>OY728153.1:558940775-568940775 GCA_963277665.1 Viscum album | reverse complement strand
CCAATCCCTTATCTTGTATGGGTAGGAAGTGAGATGACTTTTTGTGTCATTCAACGATCTCCCAGATAGAGTCGTGACCTCTAGACATACGTGGTAACCCCGTCATGAATTCCCTTGAGATACTGTCCCATTTCCACTCTGGAACCTCATGTGGATGAGTCAAGCCTGCAGGAACTTGGGGCTCAACCTTCACTTGCTGACAAGTGAGGAATCATGAAACGAACTCAGCCTCTGTTTTCTTCATCCATAGCCACCAGTACTGGAACAAGATGTCCTGATACATCATCATCACACCATGATGTAGGACAATGTAGATATATGAAACTCTCTCAGAACATCATCTCGAATGCCATTAGTGATAAGGTGAGACCTCTGAAAAGGATGATGTGCTCCCAACCTATCAAAAATCAATCAGGAACCTATCCTGAGGATATCTGAGTATATCGAACCTCATAATCAACATCCCCAGCTATGCCTCCCTGACTTGCTACAAGAGTGGGGGAGTAACAACCATCAAATGGAGGTAGGCCTCCTCACCATCATCAATGAAGGATATCCACATCGCAGTTAACTGCTATGTTGCCTCACTCAACAGCTGCAACCCAGTCCTACTACTGAGTGTGTCTACCCCGACATTCCATTTTCTAGAATTATATACTATCTCAAGATCATAGTCCTGGAGGAACTCTATCCAACATCATTGTCTGAGGTTTAGGGCCTTCTGGGAGAATATATACCAAAGACTCCTATGGTTGGTGTATACTGTAAATCGTCAACCTTGATGTAGTGCTTCTACATCTTTAAGGAAAATACCACCACTACTAACTCTAGGTCATGGGTCGCGTAGTTATGATCATTCTTACTTAACTGATGCGATCTGTAGTCGATCACTGATTTCTCCTACATCAGGAAACAACCATGCACGGTCCCTATTATGTCAGAGTAAACTACATACCCAACGCTCGCCTCTTGTAGTCTAAATATAGGGGCGCTAGTCAGCCTCTGCCTCATCTCCTGGAAATTCTTCTATCATTTCTCTATCCATGATAAGGATTGTCCCTTCCATGTAAAAGTCAATAAGGTTGATGTTACCCTAGATAATTCAGGCCTAAACCTATTACAGTAACCATCCAACCCCAAAAAATCTCCACACCGTAGTCACAGTCCTTGGTGGTTCCCAAGAAAGCACTGCCTCTATCTTCATTGGATCTACTACAACTCCAGACTCCGAAATGGCGTGTCTTAGGAAATAGAACACCCAAATACAAAAATGACACTTTGAGAGCTTACCATTTTTTTGTGCTATCAGAGTGTATACAGGATTATTTAGATGTGTTCATCTTGCTCCTCCTTCGACGCTGAGTAAACCAATATGTCATCGATTATGACCACGATTAACTGATCAAGGTTGGGCGGGATGATCCTATTCATGAGCCCCATGAACATTCCAGAGCATTGTTCACACCAAAAGGCATCACTAGGAACTTATAGAGTCCATACCAACACCTGAAGGTCATCTTCGGTACATCATCATCCCGTACTCGGAGCTAGTGATAGCCTGATCTGATGTCTATATTTGATAAAGAGTTCACTCCCTTCAACTAGTCAAAGAGGTCAGAAATTTTCAATCATGGGTTTTTTCATCATGGTCTCCTAGTTCAAGAGATGTAAGGCCACACACAACCCCAAAATCCCATCAGCCTTATTGGATAAAAAATAACTGGGGCTACCAATGGTGAAATGTTGGGCCTTATGAACACCCTTCTCCTATAGTTCTCCATTTGTACCCTCTGCTCACGAGGCTCTGTGGGAGAAATTTCATATGCGGGTATTGATATTGGTGTTATCCTAGGATATAGGTCGATACAGGATTCTACCTCTCTATGTGGAGGTATCCCTAAAACCTATTTAAGTAAAACAACCTCGCACTCATCCACCACTACAGGGAAGTTTAGACTCCTCTCCTCCAC
Organism: Viscum album; assembly: GCA_963277665.1. NCBI lineage: Eukaryota > Viridiplantae > Streptophyta > Magnoliopsida > Santalales > Viscaceae > Viscum > Viscum album. Next base: position 568,938,805 of record OY728153.1, on the reverse strand, counting down.
TACACATAGTGTGAGGCTAACCAACTAGTTAGTGGTTGGTTATACCCTCCTCCAAGAGATTATGTCATACACTGTAAGGGTTTCCATCTCCCCGGTGATGGAAAACCTAGTCCCATTTTCATGGACACACCGCACTGTATTCCTAAAACAGTCGATCTGAGCATGGACTATGGAATACCATTATATACCCAAGATGAAGTCGTAAGGCTGCAACGCTACTACTAGGAGATCCCAGCTAAATCTCTCACCTATTAGAGTAATATAAAACATCTAAAACTTGTGTGTAATCATTGAATCCCCTCCTATATGATTCTATATCTATAATGATCAAGACAACGGCTCCATAGGAATCTTTGAGCTCTGAATGAGAGTCGTAGAAAGGAAGGAGTGACAAGTACTTCTGTCTATAAGTACTACAGCTTGGGTGGAGATGTCATAGATCATACCATAGATCATCTATGAAGTGTCGTGGTGATTATCCAAAAATTCCTGGAGCTGAGCTCGACCCAATCTTCCTGCTCCCTGGGGTTGGGGTGGTCCACCTGGGTGTGGTGGCAGTGACACCTAGAACCGTCACCCATCGCCTACTGCTCGTCCAGATCCCCAGCGGTGTCCGCTGCCCAGTAGATCTCCTCAATAGAACCACATCCACCACCTTGAAGGAACATCAATCATCTGTTGTTCATCTGTATGGCAGATCAGGCAGTCATGTGCCAAGTATCCTAGCCTGTGGCATGAGTAGCAAAGCCTAGCCCCCGTCTGACTCCCTCTTTCCTGGGCACCTTGCACTGCTGACCCTGATTCATAGCATCATCCTCTAAAATACTTGGCATGCTTGGGCCTCATGTATGTCATATTCTACCTGAAAAATACTCCACCGCCTGGGTTATACTGGTAGCTCTAGATGTGGGAGCCTACTTTTCTATGAATCTATCCATCATAAGGGCTCAGTCCAACACCCCGACCTGGGTAGGGATGCTAAGAGACACCATAGAAGCCCTGATCTCCCACCTGAGACCATTCTCAATGTTTTAATCCCTAATGAATGCCTCTCACACCATCTATTTGTAGTAGTGGTAATGCTCTGTGAACCTATCCTATTACTCGGCCACATTCACGATTTCCTGATGTAGGTAAAGAAGCTCCTAGATGCACACAGAGTGTAAGGTCGTGGGGAAAAACTCCTCCTGGAAAAGCCTCTTGATGTCAAACCAAGTGTGGGTCACCTCACCATGAGTCTGTATGGTCAAACTCCACTATCTCCTTATTGAGCCCTGTAGAAGGCTTACTGCCATGATTTCCATCTGTTCAGGTAGTGACCTCACTAAGAAATAGACCCACATCACAGCCTCTAGCTAGTCCTTAGCGACCGGGGGATCCATCTCTCATTTGAAACTGGGAGTTCTCTTTCTCTGAAACTCATGTACGACTCTCAGCCTACGAACATCCTCTTCTAGAACCACCAATAGTAGATGCTGACCATTGGGTGATAGTATCACTGGGGAACCTCCCATTGGATCTATCTCGGGAATTGTTCCATGTATGGAAGCCTCATCACTAGGTGGGATATCCTCACAACCTCATATCAGGATCCTTCCAGGTTGTCTATGTGGAGGAATCCTGAGATAGATCTTGATGTACTTCAGTTCGAATTTTACACCTGGTGAGATCACTCTTTTTCAAAATAAGGAGGCATTTATGCAATCAGTGTTTTCAGGTATTATGAAAAAAACAGAATTCAAGGTCCTGGTGTATGGATATGTCGGCCGCCACACCAACACTGGACTCCCTAAATCTGAAAGTCGAACTCGCAACACTTAAAAATGTTTCCCAAAGACAAAACATCAGACTCCCATTATTTGAAGGGGAACCAACCTCCCTTTGATGCCACGTTGTTACAACCCATCCGCCAGGTCCCATGTTGTGACTACCCCAAGCCCACCTATTGAAGGCCAGGGGATAGCGACTAGCGTAGAAGGCATCGACCTAAAACTGTGAGGCATTTTCCTGAGTACCTGTATGTACACACACACCCAACCACATCAAAAAACACTAAAAAGGGAAAACAAGTACCACTTATACAATGCTGAGTGAATTTAAAACTGAAAGTAAGAAGGCAAAAATTGAAACCCAACAAAGAACTGAAAACAACATGTTCTAAAAGGAAACTTGGGTGGACATCCTCATAAAACCTCACCTAATCATTAGAGTAGTGAAGTTACTAGAATACTATGTAGTAAGTCCTTTCTTCCAAGTCATACTAGGCCCTGGCTAGTCTTAGGCCACCCTGTCTGCCATCGTTGCATCCATCAGTCCTGTCTCCCTGAGAAGACCTGTCAAAACGTTGGTCATCTACACTAGACACAACACGTGCATGCAAAGCCCGTGCAGGGGTGAGTAACAAAGTACTCATTAGGGACCCCAAAACAAAATTATAGACTACACAACATTTCTTCAATGTAACGCATGAAACAGAAGACAGCTCATGCTTGGTACATTCTGGGGTAGTAGCAGTAGCATCATCAATCATATCAGTGACCACCTCGGCTACTAGAGAACTCCTCCTATAATGATTACAGTGGGCCTTGCATGTTAGGAAGAGATAATTACCACTAACCATGTATTTCTTAGGTATTCCTCCTCCATCACGTACCTTGGGTTTGCAAAGTCATAGAGTGGTGCTTCCCACTAGTCATGTTCAACTGAGGTACTCATCCTAAACATGTATTGTGGGATTGCAATGTCATAGAGGGGTGTTTCACACTGTGGTCCTAACAAGTCACAGAGAGGTGCTTCCCACTGGGCCAAAAGTCAACAGTCTTTAGGTCTCATCCAGTCACATGGTTTTTTACATAGTTCCCTTGGGATAACCACACCCAAATCCCTTAATCACATATAAACATCCAAAAAATTCACCGTAGATAATTCCAAATGATCTGACTCATTGAATTGATCGTCAATCAGATGTGTGGTTTGAAATATACATGTGTTTTAGTAACCAGAGGCCTAGTTGTGAGGGGGTCTGGTCTGACTTGGTCAGACCAAACTAATTATTCCGGCATGGATGTCCCACATATCCCAAATTCAATTAGATGGCCTTGACCTGACCTGGTGCGGGTCGGGGTCGGTCTAGCCTGGCCTAGCCAACTAAGCCTCATCGCAACCAATTGGATAGGTTGGAACAGACCGACCCCGACCTGCACCAGGTCTAGTCAAGTCCATCTAAATGATTCAAGGTATGTGGGAGCCCCGAGATGGGTTGACTGGGACAGTCTGACCAAGTATGACCGGGTCCCTTTGCAACCAGACCCCTAGTTACAAAAACACATGTATCATGAAAACAGTGCTTCCGATTAACGATCCATTTGAAGTGTTGGAATCCTATAGATTTGGAGGATCGTCAGGAATGATCTATGGCGACTGTATTGGATGTTTATATTTGATTATGGTGATGGGGGTGGTTCTACAAAGAGCACTATGTAAAGAACCATACGACTAGATGATACCTAAAGACTACTGACTTTTGGCCCACTGAGAAGCACCACTCTTGGTCTAGGAAGGCCCACAGTGGGAAGATCCACTCTATGACTTTTTAGGCCCACAGTACATGATTATAATGAGTACATTAGTTGTCCACTACTAGTGGAAAGCACCTATTTGTGGATTTGTATGCTCACGGTATGTGATGTGGGCAGATTACCAAAGTAGTCCAAGGTTAGAGTAAAGCACCTCTTCGTGACTTGCCAAACCCACTATACTTGCTATAGGAGTTTTCTAGTAGTTGAGGTGTGGGACTATGTCATTGATGATTCAACTCTTACTACCCTATACTGTAGCTGGTGTGATTTTTCTTATATTTCATGATTTACATTGGGGAATTAGTGTGTGGTCTTTGCTTTTGTTTTGGGGTCCCTAATAGGTATTGTGTAACTCATCCCTACAAAGGATTCACCCGCACGTATTATGCCTGGTGCAGATGATCAATGTTTTGATAGGGGTTCTTAGGGATACAGGACTGACAAATTCTAAGATTGGTGGACTTGGTGTCCTAGGACCAGGCAGGGGCCAGTTGGACTGGGAGGAAAAGACATACTACGTCAGCTTCTGATAACATCACTACACTCATGATCATGTGTGATTTTATGTGGATGTCCATCAGAGTTTCCTTTATGTACTTCCTATTTTCAGTTCATTTTTGGGTTTGTATTCTGGCCCACATAATTTCAGTTTTACTTTCACTCATCTTGGTTTTAGTGTTACTTGTTTCTACATTTTAGAGTGTTGGGATGATGATGGGTGTGTGTGTGCATAAAGGTACTTAGGAAAATTCCTCCCACTTTCAAATTGATGCCTTCAGTGCTGGTTACCAGCCCCTGGCCTTTAGGAGGCACGCTTGGGGTTTTCACGGAAAAGGCCCTAGGGGATGGGTCATGACAAATTTATAATGATATTTTTTAGAATTTGGAATGATTCATTGTATGTATGAGATTTATAGACATTAGAATTTATCATGGTCATGTTATATGTCATGTGTTATTTTTGAGTATCAGGCGTGATGTGGGAGTCTTCTTATAATTGGTTGTGATGCAAGGATTATGGGTTTCATGTGTGACACTGGAATGAAATGGGAATCTAATTAGATATGGGATTGAATTTAGGTGATTTGGGCACATGAGTATCGATGGATGGGTACTGTGGGACTATCAGAATATATGAATTGGGTTGGGAAGTGATCAGGTAGGTAATTTCTAAGGTTGCGAGTGGCGTAAAAGGAATTGACCGTGAGTGTTGATTATAAAATTATACGGTTATGTTCATAATATTGGTATATTTGTTTCTATCTCCACATAATACATAATATCTTAGGTATTAGCTATTGTAATGTGGGGTTATTTATAACTTACTAGGCTTTTGAACAGGTAAAAATACCAAGTGTTTTTGTATTTGAATTTTGGTAGACGGTCAATGTTTATTTTTAATATTTGAGTTAATTCATTGAGATTTTATATTAATTAATCCATTATTTTTGGAAGGATTTTAAGAACCTATAATATCCTTGAAATTTCATATGTGTTTTTGGAACATTAGGCTTCTAAATTCTTGTTTCGGGAAAATACATATATGGGCGCACAGTTGGCGGTTTGTTTTTCTTACAATGCATCCCAAACTGTGCACCTTGTTTTGATAAGGGGAATGGTTAGTTTAAAACATGATTCCCTTTGAGATACTGTGCACTATGGTTTAGTTATGAGGATCCACCTACACATTTGGTGCATGATTTTTCAAACCGTGAGTCCAGCCCGTGTGAGGGTGCTATCCCTTAGACAGTGAGAACCACATGGTAGGCACATGATAATCCAAACTGAGCATGCAAACTGTATGGTTCATTAAATAGGAAAAAATTAACATTTTTTACATCACTCCCATAAGAATACCTCTTCCATTTTTCTTTCCTTCTATGCCCAGCACCTCTCCTCATAATTATTGACATCTCCCTTAATATCCTCTAGGATTTGAGATTTCTCCCCCATATGTGCTCTGATTCATGTTCCATTGGAAGAATTGGGTTCCCCTTGGTAATGCATTTATCTACTACATTAATTTCTTATTTAATATTTATGTATGGGGTTTTATTTCAATATATATTCATATGGCCCATTTTAAGTTAATTTTTCTTTTATCCAATTTTCCTTTATTTTGGTTCTAAATATAGGTTGATCTTCAATGACTGATATTCTTTGAGTATAAATTAGATTGTATGTTTCTTTACCATTGTCTATACATGTCGTATGTGTTTATTTTAAAATGATTATGAGTGGAGTGGTCTAGGTGTTCCCCTTTAATATCAATTCATTATTTTATATTATTATTAGAATATATTGGTGGGAATTTCCTTGTTTAACTAAATTCATTAATCTTGTTATGGAATATCATGAATGAATTTGGCTAAGAGATAGATTTGGGTAATAAGTGAATGTAATTTAATTTATGTAAGGATGTTATGGATATGTGAGTTATATGTGAATAGGTTGTGAATAGTCTAAGATACACGGGGTTATGTCGATCAATAGGTTTGAGTTGATGAGGTTTGTCAAGCTGAGGTCACCGCCCAATAGACTTAGGATGTTGTTGATCATCAGAAATTGGGAAATGTCGTTTACATGTGTTGATGTAGTTCATCAGATCATGTTTCATAGGAATGTTTGGTGATTTCACTCAATGTTGTTGTTTTAATGTGTCCTTTGAGTCATTTTCACATAGATAGGACTCATTGAGGTTGTCTATACCACTCATTTTAGATGGAGGCCTACATTAATATTGAAAATTATGGTATGGTGTTAAAAATTAGTTATGGAGGAGTTGATCACCGTTAAAATTTAAGGTTCGTGGTATGAGAGACTATCAGTTGGGGTTATAGGCTCGTCATATATGATTGGGATTATGGGTCAGATTTATTGGAGGAAGGATATCAATGTTCCTTGGTTAGTCAGGTTGTTCAGCAGAAAGTGATTAATCTAGTAAAATTCTATGGTAATTGGGAAATGTTTATATGATATGCCAATAGGATGATTAGGTTTACTTGATATGTGATACATGTTTTATGAGTTATAACATGGTTCCAGTGACATGTTTATGGGTACATATTGAGGGTTATCCATGTATGATAGACCCTGGATACATCAATCCATTTCAAAATTAGCTGTGGTAGGTAAAACTTTCCTTGTGGTTGTTGAGACAGCTCATGGCCACCTAAGGTTTATAATGAATCTAATCATCAAGCACCCAAGGTTTATAAAAATATAATCAATGCTCCACAAGGTATAACTCAAACCTTTTGGTTCTTTTATCCCAGAGTAGAACTACTTCTAATGATAGTTCATGGCCACCTAACCCTTTCCCACATTCATGAACTGTCCTACTAATGACTTTCAAACGAATACTTTCAAAATACCATAAAATTATACACACACACACACACACACATGGACACAATAAAATATTATTTTTCATCTGATTCCTCCCACATTTACATATTTCATGAATGGTAACCCCACTAATCAATTAATTATGTGGTTATTTCAATTAGTGGAACTGGAAAAAATATCATTAAGGGAACTAACTGAGGTGGTGTGTTGGGTGTGATAATGGGAATATTATTACACTCATATAGGTCCAATATCTCCCATAAATATTCCCCCTTAGATTCAATGTGTATGGAATTTCTAGATTTGGATCTCGACTTGAATGGGATCCTTCTATGACACCTCACTAGAAGTGTATACTAGGAAAACATTGAGCCAGTGGTGGACTAGTGCAGGGTTTTCCACCACCATAGTGATATTAATATATGTGTTGGTAAGATACCAATATTATGTTATGGAATTCTACATGCATGGAAGGTTCATGGAATACAGTCAATCCATTCAACAGCTCAGTGGTATTTGGGAAACTAGGAAGGGTCTATTTGTTGGGCAGTGTGATCAAATGAGGTGGGAAGATATTTGTATAATTGTGTTCCTACAAGATCGACTCATCAAATTTGGGTGAAAATATAGGTAAATACTTATAAATAAAAAATATTCCATGGGTGATTGGAGTTTAATATTGTGGAATCTAGGGGGATCTAGGAAGGTCAGTACCCCATTAGAGTGTGGTCAGACCTGCCAAGACATGTGAGCATGGGGATTTACATGCTGACCCATTCATTATACCTGGTCCTCAGAGGGATGGGTTTCGCAATGGTTGAATTTATAAACGCCATTGTTCCACCACAAATCTAGGTGTGGTATAAGAGATCACCAATTATCTTGTTGTTTAGTGTGATATCACACTTTTGATTTTCAGTGTGGATGGAAGGTAGTTTTTTCAGGGCTACTATTTATGTTGGCCTAGTGGATGTAGTCTAGGTCCAGAACCCTAACTCAATCATCATTCCATCTGATTATATTTTATATTCAAAAAAAAGTCATATAACCCCCATTGTACAATTGATGTACCCAAAAATGGTGGAGCAAATCTTCTTATGATACAATCCAGTATGAGAGGAAATTATATTCGATGCACAGAAATGACCAGGTCATCCCTATATAGATTTTATTTTCTCATTAGAGTCCCCATATAACCATATAATAGAGCTCCCATGGTAACCAAGAACCCAATTGACCATAATCAATACTCTACTCTAATGTCCCTATAATTGTGGTTTTGAGTTCAATATTTCATTGTAAAAACCATCATTTAATGGAAATATGTTATCATCATTGACCCTTGTATGCCATCACTGTCATCTATAGTAAAAAAGTCCAATAGATTCTATTTTGCTCTATTGTATCCCCTTCCTTGATATCTTAGTCATGAGCTCCATCCATTTACTTAGAACTCCCCTAGCTGATCATCCCCCACCATCCATTCTATCACAACCCATGGTGCCCATGAATTAATGGATGATGGTAAGAAATGGGTGACCATTGTTCTTCCAGTATGATCATTGCTGTTTGAATAGTATGACTGGTTATAAGTGTAACAATAACACGCCCTCTATGAATGGATTCGACACCCTTGTTCAAGGAGGAGGTATCATATAGATGATACAGAACCACATTTCAATGCCTTTTAGCTACTATAGTCCATGGTTCACCAAATGAATCCCCATAAAGATGGAATAATAAAACCCACCAATTTGAACCACTCCCATATCTCAATGTCAATTCTCAAATATGAAAGCATGTATCCATGTTTCTAATTCTAATTGATCCACCACTACCAATGATCAACCTCAAATCCAAGAAAAACCCACCATTAAATCCATCAGGGGTGACTCATTGATACTACCATAAGGATTCCCTCTACTAGAATGGGATTGGTAATGACTATGATATTTCCCACATTAGTATTATTTTAAGATGTGGATGGGTTTGGCCAGATATTTTGATTGTGGGGGGTTCAATGCTTTGCTCAATCACTCACGTCAGGATTCCTATTTGTTTATCGTTATTATAAAATCCCAATAGTTCCCACATCTATATTTAGATACGGATATTCTTCCCAAAGGTAGAGGTCCTTTGGGGTTTCATACCTGACTATGTTTAAGAAATCACATTTTTCAAGAGGATGAGTGGTCAGGCTCATCACACCATTTTGGGGGAATTAGTTCATACTATTGAACTCTCTTATAAATTTAATATATGATCAGTAAATTCTTACCATGCTTTAATACAGGAATGGATACCCCTATTTCAATGACATGATCAAGACCATGTGTTTATGGGAACAACTGTGTGAACATAACATGTTTTCCACCATTCAATTATTTATTTACGATGATTTGGTGTATAGGAATGTTTGGGAATGTTGTAGTTTATTGTTATCCAGGAAGGTGGATGGTTTATTAGATATGGTATTGAACCTTTGTAAGGTGTCCTACTTTTCCTATTTATAATATGAATAAAAACCCACATTGTTTTTCTTTTATAGTTTATGGTTTTGTGGTTGGACCGATCCCGGATGTTTAATGCCATGCGGTAAGGATGTGAATATCAGGTCTCAGAACTTGATGATTAATCATACATATTGTTCTCATAAAAGGAATTAGAGTCTCCATTATTATCATATAGGATTCTACATTATGTGATATACAACAATAAAGGCCTTAAGTAGGACTTATGAATATAAGGCTTCCCTAGATTGGTTCATCGGGATTATGACTCTTTGAGTGGTGATGAAATGTAGTCAAAATTACATCCTAATTAATATAAAACTTTGGGAAATTATCATCATGATATTAGAACAATCATCTCCAATATCTAAGCCCATGCGAGCCATTCTTTGTGTGATAACCAATAGATAGCGAAAGATCGTACACATTGAGCGAGGTCATGATTACATTGGGATTACACATCAATGTTTCCCTTTGATAGGTAAAAGTTACCATCTCATGGGGGATATAGTGTGTATCATGGTAGTTAGATTCACATACTATGTATCCTTCTTATAACAGGAATCAATGTCATCATAGTTCTATTCATCCCTAACTTGATGAGGGGTTTGAGGTACTTAGGGGAATGGTCAGGGTATACACATAAAATGATTCCTAACCCACTTATCACCTACTGATAGACATGGAAGGATGGTTGAATAATGGGATATGGAGGGAATTACAACAAGGTGGATTCCCATTTGACCTTTTTCCATAGAGAGGTATGATACATATCAATTTTATAATAGGAATATGATTTCCTATAGTACAGTTACCCACTAATCCTCTAATGGGATGAGGTTGGTTATCAATCGTAGAGAAATTATTGTTATCCTCTAGGTTCTAGGATTTATAGGGGCTTATACTTCGATGGATTCCCATTTTAACCTGAGCCTTAGGAAGATGTAGTACCTATGGTTTTGGTACATAACCTTTTCCTTATTTTTATATGAATATAAAGTATAATGTGGAATGTTCGAAGAGTTTGGTGACCTTTCACTAAGTTTCGGGGACAAAAGGAAAGGTGGATAGGATGCGTAAGGTTTATCTAAACTGTGTGGAAATACTAGTAGAAACTATGCACAAGAGAAAATTAGAGGCAGAGGGTTTCATCATGTGGTATGCCCGGTTAGGGATACCATGCATAGAGGTTGTGATAGGTTCTTCCTATATATTATCTAATGTGTGGTTAACTCATGGCCTGTTTAACCATATGAACTAATCCTATGCAAGGTTTAAATGAGATCCTAAAAAATTGCATCTCACATGTTTTTGCCTCCACATTTCTCATTTTTGATCCTAAGAGACCTTAACTTAGGATTTATATTCATTAATGGTAGAAGAAACTATCCCAAGTGATTTGGAGTCAATCCTAAGGCATCCCTTGGTGTTTTGAACCCTGATTCTTAATGTATGTCATCGTTCTTCATTGATCTTGATCGGTTTCTTAGATCTATGTAGATCCACTTATCCTCTCTTCTTCGTTTTTTATATTTACACCTATTATGGGTATATCTATGAGTGTGTATTCAATATATGTTTATATTTGTTCTATATATTTTTAGGAGAATTGATCTATGGAGGTTCTAGGATGAATCGACTGGTTTTCTTATGTGTTCTTTGTTCTTTGTCCAGTTTCATCAAAATCGTTGAGGTAGGAGGCCGACCTATTGAATCCTATTTCTAGAATTGATTGGCTTAGATTCAAATTTATTAAATTAAATGTAATTTATTTTGAATAATTTTCCCAATGTATGGAATAAATTTTATTTAGTGATGATTTAACAATTTTTTTGGAATTTTTAAATCTTGGTGAATTGTGTGTAAATTGTTTTAGTTTCATGAATTTAAAATAGTGATTTTAAATTATTGATTTTCTGGAACTTATAAATGGTTTGATGGAAGAGGCTTTTTCAATATAATGGGTGTTTTATTGAAATGTTTTGGCATTGAAATAATTTTTATGGATTTGGTTTTCAATAAAAAGGTGTTTTTATTGAAAATGTGTTTTGGGTTGATCCTTGGGAATATTGGTGTGTGAGTTCATATTGCATATCTATGGCTTGGTTGAAATATGACCATGTGATCAGTGCCAATGGTCAAATGGCACATGGGATATAATTACCTTCTAACAACTTATTAGATCAATGAGAAACTGCTCATGAGTATGGAACATTAATTGTGTATCATTCATGGTTGGTTGTGTGGATGTTTTGAATGGATTGGGTGTACCAAAGGAATATCGAGAAATATTTTTAAAGCATTGTTTATTTATTTTTCATGAAAATTAACATGTTGTAAATATTTGTTTCAATTTCACATTTATTCCTTTAGTTATAATTTGTTTTGTAAACTGGTTTATATTTTGTTATAAACAATTTTGAGAAATTGTTTTATATAATTTGTTTTTTGCAAATATCTCTAACTCTTCTATCCTAGGGAATGAGTAGATAAGTCATTGTATAAAACCTTTCGAGTGTTATAATCCCATGTTCATTGGCACTTTTGTGCTTTTGAAGATACTATCTTCCGAGACAAGGGGAAAAGGTAATGTTTCACACATTTTTATCACCACTTCATGATGATCTGGCTATTTGTTGATCATGGAGAATGATGTACATGGAGATTGGAGTCTTGTGATATTATTTGAGCCTTTATTTGGTTCTATATATTTATAATGATAGTTTTTTATTCTTTTATTATTTTATACTGTGATGTGGTTTTGATTTATATAATGTTTTTGAGTTTCTTTTTTCCTTACATCATTTGGTGAACGGTTAAGTTATGGTTTGTTGGTTTAATGGTTTATTTCATAAAGGGTAACTAATCACCCACTTGTATTTGAAACCCTTCATTATTTATTTCATGCCTTACGAATAATGGTAATGTCACTTATGTTCTGTTATTTATTTTTCATATTCTCAAGCCTTTGAGAATTAGCGGGTCATTACAAATGGTATCATATTGTTTTGTCCTTTCCTAACAAGATGTTTTCAATTACATGGTCTTGGAGTTTAATCATCCATTTCTATTCCTTGAGTTTTAATCTCAGAAAGGATTAGGATTTTAGGGACTTTAAATGTATAGCATAAAAGATGTAGCTAATGCATTTCTATTGAAATTCAAGTAACTAGGGTGTTGGGTGCATAAGTGTTTTAGAGACAATTATAGGATACCAAAATCTCATTTCATGGGTTTAGTTAATTAGGTGATCATGTAATGAATTAAAGGAATAAATTACCAATAGGATTTCATATTTTATTTGGAGTAATGATTTATAATCTTTGATAATTTGTAAAATATTGAAAAAAATGCATAATTCATTTTCAAATGATAGTTTTTGAAAAGATGATGCATGGTGTGTCATGAAAATGGTATAATTTTCAAAAACAATAATGATGTTTTCAAAAATGGATAAACCTGAAGAAAAAAATTTTGGATAAAAAATGTTGTGATAGTTGATTTGATAGAATTTGACATGATAAGTCATCAATTTCTTCTGATTGAGACTTACATGGTTTTTTTGTTTAAAAAATGGCACTCAGTAGGCGTCATAGAAACCAACCAAAATAAATTGAAATTAATGTGGTTGAAATAGTGCCACAGGTGAACTATGAGCTAGTTCAAAGCATTGTCTAGGAATTTTAGGCTATAGAAACGTGGAACCATAGGGATGATCTAAGGCATGTGGAAAATTCTATCAAGTTCATGAAGTAGAATCTGCCCTTTTTTGGGTGATTCTAAACATGAGAAGGTGGTGGTGTGGATTAGTAGGATGAATCATATCTTCAAGTTAATTGGTACCCCAGTGAAGATAATGTCCAAGATGGAAACATATAATATTTAGGATCATGCATGCCAGTGGTGGGAACTAGTAGTTCATGCTAAAGTGGATCAAGGCCTAACATGGGAGGATTTTGAAGAATTGTTCAATAAAAAATTCTATCCTCACACATTCAAGATCTATATGATAACAAAATTATTTAACCTAATACATGAGAAACTATCTTTCATAGATTATGTAGCTAAATTCATAATATCAGTGAGGTTTTCACCAAAAGTTACGATTAGTGTGTCCCTGAAGGCACGTATCTTTGAATCATGGATAAGGAAGGAAATTCAGTCGAAGATTGTGGTGCTATGTATTAATGATAATACAAATATGGTGAACAGAGTAGCATTGGCTGAGGAAGACATCTCAGGAGCTTTGGCAGGAGGAAATATGATGATCCCTACAGGAAATGGTGTAAAGTCCAATGCTGAGAGCAAGTGAAAGAGAGATACGTATTTCCCGGATGGGAGCAGAAATCAGAATCCGTTATATAGATCAGTAAATATTCCACCACGACCAATTATCCAAGAGAGATGCTACAAATGTGGTTCCTTTGACCACGTAAAGTTGGAGTATACAAAACTGCCAAGAGCATGCCATAAATTCAACAATATGAGACACCATAAGTGCTTTTGTCATAGTTCTCCGTGGTCCAGTGCTCAAGACACTTCTATAGTGTCGCAAGAATCATATGCTTCAATTGGAAGAGGCCAACATAATTTCCCTCATCAGCAATAAAATTCTATCCATGGTAATTATCAAAATACCATGACTCCTCAGCAGGGATAATATCAGTAAGGAAAAAAATAGCAAATTTCAGTGATGGAACACCTTTATGGAGCTGAGTAGATCATTCTAGATGATCAGGCTAGACCATATATGTTAAGAGGTATGATTATTTTTAAATTCTTCCTTAATAAAAGTTCTGTTTGAAACTGGGGCATCACATTCCTTAATTTCTTCTTGTGTAGTTTAATTTCTATGCTTAAAACCTGAAATGATACCCTCTATGATAAATCTGTAAACTCTTCATGGTGAAAGAGAATGTCATGCTTTTGTGTGTAGAGAATGTGCTATAACTGTTGATGGAGTTGAGCTGAAATGGGACTTCTCAATGTTGGAGATGGATGTCTATGATGTAATCATGGGTATGGATTGGTTGGCAATGTTCAAAGCTCACATCGACTGTTATAGGAGGATAATTAGTTTCATAATTGAGGATGTAATTGAGCATATATTCAAAGGATAGAGGGTAGTAAATAATGGATCAACTGGATTTTTGGAACCAGTGGGGGGAAAAATCTCTTAGCAGTTGGCGGTGTTGACTTCAACATCAATATAAGAGATCTAGGATTTTAGTTTTCCATCTGTGGTGGATAAATTCCTAGATTTTTTTCTGATAATTTATCAGGGTTACCACCAATAAGGTAAGTTGAGTTTATGGTTGATATCATTATGGGGAATAGTTTATTTATGTTCCATATTACTGGATAGTACCAATAGAGTTAAGGTAATTGAGAGTGTAGCTAGAGGAGTTGGAAAGAAAGGTTTTCATTCAACTAAGTACTTCTCTATGGGCATCCCCGGTTTTGTTTGTGAAGAACACAGGTGGAACTCTTCTATTACGCATTTATTATCGTAATCTTAACCAAGTAATGGTAAAGAATAAATATACACTACCATACATTGATGACTTTTTCAATAAATTGAGGTGTTCTCAGTGGTTCTCAATGATTGACATGTGGCCCAGGGAATCATCAATTTCGTGAACATAAGTAAGATATTTTGAAGACAAATTTCAGAAGCAGATATGGCCACTATGAATTTGTAGTCATGCCTTAATGACTCATTAATGAACCAATGGACTTCATGGTGTTTATGAATAGTATATTTCAGTGATATTTATACTCTTTCATTAGGGTGTTTTTAGATGAAATCTTGGTGTATTTGATGACAAGGGTGGAACATGAGAAACACCTGGATGGGGAGTTACCAATTTTGAGAGATCACCATTTGTATTCCAAACTATATATTTTTGATTTTTGGATACATTAGGTGCGCTTTCTAGGACATGTGATTTCTAAAAAAGGTATTTTGGTGGATCCTGAAAAGACAGAAGTTGTGATCTCATGGAAACTGCTGAAAAATTCATTTGAGATACAAAATTTTCTCGGTCTAGTTGGTTATTACCGACACATTGTTCATGATTTTCTCACGAATGTCCTCACTAATAATTGAATTGAAAAAGATGAATGACCCTTACAATAGACAAAGGAATTCCAGAATTCTTTCTAGGAGCTGATTTTTTTTCTTACTTCGGCACCTATCTTTATTTTTCTATAATCAGGATGAGGATATGTGGTACACTGTGATGCTTCTGGACTTGTTTAGGGTTGTGTTCCTAGTCAAGTAGACCATTTTTGTGGCGTATGGTTCAAGGAAATTGAGAGTGGTTGTGAAACATTACCGAAAAAATTACTTGGAATTAGAATTAGTGGTTCATGGCTTGAAAACATGGTGTCAGTATCTCTTTTGTGATAAATTTACTACGTTCAAAAACCCCAATAGCATGAAACACAATTCCTCACAGTGACATTTAAATCTGAGGAAAAGAGATGGATGAAGTATCTCCAAATTTTGACATTAACATAATGTATACACTAGGAGAAGGGAAGTAGGTGGTAGATGCATTGAGCAGAAAGTCATATGCTCAGTTAGTGAAAGATGATTCAGATGAATGGATGTTGATATTGTTCCATGTCTATGTACATGTGGAATGTAAAGATCGCGGTCATTTTGCAGTTTTCTTTTCATCTATGCTTGTTTTTGATTTGGTAAATATGGTCAAAGAGGTACAAACGCCTAATGCAGAATGCCTAGTAAGGAGTACAAAAGTAGATGGTGGGGAGATCATTGAGGGTTGAAAACTTGATGGAAGTTCAATTTTTTGTTTTAGATATCTAATTATAGTACCTATGGATTTTCATGAACAAATAATTCAGGCATAACTCGAATCGATATTGGATGTACGTCCAGACACAAAGATTATGTATAAGGTGTTGAAGGTGCAGTTTTGGTGGAGTGGCATTAAAAATAAGGTGGTTGAGTTCGTTTCAAAGTGTTTAACTTGTCAGCAAGTTAAGGCCAATCATCAGAGACCAACATGTATGTAGTATTATTTACCAATCCCAGTGTGGAAATTGGTGTATATAGATATAGATTTTGTTATTGGTCTCCCATGAATGGTTCGTAAACATGATGTCATATAGGTGATAGTGGATCATCTTACCAAGTTGGCCTATTTCATCCAAAATTTTGAAACTCATATAGTAGAGGATATGTCCAAAATCTATATCCATGAAGTGGTAAAGCGGCCTGGTATATCAATGTCAATAGTCTCAGACAGATATATGAGGTTCACATCTCATTTCAAGAAATCCTTACCAAAATCCCTTAGAAATCAGTTGAATATGAGCATGGTGAATGATCCTTAAACAGATGAGAAATCAAAATGGATGATACAAACATTATAAGACAAGATGAAGTCTTGTGTAATTGATTTTGGTAGCTCATGGGAGGATCACTGACCCTTAACGGAGTTATTATATAATATCAACTATCAGAACTCGATACATATGGCTCTATTTGAAGCTTTGTATGGGAGTCCTTGTCATTCTATACTATGATGGGTGGAAATACGTGAAACATCAATAGTTGGGACAACCCTTGTCAAAGAAACAATGGATAAGATTCAGTTGATTAGGAAGAGGATGGAGATGGCTCAGAGTCATCATAAATCTTACATTCATCATTGTTGAATGTCATTGTTGTTTTCTGTTAGTGACCATGTGTTCATGAGGATCTCATTAAGACTTAGAAATCATCTTTTTGGAAATAATGGAACGTTATATCCTCGATTCATATACCCCTTGGAGATACTATAATGGGTTAGGGAGGGGAAAAACATTTGGAACTACCACCATGGTTTAGTTTGATTCATAATGTGTTCTACGTATCCCAGTTCAAAATGTACAGTATGATCCTGACCATGTGATCAGATGGAACCATGTTGACATAGAGATAGATTCTTTATTGGTTCATATCCTAGTGTGGATTGTGGATAGGCAATAGAATTTATTTCATGGAAAATCATCGGTCTAGTGCGGTTTTTATTGAAACATGTTCATATTCAGGAATAGACTTGGGAATGTCAGAAGGAAATGAATGAAAAATGGCTAGAACTCTTTTAGGGAAGTGATGGTTTTCTATATTCTGAGGACAGAATGATAGATGGTGGGGAGAATGTTGTACCCCCATTTTATGTCATTTAACCCTTTCTTAGTGATTTTATGTATATAAATTATAATGGTAAAATTACGGAGTGTTTGGTGATCTTTCACTATGTTTTTGGGACAAAAGGATAGGCACATGGGATGTGAACGGTTTATCAATACCGTGCAGAAATCCTAGTAGAGGCCACGAACAATAGAGAATTAGAGGTAGAGAGCTTCAGTACAGTGTGCGAATGGTTACAAAGATCGTGCGAGGAGGTTTTGAGAGGGTTTTCCTAGATTGTAGCTAACAAACATTTAGGGAACAGTTTGTCTAATTTTGTGAACATACCATACACATGGTTTAAATGGGATCATAAAAAAGTGTATCTTAGACATTTTCCCTAAAAGTTTATCATTTGTTTACCTAAGATTCCATAACATAATATTTCTCTTCCGTGAAGGTAGGATATCCTCTCCCAAGAGATTTGGAGTCAATCCAAAGGCTTCCATTGTGTTTGAACATGGATTCTTATGGTATGTGATTGTTCTTCATCAATATTCATCGGTTTCTTAGATCCACTTAGATCTACTTCTCCTCTCATCATGATTTATTTGATCTACACTGATTATGGTCAGATCTATGAGTTTTTATGCCAAATATGTTGAGAATTGATTTTGATCTTTCTAAGAGAAGAGATCTATGGAGGTTCTGTGAAGAATCGACCTGTTTTCTTATGTGTTCTTTGTCTGCTGTCTTGTTTCCTCCAAACCATTGAGGTAAGTGGCTTCCCTCTCGACTCCTTTTTCAAAATTTGATTCTATTAGTATGAATTGATTAAATTTAATGGAATTTATTGTGAAATCTTGTCCAATGCATGGAATAAATCTTCTTATTAATGATTTGTTATTTTTTATGGAATTTTGAAATCTCAATGAATTGTCTGAAAATTATTTTAGTTTCATGAATTTAAAATAGTGATTTTAAATTAAGGATTTTCTCGAATTAAAAAATGGTTTTATGGAAAAGAAGTTTTCAATAAAAGGGTGTTTTATTGAAATTTTTTGGAATTGAAATTATTTTGATGGAATTGGTTTTGAATAAAAAAAATTGTTTTTATTGAAAAGGTGTTTTTGCATGATCATTGGGGATATTGGAGATTGAGTTCGTATTGAATTTCTAGGGCATGGTTGAAATATGACCTTGTTCTTAGTTCCAAAGGTCAAAATGCCACACGAGATATAATTACCCTATGAAGACTAGGTAGATTGACGAGAAACCTCTCATGAGTATGGAACTGTCATCACGTATCATGCATGGTTGGTTGTGAGGATGTTTGGAATGGATTGGGTATTCCAAAGGAATATTGAGTAATGGTTTTAAAGCTTTGTTTAGTTTTTCATAGAAAAATAACGTGTTGTGAATTTTTATTCAATTGAAATTGTATTATTTTTCTTATAAATGGTTTTGGAAACTTGTTTATATTTTGTTATAAACAGTTTGGAGAAATTATTTTATATAAAGTTTTTTATGGAAATGTGTCTAACTCTTCTATAATAATGGTTTTAGTAGGGAAGTAATTTCAGAAAACATATGGAGTGTTATGCTCACCCCTGCTTTGGAACTTTGGTTCTTTTGAAGATACTGTCTTCTGGGATAGGGGTAAAGGTAATGATTCACATCTTTTCTACACCACTTCATGATGCTTGGTATGTTTGGTGATCTTTGATCATGGGGTACATGGAGTTTGGAGTCTTGTGATCTTCTTGGAGTTTTTAGTTGATTTGGAATATTTACATTGATGGTTGTTGAGTCTTACATTGTTTCAAACCATGTTGTGGTATTTATATAAATAAATTTGTTGAGTTTGTTTTGTTCCCACATCATTTTATGAATGTTTTGTTTACAGTATGTTGGTTTAATGGTTTATTTCTTAAAGGGTAAATCATTACACACATATATTTGAAACCCTTGGCCATTTATTTCCAGTCTTTGGAATCTTGGGGATGTCACTTAGGGCCTAGTAATGATTTTTCTTTTCTCAAGACAGTGATAATCAATGGGTCATTACAGAAGACATCCTAAGTATCCTAGTTATGGTATAAATTAAAGTCATCATAGTTTAGTAGGTTGGGGATTGCACATTAAAGTTTTCATGGTGAAACTCATAAAAATATTCTAACAAATAAAGAGGGATGGGGACCACAAAAGTTCTGTCTGAGAGAATCAATCCAATAGGGTCACATTATTTCATATCCTTATCCTATTAAGGATACTTCCCTTTTAAAGGGGTATTAATCCAAATGTTCTTGGTCGTTGTCCACATAAAATGAGTATGAGTGTGCATATCAGATTATGTTGACATGTCCTAAGGGATCTTCCGGACATGTCTTAGTCATCCTACTAGGCATGTCTTAATTGTCCACCCAAGATGTTTGGGGTTTCAGTCAGACATGGCGGAAACCTACAATGGTGCACTACCACAAAACTGGTTTTCTATAGCACCACCCTTGATCAGTGCTTTTTTTCAACATTTTTAATGGGGACCCATTTATCAGCGCTTTTTTTGTAGTTTTCATAGGGTTCTTTATGAATTATTTTTTTCTAACACTGCTAAAATTAATATTTTAAAAAAATAATGAAAAATAATTTATTGTTATATAATTATATTTATATAGATATAAATATAATATATATTTTTCAAATATATTTTTGATAAGTATAAATAGACTATTACATTTAATATATAATAAATTTAGTGAAAAGGGATTTAAAATATTTTAGAAAATATTATTTATTAATAATTTTCTAATTATTATCTATTAATAATCATTTAATAACAATTTGAAGACACAAAAAATAAAAAAATTAATTAATGTTTTAAAATAAGTTGAAAATGTATCTCAAACATCAAACGGCCATAACTTTTGATACGGTTGTCCGTTTGAGCACTACAACATTTAGAATCAAAGCATGCTATGAGGTCTATGCACTATAGACCCACAAAAACCATCTGTCACAATTTTTGAGGCCCAAAACGGCCATGAAGGCTTCCAAAATTGAGTTTTTAGTCGGGATACCCCGACTAATTAACATTCAAACAGGTATAACTTCTAATTAGGATGTTCAATAGGCATTTACCACATATCATATCAAATATTGTTTCATTTTCATAGATTTGACTAGTTTTGGAGTTGAAATAGATTTGAGGATTAGAAGTTATGGTCAATTTAACATTCTATGGCTTTTCAAATACACATATATATGTATTTATTCGTAAATATATATATATATATACATGTGTGTCTGTGTCTGTTTTATTATGTGTGTTGTATTTATGTATGTATGTATTTATTTTTTTATTTATAAACACTCATAAAAAACATACTTTAAAAATCTATTTAAAACTAATCATATAAATATATATTAATATACAAATAGATATATAGATAAAAAATTATAACTAAAAATATATATATAAAAAAATACAAATATAAATTTGTATACAAATATATATATACATACTAATATATGAATAAAAATATATGTATTAATGTAACTAAATATATTTATGTTAATATCATTCAATATAAATATAAGAATAAATATAACAATATATATATATTATATGAATAAATATATATGTATTAATATAACTAAATATACTTATATTAACATGAATCTATATTAATATATGAATAAATATAATTATATATATAAATAAATATAAATATATATTAACAAATTAATAAATATATATATATATATATACATATATATTAATCTATGAATCCATATATTTGTATTAATATAACTAAATATATTTATATTGATCTGAATCTATATTAATATATGATTAAATATAAATATATATATATAAATAAATAGATATATCATTAAATATAGAAATAAACTAAATAGAATAGTGGTAATGGTGCAAGAGAGCAAGGAGGGAGGTCTTGAGTTCGAGTTTGGGGGGAAGCAGGGAGGGGTGCTTGGGCATGTGGGGGATGTGCAGGCAAGGCCAGCTTATGGGATTGTTGGAGGGGGTCTGCCTATCACTAATAACGGGGGGTCAAGCACAGTTAAATTCTCCCCCCCCCCACATATTATATATTTTGGTTATCTTTTTATTTTATTTTTTTTACTTTTATCAGCTCTTAAAAAAAAGCGTTGATAAAAGTCCTTTTATCAGTGTTTTTTAGCCCTGTTAAAATACCCCTTTTATCAGTGCTTTTTTTAGCAGTAATAAAAGGGGACTTTATCAGTGCTTTTCTGAGTACTAATAAAATTAACCCCCCTCTATCTTCACCTCAATTAAATGTTCTTTTTTAGAACTATTAATGCCATTTTCTAGCACTGATAAAGGCCATATTTATAGTGGTGGTGTCTTCTTGACATGTCCAATATGCTTCACATGATTTATGTTGACTTGTCTATGATATTATACATGATAAAAGAGGACATGTCTAGGGTCTTTCAAATAATCAATTAGCTTTTCTTTATTTATTATCATAATCAATGTGGGCATTCCCAAGATGCTTCGCATGATGAAATCACATATCCTCGGGTAGTGTGCATGACAATTCTGATATGTCATTGTGCAATCACATGACAAAGTTGACATTATAATAAGTTCATTATGAGATAAACATGTCTTTTCCTTTGAATGTCTCAAAATAATTCATTACATTTCAATTTGAAATCACAAGATAATGGTGACTTGTCAATAATCTTTCGCAAGATCATCTTGGATTTCCCATGACACTTTTTCATGACCAAACTAGCTTATCTATATGATGTTTTGTAACCAACATGATTTTTAAAGGCCGCATAAGGGAATATCGAGACCAATGAAGAGACCTAAAATAACATGACATTAAAAGAGTTACACATATGTGTCTCACAATCACACATTTTTCAAGGAGTTTGAATTTTAATTCCCTAAGGTTCATGCTTTGGTATCATGGGAGATGACCTATCATGGAAGTGTGTATGGCTAAGAGATCATGTTGGAGGTACATGTTATAGGGTTTTCATGGAAATGGTGATGAATTCTCATGGGTCCTCAAGTGTACCATGTTTTTACATATGTTGAGGGGCACTTCATATGATGGCGCCTCATAAATGTCCCTTGTTTGTGCGACTCGCTTGACATATAAGAGTTATTACAAGGGGTTCTACAATCATGCCCTGGGGTTGTGCATCCAAGCCTCTACATGCATGGGTGAGGGTAAAATTTTCATTAATAACTAGGGTTCATGACTTATGGTGCATATGTCCTCGGTGTTGGATTCTACTAAAAAGTGATCCGTGTTGGCTATACAAGATGAGAAATTTGAGAAGATTAAAATTGGCACAAAACACAGTGGAGCTTTCAAGATTTGTATTTTTACAATTTTCAGACTACAATTTGATCAATTTATAGACCCACAAAATTAAATTCAGAGAATTTATGATGGTATAATGAATGAACAAAACATTAAATGCAGTGCATTTGTGATGGTACAATGAAATAATAGAACATTAAATGTAGAACATTTATGACGGTACAAAGAAATACCAAAACATTAAATTCCAAAAAATAAATTCATTCAATGAAAAATAAATCGACGTGGAACCATGGAAGAAAAAAATGAAAATTAGAATAAATGACGTCGGATGAAAAAAACGCGGGCACCTTTGACACATGTTTTTTGTTTCCAATTCCAACAGTCCCCATAAAACAAAAACAGACTTCATTCTGAGAATCATTTTGATTTTTTTGAATAGATGTGTCGGCAGTGCCTTTGTGAAAAATTTAGCCACCCATTCTGTAGTATCACAAAATTCCTATTTTATAATTTTTTGCTTTATATGATCTCTCAGAAAATGTAATTGGGTATCAATATGATTGCTTCTTCCATGCAGCCCTGGATTTACGGCAAGTTCAATTGCCGACTTGTTATCCACATATATCAATGTGGATCCATCCTGCGAATGCTTCATCTCCTTCCAAATATTTCTCAAATAGATTCCATCAAAAAAAAGTGGATGATGAAACCACGTACTCAGATTCACATGTGGACAAGGTGAACACACTTTTCTTACTTGAATTCCATGTGAAAGCAGTCTATCCAAGAAAAAATACATACCTAGTGGTGCTTTTTCATTCAAATAGGTTGCCTCCCAAGTCACTATCTGAGTATCCATGAAGATTTTCTTGTTCTTTTTATGGATAAAAAGGACGAAAATCCATCATTCCTTTATTATACCCGAGGATACATTTTTCTTCTAGACAATGTGACTCTTTTAGTGCTTCCATGTGCCTTCTTAGAAGCCCAACACTGTAGACAATATCCAGCCTTGTGATTGTGAGATACCTAAGGCTTCTAATAAGATACTTGAACAATGTCGAGTCGATTTTTTTTCATTCTCCATCTTTTTTAGTTTTAATCATGTTGCTACAGGTGTGTTTATAGAATTGCAATTGTCCATATCGATTTTTTCAAGCAATTACCTGGCATACCACTTCTAAGATATATAAATGCCACCATGTGGTTGATTTACCTATATGACCAGAAATAAGGACATGAGGCCTCCATCAGTCATCTCAAACTCCTTGAACATGGCCTCTTTAAAATCATCGATCATCAATCGATTGTTCCCTATAAACAGGAAATCATCAACATAGAAGCATGCAATAAGTATGTCACCACAACTGTTCTTCTTAATGTAAACTTCATGTTCATATGGACATTGGGAGAATCTGTTCTCTAAAATATAGTTTTCACTACATGAATTCCAAGCACGAGGAGCCTAGTTCAATCCATAATGATATTTCTTCAGTTGATAAACTTTGTCTTCCTCCCCTTGCATAACAAATCCTTCAGGCTGGTCAACATAGACGTCTTCCTCTAGAATTTTATTCTGGAATGCAGACTTTAAATCCAATTGGTAGATCACCAAACTGTGATGAATAGCAAGAGAGATAATCTTCCTCACAATTTCAAGGTAAGAATCCGGTGTGAATAATTCTTCATATTAGACCCCATACTTTTTTTGTACCCCTTTACTACAATTCATTCCATGTAGTGATCAAATTCAACCTCATCATTTCACTTGATCTTGTACACCCATTTGACACCAATGGTCTCTTGGCTATTAGGATGTGCGGTAAGCTCCCATGTGTAATTTTTCTCAATGGAACGAAATTATTCTTCCATATCCATTCTATAACAATCTTCCCTCGTGGCTTTATTAAACATTAGAGGCTCATGATCTTCATACAGGAAAAAAAATATTTACCTCTTCATTTTTCTCATAAATGTCACATAGGCTTTTCATGTTTATAGGATCATTGGGTGAGGATGAGCTCGCCAAATTTTGACTTGATGGGGTCCTTTTAAGACTGATGGAATGTCCTCTTGGACTCTTGTGTACTAATATTGTGCTCGTGGAAGGTTTTGCTGACGTTCGCTCCAGATGATCATGTCTTTCTTCAGGATCTTCTATTTTGACTGGAATCTCTTTGTTTGGGTCTTCATCATTGCATTTCCAAGCTTCTTCCTCACTAAAGACCACACATCTACTCACTAGTAATTTATTAGTTAGTGTATTGTAGGGAATAGAGGCTTTAGACTCTTCACTATATCCGATGAAGAGGCACTTTTCCCCATGATCATCATGCTTCCTTCTTCTCACTTCTGGAACTTGGGTGCAGGCAACACACCTGATGTTTCTTAGGTGTGAAATTCTTAGTTTGTATCCACTCCATGCCTCTTGTGGTATCATGTTTATGACACTCTTAGTAGGAAACCAATTGAGCAGATATGCAGTACATTCCATTTCTTCTTCCCATAAGTACTTTGGAAGGGCTTTCTCCTTCATCATGGTCCCCATTATGTTATGGATGGTGCAATTCAACCTTTCTGAAATGCCATTCTATTGTGGCATGTAGGCAGCTATATATTGTGTCTGATGCAGTTTTCCCTAGAAAAATCTTGAAATACATTTGAAGTGTATTCTCCACCTCTATTAGATATGAGAACATTGATTCTATAATCACTTTCATCTTCAACACGAACTTTGAACATTTTAAAGATCACAAATGCAAGTGGTTTTTCTTTGAAGAAATACACCTAGAGTTTCCTAATGAAATCATCAATGAGGGTAATAAAATACCTATTACCTCCAGGTGATGGTGTTTCATGCGGTCTGTAGATATTATTGTGAACCAACTAAAGTGGATCATATTCTCTTAGGTAAACTCCACTTGGGATGAAGTTCCTTTGTTTCTTTCCAAGTTTACATGCCTCGCACACATGGTTTGGAACTTCTATCACCGATAATCCACACACCATTTTTGATGAGGATAGAAGTTTAATAACGCTAAAATGTAGATTTCCAAAGAGTAGATTACATCCCCATGAGTCATTCTTCATGAGTCCCAAAAGATACTCCTCATCCTCTGTTTTAATACCCAGTAGAAACATGAGATTCCCCGCCATTTGGTCTTGAGAAACAAGTCTCATGTGAGCATCCCTTAATGAAAAAGAAGTATTATCCATGTGTATAACATATCCCTTCTCAAGGAGTTTGACGAGACTAATGATATTTTTTTCACGTTTGGTACATAATACACATTAGAGATGTAATTTGGCTCATGAGTCTTCAGATAGATTTTGATTTTACCTTTTCCAATCATGGGGACCTTTGATGAATCACCGAAGCTCACGTCACCATGAACATCTTCTGTGAGTTCCTGAAACAGTTCATCATTACCACTGATGTGGTTTCTCACACCTGTGTCGAGATACCACACATCGAGGCATTCACATGCCCTTTATTGTGCGAGGAGGAGTGTGGTACCTTTTTCTTCAAGATGAGATGTTTCAGCATAGTTGGATCGTTCTTCATGATCCACATTTCTCAAAAAATCAGAGTCATAGTGACCAAATTTCATACAGTTGTGGATTTTAATGTTTTTTTCATTTCCACAACCACGCATGAATCGACCTCCACCATTCCCTCTTCCATGAAATCTGGTAGGATTTTTTTACTCTTATTGATGGCTTGGATAATATCAACACCCTCTTCCACTTTCATGATGGCCGCCTCGTTACATGTGACTATTATATTGTTCTTGTAGAGTCAACTTGGACTCTATGTCATGATCTATTATTGAACCAACAATTTTTTTCATCCATTTCTCATGCACTTGCAACGACCCCACCAGTTATTCAGTTGAAAATTTCTCCAAATCATTTGATTCATTGATTTCCACAACTACATGCTCAAAATTGGTTGTGAGATATCGAAGATATTTTTCAATAACATGAATGTTATATACATTATCACCATTCTAATTATAATTGTTAATAATAGAAATTAATCATGAGATATAATCGGGGACACTCTCACCTTATTTCATGGGCGCTGCATCAAAATCCACTATAAATGTTTGAAGACATACACGCATAACTCGATTAACACCTTTGAAGATGGTTTCAAGGTTACCCAATGAATTTTTTCTTGATGTTGACTTAGAAATCTTTTCCAATGTTGATTCATCCACCCTTTAATAGTAGAGGAACAACGCCTTGTGGTATTTCATTCTTTGATTTTTGAGGCCCGTCTTTTCTTCATTCGTGAAAGAGGATTCTTCCTCTGTAAAGGGTACAATATACCCTTCAGTGATGATATCCCATTATTATTGTGACTCGAATAATGTCATAATTTGGATGCAGCACCTTTCGTAGTTTTCCATAAATTGATTCAAAACATGCGGATGGATTGTGGCCGTCTAAAAAAATGGAGGTTCATGGTAATTGACGTCTAATACAAGTTTGTAGGCTACACAAGATGAGTAATATGAGAGCAAGAAAATTGGATCACAACGCAAAGGAGCTTTAAAGTTTTGTATTTACACAATTTTTAAACTATAATTACATCAATTTATAGACCCAGAACATTAAACTCATAGAATTTATGATGGTACAAAGAATGACCAAAACATTAAATGCAGAGCATTTATGACGATATAATGAAATACGAAAACATTAAATGAATACCCTTTATGAAGGTATAAAGGAATAACAAAACATTAAATATGGAACATTAAATTAATTCAAGGAAAAATAAATGGACTTCGACCCATGGATGAAAAAATGTGCATGGAATAAATGACATTAGAGGGAAAAAACGCAGGCAGCTTTGATGCATTGTTGTTGTTTGCAATTCCAACAATCCATGAGAGTTATGTTCATACATGCTAAGGGGCTGCATGTGGGAGTCATGTGATCACAGTCATGGATTGAGGCCACATGATCACAGGAACTTGACTGATTTACACAACCAAGTGGCTCTGCAAAAGGGGGTTTGCATGTTGAATCATACTTGTCTGGGGTCCTATACTCATATTGGGAGACTGTGGGTTTTTGGAATCACAAGATTGAAGCTTTTCATGACCACTAGTGTATTCTTGAAAACACCAAAGTGTATTTATCACGCATCCAATGGTTTTTATTATCACTTTTCATGTGGTTCTATTAATCATGAGATCATGTGATCTAAAGGAAGGACCAGTAGGAGGTATTGCGACTGAGTAAAAGGAGTGCACATCGGGATTGTAAGAATGACCAAAGGTCCTTCTTGGTGATGTCGGGAAACCAATGGGGTATCACATGATTGTGTGATTACCCCATATGAACCATGTGTCTCTTGATGCTCAGTTCCTCATGTGATCACCTAATTTTCAAGTGATCATATGATAGGATATAGTATTCACTTGAGGAGGTTCCCCAGGAATGATCATTGACACACTCTATTCCTCTACACTACTTCTCCGATGCTTTCTCTCCTCTATCACATGTTTCTTTTATTAAGGAGGAATCGTTTATATAGGCCTAGGGAGTCTGAGGATAGTGTCTCTTTTCATAGGGAGGATGCCTCGTGCACTGGCTTGAGGCAGTTGAAGTTCCGCTTGAAAATAATCACGCGGTCATGAGATGTTGTCACACGATGGCACTCTTGAGAGCTACAAGACCATTTTATCATCATCATAGGGTCCTCACATTATGATATTCCATATATTTTCTTATTCAAAGTTGTGTGTCGACTTTGGATAAATCCAAATTAATTCATCCAATAATGCTTACAAAAGGAAGATGATTCTCATGGTCGTAAATCTCATGCGATGGATTCGGAGTTCATGTGATGTTGTGGTGGACATCTTATTTTCTCACGGAAACTTCTTCGAGAAAATTATGGGTGAAAAAAATGCCACCCCCAATAGAATTGGATTCTTTCAGACAATTATGGTTGTAAAAAATTGCTACCCTCTTAGAATTTGATTGGTTCAGGATTATTTCAGAATTAAAAGAATCTAATTCAAAGGTAAACATAGATCATTATTTCACATTACTAAACTTATGGAGGGCTTCGATACTAATTTCCATGATCTGATTTGTCTAGCGTTTGTTGAATAATGAATTTTAGGTGATATAAATAGGATAATTATTTTCGGATGTTCTTATCTTTACATAGAATCATACGAATCATCCAACCCACCCTTCCTACATATCATACCATGTAAACCTCAATGTCTAGATTTTATAGATTATCAAAAATTATATTAACATGAGACTCCCCATTAGCATATCTTCTTCAATCATCTTGGGATCACCAAGTCACAAAAAGTGAATTTGGGTGGAAAGGAACATTGTGGCTACATCTGAATTACGGTACTTTGATGTCGCTATGTATCTCATGACTATACGAATCAATACATATGTAGTTCCTAAATATATCACTACGAAGATCAGTATCAAGAACATAGATCAATTGTTCATGGATGCATAATTCTATGATGAACACACTTATGTAGATCAAGATCCTATGGTGGAAGGGGAATGTCACTGTCTTGGGAAGAAATTCCAGGTAGAGATCCATGTTTCTGTGGATATGTTTCATGGATCATCCACGATACCCATACATAATGTGTAATAAAAAATATATCCAATCAACTAGATTTGATTTCTAAACATACAATAGGTTCGTCTTGAGAAATAATCTCAATTTCCCACCAAAATAAGATCCCTCATTGATATACCGTCTCTATTTGTAAATAGATGATTTCAGTTAGAAGTATAATTTAGCTATGGTATCCATATCAAGGGAGAATAGTCTAAATTCTTCCTATGTCAATGGACTTAGTGAGGATAGATTTATTTTCTCTAAATCCATATTATTGGCCCCATAATATTTGAATCTCTTTAATTTTTTCTAAAACATTTTCTTAAGCCTCATATAGAGGAAGATTAAATGAGCATGGACTTGGATTTTTCTTAGTCCACCATTTTATGAGTTTTCAACCAAATAACTATTATTCCACTTATTTTTTTATTGATTCTCAATATGTTATGGATCACACAAAGTGAATATCAAGCGAGTAGAGACTCAACTTTTTTCGTGATTTACCTGATCAGGTGTTCAACCTAGAGAGAATAATTTCACTTTTGGTCCATCAAACTAGACCATAGTTGTGATTTATTCTATCCTGTTATATCTTCGACCTTTATAGTGCTATAGTTTAGGATATTCTAGGTTGAACCTTTTTTTGGTAGTTTAGGGTCATCTAGCTTAGACCTTGGATGTTCTTTATTTTATTGTCTTCTATTTTGGACCTTGAGATGTCACGTAGTTTAAAGTATTTATTGTTTGACTTAAATGATAAATACAGAATGGGGAAGACATACTAGGGATGTACCAAAACACCATAAGGTTCTGAGTTCCAAAATAGTGTTTCTTGGGCTCACGAGGAAAGGAGTTCCATTCTTGAAAGTAAGTAATGCCTCTAGTTTGTAGGTATAATCCCTTTATGCGTCAATAAAATGGTAAAACAAAGGTGTATCAACTATTATCATTGTTCCATGGATGATTTTGGAGACGGAATGGGTGGATGGAGAGAACATAGGGAATATGGAGTCCACATAGATAGTTGGAATATGGGTTGTGGAAATCTTGAGCCCATGATCTTGAATCGATGAATCCTGGAATAGGGAATACATACTGAGGTAATCCTGGAACACCCTATGTTTCCAAGTTCCTCAACAATGTCAATGAGGTTCATGAGGATTATAGTACCATTATTATAAATAAGGGATGCATTTAATTTGTAGGTCAATTACCTTATACATGATTTTAAAGGGACTAAATGTCTAGACAAGTAGAGTTGATCCCCACTATTTTCACAGGGACGTGAAAGATTTGTGAAGACTCATACATATGAGTAATGAAGTTGGATTTTCATCGAAATCTATCTAATAAGGATTCTGGAACCCTAGATAGTTTATATCTTCAGTTGCAGATCTTGGGCCCTTTCCTATGTGGTTTTGAGTCACGAGGTGTGGCCCATAAAAATTTTTGGGAATGGAGTGTTGCATTCCATCTTTGTGAAAGGGTGAAAAACATGATGATGTAGCATTAAGGATGTCGAATCTGTTCGAATAGTCTGGATATGGGAATTTTAAATCATGGCCCAAATCTCTTAGGCCATGATTAAGGTATGGGATAATCATTCTAAGAATGACCTTGAACACCCTCACATGATATGTTCTTCCATGGTGAGGTCTGGTTATAATAATCAGAAATCCATTTATACAGGGAAAAAATGTCTCTTGTTGGTTGGTCTAGGCCCTTATGAATCTATTTCATGGGAAAATATAGATATTTATTTTTCATTCCAAGAGAAATGAAAGGATTGTGATGACTCAAATGTTGAAAGTGGGTTTCCTAGAACCAACTTGTGTTATACTTTGATTACCCCTATATTGTGCAGTTTGTTATATATAAATGTGTTTATCTTGCCAAAATAGTGTAGATACTTCTACATCCAATTTTTTATGGTAGTTTCCTTAGAATAAATTTCTTATCAAAGGGTTATAGAAGATTCTAGGATATAATGAGAACCTCGAGATGTCATGATAGTAATCTTAAAGTAATGTACTATATTCTAATTACATCATTCTAAAAGGATATAGATGATGTGTGACTTTCAGGTTCTAGGGGCTCATAAGAATTGGGACTTCTTCTCATTAATTTCACACCTGAGGATCTCTAGTAGTAGAGATCCTGATTAATGAACCACTTAATATGTACACCACATTTTTCATGTGTCATTGGTAATTCCTATCTCCGAAAATGTGTAATAGTCTCCATAATTGTAATCATTATCAATGTATTTCATTTAATTGCATACTTTGATGCAAGGGGGAAACCATGGCAATGAAGTCGTCGGGAGATAGTTTGTGTTGGGTACGTCATTGGTGACATGACAATGATTGAATGATCAAGATAGGATTTGTTGCTTATGAGTTGAGGAAAATATATCTTGGTCCAGGTTGATTAGGATGGTAGCACCCTCATTAACTACATTTCCATGGTAGTTGAAGGTAATATCATCCATATAGATCGACAAATAAAATAAAGCATGATAAAGGATGATGACATTAGTGTGCATTCTACTTTATTAACATATCAATGATGAATTTATTATATTACAGGTCCATCTTCATAGGAAGTTAGTCGTTTCTTTTCTTTTACCTTATCTATATAGGGGAATTGATTGGTTACTAGACCCCACTCTTGGTCGGTGAATATTATACACTACTATTGAGATAAGGTCCTAGAGGGTCACACACTATAGCACTTTGAAAATATTTCCTATTCTGTGGAATATAAAATAGATCATAGTGGGCCCCACCATAGGGTTCAAGTATTATCCATGTTCTATGGATCACCATGTAGTAAATAATTTCCTTAATTATTTAAGTTTGAAATAATTCATTGAATTTATTTATAACATGTATTTACAAGTGATTAAGTAAATACAAGGATAAATTATTATTCAAACGGATTTAAATATCCAGAGTTCATTTAATATTTTTAGAATGTGAGTTGAGTTAAAGTCTCAAGTTTATCATGAAATATATATTTAATATGTATATATTTAATTTAGTGATAAAATTATAAATATTATTTATGGAATAATTTAATTTTCATAAATAAATATTTATAATACTTATACTGTGAATATCTATTACATAGGGGCTAGGAACCCATACCGGGTATTTTAGATATTCCCAATATTAGTAAGATGAAGGCACTTCTCATGGAACTATTCATGCATTGGAATTGAGAGTCTCTCTCTCCTCTAGAATTTTAGAGATATATTCTCTCAAGAATGTAATATCTTCAAGTTCCATATTCTTGGATCCAAGACGCCTACTTCGGGTGATCATCACTGCGTCGATGTGGTCGTTGGTGTATTGTTCTACCATTGAAAATATGAAGAACGACACGTGGGGATATTTAGAGGTGTGTGTGGATGATCTAGAGGGATCAGACATCAATGTCTTTGAGCAATGGTCGCTGGAATCTTGCGATGAGCTTGTACATGTCAGATATGAATGAGGTACCTCTTTGAATTTTATGTTGTGCTCTTTTAAATCTAGTTGTGGTCGTTGGACCTTATCAGGTTATGATCACTGGAGTCAATGTTGTTATGTCACTCAGGTGATGCAAAATTTTTAATTTCTTGGCCTGTCATCTTTCATTGCTTCTCTCAGTTCCTAACAGTGGTATCAATGGGATTCATTGTTTCTCAGAGTCAAAGAATAATTATATTGCATTAAATTTAAGTATGAGGTATTAAATCAGTTCCAATGGATTCAATTGTACATCGATCAACTTCTGAATGTCCATGTTAAAACCATTTGAAAAATATAATTGGATCAATGTAATCAGATTTATGTTGTTTGGAATTTTTTGAAGAACATAGTTTTAATTTATTTATGCATTCCTCAAAGTACCAGAAAATGGCCATGTTTGGCCAGAATCTAGTCACTGGAATATTTACAGCGGACTTGTTTTTGGGGATGTAAATAAATTATATTATGATATAATATTATATTATTTTTCACAATCTAAAATAGAAGTTAATTTTGTAAAAATTTCCCATTAAATTTTATATTTTAAAAAAGGCTGTCTATTAGACTTTAGGTCAAGTCTTCTCTTTTTTATTATTAATTTTTTAGACTTGAGAATTATTTTTACAAAAAAATGTGTATATACCTTGAACCCATTGGGTATTTTTTTAAAAAAAATGGGGGTTGGGGTGTGTTTTGTCAAAAGATAACATAATTTTAAAAAAGGGGAGGAAGGAAGACCCCATCGGGTATTCCCCCCCCCCTTGAACCCTAGTGCCTCCTTCCTCCAAACCAATACCCCTCCTCTCTCTAAGCTCATTGCCACCATGTCGGCCCGCTGTGCTACATCCTCTTTTCTGTCTCAGCCACAAGGAGCCACCCTGCATCCCTCAGGGGCTTCCTGAGCAATGCCAACACGGAGTTGCGACACACCGCCTTTTCCTCCCCTCAACCATAGTCACCGCTATCCCGACCACTCTCACGCCCTCCTAGAGCAGCGTGCCATCGCCCCTATCCAGATGCTCCTCACCGGAAGACACTACTACTGCTAGCCTTCTCCTTGCCAGAGGTTGCATGCTGCCACTTCAATTTGTCAGACCTCCATTTCCCATGAGTGCCAAGATAGGGGTGTTGTTGGACCGAGAAGAACATCACGGTCTTACTGCCGACACGTTGCAACCACATAGCGGTCATGTCGTGTCTTGCTGTAGTCACCCTGCAATCATGTTGTTGTCTCACCGTGGTCACACCACAGTCATGTCGTGATCACACCGCAGTCACAATGCGATTCGGCACTGCTCTGGTAAAACACCCTTGTGGCAGTTCGTTGTCCTGCTAGACTCCTTCCATAACCGGTAAACCCTTTAATTTAATTTAATTTATTTATTTTTTTTAAATTTTATTAATTATAATTAATTTTTTTGTTTATGATTAAGGAGAATCTGAAACACTAATTTAATTATGATTAAATTTAATTAGTGGTTCAATTTGATTTTTGGAATTTATAATTAAATTAGTGGTTTAATTTAATTCTTTGAATTTAAAATTAAATTAATGGTTAAATTAGTTTTTTTAATATAAATTAAATTAAAAAACTGAAACTAGTAAATAAATTAATAAAATTCATTTAATTTATTAGAACACCCTTATACTATTTAAATTTATAATAGTTTAATTTTAATTGTACTTTATATATACCGACTCATCATGAGAAATTGACCAACCCATGAATGTCTAGTTTTATTTATTTAATTATTTTATTCAATACATGCGATGATTGTAATAATTAATTAGTTATATGACAGTCTTTGAATCGTCTTTTAATTCAAATATGTATAAGGGAATTCACGTCGAATGCATCAGTTGTATATTGTACCCCTAGAAACCCTCTTCTATGCGCAAGTACATTTGTTAAAAGACGATCATATTCCAAGACATGGACTCTACCATGTTGGGGGGGGGGAATCCAGATGGGAGATGAGCACTATGCACTGAGGGAAATAAGGGATACAAGTTAGTTTTTGACTCAAGTATGAAAGCCCCTAGGTCAAGATTGATCTGTTATGGATCGATCATATTTTAATGCTCAAAACCATTTGGATTTCATGATTTACCTTTATGAATTGTTTATTGTTTTATGCAAGTTCATGATTAATTCATGATCAAATAGAATAGAGAAATAGATAAAAATTCACAAAGATATGGCGAATAAATTTCTAGTGAATATTCAATTGTGAGAATGAATTTCTAGTTAGAACAACTAAATACAAATGGATTATATTAGTTAATAAATATAAAAATCCCTAAAAGATATATTTAGTCTTAAATTCATTCCATTACTCACATTTGAACAAAACTAGGTGTTTTGGGTTCTTGTCATCCATATTTAAGAGTGCCTCTAACTATTGGGGAACATTCATGATAGAACTTGGCCTACATAACTAAATTTAGTTTTCATGTAATATCCAAATATAACTTGATATCGCTATAGAGGAAAGATGTTGAGGGAATCAGGTTTAGATTTCAAAATCTGGGACATTATGCAATAATGAATGAAACCACAAGGTACGTGGTTGGCTAGCATAGTGCCTACCTTGAAACCCTCTGAGTAGTGGCATAGCTATAGCTTGCTGACTATGAGGGAGGTTTCAGGGATTCTTTCCACTAGTGTACTCAAGAGCCAGCTTATTATGAATCTAATACTGAACGCTATTAAGGTTATCTAAAATAGTGAGAGACATTAAAATGATATATTAATTAAGTAAAAACAAATTTCAAAAGAAAATCAAGATAATGTACTACCATCTAATGTTTATCTGATGTATATTTAAAATGTAAATCACCAACACCACAAGAAAATTATCACTATGATCAATTCTTTATAAAGAATATATATTAATTGGGAATAAATTCCTAGAGTAGTATAGGTGCTTGTGCATAGTACTACTCCAATAAATGAAGTTATATGTGTTATAATCCTCAGTTCCTGCTGAGCCTCCTTAGGGAGAAAGGAAGGGAGAAAATATAAATAAAAAAGCATGTAGATGATGCACTTGATG
The DNA here is from genome assembly GCA_963277665.1 of Viscum album. Lineage (NCBI taxonomy): Eukaryota > Viridiplantae > Streptophyta > Magnoliopsida > Santalales > Viscaceae > Viscum > Viscum album. The sequence continues at coordinate 568,902,700 of OY728153.1, read as the reverse complement.
TTCAATGCATCATGTTTTAATCCATGTACAAACAACTATTGAAAATTTGTAAGGATGAGGATTTCTACAGGATGATATCACATATACCTGAATTATATTAGGAGAGGTCCAGATAGGAAAGGTATGAGATCTCATGTTCCATATATAAGTTCAGGCTAGCAGAAGGGAACAAATCTTGTCCTCATGTACTCAAGATGATAGAGTATGTTTATTGGCATGATGCCCTTGGGTTCAAATTGAACCAAGAACTAGTAGTGGATCGCATTCTTGCATCTTTACAACCATGATTCAAGAATTTCATGTTAATTACAACATGAATGATATGAAAATGTCGCTACCATACCTTTTGGATTTAGTTCTCTAAGCTGACAAGGATATGAAAAATACCAAATCATCTATCCTAATAGTGAAAAAAATAAATAAGGTTGAGTAAAAGGGTTATAAGGCAATGTAATTTCCAAATACACAAATGCACCATCCTGAAAAAATCCAAAGATTCGGAGGCAGAGTAATGAGCAGGGGGCTGTCTACTTTGGATTTGTCAAGAAAGTCCACAAGAAGGGTAATTGCCTATCTAGGAATAAGAAACAATATTATGCATCTACTTTAGTTATTTTTGTCATTTAATCAAATATATCTTAATCTACAAGTTGGTATTGTATAAGGTATGTGGCTCACACGTTTTTATTCATATACAAAAACTATATAGTTTCGTGAAGATTTCTAAAGGTGAAGTGGATCACTAAGTTGCGGATGGGGAATACCTATAATCCATGGTAGTGAGATACTATCACTTAACCATGCCAAGTGGTTTGGTTTTAGTTTTAAAAAATTGTTACTGTGTACCTTCTGTAACTAGGAAAAAAATCTGTGTGCCGAGTTTAGACAACATGACATTTTATTTCACGTTTTGAAGTAAATTTTGTCTCTTATAGGGATAAAATATGATATTGTATGGCACATCGTAATAATGGTTTATACATGATTGAACTCGAGAATACCAAAATGGAAATAAATAAAATAACTAGAGAACATGACTCATATATCACCCATCCATGGCACTTCGGTCTAAGTCATGTAAGCAAGAAGTGATTATGACATTTACACAAATAAGGGTGTTTGTACATTGTACAGTTAGGACCCTTGGATGTATGTCAATATTGTTTACAAGGAAATATGACCAAGGTACCGTTCTATGGGAAGGGAGAAATAGTCAAGGCTATTCTGGAATTAACACATACTGATGTATGTGGTTTATTTCTAGTAGATGCAAGAGATGGTATTTCATACTTCATTAATTTTACCAATGGAAATAGTAAGTATGGATATATATACTTAATTCAGTTAAGGATTCTACCTTTTGAATATTTAAGTAATACAAAAATGTAGTACAAAACCAACTTGGTAAGAAGTTAAAATCACTCTGCTCAGGCTGAGGCAGAGAATATCTTAACCAACCTTTCATTGGTCACATGATGGAGTGTGGGATAGTATACCAACTCACTCCTCTTTATGCACCACAATGGATTTTTGTTAGTGAAAGGAGGAATATGACTTTTCTCGACATAGTTAGATCAATGATGAGTCATGAAACTCCACTATTATCCTTTTGGGGATACACTTTCTAAAAAATAGTATATACACTTAACTGAGTACCAACTGAAGCTGCTGATGGGATTCTATATGATTAATCGTATGGAAAGAAACCCAGTCTAACAAACATATGTGTATTGGGGTGCGAGGCATTTGTCAAGACTTTACTAAATGAAAATTTATCATCCAGATGCACGAATTGCATATTTATTTTTTATCCTAAGGAAATAAAAGGATATTACATATACAACAATTTAAATAGAGAATTTATTGTGGAAATAAATGCCTTATTTATAGAAAGGGAACACATTTCTATTTGAAATAGTGGGAGAAAGGTTGACTTCAATGAAGTTAATGTACTAGATGCACAGGAGTTGTTAGATGAACACTCTCCACTAGAAAAAGTGAAAGAAGAAGTTGTTCCTGAGACACAAATACTATACAGGTCTTTGAGAGAGGTTATAGAACAAGATCATTATGATTTTTTTGTCCCTATATATGGTGACACATTATTCCTTTAGGATGTTGTACCCTTAACCTTCATGGAAGTGGTATAAGTCAAAGAAGTAACTAAATAGAAAGAAGCCATGAATTTTGAGATGTAGTCCATGTACCAAAATAAAATATATATTTTGGTAGAACCTACAGTATATTAAAAGCCCATTGGATGAAAATGGGTATTCAAAAAAAATATGGACATGGATAGTGAGGTTAATACCTTTAAAGAAATACTGGTTTCAAGGGGTTTTAGGCAATGATAATGCATCGAATATGATGAAAACTACTCAATAGTAGTAATTCTTAAGTCTATCCGAATATTGCATGCAATAATATCCTTTCATGATTAAGTTATTTTGAAAATGGATGTCAAAATATATTTTCTAAATGGGATGATGGTTTAAGATTTCTATGTGACTCAACCCGAAGAGTTCATCAAGTCTAATAATGAAAATAATGAATTAAAGATATAGATATCCATTTATGGGTTGAAGAATTCATCATAGTAATTTAATGTTCATTTTGTTGAGGCCTTAAGAGATTTTGGTTTTGTCAAAAAATGAATGTGAGCCTTATGCCTGAAAAAATGTTGAATTGAATGCTTTTATTTCCCTAGTGTTATATATTAATGACATATTAATTATGGAAAACGAGGTGTAAGAATTACAATCACATATGACTTGGTAAAATTAATTCTTCTCCATGAATGTCTTACGTGAAGTAACCTAAATTATACAGAAAAAGATCTGTTGAGATATATCTCAAAGCCTTCTCAGGATAAGTCAAAGTACATATGTTGACAAGGAATTCAAAATTAATAGTATGGAACTATCCAAGGGAGGATTTTTTTCATATGTCACATGGTGTTAATTTCTCCAAGAAAATGTTCCCCCAAACATAAGAGGAGATTGAATGAATGAGTTGAATCACTTATGCCTTGGTTGTGGGTTCTATCATGTATGCCATGCTATGAACTAGGTTCTATGTTGGCTTTTTTAAAGCATGGTGGGTAGATATCAAGCCAATCCAGGAGATCTACATTAGGCATATTTTAAAATTATCCTAAATTACTTAAGGTGTACAAAGGATATGTTCCTAGTGTATGGAAGAGATGAGGAACTAGTTGTGAAAGGATACACTGATGCTAGTTTCCAGACAGATCATGATAATATGAAATCAAATTCAAGATACATATTCTTTTTCTGAATGGTGGTGTAGTGACCTGGAGAATCATGAAGCAAGATGTGGTTTCGAATTCAAAAATAGTATCCAAATATACTTAAATTTTTTATGTAGAAATGGAAGTAGTATGGATTAAAAAATTATCTCATACATTGGTGTTGTGCCTAGCATTACAGAACATATTCTAGTATACTGCAATAATACTATTGTAGTGGTGCTTTCCAAGGAGCCCAGGTCTCACCAGAGGAAAAATAATATACTTATGAAGTTTCATCTCTTGAGGGATTTTACTAAAAGTGGTGAATTCGTAGTTTTCCGAGTGTCTCCAAAGGACAACATGGTAGAACCCATGACTAAAACCATTTCTCCGCAAAATAATGATTCTCAAGTGAGATCAAAAAGATTGGAACTTGTAAGTAGATTTCTCTAGTGAAAGTGGGAGTGTTGAAAGTGGGTTCTCTAGACCCAAATAGTGTTGTAATTTTATTACCACTACCTATATGAAGTTCATTATATATACATGTGTTTATTGTTCCACAATAGTGTAGATGCTTCTATATCCACTTTGTTTATGGAAGTGTCCTTAGATTACTTGTTGTATCAAATGGTTATAGTAGATCATAGGCCATAATGATAACCTCAAGATTCCATGACAGTAATCATAATTTAATGTCCTATAGTCTAGTTACATAATTCTAAAAGGACACAGATGACGTGAAACTATCAGGTGCTAAGGTCTCATAAGCATTGGGACTTATTCTCATCATGTTCGCACTTGATGATCTCTAGTAGTTGAGATCATGAGAAATGACCCTCATAATAGGAATTACACATATTTCATGTTTCTTTGGTCATTTTTATCTTCATACATGTTTAATGGTCTCTAGACTCGATATCATTATCAGTTTCATTTAATTGTGTACTTTGATGTAAGGAAAAACCCATGGAAATGTAGTCATGGAGAGTTAGTTTGTGTTGGGTACATCATTGGTGATATGACATTGATTCAATGATCAAGATAAGATTTTTCACTTCTGAGTTGAGGAATATATATCTTGGGCCAGGATGATTAGGATGGTAGAACATTCATTAAATCCATTACCATGTTAGTTGAAGGTAAGACTGTCCAGACATATAAACAAATAAAATAAAGTAAGATAAATGATGATGACACTAGTGTGCATTCTTCTTTATTGAGATATCGATGACGAAGAGATTATATTACACAGACCATGTTCTTAGAAAGGAATCTATTTCTTTGACATGACCTTATCTCTATAGGGGCCTTGATGGGTTGCTAGACCCCTCTCTTGGTTGGTGAATATTATTCACTACTATTGAGATAATGGCCTAGATGATCACACACTATAGTTCTTTGAGAATCTTCAGTATTAATGTGGAATAGGAATATAAAAGTTGGTGGGACCCACCACCGGGTTTGACTATTTTCCAAGTTCTATGGATCGCCAAGTATAAAATAAATTTCATAATTATTCATGTTTGGAATAATCCGATGAATTTATATATAACATTCATTTACAAGTGATTAAATAAATACAAGGATAAAATATTATTCAAAAATATTTAAATATATCAGGTTCGTTTAATATTTTTAGGAGACATGATCTGAGTTAAAGACTCAAATTTGTCATGAAATATATATTTATTATATATATTTTAGTTAGTGATAAAATTATAAATATTAGTTGTGGCATAATTTCATTTTTCATAAATAAATATTTATAACACTTATACTATGAATATCGATTACACAGGGGTCGGGAACCCATAACATATATTTTAGATATTCCCTATAATTGTAAGAGAGAGCCACTTCCCATAGAACTATTCATGATTTTGAATTGAGAGTATCTCTCCCCCTAAATTCTACATAGATATATTCTGAATAAAAAAAGATCTTTATGTTCCTTCTTCTTGAATCGTAGACACTTGATTTTGGTGATCGTCACTGTGTCGAAGTGTTCATTGGTGTACTGTAGTAGCTCCATGATTTCAACGAATGATGCATTAGAAGATTTAGAGGCTTGTGTGGATGATCTAGGTGGCTTTGATGTCAGATTATTTGAGAGTCGGTCACTGGAATCTTGTGACAAACATGCACACGTCAGACCCAAATGAGGTACATGTTCAAATTTTTTTGTGCTCTGTTAAATCCATGTGTGGTCCTAATACCGTACTAGGATAAGATCACTATATTTGACATTGTTACATCACTCCTGTGAAAAAAATATTAATTTCCTAGCCCATCGACTTCCATTTCTTCTCCATATCCCTAACACTAAGGTTCTCAAATGATGAATTCTGATTTATTGAAAATGAAATATTCAAGAAGAGATTCATCATAATAAATGTTGTTTCACAAGCCAGTGAACACATTATCATGGAACATAGATGTGACAAGACATTAATCAAACATTTTTTTTAACCAGGGGGTCCAAAAAACAATGCATGGATTTTAAAAGGGCTACATAGTTGGCACTATGAGCTTTATGACTCATTTATTTTTTCTATAACTTTTTTCTAAACTCTACTGATGAAGGGTTTAGTGAGAGGACACTTGATTTTTTCTCAAGGATCCTTTTAGGGGTTTTCAACATGAAACTTTTTGTCTATATTACAATATAATTTTAGGGTATTTAGATTTACACCATAAAAGGATATAATTTTTGGTCATACAGCTCTAAATAAAGTGGAATTTGTTTAAGGTCACGACTCATGTAGAAATAATATGAGTAATATGTCATTCAATAACATAATTAGGATAACAAGGGACCAGAGTACTCCAACATCCTTTTGAGAGGGAGAGGAAAATGTTTTAAATTATGTATTGAGATTCTCAAGTCATGAGAAATTACATGGGACAATCATACTAGGGATGGACTAGAACACCCCTAGGTTCTTAGTTCCTCCATAGTGATGTCAGGTTCACAAGTACTAAAAAGTAATTCTTATAGAGCCATGATGTCTCTAGTTATTATCTTTAATCCCTTTATAAATCAACAACTTGGTCAAGAAGAGATATCTATTTTCCATTGCAAGGGAGATGAATGAGTTTCCACAACCAGATACACTAAAATCATAAAGATTGTTATATGTATTGAGGTTATTAAAATATGGTTGATGCACCCAATACTTTGGTTGATTGGGGTGAGGCACTTGTGGTCCTCTATTAAGGAATGATGATGGGTGATTTTCTATACATTTTAACATCATATAATGGGGATGTATTTTTCATTCATTTTTAATGTCGTGCAATAAGGATTTTGACTTGATGCTTAACATCATGTGGTAAGAAATTATTTTCTCTCTTTCACTTTAAAATCATGTGGTAAGGACATTGGAGCTGATGTAAAACATTATGCAATATGTATTACATGTACTAGAAAATTTTATGTTGATCTGACTCATATATAATTAAAATGATATTTTATGACTTGACACTTATGTTGTTAGAGATTCATTTCTAATTTTGGTTTGTGTAGCCAGACCTAGGATTGGAGATCCTGGTGTCGCTACATATACTGATATGGCATGAATCATGAAACATATAGTTCTTGAATGGGAAAATTTATATCTGTGTTTTACCAATGCACAATGGGAGGAATTGTTCGTATTGATTGGTGTAGATGGACCCATGGTTGGAGATATGGATGTCACAATATATCAAGTGTTGACATGAACCAATAAACTCGTAGTTCTTGAGAAACTGTGCAATTTAACATCATATTGTAAGGGAATGGGTTCTCCAATGTTAAAAGGGAATATTACGACTTGGCATGGGAATATATATCATGGTGTCACTACATATCCCAATATAATTGGAATCGACACACAAGAATTTTTTAGGTGAAGGCTCCCTATGAAGGTCTAACTCGTACGTAGAGAGGAGTAATTTTTTTTATATTTTTTAACACTAGACATAGGGTTAGATATCAGGGCATAACTATGTATCCAATGATGATAGAAATCAAGTCATTTGTAGTTCTTCAATGGAGGTTTTTTAGGAGGCCAATAACAACAATAGTGGACCTCTCGAGCAAGGTCTATAGAAATGTGATTTTCTATGCCATGAGAAAGACCTCAGAAATGTAGTTTAACATCTTGTGATGAGGAATCTGAGCCATGATATCCCCATCATGAGCTAAAATACCATGTTTTTGGGGGAATCACTTACCAAATATTCCATGCCCATGTGAGCTATTATCAGTGTGAAAAAAAGTAATGGTAAATGTATCTCATGATATGGAGGGAATAAGAGAAAATAAAAGGGGAAATATGTATCATGTGGGGGATGGACCAGAATATGGGATCTAGGTGTCCTAGAATATCACTTGAGAATGATAATAAATCTATTCATTGTTATAGAAAACCATGCTGTTTAATTTTGTGCGGAAAGAAAATATTTGGTACCTTATTTTCTAATGATGTTTTTGGATGCACGAAGTATTGTATTTTTTTTCAAGGAAGATTTATATGAAATTAAATCAATTCACTTTGTAGAAGTGGGGTGATGAATGATAGGAATGTTACAGTACATTACACAGTAAATCTGACAATGATTTTCTGATCTATATTTCACAAAGATCATAAGTTTGTTGGATAACTTTTGATTTGTGATTTATAAAGGAAAGGGGGAGAAAGGATGTGTTCAATCATTATGGTTGGTCTTGAATAAACAAGTGTCTAAGGTGGCACAGTTTTCTAGTGTTTACCAAAATTTTGGCGTCCAAAATTTGGAGTTGGGATAATATTGAGAAAATTTTATTTTTTTGAATATCTCATAAAAATATGGAAAAGGAATGAATTTCATGAATATGGGATTCATGAAATACATTTCACGATGACATGAATAAAGTTGACAGTGTGCTTCACGATTAAAATGAGCTTCGGTATTGGAAGATGTGATGAGTTTTTCAAGTGAGCATTGTGCTAGAGAAGAGAATTGTGAGTGGAGAATTTTAGCAGCACAAAAGGAGAAGGAGAATCGCAGTGATGAAGATGATTTGGAAGAAGGCTTCATGATTACAACACGATTTGTGAATCTGGAAAATAGTCATGGTGCATCATGAAAAAAAGTGAATTTTGGAATAAATTTCATTGCTCTACGATTTGGTGCAGATGTGGTGATGAGGTGGCTAGAAGGTTATGGAGTTGGGGGGAAACACCAATAAATTGGTCCCTACCCCGTTGAAAAAATTAGTGAGACATAATGATAATTTTATAGCAATCGAATTGCAAATAAGGATTGCAAAAAACGTGAGATCTGTGAAGGAAGGAAGCTCCATAAAGGAAAGGAGCTTCATGGCATGCCTTTGAGCTTTTTGAAAAAAGTGAACATCAAAAATAACAACTTTTTCTCTGTGAAATAGGGCTATATGAAATCTTGTGATCTCTACAAACTAGAGAGATTTGCGATCTGTATTGCTCAGCAAAGATGGGAGCTTAGTGAAGGAGTAATGTGAGATTAATGTTTGAGTATACAAATTATGTGAGTGGTGATTTCAAGTGAATCAATATATGACTGGGTTATAGGAATAAGAATATTTATTAAGTCCAGGTAGTTACTATCATCTTCTATACATGAAAGGGAAGAGTTGTTTTCAAAGATAATATTTGTGAATGTTTGTCAATATGCACAGAGATATTGCATTACCCTATTTGTGCTAAGAGGGTGAACACATACTTGAGGATTACCCCCGAAGTACTACATGAGTGAAATTGCATATCCTACTCGTTGTATTCCACATCAATGGATTTTTTCGTGGATTTTGTGGTACTGGATTATTTCTGTACCACACCAAGGATGTAGCTACTATTATTGAGTAGTGAACCTTCTAAATCTAGTGTTCTTGTGGTTGTGTGTGTTCAGAAGGGAAAGACCACTTTAACAGGATGAAATGTTTGTTTCAAAAATAAAGAAAACATAAAATAAAAAGATTTCATAGATTCTCCCCCTCCCCTCATTATGATGCTTGGATCATGACTGGGTAAATTCAATTAGCATCAGAGCTAGGTTCCATTCTTTTGTTCTTTGCTACAGTTTTGATGAGATGTTTTGATGGGGAATCTGAAATGTGTGAATAGTAAGGGGATTTTGATATTTGATTAGAAGAAGTATCATATCATTAAAGATTTATTAATTCCTTATCTTTATTCTCATGGATATGATGTTCTTGAAACTAAAATAGATGGGTTCCCAACTATTGATGACAATTTTCCTCTTACTTTTTCCAATTAGAAGAATTTGAGAATGATGGAAGAGATAAAAATTAGTTACTCGTATCTCTTTCTGAGAGTGAATTTTTAAGAGTGAAAGGTTTCACCACTGCCAGAGGAATTTAGGGAAAATAAAGAAAAATATATGAAGGAAAAAAAATTGAAGAAGTAAAAAATTAAAATCTGGAGGCTGAAGTATGAGGACTTAAAGATGGGTGATCATGAATCAGTTGGGGGCTTCTTTACTGAGATAAACAACATTTTCAATACAATCAGATGTCTTGGTGAAAATTTGAAGTATTATAGATTTGTCTAAAAGAAATTAAGAATTCATCTTGACAAATTTTACGCTGATGTTTCATCACTAGAAGATAGAGAACCTGAACCATTATTTATGGATGATTTTCATAGCACTCTCATCACTTACAAAATGATAAAGGAGAAGACTATGAAAAGAAAAAAGAAAAAGATAATTAGGAAATGTCTTTCATAGCTAAAATGAAATATAATTCAAAGAAAATATTTATTGAAGATGTAGATTGTGAATCCAACTCTGAAAATGAGGTATGTCAAAAATTTGAAGAAATTTTATCCTTGTTTTCTAAAAATGAGAAAAGAGGCACATGAAAATACAAATGGATACTCCCATTGAACAGATTTGAATTTGGATGTTGGCCACATTATAGATAATTTCCGATGAACAAGTAAACATGAAGACAGTGAGGAAGAAGACAAAAGACCCAAAAGATCATGGAAGAAATAAGGTGAAAATAATAAATATTCTGGTAGAGGAAATGATAAAATGTTCTTCAAGATCAAAAAGAAGAATCTGTTTGTCATAAAATGAAGAAGGTGATGATAATGAGATTGAATCTGAATTTTTTTAACTTAGTAAGATAGAGAGAGTACATTTTTTCCAATAGTGAATAATATATATTATGAGAGTAGTAGTACTAAAGAAGGGGAAACTCAACATGAACATTATCTGAAAGAAGAGTTAGAGGAATGTTTAAGGAAGATCAGATGGATTGAGAAAGAAAACAAAAAATTGATAAATGAAAAATGTTCATCAAATGACTAAGAATTTTTTTCTTGATAAGAATGAAATATTTGAAAATGATATTCATGATCTAGAAGATTCTATTGAGATTGAAAGGAATTGTAATGATCATCTGGAAGTAAAGATGAAGGAAAAATAAAATGAGTTCGAACATGTCCAACATAAACATTCTAAAGCTTTGGAAAGGAACAAAAAGTTCACAACTTTATTATAGAACTTGATGAAATTTATGCTAAAAATTAACCTAAGAAGGATAAAAAAATTTACCTCCAGATGTTGAAAAAAAGGTTGAACTATTTTTGATAAGAAAAATTCTCAAAGGGCTATTTATGTGGTCAGATTTACCAATAATGAATGATAAAAGACATTGAAAAACCCTAAGCCTAGAAAAATTTCTATTAATTTTGGTTTTGTTATGTTTGAATTGAAATCTATGGTTAAGAAGAAATATACATTTGAAAATGTATAGGTTGGTGGTTAGCAGAGTTTTGGTAAGAAGATTGTTGAGAATCATGTTTATAAATCTGATCTGTATGGAATTTTTAGACGGAAATATTCATTCTATGTCTACTGCTGGTATTGTGGTGGATTTAGACACATGTAAAATATGTGTTGGTCCAACCAACAACATTACTACTATTCCACATGCTCTGAAATACACAGATTTAGGGGGATTTAATCTTTTTATATGATAAAACCCCAAAATAATGTTCATAAGACATCTGAGATGGTTGGTGTTAATGTTGAGAATAAATTACAACCATTGGAAACTATCTTTGAAAGATGTGGTCGACTTGGACATCTTTATATAGGGTTGCCTAAATATTTTTTGAGAGCAAGAAACGTTTTTTAAAAATTTCCAGAAGTTGGAGGTTTTAATGTCTAAGAAAAAAATATTTGTTAGGTCTGAAAAGAGGGACTTCATTGTAGTTTATCCAGAACACATTAACCTGGAAAGGACATTGGAGGAAACATATAAAAAAGTGGAAGAAAAGTATGAACATAAAACACTTTTTGTTGAAACTTATTTGAAATATATGAAAGGAAAATGACCATGGAACCTTGATAATGGTTGTTCATCTCATATGATAGGAGAATTAATGATGTTAAAGAATGTGAAGGATTTCAAATAATGAATAGTGACATTTGGAAATGATGAATCTCTAAGGATCAAAGGTGTTGGCTATCCATCATTGGAAAAGAAAATATGAAATCTTGGAAATCACTATATATTGATGGGTTGAATCACAACCTATTAAGTTTGTCACAACTATGTGATGAGGTAAGAAAATTCATATTCAAAAAATATGATATTCTTTGTGAAAAGTGAAAATGATGGAAATATAGTTACAAGAGCCCAACGTAAAAATGAAAATTTGTTCCAAATTGGGGAAGTATAGAAATCTTGTTACATGGGTGTGGTGGATGTAAATAATTTATGGAATAAAAGTCTAGGAGATATGTTTCATAGAAACATACGAATGTTATTAACGTGAGATAGTATCCATGATATTCTAGATTTATCTAGAAGAAGATATTTGTGGTGCACTATTTGTGAGAAAGGGATGATACAAAACATTTATGCATAAGAGAGTTGACATTCGCTCAAAATGACCCTTAGAACATATACATTCTGATATCTATATACCAATGAAAAATAAATCTACAAATTAAGATATGTACATCATTATTTTCATTGATGACTTTAAATTCATTACTTGTGTTTTATACATTATACATACATCATATGTGCTAAAAATGATTAAGGGTTTCAAGAGGAAATAAGAGAAGGAATGCAAGTATTGAGTGATAATGTTGAGGACTAATAATGGTGTTGAGTATAAGAATGAAGATTTTGAATGTTATCTTGAGAATCATGGAATTTGGGATTAGTTTAGTTCACCATACACACCTAAACAAAATGGGGTTGCTGAAAGAAATAATATAAGTCTGGAGGAAATGGGGAGAATATTGTTACTAAAACATAGCCTTTCTCATATATGTCTCTATACGAAATGTTTCACAGAAAAACACCAAGTCTAAAACACTTAAGAGTTTTTGGGATTCCATGCATTATAAAAAATAAAGGTGGAATCCTTTTAAAGTTTGAGAAAAGCGGAGATGATGGAATTTTTATTGGATATGATCTAGAACGAAATGTACATAGATGTGTCGATAGTGAATCATGAATAATTATTGAGTTTATAGATGTGAAATTCATTGAAAATGTTGAGAACGAAAATCAGTCATATGCTAATGTCAAAGTTGTGAAGGATAGTTATGATTCTGTTAGAAATTATGATAGTGCTACAGACTATGTTAATCCTACTCTAGAAGAGGAATCAGTCTCAACAATCTCAAATAACAAGGATTAAATTTGAAATATTGATCCTAGAATTAGGAAACAAGTGGAGGCTCAAAACTTTATTATAGATCAATGCTAGAGTGTTCAAGAAAGAAGAAAAATGAATGTTATTACATAGACTTCTCTCTATTCGAATGTTGAACCGAATTATGTAAACGATGAATTTGAGCAACTGAAATGGGTTGAAGCTATGAATGAAGAGCTTAATTAGATAGAGAAGAATTATACATGGGAAATTGTACCAAATATGAAAAAAAGAAAATTTTTGTTACAAAGAGGATTTTCTGAAACAAGCTGAATGAAGAAGGTGAAGTGATAAGAAACAAATCCAGATTGGTTTAAAATGGGAGTTCAAAAATTGAAGGAATTTATTTTGATGAAACATTTTCTTTGGTGGAATGGTTTTAAACGATCATAATCTTTCATGTTATTTTTGTCCAATGAGGTTACAAAATCATTCAATTGGATGTAAAATGTTGACTCTTGAATGGTGATCTTGACGAGATTTTTACATTGATCATCCTAGAGGATTTTTTGGTTGTTATGGAGTTGCATAAAAAAGGATTTGTATGGGATAATATGGGCTCTGAGGGCATGCTATTATAAATTGGATACATCCTTGAGGAAGTTGAATTTCATGAAAGGTAGAGTTGAAAACAATCTTTACATTAAGGAATGTCAGGATCTTTCTCTCATCATAATTGTTTATGTCAACGACATTATCTTTTCTAGAAATGATGAAATATCATGTGTAATATTTTTTTAGGATATGAAGAAGTCATTTGTGATGTCCATGCTGGGATAAATGAAATACATTATTGGTTTAAAAATTATAAAGAAGAGGAATGTAATTTTTATTTTTCAAGAAATGTACTCTATGGATCTTCTGAAGAAGTTTGGCGTAGAAAATTTTGAACTAGTTTCCACACTGATTTCAGTGGAAACCATGTTGTTTAGAGATGGAGTAGGCAAGGAAGTTGATCAGAAATAGTTTCGAACGATGATTGTAATTCTTTTATATTTGAATACCTCAAGACCTAACATCATCTATGTTGTTACCATATGTGAAAGATTTCAATGTGATCCTAAATAATGAAATTTTATTTCTAGAAAAATAATTATTAGATATATCAAAGGAAAATAAATTTTTTGGATCAGTACTGAAGGATCAGAAAATATAGATCTATTCAGGTATTCAGGTGCTGATTGGGTAGGAAACGTTAATGATAGAAGATCCACATTTGGTGGAGTTTTAATTCTAAGAAAAATTAATGTTCATTTGAATACAATAAAACAAAATTCACTTATATTAGCATAGATGAAGCAATGTACATTACTTATACTCAAGATTCTACCCAAATCATGTGGGTGAAGACTCAATTAGAGAATCTACTTGTTGAATTAAAGCTACCCCTGCTCTTGGGATGTGATACTCATAGTGAAATAAATCTTACATGGAATCTGGTAAAATATCATTGATCAAAAAACATTAACATAATGTACCACTTAATCAAATAATAGGTGGATATGAATGAATTGAGGCTGTAGTAAATTCATACATCAGAACAGGTTTCTAACATATTCACAAAACCGTTATTGAATGAACCATTTTCTAAATTGAGGTTGAACGTTGGTGTCCATCCTTTTTCTCATCATTGTTGAGGTTTTTATATATGTCCCCTCTCTCATCATACCTTTTTATAGTGTTTTTGAGGGGGATAATTGATTCATAAATCTATCCTTATGGTTGAGTGCCTAATGGGGGAATTATGTGTAAGCTAATAATTCAGCATGTAATTGTGTGAACTATTCTAACTGATTGATGTAATGGTTATAGAATTGATGAATAGTGGTTGAAGGAAACTTATTTTTTAGGGATGTTGACAGAGTGAAGAAGGCTGATAAGGGAAGATGATGCAATGTGGTTTTACAGTCACCACTTATATACAACATAGTCCAATAGTTAATAATTCTTGATTCCTATATTGAGTTATCTCATGTAGGCTTAGAATTGCTGATAAGTGAACCATTGATTGAGGTTTCAAAGATAAGTGATTTATGAATCATTGTTGAAAAAAGAATGAGTTTCATGAATATGGGATTCATGAAGAATATTTTGCAAATACATGAATAATGTTGGAGGTGTACTTTGCGATAACGATAAGCTTTGCGAATGGGAGAGGTGATGAAATTTGAAAGAGAGCATTGTGGAGGTGAATAGAATTACGAGTGGAGAATTTTGGAGGCACAAAGGATGAAGTAGCATCACATAAATGAAATGGATTTTACTGAATGCTTCACGATTACAACGAGATTTACAAATATAAAAAAAACTCATTGTGCTTCATGAAACAGATTGAATTTTGGTAGAAATTTCATAGCTCTTTGATTTGGTGCTGATGAGGATACAAGGTTCTTGAGTTAGAGGGAAATTCTTATAAATAAAAAACTACCCCTTGTGAAAAGTAGAGAGACTTAATGACAGTTTTATATCTCCCAAATTGAGGATATAGTTTGTGAAGAAAGCGAGCTCTGCGAAGACAGTAAGCTCCGCAAAGGAAAGGAGCTTCATGGAGAGCTGTTGAGACTTGAAAATCAAGTGAACTTCACAATGACCATTCTGTGATTTGAAAAATAGTGAACTTTATAATCTAATAATATCTTGGAACTAGAGTGCTTTGCAAACTAGAATGCCTTGTGAAGCTCGGAGCATCGCAAAGGAGCCCTACAAGCTGTAGGTTTGAGTACCCAAATTAAGTGAGAAGTGATCTCAATTGAATCGATATATGACTAGGGTATAGAAATATGTATAATTATGAAGCCCAGGTAGTAATGATCACCTTCTAGATTGAAAAGAGAAGAGTTTTTTTTAAAGATCAAATTTCAGAAGGTTTGTCAAGAATCACAAATATATTACCATACCATATTTGTACTAGGAGGGCACACACATACATGAATATTATATCCCAAGTACTACACGAGTGAAATGGAATATCCTACGCAATGTATTATACATCAAAATATTTTTTAGTGGATTTTGTGGTACTGGATTATTTTCACACCATAGAAAAGACGTAGCTACTCTTGTTGAGTACTAAACATTTTAAATCATGTATTCTTGTCCATCCAACATCCCAAAGGCCTTAAAATTATTTTATTATATGATATATCCACCTTTTAAGGGTTGAATATAGTGGAAACCCAAGGACATCATGGACACAGGAGTCTAACACTCGAAGTAAGAACGATTAAAAAAACAAGATGACATCATTGAAATTCTCTTCCCTACTATTTGAACATGAAGAATCTATCCACCATTGTAAAGTAATTCAACAAGAACGTGCCTCAGTCAAATCTCAGGCCCGATCTGATGGATGGAACCACACCCTCTCAAACAAATAAATCCAAAAAACATTTTAAAGATGGACTTATAGCTTTAAAACTTCCTATGGATTCTAATCATGATGTTGAGTCTAGTATCATAAAATTCCCAACTTTGAAAAACAAACCTTTAAAGCGTACAACTAGCACCATTCCAAAGAAATTGATGAAATCTATAAGTCTCAACACACCAAGAAACCTTATTCAAATCCACACAAACATCACACAAACATCCTGTCACCACCATCCAACCTTCGTACAGAGACCACAATATACCAACCAAGGAACCCCTACTGGAGCACAACACAGATGACAGAACCCATCCCGTTCACCAATGATCAGAAACGTGGCCTTAGCATAGGAATACCAGATCTCGATCCACACTGTGGAAGAAGGATTGGACTCCATGTACACTGAAACAGATGATTGTAGACCCCAGATGTATCCAGAACATGGCCCCATAATCGTGGAAGAGCGGTCACGGTCCCTGCCACCAGAGCACAACCCCACTGTAGACCGAACCACGACCACACTTTATCATACCCCCAACACTACAGAATAAGAGGATCTCCATCCCAACACAACACATTAGGATACCGTTTTCCACAAAGATAAGACGCAGACACAATGGATCAAGACCTCACATCCACAGAGAGCTAAACCATGACCCCATCACACCATATCAGGAACCCCCACACCACAGTGAATGTCCGTGACCAGGATTCCACAATGTATCTCGACCTCTGGATGTGGAAGAGCTGAAGCACCACCCCGAACCTAGATGGAAACCTGAACAACCACACCATGGTAGACTGAACACCGAGCCTCTAGATCAAGTCCACCCTTCACTGCATAATCTTCCACAACACCATGAGCATAGTGGGAAGATCGAGGAGGAACCAACACATTCTGAGTGAAACTTTGAATAAGGTGGAAATGAGGTGGTAACATAACCCACAATTCCCTTTACGAGCTCATTTAAAAAGATTCATTCTAGTAACATCTCCCTCTTGTGTTCTTGTGGTTTTGTGTGTTCAGTAGGGAAAATAACTCTTTAACAGGAGGAAAAGGAAGTTTCAAAAATAAATGAAACATAATAGAAAAACATTTCATGGATTCAACCCTTCCCCCTCCCACTGATTCTTGGTTCCTGACTGGGTAACTTCAATTGGTGTTAGAGCCAGGTTCCCTTAGTTTGTTCTTTGATGACGTTTTGAAGAGAATTTTTGAGGATAAGGTTCCTCTTACTCCTTCCAATAAGAAGAATCATGAGAATGATAGAAGAGATAAAAATTTATTACTCTCATCTCATTTTGAAAGTGACTTTTAATATTGAAAAGTGTCACTACAACCAAAGGAATTTGGGAAAAAATTGAAAACATCTACGAGGGAAATAAAGAAGTTAATATGGAAAAATTTCAAATCTAGAGGATAAAGTATGAAAACATAAATATGGGTGAGTATGAATTAGTTGGGGAATTATTCACCACGATAAACAACATTTTCATTATAATCATATGTCTTGGTGAAAATTTGTAGGATTCTATAGTTGTTGAAAAGATCTTTTGAATTCTTCCTGAAAACTTTTATTCCAAAGGTTCAACATTGGAAGACAAAGTACCTGAAACCTTATCTCTGGATTATTTTCATAGCTCTCTCATCACTTTCAAGATGAGGAAGGATTATACTATGAAGAGAAAATAAATATTTAATAGTTAAATGTCTTTCATGGTTGTATAGAATGAGAATTTGAATAAAATATTTCATAAATATGAAACTAGTGAACCAGACTCTGAAAATGAGGTATTTCACAATTTTGATGAAATTTTGTCCTTCTTTTCTAAAAATGTGAATTGAGGAATAGACAAATACAAAGGGAAACTCACTTTGAAATTTCATTGAAAGTGGATCTGTTGGACACTTCGTGGCTAATTTCCCTTAAAAAGGGAATGATGAAGATAGTGATGAAGAAGACAAAAGACCAAAAAAATTCATCGAAGAAATAGGGTTAATAAGATAAATATTCTGGAAAAGTTAAGGATAAAAAGATATTCAAAACAAAAAAGAAGAAACTTTTTGTCAAAAAATCAAGATTATGATGATATTGAGATTGAATATGATCATTTTTTTGAGAAATTTTGACAGAATACCTTTTTTTCAATAATGAATAATGAAGATTATGGGTGCACTAATATTGAAGAAGAGGAAACTCATCTTCAACTGTAACTGAAAGAGGAGATGAATGAATGTTAAAAATGTTCATAAGGATAGAGAGAGAAAATAGGAAATTTATAAATGTAAAATCATTATCAAATGAACAATAATGTTTTCCTAATAAGAAAGAAAAATTTTAAATTGAGATTTATGATCTCTAAAATTCTCTTTAGAGTGAAAAGTTTCATAACAATCATATGGAAGAAAAGATGAAGGCAGAAGGAGATGAATTGGAACATGTCCAACATAAACTATCTAAAGCTAAAGAAATGAACAGAAGGTTAAAAAACCCTTTTACAGAAGTTGGTGAATTTTCTTAAAAAATGAACATAATAAGGATCAACAAAATTTACATTCAAATAATGAAAAAAGGGTGGAACTAGTTTTGATAAGGACAATGATGGAAATGATACATATGTGGTCAAATTTAAAAATACTGAAAAATCAGAAACATCAAAAAATCCAAGGTCTAGAAAAATTTCTACTACTTATGGTTCTGGTAAGTCTAAGAAAAAATATAAGGTGAGGAATAATGTTACAATTGAAAATATGATGGTCTATGGTCAGCATAGTTCTGATAAGATGATTTTTGAGAAGAATGTTCACAATTCCGGTCAAAATTTAAGTTTGGCAGAGAAATATTCATTATATGGATACCGGTGGTATTGTGGTGGATTCAGAAACATGTAAAATATATGTTCGTTTAACCAACAAAATTACTACTATTCAAAAAGCTCTAGAAGAAAAGGATTGAGGGGGAGTCAATCTTTTCAAAATAAAAATCCTCAAAAAATGTCTAGAAGACATCTCAAAAGGATGGTGTAATTGTTTAGAATATGTTCCAACCATTGGAAATTATCTGTGAAAGATGTGATCGACCTAGAAATATCACCAAGGGTTTCCTAATTATTTTATTATCCAAAGAAAGGTTCTATAAAAATTCTCAGAAATGGGAGATTTTAAGGTCTATGAGTGATAAATTTGGTAGGTCCGAAAATAAGAAGTGCTTGGTAGTCTGGATATGACACATTAAATTTTCTTAGATATTAGAGGAAACACAGGAAAACTGGATGAGAAGGATAAACAGAAATCACTTGTTGTTGAAACTTCTTTGAATGCTATTATAGTAGAACAACCATGGAACCATGAAAGTATATGTTCATCCCATATAACAAGAGAATTGAAACTGTTAAATAATTCGAAAGATTTCAATGAAGAAACAGTGACATTTGGAAATGTTGATTCTCTTAGGATCAAAGGTGTTGTAGAATCCATCATTGGAAGATAAAAGATGAAATCCAAAGAAACAATATATTTTGATGGGTTGAAACACAACTTTCTATGTGTGTCAAAAATATGTGGTGAGGGAAAAAAATTCATCATCAGAAAATGATGGGTTCGTTGTGAAAAGTGAAAATGATAGAAATATAGTTAAAAGAGGCCAACACAGAGAAGGTAATTTGTTCAAAATTGGTGAAGTACATAACTCTTGCTACATGGGTGTGGTGGATGAAAATTAGATATGACATAAAATTATGGGACATAAGTGTCAAATAAATATGTACAAGTTATCAACACGAGACAGTGTATGAGATGTGCCCAATTTATCAAGAAGAATATATTGGTGTTGTATTGTTTGTAAGAAAGGTAATATTATAAACTCTATACGTAATAGAGTTGAAATTTGCTCAAAACGACCCTTGGAACTTATACATTCTGATATCTATAGACCAATGAGAAATAAATCTACAAATGGATATAAGTACATCATTTTTTTAATTTAGGACTTTACTCACACTACTTGAGTTAAGTACATGAGACATAAGTTAGATGCTTAGAAAATATTTAAGAGTTTCAGGAGGAAAGAAGAGAAGGAATGTTAGTATTCAACAAATAAGGAGAGGACTAATAAGGTTGGTGAGTATAATAATGACGTGCTTGAATGTTATCTTCAGAATCATGGAATTCAGCATGAGTTTAGTTCACCATGCACACAACAAAAAAACAAGGTAGCTGAATGAAAGAAATGAAGTCTGGTTGAAATGGAAAGAACTATTTTACTTGATCATAGTTCTTCTCATTATTATTGTAGGCAATCCATGAGATCTATTGTGTATATTCATAACTGATGTTTCTATAGGAAAAAATTAGTTATGAATCCATATTAAATGGTCTATGGAAAAACATTATATCTAAATGCCTTAATATTTTTTGGGATTCCATGCATTATAGAGAATGAAGGTGAAAAATTTGGAAGCTTTGAGAAAAGAGTAGATGATATAATTTTTCTTGTATGTGCTCTAGAAGGAATAGAATATAGATTTATAAATAAAGAAACATGATGAATTATTGATTTTGTAGATGTGAATGTCATGGGGAATGTTGTGAAAGAAAATTAGTCATATGACGATGTGGAAGTTTAGAAGAATTGAGATTATTTTATAAACTATTCTGATAGTTCTATAGATTTTATTAATACTACTCAAGAAGAGGAATCAGATTCAGCAATCGCATGGTATGAAGATGAAATTTGACCAGTTTATCATTGGATGAGGAAACAAGTGGAGGCTTAAAAAATTATTGGAGATCAACATCAGAGGATTCAAACATGAAAAAATAATCCTACTACAGACACATCTCTCTATTATAAAGCTAAACAGAATGATATAAATGCAGAATTTGGGTATCCATAATGGCTTCAGGATATGAATAAAGAACTTAGTCAGATAGATAAGAATGATACATGGGAACTTGTACCCAATATGGACAACAAGAACATTATTGGTACAATGTGTGTTTTCTGGAACAAGTTTAATGAAGAAGGTTAAGTGATAAGAATCAAACAAATATTGGTTTTAAATGGTTATTCAAAGACTGAAGGCATTGATTTTGATGAAACCCTTGCTCTAGTGGAAATGTTAAAAACAATCATAATCGTCTATGATATTATTGGAAAACTATGTTACAAAATCATTCAAATGGATGTGAAAAACACATTATTGAATGGTGATCTTGATGAGGAAGTTTACATCGATCAAATTAGTGGTTTTTTTATTAGGAAGGATGAATTTTTTGTGCGCAGGTTAAAGAAGGATTTTTATGGTCTAAAACAGGCTTCAAGGACATGGTGTTCTAAATTTGATTCATTCTTGAGGAAGTTAAATTCCATGAAAGGAATAGTTGGCAACAATATTTACATCAATGAATTTAAAGAGTTTTCTCTCATCATCATTGTTTATGTCAATGACATTGTCATTTCTGCAAATGATGAAAGATCTTGTAAATGATTTTCTAAGGAGATGAAGAATTCATTTTCTATGTCCATGTTGGGATAAATGATATAATTTCTTGGGTGAAAAATTATATAGAATAGGAACCTCATTTTTATTTCTCAAGAAATGTATTCTATGGAACATCTGAATATGTCTGACATGGAAAATATGAAACCAGTTTTCATGCCAATTTCTAAGGGAACCAAGTCTTCTAATGACGGAGAATGCAAGGAATTTGATCAGAAAGGGTTTCGAAATATGATTGGATGTCTGTTATATTTGACTGCCTCCAGAACCGACATCGTATATGATTTTACCTAATGTGCAAGATTTCAAAGTGATCCTAAAGAATAACATTTGATTGCTGGAAAAATAATTATCAGATATATCAAAGGCACAACAATTTTTGGGATCAGGTATAATGTCTTAAAAAATATTGATCTATTCGGGTATTCCGATTCTGATTGGGCAAGAAATGTTAATTATAGAAGATCCACATTTGGTGGAGTTTTCTCTCTAGGAAAAATATATATTAATTTTCATACAAAAAAATTGAATTCCGTAACTCTTAGAATAGTTGAAGATAATTATGTTGCTACTACTCAAGCTCCTACCCAAATCATATAGATTATGACCCATCTAAAAGATATACTTGTTCAGGTAAAGCTACACTGGCTATTGGGATGTAATAATAATAGTGAAATCAGACTTACAAGGAATATGGTACAACATTATATTTCAAAAAACATTGACATAATGTACCACTTCATCAAATAATAGGTGTATAAGAATGAATTAGGGCTGGGGTACATTCCTATATCAAAACAAGTTTCTGAAATATTCACAAATCCTTTACCTAAGGAGCTAATTTCTAAATTGAGGTAGAACATGGGTGTCTAAACTTCTTTACATCAAGGTTGTGTAATGTGTTTCTATCCCCACTCTCATCTTAACTTTGTATAGTGTTTTCAATGTTGATAATTGTTTCATAAATCTATCCTTACGGTTGCATGCATAAAGTGGGAGTTGTGCATAAGCTATAAATTCTGCATGTAATTTGGTGAACTATTCTAACTAATTTTTTCAATGGTTATAGAATGGTTGTATATTGGTTTTAGGAAAAATATATTTTTTAGTGATGTTGACAGACTAAAGAAGGATGAAGAGGTAAGATGATGTGATGTGGTTTCAGAGTCACTACTTTTGGACATCATGGTCCTACTGTTAATAATTCTTGTTTCCTACAATGAGATAGCTCATGCAGGCTTATAATTTTTTTTAAGTGTACCATTTACTGAGGTTTAAATTTATAGTGATTTGTGAATCTTGGTTGAAAAATAAATACAAAGGGGGAGATTTTTGTGTCCGTGTTGGCTGATGATGTTTTTGGATGCTAGAAGTACTGTCTTTTGTGGACAAGGAAGTTTGATAAGAAAGGAAGTAACTTCACTTTGTATAAGTGGGGTTAAGGAAAGATAGGAATGTTACCATCCATTCCATGGTAAATATGATGATTAATTTATGATATTTATTTCAAAAATATCATAAGTTTGATGAAGAACATTTGATACAATATTTATAAAGGAAAAGAAGAGAAGAGATGTGTTCAATTAGAATGGTTGGTCTTGTAAAAGTAGGTGCCTAAGGTGGCATTGTTTTCTATTGTTTAAGAAACTTTTGGGGTCCAAATTTTAGATTGGTATAGCATTGAAAATGTGTATTTTATTGATGATCTCATAAAATCATCGAAAATTAATTAATTTCATTAAAATGGGATTTATGAAGTAGATTTCATTAAACATTGAAGAATGTTGATGGTGTGCTTCACGATTAAGACGTTCTTGGTGAATGGAAGAGGTGAAGAGATTTGTAAGAGGGAATTGCAGAGGAGAAGCGAATTGAGAGTGGAGAATTGTGGCGGAACAACGGAAGAAGGAGAATCATTGAGGGGAAAAGGATTTGAAGGAACACTTCATGATTAGGACGAGTTTTTCGAATCTGTAAAATAGTCATGATGCTTCACAAAACAGAGTTAATTTTGGTGAAAATTTCAGAGCTCAATGATTTGGTGATGACGTGGCATTGTGGATGATATAAGGATCAAGATTCAGTGGGAAATTTTTTAAAATAGGACCCTACACCCTCTATAATAGTAGAAACATTTAATGAGAATTTTAGAGAACTCAAATTGTGAAGAAGGTTTGCGAAGAAAACGAGCTCTATGAAAGAAGTAATCTTCGTGAAGTAAATTAGCATTGGGATGAGCTGTTGAGATTTGTGAAACAAATGAAAATCACAAATACCAATATGTGATCCTTGAATTAGTGAGATCTACGAACTAGTGTTGTTTGCGAACTAGAGTTCTCTATGAAGCTGGGAGCTTTTCTAAGGAGTTATGTGAGCTGAATGTTTGAGTACCCAATTTAAGTGAGTAGTGATTTCAAGGGATTAAATGTATGATTGGAGTATAGTGTTAAATATAATTACAAATTATAGGTAGTTACTATAATATTTTAGATAGTAAATAGAAAAGTTTTTTTTAAAATATCATATTTGAGAAATTTTTTATGAAGCACAGAGATATTGCTTTACCCAATTTGTGCTAAGATGGGGCACACATACTTGAGGATTATCTCCCATGTGCTACATAAGTGAAATAGAATATCCTACTTTTTGTACTCCACATAAAATAATTATTTGGTGCATTGTCTGGTACATGATTATTTCTGTGTGATACCAAGGACATAGCTACTCTTTTTGAGATGTGAACCATGTAAATCTTGTGTTCTTGTGTTTGTGTGTGTTCATCAAGGAAAGAACTATATAATAGGACGAGAAGGTTGTTTTAAATATAAAGGGAACATAAAAGAAAAATCTTTCACAGATTCTCCCCCTCCCCCTCAGAGTGATGCCTGGATCCTGACAGGGTAGATTTAATTGTTATCAGAGCCAAGATTCATTTTTTTGTTCTTTGTTGATGTGTTGAAGAGAAATTTTTATAGATAATCTAAACTACAGAAGCAGTTAGGGGATTCTGATATTTTACTGTTTGAATTATCATTTCTGGAGTGATATAATTATTCCTTATCTTATGTCTCTTGGATATGAAGTTCTTGAAACTATAATAGATGGTTTTACTACTATTTATCATAAGGATCCTCTTACTCCTGTCAATAAGAAGAATCCTAAAAATGAAGGAAGGGTTCAAAATGCATTACTCTCATCTCATTATGTGATTCATTTTTTAAGAGTGAAAGGTGTCTCTAAGGCCAATGGAATATTTGGAAAATAAAAAAACTTCTATAATGGAAATAAAAATTTGATGAATGAAAAACATCAAATCAGGAGGCTGATGTATGAAGGCATAAATATAGGTGAGCATGAATCGGTTGGGGACTTCTTTACGAGGATAAACAACATTTTTGGTACAATAGGATGTATTGGGGAAAAGTTATAGGATTCGACACTTGTTGAAAAGATCTTGATAATTCATTCTAAAAAATATGAATCTAAAGTTTCGTCATGGGATGATATAGAACCTGAAACATTATCTCTGGGTGATATTCATAGAACTCTCATGACTTACAAAATGATAAGTGATAAGATTATGAAAATAATAAAAAGGATAATAGTGATATTTATTTTAAGGCTGCAATGAATGAGAAGTCAAAGAAAATATTTATTGATGATGAAGTTGGTGAATTTGAATCTAGAAATGAGGTATTCAAAAATTGTGAGGAAATTTTATCCTTTTTCTAAAAATTTGAAAAGATGAATAAAACATTATAAATGGAAACACCCTTTTAAATGTCTTCAATGTGGTGTTGTTGGCCACTTTGTGGCTAATTTACATCAAAAAGGGAAAGATGAAGAAATTTATTAAGAATAACTAATACAAAAAAATTCATGTAATAAACTTGGTGAAAAAGATAAATACTATAGAAAAGGTATGGATAAAAATTTATTCAAAATAATAATAAGAATATTTCCGTCAAAAATTGAACAAGATGATGATAGTGAGATTGAATGTGAAAAATATTTTGATGATAAATCAAGAAAGAGTACCTTTTTGTCAATAGTGAATAATGTAGATGATAAGATAATTAGTATGGGAGAATAGGGAACTAATCTTGAGAAGTATTTGAAAGAAGAGATGAATGAATTTTTAAGAAATATCCAAAGGCTTGAGAAATAAAATAGGAAATTGAAAAATGAAAAATCTTTATCAAATAACCAAAAAAATTTCCGGATAAAAATGAAAAATTTTAAAATGAGATTGATGATCTAGAAAATTATTTGGAGAGTGAAAATAATCGTAATGATAATATGGAGGTAACGATGAAGGAAAAAAGAAGATGATTTTCAACATGTCCAACATAAACTTTCTAATGTTTAGGAAAGGAACACAAGGTTCAAAAACTCTATTATAGATTTTAGTGAATATTTTGATAAAAATGAAATTAAGAAGGATCAACAAAAGTTACCATAAAATGTTGAAAAAAGGGTGGAACTAATTTTGATAAAAAAAATGATGGATAGGTTACATATGTGTTCAAATTTAGAAATAATAAAAAAATAGAAACATCTAAAAATATCGAGTCCATAAAAATTTCTTCTATTTCTGGTTCTGGTAAGTTTGAAGAGAAATCTATGATGAAAAAGAAAGTTACAATAGAAAATATGAAGGTCAATGGTCAGCTGAGTTCTCATATGAAGATTTTTTAAAATCATGTTAACAACTCTAGTCAATATGGATGTTTTAAAAGGAAATATTCATTCTATGCTTACTACTGGTATTTTAGTGGATTCAAAAACATGGAAAATATGTGTTGTTTCAACCAACAACATTACTACTCTTAACCAAGCTCTAAAAGAAACATATTTTGGGGGAATCAATATTTTCAAAGGAAAAAACCCACAAAATTAATTCTACAAGGAATCGAAGAGGGTTGGTGTGAAATTTGAGAATATGTTCCAACCACTAGAAACTATCTCTGAAAGAGGTTATCAATCTAGAATTCTTTCTAAGGGTTTCCAAATTGTCTTACCTGAGAATGAAATTTTTTATAAAAAATTTTAGAAATCATTGATTTCAAATTCTATGAAAGACAGATCTGGTTAGTCCAAAAAGAAAAAGTGCATTGTAGTCTGGTGATAACACATCAACTTTTCTAGGAGATTGGAGGACACATAGAAAAAAGTGGAAGAAAAGGATGAACATATAGCTCTTGTTGTTGAAACAACATTGAATTCTATAAAAGGATAACAACCATGGAACCATGATATTAGTAGTTAATATAAAATTATAGGAGAATTAAAGATGTTAAATATTTTGGAATATTTCAATGAAGGAACAATGGCATTTGGAAACAATGAATCTCTAAGGATCAAAGGTGTTGGATCATCAATCATTGGAAAAAAAGATCAAATCCCAGAAAACACTATATGTTGATGGGATTAAACACAATCTTCTATGTGTGTTACAAATTTGTGATGAGAAACACAAATTAATCTTTAGAAAATATGGGTTTGTTATGAAATGTGAAAATTATTTTAAAATAGTTACATGAGGCCAAGGCACAAAAGGGAATTTGTTCCAAATTGGTGATGTACAGAACTCTTGTTACATGGGTGAGCTGGATAAAAATTAGTTATGGCATAAAAGGCTAGGAAATATTTTTCATATCAACATGTGAAAGTCATCAATGTGAGACAGTGTCCAGTATTTTCATGATTTATTTAGAAGAAGAGATTGGTGAAGCAATATTTGTGAGAAAGGAATGATTACAAAATCTACGCATAAGAGAGATGAGATTGTCTCAAAAAATACCCTGGAACTTATACATTGTAATATATATGGACCATTGAGAAAGAAATATACACATGGAGATGTGTACATAATTACTTTAATTTATGACTTTTCAAGAATTACTTGTGTTATGAATATTACACATACGTCATATGTTCTGAAAATATTTAAGTGTTTCAGGAGAAAATTGAAGAATGAATGAGATTATTTTGTGAAGTATTTTAGGACTAATAATGGTGGTGAGTATAAGAATGAAATGTTTCAATGTTATCTTGAGAAGCATGTAATTCATCATGAGTTCAGTTCACTATAAAAATATCAACAAAATGGGGTTTCTAAAAGAAATAATAGAAGTCTGGTGGAAATGGGGAGAACTATGTTACTAGAACATATTCTTTCACCTTATTATTAGAGGGAAGCCATGAGTACAATTGTGTTTATTCAGAACTGATGTTTCCATATAGAAAAATATGATATGACTCCATACGAACTGTTCCATGGAAAAACTCCAAGTGGTAAACACTTAAGAGTTTTTTTTAGATTCCATGCATTATAAATATGAATGGTGGAAACCATGTAATGTTTCAGAAAAGAGGAGGTGATGGAATTTTTCTAGGCCATACCCCTGGAGGAAGAGGACATAAATGTATCAACAATGAAATAGGATGAATTATTTATTATGTAGATGTGAAATTCATTTAAAATTTTGAGAAAGAAAATTAGTCATATACTGATGTGGAAGTTCGGAAATATATAGAAGATTTTATTAACAATTATGATAGTAATATAGACTGTGTTAATCCTACTCAAGAAGAGAAACCAGACTCAACAATCTCAAGTGATGAGGATGAAATTCAACCAGCTGATCCTAGTATGAGGAGACAAGTGGTGGTGCAAAAAATTACTGAAGATCAACATGAGAGGGTTTAGACAAGAAGAACAAATAATGTTATTATAGACACTCACCAATATTTGAAATATTAACAGAAAATGTAAATGGAGAATTTGATCATCCATAATGGGTTTAGGATAAGAATGAAGACCTTAATTAGTTAGAGAATAATGAAACTTGGGAACATGTACCCATGATGGATATAGCATCCCGCCTTTTTATCACATAAACTTTCATTACATTTTACAAAACCGAGGATCATTAAGGTTTAGTGTCCTAGAAACCAGGAA
The DNA here is from genome assembly GCA_963277665.1 of Viscum album. Classification (NCBI taxonomy): domain Eukaryota; kingdom Viridiplantae; phylum Streptophyta; class Magnoliopsida; order Santalales; family Viscaceae; genus Viscum; species Viscum album. The sequence continues at coordinate 568,873,907 of OY728153.1, read as the reverse complement.
CTTAAAACATGAAAACATACAATATTATTCTTAAACACTTGAAAGGATTCTCCTCATGTTCATCCTAGGTTCATTACTGCATCTCATAACATGGGGACATACATCAAAAGAAAGGGTAGCAGAAGGCCTAGTAAGGGAATCAAGGGGAAACATTTAACAGGTGAACTTGGGATACATCAACAATGTCATGAAAAATAACTTTAAGGCATGAGAAACAAATCCTGAGGCATATCATAATAAAAATATCATTTTAATAATATGAAGATGTGGCTACAACATTTAATATTGACAATCATTCCGTTTCACCAAGGTCCATCCCCAAGGTGTCATTAAAAATTACCATGGTTATTCACCAAGGTATCAGTCTAAAAGGTCATCTCTAGAGATTAAGTCTTTACCCAATGCATTAGAGCGCTATATGGCCGCACCTTTTGCATGTCATTGTTATCATGTGAGCCACATACATTATCATCAATCATTTCATAAACAACCCATATAGCATAAAATAAATGGGTTTCATTTCATAATCATAACGTTTTAAAAACTGCTTTAAAGACATGATCTTTATGTCACTTTAAACCCACGAAAAGGGAAAGTGGGTATCATGTATGTAAATACCATAATTTAAAATAAAAAATTTTGGTATATATGTGAATAACCCTTTAGAAGAATGTTCATTGAGTATTAACTAAATAATATAAATCAATTTGAGAATAATAGAGAGACATTTTTAGATGGAAATTCTTCCGCATAATGGCTATGTTACGAGGTTTTAGAAAACATTGAAAAGAGAGGGGACATGGGTCACCCACTCATAAATGATCAATAAAATAGTAGACGTACATAATATAAAATACATATGAACATGGTAATGAAATTTTAAGGACATACCATTTGAAATTAAAAACATGGAAGGAAGACAAAAAAAATAGATTTCTCTTATGAAAATTCGGCAGCCTAACGGTGTCACTTAAACTTCAACAAAACTTAGTTGACGAGATCAAATAGGGTCTCTCATCATATGAACATAAAAGTTCATTATGATATATATAGAGATCGTACCCCAAAATAATAAAAAGGAACTTGAAAGACTTTACAAGAAAGTAGAACTTTGAAATAGGAGAAAGGTGAAAGAATCCCTTAAAAATTCGGGAGCCTAACGGCGTCACTTAAAACATCAAAATACTGAATTGAAGAGATAAAATGTGGTCTCTCATCATATGATAATAAAATATCCGTATGATAGATATAGATATAATAACCCAACATAATAAAAAGGAACATGAAAGACTTGACATGAAATTAGAACTTGAAAATGAGAAGGGTGAAAGAACCACTTAAAAATTCGGCAGCCTAATGACGCCACATAAAACATCAAAATACTGAATTGAAGAGATCAAATGGGGTCTCTCATCATATGATCATAAAATATCAGTATGAAAGATATATATATAATACCCCAACATAATAAAAAGGAACTTTAAAGACTTGAAAAGAATGTATAACATGAAAACGAGAAGGGTGAAAGAACCACTTAAAAATTCAGCACTCTAACAGTGCCACTTAAAACATAAAAATACTGAATTAAAGAGATAAAATGGGGTCTCTCATTATATGATCATAAAAGATAATTATTATACATATAGATATCATACCCCAAAATAATAAAAATGAACTTGAAATACTGACATGAAAGTAGAACTTGAAAATGAGAAGGGTGAAAGAACCACATAAAGATTCGGCAGCCTAACAGCGCCACTTAAAACATCAAAATACTGAATTGAAGAGATAAAATGGGGTCTCTCATCATATGATCATAAAATATAATTATTATAGATATATATTTCATATCCCAACATAATAACAAGGAACTTGAAAGACTTGACATGAAAGTAGAACTTGAAAACAAGAAGGGTGAAAGAACCACTTAAAAATTCGGCAGCCTAATGGCGCCACTTAAAAAATCAAAATACTAAATTGAAGAGATCAAATGGGGTCTCTCATAATATGATCATAAAATATCAGTATGATAGGTATAGATATCACACCCCAATATAATAAAAAGTAACTTGAAAGTCTTTACATGAAAATATATCTTGAAAAATGAGAAGGGTGAAAGAATCCATTACAAAACTTTCGGCAGCCTAATGGCGCCACTTAAACATTCATAAAATGAAATAATGAGAGGAAGAGGGGATCTATCATTATATGAACATGAAAAGTAAAGTAATATTAATATAAAAGAATATCCTCCAACATAAGAACATGGAGCATAAAATAAATGACTTAAAAGAGAGTATTTGAAAAGAAAGAGAGAGTTTGGATCCCTTACCATAAAACGTAACTCATAAAACTCAATGGTTGGGACCCTGACGGATTAGGGGCACCTTGGGAGGAATAAATGGGAGTTAATGAGACCATAGATTCGTTGGGGGAGAGTTGGGAGTCGATTTAATGAGAGGATGTCTTGGTATTTATAGGGAAAGTGAGGGGACAAGGCATTAATGGCCAAGGGACACCTCATTGGTGGTTTTGACAAAACCATGGGCTTGCCCATGGTATTTTCCAATGGTATTTGCCACATGGGACACCACATACCTTATCTTACTATTCATAAGTCGACCATATTGATTACATACTTAATACATCATTTAATGATGTCATTAAACACACATAACTTAAAAACTGTATTTTCACTGTTCATCGAAAATTCAACTTTCTCAGAAAAATCCAAAAATTTCACCTTAACCAAATATAGATTCTCTGATTTCAAAAATGAACTCAATTTTATAAAAATAATTTTCTATATATTTTTAATTTAATTTTTAAATAAATACCCTATTTACTGAAAATTCATTTTTGTTTTTGAAAAATCTACAAAAATTACCTTAACATAATATCGATGCACTGAGTTCAAAAATGAAATCCATTTTATAGAAATAATTTTCTAAATAATTTTTACTTAATTTTTAATTAAAAACACTATTCACTCAAAAAAACTAATACTTGACTAATAATTTATGAAATTGTTATTTAACCATTTTATTGAATCTCATTACTTAATCATGGTGCCTAGATTATATTAATACTTTATTTAAGTGAGATTACTAATCCATTTGGTAACATTACTAATCCTTAGCATAAAATCACTATTCATAATTTACTACTCATCAAAAATCAAGTTGACCATATTAGATTCTAAATTTTGTACTGAACATAATTATATAAGACCATTTTTTGAAAATAATTACACATTTTTAATTATTTAAGGTTTACATAAACATTTTTAAAATATCCTTTTTCTAAAATTCATAAAAAATATGCATACTATATTTATCCAGTCGTTTAAAAATTCATAAACTTCATCATAACAAGAAATTCCAATTTTTATTTAAAACAAAGGATTACACAAGGTAGATATGGTCTCCTTACATAGCCCCTTATCACACCAGCATAGGACCTAAGTGTAAGGTGTGCTAAGGTGAGAGAATCCAAGGGAGGCTCGACTAACATCGCACGAGAAGTAATTTCTATCAGTTTGAACTTCTCACAAAGGAGATTCTGTTCTAGCTTCACACGATGAAGTTCGGCTTGGGTTTGGACTAGAGCAAAGCCCAGTGGTGCTACCTCCTTCCCAAGTTCTATTAGATGGGATTAGATCAGTCCAAGACTACTGGGTGAGGCCATTGAATCTTCTTTATATATTAATTATCCATGATTACTTGTATTTAGAGATAATAATCGAAACGTTTAGTTTCCAGCGGTCATATGGACCAATGGTCATATAACTGTCAAAACCCAATGGTCTCATTTCAATATACTCATGTTATAAAATGATACAGTTTTGTGGAGTATAAAAAATAAAATAACACACAAAATTAGGAAACAAGATTTATTCAAAATTTCAGGTCATCACAATGGACAACAAAATCATTATTGGTACAATGTGGGTTTTTTCGGACCAAGCTGAATAATGAATGTGAAGTTATAGGAAACAAAGAAATATTGGATTGAAATGGGTATTGAAAAATTTAAGGAATTTATTTCGATGAAACCTTTTCTCTGGTGGAATATTTAGAAACAATCAAAATCATTCAAATTATTGCTTCACAACAAGGTTTTAGAATCATTCAAATGGATGTAAAGCCTACATTCTTGAATGGTGATCTTGAATAGGAAATTTACATTGATCAACGAAGTGGATTTGTTATTGATAAGGATAAAAGTTATGTGTGAAGGTTGAAGAAGGATTTTTATTGGATAAAACAGGCTTCAAGGGAATGGTATTCTAAATTTGATACTAACTTGAGGAATTTGAATTTCACGAAAGGTATAGGTAAAAGAAATCATTACATCAAGGAATTTTGGTTGTTTTCTCTCGTCGTAATTTTTTATGTCAATGAAATTAACTTTGTCAGAAATTATAAATGATCATGTGAATTATTTGTTGAGGATATGAAGATGTATTTTGAGATTTACATGCTGGAGAAATGAAATTTTTTCTTGGGTTACATATTATACATAAGAGGATCCTCATTTTTACTTCTCAAGAAAAGTATTCGACGGAACTTTTGAAGAAGTTTGGCATGGAAAATTCGATACCAGTTTCCACACTGATTTCAGTGGGAACCAAGTTGTATAAAGATGGAGAAGGCAAGAATGTTGATCTGAAAGAGTTTTAGAAGACGATTAGAAGTCTATTATATTTGACTACCTCATGATCCGACATATTCTATATTGTTACCTTATGTGGAATATTTCAGATAGATCATAAATAATCAAATTTTATTACAAAAAAAATAAATTATAGATGTATCTAAGGCACAACAAATTTTTGGATCATTTATGATGGATAAAAAAATATTGACCTATTTCGGCATTCAGATACTAATTAGGAAGGAAATATTGATGATAGAAGATCCACATCTGGTGGAGTTTTATTTCTTGGAAAAAGTTATGATAGTTGGAATAATGAAACATAATTTATTAACTCTTAGAATGGATGATGATAAGTATGTTGCAGCTACTCAAGATTCTACCCAAGTCAATTGGATGAAAACTCAGTAAGAAGATCTACTTTTTGTAGTAATTCTACCTCTAATATTGGGATGTGATAATCAAAGTGCAATAAATATTAAAAGGAATCTTGAACAACATTCTTTTTCAAAATACATTTACCTAAATTACCAATTCATCAATGAATAGGTGGATAAGAATTAATTAAGTTCGGAGTACATTCCTACATCGGAAAAATTTTCTGACATATTCACAAAACCTTTACCAAATGAACCATTTTAAAAATTTAGGTTGAACATGGGTGTCAAACCTTCTTCTCGACAAGGTTGAGGTATGTTTATATGTACCCTCTCTCATATTAATTTTGTATATTTTTTTCAAGGTGGATAGTTTTTTCAGAAATCTATCCTTATGGTAAAATGCGTAAAGGAGTGGTTATGGTGAGATTTGAATTCAAATTGTACTTTTGTGAAGTATTCTAACAGATTGTTGGAATGGTTGTATAATGGTGGTATAGTGGTTGTAGGAAAAATATTTTTTTAGGGACATTGAAGGAGTGAATAAGGTTGAGGAGGGAAGCAGATGTGATGTGGTTTCATAGTCGCTACTTTTTTACAACGTGTTCTGACTATCAATAATTCTTGTTTCCTATAATGAGTTAGCTCACTTAGTCTTAGAATTTTTGATATGTGACCCATTGTGTGAGGTTTTAATGAATAATGATTTAGGAATCTTGGTTGAAATAAAATACAAATGGGGAGATTGTTTTGGACCAGTTTGGAAGATTATTTTTTTGATAGGACAATGTATAGTATTTTGTTTTCAATGAAGTTTGAAAAGAAATGCAATCACTTCACTTTGTATAAGTGGGGTGAAGAAAGATAGGAAAGTTACAAAACCTTCCACTTTAAATCTGACAATGATTTTCTTATCTTTATTTAACAAAAAACATAAGATGGATAGAGAACATGTGATGCAAGATTTATAATTTAAATTGGGAGAAAATATGTGGTCAATTTGTATGGTTGGTTTTTCAGAAGTAGGTGTCTAAGGGGGCATAGTTATTTTTTGTTTACCAAATTTTTGGGGTCCAAAATTTTATGTTGGGATAGCATTGTAAAAAGTTGATTTCCATGATGATATTAAAAAAAACATGTAAAGAGGATTAATTTCAGGAATATGAGATTCATGAAGTAGATTCCACGAATTCATGAATAATGTTGATGTTGTGCATCGCAGTTAAGACGAACATTGTGAATGGAAGAGGTGAAGATCATTGCAAGTGAGAATTGCGGAAGTGAAGAGAATTTCATGTGTGGAATTACGGTGGCATATAGGAAGAAGGAGCATAGTGGTGTAGAAATGGATTTTATGGTACACTTCGTGATTATGATGAGATTTTTGAATCTATAAAATAGTTACGGCTCTTTTTATAAGAGAGGGAATTTCAGTGGAAATTTAGGAGCTCTACGATTTTGTGCTGAAGTGGTGATGATGTGGATGAATGGTTCTGGATTCTATTGTAAATTCCAATAAATAGGTCCCCAGCCCCTTGAGAAAATTATGGATACTTAACAATAATTTTAGAGCTCTCTAATTGTGAATAAGTATCACAAAAAAAGCAAGATCTACGAAGGAAATAAGCTCCGCAATGTAAAGGAGCATTGCGGCGAGCCATTGAGATTTGAGAAACAAGTTAACATTGCAAAGACCTATATTTGATCCACGAAATAGCGAGATCTATAATATAGTGAACTCTGTGAACTAGAGAGTTTTTTGAACTAGAGTTCTCTATGAAGCTGGGAGCTTCGTGAAGGAACTCTTTGAGGTGAAGGTTTGAGAAATTTTGTCAGGAAGCACAAAGATATTGCTTTACCCAATTGGTGCTAAGATGATGCACACATACTTTTGGATTGTCACCCATGTACTATACGAGTGAAATGGAATATCATACTCATTGTATTACACATCAATGGATTTTTTTAGTGGACTATGTGGTACTGGATCGTTTATGTATCAAACCAAGTATGTAGCTATTCTTGTTGAGTAGTGAACCTTTTAAATATTGAGTTCAAGTTGTTTTGTGACTTCATCCAGGAAAGAACTATTTAACAGGAATAGAAGGTTGTTTCAAAAAGAAACAAAACATAAAACAATAAGATATCAGTGATTCACCCCCTCCCCCTCTCAGTGATGCTTGGATCCTGACAGCGTAACATCAATTTGTATCAGAGCCAGGTTCCCTTAATTTGTTCTTTGACGAAGTTTTTAAGAGATGTTTTGATGGAGAGTCTATGTTTCATGAATAATAAGGGGGTTATGATATTTTATGGGAAGAATTATCATATATGGAAAGATATAATTATGCCTTATCATATGTCTCTTGGATATGAAGATATTGAATCTACAATAGGCGGATTTCTTACTTTTGATAATAAGGTTCCTCTTACACCTAAAGATAAGGAAAATCATGAGAATGATTGTAGAGATAAAAACGCATTACTCTAATCTCTTTATGAGACTAACTTTTTACGAGTGAAAGGTGTCAATGCAACCAATGGAATCTGGGGAGAATTGAAAAACATCTAAGAAATAAATACAAAAGTGAATAATAAAAAACATCAAATCTAGAGGCTGAAGTATTAAGACTTAATGTTGGGTGATCATGAATCAGTTGGGGAATTTTTTATCAGGATAAAATAAATTTTCAATACAATCTGATTTCTGGGTGAAAATATAGAGGATTGTATAGTTGTTGAAAAGATCATGAGAATTCTTCCTGAAAAAATTGATTCTAATGTTTCATCACTAGATGATAGATTACCTGAAACATTATCTTTGGATGATTGTCATAGAACATTAATCACTAATGAAATTATAAGGGATAAGACTATAAATAGAAATGCTAATTTTAATAGGGAAATGTATTTCAAGGATGAAAGGAAACAGTTGTTGTAGAAAATATTTATTAAAGATGAAACTGGTAAATACGTGTAACAGCCCGAGATTTTATAAAAAAATATTCTTTTTAATTTCATTAATTTCATATGTTGTACGCTACACCAAAAGGATCATGCACAACACGCATCCTTGACTTGCCTTGCATTACACACAATCACGACCTTCCTCGATAGCATGTGTAGTATGCAGTAAAAAGTTTTACTAACCAACAATATGCTATTAAAATATTATTAAAACTAGCCGTTATGAATAGTAATAACCACTTTTTGAAATTTTGTAAATTTTATTTTTCAATATGGTCTTCATTTTTGGATTCGGAATATCGAAATTATCTTAGGGTGAAATTTTGGTACTTTTCGGATAACTTTCATATTCTGATGAATAGTGAAAATTACTGAATTATAATTAAAAACAACTTTTTTATTCGAAATAATTAATAGTGATAAATTATTAAATTTAGTGGTTTTAAAGTATATTTAGAATATATTTTTACAATTTAATACAATGTTGTTCATTGGATGTAATTTCACATTTAAACCAGTCATAAACATGTGTCAATCTTTTGATAGTTATTATATCTTAAGAACACCCTATTTGTTTTGACGACGGGAATTAATTTTTAAATTAATTAATGCAAATGATATGTTTTTAATTTGATAAAATAGACATCATTTTTTAATTCATAATATCAAATATATCTTAGATCTAATTTTTTGTATTATTCTGGAAACTTTCATTTTTTTGATGAATAGTGAAACCACTAAGTGGTAGTTAAAAAAATGAATTTTCCATAAAACTTAATTTTACCGCTTCTGTGAGTAGAATTTCGAAAATCCGAGAGACACGGTTAATATCAAGGACTAAAATTTCGTTCAATGAGATGAAAATAATTTTTGGTGAATAGTATCTTTTTACTTTTTTTTCCACAGTTAAAAGTAAATTGGGTAATTAAGGGTAAAAATGATATTATTATTACCCTAACACATGTCCTAATTCTATTGGATAAGTGTAATTAGACCAAAAACAACCTTAGGAATAAAATATGACCATGTAGGCCCACCTGTATTAGATTAGGACATTTATTATTATTTAATTCAAAGAAGAGTTAAAAGAGTTAAAATCAAAGTTTATGTACTAAAACATTTTTAATATGGGGTTATACATAAGATAAAATTTGACTATAAATATTAATTAGAAAGCTATAACGATTTTCTACATAATGGTATTTTATTTGTAATTTCTAGACATTAAATAATTTACTTTATTTATGACACAATGATGATGCAGTAATTACCATAATAGTTAAAATTTAGAATAATTGATATTATAAATACCTAAATAAATATAATTTGAGACTTTTTATGAATTAAAATAATTTTCTCGGTCAATATGACATGTTAGGATTGAATTAATTTAATTTGGTAGAAGTAATCATTCTGTTATAAGTTACAAAAAAATCAACTATTGAATAGTGTCAAAATCGACATAAAATTGTTTTTAAAACAAATATTATATTATTAATTGTTATTTTATTCCTAAAAATATAAGTTTCGACCAAATGACTTAGATAAGGTTATAAAGACTAATAAAACACAACTTGGGGGTCGCTTAGATGTATATGGTATGTTTATTAACTATATAATATAAAAATACAAAATGGCATGGTAAATGTCAATCTAATTAACTAAGAGTTAAAACTAAAAGATAAGGTTAATATAATAACCTAAACTTGTCTAAATTCTATTGGATGAGAGTATTTAGACCCATCCCCACCACTACTTCAAAATAAATCAATTTGGAGCTATTTAAAACAGAATTTGACTTTATAATAAAATAATAGTTTTAGTTATTCCAAAGGTACCCCTCTCCTCCCTTATAAATGTGAACCACCTCCCTCTCTTCCTCACACAACTTTGAGCCTTCAATCTCTACCAACCCCTGACAAATTCTCTTCTCCACTTCCCTAGCAATATCCTAGAGGTTCTGGTCTTCCTCAAAGACCAATTTTAGTGCCCTAAAAGGAGGTCTCAAAGAACCACTTCAAAGAAGAGGTAATGAGGTTCGGACACATACAAAGCATATCGGACCTAAGGTAAGGGAAATATCACAATCTCATTTTTATCCAAGATTGTTTATACTTTGGTATTTACTAGGGTGTATTTTATCATCCACATCCATGTTTCCCCAATATGTAATATTATTTCCATCCACCTACAATTGTTTAAACCCAATTTTACCCTTCAGTGAGTTTTTAGTAAAAGATATGAAAAGAATCTTTTGTCATTTTTCGTACGCGGTACTTTTTTGACTTTTTCAAACAAAGGTATGAGAAGAATGTTTTTTTCACTTATACGGCATGAATGGATTTTGAAATCATTATTTCTATGAAGCTTCCTTTACAAGTTTCCAAGTTTAATTTTAATCAACTTCTTTTAGTTTAAAATTGTATGACATGTTAAGAAAGGAAAAATGTTTTTGAAGCAGAAAGGATATTTTCCTCAATAATGGAGTTCAAGTGTTTTATCAAAATTATTGTCCATCTAAGATAAATAAAGGGTTCTGTTTTTATCCCTATTATTACATTGATTTGATTATGTTGTGATGGAATTATATTTTCAGGAATTCTTTTATCTTATATGAATTGTTTTATGATGTCACGATGTTTATGATTCCCATTTTTATTACATGGGTTATGCTATGATGTATGGTTTTCTGATTTTGTGGCACACATAATAATGGCATAATTAAGATATGGGTGGGACCTATATCTCCCTCCAATGCATTGGGTAATGATTTTATATCTCATGAGATAGACATAGTCGGAATGGTAGGTTATACCGGTTCAGTGAAACAAGACTGAAACGAGGGTGACTCGGTTCAGAAATGGACTTTGTCCACTCAGATAGTCTTAGCAATGAGTCTTGACTAATAAGAAATGATTATCTATTATTATGTGTGTTTGCAACAAAGTTTCATGTTTTAATTTATGATTATTGGGATTTCATTTCACTTCTATGATTTATCCCATGTTATGATATTATGATCTCTTTTGCAGGTTAAGATTTCCAAAAGTTATGTTCTTATGTATATGATGTGATTGATATTTATTTTGTTTACCCTTACTGAGCATTTGAGCTCACCCCTTTTATGTTTTATTTTCCCTAGGATGTAAATAATGTTTTTAGGTAAGAAAAAAAGGGAAGATCTTTATTGGGAGATGTTGAAGATCTTTCACCACGATTAGAAGATTTTATTCGGAGTTTCCAAAGACACTAAACTGTTACAGTCCTTGTGTGTCTGTTTTTATTATGTATTAAGCATTCCGAAAAATTAATGTAATTTCCATGTACGTCAAGCTTCAGGTCATTACAGTTGGTATCATATGAAAGGTTTAGTCAACCATTGGAAACTAGGATGCGAAAACGTTAGTGAGATCCCTAGAGATATTTCTAAGGTATGTCTAAGGATGTCCCTAAGGTTAAGTATACATATAGATTATAGTACTAGAATTACACTAACGATCATAGAATTAAACCTAAGATGTTAGATATTGAAGGTACTCCCCCTTTATTATGTTGTTTTCCCTAGCATGATTTTTTCCTCTCACACTATTCTTTTTGGGTTTTAGATGATGGCTAGAACTCGAAGGAAATGTGTTGATCAATGCAATGGACAATGCAATGATTGTCCTCGTGAACAAACAAATGTTATGGGAGATGGTGTGAAAAATATTATTGCTATACATACACAAGCTATGAATCATTCTGGACTTCCAAATGAGCAGAGAAGGGAACAATATTCTATTGAGTCCTTCATGAGGCAACGTCCACCTTCTTTTTGTGGGTCTTCTGATCCACTTGTGACAGAACAATGGATCAGTACTACTGAGAAGATATTTTCAGTTCTTCAATGTTCTGAACATGATAAAGTCATCTTAGCAGTTTATCATTTGGAAGGTGAAGCTGATCCATGGTGGAATCTTATCAAGAATATGATGCCAAGAGATGAAATTGAGTCTATGGAATGGGACGAGTTAAAGAACTTATTTTTCAATAAGTACTTCCCTCGTTTTCTTCGAACAAAGATGGAGGAGTTTCTTGAACTAAAACAAAAGGATGATGAATCTGTTAGTATATACAAAGCTAATTTTACAAGGCTTGCAATGTATGCATCTGGATTTATCATCCAACCTGAATGTAAAGTTGATCGATTCTTCAGTGGCTTAAAACCAAATATTCGAAGGGCATTAGCTATAAGAGACTCCAGTAGCTATAAAGAAATTTTGAGTTGTGCTATCAAGGTAGAAGTGGATGTTGGTTTTACTTATCCATCTCATAGATTTGACAAGAAACGAAAGATGGAGTTCAAGGAGAAATCTCAGAATAATGGTGAAAAGAATATGAATGTTTCCTTATGCTCAAAGTGTTGAAAGAAGCATGGTGGAGATTGTCTTAAAGGGACAAGTAAATGTTTCATAGGAAAGGAAGGTCATCGGGCATTTGAATTCCGCAATGATGGGAAGAAGATGTCTAATGATGCAAACAAAGGAAGGGATACACAGAATGAACCTACTACACTTCAATGCTTCAAGTGCAAGGAAATGGGGCATTATGCTAATAAATGCCCTAATCCAAGGGTTAGTGATGATCGACATGAGCATCCACTTAAGGCAAAGGACAAAGGGAAGTCAAATGCGATTACCATTGTGATGTTGAATATGAAAACGATGTGATGGAATGATTATGTGTTTATGTAATGGGATTCCAAAATAATGTTGTATATAGTATCGTTGAATATTGGAATATTTATGTTTTGGCCTATTGTGGTTTTCAATAATTTTATGGCATCAGTAACCATGAAAAGTGATTGAAATATTTTTGGAAAGCAGATGATATGCACATAATGAAGGGATAAAGAGAATCTAATATGTTTGATATTATTCATGAGCTCATGATTGATATAAGGACTAAGTGATATCATGGTTTGAGTATATAGAATTTTGAGGATTTTGGTATGTGTAAAGTGTTAACTTTTAACTACATTCATTTTTTCACTAAGGTTCAATGGGTATTCAAAAGAATACATGATTAAGGCCTTTTAATGTTTGGAATGTGACAAACAAGACATATCTTATGATATATGGGGATCAACAATGGTATTAAATCTCTGGTAATCGTTTTCACTATATTATGAGAATGGACTGCAGTATTATGGATAAGCCTAAAGATTAGAATTGATTATGTTGGAAATAAGTTAGTATTGTTTAAGGATATAAGTTTTTCTCGATATTTTTGATGGGATGTTATAGTAATATAGTTTTAGAAAAAGGACAACCTGCAGGACGGGCGACAGCCCATCGCGTCGGACAAGGTCATAGGAATCGAACCCATAACCGAAGTGCGACTGGCCTTTATCGCCTACCACTGGCCTACAGGAAGTCCCTGGTTAGTAGAAACTAGTTTTATTTTATTAAGCGGTATGATATATGAAGTATAAGTTCATTTTTTGAACCATATATGATTAATATCACTATAGATGGACTTATGTTTTTTCGATAACTTTTCTAACATTTTGTTTGAGACAGAAGGAATGACCCATCATTCTATCACATGATCTGCTAACACATCACGAATGACAAATTCAACTTCATTTATTTAAGATATGAAGTGGAAATTGTCCAAATAATGACCAACGGTGACACAGTACCAAAATCACGAAAGTATTTCTTCTAATTCCAATTTCATCAACTTAGGGAAATGATCTTTAAAACCAAAAATGTTGTCCTAGTGCTATTATATCTGATGAATTAGATGGTACCTTAGATCATCACAAATTTATGGCTTTGTGATTGTTGGCTTTTCCATAGCCATGTTCTCTACCACTCTCCATTAGAACATGATGGTTAGATTTATCTTCCATATCCATATTTTCAAATATGTGGAAACCCAGTGATTAGTTTATTTGGGTAACCTTTACGCTTCATAATTTTGTTTTTTAAAGAATGGTTTTGGTATTACTTTTTACGATGTGGGTCTCTATTAAAGAAACTTTCAAGTAGTAAACCATTTATAACCCCGACAAATTTCGAGGGCGAAATTCATTTTAAAGGGGGTAGAATGTAATAGCCTGAGATTTTATAAAAAAATATTCTTTTTAATTTCATTAATGTCATGTGTTGTATGCTACACCAAAAGGATCTTGCACAACACGCATCCTTGACTTGCCTTGCATTACACGCAATCGCGACCTTCCTTGATAGCGTGTGTAGTACGCAGCAACGTGTTTTACTAAACAACAATATGCTATTAAAATATTATTAAAACTTGCAGTTATGAATAGTAATAACAACTTTTTGAAATTTTGAAAATTTTATTTTTCAAAATGGTCTTTATTTTTGGATTTGGAATATCAAAATTAGCTTAGGGTGAAATTTTGGTACATTTCGGAAAACATTCATATTCTGATGAATAGTGAAAATTACTAAATTATAATTAAAAACAACTTTTTTTATCGAAATAATTAATAGTGATAAATTATTAATTTGAGTGGTTTTAAAGTTTATTTAGAATATATTTTTACAATTTAATACAATGTTGGTCATTGGATGTAATTTCACATTTAAACCAGTCATAAACAAGTGTCAATCTTTTGATAGTTATTATCTCTTAAGAACACGCTATTTGTTTCGACGACGGCAATTAATTTTTAAATTAATTAATGCAACTGATATGTTTTGAATTTGATAAAATATAAATCATTTTTAAATTCATAATATCAAATATAGATTAGATCTAATTTTTGATATTTTTCTGGAAACTTTCATTTTTTTGATGAATAGTGAAACCACTAAGTGGTAGTTAAAAAACTGAATTTTTCGTAAAACTTAATTTTAACGCTTCTGTGAGTAGAATTTCGAAAATCTGAGAGACACAGTTAATATCAAGGACTAAAATGTGGTTCAATGAGATGAAAATAATTTTTGGTGAATAGTAACTTTTTACTTTTTTTTACCACAGTTAAAAGTAAATAGGGTAATTAAGGGTAAAAATGATATTATTATTACCCTAACACATGTCCTAGTTCTATTGGATAAGGGTAATTCGACCAAAAACAATCTTAGGAATAAAATATGACCATTTATACCCACTTGGATTAGATTAGGATATTTATTATTATTTAATTCAAAGAAGATTTAAAAGAGTTAAAATCAAAGTTTATATACTAAAACATTTTTAATATGAGGTTATACAAATAATAAAATATGATTATAAATATTAGTTAGAAAGCTAAAAAGATTTCCTACATAATGGTATTTTATTTGTAATTTTTAGACATTATATAATTTACTTTATTTATGACACAATGATGATGCAGTAATTACCATAATAGTGAAAAATTAGAATAATTGATATTATAAATACATAAATAAATATAATTTGAGACTTTTTATGAATTAAACTAATTTTCTATGTTAATATGACATGTTAGTATTGATTTAATTTACTTTGGTCGAGGTAATCATTCTGTTATGAGTTACAAAAAAAATCAACTATTGAATAGTGTCAAGATCGACATAAAATAGTTTTTAAAACAAATATTATATTATTAATTGTTATTTTATTCCTAAAAATATAAGGATCGGCCAAATGACTTAGATAAGGTTATATATATTAATAAAACACAACTTGGGGGTCGCATGGATGTATATGGTATGTTTATTAACTATATAATATAAAAATACAAAGTGACATGGTAAATGTAAATCTAATTAACTAAGTGTTAAAACTAAAAGATAAGGTTAATATAATGACCTCAACTTGACTAAATTCTATTGGATGAGAGGATTTCGACCCATCCCCACCTTAGCTTCGAAATAAATCAATTTGGATCTATTTAAAACCGAATTTGACTTTTTAATAAAGTAATAGTTTTAGTTATTCCAAAGGTACCCCTCTCCTCCCTTATAAAAGGGAACCTCCTCCCTCTCTTCCTCACACAACATTGAGCCGTCAAGCTCGGCCAACCCCTGCCAAATTCTCTTCTCCACTTCCCTAGAAATATCCTAGAGCTTCTGGTATTCCTCAAAGACCAATTTTATTTCCCTAAAAGGAGGTCTCAAAGAAGCACTTCAAAGAAGATGCAATGAGGTTCAGACACGTACAAAGCATACCGGACCTAAGGTAAGGGAAATATCACAATCTTATTTTTATCCGAGATTGTTTATAATTTGGTATTTACTGGGGTGCATTTTATCGTCCACATCCATCTTTCCCCAATATGTAATATTCTTTCCATCCGCCTACAATGGTTTAAATCCAAGTTTACCCTTCGGTGAGTTTTTAGTAAAAGATATGAAAGGAATCTTTTGTAGGTTTTCGTACGAGGTACTTTTTTGACATTTCCGACAAAGGTACTAGAAGAATGTTTTTTTAACTTACACGGCATGAATGGATTTTTAAAATATTATTTTCAAGAAGCTTCCTTTACAAGTTTCCAAGTTTATTTTTAATCAACTTCTTTTAGTTTAAAATTGTATGACATGATATGAAAGGAAAAATGTTTCTGAAGCAGAAAGGATATTTTCCTCAAGAATGGAGTTCAAGTGTTTTATCAAAATTATTTTCCATCTAAGATAAATAAAGGGTTCTGTTTTTATCCCTATTATTACATTGATTTGAATATGTTGTGATGGAATTATATTTTCATGAATTCCTTTACCTTATATGAAATGTTTTATGATGTAACGATGTTTAAGATTCCCATTTTTATTACATGGGTTATGCTATGATGTATGGTTTTCTGATTTTGTGGCACACATAATAATGGTATCATTAAGAGATGGGTGGGACCTATATCTCCCTCCAATTCATTGGGTAAAGATTTTATATCTCATGAGATATACATGGCTGGATTGGTAGGTTATACCGGTTTAGTGAAACAGGACTGAAACGAGGGTGACTCGGTTCAGAAATTGACTTTGTCCACTAAGATAGTCTTGGAAATGAGTCTTGACTAATAAGAAATGATTCTCTATGATTATGTGTGTATGCCACAAAGTTTCATGTTTTATGTTATGATTATTGGGATTTCATTTCACTTCTATGATTTATCCCATGTTATGATATTATGATCTCTTTTCCAGGTTAAGATTTCCAAAAGTTATGTTCTTATGTATATGATGTGATTGTTATTTCTTTTGTTTACCCTTACTGAGCATTTGAGCTCACCCCTTTTATGATTTATTTTCCCCAGGATGTATAGAAAGGTTTTAGGTAAGAAAAAAGTGAAGATCTTTATTAGGAGATGTTGAAGATCTTTCACCACGATTAGAATATTTTATTCCGAGTTTCCAAAGACACTAAACTATTACGATCCTTGTGTGTCTGTTTTTATTAAGTATTAAGTATTATGCAAAAGTAATGTAATTTCCATGTACGTCAAGCTTTGGGTCGTTACAATATGACTCTAAAAATAATGTATGTCAAACTTTTGATGAAATTTATCCTTGTTTTCCATAAATGTGAAAAGAGGCACAAGAAAATACAAAGGGAGACTCCCTTTGATATGTTTTGAATTTGGATTTGTTGGACACTTTATAGGTAATTACCCTTAAAAGGGAAAGATAAAGACAATGATGAAGAAGATAGAAGACCAAAAAATTCATGGAATAAACAGGGTGAAAAAAGATAAATATTCTGGCAAAGGTATGGATAAAATGTTCTTCAAAATCAAAAGGAAGAATCTTTTTTTCAAAAAATGAAGAGTATGGTTTTTTTAAAAAGACCAAAACACAATTTACTATTAAAATGAGAAAGGGGGGATACATGATTATGAAGTAAGGGACTTTTTTATAATCACTTTCATAAAGAGGAAGAAACTCAATAGGCAGATCCTCCTTCCATGTGAGATCCTGGCTGATACACATTATTAGTTAGAAGAGATGAGGGTGAGTTGAAGGAATGTTTAAGAAACATTAGAAGGCTAGAGAAATAAAACTGGAAATTGATAAATGAAAATTCTTCATCAAATAACCAATAATTTTTTCCTGATAAAAATGAATAATTTGAAAATGATATTGATGATCTAGAAAATTATTTTGAAAGTGAAAATAATCATAATGATCATCTGGAAGAAAAGATGAAGGAAACAAAATATAAGTTGTAACATTTCTAATAATAAATTTCTAAAGCCGAGGAAAGGAACACAATGTTCAAAAACTCTATTATATAATTTTTAGAATGTTCTGCTAAAATGAACCTAATAAGGATAAAAATGTTACCTTGAAATTTTTAAATAAAGGGTAGAACTTGTTTTCATAAGAACAATGCTGGAAATGATAGATATGTTGTAAAATTTAGCAATACTGGAAAATGGGAAACATCTAAAAATACAAAGTCCAAAAGAAATTCTAAATCATATGGTTCTGGTATGTTTGGATATAAATCTGAGCTGAATTTGAAATTTATAAGTGATAATATTAAATTTGATGGTTAGTAGAGATCTGGTAAGAAGATTGTTGAGAAGCATGTTCGCAACTCCTATCATTATGGATGTTTCAATGGGAAATATTCATTCTATGGATACTGCTAGTATTGTGGTTGATTAGGACACATGGATAATATGATTTGGTTCAAACAACAACATTACTATTAGTCAACACGCTCTTAACTACAAAGATTGAGGGGAATTAAATATTTTTTAAGGAAAAACCCCCAAAAGAAAGTCTAGAAGAAATATGAGAAACATGGTGTAAAAGTTGAGAATAGGTTTTAACCATTGGATACTATCTGTGAAAGATGTGATTGACCTAGGCATCTTGCTTTGGGTTGCATAATTCTGTTACCAGAGTAATAATTTTTTTTAAAAAAATTCATAGAATATGGAGATTTTAAATTCTAAGAATGATAGATCGGGTAGGTCCGAAAAGAAGGATTTCTTGGTTGTCTGGCCAGAACACATTGACTTCGCTAAGATATTAGAGGAAACAAAACAAAAATTGGAATAATAGGTTGAACAGAAAAGACATTTTGTTGAAAATTCCTTCAAATCTATGAAAGGAGAATGACCATGGAACCCTGATAGTGGATGCTATTATCATATGAAAGGAGATTTAAAGCTGTTTAAGAATTTTAATGATTTCAAAGAAGCAACAATGACATTTTGAAATCATGAATCTCTTAGGATCAAAGGTGATGGATCATCCATCATTGGAAAAGAAAATACAAAATACAAGAAAACACTATATGTTTATGGGATGAAGCACATCCTGCAAAGTGTTTCACAACTCTGTGATGTGGTCAACAAAGTCATCTTCCTAAAATATGGGTTTGTGGTGAAAAGTGAAAATGATGTAAATATAGTTACAAGAGACCAATATATAAAATGGAATTTTTTCTAAATTGGGGAAGTAAAGAACCCTTGTTACATGTGTGTGGTGGATTAAAATCAGTTATTCCATAAGAGGATCAGACATATGTGTCATAGAACCATGTGAATGTTATCAAAATGAGACAATGTTCAAGATATGCCTGATTTATCAAAAATAAGATATAGTTGTTACACTATTTCTGAGAAAGGTATGATTACAAAATCTATGCATATAAGAGTTTAAGATTGCTCAAAATGACCCTTGGCAGTTATAAAATATGATATATATGGACCAATGCACAATAAATATAAAAATAGAGATAATACATCATTACTTTCATTGATTACTTTACTCACATTACTTTTGTTATATACATGAGACTTAAGTCAGATGCTCTAAAAATGTTTAAGGGTTTCAGGAGGAATGCAGAGAAGGAATGCAATTATTCAGTGAAGAAGTTGAGGATTAATAATGGTGGGGTGTATAAGAATTAATGGTTTGAAAGTTATCTTGAGGTGAATAGAATTCTGCATGAGTTCAGTTCAGCATATACACATCAAAAAATTGGGTTTCGAAAAGAATGAATAGAAGTCTGGTGGAAATGGGGAAAAGAATGTTACTTGAACAATGTCTTTCTCATTATTATTGGAGGCAAGCCATGTGCAATGTTTTCTATATTCAAAACTGATGTTTCTATAGTAAAAAATTAGATATGAATCCATACGAAATGATCCATGGAAAAACACAATGTATGAATCAATTAAGAGTTTTGGGATTCCATGCATTATAAAGATGAAATGTGGAAACCTTGGAATGTTTGAGAAAAGATGTGATGATGTAATTTCTCTAGTATATTATCTTTAAGGAAGAGTATATATATGTATAAACAAATAAACAGGAAGAATTATTGATTCTATAAATGTGAAAGTCATTGAAAATGTTGAGAAATAAAATTAGTCATATGCTCATGTGGATGTTGTGCAGGATAGAGAATATTTTGTTAACAATTATGATAGTGCTACAGACTATGTCAATCATACTCAAGAAGACAAATTAGGCAAAGCAATCTTAATTGATGAAGATGAAATTCGACCAGCTGATCCTAGGATAAGGAAACAAGTGGTGGATCAAAACATTATTTGAGATCAATATCAGAGGGTTCATATAAGAAGAATAATCAATGCTATTACACACACTTTTCTCAATTTGAATGTTGAAATGAATGATGTAATTGAAGGATTTGAGCATCCAAAATGGGTTCAGGCTATGAATGATGGCTCAATTAGATAGATAATAATGATACATGGTAACTTGTACCCTATATGGAAAATTAGAACATTATTGGTACAAAGTGTGTATTCCAGAAGAAGCTGAATGAAGAAGGTGAATTGAAATTAAAAAAAGAAAGATTAGATTGAAATGGTATTCACAAAATGAAGGCATTTATTTTTATGAAACCTTTTTTCCGGTGGAAAGGTTTAAAAAATCATAATATTTCATGCTATTTCTGCACAACCAGGTTACAGAATCATTCAAATAGATGTAAAATCTACATTCTTGAATGGTTATTTTGAAGATGAAGTTTACATTGATGAACCTAGTGGAATTATTATTGGGAAGGATGAAATATATGTGTGAAAGTTGAAGAAGGCTTTATATAGGCTCAAATTGGCTCTGAGGCATGATATTCTATATTAGATACTTGCTTGAAGAAGTTGAATTCCTAGAAAGGTAAAGTTGACAACAATATTTACATCAAGGAATGTCATGATTTTTCTCTCATCATAATTGTTTATGTAGACAACATTATATTTAATAGATATGATGAAATATTGTGTGAATGATTTTCTGAGGCAATGAAGAAGTCATCTGAGATGTCCCAACTGGAAGATATGAAATACTTTATTAGGTTTCAAATTATATAGAAGAGGAACCTCATTTTTTATTTCTCAAGAAACGTATTGTAAAGAAATTCTATTGAGTTTGGCATGGAAAATTCAAAAACTAGTTTCCACACCAATTTTAGTGGGAACCAAGTTGTATAAAGATGGAGAAGGCAAGGAATTTTATTGGAAACTATTTTTAAAGATGATTATAAGTCTGTTATGTTTGAATTCCACAAGACCCGACATCATCTATGTTGTTACCTTATATTAAAGATTTCAGAGTGCTCCTAAATAATCACATTTTATTGCTGGAAAAATAATTATCAGATATATCAAAGTAAAAAAAAATTGTGATCAGTTATGATTGTTCTGAAAATATTGAACTATTTGGGTATTCAGATGCTGATTAGGAAGGAAACGTTGATGATACAATATCCACATTAGGCAGAGTTTTCTTTCTGGGAAAAAGTTTTGTTATTTATCATACAAAGAAATATAGTTCAGTAACTCTTAGCACATCTGATTCTAAGTATGTTTCTTCTTGTCAAGCTGCTACCCAACTCGTGTGGATGAAGACTCGGTTAGAATATCTACTTGTTGAAGTAATTCTACCAATGCTCTTGTGATGTGATATTCATAGAAAAATAAATCTTAAAAGGAATCTGGTACAACATTATTGTTCAAAACAAATTGACATAAAGTACCCCATAGATGATGAATAGGTGGATAAGAATGAATTGAGGGTGGAGTACGTTCCTACATCAGAATAAGTTCCTGACATATTGAAAAAACATTTACTAAAGGAACCATTTGCTAAATTGAAGTTGAACATGGGTGTATAACCTTCATCTCATCAAGGATGAGGTACATGTATTAGTCCCCTCTCTCATATTACCTTTTCATTTTATTCTCAAGGGGGGAATGGATTCATAAATCTATCCTTATGGTCACACACATAAAAGGGTAGTTGTGGGTAAGATATGAATTCAACAAGTAATTGTGTGAACTATTCTAAATGATTGATGGAATAGTTGTAAGGTTTGTATAGTGGTTAAAGGAAACATATTTTTTAGGGATGTTAACGGAGTGAAGAAGGGTGAGAAGGGTAGCTGGTATGATGTGGTTTCATAGTCACTAATTTTGGAAATAATGGTCTTTATCTCAATAATTCTTGTTTCCAACAATGATTTACCTCACGTAGGTTTAGAATTGTTGATAAGTGTCCCATTTTTTAGGTTTCAAATTTCAATGATTTATGAATCTTGGTTGTCAAAAAAACCCAAATGGGGGGGGGGGTTTAGGACCATGTAGAATGATGATGTTTTTGGATACACTATGTATTATCTTTTATTGTCAAGGATATTTGGGAAGAAAGGCAATCACTTCACTTTGTATAAGTGGGGTGGGGAAAGATAGGAAGTTTGTAATAATTCCCATGTTAAATCTATCAAATATTTGATGATATGAATTTCACAACTATCATATGCTGGTTAGATAAGTTGCGATGTAATATTTAAAAAGTAATGGGGACAAAAAGATATGGTCAATCAATAAGGTTGGTCTTGAAGAAACATGTGTCTAAGGTGATGTAGATTTCTAGTGTTTAGAAAATATTTGGGGTCCAAAATTTTGAGTTGAGCAAGCATAGCAGAAAGTGGATATTTTTCTTGATCTCATCAAAACATGGAAAAGGAATTAATTTTTTGAAATGGGATTCATGAAGTATATTTTGTGATGACATGAAGAATGATGATGGTGTGATTTACGATTATGACAAAATTTGTGAATGGGAGAGTTGAAGAGATTTGCAAGAAAGCATTATGGTGGAAAATAGAATTGTGAGTGGATCATTGCAGTGGAATAGTGGAAGAAGGAGAATTATGGTGAAGAAAAGTATTTGATGGAATTCTTTGGGATTACGATGATCTTTTTGAATCCATAAAATAGTCATGGTTATTCATGAAATAGAGTGAATTTTGGTGGAAATTTCATAGCTCTATGATTTGGTTTTAACGTAGCGCTGAGGTGGTTGTAAGGTTCTAGAGTCCATGGGAAAAAACTATAAATAGGCCCCTAACCCCATTATAAAAGTAGAAATACGTAATGAGAATTTTAGAGCTCTCAAATTGTGAAGAAGGTTTGTGATGAAAGCGAGCTCTATGAGGGCAGTAAGCTCCGTGATGGAAAGGAGATTCATAGCGAGACATTGATATTTGAGAAACATGTGAACATAGAAAATACCAATATGTGTTCTAGGAAATATTAAGCTCTATAATCTAGTGAGCTTTGAAAACTATATACCTTTTCCAACAAGAGTGATCTGCGAAGCTGGGAGCTTCGCAAAGGATCTCTACAAGTTGAAGGTTTGAGTAACCAAATTAAGTGAGATGTGATTTCAAGTGAATCAATACATGACATGGGTATAGTAATATGTATTATTACAAAGTCCATGTAGTTCCTATCAGCTTCTAGAGATGAATTATAAAAGATGTTTTTAAATATCAGATTTGAGAAAGTCTGTCAAGAAGCACATAGATATTTCTTTACCCTATTTGTGCTAAGAGGGAACACACATACATGAGGATTTTCTCCCAATTACTACACAAATGAAAGGGAATATCCTACTCATTCTATTCTACATCAAATTATTTCTTATTGGATTTTGTGGTAATGTATTTTTTTTCATACCATACTAGCGATGTGGCAACTCTTATTGAATAGTGAGCCTTGTAAATCTTGTGTTCATGTGGTTGTGTGTGTTCATAATGGAAATAAATCATTAATAAGATGTGGAGGTTGTTTCAAAAATAATGAAAAAATAAATGAAAAATATATCACTGATTCACCTCTCCCTCTCTTAGTGATGCTTGTATCCTGACTAGGTTATTTCAATTGGAATTGGAGCCAGGTTCCCTTCATTTTTCCTTTTCAGATGTTTTGAAGAGATTTTTTGTTGGAGAATCTTAATTTCATGAACAGTTAGTTAATTCAGATATTTTATGGGAAGAATTACCATATCTAGAAAGTTATAATGATACCTTATCTTAGGTATCAAGGATATGAAGTTCATAATACTACAATTGATAGATTTCTTATTATTGGTGACAAGGTTCCTCTTTCTCCTACTGATAATAAGAATCTTTAGAATGATGGATTAGCTAAAAATTAATTAATCTCCTCATATTATGAGAGAGAATTTTTAAGAGTTAAATGTGTCACTACTTCCAAAGGAACCTGGGAGAAACTAAAAACAATCTACGAAGGAAATTAAAAGGTGAAGAAGGAAGAAGATCAAATTTGGAGGCTGAAGTGTGAATACATAAATATGGGTGAGAATGAATTAGTTGGGGACTTCATTACTAGGATAAACGACATTGTCAGTACAATCAGATGTCTTGGTGAAATTTTAGAGGATTATATAGTTGTTGGAAAGATCTTAAGAATTATTCATAACACATTTGATGCTAAAGATTCATCCCCAGAAGACAGAGGCCCTAAAAAATTATCAATGGATAATTTTCATATCACTCTTATCAATTACCAAATGAGAAGTAAGAAGACGACCTATCAAAAAGATGATAGAGAAATGTACTTCAAGGCTGAATGGAAATAGAATTTGAATATATTTTTTATTGAAGATTAAAATGGTGAATCCAACTCTGAAAATGAGGTATGTCAAATTTTTGATTAAATTTAATCCTTTTTAACTAAAAATTGGAAATAAGCACATGAAAACACAATGAGAAACTACCTTTGAATGTTTTGAATGTATATTTGTGGGAAATGTCTCAGCTAATGTCCCCCAAAAAGAGAAATATAAATTTAATGATGAAGAATACATAAGACCAAAAAGGTCATGTATGAAACCGGGTGAAAAAGATAAATATTCTAGAAGAGGTAAGGATAAAAAATTATTCAATTCAAAAATAAGAAGATTTATTTCAAAAAATGAATAATATGATTATTGTGAGAATGAATCTAAACAATATTTTCTGAGAAATCCAGAGTGGGTACCTTTTTTGAAATAATTAATAATGAAGAGTAAGAGATAAGTTGTATAGAAGAAGAGTAAAATCAACTTGGAAATCATCTAAAATAAGATATGAATGAATGTTTAATAAATATTGGAAGTCATGAGAAGGAAAAAATGAAATTGATAAATGAAAACACTTCATCAAATTAACAAGATTGTTTTCTTAATAAGAATGAAAATTTTAAACAGACATTTATGATCTGAAAAATTCCCTTGAGAGTGAAAAAATTTGTAATGATCATCCAGAAGTAAGGATGATGGCAAAATAAGTTAATTTGGAACTTTTCCAACCTAAACATTCTAAATATGAGGAAAAGAACACAAGGTTCAAAAACACTGTTACTGATGCTGTTGAACGTTCTGCAAAATATGAACATAAGAAAGATCATAAAATGTAACCTTCAAAGCTTGAAAAAAATGGTGGAATTGGTTTTGATAAGTAAAATAAGGGAAATGCTACGTATGTGGTCAAATTTATCAATACTAAAAAATAAGAAACATCTAAAAATCCCGATTCCCGAGAAATTTCTACTATATATAGTTTTGGTAAGTCTGAATAGAAATTTGAGTTGGAGAAAAGGTTTCAATTGAAAATATGAAGGTTGATGTTCAGTAGAGTTCCAGTAAGAATATTATTGAGAATAATGTTCCCAACTACGGTCAGTATTGAAGTTTCAAAGAGAAATATTCATTATATGTCTATAGCTAGTATTGTAATGGATTCAGACACATGGAAAATGTGTTTTGATTCAACCAACAACATTACTACTATTACACAAGCCTTGAAAGACAATGATTGAGGGGAATTCAATATTTTAAAAATAAAAACCCTCAAAATAAAGTCTACATGACATCTGAGAAGGCTAGTGTGATGTTGAGAATATGTTCCAACCACTGGAAACTATCTGTGAATGATGTGATCGACCTGGACATCTTGCTAAGGGTTACTTGACTGTGTTACCATAGTAAGAAATGTTTTTTAAAAATTATGAGAATATAGATATTTTAATGTCTTAGAAAGACAGATCTACAAGGTATGAAAAGAATGAGTTCTTGGTAGTCTATCCAGAACACATTGAATTATCTAGGATATTAGTTGATGCACCACAAAAAATGGAAGAAAAGGATAAACAAAAAGCTCATTTTGTAGAAACATAGTTCAAATATATGAAAGGAGAATTGTCATGGAACCTTGATAGTGGTTATTCATCTCATATGACATAAGACATAAACTATTAATGAATTTAAAAGATTTCAATGAAGGAACAGTGAAATTTGGAAATGATGAATCTATCAGGATCAAAGGTGTTGGATCAACCATCATTAGAAAAGAAAATATCAAATCCAGAAAAACACTATATGATGATGGGCTAAAACACAATCTTCTATGTTCATCACAACACTATGATGAGGGCAACAATCTCATATTTTGAAAATATGGGTTTTTTATAAAAAGTGAAAATGATGGAAATATAGTAACAAGAGGCCAACATAAAAAAGGTAATTTTTTCAAAATTGGTGAAGTATAGAACTCTTGTTAGATGGGTGTGGTTGATGAAAATAAGTTATGGAATAATAGTATAGGGTATATTTCTTATAGAAACATGTGCATGTTATCAATGTGAGATAGTATATGAGATATTCCTGATTTATCCATAAGAAGAGATTGGCGTTGCTCTATTTGTGAGAAAGGGGAGATCACAAACTCTATTCATAAGAGAGTTTACATTCTCTCAAAAAAAAACCTTTGAACTTATATATTCTGATAAATGTAGATGAATGAGAAATAAAATATAAAAATCGTTATAAGTACTTCGTTACATGCATTGATGAATCTACTCTCATTACTTGTATTATGTACATAATACATAAGTTAGATGATCTTTAAATGTTTAATTGTTTTAAGTGGAAATAAAAGAAGAAATGTGAGTATTCAGTGCAGAAGATGAGGACTGATAATGGGTATGAGTTTAAGAATGATGAGTTTGAATGTTATCTAGAGAATCATAGAATTCAGAATGCTTTCAATTCACTATACACACGTCAATAAAATGGGGATTCTGAATGAAATAATAGATATCTGGTAGAATTGGGGAGAACTCTATTACTTGAACATAGTCTTTCTCAATATTATTTAAGTCAAGCCATGACCACTAATATGTATAGAACTGATGTTTAGATAGGCCAACATCAGCTATTACTTCATACAAAAGATTCTATGGAAACACCGCATGTCTGAACGCTTAAGAGTTTTTCAGAGTCCATGCATTATAAAGAAGAATGGTTGAAACCTTGCAAAGTTTGAGAAAAGAGGAGATGATGGGATTTTTCATGGAAATTCCTTATAAGGAAGAGGATATAGATATATCAAAAATGAAATAGAAATAATTATTGATTCTTCTAACGTGAATGTCATTGAAAATGTTGAGAATGAAAATTAGTCGTATGCTGATGTGGTAGTTGAGCAGGATAGAGAATATTCTGTTAACAATTATAATAGTGCTACAGACTGTGTTAATCCTACTCATGAAGAGGAATCAGACTCATCAATCTCAAGTGAAAAGGTTGAAATTCAACCATCTAATCCTCAGATGAGGAAACAAGAGGGGGCACATAACATTATTGGAGATAAACCTCATAGGGTTCAAAAAAAGAAAAAACAACTGCTATTACACACACATATCACTATTCAATATTTTAACCGAATGATGTAAATGATGAATTAGAGTATGTATAATGGGTTCAGGATTAGAATAAAGAGATTAATCAGATATAGAAGAATGATACTTGCGATCTTGTACCCAATATGGACAAAAAAAATTATTAGTACAATGTGTGATTTTCGAAACAAGCTGAATAAAGAAGGTGAAGTGATAAGAAACAATGAAAGATTGGTTTGCAAAGTGTATTCCCAAATTGAAGTCATTGATTTTGATGAAACCTTTGTTCAGGTGGCATGGTTAGAAACAATCAGAATATTTTTTTTCTATTTCTACATAATGAGGTTAAAAAAATATTCAAATGGATGTAAAATCCACATTCTTGAGTGGTGATCTTGACGCGGAAGTTTATAATGTTCAACCTAGTGGATTTTTTATTGGTAAGGATGAATGTTATGTATGAAGGTTGAAGAAGGATTTTTATTGGCTAAAATAGGCTATAAGGGCATGATATTCAAAATTGGATTCTTTCTTATGGATGATGAATTTCATGAAATGTAGATTTGAAAAAAAAATTACATCAGTGAATGTTGGAGTTTTCCTTCATAATTAATTTTTATGTCGATGACATTATCATTGCTAGAAATGATGAAAGATCATGTGAAAAATTTGATAAGGATATGAAGAAGTCCTTTGAGATTTATATGATGGGAGAAATGAAATAATTTCATGGGTTACAAATTATACAAAATAGGAACCAGATTTTTATTTCTCAAGAAAAGTATGCAAATAATCATCTAATGTAACACCCCAAGCTTCAACGGTAAACTTCTCTTTGAATAATACTATAGCGTGTTTTGTACGCAACTTTGAGTTCCAACACACCACAACCAATCAAACTAGCCGCTATGAACAGTAATATCCACTTTTTTAAATTTTATAAATTTTATCATTCATAATTGACTTCATTATTGTATTTTTAATATTGAAATTTTCTTAGGATGAATTTTTGGTATTTTTCTAAGAACTTCCAATTTTTAATGAATAGTTAAAAATACTAAACATTAATTAAAAACAAATTTTTTAATCAAAATAATTTATAGTGATAAATTATACTATTCAGTGGTTTTAAAATATAATTAGAATATATTTGTACCATTTAATCCAAATTTTGTCATCGGACGTAATTTCACATTTAAACTGCACATAAACAAGTGTTAATCTTTTGATAGTTATTATTTCTTAAAAACTTGATTTTTTGTTTTGACAGCAAGAATTAATTTTAAATTAATTTCTAACACATATGTGTTTTGAATTTCACAAAATGGATTCCATATTTGGATTCAGGATTTCAAAATTTTGAAAATAGGTAACATTTACTTTTAGATATTTTGAATAATTACTTCGGTAAATATTTTATTTACCATGGTTAAAGGGTAAATCCGGTAAAGAAGGGTAAAAAATAATATTATAATAATATTAAATTACCCTAACACATGTCCTAAACCTATTGGATGATACATGTCTGATAATGGGCATCCTTGGGTCGATTTTGGGAACCCATGGATCAACTTGTAAGTGATAATGACACTTTTTATTAATTAAGTTAAAGTAAATACAAAAATGACATAAGCATATATCTTTTAGTAACACTATTTTTACATAGGGTTATATATTTTATCTATTCGAATATAAACATTCATTAGAAATCTAAAATGATTTCCTACATAATGGTATATTATTTATGATTTTTAGACATCGAATAATTAAAGTTATTTATGACACAATGATGATGCAGTATTTTCCTTATTAACGAATGAATCAAATAAATGGTATTATAAATGTTAAAATAAATATAATTTCAAATTTTTGATTCTATACACGAATTTTATAGGATAATATTACATTTTATTATCGATCATATGATTTAATCTAAAATTAATAATGTTTTTAGGACTTTAAAAAAAATCCATTACAAAATAGTGTCAAAATTGACATAAAAGAGTTTTTAAAACAAATATTATATTATTAATTGATATTCATTTCCTAAAAATCTACGGATAGTCCAAGAGACTTATATAATGATTGGTGTGTCATTAATTAACCACTTGGGGTTCTCTTGGAAGTTTAGAGTAGGTTTATTTATCATAAAATATAAAAGTACAAATAGACATGGTAAATGTCATACTAATTAACTATGAGTTAAATCTAAGAGATATGGTTAATATAATGACACAAACCTATCAAAAACCTATTTTTTAGTGTATTTCGACCCATACCCACCCTATCCTAGAAATAATACACTTAAAAGACATTATAAACCGAAAATGATTTTATTATAAAATTATATTTCACTTTTTTCCTAAGGTGCCCCTCACCCCTCTTATAAAAAGGCACCCCCCCTTCTATATATTTCACACTTTAAAAGCCATTTGGATCGGCCAAAACTAGTACATATACTCTCTAAACTATCCTCCCTTCATCCTATGGGTCCTACTTTAGTCATAAATTCAACCTAAGGAGCCCTTTCGATCAAATCAAAAGGAAGAACCCGAAGAAGAGGTAACAATTTCACCACCCACTTTCAAGTTCCTTTATTCTTCCACTTCTTCATTCTTTGTTATTTACATTATGAAATAATAACTCAAGTATATTATATATATTTTGATGTTATTATAAATATGTTACATCCATATTTGTGGTTCTATCCATCCTTTTAATGACATGTGACCATACGTGCGTACATACGGCTTACCGTCTCCATATTGTGGGGTAATTGTTATTCAATACATTATTATTTAGATGGGTATAATAATTATGTTTAATTGATGTAAATAATAAATATAACATGATAATGATTATTTATATATGATATACCATCCAATTATATATTATTTCAATAATAGAATAATGATATTTCCGCTCATTCGTACGTACGGACTACCGTCTCCACAAACGCGATGAGATTCATTCTCCATCGTATCCATTCAAGAATAATTTTCATTTGATGGTTAATAATAATGACATAATATAATTTTGTATATAAATAAAATATATCATATTAATAACAAATAAGGATTACGTAACTATGCTTTTAAAGGAGAACGAATCAGCTAACACTGAAACGATGATAATAGTAAAACGCAATATTAGAAGATTGTATATGATATCATATTTATGTATATGTTTCATGTATAATTTAATAACAATTATTTAACTATTATATAGGATGTTAACTTACAATCAACCATGTAAAAGTAAAAGTTAAGGGTTATTTCCACAATCCCTTTTTTATCTGAGGTTGTTTATACATAATTATCTACTAGGACCTCTTTATCATCCACATCCATGTTTCTTAAAATTTAATTTCAAAACATTTTTAATATTTAAAAAAAAATGGGTTAATGTCATATATACCCTTATTTGACGTTATAAATTTTTGAATGGAATCTTTCTGTTCTTTTCCAAACAATGTTATTTTTGGTCTTTTCGACAAATTTAAGGTAAAAATGTTTTTTTAACTTATACAGTAGGTGCGGTTATTCTCTGCCGTTATAAAATTGTCAAAACTTCCAATACAAGATTATAAGTATATTTTAAAAATAAATGTTTTATTTTATAATTACGTGACGTTAAATGATTTAAAAAAATAAATAGATATCTCTATCAAGTAGTTTTGATTTCATCCATGTCAACATCCTTTGTTGAATTTTATACTTGTTCGAAGATGATTCATTATGAAACAAATATTCTATATTTTATTGAATGTTTTTTGATATTTTTGACTTTTCATGTGTTATTTTTACACTATTCATGGTTTATGGATAATGTATTGCAAATTTTTATGCTAGTTTTAATACGAATGTTTATGTTATGTTTAAACCTTTTCATATGAGGAATGCATTGGACTCAGTAAGTGACAGGTAGAGCCCACTATAGCTCCTAGATGCATCAGTAGGTCTCATGAGACAATTATAAGTGGAATTGGATGAGGCCTTTCCCAATTTGATATATGGTTTTGGCCGAGGCCTAAATCATTTTTAGACATCCTGGCTGAGGCCTTGAAAAAATGTTTCAAAATGTCTGGCATTATGAATTCCATCATTATGAAAGCGGATATTTGATTTTACAAGTGATTTATCTACTAGTAAAATATCCATGTGAACATGTAAATGGAATTATTTGATTTTATCTCTTCCATATTATGCTGAAGTTGAAGTTTAAAAGTCTTTTTTAGTCTTATACATTGCCATAAATGTTTATGTTTATTTATGAAAAGTTTTTGTTATATTGTTATCCTTACATAGAAGATGAGCTCACCCCTGTCAATGTTTTATTTTTCCAAGTTTGTGAAGAAGTTTATTTTGATTGAACTGCATGTATAGTATATGGGATATGAATATATTTAATGAAGACAATTTTTTTTTGTTTTTCATTTTACAATGTAATGTAAAACTTATGAATGTATTTAGTGTTTTTAGGGATACTAAACTAATCGGTTTTTTGAGACTTGATATTTTGAGATCATGCCTATGTTATGTAATAATGAGCCGACTCTGGGTAACTAGGGTTGGGGAGTTATAGTTGGTATCAGAGGACGTTTAGTAAAAACCCTGGAAACTATATTTAGATAAACTCTGGTTAGAGCACATTACCCTAATATATACTTTTAGGATTAGAATTGGAGACCTTCCAAGAATTTTGTTATTATATATATTTTGTGAGTTTTTTTTTCAAGAAATACAACCCTATCTGGATATGAGTAGGTATAGGAGGCCCTGGCACAAATGTACCTAGTGGAAAAACCTGAAAACACTACTTTGAGGTAGTCTCGAATGAGAACTGGTGCAAGGCATTGGGCCTTGTTGTACTCTGGGTTACGAAACTCTCGGCTCATTTTCATTACAAACCATTATGAAGGGTTTATGAGTATATACTACCTCAAAGAAAACATTTTTATGATTATGGATTATATCCATAAACTATTAAATTTATGTTCAGTGTTTTACAAGTATGGAATTATTTATTTCGATTCATAAACTATTCTATTTTATGCCATTGTTTAGAAATTGCACCTAGTGGAAGGAATGGAAACCATATCAATGCATGCACTCTATGTAGGGATTTCCCTCCTACTCAAGATAATTATAGTGGAGATGGTGATACAACTGGTGCTGATCAGCTTATCAGTATACTCGGACAACTCACTCAGGTTATGAATAATAACCTTACCCATACAGAGCACCCTGATCCGCAGAGTGGAGGATCAATGTTATATTTCTTCATGAGGAAACATCCAAAAACATTTAATGGGGATAAAAATCCACTAGATCCTGAGAAATGGATTAATTACTTCGAGAATATATTCCATTCCATGGGGAGTAGCAAAAGGGAAAAAGTTGTCATGGTAGTTTACCGCGTCACTGGAGATATTAATCAATTGTGGTCATTGATTAAAAATACAAAGGAAGATGAAGAAGCATCGTGTATGGAATGGAGGGATTTTAAATATATTTTTAAAAAAAATACTTTCCTCATGACCATCAAGTGGATATGGAATGAAAATTTCTAAGTCTGAGGCAAAAGGAGGATGAAAATGTCGCAAAGTACGAAGATAACTTTACATGGGTAGAGAGGCATTTTGACGATTATATAATTAACCCAAGAAGTAATATTATTCATTTCTTTGATGGGTTGAAACCATTTCTCCATCGATCACTAGTCTCACAATCATTCTCATCATACGAAGATATTGCCTCATGTGCTATCAGGACAGAAAAGGAATTCTCTAAGTCTTATGAATTTAAAGCAAAGAAAGAGAATAAGAGATCTGCTAAACACTCTGGGAATGGAAATAAAGAAATAGGGAAGAAGGGAAGAGTTGAATTTCCACCATTTGATAATTGTGGATGGAAGCACCCAGGTGCCTGTCTAAAAGGAAAAGGATTATTGTAAAAATGTGGGAAGAAATTCCATCTTGCTAGTTAATGTAGGGTAATTAAAGACATTACCAATATTCAATGATACAATTGCAGGTAGATGGGACATTATGCGAATTAATGTCCTAGGAGTCTGAGGAACTTACCTCAGAAGAGGCCAAGGGATCAATGCCAAAATTATGCTATCGCTAATGTTGAGGTTGAAGCTCCTAAAGATGTGGTGGCAGGTAATTTAATGGTTTCCTCAAGTTTATCCATTTCTTTATTTGATTCTGGATCATCGTAATGTTTCATATCTTCCCAGTTTTCTATGAAAATTAGATATTTCCAATTTGATTTAACAAGTGAGTTGTCAGTCAAAACTCCTATGGGAAGTATCATTGAAAATAAGTTTTGTGAATTAGTCCCCATTAGGGAATATAAATGTTCTTTATCTATTGATCTCATCATCATAACTGTGATTTAATTTTGATATAATCCATGGTATGGATTGTCTTTCAGACCATGATGCAAAAATTTATTGTAAGAAGAAGGATGATACTATTTTTTTTACTGTGATAAATAACACATTATCTTTAGAACCAAAAAATCACCACCAAATTCTTATCTGGATCCACCCCCAGTAGCTCAACTAAATTCAATTATTGTGGAGGAAGAGAATGAAATAACTGTGGGCGAGGAAAGGAATGTTTGAATAGAGGATGTACCTATTGTGCAAGAATATGTTGTTGTTTTTATAGAGGATTTACCAGGACAACCTCCAGAATGAGAAATTGAGTTTTCCATTTGACCTAATTCCTTGTTCAAGTCCCATATCGAAGACCCCTTATAGAATGGCCACTGTGGAATTAGTGGGACTGAAGAAGAAACTAGAGGAATTGAGTAATAAGGGATTTATTCACCCTACTGTTTCACCATGGTTAGCCCTTGTTCATTTTTCAAGAAGAAAGATGGATCTATGAGGTTGTGCATTGACTACATGGAGATCAATGTTATAACAATAAAGAACAAGTATCCCCTACCTCGCATTGATGATTTATTCAAACAAATTCATGGATCTCAATATTTTTCAAAGATAGAACTATGATCTGGATATCATATGTTTTGTGTGAAGAAGAAATATATTCCAAAAACAGCATTTCGAACAAGTTACGGGCATTACGAGTGTACAGTGATGCCTTTTGGGCTGACTAATTCACCCTCTGTTTTCATGGATCTAATGAACAGAGTTTTTGAGGAATATCTTGATGACTTCATAGTGGTATTTATTGATGATAACTTTCTATACTCCAAAATCTATGAAGATCATGAAAATCACTTGTGCACCATTCTAAAACCCCTCGAAATGAATGAATTATATGGGAAGTTTATCAAGTGTGAATTCTGGATTCCAAATATTTATTTTCATATACATATTTTCTCCAAGGATGGAATCTATGTCGATCCATCTAAGACAAGAGCAATCCAATATTGTCCAGCACCAACAAGTATAACTAAGGTACACAGTTTTATTGGTTTAGTAGG
Source organism: Viscum album (assembly GCA_963277665.1). Lineage (NCBI taxonomy): Eukaryota > Viridiplantae > Streptophyta > Magnoliopsida > Santalales > Viscaceae > Viscum > Viscum album. The sequence continues at coordinate 568,838,520 of OY728153.1, read as the reverse complement.
TTATTATCAACGTTTTGTCCAGACTTTTGCTGGATTGGCTAACCCATTAATGAAGCTCACGTGTAAAGGGGTTAAATTATTTGGACAAAAGAGTTTGAAGAATGTTTTGAAGAACACAAGAGAATATTATTCAATGCTTTTATATTGAATCTACCATCAGGGAATTATGGGTTTGTTATTTATAGTGATGCATCAAAGAAAGGACTTGGTTGTGTCCTTATGCAGAATGATAGAGTAATTTCCTATGCATCGCGAAAAATAAAAAATCATGAACAAAACTATCCTACTCGTGATCTTGAGTTAGAAGCTGTGATCATTTCTTTGATGATATAGAGACACTATCTCTATGGTGAAAAGTGTGAGATATATACCGATAAAAAGAGTTTTAAGTATATTTTCTCATAGAAGGAACTCAACATGAGGAAAAGGAGATGGCTTGAACTACTCAAGGATTATGATTTCACTATACACTACCACCCAGGGAAGGAAAATAAGGTGGAAGATGCTTTGAGTAGAAAGGATCATGGAGTTATGAAGAATATGAGTGTTAAAAAGGATCCTACTTTTATGGATCTAGTGAAGATGGATATGGGAATAACCATGGAAGGTGATACATAAATTCTTTTTCAAATGTTTTCCAAACAATATTTACTATAAAAGATAAAGAGTTCTCAGACCAGTGATGAAAAGTTTCAAAAGAAGATTAAAGTGGTGAATGAAGGGAGATTGAGTGACATCGTATGTGAAGATGGAATTGTGAAATTTCGGAAGAGACTTTGTGTTCCTAACATACCTGATCTAAAAATAGAATTGTTCAATGATGCTCATAGTTTCAATTTCTCAATACACCCTGGTAGCACTAAGATGTATAGATATTTGAAGGAACATTTTTGGTGGGACAACATGAAGAGGGAGATTGCTGATTTTGTGTCCAGATGTATGCTTTTTCAACAAGTGAAAGTTGGAAGGCAACATCCAGGAGGATTCATACAACCTCTTCCCATACCTTAGTGGAAATGGGATAATATTATGATGGAATTTTTCATTGGACTACTGAAGACTCCTAGAAGGAATGATGCAATATGGTTCATTGTTGATCCTCTTTCCAAGTCAGCACATTTTCATTCTATAAGAGAAGATATACCACTTGAACGTCTATCAAGACTATATATTAATGAAGTTTTGAGACATCATGGAGTTCCCTTATCAATTGCTTTTGATTGTGATCCATGTTTTACATCAGGATTCTGGAAAAGTCTTCAGAAGGCCTTGGATACTGAACTTCATTTGAGCACTGCCTAACACCCTCAAATAGATAGACAATAAAATAGAACTATTTAAAAAATAGAATACATGTTGATATCTTTCTCAATTGACATTAAGGATATGTGGGATCAATATTTACCTCTGGTATAATTTTCCAAAAACAATATCTTCCATTCAAGTATTCATATTGAACCATATGAAGCCTTATATAGAAAGAGATGTCACACACCAACCTCTTGGGATGATGTTGGTGAAAGAAAACTCATAGGCCCATAACTTGTAGAGGAAATTATTAAAAAGGTGAAGGTAATCCAAACCCACATCAAAGCATCTCAATGTAGGAATACGATCTATGCCAATAATCGAAGGAAGGATTTGGAATTTCAAGTTGGTGATCATGTTTTTAAAGGTATCTCCAAGGAAAGGTGATTTACGTTTCGGTAAGAAGGGTAAATTGAGTCCTAGATACATTGGACCTTTTGAAATTCTAGAATGAATTGGGGATGCTGCTTACCATTTGGAAATGACTCCAAGTCTCTCCAAAGTTCACGATGTATTCCACGTATCACTGTTGAGAAAATACATGTCTAACCCAACGCATGTACTCAAATATGAGGAATTAGAACTAGAAACTGATATTTCTTATTTCAAAGATCCTGTCAGGATTCTTGATACCATAGAACAAGTGTTGAGAAACCGGATGACTCGTCTGGTAAAAGTTCAATGGAGAAACCATAAGATGGAAGAGGCAATGTGGGAACCTGAGGAACTTATGATGAGGAACCACCAGAGTCTTTTTATGAAGTAATATTTTAGATATTTTGAGGAAAAAATTATTTTATTTAGTGTATAATGTAACACCCCAAGCTTCCATGCTGTGATTCTCTTTGAATAATACAATAACGTGTGTTGTACGCAACTTCGAGTTATAACACACCGCAACTAATCAAACTAGCCCTTATGAATAGTAATACCCACATTTTGAAATTTTATAAAATATATATTTCAAAATGGAATTCTATTTTGTGTTCCGAATATTGAAATTAGCTTACGGTGAATTATTTGTATTTTTCTAGGAACATCAAATTTTTTATGAATAGTGAAAAATAACGAACTTCAATTAAAAACAACTTTTTTAATCAAAATAATTTATAGTGCTAAATTATACTATTGAGGGGATTTAAAGTATAATTAGAATATGTTTTTTCATTTAATCCTTATTTGGTCATTGGACTCAATTTCACATTTAAACTGGGCATAAACAAGTGCCAATTTTTTACAATTATTATTTCTTAAAAACACGCTTTTTGTTTTGACAGCAGGAATTAATTTTAAATTAATTTCTTCCACTTCTATGTTCTGAATTTGAAAAAATTGATTCCATATTTGGAATAAGGATGTCCAAATTGTGTAAATAGGTAACTTTTATTTTTAGACATTTTGAAAAATTACTTCTGTAAATATTTTATTTTCCATCGTTAAAGGGTAAATCCGGTAAAGAAGGGTAAACAAATAATATTAAATTACCCTAACACATGTGCTAACCATATTATTATGATACCTGTCCAACCATGGGCATCCTAAGGTCTATTTTGGGACCCCATGGATCCACTTGTAAGTGAAAATGACACATTATATTAATTATGTTGAAGTAAATACCAAAATGACATAAGCATATATATTTTAGTAAAAAAAATTAAATTGGGTTATATTTGTTATCTATTCGACTATAAATATTCATTAGATATATAAAAATTGTTCCTACATAATGGTAATTTATTTATGATTTTTAGACATTGAATAATTAATGTTATTTATGACACAATGATGATGCAGTATTTTTCTTATTAATGAAAGAATCAAATATATGTTATTGTAAATGTTAAAATAAATATAATTTGAAATTTTTGATTCCATCCATGAATTTAATAAGATAATATTTCATGTTATTATTTATCAAATGGGTTTATTTATAATTAATAATGTTTTTAGGACTTTAAAAATAATCAATTACCAAATAGTGTCAAAATTGACATAAAAGTGTTTTTAAAACAAATATTATATTATTTATTGATATTCTGTTTCTAAAAACCTAAGGATCAGACAAGAGACTTATATAATTATAGTTTTATCATTAATTAACCACTTGGTGCTCTCTTGGAAGTTTATTGTATGTTTATGAACCATATAATATAAAAATGCAAAGAGACATGGTCAATGGCAAACTAATTAACTAAGAGTTAAATCTAAGCGATAAGGTTAATAAAATGACCCAAACCTATCTGAAACCTATTTATTGAGCTGATTTCACCAATAACCACCTTATCCTATAAATAATAAAATTTTTATCCATTAGAAACCGAAAATATTTTATTATAAAATAATATTTCACTTTTTTCCTAAGGTGCCCCTCACCTCTCTTATAAAAGTGCACTCCCCCTTCTCTATAATTCACACCATCAAAGCCATTTGGCTTAGACAAAACCTACCAAAATACTCTATGAACTATCCTCAATTCATCCTAGAGTACCTACTTTAGTCATAAAGCCATCCTAAAGAGACATTTTGATCAAATCAAAAGGAAGAACATGAAGAAGAGGTAATAATTTCACCACCCTTTTTCAAGATCCTTTCTTCTTCCTCTTCTTCTTTCATTATTATTTCCATTATGAAATAATAAATCCAGTATATTATATATAATTTGATGTTATTATAAATATGTTACAACCATATTCATTGTTCTATCCATCCTTTTAATGACATTTCACTATACGTGTGTACGTACGGCTTTCCGTCTCCAAATAGTGGAGTAATTTTTATTCAAAACATTATTATTTGGATGGATATGACAATGAAGTGTAATTGATGTAAATAATAAATATAACATGATAAAGATTCTGTATATTTGATATACCATTTAATTATATATTATTTTTATATCAAAATAATGATATTGTCGCTCGTGCGTACAAACGAAATACTGTCTCCACGAACGCGATGAGATTGATTCCCCATCGTATCCATTCAAGACTAATTTTCATTTGATGGTTAAAAATAATGACATAATATCATTTTTTTTATAAATCAAATATATCCTATTCATAACAAACATGGATTACGTAACAAATCATATAAAGGATAATGAATTGGTTAACACTGAAACAATGATAATATTAAAAAGTAATATTATAAGATCATATAATATATCATATTTATGTATATGGTTCTTGAATAATTTAATAACTATAGATTAACTATTATACCGGGGGTTAACTTTCCCTTGACCATGTAAAAGTACAAGGTAAGGTTATTTCCACAATCTCTTTATTATCTAAGGTTGTTTATATGTAATAATCTACAGGGACCTCTTTATCATCCACATCCATGTTTCTTAATAAAGTATTTCAAAACATTTTTACTATTTAATAGAAAATGGGTTGAAGTCATTTATACCTTTATTTTACCTTAATCATTTTTTAAAGGAATCTTTTCGTCATTTTCCAAACAAGGTACTTTTGGACCTTTTTGAAAAATTTAAGGTAAGATTGTTTTTTAACTTATATAGTGGGTACAGTTATTCACCACCATTATAACATCTTCAAATATTCCCTTACAAGATTATAAGTATATTTTCAAAATAAATGTTTTCTTTTATAATTATGTGACATTGAATTACTTCAAAAAAACTAAAGAGATATCTCTCTCAAGCAGTTTTGATTTCATCCATGTCAACATCATTTGATGGATTTTACACTTATTTTAAGATGATTCATTATGATATAAATCATCCATATTTTATTTAAGGTTTTGTGATATGATTGACTATGGATGTTTTATTTTTACACCCTTCATGGATTATGGATAAAGTATTGACATTTTCTATGATATTTTTAATACGAATGTTTATGTTATGATTAAATATTTTCATATGAGGAATGCATTGGACATAGTAAGTGATGGGTGGAGCCCACTATAGCTCCTCAATGCATCGGTAGGTCTCATGAGACAATTATACATGAAATTGGATGAGGCCGTTCAAAATTTGATATATGGTTTTGGCTAAGTCCTAAATCATTTTTAGACGCCTTGGCTGAGGCCTTGACAAAATGTTTCAGAATGTCCGGTATTATGCATTCCATCATTATGAAAGTGCCTATTTTATATTGCATGTGATTATTCGACTAGTAGAATATCCTTGTGAATAAGTAAATGTTATTATTTGATTTCATCATTTCCATATTATGCGAAAGTTCATGTTTAAAATTCTTTTGTCTTAATCCCATACATTGCATTAAATGTTTATGCTTATTTATGAAAGTTTCCACTATATTGTAATCCTTACTGATCATCTGAGATCACCCCTTCTTATGTTTTATTTTTCCCAGGATGTGAAGATTTTTATTATAATTGACCTATAGGAATATTCTATGGGATATTAATTTGGTTAATGAAGATAATATTGTTCTTGTATTTCATTTTACAATGTAATGTAAAACTTATGAATGTATCTAGTGTTTCTAAGGCTACTAAACTAATAGGTCTTTCGAGACTTGATCTTTTGTGATCATGCCCATGTCATGTAATAATGCACCGACTCTGGGTAACTGGGTTCAGGGCATTACATCTAAATTAGTTTTGTATGGAAAATTTAAAACTAGTTTCCACATTAATTTCAATGGGAACCAAGTTGTCTAATAATGGAGAAGGTAAATATATTGATCAAAAAGAGTTTTGAAGTTTTATTGGATGGCTATTATATTTGACTGCCACAAGACCCAACATCTTCTATGATGAAACATTATGTTCAAGATTTTATAGAAATCCTAAAGAATCACATTTGATTACTGGAAAAGATTTATAAGATATATCAATTATAGGACAAAATTTTGGATCAGGTATGATGGATCAGAAAATATTGATCTATTCAGGTATTTAGATTATGATTGGGAAGGAAACACTGATGATATAAGATCTTCATATGGTGGAGTTTTCTTTTAGGGGAAAATTTTTGTTATTTATAATACAAAGAAATAGAATTTAGTAACTCATATCTTAGACGAATTTCATTATGATGCTGCTACTCAAGATATTACCCAAATATTATGGATAAAGACTCTATTAGAAGATCTACATGTTAATGTAAAGCTACCCCTTCTCTTGGTATGTGATAATAAGAGTGAAATCAATATTACAAGGAATCTGGAACAACTTTCTCCTTCAAAACACATTAACAAAAATTACCAATACACCAAATAATTGGTGGATAAGAATGAATTGAGGATAGAGTACGTTCCTACATTCGAACAATTTGATGAGATATTCACAAAACCTTTACCGAAGGATCCATTTTCTAAATTGAGGTTGAACATTGGTGTCCAAACTTCTTCTGATCAAGTTTGTGGTGCCTGTATCTATCCCCTATCTCATATTACCTTTGGATAGTATTTTCAAGGGGGAATTGTTTCATAAATCTATCCAAATGGTTTCTTTAATAAAGTAGGGGTTATGGGTAAGCTATGGTGTCAACATGTAAGTGTGTGAACTATTCGAATTTATTATCAGAATGGTTGTATAATGTTTGAATAGTGGTTGTAGTAAAAAAATATTTTTTCAACGATTTCAACTGAGTGAAGAAGGCTGAGGAGGAAAGATGTTGCGATGTTGTTCCATTATAACTACTTTTCGACAACATGGTCTTGTTTTCAAAATTTATTTTTTCCAATAATGAGTTAGCTAACATTGGATTAGAATTGATGATATGTGAACCATTTCATGAGGTTTGAATGTTATGTGATTTATGAATCTTGGTTTAAAAAAAATCCAAAGGGGTTATTTTTGGGAAAAATATGGCTAATGATGTTTTTGGATGGATGAATTGTTGTCTTTTGTTGTCAAAAAAGATAGAGAAGAAAGGAAATCACTTCACTTTGTATAAGTGGGGTGAGGAATGATAGGAAAGTTATAATACCTTCCATGGTAAATATGAAAATGATTTTCTGATATGTATTTCACAAACATCATAAGTTGGTTGGATAATTTGTGATGAATGCTTTATGAAAGAAAGGGTGAGAAAATATGTGGTCAATCAGTATGGTTGGTCTTGAAAAAGTAGGTGTCTAAGGTGTTGTAGTTTTCTAATGATTACCAATTTTTTGGGATCCAAAATATGGAGTTGGGATAGCATTGTGAAATGTGTATTTCCTTGAATATATCATCAAAACATGGAAAACGCCTGAATTTCGTGAATATGGGATTCATGAAGTAGATTTTGCAAAGACATGAAGAATATTGATGGTGTGCATTACAATTACAATATGTTTCACAAATGGAAGAGTTGAAGAGATTTTCAAGAGAGAATTGCATCAACTAAAATAATTGTAAGTGGAGAATTGTAGTAGTGCAAAGGAAGAATAAGCATTGTAGTGGCACAAAGGATTTAACATAATGCTTCACGATTATGACGATCTTTGGGAATCCAAAAAATAGTCAGCTAATTTGTGAAACATAGTGAATTTTTTGGAAATTTTAGAGATCTATGATTTGGTGATGACGTGATGATGAGGTGTCTAGAAGGTTATGGAGTTGGTGGAAAAATCCTATAAATAGGTCCCTACTCCCTCTTGAAAAGTAGAGAGACTTAACAAAAAATTTAGATCTCTAGTATTGCAAAGAAGGTTCACAAAAAATGTGGGCTCTACAAAGGCAGTATTCTCTACGAAGGAAAGGATATCTGCGAAGAGCCATTGGGATTTTAGAAACAATTGAACTTCTAAAAGATAAATTTTTTACTCTACAAAATAGTGTGCTCTGAAATATAGTGAGCTATGAAAACTAGAGAGCATTGTGAACTAGAGTGCTCTGCGAAGCTGGGAGATTCATGAAGGAGCTCTGCAAATGAGATATGTGAGCTGAAGGTTTGAGTACCCATATTATGTGATATGTGATTTCAAGTGAATCAATATATGACTAGGGTATAGGACTAAGTATTATCACAAAGTCCAAGTAGTTCCTTTCAACTTCTAGATAGGTAAGAGAAGAGTTGTTTTCAAAGATCTTATTGGAGAAAGTTTTTCAAGAAGAACAGAGATGTTACTTTTCCCTATTTGTGCTAAGATGGAAACACATAATTGAGGATTATCCCTAAAGTACTAAATGATTGAAAGAATATATCCAAATTGTTATATTCCACGTCAAATAATTTATTTTAGTTTATTTTGTGGTACTGTATTATATTCGTACCATATTGTGGATGTAGCTAATCTTATTGAGTACCAAACCTTGTAAATCTTGTTTTCATGTGGTTTTCTGTGTTCAAAAGGGAAAGAACTATTTAACATGAGGTGATGGTTTTTTAAAAAATAATGTAAACATAAAATAAAATGATATCAGTGATTCACCCCCTCCCCCTCTCAATGATGCTTAGATCCTGACTGGGTAACATCAGAAATTATTCGAGCAGATTAATATATTGCAGTAAGTATGAGGATGAATTAACATGAAATAAGTGTAATGTTTCATGTGGGACCAAGGATGGAGGTATGGGTGTCACTATATACCCTATTACGGAAGGAATCAAGACACATTAAGTTCCTAGAAATCATACAGTTTAGTGTCATGTAGAGAGTACATCATCCATGAAGTTTAACATATTGTGGTAAGGATGCATATCACCTAATGTGTATAAAGATGAATCATTAGGGTATCCATGCAGTTTATCATCATACGGTAAGGAAATTCTCCATACAGTTTAATTTCATGTGATTATTATGTTCTCCATATATTTTAACGGCATGTGGTTAGTACATGCTTCGTACAATTTTATGTCATTGGGTTAGGAAATGATATGTATAGTTTAATGTAATTTAGTTTGGACAAGAGACTCTAAGAGGTTTCAAATCATGAATCATGGACTTATTATGTATTTTTTAACATCTTATTGTCCGGACAAAGGATGATGTTCTATTTAAATTCATACGTCCAGAAATATTTCTTTACAGTTCAACGTCATGTGGTCAGGACATCACCCCTATCATTTAACATCATGTGGTCAGCAAAAATTTGTGCAGTTTAACAACATGAATGCAGGATCTTATCTATTTAGTTTAATGTATTTTGGTCAGGAAAACATAATGAACTCGATGTTTTAACCATTTGGTATTTCATAAATGGAAGTGGAAATGGTTCTTGGCATGTTTGGGAGGTGGTTTTCAGTTAACAATATACATATCCCTATATCTATGTCTTCTTCATCATATATATAAATATATATATATATATATATATTTGTTCATAGTATAGAGGTTACCTTTCTGGGCCACCTGCTAACCATGGTAAAGGAATGCTGATGGTTGATGGGCAACTATATATGGTTAAACCTTGAGTTTTGAGTATCTTTCTATATGATATTGCCTTATTTTTGGACACCACTTTTCATAGAGGTATCTAAAAAAGTGTAGTATTTCCTTGTCAATGGGAGATTTCACCATGTAGAGGTTGACTATGGTGGAATTCATGAGCATAGTCCATGTGATCTGTCCCCACATTACTATAATTTTGGAAAATTGCAATAATGATGATCTTATTATTTGTTTGAAGAGTGATAGGAACCTTGGGGATGTTGAGAATGTGAATCGAACAACCTCATGTAAAAATGGCATTGAGAAGGTTTGGATATGAGCCTCATTCAGCATTATGGTTAGAATATGTTGTCCTACCTTTTGGGGTTGAGTAGGGATATAAGAATGGTATAATATGGATACCAAAATATATTGATAAACATCAGATATTTAGAGAAAATGATCCTATTGTTGAGAAGCTGTTAGATTATGTTGATGGTCTTTTATAAAAGGTATTTAATCTTTTCCAAATGCATGTGCTGGTCACTCTTAGTGGGCCTCATCTAGAATAGGAATATGTGCCTAATCGTGGGACATTGGAAATTGTCTTTTGTCTTTTTTGATAGCTGTATTAGCCTATCTTGAGGCATGTGATACTATCACTTGGTGAGCCCTGATTGGATTAGGGATATGAGCCTAATCCAAATATTAATTTTCTATCATAATATGTTGAGGCATGTTCTGCAAAATGTTGGTGAACCTCGATCAGAACAGGATATTGGCCAAATTCTAAGCCATTAGATTATCTCATTGGTCTTTTTTCAACGGTAATATGAGCCCGTCCCAAGGCATGTGTCATTCTCACTTGGTGAGCCCCAACCACAATGGGGATATGAGACCAATAATGGGCCTTTATAATATTCCTCTAATATTTTTTATAGGAATATGATCCTTTCTCGGGGCACATTCCATACTGACTTGGTGAGTCCTGATGGGAACAAGAGTAGCCTGATCCTTATGATGCTCCCTATATTGGTATATAGATATGATTATCCTAGAAAAGAAGAAAGATATATGATTCATCCAGAGTATTCACTTGTTCAAACTAATTAGAGTGTTGTGAGTATCTGGCAATTGGGATGGGAACATATTCTTATTCATTCATATTCACCAGAATATTTTATCATAGCTCCTCTGTTTTCATCAAAAATCACTAGCACATCAACATGATATGTATAGGAATATTTTCATGTATACTCTTAGCTGCCAAAATTTTTTAGTTGACGTCTTTTAATGAAGTGGGAATATACACCCACTCTGGTCAACCTTGTTCCACTGTAATATGTTGATGGTATTTATGAATGGTGGTGCCAATTTATTCTTTCTGCATGCTTGCTAAATAGATATGACAACAAAATGTGTTTGAACTAGGAGAGATATATTCCTGATCCCACTAATACATATCTTTACACATTCAAAAATTTGTATTTCAAGCCCATATATGTGTATCTAGGGATGTGGCTTATTCGATAACACCCTCATAAGGAGATTGATGAGTAATAGATATTTTTTGATATAGTCGGGATCAAGATTGTACTCTATAGGTGGTGAATCACCAAACTGCAATTTATACCTAATGATGATTATATATCCCAAATATTTTGATTTCACTGATATTATCATCCTATGATCAGGATATGTTCCATGTAGTTTTATCATCATGTGGAAAGGATATAGTCGTGAAGTTTAGCATTATGAGATTAGGACGTTATCCATGCAGTTTAAAGGCATGGGGTAAGAACATGGGAAACCATTCAATTTAGTTTCATGTGAAAATTAAATCATTCATGAAATTAGACATCATGCAGCATGGATTTATATATAGGTGGATAGGACAAGATATTTTTTTCCAAGAATCCATATGTATCTCATTAGAATGAGAATCAAGTTGTATGTGTTTCTAGAAAACTATGCAGTTTAATGTCATGAGGTAAGAACAACACCCACTTTTTTAACATCGTATTTTAAGGGGAAAATACATGTGGATGGTCCATGATATAATATCCACAAGTCCCTATGTATATTTTTATAATGACAATCAATTCATACTTAGTTCTGTAAAACCCATGTAGTTTACTGTAATGTGGAAAGGAAATAATCTATGTAGTTAATATCTTGCAGTAAGGACATAAATATATGTGGATGGGCCAAGATATATGATCTAAGAATCCCTATATATCTCACTAGAATGAAAATCCAGTCATACATAGTTCTAATAAACCTGTCCAGTTTACTGTCATGCAGCAAGGACATCAGCCATGCAGTTTAATGTCATGCTTTTAGGACATTCACTATATAGTTTAACATATTGCGGTATGGAAATTGGTCATCCAGTTTTACATCTTGTGGTAAGGACCTCAACCATTTATTTTAACATCTTACAGAAAGTTTGAATATGAATAAATTATTAGGATAATGGCTCTTCTGATAGATCATGTATAACTTTTATGCATATTGCATGAGTATCAGAATCCTTTGACTCTATCATGCCTACAAATACCTATCTCTACAACAAATATTTTATGACAAATAATCTCTCTATTGTATGAATAAGATGTCGATTGTATGGGAAATGGTTTTCATGGCCTATCAATCCTACCTCATTCAAATCCCTTATTATTGGGAGTTCCACCAATCCATTTTCCATATCATAATCACAATATTTGGTGACATGTTTTGTTTAGAAATAATAGGGGGTTTTTCAATATTGTGTTTAAATATGGTTCCATATCAATGGTTAATTTGTGGATCATACCATGATGAACAACTTGTGTCTCCTTTTTAGAGTGCTCAGATGATAGGAGTGGAAATTTAGGTGTTAGTGGTTCCAATACCTCAATGTCCATCTGCACCTGAAGATAGTCAATTATGTGAAAGTATCCTTCTATTGTGTTCATGAAATGTCTGTACTAGGGGAAGTGGTTTTCATGTCCTATAATCCTTGCCTCACTTTTCTTTCTCATCACTATGAGCTCTAGAAAAACATTTTCTATGGAATGATTTAAATAATTGGGGACATGTTTTGATTGAATGAAATATATTTTTTTTCTTTATTTCTTCAAGAGATTGTTGACAATGCTACTTCCCCCACATGTTATATATACCTCAATTGGTGTGGTCATATAAATGAGTTTAGAGACCAGCGTACAGAGTTATGTTCTTTATTCGTCCAGGGGAAGATGATGAAGAATAGTGGTCTTGGAACACACATATTTATTCCATTGATTAAAAGATCATGTCTATCCTGGTAGCTTTGTGGAAATGGTTGGAGGTAGATGGGTTTCTATATACCCACAATATTGAGGTGGAAAAAATGGAAATCCCCCAAGCCCAGTGAGATGGAGGTCTTACAAATATGAAAATATCCCTATCCTTGTGGGCTGGGGTGATGTGGAATAATATTTGGATTTAACCAAATGATGGGTTGACAAATATAAAAATTATCCCAACCCTCTGGGATGGGGAACATCCCTGAAAGGAGGGTTTCTGTAGGAATTTGTTGGGGCATGATTCTCGAGAATATATCATAGGATAATTCACACAATTATTCTCTAATTATCCCCATATAATCATTTGATATGAGTGGTATTTTATTCTGCAGAAATTGTCTTCTCATTCTCAAGGGGATGGATGGTAGGAGTCATAACAACTCCCTTCACTATGTAAATGGTATGGGAAGTGGATAATGATGGGAGTTCTGACATCGAACCCAGAGATTGAATCTACTAATACCACTGTCCAGAAGCCCCATTTTCATCAAACACTAAATAACCAATATCATTGATAACACCTTCTATGTATTCTTAAATAATACTATTGAACCATTCTTTTATTGTTTCAGTGGAAGAAGGTAGAATAACCTGTTTTGAATCATATGACTACATGAGGGTATTCTTATACTCTTCTTGAGTATTATTTTTTATATTTAGTGAGAATTCATCATATTTTATTGATATTATATTTACTAAGACATTTTTGGGATGGTGCTCTTGAACACAGTCTCTTGTTTGGCGGGTCAGTGCCCAATAAAAAACATGGAGGGTCGGTTCCCATTGAACCTTTTTATGTGTCGGTGCCCATGATACCATTTGAGGGGTCAGTTCTCATAGTTCCATTTGAGGGGTCAATTCCCATGATAACGTTTGGTGGGTCAGTTCCCTAAATACCATTTTATGGATCAGTTACCATATTGAAGACAATACCTTGGAGTAAATTATGATAAAACTATCCCCATCTCTGTGGGATACAATGATCCTTGGGATTCAATAGTTACCATGGAAAATTATGATTATGTCAAGAGATCTTGGTCAATGATGATATGGGTTTGATTTTGGTCCACTATAAGGATACAATGGTATGCCTTGGATAGATCAGTAATGGTAGGTATATATTCTTACTTTGGATCTGCAATGTTTGGATACCCCTAAAAGGATCCCATACTTGATGCCTCAAGATGGATAGTTTGTTTGGGAACAACCTTCTCTTCAACTCCTTGGGAAATCATGGCTTCATGTCGATGGTGAGGACCATAATGGATGTGTTCTCTAATATAAATATATTGATTGACTAATTTTACATGATGATTTTCCACATTCACGTCCTTTGGGTAGGGAATCTGTGAGTTTATACGCTCTAGGGATAAGCACCCAAAGTGGTTGAATGTGGAAACAAGGGATTACTTCTATCCAACGACCTACCATGGGAAATATAGAAAGTGGTAATTCTTACTTTAATGGATTTCATGAGATAGTTATAGAGTAAGGATATAGTCATGTACATGGTACTCTAGGACTAATACATTCACCAACTAGTACTAGAGATGGTGTATTGTTGACAACGTATGTTGGGGTTGAAGTAGCTTTTCCAATGATCATATAATCTTTTGGCACATTCAATGATATTATTTCGAATGTATGTATATATAACATAATAATTATGAAACAAGAAACCTTATTATTTTAACATCATATAAAAGAGTACATGTTCGGTCAATTACTTTCACAGTTAAAGGATAAACTGTCATTCCCTTATTTTTTTGAATGGTTCAGTGTAGTAAAATAATTTGTTGGTTTTTTCATTTTGTTTTGAAATAGGTTCATAATAAACTAGCATGATAGGAATTTAAAAATATACCCTTTTTTAACTCATCAATGTTATCAAACAGTTAAATAATTTCACGTTGGGTTCACCCATTAGTATCTTAGGAAAATAAATGGATTTGTTAGGCATAGAAGGTTGATTTTTGGGGATTCAATGACTTTTTCAATCACTATTTTTGTGTTTCACATTTGTGTATCCTTATTATAAATTCAAAACGTTTCCCACATCCAGAATAGGGTACAAAACATATTTACTATGGGAGGTTGTCCATTGGGTTTTTGAACCCAATGATGCATAGGAACTAACATTGGGTGAGACGATGGGTTGTTAGGCTCATCACACCCATTGGGTGGGGGGGGGTTATTTCATACGATGGGAATATCTTATAGATTTAATATATGTTCATGAAATCCTTCACCAAGACCTGATACAGACTTTTTACCCCTATGGATGTGACTTGATCAAGACCATGTGTTGATAGAAACAAATGTATGCATGTCACGATTTCTCCGTCATTCTCTTATTTATTTACGATGCTTTACTTTATAACCATGGTTAGGAAAATTAGATTTTATTTTCATCCTGAGAGGTGATTGGTTTCTTTGATATTGGGATGAACCTTTATGAGGCATCCTATGTATCCTATTTATAATATGAATTAAACCCCGTGTAGTTGGTCAGTCAATGTTTAAGGTAATGTTATTGGACAGATCCATGAAGTTTAAGATCATATGGTAATGATATGAATATCGATCTTGAACCTCGATGAGGCTTCCAATGTATCATGTTTAACACATGAATTAGATTCGACATACTTAACATATGGTCATTTGTATTGTGAGAGATACAAGAACGGAGGCCTTATATGGGACTTATACCTAAGAGGCTTCCCTGGATTACTTCATCAGAAGTATGGCCTTGTGAGAGAAGATGAGATGTAATCGGACATATATACCAATGTAGATCCCACCCAGTGGAATTCTCATCTTTCTGTCAGTTTAATCATTTCCAGTCTCAAAGACCACGTGATTCATGCTCGCTGAGAGAAACTTGTTATAGAGTAAGATGATACATATTGCATGAGATAAGTATGGGGATTACACATAAAAAAATCTCCATGAGAGGAAAAATTACCCCTCTAGTGGAGGATATGGTATGGATCTTGGGCCTTTGAAAGGATTCCTATGTATTCAACATATAATATGAATTCGATTCATCATATATTGAATCCTCCCTAATTCACAAATGGGTTTGAAGTACTAAAGGTCATGGTCATGGATTACACTTAAAATGATTCCGATTTATAATCCCACTTCTCATCCACTGATGGAAGTGGAATGATGGTAGGAATATGGGATATGGAGGGACATAGACCATGGTGGATTCCCATTGGATCTGAAGCCTTAGAGAAGAATCCTACATATCTTATTTATAGAATGAATCATATTTCTGGTAGTTTAGTTACCCCCTAACCTACTGATGGGATAAGGTGGGTGATCACACTCAGAGACATTATTTTTTTCTATGAGGTTCATGGAATTATAGGGGATTATACTCGGATGGATACCCATCTGATCTATATCCTTAAGAAGGCAATAGATGGATCATGGTTTTTGCAAGAATTTGAGTCAGTTTAGTTCAATGGGTTGGGTTTTTCACACTGAGGTTTCCCTGGTCATACACAACCTATATCATTCAGTAGTTAAAGATATATAGTGACTATAAATGGTCTTTCTCAGATCCTGGAGGAAATAGGATAATATGAGTGAATAACCATATCCTACCAAAGACACATCCCTTTTAATAGTGTATATGTAAAATGGTTCGTTGATGAGGTCTACATGAAATGAGTTTGATTGTGCCTTTCAAATGAATTGTAAAGTTCATAAGGGATCTTCCCAACATGTCATTTTTGTCCTACTGGACATATCTCGATTTTCCACCTTACATGTTTGGGGTGTCATTATGACATGGGAAACACATTCATGGGGGTATTCCTGACATGTTAAAGATTCTTTTAATAATTGAATTTAACATTCAAAGAACTTATGCATGATCAAAGAATACATTTAAGTGGTATTTCTATCGATTAAATTACTTTTATTGGATATCTTCTCTAAATCAAATCAGACATGAAGATGATTCTTTGCATGCTCATCTGACTTTTTCTCGGGCTGTCGAAAAATAGTGTTGGAATGTCAATAATAAATCACATGACAAAGAGGACTTGTTGATAAGTTTTATTGAGATAAAATTGGATTTTCCATGAAATTTATCATGATAATTATTGAAATTTTAATGGGAAATCATATGATAATTCCGATATATTAATAACTTGTTTACAGATCATTCCGAATTTTATAGGACACTTTTGAATAACAAAAATGACTTGTCCATAGACTGACTTATGACCAACATGGTAATTTTAGTCCACATAATGGAATCAAAAGACCAATTGGAATACCTATAAGTGCATGATATTAAGATAGTTACACAACGGAGTCACTTGAACAAGTTCACAATCACACGTGTGTCCAAGCGTTTGAAGTTACAGGCCCTAAGGATCATGCTTCGGCTGCATGGGAAGTGGATTGTCTTAGAAGAGTTAATTGATAAAATATTATGTAAGAGGCGCATATATTAGGTTTCATGGAAAAGGATGGTTTATTTTCATAGTTCATCATGTTTTCCAAGGTATTTTATATGTTCATGGGAACTCCATATTATTGTTCCATAGGAACGTCCCTTATTTGTGCTATTCGTATGACTGAAAAGAGTTATTTTGAGGGTTATGTGGTCATGCATAGCGGTTGTGCATCCAAACCATTATGTTCATGGGTGAGGGTACAATTTTCATGAAGAATAATGGTTCATGAATTATTGTGAGAACATCCTTGGTGTTGGATTTTTTGGGAAAGGGATCTGCATGGGTTTTGTTAATACAGGCAGAGGGACTACATATAGAAGACACATGGTCATGGGAATGGATTAAGTCTTCATGATCACTAGTTTATGAGTCCATTGCACAACCTAGGGGGTACATATAAGGGTTCATTCTTATTTGGGTATACATTTATAGGTCAGTATTCTCACATTGAGAAACATATGGTTTGGGGAATCACACGATTGATGGTTAGCATGCCTACTGGGTTATGCTTTAAGACACCAAAGTTGATGTCCCATTACATTAATAGTATTTGTTATCATGTCTCAAGGTATTTTATTACTATTTAAATCATGTGATCCAAAAGAATGTCTTGCAAAATTTCATTCATACGTGTGAAGGGGTCAACACTAGTACTATAAGCACGGTCGATTGTCCTGTTTGTTGAATTGTTGAAACCAATGGGGTATCACAAGACCATGTGAAGGACCCTTATGAAGTAGGAAAATCATTATTCTCATTATTTCACATTATCACCAGATCAAAATGCTGTTATATGAAAGGTTCTTGTAATCACTTGAGGAGGTTCTATGGGTATGATCTCTAACATGGTCTATTCCTTCACTCACATTCTTTGCTGCTCCCTCTCCTCTCACTCGTGTGTGTCTTTCTTTTATGGGTAGTATGGTTTTTTTAATGATGGAGGATGATGATGGTGAAAATTTTAATGGGGAGTACTTTGTGTGCATTAGCCTGAGGCGGTGGGAGATTCAAGTGAAAATCATCACCTGATCACAAGATGATGTCTCTCGATGGCACACAAGAAATCCACAGAAACATAACATGATCATCATAGGGGACTTTCCTTTTAATATTACATTTATTATCTTCTACAATATTTTTTGAAAACATTGGTTAAATACAAATTAATTAATCCAATTAATGTTTCAGAGGATGGATGATTCACATTGTCATAAATCTCATGTAATGACAACTATGTTCATGCTATGTCTTGGTGGAATTTTTCTACAACATATTATTATAGTTACTCATCAAATTACATACATAAAATATCATGATCCATAAATCATTATGAGATGAAAACATGTTATTTCATCAGTTCTTTTGATAGGTTCTTGCGACGGTATCATGCACTGTCATTGTTGTTCAGTTACATCGGTATGCTGGACAAAGTTTAATACATTAATTCAGTGTGATTGATTTTTATTTGGATCCATAGACATTAAATGTGAGGAGGACCACTATCTTAGATCTCTAATAAATAGCGATCATGTTTCCAAAGGTAGAAGAAGATAAATTTTTTGTTGCACGGGATTGGTTCAAATATACATAGCACATGTTCAATTTATTTTGAACTTGTGACCCGATGTGTTGAAAAGACGACTCGGATCATTAGGATCAAAGATTATATGGATATTATAAAATCTGTATTTTTAATTTCATAATAATTTTCATGAAAATTCTACCCCACATTAAAATTCTTAAGTGCTGCCACTGTGGTTTATCCATCAAGCGGTCTGGATATTGGGTCACAAATCCCAAACCCTCCTTCCGTTGTACTACCCTACATGGTGGTTCCTAAACTCTTTTCAAATTGAAACCCTATGTCATGTATCTTCACCTCTAGAATGGCCACATTCTTGTGCTCCCTATGTTTCCTATGCTAACTAGTTTTGATGGCTCCCTAGGAGTGGTTGAGGTGACTACCTCATGAGCCTAGTTCTAGCTGGCTATGGTAGTTAGTGCAGGTTGGGCTAATTTTTTTTAAAGGGGGATCCAATAAATAATTAGAAAAACTCTTAAGTAAAATTATTATGAACCAAATATTTACACTCTTATAAATAAAATCTCAAGCCATAGATAAAACCATTTCATATTATTTAGACCACTGAAATCATCAACAAAAAAGTTAATATCACACAATTATGGGTGTCAACAATTACCATATATCCTTTTTCAGGGATGGTAATTCCACAGGGTTTAGTAGGTTGTAAATTTAGGCATATAAACTGGAATACATCAAATAGTATTGATTTGGCTCGTTGGTTCTAAAAAATTCTATGATGTGCACCACCCAAACATCTATCATCGACAATGTCCTTCAGGAATTTCCATACCATCTATACGATATGTTATGAAATAGTTTCCACATAGATAAAAAAATTGAAGATCAAATATGTGGTAAAACATTCTATGATTTGAATGACCAGTTCATGATGCATCACATTAGTGGATGGGATAAGAAACATGACCATTCTGAAATGAAGAAGGTGACCCAATGCTATCAGTTAACATATGATTGTCGGTTCAATGGTAGATTGAGTACAGAAATATTTATATAATATGATGTTCCATAAAGAATGAAATGAAATTCCTAGGACTGCCTAGGAAGAAAATAAATGAAGGATCAAAAATCTAACGACCAAGTCCATATGGGTTTATAGGCTATGTAGCATCATGCATTGGAGTGAGTTAGTGGGGAAGTCGTAATCCCACATGGAAGGAACATGCCAATAACAATACATAAGTGGGGTTGGAGTTAAGAACTATAACATCATCAAGAAACCAACACATAAATATAGTATGTTATGTGATATCTTCATAAACCCATAGATTAAGAGAAGAACCACTAATCCCCACTTTTTATGCACCAAAATAGGAAATGATATGTATACTATAGTGCTGGGAAGATTTTTTATAGTAGTTTGGAGACAATTAGGTGATCTTGAAGGAAAAAAGAGGATAATGTCATATGACTATTTACTGGTTTGGATATTGGAGATATAAAAAATTATTAGTTACAATAACGTATCAAACTTGTCCAAAAAAGGAAGAACTAGCTCTGATATAAACATATTCACACTTCAATCATCTAAACATACCCTTCTTGGAAGTCTATGTAGTCCAAGGGTATTATAAAATTGATATAGTCATTGGATACAAGTACCTTGTAACCTTTATTGGTGGAAACGATCATACTCATGTGTTTAGATATAATAAATGAATAGGACCTATGCTAAAAAACCAGGATATATTGGTGGGGTTGGAAGCATGGGTGTTTTTGGTAGTTAAAATGTCACCATTCTTATAAAAAAGTGGTGTGCATTACTCTTATATCATATTAATGTGTCACGTTGTTGGTTTCATAGAGATAGTTCAACAATGACTTCTAGTAATGAGAAAAACACATATTCTATGACTTTAATACTATATAATAACTCAAACCATAACAACTTTACAACATTAGATCATGAAACTATTTGTTCTACTGCCAAGATACAAGCTCTAGTGGTTTGGGATTATGCAAATTAAGGTATTGGTGTCATTAAATTGGTCCATTTAACTCCAAGGTAGCTTCACCAATGGGATCAGACCTTCCTTTATCACACTGACATCATGAAGAAAATGCAATAAAAAAAACCTGGACTCAAAAGAGTTTGAAAACATGGTGTATACCAGTCTTTAAAATGATTTCATTTTCCTTTTGGGAGATGCATTTCAAAAATAAACTTTATTTTCATATATTGAGACTTTTCCTTCAAAAATTATATCATTTATTTCATTGAATCATCCATTGTTAATAAAGATTACAACATTAATCTTAAATATGGATAATCTATTATCTCTCTACTTTCTAGTCATGTGAATATCCCATTATTGGTTCTAAAATATAATTATTTATCCTACCCCTATGATGTGATCCCACCTTATTTAGTTGAATCCCTTTCATCATGGGATATGGTTCATCCTTGTTAAATTGAGAATTCGATCTAATTAATTTTTATAATAGGTCATCTCCATCTTACATCCATACCAAAGGTGTCGCTAACTCTAAGAAAATCAGTTTTAGGTAAATTAGTTGGCTTCTATTTGATGGTGTAAAATGTTTCAATAGATTTCAATATGAGTTTTCAATGTAGCATAACATTGAAATCAGATTGTTTCCAAACGTCAAAACCCATCATTGACCCTTTTATCATCCACATTCTCCTTTTAAATGGACATAACTTCTTAGATGTAGCTTATATTCTATATATATCCATGCATATATAACTGAGAGGTTATATTTGAGAATATATGAAAAATAAGTTATGTGCTATGAACATCTTATTCTTCCATGACAGGTCCTTTGGAATGTCATGTATAGGGCCTTTTATCTCTTTTCTTTTTATGGCTTCCTATAGCGTTCAATTTGTGTTCTTCCATTCAGTCTAGTCAAGACCAATATATTTGTCTCTAATGGGATAAAAAAACTCCCTTTATCATCCCACTTCCATTTATACTCACATGAGTATTATAGGGGTCTAAACTAAAAAAAATTCTATGTGGGTCAGCAATTCCTATCTGATCAATAAGGTTTTAGTTCGGTCGACTACAAATAATTCCCATTATTTTCTCAAGAATTAATCACCCTTGAATCATCCATTTCAATGAAATACATCTTATTCATTAAATTCAAGTATCCATGTATCTGCAATTGTTATTGAATATATCCAAGGTAGTCCACACAATTTTGGATATGAAGAACATAGGTTCTTATGATTCGGGATAGATAGAATAGGAATATATATGAAATTGTTGCAAATACCCTTAAATAAAATGACACTTATTACTTCCCAAAATACCATCAAATGACATGACCAATGAAAAGGATAGATAAATTCTTCCATGGAAATGGATTAGGATATAGACTTTCTTACTAGAAATAAGTAATATATCTCATAGTTTCTGAAGTAGGATAGATAGACTATCTTGGTTCTAACATTTTACTAGCAGTGTGGATGTGATGAGTCTTCCTTTTCCATATTAATAAAGTCAAAAGTGATTAAAATGTTATATATGGCTATAAAACCAAAAGATAGTTTGTTGATAAAGTAATCCACCCTTAAGACCTTCTGATCATGGTTAAGGTTATTCAAAATACATAAATGATTTAAGGATACATCCTCTTAATAGAAAAGTAGGTATTAAGTGAGATATTAATCATATTTTAGTATAGAAAAATCATCCACATCAGTTTAGAATGAATGTGAGTTACTTGATCTGACTTGAAGGGAGCGCTAGGAAGGAGTGAGATGAGAGGTCATCTACCAACAAAGTGTAATATTTTATGATTATCTATTTTATTAACACTTATCATTCATAAAAAGAAAAAATATGGGAAAGGTATTGAGTTAATCCTATCTTGGCCTCCAGACACTCATTTCATCATGCACTTAAATTGGCTATATATAAGTGATTTGTAAGAGATAAATCTTTATATCTATAGATTAAAGAGTGAGTTTCATTTGATTGAGAAAGCTGGTGAAGAAAAAATGTTATATTGGGAATCATGTGTAGAAGGGTTTGAAGTATTTACATTCTAAATATAAATAATGGCAGCAAGAAAGACTATTTTGGGTAAAAAATGAGATTATGGAATGAAATTTTACCCTCTATTTAGAAATATCTATGTAATAAGATATGAATTCTTGATCTTGTGAGGTATAGAAGTGAAAACCATGGTCTAGAACCATCAGGATACATCAGATTCACTAAGTTCTCTCAAAATTTATACTCTACTCTAATCTGGAAATTTTATGACCTATATCTTTACATCCTACCAACAAAGAAACACTGATGGTTCCTACCCATTGAACAAAATTTTTCCAATCCATGAATTTCATATATGGATATATATATATATATATCAATAAAATAATGAATCCAAAATCTGAAGAAAGATGTTATCTTGGTTGATGAATAAAAACACAATGACATTGAATGATTTGATAGATTCAGAAATGGACTATCTTTACCTTCCTAACCTGAACTACTAGTCTGATCCCCAATCCCCATTAGGGAATCCAATTCCTCAGGGGGATACTTCTTGTACACTAGTTCAGGGAATTATTTTTCCTATATTTTTCATTAATCACACTATGAATTTTTTTTCTTGAAATGACCAAGAGGTCTTCTATGTTGGTCATACTCATCTTGTACGTATTTCATCATATGTCTGCTTCAAGATCACTATTGAACATCCAACATACATGATGGTATAAGTTAAGTTAAAAAAAGTTGGTTGGTGGCTCTATTTGAATAAAAACTATATTCAACGATATCTAGGTTCTGAATAGTGTATTACACCTATTTCAAAATATATATATACTCTGATTCAATTTAATAAATAATAAAAATCAAATACATTGTCATTACAATTTTAGTAGTGGTTATCTCATCATCCAAGAAACTAGTTGGCCACTCCTAACTATGTTCTACTAGATATCCATGAACATAGATAGTGTCATATCATGTTTCACAATACTCAAATGGATTTTTCTATCCTACCTACACATTTAGTATTATTATTGGCACTGGAATTGGGGATGGATGGTTTTTGTAATCAAATCGATCTTTTGGGGTTTTTTCCATGGTGCATTCAGGTGTAGTAAGAAAAAAATACCACTATTCTAAAACTATTGAATTAAATGATAATAACTAGTTCTTGGGAATTTGAACCTCTCTAATACCTGATACCCCATATCGGATCATCTATAGCCCATGTACATGAGCTCATTCATGTTAGTGATACCATTAGAGTACCAACCACAAAATGCAGACTACTTCAATAGAAAATACCATATCTGGTCATCACTGTACCTGAACCATCCTCATTTCCATCCCCCACTTGGAATTTATGGGGTTGGTGCATCTACTCCTTTTACCAAAAAAATACAACCCCTTGCAATTTATGGTTTCATTGAAGAGTGATCCATCCTCCATCACACAATATAGAATCTATTGGACCCCATTCAACCATATTGGTGAAATTAGGTGTAATGCTAATTGAAGTTTCGGTACCATATTATTAGAAAGGGATCAAATTTAAGGCCTTAGTATAGTGGTTGAATCCATTAAACTTTTAGAGTTTCAATTGGGATTGGATTGTATGTCTCAATAACTCTCCTCCCCACTAGTATGACCCAGTTTTTTCCAAAGCAATGTAGGTGAAATAACCATCACATGGAATGACGTGAAAATTCCCCAACTAATTTATCAACTGTCTAAAAAAATTTCCACTTTTTTGATCCATATGAACCCACCATTATGAACAGTATACTACTCTTTAGCTCAATATAAACATGTAGGTCCACTTGATGAACTATGCTCTAATATTTGTATGAATAGTTGAATTGGAGGCATGCTACCTTTTCTTGACGCCTACATGACATCATATTCAAGCATGGACTAGTGAAGAATATATCACCCAAGGGGATTCACTCCCAATTGCATTGATATAGAAGTCAAGGTGACATTTGAGAAACAGTGACCAGACAAGTTTACTCTGTAATATTTGATGTCAATTTGATAGCTTTCTCATCAAAACAAGGTTGGAACACTAAAACGTTTGTAAATTACTAATATCCACCAATAGGTGAACCATTGACACGAACCTTCCAATGTTAAAATTTTGAAATCCTTGAATCCCACACCACCAAATAAAGCCAAGAGATCATATTGTCCCTCTCAACAATAGTGTATTCCCCAATACCCTTTTCTACACTAGTATTCCCATTTATCACATTCATGATAGTTTCCATTTCATATATTTTGATTGATTTTCCATTTAAATGGATGTTGTGGTAGTATGTGGTGGTATTGGTGGTGTCGTACCACAATCTTGAAACACTCATGGAAAAAATGCCACCATTTTTATTCAAATAGTGAACATGGTATTATTAAGTATAACACTAATATTTAAAGGAAAAAAACAAGTCACGTTTAGAAGGATAGTGGATGGATTATATGAAGGATTCTTCATCCCATTTCCATGCACCAACATATTGGGATATATATCAAATAAATCAAAACCTATATAACTCTTTTCCATGTGATTGGATATATCACCATGTCTCTTGAACATCTTAGTATACAATGGCCCCAATGCTCCCATTTAACATGAACCATAAGGAATCAAGTATCTTTATAATAGGGATCTGGGTAGCTAGGTTGATCATATAAAAAAATCAATACCATAGGTCTCATTTTTCATAGGTAATTACCTTTTTCTATATATACCATTCACTCCCCATGTTTGTCCCCAATTCAATGAAAATATAACTAGATTCAATTCAAGTCCAGTTCACGATCTGATGTTTACCATTTCATAGCAGTGGGAATCGAGGTGGCCAAAATGAATTGATCATGTAATTCCATGGGCCTAATATCCCTTATTGTCTGGGGTGGTCTGAGTTGTTCCAATGTCACATGTCATCATATGGTTAACATGAAATAGTGTTGGGATACACATGGTCGAACCAAACTCTCTGATGCCATTCCCAAATGTTTGAAATGATGTGATTAACAAATGGATACATGGATTCCCAATATAACATTGATCGGTGGAATCATACTAGTATACTCAACCTAACCCATCAACAATTTATCCTATTGATACCTTGTTATGACTCCACCCCTTGGGAAAATGGTCATGTAAATATAATTAATCAAACCAAACCATGATCACCACAATGTACAAGCATTAACCAATCACCCACAATGCTTTGGGAGTCATAGTTGTACAATGGAACCATGAATAAAACTATGAGATAAAGGTGAGATCAATGCATCGGGATATGACTATCAAAGGGGTGTGATGGGAAGTGTGGAAAAGGTATATATTCACCATGGCATGAGAATATGCGATCACTTGGGAAACCAGCTTCCTTTTCTCGATTAAATAGATAAATTTTGTTATGGTGTCTTCTTTTCTTATTGGATATACTATTCCTCTATGCTTCCTATTTTGATGGACCTATACTAGTACCATGTGTGCCACCCTGTCCATCAGGCCATGATGACTTGACTTCATCCCATGAACTATATCATTTCAAGTGGCAGTTTAAAGTGATTATCACACCAGGCCATGACTCAGTCCCCCCCCCCCACACACTAACGAAGTGAAAAATTAAATCAACCACCATGATCATGAATATTACATCACTTCAATGTAGTCACTAGGATAGTTCATATAACATAGGTATGGAAGGGTTATTTCCAATCTTGTTCATTACTAAGCCACCCAACACCATCATAACTATCCTTATCATAACCGATAGAGTAATGAAGTTGAAGAGTAGGTAGTACGCACCCCATCCCATCAAGATACATATGTAGTTGAATGTTCATCTCAAGGAAGTTTATGACACCCACTATCTACTCATGAAACCATCTTGATCTATTTGAAGTAGTTGATGATCATTGATACCTCTAGTTTAACTCAATGATCTTGTGTATTCAAGCACCCCATGACCCCCACAATCCCAAAAATCATCATGTACTAAGATTCATTTTCCAAGGTGTAAATATTAAAGACCACGAGACCCATATTACATCAAAGATTGGATGGACATGAAGGTACAATCCTATATTCTTGCGTATAAATACATTGGAAGGAATGTCATGTCTCAGAAACACTGTACTAGGTTGGATAACTATTGTTACCTCACAAGGTGTGATAATGTCGCACATGTAGAAATAGTGTGAACATGATTCTGAAGTATACATTACCTTATAGGCGCAATTTATTCCATTTCAATCAAGTGATGATCATTTCTACTTGGTCGGGTAATGTGATGTGTGTTGTGTTGAATTAAACCACATGATCCAATTCTTGATCTGATCCATGTAAATTATTTTGTATTTTGGTCTAACCATACTTAATAGGAAGAGTGTTCCAATTATGATAAATCCCCACTAGGAGGGATAGAACTCATCACTTACTACTAGGAATAATGGGTATCCATTCCCATTTTCTCCCAATGTTGTTGTAACCAATCAACTTCTGTATTTCCCAATAGAGCTTCCATATATCCATCAATATTCTATCATTGACCTATATATTTGAGCCCTCCCCAACAAGATATTCCACTATCCTAAATTGAATCTAGTTGCAATGGTGTTAACCGACGATATCTACTTAGGAGATAGATAATCCCACCACTCTTCCACTACCCACATTCCCTTGATGTGCAATCATTCCAAAGAACACCCCCACCCTCTTCTTACCATGACTACTAGTATGGAGTTAGAAAGGGATTCAAACCCAATTCTATCATGATAGCTATAATACCAGTTGATTGATAAATCCTTACATGCATATCTAACCCATCAGTTCACTTATGTTATATTACTGGATCAGTCATTGAGCCATTCTCCATGATTTCCCACTACTTTCTCCCCAAACTAGAGATTGTTTTTTTCATTACCAGTCAGGTTGCACATTCAACAAGACATGAAACACATCAATAGATAAGACTATTACTCACTGAAAAACTTTGTAATATGATACAATATCATCAATTAGTAGAAACTTGGTTATTTATTTTTTCCCCACTATTTGGAATATGATCTCAAGACCAGGCATTATGAACCCATTCAACCAACATGTTCCCAATCATGTCCCCACTTCTATCCCCATTGTAGCTGAATTTCCCTGGTGATTATTCTGGTGAGGACATACCAGGGATCAATATGGGTTCAATGAACATTCAACTTTATTATGTCAAAAATATCACATACATTCATTTAGATTTAAGATCACCCATATGAGTTGACTATGTAGTTCGTTGTGGTTTTGAGTAACCAATCGAGTATCGAGTAGGCTATTGGATTTTAGGTTTTCTTTGAATTCATTATTTTTTTATCTAACTTTCACATAATTTTTACATTACTTCCCATAATCCAAGACCCACTCCTTGTCCCTAAGGTATTTTTAGGGGATTCAAAAAGGATACACTAAGAAGACCTACATAATCAGTTATATTTATAACATTATTCTCTAGAATACTAAAATTCTTACTGTTCTCTAGAATATCCCTAATCCTATTGAAACTTTATCCTATGGTGATGAAGTTGAGAGGTCATTGAAATCATGGAACTTTTTTATAGACCAGTTTTAGAGCTCAATATTTTATAACCTTTTAGTCTTGTTGTCCTTCTTTCACTATTATATTAGAGTATTGAGAAAGAGAGTAGAAAAAGTATCCCATAATGAATTAGGTATCCTTCACTCAATTCAGATGAAGTAGACATAGAATTCCTGGTTACATACTATTCTCAGATAGACATTCTATCTCTTCTGGGAGGCTTTCATTTTTCGGTATATACATGGCCTCATATAGATTTATCTTTGGGGTATTTTACAAGAGCTTACCAAATGGGTCAAAGGTAGGAGCAGACCACCACCCATTACTCATTAATCGAGCATACATTAACTTATTTATTTATTTAAATATAGTAATTTCACAAAATATTGGAGTGGATTATTGAATTTCTTGAGATTCTATATGTACCTCTTCACTTGTATTGACTTGTGAGATCTGAAGCACATATTTCTAACAAATCGACATTGAGTGTACAACCCTACCATAATCTCCAATAACTTTCTTTTCTTTTATTTCATTGATTTACTTCATTCTTTTCATTATTTTATTTTATTTATTTCATATTCAACCCCATCCTTTTTATTAATAAAAATCAAATAACCTATAGATAGGGAAAATTCATGTTCATGAATAGGAATCCCACAACAATAGATATTTTTACAAAGAACACCGATTTAGAAACCACTGTTATGGACTACATGTTTCTATGAACATATAATGAGTTAAAAGCTGACAAAAAATATTAGAGGTACCTAAATAAGAGAAAAAAAATAAAATTCATCACATTCATCATGATAAGGAAATCATTTCATTCACCAAGAATGAGATGATCAAATCAATAACATCATGAGGAAGTATTCTCATCCTCACTATAAATATTTAGGATATCATCCCCTATTCACATTAATCAGACTTATTGGAAATTTCATATTTATTTTATAAATAGTGTAGATGATGTATCATGGTATGGTGGTACCCTTGGATTACTTCTCTCCCCAGAAAAAAAGGACTGATTTGGATGGGCAAGAAATATGAGTCACAAACTGATTCAAGAATCTTCCTTCTCATAGAACACTTGAAACTCATGATTTTTAAAATTTGGGTAACAAATACACACTTTTTTACTTCATATATATATGAACTCTTTAAAATCATTTGGATATAGAATGTGGTAAAAGAATTAGAAAAACTCCAATGACTTTTAACCTATATGATTTCAATAGTGTTTTGCTTCACTATTAATAGCTACTATTAAGGCAATACAATAATCCTTATTAGTTTTGAATCCTATTATCTATCCATCATCCTTGAAGTGTACCGCACTAACCCATTTCACACATAGGGGGTTTAATTCCAATAGAAGAACTAATTTTTTTGAAGAACACCAGGTGCACTTTTCCAGCCACATAGGTGATCAATCAACATAATCAAACCATTTTTTAACTACGAATAAAAAAAAATATATATTGAACTAAATTATTAATCTATTATAATAGTGTTTAAAAGAGAGAAAAGTGTTGGTATACCATTAGAATTAGAGAATAGTAGTGGGCATAACCCTAAATACCTCATGGAGGTTAGAAAGTGAGAGTGCAATCAGTCCAAAACACATCATAACAATCCACATTTCACTATAGCTATTGTTCCACCATCATAGTGATTTAATTTAACACCAACTATTGGCATGGTTTCTGCTATGTATGGTCATCAATTTCACTATTAGATTAAATTACATATCTCTAATTGGTGGTATCTTCCTTTTATAATGCTAGCTCGATGTTCCGGACCTTCTCCCTCTGAAAAAACAACTTATTCATGTATTACATTCCCACCAACTCTTTCATAGGAGATCATACGTGCCCCTTGGTTCTAGTTGACTAGTTACACTCGATTCCCATTCCATGGAATTCCATTGGATTCCCATGACTAGGCAGCTCATAACATATATGATTGAATTTATAGCTTGTTTTTCTTGTACGTATAGTAATTTCTGGAAGGGGGGTCGGTATACCACAATTGTTTGTATTCTATGGTTCAAATATAAAAAATTTATTTTACAATTGATTTGATACTAAATGGGTGGATGTGATTCAAAAAGAGTCTAAATAACAGAGTTTGGGATGTGATCAAGTAGTTAGTTGAGTTTCTATATCCATATTTTGAATCATTACTAGTGGGTGACATAGGTGGATCCGTTAAAAAAATGTGTCATGGGGATTGTTTTTATTGATATTCATAATAATATAAAAATGATAGAGTCTACTCAAGTGGTTTTTTATAACTAAGAATAAATTTCATATAAATTGGTATGGTGTTTGAGATATGAAGGTGGACCACTGGATGGCCTGATGTAAATATACAGAGATGACCTGACCAGTCGTAACCAATCAATCATGTGATGGATACCCTAAATCATTTTGAAAATACATGACTATTCAACAAAGGTTCTAGAATAGTTTAAATGGGGTGTTCTTCCCTAAGGATTCACCTATGATTTCCACTTCCCATTGAGTATAGATGGATCCTTGTAAGGTCAATTCAAATTGATCTAAACTAGAAATGATATATCCTAACACAATTAAATAAATGGATTCTTTATGTGAAATCCATTCAGAAAAATGAGGTTTTTAATGTGATACCTTAAATATGGAATAGAACAAAAAATTGGATTTGAACCATTAACACATCCAATCTACTTTCCTTCATTCGATTCCATTAGATAGTCACAGATTCACCTTATTACTGAAGGGGGGAAGGGTGATGTAATTTCATCTTGACCACTAATGCCACTCGATGATTGTGGTGTGTTTATCACATGTAGTATTTTTTGATTTTTGATTTCCCATTTTTATAACATTTGATATCTCATTCTATAGTCCACTCTCTTCTTGTTCAACAATCGTGATAGTATTTGGTGTTGGTAGATGGTCAGTTCTCTATTCTAAATACTCTAGCTTTGTTGATGAAAATGATTAAATAATACTGAAACAACCAATATGTTCTTTTATAAAACATTCTCCCACACCATGAATAGAGTGAGTTGACCTATGAAACTGGCTAAGGATCTTTAGTTGATGAACTAAATGGCAAGTATTCAAGTTTTTGATAGTCTATTTATAAATTGCACCCCCAGAAAAAATATAATCCAGGACCATCTTGGCTCTGCCACTATAAAAATGTTTAAAAAAACATCCTATTGAAATTTCATGTGTTAAAGGACACCACCTACAAACAAAATTTACTTAAATCATTCGTTATATTGATGATATTGAAATAATATAATTATTAGAAATTCACATTCCATCTAAAATATGATCCAAATATTATCATTATCCCCTATTGACATTATTTAACCTACAAGTGTATGGGGACTCTTAAACCATGGGAATCATATCACACCCATATCACTATTTGTTTCAGGTCATGCTACCCTTTTGACCCAACTACACCTGACCATCAAAAAAACCAACAATGAAAAATAATAGTGGTAAGAGGTACCTAATCAAAAGGAGTAGTATGGGTGAAAAAATTAATATCCTTTCATACCATATACATTATCCATTGTAATACCACATTCATGGATAGATGGATAACTGATATCACTACTAAAAGTGGAGTGATATAAGGGTGTCAATGTTGGTGGATTTCCATTGGATTCCCTTCATTGCCTATACTCATATCATCACTCCTTTTATACCCTCCCACCACTCATCTGAACATGAAAGGAGTTTGCCTTGCTCCCACCCCACTCAACTCCAATGCGACCACCATGGATACTAAACCCCATTCATAATGTTTGAATTCTATCACTAGCACACTTTACCTGTAACATATCGAGAGCCTCTAATGATGACCCACGAGTCAAGTGACTACTTCCTAGCCACATTCAATCTTATTAATATTATATAATAATGATGAAAAATTCACTTTTTGAGTAGAGTACTAATTTATGTTTGACATTTAATGGGTGTGTGTCCAATCAACCATGAATGGTTTGTTTTCTTACACCACCAAAAGGGAAAACTCCATCACCAATTCCCAACTTAACACAATTCCAACCACCTAGTACTAGACCAATGCATCGCCAAAATTCATATACTACAATAGTATTTTAGATATGAAACCACCTATATCCATTATAATTGGGAAATGTTTCCTAAATAATGACATTTTCACAATGACCACTAAATTGATGTTGACCCAAAAGGATACAATCTTTGACCATTCCTCCAATCCTCTTGGTGGTTCGACCTTTAATACCCAAACACTCTATTCCATACCATTCATTATAAATATACCACAACCCATAAATATATTTCCAATTATAATTATTCCACTCCCACTTCTCCATTCATAATGATTCAATTGACCACACCACTAATTTTTCTCCAACTTCACCCCCATACAACTCTTCCCCTTTGAAAACATAGAGTAACCATATGTTAATGATACATTGGTGCCTTTAGGCGTAGTTTCAATATTTGCATGCTATCTAATCATCCAACCTCCCTAATGTTCCTTATTGACTCTATAAATGGAAGGAACATTGATCATTTAAATTGGTTGACTCTATCTAAATATAAATATATAAAATTAATAGGTAATGGTTTCAGTAATGTACCAACTATCAGAATTTGGTAGAACAACTCACATACTAGCTTGGTGAAATCATGGAAGAGAGGCACTCAACATTGGGGGGATCCCAAGTTCAATTTATCATATCACAATTATCATTTTATATATTCTCTATGTTTTTATTTAATGTAATTTTAGTAATTCCATCAATATTGTAGACAATTTAATCTATGTTGTAAGAGTAGAGTTCTAGTGTTGGAATTATGTGAGTTTTTCAGGTACAGGACTTGGGGGTGTTTCTTCTTAGTAGACATGAAGTTGACTGGTTGGGACTAGCCTTTTGAAATGACGCTAACCCGAGTTTCCTAGATTTTTTGGTTACTTTATTACATCGGTTCTAGATAAAAGTGATTACATCCCAAAGGATTGAGTGGTTTATTAGTATGGGTAAAAAACATAAATACACAAGTCTCACATTAAAATTGAAAAAATAAAATAAAACATAGTATATTCATTTTTAAAACCCTCATTACATTATAATATCCTTTCATATATATCATAAAACACTTTCCAGAAACCATGGAAAATAGAACATAACAAAGGGGTGATATCTAATACTTGGTTAGGGAATAGATACAATGGAATCCATAACGAATACATAAGGAATAAATAATATGGAAATGTAAATATCTAAAAACACATTCCATTTAATTAATAACTTGAGAATAATATGAAAGGACTAAATTATTATCAAACAATTCCATATACATAATCACATGATCTAGAAAAGTATCCGTAGATATTATAACTAATAGAATAAATAAATGGAAATAAATAATTAATATCTTAACCAGGGAGATCAAAATTTTGGACATCATTACCATAATGTCAAGGCCTCATACCAAGACATCTTACATAAATTTTTAACACCCCATCCAAATACCCGGACTAGTTCATCTCACGAGACATATCGATGCATTGAGGGGTTATAGTGGCCCATGCATGTCAAATACTTAGTCCAATTAATTTTTCATATTAAAGGGTAGAAAATTAATCAATATAATCATTCATATTAAAAATATAGATATAAAAATGTTAATAATCTCCCTAATCAATAAACAAAATCATAAACCATTAAGATTAATAAGGAGAATGATATAAAAATAGTACATCTCCTGTCAAACTGATCATAAACCATCAAGAGAAATAATAAGGATGGTATCATTACAATATATCCCCAAGGAAGCAAATGTTAAATAAGGATAGATATCATTGATGAATATAAATATCATTAAAGTATCATTAAGACATTATTTAGGGAAATTCTATTTTCCCTTTTCAAATCACATTTAAAAACCAAATATTTCATTAATATTGTGGAAAATAATTCTTGAAAAGAATCATGGAAACTTGTAATGGAATATAAAAAATAACTAATTTTACTAGATGATGGTAATTCTATATATTTAATATAAGTTAAAAAAAATTATTTCCCAACTGTTGTAAAAAGGCTTAAAGATTTCCTTGTATGGATAATGATAATAACTGTCCTTCCAAACCATTTTTAAAAAAAATAAATCATGAGTAAAATTGAATTTAATAAATCATTAGGAGTATTTTAAAAAAATTATTGAAAATATTTTAGAAAACATAGTTATGGACGAAAATGGTTTTTCGGCCATAGAGAGAAATAAAGTCACCTTTTCTTAAAAATATTTTCTCAATCCTTCAAAGTGCGAAAGAGAAAAAATATTATTATCATAGGAAAATTTCATGAATAAAAAGAGGATAAGAAAATAAATTTGGCACAAAATTATAATATTTTCCTCAATGGATCCACAGACATAAATAATCTCGAATAAAGATGAGATTGTGAAATAAAACCTTACCACAAAGGTAAATTTTGAATCATAACCCCCATGAAATAAATAACATAAAATGAAAATTTAAAATACTAAAAACTTAAATAGATTTAGGTTATAATATATCAAATTCGTAGTATGTACACTACAAATACAATTAAGTAGTGACGTTTTCATATGTCTCATAGATGTAAAAGTGAGACAAGAAAACCTTACCTCGTGTATGTTTTCGTTAAAATGTGTTTGAAACAAAAATATAATAATTATATACTTATTATCAATCTATTACATAACAATAATCATATATATCATCCCATATATGATTTAATTTTAAAATTATATCACATTTTTATTAAAAATTCAAGGTTAAAATTACTATTTCATGTAATGACTGCTTCATTTTCATGCATGTTTTGGATCTTTATTTTTCATCCTTTTACATTGAACATGGTTCCATCTTCTATAGTATTTTAACCATGGTATAGATATAAATATTAATTACATAATTATTTAGGGTAATCTGTTAAATTTAGAGACAGGAAAATGAATTGCACTATTCATATAGATTGTAGGTTGTATGTAGGAATGAAAACTATTTTCATTTTTTAACAGATGTAACAAAAGAAAGGTAAATAATATTTAACCTTCATAAAATCATTTTTATATCATATATATAATATAAATTAATTAAATATATCCTTATAAATATCCAATCAAAATAAAATGAAAAACATTTTTCATCGCTTTGTGGAGGTGGATGTCCACATGTGAACATGAATGACACTATAATTTTCCAATAGATTAGTAGGTAATAAGGTTTTTAAACCCACAAGATTTTAAAAAATATATTTTTTATCAAATGATTTTTTTTCTTCAATAGCTTTCGATAAATGCAACACCGAGTTTAAAAAACAAGATATACTATTAAAATATTCTTATTTAATTTTATAGTTATCACCTAGTCGTTGGAATTAATGGTATGAATATTATTAAATAAATTATGAAAATATATTATTTTAAAATTTATTCTTTTTTACCAAATAATTCTAAATGAAAATAAAAACCATGTGAAAATAAATGACATCTTTTTCTAAAAAACCATTTGTATGCGCACAAACATATTTTACCTCAACAAAGTAATTAAATCACTTTTTCATGTGTATTTTAATTAAATTTATATATTATATAATCAATATTGTTTTTAAATTCCACTTATATATTTCTAAGGCATTAGATAAAAATAAATTAAATTGAATTCATAAAAATGACATTCTTATAAAAAGTATATTTTTCTCATTCACCATAAGTATTTTATATTTTTTTCAATTTTAAAAAAAGTATTTAATAAAATTATCTTTATTTTTAAAATATTTATACACAAATTTACTTAGTTTAAAATTTTATGTACTTTTTGGAAAATATTCATTTTTCAGTGAGTAGTTAAAAGTATCGATTTTTTAAACATCCTTTCTTTTGAATAAATTGAATAATTTAAAAATACCATTATGTTTTGAATATTATTTAAAGTAACATAAGTATAATTTATTTATATTTAATATAATTAATTACATTTTAATTATATTTAAATAGGATTTTAATATAAGTTAATTTTTTGGATTAAAAAATGAATTATCTAAAAACTTTTTTAATGTACAAAATGTTCCTTTATTTTAATTAATTTCAATAACCCATAATTTTGGATTATCTAAATTAAAATTTTAAAATTTATATATTTATATGAATTTAAATTCATTTACAGATCAATATTATTTATATAGTAAATAAAAAATATATTTTTCTCTTAAAAACACCTCCTGAAACCCCGTTTTCATCATCATGTCTATGATTATAATTTAAAATTATTTTTTTAAAATTTAGTAAATTTAATTTTGGAAAAATAATAAAATATTTGGAAAAATAATAAATAATACTTTATAATAATTTCAACATATTTTTTTACCATAATGAATTGTGAAACCAAAAAAATTAATTATTAAGGTTAAGAAAAAATTGTTTTTTCGGGGGTAAAACTGAAATGATAAGGGTAAAAATGAAATAGAAACCTGTATAAAATTTATTTTATTACAATATTTAGACCAATACATTTCTTATTATTTATAATTTCCCTTTTTGGATCTTTGTGGTATGTGATAACTTTGGTTACAACTTTTTCTTTTCAAAAATGACACTTGGGTCATCCCCTTCAATTATAAAAGGACACCATCTCTTCTCTTCTTTTAACACAACCAACTACAATTTGTTCCTCCAATAACATCCAAAATATATTCTCCAATTCCATAATATTGATCTATATCCCTTGTTTTGATCAAAAATCCATCCTTAGATGGTTTTGGTACTAACCAAAGGGAGTTTTCTAAAGAACAAGTGTCACGCTAAACTGAACATTTTTATTTTATTTCTTCTTCCACCTCCTTAATATATTATTTAATTGTAGTTATATAATAATAATATTATATTAAATGCAATGATATTTTATTATGGAAATTTACTATCGTAAAACCATCACCACTTCTATCAAATCTACAAAGCAAAACCGTTGATCTTGTATACGAAGCACTACCACCCCACGACAAGATGTCATTCATTTTCTACCACTACATCCCAATGATTTTTTTAATGATGGATTTTAAGTATTTATAAGATTTTTTCAATATTATTATATTTTTGTAGTTAAATTGTCATATATAATTTATTAATTTCTATTCCTTGGGGAATATGACAATGTCATTTGTGTGTACGATGGATTACCGCCTCACAAAGAATTGTGATTGGTTTTTCACTTATACTTTAGATGGAAGGTAGTAAGGATAAATTTACTTTATATATGTGATATAAATACTATCATAATTATTTTTTAATGTTTAATTAATATTTAACTTTGATAAGTTTCATCTTTCATGAAATTGGAAACATCATTCATGTGTACATATGAACTACCATCTCCATGAATAGTTTATTCTAAATCAATTTTTCCATTTTTTAAAAATAAAAAATAAGGTTTTTCAATTAACCTAAATTAAAAAATTAAAAATATTTTACCCCAAATTTTATAATATTATACAAAAATCAAACCGCGGATTCAAATACTAAAATCCACTCACATCCACACATTGATCACAACACCACCTAACCATATCAAGATGCAATAAAACCCCTAAAAACACTAAAATTATGATGCAAAAAAATAGAAAACTACACATTAATACAAGATAATTAAAAATTAAAATATACATTCCATCACCGTGACATTGAAAATGATATCCTCACGACACTCACACATAGCCTTCCAAACACTGTTCAGAAGCAACCACTGCAGCAAACTGAGGATGAGATCAGTATCCCCAAATTCGGTTTTATCATTAGCTACAGTTTTGGATAATTTTGGTACAATATGTGGTTATTTTTCAGTGATTCATATGGAGTTAGTGTGATGGATTTGGAATAAGTCTAGATTGGAGGTTCATCATGTTTCCTCCTTGACAATGAACTGGTGTGCTGTTTCATCATAGGTGTCGATTAGTTTTTTTTCTTCCATGGTGTTGTGGTGGTTCTGAGGGTGGTGGATGACATTTAGTCTAAAAGTGTCATGGTATGGATATTAATATGGTGTTTTTATTTAATTTACTATTCGAAGAGTTGGGTTTCTCACTGTGTGGTCTGAGTTATGATATAGAATGGTTCTCTGTTTTGTTTTTGGTTAATAAAAGGCCATTATAATATCATATATGATATTATATATATATATATATATATTATTTTTATAGATTTATAAAAAAACTTTATTTATTATAATTTAGTTTTTAATAAGTATAAAGGAATTTGAGACTATAGGTAAGGGATTTATATCCTCTATATGTTTTCTAGGAGACATATTCCATATTCACCACTCATTTCTTCAGTCTTGTGTATACACTTCACCTTTGAAATATAATATCATAAATATCATAATTTTAATGATATTTAATATTTTATTATTGAATATTATTTAATGGTGATTATGATTTAGAAGTTACCATCATTGTTTGGGATTTTTATCTCAATTTGTCTTCTTTGGGAAAAAAGTTATGTTATACACCTGCCTTCTTTTATGAGGTGTATACAGTACCACATTGAGATTTTATATCATGAATATTATTATTTTTTTGATATTTAAAATTTTAATTTGATTTTATTATTTTATGGGGAATATGATACAAATTTTACCATAGTGGTCATCATTTTATGTTACAGTCTCATCGTTCATCGAGATATTTGTTTATGATCCCTCTAATGACGAAATATTGTGATATATGTCTCAAAAAACTCATGAATTTTATCATCCTATGTTTATTAATTAAATTCTATGTAATTCCCCAACCCCAGTTACCCAAAGTCGGTGCACTATTATATAACATTGGCATGATCACAAGGGATAAAATCTCTAAAGACCGATCAGTTTAGTAGCCTTGGAAGTACTAGATACATTCATAAATTTTACATTACAATATACAATGAAAAAAACGACAAAATTGTCTTCATTAACCACATTAATATCCCATATACTATCCCTAAAAGTCAGCCATAATATTCCTCATCACATCTTGGGAAAAATAAAACATAGAAAGGGGTGAGCTCAGATGCTCCGTAAGGATAACAATATGGAAAAATCTTTCGTAAATAAGCATAAACATTTAAGGAAATGCATAAGACTAAAACAAAATCTTTTTAAACATGAAATTCTGAATAATATGGAAAAGATAAAATCAAATAATTCTATTTAATTATTCACATGGATATTCTACTAGTCTAATAATCACATGTAATATCAATAGTAACATTCATAATGATGGAATGATTAATTCTTGTACTTCATAACCACAAATTCAAGGCCTTGTGGCAAGAATAAAAATAAATTTTTTTTCAAGGCCTTCTTCCAAGAAATTAGTTTGTCTTATTAGACCTACCTATTCATTGAGTAGCTACAGTGGGATATACCTGTCACTTACTAAGTCCAATGAATTCCTCATATTAAAGGGTTTTAACATAACATAAACATTCGCATTAAAACTAGCATACGAAATGTCAATACATTTTCCATAAAACATGAATAGTATAAAAATAACATATCTACAATCAAAAATATCAAAAAACCATCAATACAATATCAAAGATTTGTTTCATAATAAATCAACTTCAAACAATTTTAAAATTTATCGAAGGATGTTGACATAGATGAAATGAAAACTATTTTAAAGAATGGCCTATTCTATTTTGAAATAATTTAAAATTAATTTAATTATAAAATAAAA
Source organism: Viscum album (assembly GCA_963277665.1). Lineage (NCBI taxonomy): Eukaryota > Viridiplantae > Streptophyta > Magnoliopsida > Santalales > Viscaceae > Viscum > Viscum album. Next base: position 568,798,179 of record OY728153.1, on the reverse strand, counting down.
CTATTATTTTTGAAAATAATATTATAAGCTTTTAAGGGAATATTTGATGATTTTATAATGGCGTAAAATAGCCGCACACACCTTATAAGTTAAAGAAAACATTCTTACCTAACTTTTTCCAAAACAATCATAAAGTACAATTTTTGGAAAATGATGGAAAGATTCATTTAAAAAAATATAATGTCAAATAAGGGTATAAATGAATTTAACCCATTTTCTAGTAAATATAAAAAATGTTTTAAAATAAATTTCAAAAAAAAAACACAGATGTGGATGAAAAGGAGGTCCTATAAGTTACTTATAAAATAACCTTGAATAATAAAGAGATTGTGAAATTAACACTTACCATGTACTTTTCCTTGGTCGAGGGTAGGTTGAACTCTTTTATAATGATGAAATAATTGTTATTAAATTATACAATAACCATATACATTAATATGATATCATTTATGATCTTCTAATATTTCTTTGTTAATGATATTTCAGTAGTATCATCATTTCAGGTGTTAACTATTTCGTTTTCTATAATATGATTTCTTACGTAAGTAATGTTTTTTATAGATAGGATGTAACTAATTCATATTCAGAATTATATTAAGTGTTTATACATTATTTTTAATATTCAAATGAATATTATTCTTGAATGGATACGATGGTCAATGAATCTCATAGTGTTCGTGGAGATGGTAATCCGTACGTACGCATGAGAGACAATACCATTCTTTTGATATTAAAATATTATATAAATTGATGGTATATCATATCTAAATAATCATTATCATTTAATATTTATTATTGATATCATTTATACTCATTATTTTACCCATCCAAGTGATGAAGTGTTTTAATAACAAACTACACCACAATGTGGAGATGATAATCCGTATATACTCACATATGTTAACTTTGTCATTTATAGGATGGATAGAATAATGATTAAGGTTTTAAAATTTTTATAATAACATAAAATTATATATAATATACTGGAGTTATTATTTTATAATGGAAAAAAAATAAAGTGGGAGTAGAAGAAGAAAATAACTTGAAAGAGGTGATGAAATATTTACCTCTTCTTTGGGTTCTTCCTTTTGATTCGATCAAAAGGGATCCTTAGGATGGATTTATGACTATAGTAAGGCCTATATGATGAGGGACGACAATTGAAAGGATTTTTGGGTAGGGGTTGGCAGATTCAAAAGGCTTTGAAGTTGTAAATTCGAGAGAAGGGGAAGTTTCCTTTTATATGAGGGGTGAGGGGCACCTTTGGAAAAGATTGAAATATTATTTTATAAAAAAATAATTTTCATTTTATAGTGGATCCAAAATGATTTATTTAGTGTCTAAGGTGGTTATGGATCTAAATCCACTCATCCAATAGGTTTTAGATAGGTTTGGGTTACTATGTTAACCTTATCTTTTAGATTTAACTCTTAGTTAATTAGTTTGACATTTACAATGTCTCTCTGTATTTTTATATTATACTGTTAATAAATATACTATAAACATCCAAGATATCCAAAAGTGATTTTTTAATGACATATATATATATATATATATATATTATTTAAGCCCTTTGGTTGAACCTTATATTTTTAGGAAGATAATATAAATTAATAATATATTATTTGTTTTAAAAACTCTTTTATGTCAATTTTGACATTATTTTGTATTTTGTTATTGATAAATTCATTACAGAATTATTAATTCGAAAAAAATTCATTTAATCAACCCTAACATGTCATATTAACCAATAAAATTAGTGTAATTAATGAAAAGTTTCAAATTAGATATATTTTGATATTTATAATATCAATTATTTTAATCATTCATTAATAAGGTAATTATTGCATCATCATTGTGTCACAAATAAATTAAATTAAATAATGCCTAAAAATTATAAATAAACTACCATTATGTAGGAAATATTTTAAGATTTATAATGAATATATATTGTCAAATTTATCTTCTGTATAACCCTATATTAAAAATTATTTAGTTAATAAACATTGATTTTAACTCTTTTAACTCTTCTTTAAATAAAATAATAATAAAAGTCCTAATCTAACCCAAGTGTACCTAAAGGATCATATTTTATTCCTAAGGTTGTTTTTGATCAATATAAACTTATCCAATATAATTAGTACATGTGTTTGGGTAAAAATAATATCATTTTTTCTTTATTTTCCGAATTTACTTTTAACCGTGGTAAATAAAAGTCAAAAGTTACTATTCACTAAAAATTATTTTCATCTTATTAAACCACATTTTACTTATTGATATCAACCATGTCTCTCGTATTTTTGAAATTCAATTCATAGAAGCGGTAAAATTATGTTTTATGCAAATTTGCAAAAGCTCCTAGGAGGTTGGTAAAAGACAGTAAAAAGTCCAATGAAATTTTTATATATCTAAACTAATTATAAAATTATTCAAATGAATTAAATTAAAATTATATAGGTATTATATATCTATTTTGACCTATAATAAAAAAACAAATTCTTTAAATCAAAATTCTTTTTTAACCAATAACTCAGTGTTATTCACTATTCATCAAAATTTGAAAGTTTTCAGAAAAATACCAAAAATTCACCCTAAGATAATTTCAATATTCCGAATCCAAAAATTTAGTCTATTTTGAAAGATAAAATTAATAAAATTTCAAAAAGTGGGAATTACAACTCATAACGGCTAGTTTGATTGGTCGTGGTGTGTTAGAATCTGGAAGTTGCGTACAACGCAATCTATTGTATCATTCAAAGGTAAACGTACCGATTAATCTTGGGGAGTTACATTCTCTATTCCATAAAATAATTTCGTCCTAAAAATTTCTAGAATACTACCACATAATAAGATTAGGGTGGTTCTTCATCATAACTTCATCAGGTTCCCATGTTGCCTCTTCCATCTTATGGTTTCACCATAGAACTTTTTCTAGATGAGTCATTTGGAATCTCATCACTTGTTCTATGGTATCAAGAATCTTGGTAGGCTCGTCAAAATAAGACAAATCATGTTCTAGTTCAATTTCCTCATAGGTGAGTACTTGTGTTGGTTCAAGAATGTATTTTATCAAAAGTGATATGTGGAAGACATCGTGAACTATTGAGAGACTTAGTAGCATTGCCAAATGGTAAGCTACAACCCCAATTCGTTCAATAATTTTTAAAGGTCCAACATACCTGGGACTCAATTTAACCTTCTTACTGAATCGTATAATTACCTTCCATAGATACACCTTCAAGAAAACATGATCTCCTACCAGAAATTCCAAATGCTTCCTTCGATTATCAGTAAATCTCTTCTGCCTACTTTGAGGTGCTCTGATATGGGTTTGGATTACCTTCACCTCTTCCATTGTTTCCTCAACATGTTCTGGGACTATGAGTTTTCTTTCACCACATCATCCCAACTAATTGGTGTGCGACATCTCTTTCTGTATAATGCTTCATATGGTGCCATCTGAATACTTGAATGGAAGCTATTGTTATAGGAAAATTCTTACAGAGGTAAATATTTATCCCACATGCCTTGAAATTCATATGAGTAAGATCTCAACATGTCTTATAATGTTTGAATAGTCTGTTCTGATTGTCCAACATTTTGAGTGTGGTAGGCAGTGCTCAAACAAAGTTCAGTATCCTATTCTTTCTGAAGAATTTTCCAAAATCTTGATGTAAAATGGGGATCACGATCAGAAACAATCAATAGAGGAAATCCATGAAATCTTACTACTTCATTAATATACAATCTTGCTAAACGTTCAAGTTATAAATCATCTCTTATAGCAAGAAAATGTGCTGACTTGGTAAGATGGTCCACAATGACCCATGTTGCATCATTCCTTCTAGGAGTCTTTGGTAGTCCCATGACAATGTCCGTCGTAATATTATCCCATTTCCACTCAGGTATGGGAAGAGGTTTCATGACTCCTCCATGATGTTTCCTTCCAAATTTCACTTGTTTACAACCATACATCTTGACACATAATCAGAAATCTACCTCTTCATGTTGTCCCATAAAAAATGATCCTTCAAATATCTATACATCTTAGTGTTACCAGGGTGTATAGTGAAATTGGCACTATGAGCATCATCTAACAATTCCCTTTTCAGATCAGGTATATCGGGAACACAAAGACTCTTCCCAAATTTAAAAAACCCATCTCCATATATGATGTTGATCAATCGCCCATCATTTATAGCTTTAATTTTCTTTTGAAACTCCTCATCATCAGCCTGAGAACTTTTTATCCTTTCTAGTAAAGATTGTTTGGAAACCATTTTAAATAGTATTGATGTTTCACCTTCCATGATTATTCCGATATCTATTTTCACTATATCCATGAAAATATGATCCCTATCAACTCTTATCCTGTTCAAAACACCATGATACTTTCTACTCAAAGCATCTTCCACCTTATTTTCCTTACCCTGGTGGTAGTGTATAGTGCAATCATAATCCTTGAGTAGTTCAAGCCATCGCCTTTGCCTCATGATAAGATCTTTCTGTGAGAAATTATACTTCAAAATCTTGTTATCAATATAAATCTCACATTTTTCAACATAGAGATAATTTATCCATATCTTCAAATAAATTATTATAACTTCTAACTCAAAATCATGAGTATGGTAGTTTTGCTTAAGAATTATTAGCTGTCGTGATGCATAGCCAATAACCCTATAATTCTATATAAGGACACAACCATGTCCTTGTTTTGATACATCACTATAAATAAAAAACCCATCATTTTCTAATGGTAGAGTCAAGATAAAAGAATTGACTAATCTTCTATTCAGTTCTTTGAAACATTCTTCACACTCTTTTGTCCAGAAAAATTTAACCCCTTTACCTGGGATTTTGGTTAATGGGATTGCCAATCAGGCAAAATTCTGGATGAACTACTGACAATAACCTGCTAAAATAATAAAACTGCATACCTCTCTTATACTCGTCAGTGATGGACATTTATGGATTGCTCTTGTCATAGAAGGATCAATGAAGATTTCATCCACAGAGACAATATGGCATAGAAAATAAATCTCCAAAAACCAGAATTCACACTTGCTAAACTTCCCATATAATTCATTTCATTTGAGGGTTTTTAGAATGGTACACAAGTGATTTTATCGATCTTCATAGATTTTGGAGTATACCAAGATATCATCAATAAATAACACTAAAAATTCATCAATATATTCAATGAAAACATTTTTCATTAGATCCATGAAAACATAGGGTGCATTAGTCAGCCCAAAAGGCATTTTTGAAAACTCGTAATGCTCGTACCTAGTTCGAAATGTTGTATTGGAAGGTCTTATTTTTTCACACACAGCTGATGATATCCACATCGAAGGTCAATATTTGAAAATATTGATCTCCATGAAGTTGGTTGAATAAATCATCAATGCAAGGCAGGGGATACTTGTTCTTTATTGTAATAGCATTGATCTCCATGTAGTCATGAACAACCTCATAGATCCATATTTCTTATTAACAAAAAGAATAGGGTCTCCCCATGGAGAAACACTAGGGGAAATAAATCCCTTGTTACTCAATTCCTATAGTTGTTTCTTTAGTTCCACTAATTCCACAGTGGCCATTCTATAAGCGGTCTTCGATATGGGCCTCGAACCAGGAATTATGTCAATGGAAAACTAAATTTCTTGTTCTGGAGGATGTCTAGGTAAATCCTCTAGAAACACATCAATATATTCTTTCACAATTGGTACATCCTCTTTTTGAACATTCCTTTACTCACACATAGTTATTTCATTCTCTTCCTCCACAATAATTGAATTTAGTTGAGCTACTTGGGGTGGATCTAGATAAGAATCAGATGGTGAAGTTTCTGCTCTATGATACCTCCCTTAGGCGTTGTCACTTACAACTACTTTGTAAAATCAAATTGGAAATATCTAATTTTCATAGAGAACTGGGATTATAGGAAACAATGCGATGATACAGAATAAAATTAAGCATTTTCTAAACTTGATGAAACCATTCAATTACCTACCACGACGTCTTTCATAGCTTCAACCTCAGCAGTATCGATAGAATAAGCTTGGACTTGATCCCTTGGCCTTTTCTGAAGTATGTTTCCTTGGAACATAGGACATTAATTTGAATAATTCCCACCTATATCTATAATTTTAGTATTCAACAATGACAACCTCTTTCATTCCCTTGCAATCACGACCTTGGTGGCCTTTTTCACCACACTTGTAACAGAATCTCATTCCCTTCAGGCAAGTAACAGGGTGTTTCATCCTACATTTAATAGAGAATGTATTTCCAACTTTTCTATTTTTCCCCTTATTTCTATTTCCAAAGTGTTCAACAGATCTCTTCTTCTCTTTCTTTGCTTTAAAGTAATAAGACTTAGTGAATTGATTTTCTATCTTGATAGAACATAAGAAAATGTCTTCATATGATGAGAAGAATTGTGAGACTAATGCCTGACGGAGAAATTTTTTAACCCATAAAAGAAATGAGAAATATTACTTCCTGGGTTAAGTATATTATTTGAATAATTCCTTGATAACCGTGTAATGTTAGCTTCATCCTTTGCGACATTCTCATACTCCTTTTGCGTCGGACTCATGAATTGTCATTCCATATCCACTCAATGATCATAAGGAATGTATTTTTCTATGAAAAAATCATTAAACTCCCTCTATTAAATACATGATATTTCATCATCATCCTTTTTTTTTGAATCAATGACCACCATTGATCTACATCACCCGTGAGACGATAAACTGCCATGACAACTTTTTCTCTTTCGCCACACCGCGAAGCGTGAAATATTTTCTATAAGAAATTTATCCATTTCTTAGATAATAATGGATTTTTACTCCCATTGAATGATGGTGGTTTTTTCCTCATCAAGTGGCCTAACATTGATCCTCTGCGTTGTAGATCAGGGTGCTCTATATGGGTAAGTTTATTATATATATCCTGAGTGAGTTTTCCCAGTATGGTGATAAGCTAATCAGCACCAGTTGCTTCACCAGCTCCACTATAATTATCATGAGTAGGAGGAAAATACCTACATGGATTACGTTCATTGATACGGTTTCCATTCCTTTTACTAGGAACCATTTCTAAACTATGGAATACACTAGATTAGTTTATTAATCACAATACATAATTCCAAACTTGTAAAACACATAACATAAATCGAATAGTTTATAGATATTATTCAAAATCATAAAAATGTTTTCTTTGAGGAATTATATACACATAAATATTTCATAATGGTTTGTAATGAAAATGATAATTATCCTAAGAATATCCCCTGGGAGTGTCGTAACCAATAGTGCAGTAAGGCCCGTTGTCGTGCACCAGTTCCCATTCGATTCTAGCTCAACGTGGTGTTTTTTGGTTTTACCCCTATGTACATCTATTCTAGAGCCACCTCTACCTGCTCATATCCATATAGAGATTTATATCTTGGAAAAATCAAAAAATCAATACATTACAAAAATTCTAAGAAGTTCTTATATACTAATCCTCGATGTCTATCTTAGGGTAGTGTTCTCTAATCAGATTTTTTCTAAATCCAGTTTCCAAGGTTTGTACTAAAGTTCCTATGATACCAACTATAATGCCCCGACCCCAGTTACCTAGATTCGATTAATTATTACATAACATTGGAAGGATCACATGGGGAAAAATCCTGAAATACCGATCAGTTTAGTAGTCTTGTAAGTACTAGATACATTCATAAATTTTACATTACATTATAAAATAAAAAAAACAACAACATTGTCTTCATTTACCACAGTCATATCCCATAGAATATCCCTACAAGTCTGTCATAATATACCTCTTCTCATATTGGTAAAAATAAAACATAGAAAGGGGTGAGTTCAGATGCTTATTAAGGATAACAACATAGTGTAAACTTTCGTAAATAAGCATAAAAATTTAAGGAAATGTATAAGAGTAAAACAAAAGCATTATAAACTTGAACTTAAGAATAATATGACAATGATAAAATAAAATAATTCCATTTACATAATCACATGGATATTCTACTATTATAATAATCACATGAAATATCAATATCCACATTCATAATAAGGAAATGTATAATCACATGCTTCATAACAAGATAGTCAAGGCCTTGTGCCCAGAATACAAATAAAATTTTTGTCAAGGCCTTGTGCCAAGACACTAGATTGTCTCATGATACCTATCGATGCATCGGGGAGTTATAGCAGACTCCACCTATCACTAACTAAGTTCAATTCATTCCTCATATGAATAGGTTTAAACATAACATAAACATTATTATTAAAACTAGCATGTGAAATGTCTATACATTATCAATAAACCATGAATGTTATACAAATAACATATCCACAATCAAACATATCACAAAACCATCAATAAAATATGAAATATTTGTATCATAATAAATCAACTTCATACAAGTTTAAAATCCATCAATGGATGTTGACATAGATGAAATGAAAACTATTTCAATGAAATACCTATTTTTATTTTGAAATCATTTAAATGTCATTTAAAAACATTTTCTATTAAAATATTATATTAATCTTGTAATCATATATTCAACGATTTTATAATGGTGGAAAATAGCTGCACTCACTATATAAGTTAAAAAAACATTCTTACCCTAATTTTGTTGAAATGATCATAAAGTACCTTTTTTGGAAAATGACGGAAAGATTCCTTCAAAAACATATAAGTTCAAATAAGGTTAGAAATGAATATAACCCATTTTCTAGTAAAGAGTAAACACGTTTTGAAATATATTTTTAAAAAACATGGATCTAGATGATAAATAGGTCCGAGTAGATTGTTACAAAAAAAACCTCAGATAATAAAGAGATTGTGTAATTAACCCATACCTTTTACTTTTCCTTTGTCAAGGGTAGGTTAACCACATCTATGATGGTGAAATAATTTTTATTAAATTATAAAATAACTATATACATTAATATTATATCATATATGATATTCTAATATTGTTTTGTTAATGATATTTCAGTAGTATTATTGTTTTGGGTGTTAACTGTTTCGTTTTCCTTAATAAGATATGTTATGAAAGTAATGTTTGTTTTGGATAGGATATATATTATTAAAATTTATAATGACATTAAGTATTTAAAAATTACTTTTAATCATCAAATGAAAATTATTTTTTAATGGATACGATGGGGAATGAATCTCATCGTGTTCTTGGAGATGGTAATTTGTATGTACGCACGAGCGACAATATCATTATTTTGATATTAAAATAGTATATAATTGGATGGTATATGTTATATAATGAATAATTATCATGTTATATATATTATTTACATCATTTATACTCATCATTATACCCATCCGACAGATGATGTGTTTGAATAACAGACTACACCATGATATGGAGACAGTAATCTGTACGTATGCATGTATGGTGACTTTGTCATTTATAGGATGGATGGAATAATGAAAAGGGTTGTACAATTTATATAATCACATAAAAGTATTTATATGATACTTTATTTATTATTTTAGAATGGAAACAACAAATAAATAGGAATTGTAAGAAAAAAAGAACTTGGAAGATGTGATGAAATATGTACCTCTTCTTCGGGTTCTTTCTTTTGATTTGATCAAAAGGGATCCATAGGATGGATTTATGACTAAAGGAATGCATATAGGATGAAGGTAGGATAGTTGAGAGGATATTTGAGAAGGCTTTGGCTGATCCAAAATGCTTTGAAGGTGTGAATTTGATAGAATGGAAAGTTCCTTTTTATAAGAGGGGTGAGGGGCACCTTAGGAAAAGATTTAAATTGTATTTTATAAAAAAAATAAATTTCGGATTCTATTGCCTCAAAAATGATTTATTTCGAGGATAAAGTGGTTATGGGTTGAAAACCACTCAACCAATATTTTTATATAGGTTTGGGTCACTACATTTACTTTATCGTTTAGATTTAACTCTTAGTTAATTAGTTTGACATTTACCATGCATCTTTGTATTTTTATACTATATTGTTAATAAACGTAATATAAAAATCCAAGAAAACCTCAAGTTGTCCATTAATGAAATATATGTTATTATTTAATTCCATTGAATGAACCTTATATTGTTATGAATATAATATCAATTAATAATGTAACATTTGTTTTAAAAACTCTTTTATTTCAATTTTGACACTATTAGGTATTTTTTTTGTTAAATTCATAAAAACATTATTACTTAGAAAAAAATTAATTTAATCTACAATAACATGTCATATTACCCTATAAAATTAGTTTATATCATTAAATGTATCAAATTATATTAATTTTTATATTTATAATATAAATTATTTTAATCATTCAATAAAAAGATAAATATTGTATCATCATTGTGTCATAAATAAATTAATTAATTTAAATTCTAAAATTTATAAATAAAATACAATTATGTATGAAAACGTATTATATTTCTAATTAATATTTATATTCTAATTTATTTTTTGTATAACACTATATTAAAAATGGTTTAGATATTAAACATTGATTTCAACTCTTTTAACTCTTCTTCAAATAAAACAATAATAAAAGTCTTAATCTAACCCAAATGGACCTAAAGGATCATATTTTATTTATAAGGATGTTTTTGGTTGAAATAAACTTATCCAATATTTTTAGGACATGTGTTAGAGAAATAATATTATCATTTTTACATTTAATTACCCTATTTACTTTTAACAGTGGTAAATAAATGTCAAAAGTTACTATTCAAAAAAAATATTTTCATCTTATTGAACAAAATTTTATGTACTGATATCAACCATGTCACTTGAGTTTTTTAAATTCAATTCACAGAATTGGTAAAATTATGTTTTATAAAAACTTGCAAAAGCTCCTTGGAGGTGGGTAAAAGACATTAAAAAGTTCAATAAAAATTTTATATATCTAAACATATTATAAAATGACTCCAATTAATTACATTGATCTTATATAGGTATTATGTATCTATTTTGACCTAAAATAAATTTAAATAAAAGAACTAATTATTTAAATAAAAATTCAGTTTTAACCAATAACGTGGTGTTTTTCACTATTCATCAAAAATTGAATGTTTTCAGAAAAATTCCAAAAAATCACACTAAGCTAATTTCGATATTAAAATCCAAAAATGAAGTCCATTTTGAATGATAAAATTTATAAAATTTCAAAAAATTTGGTATTAATATTTATAACGGGTAGTTTGATTAGTCGCGGTGTGTTAGAATCTCAAAGTTGCGTACAACACAAGCTATTGTATCATCCAAAGGGATATATATCATGGATTCTTGGGGTGTTACATTTCAAATTAATAATAAAATTTATTTATCTCATTTAAATATAAAATTATTTGGAAATATTTTTATGAAAATTCATCTTTATTTCTCCCTTCGGCTAAAAACAATTTTTCATTTATATCAATGTTTTCGAAAAACGTTTTCAACTTTTTTGAACATTATAAAAAGGATTTATTAAAAATATATTTATCCTTGTTTTTATTTTTTCAAAATATTAAAAGGAATCATTATGTCAATTTTCATAAAAATCCCATTTGGATTTTACCAAAAATATGAAACGACTCTTTTTTTTTCATTTTCAGAATGAATAGAATTTCTCACCGCCATGACCATTATTTTATTTAAAGCATCCATTATATTTTAATTTTTTATTTTAAAAAAATAATTTTTTAATAAAATAAAATATGAAATGTTTTTTTAATATCGAAAAGGTTATTTTCTTCATGAAATTTTATAAATGATATTTAATGATTCTTTTATATGTTCATGACGTTCTTTTCAATGAATTTTTTAAATGTTTTATGTTTAAAAAAAATTAAAAGAGAAAAGGATATTTTCGCCAATAAATTTTTTAAATTATCATTAAATATTCCTTTATATGTTTTTGAGGTTATTTTTAAAGATAATTATTTTGAAAATTTTATGTTTTAGAAAGTGTTTTCCCAAGTGGAAATGATATTATCCCCAGGAAATGTTTGAAGTGGACTTTCAAAATCATTTTCCATCATAGAGGATATCATTTTATATAACTTATTATTAAATTGGGATGTAATCTAATGGTACTATCCTTATTATTTCTCTAGATGGTTTATATTTATGTCTATAATGATAATATTTTTATGAGACTTGTTTCTTTTCCTTAGGTTGTGCTATGATGAAATGTTTTGGAAAACCATTTTTCCATGGGTTCTAATATGATGATTGTTTTAGGTAGCCAATTTTTCAATGGGTTCTGATTTGATGGGCTTGTGGAACATGTATATATGATTTCAATTATGTGATGTTGGTTATGTTATAACTAAGTATGATGGAAATATTATAACCATGATAGGTGGTACATATATCTTCCTAATATTCATTAGGTAAATATTGATATCTCATGATATAAACACGTTTGAAATGGGGAGTGAACTGAGTATAGTAAGGGACTTTTTCTATTATGACATTGTTTTGGGTGAACATTGACTACTAAAATTGTTTGGGGAGTGAATCCATTCCACTATGATATCCTTTTAAATGATCCTTGAATAAAATGGATATTATTTCCAATACATTTATGTATGAAACAATTCTCTGTCTTATGAAAATGCTATGTTCCCATGGGTTATGTTCTTTAATTCTATTATGATTCAAGTATTATGAATTACAAATATTTATTCCATGATTCTTGTTCATGATTCATGATAGATTATGTATTGAATATCTAATTTATTTTCATGTTCTCATAAACTTATGGCTATATTATCCTAGCACATGTTCATCAATTGATATATTCCATGTCTACTCTTACTGAGAATCTAATATCACCATTTAAAATGTTTACTTTCCCATGGTTTTATTCAAATGATTAAGTTGGTTATGTCTATGAAAATTAATAAATGGGTAGTTATTTTTGGTTTACATTAAATAGTTTTCATTGAATAAGAATATTGATTATCTGTTCTCTAAATACACTAATCCAATACGGTCCTCAATCATTTATTTGTACAATGAATTTAATATTCATATATTAAGATGTAATACTTATGTATGACAAGTATGGGTCACTACTATTTATATGTTATATTATAATTAAAAAGTATATTAATTCCATAAATATAATATAAATATGTTAAATCCATCATTACATTTTTCTATTAAAGGACGTGATGGAAAATGAATTACGTTAGTTCGTGATGTAGTAGTTCTCTATACATAAGATCGATAATTTAATTTACCATTTTATGGAAGAGGATATAAATAGAGGTTATTAAATTAAAATAATAGAATATCCATATAATGGAGAGACTGAGGTTTTTATTTTATCATATTTGATGAATATTTGAACAGGATGGGAGAAGAAGTAAAATATTATTTCTCAGATAAGAACGATACCGCTTCTTCAGACCACATCTTTAGGATTATACCCAAGCTCATCCTAGAATATTTTTAGGATTTAAAAAGTCCACTATTATCTAGGTAGGAATGTAATAATATATTTTTTTAGATATTGTACCGAAAAAATTCTATGGGTGTGTCGAGAGAAAAGGGGAGTTTGTGCCCTTTTATATGTGGCGACAGGACACACATGGATTTTTAAAAATTAATAAATTATACCAATATTTTAAACATTTAATAAGGATTAATAATTTATAGTTATCAAATATTAGAATATAAAAGGTATAAATATGTCCATAAAATTTAATTGGATAAGTTTAGGTGTTATTTTAACCATTATCTCTTTATTTTAACCCCTCGTAAACTTATATTAACATTGACCATGGTAAAATATTTTTAATATTTTCACTATTCATTATGATTAAAATTGAAGATACCATTATTTTATAATTTTAATTATGATGATTCAAAATATTTAATCCACTTAACCAATTTAAATTCACATTATTGGTAGAATTTATTCTCAAATTTACACAGTGACTGGATGAAAAAATTGTTTTCCAAAGAATTTATTTTCATAAGTATATAAATAATTTATATCAAAATTGAAAATATAATTGATTTAAATATCCAAAATTATATTGATAATAATATAATTATTGGAATATTACTTTTTAAAATATATTAAAACAAAATTTAACCTATTAAAATTTTATAAGAAAAATGTAATATTCAATAAAAATCAGTATTTTTCACTATTCATTCAAAATTAATCTATCCAAACAAATCTAAATTTATCAACGTAAGAAAATTTAGTCACGAAAATTTGTGAAATTAATTTAATTTTTTGAAATTGATTTTATAAAATTTTCAACATTTAATTTTAATATAAGTGTGGAAAATGATACGAAATAATTTTTTAGAAAAAATCATTTTTCATGAATAAAACTGAATTTATTTTTATCCTAGATCCAGAATAATAATTATGATTTATAAAAGAATTTACTAAAAATATAATATATAAATTTCATTAAAATATTTCAAAATATTTCAATAATTTAATTTTTTTAGATAAAAACACATTTCAGTCAATAAAACACTTTTTCAATAAAAAATCTTTTAAATTAAAATTCTATTTATTTTAATTTATAAAAAAATTGATAAATGTTGAATTTATTTTTTATATGTATATACCATATAACCATCATAATTTATTTTTTTAGTATTTATAGATTCCAAATTAATGTCAATGTAACTTTCTTATTTAAATTATATAATTCACATGTCATTTATGACCAGTGTTGTGTGTTGTATCAGCTATCAAACATAAAGTTTTTCTTTTAAAATATCAGTGTGTTATAAATTTCACTATGTTGGTCTACCCTGATTTTCCCATTTATAGGTACTGAAAGCCTTCATTTTTTACCCATATTTAATTAGTATTGATATATTGATTAATACCTTGGAATTAGATAATCACCAAGGGTGATGTTAGGTTCACATTCTATTAGACTGAATTGAACAAACTCGACTCATATGGATTAGGAAATAATCACCATAATGGAACAACTCATAAGAGAGAATAATGGTATGGCACAACTAGAATTATTTTTGAGAGCCTAAAAATAATTTATGTAATTGGTCAACCTAATATGATAATAGAGCATACCTTTAACTTATCTATTATAATGTCCTATATCAAAGCTTTTAGGTCCTTAGATCAGGTCATGTTTTCTCAATTATTCAAACAAAAAATAAAATCTCTAACTGATATTTTAGAATAAACATAATTGATTACACTTTTAGAGTATATTACTAAATCCATATTCAGAAGAGAGAATGATATTTTGCTAGAATAATGGAAAAAATTATGTGGTTTAAGAGAGTGGATCCCAAGACAAAAGGAGTTGATGTGATCTGAGGGTCAATATAGAAAGGTAGTTTTGGGGGTGAAGTCATTATTGAATAGGGTAATTGATGAATAGAGCCTAAAAGTCATAAAGAATAGGGACTATGTTTTATACCAATAGTGAAATATAGGGTTTGGTTTTTTATTGATATTTATTTACTTGATTCAATGTTAGTTATTGGTTTGATCTCATAATGTAATTATTGAGAAGACGTGATTCAAAGAATTAATTTTGAAAGAGATGATTATACATATTTTTACAAATACTTTATTTTAAGGACTGGTATGAAAGTGAAGTACTAGAGACTAATTCTTCTCTAATATCTAATCCCTTAGGAAATGATAAGTCTATGTACTACATTCAATAAGAATCAAGACAATAGAGTAGAAGGTTTGGTGAAATAATGAAGAATAATATATCAGATTAACTTGAAGGTTAGTTCCTTATCCATTACAGTGATGACTAACATCCCCACTTTCCAAAATAAAAAACTCTTAAAAGGATAATGGAAAGCCATGAAATTTACCAATGTTATCCATGTTATTTTATCTATGACACTTGAGAAATCGTGAAGGATAATTATGAGGGGACAGAATCTTTAATCTATCCATCTATAATCCATGAAGTATTGTCCATGACTTGGAGATTGTGCTATAAAATAAGGAAGAATATTAATAAGTGCTTTCATAACTAAGATACAATCTAGTGAATAACAAAGATATTATCATTCCATCTGAATTGGAGTAATAGAAGATGAAAGAGTTAACATGATGTATAAAATAGGAACTATCCTACTTAATATAGTTGGACTAAACTGTTAGAGAAGAAAATGAATAAATCCTAAACACAAGATATTGATTCATGTATGCTTGAACTATAATGTCCCAAAAATTTATTAATGGAAATTCCTCTTGATCTAATTAAATGTATTATAATGTAAAATGGTTATATAATATAGGCACTTATTTGGTTTTATGTCTTTGGATTTTGATGTACCATTATTAATCGTGACCATTTATAATATAGTTGTTGAACAATGATCACATGATTTGTATAAAAATAGTGTTTTAACAAATCCAATTTGCTCAGAAAAATTATGTGATGTCCTAATTCAATATAATTTCCCCATACGAATCCCATTTGTTGGAGCTCAGAAAGAAGGTGGTGTCACTGGGCTTTGCTCTTGACCAAACCCAAGCTGAGCCTCAATATGCGAAGCATGAACGGAACTGCCTATAGTAAAAGTTGAAGTGGATAGAGATTACATCCCGAGTGATGTTATCCATGCCACCCAAAGAGTATGTCACAAATCGCACACCTTACCCTTCAGTCGTATGAGGGTGTTATAATGGGTTATTTAACAATACCCCATCGCTACGATTATTTTCATTATTTTTGTATAGATAATATACGTTAATTAGTGTGACTTTGTAAATAGTTTTTAAAGAAAAAATAGCATTATAGTTTAGTTAATATTAAATTAAGAAATATATTTTGATGAATTATTGGATTTTTTAAATAAATAATATGTTAATGAAATATTATTACTAAATTACTATTTATTAAATATAAATGATTGTATAATTTTTATGAATACTATTGTAATTTTTATTATGGTTTGAATGCTATTTTTGTCAAAACTAATGAATTTTTGATAAATGTCAGTTTTTATTTTAAAAGTAAACATTTAAATATTTATAAATTTATTTAGATAAAATGAATATTATTTTTTGAATCGGGACGTCGAAATAATCCAATGTTGAATGTTTCATAATTTTCTGGGACAGATGATTTTTTGGTTAAAAATTAAATATCATTAAAATATATAATGTGTTTTATGATAATATAATGACCCAATAGTGTTGTAATAAAATACTATAAAAATTATGTTCGGAAAATATTTTATTTTTTACAATTAAAAAAAATTTATTTTTGGTTTTTTTGATTTATTTTACAATGCTTTAGTGGACCCTACAATACATATAAGACATTTTAACTTTTTAAATTGATATCCTTGGGAGTGTGACTCACCTCCACAATATAAAACCTATTATCATAATAATTATTTCCATTGGAATTATAAAATAATTATATTCACTTCCCATGGGAAAAAACCATTGGGAAAAACATGTGGTTGTTTGTGGTTTCGATTAATTTAAGGTGTGGTGTCCCAATCCTAAATAATAAAGAATTCCCACTTTGTACTATATAAACCCACCCAATATCCCACTTCCTCTTCACTAAAAGACTTTTGAGCTCAAAACAATTCAGCCCTCCCTTCTCTAGAATCCTCCCAAGGTGCCCCAAATTCTCATAAATCCTCTCTCAAGCCTCTCCCAAGCCTTTGGGACCAGACTTCCAAGTAAGGGATTTCTTTCTTTCTTATTTTTGCCCAAATTTCTTAATAGTGTAATGCCGTTTTATTTTTAATTATAAATGTTGGGGTATGATTTATCACCTCCAACATAATTCCCTCCTTATGTTTGAATGATGGGATACTCCATTCTCTCTCATTAATTCCTCCCATGTACACCCATTACAGTGCCAAAATTCCATAAGGGGTTTCTCTCTCCTCATTTACAGTCAAGTAATTCTATTGTATTATGAATCAAAATTACATTAAATATGTTGGGACATATTTATATATGTAAAACCCCAAGCTTCTATGGTACGCTTCTCTTTGAATAATGTGATAGCGTGTGTTATACGCAACATCGAGTTCTAACACACCATAACCAATTAAACTAGCCGTTATGAATAGTAATATCTACTTTTTGAAATTATATATATTTTATATTTTAAAATGGACTTCATTTTTGGATTCGGAATATCGAATTTCTCCTAAGGTGAAATTTTGGTACTTTTCGGATAACTTTCATATTTTGATGAATATTGAAAATTACTAAATTTTAATTAAAAACAACTTTTTTAATCAAAATAATTAATAGTGATAAACTATGAATTTGAGTGTTTTTAAAGTATATTTAGAATATATTTTTACAATTTAATATAATATTGGTCATTTCACATAATTTTAAAATTAAACCGAACATAAACAAGTGTCAATCTTTTGATAGTTATTATCTCTTAAAAACACGCTTTTTGTTTTGACAGCGGGAATTAATTTTAAATTAATTTCTGCCACTTCTGTGTTTTGAATTTAGAAAAATGGATTCCATATCTGGAATCAGGATTTCCAAATTGTGTAAATAGGTAACTTTTATTTTTAGACATTTTGAATAATTACTGCGGTAAATATTTTATTTACCATGGTTAAGGGTAAATCCGGTAAATAAGGGTTAAAAAATAATATTATAATAATACTGAATTACCCAAAAACGTGTCCTAGCCTTATTGGTTGATACATGTTCGACCATAGGCATCTTTGGGTCGATTTTGGGACCCCATGGTGCCACTTGTAGGTGATAGAAACACTTTTTTTTAATTAAGTTAAAATGAATACAAAAATGACACAATCATATATCTTTTAGAAAAAAAAAATTACATAGGGTTATATATGTTGTATTTTAGATTATAAATATTAATTAGAAAGAAAAAACGATTTAATACATAATGATATTTTATTTATAATTTTTAGACATTAAATAATTTAATTTATTTATGACACAATGATGATGAATTAATTAATTTAATAGTAAAAAATTAAAATAATTGATATTATAAATACCCAAATAAATATAATATGAAACTTTTAATGAATTAAAATACTTTTATAGGATACTATGATATATTAGGATTGATTAAATTGAATTTTTTCGAAGTAATCAATCTGTTATGAGTTTCACAAAAATCAACAATTGAATAGTGTCAAAATTGACATAAAAGAGTTCTTAAAACAAATATTATATTGTTAATTGATATTAAATTCCTAAAAATCTAATGTTCGTCCAAGAGACTTATATCATGATAGGTTCATCATTAATGGACCACTTGGGGGTCTTTTGGATGTATATAGTAAGTTTATTAACTATATTATATAAAAATACAAAGAGACATTGTAAAAGTGAAACTAATTAACTTAGAGTTAATACTTAAAGATAAGGTTAATATAAGTACCCAAACCTGTCTAAATTATATTGGTTGGATTTTTTTCGACCCATACCCACATTAAAATTTAAATAATCAACTTTGGATCCATTAAAAACCGAATATGGAATTATTATAAATTAATATTTCTAGCTTTTCCAAAGGTTCCTCTTACCCCTCTTATAAAAGGGCACTCCTCCTTCTCATTTATTCACACTTTCAAAGCCTTTTGGTTCATCAAAACCCTGCCCAAATACTCTCCCAACTTCCCTCACTACATCCTAGAGGCCTTAGTTTGATCATAAAGCCAACCTAAGTATCCCTTTTGATCAAATAAAAAAGAAGAAACCGAAGAAGAGGAAATGATTTCACCACCCTTTTCCAAGTTCCTTTCTTCTTCCACTTCTTCTTCCTTTGTTGTTACCATTCTAAAATAATAAATCCAGTATCGTATATATACTGTGATGTTATTATAAATATGGTACAACCATATTCTTTATTCTATCCACCCTTTGAATAACATGTCACCATACGTGCGTACGTACGGCTTACCGTCTCCACGTCGTGGTGTAATTGTTACTCAATATATTATTATTTGGATGGGTATAATAATGATATGTAACTCATGTGAATAATAAATATAACATGTTAATGATTCTGTATATATGATATACCATCCATTTATATATTATTTTAATATCAAAAGAATGATATTGTCTCCCGTGCATACGTACGGACTACCGTCTCCACGAACGCGATGAGATTCATTCTCCAACGTATCCATTCAAGTATAATTATCATTTTATGATTTAAAAATGATGTTTAAGGACTTGATATCATTATGGATATGAATAATATAAAGCCTATCCATTATAAACATGTCTTACGTAACAAACCATATAAAAGAAAACAAGTAAGTTAACACCCGAAACAACGATAATACTAAGATATTATTATCAAATAAATTTTAAAAGATCATATATGATATCATATTAATGTATATGATTCTTGTATAATTTAATAACAATTATTTCACCATTATACAGGAGTTTAAGCTACCCCAACCAAGGAAAAGTACAAGGTAAGGGGTTTTCATCTCACTCCTTATTCCCGTGAGATTCATGCCATATTGCCTCCATTACCTTTTGTGTGGTGTATGTACTGCCCATAATTATAGTCTTTGTGTAATACACTTTAATTTATGTGTATTTGCATATTCATTGTATGATACCTCTTTCATGGGTTGTATGTTTCATATGTTACCAAATTGGTGAGGGTTTATTTCACAATCTCTTCATTATCTGAGGGTATTTATATGTAATAATCTACTGGCATCTCTTTATCATCCACATCCATGTTTTCTTAAAAATGTATTTCAAAAAAAAATTATTATTTACAAGAATATGGGTTAAAGTCATTTATACCCTAATTTGACTTTTTATAATAGGTTTATAAAGGAATCTTTCCATCGTTTTCAAAACAAGGTCATTTTCAACCTTTTTGACAGAATTAAGGTAAGAATTTTTTTTAACTTATTCGGCGGGTGCGGCTATTTTCCACTGTTATAAAATCTTCAAAGATTTACATACATGCTTATAAAAATATTTTCAAATAAAATGTTTTATTTTATATGGCTCTTAAATGATTTCAAAAATATAGAAAGAGATATTTCTCTAAAAAGAGTTTTTATTTCATCTATGTCAACA
Organism: Viscum album; assembly: GCA_963277665.1. Classification (NCBI taxonomy): domain Eukaryota; kingdom Viridiplantae; phylum Streptophyta; class Magnoliopsida; order Santalales; family Viscaceae; genus Viscum; species Viscum album. Next base: position 568,777,101 of record OY728153.1, on the reverse strand, counting down.
TCCTTTGATGGATTTTACGCTTATTTGAAGTTGATTTATTATGATAAAAAACTTATATATTGTATTGAAGGGTTTGTGATATGTTTGACTATGGATGTGCTATTTTTATACCATTCATAGTTTATGGTGAAATTATTGACATTTCGTATGCTAGTTTTAATACGAATGTTTATGTTATGTTTAAACCTTTTCAGATGGGAATGCATTGGACTTAATATGTGACGGGTGGAGCCCGCTATAGCACCTAGATGCATCGGTAGGTCTCATGAGACAAACTAGTGTCTTGGCACAAGGCATTGAAAAAATCTTCTTTGTAGTCTTGGCACGAGGCCTTGGCTGTGTGGTTTTGATAGTCTGACATTAGGCATTCCATTATTATGAAAGTTGTTATTGATTTTGCATGTGATTATTCGATTAGTAGAATATCCATGTGAATAATTAAATGGAATTATTTCATTTTATTTATGCCATACCATGTTGAAAATTCAAGTTTGAAAGGCTTTTGTTTTAGTTATACATTTCCTTAAATGTTTATTCTTATTTATGAAAGTTTCCGCTATATTGTTATCCTTACTGGGCATTTGAGCTCACCCCTTTTCTATGTTTTATTTTTCCTAGGAAGTGAAGAAGTAAATTATGAATGACCTACAGGGATATTCTGTGGGATATGAGTGTGGATTATTGAGACAATATGTTGTTGTAGTAGTTTTTCATTTTATGATGTAATGTAAGACTTATGAATATATATAGTGTTTCCAAGGCTACTAAACCAATCGGTCATTCGAGATTTGATCTTTCTTGTGATCACGCCAATGTTATGTAATAATGCACCGACTCTGGGTAACTAGGGTCGAGGTGTTACAGTTGGTATCAGAGGAAGTTTAGTACAATACTTGGAAGCTAGATTTAGATAAACTCTGATTAGAGCACATATATTTAAGATGAATTTTGAGGATTAGTATAGAAGAACTTCCTAGAATTTTGGTATTATAGAGTTTTGTGAGTTTTCGAGCAATACATCCATGTCTGGATACGAGCAGGTAGAGGTGGCTCTGACACAGATGTACCTAGGGGTAAAACCTGAAAACACCGCTTTGAACTAGACTCGAACGGGAACTGGTGCACGACAACGGGCCTTGCTGCACTCTTGGTTACGACACTCCCGGGGGATATGCTTAAGATAACTCTCATTTTCTTTACAAATCATTATAAAGGGTTTAGGAGGATATAATTCCTCAAAAGAGATATTTTTATGATTATGGATTATATCCATAAACTATTTAATTTATGTTATGTGTTTCACATGTTTGGGATTAGGTATTGTTATTCATAAAATAATCTAGTGTATTCCATTGTTTAGAAATGGCGCCTAGTGGAAGAAATGGAAATTGTATCAATGCACAGACTCCATGTAGGGATTACCCTCCTGCTCAAGATAATTATAGTGGAGCTGGTGATGCAACTGGTGCCGATCAGCTAATCACCATACTGGGACAACTCACTCAGGTTATGAATAATAACCTTACCCGTATGGAGCACCCTGATCCACAGCGTGGAGGATCAATGTTAGATCGATTCATGAGGAAACAACCACCAATGTTCAATGGGAGTACAAATCCCTTAGTAGCTGAGCAATGGATAAATTCCCTAGAGAAAATATTTCATGCTTTGGGGAGCAATGAAAGGGAAAAAGTTATCATGGCAGGTTACCGCCTCACTGGAGATGCTGATCAATGGTGGTAATCGATTGAAAACACGAAGGAAGACGATGAAGTATCAAATATGGAATGGAGGGAGTTCAAAGATCTGTTTTTAGAAAAATACTTTCTTCATGGCCATCGAGCAGATATGGAAAGGCAATTTCTGAGTTTGAGACAGAAGGAGGATGAGAATGTCACAAAGTATGAGGCTAACAGTACAAGGTTAGCAAGGTATGCTGGAGATTATATACGTAACCCAAGAAGTAAGATTGATCATTTCTTTGATGGGTTAAAACCATTTCTTCTTCGATCATTAGTCTCACAATCCTTTTCGTCGTACGAAGACATTGTCTCATGTGCTATCAAGACCGAAAAGGAATTCTCTAAGTCTTATGACTTTAAAGAAAAGCAAGAGAAGAAGAGACCTGCTGATCAATCTGGGAATGGAAATAAGGGGAAGAAGGTAAAGGTTGAATATCCATCTTGTGGTAAATGCGGGAAGAAATATCCCTTGTACTTTCTTGAAGGGAATGGGAGTCTGTTACAAGTGTGGTGAAAAAAGGCACCAATCTCATGATTGCAAGGGGAAGAAGGAAGCTACCAACGTTTAGTGCTACAATTTCAGGGAGACGGGACATTATGCAAATGAATGTCCTAAGCCTCAGGAGAACTTACCTCAGAAAATGCCAAGGGATCAAGGCCAAGATTATGCTATCAATACTGCTGAGGTAGAAGCTCCGAAAGACGTGGTGGCAGGTAATTTAATGGTTTCCTCGTGTTTAGAAAATGCATTATTTGATTTCAGATCATCGCATTGTTTCATATCTTCCCAGTTTTCTAAGAAAATTAGATATTTCCAATTTGATTTAATAAGGGAGTTTTCAGTTAAAACTCCTAAGGGAAGTATCATTGCAACAAAGTTTTGTGAATCAGTCCCCATTAGAGCACATAAATGTTCTTTATCTGCTGATCTCGTCGTCATACCTATGATTGAGTTTGATATAATCCTCGGTATGGACTGGCATTCTGACTATGATGCGAAGATTTATTGTATGAAGAATGAGGTTACGATTCTTGATGATAATGATAAGGAACACCTTATCTTTAGAGCAGAATCGTCACCACCTAATTCTTATTTACATCCACCCCCAGTAGCTCAACTTAATTCAATTATTGGGGAGGAAGAGAATGAAATAACTGTCGGTGAGGAAAAGAATGTTCAAATAGAGGATGTACCTATTGTGAAAGAATTTGTAGATGTATTTCCGGAAGATTTACCTGGAAATCCTCCAGAACGAGAAGTTGAGTTTTCCATTGATTTGATTCCTGGATCATAGCCTATATCGAAGAACCCTTATTGAATGGCGACTGTAGAATTAGTTGAACTAAAGAAAGAACTAGAGGAATTGAGTAATAAGGGATTTATTCGCCCTATTGTTTCTCCAAGGGGATCCCCTGTTCTTTTTGTTAAAAAGAAAGATGGATCTATGAGGTTATGTATCGACTACAGGGAGATCAATGCTATAACGATAAAGAACAAGTATCCCCTAGCACACATTGATGATTTATTTTACCAACTGCATGGAGCTCAATACTTTTCAAAGATTTACCTTATATCTGGATACCATCAGTTGTGTGTGAAGAAGGAAGACATTCCGAAGAGAGCATTTCGAACCAGGTACGGGCATTACAAGTTTACTGTAATGCCGTTTGGATTGACTAATGCACCCTCTGTATTCATGTATCTGATGAATAGAGTTTTCAAGGAGTATCTCGATGAATTTGTGGTGGTATTTATTGATGATATCTTAGTATACTCTAAATGCTACGAAGATCATGAAAATCACTTGCGCATTATCTTGAAGACTATGAGGAGGCATGAATTATATGGAACGTTTAGCAAGTGTGAATTCTGGATTCATGAGATTTCTTTTCTTGGCCATATTATCTCTAAAGATGGAATATCTGTTGATCCTTCTAAGAACAAGGCAATCCAGGAATGGCCAGCACCTACGAGTATAACTGAGGTACGTAGTTTTATTGGTTTGGCAGGTTATTATCGACATTTCGTCCAGAATTTTGCCCGATTGGCTAACCCATTAACAAAGCTCACACGTAGAGGGGTTAAATTTGTTTGGAAAAAAGAGTGTGAATAATGTATCAAAGAAATGAAGAGAAGATTAGTCAATTCTCCTATATTGACTCTATCATCAGGGAATGATTGTTTCGTTATTTATAGTGATGCATCAAAGAAAGGACTTGGTTGTGTCCTTATGCAGAATGATAGAGTTATTGCCTATGCATCACGACAGTTGAACATTCATGAACAAAACTATCCTACTCATGATCTCGAGTTAGCAGTTGTGATCATTGCTTTAAAGATATGGAGACACTACCTCTATGGTGAAAAATGTGAGATTTATACTGATCACAAGAGTTTGAAGTATATCTTCTCACAAAAAGAACTCAACAAGAGGCAAAAGAGATGGCTTCAATTACTCAAGGATTATGATTGTACGATACACTACCACCCGGGGAAAGAAAACAATGTGGTAGATGCTTTGAGCAGAAAAGACCATGGAGTTTTGAACATGATGAGAATTGAAAGGGATCCAATTTTCATGGATCTAGTAAATATGGACATGGGTATAACCAGGGAAGGTGAAAAATCAATGCTTTTTCAAATGGTTGCCAAACCATCTTTACTGGAAAGGATTAAGAGTTCTCAGACCGATGATGAAGAATTCCAAAAGAAGATTAAAGCTGTGAATGATGGGAGATTGAGAGACTTTGTATATGAAGTTGGAATTTTGAAATTTGGGAAGAGACTTTGTGTTCCCGATATACCTGATCTAAAAAGGGAATTGCTGGATAATGCTCATAGTTCCAATTTCTCTATACACCCTGGGAGCACCAAATTATATAGAGATTTGAAGGAACATTTTTGGTGGGACAACATGAAGAGTGAGATTGCTGATTTTGTTTCAAGATGTATGGTTTGTCAACAAGTGAAAGCTGGAAGGCAACAGCTTGGAAGAGTCATGCAACCTCTTCCCATACCGGAGTGGAAATGGGACAATATTACGATGGACTTTGTCATGGGGCTACCAAAGACTCCTAGAAGGAACGATGCAATATGGGTTATTGTTATTCGTCTTACCAAATCAGCGCATTTTCTTTCTATACGGGAAGATCTAGCACTAGAACGTCTAGCAAGACTATATATTAATGAAGTTTTGAGACTTCATGGAGTACCCTTATCGATTGTTTCTGATCGTTATCCCCGTTTTACATCAAGATTTTGGAAAAGTCTTCAGAAATCACTGGATACTGAACTTCATTTGACCACTGCTTACCACCCTCAGACAGATGGACAATTAGAACGGACTATTCAAACCATATAAGACATGTTGAGATCTTGCTCACTTGACTTTTAGGGTATGTGGGATCAATATTTACCTCTGGTAGAATTTTCCTATAACAATAGCTTCCATTCGAGTATTCAGATGGCACCTTATGAAGCATTATTTGGGAAGAGATGTCGTACACCAACCTGTTGGGATGACGTTGGTGAAAGAAAACATGTAGGCCCAGAACTGCTGGAGGAAACGATGGAAAAGGTGAAGGTAATCCAAAATCACATCAAAGCAGCTCAAAGTAGGCAGAAGAGCTATGCCGATAATCGAAGGAAGGATTTGAAATTTCAAGTCGGTGATCATGTTTTCCTAAAGGTATCTCCATGAAAGGGAGTCATACGTTTTGGTAAGAAAGGTAAATTGAGTCCCAGGTACATCAGACCTTTTGAAATTCTAGAACGAATTGGGGCTGTAGCTTACCGATTGGCAATGCCGCCAAGTCTCTCCAAAGTTCACGATGTGTTCCACGTATCTCTGTTGAGGAAATACATGCCTGACCCAACGCATGTACTCACCTATGAGGAATTAGAACTGGAACCCAATCTTTCCTATTGTGAAGAGCCCGTCAGGATTCTTGATATGAGAGAACAAGTACTGAGAAACCGGACGACGCGTCTGGTAAAAGTTTTGTGGAGAAACCATAAGATGGAAGAGGCAACGTGGGAACCCGAGGAACTTATGATGAAGAAACACCCGAGTCTTTTCATGTGATAAGTATTCTAGAAATTTCTAGGAAGAAATTATTTTAAGGAGGGTAAAATTTAACACCCCAAGATTCTACGGTACGCTTCTCTTTGAATAATGTGATAGCGTGTGTTGTACGCAACACCGAGTTCTAACACACCATAACCAATCAAACTAGCCGTTATGAATAGTAATACCTAATTTTTGAAATTATATATATTTTATATTTTAAAATGGACTTCATTTTTGGATTCGGAATGTCGAATTTAGCCTAAGGTGAAATTTTGGTACTTTTCGGATAACTTTCATATTTTGATGAATAGTGAAACTTTCTAAATTTTAATTAAAAAAAAAATTTAATCAAAATAATTAATAGTGATAAATTATAAATTTGAGTGGTTTTAAAGTATATTTAGAATATATTTTTACCATTTAATATAATTTTGGTCATTGGACATAATTTTACAATTAAACCGAACATAAACAAGTGTCAATCTTTTGATAGTTATTATCTCTTAAAAACACGCTTTTTGTTTTGACAGCGGGAAATAATTTTAAATTAATTTCTGCAACTTCTGTGTTTTGAATTTAGAAAAATGGATTCCATATTTGGAATCAGGATGTCCAAATTGTGTAAATAGGTAACTTTTATTTTTAGACATTTTGAATAATTACTGCGGTAAATATTTTATTTACCATGGTTAAGGGTAAATCCGGTAAATAAGGGTTAAAAAATAATATTATAATAATACTAAATTACCCTAAAACGTTTCCTAGCTTTATTGGTTGATACATGTTAGACCATAGGAATATTTGGGTCGATTTTGGGACCCCATGGTGCCACTTGTAGGTGATAGGGACACTTTGTTTTAATTAAGTTAAAATGAATACAAAAATGACACAGGCATATATCTTTTAGAAAAACAATTTTTATATAGGGTTATATATGTTGGATTTTAGATTATAAATATTAATTAGAAAGATAAAAAGATTTCCTACATAATGATATTTTATTTATAATTTTTAGACACTAACTAACTAAATTTATTTATGACAAAATGATGATGAATTAATTACTTTAACTGTGAAAAATTAAAATATTTGATATTATAAATACCCAAAAAAATATAATATGAAACTTTTAATGAATTAAAATAATTTTCTAGGATAATTTGATATATTAGGATTGATGTAATTGACGTTTTTCGAAGTAATCAATCTGTTATGAGTTTCACAAAAATAAACTATTGAATAGTGTCAAAATTGACATAAAAGAGTTCTTAAAAGAAATATTATATTATTAATTGATATTAAATTCTTAAAAATCTAAGGATCGTCCAAGAGACTTATATCATGATAGGTTCGTCATTAATGGACCACTTGGGGGTCTCTTGGATGTATATAGTATGTTTATTAACCATATTATATAAAAATACAAAGAGACATTGTAAAAGTGAAACTAATTAACTTAGAGTTAATACTTAAAGATAAGGTTAATATAAGTACCCAAACCTGTCTAAATTCTATTGGCTGAGTTTTTTTCGACCCATACCCACATTAAAATTTAAATAATCAACTTTGGAGCAATTAGAATCCGAATATGAATTTATTATAAATTAATATTTCTATCTTTTTCAAAGGTTCCCCTCACCCCTCTTATAAAAGGGCACTCCTCATTCTTATTTCTTCACACCTTCAAAGCCTTTTGGTTCGGAAAAACTCTACCCAAATACTCTCCCAACTTCTCTAACTACATCCTATAGGCCTTAGTTTGATCATAAATCCACCCTAAGGATCCCTTTTGATCAAATCAAAAGGAAGAAACCGAAGAAGAGGTAATGATTTCACCACCCTTTTCCAAGTTCCTTTCTTCTTCCACTTCTTCTTCCTTTGTTTTTACCATTCTAAAATAATAACTCCAGTATCATATATATACTATGATGTTATTATAAATATGGTACAACCATATTCAGTATTCTATCCACCCTTTGAATAACATGTCACCATACGTGCGTACGTACGGCTTACCGTCTCCACGTCATGGTGTAATTGTTATTCAATATATTATTATTTGGATGGGTATAATAATGATATGTAACTCATGTGAATAATAAATATAACATGTTAATTATTCTGTATATAATATATACCATCCATTTATATATTATTTTAATATCAAAAGAATGATATTGTCGCTCGTGCGTACGTACGGACTACCGTCTCCATGAACGTGATGAGATTCATTCTCCAACGTATCCATTCAAGTATAATTATCATTTGATGATTTAAAAATGATGTTTAAGGACTTGATATCATTCGGGATATGAATAATATACAGCCTATCCATTATAAACATGTCTTACGTAACAAAACATATAAAAGAAAACAAGTAAGTTAACACCTGAAACAACGATAATACTAAGATATTATTATCAAATCTTTATTAAAAGATCATATATGATATCATATTAATGTATATTATTCTTTTATAATTTAATAAAAATTATTTCACCATTATACAGGAGGTTAACCTACCCCAACCATGGAAAAGTACAAGGTAAGGGGTTTTCATCTCACTCCTTATTCCCGTGAGATTCATGCCATATTGCCACTATTACCTTTTGTGTGGTGTATGTACTGCCCATAATTATATTCTTTGTGTAATTCACTTTAATTTATGTGTATTTACATATTAATTTTATGATACCTCTTTCATGGGTTGTATGTTTCATAAGTTACCAAATTGGTAAGGGTTTATTTTACAATCTCTTCATTATCTGAGGGTGTTTATATGTAATAATCTACTGGGATCTCTTTATCATCCACATCCATGTTTTCTTAAAAATGTATTTCAAAACATTTTTATTATTTAAAATAATATGGGTTAAAGTCATTTATACCCTTGTTTGACTTTTTATAAGAGGTTTATAAAGGAATCTTTCCGTTGTTTTCAAAACAAGGTCCTTTTTAACCTTTTTGACAGAATTAAGTTAAGAATGTTTTTTTTCACTAATATGGCGGGTGCAGCTATTTTCCACCGTTATAAAATCTTCAAATCTTTCCTTACAAGCTTATAAGAATATTTTCAAAGAAAATGTTTTATTTTATATGGCTCTTAAATTATTTCAAAAATATAGAAGAAGATATTTCTCTAAAAAGAGTTTTGATTTCATCTATGTCAACATCCTTTGATGGATTTTACGCTTATTTGAAGTTGATTTATTATGATACAAAACTTCTATATTGTATTGAATGTTTTGTGATATGTTTGACTGTGGATGTGCTATTTTTATACCATTCATAGTTTATGGTGAAATTATTGACATTTCGTATGCTAGTTTTAATACGAATGTTTATGTTATGTTTAAACCTTTTCATATGGGAATGCATTGGACTTAATATGTGACGGGTGGAGCCCGCTATAGCTCCTCGATGCATCAGTAGGTCTCATGAGACAAACTAGTGTCTTGGCACAAGGCCTTGACAAAATCATATTTGTATTCTTGGCACGAGGCCTTGGCTATGTGGTTATCATAGTCTGGCATTATGCATTCCATCATTATGAAAGTGGTTATTGATTTTTCATGTGATTATTCGATTAGTAGAATGTCAATATGAATAAGTAAATGGAATTATTTCATTTTATTTATTCCATAACATGTCGAAAATTCACGTTTTAAAGGATTTTGTTTTAGTTATACATTGCCTTAAATGTTTATTCTTATTTATGAATGTTCCCGCTATATTGTTATCCTTACTGAGCATTTGAGCTCACCCCTTTTCTATGTTTTATTTTTCCCAGGAAGTGAAGAAGTAAATTATGAATGAACTACGGGGATATTATGAGGGGATATGAGTGTGGATTATGTAGAGAATATGTTGTTGTAGTAGATTTTCATTTTATGATGTAATGTAAGACTAATGAATATATCTAGTGTTTCCTAGGCTACTAAACCAATCGGTCTTTCGAGATTTGATCTTTCTTGTGATCACGCCAATGTTATGTAATAATGCACCGAGTCTGGGTAACTAGGGTCGGGGTGTTACACTATATGACCCACTTACTTTCCATTTCACGTATATATTATGGGACACCCCTTTCTCTCTCATTAACCATTTTTATGAATTCTTATGTCACGACATTTTTCTGCAGTAATTGTATCGCGATTTTACAAGTCAAAGTCATTGTGTAGTGAATACCATGCCCATTTCTCTATCAAGGGTATTCTACTTTATGAAAATTTACTTACTGATTATGGAGTTTCATTTATTAATTCCACATTTATTTGTCATTTAATAAACTATGATGTTTAATGAATCAATTTTCTTTGATCCATGTGGCACACTTATGAATGAAATGAAATGTTTAAGAACAGTGTGCCTAGATATCACTCCAAATAATTGGTTAAAGATTAGTATCATGATATGTAATGATAAAAGAAGGTATACTCATACTAATTCAAGTGAAATCTGGGTTTACTAATGCCCCATGTGCAATGAGACTTGGATATTTCTAATATGATGTTAACTGTTGTTGCCACATTTCCATGTTATGATAATCATGTTATATCATGCCTTTATATTCATATTTATCTTGTACTCTGTCAATATTCCTATTTCCTAACATGTCCTGTATTATTTATGTCACTCCATGTTTACTCCATTGTTGGTCTTTATAGATCACCCCTTTTAGGCATGTCCTCAGGTTATCTCATGCAATGCAAAGTACGGGGGAATGTAGTGGTCATGAAAAGGAAGTTTTCAATGAAGATGTTTTGTTTCATGTTTTAAGTCATTTTTTAATTTCCCTAATCAAAAAATATAATATACCGCTCGACTTCTATGTTGTATCGGTTGAATATTTTATGTAATAAATCATGTTTAAGTGTGTAATAAAAAGCAGGATTCTTATAGTTGGTATCAGAGGATAGGTTTAGTTATTTTTTGGGATTTGGATTAGAAAACCTGAGTGAAATAATTAGGGATAATACTATGTATAATAAAAAAATACATATGTTTTGGTGAGTATTGATTAAATGGTTTTTCAAGAAAGTACATCCCTATCTGGATATGACATGGTAGAGGCGGCTCTGACAGAAATGTACCTAGGAGTGAAAGCTCTGACATAGAGTTTTGGGAAAGACTCGGGGTATTGATGGAGCTATAATTTTCACATATTATATACTGTATTTCAATGTTATAAATCTCAAAAACGTGTTATTTTATGGGCAATTTTCACATCTTTGTGTTTTAGTGGAATTTTGAACTCAAATGCAAAAATTGCTTAAATTTTGTGTTTAACTGTTTTATTTGTCTTCTCTATTTTGGCCATTTAATTTAACAGACTGAACCAAATTGTGAAAATACTTTTTTATAGGTTTTATTATATCATTGGACGAATTTAATCCTTCTGGAGTACCAGCTCAATCAATCATTTGGAGGCCCAAAACCAGCTCACAATATGGACCTCGAAAACTGTGTGCAGAATTGGAATGTTTTAACTCTGAGCTTTTATATCGAAGATGAAATATCCAATGGAGCTGAAATTTAACATGGAGATGGAAGAGTAATTAATGAACATCTTTTATTAATTATTCCACGTCTTAATCGGCTGTTTTCAAGGTCTTAATGTTATGGGAAGTTGGAGTTGTGGAAGATGAAGAGTCACTTTGGCATATTAAATGTTCCGCACGAAACCTGCCATAACTCCATCATAAGTGGACCAATCGGGATGAAATATTTTGGAGGCCCGCCGAAGACTATATGGAACAACTGTAAAGAAAGGTCCATGTACCAATTATTCAATTTAATGGGCCGAAAGGTCAATGCAATCCGGAGGAAAGAATTTGAGCGAGAATTCTTCTCCCATTTTCTCTATAAATTTGTACCTCTTTTGTTTTTACAAGGATAGCCATTTCAAGGGGTAAAGGTTGAGTTTTGTTTCTATAATTGTTCTTTTTAGTTATAATATATATTATTTTAGCTTTATTCTTCTTCTGTTCATTTCTCCTTTTCATTCATTTCTTTTACTTTATGTGTTTCTCCCACCGTGCTTCTTTCTAACTCAATGTTTGTGGAGAGCTAAGCCTCACTGTTGATCGAGGGGGGAAGTGGTGGTATTTGAGTTTATTGTGCATTACTGATTTATCATGTTTTGTTCTAAGAATTCAGTGGTTGTTAAATGATTGTGGTGAGCCGTCTCCCCACTTTCTCTACTATTGACTTCTTCCTCCTCGTTTATTATTTTCCTTCCCATCATTATCCAATTCATTCATACGGTGGAGTTTGGATTGGGAATTTATGTGGAAGAGATTACTACCACATGCAGAGGACTCGATGTAGGGTAATACATTTCAAACTAGAGGGTGTGGAGTGACAGGTCTTGATCTCCACATTGAATAACTCGTTGATAAATATTTCGAATAACAGTGATAATTCCACCGTGAAACCCTAAGAACAATGGTTTTGTTTTACTAACATCGTTTTGTAATTTCTCCCTTTTCTTTGTGTTTTATATATTTATATATTTATATTATATTTTTATTTTCTTCATTTCAATTCCCCCCATTTATATTAGTATCATATTTTATATTAGTTAGTTTATAATAGTGACAATAGGAAAATAGTGCGTGTTAGCGGCCTCCTTGTGATCGACCCTAGGGTGTGCCACTATGGTACATTTTTAGGTTAATAAGAAATTAATTGAATTGTGGTTCGCGACAAACCACTCTCATCAATTTGGCATGGTTTCCAGAGAGGTAAAGTGCTTTTGTACAATATTTTTCATAAAAACAAAAAAATTAAAATTTTCAAAAAAAAATTAAAAAAAAATGCTTCATTGAATATCACTCTTTTTAGGTCAAGATGTATTATCTTAGTGATTTTTCATATGCTTCGCCTAGTAATGAATTTTCTTGAAGTGAAGGAAGTTTTATGCTACAGATGGAACAAGATGCTGCAATGATTCAAAATAATTTCAAAATCCTTGAACAAACAATCAAGATGATAGCATTGTTGGCTGCTGAAGTTGAAGAAGTTAAAGCTCTATGGATGGAACGACTACAACAATATAACCAAGATGAAGAAGAAAATGTAAATTTTGTTCCACCAACATTTTAGGTTGACAAACCCAAGGAGGACTTGAAGATTCAATTGGAAGATGCAATCATATCTCCTTGGCCATTGCTTGAAGAGGTTCCTGAATATGAAATGCCAGCTGATACAAGTGTGGGAGATCAACAATGCTTGGATAAACATTGGTTAGATTTTGATGAAGAACAAAAGATAAGTGATCCTCCCATCTTTTTCAAAGAAGAATCAGTACCTCTATACCTTTCTCTTACTTTGGAAGAAGATAATGAAGTCCCTGCTGAAAAAGAGTTCCCAGTGGCCTTACCTAGAGAGATCACATTTCAAGCTGACCTACACGAAAGGGATGATTTTTATATTGATTGTTCATGTTTTAATCATATCCAAGTGGAATTATTTTCTAACTTACCTTCTGAGTTTTTTGACGCAGCTTCACATGTTCAAGCCCGGGATATTAAAGTCGAAGTGGCAAAAAAAGTCATGTCTAAAGAAGTGGAGGACCTATTCCTCCTCCTTCCCCCATCATTCCAGTTGTACCACATTGAAATTGTGTAGGAAATGTTGTACTCTATTTATGGGTTGATATATGGATGTTGTAGGATGAAAAAAATTGGGAGAAAGATGTTTTGGTGGTTTCTAAGCAAGAAACCCTATCCTCCATCAGATTGGGGTTAAGCCGCTGCAATTGCCCGACTAGGGGTAGTAAAAACCTAGCACCTGCTTGGGGGGGGGGGGGGGGGTCAAACCAAAAATTATCCTATTTCTATTCCATTCCTCTTTCTTTTCCATTACACTTTATTTTTATTTATTTTTCTTATGTTTTTTTATTTCATACTTTTTAGGTTATGTGGCAGTATCTAGGATCCTAACTCAAGTCTTCCACTATAAAATAAAGTCAGGTTGTATCTTCCCTTCATTTTATTTTTCTTCCCTTATCATTCTTTTGTTGAGCTGAAATGGGGGTAGTGAAATCTAGGTGTGGGGGGAGTGTCAACCTACTTAGATGTTTTCTGTGCTTCATTTTTATTTTTATTTTTCATGTTTTTAGGATCCTTGAGCTTCAATGAATATTCTAATCATTTTTCACACACTAATTTATTTTGAGATGATTGAAATGATTTTTGATAAAATGGATTTTAATGGATTGTTGATGTGAAAACTTTTTCCATGAATTGGATTTTCAAGAATTTTTTTGAGTTTTACCAATTTTTTAAATCCATTCCCATGAAACACTAACTCAAATATTTTTCCAGTCCTTCGAGGTATTCTGAACCACTTTGAAATATTCTTTCTAATACCCACACTTTCTTTAGAGAATCTTGGATTTTGTGTGAGAACCAGAACTTGTGATTCTTCTCTTTTGATGATTTGGATTTCATGGAATGTTTTTGATATGATTGAGTCATTTGTTTGGCTAGCCATATTTTATCTTTATACCTACCTATTAATCTGTCCTTCGTTAGCCCTTAGATTCCGTGAATTGCCTTATAGGTTTAAGCCACATTACAAGCCGATTTTTGCTTACCTACCTGAACTATTGGTATTTTTGTGTGGATATTTCAAGTTTGAGTGTGGGGTAAGGGCCTTTCATGTGCGTTCTTTGGATGTGCTCCATTGTGGGTGATGTGATGTGTGTGTCAACATTTTGGGCTGTTGATGATAATGATCAAATTGGGCATGGGTAATCCTTTCATTGTGCTTTATTATTTTAATCTGGTTCTCCTTCAAAAAAATAGAAAAATAGAAAAAATGGAGATGATCTTTAATTTATCATTGTATTCAATTTTCATCTCATTCTCCATGAAAAAAAAATCTAAAAAAAGAAAAAGAAAATAAATCCGTGCCTTTCTGGAGCTTAAAAAAATGAAAAAAATGAAAAAAAAGGGAGAACTATGATGCAATCATTCATTGGATTCATTTCCTGGCTCATGTCCCATTTCATTCAAAAAGGGGTGGTGTTGTGTTTCACATTGTAAAGGGGATTGAGTGGGGTTTATCCTGTGTTGTCACTAGATTATTCATGCATTGTGCTTAAGAGTCCAACCTCCTCTTTCTAGCCTTAAATTTTCAATCATTTTCCCACCAACCCTAAGCCACAGAATTCACCTGGAATAATTCCTCATGATTTAATTCATTTTCATGTTTCTTTTTGTGGAGAGATGATAATTGTCACAAACCTATGGTGATACATTCACCTTCCAAGTATGAGCATAACTCCAGATTTAATTTCTCTTGAGTGAAGAGTGACACAAATTTTAAGGAGAGGTAGGTTGTGGTTGAGCCATCGATGGATTTATGAGGTTGAACAAATTTAAATTTGAGGAATGAAAATGATTGGGAATTTTTTTTCATAGAGGAGACATGAGGTAATTTCATGTTGGAAGAGATCATTGATGTTTTCTCATTGTTGATTTTTGTGTGAATTTTGATTTGAATATATGATGATTGCTCAGGAGTGCAATGATTAAGTGTGGGGGAGTGAGGGAGATATAATTTTCACGTATTATATAATTTATTTCAATGTTATAAATCTCACAAAAGTGTTATTTTATGGGCAATTGTCACATTTTTATGTTTTAGTGGAATTTTGAGCTCAAATGCAAAAATGGCTTAAATTTGGTGTTTAACTGTTTTATTTGTCTTCTGTATTTTGGACATATAATTTTACACACTGAACAAAATTGTTAAATTCCTTTTTTATATGTTTTATTATATCATTGGACGAATTTAATCCTCCTGGAGTCCCAGATCAATCAATCATTTGGAGGCCCAAAACCAGCTCACAATCTGGACCTTGAAAACTGTGTGCAGAATTGGAATGTTTTAACTATGAGCTTTTATCTCAACGTTGACCTATTCAATGGAACTGAAATTTAACATGGATCTAGAAGCGTTATTAATGAACATATTTTATTAAGTAGTTAACATCTTAATCGGCTGTTTTCAAGGTCATAATGTTATGGGAAGTTGGAGTTGTGGAAGACGAAGAGTCATTTTGGCATATTACATGTTCTGCACTAACCCTGCCATAACTCCATCCTAAGTGGAAAAATCGGCCTGAACATTTGTGGAGGGACTCAGGATATTATATGGAACAACTTTAAAGAAGGGACCAGGTACCAATTATTCCATTTAATGGGCCGAAAAGTCATTGGAAATCAAAGGACAAAATTTCAGTGAGAATTTTCTCCCATTTTCTCTATAAATTTGTACATCTTTTCTTTTTACAAGGATAGCCATTTCAAGGGGGAAAGGATTAGTTTTGTTTCTATAATTGTTCTTTTTAGTTATAATATAAATTATTGTAGCTTTATTCTTCTTCTGTTCATTTCTCATTTTCATTCATTTCTTTTACTTTATGTGTTTCTCCGACCGTGCTTCTTTCTAACTCCATGTTTGTGGAGAGCTAACCCTCACTGTTGTTCGAGGGGGGAAGTGGTGGCATTTGAGTTTATTGTGCATTGCTGATTTATCATGTTTTGTTCTAAGAATTAAGTAGTGGTTAAATGATTGTGGTGAGCGGTCACCCCACATTCTCTACTATTGACTTCTTCTTGCTCGTTTATTATTTTCCTTCACATCATTAGCCAATTCATTCAAACGGTGGAGTTTGGATTGGGAATTGATGTGGAAGAGATTACTAATACATGTATAGGTCTCGGTGTAGGGTAATAAATTTCAATCGAGAGGGTGTGGAGTGACAGGTCTTGATCTCCACAATGAATAACTCGTTGATAAATATTTTGAATAACAGTGATAATTCCACCGTGAAACCCTAAGAACAATGGTTTTGTTTTACTAACTTCTTTGTGTCATTTCTCCCTTTTATTTGTGTTTTATATATTTATATATTTATATTATATTTATATTTTCTTCATTTCAATTCCCCCATTTTTATTAGTATCATATTTTATATTAGTTAGTTTATAATAGTGACAATAGGAAAATAATGCGTGTTAGCGGCCTCCTTGTGATCAACCCTAGGGTGTACCACTATGGTACATTTTTAGGTTAATAAGAAATTAATTGAATTTTGGTTCGCAACAAACCACTCTCATCAGGTATCCTAGTATAGAAAAATAGGCCTTTCTGTACTCTTGGTTAATATACTCCCAGGGGAAATGCTTTGATAAATTTATAAGAATAGTATGAACCATTATTAACAAAACTAAAAAAAGGCCCCTAAGAATATATGTTGGGAATTAGATCATGGATAACATAGTTTGAAGCATATAGATTCATAAGTTAAGAAAATAAAATTTATTTATAAGTCATCCTTTTTTCCTTGGATTACACATTTCTGTGTTACCCCTAACTTTCCTTTTATTCCATCTAATGGTTGGTAATAGGTGGACTCGGGCTAACAATTGATATGAAGATCAATGTGATGACTATTCTAAGGAGATTCCCAATCCGATGGGAGCAGGAATCACATACATTTTCACAATACACTCTCAGTTAAACCATGTTTTTAATAGAGACATGGGTCAATAGGAACATTCACCCCCCCCAAAGAAACATCAATTCCCAATCGACAAATTTATGAGACAAAGGTCCCCTACTTTTAATGGATAATATGATCCCTCAATCACCGAATAATGGATCAAATCCATTGAGAATATCTTCTCCATCCTTCAATGTTCCGAACAAGATAAGGTTATTAGGGTTGCATATCGTATGGATGATGAAGCTGCCCATATGTTGGAAATTGATCAAAAATAAAATAGCCTGAGGAGGAGATCGAGGCATTGTAACGGAATGATTTCTGTAGTTTTTTTTCTGATAAATATTTTATGTGCACCCTCCGACGTTAGAAGGAAAGGGACTTCCTTTCCCTCAAGAAAAAAGACGATGAGTCCGTTGGAGCCTACGATGAAAACATCCCAAGGCTTTCACAATATGCCTCCAGCTTTGTCATTACCCTTGAATTCAAGTTTTAATTCTTATTTGATGGGATAAACTCTAGAATATAGAAATCCTTGAAGATCAATGACTTCAATAGCTATGAAGAAATTGTATGATGTGCCCTCAAGGTCGAAATAGAGATCAGTGAATTTTAGGGATATCATGGGGATAAGAAGCATAATATAGACTTAAATTTCGGTAGTCTGATGGATAAATCCAATGGTTCTAGGAAACTCATACACCCCAGTTTCCAATGGTGAAGAATGAAGTACCCTGGAAATTGCCTCAAGGGGACGAGGAAATGCTTTAGGTGTGGAAGAGAAGGTAACCTAGCTGTTAACCGCTGAGAAGAAAAACCCAATAGCTGCAACAGATGAGAGGAACACTCTATTATACCCTCAACACATTGTTCATTTCATCAACTACAAAGAACCAGGGCATCGTGAAAATTAGTTCCCCAAATAAAGGGTTTTCGAAGGTAGACAACAAGCTCCATGGAATCATGGTTGATCTTTTTACATCACTACTGCCAAAGTAAACCCCGAAAACGAACTGGTGAAAGCCACTCTAGTTATTCATTCAAGAATAGAAAACATAATTTTTTATTCTGGTTCTACACATTCTTTCATATCCCAAATGTTTAGTAGAACAATCCCAACACCACCAAAAATCATGGAAGTAACAATGCCAATGAGTACAAAAAATGGGTAAATCATTGCATCCCATTAATATAACTACTCCACTGTCATAATTTGTGGATTAAAATTCCCACCAAACCTCATCATACTCCCTATGGTGTAATTTTATTCAATTCATTGAATGGATTGTCTTTCCTTATATAGAGCCAACATAAATTTTTGTGATAGAGAAATCACTCTCCATATAGAGAATTGACCCCCGATTCTGTACATGTTTAAGGAAGAGGATGAACCTTCTTTAGAACCATCATCTCAAGAATGTATTTTACTACCCTATGAGCATGCATATCATACACAGATGATTTTTTCTAAGGAATCAACCATCCATGAATACATGAATATTATTAGGTAATTCACTAAAGTGTTTCCTGAGGAATTCCATGGTATTCCTCCTAGAAGATATGTTGAATTCCCAATTGACCTTATTCCTGGTGCATTGCCAATACCCATGAATCTTTATATAATGGTTGCAGTGGAGCTTGAGGATCTGAAAAAAAACTACAGGAGAATCTGGATAGAGGGTTTATACGCCCAATTTCTTCACTATGGGGTGCACCATTCCTGTTCATCAAGAAGAAGGATGGCTCAATGTGCCTTTTCATTGATTATCATGAGCTCAGAAAAATCATGATAAAGAAGAAGTATCCTATTCCATGAATTATTGACTTGTTTTATTAGCTATGTGGAGCACAACACATCCCCAAGGTGGATTTGTGGTTAGGATATTACCAATTAAGGGTGAAGAAGGAGGATATCCCCAAGATTGCCTTTCAAACAAGGTGCAGGCACTATAAATTCATAGTAATGCCTTTCAGACTCACTAATGATCCATCAATATTCATGGACTTGATGAATATAGTATTTAGATATTACCTCAACAAATTTTTGGTAGTCTCTATAGATGATATTAAAATATACTCCAAAAGCAAGGAGGACCATCAGGAGCATCTAAGATCTATACTAGAGACCCTTGAAAAGGAGAACCTCTATGAAAAGTACAGAAGGTCTGAGTTCTGGTAGAATGAGGTATCATTCTTGGGTCCTAAAATCACAAATAATGGGATAATTGTTTAGCCTACAAGATAGATATAATTAAAGGATGGTCAAGGATAACATCAGTAACAAATATCTGTAGCTTCTTCGGATTAGCTAGATATTATCACCGATTTGTGAGAAATTTCTCACAATTATCAAACCCTATAACCAAACTAACTCATAAGGGTGTCATGTTTTCATAGAGTGATGAATGCATAAAGACCATCAAGGAGTTGAAAAGAAGGTTTATCACTATTCTCGTGCTCACATTACCCACAGGATTTGAATTTTTTGTGGTATTTAGTGATGCTTAGAAGAAAGGATTGGGTTGTGTGTTGATACAAAATGAAAAATTCATTTCCTATGCTTTATGGAAATTGAATGTTAATGAGAAAAACAATCCAACACATGGTCTGGAGTTGGATGTAGTGATCTTTGATTTAAAAATTTTGTGGCATTACCTCTTTAGTGAGAAGAGTGAAATATACATGGATCATAATTTCCTCAGGTATATATTCACACAAAAAGAGTTGAAAATGAGCCAATGAAGATGGTTAGAGCTAATCAAAGACTATGACTGCTCAATCCATTACCACTCTGTGAAAGCAAAGAATGAGGAAGATTATCTAAGTATAAAGGACCCAAAAATTCCATCATTGATGAGAATTGAAAAGGATCCAATATTATTATATTTAATGAAGATGGACATGGGAATCATAAAGAATAGAAATTCATCAATACATTCACAAATTATGTCTCAACCATATCTTTTGGAAAGGCTAATGGATACTCAAAATTATGATATGGGAATTAAAAAGAATGTGGAAACTTTCAAAAAAGGGAAATCCTTAGATTTCAATATTAATGTAGAAGGAATTGTGAGATTTTGGACCATACGACATGTTTATTCAAATCCAAAGGTGAAAAAATAACTTCTGGATTATTCACATAATTCGAATTTCTCCATTCACCCATGAAACAAAAATATGTATTGAGGTCTATAAGAGAATAATTTTTGGGATAGCATGAAGAAGGAGATCGCTCAGTATACATAAAAGTGCCTGTTATGTCAACAGGTGAAGGATGAGGGGTAGAAGTATAAGTGGATGATGTAACCATTACCCATACAAAGATGGAAATGGGAGAACATCACCATGTACTTTTTCACCAGAGTTTTGAAGACATCCAAAGGTAACAATGCTATCTGGGTTTTTGTGGAACGTCTTACTAAGACTACACACATCATTATTATTTGGTAGGATTTCTCATTAGATCAACTAGAATAGATATACATCAGAGATGTGGC
This sequence comes from Viscum album, assembly GCA_963277665.1. Lineage (NCBI taxonomy): Eukaryota > Viridiplantae > Streptophyta > Magnoliopsida > Santalales > Viscaceae > Viscum > Viscum album. The sequence continues at coordinate 568,756,268 of OY728153.1, read as the reverse complement.
AAGGCTGCATGGTGTACCACTATCGATTGTATCTGATCGAGATCCAAGATTCGCGTCTATGTTTTGGAAGATTCCTCAACATGCCCTGAATACTGATATGAACATATGTATGGATTATAATCCTCAATCTGATGGAAAATCTGAGTGGAAATTCTAAACTCTTGAGTAAATGTTGAGATCATACCCAACGGACTTTAAAGGATGATGGGATAAACATATTCCTCTAGTTGAGTTTTCATACAACAACTATTTCCACTCATGCATCCAAGGGGATCCTTACGAAGCTCTATATGGGAAGAGGTCAAGAACACCAAAATGTTGGGATGATGTTGGGGGGAGAAAACTCTACGGTCCAAATATGGTCGAAGAAATGGTGGAGAAGGTTAAGACTATCCAGCAACACATTAAAGCTTATCAGAGTTGAAAAAGGAGCTAGGTTGATAATCGTCAACGAGACCTAGAGATTGATGTTAGATACATGGTATTCCTCTACATATAATCATAGAAGAGAGTTATCATATTTGGGAAGAATGGAAAGATTAGTCCAAGTTACATAGGCCCTTTTTAGATCCTTTATTGCATTAGAGCGGTGGACTATAGACTAAGACTCCCAATGAACCTATCTCAAGGGCATGATGTATTCCATTTATCTATCTTGAGGAAGTACATACCTGACCCATCACATGTAATCAATATAGAGGTGGTACCATTGGAGAATGACCTCTCCTATGAAGAGAAGCTGGTGAGGATCTTAGATCATAGAGAAAAATGTATACAAAATAAGACAATGCCCCTCGTCAAGGTGCTATGGAGAAACCACAAGTTTCAAGAAGTGATGTGGGAATCAGAGGAAGTGATGAAGCAGAGTTACCCGCATTTATTTTATTGTGGAAAAAGGAAATTTTGAGGGTGAAATTTCTTAAGGGGGGAAGATTGTAATGACCTAAAATATTATTAATAGAAATTCCTCTTGATCTAATTAAATGCATTATCATGTAAAATGGTTTTATAACAAATGATGTTCTATGGTTTTATTTAATAGGATTTTAAAATACCATTAAGAATTGTGACTATTGCTAATATAGTTATTGAACAGTGATCAATGGTTAGTATAAATATAGAGATTTATCAAATCTAATTTACTCAGATACCGGAAGTGATGGCCTCATCCAGTAGAATTTCTCCATAAAAGCCCATTTGTTGGAGCTCATAAAGGAGGTGGCATCACTGGGCTTCTCTCTTGACCAAGCCCCAGTTGATCTCCAACACATAAAGCTTGAACCAAACCGCCTACGGGATAAGAGGAATTTGATAGAGATTGCCTCCTGAGTGATTTTATCCGAGCCACCCCAAGAGTCTGTCACCATCACACATCTTACCCTTCGGTCATATGAAGGTGTTATAAGGGGTTATGTAACAATACCCTAACACTATGATTATGTTCATTATTTTTGTATATATAATATACATTGATTAGTGTTACTTTGTAAATAGATTTGAAGAAAAAAATATCATTTTTTTGTAGTTAATATTTAATTAAGAAAAGTATTATGATTAATTAATGGTTTTTTTAATTAAATAATATTTTATTGAGATATTATTACTAAATTTGTTTTTATTAAATATAAATGATATAATAATTTTTATGAATATAATTTTAATTTTTATTATGGTTTGAATGAAATTTCTTTCAAAACACAAGAATTTTTTATAAATGTTGGTTTTTATTTAAAAAGTAAAAATTCACATATTTATAGAATTTTTTAGATAAAATGAAACTATTTATGGAATCATGATTTTGAAATTATCAAATGGTGAATTTTTCATAATTTTCTAAGATAATCACATTTTTGGGTAAAAATTTAATACCATATAAATATATAATGTGTTTCATGACATCATAATGACCTGATAGTGGTGTAACAAAACACAATAAAAATTATTTTCGGCCAAAATATGTTTTTAATTTAAAATAATGTGATTTTAGGTTTGATTGATTTATTTTAAAATGATTTAGTGGCCCCTTCAAGGCTTATAAATTTTTTTATCATTTTAAATTTATTTCCTTGAGAGTGTGAGTCACCTCCACATAAGAAATGCTGTTATTTTAATAAGTTCAATCATTGGACTTATGAAATAATATTTTCCAATCACCTTTGGAAAAGAACATGGGAAAAAAACATGTTTTGTTTTGTGGTTATGATTAATTTAATGTTTGGTTTCCCAAACCTAAATAATAATCTATTCCCTCTCTTTTCCTATATAAACCCACCCAAGCATTGACTTCCTCGTCACTCAAAGACATTGATTCTAGAACAATATCTTCCATCATCTGTAAATAATTATATCATGGTTCCCCAAGCTCCCAATAATCCTCTCTCAATCCTCTCCCAAGCCATTGGGATCACACTTCCATGTAAGGGATTTATTTCTTCCTTATTAATGTAAAAATTTCATAATATTGTTATGCCATTTTATATTCACTTATAAATGTTGAGGTATGAATTTTATCCTCCACCATACTCCCATACTTATTTAGTTATTATGGGAGACCCCTTTCTCTCTCATTAATACAGCCCATGTACTCCAGTTACCATGCCAAAATTCCATAAGGGGTTTCTCTCTCCCCATTTACATTCAAAAAATTCATTCGTATTAAGAATCTAAATTCGAGTACATATTTTGGTTCATGTATCTCCATGAAACCCTTACTTTCCTTTTCATGTACATATGATGATACAACCCTTTCTCTCTCGTCATCTATTTTTCTGAATTCTTATGTCATGCCATTAAGCTGCTGAAATTGCACCATGATTTTCCAACCAAAGACAATTTGTAGTGAATACATTTCCCATTTATTTATAAAAGGTATTCAGCTTTATTCACATTTACTTATCGATTATGGGGTTTCATGTATGAATTCTGCATTCCTTTATAATGGTATAAAGGATGTTGTTTAATTAATCCATGTTCTATGATCCATGTGGCACACTTATGCATGAAATGAAATGTTTAAGATGGATGTGCCTTGATAGTGCTCTAATTAAATGGGTAAAGATTAGTATCATGATAAATCAATTGAAATGTGGGTTTACTCATTCTAATTCACGTACAATTAGGGTTTACTCATTCTCCATGTTCAACGAGCCTTGGTTCATTCTAATACCATGTTAAGTGTTGTTGCCACATTTCCATGTTATGATAGTCATGCTACATCAGGCCTTTATGTTCATGTTTCTCCTTCACCCCATTGATATTAATATTTCCTAACATGTCTTATATTATTTATGTTATGCCTTGTTTACTCCCTTACTGGGATTTATAGCTCACCCATTTTTATGCATGTCCTCATGTTATCACACGCAATGCTAAGTACGAGGGAATGTAGTGGTAATGAGAAGTATGTTTTCAATAAAGATGTTTTGTTTCATATTTTGAGACATTATGTAATGTTCCTAATCCATGAAGACACTATAACTATCAATCTTTTATGTTTTATCAAGTGAAGATTTTTTGTAATAAATCATGTTTATGTGTGTAATAAAAAGCAGGGTTATTATATGAACAATTATGAGGAAGAAGTTCCATTCCGTGTTCTTTAGAATGGATTGCTTGATTTATGAAGGATATAAGGGTATATGGCACATGTTTTATTCCATTATTTGGTAAAGTAAGTGAAAGAACCCATTTAACATATTAGGTTTAAGAATTTTTCATTTAAGAAATTAGAACCTTGACATTATGGCTTATATGTATACATGTTGTCTTTTAGTTTTAAGGAGAAAAGAAGAAAAAGTAATATATTATAAAATAAATGATCTAAAAACCATGGAACTATATTCTCTAGTTTATACTGATCTTAAATATAGGGTGACATATAGAGTCTATCCAATCCATAGCCAAAAAATATTTTTAACCATTAGACATGTATAGAAAAATAGGGAATTCGAGTTATACAATGATGTGGTTTTGGTAATCATTATATAGTTAATCATTATATATAATACTAATCTATTAAAATTGTTTGGATACCTCATTATGAGATGATATTAAGCATGAAAACAAATCCCTTTAAATAATTTCTTCCAACATAAGATGCAGTCGTTTTGTCAAACATTCTTTAAAATGGATAGGTGACTCAAAAAATGACTTACACAATCCATCATACTACTAATTTTTATCTAAAGGTGTCTAATAAAGTAATCATATTTTAAATCCCATTTCACAGTTATAGTTTGAAATTTATGGTTAGGAGGAACTAGAATTTTTGGGATATGTCATTTTGAGAAAAGGATTCCACATTATACTGTAATTCTATTAATAGTATATCTAAAACCAAAATTCAATCCTATTTGACCTAAAAATTTATTTGATAAAGAATTTATAAGTTATAATATGTAATGAATCGGAATCATAGAATAAGGAGAATAGGGTAGGAAAAACCTTATACATAAAAATACTTAACTTTCTCTCTATTTCCCTACATTTCAATTGAATCCTCTACACTTAGAGACAAAATATTTCTATCTAATTTGATAGATACAATAGGAAGAGGTTGGATTTTCCCAAACACATTGTCATCATATCATTTACTTCTCATATAAAACTTCATACAACTCTTCAGAATGCATGAAAACTGAATGAGCGCAGTCGTGGGCGCCCTCAAATGATTAGTGTAATTTGGGGTACTTTGGTGCAGCAGAGTGGCTGACCAAGGTCGTCTCTCAAAGGAGGAAGTGAATTTAACAACTTATTAGAGGTATTCTAAAAAATAAAATAAAATAGAATAGAATAAAAACACAACTTTAAAGTATTGGGGTTTGTTTTAGTTTATGAATCTAGAAGAAGTTTGCTGGAAGAAGATTGTATAATTTTTTTTTAGTTTTGAAATGAATTTCGATTAAAATGACACAACAAGAAGATGTTTTTTAGAAATATATTTAAAAGGTGTAATCGATATAACTATACCTATTCACTTTATTATTAATCATTATCATGTAAATTAACATTCACTTAATTATGAGCCCTTAATTTGTTAAATCCCGAACCCTACGAGAATTAACTTTACCACGAAGATGATGTGAATTTAACCCTAGGCTAACTTTGGAACATGCAATCGCAGCACCGTGCTTTGATTGATGTTCTAATATTAGCTTATGGTCAGTGGTAAATTAAGTCTCATATCCATTCTTCAAATGAGGATGAATTTTGTTTAGGGATTATATTTTAACTCTACAAATTTATCCCGTGTGGTCTTTTATTACCGATTAAGATCGCGCTCTCACAATTTACACAAAATCCCCACCTCGCGTGTTTTTGTGTTAATTGTTCAATTGCTTGCTTAGTTTCTTAAAATTTAAAAACACAATTCATGGATCATATTAAGTGAATTACAGTAGCTCAATGATTCAAAATAATTAAATGAATAAGGTAGAAGATAGATCGATTACTAAAAGACTACTCTTCCATGGGTGGCGTAATCATCGTAGAAGCATTTTGCATTTGCAAAGGTTTATAATGGGTATGACCCAATAACTCTTCTACTCAAGAATTCCATACCAAAGAGGAAGATTAAGAGAAGAATAAATTTAAACAAAACAGAAGAAAATAGAATAAATAAAAGAATAACAAAGAAGTTTATTACACAAATGAAAACATTACAAAATGAAAAAGAGAAGGGGGCTTCGATGAGGGGATCCTCGCTTCAAGAGCTACCCCTCTTACAATGGTTGGATAATTTGGGTGAAACAAATTATCCACTGCCTCCAATCTCCCAATTCACGTAACAACCCCTCCAAATGAGAAAAACTCCAATTTATAGAGGGGAGGGGAGGAGAGGTTACAAGTGGTTTCAAGTGTGAATGTGGAAATTCGGCCAAATATTTTATGCCAACATTTACTGCTCATTTGACCACCAAAAAACGTCAATTGGTTGGCCTTACAGAAGGATAAAATTTGCGGATATGGGTCCTCTATCTCCTCTGTAATGTTGGGCTCAATGCAAGCCCATATTAAGGAGTTATGGCCGAAATACAGAAGCTTTTCCATTCTGGCGAGCCCAGCCAAACTTTGACTTCATGGCCCAATTTCAACAACCAAATTACCTCTGTAGCTCTAGTGTCATGAATAAAAGTTTTAGATAATTAAGTTAGGAACACTGTTACAAAATTTCAAATTCAAATAATAAATATAAAAATATTTATCTTCGAAATACTACAGTGAACTATAAAGGGTAAAACTGGAATTTTCATCAAATATTCAAATGAATGACCTAATCCCAAATACTTTCTAATTAAACATATTTAACACAGTGTGAGGAAATTATATCAATTATTATCTATAAAATATTCAGTAAAATAGTGTTTTATCAAAAACTATAATCAAAATTTTGTCCTATAGGTACATGTGTAGAGGAAGTATCCACTTCTTAAGTTAGATTTTGAAACTTAGTCGATATTCTTGACTCTGGGAAGAAGTATACTGGAAAATTATCATTTTATCAAAGGATTGGATCATTTTATGGTGTTGAGCAACAATGGGTAGACAACTATTAGAAATTTTGATAGGTATGGTAAATAGTATTTAAACATAAAGTAATTATATTGATTCATGGTTTAGAATATTATTTTTTAGATGGATAATAAAAGTGAAGGATTAATTATTTAAATTAATGTAGATACATAAAAATATTACTTTGAACTAATTATAGTACTATTATCTCTCTATTGTACCCTCATTTACATCCCCTTACACTAATTCAATATAAGAAAATTATATGAGATAAGATTCTTGTAGTGAATATTGTACAACAGATTTGTGAAATCTGTTTACATTACTCACTCAAATTTAAAATCTATAGAACCACTTTCCCAAAATCCCTTTCTCAATGACTTTCCAAGAGCCTACTTGACAACTGAATGAAATAGGAAGTTTATTTTATAAATAGTCCTAAAGGTGATTCCAATGAGAATATAGAGATCTCAGAACATATGGTCTATCACTAAAGATGGTTTATGTGGCCCTTCAATCTAAATACAAAATAAATAACAACCATTAATCACCTAACTTTTTCATCAAGATTATTAAGATATCACTTGTAATAAAAACCTATCATGAATAGGGGAGGGATCCATTTGATAAAAGATAAATCCTACACCCCTTTATCCTCTTTCTTCCAGGGAGAACCACTTGATCAATGCCAATGATACAACAATGCATCTAAGATATGGTTAATCCCATTTTTTGATGAGAGAGGGAAACTCTAGAATGTGACCAAGAGTGGAATTATTTTCCTTGTAGATAAAATAATTTGTTTAAGTCCCTAAAATATTTCTTACAGGGATATATTACCTACATATTTCAATGCTAAATGGGGAGAGTAAAATTATTAGTTCGGACACCTATAGATCTAGACCCGGGTTCACACATACTATGAATTCTGAAATTTTGGGTAAATAGTAAAATGCTCCATCTTGTTTGTTCTATTTAAATGATTCAATTTATTGGTTAATATGATATATTTGTAGCAAGGGTCCGATTCAATGATTATAATGTAACTTATTAGCTACAATGAATATAAGAACCCCATAATTAGAATTTCAGGTTGTCATTACCTTATGTAGGCTCCTAAGATCAATATAATTGAAGTCCACTACATATGGAAATTTTCCCTAATCATCCTCCTCTATTTTTTGGGTATTTACTCATGGATTGAATAAAAAATAGGGGTTTGTCAGATAGGACATTGTCCTTTTCGATGGACTTCATCGAGTTGGGTTCTATTAATATGGTAATAAGGAAATATTTTTACTTTTCCCTTATGTTTTGAATTTATTCTTTATTTCCACTACATATCCCCAGATAAGGGATCAATCCATTCTACTATTCCACTTGATTTATTAGCTATAATTATTCGTTCATCATTTATAAATACAACACCTGATGTGAATTCAGTCCCATTATAACTGACTTTTGATTCTTCTATAGAAATTTCTACGAAGGAATCTATTCCTATTGAACTTGTAATTCCTTATGTTCCCAGAAGGGTTATGCAAACCAATCAACCTAAATATAGGTATCTTATCAAGACCATGTTGATAAAAGAGTATTCTTAAATTTTCTAGTCTTACCAAGTGTTTTGAATAATTTAACAATTTCAATTCTAGAGAAAATAGTATACTAAACATACATAATATGGGAATATAGGTGAATTTGAAAGAGAACTTCCATGATTTCCTCAAGTAACATATGTATTCCTATTTATTGAATCTTATTTTGATTAGAAGGTAAGGTTCCATGTTTGAGAATAATCTTAGTTACTCATATGAGGACCTTCGTGAACTACCTCTAACTTTTGAGATGATAGTGAAAGATGAATAATCACTTTTATGGTTCATTTGGATGATTTTCTAAATCTATTTCACTGAAATTAGAATCAAAATGAATTATATATGTAAGGATGTACTACACGAGCCTTCCAAATTTAACTTATTTCCTTAGAAAAAACATTGAACATTCCCAAAGAGGGAGTTCTAAGAACAATGTTATAAATAAGAAGGAATGAATATTTCCACTCCCTTAAACCTAGGGTATGAGCCTTAATTAACGTACATCCAATCCAACCTCTTTAATTTCATAAATCCACTCACATAATTTTCTTTTTTTAAGAGATTTAAAATATTCAACATCTTTACACCTTATTCCATTTTATAAAACCTTACTGGTGACTCAAAAATATAAAACCATTAAATTTAGTGATATTGACTCAGATTATTCTAAATAAGATCTATGTGCACCCATCGGCATGGGACATTTATTTATTTGGGAATTTATGAATGTTACCATATATTAAAATATATGATATTGGAGAAATAAATTCTCTTGTTCTTGGGAATATCAAATACAATATATCATTATGATTAATCTAATATAAGAAATATTAAATGATGATGATATTGAATAATACATGGTTTAGAATCCATAGTTTTTATAGTTCATCCAAGTATGGAGAAATGTAGTAGCCTTATTTCTCTATCCAATGATTTGGAATTATTTGGTTTCCATTTATTCTTGAGCCTATTAGATCATGCTCTTTATTTTTAATTTTTATATTTATTCTAATAATTTTTATAATTTTTTATGGAGGTGTAGGATTTAAGGATCTTTTTCTTCTCTTTTATCCTGTTTTTCTCCCAAATCTTTAACTTAGGATAAGTGAAGAATGTCCATAGAAATATAAAAAGGTTTAATTCTTCATCATAATTCCTAGAAGAATCAATTTTTTCAAGTTATATTTGGATCTAAAGGAGGAATGAGGTTGTGGAAGAGAAAAATATGGTATTATATGTTATCTTAGTAGTTTCAATAAAGCATCGCCCATATTCTCTGATTCCAGGGGGTTGGATATATGATTTGAAGTAGTACAGACGAGTCACCACCTTAAGAATCTATGATCTACCTTTCAAACAAATGGATTGAGTTGAGTGAATTTCCAATAATTTTCATATGTATGATAGTCATTTGGAAAATTCTAGGATGATATAAAAGGAACAACCTAAGATAATGGATAATAAAAAAGAGGTTTCTCTATAATGTGATTGCATACCTACCCGGTTCTAGAGTACATTACAATACACACATCATATATATAATTGAGAAAAAAATGATAATTTTATAGGTCTGATATGAGAGTGATCCAATGAAATTTTATAATATAGTTTCGAAGGTTTGACAAAATGGATATGAAAGAAGTGTTTTCAAATTTCACCATTCACTCATATTGATTGAGTGTAGTTGATTTCTCACCCTTTCCTTGTAGTATTTCAAAAACATCACCAACTAAATCATGTATGACCCTGAAAACAAAAAGTTTACACACAAATAGAACTAAAAAAATTAAAGGGTGAAGGAAAATGTCATTATACAAAGGATTAATTTGTTATAAGATCCCCACATCACCACTCGGGAACAGAGACTATCCTATTGATGTCCATATTTTCACCACTCACTAAGAATGGATTTCATGAGTGTAATCATAGAATAATTGAATGAAAGCATTCAAAGATCAATGATTTTGACTTGGGGTCTCAAATAGAGAAACTCCTCTATATGATAGGTGGATTGATGATGAGCTAAGTATAAATCGAGATCTTCATTTTGAAGACAAGGGAGCTAATCTTATTTAAATAATCAATGTCCCACACTCCAAAATCGGCAGGCTCAGCTTTTATTAATTCATGTTTCTTGTTGTTTTATCCCAACAATTATATTACCCTTTGTCTCAAATAGACTAATAGTTTTGAATAGTCATCTACGAGACACAGTAGTTGTCATTTAAGGGAATATATTAATTTTTTTCGAGGGGGTATCTAGGATCTAAGGGGTGGGAAGAACCATAAGTTTATATACAACCATGGAACATGTGACTTTATATTCATTAAAAGACGAGATCCTTTTTTAAGAATAATTGAGAGAAACAATAATGGTTTCAATATTGGTTACATGGTATGTGTCATATAAGAGATGTGGGTCTACAATATTAGAGTAGTGGGATGAAGGGTGGTCATAGAAGAATGGAGAACTAGTAAAAAGGTAGAAATGATTGATGTAGGTCTCAAAGCATGGAAATACAAGATATATTCAAGTAATTCATTTAACCATTGAACAATATGAGTTTTTATCATAGTTTATGCACTGATATGCTAACATATTGAATAGAAATCAATAATTGACCATCCGATTCAAACAAGATTTGACCAAGGGAGACAATAGCCATTGATCCCTTCAGTACTCTTTTTCCTCTACCCATGATTACATCTTGGGGATTTTTAGTTAATAGGACCACTAATCACACTCAGGACCATCTATTCACCTTCAGGGAATAGAGGATGATCGAACTAATGGTTTCTTCCTAGGATCAGAATTATATTTGAGAAAAACCAGTAGTAGTACCATATTTTCCATAAGAAAGTCATTTTCCTTGGAGGATTATTTCCATATTCATAGCCTTATAGAATTTAAATTTTTTTGTCAAAGTATTTGGGATAGCCACTTGGTTAGATGCGACCATTATCTATGTCGATGGTGGTTGAATGAAATCCACTACCCCTAAGCATACCATATCAAGTCGCTCCACCAACCAAAAACATAATCAATATTGGACTTGAGAAATGCTATTGTTTTTTTCACACAATGCAGACATAATTTTGTTCGTTGGATTCCACATGAAATCGAAAGTCACACTAGAGTCTGATCCACTTCATCATGTTTACTGCAATCCTTCTCAAGATAGAACAAGAGATTCTAGTTGTGATAGGATAAATGGTATGGTTATATTATCACAAGATAAGGAAAACATCTTAAGTGATGACTGTGATACTATTATACACCAATTAGAGATTTAATGATCTTAATGGTGAAATATAATATAGGGTTATAGAAACCAATAACCATATTTTACATTAGTTAAAAACAATTTCTATATTTGAAATAATACCTTTAGGATGCTCGATAGCTACTCAATTCATGACATTAATAATTTCATAAAACCAAATTAGAAAACACATTCAACTATATATTATTGAACCATATCCTTTTCCAAGCGGTTTTCTAACAATTCTATGTATACAAAACCCTATTATGAAGATAAAGAATCATCAAGGAGTATTTATCGACTAATGTGTAGAGATATAAATAAATCATATGGTAAATTTTTCTAACATTCATGGATTTGATTTTGTGGTTATTCCACTCCCAGATTAGGACCACACATTAATCCAGTAGAATGTGTTATACATTAATATCAATTCAATATCATAGTCACTTTGAGATACCCATTTTTATTTAATCTTCAATGGACATTTACAATACTTAAATTAATCTAGGTTCTAGGTGTGGTACCATCATAAGAGATGGGGTGACATGAAACAAGTGGTTTATCTTATTCAATAAAAACTCCAGGAATGAATAAATGATTGACTAAGACACTGTTGGGGTCAAGTCACTGATCTATGGGTTGGATTCATGATCACTTATTGGTCTATTCAACTAGATACCCTATAGAGAGATATGGAATATGGGAAGCAATGCGTTTAACTACATTTAGACCAACCCAATCATAGTATAATTGACTTTTGATATCTTTATTATGATCTCTAGTTCTGTCTTTTCTATCACAAACCATGTCTCATGTGAACTCCATATATTCCCCAAGGCATAATACCATTTAAATTTAAGGGCATATTTTGTGATGTCTCATGATGTTCTTCCATTTTTTATAGAACCATCATAGGAATTATGATAATTCATTTCAACTAAAAAAGTGGTGTGAGTCCTAGATGTTTTGGAGGGAATAGAAAATTAAGCAATATTATTTAGGACATTCGAATTGAATAAATCTAACTAGAAAAGATACAATATTGTTCTATATAAAACCCACATAGGTTATCCAATTCTAATATCAAAACATACTTGTTTTGATGGAAAATATACAACTCGGATCCATCATTGGACAAAAATGGGTTGATTAGAACTGGACAGTCTATCCTTTTTATGTTGTGATGTACATACTATGAATAAATAAGTTCACATCAGGTTTTCCATTTTTTATAGAGAAAAGTAACACTAATACGAATGTTTGGCTTGTCCCAATGGTTAATTTTGAGTGAGGTGGGTTAAATTTTCTTCAAAATAATTTGTTTCAGGTTACCATTGTTGTTCTTAATAGAAAATCCAAATGGTTCCCCACCTATAATTAGGTAAAGGAATTATTTACAAAGGTAGGTGGTAGATTAGGGTTTTGTATCCAGTGAATCATATGAAGTCACATTGTTCGAGAGGATGAGAGGTAGGGCTAATCATACCGTTTTTCGGGGATTTTTTTCTTAGTCTAAGACTCTATTATAGATTTGAGATATGATCATGAATCTCTTCCTAATCCCAATATAGGACTGGTTACCCTTACATAATAATCATAGGTTGACCCCTTTTATGTGTAGATTATGTGGATATGATTAGTGAATCCATTTGTATATATGTTAGGTTCTTCATCCATTTATCAGTGATGAATAGAAACTTATATCCTAAAGCTCCATAACCAGGAACATCTAAATTTTCTTCCATATAGGGAGGCAGTTAATATTCATTGGATGGGATCAATCCATTATGATGAATCCTACATAATCTATTTATATCAAGAGTCAAAACCCATAGACTTCATTAAAACCAATCATTTTAACATCTTGCTAAAATTAAATATATGAGGTAACATAGGCACATAATATTTGAACTCGAGTCTCTAGGAGACGCCCTATATATCTGGGGTATAGTGGGATTCAGAATTATCATAGTTTTCTCACACCCCTAGAACATACCCAAAGGTATATTCCCTTATATAGGGGATTATTATATCATTCCAATCATTAGGGTTAACATACTATGATTTTTAGAGCTGGTGGAGATTCATGGTGAAAATGACATAAAAATTGAAACTTTCTAAGTCGAATGAGATATTCTTAGTGTGAGAAACAAGGGTAAATAAGTAATCAGTATCACTACATATGGATGTGGGACTAAGGTACTGGTATAGCCCTTTTTATGTTTAATATGTATCTCAGTTCTCAGAAAGGTATCTAACATTTCCAAGTTATTATAGGTATTAGAGTCATCAAAGTACAATTTGATTCTTAGTCTGCTAGTGGATGGGGAAATATGATCAGCCCATCGAAGGTATTGGGATCCAATCATTGTTATTTATGAGTAATATAGGTACATACATTAAATTGGATTCCCATTTCATTTTATAATTGAGGCTTAAGAAGGAATCCTACAATTCCTGGTTATTAAAATAATTTGAGTCATAGTAGTTCAATCATTCTCTCAGTCTGTTAGTGGATGAGGAATGGTGATCAAACCCTGGTAATTATTGACTCTCAATGAATGAAATGTTTGAGAAATATTAGTAATTAAACTTAAGTGGATGATCATTTGAGTTCTGGCTTAGGCCTTAGGAAGGTGTCATATGTTTCCTTATTACAGAAGGAATCCGAGTCATTATAGTTCAACTGGCATCTCTCTTTATTGTTGTATGAGGAAATATGAACAGACCATAAGAATGATTGAATCAGGATGGTTAAAATATCTAATATATGGAGGGACTTAAACTGATTTTTTCACCCATTTGAGTTTGGTTTTGGGTCTTAATAATGCATCCTATGTATTCTAGTTATGACAGGAATAATATTCCTCATAGTTCAACTGGCTTGCCAATCCTTTTTTGGATGAGGAAAGATGATCATCACATGGGAATGATTGGGTCATGATGGTTGAAATGTCAGAGACATAGTGTTACTTACACTAAAGTGGATTCCCATTTGAGATTGGGATCAGGCCTTACGAAGGTGTCCTACATATTCTTGTTATGGAAGTAATCAAAGTATCTATAGTTTACCTGGATTCTCAGTCTGTTGGTAGATGAGGAAAGCTGATCAGCCAAGGGGAATGATTAGGTCCCAATGGTAGAAATGTTGGACACATGGTGGGACTTACACTGAAGTTCATTACAATTATATTTCATGCTTGATCCTTTGGGATATATCCTGCATATCTTGGTTATGGTAGGAATCAGAGACCATATAGTTCAACTAGTTTTCCATTCCATTGGTGGATAAGGAAAGATATTGGAAAAAATCACTCAAGATGTACTCTCATTATGTTTTGGGTGTGTTTTTGTTTTTTGATAAATCCAGACGAATAAAAATGATTGTGAATGGTATTTTTCGAAGTTGGTGTTTAGGGTGGGATAGTTTCCAACTGATTGCCAAATTTTTAGGCCTCAAAATCTGGAGATTGATTTTGAAAAGGATTATTCCCGCATAGGAGAACATAATATGTGGACCATGAACCACAATTCACAGATTGAAAAAGTGGAACATGGAATGTATATGGAAATACATGAATATAGGGAATAGTGAAGAATGTGATGCAGACCACATTGAGAAGAATGGTTTACAAGGAGAAAACGGTTCATGGAGAAGTCATGTGGTACGTGGAAGGATTTAGGTATGTGGGATGTATTTTTAACTCATAAAAATGAGGAAGTGATTTTATAATCAATGAATTGTGTTGTCGGTGAAAATGTGATGGGGATTTGGGCTGTTGAAAAGAATGAATTGAAGTATATGTACCACATACAGAAGAAGGGTTTGTGGGAGAAGCGGTACATAGTGAAGCCTATACCACATTGAAGATTTGGTTAATATCGAATTAGAGGATTTATTGGATATATTTTCCTATATAAGGATAGATAATACCATCATTAATAGAGTGAATTCCATTAGAGAAACTCATCCATTTGGGAATTTGACTAAATCTGAAAGTGGTTTGAGAGGGTGAATTTTTTGAAGGGTGAACTAGTTCATGTGGTAGAAATTTTGACAAAGGTTTTTGCGGGGAACTATAACTTGAAAATGAATTTGTATGAAAAGGAATAATAAACAGTTTGTGAAAGTGAAAGAACCAGTATACAGAGGAAAAATGGTCTATAATAGGATTGGATGTCAGTAGAAGTAGAGCCGGTATCTAGACACAGTACGTGGGCTTGGTATGTGAATTAGAGGTTGTACATAGAAGAAAAGGAGATATGGTCCATGATGGAGGAAGGTTCACGGAAGTGGAAGTAGTATTAGGTGTGGTGGCCTATGAAGAATACCCAGTACGTAGTATGTAGAGTAAGTATGTAGATTCTTGGAGGACTGATGAAATCGTTCAAAAGAACTATAACAGTTCCAAAAATCAATTTCATCTAACCTAACAGTACGTAGAAAAGTGGAATTCATCAATGGTTGAAAAATGAACATCAACATAGCATATATCTATAGTTGAGGATGAATGAATTCATGAAAATGAAGGGACTTATTAGTCCTAAACTATGTTTGTATCCCTTCCAAGAGTAATGATCGAAGGAAGAGGAGGACGATGATCCTTCCCACTATCAGTGAGCTAGAGGAAGAGACATAGGGAGAGACCCTAGGGAATGTAGTGAGAAGACCCTATAACTTGTAATGGTAGTGATATCGAAAATATATGTGATATAGACAAAACCTTCTTATTTTATGTGAGATTTAGAAGATTTGGTAAATCAGCACATCGACATTTTGTGCTCCATGGATGTAGCCCAGTGAGGGTGATCCAAGTAAATATGTAATTTCCTATGAATGATTTCATTTATGTTCATCTATTTATACTTCATAAAGAGAGTAGTGTGTTTTATTTAATGAACAAATCAGATATGAATGGGAATGAGCTTTAATCTTTCATACAATGGTTCATCCCCCTCATAGGGTATTTGACCTAGTGATCCTAACAAAATAAGACCATCCCCTGGGAATGATTGGGTCCTGATTATTGAAATGTCAGAGAAATGAAGGGAATTACACTAAATTGTATTCACATTTGAGTTTTTTTGGTCCTTAGAGTTGTATCTTATGTATTTGGATAATAAATAAATTAAGTTCCTCTTAGTTCAATTAGATTTTTAGTCCATTGGTGTACGAGGAAGTATTATTAGCCCATGGGAATTATTATGCCGTGATTGTTGAAATGTTGGAGTCATGGAGTGACTTATATAAAAGTGGATTCCCATTTGAGTTTATTCCCATGAATTGGGGAGGCCTCCTATGTATCCTAGTTATGGTAATAATCAATCTCTTCATAATTCAATTGGTTGGGTCTTACACACTAAGATTTCCTTGATCCTAATAGAATCATGTTATGTGAATGATATTATCATTGTGACTCCCTAAGACCATATGAGATATAATCAGTGTGGGAAATAAGGGATGAAAAATAATCAGTCTAATTTTTTTGTTATAGTAATTATGTGATGGGACATCCCTTTAGATGCCTGATATAGAGATCAGGCCTTTGGGACGCATCCTATATACCATTGTAATAGAAGGAATCATAGTTTTATAGATTATTTTATTAAGTCTTACACACTAGTGTTTCCCTATTGACCGGTCATGTCTATATAACTGTCATGAACTTATTGTCTACTTGACATTCCTTGATTTTCATCAGGACATGTTATCATATTTATTCCATGAATATCCAAATACAATTTCATGATCCAGTTGACTTGTTAGATGGAAAATTTATAACATGTATTGGAATGTAAGAAGGTTATCACATGGTCATGGATGTCTTGTCTGGAGGACATTGCATGACATGGATCTCGGATCCTAGAATCCATCACATGATCCCCGGTTATATTATTTGAGGGAGTCACATGATCTAGATGAAATTACCTTGTGTAATCGCAAAATATTGTTGAATCTCTTAGAGGGATATGAAAGATTCATTGAAATGTGTCTAGAGTGTGGTGCATGATTCCGAATGACATGTATCAAAGTATTCGTGAAAGCCAACTGACATTTCTAGAGGACCTCACATGTTATGGATTCTATGTCTAGAGGATATTATGAGATCTAGTTGACATACCCTTGTTATCTAATATTATATTTGTCCCCCTTGATTTCATATGCCTTAGATTTGATTAGTGTTATCTTGTTTTAGGTCTTGTGTGTTTTATCATATATGTGGGATGTACTTCTTGGAGTCATTTGAGTGATCAATGAGTGATCACATGAAGTTCATATTCCTTCTATATAATAACACATGTTATCTTCAATATCTTACCTGATAGAAAACTCCCCAGTCACAAGATCATCCTCTATGAGAAATCCTCTCTTATTCCTAGGTTCATTGGTGTGAGGATCCAATGATGTGTCCATTTGTTCATTTTAGGATTCATTCTTATATGATAGGGTGTGGGATTTATAGGAATCACCACTTTAATTATTATTTTCTTCATTTGGAATGTATCAGTTAAATCTGGGATGGAGATAGTGGAGAGATTTTGTGCCACCCATCTTTTCAAGGTCATTCTGTATGTTATTATAAGGGCATCACCTGATTATCAGTGACCATTAGACCATCTCATAAACTCCCCCTTTATTGAGTTATTTCCTATTAAAAGGGTCTTTACAAATCATGGAAACATGTTGGGGGACCTCCATTTTGTAAACCAAAATGTTTAAATACTTTTGCGAGATCTAGATGCCTATTGAAAGTCCTTCTCAGGATCATTGATTCCTTTTATGGGATATTTCTCAAGAAAAGGATTGATTTTTAAGCGTTATTTTGAGACTATTTTATCAAAATTAATTATAAATAGTTTGTTTTTTATGACTGCAAGAGGCTCCTGTATTTTTTTCCCTATTTCCATATTTATCTTGCTAAGGTTATGGATCTCATAATGTTGCACTAGTGTTGTCAAAAACAACCACTTTCCCCATCAGTTATGTGTTGCATGAATGAAAAAGGGTTTGATTGATAAGTGTTTTGACTTCATGGAAAATCCTTCTATTTGTCTTATAGATCCATAGGGGGAGTGTGAGACTTCATAGACATGTCTGATTCCTTTCACGTGATGTGGGTAACATGGTAGATGGCTCTTACGGGACCAGGAGGGAATGACACTGGGGATTCTGCGGCGACTTACAGGCTGCACGGGTGTGCCACATGAGTTTTATGACCCCAATAGGCTCCTTCAATTCTCACTTTTTATTTGATTTTATTATTTTACAACTATTGGGGATCTCATGAGATAGTATGACCGTTATCAAAGACAATCAATCTACCTATCAGTGATGTGTCATGTGATATTTAACACCATAATAGGATCTTAACAGTTTCGAAATCTTCCTCCTATGATTTAGAGGATTTTTAGTTGTTTTCTTAGGATTCCTCTAGAAAAAAATTCATGTGACCTAGTGGAGAGTTATCTAGCTACCCCCACGTGACCAGCGAATGTTTGGGATGACATCACATGAACAAATAGGCATTATGAGAGCGTCATCGTGTGATCATCTTCTAGATATGATCTTTACATAACCATCATAATGACCATCCAAAGGCCATGTGATCTCTTGTATTATGAGGGCTCTAGACATGTGACCACCTTCATTTTTACCCCTTTTTCCCATGGAATAGTGTTCCATTCAACAGATAGTCATTTCCCATGAACCATCTTACTTCTTACATTATATGTGAGAATGAACAAATTCACAAGGTTATTTGGTCCAATTTAGCTACCCCACGTTAAAACCCCCATGAAATTCCAAAGATTCATCACTCATGACTCTGAGATTTATGTATAACTATTCATCTACATCATATCAGAATGTAGATATAATCATCATGATTTAGAAATAGTAAAGTCTATGGGACTCAAATTCTAAGAGGAATAGATATAAGTGAATGAAGGGTCACATGGGTATCAACCAGCTAAATGAGAATAAATACTATATAAATACTAAATCTATGTATTATATAGTTGAATCACTCAACCACCATCCACAGAAGTACCATTGGGTAGTCTATATTGATCAAGTATCATAGTTAAAATCTAGAGTATATAGAAGGATACCACACCCCATTTAGATATAGTCTATAGGGGTATCACCCATGATCATCAACCCACTTTCCTAGTGTCTTGAATTCTATAGTCATCACACTAACCCCATTCCAAAATGAATTATTGGTGTTTTGGTCTCCTAATAATTATAATTTCAAATCCAATGGTGAGCTCCCTATGAAACAACCTCAAAGAGATGATGGTTTTTTTAAATCCATTAGGTGTGGTTTTGTTTCTAGTCCCTCAAGGAGTTTTGTATCAATTAATGGTTATTTATCTCAGTCACATTCCATGTATCCTTTCCTTAATCCCATTCAATGTTAGGGTACCCGGGTCTGCATGGCTGGAGTAGTGGTAGGGAATGACTGGATTTGGGTATGAGTTTATTTCCTAAACTGGTTGTATATATATTATATATTGGTAGGTACTAGTATCCCACATTCAACATCCATTCATCGTTTGGTCGGTTCATCTGTAACTCCATGTTATCCCCTTTTCTAGTGAAACATAGGCATTATTATTTTCTTCCTCACTAATCTCGTTTCAGTAATGGTGTGATCAAGGTTTCTCTTGGAAAATGTTCTTCTAGTGGGAAGTTTGGGACAACACTAATCTATCTAGTGTAATATACTCTCCCCTTGACCATAGAAAGGATAATCAAATGTTTCATCATTAATGGTGCCACAATACCTACCAAGCCAAAGGCATGGTAGTGTATAATCATATATGGCCATGAACAATACTATTTCCCCATTGAGATGGAAAGATGAGGGGATCAACAAATTGTTCATCCTAGTGTAAACAACTCAAATATCTATTATAGAATTGGATCTCAAGTTTCTATTAGTTAATTTAGGCCCATATCCCAGTATCTTATTCAATCATCACCCCTGACTCTATTAAAAATATCAAGGTCCATCCACTCCAAAAATCCCACCAATATCGATACTCCACTTCCATCTATACATTTATAATTCCCCCAATACCTCCATAATTGTTGTTCTTGCATACGGTTCAACATTCAGTTGTGAATATTTTAAAATGAATGATAGGTCTTCCAACCTGACTGATGGGTGAATATTCCAATAGGATGAAGAGTTGTTTGTATTAATTGGTAGTTGTTTTCATATGGGAGTGAACGATGGGTATTGAGATTGGTATAGGTAGTTGATGATAGGAATAGAACAAATAGTGAAACCCACATTATACTATCTATTTTCTTGGCCCTTCCAACCCTAAACTCTCAATTTAGTTCCAAGACTAGAAATCCTTGTTTTTGATCCACCCACTTATTTCCCATTATATAAAATATCTCTTTGAATTGGTATTAGAATCTCCTATCTAAAGGGTCCAGGCATGGGCTAGTTATTTTTTTACAACAAGAATCCTATAATCGACCTCCAATACCCCTAACTTGTTTGTGTAGGTTCCCATATTCCATCTCTAAACCTCCCCATTCACTCATATGTAAACTGATTTCATTCATAACACCACTCAAGAAAATCATTTATATTGAACACCTCTATTTATATTCTTTTTCCTTCATCCCATAGTTTCAAAACCCAGCGTTAATTTCCCCAATTCATACTCTCTTACCCCCATCATCTCATATTCACAATATGTTTTTTCATCCATAGAACCCTATAATAAAAAGCCCATATTTTCAATTTTTCAACACATAAATCGTTGAATGTAGTAGAGTGTTCATGAATGGATTATAGCATGAACAACCACTAACCCCAATCACATAGTTTTCAAAGAAGTACCCACCATGATAATCCCCTTTGGGTTATGTCTCCCATACTATATTTGAAACTATATTTAAAATCACTAGGATTCATATTCAAGGTCACAATTCCAAGATAATAGTTTACTACCCCCAATACCAACCCAAAGCATCCAATAGAGTATACAAGTTCCAATCAATTGTGTGTGATTGGCCTATGTAACTCCTGTAATTCAAAAATTAAACTACTATCAAAATCATATAACAAGTAGTCCCACTCACCTGGATGAACGTCCTATTCAAAACACCATTGTTTCACTATCCTTAATATCCATAGTCTCAAGAAATTAGGGATAAAAGTTGGAATTAAATTGGGGTTTCTAATTCCATAGATACCCTGCAAAAATGCTGAAGGATATCCTAGTTACTCCTTCATGATATTAGTTATATAGTATGAGTTGGGAAGTCACATTTTCTATATGAATAGAATTAGTTATCTTAGGTGCTTGAGGATCTTCATCCTAGTCGATCAATCAGTATTCTTGTCCTTGGTAACAAGGGATAGAGGAAAAGGGTTGATTAAATTCATACAGATACTAGAGTATGTTTATGATAAAGGGTATAGCTAGAATGAATTTAGGGTAGCCAGGATTTAAAGAGGGAAAAATGATCAGTCAGATAGAAGGATTGGTTCTATATCTTTCCCTTTTACTAGAACTCGAGGATATCAAAATATTATTGAGTCATCCATGATAAATAAAAAAGGGGGACCCAAGAAATAGAAGTGAATCAGGGTATGGGTATCAATTATAACAATTCCGGTATGAAATCTAAGTAATGTAACTTGAGTGAAGGGACAATTTACAGGACTGCAATGAGGTAGTGAGATAGATTTCATACCTTTTGAAATGGATGATGAGAATATAAAATTTTATTATATAAAAATAGTTTGTGAGTATGAAAAATATATGAACATGGAAATTGTGATGGTGAGATGGATTTCCATATTTCATGAGTGTTAGAAGAACTGAATTGGGAGAAATCATGAAAGTAGATATTCATGGGTTCTTGTATTTTTACTCATGCTCTAGCTTTATGGTCCAATATATTATTTTTTGTTTTGGCTGACTCTAATATATATTTTTTTGGGATTTTCCTTGAATCTAGGGAGGTATAGGATGATATAATGATAGTGAGGATTATTTTTTTATAGGAGATAAGTACCTTAACCTAATATTTCCTCCATATTAATTAATGATTGAAGACATTCTTAAAAGGATTCTAATTGAACTCTTAGAGGAATGTAGGTTGCGGATCAAATGGAACATGTTTTAGAGCATCAATTAAATAGGTCACTAGATGAACTAATAGTGTTATGTCACATAGAAAACTACAAATTACACTAGTGGAAATAGAAAGATATTTTTCCACCACTCCCATCCACCCTTCTGCATCATATAAAAATAGCGTATTCATAGTGTTTTAGTGGGAATTGTGTTCATTGAAATTTGATCCTAACCCCCAACACCATTTATATTAAAATTATAAAGTCAAATAATTAGTGACCTAATTGGTAATTCAATGTAACCAACAATGTATAATACTAGCCCATCCACCAAAAAAACCCAACCCCACCACATCAAAGTCAAACCTTCTCACCATACATTCATGTATAAAACTACCAACTCCATTATTAGAGATACATTTTTACCAAAACCAATTGATCCATTAATTCTATAGTGACCCCTCCCACTCACACCACTTTCTTGTTCAACAATGATATGTAGATATATTTATTTTATTGGTCATGGACCACCAAGATTAATGGAAACTTGACCTAAATGAGAAAATCAATACATGATCAACTACCACATGATGATCTACCCCATCCATGATTAAAAATAGGAACAAATCAAAATAAACACATTTTAAAAATAGAAAATAAAATTTATATTTATGTGGAAAGGGAAACATTCAACTAAATGGGATGGTTCATTGGTTCAGGAATTGTTGTACCAGAGTCTCCCATACTACCTATTTGATGTGATTTATTCCATTAGTTTATAAAATATGTGAGTAATGGGAGATTGATCATTCTGTCAAGTAGTGAGAATTGTATTGGTTTCATAGGTATCATTTGAATAAATATTCACGATAGGGAAATGAGGAATGATATAAAAACAGATGACATACATGCATACTAATTCTAATTGGATCTATTCCATTTCAAAACCAACCCCCAAAACAAACAAATAACTAGGGCCAAACATGTAGGCCAAGATAACTATGTAGTAACACACCGAGATGATTGTATAACCATAGGATATTTTTTATCCACAAATAAAAAAACCTAATTGTAAGTTGTGAAATATACCACTTAGATTATCGGAGAAATGAGAACATGGATATAAGGAAGACCAGTAATATCACATTGTTAATGATGGAGTGTTTTTTTTCCCAACAACCCAACCATGTGACATGTTGGATTTTTTATGAGTACTGTAGAATTAAATTGGTGTTATCTTGAGGCCAAATGTTACATCACTTAGGTAGGATGGAGTGATTTATGGATGATAATTTGTATCTTGGATGTTTTGGGAGTAACCAAATAGGTTTTTATGGTTCATTGGATATGAAATCATCAATCCCATACAACATAAATCTTTCGACTATTTTGATTTCCAAAGTTCTGCTTCTTGGTTCCCTTGGGATTTCCCTAGGATACTTAATGTATCCTAGAGTTTTCCAATGGACATTGTGAGTCTTCTATCCTAGTTCAACCACCACCAATAGGCTCGGTTAGTGAACACACATTAAAATGAAATACGTAGACCATGAACAAAATAGAGCCACAATGATGAGCATCATATTGATCCAATTAAACTCCAATGGTTGAAATAAGATTCTTTCTCATCCTCACTGCTTTTGGACTACATTATATGGGATCAATACTATTGAAAATTATTTGGAGATACACGTGTGATAGAGGGTTGTATTCAACATCCACACTGATCCTACCACTATTCCACCATCAATTAAAACCATCATTATCCACCCCATCTCCACTACTTTATATACTCTATTGAGACCACCTGTCTTAAGACCATTTCAAATGTTTATAGATTGTGGTGGTTTATTCCTATCCAATTCAAAAAGGAACTCTATCACTTAGAAAATCTGTTCAATCCTGAAGGTACCTACTAAATATGGTGAGTAATTCTCTAGCGAAAATTTCATTTCTCATTAGAAATTTGAGTTTAAAACATTTTTTCGTATAAATATTATTAAATATAAATAAATATTAATAAAAAAAATAAAATAAATATAATGGGTTTCCAATGTATAAGTAGGAGTAACCATATGCCTACCTGGACATGGCGACATGGGCATTATGGATCAGGTCAAAAAGAACCATTAATCATTTCATCAAGGGGTGGTATATAAAGTCATGTTACCCACACCAATGGTGTGTTTTTTGGGTCCAATACAACCATCACTAACCCAAAATTTCTTATAAGAATAATACAATGTTTACTATCACACTATATTCAAATTAGGATCCTACATGTCTTGGAGGATGGGGGTTTGACCAACTCTCTCCCAAAAATGGGAATTTGTGTCTCCTTAGAGGTGAAATGGGATGGAAAATTGAAATCTAAAATTTCTTGATGTTGTTTTGTTGAGGGTGATAGAACAATTGATGTTATAGGACTAGTACTACTATCAAAAATTAAGTATATGGTTTGACCCATAATTTACCACATGAACTGGACAAGGTAGAATAAACCGTAGGGATGTCATCGTAATAACCAAATAGGACCCATGTATAAACATCAATTCCTATACACTAACATCCACCTATTTCCCTCGATCACTAAAATGTGATTAAACCTAATCTTAATGAATATAATAGTTGAAATAATTTTTTTATCAACTATAAGAACTAGAGAAATTCCAACTCAATAATTTTTCATGTTGGAGAGGATTACAGTAGAGAACATTAAAAATAATTCCACTTAAGAAATGTCCATTTTGAATAGGAATTGTTTGTATTTGAAAAACATCGACCACCTATTCTATCCATGAGCTAGAAAATGTAGAGACTCGTTGTTTGATTTATTTTTTAATATATTTTATGAAGCATTAGTATATTTATTGAGAAATAGAATTAATTTTTTCTTGGATTTGAACATCTATTGATCAAGTGAAAAACTTTCCATTCCATCTCAACAAAAAATTTACACTAGATGAAACTTGAGAGACTATGCTTTTATCATTGATGATTGATATCTACCTAGAACATGATTAGATAATTTTGATCAACCACCAAGACACACTACCATGCATTTCCATACCGTGAATTGTACATCTCTATATCAATAGACTCTAATACCCAATGCCACTTTGAATCATCATCACACTGAATCACCTATTTGAAAAAAAATACACTAAGAAACTCCTCTCAATTTGATAATTTAAAGATTTCCAAGCCTATAGAGTAAGTATCACTCAATTTAAATAAGAGTGACCCTTTAGGGGGTTTCAGTCCCGGATATCATTGGTTTTATCCTCACCCTGATCCACATGAATTGGACATGGGTAAATTTAGTTCATGTCCTTTACTAGGATACTTATTGTATCCTAGTTTTTCGTATTACCTCCTTGGTTATTTCCATGATTTACCACCCCCGGTAATTTCCAAGTCTGGCCAAGCCTAGGAGGAAATTGGAGGGATTGGAATCATTAAGCTACCTATATTATACCTAACTTAGGAGGACCAAGCCATCCTTGTTATACTACCTATATTGTACTGAAACTTTGAGGATCTGGTCATTGAGTACTGAGAAATGGCCATGATCGGGAGGGGATAGATGTGATGACCAGGGACATCCAAAATGGTTCAAATGATATGATTAAAAAAAATTCGTTGTGTTTTTAGGATAATGAACCCAGTTGAAAAGTGAACCCAAAGAAATATGTGGTTTCCAAAAAAATAGAAGTATTTTTTCATCCATGTTGTGACATTTCCATATTCCAATTATGATCCATCACATTGAGTGATTGGTCCTTCTATGAAAATAAATTCATCAATTCATTCCACCACATTATTCATACATTGTATTCTCTAGTACAAAATGATCCTACTCAAATAGGTTCATTGAACATACATATTCATCTGGCATGGGATACAAAGGAAACAAGTAGTTTATAATATTATTTGAGTGGTTTGACATAAAATTTGATCTTAGTGATTATGTAGGGGCTTGACAAACCATTTTGAGCATTTGGTACAATGGTTATTGGGGAATGATATCAGAAAAGATGGGGAAGAGCCCCATGTTTTAGGGAATGTTGTGGTGAATCCACATTATTATTTAAATTTTGAGAAATGTAGAGACCTTCCACTGGTGTGGATTTGCACTGCATACGGTATAGGAGTTATAGAAGCACCTTCAAAGAAGAATGAACACCCAAGTGAATTCCACTTCTTCAACAATTTAAATACCCTCTCTATCATAGCTTCTGAAACAAAATAAATAACTACTTATTTAATTTTCCCAATGGTCTACACTACACATATATTCACATTTAGGATGTTTTCATCCATTTTAATTTTTCCACTGATTATTTATTTTGAAATATTATTATTGAACTAGTATAAATACATCCATTCCATTTGAAATTGAATGGTACTGGCAATATAAGTTTTAATTGATATATTTGAAGACTATATTTTTTGGGGTGCGTTGGAGTTGGGGTTAGGGTTGGGGATGGAATACCTAACCCAATGTGTCTATATTCATGAAATCCCTTCACTATGAATTGAGGATAATAGAAAAATAAATGACAATTTATATATTTTCTCTATATATATCTCGGGTTGTTGGGATTTTCTAAATCCATAACCTTTCATGATATAGACAGATTTTCATGAGTTTTTGTAGTATTCTTTGGTTTTTATTCCTTATATATAATGAATTCCACACTAGGGTAACTATACAAGAGGACAAAACCCTCTATGCTATTTATATTAAAGTTTATATGACATGGTAATTAACTACACTATTAATAGTGGCATTTTTCTACGAATCCTAGATATCCTCCATGCACGAACAAAAATGAAGAAGACAATGAAAAAGGATTTTATTTTCCTTCCACTAGTACTGATCAAGAACATGTATTCCTTGTGAGTTGGGTTTCCTTTTTTCCTTTTAGATTCCCTCAGACTAGAGCCATCTAGTGGTCGACGTAGTCTTAGATGAGCGAAGTTATACTAACAGTGGGATTAAGTAGTTAGAGGGTCAACCAAAAAATCCCATTTCCATTACAATTCTTAGCATAACGAAATTTTTTTATCTTCCCATGAATCTTATTCAATTCAGTTGTTTTAACACTAGGATAATTCATGTATCCCATGATGTTCCAAGTAATCCATTTCATCACCATTCAACTAGTTATTCACCATGAAAATGGGGTGTGAATGAGTACCTTTTGTGAGAACTAGTTAATCAATAAGGTTCTAATAATATGACAAGATAATCTATCCCTAGTTCTATATTAGTAAATCCCCTGGGTTATTTTCATAGTAATTTTATGTTTATGAAGAAGAATAAGGAATTAGAACATGGTGATATGGACGTAGTCATTAGATGATGGATGATGTGGAACTCTTTTCGATGATTGTATAGCTTTTTTTATTCAAATCAAAATACCTGGTGAAATGTTAGCAATACCCTTGTATAGGAGAAGGTGTGTACATAGTGATATCATTTTCCTTAACCTATGACCATGAGTTTCTAATACTAATAAAGATTATAGTGATGTATATTTTTGAATTATAAATGACTAAAACTTTTCCAATTGGTGATGAAATGAGGCTGCTATTCTTGGATCATATAAGAGATAAGTTGATGAGTGTAAGAACCTCCTTGTTTTAAGAATCAAATATAATTCTTTTTATGTTTCTAATGAGTTTAATGTTTTTTTACTGTAAATAAATTTACAATAAAACTATAAAACTATGATAAGTTTAATGTTTATAACTTTAAACATCTATACCATAAGTTCAATGGATCTACCACTATACATTTCTACTATTAGTTCAAGGGATATATCATCATACATCACTACCATTAGTTCAAAATATCTACCACTAGGAATCTCAATTATTAGTTCAAAGGATCTACCACTAGACACAGATCTACTTCCTGCATAGATCTAACAACATATGCATATATACCTCTAGTATAGATCTACTACCAGATACAGATCTACCATTAATATATATCAACCTCTATATGATCTTACACTTGAGTACTATCATAGCTATCAAGATTTACATTCGAATGTAATTATCTTAATGGATATCTTATGGAAAATAACGATATTCATGTTGACATAGATTGAGGAATGATTAATATTAAAAAAATCCACAGAATCCTTAATTATAATGTCATAGGTTTCCTATTTGAATATTTAGTATGAGGATTCTTGTATCCTTTCTGCAATGTATTTTAGGACCATCAATGTTCTAAATTCTGAAGAAACTCCCTCATGTGTGGGAGATGTAAATTGTGTGGTATTTTGACATGATTATACACAAAAACATATCCACTAACTACTAAAAGAAATAAGTGTATTTGTATCCTGAAAAATAAACCATTTAGGTACTTCCACAACTACCTATTTTACTACATATTTTGAGCAACTTATTCAAGACCATTCTAAAGATAAATTAAAGGAATATGAACTGATTTTTCATGGATTTAGTTTGGATTTTTTTCCCATCTATAAAATATTTATCTTTCTATTTATGATATACTTTTGAGTATTGTATTGTTTTTATCTATTTATCATTAAATATTGTATCATGTACCAAAATGAAGTGTTATTGACACACACTCTCTATTTTCATCATTTATAATCCCATGAATAACTGTGGATGAGGTCCAGTATGACCTGTTATCTATTTTATCCCTTATATAACTATGGAAGTGTCTTTATGCCTCAACCCCCTTGTATGATATTGTTTGTAAAACATGATCTTGGTTTTGGATCATCTTTACTATATAATAAAATTCTAGGATGTGGGTGATTTTAATGTTGAGGGGATTAAGTCTTAGCTTGAGACTGAAACCCTTATTAAATTTCTATCATGTCTCATTTTATTATTATTGTTAATCTATTTGGTTTCTCATTGATTTTAACCAATATAAATTCCAATTTTCTATAATTCCAAACAAAACTATACTCTCACAGTTAATATGAATTTTTGATATATATATAATGTTTTTAATTTATTAAATTAGATTCAAAAGATAATGTATTTTCTAAATCATTTTAACTTATCCTTTATTCTAGTTTTATAAATTATTTCAAGAATAAAAAATATATATTTTTACAATATTGACAAACAATGAATTTTTTATCCAGTTTGGTAATTTAAATTATATGTTTTTTTAGAAAAACAATTTCACTGGAAACTCAATTCAACCCCTTTTAAGTTGTTTATTTTGACTCACATTTAGTATCAACTATTTTTAAAATTTATATTTACTGTGACATAATTTTTCTTGAATATTTTTATATGTATGTTATTTATAAATTTAATCGTTTGTAGATAATAATAGATATGATGGATCTTCTAATAACATGCTTCCATATTTAAATTTAAATAATTATGCTCAATGGAATATTAAAATGAAAATACATTTAGAGAGAATGTGCTTTGATATATGAACTGTCATTGAAGATAAATATGAAAAACCTATGACTACAAGGGATCCATGGATTGATTCTAATAAGGATACATATGACTTTAATTGTAATAATATGAATTAATTATACTATAAATTATATAACGGTAAATTTAATAGAGTATATATAAGTTATAATGCTTTCAAAATTTTGGATACCTTTGATGTGTCTCATGAAGGATCCTCAAATGATAATGAAATGAATTGAATACATATATTATTAAATATGATACTTTTCAGATGAATATTAATGAGCCAATTTATGACGCATGTTTCGTGTTCAATGAAATTGTGAAAATGATGCATTATTTTGGAAAATCATTTTCTAAAAAGGATCAGGATATGTGCCAACTAATATTTTCACTAGTTTGATAGTAAAAAACGTAAGTCTTAATCAGGGGGTCATGTTTTGTATTAAAGTTACCATTTAAATAGATAATTGGAAATATCATTATGTATGGAGAATAAATACAAGTAAACAATTAGGAAATTTATGATCCAAAAAATAAGTATGTAGTGTAACACCCCAATCTTCCATGGTACGCTTCTCTTTGAATAAAACAATAGGGTGGTCGTACGCAACTTTGAGTTCTAACACACCACAACCAATCAAACTAGCCATTATGAATATTAATACCCATTTTTAAAATTTTATAAATTTTATTTTTCAAAATTTACTTCATTTTTGGATTCGTAATATAAAAATTAACCTAGGGTAAATTTTTGGTATTTTTCTGAAAACATTCAATTTTTGATGAATAATAAAAAACACTGAGTTGCTGGCTAAAACCGACTTTTTATTTAAATAATTATTTAATTTATTAAAATTTATATTAGATCTAAATATTTACATAATAACTATATATTTTCAATTTAATTCATTGAAGTCAATTTATATTTAGTTTAGAAATATAAAATTTTATTGAACTTTTTACTTTCTTTTACCCACCTCTTAGGAGCTTTTACAAATTTTCATAAAATTTTATTTTACCACTTCTGTTAGTTGAATTTCGAAAATCAAAGAGACACGGTTGATATCATTATGTAAAATGTGGTTCAATGAGATGAAAATAATTTTTGGTGAATAGTAACTTTTGACTTTTATTTAACACGATTAAATGTAAATACGGTAATTAATGGTAAAAAGGATATTATTTTTACCGTAAAACATGTCCAAATTCTATTGGATAATTATAATTCGACCAAAATAATCTTAGTAATAAAATATGAACCTCTTTGGTGCAGTTGGATTAGAATAGGTCATTTATTATTATGTAATTCAAAGAGGAGTTAAAAGAGTTAAAATCAAAGTTTAATAACTAAAACATTTTTAATATAGGGTAATATATAAGATAAATAAACTTATAAATATTAATTATAAATATAAAATTATTTAATACGTAATTTTATATTATTTATATTTTTTTGACATTAAATAATTTAATTTATTTATGACACAATGATGATGCAGTAATTACCTAATTAATAAAATATTTAAATAATTGATATTATAAATACCAAATTAAATATGATTTGAAACTTTTAATGAATTACACTAATTTTATAGGTTAATATGACATGTTAGGATTGATTTAATTAACTTTGTTTTAAGTAATAATGCTGTTATGAATTTACCAAAAACAAAATACAAAATCGTGTCAAAATTATCATAAAAGAGTTTTTAAAACAAATATTATATTATTAATTTATATTATATTCCTAAAACTTTAAGGATCATAAAAAGGAATTAGATAAGGATATATATATTCATAATGAACCACTTTTTGTTCTCTTTTCTTGTTATAGTATGTTTATTAAACATATAATATAAAAATACAAAGAGACATGGTAAATGTCAAACGAATTAACTAAGAGTTAAAGCTAAAAGATAAGGTTAATGTAGTGACCCAAACCTATCTAAAACGTATTTGATGAGTGTTTTTCGACTTACCTCTACATTATCCTAGAAATAAATAGGTTTGGAGCCATTAGAAATAGAATATGAATTTATTATAAAATAATATTTCAATCTTTTCCTAAGGTCCCCACACCCCTTTTATAAAAATGAACTCCCCCTTCTCTCTAATTCACACCTTCATATACATTTGGATCGGCCATTACCTACCCAAATATCCTCCCAACTTCCCTCAAATAAGTCTAGAGGAATTACATTGGTCAGAAAGCCATCTTAAGGATCCCTTTTGATCAAATCCAAAGGAAACACCAGAAAAAGAGGTAATAATTTCACCACCCTCTTTCAAGTTCTTTTCTTCTTCCACATATTCATTCCTTTTTGTTTCCATAATAAAATTATAAATCCAATATATTCTATATAAATTTATGTTAATGTAAAAATATTACAACCATATTAGTTATTTTATCCATCCTATGAATAAAAAATTCACCACATGTGCGTACTTACGGCTTACTGTCTCCACGTCGTTGTGTAGTTTATTATTCAAACATTTCATAATTTCAATCGGTATAATAATGATTATAACTTATGTAAATAATAAATATAAAATGATAATGATAATTAAAATATGATATACCATTCAATTATATACTATTTTAATATCAAAATAAAAATATTGTCACTTGTGCGTACGTACGAACTACTGTCTCCACGAACGCGATGAGGTTCATTCGCCATCATATCCATTCGAGAATAATTTCCATTCGATGATTAAGAATAATTTTTTAGGACTTTATATAATTATACATATTAATAATATACAACTTATCCATAATAAACACCTCTTATGTAAGAAAACATATAGAAGAAAATGAGTAAGTTAACACCTGAAACGACGATAATACTTAAATATTATTAACAAAGAAATATTAGAAGATCATATATGATATCATATTTATGTATATGATTCATGTATAATTTAATAAAAATGATTTAACTATTATAAAAGAGGTTGAAATACCATCTACTAAGGAAAAGGACAAGGTAAGGGTTAATTCTACAATCTCTTCATTATCAGAGGTTATTTATAAGTAATTATCTACCGGGACATCTTTATCAGCCACATCCATGTGTCTTAAAAATGTATTTCAAAAAATTAACTATTTAATAGAAAATGTGTTAAAGTAATTTATACCCTTATTAGATCTTATATGTTTTTGAAAGTAATAGTTCTATTGTTTCCCAAACAAGGTAATTTTTGACCATTTCGTCAAATTTAAGGTAAGAATGTTTTTTTAACTTATACAATGGGTGTGGATATTTTCCACCATTATAAAATTGTCAAAGCTTACATTACATGATTATAATAATATTTCAAAATAATGGTTTTATTTTATAATTATGTGACTTTTATATGATTTTAAAAAGAGATATTTCTCTCAAATAGTTTTGATTTCCTCTATGTCAACATCCTTTGATGGATTTTAAGCTTATTTGAAGGTCATTTATTATGATACAAAACATCCATATTGTATTGATGGATTTGTGATATATTGACTTTGGGTGTGTTATTTTTATACCATTCATGGTTTATAGATAAATTATTGACATTTTGTATGCAAGATTTAATACGAATGTTTATATTATGTTTAAACCTTTTCGTATGAGGAATACATTAGACTTAGTAGGTGAGGGGTGGAGCCCATTATAGCTCCTCGATGAATCAGTAGGTATCATGAGAGAAACTAGTGTCTTGGAACAAGGCCTTGACAAAAACTAATTTTTAGTCTTGGCACAAGGCCTTGACTATGTGGTCATGATAGTCCGGCATTATGCATTCCATCATTATGAAAGTGGCTATTGATATTGCATGTGATTATTCGACTAGTAGAATATCCATTTGAATAGATAAATGGAATTATTTGATTTTATCTTTTCCATATATTTCTGAAGTTCAAGTTTAAAAGGATTTTGTTTTAGTTATACATTGCCTTAAAGGATTATTCTTATTTATGAATGTTTCTGATATATTCATATCCTTACTGAGCATCTGATCTCACCACTTTCTATGTTTTATTTTTTCCTAGATGTGAAGAAGTATTTTATAACTGATCTACATGGATATTCATTGGGGATATGAGTGTGGTCTATGGAGACTATGTTGTAACCCCCCAAGATTTTATAATAAGTATTATTTTTAATTTCATTGATGTCTTGTGTTGTACGCTACACCAAAATTAGCATGGGCTATACACAACACCGTATTAGCTTACAGTATACGCAACACTATTCTTGGCTCCTGTTACACACAATTTCATGTTTGTTTTATAGAAATTATCTTACAAAACATTAATTATAGATTTTGTTTAATTTATAAATGAAATATGTTTTGAATTATGTTATATGCTACACCAATGAGAGCTTGCACTACACGCATCCCTAACTTGGCATACATTACACGCAATCACAGCCTTCCTCGATAGCATGTGTTGTACGCAATAACGAGTTTCACTAAACAACGATATGTTATTAAAATATTATATAAACTAGCCATTATGAATAGTATTACCCACTTTTTGAAATTTTATAATTTTTATCATTCAATATGGACTTCATTTTTAGGATTCATAATATTGAAATTAACCTAGGGTGAATTTTTGGTATTTTTCTAAAAACAATCAATTTTTGTTGAATAGTGAAAACACCGAGTTATTGGTTAAAAATGACTTTTTCTTTAAATACTAATTTATTTTATTTAAATTTATCTTAGGGAAAAATAGATACATAATACCTATATAAGTTCAATTTAATTCATTGGAGTCATTTTATAATAATTTTAGATATATAAAAATTATATTGAAATTTTTACAGTCTTTTACCCACGTCCTAGGAGCTTTCGAAAATTTGCATAAAACTTAATTTCACCACTTTTGTGAATGGAATTTCAAAAATAATAGAGACACAGTTGATATCAGTAAGTAAAATGTGGTTTGATGAGATGAAAATAATTTTTGTGAATAGAAACTTTTTCCTATTATTTACCACGGTTAAAAGTAAATAGGGAATTTACGGCTAAAATTTTTATTATTATTACCCTAACACATGTCATAATTCTATTGGATAAGTTTAATTCGACCAAAAACAACCTTAGGAATAAAATATTATCATTTAGGTCCACTTGGATTAGATTAGGACATTTATTATTATTTAATTCAAAGAAGAGTTAAAAAGAGTTAAACAAATTTTTAAGAATTAAAATTTTTTAATATAGGGTAACATATAAGATAAATAGAATATAAATGTTCAATGAAAAGATAAAAATATTTCCTACATAATTTAATTTTATTTATAATTTTTAGACATTAAATAATTTAATTTATTAATGACACAACGATTATGCAGTAATTACCTTATTAATGAAATAATAACATAATTGATATTATAAATACCCAAATAAATGTATTCTGGGACTTTTTATGAATTACACTAATTTACTAGGGTAATATAACATTTTTTTGTTGGATAGAAAAAAAATTCGAAGTAATAATTTTGTGACGAATTTAACAGAAAACAAAATACCAAATAGTGTCAAAATTGACATCAAATAGTTTTTAAAACAAATATTATATTATGAATTCATATAATGGTCCAAAAAATATAAGGTTCGGAAAAAAACATATATAATAATATATATGACATTAATGAACCAATTGGGGTTCTATTGGCAGTTTATAGGATGTTTATTAACCATATAGTTTAAGAAAACAAGAAGACATGATAAAAGTTAAATTATATAACTTAGAGTTAAATCTAAATGATAACGTTAAAATGGTAACCTAAACATGACTAAAAACTATTGGTTGATATGAATTTTACCCATACCCACTTTATATTCTAATTAACTCACTTTTGATACATTATTAACCGAATATGACTTTATTATAGAATAATAGTTTAGGTTTTTTCTAAGGTGCCCCTCACCCCTCTTATAAAAGGGCACATCCCCTTCACTCTAAATCACAACTTCTCAGCCATTTTTCTCATCTAGACTCTTCCCAAATAGCCTCTAAACTATAATCCCTTTATCCTATATTCCTTACATTAGTCATAAATCCAACTTAAGGAGCCCTTTTGATCAAATAAAAAGGAATAACCCGAAGAAGAGGTAAATATCTCATCACCTATTTCAAGTTTCTTTCTTCTTCCACTTCCACCTTCATTGTTGCTTCCATTATTAAATAATAAATCCAGTATCTTATATATACTGTGATTTTATTATGGAAATGATACAACCATATTACTTATTTTATACATCCTATTAATGAAAAACTCACCACACGTGCGTACGTACGGATTACCGTCTCCACATCGTGGTGTAGTTTGTTATTCAAACATTTCATCATTTGGATGGGTATATTAATGATTATAGATGATATATATAATAAATATAACATTATTATGATTCTTTATGTATGATACACCATCCCTTTATAAATGATTTTAATATCAAAAGAATGATATCATCGCTCATGCGTACGTACGGTCTACCGTCTCCACGAACGCGATGAGATCCATTTTCCATGATTAACCATTAAAGTATGATTATAAAGTATATATAAAAAATAATTATGAAATATATTACATAATAATAATACTGGTTTTATGTACATATATGTTCCATTTACTTAATTCCATTCTATTCAATAAGAAAATGAAAACAACGTTCATGCGTACGTACGGCCTACCATCTCCATGAATGGTGTATTTCAATCCATTTATCAATTTGTCATATATATTTATATTACTAATATATATATTATATAAATCATTTTTTACATTTTAGAATTATGTAAATCAGGATATAAGTAAGAACAACAAGTCGAAACTCGTACGATAAATGAAACAATTTTACCTAAAACGCTGCTTTAACATGGAATTTAGAAAAGAATGGGTAATATAAAGTCATAAGTGAACAATATATGATATCATAACAACGAATATGATTCTATAATAAGTAAATGAAATTATTTAAATCATTATACAGGAGGTTCTGATACATATGAATCATATCGGACATAAGGTAAGGGAAAAAGTCGCAATCTCATTTTATCCGAGATTGTTTATTCGTAAGTATTTATTGGGGGTTATATTTATCATCAATTTCCAAGTTTTATAAAAGTGTTCTCATGTATGTTTAAGGTCATTTTACCCATTTTTTACTTTTACACCATGGTATGGATGGAATCTTTCATTTGTTTACCATACGAGGTACTTTTTGACTTTTTCAACAAAAGTATGAGGAGAATGTTATTTAACTTATACGGCATGAAAATATTTTTTTTACAGTTTCATAATGCCTTTTCTTAATGAAGCTTAATCCACAATATTTCATGAATATTTTAAAAAAAATCATTTTGTTTTAATATTTCATTTAATTTTGTGAAAAGAAAATTATTTTGAAAAAGAAAGGATATTTTCCTCAAGAATTAATTTCAAGTGTTTTGTCAAAACTATTTTCCATCAAAGATGACATTATTTAATATATGTAATGTCTCAATGATTCACAAGGTTTTACTCTTCTTATGATGAAATTATATCCATTTGTTATATATGGATTATGTTATGTTGGTATGATTTTTATGAAACCCATTTTATTATATGGGTTATGATGAATGATTTAAGTTTATTTTGTGGCACAAGTAAGAATGATTTCATTATGAGATGGTGGGGCCTATATATCCATCCAATGAATTGGGTAAAGATTTATATCTCATGAGATAGACATGGATTGAATGGCATGTTAATTTGGTTCAGTGATATAGGACTGGAACGAGGAGTGAACTCGGTTTAGTAAGGGACTTTGTCCACTAGGATGGTCTTAGAAGTAATGTCTTGGCTACTATGGAAACCATATCATGTGCTTAATGGTTTTTCACAATTACATGTTTTATTATCATGCTATTTTATCATGATTGATGTCCCATTATGATCTATTCCTTACGTATGACCATGTTTTATGTCATTGCTCAAGATTTTGATTTTTAAACATTATGTTCATGTTTTTATGTTCAAATGTATATTGTTTGTTTTTAGGTAAGAAAAAAAAAGTGGAATATCTATATGGGAGATGTTGAAAATAATTCACCATGATTAGAATATTATGTTCCAAGTTTCTAATGACACTAAACTATTATAATCCTTGAGTGTTGGTTTTTTTATGTATTAATTATTCCTCAAAATTATTTTAATGTCAATTTATGTCATGCTTTGGGTCGTTATAGTTGGTATCAAAGGAAACTTTTAGTCAACCATTGGAAACTAGGATGTGAAAGCATTAGTGAGATCCCTAGAGGTACTTCTAAGGTATGTCTAGGGATGTCCCTAAGGTTATGTATAAGTATATGTTATAGTCCTAGAATTACGGTAACGATCATATAATTAAACCTAAGATGCTAGATATTGAAGGTACTCCCCTTTTGTTATGTTGTTTTACCTAGTATGATTTTTCCCCTCACACTATTCTTTTTGGGTTATAGACAATGGCTGGAACCCGAAGGAACCGTGATGATCAATGTAATAAGAAATGCAATGATTTTCCTCCTCGACAAACCAATGTTATGGGAGATGGAGTACAAAATCTTATTGCTATACTTACAAAAGCTATGAATCATTCTTTAATTACAAATGATCCAAGAAGGGAACAATATTCTATTGAGTCCTTCATGAGGCAACGTCCACCTTATTTCATTGGGTCTTCGGATACACTTGTTGCTGAAAAATGGATCGGTTCAATTGAAAAGATTTTTTCCATACTTCGATGTTCAGAACATGAAAAAGTCATTTTGGTTGTTTTCCATTTCGAAGGTGAAGTAGACTAGTGGTGGACTCTAATTAAGAATACAAGGCCCCAAGATGAAATTGAATCCATAGAATGGGACGAGTTTAAGAACTTGTTTTTCAATATGCACTTCCCTCATATTCTTCTAACAAAGATGGAAAATGAGTTCCTTGTGCATAAGCAAAAGGATGATGAATCTGGTGGTATATACGAGGAAAATTTTACAAGGCTTGCAACCTGAAAGTAATGTTTATTGATTCTTTAGTGGCTTAAAACCGAGTCTTCTATGGGAATTAGCTATAAAAGACTTCAGTAGCTATGAAGAAATTTTTCATTTTTCTATGAAGGTAGAACTGTAAGTTGGTGTTACATATCCATCTCATGGTTTTGACAAAAACAAAAGATGGAGTTCAAGAAAAAATCTCTGAACAATGGTGAAAAGAATATAAATGGTTCTTTATGTTCAAAGTGTGAAAAGAAGCATGGTGGAGATTGTATTAAAGGGACTAGAAAATGTTTTATGTGTGGAAAATAAGGTAATCGAGAATCTGAGTGTAGAAGTAATGGAAAATGGGTATCTAATGATGTTAGTAAAGAAAATAATATAGAGAAATCTCCACCAACACTTCAATGCTTCAAGTGCAAGGAAATGGGGAATTATGTCAATCAATGCCCTAATCCAAGTGTTAATGATGATCGGCGTGAGAAACCTCTTAAGGAAATGGATAACGGGATGTCACATGAGATCACTATTTGTGATCTTAAGTATGACAACGATGTTGTGGAATGAATAAGTGTTTATGTAATGGGATTCTGAGATAATGTTGTGGAATCTCATTTAACGTATCATGGAATATTGGAATATCAATGTATTAGATCATTGTGGTTTTTAATAATTTTATGGCACTAATATCCATGAAAAGTGATTGAAATATTTTTGAAAAGAAGATGATATGCGCATAATGAAAGGATAAAGAGATAATGAAATGTTTTATAGTATTGATGAGCTCATGACTGATATAAGGACAAAGTTATATCATGGTTTGTGTATATTTAAATTTTGGGATTTTGGTATGTGGAAAGAGTAAGCTTTTGACAGAATTCATGTATTCACTAAGGTTCAATGGTAACACATGTTTCAAGAAAATACATGATAGAGGTATTCACATGTTTGGAATGTGACCAACAAGATATATCTTATGATTTATGGGGGATAAATGATAGTATTAATGTGCTTGTTATATGACCTTTTTAGTAATCATTTTCATTATACTATGAGTTTGGAAGGATGTATTTTGGATAAGCCTACTGAATTGAAATGGATTATGTTGGACATTAGTTAGTATTGTTTAAGGCTAAAACTTTTTTTGATATTATTGATAGAATGTTATAATGATTTAGTTTTAGAAAAAGGACAACATGTAGGATGGGAGACAACCCATCATGTCGGACAAGGCTGTGGGAATCGAACCCACAACCGAAGTGCGACAGGCTTTTATCGCCAACCACTGGCCTACAGGAAGTACCTAGTTAGTATAAATAGGTTATATTTTATTATGTGGTGTGGTAGATAAAGTATAAGTCCATTTTTGGAATCATATTTGATTAAGCTCACCATAGATGGACTTATGTATATTTGATAACTTTTTCTATCCTTTTGCTTGAAACAAATGGAATAACCCATCATTCTATCACATAATCTTCTAACACTTCACGAATAATAAATTCAACTTCATTTCATTAAGAGGTGAAGTAGAAATTTTTCAAGGCACGAACAACAGTAATATTATACCAAAATAATGTAAGTATTTTTTTTAATTCATCAACATTAAGAAAACAATCTTGAAAAAAAATGATTTCCTACTTCCCTCATATCCGATGAATCTGATAGTAAATTAGATCATCAAAAATTTATGGCATTGTGATTGTTGGCTTTTTCATAGCCCTGTCCTCTACCACTCTTCATCAGAACATGATGGTTAGATTTTTCTTCCATATCCATATTTTCACCTATGTTCTCCTATGTGGAAACCCAGTGATGAGTTAATTTTGGCAACCGTTACGTTTCTTACTTTAATTTTTAATAATAAGTTTTAGTATTCCATTTTACGATGTGGGTTTCTATGAAAGAAACTTTCAAGTAGTAAACAATTTATAACCCTGACGAATTTTGAGGAAGAAATTCATTTTAAGTGGGGTAGAATGTAACATCCCGTGATTTTATAAGAAGTATTATTTTTAAATTCATTGATTTCTTGTGTTGTACTGTACACCAAAATTAGCGTGTGCGATACACAACACCATATTAGCTTGCAGTATATGCAACGCTATTCTTGGCCCGTGTTAAACACAATTTCAAGTTTGTTTTGTTGAAATTATCCTTTACATCATTAAGTATAGATTTTGTTTAATGTATAAATGAAATAAGTTTTGAATTATGTTATACGCAATACCAAAGAGATTCTACACTACACGCATCCCTGACTTGGCTTACATTACACGCAATCACAACCTTCCTTGATAGCGTGTGTTGTACATAATACCGAGTTTTACTAAACAATGATATGTTATTAAAATATTATATAAATTAGACATTATGAATAGTAATACCCACATTTTGAAATTTTATAAATTTTACCATTCAAAATGTACTTCATTTTTTGGATTTGGAATATCGAAATTATCCTAGGGTGAATAATTCGTATTTTTATGAAAACATTCAATTTTTGCTGAATAGTGAAAACACTGAGTTATTGGTTAAAAAATGAATTTTTATTTAAATAATTATTTATTTTATTTAACTATATTTTATGGAAAAATAGATACATAATACCTATATAAGTTTAGTGTAATTCATTGGAGTCATTTTATAATAATTTTAGATATATAAAAATTATATTGAAATTTTTACAGTCTTTTACCCACATCCTAGGAGCTTTCACAAATTTGCATAAAACATAATTTTACCGCTTCTATGAATTGAATTTCAAAAATCCCAGAGACACAGTTGATATCAGTAAGTAAAATTTCGTTCAATGAGATGAAAATAATTTTTGGTGAATAGTAACTTTTTAATTTTATTTACCACGGTAAAAAGTAAATATGGTAATTAAGGGTAAAATGATATTATTATTAACCTAACACATGTCATAATTATATTGGATAAGTTTTATTCGACCAATAACAACTTTAGTAATAAAATATTATCATTTAGGTCCACTTGGATTAGATTAGGACATTTATTATTATTTTATTCAAAGAAGAGTTAAAATAGTTAAAATCAATGTTTAATAACTAAAACATTTTTAATATACGGTTATACATAAGATAAATTCAAATATAAATATTAATTATAAATATAAAAACATTTCCTACATAATGTTATTTTATTTATAATTTTTAGACATTAAATACTTTAATTTATTAATGAAACAATGATGATGTAGTAATTACCTTATTATTGAAATATTAACATAAATGATATTATAAATACCGAAATAAATGTAATATGGTAATTTTTATGAATTACACTAATTTTATAGGTTAATATAAAATATTATATTTTTTTAGAAAAAAAAAATAGAAGTAATAATTCTGTTATAAATTAAAAAAAAACAAAATACAAAACAGTGTCAAAATTGAAAAAAAAAATTGTTTTTAAACCAAATAGTATATTATGAATTGATATAATGGTCCTAAAAAGCTAAGGTTCAGAAAAAATAATTATATAATAATATATATGACATTAATGAACCAATTTGGGTTCTATTGGTAGTTTATTGTAAGTTTATTAAAAATATAGTTTAAGAAAACAAGAAGACATGGTAAAAGATAAATTATTAAACTTAGAGTTAAAACTAAATGTTAAGGTTAAAATGGTAAGCTAAACTTGTCTAAAACCTATTTTTTGATAGTATTTCGACCCATACCCACATTATAATCGAAATAAATCACTTGGGATCCATTATAAACCGAAACTTTCTTTATTATAAAATAATAGTTTAAGTTTTTTCTAAAGTGCCCCTCACCCCTCTTATAAAAGGGCACTCTCCCATTACTCTAATTCACAAATTCTATGCCATTTGGATCGGCCAAACTCTGCCCATATACCCTCTAAACTATACTACCTTTATCCTAGAGGCCTTCCATTAATTATAAATCAAACCTACGGAGCCCTTTTGATCAAATAAAAAAGAAGAACCCGAAGAAGAGGTAAATGTCTCATCACCTATTTCATGTTTCTTTCTTCTTCCACTTCCTCCTTAATTGTTGTTTATATTATAAATTAATAAATCCAGGAACTTATATATAATTTTATGTTATTATAAAAATTATAGAAACATATTAGTTATTTTATCCATCTTATGAATGAAAAAGTCAC
Source organism: Viscum album (assembly GCA_963277665.1). NCBI lineage: Eukaryota > Viridiplantae > Streptophyta > Magnoliopsida > Santalales > Viscaceae > Viscum > Viscum album. The sequence continues at coordinate 568,713,178 of OY728153.1, read as the reverse complement.
CACACGTGCATAGGTATGACTTATCATCTCCACGTCGTGGTGTAGTTTGTTATTCAAACATTTCATCATTTTGATGGGTATAATATTAATTATAAATGATATAAATAATAAATATAACATTATTAAGATTATGTATATATGATATACCATCCAATTATATACGATTTTAAAATCAAAAGAATGATATCATCGCTCGTGCGTACGTACGGACTACCATCTCCACGAACGTGATGAGATTCATTTTCCATGATTAACCATCCAAGTATGATTATAAATTATATATAATAAAGAATCATGAATTATATTACATAATAATGATACTGGTTATATGTACATATATTTTCCATTTACTTAATTCCATTCAATTAAATAAGAAAATGAAAACAATGTTCATGCGTACGTACGACCTATAGTCTCCATGAACGGTAAATTTCATTCCATTTATCGATCTATCTTATATATGTATATGCATAATATATATATTATATAAATAATTTTTTACATTCTGTAATTAAGTAAATCAGGGTATAATTAATAACAACAAGTCGAAAGATGTACGATAAATGAAACGATTTTACCCAAAACACTGCTTTAACATGGAATTTACAAAATAACGGGTAATATAAAGTCATAAGTGAGCCATATATGATATCATAACAATAAATATGATTATATAGAAAGTTAATTACATTATTTAAATCATTATACTAACATTTTGGATCCATTCGAAGCATATTAGACATAAAGTAATGGAAAATCTCACAATCTCATTTTCAACTGAGATTGTTTATGTGTAAGTATTTACTGGGGGTTATATTTATCATCAATGTCCATGTTTAATAAAAATGTTTTCATGTATGTTTAAAGTCCTTTTTACCCATTTTTAATTTTATAAATGGTATGGAAGGAATATTTCTTTTGTTTACCATATGAGGTACTTTGTGACTTTTTCGACAAATGTACGAGGAGATTGTTTTTTAATATATACAGCATGAACAGATTTTTTTATGGTTTCATAATGCTTTTTCTTAATGAATCTTACTCCACTTGATTTCATGACTATATTTAACAAAATACTTTTCTTTTAATATTTCATTTCATTTTTTGAAAAGAAAATGATTTGTAAAAACAAAGAATATTTTCCTCAAGAATTCATTTCAAGTGTTTTGTCAAAACTATTTTCCATCTAAGATGAAATTATTTAATATTTGTAATGCCTATATGATTCACATGGTTTCACTCTTCTTATTATGAAATGATATCAATTTGTTTAATATGGATTATGTTATGATGGGATGATTTTTATGAAACCTGTTTTATTAATTGGGTTATGATGAATGATTTATGTTTATTTTGTGGCACAAGTAAGAATGATTTCATTATGTGAGGGGTGAGACCTATATCTCCCTACAATGCATTGGGTAAAGATTAATATCTCATGAGATAGACATGGATGGAATGGAAAGTTAATCTAGTTCAGTGATACAGGACTGGAATTAGGAGTGAACTGGGCTTAGTAAGGGACTTTGTCCACTAAGATGGTCAAGGCAGCAATTCATTGGCTACTATGAAAATCATATCATGTGCTTAATGGTTTTTAATAATAACATGTCTTATTCCCATTCTATGTTATCATGATTGATGTCCCATTATGAACTTTTCCTTACGTACTGCCATGTTTTATGTCATTGCTCAAGATTTTGATGTTTAAACATTGTGTCCATGTTTTTAAGTTCAAATGGATATTGTTTGTTTTATTTTCTCCATGGTTACCCTTACTGAGCATTTGAGCTCACCCTTTATATGTTTTATTTTCCCCAGGATATAAATAAAGGTTTTAGGGAAGAAAACAAAAGGGTAAGATCTTTATGGGAGATGTTGAAGATCTTTCACCTTGATTAGAAGATTATGTTCCGAGTTTCCAAAGAAACAAAACTATTAAGATCCTTGAGTGCTGGTTTTTGATATGTATTAAGTATTACTCAAAATTAATGTAATGTCTATGTACATCAAGCTTTGGGTCGTTATATATGATTTTTTAGTTTTTCAATATTTGATATAATTTAAGAATTATGAATGTATATAGTGTTTCCAAGGCTACTAAATTAATCGGTCTTTCATGATTTGATATTTTGTGATCATGCCAATGATACGTAATAATGCACCAACTCTGGACTTCTTGGGTTAGGGCATTATAGTTGGTATTAGGGGAAGTTTATTAATAAACCTTGGAATCTAGTTTTAGGTAAACTTTGATTAGAGCACATAGCCATAAGATATACATTGAGGATTAGTATAGAAAAACATCCTAGAATTTTGGTATTGTAGAGATTTTGCATGTTTTCTGAGAAATGCATCCATGTCTGGATATGAGTAGGTAGAGCCGGATCTGGCACATATGTACATAGGGGTAAATCCCAAAAACACCACTTTGAGCTAGACTCGAACGGGAACTGGTGCATGACAACGGGCCTTGCGGGACTATTGGTTACGACACTCTTAGGGGATATGCATAGGATAATTATCATTTTCTTTACAAACCATTATGAAGGGTTTATGACTATATACTTCCTCAACGAAAACATTTTTCTGATTATTGATTATATCCATCAACAGATCAATTTATGTTAAGGGGTTTACAATAATGGAATTATGTATTTCTATTCATAAACTAATCTATTTTATGATATTGTTTATAAATGGCACCTAGTGGAAAGAATGGAAACTGTATCAATGCATGCACTCCATGTAGGGATTTCCCTCCTCCTCAAGATAATTATAGTGGATCTGGTGATACAACTGGTGATGATAAGCTTATCAATATACTGGGAAAACTCGCTCAAGTTATGAATAATAACCTTACCCGTATGGAGCACCCATATCCGCATCATGGAGGATCAATATTAGAATGCTTCATGAGGTAGGAAAAATAAACATTAAATGGAGGTAAAAATCCACTAGTAGCTGAGAAATGGAAAAATTCCCTAGAGAAAATATTTCAGGCTTTGGGGAGTAGTGAAAGAGAAAAAGTTGTCATGGAAGTTTACCACCTAACTGGAGATGCTGATAAATGGTGGTCATTGATTCAAAATACAAAGGAAGATGAATAAGATTCATGTATGGAATGAAGGCATTTTAATGAGAATTTCTTAGAAAAATATTTTCCTGATGACCATTGAGAAAATATGGAAACACACTTTTTCAAACTGAGACAAAAGGAGGATGAGAATGTTGAAAAGTATGAGGCTAACTTTACAAGGTTATCAAGGCATACTGTAGATTATATACATAACCCAAGAAGTAAGATTGATCGTTTCCTTGATCGGTTAAAACCATTTATCCATCGATCATTGGTCTCAAAAATCCTTCTTGTCATACGAAGACATTGTCTCGTGTGCTATCAAGACAGAAAAGGAATTCTCTAAGTCTTACGTCTTTAAATAAAGTCAAGAGAAGAAGAGACCTTTTCATCATTTTGGAAATAGATATAATGGGAAAAGGGAATTTTTGAATATCCATCCTGTAGTAATTGTGGGATGAAACACCTTGGTACTTGTCTGAAGGGTATGGGAGTCTGTTACAAGTGTGGTGAAAAAGGGAACCAAGATCATGATTGTAAAGGGAAGAAAGAAGCTTCTGATGTTTAATGCTACAATTGTAGGGAGATGTGAAATTATATAAATTAATGTCTTAAGAATCCTAGAAACATACCTCAGAAGGGGCCAAGGGATCGGGGCCAAGCTTATTCTATCACTACTGCTAAGGTTCAAGCTCCTAAATGTGTAGTGGCAGGATAATGGTTTCCTCAAGTTTAGACAATACTTTATTTGATTCTGGATCATCAGATTGTTTCATATCTTTCCAGTTTTCTAATGAAATTAGATTTTTACAATTTGATTTAACAAGGTAGGTATCACTCAAAAATCCTAAGGGAAGTATCATTGCAACAATGTTTTGTGAATGAGTTCCGATTAGATCATATAAATGTTCTTTATCTGCTGATCTCATTGCCATAACCATGATTAAATTTGATATAATCCATGGTTCAGATTGTATTTCAGACCCTGATGCAAATATTTTTTGTAAGAAGAAGGAGGTTACAATTTTTTATGATGATTTTGAGTACCTTATATTTAGAGCAGAAATGTAACCACATAATTCTTAACTATATCCACCCCCAATAGCTCAACTAAAATTCAATTATTGGGGAGGAAGAGAATGAAATAACTGTGGGTGAGGAAAGGAATGTTCAAATAGAGGATATACCTATTGTGCAAGAATATGTTTATGTGTTTCCAGAAGATTTACCGAGACATCCTCAAGAATGAGAAATTGAGTTTTCTATTGACTTAATTCCTGGTTCAATGCCCAAATCGAAGACCCCTTATAGAATGGCCACTGTAGAATTAGTGGAACTGAAGAAACAACTAGAAAAATTGGGTAATAAGGGATTTATTCTACCTAGTTTTTCTCCACGGGGAGCCTCTGTTCTCTTTGTTAAGAATAAAGATGGATCTATGAGGTTGTGCATTGACTACAGGGAGATCAATGCTATAAAAATAAAGAAAAAGTATCCCCTACCTTGAAATGATGATTTATTCGACCAACTTCATGGAGATCAATACTTTTCAAAGATTGACCTTCGATCTGGATATCATCAGTTTTGTGTGATGAAGGAAGACATTCGAAAAATAGCATTTTGAACTAGGTATGGGCATTACGAGTTTACAGTAATTCCTTTTGGATTGACTAATGCACCCTCTATCTTCATGGATCTAATGAATAGAGTTTTCAATGAATATATTTATGACATTGAAGTGTTATTTATTGATGATATCATGGTATACTCCAAAATCTATGAAGATCATGAAAATCACTTGCGCATTATTCTAAGGACTCTTAGATGACATTAATTATATGGGATGTTTAGCAAGTGTGAATTCAGGATTCAAGATATTTCATTTCTATCCCATATTGTCTCTAAGGATGGAATCTCTGATAATCCTTCTAAGATAAGAGAAATCCATGAATGGATAGCACCAATGAGTATAACCGAGGTATGCAGTGTTATTGGTTTGGTAGGTTATTATCGGTGTTTCGTCCAGAATTTTGCCTGATTGGATAACCCATTAACTAAGCTCACACATAAAGGGGTTAAATTTGTTTGGACAAAAGGGTGTGAAGAATTTTTTGATGAACTGAAGAGGAGATGATTCAACTCTACAATCTTGACTCTACTGCCGGAGAATGATGGGTTTTTTATTTATAGTGATGTATCAAAGAAAGGACTTGGTTGTGTCCTTGTGCAGAATGATAGGGTTATTGCCTATGCATCACGACATCAAAAAATTCATGAACAAAACTATCCTACTCATAATCTTGAGTTAGAATCTAAAATATTTGCTTTGATGTTATGGAGAAATTATCTCTATGGTGAAAAATTTTGGATATATACCGATCACAATAGTTTGATGTATATTTTCTCATAGAATGAAGTAAACATGAGGCAAATAATATGTCTCAAATTAGTCAAGGATTATGATTTCACAATACAGAACCACTAGGTGAAGGCAAATAAGGTGGCAGATGCTTCAAGTAGAAAGGATCATGGAGTTTTTAACAAAATGAGAGTTGAAAGGGATCCTATTTTCCTGGATCTAGTGAATATGGATATGGGAATAACCACGGAAGGTAAAACATCAATTCTTTTTCAAATGGTTTCCAAATCATCTTTACTAGAAAGGATAAAGAGTTATCAGACCGAATATGAAGACTTTCAAAAGAGGATTAATGCTGTGAATGATGGGAGATTGAGTGACTTTATGTATAAAGATGGAATCTTGAAATTTGTAAAGAGACTTTGTGTTCCTGACATAGCTAATCTAAAAAGGGAATTGTTGGATGATTCTCATAGTTCCAATTTCTCTATACACCCTGCGAGCACCAAGATGTATATATATTTGAAGGAATGTTTTTGGTGGGAAAAAATGAAGAGGGAGATTGGTGATTTTGTATCAAGATGTATGGTTTTCCAACCAGTGAAAGCTGAAAAGAAATTGCTTAGAGGAGTCATGCAACCTCTTCCCATACCTGAGTAAAAATTGGATAATATTACGATGGACTTTGTCAAGGGACTACCAAAGACTCCTAGAAGGAATGATGCAATATGGGTCATTATGGATCGTCTTACCATGTCAGCACATTTTTTTTCTATAAGAGAATATATACCACTTGAATGTCTAGAAAAAAATTATATTAATGATGTTGTGAGACTTCATGAAGTACCCATATCAATTTTTTCTGATCGTGATCCACTTTTTACATCGAGATTCTAGAAAATTCTTCAGAAGGCCTTGGATACTGAACATCATTTAACCACTGCCTACCACCCTCAAACTGATGGACAATCCGAACAAACTATTCAAACCTTATAAGACATGTTGAGATTTTGCTCACTTGATTTTCAGGGTATGTGGGATCAATATTTACCTCTGATAGAATTTTACTATAATAATAGCATCCATTGAAGTATTCAGATGCCACCATATGAAGCGTTATATAGAAATAGATGTCCTACACCAACCTGTTGGGATGATGTTGGTGAAAGAAAACTCATAGGCGTAGATCTTGTGGAGGAAATGATGGAAAAGGTGAAGGTAATCCAAACCCACATCAAAGAAGTTCAAAGTAGGCAAAAGAGTTACGCCGATAATCGAAGGAAGGATTTGGAATTTCAGGTAAGATATCATGTTTCCTTGAAGGTATCTCCATGGAAAGGATTTATATGTTTCTGAAATAAAGTTAAATTGAATCCCAAGTACATTGGACCTTTCGAAATTATAGAACAAATTGGGGTTGTCGCTTACCATTTGGAAATGCCTCCAAGTCTCTCCAAAGTTAGTGATCTGTTCCATGTATCACTGTTGAAAAAATACATGCCTGACCCAACACATGTACTCACCTATGAGGAATTAGAACTGGAACCCGATCTGTCTTATTATGAAGAGTCTGTCTGGATTGTTGATACAAGAGAACATTTATTGAGAAACCATATGGCTCGTCTAGTAAAATCTCTATGGATAAATCATAAGATGGAAAAGGAGACGTGGGAACCTGAGGAACTTATGATGAAGAACTACCCGAGACTTTTTAGGCAGTAATACTCTAGAAATTTTGAGTACGAAAGTATTTGAAAAAGGGGAGAATGTAACACCCCAATCTTCTAAGGTATGCTTCTCTTTGAATAAAACAATAGCGTGTGTCGTACACAACTTCGAGTTCTAACACACCACAACCAATCAAACTAGCCGTTATGAATAGTAACACCCATTTTTTGAAATTTTATAAAATAATTTTTCAAAATGGACTTCATTTTTGGATTCAGAATATTAAAATTATCCGAGAGTGAATTTTTGATATTTTTTCTAAAAACATTCAATTTTTGATGAATACTAAAAAACACTGAGTTGTTGGTTAAAACCGACGTTTTATTTAAATAATTGTTTATTTTTTTAAATTTATATTAAATCTAAATAGATACATATTACCTATATAAATTCAATGTAATTCATTAGAGTCAATTTATATTATGTTTAGATATATAAAATTTTATTGAACGTTTTACTGTCTTTTACCCACATCCTAGGAGCCTTTGCAAATGTTCATAAAATTTAATTTTACCACTTCTGTGAGATTAAATTTGAAAATTCAAGAGACACAGTTGATTTTAGTATGTAAAATTATGTTCAATGAGATGAAAATAATTTTTGGTGAATAGTAACATTTGGCTTTTATTTACCACAGTTAAAAGTAAATAGAGTAATTAAAGGTAAAAATGATATTATTTTTACCCTAAAACATGTCCTAATTCTATTGGATAAGAATAATTCGACAAAAAACAAACTTAGGAATAAAATATGAACATCTATGGTCCACTTGGATTATGATAGGACATTTATTATATTTTAATTCAAAGAAGAGTTAAAAGAGTTAAAATCAATGTTTAATAAATAAAACATTTTTAATATAGGGTTATACATAACTTAAATTTGATTATAAATATTAATTATAAATATAAATGTATTTCCTACCTAATGGTATTTTATTTATATTTTTTAGACATTAAATAATTTAATTTATTTATGACACAATGAAGATGCAGTAATTACCTAATTAATGAAATATTAAAATAATTGATATTATAAATACCCAAATAACTATAATTTGAGACTTTTAATAAATTAAAAGAATTTTATATGTTAATATGACATGTTAGGATTAATTTAATTAACTTTGTTCGCAGTAATAATACTTTTATGAATTTAGAAAAAACAAAATACCACATAGTGTGAAAATTGACATAAAATAATTTTTAAAAACAATAATATTATTAATTGATATTCTATTCTTAAAAATCTAAGGATTGGAAAAATGACTTAGATAAGGTTATATATATTAATAATGAACCACTTGGGGTTCTCTTGTCTTGTTATAGTATGATTATTAAACATATAATATAAAAATACAAAGAGACATGGTAAATGTCAATCTAGTTAACTAAGAGTTAAATCTAAAAGATAAGGTTTATGTAGTGACCCAAACCTATCTAAACCTATTAGTTTAGTAGTTTTAGACCCATAGAAACCTTATCCAAGAAATAAATCATTTTGTAGCCATTAGAAACTGAATATTAATTTATTATAAAATAATATTTCTATCTCTTCCTAAGGTTCCCCTCACCCCTCTTATAAAAGGGCACTCCCCCTTTTTTCTAATACACACCTTCAAAGCCATTTTTCTCAGACAAAACCTAACCATATATCTTCCCAACTTTAACCACATAAACTTAGAGGCATTAATTTCATCATAAATATAACCTATGGAGCCCTTTTGATCAACTAAAAAGGAAACACCCGGAGAAGAGGTAATAATTTCACCACCCTCTTTCAAGTTCTTTTATTCTTCCACATCTTCCTTCCTTTTTTGTTCCAATTATAAAATAATAACTCTAGTATATTCTATATACTGTGATGTTATTATAAAAATGGTACAACCATATTAGTTATTTTATCCATCCTATGAATGAAAAATTAACCACACGTGCGTACGTACGGCTTACCGTCTCCACGTCATGGTGTAGTTTATTATTCAAGCATTTCATCATTTGTATGGGTATAATAATGGTTATAACTGATGTAAATAATAAATATAACATGATATTGATTATTTAAATTTTATATACCATTCAATTATATACTATTTTAAAATCAAAAGAATGATATTTTCTCTCATGCGTACATACAGACTACCATCTCCACGAATGTGAGGAGGTTCATTCCCCATCGTATCCATTCAACACATATTTTCATTCTATAATTAAAATAATGTTTAAAGACATTTTATCATTCTATATATAAATAAGATACAACCTATCCATAAAAAACATGGATTATGTAAAAAAACATATACTAGAAAACGAGTAAGTTAATACCCGAATCGACGATAATACTAAAATATTATTAACAAAGAAATATTAGAAGATCATATATGATATCATATTTATATATATGATTCTTTTATAATTTGATAAAAATGATTTAACTATTATATAGGAGGTTAAAATACCATTGACTATGGAAAATAACAAGGAAAGGGTTAATTCTACAATCTCTTCGTTATCTGTGGTTGTTTATACGTAATTATCAACTGGGACCTCTTTATCATCCACATCCATGTTTATTAAAAATGTATTTCAAAACATTTTTAGTATATACTATACAATGTTTTAATGTCATTTATACCCTTATTATACCTTATATGTTTTTGAAAGGAATATTTCTGTCATTTTCCAATCAAGGTACTTTTTAACCTTTTCGACAAATTTAATGTAAGAATGTTTTTTTAACTTATATGGTGGGTGAAGCTACTTTATGCCATTATAAAATTGTCTAAGCTTCCCTTAAATTCTTATAATAATATTTCAATGTGATGGTTTTATTTTATAATTATGTTTCTTTTAAATGATTTCAAAAGAAAGATATTTCTCTCAAATAGTTTTGATTCCATCAATGTTAACATCCTTTGAGGGATTTTAAGATTATTTGAAGTAGATTTATTATGATACAAAACTTCCATATTGTATTTATGGTTTTGTGATATTTTGACTGTGGATGTGGTATTTTTATACCATTCATGGTTTATGGATAAAGTATTCTCATTTCGTATACTAGTTTTAATATGAATGTATATGTTATGTTTAAACCTTTTTATATGAGGAATGCATTGGACTTAGTAAGTGACGGATAGAGCCCACTATAGCTTCTCGATGCATCAGTAGGTCTCATGAGACAAAATAGTGTCCTGGAACAAGGCCTTGACAAAAACTTATTTGTATTCCGGGCACAAGGCCTTGACTATGTGGTTATGATAGTCTGACATTATGCATTCTACCACTATGAAAGTGGCTATTGATATTGCATGTGATTATTCGACTTGTAGAATATGAATTTGAATAGATAAATGTAATTATTTGATTTTATCTTTACCATATATTGTTGAAGTTCAATATTAACAAGATTTTGTTTTAGTTATACATTTCCTTAAATTTTTATACTTATTTATGAATGTTTCCGCTATATTTTTATCCTTACTGAGCTTCTGAGCTCAACCATCTCTATGTTTTATTTTTCCCAGGATGTGAGGAAGTATTTTATGACTTACCTATAAGGATAGTATGAGGGGATATGAGTGTGGTCTATGGAGACTATGTTTTTGTAGTTTTTCACTATATGATGTAATGTAAGATGTGTGAATGTATCAAGTGCCTCCAATGCTATTAAACTAATCGGTTTTCTGAGATTTGATATTTTGTGATCATGTAAATGATATGTAATAATGCACTGACTCTGGGCTTCTGGAGTCAAGGTGTTACATGTAGCCTTCAAGATTTCCGATTCAAATAGAAGGGAAAAGATAAATATTGAATTTTTTACTATTAAGGAATCAATATCATATAGTGATGATGAATCGGATAATATATATGTTTCAAGAAATTATACAAGAATAAAAAGTCATTTAAGAAATAAAATTAGTGGGAATGTTTATAACAAGGGAAACTTGAGAAAATAATGGAAGGAGGATGATGCTACCAATGAAGTTATTTTTTATTATTATAAGATGAAATGACATATAAAATCTTATTATACCAATTTAATGCATAATAAAAAATATGATGAAAAAATAAAAGGTGCTAAAAATCTATTAATTCAACATATAGTGCCTTTGATGATAGTTCATGTGATTTGGATTTGAGAATTGAATAAAATAATGATAAAGAATTTTTTTTAAGAAAAACACAAATGAGGTATTACAAACCTTCATTTAATATCCTACACTAATTATGAGTCATTATGAAAATGATAATGAGAATAAAAACATGTCCACTGGTGAATTATTTGAATATTTTAACATGATGGAAGATACTTTTAATGAAATAATTGATAGGTATAAATATTTAATGAAACCTCATGCTATATGTAATCATTTTAAAACTAATCTTGCAATAGATAAATATAATATTGATTAGTTTCTTAAGGAAAATAATTAAGATAAATTATCTAATGAAAAAATAATTTATGATATAGAGATATTTACAAATGGAAGAAAAAATATTGCCGAGATTCATGGTAAAAAGAAAACTCCTATGTATACTACTAGAATGGGAAATCAACCTAGACAAAGAAGGATCAACAAAAATAAATTTCTTCCAAGTTCCAGTTCTTCTTGTTCTGCTAATTGTTCTTACTCTAAAAGAAAAAATATTGTTTTTTAATTTTATAAGAATAAATTATTCTTATAGAAAACAATTAATACAGTTATGGATCCCAAAAATCACATATTTCTAATATATGTGGACCCGAGAAAGTTTGGGTACCAAAATCATTTCTATTTTAAATCTATATTAAAGGAAACATGCTTTAATAGTTATAGTAATAAATTATGGGACATAGATAGTGGATGACCTAGACACATGACTAGGGACTACTCATCTTTTAGGAATCTAATTAATGTGGATGGAGGAAATTTCACTTTTGGTGACAATTATGGAGGAAAATAATTGGGCTAGTTCAAATCGATAACTCTAGTATTGTTTTAATTCTTAAAGTAATTTTTTTAGATGGATTAAAATATATCCTGCTCAGTATTTCACAATTATCTGATGAAATTTTTCATGTTATGTATGAAAATTATAATAGAAATTTTTTAATTCCAAACATGCTATACTTTTTAATTGTTTTAAAAATGAAAATTTTCATGATGTAGATTTAAATTCATCATTTTGATAGAATGTTCCCCGCTTGACTGTATTTCACATGAAAACATTTTCATTGTTATAGGAAACTAGGTCATTGTAGTATTCATTCGCTTATAAAGATAACTTGAAAATGTTTAGCTGAGGATCTAGTTAAGGTATAATTCTCAACAGACGAAGTCTGCAATCCTCGTTAAAAGTGAAAGAAGCACAAAATATCTTTCGAAACAAATTAATAATATTTAAAGTATATTTCTTTAGAGTTGGTTCACATATATTTTTTTATACCATATAGAGTTTCTAGTTTCATATGAAAACATTATGGCTATGTTTTATTAGATGATTATTCATGATCTACATGGCTGTTTTTTCTTACCCTAAAAAATGAATCTCTTTCCTGTTTTTGAATATATACTAGTTTTTTAGAAACTCATAGGGGGACAAGAAATAAAACCATAAGTTTTAATCTTGGACATGATTTTGGGAAAAAAGAGTTTGAAGAATTTCTCTCACAACATGGTTATAGTAACAAATATTCTTCTCCTGGGACCCCAGAATATAATAGTGTTGTTGAGAAATGAAATGGAACCCTTCAATAAATATCTTGGATAATGCTCCATGAGTATGATTTACCTATATATTTTTGGATTTATGCTATGAATAAATTTTATTTAAATAATTAAAATAGTATTTATTATACCTATTTTAATTAAAAATCCATATCAATTATGGATTGGAACAAAACCAAACGTTAATTACTATATATTTTTTGAATTCAATGTTTTTGTGCTCTATACAAAAGAGAAGTAAGACATGTTTTCTTTTAGGAGATATGAAGGAATTTTCCTTGTATATTCAACAACATGTAAATAATATGGACTGTTTATTCAAAGGATTATGATTTTAAAAGAATATGTTAATATTTAATTTGATGAAACATATCCACATGATCCCAAGGACACTTTAAAAAATCATGAGGATGGCCTTTCTATGTTAGATATCAATTTTAAACCAAGAGACAAATCATTGAGACCTCTGGTAGAACAACATCCAGTTCGGATGAATAATCTGAATCCAAAACTATAGATGAAACTAATGTTTCAAATACTCATACTAATATAGCTATTAGGACTCATCTATACCATCCCATATATATTTTAGTTGGTGGCCTATATAGTGAAACTCATAATATAGCTTCACTGAGAAACCATGTTGAACATCAAGAATTCATTTCAAAAAATGAACCCAATAACATCAATGAAACAACAAATAATGAGTTATGGGTAATGGATATGAAAAAAGATCACAATCAAATTTATAGAAATATATTCTGGAAATTATCTTAAATATTAAGGGGTACCTAAATATTATCACTAAACGGGTGTTTAGAAATATGTTTGATCAACCAAGAACAATATAAAGAAAAAAGGCTAGATTGATTGGACATGGATATAGTCAAGAAGTTGAAATTGAATATGATGAAATATTTTCACCTGTATCTAGACATTAATCCATTATAATGTTTCTTTCCTATGTAGAACATTCATATTTAAAAGAATATAAAATGTATGTAAATATTTCATTATTAAATGTTTATATTATTGAGGATGTTTTCATAGAAAAAACCTACTCAATTTAAAAATCCCCACATTCCAAAAAATGTTTTTAAATTTTAAAAAATTATAGTGTATAAAACAAGCTCCGGGATCATTGTATGATAGGATCACACAATTTCTAATTTCCAGAGGTTATATAAAAAGAATAAATGACCCTAATATGTTAATTAAATGAATTTAAAAAGATGTTTTATTTTTTTAAATATCAATTGATGATTTTTTTTTTGGATATTCAAGAAATTATTTGTCCACAGAATTTTAAAAAATAATGAAAATTGATTTTGAAATGAGTTTAATGGGTGAAATTATATATTTTTTGGATTCCAAAATTTTATAAATAAATATGGAATTATTTTAAATAAAATAAATTAACCAAATTTTCTTTTAAAATGTTTTTATGTGGATAGTACTAAAGATAGTGATACTCCCATGAGTACTAACTGTAAATTTGATCATGATAAAACTGGGAAACCAATTGATCAAATAATTTATAGAGGTATGATTGTATGTTTACTATAATTTTATAAAAGCGAACATTATATACTTTCTAGTGTGCATATGTGTGTTCATTTTTAACAAAATCATAAATTGTATCATTTACTATTTTTGAAATCAATTTTCTAGTACTTAAAAGGTAAACCAAATTTAGGAATGTTATAGTCTAGAGGAAAAGAATTTGAATTATTAATTTATTCATATGATCCTTTTTGTGTTCATAATTTAGATTGAAAGTGAACCTACAGAACATGAATATTTTTGGTATTGTCTCTAGTTTCATGGTGTAGTTGAAAAAATTTAACTTTCATTATCTTGTATTTAAGATAAGTACATAGTCTTAGAAAGTTACTATTAATTGATTTTTTGGATGAAACACACTTTACCGGACTATGGATATTAGTTTCAACATGTAACGATAAATGATTACTATATAATTTCTCCTAAAATTTCTAAGAATACTATGTCTCATTTTAAAAACAAAAATATTGACAGAAGACACAATTTTTTAGAGATATTGTTCAATAGATTGATAAAACTCATAATTTCATAGGTATTAAAAATCAACTTTCTAACATTTTCACTAATTCATTGAATTTTGGAATATTGATCGATATCTTCAATGAAGTTAGAGTGATATGATTTGGATTGAATTGTTTTATCAGATTAATTCTTAACCCTGGTATAAAAATCACAAGTTTGGAGATCCACCAGTGGTAATCCAAAATTGTTGGTCTATCATTGATGATCCATCATTGGTAATCGGCCATTAATTATCCATTATTAGTAATATACCATTTGTGATATACCATGGGTAATCAACCATTCGTGATACATTACTGGTGATCATCCATTGGTAATCATCCATTAGTGATTTTCCATTAATACTCTACAATTTTTCTAATACCATTTCTATTTTTCATGATTAAAATACTTATTGGGTTTTGCATATTTTTATTATATTTATTTACATTTTCAAATCCCCAAATGATGAAATTAGTTTAAAATTATAATTTAAGAACCCCTCCCTCATGTGCCTCCTTTAGAAATTTCATTCCCTCTTTCCCACTTGACTGAAAACAATTCATCTTCTTCCTCTTTTTATTTTTCAATCTAAATACAAATAGTGTGAGTTAAACACCCTTATATGAAATCTCTTAAATAATCATGTTCATCGAATAAATATTTTAGTGAATTTAGTTAGTATTCAATAAAACAAAAGAACCCTTAACTTGTGACTCGTATAATTTGATCAGAAAAATAATTCAATGTACAATGGATAGTCTCAAAAGTGATCAGTGCTCATGATGACATAGGACCAAGGATGGATTGAATTAGTTTGTTGAATGATCGACAATTCTCTCTCAGGATGGTCACTAGTTTTATCATTTTTTAGTATGTTCAAAATGAGAAAAAAGATGCATTAGTTTTATGATTAATGTTAAAGACGTGGATTTTTCTACAAAGTAGTGGGAGTGTTTCATAAATATAACTTATAAGGATATATCAAATGAATTTAAATGATCCATTCCCAATAATAGTGAAATTATCATTTATTTAGTTTCATTATTGGAATTAACTGGGAATGATATTGTTCGAAGGCCTACAACTCTAGATATTGATGGTGAGTGTAGGCACATATTCAAGTTTATAAAACATATTAGTTGTCCCTAGATGGGGGAATTTAGAATTAGGTGGAACCAATGTGTTTTTCTATTATTTCTTATGAAAACATGAGATATGATAAATCTGTATAGATATTTAATGGATCATGTGATAGAGATGAGAAAGAACTCATCTAGATCAAATTATTCAACCTTACCCAAATTGATATATACCATGATAGAATATAGAGTATTAGTACCTAGAAATTCAGAATCAATGATAAATTGTGGTGTTTTATGTTTATGTTAGTTTATATAGAAGAAAATGAAAGTTAATTGGAATATTTCGATTAGGAAATGGATGGTTGAAATTGATGATCTCTATGACACTTTTAATCTAGTGCAGCACCTTACCATACATTGAAACCTGAATGAACTTGGCTTAGATCTAGATGAAGTTATGGTATATTCTTATCATGAGGAATTTGGGGTTGATTTTGTATAATAATATTTTTAAGAATAAGAATTAGAATTAGTTTCTATTGAAGTTGGTAGTGTCAATGATGTGTCTAAGAATCCAATAGTTTCCTATAGATCTACTAGTCCTACTCTCTTTATATTACTAATAGATATGTATTTCTGAGAGAAGATTAGAATTCATAAAATATATAAGTTTATTATGGTAATAATAATGATAGATCCTCTTTATACACTCCTAATGAGGTTGTAGTTCTAATATATGATTCTGATTTTGATGTTGATGGGGGTGACGAGGATCAGTAGTATCACTCTTTTCATTATGTTTTTGAGTTTATGAGATCTTCTAGTGGTGAGAGGAAATGTGTGGCACCCTCTTCTTCAGCTATTCAAGCTCCCAATAATATATATTTTTATGATACTTAGGATTCAGGTAACCATGCTCAATCAGTTTCCTTGGATAAAGATTATGAGGATATATCACTAACTAATTGGGAGATATGCCAAGGATCGTATAAGATTTGTATTGAATATTATGATTCTGATTATGATCATTATTAAGGTAGACCAACAGATCATGGTGGGACTACCATTTAATTTCAGAATCGGGATAATGAAGGATTATTGGTGAAAAGGATTGTTGAGACAACCCAGTTAAAATATTTCCTTATAATGGTCATAATATTTAGGCTCGACATGAAGTAGCTGGATCACATAGACATAGGAGGACTCCTCATCCTACATATCCCCCTCCATATAGTTATGTGACTAAGGATGATTTATATTTATTTAAGGAAATTTTTATATAAAACTTTAGTGGTTATCTTCAATATTCTGTCAGTATTGGGACTAATCTTTGTGACTCTGAAACTATGATGATAGACTATATAGATATTCCTTATTTTCAAAAAATATTAATTTTGAAAATGCAGATCATGGTGAATGAAAATAAAATATTTTTAGAGTAGATGAACTATTTTAAAATTTATATAGAATATATTTGTTATATCATCATTAGGATGGAGATATAACTTTTGGAGAGTCTATAGAGTTTCTATACTCCTACATAATCTTCTTCCAGATATCCTTTACCTTTTACTTTTATTCTTGCTTTAGTGGAAGCTCATTTGATCAAATCTATTGTCATAAATGATTATCATGTAGTGTTGGATGAACATTCTTCTTCTAAAAAAGATGATCATTGATAGATAAAAATATATTGTGAGAATATTTATAAGTTGGAAATAAAATTTTTGAACGAGGAAATGAATAATATAGAAAATATAACTAAGGATATAAAAAACTATCTTTCTCATATTTTAAAAAGAATTATCATAATAATCATTTTAAATTCTTAGTTGAAAATTTAATGATGCATCCCATGACATGGGATTTCAAGGAAAGTGTTAACCAAATCAAATATTTGACTCTTCTTCTCAATATTTTTATGGAGTAGAATATACTATTCACTAGGATCATGGAACATGGTGGTATGATCATCACCCGATTCATAGAGTTGATGGAATCATTTATCTATACCACTAAGAATGATTAGGTTTCTCCCTAATATACTCATATTGACATTCCCCTGACTAGATCAACTTCTATACCCATTTCAATACCTATTCAGACATCCTCTATTATAGTGAACCCATTTTGACTCAATTCTATTGGAATTGTGAGAAAAAATAGACCTTTTTTAGCACATGTTATGGATTTTCATCCACCTTAACCTTCAGCATCAGATACCTCCGATTATTTTCCTCATTACACTAGAGAAACATATACGATATTTTATCCTATATCTCTAAAATTGAAGGATTATTCTTGATATTCTGATTATAAATTTGGTTTGGATTTTGGTTTTTATGTTTTAATTCCTTTTTCTGATTTAATTTACTCACTTTAAAATTTCTACTTCTAAATTCACTTTTATATTACTTATATTTATTTCATTACCTACCCTCTTAACCTTTTTTATAATCCCAAAATGGGGAGAAATTACACAAATAGAAAATGGTTCTATGGATTAGGTGAATTAAATCTTTGTACATCACATATGTACTTGAAATATTAAGAAAAATTTTAATATTCTTATCAATGTATTAATTTTCTCTATTATTTTAATTTCCATGTTATTTGAACATCAAAAAGGGTGATATTTTTTGAACCTATTTATTTTAATAATCAAAAATCATGTTTGGTATATTTACAATGAGTTTAATGTTTTATGATAGTAAATCATTTTTTAGTCATACTATGAATCTATCCTAAGTTTGAAGAAGTACAACCATACTTGTATACCATTTATTCAAAAGAACCACCACTGATATTCTCTACCATTAAATTAAAGTATCTACCCATAAACATATCCACTTTTAGTTCAAAGGATCTACAACTAGAAATCTCTACAAACATTTCAAAGGATATACCACTAGACATCTCTACCATTAGTTAAAATGATGTACCAAAATGTATTTCAAAAGTTAGTTCAAATTATCTACAACTAGATGTAGATCTATTTACAGTATAGATCTACTGCTAGAATAAGATCTACCTCTTGTATATATCAACCCAAGATATAAATCTACCATTATTATAGATCTACCACAATAAGATCTACCACTAGAGTTCTAATATAGGTATCCAAATTTAATCCCAAAATTAGTTTTCATAATTTGTAGTATAAGGAATTAAATTTTTGTGAGATCCATGTGGAATTAAGAAGGATTATTATTAAAGAACACCATGAAATCCATAATGAAAATGTCATAGGTTTCCAGTTTTTACACTCACTACAAAGATTATGGCCTTCTTTCTACAATAAATATTTGGACCATAAAGTCTATACATTCTAATGAAATAACGTCATGACTCGGAGATCTCAAGTGTGTGGGATTGTGACCTTATTAGAAATAAAAGGATATACATTGTCTTCTGGAAGAATTCTAGACATTCACATCCTAAAAATAGAAGAATTTATAGACTTCCACGACCCCCTAATTTACTTTTTATTCTATGTTTCTTGTTTTATATCCTTCCAAATATGAATTCAAGGAGTATTAACAAATAAATACTCATAGATTATGCACCACTTCTTTTTCCCATTGCTAAACTATTTCTCTTTCTGTTTATTCTTTAATTTTGAGAAGTGTATTTTTGTCTTCTATTTATTGATAAACATTGTATCCAATACCAAAATGGAGAGTTCTTAACACACACTCTCTATTTTCTTCATCTGTATTTCCATGAATAACATGAAAAGAGTTCATATATGACACAATATCTATTTCATCCCATGTATAACTATGTAATAGGATCTATTCTTGGATAGCCATGTGAGTTGTTGATTCTACAACCCATTCAAGGTCGTTGATCAAGATTATTATATAATAAACTTCTTGGTAGACTATGATTTCTGACTGGAGAGGATTAATTATCATCTTGAGATATAAACCATTGTTCAATTTCCATTTCACCACATTTTCATATTTATTTTTAATTTTTTTAAATCAAACCTTTTTCTATTTTCTAAAATTTTAACAAAAATTCACTCTTATAGTTAATCTTGATTTGTGTTATATATTTATAATGTGTCTTCATTAGTAAATTTGTTTGAAATGATAAAGTCTTTTGAAATTTATTTTCAATTATCTTTGATCCTACTTTTATAAATTATTTATGGAATCAAATTATATATTTATATATTTTTTATTAACTAGTTGTTTTTATCCAATTGGGTTATTTAAATTACAATCTATTTTTAGATAGATGTTTTCAATGGAAACTCAATTCACTCACCACTTGAGTTTTCCACTAGGACCAATAATGTGAATTACAAGGTCTTAAAATGAGGAAAACAACCTAAACCCTCGCATTATAATCATTCAGGCCTCTCTAGCCCTTAATCTTTTTAGGTATTGATACAAAGGTTCAAAAGTATAGAATGCTTCTGATCCAAACTATGTTGTGCAACAGATACCATCATTTTATGGATACTTTCCCCTAGAATATCTATGATTAACCTCCTAATTATTATCACATCAAATTTAGGACTCCTCCTTGGGACTTAATTGGTTACCAATAAAATATCCATAGTGGTTTATTGATTTCATTAAACCCATTTTCATTAAGTTGGAGGTTGATATTCTAGTAGAAAACTATTCATAGTGGAACTAGAGTGGGTTGATGTGCTTTCTCTATCCCCCTTCAGACATTAGTTTCCAACCAACTCACTCATTTTGCAATAGGAGATTCAACAATGATGAAATCCCCCACCAAACCCATGATGATTGAAATGGAAGAAAGATGGAAGTCCTTATCCTATAGTCAATATAAACCACCATCAATCTAATATCAAGTAATAAATCCAATAATTAATAGAAAATAAGAAATATAAAGGCTAGTTTTGAATAATAAACAAATTAATAAGGAGATTGAGGTGAATGGAAGTTCATTTATGCACTATCTGGAGTGGTTTAGGAGGAACATCAAAGGAGAACTAGTTCAACATAGCAAGCTGGAAAAGTCCAGTACTCTAGGATGGTATAGAAAGCCTACCAACATAGAGGTTTTGATAAAGATACATAATTAAACCATAAGACTCAATAATATCTCACCCCATTGTTATCCAATACTCTATAAAGTAAGTTCCATCACACAATATACTAGAAGGTAATGACCTAGCGCATTAACTTGAGGAAGTTATCAATTCAATAGAATCCTTATACCTCAATTATATTATGGCCAATTCAAGTACCCAAATTCTACAGTGATGTTTTTAAAACATAGATCATAGAAACTGCATACCGATTTAGGCTTTATTAATCAAGCTATTATACTAGACACCAAGACAAAAGAAACCAATCAAAATGATAAATATTTTCCTTATTTTTTTTAAAATATCACTATAGAGAAGATCCCTCTTAGTTCCCTATTTAGGCCCACTCATGTCCTATAGGTGATAAATATAATTCCCCCTCATGAAATATGGAATTGAAAGAGGTAAATTAATTAATAGAGAATAAATATCTATGATAATATTACTCAGATATTGATGTTAAGATCCAAAATAAGGGAGACTGGCCCATAACCTTTAGAAAGTATTATTATTTTGTAGAAGGTATTCTATTTCACATAGGTAGATATCATCTAGTTAAGGACCAATACATAATCATTATTTGAATCAATAATATCCCTTTTAACCCACTATACACCACTAAGGGACTGAATTTTATTCCTTCACTCGCATAGAAATGTTTAAAATGTTACAAGATAGTGAATAAATGGATTGAATTTGACCACAACATTATGGTTCTTCTTTAATTACCTATCATAATAGTCATATAATATAGAATACTAGAACTTTATTGTTTTATCTTTTTATTTAGATAAATATCTATATGGTCAAGTTGAGAATGAGTGGAAAAATTGTCAATAAAAAACATCATCTGCTTGACCATCCCCTTCATTATTATCCAGGTGACTCAACTTAATTTTTCCACTAGCAAGAAACAGTCTCTAGGAAATCCTAGAAATGGAAAAGGAATATTTTTTTCATTTCTTGATGATAAACCCAACCATGATCGTTATGTTTCCTAGTAACATTGAAGTCAGCAATGGTCTATGGTCACGAACAGGCCTCTCATTTTGCTAACTACAAGTCATTATTTATGACATAATATTGAATATAAGGCATCCAAATAGATTTATTCATTTCCTTTATCCATGGGGGTAGGATCTAATGAGTGGGGGATATGGAAACAATAGTCTATAATATGTAAAATTTTCGTTCAATCGTATGACTATTTGTGCAGTTCATTTTAGTGGTTGTCGATTGAAATGTACACCTATGTTTGGTGTTGTAATGATCTTGATATTGTTTTTCTAGGATGATACGACCTATTAGATGAATTAGGATACACCTTCCCCTAGAATAACCTCACCCATGATACTATAATATGAAATCTAGTAAATTCAAATCTCTAAAACAAAGTCAGTAGGTGTCTGAGGTCATCAACGATGTATGAGGATGATGCAACGGTATGAGGGGGGTCATCTAACGAGGATGAAGTAATGGGTGAATCCAATACCTATTGGTTATTGAGTGTTCAGAGATAAAAATTTCCACTCATAAGTTATATTTCATTATTTTTTATTATTTTAGTTTTATATATCACAAAAAACCTTCTAAAAAATTATTTACAAAATTTTTATGTCTCAATTGTTTTGTTATATTTTTATAGAAAACATTATCTTCTACCATAATTAGAATAAGTTGTAATGTATTAAAAATATCAAAATCGCATTATTCAGGATAGTTGTCAAAATGATTATGGGTTTGATTAATCAAACTCACTATTATATTACCATATGATAGATATTTTTCATGTCTTTCATGCTAAAAGAAGTCTTAACCATCAAACTAATACTGGTATTGATACAATCAAATTAACTATGATGAAGTTTATCATAATACACATCTTAAGTAAGTTCATTAGACTAACTAAATTTTATAATTGGAATAAGGAATACTTATTTCAATATTAAATAAAAAATTAACATGTGGTGGTTTTAATCAATATGATGTATGATATTCAGTTACACCAGATCATTATGAGTTGTCAATCGCTAGATTTCTGATGTTATTGCAAAAAACATGAAAATATAAGCATTAGGATATTACCTGTAAATATATAGTCATTTGAAGAGTTTGGAGCCAATTAGTTTTTTACCCTCAAGTCATATGAACAATAATTATGGTGAACATATCATTCATAGACTTTTATATTTCTTTAGAGAGTTTTCTTCTTATGTAATCCTTGTTAGGGTTGTTTCTTTAAGGACTTTTGAAATTCTATGTATGTTCAATCATCATAACGATCGATGGATCTCAAGGATAGGAAGACAATGATTTTGATCCACTAGATTGAGTTTATATAGGGATATTAAGATAGATATGATCATCATAACAAGGGATTCTAGGGATAGAAAGATGGATCAAATCCGATCAACGTATCGAGGGCTTTCCTAGTAAGGAAAGGAAAAATTTACTGTAAGTATAAAATAGTGGATACCTTTAGTCATGGTTTTTCACTTTCTTTTACTTAAGGTTAAAGGAGTTATCTTATTAATAATATATCTGATTTCATTATTAATTTTACATAGCATTCAATTTCCTATTTTTGAAAAGCATTTATTCCAATACATTTAATGGAAAGTGAGTCATCGTAGTTATCTCTCTATTCTGTTTGTTTTATCATATTAGCTCTAATTATGATAATTACACTCTGATAAATTGGATCCATAGTGATTATGATTTTTAGTCTCATATAATCATACTATATCAAGTAATGATTATGTGACTTTGTTAATTGGACTGAGTCCAAGACTGCTAACCATATATTAAGAGGATTGTGTGTTAAATAGTTTAATCTTAAAAAAATTATTTTTTAAAATATAATTCACCCCCAACCTCTTGTATGTATATCAACCTAAAAAATTTATTCTGATCTAATAATGTGTATCAGAAGGGGTTTCTACTGCTTATATACATAGAAATTTTTTACATTCTTTACAATTTTACGTTTGTTAATGTTATGATATAAACTTTCTATTTATAAAAGTTAGTTAAAAAAATAAATATTTTTGGAAAATAATATTTGTTTTTGTTTTTAAAGATGAATGGTGTGAATGTTTCTTCAATAGATAATCTAAATCCAAAAGGACCACCTACCTTGGAGGAAGCTGATTATGAGTGATGGAGAGATAGGATGAAGACTTCTATTATCGACACTAGGGTTGATATTTTTTTCTCCTTACTAGATAATATAAGATTACTAATAATGAAGTTACTAGTTTTACACATCATTAATATCATAAATATCAATTAAATTATTGAGTAAGTAAAACATTTTTTTGTTCCATGACACGAAGTATATACAGTCAGATATTTTTATGTGAATCCCCAAACAGTATCTTGAAAAAGTTAATAGTCTTGCATTTTATTAATTCTATTGTTGTAGATACTAGGAGAGATATTATTAGAGAAGTATATTAGTCCTTTTATTTTATTCACAAATATTAAAATGAAAATATGTACTAGATATTTATGGCCATCATAAACAGTTTAAAATCTATTGGTAAAAAAGGTCTTGATGATGAGATCCTTGTGGAAAATATTGTATAAGTTATTCCAAATGATTGGTAATAAAAAATAATAGTTGTGGATGAGATGATAAAGTTGAATAATCATAATTTTTATTATCTCATTGGTACACTAATGTATTATGATGGTAGATTCAATAGATATGATGAGAAGAATAAAAATAAAAAAAATGGTGTTACATTTTCTACAACATCTACCTTACCATATAAAACTCAGTATCCTAATAATGTTTTTAATTATTTAAGGAGGAATAATTTTATTATTCAATCCAATTATAGTACTTCTGATAATTATGAAAATTAGTTATCCAATCTCACAAGAATGATGAATAGGTTTTTTGGATGAAATATTTTCAATATCATTACAAAAAGAGTCATAATGATAAAGGTGATAGGAAAGATGAAGTAAATAGTTACGAATGTAAGAAATCTAGACATATTTGACTAGATTTTCTAATGATTAAGAGGAAATATGGAAAACAAAAAAATTCAAAAGGAATTCAAAAATGTATTACAATTAAAAAGGAATGAAATTATTGAAAGTTTTCGACACATGGAGTATCGATGGTGGTGAATCTTATGAGGATTGTTTTGAGAATGAATGTCCCTAAAAGAGGAACATACATGTTTTTTCTAATATACCCATAGTAAATAAATGCTTTATGGATAAGGTACATATATCTTAATCCCTCACCAACATGTATTTATATTCTACATATCCTAAAAAGAAAAATACTACATCATCTGGTGAAGAATATTCCCTACTCAGTAAATATAATTATTTATCTTATTATGATGAGGATTCTCACCTTTCAAAAATTTTAGAAAATGAGAATTGTATAATTTTTAAACAAACATGATAATGCTAAGTCTAGACTAGATAAGTTTTATTCAATAATAAATGTTTTGAAAAATTAAATATCGGATCTTTCAAAAGATCTTGGAAAAACTAATTTTGAAAAAGAAACCATTTATGAATATTTAGAAAATTTACTTTATGAGAAAGATGTTTTACAAACCAAACATAGTTCTAAGAATATTTTTTATGAGGATAATAATGTATTTGTAAAACTAAAATATAAAATTTCTTCTTTAAAAAAACTTATATAAACCATTACCACTTGTAATGAAAGCATTGAAAAAATGTACATACAAATTCATACTCATGGTAGTAGTTCTGGAATGAGTTTTTCATATAAAAACCCTATTTATAATTGAAATTTCTTTGTTTTAAAAAGTGAAACATTTTTCACTAAGCGACAAAGTGGATGGAGAATGAAGAATAATTTTTCATTAAACAATGATAAATCACTAGGTTTTCACAACGAATATTTTTCAAAACAAATGTGGATTTTTAAATTTTTATTATCTAACATTACCAAACCCAATAAGGTTTTGGTTCTGAATGACTAATATTTCTGTTTTCATAAAAGAAAATTAAACAATAATAATAGGATAGTGGTTGTTCTAAGAACATGACTATAAATAAATAAATATTCAAGAAGACAATCAAGATGAAAGTTGGTAAATTAACTTTCAGAGGTAACGATCAAGTATAGATAATCAGAATAGGTAAAAAATTTTATTATATAAAGTCCCTTATTTAAATTTTTTTATTTGTTTTAGGTATCAAGGAAACCCATAAAATAATAATTAAATTATGTGATGAAGGTTTCCTTGTGTGTTTTAGGAATTATAATTATTTAGTACATAGTTCTACGGATGAATTTTTTATTCCTTCTAATAAGCATGAAAAATTTTACACACTAAACTTGGAAGACTATAGGATCCAACACTTACCTTGACTTAATGTAATGAAATATAGACCCTGTATATGGAATATAATTTTAAGAAATTATAACCTTATAAATATATCTTAATTGACTAAGAAATGAATTTTTATGGATCTTCTAGAATATAGGTTTGATACATCAAAATTTTGTGACCCTTTTCAATAATGTAAGGATCATAAGTCAAGATTTACATATTGTAGTGAAGTATCAAATTCTAATGATTTATAGTTAGTGAAAAAGGACTTATTTGGTCATTAAAAATGAAAAGTATTTGAGGAAAATACAATAAATAAGTTTTAGTTTATGATTACACTAGATATACATAGGTTTATTTTATCACAAATAAATCTAAAGTTTTTTGTTATTTTGAAACTTTTTCCCTACATATAAATGAGAAAACATAACACTGACAACTATTCATAGTGATCATGGTGAAGAGTTTAAGAATTATGTTTGTGAATCATTTTGTAGTCAAAAATGAATAGATACAACTTTTTATCACCTTGAAACCTCTAACAAATTGGTGTAGTTGATATAAGAAATATTATTTTTCAATAAATAACTACCACAAAATTGAGTGAATAACCATTTGCAAGAAATTGTTGGGATGAAGTTGTTAGTACATAATGTTATACTATAAATTGAGTTTAAATTTAAACTTTTCCTAAAAAAACTCATAATGAGTTATGGAATGGAAGAAAACAAAATGTTTCCTACACCATAGTTCTTGGTTTGATAGTATTCATTCTGAATACTATAGATAATTTAAACAAACTCACACCCAAATTTAATGAAGAAATATTTTTAGGTAATTAAACTAATTCAAATGAATTTATAGTTTTTAAAAAAATTATTATATTGTTGAGGAAATTATGCATATTAAATTTGATGAAACCTATTCTTTTGTTTTCAAACAAATTCAACCAACATCCTGAGATGTTATTTCTCAACCTCATTTTCAGCCTTTCTTAGAAATTTATTATCATAAGTTAATAACTCAAGAAATATTTTATGAATTTATTCCCAATGAATATTTCCTATCGTTGTTTGAAAAATATAATTTTCAAAATCTAATATGTAAGTTTTTTCATAGGAATCATCCGAGTGAATGTATTGTTGGTGGCGTAGATAAACCTGTTAGGATAAGAAGTTCCTCAAGAAATGGAATTGAACTTTTGCCTTTATTATCCCAATTTGATCCTAAAAATCCTCATGTGGCTTTATGTGATGACGATTTGATTAAGACAATGCATGATGAGCTCAATGAGTTTTAGAGGAAAAAATTCTGGATATTAGTTGAATGACCTATAAAAAATTATATAATTGGAGTAAAATGAGATTTTCAAAATAAGTGTTGTGAAAATGGACCAATTTTTATAAATTAGGTAGAATTTTTTGTAATGTTTATAATCAATGAGATTTAATTTATTATAATGAAACTTATGCTATGATAGCTATACATAAAGCTATTTGAATACTTCTAACCTTTTCGTAATTATTTATGTTAAATGTTTTTCATAAGGATGTGATGTGTTCTTTTCACAATGGATATGTTCCAGAGGAATTTTATGTTTAAAAACCCTGGTTTTAAGAATAAAAACATCATGAATACGTTAATAAACATACCAAAGATTTATATGGAATAAAATAATCCACTAGAGATTTTTATGATATATTAACATGATTTTTTATTACAAAAAAAATTTTAAGGGAGTTGAAGACATAACCATTTTAAAAAAATATGTTTATAAAAATATGATGATTGACCAAATTTATGTTCATGAAGTTATATTTGGTTCAACTTGACAATCCTTAACAGATTACATTGACCATATTATGATGTGTGATTTTGAAATGAGTATGATGGGTGAGTAAATATTTTCCGGGTTTTTAAATATCAAAAAAACTAGAAGTAACTTTTATATCTCAACATAAGTATATAAAAGTTATTTTTAGGAAATGTTGATATGACAGTACCAAAATTATTAGTATTTCTAATCGTACATAAAATAATTTATATCTCGATGAGGTTAGAAAAATAGCTGATCAAAAGATTTTTAGAGTTATGATAAGAAGTTTACGTTACTTTACATAATTTTTAGTAATATAGATTTAATGTTTTTTGAATTATTAGGTGAAATATATAAAGGAAATATGATATAATTCCATTTAAAATATTTAAACCAAATTTTTCATTATCATAAGGGTGTTATGAATTTAGGAATTTTCTATTCTTGTGGAAGTGTTTTTGAATTAAAAAGTATTTAGGATGATAAATTCGATGGTTATAGAATGGATATGAAAATCACATCTGTGACTTTTCATTTCTTAAGAGATTACATAGTTTCTTGGTCTTCTAAGAAACAAAACTTAGTAGCAATTTCCACCACTAAAGAGGAATATGTGGCAGCTAGAAGTTATTGTTCTAATGTGTTGATGGTGAAACACACACTTACTGAATGTTTCACGAGTTTTACAAAAACTCAAATATTTTTTGTTAATAAAAGTTTCATTACTGTAAGAAAAAACTCAGAACATCACTCATGTGATGAGAACATATATATAAGACACAATTTTCTTTCAGAACACACACTTAAAATAATATAACATTTTACAATTAATCAGAACACAATAGCAACATCATGATATTTTTTCAAATTTTCATCTTTCTGATAGATTTTAATATGTTAACAGAAGCTAGGAATTATCAATATAATGTAACCATTAATACCTAGTTATTTTGATACCTATATCCTTACATTTAGTTACTATTTTTCATATGGGGTGTACAAATGTTTATTGTTTGTCAAAAACATTTTATTTACAAAAAAAAATTCTATAATTTTCATCATAATGAGTTATTTAGAGTCAAAACTTTATATAATAAATTTGGATTAATAATTCTCCTAATGATTCTCAGATTTATATGATTTCATAAAATCTCAAAAATCCAAAATTTATTAATTATTTTTGAATTAAAAATATTTGATAACCTGTTTTTTTATTATGTAAAATCATATTGTGTTTCATTTTTAAATTTTTATAATTAGTTTTCCGACTAAAAATATCATATTTAGTATTTATTTTAAAAAAATCATAAATAGTTTACAAATACTAAGAATAATAGGTTAACCATGCGGATAGATTTTTTCACTCTAAAAGGTAATCTTATAATATTTTTTGTTTTCCCACTAGTTCATTATATTAATATTTTTTAAAACCTTCAGTTTTAATTTTTTTTGTTTTTTCAGTTTTTTAAATATATTTCTAATCATGTCCTTTCTCAGTTAGATAAAAGTGTTAAAAACAACAAGAGTTCCAAAATATTTTTAAAACATTCTTTAGATCAATTTCAATAGTCATGTCAGAATGCTTTCAATACCAACCATTAAAAATATTATGTAAGATGAACCACCAACCACCACATCCAATATTTAGATGGACCCCCAATGTCCCACATAGGCTCTCTAGTTCTTTTTCTCCCACATACTGCACCCCTAAAATCTCTCATTCTGAATTTTTTTCTTTATGTCTGATCTACGATATTTTCTCAGATCCAATGGACACTAATGATGTTTTTTTCAAAATGATTCATATTCCAGGAAAATCTAGTTGAAATATCATGGTATGAAATATATGAATCAACATTGAACAAGATAATTACATTTTGAGTATGGCAATAATTTTTTGATGAGAAACTAGATATAGACTTTGACTAGTATTTTCCTGATATGGTTTGTTAGTTCTATTCTTCTATAGAGTTTCTTAAGGAAGATGGTAATGATAAAATATATTTTAAAATGTATGGAAATAGGTATAATTTGTCCTATAAGAAACATGTGGACTTGGTTGGAATACTATCTAAAGGATAAGCCTATTATCTTTCACCAAAGATTCTAGATAATCTCAGTCTGTTTGAAAATGGAAAAGATGAGGAATCATTGTTTTCTAAATTCAAAAAGGATATAAATGTTTCCCATCCCAATTTGGAAAAAAATTGGTTTCATTATTAATTCTAGAATTTTTAATACTGAGGAAGGGAGATAGATATAACTTAAATGTATTTGATGTTTTCTTATTGGACTATTTGGAAAATACGAGGAAGATAGAGCTTGTCAAATTCCCCCTTCTCATTGTTGAAGACATCAAAATACCCTCAATCAATCATGGATTATAATTTTTCTTTATTTTAAAAGTAATATTATTGCTAAATGTGTGGATGTTTTCAAAGATGAAACCAATTCATATCCAATGAGGGAAAATATTTCATTTATTAGTCAGGATATTATGAACAAGATGAGGTTGGTATTTGATAGTAAATCAAATATGTTTTTTTAGAAATTTGATGGTACTTCATGAGAAGATAGACCACCAAGGAAGTAAAAAAATTAAATGAAAATGAATATTAAGGCATAGACCACTCCACTAGAGAGAATAATTAAAGAAAGGAATGTTCCTCATGATGTATTTCATGGTTGTAAGAAAAGGAAGGATGAGAAGAAACTCAAGGATCCTAAAATATAAATCAACCCCAAATAAGTGAAGGATTTTAAAATTCATATATTTGATACATTATAAGAAGAATAAAAGAGGATCAAGAATAAGGGGAAATTAAAACAGTCTTAGATTTATAAGAATCGGTTAAAAGTATTTGAATGAGACTCAAAGAATATATCCCTTCCAGGAATCCATGCCAGTTAGGTTAATCTGGAAGATGAATTAACTTTCCAAGAAACTTTGGTAGTTCAGGAAAATGTTACTTTTATTAGAAATAAAATAAAAGGGATGATTTTTGAGGAAGGAGTAGTGCTAATTAATTGTAAAAATAATCAAAGACACAATTTTTGGGTACGGTATATCTAACAACTGCCAGGTAGTTAGAAAAATAACTTGAAGAAGACCTTTGTGGATAATTTCAATAAGAACACAGTGATGAAAAAGATAATAAATAAATAGAAAAATATGAGAAGTAATAAAAATAAGTTAATAATGAAGAATAATTGGAATGAATATAAGTTGAAACTGAAATTGAAGAAGATATTTAACAAGAAGAATAAGGAGAAGATAACGAGAAAGAATACAGAAATGAAGAAGATGAAAATGAATAAACTCATTCTGATAAATAATTTTGGGAATAATCATCCTCATTAGACCTACCATTCAAATATCATAAATAAGATAAGAAACCAAAAAGTTCTCAAGAAAAATATTATTCATTAGAATAATAATAATAGACATCCCCAATGAAAGAAGATCAAAATTATAAAATAATCATTGATGAGGAAGTTGAATATTATTAGGATATTGAAATCCTTTAATTTTCTAATACAATGATGTTGTTAAAAATAAGGTTTCTAAAATATCTAAAAATTAATTTCTATGAATGAAAAAATGGGATGAAATATGATATCAAAATAAGTAGAATAAATCCTCTTGATATTGAACCAGAACAATTTGACTTTGCAAAAATGATAAATCTAAAAGGTGTTGATTACATTGGCAATGTTTTGAAAAGATTAGAAGGAACTACATATTATTTTCCAAGTCTTGAACCAAGAGGATAGATTATCCATGATATTCTTAATTAGAAATTATTTCCATTTAAACATTAAAAAATATCCTTGATTCAGATCAAATATTTTTTGAAAACTTTTCAATAATGTTATGAGACACATACAAATTCATGTAATCAGATTGTTAAATGGTCTCATCATATTGATGGAAATATTAAAATTAATGATGAAAAATTCAATTAAGTGATGAATATTATGGTTGAATCATCCAAATCCATAAATCACTTATCTAAAGATATGGTAGATAGGGTGAATTTTGTTGATGAATTCCAGGATTCCACCAATGATCCTACTCAAGAAGTTTTTTTCTAAAAAATATGATTCGATACATGGGTTTAAAGATGTCCCAACTCCAAAATATTGAAGACGAATTCATAAAATTGGGTATTGATAAGAAATATCTTTTTCAGGAAGTCAATAAGTTAAGGAATTTTTAAACAAAGTTGACATGTGTGATAAATTAATAAAGCAGTTCAAAAATATGAAGGCCTTATGAAGAAATTGTAACAACTCAAGAATTTTAATATTTTTTGTTTCCTATTTTTGTTTTTTATTTTATTTTATACTCAGCAATACTATTTCATTTAATGAAATGAGTATAATTAAAATGAGACTGTTGGGTTTCGACTGTTATATGACCGTTGGTCGATATGACCATTTGAAACTAAATTTTGTGATTATTGTCCATAAATACAAGTGATCTTGGTCAATTAATACAAAAAGAATATTTGATGGCCTCAACTAGTAGTTTTGGGCTGATTGAATCCCATCTGACGGAACATAGGAAGGATGTAAAACCACTGGGATTTTCTCTGGACCAAAACCAAGCCAAACATAATTCGTGTGAAGCAAGAACAGAATTGCATTTGGGAGAAGTTCAAACTGATTGAAATCACCACTCGGTTAATGTTTACCGATTTTCCCCTAGATTCTATCACCTTATCACAAGTTACACTTAGATCCTATGCTGGTGTTATTAGGGGCTATATAATGAGACCGTAAATGCTTTGTGTAATCCTTTGAGATAAATAAAATTGTGATTTCTTCTTGGTGAAGTTTGTGAATTTTCAAATGTCTGAATAAATATAGGATGTATATTATTGATGAGTTTTTAAAAAATTGGGTATTTTAAATTATTTATGTAAATCTTAAATAATTAATGATGTGTAACGATTTTCAAAAAATGGTCTTCTACATTTGTGTTCAGTAATAAAATTTATAGTATAATAAGATCAACATATTTTTTTGTTAATAGTAAACTATGAATAGTAATTTAATGCTTATGAATAGTAATGTAACCAAATTGATTAGTAACCTTACTTAAGAAAGTATTAATATATTTTTGGCACCTTGATTAGGTAATGTGATTCAATAAAATAAGTAAATAACTGTTTCAGAAATTATTAGTTAAGTATTAGCTTCTTTTGGGTGAATAGTGTTTTTATTTAAAAATTAAATTAAAAATATTTAGAATATTATTTTTATAAAATTAATTCCATTTCTGAATTCAGAGCATCGATATTTGGTTAAGGTAATTTTTGGGGATTTTTCTAAAAAAGTTGATTTTTCAGTGAATAGTAAAAATACTGTTTTGAGTTTCAGGTGTTCAATGACATATTTAACGATGTAATTGTTATGTAATCTTTATGGTAGACATGTTAATAGTGATATATGCTATGAGGAGTCCCAAGTGGCCAATACCATGGAAATAAACCATGGGAAAGCTCATGTTTTATCCAATACCACTGATCAGGTGTCCCTTAGAAATTAATAATTTATTCCCTCACTTATCCTAGAAATACCAACCCATTACCTCATCCTTTTTATTCCAAAATCCTCCTAACTGGATATCTATTCTCTATACCTTTAAATGAGTCCTCCCAAGTTTCCCTGAAGCCTCCAAATGTCCCAAACTTCAATCATTGTTAGTTACTCTTCAAGGTAAGGGATATTTTCATCCTCTTCTTTTAAGTCATGAAATCCTTTATGTTATGTCTTATAGTTCAATTTTATTATGTGGGGGGTTTTTTATATATATTTACTACTATCCATTTCATTTCCAAATAAAGAAAGACCCTTTCTTCTCTCATTAATTGATTTTCTAAATTTTTAAGTGACGTTGTTAGGCTGTCAAATTTCTTGTAAAAGAAATCACATCTTCCCTTTCCTTTCATGTTTCCTTTTCATGTGGTATGTCACAAAAATATCCATACCATGTTCTTATCTCCATGTTGTTCTGTATTTATATTTTAATATGAGTTATTTATGAGTGGGTTACCCTTGTACCCTATCTTTTTATTATTTTCTAAACCATGTTATATAACTATTATGCTGCAGAAATTTCGTCTCAAAATTTATCTCTCTTTCTCTCAAGAAATTATTTGATTTATATATGTGAATACCCAGACCTATTTCTTTTATATGGGTGTTCATAAATACACATATATGATATATCTGATTCTGTAATTGACATACATATAACTCTCACTACCTTTCCATGGGTTTAAATGACATAATGGTCTTATTTTTATGTACTTTTAAAATGTCATGATTTAGAAATGAAACCCATTTCTTTTATTCTCTATGGGTTATTTATGAAATGTTTGATTATGATCTTTGTGGATCACATGAAAGTAAATACATATTATGGGTAAGCACTGGTAGTGCTCCAATGCATTGGGTAAATAATTAATCTCTTGAGATGACTAGTTTCACGATAGCTTGGTGAATAACATTGGTAATTTTTTACGACACCTTGGGGATAGACCATGGTGATATGTTCATGAATGTCTAAATGAAATGTTGAAGCCCCATATTAAGGTTGTGTTTAATTTTCATTTCATTATGATATTCATATACTTCCATTTATCATGTCTTTATGTTTTTATTCATGTTCTTATTAATAACACAAGTAATCTGATTCCGTGTTTACCCTTACTTGGCCTTCTGCTCACTCTTTACTTTGATATATGTCTCCAGGATTTGAGATGCATTAATTTTACATAGGATGAAAATATGATGAATCCTTAAAAGTGGATTCGAAGTATGTTTTGTGTTATTTTTATGTTTTATGTCCCTGATTTCCAAGACACTAGACTTTAAAAATCCTCTGTCTGTAAAAAGTAATGAAAAGTTATGTTATATAATGGTGGGATGTCATAGAAATTTATGATGAAAAAATGATTTTTTTTTTCTTTTGAACTCATTTTTATTTTTTTAATCATTTTAATTGTTTATAATAAATGAATGTTCGTTTCTTCCAAATCCTATTTTTTAAATGTTTTTAACTACAATAATAAATTTTTTATTTTATTTATAATTTTTGTCGATGATTAGGTAGTTAAATATTGTTTCATTTTTCACTTTTCTAACATTTTTGGAACATGGGTTCCATTCCCATTCTTTTTAGAAAATCAAAAAGGGGGAGAAATTATTATATGGGGGATAAAATCTTAATTTCGGAGAAAATTTTATAAAGGGGGTTGTAATATTATTGGGGGAATAAAATCCTAAGGGGGATAATATTTACTTATGAGAGGAAGTTATCTTAATGAATGAAATATTATGAAAATCCATAATATTCATAATCATATATATAGGAATTTTATACTCAGGAGAAGTTAAGAATTAAATAATAACTCTGAATAAGATGTTCTTAAATGAAATTGGATGTGTGTTTTTCAATTTATTTTTCATTTATGTTTTGGGGTTTCTGCCATACAAAAAGGGGGATATTTTTTATTCATATGTTCTACTTATTAATTTTCCATTCAATTTGTTTTGGAAATCACAAACAACATCTTAAAACATGTTTACTGAGTTTTAATGTCCCTAGTTTTTATAAGGTTTTTGTAGAAAACATTTTCTTTTACCATAGTTAGAATAAGTTATAATGTATTAGGAATATAAACATTACATTATTCATTATAGTAATCAGAATGAGTATGTGACCAATTAATCAGAATCTCTTTTATCAAACAAGAAGTTAGAATTTAGTCTTGTTTTTCATACTAACAATTATCTTGACCATAAAAATGATACAGGTATTGATACAATCAGACTAACTCTCATAATGATTATCATAAAAAAAATCCTAAAGAATTCCATCAGACCGACTGATGTTTATAATAAGAATATAGAAGAATTATTTATATCATATAGAAAAAACTTAAAATAGCAATATTGAAAATAAATACATATTCAAAAATTCTGTTATTCTAGATTTTTATGATCTATCAAGAATCAGCTATCCACGGTCACTATAAAAACATAGAAATATGACCATTGGGGGATTTCCTATAAATACTAAATCATTTGTAGAGTTTAGAGCCAATTCATTTTCTATCTCGAGTAGTTTGAATAATACATAGTGTGAACTGCTTGTTCATAGAATTCTTTAATTCGTAAAGAGTTTTCTTCATAATGATTCCATTCCAAGGTTGTTTCCTTAATAAAATTTCAGATTTTGTTGATATCCGATCATCACAACAACCGAGGGATTCTATGGATAGGATGACATCGATTTTGATCCCTTGTATTGTGTGATTATGGGGATACTAAGATATATCTGATCAACACATCGAGGGCTTCTAGGTAGAAGAAGACAGATGAAATATAACCATCATATTGTGGGCTTTCCAAGTAAGGAAATAATGATATTATAGTATCTATAAAATAGTGGATACATTTTATCAAGGTTACAGACAACTATTTTCTTAAGGTTAAACATATTAACTTTTAAATAAAAGATTGTAGTAAATTATTACTTTTAAATTTATATTCTATTTCTTATTTTTTTCACGATATTATTCAACTACATTTAATAGAAAGTGAGTCATGGTATTCGTCTTTCTATTAAATTTTTTATCATGTTACCTCTGATTATGATAATCATACTCAGATAAATCAGATCCATAATGATTACTACTTTTAGTCTAATATAATCGAACAATATCTAGTTTTGATTCTATGAATTTTTTAACTATACTGAGTCTAATTATGATAACCATACATTCATATGATTATGTGTTAAATATTTTAAACTTTTTAAACTACATTTTTAGAATAAAATCACCCCTATTTTATTTATATCCATCAGAGTGTATTCTTATGATCTTATAAGAAAAATTTCATATACTAGAATGTTGAATCCATAGAGGTAATACAGTTGAGCTTTAATCATCCTCTAATTCACTCTATCAACTTTGGTCCTCACTTTCTTAATAGATTAGTGAAAAGTTATGGAACTTATTCTGATACATTCTCTTTCTATTCTGAATTCATTCCCTAGTCTTTTTATTATTTCTCACACCCCACTCCCCAATATCTACATTGTTTTATATTTGGTAAAGCGGATGAACCGCTGAGTAGATTAGACCATTCCCCATACCCATAATGAAGAATATAATTTCCTACAACTGTTATATAGACTTGGATGCTATGTTGTTGAAAGACTAACCATCAATAGAAATGTCATATACTTGTATACATACCCAACCATTTAGCCACATATTCCGATTCAATCCTAATATTTCTTATTCTTTATAAATGACACTATATCAATAATTGTACTGTTTGTTCGTATCTTTTAATTTCTTCCATTAGTAATATTATAGGAAGATCTCAATACTGAGTTTAAATCCATAGAATTATCCTCATACTCTAATCAGTGAAATTTCCACACCAACACTAGAATCTGTAATAAAAAATATCCTTTAAAATTATAGGATCAATTAAATCAACAAAAAAAAAGAACCATTGATGTGACATACATGAATTTTTTTTGTTTCTATTGAACTACCTGAGTTGGTGAAAAATGGAATCCATGAAAAAAAGAGTAATTTGTGTCAATTTAATGTTTATTTTTCTTCCCATCTACTCCAACCAACACCACATTTAATGAAATGATTTATTTAGAGTACTGATCAAGCCCAACATTAAACTCAGGGTGTGATATATAAACCCCTATTTTCATTGTTTAAGAACCTTTCTTATGTAATATGGAAATGAAATGGACTCCAAATCGCCTTTGGATGGTCTATCATAGACTAAGGGAAAAAATTACTAGTTCTATAAAAAAACATTCCTTTACGTAAAAGTTATTCCTACTTCTATGACACAATACTTGATACATGAAACTAATCCCACTTATGTTAGTATATAAATAGGGGGACATGTGTTAATATCCAAGTAGATTTATTGCCTTATAATTGGGCCTAAAACTGACTAGGGTTTCACATGTTAATGCTAGATTAGCTTTAGAAAAACCTAACTTTATCAAATCATGGACCTATATAGGAACCCCTTTAGATAGTTTTTTCTCCCTCCCCCATATACATGAATGGAAAGTGGGACTTATTTCACTCCCTCATTGTGTATTCTTTAATCAATCATTACTGTTGAAATTTTTTCCAAATTATAATATTTAGAAATAAAGCTCAAAAGGTAAGTAAAAATAGTTATAAATTTATATATAGTTATTGAAAATAAGAATCTATTAGTGAATTAATTACTCAAAATTATTTATTTAGATGGAACTGGATATCTAGTTATTGTTGGTATTGATAACTGAGTGATATTTTGAATCCTCTAATGTTTAGACTAGGGTGGGCATGTTGTATTGGTATTTATAGTTTATTGAGAAGTGAAATTCCTTGAAGGAAAGCTCCATATCACACCAAATACTTGAATTTTATAATAGGGATAGTATGAATTTTTCTCACTCAAAAAACATTAAAATAAGAATATATATCAATATAAAGATTAGAGGATGATCTAGAATTCCCAAAGAATAAGAAAAATCTCACGTTATTTGTAGTTGACTCTTGAGAACTAATTGAATCACTAGGGAAAGGATCTAAACTCAACTAAATTATATTCCAAGGGTAGTTGGAATGTTTTAGTGGATGGTGGGTGGGTACGGTGGTTTATTAGAGGAGCATGGTGTATGGTTTCCTATATCACATGAAAAAATAGATTGATAGACATTGTGGCTACTACACATCATTCAAGGGCTGATGGAAGGTATATCATGGATGGTTTCAGAAGGACAATAATTGCATACTCCACCTTGGGAAAATGTTGGGTAGTTAGCATTAAAGCTGTTGGGGGGAAGATTAAATGGTGATACCTTGATTCACCAAGGGGTTTAAAAAATAAATAGGAACTATGTCAATGATAATAGAATTAAATAAGTTTGTAAGATTAATGGCATAGAATCCTCAGACTCATGACTTGAATTACTGAATGTTCGAATTCTATACTGATAATGGAGATGGTGAGAGATCGACAATTATTGGATTGGCACAACCATAATCGGTATTGGTTTGATGGGGTTCAATGTAGTGATGGGTTTGATACCATTGGGGAAGTGGATATGATTGAATCCACCCCTAATACTCTTAATTATTTTGTGGAATTAGATTTTTATTGGGATGGGAAGTTAATAAGTCATGTAATGTAAGGTTGGAATGGAGTTGGTGGGGTTTGAATAAAAATGATCATGGGACTGGAACTGTACACAGGTTGGAGGGTAAGGATGAAACTCCAGACACCTCTATCCTAGACCTATCATATGATATGATATGATATGATATGATATGATATGATATGATATGATATGATATGATATGATATGATATGATATGATATGATATGATATGATATGATATGATATGATATGATATGATATGATATGATATGATATGATATGATATGATATGATATGATATGATATGATATGATATGATATGATATGATATGATATGATATGATATGATATGATATGATATGATATGATATGATATGATATGATATGATATGATATGATATGATATGATATGATATGATATGATATGATATGATATGATATGATATGATATGATATGATATGATATGATATGATATGATATGATATGATAAGATATGATATGATATGATATGATATGATATGATATGATATGATATGATATGATATGATATGATATGATATGATATGATATGATAT
This sequence comes from Viscum album, assembly GCA_963277665.1. Classification (NCBI taxonomy): domain Eukaryota; kingdom Viridiplantae; phylum Streptophyta; class Magnoliopsida; order Santalales; family Viscaceae; genus Viscum; species Viscum album. Next base: position 568,673,139 of record OY728153.1, on the reverse strand, counting down.
GATATGATATGATATGATATGATATGATATGATATGATATGATATGATATGATATGATATGATATGATATGATATGATATGATATGATATGATATGATATGATATGATATGATATGATATGATATGATATGATATGATATGATATGATATGATATGATATGATATGATATGATATGATATGAGATGATATGATATGATATGATATGATATGATATGATATGATATGATATGATATCACATGATACGAGATGATATGATATGATATGATATGATATGATACGATATGATAGGATATGATATGATATGATATGATACGATATGATATGATATGATATGATATGATATGATAAGATATGATATGATATGATATGATATGATATGATATGATATGATAGGATATGATATGATATGATATGATATGATATGATATGATATGATATGATATGATATGATATGATATGATATGATATGATATGATATGATATGATATGATATGATATGATATGATATGATATGATATGATATGATATGATATGATATGATATGATATGATATGATATGATATGATATGATATGATATGATATGATATGATATGATATGATATGATATGATATGATATGATATGATATGATATGATATGATATGATATGATATGATATGATATGATATGATATGATATGATATGATATGATATGATATGATATGATATGATATGATATGATATGATATGATATGATATGATATGATATGATATGATATGATATGATATGATATGATATGATATGATATGATATGATATGATATGATATGATATGATATGATATGATATGATATGATATGATATGATATGATATGATATGATATGATATGATATGATATGATATGATATGATAAGATATGATATGATATGATATGATATGATAAGATATGATACGATACGATACGATAGGATACGATAGGATATGATATGATATGATATGATATGATATGATATGATATGATATGATATGATATGATATGATATGATATGATATGATATGATATGATATGATATGATATGATATGATATGATATGATATGATATGATATGATATGATATGATATGATATGATATGATATGATATGATATGATATGATATGATAAGATATGATATGATATGATATGATATGATATGATATGATATGATATGATATGATATGATATGATATGATATGATATGATATGATATGATATGATATGATATGATATGATATGATATGATACGATATGATATGATATGATATGATATGATATGATATGATATGATATGATATGATATGATATGATATGATATGATATGATATGATATGATATGATATGATATGATATGATATGATAAGATATGATATGATATGATATGATATGATATGATACGCTACGATACGATACGATATGATATGATATGATAAGATACGATATGATATGATATGATATGATATGATATGATATGATATGATATGATATGATATGATATGATATGATATGATATGATATGATATGATATGATATGATATGATATGATATGATATGATATGATATGATATGATATGATATGATCTGATCTGATCTGATCTGATCTGATATGATGTGATGTGATCTGATGTGATGTGATGTGATGTGATGTGATATGATATGATATGATATGATATGATATGATATGATATGATATGATATGATATGATATGATCTGATCTGATCTGATATGCTGTGATATGATATGATATGATCTGATATGATATGATATGATCTGATATGATATGATATGAGATGAGATGATATGATATGATATGATATGATATGATATGATATGATATGATATGATATGATATGATATGATATGATATGATATGATATGATATGATATGATATGATATGATATGATATGATATGATATGATATGATATGATATGATATGATATGATATGATATGATATGATATGATATGATATGATATGATATGATATGATATGATATGATATGATATGATATGATATGATATGATATGATATGATATGATATGATATGATATGATATGATATGATATGATAAGATATGATATGATGTGATGTGATGTGATGTGATGTCATATGATATGATATGATATGATATGATATGATATGATATGATATGATATGATATGATATGATATGATATGATATGATATGATATGATATGATAAGATATGATGTGATGTAATCTGATATGATGTGATGTAATCTGATATGATATGATATGATCTGATATGATCTGATCTGATCTGATATGTTGTGATATGATATGATATGATATGATATGATATGATATGATATGATATGATATGATATGATATGATATGATATGATATGATATGATATGATATGATATGATATGATATGATATGATATGATATGATATGATATGATATGATATGATATGATATGATATGTTATGATATGATATGATATGATATGATATGATATGATATGATATGATATGATATGATATGATATGATATGATATGATATGATATGATATGATATGATATGATATGATATGATATGATATGATATGATATGATATGATATGATATGATATGATATGATATGATATGATATGATATGATATGATATGATATGATATGATAAGATATGATATGATATGATATGATATGATATGATATGATATGATATGATATGATATGATATGATATGATATGATATGATATGATATGATATGATATGATATGATATGATATGATATGATATGATATGATATGATATGATATGATATGATATGATATGATATGATATGATATGATATGATATGATATGATATGATATGATATGATATGATATGATATGATATGATATGATATGATATGATATGATATGATATGATATGATATGATATGATATGATATGATATGATATGATATGATATGATATGATATGATATCACATGATACGAGATGATATGATATGATATGATATGATATGATACGATATGATAGGATATGATATGATATGATATGATACGATATGATATGATATGATATGATATGATATGATAAGATATGATATGATATGATATGATATGATATGATATGATATGATAGGATATGATATGATATGATATGATATGATATGATATGATATGATATGATATGATATGATATGATATGATATGATATGATATGATATGATATGATATGATATGATATGATATGATATGATATGATATGATATGATATGATAAGATAAGATATGATATGATGTGATGTGATGTGATGTGATGTAATATGATATGATATGATATGATCTGATATGATCTGATCTGATCTGATATGCTGTGATATGATATGATATGATATGATATGATATGATATGATATGATATGATATGATATGATATGATATGATATGATATGATATGATATGATATGATATGTTATGATATGACATGATATGATATGATATGATATGATATGATATGATATGATATGATATGATATGATATGATATGATATGATATGATATGATATGATATGATATGATATGATATGATATGATATGATATGATATGATATGATATGATATGATATGATATGATATGATATGATATGATATGATATGATATGATATGATATGATATGATATGATATGATATGATATGATATGATATGATAAGATATGATATGATATGATATGATATGATATGATATGATATGATATGATAGGATATGATATGATATGATATGATATGATATGATATGGTATGATATGATATGATATGATATGATATGATATGATATGATATGATATGATATGATATGATATGATATGATATGATATGATATGATATGATATGATATGATATGATATGATATGATATGATATGATATGATATGATATGATATGATATGATATGATATGATAAGATATGATATGATATGATATGATAAGATACGATATCACATGATATGATATGATATGATATGATATGATATGATACGATATGATATGATATGATATGATATGATATGATATGATATGATATGATATGATATGATATGATATGATATGATATGATATGATATGATATGATATGATATGATATGATATGATAAGATATGATAAGATATGATATTATATGATATGATATGATATGATAGGATAGGATAGGATAGGATAGGATAGGATATGATATGATATGATATGATATGATATGATATGATATGATATGATATGATACGATATGATATGATATGATATGATATGATATGATATGATATGATACGGTATGATATGATATGATATGATATGATATGATATGATATGATATGATATGATATGATATGATATGATATGATATGATAGGATAGGATATGATATGATATGATATGATATGATATGATATGATATGATATGATATGATATGATATGATATGATATGATACGATATGATATGATATGATATGATATGATATGATATGATATGATATGATATGATAGGATATGAGATGATATGATATGATAAGATACGATATCACATGATACGATATGATATGATATGATATGATATGATATGATATGATATGATATGATATGATATGATATGATATGATATGATATGATATGATATGATATGATATGATATGATATGATATGATATGATATGATATGATATGATATGATATGATATGATATGATATGATATGATATGATATGATATGATATGATATGATATGATATGATATGATATGATATGATATGATATGATATGATATGATATGATATGATATGATATGATATGATATGATATGATATGATATGATATGATATGATATGATATGATATGATATGATATGATATGATATGATATGATATGATATGATATGATATGATATGATATGATATGATATGATATGATATGATATGATATGATATGATATGATATGATATGATATGATATGATAAGATATGATATGATATGATATGATATTATATTATATGATATGATATGATACGATATGATATGATATGATATGATATGATATGATATGATAGGATAGGATATGATATGATATGATATGATATGATATGATATGATATGATATGATATGATAAGATATGATAAGATATGATATGATATGATATGATATGATATGATAGGATAGGATATGATATGATATGATATGATATGATATGATATGATATGATACGATATGATATGATATGATATGATATGATATGATATGATATGATATGATATGATATGATATGATATGATATGATATGATATGATATGATAGGATAGGATAGGATATGATATGATATGATATGATATGATATGATATGATATGATAGGATATGATAGGATATGAGATGATATGATATGATAAGATACGATATCACATGATACGATATGATATGATATGATATGATATGATATGATAAGATACGATATCACATGATACGATATGATATGATATGATATGATATGATATGATATGATATGATCTGATATGATCTGATCTGATCTGATATGATATGATCTGATCTGATATGATATGATATGATATGATATGATATGATATGATATGATATGATATGATATGATATGATATGATATGATATGATATGATATGATATGATATGATATGATATGATATGATATGATATGATATGATATGATATGATATGATATGATATGATATGATATGATATGATATGATATGATATGATATGATATGATATGATATGATATGATATGATATGATATGATATGATATGATATGATATGATATGATATGATATGATATGATATGATATGATATGATATGATATGATATGATATGATATGATATGATATGATATGATATGATATGATATGATATGATATGATATGATATGATATGATATGATATGATATGATATGATATGATATGATATGATATGATATGATATGATATGATATGATATGATATGATATGATATGATATTATATGATATGATATGATATGATATGATATGGTATGATCTGATCTGATATGATATGATATGATATGATATGATATGTTATGATATGATATGATATGATATGAGATCTGATGTGATCTAATATGATCTGATGTGTTATGATATGAAGTGATATGATGTGATATGATATTATATGATATGATATGATATGCTCTGATATGATATGATATGATATGATATGATATGATATGATATGATATGATATGATATGATATGATATGATATGATATGATATGATATGATATGATATGATATGATATGATATGATATGATATGATATGATATGATATGATATGATATGATATGATATGATATGATATGATATGATATGATATGATATGATATGATGTGATGTGATGTGATCTGATATGATGTGATCTGATATGATCTGATATGATAAGATAAGATATGATATGATATGATATGATATGATATGATATGATATGATATGATTTGATATGATATGATATGGTATGATATGATATGATATGATATGATATGATATGATATGATATGATATGATATGATATGATATGATATGATATAATATGATATGATATGATATGATATGATATGATATGATATGATATGATATGATATGATATGATATGATATGATATGATATGATATGATCTGATCTGATCTGATCTGATCTGATCTGATCTGATATAATATGATATGATATGATATGATATGATATGATATGATATGATATGATATGATATGATATGATATGATATGATATGATATGATATGATATGATATGATATGATATGATATGATATGAAATGATATGATATGATATGATATGATATGATATGATATGATATGATATGATATGATATGATAGGATATGATATGATATGATATGATATGATATGATATGATATGATATGATATGATATGATATGATATGATATGATATGATATGATAGGATAGGATATGATATGATAGGATATGATATGATATGATATGATATGATATGATATGATATGATATGATATGATATGATATGATATGATATGATATGATATGATATGATATGATATGATATGATATGATATGATATGATATGATATGATATGATATGATATGATATGATATGATATGATATGATATGATATGATATGATATGATATGATATGATATGATATGATATGATATGATAAGATATGATATGATACGATAGGATAGGATATGATATGATATGATATGATATGATATGATACGATAGGATATGATATGATATGATATGATATGATATGATATGATATGATATGATATGATATGATATGATATGATATGATATGATATGATATGATATGATATGATATGATATGATATGATATGATATGATATGATATGATATGATATGATATGATATGATATGATATGATATGATATGATATGATATGATATGATATGATATGATATGATATGATATGATATGATATGATATGATATGATATGATATGATATGATATGATATGATATGATATGATATGATATGATATGATATGATATGATATGATATGATATGATATGATATGATATGATATGATATGATATGATATGATATGATATGATATGATATGATATGATATGATATGATATGATATGATATGATATGATATGATATGATATGATATGATATGATATGATATGATATGATATGATATGATATGATATGATATGATATGATATGATATGATATGATATGATATGATATGATATGATATGATATGATATGATATGATATGATATGATATGATATGATATGATATGATATGATATGATATGATATGATATGATATGATATGATAAGATATGATATGATACGATACGATAGGATACGATAGGATATGATATGATATGATATGATATGATATGATATGATATGATATGATATGATATGATATGATATGATATGATATGATATGATATGATATGATATGATATGATATGATATGATATGATATGATATGATATGATATGATATGATATGATATGATATGATATGATATGATATGATATGATATGATATGATATGATATGATATGATATGATATGATATGATATGATATGATATGATATGATATGATATGATATGATATGATATGATATGATATGATATGATATGATATGATATGATATGATATGATATGATATGATATGATATGATATGATATGATATGATATGATATGATATGATATGATATGATATGATATGATATGATATGATATGATATGATATGAATCTATTCTTCTTGGTAATATATAGTAGTATGAAGATCTACTAGAATGTATTTGGTGGAATCTCGGTATATGATTTTAATGTTCTATGTTAATAGTCAATGTTTCATCCTAATCTACTACACCTAGGAGCTGGATATGCTAAATATCACTACCTTCTGTTAAGTATTCTCAATAGTTGGAGTGGAGTAGGGGAATCAACCAACCAAGTTTTCTTCATTACCTATCATCCGACAGGCCTCATGGGGAGACATGACATGGGACGATGAGACTTTCTAATACCATAATTTGAACACAAATCACATGGTTCCACAGTTTCTATCTAACTTCTATAATTCCCCACTATATCTAATTGAAAAATCATAGAATATTTATGTTCATAGAATATAAGAAACATTATCTAGAAGAGGAAATCTCCATTGATCCAACATGAATATATATATGTCAATCGAATGAACCACTCAGGAGTCCAACTATAGACAAAAAATTATCATCTGAAATGTGGATAGTTGGGTTTTATTATTTGATTATCAATGATATGGTGGAATTGTTCTAGGAATAATAGAGTGTTGGTTGTGTGATTACAATTGTTGATGATCAAGGATGAAGTTAAATATACCCCACTAAACATTCTGAGTGAACCAGAAGTCCATGGAATGGATATAGGGACTTAGTTGGCATTACACATAGGTGGAAGAATGACCCACTCATACGATGAACCAAAAGGGTGGGAGTGTAGGTAGGATAAAGAAGAACAAATATGTCATATGTTGGGTCAGGTATGCCATCAAAATATTGGGAGATATATTTAATGGTGTCTTCACTATGAACTATGGTGATTTATGGTTTAGGGTAACTCATGGGGCCTTAATAATACAATCATAGACACAATTGTTATACAATGAGAAGAAATAGGATGATTTTATGTTACAAGACTATATAAAAGATATCTATGGGGATAGTATTGGTTCCCCAAATCCACAAATGTGTTCATTAATGAGTTGTTTCATTGATTTGGAAACTAAATTCACTAACAAGTATTTATATAGAAAATGATGGTATTGAAGTTTATATGGGTTGGCATTGTAATTATTGATTTCACCCCTAATTTAACAGTGTGAATAGTTGTGTGAAGTAATAAATCTTCATATAATTAATATATGGTTGGTTGAGAATTGGTATTAGTGGGAATATACCCATAAAGGTGACCCCATGTCTCAAAGAAAAAGAATTACTAGCAGTATATGACTAAATTACTACGTGAGAGGTCCGGTAGGAATCCTAATTCACTAAATCGATCACTATTAAATCTGTGTATTGGAATGTGTTTTTATAGGTGTGAAAGGAAATATATAGCTAAAGTGATGTATTAGTGTGAGGAAAGGTGAATTGCACTTAGGAGTTTGGTCAGATGGAGATTCCAAGACCTCTATCTTATGGGTTGGAATGACCATGTGATTACTCTCATTGGAAAATTGGCACTAACAAAGAGGGGGTCTAGAGTGTTGTGGTGGACTGTCAATATCATGATGATACATTGAAACATTTTCATTATTAGTGATCTATTCATAGGGATATCCCATCAAGGTATTCCATTTGGACTCCATTCTAGATACATTTTCTCTTAGTGGAATAGCGTAATAAAAAAACAACTCATGAATACATCAGCTCATAGCCATGTTGAGGTTTAAATTTTTTTGTGTAATGAAAGAGAGACTATAATTTGAGATGAAACATAATGATAATTATTAGATGTATACTTATAGTCCATCAGTGCCTTCTGATAAACTATCCATATTGTCAATTAGTTCTCCTCCTACCCAAATCATCACAATTACCACTATAGTTTGACCAATAATTCAGTTTGATCACATGGGATGATGGGTTTCTATCAATGAAACAATGGTCTCACCAACTGGTATCATCTTACTCGAATCATACATGGTGGAAGATATTTATTTGAAATGGGTGTCATGTTGAATAGATATTTCCATGTCCCAATTGGAATGGATGTCATCATCTCGAGTTCTCAAAAAAATACTTTATTGATACTGAAGAACCCCAAATTCTTAAGTTTCCACACGTAGATTCCTTTCATTTTGTTGGTCATCTCTTTGATCGACCACGTTTATTTAGATTTTCTAAATCACATATAGATGGGGGTTGAGATTCCAATACCAAAAAGGTAAATATTTCCAATTTCCACCACACGGGAATGGAAAGAGAAAATGTTATGTGTCATATATGGTATGATATGTTGATGAATAATCATTAGATAGGAAAAAGATAATTATGGGTATATTTTTTTTCTTTCACAAGGATGTGGGGATCACCTCAGTTTCTTTACACATGGGTTCCATGTGGACTCGATTGGACAAGTAAAGATAGTTTTCTATGATTCATTTTTTATGGATTCCATGGGCCCCCTTGCACTTATAGGTCCATGGAATGTTCAATTGTTTTGGTGTGTAATGTTTCATAGTATTTTTTGGTTATTTGATTATATGTTAGTGGGGGTTTTGAGGTTTTTCAAATATCACCAAGAAAAGATGAATCAAGAAAACCAAAACGAGCTTTCTTATATTGGAACCAATGCTCTAGGTTTTTATAGAGAATAAATAGGTGACTGGAAGACTTCATGTATTCCGAGTCCTCATTGTTTCATATATCCCAGGTCCTCCTAGTACTGGGATACATTATGTGTTCTAGTAAGGATTTCCTAACATCAAAGGGTCAGTAAAAACCTAGGGAACATGAAATATCATCAATTTTATATAGATGAAGAACCATACAACTACTCCAATTATGATGGTTCCATAGAACACTACTTTAGAATATTTATTGACACCTTCATAAGGGTCTATGAAGTTTTCATGGAATTTTTTTTATTTTCATGGAATGTTGAACCATCCTCCAAGCATTGTTCCTTTGCGTTAGCATGATTCCATTCCAATTGAGTATCTAGAATGACACCATTCCAAAATTACCCCCTCCTTGAAACCAATTCCATCACATCCACCATAATTTAATCCACCCATGGATTGTTGGGAACACCTAGGTATAAAATAGATGGACACGATGATGGAATCGCGTACTAAATTGTATATCTGGTGTTTGTGGCTTATGTTGACTTTGTGGTTGAACTGAAATAAAAAACCTCAATTTCTATTCATTGAACATGGTATCTCCCTGATTATTCTAATACATCTATGTTTCCAGGTGTTAGAATGTTTTTCATGGGGATGAATTGTATGTGTCTGTGTGGTAGAGTTAAAGGTGGTGGGTCGTGGGGTTATTAGATTATTTTTTTCAATGAGATCCAATTAAGATGATTGGTCAATTCACAGACACTTTGAATAGTTCTCATATTCCTTTTGGGAATTGTGACTATTGGTTCACCATGAAAGACAATGTCAATGAGTTTTCTCACTTTCTATCTTAGCTCAATATCAGTAGAACAATGGTCTCCAAAACACTATGTTTGTGTGTTCAATTCCTACAATGTGTGGGCACATAATGGAGTGGAGGTGGAGGAGTTATTGGGTCAATGTAAGGGGATTATGGTTGATTGGATTGAGAAATCAAGCTATACTATGAAATTATAATGGACACCACTAACATATAGTAATGGGAAAATAGGTGGGTCCTAATGGGTTATGAATTAAGATAGAGTCATCAAATTGGGAAAAAAGGGAAATCTGTGAGTCAGTATGTGTTGTCCATGGACTAGAGGGCCAACAACTATACTAAAATGATGTTTTAATTGGGGATTAGTTAATTAGAGTTGGTTAGTACTAGGAATTGAGGTGGTGGGAAATGATTTGAAATATAGTTAGTGTTCATCAAATCATATAACTAGTAGTATTATAATGGTGTATGTTAATTATGTCTGATTCCAGCTCTGGATTTTGTTCGTTTTTTAAAAACCACACAACTTACAAAAAATGATCTATATAGATGATGTTTGGATCCAATGGCACCACTACATTATAATTTATAATGGAATCCTATGAAACAACCATATGAATCATTCTCTACACTGATTGATGAGATTACAACATAGGTCTATCAATATTAGTAGAGGGGGTTGTGGTGGAGATGGAGACCCAAAAACATAGTCATCCCCTATCATAAAAACATATACTCATTAAAATATATATCCAAGGACACGACATGGGTATGACTATGAGTGCGATCCGAGAGATGACTGCACCCAATTGGTAGATTGATTTCTCACCAAGATATATCTTTTGTCATTCCCTAACTGAAATTAGTGTACCAGATTGTGATTTTTTTTTAAAACTGATGGTAGGAACGAGATAGGGGGATGATACACATTTCATATAGTGGGAGGTCAGGGTGAAACAAAGTGTTCTAACCATAATTGGAACTGAATACAATGCATGAAGGTGTATTTTGTGAATTCAGAATAAATGTCCATGGGGGTACAGGGTGTCGAGCTTGTCAATGAGTACTAGAGTCTTGGTGGAAAAGAGTTGTTATGGGATCAGCACAGAATATTGTGTTAAGAATGGGGTGAGAAGCCGAGGTAGTTGGGTGATCATATTGACAATAGTGTATGAGATAGGAAAGGAACCGAGAGGTCATTATCCCGATCTGTCATTTTGAAAAACACCTCAATACTAGATCTCAATGACCGCTCAAAATATTGGGAGTTGCTGATCACACCACATAACTATATCTGATAATTTTATAGTGGTTGTGACATATAAAATTAGAAGATTAGAATAATTGGGTGGTGTTCATAGGTATCCACAAGGTAACATCGGAACTGAACAACTCTAATTGGACTTATGGGGTTCAGGAAAGGTGGGAAGGATTGGTGGAATGATGAGACAATCAAGTGGACCTAATTTTTTTTGTTGATTGACTATTGTTTATTGGAAGTAGATGGATGGAATAAAATGGATGGACTAGTTTAAGGATTTTTAATTCCCCTATAATTATATATGTACTTGTGTGTGCGGTGTGGAACATAGTTGAAAGTACATATGAATCCAACAATACCACTAGATCAAAATGTATGAGCATTAACTACCTACCACTTTACTACAAAATCATTATTTCACCTTCTGAATTATTGATGATATTATTCCACTCTAGAAGTCCTCTAAAAATAGATGTTGGGCACATATCAATGTGGGAATTTCTGGGAATGAGTTTGAAGGAATTAAAAGAAAAGTGTTACTAAGAGAGAGAGAGAGCCACAAGAATGATTATGGGAAAACCATAACTACACAACCATATGTCATTAGTTTATGTGTATACTACCGGTGTATAGTTTTTAGCATTCTTCTTCCCATTTCACTTTGATGCCTGTATTCCCCATTCAATCACCATATTTACACTCGTGGATGTGCATCTACTGATAGTCGTCATGGATGGAATTATTTTGGATTAATCCATAAGTACTAATAAATGTTCATAACTTTCAACATTTTATGAAAAAAAAAATTATATATTAATAATGATTATTCTATGATGAACCCATTCCTAACTAAAATACTAGTATGAAAATTCATTAGACCGATGAAACTACTACAATGATTTATGATGATCATCTTCAATTTATGATATTATTGATGAGAATCTTACTTCTAGTCTTCACCCATCAATTTAATGGATCACGGATCTTCAGTATGATATATATGAAATGTTGGGAGAGTTTATGGATAGTAGTATTTACCATGAAATTATAGAAGTCGCCTATGGATAAAGACATGATAGCCTACTTCTTAATCACCTAATTGATAATTTTGACATCAACAATACTTGATACAAAGGTGGATCCTTTCAGGATGCTATTATTCAAATAGGGATTAATATAATCCCATTGGATAAATTTTCTATTATCCCGATAATTCCTTTAAGTTAAAAAAATGTGTATCTCCTATTCAAAAATCCTACATTGTTTTTATTTCTATATATTTCATAAATTGTATTGGTTATTTAATTAGTCACTCAAAAGGGGGAACCTCGACAAATAATTTTGTGAAATCATTTTCAAATTTTTTTTATTTCATTCCCATTCCAATCAATGATAATACATGATATGAGAGATTCAATGTGCAATAAGTTTTTCCCCATTCACTTTATTCACTTCTAGTTTATAATTATTTTATTATTCCCTTGGTCTGGTTCTATTTAGTATTATTTTTACTAGTTACATAATAATAATTTAATGACCCAATCTTTTTGAATTATATATTAACTTAATCTTAGAGATTTAATAAAGATGTTATTGGTTAATGAAGAAAGATGATTCGATGGCTTCATCCAGTAGACTCGAACCTTATGAAGCCCACTTATCAGAGCATATGAAGGAGGTGGCATTTTTGGGCTTCACTTTGGACCAAGCCCAAGCCAAACTCCAGCGTGTCAAGCTTGAATGGAAACGCCTACGGGAGAAGTTCAAGTTAGTAGAGATTACTACTAGGGAAATGTTATCTGAGCCTCCCTCAGATTCTCTCACCATAGTGCACCTTACACTGAAGTTATATACTGGTGTTATAATGGGCTATGTGACGAGACCATAGCTTCTTTGTGTAATCCTTTGGGATGAATAAATTGAGATTTCTTCCTTTAGTGATGTTTGGGAAATTTCAAATGTCTGGATAATTTTAGGATTTATTTTATTGTTGAATATTGAAAAAAAGGATATTATAAAATATTTGTGTAAACCTTAAATAATTAATGATGTGTAATGATTTTCATAAAATGGTCTTCTGCAAAAGTGTTCAATAAGGAATTTGGAGTCTAATAAGATCAATAAATTTTTTGATGAATAGTAAATATTGAATAGTGATTTTATGCTTAGGATTATTAATGTGACCAAATAGATTGTTAATATCACTTAAAGAATGTTTTAATATAATTTAGACACCTTGATTAAGTAATGAGATTCAATAAAATGTGTAAATAACGGTTTCATAAATTATTAGTCAAATATTAGTTTTTTCAGTTTAATAGTGTTTTTAATTAAAAATTAAATTAAAAATATTTAGAAAATTATTTTTAAAAAATGGACTTTATTTTTATAATTAGAGCATAAATATTTTGTTAAGGTGAAATGTTTGGATTTTTCTGAGAAAGATGAATTTTCAGTGAATAGTAAAAATGTAGTTTTTGGGTTTCGGTTTTTTTAATGACATCATAACTATGTAATGATGATGTCATGAGATATTTTAAGGATTGGAAAACCAAAGGTGATGAATTATTTTATTGGGGGCCCCATCTGTCCTATCTCCATGGGAAATACCATGGGAGAGCCCATGGTTTTGAGAAAACCACTTGTGAGGTGTCCCTTGGCCATTAATGCCTTGTCCCCTCACTTTTCCCATAAATACCCACCCTTTACTCCTTTATTTTTCAATCTCAACCCTTCCCCAACGAAGCTCTGGTCTCATTACCTCCCAAGTAGTCCTACCAGGGTTCCCCCAAGCCCTCAAGGTCCCAACCTTTGGGTTTTAAGAGTTACATTTTATGGTAAGGGATCTGACCTCTCTCTTTCTTTTCCAGTAATCTCTTTTATGTCATTCCTTTTATACTCCATGTTCTTATGTTGGAGGATGTTCTTTTATTTTAATCTTACTTCCCTTTTTTATTTTCATATGATGATAGATCCCCTCCTACTCTCATCATTTCATTTTATGAAAGTTTAAGTGACGTCGTTAGGCTGCCGAATTTTTAAGAGATTCTTTCACCCTTCTCATTTTCAAGTTCTATTTTCCTGTCAAGTCATTCATGATCCTTTTTATTATGTTGGGTTATGATATCTATATCTATCATACATATATTTTAAATCATATTATGAGATACCCTATTTTATCTCATCAATTAATTTTTATTTAATTTTAAGTGACGCCATTAGGCTGCCGAATTTTCATAAGAGAAATCTTATTTTTGTCTTACTTCCATGTTTTTCATTTCAAATAGTATGTCCTTAAAATTTAATTACCATGATTAATATCCTTTATTTTCAGTCCCTATACTATATTTATAGATCATTTATGAGTGGGTGACCCATGTCCCCTCTCTTTTCAATGTTTTCTAAAACCCTGTAACATAGCCATTATGCTGCAGAATTTTCTTCTCAAAATGCCTCACTCTATTTCTCAAAATTATTTTATGTTATTAATTGAATACTCTAATATATTTATTCGACAGGGGTATTCACATATATATCAAAATTTTATATTTTATATTCTGGGATTTACATACATGAAACACGCTTTCCTTTTTCCGTGGGTTTCAAGTGACATAAAGATCATGTCTTAAAAGAAGTTTTTAAAAGGTTATGATTATGAAATGAACCCCATTTCTTTTATTCTATATGGGTTATTTATGAAATTATGATGATGATATATGTGGCTCACATGATTATAAAGACAAATTAAGGGTGCACTCTAATAGCTCTCCAATGCATTGGGTAAAGACTTAATCTCTAGAGATGACTATTTAGACTGATACCTTGGTGAACAACATTGGTAATTTTTATTGACACCATGGGGATGGAACTTGGTGAAACAGAAATGATTTTAATTGTAAAATCTTGTAGCCACATCTTCAAGTAATGAAATAAATTATTTTTATTATGATATGCCTCATGATTTCTTTCTCATGCCTTAAAGTTCTTTTTCATGACATTGTTGATGTATCTCAAGTTCACATGTTAAATGTTTCCCCTTGTTTCTCTTACTGGGCCTTCTGCTCACCCTTTATTTTGATGTATGTCCCCAGGTTATGAGATTCAGTAATAAACCTAGGATGAACATAAGGATATTCCTTTCAAGTTTTTAAGAAGAATGTTTTATGTTTTCATGTTTTAAGTTCCTGGTTTCCAAGACACTAAACCTTAAGGATCCTCAGTTTTGTAAAATGTAATGAAAAGTTCTGTTATAAAATGGCTGGATGTCGTAGTTGGTATCAAAGGATGGTTTAGTTATTTGTGGAAATTAGGATATAAAAAATTTAGGAAGAACCTTATATAAAAGTTTAAATATAGGAAAACTTTTTTGTATTTTGGTAAGTATTGAGTAAATGGTTTATCTAACAAATACAACTCTATCTGGAATGAGCAGGTAGAGGTGGCTCTGGCACATATGTACATAGGTGTAAAACCCGAAAACACCGCTTTGAGTTAGACTTGAATCAAGCTGAGAGGCTGATCTCACCACGAAGGGAACAACATTCTGTTGACTCCATTATGCGTCAACGACCACCAACATTTAGGGGACCTACTGACCCATTGGTTGTAGAACAATGGATAAGCTCCATTGAAAAGATCTTTTTTGTACTTCATTTTTCGGAACAAGAAAAAGTCACCATTACTGTTTACCGCCAAGAGGGAGAAGCTGATCAGTGGTGGTCACTGATCAAAAACACGAATCCATGAGGAGATATAGAAGCTATGGAGTGGGAAGAGTTTTGGGGAATATTATTTAATAATTATTTCCCTCCTTCCATGAGAACGAGAATGGAGAAAGAGTTTCTCGAGCTGAAGCATAAGGAAAATGAATCTGTCGGATTCTATGAGATGAAATTCACTCGACTTTCACGATATACCTTTAGCTTTGTCATGGATCCAAGTAGGAAGGTTGACAGATTTTTCGATGTACTGAGACCTCATATGTGGAAGAATCTAGCCAACCGGGACTACGATGGCTCTGAGGAGATCGTGAGGAGTGCAATGAAAGTTGAGCTAGAGTTTGGTGAGACACAGTGGTCTCATAATTCAAATGACAAGAAGAGATCGTTGGAGCCCAGTCTAGGGAAGACTTTTAATCAGGGAAGAGGTGGAAAGAAAATGCAGCTTACCACATGCAATAAATGTGGGAATAAGCATCCAAGGCACTACTTGATCGGATGTGGAAAGTTCTACAAGTGTGGAATGGAAGTCCATATTTATCAAAATTGTCATAGTTAGGTGAAACCTCAACTTACCAACACTAATGACAGAGGAAAGATGGTTCCGGCCCTACCCGAAATCAAATACGTCAAGTGTGGACAGCTTGGGCACTTTGTTGACCACTGTCCAAATCTGAAGGTAGTGGAGGGGAATCACCATCAATCACATCAAAGGCCATGGTATAATGGTCGTGTTTTTTCTATCACAACAACTGAAGTTGAAGTTTCGAATGACGTGGTAGCAGGTACTCTTGTTGTCCTCTCAAAAATAGCATGTACATTGTTTGATTCTGGTTCTACACGTTCATTTATTTCCTTCAAGTTTGCAAAGAATATAGAATCAATCCCCAAACTGCTTGAGGTAGAATGTTCAGTCAAGACTCCAAGTGGGATTATCCATGCATCAGCGGTGTTTAGAGACTCTAGTGTTTTCTTCAGTGAGCACAATCTTATCACAAATCTAGTAGTCATTTCCATGTTGGAATTCGACGTTATACTAGGGATGGACTGGCTCTCAAAGTATAATGATAAGATCAAATGCATAAGTAAGGAAATCTCAGTATTCTTGAATGAACAACCTACAATTATCTTCCAAGGAGAGATATCCCGAACTGATTCCTATCTAGAAGAACCTCTTATAGCTTTCTTTATGGAGTTAATCGGTGATGATGAAGAAGGAAAAGGGAGTATACAATTAGAAGATGTTCTGATTGTTTAGGAATACAGGGATGTATTTCCTGAGGAGTTACTTGGACCTCCCTAAGAAAGGGAGGTAGAGTTCTCCATTGAACTCATACCTGGATCTCAACCGATATCAAAGACCCTGTATAGAATGGAAAATTTGGAGCAAGAAGAGTTAAAGAAACAACTCCAAGACATGTTGGAGAATGGGTTTATCCGACCGAGTGTGTATCCTTGGGGAGAACCAATTCACTTTGTGAAGAAGAAGGATGGATCAATGCGGTTATGCATTGATTATAGAGAACTGGATGGGATGACAGTGAAGAACAGATACCCTCTTCCAAGAATTGATGATTTATTTGACCAACTTCATGGGGCTCAATTCTACTCCAAGATTGACCTTCGATTTGGATGTCATCAACTGAGGGTGAAGAAGGAAGATATTCCGATGATTGCTTTCCAATCAAGATATGGGCATTATTATTTTAATGTTATGCCCTTCAACTTAAATAATTCTCCTACTATTTTCATGAATTTGATGAATAGAGTCTTTAAGGAATACCTTGATAACTTTGTGGTAGATTTTATTGATGATATTTTGATATATTCAGAAAGTTGTGAAGAGCATGGAGATCATCTGAGGGTTATTTTGAAAACTCCGCGGAAGGAGAGGCTCTTTGGAAAGTTTAGAAAGTGTGAGTTTTGGTTACAACAAGTGTCATTCTTGGGAAACATCATAACAAATGAAGGAATCTCAGTTCACCCTACAAAGACAATAGTTGTGGAGGAGTGGCCTAAACCCACAATAGTAATTGAGATTCATAGTTTCCTTGGTTTAGCAGGATATTATAGGAGGTTTGTGAAAAAAATTTCACAGCTTTCTAATCCACTAACCATGTTTACTCGAAAAGGGGTTATGTTCATCTTGATAAAAGCATTCGAGGAATGTTTCCAAGAGCTGAAGAAGAGATTAGTTACTGCACCTTTTTTAACACTACCCTCATTCGGAGAAGGATTCGTTATTTTTAGCGATGCATCTCTGAAAGGTCTTGGGTTCATCCTCATGAAAAATGAAAAGGTAATTGCTTATGCATCTCAACATTTGAAGATTCATGAGCCGAATTATCCTACACATGACCTAGAACTAGCGGCAGTTGTTTTTTCTCTAAAGATATGGAGGCACTCTCTTTATGGGGAGAAATGTGATATATACACTGGCCACCAAAGATTAAAGTATATTTTCACACAGAAATAATTGAACATGAGACAAAGGAGATGGTTGGAGCTAAATAAAGACTATGATTTTTCGATTCGTTATCACCCTGGAAGAGAGAACAAAGTTGCAGATGCGTTAAGTAGGAAAGACCCTATTGTTCTGGCAACAATGAAGGTCCTAGGAGATCCCTTGATTAAATATCTAGTAAAACTAGACATGTGAATTTTAAGGTATGGGGCATCATCAACCCTATCCCAAATGATTTCTCAACCTTCATTACTAGAGAAGATCAAGAAGTCTCAAAAAAAAGATCCTTTACTGCAGGAGAAGTTTGAGGCTGTAAATGATGGGAAGTTCCCTGATTTCAATATTGATCAAGAAGGTGTATTGAAATTTTGTATAAGAATATGTGTTCCATCTATTTAGTAGATAAAGAAATAACTAATGGAAGAAGCTCATAGCTTTACTTTCTCTATACATTTAGGAAGCACTAAAATGTATAGAGACCTTTGTGATCATTATTGGTGGGATAACATGAAGAGGGATATTGCTGATTACACTAAAAGGTGCCTGGTGTGTCAACAAGTAAAGGAAGAACTACAACTTCCTAAGGGGGTATTCAAATCGCTACCCATACCAGTATAAAAGTGGGATAATATCACTATGGACTTTGTAACGGGTCTCTCAAAAACATCTAAAGGAAATAGTGAGATATGGGTTATTGTGGACCGTCTCACCAAGACCGCCCATTTTATCTCTATTCAGGAAGATTTATCTCTAAATCAACTTGTCATGATAGACGTAAAGGAAGTGGTAAGGCTACATGGGGTACCACTATAGATCATGTCTGATCGTGATCCATGATTCACATCAAAATTCTAGAGAAGTATTCAACATGCTCTGAATACCGAATTAAAATTTAGTACGGGCTATCATACTCAAACTGATGACCAATATGAAAGGACAATTCAGACACTCAAAGACATGCTGAGATTATGCTCAATGGAATTTAAAGGTGGATGGGATCAACACCTCTCATTATTTGTGTTCTCCTATAACAACAGCTTCCATTCGAGTATTCAGATGGAACCCTATGAAGCTTTGAATGGAAAGCGATGTAGAAATCCTATTTTTTGGGATGAAGCTGGTGAGAGAAATCTTCTTGGGCCTGATCTTGTGCATGAAATGACAGAACAAGTTCACGCCATCCAACAACACATAAAGGCTGCTTAGAGTCGGCAGAAGAGCTATGCTGACAACCATCAAAGGGACTTGGAGTTTGGTGTTGGTAACAAATTCTTCCTTTGAATTTCTCCATGTTAGAGAGTCATGCGATTTGGGAAGAAAGGGAAGCTCAAACCTAGTTATATTGGCCCCTATGAAATCCTTGATCGTATAGAATTAGTGGCCTATCGACTAACACTTCCACCAAACTTAGCTCAAGTTCACGATGTCTTCCATCTATATATCTTGAGGAAGTATATACCCAACCTTTCGCATGTACTGAACCCAGAGGTGGTACAACTGGAACATGACCTCTCTTATGAGGAACAGCTAGTGGATATCTTAGACCATAGAGACAAGGTTCTACGAATCAAGACTACCCACCTTGTGAAAGTTTTGTGGAGGAATCATAAGTATGAAGAAGCGACATGGGAGCCTGAGGAAACAATGAAGCAAAAGTACCCTCACCTTTTCGACTAGGCCTCAAGTATAAAATTTCGGGGATGAAATTTTTTAAGGGGGGAAGAATGTAATGACCCAAACTTTTTGAATTATATATTAGCTTACTCTTAGCGATTTAATAGAGATGTTATTGGTTAATGTAGAAAGAGGATTTGATGGCTTCATCAAGTAGACTGGAACCTTATAAAGCCCACTTATCAGAGCTTGGGAAGGAGTTGGCATCTTTAGGCTTCGCTTTGGACCAAGCCCAAGCCGAACACCATCATGTCAAGCTTGAATGGAATCTTTTGCGGGAGAAGTTCAAGTTAGTAGAGATTACTACTAGGGAAATGTTATCTAAGCCTCCCTCTGATTCTATCACCATAGCACACCTTACACTTAGGTCATATGCTGGTGTTATAAGGGGCTATGTGACTAGACCGTAGCTTCTTTGTGTACTCCTTTGGGATGAATAAATTGATATTTCATCCTTTAGTGTTGTTTGTGAAATTTAAAATTTTCGGATAATTTTAGGACGTATTTTATTGATGAATATTGAAGAAAATATATTCTAAAATATTTATGTAAACCTTAAATAATTAATTATGTGTAATTATTTTAAAAAAATGCTCTTCTAGAAAAGTGTTCAGTAAGGAATTTGGATTCTAATAAGATCTACATAATTTTTGATGAATAGTAAATTATGAATAGTGATTCTATGCTTAGGATTAGAAATGTGACCAAATTAATTAGTAATCTCACTTAATGAACGTTTTAATATAATTCAGATACCTTGATAAAGTAATGAGATTCAACAAAATGGGTAAATAACGGATTCGTAAATTATTAGTCAAGTATTAGTTTTTTCGGGTGAATAGTGTTTTTTAATTAAAAATTAAATTAAAAATAATTAGAAAACTATTTTTATAAAATGGACTTTATTTTTGTAATTAGAGCATCGATATTTGGTTAAGGTGAAATTTTTGGATGTTTCTCAGTAAGATGAATTTTCAGTGAATGGTAAAAATGCAGTTTCAGGGTTTCAGTATGTTTAATGACATCATAACTATGTCATGATGATTTCATGAGATATTTTAAGGTTTTCCTGACCAAAGGTGATGAGTTATTGTATTGGGGGCCTCATGTGGCCTATCTCCTAGAGAAATACCATGGGATAGCACATGGTTTTGAGAAAACCACTTGTGAGGTGTCCCTTGGCTATTAACGGCTTGTCCCCTCACTTTCCCTATAAATACCCACCCTTTCCACATTTAGTTTTCACTACCAACTCTCCCCCAACGATGCTTTGGTCTCATTGCCTCCCATATATTCCTAACAAGGTGCCCCGAATCCCTCAAGGTCCCAACCATTGGGTTTTAAGAGTTACGTTTTAATGTAAGGGATCTAACCTCTCTCTTTCTTTTCAAGTAATCTCTTTTATGTAATTACTTTTATGCTCCATGTTCTTATGTTGGAGGATGTTATTTTATATTACTCATACTGCCCTTTTCATGTTAATATGATGATATATCCCCTCTTACACTCATCATTTCATTTTATGAAAGTTTATGTGACGACGTTAGGCTGCCAAATTTTTAAGGGATTCTTTCACCCTTCTTACATTCAAGTTCTATTTTCATTTCAATACTTTAAAGGTCCTTTTTATTATTTTGGGGTATTATCTCTATATATATCATACTGATCTTTTATTATCATATTCTTAGAGACCATATTTGATCTCTTCAATTCATTTTTATTGATGTTTAAGTGATGTCGTTAGGCTGCCGAATTTTCATAAGAGAAATCTTATTTCTGTCTTACTTACATGTTTTTCATTTCAAATGGTATGTCCTTAAAATTTCATTACTATGTTTCATATCTTTTATATTCTGTCCCTTTACTATTTTTATAGGTCATTTAGGAGTGGGTGATCCATTTCCCCTCTCTTTTCAATGTTTTCTAAAACCCTGTAACGTAGTCGTTATGCTGCAGAATTTTCGTCTCAAAATGCCTCTCTCTTTTTCTCAAAATTATATTATGTTATAAAGAGAATACTCAAAGATATTTATTCTACAGGATTATTCACATATATATCCAAATTTTCTATTTTAAATTATGGTATATACATAAATGGAACCCACTTTCCTTTTTTCGTGGGTTTAAAGTGACATAAAGATCAAGTCTTAAAAGCAGTTTTTAAACAGTTATGATTATGAAATGAATCCCATTTATTTTATGTTGTATGGGTTATTTATGAAATTTTGATGATGATATGTGTGGGTCACATGATTATAAAGACAAATTAAGGGTAATCCCTGATAGAACTCCAATGCATTGGGTAAAGACTTAATCTCTAGAGATGACCATTTAGACTGATACCTTAGTGAACAACCTTGGTAATTTTTATTAACACCTTGGGGATGGACCTTGGTGAAACGGAAATGATTGTCTTTGTAAAATGTTCTAGCCACATATTCATGTTATGAAATACATTATTTTTATTATGATATGCCTCATGATTTCTTTCTCATGCCTTAAAGTTCTTTTTCATGACATGTTGATGTATCTCAAGTTCACATGTTAAATGTTTCCCCTTGTTTCCCTTACTGGGCCTTCTACTCACCCTTTATTCTGATGTATGTCATCAGGTTATGAGATGAAGTAATGAACCTAGGATGATCATATGGAGAGACCTTTCATGTGTTTAAGAATAATGTTTTATGTTTTCAGGTTTTATGTTCCTGGTTTCCAAGACACTAAACCTTAAAGATCCTCGGTTTTAAAAAATGTAATGAAAAGTTATGTTATAAAAAAGAGGGATGCCATAAATAATGTGTTCAGAATAATTTCTTATGTTAATTTGAATGATTATATTGGAATTAGAGAGAAATGGGAAGCATTTTTTTATGTTTATACACACCCAAATAAGTACCACTGACATTAGCATTAATACTCATACTTCTGAATATAATCACTCATTATTTTAATTAATTGATCTCAGGTATCCATTTATATTGAAATTTGATATCTAGGACTAGTTCAATCAAGATCATTAGTGTTTTTTTCATGGATTATGCTCTTATTTCAAGATCAATTTTATTTGATTGGCGATTCAATTATTATTTTTGTGGTTTTAGCATTAACTGGGTTTGAAATATAGGTATCCATATTAGAGGATCATGTTTTCTCTATATTAATATATACATATATTTGTATGTATGTATGTACTTGAATGATTCTCCAAATAACAATTGATTCTGAGTGCCATCCTCTTGACCTTTTGGCATACTTCCTAAGATTCCCAATGATTATATTTACATCAAGGTATATTGGTAGTGGCATTGCATTGTCATTGACTGGGGGAATTATAAAATCATTATGATTGAATTGGTGGTTTTTCATAGTGGTAGTATGATCATGGATATTTCATTCCAAGTATATAGTATTTACTATTATTTAACAATGGGGTCTCTTTTTCCATCTTGAAGTCTAATTTCAATCATTCTAGTCATGGAAGATGAATCCAACATATCAATCACCATCCTTCTAGTAGTCAGCAACATGTACTATAGTAATGGATGTCTGATGTGTTTGGAATGATATTTATGAAACAAAGATATCAATTAATTGAATGTGGAGTGTGTGGTTGTAATGAAATATTCTACTATGGTCATATGGAATTTTTGAATGAATTATAGGAGTGAGTTAGATAATATTATTTTATAAATGATTTGACAGAGTGGAAATAAATTTTGGAGTAGTATATTTGGGGTATCACACATGTAATGGACTAGTATGGTCTAGGGAATTGCCAAAATATCCACTATAAACTCCATGATCGATTCTTAGTTGGTTATGGTACACTATTACACCAACCAAATAGTTTTTATTAGGTTTTCATGATTTTGGAAGGGGGTTCAAGAGAAATGGATCACAATTATGGTCATGGGTGGAGTAGAAAGATAAATGATTTAATGATGCACAAATGTCTCTGAATGATGAAACAACCTATCATCTTAGCACTCCATCTGAAATTTATTTCTTATCCGAAATTGACCAATCGTTCCTATTCTTTGGGAATTGAGCCTTTGTAGTGTTTTTTTAGTATTACAGCTCGTCTCTGGAATTTTATTATCATCAAATCACAAACGAAATGCCAATCTCGCATTCTACTATAAGGAAACCTTAATGAGCATTGTTGGGGTATAGTTTCTCTGATATCTACCTTTGAATGGGTGAGAACATTTTTGTTGTTCATTCACCTACATCACTTTCATAGTATGCATCATACTAGTTTTAGTAGTCCTCATGAATGGGTTTGATTTTTTGGTGTACTTCTACTACTATTATCGATTTTGATAGTTTTCTTGGGATATGTACTTCCTTGGGGGATGATGATGATTTTAGGATAAAAATTAATAACCAATAATGAATGTGACATACCTTTTGTGGAAAAAACCATCATCCCTAGGATATGGGGTGGGTTATCCATTAAAAATACAACCTAGAATCACTTTTATTGTTATCATATTGTAATTTTATTTTTATTGATAGGATAGAATCTTATTCATCTGGAATTATTGCATCAAATTTCCTCTATTAAAAACATGGGTGTATATTATAAGATGGATAAATTAATATATTTCCCATATTTCTATGTGATGGATATAGTGGGATGGGTAACTTGTTCCCTTAGGCTCATAT
Organism: Viscum album; assembly: GCA_963277665.1. Taxonomy (NCBI): domain Eukaryota; kingdom Viridiplantae; phylum Streptophyta; class Magnoliopsida; order Santalales; family Viscaceae; genus Viscum; species Viscum album. The sequence continues at coordinate 568,646,635 of OY728153.1, read as the reverse complement.
TTTTTATGTTTTTTGAGCCCATTTTTTATTGAATATCAATGATTATATAACTACTAATATGATGTTGAACCCAAACCATATTGTTCATGAATGGTATTTCATAAAACTTCATGACCTGTTGTGTAGTATCCCTTCCAAAGATGGTGGTGTTGCCACAATTGAACTTTTATTTGTCTCTCTATTTTCACTCTCTTTTAATCCCATGGTTGCTTGTAATTCTTATTTTAACCCTGTCACCCAAGAACTATTTTGGTTTCTATTTTTAGATATATTACTATTCATATGGATCATATATCATCGGATTGAGTACTTTTATGTGCCTACAGGAAAAATTACCCCATTAGATTTCTTGTGCATTGAAATCACCCCATACATTTCAAGACACATTGGTGAGCGCAATTTCTCTTTGGATGCTTATGGAAAAGACATCGATCACCCATGGGATAGTATAGTTTAGATTCATTAGTGATACTATATGAGTAGAGTACTGATGGAAGGGAAAATGTGTGAGCATACACCACCTTGGTCTTAATGGAATCCATTAGGAATAGATAAAATCTGTGATTTTGATCCCGCATTGTACCCTTTGAGTTGGATCCCCCCAAATCCATCAATGGCTGATACCCACTGAAAGGTGTCCAACATTCAGGTAATCTAATATGTCATCCCATTAATATTTGTCTTTATGGTAATATTATACATAGATACAATTATATTGTCACATGAGAAAACAAAAAATCCTAAGAATCAGATGTGCCAAATCAAGGTGGAGATGTCCAGAACATAAACAATAGGAGAGATAACCTTGGGAAAGAGAAAGATAATGTCCTAACCAATGAATATAATTTTTTTTGAATTGATGAACCCCCATCAAACCACATATACCTCCACATATATCAACTACCTCATAATAAGTCTGTGTCCCTCTTTTTTGTTTGGTCCCATTTTTCATGGAGGCCATGATTAAAACCATTGATAGATCTCTTGCTGTTAATTCATGTCAAATGAAGAATCACATTAATATTTTTTTTCCAGTTTCAAACAACCCAGTTAGTGAGGTAAATATTGGAGTGGTTCTAATATCCAGTAGCATTGAAATAAACCACATCACCTCTAAAAATAGAGATAAAACTCATTTAGCCTCAAAGACTCCCACTAGTGTTTTTCCCAAGGTGTATTCCGAGATTTAATGTTTATGATTATATAATGATATAATACTAAAATAGTAAACCTAAATTATACCTACATGTCATTAAATATTCATTGACCTTCATACACAATATTAAAACCTGGGTCCTTTGGAATTAGAATTGATTTGGTATTGAAACATCAAAATCTCCTTCAACTCTGGTCATAGTTTCCAATAATCTCAAGAATTATGTGAATGGTTATTGAATCACATTACCTAATGTCAATAAAATATTGTGGAATGGGTTTGTGGTACTTTACCAATGACAACAAGAAGATGGGGTTCTATAGGGAATTCATGCAATACAGCATGGTGTGGTTGTTTGGAAGAGATGTTGGTTTCATCGAATGACTAGGGACATCCACTCCATTCCTGAAGCTACCTCTAAACATTGGACCATCATAAAACGTGGTTCATTGTGTGAAATACAGAAATGGGTAACCTAACAAATTTATTAGAGGTAAAATACTAGACTAGTAGTAAATGTGTGGTGTAGTCATTAGATGTTAAATTTACTCATCTATCCATAATTTCTCCCATTGGATATTTATGGTCATCATAGAAATGTACCCTACTCTATAACCCCCACTATATTAAAATATTACTATACTTTATCAAAAAACCCAAATTATTTCTTCATAAGGTTCCTTGTGTACACATATGTAATGAAAAAGTTCATTTGATTGGACCTAGGGAACAAGGAACTGATATGCAGTGGTTATACTTGTCAATCTTACCACTATGATAAGAAAATCTTAAAGTTGATATGGGGGTCAATCCAAGTGATTTACAAAGCATCCACCCTGATCTAACTACCATTTCTATAGCGTTTCATGCCTTTATTCAATTTTTATTTCAAATCCAAATACCACATTATCCTTTAGAAAACTATGATAATTACAATTCAAACCATCCATTGAACTTCATCCAAAGTTTGTACAAAATTTAACATCTTTGGGATTTGTGGGGAATCAGTTTTAAAAGTATAGGGAAATCCCCCTATACATTGTCTAAAAGGTCCCACCAAACCATAAATCCACTCAATAATAAGGATAGGTGTTGTTAAATGATAATAGTGGTGAGGAACGAAGTAACATGAATGTAGTTGTAGTTGAGTAGGTGTAACAGTTCAAAATAACATTAGAAGTCTTTGAAAAAAAAGGAAATATCAATTTTTAATTATAGTTGGGTCATCACAACACTATATCTAGAACCATGCTCCATTCATGTGGTGTTATAATTGTTTAAAATGGGACACAACAACTCAAAAAACCCCATGAACCTAATTGTCCATCCATATCTGAGATAGACCAAATTCACTCTGACTTTGATTGGTGGTTGTCTACATCCCATAAATAAATAGTTCTCTATTATAGGGTTTGGACTGTTTATTTCTAGGGAAAAATTGATATTGGGGGATAGGGTCAATTGAATGTTATTAGTACTGTAAGTGAAATGTGTATGTGTTCCCATATTACATCTAATGGTTATGGAATTCATCAATATGAAGGTTTATTTTTCCCATGGTCCAGTTGTTCTTTATCCACATTCTTATAGGGAGAGGGTCATGTTAGGTCATTGGACCTAGGATGTCCCCGGATAGTGGAATAACAAGGTAATTTCCAGGTCTGGTCTAGGAATGACTAGTTGACTAGAAGACTTCATGTGTCCCAAGGGATTTCATTCTCAAACATTGAGTGAGCCTTAATACAATTAAATGTAACTACTATCAAATATAATCTATATTGATTATTTAATTCATATTTATATGACCACAACCTTGAATTTAAAATTAGGTACTAAAGGTGATCCATAGGATCAACTTGAAGTCTTTGATCTAGGAGGCATAGTATGGTATGTGGCATCACTGTCATTGAGTTGGGGCTAGTTACGCATGTCATTATCCAACAATGATGGTTATAAAATATAATACCTTTCCCAACATCTCTTACCATAATATATAAATAATGATATTGTTGATTCTAAAGGATGTTTAAATGAGTGGACCAAAGTCATTCCATATTTCTAAAAGTGGAAGAAAAATTATTAGGAAGCCCACCATAGGGAAACATTCGAGGGGAGCATATCATAATGTGACACATTGAAATGGGGATATCTCAAATAAGTTTAGGTGTATAGTTCTGAATGTATTTTTCAATACTATACTTTAATTGTGGGTATTTTGTTTGGATTTTATAATATTAGGTTAGATTACGTAACATCCATGATATTCTACAAAAATGGTTGATGAATATGCAATTGGGGGGGGGGGGGTAGGTTGGATGATATTAGTATATGTGGATATGGGTAATGGAGGGTATACTCATGTTTAACAATCAATGTTGTGCTCATTCCAATCCTTTTACCTCCTACACATACCCTATATCCATGGTGTGTGTAGATCATAGTAAGTCTATGATAGTATATATGAGCATGGTGTATCGCTTGTTTTATGGGTTTAGAGGAGGTAATTCAGTAACTCTATAATGGGTTTTGAAGGCAATTGTGATTTTTTTGAAGGGTATGAAGGTAAGGGGAGGTCAATGTCACCAAGAAATCAACTACTCTTTTCAATGGGGTTGAACTACTAGATCAATGGTATTTAATTGGCTCATGATGGGACTTTTGAACCCCCCCCCCCCCCCATGATCCTACCTATTATGGAATAACATAGGACAGAGTTGGAGTGGACCACTTGTTCTAGGTTGAGTTTCCATTATACCATTTACTGAATTGCATACTATTGAATGAAACTAATATTTCCACCCCCATTTAATATTAATGGTTTCTTTATGTTATTCGAAGATGTGAAACTACTATGGAATCTCATATGATTCTAAAAATATGATTTGTACCTATTTTCCATTTTTAACCTTGTATCCTAGTCCATTCAAGTTCTCCCCCTTGAGTTGTTCTGAATCCCCCATATCAATGTCAAGTTTTAATGCACACTAGTAGGTTTTTTCTAACACAAAGATGCAAATTTATAGCATTAATTCATACCTAACTGAAAAATCAAACCCCCTTGTTTTCCCACTACTAGAATCTCCTACAGTTGAAAATCCAATCAGTGGTGATTTTCTACTCTAGAATAGAATGAACAAACGACCACAAATTTGTATGGGGGAATTAGGATCCTATGGTTAATGTAATGTCTCATAATATAGTCACATGGATGTTTCATGTACTCAAAGGTATATCAGGATGAGATGTGGACATGTGTAGTTATTGGGGATAGTGGAGTTCATGTACTTCTTACCTAGGACGATGATGGGATATTGATATCACATTGGTTCATCTTGACATTCAATTTTTTATTATTTCCAATGATAACTATTTCCCCACATACTATGCATTTGGGATTGGTAGAAAGAAGAAAACAATATAGTTTTGATGCATTGGGTTTGGAAACAACTTTACCTATTTGAGTGGTTGGATATGGGCATGAGAGGTCCAATAGATATATGGGTTATAAATGTTATGACTAGATGGATTCAAGGTGTTTTTCTCTTTATTTGGGGTTAAAAAAGAAATTGTATGCCTTTAAAATGTGGTTTGTGGTCTACTAGAACAATAGTATTGTGCCATATTACACAAAAATTCTTCATGGATGGATTCATGTTTGATTGTTGGCTTATCTACAAGAGTAACACAAGATTCACTTGGAGTATAATTCCAAATATATAACTCATTTTCCACATTTCCCACAACACAATTATTAGAGTATAGTATTAATAAATATGATTGATGTGTTTATCAGTTTGAGGAGAAACTAAAAAATAACGGTTTTAAAAATCAATATAGGGTGATGAGCTACTTCAAATTACTTCAATATGTTTCTCAAGTTATGGGGTGGAAAATGAACTTTTCTCTGAGATATTCACTATATATCATCCTTCAAATGACCCATATCCCCTTATATAAATATTGTACTAATGGTGTCACTCATTCTAGATGCAATGACCTCCCCTAATTTACATTCAAATTCAAGCTATGGGTTAGCAAAATATTCTAGCTGATGGAGTAGGAATTTCACAACCTGGAACATCATATGATATCCATTCTATGAAAACTATTTTCAAACCATACTCAATCCACTGGGACCGCTAGGTAGGATGATAGATACCCATAAAGGACTCATGATCATATTCAAACCACCAATCTATTTACACAAAAGTGGTGTCCAAAGGACATATTCTAAACTACAAGTCGGCATGGATGGTTTAGTCATGCATAGATTGAGTTCTGTGAAGTATAATGGAAATTTAAAACAATTAAATTTCTGTATAATGGGGGTTGTTTTATTGTTTTTAAATGAGATGGGTCACAAGGTTTCATCTATGATTTATTGGGTGGCCGTCAATGGGAGCTATGGAAAGGGTTTGGGAGATTGTATTCCTATAGAAACATTTTCAATTGTGGTATCTGCCAATTATTTATGTTAGAATTGGTAATATGGGTATTGGTTCATGGAGGATGGAAATAAATTTTTCATTGGGACTCAAATAGGATTATACCAAGGTTAATGGATCACGATCTAGTGGCTTGAGCTATTGAAATGTGACATACGGCTGGGATACTTGGTGGATCGTGTCAGTGGAGGGACCACTTAAAATTTCAAATAGACAACTCCCAACCACCCCAATACAAATATAATGGACCTATGTTGTTGGTTTTAATATTTCCAAGATCTATTAAAAAGTGTTTATAATTACCATATCTATAGCCATATTTGAATGGAACCCAAAATGGGATGTTCACATAGAGAAATGTCTCTGTGGAATATATACCATGTGGGTAAGATACTACTCGGTTAGAGAAATACATGTTTATGTGTCAATTCACCTTGCACTGTGTTCCTAGGATCCTTTCAGTAGAGTGTACATGATGGAAATCTTCTATACATCAAAGGTCATCTTCATTAAGAGATAGATTCCATTGGGTTCAAAAAAAGGTCTTTATTTTCATTATAATAGAGGGATTTATTGTAATTTGGATATTTATGTTTGGAAGAAGAGATTAATAAATAACAATCTATTCCCTTATAACTATACCTCTAAGTCCAGGTCCTCTCATACTTGGTAAGACATGAAAATGAACAGAACTATCTAGAAAAGAAAATGACCAGGTCCTGATTGGTTTAGTATAATATTATTAGTAGACCAAGGGAATTAAAAACAAGAATTAAAGGATTTATTCCATATAATGACCAGGTACCACTCCATTTCGGGTTAAAAGGGAGAAAAAATCATGATTAGAGAAAATAGATAGATCAGAACATCGTTATTATTTATTAGGGGATGGTGTGGTCAAGAGAGATTAGTGGTTGGGAAATAACATGTTTGAAATTGGAATTTCCTCCCACTTGAGAGGTAATGGAAGCTTCCAGGGGAATGGATGAGAAGACTCCTGGTATATGGGTTGTGGGTAAAAATTATTCTTGAAATTATGTTCTAAAATCATGGGTGATTAGTGTTTCTGGTGGTAGGGAGACTGGTGAGTTTGGGGAGATGGAAGTGAGGTCAAATTGGGAAGAAGATATAAGGTACTATCTCTTTTTAGGGTGTGGTGGTAGGGAAAACTTGAGGGATGAGAGTTGGAAAATGTTTTCTAGATCGAATTCCAATGCCTCAACTAGATGCATTCACATATTGTACTTAATTTATTTTTTTATTCCTAGTACCCTCAACAAACTCTAGATATATATGTTTTTCTTGATGGAGTTTATCAATTGATTTTTATTTGGAAAGTATAGTTTCAACTATGAATTTTTATAAGGAACTTACTATTAAATGAGATAGGCATCTTGTTCTTATTTCAAGATAAATTCTAACATGGGATTCAATCCAATGTAAAATATCTATCTGAATATCAATGAAAATTGTCTAATCGGTGTATGGGAATGGGATGGTATTAGGATCACTGGGTAAAATGACATAGGATCTTTGTCATAGAAAACATAACTGGAAATCTAGGAATGAATTTCCATATAAGTTAGATATCATATTTTGATCTAATTGAGGACGGTTATCCATGTTGAATGGAGGATTCATTATTCCATGATCAACTCATACAAATTCGTGTATTTTACTACCATGTGTATTTATGGAGAAAGGATGCCTAACATTTTCATTCAAATGAATCATTTCTTTGGGGTTACGATTTAACTAATACTAGTATCATGATATAGAGTAGTGCGAAGTAATCTAATTAGTTTTAGATTGATATTAATTTTTGGGTTTTGGCCCAAATAATTGTGGTCGTAAAGATATTCTCATTTGACTAATAGAATCTGGCATGGGGCATTAAAATTCTAATATTGAGATGGGACATATTTTGATGTGCGGATCACAGAAGGTTGAAGGAGGACTACCTCAAAATAGAAGCTGGAATGCCTACTACTCATCAAGCACAATCATCAAATATACAACTCTTGAAATGGGGGTGTATTGTTTCATTGGCTCGGTCATTGGGTAACATCGTATTTTTTTGATGTGGAACTATAGGAGAAATACACTCATAAATAGATACTCACCTCTCCTTCAATTTATGACACTGAGAGGGATCAATTCCATATCCATATTTGTTACTTCAAAATCTCTACTCAAACTATCTATTTCTGTATTGGAATTCAAATGGTGATTGAGGTGGTGTTGTGGTGGGGGTATGCAGTGGAAGGTACTGTAATTGGATGATACAACATATTATCTATTTATATTGGCATTGGAACAGTATGGGGTGGGTTGAAAAGAAAGTATTGGCAGAGTGGAGAATGAAATTTGACCTTGTTAGCTCTCTATCATCACATGAGGTTATTCAAGGTGATGGAAGAGAAATATAATGAGTTAGTGAAACTCAAATGGGCTATTGGATTACCATTTCTAGAAAAATATCAAGTCATATGATTATTTTAGACTATATTTTATGAGAGATATGAGGTATTCATGGGGTATCAATTAAAGCGACTCACAGGGGAAATGTTAGTGTTAAATAATGCTAAATTGGGGAAGTAGTCTCATGAGTACATTCAGTTGAGGTCATTAGGAAGGTGTGTAAGTAAGACTGAAAAATTTTGTACAAATGAGATATGATTCCCTTCATTCTATTTTTTACATCATATCATTTTTCAATGGCACCATTGCAAGATGTCATATTAATATATTCACCCAAAGGAATCTTTCATTTTGATCCTTGGGATCTTCCAATGATGAACACCCTAATCCCTCCAATGTCTGGAGCATCATTCACTTGGGATCATCATGATCTACTGAACGATGGGTACAATCAATCTATTTTTTCATTACACACAATTGATTCTTTGGATCTTGTTTTTAATAGGATTAAAGCGTTGGAATATGAACACAACTACTTCTCATTATTGGATAGTATATCTGTTTCAACATTTTCATTATCAACAGGGTGTCATGGATTTTATATGATCATTAGTGCACTATACTCAGGCATATATTATTATCGCCAATCAAATGATATGTTCATCCTATCATCCATTGGGAAATAGTTTTTTGGAATGAAATCAGTATGTATCTCAATAGTTAAACCTATAAACCATTGGGGCTACTCATATTTCATGGATATGGTGGTTTAGGATATATCATAGTCATTTTAGTTTTATCCAGTACTGTGGGGATTGGGTTTATGGTATGGGTTCCACTAAAGAGCTACTCTAGACAACTGATAGGCTTACATTCAGATGGTTGGACACCTATGATTACATGATGGATCAATTTCATCTATCAGACAATAGTTCCTTGGAAGAAGAGAGTACAAACCTTCATTTACTCAAGTTAGAGAAATTTGGATAGATTTGGTTCTTGTGAAATGACTAACGATTCCATGGATCTGAAAGATCTTGACTCAAAACCCATAAGGGGTTTAGGGGAGGTAATATCAAATAGAACTTTAACCTCCTACCACTTCCTTAAAATCACTTAAGGTAGTTTATTCATTATTTATTACTTTATTCCTCTTACACAGAATGACCCTAGAACCTTTCTCACTCTAGAACTATGGAAAGACTCACTGGCTGACTATAACTTCTACTCATACAAGGATATCATATAGTATATCATTGTTTAGATGAATTTGAATCATTTGGGCATCATGTAATCTTAGGATTCTTCAATGAATGAGTGATATATGGATATGAGATTTTTTTTCCTTTCTAGTAGGATAGAAAGACTGGGATTATGTAATAGTTAGTGGGTTATGAAGATAGTCACGACATTAGATGTGGCTAATAAAGTGGACTGGTTGTCCTACTACAACAAGGATAGAGGGATAGACTTAGACACAAGCAGTAGGGGTTCAAATATAGCCTAAATATAAAAAATTAGTTAATGGTGTTTTAGTGTCGTATGACTTATAATCTACACCTACAAATTGACTCATTATCTTACCTAACCAGTGGAATTTATTTTGAGTGGGTCTACTACTATAAGAAAGGTTTTTCCCAGTTTGAAGAGAGTGACAAGGATAAATTTGGAATTTCCTGTTTAATTTAAAATGATGCATTAGGTTCTGACCATGCATCCTTGAGTGTAGAGAATATGATATTTGGGAATCCATTGGGCAAAGGATGAAGGAATAGTTCATGAGAAATTTAAAATGGTCTTATAACCCATTGTATCATCAACTACTCAATAGGATATTTTTCTCTTAAATTTATCCAATTTTTATTCCTCAGCATCAAGAGGAACCTTCAAGAAATTTACTTGATAGTAAGAAATGATAAATTATTATCTTGTTAATGATGCTCATGCTAGTGGAGGGTTGAGGGAAATCACTTTTAATTTGGTACAATGTTCAATGATTTTTCTTTGGAGTGAATAGTCACATATATTTCATTCAGGGAGGATGAGAAGTGTCTCTATATCAATGCCTCCTATTTTGTGGCTTCCCAATAAATATCATTGGCCAATCATTTGAATTGAATTATATCCATTATATGAGCCATACACTAAGCATATTCAGTGCTAGGTTCTTTTTTATACCACACATGTAGTAGGATACTGATGATCCTATTCAAATATGTGCCTATCACATAATTCTAGAGACTTTGACACATCAGTAGGTCACTGAGTATGTGAAATTACCCAAGTGTATAAAATTACCTTAATCTTACACCTGGAGGGAATCATTCATATACTGACAAAACTAGACTTCTCCAAGTGGAGGGAATCAATGATGTGAAAAGTGATAATAGGTATGAGAATTTGTGGCTTAATCGCATGGTGGTTATTAGATTTAGGTTAGAAACATCAATTTGATTATAATAGTGAAATGACTATGTCCTATAAACAAATATGTTTTGGTATACTTTCACAATGAAATTGGATAGGATCCAGTTATGTACCTACCCATGATATGATATCTTTTCATTATATTGAGTAATATCAATTACACTTGATGAATCTATCTGATATCTACATCAATAGATTCACTTTTCGGTTGTCAAGAAAGAAGGAAATCTAACAGATTTAAATTTTGGATCGAGCTATAAAATGGAATGATATTCTCTAGAACATGACTTCCTATTATAGTTTACCGCCATGTGACAACAAGAACTGAAATAGTTGGAATGAAAGATGGACTAATAATGGTACTCCCTAAATTTCATGACTTGGGACATCCTGGATACTACTTATAATGTGTTGGGAATTTGTTTCAGGTGTTATGATCAGATAAAATTCAAATAGAATAGTAGTTTTAAGCAATGGGAGCCAAGGTTTTTGACTATCTATTCACATAATAATATGTGATAGGGATGTCGATGTGATTTGTGTTCATGTTAGACAATTTGAAGTCCCTTAGTAAGAAAGAGGATAGTAATAAATTCATGATCAGATTTATCCAAACTGATATCAATGGATTTTCTTCCCTTAACATATGTTATATGGACTATATCAAAGAGACCCAATACCACTCATTCTCCCATGTCACTGGTTATCTCACCTGACTTGGCCTCACATCCTTGAGTCACTCATAACATTGAGGATGTTAAATAATGATCTTGTGAAATCACAACATTCATCTCTGAAGGAATATTGAATGATCAAGGGAATAAATTGGTAAATTCATCTCTAGCCTCGATCTACTACCTATATTATATTGAATCTAGGATGAACATGTATTGGAGGTCTAGAAAATGACTAGGTAAATTCCTCCCAGTCATCAGTCTACTAACAATATTATATAGATTTGAGGATTACATAGTCTAGGATACATCTTGTATCCTATGGAGGGCCTGGAAATGAATAGGATATACAAGGGCACCCATCTGTTTCACCACCTTATCAATCAAATGAATTTAATTCAAACAACTACGGTATTTGAACCATTTCCATATAATTCAACTTCTAGTGATAAAGGAAGGATACATTCCACCATGCCTTTATTTGAACCTCCATGGTCAATATTTTTTATATTCTCATGACCAGGCGCAAACCAAGAGTGTTAATGATTTAATTTTTGTTTCCATTAGCATCCATAATGAATTGTTACTCCTTTTGTAGACATACTTGGATTCCTTGGTGGTCGGATGGGAACAACTAATTTTTGGTGGAAGAGGTGCATGGCCCATAGTTTTTGAATTTTTATGGTGTTGGTTCAAGGTAGGTGGCAATATATTATGAGTAGGGTAAATAATTAAAAGCCTCATGGTAGTTCCTTCAAGTGAAGAAAACCACCAAGTAGAGAAAAAAACCCCTTTGAAAATGGTATCATCCCCTGATGATTGAATATGGAAACCATTTCCCAATATATCTATGGTTTTTACTCTAGAATACATGTTTCTTATTTAAAATTAAACCACATTAATGGTTCATCCTTAATATATACACACTTGTTTATGGTCCCATGATGTACCATTCCAATAATACTATTTGGACTACCAATATATAACCTTTTATAGCACTAAAATTTCCATTACGTCATTCTTTATTAGCATGTTGTGATGTGCATGACCACATAGTTTACTAAATGGTATCCCTTGGTGTTGACTGATTCCTTATTCAAAGATATAGAATCATTTACCATCATCACATAGACTTTTTCGACCTCACCAGTCTTCAAACCTATTCCTTCTATCTTATTGTATTGTTAGTGGTTGAAGGTGTTGTTCCTGGTTGATTATGTCTGAGTGCTATTATATGTGTTTAAACCTCAAAGGGGAATGACCTAACCCAATATCATTGTTTCTATTGAACTGGAGTTGTACTTCACACCCCATATACCACTTGGTATCCATGGTATCCATCGTTTTATAACTCACCATGATATAACAAGGACCACTGATAGAAATTGTTAGGTTGAAAAAGAGAACAAATCCAACTAATAGAATCACACATGTTATAATATCCCCACCCCTGTACTGGTAGATCTCATGGGTTTATTTCTTTGCTAGTTCTCGATTAAAATACATGAAAAAAACTATATTGTGTTCCTTCGAATTTATCATATGCTAGAATGAATAATATAATACACCTGGAAACCTGAAGGGAAACCATTGGATTTCATTGGGGTTGAACCACTATGTATCACATTGATTCCCATAACCATATCCAAGACACCAGATCATTATTTCCCCAGTGTATTAACATCACCCCAGTCCTTTTGGTGCCCCCACTAGCACGAATGTCATCCAATATTTGGCCACATTTCAGAGTTTTGGAGGTGATTTCCATTCCTAGTGGTATTTCTTGACTAGACCAATGGATCCATGAACCACACCTAACTTAATTTAGGAATCATCAAAAGGTGTCTAATCATTAGTACTTTCCCAATCTTCCAATATCATATATGAGTTGTCAGTTGACCCAATTGAACTCTTCTTCTGAAAAAGCATAGAAAACTACATGGCCTTAGGAGAAACCATGGAACTGCACTATTGTGACTCTGTGTTTCATATTGATATAAATTTTCACCGCATCACTACTTTGAACTTTTTTTCATTCTAATACTTCCAATATTCCTAGGAAACACTAAATGAGAAACCATTCATGACATAGTCTTTCCACCTCAAGACCCATAGGTTCCTTGACCTTTTAGTTTATGAGTTGGTTCTAGGTGGAAGGAAAGTTTAGTATATGAATCAACATATCATGGTAATGTTAGAGAATCTAATTTTTTATAATATTGGTAGTAAAATTTTATATGAAATAAAAATAAACCTTTTAATCCCTTATCATAAAAAATATAACTTGAATCACCATACCAGTTTCTCGGTACATCGATATGGGTTTCAAGTAGCAGTTGACTTTGGAATATCTTTGGTGCTGGAGAATGAGGAAATGAGTGTATCAAGAAATGGATTGGAAATTATACTTGAGAGAGTATTATTTTTGTTTATAAATTTTCTGTAAAGTTCGTTTCATTAGAATCCACTTATTGAAGTCTACTATGTTAGAACATGAAAACCTATCTCAATCTTCGAGGGATTCTTTGATCTGAAGGATAATATTTCCACATCCTTGGGGATAAAACCATGGGATTAAAAAAAATAAAAAATTGAATAATAAACTTCATACCAGTATGGTTGTAGAGACTATTCAAAGAGAATCAAGTAAGGGAAATTAGAACAAGTTACCAAAACATCACTACAAATCTCTCACACTAACCATTCCTAGCTTCAATATATATTTTCACTATAGAATCATTCTTCCATCATGTTAACAATATTAAATATACTCATATAAGACAAAAAATGGTTTTTAGTGTTTCAATACCACATGTCAATTTATCCCATACTTTGATATAGATCTTTTTGACACCTACTCTTTTACCCCCCTAAAACCATACAGAGTATTTTAAAAAAAATAACTAGCTACTAGAGATACAAAATTTATTCAATGAAATTTATTCTCTGATGATATGACCCTATGATATTTGTCTCTCAAATTTTAAATGCTAAAAAAATTATATATCTAGTCTATTAGTATGAATGATAAATTCTAGTATACATATAATACCTAAAAATAATATGATATTACAATGAACAAAAAATATAAGTCCCCAAGCATTAGGGGAAGAAACATACCTCTCTTTTCCTAATATCTTCCAGTAAACACAATGATATTTTTTATTTTCCTTATCTATATTTGCTAAAGATTTCAAATACCTCAGCACACCAATTTCACTGATCTATTAGAGAATATTAAATTGATTATGTGTTTCAATTCAATAGGATAGAGTTAAAAGGGTAACAGTGACCAGAAATGATACCCACTTGTTAACAGGGGAAAGACAAAAATAATGATGACCTATATTGGGTCGTTACTTATACACTTCTTTACAAAAAAGTGAATCCCTTCTCATCATAGAAAAAATATGGGATACCTTTTATTTAGATATCAACCACTACAATTCCTCCATCCCACCTATTTTTAGAGAGGTATGAAGATCAAACATTAAATTCTTCCATATTTTAGTGGTTCTAGATGAGATACTTGAATAACCTCCATGCTTTCGGATCACCCATAAAGAGTACATGCCTTCTATCACAATTTCCTCCCTTCCCTCCATCAAAAGGATACTTCTCTACTTAAAGTATTATTAAAATGACTATAATGAATTTGTATCTAATTTATTAAAAGTAAGGTTTTATAAATACTTAATAAATTTCATACACAAACCAGTAGGTTATGACACTTATCCATATTTTCACTCATGAATGGTTACACGGATACATCCATCCAAATGGAGTGAGAGAGACTCCATGACCTTTTATCCCTTCTTACTGACCTAATTGTGATATTTCCTTCTAGGATGGTCATAATTAGTCTTTATATATCTACATTTCTAAAAAAATCACATCATTGGAGTAGAGCTCAGTATTATACTCTAATACTATCAAATGGTTCTTCATGTAAAAATAAATTTCAACCTCATAACTATACTCTAAACTATAGGCTAGTTCAATCATTTTATTTACATTTCTTGGTTTCAATAAATTTTGACACTTTCTCCTTGGATAAACACAATGGGTGAGTAACTACAAGTGATTGGCCACCCTTTTTGATGGAATCATTCTATTCATATGATAAGAGTATTGGGATTGGGTTTTACTTTCTTAAATGTTGGTCTTAGTTCATCTTTTATTATTTTTAATTTCCTAAATCTCGCAAGGAAAGGATCACTTTTTTGAGTCATTCTATCAAAATATCTTAAAAGAGCATACCTATTACTTCTAAATCGTGGTTTTCATATACAAGTTGTTCTCACACTTTATTCAAGATGGATTCACTACTATTATTGGTAGAGTTCATAAATACTTATGATTGAAAATTAGGGAATTTATTATTTTTGGTATACATGGTAATTGGTTTTACAATCTTGGACACATTTGTACCTAGATGATCCATTTAAAGTTCTCCTTCCCTTTTGCATATACGCCCATGGCCCATATTTTTGCTTGTTAATTGAATATTTCCATTTCCTCCAACGATTCATTTTTATTATTCAATCTTGAAATAAGAATTCAGATTCCACCCTTTTCAAATTAGTGAATGGGGTAACTCATCAAGTGGCATCCTTGTGTTCTAGTACCAATAAAATAAATAATAGTACTTATCACTAATGAATAGAAAATTTGTATGTGGGGACTATGACATCAACTGAATAGTTAGTGTTTTCAACAATTTTTATATTAGAATTGATTTTTTGGTTCCTAAATTGAATGGATGTTGAGGAAGTATGACTTTGAATTAGTGGGGGTATGGTTTATTGATAGTGGGTTGGTAGTTTATGGTTTTCAATATAATTCAATACTAATTGGGTCACAAATAAGTCGACGATGGACATAGAATTGTAAATGGTTTTGTGGGTCATGATCGAATACCAATGAATGAATGATACCTTCAAAAACTATGAATTGGTGGTCTCACTATGATGTAGAAGGGTGGATGGGTGTGAAACAAACCACATTATATTTCCATTACTGCATTGGGTATTTTTATGTATGGAATCAGACCCACAGATCCTCTAGTTCCCCATTGAATTTATCATCTAGTACCCATTCCATTTGATTCCTCCATATCACTTACTACATGACTTAAATAACGAACCTTCCAAAAATGGCTACAAAAATTATTTCATATGGAGGAAGGAATTGAGTAAGTAACATATCTTATGTAAATAATTCTTCCCCACTACTGTGATCTCATCTTACACCTCCCTCAATTCATATCAAATCCCTAAAAAATCCCCAAAAGAATCATATATGAAAAAAATATTAGACTATGGAGATAAAAAAATATCACAAATCCAGGAATACATTACTATCTACATTCATTCTTTAACCCAATTAAATTCATTATGCCCTCTAAAAATACTTAAATTCAACTCACCATCTCACTTTTTATGTTTACATCTTTTTCTTCTTCACTTGATATTGTTATATAATAAAATTTTCCTTTATCATACTATCATTCCAAAGTGATTAATTAGAGTTCACTTCCTGACACCACTCTAAATAATTGGGACCACACCCTAGTTACCTCCCTTATCTTCTATTCCTAATTTGATTTGATAGATACCCAAGCCCCAGTTCACTTCACTAGCTTCAGTCCCTCCTCTTTCATACTAATGATAGAACCAATAATTTATTAATATCCCCTAAATGGTAAATCTATAGTACCAATCCATCTTATTGACTAAAATTTTTTCCTTATTCAATTCATGGATGCTCTAAAATATTTATATCTCTATCCAAAAAATTCGCATACTCAAGACTCTGGATGAGTTTGTTGAAGAATTTTCCCCTCAACTTGCTAACCTGGGACTAGATTTTTTATTAATCTACTAGGGTGATGAAGTTTTTTCATCTATGGTAGATAATTTTATTCAAATAGAACATGATACTTACTAACTATGAAATATTATCCAATAGATTAATAGAGTACATGGGATATCCTTCAGCAGTTCGAAAGGGTATATATGGGACAAGAACAACCAATTCAACTCTAACTATGCCCTCTAATTTCTTCCACCTATGGGTTTTGGGAGAAGTGAAAAGAGGGTGTTTTTTATGGGTAGTTCTATTAATATATTGGTTATACTACATATATTATATTAGTAGTAGCTTTGTTCTAGAATCAAGGGTGATACACGGGTTGATCACATGGTACTGACTAAAACTAGTTTTCTCTATTGGATCCTTTTGGTTGGAATTGGGGGAAATGAATTGTTCT
This sequence comes from Viscum album, assembly GCA_963277665.1. Lineage (NCBI taxonomy): Eukaryota > Viridiplantae > Streptophyta > Magnoliopsida > Santalales > Viscaceae > Viscum > Viscum album. The sequence goes on along the minus strand of OY728153.1, from coordinate 568,629,241 downwards.
CTCTAAATGGTTTCATTGAACCTAAAGTCCAGTGATGTTTGATGTAGGAATAGAGATATTATAGTATAAAACACCTGATGGGGGTATCTTGGTGGCTATTGGTGTGGGTAACTATACAATTCTGGTTGGTGGTTGGTCAAACTAGAACCTATTAATTATTTCACCAGTAGGTTTTGGGATTTTTATTAGAGGTTTTACAGAATGAAAAAAATGTCCATGTGAACATTAGATTATGGGGATATTATATTAGGAAATAGGGAAGTTGTAGTTGTATTTAGAAATTATTTTATGATGGACAAGGGAATGTAAATAGAGGTATTCAATAGTAATGATGTTCTTAAGTGGAGTTTAGAATCAAATTGTTTAACATCTGAGCAACTATAAAAAACAATAATTATATATGGATGGGGATGCTGTGATCACGGTAAATAGAAACCGACACCAATAATGTATGGGAATTGGTAACTGAGTCTTGGATTCCTAGTGAACAAAAGAATGCTTTGAACTAGCCTGATCGCAAACCCTTGGAACAAGATCTCACAATACAAGGTCAAATAGACCTCTAGGAAAAAGGTAAACAGATGGTTAGATAAAAAACAATGATTTCTAGGTTATGAACATATCTGACCAGTTAGAGTTGTAAGGTTCATGAAAATAAATTGTAAAAGGTGGTTTATACCATTTGGTCCATGTCGACCGTCAAACTGCCTATACCATCCTCACCACCCATTGTTCACTCCCATATACCAACTTATTTATATCAAGACCATAAACTCATCATTCCCTTGGAATCATCCCCATTTGGCAGGGATGGAAGACCTGCCATTCCTTAGGAAGTGGTCATGAGTGAATGGTGTGCCACATGCAGGAACATAAATGATGGAGGTAATTGGGGTATCAAACCATTAGATACAAAAATAGAGAGGATATATTTGAGGTAGTATTAAAGTTAATGGACCTTTAAATTTAAACTATATTTGGGGGTGAAGATAAAATGGGAAACTAAATTAAAAGGTATAATTCACTCATAGAAATATGTGGTCCAATATTGGAATCGATATACTAGTTATGTAAACTGAGATGAGCAGTCTGTTAATCCAACCTAACATTCCAGCATAATGGGAAAACAATACAGTTTGTGGACATCTATGAGACAACACCAATGTTCCTTCAACCATCTATGTCTTGTGGAACCATGACGGTAGTATTTGTCACTTTAAATTTTTATTTTTGAATGGATAATAGTGTACTAAAAACATATTAGAGTACTCACAACCTACACCTTAGAATCATAGTTTCCTAGAGAACCCATGAGAACACCATAACTAGAACAAGATTAGCAGGGAAACCAATTCCAATGCCTACATTCCACTAGAAAAGGAGATATCATGGAGTGAAAGTTGGGCTGACCCAACACGTAATAGAATCATAAAGATGGAACCCCATACCATCCAATACCGAGTGTCAGCACAAACTAGTCAATAAAGAAGATCAAAACAAAATCTAATCATGCCCATCAACTATTCCATCATGTGCACCAGGGTACGCTTATGGTGAATGGGTTGAATGAAAGGACATTGGGAATGTAAGATAATTGGACAACCGTTGATAGATCCATTAATACATGGGGTTTAGGAAAACACCTAGCTATCATGCCTTTCAAAAAATTTATTACCTATTTAGGGTTGTTTCATAGCGGGCTCACCATTGGAGTTGAATTCGTCACCAGGAATTGTTGAATGGGGTTGGTGTGATGAGTATGACATTCATGATACTAAGAATGGGTTTCATGATCATGGTTGGTACCCCTATAGACTATATTGAAAATTGGTGGGGTTTCCTACTATGTACATTGTCCCGTGCATAGTTGTACTCAACAAAACATGGTTTTCCAATGGTTCTTTAGTGGATGTTGGTTGACTATTTCATCTATATACTAGTTATATTTAGGATTTAGATTGTACCAATTTTAAACATAGTTTCTACCCTTGTGACCCCCGATTTTATTGTGTTATTTACCCATAGTGATTAAACCTTCGATACATTATTGTTTCTAATTCTTGGTAACTATATATACATACCAATACAGTGTAGTTCAATAGCTCTTCATCAAGCTAGATGTAGTAAGTGGTGACTTTTTTGAACGTATTTAGGGTTTTATAGGTGAGGGTAGTTGAATTATGTCAGACCGCCTTATAAGTTTTTTAATTATGACTAGAAAAATAATTAGAAAGATAATTCGTGGGAAATTTCAATATATCTAATTGAAAATTATTCCACGGGGTGAGGTGTAAAAATAATAGTAAAGGTTTTCTAATGCATCTCTTATTTTTATTGCATGTTTCATTTTAATATGTTATTTGGATATTCTATGATGATTTGATATAAATCTATTCTGGATATCATCTAGTTATATTTATGGAACTCCAATATCCCAAAAGAACATTACTTCATTTTATTTTCCCCCAAAAACCACTATAACATGTTCAACCTTTTTCAGTATAATGGAAATATCATCATTCCTATGGCGGTCTATAAAACAAGGTAGTGCTTGAGGGTCCAGCATAAAGACTACCCCTCAGTTGAAATGAACATCGATTTAGTGATATATTTTGAGTTCCAATGAGACACTGTGAGGGATAAAAATGGAACAAATCAATATGATAGGGAGGATTTCATAATTCATTAATATTATGTTTAGGTTGGATCAAACCCAACTGAAAATATTATTTTTAATTTTTGAGCTCCATCTGCCAGGTATCTAGTTGAACACAACAAGAAATTATTGGGAATACTACCCTCAATTCAGTGAGAGGAACATATTCTTTCTCGACTAAATATGATATTTTTTTCTCAATTACATACTGAATAAGTTAAATTACATGTATCATGTCACCCTAGCTACTATGATGGAACCACACCTTAAACCTAGCATAGTTGCAATGTTGGAAATGGAAATTGAACTAGAAAGTGAAGAGTGTATCTCAAAATGAATATGGTATCAAATAAATATTGTATAATAATTCACATTATTAATTTAATGGTGGGTACTACTCTATGGGTGTATAAACATACAAATCTACTCCATGCGAGTGGGAACAAAAACCAAGTATGATTTATTTTGAAAACAAGTCATCACATGAGTATCACTCCTAGAAAATACCATCACTACAACAGATGGTTTTGTATAAATGGAAATATTAGTGACCCTCACGGAAAAGGAGACAGATTGGAAATTTCTTGTTCAATGCTTTGGTTGAGCTTATTTATTTGAATGATTGATGATAGGAATTGAGCAGCTATTGAGAATCATGTAGTTATGATTTCCCTAGTAGAAATAACTTTGGAACCACTATAATATGAAGCACTCGGTGTCTCGAACCCTATCAATGTAGCACCCCAATCTTTCACAGTATATTTCCCTTTGAATGATACAATAGCCAGTGTTTTACACGACTTCGAGATTCTAACACACCGCGACCTATCAAACTAGCTGTTATGAATAGTAATACACACTTTTCAGAATTTTATAAATTGTATCTTTCAAAAAGGACTTCATTTTGGGATTCAGAATATCAAAATTAGCTTAGGGTGATTTTTTGGTTTTTTCTGAAAGATTTCAATTTTTGATGAATAGTGAAAAACAATGCATTATTCGTTAAAACCGAATTTTTATTTAAATAATTATGTATTTTATTTAAATTTATTTTCGGTCCAAATAGATACATAATACCTATATAATTTCTATTTAATTCATTGGAGTGGTTTTATATTATGTTTAGAGATATAATAATTTTATTGAACTCTTTACCATCTATTACCCACATCCTATGAGCTTTTGAAAATTTGAATAAAACATAATATTACCGCTTTTGTTAATTTAATTTCAAAAATCCAAGACACACGGTTGATATCGATAATTAAAATGTGGTTCAATAAGATGAAAATAATTTTTGGTGAATTGTAACCTTTGACTTTTATTTACAACGATTAAAAAATAAATAGGTTAATTAAAGGTAAAAATGATATTATTATTACTCTAACACATGTCCTAATTCTATTTAATAAGTATATTTCGACCAAAAATAACCTTAGGAATAAAATACGATCCTTTAGGTCCCCTTGGGTAAGATTAAGACTTTTATTATTAATTTATTTAAAGATGAGTTAAAAGAGTTAAAATAAAAGTTTAATAACTAAACCATTTTAAATATGGGGATAAACATAATATATATTCGACTATAAATACTCATTAGAAATATAAAAACATTTCCTAAATAATTATATTTTATTTATAATTTTTAGACATTAAATGATTTAATTTATTTATGACACAATGATGAGGTAGTAATTTCCTTATTAATGAACGAATAAAATAATTGATATTATAAATATTCAAATAAATCTAATTTGATACTATTAATTAATTAGACTAACTTTAAAAGTTAATATGAAATTTTAGGTTTGATTAAATTAATTTCTTTGAATTAATAATGCTGTTATGAATTTATCAAAAACAAAATACCAAATAGTGTCAAAATTGACATAAATGATTTTTTAAGACAAATATTATATTATTAATTGATATTCTATTCCTAAAAATATATGGTTTTTACAAAGGGATTAAATAATATTATATATGTCATTACTGAACTATTTTAGGTTCTCTTGGAAGTTTATAGTATGTTTATTAACAATATATTATAAAAATACAAAAAGAAATGGTAAATGTCAAACTAATTAACTAAGAGTTAATTCATAAAGATAAGGTTGATATAGTGACCCAAACCTATCTAAAACCTATTGGTTTAGTGGTTTTCGATCCATCACCACCTTATCCTAGAAATAAATCATTTTTAAGGTATTAGAAACCTAAAATTATTTTTTTATAAAATAATATTTCAATCTTTTCCTAAGGTGCCCTTCACCCCTCTTATAAAAGGTCACTTCCCCTTATCTCAAATTCACACCATCAAACCCTTTTTACTAGGCCAACCCATACCCAAATAACCTCTAAACTATCCTCCCTTCATCCTAGAGGCCTTACATTAGTATGAAATCCAACCCAAGGAGCCCTTTTGATCAAATCAAAAAGAAGAACCCGAAAAAGAGGTAAATATTTCATCACCTCTTTCAAGTTCTTTTCTTCTTCCACATCCTCTTTCTTTGTTGTCTCCAATATAAAATAACAAATTCGAAATCTTTTATATACTGTGATGTTATTATAAAAATTGTACAAGAATATTAATTATTCTATCCATCCTATAAATGACAAAGTCATCATACATATGTATGTACGGATTACCGTCTCCACGTCATGGTGTAGTTTGTTATTGAAACAATTCATCATTTGGATGGGTATAATAATGAGTATAAATGATGAAAAAAAATAAATATAATATGATAATTATTCTTTTTAAATGATATACCATCCAATAATATACTATTTTAATATCAAAAGAATGATATTGTCGATCGTGCCTACGTACAAATTACCGTCTCCCTGGAAGAGATGATATTCATTCCCCATCGTATCCATTCAAGACTAATTTTAATTACATTATCAAAAATAATGTTTCAATACATAATATAAATATGAATATGAATAAGATACTTCCTAGCCATAACAATAATTACTTACGTAACAATGCATAAAAAGGAAATAGAAACAGTTAATACTCAAAATGATGATAATACTGAAATATCATTAACAAAGCAATATTAGAATATCATATTTGATATCATAACAGTGATTTCACCATTATAAGGGAGTTTAACCTACCCTTGAAAAAGGAAAAGTACAAGTTAAGTGTTAATTTCATAATCTCTTTTTTATTCGAGGTTGTTTTGTAAGTATTTACTGGGACCTCTGTATCATCCACATCTGTGTTTTTTAAAAATATATTTCAAAAAAAATTACTATTTACTAGAAAATGGGTTAAAGTAATTTATACCCTTCTTTGACAATATATGTTTCTAATGGAATATTTCTGACATTTTCCAAAAAAGGTTATTCTGATCTTTTTGACAAAATTAAGTTAAGAGTGTTTTATCAACTAATACAGCGGGTGCTGCTATTTTCTGCCATAATAACATCGTCGATGATTCCATTACAAGATTATAAGAATGTTTTCAAAAATTAATGTTTTCGTTTATAATAACATGACTTTTAAATGATTTCAAAATAGAGAGAAGTATTTCTTTAAATTTTTTTCATTTCATCTATGTCAACATCCTTTGATAGACTTTAAACTTGTTTGAAGTTCATTTATTATGATACAAATAATCCATGTTTTATTGAAGGTTTTGTGATATTTTTGATTGTCAATATGTTATTTTTATACCATTCATGGTTTATGGATAAATTATTTACATTTATTATGCTAGTTTTAATATGAATGTTTATGTTATGCTTAAAACTTTTCATATGAGGACTGCATTGGAATTAGTAATTGACGGGTGGAGCCTGCTATTGCTCCTAGATTCATAAGTAGGTCTCATGATAGAAACTAGTGTCTTGGCACAATGCCTTGAAAAAAAATTTATTTTTAGTCTTGGAACAAGGCCTTGACATTGTTGTTATGATGTATGGCATTATGAATTCCATCATTACTAAAGTGGCTATTGATATTGCATGTGATTATTCGACTAGTGGAATATCAATGTGAATAAGTAAATGGAATTATTTGATTTTATATTTTTCATATTATGCTGATGTTCAAGTTTAAAAGGATTTTGTTTTAGTCTTATACATTTCCTGAAATTTTTCTACTTATTTACAAAAGTTTACACTATATTGTTATCCTTACTGAGCATCTGAGTTCACCTCTTTCTATGTTTTATTTTTCCCAGGATGCAGAGAGATATATTATGATTGTCTTACCAGGATAGTCTATGGTATATGACTATGGTTAATGAAAACAATGTTTTTGTTTTTTCTTCATTGTTTAATATAATGTAAAATTTATGAATGTATCTAATACTTCTAAGGCTACTAAACTGATCGGTCATTCCGGATTTGATCCCTTGTGATCATGACAATGTTATGTAATAATGCATATACTTTGGGTAACTGTGGTCGGGGAATTAAAGTTGGTATTAGAGGATGTTTAGTGAAAACCTTGGAAACTAGATTTAGAAAATCTCTGATTAGAGAACACTACCCTAAGATAGACTTTGAGGATTAGTATAGAAGAAATTCCTAGAATTTTGGTAATGTAGAGATTTATTGAGTTTTCCAAGAAATAAATCCTTGACTGGATACGAGCAGGTAGAGGCGGCTCTACCACAGATGTACCTAGGGGTAAAACCCAAAAACACCGCTTTGACCTAGAATCAACTGAGAACCAGTGAATGATAAAGGGGTTTGCTACACTCTTGCTTACGAAACTCCTAGGTGATATGCTTAGGGTAATTATCATTTTCATTAAAAACCAATTTGAAGGATTTATGAGTATATAATTCTTCCAAGAAAACCTTTTTATGATTATGGATTATATCCATAAACTATTAAATTTATGTTAATTGTTTTACAAGGTTGGAATTATGTATTGTGAATCATAAAAAAATATAGTGTATGCCATTGTTTTGAAATGGAGCATAGTGGAAGGAATGGAAACTGTATCAATGAACATAGTCTATATATGGATTTCCCACCTACTCAAGATAATTATAGTGGAGATGGTACAGAAACTGGTGCTGATCAGCTTATCACATACTATGACAACTCACTCAGGTTATGAATAATATCCTTATATGTATGGAGAACCCTGATCCACAACATGGAGGGTCAATGTTAGACGGCTTCATGAGGAAACAACCACCAACATTCAATTGGAGAACAAATCCATTAGTAGTTGAGAAATGGATAAATGCTTTAGAGAAAAAATTTCACACATTGGGGAGTAGTGCAACGGAAAAAATTCTCATGGAAATTTATCACCTCACAGGAGATGCAGATCAATTGTGGTCATTGATTGAAAACCCAAAGGAGAATGAAGAAGCATCAAGTATTGAATGGAGGGAGTTTAAAGAAATTTTCTTAGAAAAATACTTTCATCATGATCATCGAGTGGATATGGAAAGGCAATTTCTGAGTCTGAGGATAAAGGAGGATTAGAATGTCGAAAAGTATAAAGCTAACATTACAAGGCTAGAAAGGAATGTCGCAAGTTATATACATAACCCAAGAAGTAATATTGATCATTTCATTGATGGGTTAAAACCACTTCTCCATCAAGCATGAGTATCACAATACTTCTCATCATATGATGACATTGTATCATGTGCTATCATGATAGAAAAGGAATTCTCTATTTCGTACGAATTTAAAGAACTACAAGAGAAGTAGAGATCTATTGAAAACTCTAGAAATGGAAGTAAGGGGAAGAAGGGAAATGTTCAATGTCCATCCTATAATAAATTTGGGAAGCGACACCCTGGTACTCACCTAAAGTTAATGGGACACTATTACAAGTATGGTGAAAAAGGACACTAATCTCATGATTTCAAGGTGAAGAAAGAGGCTGTCAATATTGAATGATACAATTTTAGAGAAAGGGGGAATTACAAAAATGAATGTCCTAAGATCCAAGGAATATTACCTCAGAAAATGCCAAGGGATCAGGGCCAAGATTATTTTATCACTACTGCTGAAGTTGAAGCTCAAAAACACATAGTGGAATGTAAATCAATGGTTTCCTCATGTTTATAAAATCCTTTATTTGATTTCGGATCATCGCATTGTTTCATATCATACCAGTATTCTAAGAAAATTGGATATTTTCAATTTTATTTAACAAGGGTGCTGTCAGTCAAGACTCATAAGATAAGTATCATTGCAACAAAGTTTTCTGAATCAGTTCCAATTAAGGCATATAAACGTTATTTATCTGTTGATCTCATCGTCATACCCATTATTGAATTTGATATAATACTCAGTATGGATTTGATTTCTTACCATGATGTGAAAATTTATTATAATAAGAAGGAGGTTAGATTTTTCAGTGATGATAAGGAGTACCTTGTCTTTAGAGAAGAAATATCACCATCTGATTCCTATCTAGATCCACCCCAAATAGATCAACTAAATTCAATTATTAGGGAGGAAGAGAATGAAACATAAATGGGTGAGGAAAGGAATGTTCATATAGAGGATGTACCTATTGCGTAAGAATATGTTGATGTGTTTCAAGATAATTTACCTTAACATCCTCCAGAAGTAGAAATTGAGTTTTCCATTAATCTAATTCTTATTTTGACGCCCATATCGAAGACCCCTTATAGAATGGCCTCTATGGATTTATTAGTACTAAAGAACGAACTACAGGAATTGAGTAATAAAGGATTTATTCGCCCTAGTGTTTCTCCATGGGGATCCCCTTTTCATTTTGTTAAGAAGAAATATGGATCTATGAGGATGTGCATTGACTATAGGGAGATAAATGCTATAACAATAAAGAACAAGTATCCCCCACCTCACATTAATGATTTATTTGACCAAGATCATGGAGATCAATATTTTTCAAATATTGAACCTTGATCTGGATATCATTAGTTGTGTGTGAAAAAGGAAGAAATTCCAAAGACAACATTTTGAACCACGTACAGGCATTATGAGTTTACAGTAATGCCTTTTGGGCTGACTAATGCACCCTATATTTTCATGGATCAAATGAATAGAGTCTTCAAGGAATATCTTGATGACTTAGTAGTGTTATTTATTAATGATATCCTGGTATAATCCGAAAGATATGGAGATTTTAAAAATAACTTTCACACCATTCTTAAAACCCTCATAAGAAATGAATTATACGGGAAGTTTAACAAGTGTAAATTATAGCTTTAGGAGATTTCATTTCATGTTCATATTGTCTCTAAGGATGGAATCTCCATTTATCCTTCTAAGACAATAGCAATCCATGAAAGGCCAACACCGATGAATATAACTGAGGTATGTAGTTTTATTGGTTTAGCAGGTTATTATCGGCATTTTATCCATAATTTTTCCTTATTGGCTAACCCATTAACGAAGCTCACACATAAAGGGGTTAAATCTGTTTGTACGAAAGAGTGTGAATATTTTTTTGATGAAATGAAGAGAAGATTATTCAATGCTCCTATCTTGACTCTTCCATCGAGGAATTATGGGTTTTTTATTTATAGTGATACATCAATGAAAGGACTTGGTTGTGTCCTTATATAGAATTATAGGGTTATTGCCTATGCATCACGATAGCTAAAAATTCATGAGTAAAACTATAATACCCATTATTTTGAGTTATTAGTTGTAATCATTGCTTTGAATATATGGAGGAATTATCTCTATGGTGAAAAATTTGAGATTTATACTAATCACAAGAGTTTGATGTATAGTTTATCAAAGAAAGAACTCATCATGAGGCCAAGGCGATGGATTTAACTACTCAAGGATTATGATTTCACTATACACTGCCACCTGGGGAAGGAAATTAAGGTTGAAGATGCTTTGAACAGAAATGATCATGGAGTTTTGAACAATATGAGAGTTGAAATGGATCATATTTTCATGGATATAATGAAAATGGATATGGGAATAATCATGGAAGGTGAAACATCAATAAATTTTCAAATTTTTGTCAAACCATCTGTACTAGAAAGGATATAAAGTTTTCAAGATGATGATGAGGAGTTTCAAAAGAAAATTAATGTTGTCAATGATGAGAGATTGATCGAATTCATATAAGAAGAGAGGATTTTGAAATTTTGGAAGAGAATTTGTGTTCTTCATATACCTGATCTAAAAAGGGAAGTGTTATATGGTGCTCATAGCTCAAATTTCTCTATACACCCTGGTAGCTCTATGATGTATACAGATTTGAGGGAAAACTTTTGGTGGAAAAACATTAAGAGGTAGATTTATGATTATGTGTCAAGATATATGGTTTGTCAACAAGTGAAAGCTGGAAGGCAACATCCTGGAGGAGTCATACAACCTCTTCCCATACCTGAGTGGAAATGGGATAATATTACAATGGACTTTTTCATTGGACTACCAAAGACTCGTAGTAGGAATGATAAAATATGGGTCATTGTTGATCATCATACCAAGTCATCACATTTTCGTGCTATAAGAAAATATTTACCACTTGAACCTTTAGCAAGAATATATAATAACGAAGTTGTAAGACTTCAAGGAGAACCCATATCGATTGTTTCTGGTCGTGATCCCCATTTTACATCAAGATTATAGAAATGTCTTCAGAAAGCCCTGGATACTGAACATTGTTTGAGCACTGCCTACCACCCTCAAACTGATAGACAATCAAAACGGACTATTCAAACCATTAAAGACACGTTGAGATCTTGCTCACATGACTTTAAAGGTATGTGGGATAAATATTTACCTCTGGTAGAATTTTACAATAATAATAGCTTCCATTCAAGTATTTAGATGGAACCATATGAAGCGTTATATGGAAAGAGATATCGCACACCAATGTGTTGGGATGATGTTGGTGAAAGAAAACTTGTAGGCCCAGAAATTTTTAAGGAAATGATGAAAAAGTTGAAGGTAATACCAACCCACATCAATGTAGCTCAAAGTAGGTAGAAGAGCTATGCTGATAGCCGAAGGATGGATTTGGAATTTCAGGTAGGAGATCATGTTCTCCTAAAGGTATCTCAAAGGAATGGAATTATACGATTCGTTAAGAAGGGTAAATTGATTCCCAAGTACATCTGGCCTTTTAAAGTTCTAGAACGAATTGGGGGTTGTAGCTTATAGTTTGGCAATGCCGCCAAGTCTCTCCAAAGTTCCCAATGTGTTCTACGTATCACTGTTGAGAAAATACATGCCTGACCCAACGCATGTACTCAACTATGAGGAAATTGAACTGGAACCTGATTTGTCTTATTGTGAGGATCCTATCAAGATTATTGATACCAGAGAACAAGTGTTGAGAAACCAGATGACTTGTCTGGTAGAAGTTCTCTGGAGAAACCATAAGATGGAAGAGGCAACGTGGGAACCCGAGAAACTTATGATGAAGAACCACCTGAATCTTTTTTTGCGGTAGTATTCCAGAAATTTTGAGGACAAAATTATTTGACATTGGGGATATTGTAACACCCCAATCTTCCACGGTACGTTTCCCTTTGAATGATACAATAGATTGTGTCTTACGGAACTTCAAGATTCTAACACACCGCGACCAATCAAACAAGTCATTAAAAATAGTAATACCTAATTTTTGTAATTTTGTAAATTTTATCATTCAAAATGGATTTTATTTTTGGATTCGGAATACCAAAATTCTCTTAGGGTGAATTTTTGGTATTTTTCTAAAACCTTTCGATTTTTGATGAATATTGAAAAAACTATGTTATTCGTTAAAACTGAATTTTTTTTAATAATTAATGATTTTATTTAAATTTATTTTAGGCAAAAATAGATACATAATACATATATAATTTAAATTTAATTAATTGAAGTCATTTTATAATAAATTTAGATATATCAAAATTTTATTTAACATTTTACCATCTTTTACCCACCTCCTATGAGCTTTTGAAAATTTGCATAAAACATAATTTTAACACTTTTGTGAATTGAATTGAAAAAAATTTGAGAGACACGGTTGATATCAGTATGTAAAATTTGGATCAATAAGATGAAAATAATTTTTGGTGAATAGTAACTGTTGACTTTTATTTACCACGGTTAAAAGTAAATAGGGTAATTAAAGGTAAAAATGATATTATTATTATAGTAAAACATGTCCTATTTATATTATATAAGTGTATATTGAACAAAAAAAATTAGGAATAAAATATTATCCTTTAAGACCACATGGAATAGATTAGGACATTTATTATTATTTTATTTAAAGAAGAGTTAAAAGAGTTAAAAATGAATGTTTAATAAATAAACCATTTTTAATATAGGGTTATACATAATATAAATTCGACTATAAACATTAATAATAAATCTAAATTTATTTCCTACATAATTTTATTTTATTTATAATTTTCAAACATTAAATAATTTAATTTACTTATGACACAATGATGATGATGTAATTACCTTATTAATGAATGATTAAAATAATTGATAATATAAATATCCAAATAAATATAATTTGAGACTTTTAATGAATTCCACTAATTTTATAGCTTAATATGAAATGTTAGGGTCGATTAAATGAATTTTTTTGAATTAATAATTCTGTTATGAATTTAACAAAAACAAAATACCAAATAGTGTAAAAATTGAAATAAATTTTTTTTAAAAAAAAAAAATTATTATTAATTTATATTCTATTCCTAAAAATATACGGTTAGGACATAGGGTATAAATAATATTATATATGTCATTAATGAACAACTTTAGGTTCTCTTTTATGTTTATAGTATGTTTATTAACCATATAATGTAAAAATACAAATAGACATGGAAAATGTTAAACTAATTAACTAAGCGTTAAATCTAAAATATAAGGTTAGTATAGTGAACAAAATATCTCTAAAACATATTGGTTGAGTGTTTCTACACCCAGTCCCACCTTATCCTGTAAATAAATTATTTTTGACCCATTAGAAACTGAAAATGATTTTTTTTATAAAATAATATTTCAATCTTTTTCTAAGTTTCCCATCACCCCTCTTATAAAATAGAACTTCCCCTTCACTCAAATTAAAACCTTCAAAGCCTTTTGGATCAGCAAAACCCTACCCAAATATCTTCTCAACAGTACTACCTTCATCGTAGAGTCCTTTCTTTTGTCAGAAATCAAGCCTAATGAGCCCTTTTGATCAAATCAAAAGGAGGAACCTGAAAACGATGTAAATATTTCAGCACCTCTTCCATGTTCTTTTCTTATTCCACATCCTCTTTCTTTGTTTTTTCCATTATAAAATAATAATTATAGTATCTTCTATACACTGTGAAATTATTATAAAAATTTTACTACCCTATTCATTATTCTATCCATCATATTAATTACAAATTCACCATATGTTCGTACGTATGGAATATCATCTCCACGTTGTGGTGTAGTTTATTATTCAAACACTTAATCATTTGGATGGGTATAATAATGATTATAAATTATTAAAATAATAAATATAACATTATAATTATTCTTTATATATAATATACCATCCAATTATATATCATTTTGAAATCAAAAAATGATATTGTCACTCGTGCGTACGTACGGATTTCCGTCTCCACGAACGCGATGATATTCATTCCCCATCATATCCATTCAACAATAATTTTAATTTTATTATTAAAAATATTGTTTAAATACTTAATATCATACTGAATATGAATAAAATACATCCTATACATAACTATCCTTACATACCTAATAATGAATATAATGGAAAATGAAATAGTTAACACCCGAAACGATGATACTACAGAAATATCATTAATAAAGAAATATTAGAATATAATATATGATAAAATAACAATGATTTCACCATTATACAAGAGGTTAGCCTACCCTTGAACAAGTAAAAGTAAAAGGTAAGGGTTAATTTCACAATCTCTTTATTATCCGAGGTTGTTTTGTAAGTATCTACATGGACGTCTTTATCATCCACATCCGTGTTTTTTAAAAATTTATTTCAATACATTTTAACTATTTACTAGAAAATGGGTTAAAGTCATTTATACCCTTATTTGACCTTATATGTTTTTGATGGAATATTTCTGTCATTTCCCAAAAAAGTTACCTTATGATCTTTTCGACAAAATTATGGTAAGAAAGTTTTTTTAACGTATACGGCGGGTGCAGTTATTTTCCGTTGTTATAACATCGTCAAAGCTTCCTTTATAAGATTATAAGAATATTTTCAAAAATTAATTTTTTCCTTTATAATTACATGAAATTTAAATTATTTAAATATAAAAAGAGTTATTTCTTTAAAATAGTTTTCATTTCATCTATGTCATCATCCTTTGATGGTTTTTAAACTTGTTTGAAGTTGATTTATTATGATACAAATCTTCCATATTGTATTGAAGGTTTTGTTATATGTTTGATTGTGGATATGTTATTTTTATGCCATTAATGGTTTATAGATAAAGTATTGAAATTTCGTATGCTAGTTTTAATATGAATGTTTATGTTATGTATAAACCTTTTCATATGAGGAATTCATTGGACTTAGTAAGTGACGTGTAGATTCCGCTATAGTTCCTCGATGCATCGATAGGTGTCATGAGAGAAGCTAGTGTCTTGGAAGAAGGCCTTGAAAAAAAATTTATTTGTAATCTTCACACAAGGCCTTCACTATGTGGTTATGAATTCTGGCATAATGCATTCCATCATTATGAAAGTGGCTATTGATATTGCATGGAATTATTCGACTAGTAGAATATCTATGTAAATAAGTAAATGGAATTATTTGATTTTATCTTTTCCATATCATGCTGAGGTTCACGTTTAAAAAGGCTTTTGTTTTAGTCTTATACATTTCCTTAAATTTTTATTCTTATTTACAAAAGTTTCTGCTATATTGTTATCCTTACTGAGCATCTGAGCTCAACCCTTTCCATGTTTTATTTTTTCCAGGTTGCGAAGTGGTATATTATGGCTGACATATAGGGATATTCTATGACATATTATTGTCTTAATGAAGACATTTTTTTTCATTGTATAATGTAATGTAAAATTTATGAATGTATCTAGTACATCCAACACTACTAAACTGATCGATCTTTCAGGATTTGATCACTTGTTGTCATGCCAATGTTTTATAATAATGCACTGACTCTGGTAAACTATGGTTGGGGGTTTACAGTAAAAAATTTCACTACTAGACTCGTTAAATCACTAATGTACATATTAAAGAGAATAATTCATCACTCAATACGTAACCCTTTTCCCATGATAGTAAAACTGACTCATTTAGTTTATCACTTCTAGAATCTCTCATTATCTATTTAGTAGTAATTAAATGAATAAGACCATGTCAATCTATATCTGGTGTTCTTATCAACTTCACAGGTATGTGATGTCTCAAAATGAAGTCCCGACTGTGCGAAAAAACTATAGTGTTTAATAATTCCAATGTCAATTATGTTGTTGTTTCTCTATCAACTCTATATGATATGTCTTGGGTGAAAGAGTGCATTTCGTTCAACTAAAATCCAACCAAGTAATATTCATGACTAACTAAATGAACATCCCAATAAATATAACTCTCTATCATCGATTATATAAGGATGAGAACAAGGAAATCATCCTCTGGGGAAGAGAAAATTCTTACGGAAGAGATGGTATAACTACTACTAATTTTGATTGGATATCATTTCAATCATTGTTATAATTTACTAGTTTTATTGTACAATTTTGTTCAAAGGTGAAGATATGGTCTCAGGTGTGAGAAGTGGTGCAATTGACCCAGAAATAGAAACATCTATGCATTGGAATAGGGAAAGGGGTACAAAAGGGTGTGATGGTTATTGTCTCCCAAGGACAACAAATATTTGAATTGGATGGTCGGTTATCGATTTATATTTGAGCTTGTAGTGTATCTGTGGAGAAAATGTGCATGGAAACATTTGGGTTTGAGTATTTAAATTAATTTCTTGAATAGATTTTTTAGTTCTATACCTGGAGCACTTCTCCGCCCATTTCTCCCATTCAACCAGTGAACCATTCTTCTTAGATAACACTTCATTCCATAACACCAATAACATAGTCATATGTTTCTAATACAACAATTATAATTTAAACCACATAGAAACCATTTTTTATCCTATCATTGTTCTATAAATGGATCCCATACTGTATTGACTCTTTTGGATTTAATTCTATGGATATACTTCATCCTATGGTTATACCACTTCTTCATGGATTCCCCTTACAAAAAAATATCACCTCATCCCTTGAATTGATGTTACTATGTCTAGTATGTGACCATTCACAAAACATTAGTCCATCATATTCAAATGTTACTATAGGTTTTGTGATAGAACATCAGTAAATTATCACTGTTACATGATTAGACAGTTAATAGTGGAGTGTGGGCCATTTATTATTTAAGAAAGACTATCTCCATTATCTTCAAAATAAATAATTGGTATAATTCATAGGTCAGCATAAATCAACCTATCATATCGATGAGTAACTATGATTGAGACCCGAAGTCAACATATTTGATCATTGAATATTTTATTTCAATGTGGCTATGATGAAACTCATATAGGCCCTTCTCTAAGAGTAGTGAAAATTTGTACTCCAATGTGAATGTATCTGATCACAAGAAGGGATGTAAAAAACTTCCAACCAATGAAACCATTATAGAAATCCATCTTACATCAGCCATTAATATTAATTTCAAGTATCTTTTTATTTTAGGTTTTTTATAGGGTCTTAGTAGCTACATTTGTTAATATTTTTGAAATATTATAAGGGAAGGAAGAGAAATCAGTTAATCACTTTCTATATGAGTGAAAGAAGAAATGTGAAAACTCTTATTTCATTTACCCTTGGTTGATCCTCCAAAAATATCTCCTAACATTCTTGTGTCTCAAACTCCTATCAGACTTATAAAAGTCTCCTTTTCAACCAAATTATATATATCAGTTGTTCTTACACATGTACTATAACATCCCAATATTTTATGATATGATTCTTCTTAAATACATTCAATTAATTTGATAGCTTACATTGAACAAAAAATTATTTCAAATAGTATACATCATATAATATCACATAGAGAACTCATAAAAAACATTATAAATGAAGAATTAATGAAATAAGAGGCTTTTTCTAGAAATTAAGGAATATATATCATTGAAATATTAACTTGACCTTTGAAAGAGTGATGTGACCCTTAGGAATAGTAATTCCACCAATAGAATATTAACCTCACCTATGCATTTATAAATAAAATTTATGAATCTTATAAATTAAAAAATTATATAATTATAACATAGTATATAGAAATAAATATTTTAAAGATGATAAATTAAGTGTTGTTATTTTTATAAAACATAAATGTTTATTTAAACTGTAATAATTAACATAATAAATTAAAACAAAATTTATTTTCATAAAATAGAATCATAAATTATTATTTGGTTTTCATATGATTATAAAATAATTTTATGAGACATTAATTTTTTTTTCAATGTGTTATAAAAAAAGATATAATTTTAAAATTGGTATTTTTCGAGTAAATAATGATTTCAACTAAAAATTTAATTAATCATATTGATAAAAAAAAATTTCAAAAAAAATATTTCATTTTTAAATTAAACACATACGTAAATTTTTAGGGATGATTTTTGAGATTTTTCTAAAATAACTCAATTTTTGGTGAATAGTGAAATTCGGTAATTTACGTTATAAGTTAAATATATTAATTATTGAGTCATAGATGATGTATGACAATTATTTTTAACTCTACTTAATTAGTTTAGTATATTTAGTGATAAGGTTAACAATATTAAATGTCTTCAGAAAAAATTATAAACTAATACATAAAATAATCAAAAAACACCCCTCTCCAGCAATAATTACCTCCCCTCACCAACTATTCTCTTCACACCAAAACAGCTTTAAATGTTGTCTAATTCCTACCCAATTACCCTCTCAACCTCTTCCCAATATACTGGTAATTTTTTTTAAAAAAAATCATTTCTATGTCCCTTAAGGAGGTTCTCAAAGAGAAGAATTTAAGAGGTGAAACCCTTAATCCTTCCCCTTCAATTCCTTTCAATTTATTTTCTTTTCTCATCCTTCCCTCACCTCCCCTTAAAAAGTAATATTATAACTCCAATTTATTTTATATATAGTAATTTTTTTATTATTATAGATTATCCATCCTCAAACCCCTTCCCCTTTCCCTTTTATTCTAAAAAATGAATACATTGTTCTTGATGTGCCGATTTACTGTCATCATAGATGATGCATTTTAATATTTCAATAATGTACTAAAGGATAGTCAAAAAACCATTATAATTGTTAAAAAAATGTTAAATTTATATTAAAATGTATTTAGTGTTTCAAAACCAGTATATATACATAATATTGAATAATAAAATAGAACAAGATCGTGATGATCGAAAAGACGCTAAAATAATCTAAAGGATTATCATTAACATGAGATCTAATGATCCATCCTCACCAACTATACCCAAATGAAATTTATAACCATTTTATATTTTTTATATTCATTAATAATATATAATTCCAATTATAGATAACTATTCACATTTTACATGATCTTTCTAACATTTATAAAAGTGAACTTATCATGAAAAATAAGGAGACAAACACTCCTAAATTAAAAAAATGAATCTTATAACTCATTAATAGGTAGATAAATGAAATTAAAAAAAATTATAATGAATAAAATAAATTTTGAATAAGTTATGGATTAGATTATTAATTAATAAAATTTCATTATCTAAGATATTATATGAATGTGGATAACACTTTCTGACCTAAGGTAAGGGACTCTCCCCGAACATCCATTTTTTCCTTTGGGTGATTCTTTCTCTCTCTTTACCTGAATATAATTATTAATGATTCTTATCTAATCCTCCTACATTCTATGTTTATGTTCCAAAAATATGTACATAGCTCAATTATTTTTTCATTTATGGAGAAATACATGTTTTATAATATTATCTTTTGAATTACTCCCAATAAGCAAGCCTCATTTAATGGAAATTTCAGATTTCATAGCCATTTTCAAGTACATTTCATAATATATTTAAAGCTACCATTATTTATATAAAAGCAATAATTTTATTACGAAAAACTATCTTATTTAATTTATAGTTTATAAAAAAAATTAAGACTTTTTATATTTCAAAGACTCTTTAATATTTTCCCTTAAACTGCTCTAAAGAAACTCTTTTCTAAAGCTTCCTGAAAACTCTTTTTACATGTTTTCACTCTAGTAGGACATTATTTATGAAATATATGACTTTTTTCCATTTTTAATGTCTATGTATGATTTAAATCCATTATTTCATGGTAAACATTATGATATTCCCTTTTTTATGCCTCATTCAGCACTTATATATTATGTGTGGTGTATGTATAAATCCATTTTATCAATGATCAAAATTCATTAATGATTTCATTAAATACCCATATTTATTGTATCATTGATATGATTATTTTTTTTATAAGTATTAAATTTTTATAGAGTATTTTTTATTTTAATGTTGTTATTTAATTAAATCTGCGTATGAATAATGCTTTAGAATTGTAGTGATGGGTGGGGCCCGGTTACAGATAGACCCTTGATGCATCGATAGGAATCAAGAGACAAAACAGTTGGTTTAAACCCCTTCGTGTTTGTTTCCTAGAATAATCAAATGGGTTTTTACTGAAATTTTTAAACTGTCTTGAAGGTATACTGGTTCATGTTATAGATAAATTACATCCAATGTTTTATAATTATCTTTATTCAGTATTCATTTATTACTTTCCATGATATTTTCACTACAAAAGTATATATGGATGCATTTCCATTCTCACCTTATTGATGGCATGTATTTTTCAGTTATTTACCTAGAAATATTTCTTGTGCCTTATTTATTTTACCTCAATTATTATTGATTCATGGACACCTAACTGAGCGATGAGCTCACCCAATAATTTGTATCCTGTCAATAGGCCATAAAGATTAAATCATTGAATTAGTGGGAAGAAAAAATGTTTTTTTATGTTCTATGTTTAATTACCAATGTAATAAGGGAACTTTGTAAGAATATAGTTTATTCAAACCTACTAAACTAATTTATTTTTGGTGATGTAATCTCCTATATCTATGCTATTGTAACAAAACAACCACCATCTCTGGGATACTAAGGTCAGGGTTGTTACATTTTCGATCAGAGAGAGTTTAATTGAAAACATGGAAACTAGATTAGGGAACATAACCCTTAGATAGACATTGAGGATAATAATAGAATAACATACTTGTATTTTGGTAAGGTGGTTATAATGTGAATCTTACTAGCATATACATCCATGTCTGCATGCTAAAAGTGGATGTTTTTCTTGAACAATTGTACCTCAGGGTAACAACACATAAAAGGTATGTCAGGCCTGACTCAGCATAACCTGGTACACAACAGCATGCCTTACTCTGCACCAGGTTTAAAACTATTTGGGGATATACTTAGGATAATTCACATTCTTTTTACAAACCATTATGAAGGATTTAAAATTAAATTTTTCCCCAAAGAAACCATGTTTATGATTATGAGGTATGATTTGCATAAATTTGAAAATTATGAATTTTTTTTTCTTATTCTAAATTACTAATTATGATTTATAACTCAATTTAGTGTATTTCATTGTTTATAAATTGTGACTATTAGAGTGAAAGGAATCTATATCCACATACAATATGTGTATTTCTCCACTGAGCAGGTCAATATAGTTAGTTTTGGATCTGAGAAGATCATAACCATATTAGGATAGATTACTCAGGTTATGAATAATAACCATATTAAAACTATGTTGAATCTTTTCATGTGGGTAAATCCCCCATATTTTATTGGGACTACTAATCCATTGGTAGATAAGAAATTGAAAATTTTCCATTAAATGATATTTCTAGCATTGGGATGAAATGAAATCAAAAAGGTAATACTAGAATTATATCATATAAATGGATATATTTCTAAATGGTGTTCATTGATCTAGAATACTAAGGAGGAAGATATAATAGTTTAAATGAAATTGAGCACTTTTAAAGAAAAATTCTTTGACAAATACTTCCCTTATGAAAACGAAATATAAAATTCCTTATCTTAATAAAAAATGGAAGAAGAGAATGTTGCAGAGTATGAGCATTCCATCACAAGTCTAAGCAGGTATGATGTAGATTACATACATGATTTTGATGAAAATATTGATCATTTAATTGATGTTTTTAATCCATGTTTTTTATGGGAACCTTCTTTTCAAATATTTTCTTCATATGATGAATTGATATTAAATTCCATTAAAACTGATAAGTAATTTTCTATATCATATATATTCAAGGGAAATTAAGAGAAGAATAGTTATTCTGATGACCATGGAAAAGGTGAAGCATTAATGAATAATAATGGAATGTTTCAATTTCTATTTTGTGAAAATTGTGGATAAAATCAACCTAGTAAATACTTGAAAGGTGCACGAGTTTTGTCAAGTTAAAATAAAAGGTTCATGAAGAAACAGAATTCATGTAGAAAGAAAAAATAAATGATATTAAATTATTTAACTATAATTAAATTGGGAATTATTCCGAACAATTTCCCAACAATCAAGAAAATTTACCACATAAGATGCCAAGGGGATATTTCCAATATTATGCAGGCACTACAACTGATGCATAATTACCCAATGTTGTGGTTGTAGGTACGTTAATCTTGTATTAAAATATAGCCAATTATTTTTTTTGATTCTGTATCATTGTACTCTTTTATATCTAATCCTTTTTTCCAGAAAATTAGACATTTCCATTTTTATTTAACAAGGGAGTTCTTAGTCAAAACTATTAAGGGATGTCTCATCGGAAAGAAATTGTGTTGTTCAGTCCCATTTATGACACATAAATGTGATTTAGTTTTTGAATATATACTATTACCTATGTTTTAAGATGATATAATCCAATTTATGGACTGGAATTAATAATATTATTTAAAAATTTATTTCAAAACCAATGAAATTATGATTTGGGATGATGATATATAATCCCATATATTTGATGAAAAATAACATCAACTGATTCTTATAAAGATACACCCCTAGTAGTTATACTAAATGATATTCTTATAGTGGAATAGAAAAAAAATCTAAGTATGAGAAAAAGGAATCTTCAAATTTAGAGAGTACCAATTTTATATGAATACATTGATTTATTTCTGGTGGAATTACACGGACACCCCCTAGAGCGTGAAGTAGAGAATACCATTTATTTAATCCCTGATTTAATATCAATATCAAATAATCCTTATATAATGGACACTATGGAATTAGTGGAGCTAAAGAAGCAACAATAGGAGTTGAGTATTATGGGATTTATTCACCCTAGTATTTCTGCATGGGTATCCCCTATTTTTTTGTTAAGAAGAAATATGGGTCCTTGAGGTTCTAGATTGACTATATAGAAATAAATGCTATTATAATAATGAAAAAGTATCATCTTCCATGAATTGATGATTTATTTGATCAAATTTACTGTCATTGATATTTTTCAAAGACTTACCTTCATTCTTGGTCTCATCAATTGAAAGTATAGATAGAATTAATTCCAAAGAAAACTTTTTGGATTAGGTGTGGGAATTAGGAGTTCATGGTAATGCAATTTGGATTAAATAATGCACTGTGTGTTTTCATGGATCTAATGAATAGTGTATTAATGGAATATCATGATGCTTTTTGTAGTATTCATTAACGATATTTTGGTGTATTCTAAAAGATATGAAGATCATGTTAATCACTTTTATATTATTCTTTAGACTCTCATTAGGAAAGATCTATATGGTAAATTTATCAAGTGTGACTTATAGCTTCAAAAAATTTCATTTCATCGCCATATGGTCACAAAGTATGTAATTTCAATCGATACAGTGAAGATGAAGGCAATCCAAGATTATCCTATGCTAAAAAACATAACTGAGGTACATAGTTTTATTGGTTTGGCAGGTTACTATCAGCAATTCAGTAATATTTTTTCCTAATTGGCTAACTTGCTAACCAAGATCACACGTAAAGGTGTTAAGTTCATATAGACAAAATAATGTGTATAATGTTTTTGAATAATTAAATATAAGATTAGTCAATGATCCAATTTTTAATTTACTGTTACAAAATGATGGGGTTGTGATATACAATGATGAATCCAAGAAAAGAATGGGTTGTGTCCTTACAAAAAATGATAAATCTATTGAATATTAATCAATTTACTGATGGAGTCATTTAAAAAATTCACCAACACATGATATTTAGTAAGAATCGACAATAATTTCTCTAAATATATGGAGACACTATCTCTATGGTGAAAGATGTGGATATGTATATATATGGATCAAAAGAGTTTGAAAAAACATCTTTATACAGAAAGAACTCAATATGAGGCAAATATGATGTCCTGTGTTACTCAATTATTATGATTTCTAAATACATAACCTCCAAGGAAAAGAAAATATGGAATCAAATTCATTAATAATGAAAGGACGTGTAATTTTAACCGAAATGATGATTTAAAAAGATTCTATCTTCATGAGTTTAGTAAAGATGGATATGCGAATTGATAAGGAAGAGAAAACAGTACTTATTTTTTCAAATGATTATGAAACCATATTTAATTGAGTATTTAAAATCCTCTCAATATGATGATGAGAGTTTTAAATGAAAAATAAATCTGTTAATGATGGAATATTGGAAGTCTTCGAGTATGATGATGTAGTTCTAAAATTTGTAAAGAGGTTATGTGTTCCATTCATACCTCAGCTAAAAAGGGAACAATCAGATGATTCTCATAGCTCAAATTTATGTATACACCTTAGTAGTACCAAGAATTATAGATTTATAAAGGAATATTTCTTGTGGGATAATATGAAGCATGAAATTGTTGATTATGTGTCAAGGCTCCTAGTTTTTCAACAACTGAATGTTGAGAGACAACATCCTAGATGAGTCATCCATCCTCTAGCTATTTCTATGTTGAAGTGGGATGACATTAATATGGACTTCATCATTGGATTACCAAATAATTCAAGAAATAATGAACAAATATGGTCAATTGTTGATCAACATACCAAATATGAACATTTCCTCACAATAAGGGAGGAATTGACACTGGAGATTCTGGAAATAATCTATATTAATAATGTTTTGAGACATAATGGTACACCTATATTGATTTTGTATGATAAATATCCCTATTTCACATTAAAATTCTTGAAGATTCTTCAGAAGGCTTTGGATACTGAGAATCATATGACTACTGCTTATCACCTTCAAACTGAAAGACATCCAGAAAATACTATTCAAATATTGGAAGACATGTTGAGACCATGATAATGTGAATTTCAAGGTTTCTAGGATCATTATTTACCATTGGTTGAATTTTCCTACAATAATAGATTCCATTCCAGAATTAAAATGGAACTATATGTATCATTATATGGCAAAAGATTTCTAACTCCAACTTGTTGGGATGAAGTTGGTGAGAGGAAACATATTGTCCCATAACATATTATAGAGAGAAAATACATAGTTAAAGACTATTCAAGATCATATACATGCAACTCAAAGTTAAAATAAATTAATACCAGAGAAAGTATTTGTAATATCAAGTGTTAGATGATGTCATTCTGAATGTATCTCTATGGAAGTGTGGCTTATGGTTTTGTAGGAAAGGTAAATTGAGCTCTAGGTAAATCATAACATTTGAAATTATAGAATGAATTGGAGCCATATCTTAGAAATTAGAAATTTATCCATGTCTCTAAAGAGTTTATGATTTGTTACATATATCAATATTAAAAAAGAACAGGCTATACCCAACACATATACTCACCTATGATAAAATAGAATTGGAACCTAATATGTCTTACTGCGAAGAGCCTGTCAAAATTCTTGACACAAGGGAGGAATTAATGAGAAATTAGATGAATCAAATTGTAATGTTTCTTTGGAGAAACCATAAAATGAAAGAAGCAATGTGGTATCCCAAGGATGTCATGAAGAAGAACCACCAACATCTATTTAGAGGTAAATATTCATGAAACATTTATAGGATGAAATTTCTGAATGAGGGAAGAATATAACTCCCTTAGATTTTATAGTATCTTCCATCTTAAATAAATTAAAATCATTAGATATCTTAGATTTCCCAAGAAAAATTTAATATAATATAAATATTATAAAATCACAAATATAACACCAAAAAAATTATAAATGAAGAATGAATGAAATAAGAGTCTTTTTCTAGAAATTAAGGAACATATACTAATTAAATAGTATCATGTCCTTTTGAATAAAAATGTGACCCTTAGGAATATAAATTCATCCAATATAATAATAACCTCACCTATGAATGTATAAATAAAATTTAGGCCTCTTATAAATTAAAATATAATATAATTATATCAGTGTATGAAAATAATTTTTTTTAATGTCATAAATTAGGTGTTGGTATTTTTATTAAACTTAAATTCTATTCACAATTTTATAATTAAAATTATGATTTAAAATAGAATTTATTTTCATAAAATATAATAATAAATTAATATCTTGTTTTTATTGATTATAATCTAATTTTATGATATGTCAATTAATTTTTCAAAGGGTTATAAAATCAGTAATAATTTAAAAAAACGTATTTTTTGATGATTTTAGTTAAATATTAAATTTCTAATATTTATAAAATTATTTTGAAAAAATGGAGTTCTTTTTTTATTTCTACACATAAAAAAATTCAAGGATATTTTTCTTGGATTTTTTAAAAATAGTTGAATTTTTGGTGAATAGTAAAATACGGTAATTTATGGCATAAGATAAATACATAAATTATTTAGTCATATATAATGTTTGGATTTTAACAACCGAAGCTTCCACGGTACATTTCCCTTTGAATAATACAATAGGTTGTGTTGTACACTACTTCGAGTTCTAGCAGACCACGACAAATAAAACTGGCTATTTTAAAAGCATTTATGAATTATAATACCCACTTTTTGAAATTTTATAAATTTTATTTTTCAAAATGGAATTCATTTTTTGATTCGGAATTTCAAAATTAGCTTAGTGTAAATTTTGTTTATTTTTATGAAAAATATCAATTTATGATAAATAGTGAAAAACATTGCGTTAATGTTTAAAACTGACATTTTATTTAAATAATTATTTATTTTATTAAAATTTATTTTAAGTTAAAATAGATACATAATACCTATATTAGTTCAATGTAACTAATTGGAGTCATTTTTATAATAAAATTAGATGTATAAAATTTTATTGAACATTATACTGTCTTTCACCCACTGTCTAGGCACATTAGAAAATTTGTATAAAACGTAATTTTACCACATCTGTGAATTGAATTTCAAAAATCCGAGAGACACGGTTAATATCAGTATGAAAAATGTGGTTAAATAAGAGGAAAATAGTTTTTTTGGTTAATAGTAACTTTTGACTTTTATTTACCATGATTTAAAGTAAATTGGGTAATTAATGGTAAAAATGATTTTATTATTACCCTAACACATGTGATAATTATATTGGATATGTGAATTTCGACCAAAAGAAACCTTTTGAATAAAATATGATCCTTTAGATACAATTTGATTAGAATTGGACATTTATTATTATTTTATTTAAAAAAGAGTTAAAAGTGTTAAATTCAAATTTTCATAACTAAAAAATTGTTAATATGGGATTATAAAAAATGTAAATTCCACTATAAATATTAATGATAAATCTAAAACTATTTACTATATAATTATATTTTATTTATCATTTTTATACATTAAATAATTAAAATTATTTATGACACAATGATGATGCAGTAATTACCTTATTAATGAATGATTAAAATAATTGATATTATAAATATCCAAATAAATGTAAATTGATACTTATATTAAATTAAACTAATTTTATAGGTTAATATGACATGTTAGGTTTTATTAACTAATTTTTTTGATTTGATAAAGTTGTAATGACTCTCACAAAAACAAAATACCAAACAGTGTCAAAATTGACATAAATTAGTTTTTTAAGAAAATACTATGTTATTAATTGATATGAAATTCCTAAAACGATAAGGTTTGACCAAAGGACAAAGAAAGGTTAGATATATAAATACCTAACCACTTGGGGTTATCTTGGATTTTCATAGTATGTTTATTAACCATTTATTATAATAATATAAGAATACATGGTAAAAGTTAAAGTATTTAACTAAGAGTTAAATTTGTAATATAAGGTTAATATGGTGACCTAAATCTATATAAAAACATTTTGTTGAGTGGTTTTCAACCCATCCCAATATTATCATTGAAATAAATTATTTTAGATCCATTAAAAACTGAATATGATTGTATAATAATATAATATTTCATGTTTTTTCTAAAGTGACCCTCACCTCTCTTATAAAAAGGCACTTCTACTTCTCTCAAAATCACACATCCAAAGAAATTTTCTTCATCCAAAACCATCTCAAATATCCTCCCAAACTCCCTAATTCATCCTAGAGGCCTTACTTTGATCATAAATCCCACCTAAGTATCCCTTTCGATCAAATCAAAAGGAATCACCTGAAGAAGAGGTAGTTATTTCATCACCTCTTTCAAAGTTTTTTTCTTCTTTGACTTCCTCTTTCATTGTTGTTTCCAATCCAAAATAATAACTCCAGTATCGTCTAAATACACTGATTTTATTATAAATATGGTACTACCATATTCAATAATCTAACCATCCTATGAATGATAAAGTCAACATATGCGCGTACGTACGGCTTACTGTCTCCCCGCAGTGGTGTTGATTGTCATTCAACACTTAATTATTTGGATGGGTATAATAATGAGTATAAATGATGTAAATAATAAATCAAAAATTTTAATGATTCTGTATATATGATATACCATCCAATTATATATTATTTTACCATTAAAATAATGATATTGTTTCTCGTACGTACGTACGGCTTACCGTCTCCACGATGCGATGAGATGTCATTCCCCATCATACCCATTCAAGACTAATTTTTATTTGATGATTAAAAATAATGCTTAACGAAAAAATATCATTATGGATATGAATAAGATACATCATATCCATATCAAACATTACTTTCATAATAAAACATATAAAGGAAAATGAATCAGTTAACAGCCGAAATGATGATACTACTGAACTATCATTAATAATGAATTATTAGAATATCATATATGATATCATATTTTGGTATATGGTACTTTTATAATTTAATAACAATTATTTAACTATTATAATGGAGTTTAACGTACCCTCGATCAAGGAAAAGTACAAGGTGAGGTTTAAATTTCACAATATCTTTATTATCCAAGGTTGTTTATATGTGAGTATCTACTAGGACCTCATTATCATCCACATCTGTGTTTCATAAAAATGTATTTCAAAATATTTTTATTATTTCCTAGAATATGGGTTAAATTAATTTATACCCATGTTTTACGTTATATGTTATGAAAGTAATCTTTTCGTTGTTTTACAAAAAAGGTACTTTATGACCTTTTCGAAAAAATTATCGTAAGAATATTTTTTTTAACTTATACGGCGGGTGTGGCTATTTTCAATCGGTATAACATCATCAAAGTATCCCTTACAATCCTATACAATTATTTTCAAAATAAATGTTTTCTTTTATAATTATGTGACTTTTAAATGATTTTAAAAAAGAAAGAGATATTTCTATCAAATAGTTTTGAATTATTTTATGTCAACATCCTTTGATGGAGTTTACACTTGTTTGAAGTTGATTCATTATGATACAAATATTCCATATTGTATTTAAGGTTTTGTGATATGTTTGAATATGGATGTGTTATTTTTATACCATTCATGATTAATGGTTAAAGTATTAATATTTTGTATGCTAGTTTTAATACAAATTATTATATTATTTTTCAACATTCTCATATGAGGAATGAATTGGACTTAGTACGTTATGGGTGGGGCCTTCTATAGCTCCTCGATGCATCAGTAGGTCTCAAGAGACAAACTAGTTTCTTGGCACATGGCTGTGTCAAAATATTATTTTTAGTCTTGGCATGAGGCCTTGAATATGTGGTTATGATATCTGAAAATATGCATTACATCATTATGAAAGTTGCTATTGATATTGAATGTGATTATTCGACTAGTAGAATATCCATGTGAATATGTTAATGGAATTATTTGATTTATTTTTTCCATATTATGCTTATGTTTAATTTTAAAAGTCTTATTTTAGTCTTTTACATTGTCTTAAAATTTTTATTCTTATTTATGAATGTTTCTGCTATATTCTTACCCTTATTGAGCATATGAGCTCACTCATTTCTTATGTTTTATTTTTCCCAAGATGCAAAGAAGTATTTTACAATTAACATGCAGGAATAGGCTAAGGTATTAGAGTGTTTTCAAAGGGGACACAATGATGTTGTTTTTCATTGTTTGGTGATGTAATGAAAAACATATGAATGTATCTAGAACATCCAAGGCTACTAAACTAATCGTCCTTCGGGACATGATCCCTTGTATCATGCCAGTGTTATGTAATAATACACCGACTTTGGGTAACTAGGTTCAGGGTGTTACATTTGGAATCAAATGAAGTTTAGTACAAACCATAAAAGCTACATTTAGAAAAACTCTGATTATATAACATTACCCTAAGATAGAATTTGAGGATTACTATAGAAGAAATTTCTATAATTTTGGTAATATAGAGATTTTGTGAGTTTTCAAAGCAATAAATCTCTATCTAGATACGAGAAGGTAGAGGATGCTCTGACACAAATGTACCTAGGATTGAAAACATCAAAGAGGAGTTTCAGGCTTGACCCAGGGTATCCTGGTACAGGACAACAGGACTTGCTTCACTATTGGTTATGACACTCTCAGGGGATATGCTTAGGATAATTCACATTTTCATTACAAACCATTATTAATGATTTATGAGTATATTCCTCCTCAATGAAAACATTTTTATGATTACGGATTATATCCATACACTGTTCAATTTATGTTAAGTGTTTTATTAGTTTGGAATTATGTATCATGAATCATAAACTAATCTAGTGCATGAAATTATTTATAAATGGTGCATATTGGAAGGAATGGAGACCGTATCAATGCACATAATCCATGTAGGGATTACCCTCCTACTCAAGATAATTATTGTGGAGATTGTGATGCAACTGGTGTTGATCAACATATCACCATACTGGAAAAACTCACTCAGGTTGTGAATAATAACCTTAATCGTATGGAGAACCCTAATCTACAACATGAAAGATCGATGTTAGACTAATTCATGAGGCAATAACCACCAAACTTCAATGGGACTAAAAATCCATTAGTAGCTGAGCAATGGATAAGTTCCTTAGAGAAAATATTTCATGCTTTGGGGAGTAACGAAAGGAAAAAAGTTGTCATTGTAGTTTTCTACCTTATGGGAGATGCAGATCAATGGTGGTAATTAATTAAAAACACAAAGGAAGACGAAGAAGTATAAAATATTTAGTGGAAGGAGTTTAAATATATTTTTTTTAGAAAAATACTTTCCTTGTGACCATCAAGAAGATATGGAAAGACAATTGCTGAGTGTGAGGAAAAAGGAGGATGAAAATTTTGCAAATATGAGCCAAACATTACAAGGTTATCAAGGCATGCAGCAGATTATATACATAACCGAAATAGTAATATTTATCAATTATTTGATGGGTTAAAAAAATTTATCTGTCGATCATTATTCTCACAATCCTTCTCATTGTACAAATATAATGTCCCATGTTCTATCAAGGAAGAAACGGAATTCTGCAAGTCTCATGACATTAATGAAAATCAAGAGAAGAAGAGAACTTCTAAAGACTCTTGAAATGGAAATAAGGGGAAGAAGGGGAAATTTGAATATATATCCTATGGTAAATGTGGGAAGAAACATCCTATTACTTTCTTGATGGTAATGGGAGTCTGTTACAAGTGTGGTGAAAAAGTTCAGCAAGCTGGTGATTGCAAGGGAAATAAAGAGTCTTTCAAGGTTGAATGCTACAATTATAGAGAAATGGGGAATTATTCAAATTAATTTCCTAAGTTCCCAGGAAACATACCTCAAAAAAGGACAAGGGAGGAATTCAAAGATTTTGTGATCACAACTTCCAAGGTTGAGGCACTGAAAGATGTGGTGGGAGGTAATATAATGGTTTCCTATTGTTTTGAAAATGTTTTATATGATTTTGGATCATACAATTTTTTCATATATTCCGTGTTTTCTAAGAGAATTATATATTTTATATTTGATTTAACAAGGGAGTTTTCAGTCAAAAATCCTAAGGGAAGTATCATTATAATGATTTTTTGGGAATCATTTCCCATTAGGGAATATAAATTTCATTTATCTACTGATCTCATCGTTATACCCATGATTGAATTTGATATATTCCTCAGAATGGACTATATTTCAGACCATGATGTGAAAATTTATTGTAATAAAATGAGTTTACAATTTTTGATGATGATAAGGATTACATTATTTTTAAAGAATAAATGTCACCATCTGATTCTTATCTAGATCTACCATAGGTATCTCTACTAAATTCAATAATATTAGATGAGGAGAATGAAATAAATGTGGGTGAGGAAAATAATTTTCAAATAGAGAATGTACCTATTGTGCAAAAATATGTCGATGTGTTTCCAGAGGATTTACCTGGACATCCTCCATAACGAGAAACTGATTTTTCCATTGATTTAATTCCTCTTTAAAGGCCCATATTGAAGACCCCTTATAGAATGGCTATGTAGAATTAGTGGAACTAAATAAATGATTAGAGGAATTGAGAAATAAGTTATTTATTCTCCATAGTTTTTCTCCATGGGGAGCCCCTATTATTTTTGTTAAGAATAAATATGGATGAGTGAGGTTGTGAATTGACTATAGGGAGATCAATGCTATAAAAATAAAGAACAATTATCCCATACCCTACATTGATGATTTATTAGATCAACTTCATGGAGCTCAGTATTATTCAATTACTAACCTTCAATCTAGATATCATCAGTTGTGTGTGAAGAAGGTAGATATTTCAAAAATAGCAGTTCGAACCAGGTACGACCATTACGAGTTTATAGTAATTCCTTTTAGATCGATTAATTCACCCTATGTCTTCATAGATATAATGAATAGAGTTTTCAGGGAATATTTTGACGACATAGTAGTGGTATTTATTGATGATATGTTGGAATATTCAAAAGCTATGAAGATCATGAAAATCACTTGTGCACTATTCTGAAAACCCTCTAATGAAATGAATTATATGGGAACTTTAGCAAGTGTGAATTCAGGATTTAGGAAATTTATTTTCTTGGACATATTCTCTCTAAACATGGAATCAATTTTGATCCTTATAAGACAAGAGAAATACAAGAATTGCCGGCGTCGATGAGTATAACTGGGGTACACTGTATTATTGGTTTGGCATTTTATTATCTGCGCTTCATCCATAATTTTTCCAGATTGGCTAACCAATTAACCAAGATCACACATAAAGGGGTTAAATTTGTTTGGAAAAATGAGTGTGAATAATTTTTTGAAGAATTGAAGAAAATATTAGTCAATGCACTAATATTAAATCTACCATCAGGGAATAATGGGTTTGTTATTTATACTGATACTTCAAAGAAAGGACTTTGTTGTGTCCTTATGAATAATGATATAGTTATTTCCTATGCATCACAGAAATTAAAAATTCACTAACAAAACTATCCCACTCAGGATCTTGAGTTAGCAGATGTAATCATTACTCTAAAGATATGGAAACACTATATATATGGTGAAAAATATGATATTTATACTGATTAAAAGAGTTTGAATTATAATTTATCATAGAAAGAACTCAACATGAGGAAAAGGAGATGGCTTGAACTACTCAAGGATTATGATTGCATTACACTACCACCTTAGGAAGGAAAATAAGGTGGAAGATTCTTTGAGTAAAAAGGATAATGGATTTCAGAAAATGTTGAGAGTTAAAAGGGATCCTATGTTCATGGATCTAGTAAAAATGGATATGGGAATAATCATGGAAGGTGAAACATCAATAATTTTTAAAATGGCATCCAAACAATATTTACTAGAAAGGATAACAAGTTTTATGACTGATGATGAGGAGTTTCAAAAGAAAATTAAAGCTGTGAATGATGAGATTTTGATCGACATCGTATATGAAAATGGGATTTTGAAATTTGGGAAGAGACTTTGTGTTCCTAACATACATGATCTAAAATGAGATTTTTTGATGATTCTCATAGCTCCAATTTCTCTATAAACCCTATTAGCACTATGATGTATAGATATTTGGAGGAACTTTTTTGGTGGGACAACAAGAATAGGGATATTTCTGATTATGTGTCAAGATGTATGGGTTTTCAATAGGTGAAGGATTGAAAACAACATCCTAGAGAAGTCATGCAACCTATTCCCATACCTAAGTGGAAAGGGGATGATATTATGATGGACGATTTCATGGGGCTACCAAATACTCCTAGAAGGAACAATGCAATATGGGTCATTGTTTATCGTCTCACCAAGTCATCACATCTTCTTACTATAAGAGAAGATTTACCACTTGAACATTTAGCAAGACTATATAATAATGAAGTTATAAGACTTCATAATGTACTCCTATCAATTGTTTTGGATTGTGATCCTCGTTTTACATCAATATTCTGGAAAAGTCTTCAGAAGGCCTTCGATACTGAACTTTGTTTGAGCACTTCCTACCACCCTCAAACTGATGGACAATCAGAACATACTATTAAAACCTTAGAAGACATGTTGATTTCTTTCTCACTTGAATTTCGAGGTATGTTTGATCAATATTTAACTATCGTAGAATTTTACTATAACAATAGCTCCCATTAAAGTATTTAGATGGCACCATATGAAGCGTTATATGGAAAGAGAAGTCGCACACCAACTTGTTGGGTTGATATTGGTGAAAGAAAACTCATAGCCCCAGAACTTGTTGAGGGAAAAATTGAAAATGTCAAGGTTATCCAAACCCACATCGATGCATCTCAATGTAGGCAAAAGAGCTATGTCGATAACCAGAGGAAGGATTTGGAATCTCAATTAGGAGATCATGATTTCTTGAAGATATCTTCAGGGAAGGGTGTTAAATGATTTGGTATGAAGGGTAAATTATGTCCTAGGTACATCAGACCTTTTGAAATTCTTGAACGAATTGGAGTTATATCGTACCATTTGGAAATGTCGCCAAGTATCTCCAAAGTTCATGATGTGTTCCACATATCACTGTTGAGAAAATACATGTGTGACACAACACATGTAATCACGTATGATGAATTAGAAGAGGAAACTGATCTGTCTTATTGTGAAGAGCCTATCAGGATTCTAGATACCATAGAATAAGTGATGAGAAACAAGACGACACTTCTTGTAAATTTTCTATGGAGAAACCATAAGATGGAAGAGCCAACATGGGAACCCAAGGATCTTATGATGACGAACCACCCAAATCTTTTTATACAATACTATTATAGAAATTTCTATGATGAAATTATTTGAAGTATTGAAGAATGTAACACCCCAAGACTCCACGGTACATTTCCATTTAAATAATACAATAGCTTTTGTTGTACGCTACATCGACTTCTAGCACACCACAATAAATCAAAAGAGGCATTTTAAAAGTAGTTATGAATAGTAATACCGAATTTATGAAATTTTATAAATTTTATTTTTCAAAATGGACTTCATTTTTGGATTTGGAATATCCAAATTATCTTTGGATGAATTTTTGGTATTTTTCCGAACACTTCTAATTTTTGATGATTAGAGAAAAACACAACGTTATTGTTTAAAACTGATTTTTTATTTAAAAATTTATTTATTTTGTTTAAATGTATTTTATTTCAAAATAGATACCTAATAATTATACTAGTTCAGTGTAATTCATTGGAATAATTTTTATGATAAAATTATATGTCTAAAATTTTATTGAACTTTTTACAGTCTTTTACCCAACTTCTAGGCACGTCAGCAAATTTTCATAAATCAAAAATTTACCACTTTAGTGAATTGAATTTCAAAAATACGAGACACAAAATTGACATCCTTAAGTAATATGTGGTTCAATAAAATGAAAATAATTTTTTGGTGAATAGTAACTTTTTACTTTTATTTACCATGATTAAAAGTAAATAAGGTAATTAATGGTAAAAATAATATTTTTATTACCCAAACACATGTCCTAATTCTATTGGATAAGGTTATTTTGAGAAAAACCAACATTATGAATTAAATATGATCTTTTAGGTCCACATGGATTAGAATAGTACATTTATTGTTTTTTTATTTAAACAAAAGTTAAAAGTGTTAAATTCAAATTTCCATAAACAAAAAATTATTAAAATAGGATTATACATACGATAAATCAAACTATAAATATTCATTAGAAAGATAAAGACATTTCCTACTTAAATATATTTTATTTATAATTTTTTGTCATTAAATAATTAAAAATATTTATGACACAATGATAATGCAATAATTACCGTA
Source organism: Viscum album (assembly GCA_963277665.1). Lineage (NCBI taxonomy): Eukaryota > Viridiplantae > Streptophyta > Magnoliopsida > Santalales > Viscaceae > Viscum > Viscum album. Next base: position 568,592,954 of record OY728153.1, on the reverse strand, counting down.
TTAATGAATGATTAAAATAATTGATATTATAAATATCCAAATAAATTTAAATTGGGACTTTTGGTGAATTAAAATAATTTAATAGGTTAATGTGACATTTTATGGTTGATTACAAAAAATTCTAATTTGTAATGTCTTTTTGACTTAAAAAACAAAATACCAAATAGAGTCGAGATTGACGCAAATTTTTTTAAAACAAATACTATATTATTGATTGATATAATATTCCTAAAAATATTAGATTAATCCAAAGAAATTAAATAAGGTTATATATATAAATAATTAACCACTAGGGGTTCTCATGTATTTTTATATAAAATCTATCAACCATTTATTATAATAATACAAGAATACATGGAAAAAGTTAAACTAATTAACTAAGAGTTAAATATAAAAGATAAGGTTAATATGGTGACCTAAACCTGTATAAAACCTATTTTTTGAGAATTTTTCCACCCATACCCACCTTATCCATGAAATAATTCATTTTGGATCCATTATAAATTGAATATGGTTGTATAATAAAATAATATTTCAATATTTTCCAAAAGTGACCCTCACCTCTCTTATAAAAGCATACACCCCCTTCTCTCAAACTCACAAATCCAAAGCCATTTGGCCCATCCAAACCCTACTCAAATATCCTCCAAACCTCCCTCACATAAACCTATAGGCCTTAATTTGATCATAAAGCCATCTTAAGGATCCCTTTTTATCAAATCCAAAGGAAATACCTGAAGAATAGGTAATAATTTCATCACCTCTTTCAAAGTTCTTTTCTTCTTACACTATCTCATTCTTAGTTGTTTCCATAACAAAATAATAACTATAGTACCTTATACATAATTTGTTGTTATTATAAATATGGTACAACCATATTCATTATTATATCTATCCTATGAATGACAAAGTCACGATATGTGTGTACGTACAGATTACCGTCTCCACGTCGTTGTGTAGTTTGTTATTCGACACTTAATTATTTGGATGGGTATAATAATGAGTATAACTGATGAAAATAATAAATATAACATGTTAATTATTCTGTGTATATTATATATTGTCCAATATATATGATTTCACCATCTAGATAATGATATTGTTTCTCATGAGTACGTATAGCTTATCATCTCCACGACGCGATGAGATGTCACTCTCCATCATAACCATTCAAGAATAATTTTCATTTGATGATTAAAAATAATTTTTAAGAATATAATATAATCTTGGATTTGAATAATATTTATCCTAGCCATAATAAAAAAACTTACATAACCAAACATTTAAATGAAAATGAGACAGTTAACACCTGAAACGATGATACTACTAAAATATCATTAACAAAGAAATATTAGAAGATCGTATATGATATCATATTTGTGTATGTGGTTCTTGTATAACTTAATAAAAATTATTTAACTATTATAAAGGTGGTTTACATACCCTTGATCAAGGAAAATTACAAGGTAAGGGTTAAATTTCACAATCTCTTTATTATCTAAAGTTGTTTATACATGAGTATATACTGGGACCTCTTTATCATCCACGTCTGTGTTTCTTATAAATGTATTTCAAAACAGTTTTATTATTTCCTATAATATGGGTTAAATTAATTTATACCCTTGTTTGACCTTATTTTTTAAAGTAACATTTCTATCATTTTCCAAACAAGGTACTTTATGATCTTTTCGACAAATTTATGGTAAGAATGTTTTTTAACTTATACGGCGGGTGAAACTATTTTCCACCATTATAAAATTGTCGAAGATTCCCTTAAAATCTTATAAGAATATTTTCAAAATAAATGTTTTATTTTATAATTATGTGACTTTTAAAATATTTCAAAAAAGAAAGATAAATTTCTCTCAAATAGTTTTGATTTCGTATATGTCAACATCCTTGGATGGATTTTACACTTATTTGAAGTTGATTCATTATGATACAAATCATACATATTTTATTAGAAGGTTTTGGGATATTTTTTAATATGGATGTTTTATTTGTATACCATTCATGGTTTATGGTTAATGTACTAAAATTTTGTATGCTAGTTTTAAAACGATTGTTTATGTTATGTTTCATCCTTTTCATATTAGGAATGCATTGGACTTAGTAAGTGATGGGTGGAGCCCACTCTAGTTCCTCGATGCATCAGTAGGTATCATGAGACAAACTAGTGTCTTGGAATAAGGCCTTGAAAAATATTATTTGTAGTCTTGGCTCATGTCCTTGACTATGTTGTTATGATATTCGGCATTATTCATTCCACCATTAAGAAAGTTGTTATTGGTATTGCATGTGATTATTCAACTAATAGAATATCCATATGAAAAAGTAAATGGAATTATTTTATTTATATTTTCCATATTATGAAGAATGTTATGTTTAAAAGTCTTATTTTTTGGTCTTATACATTTCCTTAAAATGTTTATTCTTATTTACGAAAGTTTCCTCTATATTTTTATCCTTACTGAGAATCTGACCTCACCCATTTATTATGTTTTACTTTTCCTAGGATGCGAAGTAGTATTTTGCGATTAACCTACAAGAATAGTCTAAGGGATAAGAGTGTGTTCAAAGGGGAGACAATTATTATTTTCATTATCTTATGATGTAATGAAAAACTTATGTATTTATCTAGAACTTCTAATGCTACTATATTGATCGGTCTTTCGGGACATGATCCCTTGTATCATGCCAGTGTAATGTATTAAGGCACTGACTCTCAGAAACTAGGGTCAGGAAGTTACATGAATGATGTATGCATGTAATCTCTAAATATTATTCTTTGTTTTAAAATATTTAGTCACAACATTAAAAATATTCATATTCTTGAGCCAATATAATAAAGCAATGAATAAAATAATCAAAAACCACTTCTCTCCTCCATTTTGAATACCACACCTCACCACCTATTCTCCTCAAACCACCAAATCTATGGAGATTGTATAATTTTTAAATAATTCATTTCTCAATCATCTTACCCTTGTATTATTCATTCTTTTATCACCAATATACCATTTTTTAGCCCATTAAGAAGGTTCTCTAGGACAAAAATTCAAGAGCAAAACCCCAAATTACTTCCCTTTATAATTATTTTAATTTCATTTCTTTTCTTATCCTTCCCTCACCTCCCCTATCCAATGTAATATCATAACTCTATCATCATGTATGTAAAGTAATTTTATTATATTAATGTAATATCCATTGTCAAACCCCTTATCCCTTACCTTTAATTCTAATAATGAAAACATCATTCGTGATGTGACAGTTAACCACTATTGTGGATGATGCATTTTTATTTTACATTATTGCCTTCAAGGAAGCTCATAAAACCATTATAACAATTAGAAATGAATTATAAATTCATAAAAAACATATTTAGTGTTCTTGAACCAGTATGTATACATAAAATTAAATTATAAAACAAAACTAGTTGGCGATGATCAAAAATATGCAAAAATAATATAAATGAATATCACTAATGTCTTATCAGATGATTCATCCTCCACCCATATATCAATATTACTTAAATAATAATTTAATATTCATGTATGTTCATTAATACCATATAATTTAAATTCTAGAAAACTATTACAATTTTAAATGATCATTCATACATGTATACAAGTGAACCAATCTTGAAAACTAATGAAACAAACACTCCCGAATCACAAAATTGAATCTTATAACTCATAAAAAAGGATAGAAATGAAATTAATAAAAGTACACTGAATCAAAAAAATGTCTAAAAGTTTCATAATTAAATTATTAATGAATCCAATTTCATTTTCAGGGAAAATAGTGAATTTTAGAACACTTTTGGACAAAAGATAAGGGATTCTCCTCGAACTTCAATTTTTTCCTTCAGGTTACTCAATCTATCACTTTAACCCAATGTAATTATTACATATTCTTATGTAATCCTCCTATATTCTATGTGTCTGTTCTAAAAATCTATACCTACCTCAATTATTTGATAATTTAAGGGGAAATATATGTTTTATAAGGTTATCTTTTCAATTTCTCACAATAATTAAGCCCGATTTAAGAGAACTTTCCAATTTTATACCCATTTTCAAATACACTCCTTAATACATTTTAAACCATACTTATATTTATAAACCCCCTAATTTTATCATGAATAACTATATTAGTCAATTTATGGTTTTATTCAATCAATTAGCCCTTTGTATTTTTTAAAGACTCTTTAATATTTTCCAATAAACTGCACTAAAGAGGCTCTTTTCTAAATATTCTTGAAATATCATTTTACATTTTTTCACTCCAGCTAAAAATAATTTATCATTATCTATGCATATTTTCATTTATGAATTTCCAAGTATTATTTAAAACCATTATTTCATTGAAACCATTATGATATTATATTTCTCATTCCGCATTCATCATTTATTCCTTGTGTGTGCCGCATGCATACTTCCCTTTTATTAATGATCATCATTCATTGAATATTTCATTAAAAACCTTAATTTCATATAGAATGCATATACTTATTTTCTTATATGTGTATCATTTTTACATATGGTCTTTTATTTTAATGTTGTTATTTAATTTAATCTATGTATGGAGAATTATTTGGACTTAATGTGACTAGTGTGACTAAATTATACGTAGCCCCTCAACGCGTCGACATGTCTCATGTTACAAAACAATTGGTGAAACCCCATCTACGTTTGTTTTTAAGTAAGATCGGATGGGTTTTTACCCACATACTTAAATTTTCTTGATGGTATAATGTTTGTGTGCTAGATACATGACGTCAAATGATTAAGCCTTCTCTTCATCTAGTATTCAATTACAACTTTCCATGAGATTATAACAATGACAAAAATATATGGATTAATTTTTATTCTTAGTTTATTGATGGAATGTGTTTTTATGTTATTTTCCTTTACATAATTATTATGCCTTATTGGATTTGGGTCACTTATTACTAATTCATTCAACCCAAACTGAGTGATGATCTCACCATTTTATTTGTTTTCTTTCCCCAAGATGTGATGTAATCATTTCTGAATAAGTGACATGAAGCAGTTTTTTTTTGTATGTTCTATGTTTAATTACCAATGTAATTAGGGAACCATGTATGTATCCAATTTCTTCAAGCCTAATGAACTGATATATCCTTGATATTTTAATCTATTTTATCTATTTTATTATAATAAAATGGCCATCGACTCTGGGCTACTGGTGTCGGGGTTGATACATGCACTAATGAACAAGGTAGGTATGCAATCACATCTCAGAAAATCCACTTACTTGTTAGTCCTTGGATAATTATATCCCTTTAAAACATTACTATACCCTACCTAATGACTATCATACATAGAATAATTATTGGAAAATCAATCAACCAATTCTCATTTATTTATTTCAAAAGGTCGATCATGGCTCCACCTGAAGGAGACTATTCCATTCTGCTTTATAATATTTTATCCATCCCCTGTGAATTTATGAATCCAAGGTCTACATTGTTGAAACTTTTAAGAGAACATATATTACTATCTTAGAATTATATAAATTATAATTTCTCCTTCATTTCTAAATACAACCTATAAACCTGATTTCTTTTTCAATTAATGAAGAATAACAACCCAAATTTCTTATATTTCTCTACATGTGATCAATATGTCCTTGGTTTATGAATTGGGAGAAAAATGAGGAAATAGATAAACAAGTTTCTTGAAACCATTGTTTATGATTCTTTCAACTAGGGCCATGAATTGTTCTAGAGAATCTCATTTTGTTTTCCTCACATTCTCACTCTCTAAAGGTAGGTGGGTTCCGTCACCGTGGATGGATATGTTGGAACACTGATTTAAATTGGATGATGGGATATTGATTCCTCCATGCATGAATTCATCATTGAAGCTCATCCCATAGTCCATGTTTCTCTCATATATTTGATTCATGTTCATGATACACATTCTTGGTTCCATCTTGAGGTGGAAATAGGTTAATTATGATTCATCTAACTCGATAGGGAAAAACCTTTGGTTAGAGTATATAGTAATGTTGGGTGTCCCTGAGAATATCTAGACGTTGGGAGGTTCAAGAAATTGTGAGTTCTTCCACTTATAGTATGAGGATATCTCATGAATGAGGCATCTTAGGCATGAAACCCAAGTAATACCATTCAAGATGTGGGTTAATTTACACTGGGGTATTCAAGAATCTTAGGCACTAGACCCAAGTCATATTGCACTGATCATGAGGTAGTTTATGAAAGGGATATAGGGAATTTGAAAATAAATTATTCTAGACATCCCCCGATCATCACATGATGTAGGAGTGGATCAACAAGAAATATCATATTTTGGAAAGAGGATTTAATGCATGGAAGGTCAACATAGAGGATTTCACACAGATGTGGTAAAAATTTGCTTTTTGGTTTGAGGACCTCATCAAAGAAGACCTAGATTTAGAGGTAAATGGACTTTTATGGAAACTACTTAGGAGTAATATGTCTAAAAGTCTCAAACTTTATTTCAATGTTTTGTCTATCTAATTTGTGGTCTGATGCTATGTTTTTTTAATGACATGGGTTCTCACTTCCCCTTAAAGTGTTTGAAAATAAAATGTACTTTTCAGGTCAGGTTGGGTCGTTGGATTAGAGTCTTGTCGATTCATGTTGTTCACATGTTTAACGTCTTGTGGGTACATGTGATTCATAGGTTCAAAATCTTATGGGGGTAATTTGGTCATGATTTTAATGACTTATAGGGATATTTTGAACAATTTTTTAACATCATGTGGGAATAGTTTGGTCATAGGTTTAAGGAATTCTGAGGAAAATTTGATAATAGGTTTAACATATTCTGGGGACAGTTTGGCCATAGGTTTAACATCTTTTGGTGACTATTTGGTTTATGGTTAGTAGCTATGTGTTTCTATATAAGGAAATATGATGAAACATGAGAGTTTGTTGATGTTGGGGTTTCAGGATTGAACCTAAAGAGGTATCCCATTCTTGTATATAATTCATGATTAAACCACATAGAGGCATCCTACATACCCTATTGGTATGTAGGGATCAAAACCCATAAAGATTGAGGACATAGTTTAGGGTCGCATGATAGGATTGTTCTGTTCTGCGTAGGTTAACATCGTATAATAAGGAAGCTCGTGTCAGGAAAGGATCATTGGTGAGGGATAGTGCGGGGATAAAAAATGAGAGATACCGTGAGTAGGAATTCGTGGGAATTTTGGGATTTTTCATGAGTGAAACACATAGTAGTTATCCATGGGGGTTTCATCCCAGGATGATTATTCATGGGGAATCATATGTTCATCACACAAGCTAAGGATATAGTTTGACATCATGTGTAAATGATGTTGTCATGTAGTTTAATTTCATCAGAATAGGAAGTTTGGCTATGCAGTTTTATATAATTTAGCATGTATCTGGAGCCTATTCATTATAGGAACACATCCAGGATAGAAGAAGATATGGTATAAAGCTCTCGTATCTCTACCAATACATGATAGTGGTTTACAATGATGGTTTCACCCTTAGGACTTATGTGTATACCGCCTAGGCACGTATGGGCGGGGAATGGTGTAAGCATGGCAATGGAGGTGTGGAAATAAAGGGTCCCAAAATTATAGTGTTTATACTTATGTGAGTAAAGCATTAGGGTACTTCTTCTTAGGAGAATAATTCAATATAACTATCCAACCCATGCTATAAGAAATATGATAGAACATGAGGGTTGATGATACTAATCAATGTGGGTCCCTGTTACACTCAAAAACATGAAAATTTATTTGGATGTGGGAGGCATTAGATTGGGTACCCCAATGATTTTTTGTACAAAACTACAGTTTCATGTGCTTATGTAGTTTCGAGAAACATAGGATCAAGAACCATGGGTATGCATGGATCTTAGTGTCATAGGTGCACCCAAATTTCGGCCCACTAGTAGCTTTGGGGTTTCACAAAGAAATATTCTATTGTGTGAACCTGAATAACCATAAGGTATGTTTCATGATTATAGGTCTAACACAATACTAGGAATGTTGGGGGACAAGTGAGTTATGTCGCGCAAGTTCCCTATCTTTGGGATTCCATGGGGTGTAGAGTTGTGTGACTTCACGGAAGCTACGGTGTTTAAAAAACAAGAGATTAACCTTAAAATTCCAAAATCATTTCCCACTGTGATGGGGGGAGGTTATATTTAGTGATGAAATGGGAATATGTCTTTACATAACTCTCTTGGGTTGTGCAACCCAGTTGTGTGCATTCCATTCCTTTTGAACAAGGGAGTGACTGGGAAAACGTTTGGATTGATGCCACCTTTCTCTTGAAGACCCTTTGTGTGTTATTGGATGTCTTGTAAGAAATTTTTTTTTTTGTTAAAATTATTTCTAAAATACAAGGTTTCCTTTCTATATGAATATATAGGATAGTTTTTATTTCCTTTGGCAAGAAATTTGTTTGTGCATGAAATCAAAGGTTCCAGGAAAAGATCTGAAGTTGTACACACATAACCGAATGGACATTGGGGGCTATTTAGGGGTATATTTACTCATTGGATTATGAATAACATAATTTTGGTGGGATAGATGCGTTTTTGGTTCCAATAAATTCCCCCTCGGAAGTGGAACTGACATGTTACCAAAAGGTCAAGTTCTATGGGTAATGTCAAAACATAGTTCAAAATTACATTGCATCATGCATCTTTTCTAATTGTTCATAAAAACTGGTTTTGTGTTCCAAAAACCCATGGATCCCATGACTATATATTGGATTTTGGGGGACCTCATATGAACAATTTATTTTTGTGCACGATGAGCCTCCTCTCATGCATGGAACTCAACCATTTTCACAAACTCCTATGAATCCTTTCATGAAATTCATGAAACTATATTTTACTTAACTGAAATTGTTTACTTAAAGAAAAAAAAATTACAAGTGATTTGTAACATTTATGAAAAAAATTCCCTCTGTGAAACTGAATTCCATATTATAAAATCCAGTTTTTTCAAATCCTCAAAGGCTCTAAAAAATTTCCAATCATATTTAGGAAGTTGTTGTGGATTCCACTATCACTACTCGATAGAAGGAAATAGTTAAAAACATGAAACTCCACATTATGAGAGGGTTGTATGAATGAATCTGGATATTCTAAGCCTTTTTTCCTAGGATCAGAGAGGGTACATGTTTATAAATAGGTTATCATTGTACTATTTCAGACTACTTGATGATGTGACAATTCCAACTATGGAAGGGGGCACACTAAGCTTCTGGTTTTATTCTCATATTGAGATAACCCATTGGAACATTATAACCACATGATATCTTGTCAGGTAGAATGATTACACTACGTTATATACTCTAAGTGGGTGGATGAGAACAATAATGGAATAATAGCTATAAGACAAAGTGTTTCATGCCCACAATGTGGGAATCATTCAGAGTATCACATGGAACTATAACATGGGTTTTGATGAGGAATGGGATCTATGAGTGATGGTAAACCTCATGGATGAGTTTTTATGGGTGGACTATTTATTATTTCATTTTGAAGAATACAGGGATCTATTGTGTCATATATGCTTATATGAGATAGTGTGGACATCCCAGTTTCCCATATACCATCAATAAGGAGTTGTTGTAGGAGCTCCTCAGTCAGTGGTCCCCTAAGAACAAAAACTTCAACCTAAATCCTTAGGAGGTGGTAATTAGACTTTGAGAGCTTCATAAAATTGTTGGAATTCACTCATGTTGTTTCAGTACGATGAATTACTTCCAGCACAAAATGCTTGGGGGGGATAGAGAGAAGACCCTACATACAATGCATGTTCTTATGGATGGTTTTAATCAATTATTATGACACCAAATTACCTTACATTGGGATATCACTTTTAAGAATTGTTTTGGCATGTTCCTAAATGCAGTAGCTATAAAGACCTCAAGGGAAAATGAATAATATCCCAATAACACATTTGATAAGAATATAGAGGTGTCATTAGTTGATCCTGAAAGAATGATTCTATCAGTTGTGGGGATAAAACCTGAAGGAAGAATGCAATATATTGGTTTATGACACCACATTCATAGTTATTGACCTAAGATAATTTTTTCTTTTGGTTAGGGATTCATGTATGTTCTTGCATCCCGAGACACTTGTGATGATGGCGGTCTTGACGATGGGAAATCAGGTGAATTAGTGGGTATCAGTGTTGGCCCAAATCTACCATTAGTTGGGGCCCATCATGAGTGGGAACATTATTTATTGTATCTACGGTCCATTAAAATTTATCTTTGGATTGATCATAACAATCTTTTGGGATATAAATTTCCCAATTCCATCGCACCCCCTCTCACAAACATCGGCTTATGAACTACTGTTATTAACTTTTTTAAGGATTTTCCTTTGATACTCAATTAGACTCGAGTGATGGTGAAGATCAGTATCCTTAGGGGGTTCAACTTCCACCCATTCCTTACCCATTTTAGAGATATGATCAACTATTTGGAAGGGACTCTATAGTATTGGATCTATTTTTTATCTTTATACGGTGGAGAGTTTTTTATAAAGATTAAAAACAACTCATATTTTGAACCCTACACTCCATCCCGATTTTCTCTAAAATTCAGATGTATTCAATAGTTGTAGCAGTGTGTGTACATTGGGGTTCAAGAATAATGGAACCCCTATTTCCTTTTACATCTCTAGATTATGTTCATTGATGAAGTCACTAGTGAAAGCATCATGTTTCCACCAGTCCCCCTTGATGCCTGTCTCTCATAGAAATATGTTTGAAATTGGAAGAATATATATCTGAGTAAAGTCCTTTGAAACCCATAAGGTGGGTATTTCCATTAGGTGAGAAATAGATACAACATGGTAGTATATTGGATTTCTCAGAAATATTTACTTGTTTTTTATGTTTCATGGTGGAGAAATGGTGGTAGGAGTTCATGTGTATGTTATGCATCCACCCTCTGGTGGGTCTGAGCTCCCATAGAAGCAACGAAGGGGGTAACGAGAGATCTCCCATGTATGGTGGAGCCAAACTTGGGAGGCTCCAGGGATGCAGTTGTTCTACCTGGTAGAATCGACTGGTGGGGGAGGGTGATCCCTTTAATCTCTGAGTTTGGGTACTATTTGGAACACGGACTAAGGAAGTTTTTTTACCAAGGCGTCAACTGAATAGGGGGAAACTACTAGTGATGAAGAACATGGCTCTAGTAATGGGGTGACCTAGGGAACTTATGCTAAATTATAAATCCTATAGAATTTTAGAGAGGTCACTCATGTGGAGGATGAGGTGATTATACGTTTTTCTGGAAAGGTTATCCATTAACATGCTGATTCATCAATTTATTTCTACTTTTCATCCCATGAGTTCCCCTAACCCATGACATATACATATGTAAGAATTAGTTGAGGAAAAGGGCCCTCTATAATGGATGAAGAAGCCACTTCCATGAGTACCAAGAAGTCCATCATAGGGGTTTTACTTTTAAAATATCCATGCGATGTGTCATTGAGAGAGGTTCCCATAGGGTATCTAAGAGGAGAGATTTTTAATTTTTATGAGGATGATGGAGGATTCAATATAAATTCTATAACCATTTAACATACTTATGAAAGACCTCACCCTAAAACGTTGAAGATGACTCGTTTTTTATGATAGGGAAATCCTCTTAGGGCGACTCATCATTGAGAGACCAGTACCTTCATAGAGTAAATCCTTGAGTCCCATACATCTTTACCTCCCCATGATATCTAGTTATATTATACAATCATGTTTATCTATTTGACAAAAATCATTCCCCTACAGTGATGAGGGATTCCATAGTGGAAATTTAGGTTCCAACTAGCACTAGAGGTTATCAAGTGGTGGAATTTTCATTAAGGACCTTGGATGTCAACAATGATCATGACTTTTCCTTACGTAGTTCTATTTTCTTAGCAAGATATCTACCTTTAATATTATTATAATTAGAACTAATTGTCCCTCTATTTTCTAAAATAGTGCCTGAGGTAGTGCGTCCTCCACAATCTTATGTGGAAAAGGAAACCAAGATGCTTGTCTTAATTAAAGGTCTATTCCTCTCAGATCCATTCATCAAGGGTGATTCGACCCTGATCCTATAATATAAAATCCTTATGGATAAGGACATGGTTGGGGTGAGGTGAGATCTAAATTGGTGGAGATGATTATTTTGATGAAGTTTAAAACTAAGACATCCCTCCACTCATCCTAGTGCCCATTCCCTAGGAGAGGATACCCAAATAGGTCCCTTTATCTAATGCTATCATTGCCTTTACTGAGTCTGATCCAGTGCCTCCAGAAGAACTCGAAGACTCTATATCCTACATCACAAATGAAAATCAAATTGTATGATGAATGGTGTAGTGAATCATTCATACATTTACCATCCCTACTCCAGAGCCATAATTAGTGAGTTGAATGGTGACTCTCTACCACTGGCTATCGATCTTGAGCACGAAAGGGGTGGATGCACATAGTCTCCATGTGCTGGATCATGACTACCTTACTGAGTGGGTGTTCAATGACCATTATGAAATCAATGTTTCTTGGAAAAAATGGAATTCTTTGAGTACCACTATGATACAGGTATCCAGACAATAATTCAACCAATTTGAAGGAAAATAATGATATCATGGAATTTTTATCAACAATCTAGTGGATATTATCATCCAGTTAAGGAACTAGTTGGCAGTAGTTGAGGAAAAGTAAATGTGACATCACATGTGGGTGAATAGATATCTGATTAAGATTGCATGTGAATTTAGACTTAAAATATCTTCCCAATGAATGTAGATGAAATGAAAGGTCGTTATATGTTGGAATAGGATATGAATCTCACTAACCATAGATTTTTCAGTATAGAGTTCTAGGTTTTTGAGGTGGTTCCTTATAGAGAACCATTTTTAGAAGATAAAGGATAGGATACAACATGTTTATGACCCTACCAAAACTCATAAAATTATTTTTTTTCATTACCTATATGTTAAAGAGTTTATTTTTTTGTATTTAAATCATATTACTAAGAAAAAAATAATTCCCTAATCCCACATGATTTTTTCTCTGTGTGGGATACTATGTAAAACATAATATTTTCCACATTCCATGAGAGTTTCAAATAGATAATTGAATCCCAATGTCAATTTTTTTTTATTTATCAATGTTAGTATCCTACTCTAGAAAGCCTTGGTTATAGAGTGTGACTCTATACAAAGCTGAATTACTTTTTTGACATGAATATGTGCAAGAATGGGTTTATTCTAGGGGTGTTAAACACTACCAGAAAAATGGGGAGGTTGAAGGATGTTAATTAGGATTGGTAGTATTTGATATATAAGGGGTGGAATATTGAGTGAGGATGACGGTTGATTATATTCGAAACATAGGCTTTGTGATCAAGTTGATGGGCATGAGGACACACGAATGTGGGTGGACTACTGACCATGTTTGAAATTGGGAAGTACAAAATATTCATTGAATGTCCTTCGAGGATTATAACCAAGATGGTATGTGATCAATTTTTTCTAGAAAACATCACTTTTAGGGGACCTGTTCATGTGAAAAAGTTGATGGGGATCCAATGAAAGGAGAAAAATGAGACATGGGGATGAATTGATTGGATATTTGAATGGATCTCATCATTCATGAGATTACACCACTATAGTTATGGGCATATTGTGTGTGTATAAGAGTATGAGTATGGTTCATACCCACCTCTAAGAAGGAATTCATCATTGGTTTCATGTAATAGTCTGGGATATTGAATGGTCTGGTTGGTGACTGAAACAAGAAGGCAAAAAGGTTTTCCCAGGAAAGGACCTCAGATACATTACAGTTTTCTGTTGTGAAATGTGGAAGGGGTTCTATAGCATAATTTCAAGAAAAGGATGTTTAACATACTGTATAATTTCATATAGTGATAATTATGCATCATATAGTTTAGCATCATATTTCTGGGAAGTGAGTAGATCAGTTTGTTATCTTTTATCTAGGACGTATAAACTATCACGAAAATGTTTTTTCCAGTCCGGGTAGGGGAACACCTGAAAAGGGGAAACGATAGGTGGTAATTCATGGAGGACCCCTATAAGAAAAGGGAGATAATAATAGACTCTAATGTTTACTAAACCAATGGGTTCCATTGTGTGTAGATGGTTTTGGGAGGGGCTAGAAATGAGTCTTGTAGGCTCTACATCTTCTTTATTCATGCCCTTACATTTGTCTAGTTCAGAAAGGTGACCTAATGGGTGAGAGACTAACATTTTCATACATTTACCCTTATGTTTTTCAACATAAACTACATTGGAGGGTTTTTCATTGTGAATTTTAGAGTCATGCTAGTCAGACATGGATGCTTCAAATAGTTTATGGTCATAAATCTTGGACCAAATGTTTATATAGTTTAAGGTCGCGTTTCATTGACTGAGAGTCACAGATAGTCTAAGGTTATAATTCGTTGACCATGGTTGGGTTTTAAATGTATTTTTATTGAACAATATAGGTAATAATATTGTATTATAGGATGGAAAATAAGGACCATTTACCATGAAAATTTTATAAAACACATAGTTTAAAGTCATGATACTTGAACCGTTGGGTCATCGTAGTTTAGGGTCATGTAGAATTGAAAATTGGTGGAAATCATATACTAGGGATGTTTGTCTGATACAAGGGGAATGTAATCCTAAAATTAATAGAGGGTTTATAAGGCCTCATACTATATAAAAAATATCTCTATAGGAGTCACACATAGTTTAGGATTCTGATGCTTAGACTAGTGGAATGTCTCAACTATGTTGGGGGGTCTTCTGGACTACTAAGCCCATATGTTCTATTATCAGTGTGAGAAATGAGTAGTGGTGGTAGGTTACTCTATCACGTGGTAGGATGTTATAGGATTGTAACAAGTCATCTTGAAAAGTATTCAGTTGATGCCAAATTGTTTTATCATTGTGCTCCTGTTCACAGAAGGGTAACCACAATGGAAATCAAACTCCACCAGGAAAAAGAAAAGGATTTGGGGAACATAAATAATTCTCTCCAAGATATGAATCATGAAAAAAGGGGTGATAAATTTTATGGTAAGGGATGTTGACCATGTTTGAAATATAGTTCTCACAACCACACCTATCATGGATGTGGAAAATAAATTGGGAAGTAAACTACTTACCATTTTCAAAACATAGAAGCCACCAAATGTCACCAAATAGAATTCATGAAATGTCACCAGGATGGTAGGTGATATAATTTTAGTGAGGCACTATTTTTGTTAGGGGAACATTTTCAAATCGTGGAGTCGATGTAGATCTACACTTAATGGAGCATGAACTATAGAGGTTGGAGGAGGTCAATGTCCTGTTAAAAATTGAGATACTATGGAACCATTTTCCATGTGATTGAATGCACTAGATGAGAATATTAAAATTTGAGGTGGAGTTACCATTAAAACCAATTTAAACATGGACATTGTAAATAAATGTTCATGGGTACAACTATTAATGAATGTAATTAAGCCTTGGGGAAGGGGGATTTTGATGAATTTTTAATTGGTCTTGAAGATAGAGGGTCTATGAGTCATTATTTGTCCCTTGATATTAGGAATCAATACACATAGTTCTAGAAAAAATAATTATAGAAGACAAAATCTATAAGTTCTAGGGGATATAATCTCTAATGGGGATAGGATACATGATATTTAGTTTAAAGAATTATTCAAGGAGACACTAGCTACATAGTTTATGGTCACAAAGTTAAAACAAAATGGAAATTTGGGAAACGGTTTATGGTCATGATTCTCAGACACATGGGAGTTCTTATTTTGAGGTTCTTTTATGGAATTGAGGAAATAAAAACCAAATGTTAATGTAGGGAGTAACAATCCCATGTACCATGTAAAACTCTCAAAATAAGCTTCTTACAGTTTAAGGTTATAGTTTTCAGACCACATTTTCCATCTAGGGGCAAATTGTTTGTTAATATGGTTTCACCTTTTTGGAATATTTGTGTTTGGGATATATGAAAAATTGTCTAGGATTTATTACATATAATTTTGAACCAGGAATCAATCCAAATATAGTTTAATTTCATACATATCATACTACATTTTCTTCTAGTTTTTCATCATAGATCTTGGACTGTGGTTTTCACACATTTTAAGGTCATAATGTGTGGACCAATTTGGATAATTATTAGAATATGTTTGGGTTGTTCAAAAGAGTTAGAACCTGATTGGAAGATAGTTTCAAGGATACCCCTAACTATGTAAAACATATCCAGATGAATCAACACAAAATATATGGTGGTGATTCCTTGATGAGGGAATGTCTCAACCATGCTGGATAGGATCTCCCAGAATCCTAATCCAACATGAGCTATGCTTTGTGTCAGAAACAAGGGGTGAAAATAGATTCCTCTGTCACAAGGGATGATGTTATATGGCTGGATGAAGCAAGATCAAGAAGGTTTTATTTGAAACCAAATTGTTTTATAAATGTTTGAAAGTGTAAAGATATGTACACACAAGGGTACTCAAACTCCACTGGGAAAGAGGAAGGTATAAAGGATGGAAAATTATTAATTTCAAAATTTGGAATACAAAAGGGGGTAACATGTTGGATAAGGATGACCACTGAACAAGTTTGAAATGTAGGTACCATAATAGCACCAGTCATTAATGGGGAAAATATGTAGGATTAACCATTGACCATGTCCAAAAAATGGGATCCACTATCTCTATAATGATATCCTTCAAGGCATTTGACCAAGATAGTAGGTGAGCCATTATGACCTGGTATAATTTTAATTGGGGGAAATGTTCAGAATGGGAATATTGTGATGATCTAAAATATGGAAGGAATGAATATTATATGGTTAACATGTTGGGATTTTTGAGTGGTTATTTAAACACTATTAGAGTTACTCCACTATGTTCTCGAGTGTGCTAAGTGGGAGCAATAGTAGGTAGAAGTTGAACACTTCCCCAAAGGGGGAAGAACCTAAAATAGGAAGGTGGTTAAACTGGGATTAGGATAGGATATCTAAGTGTCAATACATATCCTATTAGTAATGTTAATCAAGATACACATCGATCTAGAACACTATATAGTGGAATTCCAACCCCAAATTCAATAACATCGTATCTAGTGAGGACACAAGGCATCTTGAAATTTCACTTCATATAACAAGGATGTTCAATGCCTTCTATATGATGGGAAAAATCATATCATGATCATCACATGAGGTATTTATTCCAATTCACTTGATAGATTTTGTGTTTAATACATAGGGTATCTCATGTCATCATGTGAGGAATACTGTATTTATTATATAATGAATCACAGGATTATCACATAGGATATGGGAAACGTGATCACACAGTTTTCCATCATATTATTGGGACATTAGGTTTTATAGCCTAATGATATATAAAACATACTAGGGTTTATACTAGTTTAGGGTCATATATCTTAGAAGATAGTTGATGAACATGTAATGTAATTCTTGAGAAATATGGCATTAGTGGGAGCTGTGCTATGCTCCCCATCTACAGTGACTACTGAATAGACACCATTATAGTGTACCTTGTGTAAGATGTAAGGTCCCTCACATTTAGGTTCCATTTCTAGTAGTTTCTTACCATGTTTCATTGGAATTATGAGGGAAAATAACATTTCACATGGGATGAATGATAATAGTAGAACATTATTATTGTATAATCTCCCTATCGATTCATGAATTATTTCTTAGTTATGTTATACCTAAAGCCTATTTTCATCGAGTGATTCAAACTGGGCTAGAAAAAATTTCTCTACTTCTTATGATGTTA
This sequence comes from Viscum album, assembly GCA_963277665.1. NCBI lineage: Eukaryota > Viridiplantae > Streptophyta > Magnoliopsida > Santalales > Viscaceae > Viscum > Viscum album. The sequence continues at coordinate 568,575,103 of OY728153.1, read as the reverse complement.
TATGTTCATAAATAATTTTTTAGAGAGATGTAAACATGAACACTATATTTAATAATTACACTATTTTATATACCATGGAATATGGGGTCCCCTAGGTGGTGTTCTGAGTTATTGTCTGATAAATTCAAAGGGATTTAAGCAGTTCATCATGTCAAATATTATTATTATGTCTTGAAATATTCTTCATGATTTTAGAGTGAATTTCTTTTGAATGCCTCAATCCGTCCATTTTACTATGCATGATAGATGGTCTATGGTTGGAACAGATGTTGTGTTTGGAATACAACCTCTTTGGATATGTGGCATGGATGTCGGTACCATTGTTTTTGAGAATAGTGTGGGGATTCATAAGCTAATGGATGATGTGAGATTTCAGAAACATATTCATATGATTGGTATTGACTTTGTTGGGATGAACTACTTCTTCCCACATTGAAAAGAAGTCTATTATGGTAAAAATATACATATACTGTCATGTTGTTGGTGCTGGGTAGGGACCCACAATATCAAGCCCCCATATTGAAAAAGTCTTGGAGTAAAAAGTATTGTAGAGAAGCATTGGTGGATGATGTAAAAATGTTGGAATTCATCCGAAATACATGAAACCTCTTGGTGAATTCAATGTAGTTGTTAACCATGATGGTCTAAAAATAACTTAATCTTTTGGTTTTGCTGAAGAGCTCCAATCCTGGATGGTGGGTTTTGCAATACCTAGCGTGAACCTCCATAATGACTTGAGGAATATCATAGCAATGAATTCAATAGAGGATAATTCTATCAAATACACACCTATAGATTATCATATCATTGTTGGGGCCAAGGTAGAAGGTAAATTGTGTATCATGTTTCCAGATGCATTCATGATCATATCAATCAAAATGGATGTTTTCATACAAAATATACTCTGTGAAGGGATTAATATAACTAGTCATTTATTTTACAATGGGAGTGATCAAGGGTCTTGGTGTATAAGAAATGATGGTCATCTGATTTATCTTCTAATCATTTCTTGTATAAGTGAAGGGGAAACCATCCTTTGGTGTGACACATGAATGACCAGGTCCACCTAATGAGGCTCTTCTAGAGATATGATGAGTCTTTCCATTGTATGTTCCAAACTATTCTAAGATTGAGGAATATAAGTCACCTACAACTAATAAGGGAACTAGGCCATTAGATAATGAGTTTTTTCTAATAGAATAACAACTCTATTATTTTGTAAAAAATCACTATTGATTATCCTGATGTGTCACAAAACGGTCAGATGAATCAAAACCATCTCGAAGACATCAATAAAGTGTTAAAATTCCTCCATTCATGCCATTTGAAGATGATTCCTTTGAATCGTGTATTTTAAGTCACCTCTGAATTGTGTATTATATTTTTATAGATATAGGGGCGTAAATATCGTTCTAGATAAGATCAATGATATCCATCATAGGCCTTCTTCAAGCAACCTCCATGAGTGGTGGGGTTTTCAGGGCCACCTGGTATTCATTTAGTGGTTCATTTACATTTTTTCTAGGAAATTAATGAATTTTTTATGACTCGTAATGAAATAAACTACCTACTAATGCCCCTCATGGGATATGGTTGTGCTAATTTCTGCTAGCCATGGATATTTCTCAGTTACAATGATCACCTGTGTAAAATCATCAATAGTGATAGAGACCCAATTCAATGACAAGAGGGGTTTCATCCAAGTATTATTCATATTTTTTCTCCCAAATAATATTAAGGAAGTGAATCTACTAGATCACTGGAACTAGGGGCGACACTATCAAGTTTTTCATTGGTGGATGTTATATCATCGACCATGGGTTCCAATTATATGAAAAATGTTGCGAAAAAAGTTATTGATCTTATATCATATGGTTTCTAACTAAGAGGTCCACTTTTTAAATTGAATCACCAATGTTGATTTTAATTACATTGGGTTATCCATGCCTTTTGAAATATGTGGTTGTTCCATGCCTCTGTAGCCATAGGGAAGACTACTCAGAATTCCCTAGGTGTTAGGTATTTCAGTGATGTTGGATCGTACTATAGGTAAGATTATACGTTAATCTATAGGAACTCATTATTCAAAGAGATAATGAAATAGCCACCCCATTCCAGGTTCATGTGTTCTAACTTGTGAATAGGTAGAAAAATCTCTCCCTAAAGTCAATCCATGTATCTACAAAAACTATTTTTAGATCATTAGGTGTGTCAATATGGATGAACCCATTAGTCTAGAGCTTCTTTCCATCCCTTTTGTAGTACCTATCATCCAGATAGAAATCCTCGTAAGATTTTAAGGGGGATACGTGACCATAGATTACCCCTACTAGACCATCAAGGGGGTACATGAGGGTTTTGAGGAATGAAGAGGGAACAATTTTAGGAAAATAGATCTAGGGACTTCTTATATTTGAGTTATAGTAGGTATCCTACAAGACTACCATAAATTCAGTGCTTTCTACCAAACCCACGAATTGAGTCTCCATCAGAATCGTGTCTTGTGGTTTATGATCTCTCTTACAGTACCTTGTAATTTTTATGTTAGATGTGGTCAGTATTGAGATTGTAAAACCATAGTAATAATTTTTTGAATTGGAATGAGATTGATCTTAAAATTCATATTCAATAGGAATCGATGGATTTACATGTTCTTAAACTATTATGTGATATAGACTTGGTGTATCTACACTTGAATAGTATCACCATCATATTTCATAGAAAATTAAGTAAAAACCGAGAACTCCTCTAGCCCATGTTATTCAACATGATTGGGTTTGGTGTTATCTACCTCGATCTAAAACTTAAAGTGAATATTCTTGGATTTGATGATGGATTTAAGAATATCATTCAATAAGAGAAAAACATTAAGGATCAATAGACTCATAGGAATTCTAGTTAGGTTCTTCAAAACATTATATTTCCATGCAAGTGGAAAGTTTTTTTCCAAAAAGTGTTCAAACATTACTAGGAACTCTAACGAGTTCCATTAGCTGAGGAACTGGGGCACGGATGGTTCTAGAAGCTCTGTTGCATTGGTTATAAGTATGTTTATAAAAATCTGAAGGATTATTACCATATTGTTGAGGTTAAACATTGATTGGTTGTAGAATATCACAATGCGGTCGTGGTTGAGATGTGTTGTCACCCAAAACTATATCATTCTGATACGTTCCGGACAGAGTGACTTGGGTGGTCTATTCTTGTTGATACAAATGCATGGAATATTTTCTAGTCTCAATATCATGAAATTTATAATATAAAAAGATATCTTGTGATTTCTTCATTCTATTACGCCCTCTTCCACTTCTTTTAAGATTTATTCATACTATGACTGAGGGGTTCACATGGCATTCCTCATAAATAACCTTTTCATAACAATCTATTAGCACAATGTTTTTTATAGAAGTATACCCCAACTCTTTTCTTGTAGAATATTCTATGGCTGGATAAATCATGGGAATAAATCACATTTCTGATGACATGAAATCATTAAGGGTATAAGGGGGATTTGGAACTAGTGTAGATATTGGATTCCCATTGTGTCTTTGGTACCTATTCTTTAGATACTTGGAGTATTGTGATGTATATGTGGATGAAGAGATGGGAGGAGGTTTATTAACTCTAGTTGGTTTAAGTCTACTCATTCAGGTTTGGATAATACCATGGGCATGAGTGACTGTATTTCACACCAACCAATCATTTTACATTTTTAATCCATGATTGGGGTCATGTTTTTACTCACCATTGTCTTTGCTATCACTATCAAGATATGTAGAGAGATTACCTCTATAGGTCGGTATATCACCAACATTGATGGGTCCATGGTCTATTATATCAAGATGTTGATAATTAAATATGAATCATTCTTTTAAGTAATTCCCATGAATCCTTCAGTATGTGAAATGATTAGAACAGTTTGTAAGCTCAGCCTCTTGGGGTCTCCTGCATTATAGCAGCTTCAGTATCCCATTTTCTGGGTTGGATATGAAAAATACTTGGACTTTTTCATCCCTAAATGAGTATGTATTTTTCTTCCATTATTGGAAAAGAAACTTAGGGTTTAGGTCCTGATAGGTTGACTAGGGTAACATTTCCCTTAGAAATAATTGTCTGATGAGGTTATGGCGGGATAGGCAGCACTTGGAGGGAATATTATGGTAAAGGTTATAAAAGTTGAACCATCTCATGATCATCTATATTTACAATAGCGGTTTTCACTTATTTTACATGTATTCAAATGGGTGTTGGAAGATGGAATGGGCATGACTACTTCTTTTTCTAATGGATGGCTTACTCTCAGAACTGATCCATTTAAGAGAATATATATAATATTCCGAGATAGTTTAGGGATATTATGGTTTGTAAAAACATATCAATCATTATCCAAACACATCATAATAAATTTTTCTTGGGAATCTGGTTTTTTTTATAGAAAATGAATCCCCTTCCATTGGGTGAAAAATTAAGAAACTCATTCATCGGGCCTCTTTTTTCTTTTTGAGATATCAAAAATGAAGGTTTTTCATGTGGTGGGGTTGAAATAGTAGAGGATCTATCTTTGAAGATCCTCCCACCAAGAAATAGATCCTATGGGTAAATAATTGTACTAAAAATAAAGGTCCTTACAGAATCTAGAAAAAGCATCAGATCTTGGAAACCTCCTGCTATTACATATCCTCCTATATCGGAATACATCATGAAGAAATGTGGCATAGGTGTTACAAAAAGATATATTTTCTCATTAATTGGTGTGAAACAAGAAATTATGAACTATGGTGGTACACAAAAATGGTCAACCTAATCCATGTATTACTTTTCTTAGACAATATAGAATTTTCCCACAATTATAGACCATAAACATGTGTAGAGTGTGTGAATCATACCTTGATCAATTAATGTAGCCCCCATATTCTATCCGGAATATATGTTTTGTGCCACCTTCTTCAAACATGGTTTCTTGACCAAGTAAGACTGGGCTCTCAAATGGGGGAGAGATAAGTTCTCTTTTAACATTATCACATACTAGGTTCTTCTCAGTGATAAGTTCGGGAGTCATTCACATGAATGGTAGTCAAAATCATGATTCTATATTATGAGACTACATTGTGATATGAAAATTTTTACACTGAGTAAAAATAATTTACACGAGTTTACAACAAGTCTACAAGATTTCTACCGAGTATGAACAGTAAAATTGTAATGTATTACATCCTTGGTCACATGTAGCCTACAATATCATAGAGAAAACTGAATATGTTATCATCTAAATAAATTTAAAGAATGAAAAAAATGATCCAAAAGGATTAAAATTTCCCATTACTTTATCGATATATCATCATATAGGTGGAAAAAACCTATTGGGATTATTCATGAGGCCCAATATTAATCTCTACTGATGAGTGCGGGAACCTATTGGGATGTCTCCCTAATATCGTACCACTCCATGGAGTGGGTTCTCCCTATCATGAATTATATTAGATGTTCGAATTTATGGTTTCTATATAGATTAAATGGTAATGACATTCACTGTGGTAGTGGTTGAAGGACATTCATCACTAGTTGGCATGATATACTAACGATCCTAATATTTCCTTAGAAAACGGATGAAGTGGTGGGGGGAATACCACCCCCATCCACAAATCCCCACATAATGGGATTCCTCTTCAATTATATGTGATATAATGATGAGTCTATTAACATAAGTCTGTTTAATGGTTTTATGATAACTATGTGAGCTTGGGTTCTGAGACACTGACAATGATATAATTCTAACCTCTCTACACTACTGAAAAATGGTTTCAAGGTGATCATAGTTTCATGGGTTGATTATATAAAAATATGTGAGGTAGTTTAGAGTCACCCAAATATTTTGGAGAAAATAGACCACCTGGTCCTTAGTGAGGGACTCCGAGTTGAGAAAATTTAGGGATTTAAGTTGCCAAAATGTGATCGGGAGTTGATCGGTTGCGAATATCTCCCCAAAGTTATAATTTTCACTTCAGGGAGAAACATCATTCTTTTAGTTAGTCCATGATATAATTGGTTTAGGTTTATAAATTGGTAGGGGCATTGAATCAGATTGTCTTTTCTACTAATTCAGCTATATCTGAGGTGCAACATGGGGCACCATACGGGCTATCTATCCTTGGAATATTGGTATAACCTATAGAGATAGGGCATGCTTCCTGACCATATAAATATAGTACTAGTTTTTAAAACATCTTCATGTGCATGAGTGTGAAAATATTTCTATAACTTAGCAGAGTGTTCACTTTCATTCGAGTGCACCAAATCAGACCTTGTGGTCTCTACATCATACAGTGTGGATGTCAAGAGGGAAGTTGATAGTGACCGAGATAGTTTCACTATGATCACTTGGAAGGATTCAAAAATATCATCTACATGATGATAATTATAGAGGGATTTTTGGGTTTTCATACCTCTACATTAGGGATGGTAATCTTGAGTTGATAGGATTCTTCCCCTAGTTCTGATGGCAGAGGTGAAGGCACATCCATTGAGTTCCATTTCTTCTCGGAGTTTGATAGGTAGATGTTGAAATTATTCCTCCCATGGGCCTTCCCCTTATAGATGATGATTTCTCAAATAAAATGTCATTATGAATTTGTGGGATTTCCTCCATGTACATTTCGTACTACACCATGAGTAAAACCTCAAAGGGTATTGTTTTCCATTCAATCCCTAGAGGAATATTCTGGGTTGGTAAAATATTCATTATGGGGAGGACCTCCATGTAAATTATGTGGTGCATGAGGGGGGCTCCACGGTACTATCCTTCATAATGGGATGGTCCATGATATTTTCTAATGGAACCCTTAATCGGGAGAGTCAACCAGACCGGAATAGAAGGGTGTTGGTGTCTCGATCCAAAAAGGTTGAAGATAGAATCCTACATACTATTTTTAAGAGTGGAATAAGATTTAATGGTGGGGTCTAGGACCAAATGAAATTAATATGAGGCCTCAATTTTTGAAGGGTTTTTGGCCTCCACCTAGAGTCAACACTGAGTGTTCTGGATCAGGGTTAGTGGAGAAATGAAGGGGTCAACCTACTTAGAATGTGGGGTCGGTTAATGAAAACATTTGTGAAGCTGGGTGGGATCCCTCCTAAGTGGTTCATGAGTGCCAGTTACTAGGGTTTTTTATCAGAAATCCCCCACCTCTTTAGCATAGGGGAGTGAGATTTCTGATCATTATAAGGATAGCCTCCTAGAATGGTTCACTGTTTAGAAGGGGTGGTTTCCCTCTGTGTTTTCATTAGGGGTGGAAATATCAGTGAGGCATTGATGCCTCCAAATTGTAGTGGGTCATCTCTGTGGTGGGGATAATACATTCTTGTTTTTATCGTCAAAAATGTTCATTGGCCACCCTTGTCTGAATAATCTAGGAGGTTGATATGGGGTATGGGATCCAAGAAGACGAAGCCATAGAAGGGTATAGTTATGAATTATTTTCATACCTAAATTCCACTTTCCCCTATTCCAATTTGTCTTGGATCATAATTTATATGTGGCTTGTGTCCTATTAGGATCATGGAATCAGATGTCTTTACATATCCGACCCAATACCTTAATGTCACCCATTCATTCTAAACTTGTAGAAGTGTTCACCATGATGATGTTACAAACTGATATTTCAAAATATTATCTTCCCCAAATCATAGTAGAGCTTCATGGTTGTTCTAATGTTTATGTGGTGGATCCCAGTGATGAATAATAAGATTCAGTGACACGATAATCTGAAAGTGCCCCAACATTAAAATACTCATAATTGGTGGATAAGAGTTACATATTTGGTTAACGATTTTTTTGACATTATTGTTTTCGACACTTTCCACATGATTGTGTGAACCCCCGTCATTGCTAATATGTTGATGGGTCATTCTCAAGTAGTACCCTATTTCCTAGAATTCCAAAGGCGGGAAAAATCCATCACATCTTTGTTTAGGTCTAATCCTTGAACAAAATGGGATGTTGGCCCCTTCTTCTATGGTTTTCTCCTCAGAATTCGTTGCCTAGTTTGGATATCCCTTATAGATTTTATTCATTGTTCTTGAATATATTTCATGGTTCAATATCTTTGTGGATTTTAGTCAGTTACACTACTTTTATCAGGACATTATAAAGGGTCAAGGTTGGGAAACAACCTTTAGATAATAGAGTAGTCACAATGAGGCATCTTTGGCATGTATTGATGCTAAAACATCGGTAGACCTAAATTATTCCTCATTAGAAGGCTTCTCAGAGATTCTAAAACCCAAGTCTTCCCATATCAATCACATGATATCATATCTCAGAGGCATGTCTTTGGGGATTTCCTCAGATTCCCATGTTTTACCTGGGGTATTACACAAGTTTAATGTCTAGCGGAGAAGGAATAAAACTAATTAGAACACTAATAAGAGTGGATAAGAAAGGTACGTCCCTACAAGGGATTACCTAAAGGGTTTACCATATGGATGGATCAGAACACACAATGGAGGTGGACCTAGGGTGGTGTGTCCTAAAAAGGTAATAACTGACATAGTGAAGGTTGATATGGACACCAAAAATGGAAAATCATAGGATAGTGGGTCCCATGAAATGGGACCCCAAAGTTTTCCATTGGCTGGGATTGGACCTCATAGAGGCTTCAAATATATTAGGAATCAAAACCCATATGGTTTGATTGGGTGAATTTGGGATTACACATGGCTAGAGTCTCTTCATAAGAGGATCACTCTTGGATGGATGAATATGAATTATGTGTGGATTACACATTGTTAGATGCCTGAGTGATATTATAAGTAGTGATAATGTTGATAGCATGATCTCATCGAGATATGGAGGCCCGAGTAAAACCATGATGAATATAGAGGAAATGACTAAGGATGAGGTGGATGGTGATTGAGATGGAAATGACAAGATGATGTCGGTTTTGTTGGGTGTGAAACTCAGGGTGGATTTATATGTATCTTGGTGGTTGGGAATCAAATTCACATAGTTATTATGGGGTGATGATACAACTTTGGATGTGGCTTGTGAGAATGGAGCGCATGGACTGGGACCCGAAGTAGAACCTCTGGGTTGGGGAATGATTTTCCTGAGACACAAGTGCTCAAAAGAATGTTTGGGGTGGGAAATGGTTGATGGTATTTATCCTCAGGGAGGCTTTCTACTTATCCCAGTGGCTTTGAATCAAAGCCCATATAGTTTAGGATGGAGGTATAAAATTGGTGCCAACACAAAAAATAGAAACTAGGAGACACGCTGGGGGATTATGTGTGGTTAGAATCCCTTTGAATGTGGGATACTCATTGTTGGGTGAGTATGGGTGAAGTTTGGGGCTTATGAATGTTTAGATTCCAAGGGAAAATGGGACATGTTGTTGGGGATTATGCATGGTTAGCTGCGCGAGATGTATCGAGACATCTCAAAGGATGGATCTGAGGAATTTATCCAAAAGGGAAGATTTCGCATTAGGAGAGAATATCCCTAGAAGGGAGCCCCTAAAATTACCATTTTTTGGTATTGAACATAATTAAGCCTACCTATATACCCAAAATGGATCAAAACCCACATAGTTCAAAGCGTATAGTTTTACATGATGTGGGAAAAAAGTGACCGATGTCAAGTATTAGGAATAGGTGGGTTGTATGGAGTGATGGTCTTTAACCATAGATAGGCATACCATGTACCCTTATTAGGATATAGGGATGAATTTCCATATATTTTAGTTTACAAGGGGAAGGGGTCTTACGCATGGTTAGAGACCCTAATAAGGTTTCATGGTCACTGATATACTCTATGCCCACATGAGTCATTCTCTGTGTGGGAAACAAGAAGTGGAAGTAGACCTAATGATTGTGTCATGAAAGGTGCAGCCATGACGGATGGTGTGGGGATTATTCAAACATAGAGTCCTAGGGAGATGGATACTGGGACTTAATCTGGAAGGGAAGCCTATGGAAAATGCCTAATGTACAATGAGGATATGGCCCATACAAGGAAATCCCTATCAAGGTGGGTGTGGAAGATTATGTAGAGACTTCCTGAGGTGAACATAGAGACAAAGTACAAAGGAAAATAGAAGGTTAAGAGATCTGATGTTCATTTTTCACTGAATCCTTTATGGTCTAACAAACATACAATGTCTCACAGTTTAACATTGTCTGTTTGGGACATGGGTGCTCAGATGTTTAATGTTCTATAGCTCGAATGATGAGGACTCACTCCTCATCCCTTGATCTTATATAACTTTTACCGGCCCACACATGGGGGTAGTAAGGAACAAATAGTGCTAGGAAACAACAAGGCGAAGGAGTGGACAATCCAAGGGTCAACATTATCATGCATATGCTATGAATAAATAGTTTTTAGTTTGCCTCTACGAAGAATCATTAGGAAGGGAAACACAACATAAAACACCACATGAGGAACCAGTGAGGAATTGTGAACAAACCTATAGGGCCGCACGGAGGAGGTTCACACAAAATAGGGATGTTGTGTGCCATAGGAGCTTGACCATGCCTCCCTGAAATAAGGGAAACACATGGATTAAATAGTAAGGGGTTCTTGGAAGATTGAATGTTTATGTGAAAAATCAAAGGCTGCACTCAAGATGGCGATGTTGCGTGCAAAAGGAATGGGGATCAAGTGCAAGAAGTACTGCACAATTGTATGGTTTATGCACAAGTTTGTTCATTTGAATGTAGTTGAATTAGGATAAAAGGAAATGGTTGAGGGTCAATCCCATGTGGGCTCTCCTAAGGGGGGCCCATGGGATACATGTTGTGCAAGATCCAGTACCTTGACATCATGAAATTTTTATGGACGCAGAAGGGGTCATGTTATCCGCATGGGAGAGATAGTTCGAATACCTGAGCATTAACCTTAAGGGAGGTGGTACCCCTCTTTTTATAGGTGAAAATATCAGCAGCGGTGCTCAAGGAGGCCTTCATAGATGAGGTTTTTTGATGTCACATTTTTCACGAAAGGGGATTTTGCACTGACATTATTCTTTCATGATGATCTTCTTTACTTTTCCCATATGACTTGACCATTTCAAATGATTCTGGAGCATATGATGGGTTTGGAAATTTCGTTTGGATCGGAATAAGCTTGTGTGTGGAATCCATCCTTGTACACATAGACCCAATCATTCATGCTACATCCTTGGGATTCTCGGGATCATCTACGGAATCAATATATTCCCTTTGATAGCTCAAATATAGAAATATATGGCCTCATGTAGAATTTCAAACCAAAAAATTTCCCCCTTCGAATCTAAGCTAGAAGGGGACTGGAAGGTTGGGTTTTTAGGGAAACAATGATGGGAACAATACAATTCCTGCTGTGCATACAAATGGAATATTAAAACATAAGGTGCCTTACAGATTCACTAATGACCAAGTTCATGTCTATAAATACGTGGGGGGAGTCATTGTACCTTGACATTTCATACGACATGAGATTTGAACTCTTACGTGAAAGTTCCCTCGTTTTGTGTTAATGATCTCAAATTCAGTGGGAGCCTTATGCGTAGACACTGGATCATTCGTGCTTCTGAATTAGTTGGATTTTATTGTGCGTTTGACAACAATCTTGTGTGCAGTTGTCAGTTTTGTGCACCAAAACTCCATATTTTACTACAAACCCTCTGTGAATTCTAGGTCATGCCAAAATATCTGGTGAGTATATTAATGGTAATAGGTAGGGAGAATCACCCCTACATCCTTCACAAATTGTGTCTCATGTTCACAACTTCTATATTTTGTGAAGTAATAACCCCCCCCCCCCATTGATTTTGACATCGGCCTATAAAAAAATATGGTGACAATTGGTTTATGGCGTATCCAGAGGAAATTATGCAGAAATGAATTCTACAGATCGAGGTAGTGAGAATAGAGTCTGGATGATTAGAGAGAATGTGAGTTGCTTCTATGAAAGTAAGACTAGAGGCATGACCGAAAGCTAGGGTATTACAAGCCGGAACATCAGTGGTAGAAATGTCATAGGGTGCAGTCCCATATCTTCCTTCTGAAGAAGGGTGGCACAGCAGGCGACCTCACGGGCCAATTATGGAATCTCCTAGGAAGAAACTGAGATATCTATTGCATCCAACTACTGAAGGAATTTTCCTAGACCTATGGTATTATTGTAGAATAGTACGTCAAACACTGTGTCTGGAATCCCTGTGAAAAAACCTATTGTTAACTAGGCTTGATCTGTCGGACATAGGGTTTATTCAAGTGGTGTATAGGTTTCACTTTAATCACTAACACACATACTTGTTAGCCATGGATTTCTATGCCATCCAATTTGGGTGGTATGAAGAACCACATCTCTTTGTTAATGTAATGCTTAGTCAATAGTATGACCTTAAAGAAATGCCACTTGAGAATTATGATGATGGTAAAAAATAAGAAGAAGAATAAGAACTGGAGGATGAGGAAGAAGATTGAGTGGAAGGAGAAGAAGGTTAATTCAAGGTCAAGGGCCCTAGAGGTGAGGTATATCATTTAACAATAGCCTATCATACAATACCATGTGATAGTGATAAAATCAGAGGCTCTAAGTTATAATTGGACAAAAATCTTGAGGTAAAAATCAACATCTCTATCACTTGGTCCCTTTTATTTTGTTAACCAGATTCACTAACCGAACATTGTCCTATTTAGGAATAAATTCGTTTTTATGATCAAGTAGCTCCAACATTAGGGATAAAAAAAATTTCCAATTGACATGGGGAGATGTGTCCCTGAGGCCACATCAGGAGATGAGCAAAGGGATGGACCAATCAAGATAGAAGTTGTCAGAGGCGAACCCGTGGGAGAGGATAAGGTGAAGGCCTTAGATTCACATGTTTTCCCCACAGTATAGAAGGAACTGGTGAAATATTTTGAGTTTAATAGCACTAATTGTTCCCCAATTGTGGAGGCTCATATGGTGACTCAGGCACTGGATTCAGTTGTGCTTAGATCTTATAAGATTCTTCTTTCACAGAACCGTATCTGCTATCTGAGCATTCAACTGACCAATGTGTCTGATCATTATGAAATGACCATCAGACTAGAATATTAACAATGTAAAAAAGTCTGGGACATCCACTAGATTTATCTTAACGACTACATCTCTTCAAGAGGATCCATCCATTCAAACTGATCTGGACCTATCACCCAGGGAGTAGTAAGTGGAGGCTATAGGTGACGTCACTACTAGGGTGGATCCTAAATCTAGAGTGTGAGGAGATGAGGAATAAATGATTGAATATGGTCACTCTCAAATCATATATCACATTACTTTAGAAAAGATGTTGGAGGAATATCCTACCGTGAAACTTATGGTGATCTTTCTTGTATACTAGCCTACAGATCTTGAAGAGCTAGACTATTATGATTCTAAGGCAATTGATGAAATCCAGATGACAGATGGCAATGCATGAGAGTGCATCAAGCACTTCCTCATCCACCCAATGAAAGAATGTCTGAGTCTAATGGGTTCAATTCACACCTGGTTGTGTTTATTTTGTACCGGAGGGGTGGATGCTCACCATCTCCATAGGTTGATCTCTGACTTTATTGCTAAGAAGATGTGGGAGAGCAGCCAGCACATAGATTCCTCTTGGTTCTAGAAGAAATTTAAGAACATCTAGATGTTCCATGATTATGATCAGGAAATATAATTCCTTGATTAGAAAATAGAAGAATGTCCCAAATTTATCGTGAACTAAACCAGGCTCATTGAATGATTGAGGGCCTAGTTGGAGGAAGCATATCAGCAGACAAGGTAGGCAAGCCATCAAATGGATGAAATCTGGGCCGAGCAGAAATAAATTAAGATTCGGGCTAATGATATTAACTCTATATATTGATGATGAAAGGGATCTCAGGGTGTGAGAAGAAATTTGGGAAGCTACATGCCAGAGAGTGGAAAAACTTATGCAGTCTTTCAATGGGGTCGATCCATAAGGGTTGTGTGTTGGCCAAACACATGAAACATACTTTCCATTTCATTTTCTCATTCTGAATCACATGAATTGATATATATATATATATATATTGTTTTTTAGTATTCAATTATAATAATAAATGTAAACAACTTAAGGTCAGTCATTAAGCTCTCGTGGTTCATACCCTATGTGAGAAACAACTGACGATCACATAATTATCCACATTGTATGAGAGCTTCAACAAACCATTGAGTATTCAGGGCCTAAAATTATCGACTGACCACCCAGAGTACTAGGGATGAGGGAGAAGTGTTGTGACTAGATAATAGGGTTCTCAGAACATATAACTTTCCTTTCCAGACACAATTTAGTGAATGAGATGGGTAACACTAGGGGCACTAGAATCAAACTAAATAAAAGGAAATGATAAGATTGAATCACGTTACCTAGAATTTATAATATAGTTATGGTTTCATGATGATGGTGATTAAATGTTGATCATATTAAAAACACAACATCGACATCATGTTATCCTGAAATGGGGACAAACGAATGAGGGATAACCACTGACTAAGTTTGAAACACATGTCCAAACCCAAACTGTCACATTATGTCCTATTGAATGTTATCCCATGATTGTATGTTAGACATGAGGCTGAGCATCCATACGGCAAGGGGGTCCCAGGGTACATTACAGAGGATGAGGATCCAAAAAATGGGTGCACAAAGCATGAAGGTGGAATGATGGAATGTTCTAAAATATTTCAACACTCCAAAAATTACACAACAATGATGAAAGAACATTGGTTGAGTGAATTAATATAGAAAAATATTAAACATTTATTCCAACAAGACATCCTGATGAGGACCTAGAATGTCTCCTAGATGAAGATGACAAACAATTAGTTTAATTTCATACAGTGAGGATGATAAATTGAATATGTTAATTTCATATAACTAGTACGTTTGACATAGTTTAAGTTTATACCTCATGGACCCTAGACAATAGTTAAATGTCATGTTAAATGGACTACATTGTCTATTCCCATATAATTTTCATGGCATGGTGTAGATATACCCAATTGGAATGAGCCCAAAGTGGGATTTTGAGTCATAAAATAACCAAGGAAAAGAAGGAAATGATTTGTATGTGAGGTGGTGAGGGATAAAATAAAACAAAAATGATGGCCAAAGTGAACTAATTCAACTCAACACATCCTTGAAAGGATCCTAGTTTATGGTCATGGTGTTTGGACTATAACAGGGGCTGTAGGGCTATAAGGGTTAACGAACCTAGGGCTGGGCCCAAAGTGAAAATGTTTTGTTGTTCCTATTGATCCCATAAGAATGGAAATAAAAACATACATAGTTCATAAATTATGTTGAACATCACACGGTATGAATGATGAGATGTTTTTTATTATCATACGGCTATAACATACAATCCCCCAAAGGGTAAATGTGTTGTGTGGTACATAACCGAGCATGAATGTGGAAAAAGAAGTCCCAAATACATCACACATTCTCAAAGGGGTACCCCGGCCAAAAAGGCCAAGACGAGTGGTTAAGATTATAGGGCTAGACCCAAGGATAAGATTTCCATATGTTTCTATGTTTCCTAGAGGTGAAATAATCAATCTATACGTAGTATTCAGATCCTAGCATGGCTAGAGTCCAACATTAGTGGGGAAAATCCTATTATATATTGAGGAAGTTGAGGCATCATGTAATTATCACAGGGCATCCTAAATTTTTTTATGGTATTGTTGTAGTTTATCATCACGAATTGAGGAAAAATAAAGGGGAAATGATTCCATGGATATACATGAGATCAATAATTTGAGCATCACTACATATCTGATTGGGATTGGAATTGATCGACACGTACTTCTTGTATGGCATGTAGATCATACCCACGGAAAGAGAAAATAGGCATAAGATATTTCTTGTTTGTCCTTTTATGGAGGATATTTTTTTAACGATGAGTCCTCGATAGAAATCCCATGTGTCACTATGGGAATCAAGCTATATACAGGTCTTGACATGTGGCATGGTGTATGAATAGTACCAAAGGTTATTACATCTCAAGTGAGAGCACCACAATGATGTTCCATTTATCATCATGTGAAAAGGATGACAGTGTCTTAGTTTTAGGTCATATGATAAGATCATCCCATGAAATTTAATGTCATAAGATAAGGAAACATAATTTTAAAGGAATGAGGGACATTGAATAATATTTTATCTTCATATTTCTTGGATCAATGAGATATTATTTTAAGTTTGAAGAACTCATACCACAAGGTTGCACAACTTCTATGTGGGTATGACCCTACCAAAACTCCTATGACCACGTGATCCATGCTCCGTGTGGGAAAAAGTGAGTGGTATCATGCCTGGCCCATCATGTGAGAGTGAAAAACAGTATAAAGGAAATGTTGGGTTGAAAAATCATTACCATGAAAACATCCTTACTCGACATTTGGGGATGTATGGAGGAATAACACTAGTGGTGTGAGAGACCCACAAAACATGGATGGGAAGTAAAATTTGAATCATAGTGTCCAATATTTAGTATTCAATGGGTGTGGCATAATAATGTAGAATAAGTTTTTATTGTATTTGAAACAAAAGATACATATCATATAGTAATAAATGGGAACAAACAAATGAGGGTTGGCTACTGACCATATTCAAAATGTAGGACTTATCTCATAATGGTTCTCACGATCTACTGAGAAGTTGGCCCAGAATAGTAAGTGATCAATGACACAAATCATCCATAATGTTTATGGATCCTTTAGGATGTGAAAGATAATATAAATGAAAAGTAAGGTATGCTTGAAGTGTGAACGCACTCGTGAATTTTAACATCATACGGTAATGTAAAATGCAAGGAGTTATCCTATGGGATGTATATGGACCAACTATTACAAATCCAACCTAAGTGAGAACCAAGGAGGTCCCAACCACACCATGTACTTCCAGGAGAAACTAGGACCAAAAAACAAAAAGATTAAAGGATTGGTGGTTGGCACAAGGACGAGAGGTCCATGTGTTCCTACATATCCCATAAGGATGAGAATCAATCCATACATAATTCTTGGGAAAGACATAGTATATGGTTAGTACCTAGGGGGCAATATTCTCTCAAATGAGAACATCAAGGTGTTATGTAGTTTACTGTCATGTGAACTTGGACACTAGAAATATTAGTTTATGTTCATAGAGTTCAGACTTTCCCAAAGATGAAATGTGTATTTGTGGCTCCACAATGAAACCTGACATGAATGAGAATAAAAAAGGTCAACACCACAACACACATTCTTGGGATGTAATCTCCTAGTTTAAGGTCGTAGGATTCATACCATAGGAAAATGTGATTCTTCTATGTCCATAAAAACCTCATAAAAACCCTAATCCCATATGATCCATGCATGGTGTGGGAAAAAGGGTCAGGGAAGATTTTTATGACACATGGATGTGCATGAAAAGAGAGCAGAGGTGCGGTGTCACGGATGACCTCATGATGATGATCTGACCACTCAACGTGAAAAGGTGCACAAAGGGATGTCATCATGGACAATGAAATTCCACCTAGACATAAGGATTTGAAAAGGGATGTCAATCATGCCATGTAATATTTGGTACACAATCGGGGTGTAATAATGATTTATGATGAACACTAACCATATTTGAACCATGTCTTCTATATCATATTTCCTGAAATGGGAACAAACAAATGAGGGTCAACACCTGAGCATATTCAAAACATGGGACCTGACTCAGAATTCTTTTCAAAAGCCTTTGGGAGCATTGGCTAGTGATGGTAGGAGATCCGTAAGGATGAACATCCATACTGTTATGAGGACCCTTCAGATAACAAAGATGATGAGGAACCAAATAAATTGGCACATGAAACATGGAGATGAAACGAGGGACATTCCATGAAGAATCCAATAGTTGAGATTTTATACCATGGAAGATATATGCACATTAATGAAGAATCAAGGAGGTCATGGGATCCAACATGGGGAAGGATACCTTATAGAACAAGTGAATATAAGAAACAAAACAGGTCAGGGGACCTAGTGCTGGATCCGAAGATAACTTGTCTTGTCATTCAAATGTATCCTCTAAAGGCGAGAATCAAGACACACATTGTTCTTTAATGTCATGAAATTTAACATCATGTGGTCAGGATGAAGGTTGTGTTGTATTTTATTGTCATATGGGTAGGACATTTTGGGGAAC
Source organism: Viscum album (assembly GCA_963277665.1). Taxonomy (NCBI): domain Eukaryota; kingdom Viridiplantae; phylum Streptophyta; class Magnoliopsida; order Santalales; family Viscaceae; genus Viscum; species Viscum album. Next base: position 568,556,897 of record OY728153.1, on the reverse strand, counting down.
AATACCCCAATGTGAATGCTCAAGGGGTTGAAAGTTAGATCTGATTTTAATGAGAAACATGTAGGTCCATTATACACTACACAGTTCAATGAGGGATCTCAAACCAAATGATTAGAAGACATGAGTCATGACTGAGTTTCATGTAGTTTAATATCATTTGGTAATTGAAAAGTTGTGTAGTTTAATGTCATATAGGAATGTTGACATTGAACTTTTGTTAGGGCCTTCAACGATGTTTTTTTAGAAAACCATAGGCATATTTTGGATTTGTGGACAATCCCAAGACACATGAGGGAGTTGTGTGAAAGATATGAGGTATGCATGCAATATTAAAAATTGAATTAAATATCTTGAATTCCCAATGCAACATAAAATGAATTCTTTAGTGTGAATGTTCCGAAAAATAGTCGTGTGATATGTGCTACATAAATTCGACTAGAATGCAAGAAGAGGTACCAAGCGCATGATCTTTCATGACAAATGTGATGTCAAATTTCACTTGCACGCATGTCGACATGTGCACCGCTGCTGAAGTTTTCATCTATAAATTGAAACATACCCCCTCATTACAGGGTACAATTCCATAAGATGAACCATCACTCCCGTGCATGAAATATGAACCCTTCCACAACCCTGTGAAAGACTTGGCCTCAAGGTACTTGATATTTCACAATAGGTATCCCAGGGATCCTTCTTTAGGTAGTCCTATTAGATATTTACCCTCTACCATTTCCTTTTCACCATGGAAATTTCACACAAATGATTTGTATTGCGTTCAACTTATCACTTATGTCATGCCAATCAGGTGCGCAGGGTTCCATCTTGCACGTGAACCCTCATCTTGCATGAAATCCTTCAGTCTTGTGCATGTCCCCCATTATATGCTTCATGTGTCATTCTTACCCTACGGTACCATGTTTCATCCCCTCTTATGAGCAACACCTCTATCTTGTGTATACTTATCTTATGTGGACATCCAGGGTTGTATAAAGTAATTTAAATGTTCCATGAGGAGTTCATCATGTGGTTTTGCTCTGCATATTCTTCTTCACATTTTCATGCTAATGGCTATTGCTTAATTTCATTGCCACACTAATATCAACCCCCAATGTATCACTCCTTAACCTCATTATCTAAAAGCATTTCTGGTGCCTTCCCTTCATTTTTGTTTAATGAACTCCAATTATGTACGTCCGGAGGGTGAGGAGTGAATCCTCATCGTACGAGCTACAGAACGTTAAACTACCAAGAACCTATGTCATCCCCACATGACATTAAAGTATAACCACCACATGAGTGATAGGTCAGAGTGGACTAATAAGGGGATGAGAATCATCTCCTTCTCACTACTCTTCTCCAACTGTGCTTTGTAACCATGCGTACCTCAGGAATTCTTTTCATAAGACCCGACCCATCATGATAGGGCTCTTCTTATATGATGGTCATATCATCCTCATACATCAAGACATCCTCCCTATGCTTCCATCCTAGATTAATTCCCAATCTTCTTTTCATGGGCCTATGAATAGGAATAATCCCTACACCACTCCTCACGGACACACATTTAATGATGCGATCGTCGAGTCTTTTGTTGCCTATGGGTTTTCACACCGAGCATGAATCGCATTGGATTAGAGTAAGAATTGACCATGATGTCCTTTATTGGTCACCTCAACATGTAATCATGATTCCCCTTGTGACTGAACTATGTGGACTTTGATATTTTCTCCTTTTGAGAAAGTTACCTAGGAATAATCCCTAGGATTCAATCCCATCATCTATCGGTCCCAACGACTTCATGTCGGTTCACCCTCATCCCTCATGACGTTAAACTGTTTGCTTTGGAACTACATCGTTTTTTATCCCTGACTCCTAGACACTCCTATATAGGGTATATAAGAAGCCTCCCTATGGTTCAACCCCAAACCCTAGTAAACTTTGGTGTCCCCTTTGTTGGGACCCATAACCCTGGTCCGCCCCATTGTGGTGTCAGAGAAGTTCCTAGGAAGCTCACCATGTGTAGGCCCCACAGTTAACCCATTCTCATCCAACCAAATGTGTTCCTCTTGTGATGGGGTGCTAACCATGCATAATCCCTAGCATGTCTTTAGGATGATGTCCTTTGTGTACACCCCGATTCTATGCCCCATTCCTGAACTATGTTGACTTTGGTCGTTTCCCCTTTTGATCGTGGTATGTAAGATGCCTCCCTGAGGATCAAGCCCATCTCCCCTATCCCATCCTAGTCTCTCCCTTGAGTATTTTTTCATTCGGAAGATCTTTCCTCAACCCGTTGGTTACATTTTCTTCGGGTCCCCATCCATGCATCCATTCTCATTAGTCACCTACTCATGTGACTTATAGACCCATCCCAAAAGTACATGGAATTTTATTACCCACCATGGGGATATGCAGGAAACCTATTTGAGGTTCAAACCCAGTACCATACCCTTCACACAAGTTTTTGATCTCATCCCTATTCATACCATCATTCGACACTTCATCCATATCCATCCTGACTATACCCGGGCTACCACCTCATAGGGAAATCATGCCATCCATATGGACTTCTCACCATGCATAGGCCCCAACATGCTCCCATGTTGTTTTCATTTATGAAAACCTTTATTCCATTCCCTACCCATTAAAACTATGTGGGTTTTGATCTTTGTCTTATACACAGGGTACATAGGAAGTCTCTTCAAGGTTCAATCCCAACCAATTGTAATCCTTTATGTCCCCTTTTTATGGACCCATATTCCTCTCTGATCAACCTTTTTTCACATCTAAAGTAGTCTTCACAATGTCAAACCTTCCCTTTTTTGGAAATTCCATCCAGGGTCTATCCACAATGGGCATTATGATCTATATATATGGTAAAAATCATCATGCTCCCTCTTAGAGATGTACCCATCTGATCCACTCCCATCTGGGTTTCAGTTAGCCTGATCCATCTTCACTAGACGTTAAACTCGCAGCATATCTCGTGTTGAGCATGGAAAGTTGAGGAAACCCTCATAGACATGCCTATGACATATAATTCCCCACATTTCATGAGGGATGCCTTGGGATTCCACTCCCTCAAGAATCCCTATGATAAGGGAAAATCCAGGTGTACCGGTGTTTTAGCATCCATACAAACCATCAATGCCCAAAATTGACTACTCTCCTAACCAAAGGATGCTTACCTGAGATTTCCTCCTTAGAAATATCCTGACATTAGTAGTTTAGTTAACTGACATCCATAATGATATGACACTAGGAAGAGTTTCATGGACAACATATTAATCCTTATGGGAGACCCGAACTAGGTGATGAATCCAAGGAGGAATCCACAGAAGGAGAAAATGACATCTCATCTTCCTTTTTTTATCAAGGTGAAATCATCTCTGAATAAGTGATGAATTTCACCCCGCCTTTGGGAATCGGGAATGCAGGGAAACAATCCATGCTTCCCCACAAACGATGCATTCCCCGGAAAATGTTTCAGAAATAGAAATGGTGAACCGAGCATGAAATTATTCTCCTCAATATGTGGATTAGTAGTTTTCAAAAAATCAATAGATAAACATGTCACCAGATCCATCCATCTAAAAATAGGTCCCGCCAGGAAAATAGTGGGCCCGACGTGATACTCCCTAGGATTTTGGGAAGTTAATCATTGGGCATCCTGCTCTGCGACATTGTTAGCATGGAACTTTCTATTAATCCATGGAAGAATGAATAGTGTTGGGATTATGTGCATCACTTTCCTATTATTTGAACATATGGATTAATCTTCCTGCATTGTAGGACCCAAGATACTGTAGTTTGAAACTGATCACCTCCCGCCCACAGACATAGGGGCAGTGGAAATACAAATGCAGAAATAACACACGGCTTCACCTCTTCTGCGATGACCCTCACAACCACATTTATTTGGATACCATTCCCCATATCACCCTATAAATTTATTCAAAGGTGGGTGATCTATACTCTTGTTCAATGATACGAATAGGAGGGGTCCATACCCCTAAACAATTAGCCCTAGCTCGGTTGACCCAACGTCAACATCGGGCGCATGCTCAGGAGGATTCCCACCAGGTGGCATCATCTTCCCTAGATTTAGTGGACCAAGCCACCACTGATGTGTGTTACCAACTCCCAGTTACTACAGAGAAGGGGAACCGCTATGCCCGGTCAGGATAGAGAACCCAACTGCCTCCTGGGTGGGTTAGGTTGACTTTTATGATCTCCGACACTAGTAGCATCCATCCCAGGCCAACCCACGGTTATGAAATTTAGAATGGAGGTACTCCCTATACCTCTGCCAACCAGAGTGTAGGTCCTCCCCATACTACCATCATCAGTCCAGGCATAGGTCTTCCATATCTTGTTGGTCCTTAACATGAAGTTCATCCTCGTTCCCATTGCCTTAGGTGTGGAGGTTCTCCCCATATTTCATATTATCAATACAATGTTCCTCCTCACATAGTCACCAACACGAGAGGATCCACTCCTCATTCCAGCATTCCCAACCTAAGAGGTCATCCCCATGTTCCATTTGACATCTTCCCAGGTGCCTCTCACACCCCAGATAATCAATGTAGATATCCTCCCCATGTCAAAGATCTACCATTCCCTGAAGAACCATCACATGGAAAGAGGGATGGTCATTTCCCCTAGAAGAAAAACTCTGAGAAACTAAGGATTTTGGACAATCCCGTCTACTTTTCACACTATGAAGATTTGTGAAATTCAATGATGGAACCTTAACCTCGATCCACTATGATGAGGACCAAGTTAAGAACTAGACATATCAGCTTTGTCCACCCAAAAATAGAGATGCACTTGTTCAAAAAATCCCTCTGCAGATACATACAATAGAAGGAAGATTTGGCTCATTTATAGGGTCTTGTTGTGCAATCCTCCCTATCATCCATAAGATCATTCTCTACATCGACAAGATATTATGGAGAATTTTTCTGGGGACATGTCAGTTAAATGAACCATCCTGATCCACCGCCAACGACCACATACCCTATGTGAAATGCAGTGTTCAGTACCCCTTATTATAGGTATGTGTTGATACATCCAGCACATCCTCTTGAAGACAGCCCATGATGCAGCAGTTTGTTATCTCACGCATCGTACACTCCATCAACTAGTCTACCACTACAATGGTATGCATCAATTATATTACCAATACCTCAACAACACCGAATTTATGAATGGGGAATCCAAAGGCTAGATCCCATGTTAGAGGCAAGAAGTTTTTGGGACATTCTCATAGCGACCCATTTCCCAAAAATGATATGACTGGTTGCACCTTCAAGCTTAAATATTCGAGAGTCCTTCAACCAATATAATGTTATGTGCATCCACCAGACCTTAGGGATAACTTATTTCCATCTCCATCATCAATGATTATCATACCAAACAAATTCGGGAACACATCGATGACATTGGATAGCAGTAAAACCTAGTTGAGTTAGCTACACTACCTATTGCTTAGCACCATGGGTTGGCTGGTTATCATCAGAACCTTTATTAATGATTCATTCAGATCATTATAGTTCTCCATAGTGTTATTAATGTGGCATCCCTATATGTCCATATCCATGGCTAGGGGAAGTACACCGCCCTGCATTTCAGTACTATCATGTGCCAACCTAGTTCACCAAGTGATATCGAATATATGTCTCTGTGTGTTGTCATAGTGAACATGATCATTCTAGAGATATACTCAGAAGGGGTAATTGACATAGGTACTACAAAATAGGATCAACCCACTGGGGGGGGGGAACAAACCCTGGAAGAACCTATAGTTGTCCACACATTTCAAAAGTGAAATTTTATTGGCCTTTCTGCACCTTATGAGTCATTGTCTTTCATTTGAGTTCCAAGAAAGGGTAAGCAGCACACTAGAACCATCATGCCCCCTAACCTGTAAGGACCCGAACCCAGTTGGCTTGATCTGGGGCCTTATTTGATTTCATTTTCATATAAAAATATAATAATCATCCTGATGGACCGATTAGATTAGTATTATTAGAAATAAGATACATACATAAGTTCAACATTACAACATGAAAAGAAAAACAACATAGAAACTCATTAGACAACTTCCATAAATCCTATGTTATTTCAAAATTTCATTCATAATAATATTATTCATGTCCAAATAAAATGAAAAAAAATAATGTTGTGAGATCAAACTCTTAGTAGGGGTATGAAAAAAAGTGAAAGATATATAAACATTAGCAAGTTTAATGACTAAAACATATGCCTTTAACAAAAACATGAACACATTATGCTCGGAATAAGAGCTGAGTAAGTAATTCCATAATAAAACATAATCATAGTTATTATACTATTCAAATAATCACATGAACCATCAATACTATTTGCATAATGAGGGAATGAATAATGAGGTTCATCATCACCATACTATCAAAGCCTCCTACCAAGACCACAAATAATTATTTTGTCAAGGCCTTGTTCCAAGACCGTAGTTTGTCTCATTAGACCTACCGATGCACCAAAGGGATATAGAGGACCCCATATGACACTTTAAAAGTCCAATTAATTCCTCATATGAGTGGGGATAAATATAAACGACACAAAAATTCATATTGAAACTAATATATGAAATGTAAATAAATTTCCATGAACATTAAGCATAAACACTAACCATTAGGAGTAAATTAGTGAATGGTTTTGAGATAGCACACCCACCTAAAAATTAATAATAAACAATTAAATTAATTATTTTAAATGATACCATGTATTATTAATCCCAATAATATATAATAATCAACAAGAGTGTTGGAATAGATGAACATACTCGTATCAAATCGTCGAGTAATTATTGAGTTAAATAGTCTTTTACTTTTAAAAGAAGATTCTTTTGGAAAAAACTTTTTTATTAAACCATAAGTGAAGTAATATAGTATTTTCATAATAAAATTGGTGATTTTATAAAGATAATTGTTTCTAAACACATATTATAGAGTGTCCTTTAGAATACATAAGAGTTTGAGAAATTCTCTTGAATCGGGCTTCTATTTTGGGGAGGATTTTTAAAAGATCATTTTAGAACATATAAATACCATTAAATGAGAGTAGGATTATTGTTTGTAAAGATATATATAAAACTAAAAAATAATTTGTTAAGAGTAAATAATGAAAAAATTAATTAAGGTAATTAGACAATAAAATAACATGAATGAAAAAGGAGGTTTGGGTAGAAAATCCCTTACCTTAAGTCTAAATGTGTTCCTCTCTTAAACTTATGGTCCTAAAATATGAAATTAGAATTATTAATAACTAATTTAATAACCTATTAGACCTGATATTAGTTTTTGATAATTCTGATTATTTAATTTTTTTCCTTATTGATAAGTTATTATATTGAATTTGGTCATTCTGGAGTGTTCGTTTTCTTGATTTCCATAATCAGTTCTTTTGTTTTTAATTAATGGTGTTCATGTGGAATGGATATAAATCTCCAGAATTGAAATTAAATATGATTTATGACCATAAATAATTTTTTATGTTCCTTTCTTTTATTTGGTTATAAGGAATAGGATGAATCATTTGATGAATTATTAATGATATACAATTAGATTATTTTAGCGGTATTTTGATTATTAGAAACCTGTTTAGTCATTTGACTTAATAATAAGTGCATGTACTGGTTCCTAAATATTAATTTGGTTAGAATATATATATTATAGTCTGGTTCAACCATCAAAATGGTTTCATGACTAGAATCTATGATGGTGATAAAAACTAAAAACTCTTCTTCCTTGAATGTGATAAATTATCACACCTTAGATGGTGTTTTCATTTATATTATAAAATAAAGGGAAAATATAGATGATGATGGATTATTACATTATTAAAACAAAAATCTTGTACATTGAAGGTACTGGAGCTATCAAAAATTTAGATTTAAGGAGGTGAGGAAAAAAAGAAAGGAAAGGAACTTGAAAATAAAAGAAAAGTTGAGAGATCCCTTACGAAAATTTTTCACTATAACATCTATGAAACAAACTTTTAGAAACCATGAAAAAGAGAGGGGAAAGGGGTCACACATTCATAAAAGATCAATAACATATTATAGGGACATAATAATATGGTGCTGAAACATGAAATACATACCACATAAAAGACAACTTGAATAGAAAAGAGAAGTTGAGAATTCTCATACCTTATAGAGTAACACCTAGGATTTTAAGGTTGGGACCTTAGGAGCTTGAGGACACCTTTGGAGTACTACTAGGGAGGTAAAACCACCATATCATAGAGGATGATGAGTTTGGTATGAAGAAAAACAATGTGATGAGTTGATAATTATAGTAAATGAGAGGGAGTTTTTTATTAATATAAAAGGACACCTCATTAGTGATTTTTGGAAAACCATTGGCATTATATGGTATTTCCAAATGTTATAAGCCTCCAGGGACACATAATATCTTATTTTACCATAAATAATTCTACTAGAATTTTATTTTAATTATTACATTATTATGATATCATTAAACATACCGAAAACTCAAAACTCTGTTATTTTTATTCATTGAAAATTAAAGTATCTTTGAGAAATCCCAAAAAATCACCCTAACCATTTTTTGATGTGTATATTTAAAAAATGAACTCCATTTTTCAAAAATATTTTTCATAATATAATTAATTTAATGTTTAAATAAAATAACAAATAATTCAAAAAATATCAATTTTAAATGTATAATTAGTTTTATATCACATTAAAAAATTAATTAAGAACTCATTATCTTATTAACATAATATAATAAAATAATATCATTATTTACTATTCATAAGGGTTATAACACTATTCATATTACTATTCATAATGGTATATTACTATTCACCAAAAACACATTGTTCTATCAAAATCCCAATGACGTACTGATCACAACTCTAGGTGACCATTTTTAAAAATTCGAAACGTAGTAGAGGAAAAGTTGTGTCTAACGGATAGATTAAAAAATGTTTTTTTGTAGGGATTAAGTGTTTCATGCATTTGATATTTATTTTCAAAACCATGGGTTGTTACATTCTTCCCTCCCAAAAAACAATCATCCTAGAAATTAAAAAAATGTTACCTAAAAAGATTCGGGTACGTCTTCAACATATGCTACTCAATCTCTCATGTTGCTTCCTCCAACTTATGGTTCCTCCAAAGAACCTTTACCTGAAAATTCATCTGATTTCTCATTACTTGTTCTCTAGTATCAAGAATCTTGATAGGCTTTTCACAATAAGACAGACCAGGCTCATGTTCTATTTCTTTATAGGTGAGTACATGTTTGTGGTCTAGCATGTACGTACTTAACATTGATACATGGGACACATTGAGAACTTTGGATAGACTTGGAAGATTTTCCAAATGTTAAGCTACAACTCTTATTTGATCCAGAATTTCAAAAGGTCTGATGTACCTGGGACTTAATTTTCCATTCTTACTAAATCGTATAATACCCTTACATGGAGATACCTTTAATAAAACATTATCTTCTTGAAAATCCAAATCCTTCCTTTGATTATCAACATAGAAATTTTTCCTACATTGAACTGTTTTGATATGGGTCTGGATAATATTCACCTCTTCCGTTGTTTCCTCAACATGTTTTAGGCCTATGAGCTTTCATTCACCAACATCATCTGAACAAGCTTGTGTACGGAATTTCTTTCCATATAACGCTTTATATAGTGACATCTGAATACATCAATGGAAGCTATTGTTAGAGTAAAATTATATGAGAGGTAAATAGAGATCCCATATAACAAGAACGTGAAGTGAAGAAGTCCTCTACTTGTCTTCCAATGTTTGAATAGTGTTTTTTGATTTTCCATCAGGTTCTAGGGGGTAGGCAATGCTCAAATGAAGATCAGTATCTAGGGCCATCTAAATAATTTTCTAGAAATTGATGTAAAATGGGGATCAAAATAATAAACAATTGATAAGGGTACACCATGAAGTCTTACAACATCATTAATATGTAGTCTTGATAAACTTTCAAGTGTTAAATCTTATCTTATACTAAGAAAATGTGCTGATTTTGTAAGATGATCAACAATGACCAATATCATGTCATTATTTTTTGGAGTCTTTGCTAGCCCCATGAAAAATTCTATAATAATATCATCCCATTTCCACATAGGAATAGGAAGGGATTGCATGAATCCTACAGGATGTAGTATTCCAGCCTTCACTAGTTGACGAACCAAATATCTCGATACATAAACAAAAATATACCTCTTCATGTTTTCCCACCAAAAATGTTCTGTTAGATCATGTTACATAATTGTTATACCAGGGTGTATAGACAACTTAGATTTATGAGTTTCATTCAATAGTTCTCTCTTTAGCTCGGGAATAGCAGGAACACAAAGCCTCTTTCCGAATTTAAAAATTCAACCTTCATATACGAAGTCAATAAACATCCCATCATTTACTACATTAATTTTCTTTTTAAAATCCTCATCATCAGCTTGAGAAAATTTTATCTTTTCAAGTAAATATGGTTTGGAAAGCATTTGAAAAAGAAGTGATGTGTTACCTTCTATGATAATTCACATATCCATATTTACTAGATCGATGAACATACGATAACTTTCAACTCTCATCTTGTTCATAATTATGTGGTCTTTTCCACTCAAAGCAACTTCCACCATATTTTCCTTCCCCAGGTGGTAGTGTATTGTGAAATCATAATCCTTGAGTAGATCAATCCATCTCCTTTATCTCATGTTGAGTTCTTTATGTGAGAAGATATATTTCAACTCTTATGACGCGATAGAGGTAATGTCTCCGAATATTTAGAGCAAAGATTATCACAGCTAACTCAAGATCATGAGTTGGATAGTTTTGTTCATGAATTTTTGGCTACCTATATTCATAGTAAATCACTCTGTCATTCTGCATAAGGACACAAAAAATTCCATTCTTTGATGCATGGATATAGATCAAAAACCCATAATTCGCCGATGGTAGGGTTTGGGTTGGAGAATTAACTAATCTCCACTTTAATTATTCAAAACAGTCCTCACATTATTTTTCCCATATGATATTAACCCCTTTACATGTTATCTTTTTAATTTGGTTGGATAAACGGAAAATGTTATGAACAAAATTTCGATAATATTCTACTAAAAAAATAAAATTGCGTACCTTAGTTATGTTCGTTGGAGTAGTCCATTCTTGAATAGCCTTTTTCTTCATAGGATCAATAGATATTCCATCCCTAGAGAAAATTTTTCCAAGGAAAGACACTAATTGAATCCAAAATTCGCACTTTATGGATGTCCCATATAATTCCTTTCTTTTAAGAGTAATCAGAAATTGCACAAGTGATATTCATGATCTTTATATCTTTTAGAGTATACCAAGATATCATCAATAAAAACCACCACAAATCCATCAAGATATTTATTGAAAACACGATGTATTATATCCATGAATACATATGGGGCATTAGTCAATCCAAAAGGCATTTCTGTAAACTCATAATGCCCGTATCTGGTTCAAAATGCTGATTTTTGGAATGACTTTTTTCCTCACAAGAATCTAATGATATCCAAATAGAAGATCAATCTTCAAAAAATAGTGGTCTCCCTGAAGTTGATAAAATAAATCATCAATGCAAGGTAGGGGATACTTTTTCATTGTTGTTATAGCAATGATCTCTCTATAATCAATGAACAACCTCATCGACCCGTCTTTCTTCTTAATGAAATGAAATGGGGATCCCCATAGAGAATCACTGGGGAGAATAAATCATTTATCACCAAATTTTTCTTGTTGTCTATTTAGTTCCAATAACTACACAGTGTAAATTCTATAAGGGGTATTTGATATGGGCCTTGAACCAGGAATTATTTCAATGGAAAACTCAATTTCTTGCTCTAGATGATGTCTAGGTAAATCCTCTAGAAAGACGTCAACATATTCTTGCACAATAGGTATGTCCTCCATCAACACATGGTACTCCCCACTCATAGTTATTCCATTCCCTTCCTCCTAAATAATTAAATTTAGTAGAGCTACTGGGGTTGGATCTAAATGAGAATAATATGGTCATTTTTATTCCCTAAAGATATGGGATTCCACATCATCCTAAAAAAATTTAACATCCTTCCTCTTGGAATAAATTTTTGCCACATGATTTTAAAGGAAATATATACCAAATATTATATCAAAGTTAATCATTGGTATGACAATAAAATTAGTAGACAACGCACATTAATATTCTAAAATAGGGACCGACTGACACAACTTTGTTGCGATGATATTTCCCTTAGGAGTTTCGACTGAAAACTCCTTTATTAAATCAAATTGAAAATATCTTATTTTCTTTGGAAAATGGGAAGATATGAAAGAATGAGATAATCTATAATCAAATAAAGAATTGGAGAAGTTTGATGAAATGATTAATGTACCTACCACCACTTCATTGGGAACTTGAACCTCCACAGTTGTGACCGTATAAGCTTGATCGTTCTCTCTTTTCTTTCATTGGGGAACGTATCCCAGATTATTAGGAAATTCATGTGGATAATGCACCATATCCCTACAATTTTAGCATTTATATTTGGTAGATTCTTTCTTCCCCTTACAATACCATGATAGGTGGCATTTTTCTCTGCACAGGTACTAGACTCTAATTCCCACCAATTTCATCCCACAATTACTATTGGATAAATGTTCAACTCTTCTCTTCTTCCCCATTTCCATATTTCCTTTTCTAGAGTTTTCAGAATCCCTCTTCTTATCTTGTTTTCCTTTAAAGTAATAAGGCTTAAAAAATTCATTTTCTATCTTGATAGAACTTGAGAATATATCTTCATATGAAGAGAAAATTTGGGAGACTAGATCCCTTCAGAGAAATGGTTTTAAACCATCAAAGAATAAATCATTTTTTCTCTGTGGATTATGCACATAGACCCCATCATGCCTTGAAAGCCTTGTAACATTGGATTCATAATTGGAAACATTTCATTCCTCATTCTGCCTCAGATTCAAGAATTTCCTCTCCATATATGCTCGATTTTCCTAATGGAATCATTTTTCTAAGAATACTTCCTTAAAATCCCTCCATCACATCTCTTCTATTTCTTTCTCCTCCTTTGTGTTTTGGATTAACAACCACCACGGATCCGGATCTCTTGATAAGTGATAAAATTCCATGAAAACCTTCTCTCATTAATTACATCCCAAAGAGAGAAATATCTTCTCTATGGAACTTATCCACTGCTCTACTACAAACGAGTGTGTAGTCCCATCAAATAATAGAGGCTATTGTCATGAAAAGTGATCTAATATATATCCTCCATGCTGTGGATTTGAATTATCCATACAGGTAAGGTTATTTTTCATAGCCTAAGTAAGTTGTATCATTATAGATACAAGTTTCTCATCACTAGTCATAGAAACATAGCCAACATCGTTATCTTGCATTAGAGGGAAATCCATACATAGGGCATGTGCATTCATGAAATTTCGATTCCTTCCACTAGCTTCCATTTCTAAAAAATATAATACACTATATTAGGGTATGATTCATAATGTACAATCTAAATGTAAAAAAATACTTAGCATAAATCTAATTTCTATGCATAGATAATATCTTAATCATAAACGTGGTATATTTGAGGAAAAAATTACATTCAAATCTTTCATAATAACTTGTAATGAAAATGTCAATTATCTAAAGTATATCCCCCTAGGAGTTTCAATACCAAGAGTGCAGCAAGGTCCGTTGTCATGTACCAGGATACCCTGAGTCAAGCCCTAATCTCCTTGTTGGAGTTTTCACTCCTAGGTACATCTGTGCTATATCCATCTCTACCTATTTGTATCCAAACAAGGATGTATTTTCTCGAAAGATCCACATAATATATTCCTTACCAAGATTCCTGGAATCTTATGTATTTTTTTCCTCAAATACTACCTTAGGTATTTGTTCAATAATCTATATTTTCTACCCTAGTTTCCATGTTTGCTACTAAACATCCTTTGATACCAACTGTAAGGACCCAACCAACCCATGTTTCCTAGAGAAGGTGCCTTATTTGATTAAATTGACATATAAACAAGGAATAAGCATCCTAAAGGACCTAGTAGTATAGTATTATTGGAAAAAAGATATATACATAAGTTCAAAATTACAACTTGAAATGAAAAACCAAATATAAACTCCTTAGATAACATCCATAACTCCTAGGTTATTCCAGCATGTCATTCATAATAAAATTATTCATGTCCTGAGAAAATTAATACTAAGAAATGGGTGAGCTCAAATTATTAGTAAAGTTAAGAAATATAGTGAATGATATATAAACATTAGGCAAGTTTAATAACTAAATCATATTCCTTTATCAATAACTTGAACACATTATAGCAGGAATAAGAGATGAGTATGTAATTCCATAATAAAACATAATCATGGGTATTATACTAGTCGAATAACCATATGAATCATCAATACTATTTTCATAATGATGGAATGAATAATGCAAGATATCATCACCATACCATCAAGGCCTCATGCCAAGACAATAAATAATCATTTTTTCAAGGCCTTGTGCAAAGATTGTAGTTTGTCGTATCAGACCTACCGATACACCGAGGGGCTATACCGGGGCCCACCTGATACTTTCTATGTCCAATGCACTACTCATATGAACAGAGATATATATAAACAACATATATATTCATATATAAAATAATATATTAAATATAAATAACTTTCCCCAAACTTTAAGCATAAACACTAACCATTCAGTGTAAATTAGTAAAGGGTTTTAAGATATCACTTACACAACAAAAATAACCTTAAATCATTAAATTAAATATTTTAGATGATACCATGTAATATTAATCCAAAAAATACATATTAATAAACAAGAGTGTCAAAATAGATGAAGATACTCTTATAAAATCTTGGAGTAATTCTTGAGTTAAATGCACTTTTACTTTTTTAAGAAGAGTTATTTTGGGAAAAAAATTTCAATAAAACCAGAAGTGAAGTAATATAGTATTTTCATAATAAAATTACTTATTTTATAAAAATAATTTATTCAAAAAATAGATTATAGAGTGTCCATGAAAATAGGTAACAGATTGAGAAATCCCCTTGAATCGGGCTTCTATTTTGTGATCGATTTTTGAAAGATCCTTTTAGAACATATAACTCATATTAAATAAAATTAGGATTCTTGTTGGTAAACATATATATAACACTCAAAAATAATTTATGAGGAGTAAATAATAATTCCCAATAATTTAATTAATTTAATTATATAATAAAAATAACCTGAATGAAAAAGGAGGTTCAGGTAGAAAAACCCTTACATTAGGTATGAATGTGTTCTGCTCTTGAACATAAGTTCCTAGAATATGATATTATAATTATTAATAACTTATTTATGAACCAATTATGAATGATTTTATTTTATTATAATTATTTTTATTTCATTTATGCCCTTATTGATAAGTTATTATACTGAATTTCATCATTCTAGAGTGTTAATTTTCTTGATTTCCATAATCGGTTCACTTGTTTTTAAGTAATGGAGTTCATGTGGAATGGATGTAAATATCCAAAATTTAAATTACATATTATTTATGAAAATCCAGAATTTTTAATTCTCCTTTCTATCATTTGGATAAATGGAAATAGAATGAATCATTCGTGGAATATTAATGACATGCACTTAGATTATTTTAGTGGTATTTTGATTATTGGGAACTAGTTTGGACATAAGATTTGATAATGTGTATGTATACTAGTTACTAAATATTAATTAGGTTATAATACATATATTATAGTCTAGTTCAATGATCAAAATGGTTTCATGACCTGAATTTAATATGGTTATAGAAATTGAAAACCCATTTTCCTTGAATGTGAAAAATTATCACATCTCGGATGGTGTTTTCATTTATAGTATAAAATAATAGGAAAAGAGATATGATGATGAATTATTCCATTATAAAAAAAAATACAGTAAGTTTACTTTATTGTATATATCTTTACATTTTGATAAATTTAGGTGAGTAAATAATTAAAGGAAAGGAACTTTAAAATAAATGAAAAGATGAGAGATCCCTTACGAAAAATTTTAGCATAACAATTATGCAACATGTTTTTAGAAACCATTAAAAATAGAGGGTACTGTGGTCACCTATTCATAAAAGAACCATAAAATTCTATAGGGAAAGAATAATATGGAAATAAGATCATGGAGTGAAAACTTGAAATATATACCCCATAAAAGAGAACATGAATGGAAAAGCGAAGTTGAGATTTCTATTACCTTGTAGAGTAACTCCTCTGATTTTAAGGATAGGACCTTGAGAGATTGATGAAAACATGGGAGTAATAATAGGGAGGTAAAATAACCAGAGCTTCTAAGACAATTATTTTTGAATGAAGTAAAAAAATGGAATGAGTGGGTATTTTTAGTAAATAAGAGGGAGTTGTTTATTAATTTAAAAGGACACCTCATTAGTGGTTTTTGTAAAACCATGAACTTTTCCTTGGTATTTTAAAATGTTATTATCCACTTGGGACACTAGATATTATATTTTAATGTACAATCATCGACCAACATTCTATTTTAATTATTACATCATTATGATGTCATTAAACCTACAGAAAACTCAAAAGTCTGTTTTTATTATTCATGGAAAATTAATGTATCTTAGATAAATCCAAAAAATTAAATGTAGCCACTTTTTGACATATAGATTTCAAAAATGAACTCCATTTTTTTAAAATATTTTTCTAAATATTATTAATTTTATTATTTAATAAAATTAGAGTTAATTCAAAAAATAAAAATTTAAGAGGTTTAATTAGTTTTATATCAGAGTGAAAAATTAATTGATTTCTCATTATCTTATTAACTTAATAAAATAAATAATATAATTATTTAATATTAATAAGATTCATATCAAAATTCAAATTACTGTTCATAAGGGAATGTTACTATTCACCAATAATCAAGTTTTTTCTATCAAACTCCAAATGACTTACTGATCACAACTCAAGATGAGCATTTTTTCAAAATTAAAAAAATTGTAGAGGAATTTTGGTCTTAAAGGGATAGATTACAAAATGTTTTCTTTTGTAGGGACATCGGGTTTCATGCGTTCAATATTTATTTTCAAAAACCCTGGGGTGTAACACAACCCATCTGGATCAGTGCATAAAATAGAAGATGTTCCTAAAAAGGTGGTGTTACATAAACATCTCCTTGAATAGAGAATGATGGTTGATGATATCCTCACCGAATGTGCTGCAAAACGACAACTAGATTACGGTAATCTAGGACTAGGGTAGTAGGGGTAAGAACAGCTTCCCCCTGTGAATTTCTCCCATGTGATCTCAATAACCCTGCACATTTAAATGGGGTTTGAGGCCAATGTTTTTAGAAAGAGACCCCAGTATGTGTCACCAAATTCACCTCAGGTGCATGAAAACCTTCTTTAGGACCTAGAACAGGCTCCACCGACCACTCCTCATTTTCAACCGGTCACTCCACAATTTCCTCCAGTGGACCCTTGGGTCATTATACTAGTCGTTCCATGAGCTGATGGGATAGATTAACACATCGAAGGGCCTAAAAATTCACCAGTATTCATGGACCCTTGTCAAGATAGGAATCCTCATTTGGTTGATCCAATGGCCACTCTTATTTCCCGCCTCGATGATCTTGAAACTCGACATGTGGAAATCATGCCTGATGGTGTGCTCTATCTAGCATGGGTGGATTATATATAAGAACCACTAGGTTTCAAAAATACTAACATATCCCCTTTAAATGGGATGGGTGATTCACTACAACATCTGAAACACTTCATTTCAAAAAGTGGAGTCGTGCAGGGAACTCCAATGCAACAGGGGGCCACTAAGATCATGTATTTCAAACAAACATTGGAAGGACCCACATTTTTCTGGTACAACTAGTTACCCATTGGGTTCATAGATTGTTAGGAGGATCTATGTAGTTATTTTCTATATAATTTTAGTTCTACCTCCCGCAAGACTAGTATTTTTGACCTCTTCAAGTGAAAGAAAAGGTCAGATGAATGATTTGCAGACTTTTTCACCAGCTGGAAGGGCCTCACATACTCACTCGATATGTCTCCGACTCATGAAAAACTACTAAAGATGTGTATATAGAATTTGAAGACCCAAATTTTCCCTAATATCATCACTCATAACTTCCCCAGGGGATTTTGGGATTTCTATGACAAAGTGAAATGTCTAGAAGAATCCTTACAGCAAGCCAAGTAGGCAAAACCATTTCCTCCCTCGGCTCCCACAAGAAGATCCTACAAGACAAAAATTGTTGTTGTTGCATAGATTGAGTTCCCTAGACAACTATAAATATCACTGGTAGTGACACCATCATAGCCTCATCCAGGGGAACCACCTCAAGTTCAGCCTCTGGCTCAATATATCCCGCCTCAGAATCGGCAGGCGCCATCGTGTAATGTACCACCACCGCCTTGGTGAGACAACCAGGCTACGCCTCTTCATGAGGCTCTTCCATCCCCTATTTAGGGCTAGGATCCTAGATCCCCTTTCCCCAATCAAAGAAATAATACCAACTTATTCAATGAGTCTTAGGTCCCCATCTATTTATTGACTGGCTTGGATCTGGGAATTCTTCACTTTCCAAAATGTTGGAGGCCCGAAGAGGCATATCTCACTAATCTCCCCCATTACTTCCTCTATCACAAGTTCCATGGGCACAAACTCAATTTGTTCTATGTTTTCAAATAATAGCTTTAGGATCAAGTCAATAACAACATTGTTTGGTTGGGTCTAGCCCTGGAATATGTGGCATGTGTGTCTATATGGCCTGATGGTGAGAGTGAGGGTGAATATAAGTAGATTACTAGCCGCTGCTCTCAAAATTATGATGAATGGATAGCTCGTAGAGAATTCATCCATTCACATTAAATTATACATGCATGTTTAAATCATCCTGATTCTTTTGAAGTTGTGGTGTTGCCTCCAGATACTACCTCTTCATTGATATCTCATCCTTTGTCCTCTCAGGGGAGAAAGTGCTAATGGAGAAAGGGAGAGAATATTACTCTGATATTACCAAATTCATTTCATATTCCTAGAGATTTCATGACCCTAGAGATGGGAATTTCTCTCAAAATATGACCAGCAAATGAAGATGCCTCGAGTGATGATCGGGATTATGCCTCTATGAATACCGTCAAACTGGTGGACCCATATATGGTTCTCAAAGATGATTAATTATTGGTAGACCCTCCTAATGACCCCATTTTATGCCAGCATTGACAGAGTTGTGGGTATTCAAATATACAAAATGTTTCAGAAAGTGATTTTTTCCAATCCATTCATGCCACCACGACCAGATAGTGGGCCAAATGTAGATCTCAACCTGCATAGCCTTCTAATCCTATTTTTTCAGATTCACCCCCACTATCGATCATATTTCTTAATCAGAAAGAGCTACCACAACCATGAAATAATCAATTGCATTCAATTATGGGTAGGACATAGTCATATGGTCATCATCTTGTAGTCACTCTGCATGAAAAAATAGATGAGAAGTAGGATAACCCTAACACAAGCCAAAATCCACCGCCTCGACCTACAAGGTCTTCTATACCTCCTGCCATGGAGAACCTTCATTTCGTCATAAGTGTCCACCTTGAATTGAATTATGATGTACTCAAACACCTTACAATCATTCTTGTGTGGATCTCAATCCTCGAGGATCTCCACATGTTAGATGATATGCATGATTCCCTCATTGATTATTTTATAAGCCCCCTCTAGATTGAAGTATAGGTAGCAGCCACATAATCTTTCCATGCAGAGGAAGTCAAAAATGTAGAATTTCAGGCCATCATTTCATTATCAAGGGAAGATGAAGGTTCTACCAAAGAGGGGAACATCCACCCACTTTATATCATCTGTCAGTTAAACATTATGAAAGTACATCACTACCTTGTCGACACATGTTCTGGGATCAATTTCATCCCTAATTAGATTATCTAAAAGTTTTGAATGTCTAAAACAGACATGACTCCATATGACTTGAATATTTATGGTTATGATAGGATAAATAAGTAACTGGTTAGAAGGATTCATCTGAATACCTAGATTAGTGTCTTAGTTTCCAGCACTGAGTTCATAGTTTTCTTACAAAACACTTCGTATAATGCATTTATGGGAAGTCCATGGCTCCATCTGCATGTGGTGGTCCTTTCCTCATATCACCAATGCCTTATTTACTCCCTCAATGGTTGAGTGGGAGTAATATAAGGTTATAAATGAACCTTTTGCTTCTTTTGAATCCTGCAACATAGATTTAGACTATTACAAGAGAAAGGACAAGCAAATTCAGGCCAATGAGTTTGATTATACTACCATTGTGTCCAACCCATCAGCAGACCTGGATAATGCCTACATTTTCCCAACTCACTAGTTGTAGGCCATGAACCCATACAATGGAAACTACTTCTCATATTTGGGGAAAAGGGAAAGCACGTTCCTAGGTGTAAGGAGTGTAGGAATGTCACTTTATACTCTTAAAAGAGTCAGACATGAGTGATCCAAGATCCCCTTACCCCTATGAGGTATCAAGATGTTTTCACCATGACAACTACAATACATCATACTTACTTGTTTCACAGGGATTGGTTAAACCGGATCAAGCCAACATACAACTATTTCATTGATATTATCAAGCACAGACCATTAGTTCAACGGCCTGATGGTATCATATTTACATATTTTTTTACCATGGTTTCATTAGTGAATGGGTCCCCTAATGGGGATTCCACTGTTGTTCAGGTCAGCTCCAACATTTCTTCTGGATTAGCCAACTCATAAGAATTACCCTCCACTAGTGGTCCTCACACTGTAGATGATGAAGAGGATTTGGATGATACTCCTCCGGCATTCTTGGAAGGTTTATCCACTACCGTTGATGAGTTTATATAATTGAACCTTAGTATAATTAATGATCCAATACCAACACTGATCAGCACAGCTTTGCCTACAAAATAGAAATAGTAGTATGTGGTTTTCTTAAAGTAGCATTGAGATTTATTTTTTTGTAGCTACGGTGAGATGCCAGGACTAGATACATAGGTTTTCGTCCACTTCTTCATCTCCCAATAAACCATCATAGGTTCAAAAATCCACATAGAATGATTCAAACTTCTCACAATGCCATGGTCAAGGCTGAGGGTGATATGCTCATTAAATCCAACTTCATCAAGGAAGCCCAGTACCCAAAATGGATAACCAAAAATGATCTCGTCTGAATGAAGAACTAAAATATCACACTCTTCATGGACTTCTAGGATCTGAACCATCACTATCTGAAGCATGATTTTCCACTTCCTACAGAAGATCTATTGATCAATGCTACCACTGGATTCCAAGAACTCTCCTCCATGGATGGGTATTTTGGATATGATCAAATCTGAATGGCCCCTGAGGATGAAGATTCTACCATCTTTAGGGAACCACAAGGTACTTTATGTTACCATTTAATTCCTTTTTCTAAAAAATACAGGTGAAAACTATCATCATTACACACACCCTATATTCAAGATGATCCTTGATACATTTCTGGAATACTATGTGGATTATTTGGTGGTCAAATCCTTCCAGTTTTAGGACCATATCAGAGATCTTGAGAAATTGTTTTTCTTCCTCCACTCACGTCACCTGAAGATAAACCCCTTAAGTGTTCCTTTGGGGATACCCCTATAAATTTTCTAATAATTATCATCATATAAATAGGAATTGATATTAATCTAGAGAAGATCAAGGCCCTCATTCAAATTAATCATTTGAGAAACATTAGATATCTTCGAGGATTTCAAGGACATATAGTCAACATATATTGATTCATTGAAAACTTGGTTGGCAGGTGTAAGCCCTTTTCTCAGCTAATTATGAAAGGTGATGACTATCAATGGAATAAAGAGTGTCAGGTTTCTTTTGAGGAGATCAAGAGGTTCTCACAACAACCTACAATTCTCATACCACCCATCTCCAGAAAGCAGCTAGTCCTTTATATGATCACCCTAGAATGATCCCTCAGTTCCTTTCTCACTCATAAGAACAATGAAGGGATGCAGAATTGTTTATACTATCTCAACCACATAATCCTCCATACAGAGACCATATATTCCTCTATCGAGAGGATTTAACTTATGATGGTCTTCATGGTCCAGACGTTGGGACATTATTTGAAGAGCCATTAGAAACTGCTAGTTTCATGTGTGGATTCACTAATTTATATTCTAAACCACCCCGTGTTCATGGGTCATCTATCTTAGTGGACATTGTTTCTTCAATAGTTTGACATCATGTTCATTCTACAGAAGTCTGTGAAAGGAAAAACACTGTTAGACTTCCTTTCCACCCATCCATCATTTACGGAGCATCATATTGATCTTGATTTCCTAGATGAGAAAATACTCTTGGTGTATCATGTCGTTCCATGTTGGAATATTAACATTGAAGGTTCATTATAGAGCCGTACTGATAGGATACTCAATGATCCCTAACTCAAAAGAGTAAGCATATGTATTGTCTTCACCATGCCTATGGTATCTATCATTCCCTATTCATTCTTATTTATATAAGGCTACACCAATAATGAGGTCGAGTATCAAGAACTCATCACTGGTCTTGAGCTTTCCCTTGAGATTGAGTTCCCCACCTGCATATGAAAGGGGAATCCGAACTGGTCATCAAGCAGATCAATGGTTACTATATCATTTAAATTTCGGAGCTCATACCCTTGTTAGTGCTCACTCACTATCTAATGTCCCATTTACCTTCTCGGATAGAAGTTACTCATGTACCATAGTCATGGAATGGTCGAGCCGATATATTGCCCAGAATTTTCATATCTCTTATAGAGTCTGACCAGGATGATTTGATTATCCATGTAATGCATCAATGATTTATTTATTCTGTTACTCAAGATGATGATGATGATAGACAGTATGTATGTCATCTCACCATCAGTGCATCCACATAGAGACCCCTAAATCCCACTACCAGAGTACAGGAAGGTACCCCTAGTTGGGTGACTACCTTTGTTGGGTATCTCTAGCATGATAATCTACTAATAAACTGAACCAAATGTGTGTGAATCCATTGGTGCGCAGTGCAGTTCACCCTCCATAGTGTTCCTAATCCTGAGATGATCCATTATAGATGTGGTTTTTATGGTATTCTCCTATATTTTATTCAAAGATATGATATTCCTTACATTATATAGGAAGTTCAGTCCAGTTCCTATGGATCTCATCAGGTAAGTCTAAAACTCTCTCATCAGATCTGAAGGTTGGGCTAATTCTCAACCACCATGATCAATGATTGTATCGAGTTCTCCAAAAGAATTCAAGCATGCATGATCCATGATAATTTTTTGAATCGACTACCAGAGCCTCTCCATACCACCAAGTACTCTTGGCCCTTTGCGGTCTGGGGACTCGATGTTGTGGGACCGTATCCACCAGCAATATCTCACCAGTCCATGTCCATCCTGACCGCTAAAAATTTATTTTCAAAATAGGAAAATGAAATTACACTCAAGGATGTAAATTCTATTTATATTATTGATTTTGTGAGTTCAAAAATCATCCACCGATTCGGATTCCCTAACTTCGTCCTCACCGATAATGGATCCAACATCTGGGAAGCCAAACTGAAGAAGTTTTATGCCAAGTACAATATTTTTTTTAATCATACCACTCTCTATCATGCGCAATAAAATGGGCAGATCAATGTGTTTAACAAAACCATCTCTAACATCTTGCAAAATATGGTTGGTCTGGATGAGAAGAGCTAGCTGGACAATCATCCCAATGCTCTTTGGGATTACATAACGATAACTCGTAATTCCACCTAGGTGACCCAATATTAACTGGTGTATGGAACAGAGGTAGTCCATCCCATTGAGATTTAGTTTTCATCACTCTTCACATCCGTTTACAATCAAGAAATAGAATACAAGGTAATAAAATTCTGTCGAACTGAACTAGAATCTCTTGAGGAGAACATGATTCATGCCTTGCACAATCTGGAGAGGAATAAAAAAATAGTCAGAGCATTCAATAAGAATGTTCTCCATTCCTTCCATTAAGGTGAAACTGTATTTTCCCTATGGATTCTAATGATACCCAATAGGAAACCACCAATGTTGGATCCCAAATGGGAGGTACCCTATATCATTCAAAGGGTTTACCCCAATGGTTCATACTCCATGTTCACCATGTATGGTGACCGAATCAATCCTTCCACCAATGCCAAATTCCATAAGCAGTACTTTTCATGAGTACTCTATAATCGTCCTACATGATGATAAAATGAAAAAGGAGAATACAACATATGGTCTAAGCTCTATGACCTTAAACTAAGGTCTCCACCATCCATGCTATATGATTTTAAACTGCATGGGTACCTACATTCTTCACGCACCCCACTATTCGGGGCCTAATCATCTTTCACATCTGAAAGGACCCCCTAGCGTCCAAGTCTCATGCCACTTTGTCTTTCCTTTCATTATAGGCCAACATCTCGATGGATCTCTAATGAAAATTTGATATAAGTCCTATGTTACGAATACAGTCAGTGATCAATTCTCAATTGTCTATTCCGATTCCAGGTCACATGATATGGATACTATGTTTCAAACATGGTCAGTAGTTATACTCTATCATTATCACTATCCACATAGTATCCCCAGATATCGGGTGTGGATTCAACTTTTTATAGCCCTTTGTCCCACACACACACAATTAAATTGGGCATCTTCAGTATGAGCTCTATGAACATAAGGAAAGATCTTTTGTATCTGTGTCACATGAAGTTAAACATTTAAACATTTATAGAACTACATATGTATTGATTCCCATCTGTATATGATATGTAGTGATACCTAGACCTTTCATATGTGGCCCAGCCTCAGGTCCCTTGACCATTCCAGCCTCTTGACTTGAGTCTTATCTTGGGAGTGCATAGCGTGGTTTGGGAATTATTTGTCCTTGTTGATGTTGGGATATTTTTCCCATGCCACACACATCCCAATGAGACACCATTTCTACTACATCCATACCACACGGCGTTAAACTGCAGTGCATCCAAGACTACATGTGGCTTGAATCCTTCCCTCATAGGATATGTAAGAATGCCTAGACATTTTGTCTTTGGGTCTACCCCATCAAATATTTCCATATCCCTAGTTTTCCCATATTGGTTAAATTATATTCTAATGATGCATGTGATGGGGTATGAATAGTTCAATCCTTTTTACAATCACGTTACAATAGCCGCATCATGTGCCCCTCCCTCTAAAACATCCTCCTTCCCACACATTTGTACCACATGATGTTAAATTGTACAACATTTTCATGAACCATGAATGGCTTGATTCCCAACCATATGGGATACGTAGGAATGCCCAGACATTTTTATTTAAGACCCTCCTTGGGTTTACAAACCCATTTTTTCTTAAAATTTATTTTTTAATAATGTAATGAGATATAGACTCTTCTATCCCCATTCACATCGGTCTTAAAGATACCACATCACAAGTCCCCCCATCTGGGATCTCCCCTCATTGTTCTTACCATCTGACATTAAACTATGTCGGATTCATAAAATATTTGTGTCTTGATTCTGGACCTTGCAGGATATGTAGGAACGACATGAAATTTCTCTTCAGGTCTATTCCCAAGTTCCCCATTTTAAGCCATACAGTTTGATATTCCCTTTGTAATAATGTAGTAAGGTATGTAATTTTTCCTCGTTCATGTCAAGATTACAATAGCCATGACATGTTCCTCCATTAGGAATATTTATCTTATCTGTATGTCCTAACCATATTACATTAAATAGAACATGAGTTTAGAACTATGTGTGGATTGATTCCTACCCTTGTAGGATATATAGGAATTCTTGGACATTTCATATTTGTGTTCAGCGCCAAGTTACTCATCCTTTTCGACCCTTTTATCCTTTTCCTATGGTTTGATTTCTACAAACTTAATCTAAGATCTCACCCTTCCTACGTGACATTAACCTAAATGGAACATAGACAAAATTCCCTTACTCCATCCCCTTGGCTCGAGTCTTCTCTTGGGAGTGTGTGGCATGGTATGGGGATTCTTTGTCCTTATTCACGTTGGGCTATTTTTCCCACACCATACTCATTTTTATTTTAAGATATTTTGTTTTTACTTATGACTTTATTGCATGAAATTAATTTTTATGACATTCCAGAACTACGTGTGGTTTGATTCCCATCCATATGGGATACGTAGGAATACCCGAACATTTCATTATCTAGTCTAGCCCCAGGTTTCCCCCTTTCTCCACTCATCTTCATGAGTTCTCCACCCTTAACTAGGCACCGAAACCTTAGTTATGCCTCATTAGTGAGCTCAGATGCATTGTAGTTTTGGTCCTGGAGTGTTTGGTCTTACATTAATACTATTTCACTCCATATCCATGCTTCATGCATACCTTAATTTGGGTCTCCAACATTTATCAAATCTGAAGGAAAACTTGGGAGGTACAGATACTTGGCCTTATAGATTGCCAGCCATTTTAGGGCCAACATCCCGTAGGATCTTAGGTGACATTTGAAATAGGTCCCACATCATGAATGTAGTTAGCATTCCACCCTCGCTTGTTTTTACCCATACCAGGTCACCATATTTAGATAATGTGATTTTAATATAGTCAGTCATTATCCTACATCATTACACAAACCCCATTATGCTCTGAATACATGTTTCTTGATTCGTATCCTCTTCTATTTCATCATGTTTAGAAATAACTTTGACACCCTCTGTGTAATCCCTCCATGCACCTTTGCGTGATGAGAGGAATAAATAGTGTCATGGATCCATCTTTGACTATGCACCTTCATCCCCTACAGTATGCTTCCATGCATTGAAAAGATATTCTCTGACTTTTTTCCCACACTGACCTTGGATCATGTGGGATTAGGGATTTAGGGTAAGGTTTGTGCCTGCATGGTAGAGTCGCACCGCCTTTTGGTCCAAACTCAATCAACATGAACTATGAGCTCTTGTCCCCTAGTCTATCCATCCGAACTTTGAAATGTGTGTATTCTCATTGAAATTTTAAATGTGTTGTGAACTATATTTTTCTCATTCATGTTGGGTTTATTTATGGTTTTGTATCATATATTTTCACTTAGGCAATTTTCCCCTTTTTGGTTTGAACTCTCTGACATTTAAACTAAGACTTTCAGTGTCCTATATAGTATGAAATTAAACTGCGTAATAGCTATGATTTTCCTCAAGTGAGAAGATATCATTCTTTTTTTATATTCTATCTACCAAACTATCCTCAAGAACTATTTGTAGCTTGATTCCTACCCTCAAAGGATGAATAGAGATGCCAAGGACCTCACCTTGGGCCCATCCACAAGTTCATTGTCCCTTATATCTCTTTGCCCCTAATTACAGTCCAAATTATATAACCCTAAATTAGGAATCCCTATTCTATGTAATGTGACTTTAAACTATTAACAGGGTCCAAGAATTATGACCTTAATACTATGTGCAGCATCCTGGTCATATGATGTTAAACTATTTTGTATATCATCCTCACCGTGACACACTAAACTACATGTCTATCATCATCATTTTAATGACATAAAACATCAAGGAATTCTTAGACCTCACCAGAGAAGTCCTTCATAGAGAATTTTTTATCTTGATTCAAACTTATGCATATGAACAGTGTAATTTCGACACATAAATGTAATTTCTAGATTGTTAGACTCCATTCAAAAAACCCTTCACCCCATCTCCACGCTTTGTGTGCCATTTATTTGGATCGTCATCCTCTTTCACGTCTGAGGTAACCCCCTAATGTAATTCTCCCATGCTACTTTGGCTCACCTACGATATTGGGAAATAATTCCATAATTCATCAAAAAACATTTTGAGTTAGTCCCAAGTTTTAGTATATAGTCATTGATTGGCCCTCATTTGATTTCCCCCATTCCATTCTAGCGATATAGGTGTTGTTTTTAATACGGTCAGTATTTACCTTGTATTGGCTCACCATCATCATTATGTTCTGAATTTTTGGGTATCATGATTCACATTTCTCTTTTCCCCTTGTTTTTATTGACCCTAATTCCCTTAGTGTTACCTCATTTGTGCATTAGAGCATGTTGGGAAAGGCATGTTGGAAATTTCGAGAACCCTATCCTTCAGTTGTGGTCTCTTGTTAATCATGAATATTTTGTGAATTTAGTGAACAATTGAATACCTATGAATATTCAATGAATAGGTGGAACACTCATACAAAAAGTGGAGGATTATGTGGTCGTCCCCTATTTTTCACATCGGGTATGAACCATGCGAGCATAGGGATTGATCATCAGTTAAATCACAATTATGATCAAGATGCGGCGAGGAAAGAAAAAAATACATTATGTAATAAAAATAAGTAAGTAAGTCCATGAAAATAGTTTAGGATATGTAAATAATGTAGAAAACATGTTTCATATGTTTGGAAAAAACACAGCCCGTATGGATCATCCCCTTCAATGGAAAGCTCCAGTACTACCACCTTATCACATGTGGCCACCACAATTGTCTCCCACTCCCTGATCTATTTTTCTTCATCAAAATCTATGGTGCAGTGCTCATTGGATCTGACCTACATTCTTTCCTACGCATCTTGGAGTTTAGTAATTTTATGGCTTTCCTGTATTTATTACTCCTTGGCATCCACCAGCTGGGCCTTCAACTATTCAATGATCTCATATTGGATTTTGATAAATGAAATTCATTAATTTACCTGATCTTAAAGGCATCACACTTCTAGATCATCCCCAATAAGATTCTAGACATTTTATTATTCCTTACGACATAGAAAAATATTAGATCTTTGGCTACTCTCTCATATAATCTCATCCATACAATCATATATTATTATATGTAGATGGTGAGAATCTACCACTTCATGCATATAGAGAGTGTAGACATGTGTGATGAGACCCCATCAAAGACATCCATTATGCCTGAGATTGAGTGAGGAACCATTTGATGCAATTCCACACCATGTGTTGAATCATATGAATCTCCTCAGCTGCAACAAGATCAACTTTGTCTATCTCCTCAAGATCTTCAAGCTGGTACTTAGGAAAAATAACTAGGAGTCCAGTAGTATGGTCCTCTTCTGGAATCCTTCCTTCTTCAGCGACCTCACAACTACCAGGTAAGAGCTCAACCCTAGTAGTATGATCACCCATAATTGAAGCTTCTTGCTCACTGGGTGATAGGGATGGACCAGTATGAATGGTTCACTGTGTGAGGACTGATGCAATCCCTGGTAGATCACCCATAGATGTTTTCGATTGAATATTGTGTTGAGCCTCCAATATTATTATCACTGCATTAGGAAGGGATACCATAGTTAGTTTAGTTCCACAATAAATATAAAAGAATAAAAAGGTAGAACATACAAGATCCATGAGTAGTAGTAACTAGTTTCCGAGTCACAGTAAGATCTACCCTATTGGATATCCCTATGTGCTTGTAAATTAAATGATTGGAACCTGATCCTTCTGGAAGTAGGGAAGCCAGAGATTTTGAAGTCTCAATTTCATCCTCTCATTCAAGTCCATTACTTACCACTTCATCCATGGAGGGACCTTTTCCTACTACATTTTTGGTCGGTCCTCCTCCCTACTAGATTATAAATACATATTCATGGGGACATACATCCTTATACATTGATACATTTTCGTCTCATGCTTGGGAAACATCTTGGTTATCAAAATTGATGTGTTACTAAATAAGTTATAGTTTGGTTAGTAAATTCTAATTATGGAAGAGAAAGACTGGAAAAGGTAAGAGTTGAGACTCACCTTTATTTGTTCAACCAGTTCTGCATTAGAGCCTGCAATTTCAACACTCTCGCGTGGGCTCCCTTAGTGGAATAATGTTCCTTGAGGTCTTCCACCTCCAGGTCCTTCACCCCTAGCTTCCTCTTCTTCCTATTCCTCTCTTATTCTTCTTATTCCTCCTCCTCCTATTCCTTTTCTCCTTATTCATCATCATCTACATCCTCAAACAATAGTTTTTACTGATCATGCTTCTGGCCAATCATCAAATTCATGAGAAGATGTGGTTCTTCATACCACCCCCATTGGCTTGCATAAATATCCATGGATGTCAGTTATGCATGTTAGTGATAAAATTACACCTTCTCTACCACCTAAATACGTCCTACATCTTGTAGATCAAGCCCAGTGCACACCAATCTCCACCATAGCGCTTTAGTGGGCATCCATTATTGCAGAGTCCTCTAAAAATACCATAGATATGGGAAAGTGGTTTCAATGGTTGGATTTATAAGATTTATTAGTTCATTCCTCATGAGTTCCCTATCTAGTCCATGAGGCCACTGATGGGACCACCTCTCTTTATAAGGAATAAGCGTATTATCATTTTGTGATGCTCCTCATGCTGAAGGTCTAGCATGTACCATGGCAACAACCTGACTTATTCCCAGCCTCACATCCCCAGTAGTACCTCATCTACTTCCTCATTGTATGGACTCCACACTGGCTGCCTTATTTTTTTGAATGCATTGTCGAAGGATTGCTTATGGATACACTAATACCTAATGGTCTTCATACTCTATTGATTGTCCAACATTAACATCATAATGACTTCCCATAACCAAAAGTCATGAACATCATCCATAGTTGGATTAGGATTTCGGTATTCCACTCTTATAGAACCACTTTATATACACTTTTTCGAATCTACTTCATACACACAAATTTCATGGAAAACCACAATGGCACATAGGGTTTCCAAAATATTTTCCTGTCGATTTGGGCTACTATCACATTTCCCCTAATGCATTCCAAGAATTCCCTCTTCTTTGATGTGCATCACCTATCATCTACCATATGTACAGTTTGGGTCCAAAATGGATGAATGTTGAAGTTTTCATGGTTTTAAATCATGAGATTGTTCCCTCCACTTTAAGAATCAATAGGCTAATTCCAACAATATTTAGTACATATTGTCGCAGACTATCACCTGGAGGGTGGATGGCATTTAGGAAGTCATACCCACTACAATGACCAGCTTCCCATTCATGAAAAATATGGAATGGACTACATATTCTCCTAGTATTACTTCATTTTTAAATTAACCCCATAATTCTGTATATCCTAGCCAATATAGGAAATCTTCGATTGACCTTGTTCTTGCCTTCCAGGAATCCATCCATCACCAATTTCACTGGATAGACCCCATCCTCATGTCCATTACTACAAGTAGCCAGCATCTCAGAAATGCGAAAAAAACACAGCATATCTCACATTCGGATCATGTATTTCATTTATGTTGAATCCCCAAGATTGGTACTCATTTTCTTCCAAGACCATCCAGTATGGTCTTCCCTTCCCCCTCTATGATGTGTTTTGGCACTGCTTACCTCATCCTCTCTTTTTCACTACCTTGTCCTGTCTCAGAGACAGTTTAAACCATCCTGGATAGTCTATATCCTTCATAATGTACTTGATTTCAAGATTCTCTTTAGCTAGATGTAAAAGATTCCATATTAGAATGGGGGTTCCCATCCTATCCCCTAAAACTTTCTCTGTTGGAAGGAACTCATCATACTACTATCCTTATAGGGGAATTAACCAGAAACAATGGATGTCCCAGAGGCTGATTCCCGCATCCCCATAGTGGAGGTGGAATGTATTTGTGTTAGGGGAACACCAATTGAACAACTCCTATAATAGGTATTCCTGATGGTATAAATGGAACAAATATGTCCACGCAGCTTCAAACAGTCCAATAGACCATAGCTCTAAGAAAAACTCCTTGAATGTCTAGGGTACCCTATATTCTCATGCCCACTCACTCGTAATGTAATCCCCAGACCTGAAGTCTCATTCCTTTCAACCTTTGGTCTCATCAGTAACACATCCTCTAAAAGTGATTACAGAGTGAGTAGGATATCCCTTATGAGCCCGATCACTCCCTAAAATAGTTCCTGTTTTCAGATTTAGGATATAAACAACCATTTTCTGAGTTTCCCTAGTGGGGTCAACATTATTCCTGATGTTGTATCGTGGAATACTATCCTCCCGTGTCACCCTTGATCACGGCATGTCAGTTTTAATACATGTCGTTAACACCTCTTATAGGATACTAAAGTTCCACATCAGTAGACTATCACATAGAACATAATCCTTTTGACATTTTTCCATAATACCAAAAAGTATCTGATTTTCAGATATAAACCTTCTAACATAAAGAATTTATGGGTTTGTGATCATATCGTTCCTTTATGCAGCAGCAGCTACTTCCCTCTTGAAACTAGTCTGTTCAGAAGCCATTTTTGTAAGGTCCTAAAAATTAAAAAGGGGATCACATGGAATAATGGGGTTTTGAAAATCCATACAGTCTATTTGTCATAATATGGTAATATAATGTGCAAAAAAATTTGGCTAATTTGTGTTCGCGCAAGAATTGGAAATGACACAAAAGAGCCCATGATTGCACTCAAGATGTCGACCGAATCTAAGATCATTCACACATAATGGATGATCTTTCAGACATGAGAGAAAATCACCTATCACGTGGTAAAATAAAATTATGGAGCCTTGGATCCCTTAACTCCTCTCATATTTATAGGTGTGGATCTACCCTCTCACACATGTGAAAGTTGTTTTCCTACCGAATGAGAATTTCTTCATGAACCGACCATAAATAACTCTACTCTTTTTTGTTTCCCTCATAAGTTGACCATCAATTCCCCTTTAATATAAGATTCAAAGGTGGAATTTTTTGGTGCCAAATTTCAGTTAAGGCCATAAATGGACTTTTTTTAGCAAAATGAAGGAATATTTTGGATCATCAGACAATCCTAAGGCACTCAAGGGAGGTGAACAGAAGATCTGAGGTTTATGTACAAGATTGAAAATTACAAACAATATCCTGCACGACCAATGTGACGTCAAATGGATTCATCCTCATTAACCTTCCGAAAAATAGCCATGTCATAAGCGCTAATGAAATTCAGTTGGAGCAGAAGAAGAGGTACTTCACGTGAGATCTTATACACCAAAAGAGAAATCAAATAAAACTTGTGTTTAGGCTATATTTCATGCTGCTTATGATGTTTTCATCTATATATAGAAATGCACCCCCTTATTCTGAGGTACCGTTCTTGAAGATGAACTGTCGTTCCCATGCACAAATGAAAAACCCTTCCACGACTGCATGAAATACATAGATTAAAGGTACTAGATCTTGTCCGATAGGTATCCCAAGGGTCCTCCTTAGGGTGGGCCCACTAGGTCTTGATCCTCACCCATTTACTTTTACTCCATAGAAAATGTCTTCAAAAGATTCTTCTTGTGAGCATTTTTTCCTTACGTCATTCTAATCATGTGTATAGGGATCCATCTTACATGCATCCCCTCATATTGTGTTCAATCCTTTAGTCTTGTATGCACCCCTCCTAATGAGCTCCAGGTGTCATACTTACCCTATGGCCCCATTTCTAATCCCCTATTATGCGCAACACCCCTTTAATATGCATACATCTCCTGTGCGGCCCTCCAGGCTTGTATGAAGTAATTTCACAGTTTTACGAGGAGTCCTTCAAGTGGAATAACCCTTCCTTTTGCTTCTTCACATATGTATGCTAACAGCTATTACTTCTTCACATAGCCACACAAACATAAACCCCCCAATGGATCACTCCAAAACCCTATTAACCAACAACATTACTAGTTCCTTCCCTTCATTGAGGGCTAAATCATGCTAGTTATGTACGTCCTGAGGGTGAGGAGTGAATCCACATCTTCCTAGCTGCAGGACGTTAAACTTCCAAGCACCCACATTCCCAACACATGATGTTAAATTGTAACCACTACATGAGTGAAAGTTCTGAGATGACCAAGAAGGGTATGAGCCCCATCACCCCCTCACTACTCTTATCCCTATGCTCTTTATCTCCATGCACACCTTTGGTAGCCTCTACGTAAGCTCTAGCCTAACTCGATAGTGCTCTGCTTGTACAATGGACACATCCTCCTCATACACTTGGACATCCTCCTTGGGCTTCCCTCCTGATGGAAGTCCCAGTCCTCTTTTCATGTTCCTTTTACCATGCATAATCCCCACTCCACAGGACACAGACACAACTTTCATGACACAATCATTAGGTCTTTTGTTTCCACTTGTTTCTCACACCGAGCATGACTAATGTTGGATTAGAGTAAAAATAGACCATGAAATACTCTATAGTCTCTCTCATCATGTTATCCTCATGATGCTCTTGAACAAACTAGGTGTAATTTGATTTTTCCCCTTTTGAGTAAGGTACTTAGGAAGCCTCCTCGAGGTACAAGAACATAACCTATATGTCCCAACCACTTCACGTCGGTTCACCCTCATCCCATAGATGTTAAACCTTATTCATTAGAACTACATGGGATTTGATCCCGATATCCTAGACACTCTTAGATATGGTATGTTTGAAGCCTACATAAGGTTCAACCCCAAACAGTGGTAAAATTCAGTGTCCCATTTTTTGGGACCCACATCCTTGGTCCGCCCCACTATGGTGTCAGACCAGTTCCTAGGTAGATGACCATATGTAGACCCCACCTTCAACCCATACACTTCCATCCAATAGTTTCCCTCTTACAATGGTCTGCTAACCATGTATAAGATCTAGAATGTCTTCGAGTTGTTGTCCTTTGTGTTCACCATGATTCTATGACCCATTTTTGACCTACATGGACATTTATATTTTCCCCTTTTGAGAAAGGTACATAGGAATCCTCCCTGAGGTTCGATCCCATCTCCAATTTCCCACCCTGGTCTCTCCCTCGTGTATTTTTTCCTCAGAAATATCATGCATTAACCTGTTGGCTCCATTTACTTCAGATCCCCATCCATGCATCTTTTCTCATGAGTCGCCTCCTTAGGAAACTTATAACACCATCCCATAATTATGCGGACATTGACTCCCACTATAGGGAAACGTAGGATACCTCTTTGAGGTTCAATTATATTACCATCACCTTCATGCCATTTTTCGGTCACATCCCCAATAATTCTATCCTTTGACACTTAATCCATGTCCATCCTGACTTTACCTGAGTTGCTACCTCTAGATGAAATCATACCATCCATATGGACCGCTAACCATGTATAAGCCCCAAAATGACCCCATGCTGTTTTCCTTTGTGTACACCCATATTTCATGCCCCACCGATTCTAAATACATGGTTTTTTATCTATTTCTTCTACATAGGATATTTAGGAAGTCACCTAGAGGTTCAATCTGAGCTAATAGTAATCCTTAGTTTCTTCTTCTGTGGACCCAGCCTCCTCTCCAATTCCCTCTTTATGGAATCAAAATAAGTCTTCAGGGTGGGAAACCTTCCCTTTTTGGGAAATTTTATCTAGGTTCCATCCACATTCAGTATTATGATCCATCCATATGGTAAACCTTCTAGGTGATCTCTCATAGAGATGTACCTATATGATCCACCCTCATCAATGTTATGATCAGTCCAATACATCTTCATTAGATGTTAAAATCTCATCATACTCCATGTTAAACAAGGAAAGCTGAGGAAAACCTCAGAGAAATGACTCCAACATATAATTCCCTACATTTAACTTGTGACCTCTCACACTTTAGCACCCTTGAGATTCCCTCTAATAAGGGAAAATCCATGTGTACTAATGTTTTAGCATCTAGACATGCCATTGATGCCCCAACGTGACTACTCTCTTTCCCGAAGGTTGTTACATTGACTTGACCCCCTTGGGAATTTCTTCATAGAAGAAGAGTCATTAACTTTCATTAAAAATGATATAGAACTAGGATGAGTTATATGAAAAATTTCTTAGTCTTTATGGGAGACCCAGACTAGGTGGCGAATTTTGAGGAGGAATCTATGGAAGCAGAAACTGATATATAATCATCCCATTTTTGATCAAGGAGAAAAAATATCTAAAGAAGTTATGAATGCCACCAGCCATATGGTAGTGAGAATGAGGATACACAATTAGCATGTACCCACAGATGATGTGTGCCCTAGAGATAGCATCAGAAACAGGGACAAATGGGAACTTTCCTTTTAAGGTCATGCAGAAAGGAACATAAACACTATGTTGTTTAATGTATTGAAATAAAGACACAATAATTTATCATAATGTTGGACAATAAAGATATTGGTTTATAGTAGTAGAACATGGACCATTAGGTATGGAAAAACAGACAATAATTTTTAATGAACTAGGCGTTGGACCCAATTTCAAAGTGCTCGGGTGTTCCTGTGTATCCTACAACAGTAGGAATCAAGTGATATGTAGTTCTTGAATGTTGGGAAGTTTAACATCACATAGTAAGGATGAAGGTATCAAGTGCTCTTAGAGGTGAATTTATATCGAGTATCCATCGTAAACTCGACATGAATAAGGAAATAGAGGTCTCAACCAAACCATGCATAACCACTAGAGAAATATAAAGTCGGGTGTCATAGAAAAGGAATGATTTATGGATCCTGGGGGATGGACCCGAAGGAAAAAATTTCTTTCCATTCTAACATATCTCATAAGGGTGGGAATCAAGACACGTGTAGTTTTGGAATTCCTGGAATTTTAACATCATGTGGTAAGGATGTAGTGTGTACATTAATGTCATATGGGACAAAGGTGTTGGGTTGTTTTACATCTGATAGCTTGGATGGGATTAAGAAGTTTAGTGTTGTACAGGACTTAATAGATCATAGTTTTAATTCATAGATATTGGACGACAATGTACTATATTTAAATTATTTATTTTATTGTCATGTGGGCCTAAATAGATCACTCATGACAAGTAATTCCTGAGTAACTTGACATTGGGGGAGGAGTAATTAGATCACCATCCATGGTGACCAAAGAGTACACACCATTGGGATAAACCCTATGAACAATGTAGGGTCCCTTGCATTTGGGATCCAACTTCAGTGTCTTCCTGCAAGGTATCATCGACATCCTAAGAGACAATATTGTGCTACCTTGGAGGAAGGAGTGGAGATGAACCTTCTTGTTGAAAGATCTTTCTATCCTATTTTGGTTCCTCTCCAGGTTGTGCAAGGCCTGAAGCTTGTTCTCATCGAAGGATTGCAGGTCAAGATAATGGTATTATACAATATTTTAAGAAATTTTATGATTATAGATAGATATACGGAGTGACAAAATTTGAATCTATATGGGGAGAACCACCTCTCTTCCATTCATGAGAGAATATGTGGTCACCTGGGTATAATTACGGGTTGTTGCTTGATAATCCTAGAGAGAATTTGGGATATTGTCCATAAAACTCTTCTTGTTCATACGAACCATCTTCTGTAAATTTTTGGAGAGGTTTTCATAAAATGAATTTGTCAATCTATTAATATATGCATTGTAACAAAAAGTGTTCTTAGAACATATGTTGTACTTGGCATACAATCTATTCAACTCGGCAGCTCTGAAATTGGTGTCGTTATTGATGAGGATAGTGTGACGAACTCTAAATAGATCGATTATGTTAGAGATCGCTAATAAATGATTGAATGGGCCCTAAATTCCTTTATCAGAATCACTTCTTCCAACTTGGGACAGAAATATGTTGTGGCTAGAAAGATCCTTCACTGACGAGCTGTTTCTGATGGATATGGACCCATAACCTCGAGTACTCATACCTAAATGGGCTAGGAATACATGGTGGTATGGAAAAACATTGCCGGATGATGCAAAAATTTTCTAGGGATCTGACATGTTTGGTGCTTCTTGGCGAACTCAATACTATCGTGGACCATGGTGGGCCAAAATTAGCCCGACCATTGAATCGGTTTGTATAGTTTTGACTCATCCTCATGAGATAAACAAGAACCAGCATGAACATCCTACATAACCTATAAAATATAACCTCCCTGAATACAATGGAGGAGGACTCCATCGAAACCATGCCTATAGTGGATCTTCTCGAGGAAAGGACCGCTCTGGAGGGTTAAGTACACTGATGGATCCACTAGTGTTTGGATCATCTATTGGGAGACAGCCATGTTGGAGATACTCGGTAAAGGGATTCATCCAATAATGTTTTTTTCTACTATAGTGGGGGGACTTGGAGGTCCCGATGTGGAGGAAATGGCATAAAAGTGACTTACTTACTGGATATCATCATCATCCAAGGAGAAGGGGGTGATGAATCATTAATGAATCACATGGATAACAAAATCATCCTATTCAGGCTCTGGGAGAGAAGTGGGAAGGCTAGACACAATGTCATCATGACAATTCAGTGACCTTGGGATGTGATTGACCTCTGTTAGAGAAGGGAATTGGTCCATTAGTTTGAAAGAATTCTCAAACAAGGGTATTATTTCTATAATTATGATGAAATAGTCACTATCAATCTTATTTATGACTAGATCAGAGTCCACCATCACATTTTGGTGGGTAAAATCAATCTCGAGTGCCAGTTAGAGACTAGTTATGGTTTCTTGATACTCTATCTCATTTTTGGTGATACCTTATGATAACAAGAATGAGTATTGAAAGATAGCCTTTTGGGGCATGGTGAAGATAATACCCAATCCTACTCTATTAATTCTGGGATCCTCGATCCTTCTACCAGTTGTACTCTAGGAGTCGCCATCGAATTTCATCTTCTATCATGGCATGGTCTGATCTACTAATAGGATGGCCTCATCTAGAAAGTTAAAATCCAAGGACTGCTCTGTGGGGGATGGATGGGTGTCCAAAAAATCTGCCAGTGCCTGGCCCTTAATGGACCTCTACGAAATAAACCTTATGTCTAATTATAGAAGGATCACTACCCATCGATCTAGAAATCCTATAAAAATAGGGTGGTTCAAAATGTACTTTAGTGGGTCTATATGTGGCACAAATTGTATCTCGTGATGCTGTGAATAATACCATAAATTTTTCATTATGAAGACTAGAGAATGGCCACACTTCTCTCGACAGAGGTATATATGGTCTCGGTTCGACATGTATGCGAATGAGACTGTAAAAACTGTTCTATTTCCCATAATTATTCATTTAGGAAAGAAGGGAACCGAGGGATCATTCCCGGGAATTCACATAAAGGACCAGTGTCTTGCTAGAGATGGGTGTAATTTGGATCAGAGGCTGGAGAAGATACATCTTAATTTCCTCAAAAGTAGTTTAGAAGTATTCATCCCTTTAGTAGGAAGACCCTTCCTTCATGAGTTTGGAAAAGGGATAATACATTCCATCCGCATTTGAAATTAATCAGTGTATATAGGCCAAGTGGCCTTTAAATCCTCATATATCACGAATTTTTCTCAAAATTAGTATCTGACTGATAGAATTGTTCTTCTCTAGGTCAGTCTCAATGCCTCTGTATCTGATGATGAAACGTAGAAACCTCTCAATGGTCATCCAAAAGGCATAATTGAAGGGTTCATCTTCAGATGGAGGGTGCGGAGGAATTCAAACAATTTCTCAAGATCTATGAGATGGTCTCCATCCTGATAGTATTTGATCACTAGATCATCTGTAGATAATTCCAATAGCATCATGAGTATTGAATTGAATATGTGGTGCATAGCACTCTGATAGGTGTCCCATATATTTTGAAATCCATAGGGAATATCCTAGTTGAAGAAGGTACCTTTCGATTCCCTAAAAGAGTAGGAATCTTCATCCTAGTGGGCCATACAGATCTGATTATATTTCAAATACTAATCCATGAAAGAGATGGCATGGATTCTAACAGTGTAATTGATCAACATATTTATCACTAGAAGAAAAAAATAATCCCTTAGTCAGTGATGATTGAGATCCTAGAAGTCAATAAAAAATCCAATCTATCCTTTTTTTATTCATGATGGGGACAATGTTCTCCAACCATCTATGGCACTAGAATTCAATGATGAAGTTAGATTTGATGGTCTTATCAACATCGGCCTCTACCATGGCACATTGATAAGTGTTCATCCTTATGGGAGGCTATTTGAACCTGCAATGGCTCACCAGATGGCCCAGAATATGGACAGAGACATGAGGATATAGTATTAGAATCTCTTCATAACATCAAGAATACGTCATGGTGCTTTTTTTAGAAAATTCACATATGGTTGTGGTTCCTCAGCGGGCATAATTGTGCAGATTAACGTGGGCCTTGTGTCTACCTCTGTACTAAGATTTACCTGTACCAACTCATCGATGGTGGTGGAGACTCCATCTTCAAATGTGGGAGGAGTTTCCATCCAATCCACTTCATCATTAAAAGAAAGAGTATCATCATCATGGGTAGTTATACTAACTCCATCCTAGGAGGGATGCTGGTAATAGTGTGATCAATGGTGGAACTTTCATCAGGAGACTATGGTACTGTAGACAACATGGTGAAAAAAGATATCAACCCAATTCCATTGGGCCTTCTACTTAGGGGACCACGCAAGACCATATGAAACTAGTGGTGGAACATTTTTCTTGATTCGTCTTATCCCCACATGGAGAAACAATCAATTGTGACATACTGTAATGGCCATGAGGAAAACATCTCAACACCTAATATGGGTAAGGGGATCTCGAATCACTCGAGACTGACCTATATAATAATTTGAGGTAATATTCTAGTGTTCCTTGTATATAGGAACATGTCTTACCCTCATATTCGATACAATTAAGTAGTGTCCCATGTCTGGGGTCATGGACTCTAACCGAGGGATTAGGAGAATGAAATCATCATCCAAATATTCCCATGGGTTGACTAAAGGAGTAGTGTTATTGACTTCATTATCTTGAACCTTCTTGTCCTTACTCCTATAATAATCAACATTTAGATAGCAGGCTTCACAATTACAAAAGGGAGGGGCATTACCCTAGATCACGCCCACTTGAATATTGAAAGAGTACATGAGGAATTGGTGATATTTGGAGGGAAATTCTATATGTAGGTGGAGTTGGGTTCTACCCATCAGCGCATTGTAGTCAGTTTCATGTGAGACAACAATGAATTAGAAATTGGAAACTAGGCTACCAAATTGGGTCTTTAGAAAAATATTGCAACCTGACCTCTGTTTTTTCTGGTTATAAACTTTAATTTTCAATTCATATGAATCCATATATGCTTCAAACATCTCTATATTGCTGAGTGTCTAGGTCATGATGGGATTGATCCCAGAACCTATTTTGACAAGATTGCGGCGAAGATACACTACATTAAATTGTCCATTTATGTACATTGGGAGGATATGACCTTGTACTGGAGTTCCTTCATCATCTACTGAGAACTAGATGTAGGACTTGTATTCTGCTCACTCAAATTATTCAGCATGAAAGGCATATGTCTCTGCTACCTCTGTTTCAAACTCGAGGGTAAATTTGAAACCCTCTATAAGGGATTCATGCATATATTCAGACATGAGTAGGGCATGAAGGCTTGAGGTCTTTTTAGTAATACTAGAATGGTACTTAAGCACATCATACTTCTATGCTAGTAACATGTTCCTGACAAGGGGAGGTTGATCTATAGCAGTTGGTATGACAAACATTTTGGATTGAACCAGAAAATTCTTGATGGTTTTGGGGATATCCCTCTACACACAATTTGAACCACAAAAAATGACTATCGTCTTGTCAGATGATTTTGATCTGGTCGTGACTAGATGCAGAGGATCAGAACATGGTCGTGGAGACTCTACCTGATTGAGTAACAAAAATGGTGGTGGAAACAAATCTGGTGATACAGGATGTGAGGAATGCACATACTGAGCTCATCACTAACCATGTTTTATGGCCTCAATAGCATTCATGGATTTTATAGAAGCCAAAAACAATGCATTCTGAGGATTCACATATCTATGGATTCGTCGA
The DNA here is from genome assembly GCA_963277665.1 of Viscum album. NCBI lineage: Eukaryota > Viridiplantae > Streptophyta > Magnoliopsida > Santalales > Viscaceae > Viscum > Viscum album. The sequence goes on along the minus strand of OY728153.1, from coordinate 568,514,908 downwards.
TGATGGCATCAACCGAGAACATTAAGAGGAACTTCTTGGAATTACTCATTTCCTAAAACCATATATGGGCCCACCAACTCAAGAGTATTTTCTAAGGTGTACTCCTGATAATCACATGAAGAATCCACCATTTCTAGGTAAATTTTGGGAGTGATACCCTTCTCTATGGGTATGAAATCGCCAAGCGTGTGAGGCAAATTGGGCATCGGTGAATGGATTTTCTTTCCCATTCACCATCTGCATCTAATCTTATGATATGTACAAGGCTGACAAGAAGATGTAGAAGATAAAAAGGGAGGAGGAACAATGTCCTTAGAGGTTGATTCAGATGGGCACAGATGATACCATGAGCACTAGGGACTACCTTACGAGTCATCCACTCATCATAATTTTGAGCTCCATTTCTAAAAACCTGATGTTATTCACCCTCTCTATCATTGTCAGCTCTCGCAGAAACACATACTACCTATTCCAGGGTTGGACCCAGCGTAACATTACTGTTTCTAAACTATTCCTAAAGCCAGCCCTTAAACATGTTGAACTTCTTGAGAGTATTCAAAAATATCTAGTGATAGGGGAAGTAGTTGGACTGATCAGTGAGACCAACCTCCTTGTGTATTCTGCAGTATGGAAACTTTAGGATCCCTTGGTCCAAGGCACTCCGGAAATAACCGGGGAATGGATCTTCATAAAACGAGTAGTTTTGGTTTCTTCTATCTAGAAAATGGGTTTTGGGAGACTATAATTGACGAGTGAATGAAGCTTGATAGAGGGTAATGTTATTATTGTCTCGCCTAGGATACGAAAGTTGACGAGGGGCTCTACCTATGAAAGGATAGTTGTCTCAACCTTGGTAGCTCTTTTTGAAAGAGATGTTGAGGTACGAATGTGTATGATCGACTTAGTGCATGTATTCTTATAGGAACTGATCCTTATCAAAGAAATATATTAATACACCAAGGAAATTATGATTAATGAGGTAGGGGTCTAGTTTAGTTTTTACATTCACCCACACACATCATTAGAAACTTATCCTGAGTCAGCAACATGTCAAGTGAATATGTCAGACATTTTCACTAGGTGAGAATGTACTAGAATTGATTACATATCATCTACTTTCACTTGAAGAGGTAAGGAATACTAGTTTTCTATTTGGTATAATAGAACTGATAATGAAACTTCCTACAAAGATATTCCCAACCATCCATATACCAAATGGGTAACTAGATGTACCAGATGAATGTAGACTCTTCCAGTGTCTGTACGATGTACCACATCTTGGAGGATTCCTGCTAAACTAGTTTCATTAGAATGGGTCCATAGTTGGAGATGAAGTGGGTCAGATGTTGTAGTGGGTATCCCATACTGTTGAAAGGGGATAACATGGGATTCCAAAAATTTGTGGGTGCTAGCATGTCGTCTACCCATTATAGATATGGATTTCCATCCATTGGTATTTTCACCTTCCATGTCATAAGAGACTTGAGTTGAGCAATGAGAGAGGCCATAAGGTCCTCCTAATGAGGATTCCTCCCCTAATGAGGGTCCCTGACGGCCATCATGTTGGAAGTTTCTTCAACATGCTAGCCATGCCCAACGGCTCATGGTGAGATTGAAGGAACTTCTCGTGGATCTTCTAGAGGATTGGCCTGTGAAGTAGCTGGGGGAAAAACAGGAAGAGAGACCTGAGGAGATGATGCAGGAATGAATTGTAGAGTTGGGTTTCAGGGAATATTCTCATGCAGCACTAGCAGATTGGATGATGCGTATTTTGACTGCTTTACATAGGCTTCTGCCTATGCCCTGCCAATATTTGTAGGGTATTCGGGATCAATGAGAGGAATTTCACTAAGGAGAACCTATGGATTCCCCTATTTCCATAGTGTAGGGGGTCATAATTAAGATCACCATAATCTAGACATCTCTCTGTGTCATGCTCGGAAAGTATATCATCAATAATTTTCCTCTACTCCGTGAGTTGTTGAAGCAACTCTTCTTTCTCAAGATCATCTTCTACCTTCTATGTCAAGATAGATGTGTCATAGGGATTAATGACCGTAAGGGGTTCCTTGCACTTTTTTGGGTCTTGACTATGAGGAAATGACTCATTAGGTGTTATAAGGTTGAGTAACTGTATTTTCTAATGGGTAACCCCACATGGGGGATCCAAGAGATGTGGCACCACACCAGGGGGGTAAGTTTCCTTCAATGAAACTTATCTCAACATACAAATTTATTAGTTCATCCGGGTTTACAGTGACTACACCCAGATGAATATCCATGATATAACACATCTAATTAGGTTGGTGTAGAATTGGGATAAGAATGGAGAGTTTTATACTATCACCAACCATGATCCTGAACATGTGGGGATACCTCATAAACAATCCTATAGAGTATAGTGATTCTCTAAATTCATCGGTGTTGGAGGTTCATGTGATAACCCAGCAATGCAGAGTGTTGATCAATGGGAAGGTAGGATGACTCAAATAGGAGTCCTTGATAGTTGATGTAATCAAAATGAATATTAAGGTAGAAATGTGTCGACCAGATTCTCCTATGGAAACATGTGACTTCATCCTGAGTGGGATATTCTAGAATTTCAAAGTCTAGAGTCATGATTGTCTAGAACATATCAAAGAACATGTCTTCAACAATAATGTCCCACAAAATCCACTATTTGGAAGTAGGATCTGACTCTTGGTTTCCCCATTCGTCATTTTTTCTCGACATCTACAAAACCCCATAACTAATCCATGTGATATCGTGTTGAAGTGGGGAGGGAATTTGGAGATAGTAGGTAAAAATTCATACTAATGACATGGAAGGGAGACAAATCTACCTCCTCCTGCATATACCTATGGAGGGATTTGGGGATTTGATGCATCTTAGTTTCTAGAAGGATGAAGCTGATGTGATGGTTTGCTACACCATACCCTGATAGATAGGATGATGGTGAAGGCTCAATCATCGGGTCATACTTCTCATCATAACCATAAAATTGGATTAGATTGACTTTAATATGGTTCTTCACATGATTATAGCCTTGAAATATATGGTTCTCCCTACTTCCATGGGATGGTCCATCGGGGTATGTGGGATCTTTGACATGGGTAGGACCTCTGTGCGAGTTGATTCTGGAGTTGGAGGACATCCTCTTGAGATGGTTGTGAAATGAGGATGACCTTCGCATCTATTGTCATTGAACTGGGGATGATCTCTTCTTTGGTGATTTCAAGTGCTAGGGGCACCCTAGAATATGTCAAAAGGGACATGGGGAGGACATTTTTGTTGATTGAAAGATGTGTGGGGAGGAACTCAATAATTGGGAGTGCAGGAGTGGCAAGGTCCTCTGTCAGAGCTATTGAGGAAATGGGGAGGGCCTCCATGATGGATGTCTGTGGTATCACAAGAAGGTAATTTGCACCAATATAACTAATCATAGTGATGAAGTCTTCATTGAAAATTGAAAAGTGGGGAGTACTTTCACTTGGATGGCTACCGAAGTGAGGATGGCCTCTGTTGGAGCTAGTGATGACACGAGGAGGGTCTTCACATCGATAACATAAAACATGGGTAAAATATCCATACCTTGAATCATGGGAACGGTGAGGACCTCCATTCTATGTGTTGAAGTGATGAGGAGTAAATTCACATAGGATTATGATGGTACAGGGAGGAAACCTGTACCGGATTCCATTGCCAATGGTCAGCCTGTGACGACTGGTCATACTGGCATCTGAAACAGTCAGCCCAGCCTACCCATGATGTGGATGAGGTCTCGATCCTGGTTGAGCATAGAAGTTACCCTACTCTATAGTGACAGGGAACTGATATTATGTGTCATTGGTGAAATGGGACATAAAAGATGTAGATGATGATGCCCCCTGATATGAATCTTCCTGATCTTTTGCCCGACACTAACGTCTGGTTAGTAAGACTAGGGATATTGGTGCAGTGGTGAAAACCAATTGCTCTTCCTCTTGGAGGACCGGTAGTGGGTGGTGCTAAAGAGGCCTAATGGGGGCCCTCCATGGTGGATTTTGGGTGGTAGAAATCATTGGGTCAACCCTGACCTCCCTCACTTCATCAGCATAGGGGGATGAGTCATAAGAGTGCTCCAGCGATAGACTCCTAAAATGGTTGGACATCGGAGTGGGTAGGAGTGTCTCTTAGTGCAGCCCATGGGGGTGGAAGTGATAGTGGGGAACAGAATCCTCCAAATCTTGGAATGATATATCCCTCATTTGGATGGACCATTCCTGTTTGTGGCATCAGAAAATATTATTGATCAACCTTTCCTTAATAATCTATGGGGGTGATATAGGGTGTGGCCGATGGATAGTTGTGGTAGTGGATGATGTCATGGTGGAGGTGGAGCTGTGTGAACTTTCTTCATTGGCATTGTCCATTCCCCTTTGTCTATGAGAAGGAGGAGACTAATTTACTATAGTTGTATCTTGGATACATAAAAGAATGTGGATTCAACCATCAGAAAAAATATCAGGAAAGCTATTCTCAATTCCCCATCACCACTCTATCTTCCACAGTTATAGAGAGAGATCCATAGTGAAAATTCCCCAGACAAGAATTCCCAATGATCAACTACCTCAAATTTTTGTGACTATTGTGTTAGGCCCACTATTTTCATGGGGGTACCTAGAAACAAATGTTTGAATCTGGTGACACACACATCTACTGATTTCTCATACACTACTAATCCATATAGTTAAAGTATAAAATATTCACATCTAGTTCACCATTTCAAGTTTCTAATCCATTCCACTAGGACATTCCTTCTCATGTCATCCCTGCTTTGTCGATAGGTTATAGTCACTTTGTACCTTGCATGCCCACTTTCCAAAGGTGTTGTAATCCATCACCTCTTCAGTTATGTTTTCTCCTTGATTAAAATAGTATGATGGGATGTCATCCCCTTCTTCCATGCATTCCTCCTAGGAATTTTTCACCTAGTCTGGGTATCCCATGTATATTTGTATCACATTTATTTATTCTCAGTTCTAGTTACATATCTTTGTGGATTTCGGTTAAATACTCTATTTCCTACAAGTCATTCTGAAGTGTCAAGTTGGGGAAGAAACCTTCATTCAGGAGAGTAGTAACACCGAGGCAGCTGTGGCATGTATTTTTATTGAAACATTAGTACACCTAAATCCTTTATCATCATATGGATTCTCAAGGGTGTAGAAAACATAGGCTTCCCAAATTGATCATAGGGTAACTTAATCCAGATGCATGTCTCTCATGTTTTTGTATGCTTACCATGTTATCCATGGGGTATGTCGTGAGTTTAATGTCTAGCGAAGTTGGATCAAACAGATTATAACTCTGATAAATGTAGATCATAAAGGTACATCACTAAGAGGGAGTACCTAGATGGTTTATATGTTTGGTGGATAAAAAATCCAAAAGGATAGAAACACAAGGTAAAATGTACAAAAATGTAAGATTTCTCACCGTGAAGGATGATCTGGACACCCCAAAGGGTGGATGATAGGATAGTGGGTCCCAGCAAATGAGACACCAAGGGTTACTGTTGGCTAACATTGGACCTCTTGGAGGCTTCCAATAGATCCTATTTTGTATACAGGGATCAAAACCCACATAGATCGATTGGGTGATTTGGAGCTTATACATTTCTAGTGGACCTTCACAACAGGATCACTCTTAGTTAGATAAATATGAATTGTTTGGGTCTTACGCATAGTAAGATGCCCAAGTTCTTCTAGAAGTAGTGATAAAGTGGATGGAATCATCTCACCAGGATGTGGCTACCCAAGAGAAACTAGGATGGTTATGGAGGAAATGTCGAAGGATGAGGTTAATGGTGAATGGGAGGGAATTGATGTGAAATTACTGAGGTGTTGGGATTAATCGTCAAGGAGTATTCCGATGTATCCCAGTGGCTGGAAATCAAATTACACAATGTTTGGATGGGTAAAAGAGACACCAAGGGAGGAATCTAGTGAGAGTGTAGTGCATGGATGGGGACCTAACGTAGAACCTTCAAGTTTGGGCATGATCTTCCCAAGACACAAGGGCTCGAAGGAAATGCTAGGATCAGAAATGGGTGATGGTCTTGAACCTCAGGTAGGTTTGCTACATATCCTAGTAGATGGGAATCAAATTAAACATAGTTTAGGATGGATGAATATAATTTTTTCATACACAAAGGACAACAACCTAAATACATGCCATGGAATTACATGTGGTTAGTAGCCCTTTCTATGAGGTACACTCATGGTTGGGTGATTTTGGGTGAAGTGATGGGATTATGCATTGTTAGATGCCCTAGAAATTTGAAACATGTGTTTGGGGTTTACTCATGGTTAGTGGCCATGGTTGGATCGATAAATCTCAAAGGATAGATCTTAGGGATTTGTCCCAAAAAGGAAATATGTCACACCAAGAGGGTACACCACTAGAAGGGTGCCCCGGTGTTTACCATTAGTTGGGATTAAACCTCAGAGAGACCTCTTACGTACCAGATTGGGATCAAAACACACGTAGTTCTGAGCATGCAGTTTAACATCATGCGGGGAAAAAAGTGAACTGACATGAACTAGTCAGAACATGTGGGTTGTCAAATGTTATGGGCTTGAACCTCACAGAGGATTACTATATACCCTGCTTAGGAGGCCAGGATCAAAGTACAAAAAGTTTGGTTGAGAGGCGGAATGGGGATTACACATGGTAAGTGGCCCAAATAAGGTTTCATGGTCACTGGTACACTGTATTACCACATGGGTAATGATCATCATAGGAAATAAGTGGTAGTAGATGAACTGAAGATCATGTCATGGAAGGTGCATCCATGAGGGATGGTGTGTGTCTTAAACATGGTTAGTGGACCAGGGAGAGGGTTATTGGAACTTACTCATGAAGGGAAGCCTAAAAAGGATGCCCAATATATGAGGAGGATATGGATCGTACAAGGATCACCATGTCACGGTGGGTTTTGAGGCTTTTGTAGAGACTTCCCGAGCCACACATGGTGAAAAATACCAAAAGTAAAGAGAATTCGAAGAGCATTGATGATCATTATTCAAATACTATGTGTTCTTCCACACATGAGGCAACTCAAAGTTTAAAGTTATGTGTTGGGGATGTGGGTGCTATGTAGTTTAATGTCTTTCATCTCATATGATGAGGACTCACTCCTCATCCCTTATACATGTATAACATGTATTTTCCCATACTTGGGGGTAGGAAGGCATAAGAAATGCCTACAAAAAATAAGGTGGTGGATTGGTTAATCGAGGGGTCCATGTTAGGGTGGAAATGTGAATAATAAATAGTAATTATCTTGCCTATGTGAAGAATCATAAGGTATGGAAATGAAAAATGGAACACCACAAAAGGATCTAGGAAGTCACTATGCACAATCCTAGTGGGCCTCATAGAGGAGGTGTATGAATGATAGGGATTCTACATTCAATATGATCTCGAACATGCCACCATGAAATAAGGGAAACCCATGCAGTATATAGAATGGGGTGAATAAAATATTAAAGCTATGAACATAAAATCAATTGATGTGTTCAGGATAGGGATGTTCCCACAAAGGGAAGGGGACTGAGCATAAGAAGTTTTTCACAAGAGTAATTCATGTGTGAAAGAAGGTTCATTTTCATGGACTTGAATCAGGAAAAATGAAATGGGTGAGGGTTAAGCCCTAGTGGGCCCACTCAAGGGGGGCCCATCAGATACCTTTGGTGAAAGATCGAGTACAATAACATCATGAATTTATTACAGTCACATAAGTGGTTGTATTATGAACATGGGAGAAATGGTCCAACTTCTGGATCATTACCCTTATGTGAGGGGGGGGTGGGAACCCCTCTATTTATAGAAAAAAAAAATCCCAGCAACAGCGCATAAGGAAGCATGCATGGAAGAGGCCGTTTATCATTTAATTTAACATAGAAGAGGCTTTTATGAAGAATTTATTCTTGAGAACTGATCTTCTTTCCACAACACATCTGAATTTTCTATTTCAGAATATTCTAGAGCATAATATGTGTTTTTACAATGAATTTGGAAAGGAAGATGCCTACATGTGGAATTGAGTCTTGTGCGCACAGACCAAATGTTGCACGTAGTGTCCTTGGAATTATTGAGATCATCTCAAAAATCAAAATATACCCTTGGGTTTCTCAAATAGGGAAATATATTCCCTCAAGTTGAATTTGGCCCCAACAAAATTCCATTGGGGTCATGCATCATTTTTGAGCCAAGTGTTTTTGTTTCCCCACATTCCCACTTTCAAAAGGTGGGTGGATTTCATCACTCTGATAGTGATGTAAGATCTATGATTGAAATTGGATAATATGATGGTAGATCCTCCTTCCAAGGATCCCTCCTTAGAGCACATCGCATGGCATGGGTCTCCCTCATATATTTGATTCATTTTTGAAAAACATGTTCCCTATTCCATCTTGAGGTGGACTCTGGTTAATTAAGATTCTTCTATCACAAATGTGTGGAAAAATTCTATTAGAGAAGATTGTAACATTTGTAATTTATGGGAATATTTAGACATTGAGAAGGTCAAGCATATATAATATCTTCCTCTTTAAGAGTTATGGAATCTCATTATTGAGGCATCATAGGCATGGAACCCAATGAATCACGTTATGGTTGTGGGTTAATTTACACTGGGGGCAACATGTATCATTAGAACTAGACCTGACACATATCTTGTTGATCACAGGGTAGTTAGTAGTTCACTGGTTTAATGTCTTATGGGGGAGTGTGGTTCATTAAATTATTGTCATGTAAGGAGTGGTTGGTCACATGTTTAATGTCTTGTGGGGACAGGTTGATCATGGGTTTAATGTATTCTTGAGATAGTTTGGTTATAGGTTTAACATCTTGTGGTGATAAGTTGGTGGATGGTAAATTGATAACTGTGTCCCTATATGGGATGATGATTACACATGAGAGTTTAATGATGTTGGGGTTTTATTATTGAACATTAGGGAGGTATCCCAAGCATTTAGGGATGTCAATATTGATCCTTAGGAAAGCATCCAACATACCATATTGGTAGACAGGGATCAAAACCCACATAGTTTGAGGTCATTGTTTATGGTAATATGATAGGACCTATCCCTTCATTTTAACATCATGCAGTAAGGACACTTGTGTAACTAAAGGAGTGTTGGTGGGGGGTGGTGTGGGGATTACACATGATATCTAATAGGATTAGTATTCTAGGGGATTATGGGTCTTATGTATGGTATCTTTCCGGAATATATTTCCATGGGGGTTTCATCCAATGATGATTACACTTGTATAATCATCTATTCATCACACAATGTAAGGCTATATTTTAACATCATGTGTTCAATACATTACCATGTAGTATGGCGTCGTATGACTATGATGTTAGGTTATTCCTTTTTATGTCACACAGATCAGGCATAAAGACTATTCCTTGGTGGACCATGTCAATGTGAGAGTAAGATCCTGTATAAAGGCCTCACCTCTCAAACAACATAGGTGTGTAGTTTCCCTTTATAATATCACCCATAGTACTTATGTTTCTACCACCTAGGAACATTTGGGTAGTTCAGGGTATAAACATGGATTTAGAGGAGTTAAAATCATGGGTATCGATGTTAGGGTGCCTAATTTTATAAGTAAAATACATTAGAGTACCCATGGTTATGATAACAAGGTAATACAATTTTCTTTTACATGATACATGAAAAAGGGGTGGACATGAGGGTCTACGATATTGATCGAAGTGGGGTATCAGAGTGCTCGACATGCATGAAATTGTTTTGGATGTGGGAGACATCAGTTTTCGTAACTCAATGTTGTTGCGCATAGCACTATAGTTGTCTACATATGAAGATTTTTTCAAAATGTAGATTCCAGTGCAAGGGGTATGCATAGATCTCATGGGGATAGGTGCATGCAATTTTTTGGCTTCCCACATATAATTATTATTCTTTCCTTGGGGATAGAATCATCCCTTCACTAGGCAGAGACGTGCTTCTTCTGTTTCCCTGTATTCATGATTTCAAAATGTTAGAGTCTTTATTCACTCTAATCAGTGATGTCAGATCCTTGATTGAAACATTATGTTGAGATACTAGTTCCTACATCCATGGATTACTCATTAGATATTTTCTCCTAACCTGGGTCATCCTCATAGATTTGAATCATGTTAGTGAATCTCCTTCTGGGTGGCATATCCTAGTGAATGTTGGTTTATTACTCTACTTCTGTATCGATAGGTCCAAAACCATCAGTTAGGGGAGGTAGTGTCATTGGGAATGTTGGGAATGTCTAGACAATGGGTAGTTTAAGAACCTATGATGTCTTACTCTTTTGTATGGAATATCATGTGTGAAGAATATTATGATTAGAACCCAAGGTATCGTATTTTGGTCACAAGGTAATTAACAACATGTGTGTAGGTATTCTGAATACTTTTACCTGAAAGAATCCAATTTTTATTGTAGGGGGTAGAGATTCTAGATCTCCTCACAAGTTTGACATCTTGTGAAGAAGATCACATGCTTAACATCTTGCAGGGATTGATGGATTGTATAGTGTGTCCCTAGAGGGGAGTATTTCACACTTGAATGATGGGGTGTGTCCCACAGAGGGGGTAATTTCACACTAGGATGATGGAGTGTGTCTCTACAAAGGGGATAATTTCACACTACGATGATGTAGATTGCCCCAACAAGGGGAATAATTTTACACTAGGATGTGGATTGTACCACCCAAAAAGGGATAATTTCACACAAGGAAATAGAGTGTGTCCCCTAAGGGGGGGTTATTTAAAATTAGGATGATGGAGTGTGTCCCAAAAAGGGTGATAATTTCACAATGGGGTGATGGATTGTGTCCCCCCAAGAGAGATAATTTCACACTAGGATTGTTGTTAGGATTGAAATTTAGGGAGGTGTCATGCGTACATTGTTTGATAGACCAGGATCAAAACACACATAGTTCAATGCTGGAGTTTAACATTGTGTGACATGATAAGTCCATAAAATTTAACATCATGTGGTAAGGATGCTCATTTTATTGAAGTAGTGTCGAGGAGGGATGGTTTGTTTATTACACATGGAAGATTCTTTTAATGTGATTCACATCCCATGCTGGGGAAATATGGGTTGGGGATTACACATACAAGATTCCTAGTGTGGGTTTCAAATCCAATGGACGATGGAGGTTTTCATCCAATGCATGCCATACATGAGGAATTATGTGCTTATTACATAGGGTAAGACTATAGTTTAACAATGTGTTATAAGGATTTTTTCATTCCTTTTAAATTTGTATGACTTGGATATTAATCAATTAAGTTTTAAATCTTGTATATAGGATTTTCATGGGGATCACACCCCAAGGAAGACTATGTAAAGAAATGATGAATATTATTAATAGGGAACATATACCAAAAAAGTTAAGTTATTTCCCTCATTACGGAAACCACTATGGATTACATTTCCACCACTCAGGTTCCTCTAGCCGATGCATTATGTTGGCACTTCTGGGGAGGAGGGGAAATCATGGGTCATGATGTTAGAGTTCCTATGCTCAGGAGTAAAAGGATGGTTGAATTTCCAAGATGAACTAGTAATAAAGATAATGAACAAAAGAGTAGGTATATCCTGTCATATGAGGACATGAGGTGTAGTTGAACAGTTTTTGGATGATCACATGGGACCCAAGAACACGATATTCATGAAAGGGGATCTATTGAAAAGAGGAACCATGGAGATTCTGAGATAATGGGTTTCATAGATGTTTGGGTTTTGAAAAGGTTTTGGAACTCTCAAAGGATGGGGGTATTTTGGATTTAAGGTGTATTATGGAAGATTATGTTTTGCGATATAGGGTGACCCTGCATTGGAGTAAATTAATAGTTTTCATGGGATTTTGTTTTCACAAAGGATAGTTATCTAGTGAAAAACCATGATAAAAAAGGTATTTATTCTTATGAAAAGGCCAGGGACCTTAATTAAATTAATCTCCACCATGAGTTGAGTCTCTCAAGAACCCATGGGTGGAGGTTTCGTGAAAAAATGGGTACCTTTAGAGGTTTATCTCTTCTATTTAACATGAAGCTTTAGGATATTGTGATTTTTGATATTTCCTAAGAACCAGAAAGGTCAAGTCCCACTAAAAGTCAGAAATAGGGGGTATTTGTAGGCCCTGCGGAGTCATGGATATTTTTTTAAAAGGATGGATTATTTTGTGAAACATTATGAGATTTCTGTGTAGGCAGGTTGCATGAACCATACTTATGCATTATAAAGGTTATAATTAAAGCTCTATTAGGATGGAAACATCCTTAGAATTGAGATATATGAAATTGAATTAAAATTCATAGAGGTTACCATCAAAGCTCTATGCATATGAGGAATTTCATGAGAAGTATCAATTTTCAAAGGTGAACAAATTTTTGAATCATGCCCATTAAATAGATTTCTGGGTTTTTTTGCTTGAATTCTCTTCGAACTAGTCATGCCTTCCTTGACCTCTCCCATGACATGTGTATTTAGGCACCCAAAAATTCCCCCCCCCTTGAGAATTCCATCTGATGGTGGAATGGAGGGTAGGATTCTAAGGGTAAAACATTGAAAAAAGTTGATTGGAAAATCCCACTCATGAAACTCTTTATAACCATATGCCTATAATAGGGGTGTGGTTCCCTAAGGGGACAAGAGATTTTCGAAAATGATGGCATTGTTCTATCGTTTCCAAAAACTAAAGTCCTTCACATGTTTTTCATTATCCCAGACCTCACACCCCATTAAACTAACTTATTATGTGAACTGAAGTTCCATGAACACACTTCTACAAAGGGATATACATGAAACTCCATGAACAGACTCTTATAAACTCTATCATCAAAATCTGACCATCAAAGACCACTCCATATAAATTTATATGTCTTGGAATAATGGATGATGAAGGTTCAAATGTAGATAAAACTCAACGAGATGATATATTTGGGAACCTTGTGATGGGATATAGCATCCAATGTGCATCAGATTATGAAACATTCATTAAATTCATAATTATTGCTCAGTAGAAATACCATTTGTGAAAGAGGCTTCCACTATATATATTAGGGATAAGGTATGAGGTGTTAATATCTAATGATTATTTGGACATGCCATACTACTAGTTCAGGATAATTCCATGATAGTACCACTCCCACATGGATTCCAAGGGAAAAATCCTAAAGGACCACACATCACTCACTGCACACACTATATGGAACCATCTGAACAATGTCAACAGGGATGAGTTAGAGGTGTAGGTGTCTCCCTATAAGCATGAGATGATTCTCAATTAATTTATGGGGAACCCTCTCAAGGGATGCAAATAATGTTGGGACTAATGACAAGGTAGAAGCATCATGGATGAGTTTCTTCGGTGTACTAGTATTTCTAGTATTTCCATGAGTTTGAGTAAGGCCTGATGTGGGATGAGCTTTATGAGGGTGCATGGTCCTTATAGTTACATGCCTATATCAACGTGGATATCATGTCGGTTTTGTTGAGTATGTAGTCACTAAGGACCAACACATTCTGTTTTCACTATGGAGAGGTCGGCATCACCTTGTGGTATCTTTAAGATATTTCTACGATCCCAATCTAAGGAGCCATGTTTTATGAATCCATCCCCATAGAGAATGTATGGGAGGACCTAGAGTATATTCTAGCTAAAGAGAGGACACTAATGTGCTTTTTGAATGGGATTAGAAAACAAAAACATTGGATGATGTAAATACCATTTAATCATATGTTTAGGTAATTTTTAAATGAAATAGTAAATAGGATACCTAGGAGGCCTCATCAATTCAATGGGGTGTTCCAGTGAGGTAAGTAGCACTCTTAATTGACGATACTAGAGGAAATCCTTTGGTATATGTGGGGTTATAAAATAAATATTGAGGCTTCTATGGTCAGGATGGAAGGGTTAATCAGTAAACTAATATATGGATTGATGCTCCTAGTGAGAGGTGCATATATGGGGGTGTATCTGAGAAACTTTATCATGAAGCAATGTTGGTGATGTGTTAGCACATCAACCTAGTTTTACCTATATTGGAAAATTTGTTCAAGTTGTGATGCCAAAACTGCTAAAGGAATAATCCACTCCATGTATGTGGGGCCTTAAATTTAATATACGGTTGGGTAGATTCAAACATAGTGGGATACGAATATCCATACAGAACACCACCTCCTAGAACAAAATTCTGTCCATTGATGAATATCATCTCTAGGAGTCTCCCTCTCAACTTGTGTTCGGTGGATGTGTTGGTGAGGACTGTGTCTGTTGACCGCTTCATGTTCCAACCATTCCCCATTCTCATGAGAATGGTGACCGATTATGACATGGGGACTAGAAACTACTATTCATACCTACTGGCCTTTCAATGTGGGGTAATGGTGTCCAGGGTTGACAACAAAATGATATATGTTTCACATGCCCCACATCAGTTCATGAGGTAGTTCTGATTCCTCCATAGGTTGATCTCAATGGTGTATAATTGGGTGTGTAATGAAAATAAACCCTAGATCCTAAAAATGATTTGGATAATATTTATATGCAAAGATGGAAAAGGGAGTAAGGAGTTTTCACCAACAACCGCTGATTACGGGCCCACCCACAACTATGTACAGAGTTGTGAGAGCATGTATCCTAAGTAAATGATGGGGTAGATAACTACTTATGAAAATTATGTAGGTTCTCTATAACCATATACTTTAATTTGAGTAGTGTTTGGACAACTCCTTAAAGGAAGTGTTGGTTCGATGAGTAGAGGAGCAGCTATATATCTAGTAAATACTGGAATGACACTTGCATTGGCTGCAGTTAGGAGAGTAATGATTGGTTCAATTCTCTTACTCAACTAGTTGTGGGAGGAAGGAGAACCTTCTAGGGAATTCTTGAGGAAAATCATACAAGGTCCAACAATGTTTCTAAACCACCTGAATGTCACTAGTGATTCATTATTCTGGTGATTGGGAGAGTTGGCGGTCTAAAAAATCACAAATATCCATGGGATATGTATGTTCCCCAAATCAGATGGGATATTACTTATTATGTTGGTTCATTACATGGAAGGTTTTCAAGTCCCCTAAAAAATGGTGGTGTAGTAGATAATATATTTGGAGGACTCGGTTCACTCACAGGGCACTCTGAACCCCCTAACCATCAGATTGAATGTATAGATGGGGATGACCACTTCCACGAGTCTCTTTGAAAGTGAGTTAAATACTCGCATTCCTCCATGAGAGGGGAGGATTATTCATGGAGCAACAAATCCAATTAATATTACCTATGGGATGGAGGATCCATCATTGATCTTGAAAATCCTCCAATCATGTGTTCCTTGAGTATTACCAAATATTTAAGACTTCTTCCTAACTCTTTTTTCACTTGTGAAGGATTCAGATAACACGATGGATGGGGAGGTTTATGATAGACCTATGATAGAGGGGGAGGGATCCTCAACCTATTAATGGGTGATCATGGTGCCTCTCCCTGATGTAGTGGCCAGAGGAGGCAAACCATCAGCTAAAGTGGCACCTGGAAGGAGGTCATAACTTCTAGGGAATTACATATCCATATGAATTACGCATTAATATCTTTGAGATACTCAACGATCTATAATATTCTTGTATTATATTTCCAATTTCGTCCATTAATTTCATTTTTTCCATATTTATTCATAGTTTTCAAACCCTATGTTTAAAACAGAACATCACACTGTGTTTAGGGCTCATCCAGCTAGGGCGATGCGAGATTCTAGGGTTGTAGTGTTGGACGAGGTCATGACTTAGATTGAGTATATTTAGGAGGTTTTGGTACCTAATCCTATTATGGATGTGACACAAGAGGTGGTTATTGGATATGAAGATTCCGTGGAAGAGGATGAAAATATTTCTAGAAATTTATGTAATCATAGAGGCTATAGTGGATGAAACTTTCTCGAAAGCACCATATGAGGTGGCCAGTGGGGTTTAAGCCAAAATGGAGGTTGCAGAAATCACATAAACAACGATAGTAGTTTTAGGGGGATGTGGTGACAGTTCCTATATTAGAGGTTCCATGAGTAGATGAAACTCGAGATGAGAACACATAGATGTTTTTTGAGATGAAACCATTGATTGATGTGGTTGAGGAGGATGTTATGGTTGATCCCACCTTGGAGGAACCATAGAGTGTAGCTGAGGCTCCCACTATAGATGAGGATTCAAATAAGGATCTATTACCCCTGTAACTTGGGTTTATCTTACCTAATCTCATACATGTGGATGACCCGTCCACTATCATTTTTGTTTTCTTTACTTTGTATGAGCTTACACCACCTGGTGACATCGAGGATTCTGGCTCAGATTTCACTAAGGACAATCTAGTCATCCTACACTTGGCTTGGAGTTATGTGCGGATCTTCATCCCCCACACTCCACTGGTTGACCTTCCAAACTAAGTGAGGTCTCTTCTCCATTGGCCTGTCATCCTGGGGACTAGTGGGTTGGACCCTAGACTCATCCCCAAATAGGCTCAGTACATTATCATTGACATAGATCTAGATAAGTTGAAAGAGTTAAACATTTCCTAGAAAAAGAATAAGGCTAAGGGCACTCAAGATATCTAGGTGGATAAAGAAGAGATCACTCACCCAGAATGAATGGCATAGAAGAATGTGTCCAATTTCAGTTATCAATAAGATGTTATCATCCATATATGAGTTTAGATAGTGTTCCATGGGGCTAAGGTGGTGGAGGAAGCTTCTTTAGTGGTCAAATGATGGGTTTAGTAGGATTGGATTCATGTGAGGGATGAAGAGGTTCTTCATGTCATAGAGCAAAAAGAAGATGATCTAGAGAAGTAGTAGAAAACTCTGGAGGATACTCAATAAAGGTTGTCTAAGCTCAAGTTATTGATTCATTGGGAAGAAACCTTGGGAAATTTTACATTATCCTAGAATAAATGAGAGGCTCCTAAATGTAGATAACCCTTCCAATCGTTGGATAGTTTTTTTTAATTTTTCTCATAATTTTAAATATTTTCTTTTTTCTACATATCTAATCATATTAAATGGGATACAAAAAATGAATAGCTAATACCACATGAGTCCTGATCGGTGTGGGAAACAAGAGACAAACAGAAGATCAGTCATCTATATGAGAGAACCAGACAATGGTTGAGCACTCAGTGTCTGAACTTTTTTATCAACCAATGGGAGTGTAAAATCCTATAAATATATTTTCATATATTATTTGACCCTAGTTTTCATCTCCTTTTGGTTGGGTATTTTTTTATAGTGTTTAAAGTGAAATTTGTAGAATTTTGGCATATATTTGGGATATGAATGTTTGGTGAATGGTTTGTAAAAATGATGATTTTTATCCCAGAATATTGTGCACCTAGTAAAGAGCCTTTAGAAAGGGGATAAATGTTTTTAAAAACCATGGGGTCACCCCTCAAAAATATGTGCCCCTTCAATAGTATGGATTTCGTGGTTGGTGCTTGGTTAGTTTAACAATGTGGCCAAACTTTCCAGCCCAAATATATTACCAGTTTGAATACACAGTTAGTGTGCACATTTTTTATAACTATGTGTCCCTCTCAAGGTAACTATGCACATGGTTACTAATTTCAGCTAATTTTATTTTAAATTTTGAAAACCAAAAATTTATGTTTCATATTTCTTCTATTTAACCCTAACTCATTTTTTCCCATGGGTTCTCCCAAGAGGTGATTTTGGAACCTCTAAACTATTTTTTAGGAGAATAAAAGTGACTTTGATCTCAATCCATTACCTCTATATAAGTGGATTCCATCTTGTGTGGTTTCTTCTAATACCTCATTATCTCATCCTTTGCGTTTGATAAATCATCATATAATTTATAGATCTAACAAAAATTTTATGGACATTGATACTAGGTTGTGTTAATAAATCCTCTACACCGTCATTTTTCATTTGTGTTCCTCATTTTGGGTGTTGTGTGTCATGATCCCTTGATTTAAAGTTAGGATGATCCATAATTATTTACGCTATGATTGAAACCTTAAATTTATTGATTGATTTGGAAATATTTTTTAAATGATTTATTAATTTTTATTTGGTTTGATTTTATTATTGAATTGAAATGGGAATAAAAATTGAGAAAACCCCCAAATTTCAATGGAATTGAAATTGTATGGGTGGATTTGTGAAAAATGATGTCTTAATTTTGAATTTTTTTTATGAATTGATTTAATTATGATCTTGATAAAATTGATTAAATTGAAAGTTTATTTTAAATGGTATGAAATTATGAAAATAATTGATTTGGTTTTGAAATGAGAAGGTATGTTGGAAAATTAATTAGTGAAATTATATTTTGAAATGATTTGAAATGATTGATTGGTAATTTGATTGGTTGATTGTTAATGAACATGTTAGTCTGGGTAGTCATTTCTATATCTGAAAATCATGTTAGGAACATTAATCCTTAGTAATTGATTGATTATGACAACTAATACTAAAAAACACTACATGACATCAGTGATGGGTTCCCCTATTATGGTGTTGACAACCCATGATGTGGTCTCATATTGGGGTGTATTTATATGTGTGCACCTAAATAGACTTGAGATCATTATGATATTTTTAAGGATTATATTACCTAATGAACTAACTTAACATAGGTCTTTATTACATGGTTCTTTGTTATGATTTGTTTTTTTTATACATTTTTTTTATTATTGAACTTTATTATTCATGGAAACTAATTTATTTAAATTATTTTATATAAAATGTTCATTTAAACATATTAAAAATTTGTTATGACATATATTCCATATATTTAATTAAAAATATTGTTATATTGAAAACATTTAAATGAAATTACATGCCCCTTTTTATTGAAGTTGATATCATAAATGTTTTGTTGTTTTAGTATTGATTATGGAACACTTAGTGAAACCCTACTATGATTTCGTCTCACAGCCTACATTTGTCTTCGGGTGTTTGTAGAATTTTTTATGCGAGGTCGAAGAATAGGTAAATAACAACATAGATGTGGTGGAAATTATTCATCCATTGGTCCATAGATTATGGATGGATATGACCAGTGGAAATGTCAACAAATTGTTTCATTGGATGTTTGTATTTTTTATCTTGTTAGATATTGAGAAATAAAATGATGTACTTCATTGGGTTTTCATAAACCTATTTATTTTTTTGCTTATCCTTTTAGAGTGTTCATCATACTGACATTTATGTTTCGTTTTTTAGTGTTTTTTGGAAAATAAATTCCCTCTATATATTGTAATACGTCAGGTGTTTGTAGCGAAATCATGTGGATTGGTAACACCCTTCAGGCTATGCCAGTACCGGATCAGGTATCAGGGTACCTTGGTATATGGTATGGTTCATGAAAAATTGGTATATGAGGTAAAGGTTAGTCATCATTCCTTTATCTCAGTATGTAGTTTGGGATGTCATGAGGGGACCTAAAAGGTATTTTTGAGTGATTTCCTGGACAACTCTCGTTATAATAAGGCTTATGTCTCCATGGGAATTTTGGGTAAATATTTCTTGAGGAAAAATTTGATTAGATTCAAGTATTTTCTATCATTTTTATTTGGGTATTCTAAAATCCAAATTTTAACATCTGATCTGATGTTATCCATATTCCAATTGATCATGTTTGAGTTATTAAAATGAGTAATCTTGTGATTTCTATACTATTGGTTGTTGATGTTATGTAACATCATAAATCTAGGAATAATATTGACTAATTTCTAAGAGGATGATTCTTGTAAACCATAGGGACCAGATCCTCCAGTGGATTAGAATAATGTTGATATTGTTGTGTGTGTTGTACAAGCTCTGGCACGGGAACCCATACCCATTCTCGTTCAAGATCCGGTTGTGTTAAATCAAAGAGATGAATCATGGATTCATGCTTAATATTTTATTTACATGAATCAACCTTCTTTCCAAGGAACTAATGATACTCTAGAATATATGGATTGGATGAACATGATAGAGAATCTTTTGATTTCACAAAGATTATCAAAACTATTAAGGTGAAATGTGATACCTTCATACCCAAAGGGACTAACAATAGATTATGGAATTCAATGGTATGGGAGAGTAATAACTAAGTATTATAATTGAAGGAATATAGAGTTAGTTTTATAGATCAATTATATATAGAATATATGGTGACAGCTAAGGCTATCAAGTTTTTCAACCTCCATCGGGCTGATAGGACCGTGACGCAGTATGTACACCACAATGCCTAGATTTTACATTTCCCAAATAATATTTCATTGAAAGAGAAGATAGAGGTTATATAGTTCATTATGGTACTTTTTCATGATATTTTTTCAAAGGTTTTCTTACAAAATATCACTTTTTATGCTGACATACTAGATTAGGCATTAATGGTTGAGCTTGACCTGGTTTGTAATTCTAGGTTGTTACGAGTTTATTTTTCTCCCAGTGGTAGTGATGTGAGTTCATTTAAATAAAATATGAATAATGATTATTCTCATGGTGGTTCTTGATAGGATTCATCCTCTAGAACTTCTGTAGTTCCTGGAAGAGGCCCTTTGACATGCTTCCAGTGTGGCAAGGTTGGTCACTCAAGTAATGTTTATACAGAGGCACTAAAGGTCTATAGTTCTTTTGATCACTTAGGAAGCATATAGGTATTAATCCATTTAATTTCTTCTCTACACAAAGGCATGGGATCATCATTATATAAAAGTACTACGATGAAATCAAATGATTTGATATCTATGGGGTTCCAGCCACATGCATCAAAAATGAAGCTTCATCATGTAGTGGAAGACTCTAAATAAGAAGATGATATAGTTATAGTGACTATGATTGAATATCATTACTATAGATTCATCTTTACAGACTATTTTATTTGATATTTTTGCATCCCACTCATTTATATAAACTCATATTTTTAACATACTAAATCATTTTATGAATTTTTTTTCTTATATAATGGATATTACTATACCCCTAGGAAGGAAGAAACCATAGATTTTTCATTTTCATTCTTGTGTATTCCCTTTACCATATATTTATAATTCAAGTAATATTCTAGTTCTTCACATAAATCATCACGATGCTATTCTCACTATAGTTTGGCTCAATGTTAATAAGGATTGAATGGATTCTTATCTTCAATGTTTCTACTTTACTACACCTAATGTGGTGTGCTATTTTTTCCAGGGATAATAGATCCTGAGGTCAAGTAGATTTGGGCCTTCTTATTAGTTCATGGTTAAAGTAATATCATTTTTTTATTTTTATCTATAATATGAATCTTTGATTGGAAATTTCCAACTAATTTTTGTCAAGTTTCCCAATGTGTCTCCTTCTGATTTTTGTGGTTTTCCAATGGTAAGATAGGTATATTTTTCAATTAACATAGTTCTTGGTAGTCAACCAGTGTCTATTCCTTCTTAACATTTGTCACCATCCAAACATAATGAGTTATATAATATATTGGGAAATATGTTAAATAAAGGATTCATTCACCCTAGTGTGTCACCTTGAGTAGCGCCTATTCTATTTTCTAAGAAAGATGACAGAACACTTTTACTATATATTGATTACCAGAAACATAATCAAGTTTTTTTAAACAAAAAGTGTCTATTACCACGGATTTATGATTTTTTATAGTATTTAATGGGTGAAAAGTGGTTCCAAAAGATTAATCATTGATTTGGTTAACAGGAGTTGACTATAAAAGAATTTTAAATTCAGAAAATTTCCTTCCTAAGTATGTACGGGCATTATGAATATTGTTTCATGCCATTTGGTCTAACAAAATATCATATAGTATTTATGGAATGGATTAATATAATCTCTATTGGGTATCTTGATGTTTTTGTGGTTTTATTTGAGGATGTTATCCTCATTTACTCTCAATCTAAGAGGGATCATGTGCATCATCTGAGAGATGTTCTAGAAACATTGCGAAATCACTAAGTGATGTTATTGGGTAATGTTGTGTCGGAACATGGAATGCCAGTCAACCCTAAGAAGGTGAAATCTATAATGACATGGGAGCAACCACAGAGTGTTTTCAACATTCAGAGCTTCTTGGGTTTAGAGGAGTATTATCATCAGTTTGTAAATCACTTTTAAAGGTTGGATTATCTAATGACTACTCTTAATCACAAGGGGAGAATTTCAAATTTAATGATAAATTTTATAGTCATTTTTTTGAGATAAAACATGTTTTTTCTTTTATTCTAGTGTTGACTGTTCCGGAGGATAGGGATGGATATGTGGTCTTTTGTGAAGAATTATGTTTGGTTTTGGGATACATTTTTATCTATCATGATCATGTGGTAGACTATGGTTCTAAAAATATTATAAAATATTATAATAATTATCAACAACATGATCTTTAACTCACAACTGGGATTCATGCACATAATATTTTGTGGCATTACCATTACGGAGAAGGGTTTACCGCAGTTTCTGACCATGTGATCCTGAGTTATATCTTATCTCAAAAATATTTGCACTGTAGAAAAAAATAATTGGTAGAGTACCAAATTTATTTATTACTATATTTCCTACACCCAATAGAATTGAAATCATGTTGATAATTATTTTAGAAAGAAACTTCTGGATAAGGCTGTGAATTTTTCATCATATGAGTGGAACATGATGGTAATTTTTTAATATTTGCATTTGGGAATCCATGAGGAAGTGGTTGAGGGTGTATTGCTGAGTGTTTAGTTAACAAATTATATTATTGATATGATTCTTTAGAAACAGCTACTGGATGATAAATTCTGTGGAATTTGGGCCTCTCTTTATAGTGGACACACAACTGGCCAGCAGTTGTTCTCTTTGGAGGGCATCTTATGCTTTTGGAATCTATATTTTTTAAATTTATCAATAAGAAATTTTGTTATGTATTATTTCCATAATTTATAGTGGGATGTTCACCCAAATACCAAGAATATGTTTTATGGCATGCAGTGGTGATTCTATTGGCCATGTTTCAGGCATGACATAGCTGACATTGTTTCATGTTGTTGTACCTATCAACAGGTCAAATCCGAGCACCCAATACACTAAGAGTTTTTTTAGCCACTTCTAATGATAACAAGGAAGTGAGATGAGATTTATTTGGAATTTTTTGTTGGGATTAAATATACCCCTAGTGAAAATAATGTGATATGGGTTGTAATAAATCGACTGGTCAAATTAGCTCAATTCATATCCATTCATGATACAACCATTGTTATAGACTTATGATGTCACTATGATCATGATATTTTTAGGTTGTATATAGTCCCTTATACTATATTCCCTAAAATATATCCTCATTTTACATATCTATTTTGGATTGGGCTTTAGTAGGTAATGGGATATGAGTTTCATTTGAGTACATAATACCATTTTTAGATGGATTTTTAGATACCAAGGGCCATATAGATTCACGAAGACAAGTTTCATTAATGAATCCTCAATTTTTGGGGATCTTGGGACATCCATTTGGGGATGGGTGAGTTTTTTTATAACAATAGTTACTATTCTTCAAATCAGATGGATTATTTTGAGACCTTGTATTTCCATCCTTGCTAATCTATGTTGTGTTGGTTAGATATTGGGGAAAGTAATTCGATTGGATTGATCTTGGTACAAGAAATGATGGAAAATTGCAGTTGATTCATCAAATAATGTTGAAAGAAAAGAGCTATTACAAATATTATGCTAAATATCATAGGTGATAGTTGGAGTTTTTTGTTTGGTGTCTATGTATTCATGATATATTCTCCTCAGTTGGCTCACCAATGTCTTGGGAGTTAAGGGAATCGTAGTCATCATTTTGTGGCACCATTCGAGGTTGTTGAGAAGTTGGGTAATATGTCTTAATATTTATTTATTAAACTATAGTTGATGTTGATAAACAATGTGTTCCATGTATCACATAATTAGTGGTATCTTTATGACCCATATCTTGTATTGATGTGGGATGATCTTGATATTGAGCCTGATTTAACTATAACTGATCATCTAGTCCGGATTGTTGATTCTGAGAAAAAGGTACATTGTGGTAGGATGATAGCTTTGGTTTGTGTTCTATGGAAGCATTGTTTTGATTCTTATTAAACATGGGAGTTTTATACACTGATGAGAGATAAGTAAACTCATATAATTAATATTTAATCTTTTTTAAAGGCTTTCTAGTGATAGAAATTTTTAATGGTGGAGAGGTTGTAACATCCTCTTTCATTGTTTTCAGGTATTCCACGGCCCTATTTTTAATATCCTTTTGGTTGGGTATTGTTTTAGGGAGTTTCATTTGAAATTTGAGGAATTTTTAAAACCCTTTAAGTATTCCATGATTGGCCTACAATTAGAGAATACCATGTGGTTTGGTGTAGAAAATTGTGTGCCCTATTAAGAGACACTGGAAGAGATGATTTTTTTTTAAAAAAACTCCACTCCTCCAAACTATATACCCCTTTGATAGTGGGTAATGAATGGTTATTTTAACTATTAGGACAAACTATGAACCCCAAATAGAAGACCTATAGGGTCTAATTGTTAGGGTTCATTGTTTTTCTACCTTTACGACCCTATCTAGGAAACCATTCACATTCTTTTAAATTCCTTGTAATTTTACTTTTAAATTTATTAACCCCCATTTTTTGTTTCCTAATCCTCCCATTCGAACCTTACTCAATTTTTTCACCCTTGTGGGATATGAAGGGGTGATGTTGGACCCTCTAAACCCATTATATGGTGGATCAAAGAGTCATTGATCTCAATTAACCACCTTCGATTAAGTAAATTATTTCTCTTGCAGTTCTTATAAATCTATCTTTCTATCCATATTAAAGATAAATATATCATCATGTAATTGATGTAACTAAACTTCATTTTTTTGGGTATTTATTATAGGTTGTTTCCAGGAAATTTTGTTCCCTTGTTCTTCATTTTCATTCCTAGTTTTGGGTGTTGTGTGTCGTGGTCCCTTGATTTTAAGGTATGCGGTTCCATAATTATTTTCACTAAAATTTAATCCATTAATTGATTGATTGATTGGGAAATAGTTTTAAATTTATTTTAAATCATGGATTTGGGATGATTTTATCATTGATTTAAAATGATAATTGCAATTGAGAAAAACCCCCAATTTCAATGTAATTGAAATTGTGTGGCGGATTTGTGAAAAATGATTGGTTGATTTTGAAATCATTTTGAAGAATTTATTTTATTATTACCTTCATAAAATTTCATAAATTTAATATTTATTTGAAATGGAATGAAAAGATAAAAACCATTTAATAGGTTTTGAATTAATAACTCATGTTGGAAAAAAAATTTAGAAATTATATTTTCAAATGATTTGAAATGAATGATTTACAATTTGATTGATTGATAATTGAAGAAAAAAAATTTCTTGGTAGTTAGTTGTAATTAGGAAAATAATCCATGAAACATTACTCCCTAATAATGTATTTATAATGATAATTTTTATAAAAACAACTATGTAATGACATCAGATGATGGGTTCCCCTATTGGGGTGTAAACATCCTTTGATGGGTTCCCCTATGGGGTGTATTTGTGTGTGTACACCTGAATAAAGTTTAGATCATAATGTGATGTGTGATAATCATATTAGCTGATAAGCAGAATTTCCACAGGTATTTCTTATGTAGTTATTTGATATGAGTTGTTTTATTTCATATAAATGTAGTTGATTATTTAACAACTTTATTCATGCCAACCACCTTAACACCCGAAGGAATACAATTTTTTGTTAATTTTTAGATATTCTCCTTTTATAGTTTGAGGGGTAACCTTTACACAATCTTGATGGTGCAGAGGCACAATGCCTAAATACATGACAATATTATTCCCAATGACCAACCACCCAACTTCAATCTCCACCTTAGATGATGAAAATGTTTTCTTCACCAGAATGACCATCTACAAGTCTTTCTCAGTAAGGAATCCCAATGCAAGACTGTATGGGCCTGGTACCTATGGAAAATCAATAAACACTCAAAAAACCAAATCTGAGGGCCTTGAATGTGGTTTCTATATTTCTTTGACCTCATCTGAAATTGAACCTTGGTATCTGAACTATATTTTTATTGAAATAAATCCTTCATCAAAGACTGAACCATATCATTCATCTGTAGCGATGTCCCAATGAAACCATTACATCCCATTCATCAATAGTGTTTTCCTTATAACATCATCTCCTCCTTCCATCACCACACTTCCACCTACTAGGTAGGTCCTACATCACAAATATCACTGCTAATCCCTCTATAATCACACCTCTCATCGCTAATAGCTGATCGAGGCTCCTCTGTCATCATCATAACACCCTACCAGCCTCCTCTTAGCCAACCCATCACCGACATATACACGTCATCCTCCTGTGCCATGAAAATCAGTGAATCTCATCATTTCCATTCTCTTTCCAATAGATTTATATAGAAAAATTATATATAACATGTTCATTTAAAAGTTTTAAAAAATTTTCTGAGATATTTTACATCTATCTAATATAAAATAATGGTTTTTTTAAAATGTAAATGTATTTCAATTCCACATTTTTATTAAAATTGATAACATAAATAGTTTCTTTTTTTTTGTATTGATTATGGAAGACACGGTGAGAACAACTGGGATTTATATTGCACACCCTACCCTTTTATTTGACTATTTATAGAATTTATTATGTGAGGTCTAAGTAAACAAAAAGTTGAACGTATAGGTTGTGGAAGTTCTTGATCCTTTAGACTATGGAGTATTGATAGAGGTGACCAATGGAGATTTAATACACTTGTTTCATATGATGTTTGTGTTTTTATCTGATTATTTGTTTATAACTCTGATGATTTACTACTTTGTGATTTGTTACACCTATTTTTTTCTAAGGCTTCTTCATTTGGAGTGTTGAGAATACTAACTTGTATGTTTTTTCTTACATTGTTTTGTGGAAACATTGTTATTTAGTAATTTTGTATGGTTTCATGTTCTAGTCATCAACCTATGGGGATTAGTAACACACTTTATTCTATGTGATTGTCGGGTCATGTACTAGGGTACCAGGGTATTAGAGCTGGTTTGTTATAGGGAGGTTTCTGACTGAGAATGTTATGGATAGAGAAAGAGAATCTATGCCGAGCTAAATTTATTTTTGATCATGCACTAGTGAAAGAATGTCGAAATGTGAATAGAATGTAATTCTACTCAAAAAAAGGGGTGAATAATAGGATGACTTTTGATTCCAATGATTTGGAACAATAAGTGGGTAACATTATGATAGAGGTTAATAACTGACCATGCTAAAAACATAGAATCTGTTATCATTTTATTGGGGATGAGGAAAATATATTGGTGTTTTACCACTGACCATATTAGAAACATGGGAGGTACCACAAAATTTCTTCAGAATGATTTTAGGTCATGTGCCCAGGATGGTAGGTGAGCTAGTGTGGCATAGACTCTTAAATCTGGGGGGACCCATTCAGACGTAGGGGATAATGGGTATCCAAGTCAAGGGATATAGAAATCATTGGGATGACTTAGTGGAATGTTCTAATGGATTTAAACACACTCAAAATTATTAAACCAATGATTTTAGAACATTGGGTAGGTGTATCAGTCTAAAAAAAGGCTACAATAGTATTCTAAGGGGAGTGTCATCTCGATGGATGAGTGATGGTCAAATAAAATGTATGATGCGGTAGGTGACCAACATCGAAGATACAAAAGGGATTATTAAGAAAGCAACTAAGATGATTTGCAGTTCGAAGTCATGAAATGAGTCCAATGGACACACAATTTAACATCATATGGTATGGATGATGGGAACACAATTTAACATCAAATGCTAAGGATGTTGTATCACATAGCTTAATGTCATTTTATTGGGACATCGAATTGTAGATTTTAATGTCTTGTGACCAGGATGTGGGGAAAAATATGAATAATAACTTCTT
Source organism: Viscum album (assembly GCA_963277665.1). Taxonomy (NCBI): domain Eukaryota; kingdom Viridiplantae; phylum Streptophyta; class Magnoliopsida; order Santalales; family Viscaceae; genus Viscum; species Viscum album. The sequence continues at coordinate 568,486,884 of OY728153.1, read as the reverse complement.
ATCCAAGGTGGTGGGGGTTTAGGATAGTATCACAATAGGGGTACACCCTAGAGGGGGTCATTAGAAAAAAGGTAACATAGGAATTTTCTCTAACTTTTCCTGGACTGAGGTGTTCAGGAAGCACAACCATGTTTTTTACTCTATCCATAGTGAGTCCCCACTAGATTTCTACCTCTTTCTATTGGTCCCCTTAATTTATCCTAATATGTGAGGAAAATAATATAGGGAGATTTTTCATGATTCCTTATGGGTCTTTAAATCAAAAATATTTGTGCCTCTTCTCTATGGTAGTTTAAATTCATTCCAATCATACCTAAAAGTTTCAAATAGTTTAGGGACATAATGATCAGACCAAGAATCATAGTTTAAGGTCATAGTTCTTATACCATGGTGATAAAAATATATTATGGTCATAATTTATTGTACCTAAATTGGATATCCTCCCATAAAGGTTCTTATGACACTGTAAGACTCAAAAATGATGGAAATGGTCTTCCCAAGGGGCCTTGCACCATGAAAAGGAATCTAGTGTGATTTTAACATAGTCAAAAGTTGTGATTCTTAGACCATGGTATTTTGTGTCTTAGAGGGGATGTGTGTAGAATATGGGAGATCTAATCTAATGTGAATGTAGTGTCCTAGGAGGCCACTCGAAACCACACATAACATCTTTGAGACATGTTTCACATAATTTACATTTGTGATGCTTGGACCATCAGGTAAACATCCCAAAAGGAAATGTGTAGCATGGAGGGGTGAAAACACTACAATAATTGTGGTCCAACGAGGACTAAAACAACACAAAATATTACTAGGAATACGGGATCATAGTTTATAGTCATAATTCTGGAACTTGGGATCCTAGATTATGGTCCTAGAGTTCAGAATGGTTGAAAATAATTTAAATTCGTGATGCTTGGACCATACGGGTCCATGTATTGATGAATTGTGTATGGCATGGAATGGAGGATACCCAATGTGAATTAATGGATAAGGATGCCCAATTCCATATGAAATATTCCCAAGATGACCTTCACAGAGTTTAAATTCATGGTTATTAGAATTGGGATCCTAGATTAAGGTCATAGAGTTTAGACCATGGGAAACTTGCATGTCCAAACATTGCATTAGTGAAAATACTTCCCAACTCTTAATCCCATGTTATCAATTCTAAATGTAATAAATAAGAATTGTTATAAAGTTATCTTTGTTTTTAGGGGGAACACAATGAGGTGAGAATGTGCATCACTGATCCTATGAGGGTGATCATGACTTTTAAGGCCTGGATAGTAAAAGGAATGACTAACAAGTAAGAAAAATTACTAAACATGTTCAAAACAATGGCTATATACCTTCATTAGTTTAGGATGGTTGAAAAAATGAGGTACTAGATATTGAACATGTTTGAAACATAGGAGATTTTGTTTTTTATTGAAGATCATTTGAGGAGTGATCCCAAGTCTATAGGTGATTCATTTTGGCTAGGAACAAATGCTATTAGGGATCCAATTCAGATCAGTAGGATTATCACTATACAAATGAAAGAAATCATAAATCATATAAGTGGAACTGAAGAATGTTCTAGATAGAATATTGAGTAACCATGGAGCTATTTCTCCACGTGCTCAAATTCTCTAGATGAACAATATGGGAGGTGAGAATCAATGTTTTCCCAAGGTGGATTGACCCTAAAATGAGTCAATGGAATGGTTGGGCCAATGAATAGATATATAGGAATCGCTACATATCACATGATAATGAGAATCAATACAGACATAGTTCTAGGAGGTGGCATGGTAGGATACTAACACTAGAAGGGTCATATCCTCTATAGAAAGGATATGTAATCATCTCATATTTGAAGACATACATATTTTATATTATATATGGTTTTTTCATCCCATTCTTATCATATGAGGAATCTAGGTTTCATATGGGGTAATGTTTTTGGGTATTCCCATACTTTTCATATGGTGAATGTTGATTTTGTATGGGGTAAGGCTATAAATTAACATCGTGTGATAAAGACATTGGTTTAGGTTTATCTCTTATTTATCATATGAGGTATCTGGTTTCATATGTTGTAAGGCTATAGATTAATTTCATTTAATGAGGATGTTGGTTTTTGGGCATCCCATATCCGTCATATGGGATATCTTTGTTTTGTATATGGTAAGGCAACAGTTTAATGTTTTCTGTAGAGGACGTTGGGTTTTGATGTTTAAATTAATACATCTATGACTGTGGGTGCTACTAATTTCAGGTCATTTAGCTCAAAACAAAGTGGATGTTTTGTGGTTTAAGGTCATAGATATTGGAATAAGGGGGTATGGGTGTCCTAATAATGATTTCATGGCATCAAATAGTGATAAACTGATGTGAAATTAAGTTTAAAGATATCATCGGTCACACAAAACTCAATAAACAATACCCAAGATGATGTCATGATGTTGGGGATGGAAAGACCTTGTAATTATTTGGTGAATGGGGCTTTACATAGGACATAAAATATTGAGATCACCTTGTGTCTCATGGGAATAGGAAGCAAGACACCCATATTTCTAAAATGATTCATGGTTGGAGACTAATTTTGGTAGAGGGATATCATCTTGAGTGAGGATATTGGATCATATTAGATTATGCTATGTGGTATCCCAAATTTATATGGGTTAAGGATAATGTTTAACATATTATGGTGATGAAATTTTTAGGGATTTATCATTTATCTTCCCATTCATTTATTTCTCAAGTTGGGTCATGAGGGAATCTCAATCCGCTAATGGGTTAAGGAATATTAATACGGATTATTCCTGAAGAGGAGGTCCATGATGGGATTTTGGGGTGATAAAACCATGGGTAATTGATAGTTTTATGGTGAATTTCAGTTGGGAATAGATATTGAAGGTATATACATCACTATGTATCCCATGGAAATTAGAATTATGAAACATGTAGTTCTAGGATGTGCTGTGGAAAAATATCCAAAACAAAAGGGTTCAACCCTCTCTGACGAAGGAATTGAATCATCACATGGTTACTATGGTGCATCTCATGGTTATTACATAGTTTTAGGCTATATTTTTTTATCATGTTCTTATAAAATTGTTTTTTTAGTCAACCCAAACTTGGTGGGTGAGGCATCTTATATGTATTAAATAGGGAAAGACCGCATTTCATCATCGGACACTGAGGATGTTGGGATTTATAGTTTAATGACATAGAACTCATACTATCATTGCTACCATTTTAGGGTCATGGATCATGGACCATGTATGTTGAAAATAGTTTAATGTCATAATGAATGGACCATAGGGCTTCTGTTAGATTAAGGTCATGGAAATTTCATCTGAGGAATTTGGAAAACGGATTAATGTCATGATGCATGGAAAAGGTGGTGTTTTAAAGGGTATTTTCATAGAACAAAAATGATATAACCTGACATGGAAGGAGGGTATGCAGGCCCATGTACTTCATAAATACCTTGAAACAAGTGGCCCATAGTTTAATGTCTTAATTCTTGGATTGTAAGTGGGGAAAGGGGAAAAATGTTGGCGAATTTGTGGTTGTGCCCAAAGAATGGATGTCTATGTGTCACTAAATATTTCATGGTAATTGGAATCAAGCCACATGTAGTTCTAGAATGTAGTGTTGTAGGATACAAGCACCAATAAAGTGGGTAATACTCCGAGATGAGGGAATATCATGTTTTTAACACGGGGTAAGGATAAAGTATATCATTATGTTCTAATGATGTAATTTTTTATTCATGTCACACTTAATACACGATACATATTATGTTCACTGCATAGGGTAGGACCGTAGTTTAACATAATGCACTGGGGTTGTAGGGATTTTTAGTTGAAGTTCATACAACTCATAATATGGTTTTTACTAGTTTAAATACCCAGATCTCGGATTATAGAGGATGAAAATAGTTTAAGATCCTAATTCTTAGACCATGACTCCTAGTTTAAGGTCATCTCAATTAGACCAATCAAAAATAGTTCATGGACCCTGGAGATCCTCACACGAAATAATTCTTTAGAAACATAGAGTTGGTGGGATGTGTGATATGTTCTGTATACATAGTGATCAAATATTATTCCCTATTATAATGGAAAATAATGGATAGTGTATGTTCCTTCCCACTTTGTCTCCAACATCAACAAATTTTTTTTAGGTAACATCGGCATTCTGAGAGCCTATACCATGTCACCCTAGAGGAAGCAATGGAGGAAATTTTTTTTGTTTATTTCTCTCACTATATTTTTATGGTGCCTCTCTAATTTGTGAAAGTCCTAAATCCTATATTCCATGAGGGCTTCACCTCATCTAGATGGACTTCTTCCATTCTTTCTAGTGTCTTATAGTCATAAACATTAATTAAAAGTGAAAAAAAATGAATCTCAATGGGTAATATTGACTTTGTTTTATACACCATGAAATATGGGGTCTCCCATGTGAAATTTTACGTTTTCATCAGATAGGCCCAGATGCATTAGAGATATTATCAGGACAAATCATTTTTTTATACTATACACTACAAGACAATAGGCCTATACCCACAGTTTTGAAAAAAAACCATGGGTAAAGGGATAGTAGTTGACCCTATACCCACGATTTTCCAAAATTGTGGGTATAGGCCACCTATACCCACGGTTTTGCCAAAAACCGTGGCTATAGTTTTATTTTAAGACCTATACCCACGGTTTTGGAGAAAACCGTCGGTATAGAGTGTTTTCTGAAGACCTATACCGACGGTTTTTGAAAACCGTCGGTATTGCTGGTTTTTTTTGAAGACCTATACCCATGGTTTTAGAAAATCATGGTTATAGCTTTCCCGCAATATGGCGGGGAAATAAAATTAGGCGGGACACGGAAAATATTTCGCGGGAAGTCAATATTTTCCCGATTTAGATTAATATATTTATATATATATGTATATTATCTTTCAAAATATACATAGCTGGGTTGATATGTCGGTTAGCCACATTCCATAGGTTCCATGAATGTTGCGAATTCGAAACCCAGTGGATTCTTTTTTGAATTTAAATACTGAATATTAATATAGATAAGAAGATATATCTCTATATAACATATAAAAATTCCAGCCCAGTTGGTCGTGCGGTAGCGAGATTTAGCGCAAGTCGCGCATTCGAAACCCAGCACCGGAACCTTTTTAGAATTATATATCAAATAATAATATATATATATATATAAGTCGATATATGTAAAAATAATAGATAAACAACCCAGCTCAGTTGGTGGCGTGGTAGGGATGGTAAGCGTGATTCTTGGGTTCAAAACACATTGGGTGATTTTTTTGAATTTAAATATCCCTCGGTTTGAACCGTGGGGTTGTGTGCCATGGTGGAACAGTGAGTGTGCCACATACGATTCCCCTATACCCACGGTTTGGACCGTGGGTATAGGCTAAGACCCCTATACCAACTCCTTTCCATCCCACGGTTCCCAAAACCATTGGTATTGGCTATACCCACGGTTCCCAAAACCGTTGGTATAGGATATACCCACAGTTTTGGGGGCTATACCCATGATTTTGAACTATGGGTATATTTCGTTTTTCCAGTAGTGATACGATTTTTGAAATATGCAAGTGGGGGTATAATTGAACACCTAAATCTTACTATTTTTTTATGAATGGTTTTGTGATGTATGGTTGGATTGTATGTTGTACATGGTATAAAATTTCTTCAACTCGAAAGCCTAGATGTTTTCATCATTTTTTGTCAGAATATCATGAGAAAATAAAAATTTATTAATGATTTTGAATCTCATGAACTCAATCAAGAACTGGTTTTTTACTTATTTGAGGGTAATATATTATTTCTATTTGAAAAAAACTAATTTATTGTAAAAATTTATGTGCGCTTTAGAGTTATCATTGTTGGGTATGGCCCACAATAATTATTCCCCATACTGATAAGGGCCATGAATACTTGGTAGTGTGAAGTATCTCTGCTAGTTGATTAATAAAGATGGAATAGATCTGAAGCATGCGAACCTTTTGGAGAACTCAACTAACTCATTAACCATGTTGATCTAGAGGTATCCCAACTGCGGAATTTAGTATGAGATCTTCAATCCTGCTTGATGGGTGCTACCAGATTGGGTATGGACCTCCTAAATGAACTGAGGTATCTCATATTATTTGATAAAATTGATGATAATTCCATCATACCCATTTTTATAGAGGGTTTTCTCAAGGTTATTCCCACTGTGGAGGGTAAACTATTTTGCGCACTAGCATATTATCTCACAATTTTCTTGGTTTGATGGTAGAATTACACAATGGAGAAATTCAATGAAGGGAATAATCTAATAAAGAGTTTCTTTGACTGTGGGGGGAAATAGGCCACTATAATATGAGTACTAGTTTCTAGTTGTTTTGCGTATTTTTTCCATTATCTGAGGTGGTGGGGTATATGACCCTCTTTTGTTCCACAAGGATGACCAGTTAAGACTAGTTTGTTTTTGTGAGGGATGCAGATAAACTTTACAAGGCATCGTCATGACTATTATGGAACTGAGAAACACCACTCACCTTCGGCTGAGAATGAAACTGGACCATCAGCTGATGAGTGTCCTCTAGCTGGACCACAAGATCTTCCCTTCTAATGATGTACCCATCCTTGATCTTCTTCATGACCAACTTAGAGTCTCCATTCAAACGTTGATAGGAAAAATAAATATGATGTTCCAACTCATGTCCAATAAGGAGAGTTTGATACTCATCCTTATTTTTGGAGCATCCTTCCACCAATATAAAACCGTATAGAATGATAACTTATCATGCAGTGATGAAGAAAATCCCAAGGAAACCCCTATTGAGCATGGGGATATTGAGATTTCTACTGGTTGGGATCTGGGATGCACCATCGAAATTCATCTCCCAACATGGAACAACTAGATATACTGAAATAATAGATTCATATGAGAATTCAACATCCAGGTTCAGTTCTTCAGGGGATGAATGTGTGTCTAGGAAGTCATTCATGGATTGACCATTGAAGTTCTTATGAAGGAAAAAACTGGTGTCAAATTTTTTTAGGATTACCACCCAATGTTTTAATCACCCTATCAAAATGGGGTAGTTGAGGATATATTTTATCAGGTACACTCAAGACACTAACTCTATCTCAAGATGTTGTAAATATTGTTCCAACTTCTATACTAAAAAAATATTACAAGGAAATACCTCTCAATGGGGGACTATCGGGTCTCCATGTCAAGTGGCATGCGGTTGAGATATTATATTCTATTTTACATTCCCTCATTTTTTTCTATGCTAGAAGGTATCTAAGGGACCATTCCATGGTACCCATATAGAGGACTGAAGTCTTTCCTTAGATGGGTTCCATTATAAGAAGAGGTTGTAGTGGGTACTGCTTAAGATAATAAGAAGTTGTTTGGCACTCCTCATCCCACTAATAAATGATTAATTTTTTCACGATCCCTGAGAAAATATTACACTCACACTTCCTATCAATATTTTTGATAAATCAGTGTATGTTGGCTAAGTGACCTTATAGACCTTAAAAATCTCATAGATTACTCATGTGAGTAATTTTATAGATTTCTTTGTTCTTATATGGGAGAATATTTATGCCTCTATATCTTATGAAAAAATTGAGAAACATCCCATTGGTGACCTTGAATGCGCACTCCAAGGGGCTTATCTTCAAGCATCAAGAGTGGAGGAAGCTAAACACTTTCTCATCGTCCTTGATATGGTCCTGAACCTTGTAGGATTTGACCACCAGATCATCCACATAACGTTATACCAATCTTCCAAGAATTGGATTTAATATGTTTTGCATGGATAATTGATAGTGAAACCATAATTATTTAAGATGAATGGAATCTAAGGATAGCATAAAGTCCCCTACAACTCCATGAATGTGGTGAACTACTCATTCTATGGAGAGATCCAGATATAATTATTCATGGAATATCCATCCATGATGGGGTGTTCTTTGAACCCTAATGTAGAATCAAGAAACAACTCTGTCATTGGAAGGGGAAAATCATCATTTGATGAGTGGTGGTTGAGGTCCTGAAAGTTGATGCATACTCTAATCTAATTATTCTTCTTCCTAACTAGGATAATATTGGCCAGTCACTTGGGATACTAGACTTCCCCTAAAAAATTTCTTTGATATTATTTGTAACTTCATCCTCAACCATAACACTTTGAGATGCGTGCATCATTCTAAGAGGCTTCTTTAACCCGTGTTGACTCACTTTGAGGCCAAGGCGATGAATGGTGATCTGACGGTCTAGCCCTGTAATATCATCGTAGCTCCAGTAAATTGCCTCATGTTTTGTTTCAAGTAGGACACATACTATTGTTCCTCATTTGGGTACATGGCTGCACTGATTAGTATTGGCCTTAGATCTTCCTCAGTACCAAGGTTTATCTGGGTTGACTAATCAACAGTGGTGGAGACACCCTATTCAAATGCTGATGGGGCATACTCGAAATCCTCCCTATTTTTTGAGATAGGTGGATCAGAGGGAGAAGGTATCCCTTCTAGGTTAGTAGACCTAGGGGGAGTATTGGTGTCTAATTTGGATGATATAGAATCCCCGATGAGGTGGTTCTGATATGAAAATATTGTGGTGATAGAAGCTGATGAAAAATTTCTGTTTAATTTTTGGCTAAAAGGTCAAACCCTAATATTGACGCAGTGTAGAAGAGTCATTATTCATCAAGTCATCCCTTTTTTTAATATTCATGAATGTCTTGGATTATTGAACATGGGGAGATATTCTCTATACTTCACAAGAGTAGGGTCTTCTAATTCCAGTCAAGACTGTCTGGTGTAGGAGTATGATGTAATTTGAGAGTGCTCTATTTTCTTTAATATAACCAAAAAACTCTTGGTCTGGAATTGTGGGATCTAATTGATGAATAGGTAGAAAAAAATTATTCCATTATTTACATACATGGATTGGTTGTAGTGGTGATTATATTATTTGGGGAATTGATGTACTAAACCCCATAATTCTGAACCTTTTTTCCCTCTCTTTTGTTATATCCAACATCCAGGTAATGGGTCTCACAAGATTCAAAGGAGAACACATCGCCCTAGAGTATACCTACCCGAATATCGAGGGAGTATTTGAGGGATTATTTTTATGATGAGGGGACCAATAATTGAAAATGAATATAGGTCCTTCCCAATAGCTTTTTCTAGGTAGTATCCTGTAAGACAACCATAAATTCAGTGTTGGATACATGGACACCAAGTTGACTCTTCAGACGAATTTTTTCCCATGGTTTCTACTCACTGTTATCATATCCCAAAATTATCGGGTTGTAGGGATTTAGAAATTTTTATGCCATCCCCAACTTATAAAGTGTTCATGTTAGGATAAGATTGAACCTCGAGCCAATATACATGAGGTAGATGTGTATTTACATGCAATTAAATTGACTGATGAAATACAATGGCAATATGATCACATGAATGGTGACACCATTTCCTTCCATGTAAAAAGAGGTCATATCTCTGAATTCCCATTTCCTGGTCTCCTAAGCATTGTAGGCCTTAAAATCAGTAACATATTTTTCAAACTAGCACTAGTAGAAAAATGATCTTTAACATTGGTTTCTTTAATTTTGACGTCAGTTTTTAATCGATGTTGAAGCCGTCGACAAAAAAAATATGACTTTTTTACATCTGTTTTTGTAAAATGATGCCCAAAATGAATTAAATTTGTTTTTTAGCATCGGTAAAAAAGGATGACAAAAATATCCTTCCGTATCATTTTTTGTGATGTTTTCCTTAAAAATCGACCCCAAAAATTTTAAAAAAATTGTTTCGACGTCGGTTTTTTAAAAAATCAGACGCCATAAATGAAAAAAAATTATCTTTGGGGTCAGTTTATACCAAAACAGACATAAAAATGTATCTTTATCTTCTTCCATGTTTTTGATCATTTCCTAATCTTCGATTTGATATTTTGTGGAGAAAAAATAGAGTTACATATCAAACGTTATGTTCGTTGGAAGTTGAACAAGTCAAAGTTTCGATTGGTACAACTCTTTTCATATAAAATTTGATAAACATAAATTAAAATCTTATACACCAAATGAGAATGGTGATATATAATTAAATTTACACCACAGTTGGTTAATCCCAATCAAATGTTCTATATTTTTAACTCGATAATAATAATAAGTCATCAATATAAGCAAACTAATCGAGCTGTTTTGAAATGAAGGATAAGTATAACAATGAAAATAAATAATTAGAATAGGTACCGTATTCAAATTAATGATTAAAGCTAAATTGAAAACTATATTGAATTGAAGAGGTTGAAAATGTTGAACTAATGATAAAATGGATTTATATATAGTAAACAAAAATATTTTTGATAGCGTTGTATAGAAATGTAGGCGGGATTTTAAAAAGGTAAATGCGTGTTGTGAAAAAATTAAAATTTTGATCCCACATATTGGAGAATATTCTATGGAATAGTTTTTTTTAAACCAAAATGAAAGAGGATTTACATTTGGATTTTGGCATCAATTTTTTAGAAAAAAGAATCCACAAATGCCGATTGATATCCCGTTTGGCATCAGTTTTTAAATAAACCGACGCTAAAAAGTAAAAAAAATATTTTTCACGTCAGTATTTTTAAAAAATGATGACAAAAAGTAAAAAAAAAATTGGAATTGTTTTTTTAAATAAACTGATGCTAAAATTTTAAAATGAAAATTTTTGCATTGATTTTTTAATAAATCGATGCCAAAAACTAAAAAAAATTGTTTTGTCATTGGTTTTTAAAAAACTTGTTGTGAAAAAAATATTATTGGCATCATTTTTATAAAAACCGACTCCAAAAATTAAAATAAAAAATTAATAATGTTTTAGATATTTTATTAAGCTTTGATTTTACTGGTTGTGAAGCTAAAACGGAGTTACGGATTAAATGTTATGGTCTTTGATTGATGAACATCTTTAAGACTTATATTAGAGAAGATCAACTTTCGATGACCAGAACTTTTAATCCGTAACTCCATTTTTGTTCCACAACTCTTCAAATAAAATCATAGAAAATAATCTAAAATACAGTAAGAATATCTAATTTTTTGCATCGGTTATCATAAAAACTAATGAAAAAATATATTTTTGGAATTTTTTCCACCAGGTTTTAAAAAAACTGTTGCCCAAACTAATTTTTATTCTTTTTGGTATCGGTTTTTAAATAAAATGATGCCAAAAATTCTCCTGAAACATATATTATGTCAGCTTATATGAAACTGATGTCAAACTAAAGATGTTAAAAACCATTTTTCTACTACTGGAGATGGGAGTTTCTTGGCTTCTTCAAGGGACTCCTGAATTTCCATTAACAACTAGAGAGCCTCAAGATTCAAAACCCTCATGGGTATGCCTGTGAGGTTCTTTAGAACATAAAACTTATGTTCCAGGGGATTTTTTTTACCTAAATAGGGATATTCCATGGTAGGGAGTGCAGCAGGTTCCATTGAATAAGATGATGAATGCTATAGGGCCTAACTAGTACTGGATATACTATACTTATGACTAGCTGGCCTGCTATAGACTAATTAAAACTGAGTATAGGTCAGCTGATGTCGATCCCCAACTAGATTCCAATGATAATTGAGTTCTTGAGGTTGAGATACATGATCGACTAATAATGTAATTTGTGGGAGAGTGCCTAATGGAGAATATTGGGAGGGCAGTGTTTGCTGATCCCTACTTAATTATTGCTTCTTGGTCTTAGTTACACGAACATCATGGTTTGATGAGCTAGCATGAACATTATATCTTCTATTGTTCCCTCTACCTCTCCTTCACTAGAGTTGACTGAAGTCACTAAAGGGTTTTACATATAATTCCTCCATATCGGGCATTCTGATGCAGTCCACCAACTCGATAGTGTTCATTTAGGTGTAATAATTATCATCATCAGTGGAGTATTCGAAAGTGAGGCTAGACCTTGAAGAAAATCTTATCTCGGGATTTATGAAATCAGCAAGAGTGAATGTTGGATTTTGCACTGGTGGGGGACTTTGATTTCCCTAGATCCATTGGCGTCTGTTCTTCCAAGACATGGAAGGTAGTGAGGTCAATGTGGGGGAATGTATTAGAGGATACAAAAAAACCACAAGAGGTTCTATATTTCTCAAGTGCACATAAGTAATTCCATGTGACTGAGAGACTACCTTGAAAGCCAACAAGTCATCATACATTAATGTCACATGGATGGGGATTTTTTTCCACTCATCAGATTCTTAAATTTCATTACCAAGGTTAGAAAATACATGTTTCACCTATGATGGAAAATATACCAACATAACTAAGCCATAATAAACTTATTCCAAGATCCATTATTTGAAATCAAATCATTCTATGATGGTGCATTTGAGGATCATGTGATATGGGTAATGGTCATTATGGATAGTGTTTCTATCCTCTTGGGGCCTCTTGAATTCTTGAAATACATATGTCATTAGACTAATGGAAACTGAGTATATTATGGCTTAGTTATCTTGGGGCCTCTTTAATTCTTCAAATACAGTTTCTCTAGTCAATTTGACTGTTCATAGAGATGTTATGCTGGTTTTGGCTTCATTTGGCATGGATGTGCCTAATACGGATGCACTCATCATGGCTCTTCCAAAAAAGGTACCATAAGGTGTTTAAAGTGGGGGAATTTTTCATACACATCGGTGGTAGTTTCTAACATTAAATTCCTTCTCAAGAGATGTATAAGTGAAAATGGGTGTGGCTTTTTTCTAGTCCACAGTTAAGATTTTTCTAGAAGCTCAGCCTTTTTAGGGAATTCTTGAAATCCCCCATGGTAGTTCAAAGAGATGTGGGTTACAACTATCTCATTCCTAATGATCTCCATACATGTTGTTAGTAGCTATATCTTGGAATGTAATATGTATATTTAGTATGTGAGTCCCTTCCATCGGGAAACTAAGCTGATGACTCAATCATTGGCCCTCTATTTTCACTTGAAGAGGTCAACCATTCTCATCTTGTATGAGGTGGAACATAACTAGTAGAGGAACTGTATTTGAAGATCCTCCCATCCAACAATATAACTTATGGTAATCTAATTTTACAATACGAATGTCAGACCTTCTAGATTCTGGATGAAGCATCAGAGCTTGGAATCCTCCAACTGTTCTAGAGTTCCCAAAAGTGGACCATACATTGAGTTGAATTGGGACTGATTCTGTATAAGGTCACCTATCCCATTAAATGGGGTGAATTTCTTATTACTATATAAGGACCCTAATTTTTATTAAATGACTATTAAATCATTTTAAAGATAAACAACATAGGAAGATTAAAAATCTAGGATCAAAAAGTTTAGCCTCTTTGGAAAATTAGGCTCATACATCACATTTTCATAATAAAACATAAAATTTAATTAATTAATTCTTATCTATATTCCAAGTGTCCCTTGTGTTCTTATTAGAACAAGTAATAACATGAGGATATACATCAATGAAATGGGTGAGATAAAATCCCAACAAGAGAATAAGAAATATCAGTCAATACAACATGGGTGACCATAATCATAATCATCATAACATAAGAATAATATCATTATCATAATAATTATAGAAATCATTAGATAAAGGAATATAATTTGTAGATGCCAAAAAATGAAACATCATGTTTTAGTGTTCAAAACCACCAATTGTTGTGAACAAAGATAGCATCATGTTCACACATAATATATGAGAATAACCATAACATCATCATTATGACCAAATATAGAATCATGTTCACACTTATTTCACCTTATCTAATGTGATATATCACATTAACCAATGCATTAGAGAACTATTTAATTCTGGGTGCACCTGTCATATCATAACATTTACAATATCATGCTTGCCACATAGAATGTATAAAAATCTTACTCATAAAATAACTCATCGAATGGAAATGGGTTTAATGAGAATTTCATAAGTCATACATTCATGAATAAAATTTTGAATTCCCAAAATAAATAGGTAATTACATAATTGATATAAGAATCATCAATCTTTAGTGAAGAAGAAACAATCTCAAGAGAAGTAAAATGTCTGTTTTTTTTAAGAAGAGTTCTTTTCTAAAATAATTATGTTTTTCATAAAATAGGGTAGAAAAATTTATATCAAATAAAATAAAATCAAAGACAAATTACAATTTATTTAATTAATATTACGAGAACATCCATACCAAAATTTTTCATGAAATAGGAATAACCTAAAGAAAATAATTGGGGTACGATAATTCCCCATAACTTATATCCCAATTAATTATGTCTCTTTTTCAACTCCTAAATAAAGAAATATATTTATTAAAACATTTATCCAAAAGTAAACTATAGTAATTTATATAACTATTTATCAATTATAATCATTGGATTATAATTCATAATTTTTTGATGTAATTGAAGCATCTTGATATCGTGTTTTTTAAATTTCTCATTTTTTCTCAATTTTATTATTTTTTTAATGTAAATTATAGATTAATATAATTAATTTCCTAGGAATATAATAAATTCAATTACATATTTATATATTGTTTATAATTCATACCATCCATCCATGAATTTGGTTATATGAATTTTCTTGGCAGTGTATTTGTAGGTGGTTAACTAACCAATAATGAGATGTTGTCGAAAGAGCAGGAGAAGGGAGAATGAAATTTATATATTCAATATATATGATACATGAAGTTGGTAAAAATAATTTATATAATATTATATTACAGAATAATTAATTTTAGAGTATATTTTTTTCAAGGAATTGTAAAAGAAGATGGAGAAAATGAAAAGAGGGAAGAGTTAATGGAGGATTACACTTTCATTGGTATGGATTATTTTATTGGATGGTTGACACTCTGTTCCATCTAAGAGTATAAAAAAATGAAAAAGGGAAATAATTTAGAAAAAAGAGTAGAAAACACACAAAGAAAATCAGGATTTTCAACGTCATGAACTTTTGATCTCCCTAGTCAGGCCAAGAGGTTTTCTGCGCGTAGCCTACATGCATGCCCCCATATATTGCCTATTCTACTTGCACACCCTCATTTGGAGCATAGTCTACTTCTGCACCCAATTTCATTTCACCCATGGTCCATTATTTGCATATAAATCGACCCTTTGGGCCTTTATTTGTATAGACTAATTTCCCTAAAACCCAATTGCTGCTCTGGTCACCCTAGTGCTTTGCCCAAATCTTCAGTAACATTCAAGGTAGTTCTTTAACACCTAGAGTGGAGTATTTGAGGGTGGATCATTGAAATTAAGTCCTTTTAGTTTTTGAAATCCATAACACTTGTGCGCCTAAAGAGCCCAACCTCCCTGAATCAAAAACACTTTTGTGCCACTTATTCCATTCACAGGAACTTGAGAACCCCACTTCTGGGATCACCTTTGAAAACACTTGAAGGCTTGATCCAAGTCTCAAACAATTATTAAAATATAGTTTTTTCATAGCTTAAGTGAATATCAGGACACCCAATCCCACTTGTGTTCCCATACTTGTGCGCACTTATCAACTTGGGCACCCCTCTTTGATTCACTTACTCTCTTCAGTCTAAAAGCCATAAATCCCTCCTCAAATCCATTCATGGAAAGGCTTCATATTCATTGGATGCCTTGTTTGAAATGGATTCGATTGAGACCTCCAATAAAACTGCATGACTCATCAAACATTTTGGAAAGTCACATCATTGTGTCTCTTATATGGGTTTATATATCCGTAGTTATAGGTTTCCCACATTTGTTTCACAATGGGTTTAGGATTAATGGAGTTTCTGTGGGTTTTTATAACTGAAATCACATGAACCTTTCTCCTAGGAATGGGTCTTGGATGTTCCTGGTCTTGAGAATAAGGGTTTGGGTCCCAACCTTTCCCTTCTTAAGAAGTTGGAACCTTAAATTTCTTGTAGGGAAGGTACAATTCATAATTTATTTTCCATTCATGAGAATGAAATGTATCCCTCCCCTACAAGGATAAATTTTAGGGTATCCATCCTTGGTAAAGCCTCTAACCTTCAACCCTACTTCCTTCCATTGGACCCTTGTCCACTATGAAGGGAGCATAGGGAAGGCGGGTTGCCTCACCCTCGTCCTGGGTCGCCTCACCCTCATCCACCGTCACCACTGTAGGTGCTCCCTCTTCCACCAAGGGAGGAAGAAAAGTGTGTGTGTCATTGTTGATTCATTCACATCCTTTTTTTCTCACACCGAGCATGACTCACATGTTCTTAGAGATTTATTTATTACAAAAAATTTGTAAACACCCACGGTGAATGAACTAATAGAACTCTGATTCCCACCACAATTGGGATACGTAGGAAGCCTTCTCAGGGACTGAGATCACTGGATATCCTCTTCAATAATCCAACACTAATTACCTTAATCTGGGCATCCTTCTTATGAATTGTCCCCAAATTAAACCCCCAAATCATCAAGAATACTATTCATGAAGTAATCCCAAACTAATTTCTCTCAACAGAATATACTCTCTTACGAGTCTTATCGAACTACATGAGATTTGATTCCCATCAACATGGGATACGTATGAAGCCTCCTTGAGGTTCGAACCCAACACCATAAATCAACCCCATTCTCCTTCATCCATATCCCCAATAGGGTTTAATATTACTTGAAAATCCATATCCCTTCCAATTTCATTGGGCTGCTTCAGCTTAAGTCCCACACCAAATTTTGACTAAGGACCTTTAGCATAGATGTCCATATCACAATACATTAAACTGCATGGATAGGTCCTTATCAAATGACCTTAAAAGGTATGATGTGTCCCATTAAGCAGAACCGAACTATGAGGGTCCTAATTCCATTCAAATGGATACATAGGTAAACTATTTTATGGGTACGATCCCAATATCAAAACATTCATCGCCATGGATGACAGTAAATTCCATATTTCCCCACAGAGTGGCTTAAAAACCAGTATCTTCAGAACGATGATTAAAATAATCATTAAATAGTGTATGAGAAGATACCATTGATAGAGAACCAAGAATACATTCGGATATCTCCATTAATGAAGAACCCTGAATACTTACTATTGATTATAAATTTTACACATGTTAATAAGTGATTGAAAATTCCAACAAAAACATATGTAATACTTGGTGAATTAATAAGGATAAATGAAATTATCATAAATTTATAAAGAGAGTCCCAGAGTAGACAATATTTCCCCCCAAAATGGAGTGATGAGTTCGATGTCCCATCCACTCGAACAATGCACATTTATAAGTATCTTAAATTTCAAACTTAACAATTTCCTACCTTTGGAAAGCTAGTCCCTTTTTGATAAAGAACCATTGGATGTTTCTGGTTCCATGAATAAATCTAATGGAAACTGCCCGAAAGCAATGATTCTTAAAACTAGAACACACTATTCAAGGAATAATGAAACAAAAATGGTGAACCCGATTTGAATTATTAACCATGTTAATAATGTTACCCACCTATTAGGCCCCTATCAATTGGTAAAGGAAGTCCATAAAAAAGAAATAAGTCACACATGTATCAATCTAAAAGATGTCACTTTAATGGATTTTATTGTTGATTTCAATTTTTTTCTCAAAACTCCATTCAGTCCAAAATATATTTATTTAAGATGACATCTGTGAACTTCCCGACCACTGATCCGGTTGGATCTTCATCCATGGAAAGGATGTTATTACCTACCCAGCATCTTCAATGATGGGTCTCCAATATGATGGTAAAGGATTAATTTTAGCATAGTATAATACCAATGTTGGAGGCTTCCCGACAGGCACTCCAGGTCAATAACAATCCTCAATTGTCTGGGCAACAACAATCGATGATCAAGAAGCAAATGGTTCCAACCATTGTTTTCTAACCGTTTCAGGTCCTTATCCCCAGAATGAAACTACCAGCCCCAGCTGTACTACATGGAAGTGGATCAAGAGGTCACTCAAGGCCTCAATTCAAGGATGTAGGGGTCCTTACTATGGACTCCCACTAAAAATCGCCTCCACCAATAGCGTATGGCAGTAAGCACCCAATATGATGGGGGTGTTGCCTCTGGACATTCGGCCCAAGTCTCTCAAACCTGGGAGCATAAGATGAACCACCGGGGACAAAATCCAGTCAACAGGGATTAGGATATTATCTCTTTCCCCTCCAGAGAAGTCCATCAACATAACTTGATGGTGAACAATGAGTGGGAAGACACACATGTCAGTCCTAATTTTTCTGTCCAACAGACTCATCTAAGAGAAACCCACCAATCCAACCAAAAAAATCTGGTGGAGTACTGTGAATAGGTACTTACACCTGTTTACAAATTATCATCCAGTCAGCAAGCTTGTCTAACTACATATAAAGAATCCTTCCAATCCAATGTGGTGGAAACTGGTAAACAAGAACATACACCTGCTTACACTTACCAATTATGCGAGCAGTCTAATTTACTAATATTAAAGGAAGTAATTCAACCATACTTGATAGAAAACGGCCATCAGGCACATACACCTTTCATTATTCATCAATCCTACCAACTATCTTGTTTTTAAGCACCCGGAGAATTCAGTAGAAAAGATCTGATGGAAATCTGAGGCAGACCCAACTCTCTTCCCCCATGCATGAGTATTGTCAATACCCATTGACAAGAAAATGAGGAAAAGAGCAAGCACATACACCTAATCAAGACACGGAATGGAAATATATTCCCATTCTATCCACTGATGTCACCAAACACATATTTTCAATAGTAAATGGACATACACAAATTCTTGTCTATATTTTGGAAGCATGCAAGAGTATTATAACAACAACTTCTACAGTACCAGGTGAACAGACACATAAATATGTCCCCACACCAATGATAACACATCATCATGCCATCATGGAGCATATACACACCTCTTTTCCAGTCTATAAGGTTCATGGGACTTACTCCCCCATGTCATATGGAAAACAAGATCGGTAATATACTCCCTTTCTAAATGGTGTTAATCGGTATTTTTAAGTGAGGACTACAAGGAAGGCACTTACACTTGCCAATGATAACCACTTATCCAAGAAATTATCCCCAACTAAGTGTAAGAGAACATCCAATAAGATGTATCACTAAACACGGTTGGAAAATCAAGAGTCAGCCTGCAATTTTTCTCCTCTTAATCCTAGAGTTCTTGAAGACCTTATACATTTATCTATTGCAGTTCACGATCATACACTCTCATTACCAAATTTTGGGAGTATTAGTAGTAATTCTAAAGTTAAATTTTGGATACATCATCATTAAGTATTTCTTTATGAAAATTCAGTCAATCCAGAGAGCCTATCTCGGGATGGGAGCCCCAGAAACCCTCCATGTGGCCAGAAGACCAAGGAGAAAGATAATTTATCTCTTACTATAATCCACCATGGGGGTCCTCCTAATGATGGAATTCATTGTGAAATTCTTTTCCACTATATTATTTTTCATTGTCAAGATAATTATATAATTGATATTATAGTGATGAGAAATCCATCTAATCTCAAGGCACATTCCAATACAAGTCCAGTCATGTCTGATGCCTTTTCATTGATGGGTGAAATACTTTCTCAAGAAGAAGACATATTAAGGTAATGATCATTCTCCGATTCAACCATGGGTCATTTTCCGTCTAATACAGAGTTTCCACTTTGTTCAGACCAAGTGGATAAACTTCAAGTGAATGATGGTGAATATATGTTAAAAATGAGAAAACAATTGGCTAAAAGAGAAATACCGTACAAGTTCTAGACTTTAAAAACATCTACGTATAACATTCCAGATTTAATGACAAAATATAGCATTCATGATATCTTCCTCAACTTATGGAAGACTCTTAGTCATTTGAAAACAAAATTATTACTATATAATTAATATCAAAATCATTTAAATGTAATAGAAGTGTTGCAGGGAAAAATTGACCTGGAATATATCTCAGTTTTCTAAAATCAAAACGTTGAAAAATAGTAGAGAACCATTTAGTTTTCATGCCTCAGTGCTCTAAAGAGGTTATGCATGTAAATTTTTTATCCCCATATGGTGTTCGTATTTGAGTATGGGGTGCACATGGAGAATTGCATTTCACTGCACTCCAGAATTTTCAAAGCCCGCTAAAAGTGGTCTCATGCAATTTTATTGCCCACAACTAACTACAATTAACAGATTTTGTATATAATCAAATTAGGCTCAAGAATAGGCCTCAAATTGCTCTCATTAGATTCAGTCCCAAGGAAAACAAGTTGTTGAGTTACTTTTACATCAAGCATCTGAAAATATTGAGCAGAACTCCCGCTTAAAGGATGTCAGCCATCAAATAATGAAAATGTCTGAAATAGAACAACAATATTCTGATACAGGTCATTTGAGTGGTTATCAGATAATGCACCCAGCTAATGTCTAAACTAGAATTCATAAACTTAGAAGAAAAGCTAAAAAATATATACCTTATAAGATCAAGAGCCACCCCATCTTGCAAGACTGGGGGATCATTTAAATCAACCGTCAAATTCATTAAATAATTTTCAATGGTTCGAAGAATATGAACATGAACATCCTCAGCCTATAGGGATGGGGGGATTTTCACATCTAAAATCCCCTCCTCAAGGGAAGTCAGATTTATCCTTATTAGAGAATAAGCCACAAAGAGAGCACACAACTGAAAAATATGAGGATTCCCTTCAGGACACTATCCACCAAAAAGCTCCTGAGAATCCATCATATAGAAGTGAATAGTCTCAAGGAATATATAAAAGAGAAGATCTTACAATGATACTGATAGAATAGCATCAATTCATTATGTGCCAATAAATTTCATTAACACCATTATAGAAGATCCTCTAAAAAATGAGTATAGTTTTGGGGAATCAGAAGATGAAGGTCATATCCAAAATACAGTACACACTAAAACAACTGAATATGGTATACGTACTCGAAATTAGAGGCTTACCCAGAATTTAGGAATTCCTTCAAATAACCAACTCCTAACCCTCTGAAAGGCATCTAATAAGTGGAATGGAAAAAGTCAGATTGCATATCGCTTTTCGACTATAGAAGGTCAATCTATTTTTCCTAAAGAGAGATTTTCACAGTAAGAAGAGGAGATAAATGAGATGAAAATAATCAATACAAAGTTACTTCAAAGCAGTATTTCTATTAGACATACTCCCCAGGAAGATCCTCAAATTGCACATCCTGTAAGAGATCCTTAGTAATGAGGATTTCTTTTAACTATAGATGTAGATAATGAATACCCTCTATTGGGTATATAGTCAGGGCTAGATCAAACACATGCTTATAGTCTTATTCATGTGGGTCATCCATGGAAAATACCAACACCACCACCAGTGGTTTTCCCAGTCGTTGCACCACTTCATGCTCCAGCTGATGTACATGTATAGGTCCCAGCTCATCCAGATATTACCCAAGTTCTTATGAACACAATTGAGGCATTAACAACTTGATTGGATGCTATGGAAGAACGATGTGCACCAGTTCAGCCAAAAAAGAAAGCTTACCCCAAGTTGGTGGACCTGATTCCACCACCACAAAGTTTTTTGAATAACACATTCCCAGTCATTAGTTGTTCTGGATAATTGGAATCGCACTTAATGAATTTCATTTCACATTGTGATCCCATGATGGTTACTCCTCAATAACAAGAAGAAGTAAAGATGAGGTGTTTTCTAAAGTCATTGCATGGACCAACTTCTGTATGGTTTATATGTTTTCAATCTCGATCAATTACTTAATGGGAAGATCTATGTCAGAAATTCCTTCTTCAATTCAACTCAATGCTACTGAAGACAATAGTTTTTTATCTTAAAAATTTCAAACAAATTTATAATGAAAGAGTTTCATATTTCATATCTTGATTGAAAGGATTAACATTTTCCTTAAGTCTGGAACTCCCTCAAGAAGAGTTTTTGCCAATTTGTGTTGAAAATATTCATGATGAATTACGCACACTTCTAATCCTCGTAAAATACATAGGAGGGTTTCGAGACCTTAATTCAATTTCTTGACATATAGAATATTCTATTATCGAAATTATTGAAAAAACTAGTGTAATTCCATCATCTCTAGGATAGAGAATAGGGAATTTATAGGTTGCTACAATTACACTCAAACAAGAACATGTACCTACTTCAACTTCAAAACCTTCATCATATCGAAGGGATCTACCTACATAGCATCATCAGAAATGACCGCATCGTCAAGATGACCAAAGAGATCAAAGGCGGAAATAGTTTTGAGGAATTAATGAATAATGACTATTCATTCCAGAATGAAAAAGTTCCCGATTACTTTATCTCATCTCTGTAAAACAATTTGGTTCTGTTTCCAAGGCCAAAGAAACCAAACAAAGGAGGAGATGGATATCATCTGAATTATTATCCATTTGACTAGATTTTGGGTCATCCCATTCAGGGGTGTTTTGTTTTAAAAAACATCCTACAAAAAATGGTTGACTCTGGACAAGTAAAACTGATATGTTCTTCATCCCAAGTAGCATGTGTTACTTTTGCTAATTCAGAAGAAGAAGGTGAATGAAAGGAAGTCAAAAGAAATAATGTGCAATAATATGATGATTGGATGATCATGAAAATGATGAACTGAAATCATTCAATTCTCTGAACATAGTTCAAACAACTGATTGTGTCTTCCGCCACTCCTATCACAACAAATCTACATTCGTCAAATGATCAGTCATCAAAAATATAACCCTCAGTGAAGCAACGTGATCTGAAGAACAAAGATAAGTTAGAAGAAGATGAGTTCATGTCAAGGCCAAAACTATCCTTGACCCTAGAATATTTCATTCCATTTCCTTCAAAATAATAGGAATTATCCCACCAAATGGCACAACCAAAACTAACCTATCAAACAAAATCTTCATTAGATAAAGAATTGACCTTTGGTTTTGTTGACATTATCCACTTAACGGATCCTTATGCCAAAAGTGGTTCCGATTATAATGAGACGGATCTCCTTGTACCTATATGGGGAACCATAGAAAGAGGCCAAGGATACAGGGGAAGAAATGGGTATTCTAGAAGAAACTATTTTAACTCTACCCCTACTCAAACTGTATATACAGCAGAAACTCATGGAAGATCCCTTCAGTGGGATCAACAAGAACAAGAAGTTTCTTCTGCTCAAGACCGGTTCGATATTGACATTATTATTTTGAGGACCATTTAGAAGTTACACCATCTTCCTCTTAGCAAGTTGGTAGACCTAGTTAGTCTAATCTACAGAAGCTATGGGTATTTCAAGTTTCTGCTTCGACGTAGTGAACGCCCACATCAAGAGTGTCAACTTCCAAGGTACCTGAAAAACCACATCTCCAGGATGGGAAATGCAGACCCATGGACCAAAAGTATGATGTCTTGAAACAGTTGGACCATGTACCAGAAATTGTTTCAATTTTGGATGTCTTGAATCTTTCATAAGGTCTTCAAGAAGCACTTATTGAGGCTCTGTTAAGTCCACAAGATTTTGAAATAGAATTTGTTCCTACTGAGCTTTACTATATAGAGAATGATCATGCATAATGTCATGAAGGAATATCTTTTATGGATGAAGATAAAGATAATTTTGTACATGGACATATTTGTCCCTAGTATCTATCTGGAAAGGTCAATGACATAGGCATCTGATGAGCCTTGATTGATAATGGCTCCAGAGCCATCCTAATTCGTATTCATACACTTGATCAATTAGGACATACTGAATATGACTTATCTTATTCCAATTTAATTTTGAAAGATTATGAAAAGAATGAACAAGAACCTCTGGGTGAGATTACACTAAGAACATAGTTTGGAGATCTTATGACTAATTCAGATTTCATGGTTGTTCGTCAGGACACAACCTTCACCATTCTGCATGGAAGGCCTTGGCTACATCATCATGAAATCATACCTTCATCATACCATCAATGTCTCAAATTCTGTTTCAAGGGTCAAATCAGGATATTTATGGTGAAAATTCTATGTTCAAAACATTTGAATCTCAATAAATTGAGGCAAAGTTTTATCATACAAAGGGAATGAAGTCCATGAAAAATGAGGTAACTAGAATTAATTCTACGAATGGTTTGGAAAATATTCTATAAAACCATTCATAAATTTGAGTACAGGTTATGTGTTACCTATCAATAAAATTGAATGGTTAAAACTGAATCCAAGAACTCGACCAATAACTTCCATAATGTCAATTGCTGCAACTGAGCCTGACAGCATGGTAGAAATTTTTGATTCACCAAGCAATGATGGAAGATTTAATGGATATGTCTTCATTTCATCTTCCGA
Source organism: Viscum album (assembly GCA_963277665.1). Lineage (NCBI taxonomy): Eukaryota > Viridiplantae > Streptophyta > Magnoliopsida > Santalales > Viscaceae > Viscum > Viscum album. Next base: position 568,462,518 of record OY728153.1, on the reverse strand, counting down.
ACTACAAAAAGCCTCTACTTAATAAATAAGAATAGATGAAGTTGTAGAAATGATAGATTAAGAAAAATATTCTGATTTCTAAGCCACCATGTCCACTTTATTACTATAGGAAGACCCTCCATAGTCAGTAGGGTTAGAAATGGTGGCCTCTTCTTTAGGGTTTTCAAATATTGACTTTCCCCTAACTCTGTAAGTTTTGATTTGTCATCTACTCTTCAAGAAATAGAAGAAGTAAAATATAATGAAAAATATGAGGAAGATCGTAGGGATACTCCTTCAGAATTTGAAGAATGTTTATCTACCAATGTGATGAGCTCATAGAAATAAATCTTGGTACATAAGAATATCCACACCCCACTCTAATTAGTGTAGCCATGAATTCTGAAGAGAAATATGTGTATACTTAATTTCTAAAGAAACATCGAGATCTATTTTCTTGTAATTAAACATAAATTCCAATACTTAATCCCAATGTAGCCACTCATCATTTGGTTATTCCAAAGAACATCAAGGATTCAAGTAGGCAGCAAGAAGAACAAACCAAACTCATTCCTCTAAAATTGAAGTTGAAGTTGATAAGATTATAATTATTAACATTGTTAGTGAAGTTCAATTTCCCAAATTGATAGTCAACAATGTCCTAGTGAAAAATAAGAATGGAAAAATGAGAGTATTCATTGATTTCAGAGATCTTAACCAGAATTTTCCAAAAGGTGACTTTTTAGTCCCAATCACAGAGCTTTTAATCGATGCAATAGCTGGCTATGAATCCATTTCTATCATGGATGGATACACTAGGTATAATAAAATTCTTATGGACCTAGAGTGTGAATAATCTTCATCATTTATATCACCTCAAGGTGTACTTTTCTATCGTGTAATTCCCTTTGGAATAAGGAATTTAGGTGCAACGTATCGACCTACCATGCACCATATATTCAAACCCTTATTAGGAAAATTTTCTGAATGTTGCGTGGATGATTTTTTGGTCAAATAAAGAAAAATTTCCAATCACTTGGATGATCTGGAGACTATATTCAATAAACTTTGGCAACACAGTTTTAATATGAACCCCTTGAAATTTGTTTTGGGGGTAATCTTACAAAAGTTCCTTAGCTCAGGGGTACGACATCATGTTATCGTAGATTATCCTGAGAAAAAAATCATTCCTTGGAATGTTAGCTCCTTGAAATTGGAAATAATTAAAATGGATCCAAGGAAAATTGGCGTATATTCGGCGTATTATCGCCAATTTGGAAAGAAAGTGTTTTCCCTTCATCGTATTAATGAATAAGAGAGTCACTTATCAATGGACTGAAGAATTCCAAGAAGCATTTGATACCCTAAAGAAAAATCTCTTGACTGCACTGGTATTAGTGCCACCTGTTGAAGGATGACCACTTATTCTCTATGTGGGAGCTTTAGAGTGATCAATGGGTTCCTTCCTTACCCAAAAGAATGATGCTGGGAATGAAAACAGACATTAATATCTCAGTTGAACTATACCTGATTCAGAAACTCTGTATTCATGTATAGAAAATTTCTTTCTAGAATTAATCATTGAAGTTCAAAAATTGAGGCACTACATGCAGCGTCATGAGGTCCAATTGGTGTCTCATAATAACCCGCTCAAATTTATCCTCAGTTGTCCTATGATTACAGGACGTTTGGCATGGTGGGAAGTTATTTTGCAATAGTTTGACATCTAGTTTGTGCCTCAGAAGGCAATAAAGGGCCAAGGTCTGGCTGACTTCCTTGTTAAGCACCCATCAGAGGAAGATACATCATTTAATATTGAACAACCTTATGAATAGGTTTTCATTATTCATGATAATCCCCAAAAATCAGAGATATACTTTGATGGTGCCTCCAGAAGTCCAATAGGGAAGAGAATGAAAAAATCCTAAACTCAAAAATGTTGGGTTAGAAGTTGTCCTTATCTCCCAAAAAAAGGCATTGTTTCCTTATTCCTTTCTGTTATCGGAAGGAAGAACCAATAATGAGGTAGAGTATCAAGCTCTCATCGTAGGCTTGGAATTGGCACTTTAGGTGAAACTGAATCACTTGAATGTGAAAGGTGATTTAGAATTGGTAATCAAACAAATCAATGGGAATATTATTTCAAAAAATAAGTGTTAATCACTTTGTGTGATTACGTAAAAAGGTTAATGACTAAATTTCACTCAGATCCAACATTTTCTTATGTCTGCGGTCCAAAAATTCCTAAGATGATGCACTATATAACGTATCTATAGCCCTGAAAGATCAAAATTAGGATGAGACAATCATAAGTATATCCCATTTTCATGTGGTATCACATTTCCTTTAAAATATATTCTTGGAAATTAATGAAATTAGCCATATTTTTATTCCACATGGTCATACCATGATATAGAGAACACCCATTATAGAATATCTTCAAAATGGAGTACTTCCACCATATAGGGATGAAAATGAATAGAAATTATGACAAGCGGCCAATTTTACTCTTTATGATTGTCCAGATCACCAGAAGATCCTCAAAAAACGAGTCTGTGATGGAATCCTCTTCAGTTGTATTGATGGAGATGATACTACAGTTGTCATGAAAGAAGTAAATTCAGGATCTTGTGTTGATGACCTATTTGGGCGTAGGATTTTTGATCAAATTAGAAGGCTTGGATACTTTTGGCCTTCAATAAAGTAGGATTGCACATATTTCACTATGAAATTTCATCCCTACCAAGTGCATGCCATCTTCATTCATCAACACCCTGTGTTGCTAAATACAGCTAAATAACCGTGGCCTTTTTCCACATGGGGAATGGACGTAGTTGGACCTTATCCACCAGCTACGACTAGGAAGTTCAATTACATTCTTACTGCTGCTGAATTATTCTCTAAATGGGCTGAGGCAATTCATCTCAAGGAATCTAGAGCCAAAATTATTGTTAGTTTTGTCAAAAAATACATCATTTCTAGATTTGGTATCCCTCATTCAATATTAATGGAAAATGGAACCGATTTCGATTCTGTTGGTGTAAAGAAGTTATATTAGGATCACAATATCATGTCCAACCATTCATTTCACTGTCATGCAGTGGACAATGGACATATAAGGAATTTCAAAAAACCTTATCATATATACTCTAGAAGATGGTGGATAAAGATAAGAAATCTTGGCCTGATAAAATTTTGCATGCTTTATGGGATTATCAGACTACTACCTGTACTACCACCCAAAAAACTCCATATTAATTGGTATATTGAACAGAATTAGTTTTCCCAATTGAAATGAAATTTCATTCACTCAAAGATTCAATTTGTGATCAGTTGTCTACAGAAGAGAGGTCTCAAAAACAGTTTTATGAGTTGGAGTGATTAGAAAAAAAATATTTCATACATTGAATCATTTAGAAGTATATCAGAATAGTATAGTGTTATCCTTTAACAGGAAAATTCATTGTGGTTATTTAATTCAAGTACAATTGGTATTGATCCTTAGGACTCCAATGATACCAGGAAAGAAACCTCCAAAGCTTGTGTCAAAGTGGGAAAGACCTTATTCCAAACATAAGGTCTACTAGAATGGTGTGTATTCCTTAATATCAATGGATAGAGAAATTATTACAACTCTTACCATTGTGATATTCTTGATTAAATACTTTTTTCAATTGCTGCGTCGTCCTTTCTATAAGACTGAAAACTCCACAACACCCATATCCTCGCTAGAAGATGTAAAATATCATAGTACAAAATCCTAGTTGCAATACGTTAAACTGAATAACAACCATAAACGCCCATGTTACATGATGTTAAAATGGGTAGCATCTTTTACCTTGTCGCGTGACATTAAATTTCATTCCATCATTTTTCCTTGTTATATGACATTAAACTATGCGGCTAATGACTTATCTACATAGCATTAGGACCTTCCATAAGAAATCATTATTGAAATCATTGCTACTCCTTAGTGGCACATGAGTGCCTCTCTTCTCTATGTCTAAGTCAGATCTACATAGGGGCCTTTTTTTAAGAACTATGTGTGGCATGATTCTCATCTATTTCAGATACATATTGATGCTTGGATCTCCAATCTTGGGCCCAGCAACAACCAAAAAAATTTAGTTCCTTTTATCATCCTATATATTAATCAGATCTATATAGAGTGTTCCATTATGATAAATGGTCCGATATTTATACCATTTTTTCACTTAATTTTAACCATTCTTCTAGAACATGTCAAAAACCCTCGTCTCCCATATCAAAGTCGATTGGTGTGGGAAATTATTGTTTAATTAATTCGGTACGGCTTGATTCTCATCTATAGGAGATACGTAGGGATTCTTAGATCTCTAATCTAGGTCCCAACCATGATAAAAAACCCCTTTAATCCTTATATTAGAATCAGAACTGCAAATGGTGTGTTTAAATAACTACATATGACTTGATTCATTCCACCAACAAGACATGTAGTGACTCTTGGGTTTTACTCCTTAGTCCAGCTATGATATGTATTTATTTTTCACATTGGTTCATCATCATCCTTAAAACATGATGATAAACTTCATGGAAGACTAAGAGCTACATTTGGCTTGATTCTTGCTCTAAAAAATTATGTAGTGAGCCCCATGCCTTGTACATTGTCTCATCCCTTACTTAATCGTAATACCCTTATTCCTAACTTGTGTCGCCATTTGTGTTATAGAAGAAACCTTTTACTGATCCTTGTTTCTCACATTGATCATAGCTCACATGGTCTAAGGAATTGGGTAAAATACTTCTCTGTATAAATAAGGTGTCTCAATTCCTTTTGGGGTTATCAATGTCCTCGTTGCATGACTTAAAACTGCACAGTCCAATGTCCTCACTACATGACTTAAAACATCACAGTATAATGTCCTCACTACATGACATAAAACTACACAGTACAATGTTATCACTACGTTACATAAAATTTCACATTTCAATGTCCTCATTGCATTACATTAAACTACACATCACAATATTAATTCAAAGGAAACAAATAAAGTCTCCATTTTACATGTGAGTTAGATCTATGTAAAGGACTTCAAACTGATGGAAAATATTGATTCAAATATTCCTCATGTGCATTGATCATAACCCCCTTCCATATTTCAAACACTTAATCTTGAATATTTCCATAACATCATAATATTTATTACGATTTCTGGTGAAATAATTTCTTATATTTGAGAACTCTTTTTCTTGTCTATGTAGTACATTCCTTTATGTGGCCTTGCAAAAGATTCCCACATAACGGGCCTATCAGTCAAAAGATGTCACTATTTGGCTATGTAGTATATGCCCCAATTGGCCCTCCATAATAAAACCACCAAAATGGGTTTGTCAAATGATGGTAATTTCATTATTATTTATAGTTTCTTTTTCCACTTCAATCATTGATGAAAATATACAAGATTTTCTTTAAAATAATCATTCATGTGTATTTGTCCCATTATCGTTCTCTCAATCTGAAAGACCTCAAGACCATGGTTTACACATATCTCTCCCCATGTGTTCAATGAAATATGAAATAACCATGGATCACTTGATCACATATCATATAACATTTCCATTTCTCATCTTAGTTGTATGATCTAAAACTAAAAACACCATACTCCCTACGTTTTGGTCAGACCTTCTTAGAAACCCTATTCCACCGATTATTTATAAATTATGATTGGCAATACTCTCCATTTTTAGGAACCTTTCTCCATGAACCAAACATTGTTCTTTAGAAAATATGAATCATCATAAACCTTCTTTAGATTTTATTAATAGAATGTCAAACATATGGGAGCTCTTTTTCCTGACTATGTAGTACGTTCCATTTGGTGGCCTTGCATAAGTTACCTACATAACTGGTCTATTAGTCAAAAGAGACCACTATTTTACTATGCAGTGTATTTCACAGTTGGCCCTGCATATGAAAACTCCATAACAGTTTTGTCAAATAATTGTAACTTTGTTCTTGAAAACGACTTCCTCTAATGCCTTTATCCCTTTTTCCTTATCATTCATCAGATTTATAAATTCCCCAGTCACAGTTTTTAAATTTCCCTTCCATACCTGAATATGGTAATACATTTCCAAAACAATTATCAAGAAATTTGGAAAATCTCGTACTTTAGGTCAAATCTAAATACCTTCAATTAAATCTACTCCATGTCCTCACTACATGACTTAAAACTGGATAGTATAATATACACACTACATGACTTAAAACTGCACTGTACAATGTCTTCACTACATGACACAAAACTACACGGTACTATGTCGTCACTGCATTACATAAAACTGCACAATTTGATATCAGAAATTCCACTTTGTTATAAATCTTAACCATTACACAAACACCAAATTTTTATTGAAATGGTTTTCCTATTCAAGACATATTTTGTCATAAAATAACTCTTTCATTCATAAAATTCCATTCCTTGGAAAACCCACTCATTGTGGTCTTGAGTCATCCAAATATTATTTTTCCTTGTCTATCAGTAGTAAAATTCTAAATTCCTAAGAACTCTTTTTCTTGACTATGCATTATGCACCCTTAGGTGGCCTTGAATTATATTTTTCTACATAACAGGAATGTCAATTAAAATATGCCTTTATTTGGATATGCAACATATGCCCTAGTTTGTGCTGAATAACTCAACTCCCATAATGAGTTTTCAAATAATGGTAACTTTTTTCATGGAAGAGACTCCCCTTATGATGATATAAGATTTAAATTTGGTGACTATAAAAACCATGGATCATGATTCCCCTTTAAAATATCTAAATAATATTAATGTAATTCTTAGCCACTGATTCTTGTTTGGGATCTAATTTCAAAATTTATGGTCAAAGATATTAAACCTTAAACATTAGACCTTTATATTCAAACATGAAAGATTCTAAAATGACAACAAGAAGAGACGCGGTACTCACCAAATTGAGAACCCGAAAAGAGAACTTTAAACAAAAGACCAGTCCCAGCTCACTAAACATGAATTTTGTATGATTTAGGTAATATTGAGCAATAAAAACTCAAATGATACAATGTTTGTGGGGTTTTCCATATAAGCCCAGAAAAAATAAAAATATTCTTAATAGGCCCAATGGATTAATTAAAACAAAAATATCTAGAGATAATTAAAACACAGATCATTGAAGGCAAAATACTTTTCATTTATGAAAAAAAATTCACGGAGGAGCACCCACAAATTAGAGTCTCTCTCTTATCAAAAATCACCAAAGGTTTTCTACATAACTCCTTATTTTATTAACAGCCTCTTAAGCCCCATCAGCTACCTGTTGAAGCTTGTTTAGTTGACTATCTTTACTCTCTCTAGCATGATGAAGTTCTTCTTTAGCATCTGAAATGGATTTTCCACCATCCTTATAGACTTATACTAATGAGATATGATGTTGGTCATTATCCCTTATGATAATATCTAATTCTTTTTGAAGACGCAGCTATTGAATAGTCTTTTCATTGATCTTCTTATACAGTTCATTCAACATTGTAGTATGATTAGCCTCAGCTCAGGACAGTTCCACATGGAATTCTTCAGTGTTTATCAATAGTTTAGCTTTTATCTTGCCCTTCCAATGCTTTTTTTATCTTTTTCTCTCCTTTAAATAATCTCTTTCAACATAGTATGAATTTCATGGTATTCAAAACCACGAAATACTAGCGTGATAAATAGATTTGAGAGTCATGTGATTATTGAAAGCATTTCCTCAATGGGTATCTCATATATTATCTTCCATATATTCTTCCATGATTTGTGACATGAAATATGAAGAGCCTTTTTCATTTATGGGTCAAATTCAGAATCACTATCATAAGGAGGGATGTATTTTTGGATTAATTCACTAAAATAAGTTCCATGTTCTTCTCCTTCATGAGAAATGGATCCTTCACCTTCTAGTAATGTTTGAGCTGATTCGGAGGCTTCACCTTCAGACCTAGCCATTGAAGTTGATAGCCCTATATAGTAAATCCAAAAAAAATTATGGTTAGATTCATGGGATAAATAATGTGAATAAAATAACAATATCAATATCTCTTACATAATAATAGGTTTGCATCGTGAGAAGACTCCTCCCCAATAATATCAGCTTCAACATTTTTGTTTGATGTCTCTGTGTGGGAAGTGTTATCTTCAATTGGATCGTGATCTTTAGAATGAATCTCTTGATGATTCATTGTCTCAAGATTCACTTGATCTAATGTCTCCAAAATAAAGACATTGAAATTAATATCAATAATTTTTTCAAGTATCGTTGCGGTAGTAGTTTCTTTATATGAAAATGAATTTTCAACCAAACACGGTTTGCAATTTAATCATTAGAAGATTAATATGGAAAATAATGAAAATTCACATCCAGTTGATTCTATACAAGGAAATTAAAAATATTTTAAATTATTTGGTATATTAGCATGTTCTAATACTTCTTCAAAATTCTTGTCAATGTTCCTCATATCATCCAATGATATCCCAGATCCCAGGTTAGTCTCACCAATGGGAGCACTCAGCATGTTTTCTTTGCAACCTTCCTCCGACAAGCTTTGACCCCAAATATCTTCCTCTTCAACAGTTGTGGGGTCAGCATCAGTTGTTTCCAGATGTTCTGGTGCATTTGAAGAACCTAAAGTATGATAGGATGGAAGTAAATTGTTGTTAAATTTGATATTCTATAAATCATTATTGATTTACCAAAAGCCTCCTATATTTTGATAGCTGGAATTGGAGCATTGTTGGGAACATATATTGGTTCCTTTGGCCTCAATTCCACTTCAGGAACCACCAGATTAGTAGGAATTTTAGCATGTTCAGCAGTACCCTTCATGGTTCCTTAATCCTTATCAGTGTTTTCTTTTAAATAAGAAACATAATAAGCCCATGTAATCCTAAGAAGTTTAAACATTTTTCCTGAATAAGGATAAAATTCATGAAAATCTAGAAGGATTAGCACTGCTAAGAAAGTGTTTATCTATAGATTTATTTCTTCTAGTATTTAGTTTCTTTTCCTTCTTAGGAGGAATTGCTTTATCATCTCAAAATATTGGTATTTGAGATGGTAATACCCTTTCCTTCTCATCCTCCATGGACTTTTGGCCGGGATATATTTCTCCCAATTCACTGGGTGATCTAGTAGATCCAAGAGCTGTATCTCTAGGGCTATACCATGGTAAGGGAACTTCAGTTGACTTTCCATTAAACAACTGCACGTTAAAAAGGATATCTTCCTTGAGTAAAAATGCATTGAATAAATTTAAATAGAAAAGTATAAGGGAATATTAGAAAAAAGGAAACTTGCATCTCCAGGATCAACAAAATCACATCATTATTCATCTAATAAAGGAACAATATATTCAATGGTATAATTATCTATCATTTTCATCACTCGATTAGTTTTCGGAATGGATTCATCGATTTTATATATGAGGATTTATAGCTCTCAGGTGCAGGTTCTCTATTCCTTAGGATTGTCCTTAAATAAATTGTTAGAAGATGAATGTTGATCTCCTACTCCTAGAATATTCATCCCTTCATGAGGATCCATCAACATGGTTTTAGCATCATAGTATAAACTTTCCAATGTTTTAATAGCTTCTAGTCTTAAATATTTAGTGTACACGATAGAGGGTTGTGATGAGGATCCAACAACATTGGATTTATGTTTCTTCCCAACCCTTGTAGTCACGTATGGGGGATGAGAAACTAGAACTCATCACTCTTCATGATTATGGTGACTATAACACCTTAGTACAACCTCAGTAGAGATTGATGGAGTGGATATCTTAACTCTGGTAGGTGGATTATGTTTGGTATGAGGTCTCTTTAGTGAATTTGGATCCTCATCACCTACACCCTCAGACTCTAATGAGTCAACCCCTGTGGATAAACTGTTTCCTTCTAAGCAACAGGGTTCCCTCCTACTACTCCTCTTTACCCCCGCTTGAGGGAAGGAATGGTTTAATGCTCCTTTAGGGTATGATGAGACCTAGTTTTTGGCATACCAGATAGTCAATATTCTTACTGCGTCAGTGATAGGTAAATTAAATACTACCCCAGTCTTCTCCGTAGATGTCTGCAACCATAGTTACTAGGTAACCATCAGATGTTTCTCTATTCTAACATTCACAATGGGAGATATAGAAGTTTTTGCATACATTTGAATTAACACATAAATATATAATGATCATAGACCTTGCATATTATTTATCCATAAATCCAGGTGGCCAAAACGCCATATCTGCAAGCTATCATGTATGCCCTCAACTCTAAACTGGTCATCCCATCATCAACAATTCTACCCATAGGCAGATTCCCATAAATAATGAAATAAAATTCCTTAAACATATTTAATATACCTTTAATGTAATAATATTTCAATGATATGGGTGAGATACCAGAGAAATCTTGAACAGATGGTAGGAAATAACTTCCAAATACATCTACTCCACTTTTTACAACATATGTTCTAAATTGAGTAGTGACCCCTTCCCATAACACCTGGAATTTTACCGCTATTATAAAAGGAGAGTTTCCTCTGTAAATATGAAGTAGGATCCTATGAATATTTTCCAAAATAGAAGTGGCCAACCCTACCATTCTTTTCTCATCCAGCTTGGTTGTGATAACAAAAGTTCTTGGCCTTACACCTCCTTTGGAATCTCAAACTGGTAACAAGTACACACTGAGACACATGGACAGGAAACCAAGAAAATGCATTTTCATATGAATTTTGGGATTGACATCATATCCCAACATTTCAAACTCCCCTTTCTCTATTGTTATCAAAAAAGTTTCAGGTGTACATCTTTTCACTTTCTTTGGATAGCTGGTTGGACGAGGGCACATGGGCCCCTTTTCCTTCTTCTTTACTAGGAATATTTCCATCCATTCATCTGAATTAATATCCCTTATTATGTGGGACATCATGGTGTTTTTGTTCTTGGGTTTGATAAATATTTTTATCAACCCACGAACCAACATTGGGGTCTTCTCTGAGTCATTCCATGTTACTTTGGGAGGAATAAATTCTTCGTACATATCTCTAAGGATATGAGATCCCGAAATCTTGTATACATACCACAAGATAATACCTACTTCTCCATGTTTTAAATGGAATGATTTACTTTGTGGTCTTCATTGGCTTAGTAACTTTGGAAGAAAATCAGCATTCCTAAACACATAGGTTGGCCCAACACAGATATCCTTGTAAATCCCAACACCATTTAAGTAATCTATAAATTCTACACATGTCTTAAACATCTAGTATACCCACATCCATGAAAGTTTTATACCTCCTCCTGGGAAAAAACCCCAAATTTTCTTCTATCCTTTGGATTGATCCATCTGAGAATTTTGAAAGATGGATGAATAAAAGTATGGTTTAATCTCGGTTTTGTGTGCTTTTAAATATTGACCACAAGGGTTGTGATTCATGATATGATCCTTTTCTATTGTACCAGAATTAGAAAGTCATCCCCCAACAGAAACTTTGGTAGATGAGAAGTTGGTATAATATTGAAACCAAGAGAGTGAAATATAGTTTTACGGGTCCAAGGTATTGACTTATTGCAGATTGCCATAGCTATAAAGAGGAAAATAAGTTCTTCTAGGAATGTTGAAGTGTTATTTCATCAGATATTTTGAGAATTATGGAAGTTTGAGGTCACAGAAATCATAGTAGTCATGAACAACAACGTTAATCATGTAATTAATCCTCTTACTGGCCAGTTCATCAGAGGTTCTGATTCTTCTGGAAAACATTGCACCTTCATAAAGAACAAAACTTCCATTTTATGTAAATTCATTCTTGATGTTTGAAAAATGAATTAAAAAAAATTGGAAATGACATTAAGGCACAAAATTATAAAACATGGAGGAAATATGTAAAACGGCGTGCATGTGTGGTTCCCAAGTTATAGCACACAACTAAAAACATACAGAAGAAGCATGACAAGTGAAGAAGGACTTGCATGCTGAGAGAAAAAATTCCAAAAGTTAGAGAATTTTTTTGGAAGTGGAGCCCCAATATATAAGTGATTAAATCCTCCCTAGGATCTAGAATATTGTTCCCTACCATCTTGAATGACCAGTTTCCTTGCGCATTTAAAACTTTCGCTCTTAATACTTGTGCGCCTCAGTACCCTCTTCTTTCTTCTTCATTACTTTACCTTAGTATAGGATCTTGTTTTCATTCCCGATCCAATTATGTGGGGGGGTTTTTTTGACACTCCATTTCTTCAAAAAGTATATAAATTAAAAAGGAAAATAATTTATAAAAAGAGGATAAAACACATGAAGAAAATCAATATTTTCAAAGGCATCATCTTTGGATCTCCCTAGTCAGGACAAGAGGCTGTCGGCATGCATCCTACTTGTGCACCCCCATATGTCATGTATCCTACTTGTGCACCCTCATTTTGTGCACAGCCTAAATATGCACCCATTTTTATTTCACCTGAGGTCCCTTATTTTCCAATAAATAGAACCTTGGGGTCTTCATTTGTACGGACGAATTTCCCTGAAACCGAATTGCTGCTCTAGTCTCCCTAGTGCTTTTACCAAGTCATCTGAAACATTCAAGGTAGTTATTTAACACCTAGAGTAAAGGATTTGAGGGAGAATCATTGACTTATGTTCTTTTAGTGTTCAAAATTCATAACAATTGCGCTCCTAAATAGCTTAACCTCCTTGAATAAGAAACACTTGCGTGCCCCTTATTCCATTCACAGGAACTTGACCTCACCACTTCTGGGATCACTTGTGAAAACTCATGAAAGATTGATCCAAGTATCTCCCAAGTATTACCATATAGGTTGTTTTTCGCTTAAGTGAATATAATGTCGCCCAATCCTACATGCGCACTCATACTTGCATACCCTTATCTACTTGGATTCCCCTCGTTGATTCACATAATATCTTCAGTCTACATGCCATCATGATATCCTCAAATCTATTCATGCCAAGTATTATTCTTCATTGGCTTCATTTTTTGAAAGGGGTTCTATTGAGACATCCACCAAAACCTCAGGACTCACCAAAAAATTGGGAAAGGCACATCTGCATGTCTCCTATTTGGGTTTGTATATCTGCAATAATATATTTCCCACTTTTGATTCAAAATGTGGTTAGGATTCATGGAGTTTTTTTGGGTTTTTATATCCACCGTCACATGGACCTTTTTCCCAAGAACAGTGTTGGGAAGTTTCCAGTCTTTAGAATAAGGTTTTGGGTCTCGACCTCACCCTTCTCAAAGAGTTGGAACCTCAAATTTCTGGTAGGGAAGGTATGGTTCACAATTTATTTTTCATTCTAGTGAATAAGAAGTCTCCCTCGCCTACCATGATCAATTTTAGGGTACTTATCCTTGTGTAAGCCCCTAACCATCATCCTTTTTCCTTCTATTGGACCCTTGTCCAATGTGAAGAGAATAGAGGGAAGGTTAGTCACCTCACCCTCTTCCTGGGTCACCCCGCCTTCATCCATCTTCACCGCCGTAGGTGTGCCCTCATCCACCAGTGGAGTAGGAATTGTGTGTGTATCATTGTTGAATCTTTCACATCCTCTTGTTTCTCACATCGAGCTTTAATCATGTGGGCTTAGAGATACGTGACGCTTACAACATTTTCCTACACACCCACGGTGACTGAACTACGAGAACACTGATTGCCACCACAATTGTGATATATAGGAGTCCTTCTCAGGGTTCAAGCTCACTGGATATCCTCTTCAAAAATTCATCCCTAATTCCCTTAATCTGGGCATTCTACTTAGGAATAAGCCCTAAATTAAACTCATAAATCTTCAACAAATCTTTTCATGAATTAATCCCAAAGTCATTTCACTCAATGGAATCTACTATCATATGAGACTTATCTAACTATGTGGGATTTGATTCCCATACACACGGGATACGTAGGAAGCCTCCTTGAGGTTCAAACCCGACACCATAAATCTACCCTATTCTCTTTGTTCCATATCCCCAACAGGGTCTAATATTACTTGGAAACCAATATCCTTTCCATGTTCATTGGGATACTTTGTCATAAGTACCACACCAAACTTTGACTAAGCACCTTTCAATTAGATTTCCATACCACATGACATTAAACTATATGGATAGTTCCTTATCACGTTACCTTAAAAGGTAATATGTGTCCCATTAAGAAGCAATGAACTATGATGGTTCTAATTCCTTTAACAATGATATATAGGTGGACCATTTTATGGGTAGAATCCCAAAATCAAAGCAAACATTCATATCCCTGGATGATAGTAAATTCTAGAGTCCCCCTCTAAGTGTCTTAAGAACTAGTATCATTCTAATGATGATTAAAAGAATATGAAAAGAGTATATGAGAAGATACCCTTGATGGAGAACCTCGAATACATACTGATATGTACCTTAATGAACGACCTTGAGAACATACTGATGATTCTAAATTTTACACATATTAATAAGTCATTCTAAATTTCAAGGTAAACTTATTTTATACTTGTTGAATTAGTAAGGATTCATGAAAATATCTTAAATTTATAAAGAGAGTCTCAAAGCATATAATAATTCCCCCCAAAAGGGTGTGATTCTCTAATATACCATCCTCTCGACCGATGCACGTTCCTAAGTATTGTAAAGTTAAATATTAATGGATGAATGCATATGGAAAGTAGGTCCCTTTTGGATAAAGAACAATTGGATGTTTCTGGTTCCATGAATAAATCCAGTGGAAACCGCTTGGAAGGAGATATTATTAAAACTAGAACAAACTTTTCAAGGAACTATGAAACAAGGACAATATAACCCCCATTATGATTGGTGATAGATCAATCTAGAATATCCATAGGTTTTATTAGAGGCTTAGTAAGATGGATTTTGGAAAATATATTTCTTCTGAAAGGGTGGTATGAGTTGTTTTCCAAGGGAAGGGGGAGGCGTTATTTATACTTAAGGAGAGAGGTATTTTTAGAAAAAAAAATATTATATCAAAGTCTAGACCTGTAAAAGTGAAATTTTAATGATCTAAATCATATATTAATATAACATATTGGATTTAAGAATTTAAAATTCCCTTGTAATTTGAATTCATTAGTTTATTAAAAAGGAATGTGGAAAGAGAGAAAAATAATATTTTAAGTAATCACTATTGACTTTAGGTTTTGGAAAATAAATTTTTAGTTTGGAAATTGAGTAAATTGTATTTTAATGAAAATTGTTTAATATTAAATATATAATAGATGAACATAATGTTCTAGAAATAATTATCTAACTAATACATCCAGAATGATTTAATTTACGTTACACTAGTCACATGAAAAATGTATTTTTCAATTCATTGGAAAATTGATGTATTTTGGAAAATTACCTGAAAATCACCCTTGAAAAATGTCTATGTGATGATTTCAAAAATGGAATAAATTTTATGAATTTTTTTTTAAAAAATGATAAATTTTAATTTTCATTAAAAACATAATTTATTTGAAAAAATACTAATTTTATCCTTATAACTGATTTTATAAAAATCTAAAATATTAATTAAGGTCTCATAAAATTATAATTAGAAAATATGAATATATTTTACGGAAATAAATTTTCATTTAAATAATTATTTCAATTTTAAAATTTTATATAAACATTTATTTTTTACAAAAATACCATCACTTAATTAATCATTTTTATAACATTAATTTACTTATACTATGAAATAATTATATCATATTTTGATTTATAAGATGCCTAAATTTTAGTTATACATTCATAAGTGAGGTTGTTATTATATTGGCTAGATTTCTATTCCTAATGGTCATGTTATTATTCTAAGGGTAATGTTATTATTTCATCGGTATAGGTTACTTAATTTATAGAAATACCTTTTATTTAATCCTTTATTAATTTATAAATATTGTATTGTGTTTTATATGTGATTTTATTTAATTTATACTATATGAAATTATTATAATAAGGGAATTTCCATTGATAAATTTTTTGTTCATTGCATTCTCCCCCCTTTTGAAATCTCTCCCTCAGAATTTCATTATACAAAAAATAGTTTAGGGTATTTCTCCCACATTTCATCCTCTGGTTCCTAAGTGACTTCTTTAATCTTTTGATTCCTCCAAAAAACATTGACATGGTGATTTTTCTTATTTAATAAGACATTGTATATTTGGTCCATGATCTTTACCCACTGCTCCTTGTAAGAGAGATCTTTTTCCAACTAAACCACCTCTGAATTCAGTACATGTGTGAGATCTAGTATCTATTTTCTCAAGAGGGATGCAAGGTATATGTCATGTTCTTGAGACATGGATTGTGGAATTGTTTGTCGATAGGCCACATCTCTGACACAATCCTGAATATCATAGAATATAATTTACATGAGACTTAACTTTTTTTTCATCCCAAATATCATGATCCTCTTCAAGGGAGATATGTGGAAAAATACCATTTCTCCAAAATTAAACTCGAGGTCTCGTCGATGATTGTCTGCATAGCTCTTTTATCGAATTTGGACTGCATTAATGTTCTACTGAATGGTTTTCACCTTTTCAACCATTTCATTGACCATTTTAGTTCATAGCATCTTATGTTAACCGACTTTATCCAATTATTCCATTATTCTATATCTATTCTGATAAAGGGATTCCTATGATACCATTTGGATGCTCAAGTGAAAACTATTCATCTAAAAGAACTCAACCAAAGGTAGATGTTGGTCCCACCCTCCATTGAATTTCATATAAAATTATCTAAAATTTTATTCTAGTGTATGACTAATCCACTCAGATAGGCCATCCGTTTAATATGATAAGTCATACAAAATTTCTACTTCGTGTTTAGAACTTATTAGATACTTTTCTAGAACATGGAGGTAAATCTCAAATCTCGATCAGATATAACTGATAGTGGTACTTCATGAATCCTTTCAACTTATCTAATGCATATTTTTTCAATATGATCTAATGATATGACCTCTAAGATTGCAATAAAGTGATATCCCTTTATAAGATGATCAAAAACAACCCTTTTAGAATTGTTTCCTCTGTATATCATTATATGTCTAGTGAAAATGTCTATAGTAATGTTTTACAAATTCCATTTTGATATGGATAATGGTTTAATCATCCCCATAGAATTTTGTTTTTTATCCTTCACATGATGAAACACTTGGAACATTATTGTATATTTTAATATATCATTCTTTATATTGTCCCACAAATTGTTCTCTTATAGACATTGATATATCTTTGTGCTCACAGCTTAAATAGAGAAGGTTGATCTATATACATAATTCATAATCACTTTCTTTATCTATGGATTGGATGGAACATCTAGACATGACCCAAATATCATGATTCATTCCACATCAATTTTTTACTCTAAGGATTTCTCTTTTCTGATAGCTTTTATCATCATCTAAATTTCCAAATCATTTCTTTGACAATACATTATTTTATCCATGAGGGATTCTTGGGAAATTATTTGAGAAAGGATTGGTGATATTTCTTCCTTAAAAAATTCCCATGTACATCCTCTGAAAAATATAAAAATATTGGATCAATCTCAATTCTCATCATTGATAATGTTGCAGTATCCTTTCTACTTAGAGAATCTACTACTTTATTTTCCTTAATAGGCTGGTATTGGATTGAGAAGTAGTAATCCTTGTTGAGATCAAACCATATTTTCTGGAACCTATTATTCTCATGTGTTAATATATATTTGATTCTCTTATGATCAGTATAAATCTCACACTTATCACCCATAGAAATAATGTATCAGGATTTTCAATTGATGATCACATTCACTAACTCCAGATCATATGTGGGATAGTTTTTTGACATTAATATTAAACATATTTAAGGAATAGGATATCACATTATAATTTTTCATCAGTACACAGCCTAATCCATTTTTTGAAGAATTCTTATATATAACAAATTGTACCCCACTTGTTTGAAGGGTGATTCTTGGTGCAGTGATAAGAAATTTTTCAATTCTTTAAATCAGTCTTCACATTATATGGTCTAGTCAAACATTAATCCTTCTAGAGTATTCTTGGTTAGTTGGTTTTAAAATCATGAAAAATTATTCACAAATCATTGGTAACACCCATCTAGACCATGGAAACTACTTATCTCCATTATGGATGTTATTCAGGGCCATTCTTCGATTTCCATTGTCTTGGAATGGCCCAAAGATATTCCTTTGCTGGTGATAACATTCCCCAAGAATGATACATCCTCCATATAAAAATCAAATTTATTTTACCTTTAATATACCTTCTCCTATCTCATGGTCTTTATAACAGTATTAGAAAACTCATCATGTTCCTTCTTTCTCTTGGTGTATTTTAAAATATCATCAATAAAGACAACAACAAATTTGTTGAGGTAATCTATAAAGAATCTATCCATTTAATAAATGATTATTTCTAGACCATCAGTTACTATAAAAGGAATGACTAGGAAATCATATTGTACATAACTCATTCGAAAGGAATTCTTGAGAATATAAACCTTCATTGCCATTAATTTTTGATATCCCGTCTAAAGTTCCACCTTAGATAAATACCTTTCCCCACATATTTTATTAAATAAATCATCTATTAAGGGAATGGAATAATTTTTATTTATCATGATTTTTTTGAACTCGTTATAATTAATGTAGATTCACATAAATCCATCTTTCTTATTGATGGAGGGGACTGGAGCACCAAATGGTGAAGCACCCGAGTGTATAAAACCCTTGTCAAGATTCTCTTGTAACTACTTCATCAATTCCTCCAACTCAGTAGTGGTCATTCTATAATGTTTATTTGATAATAGAACAGACAAAAAGATTATTTCAGTTGGGAAATCATCATCTCAATCAAGATGATGACTAATAAATTCTTTTGGGAACACAAAATTGTAGTTCCACATAATATGAAGGTCTTTGAACATTTTTATCTTATTTTTATCAAACATTTGAGCTAGATATTCTTTCCCATAAGGCTATAATATCCAAAATTGATATGGTAAATATAAACGATATTCCCCATCCTTAAACTTATACTAAATTTTAGGATGACTTAGGATTTGAAGAGTGATCCCCCTTTCCCAACAATTGATGTTGGATTTGTATAAAGATAGTCAATCCATGACCAATATATCATCAAACTCCACAAAGTGATGTGAGACAAGATTTTTTAAGAGTTTCAGTTCTCTAACATTAACCAGGGGGATGTTATAAACTTTGGATGCAATAATTTCCCCATTTTTTTCCCATAGATTACTCAACAGCCATATTTTGAGGGGGTGTTTGAGTATTTCTAAACATTCAAGATAAGAAAGAATGTGTAGAACTAGAATCAAAAAGTATTTTTTCCATTCTTGAATGATTAAACATATTACATGTCACTACATCATTATCATTCTACACCTTAGAATTAGTGATGAAATAAAATTTCCCATTCCCTTTTGGCTTTTTTGCTACTAACACTGATTAACATCGGGGAGTCTAAGTTTAGTGAACCAGCTTAAATAGTAAAAATTCTCCCTATAGTTAAAGTATTAAACCATGGGTGGTGCTCTCCTTTCCTCCATAATATTGAATGGATTATTCTTATCTCTAAAACTTTCATGAGGATTGTGGCCTTCTCTCCCACAGTTTAAGTATTTCCCCATCCATTTGAGGGTGTTCCCTTTATACTTCTTCTCACATTTTTTACCTGTGAGTGGTTGTGTTTTCTTTCCACCTTTTTCACTAGATACTAAATCATAAAAAAACATATTTAAATTAATATCTCCATATTCATGGGAATATTATTGAAACTCCTCCTCCACATTGAGAGAAAATCAAACAACATCATAACTCCAAAATTTTCAAATTGTTAGAGCCTTTGAAGGTGTGGTTTTAAACAAATAAATAATATATCAATTTTACCATCATTATTGATAACAAAACCTAAGGAATATCATCCAATCCTTTTGATTTTTTATTCATAAGATGTGATAGAATCACCTTTTATTTTTCTAACATTATAAATTCTCTCTCCAAGTTTGAATGAAGATTTTGATGGAAGTACTTTTAAATAAATATTTTTTTAAACTCTCCTCACTACATATCGTCAATTCCACCCATTGGCTTCATTTTCATAATCAATGCCAACCATTTATCGATCTATTCATCTAAATTTTAATTGGCCAGAGTCACCTTCTCCATTTCAAAACATTGAAGACCATAAAATTTCTTCTCTATTGATTTGAACCACTATTTAGAGACTAGTGGATGTGAAGATCCACTAAATGTTGGTGGTAATTACTACATAAAATACTCAATATTAAGTTTCTCCCTCCTAGGTGAATGAGGATGTTCCACTTTATATAGGTTATTTTTCAATTCCCCAGATATCTAGGAAAAAATATCCATGAAATTTTGAACTCCACCTCCAGAGGCATTAGGTATGCAGTTCGGGAAATTGATTCATTATCCCTCACATGGGTTGTTGTATTGGTTTATCTTCGTTCCCACCATTTTCTAAAATAGAAAAGGTTTGAACAAAACATAAGTTAACAAGTCATGAATTAATAATTTATTCCTTCATGCAATTAACTCTAAAGGAATTTCTTATGGGGATCTCTACATTTATCATTTTTCTAAAACAAATCTTGTTGGGTACTTACATATACTTATTATCATAGTAAGGGTTTTCACTAATATTAACTAATACTAATTCACAAAGTTAATAAAATCGTGATATAAAACCAACTATAGAGACCCATATTTTATTTACAATACTATTACATCATTTTAAAGATAAACAACATAATATCATTACAAATCTTGGATCCAAAAATTTCGTGTCCTGGGAAAATATGGGTCACACATCACATTTAAATAATAAAACATAAAATTTATTTAATTCCTTATTATATATATTCCTAGTGTCCTTTCCATTCTTATTAGAACAAGTAATCTCCTGAGGATATACATCAATGAAAGGGGTGAGCTAAACGCTTGGACTAGTTGGTGAGGACTATCAAAGTTCTTCCAAGATACCCATGTTCAATTCCTGGTAGAGGAATATTCTTGAGTTACTGTAGAATTATTATAGTAGGTACTATAACATGTACTTTTTGTCACTTTAGCAGCCAAAACATTTCATCCATTTCACCATTATGACACCAATTTAGTCCTCGGGTCATGCAAGTCCATCAGGACAGTCTGTCTTTCTGGCTACCTCAAGGCCTCCGGGTCACCACAAGGCCTTCAGACCACCTCAAGGCCTTTGGGAAACATGTAAGAAATGTGAAAAAAGACAGAATTCAATGAAAAAGGGCTCTATATGAATATTTAAACATTGAAGAATTCCCCAGTTAAGAGCTACTCAGAATTGGAATAATGAGATGGTATGACGTTTCCATCAGTACCGAGCCTCTAGATCTCTGCATAGGATAGTTATCTGACCAGCCTTGTGAAGGTGGATAGCTGACATCATGATATTTTCATAGGAGGGGTAGTTTTAAGAACTATATTTGGGAATAATTCTGTTATGTCCACCGGTTCATTTAATGTTTCTAAGACTATGGGCCATGTATGGATTCCCCCTCATCCGTTAAAAGGAGGTTTATCAAATATCAATAAAAATTAAAGGCCTTCAGGCCATTTAGTTAGGGGATAAGAAACATGAATCAATATTACATGGGTGAGACTAATAATCATCTTCAAAACATAACAATATATAATCTTAATAATCATGAGGTGGAGAATTATATAATCACATGGAATTTGGAAATTCATAAAAATGAAACATCATGTCTTAATGGTCATAACCACACATAGTTGTGAACAAAGCTAGAATCATGTCCATGCATAACATATGAAAAAAATCATAACATCATCATTGTGAAAAAATATAGCATCAGGTTCATTCATATTGAACCTTATATCATGAGATACATCAAATTAACTAATTCATTATAGTGTTATTTAACTCTAGTCAAACCATTAACATCATAGCATTTACATTATCATGCATTCCTCACATAACATATAAAAATATTAGTCTTAAAATAACCCATCTAAAGGAAATGGATTTCATGATAATTTCATAAGGCATACATTCATGAGTAAATGTTTTATTTTCCAACAGAAATAGGGAATAAAAAAATTGATTTAAGAGTTATCAATCTTGATTTAATAAGAAACAATCTCAATACAAGTAAAAGTTGGGTTTTTAGAAAGACAATTTCTTTTGTAAAATATTTAACATTGCCATATACATAGATAAAAAAATGTAATTCCCAAAAATAAAAATTTAATAACTGTGAAAATGTATTTTAGAAATATTAAAATAAAATACATGGTGAAATTTGGCATGGAATAGGAATTACCCAAAGAAAGGAAATTAGGGTTGAGAATTCCACTTATCTTAATTCTCGAAAAATTATGTCCATTTTTCACCTCCTGAATAACATACATATATTTACTAAAACAATGATCCAGAAAATAATTAGAGTCATTTATAAAACTTTTTATCAATTATAATAATTGGATTATATTTCTTAATTTTCTTTGATGAAATTGAAACTTTTTGATATCATGTTTTTCTTATAATTTCTATTTTTCCCATGATTTCTCTATTTTGTTAAATGTAAATTTTTCATTAGTATATTTAGTTATAGAAGAATAGAATACATTTAATTTCATATTTATATATTATATATAATTCCTACTATTTTTCCATGAAGTTTATTATAATAAATTTTTTGGTAACGTCTTCGTAGGTGGTTAACAGACCTTTAATGGGACGTTGTTGAAAGAGTAGGAGACGGGAGTATGAAATTTATATATGTGATATATATGATATTTTTAGTAGTTTAACATAATTTATATAATTTTATCTTACTTATTAATTAATTTTATAGTATATTTTTTTGAAATTAATTGGAAAAAATAAGGAGAAGAAGAAAAGAGGGATCAGTAAATGGAGATATACACTTTCATCCGTGTGGCATCTCTTCTACGACACTATAACTTCATTGGTGATTGGATTTTTGTGGATCCAGAATGATCCTAGGTTTTCTAAGAGGCTTATCATGGATGAATTTGGTATAAATCTGTCTTTGTAAAGGGTGGGATGAGTGGTTTTCCAAGGTAAGGGAGAGAGGTTTATATACTTGAGTAGAGGGGTCTTTTTAGATTAAAGTATTAAATAAAATATTATATCATAGGTTAGAATTTTAATACTGATTTTTTGAAAATAAAAATAACATATAATATTATAATATAATTTTTTTATGTATTTATAATATCATCATAATTTTAATTTGTCAATTTATTAAAAATTGAAAGTGTAAAGGGAGAAAATTTAAAATTTAAGTAATCAATTTTGACTTTAGGTTTTGGAAAATAATTGTAAGGTTTATAAATTGAGTTTATTGTATTTTAGTGAATATTTTTTCAAATTAAATATATAATATCCTAACATGAAGTTATAGATATAATTATGTCACTAATACACCATGAATGATGTAATTTATGTTTCACCAGTGACGTAAAAATTGTATTTTTATTATTACTTATAATGTTGAAGTATTTATAAAAATTTCCAAAAAAATATCATTGGAAAATTTTAACATGAAGATTTCAAAAATGGACTCCATTTTATGAAAATAAATTTCTAAAAAAGATAAAAATAAATAAATAAAATCATATTTTGTTTAAAAAATGTGGATTTTAACGTTATAACTAATTTTATAAAACTTTGAAAAATTAATTATGTTCTCATAAAATTATAATACAACTAAATATGAATATATTTTATAAAAATATATTTTATTTTCAATCATTATATAAATTATTAAATTGTAAATAATGATTTATTTTTTATAAAAATACCAACACATAATTTATCATTTTAAAAACATTTATTTACTTATACTGTGATATAATTATATCATATTTTATTTTATAATATTCCTATATTTTATTAATACATTTATATGTGATTATACTATTCTATTGGATGTATTACTATTACTAATGGCCATGTTACTATTCCAAGGGTCATGTTATTATTTCATCTGTATAGGTTCCTTAATTTCTAGAAATATATTTTACGTATTTAATTTTTTATTTTTAATGTTTTAATTGTGTTTTCTTTTTGATTTTATGTTATTTATATGATATGAAATTTTTATAAGAAGTAAATTTACATTGATAAATGTTTGGGTCATTACATACCAAACTCTAGGGGTGCTCGTATATGGTCCACCCATGTCGAGTATAGCTTTTCCTAAGGCGAAACAAGAACCTGTCATGTTTCTAGGGCCTCAATGTTAGAGAATTGAGTAGCTATTACATCATACTGGAAATTATTTATGGAAATAAATGCATTTGATGTCTCGTCATATTGAGGTTTAGGAAAACCTTCATCCTAGGGTGGATAATCACACTACTGAGGTGGTGTGGGGGAATCATATCATGGTAACTTTTTATATCCCCAAAATTTCCCCTAACTGGGTGCAGAGGGACACTAAGTTCGAATTGGGGTGTCTTTCCAAGGAGTATCTATTTCCCTACTTGGGGAGAGACTAGGTCTCTTATGAAATTTCAAAGGTTCAGTAAATTATCAGTAATGAGATTAGTGGTGATAGCTTTTTATTCCTTAATCTACTATAGAAATTTTGATACCTTGAGATCCAAATCTTCTTCTAGAACAACCTCTGATGGGTCAGATATCTCATCATGTCCCTTGCCTTTGTCCATATACTATCTGGATTAGAAAGTCTCATTGGGGTGTCTCCTAAGTCTGAGTTCCAATATTTTTTTTATGATTGTGAACACCTTTTGGAGGGTCTTCCTGGTTCTATATCACCCCATTAGTTCGGTTTCCCCATCATGACCTGCATTAGTGGCCCTCTTCCTCTGATCCTCTGGTGGGTATTTGGTGATCACGTTCACCGTGGAGTTAGTTAGAGGGTAATATTCATCATTGAAATATAGAACTAACTGGGTATTTTATCACTATCATAAAATGGATCTGAACTGGGGGAAAACATACTTCCCCCAGCCTATGATCTTGATGTGTGGAGATGCCTCTTCCATGTACTGATGGAGAACAGTAAGGCTCTGAACACAATTTTTTAGGATAGTTTGGCTGTATCCATATTTCTCAGGATAGTAAGCTACTGTGATAAGTGAAATATAAACCATACAACACTACTGGTTGAAGTGTTCAGGTGCTTATGGCTCCCTCGGTAGTTCATCTTCCGATGCCATAGGTGGTGAAACATCACCCAAATAATTTTGCAGAAACATGATGTGTGGTCCTTAATGAGGTACCTTGACCTAACAATTTATGGATCTATAGGTTTCCATAACACAACTGAAATCTAATCAGAATCTATAAGATCCCACGACTCCCTTACTCAAGGGAAGGATCATTCGAAAGGGTGGCCCAAACTAAGAT
The DNA here is from genome assembly GCA_963277665.1 of Viscum album. Taxonomy (NCBI): domain Eukaryota; kingdom Viridiplantae; phylum Streptophyta; class Magnoliopsida; order Santalales; family Viscaceae; genus Viscum; species Viscum album. The sequence goes on along the minus strand of OY728153.1, from coordinate 568,437,050 downwards.
AAGTGCAGACTAGGATAGGGTGGAGTCACTAACAAAGACAAATTTGAGTTTTTCTACCGGAATAAGGGGTGTCACATGGGTTACATATTTTATACACATTGAGACATATCTTCATGGAAGATATATCTTCATGATCAAATTTTTTTATGATAATGTGTTTACCACTTCATCATGTGTGAGGGTCGAAGCATCCATTTGTTTCTTAGAGAAGTGCTCACCAACATCCTAGTGAGTCAACTGAGACACTAAAATCTCTCAAAAAATTTATGTGGTGGTAGATATGAGTGAAAATGTTAGTGATAGAGATGGTTTCACTATAAGTCCTTGGAGGGAGGACATAACTTCCACCACCTACAGGTACCTATGGATGGATTTGGGGATCTTTTGGACCTTGAATTCTGGGATTGTAAGGCTCAATTTTCATGTTTTTTCTCTAGACTCTGGTACCTATGGTGAAGTTTCCCTCATATAGTCATCTAAAACTGTATAATATGATAGTTTTATGATGACCTGAAACTTCCTAGGGTTCTTCCTCAAATGGTGTAGGAATTATTTGAAAAGGTATGGCTGAGAGTCACCTAGGATTTCTCCATGTGGATTGTGGCCTATTCCACAGGAACAACCCCACGACTAGTGTATTTCATCCTTTGTCGGGAAGGTTCTTCATGTAAGTGTATGTATTTGTCATGGGAAGGAAATCTACAATGGTTAGTGGTGGTGTGGGAGGAAATTCACATGGGTTAATGATTTCATGGGGAGGACCTTCATTCTAGTGGATGGTGTGGGGAGTACATTAGATTAGTTTGATGGTTGTTCGGGGAGGACTTTCACATTGAATAGTTGGAGCATGGGGAGGATCTATGTGCTTCTTCATGGAAGTGTGGGAATGACCTCTGCATAAATTTTCTTCATCATAGGGCAGACCATAATGGGATTCAGTGATTCCAGAGACTTAGAGAGTAAACTCGGACTATTAAGAGGGGCCTAGGTTCTTGACCCTAGATGATAAAAAGATTGATCTTCATTTACTCATTGTGGGGATTTTGTGGAATAAATCGGAGGTTGAGGGGTCCACATGACATATTGAATATTTCTATAGTTGGTAAATTTCTTGGATCTACCCCTGATGATGGCATCAGGTGTTCTGGGATGGGGATGGAATAGAGTGGGAAAATTCAACCCACTCATCAGTATGTGGGACTGATCAATTTTAGCACCAACATGGCCTAGTGGCATCCCTTTAGGGAAGTTACAGATTTTTAGTCACTAAAGGATAATATTGAACATCCCATTCCTCTTCAATATATAATATTGAGCTATTAAATCACTCTAGGGAGAGGCTACCAAAGTGGTTCTCCTTTGGAATAGGGGTGGTTTCCCTCTACATGGACCTTAGCGAATGTATTGTCAGTGAGGCACTAATTACTCAAGATCATGGAAATATATATATACCTGGTTGGAAAGACCCCTTCCTGGTTGTATAATCTAAATAAGGCATCAATATCCCCCCAAGAAATTAGTTCATAGGCTGATATATGTCATGGGTTCCAAATAGATGAATATACGGGGGGTGTCCTGGTGGGGATGTAGTCAGGCAGGATTGTTGTAAAACCATTTCCCCATCCCCTAGGCCTATTTGTAATAGGTATCTAACATCCAATATCATGATTACTATAAGTAATATGGATTTACCCATCAGTGAAAGTATAGTGAAAGTTATTCCCATTTCAAAAACATTTTCCAATCATCCTAAGATGGAGGAGCGATCTATGTTGATTATGTTGAAGGGTGAGGATGCCCAATGTTATCTACCATAAGTCATAGATGAGTTTATGTTCATACCACCATTTTCTTTTTGGTATCTGGTACTAGATATCTTGATCTATAGAAAAGAAAATCCATTGATTCCACAAACACTACTAGTACCCATCATTGAGTATAAGAGTTTTGTGTTAGGTTCACCATTTTTTCCGATGCTTTCATTAGTGCCAATTTCATTCTTCCACCTAGAGGGGACACACTAATTATATTTACCTACATTTCCAATTTAAGAAGTCTGGTGGATTTCCTCACTTGAATCAAGTATGTCTTCTCATTGATTGAAATGGGATGATGGGATATTGGTTCCACCTTCCACGGATTCCTCGTTAGATCTCATATCCATATCTTGGTATCCCTCATAGATTTTGGTCAGTTTAGTGAAACTCATTCCCAATTCATTCCTGAGGTAATATAATGTGTGAGTCATGTTAGGTGTGGAATGCAAGGCATACCATGTCATTCATTTGGTAATTAACACAAGGGGTGTATGTCTTAAAGGAATTTTTTACCACAGGCATCCCTTGCATGCTGCATGGGGTAGGGACTCTTGATTTAGGAAAAAATTAACATCTTATGGAGATGAGTGAAGGAATAATGTTTTTTGGGGATGGATGAATGGTAGATTTTGTCCCTATAGGGGAATATATTACAATTGAATGATGGATTGTGTCCCCAAAGGAGTATTATTTCACACTATGATGATGGAGTGTGTCCCCTCAATGGTGGAAAATATCACTCTATATTGTGGAGTATGTCCACCCATGGGGGGTAATTTCACACGCAAATGTGTAGTGTGTCCCCATAAGGGGTCTGATTTAACAAAATTATATTGTTGAGTGTGTCCCCCAAATGGGTATAATTTCACATTACGATGATGTAGTGTGTCCCCAAGGGGGTACAATTTAACACCTAGATTGTTTTTAGGATTAAACCTCAATGATGTGTCTTACATACCCTATTAAATAGGTATGGATACAATCTAAAGTAGTTCAACAGCATAGTTTATATTCATGTGATAGGACTGGTCCATGTAGTTTAACATCATATAGTACAGACACTTCTGTCATGGAAGTAGCATCGATGGGGGATGGTGTGGAGATTACTCTTGGAAATTACCGATAATGGGAGTTAAATATAATTATGTGGAAGGATGGTGTGGGTCATACCTGTAAAAGCTTCTTGGCATGGGTTTCACATACGATGCATAGGAGAGGCTTCCATCCCATGTGTTCCGTGTATAGGGAATCTTGTGTCTATTACATAAGCTATGACTATAGTTGAACATCGTGTGTTGAGGACATTTTCATGTAGTTTAACATTGTATGACTAGAATGTGGATCTAGGCACTTATATGTCTTGCGGTTTAGACATGGATGAGTCTCGCACTTATAGAGGGGTCATGTCAAGGAGAGAGGATTATTTATCATAATAAATCTCTACCATGATAGGTAATATATTTCCCTTGGTGACACCACCTCTAGGGCTAACATTTCCACAACTCATGTGCCAATGGATAGGTCACGGTGTTGGAACATCCATGGGGGAGTTTCAATCAAGTGGCCCAACATTAGGGTACTATTTCATTGGATAAAAATGTAGAGTAGTGGCATGATAAGCACATGGAGTGAATTGGATAGATTCAAGAGTGGGTGTTACTCATTGCATAGGGACACGAGTTGGGGTGGAAACTATTTTTGATGATCACATATGACCCAAGAACCCAAAATATGTGAACTAAGATGACCTGGAAGGAGGCACTATAGAGAGGTTGGGAGGATGGTTTTAATTAATGTTTTGGATTCTCAATTGTTTGGGGGCTTGGGAAGGCTAGATTCCTCATAGAGGATGGGGTATCACGAAATATTATGTTTTGAAAAATAGGGTGACCCTAACTTGGAGTAAATTCTTGGGTCACATGGGGTTCATTTCACAATGGATGGTTTTCATGTGAAACCCTAAGACCCCCAATGGGATTTATTTTTAAGCAAAGGTCATGGACCTTTGTGAAAGGAAACTTAACCATGGGTTGAGGTTCTCAAAACCCCATGGGAGGTAGTTTAATGAAATATGGACACCAATAGATTTCAATTTCATCTTTCACTCATAAGTCTTCTAAGTATCAAAATTTAGGTTCACTTCACAAAAGCTGAAAGGTTGTGTCCCCTTGAAATTAGAAAATATGGGGTATTTATAGGCCCATAAGAGGAAAAGAGATTGGTTTCATGAAATATATAGTCTCTCTCAAAACATTGTGATATTCTCTAATAGACAGGGTCATAGAATATAATTATACTACATATATATTACCATCAAATCTCAGTGTGGCCATGTACATCCACGAAATGGCACTCCATTAACCAGACCTATGATTTCTAGAGGTTACCATCAAATTTCTATAATTTCAGTGCCTTTTGTGAAATTTGATTATTTTTTAAGGTATATAAATTCATGAATACATACACTTAAATGGATTATTTGTCTATTTTCCCCCATATTCATTTCGAACCAGTCATGCCTTCCTCATATTTTCCCGTGAAACTCATATTTAAGCTCCAACAGTAGCTTTCAGGTTCCGTGAAGGAATCTTCTCTTGTACACACTTGAATTTCTTTAAGGGAAGTTTCATGAGGCATCTCAAACATAATCAAAGATATGTTGGTTCCTATTTGAGGTTAGTCATGCAATTTTTTTACCTTTGGGAATCCATGTGTTATAGAGTTGCATGATGTCTTAAAAGATGTGGTGTTAAATGAGTGGGACACAACACCTCGACTTCCAGAACCATATCCCAATGTGGAAAGGAGAGGTTATATCTCTAGATAAAATAGATGGTTATTTTCACATAACTCTCTTGGTTTAAACAGCCAATTTGTGCATGTTTCATGTATTTTCCACTTGGGAATGTCCATAAAAACCATCAGTTTGATATCACCATTATCATAAAAATAATTTGTGTTCTATCGGTAGTGTTTCACGTAATATAAATTTTTTCACACAAATTACTTTTTGAATTACTAGGGTCTCAGTTTGTCTATGTAATTGTCAAAATTTTCTTTTCCTTGGGTTTGAAATTCATTTTTCACCCAAAATAGTTGAACGAACACATTGGTTTGATGTTTCATGCACATTACCCCTTGGCCATCGGGGTCCCTTCAGTGGTGGGTTGCATATTTTTTATAGGAAAATCATCCTTCAAGTGGTTGAGACATGTTTTTGGATCCAATAACCTTGAACCAGCATGAAAAATTCTGAAAATTATTAGAATAAATTGAATCATTAAAAATAAATCACACGATCCAATAGTCTCAACCTTCTATGGTTACCAAATCATTCCAAGCATTAGGTTAGGAAAAGGAGGCTACGAGACAAATCCTCACCTTGGTAAACTATGAAAACTATGGATTATCAACCTTGTCCCATTAGATACCATATTATTTTATTATTTGGGATATTATATTAAGAATTATGATAGATTTGGTTTGATATTCCCAAGACCAAGAGAAGTTCTTTCTCTAATACCATATATTGTAATAAGTGTTTACATCCACAGATTACCAAAAAAATCTCAAACCTTAGAGTGTGAAGTAGATTATTCAGAAAGAGTTGATTCAATAGCCTTGGATTTAAGGGATGATTATTTTTCCACATAACCAGTCAAGTCAGGTAAAATTAAAAAACGAATTGAGACATCATAGATATAAAATATATAAAAACCCTATAAAATCATGCAAAATACTTATGAAAATTAATAATGAGTTCTTGGATATAAATGAACTGAATCGCATGCCTAAGGATAAAGGGATTAGTAATGGTTCTTCCTTTCTATTGATAGCATTGGTCTCGGAAATCCATCACTAGGAAATTTTAGTCATTCAACTTGTGAATGATATTGAATTTTGTCATTCTCAAGGTAATATATCCCTACATATATATTTTTTTATCTTTGATCTATAAAAAAGGATTTATGAAATCTTCAACATGACATATGATAGTGATTCTTCAACTGTCACTATCTTCTTGAAAGATAAATGTAGTTCACCATGGAACATATAAGAGTGGATATGATTATACTTAAACATATAACCTTTCATTATAATAGGAATTATATTCAATAAATAGACATTTTGTGGGATTTGAGGAAATTAATTCAGTTCTCTTTTTACTTCCCATGGATTCTATCACTAAGTATGGCCAATCTATTAGGTTTTATGGAAGATAATGTGCTAATATAATCAATACTCATTGGTGGACCATACCACATTAGACTAATCTCTTATCAACATGGTATTTTTCAGATGAATTCCTATTGGTGGATTGGTTTTCATATCCTGACCAGGGGTATATGACATTATCTATCGAATAAGTAGTTATTCCTACTCAACACTTACTATAGAAGAATAAAAAGTTATCTCTAATAGGATTGAAGTAACTTTTGGTCTTAGCATTGGAAATGCTGAAATAATAATAATATCTAATTAATCTTGAGGAATGGTTGATGGTATTAATCCCATATCTATTAAAATTACAAGGTAATGAATAAAAAATACAAGGTGTAAGAAAAAATTCATCATCTTACCTAGTTACCTAATTAATAGAACCCAAATTTGAAAATTTAATATAAAAGGATTAATTCCAATCAGTAAATATCATCTGGTTTGATTATGTTCATGAGTAAGTACCGAAAAATCATAGAGAAGATAGAGTAGGTAAATCTTACTTATATAGTGACATACTCTTTCATTGATCCTAGGAGGGTAAATTACGTAATGACCATATATAATCCAACTAATGTGGTTCCTCTGTCTATGGGAGCCACTATGTGAAATTATAATCATTTGATTGAAACTTTGTTATAAGGTTCTTGTACTTATCGATAATGTGAATAACTCAAAGGGAATAAACAAGATGTCTCTTTATAGCTTTTACCAAATATTTGAGAATTCACAGTATGGTTGAACCCAATACGGGATCCATGGGAAATTGAACTACTCATTGGACTCTCTTTCCTTGAGTTTTTGTAGAAGTTGGTAATCAATCCCCATAATAAATATTTTAGGGACTTCAGAAACGTCCTTGATCTATGGGGTTACTAATTATACTCTTATAACAATTCTAGAGTTAAGTTATATCTTCATAGTTTGTATTTAACCATATATAAGTTTAAATGTTGTTTAATTATCATCAATCAATTGGTTTTCCAAGGATAAATGAGAGTTAATGGGTGGGGGCTTTATCTAGTATAGAATGGATCTCTATCCTATTATCAACTGGGTTCTATTCCAAGAGAGATCCCAGTGAGAATGATGATAACATGAGGAAATTAATGGATGATATTTATTTATTATATAGACAAAATGGTCCCATATATTAGGTTTAGAAACATGCCTCATTCTTCCAAGTTCTCTCTATTTTCATAGGCATCACCTTTAGGACTGATCGCACGATTTTTGAGGGTCACAGTCAAAAAGAATTTATAAATTTACTCTAAATTCATCCTAGTTCTTTACCAGGTAAATCTATGAGGGAGAAAGGGTTAGGGAGGCTCATAATCCTAGAAATTATTTATTTTTTGTTTCATTTTATCAATATTGAAAGTATACACACATAAATTATATTTTTTGTTTTTGATTAAATGGAAATAGAAAATAAATAGATTACAGAAAAATGGGTGATAGGGGTTCGATATAGGGTTGAAGACATATATTCTTCATCATTATATGGTTCTCATCTGATGATGGCATCAATATATTTCTTCCATTACTCGCCTCTATCTAAATTTTCATTCTAAACATACACAAGAGAAATCTCCTCTAATACATTTAGTTCCTCCTCCTTCATGGTGAAGTGGTAGTGTAAAAAATTATCAAGAAATTAATTATCTTAACACCCATATAGACATTATTTTATTCATCTATCAACAAACTATGATCCAATGGTTTGAAATTTTAAATGAGAGAGGTTGGGGAAAAAAATTTAATTGGTTAAGAGATATAGTAGCTCATCCGAGGGAGCAGATGAATGCCATTTTTCTTCTTCTCACAAATTTTATATAGCATAAAGAATGGAATTAAAATTATTATAATTAATAAGGTAACTATGTGATATCCCGTGTATAATGATCCCTCATGTTAATTCTCTATTATTTGGACTTAAATAAAACATGATTCAGTGTGGGGGTGGAGAACAACATAAAGAATTGTGGGAGAGAAGAACAACATAGTATGATTAACTAAACATGTAATGACCTATAAATTTCAAGTAAATATTTTTCTTAATTTTCTTTAGAATTTTACAAGAACGCAGTTTCTGACGGCACCTGATTCCGAGGCCTGGTGTGCCCAGAATCATTTTTTTGATGTTTGGCTCGGGTACGTTCAGTGAAAGGACGAGTGGGTTTTTATAACTTTTGAACCAATGCTCGAAATCGAATTACGATGCCACGGATGGAATCGCAGCACCGGTATTTTCCTAAAAACACCTTTTCCAGAGTTGTGTTTGCTCGGGTGTGGTTTTTTAATTTTTGGAGGTTAAGTGAAGAAAATAAAATAAAGTGGTGCGACAACTTGATTTTATTTCACTTAAAGCCACTTAAACCCACTTAAAGACACTTAAGCTAAGTTGAAGCAGATAGGGTGGAACCCAAAATATCCTACCCTCTTGGTAGGATATTTGTGAGGTGGGGCCCGCACGAGCCCCACCTTTTCTTTCCCCCTAAGTAACGCACCCGTGAAAACTCCATTTTAATGAAAGTCAACTGGTGCGTTTTCTAAATTCTTAACGCTCCTATTAAATGGACAGTTAAGACATTACCATTAATTCACAGAATTAATGGTTCGTTTCTTAAAATGTTTTTCAAACTGTTGGAATAATAATAAAATAAGACCAACACACGTCCTTCTTGGGTGTGGATTGTTGAGAGGATTTGGAGAAACTCTATCTTCATCCTCCTTCGTGAAGAACGCGAAGAACACGAAGAATGCGAAGAACTCCGGCCTTCAACGAAAGGTGATAAAGAATTCCGAACCCTCGGAGATCGACGATGGGATGCTGTGTACCACAACGCCGACGATTCTCCTTCTACGACGGTCTTCTGCGACAATCCTTCCCTGCGACAATCTTCAATCAACACCGTTTGAGGTAGGGGATTGTGGATCTTTTAATTTTCCTTTGTGGATTTTTATCCTCAACAAGGATCTAATTCGTGAAATTAAATTCGTGTGTTTTCTTTAACCCTCGGAGATCCTCGACGTGATTCCATGTAATGCGATGATGTGATTCCCCTTCCGCGACACGGTGATCCTATTCTTCCACGACGTTCATTTCAGCGAAGAACTCTCGTTCGATGACAACGACGAGGTAGGGGTTTTTTCATTTAAATATTTGTGATTTATATTTCCCCAGTTGTTAAAATGTTTGATTGTTGTAAGACTTTAAAAACCGCTAACGCAGTGGGTGCGGACCAATGAAAAAGTCCGAACCCACCTCCCTTTTTGTTATTGATGTGAGGATTGGCGGGCGACGACAAACGAGCCGCAAGGGCGATTTGAAAGCTTTGAAGTGAAGGTCAGGTCCCGGGAGAACCGTTGGCGAAGATGGCATGCAAAACGGACCACCAGAGCGCGTCTGGTGGTCCGCGGAAGGCTCCGTCAGCGCACATCGCCGGCACGGTGGACGGCCGCCAGGGGGTGGCGGCGCCCGGCGCGCCGCCGAGAAGACCCGCCGCGGCGGCGAGACGCGGTCCCGCGACCACGCGGGACCAAAGTGGGGAGCGGGATGCGGCCGGCTACCGCGTCCGCCGGCAAAGGCAGCCCCACGCAGGGCCGCGGCTTCCTCACGCGGGGGAAACGCGCCCCCCGCACGCAGCTCGGCCGTAACCGGCCGAGCAGACCCGCCTGGCAGCCGGGCCGCATCAGCCGGGTCGGGCCGACCCAGGGGGGTTGGGCCGGGTCGGTCCAGGCCCAGACCCCCCTTTTTCGGACTCTTTTTGGTTTTTTGCCCATATCTTGGGCTACAGACCTCTGATCGACGCGCCGTCAGCGGCGATGCGATACTTGGATCGAGATGGTAGTTTCGGTATATTACACTCAAGGTTTCAGAGTACTTTGGGTTTGGCTGGGTTGGTTCTTCCATGAAACCAACTGGGCCCTCGGAGCAGAAACGCTCATAACTTAAGCTTCGGACGTCCGATTGAAGTGTCGTCGACTTTGATGGATTCCTCTAAGTGTGATGGATTTTTTGGATCACTCCACCTGAGGTTTGGACACAGGTGGAGTACGGTCGGGTTGGTTTTGACTTAAAAACCAACCGGGCCCCTGGGACGAAAAGGCCAATAACTCTCAGACCGAGCATCCGATTGACGCACCATCTGCGGCGTTGAGTTCCTGTTGATGATACGGAACTTTTGGATACATCAACTCTAGACTATGCATCAGTTGATGTATCAGCCTCTTGGCTCGTGGAGCGGACCCTCCCAAACGAGCTTGCTGTGTGCGGGAACCCTAGTGCTGGCTGCGATTGCGATGACGATGACGACAGTACAGAGATCCTCAGTGGATTCGACGGCGACGACTACAGCACTCAGCGATCCTACGTGGATCAGTGCTACAGATTTTGTGTGGATCCGATCCTGTGTGGGTCAGCGCTCAGCAGTTCTGTGTGAGCAGCGCCTAGAGATCCTGTGTGGGTCTGATCCTGTGTGGGTCATTATGGGGGTTAGTTACCTATCGATCCTATGTGGGTCTGATCCTGTGTGGGTCATTACGGGGGTTAGTACCTATCGATCCTTCATGGGTCCGATGACTTAGGTGAAACAGTGGATATATCTGATCATCTTTATCATCATACGAAGAAGTGTACCTGTGTGAGCTGAATCCTGTTTTGTTTTCCTATGTGGATTGTGTTGTGCTATCCTGTGTGGATTTACGTTTGCTTTCCTATGTGGACCGGGTTGTACTTGGGCTCATTTGTTGGAGCCGAACGGGAATTGATGACTTAGGCATATGTATGGGCATATACCTAAGCAGTGTCAGATGTTACTTCGTGATTGTATCTTTCCTTTTTGGTTTATCCTTTGTGGATTTTGGGAGACCTTCGGGGGTCTCAGGGTCCCTAATGAGTAGCTTATATTCACCCCTACACGGGCTATGCCCGCACTACGTTGTGTTGGTTGTAGACGATGGACAACGCTGATCGTGGTCGAGGTTTGCGGAGCAGGACGGTACCTGGAGGTGGACCACTAGGCGGGGTGTACTCGGAGCAGACGGTTGGACCGAGGAGCTGTGGAGGCTATCTTTACCCACCCTTCAGGTGGGACTTCCAGTGGGTGGCTCGACGTTGCGGCTTTACTTTTAGTTGTTGTTTTCCCTTTTTCGAGTTGTACTTTACTTTCAGTTTTGGGTTTGTATTCTGGCCCATTTTCTATCCGCACTTACTGTTGTACCCAGTTTTCTACTAGTGTTTACTTCTGTTTTCTCGCTCTGTGGTGTTTATTTACTTCACAAAGGCAATTCCTTCCCTGTTTTCCGGGATTTATGCCTTGGTGCTAGTCGCCAGCCCCTGGCCTATGGAAGGCGGGCTTGGGGTAGTCACGGCACGAGCCCCGAGGACGGGTCGTGACAAATTGGTATCAGAGGAGTTCAGTTCTACCGCAGAACTCAGTACTCTGATATTTTCTATGTGAAGTAATAGTGTTAAGCGTATTGGGTGTGGTTATCAGTCCAGGGAGTCCAGTGTTGGTGCGGCAGCTGACGTATCCATACACCAGGACCCTGACTTCTGATTTCCGACTTAATGCACGAAAACATTGATTGCATGTGTGTTTCATGTTTTCTTTTTGATTACTTTGTGTCAATTCACCAGGTATACTATTTTGACAGTGGATCACTTGTTTCCTTTTCAGGATGGCCCCACAATGACAGCCACCTAGGGTTCCGAGAGTTGTACGTGACGACAGCCTACCGAGCGACGAGGCCTCGGTACATGGCCCTTTGACAGTAGAGGCACCAGCGGTACTGCTACCCGCCGAGCCACCGATGCTTCCAGCCCCAGCCGCTGACGATGCACATCGCCATGGAGCTCTGCACAAGTTTCAGCTCCAGCGACCACCCAGGTTCCATGGAGAGATGGACCCCCAGGCAGCCGAGGACTGGCTGGAGGCAGTCGTGCAAGTTTTTTGGCTAGTGAGTACACCAGCAGACCTCATGGTGATCCTCGCAGCGAGCCTACTGCACGCAGTAGCGAGCCGATGGTGGAGATTGATGCTCCAGGTGCACGATGAGGCATATCTCCTTTGGTCGGACTTTGAGAGTCTCTTCCGCTCAGAGTTCATCCCAGCCACCCTCCGTGCAGTGCGCATCCAAGAGCTTCTTCAGCTGCGGCAGGGCAGCTTGACGGTCGCCCAGTACTCGGCGAGATTTACCGATCTCTCATGTTACTCAACAGACATGGTACGAGACCCATTCTTCTAGGCCCGGACCTTTGACCAGGGGTTGAGACATGAGATCAGGGCATCGCTGATCTCCCTTAGCATTCCGACTCAGGCAGGAGTACTGGAGCAATCCCTTTTGATCGAGAGCTTTCTTGCTGAGTTTACTTTAGCAACGAGACCTACCGCAGGGCGGCATGTAGCAGAATCTTTTGCAGCAGGAAGTCGACGGATGACTCATGGGTCCAGGAAGACCAGACCTTCCAGCAGACGGCCTCAGGACACTGGCTCAGCAGTGTGGGGAACACAATGTGGAGCCAGTCTTTCGAGAGGCAGGCAGTGCTATGCATGCGGCGGGCAGGGCCACATGGCTCGTGAATGCCCGACCCGCCATGCTGAGGAGAAGCAGACGCTGGAGGGGCCACCGAGGCAGAGGCATAGGGTCGACCGTGGCGGTCTGCAGGGATCAGGCGGACGAGGCAGAGGAGCTGGCTGAGCGGCAGGTGGTGGGAGACATGTTGAGGCTCTACCACCACCACCACCAGGGGGTCCACCCCGACCACAGGGAGCTGGCGGGCAGAGACAGGCACAACTCCAGGCATCGGAGTCCTACGACCACGGTGCACTCAATATGATTCGAGGTACTATCCGTGTCTATTCCACCCTTTCTGCAGTTCTTATAGACACAGGAGTGAGTCACTCTTTAATAGCCGCTACCCTTGTTCGGAGCTCGGAGATTCCAACAGAGCCGTTGGCTCGATCCTTACGGCTAGAGACACCTATGGGAGCGGACTTGAAGATTACGCACTGGTGCCGGCAGTGTGAGCTTACTCAAGGAGGCGAGAGCTCCGGCTGGGATCTTCTTGTAGCGGCATCGAGGCCTTACGACGTCATCTTGGGCATGGATTGGTTATCCACAGTCCATGCTCAGATTAACTGTTTTAGGCGCAAGGTGCGATGTGTACTCACCGACGGGAGCAGGTTCACCTTCACCGGTGAGAAGGGAGACTTCGCAGCACAGGATGGACTATCGCAGAGGACAGTACAGTCCATCACTCATCAGTTGGCTAGCCTCATCCTAGGAGTAGTTTACATGCAAAGTCCTAGTTATCCTGCAGTGGTGGATCAGTATGCGGATGTCTTTCCCGACGACGTTACAGGACTACCTCTTCGCAGGGAGGTAGACTTTTATATTGATCTGTACCCTGGAACAGCCCCGATATCCACTCCAGCGTATCGGATGGCCCCTGCTGAGCTTCGAGAGCTACGGGTATAGTTGGAGGTCCTGCAGGGCAAGGGATTCATCCGACCCAGTGTTTCAGCCTGGGCTTCCCTGATATTGTTCGCCAAGAAGGCGGACGAGAGCTTGCAACTGTGTGTCGACTATCATCGCCTGAACTAGGTGACAGTGAGGAACAAGTATCCACTACCGAGGATTGATGACCTCTTCGATCAGCTCAAGAGAGCACGGTGGTTCTCGAAGATAGACCACAGGTCAGACTATCATCAGCTCAGAGTTCGGGACGAGGACGTGCAGAAGATGGCCTTCAGATGTCGGTATGGCCAATATGAGTTCTTGGTTATGCCTTTCGGCATAACCAACGCTACAGCAGTGTTCATGGGCCTCATGAACAGAATCTTTCAGCCATACCTCGATCGATTTGTCGTGGTCTTCATCGACGACATTTTGATATACTCAACCACTGAGGAGGAGCATGCCTACCACTTGTGGGTTGTACTAGACACACTCCGAGACCACCAGCTTTATGGCAAGCTCTCGAAGTTCCAGTTCTGGTTACGTGAGTTCCACTTCTTGGGGAACGTCATCTCTAAGGTGGGAGTTGCGGTGGATCCTGCAAAGATCGAGGCAGTGCTAGCTTGGGAGCCACCCAGGAGCATGACGGGGGTGCGGGGTTTCTTGGGACTAGCTGGATACTATTGGATATTTTTGACAGACTTCTCCAGAGTTGCGACTCCACTCTCAGCATTGATAAAGAAGGGGAAACCCTTTGTGTGGTCAGACAGATGTCATCAGAGCTTCCAGGAGCTGAGACAGAGATTGACCAGCGCACTTATCTTGAGGTTGCCAAAGGAAGGAGTAGGGTACGTAGTCTACTGCGATGCATCAGGGACCGGACTTGGATGTGTCCTTATGCAGGATCAGGTAGTGATCGCCTATGGATCACGTCATTTGAGGCCGCATGAGCAAAACTACGCCACCCATGACTTGGAGTTAGCAGCAGTGGTCTTCGCTCTGAAGACATGGTGACACTATCTGATGGGCGAGCGCTTTACAGTCTTTTCTGATCACCAGAGTCTCAGGTACATCTTCTCACAGAAGGATCTGAACCTGAGATAGTGGCGATGGCTTGTGTTCCTCTAGGACAGTGACTTTGAGATAGTCTATACTCCTGGGAAGGGGAACATAGTGGCCGATGCTCTCAGCAGGAGGACGGGCATTCAGCTACTTGATGAGGCGACAGAGCAGCTAGCCACTTTGCAGATATCCTTTGTGGATAGATATGGAGCAACCTTCCTTCAGTCTCTCATGGTCTCTCCTCCACTACTACAGCGGGTCAGAGAGGCACAGCGTGGGGACGCTGACTGTGAGATGTGGCGTGCACAAATATCCTCAGGATAGGCACCTAATGGTTTCTCCCTTGGAGCAGAGCACGACGTCCTTTTTAGAGGACGTAACTTGGTACCAGTTGCATTACGGGAGGAGTTGGTGAGAGATTTTCACAATTCTCCTATGGCGGTACATCTCGGAGTGGCGAAGAAGTACCAGGATCTCAAACGACAGCACTAGTGGCCGGGCATGAAGAAGGTTGTGGCAGAGTTTGTTTCTTGATGCCTCACCTGCCAGCAGGTGAAGGCAGAGCACCAGGTACCAGCAGGCTTGGTACAACCCTTGGAGGTCCCGAAGTGGAACTGGGATGACATATCTATGGACTCCGTGACTGGAATTCCACGCACTTCCAGAGGTCATGACTCTATTTGGGTGATTGTTGACCGACTCACCAAGTCGGCACACTTCTTAACCATCCGAGAGCAGGGCTCAGTGAAGATCCTGAAGCATCTCTATGTTCAGGAGATTTTACGGCTTCACGGTGTGCCATCGTCTATCGTCTCCGATCGAGACACTCGCTTTACTTCCCGGCTTTGGAAGAGGTTGCAGGAGGCGTTCGGGACGGAGCTACGTCTGAGCACCGCCTTTCACCCTCAGACAGATGTTCAGATGGAGAGGACCATTAAGACTCTTGAGGACATGCTTCACGCATGTGTCCTCGACTTTGGTCGTAGCTGGGAGGACCACCTACCCTTGTTGGAATTTTCGTACAACAACAGCCACCACTCCACCATCGGGATGGCACCATACGAGGCATTTTTCTGCCGACCTGGCAGATCACTGCTGTGATGGACAGACCCTAGGGATTCAGCACTTGTGGGACCGGAGATGGTCCAGGCCACAACAATTAAGGTCTAGGTCATCCAGGAGTGGATGAGGACAGATTAGAGTCGGCAGAAGTCTTATGCTGACAGGAGGCGGAGGCCACTAAAGTTCGAGGGTGGCGACCATGTCTTCTTGCGGGTCTCACCTCGACGTGGATTACGGAGGTTTGGCTGTGGCAGCAAGATATCTCCATGCTTCGTCGGACCCTTCCAGGTCCTCAGTAGGATTGGCGAGGTGGTTTATCGCATGGCTCTACCACCTCAGTTGCACCAGGTGCACGACGTCTTCCACGTATCTCAGCTGAGGAGATACGTGCACAACCCGACGCATATCATTGACTATGGGGAGCTGGACCTTGATGATGGGGAGAATTTTGCGGATGTCCCGGTGGAGATCGAGGATCGACAGGAGCGGGTCCTATGTGGAAGATCGATCCATCTAGTGCGCATTAGATGGCAGCACGGGAACCTCCAGGAGAGAACTTGGGAGCGGGAGGCCCAGATGCGTGCTCAGTACCCACTTTTGTTTCACTAGTTTATGATGTATATTTACGAGGACGTAAAGCCCTGAGGTGGGAGTAATGTAAAGACACATAAATTTCAAGGAAATTTCTTTCTTAATTTTCTTTGGAATTTTTCAAGAACGCAGTTTCTGACGGCACATGATTCCGAGGCCTGGTGTGCCTGGAATCATTTTTTTTGAAGTTTGGCTCGGGTACATTCAGTGAACGGACGAGTGTGTTTTTCTATCTTTTGAACCGATGCTCGGAATCGAATTCCGAGGGCACCGATGGAATCGCAGCGCCGGTATTTTCCTAGAAACGGCTTTTCCAGAGTTGCGTTTGCTCGGGTGTGGTTTTTAATTTTTGGAGGTTATGTGAAGAAAATAAAATAAAGTGGTGCGACAACTTGATTTTACTTCACTTAAACCCACTTAAAGCCACTTAGAGACACTTAAGCTAAGTTGAAGCGGATAGGGTGGAACCCAAAATATCCTAACCTCTTGGTAGGATATTTGTGAGGTGGGGCCCGAATGAGCCCCACCGTTTCTTTCCCCCTAAGTAATGCACCCGTGAAAAATCCTTTTTAATGAAAGTCAACTGGTGCGTTTTCTAAATTCTTAACGCTCATATTAAATGGACAGTTAAGACGTTGCCATTAATTCACTGAATTAATGGTTCCTTTCATAAAATGTTTTTCAAACTGTTGGCATAATAATATAATAAGACCAACACACGTCCTTCTTGGGTGTGGATTGTTGAGAGTATTTTGATAAACTCTATCTTCATCCTCCTTCGCGAAGAACAGGAAGAACACAAAGAACGCGAAGAACGCCGGCCTTCGACGAAAGGCGACGAAGAATGCTGAACCCTCAGAGATCGATGACGCGACGCTCTGTACCACGACGCCGACGATTCTCCTTCCGTGACGTTCTTCTGCGACAATCCTTCCCCGCGACAATCTTCGATCAACACCATTTGAGGTAGGGGATTGCGGATCTTTTAATTTTCCTTTTTGGATTTTTATCCTCAACATGGATTTAATTCTTGAAATTAAATCCATGTGTTTTCTTTAACCCTCGTAGATCATCGACGCAACGCTGTGAATCGCGACAATGTGACGCCCCTTCCGCGACGCAGTGATCCTATTCTTCCGCGATGGTCAATTCCGCGAAGAACTCTCATTCGACGAAAATGACGAGGTAGGGGTTGTTTCATTTAAATCTTTGTGATTTATATTTCTCTGGTTGTTAAAATGTTTTATTGTTGTAATTCTTTAAAAACCGCTAACACGGTGGGTGCGGACCAACGAACAAGTCCGAACCCACCGCCCTTTTTGTTATTGATGTGCAGATTGGCGAGCGACGAAAAACGAGCCGCAAGGGCGATTTGAAAGCTTTATAGTGAAGTTCGGGTCCCTGGAGGACCATTGGAGAAGACGACATGAAAAACTGACCACCAGAGCGTGTCCGGTGTTCCGTGGAAGGCTCCGCTGGGGTGCCTCGCTGGCACGGCGGCGCCGGCGGCCGGAGGCAACGGCCGGCCGCCAGGGGGGCGGCGATGCCCGGCGCGCCATCGAGAAGACCCGTCGCGGCTGAAGTCGCGACGGTGAGACGTGGTCCCGCGACCACGCGGGACCGTAAGGGGGAGCAGGACACGGCCTGCTGCCGCGTCTGCTAGCAAAGGCGGCCCCACGCGGGGCCGCGGCTTCCTCACGGGGGGGCAGCGTGCCCCCCGCCCGCAGCTCGGTCGTAACCGGCAGAGCCGACCCACCTGGCGGCCGAGCCGGGCCGTGCCAGCTAGGTCGGGTCGACCCGGGGGGGTTGGGCCTGGTCGGTCCGGGCCCAGACCCCCCGTTTTCAGACTCTTTTTTGTTTTTCGCCCATATCTTCGGCTACGGATCTCTGATCGACGTGCTGTCAGCGGCGATGTAATCCTTGGATCGAGACGGTCGTTTCGGTATATTACACTCAATGTTTCGGTGTACTTTGTGTCCGGCCAGGTTGGTTCATCCACGAAACCAACCGGGCCCTCAGAGCGGAAACGCTCATAACTTAGGCTCTGGATGTCCTATTGACGTGCCGTCGACTTTGATGGATTCCTCTAAGTGAGATGGATCTTTTGCCTCACTCCACCCGAGGTTTGGACGCAGGTGGTGTATGGTTGGGTTGGTTTTGACTTAAAACCCAACCGGGCCCCTCAGATGAAAAAGCCAATAACTCTCAAACCGGGCGTCCGATTGACGCACTGTCTGCAACGTTGAGTTCCTGTTCAAGATACAGAACTTTTGGATACATCAACTATGGACTATGTGTCAGTTGATGTATCAGCCTCTCGGCTTGTGGAGCAGACCCTCCCGAATGAGCTTGTTGTGTGCGGGAACCCTAGTGCTGGCTGCGACTACGACGGCGACGATGATAGTACAGAGATCCTCAGTGGATTCGACGACGACGATGACTGTACAGAGATCCTCAGTGGATTCAACGGCGATGACTACAGTACTTAGTGATCCTACGTGGATCAGTTCTACAGATCATGTGTGGATCTGATCCTGTGTGGGTCAGCGCTCAGCAGTTCTGTGTGAGCCAGCGCCTACAAATCATGTGTGGGTCTGATCCTGTGTGGGACATTGCGGGGGTTAGTTAACTATCGATCCTATGTGGGTCTGATCCTATGTGGGTCATTTCGGGGGTTAGTACCTATCGATCCTTCGTGGGTCTGACGACTTAGGTGAAACAGTGGATATATCTGATCATCTATATCATCACACGAAGAAGTGTACCTGTGTGAGATGAATCCTGTTTTGTTTTCCTATGTGGATTGTGTTGTGCTATCTTGTGTGGATTTACGTTTTCTTTCCTATGTGCACTGGGTTGTGATTGGGCTCGGATGTTGGAGCCGAATGGGAATTGATGATGTAGGTATATGTGTGGGCATATACCTAAGCAGTGTCGGATGTTAGTTCGTGATTGTATCTTTCCTTTTTGGTTTATCCTTTGTGGATTTTGGGAGACCTTCAGGGGTCTCGGGATACCTACTGAGTAGCTTATACTCACCCCTGCACGGGATATGCCCGCACTACATTGTGTTGGTTGCATACGACGGACAATGCTGATCGTGGTCGAGGTTTGCGGAGCTGGACGGTACCTAGAGGTGGACCACTGGGCAGGGTGTACTCGGTGTAGATGGTTGGACCAAGGAGCTGTGGAGGCTATCTATAACCACCCTTTAGGTGGGACTTCCATTGTCCGGCTCGATGTTGCGGCGTTACATTCAGTTGCTATTTTCCCTTTTTCGATTTGTACTTTACTTTCAGTTTTGGGTTTCTATTCTGGCCCATTTACTTTCCGCACTTAATGTTGTACCCAGTTTTCTACTAGTGTTTACTTCTACTTGCTTGCTCTGTGGTGTTTGTTTACTTTACAAAGGCAATGCCTTCCCTGTTTACCAGGATTTACGCCTTGGTGCTAGTCGCCATCCCCTAGCCTATGGAAGGTGGGCATGGGGTAGTCACGGCACGGGCCTCGAGGACGGGTCCGGACAAAACAGAGAAAACATTAAAATAGAAATGCATAATGAATGAAATTATTGTCGGTAAACTTTATAGAAGAAGAACCTAGTCTGTAAGGGAAAAATATTTATAATGGTATAGGGTGAAAATATTTATAATCGATGACATCTTCTTGGAATTTGGTGACATTGAACAAGCTTCTTTGTTTACTTGGAATGAGTTCTGCTTATTGTGGTCTATGGTTGAGATGTACTTTGATAACACATCCTCCCTCCATAATCAAATATGCATACTCTCATGAAAATTTGGAGAAGTAATTTTTCTTGTACTTTGTGGTTGTATTTGAAAGACAGACATTTCTATACATCACCACACAAAAAAATAGTTATTAAATATATATATAGATATTTGATTATATATTTTCATATATATATATATATATTAATAGATATAAATATACTTATTATATATAAATAATATTATATTTGTATATATTTATTATTATATATATTTATTATTATATATATTTATAATTATATATATTTATTAATAATATACTATTATTTATTTATTTATTCATTGTTTCCTTCTCTTTAATGCTTGGCCTGATGGGGGTGGATTCTCCAGGAGTGAGATCAGCTATGTTCAGACTTAGGGTGGTGATGGGTCATTGTAGCTGAAACTGGCATGATCATCCATTATTTAGTTTTAATATGAGGTCTTTAATAGTGGTTGACAATGGAGCTTGTTCATCACACATCAGATATAGATCCGGACCAATGGTAGCACAGTTAGCAGTCTCCATGGTAACGACAGTTGGATTCGGTTCAGACTAGGATTTGGTTTCGGTATTTCACTCAACAAAAAGTGGTTGAAGATGTGACCATTAAAGGGTGGTTGTTCTTACCATGTCATAGGTTGGGTGTCCATAGGGAAAAGATTTGTGGCTAACTGAGGAGGTAGCTTAAATCCATATCCACTACGGTGACCATGGAGGAGATCTATGGCAAGGTGGGGATGAGCATATCACGATCATTATAGTTACTATGAGATGATAATTTAGTTATGGGATTAAGGTGAATTGCGATCAGTAGATTGACCATGAGTGGTTTTCAACAGGTAGTTTTGGATGTTGTGGTTAGCTGGGCATAGTCAATCTAGTGACCACACGAGGACTTCTCAAAAAAATCCATCATGCATTCAAAAAAATCCTCATTTAATGTAGTATTTTTTCCAAAATAAATGTCAAAATGATAAATAAATTAAAATAAATATATAGTTAATTAATTTTAAACTTTTAAATTACATATAATTCCAATATGTTCCAATGAAAAATTCATATTCAATATTTTTTAATTTTCACGAATCAATATTAATTTTAATTAAATCAATTAATTCCAAAATAATCATTTTTCCAAAAATCAACCTATATTGAATTATAAAATAAATTCCTAAAATGATTATAGTACTATAAATAAATAATTAATCCATTTTAACATTTAAGCTCTAAATTATTACAAGTCACAAAAACTAGAGTTTTACCCAAAAATTGAAGCAGGTATATTTCCAATGAATACCATATTAAAATATAAGAATTTATAGTTCACATCACTTCCCCACACATCAAATATTGAACTCTCATTAAATTTATCATTAAATTTATTCAAAAAGAAATTCCATCCCTCGTAATTTCAAATTTAATTGTCAGTGGTGAAACAAAAAACATGTTCTACTAAAGATATAAATATCATACCTCACATGTGAATCAAATGATTTACTTACATTAAATCATTCAATGTTTTAGGTCAGGAGTGGACAGAATTAGATTTATTTGGACTCAAAAATTTTGTCAAAAATATCCACCATTTTTTCCTATTTCTTATGTTACCAAAAACCATAGTTTTATTTTTTTTATTTTTTTAAAATAACTAAAAATAATGTTCTATAATTCAATTTTCGCTCGTTTTATGGGTTAAATATTCAACTCATCTAAATAGATTCAGTTTTTAAAATTCCATTTTGAAATTTACATTTCCCAGCCATAATTTTGTGCAAATCACTATGTTTAACACTTATTAATATGGATTTATTTAATTACACAGACACACCCAGTACCCTTCTCTTAGAGATCCATTATGGGCTCCCAATTTACCATTTTTATTATAGGATCAAAGGAATTATATAATTTTTTATTCAATATGGCTCCCAAAGGTTATTGATTTACAATGGTCTATTTCCCTTAGATTGTGTTCAAAATTCCAGTGATTTAAACTTATGAAATTGATTATTTGAAAATATTTTCACTCAAACTTCATCTCTTAATTATAAGACCAAAATTCAATAAAATAAGTAATTAACACACTTTGAAATCACTTAATGTATCACAGATTCAAAACCCATGAATTACCCAGTTATAACATGATATTTTCAAGCATTCGTAGGGAAGAAATGAATTTCAAGAAATTATTTTAATAAAATAAAATTGTATAAAATTATATACAAAAGTATATTTACAAAAAAAATTACAGGAAACAAAAATCCTTGAATACATACTTATTATGTATTCTTAGATTAAAAATTGAATCATACCCCCCCCCCCCCCCCCCCGACAATTATTTATAATTTTTTTTGTTTCCTCAAAATGGAAAAATTTATAGTGAATTAATAGTACAAAAAGAGTGATACAATCTAATGTTATTTTCTACTAGGTTCAAGGTATGTTTTCTCTTTGGTGATGGATGTGGATAGTGGTGATATCCTCATCGGTAATATATGATTAAGAAAAAAATTAGAAAAAATAATTTAAAAATAAAGAAATTTTATTAAAAGAACATTATGAAATAGTAAAAAAAACTATGGGGTAAGAAATCTTGGGTTTAACCCCCCAAGCGTTTTTGAAGGTAGATTTTCCATAGCAGGATAGTATATTGACTATCCCCGGTCAATAGGAGGATTATGCTTATTTGATAAAAACCCCCTCAAGTGTTTCCTTACAAATTTAGATAGATTTAATTGTTCTTGGAGGTCCCGTTGAACAAGGTAGTTAAACTACACAATCTTATTAGTGTGGTGTATCTCAAAAAATTGGGGTGGAAGAATTAGGTATGTGGTTTCCTCAGTTTTTGCTAAGTTGATCATGGATTTCTCTTAATATAGTAGATCATCCAATAGTATAACGTCCCTAATCATTTAAAAATATTATTAAATTATTTTAATCATAATTAATCATAAAATAGAACACAAGGATTCTAAATTCTACGGTATTTGGAAGACTAGTCACAGAATTAGAAATCATAAAACCAAAAAGAAAGAGTCTTTTAATAAATCTCCATAATGAGCTCCAAAATTCCATTTTTCCCTTATATCTACATAGGATGACCTCGGGAATATATGAACAAATAAATTATCTAGAAATACCATTAAGGGAGTAAAAAATGGAATAAATCATAGAACATGGGTAAGGAGGAATAACTTGATGACATAAAAAATATGGAATATTAATAAACATAATGAAGCATAACATATAGAATATGGGGTATGGTAAACATATAATGATGGGACTTTGTAAACCACATACAAAATCACATAATCATGAGTCAAGTCTGACCACCAAGAACATTTCCCATGAGTATCATGAGTCAAGGCAAACCACCATGACCATTTCACATAATTAGCAAGATTCAAGGTTATCCACCAATACTATTGTTCAAGACATATCATAAGAATAAATATTACCCAATTTATTAGAGTTATATCTAGGAACACCAAAAATAGAATTTTCAGTAATATATGTTCCACATGAAGAATCAAATATAAGGAATAAAAATAATGGTTACCTAGGGAACGAAATTGGCATCTTAACCATGTCATAAAGAATATCAAATGTGCGTATAGAAGTGTCCATGAAATAGTGGATTTAAAATATAAATGGAAATAAATAAGGAAAATTTGTAATAGATAATTTTAAATTATTTCCCAATTTATGTGAAAAAAATGTAAAAAGAGTGTTTATGAAACTTTAGAAATAAGCCACTTTGGGGTAGTTTAATAAAAAAATTTAAAGATGTTTTAAAAACTAAAAGGCATAATTTTTTTTATAAAACCAAAAATGAACCAAGATATTTTTCTAATGATAAAATACGTGATTTTATGGAAATAATTTAGGATTAAAATATAATATGAATTGTACTTGAAAATCCGTAAGAAATCAAGAAGTTCCCTTTAATTCGGCATTCTAATCGAGATGAATTGAGAAGAGAACCTTTTTAAAACATATATTTCCTCATTAAATAAGGATGATATGATCTGGATACATAATTTTGGAACATATAATAACAATTTAGAATAATTAAATAAAATGAAATAATAATTACATTAGGGTAAAGAGTGAGAAATTGTAACCCAAAGGAAAAAAAGGAGGTTTAGAAAGAATTCCTTACCTTATGCTCGAAAGTATTTTTAACATGATATAAATGTATTGTATAATCATATTAAAACCATTAATTATTTAATTTTAAAAAAATTAAACATTTTTTTATTTATTACAGTTTTATTCTATTTATTTATGGTCTTTTTGATGAGTTATAAGAAAAAAATTTATTGTTTGGGAGTGTTCATTTCGATGGTTTTCATTATCGGTTTACTTGTATAGATGAATTGAAAACCTTGTAAAATAAGAATATTTGTCCATAATTGAAAATATATATTATTTATTAAATTAAATAAAATTTAATGGTTATATTTTCTATTTGGTTATATGGTATGAGGATGAATCATTATATAAAACGTTTGGGATAATCATTTAGATTATTTTGGCATTTTTTCAATCATCACAAACTTCATTTGTTTTATTGATATATATTATGTATTTATATTGGTTATAGAACATTAAATAAGATTTAAAACATATCTTATAATCTTTTTTACCATATAAATTGTTTTATTACCATCCTTGATGGATTTGATGGATATTGAAAACTTTTCGTCCTTGAATGCGATGAATCAACACATCACAGATAATGTTCCAATTATCGAACAAAAAGATAGGGAAAAGAATTGATAATGAGTTATTAAATAAATATAATAACATTAAAGATTATAAAATATACTTTAGTTATAATTCCACTAGGATAATTAGTGTTTAGGATAGAAAAACAAAAGAAAATAAATTGAAAAGAAGTTAAAAGAAAAAGAAAGAGGTTTTTACCTCTTGAAATCTTCTTCCTGAGAAAATCCTTGAGACATGTGATTTTTGGTAATTTATTGATATGAACGTCTCTTGGACATGGGAGAGATACATTAGAAAAGTTATGGGTAGAATTTTTATAATATTAAAGGTTTTTATGGTGTGAGGAGGAGAGGTGGTGAGGGGTAATATTTATAGTGGAGGAGATGGGTGTTTTTTTATTATTCTATTAATTATTTTATTATTTTTCTCAATAAAAAAATTAGTGATGACTTTGATGACTAAATAATGTAATGAGAGAAGTATATTTTGATATTATGTTACTTACATCATTAATGACTCAAGATATAGTATATTTAACTTATACTATTATGTATCGTAAATTGTCATATTTCACTATTCACTAAAAAATTAAACTATTTTATAAGAATACCAAAAAATAACCCTAAGAATTTTTCAATCTGTAGAATTCAAAAAATGGACTCCATTTTATGAAAATAATTTTCTAATTATGATAAAATTAATTTTTAATTAAAATCATCATTTATTCAAATATTACTAATTTTAATATTTTAACTGATTTTATAACACTTTGAAAAACTAATTAAGGTATAATAAAATAAACATATAATAATAAGACAACAAAATATTAATTTATTAATCTATTTTAGGAAAATAAATTTTCATTTAAATCATTATATTTATTATAAAATTGTACTTAACTATTTTTTTTAAAAATACAGAAACATAATTTATCATTTTCAAAACATTTATTTACTTATATTATGATATAATTATAACAAATTTTCATTTACAAGTTGGATAAATTGTATTTATACTTTCATAGATGAGGTTAATATTCTATTGGTCATGTTACTATTCATAATAGTCACATTAATATTCCAAAGGTATTGTTATTATTTCATTGATTTATGTTCCCTAATTTCTATAAATACCTCTTATTTAATTAATTCTACATTTTTAACGTTTTTATTGTATTCTCTAAGTGATTTTATTTTATTTATAATAAATTATATAATTATAAGAAGGTAATTTCCTATGATATAATTCTGGGTCATTACATTATTCACCCTTATGAAATTTCACCCTCAAAATTTCATTTTTCCTACTAAGGTGGAAATAGGTGGGGGTACTTCTCCTTATTTCTTCCACTGTTCCCATATTGCCTCTTCATACATATGGTTCCACTATAGTAATTTGACTAGGTGAGTAGTATTGTTGCATAGAACATTATCTCTATGGTCCAAGAACATCACAAGCTGCTCTTCAAAAGAGATATTATATTCCAACTATACCACATATAAATTTAGTACACGTGAGGGATATGGTATATACTAACTCAAGAGGGATACATGTAATACATTGTGTATTTGATACATGGTTGGTGGAAGTTCTAGTTGATAGGTCACAGCTCTGACAAGATGAAGACTCTCAATGGGGCCGACGTACCTATGAATCAGCTTTCTTTTCGTCTCAAATGTCATGATCATCTTGTATAGAGATATGTGGAGTAATATCATGTCTCCAATAATAAACTCTTATTCCCTTCGATGATTGCCTTCATTACTTTTATATTATATTTGGGTTTCCTTAGTGTGAAACTGAATGGTTGTCAGGTTTTCTACCATTTCATCGACCATTTCAGATACTAGAACTTACATTCACCAAATTCATCCCAAAATTCAGGTCTTATATATCTTTACCCATAAAGGGCTTCATATGGATCCATTTGGATAATCGAGAAGAAATTGTTGTTATGAGAGAACTCAAGGAGAGGTAGATGTTGGTATCATCCTCTTTTTAAGCCCATAAAACATTCTCTCAACATGTCTTATAGTTTCTTAATAGTCCACTCATATTTTTCTTATTTTTGGATGATCATCCATACTAAATGTCAAATCTTTTCCTAGAAAATGTTGTAGAATTTTCTAGAAAATGGAGGTAAATCATGGATCCCAATTAGTTGCAATCGATAGTGGTAATCCAGGAATACTCACCACTTCATTAATATATATATATATATGAAAGTTGATATAGTGATGATTCCACTAGAATTGTGATAAAGTGAGTTGTCTTTGTAATATGATCCACAACAACCCATATAGCATTGATTCCTCTAGATTTCGTCAGAATTCTGGTGACAATTTCCATAGTGACATTTTCTTATTTCCATGTTTTATGGTTAATGGTTGCGCCATCCCCTTATACTTTTACTTTCAATCCTTCACTTGTTGACATACTAGGGACTTTGATGTATATCCAGTAGTATCTTTCTTCATATTGTTCCACCAATAGTTCTCTCTGATATCTGAATACATCTTTTTTTCTCCCTAGCTAAATATATTAGGTTGAGCTATGTGAATCATTCTAAAGATCAATCTTTATCTCAATATTTTTTGGTACAAATATTCATGATCCAAATCTCAAAAATTCTTCCTCATCCATTTTAAACTATGAGGATTTTAATTTTCTTATAGTTTGCAAATATTTAGGAATTTTCACATCATCTCTTTGAGGATTCATTATTTTCACCATGATGTATGGTCGAGAAATAATTTTAGAAGGGATTGATGATTTCCCTTCATTAATTATTCCCATTCCATCCAGTCCAAGTCAAAAAATATTGGATCCTTCTCAATTCTCAACATATATAAGGGTGAAAGATTAATTTTACTTAGAGCATCTGACAACTTATTTTCTTTTCTAGGATGGTAAGTGATTGAGGAATTATAATCCTTGATGAGATATTACCATCTTCAATAGTTAATATTAATATATTTCTATGTGAATATATTTTTTATGATATTAAGATCAATATATATTTTACACATCTCCTCATAGAGATAATGCTTCCATAGTTTCAATGAATATATCACAACCGCCAACTCAATATCATTTGTGAGATAGTATTGCTCATTAATTTTCTACTACCTTGAGTGTTAGGCTAAAAATTTATCATTTTTCATTATTAAAAAGTCTAATCCCTTCTTTTAATCATCATTGTAAACTATAAATAGTTCCCCACTTATCAGAAGTGTGAGTTCTGGTGTAGTGATAAGCCACCTTTAAATGTATTTGAAGCATATTTCACATTCAGTGGTCCAAAAAAACATTTTCCCATTCTGATTCAACATAGATAGTGTGTTTGATAATCAATAAATCTTCTTCAAAAATTGTGGATAATACCTAGATAGACAAGGAAAATACAGATCTTTTTTATATATGTTGGAATGACCTACTCTTTAATTTCCTTTGTCTAGGAAGGTTCCACATATATTCTTTTTCTGGTGATGACATTCCCCATGAATAAAACATCCTCCTTCAAGAACTCACATTTACTATACATTTCATAAGGTTTCTTCCATTACAAATTATTCATCATAGTATTCAAATACTTTTCATGTTCATATTTTCTCTTGGAGTATCTCATAATATCGTTAATAA
Organism: Viscum album; assembly: GCA_963277665.1. Classification (NCBI taxonomy): domain Eukaryota; kingdom Viridiplantae; phylum Streptophyta; class Magnoliopsida; order Santalales; family Viscaceae; genus Viscum; species Viscum album. The sequence continues at coordinate 568,408,692 of OY728153.1, read as the reverse complement.
AGACAACCATAAATTTGTCATGGTAATCACTAAAGACTCATTTAATCAAATCCATGCAATGTTTTGGAGTATAAGTGAGTCTTAAGGGTGTCACTATGAACTCATAGTGTCCATACCTCATTCGAAAGGAAATCTTGGAAATATATTCCTTCCTCACCATTAATTATTTATATCCTGAGTGAAGGTCCACCTTAGAGAAATACTTGGCCTGAAGTAGATGATTGAAAGAGTCATGTGTTAGTTGAAGGGGATACTTTTTATTTATATTGATTTTGTTGACCTCATGATAATCAATGAATATTCGCATTGATCCATCTTTATTATTGGAAAAAGGGGACTGGTTCACCCCATGGGGAAGCACATGGTCATATAAAACCCTTGTCCACATTCTCCTGTAAATTTCTCTATAGTTCCACTAACTATATGGTGTCCATTATATAAGGTGTATTTAATATAGGTAGAGATACATGAATAATTTTAATTTAGAAATCAAAATATCAATCATGTGGATGACCAAACAATTCTTCAGGGGGAAACTAGTGTAGTTCCTTACAATGGGCATGTCTTCGAGAATGATCTACTATATTGTCTGAATCGTTTGATCTATATATTATTTCTCATAAGGACATAATTTCTACGCTTGAGATAATGATTCTAAATGAGATTTATCCTAATCCTTACACTTTTTCATAATTGAAGGATTCTATGAGAAGTGAAGAGTGATCTCCATTTTTGAAAGTTGATGTCAGATTTATATAAATATACCAAATCTATTCTCAATATAGCATAAAAATACACCATAGGAAGTAATATGTGATTTTTTTGGGAGGTTCATTCCATAACCATTGACCATGTAAGATCTATATACATTGGATGCCATAATATACACATTTTATTTTCTCATAGATAAATCAATATCTATATTTTGAGGTGGTGCTTGAATAGTCCTACCAAACATTCAAGATATGAAATAATGATTAGAACCAGAATAAAATAGTATGTTCACTATTCGTGAATGAGTAAATAAAATACCTATCACCACATAATGTTTGGGCACCACCTTCGTAGTAATGATAGCAGATTCGCTTCCTTGTTTCCTTGTAGATTTTTTTTGTTAATTTCCTCCAACAAAACTTGTCTTAGGGATGTAATTCGTATAATTCTTATGTTACTAGGAGTTTAAAAACTGCACTACAGGATCATTGGTGATATAAAACATACTTTACTCTTGAAAATTGGTGGTATTATTCAAATACCTTTGACAGTTATTAGTCAGATTCCCCACTCTTCCCCATTTTAAAATTTATCACTTCCCATTAGATTGTTCCCATGATTCTTCTTCCCACAATTTTGACATGTGGGATGTTATGTTTTATTTCCATAATAATATTTATCTATTTATCCTACCATATTGAACTCCATTTTATCTCATTTTATCTCTGACCCAATGATACATCTAAGAGTCTTTCATCTCCATCTCAACCTTAAGGGCATATTAAAAAATCTCCTCATAAATGTCAAAGTCTGGAATTGCCAAATCCTTTCCTAGATGCGAGTTTAGTCTACTAAAGAATAGATCCACCTTTAATTTGGTGTTCATGACTAAGTCATAGGTGTATCATGAAAGCGTTGTGAAGTATCCTTCATAAGACCTAATAAACTCGACATACTTCTGCTTTACTATGAGGAACTCTATTTCCATATTAAGAAGGAGGGTTTAGGGGAAATATTTATTGAAAAATATTCTCTCAAAATATTCCCATTACATTGAATAGATTTTCTCCTTCGACTTTGTGTTCTTGATCAGTTTTCACCATTGATCAATTTTCCCATCAAAATGATACACTATCATCACAACATTCTCCTCTTATGAGCACTCGAGGATGTAGAATATCTAATAACTTTGGTTAATTCATTGTTCTGAGAGGAGGGGATCAGATGATCCACTAAACACATGAGGCCTTTTTTCACATGAATTATTCGACCACAACTTTCTCTTTCTTAGTAGAACGATGGTGTTACACATGATTCAATTTAATATTCATAACATGATCAAATTGAGAAAGTACACTCTTAATGTTTTGACAACCCACTCCCATCATAATTGGAATATAATTAGATAAATAATCACATTTCATATCATATTTATTATGGGAATAGGTTATACTATTTCAATCCATTGACTAAAAAAAGAAGTTAAAAATAACGGGGATTGAATACATAGATAATAAGAATAAAAAAATGAAACTTTAAACATATAGGAATAATCATTTTAATGAAAATCATATCATAACTTGTGATTCCCTATGATTCAATATAGGGTATCCATGGTGATAAAATTATCCCTAGGGTTTTTCTTAATTTCTCAAGTCCAAATATCAAAAAACAATTGTACTATTCTTTGATACCAAATATAATGACCCTAACCTTAAACACATATTATTACATGATTTTAGTTATAATTAGATATAAAATATATCCTAAGGATCATAAATTGTAGTGTCTTTGGAAGACTAGGTACAGAATTAGAAATCATAAAACAAAAATAAATGTTTATATTATTTAATCTCCATAATAATCTCCAAACATCCTTTGAGACCTTATATTTTCAAAGGACAACCTAGGGAAGACATGATAAAAGGGATGAGATAAAAATCCTAGTAAAGGAATAAACATAAGAATAAATCATAACACTTGGGTTAGAAGGCATAACATGATAACATAAAAAAACATGGAATATGAATTTAAATAAGGAAGATTAACATATAGAACATGGGATCATGTAAACATGGAATTACGGGAATGTGGATACAACATACAACATGAAATAAGCATGAATCGAGGCTAATCACCCAGACCATTGCACGTGATTAATGTTAGTCAAGGCTACACACCAAGACCATTACACATGAAATATCATGTGACTAAACATTAACCAATTATTTGTAGTGTTATCTGGGAATACCCATATTAACATGTTTATTAATACTTTTTCGACATGAATAATCGAATATATGGAATAAACATTAGGGTTTCTAAGGAAAGAAATGGTTATTATAATAATGTCATAAAGCATAATAATGATCGTATAAAAGTTTCCATGAAAGAGTGGATTTAAAATAAAAATGTAAATTAATAATATAAGGAATAGATCATGATAAATTATGTCCAATTGAAGTAAAAACATGTAGAAATAGTGTTTAAGAAACATAAAAATAAGCCACTTTGGTGCGTTTTAAGGAAAAATTTAATGCCTCTTTAAAAAGGATAAAAGAATAATTGTTTGTATAAAAGCTAAAATGAACCAAGATAGTTTTTCATGATTAAATTAGTGATTATAGAAAAATAATGGTGTCTTAAAACAGATTATGTAGTGTACTTGAAAACAAGTAAGAAAAAGGGAAGATCCTTTTAATTGAGCTTTCTTATCGGGAAGAATTTAGAAGGGAACTTTTTTAAACATGTATTTCACCATAAAATAAGGATGATATGATATGGAAAAATTATTTTTGAAAATATTAAAAAATAATTACCTAAATATAAATAATAATTACATTTGGTTAAATAGTGATAAAGCATAACCCAAAGTAAAAAATGGAGGTTCAGAAAGAATCCCTTACCTTATGTGTGAAAGTGTTCTACATTTGATCTTAATGTCATGGATAATAAAATTAAATCCATTAATTAATTAATTAAGAACCATTTCTGTATGAATTATATTTATTATATTTTAATAATTTCATTTATGACCTTTCTGATAAGTTATGAGATACAATTTTATCATTTGGGAGACTTCATTTCCTTGGTTTTCATGATCGATTTACTTATATACATGTATGGAAAAATATGTAAAATGATAAACGTTTTATAGAATTGAAATTATATGTCATTAATAAAATTATATAATATTAAATGGTTATATATTTCATTATGTTATATGGTATGAGGATGAATCATTAGAAAAAATGTTAGTGATAACCGTTTAGATTATTTTGGTGTTATTTCGATCATCAAGAACTTGTTTTGATTTTTTAAAAAAATATTAAGTATATATACTGGTTATAGAATATTAAATAAGATGAAATAAAAATATTATAAACCTTTTTAACCATATAAGTGGTTTTATGACCATCTGAGATGGCAGTAATTGAAATTGAAAACATGTCGTTCTTGAATGCGATAAATCCACACATCACGGATGATGTTACAATTTTAGAATAAAAGGAGAGGGGAAAATAAATTACGATAGGTTATTCCATTAAAAAAATACTACTGTAAAAAATATATTTGAGTTATAATTCCATGTGGATAAGGGTATTTTATTAGAGAAAAATAAAAATAATCAAAATTGTAAATAAATTAAAAGTAAAAGAAAGAGGATTTAACCTCTTGAATTATTCTTCTGGGGAACCTCCATAAGGCAGATTATTTTAGTCTTTTATTATGACCAAAGGCTCCTGGACATGGCGGATATACAAGGGTAGAGTATAAGGAAATATTTTTAAATTTATCAAGGAATTTTATGTGTGAGGAGAAGAGGTGGTGATGGTGGTATTTATATTGGAGGAGAAAGGTGTTTTTTATTAATCTATTCATTATTTTATTATTTTGGATCAAGAAACGAAATAGTGATTATTTACATGACTAAATATAGAAAATAGAGAAGGATATTATGATATTATTATTCTAACATCGTAAATGATTCATGAAATAATGTATTTAACTTATACTGTTATATCCGGTTACCGTATTTCACTATTCATAAAATTTCCACTATTTTAGAAAAACTCCAAAAAATAAACCTAAAAATTTTTCTATGTTTAGAATTATAAAATGGACTCCATTTTTTGAAAATTATTTTATAAATATGAGAAGTTGTATTTTTAATTAAAATCATCATTTATTCGAAAATACCAATTTTAAAATTATAACTGATTTTATAAAACATTGAAATATTAATTTAAGTACTCATAATAATTTACTATAATGATATGAGAATAAAATATTAATTTATGAATCTGTTTTAGGAAAATAAATTTTCTTTTAAATCATTATATAAATTAAAAAAATTATTTGAACATTTATTTTTAATAAAAATACCAACATGCAACTTGTCATTTTCAAAACATTTATTTACTTATACTATGATATAATTGTATAATACTTTTATTTTTAAGATGTATAAATTTAATTTATACATTCACAAATTTTTTTACTATGATACTAGGTAGGTTACTATCATTAATGGTCACATTACTATTCCAAATTTCATGTTATTATTCCATTGATTTTGGTTCCCTAATTTCTATAAATACTTATTATTTCATTAATTACTCATTTATAAAGTTTTTATTGGGTTCTCTAAGTGATTTTATATGATTTATAATATATGACATGATTATAAGATGAGAATTTCCATTATTATAATTCAAGGTCATTACAAATTGTGATGCCTCATATAAAATAGAATATATTATTGTTTATTTATGAGAAGTGGCCACCAGAAATTAATCTAGTTTCATTGTGGCTCCCTCCATTTGATGTTAAATGTGATGTTGAGGGAATATTCCTCTTCAGTGAGGGACTCCAGTAATAATTCTCTCTCTTCAATATTAACATATTTTAATCTGTAAGAGATTTATGCTTTAATGAGATTAGGATAGAAAAATATATAATCAAAATTTTCTTCCTCTGAGACATGCTCTAATAGTACTGAATCAGAATCATCAAAACAATGGGGATGAGGTTCCAACTGAAATTGAGAAGAATTAAAAAGATAAGGTTCAAGAGTATTAGTGTCTCCCTTAAGTGGTACATCTGGCATCTATTTTTTCTCTAGAAGTACCTTGGGTTCTATCTCCAGTCTATGTATTAGAATGGGATCCTTCATCATCTCAACCTCTAGGATGTACACTTTATTTGTTTTTGGTTTTGGGACTAGATCCTCGGATAATCTCTTTTCAGTATTAGTTGAATAAAAATTCATAAATGTTTGTTCTAATTGAGTTATCACATTATCAATGTGTTTAACAACAACAATATTATTTTTATATTTGAGTAAAGTAAAAAGCTCTTCTATTTTTTTAAAAATATGTTGATGATCCATTTTTTTAATTTTAATTATTTAAAAATAGAAAAATAATTATAGAGAGAAAAATAATATTTAAAACTCATCTTTTCCCTCCAAAAATCATTCCATGTTGATCACATTGTTTTCTGTGGTCATGGTCAAATACAATTTCACTTTTACTATAATGCATCCTAGTGGCTGACAAGGGTCATCACTCAAGGAAAATGGGTTAGTGTGTCTCACTATTCTAGAACATATGTATTTTTTGTTTTGTTTTTATTAAACTTGAAACCATGAACAAAATAATTTTTTGGTTAGTTTATAATTATATGAAAATAGAAAAGAAATATAAGAAACAATAATGGGTGAAAGGGGTTAAATCCGGGGTCAGACACACATATTCTTCATAATTCTTTGGTTCTCATTTGATTATGTCATCAATATCATTCATTCATTTCTCTCATATATGTAAATAGTGGTTCTTAACAAACATAAGAGAAATATACCATGATACATCAAGTTCGACCTCCTTCATAGTGAAGATGTAGTGAACGCACTCAATTGAGGAATTTATTGTCATAATTACCAAATACATTGATTATTGTTCGTCTTTTAATAATAGTGCTCTATCGATATTCACTATGAACTGATAGAGGGAGTTAGAGAAGATTTTATAGTATTTGGGACGCAACACCTCATAAAAGGTACCAGATAAATACCATCGATTTTCTTCTCTCTAATTTTCTAATGTATTAAAGATGAAATTTAGCTTATTATAAAGAATAGGGTGCCTGTGTGATCTCCCCGAGGGTCTTATCCGTTGGGTTAGTTATAAATGATTTGAAGTTTTAAAATATCATGCTATAACATGGGGGATATATAATTACATGAAAAATTTGGGTAGAATAGTACAACATAGTGTGATTAACTAGACAGAGTAAAAAATTAAATTAGAAATGTAGAATGAAAGAAATTACATTGAGTAAACAAAGTATAAGAAGAGCCTAGTTGGTAAGAAATGAATATTTTAAATGGGTGGGGGTAAAAATATATATATATGATGTCATCTTTCTAAAATTTAGTGATGTTCAACAAGATTCTTTGTCTATTTTAGATGACATCCACAAGTTGTGGTTAATAGTTGAAATCTAATTTTCTGAAAAATCCTACTATGGGACTCTCTTTTAGATTTAAGATATTTCTGATAATCCCTTCATAATCATGATATGATATAGGTTACCCTAACAAAATGATCAGAGTTTAAACCCTTTTATATAAAAATGGGAATCTTATTTTCAAATCCATCTGTATATATCTGGGGTTATTTATTAATTTCATTTCAATGGGAAGTTGATTATATGTTGAAGCAGTATTTACATTCACTTCATAATTTTATTTCTTATAGGTAGTAATTTTATATGTCAAGGATGGGATTTAGTTGTTATGAGGCATCCTATATATCTTATTTTTAGATGAATTAAAACCCACTAAGTTCATTAAACCCATGAAGTTTAACATCATGGGGCAATGACATATTTGTAAGCACTTGGGCACCATGTATTTGAGCTCGAATATTAATGATATATCCTACATATCATGGTTATGTTAGGAATTAGAGTCATAATAGTTCAAACAAACCCTTGGTAATGACATCAAGGTGGATAACATTGTATAGGGTAGTCATATCATTCCACTGATCAGGTCATACACATTGTGGTTTCCATAGATATTGGAGATTCATGATATGAATGATATTACCATTGAAACTCCATAATCCCATATGATCCATGATTGATGTGAGAAGTAGGGGATGGTAATAATCATTATCACTATATATGGATGTGGGAAATATATGTCGGTAAATCCCTTTGGATGTTTAATATGGATCTTAAGAATAATGAAGGTGTCATATGTATCCTAATTATTACAATAATCAGATTTCTCATAGTTTAGTTAGGGTTCTCAGTCCTCTGGTGGATGAGGGATAAAGAACAGACCATGGTATAGATTGGGACTCGACGGTTGAAATTACAGATACATAGGTAAAAATTTCAATTCCATTTCTATTTAATTTCTCTTTCTGCTTAAAAAGGTGTCCTAACTATCCTAGTTATTGTAAGAATAAAATTTCTTATCATTTAGTAGATATAGGCTTACACACTGAGGCATCCCTATAATGGAGGACTTCATATCATGCCACTTATTGGGGATTACATAATGAGATTTCCCTATTATGGAGAAAGTTATATAACTCCAATTATTTGGTATTACACACCAATGTTTCCCTACTATTGAGGAATTCATATCACCCCATTGATCAAGGCTTACACACTATGGTTTCCCTAGTATAGAGGAGGTCATATAATGGAACTATCGGGTTTTGCGAACTGATTTTCCCCTTATATGGAGTACATGTCATATAATTCCATAGATCTAGGCTTACACACTAAGGTTTACCTAGTATGAGATATATTTCATATCATTCCACTGATTGGAGCTTACACATTGGGGTTTCCCTGGTATAGAGAACATTTCATATCAAGCCACTGATTGGGGATCACACACTTAGGTTCCCATATATATTGATATTGGACAAAGTTATCATGTCCTAGGGATCCTGCTTGACTTTTCCTTGTTTCCTGACAAAATACATTGATTTCCTGCATGAAATCTGTTTATTATCTTTTAGGCATGTTAGAGGATGTTTGGAAATTTCTAGGCACATCCTTTACAAGTCCAAATAAAATCACATGATTAGTTGATTTTTCCAAAGGTATGTCACATAATCCTGATGGCATGTCTAATGGGAAGACATCGAAATAACAAGGATTACTTGTCTGGAAGACATCTCAATACCTGAATGACCTAGCATGATGGAAATCACATTATCTCATATCACAAGTATGTAGGGTGCAATGACATCTAGATTATTTTTCTAGAGGATGTCAGGAGAGCCAATTAGTATGCCCTGGTGTCATCATTGGACCCATCTGACATGAACTAGGGTCACCATATGATTTGGGTGACATGTCAAGAGGACATGAAAAGTTATGAATGGTGAGTCTTAAGGGCTTAGTGAGACTTGGGGGCATGTTGTAAGGGAATTCCCAACTTTCTTGGACAAGTCTCGGTAACATCACATGATCTGAATAGCATGTTAAGGGGGTGTCTCATGATATGGGAGACATGTCACGGTGATATTTCATGACTTGGGTGGTTCATACGAATCATATAAGGACCAACATGGGTGTTCTTCACATAAGTCGCTCATCCTTTTTTATTCTTTGTTCCAGAATTTTACTATATATGTTCCTTATATTTTTTCAGTGTCATATTTTTTTAGGTCCCAAGTGACATAGAAGATATGTGGGATTTTCTTCACATAATCCATCTGACATGCCAGAAATCCATCACATGATCTAAATAAATCACACAGAGTTCCTATGCATGCCTTTGATCCCTAAGGTCATTCACTAGATCATTACCTAGGAGAATAACTTGTGTTATTGAGATTGTATACTCTGATGCCTTGGTTCACCATTGTGTTGATCCAAGGATTAATGTTTTCATCCTAGGGTGGGGGATTTATTAGCCTCTCTAACCTGATTATACATTTTATTAGAGTGTGTATCTAACAATTTTATAATTGATTTGGGGTATGGATTTGATTTTATGCACTTTTCAAGGTCCTATCATAGGTCATCCAAGGGATGTAACATGATTTTAAGTGAATACAAGACCATCTATTCAGTGCCTCATTAATTGGATTATGTCAAATAAAAGGGGTATTTCTTAATCATGTGAATATGCTAAGGGGATTTTAAAATTTCAATCCAACATGTCCAAAATCCATTGGGACATTCAGATTCTTAATGAAAGGGTTTCACGTTATCAGAGGTGACTTGTCTGGGATCTTCCACTAGAAAATGGTGTCCTATCATAGGGCCTACATGATATCAAGATGGCTTGTTGAGGGGGTCCTTGAGTGATCAATGTTTATTTCACGGGGAGTATAAATCCATTCACATAATATCAGAATATCTTCCCATCGTAAGTAGCTCTCATCAGTACCATTTTTATTCCTTTTTTTATTATAAAATGGTTTGGGATCTTGTGTTTTGGAATGATTGTTGTCAAAGTAAATCAATATCCCCATCAGTGATGCATCATGTGACCAATAAAGGTTCTTGTGGTGATTTGAAATAAATATCATGGACTACCCTTCTTTTTTTTTAGGGATATGGAGTCGTGTTTTAGGACCACCTAGACATGTATGAAGCCCTTCTTATGATGAGGGTGACACGTCAGTGGCATCTTGCGTGATAAGGAGAATAAGTCACCAATTATAATATGGTGTCTTGTGAATTTCATGGTCGCATCGCATGAATATATATGAATTCAATTGGATCTAATAATTTTCCTATTTTAGTCCCCTATTTTATAATGATTTTTGGATGTTTTTCATGTTCCCCTTGGTAAAAAAGTATTGTGGCTCAGGGGAGATCATCTGGAAGCCACTTTGTAATAAGAGAGTGTCTCATGTTCCTTCATAAAAAAAGAGGGCTTGTCAAAGGGGATATTGATATCTTTCTGTATGTTATGTTTTATAGATGACCCTACACATGGCCTATTGATGGACATGTGATTGTGTTCCCTTTGAAATATTTCATGATCTGTGAGTTATGGACACATTCTATTCAATTTGGGGGGGATAATAATACTCATATTCATGTATATCATTCCTTATTTATTTTTAGATGTTTTTATAAGGCATTAAAAAATGAATCCCACCCAAGGGGAAATGTACATTAGGAAAAGGGATCAATTCTGAGGAATGTTAATGCCTTCCCAAGTCATTGTAATTTTCACCAATCAGTTAATTGGGTGACACTTGGTCTTCCAGGTGATGTTTGGTATTCCAAATAAGATACTATAAATACGAGAACATAGGTAGGCTCATTAACTAGTCAGCCAACTCTTATATCTCTTACAATCTGCCTCTGTCACATGACCTCTTCTCAAGACCTTCTTCCAGAACTGATCTTGAGATCTGTTCACAAGATAGTTTTTTGAGAACTATTTCGCAAGACATTATTTTCCCAATAGTTGTTCAAAGCAACCTATAATCCATATTTTTTAATATTTTAATCAATATCCAAATGACTTTGTGGTTTTCAATGAATTTTTTACCAAATATTCTTGTTTTATCATGTTTTCAGTTCAACTATTTATGTGAATTTCATGACAATATTAGGGTTACACGATCATGAATCTTGTGATGGATTGTGTGGTATCACAATTTTTTTTGGTTAATGTGGTCTATGATATTCTCATGGTCCAATAAATTCCTGAGTCCAATATGTCATCATGAATCCCCTTGTGATTCATGTGATTCAAACAATTCATTTCTTTTGACGTTACTTCAATTTTCTGACATATTCTTCTTGATTTTTTGTAGATGGATTCCAGATTTTTTCATAATTCCTAAAAATATTCTATGAAGGAAGCTAAACCATCCATAGATGATAGGGATTCTATTATTCCAAGATTGGATGCCTCTTTATTCAATGTTTTTAAGTTATTTCATATGATTTTGATAATATTGATGGGGGAGAAGCTTATGGAATATCCCCGCTCAAACATTCTTCTCCTCCATAGGTTCAGTCTTACCAGTGAAATTCTCATTTCTTTTCTGCAGTCAGCAGTCATACCTCCTACATGGGTTTGGAATATTCATTACACCTTTTGGTATAACATCTTTCATGTTGGAAATTTTTTCTCCAATAGAGAACACACAAATGGGAATATACTGATATTCATTCCTATATAAATTTATAGGAACAGTCACAAACATGATTTAGATATACATATGTACCTTTCCATAACACAGAAGTCTGCCACCAGCCAGAAGATTAGGTGGGTTCCCAACTGGGTCTTCTGATCATGGGTAGATGTGGAATGGATTGTGGTTGTCCCTTCTTAGTGCAATATATTTACTCTGATTCATCCATGTTGATGTAGATCAGGATTTATGACATCATCTTGATCTTGAAAACATTATCCAATTGAAACAAGATACTAATTTCAGAAATCTTCAATCAGCGGTGTCCTCATAAAAACACATTCCACCTAACAGATGGTGAGGAGGGCGTTAGTATATAGAATGTTTAGATGATATGTGGTGCACCCATATTGGGAGAGATGTATGATGATTCCCCCCCCCCATCATGGTCTGCATGATATAACATATAGAGGACTCCTATTGCCTGAGTGATGATCGGGCTTGCTGAAAATACCCCCATAGGATCCACTTCTGGGGGAAGGAATCACATTCAAGACATGGGTAGGATACTTCATCATGAAATATATTTCTGATAAAGTATCCAAAAATCGAAATACCTTCCCTATGTTGTCTCCCATGGTGTGGAGGGTGCTTATTATACTGTAGTTGATGAAGGGATATTCAACAAATCAGGATGGGTGTTTTTTTTCTAGTGTTGACCATTCCATCTAGTTGTCTAATTTCCTTTCCAAGTACCTGAGTGGGTAATTACTTTTGAAAACGGGGAATAGTGGAGTTATGGTTTCCTACTTCCTGATGGTGACTTCCATGGATGGATGACAGCACATCAGGTCGGCTATCCCAGTGTTGGCCAAACATTACAGCCTTTTGCACCATATTTATTGGGGGAATCCCTTCACAAGATCTCTAGAACATTTAAAATATTGTGGGGTTCTATATCGGCTTATCTAGGAGGCCATGTATATAACATTCAAGGCCTGAAAATTAATTGGATTCCAATGGAACAACAACCCCATAATCACCTCTTAAGGAAGTAAGGAATTTACCGTTACTCTCATTTGTATTAAAATTTACAACCGATGTCGACATAGTGATTATGGAGCAAGAGATTTAAGTTGTGTCAGAGTTTTTATTCCCTATCGCATTTCTAAATTGGATGAATTGAAGAATGTAAAATATATAGGGTGAGCTCTGGGGAATACTGCATCAGGAAAAACTTTTTTTGAATTTTTTTATCATTTTAAAATCCCTACAAGAATCACATTAAAAACTAACTTTAGGAGGTCAAGGAATTCCTATGATACCTTGATTTAATGTTGGACAACATCATATTTTTATTTTTCAATTTTCCTCTTGTTCACCAAATGTTGGTCCGGCGCATGCTAAAAATTTTCATGGTTGAAGATGTCCATCCCATGTAAAAGGGATCGGTAAGGCTGATCTTATTGATATGTTTAAAAAATGTGGTGTAATTGTAACCATAATGTCATACTTTGTGTCTTTCCTGATATAGTGGGAGGACTTAGAAGTCCATTTAGTCCTAATTTCCTCTATATATTCACCTCGGTGTATAAATGTCAGAGATGAATTCTATAGTGTATAGGGAAATGAAAATAAGGTATCCCTGATTCAACTAGCTCCGATGAGGTTGGTGATTCAAATTTTTGGGCCAAAGACCCCAAATTCAGCACCTTATGGGGGGGATTCCCTAAATCTCTCATCGTTCATACCTATTGGGTATCCTACCCCATAAGGGAAGTGTAAAATGAAGTGCTCCATGTTTTCAGAGTCCTCATTTCTAGAATTTTAATGTATGTGTGTCATTTTAATCTTATCTTCTTTTTTCTTATTCTCTTACCTCATCCTGATTTGTCAAAAAATTTCAGGTCCCCACTGATCCATCTTATGTGATCATGTATCTTCCCCTAAGGATGAAGGTGATAAATTAACTTCTTTATAATACCATTCAATGTCCAGCCTGACCCAATATGAAGCTGAGATGGTTGAGGTGCCGACTCAATCATGACCTTTTCATATTGCACACATCCCAGCAGTTTTAATATTTCATCTAGAATGGGTTAAAGATATTTTAGAGGAGATTGATATAGTTAGGTATTATTCCACTGAGTTAGCCTTGATGTAGGTGAGTTTTGAAGAAGGTGAATACTTCTCTAGAAACTGGACACATTTTTCACTTTATGCCATGCCACCTAATATTATCTTTTATTCTACATCCCTCAAGGGTGGAGATAAAATTATGTCTTCGGGGAAAGCACTAGAGGTTCCATGAATACCCTCATCACATGTGGAAGTCACCTCTTCTCCAAAGTATGGGGTAGGGGCAATAGACATTAACAAAAATAAAATTGAGAAAGGTATGTTACTAGCATTGGATGTGTCCATTGGTTTCTTGGTGATAACATATAATTTATTTTTTTGGTTTAAAAACACATGTAACACTTGTTTTAGTTCCTTCTCCATGGATCTCAAAGGTCCACATTCCTGATCCATTGGGTACTCTTCCAACATATTTGAAAAAAGTAGAGGTTGAATCCCTTCTTAATTTGTTGAAGACCATGAGCACAACTCCTTCTCCTAGTGTCCTAGTCTTGGAATATGTCCCTATTTCTAGGATGGATTTATATCAAGGCCCAGGTTCTACATCATTTTATATGTCGACCTGGGAAAAATATAGTGGGATATGTAGACCTTGGTTTTGGAGAACCCTTTAAATGGACTAAAGGACTTTTTTGGGTCTCCATAAATTTATGTTCATAAAACATGGTTACAAGGGTTTTGATTATACCACCCTTCATGCCCGAGTGAATGAAAATATATCTATGATAGAGTAGAATAAATCCCTTGAATTGGGGGTGGTATCCACTAAGGCATCCACTTCAGTGAAGCAAAGTCGGGATGAGTCCTTAAAATTAAGCTTCCTAGTCTGTAGTGGAGGTGGAAACACACTAAGACATGGTCAATGCTGGGAAGGTTGACATATACCATCTTCGTTCTATAATAAATTTTCATCAATTATAATTTTCTTAGTTTAATCATGCACTTTAGATTTCAGACAGAACTAATCTAGAGAATTATGGACGCCTCAAAATGCTGGAGAAGGATAGGTTCGACATTGTTTCTCAGGCGGAGGACTTGAAAAAGATTGGGGAGGTAGAAACCAAGTTTTTTGATCAATTATTCCAATCAATTACATACCTATATCCAATGAATTCAGATCTCAAGGGCTCATCTGAACACATGTTATATTGGACTTTTAATTTTTGAAACTTTTACTTTTCTTATATATTCATGGGAGAGACTCTGATATGGGGAGATTAAACTTTAATTATGTTATCAATGAATATATCTTCTGAATATTCTATATTTTTGTTTATTTATCTTCCATTTATGATGTTCATGATATTTCATTGATATGATGTTTCATGAATTATGAACTATACCCATCCTTTTCAAAATATTATGTAAACATGAATTTATGGATTTCAAAGTTATAACAGATTATTCACAATAATTTCTCATGAATTCCCACTAAAATAAGATTCCCTACTGATGAATTTTCTATGGTTATTTTGATATTACCTTACTCACACTAGGATAATCTATGTATAATATCAGTCATGGAGTGATATTTCTCTAACCTTTTCCTATGTCAACAGACCTAGTGATTATAGCTTTACTTTTAAGGCCATATGGTGGGCCTTACTTGCTTTATAATTTTTTTACACTTTTATACTAACTCATTATTGTGTTGTATTTTATGTTCCTTTATCTCTAACCTTATAGTATTGTAAATTTTGGTATTTTAGCTCAGAAATTCTATTTATGTAGTTTAGGGTCTTTTAGCATGGACCTTATATTTCCACAGTTTAAGGTCTTTTAGCATGGACCTTCTATTTCTGCAGTTTAGGGTCTCGTTGCATGGACCTTCTATTATTTTATTTTAGGGAATTTTATCCCAGACCTTCTACTACTATATTTATGGTCATCTAGATTGGATATTTTATTGTTTTATTTGGGGTCCTTTAGCTTGGACCTTCTATTGATGCAATTTAGGTTCTTTTATCTTGGACTATCTGTTGCTTTTGTTTATGGTATTTTAACCTAGATCTTTTATTTCCATAGTTTAGGGTCTTTTAGCTTAGACCTTGAGATTCCAGGAATCATAAAGTCTTTTTGCAGTATATTGACCATTGATTATGGAATAACGGCCAGACAGTCTAGGGATGACCCAAAATATCCAAGGATGCAGACATCCTATGTGGTGTTGTCGAGGCTCATGAGGATTATAGATCCTTTCATGTAAGGAGAATATGCCTCTGGTTGCTAGGTAAAATCCCTTACTCATCAACAACATGGTTAAATAGAGGAGTCTTCAATCTTTTTGATGGTATATAGAACTTTTATGAGGTTAATATTTCTTGATGGTGGAAAATGTGGGATTTCATAACCAACTAGATTGTTGGGGCCTGGGTG
Source organism: Viscum album (assembly GCA_963277665.1). NCBI lineage: Eukaryota > Viridiplantae > Streptophyta > Magnoliopsida > Santalales > Viscaceae > Viscum > Viscum album. Next base: position 568,392,325 of record OY728153.1, on the reverse strand, counting down.
AAAAAATACATAACTTAAAAGTTTGAGTCGAGGAATGTTGGATTGGGAAGACATGTTGGGGATTACCCATAACTCCAGTAGGTGTTAGCTTCCACCATGGTGTTACAAGCTCACAAGGATTATATTTCCTTTCCGGTAAGGAGGATACACCTCTTGTTGATAGTTCAGAGCCTTTATGCATCAGTAGAATTGTCAACCATAGGTTTCCTAACTCATTACCAAGGGCTATGAAATATTTTTTAATAATAAAATTCTATATGATAATATTGGGTATGGGGGAAATGCTATCTAGGTATGGATTTTTCACACTATGGAAATTTATCTCTTAAATTGTGAATCTCAGCCCCTACACCTTATGGTTTCAAGTCATATGGTATGTGTCTTAAAAAGTTTTCATAATTGATTGTCATATTCCTACATTAATATAGGGTAAAAAAATAGTGATGTATCATTGAGGATTTATACTCCTCTTGAATATCTTGGTTATAGGTATTTTAAATCATTATCCAAAGCACTCAGGTCATGAGGATATTATTAGAATGTCATGTTGGTAATGGAATAAAACATTATAAGGTGTTGATTTCTTCCATAATGATGTTATCACTCACAAGGAATGAGAATCCCTTTTTACAGAGTGAAACATTTGGTAGATAACCATAGGTGTATATTCAATAGTCATAGGAAGACATGAATTGTAAAAAAAGTCCCTTTTGATGTAGGGTATCCTTTTCTATGGTCTATGGAAGATTTTCCATAATCTTATATACTCAAATAATAACGTGTGATTTGTGGAATTCCAACAATAATGAATGGTTCAAGAACACTAATTTTTGTGTCACTACCGAGTGAACAAGTTATCGGGATAAGGAGATATAATAAACCATCACTCAATATTTTTTCAGGAAATGTGGGTCTAGTGAGCATGAATCACCTTTTACTAGGGCCACACCGAGGACCCTATGAGCTCTATGCATCATTTATTTACACCATATATTTTTACTAAAATATATAGATAAATATTTTTGAATGTAATGACTTGAATTTTACTCAGTCCAAAATTTTTGAGTTTTAAACCTGATATGTTTTGTTTATCATTCCCTAATATTATAGAGTCTTGAGATTCAGGCCATCCAAGGCTAAAAGGTTTGGGTCACATAGCTTTGACCAGCATGTATTCATTATTTTATTTTATGATGTATGTGAACCTAATAAAAGGGTAATGGTTCAAAATATCCTAATTTGTATAGCTAAGGTCAAGATTGGTCGATCATACTTCTAAGTGGGAGATGAAAATGTTGTAAATCATGTATCAAGATTCTCATTTCAGGAGTAATAATATTGGAAAATCATGCTAAGGATATCCCAAAACACCCTAGGGCTATAATCTCTATTTTGATCACTTCAGGTGGGAAATTATCATAAATACCTATATATTAGGAAAATATGTCCCTGTTTGTTAGGTCAATTCCCTTGTGCATCAAAATCAAGGTCAAACAATGATATCTCGTTTCCTTCGCAAGGGCTATGAAAAGGTTTGTTGCAACCCAAGGTGCTGAAGACATAATGTGTGATTTATGGAATGAGGGGTTTAAAAGATGAGTGAATCACCCCATCCTCTAGTTGGTCAAGTTCAAGATCTTGTGTTCTTGGATAAGGAATAATAAGGGATGATGTCATGTACATTTTAATGTCATATTGTGGGGACATGACTAGAATGCGGTTTTGATGTCATGTGATAATGACAATTTTCTTGCAGTTTAATTTCATGTGGTAAGAATGTATTTATTTCCATTCAGTTTAATGTCATGTGGTGAAGATGTGGGAAAAAATGTGAAAAAAAATCAATGTGTTCTTGGGGACACTTTTCACTATTTAGGTGAATTTAGATGCATGGGTCATCTTTTATTCATGCATAAAATTATTGGTGGTATCCATATGTTGAATCCCATAATTCATAGATATATCATGTTCTTATGATAGACGTACATAGATTTGACTCATGCGTAGGTGATATGAGCTTTTAGGGCTCGACCCCTTCTAGAGAAGGGGTACATGCAACTTTTGTTATACTATTTAGTGTCCTGTATCCCTGAAATTTATTGAATAGTTCTAGCCTATATGAATTTAGGGGTTCATTTCCATGATGATTATTACATATAGGTCAGTTTTTGAAGATTTTGGTGTCACTACATATCCGGAAATGAAAGGATTCAAACCCCATGAAGTTCTTAAAAGGGAAACACTATATATAGGTCTAACCTATATGTAGAGGGGGAATTATTCCCATTGATTATTTTTGCTAGGCCAGGGTTTTAATATATGGGAATCAATATGTATCCTATAATGATAGGACTCAAGTCACATGTGGTACTTAAATGGTAAACTCTCTATGTAGGTATTTCTAATATATTGAGGGGTGAATTGTTCCAATTTCTTTTTGTAGTTGGGATTAGGATTTAGGATCTGGGAATCACTATGTGTATCGTGATAAAAGAAATAAATGAACACATATTTCTTAAATGAACTATCCCTATGATGGTCTAACCCGTATTATGGTAGGTGGAATTTTTATTTTTATTTGTTGTAGCTTGGCCTAGGACTAAAAATATGGTTTTCACTACATATGTTGTGACTTAAGGAATCAATCCAAAATGTAGTTATGGATAATCCATGCAGTTTAACATCATTCAGTAAGGGATTGTCATGTGTACTTTATGGTATTTCATCTAGGACCATGATAACCTTGTCATTAACGGGTATGCCTCAAACATGTGGGCGAACCCTTAACAAAATTCATAATCTCGTGTGATCTACACTCGATTTCACAAGCAAGGAGTGGAAACAGTTACATTCATGACATGGAGGTAATTTAGAAAGCAGAAAAATGGATTTTGTATCATGCATTGTTTGGGCCAAGATATAGGATATGGGAATCCCTATATATCTCATTATGAATAATAATCATGTTTATATATTTCTAGAAACTAATGAAATTTAATTTCAAGCATCATGGACATCATCCATGCAGTTTAACATCTTGCTGTAATGACATAGGTGACATGAAATGAAATAATATGGATGTTGTGGTTGGGCCCAATAATGGAGGTTTAGGAATCACTATGTATCTTTTGATATCATGAATAAATCCATATGTTATTCTTGTACACCATGTGGTTTAGTGTCACGCATAAAGGAAATCTGTTGTGATGTTTAACATCATGTAGTAAATAATTGGGTCACCTGATGTGGATGAAGAGTAATACTATGGTTGGGCCCAAGAATAGTGGTTTGCGCCTCACAATGTATCATGTGATGGTAGGAATAAATCCACATGTAGTTATTGGATTAACAGATTCCCAATTTGGATTTGACTCTCACATAGGGAAATGGGAATTTTTTCCCTATTTAACACAGATCTATCTCATGTGTGGTGGATCTTTATTCAGAAGATGCTTCCTGTGCAGTTTAACATCATGTATTGTGCACATATCCCATGTATATTATTGTCAAATGGTAAGGCCAAAAGGAAATATGTATTTTATCATCTTTCTACCAAGGTGATCTCTGCAAAGTTTATTGTCATGGGACTAGGATGTGTTCCATATAGTTTAATTTCATGTGACTAGGTTGTGTTTTCCATTGTTTAACATCATGTGTTTATGAAGTTTTCCATATTTCTTAACATAATGAGGTCAATATGAGAGACATTTTGTAGCCTAATTTCATGATTCCAATACATATTTGTGAAATTTAACTTCATGCATCCAAGATGAATTAAGCCTGATGACTACTATGAAAAGTATTTCTTGGTGAATCTTACATTGGTGGGGTGTGTGACAAGCTCCCCATCCATTGTGTCTACCGTGTATGGTCTATTGTGATACAACTTAAGTATGATATAAGATTCTTACCAATTGGGTTCTAGATTCAAAGTCTTTTTTCCTAGTATCATTGGGGTTTTTAGATCCAACACCCATTATATTTGGAGGAATGAACAAATTTTAACCATTTAATTGAAGGCTCGTGTGATCTGATTCTTATGGAATACAATATTGTGCAATGTTTATAGCTTATTCTCATCCAGCCTCTATAGATCATCCAGTATCTTTAGTGATTAACCATCATTTGATTTTGTTTTTCTTAAAATGGCTATTCTATTTGAGGGAAACATGACTTCTATGGGAAACACTCCCTCTGTTCTGTACACCAATGAATGTGGAGTTTCTTGTGTAGTAGTAAGTGTGGTGGTGTAGTAGGTCCCTAAAGCCTGGAGGAGCTTGTCCATCCATGAATTCATCTCCTTATTATACTGTAGAGGATATTTGATAGTCTTATTCAAAGACCTAATTTTTTCCATTCTCTATATTATTATAGTGTGATGAGTAATTGGACATGATTTTGTACTCCTGATACAATTTCTTCATCTTTTTAGAACAAGATTTGGTTTCATTGTCTGTAAGTATTGTGTGAGGGACTCTAGACCAGGTGATAATATGTGAATTTATGAATTTGGTGATACTCTTTATCCCAAATTCTTTTAGGGTTATTTCCATATCCTATTTGGAATATAGGTTGATAATAGTAAGTATGTAGTTGAAATTCATAGTCATGGATGGGGTATATGGCCCCACAATATTCATTCCCTAGACAGTAAGTGGCCAAGAATATTTGGTTGTATGCAGTAATTCTTGGGGTTGATAAATGAAGTGTGAATGAATCTGTAATGAATGAAATTTCATGGTGAATCCCACATAGTATTTTATCATTGTTTTCTAGTAGTATCCCAATCTATAGATTTAGTGAGAGATTTTGTTCCAAGACTGATAATCATTGCATGAGCCTATAGGTAAATCCTCTATAATAGAGGGAATTTTTATTTTTGTTATAAATATGAAGAGGATTTCAAAGAATCGGCTCTTTTAGAGAAATTTTTATCCTTTGGACCATCCTATAGGGTAGAGTTCACTACTCACCACTTAATTTATTCCATTCTTCCTCAGTTTGTCTAGACGGACCCATTTCAGAGATAATCAATTATGGGATACATCCATCTAGGGGTGGATACTGGATCATCATGCTCTAGGAAGGTGTTGAAATTATTGGTTTCATCCATATATATGATGATTATTGATGAAACCATTCATAAATGCACGATATGGAATATTGCTTATTCCTGATCAGGATTGGCCAGGACTACGGTTGCTTAGCCAATTCATCGGCATGATAATTCTATGATTGGGGAACATGATTCGGAATGGTATCAAAATAGAACTCCTCCATTATTAACATAACATATCTATTGATATGGTTCATTTATAACCTTTTTATTGAATATTCTCCATTGATCACATTTATCAATATCTCTAAATTCCCTTTTATGTTTTGGAAGGCTATTTGAAGCTATATGGTCGATTCCAATCCATTAATGAGGGATTTATATTCAACCTCATTATTATTGTAGCCTTCAGATTGTGAGGAGTATGTAAAATTTACATTTTATGGAGATACAAATGCAATACCTTGGCTAAACCGATTGAGCTTTTGATTTTATATCCTTTTGAAAATAGGACTTTGGGAGTCTCCATTGAAACACATATCCCATGTCTGGGGTGTGTTATGGAAATATTAAATATCCTCAAATTGAAGCTCAGTATCCAATGGTGTACTTTATAGGGAGGGAAGTACTGCATGGAAATCATCTAGGACCTGGACTTTCATTGAAATTTTTGATACAAAATAGATGTCACACTATTTCAAAATGACCACCCATCGAGCCAAGAAGCCAGTGAGCATGGGATGACCAATGATGTACTTGATCTAATTAATGTGAGAGATCAAGTGTACTAAATGGTTCTACAAGTAATGACTAATCTTTATAACTACAAATATTAGGGTGAGGTAGTACCTCTTGACATAAAGTATTGATTTTTAGTACCTATAATTATCTGAATGAGGTAATAAATACTATTCCCATTCCCTAAATCATTATCTATGAAAGGAGAGTACTAAGAGATCATTCCATGGTGGCCACATATAAGATGACTGACTTTCCTTCCACTAGTGGAATTAGGACCAATGGGTGTAGTAGATACTACATGAGACTCTTAATGTTTTATTATCAGTCCCCATCCCATTGACAGGTGATTCCCTTCTTCATTGGATTGGATAAGGGGAGAGATTTTCTGGCCAGTTTAGCAATTAAATGTCGAATGTAAGTGGGGTTCCCATGGGTACCCCTCTGTTATTTGATATTTCATAGGGTGAAATTACTAGAATAAGAGTATTATTTTATGGTATGACCTCGGTTACATGGTGGCATATCACAACTCCATTGAAATTCCTTGATGTTACCCCAAAATTGAATTTTAGAGGATTCATCTATAAATTATGTTGTCATAGCATGTCGAAGACTATTTGAAGACCATGAAGTGATCACATCTTTGTGAGTATTTGAAAACAATATTTTAGGAATAAAATTCATCTATTCATCCCAATTAAGGATTAAATATATGATGCATGGTGAGTTGGAATGTAGCTCTAGCAGTCTTTAATCTGAAGGGTATGACTAGATAGTAACTGATCCCTTAGGGTTCTTTGAAGGTGGTGGCTTCCTCATCTTCAAGGTCCATCATTATATGACTGTACGATGAATACCCATCCATCAAGAAGAATTCCTGGAAACCATCGGTTGCTTCGATAATGAGTTTTGGGATCAGAAATGGGAAATATTCATTTATTAAGTTTGTACTAACATATATGAAATCAATGCATACCATAATCTTCCCATTCTTTTTCTTGATCGAGATGATGTTGGTGAGCCATCTTGGGTATTTCACTTCTCCGACAAATATTTCATTGATCAATGTTTCAACATCCGCCTCTACATTGGTATCATGATAGGCTCCCATCATCCTTTCTACCTTCTTAAATCCTTGATGGTCATCGGTTAAGTCGAGATTTATTGGAGCCACATATAGATTCATCCCATGAATTTCTATATAATTATTAGAGAGCACATATCAGTGTTGATTTATAAATGTGATGTACATATCATTCTCCTCAGGAATCATGGTATCACCAATACTTATAGGATGTATGTCTTATATTTTTTCTAGATTCACCGACCAGAGTTCATCAATGGTGGTGGATACACCTTCCTTTATTGCCTGATGGGAATTCCTAAGGTCATACTCTTCTTCTTATGATTTTGATTATGTAGAGGAATTTTAAAATGAAGTCAGTAATGTGAGAGCTTATATTCCACTATTGAAATTAAATAGTCTTTAGGAAGAGACATTGTCATCCCCTATCACTAGATTCATTATAGAGAAACTCCAGAGCTAATTGAATTTTACACTGTCAATGTGGATAGACGTATCTTGGAAATTTGGGAGAAGGTTTATTTCCTCAACTAGGATTATGGGTATCACATAATCGATGTCAAAAATATTCTATGGATTTGAAGGGGAGGTCCCCAAGACATTGGGGGGATGACACCTGTATATTATCTTCCAACATGGGTTGTTTGACTGCCCTTTTATAGAAATGTTCCTCAGTATATGTGGGTTCACATGTCTCGAAGGATGCAACATCACCATTTAGTATATCAACCATGCCGTCAATAGGGTATTTCAGACACTAATGGTGTTTTTAAAGTACTGCTACATGGTTGTGTAGCTAGGTCCTTCTAAGAAGGAAATTTATGGTTGTGTATTGTTCGATGAACATAAAAATTGTGTTAGATGTCAGTTCACAAAAATGATCTATGGGCTTGATCATACATTGAGGTATTTTCTCCTACTTATCATACCCGTGAATGTGAATCATAGTGGGATAAAAATACCCTTTTCTATACCCCAAATGTTGTATGTTCTGAATCAAGGTGAAGTTAATCCTAGAACCATTATAAATAGATTCCATTTGGATGTCATCATTATCAAGAATACCTCAAACCTATAAGGGTTTTATGTTTCCCTAGATGACCTATTAGTGGTCATGTTCTATGAATGATATTAAAACATGGAATTCCAATAGAATCATCTCCAATCAAAAAAATTTGGTTGTAGTGACATCTATTTAAAACTCCAATGATCTCTAGAGGGATTAAACTAGTTTCTCTATAAGTTTTTTAAATGATGGAGGACATAAAATTTTTATGGATCAGCTGGGAAAATGTCCAATTATTTCATAATATCATACTTTTGTGCCAGAGGTCAGATCTCTTCAAGGTGTGGTTGCTCACTAATATTCAATTCTACATATGAGGTGTTTGATGTAGGTAGACTTGGTTCATGCATAGAGGTCGGGGGATAATCTTATACTAGTGGAATATTTTATGTCAGCCTTCCCCATTTTAGGTGATGATTTGATAGTCACACCCCTACTAGGAGGTTTTGTAAGAGAACAGGGTGAGGACAACCACTAGAGGGTTCTGGGACATGTATATGTCACTTTTGTTCATGATGGAGTGTTCTCCCATGAATCTTACCTGATTATATGTCATATGAGGGGACATGACTAAAATATCAGGTTCGGCCATACCTATGTTATCCTATGTATCCTCGGTTCCTATGTATGTAGCCATTGGTTCCCCCATCAGGTATGGGGAACTCATACTCAGAGGAATATCCATCATCATAGAAGGGTTCTTCCATGTGTATCACATTGGCTAAGAAAAATAGGAGATCATCATATGAATAACTCATCTTTGGTTCTATCAATGTGATACACTTGGAATACTCATTCTCTAATGATGAGTATGCCTCAGAATTTGAGTTCCCTGCATATAACTGGGGAACGGGTGGCTACATGCATTGGGAATGAGGATATAGGGGATAAAACGGATGTGTTAAAACCCAATATTATGGTCATGTACCTATAGAGAATATATATGAAGATGAGACTCATGAGAAAGCACTTCAGAAAACTCAAAAGAGTCATGGAGGCATCCTAGAACCTTCCAACGGTCATCCTCACCCAGTTTTATTGCAAGAATGCCTAGAAAGGGGTCAATTATCCAATAAACCTAGGAAATGGGGATGGACAGAATGACATGCACCATAGGAAGAGGATACTCCCTCAACTTTTTTAGAGGAATTAGGCCCATCCACCACAAAATCCTCAACTCCTGAGCCACATAACCAGGAGAAACCCTACATCAGGAAGCATTGACCTATGACACAAACATATGATGTTATGAAATAGTTAGCGGTTGTCCCTTCGAGTCTCTTATTCCTCAATGGACTCCATATTTCAAAATAACATAGGTAGTCACTTGTTTAATCCCTCTAGAACCTATTGTAAGTTGAGACAGAAGTCACTACAGTTGAGGTTTAAAGATTGGACACCATTTCCTCGTAATTTCATGTTGACACATTTTTCACTAATGAGGATCGATAAGAGGCCCTTAAAAGGAACATCAAGCCCCTATATGTTTGGGGTGGACTCAATAATGTCAAACTCCAAAGGGCCCTACTTGATAATGGTTCTGGGATCAATTCCATCCTAGTTTGAACCCTATGATGATTGGTATATGGAGAAGGGTATTTATCTCCCACAAATATTACCATTCAACAGTATGAAAAGAATGAGAAAATTCTTCTCAGGATGATCAAGTTCAAAGACCAGTTTTGGGATCTCACATCTAATGCTGAATTTACGGTAATCCAGCAAGACACCACATTAAATGCCATTCTTAGAAGTCCCTGGCTCCATATGCACGTGGAGATACCTTCAACATTCAATCTGTGTTCGATGTACCCATCGGTGAAAAAGTCTACATACTATACAGTGACATCACCCCAATAAAAAATATCCAATCCAGATATGATGAAGCATGTTTCTATAATAAGTTAGGAAAAGAACCAATAATGGATGATTATAAAAAGTTTTCATCACCAAATATATTGGGGTCTACCTCAGAATATCCCGGTAGTATGATTGACAGTGAATATGGGCTCCCCATAAATCAGGTTGAGGTCGTAAACATGAACCTGGAGGTCCAAGCCCCTTATGTCCCCACTGATGGTGTAAAAAACAATCATCTCCAGCATCTCCAAAAAATAACTTAGGTGGTTGGGGTGATAATTCCTCTTCTCATAGCCTCGCCCACCCTAATAGTGAAAGATAAGCAACCATATTTCCATATTCTTTTGGGAGTGTCTCCATTGACTCAGAGATAGAATAGGAAGAGGATGACCTCAGGAACCCCCCTCCCACATTTGACGAAGGCATCTCAACCACAATGGATTAACTTAGATAGATAAATATAGTGATGGAGTAGGAACTATGACATACTTTGATTAGTGTATCCATTCCCCCAGAAGAGATATATATGTATATCGCATTCCTAAAACAACACCAATATGTTTTTTCTTGGAACAACATAGAAATGTCGGGACTGAATTCAGATGTTACTACACACCATCTTAAAAAATCATATGTGCATTAAGGCTTCATGTAGGAAGCAAGAAGGATGAACCCCTCTCATTACACCAATTTAGAGGTGGAATTTGACAAGAAAATCAAATATAACTTTGTCTAAAAAGTGAATGAGTCAAGATGGGTTTCCAACATTGTCCTAGTCAAGAGAAAGAATGTTATCATTAGGGTCTACATTGATTTTAGGGACCCTAATCAACATTTCCCATAGGGTGGGTTCCCACATCGAGTAACAGAATTATTTATTGATATAATAGATGGATTCCAACCCCTTTCCTTATTTGATGGATATTAAAGGTACAATCAAATATAAATGGACCCAAGATACAAGTAATCCCTGACCTTCAGGGTTCTTTGAGGGATATTTTTCTTTCAAGTCATTCCATTTGGGATAACGAATGTTAGATCAATATATATATTATGCATGTAGTATATGTTTGAGAAATTCATGGGAATGATAGCTGAATTTTATGTCAATGACTGTTGGTAAAATCCCCAAAGCGATGAAATAATTTCACATACCTTCAAATAGTATTTCAAATGTTTTTTCAACATAGTCTAAAGATGAATCGATTGAAATCTTCTATTAGGTTAACATCAAGCAAGTTACTTGGATTTGTGGTACACCACCACAGAATCGAGGTTGACCTAGATAAGATTCTTAATATCTTGGAAATATAACCTTCCAGAAATCTCAATTAATTGAGGGGGCTCTATGGGGACATCACCTTCATTTGAAGATTCATTTCCAACCTCGATAGTAAATATCTCACCTTACCCAGGCTAATAAAGAAGGGAATCACCTATCAATTGGATGACGATTTCCATGAAGCCTTAGAAAGTCTCAATTGGTATTTACTATACCCACTGGTCCTAAAGCCTCTGGTAGAAGGGTGGCCACTGAACTTATATTTGGATTCCATTGAATTCTCATTGGGTTCCCACCTCAAACAAAAAAATGATGCGGGAAGTGATAAATGTATCTACTACCTCATCCAAACCATGCTAGGTAACTATACCTGATACTATGTTGTCAAGAAGAACACCCTTTCACTCATCTTCATAGTGAAATATATGAGTCATTAATTGTATCACCACAAATACTATCTGGTCTCTTCTATTTATCCCCCCAAGTATATCCTTGGCCTCCATATATTTACTGTGCACTTGGATCAATGAGAGGTCATTCTGCTACATTATGCTAGTCAGTTCGTGTCACAAACTCAGCAAAAGGAAAATCTTTACTGATATCCTTACAACACATCATTCCTAGGAAAATACCCCAGTTGAAACTGACCTTCTAGATGTGGTGGTATTTTATTCCCATACCACTCCCCAGACATGGGAGATGTATTTTGATGGCGCCTACCGAAGTACTTTTGGTATATGGTTGGAAAACCCAAAGCTCAATTGGGTTGGATTATGGATTATATTTGTATATCCTGAGAAAGTAGTTTTTTCCTACTCCTTATCACTATTTGAAGGCTTCATGAATTATGAGGCAATGTACCAAGCCCTCATTGATGGACTTGAACTAACCCTAAAATTAGATATTTCCTACCTAAATATAAAATGGGATTCAAAACTAGTAATAAAGCATTTTATTAGAGAATATACCATCAAAAATAAATAACCTTCCCCTCTTACTAGCTAATTTAGAGGATTAATGGAAGTGTTCCATTTTGATACCACATGGAATCATATCCCTCGGTCATAGAATGCTTGGGTCGATGCCCCTGTTAAGGAATCCACCATCCTGGCTATCCCTAATTAGGAGGAGGTAATATTTTGTATCACACGTTGATGAATGGTCTCATCAGTCATTGAATGCGATATTGAAGAAATAAACAAATTTAGTACTACCCCATAGCATGATGTACAGACATCCACCCATGGATTTATGGATCCAATAATAATTTATCTTCAAAATGAGACTCTCCAAATAGACTATGATGGAAGGGAATAGATTCAGTGCCACGTAGAAAATATTACCCTGTAGGATGGCCCAAATGAGAAAAAATCCCTCTACAAGAGAGAATTTGATGGAATCCTTATCATATCCATAGAATAATAAGATATTATTTCCATTATAAAAAAATCAATGCAGGTTCTTATGGAACTCAGTAGTTTAGGATCAAGCTCTCCAACCAAATCTGGATGTTCAAATATTAATGGAAACCATGATACAAGACTACATGGAATTCACTAAGAAATTTCATGCCTTATAAATCCATGAAAACATCATCCATCAACCCCCAGAATTGGTATATATATAGATAAATATTCAACAATTGTTTTCCATTAGGGAATGAATGTAGGGGGGGGGCTATATCCCCCACCTATAACTAAGAAGTTCAAGTACATCCTTACTACCACCTACATCTTTTCCAAATGGTTTGAGGAAATACCCCTCAAGGAATTTAGGATGAACAAAATCATAAACTTCATAATGTACCAGATCATCACCAGGATTGGAGTCCCTCACACAATATTGATGTAAAATGAAAACAAATTTCGTTCTAAATGGTTGAAGAAACTTTTCCAAGAGTACAATATTGACTCATACCACTCATCTCTCTATCATGCAGTGGAAATGGATAGATAGAGGCCATCAATAAGTCTCCATTGAATATGATCCCGAATATGGTAAAAAAGGATAATAATTCATGTCCGAACAAGCTCCTCCATGATTTATGGGTCTACCATACCACTATGTGTATTGCTACACAAGCAATGCCATACTCATTGGTGTACGAGACTGAATTAGTGTTTCCTATAGAAGTACAACTACCTTCACTCCAAATAGACATTTTGGAACAAATATCAGATTATGTGAATTCACAAAAGAGGATGGATGAATTATAGTGACTAAATGACAACATGTTGAATACATTTCACAACCTTGGGTTCATCTGAATTGGATCACACAATCCTTTAATAAGAATGTTCGTCGTTGTTCATTACTCTAAGGGAAATTGGTATTGGTGCTTGGATCCACAATGATACCTATAAAGAAGACATCGAAGATGGAACCCATATGGGAAGGACCTTATATCATACAAAATATATATCATAAAAAAGCTTACCCATTGGCCACAATGGACGGGGAACATGTTACAACCCCACCAATGTGAGGTTTCACAAGAAATACTTTTCATATTTCTGAACATATGGGCATCCACATCAGTGTATGTCCCACAAAGTTTGTCCTTGTTACATGATGATAAACTATACATGTTATTCATACTTACATGACATTAAACTGTACAAGTTCATCCTGGTTACATGTGTTGGGGCGCAGTGGAGGTGCGTGGTACCTCAAACACACAAAACGGAGCAAGAACGGAGAAACACAAGGAATTTTACGTGGTTCAGCAATATGCCTACATCCACAAGAGAAACATACTATTTATCTATTCACTCTCTCCAAATCTCATCGGAGGAACACACAATTACACCAGCCCCCTAAAAACAATTGGATTGAATCCCGTTTAAATGGAGAGGAAAAAAACAAAAACATCTTTGGTTGTTGGGGTAGGTTCATCTACCCTTGAGAAGTCTCCTCACACTGCATGCAGGAGGTCCATGAAGGCTGCCCTCCTTGGTGAATTCTTCTCCAGCCACTTGGGAAGGTTGCCGTCAAAGGAAACCCGAGCAATCACTCCCAAATTGGGAGTGGTCCCTACAAATCTCCCCCTCCTGACCAATTTGGGGAAGAAGCTTGACCTACAGTCTCCTTGAAGGTTTTGAAAACTTCCTCAGCAAATCAAACACGCTTCTTCATTCCAGATGACATGGCACTTCCACCATCTTCACTCGATCTCGGGCTGACTACGGTCTCCATCAAATGATACAACCCATGGGACTCCTTCCTAGTAAGCTTTGCTGCATCCCCACCTGAGACTTCCAACAATCCACCTGCTATGGAAATCAAGAACCCTCTCGCATCAAGCCTACTCAATGGTATCAGGTTCCGTATCATCCTCAGAACAAATTTCACATCAGCCAGTTTATGAACTCCTCCATCGGGTGTCTTCAATTTCACCATCCCGACTCCTCGAACCTCGTATGTTGACTGATCACCAAGTCGCACCGAGTCTCGTACCTGCTGAAAAGTATCAAATGTACCTCTCTTTGTACATATGTGTTTCGAGGTCCCCGAATACAGAAACCATCCGTCTTCTTTTGGATTTTGAGCTCACTCATTCTTCCTCTTTAGAAATCGACATTCCCGCTTCATGCAGCCGTACCTTTTATAGTAATGACACTGCACTTCTTCCCGATCAACTCTCCCATATGAGTGCAAGATTCCCATTGTCACGTAGATTTCATCATCTGCTAATAATCATGTGATGTTCAATTCCTCCTCTTCAACTTTCTTCTTCCCAACAATGTACCATTTTCACTCTTCATAATCGCTTTTATAGTGACCCTTTTTCTCACACCAGAAACATGTGATTTCACTAGGATCACTCCCACTAGATTTTGGTCGCCATTCTTTACCTCCTGACTGTCGATGTTGGCTCCTCTCACACTGATCATCTCGCATCACCATGATTTGCTCTCTTGAATGCGTCAAGGGCCTTAAGAATGCCTCTGAATCATAAAGTGACACCATCACCTCATCCATATTCAATGTCTCCTTCCCCATGAGAAATTCTATCACAAGCCCATCAAATGATCTTGGTAGGGATGATAAAATAAAAAGTTCTTTATTTACCTCTCCAACCTTCACACCGAGCCCCAATAACTGTGTGATGATTTTGATGAATTCATTGGTGTGATCCAAAAAATTCACCCCCTCGTCCATCCACAACTGGTAAAGTGTCTTCTTGAGAAAAACTTGTTGGTGAGTGACTTCACCATACACCACTGCTCCAACTTCTTCTATATCTCCTTCGGTGAGGTTTCATCTAACACTGAGTACATTACCTCATTCACCAGACATAGTCGAATTGTGCTGACGACCCGCATCTCCAGCTCCTCCCAATCATCGACACTAGTTGTCTCAGGCTTTTCTCCGATCAATGTTTGATCATGCCCTGCTTCACCAAAATATCCTTCATCGTTCTTTACCACAAGTTGGAATTATTTCGACCATCAAACTTCTCAATATCAAATCCAGGAAGTGCTCTGTCACCCATCATCGTCGTTGTTGCAAAACGCGATAACCACCGTCGATGTTGTACCCTTCTGTAACCACTGTATAGAGTAAAATTTTTGGAAAAATAACCATTCAAATGGGTTCATAATGGTCAAAATAGTTTGAATAAACTCCTGGATCACCGAAATCGGACACCAATTGACCGAGATATGGTCAAAGCATGTCCAACTGTCCAGATCGCTCACTAATGTGGTGCTGAGGTGGCACACTGGAATTCCCACCGGAATCTCACCGGAATAGTCGCCGGTGGCATGAACAGTTGTGTCTTCTCCGGCATGGGGTACTATTCTCCCACAGGTTTGACTAAACATTGACTAAGCCTACCAGGATCATTTCAACTCTGTTTTCAATTCTGATTGTGCTGTAGGAATCGTCTCGCCATCCTCTTCAAGAATATGGTCTCGAAAAAATTTTATGACCACTATAAATTTTCCAGCCACTGGAAAAATCATTGTCACCTCGCCGGTTCAACTCTATTTGTCTGACTCCCCTCTGATACTACTTGTTAGGGTGCAGCAGAGGTGCGTGGTACCTCAAACACAAAAAACGGAACAAGAACAGAGCAATTCAAGGATTTTTATGTGGTTTGGAAATATGCCTACATCCACGGGAGAAATATACTATTTCTCTATTCACTCTCTCTGAATCTCATTGGAGGAACACACAATTACACCACCTCATACAAACAATGGGATTGGATCCTGTTTAAATAGAGAGGGAAAAACCAAAAACGTCGTTGGTTGTTGGGGTAGGTTCATCTAACCTTGAGAAGTCTCCTCACGCTACATACAGGAGGTCCATGAAGGCTTCCCACCTTGGTGAATTGTTCACTAACCGCCTGGGTGGGTTGCCGTCAAAGGAGACTCCACCAATCACTCCCAAATTGGGAGTGATCCCAACAACATGAAATTAATCTTTAAAAGTAGTCCTGACCACATGAAATTAAAATGTATAGAGAATTCATAACATTAAGGCATTAAACAACAATGTATCCCACATCCTTTACTCATGTTTATAAACTGTACAGTTCCTCAAGAACTACATATGGATTAATTACTTCTATTATTGGATACATAGTCACAGCCTAACCTCTAGTCCTATGCCCATCCATAGTCTTCCTTTTCTCTCATGATAGATAATTCCCTTTCTTCTTGATTTTAAACTGAATGGGTTTTCTAAAACTACATACAGCTTGATTCTTATTTTCAATGAGATATATAGGGATTCATTGATCCTATATATTAGTCCAGCCACCATATGATTTGGAATACCCATGTCCTATGCTTAATTTCCCCTACAAAATGAAAGGAACCCTTTTCATTACTTGTTTCTCACACCGGTCATATCTCATGTTCTATTAGGAATTTTAGTAAGGGATTCCCCACACAAACAAGGCACAAAATATTATGGCATTCCCATTATGGCCTTTAGTTAAAGACCATAAAAGGCATACCATGAGTCCTCACTGCATGAATTTAAACTACACAGTTGATGTACCCTGCGTGACATAAAACTACACACTCCTGTGGACCTCATCCGAGAGAACCACAATTTCTTAGGTTTGTCTCATGCCACACCTGCATTCAATAACTATGTGTGTATTGATTCTTGAAATCACATGATACATAGTGACACTCAAATCTTCAACCCCAGGTCTAGAACTGACAAATATAAAATTTACCCCTCTCTATGTAAGGGAAGAAATGCATATAAAGGTCATTCTCAAAGAACTATGTGTTGCTTGGTTCTCATTTTCCTGAGGTACATAGTGACACCTAGACTTCAACTCTTGGTCCTAGCTGCATCATTTATGTTCTTCCACATCAGTTCATCTCTGTCCCCACCACATGATGTTAAACTAAATTATATTTTAATAACTACGTATGGATTGATTCATATTACCATTGGATATATAGTTACACCCATATTTCCATCATTGGGGTCCATCCACAATTCCCCTTTTTAAATTGGGATGTCAGCATCCTTGCTACATGACATTAAAGTACACGGTTCCTTAATAACTACTTTTAGCGTGATTCCTGTTAGAACAAGATATGTAGCAGCATTGTGATATCCCATATTGGGCCTAAATACAATAATTAATCAAAACAATTCACACCTGTGTGTACGGGTCACACTATTGGAAAATGGACATATCCCCACTGTTTTCCCCAAAACTATGGGGATAGGTACCCTTATACACACGGTTTTGGAAAATCATGGGAATATGTCACTTTTCACGACCTATACCCATGGTTTTCCAAAACTATGGGTATAGGGGTGGTCAATCCCCACGGTTTTCCAAAACTGTGGGGATAGGTCCTGAAAATTCACATATACCCACGGTTTTCAAAAACTGTGGGTATAGGGGTACCTATCCCCATAGTTTTGGGAAAAACCGTGGGGATAGGTCTTGGATAAAAACGTATAACCACGGTTATGAAAAACCGTGGGTACAGGTTTCCCGTTTGTGCGCGGGAAATTTTTTTTCCCCGAGGGAAGGAATTTTTTTTTGGTAGGAGTCCTATACCCACGGTTCGTCCCTCTATTCCCACAGTTTATATAACTATATTTAAATATATATATATATATACATATACACACACATCGGTGAATTTAGGGTAGTGGTTAGATACGGTGTTTGCAGTGAAGCGGTTTTGGGATCGAAACTCGTTGCCTGCATTATTTTAGGATTTATACCCACAGTTTTGAAACTGTGGGTAAAATACATTGACACCATGGCAATTGGGTATGTTTCGTTGACAGGGTGGCAGAATAGTTATACCCACAATTTTGGAAAACCGTGGGTATAGGCTGGGGACCTATACCGACGCCTTTCCATCCCATGGTTCCCAAAACCGTGGGTATAGGCTATACCCACAGTTTTGGGGGCTATAACCACGATTTTGAACTATGGGTATAGGCTATTTTTCCAGTAGTGATCATGACTGCACATAGTGTTTTTCATTTAAATAACTACGTGTGGCTTGATTCCTATCACCATGTGATAAGTAGTGACACCCAAAACTATATTCATGGTCCTAACTACTTCATTTATATTTTAGGTCGAGGATCCCACATCCATACCACATGAAGTTAAACTACATGTCCCCTCAAGAACTATGTGTCACTTTATTCCTGTTATCACAGGATACATAGTGATTCCCAAATACCCAATCCTTATCCCAACTGTGACAACCAATAAAAAAATTCCCCCCAAAATACTTAGGAAATTGGTTCATCCAAGTCCACTCTGCATACACATGATTTAGATCTACAAATGACCTACTTGCACATATATTATGCATGACACGTTTTTTTCACATCGGTTCCCATGCCCTTACCGCATGATGTTAAATCGCACAAAAGTACGTCCTTACAAAATTATGTTACACTGCACTCAATTACGTCCTTATCGCATGTCATTAAACTAAAAGTCAAATGTCCTAGTTTCATTAAATAAACAATTCACAACAAAAATGTCCTTACCGAATGAAAATAAACTTCATGGAATATGTCTTTACTCTATGATGTTAAACAACACGGAAATTTCTCCACTACATGACAATAAATTGGGCATCCCATCAACTATTTTGCATCACCTGTCATGGGACCAAAAGAGCCTTACCATTGTCATCCAGCGTATGTGGTGCTTCCATTATCTTTTAACAAACATAAATCCATAAGCCATACACAATCTATAGAGCACCTCAAGTATCCATAAACCATCTATGGTCCTTGGAAAAGATAACCATCTTCAAGGGATCCTTTTCATGACTATGAATGTATGTTTATGGATCACGAATATGCTCCTACGATGGTTAAAAAAATACATCACTTTGAAAAAAGTACATTACAATCCTTATGAGCCCTAATATCACTGTGGTAGAACTCAACCCTTTAGTGTGATCTGAACTACTCATGGTATGATTGTCCCATATCATTACACATGATGTGAAAACCCCATTCCATGATTTACAACATTCTCCTCATGCTTGAGAAGATGTTGGGGTATTCTTAACCCCAGGTATCTTAATTAGTCTCTTGTGTATCATCCTCCAAATTAGGTCCATGTGTGTCATAACCTTAAAACTGTCTACACTATTGGTCAATGTTGTATGACCTTAAAATCTAGCATATAATAGTCCAAATCACAAGACATTAAACTACTAATTAAAGAGATAAAGAACAAGTTAGGATGAAATCCCTCAAAATACAGACTGAGAAAAATTCAAGTCTTCGCCAACTAAACTCTTCCTCTTTAGAGTTCGGAAAAACATTAGGGAACAAATAAATAAGACACAAATCTCATAGGGACTACTTTGTGAACCTGTTAAAATCCAATCTATGCTCATTGGACCATTGTTTTAGAAAAAGTTTAGAGTAATTATTTGTAACATCTCCTCGATACGAGAATATGTTCACTATGTGGTGACACAACTTTTAGGGTCCTTGAACCCTCTTTGGATATTACACTTTCTGAAAATGACAATTCATGGATTGGGGTGCCTCATATCACTATAAACATTCCATGACCCTTGGAAGGGATACCCGACTTCAAGGACCCTTTTCTTGACTATGCATGTATGTCTATGGATCATGAATATGCACCTATGGTCTTCAACCAAATGCATCACTCTGAAAAAAGGGATTTTTAATCATTGTGATCCTTGACATCACCGCGATAGAAATCAACACCACAGGGTGATCTAAACTACTCACGGATTGAATGTCCCATATCATTCTCTTGACCTGAGAACTTCGAACTGAGACATACAATCTTTGTAAAAAAGAATCTGAGCGTATTCGACATCCTCAATGTTACGACTCCATATTGAATACCCTTTATCAAGGATAGAATGCGACACTCCATTCCTGGAACTTTTATGGCCCACACCTCATGATTCAAACACATAGGGAGTAGGGCTCAAGCTTTACAATTTAGAGTTAAAGTGACCTAGGGTGACATAACCCTTCCTGGATATCTCATCTCCCATACCCAAACTCATTATATAGATGTTTGAGTCTTCATAAATCTTTTATGGCCCCCAAAAAGAAGTGGAGATCATCTTTTCCTTGACCGTGCGACTGACGCATAAGGGTCCTGAACCACACACTAAATGCTTTTCCTCCTTGCTAGAATGGATCTCCAATAATTCTTGGCCTTGGAAACACCACGACAGAACCTGGCATCTGAGAATGTCATCGGACATACATGGAATGTCAACCCCATCTCATGTTCGTAGACTCAAACTTTTGTGTTATGACTTACACCACCCATATTCCAACTATCTAAGAAGACCTAGTATCCCTATTATTTCTCCCTCAACTGGTATTACTTCCAAAACTCTTCCATAGACCCCCGAAAAGATACCCGGATTCAAGGACCCTTTGCTTGACTATGCATGTCTGCTGATGGCTCTTGCATATGCGCCTATGGTTGTCAACCAAATGTGTCACTCTACAAAAAGGGATTTATGATTCTTGTGATACAAGGAAACCCCATGGCAGAACTCATCACCTTAGCGTGTTTTGGGTCATTCCAGGCATGTCTGCACTATATTCCATGATCATCGATCATGTCTGAGTGAAAACACCTTAAACGAAATCAATTTGAGGTTCAAACTAAAAGACCCTAAACTAAATCAATATATGGTATGATCTAAAGGAACCTAAACTAAAAGAAATTGAAGGACTAAGCGAAAATACCCTAAACTATAGCACACCAGTAATTCATTTTGAAAGAATGGGAAAACATGTAAGGCCCACCATATGGCAATAGAAGAAGTCAAGCTACGCTCACCAAGCCCATAAACTTTGGCAAATGACAGAGCATTCTCCCTCTAGAACATGTATTCGACCCGATTATCCTTCTGTTAATCATGTAATATCGAGATTGTTGGAGTAGATATATTAGTAAGAAATTTCATGTTGGTGGGAATTCATGGGCGCTTCTCGAAAATAATTTTTATAATTTAAACATTGAAATCCATTCATTGGTTTACATGATATCATGCAAAGGATGAGCACCATTGATGATCCATACAACATCAATTCAAAGCCAAGCACTCTTAGTTAGGAGACTCCTGTTGATAATTCCTGAAATCCCTCAGTCAACACACTCTTGAAAAATTCTATCATGGGGCTCAATATCAGAGCCATTCAGATGTTCAAATATGGGGAAAAGTGTTCTACATTTAGCTTAGAATCATATTCTTTTTATGCCGAACCAATCAAATTCTAAGGGGGAGGGGCATTTGTTTACCCTCATATTTGTGTATCGCAAACTTTTCGGTGGAAGGATGCATGCCATGCATATCAGATGATGAATAAATAAACATCACGCGGCATCTTTTTCGACATCAAGGTACCAGTGTTTCAGCCCGTTGCGCATGGGATAGATATTCTGCACCAGCAGATCAACCAGTGGATGATCTTCCTCACAATACATCTCCTCCTTTCAAGACATCAATGCGAGGCGCAGTCATAAAGAGATCCCACACTTGATATTATAACATGCGAAGAAGAAACATCATCCGCCTGACTTACAGTCACGCAAGCAGAAAAGCACCACCCCTTGTTTGGGTGTGCGTTAGAACAGCGGGGCCAATCTCCCCATGAATAAGAGATTGTACCGGTGACGCTGTTATGCGGCGATGATTCCATAGACTGTTTCCTAAGTCTGCAAGAATATGAATATCACATACACACCGACATCAGTCACCACGAATGAGGAGGATAATAAATAGTGCCCACGCAGCTTGGATCATCTTCAGCTTCACGTTATTCGGACGACGGAACAACTAGGGGGTTTTGTTGGGGCGCCTCCTCATCTGGCCCCGATAAATTTTTTTTTATATATCCGATATCTTTAAAAAAAAGATATTTTGATATCTTTGAAAAGATATATCTGATATCTTTGACAAGATATATTTGATATCTTTGAGAAGATATATTTTATATCTTTGATGAGATATATTTAATATCTTTAATCAGATATGAGATATCTTTTAGGAGATATATGAGATTTCATCTTCTATTTATATGAGGTGCGCGGCTCCTTTCTCGGGAGTGGTTAGAGGCAGTGCAGTTGCGTCTTTGAAGGAGCAGTTTTCAGATCTGCAACCGGTGGAACTACTCTAATTTGATCGGCTTTCATCTGCGGTGGTTTTTGATCCGATCCCGGTGTTTTTCATCTGCACTTTTGTTCGGACATTAATCTTCTGCTTTCACGGTCAGATCTATTTGGGTTTCTTTAGCAGGCTGCTTTCTTCTTTTCAGGCTTCATCAAGACTGCATCTATTCTCCGACTTTGTTCCACTATTTTTCTAAGTATTGCTTTTGAGATCCCTTTTAATTTTGGGGAGTCTCTACCGTGTACTTATCTATTTTTAGTGGATTCCTCTTTCTGGACTAGGTCCCGTGGTTTTTCCCTTTTGGGTTTTCCACGTAAAAATTCTGGTGTCAATTTTATTTTCTGCACCTGTTTTTTTGTCGCTACGCATCCACTGTTTGAGGGAAAGATTTCTCCGCTGCGCGTTCGTGTTTTTGTTGTTTGCGCGTTCATCGCTTTCCATCTTTCCCAACATCTGGTATCAGAGGGTTTGGTTTTTATTTCATATTCATTATGGAAGCTAATTACAGTCGGATGATTTTATTGAATGGTGCCAATTATCATATGTGGCGACTTAAAATGAAGGATCTGCTTTTTGTCAAGCGAATGCATCTTCCAGTGTTTAGTACCCAGAAGCCAGAAAGGATGTCAGATGAAGAATGGGCGTTCGAGCATGAGATGGTTTGTGGCTTCATTCGCCAATGGGTCGAAGACAACGTGATGAACCACATTGTCAACATCTCTCACGCCAGAACATTGTGGGAGAAGCTCGAGACTACCTATGCTTCTAAGACTGGAAACAATAAATTGTTTCTTCTCAAACAAATGATGAATTTGAGGTACAGAGAAGGTACGTCTATTTCTGATTATTTAAGTGAATATCAGGGATGTTTTGATCAGTTGTCTGGCATGGGTATTAATTTTGAAGATGAGGTTTTGGCACTTTTATTGCTTAACACGTTACCTAATTCTTGGGAGAATTTACGTGTTACTCTAACCGGTTCTGCTCCTAATGGTGCTGTGACATTCAGTTTTGTTAAGTCTACTATTTTGAATGAAGAAGTCAGGAGACGTACTCAAGAGAAATCTTCAGAGCTTTTAGTCACAGAAAACAGGGGGAGAAGCCAGGAAAAGAATCAGGGACAGAGCAGTCGAGGAAAGAGTAAAAGCAGAAGCAAATCTAGATCAAAGCAGAGAGATTTTGAATGTCATCATTGTGGGAAGAAGGGGCATGTTAAGAAGTTTTGTTATCAGCTGAAAAGAGAAAACAGAATGAAGGAAAATCAGCCAAAGAAGAATATCGATGGAGATGATCATGTCGCTGCCGCTACAGGGGGTGATCTTGTTATTGTTTATGATTCCATTAATATTGCTTCTGATCATTCTTGCTGGGTTGTTGACAGTGGTGCCTGTTTTCACGTGACATCAAAGAAGGAGTTCTTTACATCTTACAACCCAGGTAATTTTGGGATTTTGAAGATGGGTAATGATGGTCATGTTGATGTCGTAGGTATCGGGACTGTTTGTTTAGAGACCAGTACTGGAAGTAAGCTGATTTTGAAGAATGTTCGACATGCACCAGAGGTTCGCTTGAATCTTATTTCTACCAGCATTCTTGATGATGAAGGGTTTATCAACACATTTGGTGATTGCCAATGGAAGCTTTCCAAGGGCTCTTTGATTGTGGCTCGAGGGAAGAAGCAATCAGGTTTGTACTGGACTAGAGCATCTATTTCATGTGATACTGCTTGTGTTGTTGAGTGCAGTGTTTCGTCCAAGTTGTGGCATAAGAGGCTCAGTCACATCAGTGAGAAAGGTCTTGGTTGTTTGGCCAAGAGAAATCTTCTTCCAGATTTGAAGTGTGTCAAATTGGACACATGTGATCATTGCATGGCTGGGAAACAGAGCAGAGTGAGTTTCAATAGTCATCCTCCACACAGGAAGTCGCAGGTACTTGAATTAGTACATTCAGACGTTTGTGGTCCTTTGAAATCTAAGACCTTTAGTGGCGGTCTTTATTTTGTGACTTTTATTGATGACTACTCACGAAAGCTCTGGGTTTATGTTTTGAATGCCAAAAGTCAGGTGCTCAGTGTTTTTAAGCAATTTCATGTTTCTGTTGAGAGGGAATCAGGAAAGAAATTGAAATGTATTCGCACTGACAATGGGGGAGAGTATTGTGGTCCATTTGATCAATATTGCAGGCAGGAAGGTATTCGGCATCAGAAGACACCTCCCAAGACACCTCAGCTAAATGGTGTAGCTGAGCGGATGAACAGGACTTTGTTGGAAAGAGTTCGTTGTTTGCTTTCGGAAGCAAAGTTGCCTGGACATTTTTGGGGTGAGGCTTTACTTACTGCTGCTTATATTATCAATTTATCACCTTCAGTTGCTTTGCAGACAGACACTCCTGATAAGTTTTGGTATGGAAAAAGGATCAGGTATGATCACTTGAAAGTTTTTGGTTGCAAGGCTTTTGTTCATGTGCCTAGAGATGAGAGATCCAAATTGGATGATAAGTCACGGCAGTGTATTTTTATTGGGTATGGACACGATGAGTTTGGGTACAGGTTTTATGATCCTGCTTTAAAGAAACTTGTCAGAAGCCGAGATGCAGTGTTTAAAGAGGACCAGACTATTGCAGATATTGATAAGGGAGAAAAGTCCACTTCTCCAACTTCTGATGGTTTTGTTAGTCTTGAGCCAGGTTCTGATTCACATTTACCTCATATTGTTGATTCAGATGATCACATTGATGTGCAGAATGATGCTCAGGGTGAACAGGTTGTAGTTGATTTTTCTGATGCACCTTTTGTTTCTGATGATCCGGTTCCTGGGGTTATCAATGAACCCGAAGTTCCACTCCGGAGGTCATCTCGGCATCGTACCATTTCTACTCGGTATTCACCTGATGAGTATGTGCTCCTCGCTGAAGGGGGAGAACCAGAATCTTTTGATGAGGCGATGGAAAGTGAACAGAAGGAAAAATGGGTTGCGGCAATGGATGAAGAGATGACATCATTGCACGACAACCACACTTTTGAGCTGGTGAAGTTACCGACAGGTAAGAGAGCTTTGCAAAATCGGTGGATTTATCGGATTAAGAATGAAGAATCCAGTTCTGTTCCCCGATACAAGGCAAGGTTAGTTGTTAAAGGATTCCGTCAGAAGAAAGGTATTGATTTTGATGAGATTTTTTCACCTGTTGTCAAAATGTCTTCTATTCGGGTTGTTCTTGGTTTGGCTGCTAGTTTGGATCTGCAGATTGAGCAGATGGATGTGAAGACAACTTTCCTCCATGGAGATTTAGAGGAGGAGATTTATATGGAGCAACCAGAGGGTTTTGTTGAAACAGGTAAAGAGAATCATGTCTGCAGATTGAAGAAGAGTTTGTATGGTTTGAAGCAAGCTCCGAGACAGTGGTATAAAAAGTTTGAATCTGTCATTTCTCATCAGGGTTTCAGGAAGACATCTTCTGATCATTGTGTGTTTGTTCAGAGATTTACTGATGATGATTTTATTATACTGCTGCTTTATGTTGATGATATGCTCATTGTTGGCCATGATGCTTCTAGAATTGACAGATTGAAGAAGGATCTTTGTCAGTCTTTTGCGATGAAAGACTTGGGGCCAGCACGGCAGATTCTTGGCATGACGATCTCCCGTGACAGGAAGGCCAAGAAATTGTGGTTATCTCAGGAGAGATACATTGAGAAGGTACTTCAAAGATTTTCTATGGATAGAGCTAAAGTGGTTAGTACTCCTCTTGCTTTACATTTTAAGCTCAACACCAGTCAATCACCTTCTACTGATGAAGAGAGAGAGGAGATGCAACACATACCTTATTCATCTGCTGTTGGTTGTTTGATGTATGCTATGGTATGTACTAGACCTGATATAGCTCATGCAGTTGGTGTGGTCAGTCGTTTTCTATCGAATCCAGGCAGAGAGCATTGGAGGGCAGTGAAGTACATTTTTCGTTATCTTCGTGGTACTTCTGATCTGAGATTGTGTTTTGGCAAAGGGGAACCTATGCTTTGTGCCTTTACAGATTCAGATATGGCAGGAGATATCGATTCAAGGAAGTCTACTTCAGGCTATTTGATCACTTTTGCAGGGGGAGCTGTATCTTGGCAGTCTAGGTTGCAGAGATGTGTTGCTTTATCTACCACAGAGTCAGAGTTTATTGCAGCTACAGAGGCATGCAAAGAATTGTTGTGGATGAAAAATTTTATTCGAGAGCTCAATTTTAATCAAGACAGATATGTTTTATTTTGTGATAGTCAGAGTGCTATTTGTTTGGGGAAGAATCCCACTTTTCATGGCAGGTCGAAACATATCGATGTTCGGTATCATTGGATCTGCAATGTCCTTGATTCGAGACAGTTAGAGCTTGAGAAGATTCACACTGATGACAATGGGTCAGACATGTTGACCAAGAGTTTACCCAGAGGAAAATTTGAGACTTGCCGACTGATTGCAGGGTTGGCGATGATCCCCAGTTGTGTCGGAGGGGGAGTTTGTTGGGGCGCCTCCTCATCTGGCCCCGATAAATTTTTTTTTATATATCTGATATCTTTAAAAAAAGATATTTTGATATCTTTGAAAAGATATATCTGATATCTTTGACAAGATATATTTGATATCTTTGAGAAGATATATTTTATATCTTTGATGAGATATATTTAATATCTTTAATCAGATATGAGATATCTTTTAGGAGATATATGAGATTTCATCTTCTATTTATATGAGGTGCGCGGCTCCTTTCTCGGGAGTGGTTAGAGGCAGTGCAGTTGCGTCTTTGAAGGAGCAGTTTTCAGATCTGCAACCGGTGGAACTACTCTAATTTGATCGGCTTTCATCTGCGGTGGTTTTTGATCCGATCCCGGTGTTTTTCATCTGCACTTTTGTTCGGACATTAATCTTCTGCTTTCACGGTCAGATCTATTTGGGTTTCTTTAGCAGGCTGCTTTCTTCTTTTCAGGCTTCATCAAGACTGCATCTATTCTCCGACTTTGTTCCACTATTTTTCTAAGTATTGCTTTTGAGATCCCTTTTAATTTTGGGGAGTCTCTACCGTGTACTTATCTATTTTTAGTGGATTCCTCTTTCTGGACTAGGTCCCGTGGTTTTTCCCTTTTGGGTTTTCCACGTAAAAATTCTGGTGTCAATTTTATTTTCTGCACCTGTTTTTTTGTCGCTACGCATCCACTGTTTGAGGGAAAGATTTCTCCGCTGCGCGTTCGTGTTTTTGTTGTTTGCGCGTTCATCGCTTTCCATCTTTCCCAACAGGGGTTGGCCTCATTGTTCATATCACGTAAAGAGAAATAGAACGATGCTCCCAGATCAACGCATTAGGTGGTCCACGGTGCAACTCCTGTTGTCAGGCTGGGACTGCCGTATGAAGCGCTATCATAGGAAGATCAAACCCCATCGATCTTTAAGGTCTTTTGAACATCTTCAGCACCGTTTTCACAGCACATGTATGATAATAACAGGGAGCCTTTGAAGAGGAATAATTTGATGCACCTTGTAATACATCATGCGATCGGATGAGAGACCGCAAGGGGGTTCAATCTCATCAAAAGATAAAAGTCATATCTCATGAATGATCACAGTCATGCGAACACAGATTCATTTCAAATCATGGGCCTTCCATCTCCAAGAAATCTTGAGACCATTATTGGTCACACAATGCATCATCCAGAGGTAGAGTATTTTTCTTCGACAATACTCAAGAAATCTTGAGAATTCCCCAACCTTTGTAACATAAACAAAGAAAATAATAGAGGGCGGCGGAGAAATCATCTCATGGTCATAAAAATATTGCAATGCACTAAAGAGGTCCACTGCACGGTCTCGCTAGACCCCTTGAAAAGCCAACCTAATCCTACAATGGCCCCTTGATAAGTCATCCTTGTATCGCGGAAATTCCCCAACAAGTCACCCAAGATCATGTGAAGGCCTTCTAGAGGAGCCCTGCTCTCGCGAAATCCCTTGGACATGTCCAAATGACAATATGGAGGTCCTTAGGCATACCCTCAAAATTCAACAACTCCCAATTAATTGGATAGCAACCAATAATGGAGGCATTGATGGGAGGGACTCGCGGTCGCTGAAAATTAGACAATGACCTCGGAGCAATCCACAACAGAGTCTCGCGAAGACGCGTGATTCCAAATCTCTTCGCTGACACCAGCCTGGTTTTGCACGATACATGTAGCCCAAATTAGTGAGTTATTGGGGTGGTGAGGACTATAAATCCCCACCCCAGCATGAAAAAAGAAGGAGCCACTGCTACTGACCGTGGTGAAGAGGACGACTCTCTAGACAAGAAGTTCACCCTTTTGCATCCGGTGTTGGAGTGGATGTCTCCAAGCGAAATGTCTCTGAACTGGCATGTTTCCCATCAGATAAGATATCGGTGAACAATCAGAGTGATCATGCGCCATGTATAAAGAACTTTGCGTGATCACTAATAGATCACTCAAAGGACTTTTGGAAGGACATGAGAGGAACATCTCACACATCTCAAAGATCGCACAAAACATGAAATAAACTAACCATTAATAAATCCGAGGCATTTGAAAAATTAAAGCTAGAAAAAATACTAATGTGGGAAGACTTAAGCGATGAACATGCATGCTAACCCTCATGTGCTTTTCATGAACGACTCCAGA
Source organism: Viscum album (assembly GCA_963277665.1). Classification (NCBI taxonomy): domain Eukaryota; kingdom Viridiplantae; phylum Streptophyta; class Magnoliopsida; order Santalales; family Viscaceae; genus Viscum; species Viscum album. Next base: position 568,362,924 of record OY728153.1, on the reverse strand, counting down.
CAAGCAACAACACGAGGACATGTCACCCAAATCTCATGATGCTCCTTTAGTATACCATTTGGGTCATGAAAATTCCTCTGGACTTGTCGAAGCAAGTCACATGGTTCTCTAAGAGCATACCACCCAAGTCTCGCAAAACCCTTTGGGTTCGCTGTTCAAGCCTCGTAATGTCCTTCAGACATGATGTCTGCCTCATATAATGACACCCGCCCATGCCAGTTGAGTCTCACAGTAGCACCCGAGAATGTAAACGGGCTCTCACGACACCCTCCGAGAAATCTATCCAGGTCTCACAATGCCCTCCAGACATGTCAGCCAAGACATGGGACACCCATAGAGACATGTCACATTGACTCTCACGAAGCCCTTTATATGTGTCATCCATCTCTTACAATGACACCTGGGAAATTTATCTGGATCATGAGACACCCTCTAGACATGTCAACCAGGTCATGCGATGGATCCTAGGACCAACCATCCAGGTCTTGTGATGTCTTCCAGACAAGTCATCCTTGATCATGCGATAAACCTCAAACATGCCATCCAAATTATGTGAAGTCCACTAAAAAATTCAATGGGATCATACAATTGTCTTTGGACATGTTAGGAAGACACTCTTCATCATGTCAAGCATGAAATCAAAGCATGTCGAGCAAAAAATCAACGCATGTTAGGTTGGTATCTAGGCCATGTCAATAGGGAAATGTCAATGTGTAAGTCCCATTAAATTGAACTACAAAGACTCATATTCTTTCCATAAATATGATTCGTAGGACACCTATACGTGGCCTGAGCCCCATATTAACCATCCATAGGGTTGTCTTGGTACACAAGTCCCGCATCCATACACAGTGAGACAGATCTTTTTCCACCCATTGTTTCTCACACCGAGCATAGCTCACATGAGCATAGGGAGCTGCAATGATCATATCATTTGCATCATGAGCCTCTACCAAGGCATGGGAAATGTCAGTATATAAGCCCCATTCCTTATAGGGAAACACCAGTGTGTAAGACCCAATCAATCTACTGAACTAAGAGAACTCTAATTCCTGTAAATAACCAGGATACATAGGACTCCTTACTATGGCCCAAGATCAAATATATATCCATTTAGATGTAAGACTCATGTCCCTGAAATTTCAACCATAAATACCCAGTCATTGTCATGGGACAATCACTCTACCACGTCCCTCGGTGGACTGAGAAACACGCCGAACTACAATGACTCTGATTCCTGTTATAACTAGGACACATAGGACTCAACTTCAATGCTCAATATCGATATTAACAACCCATGGGTTATCCCAGTTCACAAGTCCTTATCCCATATGTGATGAAGCTGAACATTTTACCACCCCTTGTATCTCACACTGATCACAACTCACATGGGATTAGGATACCGCAATGAACACATCATTTTCATCATGAATCTCCATCATCCAGGGAAATCCCAATATGAAGACCTTGATGAGTTCCATGATATGAACACCCCTTACACATATGGTCATCGATATCGGGGCCAGTCTCTTGTGTGTGATTGAACTACAATATCTATGATTCATTCCATAACCATTATATGCAGGACCTATCATTGAGACTCAAGATCAAAAATCATGCTTTCAGTTCTCGCACATATGTTCTCTCCAAATAACGTTAAACTGCATGGGTTTATAAAACTATATGGGTTTTGATTTTGGAAATAAACAGAATACGTAGGACACCTCATAATGGCTCAATCCACTCCAAAGAATATTAACTACCTCCCTACATGGTAGCTAGTTCCAATCTACCTGGTTTTTCGGCTTTATCACATTAGCATCCTCCTACTACTCAGAAATGGATAAAGAAACTAATATACTTACATATGAATTCACTAATGATAACCCCATTCCTTTGTTCATCAATGAGATTCCCTTTCTTTTGTATATAATGATAATTTACCAATAATCATTTTTAGGGTAATCAGTCTTGTGATGGGATTAGGAAGAGATTCATGAAAATATATTAAATCGATAAGGTTGTCCCAAAGTAGGAAACAATTCCCCTCAAAAGGGTGTGATGAGGGCCACCTTCCATCCTCTTGTACAATGTGAGTCCCAAAAAGTCATTATTTAGGAAACCACAATTGACCACGAAAGTAGATCGATACTCAATTATGGATGAGGTATCCATTGGGAGTTTCTTTTAAGAATAAAAATGACCCGATGTTAATGATTGTGCCAGAAATAAGACCCCCCACAATCATCCATCGGGAATAATCGAACCAGCCATAGTGAGAGTTTTGATGATCATCTCTTTTACCTTCAGATAGACTCCATGGGGTGTTCTGATCATTCTAATCCCAACACCACAAGACATTAAACTCATTCCCCATACCTGCCTCTGTGGGGTGTTCTGATCGATTGGTAAACCAATATTCTATCCCCTAATGGGTACACCATCATGATCCACTTCCATAGGGTGTTTTGGTCTTTCTTATCTCATCTCCAAAAGAAATTAAAATCATTCCCTAGATCCACCTGCCACAGGGTGTTTTGATCCATTGGTAAACCAAGATATTATCCCCTAAGGGGTGAACCTTCCTGATATACCTCTATGGGGTATTCTAATCAACCCATCTTGTCTCCACAAGATGTTAAACTCATGCCCAGATCCATCTCATCCAGACGTTCTGGTTCGTCTCCACAGGACATAGAACTTGGGACCTGACCCAAACAACTACCATGTGCATAATTATGGGATGAATGAGGTCAAAACCCTTGGAATAATTACACCCCTTTAATGTTTACCCCATTTTCGACATTGTAAGCCTTCCGACCCGATCATTATGATGCCTCATACGAGATTCCCTCCCATGAGGAAGAATACATGTGACCAATGAACTCAACATCCAGACATGCCCAGCGATGCCCAACGTGACTACTCTCATGACTGAAGGTTTCTTCCTTGTTGAGATGAAAAATAATTTCTCGAAATAGGCAGTATAATTAACCGGCATCCACACATAGATGGAACTAGATATGATCTCAATGAACTTTACATAACTCTATGTGGGAAACCTGAACTAGGAAACGAGCTCCATGGATGAATCCATGAATGGAAGAACTGACATACCATTATCTTATTTCGATCAATGAGAATACATCGCCAATGAATGTGATAAAAGTCTCCCACCTTTGGAAAGTGGGAATGTAAGGTAACAATTCCGCCTGTGCATGGATCATACCCCGGCATGCTAGTAGGGCCCCGTTGAATACATTGGAAACAGAAATGGTGAACCCGATGTGAAACTCTTCTCCTCAACATGGAGACTAGTAGCATTTGATAATCAGTGGATTAACATGTCATCAGATTCAAATATCTTCCGTCAAGTCCCACCAAGTAAACGGTGGGCCCAGTATGAAACTCTCTATAGAAATGGGGAAGTAAATGTTGGCAATTCCTGATCCGCGACATTGTCTACGTGGATCACTATTATAAAATAGGCCTTTAACAACACTGGCCTTTATCAGCACTAGAAAAAACCCCTAATAAAAGTTCCCTTTATCGGCACTCATAATGGGCCCCTTTTATCCGGACATTTTTTATCATGGATAAACGAAACCCTTTATCAACATTTTTTTAGTTTTAATAAAGGGAACCCTTTATCAGTACTTTATTTTTAGTGCTGATAAAGGGTAACTTTTTTTGGTGGGATATTTTTAGTGCACAAAAAGGGATACTTTATCAGCACTTTTTGAGTACTGAGAAAGGTATGAATAAATTGAAATAATTAATTAAATAAAAAATAACAATGAGTTTATAAAAAAAATATAAAAATTTTATTGATTAAATAATTATAGATAAAAATGAATAAATTTATTATACTATATATAAATTTTAAAAAATAATAAATATTATTTATTAAATATATAGATATATGTAAAATGAAAAACAAACTAAAAATAAATAAAAATAATTAAATTGGAAAAAATATTAAATTTTTATTTAATTAAATAATTATTTTTAATGTAAATAAATACTATATGTTAAATATATATGTATATGATTGTATATAAATATGATTTATATAATAAAATTTTTATGCTTTACCTAAAATTCTAAAATAATAAGTGAATAATGGTTTATAATTAAAATTTAATATGAATTAAAAATATTAACTAATTACATCAAGTATTGCACATAATTGAATGTAATTTTATTATTCAATTTAACATAGATCTAAAGGTTTTTATATTGAATTCGTATATACATAATTAATGTTTTTGTATATACAACACACACTAACAAATATTTATGTAATTAGTGAAATCTTATATAGAAACATAAACACCTAATATTTATGTAATGTATTCAAATTTATTATTCATTTTAGAATTTCATTATAACATGGTACATTTAATGTATCATTCCTTTAATCATTGTAAATTTTATATATTTATTTTTAATTTTATTATTGTTACGTATTAATTCATTTTTAATTTGTTTTATTTTTTATTTTTTATTTTTTATTTTTTATTTTTTATATTTTTGGAATTTAATCAATTTATATTATTTATTTTATATATATTTATTTACATTAGTTTCAATGTTTTCAATATGTATTTTTCTTTATTTCAAAGTATAACCAATTTTTTTTAATAATATACATTTAATTGATTAAACTTATATATTTTTCAATATTTTTAATGTTTGCTCATTTTTAATTTTTTAATTTCACTCATTTTTAACATACATTCACATAAGATTAAATATTAATTATTAATACTAAAATATATTTTTAAAAAAATATTTATAAGTGAAAAATTATAAATATTTAAATAATTATAAAATTATAATAAATTTACTTAAATAGTGAATATATTTACTATATTTATATTTATATATATATTAAATATATATATAATTATATAAATATATATAATGATATAAATATTATTTCTTTATAGTATTTATATAACTATAAATAAATAATTATATGTATAAATATTTTTAAAACAATAATAAATATATTAAAATTTAGAATTTATTTACAATATTATTATTTATATATATTAATTAAATATATATTTATTTATTTATTTAATTACAAATTTTTTTATTCTAAATTACAAATATAAATCTGTTATCAATGCTTATGTAATAAGCACTAATAAAAGAAATATTTATCAGTAATTTTTCAACACTGGTAAAAGTGTCCCAATCTATTTAAATAATCCTAACCAGTCACAAACTCATCACAATATCCAAAGATTTGCGTGGAAGCCACCTTTATCAGTGCCCCACCTCAATGAATCGAAGCTTCAATGAATACTCAAATTAATCCTCAAGAAATTCCAAGGATCAAATCCAAGGCTCAAACGACTCGAGGGTTGAATGAATCCATGGGTCGAACATTTTCTTGGTTTTCAATATATCTACTTTCTCTTAGATGATTAAATTTTTCAATCCAAGGTATCTTATTTTCTACTGTTCCCCCTCATTCATTGATTTCTTGTTTGGTGATATCTATTGGTGTTTTTTATCATAATTCATTCAATACCGTCAGTATATCCTTGTGGTCAACACTTTTTATAGAGGATGTTTTGTTGAAAGGATATTGGGCTATTGGATCTTGAGTAATAGGTGTGAATGAGTTTCTATTCAACACTCTTATCCTCATCTCTTGAGTTTCCAAGTGATGTTGGGAACAATACTTTAATTGGTGGTTATTTTATCCTTCCATTTGAGATGGGCCATTGACCATTCACATTCAGTATATTTATAGAGTTACATGAATTTTTATATCCATTTTTTTATTTAATTGATCATTTGATGGAGATAAGGATCCTGATAAATACTTTCTACACCATGATACTCCATCTTTTCAAGGGAATGTTATCCTAAATAGATACAAGATTTGGAGGATAAAATTTATTAGATTGTTGACACCATCAGTATTTCACCTTCCAATAAGGTGAAATGTGTCGCCTTTATGCCCGAATGTCCTAGAAAAAGATTATGTGAGACGATGGTCCAAGATAAATGGAATGAAAATATAGACGGAAATACCACGTTAGGGAAGGCCCACATTCTTTTGAAACATATAATATCTCATCCAGGTATTCCAACTAAAACATGTGAGTAAGTTGAGAGATAACTCACATTTGAAGATCAATAGTTTCATCAAATTTCCACACCATCCTAATAGAGCATATCCAAGAGGAAGTCTCACTAGGGGAATCCCAAGGGTTATTTCATTTAAATCTCTATTTTATTTTTTTAGTTATTAAAAATATGCCCAATCTAATTAGTTAAAAATATCTATCCATTTTATCTTTTCATCATAAAGACATCACAACCCACCCATTTATGTCAGTATTTAAATGTCCCAATATCTAATATGATCAATTTTTCACTACCACAAATCAATTTTCCCTTTTAAACACAATAACAATAAATTTTTATTGATCCCAAATTTTAAAATTTATCGGTCAGATTTCTATACCATTGTAATAATATAATCATCATTGAAATTATAACCAATCATTAATAATTCTTAAAAATAACAATATTTCATTCATCACACATCTAATAAACAATATGTATGTTTTCATTTAATCCATCTAAAAATAGATCATTCTTTAACACTTCCATTTATATCCAACATATTTCAAATGAAAAAAAATGTATCCTAAGAGATCTACCATTTATAAAATAATAAGTACCCTATAAACTTGTCAAAAATCATTAATTGCGTCAAATTTCTTGTCATGTGAGATTAAAAAAACCAATATATAATATTAAAGTAAATTTCATTTGCAAATACTTTCGTCTAACATCAATTATAAATTCATCTTACATTACATTTTTTTGAGATGTTTAAAAACATAATCATCATTCGGGATATTATTTTCCTAAAATTATTTTTTCCATTCCTTATAGATTTTTAATTGAAATTAAATTTTGATATGTTTTCAAATATTTCATATTCAAATAGTCTTATATGTAATAATTCTATAGGTTCTTATGTCACTTGATCCAAAAAAATATAATGGAGGTTATCAAATTCTATATATGTTGGAATAATTATTTGAAATTATTTTTAGGTATTTATAATTTTAGGTATACATATTTGCATTCCACTGCAACACCCCAAGATTTTGTGAAATGTTTTTTTGAGTTAATTTAACCTCTTTGATATTTTTCATTTAACCCAACACTGAAAATAGTTTATTTTATATTAAGAAATTATGTTTGGATCGCATTATATGCAACACTACATTAATTGTTCACTAACTGAAACATATGTTTTATTTTTCTCTATATGGGAGTCCAAGGAAAACATTCTCCATTCACAACAATGACTTCCCTCCATAACATGAATAACACGCAAGACCGAGGTTTATTGAATAATAATATATTATTAAAATATCAGTATTTTTTATAACAAGACAAAACATTGATGTTAAATTTATGTTTATGTATAGTATTAACAAATTTATGAAAATATTTCTTTTACACAATATAATATGAATTCATAGGTTACCTATTAATTATAAATGAATATGAAAATCGACTGAATATAAAAGGAAGTATTATTTTGTTGAAAATCTATTTTAACCTAATAAATTAACTATTTATTTATATCTTGAAATACAACAATTAAAAAATTTCATTCACATGACACCGACTTGTCATTGGTTACACACAACACTGATTTGGCGTACGTTACACGCAACCCCAACTTGGCGTACAATGCATGCAACATTGAGTTTCTATGAAACAACTTTTTTAAAATGATATAATTTTAACCCATATGTTAAAATTAGTTAAATTAATAGTAGTAAATATTTTTAAAATATTTTTTATAAATTGTTTTATATAAATAAACCATATTGATAATGAATGATACGATTTTTGGTAAAGGCCTTTTATGTTAAAATAACTACTTTCTCAAAAGAACCACTTTTAATATCCTTCTGTGAAAAATAATAAATTTAATTTTACACAAATTTAGAAATTTAATTTGATAAAATAAACCTCATTTTTTAAATTAATAATATCAAAATCATCCTACAGTGAATTTTAGGGATTTTTATGAGAATCTTTAATTTTTGATGAATAGTGAAAAATACTGCATTTTAGTTAAAACAACCTTTTGTTTAAATAATTATTAATGTTAAATATTATTTTAAATTTGTTTCAAAGTAAAATTATATAAATTATAAATCTATTAATACAATCCATTTCATTATAATCAATTTCATTTTGAAATTTAATATAAAACCTTAATAAACTTTTGAACCATTTTCTAATTAAAAATCTATTATTTCATCTCGTCTGCAGGATTAGCATTAATCCTAATTTTACTACTTCTGTAAATTGAATTAATAAAAACCAACATAAACCATTTTAATCAGTATAATATTTTTAGTATAATAAGATCAACTTATATTTTTCCAAAAATATTTGTGAAAGTGATTAAAATCAACCACAACGATTAAGGTCAAATTAATCTTTATTAAGGACTAAACCTTATTCTTTGAGGACCAAATGACCTTGAAACTTGTAAAAAACCCATTTTATTTCCATTATTATGTCATAAACCATAAATTATTTATTTATGTTTGTTTTGTATGATGTTGTTTTCGGTAATAACATGTGTACGTCTGACTGGTTTTCAATAATTCCATGTGAGTCTTTTTTCCTTCCATAAAAAAGTCCACAAACTCTCCCACTTACTCACACATCTCAAACCTCTTAAGTTCTGAAAATTACTGACCAATACAATTCTCATAAATCCTAAATTACTCATAGAAGCATTCCATTGGGCATAAATGTGTCCAAGGAAGCATTTTGGCACAGACCAAAAGGAGTGACCCGCTTTTGAGGTAACATCTTCTCTCAAGTCATTTATTTTATTTTCTTTCGCCACCCCTCCACTATATTTTTTACATGATTTTATACAAACACAAGTATCATAACTCTAGTATTATGTTTTTATACTAATTTTTCATGAAAAAATTACACACACCACCATCTAATGCGTATCGAACATACTATTTCACTCTATGGTGAACTACTACCTCACAAAATGATGATTGTCTATTTTTTTCCTTTACCACCTATCATGGTGGCCATTATGATGGATAATATTTTTATATATGTTATATATAGTATTTATTATTTATTTAAAATTATTTATTAATTTTTTAAAATTAATTTTTTTACTTTAATTTGTTGTTAATACGATAATCTCATTTCAGGAAGTGTTGACTACCGCCCCTCAAAGCAATCTGATTCGTTCACACACTACATGGAATGTATAAAGGGTGATTTTAGGGAAATTATATGATATATATAAAATTATAATTATAATTTAATGTTATTATAAACATATACACATATATTTCATTTTCTTTCTTTCTTTCAATACGACAATAAAAACAGAAATATTGTTCATGCATACGTAGGTCTTACCGTCTCCGTTAACGGTGTATTCCATTTTATATGTATATTTTATATGTATTATTATAATAAAAATATACTGAATATTAATTATATTTATATCATTTTTACATTGTGGAAATCTTAATATATGTGTAAGGACCAAAGTTATAACAAATTAATACAAAAGCAAAAAACGCTGCAAATATTACCTGAAGCGTAATCTTAACATGAAATTGCTAACAAGAGGGTAATATAATGTCATAATAAATCCATATATGGTATTAGATATAATAATATGGTTATGTAAAAGATTTATAATAAATTTATATTTATTATAATGTAGTTTTTAATAAGTACGACAAGATTCAAGACACATGGTAAGGAGATTTCATCTCACTTTTCATTTCTATGAAATACATGATTTATTCACCGCCAATTCATTTTTAGTGGTGTGAATAATGACCCTAGATTTTTTATATTATTATTATAATTAGATATATGGGTATCTACATATCCATTTTATGATCCTTATTTCATGGGGTTAATTCTTCAAATTTTACTATATCGGTAAAGTTGTCTTGTCTAAAATTGCCTTCATTGAGACATGTGTTTTGTTATGAAACTTTGTTCTTTAATCAGGTTTATATAATTCCAATTTAAATTTTATATAATTAATATCCTTATTTTCATGATATTTTCTGTTTTATTTAATTTAATTTTCATACAAAAAGAGTGTGATCCCAAGTTACAATGTTATAAGTGTTTATTGAAACAATGTTTTCGCTTTTCAAGATTGCTTATGTGTCTGATTCCATTAAAGATATATTATGATACATATCTCAAGAAAACTCATGAATTTTATCCTACTCTAGTTATAAAAGATATATTCATTTATTGGTACAATTATTCTAGTATTTGGTGCATAACATAGTTAAGAAATGGTACTTATGAAATCCTAACTTTTCCCTCTTTTCAGTCAGAAATATGTGTTCCATCAAAACCATGATTTATAAAAAGGGTTTCCACGAATATTTTACTACTATCTTATTCTGATTAAAATAAATTTTTACCCTTCTTTTATTCCACCAATGTTGTCAAAGGAATCTTCTTATTTCTTTCTGAAAGAGGAAATTTTCTATCCTTTTTACCATTGAAAATGAATATTTTTTACCTCGTACGACATGTATGAATTTATCCATCTTCAATCATTTGAATATTTCTTTTCATTATTAAAAGTAAATTTTTATGATTTTTTTAAATATATTTTCAAAGAAATTTCTTTCAAATGGTTTTCAAGTTTCTTTTTACGTTTTTAAGGAAAATTGTTTTCCAAATGTTTTATGTTTTAATGATCATTTTCCAATGAAGAAAGGATATTTAACTGAAGGTATTTTTTTTGAAATTATCCTTACAAGTTATTTTCAATATATGATAACATCTGTTGATGTTACTCATACCCTTCTCAGAAATTATCCAAATGTTCCATTCATATTCTTTCATGAATGGTTTATGTTTTCTGGGGGGATTCTCAAGACACATGTTTCATGTCAATGTGTTTTATGCTCTTGAAACCCAATTTTTTCACATTTGTTTCTTTCATTATGAAACCTATCCCTTTTCATAGGTTATGATATGAGTAAATTTTAATGATACCCATTTAATTTCATAGGTTATGATTTTATTTTTATAAAACCTATCTCTTTTTATGGGGAATGATGTGATTAATGTTTTTTGAATGATTTTATTATGAGATTGGAAGGACGTATATCTTCATCCAATGTATTGGGTAATGATAATTTTTTATGATATAAAAAGGTACATGGGTTGTATCCCAATCATAAAAGAAATAGGGTACACGGGTTATAGCCTAATCCAAAAAAAAACAAGAAGGTACATGGGTTGTATCCTAATCCTAAAAGAAATATGAAACACTAGTTATAGCCCATAATAGAAAACAATAAGGTACATGGGATATATCCCAAGCCTCAAAGAAAGAGGGTACATAGGTTTTAGCCCAAACCCAAAAACAAAAAGGTACATGTGTTTTATACTAATCCTAAAAGTAAGAGGGAACATGGAATGTTAGCCCAAGACCACGGGACGTACATGGGTTGTTTCCCAATCCTAACATGTTATAAAGGTATTGGTAGGTAGATATGATATAAAAGTTTATATTCTTATATGTCTTCCACAAATCTTATATCTTATTCCCTCATACAATTTTATAGCTAATGATGTTAATTTCTTTATGATTCAAATATTTTGAACTACCAAGATTTATCCCATGAATCATTTTTATGATCTTCTAATGTTGTGATCATGTTCTCATGCCCCCATATTCGTGTTTATGCTTACATTTATCCCTTGTTTACATTAATTGGGTGTCTGAGATCACCCCTTTTTATGTTACCTTTCCTCATGTTATAAAGAAATGTTTTATGTAGAAGTGATAATTTTTGATATCTTTATGGAGATATTGAAGATTATTCATCAGTATAGAAGATTTTGTTTTCATGTTTCCAGAGATACTTAACTATTGCGGTCCTGAGGTATGTATTTTTTTAATTTACGAAATATTATTATAAAATTATGGAATATCCATGTATGTCGAGCACGGTTATCTATAGTTGTAATCAAATGAATGGTTTATTCAGCCTCTAGAAACTAAGATGAGAAATTATTAGTGAGATCCCTAAGTATATTTTTAAGCACATATCTTGGGATGTCTCTAAGGAAAAGTATAAGGATGAGTTAATTTTTAAGAAAAATTCATTGAATTTTATTAAAGGATAAAGTAATTGGTTTCCAATAACTACATAACATTCTAGATAATGTAAGTGTATGTGGCTCCAGATGAGATGTACCTAGGGCTAACAACTTTGAAAATATGTTACTGTCTTAACTCAGGGTAATCTGATACATGAAAATGGGTCTTGCTACACTACTGGTTTGACACTCCTAGGGGATATGATTTGGGAATTCAAAAACTCATCAATAAAAATAATTAGGGATTTTAATAGAATTAATCAATGAATAACATAGGATAAACCTATAGTCTCATAGAATAATAAACGTGTCATCATTTAGACAGTGACTTTTCATGATTATGTGGTTCCTCTCTATTATAAGTGTTTCTTACTCTACCTTTTTTTTTTGAATTTAGTCAATGGATGGAACATGAATAAATTGAGTTAATGGTGATTTTTGAGGGATAATGAAACTATTTTTCTCCTAAGGATCTGAATTCATTGAGAGATGGAATGAAAAAACTTGTTGTTATGCTCATGCAAATTTCTCAAGCTCAAATCACAATGAACATCATAATGATCAAAAGAGGGACAAACTTTCTATCAAGTCCATAATGAGGCAATGCCAGCTTTCCTTATATAGGTATTCTAATCGACATGTCTTTGAAAACTAGGCCAATACCACTAAAAATATATTCTATTTTATCTAGTGTTCGGATCATGAGGAATTCATTCTGGTAGTTTATCGGTGAGAAGGTGAAGAAGACCAATGGTTGACTCTAACCAAGAATATTAGGAAACAAGGCAAAATTATATACATGGATTGTGATGTGTTCAAGAACATATTCTCAAATAATTACTTTCCTCATGTTCTTAATATGAAGATGGAAAAAGAGTTCCTTGAGTTGATAAAAAGGATGATGAAACTGTCGGTGTGTATGAGGCTAATTTCAGAAGACTAGCGAGATATGCTACTAGAATTATCATCTAACCAGAAATTAAGGATGATTAGTTCTTCAGTGGCTTAACAAAAAGTATCATAAGGGTGTTATCCCTATGAGACATTGTAATAAATGAAGAGATTGTGCATTGTGCAATAAGAGTTGAAATGAAAGTTGAATTTATGTATCAACATTATGGTTGTAATGAGATTATGAATATGGTGTTTAAAGGACACTCAAAAAACCATGGAGATAGGAAGATGAGCCTTCATTTGTGCTCTAAGTGTGGAAAGAAGCATGGTGGGAATTTTATTAATTGGACTAGTAAATTTTTTATGCGTGTAAAGTAATGACATCGACCGGTTGAATGTTGAACTGATTTGATGATGTTAGATAATGATCTAAATAATGATAAAATTCCTCAAGATAAACCTTCCCCAAATCAATGATTAAATTGCAGGGAGTTTGGGAATTCTCTTATAAAGTACCCAAATCCAAAGTTTAATAATGGTTCTCAACGTCAAAAACCTCAAAAGACAAAGGAAAAAAGGGAAATCATATGTGATCATAATGGATAAAGTGAACCAAGATAATTAATAATTAGATATCCTTCTCTCCTAATTTGAGAATTTAATGATTAATTTTGTATTAATAATCCCTATGAATGCCTTGTTGTTCATCATTTTTTGAGATTTAATGTGATTATCGTTTTCTTGCATGGATTATAGAAAAATAAAATAACATTTGATATTCTATCAATAAACCGATGGAACCAATATTCAAATATATTTTTTTGGTTTAAGAGACTATTTATGGAATAATGGGTGAATTATATCATTGAAGTGTTACAAGGATAACCATTTAAAAAAATATGATCTTAGTAGGATTAAAGTGTTATCCATCAACATGAGGATATATGTATATTGGATAGATTGTTCAATCTACATGGTGTTGATGATAACTAAGGGGATGACATATCATGGGTCTCATGATTTGTTAGTACTCTAGGAATGAAAAATTCACCTTTATTTTTAGATAATGAGGTGAATAAGATCAATGAAAAACAAAGGATGACATTATTATAAAATCATGAAAGTATATATTTTCAGGAATTTTCTTCAAAATTATGAAAAAGCGATCTTCATGCCAAATATTTTGTCCTATTACCTTCGTTTATAAGGAATCAGATGGTCCCATAGGTCATCATCGATTTATGGCTTTGTGATTGATAACTTTTTTCCATACCATGTTCTATATCACTCTCCATCAGAACGTGATCGCAATATTTATCTTCCATATACATTTTTTCACTTCCCAACTATGTTCTCCTTGTAGGAATCTCATTTTGAGTTACATTGTGTAATTGATATGGTTCCAACATTCTATTTCTAAGGGAAGTTTTAGTATTCATTTTTACGATGTGGGTTTTAATGAATGAAACATTCAAGTATTAAACCTATAATAACCCAAATGAATTTAAAAGGAGAAATTCATTTTAAGTGGGGTATAATGTAACACCCCTAGATTTTTGATAAATAATTTTTCTCGAATTAATTTTACCATTTATATATTTTTCACTTCACACAACACTAAAAATAGTTTATTTTATATTAAAATTTATGTTTGTCTTGCGTTATATGCAACAACATGATAATTTTTCACTAAACACAACATATATTTTAACTTTCTCTACACATAACGTCGAGGATAGATTTCATTACACACAACAATGACTTCCCACGATGACTTGTATAACATGAAAGACCAAGGTTTATTGAAGAATAATATATTATTAAATTATGAGAATTTAATTGAATAAGATAAAACCGTGATGTTAAATTATAGGTTATGAATATTATTAAAAAATTTATGAAAATATATGGTTTACATAATATAATATGAATTAATATGTTACCAAATAATTATAAATGAATATAAAATCTCATTGAATATAAAAGGAAATATTATTATGGTCACAAAACTGTTTTAACCTAATAAATTAAATGTTCATTTATGTCTTGAAATATGCTAATTCAAAAATTCCATTCACGTGGAACCAACCTGGAAAATGTTACATGAAACACCAACCTAGCTTACATTACACACAACACCGACTTGAAATATGATGCATGTAACCCTAAGTTTCTACTAAACATGTTTTTTCAAAATGAGATAATTATAACCTAGCCATTAAACATTGTTATAGGAATAGTAATAAATAATTTTCAAATATTTTATATAATTGTTTTATATAAATAAAATATATTGTTAATGAATGATATGATTTTTGGTAATGTTATTTTTTGTTTAAAATTACCCTTTTCTCAAATGAACTGCTTTTAAGGTTCTTCTCTGAATAAAAAAATATTAGACGAATTTGCAAATTTAATTTGATAAATTAAAATTTATTTTTTAATTCATAATGTAAAAATTATCCTAGGGTAATTTTTTGGTATTTTTCTGAGAAACTTCATTTTTTGATGAATTTTTAAAACTATTTCATTGTAGTTTAAACTGAATTTTAGTTAAAAATTACATTTTTGTTTAAATAATTAGTAATTTATATTTATATTTTAATTTTTTAAATTTATAATTAAATAAATTATACATAAATTAACACAATTTATTTAATTAGAATCAATTTCACAATGAAATTTAATATACAACACTAAAAAACATCTGAAAAAATTTCTACTTTTAAAACATGTTATTTCATCACATCTATAGGATTATAATTATTCTTAATTTTCACACTTTTGGGAATTAAATTTAGAAAAAACTGAATACACTATATTAATATGTATAATATTTAGAGTCTAATAAGATCAATATAATTTTTGGCCAAAAAGATTAGTAAAAGCGAATAAAATTAATCAGAGTGATTAAGTTAAAATTAATCTTAATTAGGGACTAAACCATAATCTTAGGTGAAAAAAATGATCTATCCACTTTCCAAAAATACCATTTTATGGCCATGATTATGCCATAAAAATTTAATTATTGATTTAGTTTTGTTTTTTATGACACTTTTTACGTATGAAAATGTAGGCACTTAATTGTTTTCAAAAATTCCAATTGAGTCCCTTTCCATCCCTATAAAAGGCCACCAACTCTCCCACTTCCACACACTTTTTTTACCTATTAATATCTGGAAAGTCCTTAAAAATAAACTTACATGATATCCTAGCTTATTCCTAGAATCCTACCCTTGGGAAGAACGAAATCCCAGGAATCCTTTTGGCACAATCCAAAAGGAGTTACCCAATTTAGAGGTAACTCCTTCTATCAAGTCCTTTATTTTATTTTATTTACCCCCCCTACAATTTTTTCCCATGATTTTATAAAAACACCAGTATCATAAATATATTATGAGGTTTTTATTCTATTTATTCTAACTACACTTACACACACCATCATATAATGGGTAACGAACATATTGTTTCTGTGTACCGAAAACTACTGCCTCATGAAATGATGACTGTTCATTTTTCCATTACCAGCAATCATAGTGGAAATTATGATGGAAAATATATTTATATACGATATATATAACATTTATTATGTATTTAATCTTATTTATTCTTTTTTACACCACATACATTTTTTACTTTTCATTTGGTGTTAATATGAAGATCTCTTTTGAGGAAGTGTGGACTACTGCCCCCTCAATGCGATGTGATTTGTTCACACACTAAATGGAATGTATTAAAGATGGGTTTTGTGAAAATATATGATAAATATAAAATTATAATGAAACTACAATGATATTACACTTCTATTTCATTTTCATTCTTTCTTTCAATATGACAATAAAAACGAAAACAATGTTCATGTGTATGTACGGTTTACCATCTCCATGAACAGTGTATTCCATTTCATAAATTTATATTCTTTGGAATATTGTAATAAAATATACTGAATATTAATTATATTTATATGATTTATTACATTCTGGAAATAATTATATAAGTATAAGGACCAATGATATATCAAATTAAGACACAAGCGAAAACAAAGAAAATATTACCTAAAGCATAACATTAACATGAAATTTCTAACAAGAAGGTAATATAAAGTCATAATAAATCCATATATTATATAATATATAATAATAATTTTTTTAAAGATTTTTAGTAAATATATATTTATTATACAAGAGTTGTGAACAAGTATGACGAGAGTCAAGACACAAGGTATGTGGATTTAAGCTCACTGTTTATTTTTGTGAGATAAATGCTTTATTCACCACCCATTCCTTTTGAGTGGTGTGTATACTTACACTGGATGTGTTATATGATTCTTATAGTTAAATTTATTTGTATTTTAATATCGTTTCTATGATCCTTATTGCAAGGGGTTAATTTTTTAAAAGTTACCATATCGGTAATGTAGTTTTGTCTCAAATTGCCTTCTTTGACACACATGTCTTGTTATTCACCTCTATTCTTTAATGAGGTGAATATGATTCTAATTGACATGATATATAATTAATCCCCTTATTTTATTGATATTTTATGTTTAATGTAATTTCATTTTCTTACATGGTGAGTGGGATCCCATGTCACCATGTCATAAGAGTTTATTGAAACAATCTTATCACTTTTTAAAATTGTTTATGTTTATACTTTCTTTGATGAAATATTATTATTCATCTCTTAGGAACACTCATTAATTTTGTCATCCTCTAGTTATTAATAATATATTCATGTATTGGTATCATTCTTCCACTATTTATTTCATAATATACTTAAGAAATTGTTTTAAAGAAATCCCAACTTTACCCTCTCTTCGGTCAGAAATTGGTGTTCCTCCAAAACAATTTTTTTCTAAAAAGGGTTTCCAAGAATATTTTACTAATCCCCAATAATAATTAAAATAAATTTTACCCTTTTTTCATTTTAACCATTTTTTCAAAGTTATGTACTTTTCCCTTTCATAATGTATTAATTATAAATCATTTTTACCATGAAAAAGAATGTTGTTTACCTCATATGACATGTAAAGATTTATCTATAATTAATCCTTCAAAGACATATTTCCATGTTTAAAGGTTGATTTTTAAGAATTTTTTTAAAAGATATGTTCAACGAAATGTTTTTAAAAAGGTTTTCAAGATTCTTTTTATGTTTTTAAGGAAAATGGTTTTCAAAAGGTTTTATGTTTTAAAGAGCCTTTTCCAAATAAGAAAGGATATTTACCTCATGAAATTTTTTAAGCATATCCTTCAAAGTTATTTTACATCTAAGATAAGATCCATTGATGTTACTACTACCAGTATAGAAAATTATTGAAATGTTATATTCATATTATTTCTTGAATGGTATATATTTTTTTGGATTGATGCTCAACAGACCTGTTTCATTTCCACGAGTTTTATTCTCTTGAAACCCGCTTCTTCTCACTAGTCTTTCTTTAGTTATGAAATAAATCTCTTACTATATGTTATAATGTGAGGAAATTTTAGTGACACACATTTCATTTCATGGGTTATGATTTTATATTTATGAAACCTATATTTTTTATAGGTTAGGATTTGAGGAAGTTTTTATGAATGATGTTATTATGAGATATGTGGGACCTATATCACCCTCCAATACATTGGGTAATGATAAGTTTTATAAGATATCAATGGGTACATGTGTTGTAGACCAATCATAAAATAAAGATGTTATATGGGTTATATATGAATCCCAAAAACAAAAGGTACATGGTTTTTAGTCTAATCATAAAAGAAATAAGGTACATTGGTTGTAACCTAATCCCAAAAACAAGAAGGCACATGATTTATAGCCAAATCCTAAAAGAAAGAGGGTACATGGGTTGTATCCCTAACATAAAAATAATAAGTTACATGGGTTTCAGCCGAAGCCTAAATGTAAGAGGGAACATGGGTTGTTATCCCAATCCTGCAATAGGTACATGGGTCATAGCCCAATCCTAACATGTTATAAAGGTCTTCGTAGGTGGATTGGCATAAAAGTTTCTATTCTTATATATATGACACAAATCTTATGACTTATTCCTTCATAAGATTTCATGGATCATGATTTTAATTTCATTATGATTCATGTCTTATGAACTACCAATATTTTTCCCATAACTCATCTTTATCATCTTTGATATGCATGGTATTCTCTCCTAAAGTTATGATCATGTTCTCATACCTCTATGTTCATGTTTATACTTACATTTTTCCCTTTTTTACCCTTAATGAGATTTTTAGATCACCTATTTATATGTTTCTTTTCCCTAGGTTATGAATAATAGTTTTAGGTAGAAGTGATAAATGTGGAGATCTTTATGGGAGATATTGAAGATCTTTTACCATGGTAGAAGACTTTGTTTCCATATCTCCAAAGACACTAAACTATTATGGTCCTCAAGATTGTATTTTTGTAATGTACTGAATATTTATCTAAAATGATGTAATATCAATGTATTTCATGTCTTGGTTACTATATCCACCCCTCAGAATCTCTGATTACCATCCATTTTTATGGAATAACTTTTTATTTATTAAATTTTATTATCAATGAATTTTTTTATCTTTTAGTTGTTCAAATGATAGTTTTTTTTGTTTATCAGATTTGGGTTTACTATTACTCCTTAGTTACATATATTATATTTTCATTTTTATAGGATATTTAATAAAGACTTGGTTTCTCATTTTAATATAGGTAATACTAGTATTAGTTATAGTATTGAAAGTATTAAATGTATGCTTTATCCTATAAATATAAAATTCATAGAATCCCCAAAGATTCATATATCAAAAAATGTCCCCATCAACACACCATGAATAAATGACAATAATTGTTATTCCCCTAAAATCCCACCTTCAATAGGAAACAGGTTAATAACTAGTTCTAATGGTAGAATTCTCACAAATGGGAGGCATTAAACCTTTTATAGAACACAAAGTAGTATAAATTTCAGCCTCATCAGCTTTGTCTCCAAAAAAGGTATTATTGTAATTTGTTACTTGAGAATCATCCCCCATCACTTTTATTTTTCTTTTATTACTCTAACAATTATTCATCCCTTGTATGACTAATTCTTAGAGTTTTCCAAGAAACATTGGTGAATGTCCACAAGAAATGGAGGATGTGTGTCAAACAACAAAATGAAATGATAAATGTTTATGAGATGAGCCTTTGAGGATGATAGTTGTATATAACATTCAACTTTTAATGAATTAGGGAGATAAAACATACCATAATGAAGTAATTTTTTGTTAAATTAAATTAGACATTTTCTTCATTGATTACTGATTTTTTTTGAAATAATAAAACGTTGGGTTTCCCTTATAATAATTATCTATAATTTTCAATTTTGATAATTAATATCTTATGTTTGTTTATTTTTTTACTATAAAAAATAAAAATTTAATTAACCGAATAGGATAGATATGAGTCAAAAATAGTTTCATGCTAATAATTTGATAGAATAGTATTTAGATGGTGTTAAAGAGTTCATCACGTTTTCAATAGATCATGTATACGACCCTTATCTAATCTTTTTTCTAAGTTTACAGTTATGTTATCGAATAAAAATTAGTCTATAATAGTTGGAAGAAAATTTCATTTGTCACAGAATATATCAGATCTAAAAATGATGAACTAAACATCAGGAAAAATTGAGTGTGCACACCAATTAAGATGATATTGCCGTTTATGGATCATTTGATATGAATACTAGTGTAAATGATGATGGTTGTCACATGCTAGAAATGAAAATGAAATTGAAGATGATCTATGTGATTGTGAAAATTTGTTTTAGAAGTTAAATAGCAGTTTTAAGAACCATTATATGCTATTTATACTAAATACAGAACATTTTAAGCATTATAGAAGTTATAAAATTTAAAAGCTGCAAACATATGGAGTGGCACCAACATTACAGAAGTACATTTTCCACTGAATGATAGGATAACAAAATAAAATGAACTAACATGTCAAACATATGATGAAAAACAAAATTCTATGTTCTATGTTTATGATCTATAAAAAATATGTTCTTGTCAAAATAATTGAATACTTTTTTCCAATGACCATGAATCACTCATAAAATTACCTAAGTGTTGCGCTTATCAATATAAGAAATATCAGTCAATCCCTTTGAAATATATATAGTACTTTACTATCATTCGATGGTTTAGATGACTATATAGATGTTTGGAAACTATGAGACAATTGAAATGGAATTCAAATAAAATAATTAAATATGAGAACCTACATCATCTAACATATTCACCTTAGTAGAATAAAATTGATTATGAGTATCCTTAATTTGGAAATGAGATGAGAAACATTTATCTTTCATTATATAGAAATGGAATTAATTTTTTTGTGTACAGTGTAGTAATCATAGTACACTGCCCATCTTGTTGGTAAATTATAACTTTCCTCCATGGTTATGCATCAAGTGAAAATAAATTATGTTTTCTATACATATATCTAGACTAAAGAAACATGGTAATGATATTGATGTATATTTGGATCCAATGATCAATTATTTGAAATTGGTGTGAGATATAGGTGTTATAAAGTATGATTCTCATAGAAGTGAAGAATTCACAATGAGGTCCATGTTGTATGAGATGTTAAGTGTTCCACATATTGAAATTTATTAGGTTATAACATTGAAGGAATTTTGGGGTGTCCCATTTGAGAAAAATTCACACACTGATTTTTGTTGAAACACTACTCAATGACTATATTTTTATGACATCATAAATTTTTACCTCGACAACAAAAATTCCAATCTTGGATGAAAAAATTCAATGGGAATATCAAACAAGTTACAACATTGTCTCAAATAATGGGTGATAAACTATTTGATAAAGTAAAAGATATTAACACTATTTTCAGTAAACCATTTTTGAAAAACCTTATGAAATCAGTTTGGTAGAAGAGAAAACTTTTCTTTGAATTATATTTTTGTAATTGTTTTTGTATCTTACATTTTCTTGATGTCATGCATATAAAAAATATGTATTTGATAGTGCTATTGGAATGTTACTAAATGTTCCAGAAAAATGAAAGATGGAATCAAGGATAAGTAAGACATGATTGAAATGATGATAATGGAAGAGTTGTCACTAGTGAAGGGTAAATGGAGGACTTTTATTCCTCCAGCATCTTACACTTCTCCACCAAAGAAAATTTACAGTTTTGTCTTTTCCAGAATAGTGTAAAATTTTCAGAGGGGTATTTATCAAATGCGAAGAATGTAATTTCAATGACTATTTTGAAGTTACAAAGACTAAAATAAAATGAATATCATAATATGATCAATATTTTATGCTTGTTTCATTCTATTTCATTCTACCTCATAATATACAACATACATTAACTAGACTCTACTTATTTTTCAAAACTATATATAGTAAAGTTATAGATCTAATGAAGTTTCCAATCACGAATAAGTAGGTCACGATCATATTATGTGAATTAGAGATGTTATTCCCACCATCATTATTAGATATTATGGTCCACCTGATGTTCCACTTGGTTATAGAGGTTCAACTATGTGGTCCTATCTATTATAGATTGATGTAACCCATTTAACAGTATATAAAAATTTTGAAAGGGAATGTAAATAATCAAAGTTGTCCAAAAGTATATATTGAAGAATGATATATTTTTGAAGAAGCTATTGAATTTTGTACCGATTACCTATCATTTGTTGACATCATCGGTCTCCCAATGTATCATCCTAGAGAACTACATATGGGTTAAGGGAATTCTGGAAGAGATGTTTTTACATTTACTTTAACAGTGTGGGAGCAAGAACACCATTACATTTTACATATTAGTGAAGATGTTGATCCATAAATTGAATCCCACAAAGTATATCTTATTTATTTGAAAAAAACAAGGTTTAAAGGATGGATATCAAATAAACATAATCAACAATTTATAGGATGGTTATGAGATCAAATTTAGAATGAGTTATCTGGAAATATTAATTCAATTTTCAAACGACTTCAATGGATATCCATATAACGACCCAAAACATTCATCAATGAAATTCCACTTATTATAATTATTTCAAATGGTATAAATCACATAGAAAACTCAATATGGACTTTTTAAATTAAGAATAATGAAATAATATATATTTATATAAATTAAGGAAACTAAACCAATGGAATAGTCTCTTGACCTTTGGAATAGTAATATGACCCATGTGAATAGTAAACCTTCCAATAGAATAGTAGCATCACCCATGAAAGTATAAATAGAATTTATCCTTCTTATAAATGAAAATATGATATAACTATATCATAGTATATATATGCAACCTTCTTTGGTGGATTCCATCAGTGATGACGGTGGTTTCAATGTTGAATCTTCCTCCTTGATGGGGGAGGGGGAATCATCGTCCCATGAGATAGTAAGGTTTTTCTGACCATTCTCCAAACGAGATTTTATTCTACCATTCTCAAAAGCTTTGTTAATCCCTAAAGCTTCAGATCTTATCGATGGATTCCCTAATCTCTAGATCATGACTTTTGAGTTTTCAGAAAACACAACACTCTTGAATCTCACTATGGTTGCTCATTCTAAGAAAAGGAGACCTTCAGTCGATGCTTTTGACCAGTTCATCCTTGGATCCTGGGAAATTCAAGAATGGACGATTGTTAGCTTTCCCAATAGTCATCATATCATGATTCCTTATGAATTGGAGGAAGATCTCATCAAAGAGAGGTCTAGATCACCTCGTAGCTTCAATATATTTTGTATCTTCCTCTTACATAGGTCCTTCGATTTACACATGAATCATGATTCTACTTTTACGGAGGATTGGGTAAGCTTTCCCAATATCCATTTGTCTTTTCATAACCCTTTGGTTATACGAATGTTAGGAAATCTCATAGGAAGATATCTTTGATCTGATAGCCATACTAAGGCCATGTGTCACCCGATTAACCCTCGAGTTTGTGTCGAAATGGATGAATATTGTTTGCCTTTCAATTATGTGTGGATTACTATTGGTGAGGAATACATGGTCCAAATGAAGAGATTGGGGACCTTGTGCATTGATTCCAGTGGTGAAGAAACTTCCAGATATTGTCCACAAGGTGATTTTTGAGGATGTTCATGGTTCTGAACCGTCAAGTGCTACGATGACTCTGGTTAATCCGAAGGTATCTAAAGTGTTTAGCAGTTTGTGGCAGGATTTTGAGGGCCCCACTAATCTCAATTTCTTTGTAGGATATTGTATTGGTTTATAAAGAGGATTGTATGGATAAGCACATGGGTGTGGAGAATACGGTTAAGGATAAGAGGGTGGGGTAGAGTGATTCATATTCAAGTTGGACATGCCCAACCCAAAGAGTACTGGGGAAGCTAGGGGATTGGACGCTTCGGCCAGGCCCTTTTAAATTTTCAGCAATAGATTTGAAGGCATTTTTGATGGCATGTTTTAAGGGGGTTCGGATGCTGATGTTGTGGTAGGAGGTGATGATGATGGGGCCTTCTTGTAAGGGAAGATGTTAGGAAGGTTGGGACATGATGAAGTTTATATGGTTGTGGAAGAGCCTAATAATGTGGTTAGGTGTATTGCATTGATTTATAGTTACATGTCAGAGCAAAGAAGGGGGAATACAAATGGATGCCAGTATAATTCCTCGAAGAACCTCCACAGAAAATGGAGAGACCTTTCTGGGGGTGATAAAGAAGATGTGAGTGGTCTGACCAGTCGTTCCTACATTGACATTATGAAGAATGGGAAAAAAGGTTGACTGAGTGTGAAGGATCTTTTTTTGCTACACCAAGATGAAGAACAAGAAAGGACTACTCTTACCTACCACGACTGGTGATTACCAGATCTTCCCTTAAGTGGGATAGCGGGTTGATTATTGCTTTCAAAAAGGATAACTTGTTCAAGAAACTTTCCCAGTGCAACTTTCACTGGACCATCTGAGGAGTCAGGATCAAAGTGATAATCTTTTGAGGTGGCATAAATCGGCTTCTGAATGGGAATTAGCTATTGAAGAAGGGGACTCTTGTGTGGTATGTAGAGATGAGTATGGATATTATGATATGTAGTTTTGTGCTGGTCTGTTTGGCTTGTTGTTTGTTTTGTATATTCTTCTTTTGTGATTGTTGTAAGTTGTGATCCGGTATGGTTTAAGGGTCATGTGGTTTATCACTTTTCCTAAAAGTGGTTGGAAATAAAAAATTTAATTTTCAGCATATCATAGTATAAGTAAATCAATATTTTTTTAAAAATTATTAAGTGTTGGTATTTATAAAAAACATAAATGTTTATTTATAATTTTAGAATAAATACAATCATTTAAAAGAAATTTTAATTTCAAATGAAATATTCATAAATTAATATTTTGTTTTCTTATGATAATATGATAATTTTATGTGACCTTAAAATTAATTTTTCAATGTGTTATAAAATTAGTTATAATTTTAAAATCTGTATTTTCCCAATAAATGTTGAATTTAATTAAAAATAAAATTTCTCATATATAGAGAATTATTTTCATAAAATGGAATTCATTTTTGAATTCTACATATCAATAAAATATTTGGGTGAATTTTTTGTATTTTTCTAAACTAGTAGAATTTGTTGTGAATAGTGAAATGCTTTAATTTATGAAGTTTCCTTAATACATGAATTATTGAGTCATAGGTGAATTATGGATGATGTAAGCCAATAATATCGACCCATACTTATTATTTTGACATATTTAGTGATATTTCTCATATATTTCCTATTCTTGAGACAAAAAATAAACAAATGAACAAAATAATAAGAAAACACCATCTCCTCCACTATATATTTTATCCCTCACCACCTCTTCTCCTCACAATAATGAAGATTTGATACATGTGAAAATTACTCTAAATAATCTTCCTAATCCCCTCCCCCACATACCAAATCCCTTGGACTTGTCAAAAGGTCAATCTCTAGTGTCTCAAGGAGTTTCTCAAGGAGAAGAATTCAAGAGGTATAAACCTCTTTCCTTTTATTTTAATTTAATTCCATGTTATTTTCTTTTATTATTCTCTAATCACCTACCCTTATCTAACTAAGAAGGTAAATACATTATCTCACATAAATATTAATTTTAAAATTTTGATGTATTAATCAATCATAATTTATTTCCCCTTCCCTTTTTGTTCTAAGAATGAAAACATCATCACTAATGTGTTAATTTATCACATTCAAGGATGATGAATTTTCATTTTCCTTTACCACCTTCAAGGAGGGTCATAAAACAATTTTTATGGTTAAATAAGATGATAATATTTGCATTAAATAGTATGTAATTTTCTATAACCAATATATATTCATGACAATAATTAATTAAACAAAACTTGTTCATGATGATAAAAAATGCCAAAAAACTCAAAATGGTTATCAACAGAATTTTATCTACTAATTCATCCTCATAACTTATAAAAAAACAAAATATATAACATTTTAATCTTCTATAATTTCATTAATAACTTATAATCTCAATTATGGACACTATCATCATTTTACATGATTTTCCACACACGTATACGAGTGAACTGATCAAGAAAACCAAGGGAATGAACACCCTACAATGATAAAATTGAATCTTATGACTCATAAAAAATGGCCATAAATGAACTTAATAAAATTATAATAAATAAATTAATCTATAAATGTTTCTGAATTAATTAATTAATGGATTTAATCTGATTTTCTTGGACATTAAGATCAAGTATGGAATAATTTTGGACATAAGGTAAGGGATCATTTCCAAACCTCTATTTTCCATCAGGTTACACTTTCTATCTCCTTTCCCCAATGTAATTATTTATTTTATTTATATATTATTTATCATGTTTATATGTTCCAAAATAATGTATCCATGTCATATCATCCTTCTTTGATGGGTAAATACAGGTTTTTAAAAGGTTCCCTTCCAAATTCTTCTAGATAAGCAAGTCTGATTCCAGGAAACTTCCTGACTTCTTACGAATTTTCAAGTACCTTCGATAATATTTTTTAAAACAATGTTATTTTTATAAAATAAATCATATTATCATGAAAAACAATATTTTTTCATTTCTTTTTTTATACAATAATTTATGAATTTTCTATTTTAAATAATATTTAATATTTTCCTTGAATCATAATAAAATGTTTTATTTATAAGGTTTCCTAAACACTATTTTTACATGTTTTCAGTACATTTTGACATCACTTATCACGATATATTCTAATTTTCCCTTATTAATTTCCATTTATGTTTTAAATCCATTCATTCTTAGACATCATTGTGATATTTTATTTTCTTACGCCTTTTGAGATGATTATGATACCAAATTCTTTCCATGGATAACCCTTATGTTTATGTTTGATTCCTTATATGTGATTGTTTATGTGGCACAAATATTCATGAAAATGTTATGATGGGTGTTTCCACATATCACTTCAATTAATTGGGAAATTTTTAGTCTCATGAGACATCATGTGCAATGATCTTGGTGGTTAGCATTGACTCGTGCATCTCTATGTGCAGTGAGCCTTGAATCATGCTTATTTCATATTTTATGTTGCTTCCACATTACTGTGATTTCATTATTACATGATCCAATGTTCTCTATTTTATTATTCCATATGTTTTTTCGTGTTCCATGCCTTTTTATGTCATCGTGTTATGCCTTCTAACCCATGCGCTATGCATTATTCTTACATTTATCCCCTTGCTAGGATTTTTAGCTCATCCCTTTGGTCATGTGTTCCTCAGGATATTCTATGTAGATGTAAGGACTCAAAGGGTTTTAGGGGATCATTATGAAGACTTGTTAAAATATTTTTTTATTTTGGTTTCATTATTTCTAATTATTTATCTAATCTTTAAAAGACAATATACTTTATGATCCTTGGATTGTATTTGAATGCAATTTATGCCTAAAATAATATAATATTATCTATAAAAGGCTAGGTTCTCTATAGGTTGTATCATAGAAAGGTCTAGTTATTTTTTAAGATTAGCACTATAACACATTAGTAAGAATCCTTGGGATAATTATATCTCCATGGATAACCAAGACTGAAAATTTGGGTATTGTATGTTAGGATACACATTTAATTTAAAAATTTATCCCTCTGTGTTCAATGTTTTATTTTTATATGTTTATTAGCTATCTATTAAATCCTCCTTATTGTACTTTATTTTTCATAGTTGATGGATTCAAATTTATGAAATCATGCCAACAATCAATCTGAATGGAAATATGATGACTTCCCTAATTATATTCTAAATAAGAGGGGAATGGGTGATGAAAACTTCATGAAAATACTTACTCTACTGGGTATAGTTATAAATAATAACTTGAATCACGTGGAAAAACCACCTTCTCCTAATAAAGATCATTTTTTTGTTGAATCCTTCATTTAATAATGGCCCATCATGTTTATTTGATCTTCTGATCCCCTCCTTGAAAAATATTGGATTGACTCCATTGAGAAGATATCATCTATCCTCTAGTTCTCAAAAGGAGAGATATTTGTGTTGGTGGTCTATCATTTTGATGGGGAAGCTGCTTAGTTGAGGACACTGATGAAGAACATGAAATAAATATTAAGAAATGAATTCCATGGATTGGGAGAAATTCAAGAAAATTTATTTCAAAACATTTTTTCCCAAAACCATCACACTCAATATGGAAAGATATTTCCTCCAACTGAAGCAAATGGAAGATGAGTCAATGATGGAGTGTGAGGAAAACATCACAAGGTGTAGATGATATGCCTCAAGAGCTTTCATGAACATTGAAAGCAAGGTGCATCGCTTCTTTAGTAGACTAAATCTGATTCTATGAAAATAATTGCTGATTCATAACTTTGATATCTATGAGGAAATTGGACATTTTTTCCATAAGGTTGAAATGGAGATCAGATACACCTAATGGTCTCATGGGTACAGCGATAAAAAGATTAAAATAGAGTTTAATATGGTTGGATCAATAGAAAAATACCATGATGGAAAGAAAACCCAATATCCCACGTGTAAAAATTGTGGGAAGAAGTATCCTAGGAATAGTCTAAAGGGAACCAAGAAATGATTCAAATGTGAAAGAATGTGGAACTTGGCAAATAACTGATGAAGGGATATGAAGAACCCCGCAAATATGGAAAAATAAATTTTCAAATCAACACTCAGCCTGAAAATCAGTGCATCAATTTCAAGTAACTGGGGAATTATGTGAACCATTTCCATAATCCAATGGTTGTTGGAGAAAATCAACAACAACAACAACCAAGGCTATAAAGAAAGGCATATGCTACTACTAAGTTGGAACCTGACAATGACATAGTGATAGTTATGCCGATTATTCATTCAAGAATTATGAACATACTATTTTATTCTAGTTATATGAATTATTTCATATCCTGAAAGATTAGTAGAACTATTTGAACACTACCTAAAAATATTGAGGTTGAGTTATCTGTGAGAACAGCCAATGGGGTAATCTTTGTGTCTAATGTTTATAACTCCTCCCAGGTTAATGTTTGTGAACTGAGCCACACATAAAATCTCGTCTTAATTACTTTGGAGGATTTTTTTTCTATCTTGGGAATGGATTGGTTATTTTTATACAAATCTAAAATCAATGGTCAGAAAATGGAGATCACTCTTCATATCCCAAAGCAAACTATAATTCTATACAAGTGTAAGGAGGACGATGGATCTCCAGCAAAATCATTATCTCAATTTTGGATATTATTTCCTTATGAAAAATAATATATTTCTCAAATGATTGATACAAAGTAGTGGATCATGATCGAATACATGCCCATTGGTAGAGACTACACTAATGTGTACCCTGATGAGTTTTATTGTCTTACTTATTACCGAGAAGTTGAGTTATCAATTGAACTTATTCATGGATCTATGTCTATATCAAAGAAACCTTATATAATGGAAATTGTTGATATAAAATAACTGAAGAAGCAGTTACAGGAGAATCTAGATAAGGGTGTTGTACACCAGAGTGATTCGCTATAGGGTGTTTTAATCATCTTCATCATGAATAATGACGTATCAATGTTCCTCTAAGTTTATTATCGTGTGCTCAAAAAATCATGATAAATAAAAAGTATCCACTACCACAAATAGATGAATTGTTTGATCAAATATATGTGGCCAATTATTTATCTATGGTAGACCTTCAGTCAGGATATCAGTAATTAAAGGTGGGGAAGGATGATATTCCCATGATTGACATTCAATTGAGTTATAGACACTATGAGTTCATAGTGATTCCTTTTGGACTCTCTAATTATCTATAAATTTTCACATATTTAATTAATATATTTCTTATATATTAACTCAATAAATTTTTTGTAGTCTTTTTGATGATATTTTAATATACTCCAAGAGAAAGGAGAAAAATGAGAAGCCTTTAAATATTGTGCTAAAAAATTATGGGATAAAATTTATGAAAAGTAAAGTAAATGTGAGTCATGGGTGGAGGATGTATCATTATTGGGGAATGTTATCACTATAAAAGTAATATCTATGGACCCTTCCCTAAAAAAGGCAATCAAAGAGTGGCCCAAGACAACAACTGTAATGGAGATCTGTAGATTCCTTGGTATAGGTTGGTACTAATGATGATTTTTGAGGAACATCTTGTGATTTAAAAACCCACTAATAATGTTTAATCAGAAGTGGGTAAATTATTTATATATGCAATAAGGGGAGGAAGGCTTTAAGGAGATCAAAAGTGGCTTATCACTACACCAATACTCACACTTTCGACAGGTGGGTAACTATTTGTGGTGTGCAGTGATTCTTCAAAGAAGGTCATAATATTTTTACTGATGAAAAATAATAAAGTGATAGCCTACCCAACAATTTATTTAAAAATTCATGAGGAAAACTATCCCATTCATGATCTAGAGTTAGAAGCTATGATCATTGTGTTGAAAATATGGAGGCATCATCTCACTAGGGAGAAGTGTGAAATATATAATAATCATAAGAGCATCATTTATATATTCACATAAAAGGAGATTAATATGTTCCAATAAATATGGTTAGATCTCATCAAGGATTTTTACTACTCCATCCAATACCATCTAAGTATGTTAAATAATGCAGTGGATACTCAAAGTAGAAATGATCCTATATCTTTATGACTATTGATAATTGAGAAGGGTCCAATCTTCTTAGACATTCAAATAATAGACATGGGAATTGTTCTGGAAGGAAAATCATCAATCCTTTCTCACAAAGTTGTTCAACCATCCCTTATGGAGAAAATAAAGGAAGCTAAAAGAAATGATGTAAAATTCAAAAAAAGGTTGAAGCTATTATAAATAGTAAATCCATAAAGTTCCAAATGGATGAGGATGGAGTCTCGAGATTTTGGTCCCAACTATGTGCTCCATCCAATCCAGAGATAATTAAAGATCTTACGAAGGATGCACATAGCTCAACCTTCTCTATTAACCCCTAGTGCACAAAGATGTATTGAGATCTCCAAGAGTACTGTTGGTGGGAAAATATGGAGAAGGAGATCACTAAGTATACATCAAAGTGCCTGGTATGTCATCAAGTGAAGGTTAAAGGTAAAAATTATAACAGAAATTATGCAACCATTATCCATACCAACATGTAAATGGGAAAACATCACCATGGAATTTTTCACTGGACTTTTGAAGAATTATAGATGAAACAATGTAATATGGGTTGTTGTGGATCATCTTATAAAGAAAACTCACTTTATTGTAATTTTAGAGTACTTATTATTGGATAAAATTGCATGGATATACATAAAATAAGGGGTAAGGATACATGGAGTACCAATATTGATTGTATCTGATTGTGATATGAGATTCACCTCAATGTTTTGAAAAGTATCCAACATGACCTACACACTAAGCTAAACATCATTACGTCCTATAATACTCAAAGTAAATGTCCAATATGAGTGTAATATTCAGACACTAGAAGAGATGTTGATAGAGTGTTATATGGAATTCATGGTAGGATGAGACCAACATTTACTTCTAGTCAAGTTCTTATACACCAATAGTTTTCACTCGATAATCCAAATGGCTCCATAAAAATATTTTTATAGGAAAAGATGTTGAACAAAATCATGTTGGGATGAATTCAGTGAACGTATGATACTAGGAACTTAAATGGTCGAAGAAATGGTGGAAAAGGATGAAACCATTCAACAACATATTTAGTCATCCCAAAGTCGATAGAAGAGTTATGCAGACAGTCATCGAAAATACCTGAAGTTTAATGTATGAGACATGGTATTCCTCTACACATCTCTATGGAAGAGAATCATGAGATTTGTAAATAGAGGAAAGCTAATTTACAAGTACGTTGGAACCTTAAAGATCCTTTATCATGTTTGAGATGTGGCCTATTTACTTGCACTTCCAACTACCATGTCCCTAGTACACAGTGTATTCCATGTATCCCTCTAGAGAAATTACATTCTAGATCCTTCACATGTACTTTATTTGGAGGTGGTATAATTGGAAAATGATCTCTTTTACAAGGAGAAACCAGTGAAGATCTTGGATTATAGATATAAATTTCTACCTAAAAAGACTACTCACCTGGTCAAAGTAATATGGTGGAATCATAAGTACAAAAAGGCAACATGGGAATCTGACAAAGCGATGAAGGAAACGTAACCTCACATTTTTTCAACTTAAAATGTAAAAAAGAAATTTCGATGTTGAAATTTCATAAAAGGGGAAGAATGTAACAAATAGAAACTTTTATCAATGAAATTTACCTTATTATAATAATTTCTTATGGAATAAATAACATAATGTAACATAGATAACACAAAACAAAATTTTTAATTAATAATAAATAAAATAAGAAGTATTTTTAAAAATTAAGGTACCTAAACCAGTAGAATTATAACCTGAACTTTGGAATAGAAATGTGACCCTTATAAATAGAAAACCAGATAGTTGAATAGTAACCTCACCCATGAAAATTTCAATAAAATTTATCCATCTTAAAAATGATAAAATGATATAATTATGTTAAAATTATATATAAATTAATATTTCAAATTTATTAATTATGTGTTGGTATTTTCATAAAACATAAAATTTTATTTATAATCATATAATTAATATAATCATTTGAATAAAAATTTACTTTCATAAAATGTATTAATAAATTAATATTTTCTTTTATTATGAATATAGGATAATTCTATGACACCATAATTATTTATTCAATATGTTATAAATTAGTTATAATTTTAAAATCAATATTTTCCAATTAAATAATTATTTTAATTAAAAATTAAATTTAACCAATTTAGATTATTATTTTCATAAAATGGAGTACATTTTTTAATTCAATGAATTGAAAAATTGTTAGGATGAATTTTTCGGTTTTTATAAAATAGTTGATTTTTTTTTAATAGTGAAATATGATAATTTATGATAATATCTAAATACTTGAACTATTAAGTTATTGTTGATTTATGGTGATGTGAGCACATAATCTCAAACCATACTTCATTATTTTATTTTATTTAGTGATAATTCTCAAATTATTCAAAGTCTTGAGACAGAATAATAATGTAATGAATAAAATAATGTCAAAACACCTATATCCTCCACTATAAATATCACCCCTCACCACTTCTTATCCTCATACATTTCAAGAATTTTTCCTTGTCTGGATTCTCCAAAATACACTTCCCAATATCCTCCCATGTGTTTAGTATCCCTTGGCCTCACCAAAATACCAAACTCAAGTGTCTCATGAAAGTTCACAAGGAGAAGAATTCAAGAGGTAAAAACCTCTTTCCTTTTCTTTCAATTTCATTCAAAATTATTTTATTTTATCAATCTATCCTAACATACCCTTATCATAGTAAAATTTTAACTCCATTATCTCATATATAATATAATTTTATTATGTTAATGGAATAATCCATCATCATTTTTTTCTCCTTCCATCTTTTTTCAAAAAAATGGAAGCATCATCTGTGATGTGTTAATTTATTGCATTCAATGATGAAGAGTTTTCATTTTCCATTACTTCCTTTAGTGTTGATCATAAAACAATTTTTATGGATAAAAAAGATTAAATTTTTTGTATTAGAGCCTATATAATGTTCTATAACCATTATATATACGTGATATTAATTAATAAAACAAAACTAGTTCGCAATGATAAAAATGCTAAATAATCTAAACAGTTATTAGTAACATTTTATCTAATGATTCATCTATATACCATATAACATAATGAAATATATAACCATTTAATAATATATAAGTTAACTAATAAATTATATTTTAAATTATTGAAACCATCCTCATTTTATATGATTTTCCATACATGTATGTGAGTAAACTGATCATTAAAAAACCAAGGGAACAAACGCTCTCAAATGATAACATTTTATCAAATAAATCAAAAAAAAAGATAAATGTACATAATAAAAATACATTAAATTTAATAAATTTATAAAATGTTCTTAATTAACTAATTAATGGATTTAATTTTATTATCTAGGTCATTATTATTAAGTGCAGAATAATATCAGACATATGGTAAGGGATCCTTTCTAAACCTCCATTTTTCCATCATCTTACACTTTATCTCTCATTACACCAATTTAATTATTTTTTATCTATTTATTATTCATTATTATTATATGTCTCAAAATCATTCATCCATATTTTTTCAACCTTCTTTGATGGGAAATCCATGTTTTATAAAGGTTCCCTTCTCAATTATTCTTAATAGGAAGGCATGATTGAAGAGAACTTCCCGATTTCTTACCAATTTCCAGGTACCATCCATAATATGTTTTTAGCCACCATTATTTTTCTAAACTCACTAGTTTAATTATGAAAAAAAATCTTCATTCATTTCTTGATTTATACAAATAATTATGCCTTTTATTTTTTAAATAATTGTTTATATTTTTCATAAATCGCACTAAAATGTTTTATTTATAATGTTTCTTAAAAACCATTTTTACAATTTTCATCCCGTATTTCTGACATAAATGATCATGATTTATGCCTATTTTCCCTTATTAATGTACACTTAATTTTTTAATACATTCTGTCAAATACACCTTTATGATATTCCCTTTTATTAGACCTTTTGACATTATTATGATACCCAATTATTTACATGGGTAACATTTATGTTTATGTTTCATTCCTTATATATGATTATTTATGTGGAACACATATTCATGAACATATTATGATGGGTGTGCCTATATATAGCTACAATTAATTGGTTAATTTTTAGTCTTATGAGACATAATATTTAACTGTCTTAGTGGTTAGCCTTGACCCGTGCTCTATATGCAATGGTCTTGGTGGTTAGCCTTGACTCATGATCCTCCAGGTTCATTGAGCCTTGAATCATGCTTATGACATGTTTTATACAATTCAAACATTACCATGATTCCATGATTGAATGATCCCATGTTATATATTGGGTTCTTCTATATTTGTATTCATGTTTCGTGCCTCTTTATGTCATAATGTTATTCCTTCTAACTAATGCACAATGCTTTATTCATATGTTTATCCCCTTACATGGCTTTTTAGATCACCAATTTGTTCATCTTTTACCTAGGTTGTCCAATGTTTAATGTCTCAAAGGGTGTTAGGAGATCATTATTAAGATTAAATAAAATATGTTTTTATTTTAGTTTCATGCTTTCGATTTATGTATCTATTCTTCCAAGGACACTTGAATTTACAATCCTTAGTTTTTATTTAAAGATTATTTATGCATAAAATATTGTAATAACATGCATAAAAGGATAGGGTTTCTATAAACTAGGGTACCGAATGAAAGTGTTATATCTTACACTAGTTTTTTAATCAATGGTTATACATTTTATACAAAAGAACACGATGACTATTGTATAATGAAAAACAGCTTTGTTACACTTGCAGAAGATGTGAGGCACATATCAGGTTCTAAGGATAAAATTCCAAATTATTAAAATATGTAATATATAGGAATTAAATAATAGATATACGAGTTGTATTATACAACATTTCATGTTTTAATTTTCCATTGCAAATGGGTTGACAATATGAGTGTAGTAAAAGTTGATGAACTGGGCTTCATGAATGTGAATTTCTATGTGAAAGGGGAAAAAAGAAAAGTCATTCATAATGGAATCACATGCAGTGAAAGTATTTTATGTCTCAGATCTAGTAAATACAAATTGGTTGATTTTACTTATGGTGACTATAATTAATGTATGGTTAGATGAAAATTCAACAGAGGATGACCCTTCCATTGGGATATCATAATTAGCTCACATCAATCCCAATGTAGAAAATGTCTTGTACGTTATAAGGGACCAAAATGAGGGGATTTCCATTTTTGATAGAGGGAACAAATCCCTGAAACCATTTAAAAATAAATATATTTAAATAAGAAGGTAAAAGTGTTTTTTAATATATTATGTTTTTCCTCATAATATCATCTGTTCTCTATTGTAATAATAGAATCCAAATTAGATGTTTGAAAAACCATGGATACAATGTCATCTACCCATAATGATGTAACCAATACCTTGAAAGAACAAACTATAATGAATTATTTAACACCCAAAACATCCACAGTATGATTATATTTGAATAATCTAATATCTTGCGTTGTACACAACTTCGAGTTCTAACACACCACAGCCCATAAAACTAGCTGTTTAAAAAGAAGTTATGAATTTTAATACCCAAATTTTTAAATTTTATAAATTGAATTTTTCAAAATGGACATCTTTTTGGGATTTGTAATATCAAAATTAGCATAGGGTTAATTTTTAGTACTTTTCTAATAACATTCATATTTTGATTAATAGTGAAAAATACTATATTTTACTTGAAAACAATATTTTTAATCGAAATAATTTATAGTGTTAAATTATAAATTTTAGTGGTTTTAAAGTATAATTAGACTATATTTTTTCATTTAATATAATGTAGGTCATTGGATTTAATTTTACACTTAAATTGAACGTAAACACAAGTCAATATTTTGATAGTTTTTACTTTTTTAAAACCCGCTTTTTGGTTTTTGACAACGGGAATTAATTTTAAATTAATTAATGAAACTTCTGTGTCTTGAATATGGAAAATTGGATTCCATATTTAAAATTATAAGGTACAAATTTTGTAAATAGGTAAATTTTATTTTTAAACATTATAAATAGTAAATTCAATAAATATTTTATTTACCACGATTAAAGGTTAAATCTGGTAAATAAGGGTAAAACATAATATAATAATATTATTAAATTACCCTTGCACATGTCCTAACCCTATTGGATGATACATGTCAGACCATGGGCATCGTTGGGTCAACTTTGGGACCCCATGGAGCCCCGTGAAAGTGAAAATTAGACTTTATAAAAATTAATTTAATGTTAAGGAAAATGTAACATAAACATATATCTTTTAGTAAAACAATTTTTATATAAGGTTATTTACTTTATCTCTTAAACTAAAAATAGTTATTATAAATCTAGAAACATTTCATACCTCAATATATTTTATTTATAAATTTTAGACATAAAATAAATATATTTATTTATGACACAATAATGATGCAATATTTTCTTTATTAATGAAAGAATCAAATAAATGATATTTTAAATAATAAAATAAATATAATTTGAAAGATTTTATGCCATAAAAGAATTTTCTAGTTCAATATGACATGTTAGTCTTGATTAGAAGTATTTTTGTCGAAGTAATAAAGCTATGATGACTGTCACAAAAACCAAATACTAAATAGTGTCAAAAATGACATAAATAACTTTTAAAAACAAATACTATTTTATTAAATGATATAATATTCCAAAAAATCAATGATTTAGAAAAAGAAACTATATAAGGTTATATATATAATTAATTTACCAATTTAGGTTCTCTTGTTATTTTATTGTATGTATATTAACTGTGTAATATAAAAATACAAGAAGACGTGGTAAATGTTAAACTATTCAACTAAGAGTTAAAACTAAAAGATGAAGTTAATATTGTGTTCTAAAAATGACTAAAACATATTGGATGAGAGTATTTAGACGCAGAACCACCATAGATTCTAAATAAATTCATTTGGATATATTATAAGCTGAAAATTATTTTATAATAAAATAATGTTTCAAGCTTTTCCTAAAGTGCCCCTCACATCTCTTATAAAAGGGAACTTCCCCTTATTTCTAATTCACACCTCCAATGCCATTTAGCTCAGAGAAAACCTACTAAAATCACCTACCAACTACCCTCACATAAACCTAGAGTCTTTAATTTTATCATAAATCCATGTTAAGGATCCCATTTGTTCAAATCAAAAGGAAGCACCCAAAGAAGAGGTAATTATTTTATCACCACCTTCAATGTTCCTTTCTTCTTCCACTTCCTCTTTATTTTTTGTTTCCAAACCAAAATAATAAATCATGTACCATATATATACGGTGACTTAATTATAAATATGGTAAAACCAAATTAATTATTCTATCTATCCTATGAATGACAAAGTCACCAAACGTGCGTACTTACGGCTTACCATCTTCACGTCTTGGTGTAGTTTATAATTCAACAATTCATTATTTGGATGGGTATCATAGTGAGTATAATTGATGAAAATATTAAATTTAACATGTAAAATATTCTGCATATATAATATACTATCCAATTAAATAATATTTCACATTCAATAGAATGATATTGTCGCTCATGCATACGTACGACTTACCGTCTCCCCAACGCGATAAGATTTCATTCCCCATCATAACCATTAAAGAAATATTTTAATTTGATGATTATAAATAATTTTTAAGAACATAATATCATTCTGGATATGAATAAAATACATCCTATCAATAACAAACATGGATTATGTAACAAAACATGTAAAGGAAAATGAATCAGTTAACACCCGAAACAATGCTACTACTAAAATATTATTACCAAAGAAATATTAGAGGATCTTATATGATCTCATATTTATGTATGTGGTTCATGTATATTTTAGTAACAAATATATAACCATTATATAAGATTTTAATGTACCCTTGACTAAGTAAAAGTACAAGGGAAGGGTTAATTTTACAATCACTAAATTATCCGAGATTGTTTATACATAAGTATCTATTGGGATTTCTTTATCATCCACTTCTGTGTTTCTCAAAAATGTATTTCAAAACATTTTTAATATTTCCTAGACTATAGGATAAAGTCATTTATACCCTTTTTTGAATTTTTGTTAATTTTTTTGAAAGGAATCGTTCCATCATTTTTCAAATAAGATACTTTATAACCTTTTTGAAAAATTAAGGAAGGAATTTTTTTTAACTTATAGGGTAGGTGCGGGTATTTTCCTCCATTATAAAACCATAAAATATTCCATTAAAAGATAATAATAATATTTTCAAAATAAATATTTTATTTTATAAATAAATTACTTTTAAATTATTTCAAAATAGAAAGACATATTTCTCTCAAATAGTTTTGATTTCATATGTGTAAACATCCTTTTTTTGGATTTCACGCTTTTTCGAAGTTGTTTTATTATGATACAATTTTCTACATTGCATTGAAGGTTTTGTGTTATGTTTTTTTGTGGATGATCTATTTTTATACAATTCATGGTTTATGGTTAATGTATTGACATTTCGTACAGTAGTTTTAATATGAATGTTTATGTTATGTTTCATCCTTTTCATTTGATGAATTCATTGGACTTAGTAAGTGACGGGCAGGGCCTGCTATAGTGCCTCGATGCATTCGTAGGTCTTATGAGACAAATTAGTGCCTTGGAACAAGGACTTAAAAAAATTTATTTGCAGTCTTGGCATGAGGCCTTGACTATGTGGTTATGATGTCCAAAATCATGCATTCCATCATTATGAAATTAGCCATGGATATTACATTTGATTATTTGACTAGTAAAATGTCCATGTGAATATGTAAACGACAATATTTGATGAATCTTTTCCATACTACATTGAAGTTTTTGTTTAAAAGGATTTTGTTTTATTCTTATACATTTTCTTTAATGTTTATACTAATTTATGAAAGGTTTCTCTATATTTTTATCCTTACTGAGCATATGAGCTCACCCCTTTCTTATGTTTTATTTTTCCTAGGATGTGAAGAAGTATATTATGATTGACCTGCAGGGATAGGCTAAGGGATATGAGTGTCTTCTACAATAACACAATGTTTCTTTTTCATTTAATAATGTAATGTAAAACATATGTATGTGTCTATTACTTCCAAGGATACTAAACTAATCGGTCTTTCGGGACTTGATCTCTTGTGATCATGCCAATGTCTTGTAATAATGAATCAACTCTGGGTAAATTTGGTAAGGGAATTATAGTTGGTATTAGAGAAATTTTAGTACAAACCTTGGAAGCTATATTTATAAAAACTCTTATTAGAGAATGTTACCCTAAGATAGACTTTTAGGATTATTATAGAAGAACATACTAGAATTTTGGTAACATAGATATTTTATGAGTTTTCTAAGAAATACATACTTGTATAGATACTAATAGTGGATGTGGTTCTGGCAGAGAAGTACCTTGGAGTGAAAACTCTGACAATGAGTTTCAGGCGTGACCCAGGGTATCCTGGTATATGACAACGGGCCTTACTGTGCTCCTAGTTTGACACTCCTAGGGGATATTATTTGGATGATTTGAATTTTATTTACAAACCATTATGAAGGATTTAGGAGTATATATGTCCCCAAAGAAAACATTTTTATGACTATGGATTATATGCATAAAATTTTCAATTTATGTTTAGTATTTTATATGTTTGGAATTATGAATTGCGATTTAAAAACTATTCTAGTGTATTCCATTGTTTAGAAATGGTTCCTAGTGGAAGGAATGGAAACCGTATCAATCCACGTAATCCATGGAGGTATTTCCCTTCTACTCAAGATAATTATAGTGGATTTGGTGATGAAACTGGTGATGATCAACGTATAACCACACCGGGAAAACTCACACAGGTTATGAATAATAACCTTACCCGTATGGAGCACCCTGATCCGCAACACAGAAGTTCAATGTTAGACCACTTCATGAGGAAACAAACACCAACATTAAATGATACTACAAATCCATTTGTAGCTGATAAATTGATAAGTTCCTTAGAGAAAACATTTCATGCATTGGGCATTAGCGAAAGGGAAAAATTTATCATGGTAGTTTATCACCTCACAGGAGACGTAGATCAATGGTGGTAATTAATTCAAAACACAAAGGAGGATGAATAAGTATCAAATATGTAATAGAGGGAGTTTAAAAATATTTTCATAGAAAAATACTTTCCTCATAAACATCGAACGGATATAGAAAGACAATTTATGAGTTTAAGGAAAAAGGAGGATGAGAATGTCAAAAAGTATGAGGCTTCCTTTACAAGGATAGCGAGGCATAATGTAGATTATATATGTAACCGATGAAGTAATATTTAACTATTCTTATATGGGTTAAAACCACTTCTTTGTCGAACATTATTATCACAATTCTTATCATCGTATGAAGATATAGTCTCATGTGCTATCAAGACAGAAAATGAATTCTCTGAGTTTTATGAATTTAATAAGAAGAAAGAGAAGAAGAGATTTGCTGAAAACTCACAAAAAAGAATTAAGGAGAATAAGGGAAAAGATGAATTTCCACCCTGCAGTAAATGTGGGAAGAAAAAACCCAATACGTGTCTAAAGGGGATGAGATTTTTTACAAGTGTGGCAAAAAAGTCCACCAGGCTCATGATTTCAAGGGAAAGAAATAGACTATAAATGTTGAATTCTACACTTGTAGAGAAATGGGGCATTAAGAAAATGAATTTACTAATCACCAAGGAAAGATACCACATAAAAGGACAATGGAGAAAGGCAAAGCATATGTGATCACTAGTGATGATGTTGAAGTTCCTAATTACATGGTGGCATGTACTTTAATCGTTTCCCCTAAATTAGGCAATGCATTAATTGATTCTGGATCATCGCATTCTTTCATATCTTCCCAGTTTTCCAAGAAAATTAGATATTTTAAATTTTACTTAAAAATATAGTTGTTAATCAAAACATCTAAGGGAAGTTTCATTGCAACAATGTTTTGTCAATCTGTTACCATTATCACATATAAATGTGCTTTATCTACTGATTGTATTATCATACCCATGATTGAATTTGATATAATCCTCGGTATGGATTGGCTTTTGGACCATTATGTGAAAATTAATTATATGAAGATATAGGTTACACTTTTTGATGATGATAAGAAATACATTATCATTAGAGAAGAAACTTCACCATCTAATTCTCATCTAGATCCACCCATAGTAGATCTACTAAATTCAATTATTGGTGAGAAAGGGGAATAACTATGGGTGAGGAAATGAATGTTCAAATAGGGGATGTACCGATTGTGCAAGAATATGTTGATGTGTTTCTAGAGGATTTATATGGACATCCTCCAGAATGGGAAATTGAGTTTTCCATTGACTTAATTCCTATTTCAAGGACCATATCAAAGACCCCTTAAATAATGGAAACTTTTGAATTACTACAAATAAAGAAACAACAATAGGAATTGAGTAATAATGGATATATTCACCCTAGTGTTAGTCCATGAGGAGCATCTGTTCTTTTTGTTAAGAAGAAATATGGATCTATGAGATTGTGCATTGACTATAGGGAGATCAATGCTATAACAATAAAGAAAAGTATCCCCTACCTCGCATTTTTGATTTATTTGATAAGCTTCTTGGCGATCAATATTTTTCAAATATTGACCTTCGATTTGGATACCATCAATTGTGTGTGGAGAAAGAAGACATTCCAAAGACAATATTTCAAACCCGGTATGCGCATTACGAGTTTACAGTAATTCCTTTTGGATAGACTAATTCACCCTCTATTATCATGGATCTATTGAATATTGTTTTCATAGAATATCCTGATGACTTTGTAGTAGTAGTTTTTGATGATATATTGGTATACATCAAAATCTATGAAGATCACAAAAATAACTTGCGCACTATTCTAAAGACTCTTATATGTGATGTTCAGCAAGTGTGAATTCAAGTTTTAAGAGATTTCTTTTCTTGGACATTTTATCTCTATGTATGGAATCTCTGTTGATAATTCTGTGACAAGAACAATCCAAGAATGGCCATTACGAACGTGTATAACTGAGGTAAACACTTGTATTGGTTTAGTAGGTTATTATCGGTGTTTCATCTAGAATTTTTCTCGATTACCTATTAACCAAACTCACACATAAAGGGGTTAATTTTTTGGGGAAAAAGTGTGAATAATGTTTTGAATAATTGAAGAGATGATTATTCAATGTTCATATCTTGAATCTACCCTCGGGAAATGATGTATTTGTTATTTATAGTGATGTATCAAAGAAAGGACTTGGTTGCGTACTTATGAAAAATGATAGAGTTATTACCTATGTGTTAGCACAGCCTAAAATTAATTAACAAAACTATTCTACTTATTATCTTGAGTTAGAAGCTATAATATTTTCTCTAAATATATGGAGACACTACCTCTATGGTGAAAATTTTGAGATATATACTGATCACAAGATTTTGAAGTATATTTTATCATAGAAATAACTCATCATTAGGAAAATATGATGTCTTCAACTACTTAAGGATTATGATTGCACAATAAAAAACCGCATTGGGAAGGTAAATAAGGTGGAAGATTCTTTGAGCAGAAATGATCATGGAGTTATGAACAATATGAGAGTTAAAAGGGATCCTCTGTTCATTGATCTAGTAAAGATGGATTTGGGAATAATCAGGGAGGGTTAAACATCAATAGTTTTTCAAATGGTTGCCAAACCATCATTACTAAAAATGATAAAAAGATCTTAAACTAATGATGAGGAGTTTCAAAAGAAAAATAAAGCTATGAATGATGGGATATTTATTGACTTCATATATGAAGATGAAATTTTGAAATTTGGGAAAAAGATTTGTGTTCCCGATATACCTGATCTAAAAAGGGAATTGTTGGATGATTCTCATAACTCCAATTTCTCTATATAACCTGGTATAACTAAGATGTATAGATATTTGATGGATCATTTTTTGTGGGACAATATAAAGAGATATATTGCTGATTATGTGTCAATATGTATCATTTAAAAACAAGTGAAGGCTGGAAGACAACAACCTAGAGGAGTCATGAAAACTTTTCCCATACCTGAGTGGGCATGGTATGATATTATGATGGACTTTTTCATTGGGCTACCAAATACTCCTAGAAGGAATGATTCAATATGGGTCATTGCTGATTGTCTTACCAAGTCTGCACATTTTC
This sequence comes from Viscum album, assembly GCA_963277665.1. Classification (NCBI taxonomy): domain Eukaryota; kingdom Viridiplantae; phylum Streptophyta; class Magnoliopsida; order Santalales; family Viscaceae; genus Viscum; species Viscum album. Next base: position 568,318,435 of record OY728153.1, on the reverse strand, counting down.
TTGTATAAGAAAATATTTTACACTTGAATGTTTAGAAAAACTATATATTGATGATGTTGTAAGACTTCATGGTGTACCCCTATCAATTGATTCTGATCATGATCCAATTTTTACAACAATATTTTGGAAAATTATTTAGAAATCCTAGGATACTGAACTTCGTTTAAGAACTTCTTACCACCCTCAAACTGATGGACAATCAGAAAATAATATTAAAAACTTATAAGACATGTTGAGATCTTTCTCACAAGAATTTTATTTATGTGGGATCAATATTTACCTCTGGTATAATTTTCCTATAACAATAACTTCCATTCAAGTATTCAGATGGCACAATATAAAGTGTTATATGGAAAGAGATTTCACACACCAACATGTTGGGATGATGTTGGTGAATGAAAAAACATAGGCCCAGAATGTGTTGAGGATACAATGGAAAAGATGAAGATTATCCAAACACACATCAAAGCAGCTCAAAGTAGGCAAAATATCTATGTCGACAAATGAATGAAGGATTTTGAATTTTAAGTATGAGATCATGTTTTCTTAAAGGTATCTCCATTTAAGGGTGTTATATGATTTGATAAGAAAGGTAAATTGATCCCCAGGTACATACAAACTTTTGAAATTCTACAATGAGTTGTAGTTTTAGCTTACCTTTTGGAAATGCTTCCAAGCCTCTCCAAAGTTCATGATGTGTTCCATGTATCACTGTTGAGAAAATACATGCCTAACCCAACACATGTACTCACCTATGAAGAAATAGAGCTGGAACCCGATATGTTATATTGTGAAGTTCCTATAAAAATTATTAATACCAGAGAACAAGTATTGAGAAACTGGAACAAGTTCTTTGGAGAAACCAAAAAATGGAAGAGGCAATGTGGGATCCTGAGGAACATATAATGAAGAACCACCTGAATCTTTTTATGCAGTAGTATTCTAAAAATTTCTAGGACAATATTAATTGATGGAGGGAATAATATAACACCCAAAGCTTCCAAGGTAGGTTTCTATTTATATAATGAAATATATTGTGTTGTACACTACTTTGAGTTCTAGAACACCACGATCAATCAAACTAGCCATTTAAAAACCACTATGAATAGTAATACCCAATTTTTGAAATTTTATATTTTTTTTAAAAATAGACTTCATTTTTGGAATCAGAATATCCAAATTAGCTTAGGGTAAATTTTTGGTACTTTTATTATGTAAAGACACAGAAATTTCAAGGAAATTTTTTTCATAAATTCATTATAATTTTACAAAGCTGCAGTTTCTAACGGCACCTGATTTTGAGACCCGGTGTGCCCAGAATAAATTTTTTAATTTTTGTTCAGGTACATTTAGTAAACGTACATGCGGGTTTTTCTATCTTTTGAAACAGTACTTGGAATTAAAATCCAAGGACACTGATGAACTCGCAGTGCTGGTATTCGGTTAAGGGGACATTTACCACAGTTGTGTTTTATATAGGTTGAAAGTTAATTTTGGGGATTCTTAATAAATTTAATAAAAAATTATGTGTTGGATAATTTTTTTAAGGAGTTGTTATTTTATCCAAGGAGGAGTTGGAGATGGGGCCCACACCCCACAAAACCACCCACGAGAAAATATTGTGTGGTGGGGCCCACATGATCACAAACCTCTAAACTCCACTTGAAATACCCCTTTAACTCCTAAAACCTTTCACTTTCCTTTGAATTTTAAACTTTTCACCTTCTCTCAATTAATGCCAACACCTAAGATAAACTAAATGTCACATTTAATTAATCTTTTGAATTCATTTGAAATTGTTTTTCCAACATTAAAAGAAGGGATTTCATTCTTTTCATTTGGTTGGCATCAACTTTCTTTGGTAAAACTTGGGAGGATTTGGAGGATATCACACTCTCCAGTGAAGAACATGAGGAACTCGATCATCTTCCTCCACTTGTAACACCCCAAGCTTCCATGATACGCTTCTCTTTCATTAATTCAATAGCTTGGATTGTACGCAAGTTCAAGATTATAACACACCATGACCAATCAAAATAGTCTCTATGAATAGTAATACCCACTTTCTGAAATTATTTAAATTTTATATTTCAAAATGGACTTCATTTTTGTATTCAGAATATCGAAAATATCTTAAGTTTAATTTTTTGTATTTTTCTGAGAACATCCAATTTTCTATGAATATAAAAAATAATTAAAAACAAATTTGTCAATAAAAATAATTTATATTGATAAATTATACTATTGAGTGGTTTTAAATTATAATTAGAATATTTTTTTACCATTTTATCCAATGGTGGTTATTATAATTAATTTCACTTTGAAATCGGACATAAACAATTGTCAATATTTTGATATATATTATTTCTTAAAAACACGCTATTTGTTGTGACAGAGGGAATTAATTATTAAATCAATTAATTAAACTTATATGTTTTGAATTTTTTAAAATAGACATCATTTTTGAATTCATAATATCAAATATATCTTAGGGTTAATTTTTGGTATTTTTTTCTGAAAAACATTAATTTTTGATGAATAGTGAAACCACTAAGTGATAGTTTAAAAATGAATTTTTTTTAAATGAATCTTTACCACTTCTATGAATTGAATTTCAAAAATCAGACATACATGGTTGTCATTAGTAAGTAAAATGTGGTTCAATGGGATGAAAATAATTTTTGGTTAATAGTAACTTTTAAGTTTTATTAATCGTGATTAAAAGTAATTAGTGTAATTTAAGGTTAATATAATGTTATAAAATATGAAAATATCTTGACACTTGTCCTACCCTAATTGGATGAGTCCTGGCCGACCAAGACAATCCATGGGTAAACTTGGGGACCCCATGAAGCCACTTGGGTAAGAAAATGACATTAATAACTTTTTATTTAATGTAAAAATATAATTGTCACAAACATGTGTTGTTTTACTAAAACAATTTTTAGAAGGGGTTATAAAAGTCATCTTTTCCACCATAAAAATTAATTTTAAATATAAAAATATTTCCAACATCATGTTAATTTTTTTATAATTTTTAGACATTAAATAAATTAAGTTTTTTATGACACCATGATGATGCAACGATTACCTCATTAATTAACGATTTAAATAAAATGAAAAGGTAATGTAAAATATAAGACTTACACTTTTCAAAAGCCTATTGGATGGGTTTATTTAGAAACCATATCACCTTATCCTCGAAATATATCATTTTGGGACCTTTAGAATCCGAAAATAATTTCATAATAAAGTAACATTTCAAACTTTCCAAGAGTGCCCTTCCTCTCCTCTTATAAAAGGCCCCCACCTCTACCACCTTATTCACACCTTCAAATCCATTTGGCTCGTCCAACCTATACTAAAATACTGTTTCAACTTACCTCTCATACTCCTAGATTCATCACTTTGGGCAGAAGTCTTCCCAAGGAATCCTTTGGCTCAAATGAAAAAGAGTTACCCGATTTTAAGGTAATGTCTTCTTTTATCCTCTTTTGTTTTATTTTGCTTCTCCAACACCTTAAACTCTTTTTGTTCCTTTATTTTGTAACAACACCAGTATCTTAAATATACTAGGATTTTGTTATGACATGTATTCTAGCTACACTTACACACACCTCCGTCTAATGGTTCAAGAACATACTATTTCCGTGGATGGCGAATTATTGCCTCACGAAATGATGATTCTTCTATCTTCTCCTACCACCTATCATGGTGGACATTAGGAGGGAACTATATTTATTTATGATATATATTATATTTATTTCCTCTCTATGATTCTCTATTTTACATTTAGAGTATACCTTTATGCTTTGCATGTTGTGCAAATACGATAATTTCATTTGAGGAAGTGTGGACTACCGCCCCCTCAACTGATGTGATGCGTTCATGCAATACATGGAATGTATAAAGAATGAAATTAATGAACTTATGTGACCTATATAACATATAATATATATATCTCTCTCATTTTGTTTTAATTACATTAATTATGAAATAGAAATGAAAGTAGCGTGCATTCGTACGTACGGCTTACCGTCTCCATGAACGGTGCATTTCATTTCTTACCTATAAATGTTATGTATTATTATAAAGGTAAGTATATAATGGATATATATGATATATATGATATCTAAATCATGAATATAATTCTAGATATAATTGATATTTTACAACATGAACAACTTGTAATTATAAGAAGTTTATTTTTGACTCACGTACCAATGATCGACAAAACGACCGTTATTAACTTAAATTACTACATAATGTTCATAACATGGTAATAAGTGATATAAAAGGGATAATGAACTTAAAAAAGGTTCTTAATCAAGAATAAATTAACTCTAGTTTATTATTCAGGAGATTAAAGAACGATCAAGTCAAGTCGGACATGAGGTAAGGGAACTTTTTACCCCAATTTCCGTTCATTGGGTTAATCTCCTACTTTCAAATTATGTCATGATATTATTATTTCCTATATTTTATTTTTTAATTTCTTTATGTGTACTTATAGTGAATACACATAATAGATCTATTTTATTTAAAAAATGATCTTGGTAAGGGACTTTGTCTCAATCTCCATTCATTGGGGCATATTTTGTTTTACACACAACTTTATTTTATACATTGTATAAACCCCTTTGACTTGTATGTTTATTCAAAAGGAAACTTTTTATACAAAGCATTTTACTAAACGAAAAAAGGAATGTTTTTATTGTCATATGTATGCGGCGACAAAAAATTCTCTGCTGCCGTAACCATTATTTCAGTTTCGGCTTCCTCTACAAGCCATAAATTTTTTTAAATGAAAAATAAATACCAAGTTTTAATTTTCTTCTATTTTGGTATTGAAAATGGTTTTGATAATGTTTTTATTATATCAACATGTTGTTTTGGTATCTTCTAATTGAAATGTGGAAATGTTATGTTTCCTTTATGCATGTTTTATGCGAGACGATTATGTTATGGTTTATGATATGTTTAAACCTGTTCATATGAGAAATGCATTGGACTTAATAAGTGACAGGTGGAGCCCGCTATAGCTCCTCGATGCATCAGTAGGTATCATGAGACAAACTAGTGTCTTGGCACGAGGCCTTGACAGAATCTTATTTGAAGTCTTGGCACGAGGCCTTGGCTACGTGGCTAGGATAGTCTGACATTATGCATTCCATCATTATGAAAGTGGTTATTGATATTGCATGTGATTATTCGACTAGTAGAATATCCATGTGAATAAGTAAATGACATTATTTCATTTTATTGTTTCCATATTATGCTTAAGTTCATGTTTAAAAGCATTTTGTTTCAGTTATACATTGCCTTAAATGTTTATGTTTATTTATGAAAACATCCGCTATATTGTTATCCTTACTGAGCATCTGACCTAACTCATTTCAATGTTTTATTTTTCCCAGGATATGGAAAAATATTTTATGACTGACCTGCAGGGATAGTTTGAAGTGGATATGGGTGTGGACTATGGAGACTATGTTATTTTGGTTTTCTACTTTATGATGTAATGTAACATTTTTGAAAATATCTATTGTTTCTAAGGCTACTAAACGAATCGGTCATTCGAGACTTGGTCTTTTGTGATCATTCCAATGTTACGTAATAATGCACCTACTCAGGGTAACTGGGGTTGGGGCATTACAGTTGGTATTAGAGGTACTTTAGTACAAACCTTGGAAGGTAGATTTAGATAAACTCTATTTAGAGCACATAGCCCAAAGATAGACTTTCAGGATTAGTATACAAGAACTTCCTTGAATTTTGGTATTATAGAGATTTTGTGAGTTTTCTGAGAAATAAATCCCTATCTGGATACAAGCAGGTAGAGGCGGATCGGGCACAGATGTACCTAAGGGTAAAACCTGAAAACACCGCTTTGAGCTAGACTCGAACGGGAACTGGTGCATGACAACGGGCCTTGCTACACTATTGGTTACGAAAATCCCATGGGATATTCTTAGGATAATTTCCATTTTCTTTACAAACCATTATGAAGTGTTTATGAGTATAAACTTCCTCAAAGAAAACATTTATATGATTATGGATTATATTCATAAACTATTTAATTTATGTTAAATGTTTTACAAATATGGATATATGTATTTTGATTCATAAATTGATCTAGTTTATGCCATTGTTTAGAAATGACACCTAGTGGAAGGAATGGAAACCATATCAATACACGCACTCCATGTAGGGATTTCCCTCCTGCTCAAGATAATTATAGTGGAGCTGGTGATACAACTGGTGTTGATCAACTTATCACCATACTGGGACAACTCACTCAGGTTATGAATAATAACCATACTCGTATGGAGAACACTGATCCGTAACGTGGAGGATCAATGTTAGATCGTTTCATGAGGCAACACCCACCAAAATTTAATGGTGGTACAAATCCATTAGTAGCTGAGCCATGGATAAACTCCTTAGAGAAAATATTCTCCTCCTTGCGGAGTAGCGAAAGGGAGAAAGTTGTCGTGGAAATTTACCGACTCATTGGAGATACCGATCAATGGAGGTCGCTGATTCAAAACACAAAGGAAGATGATGAAGTATCAAATATGGAATGGAGGTATTTCAAAGAGCTTTTCTTAGAAAAATACTTTCCATATGACCATCGAGCAGATATGGAAAATCAATTTCTGAGTTTGAGACAAAAGGAGGATGACAATGTCGCAAAGTATGAGGCCATCTTTACAAGGTTAACAATGTATGCTACAGATTATATACGTAACCCAAGAAGTAAGATTGATCTTTTCTTTGTTTGGTTAAAACCATTTCTTCGCCGAGCTTTAGTATCACCATATTTCTCAACGTACGAAGATATAGTCCCGTGTTCTATCAAGACAGAAAAGGAATTATCTAAATCTTATGAAAATAAATTAAAGCAAGACAAGAATAGAATGGTGGAACAAGAGATAGATAAAGAGAAAAAGTTAAAAAATGATTTTCCATTATGCGATAATTGTTGGAAGAATCACCCCAGTACTTTCCTGAAGGGAATGAGAGTTTGTTACAAATGTGGATAAAAAGTTCACCAGGCTCGTGATTATAAGGGAAAGAAAGAGGCTATCAATGTTGAATGCTAAAATTTTAGAGAAATGGGGCATTATGAAAATGAATTCCCTAAGCGCCAAGGAAACTTGCTCAGAAAATACCAAGCGATCAAGGAAAATATTATGTTGTTACTATAGTTGAAGTGGAATAATTATTTTATGTGTGTTTTTGGACTCAATAATTATATTATGGTTATTAGAATAATTTGATATATATATATATAAATTCTACTGCAGTAGTTGTTGTTTTCATTAAGGTTTTATTATGATGAAGGTAATCATATTTTTAGTATGTGACAACAAGAGAAACTTTACTTTGTTTGGGGAATCTGATAAATTGGTTTTGGAATTTAGAGACCTTTTAGAGAAAGTATGGACAGAGGTATTTTTGATAACTATAAAGGTTGAAATGGATTAAGTTTAACTTTGGATAGTATTGTTCAAGAATAAAAAAAATTCTGAAGATAATTTTTGGAATATTATAATATTATAGTTTTAGGTAAAGGACAACCTGTAGGTTGGGGGACAACCCGTCACGTCGGACAAAGCTGCAAGAATTGAACCCACAACTATAGTGTGACATGACTTTATTACCGACCACTATCCTAAAGGAAGTCCTTGGTTATTACAAAATAGTTTTCCTAATCTAAATGGTATGTGTTAATATTTGTAACTTTGTATGATTAGGATAAATATAATATTTTTGAGTTCTATTATCTTTTGAGTGAAAGATGAGTTTGGGGTTGAAATTAATTGAAGGTTCAAACTCTACTTGTCAAGAATATATATATATATATATATATATATATATATATATACCTATCTCTTATTCTATGAATAAATTAATTCTTATAATTTAGGAAAGGGATAATAAAAAAAATGTGTTATCCTAATACCTTATGTTTTTTTGAACTGATGATATTTTAAATCACCATAGATTAAAGGCTTTAAGGCCCTCACTTTTAAACTTGTTTGTGATTGATGACCTCAATAACTCCCTACAAATATTTATGTTTTTCCTCCAATTATATTTCTCTAATTTCCACCAATTTTCTCCTAATAGAGATCATAATTTGGTGGTGACTTTTTCATTTCACTTTCCCTCTTATTAAGGATAAATTTTATTAACCTTATTTCTGATATGGGTTTTCCACAAAGGTATTTTCTACTTTGATCCTTTTATTTTAGAAGAACAATTTCAAATTGTGGGGACACAATTTATTGAAGGTGGAGAGAATGTAACACCCCAAGATTTCACGATACGCTTCTCTTTCACTAATGAAATAGCTTGCATTGTACGCAAGTTCGAGATTCTAACACACCATGACCAATCAAAATATCAATTATGAATAGTAATACCCACTTTTTGAAATTATATAAATTTTATATTTCAAAATGGACTTCATGTTTGTGTTCTGAATATTGAAATTATCTTAAGTTGATTTTTTTTGTAATTTTCTGAGAACTTCCAATTTTCTTGGAATAGAAAAAATACATAAAAACAACTTTATTAATCAAAATAATTTATATTGATAAATTATACTATTGAGTTGTTTTAAATTATAATTAGAATATATTTTTACCATTTTATCCAATGGTGGTCATTAGAATTAATTTACTTTGAAATTGGACTTAAACAATTGTCAATCTTTTGATATGTATTGTTTCTTAAAAACACGCTATTTGTTGTGACAACAGGAATTAATTATTAAATTAATTAATTAAACATATATGTTCTGAATTTTGTAAAATAGACAGAATTTTTGATTTCATAATATCAAATATTTCTTAGGGTTAATTTTTGGTATTTTTCTGAAAAACTTCAATTTTTGATGAATAGTGAAACCACTAAGTGATAGTTAGAAGACTATTTTTTCATTTAAATGAAACTTTACCACTTCTTTGAATTGAATTTCAAAAATCCAACATACATTGTTTTCATTAGTAAATAAAATGTGGTTCAATGGGATGAAAACAATTTTTGGTTAATAGTAACTTTTAAGTTTTATTAATCGCGATTAAAGGTAATTAGTGTAATTTAAGGTAAATATAATGTTATAAAATATGAAAATATATTGACACTTGTCCTACCATTATTGGATGAGTCATTGCCGACCAAGACAATCCATGGATCAATTTGGGGACCCCATGTAGCCACTTGGTTAAGAAAATGACATTAATAACTTTTTATTTAATGTAAAAATAAAATTGTCGGAAACAAGTGTTGTTTTACTAAAACGATTTTTAGAAGGTGTTATTCAAGTCATATTTTTGTCCATAAATATTCATTGTAAATATAAAAATATTTCCTACTTCATGGTAATTTTTTTATAATTTTTAGATTTTAAATAAATTAAATTTTTTATGACACCATGATGATGCAGCGATTACCTCATTAATTAACGATTTAAATAAAATTAAAAGATAATGTATAATATAAAACATAAACATGTCCAAAGCCTATTTTATGGGTGGAATTAGAACCCTTATCACCTTATCCTAGAAATGTATCATTTTGGGACCATTATAATCCGAAAATCATTTCATAATAAAGTAACATTTCAATCATTCCAAGAGTGCCCCTCCTCTCCTCCTATAAAAGGCCCCCACCTCTACCACCTTATTCACTCATTAAAATCAATTTGTCTCGTCCAAACTCTTCCAAAATACTCTATAAACATCCCTCTCTTACTCCTAGAAGCCTCACTTTGGGCAGAAGTCTTTCCAAGGAAGCCTTTCGCTCAAATCAAAAAGAGTTACCCGATTTTAAGGTAATGTCTTCTCTTATCCTCTGTTGTTTTATTTTGCTTCTCCAACCCCTTAAACTCTTTTTATTCCTTTATTTTGTAACAAAACCAATATATTCAACATACTAGGATGTTTTTATGATATTTATTAGAGATAAACTTACACACACCTCCGTCTAATGGTTCTAGAACATACTATTTCCGTGGATGGCGAATTACAACCTCACGAAACAATGATTGTTCTATCTTCTCCTAAAACCTCTCATGGTGGCCATTGTGATGGAAATATATTTATTTATGATATATATTATATTTATATCCTCTATATGCTTCTGTATTTTACATTTAGAGCATTCATTTATGATTTGCATGTTGTGCAAATACGATAATTTCATTTGAGGAAGTGTGGACTACCGCCCCCTCAACTGATATGACTCGTTCATGCAATAAATGGAATTTATAAAGAAAGAAATTAATGAAATTATGTGACCTATATAACATATAATATATATATATCTATATATCAATTTTTTTAATTCCATTAATTATGAAATAGAAATGAAAGTAGCGTTCATGCGTACGTACGACTTACCGTCTCCATGAACGGTGCATTTCATTTATTACCTCTAAATGTTATGTAATATTATAAAGGCAAGTATATACTGGATATATATGATATATATGGTATCTAAATAATGAATATAATTCTAGATATAATGGATATTTTACCACATGAACAACTTGTAATTATAAGAAGTTTATTTTTGACTCCAGTACCAAAGATCGATAAAACGGTTGTTATTAACTTAAATGACAACATGATGTTCATAACATGGTAATAAGTTATATAAAAGGGATGATGAACTTAAAAAATGTTCTTAAGAAACTATAAATTAACTCTAGTTTATTATTCAGGAGATTAAAGAACGATCAAGCCAAGTTGGACATGAGGTAAGGGAACTTCTTAACCCAATTTCCGTTCTTTGGGTTAATTTCCTACTTTCAAATTATGTCATGATATTATTATTTCCTATATTGTATTTTTACTTTATTTATGTGTACTTATAGTGAATAAACATAATAGATCTATTTTATTTTAAAAATGAACATGTTAAAGGACTTCGTCTCAATCTCCATTCATTGAGGCATATTTTATTTTATACATAACTTTCTTTTATACAGTGTATAAACCCCTTTGAATTTTAGGTTTATTCAAAAGGAATTTTTTGATACGAAGCATTTTACTAAACGACAAAAAGGAATGTTTTTCTTGTCGTACGTATGCGGCGACAATGACTTCTCCACCGCCGTGACCATTATTTGAGTTTCGGATTCCTCTACAAGCCATAACTTTTTTAAATGAAAAATAAATACCATGTTTTAATTTTCTATTATTTTGGTATTGAAAATTGTTTTGATAATGTTTTTATTATATCAACATGTTGTATTGGTATCTTCTCATTGAAATGTGGAAATGTTATGTTTCCTTTATGCATGTTTTATGTGATATGATTATGTTATGGTTTATGATATGTTTAAACCTATTCATATGAGGAATGCATTTGACATAATAAGTGATGGGTGGAGCCCGCTATAGATCCTCGATGCATCAGTAGGTCTCATGAGACAAACTAGTGTCTTGGGATGAGGCCTTGACAAAATCTAATTTGTAGTCTTTGCACGAGGCCTTGGCTACATGGTTACGATAGTCTGGCATTATGCATTCCATCATTATGAACGTGGTTATTGATATTGCATGTGCTTATTCGACTAGTAGAATATCCATGTGAATATGTAAATGGCATTATTTCATTTTATTTTTTCCATATTATGCTGAAGTTCAAGTTTAAAAGTATTTTTTTTAGTTATACATTCCCTTAAATGTTTTTTTTATTTATGAAATATTTCTCTATATTGTTATCCTTACTAAGCATCTGAGCTCACCCATTTCTATGTTTTATTTTTCCCTGGATATGATGAAATATTTTATGATTGACCTGCAGGGATAATCTGAAGGGGATATGGGTGTGATCTATGGAGACTATGTTATTTTGGTTTTTCACATTATGATGTAATGTAACATTTATGAATGTATGTAGTGTTTCCAAGTCTACTAAACTAATCGGTCTTTTGTGACCAGATCTTTTGTGATCATGCCAATGTTACGTAATAATACACCAAATTGGGGTAATTGGGGGAGGGGTGTTACAGTTGGTATCAGAGGTAGTTTAGTACTAACCTTGGAATCAAGATTTAGATAAACTCTGATTAGAGCACATTGCCCAAAGATAGACTTTGATGATTAGTATATAAGAACTTCCTAGAATTTTGGTATTATAGAGATTTTGTTAGTTTTTCAAGCAATACATCCCTATTTGGATACGAGTAGGTAGAGGCGGCTCTGGCACAGATGAACATATGTGTAAAACCCGCAAACACCGCTTTGATCTAGACTCGAACAGGAACTGGTGCACGACAACAGGACTTGCTGCACTCTTGGTTACGACACTCCCAGGGGATATGCTTAGGATAATTTCCATTTACTTTACAAACAATTATGAAGGGTTTATGAGTATATACTTCCTCAAAGAAAACATTTTTATGATTATGGATTATATTCATAAACTGGTCAATTTATGTTAAGTGTTTTACAAGTATGGATATATGTATTTTAATTCATAAATTGATCTAGTTTATGCCTTTGTTTAGAAATGGCACCTAGTGGAAGGAATAGAAACTGTATCAATGCACACACTCCATGTAGGGATTGCCCTCATGATCAAGATAATTATAGTGGAGTTGGTGATACAACTGGTGATGATCAACTTATCACCATACTGGGAAAACTCACTCAGGTTATGAATAATAACCTTACTCGTATGGAGCACCCGGATCCACAACGTGGAGGTTCAATGTTAGATCGTTTCATGAGGCAACAACTGCCAACATTTAATGGGGTTACAAATCCATTATTAGCTGAGCAATGGATAAACTCCTTAAAAAAATATTCCACACCTTGGGGAGTAACGAAAGGGAGAAATTTGTCATGGCAGTTTACCTCCTCACTGGAGATGTCGATCAATGGTGGTTGCTGATTCAAATAACAAAGGAAGATTATGAAGTATCAAATATGGAATGTAGGGAGTTGAAAGAGCTTTTCTTAGAAAAATACTTTCCACATGACCACCGAGCAGATATGGAAAAGTAATTTCTGATTCTGAGACAAAAAGAGGATGAGAATGTCACAAAGTATGAGGCCAACTTTACAAGGTTAGCGATCTATGATGCAGATTATATACATAACCCAAGAAGTAAGATTGATCTTTTCTTTGATTTGTTAAAACCATTTCTCCGTCAAGCTTTAGTATCACAATCTTCTTCAATGTACGAAGATATAGTCTAGTTCTCTATCAAGACAGAAAAGGAATTATCTAAATCTTATGACAATAAAGTAAAGAAAGAGAAGAAGAGAACGGTGGAACAAGAGATAGATAAAGGAAAAAGGGAAAGAATGATTTTCTATTATGCAATAATTGTGGGAAGAATCACCTCGGTACTTGCCTAAAGGGAATGGGAGTTTGTTACCAATGTGGAGAAAAAGGTCACAATGCTTGTGATTGTAAGGGAAAGAAAGAGGCTATCAATGTTGAATGCTAAAATTGTAGAGAAATCGGACATTATGAAAATGAATGCCCTAAGGGCCAAGGAGACTTACTTCAGAAAAGACCAAGGGATCAAGGTCAAGATTAGGTTGTTACTACATTTGAAGTGGAATAATTATTGAGTTTGTGTTTTTGGACACAAGAACTATATTATGGTTATAAGAATAATGTGATATATATAAGGATTGTACTACATTACTTTTTTTTTATTAAGGTTTTAATATGATTAAGGTAATCATATTTTTAGTATGTGACAATAAGAGAAACTTTAATTTGTTTGGAGAATCTGATAAATAGATTTTGGAATTTAGAGACCTTTTAGAGGAAGTATGGACAGAGGAATTTTGGATAACTATAAAGGTTGGATTGGATTAAGTTTAACTTTGGATAGTATTGTTTAAGGTTAAAAAAATTTCTAAAGATTATTTTTGAAATATTATAATATTATAGTTTTAGGGAAAGGACAACCTATTGGTTGGGGGAAAACCTGTCATGTCGGACAAAGCTGCAGGAATCGAACCCACAACCGTAGTGCGACAGGCCTTTATTAATGACCACTAGCATACAAGAAATCCCTGGTTATTACAAAATAGTTTTCCTGATCTAAATGGTATGTGTTAATATTTGGAACCTTGTACAATAAGGATAAATTTAATATTTTTGAGTTCTATTATCTTTTGAGTGAAAGATGAGTTGTGGTGGAAATTAGTTGAAGGTTGAAACTCTACTTGTCAAGTATATATATATATATATATATATATATACCTCTCTCTTATTCTATGAATAAGTTAATTCTTAAAATTTAGGAAAGGGATATTAAAAAAAATGTGTTATCCTAATACCTTATGTTTTGTTGAACTGAAGATATTTTAAATCATCATAGATTGAAGGCCTTAAGGCCCTCAATTTCACACTTGTTTGTGATTGATGACCTCAATTACTCCCTACAAATATTTACGTTTTTCCTCTAATTATATGTCTCTAATTTCCACCAATGCTCTCCTGATAGAGATCATAATTTGGTGGTGACATTTTCATTTCTTTTTCCCTCTTATTAAGGCTAAATTTTATTGACTTTATTTCTGATATGGGTTTTCCACAAAGGATTATTCCACTTTGATCCTTTTATTTTAGAAGAACAATTTCAACTTACAAGGATCCAATTTATTGAAGGAGGGGATAATGTAACACCCCGAGCTTCCACGATACGCTTCTCTTTCAATAATTCAATAGCTTGCATTGTACGTAACTTCGAGATTCTAACACACCATGACCAACCAAAATAGCCGTTATGAATAGTAATACCCAATTTATGAAATTATATAAATTTTATATTTCAAAATGGAATTCATTTTTTATTCGGAATATTGAAATTATGTTAAGTTGAATTTTTTGTAATTTTCTAAGAACTTCCAATTTTCTATGAATAGAAAAAATACATAAAAACAACTTTTTTAATCAAAATAATTTATATTGATAAATTATACTATTGAGTGGTTTTAAAGTAAAATTAGAATATATTTTTACCATTTTATCCAATAGTGGTCATTAGAATGAATTTCACATTGAAATTGAAAATAAACAATTGTCAATCTTTTGATATATATTATTTCTTAAAAACACGCTATTTGTTGTGACAGCAGGAAATAATTATTAAATTAATTAATTAAACTTATATGTTTTGAATTTTGTAAAATATACATCATTTTTCTCATTTTAATATCAAATATAAATTAGGGTTAGTTTTTTGTATTTTTCTGAAAAACATTAATTTTTGATGAATAGTGAAACCACTAAGTGATAGTTTAAAAACGAATTTTTTGTTTAAATGAAATTTTACCACTTCTGTGAATAGAATTTCAAAAATCCGATAGACATTGTTGTCATTAGTAAGTAAAATGTGGTTCAATGGGATGAAAATAATTTTTAGTTAATATTAACTTTTAGTATTTATTAATCGTGATTAAAGGTAATTAGTGTAATTTAAGGTAAATATGATGTTATAAAATACGAAAATATCTTGAAACTTGTCCTACCCTTATTGGATGAGTCATGGACGACCAATAAAATCCATGGGTCAACTTGGGGACCCCATGGATCCACTTGGGTAAGAAAATGACATTAATAACTTTTTATTTAAAGTGAAAATAAAATTGTCACAAACATCTGTTGTTTTACTAAAACAATTTTTAGAAGGGGTTATACTTGTAATATTTTTGACCATATATATTAATTGGGTATATAAAAATATTTCCTACATCATGGAAATTTTTTTATAATTTTTATACGTTAAATAAATTAATTTTTTTATGACACCATGATGATGCAGCGATTACCTCATTAATTAACGATTTAAATAAAATGAAAAGATAATGTACAATTCAAGACATACAATTGTCCAAATCCTATTTTATGGGTTTATTTAGAACCCTAATAACCTTATACTCTAAATATATCATTTTTGGACCTTTAGAATACGAAAATCATTTCATAATAAAGTAACATTTCAATCGTTCCAAGAGTGCCCCTCCTCTCCTCTTATAAAAGGCCCCCACCTCTACCACCTTGTTCACACCATCAAATCCATTTGGCTAGGCCAAACTCTACCCATATACTCTCTCAACTTCCCTATCTTACTACTAGAAGCCTCACTTTGGGTAGAAGTCTTCCCAAGGACGTCTTTGTCTCAAAATCAAAAAGAGTTACACGATTTTAAGGTAATGTCTTCTCTTATCCTCTTTTGTTTTATTTTGCTTCTCCAACCCCTTAAAATATTTTTATTCCTCTATTTTGTAAGAACACAATTATCTTAAATATACTATGATGTTGTTATGATATTGATTCGAGCTACACTTACACACATCTCCGTCTAATGGTTCTAGACCATACTGTTTCCGTGGACGGTAAATTACTGCCTCACAAAACGATGATTGTTCTATCTTCTCCTACCACCTCTCATGGTGGACATTATGATGGAACTATATTTATTTATGATATATATTATATTTATTTCCTATATATGCTTCTGTATTTTACATTTATATCATACCTTTATTCTTTTCATGTTGTGCAAATATGATAATTTCATTTGAGGAAGTGTGGACTATCGCCCCCTCAAATGATGTGACTCGTTAATGCAATACATGGAATGTATAAATAATGAAATTAATGACCTTATGTGTCCTATATAAGATATATAATATAATATATATATTTATATATATATATATTTAATTTTGTTTTAATTCCATTAATTATAAAATATAAATGAAAGTAGCGTTCATGCGTACGTACGGCTTACCATCTCTATGAACGGTGCATTTCATTTCTTACCTCTAAATGTTATGTAATATTATAAAGGCAAGTATATACTGAATATATATTATATATATGATATCTACATAATGAATATAATTCTAGATATAATGGATATTTTATGACATTAACAACTTGTAATTATAAGATGTTTATTTTTGACTCAAGTACCAAAGATCGATAAAACGGCCGTTATTAACTTAAATGACTACATAATGTTCCTAACATGGTAATAAGAGATATAAAAGGGATAATAAACTTCAAAAAGGTTCTTAAGAAAGTAGAAATATATCTAGTTTATTATTCAGGATATTAAATAATGATCGAGTCAAGTCGGACACGAGGTAAGGGAACTTCTTAACCAAATTTCTGTTCTTTGGGTTAATCTCCTACTTTCAAATTATGTCATGATATTATTATTTCCTATATTTTATTTGTACTTACATTATGTTTACTTATAGTTAATAAACATAATAGATCTATTTTATTTAAAAAATAATCTTGGTAAGGGACTTTGTCTTAATCTCCATTCATTGAGGCATATTTTGTTTTATACACAACTTTCTTTTATATAGTGTATAAACCCCTTTGACTTGTATGTTTATTCAAAAGGAATCTTTTTATACGAAGCATTTTACAAAATGAATAAAAGGAATGTTTTTCTTGTAATTCGTATGAGGGGACAACGACTTCTCCGCCGCCGTGACCATTATTTGAGTTTCGACTTCCTCTACAAACCATAACTTCTTTTAAATGAAAAATAAATACCAGGTTTTAATTTACTTTTTTTGGTATTGAAAATGGTTTTGATAATGTTTTTATTATATCAACATGTTTTATTGGTATCTTCTGATTGAAATGTGGAAGTGTTATGTTTCCTTTATGCTTGTTTTATGTGATACGATTATGTTATGGTTTTTGATATGTTTAAACGTGTTCATATGAGAAATGCATTGGACTTAATAAGTGACGGGTGGAGCCTTCTATAGCTCCTCGATGCATTGGTAGGTCTCACGAGACAAACTAGTATCTTGTCATGAGGCCTTGACAAAATCTTATTTGTAGTCTTAGCACGATGCCTTGGCTACGTGGTTACGATAGTCTATAATTATGCATTCTATCATTATGAAAGTGGTTATTGATATTGCATGTGATTATTTGACTAGTAGAATATAAATGTGAATAAGTAAATGGCATTATTTCATTTTATTTTTTCCATATTATGCTGAAGTTCAAGTTTAAAAGTCTTTTTTTAGTTATACATTGCCATAAATCTTTATGTTTATTTATGAAAGTTTACGCTATATTTTTATCCTTACTGAGCATCTGAGCTCACCCATTTCTAGGTTTTATTTTCCCAGGATATGATGAAATATTTTATGACTGACCTGTAGGGATAGTCTTAAGGGGATATGGGTGTGGACTATGGAGACTATGTTATTTTGGTTTTTCACTTTAGGATGTAATGTAACATTTATGAATGTATCTAGTGTTTCCAAGGCTACTAAACTAACCAGGCTTTCGAGACATAATCTTTTGTGATCATGACAATGTTACATAATAAAGCGCCGACTCTCGGTAACTAGGGTCAGGGCGTTACACCACTTCACCAACCAGGGAAAGAAATAAGGTGACACAACAAAGAACACCATCTACCTTTCTTCTTCCTCCGCATCTAGGGAGAAGACACCTCCACGAGGAACGTCGCCAATGACAACGACTCTTCCTCCGACGTTGATAGAACAACATCGTCTCCTGCGACACCGTCATCCGCGATGCTGATTCCTGTGACTACTTCAGCATACCTTGAATCTAGGTAGAGAGTTATGATCAATTTTAATTGAACTAAATTATACCACATTCTTTTTTGAATACCTTGGATTTTCTTCAGCCATTTGATATCACCAAATGAGAAGGGCGCGGGATGAACGGACAAGGCCCAAAAACCCTCTGTTGGTTCTTGAATAATTTGGCGGCTGCAACTGAAGGCGGTGGCGACCAGAGGTGGTGGTGACTGGAGGTAGTGGACGCACACCAGACATGTGGACGAAACCGCAGCCCACATCCGTGGGCTAATTGGATGATCAGAACCGGACAGCTGTAGTCGGCCAGGCTGGTGAACTGCGACACTCATAGGTGTCGCGCAGAGGAGGTGCGGACCGCATCCACCGACCGCTTTCTGGATGAACCGGACGGCTATGACCGTCCATCTAGGAGACCACAGCGCCGCGCTGTGAGAAGAACACAGCCTGCTGTGCGGGCCGCTTTGCAGGGAAAACAGGCTGGCCGAAGCTGGCCAGGCTATGAAGACCACGACTCCTATTGGCACCGCGTGCGGATGAACCGTGACCCGCAACCACGAGACGATCGCGCCGGATGAGCCGACCAGCTTTGGCCAGCCGAGAAACATCTAGGGGTGGCACCGCCCGGTGCTGTCGGGTGAGCCGGACCGGCCCGCAACCCCGGGCCGGGTCTGCAGGTTGGTCGTGCCCCACTGTGTCGGGCCGACCCCCTAATCTGGTCAGACCCACCGGGCTGGATCCCTAGGTGGGCCACACTCCACTGGGCCAGGCCAACCCCCAGTCGTGTCAAACCTACAAAACTGGGTCGGGCCGACCTGAAAACCCACTGGGCTTGACAGCCAGGCCCGTTCCTCTTAAACGTGAATATCTTCAAGACTACACATTTGATTGATGCATCGTCTATGGAACTGAGATCCTCATGACAAGACGGTCCATTTGTGACACTCTATGTTAAACATCTTTGGAAAATGGCTGGGTTTGGAATGAGCGTAATTCCATCCAGGCCCCTGGAACGGAAAAACCAATGACTCTCAGGTCAGGCGTCCGATTGACGCGTCATCTATCGCATTTGGTTCCTTCTGATGAGATGAATCTTTGGGGTACATCAACTATGGACATAGTGATATTTTATGTAATGACCCCTTTGCTTGAAGAGAAGACCCTCCTGGAATTGAGCATGTTGTGTGCGGGAACACTAGAGTTGGCTACGACTATGATGACTAATCTATAGGAATCCTATGTGGGTTCAGTAGTGACGACTACTGTACTGG
Source organism: Viscum album (assembly GCA_963277665.1). Lineage (NCBI taxonomy): Eukaryota > Viridiplantae > Streptophyta > Magnoliopsida > Santalales > Viscaceae > Viscum > Viscum album. The sequence continues at coordinate 568,298,565 of OY728153.1, read as the reverse complement.
GATCCTAAATGGGTTCGACAGCGACGACTACTGTACTTGGATCTTACATGCGTTTGGCAACGATGACTACTCTACTTGGATCCTATGTGGGTTTAGCAGTGACAACTTCTGTACTTGGATCCTACATGGGTTCGACATCTTTGATGAATCAGTGACTGCAAATGAACATCTCTATCACTATACGAATGATGTATAACTATGTGAGCTGAGTCATGTCTTTCTACCATTATCTTCATGGTGTTTGACCTTACATTGTATGTAGACAGAGTTGTGCTTGGGCTCGAGATTTGGAGTTGGACCGTGACTGGTAACTTAGGTATATGTATGGGGATATACCAAAGTAGGGTCGGTTGTTACTATGTGGATGTATCTTTCTTCTTTTTCTTATCCTTAGTTGATATTGTGAGACCACACGGGTCTCGGGATCCCTACTGAGTATCATTACACTCACCCCTACACGGGCTATGCCTGCACCTCATTGTGTTGGATACAGATGATGGACAGTGCTGACGGAGGCTGAGAGCACCATGATTGGACGGTACCCAGAGGTGGACCTTGCGATGAGTCGGCACACGGTGGAGACTGACAGACATGGGTGCTGAGGTGTCCATCTATACCAACCCATTAGGTAGGATTCCCTGGAGGACGATCCAGGAGATTCTAATTACTTTCAGCTATAATTCTCTATACTTGTACTTGTTGTTCAGTTAGGTTTGTGTACTGGACCATTTACTTTCCAGCACACTCTTTTGTATTCAGTTTTAGTTTGTGTTTACTTACTATTTCATTATCTGTTGTGTTTGATTACTTTTATAAAGGTGATTCCTTCCCATCTTAGGGATTTACGCCTTTGGTGCTAGTCTCTAGCCCCTGGCCTATGGAAGGCGGGCATGGGGTAGTCACAGCACGGGCCCCGAGAACGGGTCGTGACAAATTGGTATCAGAGGAGTCAATTCTACCATAGAACTCAGTACTCTGATCATTCTTTTCTGTGAAGTAATATTGTAAAGAATATTGGTTATGGTTTTCAGTTCAGGGTGTCCAGTGTTGGTGTGGCAGCCGACGTATCCATATACGAGGACCCTGACCTCTGATATTCGACTCAGTGCACGAAAACACTGATTGGGTGTGTGTTTCAAGAGTTTCCTTTGTGTTTTTTTTGAGTCATCTCACTAGGTATAACTTATTAACTATGGCATACATGTTTTTTATTAGGATGCCGCTGTGAAGATTGCCAGGTAGGGTTCCTGAGATAGTACACGATGACGGCCCATCGAGTGACGAGGCTCCAGTGTTGGGCCCTATTACTATGTTGGCACCTTCGGGTGGTGTACCAGCAGCACCACCACCCATTGGGCAGCAAATCCCACCATCCACATTGGAGGATGGTGCACGCTGACTAAGCGTGTTGCATGATTTCAAGAAGTAGAGGCCTCTGAGGTTTTGAGGCGAGACATATTCCTAGGCAGTAGAGGACTGGATGGAGGCGATTAATGGGGTTTTCACCAAGTTGAGACATTATTAGAGAAGATGTTGATCTTAGATACTAATCTTTTTTAGTGAGTGACCATGAGGATGGTCCGCATACTGATGAAGTTTTGGTACTTGGACAATTTTCTGAGGTGGTACCTTCGGGCGGTGTGCCAACCATATCACTGCCCATTGGTCAGTAGACACTTCCGGTGGTACCGGTAGTGGACACTTGTAGGTTTAGAGCCTTACATGTGTTTCAACACCAGATATCTCTCAAGTTCCGAGGCAAGCCTGTCCCATAGGAGGTTGAGGACTAGCGTGAGGAGGTGGCTGAGAGTTTTTTAGAGCTTATAAAGCATCGGCAGGACGACATGTCGGAAGATGAGTATTCATCGAGGCATAACTATCTTTCTTGGTACTCAATGAATATGATATGATCAGTATTTTAGAGCTCAGACATCTGAGTGAGGTGTGTTTAAGGATATCCGAGCCATCACTTTTTCCTCTATTAATTCCTACTTATGTTAGGGTTCCTGAGAGATCCTTTGTGGTTGAATATTCATTGGATGAGCGGAAACAGCCAGTGAATGTTAGCTATTGGAAAACATGGAACAGGAACCAGTCTCAGAGACTTGAGTGTATAGAATGTTTCAAGAAGAGGAAGTGTTAAGGACAAATGAATCTGCAGGGCAGCAGACATGGAAGCAGAGCTAGGAGAGCAGCTTGAGGTGGTGAACATTTCAACATGTTACAACCACCCACCTTTGTAGTCCCCACTAGGATAAGGGAGCTAGAGGGCAGGGGAAGAGCATACCTGCATGCGGTCAAGGAGTGTGGACCAAGGGCTCTAGTAAAGATTTAAGGTATGGTCTGTGTCTACTACTAGCTGCCGTATTAATAGACATAGATACGAGTCATTCCTTCCTTCCAAAAATCTTGTCCCAGACCTAGAGTTTTCAGTGAATCCATTGAATTATCCCTCACATCTAGAGATACCTTTGAGAGGATACTCCATAATCACATATAATCCTATGGTTTGATCTAACCCTTGAGGTGAGAGTTTCAGTTGGAACCTCTTGGTGGCAGCGTCGTGGCCTTACGACGTTAGTTTGGGTATGGACTGGGCAACCACTTTTCAGACATAGATTGACTGTATTGGGAATAAGGTTGTGATTTATCTACAACATTGGGAAGTGTCTTTCCTTAGTAGTCGAAAAAGGAAACCTAGGAAGCACATGTTAATCTCTTGCATGGGAGGGTGCAGCCGAGCACTCTTGAATCGGCCAGCCTTACCCTCGTGGCAGTAGGAGTATTGAGTTTCCAATTCCAAACAGGAGTGTCAGAACATGGGGACATCTTTTCAAAAGATGTTACCAGGATAACCCCCCAAAGGGGGAGAAACGTCTGCTTTATCTGGAGTTGCAGTGGATCCAGTGAAGACCGAGGTAGTACTTTCTTGGGAGTCACCCAGAACTGTGAAGGAGGTTCGAAGTTTCTTGGGTCTTGCTGGATACTATCAGAGATCTGGGAAAGATTTTTCTAGAGTTGCAGCACCACTTTCAGCTTTGATGAATAAGGGGAACCCTTCGTGTGGTAAGAGAGATTCCAGCAGAGCTTTCAGGAGTTGAGGCAGAGGTTAACCAGTGCACCCATCTTGAGGCTACCGAAGGAGGGCTTAGGGTACGTAGTTTACTGTTATGCATCAGGGACCAGACTTGGGGGTGTCCTGAAGCAGGAGCGGGCAGTTATCAAGTATGGTTCACGGCAGTTGAGACAACATGAGAAAAAATAATCTACCCACTACTGGAAAGATGATCTTTCCCAACACTTCTATACCAATGGTTTGTAAAAACCATTGGTATAGCTACCATTTCCCAACGGTTCACCAAAACCGTTGGTAAATCTATAGATTTCCCCACCCTTTCCCAACGGTTCACCAAAACCGTTTGGAAAGGCTATCTTTTGAGCCTCTTTCCCAACGGTTTTGGTGGACCGTTGGGAAAGAGGGACCCTTTCTCAACGGTTCACCAAAACCGTTGGGAAAGGCTGTCTTTTGAGCCTCTTTCCCAACAGTTTTGGTGAACCGTTGGCAAAGGTCACCCAGAAAATCAACCTTCGACCTACAGAACTCAACCCACCTCTAACCTATCCTAATGGTTATGAAAACCATTGGGATAGGGCTATCCCAACGGTTTTGAAAACCGTTGGGATAGGTCCTTTATTTTTTTTCCAGACCTACTAACCGAGAACATTATATAAATCAAAATTTTAAAAAATTATGATAATACATATATATATTTATGAAATTATGTTTACAAAACTGATGTTAGCTTAGTGGTTAAGTCGTTCGATTATAAATGAGGGGTCCTGGGATCAAATCCTAGCGTATTTATTATTTTTGGAATTTATATACCAACGGTTCCATTACCGTTGGTATAGATTTCATATTACCTATACCAACGGTTTCCAAAACCGTTGGTATAGGTCTATACCAATGGTTTTCCAAGAACCGTTGGTATAGACCTATCCTAACGGCTTACTTGGCTACGGTTCTTCAAACCGTTGGTATAGGCTATACCAACGGTTCCAAACCGTTGGTAAAGGTCAGTTTTTCAGTAGTGACCCATGACCTATAGTTAGCAGCAGTGGTCTTCACCTTGAATATGTAGCGACACCATCTTATGGGAGAGCACTTTATAGTCTACTCTGACCACTAGAGTCTCAGGTACATCTTCTCACAGAAGGACCTAAACCTGAGACAACGGCGATGGATTGAGTTTCTCCAGGACAATGACTTTGAGATAGTTTATACTCCTGGGAAGGGGAACGTTGTAGAAGATGTTATCAGCAGGATATCAGGCATTCAGCTATTGGGAGAGGCAATGAAGAATCTAACCGCGTTGCAGATATCATTTTTGGATAGATATGGATTGGTCTTCATTCGGTCTCTCATAGTCACCCCTCCACATCTTCAGTGAGTCAGAGAGGCACCGCGAGGGGATGTTGACTGTGAGATGCGACGTGCTCAAATATCCATAGGGCAGGCGCCTGATGGATTTTCGGAAGGTGGGGAGCACGTCATCCTCTTCAGGGGACGTACTATGGTACCAGTTGCACTACATGAGGAGGTTTTGAGGGAGTTCCAAACTTCCCCACTAGCGTTACATCCATGAGTGGAGAAGATGTATTAGGACCTCAGTCGACAGAACTGGTGGCAGGGTATGAAGAAAGTAGTAGCTGAGTTCGTTTCACGATGCCTCACTTGTTAGCAAGTGAAGGCGGAGCACCAGGTACCAGCGGGCTTGGTTCAACCCTTAGAGGTCCTAGAGTGAAAGTGGGATGGGATATCTATGGATTTCATGATGGGGATACCACGTACATCCAGAGGTCATGACTCTGTCTGGGTGATTGTTGACCGACTCACCACGTTCGCCCATTTCCTACTGATCAGAGAGCAGGGCTCGGTAGAGATCTTGGGAGGCCTCAACATTCAGGGGATCATATGTCTTCACGGTGTTCCATCGACTATCATCTCCGATCAAGATGATCGTTTCACTTCCCGACTGTGGAAGGGATTACAAGAGTTTTTTGGGATGCAGCTTCGCTTGAGCACCGCCTTCCATCCTCATACGGATGGTTAGACTCAGAGAACCATTCAGACTCTCAAGGACATGCTCTATGTATGTGTCCTCGACTATGGTCACAGCTAGGAGGATCACTTACCCTTGGTGGAGTTTGTGTACAACAACAGTTACCACTCCACCATTGGGAAGGCCCCTTTCGAGGCACTGCACGACTGAACATGCAGATCACCTCTGTGCTGGACTGACCCAGGGGAGTCAGCACTTGTAGGACCAGAGATGGTTCAGGCTGTGAAGGAGAAAGTGAAGATCATCTAGGAGCAGATGAAGACTGCACAGAGCAGAAAGAAGTCCTACGATGGTAGGATACGGAGACCACTGGAGTTCGAGGGTAGAGACCATGTCTTCCTACGGGTCTCACCACGATGAGGTCTATGGAGATTTGGCCGAGGTAGAAATTTATCTCCTCGATTCTTCGGACAATTCCTGGTCCTTAGCATAGTAGGCGAGGTGGCTTACCGCCTTCCCCTTCCACCTCAGTTGCATCAGGTGTACGACGTCTTCCACGTATCTCAGATGAGGAGATACGTCCATGACCTATCCCACATCATCGACCATGGGGAGCTGGACGTCGATGATGGGGTGACTTTCGAAGAGTTCCCAGTGGAGATCAAGGATCGACAGGAGCACGTCTTACAAGGATGGTCGATTCCTCTAGTGTGCATTCGCTAGTAGCACAGGAACCTCCAAGAGAGCCCGTTGGAGTGGGAGGCTCAGATGCGTGCTCAGTACCCTCATTTTTTTCCCTAGTGTGTGGTGTAACTTTACGGGGATGTAAAGCCCTGAGGTGGGGGTAATGTAAAGATTCATAAATTTCAAGAAATGTTTTACTTAAATTCTTTGAAATTTTACGAGTCTGCAGTTTTTGATTGGAACTGATTCCGAGTCCCGGTGTGCCCATAATCAATTTCTAAAGTTTTGTATGGGTACGTTCAGTAAACGTACGTACATGTTTTTCTATGTTTTGAACCGGGACTCAGAATTGTAATTCGAGGACACCGATTAACTTGCAACGACGGTATTCTCATAAGGGACCTTTACCGCAGTTGCGTTTTTTACAGGTTGAAAGTTAATTTGGGGGATTCTTTATAAAATTAATAAAAAATTATGTGTTGCATAATTTTTTCTAAGGAGTGGTTATTTTCTCCAAGGAGGAGTTGGAGGGGGGCCCACACCCCACGTAACCACCCATTAGATAATATTTTGTGGTGGGGCCCAAATGATGACAAACCTCTCAACTCACCATGAAACCCCCCTTTAACTCCTAAACCCTTTCACCTTCCTTCATTTGAATTTTAAACTTTTCACCTTCTCTTAATTAATGCCAACACCTAAGATTAATTAAATGCCACATTTAATTAATCTTTTGAATTCATTTGAAATTATTTTTCCAACATTAAAAGAAAGGATTTCCTTCTTTTCATTTGGATGGCATAAACATGATTTGGTGGAGCATGGGAGGATTTGGAGGATATCACACTCTCCAGTTAAGAACACGAGGACCTCGATCGTCTTTCTCCACTTCATCAACCAGGGCAAGAAAGAAGGAGTCGCCACAAAGAACGCCCTCTACATTTATTCTTCCTCCGCGTAAAGGGAGAAGACACCGCCATGAGGAACGTCACCAAAAACAACGACTCTTCCTCTGACGTTGACGGAACGACACCATCTCCCGCGACACCATCATCCACGATGCTGATTCCCATAACTACATCAGCATACCTTGAATCAAGGTAGGGAGTTATGATCAATTTTAATTGAATAAAATTGTACCACGTTCTTCGTTGAATACCTTGGATTGTCTTTGGCCATTTGATATCACCTAACACGGAAGTTGCGGGCCAAACGAACATGGCCCGATGACCCTCTGTTGGTTCTTGAATAATTTGGTGTTGGCGGCGACCGGAGGCGGTGGCGACTAGAGGCAGCAGCCGCACACCGGCTACGTAAAGGAAACCGCGACACACATTCGCAAGCCACTCAGACGAACTGAACTGGATAGCTGTATATAGCCGGGCTGGTGAACCATGGCACCCATAGGTTCCACACATAGGAGGTGCGGCCCGCATCCGCGGGCTGCTTGCTGGAGGAACCAGCCAGCCGGGCAGGAGACCGTGGCGCTGCGCTGCGGGAAGAACATAGTCCGCTGTGCGGGCCGCTTTGTTGGGCAAACCAGACGACCAAAACCGGCAGGGCTGGGAAGACCGTGGTGCCTCTGGCACCGTGTGCGGATGAACTGTGGCCCACAACCGTGGGACGCTCGCACTGGACAAACCGACCGGCTTCGGCCGGCCGAGAAGTATAGATGGGTGGCACTGCCGGGCCGAGTCCGTGGGTGGGCCGCGCCCCACTGGGTCGGGCCAACCTCCTAATCAGGTCAGACCCACCAGGTCGGGTCCCTAGGTGGACCATGCTCCACCAGTTTGGGCTGACCCCCAGCAGGGTCGGACCAGCCAAACCGAGTCGGGCCAACCCACCAGCCCACTGGGCCAGACGGCCGGACCCGTTTCGCTTAAATGCGAATATCATGTAGACTGTTCGTCTAATTGACGTTCTGTCTACAGAACTGGTATCCTCACTAATAGAAAGTCCATTTGTGATACTCTAAGTGAGTTTTGAACAAATTTGGAAAATGGTCGTGTTTGGAACGAGCGTAATTCCAACCAGGCCCTTGGAACGGAAAAGCCAATAACTCTTAGACCGGGCGTCCAATTGATGTGTCATCTGTCGTGTTGGGTTCCTTTTGATGAGATGGAATTTCGGGGTTAATCAACTCTCTACTTCATGATAGTTGATGTAACGAACCCTTTTCTCGAGGAGTGGACCCTCCCAGAATAGTGTGTACTATGTGCGAGAACCCTAGAGCTGGTTGTGACTGCGACGAGTACTATACTGGTATCCTACGTGGGTTCAGTAGCGACGACTAATGTATTGGGATCCTACGTGGGGTCTCCAACGATGACTAATGTACATGGATCCTACGTGGGTTCGGCAGCGACGACTACTCTACTTGGATCCAACATTGGTTCGGCAGTAATGACTTTTGTACTTGGATCCTACGTGGGTTCGACATCTTAGATGAATCAGTTACTACAACTGATCATCTCTATCGCTATACAATGGATTTAAACCTATGTATTTGAGTCATGTCTTTACACCATTATCATCATGGTGTTTTAATTTACTTCCTGTGAGGACTGAGTTGTGTTTGGGCTCAAGAGTTAGAGTTGGACTATGACTGGTAACTTAGGTATATGTATGGGTATTTACCTAAGTAGGGTTGGTTGTTACTCTGTGGTTGTTTCTTTCTTCGTTTTCTTATCCTTAGTGGATATTGTGAGAACACATGGGTCTCGAGGTCCCTACTAAGTATCGTTATACTCACCTCTTCACGGGCTATGACCGCACCTCGTTGTGTTGGATATAGACGATAGATAGCACTGAAGGAGGCCGAGAGCACCACGAATGGACGGTACCCAGAGGTGGACATTGCAACGAGTCGGCACACGGTGGAGACTAATGGACATGGGTGCTGAGGTGGCCATCTGTACCTATCATTCAAGTAGGATTCCCCAGAGGATGATCCATGAGCTTCTATTTACATTAAGTTGTTAGTCCCTTTACTTGTAATTGTTGTTTAGTTGGGTTTGTATAATGGCCCATTTACTTTCCAGCACACTCTTTTGTATTCTGTTTTACTTTTTTTTCTTCATTTTTCAAACTCTGTTATGTTTGTTTACTTTTATAAAGGCAATGCCTTACAAACATAGGGAATTATTCCTTTGGTGATAGTCACCAGCCTTTGGCCTATGGAAGGTGGGTATGGGGTAGTCATAGCACGGTCCCCAAGGACAGGTCGTGACATCTGATAACTTTTATATTTTGATGAATAAAGATAAATACTAAATTTTAACTAAAAAACATTTTTAATTGAAATAATTAATAGTGTTAAATTATACATTTGGGTGTTTTTAAAGTATCATTTGACTAAATTTTTATCATTTAATATAATTTAGGACATTTTATGTAATTTCAATTTTAAATTGTACATAAACACATGTCAATCTATTGATTGTTTTTACTTCTTTAAACACCACTTTTTGGTTTTGAAAAAGGGAATTAATTTGAAATTAATTACTGCAACTTTTGTATTTTGAATTAAGAAATTTGGATTCCATTTTTTGAAACATATGTTTCAAATGTTATAAATAGGCAACTTTTATTTTTTGACATTATGAATAGTAACTTTAGTAAATATTTTATTTACCATGGTTAAAGGGTAAATCTTGTAAATAAGGGTTAAAAATAATATTATAATAATATTAAATTACCCTAACACATGTCCAAACCATATTGGATGATACATTTCCGACTATGGGCATCCATGGGTTGATTTTGGGACCCCATGGAGCCACTTGTAAGTGAAAATGACACTTTATAAAAATTAATTTAATGTTAAGGAAAATCTAACAAAAACAAATAACTTTTATAAAATAGTTTTTATATGAGGATATATAATTGATCTCTTAGACTATAAAAAGTAATTATAAATATAAAAATATTTACTACATTGTGATGTTTTATCTATAATTTTTATACATACAATAAATACATTTATTTATGAAACAATAATGATGTAGTATTTTCCTTATTAATGAAAGAATCAAATAAATGATATTATAAATACTAAAATTAATATAATTTGAAGGTTTTGGTTCCATACACTAATTTTATAGGTAAATATGACATGTTAGGGTGGATTAAATGTATTTTTTTTGTAGTAATCAAGTTTTGATGACTTTCACAAAAACCAAATACTAAATAGTATCAAAATTGACATAAATAAGTTTTTAAAACAAATACAATTTTATTAAATGATATAATATTCCAAAAAATCTAGGATTCAGAAAAAGGACATAGATAAAGTTAGATATGTCATTAATGAACCACTTGAGGTTCTCTTGTCATTTCATAGTATGTTTATTAACCATGTAGTATAAAAATACAAGAATACATGGTAAATATTAAACTATTCAACTAAGAGTTAAATCTAAAAGATAAGGTCAATATGGTGACCTAAACTTATCTAAAACGTATTGGTAGAAGGGATTTCGACACATACCCACCTTATATTTGAAAAAAATCCATTTTTGTGCTATAAGAATCTGATAGAACAAATAATTTCAATTATTTTATTCTTAATTTCAATGTTTCTAATCCCACCAATGTGTTATTTAATGCGCAACTGTCACATTTTATGTTTTAGAAGTATTTCAAGCTTAATTGCTAAAATGGCTTACTTTGGAATTTAAACAGTTTTAATTTAGTTTAATGATTTAGTCATAATTTTTTATAAACTGATCCAAATTGATAAATCATTAATTTATAGGTTTCTATGTTCGATGGGATTCATTTTATCTTTCTGGATGCAAAGCTCAATCAATCATTTGTAACCTCAAATACAGCTCACAATTGAGGCCTCAAAACCTGTGCAAAGAACTGCATAATTTTATTACTGGGACCATATCTCATAAATGAACAAACCAATGAAGCTGATATTTTACATGGATTGGTAAGACATACGGATTAAAAAATTTCATTAAGATGTATTCCCCTGATTCTTACTTTCCCAAGGCCATTAATGCGTTGGAACTCGGTGCATTGGAAGACAAAGAGTCTGTTTGGAAGAATTAAATATCCAGAGTACATTGGACATATCTCTCTCCAAAATTGGCCAATAATTCTTCACATTCGTAGGATGGTAGATGAGAAATATTGGAACAACTTTCAAGAAGTAAGATTTCCAAAATGTTGTCATTAAGGAGGCCATCCAGGCGTATAAATTAGGTGGACAGATTTTGGAGCCAAAATGCCACCCCCACTCCCTATAAAATAGTGTGTCTTTTTCATTCCAAAGTGTTAGAAACTAAGGAATAGCATTTTTGGCCATTATATTTAGTTTCGTATTGTAATTTAGTTTATTTTCATTCTTTAATAGCATTTTATATATTTATTCAACTGTTCTCTTTTCTTCACTTTTCTTTCTCTCTTTTGTTTTCTCTCACCGTTTTCTTCATCACTATGAACTCTTATTCTCATGATCATGAGTAGCTAACCTGAGGAATTTCCTGGGGGAGTAATTCAGTGGTGAACCCAATTATTTGATCATTAATGTTTTATTTTTTTCATATTTATTATAGTTAGGATAAGGGGGATATTAGTGGGTAAGAATCCTTTGTGTCTCCACTTGCCACCCAAGGCTTTGGTTTCACTTCTGTCACATCCTCCCTCGATCGAGGACGTGGATGTACGGTGTCTCGATGATCATTGAGTGTATCGTATGTTCACAACCATACGTAGAAGGGGATGTTCATTCATATTATGGAGCATGATTATTAAGTAAATTGGAAACTAAAAAAGACACGATGAAGGTTAACTCTGGATAATCTCCCTGGAGGATCTCCTTTCTGTATTAACATCATTATGTTTGCATTCATTCTGTTGTATTTCATTGAATGTTTAATTTTAGATTTGCATTTTAAACTCTAATGTATCATTTCTTGTCATTTTGTTTCACTAATAAATAAAATATATAAAAATATTGGATTGGAAGTAGTGAGTGATTGACTGCAAAAGGTTTCTCAAGAGATCGACCTTGCTCAGCTACTGTGCTGCACTTAGTATAAATATTTTTGAGAGTGTGCACAACAATGCTAAATCAAATTGGATCCATTTCCGGTGTTCCATGTGGTCTTTTCTCACTATTTTTATTCACATTAGTTAATTGTTTTTCTTCCTTTCATTAAAAAAACACACAAAATCATAAATTTCAAAAACTAAAAAAAAATATGTCTGTTCATGATGAATGTCAACTCAAATTTTTATGCATGGACTGATAAATCTAATGTTCCAAAAAACGTTTTAAATGATCTTGATGATAAGTATAAAAGTATTAGTAATTTAGTGGAAAATTTAGAGAGTAAAATAAAGTTGACTGCTAAATACGTACCTGTTTTTCAAGAGAAACCAAATTCAGAACCTAAAGTTGAACGTGTGGTGCAAGAGATTTCACCGTTGATTTTTTATGTTAAAGAACCAATGGAGGGTGAGAAGGAGCTACTAAAAGAGTAAATAATATCATCCCATACACATACATTACTTGAGGAGGTCCCTGATGTACAAATGAAAGTTGATTCACTTATGGGAGATCAATAATTTTTTGAAGAATCATGGAATCACTTTGTTAAAGATAACCTGAAGCTTGATATTCCCATTCATGATATTTAACAATCAGTACCTTTTGACCTATCTCTTGATTTTGAAGATAATGAAGAATATGCACCGGCTGATATGGAGTTTACAATGGTCCTACCAGAAGAGATCATTTTCCAAGCTCACTTTCTTGAAAGGGAATATTTCTTTATTGATTCATCATGTTTTAATCTTATTCATACTGAATTGTTTACTGACTTCTCCTTTACTAAAAATTCTGATACAAAAAAAATGGGGCAGGCCTTGGATGTTAATTATAAGACCACCCAAGTGGGGGAGATCAAGGATGAAGAGTCAGAGAAACTGTTGGTGGTACGACTACCTCCTCTACAACAACTATCATACAATTTGGAGGAGGACACCATAGAAGTTCATAGAGAGAACCCATATTATCTTTTCCCTCCCACTCCTGAACTCAAATTCTTTCTATATTATTTCTTGGGGGTTGATAACTTTCTTATTTCCTTTGAGGTTCTCTATTCTTGGTGTTTACTTATGGGCACTGGGAAAAGTCACATGTGGTGGTTTATCTCAAAGAAATCACATCCACCATTTGATTGGGGATAATCTGCTACACCTGCCTGACTAAGGGCAGTAAAAACCTAGCATCCTCTTGGGGGAAAAAACAATAATTATCCCTTTTCTATACATTTTCTATTTCATTGTACTTATTTTTCTTATGTGTTTTCATTTCTTTTTTTTGTGCTTTCATTTTATTTTTCATGTTGATTTTTGAAATTTTCTTATTTTCCTTTTTCATTTTCTTGGTGTGTTTTTAGGATTCTTGAGATGAATTGAATACTTGGGAAATTCAAACCATCTTGGTATTTTTGGAACATTTCTTGGTTTGAGTATTTGAGGATTTAAATGATTTCTGATAGATTTTGTTTCTGATTTATGATCTTTTAATTTGATAATGTTTGGTTGATTGTGAAACTCATGTGCACTAGTGCTGTCGAAATTGAAAATCTTTCCCAACTTCAGAGTTTTCTAAATCTATTTGACATATTCTTACATTTCAATTTTTCTTGAGAATCTTGATACATGTTTTGTGATCAAGAACATTCAATTTTTCTCTTTTTTAAAGCTGTTAGAGTTCATGAAATTTTTCAAGTATGATTGAGGCATCACTTTGAAAGCCCTTTTTGCATTGAACTCTTATTTTTGACTAAATTTTCATCCGACCATTATTAAGCCCCTAGTATCCATGAAATACCTTATTAGGTAACCACATTATAAGAAATTTATCCCTTTCCAACCTACTTTATAAGTTAAATGCATGATTATTGTTGAACTCAAGTGTGGGGGGAGCGAGAAGATGTTCTTTGTTTTTCTTTCCCGAAGAATCTATTTTAGATGAATTGAAAATGTTTCAATATTTACTGAAGCTTGGGTGGAATAAATTACATGAGGAAAAGATGGATAGGTGTCCCAAAATATTATTACATATATGGGCTTGGTGTTCAGCAATTTTTTAAGATAAAAAGCAGCCTCTCTTTTCCTCCAAAACATTATTCTGAAGAGAAATCCAGATATGAATTCAAGCTGAAACAATGCTTCAACTGGGGAAAAGAGGGAAAAAATTCATTGTTAATGAAATTCGAAGTGTGAAATTCACAAAGGAAGAGGTTTTGTGAGGTGATTCATTTTGATCTAATTGAGGAGCACACCATTCTTGAGAAAAATTATTTTCATGCATTTACTTCACATTAGAGCTTAACCCTCCTCATTATGCCTCAGATGTTTTTACATTTAAAACCTGCTGACCTCAGCCTCAGAACAACCCATGAAAAATCCCTCATGATTGAAACATTTTTGACTTTGTGAAGTGGTGATATTAGGAGGATAGCAAGACTATGAATATCACCCATGTTCTTGGGAATGATAAAAACTTGACATTAAAATATCCTTCAGTGAAGAGAGAAATATTTATTTTGGGGAGGTAGGTTCGACATGCACGTGAGGATTAACATGAAATTGAATGAATTCATATGATTTTTTAGGAGTTTTGAGTTTTTGATCCATTTGGGAGGCACGATATTTTCTTTCATATGATAATTGAGTTGTGTTGTCATTTATGCTTTGAGAAGTTTTTTTTGACCTTTGTATAAGATGATTGTCCAAGAGTGCAATGTTTAAGTGTGGGGGAATTTATAGAAAAATACTTTCAATTATTATATTATTATTTTCAATGTTTCTAATCCCACCAATGTGTTATTTAAAGGGAAATTGTCACATTTTATGTTTTAGAAGTATTTCGAGCATAATTGCTAAAATGGATTATTTGGGAATTTAAACAGTTTTAATTTAGTTTAATGATTCGGATATAACTTTTTCTAAACTGATATAAATTGATAAATTATTCTTTTATAGGTTTCTATGTTCAATGGGCTTAATTTTGTCTTTCTGGACCCAAAGTTCAATCAATCATTTGCAATCTCAAATACAACTCACAATTAAGGCCTCAAAACCTGTGCACATAACTGCATTATTTTATTTCTGTGACCATATCTCAAAAATCAAAGAACCATTGGAGCTACAATTTTACATCGATCTGTAATACAACCGGATTAACAAATTTAATTAAGATGGTCGCACCTGATTCTTTGTATTTCATGGTCATTAATGCGTTGTAACTCAGTGCACTGGTAGGCAAAGAGTCTGTTTGGTTGAATTAAATATTTAGAGTACTCTGGCCATATCTCTCTCCAAAATTGTCCAATCAAGCTGAAATATCGTTGGTCGGTAGAGAAGAAATATTGAAACAACTTTAAAGAACGTTCATTTCCAAAATTTTGTCATTAAGGAGGCCATACATGTGCATAAATTCGGTGGAATGATTTTGGGGCCAAAATGTCACCACCTCTCCCTATAAAAGAGTGTGTCTTTTACATTCCAAAGGGTTGGAAACATAGTAATAGCCTTTTTTGGCCATTATATTAAGTTTAGTATTGTATTTTATTTTATTTTCATTCTTTAATAGCATTTCATATTTTTATTCAAGTGGATCCTTTCTTCACTTTTCTTTCTCTTTTTTTTTCTCTTCCCGTTTTTCATCATCACTGTGAACTCTTATGCTCGTGATCATTAGTAGCTAACCCGAGGAATTTTTAGGGAGAGTAATTCCTTGGTGAACCCAAGTATTTTATAATTAATGTTTTATTGTTTCTTATTTACATAGAGTTATGCTAAGGGGGATTTTAGTGGGTAAGTCACCTTTGTGTCTCCACTTGGCACCCGAGGCTTAGCTTTCACTTCTGTTACATTCTCACTCGATCGAAGAGGAGGATGTACGGTCTCTCGGTGATCGTTGAGTGTATCATATGTTCATAACCATAGGCAGAAGGGGATGTTCATGCATACTATGGAGCAAGTTCATTATGTAAATTGGAAACTAAAAAAGTGTCGATGAATGTTCACATGAGATAATCTCCTAGGAGGATCTCCTTTCTGTCTTAACATCATTCTGTTTGCATTCATTCTATTGTATTTCATTGAATTTTTAATTTTAGTTTTTCATTTTCAGTTCTAGAATATCATTTCTGGTCATTTTGTTTCATTAATAAAGAAAATATATAAAAAATTTGGAATAGAAGTAGTGAGTGATTGACTACAAAAGGATACTCAAGAGATTGAACTAGGTTAGATATGGTGATGCACTTAGTATAAATATTTTTGAGATCATGCACAAAAATGCTACATCAGAATCCAAAAATGATTTTATAATAAAATAATATTTCATGATTCTCTTAAAGTGCCCTCACCTCTCTTATAAAAGTGTACATCCCATTCCCTAAAATTTACACCTCCAAATACATTTGGCTCTACCAAAACCTACTCAAATATCCTCCCAACAACCCTCGATAAAACCTATAGGTATTGCATTGGTCATAAATACAACCTAAGTGGCCCTTTTGTTAAAATCAAAAGGAGGCACCTGAAGAAGAGGTAATTATTTCATCACCTCTTTCAATGTTCTTTTCTTCTTCCAATTCCTCTTTAATTGTTGATTCCATACCAAAAAAAATAAATCCATTACTATATACACAATTTTATTTTATTATAAATATGGTAAAACCATATTCATTATTTATCCATCCTATGACTGACAAAGTCACAATACGTGCATACTTACGACTTACCATCTCCACGTCATGGTGTAATTTGTTATTCAACAATTCATTTTTTTGGATGAGTATAATAATGAGTATAATTGATGTAAATAATAAATATAACATGTTAATTATTCTATATATGTAATATAACATCCAATTACATACGATTTAACCATCAATAGAATGATATTATCGCTCATTCAGACATATGGATTACCGTCTCCACAATGCGATGAGATTTCATTCCCCATCGTAAGAATACAAGAATAATTTTAATTTTATTATTAAAAATAATGTTTATGAACTTAATATAATTCTGGATATGAATCAAATACATCATATCAATAAATATCCTAGATTACGTAACAAAAAATATAAAGGAAAACGAATCAGTTGACACATGAAACAATGATACTACTAAAATATTATTAACAATGAAATATTAGAGGATCCTACAAGATATCATATTTATGTATGTGGTTCTGGTATAATTTAATAACAATTCTTTAACCATTATACTGTTGGTTAACGTACCCTTGAAAAAGTAAATGTATAAGGAAAGAATTAATTTTACAATTTCTTTGTTATCTGAGGTTGTTTATACATAAGTATATTCTGGGACTTCATTATCATCCATATCCATGTTTCTTAAAAATATATTTCAAAACATTTTTATTATTTCCTAGACTATGGTTTAATGTCATTTATACCATTGATTGAATATTTCTAAAATGTTTTGAAATGAATCTTTCTGTTGTTTTCCAAAAAAGGCACTTTATGGCCTTTTGGAAAAATTAGAGAAAGAATGTTTTTTTAACTTATTCTAAGGGTGCATCTATTTTTCACCATTATAACACCTTCGAGGATTCCATTACAAGCTTATAATAATATTTTCAAAATAAATGTTTTATTTTATAATTACATTACATTTAAATGGTTTCAAAATTGAAACATATATTTCTCTCAAATAGTTTTTATTTCATCTATTTCAACATACATTGATGGATTTTACGCTTGTTTGAAGTTGATTTATTATGATGCAATCTTCTATATTGTATTGAAGGTTTTTTCATATGTTTTTTTGTGGATGTGCTTTTTTATACCATTATGGTTTATAGTTAAAGTGTTGACATTTCGTATACTAGTTTTAATACGAATTTTTATGTTATGTTTTAGACTTTTTATTTGATGAATTCATTAGACTTAGTAAGTTGTAGGTGGGGCTCATTATATCCCCTCGATGCATTGGTGGGTCTCATGAGACAAACTACTTTCCTGGCACAATGCCTTGATATTTTTTTGGTTTGTAGTCTTGGCACACGGCCTTGACTATGTGGTTATGATGTCTGGTGTTATGCATTACATCATTATGAAATTATCTATTGATATTACATGTGATTATTTGACTAGTATAGTATCCATGTGAATATGTAAATGGATTTATTTGATTTATATTTTCCAATATATGATGATGTTTAATTTTAAAATTCTTGAATTTTATTCTTACAAATTGACTTCAATATTTATTCTTATTTATAAAAGTTTCCACTATATTGTTATCCTTACTAAGAATCTAAGTTCATCCCTTTCTTATGTATTATTTCTCCAAGGATGTGAAAAAGTATATTATGACTTACCTGCATGGATAGGATAAGGGATATGAGTATTTTCTAAGATGACACAATTTTTCTTTTTCATTTCATAATATAATGTAAAACTTATGTATGCATCTAGTACTTCCATGGCTACTAAACTGATCGGTCTTTCAGGACATGATCTCTTGTAATCATGCCAATTTTATGTAATAATGCACCAAATCTAGGTAACTAGGATGGGTTTTTAAAAAATATTACTTTGAGAAGATGAAAATGTAATGTTATGATATACTTTCTATATTTTACTGAAAAATTATATAATGAAATTTTTATTTAATTTTCATTATTCCTTTTAGAGTTCATTTATTTTAGAATATTTTTATCCATATTTCATTCCTTTCTACACCAAAACATCCATATAATTATTCTTCCTCAAAACCGTTTCACCCATGTAGTGTTGCATTTATCTCTTTCCTTTATGTTCCCCCCACTACCTCTATAGGAAGAGCAATGATGCTGCCTCTTCTCAATCACATAGTTAATCATGATGTTTTCATAGTAAAATAATTTTTCACATAATTAATGTATTATTTCACATTTATGTTTAATTTATTTATTTTTAATATTACTCACATAAAAATTGTTTTCTTCTACAAGTGGATTCTTTTATTTGAGTTGGGGTGGTACGTCCATCTTTCATTCCTTTCATCACTAAAACTTCCACAAACTTCTTCTCCATCAAATCCTTTTCAAACCCATAGTTTTGAATTTATCAATTTACTTCAAGTTCCCTCCATTACCTTTTCATGAAGTGAAATTATTCTTTTTCTTCTCAATCATAGAGGTAATCTTGATTATTTCACAGTAAAATCATTTTCCATAGAATTAATGTATTATTTGATAATTATTTTTTATTTCTTTCTTTTTAGTATTACCCACATAATTGTTGTTTTCTTATACAGGTGGATTCTACTATTTAATTTGGGGTGATCAAAATATCTTCCATGACTTTCTACACCAAAAATTTTACATAATTCTTCTCCCCCAAAACATTTCCACCCCTATAGTGTTGGCATTTATCACTTTTCTTAATGTTCCTTCTACTGCTCAATAAAAGAGGTAGCCTTAATATTTTCATTGTAAAATAATTTTACAAATACTTAATGTATTGTCTCATATTTATGTTTAATTTATTTCATTTTATTTATACTCGTATAGTAATTTTTTTCTTTATATAGGTGGATTCTTTTGTTTGAGTTGGGTTGTTTTGTTCAAAGAGGCTCATGCTCGTGAGATATTGGATTTCAAGCCTTCAAAGACAATATATTTAGTCAATGTTCGTAGATTAAAAACCGTTATTGTTGTTAATATTAATGAGTAGATTAATCTCATGTTCCCATTGTGGATAATTCTCATGATATAATGGGCACATGAGATTACTCTACTCTTCTAGATTTCAACAATGAGGATAGTTTTTAGCTAAGAACATCGAGTCAATATGTAGTGTTGGCATTTCAAAAAATAATGGAAATTAAAATCATGGTAACATTAGATGTTAGGATTTTTTTGAGACTTTGGGACATGTAGGAATCGCCCTCAACTGAATCTGACACACATTGTGACATGTATGACTCCATGTCCTTTTTTTATTTAAAATTGACATTAGTTTCATTAAAAAAAAGAAACTAACATACTAAAAACTAAGAAAAAATATTCATATTATTTTGATACTTTAATACAGTAATACATAAGTCATTTCTGACATGTATGAATCAGTCTAAACGAATCTGATACAAATGTGCCCTATATGACTCAAAGTGTTCGTTATCAGTTTAAAATGGGATTTTTAGGTCAAAATGTGTCACTCATTTAAAATCATGAAAACATGCTCAAATTTTCAAGATAATTTATTGAATCGCTTCCTAAATTATTTATGAACTGTAGGAATCTGTCTCACATCAAACTGATACACAATGTGATTGGTATGACTCAAAGTGTGTGCTTCTAGATTAAAATGACATTCTAGTAAAAAAATAAAAGTGAAATACTCAAAACAAAGAAAAATAATTATGATTGTTTTGATACTTTAGGAAAACAATCTATATGTTTTTTGGGATGTGTATGAATCTGATTCACCTAATCCTGACACATAGTGTGACCTATATGACTCCTAGTGCGTATTTTTATTTAAAATTGAAACCAATTTTAGTAAAACGGACAGCTGAACTACTAAAATCTATGAAAAAAATTCATGATTGTTTTTATACTTGAGGGAAATGATCCATAATCCATTTTTATGTGTGTTAATTAGCCTCAACTTAATCAAATACATGGGGTGCCCAGCATGACTCAAGAGTGTCTTTTCTCAGTTCTAAATTTGCAATTTAGTTCAAATAATCATTCTCAGTGAAAAATATGCAAATATAAATGTATATTATTTACAATTTATTACATGTAATAATAATTAATTTTTGATGTGTAGTAATTATCCTCACATAAAACATATGTACTATGTGATCAGTATGAGTCAAAGCATGTGTTTCTAGTTAAAAATGACATTTTAGTAAAAAAGAAATTTAACGTACTTAAAACCGAGAAAACACATTTAGATTTTTTATATACTTTATAAAAAAGATATATAAGTCATTTGAGACATTTAAGAATTATATTCACCTTAATACAATGCATTGTGTGACCAATTTGACTCGAATTTCATGTTTTTATTTTAAATTTACATCAATTTTAGTAAAATATACAACTGACCTTCTCAAAACCAACAAAAAACCTTTATATTGTATTGATACTTTCAAAAATGATCCATAAGTCATATATGATGTATAGATATTAGACTCGCCTCAATCTAAAATAGGATGTGCTAGTTATGACTCAATGTGTCTGTTATTTGTAAAAAATTGACATTTTAGTTTAAAATGTGTCACTCACTAAAAACTAATAAAACACACGTGAATTTTATTGATAATTTAGTATAATTATTCATAAGTAATTTTGGACATGTAGGAAATAGTATCACGTCAAACTGAAACACATTATGTGACCGGTATGAGTAAATGTGTGCATTTCTAGTTTAAAATGATAGTTTAGGTAAAAACACAACTAACATACTCAAAACCAATAAAACACATTCATATTGTTTTTATACATCAGGAAAATGATCCAAATGTAATTTTATATGATTAGGAATTATCCTCACCATAATCCAATTCCTGGTGAGACCATTATGACTACAAGTGAGTATTTATATTTAAAATTGACATCAATTTTAGTAAAAAGGCCAACTGGGCTTCTCAAACTGTGAGAAATTGTTAATATGGTTTTCATACATTGGGTAAACAATAAATAAGTCATTTTTTATGTTTATTAATCATTCTCATGTAAATATTATACATGATGTTCCTGATATGACTCAAAGTGTCCAATATAAGTTTAAAATTAGTATTTTAGTTCAAAAAGTGACACTCACTAGAAACGAAGGAAACACACATAAATTATCTTTATAATTTCGGAAATCAATTCATAATTCATTTGTGACATGTATGAATTGGTATCATGTAAAAAAGATACATGATGTAATTGATACAAGTCAAATTGTGTATTTCATTTCTAAAATAACATTTTAAGAAAAAAACAACTAACGTAGTCAAAACTGAGAAAACACATTCCTATTGTTTTGATATATTAGTAAAATAATCGATAAGTCATTTGAGACATGTAAAAATCATACAAACATAAATCCAATGTATGGTGTAACTAGTATAAATCGAAGTTAATATTTTTTGATATATAAGTATAATTTTAGTTTAAAATTCACATCACATCACCAAAACGGAGAAAACGATCCTAGATTATTTTCTCATAATTCTATATACTATGAATAAATTTATTTACTTAATATTTTTATCTAATAATTATTTATGTTTCATCGGTTAGTGGAGGGAGGATAAACAAATGAAAACATATCTAAATGTGCATGGGGAGGCTTGAAGTCGATACCTCCCAAACTTCACCATAGGATGAAGCCACTAGGTTGTGCCTAATAGTATTTGTCTTTTATAGATTTAAATAATTTTCATAGATATAATGATTTAATAAGAACATAAAATGGTGTGATGTGTAAGAATCAACACGACTCAATCTGATACACATTGTCCCTAGTATGATGAAAAGTTTATTTTAACATTAATACTTTATATTAATATATTCCTTTACATTATTACTAACATAAGAATTGTTTTCTTATACATGTGAATTTTTTTTCTCGAGAATGGTTGGTTTGTTTGGAAATATCATGAGTCAGGGACAGGATTAGAAGACAAAGGAACATTGATTTTTTTGAATGTATGTAAGAATTTGTACTAATGTAATTGTATAAACCAATTTTTGAAATGTATATAATATAGGATTTTTTTCTTGTATTTTTTTTCTAAATTTAATTTTATTAAAATTATGTATTGGTAAATTATTTTTTTGAAATCTGGTGGTGTTTTTCATTCTATGGTGTGATGTTACAACACATTGCATCAGTGTTTCCGTGTGCTATTACATCACACTATAGTATGTCCCTTTTCCAGTGTTAAAAAAGCACTGATTACGGGGTCCTTGGTCAGCTATTTTATGAATGATGATAATTTTAGACTTTATGAGCACTCTGATAAGTGCCAATAAAGGTCCCCTTTATAATCTATAAATAAAATAACTGATAAATTTCTTCCTTCATTTGTTCTTCTAAAAGAACTTATAAAGTACCGCTTTATCCATTCTTTTTTAGAATTGATAAACAACTAGGGATTTTAATCTTACTATAAATGTCATCACTTTTCTAATGCTAATAAATTCAATTTGTATCACCATTAAAGGCCAATTTTGTAGTAGTGTATCCTTCTCGACTTCAAAAGATTAGATGATGTTGGGGTATTGGGAGTCATTTTCCTAGTTACCAGTTCTGACAGTTGAATCCACCTTCCTTACAGGACCCAAAATACCAGAAATCAGCCACCTAGCACCAACAAGAATAGGGGAAGGATAAACATTTATGTGATAATCACTCACAACTCCACATCTTCCATGACATACACCATGAATTCAACTGTAGGGCACCCACACCCCATATCAGCCTCTGAGATCATCTAGAGGAGGGTGATCAAAACCATAATATGTCAGTACTGGTAAGAGGGGGCATTTCTACTAGGGACATGGCTCACAAGGACCTAGAGGCATCAATACCTTACCGACAATGTCTCCCAAGAGTGCTACGCCCGGGGAAACCACCCCCATAAAAATAGAAAACCACTTTTCGAGTCTCTCCTCAGAACAATCCTATAACTCTCTCCTCTATGATGAGGAGGTGGGGGATTCTTAATTTACACTATCTCTAAATACTACCAAGGAGCATCCAAGGAGGGCTCCCACTAGACCCTATCAACACTATCAATGATCGGTCCCTCAGGCCGAGGAACATGTTGACTTTTATCCTGCTCTATTAACACTGATCTAAGCCACCCAACACCAACATCAGTGATAGGATCAAGATAATTACTAGTAAGTGGAATTATCTTCTATAGATTCAGTGGCCCCAACCAATGTTGGTTATTTTCTACAGATACCTTCCAACATCGGCAAACACGGATCCATCTTTTCCCAATTGGGTTCAAGACCCCAACCACCACATATGTTGTCTTGGATTACCCTTTCAATCATTGGCACTAGTGAATGTTTTTTTGGGCCAACCCATAAGGATTTGACTCATTATAAAGATCCTCCCCATTCCAAAATCTACCGTAGTGGAGGTCCTCTCCACCCATTCAATAACCTGATCATAGGTCTTCTCTACACTCTTTCTTCTTAACATGGAGGTCCTCCCCTTGCCCATTTCAACCACCACGAAGGTCCTCTTCTTCCTCCAACCATTAAAATTGGAGGTCCTCCACATGATACCAATCATCATCATGGAGGTCACCCATAGGATGAATTGGTATCCTACCCTAAAGAACCTTCTTAGGGTAGAAGGTTGAACAATCTCCACCGTTGGTGAAATCCTTGTAAGCAACAAGTCTTCGTCAATCTCATTGAATTGTTAGATTTCAAGAATACAGATGAAAATATAATACAAGCTCTTCCACCTCCACCCAAAAATATATAGTATGAGGTAGGATCCCAATAGGCGAGATTCTTCATCATGAATGTAAAATTCACAAGATCCCATGATCCCTTCATATATACTTGAAGACGGAATAAGTTTTGGCTCCCATCCATGGGCTCACGGTGCATCCATCCCCATAAACACCAGTTCCCCGCATATATTAATTTATACTAGACATAAGAGATGTGATTTGGTCTGTGTTGACTCTTCTAGATGGTGAGCACTCTGTTGACCCACTGATGAGTGTCGTGACACTTGCACACGAGGAAGTGGTGAACACCCAATCCTATATTGATGTAATGGTGTGGTTGGTACCTCCTAGAGAGATTTCTCATTGTGTAGTGAATAGATGAATTTCATAGTGGCTCCCCTATCATCCAACCAACCATTGAACTGATCCACATTGGTGCTACAACCCATATCACAGCCAGCACCGATTAGATTTTGGGTTGACCAAGAAAAGGGTCCTTCCTCTGAATGAGAGGGAATGTTGGATGATCTAGACACTAATCAAATATCAGTGGTATTCTGGATTCCATAAACTCCCTAAATTGATATCCTTGAATCCCTCAAGGACCAGTCCACATGTTTTCACTAGATCATATAGGCTATGTTTCACCGACTCTTCAATTTTCAGTTGTCATACTCAAGAATCTTGGAGAACCTCATAGACATAGAACAGTAGTGTTAAAGGATTTATTTGGATGCACTCCCAGTGGCTCAGTGCCCTGAGTCACCTAGCTACTGCTTGACCCTCCAACAGAGATGTGTCAAGAGAGTCACAGTGTTGTATCAGATTTTGGAAGAGTCATCTCCACATGTATGGATCAAGGGTTAGTGATAATAGGATACTCATTACTACAGACCCATCATGCAACGACCTAAAATACCCAATGATGATAAGGGTTACCATTTTGGGGCCATTACATAAAACATGTTCACCCCCAAGATAACTAGAAATAGGGTCTTCAATTCAAGATTAGACAGGGAAAACCCACCCCTAGGGGTAGTGCAATACTAAACAAACCCTCATACATGTGTCTACACCCTCTAGAAAATGTAGTTTCTCAGCCTAAAATATTCCTTTGAGACATTTTATACCAATTGAAATATTTAAAAGGGTAAGTAGAAATTTGGTATCTTCAATACATTAATGATTTTTCCCAAAACAGAGGTTGATTCCATAGTTTCCACTTTGATCTAATAGGTCAAAAGGCAGAAATGGATCATTGATGAACTCATTGATGATTGGTTCCAGTATTATAGTGATACACAATGGGACCCTTTTTCTCCTCTAGAAGGGAATAAAATCCTACTTGGCCACTTTCCACCATTAGAGATCATAAATCCTACACATCCAGATAGAGAATATGTGGGAGTTTATGGAAATAGGATGAGGTATGAGTCTCCAAACCTACCTGAGTAGCATAACTGCCCTCCTCGGTATCCTAGTTAGGCCACTCCACATGACACTATGCCTCCTTATTAAGTGGAAGATCCTGAAAATTCCTTATTGGTTAGAAATTATTATTAAGATAGGGACCCTCACTGGGATGACTTGATAGCTTCTCTTACAGCATGCCTCAAGGCCCTAGAGACACGACAGTAGGAAATACCACCAGATGGAAATCCTTACCAAGAATTTATGGATGATATGAAGGCACCATAGGTGTTTTGGAACCCTAGATTCACCCATTTAAATAGGATGGGTGACCAGTTTCAGTATTTATCTCAATTCATTCAATGGTTTGGGCCCTTTTTTAGAACCTCAGAGCAGCAGGAGGCCTCCAAAATTCGTTGATTCATCCAAAAATCAGATGTACCAACATTTTTATAGTAGAAAGAAGTTCTCATAGGTTCCATAAATGTGTGGGGAGACCTTTACAGACAGTTCCTTTACTAATTAATCTCCACAATGCACAAGATGATTATTTATGACCTCTTCAAGTGGATAAAAAATCCGGATTAACAAGTCTAGTTTTTCTTTCACCAAGTGGGAAGGTATCATGTATTCACTTGACACATGTCTGACTCAACATAGACTTCTAAAAATGTGGGGGGGGGGGGAATGTAAATATTGATATGGTCTCTACCATAATCACAAAGAAATTCCTAGACAGGGTCAGAGTTTTTCTGATAAGGACCACAATTTTGAGGTAGCTTTGCATCTTGTTAATCAAGCACAAATGTTGAATCTTCCATCTCCCATGAGAATTATTTAAAAGTTAGAGACTACTACTACCATGAAGGTAGAGTTCCCTGATCCACTAGAGTTTTTGGACCCTTTGGATAAAGAGCCTCGCCATGTACAACTACCCCACAAAGTCTAGCCAAACCCAACCAAGATCCTCCAGGCACCACCTCACCATGATCAACCTCCCAGATGAGAGAATGTTCCTCCATCCCCTATTTAGGATCTAGACCCTCATTAGGGCTAGGATACAAGTGTTTACTTCATAGACAGAATGAACCATAACTATTCTTTCAAGGATGTGAATGTCCCATTAAATTTCATCTACAACCTGGGAAAAGAAATTCTGAAGTTTCCAGAGTGTAGAAGACACTAGAAAGTCAGATGCACTGACCATATCAACCATTTCCCTTACCCTTGGATCATGGAATATAACATCAATGAATTATTTGTCTTTATGTATTGGATCCAGAACAATGTTGATAACAGTTTGGTCAAGTTGGGGAATGTCCCAGTGTAGGTAAAACATTTCATGTCCGAGACTAGTAGGGATATTGAGGGTTTAGGTGAATGGAGGATGGATTCCAACCATGGAATCCATAATTATGATGACTCTTTGTCTTGAAAAGTACTCTCTTGAACCCAATTATTCATATATGAAAAACTAGGTAGGTGAAAATATCCTATGATCTCCATGTCTTCTCTATCCATTGCATATGCATCTATGTTCTAGCCTTCCAAATACCATAAGATCTGGTGCCAATGGTCCAAGGGAAATTAACATCCCCTACTGATGTTGAAAGCAACCTACACCCTCTATGATTTTATGCCTCCTAAGTTGGTAACTTCCCCAAGGGTCCATCCAACACTGTAATACCCCTCCAATTATGAGAATGAGTATGCCTCTGTGAACATCGTCAAGTTGGTAGACCATTTAACTCTACCCAACAATGAGGAATTGTCCAAAAATCCCCCAGAAACCCCTATATGGCATCGTCTAAGGAAAGTTCATGGGAATTCACATCATCAGATTGATCAGGATTGTTACTTAAACTGAGCCATGCATACTACTGGGAATAGTAAATGGGTTTTTTTATAGAGCTGAATAGGCACAATCATCCTAGACACCTCCATCAAATACACTAGTACAATTGACCATTTTAACATATCATATGGAGCTGATTGTATTAACAGGCTGATCATATCATCCATGATCACAATGTGATAAAGCGTTTCTAGTTATAGATAGACCATAGTCAGGAAATAGCCATTCAAAATCGATTTAGAGTGAGTTATCTAGTTAGTAGAATGACATCACTACTACCCGCCAAAACCAGTTGATATAGATGGTAACGCCTATTGTGTTTCCTAATGAAGAAAACCCTCCCACTAGATGAATCATGCCATTGAAACAGAAGTAAAATGTATTGAATCACCTCTCTAACATTCCCACAAGTCTCCCCATCCTCTAAGAACTCCTCTTGTTGAATGAAATGCGTGATGACCACGTGTAAACATTGAAAATCCACATCATGTTTGAAGTTGAGGATGTTCCTGCAATGACATACTATGAAGATGTGGTGGGGTGATAGGAATGTTATGTCATCATCTCATTATTTGGATAGAATGAAGGAACCCTCATGCATGGAAACATCCTTCCACATTACATCCCAATATAGTTCAATGGTGTGGAAACCTTTCACTTCTTGGTCGAAACATGTTTTGGTATTAACCTCATCCCCTCCCAGATTCTCCATATGATGGGGCTGACCGAAGCTGATATGAATCCCATGGACCTGAATATTATGCGTTATGAATGGAAAAAGAAGAGTCCATATTGAAGTATTTTGTTGAAGATCCAATTTATAGGCTTGATAAAAATTGTGGAATCCATTGACATCTCACATGATACATCCTACATTGCACTTATGGGTAGGACCTGACTTCATCTTCATGCAGCAGTACCTTCCTCATATCAGCCGAGCCTAAAATAATCCCTCGATTCTTGATGATGAGTACTCCAAGGTGAGGAATCACCCTTTGACTCTTGTGGAGCATGATATCCAAACATCAGATATTACAAAAGGGGAGGGAAAAAAGTTTAGACCAATGAGGTTAAACATAGGACTATCTCATCCAGTCCATGGGAAAACATGGATGATTCTTTCATCCTCCTGATTAATTAGTTGGAGACCACAATGCCACACATGGGATGTTTCTTTGTTGTTACTATGATAAAGTGATGTCACAACTCTAAAAGGTATGAATGCCCTAGTATTACCTCAATCTCCTACACAGGATAGGCTCAGGTGATACTGGAAGCCCCTAGCCTTGTGTAGTACTGAGATGTTCACACCATGGAATGTATTTCACATCATTACCATCTATTCTATTGGGTAGGGTCAAACAGGATGATGAGCCACCACCATTTATTTGACATCAATCATAGACCTTGTGGTTGAATTCCAACTGGAATTGGATTGAAATCCTCTATGTCAATCATTTTGGTGGAGCAGAAACACCTCAATGGAGATTTCTTGTCTACCCATATAGGCAATAATGATCTACTTGAATCAAGTGAACTAGATGAATCACCTCCTTGTACTGATTCTCCTTCATCAAATTATGATAAGGATTCTGAGGACTCCCCCTACATTTGGATAGGGTGTCTCCACAACTGTTGATGAGTTGATTCAATTGAACCTTGACACTGAGACATATCTAAGGAAAACATTGATCGTTGCAGCCATGACTCCATAGTAGTAGATGACCTTCTTGAATTATCATCATGATTTATTCACCTGAATTTTTGATGAGATACCAGGGAAATATCCTTAGGTATCCTTCCACTAACCTGGTCTCCCAGGGAGACATCATGGATTCAAGCAACCTCCCAGAAAATACACCCCTTTCATGGTACTTTGATCGAGGAAAAAGTTGATAACCTTATCAAAACCAACATTGTCAGGGATGTTCGGTATTGAATGTGGATAGCTAAGATCATCCTAGTTAGGAAGAAGAACGAGAATATTAGAGTCTATATCAACTTCTGGAACCTCAACCACCATTTTCTGAAGGATGATTTTCCCCTTATTGAGACAAATTTATTGATCAATACTATAGCTGGGATCCATGATCTCTTCTTTATGGATGGATATTTTAGGTACAATAAGATCCAAAAAGACCTTGAATATGGTGATTCTACTACTTTCATAGCACTATATGGGACCTTTTGTTACCAAGAGATTCCCTTCATCATAAATAATGCAGGATCCACTTATCAATGATCCATGCACCACATCTTCAAACTGATTCTCAATAAATTGGTGGAATGTTATATGGATGACTTATTGGTTAAATCGTTTCATCATTAGGACTATCTTTATGACCATTAGAAATAGTTCATCTTCCTATGCTATAGGAATTTGATGTTGAACAACCTAAAGTGTGTGTTTTTTGTTACGTTAGGGAAGTTTCTCAACTTCATCACCAGAAAAAAAAATCTATTGACATCAACCCATATAAGATAAAATCCATTACTCAGATGCCTCCACCAAGTACCCTCTAGGAGCATCAAGGCCTCCAAGGCCACTAATCCTATATACAATGACTCATCGCAAATATGTATAGCAAGTGTAATCCCTATTCATGGATCATGATGAAATAATCCATCTACTGGTGGGATGAGGAGTTCCAGACCACCATTGAGAAAATTTAGAAGAATCTACTACAAAACCAGGTTCTTGATGTTGTCGGTCTCTAAAATCCTCTGGTCCTCTATGTGACAACCCTATAATGGCCTCTCGGTTTCCTTACCTCCCTGGATAATAATGAAGGAATAGATAATAATTTATATTATATCAGTCGCATGCTCCTTGAAATGAAGACTAAATAATCCATTATTGAGAAGCGCTTCCTCATAATGTTCTTCAGGGTGTAGATGTTACAACATTATCTGCAACATCACGAGATACAACTGGTGTCCCGAGTATACCCGTTAATTTATATCCTAAATCACCCCATATTGACGGGAAAACTGGAAAACTAGGAAGTGATCCTTAAGAAAGTTTGACATCCTGTTTTTTGGGTAGAATTTCATCAAGCTCCAGGCATTGGTGGAATTTTTGGCCACCAATCTTGCCCTTGAAGAACTACCCATAGCTGTCAATTTCTAAGATGAGGCCATCCAATCAATGGATCAGACTATACCATTCTAGAAAATGAATTTTTATGGAACCTTGTATAGTGGAACTAGTAGAAGGATCAAAAATACCAAGCTCAATAGAGTGGTCCTGGGTATCATCTCCATCACCCCTATATAGGCTATTCTGGGGTAATCATTCTTATTATCATAAGGATACACAAATAATGAGGAAGAGTATCAGACATCCTTCATTGTTCTTGAGATGGATCTTGATATTGATGTTCCCTACCCTTATGGAATGGTAGACTCTAAGATAGTCATCAAGTATATTAACGTTGAATACATCCTCAAAAATCCATATCGCATGCCCCTACTAGAGTGAAATCTCTTGTTAATGGCCAAATTACCTTCTCATCCAGAAGTTTCTTATGTCTCTTAGTCATATAATGGTCAAGATGATTCCCTTGTGAGTCTATCCACCTCTATTACAGAGCCTAACTAGGATGAAATGTTTATTCATGTGGTGCATCAGAGGGTCATTTACCCAATCATTCTAGATGATGATGACCAATATCAAGAAAAAAATGGCTATCGTTTCTTCAATTCTAGGACCCTTGTGTTCCCTGGAGTAGAGGAAAAACTTGACAGGACAACTCCTTTCATTGAGTATCTCCAATGTGTCACTATCTCTCTAGATCAATCAAAGCATGAGTGAATTATTCAAAATCCATCACATTTCACCCTCTAGTGTGGCCCTAACCTTGAGAATACTCACTAAAGATGTGGTTTTTATGGAATTATCCTCCTTTTATTCCTAGGAGATGAGATCCCCCTTGTTATGTAGGAAGTTCATGTCGAGTCTTATAGTTCCTATCAAGAAGTATTGAAACTCTCCTACCATATTTTATGTCTGGGCTACTTCTGGGCCACCATATTCTACAAATATATGAAGTTTTCTAGAAGGTTTCATGAACTTCAGATCCATGCTAACATTGTGCCTCAACTTCTAAATCTTATTTACACCACCAAATATTATTTTCCCTTTATAGTAAGGGGGCTCGATGTTGTGGGTCCTTATCCGCAAACAAGAGCTCGCTAGTTCAGATTCATTTTGACCGCAACATATTTTTTTCTCAATGTTGGTAGAAGTGATTCTTATATTTAATTCAAGTCCCAATTAGTTGTTGAATTCTTGAGCATCAGCATCATCAATAGATTTAGATTCCCTCATGACATTCTCACCAACAATGGTACCAACTTCCATGCTACAAAGCTAAAGAGGTTGTATTCTAATCACAATATCTAGTCAAACCACACTTCCAACTATCATGTGTAGACAAATGGATAGATCAAGGCATTAAAAAGACCATATCTAACATTATACATAAGATGGTGATCCAGAAAAAAAAAATTGTCATAAAATATCCCTAATTACCTCTGGGGCTATTGAACATTGACTCAGAATTCCATATAGGTGGCCCCATATACCCTGGTGTATAGAACAGAGGCATTTTATCCCATCGATGATTAGTTTTCATTACTCAAAATATCTATATATGACTATTATATTCTATAAAAATAGAATAAGTTCATCAAGTTGATTTGGAAACCCTCAATGAGAACAAGATCTAGGCCTTTCACAATCTGGATAGGAACTAGAAACAGATGTCTAGGGCATTCAACAAGAAGTTTTTCCTCCTATCCTTCATATAGGGTGACACGGTATGGTCTATCAGAACAAAAAAGATACATGGGGATAATACACCAATGTTGGATCCCAATTGGTAGGGACCCTATATCATTCATAAGTTATATTCCAATGGTTTATACTCTTTGATCACAATATATGGAGAGCATATCACTCCTCAGAAAAATGACAAGTTTCTAAAACATTACATTGCATGAGGAGGTTTCCACATCTGGGAACATGATGATAAACTATGTGAATCTTCCAACTCCATGAACATAAACTAAGATTCATTTTCCAAAACATTATGACCCTGAACAAGGATTTCAAGTCCAAGAAACATTATATCAATCTATTTATGAGTCTCCTCTGGAATATGTTTTGTGGTGTTGGGCTTCTATGGACCCCATTTTCACCATGGTTGTTATTCCACCATACTTCCCATATTTGTATGTGACACCCCCTCTAGGTTTGAACTCTATTACATTAAACATGGAGTTTGATTCCAAGCATCACTAATTTAAAATTTGTGTGGGTCCTTCTTGGGAGTGCGTTCTATGGCATGGTAACCCCAACATGTCCCATGGGCCTCATTACAGGTTTAATCTACATTCAATTACCTTGAACCATCATTGGGTTGAGATTCCCTCATAGCTTGATATGATTAATGAACATCCTTAGTGCATGACATTAAATTTTAGTCTTACCCTAGAAAAGTCTATGATTCTTCTAAATAAGGGTGGTTTTCCCTATATTAAACCTAGATTACCTATATGATAATGACCGGATGAAAAAAAATAACATCCTAAACAAAAAATGTTACACTTTAGTCTTACCCCATGTAAATTCGGGATGCCTCATATGTAGGTATGATATGTTTCAATACTCTCGTTTGAGAAGGTAACTATCGACGTTGGTATTCTACCAAACTATGTTTCAGAACTATGTGTGGCTCGATTTCCAACCTCATGGGATATTTAGTGACACCCAGATATCTTATATTAGGTCCATCCCCTCATTCAACTCTTCATGGGGTGATTTACTCCCCCAATTTCATGGTCCAATCTTTAAGGTCTTAAACTAAAGACACGGTCAAATCAGTATTACATTAAACTATTTGTAACATTCCCCTTAAATTTCATATGGAATGTGGGTCTCCATAGGCCCTCTTTAACATAAGGTTAATACTTTTTTATTCTATGACAAACACCGTAGGGAGCCCCACAGTTCATGCTTCATGACCTTAAATAGAGATCCATGGTCCAAGCATTATGAACATCAATTAATTGCCTCAGGTCCAAGACTTTTTACCTTCAACCAAATGGGAATTTTCAATCATTACCAAATTAAACTATGTGTGGTTTGTAGCATATGTCTTTTTTCGCAGCATTTGGTTTCCTCCTAGTCCCCTTTATTCACTTCATGTAATCTTCCTTCGATGTTGCACACATTCCTTTGAGACTCCCTTCCCATGGTATTTGCATCACGACCTTAAAATATTTACAATAGATCCAAGATTAATGAACATAAAATAAGATCTATGGTCCATGAAACATGACCTTAAACTCTAGGGTAACCTCCCTAGGATCTTTTTCTTTGATGCGGGGTCTCCCGTCATGCTACCCCCTTCACCCTTAGTTCCCATGGCTGGGTAGGTATCATTCATGCATGTCCATTACATTTTTTTTCACAATTCAAAAAAATGATTCTACAAAGTGTAATGAAAATTATATTCCCTCTTGACCTGAAATAAGGAACAAATGATGGGTATCCTAGAACATAAGCCATACATAATCCCTATCCTGATCACATGGCATTAAATTGTGTGATGTGTCCTAATCACACAATGTTAAACTATGCAATTCATCATCCATATCATATGAAGTTTAACTAAATGTCCAACATCCTCATTGTATGATGTATGACTGTGTTCTTTTCACCCCATTTCATCAAGTAAAACAACAAATTATTATAGGCTCTCACCCGAAGAGCCCTTTCCTACGGTTCTGACTACTTACTGCATCATTCATTTTCTTAAACCGTCATTTGACATCCAAGACGATTCTCCCCTATAAGATGAGTTTTACTTTCATCAAGAACAATATTCCCACACCAATGTTCTCTAATATATGATGGTGTAATTACATGAGTGTCGGAATCCATTCAAACATTCCATTACTTCATTTCCAAGGTTTATGTACACCTTATTTGGATTATCATTCTCCTCGATATATGAAGGGAACACCTCATTGAAATTTTCCATGACAAAATGGATTACCTAATGTATTGGTTGAATGCCTTGTAGAATTTTTGATGACATTCTAAGGAAATTTCCCTATTTATAACATGATAAACATTCAACCATCGTTTTTATATCCCCATTTCTAGCTAAATGGTACATATTCTATGTTTCAAACATGTTAGCAGTTATCCTGAATTTCCACACCACTCCAATTATGTTCTAAATTTCGTGCATTGAGATTCACATTTCTCCTTCCCCTTTTCTTAGGTAGAATTCAACTCCCATTGAATTACCCCATTCATGCTTTATAACACATTGGAAATTAAATTCGGTTTTTCTGAGAACACCATTCTCCAGCCACAACCCCTCTTATCCCAAACACTCACATATAAAAGAGCAATCACATGGATATGTTTCTCACATTGGTGATGACTTGAATGATCTTAGGGGTTCGTTGTCATCTATCTCATAAATATGATCAAATCGTAATAATAATGAAATAGAAATAAATATTTCAATGAATGCAGGAATGTTTTAATAAAAAAATATCAGAAATTGGAATGGGTCATCCACATATTGGAGCCTTTCTTAAGTCCTATAGAAATATACCCTACAGACCCAACCTAAAAATGAGTGGTTCAAATCATCTAGCATCTAGTGGGTGGATTCCCGGAACTTTTTCCACCTCCGGAGCTCTAGTTCCTCTTCATCAAGTTCATGATGAATCTCATCAGCCCTGACATTCTCCTGGTCTTGTTCAGCATAGAGCTCATCTATTTGAGAAATCACCTACCTCATTTGATTCTTGGAATCCTCCAACTGATCCTTCAATTGGATTGAAACCTCTAATTGATCATGGAGGAAGGTAGTGTGTTCATGCCTTTTCTATTTTAGAAATTATATATCCAGTTTGACCTTTTGAATCTTCCATGTTTTTTTAGACTTCAACTGATTCTAGGAAACCTATAAGTGTTGAATTTCTTCGTGCACCCACTTAGTAATAATGTTGCCAACCAATCCATGGAGACTGTGGGAATCCACCCCACCAGTTCCCAAATTGCACATCCAATGGCAGAGAGATCTGAACTAGCTTACTAGATATGATTCCATAATCCATGTGCTGAAGTATTGAATTATTATATAGTCCCTACACTGTGAGTAATGGCTTTCTTCAGCGACCTCACGCCTAAATTATTCTTGATATTTAAGGGTTGAAAACCCACACTATGGAAATGGTTCAATGATGTAAGAATAGGGGTGCTATTTAAGGATTTTTTTCGTCAGGTTAGGATCCATATAAAGAGTTTGGTCATTTTCATTTGACCCTTCCTCAGTTGTGCCATCTCTATCAGCCTTGAGCTATAGTTCACTACTGGCATCATACGTGATCGTGAAGGACTGTTCACCCAAGATCAAGGCTAGATCAACATGAATGAATGGATCTTTAAGAACTATAATAAATATCAGAGAAGGAACCGTAGATTCAGTAGCCTTAGTTTCTTGTGGGGAACATAACCTTTCATGCACTACTTGGAACATGAACACATCATTTGATTTGATTAGTAAGTGACTAGTTGATTCTGTGCGTGAGAGAAAAACATACAGAGGCTAAGAATTTTCAAATTGAGTCATGAGTATTATAAAGTATATCTACTACATGATTCCTCTCAACACTAGTGGGAACCTCTTTAATCAGTACCTAACCTCCCAATGCTAGTCGAGTTGGGGATTCATGAGGACCTCAACGAGGATAAAACAAACAAGTTGACGTAATTGCTATGAAAATGGTATGAAAGGGATAAGTGAATTGATATGTGATCATACATTGAGGTAGTGTAATTTTTATGAAGATCCTCCCTTGACACACCACCTCCCTAGTGGGAACTACCAATGGAATACTAGGGAAATGTCCCCCACAAATGATTAGGAGAACCTAAGGGTGTAAGTTCGTCACACTGACTTCCTCGACTAGACCACCAGTTACTTCATCCTCAGGAGTAGGCCTTGGAGCATGCTTCCCAAAACCTATAGGTTCACCTTTTCCCCCTCTGAAAAGTTCCCCTTTCCCATTTCCAAGTTCTTCTTTTGCAAAACAAGAATCAATTACAGATTCTGTATAATAAAGGGAGAGGATCGAGGGAATTATGTAAGTTGGAAGGGTTACATCATGAAGTTCAACCAAATCACATTCAAAGGCCAAAACTTCACCAATCTCCTGGGGATTCCCATGACCAGAAGCTGATCCATAGTAGTCTTTTTATAGATCCCTCCATGTCCTCATCTACGGATTCCTCCTCATATGAGTCATCGATAGGTGATATCTCCTCCAATTTTTCTCTCTACCAAACATCACCTGATATAGGGTGGATGGAGGGTTATACTATCTATATTGGAATTAACAGTCACCCATGTCTGTCAAATATAGGTGTCTCTCATATAAGCTTGCCTTTTCTAGGATCCAAACAATCCAGACCTCTAGAAACTCAACTCCATCCTGAATCAAAATTCACCACAAGTCCGCCATCGACATTGATGTTCACAATGTCCATTAATACATCCATATATAGGGAAAGACAACATTATTAGCTGGATATAGAAATTATCTCATCTTCTTTCTATGAGCCTCCTTGGATCTGCTCAACCCATTTTAAGATCCCCCATATTTCTATAACGATCACTTTTGGGACCCTTCTCCTCCAAGAAGCAGGTGTGCAACATTTCCTTGTGTTGTCCCCACTACAGATTCTTCCTGGTCTACCACCATTTCCTGGATCTCTAGGAAAATATAATCTAGTTTCCTACCATGATTCTTTTGAACAACATTCATTAGTTTTATTGACTATATTTATTGATTCATGATCATGTCTTGGTATGCTTCCACATACTTGTTGACATAATCCATAAATAGGGAAACATCAACATTAACCATCGTTAATGTAATGGTCTCCCCTGAGTATTCAAACATCAACATCCCCCAATGATAATGAAGGATGCAGGGATTCTGTTCCACATAGAAACCCAAGTAGACTCACTTCATCAGCTGATGGAGGCACATTAACTGCCTGGAAAATTGAGATAGTCTGTATGGTTCTTAGTATATGTTTTGGTTGATCCTGGACACCATCAGTTAGCCTCTAAAGCTCTGTAGTTACTCCTTATATTCCCTCGTTCCCTATAGGTTTCCCACCATTGGTCCATCTATGGTTGATAAGGGGTTTATGTTTAAGGTCACATGGTTTCCAATCATAATCGGGACCCTAGTCTCATCGAGCATCATTAGTCAGACTCCAAATTTTTTAGTAGAGATGGTCAAACACTCGATTTCGGTAGGATAATGAAATTTTGAAACTCATTACCACTGAAGTGCACTGTTATCCATCCATGGAAGTACTGGAATTGGATATAGATCCTCCTCAGTGTTCTTCCACTCACCACATGGACAAACATGCTCTATGTTGGACCATTATGAGTACATCCATGTTGACTCTATTACTAGCCACCAAGATTTCCTCCATCACTAGAATCCCCATGCATAGGTTAATTATTGATTCCATAACTGGAAGTAGCCAACTGCTTAGTAATTTGGAGAAAAACACGGTGTAGTGGACCAGAGCCTCCCAACCCTCCACCATACTGCATCCCTAATACTGGAACTACCCCTCTTCTAGGATCAACCAATATGATCTTGGAATTATCCTCTATGATATTGTTATACACTTCTTTCACCACCTTGAAATCCACATTGATGAATCTTTTTAAAAAATTTGTAAAACCATACCTTGAATGTGATTATCCTATGGAAAACGGGATCATGACCCATGTTTTTATTTAAAACCTATGGGAGGTGTTACACTAGGATAGAAGTCTACTCCCTGTCACCCCAGGTGTTCTGTAAAGAAAGGAAATCAACATATTGGAACACTTTTATTTGGTTTCCAACATTTCATTGAACATCCCAAAATACTATGTTCACATCCCCATGGTAGAGATGGAAGGTGTTGGTATCTGGGGACTAATATCTAAGGAGATCCAACACCATCTCTTATTGATGATAGAAATGAAAATATTATTTCTAAACCACCTCATATAGTCCAATATGATGCATCATGGCCCTATACTCCAAGCCATTATAGCTACCCAATAATCTGAAGACCATTCACTGGTTTTATTTATTCCATGCTTCATGTCCTAGTCCTTGTTCCAACCCTTTCTGTTGTCCTGCATGCTTCTCTGAAGAATGTTGGTGTAGTGATCTAGGAATTTTTCAGCCTCTTATCTCTCCCCCATGATCGTCCCATTCCTCCCATTCAACACGTATATGGACATGGCCTCTTGGTTCCTTGAGTGGTGTCCAATAAAATTGTTTTTTCAGTGGTGGAGCTCATCCTCATGCATGAACCATGATTGCGAGGTGTTAACCTTATATCCTTGGATGTTCACATCATCTGAAAACCCAAAATTCCCTAGTGGGTCGTAATTTATCAATGAATAGCTATTCTAGGACTCATTAAGCATTACAAAAAGCATTTGGATGTATGAAAAACCCATCCTAGCCTGAGGGATCTCAGGATTCTCCACTAATTTTGTCTCCAAGAAGAATCAGATGCCTTGATCTCATCTTAACTTTGGAAGTGGTCCATTTTAGATGAGTTCAGAAATTTTATTAAAGGTGTGGGTAATAACATGAGTCTGGACACAAAATAAGAATTTTGGTGCACAATATTTCAAAAATTCACACAAAAAGAAGGGTCGATCACCAAATCTATTGAGGAAAATGGTATTCTGCTACAGGTGTGGACAAAGCTTGGGTTTTCATGAAAAATATAGACTTACAAGCACAAAAAAATGAATCCTATCATATAATAATTCAAGTTAATATATAGAGGGACCCTACACCTATTTATAGGTGTGTACCATTGGCTTACGTGCACCTATAATCATCTTTCATGACAAATCACCAATATTTTGTACACACATGGGAATGATACCCCCGCTTCGGAATTTCCATAAAAAACTAACCATTTGGTCCCCTTTCATCTCAGATTTCAGGGGGGGTCTTGGAACTCGAATATCATCTAAAGATTTAGATGTCCACTTTTATTTATACTAATAATAAAAACCACTTTTAAGGACCACTCTATAGCCAAATATGATGGCGTGTAGAATTTTCATTGACTGAACACAAGGCCCATAGTCCACGCAAAAAGGTCTTATGTGCTAAAGGTGATGGGATTTTTTTGTTTATTCTCATATAAAAATAGGACTAACAATGTCACCACATTCTATATTGAATGGGTGTGTGCATGAAATGGATTTTATGGGAATAATATCCCTTTTCACTCTAAAGGAGACATCAAGCTGACTATCTTGCATGGAAGAGTTCTCATGGAAAAGATAAAATACATTCAAAAACCAACTTCCTCACCCAAATTCATTGAATTCCCACCACTGGAGATTTTAGCTATAAAAATAATTTCACCCCTCCCTTGGAGAGGCTCTCTCGAAGAAAAAACTCCACTCTCGTGAATGAAAGTACTCCTCTTTCACCATAGTGAGCAACATAGACTACCCACAGTAGAGAATATTGAATGACATACCTCTTATAGGACCAATGATTTCATGGACCATATTTGGATAATCCTTTCATAAATACTCTTAACATTTCTCTGGTTCATGAAAAAGAAGCTACTTTCATGCATCCTAGATCTGCGCATAATTTCTATCTTGTGTGCAAATGTAGATCATGCACGTAAACTAAAATATTGATCACACCTACTCCATGATAATCTATGTTATTACATTATTCTATATCCCCATTTTCATGAAAATATTTTTTGGAACACTCCAAATATTTCACAGAATACCTTTCGGGTCCTTGACCTGATGCTCTATGTGCTTCTAGTTGATCCATTACTTTACCTTCTACTCCAAATAATATGTAATCTAATGCCCATTTCTCTTATAAATAGGGATTCTAATGTGGAAATCATGACTGAGCACTCCACCGTGATATTTATAATTCCATTACCCTTCCAAAGGGGTATGAGCAATGGCCACATAATCCCTATGGGTAGAAAGTGAGTCTCCCCAAATTTGAGCTACATCACGTAAAACTGCCTTATCCCACCTCCTAGATGTATGACATTAAACTGCATGACAATGTCGTCAGTACATGAC
Source organism: Viscum album (assembly GCA_963277665.1). Lineage (NCBI taxonomy): Eukaryota > Viridiplantae > Streptophyta > Magnoliopsida > Santalales > Viscaceae > Viscum > Viscum album. Next base: position 568,257,871 of record OY728153.1, on the reverse strand, counting down.
ATATAAATGTATTTTAAAACTATTTAATGCACATAGGATTTTTCATGTATTATTTGAAGGGGATAACCCCCACACATCCTACCCTCACATGGAATAATATCCTCTAGTTAGCTCAATGTGTAATCCCCACACCATTCCTACCATAAGAAATCATCTTGTGAAGAGAATACTATATATGTAAGCCCCAAAATATCCCTCATCGGTGTTCTTCTCAATCATTCATACCACATGATGTTAAACTATATGGATCAGTCCTATCACACAATGTTAAACTGTGGTATCAAACTATGTTGGTTTTGATTCATTTTTACTAAACATTGTACTTAGTATACCACCTCGAGGTTTAATCATGACCAATGGTAAACTTAGGTGTTCCCTCCTAAGTACATATCTCACAAATATACCCAATGGGACATTCTGATTAACCTTCTAGATACACACCCATGGGGTGTTCCAATCCATTGGTAAATCTTTCAGGCGTGGCATGTTCTCTCTTAGGGAAACACATCTCGAATTTGAACCAAGGGGAATTTTGATCCATTAATCCAAAATACACCTTAATAGACATTCAGATCAATCATATGGGTCCTCCTCTATAGGTCGTTCCCATTCATTGGTAAACCCTTAATGTGTGACATGTTCCTTCTTAGGGATGCACCTCCCAGATCTCCCTAAAGTGGAATTCTAATCCATTCATCATGGATCCACCTCCACATGGTGTTCTGATTCATTGGTAAACCAATATTTTATCTCCTAAGGGGTTCTCCTACCTGCTCCACCTCTATGGGGCGTTCTGATCATTCTTATATTATCTCCACAATACATTAAACTCATTCCATGGATCCAACATCATGGTGTGTTCTGATGCATTGGTAAACCAAGATTTTATTACCTAATGGGTGAACCTTCTTGATCCACCTCCATAGGGTGGTCTGGTCATTTTTATCCCATATCCAAAAGACATTAAACTCATTTCCCAAGATCCAAATCCACGTGGTGTTTTGATACATTGTTAAATAAAGATGTTATCCCCTTAGGGGTGAACCTTCCTGGTCAACCTCTATGGGATATTCTGATCAACCCATCCCATCTTCACAAGATGATAAGATCGTGACATGATTCGTATCAACCATACATTCTGTTCCATCCCCACAGGACATAGAACTTGTGTCCTTACCCAAAAAACTAATTCATGCATAATTATGGGATGCTTGAGGTTAAAATACTTGGAAGAATTACTCTTAAAGAAATTTTAACTTGTGTTATACATGGGATTACTTGGGTTCTGATCCTTAATATTCCTCATATGACATTCACTCCCATGAGTAAGAATATAGGAGACCAATGTTCCCAACACCAAGACTTGCCCAAAGATGCCCAATGTGACTAATCTCTTAACCAATGGTTTATTCCTCTTTATTAAGAAAGCATAATTTCTATATAGAAGTAGTGTAATTAATCATAATCCACAAAGATATGGCTCTAGGAATGAGTTCCATATACATGAATTGACTCTATGAGGGAGACCCGAACTAGGTAATGGGATCCAAGGAGGAATCCATGCAAAGAGGAACCAACATACAATCATCCAATTTCAATCATGGAGCATACATATCGGATGAATGTGATGAAATAAACCCTCCATTGGAATGTGAAAATGAGGGGTAAAAATTCCACTAGCACACACATCGTATACCGATGCGTAGGATGGGCCTCAATGAAAGCATCAGAAACAATCACTGCCCTAGGAGGCAAGGATTTTATGAGTCTGGGAAGCTATGCTATCATGATCACATGAGCTCGGTCAACTATCTTTCGAGTCATCCAATTGTTGAAACGTTGTCCTCTCATGGATGGAACATTTTTCTAATCACCTTCTTCTTCATTATAGTCAATGTATATACATGTCATTTTTCCTAGGGAGTTATCCAACAATAGATGTTTGGAATTTACCATGCCATGGATGATATCAGTAAAGACGAATAAATCCTGGATGTTTTGACCAAACCATCGATGGAAAGGGAAGTAGTTGAGATGATCGATGATGTTAACCTAATTGGGTTGAAGAGGATATGGAATCTTGAGAAGGTTATTTTCCATGCATGTAAGGAAATAAATAGGGACTTTCTCATTTTAGGAGTATACTTTATTCATTCATTCCTCAAATCCCGGATGACCCTGCTCTCTTTTCTCTTCTAAACAAGGGTGATATTGTGGTTATTTCCTCTCAAAAGGAGGTATTGGGTGGTTCAGGTCCTTCCTAGGTGATGGAATAGGAACTGATGATTGTTTGGGGGTAACAATGGTATTTTATTCCTTATTGATGCCTTTTCCCTTTGTTGAGGGAATAAGTGAAGATTTATCTTATGTTTTCTAAATAGAATCATCCAAAGGTTATTTCATTTCTGTGAACTCAAAAAAACCCACCTAGATACTTTATTGGGAATAGAGGTGTCTGCATATCATCCTAGTGTTTTTTAGTATAGAGTTCCAATAATTTCATATATAAATGTGGGATTCTAAGAGAATAGTTCAGTCCCTTACTTCAAGCTACGAAGTCATACACCCTATCATTTATTCATTTCTCATAGTCTTTCAAGTATAAGGTTTATGTTTTCCATATTTTAGATCTGAACTAGTAATGGAATTGATAGTGAAGGTCTTCCCATCCAACAATTGATCCTACTGGAAGGCTATTGTACCAAAAAAAGGTTATCCCTACAAGATTATTTAAAAAACATATCAGCGTTTTCACCTCCTGATGTTCTTGAGGGATAATCGTCATACCACATCAAGATATGAAGTGTGTGAGATGTTTTTCGGGGTCTCTCATTCTATCAACAATGGATAAGGTAAGGATTACCAAAATTGGGTGGAGGAAAAGTTTTATCCAACTATTTAGGATATGTATTCTTCTTTGGATGCACAGCTGTGCATCTTCCCTCCATGGATTCAATTCATGTTTCTAAGGACTTGATGTTGTTCATAAATTTCGAAGGGACTTCTGTTTGAGTCACCTCCTATCTACATGGAGTGGGTGGGGCTTGAAGAGGTTGGAATGTTTTCATCATCTTCTGATTCTAAATTCATAAAAAGACTGAATTATCACCCTAGATATGGAGGGGTTTCCTCTATAATGGACGGAAGTAATGATTATTTTTGAATTCCTCATTTATGTAGACAGTGTGAAGATCTAGAGTCATTCTTATTCTCATATGACACTCTAATATGTGGATTAACTATAGTAGGACTAATATATTAATATACCTGAATATGATACATTGTGGGAATGTTTCCCCTGAGTAGGTCATCATTTAGTTTCTTAAGAGTGTGAATTTAATTCTTACATCATGAAAAATTTGCCTCTATCGAAGGATTTTCAATTCTCCTAGGTGGTGATTGGGATGTAGCCACACCATTCCCTTTATATGTGGTAGTGTTTAACCATAGGGGTTGCAAATTAATATTCAGATTTTATAGTTTTTGGAGTGTCCTATAGTTCTAGGAACATTCATCTTCAGAGGGTGGATCTAGATATTCCTCTTAGGATATGTTTTCTACATTTTGTCCCTTTTCATTTGTGTCTTGATCCACATTATCTACTATGTTAATGGTGACAACATTTACAGAGGTGTATCTTGAAATAAAAGTTATACCAATACTTTCAATGTAGAAGGATGATTCTACACTAACTATGCTAGGGTTTTTTCTCAAACTATTGGCCATTTCAGGCCATTTTAGATGAGACCTAGGTGGGGTTTGATTGCCTTCGTCGTACGCTCCTCTTTTCTTGACCTATGGGTGGTGACCTTGTGGGAATTTCTATTCATGATAAACAATTTGGCCCTAAATAGTAGAGTTTTTTTCTTTAATGGGAGGAAAGGATGGGATTTAGGCCATTGATATTTTCTTCCAAACCTGAAGAAGATTGATTTTATTTTATGTGATAATGATGATGATTAAAATACCATCAACCCTACGGGATGTGGGCTATATAGGGTGACAAATGGAATTGATTGATCTTATTATTGAGGATCCAATGAATCTTGTTGAGGATTTAATGATTCCTGGGATTGGAATTGAGATATAAATTCCTCCAACCCAATGGTATATGGTTGATTCCCATGACCCTCTCAAGGGATGATGAACTTGGTGATGATGATTGAGATATAAATTCCTCCAGCACATTGGTCTAGTGTATTCTTGAAGATTCTATTGATATGTCTTGAATCATCCCGGGAATGGAAGATCCAATGGGTGGAGGCAGTGGTGGATATTCTCCATCCTTATGGTTTAGGTTCACTTCTGGAGGGATTCTATGGTAGCTGTGAATGCAACTTATTTGTTGTGGTGTAGCTGTGATTGTGTAAGAGTTGGGTGCAATGTCATCCCAATATGGGGGTCATTTTCTACAGGAATTTGATGAGTTGGTCCTAACATTGGGATCCCAGTCTGAAATGTGTTCACATTGATTTGAGGGGTCTAATTAAAAGATCAGTGGACTATCCTCAGCCTCCATTCATAATGTTTTTGCACTGTTGATGTGGGGTCCTTCTGTTTTAGCAAAAAACTGGCTTCTATGTTACCTAGAACTAAAATTTTTATAGATTTAATGGCATAATAGGAAACCATATATATGTGGGGTTTTGTTTATTTTGGAACATAGTTAAGTACAATGTACCATGTTTCTCTTATCCTTAGATAGGTATGTATGGTGATTCCATGGAAATCATTCAGTGAGATGTTGTCTCAATACAGAGACAAACAATTTGTAGGCATTTGTAAAGAACCTCCATTCATAGGTTTATGATATGGAAAAGGTAGACATATCCAGTTGATAACAGAGTTTATTGATGGTTTAATGTTGATACATGTATCATGGATAAGGGATATGTATAGCCTTCAGATGCTGATAGTTTTTCCAAATATTTTGACATAGATAAATAATTCACTCCTTTTCTAGATCATCTGGGATCCCATAGTTTGAAACGGAATTGGGTTAGAACATTGTGTGGAGGTTCTTTCCAGTGAACTCTCTTTATATATCAATATTGGATTCATATTCAATAGACTTCCATGCCTCCATATGGTCAGACCATATTATATTCTTCTTGGGGTCACGTACTGATCTGCATGGAGTGTTTCTGGAAGTTGGTGGCAAAATATATACAGTTGACCCCAATGTTTTTAAAACCTCTCTATATGAAGGTGCTGGATTTTTGAGCACCTCTCTATATGGAGCATTCTGGGAAATGGGAGGATTTACTTTTCTGTGAGAGATATCACTGTAGGGAGGTTGACCATGGTAGATGTTAGGATTAGAATCCCTGCGAACCATATTTACACTACCATGAGGACTAATATCATGGTAAGGATGTCCTTATACTTTGTTTTAAGAGTCTATGGACCCTTTGGGTGTTGATTATGTCTGCAAAATAGCCTCAAGGACACTATCATTGAGCATATTAGAGAGATGAGCCTCATTCTGCATCCTAGATGGAATATGCCAACCTGCCTTTTGAAATTGTGCAGGGATATGAGCCTGTCGTATGACAACATCGATTGTTTTTTATAACCATATTGTGCCATGAGAGTGTAATCACACTATAGAGATGATGTTGGAATATTAAAATTAGCTTCACTGTTAGGAATATGATCCTGTATCGAAGTATGTGTCATTCATAAATGGTGATCCTCAATCAGAATAGGGATATGAACCTGATCCTGGGACTTTGGAATGTTTCTCTAGTATTTTTCAATAGTAATATGAAATTACCCTGAAGTATGTACCACTCTCACTTATTGAGCCCCAATTGGAGAGGTAATATGAGAACAATCCTAATATGCATTCCTCATAAGAATATTCCAATAGTCTTCTTGAATGGGGGAAGGGATATTAGCCTCCTCTTGTATTGCCTCAGAAGGATGATGATGTAGTTATTCATAGGTGCAAAAAGGGATATGATTTAGGCCTCCATGATCTACTATAATATGGTGGGTAGATTCACTAATAGGAATATGAGCTTTCCTCGATGCATGCTCACCCTCAGATGGTGAGACCCAACTAGAGTGGGGATATGAGCCTGATCCAGGTCCTTTGTAGTATTCCACTAGTATTCTTTGATAGGAGTATGATCCTTTCTTGAGGAATGTGCCATTATAACATGGTGTGTCTCATCTAGAACAGGTATATGATTTTGATCCTAGGACTTTGGAATATACTGCTAGTATTATTCGAAGGGAATGTGGCCATATCCCTAGTCATATGCCTATCTCACCTGGTGATCCTTGACTGAAATGGGAATATGAACCTTGTCCAATGCCTCATCCTTTACTAAAATATACCAATAGTTCTCCTGGATGGGAGAAAGTATGTTTTCTTGACCTGGATAAACCAATTTTTCATACTAATCAAAGTGTTTTTCTGCCCTTGTCATAGGGATATGAATAAGTGATTTTCCCTGTATTAGTATCAGTGCTGGAATATGCAGATGAAGTACTTCAACTATTTCTATGATGTAATGACTTTTTTGAAAAGTGTGCATAGGAATGTTATCCTAGAAATTTTCTATCTCCACTATATGCTACAAAATATCTTCAATTGAAACAGTAATATGAGTCCACTTATGTCCCACATGTGCCACCAGAATATGCCAATGGACTTTATGCATAAGGGTAGGGATATAAACCTCCCCCATGCATTCTGCAATAATATGCCTACAGACTTGTTCCGATTGAGTACGGATATGATCTTACTTTCTAGTTACTTTTGGAATATGATGACATACATCATTAGTGGGAGTGGGTATATGATCCCACTCAATATTATTCAGATCCTTTTATTCCCAATATTTCTTAACTGTTTCTTTTGTGTGCGTATCAGAGGTGGATGTTTGTTAGATTATACCCTCAGTAGGTGATTGAAGGGAACTAGTGGGATGAAGATAGAGATAAATATTGATAGGAGCCCTTGTCGGCTACCACTGAACCGGATGGGAGTCATAGTTGACTCCATGTCCCACCTTCATAAGATAGCGAAGGTGGTTATTTTCATGCTCTGAGGATAGGCTCCCTAAGTGGTTGTCTATGGTGATGAGTTACAATGGATTTACTACAACATTCATTGGATGATATAGACTCATTAAATTCAGTGGTTGATGAACCTCATAGGTAGCCTCAAGATTCGGGATCGTACCATGTCAATGGTTCTCCACTACCATAGTGTTTTCCACATTATATTGAAGATTTTGAGTGGGTGAGTTCCTTATGAGGCCCACATGGGTTACAATTGCAGATGATATACCATAACAGTCCCTGGATGAAGTTATGTGTTGTTTTTTAGAGCAGTATCTACAATTATAATGACAACATGGAGTAAGGTATCTGTTCAGTGCATCATCATAGGCGTGATATATACTCAATCAGATATGCATTGGTAACACAACTTCCATTTTATTAATGATCTGGCCATTTTTCTTGTGTGGAATTGTCAATGTGAGGATGAAATTCTTTCATGATAACCCTTACTACAAATAATTATCCATTTATTTGAAAGGTTCATTTCAGGTTTGTCAATTTTTTTGTGTTGGATATGCAAACAAGATGGCATGACTCATGGTAAACAGATCATTCTGTTATTTGAGTGATTGACACCGGGTTCTCCATTTTTAGTTCAAACAAAAAAGGATTAGGTCCAACCTCATAGTGAGGAAAAAATGGTCTGGTAAGAACTAGTTAGTCTATCCTTTTTATCTTGTGAAGGATATGTCATTGTTAATGATTTCACACCGGGTTTATGAATTTTTTTCTTCAGAAAGGTGTGGAAGGATTGACCAGAATGTTTGATTATGGGTGGTTCAATGTTTGGTACAATTATTCAAGTGAGTCTTACCATTCGTGTTCATTTATCATAGAAACTCCCTACAATACCCACATCCATAACTAGATACAGAATTGCTTTCTCACGGTAGGTGGTCCTTTGGGTGTTCATACCCAACGATGCATAGGAACTCACACTAGTTGAGAGGATGGGAGGTTGTGATCATCACAACCTTTTGGGGGGGAAATTGTTTCCTACTATGGGAATCTATTATAAATTTAAGATATGTTCAGAAATACCTCCATAATCCTAACATGGGGCTGGTTACCCTAACAAAATGATAATAGGTTAAACACTTTTATTTTAAAAGTGGAATCTTATTGGAATATCTATCTCTATGTATCTGAGGTTCTTTATTAATTTCCCATCCATGGGTAGCTGCTTATGTGTTGAAGCCATATAGCTAGGAACTTCATAATTTTCATTCTTATGGGTAGGTGTCTAATATGTTGAGTATGGGATGGATCCATTTTTATTCATCTTACATATCCTGTTTTTATCATGAATCAAAATCCATATAGTTTGTTAAACCCATGAAGCTTAACATAATGAAGAAAGGACATATATGTGGTCACATAGGCACTAGGTATTTGATCTTGATTCTTAGGGATACATCCTACATATCCTAATTATGACAGGAATGATATTCATCATATTTCAGTCATGCCTTTATGCCTGAACCCAAGGTGGATACCCTTGTATGGGGTAGCCATATCATACAAATGATCGGGGCATACACATTAAAGTTACCCTATCTAGCAGAGATTCAGGATGAGAATGATGTGACTATTGAAACTCCTTAATACCACATGATCCATGGTAGGTGTGAGAAACAAGGGGTAAAATTTAATTATTCTCACTGCATATGGATGTGTGACTTATAAGATGGGACATCCCTTTGATTTTTAATATTATGATAAATCCTTAGGAAGGTGTTCTACGTATCCTGATTATTACAAGAATTATATTTATCATAATTTAGTTTGGGTTCTTAGTCCACTGGAGGATGAGGGAGAGAGATCACCCCATAAGAGATATTTGGTGCTGATAGTTAAAATGTTGGAGACATAGGAGAACATGCACCTAAGTGGCTATTTATTTGATCTCAGACCTTAATAAGGAAACAAACATATCATGGTTATTACAGGAATTAAAGTTATCATAGTTCAGTTGATTGGGGCTTACACACCGAGGTTTCCATAGTATGGAGTCAATCATATCATTCCAATTATAGGGGCTTACAAACTAAGATATCCCAAGTATATAGACAATAATAGCATGCCCCTTATTGGAGCATACACACTAAGGTATTCCTAGTATGGAGGTAGTTGTATCATGACACTGATTGAGGCTTACCCACTAATGTATCCCTTGATTGTAGGCAGTCATATCATGACACTAATAGTGGCTTACACATTGAGGTATCCATATAGAGGAAATGTCATATCATTCCACTAATCGAGGCTTACACACTGAGGTTTCCCTAGTATTGAAGGCATGTAATATAGTGCCACTGATTGGGGATTACACACTGTGGTTTCCCTAGTATGGAAGAAATTTCATATCATTCCACTGATCAGACTTTACACACTAATGTTTCCCTATATACAGATACTGGAAAAAGTTCTCATGTCCTGGGGATCCTACATGACCTAGTCTGGTTTCCTGCTGGACCTAGTTGATAGTCTACCTATTATGTGTTGATTGTCTAACTGACATGTCAGAGGATGTCTCTACATTTATCGTTACATCACATACAAGTCTAAAGATAATAGTATGATCTAGTTATCTTGTCCAAGGGGTGTCACATAATTTAGATGGCATGTCATGACTACATCACATGACCAAGGATGACTTTTCTAGAGGACATAGAAAGGCCTAGATTACTTGTCCTTTTGGCCATCTCATGATCTCAATTGACATGCTTTGAGGGTGATGTAAGATATGGCTGATTTTTTTAGAGGGTGTCGGGAGAGATAGTTGAAATGACTTGGTTCCATCGTGAGAGGTAACTAACATGCATTGTTGCCTCCGTATGATTTGTGAATAATATCTAGAGGATATCACAAGGTCTAAATGGAAATACCATAGGGATTCTCTAGACTTGATGGAATGCTCGGAAGGAATTTGCAGCTTTTTTTGACATGTCCATGGGACATCGCATGATCAGAATATTATTGAAAGGGAGTGTCACATGATCTCAGTGACATGTCCAAGTGTTGATACATGAACTAGGTGGTTCACTCAAAGTGCATAATGATCAGTATGTATGTTATTTTCATAATTCAATTATTATTTTTTAATTCTTTTTATATCCTTTCAATTTATATGTTCAATATATTATTTCAGTTTTACCTTGTTTTGGTCTTATGTGGATTAGCAGATATGCGGGATGTTCACTGCATAATCATTCCAACAAATGATAATTCCTTGATGTTATCTCAAGCGATCACTCATAGTTCCTATACACACCTAATGAACCCTTAGGTCATTCCCTATATCTTTACCTGGTGGAATACATTGTGATCATGAGATTGTTTGCTCTAATAATTCCACTCTAATTATAGTGTGAGATGATGCGTGGATCCAAGGATGTGTTTTTTCAAGATGGTTTGGAGGATTTATATGACTCTCCATGAAAATTATATGCCTCTTTGCACCATATGTATCTCATATATTTGGACCAAAGTTAGTGGATTGATTTTATTATTTTCACTTTGTGATGTCCTACCATAGGTCTTTCTATGGGTGTCTCATGATTTTCAATGAACAAAACACCATACAGTCAGTGCCCCATTTTTTGGATTGTGTCCAATAAAATTGGAATTTTATAGTCATGTGGACATGCCAGGGGTATTTTACATAGTTGGGATAATAATTCCAAAATCCGTCACATGATTAGGATGCCTGTCAATTGGTTTTCGTGTGATTTGAGATGACTTGTGTGGGGTCTTCCACTAGATAGTGGTGGATTTCTAGGGGCCTTCACAAGATCAAGATAGATTTTCTAGGGTAGTTTCATGGTCAATAGAGATTTCCTTGGTAGTATAACTCCATTTAAATAAGACTTGTGTATCATCCACTTTCAAGAAGCTCCCATCATTTTCCTTTTAATTTCTTGTTTATTTTACAAGGGTTGGGGTCTCATTAGTTGGCATGAGTTTTGCCAAAGACAATAACTCTTCCCATCGATGATGCATCATATCACCTATAAAGGGTATTTTGGTGATGGTTGGACTTTAATAGGGACAACACTTTAGATAATCTATGGATCCAGAGGGGGAGTTCATGACCTCCTGAACATCTCTGAAGCCCTTTGCATGATGAGGGAGAAATGCCAGTGGGATATTGTGCGATTAGATGGTGTGACACCTGATCTTCTATGGTGTCTTGCAAATAGTATGGGTGCATCGTGTGAAGGTTTACAAACAAAATAGGAACCCAATGTTTTCATATTTTAATCACATATTTTTTTAGAATTTTTAGATGGTTGTCAAGTGCCCACTGGTTGAAAACCTACGTGACTCGGGGGAGATCATGTAGAAGCCATCACATGATCAGTGAGTGTCTTGGGAACCTCCATAAGAATAAGGAGTTATTTTAAAAGGGTACCTGTGAGATCTTTTAGTAGGTTATGTGTTGCAATTGAATGTTCACATGACTTTTGAAGGTTGTGCGATCATGTGTCCTTTGGAAGGTTATGTGATCTATGAGTTTTGGCCCCCTTCCCATTGTTTTTTTGGGAAAATAAAACCCACATTCAGGTATATATTCCCCTTTGAATTTGTATATTCTCATTTGGAGGGTTTCAACAATCGCACATCAACTTTAGATGCAGACTGATGGTTGTAGAGGTGGAGGTATCCATGGTAGGGGTTGTTAGCTTTGGTTTTGAAATGGATCTGTTTCTATTGTTGTGGTTAGTTGAAAGTGGTGAATGAGGTAACCACAAAGGAGAGGGAGGTTTGTACGTGAGGTAAGTAGAGTGGCAATAGATGATAGTGTTGTGGTTAGAAGAGGAGGTGTCTGAAATCCATAGTCACTATTGTGACCATGAAGGTTATCTATGGTAGGGTGGGTATGTAGAGATCATAGTCACTATGGTGACCATTAAAATAAATTAAATGTAATGGATGAAGGTGGAATAAGGTCAGTTGACTGATCATGAATATTTTTCATAAAGAAATATTTTATGTTATGGTCAACAGGGCACAGTTTGATTTCTTATTATGAAAGGCCTATTCAAAATTTATTTTCATCTATTAAAAAATAATTCCAGTTTAATGTAGTATTTTTCCAAAATAAATTTTAAAATGATAAATAAATTAAAATAAATATCTATAAAATTAATTTGAAATGATTAAATTTTATAAAATTCAAAAATGTGGTAATTATAATTTTTTCAAATTAAAAATTTTGAATCTTCAAGAATGAATCTTATTTTTAATTAAATACATTTATTCTAGAATATTAATTTTTTTTCCAAAATAAAATTTTATGGATTTCTCAAATAAATTATAGAAATTATTATTGCAATAAAAATTATTAATAAATCCTTTTTTACATTTAAGCTCCAAATTATTAAAATTCACTAAAACTATAGTTTTACTCAGAATTTGAATTAAATGTACTAGTATTTTTCATGTAATAAAATATGAAAATATGAGAATTTATGGCACAAATCAGGGGACTTTCTGGGCTCTCTCTTCTTATTTCGTTCAGCCATCATGTAAGCCATTCGACAACAAGTGAGAGATGGATTTTGGGAAAGAGTTTCTATGGTTGTTGAATAGAATGGGGTAAGTTTAGTTGATGTATCAAATCAGTTGTAGCATATGTGATTCATGAATAATTTTTAATATAATTAAGTTCTATTGAATCTACATAAGAAGATTTCTATGAGGTAAAATAGAGAGAGTAAATAATTATCTTTTGTTCATACTAATATTATTATGTCTCTATATCAATGCACTAACATTTTCATTCCATATCCTTATACATCTTGAAAATCATATTCTAAAACTTGAAGTAGAGAAAATTCATATCTTTTTAACCACACTTCACCCAACTTATCATGATTTCCAATAGTTATCTTCCTAGTGTTTTTCTTTGATCCATATGGGTATAATAATTTGATATCATGTCTCTTATCAAGTAGTGTCTTCCCCCTGTCAATATATCATCTATGGTAAAAAATCTGATCATATTAGTGGATCCTTCATATGTGCATTAAACTATAATTTGAGAATTTGATGGTCATTTCTTTATATTCAGAAGAGTTAGCTAAATCCATCAAATGTAAGTAAGTGATATGATGATAATGTGATAGGGAAAAATCCATCTATTATTATTGCGTTTATCAGATTAGATAGAAATCCCCGGTAAGGGTTGATGTTTCACTTGAATCCAATGGAAATAGGGAAAAATTAAATTATATGTATATATATATGGTCCTTACCACCATCATCTCCTTATTCAATGACATAGATTTATTAGGTATTGTATCATATAAATTATTTTTCTAATAAAAAGGTAGTGGTACTTGGGATTGAATTTTTTTTAGTTTTATTATTTATATCATTCCATCCTAACGGGGCTTCCTAGTTTTCTTGAAATGATTGTTCCTAAATGTTATAGTTTCTCCTAACCATAAGTTTCAAATTACAGTCATGAAATGTAATTGAAAGATATGTATTATTCTAGCATCCATCAGATTAAAATTAGCAATATGGGGGAATGTGTAATTCGTTATAAGATTCACCTATCTAATTTAATGTATCTTTGAAAGAAACAGTGTGTTTCGTTTTGGAAGAAATTCATTAAGGGACTTAGTTGTCTTGCTTACTCACATATTATATGGAGACAAAAATATTGTTTTATTATATTGGGATTATATATAGATATTCAATTTACAAAGAACACCACAAAAACATCATTGTATAGCCTGTGTTCCCAATTTTGGTAGTCAAGACTGATGGTTAAAAATATTTTTTTTCTATGTATTGCTTAGACTCTAAACATTGTCCTATATTTTTTTGTCAGAATAAACTGTACTATTTGGAACAATTTTTTTAACCATGGTGTTTAGAATCTCATAATTTTTATTTTTTTATCCCCAAAACAGGATAATATCAGTTCCATCCATAATATACATAGTCAAAGTTATAATTCCATAAATGAACAATTCCTAAACTCAATCAGTTAAGCAGCTTAATTCCCTTCCTTGTCTGAAGAAAGTAAAGAACCAAGTTCCATAGCCCCTTCATTCCAACCTAAATCATGGAATCCAATACAATTAACTATGAATGGAACCTACACCTAAAAACTCTACATATATACTTGACTAAGAAGATTTTGGATATGATTTATTCTTTCTCTTATTTGATATTTCATTCTATCGTGCTATGTTCAATAGTTCTTATTTTCAACATCAATTCAGCACTTTTATCTCTTATTACTCCAGCACCTGAGGAATGATATTATATTGAAAATTCACATTATTGAATCCTAGTCATTGAAAGATCTGATGAGCGATCATTATTATATTATACAACCATATCTAAGTATTTGAAAATCCTTTATAGACTTAAGCTAGATAGATTGAAGCTTAAGGGATCTCATAATTTCCCTTCAAGATATCTCAAGTCACGTAACTAAAATAACATTGATAACCTTAAACAATTCAATGAAATTCCATCTTTATAATGAGATTTTAAAATTCATGAAAGAGGGGATGCATGTCATCACTGATAATGATAAAGAACTAGCCTTATTGTCATCTCGATAGTGAATTATCAAGGATCTCACTTGACCTTGAAGTTGGTTGTCTTACTTCTCACTGAATAATTTAGATAAATTTATCCCTTCCTAAGGGATGATCTATTAGTGATGATTCATTCCCTTTTCATTCACTTGTAGACTGGTCCTTCAAATAAAGTATTAGTAAGAATCCCTATAAACATCTCTTCTCAAATTTTTCCCATACACTACATCTTCTTATTCATTAAATTATAATATCTAATGAAGAACACACATTTACTAATTCTAAATAATGTCTATAAAAATACAAACCTTAGAGTTAACTATCGGTAATGTTCTTATTTATAATTCCTTAAGAAATCTAGGATTTTTTCCACTAATTCTCTATTCCTTAATGACTTCACCCACGGAATTGACCTTCTATATTCCCCCATAGTTCACTTCAAATCCCCTTTTCTTAGGATATACTCTCTTAAACTATAGGTAAATACTTCCATAATCTATCATATTTTAATTCCCTCTTCTAGATATAAATTTAGTGCTCTACTCTAATAGTGTAAGAAAGTAAGGTTATTCTCTAGGGCCACTTAAGATTTTATTTTATAGTTAGAGGAAGTGAGAAATCTTGACCCGATCTAAGTCCCTAAAATATTCGACATGGAGAATTATAACATATAAGTTATTGAAATGGGATGTTATGATGTTGGGTAAACGAACTTCATTTATTATTTTTTATGGCTCTAAGAAAATTCTAGTTGTGATGTAACATTCTCCGCTCTCCCCGACTATATCATACTAGCGATAAGTTCTTCATCCCTATCAATTGAGTATATTATATTCATTATAATTGAATAATAACCTAACATCACCCTTAGTGATTTTTCAATTTGATGGTATTTCTCAATGGAGATATACTAATGAAATAAGGGTGGTTAAACCAAGGATTTTAGACCCTCTGAATGAGAAAATTGGGGTAAGCCAACATAGTGAAAGGATAGTCCCAGATGCTTGGTTTCAAGACTATAGAGTAGAAACTACCTTATTTCCTTGACCTGACCAACACATGCATGTCTAATACATGAATTGTAATCTTCCCAATTAATGTCAATTATTTATCATATTGATGAAATTCCCCAAAATTCCTTTCTTTAAAGGATTTTTGCAGATAATAAATGATAATTGGAAGTTAATAGATGAAACATGGGATCATGGAAGAGTGAAGAGCCTATATTACATGATTTTGCTAAGTTAGTATGTCAATTTTACACACAAATCATTATAGTTGGTACAATAGTGAACTGCTTACCTATTTGTTTTATATATTTACCATTATATAGAATGATCCCATCATAAAGATCAAAGTTACTTCCATTAATAGGGGTAAGGAAGAACATATGGGAGGTTGGAAGGAAATATGGAACACCAAGCTAGAAACTACACCCAAAGTCACAAATGTATCTTGGAACAATGGATACCCAATTTTCTCCAAGGGGAAGAGGTGTATGAGGGTGTGATCCAAGAAAAAGGATTGGTGTTGTCAATTGATTCATTGGGAATGGAGTTGGGGGAGTGGTTTAATTGACATTGGAAATAGATTTTGGGGTTGTTTTCTATATGTAATGGATAGATAGAATATATTATTAGCGGGATTGAAGGTCCAACAGCCCAGAGGGGCATTAGAATAGTCAACAACCATATGCTTTTGGACTAACAACAAGTAAATGGTAATGGATATAATTTGGCTGTTCTAGAATCATTAGGATGTTGGAATAGATGGAGGTGGTGTTAGATATCATCTATTGTTGTAGTATAACTATTTTGTTGATGCATTGGGATAGTGATTGGTGGTCGGTATTATGGAATGGTGGAATTGGTGATGGAATTTTCCCTTTCATCAGTGAAGGAAAAGGGACCATTTGGGCTAGACTATCCACAACACTTCAATTCCATACATAACTCATTGATCTGCTATAATATTAGGTATTTCAACAAAAGTAGAGTATGTAAATGAGGTTGACTATGGCTAGAAAGTGGTTTCTTGACCCATAGGGTCCTTATTTGAGGCTATCCAGACATTACAAGTAATGTGAAAACGTTCAGACACTTTAAATAGATGTCATTATCAATGGTTTTGGTATTAGAGTTGAGTGAGGTGGGATAATGGACAATATATTTCAATTTTAGATGATTAGTGGGTAGTTATAAATGGAGTGATGATATGAGCACTATGAATATAGGAAATCCAATAGAAATCCTCCAACCTTGACATGTTTCTATGATTCCATATTCAGTAGTGGTATTTAGTTCTCCATCTATCCATTCATGGGGGCTTGATAATTGTTTTTATACATACATGTTATTGAATTTTAATATATTAATTTCTATAATTTAATTATTATTCTTTCCAATTTTGGGATGTTTTACTTTTTTTATCTTTACAAGAATACAACCAATAAAAAGAAAAGGGAAAAAATGAGGCGAATATGAAGATAAAAATACAATTTCTTCCACAGTGACGGATGATAATGGAATATTTATGGGGAATGAAACTAATGACCAATGGTGAAACAGATATTTCAGAGCTGGATGATGAATTTACATGTCATGTAATCATTACATGTCATGAACCAGTATATGGAATGAATGAAATATAGGCCATGAGTATTTTCATGACTTAAAACATTACACATTGTGAAATATTCATGTGATGTGAAAACATTATAGGATTTTAATCAAATACATGTCCTAAAGTGGAGAAAAAGAATTCCATGGAAGGCCCGACACATTCACATCGTTGTAGAAATACATGCTATGAAAGATTTTTGAAAACCTAGTAACGAGCTTGGATGATATTTTCAATGATATATTCTTTAGTTATGACCTCAAAACCCACCAGGGTGGCATTTTGATGCCATTATGACACCATTGAATTATTCATGATCCCTTTTGGAGTCTATGAATTGAGGGATGACTTGGATATCTGGAGACCAAAGTCT
This sequence comes from Viscum album, assembly GCA_963277665.1. NCBI lineage: Eukaryota > Viridiplantae > Streptophyta > Magnoliopsida > Santalales > Viscaceae > Viscum > Viscum album. Next base: position 568,240,237 of record OY728153.1, on the reverse strand, counting down.
AGGGTGGGAATTTTTGTTGGGTCCTCCACCACTTTCCCTATGGTTTTTATTATGATTTAATTTATATTTTTCCTTATCTATTACTCTATCATAATAAGGATGAAGGGGTAAACCTTCCTAATTCAAGGGTTATGTAGACGAAGGGGGAAGATTACATTGAATTTATTTATTTTTCTTTATTCATTTATTTTTCTTTCTTAAGATTAATTAAAAATATTCCAATATATTTCCTCATATTTTCATAACCATGTAATTTAAACTGAATGGAACCTTTATAATGGCAACATTGGTTACCCTGAATTAAGGCATGACCATTTTCTCATTCAGGGAATCAAGTTTAAAATATGTTATCGAGACAAACTCAATTTGATAATGCACTGATTACTCAACCCTTAGAAAAAGAGGATCTTCATGTTGAGGGTATACCATGAAAATGGGATCCACCTCGGTTCGACTTTGAAACCAAACATGGATTAATCAATATATTATATAAAATCAAATTTCATCTGAACCCTGAAACTAAAAACCTAAACAATATTTCAAAATATGATTTTTCTAGAAAATAAATCGGTTTCATCTGTATTATTCCTTTTTAAAATTAATCACACTAATCTATTATTCACCTTTTTTCATTAAATAAATTCTTTTGAAACCCTAAATTAACTAATTTCACTGTCTATGTGGGATCTATCTTGATCATTATTCTATATTCATTTTAATTAATTAATTATCATTGATATGATTTTTATAAAGGTTTATTTTCATTAGAAATGAGATAAATAATGAAACCATTTTGGATCGTTAGGGCTTCCGAGTAGATGGGGAAAAGAGATTGTATGAAGGTCTCTAACATAGTGCATCCCAACTACTCTTATTGATTGGGTACCTCTTTCCAATGTGATTTTGCATTAGTGGATTTGATGAGGGTTAGGTGAAGGTGGGTCCAAAAGGTAGTACGATCCAAAATTATTTGTGAGTCAGGGGTGATATGATTCCCATGATTGAAGAGTCCCCTAACCACTTAGAGGTTAAAGAATAATGACAGGGTAGAGTGATGTGATTCAGGTTATACGGAGGATAGAATGAAAATTTCAAAAAACAATATCATTATAGTGTCAACAATATGCCAAATTGTTAAAGTTAAAGTTACTACATGGTGGTTCCCCTTTGACCCATGGAATTTTCATAGGTAGTCTCTCAGAATACTATGTATTGTGGAAGTCCCCAAACTATCCCTAGATAGATTTGTGGGTTCACAGTGTAATTTATAAATAGAATATCAACAAAATGCTTATGGGCTATCATGATCAACCATTCAAGACCCCCCAATTCTGCAGGTTGATTCACTCCATTTGTTGTGTGGGAGAAGGTTTTTCTTTCATAAAATCATTGGTGGTTGCAATTAATTTTTAATAGTGTCTCCAACAACAATGGAATTTTCAGAATAGAGAACTGACTATCTTCCAATGCTGACAAATATCACGATTAAGGAATAAGAAGGGAGAGAACTTAATATTGAGATATCAAAGGAGCTATAAATGGGATGTCAACAATCACAAATACTGCACATGAGAAACACACCTAAAAAATTGAGTGGCCTTGGCAGTATAGTTGGAATTCCTTCATTATTACCCCTTTGGTGAAATGGTTCATCAACAACTATCCAATTGCATCAAACAAAAGAAACAAGATTGGATGTGTTTCTAGTTCATTTCCTATTTTTTGGTTCTATTCCACATGCAAAGTAGCAGTTAAAAATCCATTGATGTGCACCAACAGTCTCATTATTCCGTCAGGATATGAAATATTATAAATTTATAAAATCCCAACATAAACTAACTACTAAAGCATAGAATAGTGGCAAGATCAGGTTCAGTCCCATGAGGAAAAAAGATATTTAATTCAATAGTGTTTGTGTTTTTTCATGATTTAACTAAACTAATTTATCTAAACTACTTAAGAGTTTATTGTGGACTAGAAAAAAATGTAAAAACAAAGGATGAAGGGGTGTGAGTTGATATTGAGGTTGGGTTTTCTAGAAATAACATACCGTGATATTTATTGAGATGTCTAGTATTTCCTTTTATCCTTAACTAGAACTATATAAATTATCCATCTCCACAGTTGAGGTTTCCTATAACCTTTTTAGATGCATTTTGTTTAATCTTTTTATGAATGGTAAAGTTAAGGTTGACCCTCTCTTTCCCAAACCCCTTTAGAACATTGATATCTATCTACTAAATTTTATCACATTCACTATGCATTTATGGGATACAATTTGTTTTAAATTCAGGGTGGAATTATTTTAAACAATTTTTACTCATCATATTTTATGAAATCTCATCTCCCTCAAATAATTAGTTATCCAGAATTACACTCTCAATTAATATAGATGAATTAAAGGTTTGAGGGGTAGGAATAGAGAATTTATTCTAAAATAAAGTACTGTGTAATGATACACACCCATTCAAATAACTCTCACACTGACATATGGATTCACATTACATAATGAAAAGATAAAAAAAGAAATCCTAAATAATGTAGAAAAGTAGTTGATAACGAACCTTCATCCACTCTTGCTTTAGATGCTAGATTAGTGTCTTCCTCCTTGCCTCTCATGTTAGTAGCAGAATGTCCTACTAGTTCTGTGAATTTCAATACTGAGTTCCTCTCCGTGTTTTTCCTTCTTCTCCACTGGTGGAACCTTTTATTTATAGATAAAACTCTCACTGTCTATATTTTTAGAAATATTTGAGGAGTATCTTGTCTCTTTTTAAAATTTTATTTTTCTTTTCCCCCATTGAATTCTCCAATACCTCTCTCTATCCCTCTCCCTCATGCTCTCTCTCTCTCCATATATCTATCCCTCCTATATTTTTTTCTCAGAAAGGTTTAAATAAGTATCTTTATCTATATGGGAGAGAGATAATCTTACTGATCCTTCTCTAGTTTTATGGGTCTTCCAACTCGTTGGAGGTTAGAGAGGTCGCATATATTTATTTTTAAATTTCTTCCCCGAAGCCCCTACATCTCATGGATAATCCGAGGAGTTTGGGTTTTTGTAGTTGTGAAAGATACATTGTGGAGTTATTCCTTTTGAACAACCCATGTAAAAGGCCTATGAAGTAGCCATACTGTCCAAGGTCACAGTGCCTCTTCCATCATTTCTTTGGTTCTATCAGTTCAATACCCTTCATAGTGTAGTATTAGTGATATGCTTCATCCCTTACTTTTCTCCTCTATGTCTGCATGGTTGTGGTGTATAGCTAGTGTTACTATAGCCGTGACTATTTTCGTCATTTTCATGGCTATAGAGTAGCATGGTTTTTATACCATAGATTCATTTTTTTTATTATAATATATCACCATTGTCCTCTTAGGAATCTACATAGTGCATCAGAGAGACTATGGTATATCATCTTTATCTTCAATCTCACCTTTTTGCTACTATTCCACAAGGGAACAGCCTAAAACACAGCATTCTTGATTCTCCAATGGGGAGATCATCCTACTATTGTGCATAGTTTCAATTCATTTTATTTACTTTTAAAAAAATTTATTTTAAAATCAGAATACCCAAAAATGAATGTTATTAATTAAAACATGGGAATAATCAATTTAAAAAAAATTATAAAAAAAGTAAAAAGTAAAATTTATTTAAAAAAGTAAAATTTAAAATTTATGCACTAAATATAAACTCATCAAATCCCACACACTTAAACCATGATTATCCCCCAATATATATCTCAACTATGAATAAAAAAGGAACCCCATTCTATCAAAATTTAAAATTCAAATGTGATGAAATAAAACCAATTTGAAATGTAGAAAATAGAATCATCAAGTGTCACATATGAAAAATAATTTCAACCCCTCACTAGATATAATGAATTTTAATTTCCCCAAGGAATGTGATAGATCCTCTGATCTATTCTATTCAAGCCTTTTAATTTGGCATTATTAGCATTTGAATTTTTTATCTACCTCGCCATAATTTTTCTTCTCTCATAATTCAATGTAAAATTTATATGAATATTTCTTGATACCTTGAATACATGAACCAAACATATGGATTTGAAAATATTCTACAGTATCCACTTATTGGAGACAAATCTCACTAAATGTAATGAGGTCTTTGAAATATGGATCAAATGATTAGGAGTCTTATGGATGGTAAGAAAATGGTGAATAAATATGTAAGGCTTGAAAAGAAGGTTTATCTGTAAGTATTTAGCATGATAATAAAATTTAAAATTAATGACATTCTCCTTCAAAAATAGTGAAAACTCCCCACATCAAAATCTAAAGTACATCCATAAGCAATAAAAATATTTAATGAATTTCCCCTCTAAAAATTATTCATTTTTTCAATTATTTTCCTCAATTTTTAAAAAATTGAACTAGGATAAATCTCACATTCATCCCCCAACCCCAAATGTTAAAAATCATTGGTCATGAGATGATTATATTTGACCCTCCATAACTCAACCCACATTTTAATATTATTTTTTTATATAGAGAGGAAAATAAGAAAATTTGTGAAAAATTACATGAACCGTCTTCCCAAAACCAATGAAGCTAAAAAAAATTCTTCAATAGGACACATCCCTTATTCCATGAAATCCCTTCCTCCACACTTGAACTTTGAAAATCATGAAAAAAATTAGTGTAAGGTTTGGAATGGATAAATTGGTGTAAATTCCTCTCAAAGGACATTCATGGTCTATGATGGATAAAAATAAGATTATTGTTAGGTATATCTCACACATAATGGATAAATCAAAAAAAATACTTTAATAGTTTATAAGATGAATTTTCACAATCATCATTTTGATATGATTAAAAAAAATATGAGTAGGTAGCATTTCAAAAGTTCTCTCATGAAATTTATAAAGATATATAGGAAATGTTAGATTAGAAACCTATTAGGAACAAGAACATTTAATTTAAACTCAATAAAACATGTAATATATCATAATATTAAACTAATCAACATGAAATTCTACAATTAAAAACATAATAAATGGGAGGGAATTTTCAGCAACATGTGGCTATAATAAAAAATCCTAAATTGTTTATTTCAAATTAATATTATTATCTCTACTCATCCAATATCCCCATTTCAATTGTTTAATTCCATAAATAGTTAAATTAAAAAAATCCTAAAAATCCTAACTATCAAAGATCAGAAGTAATCCATTTATCTATGTGTGGGAATTTATTTATCTTCTAAATTCTTAAAAAAATTGCAAAAAATTTGGGACCATAAGTAAGTGATGAAATTAATGATTATCCCCCTCACTTTGAAACTTTACTTTTTAATTTAATTTAATTTTTAAGTAAGTCCTTTCTCCCAATATCTTCAAGGACCTAAAAATTAAAACAAAATATTGAATACGTAGGACCATTCTCATGAATGATTAAAAATATCATTGAAGGGGGATTTCACTACATCCTAAAAAATAATCCTAGACTAAGAAAAAAAATAATTGGGTTTACTCCCACAAAGAACATTTTGTAAGGTCATTAATCTCAAAATTACTTATTCAATCATATAATATTTGTTGGGTATAGAGCCAACCATCTCATACTAAACCAATTTTACCTTTGTTTAATGTCTATTATAAAGCTTATACCTTTATTCTTTTTAGAGAAATTGTCTTCTATTTGATGAGTGTAGTACCATGTGGTTGACATCCCTAGTGTTTGGAGTAACAGTTCTTGGTCTATCCAAATTGGTAACAACACATATTTCTTATCTTATTGTGGCTGTTGTGTAAAAAATTCTTTAATTTTCATCCAAATTTAAGTAGTAACATCATCATCATAATCATGGGGCTACACCTCCTTAAGATCTTTGGTAATGTTATAGATTTTTTATCCATAAATTCTTCCTCCTTTACTTGATCTTATATTTTAGAATTTAATAGTTCCTCTTACTCTTAATTTTATTATTCCTTTTCAAAAAAAAATGGTTTCCTCTATATATAATTCAAAATATTCATCCGAATAATGATATTCCACATATTCAGCCTCAATTTATTCTATGTTTCCAAATGAATATTCAAAGCTGGATTCCTCCTTGGTTCCATCCTTCACTTATTCTATTTCTTTATCCATGTTCTATAGGAGTATTAATACTTCTTTGAACTCATATTCCATTCTTCGAAGCATCTCTTCTTTATTTGGGTGTGGTTGTGGTTCTCTTTATTTTTATTGAAGTTTTCATCCTTGCCTATGGATTTTCCACTTTAATTCTTCAATTTTTTATGAGAGGCTTGAAAAAACAATTACCTTTTTTATATGGTGAATCATGTTACATGATCCTGATACCCAAAAAAATCACCTAATACATTAAAATAATAAAAATAACCTAACATAAAAAAAGATAACAAAAAATTGGGGGGAAAATTATTGTTTAAAAATTAAATTTTATAAACACCTAATTCCCAAAAAACTGCACCGAAAAATTTATACTCTCATATGGAATCTTTATTCCACCTAATTTTCATTTTTCATAAATTTATAAAAACCCTACTTACACAAAATATTGAAGAATAGAATAGTTCAATGATTATAGTCAGTCTAAAGAGGAAAAAGTGATACATAATTCATTAGTGTCGAAATTTTGTGATGATTTAAAATAATCTAATTAATCTAAACTTCTTAAGAGAAGATCAATATGGATTGAAAATATATAAAAAAAGGTAAGTGAGTTGATATTAAGGATGGTTTTTCCTTAAATCATTAATTGGGATGATTCTTAAGGGCTCTAGTTTTTACATTCAGCCTTAACTAGAACAAACTAAATTAGTTGGATCCTATATATAGTTTTATTATATGCTTTTTAAATGAATTTGGTTTAATATTTTTATGGAATGTGTTGTTAAGGTTGGATATTGCTTTACCACTCCCCCTGATCACATTTATATTTTTCCTATAATTGGCATCACATTAACTTTGAATTTAGGTGATATGATTTGTTTAAAATTCAGGGTGATATTTTTTAGAAAATGGTACTCATCCTATTTATTCTACCCCACTATCAGTCAAATAATTAGTTCGCTACAAGAAAATCGATGCTTACTGGAAGTTTAATTAACAAACCATTTTCACATATCAAAATGAAACCAAAAGTCATCATGAACCAAAACCACCCAAAAAAATTATTATTCAATGGAAGAACTCATGTAAAAAATGTATATATTAGAATAGAATCACCAAAGATTTAAAACTGAACAACAAACCCAAACATAATAAATAAAGAGAAATTTCCACAAAAATAGACATCTCCAAACAAGCACGATAGAAAGAGTGGAACTAAATCATGAATGGATAACCATTTAAAGGATATAATTAAAAAAACATTTTAACTATGAAAGGATAATTTCATCAGACTTTTATAATGAAAGATGAGCTTACAAAAACCACATAACAAAAACAAGGAAACTCTGAATGTCTTCACCCCATCATGGGTGACAGTAATTGAGCCATTGCGTTGTATGATTATTTCATATGAACTCATCCAAAAAAAATCCTCCACCATCTTATCAAAATCTATATCCATGGAGAAGAGGACTCCCTCCTTGATCTCTGGATAAAAACCCCCAATGAAAATAGAAACATTCTATAGATCCTACGACCCCACCTTTGGAGAAAAGGAAAGTAGATCATTGAAGTGTTCAAAAAAAGCCTTCACCATTGATTGAACTTCATGAAAACTCATGAGATCTTACATTTTAATCATCTTAACCTCCTTTAGTTATAAACCATCAGACAAATATGGACTTAAAAACATCCAAGTTCATCCCAACTTCCATCGTTGGTGGGAAAAATAACTCCCATTCTTCCAAATCTGGACCCCCCAAGTAGACCCAAAAAACACAAACTATAAAATCTTTTTGAGTTGCAGAAAATTTGATGTAATGCTCAACTTTCTCAAGCCACTTAGTTGATTCTAATGATCCTATATTACCAAAACAAATATTTGCAGCAACTAAGGAGAACCAAAAATATTGAGAGACCCGCTAGAAACACCAGAGACCTTTCTGGGTGGCATAATCTGAATAACACAAAAAAAATTTACTTACAAATATATTTTTATCATTATTAGTGGATATACAATATTAAATACATGAATTTTAAAAATGAGTGAAATTGAATAATTCAAAATGATTACACTTTAAAAATATTTAAAAATGGATAATGAATTCCCTCATATTATTAATAATTTTTGTAGAGAGTTGCAAAGGTGGTTTATCTTTATATTCAAAAAAAATCCTTGAAAATAAATAATATATGAAATATATTATTTTGGATCATGTGTATAGAAATAATTAATTTATTTTCAATTGATTATATAATCAAAATTTTCATAAAAAGTCTATTGATGTGGAATTATTTTTAAGGGATAATAGAAAATATATGTGTGATTATGGTTGGAAGGATTAATGATTAAGAATTAAATATGAAGTAAAAACACATATGTTTAGAGACATCTGAAGATGGTATGTTTGAAGAAACTATTAGGTAGAACACTAATGAAAAACTCAAATACACACATGTCCCCCACTTTCATATCATTTTCTTCTACAACAATACTCTAACCAATCCATACATTTGAACATTCATGACACATAAATAAATTTAATTACCAATTTATAGAATGATCTAAACCCAAAATGTTGATTGGGTTACATATTTTCTTTAAAATTATCTTGGATAACTGTTATGGTTGTTACTACAAACAAGGAGAGAGAAGTATAGGAACACAAACACAAGGGTGGGAGTGGGAGAGGTAGGAAAATATATGAAAAAGAGAATTAATTAAACATGAAAGAATAGGAAATTTAAAGGGATTCATACAAACTAACATAGGTATCTTGGCCTCATAGTAATAAAGTAGAATGTGTTTTAAGATTTAAATGATTTAACACACTCCATGGTTTCCTTACCATCATCTGTGGGTATCTTCTCCTCGAGTAGAGTATTAGGCTTAGACAACCATGTGTTCCTCATTTTTTTGTAAGGGGGTTACTATAATTTTCATCCCTACCTTATGAAATAGAGAAGGCTATTTGTATTTCAGATTTGTTGAATATGGTGATAGGAAACATGGAATAGCCTTGATATGTGATGAAAAGGAAGTAACTATAGCCGATACTATGGAAGTTGACGAACTACTTCCAGCCTTCATCAAACAAAACCTGATGACCATGAACCCTTATTTCAATGAATATAGTATCCCTCCAAAATTCATGAGGTTATTCTAAAATGATCTTAACATGGGTTCTGTGTTTCTTCATGGTCACTAGGTTTAGTTTCAGGAAGTATTTAAGAAATTATTTAGGTAATATATTATCAACTATACCTGCTCCCGTATCTTCACATATAAACACTATTCTAGTTTTTTTGTCACTATGTTCAATGAATCCTCAACATAAATATCCTACCCTCTTTCGAAAGGTAGTGAAAAAAATTGTAGTAAGTCCCCATCCAAAAAGACTAAGAACACAGGGTTGTCAAACCCTAATCCTCCACTCAAGCTCAAGCTACCTGTAGTTTATGGAAATGAACCCATGGAGTCTTTTAAATCATCTAAATCTGAAAACCTATTCTATGTCGTTATTGTGAGGCAATGATACCTATGTTAGTTGGTATGATTCCATTAAAATTTCTTACTCTTTAATGTTTACATAGTTCAATTATTCATATATTTTCCTACCTCTCCCACTCTCACTCTTGTGTTTGTACGCGTTTACATGTCTCTCCATGTTTGCAGCAACATCTATACTAGTTCACCAAGAGAATTTTCAAGAAAGGATATAATCCATTCTTCATTTAGGATTCATATCATTCTAGAAATTGGGTAGTGAATTTCTTTATGTGTCATGAACATTCAATATCATGGCTTGGTTGGAGGATTTTTTAATAAGGCAACAATCTAAAAGTGGGGTACGTGTGTATATTTGAGCATGTCAATAGTAGTCTATATAAAAGTGTCTTCAAACTAACCATCTTCTGATTTCTCTAAACTTATGTTTGTTATTATTCATTGTTCATAATAAATTTTTAATAATTCCAACCATAAGAACATATATATTTACTATTTTCCTTTTAAAATAATTTCACATTAATAGACATTCTATTTTTTGATGAAAATTTTTATTTGATAATACATTGAAATTAAATTAATTATTTTTTATAAGTATTTATGAATAGATAAATAGTTAAATGGAAGTGAAAACAAACAAAACCCAAGTAGTTATAATAAGAGTAATATAAGTACTAAAAAGTTCAAAGAAAAAAAGAAAATCAATGAGGGATAATATTATGTAAAATAGAAGTAAAAGAAAAGTCATACATTCATTAATTTAAAACAGGAATCTTGGGAGAAACACCCTAGTGTCACTATGTCTAGGTAAATGTAGTAATTCTCTATCACTGTAGTAGTGAGGCCAATGTGAGATGCGCAGGGGGTACCTGGAAGATGGAAGGGGAACCTGAAAGATGGTAGGGGAAGTGCTCATTTTCAGGCATAAAATTTTGGATGATTCATACATAACATAACACACGGATAAATAAATCATGATATATTAATAATTTCCCAATTTATTGGGGGATATAAAATCATAAGGACACTCCATTCATCATAGTACATAACATATATGTGTGTGTGTGTGTGTGTGTGTGTGTGTTTCACATGAATATAAAAAGAATAAAAATCCATCAAAAATAAAAAAATGATAACTTTTGGAGATAAAACGAGCATTAAATTAAATAATGTAAAACATTAGGTAAATACACATAAATCATGATAATTAATCATATAGTGTTTACAACATATTTATAAAATGGCATAAATTTCGCTAAATAATTTTCTTTAGTCATTAAAATATATACTTTTCATTAAAATAATTATATGTTAAAATATACAAGGGTTATATCAAATAATATAAAAAATACATTGAAAAGGAATCTTGATAACAGCATAGAGGAAACAAAAGATATATTTTGAAAATAGAACTCATAATTTGTTTGAATTATTTATAAAAATAGAAAATGAGTCACATTCAATAGTTATTTTCAAAAAAAATATTAAATGATTTTAAATGAACATTTTAACGATATATCTTGGCCAAAATTGAATCTTAATAATAAATATATTTTATATAGAAGAATATTGGGGGATTAGGTAAGAAAAATGTAAACACTTCTTTTATAAACTTCATATTGTTGTAATTAATGGATGCATAAGAATGAAATCATAAATACATTTGTTTCCCCTGAAAATTAAGGAAATTGAATCCAAAATAATATAGAGGAATTATATTATAAATATTTTAAGGGTATTAAAGATAGATAAAGAATATATCATCAAGAAATAGAAATATTTCTAAGACCTCCTACATATGATATTGGGTATGAACATTGAATATTTATAAGAGGAATGTAGAGAAGTAACACCTTTAAAGTAAACATAAAAAATTATGCCATTGTTATAATATTTTGATTATATTATATATCAGAATATATGGATCTTAGATAAATAATTTTTGAAAAAACTATGGCACGAAAAATAAAATCCCTTACCTTGACTCCCGACTCGGCTGAGTACATACATCTTAACCACTAAATAAAAAAATTATTTTTATTAAATACTTATTTTAAAATAATTTTTTTATATATGATTTATTATTGATCATTTCTGTTCTATTATAATCATGTTTTTTACTATTTTTGTTCATTTAATTCATCATAGGTATGTATGTTTCACAGTTCCAAGGCTCTGTCAATTTATCAATAATGGAAAAACATCATAAAAAATGAGCCAATAACACTATAATTGGGGTGAAATGGGTTTAATTTCATTCCCAAAGTTCAAATGGTTTCAAATAAGTTTTTTATTACACCATAATAAATTAAATTAGTAAAATTTTTATCATTTATTGGTGTTTTCATATATGTTAATTACCGTCCATTTTAAAATTGGTTTGGTTTATAATATTTTATTATCATGAACCCATTAGAAAATATATTTAAAATTTTATATTTTATATTTATAAATAAAATGGTTAATAATAACCAGTGCTGTATTTTAACCTGTACCAATGTTCATATGGATGGGTTTAGTAATCATACCATGTAGGAAATCCAACTAAAACATTACCACACATTCCACTAGGAATAGAACAGCTCATCTCACAGTTAAAAATATAAATAAAACTATCTGGAGAAAATACAAAACAACTTAATAATTTATTTTAATTAAATATAAACATCAAAAATAATTTTTCCATTTCATCGACATAGAATATCAATTCCACATTCATAATCTCAAACAAAAAATAAATGAATCCAACTAGAATCATTCCTAACTCGTGATAATAATCACATCCTACTAGTTAAGTAATCACATGCACATATTCCAAGGTTCTCTTATCATTAATAGACCCATGATCGAACCCAATCATTATATAAATTCCAAAAATAAATAACAAAAGGTTGAATTACCTCAAACTAGGGAGTGCAAGATCGGCCATGTAGGGCATAAAGGTGGACACATAGATTGGGGTTAGTTGTAAGGGGAGAAGTGGGATGATATTGAGGGGATGGGGTTTGAAAGGGTCGAGGTCCAGTGGTGAGGGGCTAGGCTTTGGCAGGCTATGGTTCGATGGGGTCAAGGTCCGGTGATGAGGTGTTTGACGGGGTTAGGGGAAGAGGGGGTGTGGTTGTCAAGCTCAGGGGGACAAGTGTCGTTTGTAAAAAAACTACTAGTGGTTTAAGAAACCACTGATAAAAACCCACCACTAATTAAAAAATTTGGTGTAGTGGTTATACATGATTAATCACTCAATTAATATGGATGGGTTAATGATTTTAGGGGGGAATAGAGAATTAGTTAAAAAATAAAGAGTTTTATAAAGATGAAAACACATGAAATTCACTCTCTCACCAATATATGGATACAAATTACATAGTGGAAAGGTAAATAAAAAAATAAATCCAATATAATGTAGAAAACTAGTTGATAATAGACCTTCCTACACTCTATCTTAATATATCATATTTGTATCTTCTTCCTTTCCTTCTATTTTAGAAGTGGAACCTCCCCATGGTTCTATGATTTTCAGTGATGGGTTCCCCTCTATGTGTGGAATTATTCTCCAAAAATATTACCATTTATTTATATAGATAATTCTCTCTATATATATTTTTTGAAATATCCCTCTATGATCATCTACTCTCTCATTTTAAAATTGAATTGTCTTCTACCCCTTGACTTATTCTTCTCCTCAGACACGCTCTCTCTCAACTAGAGGGTTCTATTTTGGATAATTTTTCTTTATTTTTCTCTAAATCTAGTTTAAATAATTCTCCTTATCTATCTATAATAGAGAGGATCTAGATGAGTCTTCTCTTATTTTGTGGGGGTTCTAACTCATTGTAGGTAGGAAGGTCCCTACACATCTATTTTTTAATTTCTTCCCCAAAGCACCCATATCTCATATTGAACCCGAGGTGTTTGTGTTTTTAATTTACATATGCTACAACATGTCCATGCATGGCTTGAGGTGTAGCCATACTATCCATGACTATTGTGACTCATCTTTAATTTCTTCAGTTATACTAGTTTAGAACAATCAATGGAAAATTTTATGTGCTATACCAAAAACCTTCAATAATCCTTTCAGGGTTAATGGATATATAATAACCAGTGTTAATATAGGAACTTCCCTTTTTCATTTTCATAGTTAGGGTGAATAATGGTTTCCATGCCCCAACTTCCCTTTTCTATTTAAAACCTTTCAACTACCATTTTTGGATTCTCCATAGTGTAACAGAGAGACAAAAATGTGACATCTTCATCTTTAGGTCCATGTTTGTGCTACTATGCTGTATGGGTGAAGCTTGCAGTGTAGAAATATCGATTCTCCAATGTAAAGAACGTCCTACTTTTATAAAAAATTTCTTCTTCAAAATAGAGTCATAGTAGTAGACACAGGATTTGGAGGTGATCTATGGAGATCATGAGCCTCAACAGTAGCTATCATCTTGATTCCAGGCTTCCCCAGTGGCATCCATGGTGGTTTTGATATGGATCGACATGGTGACTATTGTGTAGCAATAATGGTGGAATCATATCTTATAAATGATGATGATAATGCAGGTGGAGATAAGATGATACTGTATTGGTAAGTTCATAGTATATCAGGGTGTGTGTCATTCCACAATAATAAAATCAAGCAGATGTGATCAATTATATATTTTTGAACATTCCATTATTTGGATGATTATCCAAATGGGTGATATGTTTGATTAATTCAAACAAAATCCATCCATTGGAAAACCAATGTGTCTTCACCATGTTTATTTTCTCTTCTTCGTAATGTTTTTCATTTTATTATGGATTTTATTTTTTATTTTCTAAATTAACGCAATGTCCCTTTAATATTTTGGTGTCTTTTCCTTTTCATTGGATAAGCCTATAAATTGTTTTCCACTATAGTGTGAGATATAATCTTGAAATAATTTTTGTGTTGTTGTCTATTTTTCCTTCCTCGTGTTTCATGACATGTAATGCCAAAAAACTGGTATCATAGACCATAACAAGGAATCCTCCATTTTTTTAATATGGCCACCACAATCTAGCCTCAAGTTCTGAAGTTGTCTATGGACAACTATGAATGGTGGTGCATCCAAATAAAGGGGTTGTTCGGATCAAATGAACTATGGTAGATCATCACCAATGGGTATATAGTACCCACTATTGAGGAATAATCCGCCTTCACAAATTATGAAAAGACTACAATAAAAAATCAATGGAATAAAGTCAAAATGGTGTTGTTCCTCCTCTACCATGGGATGGATGAATCAAAATTTTAAAATATTTTCAATGAAAAATTAAGAAAGTGAGCTTGGGATATTCTTGGATCCATCTTCAATGTTGTTGATCAAGTGAACTGTGTTCGTATTCGAACACTAAGAGAAGAGTTCAGAATGGAGCACATGAATGAATGTGAGAGTTTCTTTGACTATTTATCATGTTTAATTGTTATTATTAAAAATTTGAAAAGAGATTGTAAAAAAATAGAGTACATTCATGTCATTTAAAAATAACATAGATCTCTCACTACCATGTTTGAGAATGTTTTTGTGGAAATAAATTAATCAAATGATTTGAAAAAACCTTCCATTGAATAATTGATGGTATCCTTGTAAGTGAAAGGGAAGAAATTGGAAAAAATGTGCATTAAATGCTTTAGATTTCCTTAGTGTCTAATTTGACTCTACAATAATAATATAATGGCCATACAAGAACAAACAAATGTCCATACATAAGTCCATGAGTACATTCTATAACTCAAGAAAGCACTCCATCAAGTAAAAATTCTACTAGCTCATCCAAACCCATGGAGCATATAAAAATGAAGAGATTAAGAGACATCTATGTGCATGCCAAAGAGGTAAATATTTTCTGCATGTATGTAGATCATGATCCTCTAAGATTTCAAGAATCCATATGATAAGAATTCTTGATAATCTCTATGAAAGAAGAAATTAATTCCATAGATAAAAATATCACATAGGAGATTACTACACTTCCTAAAATCTAGAAAACTATTTGTGTCAAATGGGTGTACAAGATCAAGAAAAATGTTGATTGAGTGATTGATCACTACAAGGCAAGGCTCGTAGAAAATGGGTACAAATAGAATTATGGCATGGACTATAAAGAATTATTCTCTCCTCTTGCTCACATTGACACTATGAGGATGAATATATCCCTTTATATACAACATAATTGGATGATCTATCAACTGGATGTGAAATTTTCATTCCTAAATGGAATTATAGAAGAAGAGGTCTATGTTGACCATCCTAAAGTATTTATTATGTTAGGAGAGGAACACATGGTGTATTTATTGAAGAAATCTCTCTATGGGTTGAAGAAAGCTCCAGGTACATGGAATCCAAGCATCGACAATAATATTCAAGAGAAAAGCTTCTCCCAAGGTTCATATGACCATGCAGTTTACATAAAGAAGAATTATGGTTCTGATATAATTATAGCATGCTTGTATATTGTTGATTTTTTGTTTATAGGGAATAGAAAATCGATGTTTGATGAATTCAAGAAGGCCATGTTTAAGGAGTTTGAGATGACTGACATAGGTCTCAAGTATGTTTTCCAAGGCCTAGAATTAAAGCAAAAATATGGAAAAATCTATATATCTTATAAGAACTATGAGAATAAATTGTTTTAGAAGTTAAAGACGACCACTTACAATACTATAAATACTCCTATAGAAATGAGCTTAAAACAGACAAAAGACGGAGAAGGAAGAACAATTGACTCGACTTTTTTGAAGAGTATGATTAGAATCCAAAAGAACCTCAAAATCTCAAGGCCATTTATTGGATATAGTGTTGGGCTTAAAAGAAGGTACATGGAAGAACCAAAAGAGTCACAGTGGTTAGCCGTAAAAAGAATCCTCAGGTACAATAAAGGAACAATGGATTCTGATCTTTTCTATCCATATAGTAATGAAGAAAATATATATGGATACTCAGATAGTGATATGGGTGGTGACCGTGATAAAAAAATCACTAATGGATTTGTATTTTTTCATGGAACAACTACATTCACATGGAATTCAATGAAGTAGAGTGTGGTCTCCCTATCCACATGTGAAACAGAGTACATAGCAGCGCCATCCACTTTTTATAAATGAATTTGGTAGAGAAATTTTCTAAAGGAGATGAATCATCCTCATGATGGATCCACAGTCATATATGTGGATAATAATATGGAAATTGAACTAGAAAAAAATTTGGTGCAACTTGGAAGAAGTAAACACAATGATACCTAATATCATTTTCTGAGAAATCATGTGATGAATAAAAGGATAAAATTGGGGTATTTCTACACTACAGAACATGTGTCTAATATTTTCACAATAGAATTACAAATAGATGAATTCAAACAACTAATAACCCTGATGGGAATGAATCATGTTTTTGTTTTATGTGGAGTGTTGGAATAAATGAAAACCACATCCATCCATTAGATAACCAATGGGTATTCCCCATGTGGTTGTTTCTCTTCCCCAGAGTCTATTTCATTTCATTATGCATGTCATTTTATGTTTTATCAATTAATGAAATGTACCTTCAATGTTTTGGTGTCTTTTATTTTTCTTTGGAGAGGCCTATAAAATGTTGGTGATTGTAGTTTGAAATATAAGCTTGAAATCATTGTTTTGATGTTGTCCATTTTTCATTCATCACATTTAATGGCTTGTAAAGCCAACAAGCTGGAGGAACCCCTATGTTATTGTGGAGCACCCCTCCTATGAGGGCTTTCCCCATGGGAGTAAATAGGAGATGAACCCTCTAGGCTTATAATGTGGCTTACTGTCCATAGGTTGAAGGATATCTAGGTTGGACCATTTTTTGGCATACTATGCGGCTTTTATCCCATTTTTTAGTCAACTTTCCATTATTTTTATTATCTAAATACATACTCATCAACCAACCATATATACTCAATTGGAAATGGAAATCATAGGAAAAGAGTTGGGGAGGCAACCCCATTTTCACTATTATTGCACCATATATGAATGGTCTTGGCTACTCAAAACATTTCAGGGTGTTTGTCACATGATTTGTTGGTTTTGATTTCTTATGTGATCACTTCATATTGACTCCAAACCATCCAGTAGTCCAACATTCATGTTTGAATCATTTTATTTCTTGATATGATGTTTATTTATAGTTCAAAAACACCATTGAAGTACACTCTATCATTTTTATACTGACATGACTATTTTTCATAACATAACCCATGAAACCTTTGTTCAATGGATCAACCCAGGTCACCATCAAATGATTATTTGAATATTGATACGAGAAAAAAACTGGATTATTTATCACATCCCAACCTATATTATCAATTCATTAGATACCATCTTCTTAAGGCCAACAATTCCCTTTATAATTGTCATTTCTATTACTGACTAGTGATGTTACAAAATCCTATGTGGATGATTTTCTCCAACTACATGTCATCCTCATTGTCTATTCTTCCTTTTCCTAGGCCTTTCTCTAGAATCATCATTCAGATGCTTCTGGGGATTTATCCTTTCATTTCACTCTCCATAGTGAGGTTTTATTCAATTATATTACATATAATGATATTATTAATTGAGAAAACATGTTTTACATTATATATTATAGAAAATAGCTCTTCTATTCATTAGAAACAATAATATTCAGACATTGTGAGAAACTGCTACATTTAGAAGTATAGTCGGGGCATGGAATTAAAGATTTACTATAACCCTATGTACATACACTGGTCAATAAAGAGACATGACATGAAAGAGAAATTTCATGTCTCCTTCATGTAATTTTATAAATCATAGAAAAATTAAGATGTTCGTACCCCTAATTGAGACCAATCCCAAACACAAAAAAGGGATTTAATATCACATATTGTTATTCTCCTTCATTCACAACCCTAAAAACTGATGATTCGATAAGAATCACCACTAGATAATAAAATATTATATCAAGTGAATATTCATTTCCATGATATAATTGTAGTCTATCTGACGTATCATAACTCCATAAAAATAGGGAACGAGGCCCTACTACTCATAAATTGATTTATTTCACAATGTCATGACCAACCATATCAAAAAATGCTTCACAAAATGATTTTTCATACGAATATATTTATCAAGATTTTTTAATCTTTATGGTTTTGATGTGTGGTATTGGGGAGGGGGGTTTCAATCTATCTACCAAGTAAATGAAATGAATATGAGTCTACTTTCATGCCTTCAAAATATCACAATGTCCAGGATATCAAGTAAAGGTCAATATAATGAAAGGATGATTCCATTAAGAGATGAGGAATTCTTCCCAATTTATTCTATATTTTCGGTAAAATGATACTACAAAATTCATTATATCTTAATTTTATCTTGAAAAACGCACTTATTCAATCTTTTAATTGAGATTACAGAATTTATTTACCACCCATAGATGGAAGTGAACTCACTTGGTGATAATAGAGGAACTGAAAGTGTACATTCCTTGAACTGGATCCCAATCGATAGAAGAGGTCCGAATGAACCTATCATGGGGGAAGGAGTCAGAGTTAGAGTATATTATTTATTTTTCCTTGTGTGCCACTGCTCAGATCCATATATGATTAGATTCTAAAAAGACGTGATATTTAATACAATAGATTCAAAATTATCCTCTCTGATATATCAACTACTTAAAATTATCCCTCTTACCCTATCTCATGTCTAAAAAATTAGTCCCCTTCCTTCCTAGAAAAAGTATCATCCTCCTCTATGTCCCCACTAAAAAATCCCCCCCAAATTGTATAATAATCTTCTACCCAAAGCCCATGCATTTATCATACTATCACAATGTTTGCACAACTTGGTTGAATAAGTGAAAGATTAATCTGACTAAATAAATTATTGACCCTTAAAATTATTCCTCCTTTTAATTTCACTGAAAACATATAGAATATTATTCATTATCATTCCATATCATATTAGTTGAGTGACTCTATTTATATTCAAATGGTGATACATTTTCTACCTCGTCCAGTCATTCGGAAATTTCCCAAAATATCATGGTGTTTGGATGGGGAAAATATGTATCTCTTTGATAATAGATCAATGATTTTATGCATTCCATGACCACTCTATGGATCTTGATAAAAAAATTCCTATAACACAACCTCAATCACCTTTCTTCATTTTTACTATATACACTTTTAAAGATATAAATGCACTAATCTACAATGACCAACTAGTCAAGTCAACCTCTATTAAACGTCTACCTACTCTTTTTACCCTACTCTATCACATGGTATGGGATTAGTTCCAACCACTTCAAGATATTAAATGATAAAGGGGAAATCATTATCTAATTCATTGTTCACATCTATTGCTTTTGCCTTCTGTTGTGCGAAAATTATTTGGATTTCAGTTCATACATGAAGTTGTTGGTGATAGATCATGAAACCTCTATTATTATAGAAAGAATCCAAAATCCTCTTGGTACTTGTGAAACTACATATACTGCTTGTGGGTGCATAAATGAACTAACAATCCAATTGGAAAAGCTTGGTGTATGGGATCAATGAGATTGACCAGGTGATTCACAATTGGTGCTACTAATAAGTGTCAATTTTTGGGAAACCAGGTGTCTATTGCAGGGGAACCCATGAAATCTTCATGAAAATAAAAAATTAATCTTTACTGTGACACATTGTGAAGAGCTACTAGGGTTGAGGATGGTTTTTATTGCACTCAATATTAGGAAAATGGTTACACCACTCTGATTATCCCATAATAATTAAAGGTTTGTGTGTTTTTGTTATTGACAATCCACAAAACATGGTGCACTATATATTCAAGAAACTCCATTATAGGTATTTAGGGACCTATAGGAATAGCCTATTTTGGTATATTCAATAGTGACATAAGGAAGTGGTTCATGACATGCTAGCATGAGTTAGTTATCACTTTAGTATTTATTGGACCTATGAGGAATTGCCATCTTTATAAGGATACTTCATGTATCTTAGTTGTAGGAGTAGCTGGGATAAAAGACCCAGTGATAATCTAGTAATGACCATATGGTTAGTGAACACACTGTGAAATGGTGAACCTGGTCTAGAAACCACCTCCCATTGTCCAAAAGAAAATATTAGAGTGACCAACATAGATATACACCAAAACCACATATTCCACCACCAAATAAAATCCAATATAGAGGAGGGATATTGTATTTGGAATAATAGGGTTGGATTTTCATTGTATTTTCCACACATCTAGCCTTCAAAAGGCCAAATAAAATTTTCATCATTCATTTTTTTCATACCATATTTTGATCAACTACTGCATATATCAAAAATTATCAATAAATCATGAATGACTTGAATATAGTATTATTTCACTCCAAGTGAATATTCCAGTCTCCCTCCTAAGATTAAATAATTTGATATTTGTTTTTTCCATTTTCCTCCCCGTGGAATGTGAGGAAAGACCTCTGTTAGATTTATATACATCAATAATATGATCTTCTCATTGGATAAATATGTTTTTTTAGTGAATTAATAAGCACATGCGAGCATAATCATTTATTCTAGGGAACAGGATCCTAATACCTTATCCTAGAACAGTTTAAATTTTTATTTTGTTGAGTTCAATACCATTTCTAAGTAAATTGGTTTCTTTATGGAATTAGGAGTTTTATTTCAATGTGCACCTATGAGCTTGATCTGAATTTAAGGCTTTCCCACCACATCACAGCCCCTTGAACCATGTGATTTTATAGCCTCAATACTATAATCTAATAGTAGTTACCAAGGCAAACCAGTGTGCACTAAAAGACAAAGATAAAAAATGTGATATTTAATACCAGATATAGCTATTGGATCATCAAATATATGTTGAAATCCATAACCTATATGAC
The DNA here is from genome assembly GCA_963277665.1 of Viscum album. Taxonomy (NCBI): domain Eukaryota; kingdom Viridiplantae; phylum Streptophyta; class Magnoliopsida; order Santalales; family Viscaceae; genus Viscum; species Viscum album. The sequence continues at coordinate 568,218,727 of OY728153.1, read as the reverse complement.
TAAATGGAAAACCATCAGAATAATATAGAAAGTATACATAGATTTGAAAGCCATCACACACACCCCCACTATCTAGTTAGGTCCCCACTATACTTACAACCTCCATTAAAGGAAAAAATTTCAACTCAATTAAATACCTTTTATCCTAAGAGTATACAATGTGCCTAATCCAAACTAGTATAACATCATGAAAACCTCACAAGAGATTATGAACATCATAGAATACAAGATTAACTACCATGTCTCAGGTTTTTCATGTGCACAGTTGTAAGGTGCAAGATGTTGATCTCATCTAATTAGGAAATTGGCTGTTATGAACCACTATGATGGAATAGTTGAGTTTAGAATCCTACAAAAAATTGATTTATTTGTTTCACTAGTGATGTTTTCCAAAATATTATAATGCCAACACTTGTTTTTCTTTGGTATTGATTTAGCGTATGGTACTATAGCTTGGTGAACATGAATTACAACTAGTAATCCATAGCTGGGTTCAGATACACGATCAATATCACACATCTATTTTCCTTGATCATGAATAAATAGTATCAAGAACATGAACTCAGTAAAAACCTCTTCTTATTGTGCCCATTTAATTCCATAGTGAGTGTTTTGGAAAATTAAATTATTTAGATGGTAGTTTTTTTCATAAAATCCTTTAAAATTTAACCCCAGAATGAATCATTTCACATAATAACAAATCCTTCCAACTCATTTCTGACCCCACAAATACTCTTATATCACCCCGTAAGGAACCAATACCCAAACCACATTTTAAACACATACATGGTCCCTTCCACTCACTAAATCAACTTATCAATGAACCCACATTGTATTTGGATTTCTAGTTGGACAATATGTATATGACACTCCCCACTCCAGCCCAACCCCAACACCATTGCTCATAGATTGATCAATGTCACTCGACAATCCTAGTGATACTTGTGTCAAAAACCTAGTAGATCCATCAATTGTTTTCTATACTTGGGAGGGTAAGACCACATATATTGTAGAATACCCTTGGCCTCTATACACTTGTCCTTTTCATTATTTATTTTGAATGGCCAAAACAAGTCAGATTAAACCCGTTTTATTTTATGAGAAGAAGTCGACAACCTCTCAATCCACACCTTCAACACAAGTGGAGTTCTTGAGTGGATACATTGATGGATGTCTCAGGGATACATGAATGAAATCATTAAATGAAGTGCAGATGATATAATTTCTCAAACTCATGGTCTTTGAAGTGACTATGAGTGGTTATTGATAAAAAAAATTTCCTCAGCTGACTACTGGACACCAATACCACAAAATAATCATCCTATAGGAATCAAACCCTTCATCTAGGCCTGATGGAAGATAGTTCATTTGGCTATAGTAACAAGTTCATGGTGCTCCATATGTATGCACAAAAGATCTGGAGGTCTTTGAGCCATTATACTAGCATAGATGGAAGCAGAGTGGATATATTGGAGGTAGTATTGGAGTAGATGGACCTTGAAATTTGGAATACCGTTGTGGGTGAAAATTTAATAGGAAATAGGGGAAAATGGTATTGTAGATCATAGAAACATGATGTAAAATGAAGCAATTTATCTACTAGTTGCGTACACCAGGCTGAGTAATCCATTCATCACCCTGAATTTTCAAATAAATGGGAAACAGCAAAATTAATGGCCATCTATGATTTGACACCACCATGCCTTCATCCAGGTATGAATTTTAGTTCCTTTGGGTTGGGAAAATATCATTTATTTCAATACATTGTAATAGATCATAGTTCATTCAAAAGAGTGGATTACTCCCAAATTTCTCATTGGATGCACAGTTTCCTAGATAACACTTTACCACACCATCACAAGAATGAGAGTCGTAGGGAATACAATGCCAATGCCCATGCTCAAATAGAAAATGGGATAGAAAGGAGTGAAAGAAGTACCAACCCAATAATATTATAAATTTGAAAATAGTAACCCAATACCTTCCAATATGAAACATTGGATCAACCAAGCTAAGAAAGTATCCCATGCCCAAATCTAGTCACTCATGACCACTACTCCATCCATGTGAACCCGAATACCCTAATGAAGAAAGGGATTAAATAAAGTACAATGGTAAGTTTAGTGGAATCTATATCCATCAATAGATCCAATAATACAAGGTAGAATAGGAACACACTTACCCCTAATGACTTTCTAAAAATTATTTTCTTATTTCGGGTCGTTTTGCAGGGGGCGTTCTATTAGAGTTGAACAAGTCATCATCAAGAGACCGATCACCAAATTAGGCATTGTGGAATGTTGTTAGTGTGATGATTTTATCATTAATGATACTAGTAATAGTGTATGATGATATATTTTGATACCATTATAGACTATATAAAAAGGTGGAAGGGTATCATACTATGTAATCTAGATTGTGAGTTGTGATTCTCGATCAAACAAGATTTCCCAATGGGTATTGACTGGATGGTAGTTGAATGATTCATCTATATAATACATAGATTTAGGATTCAGATATTATTGATGATTATCCAACTAGTTTATACCCCTATGACCCCAAATTAGATTTCTTTCATTCCTCGTATTGATTGAGCCCTAGAGATTTTACTATTTCTTCTTCTCAATAGATATATATGCATTCTGATATGGTGTAGTTGAATACATTGACATTTAGATCAGTTTCATTAGTGGTGAGTTTTTATAAATTCATTGGGTCTTTGTAGGTGGTGAAACTAAATTGGGTTAGATCACCTTGTGAATTGATTCATTCCCACATGTCAAAGAAGCATCAAAACGGTTCAAGGGAAATAACCAGGCATCGAATGGACCACAATTCCATTGGGAGAAGGCTTCAAATGGATGGACAATGTTTTCAAATGAATATCATTTTATTATGGTTATGATGTGTTTTAATATTTTAATTGGATATACTATGTGAGTTTGATATGGACCTGTTTTGGATCTCATCTTGTTAGATTGAGGCCACTCTAATGTCCCAAAAGAACCATTCTTCACTTTCTTTTTCACTAGAAACTACTATAACTCCCATTAAAATTTCAATTTAAAAGGAAATATTTTCATTCCTATGATGGTTCTATTAAAAAAGGTATCACTTAAAGGGCCAACATAAACCCTACCCTTTGGTGGAAATGGACTTTGGGCAGGGGGTATACATGAAGTTAAAATGAGACTCAATAGTGGATAGAAATGGGAAAACTCAAGAAGATAGATAGAATTACATAATTCAATGGTACTACAGTTAGGTTGGTTCAAAAAGAGTAGAATGTGTCATTTTACATCATCTAACATTGTATCCCAAGTATCCAGTTGAATAGAACAAATAGTGATCAGGGAGCTTACCACCAACAGAGTGAGAGGAACCCGATAGTGATCGATTCAATCTGGTACATGGTTCTTATGTACATATTGAATAAGATAAACTGATTGTTAAATTCCACATAGATGCTATTTTGGCACTACAACTTGAACATGGAATATTTTCAGTTTTAGAAATGGAAATTTCCTTGGAATAAAGTGGGGGAATCAAAAAGTGTATATGGGATTGAATAAATATTGGATTAGGACAAACTCTGTTATTTGAATTGGTGGTACTATTCTAAGAGTGAAATAACCTCCAAATCAACTCCAAAAAAGAGGGAATAATAATTCCATGCCATTTCTTCAGAATTAAATCCACCACCCAAGTAGCACTCCATGATGATCCCATCATTGCAGCATGGGGCTCTCTATGAACAAAAAAGGTAGTGAACCCCATGTTAAAGAATAAAGTTCAGGAGTGGAAATTTTAATGCATTGGATGCTTTGGTTTTATGGAATGATTGAATATAGGAATCGAACATCTATCAATAATCATGATGGTACAATTTCACTTCTATAACTCATTTTTGAACTACTAGAATACAATTAACTTAGTGTATGGAACCCTATCTACTATTTCACTACTAGACTCAGTCATGTTGTAATTGGAATATAAAAGTGCATCATTCATCACTTAATATGTCTCCATTTATCTTGAAACCAAAAAATTTATGCATTCATTTTATCCCTACTAGAATCTATTATTATGTATTTAGTAGGAATTAACCACATAGGATCAAGTGGCTCCATATCTGGTGTGCTGGTTGATTTTATGTGGAATCCATATCTTAAAATAATGTCCTCATGATATGGCATGATTTGGATGAAAGCAGAGATAAGGGTCTAATTAACTCAACACATCTGACCATTTTTTAAACCATGATCTTCTTCAATTTATCCCCATAGAAATAAAATTGAAATAGTATACTCATGTCATCATTATCTCTTTTGATAAAACCATATGCATGGTAGTCAAGCACATACCATATATAAATAGAAAAAATCACTACGGGAAATAACATCATTTTAATATTGGCAGTGCCACGATGGAATTATCCCATCACTTCAGTTCAGAATATATAGACCCGTGACATTTTCAATTTAAACTCACCCTTGACCATTGTTATATTACCCATTAGATAATATGTATGGCTACTTCTAAGATGGCCACCTAACCCATTTCTAATACCACCATGTTCTTTACCACTGAGATAGTTTCTTGGAGACATTAGCTGATGATTTGGGTTCTTTACCTCTCTATAGTGGATCTTGAATCCACACAATCCGTATTGTACCACTAATACCAAGACAATATTTGAATAGAGTACCCATAGTTTCAAACACATCCTAGAATCACATATCCATTCCCAAATAGAATTCACCAACACTCTCTACCACAAGCTATTTTTATTATATTTATGAACTACTGAAAGAGATATCATAGAAAACAATCTTTCCCTAATCATGATTGGCCTATCAACCCTATACACCTGTCATCCTAGTATTACTTCATATACTTGGACTCGATCCACAACTTCCAATAAGAATTTAACCACTTTCATAAGACTTGTTTGATCGGTTTTAGATCCATAGGTAAGATGTCCCAATAGAGAGTAACTCCATTACCTATTAGCTCTAGTTGAATTCTCCATTGACTTGGTGACCCATGATTTACAACATATTACATTTGGAATTGAGTTAGTGATCGGACAATCCAATTGAGCTAGTGTGTTTTTTTACCCTTCTATGCTACTCTCATCTTTGAGTTTCTGAACATTATCTGAATTGGGATTCAATTTTAAACCATTTGGACACTACTTGTGGAATTTATGGGTGATCATTCAAATTCCCCTCATGTTACTCATTGGGATATAAGTGTCACAAATGAATCTAATATATAAATAATTTCAGAGGGAGTTGCCCCATTTTGGTGTTGGTTTTCATGGACAACACATAATTTGAACACGCTACATACTACTCCTTGAGGCTCCATTCTAAATGTTCCGAATGAATGTTAGGGATTCCACCTTAGTGATTAGATCATTAAAAACTGTTTAAAGAACACTTAAATTGTCACCCCTATGAACTGTATTGAATAGGGGGATATTCATTTTCCTTATGATAATAATCATTGTAATTCATATTACCCTAGATATTTCCCTTGATATATGAGCCACCAAATACTGGACCCATAGGATGATAGGTGTCCCCATACTGGAGGATACCTATGAGATGCATGAGCCTGCTCACCCCATAGTGCTCTTTCACGTGCTCCTACCATGTTCTTAGTTGATTTAGTTGTTGGATATAGTCATATGTTTCCATTTTCTCTTATCTATTCCCCCATTTCCATCACCAAAGACCCTTGAATATATTTTTATAACCCTTAGATATCCCATTTCATTTCATATGGATCAACCCATAATCTCTTTACAAATCTAACCATCATACCTAGTCAGCGCTAATAGTGTTCAGATTCCAACCCCTATGGAATATAGATAAATGAAGGGGGGTTTGGATGTTTCACACAAATATATCTCACCCATGCCAACATTGCATGTCCCATTCCCCATTCTTCCTTCCTAATAAACTCATGGAACTTATTTGGTTTGAGTCCAATGTTGAAACATCCACGTATATGCCATCTAATGAACCATTTTCACGCTCCCAATCAAGAGAACCCCACCCATAAACCTCCAGTTAAATGCCACAAACTGCATACCCATAGGAATAGAAGGTCCCCCATCACCCCTGATGTCCCAACCACTGAAGTAAATCCAAAAAGCCTCCATTCCCAAGTATCCAATGGATCCAAATCCAGATGAGTGTTTGAAACTAGAGGACCCCAAAGGCATATATTGGGATTCTTCAAGGTAATGGGTGTTTTGGGTCTTATCAAAACATTATGGAGGTTAGCATAGTCTAACAATTAATTCCATAAACTCACTAGCCCTTTGAGGCCTGACACTCCTTAATTGGATACATCATGTATCCCAAGCCTAGAAGTACCTAGGATATATTGACCTACTGAGGAACTAAAATACCTGACCTAGTGTTTTTTGTGCACCATATGAGAAGGTATCAGCATCCCCCATGCTTCTAGAGCGAGTTTTTCAACTGATTGAGTATAGTGAATTGAAAAAATGAGTCGCATGTTTACCTTGAACCATCCAAAATGCTCAAATTCACCTACTCAGATGGTGCACTATACAATGGTTCCATGTAACCTTTTTGTACATTCCCCTGTCACCTTCAGGTTAGTGATTAATAGAATTTGATGACTGAGAGACTTTCGATGAAACCTTTTTCTTATATCATCCCAGAGGATGACCAAGCCCTTAGCGAGAGCCACTATCCATTCCATAGTTATTCCTATACCATTAGATGATGTCCTCACCCCTAATACCCTCAGTGTTCTACTATCTGTTCATCACCCCATTATGAAAACCCATACCCCAATCCATCCCATACAAAATGCATTGATCTGATTCCTACTAGTAAACCCCCTAAGATCTCCACCATTTGGAATGCATATAAGCATTCTGGTGCTCAGAACAATGAGGTCTCAAGGAATCTATAAATACAAATTAACAGTTGACATCACACCCTCCCATCAAACAACTGATATTTGATGACCATGACGTTACCCCAATTCTAAAGTACCATGGTCTAAAGATATTATTAAACTATATTTCCCATGGAGTGGAATGGTCCCATTCCTAGCTTCCTCTCATATAAACCTTACCTAGAGTGCCCCACCTACTAAACTATTGGAGTACCTAGACTTTCATTCAATCATATGATTCATTGGCACCCATGTTCAAGGTATAATCTAACCAGCAATCTGGAAGGTAGACCTTTAACTATCGGGTTTATCCATCCATGAGTATTACCACTTATGAAAATAGATCACAACAACCATGTTTATCCACAAGGTAGACCATGAACCATTTGGTATTTTAAAAATTTTAATGACATTGAAAAAGAATCATAAAAGATTTAAAATAAATGTTTTATAATGTTTTATTTAATCATGGTATTTTATTTTTTATTTGGATGAATGAAAATGGGATTACCCAAAAAATATTCTACACATACTAGCACTCAACTAAACAGGCTCTCTACATAACAAGCTCGAGAAGACCAATCGGCCTGTCCCAACCCCCATAAGGCTGGTATGAGTGGTGTTTGTATAGAAATATGCGTGATAGAGGTTGAAAAGGTGTGTAAGGAAACTTCATAATATTGTGGGATAGTGGTTTCACTGTAAAGGGGTGGTCCACAGTGGCGAGAAGGTCCTCTAACCCCATCAAACGTGTCAAATGGATAAGGGGAGTAGTTATCCTCTATAACTAAGTGTAAAGATCTACATTTTCAATGTGGGATATAGAGAACGACATGGGTACTATTCATTTTATCATTTACAACTCTGTTTCACCCAATTATCATGTCATCTCCATTTTACAACCTCTTCACGACGATGATACTGCCTATACTATGATGCAGTCAATCCAAGCCACTGCTAGAGGACAATGTAAGACACTGAAGATGCTTGAATTTGATATTTGTTCTACTTAAAAGACCTAGAACTACCATGGATCACATACTTAGCTTGAGGTGACAACCATGATACCCATGATGAAGAAGAAAACTAGGATAGAAGATGGAGATCACCAACTATTGATTTGAACACCACTACATTACAACTAAAGGCTATGCAACATAGCTGCATAAAGAACTCAAATCAAAAAAAGAACACTACACTGTGGTTATAGGATTCACACCCTTTAGGGATTTAAAATGATAGGAGAATGGGTTTGAGAAAAATTAGGTATTATTTCATTTTAAAATGGACGCATAGTGTCCATGTTTTGGAAAAATTAAGAGGCTGCATACATAGTAAAAATTATTTGCCGCAATTCACACTGAGGATTACAATGAAGTTTCTATGATGTAGAATGCACACTTCATCATGCAGGTGCTCAATTTGATAGAAGAATAAAAATTGAGGAGGGAACTACGACCATGGTGAAATATGGTTTCACCATATCCAATAAAAATCCATGAAAGAGTAAAAAATACTACTCCATAAGAACATAACCCACACTATACCTTACTATTAAAAAACCTGTTTCCTTTGGGGTATATTTACAGTACTATCAATGTCCTCAAGGGAAATTTAAAATGATATATGTGGGTAAATCTCCAAAAATCATTGATTTAAATAACTTTTACATAATTAAAGGAATATTTGGATACACTTAATGGCTAATAAGGTGGTTATAGGAAGACAAGTTTATAAATAGAAGCAACCTAGTGATATTACATCATATGGATACAAATATGAAAGCACAGTGAGATATAATTATCTCTATAAATACAGGATGAAGACACTTCATAAAAGGAGAATAGATCTAGACTTGGATATAAGAGTACCTAGTACAAAAATTCCATAGACCAAGGAAAATGTCTTCCACTACTATTGTAGGAGTCCAAATGGGAGATCTCAACTAGAAAACTAATGCAAGAGTGGAGGAATCAAGTCATCATCAACAACGAAGATTTTTAATTCGGACTTCATATATGTATTTTTTCAATTTGAATTAATATTTGAATATGAAAGTAAGGAATATTATTTCAACCATTTACAACACTATTATGTTAGAACTAACTCTATAAATCCCCCTAAAACACATAAGTAATCTATATTAATTTAGAGATTGATTATGGATAAATAATTACTTGAGGGATAGGTGTGTTTTATTTAATGGATTCATATAACTACATTCAAATTAATATCAATTTCAATTAATAAATATCAAATACATTAAATTCATAGTAAAAGTGATGAAATTTTGGAGACGAACCTCAATGTGATATAGGGGAGTGGGAAAAGGGAAATCAAAACCTAACTTATCCTTCCATAAAAAATACTATCATTAATACATCCAAGTTGGTTAGGATAGTACTGAACATCAATGCATCCCCACTCCTCCGAACACAGCTTCCTGAACCACCTCATCACGTACGAGCTGCATAGTAGGCCAGATCTAAGCAACCAGACATCATATTAAACCTATCTCTTTTATTTTTCTAATTTACATATCAATTAAACCCCCTTTTTAATTGAATAGAGTGTTTCTACGACCATTTCCGCACCTCACAAACTACTTCATAATTATCGGGTGGATAGAAAAAAATAGCCAAATGTACTATATTCGTAGTAAGATGGTGTTGTGAATTGCATTAATTATTATACCATTTTCCATCAATTTTCATAGTCACACTTTTAATCCATAATTTTATATATCTTTCTACTTTTTTATACAATGGAAATAAAACCCTATACTCATTCAAGGTTGATAAGCTGATCCTAGATTCGATCATCTATATATCATATCTGACACTATCCACCCATGTTCAACATGCTATGACCAATATAGTTTTTCAACCTCTACCACATACTCCATGACCTACATGCTCCCATTTTCATTAATTCTAGAACACTAGTGATACAATACTATTAGAATGACCACTTATTATGTGATATGAACCCTATTTTAATATATTCGACCACCATTTCAAGGAAAACTATACAGATTTGAGATCTTTTTTTCTCCCCATGTTGTAGTGTGAGATGAGTTGTCTCTAATAATGTGATATTCATTGGACAACTATGTTGTTGATGTTGAAATAGTCTTGTGGGAATTTTTCCTTCCCCTGATTCAGTGTTGTCATTTTTCATGCTACCATATTACCATCTAAAAAAAGAGCCTTCATAGTTGAACTTGAACAAGTTGATGACCTAATATAAATTCAATAACAAAGAACAACTTTTTATTAGTGTCATTACAGTATCGTGTACCCAAATTATAGAGTATCAACACAAAGCATTCCATTGGTGAAAAGTGGAAACTGGTAGGAAATGGCCTTTTCTAGTGCATCCATGAGAACCTATTGACCAAAAAATGCCTTATGCTACAAGGCCTATTAGATTAGTTCATAACATGAACCAAAAAAAATTATATGTTTTGTAAATTAAATACCACCAATAACATGTTATTTATGAACGATGTATTAGTAGTATAGTAGTAGTAGGTGTACACCAGATACCCATGGAATGAAAATCAACACCAGATCCACCCAACATTTGATAGATCCCAGGACACCTACCTCATTTCATAGTTATAAAATTTAAATTCATTATTCCACCCTAGATATATATGGGCATACCCTATATAAGGATTGTTGTTGTGAGGGTTCAAAACATTTGTTATTTAAGTGATAATAGAACTCTGTGGTCTTGAGACATCATGATCTGTATTGATATTCATTTCTACCATAGTGGTGTTTGATGGTTGGTCCCCATTATCCAATCAGTTGATCGATCTATTAATATAGTTACTAGGTTAGAACTGGTAATTCAATGCTGGTTAGTTTTTTAAATTCAGAACCAATAAACATCAAATCATGCTTGATCGCTCCCCATTCCGTTACCTTTTTTGGGGGTAATTGGCTAAGAGCCTGCCTTCTTACATGAAAAATAATATTATTAAAACTATATTGTGGAATCCATATATAACACTTGGATTTCATCATCCACCAACAATATCCATGGTGTAGAGTATGATATGATTTGGCTTTCCATCCATGATACTCTAATCAGGACTACTGAGACGAAGGCATATAATCACCACTCGATCATACTAGTGCACAAGAAGAAGTGAATAAACCTTATCTCTATAAGATACTCTTAGAATGGGTTTGGATTGTGATAATATTTGAGCCTAAAATAATCAATCTAGAAGTCCAATGTTATACCAACTGAGCTATACACCCACCTCACCTTGAGGAACCAAGCATCTGGGTAGGATATCTCAAGAAATCTATGCACCAACATAGATAACTATGCTCATGAAGACCCTTGGGGTGTAGTAGAATATATAGGATAACCTTGTGTTATATTGGAACCACTCAGATCATTTCTAGATAAAAAATTGTTATTGTATCAATGACTCATACCAATAATTCTTGATCAACATTACAAAAACATGATGATTCCCCTGGACATTCGGAATTCCCAAAAGGCATCCATGTTGCCTTCAAATGAGGGTACTTTTATACTATCCCAATACATATTTTTGAACAAACATGATCCATTTCAGCCTCATAAATACTTTCTTCATATTACAATGATCCTGATTCCCCATTTACATAGCTGTCATTCTCCTTCCCTAGGTCACATTGATATCGCCTTCCTTATGTGTGCTTGATCCGATTGATCGAAATCTAGCCAGCCACTCCACTCATACTAAAATTCCCCCATTGTCCAGTATTAGTTGAAATGAAAGTGTCCCATATGAAAATAACCATATCTAGTAGCCCCATATTATTCTTCACTGATACAGGAGAAAATTCAACCCACTTTTTCATTCCATTTTCCCAATCATAGCTGTCAATAGGTCAGAAAATCTCTGTATACTAGTCTAATAGAATACACTAAATGGGGGTTCACTTCCTAATTGAACTAATAGATAAACTACCATAGGTTACATAGGGAATAGATTAGCTCTAATACAATTGATGTTCCATCACTTCGATCGTCAGGATCAGATCGAAAATCTCACCCAATTAGTATAATAGGGAAAAGGAAGGTATATCAATGAACATCGATATGATACAAGGAAAGATAGTTAGAAGCATCTCAAGATTAGTTCCATGAATGATATATTTGTTTGTTAGTACACCAGTGAAGTCGAACAACCATAATGCTCAAATCAGCATCTGTGATATGAACACCAAGATGGGAAATAGGAAGTGAAAGATATAATTATGTAAATCAATGATCCCCTACATGATAGGTGTGGCTACCTCCCGAGATTCTAATTTATATGGTTTTGATGTATATCAAACAATATTTAGTTCAGTGACGTCGATGTTCAATTTTTTATATTGTTAAAAGATAAAGAGTTCCTCTCATTATTTTCTAATTACACCTATAATCCTCAAATCATACCATTACACTAATAGTATTTAGGTGGATATTGTCATTTCCCATACCCTATTCAATAAGAGGCTTCATTTGAGGTGTGTGTAGTAGGAGAAGTTGATTATTATACATTATCATTCCATAGTCCATGGGATACCTAAAATATCCAAGATCATTTCCTTCGAGGTTTAGTATAATATAGGTGGTATATTGATTCCATGGATGAATTTACCTCATCATTCCCATTGACCCCATGACCCCCAAGGGGTTTCCAAATATATACTGTATGATCTATGATTTCTACAAATTACCATACAACATCTATATGGAATTGAAATCCCCAGGGTTGGTCTCTCTATGTTGACTTATTCAATGGAAATATTTAGTTCCAATCATCTTGTAGTGTTTCACACCCTTCACCATCAATCAAATTAATCATAGCCGAGAGTTGATAAATCATACATAAAATTTTCAATAGAACAACCTTCAAATTCCTTCCCCATTAATCATGGTGTTTTGAGAACATGAAAAACCCATTCTATAAATTTTTCATCATTTCACTCAACCTTGAGGTCACTATTTCATCATGATGGAATCCATTGATGAGAGTTGGTGGTTGATCTTGGCTTCCCTTAGAAGAAAACTTGAACTAGTCCATGAAGAGATCTTGATTGTATCATTAGAGAAGGATGAGGATTCCAGTGATCCTTACACTAAGAAATAAGAATCTAGCCATGAGTATCAATTAATTCACTACAAAATTAAACCCATAGAATGAGTTATCCAGTTTCTTTGACCATAGGCAGCTTCTTCCAATGAGTCTCAAATACGAAGAGCATACCTTCCAAGGGTGTTTATTTAACAATACTTTTCTAACAATATTATATATATAGTAAATAAATGAAGATATTTAGTATAATAAGAGATCAATTTCCTTATTGACCTAATGTGTGAACCCAATGATCTAGTCCATATTCAAAATGCAACCATCCCTGGGGTGGTGTTTGAATGCTATCTCATATTCCACTATTCAATCCATTGTAATTTCATCAAATAAACCATTGAATGATGTATATAACACTAGAATTTGTTTTTCAAGAGCTATTAGATGATGTAGTGTCTATTTTATAACTTCCATACGTTAGGAACCTTTATTTTTAAAAGCCCGAGTCACTTCATCTAGGTATAATCAAAATTAAGGAAGGGATTCCAATTTTTGATATTGTGCCAACTATAGTTTTAAATCACCACATACTTGTTTCATATTTTTCACCAGATCAGATGAGACAACATGACTGATCAATAATCCAATGTTGATTTTTGGGTGTACACCTTGATAAAATATCTCTATGTCTGAATAGTTTTTTGCATCAGTAATTAGGACTACATTTTTTGAAATATAGGCCATGAAATATCCCTCTAGTGTTTTATAATGGAAATGGTTGTAATGATACATGCACTGGTATTGTTTGATTGTTTATCTAATCAATCTAATATATTTGGATTTAAATAGAAAACATTTTTTGGGAATGCCTAATTTCCTGGTGGTCTGTGTAACAATAATTCCATTTATGGATACCCAACCACCTACTTTGAAATATCATAATATTTGATCACAACATGCATTATATAATCACAAAAATATTCCCCCATTACACAACTAGAATACAGTCCATGAAATTAATGTGGGGCATGTTTCGAAGAAGTAACAACCACCAGAATAGAATACCCCATGATGGAAGCATTCAGAGTAATTGAATTTATTTTGAAATAGTTGATAATTTCTATCCTATAGATATATAGATACAATATATCTTATCCCATTCATGAGAAGTATAATTCACTTTGTTTTTAGAAATCCTGGTATCAACCCCAATGCTAGTTTTTATCCTTTTTTTAGTTCCTGAGGTTATGTTCACATATCCCACAACCGATAGGAATCAGGTTATCCACCACTTTGAGACCAGTCAACATTTTCTTGTGAACTGGTTGACGTTAGATAATACATGGACCATCCATTTCAAAACATCTAGTCTTAGATTCCAAATGTGTAGTTGATTTATTGTCAATTTGAACACCCATATCTTTGACAAAACGAACTAGATTGCATATCATAGAGGGAACATCCATGATCAAAATAGTGAGTGTGACCTGATCAGCTCTTTCATAGTGCTATCCAACCCCAAAATAACTATACAGACAAGACCGAGCTCTATATTCAACTCTATTCCTTTAACACCGCTAAAAAACTTTACCATTTCACAACATTTCAATTGATGCAACCCAGAAAGATGTGAAATTGCATCCCCATATCCCAATACTAACACATTTTTTCCACTAGTTGGGTACTCGTTATTTTATGTAGGTACATTCGACACTATAATATGATCTTTAGTTTAGCATAATGGGTTGGTTTGAATCCCATGAAATATTCTGAAGATATATGAATATTCTTATTGATTGATTTTTCCTTCTCTGAAAATAAACAAATATTATCATATTCCATCATAGTATCCCTAGTGTAGAGAGGGTCCAAGGCTTAAAGTGCGAGTTGAGTCAATGTCTAATGACTATCATGCAAGGTTGTGAATGTATCGAATCAAGCACTCTATGAAGATAATTCAATATAGGATATCATGTGTGACTAGTGTATCTAAAAATGTTATCCCTATCATTTAAAGTGGTGTGTTTGGTGACCATGGGGAATGTTATCACAGTTCTTCTAGTGGTATAGATCCTGACACAATCTTGTAAATGGTATGGATGGTTCTGGTATACCCATCATCATAAAGGTTGTCTCGAAAAGAGATGAGGGTTGAACATAGCGATATTGGTACCAATAGTGAATGATTCTTGCACCCCCTGATCATTCCTATGTCTGACCACACACCAATGGGGTACCTACCTGGATGTCAAGAGAAGGTTTTCCTTGGATATTGAAGGCCTCCAATGAAATTGTTCCAACCACTCCAAAAACAAACCCTCAAATAACATGTAAATCAGAACACCACTACCTACTGCTTTTCTACTAGACCACCTTCCAAATGGTCAGAATGGATACATGGTGGAATCACACATTCATAGAATGCATAAGCGAGGAGTATTCCCACCTAAGTTTACACCATCCATACTCCATTAATTCCAAATACCAAAACTAATATCCATGAACTCATGAAATCCATCATCTATACCCTCACTCCCATTACAATCACCAATGAGTAGCCTGATATGAGTGACCTACTCTTTTAATCGAATTCCACATATTTATTGAAATTCTAGTCTACAGTTTGTCATTGTTCAAGTACATAAGTTTAGTTGTTTTGATATTCCCATAAAATAATTCCAATGAACTCATGAGATTGAATCAATTATACCTATTTTTGATTTGTTACATATTAGAGAAATGTATGGAATCATGTTTTTGGGTTTCACTAGTTAGAAGTCCTTTTTTCTACTGGTGGTTGGCCTCAACCACCTCCCTGTACTCAGCCCCCAAAAATGGAGGTATCCTGGGTTTTATTTTTCTTGGTCATTTGTATTTTGGATCATTCAATATGACCATAAACCTTATCATTTGGTGATGTTATTTTATATGGTGGGATCTCAAGAGATCCATACCCACTCAATCACAATCAAAAACACCATTACACGGAACCACCTAAAAAATGTGATCAGTGAGTGGGGAATCTAGATCTAGTCTAGAAGAAAAAAACATTTATCTTTTGGAAGTCAATCACACACAATTTCATCTATGTCTGAGATGTGATGATTAGCTTCCAGTATAATCATGAAAACTTCATTGGTGGATAATGCATAATATATTGTGAATGGGGTAGAATGACTATTTTGGCCATTGAATCCAATGCATGACCTATTGGTGGCATGACATTGGCTATCCACTTTTTGCAATTCTAGATGACATGCTACTCCCTAAGAACCACATCCACCTGACCATAAAGACAACATCAATCCACTAAAATTATATATGTTATATCATTTTTGAAATATCAACAACAAAACCACCCATTAAACCACACCAACTAACTATTCTGACCACCATTATCTTCCAAAATGACCCATGGAAACCCAACCATGATGATGACATGACACTATAAAATCATAGTCATACTACTAAAACTACTATTCTAGTATAGAACCTCCATCTCTTATTCCAGCACCACCATATCTATCATCAAACCCCTGAACACTGAATTGTCATATGAGGTTAAATTCACCCCTTTGAACCCAATACAACATGCCACCTTTGAAAGAATGGTTTGGTAAATTTATTGGCCCCAAGGTTGACTAGACCATGACACTGATGGATTCTCGATCATTTCACATGGTTCCAATGCCATTTTCCATCTGACTCATCAATGTTCTTCGTGTCAATTTTATTGAATATGATGTAATGTCACTGGAGGTGTACATGGTGGTTTGACTCGAGTACCTTTCCATTGGAATGGAGTGGTGAACTAAGAGATTTGAGATACCTATTATCTAGCTATTATATTATTATGAATATTATTTCCCCATGGTATCTACCCAATCTATGCTATAGGAGAGAATTATTGAGTGCTAAAAAAGATAGTTCAAATCTTTCATATTCACTCGGATATTGTTCTTATACTGAGTTTGATAAATAGTCTAAGTAGAATTCCAAGTTCCATCCACCAGTGATCACAACCAATAGGTATAATACCAACAAAATATTTCCACTACATACAACCGTCTGAGTTATGGATCGCAATGGATTGGCCCCACACTATATTGAAATCCTATCATACTAGGGAGTGTACCTTTTTTCTAATAAACCCCCAATGGATATGATATGAATGGTCTCATAATCTTCTAAACCTATCTCAAATAACACTATTTTCAATCTTCCAACAACAAAATAGTTGTGACCAGCATCTACCCATGGAGTTGATGAGTTTAAATCAAGGTTCCAAATGAAATCATCGATCTGAGACCATAAATTTATTTATCCTATTATCTCTGACGTACCTCTGATCAAGTTTTTGAGTTCCTAACAAAACATAACTACCTAGATCACTATGACAGGAAGCTTAGATCACCTTTGAATTGTATTTCCTTACATTATTTGTCCCATATTGTATTCATACATTTAACACCAATACATTTCTAAGTGATTTGGGTGTATTTGGTTATTATAAACCACCTGATACACATTAGGTGGTATCCACGCCAAAAAAAACTGAACATGATCTCTTCCCCCTCAAATTGAATGAATAAGCTGATTAACTGGTTCCATAATATTCCAATCACAATGATAAATGTCATCCATCATAGCACCAAGGACCCACCAGATAGATGTGATACCAAGAAAAATTCCCTATGATTGTATCAGAATAGTGTGAAACCATCACTAACATGTGATTCAAGTAAGGGGAGAAATGGATGAACCAATTTCCACACATATCAATGAATTATCTGGATCCTTCTAACACAATGTGGATATAGTGATCATTGTTGTTCCTATAGTGGATCTGGAGAGTCCATTAATTTCACTTATGATGCACTTGGGTTAGAGAATTAGGCATTGACCAAATGTGTGGCACCACATATTGGTGGAGAAGTGGAGGTAGAAGACCAGATCACTATTACCATCCTATGATGAATTCTACTGTCTTTCTCATAGTGAAGTGAATATTCAAGGTGCATGGGGTACTACCATCTTGCTATGGAGAGCTCATCATCTAAACAAAGAGTTCATTTTCACCGAATTCCATTTAGGAGATATATTGGAAGTCGTGAAATAATTCATCTTAATCACATTAATAGGTCAATGAGGTTCGGTTCCCTCTTATCAATACCCAACTACATCACCCTTTTAGCACTGAGAAGGTCTTAGAATATATATGTAAGTCTACCTATTAGAAGATTAATATGTTTTTAATAAACATCTGCTACCCCAATTTCTTACTTCCCACCTATTAGATGCAGGTAATAGAGGTAATCTAATGATATACTTCTATCCTTAGTATTGTACTACAATAGTGAAACAATTGGTGGTTCAAGTTCCTATTATGTTCCATCAAAATAGATTGATCACATGACAAATAATATAAACTACTAGTGTACTTGTGTTAGTTGTTGATAGGGTCATCTATTTTCCATATTTATTGGACTCTTAAAGTCATGTTTTTTTCTAGTTTGAATGTCCCAATGGAGGGTAGCATCATTTCCTAGTTGCTCTAGACTTTCCCAATGGCTCGTTGACCAATCATAAAAAAGGTAAATCATTTAGAATCATGTGAGCATCCAACTGCACTAATTAAGTCAATTTATTTTTTTTCATTACTAAATTATCTTCCTCTCTAACTGTTTGATTAATATTGTAATTGGGGTTCTATTTCACTCCCATTTGGAATGTGGTGGGTTTTTTTCTAATTCCCATCACATTACTCACTGAGATATCAATTCCATGGATGAATCTGGAATGTTATGTATTATAGAGGGTAGTTATCCATGTTAATTCAGGGTGTCATAGACAATATAGAATTTGAACACACCACATACTACTTATCGAGGATTCATTATAAATGGTTTGGATAAATGTTAGGGCTTTCAACATTGTGGGAAGATCAATCCAAACCATTCAAACTGCACTCGAATCGTCACCCCTAAGGCCTTGATTTAATGGGGATAATAGCAATCCTTCCATTCATTGTCACTTCAATTATAGTATCCCTAGATTCCACCTATTTTATTTGAACTTACAAATGCTAGACCCAGAGGCTGATAAGCACGTAAAAACTATTGTATTCATACTAATCGTCTGATCCCACTCACCCCATGGTTCTCACACACCACTAATATAATATTATCATTTTATTGAGTGTATGGATCTAGTCATGTTTCTATTTTCAATGATCTATTCCCCCATTTACATCACTAAAAAATCTGGAACCCATTTTATTGACCCTTGGAAATCCCATTTCATGGTATCTGGATCAACCCATAACCTACATCCCAATCATTCCATTATATTTTTTCACCACTTTTTATGATTGGATTATACCCCCCCACGAATTATAGGTGGATATTGTGGTGTTATAAATTTATATGTGATCTTACTCACCAACACATACAGTTCATTCCCCATTACCCATTATATATTCCTAATAACCTCATAGAAAACATTTGGTTTGAGACTTATGTTGACCTATCAACTCATATACCAAAAAATGACCCATTTTATAGTTCCAAAGCAAGAGACCCCACCCATACACCACTAGTATAATTCCACAAACTACTAGCTTGTAGGTGTAAAATGTCCCCCATCACCACAGATATACAGATTTGTGATGAAAATCTGGAATCCCTCCACACCCAAGCAGCCAGTGGAGTCAAATACAGGTGTGTGGTTGAAACTAGAGAACCTCAAATTCATGGATTGGTACAATCAAAGGTTTTTAGTGTATTGGGGTGAGAAAAACATCAAGAAGGTATGCATAGTCCTACATTTTATCCAAGGCATTCACTGTAACAGCCCAAGATTTTATAAAAAAATATTCTTTTTAATTTTATTAATGTCTTGTGTTGTACGCTACACCAAAAAGAGCTTGCACAACACACATCCTTGACTTGACTTTCATTACACTCAATCGCGACCTTCCTCGATAGCGTGTGTAGTACGCAATACCGAGTTTCACTAAACAACGATATGCTATAAAAATATTATTAAAACTAGACGTTATGAATAGTAATAACCACTTTTTGATATCCAGTAAATCTTATTTTTCAAAATGAACTTTATTTTTGGATTCGGAGTATCGAATTTAGCCTAAGGTGAAATTTTGGTACTTTTCGGATAACTTTCATATTCTGATGAATAGTGAAAATTACTAAATTATAATTAAAAACAACTTTTTTAATCGAAATAATTAATAGTGATAAATCATTAATTTGAGTGGTTTTAAAGTATATTTAGAATATATTTTTACAATTTAATACAATGTTGGTCATTGGATGTAGTTTCACATTTAAACTAGACATAAACAAGTGTCAATCTTTTGATAGATATTGTTTCTTAAAAACACGCTATTTGTTTTAACAGCGGGATTTAATTATAAAATTAATTAATGCAACTTTTATGTTATGAATTTGGTAAAATAGAATTCATTTTTGAATTCGGAATATGAAATATAGCTTGGGATGAAATTTTGGCATTGTTCTGAAAAACATCAATTTTTGATGAATAGTGAAACTACTAAGTGGTAGGTTAAAAACTGAATTTTTGCATAAAACTTAATTTTACCGCTTCTGTGAATGGAATTTCGAAAATCCGAGAGACACGGTTAATATCAAGGACTAAAATGTGGTTCAATGAGATGAAAATAATTTTTTGGTGAATAGTAACTTTTTACTTTTTTTACCACGGTTAATAGTAAATAAGGTAACTAAGGGTAAATATGATATTAATATTACCCTAACACATGTCCTAATTCTATTGGACAAGTGTAATTCGACCAAAAACAAACTTAGGAATAAAATATGACCATTTAGGCCCACTTGGATTAGATTAGGACATTTATTATTAATTTATTTAAAGAAGGGTTAAAATAGTTAAAATCAAAGTTTAATAAGTAAATCATTTTTAATATGGGGTTATACATAAGATAAATTAGACTATAAATATTAATTAGAAAGCTAAAAAGATTTCCTACATGATGGTATTTTATTTGTAATTTTTAGACATCAAATAATATAATTTATTTATGACACAAAAATTATGCAGTAATTATCTTATTAATGAAATATTGACATAATTGATAATATAAATACCAAAATAAATGTAATTTAAGACTTTTTATGAATTCCACTAATTTTCTAGGTTATTATGATATATTAGTGTTGCTTTAATCAACTTGGTTCGAACATATAATTCTGTTATGACTTTCACAAAAATCATATATCAAATAGTGTCAAAATTGACACAAAATAGTTTTTAAATCAAATATTATATTATTAATTGTTATTTTATTTCTAAAAATCTAAGGTTCGTCCAAATGACTTAGATAAGGATATATGTATTAATAATATACAATTTGGGGTTCGTTTGGCATGTTATAGTAAGTTTATTAACCATATAGTGAAAGAAAACAAAAAGACACGGTAAAAGTTAAATTATTTAACTTAGAGTTAAATCTAATTGATAAGGTTAACATAATACCCTAAACTTCTCTAAATCCTATTGGTTGATAGGATTTCGACCCATCCCCACTTTATCTTCGAAATAAGACCCTTTGGAACCATTATAAACCGATTTTGACTTTAATATAAAATAATATTTTGAGATATTCCTAAGGTGCCCCTCTCCTCCCCTATAAAAGGACACCTCCTCCCCCTCCTCCTCACACCAATTTGAGCACTCAAGCTCGGCCAACCCCTGCCAAAATCTCTTCTCCACTTCCCTAGAAAAATCATAGTGGTTCTGGTCTTCCTCAAAGACCAATTATAGTGCCCTAAGAGGAGGTCTCAAAGAGGCACTTCAAAGAAGAGGTAATTACCGTTACCAATTCTTTCATCTTTATTTCTTCTTCCACTTCTTCTTCTTAGGTTGTTTCATTATGAAGTAATAACATCAGTATCACTAATATACTGATATGTTATTATAAGTATGAAACAACCCTATTTCACCATCTATCCATCCTACGGAAAAAGAAATCACCGCGCGTGCGTACGTACGGAATACCGTCTCCACGCCGTGGTGTAATCTATTTTCCACCACCACCTTACATGGATGGGTATAATGGTGTAAAGAATAACTATACATAGTTATTACAACATCATATTGATTCTGATATATTGTATAATCCACTCCAATTCAGTTCAATATTTATGGAAATGATATCATCGCTCGTGCGTACGTATGGACTACCGTCTCCACGGCGCGATGAGATTCATTCTCCATGTTAACCATTTAAGAATGATTATAATGTATATATAAGAAATAATAATGAAATATATGACATTATAAAGCTACTGGATTTATGTATATATATACATATGTATGTCATCTACTTACTTCCATTTCAAGACAATAAGGAAAGAAAAACAACGTTCATGCGTACGTACGGACTACCGTCTCCATGAACGGTGTTTTTCATTTTATTTATATATCTATTATATATATATATATACTGAATATATATGATATATAAATCATATTTTATATTCTGGAAGTAAGTAAATCATGATATAAGTAATAATGATGTCAAGAACAACAAGTCAAAACACCTACGATAAATGAAACGATTTTACCCAAAATGCTTCTTTAACATGGAATTTACAAAAGAACGGGTAATATAATGTCATAAGTGAACCATATATGATATCATAACAATGAATATGATTCTGGAATAAGTCAATAACATGATCTAAATCATTATACAGGAGGTTCGGACACTTACAAAGCAAGTCGGACATAAGGTAAGGGAAATATCACAATCTCACTTTTATCCGAGATTGTATTTATTTTGGTAATTACTGGGGTGTATTTTATCATCCACATCCATGTTCCCTCAACATGTAATATTATTTCCATCCTTATACAATAGTTTATATCCAATTTTACCCTTCGGTAAGTTTTTTTGTAAAAGATATGAAAGGAATCCTTTGTCGTTTTTCATACGAGGTACTTTTTGACTTTTCCGACAAAAGTACGAAGAATGTTTTTTTTGACTTATACGGCTTGAATGGATTTTTAAAACATTATTTCCAAGAAGTTTCCTTTAAAAGTTTTCAAGTTTATTTTTAATCAACTTCTTTTATTTTAAAGTTGTATGACATGTTATGAAAGGAAAAATGTTTTTGAAGAAGAAAGGATATTTTCCTCAAGAATGAAGTTCAAGTATTTTATCAAAATGATTTTCCATCTAAGATAATAAAAGGGTTCTGTTTTTATCCCTATTATTACATGGATTTGATTATGTTGTGATGGAAATATTTCTTATGAATTCCTTTATCTTATATGAATTTATTTATGATGTCATGATGTTTCAAGAATCCCATTTTTGTTACATGTGTTATGCGATGATGTATGTTTTATGGTTATGTGGCACACATAAGAAAGGATTCATTATAAGATGGGTGGGACCTATATCTCCCTCCAATGCATTGGGTAAAGATTTTATATCTCATGAGATAGACATGGCTGGAATGGTAGGTTATACCGGTTCAGTGAAACAGGACTGGAACGAGGGTTACTCGATTCAGAAAGGGACTTTGTCCACTAAGATAGTCTTGGAAATGAGTCATGACTAACAAGAAATGATTTTCCATGATTATGTGTGCATGCCACAAAGTTTCAAGTTTCATGTTATGATTATGGTGATCTCATTTTCACTTCTATGATTTGTTCCATGTTAAGATATTATGATCTCTTTTGCAGGTTATGATTTTCAAAAAGATATGATATGATTTTTATTTCTTTTGTATACCCTTACTGAGCATTTGAGCTCACCCTTTTATGTTTTCTTTTCCCCAGGATATAAAGAAAGGCTTTAGGTAAAAAAAATGGAAGATCTTTACGGGAGATATTGAAGATCTTTCACCAGGATTAGAAGATTATGTTCCGAGTTTCCAAAGACACTAAACTATTACGATCCTTGTGTGTGTGTTTTTGTTATGTACTAAGTATTCCGCAAATGTAATGTAATGTCCATGTACGTTAGGCTTCGGGTCTCTACAGTTGGTATCAGAGGAAAGGTTTAGTCAACCTTTGGAAACTAGGATGCGAAAACGTTAGTGAGATCCCTAGAGATATTTATAAGGTATGTCTAGGGATGCCCCTAAGGATAAGTATACGTATAGGATATAGTCCTAGAACTATGGTAATGATATTAGATTAAACCAAAGATGTTAGATATTTAAGTTACTCCCCCTTTATTATGATTTTTCCTCTCACACTATTCTTTTTGGGTTTTAGAAAATGGCTGGAAACAAGGTGATTCACGATAATGGAGGAAATGATGGACAATGGAATGATATTATTCATGAGCAACCAAATGAAATGGGATTTGGAAGTCCAAACATCATTATTATGCCGAATCAGCAATCTCACAATATGATCAATAAAGTAAAATTTGGTAAGTTTCCTGACTCGACTAATAAGAGAAAGATGGAGTTCCATGATGATCATAGAGGAAAGAAAGTTCAATTTCCCCTATGTAAATCATGTGGGAAGAGGCATCAAGGAGAATGTTTCGAAGGAACTGGAAGATGCTTTGGGTGTGGAAAAGAAGGACACAAAGCCAGTAAGTGCAAAGGAAAAGGTTCAGTTAACACCAGGGATGAGGATAATGGTATTGCTACAACATCAACAATGGTTAAATGTTTTAAATGTGGAATGTATGGGCATTATGAAAACAAATGCCCTAAGGGAAAGACTCGTGAAGAGAATCAGTATGGTCATATGGGTAGTATTTATGTGGATGATGATGATGAGACTACAAATGATATGTGAGATGAAAGAATTGTTGAAGCTCGGTCAATGGTTTAAGAATGTAGTGGAATGATTACATGTTTATCATGTGTAATGTTGTATAAGAAATCTCATGGTACTATGGAATAAAGAGACATCTAAGGATTGTTACACTGTTGTCTTTTCTTAAGTTTTGAAAGTGTATGATGAATGGTACCAGTAACCATGAAATGTTATTTTGGAAAGTAGATTATAAGTGCATAATTAAAGGATAAGAAGATAAT
Source organism: Viscum album (assembly GCA_963277665.1). Classification (NCBI taxonomy): domain Eukaryota; kingdom Viridiplantae; phylum Streptophyta; class Magnoliopsida; order Santalales; family Viscaceae; genus Viscum; species Viscum album. The sequence continues at coordinate 568,193,623 of OY728153.1, read as the reverse complement.
GATATGTTTGATTATATTCATGAGCTCATGATTGATATAAGGACTAAGTGATATCATGGTTTGAGTATATAGAATTTTGAGGATTTTGGTATGTGGAAAGTGTTAACTTTTAACTACACTCATGTTTTCACTAAGGTATTCAAGAGAATACATGATTAAGGACTTTGAATGTTTGGAATGTGACCAACAAGACATATCTTATGATATGAGGGGATCAACGACAGTATTAAATCTCTGGTAATCGTTGTCACTATATTATGAGAGTGGACTGCAGTATTATAAGCCTAAAGATTAGACTGGATTATGTTGGACATAAGTTAGTATTGTTTAAGGATAGAAGATTTTCGATATTATTGATGGGATGTTATAGTAACGTAGTTTTAGAAAAAGGGACAACCTGCAGGACGGGCGACAGCCCATCGCTTCGGACAAGGCTATAGGAATCGAACCCACAACCAAAGTGCGACTGGCCTTTATCGCCTACCACTGGCCTACAGGAAGTCCCTGTTTAGTAGAAACTAGTTTTATTATATTAAGCAGTATGATATATGAAGTATAAGTCCATTTTAGGAACTATATATGATTAATCTCACTATAGAATGACTTATGTATATTTAATAACTTTTGCTTACCTTTTGTTTGAGACAGATGGAATGACCCGTCATTCTATCACATGATCTGCTAACACTTCACGAATAACAAATTCAACTTCATTTATTTAAGAGATGAAGTGGAAATTGTTCAAGGCACGAACAACAGTGATATTGTATCAAAATAAAGTAAGTATTTATTCTAATTCAAATTTTCAACTTTAGGGAAATGATCTTGAAAACCAAAAATGTTGTCCTAGTGATCTTATACCTGATGAATCAGATGGTACCTTAGATCGTCACAAATTTATGGATTTGTGATTACTGGATTTTCCATAGCCATGTCCTCTACCACTCTCCATCAGAACATGATGGTTAGATTTCTCTTCCATATCCATATTTTCACCTATGTGGAAACCCAGTGATTAGTTTATTTGGGTAATCGTTACATTTCATACTTTAGTTTTTAAAGCCAAGTTTTGGTATTCCCTTTTACGATGTGGGTTTCTATTAAAGAAACTTTCAAATAGTAAACCATTTATAACCCCGACGAATTTCGAGGGCGAAATTCATTTTAAGGGGGGTAGAATGTAACAGCCCAAGATTTTATAAAAAAATATTCTTTTTAATTTTATTAATGTCTTGTGTTGTACGCTACACCAAAAAGAGCTTGCACAACACACATCCTTGACTTGACTTGCATTACACGCAATCGCGACCTTCCTCGATAGCGTGTGTAGTACGCAATACCGAGTTTCACTAAACAACGATATGCTATAAAAATATTATTAAAACCAGACGTTATGAATAGTAATAACCACTTTTTGATATCCAGTAAATCTTATTTTTCAAAATGAACTTTATTTTTGGATTCGGAGTATCGAATTTAGCCTAAGGTGAAATTTTGGTACTTTTCGGATAACTTTCATATTCTGATGAATAGTGAAAATTACTAAATTATAATTAAAAACAACTTTTTTAATCGAAATAATTAATAGTGATAAATCATTAATTTGAGTGGTTTTAAAGTATATTTAGAATATATTTTTACAATTTAATACAATGTTGGTCATTGGATGTAGTTTCACATTTAAACTAGACATAAACAAGTGTCAATCTTTTGATAGATATTGTTTCTTAAAAACACGCTATTTGTTTTAACAGCGGGATTTAATTATAAAATTAATTAATGCAACTTTTATGTTATGAATTTGGTAAAATAGAATTCATTTTTGAATTCGGAATATGAAATATAGCTTGGGATGAAATTTTGGCATTGTTCTGAAAAACATCAATTTTTGATGAATAGTGAAACTACTAAGTGGTAGGTTAAAAACTGAATTTTTGCATAAAACTTAATTTTACCGCTTCTGTGAATGGAATTTCGAAAATCCGAGAGACACGGTTAATATCAAGGACTAAAATGTGGTTCAATGAGATGAAAATAATTTTTTGGTGAATAGTAACTTTTTACTTTTTTTACCACGGTTAATAGTAAATAAGGTAACTAAGGGTAAATATGATATTAATATTACCCTAACACATGTCCTAATTCTATTGGACAAGTGTAATTCGACCAAAAACAAACTTAGGAATAAAATATGACCATTTAGGCCCACTTGGATTAGATTAGGACATTTATTATTAATTTATTTAAAGAAGGGTTAAAATAGTTAAAATCAAAGTTTAATAAGTAAATCATTTTTAATATGGGGTTATACATAAGATAAATTAGACTATAAATATTAATTAGAAAGCTAAAAAGATTTCCTACATGATGGTATTTTATTTGTAATTTTTAGACATCAAATAATATAATTTATTTATGACACAAAAATGATGCAGTAATTATCTTATTAATGAAATATTGACATAATTGATAATATAAATACCAAAATAAATGTAATTTAAGACTTTTTATGAATTCCACTAATTTTCTAGGTTATTATGATATATTAGTGTTGCTTTAATCAACTTGGTTCGAACATATAATTCTGTTATGACTTTCACAAAAATCATATATCAAATAGTGTCAAAATTGACACAAAATAGTTTTTAAATCAAATATTATATTATTAATTGTTATTTTATTTCTAAAAATCTAAGGTTCGTCCAAATGACTTAGATAAGGATATATGTATTAATAATATACAATTTGGGGTTCTTTTGGCATGTTATAGTAAGTTTATTAACCATATAGTGAAAGAAAACAAAAAGACACGGTAAAAGTTAAATTATTTAACTTAGAGTTAAATCTAATTGATAAGGTTAACATAATACCCTAAACTTCTCTAAATCCTATTGGTTGATAGGATTTCGACCCATCCCCACTTTATCTTCGAAATAAGACCCTTTGGAACCATTATAAACCGATTTTGACTTTAATATAAAATAATATTTTGAGATATTCCTAAGGTGCCCCTCTCCTCCCCTATAAAAGGACACCTCCTCCCCCTTCTCCTCACACCAATTTGAGCACTCAAGCTTGGCCAACCCCTGCCAAAATCTCTTCTCCACTTCCCTAGAAACATCATAGTGGTTCTGGTTTTCCTCAAAGACCAATTATAGTGCCCTAAGAGGAGGTCTCAAAGAGGCACTTCAAAGAAGAGGTAATTACCGTTACCAATTCTTTCATCTTTATTTCTTCTTCCACTTCTTCTTCTTAGGTTGTTTCATTATGAAGTAATAACATCAGTATCACTAATATACTGATATGTTATTATAAGTATGAAACAACCCTATTTCACCATCTATCCATCCTACGGAAAAAGAAATCACCGCGCGTGCGTACGTACGGAATACCGTCTCCACGCCGTGGTGTAATCTATTTTCCACCACCACCTTACATGGATGGGTATAATGGTGTAAAGAATAACTATACATAGTTATTACAACATCATATTGATTCTGATATATTGTATAATCCACTCCAATTCAGTTCAATATTTATGGAAATGATATCATCGCTCGTGCGTACGTATGGACTACCGTCTCCACGACGCGATGAGATTCATTCTCCATGTTAACCATTTAAGAATGATTATAATGTATATATAAGAAATAATAATGAAATATATGACATTATAAAGCTACTGGATTTATGTATATATATACATATGTATGTCATCTACTTACTTCCATTTCAAGACAATAAGGAAAGAAAAACAACGTTCATGCGTACGTACGGACTACCGTCTCCATGAACGGTGTTTTTCATTTTATTTATATATCTATTATATATATATATATACTGAATATATATGATATATAAATCATATTTTATATTCTGGAAGTAAGTAAATCATGATATAAGTAATAATGATGTCAAGAACAACAAGTCAAAACACCTACGATAAATGAAACGATTTTACCCAAAATGCTTCTTTAACATGGAATTTACAAAAGAACGGGTAATATAATGTCATAAGTGAACCATATATGATATCATAACAATAAATATGATTCTGGAATAAGTCAATAACATGATTTAAATCATTATACAGAAGGTTCGGACACTTACAAAGCAAGTCGGACATAAGGTAAGGGAAATATCACAATCTCACTTTTATCCGAGATTGTATTTATTTTGGTAATTACTGGGGTGTATTTTATCATCCACATCCATGTTCCCTCAACATGTAATATTATTTCCATCCTTATACAATAGTTTATATCCAATTTTACCCTTCGGTAAGTTTTTTTGTAAAAGATATGAAAGGAATCCTTTGTCGTTTTTCATACGAGGTACTTTTTGACTTTTCCGACAAAAGTACGAAGAATGTTTTTTTTAACTTATACGGCTTGAATGGATTTTTAAAACATTATTTCCAAGAAGTTTCCTTTACAAGTTTTCAAGTTTATTTTTAATCAACTTCTTTTATTTTAAAGTTGTATGACATGTTATGAAAGGAAAAATGTTTTTGAAGAAGAAAGGATATTTTCCTCAAGAATGAAGTTCAAGTATTTTATCAAAATGATTTTCCATCTAAGATAATAAAAGGGTTCTGTTTTTATCCCTATTATTACATGGATTTGATTATGTTGTGATGGAAATATTTCTTATGAATTCCTTTATCTTATATGAATTGATTTATGATGTCATGATGTTTCAAGAATCCCATTTTTGTTACATGTGTTATGCGATGATGTATGTTTTATGGTTATGTGGCACACATAAGAAAGGATTCATTATAAGATGGGTGGGACCTATATCTCCCTCCAATTCATTGGGTAAAGATTTTATATCTCATGAGATAGACATGGCTGGAATGGTAGGTTATACCGGTTCAGTGAAACAGGACTGAAACGAGGGTTACTCGATTCAGAAAGGGACTTTGTCCACTAAGATAGTCTTGGAAATGAGTCATGACTAACAAGAAATGATTTTCCATGATTATGTGTGCATGCCACAAAGTTTCAAGTTTCATGTTATGATTATGGTGATCTCATTTTCACTTCTATGATTTGTTCCATGTTAAGATATTATGATCTCTTTTGCAGGTTATGATTTTCAAAAAGATATGATATGATTTTTATTTCTTTTGTATACCCTTACTGAGCATTTGAGCTCACCCTTTTATGTTTTCTTTTCCCCAGGATATAAAGAAAGGTTTTAGGTAAAAAAAATGGAAGATCTTTACGGGAGATATTGAAGATCTTTCACCAGGATTAGAAGATTATGTTCCGAGTTTCCAAAGACACTAAACTATTACGATCCTTGTGTGTGTGTTTTTGTTATGTACTAAGTATTCCGCAAATGTAATGTAATGTCCATGTACGTTAGGCTTCGGGTCTCTACATTCACGGGACCTCTGAAGCCAGACCCTCCTTACTGTGATACTTCATATATCCTAGGCTAGTGAGGACATGAGATATAGGCTCTAGTGAAGACCTGGAATACATAGCCAAATGATTTATGTCCACCATATGAGAAGGAAACATCGTCCCCCATGCTCCCAGAGAAAGTTATCCAACTATGTGAGTATATTGGATGGTCCAACCATTTCTCATATACACCTTGAACCATCCACCATTCCTAAATGCACCCACTAGGATGGTGAACTGGACAATGGTGTTGATTATACTATTTTTTCATTCCCCTTGCACCATTAGGCTATAATGTCTTGTAATTGGATGAATAAGTGACTACACATGCAACATCATTCTTTTCGTATCCCATAGGATGACTGACCATTCCATCGATCCTCTTTTAATTCCACAATCATACCTGTATCATTGTAAAAAGAAATCACTTCTGATACCCTTTGTATTTCACTATTTGGTCATCACCACCTAATAAAAAACTATACCCAAAAATCTCTCATATGAATTCCATTAACCCAATTTCTAGTAGAAATCCCCCTGACCTGTCTACCCTTTGGAATGCATCCAATATTTTTGGTGATCCAAACAATGAGATTTCATGGTTTCTGAGTTGTTGAATTGGAAATTGATATCCCACCATCCAATCAGTAGGTCAACAGTTTATGAGAATTATTCCACCAAAATTCATGAGAACTATGATCATTATACAATATTTTAATATAGTACCTATGGATTTGAATGGCATCATTCTTAGCTTCAAACCTTAAAGACCTTCATATGGGTTCCCCACCTACGGAACTATGGAACCTTTGGGAAATTCATTCAGTCGTACAAGATGGAAGGTGCATAAGGTTTTTCTTGATTCATACTGGGGGTCCACAAGGTAGATATTGAACCATCAGGTTCATCTGTTCATGCTTAGTACCACTTTTGATAATTGCTTATGACCACCTTTGCTTTCCCTTCTTCATGGAGCCTCGGACTAGAGACTACCGAATAGATTACTGTCAAAATAACATGAAATTATAGAAATTTATATATATATAATGAAATAGTATTGTTCATTATCTTCCTCCCTAATTTATTTATTTCCTAACCACCAAATATTCTACTCAATTGATTATGCGGTTGTTTTGACTGGTGGCACCGAAGAATAAACCCTTGGGGGATGGAATGAAGGTGGTGTGATGGGTGTGATAATGGGAATCTCATTTCACTTCATTAGGTCCACTATCACAAATAACTTTCCCCCCTTTGGTTAAATGGGATGTGGATGGCTATCTATGGATCAAAAGTTGAATAGTCTCATTTTGTGAAAACTCAATGGAAGTGTATACTAAGTAAAACCATAAGACAATGGTGGACTAGTGTGAATTTATACACCACACTAGTGAGATGAATAGATGTGGGGGATGAGACCGAGAATGAATATGCATGGAAGATACATGATGAACATTCAAGATGTTCAACTTATTAGTTTTAGTTTGGAAGCCAAGCAGGGTATGTTTGTTGGGATTTGAGGTTCCATTATGAAGGAAAACTATGTGAATGAAGTTATTCCTGTCAGCTCATCTTAGTAAATCATGTGGGGAATGTAGGTATATAAGTATACATACAATGTATTCCATGGGAGATTGAAGTCTATTTGGGGGGAGCTGGTTATGTAGGTTCCCCATTGGTGTTTTGTCAGACCAACCATTACTTGACATCCTAGGGGTTTCCCCACTAACATATTTTATGTAGATTTGAATGGGAGGGAAGGAATTACCAATGATTAACATGATCCAATATATTATTCCACCACACAATAGACTGTTAATGATTGGTTTTTAAGTGAGATATTAGACTATTAGGTTACCTCTTGGATGGAAGGTAGTTTATTGGGATTCTCATTCCATTGGATCAGTGTATAAAGGCAAGGTCAAGAAACCATTTTCACACCACATTCCATCTGATTCTATTTTATTGTCTTATAGAAGTCATATAACCCCCTCTTTCTACCTGTGATCCCAACAAAGGTGGAATATAGGTTTCAATGATCCAATAAATAAGGAGTTGTATTTGAAAGTAAAAATGGGAGTGAATAGGTCCTCCCTAGTCATTTACGAATATACTTCATGTATCCCAAGCATGGGGGGACCTCAGATACATGAATTCATCCAGTATGATGTTCCATTTTTTCTACAATCAGTTGAACCATTTTTGGCATTTTGGAGTTAATGATGGATTTCATTCACTCATTGGAGTCCCCATATCATCATATCATAGAGCTACCATGGTACCTGAACACCCTGTTTTCTATTTAAAATATCATATCATTAGTATAGTCCCATAATATCTCTATGATTGAGGTATTGGCCTTGATATTGAACCTGTACACCTAGAACATATTGGAATTTCATTTCTCATCATTAAGCCCCTACAGACCATCACTATCATATTGGATCTAAATGTACATGTCTCCCTATTTCCAACCATTATATACACCTACCGACTATCATGGTCATGTTATCTATCTATTCACCTTGAACTCCAATAGGTGATGATCCCCCACCATCCATTCTGTCACCACATATGGGGCCTAGGAATTGATGGATAATGGTAAATAAGGGGTGATGGTTGTTCTTCCATTGTGATTATTGGTGTTTGTACTTTGTGAGATGTTATGAGCATAATGGTCATACACATTTAAAGAAGGACTTTAACCCCCATCTCAGAGAATAGGTCCTTTAGAGAGGAAACACAACCCCATTAAAATTACTTTTAAAAAGTATATCTCATGGTCACTGAATGAAACCCCATCTACCTGGATAACACAAAACCCTTAATTTAAACCATTCCCATCTCTCAATAAAAATTTATATATAGAAAAGAATCTATCAATGGTTCAAATTATAATCAATACACCATTACCATTTCTCAACCTCAACTATAAACAATAACCACCATTGAAACTCTGTCTCTCTATGAGCCAAGAAGGGTGATTCAGAGACACTACCATATAAATTTCATCTACAAGAATGGGAACTCCAATGACTATGTTATATCCCACACTAATATTTCTCCTTTTTATGGGAAGGTTGTTTCACATAGTGTATTTGTTGAGAAACATAGGAATATCACCTAGAATCTATTAAATAGGGTTGAGTTGGATTATTGATACTCATGAATTTTGGGAAGGGAATCACCCAACCATCCATCATCAATAGTGTCCCTGTAGACTTTCCATACCACCCATATGAATTTCTATGAAATATATTCCATATTTGTAGCTACCTTAGAATTGAATATCAGGTAAAAAAAATTATGATTTGGAAGGCCAACTCAGGTGGTGTCTCTATAGTTACTGGGATAAGAAAAAAGACCACAAAAAAATAATGAAGGTGAGTCAATATTATAAATTCCAATAATAACATAGGTGCATAGAATGATTGTGTAAAGAAATTGATAGAGAATATTATGGTCCATGAAACAAAAATTTAAATTCTTTGGACCACCTAGGAGTGGACTGATCAAAGGAATGAAAATCGAATGTCCATGTATCGATGGTCTTATAGGATTAGTAAAATCATTCATTGGAAAGAGTGACTGGTGAAGTGGTTGGACCCCATGGAAGGAACATTGAAATAAGATGTAATGAGTAGGGTTGGAGTTAGGAATAGGAAAACCATAAATTGACAAACTCTAATAGAGTAAGCGATGTGATATCACCCAACACCCATAGAGGAAAAGTGGAACCCTGAAGCACCACATTTGATGCACCAATAGAGGAAATAAAAAGTAAATCATGATGTATGGATATGTTTCAACAATATTTGAGAGGACACTAGTTTATTTCAAAGAAAAAAATAGGATAATGTTGTATGAAGATATATGAGTATGGATATTGGAGATATGAACTCTTCTCTGCACTAGTAACACATCAACCATGTCCAAACATGAATTATCCAACTCCAAAATGAGCATATTCACACGTCAACCATATGAACAACCCCTTATTAGTAGTATATGGGATATAGGGGTTTCTTCTGGATTATATAGTAATTAGAAACTGGGACACTAAAATAGTTATTGGTTGAACTGAGATTACTCATTTTTTTGGATGGAAATAACAACTAGGACCTCAGTTCAACCATTGGGATATGGAAGTGGGGTTGGATGGATAGGTGTTTTTGGTTTTTATGTGATAACCAGTTCCACACAGTAGTGTTTTTCATTAATCTTATATCATAGTGGGGTTTTAATATATTTGTGTCCAGAAGATAGTTCAACATCGACTACTAATAACAAGAAAGACACAGGAGCTAGGTCTTTTAAACTACTGAGAAACATGAACCATCCCAACTGCCCAACCTTTTATCATGTGACTAATAGCACAAATGCCATGATAGAAAAATTAGTGGCTTTTGAATAGACAAATTAAACCATAGGTGAAATTTATTTTATCTATTTAAATCAAAAGTAGCTTCACTAAGGGGATCAAACCTGCCTTTAAAAGACTAATATCAAGAATAACACATACTACCCACAATAATTAAGGAACGAAAATAGTTTTTAAAACCTATTCTATACTAGTCATTCAAATGTATTTATTTTCCATTCGAGACCTTCTTTTTCAATATCCAATTTCTTTGATAATATTCATATTTTGTCTTCAATGGTGTCATCCTTGATTTTTTATAAATCATGAATTGGTCACATATATGACTTCATTATTCTTGAAGAGTGATCATCTCATTTTCATCCTCATTTTACTTATTTAAATTTCCCATTATTTATTGAGAAATATATGTATGTCTCATGCCCCTATGATGTGAGAATATCTCATCTTATTAAAGCTCTTTTATCATAGAATATAGTTCATACTGAGGCATGTGAGTGGTCGATCTAATCCATTTTAATAATAGGTTAGCTCCATATTCCAACCTTTCCAAAGGTTCTGTTGACTCCAGGTATATGAGTTCTAGATGAATAAATTGGATTCTATTTGATTGAGGAATATTCATAAAGGATTTCAATCAATGGTTTCAAATAAACAGATAAATAACACCACACACAATAGAAATACCAAGACTTATCTTTTACCAATTGTCATCCTCATTCCCCATATTCTAGAACATATCTTCTCTGATATAGCTTATCAAATATATATTATTTTCTTTCTATATTTAAGAAGCTATATCTAGAAATCAATTTTTGAGATGATATGTCTGAATGAATTATTCGCCTTCCATTAAAGGTCCTTGGGAAAGTCATTTTAAATTCTTTTTGTATATTTGATTTCCCAAACTTCCCAGAGAAGTCAATGTTTCTTCTTTCATTCATTCTTATTTGTTCTGATATTTTGGTATCCAATGGGATATGAAAATGGTCCTCTTCATCCCTCTATTGTTCATACTCTCTCGACTGTGCTAGGGGTATGATCTCGAAATAATTTTATATACGGTTCATCTTAGTCTATCCAATTGGCAAGGCCTCGGTTGGTTGATTACAAATTAATACCTTTCTTTCTATAAATAATTTTTCACCATTGACTCTTATCTTTCAATGAAATGGAGATTATTAATTCAATTCAATGATACATATGAAAACTATTTCATTTTATTACACTTTATTTCATGATTTAATACATATGATTACACGCTATTAAGCATGGAAGATAGAGAATTATAGTGTCTTTGGTAATTAGGTTGGTTACATAAAAACGTAATACAAGGAATTTATCACCACTATTGAAAAATCATTAACATGTACATATGATTCCTTCATACATAAATAGTGATGGGATAACCTGGGGGAATTCATTGAAATGGGTGATATATAAATCCAAGTAAGGGAATAAATATGGAATAACCTAAATAAGGAAATACATTTTAGAAAATAGGCATATTAATGAGACATAAAATTGATGAGAATTATGAACATGTACATTGAGGCATGATATAACATTATAACATAAAGGAAACCTGGGAAATGTGGCAACAACTTAAAACACTACATCATAAACATAGGTCAAGGATAAATTCCAAGATATCATGATGTAAAATATCAATGATGTATTATGTTTACTCCTCCATCCCTTGTATGATGTCTCATGAGACTAAAACATTAAAAAATTCATTAGAGCGCTATATAATTTTGGGTCCACCTATCACTTTAAAATCATTCTCATGCTTAAGTGTGCCACACAGATCAAAAAACATAGAATAATTTATCATTCAATAATATTTAATGGTCAAGGAGTGTGGAATAAATACATGTAACTACCTAATTAAAGAAGTATAAGTTCATAATGGTGAAAACTCTTAATAGGAAATGAGTAGTAGTATTAGCTACACAATTTTTTGGCATGGAAAATCATGGTGAAATATCAGCAGCATAAAGAGGGCGTATAAATGTTCATGGAAGGAATACTGATAGTGAAAGGGTATTACATAATTTAGGAATTATAGGGGACTTAAGGTGGACATGGGATAACATATCACAACATTATTAAATGGAGATAAAATGCATAAGAAAATGGAGATGCATGAATAAAAATGAGAAGGAGAGTACCCCATAGTAAATATTTTCAAGGTAATGGATGTACATAATGGTTCATGGGAGGGATTACAGAGAGTTAACATGGTATATAATCATCCAGAAATCACATAGGTGGTAAGTTGGATATGGAAGAACATATCCCATGATTATTAATTGGAAACCAAAGGCATGAAATAAAGAAGATTCTTGTATAAAAAAGAGGAGGGAGAGGTCTCATACCACGAGAGAGTGATTCCAAAAATAATTAGATGAGTTTCCTAAGAGATCAGGGGCACCTTGGGTGAACTATAGAGAGTAGAGTGTAGATTAAGGATATGTTTCATGTTTTCTAGTGAAGATAAATGGGATATTTGGAGGATTTATATAGGAAATGAGTGGGGAATTATTTATTATTTCTAATACTTGGCTTTGGACTCTATATAAAAAAATAATCCAAATAAAAATCCTTCCCAGGGTTTTTGTTAATGGTTTCTACCTATGAGAAGAAATTTCAATTATTTTATAAGGAAAATATCCAAAATTAATAAAAAAAAAATACCATTGCTGATGTGGAATTGAGTTATATCCTAAATGAAATGATTTTAAAACCCTAATATATAATATATGTTTTGGAGGATTCATAAAGTGTTTATAAAATTAATGAAATAATACTAATATTTCATTATTCTAAGGGGTAAACAAATATTTTTTCGTTGATAACTTTTGATTAATTTTTACTTCATTTTTTGTTTATTATGATGTCATAATACACACCATTTATTTATACCGTATTTAAATTTTACCCAAGAATTTGACTATCTCAGAAAAATATGAAACATTCATCATTGGATAATTTTTACATGATGAATCCAAAAATGATATTTTTTATATAGAAATAATTTTATAAATAAATTAATTTTTACTTTTAAAATATTATTTACATTTATTGATTAATTCTTAGTTTGTGATGATAACAATTTTCGAACCATTATAGAAAATACGTTTAACATCCTAAAAATTACATTATAAATTACATTTATCTATAATAATGTAATAATAATATTTTATGAAATTATAAATTATTTTAAAAATTAATTAATTCAAAAAAATTAATGTCTTATTTTAAAATCCATATTACAAAAAAGTAAAATTTGTGATTTATCGTATCACAATATAATTTTTCTCAAACAGATTACTTAATCATTTATAAATTAAAAATAGTAAGAAAAAATATAATCATAATTTCAATGAAAAGGAACTATAATTACTCATCCTATTATGGTTACTTTTCTTCAATACTCTCTTAAATTATTTTTGTCCTTAATTAACCAATTTTTGTTTTTATTGTGGTAATAAATGTTTAATATAGTTATTATTCATGTTGTTTAAAAATTAAGATGACCTGGATTCCTAATTTTAATTAGTTGAATGAAAATATTGAATCTATTTTATCAAAATCAACTCACAGTGTATTAATCCTTTAGTTTAATTTAAATCCCATAATCCTAATGGAAAGCAGTTTTCTGAAAAATACATTTTTTAAGGAAAATATTATTTCACATTAACTATTTAACAAGTATTATAAATTACATGAATTAAAATTCATAAAAATTTATATATAATCAATAAAATTCATTTAAATAATTTCTTATTATGTTCTATTTAAAATAATTATAATGGATAATCAATATTCAATTTAAAATAGTTTTTTGGAAAATGTGTTTTAATCATAAAAATAAACATGTATTAAAATCCTATATAATGATAATTTAAATGTAATTAATTGAATTAAATATATCTATAGAATAATTATGTAACCTTGAAATTTAATTAAATATGATAATTTTACTTTTAAATTAATTCATTTGTTAAAAGAATGGATAAATTTTAAAAAATGGTATTTTTACTTTTCTCTTAAGAATCTATATTTTCTGAAAAATACAAAATTTTCACCCTAAGATAATTTTGATATGATGATATACAAAATGGAGTTTTTATATCAAATAAATTTTATAAATTTTCTAGAAAATTATTATATTATTTATAAAAAATAGAAATCATTTTTCAAGAAATCATATTTTGAAGAAGGAAAGACATTACAAAAAGTTGATTGATTATTTACTAAGAATTAATCAATAAGTATATAGGATATATATATATATATCATGAAGAAGTTAATCCTAAATATATCAATAAATTTTATAGAATTAATTAAATGGTTATAATTAAATAATCATTGTTTGTTTGGGTTCGGTTGTCTATGTCATAGACGCTATCGAACATAGTATTATCTTTTAAAAACTCAGGGCATTACATTCTTCCCCTTTAATAAATTATGTCCTCGCAATTTAAACATGAACTCGGTACGTAATGATTTGACACCTGAAAATATCTTTATTAAAAACCCAATACATAAAAGGGGTTAATAAAACATCCACTTGAAAAGAGAGAAAGGGAAGTATGATGGTCATCACATAACAAGGTTTCCAAGTATGAGAATATTAGTGAGAAGTGAAAACTTAGACATAGAATTGAAAACTATCACTAAATAAATAATTGATTGTGATAGAGAACATTGATAGGATAAAGTCAATGACCACAACACCATAAATATAATATGGATAAAATGACCATAAATTCCTAGAAAATGATCATAAAATGAAAACATTTTTAATTCAAGATTATTTTTCTATAGTTAAGGAATTCCATTATCATGTAGACTAAGAACCAAAGGTCAGATACTTTCATAATAAGTATAATTTCATATTTTAAATAATTTCTACTTCAATATCATCTTTTCATCAAAATTATGATGTCTCATGATGATTTTTTTTGTGTGCGTAAAGCACTAGAATAAAATTCAAAAAGATAACATAATACACAAATGAATAACATTATATTCTTCCTATCTTTACAAAATCCAAAAAATTTAGCATAAAGTAAGATAATACTGAAAATGAATAAACCTCAATACATTATTTTCAAAAATTCCACAAATAATACCAAGGTTTTAACATAGATCATTCTGTAAATAAATTCCAATATATAACACAAATAACCTCAAAATTAAAGAGTGGTTTATCCTAAAAGTTTGTCTGATAACCTTCATATTACACATCCATAAAAAATATAATTCTTCTAAAATAATTATTTATATCAAAAATAATGTGTATACACTCCAGATACCAAATAAAATATCTCTGTAAATATCATTAATCATCCCAAAATTTAAAAATATTTGATATTATCATATGTATACCAGAATATAAAAAATGATACTAAGCATCCAACAAATATATTTTCAAAATTTGTATCAATTATTTTAATCATATGATTAGACTTAGACATTTTATCCAAAGACAAAATAGGTTTATCCCAAAATTAAACACCTATTAAGTGTTATCAATCCCTCAATTATGTGTTTTACAAAAAATCACCTTATAACTAAATAACTTGTACATGTTTTCATTATCATTCAACATATATTTCAAATAATAAAATGAAAACCATTGTGGAATAATATTATATGTGTCATGATTCGTATACCCATAATGTAATTGATATACTACTTATTAAATGTAACTCTCAAATACCAATACATAAACACATTAATACTTATACATGAATGACTTACATGGAATTGGTCATTCCATTTTTTGGGATTAAACCCTTAGATTAAGGTATTGAATCCATTCCTCCTATTTCTATCCATTATCTAGAATAATGATAAAATGAGGGATGATTAATTTTAAAATATTAAACACATAATTGATAATCCAATAACATTAATGGGATAATTTATTAATTATGTTTATTCCTTAAATAGTGAATTTCTAGGCTTCAATCTGTGTTTACCATGATCTATTTCCTAACATATAAACATATTGGAATTTTTATTCCCTTAGAAATTGTTTGTAACAGGATTATAATCATTCCAAAAACATATACTTCAGTAGTGTCAAACTAGGTGTGTAGAGAGGCCTATTATCGTGCACCAATTCCTAGTTGACTCTAGCTCAATGTGGTGGTTTAGGGGTTTACCCCAATGTAAATCTCTATCAGAGCCATATCCAGTTGTAGTGTTCAGACATGGATGTATTTTATTGATAAACCACTTACTCTATACTTTAAAAAAATAGTCTTGTTTTCCTATACATAGTTTTATCCCTAAGGCTTTCACTATATTTTTCTAATCCTAATCCCAATGATAACAAAAATTTTCCCTCGATACCAACTATGACAACCCTTTCATTTTTTACACATTATTTAATGAATTATTATATAATATTACATCTAATTTAACCAAGAAGATAAATATGTATATTGTATTTGGTAATTAGGTACATTAAATAACAATATAAAACAAGTAATACACCTCCATTATTGAAAACATCTTTAACATGATCATAATATTCCTTCTTATTTAAAATTGCATTGGACAACCATGGGACATATATAAGAAAGGGGTGAGATATAAAGCCCCATAAATGAATAAACATGACATAACATGAATAAAGTAATACATTTTTTAAAATAGGCATATCAATTATACATAAAATGGGTGAGAATCATAAAAATGAACAATGAGGCATGTTATAGCATGATAAAATAAATGAAACATGGGAAAAGTGGAAACTAATTAAAACACTACATCATAAACATAGGTCACGACTAACTTCCAAGACATCATTATTGAAAAGAAACAATGATGGATTATATTCACTACCTAATAACTTGAATTAACATTCATGTTACTAAAACATTACCTAATAAATTGGAGTGCTATATAATTCTGGGTGCACCCCTCACATTCATTTCATTCTCATGGTCAAATGTTCCACATATATAATAAATCATGTAATATTTTATTATAAAATTTTATTCCATTATCATGGATCGTGGAATACATAATTCTATTTCCCCAATAAAATAAGTGTATGTTTATAATGGAGAAACCATTTTATAGAAAATGGGTATGGGCATTCACTACAGAATTGTTTGGCATGGAAAATCATGGTGAAATTTTAGCAGTATAATAGGGGCATATAAATGTTTATGGAAGGGATTAATGAGAGTGAAAGGGTCTCTGATAATTTATGAATAATAGGGGTAGTAAGTTTTATATGTGAGATCACATTCAAAAATTAGTAAAATGAGATAAAATTCATAAGAAAACAGAGATTCTTGAATAAAGAGGAGAAGGTTATGATCCCTTACTAAATTTCTCCATGGTAATAGGTGTACATAAAGGTTTAAAATAGAGATTAATGAGAGTGAAAGGGGAATATCATCAACCATAAATCACATGTGAAGTAAGGGGGTTTAGAATAACATATTATAGAATTAGTAACTAGAAACAAAGTTCATAAAATGAAGAATATTTTTGAATTGAAAAGAGGAAACGGAGGCCCCTTACCTTGAGAGAGTGATTCCCACAATATTTGGAGAAGTTTCTTATAGAGCATGGTGTCACCTTGGGAGGACTCTAGAGAGGTGAGGGAAGATTAAGGGCGTGATAAATTGTTTTTTAGTGAAGAGAAATAGGTGTTTGAGTGGGGTTATATTGTAAATGAGTTGGGGATTCTCTATTATCTCTCTAAAAAAGGTTTTGGACTTTGTATAATAAAATAATCAAAACCACAAACCATCCTTTTGGTTTTTCCATGGTTTCTTCATAAGATAGATTGTTTTAATTATTTTACAAGTCAAAGGTATGAAATTATTAAAATAATATCATTTCTAATCTATAAGTTATCCATGTCCTTAAAAAAGTATTTTAAAACCATAAAATATAACATAGGTTTTGGTGGATTCATAAAGGCTTTATAAAATTAATTATAGAAAATTTTATATTTCATTATTTTAAAGTGGAAACATAATTTTGTTTTTCTATACCATTTTAATTATTTATTACATCGTTTTGGGTCATTATGATTTCATAATATATAACATATATTTTTACTGTATTGAAAATTTACCCAAAACATTGACTCTCTCATAAAATTATGAAACAATAACCATTGGATAATTTCGAATTGCTGATTCAAAAAATGATATTTATTTTATCAAAATAATTTTATAAATAATTAAAATTTTAATTTTAAAATAGAATTGACATTTATTAAAATATGATGGGTTTTTAATAATAACAATTTTCAAACCATTATATATATTACATTTGATATCATAAAAATTACATTATAAATTAAATTTATCAATCATAATTTAATAATTATATTTTATTAAAATATAATGTATTTACAAAAAATTATTATTTCATCAAAATTAATGTCTTAATTGAAAATGCATGTTACTTAGAAATAAATTTGTGTTTTATCATATCACAATGTAATTTTTATCTATATTATTACTTAATATTTTATAAAGTAAAAACAATAAGGAATAATTATAATAAAAATTTAAATGAAAATTAAAAATAACTATTTATAGTATTAGGGTTACTTTTTCTATAGTATTTATTAAATTATTTTTACCCTTAATTATCCTATCATATTTTTACCGTGGTAATAAATATTTACTACAATTATTATTCATATTTTTGAAAAATTATTTCGACCTTATAACCTAATAATAATTATTAATATTAGAAATATTTATCCCATTTCATCAAAATAAATTCACAAAGGAGGAATAATTTAATTTAATATAAAATCCATAAGCATGATGGAAAGTAGTTTTCTATGAAATACATTGTTAAGGAAAATATTATTTCACTATAACTCTATAACTAGTAATCTCAATAATGTGAATTTAAATTCATAAATGTAGATATATAATATAATTTTTTTAATTTAAATCATTTCTTTTTAGGTGTTATTTTAACAAATTACAATGGAGAAACATTAGGCATTTTAAAACAATTTTCAGAAAAATGCATTTTAATCATAAAAACAAATTTTTATTAAAATGTAGTATAAAGATGATTTAAATGTAAATATAGCTAAACAATATTTTTTTACCTTCAAATAAAATTAAAAACAATAATTTTACATTTAAATTAATTCATTTATCAAAGTAAATGACGATTTTACATAAAAACGGTATTTTCCACTATTCACTTATAAATCTGAATATTTTGAAAAAACCTAAAATTTCACCCTAATTAAATTGTGATACTATGATATACAAAGTGGTGTTTCTAATGAAATAAATTTTCTAAAATTTCTATGAAATCATTATAATATTTATGAATAGAAATAAAAATTATTTTTGAAGAAAACATATTTTGAAGAACGAAAGACATTAACAAAAATTGATTGATTATTTACTTAGAATTAATCAATATTTATAGGATATATATATATACATATATATTATTTTAACCTACTCATAACCAAAAATTTTATGGAAAGATTAAATTTTTCATATTTAAATAATCATTTTTTTGGGTTCGGTGTTACGTATCACATACACTATTGAACATAGTTTTCTATTTTAAAACCTCTCATCATTAAAATAAAAGTTTCTATAATCTATATAAAATATATCCAAGATATTAAATTCTATTTTGGATAGTAAAAACATTGGTTCCCAGTATTGGAATTGATAAAATATACAGAAGGTCAAATCATCACCAAACCCCTAAATGGAAGGCCACTGTTACATTGTAAGAATATAATCACGTTGTTCAACCACAAATATGTCTAAAATAATTATTTTAAGGTAATGGAAGAAGTTAAAGTATTTATTTTTGGAAAAGGGGAAGATATGTAACACCCCAAGGTTTTTGAAAATAAATATTGAATGTAATTTTATAATCTATCCATTAAACACAACTTTGCCTCCTCACGGTTTTGAATCTCGAAAAATGGTCATCTAGAGTTGTGTTTAGTAAGTCATTTGGAGTCCGATAGAACAAACTTGAATTTTTTTGAATAGTAACATACCCTTATAAATAGTAATATGTATAGTAATATGACCCTCATGAATAGTAAATAATGATATTATTTTATTTTATTAAGGTAATAAGATAATGGGATCTTAATTAATTTTTCAATGTAACATAAAACAAATTATACCTCTATGATTTTTATATTATGAATTAAATTTGGATTTATTTAAATATTAAATTAATAATATTTAGAATTTTCTTTTGAAAAATGGAGTTCACTTTTTAATTATACACATCGAAAAATGGTATAAGTTAATTTTTGGTATTTTTATGAAATTCTATAATTTTTGATTAACAGTGAAATACGATAAAATACGTTATATACAAATTATCAGTTAAATACACTATTTATGACATCATAAATGATTTAAGTCCACTTGGTTCGAACTCACATGAACTTATTACTATTAGGGATCAAATGAAACAACATTATTGGTTGTCTTGATGGAAATAATAAAATAATGAAATAAAATATTCAAAATTTACCCCTCTCCTCCACTATATAAACCCATCACCACTCCCTCTTATCTTCTGTACTCTAAGGCTTGAATCAACCCAATTATCTTCCCAAATACCCTTCTCTAGTCACTCCACGCAACAAGTAAGCTCTTAGTCAATCCAAAATCCCAAAACCCCTTCCCTTAAGGAGGTTCTCGAGGAAGTTATTTCAAGAGGTAAAACACCTTTTTTTATTTTAGTTTCATTTCAATTTATCTTCTTCTATTATCCTCTCTTCAACTGCTCTATCCAAATGATCATGATAACTCTAGTATCATCTATATACTGTAATTATATCATGTGAATGGAAGAACCATCATTAATATTCTTACTCCCTCCCTTCTATTTTTATAAATTAAATCAACGTCCATGAGGTTCTAATTTATATCCTTCGTGGATGATGAAGTTTTGCTCTCCAATTTCTTCTTCATTACTGGTCATAAAACCATATTTATGGTTGAACCAGAATATTATATATGTATTATAACCTAATTAATATTCCGTAACCTTAATATGTACATATAATTATGTTATATGACAAAACTAGTTCATAATATTCCAAATACAACCAAATAATCGAAGTGGTTGCCATCTAATGATTCATCCTCATTCCATTCTACAAAATGATATAAATGACCATTATCAATTATTTATATTAATAAATAATATGTAATTTCAATTCTGGATAATTAAAACCATTCCACATGAACTCCATTACTTAAAAAAAATGAACCGATTATGAAAATAAATAAAATAAACACCCCAGAACAACAAAATTCAATATAATAACTTAGAAATAAGGTTATAAATTAACTAAAAATAATTATGATAAACTAAATACATGTATAATAGGTTCTGATATAAATTATTAATAAGTATAATTTCATATTCTCGGAGATTAATTTCAAGATCGGAACACGTTTGGAGTTAAGGTAAGGGTTTTTCCACCCGAACATCCATTTTCATTCAAGTTACATTCATTGTCTAATTATCTTAATGAAATTATTATGTGTTGTTGTTTACTCCACATATATTCTGTTTGAGTATCATATATATGTTTACAAACCAAAATCCTTCTTTATTTTATGGATAGTTACATGTTTTAAAAGGAACATTCAAAATTGTTTTCAAAATACAAGCCCGATTCAAGAGAGTTTCTCAAATTCTTACATATTTTCAAGGCACTCTATAATCCATTTTTTTGGAAACCATTATATTTATAAAATCACTCATTTTATTTTTAAAATACTAACTTACTTCACTTCTGGGTTTATAAAAATATTTTTTCAAAAGAACTCTTCTTTTCAAAATAAAATAGTATTTATATCAAGATTGATTAATTATTTTATATGAGTAAATTCATTTGATTCAACATTGTTGTTGATCCTTATGTATTATAGGGTTCAATAACATATGAATACATATACTATATTTGATTTAATGGTTTATGACTAACTCTATTGTGGATGATCTATCCTAAAACCATTCACCATATTACTCGGAATGGTTAGTGTTTTATGTTTAATGATTGGGGGAAAGATAGTTACATTTCATATGATAGCTTCAATATGAATGTATATGTCATTTATGTTTATCCTCACTCATATGAGGAATTAATTGGACTTACTATGTGATGGGTGGGTCCCTCTATAGCCCCTTGATGCATCGGTAGGTCTCATGAGACAAATAGACATGGAATTGGCCACAGCCTTTCCCAATGTGATATATGGATTTTGGTCGAGGCCTTAATCATTAGACGTCTTGGTTGAGGCCTTGAAAAAATGTTTCAGAATGTCCAGAATATGCACTTCCCTCAATATAAAGCTATTAATTGAAAGTTCATGTGGTTATTCGACCAGTAGAATACTCATGATTATGTTTTATTATGGAATTATTTACTCAGCTCATTTTCCTGCCATAATGTGTTCAATTTTATAATTAAAGGCATGTGTGTTCAATTATTCATGGTGTCTAATGATTATTTTATCTTACATTGTATTGGTTACTCTTAATAAGCGTTTGAGCTCATCCCTTTCTTATGTTTCATTTTCTCAGGACATGAAGAAGTAATTTATGAAAGACATGTTGAAATAACCTAGGAGTTATGGATGTTGGCTAAGGAGTTTCCATGTCATTTTGCTTCTCAAGTTGTATTATTGAACTTATGTATGTATCTTGTTTCTAATAATACTAAACTACATGGTCCTTTGGGATTCGTATTCCTTGTATGTATTCCAACGTAATCAAATAAGGCACATGCTACGAGAAACTAGGGTCGGGTCCTTATAGTTTGTATCAGAGGAAAGTTTAGTAGAAAACATAGAAACTAGATTTAGAAAACATAGATTAGGGAAGAGTCCCTAAGATAGTATTTTAGGATAAATATACAAGAACGTCCTGGTATGTGGTAAGGAATATATTATGTCGATCATTCAATCAATACATCCTTGTCTGGATACGAGCAGGTAGAGGTGGCTCTTGCACAGATATACCTAGGAGTGAAAGCTCCAACAAGGAGTTTCGGACTTAACCCGAGGTATACTGGTATAAGACAATGGGCCTTGGTGCACTCTTGGCTATGACACTCCTGGGGGATATGCTTAGGATAATTCATGTTTTCTTGACAAGACATTATGAAGGATTTAAATGTAAATTTCTCCTCAAAGATACCATGTTTATGATTAAGAGATTAGATATGCATAGGAATTTAATTTATGCTTAGTATTTTTCTACATTGAGATTATAAATTATAATTCATATCCTAATCTGGTGTATGAAATTATTTATAAATGGCACCTAGTGGAAAGAATGGAAACCACATGAATGCACGTGTCCCCTGTAGGAATTTACCTCTGATGCAAGATAATGATGTTTGATCTAGTGTTGTGAATGGTGTTGAGAAACTCATAACTATATTTGGACAACTTACTCAGGATATGAATAATAACCATAATCGTATGGAGGATCCAGATCCACCATGTGGAGGAGCTATGTTATATCGCTTTATGCGACAAAAACCTCCATCATTTAACGGAACTAAATACCATTTTGTAGTAGAGTAGTGGATATTTTCCCTTGAGAAGATATTTCTCACCTTGGGATGTAATAAAAGAGAGAAGGTCTCATGGCAGTCTATTGTCTATTTAGAGATGAAGATCTATGGTGGTCATTAATCCAAAACACAAAGGAGGAGGAAGAAATAGAGGCTATGGAATGGAGGTAATTTAAGGAAATATTTCTAGAGAAATACTTTCCTCTTGAACAAAGAGCATATATGGAGAGGCAATTCTTGAATCTGAGGAGTAAGGAAGATGATAATGTTGAAAAGTATGAAGCTAACTTCACAATTTTATCAAGACATGCTATGGACTACATACGAAATCCAAGGAGAAAATTTTATTGATTATTTGATGGTCTCAAGCCATTCCTCTGGTGGGCACTGGTCTCCCATGGTTTTTCATCATATGAGGACATAGTTTCATGTGCTATCAAGACAAAAAAAGAATTCCCTAAGTCTTATGACATTAAGGGAAAGCAAGAGAAGAAGAGGGTTGTTGAAAACCCTGGGAAAGGAAATAAGGAAACATAGAAGAAGGGAAGATATGAATTTCAACCATGTGGCAATTGTGGAAGGAAACACCCTGGTGCATGTTTAAAATGAAAAAAGAGTATGCTACTAATGTGGTTAGAAAGGCTATCTTGCTGGTGATTGCAATGGGAAGAAGGAAGCCAATGATGTTTGATGATATAATTGTCGAGATATGGCACACTATGCTAATGATTTTCCAAAGCATCAAGGAAATATGGAAAAGAAAAGGCCAAGGGATGAGGGACAAGATTATGCAATCACAACTGCAGAGGTTGATATTCCGAATGATGTAGTGGCCGGTACTTTTTCGTTTCATAAAACATAGCCAATTATTTATTTGATTCCGAATCATCGTATTGTTTCATATCTTCCCAGTTAGCTAAGAAAATTAGATATTTCCCATTTGATTTAACAAGGGAGTTTTCTATCAAAACTCCTAAGGGAAGTATCATTACAACAATGTTTTGTGAATAAGTTCCCATCAGGGAATATAAATTTTCTTTATCTGCTAATCTCATTTTCATACCCATGATTGAATTTGATATAATCCTTGGTATGGATTGGCTTTTTGGCCATGATGTGAAAATTTATTGTACGAAGAATGAGGTTACAATTTTCAATGATGATAAGGAGTACCTTATCATTAGAGCAGAAACGTCACCACTTGATTCTTATCTATATCCACCCCCATTATCTCATCTAAATTCAATTATCAAGGAGAGGAAGATAATGAAATAACTATGGGTGAGGAAAACAATGTTCAAATTGAAAATGTACATGTTGTGCAATAATATATTGATGTCTTTCCAGAGGAATTACCTAGACATCTTCCAGAGTAGGAAATTGAGTTTTCCATAGACTTAATTACTGGTTCAAGGACCATATCAATGACCTCCTATAGAATAGACACTGTGGAGTTAGTGGAGCTAAAGAAACAACAAGAGGAATTGAGTGATAAATAATTTATTCTCCCTAGGGTCTCTCCATGGGGAGCCCCTGTTCTTTTTGTTAAGAATAAATATGGGTCTATGAGGTTGTGCATTGATTATAGGGAAATCAATGCTATTACAATAAAGAATAAGTATCCTCTGCCATGAATTGATGATTTATTCGATCAAATTCATGAATCCCAATATTTTTAGAAGATTGATCAATGATCTGGATATCATCAGTTTCTTGTGATAAAGGAATTCATTCCAAAAATATCATGTAAAACCACGTACGAGCATTATGAGTTTACAGTAATGCCTTTTGGACTAACCAATTCACAATCTGTTTTCATGGATCTCATGAAAAAATTCTTCAAGTAATATCTTGATGACTTTGTAGTGGTGTTTGTCGATGATATCCTGGTTTACTCTAAGAGCTATAAAGGTCATCAAAATCACTAGCATACCTTTATGACGACTCTGAGAAGAAATGAATTATATGGGAAGTTCATCAAGTGTGATTTATGGATCTAATCAGTTTCCTTTATGGGCCACATTGTCTCTAAGGATGGAATATCTGTAGATCCTGTGAAGATAAAGGTTGTGCAAGAATGGCCTACTCCAACGAACGTAACTAAGGTACATATTTTTATTGGTTTAGCATGTTATTATTGGCATTTCGTTCAGAACATCACCCATTTATCCAACCCAATGACCAAGTTCCCAAAAAAAGGGTTTAAGTTCATATGGACCAAGTAATGTGAAGAGTATTTTAAAGAAATGAAGAGGAGGTTAGTGAATGCTCAGATCCTAACCCTACCTTCAGGTAAAGATGGGTTTGTTATCTATAGTGATGCATCAAAGAAATGAATTGGTTGTGTTCTTATGCAGAATTATTGATTGATTGACTATGCATATAGGTAGCTAAGTATTTAAGAATAGAACTACCCAACTCGTGATCTTGAGTTAGCAATGGTAATCTTTACTTTGAAGATTTCGATCCATTACCTCTATGGTGAGAAATGTAAGACATATACAGATCATAAGAGTTTGAGATATATATTCTCATAGAAAGAACTCAACATGAGACAAAGGAGGTGGATTTATCTACTCAAGGACTACCATTGCATAATACACTACCACCTCGAGAATGCAAATAAGTTGGAAAACGCTTTGATTAGAAAGGACCACTGAATTTTGAACAAGATGAGTGTTGAAAGGGATCCTTTGTTCATGGATCTAGAAAAGATGGATATGGGAATTATCAAGGAAGGTAACACATAACTACTTTTTCAAATGGTTTCCAAACCCTCTTTACTATAAAAGATAAAATGTTCTCAGGATGATGATGAGGAGTTTCAAAATAAAATTAAAGCTATAAATTATGGGAGATTGACTGAATTCGCATATGAAGGATGAATTTTGAAATATGTAAAGAGGCTTTGTGTTCCTTCTATTCTTGAGCTTAAGAGGGAACTACTGGATGATTCTCATAGCTCTAACTTCTCTATTCACCCTGGTAGCACAAAGATTTTTATAGATCTAAAGGAACATTTTTGGTGGGAAAACATGAGAAGGGAGATTGTTGATTACATGTCGAGATGTTTGGTTTGTCAACAGGTGAAGGTAGGAAGACAACATCCTATTGGATTCATGCAACCCCTTCCTATACCTATGTGGAAATGGGATGATATTACGATGGACTTTTCCAAGGGACAACTAAAGACTCTAAGAAAGAATGATACGATATGGGTCATTGTTTACCGTCTTAAAAAATCTGCACATTTTCTTGCTATATGAGAAGATTTACCACTTGAACGTTTAGCAAGAATATATATTAATGAAGTTGTAAAATTTCATGGTCTACCCTCATCAATTGTTTCTGATCATGATCCTCATTTTACATCATGATTCTGGAAGAGTCTTTTGAAGGCCCTAGATTCTAATCTTCGTTTGACCACTTCCTACCACCCACAAAATGATGGAAAATCAGAACGTACTATTCAAACATTGTAAGACATGTTGAGGTCATGTTCACTTGATTTTCAAGGCATTTGGGATCATTATTTACCTCTCGTGGAATTTTCCTACAACAATATCTTTCATCCAATTATTCAGATGGCACCCTATGAAGCATTATATGGGAAGAGATTCTGTACACCAACATACTGGGCTGATGTTGGTGAAAGAAAGCTCGTGGTCCCAAAACCTGTTGGGGAAACAACGGAAAAGGTGAAAATTATACAAAACCATATCAAAACAGCTCAAAGTAGGAAAAAAATCTATGATGATAACGGAAGGAAGGATTTGGAATTTCAAGAAGGTGATCACGTTTTCTTAAAGGTATCTCCATGGAAGGGTATTATACGATTTGGTAATAAGGTAAAATTAAGTCCCAGGTACATCAGACCTTTTGAAATTTTGGACTGAATTGGAACCTTATCTTACCGTTTGGCAATGCCGGGAAGTCTCTACAAGGTTCAAAATGTGTTTCATGTGTCAATGTTAAGAAGGTACATGCCAGACCCAACACATGTACTCACTAATGAAGAAGTAGAACATGAGCCCAATCTATCTTATTGTGAAGAGCCTATCATGATTCTTGATACTTGAGAACAAGTATTGAGAAATTGGACGAATCGCCTGGTAAAGTTGCTTTGGAGGAACAATAAGATGGAGGAAGCAACATGGGAGCCTGAGGAGCTTATGTTAAAGACATACCCAAATCTTTTTAGGTAATATTTTGTGAATTTTGAGGATGAATTTTTTGTAATGAGGGGATAATGTAACACACCAAGGTTTTGAAAATAAATATTGAATACAATTTTTTAATCTATCCATTAAACACAACTTTTCCTCTTCTGTGTTTTGAATTTCAAAAAATGGTCATCTAAAGTTGTGTTCAGTAAGTCATTTGGAGTCCAATAGAACAAACATGTTTTTTGGTGAATAGTAATATACCCTTATGAATAGTAATATGAATAGTAAGATGACCCTTATTAATAGTAAATAATTATTTTATTTTATTTTCTTAAGGTAAAAAGATAATGGGATCTTAATTAATTTTTCAATGTCACATAAAACAAATTATACCTCTAAGATTTTTATTTTTCAAATTAACTATGGCTATATTTAATAATTAAAGTAATAATATTTAGAAAATAATTTTTGAAAAATGGAGTTCACTTTTGAATTATACACATTGAAAAATGGTAGGGGTGAATTTTTGTGATTTTTACAAAATTCTTGAATTTTTGATGAATAGTGAAATACAATAAAATGCTGTATATACAAATTATCAGTTAAATACACAATTAATGACATCATAAGTGATGTAAGTTCACTTGGTTAGAACTCACATGCACTTTTTACTATTAGGGGTCACATGAAACAACACTATTTGTTGTCTTGAAAGAAATAATAAAATAATGAAATAAAATATTCAAAATTTACCCCTCTCCTCCACTATAAAAACCCCTCACCACTCCCTCTTCACTTAACTCCTCTATGCCCTGAAGATCCTCAAAGTTCTTCCCAAATACCCTTCCCTAGTCACTCCCCACAATGAGGAAGCTCTTAGGCAAGCCAAAATACCAAAACCCCTTCCCTTAAGGAGGTTCTCGAGGAAGTTATTTCATGAGGTAAAACACCTTTCTTTTTATTTTAGTTTCATTTAGATTTATCTTCTTTTGTTATCCTCTCCACACCTCCTCTATCCAAATGATCATGATAACTCCAGTATCATTGATATACTGTAATTATATCATTTTAATGGAAGAACCTTCATCAATATTCTTACTCCCTCCCTTTTATATTTATAAATGAAATCAACGTCCATGGGGTTCCAATTTATTGCCTTCATGGACGACGAAGCTTCGTTCTTAAATTTCTTCTTCATTACCCATCATGAAACCATTTTTATTGTTTGACCAGAATATAATATATGTATTATAACCTAATTAATATTCAAGAACCATAATATGTACATATTATTATGTTATATGGAAAAACTAGTTCATAATAATCCAAATACCGCCAAATAATCGAAGTTGTTGTCATCTAATGATTCATCCTCATTCCATGTTAAAAAATGATATAAATGACAATTATTAATTATGTATGTTCATAAATAATATTTAATTTCAATTCTGGATTATTAAAACCATTCCACATGAACTCCATTACTTAAAAACAAGTGAAACAGTTATGAAAATAAAGAAAATGAACACCCCAAAACAACAAAATTCAATATAATAAATTAGCAATAAGGGTATAAATGAACTAAAAATAATTATGATAAACTAAATATATGTCTAATAGGTTATTAAATAAGTTATTAATAAGTATAAATTCATATTCCAGGATCTTTCATTCAAGAGCAGAACACTTTTGGAGTTAAGGTAAGGGTTTTTCCACCCGAACTTCCATTTTCATTCAGGTTACATTCATTGTCTAGTTACCTCAATGAAATTATAACATATTGTTATATACTCCTTATATATTCTGTGTGAGTATCATATATATGTTTAAAAACCATAAACCTTCCTTATTTTATGGATAGTTACATGTTTTAAAATGAACTTTCAAAATTGTTTCCAAAATACCAGCTCGATTCAAGGGAGTTTCTCAAATTATTACCTATTTTCAAGGGAACTCTATAATCTATATTTTTTTTTGGAAACCATTGTCTTTATAAAATCATTCATTTTATTATGAAAATAAAATCTTACTTCACTTATAGTTTTATACTAGGATTTTTTCATAAGAACTCTTCTTTTCAAAATAAAAGAGTATTTATCTCAAAATTGCTTAATTACTTTATAAGAGTAAATTCGTTTGATTCAACACTATTGTTCATATATATGTATTATTGGGTTCAATCATTTATTAAGTCATATACCATATTTGATTTAATGGTTTCTGAATAACTCTATTGTGGATGATCTATCTTAAAACAATTTACCCTATTACTTGGAATAGTTAGTGTTTTGTGTTTAATGATTGGGGGAATGATAGTTACATTGCATATGATAGATTCAATATGAATGTATATGTTCTCTATGTTTATCCCCAATCATATTAGGAATTAATTGGACTTATTATGTGATGGGTGGGGCCTGCTATATCCCCTCGATGCATCAATAGGTCTCATGAGACAAATAGACGTGGAATTGGTCGAGGCCTTTCCCAATGTGATGTATGGATTTTGGTCGAGTCCTTAATAATTATGAGTCTTGGCCAAGTCCTTGAAAAACTGTTTTATAATGTCCATCATGTGCACTTCCTTCATTATGAATCTAGTAATTGAAAGTTCATGTGGTAATTCGACTAGTAGAATACCCATGATTATGTTTTATTATGGCATTATTTACTCATATCATTTTCCTGCCATAATGTGTTCAAGTTTGTTATTAATGGCATCTGTTTTCAATTATTCACCATATATAATGTTTATATTATCTTCTACTGTATTGCTTACACTTACTAAGCGTTTGAGCTCACCCATTTCTTATGTTTCATTTTCTCAGGACATAAAGAAGTAATTTATGAATGACATGCTAAAATAACCAAGGATTTATGGATGTTGTCTTAGGAGTTTCTATGTTGTTTTTCTTTTCAATTTGTATTATTGAATTATGTATGTATCATGTTTCCAATAATACTAAACTACTTGGTCCTTTAGGATTCGTATTCCTTGATTGTTTGCCAACGTAATCAATGAAGGCACCAGATCTGAGCAATTGGGGGAAGGTCCTCACAAGATATCCAATAGTTGTATAAGTTGGATAAATAGTTTGTCTTGGTTCCGACATAGTACCAGATGTTTGTATGTGATGAGTCTAACTTTTCCATATTCATGGACCAAAAAAAGTTATTAAAAAAATATGTGACTATATATCCAACATATATTACGATGATAAAGTAATACACACTAATTATCTTCTGATCTTAATTGAGGTTCTTTGAAATACATAGAATAATGAAGGATATAGTTTCATGATGTAAAAGAACGACTTCAGTGAAATGTTAAGCTTATCCAATCTAGACTTGAGCCTCCCTACAATCATCTCATCAAGGATTTTAGAAGGTTGGATAGAAGGTATCCAGTAACAGATAATTCTATGTATCTATAGAGTATTTATTGATTTTAATTTGAATGATCAAGAGAAATAAAACATGAATTATATCTTGGAAAGCTTGTATAAAAGGGTTTTTAGTCTTTACATTCTAAATATAATTAATAGTAGCACAGATGTCCATCCAGAGGAAAAAATGAGACTATGGAATGACCTATGACTCTCTAAGAGGGACATTATGATTAATAAGAATAAAATTTCTTAATTTGTGAGGTATACATGTGAACAAAGATAAAAAGTTCTAGAACTATTATGATACATCAGCTCAACTATGTTATTTGATAATGTATACCCCATCATAATAACATACTTTTATGAATTAGCTCTTTACCTCCTAGTAACACAGAGTCATCGATGGAACCTACCCATTGAAGAATAATGGGCCTATATATGAAACTATTATTGTAATTTATATCTATAACTATATAATCAAGCATCCAATAACAAAAGAAGGATGTTATCGTGGTTGAAAAATAGGAGCTCAATGATATTGGATGATTTGACTGATTAAAAAATTCATGCTATTTACATTCCCTTCCCAAACCACCAGTCTGATCCTCGAGCCCTGTTAGGGAATACAAGTCCTCATTAGGATAATACATATATCATAGGAATGGGAGGTTTTTCCCTATACTTTTCAGTGAGAATACAATGAAGTTTTCTGATTGGGGATAACTAGCTGGTCTTTTGAGTTGGCCATACTCATCATGTATCAATTTCATCATCCTCTCACTTCAAGAGAACACATGAATTTCTAGAATATCGAACGACATGGGGTAGGGTAATTGTGAGTGAGTGGTGGATCGATTTGAATGAAGACTATTTTCATGGAGATTAGGGTTCCAAAAAATATCACACCTATTTCAATGTCTAGTGTTTATCTAATTTCAATGGATAAAGAATACAAGTTGAAGACATTGGTATTGTTGTTATGACATTGGCTATATCATAATAAAACTAACTACTTGACTAGTCTTGAGTGTGTTCCACCAGATATCCATGAACATAGATAGATTTATATAAATTTTCAAAATTCCAAAATAGAGTTGTCTTTTTTTATCCCCATTGGTATTGGTACTTTCAATGGGATTTCATGTTGTTGTTAAGAAAATTGGGCCTCCATATTTTTTCCATGGCATGTTCTGGTGTAGTAGGGAAAATTGACCACTAACCTTGCACAATTTAGTTTTGTATTCATCTTTGGTTCTTGGGAATTTTAAACTCTCTAGTTCCCCCCTACCCGATATCTGACAAGCTATAGCTTAGGTACTTGAGCTCATTCTTTTTAGTGATTCTATTTGAGAACAAACCTCAATATGTGCATCATTTGAATAGAAAATACCACAAAATATCATCATTATACCTGAACCATATATATTTAACTCCCCCATTGGAAGTAATGGGGTAGGTGGATGTTTCCATTTTCTAAAAAATAGATAACCACATCCAATTAAAGGTTTTATTTCTGAGTGAATCATACTCCATTATAGAACCTAGCTCATGCTAGACCCTATTCAACCATGTTAGTGTAATCAAGTGTAATTAAAAATGTAGTAGTGGTACCATCTATATAGGTAGGGTGAAAATTTAAGGTCATATAATAGTAGTTGAATCCATGAAACTATTTAAAATTTTATTAGTAATGGAGTGGATTTCAAAAATTCTCTACTTCCCACTGGTATGATCCCATCAATCCCAAAATCTCACAGGTGCAATAAATTTAACATGGAACCACATCATAGGTCACAAACCAATCCATTTAATCTCTCAATTTTTTTTACACTATCTTGATCTGTATGCCCCCACCATCATGAAGAGTATTCTAATAGTGAGCCCAATATCGCCCAATAGTCCCACTTGGTACACTATACTCTCATATCCATATAAGCATTTCAGTGAGAAGCATACTACCACTTCGTTAGAAACCAGGTCAACATCATACTTAAGAGATGAATGGTTGAACTACCAGAATATAATGGGATTCCGAACCATTTTTATTTATATGATGTTCATGGATGTATCCTAGAAATAGATATCATGGTAGCTGACCAGGTACAGTTTGAGGTCATGTTGACTCTTGGATCATCAAAATTAGGACAGAATACTAAAAAAATCAAAATCATGAGCTCCACAAGTAGGTGAACCATTTACATGACCTTATCAATGTCCCCATTTTTACACCCTTGAAGCAAAAAATGCCACTTCAACCCCCATGACCATCTTGACCCTCTCATATCCACTATATTCTCCAAGACTATTCAGCACACTAGTATCCCCATTGTTTGTATGTGTGACCATTTCCATTTAATCTCTTATGATTGAGTTGTCATGGAATGTGGTTTTGTGGTAGTATGTAGGGGTGTTGGTGGTGGAGTAACTCAATATTGAGCAACTCATGGAAAAAATACTTCCATTTTTCTTGATATGGGTTACATAGTATTTCTACATATAGGATTATGATTTAAATGAAAAAAACGTTCATGTCTATAAGGATAATGGATGGATGTTCTAAAGGCCACTTCAACCTATTTCCATGTACCACTATATGGGGATATATATCCAATCAATCAAACCCCATATATCTCTTTACCACATGATTTTATCTAGAACCTTGTTTCTTGAATATCTCAGTACATAATGGCCCCAATACTCTTACTTGACTCGAATAACCTAGAATAAAGTATCTTTACATGTGATATCAGGGTATATAATTCTATCATTCCAAATCATCAATACATCGGATCTCATTTTCATAGTCAACTACCTTGAACTTCAAGTCCCATTAACTCCCAATGTTTTAGACCAATTAAATGGTAATCTTTCAAGCCTTAATTCAAGGTCATTTCACTATCTGGTTCATACCCTTTCAGAGTAGTGGGCCTCAAGGTGGTAAAAACATATTGATCATGGAATTCCATGGGCCTGATTTTTTTAATATTCAGGGGAGGTGTGAGTGGTTCCAATTATTCATACCAACATAGAGATTCCATGATTTGATGCCGAGATGCAAATGGTTCGACAATAATTTGTGATTCCACGCCCTAATGTTTGAACTGATGTGATGAATATATGAATGGTTGGATTACTCATATATCAGTGATTAGTGGAATTATATAAGTATAGTCAACTGAATCAATTCACTGGCCCCCTATGACTACCTTGATATTAATTTATCCATAGGAAAAATGTTATGACAATAGCATGAATCGAACTAGGCCATGAGAACCAAAACATACATTCATTGGAAAACCACCTTATATCCTTTCAATGTCATATCTATAAAACAGAAACATGAATTGAGAAATGGGGTGGATGTGGAAATTAATGCATTGAGATATGACCAACAAATGGGGTGTTATGGGAAGTGAGTATAGGTCCATGGTACAGATTCAATACAACATGTTGATCTGTGACCTTTATAAATTCCAACATCATGTTCCCACATGCATAGAACAATCCGATTTTGGTATCCTATTTGCTGATTGATAGATCCATTTTTCCATTATTCCCATTTTCATGGACCAAAACCTGTAGAACACGTGTCTCCCTAACCATCAATGAATACAAACATGACTTCATCCCACCACCTAAATATTTTTGAGTTCTAGTAAAAAGTGATTATCACACCATCCCTTGAATCAGTCCAGCCCTCCACCGATGTTCCAAATAAACTCTACCAAAAATCCATGAATATACCATCTTCTTGATCCTAAATTAGCTACATCATGTATCTTAGTTTTGGAATATTTTTCTTCCTAGTCTGTTCATTCCTAAACTTCCCACCATGTAATCAACCATCGCTAACATACCGAGTAATGTAAAAAATATAAAGAGTAGTCAAAACACACACCAGTCCTCCAAGTTTCATATGTAGTTGAATAGATATACCAAGGATTCATGATGACACCCATTTCCAACCCTTGGAACCACATCAGTCTCTTTGATGAAATTGATGACCATCAATAATTCCAATTAAACTAATTCTATTGGGTTTTCAAGAAACTCACCACTCCTACCAATTCTCATAAGGTATCATTCACTACGAAACCATTTCTATAATGTACATGGCGAGGACCATGGACCCCCTATTCCATGAAAGAGTGGATGGTCCTAAATGAATGGTCCCAACTAATTACATATAGTGACACTGGAATGACGGTAATATATTACCAACACTATACTAGGTAGTATTCAACTCGTTATCAGATGGATCATTTCTACCTGATAAGACATATTAATGGTATCCATGTAGAACCAATTTAAACACGAGTCTCAAGTAGATATTACCCATATGATACATTCTTTTATTTCATCTAAGGTTCAATTGTTCCAACACAGATGGATAAGGTGATGCATGTTATATTGAATTAAACCACATAATCCACTACATGATATGGCCCCCTTAAATTTCATTGAGTTTCATTCTAAATGAACTTCCTAGGAGAAGTGTTCCAAACATTCTCAATCCCCACCAGGATAGATGACACCCATTTTATACTTCTAGGATTAATGTGTTATCCAATCTTGTTCTCTCCCCATGATATCACAACCAATCAATGTTTGTGTTATCCAATATAGATTCCTTCACTTCATTAGTATTCAATATTTGATCTATGGATTTGAACCCTACCAAATGAGACATTCAAATATACTCATGTGACTCTAGTGGCATTGGTGTAAAACCTAGGCTAGATTGTCAAGAAATAGATCATCTCACCACTTGACCACCACCCACCTTCCCATAAGGCCCAATCATTCTAAATAACACCCCCATCTTACCATGGCTATTGTCTTGGTTTTGGCTGGGGATTAAAACCTAATTATTTCATGATCATTATCACCATAATCTAGTGAGTAAATTTTAAAATTTTTTCTCCCCTATTGGATCAATCACTCTATGTTGTTGGATCATTCATTGAACCATTGTATTTGATTTCCCATTGCTTCTTCCCCATGCTAGAGTCTATCATTCACATTATAATGTCAATGGTCATCCAAAAATAATAGTAACACTTCATTGTATTGTCCCACTATAAACTTACCAACTACCTAATATGATGTAGTATCATCAAATAATGAAAACATATTTATTTATTTATCCATTATTCTTTATATGTTCTCAAGATCACGCTTTATGAACCTATTCACTAAACATGTTCTAGGTCATGTTCCTACTTCTATCCTAATTATACCAAGTTTTATTTTGTTATTCTTCTAGATAAGACAGACCAAGGATCAATATTAGTTAAATGAGTGTTATAATTACATTCTATAATCATATCACTAACATTAATTCAGATCCAACATCACCATTTTGATTTTACTATGTAGTTTGGTGTGGGCTCGGGTAACCAATCACGTACCAGGTGGTTTATTGAAGTATATGGTGTCATTGACCATTATATTATTCTTGATACATGATAACAAGTTCCTCATTCCTTCACATTCCCCAAGACCCTCTCCTTATCCCCAAGTAATTTTGAGGAATTAAAATGGGTATACTATGAAGACCTATAGAATTAGTCGTCCTAAAACCCTCATTTGATGGGCCTGATACAAATGGTTTCTATGTGATAGCATATATCTAGACCTATTTATACATAAACATATGGTTATAACCCCATATATTCATTGACTTCATGGACCTTAATTATGGACCATTTATAGAGCTCATGTGATTCTGACCTTTTCAACTTCCAATATGTTCAACACTATTTGAGTAGAGTAAAGATAAAGTGAAGAGGGAAAATATCCCAGGTCACTCTAGAAATCCTGTAGTAAATTAGAAGTAAGTATCATCCACATAATTTTCATATAAATACCCTCTATCACTTCTATGTTGATTTCCTTTTGCATTATAATGAATTCCCCATTTAGATTCATCATTGGGATATTTTATAATATCCCATCAAATATGTCAAAGGTGGGATCACACCATTTCCCATGACTCGTGACTCAAGTGTCTATTCACCTCTTTATTTCATAAAGTAAAGAACTTCCATTCATTATTAAAGTATATTACAAACTTTCTTGAGAGACTATATGTGCCTCATTACCTGGATTGACTTATAGGACCAAAATAATATATTTTATAGAAATATTTCTTTAAGAATACCTATTTAACATAGTCCCTAGTCTATTTATTTTGTTTTATTTTTATTTATTTTCTTACCTTTATTTATTTTATTTATTTTCTATTTAAATATTTCTTATTCAACCCCATACATTGTATGAATCAATGTAAAATATCTTAGAGATATGGGTGATTCTTGATCTTGAATTGGAATCTTATAGTGATAGATAGTTTGATAATTGAGAGAAAATCCCTCAAGGTGTCCTCTCTATGTTTTTGGGAGTGATTTTTTTTTGAAAAAAGAAGATGATCGTGAATGAGCTTGGTTGGTGTTTGCTGAAGATGGTGTTTAAGGTGGCACAGTTTTCCATTGTTCGCCAAATTTTTAGACCTCAAAATCGGGAGTTCAGTTTTTGTCAAAGGGTTGTTTTTTCACATAACATAGTTCATAGACTGTGAAGCATAGTTCGTGGACCTCAAATGGAGCAAAAATAATATAAAACTAAATAAACCAAGGAATGGATTTTTTTCATATAAATGTTTTGTGGATCATGAAGCATTCTATGTGAACTGTATAGATAAAATCAATTTGCAGGAAGGATTGTTTTTCATGGGAAGGCTGTTGTTTGTGGATGAGAGGTGGTGATTAATTTGAAGAAGGAATCGACCACTACAAGGAAATAATGGAACTATGGAGATCTCATAGAATAGTATTTGGTGAAGGCTATACCACATCAAATATTTAAGTAAAATTGATTAACAAATTTTCCTGATCTATTTTCCTATATAAGGACCGTTAATCTCGTAATTACTTAGAGCAATTTTCTTATGAAAACATATTAAATCTATGAAGAATTCAAAAAATTCCAAAGTAGTTCACAAGGGAGGATTATGTGAAGGTGAAGAGGTTTGTGAGAGAGGATTACATGAAAGGTGAATAGTTCTGTAGATATAGTCCATAGAAGATGTTTTATGGGGAATTGTATCTGACAAAGAGAAGGGACCGCAGAAGGAAAGGTGTTCCGTGGATAAGAAGTGGTACACAGAATAAAAGGTGGTCTATAGAAGGAGAAGTGGTCCATTGAAGATGTTGAGGTCTGTGAAGCACTCGCACCAAGTGGTGTAAGGAAGTTCATGGAGGAAGAAACGAAGTTCATGAAGGGACAAAAAATGTTCATGAAAGTAATTTTCCAAACTAAGAAGAAAGTGGATTTAATCTACAGGTGAAAGAAGAACATTAAAAGTTCATCAATCTACATTTGAGTATGCATGAATTCATGAAAATGAAGGGACTTACATGTCCATAAACTATGAGTGGATCCCTTCTAGGGCAGTGAGAAAAGTAAGACGAAGATGGTGATCCTTTCCATTGGTAGTGATCCAGAGAAAGAGACATTGGGAGTGACCCTTGGGAAAGTAGTGAGATTACCCTAAACATTGTAAAGGTAGAGAGCCTAAGCATATAAGTTATCTATCCTAAACATTGTAATTTGTCAGTGAGACATAATTGATTTGGTACGTCGGAACATGGTCGTTGTATGCTCCTTGGAAGCAGCCTAGTGAGGGTTTACAAAGTAAAATAATTGTGTCCCATGCATGATTTAAATTTTGTTAATATATTTCAACAGGAACGAAAGAGAATAGTTTTTTTACAATGAAAAAAAGATCTGAAGGTGATGTTGTTTAATCTATTATACACTAACTCAGCCCCCCTATTGGGGTTTTAACCAAATTGGGATGACAATTGTTATTTGAGCCTAGGTTGAAATTTATTGGTTCTATCTCAGAAGAAGAAATGGAGGTTTTCAATCATAGTGGTATTCTATCCGTTGATGGAACAATCATTACTATTGAATAATTGGATGTGAAACTACTTCTGATCATTAATAATGGATGTCTTTCCATCAGCAATGCATGGATTTTCAGCCAATATTTATAATGGAACATTATCTGAAGTTGATCAAAGGGAGTGGGATGCTGATTCTAATGGAATCTATGATTTAGGGGGAGAAATATCCAATGAAATATATATGATGGTGATTTCATGTAATTCATCACATGCTATGTGGGAAATTGTTTTGAATATTTATGAGGGAGACTCAAAAGTGAGAGAAGAAAAGATGCAGTTTCTATGGAACAAGTATGAGGATCTTCGAATGAACCCTAATGCGTATGTTGATACATTATTTGACCAGGTAAATGTTGTTTTTGAAGTCATTGGTGATCTGAGAGAAATTATTGAAGATATAAAAATTGTTATGTGCATCTTGAGAAAAATTCCACCATGGTTTAATCCAAATTTGTTGGTATTTGAAGATAAATACCTAAAGGTAATGATGTTCGATAGCTAGCATACTACTCTTATTTCATACAAGACGGGAAATAATGATAATGATGATGTGGAAAAGGGGAAGTACAAAGAAGTGGCATTCAAGGCCATGATGAAGCTCACTATTGAAGATAGTCCAGAGGAAGACAATTTGGTTTATATCATGTCATTTCTCCCCTAAAATATGTAAAGAGGAATAGGGATGTTCAAAGGTAAACCTACACTTACCTTCTTTCGATGTGAAAAGATTGGAAATTTTGTAGAAAATTGTCATATGAGGTTTGAAGATGCTGATGAAGACAATTATGAAACTCTATGGAAGAAGTATTCAGAGAATGTGAACGGTAGGAGAGGTATTAAGATAAATTTATTCAAAAAGAAGAATATTATTTCAAAATAAGATGAAAGTTCAGAAGATTATGTGGTATAAGAGTTGGAGGACTACAAATATCATGAAGCAGTCACTATGGTGGTAGTTTTTAGAAATTCCCAAACAAGGGAAGAACGTGATATTTAAGAATGATAAATTGATAGAAGAATTGAACATCAAATAGAATTTGAAGATGTAATTGAAGATATAGTAGATTAGAGAGACAAAACAAATAAATCCAATAAAGTGGTTCATGATGATGAACATTATATTTATAAATAGGAGGAACAAATTTCAGAGTTGAATGATGAAGTTTAAAAACTGAGGTCTTCAATACCAGAGATCTCAGAAAAGGTTGTTGCGTACAAACTCAAAGTTGAAGAATTGAAAAAGAGAGAACGATATCTTGAATAATAATGAAAAATATCAAATTAAATTTATCAAAGAGCTTGAAGAGGAAGTTGTTATTATGTGAAGGAAAGTGAAAGACCAAGATCAACTCTTGATTCCAGCAATGTAGGATACATGGGTACCTGAAAAGGGAAAATAATAATTCATAGTTCTAGTGAAGATGAAAAAGGAGTGTTAGAAATGTAATATGATTGATCAGAATGATATAGCTTGTACGATGCTTGATCACAAAAATAAATAAGTAATGGTTGAAGTTGGACCATAAGCTCCCACTCTGAAGTTGAAGATTTATTTGTTTATGAATCATAATAAGAAGAATCAAAGAACCCAGGGGAGAACCAGTGGTGCAGTATTTCCACAAAGGAATTAACCTCGCATTAGATTCTATTTTTGTTGAATGTTGGGACAATCAC
Source organism: Viscum album (assembly GCA_963277665.1). Lineage (NCBI taxonomy): Eukaryota > Viridiplantae > Streptophyta > Magnoliopsida > Santalales > Viscaceae > Viscum > Viscum album. The sequence goes on along the minus strand of OY728153.1, from coordinate 568,153,026 downwards.
AAAAAAATACTACAGTTTCTTGACCTGACCCATTCTAGGTCTTAAGTCTCAACTACCCCAACCCTGCCTCTAGAGGCCTAGGGCTGGCGACTAGCACCAAAGGCACAACAAACTCGTATAGGACTTTTCTTATGAACTTCTACACACACACATGCATCCAACTGAATATAAAAGTTTAGATGGAAGGGAACAAAAGATGCAACACTCCTATAAATAAAAAAACACGTGCATGAACCAAAAAATAGTGAAAGTATGGTACATTAATCTAAAAGGGGAAAACTGGGGAAAAACACACCCAACCAAAAAAGATCCATATCCTAGTAGTAATTGAAATGTAAATAGATGAGAGATCAGTGTTCCTAGAACCCAAACTATGACCTCCATACACGGTCCAAGCACCAGTATCTGTGTGCTTCTCAGAAGGCACGATCAACATGTATGTCATCATTATAAGGAACTGCATGTTCACAAAATTACAATGCATTGGTGATTATAGAAATACTTAGTAGGAAGCCACAAAAAGGAAAAGTGTGATTTTTAAGAGATACTCTAAAAAGGTAAGTAGTAGATAGGACAGGGTACAGAAAAAAGAGTGTAACTCAACCAAACAAGAGGGTGAAGTAAGATCATCCAAACACAAGGAGCTATAAATGGTGATAAGATGAACTTCTTGTCAAGACTTTTCTAACAATAAAAGGATAGTAGGCTTGTCTAACCAAGATAAGCCAGACACAAAAGCACGTGGCATACCCCACACATCATGCCTCTCTAAAAAGGGGAGTAGAAAAAACCCAAGGAGTGAGGAATGGAAAGGAATATATAGATTCTCAGTCAAAAAAACAAAAATGAAAGAGTATGGGGATATTCATCTCATAGATAAGCTCAATAATTTGAGTAGAAAATAGTTTCATGTAAATCCATTTGCAGTTCCCAGCACCTCATCAAATTTCTAGGAGTAAAAGTCAAAGGGGCTCAAATCACTGCAGCTTGATACTATCCGCTTTTGGAGGCACTGGATCACCTTCACGGTTTTAGGTTGCATCACAAGGATTCTTATCAAAGGGGAAATATCCCTTATTTCTTGTGAGTCCTTATGAATTTCAAACAACATATTGTCACTATGCCATGCATTCAAGAGTTCGTTTCTCAAGGTCGATGATCCATCCATAGCTGACTGGAGGGTTCTACAATAGCATCATCGAGGACCCATCTCATGTCCGGTTGGAGGGTTTTACTTAGAAAATATTGAGGACACATGGCTATCCTGATTAGAGGGATCCTCTCTAGTGTCATCGAGAACACATCCCTAGATTGGCTGGATGGTTCTACTTAGAAAAGATTGAGGACCCAAGCCCAGCCCAGCTGGAGGTTTCCACTCTAGTCCCACTAAGGACTCATCCCTATTCTAGCTGGAGGATTCAACTTGGAACTGGAATTGAAGATCACTACCCCACCCAACTGGAGGTATGTCCAGAACTACTCGGGTCATCCATGTTGGATGGTACTTATCAGATATGATCGAGGAACACTGGTCATCCCCACCGAATGGTACCTCTTTGAAGAATGTTTTTGTATCCATTGGGTGTTGCCTCAAATAGTCATCACCCTGAGGACATCTCATATAATAACTTAGAAGCCACTACGGAGGGGACCATTACATTCCATGTGGTAAAAAACTTAGGTTAGATTACTCGTGAGCCAAAATCTGAGTCCAAAATAAGAACTTATTATGGATAAAAGATAAATAATGTTGTATATGGTGCATGTGGGGCTCACACATCATGTGGCCCCATCTCAGCGTATGGTCATGTACCTAACCATTATCGGGTAATAAACTTCAAATCAAGTACCCCTAGGATGCTAATGTACTCCCAGAGTACATGACATCTCTAGCCAAATGGCTGATGAGCACGTGTTTCTCATTGTTAAACTGAATGGTGAAAACATAATTTTATTTGATGGCCTCCTCAAATGGCACCAGATAACTGAACTAAACACACCATTGTGATCCTTAGAGGAAAACACACAATATCTACCATTCATTACCCCTGAACGAACATCCGATGGAAATGTCATAAATCACTACATTTCACATGAATGGAATTATATGGCTCACACTCCTTGGTCTGTAATAAAATTATATGGATTGTTCCATTACGATCCTCATGAAAAAACACACAAGATGGACTACTCATTCTTCCAAAACAGACAACCGGTTAAAAATTTGCATTTCAATCCAACACACCCAAACCAGGCTTCATTGGGTTAGTGCTTTGGTCTCGATTTAAATACCCAAAATTGGTATCAAATGATAAGCCTTAAATTCAGGGTCATGACACCACTGATGGTTCATAAGATGGACTTTGTACGAAGAAGCTATGTCAGAAAAAATATTCCACAAAAGCTACAACAACAAAAAATACAATAATAATATTCTAAGGCATTTTGTGCACCCGAGCAATGAGCTCAAATTAATTATCCAAAATTGGTCTTGAAATGACTGTCTCAAGGTTAGGGTTATGCTTCCATAGAAATATCATCATATGAACATCATATGGAGGATTTATGATGGGAAAATCATTTTTTTAATAGTAATAATAATAATATATACTTTATTTATTATATTAACTAATTAAATATTTGAAAGAGGAGAGAGGCCATGCCTCTTCCCCCCACTTTTTCCCCATGCGTACGCCATACTCATCACCCCTCCCTCAGATTCCTTTCATATTTTTCATTGATATTCATTTATTATTATTATTTGTTTTTCCTCCCTCTTATCTTCTTCCCCAACTCACGCCCTTGTAAACCCTAGCCGCGCTTCTTCCACCACCACTTATGACATGCCACTATCACTGCTTCCAACATGCCATCATTTCTGCCTAGAGCCATGCATGTCTATGTCGAACCAGCTATCGTCCACCTTGACTCACTGTAATGACGCACCATTACAACCTACTCTGGTTGAATCACCTCTGATCGCCGCACACCTCAGCCAGCTCCGCTGCCCTGGTTTCCCAATCGTTGGAGCCGCCACCTGACTTATCACCAATGGTCGGATCCCAACCATTTTATCTACACACGAAATGCCTCACAAGTGATGCACCTCAACCTCACCAAACTTACTACAAAAACACTGGAATTGGTCTTTGATCCATTTGTGAACACTCATCAAACAATATTTCATATTGATTGATCAAAAATCCATGTCTGCATAAACAATATGATGTGTCATGGATTGGTTTCACATCGAATCATTGTCAGGTATTTGCCGAACCACTGACCACAATAAATGATAAGGATGAATGAAGGGAGAATTAAGGAAAAAATATTGATTAATAAATTTGACGAATAACCATGTCTATTGTTCAGGTTAGCCTTGATTCATCGCTGTTAGAATGATGAATAAATAACAATATATATATATATATATAAACTGATAAAAGAATTTTATTTCAATTTTTGGGATCATGTAAGGGTGCAGATTGACGAACTTAAAATCAATATGCTCAAAGATTAATCAGAGGTGTGAAAACACCGAACATAAGTCCAACTTGGATTATATTGATTGTTGATGAAAAATATCACACATTCACAACAATTAGAAGGTTGTTTTGTTTTCATTTAACTTTGATCCATCTAGATCCAGGGGTTTGTCTTTATTCTTCATTCGTCATTCGTTAGTGGAAATGAGAAGAGAGGAGTGGGTTTTCAACTTTAGAAAAATAGGATTTTGAGGGAAACTCTCTAAAATAAAATATATAACCCTCAATTATGTTAATATATTTACCAAATAATTAATTAATTATTGGTCCACAATGGTACATAAGTCGAACTCCCAATGCCGACAAAGGTTATACCCCGCCTAGGGTAAAACATACGTTCTGAACTAAATGGTTGCCTTAGATTTCTAATGTGATTCCCCTTACATGTGTTATTTGGGTTTGAGATATTAGATGAATAAATTAATATTCTAATCCATTCATTTTATCATACCACCAATAGGCGATGGGTCTGAACATCCCACACCAACTCATTTTATGTCAAACCTAGGGCAACCATCGCGTTTTGGACCCAACAGTGGTATCAAATTTCTAATCCGATCAATTTTTTATGAGAAACCCCATTTTCATTAATTAAATGCATGTGCATAATATAAAATATATTTAATATTTTCATAATTTTAATTCTAGGCACACTGTGCCTCGGAATTGCATTCCATCTCAGTGCCCAGCTCTAGAATAATATTTAGAAATATTTCAAAGTCTTATTAGGAAAAAATTGGGTTGCTACATCATTCCACCCTTTAATCCTTTCTTCCTCGAAAAGAAAAACTAAAAAAAATAGAGATACTGAGCCCACACCTAGATCTCCCACTCCCAGGAACACCCACACATTTTCCGTGCTACCATAACACTTGAACCAAAGGGGTGTTTTGTCCTCATAAGACTTTCTCTTGGAATAGGGTCTCATGGTTCTCAACTTCAGAATATCTATATAGTGTAACACCCAATGATATCTAGTCATGTGGGATTTCATAGCTGATGTATCATAACTAAGACTCTCTTAAACGCTCGAGAAGCAGAGGATTCAACACCATCAACTAAAGAAAATTGTTCCCTCCGGCTCACCGAGGGTCAACCGTAGGGATGCATACTGCTCTGAAACATCCCGCACAAGGTGATACATGGAATTCATGCTAAGGTAATATACTACAATGTATTTACCATAGTATAGAATATCTCGAAATCATAGTCCTATAGAAATTTCCAACCAGCTTCACTACCTGCGGATCAAGTCTCTCTGAGTGAATACGTAACTGAGACTCCAATGGTCTAAAAAAACAACCAATCACTCTTCCAAAATATAGCGTCTATACATCCTTAGGGAAAATACCACTATTTACAACACCAGAAAGTGACTCATGTCATTTGGTTCATGGGTTCTCAATCACCTCTACATGTACAGGAAAACTGATGTACCAAGGTTGACGTTGAGAACACAAAGGTACCAACAAAAAGGGCAACTGATTAAACTCATCCAACTACTAGAGGCTAGACATGGAATGAACATGGAATAACCCGTGAATATTTTACCCTAATGGATGTAGATTAATCCACAAAAAAGACACTCTTTCATACCCACTAGTGGCACTCCAAGAAAAAAGGATCAACCAGAAAAACTCCACTAGAAATTCCAGGACCTACATTGACACTCCATCGCAAAACCTCTCCCTGAACATGCAAGTCAAGGGGACTCTTACACCACACCATGATTCTATCTACATTGGGTGGAACTGAATCTCCCTCATGGTTTTTCTCGCATCACAAAAAGGTATATCGGTGGGAGAAGAAAACCTCTGCTTCATGCATTAAAATCTACATTGAACAATACCGAGACATGGATACACCGATGCCCACATCACCCTAGTAAAACCTCAAGAAAGGGGTAGGGAGTAAAGAGTACATCATACAGTGTATAACGAGTTATAAATGTAGAAAAGGCATAGGTCGTACCTCTTATCATATCATGCCCTACAAGATTGTAGACATCCATGTCTTGTGGCTATCCATGGTCCTAGTTTCCAACTTCTTGGTCTTGATGTAGGTCATCCAGAGAGGGTGGAAAGACCCCATAACATCATCCCCCACCTTCAACTGCTGCTTCTCATCTTCTAACACAACCTCCCCGGGGACCATCCTATCCCTGCCTAGTGTTCTAAGCGTATCTGGTCGATCAGTCTCATGCCATGTGACCTTACCTATCACAAGAATAACACCATACCTCCCTAGGTTATCCCTGTAATCTTCACTGCAACAACCCCATACAAAAATCTGACTGAGACCGATTATGGGGAGGCTCCTGGATCAAGATCTTATCGACTGGAGTTTTATAGCCATGGCAGACTTCTCAGCTCCATTTCAATCACTTACACAACCAAATATATGATGTGATAGGAATCCATCTACCCCCAGTGTCTGCTCCATAACCTCACTATTGGTGGGGATGCACAAGGGCACTATGATAGAATAAATCTATTTATATAGTCCCTTCTCAAACTTACGTGCTCGTAAGTAGCCTTCATGGATCATGTTTATGGAGTAGTGTGCCATGTCTGTGAACCTATTCCTGTAATCAGTCACCATCAAACCTCCTTGATGAAACATAAAGATCTTCTGATCTTATTGAAAGTAGGAGAAGTAGTACTCCTCATGAAACTACTGCTTGAAGTCATCCAACAAGAGTTTTGACTCATGATGTTTCTCAGTAACCAAGTTCCACCAACACCCAGCTTCTCTATGGAAAAGGATGGTTTCCAAATCCACCATATAATATACTAATGTCCATGCGTGGCTAAATAGGTGGAACACCAACTTTAACCAAGCCTCTTATTCTGGAAGGTCTCGTTCACCGTGAAACATCAACGGACTCTATTGCTGGAACACATAAAGTGTGCTCCTTCTGTACACATCCTTAGCCAACTCTGTTGGGGATGTATTCTTCTCAAAATGTGGGGGTGTTTTTACCTTCCCACCCATAGGAAGGGGTGACATTATTTATTCTAAATAGGGGCCTCATCACTCACGAGATCATCATCATGAATCGAATATGGTATCTGGGTCGGTTGTCATCTCGAAGACATCCAAAATGTTAGCAATGTGTACCACAATGAGATGATTATATATATGTATATATATATAATGATGGGGATATGACTTAATAAGGATAGTAAAAGACTCAATCCTATATAATTCAAGTACCATTGTTCCTTGCAAAAAGTGGCTCTAGTTTCTAAGTTAACAAGTAGGTAATCATGGTCATACTGAATGGATACGTTGGTTGCTCATACCATCACTGGACTCCCTGGCATGAAAGGCACTATCGAGACACTTCGACATTGTTGCCCTAAAACCAACCTATAACATTTTTGGGAAAAATATGAACAACATTACAAAGGTTGAACCACCTATGAAACCAATTTTTTAGGACCCAACCCATGATATGGCTTGAGACGCAACTACCCCAAACCCACCTCAATTGGCCATGGGTTGGTGAATAACATCTAAGCCACAAAAAACTCTGGGAGGCCTTTTCTTAACAAAATTTACACACACACACACGCACACACACGTAGACATCTAAATGAAAAAGTTTAGAGGGAAAGGAACAAAATATGCATCATTACTATAAATAAACATAATATAAATGTACCACTAAATAGTACAAGTATTGTACAGTAAACTAAAAGAAAAAAATGGGGGAAAATAAATGCCCATCCAAAAAGGTGCCACAAACTGGAAGTAATTGAAATGTAAATAGCTAAGAGATCCCAGGTCCTGGAACCCAAGTTATGACCACCATATACGGTCCAAGCACCCATATCCCTATGCTCTTATGAAGTCACAATCAACCTGTTTTCGGTCTACATAAGGCATGACATGTGCAGGAAAATCCCTTGCATGGGTGAGTATAAAAATACTCAGTATGATGCCTTACAAAATGTGAAGGGGATCCATAATAGATACTCTAAAAATGAAATATGAAGATAGGACAAGGTAAATAAAAATAATTGAAAACCAAAGCAACAAGAGAGTGAAGTAATATCATCCAAACAAAGGTGCTAGAAATGGTCAGAAGATGAACTTCTCATCGAGTATCCACTACCTATAGTAGGAGTATGGACTCATCCAACCATGAGAAGCTAGAGATGGAAAGAACATGTCATACCCCATACGTTTTCACCTCTCATGTAAGTAGAGTATCCAAAACCTAATGAGTGGGAACAAGAAAATAATAAATATATGCTCATTCAAAGAAACCCAAATGGGGGAGTATAAGGATCTACATCTCACATCTTAGCTAAAGAAAGTGAGTAGCCAACAGTTCCAAGTAAATCTATCTGCAATTCCCAACACCTCATCATCTTTCCAGGAGTCACAAGTAAAAGGGGATCAAATCAACATAGGTCAATCTTATCCTCATTAGGCATCACTGACTCACCATCACAATTTTAGGTCTCTCCATAAGGATGCATCTCGATGGAAAAATTGCCCCTATTTCATGTGAGTCCTTAGGTACGTCATATCTCATCAATGTGGTACACAATCAAGAGGTCGTGTGTTAAGGTAGAGGAACCATGCACAACTTTAATGGAGGGTTCTACTCTAGTATCATTGAGGACCCATCCCTAGCTTGACTGGAGGGTTCTTCTCAAAAATGATCAAGGACCCATTCCCTTATCGACTGTAGGGTTACACAATATTGTCATCGAGGAACCGTCCCCAGCCTGGTTGAAGGGGTCTACTTGAAAAAGATGGAGGAATAATACCCATCCCAACTGACGTTTTCTACTTCAGTCTCGTCGAGGACCCATCTCTAGCCCAGCTGGAGGGTTCTACTCAGAACTACCATCAGGGATCACTACCCATCCCAACTGGAGGTATCTGTGAAACTTCTCTAGCCATCCCTGCTAGATGATACCTCTTTTATAGTGTCTAGGAACACTGGAAACCCCTTCCAGATGGTACCTCTCAGAAGAAAAAAGCTGCACCCCTCGGGTGCCGCTATAGATAGGCATCACACTTAGAACATCTTACATCGTAACTCAAAACCCACAATGAAGGGCACCATCGTTTTCCACATAGAAAAACACTAAGGATATGATACACACCATCCATAATCCATGTCTCGAAGAAGTAGTTATGATGGATAACAGATTTGTAATGTAGTACATAATACACGAGGGGCCCACAAATAATGTGGCCACATCTCATAGTCTTTCCGTGTACCTAACCATTATTGGTTACTAAACTGCAAATCAGGTACCCTTAAGTGTGATAGTGTACTACTAGAATACATGACATCTCTAGCCAAAATGATGATGAGCGCAATATTCTGACCGTTAAACTAAAGAGAAAAAATCTAATTTTTCTGGAAGGCCTCCTCAAATGAAACTAGATAACCAAACAAATCACACTGTTGCGATCCTTGTAGAAAAACGCACAATATAGACTATTCATTCTCCTTGAACGAACATCCGATAAAAAAGTTGTATATCACCACATTGCACTTGAATGAAATCATGTGGGTCCCATGCCTTGGTCACGAAACAAATTGTATGGACCATGCCATTGATATTCTCATAAAAAACACATGATATGGACTAATCATTAATCCAAAATGGACACCCTGTAAAAAAATCTTCATTTCACTACAACACGCTCAAACTGGGATTCATGGGGTCTACACTTCAATCATTATTTAAATACCCAAAATTGGTATCAAAATTTTAGTCTTAAATTTAGGGTCATGATGTGACTGACGGTTCGTCAAAAGAATTTCATACGGAGAAGCTATGTAAGATACAATATTTCACAACAGCAGCAGCGGTAACAACAACAACGACAATAATATTATTATTCTTAGTCATTTCGTGCACCCGAGACATGAGCCCTAATTAAGTATCTAAAAATGGTCATGAAATGAACATCTCAATGTCCAGGTTATGCTACCACAAATGGATCATGAAACGAACCTCATATGGAGGAGTTATAAAGAGAAAATCATTTTGTTAACAACAACAACAATAATATATATATATATTTTAAATAATTAAATTGTTGAAAGACGAGAGAGACCACCCCTCTTCCCCCATTTTTTTTTCCTATGTGTGTGCTATACTCTTCACCCTTCCTTCAGATTCCTTCCCAATTTTTTCATTGATTTTCTTTTATTATTATTATTTGGTTTTCCTCCCTTCTATCTTCTTCCCCATATCACGCCACTATAAACCCTAGCCACACATCTGCCACCACCGCTTCCGACCGGCTGTTGTCACTGCTTCCAGCCTACCATTGTTCTTGCCTAGAGCTACGCCTACCTGCGCCAACCTAGCTATCAGCCACCTCGACTCACCGCCAGTCCACACCGTCGCGACCTGCTCCGGTCAAACCACCTCCAACCACCGCATGAAGCCAACAACCTCCGCATGCAATGACATGATCCTTTGTCCCGGTCATGTGACACCATGCCAGTCGCCTGATCATTAGAGCTGCTGCCTGACTTGTCACCGATGGTCGGATCCTGACCATCCGATCTTCTTAGGAAATTCCACCCCAGCATCGCACCTCCGCCTCGCCAAACTGACCATTGAAATCCCAGACCCGGTCTTCGATCCGTTTTTTTACTCCCATAAAGAAATATCTCACCTCAATTGATCCAAAATACGTCTCTACATAAACAATCTAATTTGTCAAGGATTATTTTCACATCAATTCATTGTCGGATATTTTTCATACCACCGACCACAATAAATGATGGTGATGAACCAAGGGGGAATGAAGAACAAAATAACGATTAACAAATATGATGAGTAACCTCATATATTATTCGGGTTAGAATTGATTCATTGCATTTAGAATGATGTATGAATAAAAAAACAATAAATATATAAACTGATTAATTTAGTTTATTTCAATTTTTGAGATCGTGCAGGGGCGCAGATTCACAAACATGAAGTCAATATTTTCAATGTTTAATTAGAGGCGTAAAAACTGCAAAGATGAGTCCTACCTAGACTATATTGATTTTTGTTAACGAATATCGCACTTACGCAACTATCGGAAGGGGCTATTGTGATTTTCTCACTTTGATCCGCCTGGATCCAGGGGTCAGTCTTCGTTCTTCGTTCGTCGTTCATCAACGGGAAGGAGATGAGAGGAGGGGGTTTTCGTCGTTCGAAGAAAACAATTATGAGGACAACTCTCTCAAAGGAGAATTTATAACCCTTTATTAGGTTAATCCATTACCCAAATAATCCAATAAATAATTATTTAATTATTTAATTATTCATCATTGATGGCATGTAAGCCGAACACCCGATGCCAATAAAGGATATACCCCTCCTAGGGTAAAACCTATGTTTTGAACAAAACAGTGGTAAAAAATTTCTCATCTGAGTCCCTGACCATGAGTTATTCAGGTTTGAACTGTTAAATGAATAAATTAATAATTTAATTCATTCATTCTAACATACCGCTATTGAGAGAGGGGTCCAAATGTCCTGTGCTGACTCATTTTATGATGCGCTTAGAGTAAACATCATGTTTCGGACCCAACTGTGGTCTCTGATTTCTAATATGATCCACCATTTGAGATTTATCCCATTTTCATTAATTAATTTCATTTGCGTAAAATAAAATATATATAATATTTTTATAAAATTAATTCTCAGTACACCAGGCTTTAGAATTGCACGTCGTCTCAGCACCGAACTCTGGAATATTATTTAGACATATTTCAATGTATTATTAGAAAAGAAAGATGGGTCACTACATATATTAAAGAGGTATCAAATGTAATAATACCAATAGAGGCAGCCATAAAGAACTCAAGTTTCCTAAATATCATGCGATGGTCCGTATTTCAGGTGTGCAGGATTTGGGAACATGTGAAGATATTGTTCATCAACAATGCATATAAATTTGTTGAAATGGAATGAATGTGATAATAATAAGCATCTAAATGTATCCTCAAGTGTTCTAAAATTGAAAAATCTATTTACATCTCAACAAGATGAAACTGGTCTATCATACTCCGATGAAGATCAAGATTATCAATCTTTTATGGGTATGAAATAAAAAACATGGATCAAAATGAAGAGAGATGAAAAAGTAGTGGTTGTAGATATTTATTTCAAATCATCATATAAAATTGGAATATGGATAATTGATAGGTGATATACCTCTCATATGATAGTAAATAGGGATCTGGTGACTGAAATTAGGTATGATAAGTAAGGTATCATATGATTTGGTAATGATGAATGTCTGAATATTATTCACCTGGGAAAAAGACAATTTTGGAGGAAGAGACATGAGATGTGATGGTGTATAATTTTTTGAAGGTACGAGTCACAAATTTCATAGTGTTATCCAAATACCCAACTTAGGACATTCCATTTGCTTTTCCAAGAAATTATGTGTCATAAATCCAAAATATGGCGCATTGGTTTTTGAAGGAAAGCATACGAAAGGGAATATCTATCAAGTATGTGGAGAAGAATATATGATCATTTTTTCCATAGAAGAAGAAAAAAAAAGATATGGAATAAACAAATTAGTCATTTGATCCCAATGTCATTATAAGATCTAGTGAAATATGATGCTTCTTGAGAACTCACTAGATTATCACGTGATCACACCCATACATGTGATCCTTATCAATAAGGGAATATCATTCGTAATAAATATATGGAAAAAGATAAAAGTACAAAAAAAATTGATTAAGTTGGTGCATATTGATGTATGTCGACCTATTTCCCAAAGAGTTATTGATGGGAGGTGTTATATTTTCTCTTTATTGATGATTTAAGTAGAACGGAATGGGTTTTAGTCATTACTCACAAATCTGAGCTCTTTAGATGCATAAAATCTTATCAAAGGGGTGTTGATAAGATGTTGGGTGAAACAATCTATAATATCTGAATAGATAATGGAACATAGTTCACAAATATCCAAGTGGAGGATTATATCGAGAAACGCGGGATAAGGGACCACATTTCAGTAGTAATAAATCCATAATAGAATGATATAGTCGAGAGAAGAAATCAAATAATCCACAACATAGATAGAACAACGATCCCTGAGAATGAACTTCCAGATAATTTTTGTAAAGAATCAGTGATGACCTCAATCATCACTTCAAATAGAGTGCTACATTGTCCAAATTAGGAGGGGACTCTATATGAGATATGTTATGGGAGGAAACCAATGATGAAGTACCTTGAATTCTTCAAAAGTATGTGTTTTATTATCAATAAGGAGAAACAAGGGAAGTTTGATTCATATGGAGATGAAGGTATATTTCTCGGATACTCAAAGAAAATAAAAGCACATAAATGCTTCAATAAGTATCTGGGAGAGGTTGTTGAAACTTATAATATAACGATAGTACATAATGAACATAATATTCAGAAAATACATGATCAATATCACAAGGATAATGATGAAGAGGAAAGAAGATCTAGGGATATTCTAGTTTTAGAGGCATATTTAGAATAAGATATAGATAATGAAATGGATGATAATAATATAGTATCTACTCAAACATCGAAGACTAGTTCCAGAATTTATAAACATAACAAAATTGGTGATCAGGCAGCACCAGTGCAGACCAAGAGGATGAAGACTCTATTGGAATAATTGTACTTATCATAGGTAGAGCATTAATGTTTGAATGAATCATCTAGATATGAGAATTGGATTCAGGCTATGAATTTAGAGCTTGACCAATTGAGAATATTCATACATGGGTGATTTTTTTGAGGCCAACAAATAAGAATTTCATCATACTAAATGGGTATTTCACAAAAAAATGAATGAATATGGTGTGATAATTCAAAACAAAGAATAAATAGTGTGAAAAGAAAACTCCTAGATAGAGGGTATCGATGTTGATGAAACATTTGGACCTGTTTCAAGGCTAGAGACAGTCGGAATAATCTCCAACATATCAATGCAATGAAAGTTCAACACTTTCCAGATGGATGTCAAGTCATCATTTCTTAATGGGATTCTGGAAAAATAATTTTATACTGAGAAGCCATATGGTTTTATCATTCATGAAGATGAAAATTGAGTTTTTTGGGTGGATAAGGCTTTATATGGTTCGAATCAAGCACCAAGAGCTTGGTATTCAAGGCTATATCAATTTTTTAAGAAGCTCAGTTATCTAAATGGTATAGTTGATTAAAATATGTTTGTTATTAATGACATTCATAAATGAATGATGGTGCTATTATATGTCGATGAAATAATATTTGGTCGATCAGATGAAGCACAATGCACTCAATTCACCGAATTAAGAATAATTGAAATTAAAATGTGAATGATCGGTGAACAGAATTTTTCCCTTGGTTTATTGGTGATACAAGGAAATACTAGATCATTTATTTCTCAATATAAATATGATAATAAAAATTTCATAATATTTTGAATTTATAATTTCAAGGAGATGATGACACTGGTGGATATGCATATGAAACTGTCATGGGATAATGAAGGAAAAATTGGAAATGTCAACGAATTAAGGTGGATCATTGGAAGCATGTTTTACATAACATCGACATAATAAGATATTATTTCTTCCCCATGTCAAGTAGCGTGGTATCAAATAAATCCCAAGGAAATACACTTTATAGTAGTGAAGAGAATACATTGTTATATCAAGGGTGTGTTGGATTTTCGACTAATGTATAATGAAAAATCTAAGCAATAGTTATCTGTCTTCAAGGATGTAGATTGGGCCAGTTCAATAGATGATAGAAAATCAACATCTAGTGGTGCATTCTATATTGGGGGACTTTTTATTTATTATCTAAGAAAGAATAATGATTATATATCACTGAGCACCATAAATGCTGAATATATTATGGCTACTCAATATTTCATGTAGTTATTATTGATGATGCATCAACTTGATGATATGGGAGTTGAAGTGAAGTCTCCGATCAGAATACATTGTGATAATTAATGTTCTATAAATCATATAAAAAATTCATTCCATCACTCAAGGAAAATGAATTCTGAAATAAAGTATCATTTTACATATGAGAATGTGGAGAAAGGGATTTTGAAGTTGGAGTATGTTCATACATACCTATAGGTTGTAGACATTATTGAAAAGACCTTACCCCAAAAAATCATTTGAATGACATCAACTAGATCTTGTAGTCAAATAAAATACCCACACATGAAAAAGTTTGGATTTGGGACCCCCTCTCCCTAAGGTACGATGTGTTTTTTCTAAATCTGTTGATCTGTGTTCTTTACCATATTACTGACCTTAAAGGAGTGACCTTTGGGTTTATAGAAAAAGTGGTGAAATTATGGAATTAAAAGGGAGAAAATGTCTTCATCAAGTTAGGGTTAGAATATTGTAGGGGGATTAGTGAGATAGGGGGAGTATTAAATCTGAGAATTCTATAGGTGATCGACTAAATATTATATATTAGCATAGAAGAGGTTTATGATATAAGTAGTTGAGTGGTTTTTGAATGAAGTGATAAATTGATAAAACTTACATGTTACTCTTTATTCTCATGATGAGCATGGAACATGTGGGATTAGAGTGTGTTTTGAGTTAATACTTGATCACTATCTTAATATTAAGAATCAAATTCTTGTAGAATATGGAATACAATTTTACAATGTATCAAATTATGATGAGTTTTCAATGAACCCAATGGGGGATACTGTTCATAAAAAAACACCTCAAGGTTCCCTCTTAGTGTAGATGGGTGTGATTTTGTTTGTTGAGTAATCTAGATGATCAAAAATGAGCTTGGTCAGTGTTTTTCAAAGATGGTGTTTAAGGTGGTGTAGTTTCCTCATGTTTTGTGCCTCAAATGGGGAGTTTG
The DNA here is from genome assembly GCA_963277665.1 of Viscum album. Lineage (NCBI taxonomy): Eukaryota > Viridiplantae > Streptophyta > Magnoliopsida > Santalales > Viscaceae > Viscum > Viscum album. Next base: position 568,137,608 of record OY728153.1, on the reverse strand, counting down.
GGTTTTTGGAAAAGTGATGTTTTTCTAGAGAACATGGTTCACAGACCATAAAGTGAGTACAAAGAATGATGAAGGAAATCAGAAAAGGTAGGGATTTTTATTTATCTATTCCAAGAGGATAGTCAATAACACTATGTAGTGTGTGTAAGGAAAATAATCCCACATGAAGGATTTTTATTCATAGGAAGGACATCGTTTGCAGCTAAGAGGTGTTGATTCATTTGTAGAAGGAATCATCTTCCATGAGGAAAGAAAATAGCTTTCCGGAATACATAGAATAGTTTGTGGGGAAGTCTGTACCACATCAAAATTTTGAGGAAATGTATTAGTGGGGTTTTTGGATCTATTTTCCTATATAAGGACCAATAATACAATCATTACTTAGAGCAATTTTCATTAGAACCCATATTTTCTTCGGGAAGAATTTGGGGAAGTTTGAAGTAGCTCACAAGGGAGGATTCCATAAAGGAGAAGAGATTCAACAGGGAGGATTCCATGAATGGATAATATTTCTATGAAGACAGCCCATGGGTGTGGTTTTCCAGGGTATTAACATACAATGAAAATGGAAAGCATAAAAAAAGGTTTTTTGTGGATGAAGAAGTTGTCCACAAAAGAAAAGGTGGTATGTTGAAGAAGTAGTGGTCGATAGAAGAAGATGTGCTCTATGAAGAACTGACACCATTAGGTGTAAGGATGTTCATGGAGGAAGTAAGAATGTTTGTGAAGGGACTGAAATAGATCACAAAATATGTTTATTTAAACCAATAAGAAAAGTTGATTTCACCTATGAGTGAAAATGTGGCCTCAAAATTGTATCTAACTATAGTTGAATATTCATGCATTCATTTAAATGAATGGACCTACAAGTATATAAATTATTAGTGGATCCCTTCTTGAGTAGTGAGCAAAGGAAGAGGAAGAGATTGATTCTTTCCACCAGTAGTGAGACAGAGAAATAAAAAAGGGAGTGAGTATTGTGAAAGAAGTGATCTGACCCTAAACTTTATAAATGTGGTGAGGCTGGGTATATATGGGATCTATCCCAAACATTGTAATTTGGCAGTGATCCTTAGTGGTTTTGGTACATGGCCACAACACTGTTGTATGCTCCTTGGACATACCCTAGTTTGGGTGAACCAAGTACAATTTTTTAGTCTCTTGTATGATTTAAATTCTATTCATAGATTTCAAGGAGAAAGAGAGAGAAGTGTAATTTTTTTAAAAATGAAACCTGATCTAAATGGGTATTTATTTAGGTCTATCATACCCTGATTCACCCCCCCCCCTTCAGGGCATTAAATCTAATTATGATAACATTGAAAAAGGGTATTGATTCCAAACCCACTTTTAGGGACTAACAGTCTCCATGATCATATACTGAGTCAAAAGATGATGAAATAAAGGAAGAAGTACAGTAAAAGGGTCTATAAAAAATCAATTTCAACACATTCATCAATATTAGGAATGACAATCATTCATGCAGTAAGAGATGATCAAATCATTAAGTACACGATGAAGTATTACATCCTCTATTGACATTGTTAATACAACCTCCACTCTTAATGATAATCAAGATGATTTGAATTTCCTTACTTCTTTTGAAAATGTTGTTGTATTAGTAGAATTTAAGGGAGGTACCATCATCTCACTTCTCTCCCTTTTCAAAAATCAAGACAGATTTGGATAGGTGAGAAAAATGAGTCGTGATTCGAATCATGCCACATACTTATCTTTCTACACTGGAATATCATGATTTCTCCCATATGAGTATGAAATATGAACTTTTTTACTTCCAACACACATGCCCTCCCTAAAATTAGGTGGAGCTATATGTTGGTCATTGAATTGGAAAAACTCAAATGACCTTCAAACTATATTCATTCAACTGTGATTGTGTTTCTCTAACTAACTACTAAGATCTACTACTAATATTCTATTATACTCCTCATAAGCTTTGAAAACACTCATATGACCATCACCCATGAAGTTTACCCCACCACCAAATCACACACATGGTGGGTTGAATTCCACTGTAACATCATCATTTCTAAAGGCCACTAGGTGTGCTATTCTAACCCCATAGGTGAGATTCCAACTTAATCAAACCACCATTAGACTACAAATAAAACAAAACTGATTGAACTAGATAGGTTATATATTCTAATTGTGTTGAAAAAAAAGTTATGGCATACCTTAACTATTATAGTAGATTACTAATCATTATCTAATCATCCTCATGGAGGATGAAAAGAGAGTCCAATTGATCCCAAAAATATCATACAAACCAATTTTCCCTAAACCTCCAATATTTGAAATATGGATGTTTGCGATTGAAAATTTCCATCCACTCAAGAAGAAGTTTCCCATCATACATTTTGATTGGAAAATTGATAGAATGATCGACATTGTGCCTTCAGGAATTGAAATGAGGTATAGTTCCCAATTCTAGGTATTCTAGCATATAAAGTATATAGATAAAGGTATTATTCCACCACCATTATATATTTATTAAAATGTAGTGAATCATTCAAAAATAACTCCATACATTCCAATATCCCAATAACAAATAGTTTCACCGTAGAACAATCCTATTTTTATTTACCTGGAAGTCTAGACATTGCAATGGGATGATGGTGAAATTGGCAATATTGGTTCCAAAACACCACATAGTGTTATATTAGTTAAATATACTACTAGTTATTGGAATGATTTATTATATTCATGGTTATCAACTACACTATTAGACTTGATTATTGAGCTTTTATTTGAGGAATATACTTCTATCTATCTATCCTGAAGTCCAAAACCTTCACCCCTTGAGAAAAAAACTTTTTCATGATTTGTATGCCCACCATTAATGTCATATGAGCACATAACTACCACATAGTATTGGGTTCATGGATACTTCTTATGCCTATTCCATGGAGTTTCATTTCATACCCATGACTAGACATCACATAGAATATCTTATTGTCTCTCTAGATCATTTCCCTTTCTAGTGTTTTCATTGTGGAAGGGGGTTCATCATATAATAATTGTTGGTTTTATTTGATTCAACTATAAATAATGATTATAATATATTATTTATTTGAGATTTAATAGGTATATGTGATTCATAAAAAGTCTATAATAGTGGTTGGGATGTGAGAAATAAGTCATTTGAAATCATGTATCCGTATTTAGAATCATTGTTGGTGGGTGAATTGGGTGGATCTATTAAAAAAATGTGTCATGGGGTTAGTTGTGATCAATAGTCTTAGTAGTATGGAAATGATTGAGTGTACACAATTAATGTTGTTTAACTATGAAAAAAATGCCTATGAAGCAATACAGTGTATAAGATAGGAAAGGTGGACTGCTGGGTGGTCTGAATGTAATATACAGAGAAGAACTGACCAATCATAACCAGGCAATCAGGCAATGGAAAACCCCAAAACATTTTGAGTAGCCATAACCATTTAGTGATGGTGCTATAATTGTGGAAATGGGGGTGCTTCGTCATTTATTTTCTTGTGATTTCCACTTCCAATTTAGTTTAGATGGATTACCAGAAGGTGAAATCAACTCCATTGAAACTATAAATGATATCTCATAGACCAATGTGCTGAAATATATTATCGATTCGAAACCCATCCAACTATATGATGTTTTTGACATGATTACTTGCATGAAGAATGAAACCAAAGAACAAGAAATGGACCAGAAACATGTCCAATCTAGTTAGATTCATTTTATTCCATTGAATATTCGTCGATTCACCTTCTCACTAAAGGGGGAATGGTGAAGGCATTTCAATTAGACTGCCAATTTCACTTGATTAGTTAGGTGAGTTTGTCGTGTGAAAAATTTGTGATCATGGGTTTCCTATTTATATCAAATTTGATATCTCTTTTCATTTCCACTCTTTTCGTATTCCACAATCATGATTGTAGTTTTCATTTATAGATGGTAAGTTCCATAAACATTCACTGGAAGTTGATGAAACCATTTAAATCATAGTGAAATACCCAATGAATGCATGCAGAAAACCTTCTCCCACACCTTAGTTAGATAGAGTCAACCAACAGAACTGGGAGGGACTCTTGATTAGAAGAACTAGAAGGCCCATATGTGTGTTTTTTATGGTCTGTTTATACATTTCACCCCCAACAGACAACTCTCATTATGGACCATTTGGGGACTGTCACTATACACAAGATGCTATGTGACATCCTATTAAAATGACATGGGTCAATGGTGTACCACCTAGTAGAAACTTGAACTTAAACCCTTAATTATATTTGTAAAATTGGTATCATATCAGTGTTGGAAGTTCTCATTTAACCCACTATGCACTCTAAACCACATCACTCCACCTATTTGAATTCATTAACCTCTAGTAATTTGGGGGAATCTTTGACTTTGGGGATCATATCACCCCTTTCCCATGGATCATTTTAGATAGTTTTACCCTTTTTTTACCACTATCACTCAACATTCATTCGAAAAACCAATTGAAAATTGGAGTGGAAAGAGGTAACCAATCAATAAGAGTAGTAAGGTTTCAATATGATATAGCCCATAAGAAAATCTCTTTTTATGATTTACTAGGAAGACCCTGGGAATGGATAGATAGAGAACAAAATACCACTAATGGACATGAAATCACATAAACATATCAAATTTTCTGGATTTCCAATGGATTTCATCCACACCCATTACTTGTATCATCAATCCATTTATACACACATGATTCTTTTCAGAACATGAAAAAAGTTGGCCATGCTCCCACCCCACTCAAATCGAATACCACCACCATGGATAATGACCTCCACTTATAGTGCTTGAATTATTCCCCAACCACACATTACATACATCATCTCTAGAGCCACCAATGACGACCTCGTGATTTGAGCAACCACTTTCTAGGTGAATTCAACCTTAAATATCTACTCTGATAGTGACTAAAAACATACTATTAGAACATATTATTGATTTGGATCTTGGGTTGAAGTGGTGTGTGGCCAATAAACCCAAAATATCCCCCTTTACTATATCGTTGAAAGGGAACAAGCGATCAACAATTCCCCCTTGTGTTAATTCCAACCACCCAACACTAGCCCAATGTATCCCCAAAATACTTATACCATAATAATAAATGATATTAGACATCACCACTGCCCATTCCAATATCCCAATTATTCTCAAACCAACAAATTATCTCTATGAAAATTTCCTTATTAATGAGACAAAAGAATATGGTCATTGAACATTCCACCAATCCTCCTGGTTGTTTGACCTTTGGTCCCCCAACACCCCATTTAATCATGTCCATTCCAAATATAACACAACCACTAACTCTATTTACAATTCCAATTCCACTACACCACAAGCTCTATTCCCAATGACTCAATTGACCACACATATCCTATTTCTATGACCACACCCCCATAAATCTCTTCCCCTTGTAGAAAATTTAATACCCATAAGTCCATTACATTCTAGTTCCTTAGGGTGTGGTTTCTATCTTGGTGTGCTATATGGACTTCAAAACTACCATGTGTTCCATCTTCCCCATGTAAATGGAATATAATCTAATCATTAACATGGGTTGATTCTTGATAAATATAAATATCTAAAATTAATAGGTATGAGTTTCACTAATTTACCAAATATCATGAGTTAGGAATCCAAATCATAGAATAGCTTGGACAAAACATGGAATAGAGGCTCTCGACTTTTTTGGATCCCTAGTTTCATCAATCAGCTCCAAATTATCATTTCATGTCTACTAAAATCCTTTAAGTAATTGAATATAGGGAATTCCATAAATATCATAGATAATTGGTATTATGTTAGAAGATTAGACTTGACATATTGGACTTACATGAGTTTTTCAGGTCAATGACCTATGGTATTTATTACTCCCTAAACATGAATCTGAGCGAATGGGTGTAGACATTCATAGTTATAGTCTACCCTGATTTACCCATTGATAAGGAATAAGAGCCTTGGTTTCACAACCCCTATTTCATTTGTAGAGATCCATTTTGAATGAAAATGAAATTGGCCAATAACAAAGGGCTATGTTATGTTAGAATTTTGTTAGAATGAATACAGTGAAATTGACTTGTAGATTCTTGACCCAATTTACCAGCTGAATAGTTCTCTAGGATGGTTGGCCACTAAGCCATAGGCATTCCTCCATTCACACCAAAGGTTGTCGACTAACAGTGAGGGTTTTAGAGGTGATGTTTTGGAGAATATACCCACAAGTTGTGACAATAATAATGTTCCATACATAAATATAACACAACCTAAGAAGAACCACAAACATAAGAAAAAACAAAATATACTCAGTCGAAGCATAATCAAGTATTAGAAATAATAAATAATCCCAAATTCATACCATTTGTAGAAAAAACATATCATAATAGGTCATACTAAAAACATACATGCAGGGTCACTTGTGGATGACCATATAAATATATATAATAAGAATGAAAAAACTCAAAGGAAACTCTAGATGATGAAACAACCACCATGGTTCCTTTATATCTATACCAGGAAAAAGGTACCACTATGATAAAAATGTCCATCTTCTGAGCCCGATCCATTAACATATCTTAGATACATAAAATCTACATGCATCCTGAGGGGAACTTGTAGGGTATGGAAATAATATCTGTAGGCCACCATGAAAGTGTTCCTGTCATACATCCATAATTATATAGGTGTTTGTAGAATATAAATAAAATGAATCACACATCTGTTTTTTTAATTAAACTAATTCCCTTGTGCTCCAAAGTCACAAGGAATATTTTCATAGTTAGACCATCACTTATATAAGTCTGAATATGTTACCCAAATATATATATTGAATACAACACATGTGTGAATATATATATTTGCAGTGGTGAGGATCAATGGATTAGTTCACAACGAATCACCAGATGAATAACATATCTGGTGAACCCTCAGGTTTCACCAATAATCATTTCATTGGAACCGATTTCGATATTCAAATATCTATCGCCTTCATTGTACACCCAGACATTAGATCCCAAGTCCCTCAGACCCCCATATAATAGTCCTTGTCGGTTCAGCTACCCAATGTCCCAAGGCACAATTATATATGTCCTTAAATAAATAGAAAATGTTTTCTCAACAGTTGATGTCCAAAGGCATGATGAAATCCATCCTCCCTATGTCTCGTCTCATCCGCCTCGAGATTAATGGTGGGCCTCATCCACAAATTTATGGTCTCGACATAATTAACCGATGGTCTATCACCATTCACATGGATTTATATAGTGATACCCCTGACATATATTATGGTCAACACCATCCCCTAAACCTCATAATCTATGGAGGCCTACACCCATAACAAGTGTTCAACACCACCTCAACTAAGTCCTATCTGTGTGAACATGACTCCAATGTCACTTCGTCCTATAACAGTGAGTATAAATCAAAACTACCTAAGAAACATCATTCGAAACCTCATGCCCCTCTGACCATGCCACTAAATCCTAATTTTCATCACCATATAAAATCACATGAGTCATTCCCATGTATTTATGACGTCATTACCTCAATCTGACTACCATGTCACCTCAACCTAGTGATTGACATCATCCCATGTTACCCAAGCCACGACCTCGTCCTAATGACTATGTCTCCTCAATCTAGGTGATCAATATCACCTAAAGAATTAGGCCTAGACCCTCACGTTCCTATGAGAGCAAGAAATCAATATAAACAATTCAATTTAATTAAAGAAACACAACCATCATAACCTTCCCAGGCCGATCCAAGATCCTTACATGGATTAACCATTATTATTGAATCATGATTAGGCCCATAGGAATCTCATGTCATAAATTAAACAATTTATAAGGAATCATTATTTATTTAGGGTATCACTCAGTCTACCATACGAATAAATTATGGATCACACCCCAAAAAACCCATAAAAAGGATAATGATATGCACCACCTTCCTTAGGCTAGTAGGCGCTGACTTTCCTAATATCAACCTCTAACTTGATCCAAATCAAGGTAAATTTGGATTTTAGACAAAAACATAGAAAATATCAAAAAAGGTATCACACTTCTTTAGAATTGTTTGTGGTGATAGAATAAAATAACGAAATCTAATAGATTGAAGTCCATATCGAGATGAATCTGTAGCCACAAACGTATCTGTATTCAGAGTTCGATTGGAGGAGGTAGTCCAAAACCAAGTGAGAGGGGGAGAAAATATCCATGGATTCTAGGAGAATGGATCATGCATGGGAGAAGAAATAAAGAAGAATACCACTTAAATAATTAGAATGAGATTGGTAATTTCCCAATTTTAAATAGGAACATGGTTAATTCATACAGGTTGGCTAACCATACACGAACAGTATGCACCCTCTATCCAAAGTTTCACCCCTTTGAAATAGGTCACATTGTTTGGCCAAGCCATGAGCCAACCATGTGAACCTATTTAATATGTTGAACTAATTATATGGGATAGGCCTCATGATTTGTATATCCATTAACAACCCCTGAAAACCCTCTCCTAAGAGTTGTTACACCCCACACAGTTTCCCCTTATTGGTTTCATGGTTAAATCTATCTATGAACCTATTCTTATACATTCTTGAAACTAAGATTCTAGGGTTTGATGCACCCGAAACTCATCTAAAACCATGAGGAACTTTGAGAACCTTAAACCCATCTAAAAAAAGTATTTGGGTCAAATAAAATCTTTGATAAAGGTTTTGAATATGATGATTAGAGTTTACATGCTCACCAAACACAAAACATTAAATATGTTAATGAATTTTTATCTGATCAATTACTCGAGATGTTGCAGTCTCCCCACCTTAACATAGATCACCCTAGAGCTATCAATATTTAAAAATAGAAGTTTCTAGACATAACCATCCCATATATATCAACTTGGTATACTCCAATCATTATTCATAGGTCAACTCCCCTCAAGGACCTCCCGACCTTATGATTTACATACACTGTCACTTCACGATAAAAAATTTAAACATTTATAATGGTCCCCCATCCATCTCTATACTAAAAATTCCTACCATGAAGTTCCATAATCCCCGAACCTCATCAAATTTCCAAATAAATCCCATGTCATACATAACACCCATAATGTCCCACATCTCATCATATGTCCATCTCATACTTGTGTCACACATGACAGTCATCAAAACCTACATCTCACCAGATTCCTAAGAATGTTAATCTTAATAGATGGTCATAAATATCCCCATATCATATATACATATGCATTCCCATAAAATCCCAATTTCTATTCACCTCATATATAACCTTCATCACATCGATGCATTGATGCCTACACACCTTATATATAAAATATATCAAATTGTTTCCTATAGTCTTACACACCTCATATATATATATATATATCACACACGATGAGTGACATGAATATACTAACCGAAAACTAATTATTTAAAAAACAATTTCTCATGCACCTCATGCATCAAAAATAACCACAGCAAAAGAAAAATAAACTCGTTCATTCCCATGAAATACCTTTAACATTCATCAGCTCTCCAACCTACTATGACCATGGCAGCTCAATAGAAATAACCAAGACGAAATCCTAAATACCATAGGAATGGAGTCCCTATGGGGCTAAACTAGCTACCAGCCACTAACCCCACAGTTGGATCTCTCTATTTCTTCCAAAAACTCTGCATGCAGTTGATTCCCGGTTACCAGCACCTAGTACCATTATCGGTCCTAACTTAGATCCCTATGTCTGACTCAGTCCTTGGATCCTAGCTATCCAAGATGGATTCTAGTAGAACCTCTCCAAATGGACCATCTAGCCACAAGACTAACACTCAATCAGAACCTGATCACACTAGGCCAAATCATTCCATGGATTCTAACAATACATGAACTCTACTTAAGATCCACTCCTTAGTGTTATAACTAAATCTATGTATGGACCACACTACTAAGACTCCTCACGACCCATCTTCCTACTATCTAAAGAATCACCACTCATATCAACTGATTGCATCACTTGGCTCAAATATGGCAGGTCCTTCAAGTTTCACTTGGATATTAGTGCCGGATTGAATGAATTTATGAATTATTTCATCCTAAATATGTTTACATTTACCCCGATGTCATTCCAAAAACCTTCCTTAAAATGCCACACCCTAGCGATGTCGTTACAAACCCTAGAAGGTGAAAACATGACAGGTATGTGAAGTACACTGTATAGTCCATAATAGATGTATCCCACTACTAGAGATTCTTGAACTCATGGGATATTTCCACATTCATCATCTCTAGAATGAAGTGATCAATGAACCCAACCTCAAAATAATTCCAAGAAATGATTTCCCATCTGAACTTGTACATCACACCAACTTCTTGCTAGTCCTCTGAGCATGTACATAGCCAACTTCAATCTCTACCCTGGGGGTGTATCGAGTAGTTTTAACATAGTCTATTCCATATATATAAAAATATATTCCACCTTTGGACCACTCTTACCCTAAAATGGTAGTGGGTATTGAGAGTGGATCTCTCGAGTTTGGTACGCCATAGATGACTCAGCTCCTTGAGATATTTTGTTGATACCTTGTATGACCTGAACTAAGCTCGACCAGAGCTTCTTATCTTACCATGGAACAAATTTTTTCATCTTTTGTGGATTCCCCACCTATATCGGAGCATGTACTTATGTCTCTTGATCATCCAAACCCTCTAGGTCCTCATACCGACACTCAGGCGCATCATCCCATGCACACCCATGCGGAACCATATCACTTCTCTCCTGATTCTCAACCAGAAGATGTCTAGGTGACATTATGTTGAATACCAATTCCATGGTAAAACAAACATGGTATATATATATATATATCACTGATAAGGAAAGTTGTAATAGGAAGCACATCTCACAACCCTTACACCCCTTATCACACCCTTTCACATGAAATCAGGCTTCAAGGCCCCTTACCTACCCATATCAGAGTAAGGTATCAATTATCATCCTATGTCATGGACCCTTAACTACCTATTTCAAAGTTATAAATCACATATAATATATGTCTTTCTAAGTTAAATTAGTATAATTCCATTAAAGAGTCTATATAGGAAAACATAGTTTGACTTCTTTATTGACACCTTAAAAAACACACCCCCTGTTATTATCCCTGCCTACATGTATCAGAGTCAGGCCCATATATCAATGCATATATAATCACATATAGATATCATTGGAACTAAATTCCTGGGATGGCTCAGTATAATGCCACCAAATAGTCTTAGAAGGAAAAAATGTTTATCTTTTTTGTCGGCCCTTTAAACAACCCAACCCCTTTTATCACATTACAGGTTCCCAATAACAATCAAAATAAAAGCACATCATATGAGCCTATGTGACTATCATGATGTGTAGTAAAACCTCCGATTCTATACTAGGATACGGGTCAAAAGATAAATTAAAAATAACCATAAATCCCAATTACACCACTCAAGGCGGAAATAAAATCAATTGTAAAAGCAAACAATAAAAACATAAATTTAGCACCCCTAAAAACGTGGTCAATACCCCATGCATGAGGTTGTAGGAACCCAAAAATGAGATCTTCTACTAGTTTTGACCACATACTAGTCTCCAATCCACTTTATCAAAAATAGTAAGTTCAAAAAGGAAAATAAAACTCTTTTAATACCATTTACAACATCTTGACCCAATTTTCCACCCAAAAAGTGCTTTTGGAAGGTTGGACACTAGGCCTTAGGAACGCCTCCCTGCATGCCAAAGTTTGTCAACTAGAAGAAATGGTTTGAGATGTAAATTTGGGGATACAATACCCTCTGGTGGTGATAATAATAATTTTCTATACATAAATATATCATAGTGTAATAAGGACGGTAAACATTAGAATAAACAAATTAAACACATCAGAAGAATAATCAAGTTATAGTAACAATAAATAAACCCAAATGCATACCATTTGAAGACAACACATAACATAGTGGGTAATACTATTCAATAGACATTGAAGGTCTCCCATAGACAACTATATATATATATATAATAATAATGAAAGGAAAATCTAGGTGGTGAATGAATCACCATGGTCCCTTTATATCCATCCCATGAAAAAGGTACCCCAACAATCAACAAGGTTCATCTCTTGAAATTGACCCCTTACCTGATATCATAGACATAAATTCTACATGAATTCTAGGGGGCTTGTGTAGGGTGTGAGAATAATCTCAATAGAACACCACCACTGTTTTCTTATTTTATATACACAATTATATAGTTGTATATAGAAAATAATTTAATGCATACAAAAACTCATTTTTAATTAAATTGCTTCCCTTGTGTTCAATAGCCACAAGGAAGAACTACATACATTAATGATCACTGGTATAAGTTTTAATACATGCCCCCAAATATATATATGGAATACAACAAATGTTTTTCTATATATATTTTCTATGGTGAGGATCCCTAGTTTAGTGCCCAAGGAATTCACTGACAAATATCATATTTGGTGAACCCTTAGGTTTCACCCATAATCATGTCACTAAAACCTTTTTCCATTAGTCAAATATCTGGCACCCCCACAGAAAACCCAAGCCTTAGGTCCTAGGTCCCTTGATCCTCCATATAATATTCCTTGTCATCTTAGAAACCTGACGTTGGGAAGAATAATGATATTTTACCTCAAATAAATAAACATTATCACATGAATAGTTGATGCCCCAGGTCACAACTATACATTTCCTCCTAAATTCCAAGGTCACTGACCTCAAGTGCAATGGTGAGTCTCATCCAACAACTGATGGTCTCAACACCATTAACCAACAGTCCATCACTATCCACGTTTCTTTCTATTGTGAGCACCCCCAACATATCTGATTGTCAATGACATCATCTAAGTCGTGTAATCTAGAGGGCCCTCAAACCACAATGAGTGGTAAAATACACCTCAAATGAGTATTATCTGTGTACAAATAACACCAATTGCGTGTTGGCCAAGAATAGTTAGTCGCAGTCACCAACAACCTAATCCATATCATCCGGAACCCCATTCCCCTATGACCATGTTGCTAATTCCAGATGGTCAACACCATTAAAAATCACATGGTCCATTCCCTCACCCTAAAGACCACATCACCTTAATTGGAAGATCATTTCACCTAAACCTAGTGATCTACATCACCCCATGTAACTCCAGACATGACCTCAGCCAGACAACCATGTCACCTCAATCCCAGAGATCAACATCACCTCAATCCTCAAGCCATGACCATCACTTTCCCATGGAACCAAGAAATCAATATAAATAATTAAATTTAATTAAGGAAACACATATGACCTATCCTACCCATACTGTTACAAGCCCCAACATGACTTAAAAATTTGTAGTGAATCAAGAGCATTCCCATATAAATCTCATATAATCAAATTAAAAATTTCGAATGAATCATCATTTTATTTAGGGTCTCACTTAGTCTACCTAAAGACACATTTAGGAAACACACCCAAAAACTCCCATAAAATTAATGATAAATATGGAAATCACCATCCTTTGGTTGGTAGGTGCTCGATTGTCTGATATCAGCATCTAACCCAATCCAAATCGATATAAATAATAATTTTAAACAAAGGACCTAAAAATATGGAAAATTGGATTTCATGGATTTAGAATTCTATTTGGAGATATAAATGAAGAATGAAAGATAAGAGATTGAAGGCCTTATCAACAAGAATCAATAACCAGAAACAAAGATTTATTTAGAGTGAAATCAAAGGAGGTAGGACAAATTCTAGGGAGAGGGGAAGAAAATCTCTACGACTGCTGGGAGGAAGGCTCACAAAAGGGAGAATAAATAAAGGATATTAAATCCTAAATAATTAGGGTGAAAATTTTTAAATTCACAATTTTTAAATAGGTTCATGGTTATGTTGAATGGTTGGGTGAACCACATGAAAACCATGCTCACCCTCTATCAATAGGTTCACCCCATTGAAATAGGTCACATGGTTTGGTTTCATTGTTTGGTAAAACCATGCACCAACCATGTGAACCTACTGCCTATGTGGAACTTAGTGTGCATTCTATGTAGCATTGTTTGAAAAATCATGTTCATCTCATGCACATACTCTCAGAAAAGCTTTTACACCCTACCCTATTTCCCCTTATAGGCGACATGGTTAAATATAACTATGCATCTATTCTTATACTTTAACAAAATCGAGTTTTTAGGTTACAAACCACCCAAAACTCATATAAAACATTGAGGCATACACCAAGCCTTTAGACCAGCATGAAAAAAAGGACATGGGTAAAAAATCTATAAAATTAGTTTCCAAAGATCAAGATAAGATTTGGAATGCTCACCAAACTAAAAAAATCCAATTGGTTAAGGAATTTTGAACTTCTCAGAAACTGGGGATGTTACAAGACTCATAGTTATAAGGATACGATCACTGATATGACACATATTATGAGATTTGATAAAGGTAAAAAATAATTAGAATTATTTTTTAGAGCCCAAAAATGATGTAATGCAATTGGTTGACCTGATAAGGTAACGATCCTTACTACTAACTGATCTATCCTAATATAATGTGTCGATCATTCAAGTCCATAAATCAGGAAAATAATAGTAACTTTGTTTAAATATATAATAAAATCTTTTATTGACCTAGAGAATAACCATACTATATTACACTAATAGATTAGATTATTGACTCCAAAGATTTAAGATGGAATGAAAAGAATCAAAATGAATGGAATAATATTTTTGGTTTAAGAGAGTAGATATTGAGACAATTGAAGTTAATATGATTAGGAGGAATATAGAAACACAGTTCCAGGGGTGAGGTCATTAAGAAATAAGGAATTAGAGGAAGAAATCCAAGAATTCATAAGGACTAAGAAAAGGGCATTGTACAGACAGTATAGTACAAGGTCTATTTTTTTTATTAAATTTCATTTGAATGTTTAAATTTGAGTGCTTGGTTAGATATATTAATGTAATGATGGAGAAAATGTAGTGTAAGGAAATAATTCTATAAGATAAGTTTATAAATATTATTATTAATACTTTTTTTGAATGACGAATATGAAAATGAAAGATAAGGTAATAAATCATCACTAAGAGATCTTCCCTATGGATGAGATAAATTGATGTGCATAATTAAATATGAAGTAAGATAGATGACTAAAAGGTCATTTGGGATCATTGATAATCAACTATTGAGATAAATAGAAGGTTATATCCTTATCCCTATCAATTATGAATCAAATACCTTATTTCCTAAATTCGAAAATATCACATGAAGGATGGAAAGTCATTGAATTTATCGAAGTTAGACAACTTATTTTATCCAGGTGATATGAGAAATATTACTGGGAAATTTTGAGAACCCTTAAGCATCAATCTATTGATGTTATTAATATTTTCATGACTTATTAAATACTCCCTTTACTTATTTTATATGAAATGTGCATAATTTGGGTAAAATATTAATGTTTTAATACTAAGTATAATTTTTGAGCATTTTTAGATGTTGTCCAATTGAGTCAGTTTTCTATTTTATTTATAACTATAAAACTACTGATCCAAATTGTGTGGTTCTTGTTTTTTAGGATTAATAATTAAATATCCAAAATTTCATTAGAAAGGATCATGGGCGAATTCTTCAATTTTAAGGCCCATATGGACCACACAAGGTGGCCTATATAATCTGTGAAGAAACTGGACCAGCCAAGAAGATTTAATTTCTGGGATCAATCAGGAAGTCCAAATTATTTTATTCTCCTCCAATGTTTGGAGGATAATTAAAGGAGTGTTGGATAAGAATTTAAAGGCCCAACTCTGAAGGAAAGGGGCCCAACTAATGCGTTGAAATCCAGCCAACCATCTAGCTAGGAATTAAAATCAGTATAGTATTTGTTTCGCGCGGAATCCGGGGATGACCTCCTGGACGGGAGATTCAAACGTTCCGATCGGTTTCTAACGGGTTTGTTCGTAGAACCGGAAACATCCAATGATTCCACATCCGTTTGGACCTACTTTCCAAAGGCAGGCGCTCATTAGCTTGTGGGCTAATGAGGCTTAGGAATTTGCATTGGTCGAGAGGATGGGAGGTCGGACTCATCACACCTTTTTGAGGGGAATTATTGTCTACTCCGGGACTCTCTTTATAGATTTAAGTTAAGTTCGTGAATCCTTATTACATTACCAAGTAAAAAATGAGCTTTCCTTTAGTTTTAACAATCAATGATTAAATATGCAAGAAATTTAGAGAATATTTTATATGTATTCGAGGTTCTTCATCAATATAGAATCATCTATATTTGTTTAGAGATTCTTGGTCAATGGTATCCTTCAAAACATTTATATAAAAGTCTCTTGGTCATTTTGATGACCAGGCTGGTTTTAAAGCCACTCAGTGGGGCACTTGAAGTTTATCATCATTCAGAAGGACAGAGATTATTTCAATGTTGGGATCGAACCCATGAATGGGCTACCTACGTATCCTTTGTTTTGAAAAAGGAATCAGAACCCACGTAGTTCGAGGAATGGGATATGATGTTTTATGATTGATGGCTCAAAGATGAATGTCATAATTACTTTTACACTCTAAGCTCACGTGAGTCATGCTCGGTGTGAGAAACAAGAGGTATTGGTAAAATTTAGACAATTGTGCCATAAAAGATGCAATCATAAGAATTTGTTTTGGGGCTTATGTATAGATGACTGCCCAGATAGGCGAAGGTTTAGGATTTACTTTTAGGAAGAAAATCCATGAACAGGGTCCACAAAGTTATATGTGCTTCATGGAGATTTGAATACTCTAATCTTGGGGCTTACTCCTAAGGAGGATGCCCAAGTTAGGAGGGGACTTATGATTGGGTTTTATTCCTGAAAAGGAAACCCAAATCAAAGGAAATTTATGACTGGTTAAGAGAAATTTTAAGAGACTTGGGGCTTACTCTTAAGAAAGATGCCCAAGATTTATGACTAGGACTTATTCCTGAGAAGGAAGCCTAGGTTAGGGGACTTGGGGCTTACTCCTGAAAAGGAAGCCCAAGGTTATGACTGAGTCTTATTCCTGAAAAGGAGACCCAGGTTAGGGATTAAGGTTTGGGGCTTACTCCTGAGGAGGATGCCCAAGATTAAAGGACTTTGATTGGGGCTTATTCTTAAGGAAGATGCCCATGATTCATGACTAAGACTTATTCCTGAGAAGGAAGCCTAGGTTAGGGGACTTGGGGCTTACTCCTGAAAAGGAAGCCCAAGGTTATGACTGAGTCTTATTACTGAAAAGGAGACCCAGGTTAGGGATTAAGGTTTGGGGCTTACTCCTGAGGAGGATGCCCAAGATTAAAGGACTTTGATTGGGGCTTATTCTTAAGGAAGATGCCCAAGATTCATGACTAGGACTTATTCCTGAGAAGGAAGCCTAGGTTAGGGGACTTGGGGCTTACTCCTGAAAAGGAAGCCCAAGGTTATGACTGAGTCTTATTCCTGAAAAGGAGACCCAGGTTAGGGATTAAGGTTTGGGGCTTACTCTTTGAGGAGGATGCCCAAGTTTAAAGGACTTTGATTGGGGCTTATTCTTAAGGAAGATGCCCAAGTTTAAAGGTTTTATAACTGGGGATTATTCCTGAAAAGGAAACCCAGGTTAGGATTCTCTCATCTTAAAGGATGAGGTTGAATGAATGAACTCTCAATCTTTGGTGACATAAAGATGTTTAAATCATTAGGTTTTGAGAGATATTTCACATAATTCCTTTCAGATAAGGATGTCAAATCAAGAAATCATGCCATAAATGGCTTTGAAGAGTATCTTGAAGACTGAATCTTGAATAGGAAGGGTGAAATGGCTTAAGAGGGGTGAAAAAGGGCAAGATGGGCACCCAAAAAGATAGGGGCGCGCAAGTATTGAAGGTCGCGCAAGTCCTGCGGCGGCGCGCAAGTATTGGTCGCGCAAGTATACTTGCGCGACATAAGGGATACTTGCGCGATTTTCAACCAGAGTTGAATTACTTGAGCGACTCTTTATTAAACCCTTTCCCATCCTCTTGAGGTTCTTCCAGAAGGGGGACGCGCAAGTTATATTGAAGGAATTAAGTCGGCGCGCAAGTGTTTGATAAGTTTCAACACTTAGGCCTTCCTTCTTCCCTTTAGATCTTCCATTCTAGGTAAGAAATTACCTTAGAAGTGTTCTGGAAGCTTTGAGAAGAGACTTGGGCGTCGGGAGCTTTGATCCGAGTTTCTGGGAACTGATCCTCGAATGGGGGGCCCACAGGGTCTATTTATAGGCAAAAGAAGACCCTGGGCGGTTACCTGGGCGGTTACCGGACGGTTATCACTTAGGTCGCGCAAGTCACTTGCACGACCATAAGGTGTCGCGCAAGTACTTGCACGACCACTAGGCGGCGCGCAAGTGTACTTGCGCGACCATGAGGGAACTTGCGCGGCCTATGGGTAATGTTCTCCTTGTTCATCCCTTTGTCGATTTTTGATGTTTCTTCAAAGGATGAATCACATTGAGCTCAGATATTCCCCTTTTCCGATCTTTAGATTCTGTGACGAAAGGAGCGTCAACAAAAGTCCCCCCTCAGAGTTGGATCCGGAAAGAAATGAGGATTTGACTCTGAGGAAATTGAATTCATTCAAAGGAAAAGGGGGCGCGCAAGTCTTCAGGGCACAGAAGGCAGCACACAAGTGTGCTGGAACTTGAATTTTATTCAAAGTTCCTTTGTCTTTTGTGTGGGCAGTTTAAAGTCATGCACACCGGACATAAAGGGGCTAATGTTTAAGGTCGAAATAGCTTTGACCAAAATGGAAAAAATTGATTCAATTCCTTGAAAATTTATCTGAAAACAAATTACCATACTCAAGTATGAGAGAAAATATGTAAACTATGGCTTAAGAATATTTGAATCTGAGGAATGATATGAAAAAAGAGCTAAAAGGCATTAGAAGAAGTAGTTTCCAAGAATGAAGTTACTATTATTTAACAAAACCCGTTAGGGGGTTGAAATATGCAGGGCCACCTATGGGCATTGGCTGCATAGTCAAATAAAATAGCATCTTTTGGCTGACAAGTCTGTTATGTGGACTGTTTATGCAAGGCCACCTATGGGCACGTGCTGCATAGTCAGGCAAAAGAACTCCCAGAAATTTACTTTCCTAGTGCTAAAAGCTAGTGAAAGTTTATGGAGATTCAAATTTTCTAAAGCATAGAGTTTGTTGTATGGAAAGAGGTACTTGAATATGGAGAAGATATTTCCAAACAAGAATATCGAAGAACTGGATGAATATCACTCCTACGAAGGTCTGACCCAAACGTAGGGAAGAAGAATAAACCATAGACTTGAATACTTTTAGATCATGAAAAAAGGATATGGGACAAATACGTTAAGGATGGCTATTTTTGCGGATCCCTACATACTGTCGTTTAAGACAAATAAGGACAAAAGAGGCATTCTTCCCAAGAATGAAGTTACTATTATTTAACAAACCCGTTAGGGGGTTGAAAACATGCAGGGCCACCTATGGGCATTGGATGCATGGTCAAATAAATAGCATCTCTTGGCTGACAAGTCTGTTATGTGGACTGTTTATGCAAGGCCACCTATGGGCACGTGCTGCATAGTCAGGCAAAAGAATTCTCAGAAGTTTGACATTTTTGTGACTATAAGTCATGAAAAGGGTTATGAAGATCTGAAAATATTTAAGTTTAGGATTATAATACATAAAGATGGGTATTTTCCAATGTATATAGAGATATATAGGTCAATGAAAACCATAATCATGTTGTGGCTGGGTCCTGAATTGAAACTTGGACTTCACTACGTATCTCATAAGAATGAGAATCAAGCCATACGTAGTTCTTGAAATGCAGTTTAACGTCGTGCAGGACGAAAGTATGAGTGATCTTAGTTTAGGGTCATAGAATTCGGACCATAATAATGAATACACAGTGTGTGTTTTCATGAAGACTTTTCAGCCAAGGGACTGAAAGTGAAATTTGGGGTTAGGCCCAAAAGACTTGGGACTGGATTCGAGGGACACTCGAATGTTCCTACGTATCCCATAAGGATGGGAATCAAGTCCACGTAGTTCTTGAAACTACCCTTTGTACAAATTTGGTTCGTACATGTGAAGGGTGAAAAGGGACTTTAGTGCAATGATGGTTTTAACCTAAGATAAAAAGTTTAGGCATTACCATGTATGTATGTAGTCTTTTTGAAAATGAAAACCATGATTGAAAAAGAATCAATGTTAATAATGGTTCCTTCTCAAATGAGGAAATCAAAGAATATTGTAGTTTATTGTCGTACTGGACAAAAGTGTTGTATAGTTTAACGTCATATAACAAGGACAAAAGTGAATCAATGTAAAGATATTGATTCCAGGGGTGGTTTCACAAATTATCATCATATGAGATTGTGGTGAACCAATGTGAAGAGATTGTTTTTGGGCTTGAACCTTTGGGAGGTTGCCTACATACCCAGCCTGGAGGGCAAGGATCAAAGTCCGTGTAGTTCAATTAAAGAATGAATCAATGATCAAGTTGTTCTTGTGGACAATGATCTAATAAAAAATATTGTTGGGACTTACACATGGTTAGTGGCCCAAAGGGAGTGTTATGGTTGATGTTCGCTCTAAGCTCACGTGAGTCATACTCGGTGTGAGAAACAAGAGGTAATAACAACCTTAACGATGCACAGTTTAATGTCATGTAGGACATATTAAGGACTTTCTGTACAGTTTAGTGTCATGTAGTTAGGACGATGGGGACAATACAGTTTAACGTCATATTGGACGAAAGGGGGATTGTGCAGTTTTAATGTCATGCTGGACTTTTGATGATTATATAGTTTAACGTCTTTCCGGACGTGAGAGACTTTTATACAGTTTAGCGTCATGTAGTTAGGACGTCACAGTTTAACGTCTTGCTGGACATATTTGCAAATAGTTTATGGTCGTATACATGGACCAGGAATGATGCAGTTTTAAGGTCATGCTGGACTGTTTATGGAACTTTTTCACAGTTTAATGTCGTGTGGGACGAAGTTGTAGTTTAAAGTCATACTGGACCATTGCTGTATAGTTTTAACGTCATATAGCAAGGACGAACTGATGCTGTACAGTTTAAAGTCATGTAGCTAAGACTAAGGTGAATCAATATGAGGATATCAGTTCTGATCTTTTTACAGTTTATCGTCATGCTGGACGTTGGAAGTGCCACACAGTTTAATGTCATGTTGCTAGGACACAATATAGTTTAATGTCATCTCGGACAGAATACAGTTTAGTGTCATGTAGGACAATAAGGGACTTAACACAGTTTAACGTCATGCTGGACGATGAAAGTGCCACACAGTTTAATGTCATGTCGCTAGGACAAAATATAGTTTAATGTCATCTCGGACAAAATATAGGAACTTCTATACAGTTTATTGTCATGTAGGACAAAATCAGGGACTATGCAGTTTAAAGTCTTGCAGTTAGGACTATTGGTGCTGCACAGTTTAATGTCATGTTGCAGGGACAAAATTTAGTTTAATGTCATCTCGGACATTGAAGGTGACACAGTTTAACGTCATGTTGGACGAAGTTGTAGTTTAAGGTCATACTGGACCATGGTGTAGTTTAAGGTCAAACCGGACCTTGGTGCAGTTTAAGGTCATACTGGACCATGGTGCAGTTTAAGGTCATACTGGACCATGGTGCAGTTTAAGGTCATACTGGACCGTGGTGCAGTTTAAGGTCATACTGGACCGTGGTGTAGTTTAAGGTCATACCGGACCTTGGTGTAGTTTAAGGTCATACCGGACCTTGGTGTATGAACCAATTGTAAGAGTCTTGGTTCTGGGAACAATATTTTGTGTTTATACAAAATACTTCTTCAGAAATCTGGCATTAGTTGGAGTCGTGATGTGTTCTCCATCCATTGAGATTAAACAGAACCAAAGATTAACTCTTCGTCTGATAAAGACTCTGCCTGATTAGCCTGTTTAGGCTGTGCCGTTTGATGGGGCGGTGCCCGTGACTTTGAAGTAGATGGCATGAAATCTGCCAGAGTCAAAGACAATTTAGGCTTTGATGCATACTCATCTTCTTCTGATTCCTCTTTCTTCTTTGAATTACGCTGCCCTTTTGAGGATTTGTCCTTTGATGGAGGCTTTACTGCAGCTTTTGTAGGAGACACAATTGGCTTCTTCAATTGTGTTCGCAAAATGGAATGGGTCCGATTGATTGTCTTTCTGACCATCCAATCATCATATTTTTTCGCAGTTTTGCTTTTGACTTCCTGCCACTCGCCTCCTTCCTCTGGATCTGTAGCGGTAATACACGCTACATGAGTTGAAGAACCCTTCAATTTGACTTGTCCCAAGTCAACCATCTTTTGTAGGAGGTCTTTAAAGACAAAACACTCCTGGATGGGATGTCCCAACATTTGATGAAAGGGACAATAATTGGGACGGTCTTCATCTCCTTCCTTGTTTGGTCTCTTCGGCACTGGTAATTGAACCAAATTATTTTCCAGAGCTGAAATGAAGTAACCAGGAACTTGCTCACTTCGGAAAGAGTATGTTTTACTCTTCATATCCTCAAATTGTTTTCGTCGTTGATCTTTTTGATCATTTGGACGAAACAGCCTTTGTTGTTGGCGTTCAGGAGGTGGAGCCCTTCGAGAAGATGAAGGTTTTGAAGTAGAAATAGGTACAGGTGCCTGTTTAAGCATAACTGTAGCAGTTTCTGCTTTACCCATTCTTCTTCCTGGAGCTGATGGAATTACACGAGATTTAACCTTAGCCTGCATAAGGGAATCTTCAATCTGTTGAGCGATTGAAGTAAGGTCTCGAAACCCTCCTGTGTATTTCACAGGGATCAATGGCGTGCGTAATTCGTCACGCAAATTTGCCACACAGATTGGCAATAATTCCTCCTGAGGGAGTGATAAACTCAAGGAATACGTTAATCCCTTCCAACGAGCAATGAAATCAGAGACTCTTTCATTCTCCCTTTGCTTGCAGTTTGTAAGATCGAAAACTGTCGTTTTTGGCAAAGTTGAGCTGAACTGAAGAAGGAATTTTTGACGAAGATCCTCCCATCCGATGACTGACCGGGATTTCAAGCTTGTATACCAGACAAAAGCTGGTCCTTGCAAGGTTCGCACGAAGCATTTGAGTTTCACTGCTTCTTGTTGTTCTGGAGTTCCCATCATAGGATCACAACAAGACACGTAATGTGTCAAATGTTGTTCAGGGTCGCCTGATCCATTGAAAGTAGGGAAAATAGGGTTTCCAAAACTGGATGGAGGAGAAATTGAATCTACCCATTCAGGGTAAACTTTCTTTTCAGGTTGAACTTGCGCCCGTTTCCCTTCCATAGTTTCTAACCGAGCTGTTAATGACTCAATAGTAGTTATTAACTTTTGAGAAACGTCAGGTTGAACTTGGTTTTGGGTAGGTGCAATGAATGGAGCTTGGACAGCCGTGGAGGTTGGTGCTGCAACTAATGGTAGTGCTGCCAACCGTTGTTGCGTTTGACCCGTAGGATTAGACCTCTGTGGGTGTACTGATAAAGGAGGATATTCCTGATCCATCTCAGTAGTTACAACAAATTCCTTCGGCTGTCGGACTTCAGCATTCTTAAGAAGAAGACTACTCTGAAGTAGTTCTGCATTCAACCTTCTTAATTCTTTCATTTCTTCCTCCTATTGTGCAAGCCTTTGCTCTAATGAGAGCGATTGACCTCCTTCAGAGGAAGGGTGAGAAGTAACCTGATTCTTTCCTTTCCCCTTATTGGATCCTTTTCGGAGAGGGGGAAGTGGGTTACTTGAAGGAATACCCAAATTTTGGGTAAGCCTTTGATTACGTGTGCGCACACCTTCTTCATTTAGGTCTGTGTGCGCAACTTCTTGAGCAGGAACCTCTTCATCTGATCCCTCTGATTGAGCCTCATCTGGTGAATCAGCAGCAACGGCAGTGATGACATTAATGGATGCATATTTCATGAAATCCTTTCTATCAGCATTTCTATGATATTGTCTCCTTTTATGTCCATGATAAGACATGGCATTCCGTTGACTTGACCCCTCAGGAATTTCTTTGTGAACCGTCACTTGGAGAGAATCTCCTGACATCTTGGCTCTTCGTTCCTCTTGAGGCTTATTCCCTAATCGAGAGAATACTGACTTTCTCTGAGGGAGGGATTGAAGATTTGAAAAAGTCCCCAGTCCGGTGGACTGGGGGTGTTCCTGTTGCTTCTGCTCAACTCCTCGAATCCCATTCGTTGATTCTGAGGGTTGGGTTAGAGAAGTCCCCAGTCTGGCAAGCTGGGGTGTCTCTTGACATGCTATGTCTGAGATATTCTTGAAATCTCTCTTGATCTTGCGGATCTTAGTTCGGAAATTAGCTGGATGCATTAACCTGTATCCACTTTTATTACCTGGTTCAACAGACCGTTGGATGATTTCCGAAACTTCTGTCATTTGATGACGTGTTTGCTCCAGACGAGAGGCTTGCACAATATTCTCGCCTGCTTGATGTAGGAGCAATTCAACAACCTGTTCTCTATATACTTGATTTTGAGAGGAACTAGTTGAAGCTTGATCTCAAGCAAGATTTTGATTATGAACAAAGCCCATTGACTGTGGCCGGCCATGGGCAATAACATTGCATGAGACCATTTTCGGCGGGCTTTGCTGACCGGAAAGCACTGTGAAATGTAGTGCTCCGTGAATACCCCATCCTCTGATATGAACATTAGATGGAGCATTGGAAATTAACTGACGCAATTTTCTCAGCGCGCCAAGGCATGAACGTTGAAGGGTTCTCTGTTGCTTTTCAGCCTTCGGATACCGAGAGACTGATAGAGATGCCAAATCAATCTGGCGTTGTAACCCTTCTATTATCTTAAGATGATTTTCATATTCATCGTAAGATAATACCTTCTTCTTTAATTGACAAAGAGTTTTCCATATGTTAAGACGAATATCATGGATTCCATCATCCGTCAACATCTTTGGAATGTCATACTGTGAATCAGCCAAAGGCCAAAACATGACTGGTACTTCACCTTTTGCCAGTTTTTTCCTCATGTTCAGCATTTCCTCTTTATCATTAAATGAAGATTCTTCTACCTGTTTGGACCAGAGTTGGTGTTTCCTTGTTGCTTCATCGGATTCAACAAGATTGGTAGAGGAATCACTATTCATGCTGGAAGATGAATGACCTAGGGAAGGTTCGGAGAATAACCTGAACCCCAAGCTATCTTCTGATGGAGAAAGAGTTTCACCTGCCGATAGTAAAACTTCAGACATGACTGGTTTTACGTTTGCAAGTGCCTCGAGATAGGAGGGCTTTCTCGTCACTACATTGCCTTCTGAAGAATTTTCGAGATAATGTGAATCACTACTGCGGAGAGGACTTTCGCAGCGAAGTTCATCACCATGAGGAGGACCTTCATGATGGGTTACAGCAAAAGATGATATCTCTTGCTCCTTGGTCTTCTGACCACACAGAGGGTTCCTGTGGTTCTCATCTGAAGAAGAAACTTCAAGATTGACCGAATTTTCATGAAGCAAGTCTTCATGAGGAAGTGTCTGTTGAAGACCTTCGGGATTAATGTTCCTGTTATTGGGAACTGAGGGAGTAGAATCTTGAATTCCGACAGATAAATGTCTGAGGGCTTCAAGAACTCCAGCATCGAGCAAGGCCTTGTTGCAGATTGGCCTTTGATCTCCTGACTGTGCTGGGCGGATCTTTTTCTTAGATGCCTTCTTACTCGCTTTAGAAATCACTTGATGACGAAAGTGATTGCTCTGAGCAGGTGTATGTGCCTAATCAGGAAAGATGGTCAGGTTAGGCTGACGATCATCGCTCAAATCAGATGTATGTGCCTGACTTGGTTGTCCATATGATATGGGGGAGTAGGCCCCACAACCCTCCTGGACTGGAACAGATGTGTGTGTCTGTTCCGGAGTGAATTGTTGATGTGTCACTCCACTGCTAGGGATAGATTTATGTGTCTGTCCCTGAGATGATGCTGAAGCTGTTATGATATCCTGGCAAGCATCCAGAATATGAGCAGGAATTTGCTTCTGCTCTTTCACCATTGACAAAATATGTTTGGTGACTTCAGCCGCCAGAACAGGGATATACGTCCATTCCGGGCTTGGAGTAGGTGTATGTGCCTGCTCCTGTCCTCCTTTTCCTGTCAGTGAATCCTGACAGTACTCAAGTGTGGAGGCAGAGAGTTTAGTCTGCCTCCTGTTTGTCGTCGGGGCTTTCCGACTGACTTCTCCGTGCGCTACCAAACGAGACTGTTGGTAGGCTTGATTAGTATTAGCAGGTGTATGTGCCTGCTGATTACACTTCGCCAAACGCTGTTGACGAGATCCATCATATGTATTCAGACGAGCCTGCTGACTAACTGCTGATGTATAAGCAGGTGTATGTTCCTGCCTATGGTACTCCGCCGGAATTGCCTGGCGGGATCGGCTTGATGCTGCCAGACGAGTCTACTGGACAGCGGGATTAAAACGAACAGGTGTGTATGCCTGCTCGTTATTTGCCACCAAGTTAGGTTGGTGGACTTCTCCGGAGATGGCAGGGATGACAACCTGCCTATTATTAACCGGATTCCGTCTCTGGTGATTCATCTTGCCTGCTCGGGTTCGAGGAACCTGAGCTGAATGCCTGGAGCCGGCACCCTCATCATGTTGAGGGTGCACTACCGCACGAGTCTGGCGGCGATTGTTGATGGGAGCCCTTGAGAAGGACTCCTGTCTCTTTGAATTAAGGTCCTGCGGGACCTGCTCATTCACTTCCTCAGAATAAGGGAGTGAATGGAAATTGCGTTCCGGGGATAACGACCCGAAACGGTTGGAGATGGTAGTCAGCACCGCCTGCTTCTTGATTGCTGGTCGCCGTTTTCCGGACGACCAGGTAGAATTGTTAACTTGGAGGGCTTGACGAGCGGCCTCCAGAGTTGGGATAGTACCGTTACGACGGTACTCCTTAACCAGTGCATTTGAAACACAGCGTTGAAGACGCTGAGTTGGTGATGTCATCCTCAGAGCGGATGACGTTCCAGCAGGAGTTGCAGCATTGGTTTTCATGGCAGCAGACCTCACAGTAGAGGTGTTCTCAGCAGCAGTATTCACAGGGGTGAATTTAAGGAAAGCCATTTTTTGTAGAAGATCTTGAAAAAAGAGTGCCTGTTCCATATAACAGACATAATCAAGATGAATCCGGCTACTGCATCTTTTGGATGATCATATGTCAATGATTGCCTTGTTGGCCCAAGGGGCCTAACATCTAATAAGAACATCACTTTAACTTGGTTAAGGATTCACGTCGGGTTCACCATTTTTTGTTTCGCGCGGAATCCGGGGATGACCTCCTGGACGGGAGATTCAAACGTTCCGATCGGTTTCTAACGGGTTTGTTCGTAGAACCGGAAACATCCAATGATTCCACATCCGTTTGGACCTACTTTCCAAAGGCAGGCGCTCATTAGCTTGTGGGCTAATGAGGCTTAGGAATTTGCATTGGTCGAGAGGATGGGAGGTCGGACTCATCACACCTTTTTGAGGGGAATTATTGTCTACTCCGGGACTCTCTTTATAGATTTAAGTTAAGTTCGTGAATCCTTATTACATTACCAAGTAAAAAATGAGCTTTCCTTTAGTTTTAACAATCAATGATTAAATATGCAAGAAATTTAGAGAATCTTTTATATGTATTCGAGGTTCTTCATCAATATAGAATCATCTATATTTGTTTAGAGATTCTTGGTCAATGGTATCCTTCAAAACATTTATATAAAAGTCTCTTGGTCATTTTGATGACCAGGCTGGTTTTAAAGCCACTCAGTGGGGCACTTGAAGTTTATCATCATTCAGAAGGACAGAGATTATTTCAATGTTGGGATCGAACCCATGAATGGGATACCTACGTATCCTTTGTTTTGAAAAAGGAATCAGAACCCACGTAGTTCGAGGAATGGGATATGATGTTTTATGATTGATGGCTCAAAGATGAATGTCATAATTACTTTTACACTCTAAGCTCACGTGAGTCATGCTCGGTGTGAGAAACAAGAGGTATTGGTAAAATTTAGACAATTGTGCCATAAAAGATGCAATCATAAGAATTTGTTTTGGGGCTTATGTATAGATGACTGCCCAGATAGGCGAAGGTTTAGGATTTACTTTTAGGAAGAAAATCCATGAACAGGGTCCACAAAGTTATATGTGCTTCATGGAGATTTGAATACTCTAATCTTGGGGCTTACTCCTAAGGAGGATGCCCAAGTTAGGAGGGGACTTATGATTGGGTTTTATTCCTGAAAAGGAAACCCAAATCAAAGGAAATTTATGACTGGTTAAGAGAAATTTTAAGAGACTTGGGGCTTACTCTTAAGAAAGATGCCCAAGATTTATGACTAGGACTTATTCCTGAGAAGGAAGCCTAGGTTAGGGGACTTGGGGCTTACTCCTGAAAAGGAAGCCCAAGGTTATGACTGAGTCTTATTCCTGAAAAGGAGACCCAGGTTAGGGATTAAGGTTTGGGGCTTACTCCTGAGGAGGATGCCCAAGATTAAAGGACTTTGATTGGGGCTTATTCTTAAGGAAGATGCCCAAGATTCATGACTAGGACTTATTCCTGAGAAGGAAGCCTAGGTTAGGGGACTTGGGGCTTACTCCTGAAAAGGAAGCCCAAGGTTATGACTGAGTCTTATTCCTGAAAAGGAGACCCAGGTTAGGGATTAAGGTTTGGGGCTTACTCCTGAGGAGGATGCCCAAG
Source organism: Viscum album (assembly GCA_963277665.1). NCBI lineage: Eukaryota > Viridiplantae > Streptophyta > Magnoliopsida > Santalales > Viscaceae > Viscum > Viscum album. The sequence continues at coordinate 568,108,756 of OY728153.1, read as the reverse complement.
ATTAAAGGACTTTGATTGGGGCTTATTCTTAAGGAAGATGCCCAAGATTCATGACTAGGACTTATTCCTGAGAAGGAAGCCTAGGTTAGGGGACTTGGGGCTTACTCCTGAAAAGGAAGCCCAAGGTTATGACTGAGTCTTATTCCTGAAAAGGAGACCCAGGTTAGGGATTAAGGTTTGGGGCTTACTCTTTGAGGAGGATGCCCAAGTTTAAAGGACTTTGATTGGGGCTTATTCTTAAGGAAGATGCCCAAGTTTAAAGGTTTTATAACTGGGGATTATTCCTGAAAAGGAAACCCAGGTTAGGATTCTCTCATCTTAAAGGATGAGGTTGAATGAATGAACTCTCAATCTTTGGTGACATAAAGATGTTTAAATCATTAGGTTTTGAGAGATATTTCACATAATTCCTTTCAGATAAGGATGTCAAATCAAGAAATCATGCCATAAATGGCTTTGAAGAGTATCTTGAAGACTGAATCTTGAATAGGAAGGGTGAAATGGATTAAGAGGGGTGAAAAAGGGCAAGATGGGCACCCAAAAAGATAGGGGCGCGCAAGTATTGAAGGTCGCGCAAGTCCTGCGGCGGCGCGCAAGTATTGGTCGCGCAAGTATACTTGCGCGACATAAGGGATACTTGCGCGATTTTCAACCAGAGTTGAATTACTTGAGCGACTCTTTATTAAACCCTTTCCCATCCTCTTGAGGTTCTTCCAGAAGGGGGACGCGCAAGTTATATTGAAGGAATTAAGTCGGCGCGCAAGTGTTTGATAAGTTTCAACACTTAGGCCTTCCTTCTTCCCTTTAGATCTTCCATTCTAGGTAAGAAATTACCTTAGAAGTGTTCTGGAAGCTTTGAGAAGAGACTTGGGCGTCGGGAGCTTTGATCCGAGTTTCTGGGAACTGATCCTCGAATGGGGGGCCCACAGGGTCTATTTATAGGCAAAAGAAGACCCTGGGCGGTTACCTGGGCGGTTACCGGGCGGTTATCACTTAGGTCGCGCAAGTCACTTGCACGACCATAAGGTGTCGCGCAAGTACTTGCACGACCACTAGGCGGCGCGCAAGTGTACTTGCGCGACCATGAGGGAACTTGCGCGGCCTATGGGTAATGTTCTCCTTGTTCATCCCTTTGTCGATTTTTGATGTTTCTTCAAAGGATGAATCACATTGAGCTCAGATATTCCCCTTTTCCGATCTTTAGATTCTGTGACGAAAGGAGCGTCAACAGTATTAATGACATATATCCGGATATATTCATCAAATCAAGCTGATATTTTGAAGTGTGAAAGAGGATATATAGGCGGCTGACTTTGTTGAAGAAAAATTCTAATTTTAAGGAATATTACTATTAAAAAATCCATCCACATTTTTGACATCGAAAAAGCATCAATTAAAATGGACCGTTTAACTTTGTTTAATCAACCAGCCCTAACTTTGGCTCCTTAAGTCCAAATTACTCCAAATTTTTACAGATGTAGAACAACATTATAAGATTAAACATTGAAGAAGGATATATCTCAATATTCCACTATCTTAATGTCCTAATCGTCGATCCAAGTGGAGGGATGGATTGGGAATGCAAACAATCCAGTTCCTTGGGCTATAAATACATCCCCCACCTCTCCTTCAAAAGGGTTGACATTTCAGAAGAGAGGAGATCATATTGGCACGACCAAAGACTTGAAAAAGGCTTGGGAGGACCTTACATACTAAAGTTTTACTTGAGAAACATTTTCTACTCTCTTTGTTTTCATTTACTTTTGTGTTCTTCATTTTTGTAATCTTGTAAGTCTCTTTCTTTGTAATTCTGTTTTAATGAAAGTTTCTTCTTCAATATCTCTTATTCTCATACACCTTCTATAGTTTCATATAATTTTTTAAAAAAAGTTTAAATTTAGTTGAATCCCCTTCCCTTAGTTTTCTTCCTCATTCAATCGAATGTTCTTTTTATGTTATCATCATTGTTTGTGTGTGTGTGTGTTCGATGCACTACTCTTTTCTTATCCATTTATTTTTATTCTATTCTTAATTTATCATCATAATAATTATAACCAGATTATTAAACACCCAAATGGATGAGTAAATCTCTCATTGGGGTGAGTTATAATTAAGGTAGGTTAAGTGATTGAGAGCTTTTTCTCGATTAATATTCGTTGAATTAACATTCTATGTGTTAGACTTTACATATCACGGATTAATGAGTTTTTTTGTTTAACGTGTGGTTTCCATGGATTATTGGAACCATAAATACACCACCATAAACAATATCTAATTGAGATTAGAACCTAATGTTAAGATAAGTCAAGGATTATTGCCTTAACACTTAGTAATTCCAATCAACATTATCTTGTGAAGTGGGTGTTAATTTAATGCAATATAAAGCAAGGATCAATGATTTCACAAGCTTAACTACCTAATTAATAAATCACCAAAATATTTATCCATTTATTAAATCAAACATCATCCATAAATTATTTCATAAGATCTATAAACAACCCCCCAATCAGAATAAAATTAACTAAAAACAATTGACTATTTAAAAAGTATCATCGCTGAGGATTCGACAAAAGTACTGCTATACACATTAGCAGCATCAGAACATTGACCAGTCGATAGGCGACAATAGGCCATGCATTTCAAATGGCGCTGTTTCCGGGGATGGTTCTTTAAGTAGTAATTAGTTTCTAGTTATTGTAAAAAAAACAAAAAAAAAACAAAAAAAACACAAAATTTAAAATAAAAATTGAAATGAAACACACAAAAAACCTGCCTTCTCATAAAAATCATAAACTAAAAAAATACAAATAAAAACCCACCTTCTATTTCTTCCAAATCTCTCTAAATGCCCTATAGCCTCCCAAAAAATCTCTTGGATTTGTTTGACCTTGAAATTGAGCGAAAACATCGCCAACTTTGGAGGAACATTAGGGATAATCAACTAATTCAAGAACCCGTCCTTGTCCAACCAATTGAATTAGATATGGCCAATCCTAGGGAACAAACACTTAAAGAACTCATTGTACCTGATATAAATTACCATCCTCTTGGTATTCAATATCTGACCATAGAATCTAACTTTGAACTCAAATCGGTTTTGATTCATCTTCTTCCCCATTTCCATGGGCTAGCCAGTGAGGATCCGCATCTCCACCTTAAAGAGTTTCAAGTGGTGCTCTCTACCATGAAGCCTCAAGGGGTTTCTAAGGAACAAATCAATCTTAAAGCATTCCCATTCTCCCTAGCTGACACTACTATGTCATGGATCTACTACCTTTTTCCTGGTTCTATAACCACATGTAATGATATGGAGTGACTCTTCTTAGAGATATTCTTTCCTGCTTATCATACTTATTCTATCTGAAATAAAATAAGTGGTATCCATAAGTTCCCAAGTGAATCACTCCATGAATATTGGGAGAGGTTCAAAAAGCTTTTTGTAACCTACCCACACCACCATATCCCTGACCAACTCTTGATCCAATACTTCTATGAGGGGTTATTGGCTATGGATAGAACTCTCATTGATGTTGCATGTGTTGGTGCTCTTGTTGATCAAAATCCTGCAGCAGTAAGAGATATCATAAGTCACATGGATGCAAACATGCAACAATTACATACTTGAGCACATGCTCATGTCAAAAAAGTCCAATATAATCAACCAATTGATCCGAACAAGATGACCGGGTGGATGGGTGAACTTACAGGTCTTGTGCGACAACTAGCCATGGAAACCAAATCCCCAACCTCATCTTCCCCACAATCAATGTTTCCTTGACCTTTCAAAAACTGTGGATTCCGCAACTCTTCATCACATCCAATAGACACATGTCTACAACTTCAGGAGGATCAATCTGATTCATCTTGACCAATGGAGCTCAATGCCGCATATGCTCAGTGGAACACCAACCCTTAACTATCTGGTCAGTTTGTTAGAAACTTCAACCGACATCACTCTGAGCCCTTATCTTCTTCCTATAACCAAGGCCTTAGGTATGGTAATCCAATATATCATCCCCCTCAATTCCCTCCTCAAAACCCAAACCATTTTCATTATGGTCAAGGTGTTGGTAACTTCCAACAACCTTATCATTTTATTCCTCAACCTTAAAGGAACAATCCTCCTCCTGGATTCCATTATCCCAGTGAGCCTTCCCAATTCCAAAACCAATACAATATCTTTACCAAGAACCAAAATATAGGTAATCCCATTATGGGACAAGCCTCTTCTTCTAAGAAACCATTGGAAAGTGAAGTGAAAAATCTTGCCTCCTTCACCCATTCAAGCCTCAGGAACATTGAAACCCAAATTGGTCAACTTGCATCCCACCTTAGTCAGCAGCAACCATCCAATTCTTCCCAACTCCCAACTCAACCATTACCCAAGCCCAAGGGTAATTTAAGTGCAATTTCTCTTAGATCGGGAAAGAAAATTACTATGCCTCATGTTGAGTCCTCCAACCCTCCCTTAAATGTTGACCAAGAAAATGAAAAGAAAAAGGAACTTGAAAAGGAACCTAAATCCATTACATCACCTCCTTCTATTCCACTTAGGAATCCAATCCCTTTTCCTCAAGATGTTTCTAAACCAAGGAATTCCTTTGAACCTGATCCAGAAATGCTTGACATGTTTAGGCATGTTGAAGTCAACATTTCCCTTTTAGATGCCATAAAACAAATTCCTAAGTATTCTACGATTCTCAAGGAGTTGTGTATCCATAAGAGGCAACTTAGGACCTTAGAAAGTGTTTCCACCCAACAGTCTATTGCCATAAAGTGAAAAGATCCTGGGACCTTTACGTTTCCATGCCAAATATGATGTTCCAACATTGATGATGCACTCATAGACCTAGGAGCCTCAATTAATGTCATGCCCAAATCCATATTCTCCAACCTTGGTCTAGTTCCCTTACATCCAACGGGTGTTGTCATTCAATTAGACAATCGAAGAACAACTAGTCCTGAGTGTATAATTGAGGATTTCCTTGTCTGAGTCAATGATCTTATATTCCCTACTGATTTCTATGTCATTGACATGGATGGTGAGACAAACTCTTCTCGAACTCCCATAATTCTATGAAGACTATTCCACATGACTGCGAGAACCAAGATTGATGTCCATTCAAGCATCTCATACATGGAATTAGGTGACCAACTAGTTAAGTTCAACATTTTCTAAGCCATGTAATACCCATCTGAGGATCACTATGCATTCTCAATCCATGCTTCTGAGGACACTTCTAAGAGTCAATCAAACCCCAATCCACCATGTTCTTCATGTTCTAATCACAATGGATCTTGTGATATATGCACCATTATTAACAATGTCATAAATGGTGATGTTGATGTGGACCTCTCATTCATAGACTCCATCAATATAGAAGAACTTGAAAACTCTCTTGAATCCCACAACAACTCTGATCTCTACTGTTCCACCTTGGAAAGTAATAAGAAGAATGAATCTGAAGCAACTAAAGTCCCTTCCTCCATTCCTGTGTTTTCTAACCCACGAATTAAAGATGAGACTCATTTGAAACCTCTTCCTAAACACATGAAATGTGAATTCCTTTTCCATTATCACTCTTATCCTGTCATTATCTCTTCTTCACTTACTGAAACTGAGGAGTCCAAAATTGTTTAGGTGTTAGAGGAAAACAGAAAGGCCCTAGGTTGGACCCTAGATGACATACCATGAATCAACCCTTCTCTTTGCATGCATAAAATACATCTTGAGGAATCATCCAAACCAATTACACAACCACAGAGAAGACTTAATACAATCATCCTTGAGGTAGTTAGGGAATAGATCACCAAGATTCTTCAAGTTGGTATTATCTACCCAATTTCTAATAGTGAATGGGTTAGTCCAATTCAAGTTGTACCTAAGATGGGTGGGATAACTGTTGTCACAAATGAACATGGAGAGGTAGTCACAACTCTAGTTAAGAACAAATGGTGTGTGTGCATCGACTATAGGAAATTGAATGTCGAAACAAGAAAAGATCAATACCCTCTTAATTTTCTTGATCAAATGATAGAACGATGAAATTCACACTATTTCTTTCTTGATGGATACACCTACTACTTCCAAATCCCAATCGAACCTTCGGAATAAGAAAATACTACTTTCGCATGCCCCTTTGGAACAAATTCCTATAGGAGAATGCCTTTTGGCCTTTGCAATGCTCATACAACATTCTAGAGGTGTATGATGAGTATATTTTCTGAATTCATTAAACACTTCCTGGAAGTCTTCACAGATGACTTCACCATTTATGGTGAGTCATTTGAATCCTGTTTGAATTCACTCTCTCTAATCCTTCAAAAGTGTTTCAAGTGTAACCTTGTGTTAAATTTTGAAAAATGTCACTTAGTGGTTGCAAATGGGATTGTTCTATGGCACATAGTTTCAAAAGATGGTATTGAAGTTGATCTAGCCAAAATTGAAGTGATACAATCTCTTCCTGAACCCACTTCTGTTCGAGACATCCTTTCATTCCTCGGTCATGTCGGTTTATATCGGAGATTCACCCATAAATTCCGTAAAATTTCCCTCCCACTCACTCGGTTTCCCCAAAATGATGTCACTTTCCATTTCGATGAGGTTTGTAAGAGAGACTTCATTGAACTCAAAACTTCCCTTAAATCTGCCCCAATAATATAACCCCCAGATTGGTCCTTAAGCTTTGAATTGACGTATAAAGCTTCTGATAGAGATGTTAGGGTTGTTCTTGGTCAAAGAAGTGGAAAAATTCCTCATGTCATCTATTAGACCTCAAAAACTTTGGATGAAACTCAATCTCACTACACTGTAACTGAAAAGGAACTTTTAGCAGCATTTTTTTGCCTTAGATAAATTCCGGCACTATCTCTTAGGTGCCAAAATAATCATCTTCACAGATCTTTCTGCTATTAAGATCTTACTCAAGAAAAGTGATTCCAAACCGAGGCTAATAAGATGGGTCCTAATGTTCCAAGATTTTGACCTTGAAATCAAAGATAGACAAGGAAAAGAAAACCATGGGGCTGATAACATGAGTAGAATTTCTAATTCTTCTCATTCTGAAATCATTGATCTTGAATTCCCCACTGAACACCTTTCATCTCTCACTCCAAAAATACCATGGTATGCCCGAATTGTAAATTACTTTGTTTTTGGTGTTTTTCCTGAAATTTTTTCAATATAACAAAAAATGAAGATGAAAAGTGATTAAAAATACTATTTTGGGAAGACAATAAACTTTGGAAAACTGGGGCTGACATGTTAATTAATAGATGTCTGGATGAAGATGAACATTCCTCCATCTTAGAATTTTGTCACTCACTTCTCATAGGTGGCCACTTTGGTACACAAAGGACCTCCTAAAATGTCCTAGACTCTGGATTCTTCTGGCCTTCACTCTTTAAGGACTCACATGAGTTCTGTCAATCATGTCCCACTTGCAAAAAGGTTTGGAAAAATTTCTATGAGAAATGAAATGCCCCGAAAGCATTTAATTTTCTGTGAGATCTTCGATGTTTGGGGTTGGTTTCATGGGACCATTTACCCCTTCCAATGGATTCTCATACATAATTCTTGTGGTTGATTATTTTTCATGGTGGGTCGAGGCCAAAACCACTAGAAAGAATGATCCACATACTGTTAGTGAGTTCCTAAAGACACACTTCTTCCACCGATTTTTTCACACCACGTGCCTTGATAAGTGACTTCGGAATACATTTTTGTAATAAAACCATGAAATCTCTTTTGAAAATGAATGGTGTTTTACATAAAACATCAACTTCATATCACCCCCAAAAAAATGGCATGGTTGATCTTTCTAATAGAGAAGTGAAAATATTCCTTGAGAGAATTGTAAAACCCACTAGAAAATACTGGCCTGAAAGACTTGGTGAAGCACTTTGGGCTTATCGAACTGCCTATAAAACATCCATTAGGATGTCTCCTTTTAGGCTACTTTATGGTAAAACATGTCATTTTCCAGTTGAAATCCAACATAATTCATTTTTGTTAGTGAAAACTTGTATTTTTGATCTTGAAAAATCTGGTTAAGAAAGATTGTTGCAATTGGCTGAACTGGAGGAGCTTCAACTTGATTCTAATGAGAATTCTAATCTCTAAAAAGAAAAATCCAAGGCACTCCATGATAAACACATCCTGAGAAAGGTATTCCAAGAAGGTGAAAATGTAATTCTCTTCCATTCTCAATTTCAGTTTCACCCAAGTAAGCTTAATTCCCTTTGGGAAGGTCCTTTTTTATTAATTATGTTTACCCATTTGGTGCAGTGCAAGTCCAAGACCCCTCTTCCAAAAGGACAATCATGGTTAATGGACATCGGTTAAAGAATCACCATGAGAGGACACACAATCCTGGGTCAACATTGACTTCCACTGGATCCCCAACTTCTCCAGTCGACCTACCACTATATGGAGATGGAAAACCACCAAATCTGAACCATGGGTCACCTCATTCCCTTTAACTCTCTCTTTATCTCTTTATCTCTCTACCTTTTTCTTCTTTTTCCTATCTCTTTCAAATTTTTTTCCACTTTCTTTATAAACCCCTTCCTTTTTCACTTTCACTTTTGTGTGGGTGTATCTTTATTGAAAACTAAAAAAAACCTAAACAAAAACAAAACAAAGAAAATTATCATAACAAAATATATATATATATATATATATATATATATCATGAATTGTGAATACTCACCTTCCAGTTTTCTAATTTTGTCCAACAATTTTAGGGAGTTAACATAAATTTTTTCATCTAAAAAATTTTGTATTTTCATCATGACTTTGGATAAATAATTTTGTGTCAAAATTAACAAATTTTGAATGCTCAATTTCTTATTTGGAAAATTCTTTTCCCAAACCATGAGGAACAAAATTTGCTTTCATGCCAAGGCCACCTATGGACATCTTTTCAAAATGTGTGTTTTCACCCCCATTTTTGAGTCTTGAGTTTGTGGACCTTTGAGCTGAATTTCCTACTTTAGTGTGCATTAATACCATAGAGGCATTTTTTGAACCACATGAGAATCAAAATAGCCAAATAGACTCCCATTTCCCTTACATTAATCCTCCTTTTGAAATACCTTTTGAGCCAATGAAAACCTTTTCTTTGATAGCCACATTACGAGACCAATACCCTTTCCCACCCAATATAAACATGGATTTTCATTGCATAATTTTTTTATAATTTAAGTGTGGGGGGGGGATGGATTTCATTATGGGTACCCGTTGTTGATTTCACCGTGTTATTATATGCTTGAGGGCAAGCATCGATTTAAGTTTGGGGGAGAGGTTGTCATTCATTGTGTTTTGGGGAATTTAATTTTCATTCATTTATGTAATTTTGTAAATGTTTTTGACAAGTGTTCAAAAAATCCAAAAATAAAAAATAAAAAAAAAGAGAATAAAAAAATGATTGGGTTGTCTCTTGGGAAGGTCAAAAATCACTCTTCCTAAACCTTTGATCTTTTTATAAATATTACAATTAGTGTACTGAGGAGATCAATCATGGGTTGAGATATGAGTGTGAGACTTATTTCAAGTTCATCTTTTGAAAAAAAGAAAAAAAAGAAAAAAAAGAACACTTTCATTATATTATTATGTCATTGGAAGAAGTTTTGTGGTTTGTAATTATTTCATCTTCTCATCCCCTTCAAATTTTCTTCCCCTATTGTGTCTTTCCTCACACAATCATTCCCTTGTAAATATGTGTTTTTATTTCATTCCATGTCTTATTTAAAAAAACAATGTGCATTGCTTTTTCCATGTTGGAATTTTACCCTCTTTTTTATATCTTTTGGATATCATCTTCCTACTGTCCCATAGCCACAGAAAAACCTCTTAAAAATACCTCTTGATTATTGTGCACTTTGGATAGGGATTTGAAGCTGAGATCTCTTTGAAACTCTAAGATTTTCACTTTGGGTTGGGGAAATAGTGAACCTCCACAAATGAATTTTATCATCTTGAGAGGTGTGAGTTCTGAGTGTCCACATTTTCCATTTCTAAATTTGATCATGAAAAAATGAATTAGTTTTGGAACATTATTTCTGTAACAACTTGTGGTGGAATTCAAAATGGATTAGTGAAATAGTCTAAACCTCCCTTGATTGGAGAAAACAAAATTTTAATATCTGTTGGTGAGTGAAAATGATTTTGTTATGTCTTTATATTTGTTGCACATGAGGACATGGACAAGACTAAGTGTTTGGGAGTTGATGTTATTAATATTTTCATGAATTATTAAATACTCTCTTTACTGATTTTATATGAAATGTTCATAATTTGTGTAAAATATTATTGTTTTAATACTATGTATAATTTTTGAGCATTTTTAGAAGTAGTCCAATTGAATCAGTTAACTATTCTATTCATAACTATCAAAATATAGATCCAAATTGTGTGGTTTTTTTTAGGATTACGCATTCAATATAAAACATTTCATTAGAAGGGATCAAGGTCCAATTCGTCCATTTTAAGGCCCATATGGACAACACAAGGAGGCCTACAGAATCTATGAAGAAACTGGACCAGCCAAGAAGATTTAATTTCTCGGCTCAATAAGGACGTCCAAATTATTTTATTCTCCTCTAATTTTAAGGGGATAATTAGAGGATTATTGGATAAAAATTTCAAGGCCCAAATCCAAAGTCAAGGGTCCTAAATAATGCATTGAAATCCAGCCCACCATTCTGGAAGGGAATTACAATAAGTATAGTATTCATGAAATATCTCCTGATATAATCATAAAATAAAGAAGATATTTTGTACTGTGAAAGGGGCGATATATACAGCTGAATTTTTTGAATAATTAATTCTAATTTGAAGGCATTTTAATATTCCAAAATCCATTTACATTTTGGACATCGAAAAAGTATGGATTGAAATGGATAGTTTAACTTTGTTTAATAAGATGTCCATAACATTGGCTACTTAAGTCAAAATGACTCCATATTTTGAGAGAAGTTGACCAACATTATTATCTTCAACTTTGAAGGAGATATCTCAAAATTCCTCTGTAGGGATGTCCAAATCAACGAGACAATTGGAGGAACAGATTGGGAATGAAAACAGTCCACTTCCTTGGGCAATAAATACATCCCCCACCTCTCCTTCAAGACGGTTGGACTTTTAGAAGATATGAGATCATATTCGCACGACCAAAGCCTTGATAAAGGCATAGGAGGACCTTCCATACTCATGTTTTCACTTGGGAGTCCTTTCCTCTTGTCTTGGTTTTCATTTACTTTTGTGTTCTTCATTTTTGTAATCTTGTAAGTCTCTTTCTTTGTAATTCTGTTTTAATGAATGTTTGTTCTTAAATATATCTTATTCTCTTCCAACTTTTGTATTTTCATATTAATGTTCTTAAAATAGTTTAAATTAAGTTGAATCCCCTTCCCTTATTTTGCTTCCTAATTCAACTTAATGTCCTTTTTAAGTTATCATCACTGTTCATGTGTGTGTGTTCGATGCACTACTCTTTTCTTATCCATTTTTTTATTCTGTTCTTAATTTATCATCATAATAAATGTAACCAGATTATTAAACACCCAAATGGATGAGTAAATCTCTCACTGGGGTGTGTTAAAATTTTGGTATGTTAAGTGATTGAGAAATTTTTCTCGATGAATATTCGTTGAATTAACATTGTGTATGTTGGACATAACATATCATGGATTAATGACTTGTTTTGTTTAACGTGTGGTTTCCATGGATTGTTGGAACCATAAATACACCATCATAAACAATATTTGATTGATAATAGAACCTTAAGTTAAGATAATGCTTGGATTAAATCCTTAACACTTTGGAATTACAATCAACATTATCTTGTGAAGTGGGTGTTAATTTAAAGAAATATAAAGAAAGGCTCAATGCTTTCACAAGCTTAACTACCTAATGGTGAAATAACCCCAATATTTATCCATTTATTAAATCAAAAATCATCCATAAATTATTTCATAAGCTCTTTAAACAAACCCCCCAATCAGAATACAATTAACTAAAAACAATTGACTATTTAGAAAGTATCATCGTAGGGGATTCGACCCGAGTGCTGCTATACACATTAGCAGAGCATCAGAACTTTGATCGGTTGAAAGGTGACAATCGTCCGCACGTTTCAGCTATCTTGAATAATTTTGTGAAGGTGTTTCTATGAATTTGATATGGTGGCCTAAAATTAGAAATATCATTCATAAGTGATTTTACTAACTATGATTCAATCAGGTGTGTAATCAAGTTAATCTCATTCCTTAGGTGATGGAGAAATAGGATATGAAAGATTTGATCTGAAATTGAAAACATGAAATATTCAAATTTTCATATATAGATTAAAGTATCATATATGAGAAGGAATAAATAATATCCAAAATATTTTGAGACAAGTACACATGATATAATTTTAGGAGAGGTTCTATTCCATAATATTTTGGATTTATTCCATGATATATGTAGAAAAGAAGGGGATATGGAACTTGGTTCATTTTTTTATTGGGAAATGGAAGGGATGGAAGCCACATAACCAACTGATTTCAGGACTTGTTCATTTATAAAATTAGATCATTGCCTGTATAGATTATAGATGGACCAAATGCCATATAGTTTTGGGGAGAAATGAAGAAAAGGTAAGATATTATAAACTCCATGGTATAAAAACCATGACACTAAATTCTATAGCGTATACTCACAAAAAATATAAGATGATGTATAGATTCTGGAAAATCTATTGCCTAAAAAATAATTGTTACCATTAGACTCAACCACCAAAATAGGGAACACAATCAATACAATGATGTTGTTGTGTTACTACTCATAAATTTAATCTTTATATCTAATCCTAATCTATGAAAATTTTATGTCTTTCTCTATATCATATTAGAGTAAGAATTATAACTAATTCCCTTAAGGAATTTCTTCCAACATGGGATGTGCTATTTTTCCAAAGTTGTTTTACACTGGATATGTGACTCTTATATTGGATTACACATGACCTCATACTAATAATTTTCATCTGAATGAGTCTAACAACATACTCATATTTAAAAGTCATTTCTCGATTATAGCTCAAAATTTATGGTCAGGATAAACTAACACTTTTAGGATCTATCATTTCAAGAGAAGGAGGATTCTCCATTACGCTAGAATGCTATTAATAATCAAATGAAAACCGAAATTCAATTCCAAGTTCCCCTACCTTTTTATTTTCCATGTAATTTATATGCAAGAATACCTAATGAATCAGTAGAATAACATAGGGAGAATAAGGAGGGAAGGAACTTATACATACAAATACTTGAATTTCTCCATATTTCCCTATATTTAAAGTGAAACCATAACCCCTATAGACTAGAGATTTCTATCAAATATGATAGAAACCGTAGAAATATAAGGAGTTTTCCCATTTAAAATTTAATTTCCTCAATTTCTTACCTTTTATATCTTCAACCAACTCATTATAAAATAAAAAAACTCAAATTAATAGCACATCCAGTTACTACATGCATATAGGAAGGATCCACTTCTCTTATCAGAGTTTAAAACTTGGATGATATCAACAATTAGGGAAGAAGATATCTAAAAAGAGACATGAAATCGATGGATTAAACCATTTTAATGTGTTCATACACACCGGGAAGACATCTATTATAAATCTTGATAAGTTGGGTGAAGAGTGGAATTTTTTTTTAATTTTCTATGCTTCAAATTTTGGAATTTTAATTTCTAGATTTATGAAAATAGAGACGGAAATATTTATTTTATTTATACAAAGAATTAATAATATTCCTAATAAAATATAACTTCATTCTCATTATATTTTACCATCATCATCATATCCTTACGCTGATTCAATAGAATCAAATTTTACAACATATGACTCATACAATGTATATGATACTACTAATTTTTGGCATCTATTTACCTTACTCCCTCCAATTCAAAAACCATAGACCATATTTCCCAAAATTCCTTGCTCACTGGTTATCCTATCACCAACATAATTGTAGAATGAAATAGGAAGAGGGCACTCTGAATGGTCCTGAAGGTGATTCCTATGTGAATAGAGAGCACTAGTCACAATGGGGTGTGTCTCTAAAGCTAATGTATTTGAACCTTCTATCTGAATACTAAATAAATAACATTCTTCAATCACCTTAAATTTTCATCACATTCACTAGGATATCGTTGGGAATAGAACCCTATTGTGAATAGGAGGGGGATCTGTTCTAGAGTAGATAAATCCCCACCCCTTTCTTCTCCTTCAACCTGGGTGCACTGCTTTATTGATGAGAATTCCACCATCTTACAACTAAGAGATGGTTAAGGAAATTGTATGAAGAGAGATGAAAATTGTATTATGGTTTCAAGAGTGGAATTAGAATCCCCATAGATCAAGGATGTCTTTAAAGTTCCTAAAATATTTCTTATGGGGGCTAATTACCTACTTATGCTAGTGGTAAAGGGGAGAAAGTCTAACAAGTTGTTCCAATGCATGTGGAACTAGTCCTAGGTTTAACCACACTAAATCTTATCAAATGTTGTATATAGGGTCTAAAGGTCCATATTTTTTGTTTTCTTTGCATGATTCACTTTATCAGTGGGTAGAAGATATTTATAAAAATGTTTAATTCAATGATTTTAATGTCACATTGTATCTACCACAGATAAAAGAATCCCCATATTTATAATTCCAGATGATTATTACATTAAGTAGCCTCCAAAGATCGATGGAATAATATGTAGCTACATATGGAATCATTCCTGACATCATTATATCTGTGATTTTTATGTACTTACTCAAGATCAAAATTATAAAATAAGAGGTTATCTAATGGGATGTCATTATCTTCTATGGATTATATAGAGGTGGGTTCTATGAATAAGCTAACCAGGAAAGATGATAACTTTATCCATGATCCTATTATTTCTTCTTAATTGCATTATCATATCACTAGATATGGGATCGATATATTCCACCATTCATCTTGATGAATTAGGTGTCAATATTCTTTCAAAAAATAGATCTAACCATTTAAGTGACATCAGTCCCATTATAGATAAATGTTTCATCTTCTTTAGCAAGAATCACAGCTTATTTGACCAGTATTTTCATATTCCCCTAGTAGAGATATGAAGAAAATCCACCTAGAGAAATACATATGACTAAGAAACTATGGATAAGTGATTAGTCTCAAGTGGTCTGGTTTAAAAAATATTTCTCATTTGACTATAATTTTATCTTCTATAAAACCTAATAAATTAGACAAACACAGTGAGGGAATATAGGGGAATTCAAAAGATAACTAATATAATTTTCTCAAAGATCATATCTATTCCTCTTTATGAAATCTAATTTCGATTAAATGGTATGGTTCCAAGTTCAACTTTAATCATAGTCACTCTTATGAGCACCTAGGATAACTTCTTATATCTTTCAAGAAGAAATTGAAAGTAGAAGACTCATTAATCGATGTCAGGTGGAATCCTTCCTAAATCCATTTTACTAGAATCAAGATCAAAATAAATTATATAAGTAAGTATATACCACCCCAAGTATTCCCATATTAATCATCATTCCCCAATAGAATGATTAAACTTTCCAAGTGAGGGAGATACGAGACCAATGCTATGAATTAGAAACAAATAATGCTTATTCCCCCTTTAAAATTGGGTATGAGTTTTGATTCTATTAATATTTTCATAACTTTTTGTATACTCCTTTTACTGATTTTATATGAAATGTGCATAATTTGTGAGAAATATTAATGTTTAAATATTAAATATAATTTTAGACCACTATTTGAATTCATCTAGATTCAAGTCTGTTTAATGTTTTATTAATAACTCTGACCCTACTTATCCAAATTGCTTGATTATTGTTTTGTAGGGTTCCATTCTCACATTAAAACATTTCATTAGAATGGTCCTTTGAAAAAATCGTCCGTTTGGAGGGAAATATGGTCCACACAATAAGAACCAAATAATCTGTGATGAAAATGGACCATCCAAGATGATTGAGTTACTGGTCTAAATCCCAAATCCCAAATTTTATGAACCTCCCTCAAATGTTCTTGATTAACAAAAGGAATCATTAATAAAAATTTCTGGGCCCAACTCTAAGAACAAAAGGCCCAAATGAAGCTTCTAAGTCCTGCCCACCACTCTGTAAAGGAAATGAAATTAGAACACCAAAATTGACCTTTATCCTGATATAGTAAAACAATAAGGCTGAAATTTTGTAGTGTGAAAGAGGAAAAATAGAAGTCAAACTTTGTGGAATAAGTCATTCGGATTTGATGGAATATTCCTATTAAAAATCCGTTCACATTTAGGCCATTGAAAAGGTTTGTATTTTAACTGATAGATTAATATTTTTTAATCAAACAACCATAACATTGGACCCAAATGTTCAAATACCTCCAAATTATGAGATTAGTAAGAAAACATTAGTATCTACATATTTTAAGAAGGATATATCTCGAGATTCAGTTGTCTAGATGTCCAAATCGTCGATCCAATTGGAGGGGTAGTTTTGGAATGAAAACAGTCCACCACCTTGGGCTATAAATACATCCCCTCCTCTTATTTCAAATGTGTTGACATTTCAGAAGAGGGGAGAAAATATTGGCATAAAAAATACTTTCCAAAGTCTTTGGAGGAGCTTCCATACTGATGTTTTCACTGGAGATACCTTTCCTCCTCTCTTCGATTTCATTTGCTTTTGTGTTCTTCTCCATTTGTAATCATGTAAGTGTTTGTTTTTGTAATTCTATTTTAATTCAGGATTCTTCTTCAATATCTCTTATCAATATCCACCTTCTGTAGTTTAATATTAATTTTATTATAATATTTTAAATATAGAAAAAACCCCTACCATTCTTTTTTCTTTCCCATTCAATATAAAGTTTTTTTTTAATTCTCATCACTCTTCGTTTGTGTGTGTGTTCGACGCACCACTCTTTTCTTATCCCATTATTTTTATCCTGTTCTCAATTTATCATCATAATCATTGTAAAAATATTATTAATCATTTAAATGTATGAGTAAATCTCTCATTTGGGTGAGTTATAAATTAGTGATGTTAAGTGATTGATAGCTTTTGCTCGATGAGTATTATTTGAATTAACATTGTGTATGTTGGACTTAACATGTCATGGATTAATGACATATTTTGTTTAACCTATGGATTCCATGGATTATTGGAACCATAAATACACTACCACAATAAAGTACTAATTGTGATTAGAATCCTAGTTAATTTAAGGCTTGTATTAAAGCCTTAACACTCAGGAATTCCAATCAACCTCAACTTGTGACATGGGTGTTAATTTAATGCAATACAAAGCAAGGCTCGAGGATATCACGAGCTTAACTATATAAAGATGAAATCAACCCAATATTTATCAATTTTTTTAATCAAACATCATCCATTAATTATTTCAGAAGCACTGCAAACAAACCCCCCAATCAGGATACAATTAACTAAAAAAAATCGAGTATTAAAAAGTATCATCGTTGAGGATTCGACCCGAGTGCTTCTATACACATTAGCAGAGCACCGGAACCTTGACCAGTCGATAGGAAATAATCGGTCATGATTTCAAATGGTGTCGTTGCTAGGGATAGTGCAATTTAATAGTCTTTAGTTTCTTGTTATTCTAAAAAACAAAATTTAAAAAAACTAAAAAAACAAAAAGAAAACCCCACCTTCCTCATAAAAATCCTAAACTGAAAAAACTCAAAGAAAAACTCACCATCTCTTTCTTCCAAATCTTTCTGAATTCCCCGTGGCCTCAAATACAATCCCTCGGATTGGTTTGACCCTAAAATTGAGCGAACACTTCGCCATCTTAGGAGGAACATAAAAGATAATCAAATAATTCAAGAACTTGTCCTTGTCCAACCAGTTGAATTAGAAATGGCCAATCCTAGGGGAAAACACTTAAAGAAATCTCTTACTCTAATATGAATTACCAATACCTTGGTATTCAATATCCAAACATAGAGGCTGAATTTGAACTCAAATCGGGTTTGATTCATATTATTCCTCATTTCCAAGGGCTATTTGGTGAGGATCCACATCTTTATCTTATAGAGTTCCAAGTGGTATGCTCTACCATGAAGCCTCAAGGGGTTTCTAAAGAACAAATAAAACATCGAGAATTCCCTTTATCCCAAGATGACTCCTTAAAATCCTGGCTTTACTACCTACCTCCTGGTTCCATTACCATATTGAAAGACATGAAGCGACTCTTCTAAGAGAAATTCTTTACTGCTTCTTGTACTACTTCTATCCGAAAGGAAATAAGTTGTATTCATCAATTACCAAATGAATCACTCCATGAGTACTGGGAGAGGTTCAAAAAGCTTGTTGCAACCTACCCACACCACCAAATCCCAAACCAACTCTTGATCCAATACTTCTATGTGGGGTTATTGGCTATGGAGATAACCCTCATTGATGCTGTAAGTGGAAGTGCTCTTGTTGATAAAACTCCCGCAGCTGCAACAGATATCATAAGTAACATGGCTGCAAACACACAAAAATTACATACTTGAGCACACACACAAGTTAAACAAGATCAATATAATAAATCTATAGAGCCAAACAAGATTTCGGAATTGATGATTGAACTTACATGTCTTGTTCAACAACTAGCTGCGACATCCAAATGCCCAACCTCATCTTCTCCACAATCAATGTTTCCTGAACCTGCTAAAAACTGTGGAATCTGCAACTCTCCATATCATCTAAATGACACATTTCCACAACTTCAAGAGGATATCTCAGATTCATCTGGACCAATGGAGCTCAATGCAGCATATGCTCAATGGAACCCCAACACTCAATAATCAGGTCAGTTTGTTAGAAACTTCAACCAACCCCACTTAGTGTCCTTCTCTTCTTCCTTCAACCAAGGCTTGAGGTACAGTAATCCCATTTATCATCCCCCTCAATTCCTTCCTCAAAACCCAAACCAGTTCCAATATGGTCAAGGTGTTGGTAACTTCCAACAGCCATACCCTTTTGTCCCTCAACCTCAAAGGATAAATCCTCCTCTTCCTCCTCCTGGATTCCACTATCCTAGTGAGCCTTCCCAATTCCCAAACCAATTCAATCGCTTTCCCAAGAACCAAAATCAAGGCAATCTGAATCCCAGAAAAGCCTCTTCTTCCAAGAAACCATGTGAATGTGTAGTTGTAGATGTTTCCTCTTTCACCCGTTCCAGCCGTAAAAATATTGAAACCCAAATTGGTCAACTTACATCCCACCTAATCCAACAACAACAATCAAATTCTTCTCAACTTCCAGCTCAACCATTACCCAACCCCAAGGGTAATGTAAGCGAAATTGCACTTAGATTGGGAAATCAAATTGAAATTCCTCAATATAAGTCCTCCAACCCTCCTTTGAATGTTGAGCTAGAAAATGAAAAGAAAAAGAAATATGAAAAGGAACGTGAATCCATTTCTTCACCTCATTCTATTCCACAAAGGAATCCAATTACTCTTCCTCAAGAAGTATCTAAGCCAAATAAGGCCTTTGATCCCGATCATGAAATGCTCGACATGTTTCGTTGTGTTGAAGTCAACATTCCCCTCTTAGATGACATAAAACAAATCCCTAAGTATGCCATGTTTATTAAGGAATTGTGCACCCACAAGAGGCAACATAGGACCTTTGAAAATGTTTCCACCCAATAGTCTATTCCCATAAAGTGCAATGATCCAGGGACCATTACGGTTCCATGCCAAATTAGAAGTTCCAACTTTGATGATGCACTCATATACCTAGGAGCCTCAATTAATGTCATGATCAAATACATCTTCTCCAACCTTGGTCTCGGTCCCTTACATCCAACAAGTGTTTTCATTAAATTGGCCAATCGAAGCACTGCTAGTCTTGAGGGTATAATTGAGGATGTCCTTGTTCGAGTTAATGATCTTATCTTCCTATCTGATTTCTATGTCCTTGACATGAAAGGTGAGACAACCTCTTCTTGATATCACATAATTCTTGGAAGATCATTCCTAATGATAGCGAGAACCAAAATTGATGTTCATTCAGGCATCTTATCCATGGAATTTGGTGACCAACTAGCCAAGTTCAACATTTTCCATGCCATGTGATACCCATATGAGGATCACTCTACATTCTCAATCCATTGTTCTGAAGACACATCTGAGAGTCAATTGAACCCCATTCCATCATGTTCTTCATGTTCCAATAACGAAGGATCTTGTGAAATATGCACCATGATTAACCAAGTTATAAATGTTGAAGTTGATATGGAACTCTCATTCATAGACACTATCAATCTTAAGGAACCTAAAAACTCTCTTCAATCCCACATATACTCTTATATCTACTGCTCCACCTTGTACATTATTAAGGAAAATGAATATGAAGAAACTAAAATCCCTTCTTCCATTATTGATTTTTATAACTCATAAATAAAAGATGATTCTGATCTGGAACCTCTTCCTGAACACCTAAAATATGCATTGCTTTTCCATGATCTCTCTTATTCTGTCATTATCTCCACTCCACTTACCAAAACTGAGGAGTCCAAACTTGTTCAGGTGTTAAAGGAAAACAAAAAGGCATTAGGTTTGACCCTAGATGACATACAATGAATCAACCCTGCTCTTTGCATGCATCACATTTATCTTGAGGAATCATCAAAACCAATTAGACAACCACAAAGAAGACTCAATCCAATCATACTTGAGGTAGTTAGGAAAGAGATAACCAAGATTCTTCAAGCTAATATTATCTACCCAATTTCTGATAGTGAATGGGTTAGTCCAATTCAAGTTGTACCAGATAAGGCTGGGATAACTATTGTCACAAATGAACATGGGGTGGTAGTCACAACTCGAGTGAATAACAAATGGCATGTGTGAATAAACTATAGTAAACTGAATGTTGAAACAAGAAAATATCACTACCCTCTTCCATTCCTTGATCAAATACTGGAACGATTAGCTGGAAAGTCACACTATTGCTTTCTTGATGGATACACTGGCAACTTGAAAATCCCAATAGCACCTCAGGACCAAGAAGAGACTACTTTAACATTCCCCTTTGGAACATATGCATATAGGAGAATTCCTTTTGGACGTTGAAATGATCATGAAACATTCTATAGGTGTATGATGAGTATCATTTCTGAATTCATTGAACACTGCATGGAAGTCTTCATGGATGACGTTACCATTTATGGTGAGTCATTTGAATCTTTCTTGAATTCACTCTCTCTAGTCCTTCAAAATTGTTTCAAGTGTAACTTCATGTTAAATTTTAAAAAATGTCACTTAATTGTTGAAAATGGGATTGTTCTAGGGCATATAGTATCAAAATACGGTATTCAATTCGATCCAGCCAAAATTGAAGTGATCCAATCTCCTCCTGGACCCACTTTTTTCGAGACATCCATTCATTCCTTAGTTATGCCAGTTTCTATCTATGATTAAACCATAACAACTGTAGGATTTCCCTCCCACTCACTCATTTTCTCCAAAATGATGTCACTTTCCTTTTTGATGAGGTTTTCAAGAGAGATTTCGTTTAACTCAAAACTTCTCTTACATCTGCCCCAATAATCCAACCCCAAATTGGATCTTACCCATTGAGTTGATGTGTGATGCTTCTGATAGAGCCATTGGGACTGTTCCTGGTCAATGAAGTATAAATATTCCTCATGTCACCTATTATGCCTAAAAAACATTGGATGATACTCAATATCACTACAATGTGACTGAAAAGAAACTTTTAGTAGTGGTTTTTTCTTTAGATAAATTTCAGCCCTATCTCTTAGGTGCCAAAATCATTATCTTCACAGACCATTATGCTATAAAGTTTTTACTCAAGAAAAGTAATTCCAAACCAAGGCTAATAAGATGGATTCTAATGCTAAAAGAGTTTTACCTTGAAATCAAAGATAGATCTGGAAAATAAAACCCTGCAACTGATCACCCAAGTACAATTTCTAACTCTTCTCATTCTGAAATAATTGTTCTAGAATTTCTAACTGAGAACCTTTTATCTCTCACTCCAAAAATACCATGGTATGCCCCAATGGAAAATTACATGGTTTCTGGTGTTTTTCCTGATAATTTTTCAAAAGAAAAAAAATGAAGTTGAAAAGTGATTCAAAATACTATTTTTGCGAAGAAATTTAAATTTGGAAAACTAGGGCTGATATTGTAATCAGGAGATGTGTCAATGAAAATGAACATTCTTCTATCTTAGAATTTTGTCACTCAATTCCTGGTGGTTGCCACTTTGGACCACAAAGGACCTCCTTAAAGGTCCTAGACTCTGGATTCTTCATGCCTTCACTCTTCAAGGACTCACATGATTTCTATCAATCATGTCCCATTTTCCAAAAGTTTGGCACAATTTCAAAAGATAAATGAAATGCACCAAAAGCCATTAATTTTCTGTGATATCTTTGATTCTTGGGATATCGATTTCATGGGATCATTCCCCTCTTCCAATTGATTCTCATACATTCTTATTGTGTTTGATTATATTTCTAGGTGGGTCGAGGCCAAACCTGCTAGAAAGGATGATTCACATACTGTTAGTGAGTTCTTAAAGACACACATCTTCTATAAATCTGGCACACCTTGTGACTTGATCAGTGACTTAGGAACCCATTTTTCTAATAGAACCATAGAATCTCTTTTGAAAATGAATGGGGTTGTACATAAAACTTCAACTTCATATCACCCCAAAACAAATGTCATGGCTGAACTTTCTAATAGAGAATTGAAAAGAGTGCTTGAGAGAATTGTAAAACCCACTAGAAAAGACTGGCCTAAAAGACATGGTGAAGCATGGTGAAGCACTTTGGGATTATCAAACGCCCTATAAAACACCCATTGGGTTGTCTCCTTTTAATCTAGTTTTTGGTAAACCCTATCATTTACCAGTTGAAATCCAACATAAGCCTTTTTGGGCACTAAAAACCTGTAATTTTGATTGTGAAAAATCTGGTGAAGAAAGATTGTTGCAATTGGATGAACTGGAGGAGCTTCAACTTGAATCCTGTAAGAATTCAAATCTGTACAAAGAAAAGGCTAAGGTACTCCATGACAAACACATCCGGAGAAAGGTATTCCATAATGGTGAAAAGGTACTGATTTTCAACTCTTGACATCGTCTTCACCCAGGTATGCTTAATTCTCATTGGGAAGGACCTTTTGTTATTACTAATATTTACCCATTTGGTGTAGTGCAAGTCCAAGAACCCTCTACCGAAAGGAAATTCACGGTTAATGGACATCATTTTAGGCATCACCATGAGAGGACACACAGTCCTGGAACCATATTGACTTCCATCAGATCCCCAACTTCAGCTGTTGAACCACCACTAGATGGAGATGGCAACCCACAGAATCCAAACAAGTGGGAACCTCTTTCCCTTTAACTCATGTATCTCTCTCTCTCTCCCCCTCTTTTTCTTCTTCTTCTTACTCCCTCATTGTCATTTTTTACCACTTTCCTCATCACACATTTTTTTATTTTTTTACCCTTTCTCTTTTGTGTGGGTGTCTTTATAAAAAACAAAAAAAACCTAAAAAACTAAAAAACAATAAAATAAAATAAAAAAATAATAGGAAAAAAGAGTCATAATTACTCACCATATAGTTTTGAAATTTTTTCCAACCATTTTTGGGAGTCAAAAGAAAAGTATTAATCTCAATTTTTTTTATTTTCATCATGACTATGGACAACGAATCTTGTGTCAAAACCAACAAATATTGAATTCTCAATTTATTTTTGGGAAAATGATTTTCCCCACCCATTAGGAACAAAATTTTCTTTCATGATAAGACCACCTATGTCCATATTTTTAAAATGTGTTTTTTTCAACCACATTTGTGAGTCTTGAGTGTGTGAACCTTCGATCTGAATTTCCTACTTTAGGGTGCATTAATATGATAGAGGCATATTATGAACCCCATGAGAATCAAAATACCCAAATAGCCTCCCATTTACCTTAATTTAATCCTTATATTGGATACCCATTTGAGCATATGAAAACATTTTCTTTTATAGCCACATTACAATCCCAATTCCTTATCCCACCCAATATAAACATGGATTTTTATTGCATAATTTTTAGAAATTTATTTGTGGGGGGAATGGATTTCATTTTTGGGTGCCCTTTTATTGAATTTGAATGTATTATCATATGATTGAGGGCAAACATCACATTATGTGTGGGGGAGTGGGTTTCCTTTAGTGGGATTTTGGAATGTATATTGACTAGTGTTCAAAAAAAATCAAAAAAAAATCAAAAAAAAATTCAAAAAAAATTAAGAATGGGTTGTGTATTGGGTGGGTCAAAAATAACTTTTTCTCAGCCTTTAAACTTGTTATAACTATTAAAATCAGTGTTTTGAAGAGATCAATCATTGGTTGGGATATGAGTGTGATACCTTTTTAAAGTTCCACTTTCAAAAAATGAAAAAAATAACACTTATGTCATTGGGAGAAGTTTTTTTTTTTTTAATATTTCATCTTCTCACTCCCTTCAAATTTTCTTCCTCTCTTGTGTATTTCATAACATAATAATTCCCCTGTAAATATGTGTTTTCATTTCCTTCCTTGTTTCATTTCAAAAAAAATTGTGCATTGTTTTACCCATGTTGGTGTTTTAGAACCTTTTCTTATAACGCCCCGACCCCAGTTACCCAGAGTCAGTGCATTATTGCGTAAAATTGGAATGATCACAAAATAACAAGTCTCAAAAGACCGATTAGTTTAGTAGCCTTGGAAACACTAGATATGTTCATAAATGTTACATTACATCATAAATTGAAAAACTACAATAACAAAGTCTCCATAGTCCACACTCATATCCTCTTCTGACTATCCCTGCAGGTCATTCATAAAATACTTCTTCACATCCTGGAAAATATTAAAACATTGAAAGGGGTGAGCTCAGATGCTCAGTAAGGATAACAATATTGCGGAAGCTTTCATAAATAAAAATTAACATTTAAGGCAATGTATAACTAAAACAAAAGCCTTTTTAAAACTTTCACTTCAACATAATATGGAAAAAATAAAATTAAATAATGCCATTTACTTACTCACATGGATATTCTACTAGTCGAATAATCACATGCAATATCAATAACCACTTTCATAATGATGGAATGCATAATTCTAGACTATCCTAACCAAATAGCCAAGGCCTCGTGCCAAGACCACAAGACAGATTCTATCAAGGACTCATGCCAAGACACTAGTTTGTCTCATGAGACCTACCGATGCATCGAGGAGCTATAGCGGGCTCCACCCGTCACTTATTAAGTCCAATGCATTCCTCATATGAACAGGTTTAAACATATCATAAACCATAACATAATCGTATCACATAAAACATGCATAAAGGAAACATAACATTTCCACATTTCAATCACAAGATATCAATACAACACATTGATATAATAAAAAAACACTTTCAAAACCATTTTCAATACAAAAATAAAATAAAATTAAAACTTGGTATTTATTTTTCATTTTAAAAAAAAGTTATGGCTTGTAGAGGAAGTCAAAAGTCAAATAATGGTCACGACGGCAGAGAAGACATTGTCACTGCATATGTAAGAAAAAACATTCCCTTTTTTTGTTTATAAAAATTCTTCGTATAAAAAAGATTTCTTTTGAATAAATGTAAAAGTCAAAGGGGTTTATACACCATATAAAATAAATTTGTGTATAAAACAAAGTATGCCTCAATGAAAAGAGATTGAGACGAAGTCCCTTACAAAGATAATTTTTTAAATAAAGTAGATATATTTTGTGTATTCACTATATTTAAACATAAAGAATGTATAAATACAATTTGGACATAACAATATCATGACATAATTTGAAAGTAGGAGATTAACCCAAAGAATGGAAATTGGGTTAAGAAGTTCCCTTACCTCATGTCCGACTTGACTTGACCATTCTTTAAATTCCTGAATAATAAACTAGAGTTAATCTATACCTTCTTAAGAACCCTTTTAAATTTCATTATTCCTTTTATATCACTTATTACCATGTCATGAACATTATGTAATTATTTATGTTTATAACGGTCGTTTTGTCGATCTTAGGTACTTGAGTCAAAAACAAACTTCTTATAATTACACTTTGTTCATGTGGTAAAATATACATTATAAACATAATTATATTCATGATTTATATATCATATACATCATATATATCCATTATATACATTCATTTATAATATTACATAACATTTAGAGGTAAGAAATGAAATGCACCGTTCATGGAGACGGTAAGCCGTACGTACGCATGAACGCTACTTTAATTTCTATATCATATTTAATGGAATGAAGTTATAATTATAAAAAGGTATAATATAATTCCAGTATAATATAATTTATAATACCATTTACTCTATCCTTTATACATCCCACATATGACATTAACGATTCAAATCACTTTGAGGGGACGGTAGTCCGCACTTCCTAAAATGAAATTATTGCGTTTACCCATAATGGAAATCATAAAGTATGCCATAAATGAGAAATAAAAATGCATAAGGAAAACATAAACATAATATATATATCATATATGAAAATATTGTCATCAAAATGTCCACCATTAGAGGTGTAAAAAGAATATTGAACAATCATCGTTTCGTGAGGCAATATTTCACCACCCACAGAAACAGTATGTTCTTTAACCATTAGACGAAGGTGTGTGTAAGTGTAAACCAAATAAATTTCATAAAAACATCCGAGTATATTTTATATACTGGTTTTGTTACAAAATAAAGGAATAAAAAGAGTTTAAGGGGTTGGGGAAGCAAAATAAAACAAAACAACATTAGAGAAGATATTACCTTAAAATCGGGTAACTTTTTTTTTGATTTGAGCCAAAGGCATCTTTGGGAAGAATTCTGCCCAAAGTGAGGTGTCTAAGAGTAAGAGAGGGAAGTTGGGAGAGTATTTGGGCAGTGTTTTACTGAGCCAAAAGGCTTTTAAGGTGTGATTAAGGTGGTAGTGGTGGGGGCCTTTTATAAGAGGAGAGAAGGGGCACTCTTGGAAAGATTGAAATGTTACTTTATTATGAAATGCTTTTTCGGATTTTAAAGGTACCATACTTATATATTTAGATGATAATGTGATAAGGGTTCAAAATCTACTCATTCAACAGGTTTTTGACAAGTGTAAGTCTTAGATTTTATATTATATTTTCATTTTATTTAAATCATTAATTAATGAGGTAATCGCTGCATCGTCATGGTGTCATATATAATTTAATTTATTTAATGTCTAAAAATTATAAAAAAATTATCATGATGTAGGAAATCTCTTTATATTTCAAATGAATATTTATAGTCAAAAATATGACTTGTATAACCCTATTTAAAAATTGTTTTAGTAAAACAGCTCATGTTTGTGACATTTTTATTTTAACATTAAATAAAAAGTTTTTAATGTCATTTTCCTACCAAAGTTGCTCCATGGGGTCCCCAAGTTGACCCATGAATTTTCTTGGTTGTCCATGACTCATAGAATAGGGGTAGGACAAGTGTAAAGGTATTTTCTTAGTTTTGTAATATCATTTTTACCTTAAAGTTCACTAATTACCTTTAATCGCGATTAATTAAACTTAAAAGTTACTATTCACCAAAAAATTATTTTTATCCCATTGAACCACATTTTACTTCCTAATGACAACCATGTTTGTATGATTTTTGAAAATCAAAACACAGAAGTGGTAATGTTTCATTTAAACGAAAAATCAGTTTTTTAACTACCACTTAGTGGTTTCACTATTCATCAAAATTGAAGTTTTTCAGAACAATGCCAAAATTTCACCCTATGCTATAATTGATATTCCAAATTCAAAAATGATTTCTATTTTACAAAATTCCAAAAATATAAGTTTCATTAATTAATTTTATAATTAATTCCCGCTGTCACAACAAATAGCGTGTCTTTAAGAAACAATATATATCAAAAGATTGACAATTTTTTATGTCAAATTTCAAAGTGAAATTAATTCTAATGACCACCATTGGATAAAATGGTAAAAATATATTCTAATTATACTTTAAAACTAATCAATAGTATAATTTATCACTATAAATTATTTTGATTAAAAATGTTGTTTTTAAGTATTTTTCACTATTCAAAAAAAAGAAGTTCTCAGAAAAATACCAAAAATTCAACATAGGCTAATTTCGATATTCCGAATCAAAAAACGAAGTCCATTTGGAAAGATAAAATTTATAAAATTTCAAAAATTAGGTATTACTATTCATAATGGCTACTTTGATTGGTTGTGGTGTGTGTTAGAACTCGAAGTTGCGTACAACACACGCTACTTTATTATTCAAAGAGATGTGTACTGTGGAAGCTTGGGGTGTTACATTCTCCCCTACTTAAAATAATTTCGTCCTCAAAATTTCATATAATATCACTGTATAAAAAGACTCGGGTGATTCTTCATCATAAGTTCCTCGGGTTCCCACGTTGCCTCCTCCATCTTATGGTTTTCCATAGAACTTTTACCAGACGAGTCATCCGGTTTCTCAGCACTTGTTCTCTTGTATCAAGAATCCTGACGGGATCTTCGCAATAAGACAGATCGGGTTCCAGTTCTAATTCCTCATCGGTGAGTACATGCGTTGGGTCAGGCATGTATTTTCTCAACAGTGATACGTGGAATACATCATGAACTTTGGAGAGACTTGGCGGCATTACCAAACAGTAAGCTACAGCCCCAATTCATTCTAGAATTTCAAAGGGTCTGATGTACCTGGGACTCAATTTACCCTTCTTACCGAAATGTATAACTCCCTTCCTTGGAGATACCTTCAAGAAAACATGATCTCCTACCTGAAATTCCAAATCCTTCCTTCGGTTGTCGGCATAGCTCTTCTGCCTACTTTGAGCTGCTTTGATGTGATTTTGTATTACTTTCACCTTTTCCATCGTTTCTTCCACCAGTTCTGGGCCTACAAGTTTTCTTTCACCAACGTCATCCCAATAGGTTGGTGTGCGACATCTCTTTCCGTATAACGCTTCATATGGTGCCATCTGAATACTTTAATGGAAGTTATTGTTATAGGAAAATTCTACCATAGGTAAATATTGATCCCACATTCCTTGAAAGTCAAGTGATCATGATCTCAACATGTCTTCTAAGGTTTGAATAGTTCTTTCTGATTGTCCATCTGTTTGAGGGTGGTAAGCAGTACTCAAATGAAGTTCAGTATCCAAGGCCTTCTGAAGACTTTTCCAAAATCTTGATCTAAAATGAGGATCACAATCCGAGACAATTGACAGGGGTACTCCATGAAGTCTCACAACTTCATTAATATACAATCTTACTAGACGTTCAAGTGGTAGATCTTCCCTTATAGCAAG
This sequence comes from Viscum album, assembly GCA_963277665.1. NCBI lineage: Eukaryota > Viridiplantae > Streptophyta > Magnoliopsida > Santalales > Viscaceae > Viscum > Viscum album. The sequence goes on along the minus strand of OY728153.1, from coordinate 568,079,325 downwards.
AAAATGTGCTGACTTCGTGAGACGATCAATAATGACCCATATTGCGTCATTTCTTCTAGGATTCTTCGGTAGTCCCATGACAAAATCCATCGTAATATTATCCCATTTCCACTCAGGTATGGGAAGAGGTTGCAATACTCCACCAGACTGTTTCCTCCCAGATTTCACTTGTTGACAAACCATACATCTTGACACAAAATCAGCAATCTCCCTCTTCATGTTGTCCCACCAAAAATGTCCCTTTAAATATCTATACATTTTGGTGCTCCCAGGGTGTATAGAGAAATTGGAGCTATGAGAATCATCCAACAATTCCATCTTTAAATCAAGTATATCGGGAACACAAAGTCTTCTACCAAATTTCAAAATTCCATCTTCATACACAAAGTCACTCAATCACCCATCATTCATAGCTTTAATCATCTTTTTCAACTCTTCATCATTGGCCTGAGAACACTTTATCCTTTCTAGTAAAGATGGTTTGGGAACCATTTGAATTTGTTTTGATGTTTCACCCTCCATGGTGATTCCCATATCCATCTTTACTAGATCCATGAAAATAGGATCCCTTTCCACTCTCATCATGTTAAAAACTCCATGATATTTTCTAATCAAAGCATATGCAACCATATGTGCCTTCCCTGGGTGGTAGTGTATCGTGCAATCATAATCCTTGAGTAGTTCAAGCCATCACCTTTGCCTCATGTTGGGTTCTTTTTGTGAGAAAATATATTTCAAACTATTCTGATCGGTATATATCTCACATTTTTCACCATTGAGATAATGTATCCATATCTTCAAGGCAAAGATTACAGCAGCTAACTTGAGATCATGAGTAGGATAGTTCTGCTCATGAATTTTTAGCTGTCGTGATGCATAGGCAATAACCCTATCATTCTGCATAAGGACACAACCAACTCCCTTCATTGATGCATCACTATAAATAACGAACTCATCATTCCCTGATGGTAGAGTCAATATAGGAGCGTTGACTAATCTTTTCTTCAGTTCTTCAAAACATTCTTTACACTCTTTTTTCCAGACAAATTTAACCCCTTTACGTGTGATCTTCGTTAATGGGTTAGCCAATCGGGTAAAATTCTGGACAAAACGTCGATAATAACCTGCCAAACCAATAAAGCTGCATACCTCAGTTATACTCGTCAGTGCTGGCCATTCTTGGATTGCCTTGGTCTTATAAGGATCAACGTAAATTCCATCCTTGGAGATAATATGGCCAAGAAATGAAATCTCCTGAATCCAGAATTCACACTTGATAAACTTCCCATATAATTCATGCCTTCTAAGAGTCTTCAAGATAATGCGCAAGTGATTTTCATGATCTTCGTAGCTTTTGGAGTACACCAAGATATCATTAATAAATACCACCACAAAATCATCAAGATAATACTTGAAAACTCTATTCATTAGATCCATGAATACAGAGGGTGAATTAGTCAATCCAAAAGGCATTACTGTAAACTCGTAATTCCCGTACCTTGTTCGAAATGTTGTCTTCGGAATGTCTTCTTTCTTCACACACAACTGATGGTATCCCAATCGAAGGTCAATCTTTGAAAAGTATTGAGCTCCGTGCAATTGGTCAAATAAATCATCAATGCGAGGTAGGGGATACTTGTTCTTTATTGTTATAGCATTGATCTCCCTGTAGTCAACGCACAACATCATAGATCCATCTTTCCTCTTAACAAAAAGGACAAGGGCTCCCCATGGAGAAACACTAGGGCAGATAAATCCCTTATTACTAAATTCCTCTAGTTGTTTCTTTAGTTCAACTAATTCCACGGTGGCCATCCTATAAGGGGTCTTCGATATAGGCCTTGATCCAGGAATTAAATCAATGGAAAACTCAACTTCTCATTCTGGAGGATGTCCAGGTAAATCTTCCAGAAACACATCTTCATATTCTTTCACAATAGGTACATCCTCTATTTGAACATTACTTTCCTCGCCCTTAGTCATTTCATTATCTTCCTCTCCAATAATTGAATTTAGTTGAGCTACTTGGGGTGGATCTAAATAAGAATTAGGTGGTGAAGATTCTCCTCTAAAAATAAGGTGTTCCTTATCATCATCATCAAAAATCGTAACCTCCTTCTTCTTACAATAAATATTTGCATCATAGTGCGAAATCCAATCCATACCGAGGATTATATCAAACTCAATCACAGGTATGACAATGAGATCAGCGGATAAAGAACAGTTATGTGCTCTAATGTGGACTGATTCACAAAACTTTGTTGCAATAATACTTCCCTTAGGAGTTTTGACTGAAAATTCTCTTGTTAAATCAAATTGGAAATATCTAAATTTCTTAGCAAACTAGGAAGATATGAAACAATGCGATGATCCCGAATCAAATAATGCATTTTCTAAACATGAGGAAACCATTAAATTACCTGCCACCACGTCTTTTGGAGCTTCAACCTCAACAGTAGTGATATCATAAGCTTGGCCTTGATCCCTTGGCCTCTTTTGAGTTAAGTTCCCCTGACGCTTAGGACATTCATTTGCATAATGTCCCATATCTCTACAATTATAGCATTCCACATTGACATCAACTTTCTTTCCCTTGAAATCATGAGCTTGGTGGCCTTTTTCACCACATTTGTAACAGACTCCCATTCCCTTCACCTAAGTACCTGGGTGTTTCTTTCCACATTTACTGCAGGACTGATATTCAACTCTTCCCTTCTTCCCCTTATTTCCATTTCCAGATTGATTAGAAGATCTCTTCTTTTCTTGATTTTCTTTAAAGTCATAAGACTTAGAGAATTCCTTTTCCGTCTTGATAGCACACGAGACAATATCTTCATATGATGAAAAGGTTTGTGATACTAATGCTTGATGGAGAAATTGTTTTAACCCATCAAAGAAATAATCAATCTTACTTATTGGGTTACGTATATAATCTGCAGCATGCCTCGCTAACCTTGTAAAGTTAGCCTCATACTTTGCGACATTCTCATCCTCCTTCTACCTCAAACTCAGAAATTGCCTTTCCATATCTGCTCGATGGTCATTTGGAAAGTATTTTTCTATGAAAATATCTTTGAACTCTCTCCATTACATATTTGATACTTCATCATCTTCCTTTGTGTTTTGAATCAGCGACCACCATTGACCGGCATCTCCAGTGAGGCGGTAGACTGCCATGACAACCTTCTCCCTTTCACTACTCCCCAAGGCATGGAATATTTTTTCAAAGGAGTTTATCCATTGCTCAGCTACTAATGGATTTTTACCCCCATTAAATGTTGGTGGTTTTTGCCTCATGAAGTGGTATAACATTGATCCTTCACGTTGCGGATCAGGGTGCTCCATACAAGTAAGGCTATTATTCATAACCTGAGTGATTTGTCCCAGTATGGTAATAAGTTGATCAACACCAGTTGTATCTCCAGATCCACAATAATTATCTTGATCAGGAGGGAAATCCCTACACGGAGTTTGTGCATTGACACAGTTTCCATTCCTTCCACTAGGCACCATTTCTAAAAAATGGAATAAACTAGATTAGTTTATGAATAAAAATACATATTTCCATACTTGTAAAATACTTAACATAAATTGAACTATTTACGGATATAATCCATAATCATAAAAATGTTTTCTTTGAGGAAGTATATACTCGTAACCCTTCACAGTGGTTTGTAAAGAAAATGAGAATTATCCTAAGAATATCCCCCGGGAGTGTCGTAACCAAGAGTGCAGCAAGCCCTGTTGTCGTGCACCAGTTCCCGTTCGAGTCTAGCTCAAAGCGGTGCTTTCGGGTTTTACCCCTAGGTACATCTGTGCCAGAGCCACCTCTCCCTGCTTGTATCCATATAGGGATGTATTGCTCGGAAAACTCACAAAATCTTTATAATACCAAAATTCTAGGGAGTTCTTCTATACTAATCCTCAAAGTCTATCTTTGGACTATGTGCTCTAATCAGAGTTTATCTAAATCTAGCTTCCAAGGTTAGTACTAAATTTCCTCTGATACCAACTGTAATACCCCGACCCCAGTTACCCAGAGTCGGTACATTATTGCGTAACATTGGCATGATCACAAAAGATCACGTCTCGAAAGACCGATTAGTTTAGTAGCCTTGGAAATACTAGATACGTTCATAAATGTTACATTACATCATAAAGTGAAAAACTACAATAAAAAAGTCTCCATAGTCCACACTCATATCCTCTTCTGACTATCCCTGCAGGTCATTCATAAAATACTTCTTCACATCCTGGAAAAAATTAAAACATTGAAAGGGGTGAGCTCAGATGCTCAGTAAGGATAACAATATTGCCGAAGCTTTCATAAATAAAAATTAACATTTAATGCAATGTATAACTAAAACAAAAGACTTTTTAAAACTTGAACTTCATCATAATATGGCAAAAATAAAATTAAATAATGCCATTTAATTACTCACTTGGATATTTTACTAGTCGAATAATCACATGAAATATCAATAACCACTTTCATAATGATGCAATGCATAATTCCAGACTATCATAACCATGTAGCCAAGGCCTCATGCCAAGACCACAAATAAGATTTTTTCAAGTCCTCGTGCCAAGACACTAGTTTGTCTCATGAGACCTACCGATGCGTCGAGGATCTATAGCGGGCTCCACCCGTCACTTATTAATTCCAATGCATTCCTCATATGAATAGGTTTAAATGTATCATAAACCATAACATAATCGTATCACATAAAACATGCATAAAGGAAACATAAAATTTCCACATTTCAATCAAAAGATATCAATACAACACATTTATATAATAAAAAAACACTTTCAAAACCATTTTCAATACCAAAATAAAATAAAATTAAAACTTGGTATTTATTTTTCATTTAAAAAAAAGTTATAGCTTGTAGAGGAAGTCGAAACTCAAATAATGGTCACGGCGACGGAGAAATCGTTGTCGCCGCATACGTAAGACAAAACATTCCCTTTTTTTGTTTAGTAAAACTCTTCGTATAAAAAATATTTCTTTTGAATAAATGTAAAATTCAAAGGTGTTTATAAACCATATAAAATAAGTTTGTGTATAAAGCAAAGTATGCCTCAATGAAAGGAGATTGAGACGAAGTCCCTTAAAAAGATAATTTTTTAAATAAAGTAGATATATTATGTGTATTCACTATATTTACACATAAATAAAGTATAAATAAAAGATAGGACATAATAATATCATGGCATAATTTGAAAGTAGGAGATTAACCCAAAGAATGGAAATTGGGTTAAAAAGTTCCCTTACCTCGTGTCCGACTTGACTCGACCGTTCTTTAACCTCCTGAATAATAAACTAGATTTAATATCTACCTTCATAAGAAACCTTTTCAAGTTCATTATTCCTTTTATATCACTTATTACCATGTCATGAACATTATGTAATTATTTAAGTTTATAACGGTCGTTTTGTCGATCTTAGGTACTTGAGTCAAAAATAAACTTCTTATAATTACACTTTGTTCATGTGGAAAAATATCCATTATATCCTTAATTATATTCATTATGTATATATCATATACATAATATATATCTATTATATACATTCATTTATAATATTACAAACATTTAGAGGTAAGAAATGAAATGCACCTTTCATGGAGACGGTAAGCCGTACGTACGCATGAACGCTACTTTCATTTCTATTTCGTATTTAATGGAATGAAGATTTAATTATATAAAGGTATAATATAATTCCAGTATAATATAATGTATAATACCATTTACTCCATCCTTTATACATCCCACATACGACATTAACGATTCAAATCACTTTGAGGGGGCGGTAGTCCGCACTTCCTAAAATGAGATTATCGCGTTTACCCATAATGGAAATAATAAATTATGCCATAAATGAGAAATACAGAAGCATAAGGAAAACATAAACATAATATATATATCATATATGAAAATATTGTCATCAAAATGGCCACCATTAGAGGTGTAAAAAGAATATTGAACAATCATCGTTTCGTGAGGCAGTATTTCACCACCCATAGAAACAATATGTTTTTTAACCATTAGACGAAGGTGTGTGTAAGTTTAAACCAAATACATATCATAAAAACTTCCTATTAAATTTTATATAATGGGTTTTTTACAAAATAATGGAATAAAAGGAGTTTAAGGGGTTGGAGAAGCAAAATAAAACAAAACAACATTAGAGAAGATATTACCTTAAAATCGGGTAACTTTTTTTTGATTTGAGCCAAAGGATTCTTTGGGAAGAATTCTGGCCAAAGTGAGGCTTATAGGAGTAATAGAAGACAGTTGGGAGAGTATTTGGGCAGATTTTTGCTGAGCCAAAAGGCTTTTAAGGTGTGAGTAAGGTGGTAGTTGTGGGGGCCTTTTATAAGAGGAGAGAAGGGGCACTCTTGGAAAGATTGAAATTTTACTTTATTATGAAATGATTTTTCGGATTATAAAGGTCCCAAACAGATATATTTCGAGGATAAGGTGATAAGGGTTTGAAATATACTCATCCAATAGGTTTTTGACAAGTTTAAGTCTTAGATTTTACATTATCTTTTCATTTTATTTAAATCGTTAATTAATGAGGTAATCACTGCATCATCATGGTGTCATAAATAATTTAATTTATTTAATGTATGAAAATTATAAAAATATTATCATGATGTAGGGAATAGTTTTATCTTTATAATGAATATTTATAGTAAAAAAGATGACTTGTATAACCCCATTTAAATTTGTTTTTAGTAAAACAACTCATGTTTGTGACATTTTTATTTTAACATTAAATAAAAAGTTTTTAATGTCATTTTCCTACCAAAGTGGCTCCATGGGGTCCCCAAGTTGACCCATGAATTTTCTTGGTCAGCCATGACTCATTAAATAGGGGTAGGACAAGTGTAAAGGTATTTTCATATTTTTATAATATCATTTTTACCTTAAATTTCACTAATTACCTTTAATCGCGATTAATTAAACTTAAAAGTTACTATTCACCAAAAAATTATTTTTATCCCATTGAACCACATTTTACTTCCTAATGACAACCATGTATGTCAGATTTTTCAAAATCAAAACACAGAAGTGGTAATGTTTCATTTAAACGAAAAATCAGTTTTTTAACTACCACTTAGTGGTTTCACTATTCATAAAAAATTGATGTTTTTCCGAACAATGCCAAAATTTCACCCTAAGATATAATTGATATTCCAAATTCAAAAATGATGTCTATTTTACAAAATTCAAAAAATATAAGTTTCATTAATTAATTTTATAATTAATTCATGCTGTCACAACAAATAGCGTGTTTTTAAGAAATAATATATATCAAAAGATTGACAATTGTTTTTGTCCAATTTCAAAGTGAAATTAATTCTAATGTCCACCATTGGATAAAATGGTAAAAATATATTCTAATTATTCTTTAAAACCACTAAATAGTATAATTTATCACTATAAATTATTTTGATTAAAAAAGTTGTTTTTAAGTATTTTTCACTATTCAAAAAAAATGGAATTTCTCAGAAAAATACCAAAAATTCAACATAGGCTAATTTCGATATTCTGAATCCAAAAATAAAGTCCATTTGGCAAGATAAAATTTATAAAATTTCAAAAATTAGGTATTACTATTCATAATGGCTTCTTTGATTGGTTGTGGTGTGTGTTAGAACTCGAAGTTGCGTACAACACATGCTACTGTATTATTCAAAGAGATGTGTACCGTGGAAGCTTGGGGAGTTACATTTCTCCTATATTTTGGATATCATCTTCCTACCGTCCCATATCCATAGAAAAAACCCAAAAAAGACCTCTTTATTTTTGAGCACTCAAGAATAGGGAGTTAAATCTTAGAGCTCTTACAAAATATAGTATTTCCACTTTTGGTTGGTGAATGAGTGAACCTCCATAAATTAATTTTATCATCTTGAGAGGAGAATGTTTTGTGTGACACAATTTTCTATTTCTAATTTTGAGCATGAAAAATTTAATTATTTTTTGGAACATTGTTATTATAAATACTTTTGGTGTAATTCAATAGTGATGAGTGAAACTGTCTAAATGTCCCCTGATTGGTGAAAACAAAATTTTAATATTGTTTGGTGAGTAAAAATAATTTTGTTATGTTTTTATATTTATTGCACATGAGGACATGAAAAATTATAAGTGTCGGGGATTTTATGTTATTAATATTTTTATAACTTTTTATATACTCACTTTGCTGATTTTATATGAAATGTGGAAAATTTGTGTGAAATATTAGTGTTTAAATATTAAATATAATTTTAGTGCACTATTTGAATTCATCTAGATTCAAATATATTTAATGTTTTAATAATAACTCTCACCCAACTTGTCCAAATTTCCCGATTTGTGTTTTTTACGGTTCAATACTCAAATTACAACATTTTATTAGAAGGGACCTTTGGACAAATCGTCTGTTTGGAGGGTAACATGTTCCACACAAGAAGACCCAAAGAATCTGTCAAGAAACTAGACCAGCCATTATGATTGAGTTACTGTTCTAAATCCTGAGGCCTAAATTTTATGAAACTCTACCAAAATTTTCTTGATTATCCAAAAGAATCATTGATAAAAATTTCAGGCCTGAACTCTAATAAAATGAGGCCCAAATAAATCTTTTAAGTCCATCCCACCATTCAACCTGAGAAATGAAACCAAAATACCAAATTTAACTTCTCTACTGATCTAGTAATCATATAAATCTGACATTATGTAGTGTAAAATAGGACAAATAGATGTACAACTTTTTTAAAGAAAGAATTCGGATTTGAAGGAATCTTCCTATTATGAAATCCGTTCACATTTAGTCCATTGAAAAAATATGTATTTTAATGGACATATTAATATTGTTTAATCAAACGGCCATAACATTGGCCCCAAAACTCCAAATACCTCCAACCTTTTTAGAGTAGTCTTAAAAAATTTATCTGCAACTTTTAAGAAGGATATATCTAAAGATTCATCTGTCTGGATGTCCAAATCGTCCATCCAAGTGGAGGGGTTGTTTTGGAATGCAAACAGTCCACCACCTTGGGCTATAAATACATCCCCCCTTCTCCTTTCAAAATGGTTGGCATTTCAGAAAAGGGAAACACATAATGGAACGACCGAAGCCTTTCCAAAGTCTTGTGAGGACCTTCCATACTCAATTTTTCACTTTAGAGACCTTTCCTATTCTCTTTATTTTCATTTTCTTTTTTGTTGTTCTTTGTTTGTAATCGTGTAAGTGTTTGTTATTGTAATTCTATTTTAATTAATGTTTCTTCTTCAATATCTCTTATTATTATACAACTTATGTAGTTTAATATTAATATTCTTAAAATATTTTAAATGAAGCTAAAACCCCTACCCATATTTCGCATTCCTATTCAATCTAAAGTTCGTTTTTAATTATTGTCACCCTTCGTTTGTGTGTGTGTTCGGCGCACCACTCTTTTCTAATACATTTCTTTTTCTTCTCTTCTTAATTTATCATCAAAATCCTTGTAACCATATTATTAATCATTTCAATGGATGAGTAAATCTCTCATTAGGGTGATTTATAATTTAAGGATGTTAAGCGATTGAGAGCTTTTGCTCGATGGGTATTCATTGAATTAACATTGTGTATGTTGGACTTCTAACATGTCATGGATTAATGACATATTTTGTTTAACTTATGGATTCCATGGATTATTGGAACCATAAATACACTGCGACAATCAAGTATTGATTGTGATTAGAATCCTCATTAATTTAAGTCTTTTATTAAATCCTTAACACTTAGGAATTACAATCAATGTCAACTTGTGGAATGGGTGTTAATTTAATGCAATACAAAGAAAGGCTCCAGTATATCATGAGATTAACTACCTAAAGATGAAATCAACCAAATATTTATCAATTTGTTAAATCAAATAGCATCCATAATTTATTTCATAAGATATACGAACAAACCTCCCAATCATAATAAAATTAACTACAAACAACAGACTATTAAAAAGTATCATCACCGAGGATTCGACCCGAGTACTTCTATACACCTTAGCAGAGCACCAGAACCTTGACTGCTCGATAGGCGACAATCAGACATGTTTTCAAGTTTCAATCCACACATAGCCAGGACCCCCTCCTTAATTTATTAAATTCACATGCGTTCCTTTCTCGTTTTTTAAAATATTTGAGATTTATGAAGTCTCAACACATTTTTCATTATACCCGATATGACTGTTGATATGAAAAAATATGCATCCCTTAAATCTAGTTCCATTGACTCATATCTTTCCAAATAATATAATTATGCCCTCATAAATTCATGGATTTATTTTATTTTTTAATTTATGGAAATTAAATCCATTTATAGTATATGGTCTTGTAGAAATAAATGATCTTGGTCTTGGGAATATCAGATAAACTCTTTCATCGGTCTTAATCCAATATCCGAAATTTTCAAAGATGATGTTATCGAATGGGACAAGGTTTAGAATCCATAGTTAACATAGTTAACTGAGTTGTGGAGTGGTTTGGTAGCCTTCTTTCCATAATATAAGGCTTGGAATGATTTTTTGGAACATGAATACTTGAGCCTATTTTATTGTGTAATTTCATTGTAATGTTTTTATTTATTCTAAAAATTTTGAGAACTGTTTCATAGTCATGTAGGGTTTCATGGAACTTGTTCGTCTCATTTATTCCATTTAGTCACTACTCATAAACCAATGATAAGTGGGGAATATATAGAGAAATATATCAAAGTTGGGTTGTCAGGTCGTATTTGGATTAGAGGGAAGAATAATGAAGTGGAAAATAATAGGACAGTCATATATCAGAGCAATGAAATATCACGCACATCCGGAATGAAATAAAAAATGAAAAAACATATAAAAGTTCAGAAAAATTGGTCATTAATACCATGTAAAAGGAGGAATATCCACATACTAGAATCCATCTATAAATAAGTAAGTGGGATATGTTAGATAGATAGAATGAAATATTTTCTATGAAAAAATATATAAAGGTTCTAGCAGCATCATGCACATTGCATGAGTCGGAAAGGGATTCGTGAATGACATAAGAAGTTCATGAATCCCCTGAACCCCAAAGGACTCATGGTTCGCATAAAACCCACTTGGAATTTCACAATTTCATTAACCCTTTGGAGACTTTTGATCACGTGACATGCACATGGTCATGGAAATTACATGATACTCGATCGATTATATGATCATGTTAGCAGATCTTGTGAAACCCCCAGGACAAACTCAATACACATAACCGAATTTCAAGATATTACCTTAGTATTTTAGGTATTTAGACTGGACATGTGCCTGAAAAAAAAACCACACATACGTGGGAGTTCTCACGAATGTTGTGTCTTGCGATCAGGTCTCATGAAAAGGTCTTGCGTTCAGGACTGACATAATGGTCATGCGACAAGTGTATACGATCAAAGAAAGGAAAGAGAGCTATGGAGGAATAGTAGATAATGGATAAGTCCACCCTCGATCCCTCTATATATACAAAATCTTGTAGAATAACAAGTTTCTCCTGGAATACAAAATGTCACCCAAGACACTGACCATGAAAACAACAAAGACTATAGTAGGTATTTACCTTCCTCAGAACCGATTTGTTGTCCCCGAGGACATCACTCCTGAGGGGTGGGGGAATTTTTTTACTTTTTTCAAATGAGAATTAGAAAATTCCCAAAGGAAGAAATAATTTAATATGGGTATTATTTTCCCTGAAAAATAAAAGGATGAAAAAGGTGGCCTAGATTAGTAGATTACGTGGACCTTCAAGGGACTCGTAATCATGTGACCATTATAAGGTCACAAGAAGAATCCACACATATTAGTGAATATCCTACAAAAAATACCATATATAACCTTTTCATAAGACCTCCTTCTCTTTAGAAGGTCCTCCAGACTACCGGTGACCGCTCGGTGGAAACCAGATTAGATCCCCCAAGCCACGCAGTTCATCATAGATGAGTGTCTAACAAACCTTCCAAAAATCCCCTAAAAAATAAGAGAAATGTCCAAAAGGTTAGGCCATTGGGAAAAATAAATATCATGTGACATATCACCAATGACAAGGATACTTTTCCATGAAAACATCTAAATGAACTCACAAAACCTCAGAACCATTATAAAATACAAAGAGGAAATAAAGATGGAGGAGGAAGGAGATACTTATAGTCATAAAAGACATGCGGGACGCTCATTCCAGTCTGTGATGCACCATGAGACCCCAGTGACATGCTCGCCTCATCTCACAAAATCCCTCTCTCGTGTCAGCATCATCGAACCATAAATCTCAGACATCTCTAGAAAACCATTCCCTTCCCCTTCATCTCCCTAATATTAAACAAATTGATCTTTTCACAAAATTCTAATGCACCCCTGTGTGACCCATATTGGTCACGTGATGTATCGCAAAAAAATATAGTAATTACCTTTTAAATAACTCATGTAATCTCACATGAATCCTGAAATTTTTTAAAATAAAACAAAGGGAATTAAAGGTGTAGGAGGTGGAAGTTTCTCATGATTTTAAATTGTTTGTGATGCGCTATAGAGGTCCACAACGTGGTCCTGTGAGACTCTAGGAAAATCCACCCTGATATCAAAGAGACCCCCAGACAAGACACCATTTCCTCGAAAAATTTCCTAGGCAAGGCATCTAGCATCAAGCATCTCATGTACACATTTTTATAGGCACATTGATCTCTCAAAGGCACTTTGAATTTTCAAAATTACAACATGGAAGTCCTTCAAAATGATCGTGTGACAAAAAAAGTCCCCATTATTTTGAAATAATCCAATAAAAGAAGATTTGATGAGAGGGACTCATGACCACTATAAAATAGGTGACATCCTTGAGAGAGAGCCATGATAGAGATTCATGAAGATGCGTGTCACCAAACCCCTTCAAATACTCTTGTCTGGACCCGCACCAGATACGCTATAAAAAACAAAAAATAATTGGGGGGAAAGGATGATAAATCTCCACAAAAAACTCAAAGAAAAGGGTTGGGTTGAATTTTTTTGCCTCTAGGTGCATTGAAACACACATGTATCAAATAGGATTTCTCAGAGTGGCTGATCTCGTGACCCAAATGTCTTTTTTCAGGTAATGTACCAGAGAAAAACTTGAATAATCATGCTCAATGCATAAAATCACTTTCCTTGATAATTCATAGATCACACAAAGGACCTATGAAAGGGTATCTGAAGAACATACGACATGTCTAATAGATCCTAAAAGACTCAAAAAAACTGACACTAAATAAATCTATGAAATTTTCCATACATTTGATGGAGAAAATGACTAATGGTGGAAGACACAAACCAAAAACATGTTTGTTGAGCCTCATGCGCTTTGCGTGAACCATCCAAGACACACGAAATCACTAGGACAAGTCACCCAGATCTCATGAAACTCCTTATGTATTCCATTTTGTTTATAAAAAGTCTTTTGGACATGTTAGGATATTTTATACAACCCCCCTATACATTATACATTAGTCTTGCGAAGCCCTCTGAGTTAATCTCTCAAGCCTTGTGATGTCCTTCATATACGTCTCCTAGATCACATAATAATTTCTTCTCAGGTCATACAAGTCTCTCAGAAGTATCCAGAAATGTTTTTTGAAACATGTTATGACCTCTAAGATATATTTCATTAACTCTCATGACAACCTATGGGCAATCCAGATGAGACTCATAGTGTCCTCTGGGTGATTCAGATGAAACTCATGATGCCCTTCAGATATGTTGTCCACAAATCATGATTCCCTCCAAGGATTTTATCCAAGACATGTGACTCCCTTTGAGATATGTTGTACTAACTACCACAATACCCTCTATCTGTTTAAGTCAACTCTCACAATGACACTAGGTAATATTAGTTGGATCATGAGCCACTGTCTTAGAAATCCTTCCAGGTCTTTCAATTTCCTATAGAAAAGTCAACTGGGTCATACAATAGCCTCTAGACAAGCAGTCTAGGTCATAAGGGTATCCTAGGACTCGATAAAATTGTTCTTCCTTGGTGTGTAATCCCTAATCAAGGGAACTATAGTGACTCTAATTCTTTCAATATTCAGGATACGTAGCCACCTCTTCAAGATTCAATCTTTGTATTGATCATCTTGGGAAATCCCAACATATAAGTCCCACAATTACAATGATCAAATACCATACCTTGTTTCTCACAATGATCATAGATAATGTTGTATTAGGGAGTTTCATTGGTCATGTAATCTGCACCATAAAACCCCATGTTATAATTGAAATGTCAGTGTGTGAGTGAAAAACAACTGAACTACCCAAACTCTAATTCTTGCAATAACTAGGATACATAGGATGCTTTCCAAAGGCCTAATATATCATAAACAACCACATTGATATAAGAATTATGTCAATGGTATTTTAACCATCAATACCCAATCATTCCCCTAAGGTGATAACTCTACCTAATTTATAAGCTAACTAAGAAATACAATAGAACAATGATGAATCTAATTCATAAATAACCAATATACATTGAACACCTTCTGGAGGATTGATCATTATGATAAATATTGTTAGGGTAGTCCCATCACATAATTACCAAATCATGAGCAATGAAAATAATCATTTTCTATCTCTTGTTTTTCATTAGTAGCATATCTCACGTGGTCTTAGATGGTTGCAATAATCATTTCATTTGCACCATGAGTCTCTACAAAGATAAGGGAAACATCAGTGTGTAAGCCCCTAAAAATGAACTATGATAACTCTAATTCCCTAAATAATTGGGATAGTTATGACATCCTTCCGGGATTCAATCTTTAACACCTGGTGTCCTAGAACACCATTGTATGTCCTTTCTGCATGATATTAAACTCTATGGATTCAATGAACTATGTGGGTTTTGATTCCTACCATAACAAGGATACATATGTTTCATCATAATGTCTTAATCCCCTACTCGGTATATTAATCACCTCCTTGTGTGGAAACACATTTCAAAGTTCCTGGTTACAAGGCTACAACACATTATCAAAAAATCTTTATTGGAAAATGATGAAGTTTCATAGATACATAGAAATGGATTCAATAGAGAAGCCCTCGTCTTTTACACAAAAGAGTGAATTTACCCTTAATAATTTTTTAGTGTAACCAGTCCCATATTGTGATTAAAAATAGAATAAAGAATATATCTTAAATCTATAAGAGACCGAGAATAGGAATCAATTGCCCCCAAAAGGATGTGATGATCCTAACCTCCCATCATATCGACCAATGGTAGTCCCCAAGAGTTATTGGGCATGAAAATCCAGATGACCGCCTAACTTTGAAAAGAAGGTATGTTCCCATATAAGTATGGGGGAACTATTGGGGGTTTTTAAGGATGATTTGAAAAATGGTAAACCAACCTGTAGTAAAAACGATAGGCGGAACCCATCCCACGTCGCCTCTTTTCCCGATGAAACAAGGGGCCATGGTCACTGGACCATCCTAAACTCTCCCAGTAATCCTTAGAGTGAACATTTCTCAATCTAGAATCTTATTATTTAAGAAAACATAGAAAATGGTCACATACAAAGAAAGTTTTTTTCTTGATTCCCCATCATTAAGAGTCCCATGTTCCCTTTCATTGAAGACATTTTTAAATTCATACTTTTGGGTTATGATGCCTGGTAATGTACTATGCAACTCAATTAAATAGTAGTAATGAGGGTTATAACTAATATACTATACAAATAATTGTTTACACCAACCTACAAAACATATATTTCATAATTAGGACTTTCAACTAGAGTGACACTACTGAGTATTCCTTCACTATAGTCCCATTGAAATTAGTATATTGACCTTCTCTATAACCAAACCCTGATGTGAGAAGATCCATTGTAATTATTTGACCTAAATTCAAAGATCTCTCAACTGTATGAATACATATATTATGTCTTCCATTAACATTTACTAGTATTTAGCTATCCTAGATTGGGTTTGGTCTTTCTTCAATTTCATCTATTATTCCTACACCTTCCTAAAATCGACTTTCTATGTGAAACTGTGAAAATAGATCATAAATCGAAGTAGAAGAGGGAATAAAATAAACATCTCCTTACTCTGGTGGTATGATATAGATTATTTTTTGTCAATAGATATGGTAGAGGTTTGAAAACACTTTGAGAATTACTAGGTTAATCAAAAATATTAGAGTAGAGTACCTTCGATGCCTATTAATAGGATAAGTACTTTATTTTTATTCATCCCTTACATTGATCGAAGAATTCCACCAAAAGTTACTTCGCTATAATATTGGGGATCTCATATTGTTTAGTTTCATCCATACTTTCATCGAGATTGGGTTGGTGCTGAGATCGATTCATATGGATCTCACACACAAACTCTCTCTTTATCTTATCCTAGAGAAGAGAGTTGACTGACCTAAGGATAATTTACCTTTTAATGAGTATGAGCTTCTTGGATTCCAATTTCCAACATGACTTATTCTCCCATTACATTATCTTTATCTAATGGAATTTATTCTTTACATAGTACCTCCTATTTATTCATCATCCTCAAATTGGGGAATTTTATTTAGAATAAGGGGAAAAAGAATCATACAACAAGGTCAATGGGGTATAAAATAATAAATACTCAAGGAATCATCCTTAAAAAATCATAACACTCTTCAGGAAAGGAACCCAAATTAGAGTAAACAATACATGGGTTTATCTAGATCCTGTTTGAGGCAAGGCTATCAGCAAGAAAATTACCTTCCCTCCATGTAGGATTTAGATTTATAGGACCAATGAGATCCTTGTATCAAAGAATAATATAAATAATATCACATGGAGGATTTTACCTTTCTTGTAGGGAATCACATATAACTGAGGATTATGTTTCAAATTATGTGAGCTCGATATTGTTGGGTTGACAGATCTTTAACCCATTAAGTAAATCATTTTTATCTTCCATAAGGGGATCAACTGCTCCATAGAAGCTACTAAAATCAATCACCACTGAGACACTAGAGTCTTGAACCACCCCCCACCTCTCATGATTCCATGGTTTCATGAGCCATCATTATTAGTATTGATCCCAATGTAAGGAGGATTCTATTGTACCCATCTACCCGACAAAGACACTAGTTGAGGTTTAGGTGCACATCACCTTCCATGCAAGGTTAAACACACAGACTGTGAATTTTTCCATCCTTTTAGAATGACCCCCAAATCCACCACGAGGAACATGGTCCAGGTTTTCAGTTCTTGGAAAGAACTTGTATACCCATTCACTTAGGATTTTTTTTATCTATCCCATATAATTTAACAACCATTGGTGACTAGGGTGGCCCTCCACTTCCTCTCCATGTCATTTTTATCTAGACCATGGAACAATGAAAACAAGAAATACTCTCCATTTTCTTCATGAATGTCGAGGCCTATTAGCTTCCCAAGACTACTCTAGACAATCCCTTCCTAGTCGTCATCAATGAAAAGATGACGGATTTATTCCTCCTTGGGGTTCTAACAACATAGTCATTTAGATGCCTTATTAATACCCATGTGTTTTATAACATTTTCAGCTAGAAGAGAACACTAATGGACACGACACCAAATGACGTTATATTTGATAAAAAGTTCATTGGACCACAGAAGGATTCCACCACCCTCATCTGAGCTAGCCAGAAAAGGGAGATGATACTCTTTGGATGAGTATATCCTCAACATTGTGCTAGTATATACAAGTTTTCAGAGACTGAAGATAAATTGTTGCTGCTAAAAATTTCCCATTGTGACTCATCTAGGGTGAAATAAATAAAAGTTGGAAAAGAGCATGATTCTTAAAATGTGATGTTAGGGGTTCGTAATCCCAAAAAACCAAGAGTATTTCCTACCCAGTTTTGTTTCTAGTATCTGATCTCACCATGCCCAATAATCCACCTCGATTAGTGCTAATGTTTCAACATATGACAACACAACATATTCAACTTTGTAGAAGTATGACTTAATGGATCATCCAACACATTTTCATACTTTCCATTTAAAAACCTTCTATTTATTGATATTGAAAAAGATAAAGGGATTGAATGACACTCCTAAGATAATTGTTCTATCCTAAATGACTCTATTATGATACTGGTGAGGTTTTCATTTTGTTAGACTCATTATGGATTACCGTTGACTCCATATAGGTTTGAGTTAGTAAGGTATAATGAGAATGAAACAAAGTAGTATAAGTTATGTCTTTGTGTATTATTTCTCCTATCGTACCAAACCCGAACTAGGTAGGGATATGATACGTTCTTTGTATCTGATTTTTCAAGGGAAGGAATGAGCGTAGGGAAAAGAGTTCCAACTATAGATCAATAGTGAGATTTTGATTCTATGTAGTTATATATTCTTATAATAGAAATTATGATCCACATGGAATCTAGTTACTTATATTTTTTTGTTTGAGATAAAATTTAATGTTAGTAAGTGAGACCTAAAACATCCAGTAGAACCAATAATAAAAAATAAGTTACCAAAAAATAACATAATTAATAGTTGTAAAAGCTCATGTCACATCACTTATTATCCAAGGTGGTATAATCAGATATCTATCCTCCCTATTTCAAGAATCTTAATTGATTTTGTATATCCCCACCCAGTAGAAGTGTGGATTGATTTGTGTGGATAAGGGAAATCATGTACCACCATCATTTATAAAATATATCCCAATTTATTTTCAGATCCAACATTACTTTATACAAATATCTATCCAATGGTCTAATATAAAAAATTATTGATTCAGGACTAGATCCTATTGATTGAGTAGAAGATAGACCCTTGGATGATTGTAGAGGTAGTAAAATATCAAGAAGTTATCAACTAAATAGATTTATGGGAATAGAAATTACCATAATATGGTT
This sequence comes from Viscum album, assembly GCA_963277665.1. NCBI lineage: Eukaryota > Viridiplantae > Streptophyta > Magnoliopsida > Santalales > Viscaceae > Viscum > Viscum album. The sequence continues at coordinate 568,060,404 of OY728153.1, read as the reverse complement.
CAAGATTATGATATTAAAGAAACTAAAATAATGAAAAAAATTCTATTAGAGGGTTTCTCCCACTGGAATGGTCTCTATCTTTTCTCCATACAATAAAGTGAGGCCTCCTAAATGAAGCAAACAATCCTAAAAATAACATAAGTATGGTTTTGATTATGATTGTTTCACGATATTATTATTATTTATAGGTTTATTCCTTTTCCCTCTTACTAGTAGTTGAGTAGTTTAGACTCTTCCCACTTCCTTATAAAGACATGGTGACTGAGATCACTCATTTAGATTTGGGGGAACTATATAATCACCAAAAGGTCATCCAACCTTGTTAGTTTATAAAATCCACTATACCTATCCACTATTGGTGGCCTAGATTCATTTTGAGGTATTTGATGGTCACCTTATTTGATTGGTGATCTACATTATTTTTATCAATGAATAAGGGTGTTTTTAAAGAGAAAAAATTAGATGAATGAAAAGGATGCATTGAGCTTTGAAGGGTATCTGACTATATCTCCTTGTTTTATTTGTTAAATCTCCATAAATTAAAAAATAGAATCTCTAGAGTACCTTCATTGATTATTTATATATTTTTCATTCATTAGGGAATGTATCCATGGATTTTACTTCATTTTTGGGCCTAATGGTCTCACTTATGGTTTCTATGACTATATAGGTTTCAAAATCCTTAGTTTCACTATGAACCGTAGCACAAATCCCAAAATATGGGTGCATCCAATTGAAGCATCAAGTAGGAGAGGTTAGATATTCAAATAGATTCAATTTTTCAGTAGTTGTGTGGAAATGATAATAGGTAAAATAATTAATTCTTGTAATAGAGTGTATGTTTCTTGTAAAAATTCTATGACCAATGGGAGGTTCATGGAGTTCATCTAGAGTTATGATACCAGGTTTGTTGAAAGAATTAAATGGATTGTATACATCATTGATCTATTCATTTTCAAAAAATAGAAGATTTAAAGAGTGAGTGTTTTAGGGTAAATAATTGTGACTCCATACATAAGAACCTTTAATGGTGAATAATCCAATCCTCATCTGAAAGAGAGTATAAAAGAAAAATTCTATTTGTAGGTTGCAGTTCCTCTAAGAATAATAGGTAGATTTATACCACTATAATTTCTATTATAAAAGGTTTAATTACAATCATTTGATATAATAGAACATTATATACTGTAATGTAAGGAATAACATAATAATATCATGATTTATAAATTCCAGGTGAATCGAAAGGGATAGTTAGTTAGAATCTCATCTTGAAGAAAAGGACACACCTAAGTAAAGAGAAATTCTCAAGGGATGGAATGAAAAAAAATGGATTATATAACAATAATCTTGAAGATAGGTTTTATATATATTTTATCAATATATTAATCTAGTGAAACAATACAGACATATAAAATTACTACTAAACCTACAAAACAAAGAATGAGACCCCAAGACAAACAATTGAATTTTCCACCACAGTCATTGAAGTAATATTTGGGCTAGATCCCTTTATTTTTTTGTTAGACTATTTAGATTCATCTAATTTGGAGTTGATAACTGGTATAGTAATGTGTTTGAATGGTTAGTAAAGTGGTAATGATGTAATTGTATGAGGGAAGTCAGGGGGCATGAGTTGGTTTTGAGTTTTTCATGGAATTGGAAGAAATGGGTTAGGGGGTAGGTAATAAAAAACGAAATCAAATACAATGGTATGATGGGTATTATCGAAAAATCAACAGGATATTGGAACTCTATATCTTCTATTTTTTTCAATTCAACACTAATTGGAAAATTATTTTTAGTTTCAATTTATATGGAATTATCAACCCCATTTTATAAACTTCTATGAATGAACCATCAACTGTATAATATTTTTATTACATCACTCACTATAGTCATGATTTTTTTCATGGTGATGTTGACTATGATATATGGTTCATTAAATTTTCTTGTTCCGATTCTATTTGGGAACCCAAAAATATCCTTCCCACTCAAATAATATATATTTCTTATTGTTTCCTCTAATTTTTTTGGACCTATTTGTTCTAGAAGTAGTGGAATTGGGTAGAAACACCAATTGGAGGGTCTATCCCCCCCTAAGTGGGATCAGAATCCAATCAGGTGGTTCTACCAATTTAGATATTTAGAGTCTATATATAAGTATTTTATTTTCCATTTTAGGAGTGATCAATTTTATTTTAGTGATATAAAACATGTGTGGCCCTAGAATAATGATTCATATATCACCCCTCTTTGTTTAGTTCTTTCTTATGACTACATTCCCCATACCATTGGTTCTTACAATACCAGCTAGGGGAATCAAAATGTTATTAATAGACCAAAACTTCAATAATATTTTTTTTCTGATGTTGCTATTGATGTAGAGACTATTTTATACAAGCTTATGTTTTTGTTATTCAGTTTTAAATATCACCATTCATTTTCTAATATGAATATGCATTTTACTATATTTATGATAGTCTACCTCATGGTATTCCAACTATGTTCATAAGTTTTTTTCTAGTAAAACCCTAATTTATTAAAATTGGAGTTTCTTAGAAACAATAAATAGGTAATTAATGACATAAAAATATTCTATTTGAATCCTCATAGACTACATATGAAACAAATTATCCTCAATCCTTATATGAGAATCTAGATTTTATTATCGATGGGGGAGGAAGTATTCAAGTGAGTAAAAATGGATATACATTACTTGAAATTACTATGGGAGTATAATATATATGGATACTATGATATATCGATCATATACTTTGTGGAAGTATTCAAATGTGATCAGGTGGTAAATCATATCACTGTAGACTACATTAATGACTTGGTATGATGAAACTCATGAATTGTATCAATGGTCATATTAGAAATTCAACCTGAATAATTCAACTAAATCATTCCTGCTAATTACTGTATATTCCAATAATTCAATCTATTACACTAGATACTCAACCCAATTGGTTTTTAGTACTATTTTATGTTGATGGTACCATTGATATAACTATGAAGTATCAACTACCTCAACTCAATATTTGAGTAAATAAAAAACTTCTATAAGATATATAGTACTATAAGATAGATTTGGAAGAAATATTTACGTTGATAGTAGTAATTTTTTTTATTATCAATGGACTTTACATAGATGAAAATATGTGAGCATGATTCTAGATTACTTTCAATAAAGTACTTTATGAAGTCATCAATCACGATGACACTTCCTTGTTGAGGAATATTATATCCCTTATGATCTCAAAGAATTCATGCCTAAAAGTATTCAACATAAATAATGGATATATTTCCTATAAAAATTGAATCAGTTGATGACATATTCCACAATTCCTCTCTTATATTGATTATTATAATAGAGGAGCACACTAAATTTTACATCCTCATTCATCATAGCTTTGGAATCATCGGTGAGGTAATTTAAAAATATCCAAACAAATTTCTATTTGGATATTTATAAATGGTATATTCCATGATTATTATTAGGGTTCTTTGATCTCTAGTTTGGGTGCACCATATGTTTACTATCGGGTTATACATCAATAAACTACTGGAAAATCCACATACACCCATGGTTTAAAACCATGTGAATAACCATTAAAATAGTGGGTATAGGATATACCCACAATTTTCAAAATGGTGGACTATTAAGGATTGGGTATAGATATAAAATATACCCACGGTTTAAAAAATACTATACCCGCAGTTATCAACTATCGGAATATGTGTATTCCACCAAGTCATTGACCATGTAACCATAGTTTTGAAACCATGGCTATAGGATTTAAAAAAATGGATGCTGCAGGTTTCGTTCCTCGAACCACCTATATACAATTCTCATGCCTAACCACTACACCACATTGTCTTATAGGTATATAAATATATATTTACATGTATATATTTATTTAAACCATGGATATAGGTGGAAAACCAAAACAATATGTGTTTTCACATAATATATTTTGTCTTGTAGAAAAAAATATTCCTTAATGTGGGAAAGATTTACCCACAGTTCTCCAAAACTATGTGTATAGGTTATACTTATACCATCTGTTTTTTGAGAACCGTGGGTATAGGTTTATAAAAAGACCACATACCCACGGTTTTGCAAGAACTGTGGGTATAAGTCTTGAGAAAAAACCCTATACCCATGGTTTCCCAAAACCATAGGTATAGGTTCCCATCTAATCTCTATACACAAGGTTTTTGGAAAACCATGGGTATAGAGTCACTTTCCAGTAGTGATACCTGTTCGTACTTCACTGCTACTTCCATGATAATAGATTTTCTTATTAGAATTAAAATATTTATTTGGATTTATATCTAGTGGGGTGGTTTCACCATGTACTTCAAAACACCTAATTTTTATTTTGAGGGGTTTATCTTTTTGTACATAATTGGTCAACTCACTAAAATAGAACAAGATAATTTTGGACTTGAAATTATACTTCATGATACCTATTATGTGGAAGAACATTTCCATTTAATGATTTTTATGGGATCCATTTTTGATTTATTTTCATGATTTTAATATTGGATCGGTAAATTCGTAGGGATGGTCTACCCAAAATGCTTAGGGAAACTCCATGTTTTTATAACTTTTTCCAAGGTGAATCTGACCCTCTTTGAAATTCTTTTATTAGGCCTAATGACCATGCAACATCACATTACATAAATTATAGATTCTATCAAGGGTTTTAATGACATTATCTCCTATGGCGCATATATATTGATTGTTTTTATTATTCATTTCATAGTTGAAGCGATGATCACATCTACCCATACTCCGACACAATTTTCATGTCCATCTATCGATGTTGAAAAGATTCCAACCACATTGGAAGGAATGGATTCTTTCAAGTCCCTCATATTTTTATATGTTTTGTGAACTACCATATATTATTAAGACAAGATTCATTGGTTCAATATGGTTTCCTAAATTAAAAAAAATATAAACTTGATAATATAGAAGATAAGGGGATATTTTTCTACTATAATTGGTTCATTACTATAGATTTTTGGATTCTGATATTAAACCACTACACATCCCGTCATGTGCATAACAATGGATTCCTCATGAAATGAAATTGTATACTAGTTCTTCGAATGCATACTTTCTCAATTAAATCTCTTATCCCTTCTTCATTTATGGTTATAATTACTTCCAAAATATTTTCACCTCTACTTCCATGACTGATATATTTTTTATGGTCCCTCAGTACTCTACACTAAAATTTAAAAAAAATTCCTGAACCCACCCCCAAATGAATATTTTCTTCAATTCCACCACTATGTTATCCATATCAAGAGAACGCATCAATAGATACAACCATTTACTATGTATTCTAGTGTCTCATGAACTATACTATATACATTTGAGAATCATGATTATGGTCAGAGTAATGGAATCCTCACATAAACCAACTGCGTGACCATTCAACCATTCAATGAAAATCACACCACATTCATTCTACTCCTCTTCACAAGCTATCAAATTATCCAAGACAACCTCATTTTTTTGGACTTGGATAGTGCACTATGGATTCCTAGACGTGCACAGAGGGGGAACATATGTATTTATTTCAATAATTTCCTTCCATTCTTGAATAAACAATATCCATTCATGACCTTGTGAGTATAACTCTGTGAGATGAACCCTTGAACCCATTGACTTGTGGTAGATAGGACTTATCATTTGATTCATTGATCAGTTTATAAGAATAGTAGGGAGTATGTGAGCCATTGTAGTTCATTGGCATTGAGTTTCCCTTTGTTGTAATAATATCAAATCAATAGTGTTATCATTGATTTTTTGTAGTTTCAAAGGTGTATTAGGTTGGGGGAGTTTCCACTATATTTGATAATGTATAGTCATCATTTTATATTGTAACCATTATGTTTCTTTTGAGGTATTGGAGACCAAATACACTTCTGGTGTAAGTGTAGGGAAATTTTCAATTCATGGTGAATGCACACACACCTAATTAGTCGATTTCTAAGATATGGGGGTATCCCTCTTACAAACACTACATTTCACAATGTGATCACTCACCAGGTCCACCTAGGTCTGGAAATGACCAGGTCCACCATGATTGGGAATAATATAGGTTTTATACTGATGAAAATAAAAACCCAGGATACATGTTGTATCACTGTAAATAAATAGGGAGTGTTTGGGATGAAGATTCAACCTACTACATACACACCAATACTAGAATACCAACCATTCCTCACCTATGAGTCTTTGTTTTTGAACCACTGATTATTGAGAATCTGGTATGGGAATTTTCAATATGGTGATGATGGAAATATTTTCATTTTCATTGGGATACATTGGAATCCTAATGTGTTTTAAGAAGGTTTTTGGAATTTAATTAAAATTGTTTCTATCAGAAACAATGAAAAAATGACTGGACTTGATGTTTAAACCTATTTCAAGATACCACTTTTGGAATTGGTAGGCTGGAATTGACTCTGGGTTTATCATTGAGTTGGGAATCATGGTGGGATTTTATTGTGAAAATTTGTTATAATCATTTCAATTTCAATATGATTTTAGTGATTGGAATTTCATTGTAAAAATGGTACCCCCCCCCCCTTCAAACTCAACTCAGTATATGTAGTTTTATGGTTAATAGAAATACATACAACAACATACCCTTTTATCCTCCCAATTACATGAACCCAAGAGAGACAATAAGATGAGATATGGGCTATCTTATATTACTTTAATGGTGGTAAATGCTTTCATTTTCATGGGGTTGGCGGAGCACCCTGACATTTCACCTAGCATCCATTTTGGTTTTCCTAGATTCCATATTCATGCATAGATTACCACCAGGGAATCTACCACATGGCCACTTGAGTACATCACAAAACTAGTAGGCCTCTTTGGATACTCCCAATTAAGATATGGGGGTTTATCTATGAATTAGAGCTATGGTATTTCATTTTTTTCGAGTTGGAACATATGTTGTCAACCCAATTCTAGATTCAAACTTCATAGAGGTCCTTGTAAGTCAACTATAAACACTAATATCCTTACTTCCTCCACCCAGTTAGCCTTTTTCTTAAATGAGATAAATAAATATACTTTACTAATGTTGGGGAACTAGGAATGCACTGATCATCCAATAGGGGAAACACACACTACCATGGGTGTATAATCAATGGGAATTGATTTTTAATTTGTCCAAGTGTCTATTATAGAATTCAAGAAGCATTGGAATTCATTTGACCTAAAATCTATGATCTATAGTCTACTTGAAACTGAAAAGTACAATTAGGTGCTATGGTGTTATGATTGATAGGTACCATAATCACTATTAGAGTATAATAATGATAATTGATTGACAATACAAACAAGATGCCCGATAAGACGTAGGTCAGGATGTCCACTCTTTCAAATTCCTTCCACTCACCCCTACCACACCCCTACCACCTTACTCAATACATCTATCTCAAAAATGGACACTTCTCAGTGCTATCATTAGTAATGAAATCTAATAGTGTTCAGAACAAATACCCCCATGAGTTTACTTCTTATTCCTATGGTTCAAGACCAACGATGTCAATGAACATGACTATTAGAGTGGATTACCAAGGTCTTGAACTAATATGATCTCAATTGATCTTGAGACCTAATGAAACTCATCCCCGTCTAATTCCAATAAAGCTATCCATGCATTGGAAAATCCCAAAATTCCACACCCAATAAACATTTCCCACTCTATACCACCATGCTCCAACACTACCATTTTCCAATCCCAACATTTCATCAACTTTTGTACATATTACAAGAACCCCAAACAACTACTTCAAGAAAAATTATTTCTATCTCATTAAAACCTTGCACAAACAACTGTACCCCCATTTCAACCAGTCACTAATCGATCAAAACCATGATATATTTTTTTTCCTATTTCATGAGACCAACTGAACTACCCAATATCACAGACAAATAGATCAACAATAACTACCCCTTATGACTACCACCATATATAAGTCCTATAATTCCACCATGACATTCAAATATATTTCCCCCAAGGGTCTAATTGTGAGATATGGAATCTCAATTAGTTTCTTCCAGTGAACCTACATTTATAATAACCATAAAATTTAGTTGTGTTTTCCTCCTTCTAAACCCCCATGAGGATGGATGAGTTAGTATTCCTATATAGACACCTCCAAAAATTCCTTCTTGATAATGGATGTTTTTTATCATTCCTTTATTGATGTTTTCATGTTTAACCCTCAATATTCCATCATGTGAGTCAAAAAAACAAACACATACTACCCATCAGAAACTAGATACATGTGTTTGCTACGAGGAGGCACCTTGAGGATTGGGGAAGTACTCCTTCCATCCTCCATTCAAGTATTAATGGTCACTGCATCCTACTGTATATGGTAGTTTTTATTAATTTAATCACATATCATAACCCACAACCAATAACATAATAGTTTAATTAGTAGTGATAAAAGACATTTTTATCCTTTATTACTACGATGTATCATATAAGGTTGTTGAATTTTATTTTCATAGAAGGAAATATTTTTTGGTGTCCCACACCCCTGGACATGGACGTCCAGATTTCTGAGAGAAATTGAACACCATCTGGGTGAAATATGGTGGTCAACATATTTTATCCAATGCAATGTAGAAATCCACTTGTTGTATGAGTCACTAGTCCCCAAAAAACTAGGAAGGACCTATTTTCCCTTTGGTTATTCAGACCTGGTGAGTCTTCTGGACAGGGATGTCCTAGGGTTATAAGAATATTTTTAGTATGCTTTTTTTCCAATAATTCCATCACTAAGTCCAGTGCATGAGTCAAATATACCTTTGATCACCACCTTGGGTATCCAATTGAATGGAAAAGAAAGGGGTAGGATGGTTTTATCAATATATCATGTCCTGTAGTTTGTATGATTGTTAAATTGAGTACAATTCAATTTTCATGTCCATAAAGGAAGGTGGAAATGTTCTTAAACATAGAGATGAGGTACAAAACCATTTCTGAACCATTATGGGACATCACAACCACTTTTTAGATCTCTCTCGAATGTAATGTATAATTTTCCATGATCACCAACCCCTATGACTAATTGAGATAGTAATAGATGAGTAGACCCGATTATTCCCTTTTAAATGAGTGTATTGTCCCCAACATCATGATAGTAGTGTCACCTATGAATTTTGTCGGGGCACCTACTGATCCCCCATTTATCTTTGGTGTTTTAAGATATTGCAGTAGGTTGACTAGTCAACTTAATTGTGATAGTAGAACCACTCAAAATCCATACTCATTCCAGCCTGAAAACCATTCCCCATCACCTCATGGGTATTGTTGGTAGAATTTCACTCAACCATGAGATGAAAGAATATGGAGTCCTTTCACCAGGCATTCTAGAACACCACAAAATCATCAATCATTCTATGGGATGTGTTTTTTATCATATCAAATTGGATAAATATAATGAGTTCATATGAACTTTTACTTAAAATAGTTTCTAAACCTATGGGGAAAATGAAGGAATGTTTCATAATAGTATAAATGGAGAACATGTGGTGTTGTCTTAACTTCTTCAATTCCTAGGGCCATTTCATCCACCATGAACAATAGATACATGGTGGTTTTCACATTGAAATTGACCCTTCCTCCAACTTCACATTGCCACTATAAAAATAAGTTTTCTTACTGAACCTATTCACAACTTTGATTCATAAAGAATGGGTTCATGCCTTTCAGGTAGTTTCAATCAAGTCAACAATGGTATAAAAGAGAATGGATTCCTAGATGTGGTGTAATGGGTTGGGAAAGGTTGTTCGATGTTCCAATGTACTCATGGGTGACTTTTCATTATGCAAGGTAGGAAAGTGGACTCATAGACATGGTACTATTTAGAAAACCATAGGGCCAATATAATGAGATGAGTGGATAGTAAAAGTTCATTTTTTAGTGTTTTTGTTCTACGATATTAGGTATATATGAGTAAGGGGTCACCAAGTCAAACAAACTTTTCAATCAAACACCCATGTTAATATGGAAAAAGAAAGCATATCTAATCTAATCCCATTTTATTTTCCTTCAGTGTAATGGGAAAAGTCGATGCCAATAGTTTCATTGATGTCTTGGAACTTTAAAACTAGTATGAATTCAATTGGAAGTTGGTCAGGGGTAGTGATTGGTCTGAGTCTATCACTATGATTTTCTTTATTAGACTTCAATGATTCCTTTCACAGTATCAGTTTGTGACCATATATTTCATAAAAACATCCTACTATCACATCATTATATCCTCTTTCCATATTTTCACTTATTTGATGGGCATGAACTATCTAATAGGAATAAATGGTTTTGATGTTATCAACTATATTAAATCCTTAAGCATTTAATAGTGTCCTAGAAATATCATAATATCACATCTAGTGGTCAGGATTTCTTCTTGATTCTATACCAATTCATTCTCACCATAATATAATGAAAGTATAATGATAGGGGTACATAATATATCTATGAGAATAAATACCCCCACATCATAAGTCTTCTTATTTTGATTCTTTCCTCTATATATTTCTATTCACCTTCTTTACATTTTTTTCAAGATTGGTGTTTGGAAAAAAATAACATTAAGAGATTGAGTTTAGATATGGGTTCACAATAACCATTACTCTATCTACCTAATTTATACTTGAGAGTAACTGAACATAGAATAAAAAATCTAGTTTCACATATAGAATAATTCATTCAGTTCGTAGAATAATGAATCCTTAAAATATTGAGTGAAGTCAAATTATTTATTATTCTAAGAAATAAACTATTGTGAGTATTCACTACTTAAAAATTACCTATTTTCTAATAATATCATAGTGTAAATGAGAATGATTTAAACATTGTACATTTAATTACCACCTCATGGAGGCACCACACATGGTTTCTAGACTCATATAAGATGAAAAAAATAATCCACAATATATTAAATTTTCTAGTAGAACGTTGGAACCAAAATTCTTCTAATAGGACATCCAAGGAGACCAAAGGGTCAATAGATGTACCATAGTACTAGTGTAAAAAAATGTAGCAATTATTTTATCCATCTTTATTCTTGTTACCACTCAAGGAGATTTATCAAAAAGGGGGTCCTGAGGTCTAAATAATGTTCAGCAATTCACCGTGTCAATATGAATTGAGAGGTTATCCCTGACAGATCCACCAATATCTTGGATGGATCAGTCATCACCACAGCAACCATCATCTTCATCATGAGTGAAATAATGGTTTATAGGTGATATGGCCAATGAGATTAGGAGGTGTCACTATAATATCTAGGATAAATTGAAAGACCAATCCAAAATCTAAAAGGTTACCCAATGTTGTTAGTTCACAAAGCAATATAGGTGTTCTAGTAGCCCATATGTGGTAATTTATAGTGAATATGATGGGGAATGCAACACTGATTGAAATTTCAGGGAATACTTGGGAGATAACCGAATAAAAGAATCAAAATAGAATGCCCATGTCAAGATGGTCTAATAGGTAAGGTAACATCATGAATTGGATTGAGTGAGTGGTGAAGTGGTTGGAACACACGGAAGGAACATGGAAAAAATATGACAAGAGTGGGGTTTGAGTTAGGAACTGAAACACCATCAAGTGACCAACACTCAAATGGAGTACGTGATGATATCTCTCCCTATAATCAGAGAAGAAAAGAAGAACCATGAATAATCAAATTAGATACACCGATATTGGAAATAAAAAGTAGACCATAGTGTAGGGAGATATTTCAAAAAAATCTGGGATACTAATGTTATTAATATTTTCTTGACTTATTATATACCCCCTTTACTGATTTTATATGAAATGTGCGTAATTTGAGTGAAATATGAATGTTTCAATGCTATGTATAATTTTTGGGCTTTTTTAGAAGTACCCCAATTGATTCATCTTACTATTTTATTTATAAATCTCACCCTAATGATCAAAATTGTGTGGTTCTTATTTTTTAGGATTACTAATTCAATATAAACCATTTCATTAGAAGGGATCATGGTCCAATTTCTCTATTTGAAGGATCACATGGACCACACAAAATGACCCAAATTATTTGTGAAGAAACTGGACCAGCCATGATGATTGAGTTCCTGGTATAAATCTCAAAGCCCAAATTTTCGAAAACTCTACCATATGTTCGTGATTTTCCAAAATAATCATGGATAAAAATTTCAGGGACCAAATCTAACAACAAGGGGCATAAATGAATATTTTTATTATATCCCACCATTCTGGCCGGGAATTAAAATCCGGAAAATATTCATGACATATCTCATGATGTAATTATCAAATAGAGCTGAGATTTTTCATTGTGAAAGAGGAGATATAGGTGGCAGTCTTTGTTGAAGCAATCATTTGGCTTTGAAGTAATATTCCTATTAAAAAACCCTTTCACATTTTGGACTTCAAAAAGATTGGATTGAAATGGAAAGATTAAATTTGTTTAATAAACCAGCCACAACATTGGCTCCATAGGTCCAAATGACTCCAAATTTTTAGAGTGGTCTGCCAAATTTATTATCTAAAACATTGAAGAAGGAGATATCTCGATATTAGGCTGTATGAATAGCTAACATGGTTATGAAAGTGGAGGGACAGATTGGGAATAAAAACAATCCACTTCCTTGGCTATAAATGCATCCCACTCCTCTCTTTCAAAGGGGGTTGGAATTTTAGAAGAGAGGAGAAAATATTGGCATGACCAAAGACTTTAAAAATGCTTTGGAGGACCTTCCATACTCATGTTTTCACATGTGATACCCTTCCTACTCTCTTTGTTTCCATTCACTATTGTGTTGTTCTTCGTTTGTAATCTTGTAAGTTTGTGTTTTGTAATTCTGTTTTAATGCAAGTTTCTTCTTCAATATATATTATTCCAATCCACCTTATATAGATTAAAATTAATGTTATTAAAATAGTTTAAATACAGTTGAATCCCCTTCCCTTATTTTTCTTCCTCATTCAATCGAATGTCCGTTTTTTTAGTTCTCACCATTGTTCTTGTGTGTGTGTTCGATGCACCACTCTTTTCTTATCCTTTTAATTTTATTATATTATTAATTTGTCATCATAATAATTACAACCAGATTATTATACTCCCAAATGGATGAGTAAATCTCTCATTGGGGTGAGTTATAATTTAGGTATGTTAAGGGATTGAGAACTTTTGCTCGATGAATATTCTTTGAATTGATATTGTTTATGTTGGACTTAACATGTGATGGATTAATGAAATGTTTTGTCTTATGTGTGGTTTCCATTGATTATTCAAACCATAAATACACTAACACAATCAAGTACTGATTGAGATTAGAATCCTAGTTAATTTAAGGCTTGGATTAAAGCTTTAACACTTAGGAATTCTAATCAACATCAACTTGTGACATGGGTATTAATTTAATGCAATATAAAGCAAGGCTCAAGGATATCACAAGATTAACTACCTAATGATGAACTCAACCCAATATTTATCAATTTGTTAAATAAAACATCATCCATAAATTATTTCATAAGTTATGAAATAAACCCCCCCAATTGGAATACAATCAACTAGAAACAACTGACTATTTAAAAAGTATCATCGCTGAGGATTCAACCCGAGTGCTGCTATACACATTAGCAGAGCATCAGAACTTTGACCAATTGATAGGTGAAAATCGGTCGTGCATTTTAAATGGCATATTTTTTGGGTATGGTGTATTAAGTATTCATTAGTTTCTAGTTATTGTAAAAAAACAAAATTTAAAAATAATGAAAAAAAACCGAAAGGAAAACCCACCTTCTAATAAAAATCATAAACTGAAAAAAAAATACAAAGAAAAACCCACCTTCCCTTTCTTCCAAATCTCCATCAATGCCCCGTAGCCTCCTAAACAATTCCTCAGATTTGTTTGACCCTGAAATTGAGTGAACACTTCGTTTAATTAGGAGGAAAATTAGGGATAATCAAATAATTCAAGAACCAGTCCTTGTACAACCAATTGAATTAGATATAGAAAAACCTAGGGAACAAACACTTAAAGAACTTACTGCCCCGGTTATGAATTACCAACAAATTGGTATTCAATATCCAAATATAGAGGCTGACATCGAACTCAAATCAGGTTTGATTCATCTTCTTCCTCATTTATATGGGATAGCCGGTGAGGATCCACATCTCCACCTTAAAGAGTTCCAAGTGGTATGCTCTACCATAAAGCCTCAAGGGGTTTTTGAGGAACAAATCAAACTCCAAGAATTCCCTTTCTCCCTAGCTGAAACTGCTAAGTCATAGCTCTACTACCTTGCTCCTAGTTTCACAACCACATGGAATGACATGAAGCTACTCTTCTTAGAGAAATTCTTTCCTGATTCTCGTATGGATTATATCTGAAAGGAAATTAGTGGTATCCATCAATTCCCTAGTGAATCAATCCATGAATACTGGGAGAGGTTCAAAAATCTTATTGAAACCTTCCCACACCACCAAATCTCTGACCAACTCTTGATCCAATACATCTATGAGGGGTTATTGGCAATGAAGAGAACCCTAATTCATGCCGCAAGTGGTGGTGCTCTTGTTGATAAAACACCTGCAGCTGCAAGAAATCTCATAAGTAACATGGCTGCAAACACACAAAAATTCCATACTCGATCACATGCTCAAGTCAAACTAGCCCAAGATAATCAATCAATAGAGCTGAACAAGATGATTGAGTGGATGAGTGAACTTACAAGTCTTGTGCGGAAACTAGTTGTGCCATCCAAATCCCAAACCACGTCTTCTCCGCAATCAATGTTTCTTGGACCTATCAAAAATTGTGGAATCTGCAACTCTACATCTCATCCAACTGACACATGTCCATAACTTCTAGAGGATCAATCTAATTCATCTGGACCAATGGAGCTCAATGCAGCATATGCTTAGCGGAACACCAACCCTCAACTATCAGGTCAGTTTTTTTGAAACTTTAACCAACCTCACTTTGATCCCTTCTCATGATCCTATAACCAAGGCTCAAGGTATGGTAATCCTATCTCCCATCCCCCTCAATTCCCTCCTCAAAACCAAAACCAGTTTCAATATGGCCAATGTGTTGGTAACTTCCAACAACCTTACACTTTTGTTCCTCAACCTCAAAGGAACAATCCTACTCCTGGATTCCACTATACTAGTGAGCATTCCCAATTACCAAACCAATACAATCGCTTTCCCAAAAACCAAAATCAAGGAAATCCCAATCTGGGACAAGCCTCTTCTTCCAAGAAAACTTGAGAAAGTGTAGGGGAATACCTTTCCTCCTTCACCCATTATAGCCTCAAAAACATTGAAACCCAAACTGGTCTACTTGCATCTCGCCTTAGTCAGCAGCATCCATCTAATTTTTTCCATCTTCCAGCTCAACCATTACCCAAACCCAAGGGTAATATAAATGCAATTTCACATAAATCGGGGAAGAAAATTTCTATGCCTCAAGATAAGTCCTCCAACCCCCTTTAAATGTTGAACTAGAAAATGAAAAGAAAAAGAAACCTGAAAAGGAACCTGAAGCCATTCCATCACCTCCTTTCATTCCATATAAGAATCTAATTCCTTTTTCTCAAGCCATTTCAAAGCCAAGGAAGTCCTTTGAACCTGATCCTAAAATGCTTGACATATTTAGACGTGTTGAAGTCATCATTCCCCTCTTATATGCCGTAAAAAAAATCTCTATGTATGCTATGTTTCTTAAGGATTTGTGTACCCAAAAGAGGCAACTTAGGACCTTCAAAAATGATTCCACCCAGCAGTCTATTCTAATAAAGTTCAAGGATCCAGGGACCTTTACAGTTCAATTCCAAATTGGAATTTCCAACTTTGATGATGCACTCATAGACCTAGGAGTCTCAATTAATTTGATGCCCAAATCCATCTTCTCCAACCATGGTCTAGGTCCTTTACATCCAATGGGAGTTGTCATTTACTTATCCAATCAAAGCAGTGCTAGTCCTGAGGGTATAATTGAGGATGTCCTTGTTTGTGTGAATAATCTTATCTTCCCTGCTGATTTCTATGTCCTTGACATAGAAGGTGAGACAAAATCTTCTCGATCTCCCCTAATTCTAAGAAGACCATTCCTCATGACTGCTAGAACGAAGATTGATGTCCATTAAGGCATCTTATCCATGGAATTTAGTGACCACCTGGTTAAGTTCAACATTTTTCAAGCCATGCGATACCCATTTATGAATCACTCTGCATTCTTAATCCATGCTTCTGAGGACACTTCTATGAGTTAATAAATCCCCATTACATCATGTTCATCCTTTTTTGATGATAAAGGATCTTATGAAATTTGCACCATGATTAACCAAGTCATAAATGGTGAAGTTTATGTGGACCTTTCATTCATAGACTCCATCAATCTAGATGAACTTGAAAACTATCTTGAATCCCACATCAACTATGATCTCTACTACTCCACCTTGTACAGTATTAAGGAAAATGAATCTAAAGCAACTAAAGTCTCGTCCTCTATTTCTGAGTTGTCTAACCCACAAATGAAAGATGAGATTGATCTGAAACCTCTTCCTAAACACCTGAAATATGAATTCCTTTTCCGTGATCACTCATATCCTATCATTATCTCTGCTTCACTTACTGAAACTGAGAAGCCCAAACATGTTCAAGTGTTAGAGGAAATCAAAAAGGCCTTATGTTGGACCCTATATGACATACCAGGAATCAACCCTACTCTTTGCATGCATCACATCCATCTTGAGGAATCATCCAAACCAATTAGACAACCACAAAGAATACTCAATCCACTCATACTTGAGGTAGTTAGGGAAGAGGCCACCAAGATTCTTTAAGCTGGTATTATCTACCCAATTTCTGATTGTGAAAGGGTTATTCCAATTCATGTTGTACCTAAGAAGGGTTGGATAACTGTTGTCACAAATGAACATGGAGAGGTAGTCACAACTTGAGAGAAGAACAAATGGAATGTGTGCATCAAATATAGGAAGTTGAATGTTGAAACAAGAAAAGATCACTACCCTCCTCTATTCCATGATCAAATACTAGAACGATTAGCCAGAGAGTCACACTATTGCTTTTTTGATGGATACATCAGCTACTTCCAAATCCCAATCGCACCTCAGGACCAAGAAAAGACTACTTTCACATGCCCCTTTGGAACATATGCATATGGAAGAATGCCTTTTGGCCTTTACAATGTTCCTACAACATTCCAAAGGTGAATGATGAGTATCATTTCTAAATTCATTGAACCCTGCATGGAAGTCTTCATGGACGACTTCACCATTTATGGTGAGTCATTTGAATCTTGTTTGAATTCACTCTCTCTAGTCCTCCAAAAGTGTGTCAAGTGTAACCTTGCGTTAAATTTTAAAAAATGCCACTTCATGGTTCCAAATTGGATTGTTCTAGGGCACATAGTTTCAAAATATTTTATTGAAGTTGATCTTTCCAAAATTGAAGTGATCCAATCACTTCATCAACCCAATTCTTTTCGATACAACCGTTCATTTCTTGGTAATATCGGTTTCTATCGGAGATTCATCCATAAATTCCATAGGATTTCCCTCCAACTCACTCAGTTTCTCCAAAATGATGTCACTTTATATTTCGATGAGGTTTGCAAGAGATACTTCATTGAACTCAAAACTGCTCTTACATCCACCCCTATAATCCAACCCCCAGATTGGTCCATACCCTTTCAGTTGAGGTGTGATGTTTCAGATAGAGTCGTTGGGGCTATTCTTGGTCAATGAAGAGAAAATATTCCTCATGTCATATATTATGACACAAAAACATTGGATGTAACTCAATCTCACTACACTTTCACTAAAAAGGAACATTTAGCAGTGGTTTTTCCCTTAGATAAATTCTGGCCCTATCTCTTAGGTTTCGAAATCACCATCTTCACAGACCATTCTGCAATAAAGTTCTTACTCAAGAAATGTGATTCCAAACTGAGGCTAATACGATGGATCCTAATGCTCCAAGAGTTTGACCATGAAATCAAAGAAAGAATAGGAAAGGAAAACCCTAAGGCTGATCAGTTGAGTAGAATTTCTAATTCTCATAATTCTAAAATCATAGATCCTTAATTCCCCACTGAGCACATTTCATCTCTCCCTCCAAAAATACCATGGTATTCCCCCACTGTAAATTACTTGGTTTCTGCTGTTTTTCTTGAAAATTTATCAAAAAAACAAAAAAATGAAGTTGAAAAGTGATTCAAAATACTATTTTTGGGAAGAAAAAAATCTTTGGAAAACTAGGGCTGACATGGTAATGAGGATATGTGTTGATGAAGATGAACATTCTTCCATATTAGAATTCTGTCACTCACTTCTCAGAGGTGGCCACTTTTGAAAACAAAGGACATCCCGAAAGGTGCTAGACTCTGAATTATTCTGGACTTCACTCTTCAAGGACTCACATGAGTTCTGTCAATCATGTCCCACATGCAAAAAAAATTCCACAATTTCAAAGAGAAATGAAATGCCCCAAAAGCCATTAATTTTCTTTGAGATCTTCGATGTTTGGGGTATCGATTTCATCGGACCATTCCCACTTTCCAATGGATTCTCATACATTCTTCTTTCAGTTGATTATGATTCTAGGTGGGTTGAGTCCAAACGCACTAGAAATAATGATTCAAATATTGTTTGTGAGTTCCTAAAGACACACATCTTCTACAGATTTGCAACACCACGTGCCTTGATCAGTGACTTAGGAACCCATTTTAGTAATAGAACCATGGAATCTATTTTGAAAAATAATGGGATTATACATAAAACAACAACTGCATATCACCCCAAAACAAATGGATTGGCTGAACTTTCTACTAGAGAAGTGAAGAGAGTGCTAGAGAGAATTGTAAAACCCACCAGAAGAGACTGTCCTGAAAGACTTGGTGAATCACTTTGGGCTTATCGAACACCCTATAAAACAAACATTGGGATGTCTCTTTTTAGGCTAGTTTTTGGTAAAGCATGTCATCTACCAGTTGAAATATGACATAATTCTTTTTGGGCTGTGAAAACCTGTAATTTTGATTGTGAAAAATCTAGTGAAGAAAGATTGTTGCAATTGGATGAACTGGAGGAGATTCGACTTGAATCCTATGAGAATTCCAATCTGTAAAAAGAAAAGGCTAAGGTAATCCATGAAAAAAAAAATCTTGAGAAAGGTATTCCATGAACGTGAAAAGGTATTTATCTTCAATTCTCGATTTCGACTACACCCAGGTAAGCTTTATTCTTGTTGGATGGTCCTTTTGTTGTTAATAATGTTTAACCATTTGGTTCAGTGCAAGTCCAAGACCCCTCTTCCAAAAGGACATTCATGGTTAATAGACATCAGTTAAAGCATCCCCATGAGAGGAAGCATTATCCTGGATCAACATCGACTTCCACTGGATTCCCAAATTCTCTAGTTGACCTACCACTTGATGGAGATGGAAGCCTGCCAAATTCAAACCAGGGGGATCCTCTTTCCCTTTAACTCTCTCTTTATCTCTTCCTCTCTCTAACTCTTTCTTATTCTTCCTCTCTCTTTAATTTTTTACCACTTTCATTATCAAAACCTTTATTTTTCACTTTCCATTTTTTTGGGTGTATATTTATTATAAACTAAAAAAACATAAACAAAAAAAAACAAAAAAAAGAATCATCACAAAAAAATATATATAAAGAAAAAATCAAGAGTCATGATTACTCACCTTCCAATTTTCATATTTTTTCCAACTATTTGGGGGAGTTAACAGAAATGTTTTCACCTCAAAGTTTTTTTATTTTCATCATGACTTTTGATAAATAATTTTGTGTCAAAATTAACAAATTTTTAATGCTCAATTTCTTATTTGGAAAATGATTTTACCAAACCGTGAGGAACAAAATTTTCTTTCATACCAAGGCCACTTATGGCCATCTTTTCAAAATGTGTGTTTTCACCCCCATTTGTGAGTCTTGAGTTTGTGGACCTTCGAGCTGAATTTCCTACTTTAGTGTGCATTAATATGGTAGAGGAATTTTTTGAACCACTAGAGAATCACAATAGCCAAATAGCCTCTCATTTTACTCAAATTAATCCCCCTTTTGAAATCCCCTTCGAGCCTATGAAAACCTTTTCTTAGATAGCTAGATTACAAGCCCAATACCTTTTCCAACCCAATATCAACATGTATTTTCATTGCATAATTTTTTGAAATTTAAGTGTGGGGGGGATGTATTTCATTATGGGTAGCCTTCGTTGATTTCACCGTGTTATTATATTCTTGAGGGAAAGCATCCATGTCAGTGTAGTGGAGAGGTTTTCATTCAGTGTGTTTTAGGGAATGTAATGTACTTTAATTTATGTAATTTTTTAAATGTTATTGAAAAGTGTAAAAAAAACAAAATAAAAATAAAAAAAAGAACAATTTTTTTTTGACTATGTTGTTTCTTGGGTAGGTCAAAAATCACACTTCCTCAACCTTTTATCTTGTTATAACTATTAAAATTAGTGTCATGAGGATATCATTCATGGGTTGTGATGTGTGAGATCTTTTCCAAGCTCTACTTTCAAAAAAAAGAAGAAAAAAAAGAAAAAAAAGAACACCTGCATTATATTCTTATGTCATTGGGAGAAGTTTTGTGGTTTGTAAATATTTCACCTTCTCATCCCCTTAAAATTTTTGTCCTCTATTGTGTATTTCATCACATAATAATTCCCTTGTAAATATATGTTTTCATTTCCTTCCATGTTTTATTTCAAAAAAAAGGGCATTGCATTTTCTATGTTGGTGTTTCACCCCTATTCTTATCTCTCTTGGACATTATATTCCTACAATCCCATAGACATAGAAAAACCCCTTAACAAGATCCCTTGATTCTTGGGCACTTTGTATAGGTATTGGAAGATGATATCTCTTTCAAACTCTAAGATTTTCACTTTTGGTTGGTGAAAGAGTGAACCTCCACAAATGAATTTTATCATCCTGTGAGGTGTGAGTTTTGACTGTCCACATTTTCCATTTTTAAATTTGATCATGAAAAAATGAATTAGTTTTGGACCATTGTTTATGTAACAACTTGTGGTGGAATTCAAAATGGATGAGTGAAATCGTCTAAACATCCCCTGATTGGAGAAAATAAAATTTTAATTTCTGTTTGTGAGTGAAAATGATTTCGTTATGTATTTATATTTGTTTCACATGAGGACATGCACAAAATATGAGTGGGGGAGTTGATATTATTAATATTTTCATGAATTATTATATACCCCTTTTACTGATTTTATATGAAATGTGTGTAATTTGTGTGAAATATTAATGTTTTAATACTAAGTATAATTTTTGAGCATTTATAGAAGTAGTCCAATTGAGTTAGTTTTCTATTTTATTTATAACTATCACCATAATAATACAACATGTGTGGTTATTGTTTTTTAGGATTCCTAATTCAATATAAAAAATTTTATTTGAAGGGATCATGGGCCTATTCTTCCATTCGAAGGATCACATGGACCACACAAGATGACCCAAAGAATTTGTGAAGAAACTGGACAAGCCATAATGATTGAGTTTCTAGTCTAAATCCAGAATCCCAAATTTTATGAAACTCTACAATATGTTTGTTATTATCCAAAATAATCAAGTATAAATATTTAAGGTCCTGAATCCAAGAACAAGGGGCCGAAATTAATCTCTTAAGTCTGGCCCACCATTCTGGTTGGGAATTAAAATCTGGAAATTATTCATGACACATCTCATGATGTAATCATCAAATAGATATGATATTTTTCAGTGTAAAAGAGACTATATAGGTGTCCGACTTTTTTGAAGAAATCATTTGGCTTTGATGGAATATTTTTATTCAAAAACCCTTTCACATTTTGGACTTCAAAAAGATTGGATTGAAATGGAAAGATTAAATTTTTTAATAAACCATTTATAACATTGGATCCATATGTTCAAATGACACAATATTTTTAGAGAGGTCGGAAAACTTTATTTTATACAACTTTTATGAAGGAGGTATCTCGAGATTCGGATATCTGGATAGCCAACATGGCGATGCAAGTGGAGGGACAGATTGGGAATAAAAATAGTCAAGTTCCTTGGGCTATAAATGCATCCCCCTCCTATCCTTCAAAGGGGGTTGGCATTTCAGAAGAGTGGATCACATAATGGAATGAACAAAGACTTTAAAAAGGCTTGTGAGGATCTTACATACTCATGTTTTCACTTGAGATACCCTTCCTCCAATCTTTGTTTCCTTTCACTTTTGTGTTGTTATTCGTTTGTAATCTTGTAAGTTTTTGTTTTGTAATTCTATTTTAATGCAAGTTTCTTATTCAACATCTCATATTCTCATCCACCATCTGTAGATAAATATTAATGTTCTTAAAATAGTTTAAATACAGTTGAATCCCCTTCCCTTCTTTTCTTCCTCATTCAATTGAAAGTCTGTTTTTTTATTTCTCATCATTGTTCGTGTGTGTGTGTTCGACGCACCACTCTTTTATTATCCCTTTATTTTTCTTCTTCTCTTAATTAATCATCATAATAATGATAACCAGATTATTAAAGACCCAAATGGCTGAGTAAATCTCTCATTGGGGTGAGTTATAATTTAGGTATGTTAGGTGATTGAGAACTTTTGCTCGATGAATATTCATTGAATTAACATTGTGTATGTTGGACTTAATATGTCATGGATTAATGACTTGTTTTGTTTAACATGTCGTTTCCATGGATTATTGGAACCATAAATACACTACCACAATCAAGTACTAATTGATATTAGAATCCTAGTTAACGTAAGGCTTGGATTAAAGCATTAACACTTAGGAATTCTAATCAACGTCAACTTGTGACATGGTTGTTAATTTAATTCAATATAAAGCAAAGCTCAAGGATATCACAAGCTTAACTACCTAATGATGAACTCACCCCAATATTTATCAATTTGTTAAATCAAATATCATCTATAAATTATTTCATAAGCTCTACAAACAAACCCCCCAATCATAATACAATCAACTAAAAACAATTTACTATTTAAAAAGTATCATTGATGAGGATTCGACCTGAGTGCTGCTATACACATTAGCAGTGCATCGAAACATTGACCAGTTGATAGGCGACAATCAACTATGCATTTCAGATACCATCGGTTTATTTTGGAAGAAAAAAATGGATAATGTCATATGACTATATACCAGTTTGACTATTGAATATATGAACTCTTCATGGTTCCATTAATGCATCAACCATGTCTAAACAAGATATCCCCAGCTTCAAACAAAACATATTCACAATTTAAACATCTGAACATTCCATTATTGATAAGCTTTGGGATATGAGGGTATCATCTAATAATATGTTCATTGCAAAATGGGAACCTACATAAGCTATTGGTGGAAACAAGTATATGCATGTTTCTGGATAGAAAAAACGACTAGGACCTCACTTTAAACATTGGGATATGGCAGTGGTTTTGGAAGGATAGGTGCTTTTGGTTGTTCTAGAGTCACTATTCCGACACAAAAATAATGTGATACCTCTTATATAATTATTGGGTTTCAATCTATAGGTGTCCGAAAAAAAGTTCAATGTCAACTATTGGGAACGATCCAAACACATATAATAGGTCTTTCAATCTTCTAAGGAACTTAAAAATCCCAACTACCCAACCTTTTATCACATTACTTATAGTACCAACTCCCAGATACTGTCTCTGATTGTTTGGTAATGGTCAACCAAATCCATGGGTGCAGTTCATTTGTTCCATTGTACTCCTAGGTAGCTTCACCAATGGGATCAGACCTACCATCAATACACTAACATTGAGAAGAACACACACTACAGATATAACAAAATGATATAAAATAGTTATCAAAAACTATTCTATACTATTCCTTGAAATGTTTCTATTTTCTATTTGATACCGTCTTTTATAACATCTACTTTCATCAATTATATTGAGGCTTGGTCTTCATATTTTCTAGCTTTGATTTTTTTGAAGCATGTATTGGTTACAAATATGAATTAATTAATCTTGAAGAGTTCTCATCTCTTCACTCTCATCCTTCTAATCATGAAAGTATCATATTATTTTTTCTGAAAGATATGTATGTCTCCTTCCACTGTTATATGACACTATATTATATGATTAAATCTCTTTCATCATGGGATATGGTTCATCCTCACGAGAATGAGTGGTCAATATAAATCATTATAATTATAGAAAATATAAATCTTCAATCCCTACCAGATGTGTCTATTACTCTGATCATATGATTTCTAGGTGAATCAATCAACTTGTTTTTAATGGTTGTAGATATTTCAAAGTATTTCAATTTGAGGCTTCAATGTAATAGAGCATCAACACCAGACACTTTTCCAACCTCAATACCCATATTCAACCCTCTTTTCATCAACTTTCCCCTTCGTATGCGACATATATTCTCAAATAGAGTTTCTCCTCTATCTATATATATATATTAGGTTACATTTTATAATTTATATCCAAGAATATATGAATGAAAATATATGCCTGGATAACTTCTTCTTAATCCATGAAAGGTCCTTATGCTAGTCAGGTTCAAGGACTTATATATCCTTGTTTTCTCTATATCCCTATAGAAGTCACAATTTCTTATTTCATGAAGTCTAGCCTGGCCTGATATTTTGGTCTCCAATGGGATATGAAATCGATCTTCTTCATACTGCTCATGATTAGACTCTATTGAGTGTTATGGGGTTATGATACTGAAAACTTTTTAATATGGGCAATCCTAACATTTCTGACTAGTAGGGCCTTGGATTGTCAACTAAAAATCAATACCTTTATTTCACTCAAAAATTATTCACCATTTATTCTTATCTTTCAAAGAAAGTTATATTATTCATTCAATTCGAGGTTACATTTATCTTCAATTGGGAATCTATATAAGCATTCTAGTCTTCACTCTTTTTTTAATAGTAAAAACATAGGATCTCTGGATAGGAATATATATAAGAGAGATGGTGTTGTTTCCAAAATCCTTAAATGAATGGCCTCTTCTACCTTGAAAATATACAATCAAACTGCTCGACCATTGAAAAGATATGAAAGATGATTCCAAGGAGATGTATGAATAGAGAGTCTTTCTTACCAGAATAGGGGAAGAGATCACATAGTTTTATAATCCTTATAGATAGTCTATCTCAGTTCTTCCACTATACTAGTAGTGGGGATGTGATAAAACTTCATTTTCCATATTCATGGGCTCAAAAAGTGATGAAAAGACTATATATGGATATATATCCAACAAATAGTATGATGGTAAAGGAATACACATTTAATAACTTATAATATTAGTTGAGGTTTTTTAAAAGGCATATAATGTTGAAGGATATAACCACATGATATAAAAGGATGTGCTAAGTTATATGTTAGTCTTAGTAATGTGTATAAAAATACACCACATCTGTTTAGAATGGAAGGGTGTCCTTGGTCCTGAATTGAATGGAGTGATAATAAGGAGTGAGATGAGAGGTCATCTACCAAATAAGCATAAGAGTTTCGAGTCATATAATTTATTAACACTTTTCATTCAGAAGGAGAAAAAATCCATGCCAGGAAGTGAGTCATGCCAATATCAAGAATCCCTAAACTCATTTCATCATGGATTTTAAAAGGATGGATATAAGGAAACTATAAAGATATAATTATATATATCTATAGAGTATTGAGTGAGTTTTATTTTAATGAGAAATAGGGTGAATAATGACAACTATCATGGGTGCCTTATGAAGAAGGGTTTTCAAGGTCCACTTTATAAATATAAATTGAGGCATCATGGAAGACAATTTAGGGGACAATATGAGATTTAGGAATTTCTCTCACCATCTAATCAGGACTTTCTAAATTAGATGCATCAAATTTTTGAAGTTATGAGTTATATATGTGAAAAAATATATAAAGGGACAGACCCGTCAAGATACATCAACATGAATGAGTTTCTTTGAAATGTATAATCTACTCTAATACCCAACATTTTTGACTTAACTCTTTACCTCCTAAGAACAATGAAAAAATGATGGTTCCTACCGATTGATGAACAATTTTACTATCTGTGAAGTGTTTTTTAAACTATATAACTATATCTATAACATCATGAATCCCAGGGAAGAAAGTGTGTGTTCTCTTTGTTTATAAATAATAGACAAATGATATTGGATGATTTTATGGATTCAAAAATTAACATTCTTTACCTTCTTGGCCTGAACCATTGGTCTGATCCACATTCCCGGGTAGGGCATCCAGGTTCTCTTTGGAATACTTCATGTATCCCAAGCCTGGTATGTTTTTTCTGAGTATGTTCAATTAGAAAACTGTAGATATATTTCCTCTAAGAATGTCCTATTGGTCTTCAAAGTTGTCCATAGTCATCATGTACCTATTTCATCATCCTTTTTCTTTGAGAGAACCATTAAAATACCAATATAACTGACAACATGGGATAGGGTCAATAGGGGTGAGTAGTGTATCTATTTCAATAGATACTATGTTTTTGGAGATTCATGTTCAAAATAAGGTATTACACCAATTTCAATGTTCAGTGCTGCTTCAATTCGAGTGGCCAAAGTATATGAATCAAATACATTGAAATTTCAGTCCTAGTAGTGGATATCTCATCATAAAATCTACTAGTTGACCAATCCTGAGTGCATTCCACGAGATATCCAAAAAACATAGATTGTGTCGTATCAAATTTCACAACACTAAAATTGATTTGGATATCTTACATAACACTTTGGTATTGGTATTGTCATTGGGGATGAATGGTTTTATAATTAATACAGATCCTCTTGGGTTTTACCCATGGAAAAATTTAGTGTAGTTGGTAAAGTAGTCCATTGTCCTTGTGCTACTGAGTCCAGTGGTCATCTATGGTGATTGGGTATTTATACCTCTCTATATATCTCTACACCATCTCTAATTAGATATAACTTAGGTACTTGGTCATGATGTTTTCAATAATTCCATTCAAGTACTATCCTCAATACAGTGACCATTTGAATAGTAACTACCACAACCACGTGTCATTGTACTTGAACCATATCTATTTCTGGGTACCATTTAAAATTTTTGGGGTAGGTGGATGTTCCCATTTTCACAGCAATAGATAACCCCTTCCAATTCATGGTTTCATTACTAAGTGGATCATCCCACATAAAACAACCTAACACTTATTGGACCCCATTCAACCATGTTGGTGCAATGAGGTGTAATTACAAAAGTAGTAGTGGTTCTATCTCAATATAGAGGGTGACAATTCAAGGTCATAGAATAGTGATCAAGTCTATTTTACAACAATAATTTAAATAGGTAATTTATTTGATGTCCCAACAACTCCCCTTACCACTGGAATGACCCCATCAATCCTGAAGGATTGTAGGTGCAATAACATTCACATAGACCCACGTGCTAGGCCACCAACCAATATATCAACTCTCTCAAACTTTTCTTATTATCCCAAGCCGTATTATGACACCATCATTAATATTTTAATATTTGTGATCATAGTAGGACCAAGTAGTCTCACACAATGGACTATTCTATCATAGTCATTTGAGTAGTGAAGTTGGTACTGTGCCACATCTTTGTTTAACACATGTTCAACACCGTACTTAAGTGGGGACTGATCAAACAGCTAAAAACCAATGAGATTACAATCCATTTTAATTGATATGGTGGTCATGGTAACATCCTACAAATAGATATTGGTGTAGTTGAAGAAGTATGATTTGAGTTTGAATTGACTCTTGGCTTATCAAAATCAGGTCAGAACACTAAAAGGTTAGTTAATTGATAAGCTCTACAACTTGGTACACCATTGACATGACCCTACCAACATCACCATTTTGACTGACTTGATTTTAACACCACCAATTAAAGCCCTAAGATAATCCTAAACCTCTCAAATTTAGTATATTCTCAAAGACTTTTTGGTGGAATAGTATCCCTATTGGTGATCCATGTGACCATTATCATTTCATCTCTTGTGATTGAGTTTTCATTTAAATATGTGTTGTGGTATTATGTGATCTTATTTCTAGTGAATAAACTCAATATTGAATCAATCATGGAAAATACATCCCAATTTGTCTTGATATGGGGCAGATTGTATTTTTTACTTATATGATTAAGATCTAAAGGTAAAAAATTAGTCATGTTCAGAAGGATATTGGATGGATGATATTATGGTCTCTTCAACATATTTCTATAAACCACTAGATAGGGATATATATTGAATCAATGAAACCCCATATTCTTCCTTAACACATTATTGGATCTGACATCAAATCTCATGAATATCTTTATATACAATGGAACCAATGCTCTCATTCGACATGAACCACCAAGAATCAATTATCATTCAATATGGGATCGAGGTATCTATGTTGATCATACAAAACCATCAATACCTTAGTTATAATTTTAATAATTAACTAACCAACTCCCCATGTTCTATTCACTCCCTATGATGTACCCCAATTCAATGAAAATCTATCTTGCTTTATTTCATGGTCAATTTTCCATTTGGTGCGTACCCTTTCGGAGTAGTGGTCATTGAGGTGGCCAGAATGCATTGATCATGGAATTAAATGGGACCCATTGACCTTGAAATATTGTGAGGTCTGAGTGGTTGAAATTTGGAATGCCATCATATAGGTACCATGATATGATTCCAACATTCACATAGTTTAATTGTGCTCTCTGATTCCACACCCTAAGGTTTTAACTAAGGTACTGAATATACAGATTCATGGATATCCCATATAGAGTTGATCAGTGGAATTTATGTAGTATAATAAACCCAATCCATCCATAGGTTCCCCCATAGTTACATTGTTATGACTTCACACAATGAGAAATGGTCATGAAAATATAATGAATCAAACTAGACCAGAATCACCACTATGCATACAAATTTTATGAATACCCTCTATCCTTTGGGAGTTGTAGATATTCAAATGATCAGTGAATAGAGAAATGGGGAATAGGCGTGAATCAATGTTTTGGGTTATGAACATTATATGGGTGTGACAGGTAGTTTGAACTACTCTATAGTACAAATTCATCATGGAATACTAATAAGTGATCACTATAAATTCCAACTTCATGTTACAAAATATAGAGAATAATTTTATTGTGGCTTTATATTTATAGATTGGCTCATCTATTCATCGATGATTTACATTATCATGTTCCACTACTAGTAGAACGTGTGTCATCCCTACCATATAACAATAAATACTTAACTTTTACCCATCACCTTAATATTTTTAAGAGGTAGTATAGTGTGATTAGCATGCTTGTCTATGAGTCATTCCCCCTAATAGAGTTCGAAATTAACTGAACCAGAACTCCATGAGTATGACATCTCTTCAAGGTCCTCATTGGGATACTTTATGTATAATAGTCATGAAGGTTTTTTTTCTTGCCTTAGACATTCCTAGGCTTCCCACCACTAACTCAACTATCCCTATCATAGCAATTAGAGTACTGACATTGAAGAGTAGGAAATACACACACTAGTCCACTAAGGACTATATGAATTTTAATGGTCATCCAAAGGGTGCTTGATGACACCAACATTATACCATTTGAACTAGAATGATCTCTTAGAAGCATTTTATTTCCATTGATACCTCCAGTTGAACTCGGAGCTCCTGGGTTTACAATCACCTCATAGCTCCCACCATTGACCATAAAGCATCATGCACCAAGAAACAATTTCCAAGCTGTACTTTGTGAGAGGAATGGACAACCTATTCCATAAAAGAGTGGATGGATGAAATGCTATGATCCTATATTCTTGTTTATAGAGACATTGAAATAAATTCCATGTCTCAATATCATTGTACTAGGGTGGATTGAACTCCTTATTGGATGACCCCTTTCTATCTCATGAGACACACTAAAAACTACCATGATGCATCTGTGTGAACATGATTCTGAAGCAAATAAAACCTCATAGACCCCATTTCTTCCTTTTTGTAAAGGTAGATCATTTATACTTTGGGAGGTAAAGAGATTAATGTTTTATGACATTAAACCACATGCTCCATAGATTGATTTTTCTCCCACAAATTCCTTTGATTTTTGGATTGATCATACATCCTAGGAGATGTGTTCCATGTGTGATAGATTCCCACCAGGATGGATGACACTCATATTTTTCTTCTTTGAAAAAATGGGGTATCTAATCTTATTCCCTCCCATTGATGTCCCAAACAATCAACATATTTGTTTGCTAATAGTGATTCATTTTCTTCATTGGAATTCCATATTTGATTTATGTATTTCAAACCTACCTAATAATACATTCCACTATTCTCAAATGAATCTATTGGAATTGATGTTGATCCTAGGTTAGACAATCTAGAAACATATTATCCAACATTTTGATAACAACCCACTTTCCCTTAACACCCATCCATTCTGATAAAAACTTCCCCCACTTCTTAATGTGGATGCTGACACACAGTTAGATAGGGATTCAAAACTTGTTATTTCATGAAACCTATCACCCTAGTATATTGAACAAGATTTATCATTATATATCACCCAAAAGTTCACTTATTCGATGTTTCTAGATCAATATATGAACCATTCTTCAAGATTACCCACTTCTTGATCTCTAAATTGGATTCCATCCTCTCATTCTCAGTGTGGTAGCTCATCTGACAAGTCCAACAATGCATCAATGTCTTGGCATGCTATTCACTGACAAAAAAACTGATATAATGTAGTCTCCTATAACTTTGAAAACCAATTTATTTCTTTTTTTTCCACTACTCAATATTTTTGATCATGGCCACATGTTATGTTCATATTTTCCCAATGTGTTTTAGGTCATGTTCCTGATTCTATATTTGTTTTCCTAGGATTTACCTAGTGAGTATCTTTGTGATGAAATACCAGAGATTGATATGTGTTAAATGAATGTTCAACATTGATTTTTTTATCATGTCATTATAATTCCTTCTGATATAGGTTCACCCTCATTATTTTACTATGTCGTTCAGTGTGGTCCCAAGTCACTAATTGAGTACCATGTGAGCTATTAGAGTTTATGGTTACATTTTCCTTTAGATTTTTATTGTGACTTAAGAATAAGTTCCACCTTACTTCTCATTCCCCAAGAACCACTCCATATCCCCATGGACTTTTTGGGGATTCAAAAAGGGTCTACTAACAATACCTATTGAATAAGTCTTCTATAAAACCTCATTCACTACTACATAGAAAAATGATTTTTATACGCTAGGATATCTATAAAACTCTTGGTATATATACCTATGGTGATGAACCCATGACTTCATTTAATTCAAGATACTTTATTAGGGAACAACTATAAATCTTAGGTGACTTTGACCTTTCAGTCTTCCAATATATCCAACACTGTTAGAGTGGAGTACTGAGAAAGAGAAGAGGGAAATATTCCCAGACCTCTCTAGACATCCTTCACTCAATTTGGATGAAATAAAAGTAGAAATCATGGTTAAATAATCTTCTCTAAATTAATCTCAATCACTTATTATAGGCTATCCATTTTTAAAATAGCCAATTTCCCATACAATTTTAGCTTAGAGATATTTGACAATAGCCTACCGAATGTGTCAAGGGTAGAAGCACACCATCAACCAAGAAGAATGATATAACCATTTTTTATCCTTTTTCAAACTTCAAGGAGATAAATTTTACTTTTTAATATACTAGTGTACTGAATTTATTGAGAGTCTATATGTTCAACTTCACTAGGATTGGCTTATGATACCTGGATCTTTTATTTATATAAATCCATCTTCAAGCATACTACCTTCCAATGTCCCAAGTCACTTTATTTTCCATTAATTATTTTATTTTTTAATTATCATTATTTCATCGTCAAAACAATAAATTTAAGGAATCAAATTAATATATCATAGATATGTAGGTGATTCTTGATCTTGAATATGAATCCTATAATGATAGATTTTTTGATAAAGGATACCAAATTAGAAACCACTACTAGGGACTATAAGTTTATATGATCATATTCTAAGTTGAAAGATAATAAAAAAAGATGTTCCTTACTTGGGGCGATAAAAAATATATTTTGGTGTATTCATAAACCTTAAGAGATTTGATCATTCACCAAATAGGATATAATCAAATATATAAGTACATGAGGATGTAGTTTTCCCTTTATTTCCCTTATTAGGATAGCATAAACTCTTCCTGAGGATCAGGATGATTGGAATTTCCATCCTTATTTAGGAAATGGTTTAGTAAAAGTATAATACTAGGGTGGTAAGATAGGTTCAATTATCTCCCCAATAAAAAAACAATACTGATTTATCTTGGTGAGAGGACTAATTCTTGAGCTGATTCAAGTCTCTTACTTCACTAAGAATGTTGGATACTCATGTTTTGTTATCATATGATTAGTAAATTATTATTTGTTGACATCCAACATGATTGGCCTCTCTTAAATTTTGTTGATCTTGATGATTTATTAATAATTATAAAAAATATTATTTCTTTCAACCAATAAGATTTCAACTGTGACTTTCCTTTGCTAGCTAAATACTAAGATATAATCTCAAAATATATTTTAATCCTTATGAGTTTTTAAACCCCTCTACTAGACATCATCCATAAAGTGTAACACAACATCCAATATCACACATGGGGGGTTTAACTCTAATTCAACACCACCATTTCTAAAGGGCACTAAGTGTACTATTCCATCCCCATAGATGAGTTTCCAACTCAATAAAACCCTCATTGAACCACCAATACAATTAACACTAATTAAACTATATCAATACTTCACTCTAATAGCATTTATAATAGGAAAACGTAGTGTTATAACTTCACTATTAGAGTAGAGTACTAAGTGTAGTTCTATATGCCTCAATGTAGCTATAAAGTAAGTGTCTAATCAATCCCAAACATAGCATACCAAACAACCGGTCCCAGAAACCCCTAAACATATTACCCTATCCAAGATATGGATATATGGAATAAAAACCTGAAATCCACAGAGGAATTGGTTTACCATAAAAAATGTTGATGGCAACATCAATATAATGATTGATATGGGGGCTTTAAAAATTGAAATGGGGTAAGGTTCCCAATTTTTTATATTCTAGTATATAAAGTATCATGATATAATGATTGTGCCACCACAATCCCATCACTATGATAATCCACTAACCCATTCCCATCCCACCCCATCTATTCTAATAGCCTAATACCATCTCGTTTCGACATAGAAAACCTTGTCTTTTTATACATCTGGAAGTCTAGACATTACAATGGGTTGATGGAAAAACTGGTTGTATTGGTACCAGCACACCAACAAGTGTCATAGTGGTTTAATATGCTTCCATATATTTTCATGGTTTATGAGATGAATGGTCATCAACTGAACTATTAGTGTATAATTATAATCTATGATTGGTGGCCACTTCATCAAGTCTATCTAGCATGATGTTCCCAGCCTTTCCACCTTGCGAAAATGAATTATTCTCATATCATGATCCCACCACCTATGTCATAGGAGAACATACCTAATAGTTGGTGTTGGGTTTCTAGATAAACATGAATACCATTCCATGATATTTCATTGGATTCCAATAAATAGTCATCTCAAAACATATCTGATTATCTTACCGTCTTTTTTTCCTTGGTTGTATTATCATTGTGGAAGGGGGTTCATCGTACCACAACTGTGGGTGTTTTATGATTCAACTATGATGAATAATTGGATAACATTATTTAGTTGAGAGAAAATTGTTGGATTAGATTCATAATGATTCTATAAAAGAGGATGTGATCTGATTAAGAAGTTAGTTAAGTTCTCATATCTGTATTGAGAATCTTCCTTGGTGGGTGACCTCAGAGGATCCGATGAACAAAGGTTTCATGGGGTTGGTTATGATCGATCTTCATAGTTGTAGAAAAATTATAGGGTTTACTCATGCAGTGGTGTTAAATTATATATTAACATCCTCAGAAGAAATACAGTGCTTCAGATCTAAAAGGTGGATTATTGTATGGTATAAAGGAAATATGCAGAGATGACCTGACCAATCGTAACCAACCGATCATGAGATAGACACCCTAAAATGGTTTCAGTATCCTAGAACATTCAGTTAAGGTCATAGAATAGTGGAAATGGTAGTTCTTTTGTAGGTATTTTCCTATTATTTTCACTTTCAATTGAGTATAGATGGATCTTTGAAAGGTCAGTTCAACTCGATCTAAACTAGAAAAAATATCTCCTAGACCAATGTGCTAAAATGGTTCCTTGATTATAAACTCATTCACCAATATTATGTTTTAACCATTTTCATTTACTCTGTAATGAAACCAAAAAATAATAAACAAACTAGAAACACATCCAATCTAGGTTCTTTTATTCGATTCCATTGGATAGTCATTGATGCACCTTCTCTCTAAATTCTAGAATGTTGATGGTATTTCGACTATACTTCCATTTCAACTCAATAAATCATGTGTGTTTTGCATTTATAGTTTTTCTTATTATCAATGTATTTTATGTAGCTCATTTTATATCTCATTTCTAGTAATCTTTATTCTTATTCCTAAATCTTGATAGTAGATGGTTTTTGAAGATGGTCAATTATCTGTTCTATAAATTTCCCAGAAGTTGACAACACCATTTAAATCATAGTGAAACCACCAATGAGTCTATAAATAAAACCTTCTCCCACACCTCAAATGGAGTGAGTCAACGAATGAAACTGGGTGGGGCTCTTTATTGGATTAACTCAATGTTTTATACATGTGTTGTTGATAACATATTTATACATTGCACCTCCAACAAACAAATCTCATTAGGGGCCATTTGGGGACTTCCACTATAAATAGGATGTCAAGATACATCCTATGGAAATGTCTTGGTTAAAAGGAACACCACTCGCAAAAACATGAACTTGATCCTTGATGCACGCCTGTCGTAGGGCATGGTAAAAGCAATTTAATTTTCCTAGTGCAGCACAAAGGCTGACCAGGGTCTTCTCACTTGAGGAGCATTCTCAGTTAATTCTCTTAATTAATCTAATTAACATTAACTACTTCATTTTGGATGTTTTTATTGAATCTAGGAATGTATTTCAATTTAACTTAAATAAAATATAAAACTATCATGCAATGAAAAAATGCAATTAAGTGAGAAAGAACATGGCCTTTATGGGTTGGTTTGTGGGTTCCATCATTTTTCTTGTTAGTATTTAAATTAATTTTATAATTAAACTATGATATCTCATTCATGAATTACTATTATTTTATTTGTTGTTGTGAAATCTTGAATTCATTTAGAAATCTTAACTTCACCTCCTCCTATAATCAAGGTTGATGGCACACCTCGATCGAGAGTGTGACATCTTCCAAGACCTGGCTCCATCGTATGCTATAGCAACCACTGAATGACTCAAATCCATCATATAAAGATATTGTATCAAGTATAAGGGAGGGAAAATATTTAATAAAAGTCTATAAATGAGTTTGAGATCAGTGTCATGGTGGACGATCGCCACACCCATGCAGATCACTCTTCCTCATTACAAACATAATAAAACATTAAAATTTAAGCACAGAATAAATGAAATTTCCACATACCACCCTTGGTCAAATTCTAGGGTTAACCCATACTTTTTTAGGTTAATAGGTCATAGTGGATAATATGATAATAATAAAAGAAGAAAAGAAGGAGAAAGATGAAGAAGAAAACAGGGTGGATTGGTGGACACAAAAATAAAAACAATGCATGTGTTTATTAGAAATACAAATTAAAATTGAAAACTAAAACAAAAAAAAAGAAAAATAAATTAAAACGAAATGGGGAATATTTTAGGATGTAATACCTCATTGGAGATCTCCTCTTTGGTTCCTTGAAGGAATGTATGAAGAATAGGTTGATTTGGGAAAGAGGTGAGGGCCTCCTTTTATAGACAGAAATCTGTACTCCAAAAGAGTGTACGTTCTTGACCCACTAAATTGAAGTTTCACGCATGGTCCCCTTCTTCAAAGTTGTTCATAAATATTTTGGCCGTTTACCCTCCAAATTTCAGAACCGTTTGACACAAGATGAAGGAGGTATGAATATTTCATTTGCGGTTTTTGTTTCTGGATGAAACTTCCAGCAAGGTTCCCCATAATGTATGTCATTTAATGGATTCCATAATGACTTTAAAACTTCCTAAAATATGTTTTAGAGCCATTAATATCTATCCTCATGCTATCCCAGGTATAAAAACCTCATTTGGATGTGTTTAGACTGAGTTTCAGAGCCGTTACGGTGGTGGGGTCCACGTTGTCCGTCCAGAAAAGTGTCGAACTTCAATGAATTTTTAGACCCTTTAGATGGCCGAATCAGCTCCTGGTCCAGAATACAATGTTTAAGGAAATAAAATCAAGATTATAAATAAAAATTAATCACAAAATTTGGGTTTATATTTTTCATTACATGACTAGAATACCTTTTTTGTAAAAATCTGTCTAAAATCAAGAATTAACTGTTTTTTCGAATTTATGCTCAAATTAACACTATAACAAAAAATTGTTACAATTACCCATAAAATAACACTATGGTAAGATTATAAAAAATTATTTACATTATAAAATATATGAAAATGTGAGCTTCATCACTCCCCCACACTTTAACATTTCAGTCCTGGGCAATTATCTTACATCCAAATCAATTTCCACACATCAATCAAAATGAGAAAATATCAATGATCTTATCCAAAATAGAATTAAATCACGTATCATATATAAAAAAACAATTCAATATCATTTTAATTTCAATAAATCAAATTTTTTCAAGCTCATAAATCAATCCATTTCCCAATCACAACTTACATCACATTGAATTTTATGTCACTCTTCATTAAAGAGAAATTGATTCTAGAGTTATGCTCATACTTGGAAATCACATGTATCACCATAGGATTGTGAAAATTATCATTTCTCCATAGTGTGAAGCATGAAAATGAATTTAATCATGAGGACTTTAATTAATGGTTCAAATGATTCTATGGCTTAGGGTTGGTGGGAAAATTATTGAAAAAAGTTCCAGGCTAGAAAGAGGAGGTTAGACTTTTAAGTACAATGCATGATTAAATCAAGGGAAAACACTGGTAATTCCCCTCTCAATCCAAC
The DNA here is from genome assembly GCA_963277665.1 of Viscum album. NCBI lineage: Eukaryota > Viridiplantae > Streptophyta > Magnoliopsida > Santalales > Viscaceae > Viscum > Viscum album. The sequence goes on along the minus strand of OY728153.1, from coordinate 568,023,121 downwards.
TTGAAAATTTTAAAAAAACACCACCCCTCTTATGAAATGGTACATGATCCAATAAGTGATTATAATGAATGATATCATCTATATTCTCCCTCTTTTCAAAGCTCCAGAAAGGCACAACTTTATTTTCGTTTTTATTCATGGAGGTTGAGATGAAAACTGAATACTATGAATGAATTAAAATTCATGCCCTTGATTTTTGAGAGGGAAATGATTCATAAAAGTATTTACAATGAGGAATTAAATCTCATCTTCATTTTTCTATTTTTTTAGGGAGAAATGGATGAAACAAATAAAGCACAATGAAATGACGAAACATTCACAATTATCTTATTATCCTCTCCCAAAAATATTTACACACACCTAGCACCACACAAAAATGATTCATATCTCAATGAACGCACATGAATAGCCCTTCCCCCACACTCAAACTTGAAATAACCATGAAAAAATACTAAAACTGGGGGTAGGTAAGGAAAAATTGGCTTGTAATGTGGCTTAAACCTATAAGTAAATTCATGTCTAAAGGCTTACAAAGGATAAATGTAAAGGTGGGTCTCAAGATAAAATGTGGATAGCCAAATAAATGCCTCAATAATTTCAAATACATTCCATGAAATCCAAAACTTTGTAACATAATTATTCACAAATTATGGTTCTCACACAAAATTCAAGTTTCCCACAAGAATGTGTGGGTATTAGGAAGAATATGTAACAATGGCTTAGAATACCTCACAGGATTGAAAAATAATATTTTGAGTCAGTGCTTCATGGGAATGGATTTAAAAAATAAGTCAAACTCATAAAAATGCTTGAAAATCCATTTTAAGGAAAAATAATTCATATCAAGAATCATTTTAAATCCACTATTTCAAAAATCATTTCATTTCCTTCAAAATAACATAATGTGTGAAAAGTGATAATAATATTCATTAAAGCACAAAAAATGTATTGGACCAAAAAATGAAAGGAGTTTAAATGATAATCATAAAAACGGAACTCCCTTTTGAAATAAAAATTTGCCCTCTTCCTCTAATTCACGGGGCTTCCTTCTTCCTTCATGATCCTAAAAAAGAAAAATTACTCAATTAATCACAAGGATCATTTCATTTATGCTCAAAATGAAAAGAGGGATGGGGATGCATGTTTGACTAAATCCTAATACTGAATTTGAAATATAAATTACTAATATTGAAAATTAAATTACTATAAAGAAAGTAAAGGGTAAATCTTGGTATGATCACCCAAGTGGGCCATGTAATCCTTTACTGCTTCCAGAGGGTAGTACCAACTTTTATCCATAATCTGTCAGTGGAAAAAGCTTCTTGGACATAGACCACCACATGTTGTTCTTCCCATCTTGTAGTTATTTTTTTATTATTGAGGATAATTCTATATATAGAGTACACCGGATCCACCCCCTTTGCATTGTGGTATAGCTTACATGGCAGGGGTAGAATGAAGTATGGAGCCCCTCCTTCTTCGTTGCTACTTGTGAAACACCTCCCTCCCCTTCCAATGGATGCTTTAGATGTGATGTAGTATGTGTCTCTGGTTCTTCAGGTAGAGCCACTGGTATAACTTCATGGGATTCCTCCAGTAGATGTTCAATGTCTTCTGGGAGCTCAAGGTGTGCCTCAACAGGTGAAATTTCTTTTTCCTCCTCCAAGGCATATAAAAGTCTATTTGATTCCGTAAAACAAGAGGGTGTGACATAGAATTCAGATTCAATAAAATCTAAAGGGATAGAGTCAATGAAAGGTTAAACTCCCTGAGTTGGTTCATCTTTATCTCTTATTGATTTGAAAGCGCCTCTTGAAGTTGAATATCACTAGATCGAGGTAGGTATTCATGCTTCTACACCTCGAGTTTGGATTCAACTTCATTGATTTCTTCAATTAAATTAGAGAAGACCTGTTGCAATTTCTTCTTAGCATTGAATCGTTCAATGTCAGTTTTGAGTTTGTCAGCCATGGATATTTCCCATTCCCGAGAGGATTTCTAGACCAAGTACTTATTATTTATTCTTGAGCATATTTCTTGAGTAATCTTGGGACATGTCCCCGACCAAAACATGCATTTCAACTTGTCGAAGCTATGAATATGACAAAACATATATAAGAAATGATTGAAGAACCTTTTGAAAATCCCTTATCCTTAAATACCACCTTTACATCAATCCTTCTTTTATCCTATAGAGATCATGAATGACCTTTATAGGGATGAGCCATGTTTCAAGCCATTATTATCCATTACTACCTTACTCTTGGTATTTTCATGATATTTTAAAGTTGAAGTGTGGGGGTAAGGGAATCAGGGTGGATGAAATGATACACATTGTAAGGAAAAAGTGTGGGGGTTTTAATGTGGGAATTGTAAAAGGTTGTATAATCATTCATTACAGTCTATTTTTTTACCCTCTTGAAAAACATGAAAATGAAAAAAACTAAATAAAAGGAAAAAAAGAAAAAAATGGGCAGTGATGTAAGATCCTGGTTATTGGAAAGGTATGTTTTCATTATGTTGGGTTGAATCCCCTGTTTCGGGATTCAATGGATGTATTCTGAAAGAATGAGAAGTATTGGGGGTGTTCCCGGGGCTCGGGGCACAAAATAAAGGAAATCTGGGCAAGGCAAGGATGGGTGCATGGCTTGCGCATGGCTTGCACATGGCCTAGGTAAAACGTGCGGCCGGCCTAGGAAAATCGTGCAACCCCTCCTCCTCCGGGCATGCACACGGTTTGCGCACGGTTTTTCAAACCGTGCCGCCAAACCGTGAGGCCTCTTAAAGTTGGGAAAAATTACAAAATTTCCACCCTTGTATTTTAAGAACCCAGATGGTATTTCCACTCCATTCCTCCCTCTTCACCCCAGGCACGATCCAAATTTCCCAAGAGCACCAAGAGGTCGATCTCCCTTGTTTCTAAGGCATTTTTTGTGGCATTGATTGCAGATCTAAGATCCTAGTAAGGCTAGTCACATCCTTGTTTCTCCTTTTTTATTTGGTTTATATCTTCTCCCCAATTTTTTTGAAACTCTAAAACCCTATCTTTTGAATGATTTTTAGGGTGAAGCTCCAAAGGTTGGTCAGATCGAGGTCTAAGGGCTCGATTGAGAGTGCGTTCAACTGCGATTTCAAGGTAGGTGGTCTGTGAATGATATTCCATGGTTATTTGGGTATTCGTGCATGTTTAGTTGTGTTCTTATTTACCCTTGGTTATGTTTTGGATAACCATGGCATGTTTGGTAAAAATGGTGTTTAAAATGGAAAATGGGAACCCCCACAATCCTCGTGGGATGTGTTGGGATTGAATTGACCTAATTTAGGGCCATCCATGGGATGCGCCAGGTTTTCTTGGGATTAGGGATTGTTATTAAACAAGTGAAATTGTTTTAATAAATGGTAGAGACCTTAACAAATATGTTGGTGTGATTGGTTGAACTTGGAATAGAAGTTAGGTGATGCACCTAGACTTGGCAATAACCTAAATGTTATTTGGAATAGGTTGAATGGTTGATTCATGGAAATGTTGAACGGGTTAAATGGGTTAATTTGTAAACCGATTAAAAACCATAATGGGATAGGTTATGGGTATGGTGTTTGAATACTTAGTAAAATAGGAATAACACATGGGAATTGGAGGAATGGTTAAATGATGGGAAATGGTAATGTGTTAATGTGTTAAGGCATAAGGTTAATTCCCGTTTGGTTTGTTGGGAATGGTGTTTGTCAAAAGGGAAATGGTATAGTGGTTGATGTTTACTTACATATATTATAATGTTCACATGGCATGGTATAGTGTGGTATGACTTGAGGATCTACACCCACGGGTCGAGTGAAGACTGATGCTCTGAAATCCACCCAAAATGAACAGGTTAGGGATGGGTACAGATGATCTATTCTCCTAACGGTTACATCCACCTAGACTGAGGCTTCGAAGTGAGGATATGGTTTCTATGAGGGGGTTAGTTCTAGTGATATAGGATAATGATGTGTTTACCCTCTAGAATGTGATTGTTGGCCTTAGACCCATGTAACACAATGTATGTGATTATTCCATGAAAATGTGATGAAACGGTAAGTGATGATAATTGGTGTGAAATGAATGGTAATGAAATTGGCTCTGAACTGTTTAATGGAACCTTAAATAATTACTTGTAAATTATCATTCATATTCCTTTTCATGCACTACTTGTTCCTACTGGATATTTCGTAGACACCGTTGGTGGTGGCCTACTGAGTTGTACTCACACCCTGCTCAGGCCGCCGTTGGGTACCCGAGTAGACTTCATGCTTACATGTCAGGAGAAGGGAAAGGGTCCTTGATAGATAGTTGATTGGACCAGGGTAGCACGTGTTAGAGGATCCAGACTTGGATGTCGGGACCATTTTGGGGATTTTGGTCATTGTCTTTATTTTGGGTTTTTGTTCACTTTTGCACTTGTAGTAGGACAAGGCATATTTATTGTTGGAAATGGTTGTAAAGAATGTTCCTTGTTTATTGATTATAATTTCTGATATTGATTTATTTTTGTTGTGGATTACTCTGATCAAAAGGGGGTGTAGTCTCCCCACATGACCACAAAGACCCCTACTGCTAGTCAGCAGCCTTTGGCGTACGGGGAGGCGCGCTTAAGTTCATGTAACTGCCCGGCTCGGAGCACCAGTTTAGTGGCTTCCAGGTCGAGGACGTTACAAAGTGGAATCAAAGGAGCTATTTCTTCTCCTTCTATGAGGTTTTGTTATTTGGGATTGTTATCCAAGGGTTAAGACGTGTCAGGCCTTGGTAATGAGCTCATGCTTCGAAGTAGCTAAGTCAAGTATGGGGGAAAACCCATGTCACCCTGGGTGGGAATTGCTGTTCTTGGTTGTGTGTTTTTACAATTGATGATATTTCACCATTGGGTGATGCACATGTGGTTTGATGTGACTGTTTTATGATATTTTTCTCAGGGCCTTAACAGCATGAATATTTTCATTCATGCATCATTGTAGGCACCTAGGGAGATAGGTGACATGAATTGTGTTATGCACACGCATGGGGTGGGTGTGTGAGGCAGGAAAGTTGGGCGCATCATGAATTTCATGAAACCAAGAAATAATGAGAATAATGAGATAAAACAAGTGGGTAAATGATGTTTAATGATATATATGGGTTTCAAATGAAGTGGAAAAAATGTTTTTGTAAAATTCTATGTGAGTTTGGTGGTATTTCATGGTTGTTTAACCCATGTGGACCATGGCCCATGGTACGGATGGTCGGGGTGGTGAATTTGAGGTTCTAATGTCATTGAATTAGTATATGAAAATGGGTTGTTGTACCTAGTAAAGATTTTTTGATAAAGTCGTGAAAGTTTCATGGTACACGTTCTAAATCTAGTGCTTGGCATTGTAGTGAAATGCCAACACGATGTCAGTTACTAGTTGGGAAACAGGAGGATGTTGCTGAGAACACTCCTCTAGTTTAAGAGCATGAAAATTTAGTGATCAATGAAGGTAGAGAAGACCAGTTCTGGGATAACATGGCTTGCCTTATGCAGATGATGGATCGGGACCCAGGAAGGGTTGCACTGAGTATGTTTGAGCTGACCCCAGGAGTTCCAGCAGCAGCACCCATCGACCTTCACTGGAGAGGGTGGGCCAGAGGTAGCAGAGTTCTAGTTAGAGTCTGTCTAGATGATACTAGATCATTTGGAGAACCCTGTTGAAAAGCAATTAAAGCTGGCTGTTTATATGTTGCAGGGCCAGGCAAGGTGTTGGTGGGACATTCAGTCTCAGACTGAGCAGGCTAAGGGGATGTCATGGAAGGTTTTCCCAGAGAAGTTTCTAGGGCATTTTTACCCAGATACTTTTAGATAGAAGCAAGCTGATGAGTTTATGAGCCTGACTTAGGGATCGCTATCGGTGATAGACTATGCTAGTCACTTCACTGATTTGTGATGCTTTGACCCAGTGTTAGCAGGGGATGAGGCAGCGGTAGAAAAGTGTTTCCAGGATTGATTGAGACATGAGATCAATTCTCAAGTAAATATCTTCCTCTTGAAGAGGTTTGCAGAGGTGATGGATCAGGCACTCATCTCTAAAGGGAACCTGAAGGGAGCATCAGGTGGTGGGCTTGTCGTTCCAGCTGGGTGGACAAGTGGTGCATCTTCCAAAGGTCGGAAGCGCCATTTGGAAAGTTTCCAGCAAGGTGGTCAAAATAGAGGGTCATCCTGTCCGAGTGGGTACCATATATTCTGTCATTAGTGTGGTAGGTCAGGGAATACGTGTGTTCAGTGTCCTCGACCTCCAGTCGAGTGTCATTCGTGTGGCAGGATGGGACATGTATAGAGGTTATATAGTAATCTTTGGCAGCTGAGCGAGTATAATGGTGAAAAGTAGGTGCCGAGTATTGGAATGGGATCAGTTGCCTCATATCAGAAAGGCAGTTGGAGCTCCATGAGCCATACTAGCAGGGGCGGTGGATGTGGGACTCCAGGGAAAGTTCGATCACACCAGTAGTGAAGTGTAACTATGAGTACTCAGGTAGGAGCCCAGGGTAGAGGCGCAGGTCAGCATCAGGCAGTTCAGTTTTTGACTAATGATAGCGAGGCCGAAACGTCAACTGTTCAAGGTACGATCCTTGTAGCATCTACTTTTTCTAGTGCATTGTTTGACATAGGTTCCACACACTCTTTTATCTCCTCTTATCTTGTGGTATCATTGGGATTACCTATGGATAGGGTGTGTGGAGTTATGTCAATTGACACTCCGTTGGGGGTGCGGGTTGAGGAAATCAAACAGTGCAAGGGATGTGCCTTGGAAGTTGGTGGGTATCATTTTCTATGGGATTTCTTCATTCTCGAGATTTTAGGGTTTGACCTAATCTTGGGAATGGATTGGTTGGTGTGGTACCCATCGCACACAGACTGTTATCATTGCAAAGTATCGTTCATGTCTCTTGAGGGTGACACTTATATCCATCGTGGCGATTGGGATGTTCGAACAGGTCTTGTAGCACCGTTTGGTCAGCGGTTGAGTGGACTCACAGCTCGAGTGACATGTCTTATGATTGATGATAATGAAAGAGGGGAATAGTTTGTTTTCCCTCCTGTGGTGGATTGGTATAAAGACGTGTTTCCCGAGGATTTCTCGGGGTTACCCCCTAAGAGGGATGTTGAGTTCTCAATCGAGTTCCTGCCGATAGCGGAGCCAATTTCCATTCCGCGATATCGAATGGCACCGACAGAACTCCAGGAACTGAAGGTTCATCTTGAGGAGTTGGAGTGTAAGGGGTTTATCTGTCCTAGTATGTCTCCTTGGGGATCTCTAGTGCTTTTTGCAAAGAAGGTTGATGGGTCGTTGAGGCTGTGTGTTGACTATCGAATGTTGAATCAGATGAAAGTGAAGAATCAGTACCCACTTCCTAGAATTGATGATGTATTTGATCAGTTGAAGGGTGCATCAGTGTTTTATAAGATTTATCTGAGGTCGGGTTATCACCAGTTGAGAGAGAGGTCTTCTGACATACCGCGAATAGCTTCCCGGAGTCGGTACGAGTTGTTTGATTTTGTGGTAATGCCTTTAGGCTTGACCAATGAACCAATGGTGTTTATGGATTTGATGAACCAGATCATTCATCCCTATCTAGAATAGTTTGTGTTTGTCTTTGTTGATTATATCTTAGTGTACTCAAAAATTCATGACAATCATGCCCAACATCTTTACATCGTCTTGGGTACACTAAGAGAGAATCGTCTATACTCCAGGCTATCAAAGATTCAATTCTGGATAGGGGAGGTTCATTTTCTAGGTCACATCATCTCGGAGGTAGGTGTGTCAGTGGATGCAGAGAAAGTACAAGCAGTTGTATCTTGGGAGCAGCCCAAGAGTGTTTTAGATGTTCAGTGTTTTTTGGGTTTGTCCAAATATTATTGAAGGTTCATTAAATAATTATCTCTCTTAGAAGAAGCACTCTCGGGAATTACCATGAAAGGAAATGGGTTTGATTGGTCTGAGGCTTGTGAGAATTCCATTCAAGAGTTGAAGAAGCGGTTGACGACAACACCTATATTGATCTTACATGAGCTGGGTAAGAAGTACATCGTGTTTTGTGATGCATCCGGAATCGGACTTGGGGCTATGTTGATGCAGGATGAGCATGTTGTGGCTTCTGGGTCGAGGAAATTGAGACCCCATGAGTGGAAATATCCCACTCATGATCTTGAGTTGTCTGTAGTAGTGTACGCCTTGAAGTGCTGGAGGCACTATCTGTTGGGAGAACGGTTTACCGTGTATACCAACCATAAGATCCTAAAGTACATCTTTTCACAGTAGGATCTAAATCATTAGTAGTGAATATGTGTTGAATATCTCCAGTATTTTGACATTTAGTTGGTGTACATGCCAGGAAAGGGAAATAGTGTTGCTGATGCTCTAAGCAGGAAGGTTCCGAGTTAGGTGGTTCAGGAGTCCAGCACCGAGTGGAAGGTGATGGATTTGTTTACAGAGATGCACCTAGAGGTGTAGGAGGAGAGTTTTCAGGTCACTCTTTCCTCCTTAACGATGGAGTAAATTCTTTTGAGTCGAGTTAAGGAAGGTCAGCTTGATGATCCTGAGTGCTTGGCCATTATAGAAAAACTTAAAGGTGGGGAGCTACCTTCTATGTGGGCAATCATTGTGGATGGTGTTTTCCGTATTCGTGATCTTGTGGTTGTGCCAAAGTGTGTGCGGGAAGAGTTAATGGGTAGGTTCCCCGCATAAAAGTAGGAATTTCATCTTGGTTTGACCAAGATGTACCATGATCTCCAAAGGCTGTTCTGGTGGCCTAGAATGGAGAAGGAAGTTGCGGGCTTTGTGGCATGGTGCCTTACCTGTCCGTAGGTGAAGGTCGAGCATCAACACATGAGTGGTTTGTTGTATCCACTGCCCATTCTAGAATGGAAGTGGGATGATGTGACAGGGGATTTTTTTTGGGTCTTCCAAGGACGCTGCAGAAGAATGATTCAATCTGGGTGGTTGTGCATCGGTTAACGAAAGTGGCTCATTTCATACAGATTTAGGGGACCTTTACAGTCAACCAGTTGGGTGAGCTATATGTTCGAGAAAAAGTGCATTTGTATGGGGTTTCATGAACCATAGTTTTGGACCGTGATCCGCATTTTGCATCATGTTTCAGGAAAGGGTTACAGAAGGCTCTTGGTACACAGGTGTTTTTGAGTACAACTTTCCACCCGCAGATGGACAGGCAGTCGGAGTGTACAATCCAAGTTTTAAAAGACATGTTAAGATCTTGTGTCTTAGACCATGGTCATTCTTGGGATAGGCACCTATCTCTGGTTGAGTTTTCCTAAAACAACAGTTTTCAGGCTGCGATTCAGAAGGTACCGTTTGAGGCACTTTATGAGAGACCATGTAAATCTCTGTTGTGTGGGTTAGAGGCCGGTGAATCTGAGTTATTGGGGCCAAGTCTCATGCAGGAGACTTCAGAGAAAGTTATGTTGATCAGGAAGTGAATGGCTACAGATTAGAGTAGGTAGAAGTCATATGAAGATCGGAGGTGTAGACCTCTTATGTTCGGGGTGGGTGATAAAGTGTTCTTATGGGTGTTTCCATGTTTGGGTCACCGTCGGATTCAGAAGCAAGTTAAGTTGGCACCTAGTTATGTTTGAGCTTTTGAGATTGTGGAGATGTTTGGACTAGTGGCTTACCAATTGTCTCTCCCACAACGGTATAGTGGGATGCATTATGTGTTTCATGTGTTGCAGCTTCGATGGTATCACCCTGACCCATCTCATGTGGTTGATGTGCAGGATGTGGAGCTTGAGGCTGATGCGTCCTTTGAGGAGCATCTGGTTCGTGTGGTGGATCATAGAGAAAAGGTCTTGCGAGGAATTTTTGTGCCATTAGTGAGAGTACTATGACAGCATGGGAAAGTTCAGGAAGAAACATGGGATCAGGAATCGAATATGCGGGCTCAGTGGCCCAAACTCTTCTCTTCGGTGAATCAATGAGGCTTGGAAACTCGGATCGAGGACGAGCCATTGTAAGGTGGGGAGGTTTTAAAATACTGGTTTTTTGGAAAGGTATGTTTTCGTTATGATTGGTTGAATCCCTTGTTTTGGGCTTCAAGGGATGTATTTTGAAAGTATGAGAAGTACTGGGGGTGTTCTGGGGGCTCGGGGCACGAAACAAAGGAAACCTGGGCAAGGCAAGGCTGGGCGGACGACTTGTGCATAGCTTAGGATAACCGTGTGGCCAGCCCAGGAAAACCGTGTGACCCCTCCTCCTCCAGATAGTAGCATGCGCACAGTTTGTGCATGTTTTTTCAAACCGTGCGGCCAAACCATGCGGCCTCTTAATTATGGGAATAATTACAAAATTGCGACCCTGGGATTTTAAGAACCCACTCGGGATTGCCTCTCCATTCCTCCCTCATCACCCTAGGAATGAACCAAATGGCCCAAGAGCTCCAAGAGGTCGATCTCTCTTGTTTCTAAGGTGTTTTTGGTGCCGTTGATTATAGATCAAAGCTCTGGGTAAGGCTAGTCTCATCCTTGATTCTCTTTTTGGTTTTGGGTTTGTATCTTCTCTCCCTCTTGTTCTGAAACTCTAAAACCCTATCTTGTGGGTGAGTTTTATGTTGAAGCCCCAAAGTTTGGTTCGATCGAGGTCTAAGGGATAGATTCAGAGTGCGTTCAACCGTGTTTTGGAGTTAGGTGGTCTATGAATGATATTCCATTGTTGTTTGGGTATTTTTGCATGTTTATTTGTGTTCTAGTTTCCCCTTGGTTATGTTTTGGATTACCTTGGAATGTTTGCTAATAATGGTGTTTAAAATGGAAAATGGTAACCCTCACGATCCTCATGGGATGTGTTGGGATTGACTTGACCTAATTTAGGGCCATCCATGGGATGCACCAGCTTTTCCCGGGCATAGAGATTGTTATTAAACAAGTGACCTTGTTGTAATAAATGGTAGAGCCCTTGACAAATATGTTGTCATGATTGTTTGAACTTGGAATAGAAGTTAGGTGATGCACCTAGACTTGGAAATAACTAAAAGGTTATTTGGAATATGTTTAATGGTTGATTCATGTAAATGATGAACGGGTTAAATGGGTTAATGTGTAAACCGATTAAAGACCATAATGGGATAGGTTATGGGTTTGGTGTTGAATGATTAGTGAGATAGGAATAACACATGAGAATTGGGTGAATGGTTAAATGATGAGAAATGGTAATTTGTTAATGGGTTAAGGCTTAATGTGAATTCCCATTTGGTTTGTTGTAAATGGTGTTAGTCAATAGGTAAATTGTATGGTGGTTGATGTTTAATTACATATATAAGCATGTGAACATGGCTTGGTAGAGTGGGGTATGAATTGAGGATCTACACCCATGGGTCGAGTGAAGACTGATGCTCTGAACTCCACCCTAAATGCACGGGTTAGGAATGGGTACTGATGATCTATTCTCCTAACAGTTGCATCCACCCGGACTGAGGCTTCAAGGTGAGGATATGGTTTCTATGAGGGGGTTAGTCCTAATGATATAGGATAACGATTTTTTACCCTCTCGCATGTGATTGTTGGCCTTATACCCATGTAACATAATGTATGTGATTAACCCATGGAAATGTGATGAAATGGTCAGTGAAGATAACTGGTGTGAAATGAATGGTAACAAAATTGGCTCTGAACTGGTTATTGGCACCTTAAATAATTACTTGTCAATTATCATTCATATTCCTTTTTCATGCAATACCTATTCATACTGGATATTTCATAGACACCTTTGGTGGTGGCCTACTGAGTTGTACTCACACCCTGCTCGGGCCGCCGTTGGGTACCCGGGCAGACTTCACGCTTGCAGGTCAGGAGAAGGGCATGGGGCCTTGCTAGATAGTTGAGTGGACTAGGGTTGCATGTGGTGGAGGATCTGGACTTGGAAGTTAGGACCATTTTGGGTATTTTGGCCATTGTCTTTATTTTGGGTTTTTGTTCACTTTTTCACTTGTAGTAGGACATGGTATTTTTATTGTTGGAAATGGTTGTTAAACATGTTCCTTGTTTATTGATTATTGTTTCCGCTATTGGTTTATTTCTATTGTGGCTTACTCTAATCGAAAGGGGGTATATTCTCCCCAATTTTCCACAAAGACCCCCCACTACTAGTCATCAGCCTTTGGCATACGAGGAGGTGCACTTAAGGTCATGTAACCACCCAGCTCGGATCACCGTTTTATTGGCTTCTGGGTCGGGGACGTTACATGTGATTTGGGAGAACCAAAAATCACCATTTTCTAGACTGACGATCTTATAATTGTGTGTGGATTGGTGATGGATGTGAGTTTTGATCTAATCATAAAATTTGAAAAAAATAAAAAAGAGGCTGCATTAGTCATTCATTTTTCTTTACTTTGAGCATGACCTTACATTGAGTTTTGGGGGATGTGGGTGTTGGTACATTAAAGAGGATAATTTCATTACAATTTTTGATATAATACATTATGATTAAGAGATAAATCTCTATCTTGAGCCTTAATTTTTGAAACATCAAATCCTACCAACCATAAGCCTCAGAGTCATTTGAACCATTATTGAGAAGTCCTCATTATTTTCTGTGCCTTTTGGCTTTACAAAGTGCAGAAAGTAGTTCTTTTATAAGCTTATGGAAAATGTGCATGTTCTCATGATATGATAATAACTCTACTTGAATTTTATCATGAGAGATGAGAGGAAGAATTCAAAGGTGAGGTAAATCATGATGCGGTATGCTTAATAATAATGAATTGAGAAGCTTGAATTAAAGAAAGAAGAAGTTCCATTTTTTTAAAGGGAAAATTAAAATACATGATCTAATTGTTTCTTTAAAAAATGTAAAATTAAATTGATATTTTATGTGTATTTTTTAATGTTTCATTTTACATTGAAAATTATAAAATTTTATTACTTTGGTATTTTAATATTGGTAACATTTTTGTCCTTTGAATTCCATGTTGAGATTTTATGCTTGAGGACAAGCATAGTTTAAGTGTGGGGGAATTGATAGAGAAAATATTTTCAATTAAATTTACATTGAATTTAATTTTTTAAGCCCAAAAAATTGTTAATCTAAGATTAATTACTTCATTTTTATGATATTGGTGTTATTTTCAGCTGAATAGTAAAAATGGCCCATTTCGGAATTTTAATTATTTTTAATTATTTATGTAGTTTTTCCATAAAATATTATAAACTAATCCAAATTGAAATATTCTTTATTTTCAAGATTCTACACATCCAGGGCTGCATGTACTATGTCTGGAAGAAAAGATGAATCGACCATATGGAAGCTCAAATGAAGCTCACAAGTTGTCTAAAGAAAACAGTTTAAAGTTCTGCCAAATTTTTTAGTGGGGTCCATATATCATTCTTGGTCAGACCAATTGTTGTTAAATTCGATGGATGGACATGCAAGGAGTTGGGGAATATATTTAATGAAGGAAAGGCCATGTGAAGTTTCTATTTAAGGGTCAATTAAATCTTCCTAATCCAGGGGTTGACGTTTGGATAGTCTGACTGGACAGAATAAATTGTCACAATAAAAGGAGCATAACTATCGGAATACTTGTCCAAATCCGCTGAGATTTTGAGCGGAAACAACCAAAATAATTATGGACAACATTAAAAAAGGGTTTAATGCGTGAATATGTCATTAATTGGGGATACAACACGTCAAAATTCAGTAAAAATTATGGCTATAAAAGGAGGAGAGGTCCTCCCTATCAAAGCATCTCATTCTCCATCCATTCCTTCAAGGAACCAAGGAGGATATCTCCACCAAGGGAGGCCAGCCAAAACACTTCCACATTTCTTTTTAATGTATTTATTTTATTTATTTTTGATTTATATTTCAATATTTTGGATGCATGCTTGTTGTAGGGCGTGGAAAAAGAAATTTAATTTTCCTAGTGCAGTACAGAGGTTTACTAGGGTCGTCTCACTTTAGGAGCGTTCTAAGTACATTCACCTAATTAATATAATTCACATTAACTAATTCATTTTTGATTTTTTTATTTAATATAGTAATGTAATGCAATTTAACTTAAATAAAACATAAAACTAACATGAAATGACAAAATGCAATTAATTGAGAAAGAGATTGGCCATTATGGGTTGGTTTGTGGGTTCCATCATTCTCCTTGTTAGTATTTAGAATAAGTTTGATAATTAAATTATGATATATAATTAATGAATTAAAATTATTTTATTTGATAGTGTGAAATATTGAATTCATTTTTCAATCTTAACATCACCTCCTCCTATAATCAAGGTTGATGGCACACCTCGATCGAGAGTGTGACATCTTCCAAGACCTGGCTCCATCGTATGCCATTACAACCATTGAATGGCTCAACTCCATCGTATAAAGAGCTTGTATCCAGTATAAGGGAGTGAAAATATTTAACAATAGAATATAAATGACTTTGAGATCAGTTTCGTGGTGGAAAATCACCACACCCTTGCACATCACACTTTCTCATCACAAACTTAATAAAACATCATAATTTAAGAACCGAATAAATTAAATTGCCACATACCTCCCATGGTGAAAGTCTAGGGTTAACCCCTAATTTTTTTTGGTAAGAGGTCACTGTGGATAATATGATAAGAATAAAAGAAGAAAAGAAGGAGAAAAGATGAAGAATAAAACAGGGTGGATTGGTGGACACAAAAATAAAAACAATACAGGAGTTTATTCGAAATCTATATTACAATTGAAAACTAAAAAAATAAAAAATAAAAATAAATTAAAAAGAAATGAGGAATATTTGAGGCTGGCCTCCCTCGGTGGAGATATTGTCCTAGGTGCCTTGAAGGAATAGATGGAGAATGGGATGATTTGGGAAGGAGGCGAGGGCCTCCTTTTATAGGTAGAAATCTGTAATCCAAAATATTGCGTGTTCTTGACCCATGAAATGGAAGTTTCATGTTTGTTACCTTTATTAAAAGTTTTTCATAAATAATTTTTCCATTCACCCTCCAAATTGTAGTTCCGTTCAACACAAGATGAAGGAGTTATGAATTTTTCATTCGTAGTTTCTGTTTTTGGATGAATTTTCCAGGAAGGTTCCTCCAAAATCATGTCGTTTAATGGCTGTTGTAATTACTTAAAAACTTCATCAAATTTTTTTAGAGATGTGCCTATCTATACTCATGCTATCCCAGGTTTAAACACCTCATTTGGATGTGTTTAGGTTGAGTTTGGGTTCTGTTACGGTGGTGGGGTCCATGTTGTCCGCTCGAAAAAATATCCAATTTCAATGAATTTTTATGCCCCTTAGATGGCTGAATCAGCACCTGGTCCAGAATAAAAAGTTGAAGAAAATATAATCAAGATTCTAAATAAATTTAATATAAAAATTTGGATTTATATTTTTCATTAAATGACTAAAATACCCTGGATGTAAAAATCTCTCTAAAATCCAGAATTAACTGTTTTTTCTCATTTAAGATCAAATTATCACTATAACCAAAAAATGTGACAATTAACCATTCAATAACACTATGGTGTGATTATAAAAAATGATTCACAGTATAAAATTTATGAAAATGTGATCATTATCACTCCCCCACACTTAAACATTTCACTCATGGAAAATCATATTACATCCAAATAAATTTCCACACAACAATCAAAAATGAGAAAATATCAATGATATTATCCAAAATAGAATACAATAATGTATCATCTATAAAAAAAATTCTATAATTTTCATTTCAATCATTCAATTTTTTTCAACCTCATAAATCAATCCATGTCTCAATCACAACCTACCTCACATTGAATTTTATGTCACTCATCATTCAAGAGAAATTGTTTCTAGAGTTATGCTCATACTTGGAAATCCCATGTATCACCATAGGCTTGTGAAAATTTTCATTTACCCATAGTGTGAAACATGAAAAATAATTCAATCATGAGGGATTTATTTAATGGTTCAAATGATATTGTGGCATAGGGTTGGTGGGAAAATTATTGGAAAAAGTTCCAGGCTAAAAAGAGGAGGCTGGACATTTAAGTACAATGCATGATTAAATCAAGAGAAAACATAGGTAATTCCTCTCTCAATCCCTCTTGAAAATGTAAAATACAACACCACCCCTCTTATTACATGGTACATGAGCCATTATGTGATTATAATTAATGATATCATCTAAGTTCTCCCTTTTTTTCAAAGCCTCAGAAAGGCACAACTCTATTTTCTTTTTTTCATGGAGGTTGAGATGAAAATTGAATACTACGAATGAATAAAAATTCATGCCCTTGATTTTTTAGAGGTACATGAGTAATAAAATATTTTGAAATGAGTTATTCAATCTCATATCCATTTTTCTCTATTTTTTTGAAGGAGAAATGAATGAAACAAATAAAGTACAATGAAATAACGACACGTGCCCAATTATATTATTTTCCTTTGCCCAAAATATTTACACACACCTATAACCACAAATAAATGATACACATCCCAATGAACACACATGAAAATCCCTTACCCCACAGTCAAACTTGAATTAACCATGCAAAAATACTAAAAGTGTGGGTTGGTAAGGAAAAATTGGCATGTAATGTGGATTAAACCTATAAGGAAATTCAATACATTTAAGGGATTATGAAGGTTAAATGTAAAAGTGGGTCTAAAGATAAAATGTGGCTAGCCAAATAGATGCCTCAATAATTTAAAATACATTCCATGAAATCCATATCTTTGAAAGGGATTTATTCCCAAATTCTGGTTCTCACACAAAATTAAAGTTTCCCTCAAGAATGTGTAGGTATTAGGATGAATATGTAACATTGGATTAGAATACCTCACATGATTGGAAAAAATATATTTTGAGTCAGTGTTTCATTGGTATGGATTTCAAAAATTAATCAAACTCATAAAAATGATTGAAAATACATTTGAAGGAAAAAAGAATTCATATCAACAATAATTTAAAATACAATATTTCAAAAATCATTTCTTTTCTTTGAAAATCAATTGATGTGGGAAAAGTGATAAGAATATTCCTTAAATCTCAAAAAATGTTTTTAATCAAAAAATGATAGGAGTTTAAATGATAATATTAAAAAGTGTTCTCCCTGTTGAAATAAATATTTGGTCCTCTTCCTCTAATTCTCGAGGATTCCTTCTGCCTTCATGATCCTACAAAAGATAAATTACTCAATTAAACCCAAGGATCATTTGATTTAAGCTCAAAATGAAAAGAGGGAGGGGTCCCCATGTTTGATTAATTACTAATACTAAATTTGATATCTAAATTCATAATATTGAAAATTAAATTACTATAAAGCAAGTAAAGGATAAATCTTAGTATGATCCCCCAATTGGGCCCTGGAAACTTTTACTGCCTCCAGAGGGCAGTACCAAGATTTATCTAAAATCTGTCAGTGGATAAAGCTTCTTGGACATGAACCACCACAAGCTGTTCTTCCCAGCTTGAAGTTCTTTTTTATTGTTGAGGAAAATTCTATATATAGAGTACACCAGATCCCCCCCCCCCTTCACATTGTCGTACAACTTACATGGTGGGGGTAGGATGAAGTATAGATCCCCTCCTTCATTGCTACTTGTTCAACATATACCTCTCCTTCCAATGGATGATTTAGATGTGAAGTATTATATGACTTTGGTTCTTCAGGCAAAGCCATTGGTATAATTTCATGGGCTTCCTCCAGTAGATGTTCTATGTCTTTTGTGAGCTCCAGGTGTGCCTTAACAGGTTAAATTTCTTCCTCCTCCTCCAAGGCATAGAAAAGACTATATGATTCTATAAAACAAGAGGGAGTGACATAGAAACTCATGATCAATAAAACCAGAAGGGATAGAGTCAATGAAAGGTTCAACTCCCTGAGTTGGTTCAGCTTTAATCTCTTCTTGATTTGAAATCACTTATTGGAGTTGATTATCACTAGATGGGGGTAGGTAGTTATGCTTCTCCACCTCGAGTTTGGATTCAAATTCATTTATTTCTTCAATAAAATTAGGGAAGACCTGTGGAAATTTATTCTTAGAAATGAATCTTTCAATCTCAGTTTTGAGTTAATCAGCCATGGATATTTCCCATTCCTGAAAGGATTTCTTGACCAAGTAATTCCTATTTATTCTTGACCATATTTCTTGAGTAATCTTGGTACATGTCAGCGACCAGGACTTGCATTTGAACTTGTCAAAACTATGACTGTGAAAAAACATATTTATAATGATTGAGGCACCTTTTGAAAAGCCCTTATCCTTAAATACCACCTTTACATCAATCCTTATTTTATCCAATAGAGACTATGACTGACCTTTATAGGAATGATCCATGTTTCAAGCAATTTTTATCCATTCCTACCCTACTATTGGTACTTGCATGATATTTTAAAGTTGAAGTGTGGGGGTAAGGGAATCATGGTGGACATAATAATACACATTGTAAGGAAAATGTGTGGGGGTGATAATGTGGGAATTGTTAAAGGTTGGGTAATCATTTATTGTACTCTATTGTTTTTTCCTTCTTGAAAAAAATGAAAATGAAAAAAAACAATTAAAAAAAGAAAAAAAAGGAAAAAATGGGTTATGATTTGGGAGAACACAAAATAACCATTTTCCATACTGACGATATTCTAATCGTATGTGGTTAGGTTATATATGTGAGGTTTGATCTAATCAAAAATTTAGAAAAAAATAAAAAACTATAAAAAATAGAGGGTGCATTAATCATTCATTATTCTTTACTTTGAGTAAGACCTTACTTTGAGTTTTGGGGGAAGTGGCTGTTGGTACATTAAAGTAGAAAATTTCATTACACTTTTTCATATCATGAATTATGCTTAAGAGATAAAACTCCTACTTGAGCCTTAATTTTTAAAACATCAAATCCTACTATCCTTAAGACTTAGAGTCATTTGAACCATTATTGAAAAGTCCTCATGATTTTATGTGCCTTTTGGCTTTACAAAGTGGAGAAAGTAGTTCTTTTACAAGCTTATGGATAAAGTGAATATTCTCATGATATGAGCATAAATATACTTGAATTGTATCATGATATATGAGATGAATAATTCAATGTTGAGGTAAATCATGATGCGACATGATTAATAATTATGAATTGAGATGCTTGAATTAAAGAAAGAAGAAGTTTCATTTTTTTCAAAGGGAAATAATAAAATGCATGATTTAATTGTTTCCATGAAAAATGGGAAATTAAATTGATATTTTTTGTGGATTTTTGAATGTTTTATTTTACATTGAAAATTATTAATTTTTTTAACTTTGTAATTTGAATATTGATAACATTGGTGTCCTCTGAATTCCATGTTGAGATTTTATGCTTGAGGACAATCATAATTTAGGGGTGGGGGAATTGATAAAGAAAATATTTTCAATTAAATTTACATTGAATTTAATTTTTTTACACCCAAAAAATTGTTAGTCTAAGATGAATTACTTTAGTTTTATGATATTGGTGTTATTTTGAGATGAACAGTAAAAATGCCCCATTTAAGATTTTTAACGGTTTTAAATTATTTTTGTAGATTGGCCATAACATATTCTAAACTAATCAAAATTGGAAAATTCTTTTTTTTCTAAATTCTAAACATCGAGGGATGCATTTACTATTTTTGTACCAAAAGATGCATTGTCCATATGGAAGCTCAAAAGAAGCTCACAATTTGTATCAAGAAAAGTGTTTACAGTTCTTCCGTTTTTTGGTGTGGGGTCCATAACTCATTCTTGGTGGGCCCAATTGATGTGAAATTCGGTAGATGAAAGAGAAAGGATTTGGGGAATATCTTTAATGAAGGCAATCCCATGTTAATTGTCCATTTATGGGGCCATTAATGCTTTCTAATACGGGGGATTTCCGTTTTGGAGAGTCTGACTGGACAGAATAAATGGTCATAGTAAAACAAGCATAACTCTCGGCATACTTGTCTAAATATGATTTTATTTTAAGGGGAAATGACCACCATAATTATTAAAAACATTAAAGAAGGGTGAAATGCGTGAAGATGTAATTAATTGGGGCTACAATGTTTTAACATTCAGGAGACAAATTCTGGTTATAAAAGCAGGAGAGGTCCTCCCTATCAAAGCATCCCATTCTCCATCCATTCTTTCAAGGCACCAATGAGGAGATCTCCATCATGGGAGTCCAACTGCAACTATTCCCCATTTCTTTTAAATTTATTTATTTTCTTTATTTTTGTTTTATATTTCAATAGTTTTGACACACGCCTATCGTAGGGCGTTCCAAAAGAAATTTAATTTTCCTAGTGCAGCATAGAGGCTGACCAGGGTCGTCTCACTTGATGAGCTTTCTCAGTTCATTCACCTAATTAATCTAATTATTATTAACTAATTCATTTTGGATTTTTTTATTTAATCTATGAATGTAATTAAATTTAACATAAATAAAATATAAAACTAACATGCTATGACAAAATGCAATTAATTAAGAAAGAACTTGGCCTTTATGGGTTGGTTTGTGGTTTCCATCATTCTCCTTGTTGGTATTTAGATAATGTATAATAATTCAATTATGAGATATCATTCATGAATTACAATTCTTTTATTTGTTGTTGTGAAATTTTGAATGCATTTACCAATCTTAACTTCACCTCCTCCTATAAGTATGGTTGATGGAACACCTCGATCGAGAGTGTGACATCTTCCAAGATCTGGCACCATCATATGCCATTTCAACCACTGAATGGATCAACTCCATCGTATGAAGAGATTGTATCTAGTATAAGGGAGGTAAAATATTTAATAAAATAATATAAATGATTTTGAGATTAGTGTCATGGTGGACAATTGCCACACCTATGCGCATCACCTTTTCCCATCACAAACATAATAAAACATCAGAATTTAAGCACAGAATAAATGAAATTGCCACATACCTACCTTTGTCCAAGTCTAGTGTTAACCCCTAATTTTTTAGAGTAATAGGTCATGGTGGATAATATGATAAGAATAAAAGAAAGAGAAAAGATGAAGAAGAAAACATGGTGGATTGGTGGGCACAAAAATAAAAACAATGCATGAGTTTATTAGTAATCTAAATTACAATTGAAAAATAAAAAAAATAAAAACGAAAAATATATTAAAAAGAAATGGGCATGATTTTAGGTTGGCCTACCTTGGTGGAGATCTCCTCCTTGGTTCCCTGAAGGAATAGATGGAGAATGAGATGATTTGGGAAGGAGATGAGGGCCTCCTTTTATAGGTAGAAATCTGTACTCAAAACAATTGCGTGTTCTTGACCCATTAAATGGAAGTTTCACATGTGGGACCCTTCATCCAAGTTGTTAATAAATATGTGTTCCATTAACCCTCCAAATCTAAGCTTATTTGGACACAGGATGAAAGATTTATTAATTTTTCAATCTAGGATTATGTTTCTGGATGAAGCTTCCAGGAAGGTTACTCCAAAAGTATGTCATTTAATGGCCACCTTAATGACTTCAAAACTTCCTAAATTTTTTTAGATCTGTTCCAATCTATCCTTGTGCTATTCCAGGTGGAAACACCACATTTGGAAGTGTTTAGGCCAAGTTTGGGTTCCGTTACAGTGGTGGGATCCATGATGTTCGCCTGGAAAAATATCCAACTTCAATGAATTGTTAGACCCCATAAATGGTCGAATCAGATCCTGGTCCAAAAGAAAAAGTTGAAGGAAATAAAATCAGGATTCTAAAAAAATTTAATCACAAAATTTGGATTTCTATTTTTCATGAAATTATTAAAATACCCTTGATGTTAAAATCTGTCTAAAATCCAGAATTAACCATTTATTTGTATTTAAGCTCAAATTACCACTATAACCAAAAAATGTGACAATTAACCATAAAATAACACTATGGTGAGATTATAAACAATGATTTATAGTATAAAATATATTAAAATGTGACCTTAATCAATCCTATTGGCATATTAGCGACACTAGAATCATAACATAGTTGGCATATTTATTTCCATTTTCCATACACTCTAAACCAGATCACTTTTCCCTATCAAAATTATATAACCTATATGAGGATGGGGGAATCTTAGACCATCATGATAGTATCCACCCCTGATCATTGTTTAATGACCCATAAAACCTAATCCATTTTTTAACCATTCATTTATTTAAAATAAAACTCGAGATTGAAAAGGTTTAGTGTTTTAGAGGTTCTAGATACATTGGAGAATTATAATTACAACTCTCATAAAAGAGAGTACAAGAAAATATATTCATATTTTTTACAATATTTAAACACCTTAGAGGCACCTATAACAATATCTTGCTTCAACACGTCATTATGCCCAGTGAAAAGTGGTTTTGAAAACATAGGGTGAGTGATAAAAAATTTAGTAAGGTGTTTTCAAAACATAATGAAACAAAACAATGTTTTTCAATTAAATTTAAAAAGTAAGACATGTAATGGATTTTGATAGTGAAAGCTTAAGATATCATCAATACCTTTCAAAATATACATTTCAACTAAAATTATTTCAATATAATGTAACATTTGGAAAATAAACTTCATTCATTCATAAAATTAGAGAAAATTTACTTGAAAACTTATAAGCATTCATAATTTGTTCTCAAAAGAATGTTGGATCATAGCATGGATTCTCATTTCACTCTAAGACATGGTGGAAATATTCCCTTCATGGATTAAGTTCCCTCCATAATCCCATAATGTGCTAAGAATACACCTCTTGTGCATTATACATGACATCCCATGAGATTAAAACATTATCCAATGCATTGGAGTGCTATTTGGGTGCACCCATCATATGATTGGACAAAATTCCCATATGTGTTTTGGGATCACTCCCTATAACCTCCCATCATTAACATAATATCCAAGCATGAATCTTTGTAATTAAAAAAATTATATCTTATAATTTTTATCATGAGGACTGTGGAATCTTTTAAATCACATGTTTTGAAGAACTATTTCATAAAAAGGATCTTCTTGATTATATGTGTATCATGATACAAGTATTTTCTCATTAAAAAACATATGTAATTATACACTCATGTACATATTTAGATGTATACAACAGTTTCACATAAAAAGATTCGCATACATGTATGTATACATTTGTTTATATATATAGACATTGGAATAAAACATAATTTCATATTCATACACATGTGTATAGATACACATAATACTTTCACATAAAAAATCCATTTATATACATACATTTATTTACATGCCAATATATATAATTATTAATAATAAAACAGTTTTTCATAAATTAATACATATATACTTATTTCAATTAAAAATTTTATATCTCTTAAAATTGCTCGTATATAATTATATATATATATACATGTTTAAAAAAATGGTTTCATATGAAACACCATATTTATATAATATTTTGAAAATAAAATGATTATAATTTAAACTTTAATTTTAAAAATTGGATTACTTCACTTGCAATTTTTTAGGCCTAATTAAAATTATTTAAAAATTTGAATTACTTTTATAAAGAGAAATATGTGGGCAAATTTGGTTTTTAACATGTAATGACATGTGTGAGAATTTATATTTATACAAACAAACATTTGAAATATTATTATTAGATAAATTTTTTTAAAAATATTATAACATTCATTCATAGGTTTCAAATTGTGGTTCTTTTAATTATTCCAAATAATTTAAAGAAATTAATTCTCATGGATAGAATAAATTTTTATAACATTTTTAAATGCAATAACAACTTGAATTATTGTGGAAGAACAATTTTATAGACTCAATATGATACCCCTTTCTGTTATAAAAACTATTAAAACCCCATTAAACAATATTGTAAAAAGTAATTATATTTCAGAAATAGTTTTTAAGTATTTAATCATAGTTTTATCAAAATTACTCTTACTATAATGAGAATATAATTCCAAATTAAAAATTCAACAAAAATATAAAATATTTTAAATGTATAAAACTACTTGAATAATTTGAGTTGATTATTCAGAAAGAAACATAAATATAAATAGTATTGAAATAAATTACCTTCATAGAAATTTTTTTCAAATAAATGTATAAAATTTAATTATTTCCCTTAAAATACTAAGAATATAAAATAAAAATTATTTTGGAAATTGAGAAATAAATAATACTAATTGACTAACACAATTGGATGGAAAACACCTCAAACGTAGAAGCCATTTAATTTATTAAAATAATCCATTGATATCAAAAAATATAATATTAGAATAACTTATATAGTTCGGAAATAAATTATAGGAATCAACCAAAACATTTTTACATTTAATTTCAAAATTTTATAACCTAGTTGAACCATATGAGGAGGTGTAAACTTCATAGCGAAAATAAAAGTGGTCCTTCATTGAAACAAAACAAATTTGTATAGAGAAATTAAAAAAGTATTAAATGTATGAAAAATAAGTTTTTTTCATTATAGTATGAATAAAGATAGAATGATTCTATTTGGTATCCTGATCACAATGGTGATAATACAAAAACTAGATAATGAACTTGAACCAGGAAAACTATGTCAAACTATTGAAGGCATGTTCAAGAGAGTCTCCTAAATTAATCTATATTTCAAAGTATTAGATTAATATATAGATAATAGAAACCCAAAAAAATGGTATGAACATACCAAAACTACTGTAAATTATTGGAATCCATACCCGACAAGAATCTCAAATTTCTAATAAAAAAATATCCTATTTTGACCAAAGATAGAAAAATGTGAAACCCTAAACCAATAATTAAAAATTAATAATCCCTAAAAAAATTTCATTATCTGAAAGTATACAGTTACCGTAATAACAAGGATACAATACTCACTGATATTTATAAGGTCTTTATCACATTGTTTGTTGTGGGAATCAGCCACAAATTACTAGATGAAGAGCAGTGGGTCAAAACTATGAAGATAAGAGTCTGTTGTCTAATTATTTTCACAAAACCCCATCTGAGATGTCCATATCTTCATGGTTTGAGTAGACCACACAACACAAGATAGTCAATCGGATGAACTACACTAGACACTCTTCTCTACAATAGAACATGTGTGGTTCCTAGGTGTGATCGTTGTTGCCTGGTCGGGGTGTCGTCAGTGTCGCGAGGAGGAAGAAGAGGGGGCATCTTAGGTAACACACCATGCCCCCTTTTGATTTCAATTTTTTTGAAACTCAATATTATAATTATTTAAAATTATCATCATTAATAAAAATATATTAATATATTATATTTTATTAACATTATTTTTTAAATATACGAGTATACTATTTCGAAAAAATAAATTCATATAGATTTATTATTATTATTGTTATTATTATTATTTTCATAATATTATAAATATAATTAATTATTGTCTCTAATAAATTTTATTATAGAATATCATGTCATGTACAATCTTGTTTTAAAGTACGTTGTTTAATGCACTTATATTTATTACAACATAATTCCTTATTATAATAATTTTATTAAATTAAAGTTAGAAAAAATTATTTTTTATATAAAATTTTGTGTATATTTTTATTTCTTGAAAACATATAAATATTTAGTATAAAAAGGTTTATTATATTTTCATTAATGAATTTTAAATTCTTAAATTTAAATTTTCGGGGTCCAAAACTCTATTGAATTAAAAACATGACTTAAAAAATGTTACTTTAATAAATATCAATATAGATCTTTAGATTTCAATTAAATATTCATTATTATTACAAATCATGTTAATATATATTTTTTAAAATGAATTATTTTTCTATTTCTATTAATTAGTTACAAAATACATGTATATATATTTTAAATAAATATATTTTAGAATAATATTGAATAAAATGTAAAATTGATAAATTGATTCATGGTTTATTTTTATTTAGTAAATGTTTTCTAAAAAATATTGTTTATATTTATACTCACAAAAGATATTATCTTACAAACTATAGTTATACATATATATGTTAGTTATTTCACTAATTATTAAAACTAATATTTATCCTAAAACAAAAGGAAATTAATTATTATTATACTCATATACATTAATTTAAAAGTGAAAATATTATATTTTCTAAAACATGGGACATTACATTCCACCCCCTTAAGAATTTCATCCTCACAATTCTTTCCCTGCAATTATAGAAATTATAAATTTCACAATTTAGAATTATGAAAACTAAGAGGGTAATATCATTCCTTAAAGTATAACCCTTGAAAATTTATAAACAACCTCTAAAGGTTCAAAGGGTGTCTCTATATCCTGGCCTCTAAAGTTATCTAAACCTCAGCTCTGATACCAACTATGAAAACCCAGAAAACCAGATCTATTTTTTAACCATTAATTTTTTTTATAACAGAATATAATATCATAAAGGTCTAGAGTTCTAGAAGTTCCAGATAAATTGGATAATTATAATTACAATTCTCATAAAAGAGAGGACAATAAAAATTATTCTTATGTTTTATTAGAGTTAAACACCTTAGCGGGACCTTAAACAACATCTTTCATCTAAATGTCATTACAAATTGTGAAAAGATTTTTTGAAAACATAGGGTGGGTGATAAAAAGCTCAGTAAGGGGTTTTAAAATCATAAAGAAAAAAATTAAAGTATTTAAATTCAATATAAAATGTAAAACATGTAATGATGTCTGATAATGAATTCTTAAGAAATCATGAATACCTTTTAAAATAAAAAATATAGCTAGAAGGATTTCAATAAAATGTAATATTGTGAAAACAAGCTTCATTTATTCAAAAAATTATTGAAAATTCACCAGAAAACTTATAGTCATTCATAATTAATTATCAAAGGAACCTTGGATCATGGAATGGATTCTTAGTTCACTCCCAAGACATAGTGGACCTAGTCCCATGATGGATTAGGTTCACTCCCGAATCCCATAATGTGCTTAGGATAAACCTATTGTGCACCATACATGATATATCACGAGATTAAAACTTTAACCAATGCATTGGAGTGCTATCAGGGTGCACTAATCATATGATTGGACAAAAGTCCCATAAGGGTTTTGGGTTCACTCCCCAAACCCTTTTGTTATTCACATACTATCAAAGTGTGACTCTTTGTAATTAAAAACATTATAACTTATACTTTTCATCATGAGGACCATGTAATTTTCATTTAGATCACAAGCTTTGAAAAATATTTAATAAAAATGACTTTCTTGACTATACATGTATCATGACAAAATTAGTTTCACATTAAAACACATATGTAATTATACCTTCATGTACATGTTTATATGTACACACCAATTTCTCATAAAAAGTTATGTATACATAAATGTATACATTTATTTATATATATGTTGACATTGGAATAATATATAATTTTAATGTTCTAACACATGTGTATAGATATCCCAAATACTTCCTCATAAAAAACATGTATATACATTCATTTATTTACATACCTATATATATAAATATTAAGAATAAAATAGTTTTATATAAATTAATACATATATTCTTATGTCAATTACAAATTATATATCTCATAAAATAGAATGTATGTAATTATATAGATACATATATACATGTTTTAAAACAAATTCATATGAAATGACATATTTATATAATATTTTTAAAATAAAACTATTTTAACATAAACATTAATCTTAAAAATTGGATAAATTCACTTGTACTTCTAGAGGGATAATTAAAAATCTTTAAACATTTGAATAAATTTTATAAAGAGAAATCTAGGGACAGACATGGTTTTTTACATTTAATGACATGTGTGTGTGTCTATATAAATATATAAACATACATTTGAATTATTATTATTTTTTTTGAAAATATAATAACATTCATTTATAGAAGGCCAATTATAATTCTTTTAATTATTCAAAATAATTTCAAGAAATTAAGAAACACACACATGTCTTTTAATTATTCAAAATAATTTCAAGAAATTAAGACTCACATACCTAATTTTTTTAAAAAAATTTAAACGTAATAGAAACATGAATTATTGTGGAAGAACAATTTTATAAACTTAAAATGATACCCCTTGTCATTAGAAAAACAATTGAAATAAAATTACAAAATATCGCATAAAAATTACAATATTTTAGAAACATTTTTTAAATGTTTAATCATAATTTTTTCAAAATTACTCTTACTATCATAAGAATATAATTCAAAATAAAAAATGAATTAAACATATAATATTTAAAATTCATTAAAATACATGAATTCTTCAAGAAGATTATTCAAAAAGACACATAAATATAAATAGTATTGAAATTAATTACTTTCTTAGTAAAAATTTTAAAATAAATAAATGTATGAAAATTAAATACTTCCCCTTCTATACTAAGAATATAACATAAAAATTATTCGGGTAATCCAGAAATAAATACGATTAATTGATTAAGACAATTTGGTGTAGAACAACTGAAATATGGAAACCATTTAAATTATTCAAACAAAATAAAATCTGACGATATCACAAAAATATAAAATAAGAATAATTTATACTGTCAGGAAATAAATAAATGGAATTGACCAAGATAGTTTGACATGTAATTTCAAAAGTGAAGAACCTAGTTGAATCATATGAGCAGGTACTAACTTCTTAGTGAAATTAAAAGACATATTTCATTAAAAAATCATATTTGTATGGATAAATTTAAAAATAAGTAAATGTAGGAATAATATATTTTTTCACTTTAAAGTATAAATCAAGGAAACATGTTTCTCTTCGATACAAATATCATAACAGAAATATGAAGAAAACTGGACAAAAATATTTGATTCTATAAAAATAGTCTAAACTCTTGTGGGAAGGCTCAAGATAGATGCCTCAATTAAGTAAAATTTCAAAGAAGTATAGTCTTATATAGATACTCGACACCCAAAAAAATGGCACACAAAAAAACTAGTGTAAAAGGTGGGATTCTCAATCTGAAAAGAAACTATACATTCTAATAAAAAATTATCATATTACGATCAGAGATTGAAAAACATGGAACCCTAAACTGTAAATTTAAACATTATAATCACTTAAATTCACCTGTTTCAGACATTCTACTATTACAAGAATTGCAAGGATATAATACTCACTGATCTTTGGAAGGGTGTTATTGCATAATTGTTTGTGAGAATCATCCATGGACAACCAGATGAAGAGTAGTGGGTTGATGTGACGATGATAATAGATTTTCTAATTATTTTCTAAAAATACCATTTGATATGGAAATTTTTATATGGTCTATGTAGAACTCACTTCACTAGATTATCCATTGGATGAACTACACCTGATTTTCCGATCATCAATGGAATGCACACAGTTCCTTGCTGCGATCGTCATTTCCTGGTCGGGCTGTCATTGGTGCCGTGAGGAGGAAGAAGATGGGGGGGGGGGGGTCATCTAAGGTACCACACCTTTTCACCTTTTGATATCACTTTTCCTTAAATCATTATTATTATTATTTTAAAATATTATCATTATTATATATATTTATATCTATTAAATTTTATTAACATCATTTTTGATATATATGAGTATACTATTTCGACAAAATAAATATAAACACCTTTATTATTATTATTATTATTATTATTATCAT
Organism: Viscum album; assembly: GCA_963277665.1. Taxonomy (NCBI): domain Eukaryota; kingdom Viridiplantae; phylum Streptophyta; class Magnoliopsida; order Santalales; family Viscaceae; genus Viscum; species Viscum album. The sequence goes on along the minus strand of OY728153.1, from coordinate 567,993,528 downwards.
AATATTAGTAATCTAATATATAATTATATATATCTCTAATAACTTTTATTATGGAATATAATGTGATATATAATCTTTTTTTCAAGTAAGCCGCTTAATGTGCTTATATTTATTGCAACATAATTAATTTATTTTAATAATTTTTTAAAATTAAAGATAAAACTAATTATGTTTTCTGTAAACTTTTTTGTATATTTGTATTTCTTGAAAAATAGAAAAACATTTAGTATTAAATGATTTATTATATTTTTTAATAAATTTCAATGTTTTAAAATTACATTTGTTGTGTCTGAAATTCTATTAAATTATAAATATAACTTCAAAAAACCTTATTTTAAGAAATATCAACATAGCTCTTTAGATTTAAATTAAATATTCATTGGTGTTATAGATCCTGTTAATATGAATGTTTTTAAATAAATTATTATTATTTTATTTATGTTAATTAGTCACAAAATAAATGTACATATATTTAAACTAAATATTTATTATATAATACCGAAAAAAATGTAGAACTGATATATTGTTTCATGGTTTTTTTATTCATTACATGTTTTCTACAATATATTCTTTAGATTTAAACACACCAAAAGATATTATCTTACAAACCATAGTTATTCATATATATATATATTATTTCACATATTATTAAAACTATTATTTATCCTAAAATAAAAGAAATTAATTATTATTATACTCAAAAAGATTGATTTAAAATTTAAAATGTTATATTTACTAAAACTAGGAATTTCACACATAGATCATTTGGGACCATAATACCCTTTTGACCCATCTACACCTGACCAACACGACAACCACCAATGAAAAATCAGAATGGAAATATGTATCTAATCAATAAGAGTAGTAAGGGTGCCACAATTTGGAGCTCATCCTACCATCTCCTAAGGATATCAACTAGGAATTCCTTGGTAATGGATAAAAAGAGAACCACATACCACTATTGAACATATAATTGTAGAAACATGTCATGGTTGGTGTATTTCTAATGGATTCACTCCTTTCCCAGTAATCATATAATCACTTTGTTTATACCTCCTCATCGCTTGTCTAATCATGTATGAAGTTTTCCATTCTCCTTCCGCAATCAAATCCAATACCTCTACTATGGATACATACCTCCATTCATAGTTTTTGACTACTTTGGTTGTCGCACTTTACCTGGAACATCTAATGAGCCTCTAATGAAGACCCTGTGAGGGGGGAAACCACATTCTATCCACATTAAACCATAGTACTCTAATATAATAGTTATTAAAAATTTACCAATAAAGCAGAGTATTATGTTAAGTCTATAATTGAATTGGTTTATTGTCAATCAACCATTAATGGTCTCTTATCTAGCACCACAAAAGGTAAACAAGCCATCAACAATTCCCCCATGCCCCAATTCCCACTGGCCAAGGATAGCACAATTCATCCCCCAAGTCATTGTACGATAATTATATATGAGATTTGACACAACCATCATCCATTACAATAGCCCAATGTTTCCCAAACCACCTCATTGTCACCATGACCATTATATTGGTTTTATCCAAAAATATATCTTCATCGACCGTTCATCCTCTCTTCCTAGTTTTTCAAGCATTGATCCCCCCAACACTCCATTCTATCACATCCATTCTAAATAGGGCAGCAACCCTAACTCTATTGAAAATTACAACTTATTCAAACCCCCATCTTCATGCCTAATGACTAAATTGGCCACACAACTTATTTTTATCTGATAACACCTATCTACACCTCTTCCACTTAGAGAACATTGGGTACCCACCTATCCAAGATACGATGGTGCCTTTTGGTGAAGTTTTTGTTTTAGTGTTCTCTAATGTATTCCAACCACCCATACATTCCATCTTCCACTTATAAAAGGAAGGATTGTTGATCATTAAGATTGTTTGATTCCTTCAAAAGATAAATTTCTAAAATGAATATGCAAGGGTTTCACTAAGGTACCAACTATCATGGGTTGGGTATACAACTCACAATCTATCATGATGAAATAATAGAATAGAGGATCTCTACATTGGTGGGATCCCTAGTTTTATATATCAGATGGAAATTATCATTGAATATCATCTCAAATACATGAAGTACGAGACATTGTGGAATTATATAAATCTCATATATGATTGAAATTATGTGGGAAGAGTGGAAAAAAAGTATTCGACTTATGTCATTAGTTCAGGTCAATGTCAAGGGGTAGTCGCTACTGTATAGACTTGAAACTGAGTGATTGGGACAAGCCTTTCATAGTGTTGGTCTACCCAAATTTACCTAATGAGTGGGACTAAAAGACTTGGTTTCACCACCCACATTTCATTATTAGATCTCTATTGTGAATGATCATAGAACTAGAAAATAACCAAAGGTGATATCATTTTAGAATTATATAATAATGAAAATCATGAAATCAATAAATAAAAATAAGTAACTAATCACCAGTATTGTACAACTAAAGACTACAGAGAGGAGTACAACACAACAATAATTCTTTTTTAGATATAGAAAAAATAAGTAATTAGATTGGTTTACCCAACATGGTAATGACCCATACTGCAAACTTATCTTTCCTAAAATCCTATGTTGAAGCTTTCAAGAACATATATTGGTTCAATCTTTATCACTTAATCTAACAAAAAAAATAAACTCCCTAACTGGCCCAAGAGAATGACCTTATTAGATTACACTATTAGAGTAAATTACAAACTCCATAGCTAGATAAGGGAATGAAAAGATTTCATATGAATGGAATAATTTATCTATGGTTTAGGAGAGTAGATACAAAGAAAAAGGTAGATAATTTAATCCAAGGGGGAATAGAGAAAAATAGTTTTGTGTGTGAAGTCATTAAGGGATAGTGAATTAGATGTAGAAATCCTAGATGTCATAAGGAATTGGGAATATGTGTTTTATTAGAATATAACCCTATTTTTTGTATTTTTATTGAATTTATTTATCTTTAGTCAATGCGGTTTATTCGTTAGATATCCTAATTTAATGAATGAGAAGAAAAAGTGCAAGGAAATGTTTTTGGATGAGTGGTTTATAGGTATTATTACTAAGCCTTTATTTAAAGGACTGTCCAAAATGAGAAAGTCTATCGACTGACTCATCACTAATATATCATCCATTAAGATAAGATAACTATAAGTATAGAATTCAGTAATAACGAATCCATCAAATATGATTCATTAATTTATGAATCAATAGGATATGAAATATTTGACATTATTTTGAAAATATTAACTTTTCAACTTAGCATATATGGAATGAATTATCAGATAAGAGAAGTATGAAAGCCTAGTTGAATGTTTTTTTATTAAAGTATGCATTAAGAGTTTTGAGTTTGAGTTTACATTTTTCATTCTATGGGATAGATTTCTTAATTCAAGAAGGAAAGAAAGGACTATTGATATTGGTTCATTCCTTTCATTGGAAAAGGAAGGATAGAAATCCACCTAAATAATTGATTTTAGGACTTGGTAACTAAAGAAATTTTAACCTTTCCTATAGATATAATGGTTTTACATGATGGAATTTATTTTTGTGGAGAAAGGATGAAAAGTTAAGATATTATAAACTCCATGGTCTAAAAAATATGGCCCCGAATTCTATAGTGTATACTAAAAATATATAAGATGACGTATATAGTTTGGAAAATATATTTCTAAAAAAATCATTGTAATCATTATACTTGAATACTGAAATAGTGAATGAAAGATATATTGTGAAAGTATTGTGGTATTATTAATAAATTTAATCTTTATATCTAAGAATGTTCTAAGAAAACCATATGGATAACTCCTTATCAGATGAGAGTATTCATGACAACAAAGGCCCTTAAGAAATTTCTTCCATTATGTGATGTTATATTTTTATCAAATATATTTTACAGTAGATATATAAATCTTATATTATCTTACACCTTACATCATTCTAAAATGTATCATCTAAAGGAGTATAACAACATTATCATCTTTGATTTCATATTTCTATATTATAGTTCAAAAATTACGGTTAGAAGAAACTGGAACATTCAGTCTCTTTCATTTAGAGAGAATGAGGATGCCCCATTAGGATGGAACATTGATAACAATCAAACTGAAACAAAAATTCAATCCCATGTTCCCAAAAATTATTATTTTCCATAGACTTTATATGATATAATACCCAATGAATTGGTGGAATAACATAAAGAGACGAAGGTGGGAAGGACCTCATGCATAAAGATGCTTGAATTTTTACATATTTCCCTAGATTTTAAGTGAAAACTCAAACTATTCATACTGAGGATTCCAATCTGATATGATAGAAAAAATAGGAATAGTTGGAGTTTTCCTAGCTTCTTTTTCATCATCTAACTTCCTTCCCTTTGATTGAATCATCCAAATCATAAAAATATATGAAAATGAAAATCAGAGACCCAACCAGTAGCAACATGAATATTGGAAGGATCTAATTAAATGATTATAGTTTTAACCATATATTATATCTAGACTCTGGTAAGAATCTACCTGAAAAGAGACATGATCTCAAAGGATTGAACAATTGATTTCATTGAGTAACACTGGGAAGATATGTGTCATAAACCTTGATAGGGATGGCGAGGAGTGGTAAAAAAGAAAGTAATTGGATTTGATTCATGCTTAGAATTTTATTTTTTTGATGTAGAGGGGTAGATAAGGAATAACATAGAGCATTAATATAGTGAATTAATAATATTCCTATGATCTAAAGCTAATTCTTTTATCTCTCTATTTTACCCTCATATATATATATATATTCTTACACAGGTTGAATAATAGAGATTTATATAATAGTTGATTCATATAGAATATATGATACAATGGATTTGTGACATCTATTTAAATTACTCCCTCTTATTCAACAACAATTGACCCTCTTTCCCAAAATCTCTTTCTCACTAGTTTTCTAAAGTCGTACTTGACTATGGAATCAAATATGAAGGGAATACTCTGAATCAGCCTGAAGGTGATTCCCATGCTAATAGAGAGCACTATGAACAATGGGGAGTGTCTCTAAAGTTAATGTATGAGACCCTAATATCTAAATACAAAATAAAATCATCAATAAATCACATAATTTTTTCATCATGACCACTCAAATCTCATTATAAATAGAATACCATCATAAATAGGAGAGGTTTTCAATATGGAGGAGATAAATTTGTCACCCATTTCTTCTCTTTCCACTATGGGGCACCAATTTATAGATGATGATTCCAACACCATGAAAATAATATATGGTTAAATACATTTTGTGATGAAAATGGGAGACTATATCATGGACCCAAGAGTGGAATTAGTCGCCCCGTTAATTAAGGATGTTTTTGAAGTCCATACAATCTTTATCAGGGGGTCTAATTACCTATTTCTACCAGTGAAAAAGGGGAGAGATTCCAACAAGTAATTCCAATGCCAGTGGATCCAATCACGAGTTCAACCATACTGTGAATTCTCTATTGATGGGAAAAAGTAAGCAAGGGTCATCTTATTTATTCTCTTTTCCTACTACATATTATCATCGATTAAGTGATTGTTATAAACAAGTTTCAATTCAATGATTATAATGTCACTTATTAGAACCAACATATTGAATAACCACATATTTTGGATACCAGATGATCATTACATTAAGTATCCTCCTAAGATCGATGAAAGGGAAAGTCACTACATAAGGAAGCTTTCCCCGCTCTCTATTCTCTATGATTTTTTAGTACTTACTCATGCATGGAATCAAATGAGAGAATGTTTCCTAAGGGGATAATGGACTTTTCAAAGGTCTTTTTTGAGGTGGGTATTATTTATTAGGTAACTATGGAATTTCCTAAATTTAAATTTTCACTTGGTATTTCTTATTTATTACCTTGGAATTTCACCAGATAAGGGATTGATCCATTCTACTATTCATTTGGATGAATTAATAATCATTATTTTTTCAACATTTTCAAAGCTAAACCCTAAATCATATTCAGTCCCATTAAACCTAACTTCTATATTTTCTATAGAAAACAACGAGTAGAAATAAATACTTATTTATCCACAAATTATTTATTCCCCATGTAGGGTTATGAAAACCAATTCACCTAGTTAAAGATATTTTAATAAGACCATGTATATAAGAGATTAGTCATATGTTATCTGGTCTTCCCAAGAGTTGATAATATAATTTCACTTTCTATTCCATATAGCCAAATAAAATTGAATTAATTAGTGAGGTAATCCAAGGGAATTTCAAAGGGAACATAAATTCTTTCCTCAAATCTCACATCTAATCCTCTTTAATGAATTTGATTCCAATTATAAGTTATGTTTCCTAGTTCAAGGATAGTCTTAGTCACTCTTATGAGTGCCTAGGTGAACTAACTTTAACTTTTGAGAAGAAAATGAAATTAGAAGACACACTATCATATGTCACATAGAAGATTTCTAAAATTATTTTCACCAGATTCAGGATCAAAAGTACTTATGTAATTAAGTATATACTACCCTTAGCCTTTTCAAATGGAACTTATTTATCCAACAAAAAGATTTAACTTTCCCAATGGTAGTGTTCTAAGACTACTATTACCAATAATAATGAAATATTTTTTCCACTCCATTAAACCTCAGGTATGAGCTTTAATTCACATGAAACCAAGCCCCCCTCATTAAATTTATAAAGTCACTTGTTTGATTTTCTTTGATTTTAAGATATTTGATCTCTACGATATCTCGAAACCATTGTTTATTATACCCGACTAGATTGGTGATGTGGAAAAATACCTTAAATCTAGTTTTATTTACTAAGATATTTATGAATAATCTCTTTTATCACACATATTAATGGTAATTTCTTTTATTTGGGAATCTATTAAAATAACTACTTATTATAGTATATGGTCTTGGAGAAAGAGTATCACTTTTACTTATGATTTTCGAAGAAAATCTCTTTTCATGCATAATCCAATATCCAAAATATTCAAAGAAGATGGTGTTGAATGGGAGAAGATTTAAAATCCATTGTTAACATAGTTCACTGAGTTACAGAGAGGTGTCATATCCTTATTTCTCTATCCTAATCCTTGGAACGATTTGAGGACCATAGATTCTTGAGCCAATAGACTCGTGTAATTTTATTGTAATGTTTCTATTTTTTTTAATAATTTTAATAGTTATTTCATGGTTCTATAGGGTTTCAAGAAACTTATCGATTACCATTATCCCTTTTTCTCCCAATTCATAAACTAAGGATTAGTGTAGCATGTGAAGGGAAATATAAGAAATTTGGGTTGTTATGCTTCATACATATAAGAGAAATTTGTTTTTCACATTGTATTTGGCTCTAAATGAGGAATGAAGATTTTGAAACTAAGAGGATGGTCTTATATGTTCTCTTAATATTTTCAATAACACATACCCTAAATTCACTAATTCAAGGGGTGGAAAAAAGTGTTCGAATTAGTAAAGAAGAGTTCAAATCATCATTATCTATGATTGAAATTTCAAAAGAATGAAGTGAGAAGAAGTATATTGCTTTTACAATCATTCTTATGTGTATGATAGTCATTTGGAAGGGTTTTGGAAGGTCCAAAAGGGCCATCATGAGCCAAGAACTAATAAGAAAGATTTTTTTCCAAGATGTGATTGCATACCTACTCGGTGCCTAAGTATATGTGAAAGAATAGATCAGATAAATAATTGAGTAAAAAAGGATACATCCATAGATCAAATAGGATCATGAGCCACTTGACTATCAAGATAGGGTTTTAGAGGATCTACCAAAGGGAAAGGAAAGAATAGTTTTCATGTTTAATTATTCACTCATATTGAAAGAGTTCAACTGATTTCACATAGTTTTCATGTAGTATTTCAAAAACTACACCAACTGCAATTAGTAGGACCCTAAAATTAGAAAATATACACATAAAGATACCTCAATTGATAAAAAAAGCTTATGGATGATTGATTTTTATAAAGGTTGTTCTGGTTCGTAGATCCATGCATCACCGCATGGGATTAGAGACCTTCCGATTGAAGTAAAGATTTTCACCGCTCTCAGAGAAGGTCATGTATGAGTGGAATCATAGACATGTTTAATTAAAACCTTCCAAGATCAAAGATATTTATCTGGGGTATCAAAGAAATGTAATCTTTGATGTGATAGTTTTACTTTTGTTGACCTAGGCATCAAGAAAATTCATTATTTTTAAGAGAAGGGATATGGTCGTACATAAATAATTGATGGACCACACTCCACTATTGGCTGGATCATCTTGTACCAATGTTCATTTTTTGATGAGCTATCCCAAATACTATGGTACCCTATAGAACTGATGGGCTAGAATTTTGGGAATTTTCACATACTATAAACAGTTGTGGCAGTTCAAGGAATGAGGTGATATTTTATTGTGGGGGTATCTAGGAAGTGGGAGGAGTACCATAGGTTTATGTACCACCAAAGAACATGGGTCGGTAGAGTCATGAAAGTACAATACCCTTTTTAGAGTTTCAATGAGATAAGTAGTAATAGTTTCCAAGTGGGTGAAATAGTATTTGTTTTATCAGAGAGGTGAGACTACATTATTAGAGTTGTGGCATGAAGGGTGGTTAGAGAAGGATGGTTTGTTGGTATAATGAGAGAAATTGGTGGAAAATGGCTATTATCAAGGAACCACATGATCTATTCAAGTAATTCATTTAACTATTGTACAACCTATTTTTTTTCAAACATAGATTCTATATCGCTATGCTAGCTACTGGAATAGAAATAGAAAACCAACCATACAATTCAAATAGGAGATGTCTTGGGGAGATAACATCCATCACTCCCTTTAGTACCCACATTCCTATTCTTATCCATATATACTGGGGTTTCTAAGTAATAATGAACTACTACTCACATTTTATACCATATATTCACCTTCTAGAAATAGTGAGAAAATTAACTATTAGCTTCTTCCAATGATCAAAATGATATCTGAGAAAAACCAATAATAGCACCATATATTCCATAAGAAAGTCATACTCCTTAGTGGGTTATTTACTTTTTGATGACTATATATTAATACTGATATATAGTTTTAGTAGTTGGGAGGGTCAATTAGTTGGTCGTTACTATGACCTTGGTGGAATCTATTTGAATTCAATCCAAACTTTCACCCCAATCATTCTATATCAAGACTCCACACCACCAAAAACATAATTGACATTGGAATTGATCAACACTCTAGTTTTATTACCACTAAGAGGTATTCATATTAAGCTATGGATTCCCCATTAAATCAACCAAAACACTAGAGATGGATCCCCTTGATCCTCTTCGGTTAATTCCTTCTCAAGAGAGAACATGTAAAGACCTGTAAATTTCAAGGAATTTTTTTTTCTTCTTAATTTTCTTTGGAAATTTACAAGAATGCAGTTTATAATGGCACCGAATTCCGAGGCCCGGTGTGCCCGAAATCATTTTTCGAAGTTTTTCTCAAGTATGTTCAGTGAACGGACGAGTGGGTTTTTCTAACTTTTGAACCGGTGCTTGGAATCAAATTCTGAGGGCACCGATGGAATCGCAGCGCTGGTATTTGCCTAGAAACGCCTTTTCTGGAGTTGCGTTTGCTCGGGTGTGGTTTTTAATTTTTGGGGTTAAGTCAAGAAATAAAATAAAGTGGTGCGACAACTTTATTTTTATTTCACTTAAAGCCACTTAAATCCACTTAAACCTGCTTAAGATGAGTTGAAGTGGTTAGGGTGGAACCCAAAATATCCTACCCTCTTAGTAGAATATTTGTGAGGTGGGGCCCGCATGAGCCCCTCCGTTTCTTTTCCTCTAAGTAATGCACCCGCGAAAACCCCTTTTTAATGAAAGTCAACGGGTTTGTTTTCTAAACTCTTAACGCTCTTATTAATTGGACAGTTAAGACGTTACCATTAATTCACCGAATTAATTGTTCGTTTCCTAACCTGTTTTTCAATCTGTTGGCATAATAATAAAATAAGACCAATACCCTTATTGTCGACGGGTTGCTTGTTGAGAGGATTTGGAGAAACTGTATCTTCATCCTCCCTTGTGAAGAACGCGAATAACGTGAAGAACGCGAAGAACGCGAAGAATGTCGGCCTTCGACGAAAGGCGATGAAAAACGCCGAACCCTCGGAGATCGACGACGCGACGCCGTGTACCGCGACGCCAATGATTCTCCTTCTGTGACGTTCTTCTGCGACAATCCTTCCCTGTGACAAATCATTGATTATCCGTTTGAGGTAGGAGACTACGGATCTTTTAATTTATTCCTTTATGGATTTTATCCTTAACATGGATTTAATTCGTGAAATTAAATCTGTGTGTTTTCTTTAACCCTCAGAGATTGTCGACGCGACGCCGTATACCGCGACGACGCTACACTATTCCGCGATGGTCAATTATGCGAAGAACTCATCCAGCGACAATGACAAGGTAGGGCTTGTTTCATTTAAATATTTGTGATTTCAATCCCCAGTTATTAAATATAATTGTTGTGAGTTTTTCTTTAAAAATCGTTAACGCGGTGGGTGCGGACCAACGAACAAGTCCGAACCCACCCCATTTTCGTTCATGGTGCGCAAAACGAAGGACGATGACAAACGGGCCTTCAAGTTAATTTTGAAGGCTTTTCAGTGAAGAACAGGTCCCAGGACGAGCACTGGCGAAGAGCGCATGCAAAACGGACCACCGAAGCGCTTCCGGTGGTCCGCGGAAGCCCCCGCCGGCACGCCACACCGGCACAGCGGCGCCGGCGGCTGGAGGCGGGGGCCGGCAGCGGCCGGCCGCCAAGATGCAGTGGCACCCAGTGTGCCGCCGGGAAGACCCGCCAAGGCTTCTGCCACGACGGCGCTGGCCGACCCCGCGCGGCGCGGGACCGCGGAGGAGGGACGCGACTTAAGCCGCGTCCGGGTGTCACGGAGTGGCCCCCGCGCGGGGGGAGTGGGGGGGGGGGGGGGGGCTGCTTACGCGACGCTTGGCCAGTGCCAGCGCGCCGGCCGAGCTGCCCGGCCGGACCGTCGGGCCGGGCCGCGCCGGCTGGGTCGGACCCGGACCTGGGTCGGTCTGGGCCCAGACCCCCCGTTTTCATACCCTTTTTGGTTTTTTGCCCATATCTTGGGATATAGACCTCTGATCGACGCGCCGTCAGTGTCGATACGATCTTTGGATCGAGACGGTCGTTTTGGTATATTACACTCAAGGTTTCATAGTACTTTGGGTTCGGACGGGTTGGTTCGTACACGAAACCAACTGGGCCCTCGGAGCGGAAACGCTCATATCTTGAGCTCCGGACGTCCGATTGATGTGTTGTCAACATGGTTGGATTCCTCTAAGTGAGAAGGATCTTTTGGCTCACTCCGCTCGAGGTTTGGATGCAGGCGGAATCGGTCGGGTTGGTTTTGACTTAAAAACCAACCTGGCCCCTAGGACGAAAAAGCCAATAACTCTCAGACCGGGCGTCTGATTGACGCGCCGTTTGCGACGTTGAGTTCTTGTTGATGATACAGAACATTGGGGTACATCAACTATGGACTATGTGTCAGTTGATGTATCATTCTCTCGGCTCGTGGATCGGACCCTTCCGAACGAGCTTGCTGTGTGCGGGAACCCTAGAGCAGGTTGCGACTGCGATGACGACGACGACTGTACAGAGATCCTCAGTGGATTCGATAGCTACGACTACAGCACTCAGCGATCCTATGTGGATCAGTGCTACAGATCCTGTGTGGGTCAGCGCTCAACGGTTCTGTGTGAGCTAGCGCCTACAGATCCTGTGTGGGTCCGATCCTGTGTGGGTCATTGCGGGGGTTAGTTACCTATCGATCCTGTGTGGGTCCGATCCTATGTGGGTCATTGCAGGGGTTAGTTACCTATTGATCATGTGTGGGTCTGATCCTGTGTGGGTCGCTGCGGGGGTCAGTTACCTATCGATCCTGTGTGGGTCAGACCCTTCCTGGGTCATTGCGGGGGTTAGTACCTATCGATCCTTCGTGGGTCTGACGACTTAGATGAATCTGTGGATATATATGATCATCTTTATCGTCATACGAAGAAGTATACTTGTGTGAGATGAATCCTGTTTTCTTTCCTATGTGGATTGTGTTGTGCTATCCTATGTGGATTTTTTTTTCTTTCCTGTGTGGACTGGGTTGTGCTTGGGCTCAGATGTTGGAGCCGAACGGGAATTGATGACTTAGGTATATGTATGGGAATATACCTAAGCAGTGTCGGATGTTACTTCGTGATTGTATCTTTCCTTTGTGGTTTATCCTTTGTGGATTCTGGGAGACCTTCGGGGGTCTCGGGGTCCTTACTGAGTAGCTTATACTCACCCATGCACGGACTATGCCCGCGCTACGTTGTGTTGGTTGTAGATGACCGAAAGTGCTGATCGTGGTCGAGGTTGGCAGAGAAAGACGGTACCTGGAGGTGGACCACTGGGCAGGATGTACTCGGAGCGGACGGCTTGACCGAGGAGCTGTGGAGGCTATCTATACCCACCCTTCAGGTGGGACTTCCAGTGGGGGGCTCGATGTTGCGTCTTCACTTCCAGTTGTTGTTTTCCCTTTTTGAGTTGTACTTTACTTTCAGTTTTGGGTTTGTATTTTAGTCCAATTACTTTCTGTACTTACTGTTGTATCCAATTTTCCACAAGTGTTTACTTCTACTGCTTGCTTGCTCTGTGGTGTTTGTTTACTTTACAAAGGCAATGCCTTCCCTGTTTACTGGGATTTACGCCTTGGTGCTAGTCGCCATCCCCTGGCCTATGGAAGGCGGGCTTGGGGTAGTCACAGCACGGGCCTTGAGGACGGGTCGTGACAAATTGGTATCAGAGGAGTTCGGTTCTACCGCAGAACATTGGACTCTGATCTTTATTCTATGTGAAGCAATATTGTTAAGCGTATTGGGTGTGGTTATCAGTCTAGGGAGTCCAGTGTTGGTGCGGCGGCCGACGTATCCATACACCAAGACCCTGACTTCTGATTTCCGACTTAATGGACGAAAACATTGATTGCATGTGTGTTTCAAGTTTTCTTTGTGATTACTTTGTGTCATCTCAACAGGTATACTGTTATGACCATGGCACACTTGTTTCCTTTTCAGGATGGCCCCACGATGGCAGCCAGCTAGGGTTCCGAGAGTTATACGTGACGACATCCCGCCGAGCGACGAGGCCTCAGTACAGGGCCCTTTGACAGCAGAGGCACCGGCGGTACCACTACCCGCCGAGCCACCGATGCTTCCAGCCCCAGCCGCTGACGATGCACGTCGCCTTAGTGCACTGCATGAGTTCTAGCACCAGCGACCGCCCAGGTTCGGCGGGGAGACGGACCCCCAGGTAGCCGAGGACTGGTTGGAGGCAGTCGTACGAGTTTTTAGGCTAGTGAGGACACCAGCAGACCTCATGGTGATCCTCGCAGCGAGCCTACTGCACGTAGCAGCGGGACGATGGTGGAGCTTGATACTCCAGGTGCACGATGAGGCATCTCTCCTTTGGTCGGACTTTGAGAGCCTCTTCCACTCAGAGTTTGTCCCAGCCACCCTCCGTGCGGTGCGCATCCAGGAGCTTCTTCAGCTGCGACAGGGAAGCTTGATGGTCGCCCAGTACTCGGCGAGATTTACCGATCTCTCACGCTACTCGACAGACATGGTACGAGACCCATTCTTCCAGGACTAGACCTTTGAGCAGGGGTTGAGACATGAGATCAGGGCTTCGTTGATCTCCCTCAGCATCCCGACTCAGGCAGGAGTACGGGAGTGAGCCCTTTTGATCCGGAGCTTTCTTGTTGAGTCCATAGCGAGACCTACCGCAGGGCGGCAAGTAGTAAAGTCTGTTGCGGCAGGCAGTTGACGGATGACTCATGGGTCCTAGCAGACCAGACCCTCCGGCAGACGACCTTAAGACACTGGCTCCGCAGTGCGGGGCACACAGCGCGGATCCAGTCTTTCGAGAGGCAGGCAGTGCTACGCATGCAGCAGGCAGGGCCACATGGCTCGTGACTGCCCGTCCCGCCATGCCGAGGAGCAGCATATGGTTGAGGGGCCACCCAGGCAGAGGCAGAGGTTCGACCGTGGCAGTCCACAGGAAGCAGGCAAACGAGGCAGGAGAGCTGGCTGAGAGGTAGGTGGTGGCCGATGCTTTGAGGCTCTACCACCACCACCACCAGGAGGTCCACCTCGACCACAGGGAGCTAGCGGGAAGAGATAGGCACAGCTCCAGGCAGCGGAGGCCTATGACCACGGCATGCCCGAGATGATTCAATGTACTATCTGTGTCAATTATACCCTTGCTGCAGTTCTTATAGACACAGGAGCAAGTCACCCTTTCATAGCCATTGTCTTTGTTCGGATCTCGGAGATTCCGACAGAGCCGTTGGCTCGATCCTTACGGCTAGAGACTCCTACTGGAGCAGACTCGACGATTTCGCACTGGTGCTGGCAGTGTGAGCTTACTCTAGGAGGCGAAAGCTTCATCTGGGATCTTCTTGTAGCAGCGTCGAGGCCTTACGACGTCATCTTGGGCATGGATTGGTTATCCACAGTCCATGCTCAGATTGACTGTATTAGGTGCAAGGTGCGATGTGTACGCACCGACGGGAGCAGGTTCAACTTCACCGGCGAGAGGGGAGCCTTTGTAGTATAGGATGGTCTCTCACAGGGGAGAGGATAGCCCATAACTCATCAGTTGTCTAGCCTCATCCTAGGAGCAGTTGACGTGCAGAGTCCTAGTTTTCCTGCAGTGGTGGATCAGTATGTGGACGTCTTTCCTGATGACATTCCAGGACTACCTCCTCGCAGAGAGGTAGACTTTAATATTGATCTGTACCCCGGGACAGCCCCGATATCCACTCCAGCGTATCGGATGGCCCCCACTGAGCTTCAAGAGCTACGAGTACAGTTGGAGGACTTGCAGGGCAAGGGATTCATCTAACCCAATGTTTCACCCTGGGCTCCCACGATATTGTTCGCCAAGAAGGCGGACATGCGCTTGTGACTGTGTGTCGACTATCATCACCTGAAACAGGTGATAGTGAGGAACAAGTATCCGCTACTGATGATTGACAACCTCTTCGATCATCTCAAGGGAGAACTGTGGTTCTCGAAGATATACCTCAGGTCAGTCTATCATCAGCTTAGAGTTCGAGAGGAGGACACGCAGAAGACGACCTTCAGATGTCGGTATGGCCACTATGAGTTCTTGTTTATGCCTTTTGGCATAACCAATGCTCCAGCAGTGTTCATGGGCCTCATGAATAGGGTCTTTCATCCATACCTCGATCGATTTGTCATGGTCTTCATCAACGACATTTTGGTATACTCAACGACTGAGGAGGAGCACGCCTACCACTTGCGGGTTGTACTAGACACACTCCGAGAGCACCAGCTTTATGGAAAGCTCTTGAAGTGTCAGTTCTGGTTACGTGAGGTCCACTTCTTGGGGCATGTCATCTCTGAGGCAGGAGTTGTGGTGGATCCTGTGAATATCGAGGCAGTGCTAGATTGGGAGCCACCCAGGAGTGTGACGGAGGTGCAGAGTTTCTTGGGACTAGCTGGATACTATCGGAGATTTGTGCCGGATTTCTCCAGAGTTGCGGAACCACTCTCATCTTTGACGAAGAAGGTGAAACCCTTTGTGTGGTCAGACAGATGTCAGCAGAGCTTCTAGGAGCTGAGACAGAGTTTGACCAGCACCCCTATCTTGAGGTTGCTGGAGGAGGGAGTAGGATACGTAGTCTACTGCGATGCATCGGGGACCAGACTCGGATGTGTCCTGATGCAGGAGCGGGCCGTGATCGCCTATGGATCACGTCAGTTGAGGCTGCATGAGAAGAACTACGCTACCCATGACCTGGAGTTAGCAGCGGTGGTCTTCGATCTGAAGACATGGCGACACTATCTGATGGGAAAGCGCTTTACTATCTTTTTTGACCACCAGAGTCTCAAGTACATCTTCTCTCATAAGGACCTGAACCTGAGACAATGGAAATGGATCGATTTCCTCCAGGACTATGACTTTGAGATAGTCTATACTCCTGGGAAGGGGAGCGTAGTAGCCGATGCTCTCAGTAGGAGGATGGGCATTCAGCTACTTGAGGAGGCGACAGAGAAGCTAGCCACTTTGCAGATATCCTTCGTGGATAGGAATGGAGCAGCCTTCCTTCAGCCTCTCATGGTCTCTCCTCCACTACTACAGCGGGTCAGAGAGGCACAGGGTGGGGACGCTGACTGTGAGACGCGGTGTGCACAGATATCCTCAGGTCAGGAACCTGATGGTTTCTCCCTTGGAGCATAGCATGACGTCTTTTTCAGAGGACGTACCTTGGTACCTGTTGCTTTACGAGAGTAGGTGCTGAGAGAGTTTCACGCTTCACCTTTGGCGGTACATCCTGGAGTGGCGAAGATGTACTAGGATCTCAGACGACAGCACTGGTGGCCGGGCATGAAGAAGGTTGTGGCAGAGTTCATTTCTCGATGCCTCACCTGCCAGCAGGTGAAGGCAGAGCATCAGGTACCAGCAAACTTGGTACAGCACTTGGAGGTCCCGGAGTGGAAGTGGGACGGCATATCTATAGACTTCGTGCCTATACTTCCATGCACTTCCATAGGTCACGACTCCATTTGGGTGATTGTCGACCGACTCACTAAGTCGGCTCACTTCTTACCCATCAAAGAGCAGGGCTCAGTGGAGAGCTTGGGACGTCTCTACGTTTAGGAGATTGTACGTCTTCACGGTATGCCATCATTTATCGTCTCTGATCAAGATGCTCGCTTTACTTCCTGGCTTTGGAAGGGGTTGCAGGAGGCGTTCGGGACGCAGCTACGTCTGAGCACCGCCTTTCACCCTCAGATAGATGGTCAGATGGAGAGAACCATTCAGACTCTCGAGGACATGCTCTGCGCATGTGTCCTCAATTTTGGTCGCAGTTGGGAGGACCACCTACCCTTGGTGGATTTCGCGTACAACAACAGCTACCACTCCACCATCGGGATGGAACCATACGAGGTGTTATACGGCCGACCTTGCAGATCTCCTTTGTGCTGGACAGACCCTGGGGAGTTAGCACTTGTGGGACCGGAGATGGTCCGGGCCACGACAGAGAAGGTCCAGGTCATCCAGGAGCGGATGAGGATAGCTCAGAGCCGGTAGATGTCTTATGCTGGCAGGAGGCGGAGGCCACTAGAGTTCGAGGATGGCGACCACGTCTTCTTGCGGGTCTCACCTCGACGTGGTTTATATAGATTTTGCTGAGGCGGCAAGTTGTCTCCACGCTTCATCGGACCCTTCCAGGTCCTTAGCAGGATTGGAGAGGTGGCTTATTTCCTGGCTCTACCACCTCATTTGCACCGGGTGCATGAAGTCTTCCACGTATCTCAGCTGAGGAGATACGTGCAATACCCAACACATATCACTGACTATGGGGAGCTGGACGTTGATGATGGGGCGACTTTTGCAGAGGTCCTAGTGGAGATCGAGGATCGACAGGAGAGGGTCCTACGTGGACAATCGATCCCTCTAGTGCACATCAGATGGTAGCACGGGAACCTCTAAGAGAGCACTTGGGAGCGGGATGCTCAGATGCGTGCTCAGTACCCACATTTGTTTCCCTAGTTTATGATGTATCATTATGGGGACGTAAAGCCCTGAGGTGGGAGTGATGTAAAGACCCATAAATTTCAAGGAAATTTTTTCTTCTTCTTAACTTTCTTTGGAAATTTACAAGAACGCAGTTTCTGACGGCACCTGATTCTGAGGCCTGGTGTGCCCGGAATCATTTTTCGAAGTTTGGCTCGGGTACGTTCAGTGAACGGATGAGCGGATTTTTCTAACTTTTGAACCGGTGCTCAGAATCAAATTCTGAGGGCACTGATGGAATTGCAGCTCCAGTATTTTCCTAGAAACGTCTTTTCCGGAGTTGCGTTTGCTCAGGTGTTGTTTTTAATTTTTGGGGTTAAGTCCAGAAATAAAATAAAGTGGTGCGACAACTTTATTTTTATTTCACTTAACGCCACTTAAAGCCACTTAAAGCTTCTTCAGCTAAGTTTAAGAAGTTAGGGTGGAACCAAAAATATCCTACCCTCTTTGTAGGATATTTGTGATGTGGGGCCTGCACGAGCCCCGCCATTTATTTTCTTCTAAGTAACGCACCTGCGAAAACCCCTTTTTAATGAAAGTCAACTGGTGCATTTTCTAAACTCTTAACGCTCCTATTAATTGGACAATTAAGACGTTACCATTAATTTACCGAATTAATGGTTTTTTTCTTAACCTGTTTTTCAATCTGTTGGAATAATAATAAAATAAGACCAACACCCTTTTTGTCGACGGGTTGCTTGTTGAGGGGATTTGGAGAAATTCTATCTTCATCCTCCCTCGCGAAGAACACGAAGAACACGAAGAACGCTGACCTTTGACGAAAGGCGACGAAGAACGCTGAACCCTCAGAGATCGACGACGCGACGTCGTGTACCGCGACGCTAACGATTCTCCTTCCGCGACGTTCTTCTGTGACAATCCTTCCCCACGACAAATCATCGATCATCCGTTTGAGGTAGGAGACTAAGGATCTTTTAATTTATTCCTTTATGGATTTTATCCTTAACATGGATTTAATTCGTGAAACTAAATCTGTGTGTTTTCTTTAACCCTCGGAGATCGTCGACGCGACGCCGTATACTGTGACGACGCGACGCTCTTCCATGACGGTCAATTCCGTGAAGAACTCGTCCGGCGACAACGACAAGGTAGGGGTTGTTTCATTTAAATATTTGTGATTTCTATCCCCAGTTGTTAAATATAATTGTTGTGAGTTTTTCTTTAAAAGCTGCTAACGCGGTGGGTGAGGACCAACGAACAAGTCCGAACCCACCACTCTTTTCGTTCTTGGTGCGCGAAACGGCGGACGACGAAAAACGAAGCCGCAAGTTAATTTTGAAGGCTTTGCAGTGAAGAACGGGTCTCAGGATGAGCACTGGCGAAGACCGCATGGAAAACAGACCACCGGAGCGCGTCCGATGGTCCGCGGAAGCCCCCACCGGCGCGCCACGCCGGCACGGCGGCGGCCGGCCGCCAGGATGCGGCGGCGCCCGGCGCGCCGCGGCTGAAGCAGCGGCGGCGCTCGCCGGTCCCGCACGATGCGGGACTACAGAGGTGGGACACGACTTAATCCACGTCTGGGTGTCACGGAGCGGCCCCCGCACGGGGGGGAGGGGGGGGGCACGGCTGCTTGCGTGGCGCTGGGCCAGCGCCAGCGCGTCGGCTGAGCCGCCCGGACGGACAGCCGGGATGGGCCACGCCCCGCCGATCCGGGCCGACCCAGGGGGGTTGGGTCGGGTAGGTCCGGGCCTAGACCCCCCGTTTTCGGCCCCTTTTTTGTTTTTTGCCTATATCTTGGGCTACAGACCTCCGATCGATGCTCCGTCAGCAGAAATGTGATCCTTGGATAGAGACGGTCGTTTTGGTATATCACACTGAAGGTTTCGGAGTACTTTGGGTTCGGCCGGGTTGGTTCATACACGAAACCAACCGGGCCCTCGGAGCGGAAACGCTCAGATCTTGAGCTCCGGATGTCCGATTGACGTGCTGTCGACTTGGTTGGATTCCTCTAAGTGAGACAGATCTTTTGGCTCACTCCGCTCGAGGTTTGGACACAGGTGGAGTCGGTCGGGTTGGTTTTTACATAAAAACCAACTGGGCCCCTGGGACGAAAAAGCCAATAACTCTCAGACCAGGCGTCCGATTGACGCGTCGTCTGTGACGTTGAGTTCCTATTGACGATACAGAACTTTGGGATACATAAACTCTGGACTATGTGTCATTTGATGTATCAGCCTCTCGGCTCATGGAGCAGACCCTCCCGAACGAGCTTGCTGTGCACGGGAACCCTAGAGCTGGTTGTGACTGTGACGGCGATGACGACTATACAGAGATCCTCAGTGGATTCGACGGCTACGACTACAGCACTCAGCGATCCTACATGGATCAGTGCTATAGATCCTGTGTGGATCCAATCCTATGTGGGTCAGTGCTCAGCGGTTCTGTGTGAGCCAGCGCCTACAGATCCTGTGTGGGTCTGATCCTGTGTGGGTCATTGCAGGGGTTAGTTACCTATTTATCCAGTGTGGGTCCAATCCTATGTGGGTCATTGCGGGGGTTAGTTACCTATCGATCCTGTGTGGGTCATTGCAGGGGTTAGTTACCTATCGATCCTGTGTGGGTCAGACCCTTCCTGGGTCATTACGGGGGTTAGTACCTATCGATCCTTTGTGGGTCTGACGACTTAGATGAATCAGTGGATATATCTAATCATATTTATCGTAATACGAAGAAGTATACCTCTGTGAGTTGAATCCTGTTTTCTTTCCTATGTGGATTGTGTTGTGCTATCCTGTGTGGATTTACGTTTTGCTTTCTTGTGTGGACTGGGTTGTGCTTGGGCTCAGATGTTGGAGCCTAACGAGAATTGATGAATTATGTATATGTATGGGCATATACCTAAGAAGTGTCAGATGTTACTTCGTGATTGTATCTTTCCTTTGTGGTTTATCCTTTGTGGATTTTGGGAGACCTTCGGGGGTATAAGGGTCCCTACTGAGTAGCTTATACTCACCCATGCACGGGATATGCCCGCGCTACGTTGTGTTGGTTGTAGACGACGGACAGTGCTGATCGTGGTTAAGGTTGGCTGAGCAGGACGGTACCTAGAGGTGGACCACTAGGCGGGGTGTACTCGGAGCGGACGGCTGGACCGAGGAGCTGTGGAGGCTATCTGTACCCACCCTTCTGGTGGGACTTCCAGTGGGCGGCTTGACGTTGCAGCTTTACTTCCAGTTGTTGTTTTCCCTTTTGAGTTGTATTTTACTTTCAGTTTTGGGTTTGTATTCTGGCCCAATTACTTTCCGTACTTACTGTTGTATCCAGTTTTCTACTAGTGTTTACTTCTACTGCTTGCTTGCTCTATGGTGTTTGTTTACATTACAAAGGCAATGCCTTCCCTGTTTATCGGGATTTACGCCTTGGTGCTAGTCGCCAGCCCCTGGCCTATGGAAGGCAGGCTTGGTTTAGTCACGGAACAGGCCCTGAGGATAGGTCGTGACAGAACAAGACATGTTAGTGGTGATAGAATGAATTTGTCTATTTTGTAGTCAAAGGATAAGGGAGAAATATTTAGTGATGAATATTGCACTTTGATATTATAACTTGATCTTGACTCAGTATAGTAGTGAAATAGTATATAGGGTTATAGACACCAAGAGCTCCATATTCCAGTATATCCAATATGGGTTCCATTAGTGCAATCATACCTTTAGGATTCTTGATGGCTTCTCAATTCTCATCGTTAATTGTTCCATCAAAAAAACCCGGTCAATGTTTTGAATTAGAACACTAGGAGATAGATATATATGGTAGAAAACAATACATTCCACTATGTTTTAACCAAACCATTCATAGAATCATTGACTTATGACATCCTACCAATTGGATTGAGTTGTTCCATTTTTATCCCCCACAATGTCTCATTTGAACTACATCTGTAAACCCAGACCAAATTCCATTTCAACTGAATGGTAGGCTTTATTTTTGCTCCCATTGTGAAATTGTGTTTGATAGAACCATCATAGGAATGATGATGTTGTTGTTAAATTGAAAAATGTGGAGAAAGTCATAACAGTTTTTGGAAAAAAAATAAAATGAAGAAAGGCTATTTTCGGACACTAGAGTGCCATAGATATAACTAGATGAGATAAAAAAAATGTTTGTATTGAGCCCACATAGGATATCCAATTAACATATTGAAACAAATAATGCCCATAATAATAATATATGAATTTAAAAACCATGGAAATTATTTTGAACCCTTCTCCCCATGGTATATTGGTCCATTTGATATACAGTAATTACCCATGAACCATCTTTTTGATTCTTTATTGTATGTTAATGAATCAATTCACAAGGAAATCTATCCCAATTACTCCTCCCCAACCTATAAAAACCCCCATGACATTCCAAATAATCACCACTCATGAATTCGATATTGATTTCATGTTATTAAAATACACCATATCAGAATGTATATAGAGTCATCAAGAATTGAAAATAGTAAATTCTATGGGGATCAATCACTAATAGGAAAGGATACAATTGAATCAGGGGTCACAGGGGTGAAAACCAACCAGCTGATCATCAATATCATTTTAATACTAAATCTAGTTAGTATATTGATGAACCAATCCACCGTTATCCACTAAAGAAACAATGGGAAGCCTAATTAGTTTGAGTATCATAGTGGGTGATTGGGTTTTTCGGCACCTGATGATGACAAGGTCCTACTAATGTGGTGACCCCCCTATGAAACTGCCCCAAATATATGAAAACTTTTCTAAAGGAAAAGTGATAGGTTTATTGCCATCCCCCCTTGTCTTGTTGGGTCTATCGATGTTTTCCAAACATGTTCACCTGCTCACTAGACTCTCTTGCACCTTATTCACAATTAGGGTACTCGGGTGCACACAATAGGAGTAGTGGTTGATCATGACTAGATTTGGGAGTGAGCTAATTTCTTAAACTAGTTGAGATGAAGTTCCAAATTGAAAGGTATTGAGTTCCTAGTTTTCACTTCTATTCAGTGATTGTTTGGTCCTCCTTTCACTCTATTTTATCCCATTTTCTAGTTGATCATAGGTATTAGTATTGTCTTCCCAGCTACACTAATTCTAGAGATTGTTTTCTCATGGTTTCTCAAGAAAATGGTTCTTCTAGTGGGAATGTTGGGAGCACTCTACTTTATTTGTAGTACTCTACTCTCCCTTCAAGCATGGAAAGGAAAATCAATAAGTTCCCCTTTAACAGAACCAAAATCCATGTATAAACAAAGGCATGATGGTGTCGACTCAAAGATTTTCATGAACTACATTGTTTCCCCATTAAGATACAAAATTCAGGGGGGTCGAAGGATTTCACATCACAGTGTACACAACTAGAAGATCAATTGCAACATTATCCCTCAGGTTTCTAAAATCAAATTCACCCTTATAGCCTCAATTACTATTCAATAATAACTCCAAAATATATTCCAAATCTCAAGGTCTATCCACTCCAATACTACCTCCAATATATCCTCTCCATTGTTATCTTTGATTGTTTTATTCCCCAAATAACTTAAGACTTTTTGTGCTCGTATATGGCACACATGCACTCATAATTACTACCTAATGTATGGTAGGTCTTTTAGACTATCCATATGGGGATGATTCTCATAGGTTGATGAGTTGGAGGTTTTTGTGTGCAACATTTTGAATATGGGAGTGAATGTTTGGTGGTGATGTTTGTATATGAAGCTTAGCGATTGTCACGAATCAAAATGTACAAACCAATTTGTACTGTCTATTTTCTTGGACCACCCACCCAAACTGCTCAGCTATGTTCAAAGCCTAAAAATGATTTTTTATCCATACAATTATTTCCCTTATTCCTATAGGTATATTTTAACTGGTATTAGGATCTCTTGTGCTGAGGGTATAATCCTAGCCTAGTTCAAGGAATTTTTTCTTCACTAAGAATCCTAGACTTTGCCTCTAATGCCCCTACCTTATTATTGATGGTTCCCATATACCATGATCAAAATTGTCCCATATATATATATATATAGTTTTATATTTTTGGTGGTCACTCATATATGAATTGATTTTATTTTAAACTCCACTTAAGAATATCATCACTATTTAACACCTCCTTTTCCAATTCATTTTTCCACTGTACCACCATTTCAAAACCCAAATTAAATTCCCCAATGCCTTATCTCACACCGAAATCATCTCACATTCACAATATTATTTTTCCCATCCTTAGATCCTTCAAAAATGAAACCCATGTATTCAATTGTTTAATGAACAAAATGGTGAAGATACCAATGCGGTCATGAATGGGTTCCAATGTGACTAGCCACCAACCCCAATTGCGTAGTTTCCTATTGTAGTAGCCACCAAGATACCCCATTTCAGGTTCTATCCCAGATACTATCTTCGACCCTCTATCATGCTTTTCCAGGATTCAAGTCCAAGGCTTCCATTCTGAGAGAACAGTTCACTACCCACAATACCAACCCAAAGTTTTCAATAGAGCTTACCTATTCTAGTTTATACTACAAGATCAATCCATGAAAATATGATGATGTCAAAAGGATGCTAATGTCGGTATAATATAGGTAGTATAACCACTCACCCAACTAAACCACCCATTATGAACACCCTCTATTCATTTCCCCTTTCACCCATAGGCGCAAGAAATCAGATATCATAGTTAGAGATGAATTGGTGATTCTAGTTCCATAGATACCATACCAAACCATTGAAGTTGACCCTAGGTGTACCATCATTAAATTCATTATAGAGTTAGACTTGTGAATTCTCAATTTTTTTTAGATAAAAATCATTTATCCCAGGTGATAGAGGTTCTTCATCATAGTACATTAATTAGTAAGCTGGTCCTATGTAATAAAGTTGATAGGAAAATGCATCAGGAAACTCATCAAGAGTCTTGAATATTATAATGATTTAGGCTAAGGATAGAAATATTTTAGATCATATAGTATTTTCTGTATGAAAAAATTTCAAAAAAAGATTACCCTTTTTCTAGAGCTAACTTATATCAAAAGAGTCTTGAATTAGTCAAGATAAAGCAAGATGTTGGGGGACTAAAGATACAAATTGAACCAAAGTATGGGTATAAATCACAATGTGTCCAGTATGAAATCCAAGTGAAGTGACCATGGTATGGTGGTAATTATCAAGAGTGGTGTGATGGAGTGAGAAATTTTTTTCACCCATTGTAATTGGAGCATAAAAATGGATAATTTTATTATATAAAAATTGTAGGTGAGGAAGAAAAATATGTGAACATGAAAAGTGAGGGGTGAGCTGAATCACGCAATTTAAAGTGGTGTTAGATAACTATATTGGGTGAAAGTGTGAATGTATATATGGTGTTCCTGGATTTTCAATATTACTTTAGCTTAATGGTCGAGTCTTTTTTCATATCTGATGGTGTTGGGGATTTCTACATCATTTTTTTAAATCGAGGTAGGTGTGATAGGAGATATAGATAGTGAGAAAGCATTAAGTATGGGTGATAAGTACCATACATGACTCTATCCTCAACATGAAATAATGTTTTTAGAAAAATTTTAAAGGTTTATAATTAAATTCGTTGAAGAATGAAGATGGGGGGATAAAATGAAATGCATATAAAAACATAAATTTAGTTGAGCAGTGGAGGAACTGAGGGTGTGATGTTATGCATCAAACCACCCACTACACTAGTGGAAATGGAAAGGGGTTTTCTATACCACTCTCATTAACCCTTTACCATCATAGAATGATTATAATATTCACAGTGTTTTATTGGGCCTTCTGTTTATTGGAATTTGATCATGACCCTACATCATTTACATTCTATTATCCGGCATCAACTCATTGGTGACTCAATTGGTATTATAATATGTATCCAACAACATAGATCACCAGACCATCTTCCAAAAAATCCCAACCCCACCAATTAAAATGATACCTTATAAAATTCCATTCAATTCTAACTCCACATACTACATTGCAATAGATCCATTTTTTCCATCACCCATTGACCAATTGATGTTGTCGCCCCTACCACTTGGTCATTTGGAAGTGAAAAATGCTACTATTTATTTAATTTGTATTGGTCCACTAATCCAATATGAAACTCGACACAAGGGATGAACTCAATATAGGATCAACCACTACTCTAAAATCTACCCCATTAAATCTTCATAAAAGGATGTAATCAAAGATATTGTTTCCAGAAAAAAATGGAATAATCGAAGGAAAAGGAACCATTAAACCATATAGGACGGTTCATCAGTTTATATATTATTGTGCAAATAAGTTCATTCTACCTAGTAGATGATATTAATTTGATCAGTTGAGGGAAGATGTGGGTAATGTGAGATTGGTCATTCTATCCAATAGAGTTACAGGACCTAGTTCAACAAGTATCTTTTGAAAATGTGTTGAACCCATGGAAATGGAGAGCAAGATAAAAATAGATGTCCTACAAGAATCCCTACACAAATAGGATCCATGAAATTTCAAAACCAACCCTCAAAACCAACCAATAACTATGAACAACCCCGTAGACCATGCAACCAATGCAGTATCAGACCAAGATGATAGTAAAACCAAAGTATGTTTTGTAAACACCAATAAAAAACCAAAGATACTATCACAAAATAGACCCCCAGGATTATCCAAGCAGTGGTAACATGAATATAAATAATATGACCAAGTTAACCTTGTTTAAGATGAAGTGTTCCCCCAAAAAACCAGTCAAGAGACTTGCAGGAGTTCTGATGAGTACCATTGAAAGCAACATGGTGAAACTCTTGGATGAAGGTGTCATCACATAGGTAGGTCAACATTATTTTTGGATTATTTGTAGATAGGAAAAATTTATTGGTCTTGGAAGGAATGATCTATAACCACTATGCTTTTTAATTAATTAGATATAGAATCATCAATCAAGATGAAACCATATATTTCAACCATTTTGATTGTCGTTGATCTACTTATTGGTCCCCCTAGGACATCACTCAAATAACATATGTGTCTCAGGGTTTCCCTCTAGTACTTGTTAGTATTTTATCCTAGGTCAACACCTGCCTTTGGAATTTGTGATTGAACACACTGTTAAATGGATTACCTGTACTAGGAAGGCAATTGAGAAACAATGATGATCATTTCATTTTTCAAATTCAATTCCAATGGTAAAAAATGAGTCTTTATAATACTCACCACTATTGAACAAAGTCAATGGGGATCTATACTTTTGATAGTTATTTAGTGGTCTGTGTGTGATAGATCGTAGTTTTCAAGTGCCAAAATAATCTATCCACAATTCCACCATCAATCAAAACCATAATGAATCAACCCCAACTTCACTACTTGAACTATATTATTGGGTATACCTCTCTTTATACCCTTCCCTATGGTTTCAGCTCATGGTAGTGTATTCCTATCCAATTCATAAAACCACCCTTGTCCCCATACAATCAGTTCAAGCCCGAAGGCACCTAGTGACTGAGTGGAGTGGTGCTCTAGTGGTCCTAGAATTGGCCATTGGAAATTTAGTTGTGATGGTTTCTTTAATATTTAATCTTAATAAATATTAATAAATATAAATAATAAGAAATAATAAATATTTATAAAATAAAATATAAAATATATAAATATTAACAAACTAGTTGTGATTGAGTTGGACTTGTAGTACTACCAGTAAACATATGCCTACCTGGACATATCGACTAGGGTGATACAGATTGAGTCTAAATGATCCTTTAATTTTATCATCAAGGGGGTGGTAGAACATGTCAATTTATAAAAAGAGTGTTCAGTGGGTCTGATTCAACCATATTTATCCCTCAATTCCATATAGTCAAAATAACAATTTTATTATATCACAATATTTGAATCGAGAACTTGTACCTCATGAACAATGGTGGTTCATCCATATATATCCATCATCTGGGCATCAGTGTCCCATAGGTGGTACTAATGGAATTTATTTGGGAAATTTTCAATCACTTGGCATCGTGGTTTTGAAGGTGATGGAACAATCTATGTTGTTAGAGTGGTACTACTGTCATAATTGAGTTATTGGTTGGACCCTAGATTCACCAATTTAACTTAACGGGCTAGCACAGTCCCTAGGGATGAAATCATAGCATCCAACTAGTATTTGTTTCTGAAGGTTTTTTCATAGAAACACACATCCACACATTTACATAGTTCACTGAAAATCAATTAACCCCATCCTTAATGAATCTAGTAGTTGAAAGGAATTTTTTCATCGACTAGAAGCCCTAACAAAATTCCAATTTAATAACTCATCTTTCTAGATATGAGAAATCTGAAAATAAAAAAAGGAATTCCACCCACATTGCCTCTTTTTCTAATTGGAATCATTTAAATTTGAAATTCATAAACCACCATATCCATCCCTGATCTAGCACCAAGAGAGAGTCATTGTTCATTTTCTTGTTTAATATAGTTTTTATTCATTGGTTTGTGAAATGAAAAATGGAAAAAAATTGTTTTTGGATTCTAACCACCATTGACCGAGTGAAAAATGACTATTCCATATTAAGAAAAAATCGATTCAAGATACTACTAGAGTGACTATTCATTCCTCATTGATGATTGAGATCTTCCAAATTTATTATAGAGTAGTCATAGACCACCAATCCAATCAACCATACATTTCCTTACCTTGAATTAACGATATCTTTATTCATATAACCCAAAACATACAGTCGATCTAAAACATTAATGCACTAAATAAATCACATGGAACCCATCCACTAAACCCATCATCTCAAAAGGAAACCCGATTAGTACAGATAGTATCGATTAGTATCAGTGGTAGGGGACCATTTTTGGTTTTTATCTGCTGATATCACTGATTTTATCCTCACCTCGATAAACCCAAATTAAAAAATGGGACTTTGAGTTCATGATCTTTACAATGATACTTCATGTATCTTGGGAGGACCTGTGAAGTATCTGAGTGAGTGCCTAGAAAAACATGGTTTTGACATCCAGGCAGTTACCCCATTGGAGTGTATTTAGACCTGAGATTCTGTCTAGGGAAAACTGGGGCCCATATATCATCTCATTATCATCAAACCACCAAATCCATTCCAAGAGACCTCAATTCATAGAGACCAACTCAATGGAAATAGTTGGCATAATGCAAGTGCAAGGGAATGGGTGGGGTGCTCAAATGTGGGTTCAGACCAACAAAATGGAAAAAATATGTTTGATTTGTAATGTTACTATCATGTTGATGCTTTCCTCCCTTTATCTGCTACCTATATTATACTGAACTGAGGAGGACCTGGTTAGTGAGAACATAGAAATTACCAGGCGATGGTGGTACTATATGTAATGACCAGGGATATCCCGGAGGGTTCAAACATATTCTTAAAATGTGTTGTATTAAATTTTTCACAATGATGAACCCCCTTGTGGAATATAGAAACCTAAAAAACTGGTGGTTTCCAAATTGAAGATTTATTTTTTCAGCCATCTTGTGCCCTTTCCAAGTTCCAAATACGACCCTCCCCTTTGAGTGATTGGTCCTACCATGATAATAATTACAACCATTCCTTCCACAAAATTATTATTATATGTGATTCTCTTGTATGAAGTGAGAAACTTCAAATAGTTTTCTTGACCCGACCTATTCATCTAGAATGGGATACATGGGACCTGATTAATTTACCAGATTATTTGAGTGTTTAGACCTCAAATTTAAACTCTACAATTATAAAGGGGATTCATCGATCACTTTAAATATTTACTAAAATGATGACCAGACAATTGTATCAAAAAAGAGGTATATGAGCCTCATGTATCAAGGAAATTAGTGGAACATTAGTTTTAGTCTGTGATGCTTGGGAGAGGATGAGTCTTCCCACTAGTGTCGATTCCCACCACATAGGGAGAAGGTGTTCTAGAGAAAACATCATAGAGAAATATGAACAAATAAAATTAATCTTCATCAATAGTACAAACATTTCTTCTATCAAAACTTCTAGAAAAGAATAACTACTGAGTTAAATTCCCTGATTTTCTAAACTAGCTGGTTATTCAATTTTGGATCTTTTCATCCATTTTTTTTACAAAAATTATTTCTATGGATATCTTCAGATTGAATTCCAATAAATACTTTCATTCTCCTTAAAAAGGATAGGTACTAACATTCTAGTTTTTTCTCCCATACTTGGGTATTTGGAATCATATGAGCATGTTGGGGTTGGGGTTGGGGATGAAATACATTCCCCAACATGAAAATATGATTTAAATTCATTCAATAAGAATTGGACATCATAGATTAATCAAGGTCAGTTACTCTATCCACTACATTAATCTATGTGATTGTTGGGATCCATTCAAGTAATACCCTTTCATGATACAAAAACATCATCAAGAGTTCATACAAAAAACTTAGGTGTTTATATATACTCTTGAATGGATTACACTTCAGGGGAATAAAAAAATTGGATCAAACCCTCTGTATAATTCATATTAAATTTTATACGCACTGGTACATTAGTATACTATGAATGTGTTGATGAATTAATCTCATCAATCCCCTAAGAATAAATGAAAAGGAAAAAGTTGTCAACATAAGATTTTTATTGCCTTCTTCAATTATAAATGGATTATCTATTTTCCTTTTGAGTTGGGGTACATTTTTCTAATTTTTTTTCTCACTAAACTATAGTTATCTAGTAGTAAAATTAGTATTTAACAAGTATAGTTATAATAAATGTTGGAATGAGAAAATAGTAGGTGAACAAAAAATTTCCCTTGTCCTTATGGTATGTAGAAATCAGTAATTTTTATTTCCCTGGATTTCTTTATATTTATTATTCATAACACTGGGATTCTTCATGAATCCTTGGCTAGTCCAAGAAATCTATTTCACCACCATTCACCTATTAATTATTAATGAAAACCTAGGTGTGAAACACTCTCTTTGGCGAGTGCTAGTGAATCCAAAAGGTTCTAGTCATATAACCAGCTATGTTATCCCAATAATTTTATCATTCATTACCATGGGATATTTTTATAGAATATATTAGGCCAAGAAGAAGAATAATAAACTAGAAAAATGTGATACATACATAGAACTTATAGGACGGAAGATGTGTAAATCTTTTCTCTAAATACATATCTGATTTTCTTCAAATTAAAATTCACAATGAAATGTAATCAAAACCATAGGTTAGATATAGGTGTTTATGCATCGATAGAGGTGAATAAAGAATGAATGAAGTGAAAAAAGTAATATTTTCATCTATTATATTGAATATAACAATGGAAAACATAATTTCATATTCCATGGTAATGGACCAATGGGGTAGTCACTATTCAAAATTCATGATTTGAAAAAAGGGTCTCAATCAGATGATATTTCCCAGTCTATCACTCAAAGTGATTACATTTTATTGAAACTATAGAAATGATTTCGTACTCTAAATGGAGATCACATGGATGTATCTATTTTATAAATATAGAACTACAAAATTACCTAATGGTGATGAAATAATGTTATGGACCATGGATCATACTAGGGTTCAGAAGATATGAATAACTAGAGTCTAAAATAAGAAAAATAAATTAAACCCTCTCATTATAGATAATAGATCCCCTCCTCCCCTAAATAATTTGAGGTATTGATACCAAGAATAAAAATTTTGGAAGGACTGTGATCTCAACTATTATACAAAACAGATCTCATAATTTGATAGATATGGGAACCCAACTGATCTATGAGTACCCTATGCATGCCTATCATAGAAAACGTTAGAGGCCTATTTGGGTGTAGAGTGGTATCCAATAATATATCCATAGTGGTTTATAAAATTGGTAAAACATTTCTTCATTATGTTGGAGGTTGAACTACTAGTATAAGACCATTCCTAGTGGAATTCTAGGGGATGAATTCATTTTTATGACCCCCCTCCAGACTTCGGTTTCCACCAGACTCACTCATTTTTCAACTGGAGAGTCAACATTCACGAAATTGTCCAACCAAATAAATAAATATTTAAATGAAAGTAATAATAAAGTACCAATTTTCCTATAATGATAAATCACCATCTAACAAATTGAAATGAACAAACTCGACACATGATGAAGAATAGGAAACATAGAGGCGAGTTGTGGATGATAAAAAATAGGTAAGGTTTTTTGGGTGCATGTTATTTTATTTATGAACTTTTTGGAGTTGTTAAATTGAAACATCATGGGAGAAATAGTTTAGTATAGACCGTTGAAAAACTCTGGTACAACAAGTTGATACTCTAAGCCAACCATCTTGGATTTGTGGTGAAAACCACACAAAGAAACCATATTCATCAATCATATCTCACCCATGGTGATCCAATACACTAACAAGCATGGTCCATCACTTGATATACTAGAATATCACAACCAAGTCCATTAACTTGAGTGGATAATATATTCAATAGCATCCATGTACCTCAATGATACTCTATAAACTTCATGTACCCAAACACTATAATGACTTTTCACCTTCACAAGTCTCGAACATCACTTGCTGATGTAGGAATTGGGAATCAAGATGCTAGACTAGAATGGATCCTATCATGTATTTGAAGGTTAAATGATAGTACCCACACTATCTAATATTCCTTAAATATTGAGTGTAACACCCACCTAAAATATAAATAATATAGTATATGAATGTGTTATCCAATTAGCATGTTTAAAGCATGGTGACATAAAGGATTGGATTGGGTTGTTACAGAGTCTTTTGTCAAAATATATTCAAATTAAGAACATCCTTACATTTACTATATTGAACCATAAGATGTGTTGTGTGTATTCATCTATAAAGAGTGTAGTGGTAAATGACTATAAAACAAGGTTGATTCCTCTCCTTATAGTCAATCAATCCCCCCGCCACTCTATTATTAAAAAAAATCAATATAACATAGAGATTAAATTCATTAACCCTCTACTAATACTAATCATGATGGATCTAAAATATCAATATGCCTTCAAAATCTTCCTTATCCTGTCGATGAACCCCAAAGAGAATTGATCTTGATGATAGAAAGAGTGACAGAGAGTAGAGGTTTTTAATGAAAACATGACCAACAACACTCAAATCCAATGGATGAGGTATAATATAATTTATAAGACTTATTTTTCAATTGGAGAGAAATAAATGCTCAGTTAATCCTTTTTCATAAGCCACCAAAAATCACTAACTTACTCAGACTTGGGGTCTTTGATCCTAACCATAGATTATTCACATGGACAAGTAGATTCATAGGATTTGACCAAGACGATTAGTCACATCTATGTAAAAAACCTCAAACTTTATTCTACAGGAAAGAAAATAATGATTCGATACCACATAGATCATATTAACCTAAGCTAGACCTGGTCATGTAATAGAGGATATAATAAAACATATCATTGGTGCTTAGAACTCCTAGAAATAACCTTTTAGATGTAAGACCCTTAATTTATTAGGTAAATAAAGGAAGAAATAGCCTAGATTTGTTTGAACACATAACCAATGTGAAAAAAAAACTCCATGGTCAGACCATAAGTGAGTGATAAGAGGAGAAATTACCTCCATCATTCCCCTCAAAGATCTTCCAAAATCTCCTTCCAAGAGTAGTCTCCATTATAATTGAATAATAATGTTGTCTACTCTACTAAACTTGATGGAAACAAACTTATGTTGTTAGTGGTTATTGGTGATTGATGTCAATGAGCATGGAGGCATGTTTGAAATTCATAAAATTCTGATTTAGGAGATGAATGATACAGGATATGTTTTTTTGTAACCATCATCTATATCTACGGATATGAATTGTTTCTTTAAACTAACGTGACAAACCTTACATCAGAGTGTTTCTTCTATTTATGCTAAATAGAAACTGATATTGATAATGAGACTATCCAACAGGTTCAATTAGTCTAAATTGACTTGACTTAGTTAATATTATTTATTTAGTTACACTTATTAAACAAGTAATTCATCAAATTAGGAAGATAAGAATCAATCAATTGATTTATTTCACATAGTATACCCTAAGGAAAAGGAATGGGTAAAAGGAAATAATTTAAGAGTGCTTATAGTTAGTCATGAAGTCTTGGTTTTAAATAAATGTTAAAGTTTCAATCAATTTAAATATGAGAAAGTATTTGGGAAACCCTATTCCTTAGTCTTATTTCTTGTATTAGAATAAAATAACTCCCCTACAAGCCTTGTAGAGATTCTAATAGGATATGGTAATAACCTAAATGAACTATTTTTTCATTATTCTCAATACACCATTTCCATTTTTGAGTTTCTTATTATATGATAATGTAAAGGGAACATGTTTAGAAAAAAATCATTTGGAATCTATAGTATAAAAAAAGATATGTGATTGCTAGAACCATGCTCATCGGAAAGATTATATGCACTTATTTCTCAAGGACCTACAAATGGGATGAAATGCTACCTCTAAATATCTCATATTAGTATTTCTAAAAGGATTAATTTTACCTTAATATTTCCCCTTGAGATGACAAAACACAATTAATGTCAAGTGCACGTCTTTCTCCCTTTTATCTTGATTTATTTATTTTTTTATTTTTTCTTTATTTTTTTCCATCATTATTTCTTTGTTGTTTATAGTATTATCAATGGGATGCAAAAATTTGAGAATCATGGTTCATCAACACCACACCTAAGGATTGATGGTTTCTTTTCAAAATGAAACTCGAAGGGGGACACTTGAATGCCTTTGAGAATGAACAAAATCCCTTCCATTAATCATTATCATTGTTGGATTTTCGTTAGGTATAGTATATTGTGGAATATTTGAAAGAAAAATTCCCAGAATCACTTGAAGCTATGATAATATCAACTGAAATATTATTATATCATATTTTCATTCCCCTTGATCTCTTAGTTCATTTTGGAATGGATGTCTAAAAGAGAGCTCTTTGATTGTGATTTGCTGGATTTTCATTGCATAGCTACAATAATTTTGGCCCAAAAACATATATAATGGGTTGTATTACAAAATAGTATGGAGGTTATGGGCTACATGGGTTAATGGACTTCACTATTTTAAATATGGAAGTATCCATGTCGATTTCCTTGTTCTTCCTTTGGTAAGGGAAAGAAATGATGGTCTCTTAAAATGGGCATTTTAAAGGGGATCAAGATTGACACCAAATAGAGATGATATTAGGAAAACTAAATTACCTTTAGAATATGGGTATAAAATCGACTTAAATTTCGAAAAAACTAATGGATTATACCCATTATATACTTATGGACTTCCATTATGCACATGCTAACAATATTACGATCCTATGGAAGAACTGCATTCATCGATCACTACAAACTAGACCTCTTCACTATTGTGAATGGATATGGGAGTGTTCCCCCTATCTTAGGATATGAATATATAATTAATTCATTAATTATTGATATATAATATGTGATATCTAGTGATCAAATATAAACCACATATCCCCTCATAACAACTCCTGTAGCACACCTCTGATGTCCGGGGAGTGAAAACTTCCTGGAAACAACCTAATTCCCATTATGTTCTAGAATATAATTGGAAAAAATGTGCTTCCCATTCCTATTGTTCATTTATTGGATGATGGAATAGGTCCTTGAATCACCTTGATGACCTTTTTCTCACAACAGGGACATTAATAGTAAAGAATATAGATACATCGTTATTTTTTATGTGGTCTTTGGGATACTACTTCTATCGATGTTTGAGGTTAATGGGTCTTGTGAATTATAGTGATCACAATGGGATTTAGGAGTGATAAGGGGTAGAATCTTGATTGGGGAGAGTGAAAAAATAGTTTCTTAAGGTGATATGGGTCAATGAAGGAAGGGGGTACTAATATTTTCAAGGCCAAACCCAAAACACAAGCATTCTCGGTATAATATAGGTATTAAACTGCATAGTGGAAAATTACATTTAAGATATCATGTGGGGTTGATGGTGTAAGGTGAAACATGACATCGTTTTTCTAGATACAATGAGTGAGTGGAAGAATCGACTAGATTGGAATAGAGGTTCCATGAGGTACAATTTCTCTTTCTTGGTAAGATGCTTGGGGAGTTCACTTATGTTACCCTCCTTTATATTTTGGCTACTCAATGATGCACCATTGTAACATTCCATTGGACCATCAATTCCATTACTTCCCCCATCTACCAATACTAAATGGTACACACCCCCACTCCCATAGGAACATTGGTGTTTTGAGATGTCATTCCTAGACATTTCTTGTGTACCATACCATCCACATTCCCCTTAGTATATCCATACTGTAGTGGATTAAAACTTAATAAATGATCATGACCATCATGTTTTTGAGCTTATTTCATCAAATATTAATTTAGGTAGTTTTGTGTATGCATTGGGGATGGGTTGACTGGAATTGAAATTCTACGGTGACCCATATCAAAGAATCCTATACAGATTGAAATGAAAATCCAAAGAGGAAATCCAATCAACCACTTGAGGAATTTTGTTCTATCTAAGAAGTACTTCAGCGTATGTAAATATTAATCCAAACATTAAATGACATAGAAGGATCTAGGCAAAATAGAAGCAGACATTGCACTTGAAAAAGGCAGCATAGAAAGATTTGATTGGTGCCCATAGAGAAGTCAGATTCTATCATCCATTCAAAGGAAGTGGATATATGTTTGTGAATTTTTTCTAGTATTTAATTGATTTGAGGTGATTTTATATTATCATATTCATACAAACTTTTCTCCATTTCGGCTCAAGGCCTTATCACTTGGGCCAATTAGAGAAGTGGGGTGCATCTTGAGATAATGGGTGGAATCGTATACTAGTTGGGGGTGTCAAGTGTTGTCTAAGCAAAGAGTGTTGCCTGATCCCAGGACTATTAGAGTAGAGTACTAATTTAAATTTTATTTCTCCTTCCATGGGAACTAGGGAATCATATATTAGTAAGAATCCATGCATCAACTAGGTAGGTGAGAGGGGGGTTGACGGTGATGTGATAACAGTTGAATAAACAGTAGAAAAGTGAATGGAAACTATTTTTTGGATTCCCCCCTGATCTCTATGGTCCTAGTAGTGACCAATTCAACTATATTTTCTAGGATAAATTAAAATACTACATTTCCCTGATCAATGATCTCAACTCATGTCGTCCCGGTGCTTTAATTCCCCAATCAACTAATAGTACAATGCCAATGGTGGGAAACTGAGCATAACTGATAACCATTCTAGTGAAATTCAACCAATTTTCAAGCACACCATGATTCCAAAGTTAGTATCAGAAATATAAATAGTTGAATATGTGGTATATATTATCCATGAATCAAGATGTTTTTGGTTCAATAGGTTTCGAGTAAGTGTTCTTGAATAGAATTTAGTGCTCCATTCAGCAAGGTGCTTGGACCATTTTTTTCATTTTTAAAACTTCCTTCCATCCTCATTGTAATCTATGAAGTTATTAATATCTCTCTAATACATTATTGATATTTCATTCTAGGATTGATTTATTTTATCCCAAAATAAATTCACAAAACCACCCAGGTATATTTTTGGAATTTTAGGACTATTTTCTATAAACAATATTTATTAGATAAGAGTGATAAGGTGGGTGAAGGGGGTATGAACAATGTTTGTATCAATTCCTAGAGGTAGTGAGGGAGAATTGTATTTGAGTGTTATGATGGAATTGGAATTGGGGGTTGAACCTATTATCCATATAAAGTATTTTTTCCTCAATAATGTTGAAAATGGATAGAGTTGGGGTTCATGGGCTTCCAACTGGTTCGCTTCCATGGCCACAGAACTGGGTGTAATATAGGTGGTTATGGTCAATTATAAACACCACTATCTTCATATTACTCTTGGGGTTTAGTTTGGTTGAATAGATTGTATTTCCTACTTTGTATGTGCTTAATGGAATGGATAAATGGTTTGTGTTTGAAATGGGGTTTCCAATGTGAAACAAAAGTGGTTATCACATGGGGTTTGGATTGAAACTATGATGATCCATTGATGGTGACTGAAATTTTAAAAATATCAACGAAAAGTGTTAGAATAATACAGAATGTTTTGTCTCCATTTCAAGTCCCAATGACTATTGTGAAATGATAGTACACCTACTACATTCTCTATTTCATTTCCAAAAATGGGATAGATTGGTGAGGTTTATAGGGGGAGTGATATCATCATGGATTTCATGCTTCCTACTAGTTTATTTTTGAAGGGATATCTATAATTTCATTTTAGGTAACATGAGTTGTTGGTTTAGAGTATTGGTACATTTGGTTCAAAGATGAAGATCATAGCAGTTGAAGTGGTGGTATGGTTTAATACTCAATGCTCAACATGCTTTTGAGTTCAAAGATATTAAATCCTATGTTTCATTAAAAACATTTGTATGGGTTGGGGTTGTAAGTCCTATAAATCCATGAAAGGTAGTATATTTGGTATCATCAATGAATAATTCGCTTCTTCTTGTTCTAGAAGTCGGCCTGATAGAAAAAATGTTATCATAGGTGAACGCGTTCCTTCAGATCTCCAACCTGCCTTCTATGCCAGTCAATACACCAAACCCCTTGCTGAAAGAGGCACTTCTAGTTGGGGGTTCTTATATAAAGTTTTCATCTTCTTATAGTGATGGGATGATGGTAGTGTGGTCATTTAAGGAGGCTCTTGCTGGTTTTCAGGTAGATATCTCAAGATTAGTCTGCCTAGCATCTCATACATCTCACTAGCTTCCCGTTGTGTGGAATGATTAGAGGGGTTTTCGATGGTTGATCTTTCATAGAAATAAATTGGATGAGCATCAACATACCACCAAATGACATTGGTAGATATATTTGGTTGTGATAAACCCTACCTTATTTTCTTCAGGTTATTCTTTAACTCTTGGGGACTGGATAATTTGGTGGTGGTGTTGGTTCTCTCAAGATAGTGTTCTATATTCATCTCATATCAAGGGTGGACATTGTTAAATATTGGTTGAGGGAATATCATCACTTCGAGAGTTTTAGATTCATGATTAAGAGGAGTTCATTGGAGGAAAACTTTTTAAAATAGGTAGTTGCAGAAATAGTGTGGGTTCAATTGTAGGGGATCATGCTCCCCATCCATAACCCTAGAATCCTTAAATAAAAGGGTGTGAGGCTGAGTGGTAACCTGAACCAAAGAAGTATAAAAAACCACCAAAAAAATGGAATAAATTTATTTCAATATGGTGTAAAATTCTAAATATTGAATAAAATAACATAAAATAAATAAAATATTGCATGAAAAGTAAAGAACATGGGTATTTATTATGATTCTACCCCGTGAGGGCCTACATGTATGGTAGGAACAACACCATCCACACATAGGTTTTATTAAATCTAAAATAAAAAATTCTACATGGTGAAAAGAAGTAGCAAGAACAAGAGAAAAAAATATGAAAAGAAATGTAAAAATTACAAGTTTCAGAGAAAATGAAAACTAAAACTGATGCTTACATTGCTAGAGTTTGAAGTAACTTTGGAAGTCCTATTCTCTTGATGATGGATGGCTGAAGCAAGACACGTCTAGATCCAAGATCTCCTTCTTCTACTTCTCTTGCTCAAAAATCCTTCATCAAGAAGGTTGGAAACACATCTTCCTGTGTGGAAGGATGTCATCGGTACTAAAATATCGACAACAGGCCATGGATGGGGAGATCGACAGACACATAACTCCATCATAGTAGCACAATGATGTCGAGATATGGTTTTTCTTGCGAGACATGTGATATAGAACTGAGATAGATTGAATCCCTATAGATCCAAAGAGATCGGGGTATAAGGATCATCACTCACATGACACCAACACACCCTCAAAACTACACACCCAACCAAAGCATGCATCGCATGCATTTCCAAAATAGAAACTAAAAAACTCATTAAAACATCATGAAAGATGGATGGAATGGATGAAAAGGGTGGTTCATAGGATCAATAACTAGGGAATAATATCAACTGGATAGCCAATGTTTCATGAGAGCTCCTGGGCAATAGGTTGGATAAAAAGGTTAAGGCCCAGTAAATAGAAGCCCGCATGGAAAATTTCACTAGTGGGCCAAATAAACCCAATAGAAAAGATGGAGTACAACTTTAAGCATTTGAAATAAAAATAATAAATATAAAACTGCATTCATGGTTAATCAATTGAAAAGTGGAATAAACATGGAATTATTTCAATCTAAAAAATAAGATAAAATACATGGCATAATTCAAAAATAACCACCATTTTCAATTGAAAATAGTAATTTTCTTTCACCTATCGTTATGGAATAGAAAAAAAGTAAAGCCTATCTAAACATAATTTGAACTTAGATTAAAACATGGAATTAGTCAAAATATCATCTAGGATTATGATAGCGTATATCTTCTTGACACACAAGATTCCAGATTGCAAAAAATATTTAATAAAATGCAACCTAATATCTATGTGATTTTATTTACCATAGAAAAATAAATTTCTAGATAAATGGGGTTGTGATTGATTATCAGAATAGACATTAATAATTTAATTGTATATGTGGTGTTCAAAATTCAAAACCTTCATCCATAAGGCTTATTTCACTGGTTCAGTCAAGAAAATATATTTGGACTCTATGGTTGACTGTGAAACCATAGATTTCATATTAAACTCCATGAAACGGGACCCCCATAGGCATTGAAGGCATAACTAGTAAGATATTTTCTGGTATCTATATTACCTGTATAATCATCATCTACATATCAAGTAATAAATTCATAATAATTTAGATATTTATCATTACATAAGGAAATAATTATTTTATTAGATAGGTATATACATATCTACTTAAGTGCATGCAAGCGTGGCTTCCCAAGTGTGTCCATAAATCTCATTAAGGTGTAGATTTCATTGGAAATGTCTTACTGGTTTGATATCATATAGCATATAACACTACCTAGTATATTATCCTAATGTATTTGGGACATAAATTGAACCTCATCAGTAGTTGTGGGTGATTTTGTTAATGATAGCATAAAATTTTGACCAAGGGGTATATTTATATGTTCGAGAGATTAAAACATATATCTCTTAAAATTTTTATAACATAAGCATGTTGATATAAGTATAATAGTTTATTTGGCCTATCACTTATGATTTAGAGACCTAATATCTATTTATATTCACCTAAGTCTTTCATTTAAAATTTTTATTTTAATTGTAATTTTACAGCAGAAGTGAGGTTCATATTTTTGAAAATGATAAGTATGTTATCAACATATAACATTAGGTAAATGATAAATTTTTAGTTTATTTAAAATACAAAAATGCATCATATTGACTCCTAATGAATTGTATAGATTTCATGAATGAATATAATTTTAAGTACCACTTCCCAGAGGCTCGTTTCTTCCCATAAAATGATTTTTTAAATGGAATATTTGATTCAATTTAAATTCTGTAGGATAGCCATCATGAGGTTTCATTTAAATTTTCTCATTCAAATCACGAGGAAAGAAGGTTGTTTTAATATCTAAAAATTCAATGTGCAGATCATTATAGGCAGCAAAATATAATAAAAGTATAATTGAATAATGTTTTAAAATAGAGGAAAAAATATCATATTAATAAATTCCCTCCATTTGGAGGAAACCTTTAGCAACTATAATTTCTTTATATGTTTCTTTATTTCCCTAGATGTTATCTTCTTTTATTTTAAAAATACAATTTTAAGAAATTAACTTTTTATATGTGGGGTTTTTTACAATAGTCCACATGTTATTCTTCATTAAATATGTCATTTCTTCATTCATGTAAATGACCCACTGCTTGGAGTTTTTGTCATTTAAATCTTGATTATAAGTTTTAATACCATCATCAACTAGATCATAGGATACATGAAAGGCATAAAATTCCATGTCATAATGATTAAACTCAGAAAGGGTAATTGGAACTCTCATTTCCCTTCCTCAGGTCATTTGGTAGTCACTAATAAGGGCAGTAAATTTTGATTCAAACTTCAAATTAGACGAATACTCAGAATCTATCCCAATAGTGGGCTTAGGATTAGATGGATTAGGCATGATAGGTGCATCAAACTGGGCAGGAAGCTTAGTTTCATAAATCTGTTGGAGGGCGAGATCACTAATGTCAGATGAGGCAGCCTTGTTTTTAGGAGAGGAAGACTTGTGAAAGGAAACAACAATACTGATAATTCGTTTTTGATATCCAATTTCATCTACCCAAATTTTATACTCCTTAACACCCTCCATATACCCAAAAAAGATACAATTTAGAGATATTGGTTATAATTTTTTTATCTTAACATGGGCATCTGGTGTACTACCCAATACTCTTAAGTTAGAATAATAAGGGGGATTATCGGTCCACAATTATTTAAGAATTTTAAACTAATTAGTAGAAGAGGGAAACAGATTAATTAGGTGGATATCAGTTCTGATAGCCTCTGCCCAAAAACAATTTGGTGAGGCATGAGCATACAATAATTCTACAGAAACTTTCTAGGATAATCTTATTCATCATTTATACTAATCCATTTCAGGGGGGGTTCCAAAATATTTCTATGTCTTTTAACACCTTCATATAAACAAGATTGTTTGAAATCAATGGATAGGTATTCAAGCCCATTATCTTTTCATAGAGTATTAACTTTTTTCCCAATATGATTTTCAGTTAATCTTTTCCATGGTTAAATGGATTAGAAAACGTAATATTTCTTTAAGAATTTAAATCCACACATTACATGATAATTCATCTGTAAAGGTAATAAAATAGAAAGCTCCTCCATGGGAGGAAGTCTATGATGGACCCCATAGATCATTGTGGATATATTTTAAGGAGTTGCTGGCTTTGTAACTAGAGCTACCAAAGAGAACCCTATTGGCCTTTCCCATCACAAAATCTTCACAAAATGGAATATTTCTTGGTGTGATGTCACTCAGCATCCGTTTCATGAGGAGTTAATCAATGCCTTTGGAGTTAAAATGCCCCAATATCCTATGTGAAAGCATAATATTATCAAAATTAGTTAAATAAACACAACACAGATTACTTAAATCGGTCTTTCCATTAATTTTATATAGCCCATTGATTAGAGATCCCACAATAATAGTTCTAAATCACTAAGATATTTTGATACAACTTGTTTCATACCTAAATTTGAACACATTTTTGGTTTAGGACCCTTAAGGAAACCAGTTTTATTTGAAGGTTGGGAACCCACCTAAAATCAATTAAAATAATGATAGTATGGTCATCAAGTTATAACAAAAAAACCTATACCTTGAACCTTACACCAATTATTAGTACCTAAGAGTACATATCCTTTAACCCTTTCAACCAACTCGAGAAAAGAATATCTAAAGGGACACATATGGAAAGAGAAACTTGAATCAAGAAACCACTATTGATTAATTGTATGGGTGGA
Source organism: Viscum album (assembly GCA_963277665.1). Classification (NCBI taxonomy): domain Eukaryota; kingdom Viridiplantae; phylum Streptophyta; class Magnoliopsida; order Santalales; family Viscaceae; genus Viscum; species Viscum album. The sequence goes on along the minus strand of OY728153.1, from coordinate 567,950,418 downwards.
AACATTAAGGTCCTTAGTATTTTAATAACCGGAGTCTACAAGAAGGGAATGATCAATGGTTTTCTTACTATAAATCATGCTTGAGTTTCCAACATTCGGGTTTAATGTGTCTTGGTTTTCTATAATGAAAACATGTGACCATTTTTTTCCAAGGTTCAGGCCTAGTTTTATGTTCATTATTGATTTTTTTCATATCTTCATTATGTTTTTTCTTCTGAGTTTTAGTTTGACGTCTCCACTTAGAAAACAAGCTATTAGCCAGAACATTGATTCTTGGTTTTGATTGTGGTTTCTTAAAAAGAAGGATGATTCAACCTCTTCTAGGGTTAAAGAGTCTTGGTCATACATCATGGTCTCTAATAAGGTGTTGTAAGAATTATCTAAATAGATTAATAGGGTCAATTCTTGATCCTCTTCATCAATAGATAATTTAATGTTGGTTAAGTATAGCATGAACTTATTAAATTCATCTATATGGGAATTAATTGAAGAACTAGGTTTCATTTTAAATGTAAACATGTGGTGTTCTTTATAAATCCTAACCACTAATGAAGCATTCATATAATTTTTATTATGATTAATCAAAATTCAAGGAGTAATGGATTCATTAGTAACTCCTCTAACTGATTTATCACCTAATGCAAGTAAAAGGGAGTTAGGTTCCTTAAATAACACATCATGGGAATCATAAAAATATTATTTAATATGATTTTGAGATTTATTCACAGTTATAAGAGGATTCTTAGGCCCATAGAGGGAATTAATGAGGCCTTTTTGAACAAGTAGTTCTCTCATATTAATTCTCCACAAATTAAATTCATTCTCACTATAAAATTTATAAATTTCATATATCATTGTGATATGTTTTCCCATAAAGTAGAGGTTCAGTTTTTGCAGACAATGTTAAGCGTATGCCCCAAAAAATGTACCAATCTCTTGGTTAAAATATTCCTTATACAATGGGATATGAAATTCAAAGAAATATAGAAGGGATAATGGATTTAAATTATTGAAATCAATAAAGAATATGAGTTTTAAGAGTGATATAAATAAATGTGAATATTAAAATAGAAACTGGAATTGTAAATATAGAAAACAAGAAACAACAATTGATTTCAGTAGAAAAAGAAAACAAATAGTAAGGCTATGGTACCAATTTTTTAGGATGAGTGGTAACCTGAACCAAGGCTGTGTAAAAAACAACCAAAAGGAATAGACTGAACTCTTTTCAGTATGAAGTAAAATTTTATAGACTAAATAAGATAACATAGATGAAATAAAATATTAATGGAAAATTAAAGAATATAGAGATTTAAGGTGTTTCGGTCCTGTGGGGACCAACGTGCACGAAAAAAACACCACCAGAAACACACACATTTTATTAATTTACAATGAAAACAAATTCTACAGGGTTAAAAGAACCATCAAGAACAAGAGATAAAAAATTTGAACAATAAAGAATAAATTACAAGTATCATAGAAAATGAAAACTAAAATTGATAGTTACAGTGATAGAGTTTCACGAAACTCTGGTGGTCTGTTATCTTGATGCAGGATGGTTGAAATGAAACACGTCTGGATCTAGGATCTCCTTCTCCTTATTCTCTCACTCATAGAGTCCTTTTTGGGATGGAGGGCCACACTTCTTCAAATGTGGATGGATATAATCTCCACCAAAAGATCGAAAAAAAATCATGGATAGAGATATTGAAATACATAGCACTTCGGTGTAGAAAACTGGTGATGGAGAGATAGGGTTTCACCTGATATAGACAAGTTCCTTAACTGTGAAAGACTGAATTACCATAGATCCAAAGAGACTAGGGCACATGGGTTATCATTCCCCTAATAGTAGCACACCCTTGAAATTGTGCATCCAACCATTGCACACCACACATGCATTGCCAGAATAGCAACCGAGCGACTCGGTTAACACGTGGGTTAAATGGATTGTATGGATGAAAAGGGTGGTGGGTGGGATAAATGGTCAGGGAATAACAACAACTATATATCCAGCTTGGCATGGGAGGGATTGTGCAGTAGGTTGGCCGAAAAGGCCAAGGCCTAGTAAGTAGAAGCCCATATAGAATAATGCCCCATCAGTCCAAATAACAGTACCAAAAAAATGAGTTTTCATAACACTACCCCTTAACAATGCTAAAAAATGTGCGGATAAAGGTACCCCCTTTATCAACTCTTTTTTAGTGTTGTTATACAGACTCCCTTTTGTCAATACTTTTTTTAGCAGCACTTATGATGGGGGACTTTATCAGTGTTTTTTTATTAGCGCTGATAAAGTGTATATTTGAAAAAAAAACATTAAAAATAAAATATTAATATATTAATATATAAATATATTTATATTGATATAAATATAATATATATTTTTTAAATTTGTTTTAGATAAGTATAAATTGAAATTACACTTCATATATATGATATCTTGTGAAAATGGATTATAAAATATTTTAAAAAATATTAATAATTAATAATTTTCTAATTATTATCGAGTAATAATCAATTTATAACAATTTGATGACAAAAAAATCAAAAAATTAATAAAAGACCAAAAATAAGATGAAAACATAACTCAAACTTCAAATGACTATATTAGTTGACCTAAGTGTCTGTTTGAGCTCTACCACATATCAAATCGATGTTAGTGACACTTTCTATGCGCTCGTGACATAAGAGGATCATTTGTCACGTTTTTAAGGCCAAAAAGGATTAGAGGCCTCCAAAACTGAGTTTTTACTCAGGATGCCCATTTTTTTCACAGTGTACTATTATTTATAATCAAATATCCAACAATATATACATATTTTTTTTATATATTTCCACATAATAAATTAATTTTTAAACAAATATTTATACATATATACATATAAAAACTATTTCTCAATATATAAGCTTTATCTAAATAAAAACTAATATTCATTTCTTTTAAAATACAAATATATGAATATTTATATACCTATATATTGTGTGTGTGTGTGTGTGTTAATTTGTGTGTGTATGTATTAACAAACTGATATTTATTTTCTATATATTCTTATATATGTATATACATATTAATATATAATATTTTAAATATATACAAATATGTATAATAATACTTACAGTTAAACCTATATAATATATATATATATATATATTTGTTTGTGTGTGTGTGTCTGTTGTATATATGTATGTATGTAATTATTTATTTATAAACACGGACAAAAAACATGTTTTATAAATGAATATGAAATCGGTCTTATAAATATATATTAATATACGAATAAATATACAGATAAATAATATAATAAAATATATATAAATAAACAGGTTTAAATATATACTTATAATACAAATAAATAAATATATATATATATTAATATACATATATATATTAATATTCGAATAAATAAATATATATATATATATATTAAAATAACTATATATATATGTTAAAATAAATATATATTAATAGACAAATAAATATAACTATATATAATAATAATAAATCGATATATACTTAAATGGGGAGAAAAGAAACATGGAGGAGTGTTAAAGGGTCAATGTGTGCAAGGGAGAGGTCTCATGTTTGAATCCATGGGAGGCTGGGGCACGTGTGGGGGTTGGTGAAGGGTGGTGTTAGCATTATTAAAGGGTTGGGGGTGTTAAGGGCATGTAGGGGGGTGCATTATAGTGTTGTTTAAGGGGGTTCAAGCACTGTTAAAACACTCTGATTTGAAGAATTGTTTTTTAATTTTTTTATCTTTTATCAGCGCTTTTTTAGTGCTCATAAAGGGGAACCCTTTTAATAGTACCTTGATTATTTGTTTTTTAGCACTAATAAAGACCTTTTTAATCGTTGATAAAACTCTATTTTGTAGTAGTGTATGCCCAATGGAAAAATGAAGTATAATTTTGAGCATTTTAAATTAAAAAAATCAATATAAAATTTTATGCTTGGTTAATCTAATTAATGACATCATAAACATGGAACAATTTCAATATGAAAAAAAATGATAAAATACAAGCCACAATTCACAGTGGAAAATAATTTTTGGGTTCTATTTTGTACTCTGATGGGGACACAATGTGCCCACAATTGGTATTGTGCCCTCATATCTGCATGGAGTTGGGTCTTTCAATGCCGCTTCCACATCACATCCTTAGGGTCAAAGATGGTCTTTCTTAGTTGTAGCGCATTTTTACTAGGGGGTTCCTAGATATTCCAAGGGTTTTCATATTTGGGTCCATTCATTTGGCTTGTATAGGCCCAGAAAAGCATCTCCCCTTGTGACCATGTTAGTGGCAGCATCCTCTTCGGTGGAGTTGGTTTCTTTGGGCTCTTTGATGGGTCTTTAAGAGTCAATCATGTCAGTGCCAGGCCAGCAGGTATGTGAATCCCCTTCTATAGGCACCGATGTTTTGTAAGAAATTTTCAACAATGTATGATTGTATGATTGCGAAATTTCTTTAATAAAAGGAATATTTTACTTACCTCCAGCTATTGTAAAAACAAGAAACAATGGAATTAAAACATGAATGCCTTCTACACTCTACACGGGGATGTAGATGGTGTATTTTTTTCCTTAATCCACTGAGTGTAGGGGGCGTATATTTATAGGGGGTTAAACCATTAGGAACCCACCACACTTTACTCTGACGAAAATGAGTATTAATGTAGAGATATTGATTTCCATTAGTGTAATAAATATATTATTCAACTGGATTTTATTCATTAAATTAATATATAAAAAATTATCATATTTATCATAATGTACTGCATTAATATTTAGATAATATTTCTTATTGTCTAATAATTTATTAAATTATTAATTAATTGATGGACCGTTTATTACATTCTCCCAATTGGTCCAAACCAATTAATGTGAATGAATTAAATCTACCTCATTAAATTTAAACATGATATATGGATCATAGCGGTATTCATCTAAATAATTAGTATTCCCTTCTACATATGACAATATATCATATACCATTAGATAAATATATAAATAATCATTAAACACATGGTTTATTCTCTATATGAACAAACCTAAACCATATGGTTTATTCTATAGCCCTAAAAATATTTCACAAGTAATTAATGTGTACACTTAAAATTAAGAGATAAATACTTAAATATAAAGAGTTTCAAATAAAATTCAACACATTTACAATGTATAACAGAATCCCATACATATTACATGATCCTTGACATTAAATGGAGGCATTCCTTTACTCAAAGGATTTGCAATCATCAATTTGGTGCTAATGTTCTGAATGACCACCTTTTTATATTTAACATGTTCCCTTATAGATAAATATTTTATGTCGATGTGATTAATTAGACTCCCACGTTTGATATTCTTATCCATAATGACAGCATCTGAATTTTCACAATATATAAACATTGGCCTTGAAATAGAATCCATAACATTAAGGCCCAAAGTGAAACTCTTTAGCCATACACCATGGGAAGTGGCCTCAACACATGAAAAAAACTCAGCTTCCATAGTAGAAGTTTCTATTAGTGTATGTTTGACACCTCCCTATGACAACACTCATCTAACCATAATAAAGACATATCCTGATGTTGATTTTTGCGAATCAAAACAACCCGAAAAATCTTCATCTGAGTATTCGTTGACTTCAAAATTGTGACTGTGTTTATATATAAGCTAATAGTCTTTAGTGACTTTGAGTTATCTCAGTACCTTCTTCACAACCATCAAGTGTTCTATACCTGGATCACTCTAGTATCTCCCAAAAAATCCCACTACAAATGCAATGGTAGGCCTCATACAGACTGGAGAAAACATTAAACTACCAACACAGGAAAATGGGATGGAATTCATTTTTTCTCATTTAATATCATTTTTTGGGCTTTGGTTTGGGTTTAGTTTATCACCCTTAATAATGGGTGTTATAAATGGTGCAACATCTTTCATATGAAATCTCTCTGTGACATTATTAATATATGTTTCTTGAAAAAATCCTAGAACACCTCTCAACCTATACCCATGAATCTTTAGCACAAGGAATTATGATTCATCGCCCATATCATCAATGTCAAAACATTTGGAGATAAACTGTTCAAACTCATATAGAAAACCCTTATCATTAGTGGCATGTAAAATGTCATCGACATATAAAACCAGAAAATATATTTTACTCCCATTGACCTTCTGGTATATAAATTTATCCATAATTTTTCTTCAAAACCAAATGAAGTAATTACATCATGAAATAGTAAATACCACTATCAGGATTATTGATTTAAACCATAAATATACATTTAGATCTTGTACACCAAATTATCACCATTACTAGAGAGGAATGCTTCCATTTGTTTCATGTAAATCTTCTCATCTAGATTACCATTCAGAAAATAAATTTTCACATCCATTTATTGTAATTCAGAATCAAATTGAGCTACTAATTCTAATATATTGTGTAAGGTATCCTTTTTGGATACTAGAGAAAATGTATCAGTATAACCAATCCCTTCCTTTTGAGTGAACCCTTTAGTAACTAGTCGGGACTTCTATCATTGAATGTTTCCTAATGAATTTTTCTTAGTTTTAAAAAACCATTTACATCAAATAGGTTTTACACAAAAATAAAACTCAACATGGTCCCAAACATCATTACTCATCATTGAATTCAACTCCTACATCGTGGCATCATACCACATTTTTTCTCCTCAAAACTCATGGTATGTGAATATGTTTCAGGATCATTTTCAGCTCTAATATTATAGTTATATTATTGTAGATACACTATATAATCATAGGAAATTAATGGATTTCTCATCCTTTTTGATCATCTCAATGTTTCACCATTATTTTTTTGAGGAATTTTTGGTTCAGCTAATTGTTCAAGGGTCTTATATTATTAAACTATTTGATCCAAAGGATGATTATCAACCGTTTGTGCAATGATATTAGTTCTAAATTGAGGTTTGTTGTAAAAAATATCAATATATCACCTGATATAGAGGGTTGATCTTCTGAATGGTCTTCATCATAAATTTTTTTGATATGATCACTCCCACTAATGAGGTCATTTTCATGAAATTTTTCATTTCTTGATTCCACAATTCTGGTGTTCAATAATAGGAAATAGAAACAATATCCTTTAGACCTTTCATAATATCCAATGAAGTAGCCAATAATGGTCCTAGGATCCAAATTATTATCATTTTAATTATAAATATACACTTCTAAAGGACATCCCCAAATTCATACATTCCAAAAACCCAGTTTCCAACCCAGACCCAATTCAAAAGGTGTTTTTGAAACTTTCTTTGTTGGAACTCGATTCAAAATGTATGATATCTCATGAAGTACATCTTTCTAAACGAATTTAGATATATTAGAGTTACTAAGAATACATCGTACCATCTCCATTAATGTCTGTTTTCTTCTTTCAGCTACACCATTTTGGTCTAGTGAACCTGGCGTAGTGTGCGGTGAAACTATTCCATTTTCTTAAATAAACCTTCTAAATGGGACATTCCATTTTCCATTCCCAGTGTATCTCCTATAATATTTCCCACCTTGACTTGACCTCACATTCTAAATTTTTTTACCACATTGTTTATCTGGTTCAGCCTTAAAAATTTTAAAGGCATCAAGTGCATCGTTTTTATTGTGAAGAAAATAGGGATATATATATCGTGCATAGTCATCAATTAATGAAATGAAGAATTTATGTTTATGTAAATCCATATCTGAGATACATATGTCTGTATGTATGATTTCTAATATGGATAAACATCTATTTTCACCTCTGTGTGATTTATTGGTTTTCTTTCCCTTAATGAAATCCATAAAGGTTTCAAAATCAATGAAATAAAGAGTACCAAGTACCCCATCCATAACTAATATTGGATTCCTTTTTTGATATATGACCTAATATTTGGTGCCATAACATAGAATATTTTTCATTTATAACACTTCTTTTAATTCTTGTACGAACATGCATGTTATCACTACAAAATTTGATTTTCAAATCAATGAAGAAACACTCATCCTTTAATGTACCATATCCAATGATGTCATTTCCAAATTTCAAGGAAAAATAACTTTTACAAAAACTGAATGTAAAACCCAATGACACAAGTTTTGAAACTAAAATTAAGTTTTGGGAGAAACATGGAATATAAAATGTCCTTTCCAATGCAATGGAAACCCATTGGTTAACACTAAAACACATGTCCCCACGACTTCCACATGTGATAACTTCTTATTTCCTAAATACACACCAAGATCAATGTACACTAGTTTCATTAGGTTTTTCAAACCCTATAATGTATTCACAATGTGTATTGTAGAAACCGAATCAATCCACCAAGTGTTATAAATTTTATCAACCATATTTGATTCATAAAAAACCAATGAGGATTGTAATACCTTTCTTTTCAAGAAATTTATTAAATTTAGAACAACTTTTCTTTACGTTTCCTTTTCCATAATAGTAGAAACAAATGACTTCCTTCTTAATATTTGGTTGAGGAATCAATTTATGTTTTCCCTTTTTATTGGCTTGAAATTTATGACCCTTTTGTTTCTAGTGCATTGTCAGCATATTGGTTTCTCCCATTTCCACCATAGGTCTTTCCACCTCTTGTACACACATAGTCATTAATTCATTAATTTAACATTTATCTTTATTTGTGTTATAAGAAATTATAAATGGACCATATTGATGCGGTAGAGTGTTGATAATGTAATTCACTAGAAAAGGCTCAGATATATCAATCTCAAGATTCTTAAGATGAACATCAATATCCCTCACCTGCATGATGTTTTCGTGCACACCTTTCATAGTGGTGACTCTCATATATAAAAACTTCATGATTAATGCGCTTGATAATGATTTACTAGAAGATATGAACTTGACATCTATATATTTTAACAAGTTATGAACATTATTATGCCCATTCACTGAACCTAAAATTCTAGCATATATTTTAATTTTTATGAACATCATAATAAGACAGTTTGACCACTCCTAGTGTTCATAAAGTGATATATCATCTAGAGTTCTATCATCATATACTACATGTGGTTCATCTTTATGAATTGTGTAATCAATGTCCATCCATCCCATATGATAAAGAATTATCTCCTTCTAAGTTTTATAGTTGTCACCCTTTAATTCAAGAATTTCGCAGCGAATATCAGATGACGGCATAACTCAAAATTAAATACATGCTTGTTAGTCCAACTTACATAATTTAAATAGTGAATTATATCAATATGAGTCTAAACATATAAAATTACCTATGGGAGTAATTTTAATTTAATAGATTCATGATATAACTCAAGAATTATCAAGTAATATTTTTATTCATTAATTGAATTATAATTTTATAATTTAACAAACCGTATGAAAAAATAATAAATTTTTAATATTCATAATACCTGATGGAAAATTATGAAATTTAAATTTAATATTTCATTTAATGAAATATAATAAGAATTCATGTTAGATAAAATTTATTATATTATATAATGTGATTTAATGAATATTTAATTTTTATTTAATTCAAAATGTTGTGGAAAACCTATTTAATAAAATTTAAAAATATCGTAGAATTATCAATTGATAGTTTAATTCATAAATAATTGAATTATAATTTGATAATTCTACCATATGTCTAAATATTAAATTTTTAATATTCATATTACATGTGGGAAGATTATGAAAATAAAATTTAATATTTTTCTTATGAAAATAAAGATATATAAATATCTTTTGATTAATGAAATTTTAACAAGTGAATGTATTATTTAATGTGATTTTACTGAATATAGGAATTTTATTTAATTAGGAATGATGTTGAAAAACCCAATTTTGATAAAATTTACAATAAAAATACCCAATAATGAATTAAGGATGTGTAAAACATCGTTAATAATTGAAAATGAGACATGAAGAGGATAATATTAGACAATGAAATGTTTCATTTCTAAATCTGAATATATAAGAGTTCTTCAAAAAAAAGTGAAAGGATATTTATAACAAAATAGAGATATAATCCTCGTTCTGAATCCAAATGTAAGAAATTATTAAGAATGTTTGATTGTATGATCAGAAAATTTATTTTATAAAAGGAATATTTTAGTTACCTCCAGCCATTATAAAAACTAGAAATGGTGGAATTAAAACATGAATGCCTTCTACACTCTGCACAATGATTTAGATGGTGTATGATTTTCCTTAATCTACCCAGTGCAGTAGGGTTTATATTTATAAGGGTTATACCATCAAGAACTCACCATAATTTACTCCACCGATAAGGATTATCGATATAGAAGAATATGCATTAGGTTGGATAGGTGTCTGTCCAACCTTTCGAGCCTACATATCAATGTAGAGGTCTCTGTTTCACATCTCACTAGGTCTCTTTCATACCATTCACCTATTTTGGTGAATTTGAAGAAGGGAGAAAAAAATAAGTGCCTTTTCTATTCGAAGAAATGGTCTCGGATGGAGGGTTTCATGAAAATGGTTAAAGATTCATGGGAAAAGCCAAAGATGTGAACATCATGGATAGGTTTAATGCATTCACTTCACCATTTGAAGAGAGATATACAAGAGTGGGTTGAAATCAGATCAACTATGTAAATTATTTTTGAGAGAATAAAAGATGATATTGCGAACTTGGAGGAGAAGATTCAAGATAATTTGGATGATGAAACATTTGTGAACTTGGTGGATCACCAAAACTCCCTTGAAGAAAGAATTGATGATATGTAAAGAGTGTCAAGGTAAAATTCTAGAGCTCTCTGTCTCAAGGGAGGGTATAGAAACATGAATTTCTTTTAGGATTTTATGAAGGAGGTGAATTTTTCCAGGAAGATCAACCTAAAATTAGATGAAAAATCCTATATGGATCACATAGAGATGTTTGGGAAGTTGGGTCTCGACTACTTCTCTATTTTAATAGAAAGATACAATAGAACTGATTGTGGAAGAGAGACTGAGGAATACATAGAGGAGGTATTTACTTCTTGCATCCTAAGGTTGGTTGAAGGCATGGACAATGACAGGCTACTGGCATATTCAAATGAGAAATAGATAAAAGAGGCAATTTTCACAATGAATCTGGAGATTTCTCCTGCCCAGACGACTGTTTAAGATATTTTTATATGGACTGTTTGTATATTATCAAGAATTGTGGGGGGGGGGGAGTGGTGAGGGACTACTTCAGAGGAGAGTGTATAAACATTGTTTTTTGTGCCTCTAAGATAGTTCTCACACTAAGGATCTAGGATCCCTCTAGGGCTAAACATTATAGGATGATATTTTTATTCAACTTTTCATATAATATCTTAGATTGTCTTTACAATAAGAGGCTTAGTCATGTAATTCCATGGATGGTGTCTCGTGAACAACATGGATTTTTTTAAAGTAAGGATCATTCAAGTTATGATAGACATCACGAAAGAGATGGTGTATGAAGTCAATAAAAAAACTATCAGATTGAACATTATGATTTAAGTAGACATGGATAAGGCATATGAACAGTTAGAATAGAGCTTCATTATTAATGTTATGAGAGTGTTTGGATTCCTCGAATGGGATTCTGATCTTTGTTTTAGATTTTTTTTCCTCACCATTGATATCCATTTAATTGATTCAAATGAGTTTTGGCTTCTTTAAATGTGTTATATGATTTAGATAGGGAGATCCATTGTCTCCAAATACTGTTATCCTTTCTCAAGAAGAACTCTAAAGGAATATACTTTGTGTTCTGGAGGAGGGAAAGATAATGTTTTATAGAAACAAAACCATATAAGGTTTGGTATCCCATGTAATATTGGCTGATGAAATTATTTTATTTATTAATGGAAGGAAAAAATATATCAGTGACTTTAACAAAATAATTAAATCCTATTGAAAATGTATTGTCCATTGATCAATAAAAGAAAGAGTTTTTTGTTTATATCCAACAAGTGTTAAAATAGGTGCACTCGAAACATTCATGATAAACTTGGAATGTAGTGGTTCTACCTACAAATGGTGTATCTAGGAGTGAAATATTGAATGGATTACTCAAGAAGGATTTAATTTAGGACATCATTTCAAGGATATTAGGGAAGATATGCAATATTTTGAGGGAAGATAACACTTGAAAACAATGATCTAACTTCATTACTAATGCACAACTTGTCTGTTCTCAAATAACCAAAATAGATTATAAAGATGATTGAAAATACTATGAATTACCTTATATGGGATGCCCCTAAATGAAGGAAGTTCCATTGGGTTTCATGGGAATGAATGTCCAAACATTACAATGAGGGATGAATAAACCTATGATGTGTTTCAAGAACCTTTCATTCCATGAAAGTGAGGTTGGCATGGTAAATTATCAAATGTAAGTTGTGGGAAAGAGTCATGAGGGATAAATATGGAGAAAAGTGGAAAACAATGTCTGAATATAATGGGAGAATGTCAAGTCTAGTGAAATTCATGATCCAGTATATAGAGTTGTTGAAGGATGAGGTTTGTTGGGTGGTGGATCTTAGAGTTATCAATTTCTGAAAGAAGAACTAGGCTGCAGAGGTGCCATTTTTCTAGGGTTTCTAGTCCCAGATATCTCATTCAAAGAAGCTATCTGATTTATTGGTTTCATAATTTGTACTATTGATCAACATCTAATGATTCTTTATGAGAATATATGAATGAATGATGACCCAAATCAATGTCTTCTCTCAAGATCCATGACTGGGTTATTCAACAAAGGATTTACAATGTGTGAGGTTTTAAATCAAATAACATTATGTTTGGGAGAAAAATATCTTGTGAATGGAGATTTGAGTTAAGATGTACTTCTTGGTGTGAAATTTTAGGAATCATTCATTACTCAATGATGATAGTGTGTAAAGGAATGGGGTGGCTATGACATCGAGATGTAGATGTTGAACTTTTCCAAGTTCAAAAATGATTTGCATCCTATTCTTCAAAAGAAAATGTGCTACTGACATGTAGAATTATCTTTGACGTGACATGGGTTTAAATGGGGATGGGGAGTCCATCACACATTTTTAGAGGGCTGGTTTCAGGGGGTGGATCAATAAGGGTTTTATATAAAATTACATAGCCTCATATTTCTTATGTTGTGCTAGGTCATTAGAGAGGAAAGGAACATTACAAGGGGAGGAATAAGGGTTTCATTCCTATTCATTCAAGTTCACATCATGTTCTAGGATTTGGATTTAGGGTCTTTAATTAAGAACGGGTGACCTTATATGTTTCTCAGTAAACTAATTTCAAGGGTTATCTTGTATAAGAGAGAAAGATGTCGTTCAACCATGGGGACAAGTCTTATGTGGATTTCACCGTGCATGTGATTGAAACTGAATGTTGATGGACCCTATAAATCTAGATAAATGAGATGGGTAATCCTCATGAGAGACCACATAGGGTTGATTTTTCTTGGTTTCAACAAATATTATGGTTCTGGGTATTCTTTAAGGGAAGAGGTTAGAGAAATTTTCACCAGCTTCTCTCTATGAAGGATTTATAAAATCAATATTTTGGAGGTAGTTTTAGACTCTAGTGTGATGGTGGGGTTTCTTCAAGGAAAGCTGAGTTTTCCATCAGAACATACATAATTGGACAGAATGTGCATGAAGTTTATTAATACTAGTATTTTTGTTGGACACACTTTGAAGGAAGGTAATTATATAGTTTAAATATTGTCCAACAATGGGATCCTAAGAAATGATATTAATATTAATTTTTACACTAGTTCCTTTCCTAATGACTAAACTCTCATTGTTGGGGATGACCCCCTTAAGATCCATCATTCCTATCCCCCCTAAATTGGGAGCCTTTTTTCTTATTTTTATTAATAATAAAAAAACAATTCTGAGTACCTCTCAGATGGGGGCCATGCCAGGTGTCAACATTATGGTTTGATTATTTTCTACATTCATAAGACCTATATATTTGAGGTATTGGAGGGAAGTGGGAATAAAATATGAAAATAATGATAAGAGTTACATGACACTAGTGATCAGGTACTATGCACGCTCGCGCGTCATTGGGAATGAGAGACAAACTAAAATTTATAACCTACTTACTAGTTAGGATAGTGGCAAGAAACGATCAACCCATAGGGAGGCCTCATGTTGTGTTTGGCGGTTAAAAAAAACTAAACAAATACACACACGTAGAAACAAGCAAAAACAATTGGTGGTGGTGAAGTGGAGTGAATGAGATTTGGTGTGTCAAGAAGTGAGGGTGAGCTAGTGATTGCAAAGTGAGTAGACAGAACAACAAGAGAAATTGTGATGTAAACAACCAATAGATGAGTAGGGGGGAAAGTCCACTGTCCGATTTGATATTGATTAGCCTTGTTCATGTACTAAAGTTTTAAAAATATGGATCTGACTAAAAGTAACGGGCCGGATTTGTTGTCTGGTCAGTTTGTGATGAAATAACTCTTACAGTCCTTCGCTTGTAAAATTCATTTTAAAAAATGGTGATGAAGGTCAGATATCACTGGGCTCAACTTTTAGTTGAGTTCAGTGTGTCTCTCTCATTCGAGCATAACTCACTTGTCAGTGAGTTACTCAAATTGAAATAGTTTTTCTTATGGTGTAAACAAGATCAGTTTTCACTCAATCCTGTTGTTTTGAAAATAAACTCGTCTGTAAACAATGAGAGTGACAATCCAACAGAAATGGTGCAATGCATGAATAAACACTAAACAAATAAAATCAAATAGCTTATTTTCCCCGAATGAATTTAGCTGGACATTGTGGTTCGTTTTAATACAATAATAGAGTACGAAATACTGAAGTTCATGTTAAATTGAATTGCAGAAAAACAGAGCACAATACAAATAAGGATGTTCATCTCCCTGCTTAATCTCCTGAAGTTTTAAATTCCTACTGCTTGATGGTATATGGAATTCTGGAATCCGGTCAATATCCCGCCCTGGGAATTGAGGTATGAATATGCTCTGATCTACAACTCTCGGTACTCCAATCGAATTCTATTCCATGTCCTTCAATATCTCCGGTCGAATACTCTTTCTCCGGTGGATAGATCAATGCCTCTCCCACCTCCTGTGCATTCATCACCCTGTCGTAGTCTCTAGAATCACCCCTGAGGAGGCCTCCACGTGGAGCTTTCACTGCGCTGCTCCTCCCGCGCTGTTCACCGGAGCAATTTCTCTTAACTGAATGAAAAAGATGCACGTGCGAAAAGATAATTTCTTCCCTGGAATCAACAAATCCATGTGGCGCGCTTCTATGTGCACATCAGGATCTTTTTAATGAACTCAATGTGAGTGCATCCCACCCCTGCAATGAAACAACAACAAACACACGTGAGTCAAATAAATAAAAAAAATGAAACTACCATATATTATATCACAACTTAAAATAAACAAAAACACTTATAAAGAAGTATGTAAATTATAATAATATCTAATATTATAATTACTAATATATGTTTAATGACAATTATATTTATTTAATAACATTATTTATTATGATATACTAATATTATATATAAGATTATATATTATTATTAATATTAATATTATAGTATAATATATGATATATATATATATATTATATAATGTGTTATATTATATGTTATAATAGTTATAATATATATATGTTAATATATTAAGTATATATTCTATAAATGTTATTATATATTATAGTATATAAAACAAAATGAAAAACAATGAAGAGTGGGGGGGGGGGGTCGGCGCAAATGAGAGGGGAAAAAGGGGGAGTAGGGTTCGTGCGGCGTAAGGAGGGGAGAAGTGGGGCAACGACGCTGTGGAGGCTTGCGAGGTTCAGGTTCTGCTGGCAGGGGAGAAGTGCGGCGGCTTGGTGCTAGTGGAGGTGAGGGCCAAGGCAAGGGGTGCAGAGCAGCGGTGCCAGGTGAGTCCAGGAGTTGAGTTCGCGATGAGGTGCGGGTTCAGGTTTGTGGGTGCGCGGCTCGGGTGTCGATTTCAACGGTGGGGGTAGCAGGATTTGGGAAACGGTTCGGAAATGGGGGTCTGATCAGGGAAGTCCATGGCGGCTTCGGTTTGAGAAAGGGTGAGTTGGTGGGGAGGGGGTCTGGCGGCGTAGACGAGGATGCAGCATCGAGGTCCGAGATGGGCTGGCAGGACCTCGTGAGGACCTGATTTGGTCTGATTTGAAAGCTTGAACTTTCTATTTAAATTTGAGTGTGTTGCTATTGATTAGATCTTGGTGCGTGTTGATTTTGTTGTTGCGATTATTTTTCATGTTGTGCATTGAATATGCTGCTGTTGATTGGTTAAGATATCGATGTTTCTGCCTGAATTGTGGGAGAACAGGATAGACGGTGAGATAGCAATAGTAGGAAGTGGTGAGACACGGCAGAGGCACCGTGAGTGGAGCGGTGGCCAGGGAAACGGTAGCAGGAAGAAACAGTGGTAGGGATTAGGTGTGCCACCGTGATGGAGGTGGGGAATACGGTGAGACCGTAATGAAACAGTAGATGGGGTGAAATAGTGACTGGTTAGAACGGTGAGACAGTGAAGCTATTGTGGTAGCTGGCCAGACGGTGAGACGTGCCACCGTTCTTGAAACAATGAGATAGGTTGGATGCAATATGGTGGCACCCTGACTCTGAAGAAACTGTGGCGCAGCAGTGACACCTAAAAAATAAACCCAACAAATAATTAAATAAATTAAAATTTTAATAAAACTAAAAATTGTATAACAAATTAAATTGAATAGATTTAAAAACTAAATAAATAAAACAAATTTAGAAAATAAAATTAATTGTGTTTTATTTAAATGAAAGTATTTATTTGGGTTTAATAACATAATTTAAAACAAATTAAAATAATATTGTTACTTTCTTAAATTATTTAACCAATTAATTAAAGAACTAATTAAATTAAAGAATAAAAAATATTAATTGAATAAAATTAAATTGTTAAAATTAATTTAATTATTAAAAGAATAAAAAACTAAAATGAATTATTTATTTACAATTCAAAGAATAAATAATTAATTAATTTAATAAATGATTTAATAAACTAACATGAATGAAAAATTATAATATAAAAGAATGAATAACTAAAAGTCTAATTCGCAAGAGTAAATTAATTTAATATTTATTTAAAATGAAACTAATGCACATTAAAACGCATGTTATAAACTAAAAACCGATTATTTTACATAGAAGGTTCAAAAACAAAACACTTATCAAATAGTTATGAAAAACAATCATTTTGGTATAAAAATAGTCAATAAAAATATAAAAAAGGATGTGGCAAAGAGTGTGAAAACACTGCCACATCATACTCCCCCACACTGAGAACTTTGTTTGTGCTCAAACAAGCACATGCCTTTAACTTTAAAACATAAATATGATTTGTGAGTTTCAGTTCAAAAAGTTCATGATTGAACATAAACATCAAGAGGAGCAGGACCCAATAATGAGTCAGGTTATTCAAGGGTATTAAAAACTAGTGTCCCGTCCAGCTTCAAAAACTCACTAGAAGTCAAAAGCCTCACAAACTCATGCACTATCAAGTATGTCATGACTCTTATGTGTATTCATTACCTATCCTACTTCACCTTCAAATTAAATTTCTAATTCAAGGAGTGTTGATAGGTTAGATGAAGTAGAAATAAAAACTTAACCAAGGGAACCTTCCATCCTCACCTTCCCCAAAGTTCCAAAAATTAAAGTCTATGAAATTGATCACTTTATTGATTCAAATCAAATGAAAATTAACCAAGTCAATTGCCCCCTTCTTCATCTGGGTTCAAAATTCCCCTCACCTTAATGAGTTCATTTTTGACCAGGGAACTTTATTTTAATCTTACTCAGCTGTATTCCATGGGCAGAGCACTGTGCATAGCACTTATTAAGATTGAAATTGGCTTTATTTATTCAAAGAAATGCACCCAGTGCACCTTGCCTCAGATAGTCACCATGGGATCTCATTTTACCATTTTACTCTAGTTACAAAGGAATTAATTAATAATCATTCAAGTTCACTTCCTAAAGTGATTGAATATTATTTAATAAAAATGTGAGTACCCTGGGTTCTAGTGATAACTTTTAGTTACCTTAAGTCATGATCATCATTCCGAAAAATCTATCATGTCACACTCTCATCCTCAGTTCCTAAACAGACAGATCCATAGAGACAATGAACTATTGCACTCAACAATCATTCATACTTAACAGTTTATGACTAAGTTCCTCTCTCAAAATCCAACATATAGTTATCCACGAAAAATGACAGAAATGAAGTACCATTGAACCTCCAATGACCATTAAGTGATTGAAGAATTTGAAATTTTTTGAAGGAATATTGAACCTTTTTTTTTGAAAAAAATATTGACCATTTTTTTGAACAACTACAAACTCAGGTTCAACAAGGGGGAATTCAACATGACATGGGAATGACCCCTCTCCCCCACACATAAAACCCAACATTGTCCCCAATGTTGACTGTCAAGGTAGGAGACAATATACGTTCGAAACAGATAGACATTTCAGCTTAAAAAGGATATGGAGTGGTATCAATGAGGTTCAAAAAATTTTCTTTGCCACACAAAAAGAGGAAAAAGAAAACATCAAATAAAAACAAATGATCCCAACCTCAGAAACCATCACCAGTAACCAAGTTCAGTTCTACTTCTAAACTGTTCATGTTTTGAATTTTTAAAGAGCAGACAAAAGAAGTTATAATTTACTTCAATTAGTAGCATGATTAACAGTGATGTGCAGTAGTAGCATAATGAAAATAAAAGTAGTGGGTGGAAGCATGTGTCAACAAATCAGCTCAAAATATTTTTTCAACTATATAGATACAAGAAGCTAAACACCCATGCAAGAAAACACATTAATTTTTCACAGATTAGGTGGAAGACCCCCACACTTAATTCATAGTTAAGAGTAAGAAAGTAATTAAAAGTGAAAAGGCAGAACAACACTTCCCTGAATTATTGGACCTTTAACAAAGGCTTTCATCAATAGATCCTCTTCAACATCATTAGGTTGTTACTCCTCTTCATTAACCTGCAAGTTCAAATAAGTAAAATAAGATTTCATTTTTTAATGTTCAAGATAAGTAACCCAGGAGAGTGCATAGAGAGAAATGTTATCCATATGTTTTAGTGGATTACTCCCTGGGGATTTCTTGGCCAAGTTTCTGGCATCAACAACTCTCTCTAAAACAAAAAAAAATGAAGAAGCACCATCATGAAGTTAAGAAATTGAACTGGAGAACAAGAAGTAGAGATTAACTTTATTGAAAAACATAAAATAAAAGAGAAACTACTAAGAAACCATGGGTTAGATCCCATGCAACACTGATTTTATGGTCCTCAGTTAGACTTGAATCAGCCCATTCTTCCAATAGAGATTTGGCAGCCAAGCCCTTTGGCTGCCCTTCAAATAAGTGTTTTATTCTTTGGCCATTGACAAAGAAAGGTTGATTCTCTTCTCCAACCAACTCAATAGCTCCATTAACCAAGACTCGAACAATGGTAAAGGGTCCTGACCATTTGTACTTCAAATTTCCTCGAAACAGCTTCAATATAGAATTGAAAAGCAGGGACCTCTCACCAACCTAGAAATTCCTATTTTGAAGGATTGATTCATGAAAAGCCTTTTTTCTTTCTTTGTAAATTTCCGAATTCTCATAGGACTATATTCGATTCTCCTCCATCTCACTTAGGTCTAGTAGCATCCTCTCTCTATCATATTTAAAATCAATGTTAAGTGCCTTCACTACTCAATAAGATATCTGTTGTAACTCAATAGGTAGATGGCTTGCTTTCTGAAAGAGTAGCATGTATGCTGACATCCCTATAGGAGTCTTATAAGCAGTTATTTAGGCCCAAAGGGCCTCATCCGACTTCCTTGACCAGTCTTTCCTAGGGCTAGACACTATTTTCTCTAAAATTTTCTTGAGCTCTCTATTTCAAACATCTGATTGCCCACTAGACTGTGGGTGGTAAGTAGTGCCTTTACTTATTAGTGATGAATGCTTGAGGCACACCAAATCTTTAAAAGATGTTTTTATTGATGAATTTTACAACACCAGTAGCTGAATTATAAGGCAAAGCTACTAACTCAACCCACTTGGACACGTATTCCACAACAACCAAAATGTACCCATTCCCATAAGAGGATGAGAATGGTCCCATGAAGTCCAAGCCCCACACATCAAAGAATTCAACCTCCAGAATACCTTTTTGGGGTAGTTCCTACCTTCTTTCCCACATTTCCTAACATTTGACATTTTTCACAGCAAATAACTAGACTCCTAGAATCTTTAAACAATGTTGTCCTGTAGAAACCAGCCTCTAGGACCTTTTGAGCAGTCTTTTCTCCTCCATGGTGGCCACCCCAAGGTGATGAATGGTGGCTCTGATGTATGGGAAAAATCACATACTCAATGACACATCTTTTCAGAATCCCATCAGCACACCTCCTAAAGAGAATAAGGTCATCCCAAAAATAATATTTCAGTTCAGATATAAACCTATTCCTCTGGTTTGGTGAGAGATCCTTTGGCATGACTCTAGCTGCCAGAAAGTTGGAATAGTCTACGATCCAAGAAGACTGCTACACAGAAGCAGCAAACAATTATTCATCAGGGAAAGAAGTGTTGATCTCTTTTGGTTCCTTACTTGGGGAATTGGGAAATCGGGATAAGTTATATGAAACTAAATTCTCAGCCCCTTTCTTATCATTAATCACTAAATTAAAATCCTAGTCCACCTCATGCATCTAGGCTTCGAGTCCTTTTTAGACAACAAATACTTAAGGGATGAATGATCTGTGAAAATTATGATCCTTAATCCTATCAAATACTTCTTGAACTTTTCCAAATAAATCATCACAACAACCAACTACTTTTCAGTGGTAGAATAATTCTTCTTGGAATCAACTAGCAGCTTTATTGCATAGTAAATAACATGTAATTTTCTATCCTTCCTCTACCTTAACACAGATCCTAATGCATAGTCACTAGCATCACACATAACCTCAATGGGAAGCTTCCAGTCAGGAGCAGTGATTACAGGTGAAGTAGTCAACATCTCTCATTGAGAAGATTAAATGCCTCTAGACTTGTCTCATCAATGAAAAATGGTGTGTCCTTAACCATTAGGGAGCACAGGGGTCTAATAATCTTAGAAAAGTCCGTAATGATCCTCCTGTAGAACCCAGCATGACCCAAAAAACTTCTAATTCCTTTGACATTTTCAAGTGGGGGAAACTTTTTTATGACCTCAATTTTAGCATTATCGTCCTCTAACGCCTTCTTAGAAACATTTTGTCCCAAAAATATGCCTTAAGTGGCCATGAATTGGCACTTTTCCCATTATAAGACTAAGTTAGTCTCTTAAAACCTTTCTAACATTAGTTCCAGGTTTTTCAGATAGTTCTCAAAATTATCTCCCACAACAGAAAAATCATCCTTGGACCCTTCAATTATTCTTTTAATCATGTCTGAAAAAATTCGCATCATGCACCTCTGAAAAGTGGCAGGAGCACCACAAAAGCCAAAGGGCATCCGCCGGTAGGCAAATTTTCCAAATGGACAGGTGAAGGTTGTTTTCTCTTGGTCCTCAGGTGCAATGGAAATCTATTTGTAACAAGAATAACCATCAAGAAAGAAGAAGAATTCATTGCCTACCAATCTCTCTAACATTTGATCAAAAAATTGCATAGGGAAGTGATCCTTTATTATGACATCATTAAATTTTCTGTAGTCTATATAGACTCTCCATTTATTCACTGCCCTTGTCTGGATTTTCTCATTACTTTCATTTTTGACCACTTTCACTCCACTTTTTTTGGGTACCACCTAGACAGGACTGACCTTGAGCCTATGAGAAATAAGAAAAAAATTTCCAGCATCAAGCAACCTAATCACTTCTTCTCTCACAACTTCCTTCATATTGGGGTTGAGTATTCTTTGGGATTATACTCTGGGCTTACACTCAGGTTCCATTGGATTTTTATGCATACAGTAGGTTGGACTTATCCCTTTGATATCAGCAATCGACCAACCTATGACAGAATTGTACTTCTTCAAAACAGTAAGCAGATTTTTCTCTTGACCAACCTCCAGATTGTATGAAATTATCACAGGAAGGGTGGAATTGTCTCCTAAAAAGGAATATTTGAGAAGGGAAGGGAGGGGCTTGAGTTCAAGGGTGGGTGGTGACTGTCTTGTGGGAAGACACTTGGTCCTAGGTGGCCCAAGGTCTTCATGCTGCATGTTGAGGAAGGCAGTAGACAAGGCTTTTCCTCAGTGAAATAGCTTCCAAAATATATATCCTCCAACTTAGACTCCTATCTCAGGGTAAGAATGTGTTCCAAAAAAAAACTCATCTATGTTCTCCAAGAATTCTCCCTCATACTCATCAAAAAATTGTCTCTCCTTACTTTAGCTGATCCCCATGCAAGAGGCAGCAGGGATTTTAGGTTCACTATTGATTTAAGCTATCATTCTCAGAAACAGTTCTTCCTCCTTATCAACACTACTCTCAATAACAAATATCTCATATTTTGGAAAAAATGAGTGGGTGGGTTCTTGGATTTTCTTAAAAACATTGAAATCTTCGTTCTGTTCACCCAAATTCACCACACCAGAATTAGGTTTTAGCGGCGGTTTTGTGGCGGCGGTTCACAAAACCGCTGCTAAAACTTTTTCTAAAACGGTTTCGTGGTGGTTTATTATAAACCACAACGAAACCCTCCATATGTTTTTACGTTGCTGACCCTTCCCCCCAACCCCGAACCCCTTGTTCCCCAGACCCCCTGCGACCCCGCGCGACCTCGCGACTTCGGTGACCCCCCGCAACCCCCGGTGACCCCGTGCGACCCCCATCGAACTCGGTAAGGGTTTCTTTTTCAGTTTTTCTTTGACATAGTGCGAGGCAGGCTTGGTTCATAGTCTTCAGAACTATGCTGGTAAGAATTTTTATTTGAATCTGTTGTAAATCTTAGTTATGCGCATCATTTCCATCCTTGTCAAACTCTCTATCTCTTATTCTTCTTTTTGTGGACCATTCATTTCAGATGATGATTTTTCTAATAGAAAATTTCATCCGATTATTGATTGTTTTCCATTACTAATTTTCTTTTTTTGATTTGGTCTCCATATATAGGTTCAGATGCGGCTATTATAAATAGTTTAAATTTATTTTAGAATTGTGATTTTGTTAGGTATTTGTTATAGGGAATCATCAATTTCCCTCTCTTCTAGTTCATTATTTCCATGTACATCTATTTTTTATATATAAACATGATGATTTCATATTTCATATCCTTGTAGATTTATCATGGAATCATTGGGAGATAGAAAATTAGTGACTAACTGAAAGTTGCATTTTTGTTAACATAACATGCATAATAAAAAGAATCTCATATCAAGGGGGTTGAAAATGAAAAAGACCTAGAGAATAAATTATAGAAATAAGCTTACAATAATTGGATATGGAACCATTACTAGTGTATGAAATCAATATCTCATATTGCATTCCATTATTTGCTAGAGAATTAGTTGTTTCATTTCCTTCCCTCCATCTATGATGAATTGAAATGTATTATCTAAGGAATTTCCTTCAGTTCTTATTGAAATATATTAATAATGATGGAATATAACCCTCTATTTTTAAGAAACAGACCAAAACAGCTGAATCCAACTCAACTTCAGTAATCTGAATATTTAAATTCCTTAAAAGGATAATCCTGGTGTCCATGGATCTTACCTTGACTTATATAGATGTGAAATCACCACAAAAGATGATAAATATCAGAATAAAAGATCCCATGATGTCTCTAATTAGTCTAACCCCTCCTCACTCTAGCTATAAAAGACTAATCTGCATTAAAATTAATCCCAATGTAGGGGGCCTTCCAGCGGACCCACCATCCTTGAAGACCAGCTGTGATTTACCTATGCATGAAAGTCGCTGGTATGATCCTTCTAGAAGTTATTGAGTCCATCCCCCCTAATGAACCTTCCTAGATCCACCAACAGTGACATAACACACGCCATAAGGAATGTATAATAGGCTTGATAACCTCAATAGACTTGTTCCTCACATCCTAGAGGTTCCAACATACAACCATGATGACCATGCCGCGACCCTTGAACTTTATCTCGTCCTAACCATCATTCAGGAACCCATATTTAGGAATATCCTATATGGAATACATCCCTCTATTTATATTCATACTATCTCTCATGAAAACCCAGATAACTATCTCCCAATCAATCTAGAAAAAACACGCTCAACTGATTCTCCCAAAGAATTTATGCAGCACTGAGAACGAGATGCCACTGAAACCCCATTCAGATGAATAATGTTCTGCATAGATAGGGGTTGCTTCCTCGACCTGTAATGAGAAAAATCATTTTTATGGTATCATCTTACACAAAAGTATGTTGGCCCACTAATCACTATTGTCACTAGCATGGATCCGACTCACGAAGTCTCAGCCACAAATCCGTCCAAATATTGATCCCACAAAATCACACAAATTTGGATCCTCAAAAAACCTGAGGGATTTCTAGACACTTTTCTACTAAGGGATAATAATATAATAAAATAGTGAGGGGTGCCTACTAGCCTCTTTGAAGGAGATTTTCGAAGCCAAACATCCATGAAAGAACTATAATTCTCTTGCCTAGTTGCGCATCTAGAGATTAATATTACCACATCCAAAAATCCATTTCACATGATCTTATATGTAATCCAGATGGTCTATTATGGATCAATATATATTATAAAACCTATCATTATTCATAGACTATATCATTCAGTCCTCCCCATAACTATTTTTATAAACATGTCCCATAATGTGTTTCTTTATACCACTTCCCAGGATAATCTAGCTTTCATGGACTGCATGGTTTCAACCACACTCTACAACTTGATACCACCCTCCTGTATTGGATTGGAAATTCATTTCCAAGATGCCCAATGGCAACATCCATCCAGATTAACATACCATCAAAATGAATTTGGGATTTTTTCCAGTTTGGTGATTGTGCCTTTGTGGGGTTAGATAATAGAAAGCATGTGAATTGGGATAGATGTAAGAACAATGTTTAAAAGTGTTATTATCCCTCCAAAGGTAATAAATTTACTCTTCCAATTGCATATCCACCCCTTGATCCAATTTAAGATGACATAGAAAAGGATCTCTTTGACACTGTCATTGAAAATTGGAGAACCAAGGTAAATCATTAGTAGTTCGCATTGACGTATTCATAATCCTGGTACCCAAGATAGCCTGCAATAAGTCTCCAAGGGTGTCATATAAAGGCTAATTATTTCTAGTAATTTCATTGTACTAATGGTATGAAAATCATGCATCTTCGGTGAGTTTAATGACATTACTTTCAATGGGGTGTTGTTTGAGGCAACAAAAATGTGTGATCAATAGTGTTATGATAAGTGTGTAACCTGATATTCTTTTTGCTCTTCAACGAGGTGTTGAAGCTGCCTCCTAGGGACCATACTTGTTCGGTTTGTCTGGGCATGCTAAGTGGTAAATGTGATCAATGTATCATCTTTATTATATTATGCATACTTTATGATCAATGGGTCATCTTTAATATATTATGTTTCTGTAATCTTACAATATAATATATATGAATCTCTTTCTCTATTTAGTAGTAACTATGTGTTTTAATTTTTTTTATTATTGTGTAGGAACATTGTGATATATATGGATAAAAGCTGGATCACATTACCGAGGAACACACCTCAGTATGTTAAGGGTTTGAATGTGTTTTTAGATTTTTCAATTTATAATCGATCCGTTGAAGGGGGAATAAAATGACCATGTCCAAAATGTAAATTTAGAACATGGTTAAATAGTGATGATGTTTATGAACATTTAATACTGAAGCAATTCCCTGGTCAATATTTTTGTTGGATTTGGCATGGAGAATCAAATGTTACAGAAATATTGAGCACTGTTGTTAATCTGCAGAATGAGGTCCCAAGTTCATCGACAATGGAAAATGAAATGCAAAACATAATAAATGATGAATTCGGAACTGCAAGACACCACTATCAGCATCAAAACATATCAGAACAACCAGAAGAGGGTGCTACAAATTGCAATGTGACAAGTGATGTTTTTGAGACTGTAACACAGACAGATCAAGATTTTCACATATCATTGGATCCTATTCTTGATTCTCTAGAGCCAAATGTGAGAGAAAATTTCACTGAAGAAAATGCATTTCATGATTTAGTTGTAGATGGAAATCAAGAGTTGTATAGAGGGTGTTTGAAATATTCCAATCTTACATTTCTGCTGAAGTTGTACCATATCAAATGTCTATGTGGAATTACAAATAAGGCAATGTCCGTGATATTGGAATTGATTCATGATGCATTTCCTGAATAAAAAATCTCAGAATCTTTTTATGATATGAAAAAAGTTTTTAACAAGCTTGGTCTGAATTATACAAAAATACATGTGTGTCCCAATGATTATATGCTTTATTGGGGAGAGGATTCAAGTAGACAGAATTGTAAGAAATGTTCTTCTTCTAGATGGTAGGAAAAGGGTGATGTTGGAAGTTTGAATGAAAAAAATTTCATGGAGAAAAAGAAAAGGATCACACCTGCAAAGGTTTTGCATTACTTTCCTTTGAAGCAATGATTGCAAAGATTATTCATGTCATCGTAAACCGCTGAACACATGAAGTGGCATTCTGTAGATAATAACAATGATGGGTTAATGAGACATCCATGAGATTCCCAATCGTGGAAGACATTTGATTCATTACATCTCAATTTTTCAGATGATCCTAGGAATGTTCGATTGGGATTGGCTGCCGATGGATTCAACCCATTTGAGACTTTCAGCACCAATTATAGTATTTGGCCAATTGTTTTGATCCCTTATAATCTGCCTCCGTGGATGTGTATGCAACACAAATATTTTATCCTCTTGATGATTATTCCTGGAAAACAAATTCCTGGAAATGATATTGATGTATACTTGCAGCCTTTGATTGATGAATTATAGGAGTTATGGAGCAATGGTGTTGAGACATTTGATGCTTCTCCTAAAACAATGTTCAAAATGCATGCTGCTTTAATGTGGACCATTAGTGACTTCCCTGGTCTTGGGAATTTATCTAGTTGGAACACTTACATGGGTTTGGATTGTCCCATTTGTAACTTTGATTTTGAGCCCAAATGGCTAACTCACAATAGAAAATGGTGCTTCTTGTGTCATCGAAGATTTTTCGATGCATCTCATAGATTTCGGCTGAACAGATCAAAATTTAATGGTTCAATTGATCGTAGACCACCACCAAAGTTGTTAAATGGTTTTGAAATATTGGAATAGCTTGAAAATGTTGAAATAGAATTTGGGAAGGTTCATTATTTGAATGATAGCGGAAAACGGGTCTGAAGTGCATCGCTAAGCGAAACCGGAATGCAAAAATTGAAGAAAAAAGTACATTCTTTAAACTTCCGTATTGGGAATTTAATTTTTTGTGGCATAATCGTGATGTGATGCATATTGAGAAGAATTTCTGTGACAATTTGATTTTCACATTGCTTAATGAGCAAGGAAAGTCGAAAGATCATCTAAATGCTCGCAAAGACTTACAAGCAATGAACATAAAACGCGATCTCTGGCCAGATGAGAATGAAAAGTATCCTCCAGAAATTTTTGCAATGAAAAATTGGGATAAAGATACATTCCTTCGAATGTTAACTAATGTTATGGTATATGATGGGTATTCAAGTAACATCTCAAGGTGTGTTGACTTGAAGAATCGTATGCTACATGGATTGAAAAGCCACGATTCACATATTTTGTTACAACAATTACTACCATTGGCATTGCATACATTATTACATGAAAAAATTACTGTTGTTGTACTCTAGTTCTACACATTTTTCAAAAAACTATGTGATAAATATCTACATAAATTTCAGATTGACAACCTCTAGGAGAGGTTTGTATTGACCCTTTTAGCAATGGAGATGATCTTTCCTCTGTCCTTTTTTACTGTAATGATGCATTTAACTGTGCATTTGGTTGAGGAAGCTAAATTAGGAGGCCCTGTTCATTATCGATGGATGTATCCAATTGAGAGGTACTTTCGTTATATTTTTTCCTATTATGTAAACAATTTATGGTACTTAATTAAATGCATAATTATTTTTATATTATTTCATAGATATCTTGGGCATTTGAAATCTTACGTGAGAAATAAAGCTAAACCAGAAGGCTCAATTTGCTGAAGGCTATGTGGCTGAGGAGTGTCTTACCTTTTGTTCTCGATACTTAGATGATATTAAGACAAGATTTAATTGAGTTGGACATGTTGACGACACATCGAATCAATCTAAAATACATCAGAAATCCAATATATTTCCTGCTATTGGCCGATCAGTTGGGAGGACCTCAAATGTGACACTGACTGAATTGAAATTATTACAGGCACATAGATATGTGCTGCTGAATAGTGAAATTGCAGATCCATTTATTGAAGAGTTGAGGATACAAACAGAGAGACAAATGAGAGTCCAAACACAAAATGAGAAAGATATAATGAAATTTGTTAATAAAGATCTTGTAGAATGGTTTGCACGACGTGTAAGTTCATAAATATTGAAATAAATACGAATATTAGTTTGACACATACATTTTGTAAATCTAATAAAGTATATATCTTTTTTCATATCATGAATATTGATACTCAAGCAGAGGTGTCAGAAGATTTGTTGTTTCTTGCTAGAGGTCCTCCAAAAGAAGTTAGAAAGTTCGACGCTTATAATGTGAATGGATTTATATTTCATACAGTCGATCGAGAAGTGGGTTTGAGAACACAGAATAGTGGTATATTTACATTTTCTGAAGTGGAATTCTATGGTAATCTGCATGATATTATTGAATTAAACTACCATGAACATTTTTCGGTTGTTTTATTCAAATGCAACTGGGTCGATATTATCAGAGGTGTTAAAAGAGGTTCCTTTCAATTTACATCTGTGAACTTCTCTCGCTTGATGGATGTTGGTGATCATGAACTGCATGATCTATATATCTTATCATTACAAGAAAAATGGTAATATTATGTGAATGAGGTCTCCAATGAAGGGTGGAGTGTAGTACCTCATGTAATACAAAGAGATTTGTATGATATGGGTGATGAAGTGGAAAATTTTACCTCTAAAATTGAATTTAATCAGCAACAGGAAACAGAATTATTTGTCCATCATGATATTGAAAATATTAGTCTAGAAAGGATGAATGAAGTGGATGAAGAAATGGAGTAAGAAACTGAAATGATTGAAGGGGAAAATGATTGTATGTACAATTATTTATTTATTCAGCAACCACTAGTTTCATTTCTGCAGTCATTCATTATCATTGTTATATATATTTTGTCTGTTAGTACTCCATCTGTTATCATTTTTAATTTTTTTTTGCATAATTTTTTTGAAATATATATTATGAACTTAATTTTATTTGATTAAATGACAGGAATTCCAAGGAAGAAGTGGTACATTATTTCATCCAGTTCTGTGACAGATGACTATCCATATGGATCCATCCCCACGACATCTGAGGCACCAGCTGCCGACACCCCTACACCATCTCTCCCTACATCATCTCTCACACAATCTGTGGATGTCCTAGTAGAGGCTGAGTCGTCGACTCCCCCTTAAGGAGCCTCAACAGTGGGCCAACGACGCTCCCCTTCCAGTTCATCCCGGACGTACTGGAGTGTCACTATCATAGGAACAAATTTTAATAAAATAAATTTATTTCATTTTGTTTATACTAATTGTCTGATCATTGAAGATGACAAAAATACAACTGTGGAGAAAAACATAAAAAGTTCATATGTTTGGAATCTGAATGGCAAGAAGATTGTTGTTCCATTTGATTCTTACGGGGTCCCTACAGATGATGTCGCGAGGTTACTTGGCCAGATTCTAGGGCAACTGGCAGCGAAGCCCATTTCCCTTCCCATTTCATATGACGATTGGAGACATATGCCTCCAAGATAGAAAAATTAAGTGTTTTATTCTCAAATCAAGGTAAATTTATTACATTATGGTTTAATTGAATATCATGTTACTAATATGTTCAAAATGAATTTCTGTATTCAGATTTTCTTCCACTTTACCGTTGCTGATGTGATAGCACAGAAGTGGACGTTGAAAAATCTAGGTATGATGTGGAAAGATTTTAAATGGAGATTGTGGTGTGATTTCAATGATGCTTCATTGACCGTGCTGCAAATGTATGAGAAGCTACCCAGTGGGGTACTGAAAGAGCAGTGGAAAGTGTTTGTTGACAGGCATCGGGATCAAAAGTGGATGGTATTAAAATATATATATTATTATATTATCCTCATTTTACATTTATACATGTATATGAAAAATAACATGACATTCAATACATCAGTATTAAATTGAATTTTATTTATTTCAGGATCTCTCAAGACAGAATGCGTCAAACTGAGCGAAGCAAGTCATCCCGCACACTGCGGGCTAAAATAGTTTCTCTAGAAGTCGAGCGACATTGGTAATAATTTAATTAGTTTAAATATTTATAATACAATATTATCTGTTTAATATATTGAATTATTGATTTATCTTTGATTAATGAAGTCACATAGTTTAGGCCATGAAGCATCCAGAACTGAACTGTGGTTGGATGTTCACAAGAAATCAGATGCATGTTTTGTTAATGAGCCTGCTAAAGAAGTTGGGGTATGAAGTAAATTTTTTATCATAATAACTTATTATCAGTTATTAATATGTTAATATATATTGATATTTGATTTATAGGTCAAAATTAAAGAACTATGGGATGCCAATCCTGCACATTCCTACTCTGTCTCCCAGGATGACCCGGTTTCTAAAGTCCTTGGGAAGGAGCATCCTGGGAGAGTGCGCGGGATGGGTTTGGGACCCATGCCATCTGAGGTTTTTAGCAGGCCACTGGGGATAGTTGCTGCATCTACTCTTAACTTTAGTCATCCCATACCCGAAGATTCTATGAAAGATATTGTTTCTTTACAAAACACAGTTCTCCAGTAGGGGGATCAGATATTTGCATTTTAGAAAGAGCTGACTGAAATACGTCAGTAGATGAACAGATATGCCCTCGGTGGGAGTGCATCGATTATTGGTATGAAGGTAAATAACAGAAAATCAAAATCATTTATTTTGCTAACTTTCATTGGGTTGTAGATTTAATATAAATATGTAACCATATTCAATTTTCAATATAATGTTCTTACAGGTGACAACACAAAGTGGAAATGAAGGTGGAGAGGGTGACGATGCATCATCGAACCCAGAGTAGTTGTATTGTTGATGAGTTAAACAAAAATGGGAACTATTGGTGTGTATATGTAACATTTGTGGCACATATTTTCCACCACACATTTTCATGTCCTAAAATTTCCTTGATTTCTCATGTTTCTTTGTATGCATTTTATTGATTTCTGATGGTTCTTTTTATGTATTCATTTCTCAAGTGTGGTATATATCATTCCATTTAGGTCTGTGTTTGAATTGGTAGTCTAGATTTTGGATGACTAAGAGTTAAACCCATTGTTAATGTGGGTGCAACAGTTGCATGTAGTAGAGTTTTATACAACAATAGTTATCATTATACAATTAGAATGGCCATTTTATTACTTTTATGGAAGGTCGTGCTGTTAAGCATTGTTCTAGAAAGGCATTGGGAAGGCATGTGTTCTTGGCCTAGAGTTAGTGCAGAACACAACAAAGAATTTTGATATCATGCAAGATATGATGAATGTAGCTCTGGGTATAAAAGGTTTAGTAAGGTGAGAAATCTCTCTTTCACGTTCATTATATATATCTAAGTGTTGGGGCGAGTTGGTGTGGTGGCATATCAGGTGGAATTTACAACTCATTTGGGGACAATCCATGATGTTTTCCAAGACACCTAAATCTATCAGTATCTACATGATACATCTGACGTCTGATACTTGGGAGAGCCAGATATTGATAATGATGCAATGTCCATTGAAAAACTGTTAATAATCAAGGATCATAAGGATAAAGTGCTATGTGGATGGATGATTCATTTGGATCACGTGCTGTGGAAGAATGTTTTCCATGAGGAGAGTACTAGGGAGTGAGAAGCGAATATGTGTTCCCAATACACTAATTTTTATTGAGTTGATGTTCTAAGCATTACTTTGATTTTTTATTTTTTTAATTTTCATTGAAGTGATATCTGACCTTGTTTTGAAATAAGATATGTTGTATCTTGAAATGGAGGAAGGAGCTCTCTAATCCATGTGTCTAGATGGTGTGACCATATGTGATTACATTGTTGTTAGGTGTAGTGTGGGGCCTTGGGGATTACACAATTGTTTTGGAGAAAGATAACTATTGAGGAGGGGTTTTGGGATGTCGAGGTTTTCATTCCAGCTTTAGAACAAATCATGGGGGTTTATACCTGACAGTTATGTTACAGGGTGGTTTTTCGGACCCCTCTCTTCTTGGGTAGTTTTTCATTCTATAGGGTGAGGCTATTTTGAGAGCTATATGATGTAATGGAGTTAACCTCTTAGATTAATTACTTTGTGAAACATTAGTGATTAGGGTGTTGTAGGGGTTGTTTTTCACTCATTCCATGAGTTTTTCAAAAATACATTTTTTAACTATCCATGAGTCAGCCTGTCAATGAGTCAGGTTTTCAGTGAATCATCCTATCAGTGATTCAGGGGTTTGATGTTTGTGAGTCAAGGGTGTCAGTGTCGATGAGTAATGGGCGTCAATGTCAGTGCCACAGTGTCAGTTCTAGGGCATCGGTACAAGGTTGTTGCTCACATGGAATCAGATCTAGGGCATCAATGCTAGGGTGTTGGTGCTAGGGTGACAATGTCATGGCATCAGTGATAGGGCATCAATGAGCCACCCATCAGTGAGTCATTTCATGTTTTCCCTAGACATCTCAGTCTCTCCCTTATGATTTTATTTTAACAAAAAATATGCTACCTATTGAGTTTGACTTTGCTTAAATATTTTTCCACTGTATTCAAGGAGAATTATTGTTTCTCCAAAACGTAATCACCCTTAAATTTTTAAAAACCAAATTAATGATACGTGGTGTTGAACACAACATGTATTTCAAGTATTTTGAAGTCATCTCTCTAATTTTATTGCTATATATTTTCAAAAAACCGATTTTGATGCTATGTTTGGGTATTTTTAAGAGTTTTTTGAAGGATATTTTTTATATATTTAATTTTCTAATGTCCTCGGGGATTTGAGATATTCAAATAGCATGGTCAATCCATGATCTGTTTTCTCCAAAAAAATTGAAATTATATCCCTTGTTATTAGGATCTCACTCATTCTTAAGCCTAGATCCTCTAATTTCCAGTGGATTCTTTTCCGTCTCCCAAGGTGTGTAAAGAGTCCTTCCTCCTTAGAAGAGACATTCCCCCACCCTGTTCTACTTTCATGTAGCTCCTTGGAGTTATTACTTACTCCTTACGTGATATCATTCTTTTTATTCAAGGAGGAACTTCGATCCTTTGATCATCCAAGTAAGGATTTCCTTCATTTCAATTCCTATGAGCATCTAGCATGGTAGGTTTAGTAATGTTCTATATGAATACGACTGAAATATATTATTTAAAATAAGGAATAATTTATTGAGAATGATGATAAAAATTCATTGAAGTGGTTATAGTACATTTACTATTTCTACTTTTTATGTTTTTTTATTATTCTGACTTGTTGTGGATGTGTGCCTTAAAAAATCATGGAAATTGGTGGTCTTTTCTTACACAGTATTAATATTTTTATTGGTTATAATGCTGGGAAAAATGTTGTAATGAGGAAACTGATTAATCATGTACACATGGTTAATTAAATGGATGCTCGAGGAATATGAACCATTATGTAATACCCCAGTAAAAAAATGTAATTCAAGAACAGTGTTGGAAAATTCTGAATTTATCCCTGTTTGATGGGTGTAGTCATGTAATGTGTGTTATGGTTGGGTTTTATGGTTTATGTGGAATGTTTGTGAATTGAAGAAATAGTTATATCTATGTTTGTGGGATTGATTTTTGAATGGAAGAACTTGTAGGCAGTTGAACTACATTTGGTTGTATTGTGTCCATCAGACAGGCTTCTGTATGGGGACTGCAATGTGGCATTGGTGGTGTTGTGCAGTGGGACTACAAGAATGGTTTTCATTCATTTTTGAGTTTGTTAGGGAGTTTATTTTTTGGTAGTAATGGAATATATAATGTGAATCCCTTTAATAAATGAATAGAACGTGGTTAAATAAAAAGTGGCTATATTATTCTTTGGAAGTATCTGTTGTGTGGGTTTTCATATAGCGGTAGCAACAAAAGTGTTACTATTGGGTTGTTCATTGTTTGGTTGAAACCTATAGGTTGGGATAATATTTGATTATCTATATGTATATGAACATATTTTTTTTCAAGACAGTGGTGCAATAGAAGCAAATAATATTTTTTTTATTCTGGGCAGCTTTTTGTGGCAGTTTTAACTGCCACTACATGCATATTCACGACGGTTTCGCGGCGGTTTACACCACCTCTAAATAGTGAAAACCACCGCTAAATAGAAGCATCGTGGCTGTATCATTTTGCGGAGGTTACTGTGACTTTAGCGGTGGTTTTACGGCCAATGGAATTTGAGTTGATTCGCGGCGATTATAGCCACTGTGAATAAAGTTGTATCCAGGGCTCGTAAAACCGCCGCTAAATTCAGAAAAACCACCGCCAAATGAGGAAACTACGAT
Source organism: Viscum album (assembly GCA_963277665.1). Classification (NCBI taxonomy): domain Eukaryota; kingdom Viridiplantae; phylum Streptophyta; class Magnoliopsida; order Santalales; family Viscaceae; genus Viscum; species Viscum album. Next base: position 567,915,591 of record OY728153.1, on the reverse strand, counting down.
GCTTTCATGAAACGACTGCTAAACACAAATAAACACCTCTAATAGATTAGTGACGACCGATTTTGCTGAGGTTTCTATAAACTGCCACCAAACAAAGTAGCGGTGGTTTAAACTGCCGCTAAACACAAAAAAACCCGCTGCTAAACGACGATTCTATTGTAGTGATTGAAAATCTGTTTCTCCTTAGACACAACTATCACAACTCCCCCTGTGGCCAATAAGGGCCTACCAATAATGATAGGAACCTCCTGGTCACACTTCATATCAAGGATAAGAAATTCAGAAGGCAAAAAAAGTTTGCCTACTCCCACTAACAGATCATCGACCCTCCCTATTGGATGAGTAATGGACCTTTCAGCATGTTTTAACACAATAGGGGTGGGTTGGGGAACTCCGAATCTCAAGTGGTGAAAAAATGATAGTGGAATCAGATTAATACTACCACACAGATCACAAAAACAATTGAACTTACCACCTCTATCCCCAAATGTGCAAGGGATGAAAAATCTTATTGGGTGATTATGATTAGGAGGTATCCTATTCTGCAAGACTGCACTACACTCCTCTGTTAAACTATAGGTGGAAAATTCTTCCAATGTATTTTTCTTTGAATAGATTTTCATGAGTGATTTCAGATATGATGGGCTTTGAATAAATGCTTCCAATAATGGGATATCAATGATTAGTTTTTTAACAACTTTTAAAAATTTCAACAGTTCAGAATCATGAATTGGTTTTTTAATTCTTTGTGGGAATGGGATTGCAGGGGAAAAATTCCTCACAATTGGGGGAATCTCTACAGCTTCATCTTCAACAAGTTTCTTCCCATTATTGTCTTTGTTTTTTCAAGACATTTTCTTTGTGTTTTTGAGTTGGAACAATAGGAACTGGAGGGACTCTAATGGTGTTTTCCAGTATTTTAGATTCATCTTCTTTCAGATTTGAGTATCCAGTTTCATCTAGTCTCTCATTTTCATCATTTTGGGGTTCTTTCCTAGTATCTTGGTGAGTTTGGAGACCACTTCTGGTGGTCACAGTAATGGAATTCTCTCTAGGATTGACTTTAGTGGTACAAGGAAGCCTACCCTATTCTTTATTAATAGCATCCCTAGACATCTGCCCCATTTGAATTTCCAATTTCTTCATTCTAACATCCATTTGAACTTTATCAAAATATTTTTTCATCTTTTGTTCATCAAAACTCCCAATAAATTGATTGGACATGTCTCTCACCTCATCTTTCGAGTTGGAAGACTCAGCCTTAGGTTGAGATTGGGGTTGGAATTGCCGCCTAGGAGGCTGCTGGAATCCAGGAGGGGTAGTAGGTCAGAGGACTCCCTGCTCCCTCCATGACAGGTTTGGATGATTCCTATACCCCTGATTATAGTTGTTGGAAAAAGTTTTGTCCCTAAGATGCATCCACGGTCCATAGCTAGCAAAGATGACACTCTCATGAGGCAGGACAAGCAAATCAAAGTTTGGACAACAAGTTTGAGAATGGACGTACATGCCACAGTGGTGGCACTACACCTTAAGGATTTGATGTGGGTTCTCATTAAAAAACCCAGCTACATGGGATTCAACTTGAGGAGCTGGGGCAGTATATTTTCTTAGAATGGTTCTCCTCCTATAGAATTTGTGGTGGGAATTTTGAGCTAAGGTGGCAAATATCTGTTTGAGCTCCTCAGCAGTCCTATAACTAAAGTCTCTTCCAGAAGACTGGTCCACCAAGGTTTGGTGGTAAGGGGTGAGACTATTTTAGAAGGTGTCCATAAGGAATTGAGGTGTATATTTATGATTTGGAGACTTCATAAGAAAACCTCTAAACCTATCCTAGGCTTCATGAAACCGTTCTCCTTCATCCTGAAGGAATCCTGTGATTTTGTGCCTAGTTTTAGATGTCAACCTCCATGGATAGAACTTCATTATGAAAGCATTGTAAACATGATCCCAGGTGACAAATATTTATTCTTCTAACTGTTAGAAACAAGACCTAGCATTTCCCTTGACGACGAAGTGGAACACTCTTAGATTAATCTCTTCCTCAGTGAGACCCCTAAGTGGTATCTGCTGGACACTATAATAGAAGGCTCTAATGAAGTCAAGAGAGTCTTCACTAGGCATTCCACTGAAGGTAGGCAGCTGACTAAGCATAGATTGCTTGATCTCATAATTCCTGGACCTAGGAGAGAGTCTAATGCATGAAGGGTTGCTAGACACTAAAGGTAACAAGAACTCTCTCAAACTGTGCCTCTCAGCTATCTCATTCCTAGGTAGGTTCATCATTCCAGGTTGGTTCAAATTCTAAAGTGGGTTGTTCATGTTTTCATTTCTATTATATTCCATTATGACTTTGCTTTTTTCTTTTTCACTTCCTTAAGGTGTTTATCAATTTCATGGTTACCAGGAACTAAGAGTTCAGACTTAGACCTGGTTTTCATGCGGCAGGATCACAATTTTATTTGATTTTTTTTCAATATTTTTTTTTTCCGATTTTTTTATTTAATTTTTAGTGATTTTTTTTAAATTTTATTTATATGTGAATTTTTGTTTGGTTTTTTATAGGCACCTAGACTCCCCGACAATGTCCCAAATTTTCATGCTCGTGTGTCATTGGGCACAAGCGACAAACTGAAATTTACAACCTACATACTACTTAGAACAGTGGCAAGACAGGGTAGAACCACATGGAGGCCTTATGTTGTGTTTGGTGATTTAAAAAAAAACTAAACAAAAAAACACAAACAGAAACAAGAAAAAAAATCGGTGGTGGTGAAGTGGAGTGAATGATATTGAGTGTGTGAAGAAGTGATGGTGAGCTAGTGAATGCAATGTGAGTAGACAATGCTACAAGAGAAATTATGGTGTAAACAATAAAGAGATGAGTAGGGGTAAGTCCACTAGAAGATTTGATATTGGTTATCTTTGTTCATGATTTGAAGTTTTAAAAATATGGATCTGACTAAAAGTAACTGGCTAGATTTGTCGTCTGGTCAGTTTGTGATGAAAGAACTCTTATAGTCCTTAGACTGTAAATGTTATTCCAAAAAAATGGTGATGAAGGACAGATATCACTGGGCTCAACATGTCAGTTGAGTTTTGTGTGTCTCTCTTATTCGAGCATAACTCACTTGTCAGTGAGTTACTCAAATTGAAAAAGTTTTGATTATAGTGCAAACAATATCGGTTTTCAATCGATCATGTTTTTTTGAAAATAATCTTGTCTGTAAACAATGATAGAGACAACCCAAAAGAAACGATGCAACGCATGAATAAGACTAAACAAATCAAATCAAACAGCTTATTTCCCCCAAATGAATTTAGCGAGACATTGTGGTTGGTTTTAATGCAACAATACATTATGAAATAATGAAGTTCATGTTAAATTGAATTGTAGAAAAACAGAGCACAAGAAAAATAACTATGTTCGTCTCCCTGATTGATCTCCTGAAGTTCTAAATTCCTATTGCTTGATTGTATATGAAATTCTGGAATCTGCTCGATATCCCGCCCTGGGAATCGAGGTATGAAAATTCTCTGACCTGCAACTCTCAGTTCTCTAATAGAATTATGTTCCCTCCCTCTGAGATCTCCTACCGAATTCTCCTGCTCCGCTGGATAGATCAATGCCTCTCCCACCTCCTATGCATTGACCACCCAGTTGAAGTCTCTAGAATCTCCCCTAAGGAGCTCCTTGGCCTCCATGTGGATCTTTCACTGCACTGCTCCTCCTGTGCCGGTCACTAGATCAATTTCTCTTAACTGAATGAAAAAGATGCACGTGCTAAAAGATAATTTCTTCCCTGGAATCAACAAATCCACGTGGCGCGCTTCTATGTGCACATCATGATCTTTTTAAGGAACTCCATGTGAGTGCATCCCACCCCTGCAATGAAACAACAACAGACACACGTGAGTCAAATAAATAAATAAAATGAAACTACCATATATTATATCACAACTTAAAATAAACGAAAACACTTATAAAGAAGTATGTAAATTATAATAATATCTAATATTATAATTACTAATATATGTTTAATGACTATTATATTTATTTAATAACATTATTTATTATGATATACTGATATTATATATATTATTATATATTATTATGAATATTATTATTATAGTATAGTATATGATATATATATATATATATATATATTATATAATGTGTTATATTATATGTTATAATAGATATATTATATATATGTTAATATATTATGTATATATTATGTAAATGTTATAATAAATTATAGTATATAAAACAAAATGAAAAACAATGAAGAGGGGGGGGGGGGGGGGTTTGCGCAAACGAGATGGGAGAAAGGGGGAGTAGGGTTCGTGCGACGTGAGGTGGGGAGAAGTGGGGTGATGGCATTGGGGAGGCTTGTGAGGTTCAGGTTCTGCTGGAATGGTAGAAGTACGACAGCTTAGAGCTAGTGGAGGCGAGGGCTAAGGCAAGGGGTGATGAGAAGCGGTGCCAGGTGAGTCCGGGAGGTGATGCTGTGGTGAGGTGCGGGGTTCAGGTTTTGGGGTTTGCAGCTCGGGTGTGGATTTCAGCATCGGGGGTAACATGATTTGGGAAAGAGTTTAGAAATGGTGGTCCGATCAGGGCAGGCTGTGGCGGCTTCGGTTTGAGAAAGGGTGAGCCGGTGGTGAGGGGGTCTGCAGTGCTGATGAGGATGCTGCTTCGAGGTCTGTGATGGGCTGGCAAGAACTCATGCATACCTGATTTGGACTGATTTGAAAGCTTGCACTTGGTGTTTAAATTTTAGTGTGTTACTGTTGATTAGTTCTTGGTGTGCGTTGATTTTGTTGTTGCAGTTATTTTTCTTGTTGTGCTTTGAATCTACTGCTCTTGATTGGTTAATATATCCTTGTTGTTTTTTGAATGTTGGTATGTTGTTGTGGGATAAGAGGATAAACGGTGAGACAGGAATAGTAGGAAGCAGTGAGACAAGGAAGTGGCACCGTGAGTGGAGCGGTGGCCAGGGAAATGGTAGCAGGAAGAAACAGTGGTATGGATTAGGTGTGCCACCATGAAGGATGTGGGGAATATGGTGAGACTATAAAGAAACGATATATGGGGCGAAATAGTGACTGGTTAGAACAGTGATACAGTAAATCAATTGCGGTAGCTGGGAAAACAGTGAGACATGCCACCATTCTTGAAATAGTGAGATAGGTTGGATGTAACACAATGGCATCGTGACTCTAAAGAAACTGTGGTGCACGCAGTAACACCTGAAAAATAAACCCAACAAACAATAAAATAAATTAAAATTTTAATAAAACTAAAAATCGAATAACAAATTAAATTGAATTGAATTAAAAACTAAATAAATAAAACAAATTTAGAAAATAAAATTAATTGTGTTTTATTTAAATGAATGTATTTATTTGGGCTTAATAACATAATTTAAAAAAAATTAATATAATATTGTTACTTGCTTAAATTATTTAACCAATTAATTAAAGAACTAATTAAATTAATGACTAAAAAATATTAATTGAATAAGATTAAATTGTTAAAATTAATTTAATTATTAAAAGACTAAAAAACTAAAATGAGTTATTTATTTACAATTTAATGAATAAAAAATTAATTAATTTAATAAATCATTAAATAAATGAACTAGAATGAAAAATTATAAAAATAAAAGAATGAATAACAACAAATCTAATTCGCAAGAGTAAATTAATTTAATAATTTTTTAGAATGAAACTAATGCACATTAAAATGCATGTTTAAAACTAATAAATGATTATTTTACACAGTAGGTTCAAAAACACAACACTTATCGAATATTTACTAAAAACAATCATTTTTGTATAAAAAAGTCAATAAAAATATAAAAAAGGACGTGGAAAAGAGTGTGAAAACACTGCCACATCATACTACCAAACATATTGTACTCATCCTGTGAAGGAAATTGAAATATGAATTATCTGGTCATGTAAAAGGTTGATGAAAAACTTCTTATGTCTATATAAAATCCTGTGGTAGCTTAAACACACTAAGATGTTGAGGTATAGTGCGATGCATAAAGAGTGTGGGAAAACATTCTTCAGGTAACTTTTCCATCAAATTAACTCTTTATAGGTGTAAGAGGTGGCTAACCTAATTTGGATTGGTAATATTTCAATACCTTGGAAGGTATATAGTTCCATCAGCCTAGTTAGTACTTAAACATTAAGGTAAGGGTGACAGTGGAAAGATAATCAAGAGAGGCCACTGTGACTGATAGTTTGAGATAGGTTTTCCACATGGTTTCAATAGCTTGAAAGCTAAAAACATGGGAGATATATAATTGAGTAGTAGATCGTGATCTCAAAGAAAGAACAATATAGAAACAACATAGTCAACACTATAATGTCAAGGAAAATCAAACAGGTGTGTTTTGGAACCTGTCTAAATATTCAGTCAGTTTTAAAAGTGATTTTATGGGGTCCTACCAATACGAACCAGTGGGTAAGGGTATCTACATTTGAAAAATAAGGGTGAAGTTTGGATCATCAATGGTGATGCCAATCATGAAATTTGTGGTCATCATAGTTCATCAATCGATATATGAAAGAGTGGTATGATGAAAACATAACCACAAGTTTTCTTTTAAAAGTGGGTATTATTATTGAGCCCGGTTATTTTCAAAATGTTGTTGATTGTAGAGTCATTAAATGACTGGGAAGATCAGATGTGACATTTTCAAATTGATTACCTCCCTTCAACATTCGTTTCTTCAAGAAATCAATTCAATATCAAAGGGAGGACCAACTGTAATTTATTTCACCTATGGGCCATCGGGAGTGCCACTACTACATTCATATAATTGAAAATCTCACTCGTTGAATTGTTTTGGGGCTTCCTTGATAAAGATAAGGATTCTCATCTGATACTAAAATGTATAAAGTGGAATGTTATACATAAGTAATCAATATTTTTGTGATTTTTTTGAAGAGAAGAAATAATTAGATCTACCTACTAATAACCCCAACTGAAGAAACATATCAGAACAAGAAATTGTTTCCCATTTTATAATGAAGTTCCCTCTAAATAAATCCCTCTTTGATCAATTTTCAATACCTCTTAGATCCATCTTAAATTACTATTAGAGATAAATATATATCCCCCATCACTGACCATGGAATGGTAATATGTCAATTAATGAAGAGGGAATAAATCTTCATGCAATGATTTCTGAGAGATTAAATATCTGATCTGAAAGAATGGAGTTGGGCCCTGATCCTTTTGATGGAATTCTTGTTTTATAAATGTCTTACATTTCATATTGGTAGATATAATCTAGTTGAGTAGAAATACTTGTGAATTCTTTGAATCAATAATTTACTTCTTCTCCTATTGTGCACTAGTAAGGGAATGAATTTTTTTTCCTCCACCAACATAGAATAATTTGAAATGCTAAGAGATAGTGAATGAATGGAATGAAGATGGCCCCATCATTGAAATTATTCTTCTATTACCTACCCAAACGGTCATAGAAGATGAAAATTCTAGAATCATGTTGATTGATACTTTTATCATATATGAAGATATTCCTGGTTGAACTGAAAACACATTTGGAAATTGTTGAAAAAATGTCACCAACATGATTTCCCCTTTGAGTATTGTCTTAGATACTTGACTTGTTTATAGAAATACTACAATACATGAACATAAGAAATCATAGGAAGGTAAATGGAATATTGTGTCTCATATGTTGATTATCAAACCAACCATGATCATTATGATTCCTACTAGCCTCAAAGTCAACAATGTTCCATGGTCACGAAGAGGTCTCTCATTTATCTGATACTAAGTGGTTTTCCAGGTTGTGATAGCGAATAACAGGTTGCTAAATTGAGGTTTATGGTTCCTTTATCCATGAAAGAGGATCAAATTAGTGGGATATATGAAAACAAAAGTTTATCAGATAGGAAAATGTCGTGGAATTGTATGACTAGTCATCCATTCTGTTGTCCTGGTTGCTGATTGAAATGCCCACCTAATATTGGTGTTGTGATGCTATCAATGTATTTTTGGCAGGGAAATACCACCATCTAAATAAACTTGGATACAAATTACCTAGGAAGAACCCCACCTTTGGGACTAGTCTATCAGCCCTAGCAAAGTTGTATCTCTAAAATAATATTGAGGTGTTTGAGGCCATCAAGGGTGTCGAAGGATGAAACAATGGTTTAAAGGGGGTATCATTGAATGAAAACTATTTACTGGGTGAATGTAATATTCTTATATTATTGAGTGTTCATATTTTTAAAATTCTCTATACTATAGAGGTGAATCCATATAGGTAATACAATTGAGTTTTCTTCATCCTCTTTCTCACGCAGTTCAATACGAACTTCACATTTTGGATGGGTTGGTTAAAGAGATTCAACACAATATATTAATTTCACTTTGTGTAATAGAGTCAATCCCAACTTGTTGTTCCACTTTATCACTCCTTTATCCCCTCTATTTACTCTATTTTATATTCTTTCTAGCTGATTACCCACTAAGAGGATCAAACCATGCCCCCACACACCTGAAGCAATATATTCTTTCCCATAACTCCAACAAAGCATTGGTATCCCAGAAGTCGAAAGGATCACCCTCAAAAGCAATGTGTGAAGAATTCATACATACCAAACATTTGAGTCACCCATTTCCATTACAACTTTGGAATTCATATTATGTAAATATGAAAATATATATATAGTAGTACTATTTCTTCATTTCATTTTATTGATTCCATTGGGAATGGTAGAGGAAGATATTATTACCGAGATCAACTACATAGAAATCTCTACATACCCATAGAAGAAAAATTACCACACCACCACTCAAATTTATAGTATGTAGTATCCTTGAAAACTAGAGTATCAATCAATACAAAAACAAAAAAACCATTGGTGATCCAACTAAGATAGTGATTGGAGTGAAATAACCAACTCAAGTAGGTGAAATTGGGAATCATGGGAATAACGAGAGGGTACATCGGTCTGATTAAAATGTCAGTGTTCATCCTAATTTCTCTAACCTACACCCTATAGAATGAAATGATTGAACAATTGTACTAATCAAACCCAACTCTAAGCATTGGGTTTTAAATTTAACCACCTAATTTATTCATTTAAGGACCTTTCATATGGAATAAATATATGTAATAAATTCAAAATCCCCTCTGGATTGTTTATCTTAGACTAAGGGAAATAATTCCAAGTGTTATAATAGAAAATTCCCTTGAAGTAAAATGTACTCTAATTTCGTTGAGTCACAACAATCGATAACTAAAATTGATAATGTTTATGGTCATAGATAAACTAATGGTAATTTATTCATATTTTAGAGGATTGATTACCTTATACCTTTGTCTACAACTGAGTAGGGTATCATGTGGGAATGCTACTCTAGCTCTAGAAAAAACATGACTATATCAAATTAGGAAACTACAAAGGAAACCATTAAGAAAGTTGTGATTAAATCAGGTTATAATATGAAATTGGCCCATGTATGAGGTTTGAATTTCAATGGGGGAGGTCATTACATCAGGTATGAGTGGATCCATTGGTACACTTTTTGTCTAAGGGGATACTAAGTTGGTCGTGAATGAGATTGCATGATAAGAACAAAGAAATGGTTTTTTTCCACCCCATAGATTGATAAGTGTATTTGACATGTTGGAAGTAGCGCATCATCCTACGTTGATTTTGGAACAAGGGGTTTTTAATTCAATCCTAAATATCCTCAGCATATCAAGAATATCTATCATTACTCTACTCTTACAGTCATAGTGTTAGAAATTATGACAACCCTGTTTTTTATTACAACTGAAACATGCTTTATTACATAAAACTTCACTTGATACAACAAAGAAGATCGAGAGGTTTAGTGTCTTTGGGGATTAGTATCATTACATAAAAACCTAAAACTTTAAATACAACATCTTTATTGAAAACTTCCTTTACATGACCACTACATTCTTTCGTACTTAGCATTGCATGGGATAACCTGAGGACATGCATAAGAAAAGGGTGAGCTATAAAGCACAGTAAGGGAGTAAACATGGAATAACATGAGGAGTACAATACATGTTAGGCATTGGGAATATCAATAGAGCATAAGAGAAACATGAACATAAAGTCATGATAAAGAATGATAATCATAACATGGAAATGTGGCAACAACCCTTAACATTGAAATAGCATGAGCCAAGGCTCATTGCAGATGGAGCATGAGTAAACCCTCATTTCACATGAAGCACGAGTAAACCCGCATTGCACTTGAATTAGCATGAGTCAACACTCATTACACATGACGTATCATGAAACTATACTTTACCCAATGCATTGGAGCGCTATAAGGGCGCACCCTTCTTAAACATTTCATTTCATGCATAAGTGTGCCACATGGATCATAAAACATGGATTCATAAAACATAATAATTTATTACATGATAAAGGAATGTGGAATTCATACATGAAACTTTACAATCAATAAGTAAATGTGCATAAAGGTGAATACCCTTAATGGAGAAATGGGCATGGTACTCACTACACAATGACATTGGCTTAGAAAATCAGTGCGATTTCGACAGCGTAACGACGTGACATAAGAATTCATAAAAAGGTTGATGAGGGGGAAAAGGGGTTCCTCGTCATATTTACATGTAATGGACAGTAAGGAGGTTATATATATACATGTACCAACAATTTAAATTGAATTTAGATTCATGATACAAAAGTATTGCTTGAATGTAAAAGAAGAGAGAGAAGTTCCTTTCGGAATTTCGGCATAGTAACGGGTGTACATGGGAGGCATTTAATGAGAGAGAAAGGGTTATACCATCATTAAAACAATAATAGGGATGTATGGGGGAGGTTAGAAACCATACCCCAACATTTATAATTGAAATTAAAAGGGCAATCCAACTTAAAGAAAATTGACAAAAATGAGAATGGAAGAAAAACCCTTACTTGGAAATGTGCTTCCAAAGGCTAGAGAGAGGCTTGTGAGAGGCTTCTTGGGAGCTTGGGGCAGCTTGGGAGGATTCTAGAGAGAGTAGGACAGAGGTTGGATGAACTCTATGGTATTTTAGTGAGGAGGAAGTGGGAGCTTGGGTGGGTTTATATAGGAAAGGTGAGGGAGTTCTTTATTATTTAGGTTTGTGACCCCATATATTAAAATAATTCAAACCACAAACCATACCTTGGTTTTTGACCATGGTTTCTAGAAAAGGAAAGAGGAAAATAATATTTTATAAGTCCAAGGTCCGAACTTATTAAAAAATTCGGGTTGCTTATGTGGAGGTGAGTCACACTCCCATGGAAATTAATTTTAAAAGGAAAAGTGTTGAATAACTCTTGAGGGGTTCATTAATTCTTTGAAAAGTAAGTCAAACAAACCCAAAACCTCATTATTTTAATGATAAAACATATATTGTCTGAACATAAGGATTATGGTATTTTATTACATCACCATTGGGTCATTATGATGTCATAAAACACATTATATATTTAAACGGTATTTAATTTTTACCCAAAAATTTGACTGTCTCAGAAAATTATGAAAAAATCACTGTTGGATAATTTAGACGTTTTGATTTCAAAAATAATATTTATTTTATCTAAATAATTTTCTAAATATGTGAATTTTCACTTTTAAAATAAAAAATGATATTTATCAAAAATTCACGGGTTTTGACAGAAATGCCTTTCAAACCTTAATAAAAATTTTAATTGCATTCATAAAATTATAAGATCATTTATATTTAATAAAAATTAATTTAATATTAATAATAATATTTTATTAAAATATCATTTAATTCAAAAATCCCTTAATTTAATAAAATATAATTCTTAATTAAATAATAACCAAAAACACCATTTGTACTTTAAAAACTATTTATAATGTAACAAAAATGACTAGAAATTATATTTATTATTATATACAAAAATAATGCACATGAACATAGTAATACTTATTTGTTACATAACCCCTTCAAATAGCCACATAATACCTAAGGGTAAGGTGTGCGATGGTGACAGACTCTTGGGGCGACTCGGATAACATCGCTCGAGTGGTAATCTCTATCAACTTCCACTTTTCCCGTAGACGATCACGTTCGAGCTTGTCATAATGAAGCATAGCTTGGGCTTGGTCAAGGGAGAAGCCTAAAGACGCCACCTCTTTTCCGAGCTATGACAAATGGGCTTCGTAAGGGTTAATTCTACTATATGAGGCCATCGCTTCCTTTGTCTAAGTAAAAAATGGGTTCGTTAAAGCCTTATATTTATACTACTCATGTGATCACTGTTCAACGGCTATAAAAGTAACAGTCACAAATTGTAACATAAAACCAAAGGAGTTGACATCTTATAAAAACATTTTTCATAAAGAAACATTTAACTGGATGAAGATGGATTTTCCATTAATGAAACATTGGGTCGTTACAATATTCCCCCTTAAGAAATTTCGCCCTTGAAATTTTCCTTTTCCGACACTAAAACAAATGTGGGTAACTCAACTTCATCATATCCTCCGACTCCCAAGTTGCTTCTTCAAACTTGTGGTTTCTCCACAACACCTTGACGAGGAGCATTGTCTTATTTCATAGAACTTTTTCTCTACGATCTAAGATCTTCATTGGTTGCTCCTCATAATAAAGATCATCTTCCAATTGTACCACCTCGGAAGAGAGTACATATGAAGGGACCAGTATGTACTTCCTTAAGAGTGATACATGAAAGACATCATGCACCTTGGCCATAGTAGGTGGAAGTGCTAGTCGATAGGCTACAACCCCAACACGATCAAGAATCTCGAAGGGGATGATGTACCTTGTACTTGACTTCCCTTTCTTTCCAAACCTCATGAGATTCTTCTATGGAGATATGTGTAAAAACACCATGTCTCCAACTTTAAACTCAAGGTCTCATCAACGATTATCTGCATAACTCTGCTATCGACTTTGGGTTGCCTTGATATGCTGCTGAATGGTTTTCACCTTCTCCACCATTTCTTCGACCATTTCTGGTCCAAGAAGCTTACGTTCACCGACCTCATCCCAACATGCTGGCGTTCTTCACCTTTTCCCATACAGGGCTTCGTATGGTGCCATTTGGATGCTTGAGTGGAAACTATTATTATAAGAGAACTCAACCAAAGGAAGATGTTGATCCCATCCTCCTTTAAAGTCCATTGAGAATGCTCTCAACATGTCCTCAAGTGTTTGGATAGTACGCTCGGATTAGCCATCAGTTTGAGGATGATAGGCCGTACTGAAGTTCATTTCAGTATTCATAGCATGTTGTAGACTCTTCCAATACTTAGAGGTGAATCTTGGATCTCGGTCAGACACAATAGATAGTGGTACTCCATGCAACCGTACCACATCCATGATATATATCCGTGCCAGTTGATCCAAAGAGAAATCCTCTCGAATATCAATGAAGTGTGCAGTCTTTGTAAGACGATCCACAACAACCCAGATTGCATTGTTGCCTTTGGATGTCCTTGGAAGTCCGGCGACAAAGTCCATGGTGGTGTTCTCCCATTTCCATTCTGTTATGGGAAATGGTTGTATCATCCCCTTAGACTTCTGCCTCTCTGCCTTCACTTGCTGACACACTGGGCACTTTGATGTATATTCAGCGATCTCCTTCTTCATATTATCCCACCAGAAGTTTTCTCGGAGATCTCGATACATCTTTGTGCTCCCTGGGTGAATAGAGAAATTTGAACTATGTGCATCATCCAAGAGTTCCTTCTTCAGCTCCAGACTTGATGGAACACATAGTCTTCTCCCAAACCGCACAGTTCCTTCTTTATTAACATTAAACTCCGAAGATTTCCCCTTTTTGAAAGATTCCACTTTTTCTTGAATTCCCACATCATCCTTTTGAGCATCCTTTATCCTTTCCAAAGGAGATGGTTGAGCAATCATTTGTAAAAGCATCGATGATGTTCCCTTCTTTATGATTCCCACGTCCATCTTCATCAAGTCTAAGAAGATTGGATCCTTCTCAATTCTCATCATTGATAGAATTGCTGGATCCTTTCTACTTAGGGCATCCGCCACCTTGTTCGCCTTCCCAGGGTGGTAATGTATTGAACAGTCATAATCCTTGATGATCTCTATCCATCTTCTCTGGTGCATATTAAGCTCTTTCTTTGTGAATATATATTTAAGACTCTTGTGGTCAGTATATATCTCACATTTCTCTCCATAGAGATAATGCCTCCAGATTTTCAAGGCAAAGATCACTGCTGCCAACTCCAGATCATGTGTTGGATAGTTTCGCTCATCGATTTTCAACTGCCTTGAGGCATAGGATATCACTTTATCATTCTGCATTAGCACACATCCTAATACCTTCTTTGAGGCATCACTGAATACCACAAAAAGTTCCCCACTTATGGGAAAAGTGAGCACGGGTGCAGTGATAAGCCTCCTTTTCAACTCCTTGAAGCATTCTTTGCATTCATCACTCCAAGAAAACTTTACTCCCTTTCGAGTTAGCTTGGTAAGAGGGTTGGACAATCGTGAGAAATTTCTCACAAATCATCGATAATATCCAGCTAACCCCAAGAAGCTACGGATATCCGTTACCGATGTTGGCCTCGACCTTCCCTCAATTGCATCTATTTTGGAGGGTTCCACAGATATCCCATTTCTTGTGATGATATGGCCTAAGAATGAGACCTCCTTCAACCAGAACTCACACTTGTTGTACTTTTCATAGAGCTTCTCCTTGCGCAATGTCTCCAGTACAGTTCTTAAATGCTCCTCATGGTCCTCCTTGGTTTTGGAGTATATTAGAATATCATCTATAAAGGCTACCAAAAATTTGTCTAGGTAATCTCTAAAGACTCTATTCATCAAGTCCATGAATATTTCTGGAGCATTGGTGAGTCCTAAAGGCATTACTATGAATTCATAGTGCCCGTACCTTGTACGAAAAGCAATCTTGGGGATATCTTTCTTCTTCACCCTTACCTGATAATATCCCGACCACAAGTCCACCTTGGAGAAGTATTGTGCTCCACGCAGCTGATCAAACAAGTCATCGATTCTTGGGAGAGGATACTTGTTCTTTATCGTGATTTTGTTAAGTTCATGATAATCGATGCAAAGATGCATTGACCCATCCTTCTTCTTGACGAAGAGGACTCGTGCACCCCTTGGTGAAGCACTAGGGCGTATAAACCCTTTATCCATATTCTCCTTTAGTTGCTTCTTCAGCTCTTCAAGCTCAACAAAATCCATTCTATATGGATTCTTGGATATTGGTAGAGACCCAGGTATAAGGTCAATTGAGAACTCAACATCTCTTCTTGGAGTAAGACCAGGCAATTCCTCGGGAAACACTTCAACGAATTCCTTCACAATAGGCATTTCTTCAAGGATTGTTTGTTCCTTGGACTCAATCATCTGAGCCAGATATGCATGCTCATAGGGTAGTAATATCCATGCTTGAGATGATGGAGCTAAAGTAGATTCATCTTCCTCCTGAAACTTGTAAAGAATCGAGGGTCGATTCTCCATATGGAGTGTGATTTCCCTCTCCCGACAATTTATGTTGGCTCTATATAAGGAAAGCCAATCCATGCCAAGAATTGCATCAAATTACACCAGAGGGAGTATGACAAGGTTCTCCAAGAAATTCAATACACTTATTATAACAGGGGAGGACTTATATTCATGGGATGCAATGATTGCCCCATTTTCCGTACTCACCGACATCTTTACTTCCATGATTTGTGGTGGTGCTGGGATTTTTCTACTAAACTTTTGAGATATAAAAGAATGCGTAGAACCTGAATCAAAAAGTACGTTCGCTATTCTTGAATGAATAACTAGCGTACCTGTCACCACTTCGTTGTCAGGGTTCACTTCCGCAGAAGTGATGAAAAAATATCTTCCTTGTTATCTTGGAGGTTGTTGGTTGCCTTCGAAAACCCTTGGATTAGGGAAATGATTTGCAAAATGACCCGGTTCTTTGCATTTGTAGCATTGAACAATGCATTGAGGTTCAAACAGAGCATTTCTCTCTTCTGTCGTAGCCGCGGGTCCTTCTTGCCGACAGTTAATAGCTAGGTGCCCTTCTCTTCCACACCTGAAGCATTTTCTCGTCCCCCTAAGGCAATTTACAGGGTGCTTCTTTCCACACTTTTGGCAAGTGGGGTGCTAGAACTTCTTAGCGCCATTGGATTTATCCATCGGTCCACCAGCATTGAAGTCCAACTTACGCTTCTTGTCCCCCTGATACCCCTGTCATTCTCCGATCTCCATTTCAACCTTGAGGGCACATCGGACAATTTCCTCATCATTGTCGAAGTCACGGATTGCTAATGCTTTCAGCAAACTAGGCTTCAGCCCACAAAAGAAGCGGTCAACCTTGCATTCGGGGGTAATGACAAAGCCAGAAGCGTATCGTGAAAGCCTTGTGATGTTTGCCTCGTACGCTCCCACAGATTCTTCATCTTTCTGTTTGAGGGAAATGAAGTCCCTTTCTATCTTAAGATAGAGGGTGCGCGGAAAATATTTATCGAAAAACATCTTCCAGAATTACTTCCATTCCAAAGCCTCGATCTCCTCCCCAGGCTTCGTATTTTAGATCAACGTCCACCATTGATCAGCTTCACCCTCCATACGATAAGCTGCCAGGAGAACCTTCTCTTGTTCAGAACATTGGAGTATGGAGAATATCTTTTCAATGGAGTTGATCTATTGTTCAGCGATCATGGGATCAGATGATCCACTAAAAGCAGGAGGCATTTGTCTCATGAAGCTTTCAATAGCAACGTGTTCTTTCTTATGGGGGTTTGAACGTTCCTCATGACCCATGTTTCTATTCAAAACTTGAGTAAGCCGAGATAGAAGTGTGACAAAGTTCGCGATTCCCGCTCCCATTGGATTGGGAATCTCATAAGTACAATCATCACACTGATCTTCACAACGGTTGTTAGCCCTGAGTCCTCCTATTACTGGCCATTGAATGGAATAAAAGGAAATTTAGGGGTAACACATAAAGGGTAATCCAAAGACAAAACTTGATGACTTATAAATAAGATTTAATTTCCTTAACTCATGAGTCTATAGGCTTCAATCTAGGCTTTTCATGATCTACTTTCTAAAATATATTCTTAGGGGAATTTTTCCATTAATAAGGGTTCATAATAAGCTTGTGAATTTATCAAAGCATATCCCCCAGGAGTGTCATAACCAAGAGTGCAGCAAGACCCGTTGTCGTGCACTAGTTCCTGTTCGATTTTAGCTCAAAGCGGTGTTTTCGGGTTTTACCCCTAGGATACATCTGTGCCAGAGCCGCCTCTACCTGCTCGTATCCAGACAGGGATGTATTTGCTTGATAAAACACTTACTCAATACTTACCAAAACATAGGGATGTTTTTTTATACTTAGTCTTGTATCTAAGGCTTTACTAGGGTTTTCATAATCACAAAAATAACTAAACCTATCCTCTGATACCAACTATGACAACCCTGCTTTTTATTACAACTTAAACATGCTTTATTACATAAAACTTAACTTGATACAACAAAGAAGATCGAGAGGTTTAGTGTCTTTGGGCCTTAGGATCATTACATAAAAACTTAAAACTTGAAATACAACATCTTTATTGAAAACTTCCTTTACATGACCACTACATTCCTTCGTACTTATCATTGCATGGGATAACCTGAGGACATGCATAAGAAAATGGTGAGCTATAAAGCCCATTAAGGGAGTACACAAGGAATAACATGAGGTGTACAATAAATGTTAGGCATTGGGAATATAAATAGAGCATAAGAGAAACATGAACATAAAGGCATGATAAAGCATGATAATCATAACATGGAAATGTGGCAACAACACTTAACATTGAATTAGCATGAGCCAAGGCTCATTGCACATGGAGCATGAGTAAACCCTCATTGCACATGAAGAACGAGTAAACCCTCGTTGCACTTGAATTAGCATGAGTCAACACTCATTGCACATGACGTATCATGATACTATACTTTACCCAATGCATTGGAGCGCTATAAGGGTGCACCCTTCTTAAACATTTCATTTCATGCATAAGTGTGCCACATGGATCATAAAACATGGATTCATAAAACATAATCATTTATTCCACAATAAAGGAATGTGGAATTCATACATGAAACTTTACAATCAATAAGTAAATGTTCATAAATGTGAATACCCTTGATGGAGAAATGGGCATGGTACTCACTACACAATGACATTGGCTTAGAAAATCGGTGCGATTTCGGCAGCGTAACGGCGTGACATAAGAATTCATAAAAGTTTGATGAGAGGGAAAGGGGTTAATCATCATATTTACATGTAATTGAAAGTAAGGAGGTCATATATATACATGTCCCAACAATTGAAATGGAATTTAGATTAATGATACAAAAGTATTGCTTGAATGTAAAAGAAGAGAGAGAAGTTCCTTTCGGAATTTCAGCATAGTAACGGGTGTACATGGGAGGCATTTAATGAGAGAGAAAGGGTTCTACCATCATTCAAACAATAAGAGGGAAGTATGGGGGAGGTTTGAAACGATACCCCAACATTTATAATTGAAATTAAAAGGGCAATACAACTTAAAGAAAATTGACAAAAATGAGAAAGGAAGAAAAACCCTTACTTGGAAGTGTGCTTCCAAAGGCTAGAGAGAGGCTTGTGAGAGTCTTCTTGGGAGCTTGGGGAACAATGGGAGGATTATAGAGAGAGTAGGGTAGAGGTTGGACAAACTCCAAGGGCTTTGAGTGAGGAGGAAGTGTGAGCTTGGGTGGGTTTATATAAGAAAGGTGAGGGAAATCTTTATTATTTAGGTTTGGGACCCCTTATATTAAAATAATTCAAACCACAAACCATCCCATGGTTTTTGCCCATGGTTTCTGGAAAAGGAAAGAGGAAAAAAATATTTTATAAGGCCAAGATCCGAACTTATTAAAAAATTAAGGTTTCTTATGTGGAGGTGAGTCACACTCCCATGGAAATTAATTTAAAAAGGAAAAGTGTTGAATAAGTCTTGAGGGGTTCATTAATGCTTTGAAAAGTAAGTCAAACAAACCCAAAACCTCATTATTTTAATGATAAAACATATATTTGCCGAACATAAGGATTATGGTATTTTATTACATCACCATTGGGTCATTATGATGCCATAAAACATATTATATATTTAAACGGTATTTAATTTTTACCCAAAAATTTGACTGTCTTAGAAAATTATGAAAAATTCACCGTTGGATAATTTCGAAGTTCTGATTCCAAAAATAATATTTATTTTATCTAAATAATTTTCTAAATATGTGAATTTTCACTTTTAAAATAAAAACTGACATTTATAAAAAATTCACGGGTTTTGATAGAAATGGATTTCAAACCTTAATAAAAAATTAAATTAAATTCATAAAATTATAAGATCATTTATATTTAATAAAAATTAATGTAATATTAATAATAATATTTTATTAAAATATAATTTAATTCAAAAATCCCTTAATTTAATAAAATATAATTCTTAATTAAATAATAAACAAAAACACCATTTGTACTTTAAAAACTATTTATAATGTAACAAAAATGACTAGAAATTATATTCATTATTATATACAAAAATAAGGCACATGAACATAGTACTACTAATTTGTTACATAACCCCTTAAAATAGCCTCATAAGACCTAAGGGTAAGGTGTGCGATGGTGACAGACTCTTGGGGCGGCTCGGATAACATCGCTCGAGTGGTAATCTCTATCAACTTCCACTTTTCCCATAGATGATCACGTTCGAGCTTGACATAATGAAACTCAGCTTGGGATTTGTCAAGGGAGAAGCCTAAAGACGCCAACTCTTTTCCGAGCTCCGAAAAATGGGCTTCATAAGGGTTAATTCTACTAGATGAGGCCATCGCTTCCTTTGTCTGAGTAAAAAATGTGTTCGTTAAAGCCTTATATTTATACTACTCATGTGATCACTGTTCAACGACTATAAAAGTAACGGTCACAAATATTAACATAAAACCAAAGGAGTTTACATCTTATAAAAACATTTTTCATAAAAAAACATTTAACTGGATCAAGAGGGATTTTCCATTAATGAAACTTTGGGTCATTCCAGAAATTCATTAAATGATTAGTAAACTTGTCATTACACTATTGGTGATATTTATTTTTCTCTTGAATATAACTCAGAAATCGAACATGAAACCATCTAGGTAGAATTTGAGTGGAATATGGGTATATCCCCCTTTTCTAGTATCCCACCAACCAAGTTTTATGGGAATTCCATTTATTTTGTAACTGCTTATAGAGAGCATAAACACCTCTATTTCAGATAGTTGGAATATTTTCAACCCATATATCGATTGGACCTCCATTACCCATGACCAAACACTCACATTCATAGGGGGGGGGGTTTGACTACACTGATATAGTAGGATATCAATGATTAGTGGTATAGCAGTAATTTGAAATGATGATGTAACAGTTGTTATTAGTTCTTGACCTGAGTAGGTTTTAGAAGTGTCATAGGCAGGTTTATGGAATTTGAGTTGATTTTTGAAGTTATGTGGTCATGTCCTGCCCTAGGAGGATAGTAAAACAATGCTAACCCCTTGTGTGGGTATGTCCATTATTAAATCTTCACTAGAGTTCCATTGTTGAGTCAGAAGGAAATCAAAAATATATTAACACCCAAATACCCAGTTGAAGTATATGGGGGAACAGGTGCAGTAGAGGTAAAATACTATGTATTGTAACAAGTTAATTTGCATGTTTCTACCTTCCCCACTTTAATTATTGTTAGTTATTAAGTTTCCATAGGAAATTATCCAAAAACAGAAGCTTGGGATGAACCAATTCTATATTAACTATCCAAGATCTCCACAGGGAAGTAGTACATGAAATTCACCACATCCAACAACTGAACATGCCCACATATCAACTTGATATCCCCTAGAGTGTGTGAAACATACATTATACTTTACAATGAGCTACACAATTTCTCACAGGTTCCCTATTCCCCCTTTTATATTAGTGGTTGTTTGGTCATTCTATACTAGAGTAGAAAATAACCTCTAACTAGCCTTTCAATCGCATAAGTTTCTAGTAGTGGGGAATGCTAGGGGGTTTATTTTCCAATCATAGATGACTTAAAAGTAAAATTTTTACATTCAGTGTGGACCAAAAGCAACAAGTTTACATGGAATCTCGAGAGGGATATGGGGGATCTAGAACAACATAAGGGGGAAGCAATCGAGTCGAGCAGGTGGCATGGTGTATAATAGAACCCTCGATGAATACAATTTTCAGCTACGTTTGAGATTCAAGAGTTAATTCACAACACATAATGGAATAAATAAAAGTTTACTATTCAATGGATGTGGAAAGATCAATTTCATTTGATTTTAAGTGATTTTGGAAATAGTCTAATGGTAAATTATCTTAGAACATGTGGTCCAATCTGACTGATGTACACTTTTTTTTCAATAAAGGTTAGGGCATGGGGGGGGGGGGTTCAATAGTATCACAATGAGCCAATTCAATACCACTGATCCAATATATAAACCCCATTGAATAGAGTGGATGTTTTTTTGTTGTTATATTGACCTCCCATGAGCATCACATCCTTCCAAAAAAAATTACCACTGCCTTCTAACCTCTTTACAGAGCTACTCGTTTACCTCCACTGAACATACTAAAAGACACCAACCATGCACATATATATTATCATGAAACTAGTATAAATTACTCAACAATATTCCATAGGGTATTCATAAGAGGATGAAGGAGTGTGAGAATAATAATTTTTTTTTTAAAATTGATTATACCCTCTATTCCCCATTTTTGCATATATTGAAACCCTCCACAACCCCCAACTATGCATTTTTCAATATAGTACATAGTTTTGTATCATGGTTGTTCACTACTCTAATCTAATAGTCTCCCATCTACACAAAAATACCCACTATTAGATTAGAGTACTGAGGAATCAAATCAAAATTGAACACATAAACCTCCTTGATATATCCCTATTTCCAAAACTAATTTTTTGATCTTTCAGTCATGAATGTTGTCCTTATGTGTGCTTCCTAGTCATTTTCCTTCCACTTCTGCCAATACTGAATGAAATTTATCCACTCTTTTTAACAACATCTATAATAAAAAATAAGATTATTTATATATCATATCAAGAGGGATTAGGAAATCCATCCCATTTTCTAACCATCAATGGGGGATCATGACTAGCATAACCAAACCCAACTCAATGACAATAGTACCTCACACCATACAAAGTCACCTAGACCAAAGAGTTAGTTGAGCCTACACCTCATCTTTTCTAGCTTATGGATAATAATATGATATATTTATATAGCTAGGAGTGAAATAATCAAAATATTTTAGAGTTGAGAGTGGAAACCTAGCATTGTAGAGAGGCTCACTCAACACATGGAAAAGATATCCATAGGGATACAAAAAGTCTTATAGTCACCTTCTAATTCCAAGTCCAGTCCTAGAAATTACTCACTAACTTTTCTATCTAGGGATGTATTGGGGGCCAATGACCTGACAAGATTCTCTCCCAATAAGAGTGTGGGAAAAGTAAGGTTGGGCCATGGGAAATGGACACCACCAGATTAATTAATGCCATACCCACTAGATGGAAGATGTGAACATGGTCACCTCTCACTTATAGTTCCAATAGAATTCAAGTGACCCAAACCCCCAATCCCCATTTTTTCCCAAAATAGAAGCATGGGAAAACCCCCCAACAATGTACTATTTCATTAAGGGAAACAGACCACCAACAACTAAGACTAAAGGTAAAGTGGTATATCTGATTCATGGACGACGAATCTGGTTCATGTAATTTTTTGAGGTGTTTTTCCCCATTCGAAGCCATTCCATTACCAAGTGAATGAAAAAAGGTGCCTGATTTGGTATGGTGGGGATCCACGTATAAGTAAAAATATATATTTCCTTTTTGTAACAACTTTTGATACAATTTTGAACTATTATATTGAATCAACAATATCTATGGTCAGGTTCCTTCCTTACTCTCAATGGTTACCATTTCACCACACCTATCATTATGATTAAGTGAAAATATAGTTGAGTGATACCTTTAAGAAAATGTTCATGGGTATTTACCTATGGTGCTCAACCAAATTCACGAGACATCACAAAGGTGATACCATTAGGAAAAAGGTTGAAAGAAGTTCATTGGATGGATTGAAATGGACTAATCATAGTTTTCAAGTGGATTAAGTTGTTTGTGGATTTGAAAGACCAATTGAAAAAAAGTCATGAAATGATAAAAAAACATGTTTTGAAGGATCAAGGTGCTGTCTTTGGAAATCACATGGATCAACACCCACTTCCACTTCATCAGTTGGTGATCATGGTGGTGTGCTCAGCAACTGGTTCCATCGCATATCGATTCCCTTTACCCTAGGTCCAATCACTTGAAATTTTTTATTGTGTAGTAGAACATTGGGAACCATGTAAAGAAAGAAAATGGGTTATTTGAAAAATTATTTTCATGTTGTAATGGAGTGGGGGGTTCAAAGAATAAGGTTCATTTCTCTAACTACCATGAATAGACAATAAGGGAAATCATGGATGAATGAGTCAATCACACACCAATTGAACACACCACACATTTACTAATATTCTAGTATAGTTCCTCTAAAAAGATTAATTGGGGTACCCATTTTGGAATTTTACTTGATGAATTGTATGTGTCGATTGTCTAATGTCAAAGGTTATCTTCTAGAATAGAGTGAATAGTCCTAGTCATTCAATGAAACCCCATACCTTCAAAAAACCACACCATGATGCATCATTGGGATTCCAGAAAGAACATTATATTCTATTAGTAGTTTGGAAAGGCCCTTGAACCCCCACCGAACCATTTCAATGAAAATAGGGAACATGAGTCAACAAGCTGTCACATAATTCTCAATCTAATAGGAAATCATGGCAGGAGTGGAACAAGATAATGAGGATTCAATACAAAATCAGTTCCAATTCCCAAGGACCCTTATATCAATATAGTATATGATAGTCAATATAGATTCAATGATAGGAATTGATGCTGTGGGAATCCAATTTTAGTACTATCTTATCATTTCATCATATACCATATATCTATGAATTCCTCTCAAGAAAAAAACTAGAGCGAGGACTAGATATTTAAAGTGGTTTTTATCTCTTTTTGGAGGTGATGTGGATGATTTCAATGATAATGGAAGGTGGGGTGTATTTTTCCTAGTATTTCTAACATGAAATTTCTCCCAATAAGTATCATAGAATATCTTGAACTACCCCTACCTTCGGTAATAAAATATGGAAGAGATAGCGGTGATAAAAGTATTAGAATACTATTGAAAATTCCACTCATCATATACTTGTGAGGTGGTGTTAGTGAATGATCCATGAAATTCATGACCAATTGACCATTGGACCTCAATACTACCAATTACAGAACTCAACCCCCATCTACTATATATATAAATGTATATGTGATTTGGATGAATAATATGTTGTCCCATCCAATTATAGGTTTAATTTCTTCCATAAAAGAATGAAACCATTTCATGGGGAGTCAATTTCCCCTATCAACAGTATTAGAAAATTACTGATTATGTCCATAATGTAACATTGGGTAATGTGGTAATTACCCTTTTAATAGTGAATAAGGGATGAAAAAACACTAAGAATAAATCTATAATTTACATTCATCGGTGTTTCACTATCAATAAAATGGACCTCTCACTCTTGATTACCCCATTAGAAAAAGAAAAACTATGGGGTGATTCACTCAACACTTTCAACCACCCATTAAAACCCTGATGTACTATTAATTATCCCTATGGAAACATGATAGAAATAGTATAATCATATAATCGTTATCTATTTGGAGAAAAAACCATGAATAAAATCAATGTCCCTACCGTTTATCAATTGGTGTTCCGGCTACTGAAAGCACTCGTGTTGTCGTATTCATAGTTCCATGATGGAATCATCTCATCACATCAGTGCACAACTTATAGAAATGTTACATTATTAGTTCAAAATCCCATTTAATTAGTGATCTATGATGATTTTGATAATCTAAATGGATGATTACAAGCCAGAAACCTAAACCATATCTAATACCCCCACTTCCTTACATTGTAAGATAGTTTCTTGTGGACCTTAGTTGAAGATCTGGGATATTTTATTCTTGAAACTGGATCTTTTTACTTTATCAGCTTTCTTGTAATACAAATACCTAGCCATTATTTGAATAGGGTGCCCATGGATTTGAACACCTTCTAGAATCACATATCCATTTCCAATTACAATGCACCAACTCCCTCTACATCCGTCAAATTGTATTTATGTACTACTGAAACAGATTTCAAAGAAACCAATCTATAACCAATATCTTTTTACCTATCACCCCTATCCACCAGTCATCCAAATAGTTTTCTACATGATTGGGATTGATCATCCACATTTAACTTTAACACCATCCAATGGCTAGCTTGATCAGTTTCAAGTCCAAAGGAACCATCTATTAATGGAGAGAAGTTCCATTATATAGTATCTCTAGCTATATTTCCCAGTTGAATGATGACACATTATGAAAAAGGTACATTTTCTGGAATTGTGTGAGTGAACAAACACTTCAATTGATCTAGTGCTTTATCTTTCCACTCAAATGATACTCACTTCTCTGACTGTCTAAAGAACATTGAAATTAGGGTTATATTTCACTACTTTCAAAATGTGGTGTGTATACTTTCAAATTCCCCCATGGTAATCATTGGGATATCATTTTAATAGAATAATATGGTACATCAACCATTGAAGAGGTTGGTATCCCATGTTTTTACTAATTTTTTTGACAATATAGAATTTGAACATTCCGCACACTACTTATTGAGGCTCCACACTCAATGGTTAGGATAAATTTCAGGGATTTCAACTTCATGGGAATATCATTAAGAACTTTTAAAACCATTATTAAATCATCACCACCAACACTTGAATTGAATTTGGAAATAGTTATATTCCTTCTAATAACAATCACTGCAATTCCAGTATCCCTAGATATCACCATTTCTATTTGAGCATCCAAATGCCTGACCTATAGGTCAATTGGTTACCATAGACTAGTGTATGCCTACCAATCATTTAATCCCACTAACCCCATGGTTCTTACTCACTACAACTTCCATGTTCTCATTTTATATAGTGGAGGGAGCTAGTTATATGTTTATGTTCACTCCAATATGTTCCCCCATTTCCATCTCCAATAACTCCCACACCCATTTGAATAATCCTTGGATGTACCATTTCATGGTAGTTGGATGAACCCATAACCTCTATAACTATTAAAACATCATACCTAGTCACATCTAATTATGGTTGTATTCTAAACCTTGGACTCTAGGTGGATGATGTTGTGTTTATAATTTTTTCTCTAAACATTCTCACCCATGCAAGTAGTGCATTCCCTATTTCCAATTTCGTCTAATTGATGCCCTCATAGAAATAATTTGGTTTGAGTCATATGTTAAACCATCCAATTGTATTTTAAAAAATGACCCAATTGTAAGTTAATAAGAAAGATACCCCAACCAATCAAATAACAAATTAATTTCACCAAGTACTAACCCTTAGGTATAGAGGGTACACCATCATCCCCTGATGTCCCGAATGATGAAGGAAATCTTGGAACCTTCCAGACCCAAGAAACCAGTGGAGCCAAATCATAATGAGTGGTTGATATAAGAGAAAAATTAAGGTGTAACATTGGGCAGGTAATGTTGTGGGGTGTTTGGGGGTGATAAAAAATCAATTAGGAATGCATGGTCATGTTGTTCATCCTAGGAACTCACTGTACATTTTAGGGCATTCCCTCCTTAATAGGATAGTTCATGTATCCCATCCCGATGAGGATTTGCGATACATGAACCAATGAGGACCTGAAATATATGAACCAATGTTTTTTTAACCATACAAGATGGCACAAATTCCCCCCACTCTTCTCGAGTGAGTGAACCAAATGAGTGTGTACATTGGATGGTCTAACCAAGTCACATGTGCACCTTGAACCATCCACCATGTCTGAATGAACCCACTGGGATGAAGCACTATAAAATGGAACTGATCATCCATTTTGGCCATTCCATGTGAACCTTCAGGCTATAAATTCATGGTATTAGAGGATCAAGACACTACCCATAGATTATGTTCCTTGTCTCATCCCATAGGATGACCAGCCATTCTATAGAGAAACCATCCATTCCCCAATCATACCAACATCATTGGATGAAGTCATCACTTATGATACTCCTAGTGTTACACTATTTGGTCATCAAACTCTCATGAAATATAATTTTCCATGATCACTGTTACTAATTGCATCAATTTCATTTCTAGTATTCAACCCTTCCAGCTCTTCATCCTTTAGAATGTCTGAGCATTTCAGCACTCAGAACAATGAGATTTCAAGGTGTATGAGCAGTTAATTGATATTTTATATCACACCATATCATAATCCAATTTAAATATGATGAACATGAAGACATCCCAATTCTTGAGAACCATGTACCTGATCATGTATTCAAATTGATTTCCTATGGATTTTAGTGGACTCTTTCTTGGTTTCCTTCCATATAGACCTTCCCCAGTCTTCCCAGCCTCTAGAACCACATGTTAACCTATCCTTTCATTAAGTGGCATGGTCTGGTTAGCACCAAAGGTCATGATAGAATTTAACTAGTGATCCATAAGGGGGACCTTTAACTATTGGGGTTATTTATCTATGAATAGTTCCACTTCTGAAAATTTCTCATGACCACCTAGCATTTTCTCGTGTTCATGGAACCTCTAACTAATGACTAAAGAATGGATTTTTGTAGAAATAGAATTAAATTCCACATATATATATATATATGTGTGTGTGTTTAAATATTAAAATAGAAATTTTCATTGGTTTCCTCCCACATTTCTATCCTTCCTGGCCTCTAACCCTAGTACTCAGTTGATTTTAGTGGTTATTTTTACAAGTGGAACTATAGAACAAACCCTTATGGGTAGGAACTGAGGTGGTGTGATGGGGGTGATAATGGGAATCATATTACACTCCGTTAAGATAAATATCACCCATACTAATTCTCCTCCATTTAAATGGGATGAGGATGTCCAGTTTTGTATCATGAGTAAATGGGTTCCTTTGATGACACCTCACTCGAAATGCATACTAGGAAAAAATTGAGGGAATAGTGGAATAGTGTGTGATTTTCCACCACCATAGTGATATGAATAGATACATGGGGATTGAACATGCTAGAGTACTGGCATGAAATTATCATCCAAGATATATTGAGAACACTCAAGGTATTCTTTAACACAACAATATTTTTGGTGAAATATTTGTTTTCAAATTAATTTAATCATTTGATTTTTTTCATTTCACTCAGAAATAAATATATCATGTGTTATTTTAAAGAAAAAAGTTATACATGTTATTTATGCTACACAAACTAATATTTCACTACATGCAACACTAAGTTTTCTGGTGTTACACGCAAGACTGAGTATTACCTCTTTTAGTGGCATGGATATTTCAAAACTAAATTTTGAAACATTTATAAATTTATTTTATCAAAATAAAATTAATTTTTAAATTTCTAATAACAAAATTATATTAGGATTATTTTTTGTTATTTTTATGAGATGTCCAATTTATTGATGAATAGTGAAAAATTCTGCATTTTAGTTAAAAATTTAGTTTTCGTTTAAATAATTTTTAAATATAATGTATAATATAAATTGGTTCTGAAAGTTAAAATAGCTAAATAATAATTTTATTAATTCAATTTATTGATTTTGAAACATTTTTTATTGAATTTAGGTATAGAAACTTAATGGTCATTTGATGATTTTTACTTTAAAGACCCACTTTGTCACCACGTCTGCGGGGTTAACTTTAAAATTGATTTTTCCACATCTTTGATTAGAATTTGAGAAAATGGACAAAAAAGGTTGTAATATGTATACTATTTATATTCTAATAATATGAATGTATTTTTATCTAAAATTATGAGTGTAATTAATTAAAATTAATTATAGTGATTAAGGTAATATTAATATTAACAAGTAGATAAACCTTAAACATAAGGGCCAAAATGACAAATACACTTGTCCAAAAGCCATTATATACTAGTATCATGACCATATCCCCTATTGGATAGAATTTTATGATTTAGTGGGATAATATTCCATGAAATTGACCTGTGTAATAAGTTAATTAAGGAAAAAAGACAAAAAAGGAATCATCCAAATCTTTAAAATTTATAAAGATTCAGAGTATGTATGATGCTAAATATTTTAAGTTTTAAACATTATTTTGAAAGGTAAATGAGTTTTTTATGATGATAATTTTACATTTATTTTAAGAGATTATATAATTACATTAAATTCTTAACAAACACTAAAATATGGATTATTTAGTTAATAATTAAATAAAATAAATGATATTAAAAACGTTAAATGTAAATTAAATTTAGTGAAACATTATTTTCCATTAATTTTTAGGATAATATATCATGTTACATAGATTTTAAATTAATATATTTTAATTTAAATAGTTTTTTTATATTTTAAAACTAAAATTAAAAAATTTATTTCAAAATTGACATTAATGTTATTTTACAATAAATGATATTTTATTAAAAGAATTAAAATTATTAAAAGTCCTATATTCTTCAAATAAATTTTTAAATGTTAATAAATTTAAAATATGGTACAATAATGGACCAAATGGTCTCTTATAATTAAAATTTTTACCTTTAAAGAGAAAAAATATTGTTTGCATGGTTCAAGTTTAATTCGGGTTTTTGTCCGTTATATGCGCTTGTTTTAAAATTCATTTCCAACTAAATTGAGATTTAATTTTTGTAAATCAGATATCATATTGATATATTTTTGGTTCTATATTTTATAATAAATCAATATTTATTTTATTATTAATGGTTAAATTACATTGGTTAGAATACTAGTTGTCTTAATTAAAACTAAAATGTTAAAAGTTGAGAAACATATATGTCAAGGAACAAAAATTATAAAAATACAATTATTTTTGTGTGTTGGAGGTTTTTATAGACTATAATTCTATTAAATAATTTTTTTCCATTTTGGAAGCACATTATGTATGTTATACCTCCCAATACTGTTAACCATTTGGTATTTACAAGAATACCACTCATCCTCTATAGAAAGAAATCTAATCTTCCCCTCCCTTACATCTCTCAAGGAACATCCGATCATCAGAAAACTAAAAAAGTAAGATAAAAAATCCTACTCAAATCCCAAAAGCCTCAATTTTGGCCGAAATCCATCCATGGAATTCTTTTGGTGAAAACCAAAAGGAGTTACTTAGAGAAGAGGTAACATCCTTCCATAAAATCATTTATTTTATTTTCATTCTCCACCACATAAAATATTCATATTCATTAATTATATATAACATAAATATACTCAATATACTATTATATTTATTTATCCTAATGTTTTTACATACACTTAAACACACTTCCATCTAATTAGTAATTAACATACCATTATTGTGTACGGAGAACTACCGCCTCGTGAAAAAATGTTGTTTGTTTTTCCTTTACTATCTCCCATGGTTGGGAATTATGATGGAAACACTATTTTTATATAATATATATGATATATATTTTTTTATTTATAATATAAACCATACCTTCATTATTTCCATTTTAGGTAAAAAAATAATGTCATTTGTGGGTGTGTGGGAACCACCTCCTCAAAGTGATGTGATTCATTCACACTTTACATGGAATGTATTAAGTATTGTTATAGTAAAATTATATGATATGTATGAAAAAATAATTCTACTATAATGATAATATATATATGTATATACATATATTTCATTTACTTTATTTCTTTTAATATGACAATAAAACGGAAACAACGTTCATTCTTACGTACGACCTAACGTCTCCAAGAACGATGCATTTCATTTAATATATATTTATTATAGATTATTATAAATATTTATATTTAGAATATATATGTTATATAAATAATTTTTTTTCATTCTTGAAATAAGTAAATCATGATATAAGTAAGAGGATCATGGATAACAAGTCAAAATATGTATGATAAACAAAGCTGTTATTACCCAAAACATTTTTTAACATGGAATTGTTAATAAATGGGTAATAAAAATTCATAAGTGAATAATATATGGTATGATATATAGAAATATGGTTCTATTTTAAATTTATATTAAAATTACATTTGTTATATAGGAGTTTTGAACGTGTATATTGTAAATACATAAGTAAAGGGATTTCTCATATCATTTTTTATATTCGTGATATACATGCCATGTTCACCACACATTTATTTCTTGTAGTGTATATAATTACCATGAATTTATTATATGATAAAAATAAATATATTTATGGTTATTTAAATATCCATTTTATGATCTTTATTTCAAGGGGTTTATGGTTCAAAAGTTACCAAATCGGTAAATTAATTTTTTCTACATTTTTTTTCTTTGAGACACATGCCATGTTTTGAACCTATATTTTTCTATTAGTTGTATGTAATCCCCTTTGAAATTCTATATCATAAATATAATTATTTTAATAATATTTTAATCTTCATGAAATATTATTCTTTCCATTGTATTGTGATTCAATATTTCCAAAGTGCTAGCGGTTTATTTCTAAAATCTCAACATTTATTGAGATTGATTATGAATATGGTTCTATAGATGAAATATTATGATGTATATATTATGACCTCTCATAAAATTTCTTCTCATCTAGTAATTAATGATATATTAATTTATTGATACCAATTTTTACTCATTGGTACTTATGATAATTAATAAAATTTATTAAGAAAATATGAAATTATTTCTCTTTGGCTAGAAATCTATTTAATTCACAAACCATGTTTTCTAAAAATTTGTTCAAAAATATTTTCTAATGACCACTTAATCTCATTTCCATGGAAATGGATTCTATCAATATTCATTATGTTTTATTGTGAATAGAATTGTTATCAAATCGTCCTTTACATGTTTTCAAATCTATTTTCAAATAAAAAGGTTTCCAAAATGTTTTCAAGATTTATTTATAAGTTTTATAAGTATGTTGAATTTAAAAGGTATTATAAATTATTTCAAGTTTCCTTTATATATTTTAAAATATATTTTAAATGTAAAATAAATTCAAATTGATTTATATTTCAATGAGTGTTGTTCACATCATAAAAGATATTTTTCCTCAAGAAATGTTTTAAATAAAATTTTAAAGCTTTCTTTATAAGAAAAGAATTTTTAAAATATATTTATGAAATTAATTTTCAAATAATGTCTATTTTCCTTAAGAAATATTCCATGTGATCCTTCAAAACCCTTATACATCTAGGATGACATAATTTGTTATATTTTTTGATTTACTAGGGATGTGATCCAAGAATACCATTGATATTATTTCTTTAATGGTTTTTGTTTTGATGGGGTGATCTTTATAACACTCGTTTCTCTTCCCAATGTTATATTATTTTGATACCGGATTCTTTTCATGTGTAATGATTTGATGAAATGATTATGATACATATTATTTTTTCATAGGTAATTACATGATGAAATTTTTTATGATACCCATTTCATTTCATGGGATATGATATGAGGTTTATGAAACCAATACCTTTTATGGGTCATAATATGATGAATGTTTTGTTATCATATATCACATGGATGGAAGATTTTATTATGTGATAGGTTGGAACTATATATCCCACCAATTTATTGGGTAACTATGGATGAACCATGAATATATTTTTTTTATGCATGAACCTGATTACATTTGAACAATGTTATGTATGAACCTGATTACATGTTCACAATGTTATACATAGAACTCGCTGCATGTCTATAAAATTTTGTGATAATCTAATTACTTGTTCATAATGTTATGAATGGACCTAATTTCATGAATATAATTTTATGAATGATCCTTATTACATGTTCAAAATTTTATGCATTAACCTGATTACTTGTTCAGGATGTTATTCATTGACCTAGTAGCATGTCCATAAGTTTATGTGAGGGTTTGACTTCATGTACTTAACTTAACTAGTGAACCTATTTCTACTTAAACATGGTAACAGTTTTATAAAATGATCTTTATGCCATAATTCCATGTCTTGTTCACATTTTATGATTTTATGGATTATTATCATGATTAACTTATTATTCATGTCTTATGAGCTACAAATATTTATTCAATGATCCATGTTAATGTTATTTTATATGAAGGGTATGATATTACAATTTTATGATCAAGTTATCATAAAATTATTCTCACGTTATGCTTATATATCTCCCTTGTTTACCCTTACTGAGAATTTAATCTCTCCCCATGCATATGTTTCCTTTTCATGGGTTATGAAGAAAGGATTTTAAGTAGGATTACTAAAGTGGAGTAGATTTACGGAGATGTTTAATATATTTATACAAATTAGAAGAATGTGTTCAATGTTTTCAAAGACACTAAACTATTATGATCCTTAGTAATTTATTCTTTTAATTTGTTGAATATTCATCTAACATGATGTAATATCCATGAATGTTGAGCCTAGGTCTGTATAGTTTGTATTAAAAGAATGGTTCATTCATCCTTCAGAAAGTAGTATGAGATAACTCCAGTGATATCCCTAGTGATATTTATAAGGATATGTCTCGATATGTATCTAAGGATAAACCTAAGATGTCATAGAATAAAGAAGTTGTCATAATTTCAATTTCACATAAGTGAGTTTTCATTATTTGGTTGTTTTTCACTAGGATAATTTTTTCACACACTATTATTTATATTTTTAGTCAATGGATACAACCCAAAGTTACCATGTTAATTTGAAATGAAATAAACAATGTAATATTTTTCCTACAAAGAAATTGAATATTATAGCAGATGAAATGAAATACATCATTGCTATGCTTTCTCTATCTATGAATAATGGTTAACATCCAACTGAGAAAAGGAGGGAACAATGATCTATTGAGTACTTCATGAAGAATCATCCACATTATTTCAGTATTTCCTTTGATCCACTAGTTTTGAATGATGGATCAATACTAGTAAAATTTTATTTTATATTCTCTAATGTTTTTATCATGAAATGTTCATGATGGCTATCTACTGTTTAGAAGGTGAGGCATATCAGTGGTCGAATATTATCAAGAATAAATGGTAATAAGAATAATTTGACTCAATGTATAGAGAGGAGTTCAATAACATATTTTCAATAATTATTTTACAAGTATTATTCATATGAATATGGGTAAATAATTCCTAGAGCTTAAGGAGAGGGATGAAGAATTTACTGGTTACTATGAAGAAAATTTTACAAGACTATCAAGGTACACTTATGGTGTTATAATTCATCCTGAAAGTAAGATTTACTGATTCGTAAATGGTTTGAAAAAAACTCTTCAAATAGAGTTATCCATTAGGAACATTGAATGCTATGAAGTAATAGTTAGATGTGCACTAAAAGTGGTAATGGAAGATGGAAATCCTTTTAGTTTCGGTTCCAAGAAAACGAAAATGGGGTTACATGGAAGATAAAATGATATGTCACATGGAGTGATGAAAAGGTTTCAAATTCCTACCTTCCAAAACTATGGGAAAGAGAACTTAAGTGACTACCTAAATGAACAAAAAGGTATTTTGTAATGCCCCGCCCCTACCTCATTAGATTTTGGAGGTAGTGAGGGTTACTTCGCATTAACAGACATCCCCAAGGCGCCAATGGCTGTCAATAAATGCCAAAGGGTTTAAAAACAAGTGGGGGATGATTTAACCTTTTTGAACATACCATAGAACCAACAACCATAACAAAACTAATCAACGAAAATATTCATGATAAAAGCTAAGACAACTCAAACATTAATTTTATCATAAACCAACCAAGAGTACCACAATAGAAACCAACAGTAAATCTGAGTAAATAGTGGAAAGACAAACTGAAAGACTATAAGAAAATAACCCAACTCCATGCTCCACAAGCTCCAAGATCCAACATCATGAACCATCCCAAGCATCACGAAGCATTATGTGACACTTTACCTTTTCCAACATCTCGATACATGATATTTGAAAAGGCACCAACGTGGCAAAGCAGGGGGTGAGTAATGAAACTCAGTAGGTTTTCCATTATGAATTCCCAACCCATGCCTATATGATAAAACATGTTAGCACAATTATATAAAACAATTTATATAAAACAATTCCAAAATAGTTCACAATATAACAAGTTCCATATCAAAACCATTTTCCAACAACAACCATCTTTCTCATGAGAAGCAACCAAGTAAAGTTTTTAATAAAATTCACATTTCCATTTGCACATTAATTCCATTTCACCAATCCACACAACCAACCTTGATTGCAACCTGGACCTCCCTATACTCACGAGTGGTGAGGTATCCTTCCACTAAGCTGTCACTTAGTGGACTACCTTAACGGGGGTACTTCATGACCTTATCCATCCCAACATTTTTATTGGGGTACTTCTCGCCCATATCCATCCCATCCTTTTGATGGGGGTACTCCTCGCCCTTATCCATCCCAATTCACATGAACACACACCATAACCCATGAAAATCCTTTCCCAAAACCAAGTGTGTTCATGGCCTTTCAATAAAGCATCATCATTTTATTGAAAACCATTTCATTCAAGCAGCAAAACTGTAGCCAATTTAAAATCACCATTTTAAATTTACTTCAACAACCACTTTCCAAAAACACACAATTTATATCACCTGTTATTAAAAAGGGGTTTCAAACATTATTTCACAAAAGATAAACAAACCATTTTAATCAAGGGAATTTTTTTTAAACTAATCCTTCAAGTTATGAGAAAGAGGAATCATGAGTGAAGCCACCTACTTCAACAAATTAGGCAAAACCAACCAACAAATGAAGAACGTTAACAAATCCAAGTCAACTACTCCCCAAAACTCGTTAGATATACTTCCCTTAGTGCCATAAAAACCAAAACCTGACTTAAAAGTCATCCACTACCTTATATCTACCAACCATGGGCGTATATCTAAGGGTCCATAAAGAGGGAAGAAGGAGATATAAGAAAACTAAATGAAACGAGACATACCTCGATCAAACTGCCTCTAAATGCCAAGGAAAACCTCCAGATCGCTTCCAAAACACCTGGTAATTGTTCTACCACCTTCTCCAGAGAGAAATCCCGAGTTAGGGCTGTCTAGTAGAAAAAACGAGTGTGTTTAAAGATAAAACATATTAGATCCTTAAAAATAGGATCTAAGTTGACCCCGTGCATGGTTAGTCCGCATGGTTAGGCAAACCATGCGCTAACTGTGCGGTAGTCACTGCTTGGATGGGCCCCTCTGGACGACCTCTTCGCATGGTTTTCCCAAACCGTGAACACACCATGAGGTCTTATCTATCCAAAGTGACCACAACTAGCATGAATTCAACACAGTTTGGGAAAACCATGCGTAGCCTGTGCCTCACCACCTTTTTCCCTTTTACACTTCAAAAGTCTCCAAACTTTCCCAACCATTTCCCACATGCTTTATGTACTTAAAAAGAATAAAACAAGGGTTACTTACCAAAACCTAGGGGTAATGCATTCTCCCCACCATTGGCCTTTCCGTCCTTGGAATGTAGAAAACCATTTCTTGCCTGAAAGTGTTCTGGCCACTTCTCTTTTATTTCTTTCTTGCATTCCCAAGTCACTTCCTGAATCTGACCATGCAACCTTAAAACTCGTAATAGACCAATGCTTTTTCCACATAAGACATTATCCTACCTATCTACAGTCCGCACCAGGATATGTACCAATGAATCATCCTGTTCTAGGTTAACGTGATCCCATCTGATCACATGTTCATGATCGGGCTGATACTTCTTCAATTGAGATACATGGAATACATTATGCGCTGCACTGAACCATGGTGGTAATGACAACCGATACGCCACCTCGCCAACTCATTCCAGTATCTCAAAAGGGCCTATATATCTTGGAGATATTTTTCTCTACTTCCCAAAACGAGATGTTCGATCCTTGGAGAGATTCTCAAAAAGACATGATCACTCACCGCAAATGACAGTGGTCTTTGGCGATGATCCGCATAAGATTTTTGACGACTCTATGCCATCTCCATCCTCTTTTTTATCAAATAAATATTCTCCATTGTTTCGTGGAGAAGGTTCATCAAAACTAGTGATGTCTCACCTGTTTCGACCCAACAAAGTGGAGAACGACAAGGATGCCCATACAATGCTTCAAACAGAGCCATGCATACCGAGGAATGATAGCTATTATTGAATGAGAACTCCACTAAGGGTATATTCTCCTACCATGAGCTACCAAAATACATTACAAAATCCCGAAACATGTATTCCAACATTTTTATCATCCGCTCATATTGCCCATCCGTCTGAGGATGATACGCCGTGCTCATCCTCAACTGAGTCCCAAGGGCTTGCTGTAATGATTTCCAGAAATGAGATGGGAACCTAAAATCTCTATCCGAGACTATATACACTGGTACACTTTGCCTCTTTACCACTCCTCGAATATAGATTTTTTTAAATATATTCCACCGTATGGGTTCCATGAATAGGGACGAAATGGGATGACTTCATTAGACGATCCACTATCATCAAAATGGCTGCGTGTTTTCGGACCGTTCTTCGAAGACCTGTAAAAAAATCCACTACAATCTGATCCCACTTCTACACTAGGATAGGTAAAGAATGTAACATACAAGATGGTCTTTGATGCACTGATTTAACCTACTGACAAGTTAAATATCACGAGACGAACTCGTCCACCGTACTTTCCATGCCATTCCACAAAAACTCTGCCTTCAACGCCTTATACATTTTATGTGTACCTGGGTGTACAACCCATCTTGAATGGTGGTAAGCATGGAGGAGTTGTTACTGAGAAACTATATGTAAAACCATCCAATCTCTGAAACACAAAACTAAACTCCCATCCAGATTCAATCCCTCAATGGTCTCCCCACCATTGAGTTTTGAACTCATTGCAACAAAGTCTACATCAGATGCATGTGCCTCCTTTAATATCTCCATGAAATCAGGAAGAAGTGTAGATGAAAAGAAAACAACAACATCACCTCAGTCTTCACATTCCACATGCATGTCAGCTAAGACTGACATCAATTTCCATTCTTCTAAAGCTTCTTTCGCCAACTTAGCATACGACTTTCTGCTAAATGCATCGGCCACCGAATTTCCATTACCCGGTGTATACATCAAGTCAAAGTCGAACATTTGAAAGTAGGTGTCCCTATTCTTCTTGTTCCCAGCATTAGAGTTCCCACCCATTCTCGTGGGTAACATCATACTTCCTCCTCCAATAACTTCTGAGATGTCTCTTTCAGCTATTGTTTCTCTGTTTACCATCTCCGTATAATCTGAAATACAGAGCCCAACAATCTTCTAAGGAATCTCCTGTCGCAACCTTGATTCAAAGATGTGTGCCTTCAGCGATACACTTGCAGCAACATTCGGTGAAATGCGAACTAAATTCATAAATTGAGCTGCATAATCCGTGACAGAGAGATTATTCTACTTTAGGATGAAAAAGTATGTCGTCCTCTGGATCTTGAATGTGTGAGGATAGAATTGTTTATTGAACAATTCCTCAAATTCCTCCCATCTCAGGCCTTGATCCACCTTAGCCTACACCACTAGCTCCCACCACTATGGTGCAAGATCCTCCAGAATATTTGTCACCAACATTACTTTCAGTTCTGCTGGTGTGCTGATGAAATAGAATATACGATTCATTGTACTCAACCACACCTCTACCCTTTCTGGTTCAGAATCACCTTGGATGATGTGTGGATTATGCTTATGGAACTGGACAGAATGGTCTACATGCCTTGACTCATCCCTCTGATTCCTCGTGTCCACATCCTGGAACACTTGGATGATACTCTGAACCCTCTCTTGGTTCACACATGGTTCAGGTGCAACCACATTCTCTGCTGCTTCTTCGGGTCGGTTTCTACAATGCCTAACTGGTTCCATTTTCTATACAAACAACACATGTCGTTAGTCTCACTTCCTAACAACTGAAGGCTTATCATTTCAAATTCTATCACATCAACTATCACCACATTTTTTTTTCAAAACAACATTTTCCCAAGATCAACCATTTTTTGAAAAAATCCCACATGCTTTTTGAAAATCCACTTGTTTACAAAATACACCAAACATCCTATTTCCCCAATATTTCATATGAAAATCAATTCTGCATTTTTTCACAAATTTACATATTTGAACGAAATCATAACTCCTTACTCACCATGAGATATGAAATCTGAGTGGGATTTCATTTCTCTACAATAAATGTCATGCTCATCTCATTGGCTAAATCCATGACAATGATATTTTCAAAATTATAGAAGTGTTTTCAAACACTTATGTACCCAACACCCTGGTAACTTGAATTTCAACATAAACTGGTTAGCTATGTCCTTTTATGCTATACATTTAATGTTCCTACAATCCTACTCCTATCTAAGATTCCAACCCAAGGAATAGACGAAATGGAATTTCAGTTCCATGACTGAGAACATCGATGACCACTTGTTAGGCAAGGACTGAACAAGATGATACCATTTGTAACACACCGCCCCTACCACATTGGCTTGAGGAGGCGGTGAGGGTTACTTGGCCTTAAGAGACATCCCCAAGGCACTAAAGGCTGAAAATTATTGATGAAGTGTTTCAAAACATGTGGGGATGATTTACCATTTTTGAACATACCACATAACCAAAAACCATAACCAAACTAATCAACTAAAATATGCATGATAAAATCTAAGCAACTCAACCATTAATTTTATCATAAACCAACCAGGAGTACGAAAACAAAAACCAACACTAAATCAGAGTAAACAGAGGAAATGAAAACTCAAAGTCTACAAGACAATAACCCAACTCCATGCTCCACAAGCTTCAAACTCCAACATCATGAACTAGCCCAAGCACCACGAAGCAGTATGCGACACTTTACCTTTTCCAACATCCCGGTACATGATATCTGCAAAAGCACCAATGTGCCAAAGAAGGGGGTGAGTAATGAAACATAGTAGGTTTTCTCCAATTACTTTCCAACCCATTCCTCAAGGATAAAACATGTTAGCACATTTATATAAAAAAAATTATATAAAACAATTAAAAAACAATTCACAATATAGCAAGTTCCATATCAAAACCATTTCCCAACAAAAACCATCTTTCTCAAGAAAAGAAAACAAGTAAAGTTTCCAATAAAATTCACATTTCCATTTGGAACATTCATTCCATTTCACCAATCCACAAAACCAATCATGTATGCAACCTGGACCTCCCTATACTCACGAGTGGTGAGTTATCCTTCCACTAAACCATCACTTAGTGGACTACCTTGACTGGGGTACTTCACGACCTTATATGTGCCAACCTTTTGATGGGTTTAATTATCACCCGTATCCATCCCAACCATTTGATGTGGGTAAATCTCTCCCTTATCCATCCCAATGCACATGAACAAACACCACAACCCATGAAAATCCATGCCCAAAACCAAGCGTGTTCAAAACCTTTCAATAAAGCATCACCCTTTTATTGAATACCATTTACTTCAAGCAACAAAACCATAGCCAATTTAAAATCACCATTTTAAATTTACATCAACAACCACTCTCCAAAAACACAAAATTTCCATCACCCATTACTAAAAACGGGTTTCAACCATTCTTTCACAATAGACAAACAAACGATTTCAATCAAGGAAAACAATTTAAAACTAAGCCATCAAGTTCTAAGAAATAGGAATCAGGAGTGAAGCCACCTAACTCAAAAAATTAGGCAAAACCAACCAACAGACAAAAAATGTTAACAAAATCGAGTCAATTACTCACCGAACCTCCTTAGAATACTTCTCCTAGTGCCAAACAAAACCAAAACCCGACAAAAAAGTCATCCACTACCTTAGATCTACCCACCTTGGGAATGGATCTAAGGGTCCATAAAGGGGGAAGAAGGATATCTATGAAAACTAAATAAAACGAGACATACATCGGTCAAGCAGCCTCTAAATGCCAAGGCAAACCTTTGGATCGCTTCCAAAATGACCGGTAAGTGTTCTCCCACCTTCACTATAGAGAAATCCCGAGTTAGGGCCGTCTAGGAGCATAAACTAGTGGGTTTAAAGATAAAACGGATTAGATCCTTACAAATAAGATCTATGTTGACCCCGCACATGGTTAGTCCACGCGGTTAGGCAAACTATGTGCTAACCGTGCAGTAGTCACTTCTTGGAAGGGGCGCACTGCACGACCTCCTCGCACCATTTTCCCAAACCGTGCGCACATCGTGCGGTATTCATTGTCCAAAGTGACCACTACTAGCATGGCTTCCGCACGGTTTGGGAATATCGTGTGTCGCCCGTGCATCACCACTTTCTTCACTTTTACACTTTAAAAGTTTCCAAACTTTCCCAACCATTTCCCATATGCTTTATGTACATAAAAATCATAAAACAAGGGTTACATACTAGAAACCGGGGTTACTACATTTTTCATGTATGGGTATCATGGTCATCAATAAAAATAATGTATATGTGATTTGAAGAGGACATTTAATGAAATTAATAGAGATAAAGCTCAACAGAATCAACAACCCATGATTCAATGTTTCAAGTGCAAAGATTTTGGTAATTATTTCAATATATTCCTTAATCCAATGAATAATATGGATGATAAGACACAAACACCTCTATAAAAAAGGAAAAAGGTAAATCTTAAGGAATCACAATTGATTATGGGAATCGTGGTAATTAGGGAAAACTTATACTCCCCCCTTATTTGGGTAGTTCACAGTTGAAGTTTTATTAATAAGCCCTAAGAAAATATTATTTTCCATCCATTATTTATGTTTCATGTAATTTTAATTATCTACATTGATTTTTGAATAATAAAATTACAGTTAATGTTTTATTGGTGTAAGGATTAACCCATATATCCAATAATATTTTTTTTGGTATAATATAAGAGATTATTGAATGTATAAAGGGTGAATTATATTTTGTGATGGTTATAAGGTTAAACATTTATTGAATGGTATATGTTATACTTTGGATGAGGTTTTATAGATTTAAGATATTATCTCTCCATATGAGGATTTATGCATATTGGATAACATGTTCTAAATTTTTTATTTTGATAAAGATAGATGGAATGACTTATCATTCAATTTATGTATCTTAGGACCCGTTAATGCTTCAAGATTGAAGAATTCACCTTCATTTCTTGGAATAATAGGTAAATTGGGAATTTATCAAGACACAAAAAGGATAAAGTTTCCTAATATCAAGTAAGTATATCTTCCCATGAAAATACTTCGACTCTAAGGAAAGGATCTTGAAACCAAAAAGGTTATCCTTGTACCTTATCTTACAGTGAATTAAATGGCCCCTTAAATCATTGTAGATTTATGGATGCATGATTATTAAAATTTCCATGACATTGTT
Source organism: Viscum album (assembly GCA_963277665.1). NCBI lineage: Eukaryota > Viridiplantae > Streptophyta > Magnoliopsida > Santalales > Viscaceae > Viscum > Viscum album. The sequence continues at coordinate 567,872,913 of OY728153.1, read as the reverse complement.
CTCTGTCACTCTCAATTATAACATGATACTATGATTTTTATTCTGAGTCCATTTTTTCACTCGGCGCCTATGTTCTTTTATAGTGAAACACATTTATGAGTTACATTGGGTAACAATTTTGTTTCCAAATATCCATTTTATAGGAATTTTTATCATTAATTTTTTTGATGTGCATTACTATGAAAGGAACTTTCATGTATTAAACCCTTCATAAAAAAGATGAATTTTTAGGGTGAAATTCATTTTAAGGGGGTAGAATGTAACACCCAGGGATTTTGCTAAAATATATATATTTCAAATTAATTTAATCTTTTTGATAATTATCATTTCACACAACACTGAATATATATTGTGTTATATGAAAGAACCATGTTATTCTTTCCTTGTATGAAACACCAAGATAAGATTTCACTACACATAACACTGAGTTAGCTAGTGTTACACGCAAGACCGAGTTTTACCACATTTTAGCCATGAACATAATTTAAAAAAATTGAAACTTTTATAAATCTAATTTTTCAAAATAATCATAATTTTTATATTTGTAATATCAAAATTATATTTGGCTTATTTTTTTTGTATTTTTCTAAGAGCATTCATTTTTTCATGAATTGTGAAAAAATACTGCATTTTAGTTAAAAACATCCCTTTCATTTAAAAAATAGATAATGATAACTTATAATTTAAATTATTTTTTAAAGTCAAAATAGAATAGTTTTACATCTATTAGTCAAATTTTTGTAATTGGACTAGTTTTTATATTCAATTTAGATATAAAAACTATTGACCTTTTGAACATTTTCACTTTAAAACCCCACTTTCTCACCACGTTTGTGGGATTAACTCTAAATTTAATTTTTCTACATATGTGATTTGTATATATAAAAATGTTAATAAATGTTTTTTATTAGTATAATATTTATATTTCAATAATATAAACATAATTTTGATTGAAATTATTAGTGAAATTAATTAAAATTAATTATAATGATTAAGGTAAAATTAATCTTAATATGGGCCGAAACCTTAAACTTAAGAGCCAAAATGACCTAGAAACTTGTCCAAAAGATGATATCTACAAATATTTTGTCTATATCCCATGTTTTTTCAAATTGTATGAGTTATTGTGATAATATTACCTGAATGTGACCAGTATAATAAGTCAATTAAGGAAAAAAAATACAAAAATGGAACCTTCCTTACCATTAACAATTATAAAGTTTTAGAGTATGGAAGAAGATAAAGAGTTTCGGTTATAAATATTATTTTGAAAGTTAAATGTGTTCTTTCTCTTGAAATTTAAATTTAATTTTTAGGTATGATACAATTATATTAAACTCTTTACAAACATTGATGCATGGATTATATATTTAATAATTAAATAAAATAAATGATGCTAAAAACATAAAACAATAAAGTAAATTTAATAAACTATTATGATACATTGTTTTTAGGTGAATATATAATTTTACACGTATTTGAACTTGATATATTTTAATTTCAATAATGTTTTGACATTTCAAAATTAAAATTAAACAATTAATGTCAAAATTGACATTAATGTTTCTTTACAATAAATGAAATTTTATTAAATGAATTTAAATTATCAAAAATAATTTATTCTACAAATTAATTTTTAAATTATAATAAATATTAAATCATGGATCATTTTTCTCTTATAATTATCATTTTGACCATTAAATAGAAAAAACATTGTTAGCATGACTCGAGCTAAAACAATGTTTTGGCGCATTACATACGCTTGTTTTCAAAAAAATTCCAACACACATGGGATTTAATTTTTTAAAATAATATATCATATTTATAATTTAGTGGGTAAATATTTTCTATTAAATATAACTATAATTTAGTTTTAATGGTTTAATTACATAGGTTAAAAACTAGTTGCCTTAATAAAAACTGAAATGATAAAAGTGGGGAAACATAGAAGTTAAGGAACAAAATTATAAAAAAAACACTTATTTGTGTGTGGTGGAGGTATAGATAGACCATAAAACCCATTTAATTCATTATATTTATATATATTATGTACATAAGGTAAGTTATACCTCCAAATAGTTTTTATATTTTGGTATTCACAGGAATAACAATCCTCTATAAAAAGGCATTCAATCTTCACCTTCCTTACACCTCTCAATATAATTTGGATCTTCCAAATCCTAACAAAATAAGATTCAAAAATCCCACCCCTCAACCTATAAGCATCAATTTATTCAGAAATCCAACTTGGGAACCCATTTGGTGAAAGCCAAAAGGAGTCACTCAATGAAGAGGTAACATACTTCCACAAGGTATTTTCTTTTCTTTTCATTATCCACCCACTTAAATATTATTATTTCATGCTTATATAATAAAATAGTCATAATAAATATACTTATATGTTAATATTATATAGTTTATATGTACAATTACACACAATTTCATCTAATGGGCAACGAACTTACCATTCTTGTGTACGGAGAACTAGTGTTGTTCATTTTTTCCATTACCAACTTTCATGGTTGGGAATTCTGATGGAAACTATATTTTTATATGATATATATTATATTTATGAATTATATACACCTATTAAATTATTATAAAAAACTTAACTTCACACTTTTTATTTTTTTTTAAAAACTATTACTCCGTTTGTGGACCTATGAACTATCGCCTCCTCGAAGTGATTTGATTCGTTCACACATTAAATGGAATGTAATAAGGATGGTTTTAGTAAAATTGTATGATATAAATGAAATAATAATTCAACAAGAATGACAATATATATATATATATATATATATTTCATTTACTTTATTTCTTGAAGTACGATAATAAAACAGAAACATTATTCAGGCATATGTATGACCTACTGTCTCCATGAAAAGTGTATTCTATTTCATATAGCTATATTTTATAGATTATTATAAATACTAATACACTAAAAATATATTATATATAACTAAATTTTTACATTCTTGAAATAATATATCATGATCTAAGTACAAGGATCAATGATAAAATGTCAAAACACATACAATAAACAAAGTAGTTATTTCCTGAAACACTACTTTGACATGGAATTGTTAATAGATAGGAAATAAAAACTCATAAGTGAATAGTATAACGTCTTATATATATTAATATGGTTATTTGGTAGTTTTATAATGAAATTAAAATTTAAATACAGGAGGTTTTAATGTGAGTATTGAAATTTAAGACTTAATGTAAGGGTTTTCTCATCGCACTTTTTTATATTTGTGAGATACACACCATGTTCGCCACTCATTTCTGTTTTGTGGTGTATATAATTTCCATGAATGTATTATATGATACTTAAAATTAAATTCATGTGTATTTACGTATCCATTTCATAATATTTATTTCATGTCGTTTATGGTTCAAAATTTACTAAATCGGTAAAGTAATTTTCTCTCAATTTGCCTTCTTTAAGACACATTACATGCTATAAACCAATATTTTTCTATGAGGTTCATATAATACCATTTGAGTTATTATATAATTAATATATTTATATTAAAAATATTTTAAGAGAAATTTAATGTTATTATTTCCATAGTATTATGATTCAAATTTACCAAAGTGGAAGAGGCTAATTACTACAATCTCCTCATTTATCGAGATAGTTTATGAACATTCTTACATTGATGAAATGTTATGATATATATCTAAAAAAATATATTTAATTTTCTTATCATATGTTTATTCACAATATATTTATTTATTGATACCATTCTATAAAACATTGGAACTTATGATAATTAAGATAATGTTTTATGAAAATCCAACATGATTTCTCTTTGTTGGGAAATCTGTTGTATTCACAAACCATGTTTTGTAAAAATATTTTCCATTTTTTTTAAAATGATATATTAAGATCATTTTCAAGGAAAGTTATTTTAAATAAATTGTTGATGTTTTAATGTTTTTAAAATAGTTTTCAAATTATCCTTTACTTTTTTTAAAAGATATTTTCGAGTAAATAGTTTTCTAATTTTTTTTTAGGATTTATTTATATGTTTTCAATGTATTTTTAAAGTTAAAGGTAATATAAATGTTTTTAAGATTAAATTATAATTATTAAAATATATTTTCAAGTAAAAATGTTTATAAAGTTCTATATATTTTAAAGATCATTTTTCAAAGTGGAAATGATACTTTTCCTCAAGAAATGTTTTAAATGAAATTTCAAAGCATTCATCGAACGAAAAGGATTTTTGAAATGGATTTATGAAAGGAATTTACAAATAAAGGATATTTTCATTAACAAATTTTCCATGTGATCCTTCAATACCATTATCCATATAATATTACATAATTTTTTATAGTTTATTCTTTACTAAGGATATTATAAAATAATTCCATTAATATTATTTCTTGAATGGTTTCCATTTTGACGGAGTGATGTTTATGAAACATGTTTATCTTCTAAGGGTTATATGCTTTCGATACCCACTTATTCTGATGGGATATGATTTGATAAATTGATTATGAGACCTATCCTTTTACCATTATTAATGAAATGATGAAATTTTTATGATACCCATTTCATTTCATGGGTTATGATATAATTTTTATGAAACCCATATCTTTTTATGGGTCTCGATATGATGAATGTTTTTTATCCTGTTGCACATGCATGTATGATTTTATTAAAAGATGGGTGGGACCAATATCACCGTCAAATCCATTGGGTAATTATGGGTTACCCAAGAGTATATATGGTATGATTGAACCTGATTACATGTTCACAATGTTATGCCTGAACCTAATTACATGTTTATAATGTTATGCATGGACTTAATTTAAATTCCAATATTTTATGCATGAGCTTGATTACATGCTCACAATGTTATGTGTGAACCTGATTACATGTTCACAATGTTATGCGTAGACATTTTTTCATATCCATAAGTTTATGAGAGGGCCTGATTTCATGTTCTTAACTTAATTAGTGAACCTATTTCTACTTATACATGTTCACAATTTTATAAGCAGATGTGTATGCCACATTTACATGTTTGGTTCCTATGTTATGATTTAATGGATTATTATCTCAATTACCTTATCATTCATGTCTTATAAACTGCTAATCTTTATGTCATGATTCTTTTATATGGTATTTGATATGAATGTTATGGTATTTTAATGTTATGACCATGTTCTCATACTCTTATGCTCATGTGATGCTTACATATTTCCCTTTTTACCCTTATTGAGCATCTGATCTCACACATTTCATATGTTTCATTTCCTCTAATTAAGAAGAAAGGATTTTATGTAGGAGTACTAAAGGTTAATATCTGTTTGGATATGTTAAAGATCTTTTAAAAAAATTGAATAATGTGTTCCAAGTCCAAAAAAACTATAATATTACAGTTATTAGGTATGTATTTTTGTAATTTTTTGAATATTTGTCTAAAATGATGTAACATACATGTATGTTATGTCTGGGTCACTATATGTTCAACCACTAAGTTGTAGTTAGGAAACCTTGTAGGGTCTGGTTTCATTCTAGTGGGATTGTACTGAGGTGGTATTCTATATGAACGACCTTGTTCTCAACATCTTAGATTACTGAATTATGGGGGGAATTAAGGTAGATATTTATAAATACAATTTATTCCATGGGAGATTGGATTGGAGTTAGGGTGAAGCTTAGGGGATCTAGGAAGGCAATTTCACCATTGTATTTTGGTCATACCATCCATTAATTGAGAGCTTAGGGGTTTCCTCACTGACCAATTCAGTTTACTTGGCCATGGAAGGGAAGGAACACCCAATGGTTAACTTGATAAAAATCGTGAAAATTTGTGGTACAAGATATCACCAATGATCTGGTTGTTATGTTTTATATCAAACTATTGGGTTACCGTATGTATGGAAGGTTTTTTTGTTATACTTTTTCCAGTTTATGAGTGCTAAAGGCTAGTTCTAGAACCCCCATTCGTACTCCAATCCAATCAATTTCATTTTGTTTCCATATAGAATCCATATAAACACCATCTTAGTACCGATGATCTTGAAAATGGTGGAACATAGAATCCTGTTATAAATTCAATCATGATCAGTATGATAATTTTACACCATGGAATGATATGTTCCTGCCTGGCCATTTACTAGGATACTTCGTATATCCCAATCATGGGATGAACTTTGATATATTAAGTATTCTTATGTGATACTTCATTTTTTTCATGATCATTTGAACCATTTTTTATGTTCTGGAGTTGATGATGTATTTCATTCACTTTTTGGAGTCCCCATATCCTACAAGAATGGCCTGAAGTCCTTATTTTAAATTTATTTTGAATAATCAAATTTTTCATTAGGTTGATATAGAACCCTTAAATTACCCATATGAAAAGTGGAACAAGTCCCTATACATGATCCAAAGTTCAAGAGACACAATTACCAATATGTGACCCAAAGGCCCAACCAAACTACATTAGAAGTATCCCTCCTCAACATCTGCATTATTGAAGGAACCTAGATACCCACCTTGAATTTTTTAATTGATAGCATTTCCCTATGCATATAAGCATATTTCTTGGTTCTAATAGTAATTTCCATACCCTCTAATTCTTCAAATACTGTTAGCTATGATTTTGTGGATGCTACATTATTTTAATCCTCTTTTGGGACCGGCTATGTGTGGTCTTCCTGGGCTTCTTCATGGTCATTGTAGACCTTAAATGTCATCTTTGATAAAAAGGACCAACAATTAATCTTTTCCATAGTCATATCCCCTTAATGGATATCATTGTTGTGTGCTCCATCTACACACCTAAAAATCTACCATCTGATGATCCCCCACATTCTATTCCATCACCACCCATGGTGCCTAAGAAATGATGGATGATGGGATCAAGGGGTGACCATTGTTATTTTGTTGAGATCATTGCTGTTTTACATACGTGAGAGGTTCTGAGCACATTAATAATACACCCTAAAATAAGGTATTCAACCCCCGAATTGTGGTGGAGGTACCGTAGAGATGAAACAGGACCCCATTTGAATTTCTTTTAGCTAGTATATTTCATGATTCACTGAATACATCAACATGAACCTAGAAAAATCAAACCCCCTGATTCAAACCACCCCATATATTAATGAAAATACAAATTATGAGGACATAGTCTTCTCATACATAAATATTACACCTTATTAGATGGATATTCAAATTTTTTTATGAAAACATGCCCAAGGACCATATATGTTAAGTGTATTTTCATAATAAATAAGAAATATCCTTAGTTTATGAAATAACTTCAACATATCTCACAAAGATCTCCACAATTATTACTCGTCATAGAAATACCCTATTTAAATATTTTTTCAAAACTTGGGAGTATGAGACATTAAAAAAGGTGAACTTAGATGATTAGTAAGGTCAAACAAAGGATATATCAATCGATGATCATATGAAATCATAATATAGTTTTAGGGGTATGATAAAAAGAACATATCTTACAATGTTTATACCCAATATTTCATAGATCATAAATAAGATTCATTGAAAAAGTTATCATAGTTCGTAATACATGAATCAGAAAGTAATAAAATAACATGATCCATGAGAGCATAAAATTGTCATAAGAAATATTTTTGTGGCATAAAAATAAGTATAGAAAATATAATGTCAATTTTATCCCCCAAGTCATTCATAAGATGATAGTCATGGGATAAACACACATGTACCTACAACAGACATGGGAAAACCTCCCATGTACCCTCTTTTTGTGGTTTTGGGATAACCTCCCATGTACCCTATTGTTTCAGGCTTGGGATAACCTCCTGTGTACCCTATTTTGGGCATGGTATAAACACTCCTAAACCCTTTGATCTCATATAAATCTAATCAGTACCCAATGCATTGAAAATATATATAGGTCCCACCCATCACAAAGTCCATGCATTTTTGTGCCACAAGATCATAAAACATTTCTCATATCAAGACCCATGAAAAATAATGGGTTTCATAAACATTTCATAAAATATTTACCTATGGAAAATATATGGGTTTCATAAACATATATTTATCATAGACATAAACTATCCAGAGAATTAATAAATATGGAATCGTTGGATCAAATCCCTGTGAAAACTTATGAAACATTCCGTAATGTAATATTATATGGAAAATGATTTTGAAATATCACTTGGAATATTTCTTGAGTAAAATAACCTTTCCACTTTAAAGATAACATTTTCTAAAACATGAAATTCTAAAAACATTGTGGTAATCATTTTCTTTCAAAATACCCTTTTCACTTATAAAGTATCCTTTTGAAAAAAAAATAATTTTCATAATAATAATTTTATTTTGAAATAAAATTGTAAACTTATAAAGTATGATTTAATGATAATATTGTTTGCGATTGAAGGTATTATTTTTTCATTCCATATAATTTAAAAGAAAACATTCAATTCACACTTTGGTACGTGGTAAAAAATATTCCACATTTTGAAAATGACAAAAAGATTCTCTTTTTAATTTTTTTTAAAACTAAAACATCGGAAAATTTTCATTAAACAATTAAAACATTCATGAAAAAATTTAATGGAAACTTGGATATAGAAGAAAGGGGGTTTTCAACAGAAGATGGAAATGATGTATATTTTCCATGAAATCATTTTTTAGCCACTTAATTACGTAAAAAGAGTAAAATTAAAGGAGTACGTGTAATCTAAAAAAATAAAATAGGATAAGAAAATTCGTATATTTCTTTAGAAATATATCCTAAAATTTCTTCATCAGAAACATAATCTTAAACAACCTGATAAACAATGAGATTGTAACTTGAAACCTTTACCACATTGGTAAATTTTGAATAATAAGCCCCAAGAAAGGATAAAATTAAATTAAATGTAAAATATATTGATAATGGTGATAAAATTATTTAAAATTTAAATTGTTTTTATATACACTTCATAGAAGAATATGGGTGCATAACATAGCATAAGTCCCAATGAAGGAAAATTGAGACAATAATCCCTTACAACAATGATAAATTTTAAATCTTAATCCAAATTAAATAATAACATCAAATGAAATTTATATATTTCTTGAAAATAATGATATTCAAATATTTCATGTAAAAGGTAATGTATATACACCACAAAAATAATGAAATGGTGAATATGGAATATGTCTCCAAGAAATAAAGGAGATACCTTAAATCCCTTACCTTATGTCCTGAATAACGTCATACATATTCAAAACTCATGTATATTAAATATAGGTTTATTATATATCTATTACAGAACCATAAATATATATACCATACCATATATAATTTATTAAAATCTTTTATTTCCCATTTATTAATAATTCCATATTAAAATCATGTGGTGGGTAATAACCACTTATTTTTTCATGTATGTTTTAGAATGGTAGATTTGGCCCTTTTACTTTAGTCCTGGTTAAATAATATATATAATTTTAGCCATGATATAAATATCATATATATTCTTTTAATTTATTTTTATAATCACAAAAAATAATTAGATATGTAAAAATGGATTACACCGTTCATTGAGAGGGTCAGATGTAAGTACACATCAATGATATTTCAATTTTCATGAAGGATGGAACTGAAGTAATTTAATATTAATTAAAAATCCTAGAATAATTATGATTTCATTTTTATCACTTATAATAATTAAATTTATCCTTACTACATACCACGTAATGCGAAAGTGAAAAATGAATCACATCACTTCGTGAGGTTATAGTTCGGCGTACACGTGAGTGACGTTATAGTATCCCCCAAAAATAGAAATTAATAAGGTATATTTGATAATATAATTAAATAAGTATAATAATAATAATATTTCATATAAATATTTTAAATAAATCAGTATATCCATCTGTCGGAGGTGGTGATGGAAAATGAATAATATCATATCGTGAGGTGGTAGTCCACTATACACACAATCGATAGTTTCATTTCCAATTTGATGGAAGTGGATATGTATATTGGTTATGATATTAAAAAAATAACATCTTAGTATAAATTAAATACTAGTATTATTATATTATTATAGTTAATGAATATTTCAAAAAGGTTGAGGAAGAAATAAAAAAACACAATGCTAATAATTATACCTCTTCTTCAGATAACTTCTTTAGGTTTATACACAAAGAATTATTAGAATGGATTTATGTTCAAAATAATTTTTTTTGGATAAGGATAGTTAATTTTGTCATTTATTTGGTCAATTATTTTTTGAACCAAAGGGTTTTGGATGTGTGATGTGGAGAGGATAGGTGGTGGCCCTTCATAATTGACGTGAGAGGAACACTTGTAATTGCATGAAAATTAAAATTGATTCCCATATTTTCCAAATGGAAAAATAAAAAAATGGTCCATCATCGAAACTTAATTATTTAATTTTTGAAATATGGACACACTGTTATAATTTTAAAGGTTTATATGTAATTTTAACCAATATCTTTTAATTTTAACCCCTGGTAAATAGATTTTCACCTTAACCAGGGTAATTAATTTTTAATATTTTTAATATTTACTGTGCTAAAAAATTAAGTTCACCTTTTTATATAATAAAAAATATTATTATTAAAAATATATAATAATTATTTTTCAAATTAAACTCATAGAACTGGTAGAATTTAATTTAAAATTAATCTCACAGATGTGATGAAAAATTATTTTCTAAAGAGAAAACATTCAAAAGTTTAAAATGTTATTATATAAAAATAAAAATAAAATTTTTCCATCTATACTAAATTGGAATAATAAATATATAATTTAAATAATTTCAAAATTAAAACAATTCTAAAACAAAATGGAACCTTATAAAGTCTATAAATGAATATACAATTTTTAATAAAAACCAATATTTTCACTATTCATTAAAAAATTAGTATTTTCACAAAAATGAAAAAATTATCCTTAAGTAAATTTTTGAAATATAATTCAAAAAATGAATATTATTTTTTCAAAATCATTCATAAAAGTGGAAAAAATTATTTTTCAATTAATTAGAAAATGTGAGAAATTGTTTTTCAAAAAAAATATTGTTTTTTGCATAATATTTTATTTGTTCTTATATCATAACTAGAAAACATATAATATGTTTTTTAAAAAAATTATTGAATTCATAATTTATATATTTTATTAAAATAATTTATAAAAGTGAGTTATTTAATTTATTGAGAAAATATTGAAGGTACCAGGATGCATAACGGACGCCAATGGGATGGAGGTTTAAAATTTTCACTGGAGATCGATGTTAAAACTTCATCGCTAAAAAATTAGATCCCTAGATATAGAATGAGGATCAAACGTGATAAATTTGAATTACTAAATTATACTGAAATACCTAGTTTGATAGAAGCCATGTGTTTGTCTTCCACTCGTCACTGTCGATCACTGCTTAAGAAAATCAAAACTCTAATTCCTCTAAATAATCCATAGAGAGAAAACAAATCTATGGGAGTGTATATCATCAAATTTAGGGTGATATCATAGATATTAAATGATGAATTCGACATCCTAACAATCCCTGCAACCTTATTCCATCGATCCTCAAATAAGATATTCAATCAAGTGCTTGGAATGAGAGAATACCTCTAAAGGAGGTGGGTGAGAGGAGAGAGAGGATCTAAAGCTTGATCGATGAATAATCTTCTCAATGAGATCCTCCACCTCCTATTTATAGTGGGGTTTAGAAATTACTGGAATACAGACCTCGACCTCAAAATATTTATTACTCCCTATAAATGACATCTTATGATTGCTTTTTTGTTTCATAAATATCATTTATATTTTAACACTTACTTATAATTTAATTAATATATTAAATGATAAAATATACCCCTTAACACAACTCATCTTCCTGCAAATATTAAATGAACCTTTTATATTAAAATAAAATTCATTCCCATAATTGTTTCCCTTTATATACTTTAATAAATGTAAACAAAATTAATAAATAAATTCAATAAAAATTATTCTAAACATGAATAATATGAATTTATTTATTCATTGTTAATAAAATATCCTTAGACATAACCTAGACCCTGTGGTGGGCCCACCATGTCATATACTCATATTTATCGAAATAGGGAATACTTTTGAATACACTAATTTGTGTGGACCTCTAGGACCTTATCTTGATATTACTTATGACTATTTAATGACCAAGATAAGAGTCTATCAAACCCATCAAGGCCCCTAAAGAAATATGTAGTATTCATACTATCAAAAAAATTCTTGCAAAAACACAAAGTGTCATTTAATCAAATTTTCAAGTGATATGTCATAAAGCAGGACACATATTTGTGTCATCTTCGTTTTTTTCTTTATTATTCGTCTATCATACTAGTTAAACTTACCTTCTTACACCGTTTCCATGGATATAGTAAGGTTGCTACCATCCTAATCAACTATGCCCAATATATCCCCTCCTATCAAAAGAAAAAAACTATATCTTTACCATTCAACCAATTTCATACCACCAATGATGCACTAAACACATGATATCTCACAACGAATAAAATATCATGATTCTTTCATTACATCTAAGTACGTGATAAAATGGGACAAATGGATAATGGTCTCAAGCCCATATTCCAATACACATGTCTATAGATAAGAAAAAACAATGATACCCAAGACAAGTTGTGTTCCTATTGGGAGGAATGTCCCCATGATATCATCTACTCGGGATCACAATGTGATAACTTCATGAGAATAATTCTCTGTGATTATGAACCCCTAGAATTAGATAGTTAGACATTAACTGTGTCTAGTAAGTATGAAGTATCTAGACCATAGGATATATTTTTAAGATTATTGTCATATTATATTTATGATCTCATTATATCATGGAAACTTATAAAACATTTTTATACCAAAAAGAATATATGGTCATTACTATATAAATTCTGGATTTAGAAACATCCAAATTGTCATGGTAAGAGTATGTCATGCATTACTCACTATATGCAAGATATGGTAATTGAAATTTATTGTTCAAGTTGGTTCTAGGTAACACACAATTACAACACTCCCACATATACTAGAGACATCTTTCTAACTATCCTTTTTTCCACTCACATGAAATGATCATGTTTATACTAAGTTATGAATTTAGTAATTGTCCTAGAATGTCTCCATTGCATGGATTTTAGGCTATTTGTGACCACACCTTACTGAGTAAGACTCTTAAAGAGATGTAAACCCCAAGTATATATCATTTATTCCAATTTCCAAACATGACATCTTTGATAGTACCAATAAGATAATTATCGTAATGATAAAACATTACATACTATGTTTGATTATATGAATTGGAAAAAATCATTTTTCATTATATAATACATCTATAGCTACATCAGAAGCCGCAACACACTTGGTTATTTGTAGATATGGAAACAACTAGATTGAATGAGATTTTATTTATCATTATATTATTTTAAATACAATGTATCATCATATTTATCTATAAGAAGACTAGTTTTTGTCCCCTTATAACTAGTATACCCCCCTTTTCTCAAACCAGGAACATATCCATTTATACTTTCTCAAGTACAAATGGATAGTTCTGACTACATCATGTGCAGTTCTACTGGATATGATTTAAATTTTCCTATTATAGTTTTTATGTTGGAAATATAATTTTTTATACATAGTATAGATTAGGTGATTAATCCTTCATAGAATCATATAGAATTATACCCACAACATTAATTTCCTCTTATTCCCCATGCATGTATTCTTAGAGAGATTTATTCCACGTGACATTGTTAAATAATTCTATCATGAATTATTCCAACTTTGATTTTTCAATACATAGTCAGTATATGTATTATTTAATAGGTCCAATAAACCATTAGATTAACTTCACTAGATATCATTCCTTATAACATAGGTTTCTTATTTAATTCAATATCTCGAGAGCTACTTTCATTTTGGTATTAAATAATTTTAAGAGAAATAATTTTTTTCTATATGTTATCAAACATATTTTACATTAAGAACAATATAACCCCCACTTACCTATTCTAGAAACATGATAAAAAATTCATTCCAAAATAATATTCTATATTAATGTCTCATAATTCAATCCTAAACTGGATTTCAGTAAATTTAACCCTTCATTTTTATTTAATGGTATCACCATCCCTTTTTGGTTGTGTTCTATACACACCATCCATGATTGGTGGTCTTGACATCCAATGATAAATAAAATGATCATTAAATTTTGTTTGATAAGTTAAATTTTAATGGATTTCGGCATAAGGAATTAGTGTTACAAATAGAGCCTTATTGGTATCGCACTTGTACCAACCCTGTATAGTATCCCTTGAACACCCACCACTATATTCAAAATAATATTCCCCTATACTTTGATACATGGAATCCATTATTGGATTTAAATTGAAATTTTCAATCTTAGATGATTACCATATACTGCATACTTGTAGGATTTATTATTCTCAATTAATATTGTATCACTGATTGTGGTGAATGTAAAACCATTACCATGGTTTTGACCATCCTACACAGTACATATCTCAGGGACATTCTCCTTCCACATGCACTAATGAAACTTTTTCCTATTCCAAGTACGTTTTCATTTCTAGCATTGAATTAATACATATCTACCTTACTCCCACCATATCTAATATATATTCACTATTTTAGGGAAATATAATCTATATTTTTACAATATATTTACTTTATTAGTTATTTTAGTAATATTCATAGAAAACATTTAAATAACTACTTTAGATTCACATGCTGTCTCTCTTGATGCATGTTGGTTTATATTCTAAAAAGATATTTTCATCAAAAAACATGTTCTTACGATATAATGGATTCATATTATATTATTACTCATATTATATCCATTTTATCATAATATTTGGAATTTGATTACGGTATAACACCATTATTTGTGATGTATTACTTTAAATAATGGATATATCTGTAATGAGTATTTGTTTTAACATTGAATCTTCTTTTACATACATCACAAATATTGATTCTATAAGAAATGTTCTTTAGGTAATTAGTCTATGCAATTTTATATTGATACATTTTACCATGTAATACTCATAATTTATCCTCCTTATTAATACCATTGCTTTGATGTGGCTAAGGTACTATGTGTTTAGGAATTACTTAACACTACATTATAATGATCGATGAATGCTTATTCAAGATATTCGTTAGTGCATGAGCCCAAATAAAATCAATTATTCTAACCATGAATATATCATACTTAACATTCACATACCATAAACTACTCTTAATGTAATCTAATTATGTATATTTACCACTAGCTTAACCTTGTAATAGTTGACACCTTGTAGCTGAACTATTTCTGAAAGCTTTGTGACTTACCTTTATTTCTAAAGGTTCAATTATTTAAAACAAAAAATGTTTATAATACCAAAATTCAATAACTATAAATAGTAAAATACCATTCTAGGTTTATCCTTGACATCTAATTTTAATTTTAAATGATAATTAATATTTTTTCCTCAAATATATATTAGAGACTTAATTTTTATATTCATCATGTATTTCCAATGATTCATGTATTAATGAACTATTAGTTGAGTGTTAGACGCCACAAAAAACATCCATTCCAAAATAGAATAATATCTCCTTATATCTAATGGACATGTGAATTTGTTTTGGTAATACTTAACAAAAGATCAACTAGAATCAATAACCTTATTAATTAGATGTTGTATACTACTCACTGCTAACTTTAGAACCTTCCATTCTTAGTAGTTTATAAAAGAAACCATACTTCTTATAAAGATTTATTTCATTCTTGGTGACATTATTTAAATACACACATGTGATTGGAATATTTTATTTAATAGAAAATAAGTATAAAATAAACATACTTGTACATGATGAATATATATTATAAAGAAGAGATTGCTTGTTTCTTTAATCTAGTTCATAGAATTTAAGAATCCATATAATTATTTCACAATATGTGAAGAAAATAATCTCATATATAATCAACCTATTTTCTAAGGATGTTGTGAAGGTTCCATTCATGTCACACTTTTCATTGGAAATTTCACCTTGTCATTCCACCTTTTCACCGTAAGAATTAATTATCTATTTTCCTTTAAGTTCTTATCTGCTCGAAAATATTTTCCCAAAAGATAATGATGCATTTTATCCATACTGTTCACTATATGATCATAAAAGAAATTGGATAAAGTGGGTGAAAATATATAAGTATGTGATGTATTTAAATATCATGTCTTATATTTCAATTTACACATATTTAGTGTAATCATCTCCTCACTCGTACTGAGCTTATCTTTCTCCTCATATGCTTCTCAAAGATGAGAAAACATGTGAAATCATCCATGTAGTGATGTTGTACCAACAAATAACATTGGTTGTTGATTATAAAAAATGATTTAAACATAAAATGTGCCATACATGAGATTCTTGTAACCATATTTTACACCCTCTCTTCCTGAGGTGGCTTAATAGGCACTGGGAACTCCAGTACCTTCAATTTAAATTATCGTAGTAATTTGAAAAAGTGGTTGTATTACTCTCAGAAACTCTTGTTAGATAGTACATTGATGTTGTACAAAAAATATAAAAGTATATATTTTGGTATTACTAAATATTTTAAATAGAAATAAAATCAATAATATTGGTACTTTTATATTGATTATCAATTAAACATTACTGATTAATTTAATCATTAAATGTACAACAATATTTTATGAAACTCTTGAAACCATATGTAATAAAATTAGAATATTATGTCACATGAGTATTATTGTGTCAAGGATAATTGAAACCTCTCCTCATATTCTACAAATATATGGATACACCACTACATAGAGTGTTTCTTAATATGTGTTTGACTAGCCAACTATATTAACTCGTGGATCCTTGATATATTTAGTGATGTCCCATATTCTAATATCATAAAAATGATTTACTAAATTATTACCTATAATGATTAAAAAAAGTTGTATATGGATACTTCATTACTTCCAACATTAGTTAATTCAATCCATCAATCACATAAAAACTCCCTAGTAGTAGTCTAAACCCTCAACTTTGGATGACAAGAACCTCATACAATATGTTTTATTCAAATTTGAGCAAAAAAAGGTGTTTGTAAGTTAATATTTCATTATGTGTTTTATTATTACATGAAGAAATGAAATAATTTCTTTTCTAGTAAGAAAATTCTATTTTATTTCACTCACAACTGACAATTTCATAAATAGAAAACATTTATCGCGTTACATAATCATTTTATATGTGTATGCATTCTTTTTATATGATCTGATCCCATATAAAAATACACATACATAAAATAATAAACCATGCCTAAATAAAATGAAATGAAATGATCATGAAATGATTCTAATGGTAGATATATTGAATGAAAATGGATTAACATAGACCATAGGGTAACTCCTTGAGTAGCTATGCATGCATGGGAATCAAGTTGCAACACTCTCCCATCCAATGCATCAAACTCATGTCTTGTGTATCACCAAATCTCGGTGCAATGTACATCCCTTCTCTTCCTCTTCATTATAAAACAATACTCACACACTGGCATGGGTGTCTCTAGAATTCAGAATACAAATAAAAATTTTATTTAGCAGTGCATGTGCATATACATATAATGATGCAAAGAAGTCATGCATATAATCATTTATTAAATAATCATTACAAACATGCAATGAAATAAATAAAAAAATCAAACATGCATTCATCGATCTATGGATTATGATATGTCAATATGCATTAAACACTCATATATTAATTAATCTCATAAATAAAAATTAAACTTATAATTAATTTTTCATAAGGGTGATTTTAAGGAATTAAAAATTCACTTTTATTTTTAATTCAAAAATGATGTCGTTCAGTCCCATCAATAAATTTAATTATATTTCAAAATTTATAATTAAATTTGAAACATTTCATATTAAATTAATTGATTTTAAATTATACATTCCAAAAAAATACATAATTTTCAAACATATATATATAGTTATATATATATATATATTCCAATATATATATATACAAACCTATAAATAAATAAATAAATATTTAATTTTTCTCAAATCCCCATGCAATCTAAATAGGGTCAAGCAGTACATGACCAAACCAAACTTGGGTCAGGAAAGACCATCCCATCCCATTTTCAGTTGATCCACTCGGTTCTACATGATCACAAGACTTGAAACATGACTCTATGAAAGGTATGAACAAGTTACTTGATCGTACAGGACAACTAAGAGGGCTATCAGGGGGTCCCAATGGTGATAGGTAGTTCAAGCCAAATATGGTGTGGAAAACCTATGAAATCTATCCAAGACCTATAGGGAAAGCATGATTATGGATGATCGAGAGTAGGAAATTCGACTAAGTGGGCCGTCTGTACAAGACGATTGTGGGAGGCAACTCATCTGTAGGGGTCATGATGTTCAGCTAGATCATAGTTGTATAAGGCAAGGTAGTAGCCACATATGAAGATATTTTCATGGTGGGTCATCGATCAACCGGGCTGGCTAGAGGTCGCACCGCAACAACTGAAAACATTTTGTGATAGTAGACTAGCGTTGGGAGGTAGGGCTCAAGATGCGACATGACACTAAAATGAGGAAGCAAAGAGTTCAGGAGGTGGTTTCCAGTAAGGTCTCGGCTAAGGGTGGGATGGAAGGAGCCTAGATTATGGGTGGAAACTAGGAGGAAGACTGACTATGTTGGATTTCTCAGGAAGCATCCATTGTTTAAACCTTGTTTACATAACATATATATTTTATGTTTAAAAGGCCTATAACCCCAGTGCCCTAATTTGTTTCAATGTTGTATTATTCTTGCTGACCATAAAGAGAATACATGTTGTTTTTTTATTTTATTTTTCAAAAAAAAACATAACATAGACTTTCACATATTTTTACCTCAGTGTGAAAAAATTATTTCGGCCTGATAAAATGGTGTATTCCATCCCTAGTAGGAACTCTGAGTTTTACCAAAAAAACAACTCCAAATACTTTGGGGTATAATAAAATATATATATTTGTGTGTGTGTGGTTTCCACAAATTATACATTCAAAATAGTTATTTAAATATGTATTAAATAAACTGGATGATAGTAAATTGACCATATGGTGTCAGATTGAAATTTCATCAGTGGCATTGGGACTGAAATGAAATCCTCTTCAAATTTTAATGTAATTTTAATTTTTTTCATAGATTAAAATTTTCATGTTTCATGATAATACCAATTTAAGGTATCATGTTGCACAGTGGAAGATGGTGGGCTGTAGATTTAAAAAATTTCACAGGTAGTAGATGTAACAAAATTATCACCAAAAAATAACAACCCCGGTTAAAGCTTAAGGATCAAATGTGATAAATTTTAAGTAAAAAAATTAACCAAAATAATTGGATTGATTTGAAGACATGTGTTCTCCATCCACTCATCTATGAAAATCACTACTCAGTGAATCTGAAGATTAATTCCTCTCTATTGTTCATATGTGCATAAAAATATATGGGATTGTCGATAATCAAATTATGGGTTCTAGCGCAGAGATAAAATGGAACCTTCAATGTCCCAATGATCACCGCATCTCTATTCCATAAATTGTATAGGAATATCTTCCATCAAGTGATTTAAATGAATCACATCTCTATAATACCTAAGATTTAGGAGAGATATTCTATAGAACACAAGGGATGAATAATCCTATCTATTAGAGATTATTTGTAAATACCCCGACTCCAATAGCCCAGAGCTGGTTCCTTACATAATTACATTTGTATTAAGAACAAGTGTTCTCATCCCAATGGACCAAATAGTTTAGTATCATTGGATGAAAAGATATATACATAAGTTTAATGTTACAACATGAATGAAAAAAAACATATAAACTCCATTGGAAACACCCATAAACTCTATGATTATCCCTAAAATTCACTCATAATATAAATCTTCACATACATGGGAAAAACATAAGAAATGTGGTAGCTAAGATGCTAATTAAGGTTTAGAAATACAGGGGAAGCTAATTTATACATTAACACTATGGTAAGGTGAATAACTATAAAAATATTCCATTAAAACATAATCACGAGCATATTATGGAAGGAAAAAATATTAATAAATAATTCCCTATAAATAATCACATTATAATGAAACATAACCATGGATATTATAACAGTACAATAATCACTTGGATTATCAATTAATAATATCATAATAATGGAATGAATAATTCTGCACAACTAAAATGTACTTTTGTGGCCTTGTCCAAGACATATGAAAATATATGGTTAAGGCCTCATCTGAAAATGTATATAAGAATTAACAGTCATGGCCTCAGCCAAGTCCATATCTGTTTTGTCTCATGAGACCTACTAATGATTCTAAGGGATATAACAGGCCCCACCCATCACTTACTAAGTCCAATTCAATCCTCATATGAATGGGTTGTAACATAAAAAACACATACATATGAAATTTACTTAACATTCCCATATTAGCAAAAACAATCACTAACCATTCTGAGTAATATGTTGAATATTATCAATTTACCACATTCACAGTCAAACTGATCATAATAAATTTAATAAAATATGGTATATGATATTATGAAATATCAATGCCAATTTAGTATGTGATTCAATAGAGGGTGTTCAAATAGATGAAAATACACTAATAAAATCATTGAGGAATTCTTGAGATAAATACCCTATTTTACGTTGGAAAAAAGATTTGCTTTAAAAAAATAATTTCTATTTGAAATAAAATTAGATTGTAAACATGTATATACTAGAAAATGAGGATAATGAAATTAAATTCATGGAATAAATGAGGTCCAACTAAAGTGAAAAACTTTTAAAGGAGTTTTTAAAAACTTTAGAAATGGTCTACTACATTGCAGTTTGAGGGAAAATATAAAAGAGTATTTAAAGCAGACAAAGGATTAATTGTTTATATAATACAAAAAAATATATAATATAGTTTTTCATAATAAAAATGTTGAATATATATATATATATTTATATTTATTAAAAAATATTGTTTAATGTACTTTAAAATTGTAAAGAAATTGATAAGTTCCCTTTAATCGGACTTGTTTATCAGGAAGAATTAGGAAGCGATCCTTATAAAACATGTATTTCCTCATAAAATAAAGATGGAATGACCTTGATACATTATTTTGTAACATATAAATATAATTTAGAAAAATAATATAAATATAATGAAGAATTATATTGGTTTAAAGAAAGAGAAATCATAACCTGAATGAAAAATGGAGGTTTGGGGAGAATCCCTTACCATATGTCTAGAAACATTTTGAACTAGATAATAAAATCCTTGATAATAAAATTAGAATCATTACTAAATTAATAAATAACCAATTAATCATGTATTTGATTTTTTATTATTTTATTATTTTCTTTTATGGTCTTTTTATGAGTCATAAAGTTCTATTTTTTTGTTTGTAAGTGTTCATTTCCTTGGTTTTCATGATTGGTCCACATTTATTCTTATACAAAATATCATGTGAAATGGGAATAGTTATGTATAATTAAAATTATATGTTATTAATGATTTTAAATAAGATTTAATTGTATTATATATATATATATTTCCATATATGAAGTTGATTCATTTGATAAAACATTAATGATAACCTTTTGTATTGTTTTGAGATTTTTTCAAACATCACATGCTAGTTTTGTTTTATTAATTAATATTATGCATATATAATGGTTACAAAACACTAAATAATTTTTAATATACATATTATAATATTTTTTAACCATAATTGTTTTACCAGATAGGAAGGAGGTATTAGAAAACTAAATAATCATCTTCTATGAAGGTGGTGAATCGACACCTCACAGATGATGTTTTTCATTTTTTGAACCCAAAAGGGGAAGCCAAATGAATTGATGGTGGATATAATATTATCAAAATAAATTTATAGTATATATAAGATATTTTATTTATCATGTTTTTTAGAAAAATGGGTTACATAATGAACAACAAAATAAAATAAATTGAATAAAAAATAAAAGAACAAAAGGAGATTTTACCTTTTCAATTCCTCTCCCCGAGAACCTCCTTAAATAAAATTGAAATTATATTTTTTTGAGAC
The DNA here is from genome assembly GCA_963277665.1 of Viscum album. Lineage (NCBI taxonomy): Eukaryota > Viridiplantae > Streptophyta > Magnoliopsida > Santalales > Viscaceae > Viscum > Viscum album. Next base: position 567,850,721 of record OY728153.1, on the reverse strand, counting down.
TAGAAATAACCATACATGAGGGAGATGTATTGGGAGACGTATTGTGAATAAATTGGAGAAGCCTTAAGGATTTAGAGGTGTGAAGAGAAGAGGTGGTGAGGGGTGGAATTTATAGTGGTTGAGAGGAGTGTTTTTTGATTATTTTATTCATTAATTTATCCTTTTGGATTAAGACTATAAATATATTGAACCGTATCACTAAATATATTAAAATAATGAAGGATAGTCAGATATTATGGGATTAAATCCAAATAATATCATCTATGACTCAATAATGTATGTATTTGTTAAATATTGTAAATTATCGTATTTCAATATTCACCAAAAATTCAACTATTTTAGAAAAATCCCAAAAATTATTCCTAAAAGTTTTCAATGCTTTGAATTAAAAAATTGAACTCCATTTTGTGAAAATGATTTTATAAATATAATAAATTTATTTTTTAATAAAAAATAAACATTTACTCGGAATATACCAATTTTAATAGTATAACTGTTTCTATAATACATTGAAAAATTCATTAAAGAATCATAAAATTATTTTATAAACAAAAGAAAACAAAATTATAATTTATGAATCTATTATATAAAAATAATTTCATTTTAAATCATTATATTATTTATAAAATTTAATATAAACATTTATGTTTCACAAAATTACCAACACTTAATTTATATTTTTTAAAACATTTATTTACTTATTCCATGGTAAAAATATAACATGTTTTCATTTATAAAATACCTAAATTTATCAATACTTTTATAGGTTATGTTACTATTCTAGTGGTAAAATGACTATTTCTAATGGTCACATTACTATTCCAAAAAACATATTGAATTTTTTATTATGGTTTCAAACATAGTGTTGCATAAAACATAAAATATCGAAGATGATAAATTTTGAAACAGAAATACCATAAAATCATGGGGTGTTACATTATTCCCTCCTTCAAAAACATTTGTCCCAAGATTTTTTACAATGTCACCAAATTAAAATATTTAGGTAGTTCTTCATCATAAATTCCTCTTTTTCCCACATAACATCTTCAATTTTAATATTTTTCTAAATTTACATTACTATCTGACTCATTCGATTCCCCAAAATCTTCTCTCTAGTGTCCCTAATCATTATCATATCTTCATAGTAAGGTAAATCATCTTCCAATTATATTCCATTAGAAGCGAGGAAATGGGTTGAGTTTGGAATTTACTTCCTTAACAATTATATGTGGAATGCATTGTGTACATTAGAAAGGCTAGGTGGCATCACCAAATGACAATACATAGATCCAATTCTCTCCAGTATTTCAAAAGGACCAATATACCTAGGTCTTAGTTTCCCTTTGTTTCTAAATCTTATATCATTTATCCAAGGAGATACATTCAAGAACATATGATCTCCCACTTGAAACTATGAATATTTTCTTTGGCTATGTGAATATCCATTTTTCCTAATTTTATATACTTTTATGTGTGTTTTAATTGTATTTACCATTTCCTTTGTATCCAACACAAGATCTGGTCCTACAAGGTTCCTTTCAGCAACTTCATCCCAACAAGTTGGTGTACGACATCTCTTTCTATACAATGCTTTATATGGTGCAATTTGATTACTTTAATGAAAAATATTGCTCTTGGAAAACTCTTCCAAAGTTAAATATTGATCCCATATTCCTTGAAGTTAATTTTATCATGATATCAACATGTCTTCTAAATTTTGGATCACCCATTCCGATTTATCTTCATTTTTTGGGTGATAAGTATACTCAAATGATGCTTAGTATCAAAATATTTCTGAATGATTTTCCATAATTTTGATGTAAATTTTGGATCACGATCAGGAACAATTGAAAGTGGTTCTCCAAGAATTCTTAAATATTCATTAATATAGATTCTTTTAAGGTACTCTAGTGTAAAATACTCCCTTATAGTGAGTAAATGTCTAGATTTGTTAATTCAATCAATAATTACCCATATTGCATCAATCATTCTAGAAGTTTTTGGAAATATAGTGAAAAGAATCCATATTAATGTTATCCCATTTTAATGTAAGAGTAGGAAGAGGTTGCATGATTCCTCTAGGATTTCATCTTTTAGTCTTCACCTATTGATAGACTAAAAATATTGATACATAATCACCAATTTCCCACTTCATATTATCCCACCAGAAATATTCCTTAAAATATCAATACATATTAGTGCTACTAGGGTGTATTGAGAAATTAGATCTATGGTAATCATCCAATAATTCACTTTTTAGCTCAGGTATAGAGGGAACACAAAGCCTCTTACCAAATTTAAGAATTCCATCCTCATACATGAAGTCTACTAGCTTCTCATCATTCACATCATTAATTATTCTTTTTAATATTATGAACTTCATACTAAGAACTTTTAATACTTTAAAATAAAGATGGATGGGAAACCAATTGAAAAAGTAGTGATGTTTGACCTTTATTGATAATTACCATAACCATTTTCACTAAATATATGAACACATGATCCCTTTAAATCAACATTTTTTAGAACTCCATGATCCTTATTTCTCAATGCATATACCACCTTATTTTCTATCCCTGGGCGATAGTGTATTGAACAATCATAATCTTGGAGTAGTTTAATCCATCGTCTTTGCCTCATGCTGAGTTATTTCTATGAGAAGAAAAATTTCAAACTCTTGTGATCTGTATTTATCTCACCTATTTTACCATATAGATAATGTCTCCATAACATTAGAGTAATGATTACAGGTGATAACTCATTATCATGAGCTGGATAGTTCTTTTAATGAGGTTTCAACTACGTTAATGCATAGGAAATAACTCGATAATTATGCATAAAGACACAACCAAGTCCTCTATTTGATGCATCACTATAAATCACAAATACACCATTTCCAAATGGTATAGTAATGATAATATCATTCAATAATCTCCTCTTCAATTCTAAAAATAATTCATCAAATTCCTTTTTCAAAAAATATACCCCCTTTATGAGTAATCTTGGTTAATGTGTTAGCTAACCACGGGAAATTATGAATGAAATGCCAATAGTAACCCACTAAACTAATAAAACTACGTACCTAGATTATGTTCATTGGTTTAGGACAATCCTTAACTATATTTTTCTTCGTAGGATCAAGTGAGATTCCATCATTAGAGACAATATTGCCAAGAAAAGAAACTATTTGAAGTCATAATTCACACTTACTAAACTTCCCATATAACTATTTTCTTATACATGCCTCCTGAAAAATATGCTAGTGGTTATCATAGTCCTGATATCTTTTGGAATATATAAAAATATCATCAATAAACACCACCGAAAAAAATTGTAAAGATATTCCTTGAACACTCTATTCATTAGATCCAAAAATATAGAGGGAGAATTAGTCACTCCAAATAGAATTACTGTAAACTCGAAATGTCAATACCCAGTTCAGAAAATTGTGCTAGGAATATATTTCATCCTCACACACAATTGATGATATCCATATTGAAGGTCAATATTTGAAAAATATATATCTCTATGAATTTTATCAAATAAATCATCAATTCAAGGCAGAGTTTACTTGTTATTTATTTTAATAGAATTGATTCCTCTTTATTCAATGCACAACCACATGGATCTATATTTTATCTTAACAAAGATAACATGAGATCCACATAGAGAAATGATTGATTGAATAAATTCCTTATTACTCAAATCTTCTAATTTTTCCTTTGGAACCACTAATTCTACAGTGGCCATTTTATAAGGAGTATTTAATATTGGCCTTTCACCAGGTTTTAAAAAATAGAAAACTAAAAATCCCGATCTAGGGGATATCTTGGTAAGTCCTTTGGAAATACATCAATGTATTCCTATACAATAGGTGTCCTCAATTTGAATATTTCTTTTCTAATCCATAGATTATTTTTTATCTGGTTCCCCAAAAATTTCATTTAGAAGTTCTACTAGAGATGGATTCAAATATGACTTAGATGATGAAGTCTCCCCTCTAAAGATAATAAATTATATACCTTCATCATGAATCATAATTTACATATATTTGAAATAAAATTTTTCTTTATATTTCTATGTTCAATCCATACTATGGATTATATCAAAATCAACCATAGGTATGATGATAAAATAAGAAATTATAGAAATTGTATGTGTTATAATAAGAACTTATTGACACATCTTTGTTGAGATAAGGTTTCCACTTGGATTATTTACTAAAAACTCCATTGTTAAGGTGAATTAGAAATATATAATTATTAATGAAAAATGGGAATATTTAAAGGAATGAAATTATCAATAATCAAATAAAGCTTTATCTAAATTTGAGGAGATGACTAATGAACCTTCCACCATATCATTAAGAACTTTACCCTTAGCTGTAGTGATTCATTACGATTTTACTTCATCCCATGGACCTTTATGAGGTAATTTTACTTGAAACTTCATACATTAATTTTAATTGTGTCCCATATAAATATAATTGTATCATTGAATATTGGTAGATTCTTTCTTTCCCTTGAAATCATGGGCATGATGATCGTTCTCACCACACATGTAGCAAACTCCTCTTCCTATTAAGAAGGAACCAGGGTGATTCCTTCTACAAGTATCAGACATTAGAAAAATTCCCATTTTTTATTCTTCTCTTTATCTATTTATTCCTCAGTCACCCTCTTCTTCTATTGTTTTCCAATAAAGTTATGAAACATAGAGAATTATTTATCTATCTTTATAGCACATGAGACTATATAATTGTATTATGAGAAATTTTGGGAGACCAATTTACTTTGTAGTAATGGTTTTAATGAATAAAAGAATTGATAAATATTTCTCTTTGGATTACGTAAGTAATACATAACATGACTTGGAAACCTTGTAGTGTTGGATTCGTACCTGGAAATGTTTCCATCAACTTTTTTTCACAGACTCTATAATTTTCTCCCTATATTCACTTATTGTTCGTGAGGGAAATATTTTTCTAAGAAAACTTCTTTAAAATCTTTCCATTCTATATTTTTAATTTCTTACTCCTCCTTTGTGTTTTGAATTAATGAACAGCCTTGATTTTCATCTCTTTGTGGGAGATAAACAACCACAAAAACCTTCTACCTTTCATTACCTCCTAATGAAATAAATATCTAATATAAGGATCTTATCCACTGGTCCACTACAAATTGGTTTATAGTCCAAATGAATTATATAGGTTTTTGTATCATGAAGCTGTCTAACATTGTTCCTCCATGTTATGGATCAGGAGGCTCCATAAGGGTAAGGTTATAGTTCATAACTAGAGTCAGCTACCCAATAATATTTTTAAGTTTCTTAGCTCTGGTTGCAGCTCCATCTCCAACATCATTAACTTACATAGGAGGGAAATACCTACATGGAATATGTTCATTAATACAGTTTACATTCTTTCCATTAAGAACCACTTCTATATAATAGAATACAATAAATTAGGTTTTCAATCATAATGAATAATTTTCAAACTAGAAAAACACTTAACATGAATTGGAAAATATATGCATAACTAATCTCATAATAATAGACATGGTTTCTTTGGGTTCATATTTACTATTAAATCCTTCATAATGGTTTATAAATAAATTTTTATTTATACTAAGCATATCCCCAAGGAGTGTTAAACAAGGTGGGCAGTAAGGATAATTTTCATGTACCTGGTTACATCGAGTCATACCCGACACACCTTGTCAGAGTTTTTACCCTTAGTTACATCTCTTCCAGAACCACGTCCACGTGTAGTATCTAGAAAATGAGGTATTTATAGGAAGACCACCATAATGACTACCATACAAAATTTAGGAGATGACATTTTATTCTTACCCTCAAATTCTATCTTATGGTTATGTTATCTAATCAATGTTTTCTAAATTTAGTAATAGTAAGAAATAAAGTGGAAGAAATAATAAACATAAAAAAATGGAAAGGTGAATAACTAAAAACACATTCCATTGAAACATTATCATGAGCACATTATGGTATGAATAAAATCTGAATAAATAATTCCCTACAAATATTTATATAATAATAAAACCTCTCATTGGATATTTTACTAGTTTAATAATATAATGGATTATAAACTACTAATATCATCGTGATGTAATTCATAATGTTTTAAATATAAAACATACCATCGAGGCCTCTAATATCAAATCTAAATTTATAGGTTTAAGGCCTCTCAAAATCCATATACGAATATAAGTTGGAAAGGCCTCTATAATTTCCATATTTTTTTTGTCTCATGATACCTACCAATTCATATAGGGGATATAGTGGGCCCCACACAAAGTTTAATAAGTCCAATTAAATCCTAATATGAATGGGGTGAAACATAAAAAATACATATACATGTGATATGTAAATAACATTCCCAAATTAGTAATTATAATCACAACCCATTCTGAGTAATATGTCAAATGTTATCAATATTGCACATACATAGTCAAACTAAAATAAAAAATTTAATTACACATGGTAGATGATATCATAAAAAATAAATCCCCTTAATAATAATATTCAATAGAGGGTACTGAAATAAATGATGAAACTCTAATAAAATCATCGAGGAAATCAAGAGAGAAATACCCTTTTTTTACTTTTGTAAGACGAGTTCTTTTGAATAAAGAATTTATATTTTTAATTTAATCACATTATAAACATGTATATCCAAGAAAATTATGAAAATTATGTTATGTTTTAGGAATAAATTATTTCCATGTAAAGTGATGACATGTAAAAAGAGTTTTTAAGAAACTTTAGAAATGGGAAGCTTTAGTGTGGTTTGAGGGAAAATATAAAAGTGTCTTGAAATTTCAAAATGGATTAACTTTTTAACTGAAACTAGAAAAATGATAAGATATATTTTCCTGATAAAAAAATTGATTTGAGGAAAATATTGGTATATGAAAAATATTGTGTAATGTACTAGAGAATGGGTAAGAAATTGGAAGTTCCCTTTAATTGGGGTTGCTTATCAGGAAGAATTGAGAAGTGAGCCAGGTAAAACATGTATTTAACCATAAAAGAAAGATTAATTAATATAAATACTTGATTTTTTAACATAAAAATATAATTTAGAATAATTATATAAAAATAATGTAGAATTACATTGGGTTAAAGAGAGGTAAAGTGTAACTCAAATGAAAAATGGAGGATCAGGGAGAATTCCTTACCATATATTCAAAATCATTCTTCACATGTACTTAAAATTTTAAATAATGAAATTAGATTAATTAATAAATTAATTCAAAACATACTAAATATGTATTTTATTTATTATAAAATTATTATTTACATTTATGGTTTTTTGATGAGTTCTAAAATTCAATTTCGTCATTTAGAAGTGTTTGTTTCCTTTATTTTCATGATCAGTTCACTTGTATGCATGTACGAAAGATAATGTTAAATTGGAATAGTTATCTAGATTTGAAATTATATTTTATTAATGAACTTACATTATATTTAGTGGTCTTATATAACATTTTTTCTGATATTAGTATGAATCATTAGGTAAAATCATAATGATAACAATTTTGTTTTTTTATATTTTTTTAATTATCATGCATTAGTTTTGTTTTATTAATTAATATTATATATTTATATTGGCTACAAAACACCAAATAAGTTTTAATATACATATTATAATCTATTTTAACCATTAGAAATGGTTTTATTATCATCTATTAAATTGGTATTAGAATAATAATGAATCATCATCCATGAATGTGGTGAATTGACACATTAGAGATGATATTTTTATTTTTAGAAGAAAAAATAAGAAGAGAAAATAATGGATGTGGGAAATACCTTTATCATAAAAAATAATAGTATATATATCATACTAGATTTATAATTCATGTTTGGATAGAGTGTGTTATGAAAGGATAATAAAAGAAAAGAAATTGAAAGAAAAATAAAAGAACGAAAGGGGATTTTACCTCTTGAATTCCTCTCCTTGAGAACCTCCTTAAAGAACATTGAAATTGTATTTTATTGAGACATGAAAGACCAGAACGTGTGGGAAATGTTTTTTAGAGGCGTTTGTTATAAATTGTAAAATATTCAATGATTTGGAGGTTTTAGTAGAAGAGATGATGAGGGGTGGTATTTATAGAGGAGGAGAGGGGCGTTTTTTTATTATTTTATTCATTAATTTATTATTTTGGCTCAAGACAATCAGTAGTTTGAACCTTATCGCTAAATATATTAAAATAATTAAGGATATATCATGATTATGGTATTACATCATAAATACATCATATATGACTTAGTAATTCATGCATTTGTTAAATACTATAAATTGTAATATTACAATATTCACCATAAATTTAACTATTATAGAAAAATTCTAAAAATTTACTCTAACCATTAAATGACTTTTATAATTAAAAAATGAACTCATTTTTCTAAAAATGATTTTTTAAATAAAATCATCATTTACTCAAACAATATAGATTTTAATATTATAATTATTTTTATGATACTTTGAAAAATTCATTGAGGTCTCATAAAATTATATTATAATCATAATATAACTGAATATTAATTTCGGTATCTATTTTTTAAAAAATAATTTTATTTTTAATCAATATATTAATTATTAAATTTTAGATAAAAATTTTTGTTCGACAAAAATACCAACACATAATTTATCATTTTTAAAACATTTTTTTTCTTGTTTTATGATATAAATATGCCATATTATCATCTATAGGATACCTAACTATATTGATAGTTTCATAGGTGATGTTACTATTCTATTGGTCATATTATTATTCCTAATGGTTACGTTACTATTCCAATTTCAATAGTTAACAATGTATTACAATTTTAAAATTAGTGTTGCGGGAAGCATAAACTATCCAAGATGAAAATTTTTAAAAACAAAATACCAAAAAATCATGGGGTGTTACAATATTCCTTATATTTATAGTGATTTTCCAAAATTACCCAAAAAGGGTCCCTGACCCCAAAATATTTATTACTCACTATAATTGATATCTTATGACTTCTTTACAGATTCATTAAAATTATTTATATTTTATAACTTCCTTGTAATATAATTAATATCTTAATTGATAATATAGAGTCATTTACTCGACTCTTCATTCTTGAAAATATTAAATGAACGTGGAATATTTAAATAATATTCGTTTATATAATATTTTTCATGTATTTACTTTTATAATTTTTAATATATATTAACAAATAAATTCAATACTAATTATTATAAACTCAAATAATATAAATTTATTTATTCATTGGTGATATTATATCAACAAATATATCCCAAACCTTGTGGTGGGCCCCACCATTTCCTACACTCCTCTTAATCAAAATATGGTAGAATTTTGAAGATCCTATTATGTGTGACCCTCTAGTGTCTTGTCTCGATATCAGTGAATACAATTCATAGACCAAGAGGGGATTCTACATAGTCATAAAGGAGACTAAAGATATAAGGAATAGTCATAGAATGGACAATATTCTTATTGACAGACACTATGTAATTTAATCTCTTTATCTAGTGATATCTCATAAAGCAGGACACAAACTTATGTAATCATACCTTCTGATTTATTATTTTTTTACCTTACTGGATGGACTTAGCTTCTTCTACCTTGGACATGGATTTGGTAATGGTAATACAATCCTAATCAACCAGGCTTCAGATATAACTTCCTATTGAAAGATACAAATTCTATTTTGACTATTCAACCAATTTATACATCCAATGATGCACCCATCACAAGCTACCTCACCACATCTTCAATATCATGGTTTTTTTCTAACATATAAGTATTAAATAAAATTGAAGACATTGATAATGACCACAAGTTATGATACCAATAAATATTTTCATAGAGAGGAAAAACCAGTAAAACTTGAAATATGTGGTATTTTTATTGGTGGGTATGTCCTCATGATCTCATCTACTCAAGATGACCAACTGTGATGTTGACGAGAAGAAGTCAAAATTCTTATAATCCCCAACAGCTGATAGTTAACCATAAACTTTGTCATGTTAGTATAATGTTTCAAGAACATATGACATGTGTTTATGATTAATGTCATAGTATCTTGAGGTTCTTATTATAGCCTAGGAACTACTATAACATTTTGATACCCAAAATAATATATGGACATTACCATGTAAATAGTGGACGCAGTATATCAACACTATCATGGTAAGATTCCATAATTCATTACTCACAATATACAAGTTATGGTAATTAACAATTATTGTGTAATTTGGATATAGGTCACCCACTATAACACCAAACTATGTTTTTGTGCATAAAAATAGAAATTTTGGAAAAACACTTCATCTATTTTCAAATGATTTTTACTTTCATTTGTACTTAATTGCAAAATAGTGATGTCATTATATATATATATAACCATAAAATTTCATAAAATTTTCAGTCCTATGAATACCTTTTATTCCAATGGATACGTGATAACTGTCAAATTAAATAATATTTCTTTAATAGTATGTATTGTATCTTTTAAATTCAGTGATGAATGAAATTCAAGATTTCAAAAAAATAAAATATATTCGAAAAACATTATTTCATAAAATCTTGGGGTGTTACATCCCCCCAAATTAACTTTTACCACAAAATTAATCACTTTTATACAAATAACTAAGGATAATTCTATCTCATTACATCCTCATGTTCCCAAATATCTTCCTCAAGCTTTTTTTCACCACAAAACTTTTACCATGTGAGTTTCCTTATTTCATATAACTTTCTCTATACAATCAAGAATATCATTTGGTTGTTCCTTATAAGAAAGATCATGCTCCAGTGCTATGGCCTATAAATTTAGTACATGTTATGAATCAGGTATATTCCTCCTTTGAAGAGATATATGGAACATATTTTAGACTTGAGAGTGATTTGGTGGAAGAACCAAATGGAAAGATACTGTCCTGATATGATAATTAATTTTAATTGGATTGATATATCTAGGGATAAAATTACCTTTTTATCATAAGAATAATTTCATCATTTGGTTGTGCTTCAATAAACTTATTATTTATCTCTTCTTCCATGAAACAAAGATGACTTTTTCATGCCTAAAGCACTAAAAATAACTTCTAATGGATAAAAAATTCTATAAATTAATGATAATCCATTATGTCTATCTCTATTTATAATCAATACTAAAATGTATAGAACATGTTATTCGATAAAAACCAAGTTCAAATCAATCCATTCCATGAATAGTTAATCATGGAGCTCCTCCAAAATATTTCTGACTAAAATTGAATCCCAAATATCAAAATGATTTGATACCACATCCTCTCACGATCAACTTATCAATAATTTTAGTCACCCTTAAAGTCTCAAAACTAACTATGTATAGCTTAATCACTTCGAAAAAGTTGATTCAGAATATCTAATATGATTTCCTTATTCCAGAATCTATGTTTTGAAAGATAATCAATGCTAACAATCACATAAAGTTTCACTAAAGGATGAATGATAATATTTTCAGAGGGTTCATTCATGCTAAATTGAACATGAAATTACCAATGTAGAATATGTGGATAAGTGTTCCCTAATTATCATAAATCAATTAAACTATTGTTATTGTATAATCATTCCCTATTTTATATTCTCTTTAGAGGTTTCTGTAGATTTTCATATTCATTATCCCTTGCATTAAGTCTTTGATTCACATAATTACTAATATATTTTCATTTCAAACATAAGAGTGTGTGTGGTGAATTTTTTTTATCTCTTTCTCTCTATATTAATTTCATAACAAACCTTTGAATATCACTTATAAATTATTTTTCTCGATATATAAGATTCCAACACTTGTAGCACCATATTTCTCCTTTTATTAATGCACATAAGTGCTTCTTCCTACATTTTTTGAATATATGTGATTGAAATTTCATTCCACCATGTGATTTATTAGATTTCTCATGGGACTCAATCTTATTTTTCATATCAAATCCATGAGAATGGTCAAAATCTCCAATTTCTATTTCAACCTACAGTTCTCATAGAATGCTTATTTCATATATTCCAAAGCCTCTTATTTCCATAAAAATTTGATGACTTGATTTTAGGCCACTAATGAATCACAAATAATTCTTTCATGGATGATTAATAAATTAATAGAACACCTTGAAAGTTTTTTAGGTCTAGATTTATAAGTACCAATAGATTCATCATCCTTCTGTTTGTGCTTAAGATATTCTTATTACATCCTTGTATATAGAATAATAGGGAAGAACATAATGGAGAATATCCTATTAAAGTCATCAAATTACATTGAGATAATTTCCTATTCTTGACTTGTATTCGTAATAAGGTTCCACCATTGATCTTCTTCTCCTTACAAATGATAGACAACCGAAATTAATTTTTCATGCTCATAACACTAGAGAACAAATAATATGATTTCATTGGTACTAATACATTTTTCATTGACTAGTGGATCAATGGAACCTATAAAATACGGTGGGAATTTCCTAATAATGGACTCAATATAACATTTTCCCTCCATTGTTCATTTTTATTTTCATTATGATTCATATCTTGGTGAATTCGTGCGATCATTACAATGATATTTTGGATTCTAGTTCCATTAGAATTGTATTTCTCACGAGGAAAGTTATTGCATTATCCATTGAATTTAGAATTAACACAATTCCTTCAGGTTCCAGTCATTGAATAGAACCAAAAATAATATATTGATAAAAAATAATCATACAGGGAAAATAATTAGTAATGAAGAATAATTAATAGGATGTCCAAATCATAACACCTTCATTTAGATCCAAGACATGTTAGGTTCAACCTAGGTTATCTATTAAAATCATTCACAATAGATCATATAAAAATTTACCTTAACCAAATATTATCCCCTGGGAGTGTCAAACAAAGTGTGATGTAAGGCATGTTGTTGTATATCAGGTGATGATCGAGTATATCTCTATACAACTTATTTAGGGTTATCACCCCTTATTAAAACTATGATAGAGAAACATACACCTTTATTTTCTATATAAGAATGTAATATATTATAAATCATTTAAATATTTCATACTAAAACATTATGATGTTATCATATACATAGAATAATTATAATGGTTCACTAAATTTTGTAATCCTAATCTCCAAATATGGCCTAAAAGTTTTCTCTAATACCAACTATAAAGACTCAGTCCTCTCATACATAAATAATACATCTTAATAGATGATTATTCAATAAATTTTAAACAAACACTCCCAAGGACCTTATAGGTTTATTTTCATTAGATACAAGATACACAATATTATTATCCTATGAATGATCTTCAACATCTCCCAAAAATATCTCATCATTTAGTACTCTTCATAGACATTACCAGCTTAAAAACTTCCTTAAAACCAGGGAAACAAATTCATAATAAAGAGTGAGTTGAGATTCTTAGTAAGGGTAAATATTTAATATATAAATTTATTATCCTATGTAAGATTAAATAATCTTAAAGGTACGATAATGAGAATATAACATACAATGTTCTTACCCAATAAATCATGGATCATAAACAAGATTCATGGCATAAATCTTGGAAGTTTATAAGACATGAATCAATAAGGAATCAAAAAACATGATCCACAGGAGAATAGATTTGGATTAAGACATATATTTTTGGAATGCACATATGTATAAAAAATATTGTTTCATGTTTATCCACCAAGACATTTATAACATGTTTGGATTGGGCTAAACACTTGTGTACTAGCTTTGGACTTGGGATTGTACCCTCTTGTTGTGGGCATGGAGTAACCTCTCGTGTAACCTATTATTATGGGATCTAGATAACCTCCATTGTTTCCTTCTTTATTATTGGGATAACCTTTAGTATACCTTTCTATCTCATATAACATTAATCATATCCCATTAAATTGTAGGGAGATATAGTTCCAACTAATCACGTAATCCATTCATTTGTATTCCATAAGACTATAAGACATTCATCATATTATAACCCACAAAAAGAAATGTGCCTCAAAAATATGTAATCAAAGAATTACCCATTAAAAATATAGAGGTTTTATAAACATATTGTTATTATATCCATAAACCATCCATAGAATGAATAAATATGGTATCATTGGATTATATCCCAATTAAATCTTAAGAAAAATCAAAGTATTCAAGAATTTATGTAAAATGATTTTCAAATATCACATGGAACACGTATTGGGGAAAATAAACCTTTCACTAAGAAAATATCATTTTTAAAACTAGAAATTCTCAAAACATTTTGGAATTCATTTTCATTGAAAATAACCATTTCACTTTAAAAATAACCTTTTGAAAATAAAAATAATTGAAAATAATTTTATTTGGAAATAAAATTGTAATCTTATAAAGCAATATTCACTAAAAATAATTTTTTTCAAGGTAGGAAATACCATTAATGTCATACAAGTTAAAAGAAAAAACTCCTTTCACACTTTGGTAAAAAGTCAAAAATATGCCTCATTCAAAATATAACAAGAATATTACCTTTATAAAACCTTTTATGCACAAAAACATGGTTAAAAATGACTTTAAACAATTAAAAAATTCTTGAAAACATTTTCAAGTAAACATGGGTATGGTTGCAAAAAGGGGTTTTGACCGAATATGTAAATGAAGTATATTTTACATATAATAATTCTTTTCATCGATTGAGTACATAAAAAATTAAAATAAAAAGAAAAAATATACTATCCTAAAATAACCATAATAGAAGAAACCCAATTATTTTCTTGAGAGATATATCATAATATTTAATAATTGAAATAATAATCTTTAATAACTCTAATAAACAATGATATAGTAATTTGAATCCTTTACCACATCGGTAACGTTTCCATGATAAGACCATGAAAGGATATAGTTAAATTAAAATTTAAATATAATGATAATAAATAAATTTATGATATAACATGTCAAATGGGATTTAAATACACATCATTAAATAATATGGTTGCATAAGATAGCGTATGCCTCATAAAAGGAAAATTAAGAAAAAAATGGTTACAACCAAGGTAACTTTTGAATCATACTCCCCATTAATGAATAACATAAAATCAAACTGTTAAAAATAATTATAATATGTATATTAATGGATATTTCATGTAAATGTGGTAGTACATATTCCACATAAATAAATGTGTGGTGAATGTGGCATATATCTCCCAAAAATAAAAGAGAGACTTGAGATCCCTTACCTTAGGTCCTCATTTCCTTCATACATGTTCAAAAATCCTATATAATAAATATATTTTTATTATAAATATATTTAAAAAACTTATATATATAATACTATATATGATATTATTATGACCTTTTATTACCTTTTTATTATAAATTCCATGTAAAAATCATGTTGTGGTTAATAACCACTTCGTTTTTCACATATGATTAGGATTTGTAGTTTTGGTCCTTTTACATTAATCAGGGTTCCATACTATCCATGATATTACTCATGATATAAATATAATATATATTTATTATATATATATATATAATCATCAATAAAAACTAGATATGTAAAAAATGTATTACACAATTCATGGACATGGTAGATCATATGTATGCATGAATAAAGTTTTCATTTTTATGAGAGAAGGAATTAAAGTATGGTAAATATTAATTAAAAATTAAATAATTATTACTATATAATTTATATGACATTTATAAATTCAATTTATCCTTCCTACCTTCCATGTAATGTTTAAGTGAAAAATGAATCACATCGCTTCACGATGATTTATTTCACTGTAAACACAGGTGACATTATGGTAACCCCACTAAATTGAACATAAGAAGTAAAATGTTAAAATAGAATTATATAAGTATAATAATTAAATAATTCTCATATAAAACTGTTATATCTATCAATATAACCATCCATGAGAGGTGTTGATGGAAAGTAAATAACATTAGATCTCAAGGTGGTACTCCATCATACAGATGATGGATGATTGTGTTTCTCATTTGATTGAAGTAGTGATGGATACAAATTATGATATTAACATGATAAAATATAAATATATATAGATATATTTATTTTCATATTATCATAGATTAATAATATTTTATTGAGGTGGGAGGATATATAAAATAAAACTAAATTTTAAGAATTTTACCTCTTCAATAGAGAATTTCTTTAGGTTTATACGTAAAGACAAAGAATGGATTTATGATAAAAATTAGGTTTCCAATATTATTGAATGGAACTAAATAATATATTTGGGTAGCTATTGGATGAACCAAATGAGTTTTTATGTATAAATAGGAGTAACGAAATGGTGGGTTTTATAATTGAGGTGAGTGGCACACTAGAAATTTTTTTGAAAATAAAAAGTGATACCCACATTTCTCACATGCCAAAATCATAAATAAAACATGATATTATTGAACATTATATATACAATGGTTGAAATACATCTAACAAATAATAATTTTACATGTTTATTATAATTAACCATACAAAACGTACATAGACATTAAATAACTTTTGTCAAATACTTAGAACATTAGACAAATAGATGCCCAAAGAAAATATTAGATTAGTGCCTTTGGAAACATGGAAACATAAAAATTGGTACATGAATGAGATAAATTATCTATCACTAGGTTCTTACTGAATATAATCCTTCTTAGAAAAATCATACATAATACAAATCTTCATAACCTGGAGAAGGAAACATAAAAAGGGGTGATATCATATGCTCAGTAAGGGTAAACAAGGGAGACATGTAAGAATAAACATGAGAATAGGGATATGAGAATGTGAATATTAACATTAGAATATCATTCCGTGATTATCAAAGACCATAAACACAAATCATGGAATAAATATTGGATTCTCATAAGACATGAATCATAACTAAATGAAGAACATAAGCCATGAAATCAAAACATAGGAATTAAACATAGAATTGTGGAAAACACATAAGCATATAATATGAATTCAATAGTAGTCAAAGAATTACTTACAAGTCGATATTAGTAGTATGGGTTCACCCCCATGGAATCTTAGAAGTCATATTTCACTCTCATGACCATCTTTATGGAATGAGTTCACTCCTCACACTATCTTGGTAGTTCTAGTTCACTCCCATGTTTAACTTAGTAGCACGAGTTCACTCTTCATACCATCTTGGTAGTCATGGTAAACTCCTATGGCCATAATAGTAGCATGAGATCACTCCACATACCATCTTGGTAGTCATTGGTCACTCCCATTTCCATCTTAGTATCATGAGTTCACTCTTCATACCATCTTGGTAGTCGTGGTTAACTCTAATGGATATCTTAGTAGTCATGGTTCACTCCCAAGACCATTTTAGTCTATCTCATGAGATAAAAATATTTACCTAATGCATTCGAGGGAGATATAGGTCCCCTAATAGCCTAGTGAAATCATATATACATGTCCCATTAGATCATAATCAGTCATATCATAACACATTAAATAAAATGGGTGTTATAAGCATGTAATCATATTTTAACCTATGTTGAAATGAAAGGTTTCATAATAATTTCATCAAAACATAAACTATGAAAATAAGAAGGTTTCAGAATCATAAAACCCATGAAAAATAAATAGTTTTCATAAATTTCACACCATCAGAAAATAAACCATTAAGAGAAATAATATCAATGGAAACACTGAATAATTTCCCCAGAAAGTCATGAGGAACATCAACGAATGTCTTCTTAGATGGAAAATAATTTTGAACGATCCATTAAAACCATTTCATGAGTAAAATATCCATTTTTCATTGAAAAATTATTTTAAAACATAATTCATTTTGAAAACTTGTTTCTTTGACAATACTATGAAAACATTAAAAGAAGGTTTTAAATCATTTTGAAAACATTTTTCCTTGAAATCATATAAAAGAAGATTGAAAACATTTTTAAAACAATTTTCAACGAAAAAAATTTAAAACATATAAAGGATTATTTTAAACATTTTAAAACATTTTCCATTTAAAAACATTTTAAAACTTATAAATAAATATTGAAAAAATTTTGGATACCATTTTCATAGAAAATTTATAAAATAATATTGAAAATTGTTTGGAAACCATTTCATAAAAATTTATTTGGAAACTTATAATGAACGCTTGAAATTGTTTAAAAATAATTTTTAAACATAAAACATTTTTTAAAACCCTTTTCATTGAAAAAATATAAAATAGGATTGAAAAAATTTCAAAAACCATTTATTTGTAAACATTACGAAAGAACCATGAAAACATTTGAAAATAATTTTCCTTAAAAACACACATAAGAATTAAAAAAAAATTGATAACCATTTCTATAAAAATTTATTTATAAAAAATAATAAAAATTAACCTTTTAAGCATGAAAAGTATGCTTCATATAAATTATGGTGGGTAAATATGTACTTGTCGTATGAGGTAAAAAGAATATTCCTTTGGCATGGTAAAAATGTTAGAAAATTTATTTATTTAGAAAATTACCAGAATATTCCTTTGGAAACCTAGGTAAAACTAAGAAAGGGTAAAAAAAATATTTTAAAGATTATATGATAATATTATAATATTCTTGTAAACTCTTTTTGGAAAACATGGTTTTGAATGAACATGGATTTCTCACAAAAGAGATGGTATAGTCATGATTTCTTAAAAAGAAATTTTTAACATTATAATAAACCAAAGTGTAAAAAACTGGTACTAATACATGAATATATC
This sequence comes from Viscum album, assembly GCA_963277665.1. Taxonomy (NCBI): domain Eukaryota; kingdom Viridiplantae; phylum Streptophyta; class Magnoliopsida; order Santalales; family Viscaceae; genus Viscum; species Viscum album. The sequence goes on along the minus strand of OY728153.1, from coordinate 567,831,960 downwards.
ATGAATAACTGGAGGATGAGAATATTAATGAGTTTTCTTGATATATTAATAACAATATTTTGTCAAAGGAAGCATAAACATGAACAATCTTGGAAAAATATGAAATTGTTTTAATAAACTCTTATCTCTTTGTATCTTGGTTTCATACTCTCCATGTAAAAAACTGAAATTAAATTAATCTTAAAATATAGTAAAATATTAATATTCATTATATAACATGTCAAATATAAGTCTATACACCACAAAAAAAGAATATACATGCATAACAAAACATGTGTCTCAAAGAAGAAAAATAAAGAAAAAACTATCTCATCGATTTTGTAAAATGTGAAACAAAAACCCCATGAATGGGGGATCATAGAAAATATATGTAAATAACCATAAATTAAATTATAATAATCATAGAATAAATTTTTGTTTAGTATATACAGTATGAAAAATAAAATAGTTATGAACATGGCATGTATCTCACGGATAAAAAAAGTGAGATGAAATTCTCTTAATTTGTGTCTTGACTCTCTCCATACTCGTTAAAATATACTATATAATAACTTTAAGTATATTATAAATATTTTATGGAACCATATTATTATATCTAATACCATATGTGGTTTTATTATGGATTTATATTACCCTCTTGTTATCAATTTGATGTTAAGGTTACACTTTGGGTAATATTCTCTTTATTTTTAACTTGTGTCTTAATTTGTTTTATCATTGGTCCTTAGACATATATCATGATTTTCATAATGAAAAAAATCATATAAATATTATTTATTTTCATTATATTTTTTCTATAATAATATTTATATTATATAATTATGAAATGGAATACACCATTCATGGAGACGGTAGGCCTTACGAATGCATGAACACAATTTCTGATTAATTGTCATATTGAAAGAATGAAAATAAATGAAATATATTTATATATATGTATATATATAATTAATTTATTATAATAATTATATAATATATTTCATATAATTTCCATAATCACATCCTAAATGCATTCCATGTATTGTGTGAATGAATCATAGTGCTTTGAGGGGGTGGTAGTCCACACTTCCTCAAATGAAATTATCGTATTTACACTAAATGGAATGTATAAGGAAATGTGTTATAAAAGGATTACATAATAATAATGATATAATTAATATAATATATAAAATATATTAATATAGTGTCCATCACAGTGTTTACCATGATATGTGGTAAAGTAAAACTGTACGATCATCGTTTCGTGAGGCGGTAGTTCATCGTACACATAAACAATATGTTTGTTACCCAATAGATAGAAGTGTCTGTAAGTGTAGGTAGAAATATTTTCTTAAAAACATACTAGTATATTTCGTATACTATTTTTGTTAAAAATAATATAATAATAATATTTTAGGGGGTGGATAATTGAAATAACATATAAGAACTTGAGGAAGGATGTTACCACTTATTCAGGTAACTCCTTTTGGATTGCACCAAAGGGATTTCCTGGATTACATATATCCCAAAGGGAGGATTCTAGGATGAGGGTATGAATTTTTTGAGATATTTGGGAAGATATTTTTCAAGCCAGCGTGTCTTCAGAGGAGTGAGTAAGTGGTAGGAGATTAGCCCTTTTTATTGTGGAGGAGGAGTGACACTCTTGTAAGTTTTGGGAAATGTAATTCCATCCCCATTTTTCCATAATAAAGTGGATCCAATAATATACCGAAGTAGATAATATTTATTATAGGGTTGAAACATTTCCATCCAATGGATTTTTAAAATGTTTATATGTTATTTAGGGCCCTATGTTTAATTTTTAGTCCTTTGTTAAACTTAATTCTACCTTAATCGATTAAAATAATTTTAATTATATTCACTAATATTTTGGGTCAAAAAATAAGTTGACCTTATTATAGATTATAAATTATTTTAATTAAAAATATGGAATCCATTTTTTCAAATTCTAATCTAATAACTTGGAGAAATTAATTTAAATTTCATCATGTAGTCAGGTCGACAATGTAGGGTTTTAAAGTAAAGACTTTCAAAAGTTTGCTATGTTTTTATATTCAATTTCAAAGTGAAATTAATTATAGTGAACTAAATTAATTTTATTGATAAAAATATGATCTAATTAGCCTTTAAATAAATTTAAATAGAATTTATCCTTATAAATAAATTATACGAAAAAGGATATTTGAATTGAAATTCAGTATTTTTAACTATTCATTAAAAAATGAAACCATACATAAAAATAAAAAAAATCATCCTAACCTAAATTTTGTGTTTATATTTAATATATAAAGTTTATTGTTATGTATTAAATCTATAAAATTTCCAAATATTATTTTTAAAATGGATTCCCCAATAAAAGGCGATATAACTACCTTTATAAAAATATAGGTTTTTAAGCATACAATTGGGTTTGTTCTGATCTTATGTCTATCAAATAAGTTGGATGAAAATAAAAAATATTTGATTTAATATATAACATATATGTTAACTTAATATCATACACTATTTTTAATTAATTGTATTTATTAATACAAAACACCTCAGTTAGCATAAAAATAAAAATATATCCTTTATATTCAATTGGTTCTTATATTTTAATTTCTAATTAATTGGTAACCTATGAATTCAACTTATGTTTTTGTAAATCATATGTTTTTATATGTTTTTTAATATTATTCATTACCTATAATTTAGTAGCTACGTTATATCTGAGTATATTAAATTATTATATATTATTGTTCAACAAAACTCAGTCTTGTGTGTTACACAAGCCATCGAGGAAAGTTATTGTTGCTTATGACAAAAGGAATATTAAGTGTTACATGTAGAAAAATATAAAATTTATTTTGTGTGTAGTGAAATGTTAACTTGGTATTTTATATAATGTATTCCAATTATAGTGCTTTGATTCATGAAAACAATTTTCATTGTTCAATGAAATGAATAATATCAAAAATATAATTTAATTTGAAAAAATATTTCTCAAAATCTAAGGGTGTTACATTATACCCCCTTAAAATGAACTTATCCATTGAAATTTATCTGGTTTATCAAAGTATTAATACTTGAATGTTACTTTAATAGAGACCCACATCGTAAAAATGGATAATAAAACATCCTTTTAAAAAGTAAATATGGATACATAACAATTACCCATTGTAACATATAACTTTTTTTACATATTGGAGAACACATGTTGTACTTGAAAACATGGAATGTAAAAGAAATTTAACCATCATTGTCTGATGGAGAGTGAAAGTGAACTGGGTTAGGAGAAAGTTAACAATCACAAAGCCATAAAGCTATGATGAACTAAGGGACCATCTGATTCATCAGAAATTGAGGTACTATGATAGAACGTTTGGTTTCAAGATCCATATTTCAAAAAGATAAATAATTTTCATGAAAAGATATACTTTCTTGATTTTATGAAAATATCACCCTTTTTTGTTCCTTGATCAACTTAACCAATTTCTCCAAAAAGGAAGGTGAAATTTTCTTTCATGAAGCACTAACAGATCATGAGATCTACGATATGACATACCATTTTCCCTTAGTTATCATAAATGATGTGTTTTTTAACAGGTTATCAAATTTGTATAAATACTCATGTGGTGAGATAATGCAATATTCTCATAAACTTCATTTGAATATTAACTAATCATTCCATAAATTGTTAACATTGTAACCATTCAAAAAGTTGATGATCTAAAAAATTAGAAATTAGGTAATTAAATTACCTTAACATTGTCCCCAAATATATGATAAAGTAAAACTTTGTTGTCACATTTCAAACATGTGAATACTATCATCGTTTATTTTACTAAAACATGGTAATAAACTAAATTACCATAAATCCTTTTAGAAAAAAATCATGCTTCCTTTTCCCATTTATTATTGGATATATTAATTAAATAAAATATGTTTTAAAGATAATACATGATGACATAGACATCTTTTTCAACAAATCAATAATCAGATCCAGCATAACCAGTGTTATCCAATTTACTTTATTCAAATCAATCAGGTCTTTATATAAGCAAAACAAAATTTTCACGATATCTTGATCACATTAAGGTTTACCTTACCAAAATAAAAATGTCACTTTTATATTTATTCATCACCATTAAAAATATCATTTTTAATCCTTAATGATAAATTATACTTAAAATACTTATATATTTCATGATTCATATAACATAATCTTTGAATTCTAAAACATAAGTACTTCATTCATCTAACATTATTCTTAAATAATTACTCCATCTCCATAAAATAATTCCTTAATACCAAATACAATGAATATGAAATAAGAATCATGTCTTAAGGTTCATCAAACACAATTTAATCATTCTTCTTAGGATTAACTTAAAAAATACTTGAATAACATCACATATCTTTCACATGTCATTTGCGGTCTCTTTATCTTCAGAAGTATAACCAATACTCATAATACCATCCCGATTCTCGTTATGAGATTTTCACATTGGAAATATATTTTATAATTCCCACACATTACACATCTAAAAAATTCAATTTTAAACATGTTCCTTTTAATTCTCTCCATTTACTAAAACCAGAAAGCAAGGGGTGAGAAACACATATCATAGAAGAAACCCACATAATAATGAAAAATTAGTTTTAAGATGTCAAAATAATTAAAGATATTGTTTAATAAACAAAAAATTTGGTTAATACTAGGTTATTGACAATTATATTATATTCAAATTCTTCATATTGGTTCATGAGGAGTTTTTTAATTTCCAAAACATATCCCCCGGGAGTGTTTAACCAATTGTACAACAAGGCCCATTTCCATGTACCAGATTAACCCAAGTCAGGTCTGAGACATATTGTCTAAGTTGTTCCCCCTAGGTACATATTTTCTAAAGCCACATCCAATTTTAGTATCCAAAAAAGGATTTATTTCTAGGAAACCACTCACTTTATCCTTTACCAAATTTCCAGGATAATTTCCTAAATGTTAACTCATCCTTATATTTATCCTTAGATACATCCCTAGATATATCCTTAGAAATATACCTAGGTATCTCACTAAAGTTTTCTCATCCATTTTTTCAATTTTTGACTAAACCTTTTCTCTGATACTAACTATAATTAACCATACATAATGTTCATTGAAATTATATAACTTTTACAGAATACTTAAAACATTAAACAAACAGACGTCCAAAGATTATATTATTTTAGTGCCTTTGTAAAGAAGGAAACATAAATAGTTGTACATGAGTGAGATACATTATCTCCCACTAGGTTTTCATGACTAAAAACCATCTTATACACATCAATATTAATACATATCTTCATAACCTAGGGAATGAAACACAAAAATTGGTGATCTCAGATGCTTAGTAAGGGTAAATAAGGGAGACATGTAATCATAAACATGAGCATATACGTACGAGAATGTGATCATAATAATAGAAGATAATACCATTAAAATAAAATATCATTAATATGAATCATGAAATAAATATTTGATACTCATAAAACATGAATCATAAGTAAATGTGGAATATAAACCCTGAAATAATAACATAGGAATAAAACATGGAATTGTTTCAAACAAATATTCTTATAATATGATTTCAATAGTATTAAAGGAATCACTTCCAAGGACATATTAGTAGTATGGGCTCACTCCCATACCATCTCGATAGTCATGCTCCACTCTCATAGCCATACTAGTTGTATGAGTTCACTCCTAATACCATCTTGGTATTCATGGTTCCCTCCCATTTCTATCTTAGTCGAATGAGTTTACTCCTCACACCATATTGGTGGTCATGGTTCACTTCCATTGTCATATTAATAGCATGAGTTCACTCTAAATAAAATATTTTTAGCCATGTTTCCATATAATGGACATCTTAGTAGCACTATTTCACTATTCATACCATCTTTGTAGTCCTGGTTCCCTCTCATGGTCATCAATGTAGTCAAGGTTCACTCCCAAGGCCATCTTAGTCTATCTCATGAGATATAAATCATTGCCCAATGTATTAGAGGGAGATATAGGTCCCACCCATTTCATAACATAATAATACATACATGTTACACAAGATCAAAAAAACATATCATAACCCATGAAATGAAATGGGTGTCATAAACATTAAATCATATCATTACATGTGAAAAAATAGAGGTTTTATAGTCATTTAATCAAGTCAAAACCCATGAAAAAAATATTTTATCAAAATTATATAACCCATGGATGAGAAAAAATATTAATAAACATCACACCATCAAAATATATACCACGCAAATAAATAATATGAATTGAATAATTGAATTATTTCCCCCGAAAAGCATGGGTAACATTAGTGAATGTCATCTTAGATGGAAAATAATTTTGAAAGAACCTTTAAACCCATTTCTTGAGGAAAATATTTTTTATTCTATGAAAAATTATTTTTTAAGAATAAATCCTTTTTTAAACTATTTTCTTTGAAAATAAATTGAAAATATTGAAATAAGGTTTGATAACATTTTGAAAACCGTTTCCCATGAAAACAAATAAAAGAAGCTTGAAAAAAATTTGAAAACATTTTTCTCTAAAAATACATTGAAAACATACAAAGTATTCTTGAAAACATTTTAAAAAATTTTCCTTTCAATCGTTTTTAACAACATATAAATAAAGCTTGATTTTTTTTTAAAACTATTTTCCTTGGAAACATTTAAAGGAATCTTGAAAACGTTTTGAAAACCATTTCTTTGAAAATACATTGGAAAATTATAAAAAAGGGTTGAAAATGTTTGAAATACCTTTTTTAACTTAATTTTTTTTTGTAAAAATTTTCTTTTAAAACTTATAAAAGTGGCTTGAAAACATTTCAAAACCCATTTATTTAAAAACATTATAAATGAATCATGAAAACATTTGAAATAATTTTTACTTAAAAATAGGAATAAGTATCTTAAAAACCTTTTTAAAACCATTTCATTGAAAATTACTTTTATAAAAAATATTTCAAATTAACCTTTAAAACATGAAATATAAAATTATTTTAAATTATGGTGGGTAAATCATTACATGTCATATGAGGAAAAAAGAACATTCCTCTTTTCATGGTAAAAAGGTTAGAAAAGTGATTTTTTAGAGAGGAAAAAATAAGATTCCTTTGAAAAAATTGGTATAAATAAAAAGGGTAAAAATATTTTTAAATATTATAGGATAATATTAGAGTATTATCGGTAAACATTTTTAGAAAAAAATTATTTTGAAGTAACACAGATTTCTGACGGAAGAGAGCGTAAAGTCGGGATTTCATAAAAACTAATTATTAACTATATTCTGTACCAAATAGTGAAAAAATGTTTCTAATACAAGAATATTTCATGATTAGTTGTAGTAGAATAATATTAATGTGTGGTAAAGAGAAATGAATCATATTATTTCATCAAATTAATAATAAACATGATCAATCTCGAAAAATTATTAGATCATTTCAATAAAATATTATCTCATGGTAACATGGGTTCATAATCCCAATGTATGTGCATAACAAAAAGAAAATAGTTATGAACATGTCATGTATATCTCATGGATATAAAAAGTGAGAAGAAATTATCTTACCTTGTGTCCTGACTCTCACCGTACTCATTCATACCTCCAGTATAATATCTGTAAGATTAATATAAATATTTTAAAAAACCATATTTTTATATCTAATATCATATGTGGTTTTATTATGACTTTATATCACCCACTTTTTTAAAATTTCATTCTATGTTTATGCTTCAGGTAATATTTGGTTTGTTTTTCGCTTGTGTTTTAATTTTTTATATCTTTGGTCCTTATACTTATATTATGATTTCTAGAATTAAAACCATGATATAAATAATATTTTTATTCCATATATTTGTAATATAATAATATATAGAATGGTGAAGTATGAAATGGAATACACCATTCATGGAGCTGGTAGGTCGTATGTACACATGAACATTGTTTCCATTTAATTGTTGAATTAAAAGAAATTAATTAAAAGACACACACATATATATGTATGTATATAATTCCTACAGTATAATTATTATATCATATATATAATATAAGATCAACAAACACATCCTTAATACATTCTGTGTGGTGTGTGAATGAATCACATCATTTTGAGGTGGCGGTAGTCCACACTTGCTCAAACAAAAATATCTAATTTACACCAAATGGAATGTATAAAGATATGTGTTTTAAAAGTATTAAAGAATATTAAAGAAATAATTAATATAATATATAACATATATAAATATATTCTCCCTCATAATTTCCACCATTATATGTGGTATAGAAAAAATGAATAATCATCATCTCGTGAGGCAGTAGTTCTCCGTACACGTACACATAATCTTCGTTACCCATTAGATGGAAGTGTGTGTAGGAGTAGGTATAAAAATTATCATAAAAAAATACTAGTATATTTAGGATAATTGTTTTTCTATATAATTATCTAATAAAAAAATTGGTTGGATAATGGAAATGACATAAAAGAACATGAGGAAGAATATTACCTCCTATCTGGGTAACTTCTTTTAGTTTGCATCAAAGGGATTCATTGGATTATTTAAACACGAAAGGAAAGATTATTAGATGAGTTAAGGGATTTTGAGGATGTATTTTTCAGATCTTGTTCAATAAAAAGTGTCTTGATAGGATTAAAAAGTGGGAGGAGATTAAGCCTTTTATTGTGGAAGAGGTGTGACACTATTGTAATGTTTTGGAAAAAGAATTCCACCCACGTTTTCTCCAATGGAAAGTGGATCCAATAACATACCATAGTAGATAAAATTTATTATATGGTCAAAATATGGATATAAAATGTCTTTATTACATTTTTATACCTTATTTTGGCCCTTAAGTTTAAGGTTTAGTCTTTAGTTAAGATTAATTTTACCTTAATCGATTTAATTAATTTCAAATACTTTGAGTAATATTTTTCATCCAAAAAAATTTGATCTTGTTATAAATTATAAATTATGATGATTACAAATATGGAATCTATTTTTCCAAATTCCGACCACAAAAGTGGTAGAAATTAGTTTATGTTTAATCCTACAATTGGGTAGACATCCAGGGTTTTTAAAGTAAAACTTTGAAATGTTTGTTATGTTTTCATATTCAATATCAATCATAAATTTATTCCAATATCCTAAATTAATTTTATTGATAAAAATATGATATAATTAGACATAAATAACAATTTTAAATAAATTTAACCTTATAAATAAATTACATGAAAAATAAGTTTTGAATTAAAATTCAGTATTTTAACTATTCATTAAAAAAAATGAAAACTTATAGAAAAATACAAAAATCCATCATAACCTAATTTTTATGTTTTTATTTCAAATATAAAGTTTATTTTGAAATATTAAATTTATAAAAGTCATAAAAATCGAATTAAAAAGGGTTTACAATTAAAATATGGTAAAACTAGCTTTGTAATAAAATATAGGGTTTGATTGTAAAATTGGGCTTGTTCTTATATTATGTCTATAAAATATGATTTATGAATATCAAAAAAACCTTTCATGAATATATTACATATATATTACTTTATTATCACTGTCTAATTGTAATTTATTTTATTTATTAAGAAAAAACACCTATGTGAGCATAAAAACAAAAATACATCATTTATATTCAATTGGATCTTATATATTAATTTCTAGTTAATTTGTAAGATTTTAATTAATTTTATATTTTATTAGACCTTATATTTTCAAAAGATAGTTAATATTATTCACAAATGAGAATTTTACGGCTAGGTAATATATTATTAAATTAAATAATTCTATATTATTGTTCGGTAAAACTCGGTCTTGCATGTTACTCAAGCCATCAAGGGAAGTAATTTTTGTGGGTAAATCAGTATATCCTCAGTGTTCTATATAGTGAAAGATAAAATTTATGTTGCGTGTAGTGCATGATTAACATGGTATTGTGTATAATGCAATATAATACTAGTGTTTTGATATATAAATACTAATTTCATTGTCGCATGAAATGAAAAATAAAAAAATATTAAATTTATTTGAAAAAAATTCACAAAATTTCATGGTATTACATTTATAGTTTATTTTTACCCAAAACTTTTTTGTTTAACATCCCGACAAACCCTTTTTTACCTTAAGCATGGTAGTTAATTTTTATTGTTTTTTACTTTTCATTATTGTAAAAAAATAAGTTAAACTAATTATATTATAAAAATATTCAAATTAAAAATATGGAATCCATTTTTTTAAATTCAAATCACATAATTATGATAATTTCAATTAGAATTAAACCCACTAACATAATAAAAAAATTCCAAAGAGAAAAATATCCCAAATTTAAAAAGTTTTTATATCAAATTTCAATATGATATTGGTCCTACTATCCTAAATTTGACTAATAATTATATAATTTAACTAATTTTACAATTAAAACCATTTTTAAAAAAATACAACCCTATATATTCTTTAAATGACAAGGTTATTTTTAATAAAAACTAATATATTTCACTATTGAATGAAAAATTAATCATTTTATAAAGAGACTGAAAATTCACTATAAGTAAATTTTTATATGATTATTCCAAAAATGAAGTTTATTTTTTAATTTAATTTTATAAATTTTGAAAAATATTTTTTTTAGAAATGTGCGTAAAAAGCAAGAAAACTTCTTTTTAGAAAAAATACAGTTTTTAGAATAAAATTTGATTTATTCTTTTCTAATAAATAGAAAACATATAATATGTTGGTTAAAACACTTTAATTAATATATAATATATTAATAAAATTAAAATAATTCACCAAAATGGTTTTATTTAATTTATTGTGCATAAATACAGTTTTTTAGAAAAAAATTCCTTTATTTTCAAATGGATTCTAATTTCATTTGTAATTAATTGGAAACCAAGGAATTTATTTTATATATATTCATAACCTAGTATTTTCATATTTTTTTCAATAAAATTCATAAAAATTATTCCAAAAGATATTCAATAACCATCATATTTAATATTAGTATTTTAATAGTATGTTATGTTTCATTTAAACATAGTATTGAATATAATGAAAGCTAGAGAAATAATAAAATATATTTAAAAAAATGTTTCAAAAAATCTTGAGGCATTTCACAAAAATAATCAAGAAAATATCCATGATTTTGATTCCAATTTAATCTACAATACCAATTCTCAACCACAACCAGAAATTATAACCCCCATTGAAATTCTATTTATAAATGATCTAGGATGTGTGACTAACTAACAATACTATATGAATTGCCTCTGTTGGAATTAGAATGACAACCACTATGATATCTCACACACCATAATTTCAATCTTTCTTGGGAAGTTCGTTTCGAAAGGTTTAGTATTAGGGAAACATAAGAAAATAAACTAGAATCCATCAAATAGTGTTGAGTTAGGTTTTTTGTGTTGGGGAATTTTTGGAAGTGTATCACCCAACCATTCATCATAAACGGTGTCCTTTGAGGCTTTATGTACCATCTATACTACGATTTGGGAAATAGATTCTATATAGATATCTATCTTGAATATTGAATATAAGGTGAAACTTAATATGATTTGGAATACGATCTCGAGAGGTGTCATTATAGCAGTTGGGAAAGTAGTAAAACAATGCCAATATGATAAAGGAAACCCAATGATTCAAGTTACCATAAGAATATAGGTTCAACATCATCCTAAGTGTAGGAATTGATAAAATATATTATGGGATATGAATCATGGATTGAAATTTCTGGGACTACCAGGGAGCTGACTAAACGAAAGAACAAATTTTGAACAACAAAGTGCATATGTTCTGATATGATAGTTAGCATCATAAAATAGGGTGAGTTAGTGGTGAAGTGGTTGTACCACCTGGAAGTAACATTATAATATGATAGAACAAGTGGTGTTTCATTTATAAACACGAACACCATCAAGAAACAAATACTCAACTGAAGTACACGATAGTATCTCCCGCTATACACAAAGTGAAAAGTGAGATAATGAGGAACCACTTTTGATGCACCAATATAGGAAATAAGAAGTATACCATAGTGCAAGGATATGTTTCAAAATCATTATGGAGACCATATGTTAATTTTGAATTAAAAAAGTGGATAATGTATTAAGACTATATACTATTTTTTCTATTAGATATTTGAACTCTTCCTAATTCCAATAACACATCAACTATGTCAAAAAAATACATATCTCCGAGATAAGTGTAATCCCACTTTAGCCATTTGAACATCCCATTATCGATAGTTTGTGGGATCCAAGGGTATCATATAGAAGATATTTCCATTGGAAACAGGGAGCCTATAATAGATATTGGTTTGAATGAGCATACACATGTGTCTATATGGTAAAAATGACTCAGACCGTAGTTCAACCATTAGGATATAATGGTGGGGTTGGAATGATATGTGTTTTTGGTTTCTATGGTGTCACTATTCCAACATAAAAGTAGTTTGAATTTTTATCATATTTAGTTGGTTATCAATCCATAGGTGTCATAGATCTATTTCAACGTCAACTATTGGTAACTATCCAAACATAACACTAGGCCTTTCGAACTACCGAGCAACTCAAACCATCCCACCTTCCTAGCCTTCTTTCATCGACCTTATAGAGCCAATGCTATGAGATGAGCTTTGGTGTTTTGGTAATGGGCAATATAAACCAAAGGTAATGTTCATTTGGTCTATTTTATACATTTGTAGCTTCACCATTGGGATCAAATCTACCTTCAATACACTGACATTGATCAAAACATGTGCTAAAAACAAGACACAAGGTCTCAAAAGATTTTACAAAACCTGGTCAATACTATTCCTTTAATTGAGTTCATTTTCCATTTTAGACCTCATTTTTTAACTTCATTTTTCTTATCTTATATTGATACTTGGTATTCAATGTTAATATCCTTTCTTTTTTTAAGAATGCATTGGTCACATATATGACTTTATTAATCGTGAATAATGATTATCTATTATCTTGCATCCTTTTGCTCAAGAAAATATCCCATTCTTGGTTTAGAAATATTTTTATGTCTCCTTACACTATAATTTTAGCCTCTCTCATATGGTTGAAGCTCACTCATCATGGGATATGCTTCATCCTCTGGTGTGTGAGAAGTTTATCTAATTTATTTTAAGAATATGTCATCTCCATCTTCCATCCCTACCAAAGGTGATGCTGACTCCAAGAATGTGAGTTCTATTTGAGTCAATAAACTTCTATATAATGGTGGTTTGTGTTTCAAAGGATTTAAATTAGAGGTTTCAATGAATCATATAATTGACACACAAATTTTTTCAAGCCTTGAGACCAGTATTAAACCCTTTGTTCATATACTTTATGCTTCTTCTCAGGCATAACTTATTAGATATAGATTATATTATATCTATATCTAACAAGATATATATTAGAATCTATATCCATGATGATATTACCAAGAATATATGTCTCACTGACTTCTTCTTCTTCTATGAAAGGTCCTTGGGCTAGTGAGGCTCAAGGCCTTCTGTCTCTTTTTATTCCATGGCTTCCTACAGTGGTATGAATTTTTTCATTCATTAAATCTAGTCTAGCCCGATCTTTTAGAGTCCAACGATATATGACAATCATATTCTTCACTCAAATCTTGATTAGACTCTCTTGATTTCTATAGGGTAATAAGCTCAAACCTCCTTTCTATGTGGGATATACTGGACTATAAGATCAATAATTCCTCAGCCAGTTGAGTGTAAATCAATCCCTTTCATTCTATCAAGAATTCATCACCCATGACTCTTATCATTGAAATAAATATATATTATTCATTAAACTCTATTATCAATGTATATTCAATTAGGATACAATAGATCCACAGAACTCCACTCTCTATGGGATATGGAAAAACTAGGCTCCTAGGATGAGAATAGATAGAATAGATAAGGAGATGACATCATCACCAAAACCCTTAAACGAAAGGCCTCTCCTACCGTTCCAAAATACAATAATGATGCTCAAACATGGAAAATGTTAGAATAATTATTCCAACGAAATAGACAAAGATGTATACATTATTTATAGAAATTCAAAAATACTCCCATTGTTTAAAAATAAAGATAGATTATATATCTCAGTTTTGAACAATTACTAGAAGAGGGGATGTGATGTGTTTCCCATGTTCATCTTCATGGAAAAAATGTGATGGAAAGACTATATATGTCTATATATCTAATAGATATAATGATGATAAGGGAATACACCCTCATGAAATTCTGATTTGTGTTGAGAATATTCAAAATACTATAAAGATTGAAGGATATAGTTGTTTTATAGAATATAAGGGATTAAGTGATATGTTATTCTTAGTTAAGGATAGAAAAATCATCCACATCAGTTTAAGAAGAAATATAGTTCTTGGTTCTAACAATAAGGGAGCATTAATAAGGAGTGAGATGAGTGGTAATCTAGTAAATATGGGGGAGAGTTTCTGATCAACTACTTGATTAACTATTTTTATTCATCCATATAAAAAATATGTTCTATGTATTGAGTCACTCTCGTCATGTTCCTCCCAATAAAAATTTCATCTTGGCTTTCAAATGCCCAAATAGAAGGGATCTAGTAAGAGAGAATTATATATATCATTAGAGCACAGAGTGAGGTGAATTTGAACAAGAATGAAATCATGGAATGGATCCAATCTTGGGAAACATTTACAAAAGGGGTTACAAGGTTTACGTTCTAAATAAAAATAAAGTATATAATACCATTCAGGGGACAAACATAGATTAGGAAATAACATATGACCCTCTAAATAGGACATTCTATATAAAAATTCCAACATGATTGAAGTTGTGAGGTATAGATGATAACAAAGAATGAAAGGACTATAACCATCATGATATTAGTTAGTTTGAATATTTTCTTTTAGAATGTTTACTCAACTCTAATATGTGATTTTTTGGACATATATATCTACCTCTGAACAAAAAAATCATTGATAGCTCCTACCCATTTAGAATAGTTTTTATATCTGAGAAATTCTTGATAGACCATATATCAATATCTATAAAATCAATCATCCCAAAGAAGAAGATAGATGTTCTCTAGGTTGATGAATAGAAGCTTAATGACATTGGAAATTTAGACTGATTTAGATAAACGTGTTCATTACCTTCTCTACCTAAACCACTAATCTAAACCCCAACCCCTACTAGGGAATCCAGGTCATCACTGGGATACTTCACGTATCCTAGGCCTATGAGGTTTCTTTTCTGGCCTAGTTAGTGAGAAAATGTGATTTTTTTTTGGGAATGACTAGGCAGTGTTTATATTTTTCCATACTCATCATGTTACAATTTCATAATCCTTCTAAAGGTTTCGGGCGAAGAAGAAGCGCGTGGGAGGATGTGACCACTTACCTTTTTCATTAGCAATGATAAATCCGGGATCAATACGATGATAAATGCCAGTCTCCATAGATCGAATCACAGAAATAGTCAAAGAAAAAGAATGTCTCCGAACCAAAAAGTAGGATCATTACTGGCTGATTATAATTAATTTAATTAATTATAATGAAGTACCTTTTTGTGTTCTTTCTTTGTTGATATTCTTGATCACATTCCAATGTGATTCATCATTGCGTCGTAGAAGCCATGTGTAGACTTCCTCTAGCGGTGATCCACATGTGCACCTCGTATCTCTAGACGTCGCCAAAGGAGTCTCCGAGTGCTAGTGTGGAGAAACCTTTGCTTGTGTTGTCCGCCATAGATCGTCTTGATCCTATGGAAGAGGATCTCTCACGGTCTTGAGAGCATTCTTGTAGGAAGAGGTTATTTTGGCCTTGAAATAATTCTCCAGAATTTTTGTGCACAAGGATTGGGGAAAAGTGTTGGGGTTGTGAGGATATTTATAATCGGTGTGTGGGGTTATAGGGTTATGAAAATAAATAAACGCGTTACATGTTTTATTTATTTCATTAACTCTTATTAAAAACCCCATGTCAAATAATTAATTCCTTGACATGCGCCCACAGTGATTATAATAAATATCATTTAATAAGACAATATAATATCCTCAAAATCATGACATGTAAAACTAAACGGCATGTAATAATATATACATGACATGTACATGTTTTACAAAAATGAAAAATTCATGTCGTGTAATCATTAATGCATGGCATGTAGTTTTTTTCATTTCCTTTCTAAAATGAAATATACACGGTGTTTAAACATTAATACACAGCATGTACTTGTTTTTAAAATAAAAACTACACGGCGTGTAATCATTTATACATGGCGTGTACTTGTTTTAATTTTATTCTTCCTCCAACATTAAAACGATTTAGGCTTCCTTGAATAATTATTAAACCACGTATGGGAATAATATTTATTCTACTTGATATACTTGGATACACTTAGTGTGTGACCCTCTAGGCCTCTTTATCATTGGAATTAGGTGGGCTTGCCTAAAGTCCAAGATTACTATCTAGAAACAGGTCAAAGCACCCATGAGAAAAAAGTTGACGTCGCATTGACGTATCACCACATATTAATGCTTACTGTGTAATTTAATCCCTTTGTCTCAATATCTCACCAAGAAGGTTTCATGGAAGTGTCATAAACCTATATGCTTGATCTTTCTTTCTTTGACTTCCAAAAATAAACTCATCATGTCACCATTGCCGTGGAATTTGTTCGACAGTTCAATTTCCATCAAAGGGCTCGAGATATTCACTTCCATAAATATGGAAGGGGAAAATTCTTCCTCAACTTATCCATTAACAACATGTCATTCGTGTCGCACCCAACGTATGCTACATCCCACCAACTGTCTATGTGACAGTTTTCGTTAGCAAATATAAGTGCGCAAGTCATGACAAGAGTTAATGATAATCTTCCAGTCTAAGGAACATTAAACACGCTCGTAGATAGAAATATCTGAAAACACCAAGACATGCTGAATTACTACTGGCTGGTTTGTTCTCGTAATCTCCCATATTTGAGATTACCAAGTGTGAACTCCATGAGAGGAAGTCTCATCTTCGTACAAGTACTCACACATGACGGTCTGTATACTATGTGTCATATTATAGTATGTCATCCAACCATATTACTTTATTTAAGAATATTCTTATATCATTTTAAGGTTCCTATAATAGCGGGGATCTACCATGACCTTTTTAATGCGAAAAATATTCCAGAAAATTATTATATTATAGTCATGCAGAACAATGAACAATATATAAAAAGTGTACATTCATGTAATCAAAGTAGAAACAGTTGGATCTCAGGACACCAACTCTAAAAACTCCCAGTTGGACTAGAGCCAACTACCTACGACTTTTATTTCTCTAGACCTCACATGATGATCATGTTTCTGCTAAGTCAAGGCTTTAGTCAAGGGGTCTTCCTTATTGTCTTCCGTAGAAATATTGCTCACTCCAACTTCACCTCTCTGAAAAAATTCCCTCAAGAGATGATACTTCCGAAGTATGTTCTTTGTCCACTGATGTGACCATGGCACTTTTGCAAGTGCCACCGCTTTAGTATTATCACAATAGAGTGTGATAGGATCTTTACTACTAGGTACTAC
Organism: Viscum album; assembly: GCA_963277665.1. NCBI lineage: Eukaryota > Viridiplantae > Streptophyta > Magnoliopsida > Santalales > Viscaceae > Viscum > Viscum album. The sequence goes on along the minus strand of OY728153.1, from coordinate 567,814,345 downwards.
ATCCAGCTCTTGGACGAAGATTTGAATACATACTACTTCTTTAGCTGCTTTAGATGCTACAATATACTCAGATTATGTTGTAGAATTTTCCACCACACTTTTCGTTGAGCTCTTCCAGCTCACTGCACCTCCATTAAAACTGAAGATGTATCATGTCTGCGACTTCATGTCATCTTGATCAGTCTGGAAACTAGCATCTATATTTCCATTGATGACTACTTCCTAATATCCTCCATAAACCAGGAACATATCCTTTGTACACCTCAGATACATAAGGATAGTCTTGACTTCCATCCAATAGTGGTCTCCTGGATCAGCTTGATATCTTTATACCACACTTAATTCGTAAGCAACATCTTGCCTTGTACATAGCATATCATACATGACTGACCCAATTGTGGATGTGTAAGGTATCGTTGCCATTTTTGTTCTTTCCTCATGTTCCTGAGGAAATATTTTCTTGGAAAGATGAATTCCATGTGACACTAGAAACAATCCCCTCTTGGACTGTTCCATACTGAATCTCTTCAGTATCTTGTCAATGTATGTACTTTGACTCAGAACCTAGATTCTATTGGAACTATCACAATGGATCTTGATCCCTAGAATATATGCTTCCTCACCCAAGTATTTAATGGATAATAATTTATGCAACCATGCCTTAACTGACTGTATGATAGGTACTTCATTTCCAATTACTAATATGTCATCAACATACACAATTAGGAAAATGACTGGACTTACAATAAAAATTTTGTAGACACAAGGCTCACATTTGTTCTTAACAAAGCCAAATTTTGTTACAGCTTCATCAAAATGAATATTCCATGACCATGATGCTTCGTTTAATCCATAAATGGATTTCTGCAACTTTCATACCTTGTTGGAATCCTTTGGAGTCACAAACCCTTCAGGTTGTGTCATGTAAACTTCTTCCTGGAGGTTACTGTTAAGGGATGATGTTTTGACATCCATTTTCCAAATTTCATAGTCATGGTAAGTGACAATGTCCAATATGATTATGATGGATTTCAGCATCACAAACGATGAAAAGTTTTCATCATAGTCAATTCCTTGACGTTTTCTAGAACCTTTTAGAATGATCCATTCCTTATAGGTACTTACTTGTCCCTTTAATTCAAGTTTCTTCTTGAATACCCATTTATTCCCAATAGGCTTTACATCAATAGGAGGATCTACCAAAATCCAGACTTGGTTTTGGTACATGGAATCCATTTCAGAATTTATGGCTTCTTGACAGCTGGAAACGTCTATGCCTTCAACTGCTTCCTTGTATGTAAGAGGATCATCATTTTCAACCAATAATGAGTCACTATCCTTGATGACAATAAAACCATATCATTCTAGTTCTCTTACCTCTCTCGTGCTCTTACATAGTTCTTGTGTCTCTTGAACATATTTTTCTTCCATGGGGCTTTGTGGAATTTGTTCTTGTACCAACTCCTTTGTATCTTGAGCCTCGACTTCATCGATGTCTATATCACTCCCACTATCTCTTTTTGAGATGTGATCCATCTCAAAGAATATGGCGTGTCTTTCCACTGCAACCTTTTTATCAGAGGGGTTGTATAGGTAATATCCCCTTGTTTCCTTGGGATATCCTATAATGATACACTTTGTGCCTCAGGGTGCAAGTTTGTTACCTGAAGAGGCCTTAACAAATGCTTCGCTACCCCAAACATGTAAATTCGATAACATGGTTTTGCCTCAACTCCATAAATCGTATGGAATACCATTTATCGATTTAGTTGGTACATGGTTTAGTATGTGTGTTTCTGTTTGTAATGAATATCCCCTAAAGGATAATGGAAGACTCACATGACTCATCATTGATCTCACCAGGTCCAATAAGGTGTGGTTCCTCCTTTCACTTACACCATTCCACTGTGGCGTGTAAGGAGGAGTTAGTTGAGATAGAATCCCAAACTCCCGTAAGAAATCAATGATGTCCTAATTAAGATATTCTCCTCCTCTTTCTGAGCAGAGATTCTTAATCTTCATACCAATCTGCTTCTCAACTTTATTCTTGTATTCTTTGACTTGATCAAAATAATCTGACTTATACCTCATTAAGTAGATATATCCATATTTACTAAAATCATCAGTAAAAGTTATGAAGTATGAGAACCCAACCCTTGCTTCAACTGGAAGTGGTCCACACACATATGTGTGAACTAATTCTATAATCTCTTTATCCCTTTCACCTTTCCCACTAAATGGTGCTTTGGTCATTTTTCCTTATAGACATGCATGACATACACCAAGTGGTTTTAGTTTGAAAGAATCTAAATACCCATATTGATGTAATTTTTTCAAACGTTTCTCGTTGACATGACCTAGCCGGTGATGCCAAAGTTTGGTGTGTTATGAGTCATGTGTATTAACTTTTCCATCGATTTCCATTACATGGTTTGTGTATTCTAACACATAAAGGCCGTTATATAAATGTTCCCTACCAAAACATATGATATTTTTATAAAATTATCAACATCCACTTCCAAAATTGAAGATGAACCCATCAGTGTCAAATCTGGATACTGAAATAATGTTTTTAGTTAAATAAGGCACATAATAACTACCCTTTAACACCAAGATCACTCTAGTTGACAACGTGAGGGGGTAGTCTCTGATAGCTATAACAGAAAGTCTGGCTCCGTTGGGTGCTCGTAGATCTACCTCCCCTCGACCAATCTTCCTGAATCTACTTGGTTCCTATAATTGGATACAGATGTGAGCTCTACAAGAAGTATCTAATACCCAATTTGTAGAAACAGATAGACTTTTTTTTGATAACAAACGCACCTGAAGCTTCCCCTTGCTTCCTAGGCTGGGTGTAGTTTTTCTTCCAGGCGCCCTTCTTACCACATGTGAAACAAACAACTTCTTGTTCTCTTGCCTCCCCTTTGATATTCCTTTTCTAGGATGGCCTTGAAGAATCTTTGTGCTTAATGCTCTTCAACTTCCCTTTCCTTTTATTCACCATAAGGACATAAGGCTTTTCACACTTCATGTCATTATCCACTTGGAGAATGAGGATAAGAATATCAGATAGAGACTTCTCAATGTTGTTCATGGTGAAATTTACAACAAAGTTAGAGAATATCTAGGGGAGTGATGTGAGAATGAGATCGGTACCTAGCTCCTTGTGGAGTTTAAACCCTAGAACCTCCAAGCGCTCAATGTAGCCAATGATCATGACTACATGAGGCCCATCTGGGGAACCCTCTCCAAGCTTGCTCTGAAATAGAGCCTTGGAGATCTCAAACCATTACTGTCTTGCTCTCTCCTGGTATAGACCACATAGGTTCTCGTGCATGCTATAAGAAATCGTGTCTTCATGAGACTTCATGAGCTCACTAGACATTGATGATGGAATCAAATGTTGAACATCAAGTGCATTGCTCAAATGATGATCATATACTAGGAAATCTTCATCACTCACCCATTGGACTAGGAAAACAGGATGTGAGGACTCCAACACATAAAACTTTCAATCATGGCATAGGATAACCCAAAGGTTCCTAAACCATTCTTGAATGTTACTATCAGTGAGGATATTATCTTTATCCAGAATTGATCGTAGAGAAAATTTGGTTGATCAGTTTTTCATTTTTGATTCTACAAATTAAAAGAGAAGATTTATCAGTAATTCTTTGATTACATTTTATGAGAAATAATAAATTTTATTAAGTCTCCCACTATTTTATAAATTCCCAATGGCCCTCACCATTGAACTTGGAATGTCTAGTTGCTTTGACATTCTAGTGGCAATGATTCATATTTCCCTTCACATAACCTCAACAAGTGTTGGTCAAGATATTTGAAGGTATTTAGGTAGTCAGGTGTTTGCCAACTGTGCGTTTACAGTTCCTTGAACTATTGAGTGGACTCCCTAATCCTGAAATCCTGACTTGGATTTCCTCAACACTTGCCTCCAATTTTACACCATGTCTATAAAGGGCTACTCCTCTTGATGTAATATGGTTAAGTCAACCCGAATCCTTTCATAAGGGCTTCCTTTATAAAAGTAAGTTCCCCAACAAGGGTTGGTCAAACAATTAGTTTTATTGATTCTTTCCCTTAATCAAGTAATAGAAGGCTTGGTCTGACTTAATATGGTATTGAGGGATTTTATTTCTTTATGCATAGTTTCACATTATCACATTCTTGTTGGTATTAAGTGATGCTTGCTTAAGTGATTAACCATTTTCCGATAATGTTTACGCATAGTCCGGTTTTTATTTTATTCCATCTTTTCATGCTTGTTTACTTCATTAATTATGTGATTGCGATAACACATACATAATAAATAAACCATGCAACCAGACATAAATAAAATAAGATGTCATGATCATGAGCTTCTATTGGTTAGCTTATCTAGAAGTTTTAATAAGCTGACCCTGACAAAGGGAAAAACACCTTGAACCCGATGGTTCATGTTTTGCAGCTCACACCTATCCACCTTTGTATCTTCTTGGGGTGGTTTCACCTCAGACTCAGATTTTGAACCTTCTCCTCCAGCATGGGAGATCCTCCATTACATGGGTTTACATTAAATAAACTATGAGCAATAAGGCCCTACATTTTATTGGAAGAAGGATCACAGACAAACAAATTTAAATTAAATAAATTTAAATGAAACCATACACAAACAAAGGGTATTTAGTCTAGCTCATGATCATCCATAGCATGCAACGACATTTACACATATTTTGAATTCAAATTCTTTTAATCATTATATTATTCAAGATAAGTTGCACTTGAATTCAATTAATTATGATATTATAATTAATTAATTCTTTATCTTAAATTCCTTTATGAATTTCCTTGAGATTCTTCTCATCCATATTCCTTGTACAGTGTCTTTGTACTTTAGGAGGAAACCTAGTGAAATTCCATTTCTAGAAAGTACACGGCGTGTAGTTTATATTTACATGGCGTGTATTTCTTTCACCCTTTATCCAAAGTGCACGTCGTGGGCTTTAGCGTGTTTTCTCTACTTTGGAAATTTTGGAGTACGCGACGTATAGATTAATAATGGCGTGTACTTCCTTGTTACGTGGTTACTAACCTGGAAATCCCAGATACGGGGTACATGGATTATCCTTGTACACAGTTTTTCCTAGGCCAGAATGGACTACACGACCTGTTGATCAAACATACACGCCTTGTATTCCGGTTCCCACATGCCATTCATTTCTGGTCAACACGATGTAATAAAACTCAGGTATAATCAATTCAAATGGTGTGGTTTGGCGGACCAGTACCAGTTTGTTGAACCTAAGTACACGACACATAGTTTTTACTATATGTTGTGTATTCACGTGTTGTACAGTCAGAAATAGCGGCTCTTTCGAACGAGATCCTCATTTTTAATTTAATCAAAATTCAAATTAAAAGATCATTTCTGTGATGTGAATAGAGAAACTAAGGAGGAAGAACAGATCTCATTCATTCAGATTTATAGAACAATTTATTTAGAATTGAATTAGATATAAATGTGTAAATTATCATTGAAAATTAAATAACAATAATCAATGTTGTAACCTCCTTATGATACCATTTGATGGTTCCGGGCACAGTGGAAGAACATTGGTGGATGTGCCCACATGGCCTTTTTTCATTAGTAATGATCAATCTAGGATCAATACGATGATAAATTACATTCTCCACAAATCAAATCACAGAAATAGACAAAAAAAATAAAGTCTCGAAACCACAAAGTAGGATCGTTACAGGTTGATTATAATTAATTTAGTTAATTATAAAGAAGTACATTTTGGTGTTCTTTCTTTGTTTATATTCTTGATCACGTTCTGATGTGATTCAGCATTACGTCATAGAAGCCAAGTGTAGACTTCCTCTAGCGGTGATCCACACGTGCACCTCGTATCTCTAGACATCGCTAAAGGAGTCTTCGGGTGCAAGCGTGGTTAAACATTTGCTTGCGTTGTCCACCTTTGATCATCTTGATCCTATGGAAGAGGATATCCCTTGGTCTTGAGAGCATTATTGGAGGAATAGGTTCTTTCATCCTTGAATGAATTCTCCAGAATTGTTGTGCACAAAAATTGGGGAAAAGTGTTCGGGTTGTGAGGATATTTATTATCAGTGTGTGGGGTTATAGAGTTATGACAATAAATAAACACGTTACGCGTTTTATTTATTTCATTAACTCTTCTTGAAAACCCCATGTCGAATAATTAATTCCTTGACATGCGCCCACACTGATTATAATAAATATTATTTAATAAAACAATAATATATCCTCAAAATCCAGACTGGAAAAACTACATGGCGTTTAATAATAAATACGCAGCGTGTACTTCTTTTCCAAAAAGGAAAACTACACGGTGTGTAATCATTAATGCAAGGCATGTACTTGTTTTTCATTTCCTTTCCAAAAATGAAAACTACACGGGGCGTGTACTTGTTTTCAAAAAAAAACTACACGGAGTGTAATCATTTATACATGGCCTGTACTTGTTTTCATTTTTTTCTTCATCCAACATTAAAATGATTTATGCTTCCTTGAATAATTATTAAACCACGTACGAGAATAATCTTTATTTTACTTGAGATACTTGGATACACTTAGTGTGTGACCCTCTAGGCCTCTTTCTCATTGGAATTAGACGGTCTTGCCTAAAGTCCAAGATTACTGTCTAGCAATGGGTCAAGGTACCCAAGAGAAAGAAGTTGATGCCTCATTGACGTATCACATCTTATGAACACTTAATATGTAATTTAATCCCATTGTCTCAATATCTCATCAAGAAAGTTTCATGGTAGTGTCATAAACCAATATGTTTGATCTTTCATTCTTTGACTTCCAGAAATAAACTCGTCATTTCACCATGGATATGGAATTTGTTCGACATTTCTATTTCAATCAAAGGCCATGAGATATTCACTTCTATAAATATGTAAGGGAAAAATTCTTCCTTGACTTATCCATTAAAAACATGTAATTCATGATGCACCCAATGTACCCTACTTCCCACCAACTGTTTACATGACAGTTTTCGTCAGCAAATCTAAGTGAGTGAGTCATGACATGAGTTAATGATAATCATCCAGTCTAAGGACCATTACACATGCTTGAAAATAGCAATATCTGATGACACCAAGACATGCAGAATTACTTCTGGCAGGTCTGTTCCCATAATCTCCCATATTAGAGATTACCATGTGCGAACTCCATGAGAGAGAGTATCGTCTTCTTACGAGTACTCACACATGAAGGTATGTATACTATGTTTCCTATCATAGTTTGTCATCCAACCATAGAACTTTATTTAAGAATATTGTTATAGTATTTCAAGGTTCCCATAAAAGTGGGGATTTTCCATGACCTTATTAATGCAACAAATATTCCAGGTCATTATTGTATTATAGTCATGAAGAATAATGAACAATATATAATAAGTGTACATTCATGTAATCAAAGTACAAACCAACTCCTTCTAATTTGACAAAACCATTGAACTGCCTGTTTACCAGACATCATGGGGCATGATAATTTGGCTGAGTAGTGGCTCTATTTGAATGCCAGACATGTTTATATTTATATGGGTTCCAAAAAATGTAGTACACCGATTTCAAAGTATAGTTCTATTCCAATTTGAGTGGAAATATTATATGAGTTGATGAAATTAGTTGTGCAGTTCTAGCAATGGCTATCTCATCATCAAACCATCTAGTTTTCCAGTTCTGAGTGCATTCCACAATATATCCTCAAATATATATAGATTCATATTTAGTTTCACAAGCCCAGAATGGATTTGGATATCTAATCTCCCCCTTTTGTATTGGTATTAGAATTGGGAATTTGTGGTGATGGGAATTAAAACCAACCTCTAATGTTTTCCCCACGGTGTGTTTTGATGTAATAGGGAAAACAGACTATTACACATATTCTGTTGAGTTAGGTGGTCATATATGGTTTTTTTAATTATAACCGCTCCTGAGCCTGTTCCCCCATCTCCGATGATCTATAGCCTAGGTACTTGATCTTTTTTTGTTTCATTGATTATATTTGAGTACCATCCTCAACACACACACCATTTGAATAGAAAATAACACATCCTATCATCGTTTTACTTGAACCATTACTATTTCCCCACCCCTTTGGAATTGATAGGGTAGGTGGATATGCACATTTTACCATTAATAGAGAACCAATTCCTATTCATGGGTTCATTTCTGAGTGGATCATCCTATATAACAAAACCTTGAACCCATTGGGCCCCATTCAACCCTATTGGTGAAATTAGGTGCAATGATAAACATAGTAGTGAAAACATCTCAATAAGAGAGGTTCCAATTCAATGTCCTAGAATAGTGATTAAATCCATTAAATTATTTTTGTTTTGATTGGAATTGAGTGTAAGTATCAACCAATATTATTCTCACTATAATGACCCCATCATTCCTAAAGGCATGTGGGTGCAATATTAGTCCCATAGACACACACATAATGTCACCAACCAATCCATCAAATCTCTCAATTTTTTCCCAGAAAACAAATCCATCTGACCACACCATTATGAATACTATACTACCATGGAACCTAAAAGAACCCATTAGGACCACTTAGTTCCCTATTCTCTCATAGTCATATGAGAATTTGAGTTGGCATCACACTACCCTTTTGTTTGACACATGCTCAACACCATACTCAAGCGGGGACTGTTCAAGCAGCTAGAAGCCAAGGGGATGCTCACCCATTTTCATTGATATGGTGGTGTGTTATGTTTTCTAGAAAGACATATCAGTTATGTTAACTAGGTATTAGTTGAGTTTAAGTTGACATTGGTCTCATCACAACCAAGTAAAAACACTAAAAGTTCAGAAACTCGCTGAGCTTCACAAGTATGTGAATAGTTGGAATGACCCTGAAAATGTCTCTATTTTTACATACTTGGATCCAACACAACCACTTCAACCCCCATGTTCATCCTAACCCTCCCACCTATAGTATATTCCCAAATACCCTTCAGTGCACTAGTATCCCCATTGGTCATCCACATAATCATTTCCATTTCAATTATTATGTTTGAGTTTTCATTTCAAGGGGTATTTTTGTAGTACATGGTGGTATTAGTAGCATACCGTAATATTTATCCACTCGTGGGAAAAACATAACCTGTTGTATTGATAGGGGCCAAATAGTATTTCTACGTATGTGATTTTGATCTGAATGTCAAAAATTTGCAACGTTAAGAAGGATAGTGGATGGATGATTTAAATTCCACTTAAACCCATTTCCAAGAACCTCTATATAGATCTATATATGTAATTAACCAAACCACATATGACTCATTCATTCATGATCGGATCTGGAACCATGTCTCGCAAATAGATCATTACATAATTCCCTAATGATATCATTTGACTTGAACCATCAGGAATCAAGTAGTGTTCCTTGTGGGATAGGGGTAGATAGATTGGTTATTCTAAACCGTAAATCCTTTAGGTCTCACTTTCATAGTAAACTACCTGGTACCCCATGTTTCATTCTCTCCCAGTGTTTCCCCCAATTCAATGGAAATCTAGCTAGATTCAATTCATGTTCAGTTCTCCATATAGTGTGTATCCTTTCAGAGTAGTGGGTTTGAAGGTGACCAGAACACATCAATCATTAAATGAAATGGGAATTTTTTCTCCTGAAATATAAGTTTTTTTATGTAGTTCCAACTTAACATTCCATCATAGATGATCCGTAACGTCATGTCAAGCTGCACACAGTTGAACCATGCTCTCTGATGCCATGCCCTGATGCGATTAGTATATTGATGCATGGATTCCCTCTATAGTATCGATAAGTGGAATTATATTTGTATAGTTTATGTGTATACTATTTTCACATATCAATCATTCATTGATATTTTTCTCTTCAATAATGTGTATAGTGGAACTCGGGTCAAATCCTCAGCGATGATACTATATTTTGGAGCTAATTGTTTTTGTTTCATCTTTTGATTAGTGTTGTTTTTTATAGAGGTTAATAAAAATTATTGACGGATAAATCATGAATTAATAATTTGTTAAATATTTGGTTGAATTCATTATTAAGGATACAAGATTATGATATCCTTGTTCATTGAGATATATTTCATTAAATTAGTACCTTCTTTACAAGGCAATTTTGATCATAATTCCAAAATACAAGGCTTTAATCCAAGACACAACTAGGGTACTAATATCAATCAATAATTGATTATATAAAATTTATTTTAGGTTACAATAATCCATGGAATACACATGTTAAACCAATTATTTCACTAATTCATGACATTTTATGTTTTAACATACACAATGTTATCCTAAATAATATTTAATGATCAAAATATTTAAATCACTTGACATACCCAGATTATGACTCCTCCCAATGGATGATTTACTCACCCAATTAAATTTTTAGTTATATGGTTTATTATGTTTATTGTGACAAGTTAAAAATAGAAACAAAATGGAATAAGATAAGATATGAGTAGTGTGTCGAACACACACACAAGAACGGTGAAGGGAGTTTAATATGCACTTTATATTGAATTATAATGTTGAATAGGGAAGGGTTTTCTACTTGATTTATCAATTTTAATAACATTAATGTTACACAAAAAATTTTTAATGAGAATAAGATATGATGAGGATGAAATATGCATTAAAATTCAAATGACATTAATGTGAAACTTACAAGATTAGAATTGGAAACCATCAAAAGTGAACATAAAATGAATAGTGGAGGAGATGTTTCCATTATTGAAACAAGTGTATGTAAAATCATTCCAAAACCTTGAAAATTACATGGTCAATAAAATTCTCCTCCTTTTGTTCTGTTGTTTTGACCACCTTTAAAGAGAAATGGGTGATGTATTTATACACCAAGGTGGTGGATAGTTTTCTTTACAAAACCACCCTTCATGTAGGCTTGTACATTTGACCATGAAGATTGAATAATCTAAAAAATACTTCTTTATAATAGTTTTAAATATGTATTTTAAAATTTAACCCACCAAATTAAAATCCATTGTACTTTTAGATCCAAAGTTATGGCTTTTTTGGTAAACCATGTGATTTTGTCCATAATTATCATAAAATTCTCAAATTCCACAATTTAAATGCATTTATAATAAATATAATGCCACCAAATAGAGATAATTTTTTATAAATAGTTTTTATCATCCTATTTAGTTTCAACCCATAAAATTTCTTTATTTTCGGGTGGCTGTATTTGTAGAAAATTCACGAATGCTAAGATATTTTAAAATATAAGAATTTTTTTTTGGTTGGACATGAATTCATCAATTAGGATCCATTTAGGATGAGTTGGTACATTATTTTTTATCAAATAAGTTTTTATATATTCTAAATAAAATCATAGGTTTTCATTTATTTTTGGATTCTGGATTGTTTCTAGAAATTTAATTTTCATGGATGGTCTAGTTTTTGCCAATGATTCCGTGAGTCTCTGTGTTATATGAACCTTTAGATGTATTAATTATTCAAATATATAGTTGAATGATTTGTTGGAATTTAATATAAATAATACTCACATAATTTGTGTTAGTAAATTGAAATATATGATTAAAATAATAAACTAAAGTGTAATGAATATGAATAATGCTCTCTATATGTGTTCATTATCAAAACATGAACATTTACTAGAAATTAATCATTTTTAGTGAGAAATAAGTTATGTTAGTAACAAAAAATACGGAATAAATATGTAATATCAAATCTTCCACACTTAGTATAAATATTTCTTTATGTAAAAAAATAGAGAAACTTAATGAAATCTTTTTCACTCACCAACAAATATTAAAAAAATCACCAATCCGAGGAGGCCTAAAATAAATTACTCATCCATATGGAATTAAACCAAAATTTTTTACTATAATAACATGTCGAAAAGAATTCATTTTTCATGATGAAAATTAGAAATGGAAAATTTGATCACACATGTCACAAAAATATCACAATTATGTCAAGTTTTCAACGAGGTTCACTAATTCCCCATTCAAAATTGAAAATCATATATTTTTTAAGGGATCCGGATAATGTAGCAATTCATCATTCAGTTTCACCCTTATACAACCATGTTAAATTGATTATGTATTGTAAATTAAAAATATAATAAAAATTTTCAATTCACATTTTATTAAAATAGTTAATTTTTATCACTATTAAAATGGTAAATTTTACTTGTTTAATTGATTTGTTTAAAGAGGAGGTGATCCGGAGGGTCTATGGTGACTTATGAAAAATAGGCCAAACTTCATGGAAGCCAAAGAATGTTTGTCTACATTTTCAGACATTATGAGTAAAAAATTAAATCAATTAGGTTGAAAATTTTAGGGATGATACAATAATCAGTGGGATTAAATGAATATGAATATAACCAATCCAAATTCATCTATATGATAGTCCAACCGAACTGATCATTCAGGGAAACTAAATCCGGTTGAAGTCAAATATTTTGTTCAGTAGTTTGATAATATATCTTATTATAGATATCCAATGGTCTCCAAATTTTACCTCAAGAAATCCTAGTGGGAGGAAAATTTTTTTCCCTGTTTTCAAAGTTTATATAATAGATTTTACTAGTCCAAAACAAAGATACAATTGGTATATAGAAATATGGGTTCCAAAAATGACATCCCATTTTTTTATAAAAGGGAACATTGGGTCTCCATTTGTATTCTTGAACAAGGAGCGAGTTAATAACATTTTATAGTTACGTAGGATTCCTATCATAGTTTTCCTTGTTCAGGGGTTATCTATCCTCATAGGTATATCTGAAATTGGAAAGGAGATCCACCTAAGCATCCTCCTCCTCTTAATGGAGAGCTAAACGGTGGGATATTGTTGGGAGGGAGCTACACATCATGTTTAGTGATTTCTGGCACTATTTTTTATACCAGTTTTTTAACAACCCATCCCCAGTTTCCTAGAGTTGGTGCATTATTACATAATATTGGGATGATCACAAAAGATCATGTCTCGAAACACCGATTAGTTTAGTAGCCTTGGAATAACTAGATACATTCATAATGTTTACATTATATCATAAAGTGAAAACTACTACAACAACATCTTGTCTTCATATCCCCTCATACTATCCCAATAGGTCATTCATAAATTACTTCTTCACATCCTGGGAAAAATAAAACATTGAAAGGGGTGAGCTCAGATGCTCAGTAAGGATAACAATATAGCGGAAAAATTCATAAATAATCATAAACATTTAAAGAAATGTTTAACTAAAACAAAATCCCTTTAAACTTGAACTTAAGCATAATATAACAAAGATAAAATGAAATAATTCCATTTACTTATTCACATGGATATTCTACTATTCGAATAATCACATGCAATATCAATAACCACTTTCATAATGATGGAATGCATAATGCTAGACCATCATAACCGCATAGTCAAAGACACTTTCCAAGACTACAAATAAGATTTTGTCAAGGACTTTTTCCAAGACACTAGTTTGTCTCATGAGACCTACTGATGCATCGAGGAGCTATTGCGGGGTCCACTCGTCACTTATTAAGTCGAATGCTTTCCTCATATGAACAGGTTTAAACATAACATAAACATTCGTATTAAAACTAGCATAAAAAACGTAAATACTTTCTCCATAAACCATGAATGGTATAAAAATAACACATCCACAGTCAAACATATCACAAAACCATCAATACAATATGGAAGTTTTGTATCATAATAAATAAACTTCAAATAATCTTAAAATCCATCAAAGGATGTTGACATAGATGAAATCAAGACTATTTGAGAGAAATATCTCTTTTTTTGAAATCATTTAAAAGCCCATAAATATTAAATAAAACATTTAGTTTGAAAATATTCTTATAAGATTGTAAGGGAAGCTTTGAAGACTTTATAACGGCGGAAAATAGCCGCATTCTCCATATAAGTTAAAAAGACATTATTACCTTAATTTTGTCGAAAAGGTTAAAAAGGACCTTGTATGGAAAATTATAGAAATATTCCTTTATAAAAAGTAAAATAAGGGTATAAATGACTTTAACCCATATTCTGTAAAATAGTAAGAGTGTTTTGAAATACATTTTTAAGAAACATGGATGTGGAAGATAAAGAGGTCCCAGTACATAATTCCGTATAAACATCTCGGATAATGAAGAGATTGTGAAATAACCGTTACCTTGTATGTTTCCTTAGATGAGGGTAGGTTAAGCTCCTGTATAATGGTGAAATAAATGTTATTAAGTTATACAAGAATAATATACATTAATATGATATCATATGTGATCTTTTAACACTGCTTTGTTAATAATATCTTTGTATTATCGTCGTTACAGGTGTTAACTAACTCATTTTCTTTTATATGTTTTGTTAAATAAGCCATGTTTGTTTTGAATTGGTTGTATATTATTCATATACAGAATGAAATCAAGTCCGTAAACATTATTTTTAATCATCAAATGAGAATTATACTTGAATGGATACGATGGGGAATGAATATTATCACATTCATGGAGACGGTAGTCCGTACGTACGCACAAGCGACAATATCATTATTTTGATATTAAAATAATACATAATTAGGTGGTATATAATATATATAGAATAATTATCATGTTATATTTATTATTTACGTGAATTACACATCATTATTATACCCATCCAAAGAATAATGTTTTGAATAACAGTTACACCACGACGTGGAGACGGTAAGCCGTACGTACGCACGTATGGTGACATGTCATTCAAAGAATTTATAGAATACTGAATATGTTTGTACCATATTTATAATAACATCACAGTATATATTAGATACTGGAATTAATATTTTATAATTGAAATAATAAATAAAGAAGATGTTGAAGAAGAAAGGAACTTGAATGAGGGTTGTGAAAACATTACCTCTTCTTCGGGTTCTTCCTTTTGATTTGATCAAAAGTGATCCTTAAGATGGATTTATGATCAAACTAAGGCCTCTAGGTTGAAGACAGGGAAGTTTAGAGAGTATTTGGGCAGGGGTTGGCCGAGCCAAAAGGATTTGAATGTCAGAATTAGTGAGAAGGGGGAGTGCCCTTTTTTAAGAGGGGTGAGGGGAACCTTTGGAAAAGATAGAAATATTATTTTTTAATAAATTCATATTTGGATTATAATGGCTATAATGTGTATTATTTAAATGTGAAGGTGGATATAGGTCTAAAAACATTCAACCAATAGATTTTAGATAGTTTTGGGTCATTATATTGAACTTATATTTTAGTTTTAACTCTTAGTTAATTAGTTTGACACTTACCATGTCACTTTGTATTTTTATATTATATAGTTAATAAAATTACTATATACATCCAAGAGACCCCCAAGTGGTCCATTAATAATACACCTATCATTATATAAGTCTCTTGCCAAAACATAAATTTTTAGGAATTTAATATCAATTAATAATATAATATTTGTTTTAAAAACTCTTTTATGTCAATTTTGACACAATTTGGTATTTGATTTTTGTGAATATCATAAAATCATGATTAATTCTAACAAACATAATTAAATTAATACTAACATGTCATATTTACCAGTAAAAGTATTTTAATTCATAAAAATCTTGAAATTGCATTTATTTGGATATTTATAATATCGATTATTTTAATATTTTATTAATTAGGCAATTATTTCACCACTATTGTGTCATAAATAAATTAAATTATTTAATGTCTAAAAATTATAAATAAAATATAATTATATAGTAAATATTGTTATATTTCTAATGAATATTTACAATCTAATTTATATTATGTGTAACCCTATATTAAAAATGTTTTAGTAATTAAACCTTGATTTTAGCTCTTTTAACTCTTCTTTGAATTAAATAATATTAAATGTACTAATCTAATCCAAGTGGACCTAAATGATAATATTTTATTTCTAATGTTGTTTCTGGTCGAGATAAACTTTTCCAATATAATTAGGACATGTGTTAGGGTAATATTAATATCATTTTTACCATTAATTACCCTATTTACTTTTAATCGTGGTAAATAAAACTAAAAAGTTACTATTCATCAAAAATTATTTTCATCTCATTGAACCACATTTTACTCATTGATATTAACTGTATCTCTCATATTTTTTAAATCCACTCACAGAAGTAGTAAAATTATGTTTTATGTGAATTTGGAAATTCTCCTAGGAGATGTGTAAAATACGGTGAAAAGTTCAATAAAATTTTTATATGTCTAAAATTATTATAAACTGAATCCAATGAATTAAATTGAACTCATATAGTTATTATGTATATATTTTGACCAAAAATAAATTTAAATAAAATAAGTAATTATTTAAATAAAACTTTGGTTTTAACCAATAACTTAGTGTTTTTTACTATTCATCAAAAATTTAAAGTTTTCAGAAAAAATACCAAAAATTCACCCTAGGCTAATATCGATATTCCGAATCAAAAAATGCAGTCCATTTTGAATGATAAAATTTATAAAGTTTCAAAAAGTGAGTATTACTATTCATAATGGCTAGTTTGATTGGTTGTGGTGTGTGTTAGAACTCGAAGTTGCGTACAACACATGCTACTGTATTATTCAAAGAGAAGCGTACTGTAGAAGCATGGGGTGTTACATTCTCCCCTCCTTCAAATAATTTCGTCCTCAAAATTTCTTGAATAATACCTCATTAAATTACTTGGTTCGTTCTTAATCATAAGTTCCTTGGGTTCCCACATTTCCTCTTCCATCTTATGGTTTCTCCATATAACTTTTACCAGAAGAGTCGCCAGGTTTCTCAGCACTTGTTCTCAAGTATCAAGAATCCTGATGAGCTCTTCGCAATAAGACAGATTAGGTTCCAGTTCTAATTCCTCATAGGTGAGTACATGCGTTTGGTCAGGCATGTATTTTCTCAAAGGTGATATGTGGAACACATTGTGAACTTTGGAGATATTTGGCAGCATTGCCAAATGGTAATCTACAGCCCCAATTCGTTCTAGAATTTCGAATGGTCCGATGTACCTGGGACTCAATTTACCTTTCTTATTGAAATTTATAAATCCCTTTCATGGAGATACCTTCAAGAAAACATGATCTCTTACCTGAAATTCCAAATCCTTCGCTTATCAGCATAGATCTTTTACCTACTTTGAGCTGCTTTGATGTGGGTTTGGATTACCTTTAACTTTTCCATTGTTTTCTCCACCAATTATGGGCCTACAAGTTTTCTTTCACCAACGTCATCCCAACAGGTTAGTATGAGACTTTTCTTTCCATATAATGCTTCATATGGTGCCATCCGAATACTTGAATGAAAGCTATTTTATAAGAAAATTCCCCCAGAGGTAAATATTGATCCCATATACCATGAAAGTCAAGTGAGCATGATCTCAACACGTCTTCTAAGGTTTTAATAGTACGTTCTGAATGTCCATCTATTTGAGGGTGGTAGGAAGTGCCCAATCGAACTTCAGTATACAATTCCTTCTAAAGACCCTTCCAGAATCTTGAATTAAAATGGGGATCACGATCAGAAACAATCGATAGGGGTACTCCATGAAGTCTCACAACTTCATTAATATATAGTCTTGCTAGACATTATAGTGGTAGATCTTCTCTTATAGCATGAAAATGTGCGGACTTGGTAAGACAATCAACAATAACCCATATTGCATCGTTCCTTCTAGGATTCTTTGGTAGCCCCATGACAATGCCCATCATGATATTATCCCATTTCCACTCAGGTATGGGAAGAGGTTGCAAGACTCCTCCAGGCTGTTGTATTCCATCTTTCACATGTTGACAAACCATACATCTTGACACAAAATCAGCAATCACCATCTTCATGTTGTCCCACCAAAAATGTTCCTTCAAATCTCTATACATTTTGGTGCTCCCAGGGTGTATAGAGAAATTGGAGATTTGAGCATCATCTAACAATTCCATTTTCAGATTAGGTATATCAGGAACACAAAGTCTCTTCCCGAATTTCAAAATTCCATCTTCATACACAAATTCACTCAACATCCCATCATTCACTGCTTTAATATTCTTTGGTAATTGTTTATCATTTGTCTAAGAACTATTAATCCTTTCTAGTAAATATGGTTTGGCAACCATTTGAAAAAGCATTGATGTTTCACCTTCCTTGGTGATTCCCATATCCAACTTTACTAGATCCACTAAAATAGGATCTCTTTCAATTCTCACCATGTTCAAAACTCCATGTTCTTTTCTACTCAAAGAATATGCCACCTTATTTTCCTTCCCTAGGTGGTAGTGTATCATTAAATAATAATCCTTGAGTAATTCAAGCCATCTCCTTTGCCTCATGTTGAGTTCTTTTTGTGAGAAAATATACTTCAAACTCTTGAGATCAGTATAAATTTCACATTTTTCACCATAGAGGTTGTGTCTCCATATCTTCAAAGAAAAGATCACTACATACAACTCAAAATCATGTGTAGGATAGTTTTTCTCATGAATTTTTAACTGTCGTGATGCATAGGCAATAACCCTGTCATTCTGCACAAGGACACAACCAAGTCCTTTCATTGAAGCATCACTATACATAATAAACCCATCATTCCCCGATAGTAGATTCAATATAGAAGCATTTAATAATCTTCTGTTATGTTATTAAAAACATTCTTCACACTCTTTTGTCCAAACAAATTAAACCCCTTTACGTGTGAGATTTGTTAATGGGTTAGCTAATCAGGCAAAGTTCTGGACGAAATGACGATAATAACCTTCTAAGCCAATAAAACTGCGTGCCTTAGTTATACTCATCGGTGCATGCCATTATTGGATTGCCTTGGTCTTAGAAGGATCAACCGAGATTCAATATTTATAGACAATATTTCTAAGAAAAGAAATCTCCTGAATCTAGAACTCACACTTTCTAAACTTCCCATATAATTCATGTCTTCTTAGAGTGTTCAGGATAATGCGAAAGTGATTTTCTAAATCTTTGTAGCTTTTAAAGTATATCAAGATATCATCAATAAATACCACCACAAAATCATCAAGATATTCCTTGAAAACTCTATTCATTAGATCCATTAATACAGAGGGTGAATTAGTCATCCCAAAAGGCATTACTGTAAACTCGTAATGCCCGTACCTGGTTCAAAATGTTGTCTTTGGAATGTCTTCCTTCTTCACACATAACTGATGGTATCCAGATCGAAGGTCAATCTTTTAAAAGTATTGAGATTCATGAAGTTGGTTAAATAAATCATCAATGCGAGGTAGGGGATATTTGTTCTTAATTGTTATAGCACTGATTTCCCTGTAGTTGATACATAACCTCATAGATCCATCTTTCTTTTTAACAAAAATAACAGGGGCTCCCCATGGAGTAACACTAGGGTGAATAAATCTATTATTACTCAATTCCTCTAGTTGTTTCTTTAGTTCCACTAATTCTACAGTGGCCATTCTACAAGGGGTCTTCGATATATGCCTTGATCCAGGAATTAAATCAATGGAAAACTCAACTTCTCATTCTGGAGGATGTCCAGGTAAATCTTCTGGAAACACATCTACACATTCTTTCACAATAGGTATAACCTCTATTTGAACATTCCTTTCCTCATCCATAGTCATTTCATTCTCTTCATCCCCAATAATTGAATTTAGTTGAGCTACTGGGGGTGGATCTAGATAAGAATTAGGTGGTGATGACTCTACTCTAAAGATAAGGTGTTCGTCATCAACATCATCAAAAATTGTAACCTCCTTCTTCTTACAATAAATCTTCGCATCATGGTCAGAAATCCAATCCATAATGAGGATTATATCCAACTCAATCATTGGTATGATGATGATATCAACAGATAAAGAACATTTATGTGCTCTAATGGGGACTGATTCACAAACTGTTGTTGCAATGATACTTCACTTAGGAGTTTTAACTGACAACTCCCTTGTTAAATCAAATTGGAAATATCTAATTTTCTTAGCGAACAAGGAAAATATGAAACAATGTGATGATCCAGAATCAAATAATGCATTTTCTAAACATGAGGAAACCATTAAATTACCTGCCACCATGTCTTTCGGAGCTTCTACCTCAGCAGTAGTGATAGCATAATCTTGGCCTTGACCCCTTGGCCTTTTCTAAGGTAAGTTTCCCTAATGCATATGACATTAATTTGAATAATGTCTCATCTCCCTAAAACTGTAGCATTGAACATTGGTATCTTCGTTCTTCCCCTTACAATCACGAGCTTTGTGGCCTTTTTCACCACACTTTTAACAGACTCATATTCCCTTCAAGCAAGTACTAGGGTGTTTCTTCCCACATTTACTACAGGATGGATATTCAACTTTTCCCTACATCCCCTTATTTTGCATTCCCAGATTGATCAGTAGATCTATTCTTCTCTTTCTTTGCTTTAAAGTCATAACACTTAGAGAATTAATTTTCTGTCTTGATAGCACATGAGACAATGTCTTCGTACGACGAGAAGGATTGTGACACTAATGCTCGATGGAGAAATGGTTTTAACCCATCAAAGAAATGATCAATCTTACTTCTGGGGTTACGTATATAATCTCTATCATACCTTTCTAACCTTGTAATGTTATCCTCATACTTTGTGACATTCTCATCATCCATTTGTCTCGGACTCAGAAATTGCCTTTCCATATCTACTCAATGGTCAAGAGGAAAGTATTATTCTAAAAATAGATCTTTGAACTCCCTCCATTCCATATTTTATAATTCATCATCATCCTTCATGTTTTTAATCAATGACCTCCATTGATCAGCATCTCCAGTGAGCCTGTAAACTACAATGATAACTTTTTCCCTTTCATTAATCCCCAAAGCCTGAAATATTTTCTCTAGGGAACTTATCCATTGCTCAGATACCAATGGATTTGTACTCCCATTGAAAGTTGGTGGTTGTTGCCTCATGAATAAATATAACATTGATCCTCCACACTGCGGATCAGGGTGCTCTATATAGGTAAGGTTATTATTCATAACCTGAGTGAGTTGTCCCAGTATGGGGATTAGCTGATCAGCACCAGTTGCATCACTAGATTTAGTTTAATTAACTTGAGTAGGAGGGAAATCCCTACATGGAGTGTGTGCATTGATACTGTTTCCATTCCTTCCACTAGGCGCTATTTCTAAACAATGGCATAAACTAGATCAGTTTATGATTCAAAATACATAATTCCATACTTGTAAAACACTTAAAATAAATTGAACACTTTATGGATATAATCCATAATCATAAAAATGTTTTCTTTGAGGAATTATATACTCATAATCCATTCATAATTATTTGTAATGAAAATGAGAATTATCCTAAGCATATCCCCTAGAAGTGTCGTAACCAAGAGTGCAGCAAGGCCCGTTGTCATGCACCAGTTCCCAGTCGAGTCTAGCTCAAAGTGGTGTTTTCGGGTTTTACCCCTAGGTACATCTATGCCAGAGCTGCCTCTACCTACTCATATCCAGACCGGGATGTATTTCTTGGAAAACTCAAAAAATATCTACAATACCAAAATTCTAGGAAGTTATTCTATACTCATCCTCAAAGTATATCATAGGGCTATGTGCTCTAATCAGAGTTTATCTAAATCTAGCTTCCAAGGTTAGTACTAAACTTCCTTTGATATCAACTGTAATGCCCCGATCCCAGTTTACTAGAGTTGGTTCATTATTAAATAATATTGGCATGATCACAAAAGATCATGTCTCGAAAGGATGATCAGTTTAGTATCCCTGAAATAACTAGATACATTCATTAAGTTTACATTACATCATAAAGTGAAAACTACTACTACAATAACTTGTCTTCATATCCACTCATACTATCCCTACAGGTCATTCATAAATTACTTCTTCACATCCTGGGAAAAATAAAACATTGAAAGGGGTGTGCTCAAATGCTCAGTAAGGATAACAATATAGCAGAAACTTTCATAAATAAGCATAAACATTTAAGGCAATGTATAACTAAAACAATATCCTTTTAAACTTGAACTTTAGAATAATATGGAAAAGATAAAATGAAATAATACCATTTACTTATTCACATGGATATTCTAATATTTGAATAATCACATGCAATATCAATAACCACTTTAATAATGATGGAATGCATAATGTGAGACTATCATAACCGCATAGTCCAGGCCTCGTGCCAAGACTACAAATAAGATTTTGTCAAGGACTTGTTCCAGACACTAGTTTGTCTCATGTTACATACTGATGCATCAAAGAGCTATAGCGGGCTCCACCCGTCACTTATTAAGTCCAATGCATTCCTCTTATGAATAGGTTTAAACATAACATAAACATTCGTATTAAAACTAACATACGAAATGTTAATACTTTCTCCATAAACCATGAATGGTATAAAAATAATACATCCACAGTTAAACATATCACAAAACCGTCAATACAATATGGATGTTATTTATCATAATAAATTAACTTCAAATAAGCTTAAAATCCATCAAAGGATGTTGACAAAGATGAAATCAAAACTATTTGAGAGAAATATCTCTTTTTTTGAAATAATTTAAAAGTCCCGTAATTATTAAATAAAAAATTTACTTTGAAAATATTATTATAATATTTTAAGGGAATCTTTGATGACTTTATAATGGCAGAAAATAGCCGCATCCTCCATATAAGTTAAAAAGACATTCTTACCTTAATTCTGTCGAAAAGGTTAAAAAGGTCCTTGTTTGGAAAACGATGGAAATATTCCTTTATGAAAAGTCAAACAAGGGTATAAATGAATTTAACCCATCTTTTATAAAATAGTAAGAGTGTTTTGAAATACATTTTTAAGAAACATGGATGTGGATGATAAAGAGGTTCCAGTAGATAATTATGTATAAACAACCTCAGATAATGAAGAGATTGTGAAATAACCCGCATATTGTACCTTTCCTTAGTTGAGGGTTGGTTAACCTCCTTTATAATGGTGAAATAATTGTTATTAAGTTATATAAAAATAATATACATTGTTATGATATCATATATGATCTTTTAACACTACTCTGTTAATAATATCTTTGTATTATCATCATTTCGGGTGTTAATTTACTCGTTTTCTTTTATATGTTTTGTTACATAAGACATGTTTGTTCTGAATAGGTTGTATATTATCCATATCCAGAATTATATCAAGTACTTAAACATTATTTTTAATCATCAAATGAGAATTATACTTGAATGGATACGATGGGGAATGAATATCATCACGTGTGTGGAGACGGTAGTCCGTACGTACGCACGAGCGAAAATATCATTCTTTTGATATTAAAATAATATATAATTTGATGGTATATCATATATATAGAATTCTTATCATGTTATATTTATTATTTACATGAATTAAACATCATTATTATACCCATACAAATAATAATGTCTTGAATAACAATTACACCACGACATGGAGACGGTAAGTTGTACGTACGCACATAAGGTGACATATTATTCAAAGGATGGATAGAATACTGAATATGTTTATACCATATTTATGATAACATCACAGTATATAGGATATACTGGAGTTATTATTTTAGAATTGAAATAATAAATAATGAAGAAGTTGAAGAAGAAAGGAACTTGAAAGAGGGTTGTGAAAACATTACCTCTTCTTCGGGTTCTTCCTTTTGGTTTGATCAAAAATGCTCATTGGATGGATTTATGATCAAAATAATGCCTCTAGTTTGAAGATAGAGAAGTTGAGAGATTATTTTGTTAGGGGTTTACTGAGCCAAAAGGCTTTGAATGTGTCAATTAGTGAGAAGGGGGAGTTCCCTTTTATAAGAGGGGCGAGGAGCACGTTTGGAAAAGCTAGAAATACTATTTTATAATAAATTCATATTCAGTTTATAATGGTTAAAAAGTGTATTATTTAAATTTTAAGGTGGTTATAGGTCAAATAACATTCAAACAATAGATTTTAGACAGGGTTGGTTTATTATATTGACCTTATCGTTTAGTTTTAACTCTTAGTTAATTAGTTTGACACTTACCATGTCACTTTTTATTTTTATATTATATAGTTAATAAAATTACTATATACATCCAAGAGATCCCAAAGTGGTCCATTAACAATAAAACTATCATTATATAAGTTTCTTGTATGATCCATATATTTTTAAGAATTCAATATCAATTAATAATAAAATATTTGTTTTAAAAACTCTTTTATGTCAATTTTGACACTATTTGGTATTTGATTTTTGTGAAAATCATAACAGCATTATTACTTCTAAAAAACATAATTAAATCAATACTAACATGTCATATTTACCTATAAAATTAGTTTAATTCATAAAAGTCTCAAATTTAATTTATTTTTATATTTATAATATCAATTATTTTAAGTTTTCATTAATTAGGTAATTAATGCATCACCATTGTGTCATAAATAAATTAAACAATTTAATGTATAAAAATTATATATAAAATATCATTATGTAGGAAATATGTTTATCTTTCTAATGAATATTTACAATCGAATTTATCTTATGTATAAAACTATATTAAAAATGTTTTAGTAATTAAACCTTGATTTTATCTCTTTTAACACTTCTTTCAATTAAATAATAATAAATGTACTAATCTAATCCAAGTGGACCAAAATGATAATATTTTATTCCTAATGTTGTTTTTGGTCGAGATAAACTTGTCCAATAGAATTAGGACATGTGTTTGGGTAATATTAATATCATTTTTACCCTTAATTACCCTATTTACTTTTAACCGTGGTAAATAAAAGTAAAAAGTAACTATTCACAAAAAATTATTTTCATCACATTGAACCACATTTTCTTCCTTGATATAAACCATGTCTCTCTTATTTTCGAAATTCCACTCACAGAAGTGGTAAAATTATGTTTTATGTGAATTTGCAAATTCTCCTAGGAGATGGGTAAAATATGGTGAAAAGTTCAATAAAATTTTTATATGTCTAAAATTATTATAAACTAACTCCAATGAATTATATTGAACTTATATAGGTATTACATATCTATTTTGGCCTAAAATAAATTTAAATAAAATAAATAATTATTTAAATAAAAAGTCGGTTTTAACAAATAACTCAGTGTTTTTCACTATTCATCAAAAATTGAATGTTTTCAGAAAAATACCAAAAATTCACCCTAGGATAATTTCGATATTCCGAATCCAAAAATGAAGTCCATTTTGAATGATAAAATTTATAAAATTTCAAAAAGTGGGTATTACTATTCATAACGTGTAGTTTGATTGGTTGTGGTGTGTGTTAAAACTCGAAGTTGCGTACAACACACGCTACTGTATTATTCAAAGAGAAGCATACCGTAGAAGCTTGGGGTGTTATAGGTTTGGTTTATTTTGGGTTTAAAAACATTTCTTTAAAAGTTAACTCACTTTTATTAAGATATGAATTCTTTTCTTATTCAATCGAATGTAATGCTATTGACTTTTGACCGATTAGTGTGAGGTTTTGATTGTGTAAACTCTGTTGTACCGATTTGACAACCCAAGAATCATTTTATTCCCCAAAAATTTTAGATTTAAAGTTTCATTGGATGTTATAATATAATTAATAATATGGGGACCTTGGATATATTATTGTTATGTTAAGGGTCAAACCTATACACATTGATATAAAAGCTTCGAGAGTAGTTAGGATTCTGATTATTCTAAACCAAAGATATACTCCTAACATAAATGAATCCTTAATAATAGTGAACATAAAATTTGTGTACATAAATAAAAATGAAAAAATTTATCTCATACTTTTTGAAATCCACTTTCATATTCAACTATTAAACTCTTTAAGTTAATTTTTTTTTAAATCATCATTTCACCACCTCCCATTTTGTTTAGAAAATATGTGAAAAAATAAAACACTAAACTCATAAATCTCATTGAAAGAAGACCTTGAATATTCCCTATACTACAATTAATATTTTAAACCATGATCAGTTTGACATGTGATGACAATATAGTCCAATTTTAGCATCATTTTCAGGGAGTACTTTATTTTTTTGTGCATGTTTTTTATAAGATATTTGTAAAATTTGTGAATATTTATTTTTGCTTTATGTTCTACATTTACATATGTTTTTGTGTTCTAATTTATTTCTTGGGTAGATACTATTAATTAGGTGTTCTCAATCTAGGTGATCTATCTAATTTCAAATTCAAATAAGAGAGGATCATATGTAAGAAACACCAAGACACACAAGATGATCCTTTGAAGGAAGACACATCACGCCTGAAAACATTCATAGACCCCCCTTCTTCTAGAACTAAACTGGAAAATGAATCAAATATGAATTCTATAGATAAAAATAACCAAAAATTAAAAGAACTAACCTCTCCTAATGTTGATATACAAACCACATATATTAAAATATAACGTGAAGCATAAACTTTGAACAAAAATCTTGACTAATTCATTTTCTTCCAAAGATTCATGGATTTTCTAGAGAAGACCAACAAAATAACTTATAATAAATTCTTATCGAGTGTTCAAAATTAAAACCTTCAAAAGGAGATAAAGAATAATTAAGTATTAGATATTTTAAAATTTCATTAGAAGACACTGTAAAATATTGGTTGTATTATGTTAATCCCCTAATTAGTGGATGGGTAGACATGAAACCCCTTTTTCTTGAAAAATAATTATTAGCCTCTAGAATTGCAACTGTAAAGAAATAAATTTATGGTTTAAGGAAATCACAAGGTGAACCACTTCATGAATATTTGGTACAATTTAAATGGTTATGTTTATGCTTTCTACATCACCAAATATGTAATCAAATTTTTATATTATATTTTTATGAAGGTTTAGTTATTATTGATCATAACATGAATGATATTGTTACATGTTGTTCACAAGTTTATAAGAACCTAATTTCTACAAAAACCCTAAATGAAAACATTGTGCATAACATATAGAAATTTGGTTCAAGGTCCAGTATACCCATTTTAGTTGTCTATGAGGTACAAAACACTATGTTTGATAACAATGGGGCATGAAGTTTGAAAAGGTAAGTACCCTTTTCTAACAACATCATATTTCCCATGGGAAATCTCAATCATCTCCTCTAATTTATTTTGGTATATATGCCACCAAAACCCACTATTCTGTGTGATTCCATAAACGAAGAGAACATTATGGGAATTTTGAGAAAATATTCTCAAGTCACCCTTATAACTAGATGATTGGGAAAGAACCATACTATTTATCCAACTCTTTGTGGAAATAAACCCATGTCTATAGGAATGGGGTATTCAAACTAGCCTCATTAATTATGGAACTACCCAGGACTGATTAGTCATCCTACACCACCACCAAGAAATCTCAACCACCACAAAGGCTTTTCTAGCAACCAACTCCCATACCCAATCCTATCTAGAATACATGATGAAAAAAATGGCTAAAAATCTCCAATTAAAAAAACACCCAAGCATCCAAATAAGACCTAAAAATTCAATTAGGATGACTTTTAAACTATGTGGGTGAAATCAAAAAATAATGGTTCAGGTAAAATTCATTCTTAACAATTAGATAAACCTAGGGATAAGGGATATTTTATTACCATCACCCCTTATAGTGGAATGAATTTTAAAATCCATATGAACCCTCTATTAAAGTCATCCTCTCTTGATAAAACCACCATTACAACCTTTGAAAATGACCTAAATGAGGAAAAACAATGTCTTGAGAGAATCCCTACTAATGGAAAGAGAGTTTAGTTTGATGAAACACCCATCAAAACCATTACTCTTCCATTTAAGAAAAGTTCTATTCAACCAATGAAATAAAAATAAACTGAACATGATAAATAAATATTGGAAAATATCAAAAAAAGACGAGGTTAACATCCCCTTGATTGATGTTGTGAAGAAAATTACATGATACACCATGTTTCTAAAGGATATGTGTATATAGTAAAATTGAATTAGAGGAGATGAAAAGTTAATCATAGGGAATAACATTTCAGCAATGATAGATCCATAACTTTACATGAAATGAAATGATCCTAGAACATTATCGATTCCATGCACTATAGGGATATATTTATTTTCTATTGATTTTCTTGATTTGGGTGCTTCTATAAATGTTACACATCTGTCTTTTTTTTTCTCATTTTTTTGGTTAGGGAAATGAATCCCATAGGAATATTCATTCAACTATAAAACCAAAGTACCAGACACCCTGCTGGTGTGTTAGTGGATATTCTTGTGAGGGTTAAAAATTTAAATTGTCCTACTGAATTTTATGTGATTAAAATGTATGATGACTGGATTAATAGAAATTTCCTAATTATATTTGTGATACCAATCATGAATACTTCCAAAACAATAATTAAGGAACACAATGGTATATTATCTATAGTTTTTTTGGTGGAATTTTCAAATTAAACATCCTTGATTCCATAAAAAACCCCTTCATAAGAACATCCCTCTCCCTCATTTTACATAATTAATGTACTCCCATCCCCCAAAAAAACAAAATTTCATTCCCCTGATCCTCTTTCTGAGTTTTCATCATTGATATAAATTCTAGGTAATGATTCTTGGGTTGAACATTTTAATGGTTTAGAAAAATGTCATGCATGTTCTTTAATTGATGATTTCTTGATCAATGAGCATCCTATGACCATTGATGATATTGATCGTCCTGTAAAATATTATTCATTACCTAGGGATGTTACCATTAAGTAGCTAGATGAGATTAGTGACCTCTCACTTTTATGACTCTGTCCATCAGTTCAAAAACCCCCTGAATTGGAACATAAAATACTACCTATAAATTTAATGTTTTCTTATCTTGAGAATGGGAACAAGATTCCTATCAACACTTCTTGTTCACTCCCTATAGATCATGAGTTGGAAATGATGAACCGTTTGAGGGATTATAAAAAGTATTGGGATGTAAAATTTATAACATTACCAGTATTATCCCCTCACCTTTCATGCATTATATATTTTTAGAAGATGATGATAAAACAATGAGGTAGGTACAATGTCGACAGAACCCAAATCTCCATGATTTTTTTAAACAAATAAGGTATCCAAATTATTGGTTGATGGAATCATTTAACCTATATTTGATATCTAATTGTTCAGTATAGGGTTGTTGGTTCCTAATAAAAATATTGTTACATAATAAAAATTTAATGAAATAAATTAGTTCTAGCTTATGGGTAGAATAGTTGATGTGTTGGTATATACTATCACCGAATAAACCGACTCACTAGGAAAGATCATTTCCCATTATCATTCATTATCCAGATTCTATAGAGGCTAGAAGGAATGTCCCACTACTATTTTCTTGATCAGTATTCTTGATACTTTTTTATCTATATCACCATTGATGATTAGGAAAATACAACCTTCACATTCCCCTTTAGTACATTTATATATTGGAGGATTCCATTTGTTCTGTGCAATTCTCCAGGTAATTTTTAATGATTCATGTTTAGTATTTTATTGAATTATCTATATAATTGAATGGATGTATTCATGGATGATTTCCCTTATTTTGATTATTTTTTTATTTTTGTTTGAGTAGTCATTGTGCTTTACTCAATCATATTATTAATAATAATATTGTATTAAATTATGAGAAATGTCTTTCCATAGTGTGGTAAGGTATATTAATTTGGAATGTCATTTATGGGGATGGTATCCAAGTATATAAATCTAAATTCAATATCATTTCTTATGATCCATTCCCAAAAAATGTTTGGGATGTGTGGTCTTTCATAAGTCATGCTGGATTTTATTATTGTTTCATTCATGAATTTAGTAAGATTTCACTCCCACTATCTTGATTAAACTAAAAAAAGTTTTTTGTTCGATAAAAACTATGAGGATGCCTTCATAAAATTGAAATGGAGTCTCACATAATCCCTAATAATATAACCGCCTCAGTGGTATTTACCATTTAAGATCATGTGCGATGTCAGTAACTATTCATTTAGAGTTGTCTTATAGCAATGGGTCCATCAATATCTACAAGTCATAGCCTTTTCCTTTTGCACACTTGACCATCCCATGAAAAATACACCAAAATGGAAAAGGAATTCATTTCCATTATGTTTTCCTTAGATAAATTCATATCAAAACATTTAGGGTAAAAATTAATTATGTTCTCTAACCAAGTATCCCTATGATATCTCCTTTAAAACCGGAAGCCAAACCAAATCTCATTCACTAGATTCTCCCCCATCAATAATTTAATTTAGAAATAGAAGATGAAAATGAGAAGAGAATATAGTGACTGATCATATCATTAGTATAATTCCGTCCTCATAAATTGACCAATCCACTGGTATTCACATAAATGACATGTTTCTTGATGAGAAATTTTATTGAGTGAAAAATGATACCCCTTTGTATGCTTACATTGTAAAAATATTATATTCATTCATTATTATTTATTAGAAAAACAAATATGATCATCATAAAAATGAGTCTCATTGGTATATTTTGGATGACCCCTACCTTTTGCGCAAATTTAGTGTTCAAGCCCTCAGGATTTTTGTTCCTAATAACGAGTTTTGGTTTTCCTTTATTTTCTTATAAAATGTTTTTTATGGGGGGAACTTTGGTCCCCAATGGACTACTCACAAGTTCATTGATTCTAATCTATTTTTTAAAAACTATTTCACGATGTCCATGATTTATATTAATATTTTCTTCACTATCAAATAATATGTAATGTTTCAAAAATATATGAAATTACACAACATCATTTCTATTTTTTTGAAATTTTCAATGTTTGGGGAATTGAAATTATCAGACCATTCCATAATTCATTTCGTAACTTGTAAATTCTTCTAACAGAATATTATGTGTCAAAATGGGTAGATGTAGGAGCTACTAGGACAGATTATTGAATGAATGTAGTGAAATTTTTGTGAAAAATATTTTGTTGTAGGTTAGGATTACCTAAGTTAATTATCAATTAATATGGTTCTAACTTCTTCCAAAAAACAATATAATAACTTATGCATTGTTATGGGGCCAACCATTGATCTTCAACTAGATATCACCCCTAAACCAATGCACAATACATGGTTTCAAATAAAGAGGTCTAAAAAATTATGGAAAAAACAGTTCAAACCAACCAAAAATATCGGAGTCTTAGACTCAATAACGCATTGTGGGCTTATCGTACTACCATAAAATCTTCAATTTCCAAGTCACCATATCAGAAAGTTTTTGGAAGGAGTTGTTACCTCACTATTGATATAGATCACTTATCATACTAGTCCATTAAAAAATAAAATTTTAATATTACTGTTTCATGTTCTCGACAGAAGTTATAGATTTTAGAGATAAGAAAATGAGAAAAAAGACTAATATAAGAACTCCTAGATCTATAATGAGAGAACCTAGGTTTCCCAAAACTAACTCATCCTTCATCATCAATTACACATTAGGAATAATTTCCTCATTTTAATACATGGTTGATATTCTATCCAGGTAAGATTCATTCCTTCTAGTTTTCCAATACATGGTTACTAATTTTTATACATTTGGTGTTTTGAAAATTCAAAATGAATAAACAAAAATAAAACTTTCATTATCAATGGAAAGTGGTTGAAGTACTTTCGAAAAGCCTGTCCAGACTCCCTAATAGAGGAACTCTATGTTCAAGAATAAACCTACAAATTAAATTCTCTATGTTTTATCCTTACTTCCCACATTCACTATTATTATGGTTAGAACACTACACAATCTAGGTGTATGGTGGGGTGAATTCCTAGGTCAGTTAGTGTTTTCATCATATTTCTTCCTTTAATATTTTTCAATTTCTTCATAGTATTGTTACTATCCTTACCCCTCCCCTATAATAAATTTCTGGAATATTCAGTTCTGATTCCCACTCAATCATGTACATTTTTAAAAATTCATGATAAATTTCTATATTTCATGTTGTTTTAACATTTAAAAAATTTTCTTTAATGATGTAATGTGTGTTTTAGTTTTAATTTAACATTGATATGGGACTATTTCTATAAAATAATATTATTTTTGATGATATAAACTGTTATATATATATATATGAAACCTTTGAGATGATGGATACCCTCTGTGAGACTTGTTTATGTGAAAATTATATCACTTAATATATCCACATATCTATTCACCCAAACATTAAGTGTGAATATTTCTTCCTTAACAGAAGGTAAATATTAGTTACTTTAATGTTTCTCTACTTTCCAAAAGGTTTACTCCACCCATTAATTCCTTATATAATCTATTTACTTACTATACCAGATTGACCTATGGGCATGTAGATGTAATATGATTGTTGTACACCCTTAAAAACAAAAAAAAATCAATCAAAAATAAAAAAAAACATAATGTGGGGACTGGGGAAATGTAAAAAATATGGTGATATCTAGGTCATAATCTTATGTTTTGGATTTTGGAAATTCTTAAGTGAGTGGGTCATGAAATTTAATTGCAATGAACTTAAAAGTGGTTCTGTGGAAAGAATCATGTAAGAAGAAATTTTTAAAAATTACTAGATATACAGTGGAAATAATAGTATGAAATGGTTTCCATACACCCATGTGTATAGTTAGTTAAATGGTTTAATTTTTAATTACTTTCTCATATTATAATCATGCATCTCCTTGAATTCTGTTATGATATAATCAATGAGACAAATTTTTCCATGATCACTAGGAATAACTCTTTATTGTGACCTTTTCATTGATCACCTTGAAATAATGAATTAAATTTTCATTGAATGTTAAATATTTAATAGGATGTGAATATATAGATTCATCATTTTTTGAAATGAGAGTTTTCTAAGGAGTGTTATCGTTTAGGTGTGGGGGTGTGATCACATAGCAATTCACTATTCATTTCCACCCTGATACTACTGTGTTAAATCTATTTTTTATTGTAAATTACAAATATAATAAAAAATTTCACATCACATTTGATTATATTAGTCAATTTTAATCACTGTTAAAATGGAAAAATTTACTTTTTTTCTATTAATTTTTTTATGAGAGGGGTGATTTGGAGGGCCCGGGATGATGTAAAATAAAAATGGGACAAATTTCATGGAATCACAAATATGTTTATCCACTATTTCACAAATTTTGAGAGAAATGTTGATCTAATTTGGATAAAAATTTTTGTTCTAAAAAAAATTCAGTTATCTTCAACTCATATAAATATACCCAATCTTAATTCATCAATATAATGGCTCAATTGAATAGATCTGTCGAGTAAACACAATATGATAAAATTAAATTTTTTTTCAGTATATTAACAATATAACTCACTATAGATGTCCAATGGATACAACATTTTATAGGACTACATCCATCAGGTTGAGAAAAAACATTTAGTTTTTAAAAGTATGGATAAGGGTGTTTACAATTCCCAAAATGAGATTCAATTGGTATTTAAAAATCAAGATTCCCAAAACCACCTCCCATTTATTATATAAAAGGGAACCTTGGGAACCCAATTTATAAGATCAAAATTTGAGTGAAGTGTTTCCATTTTGGATTTTCATAGGATACCTCTCATTATATTTCATTTTCTAGATCTCCCTATCCTCATAGGGAGATTTGAGGTGAATAAAGAGATCCACTGAGCCCCCTCCTCCTCTCAATGGGGAGTTAAACAGTGGACAATCATTACGAGGGAGATATACAATGTGTCATAGGAGTTAGCATACCATTTTTTCTAATGGTTTTATGTATTTTAGGTTTTAAAACATTTAATTATATATTATCTAACTTTTATTATAATATGAATGCTTTGTTTAATTTAGTCGAATGGAATGATATTTACTCTTGACTAATCGTTGCGAGGTTTGAGTGTGTAACTTGTGTTATACCAGTTTGAAAACACGTGAATCCCTATCTTCACCCAAAATTTTATATTTAAATCGTATTTTGACATTACTATATGATGCATAAGATCTGGACATTGGATAAATGATTTTTATGTCATGGATCAGACTAGTGTACATTGATATAAAAGATTAGAGAGTAATCAATATTTCGATTAATCTATAGCAAAGATCTATTCGAAACCTAAATGAATCCCTCAAAAAAATGAACATTAAAATTTTCAAGTGAAATTAAAATGACCTCTTTATCTCATATTTTTCAAAATCCATATTTTTGACTATAAATTTCATTAAATTATGTTATTTTATTTTTAATCATCATTTCAACACCCCTACCATTTTCATTTTTTTTGAAAAACATGTTGAAAATTAAAACACTAGACTTATGAAATCTCTTTGATAGATGATATATTGTCTTCCTAGAAATACATTTAACTTTCTAAGACCTAATCAATTTGAAATGTCATAATAGTGTGGTTAGCTCCCTGCTTCAATTCCATATTCTAATGTTCACAATAATCAAGAGGTATTTTAGGAGATTTTTATTTTATATGGGATGGTAGGAATATTTTAACATCATCATATTTTATGAAATATTTTTTTCAAATAAATTTAATTCCTAAAATATTTTGTGTTACATGATAAACCAAGTATAAACAAATGGCGATATACTATTAAAATATAATTATTTAACCTATTATATATCACCTAGCAATTAAATTAGACGGTATTATTAGGAAAAACTGAATTATCTAAAATTTATGGCTCAAACATGTAAAAAATAAACTCATCGGTTATAATTTAATTACAAATAGAAATAAAATTCACTTAAAAGTAAAAGAAATTTTTTCTAAAAAATTGTTTTCATTCGCACAATCTGGATGTATCTTAATAAATTAAATTGTTCACTATTATATATTCATTTTAATTAAATATATATATTATATATTTGGTAAAATATTTTATCATTCATATAATATTTTTTTCTAGGCATGAGATAAGAATAAACCATATTTTATGCTTAAAAAATATATTTTTCTAAAAAGTGGTTTCATCGTATTTTTCGAACATAATATTAAATTAATTTTTTTTACTTTTAGAAAATTTATTTTGGAAAATTTAAATTATATTTCGTGAAAATAATGAAAAAATTATCTTACAATGAATTTTTAATTACTATTTTAAAAATAATTTATTTATGAGTCGTCAAAATATATTGATTTTTTATTTAAACTGAAATTTCATTTAAATTATCTAAAATATATATTTTATTCTATTATATTTATTAAAGTAAAATTATATAAATTATATATTTATTAATCCAATTTGGGTCATTAAAATCCATTTTATATTAAATTATGGTATTAAAAATATACTTATGAATACTTTTTCAATAGAAAACTACATTTTTATCATATCTGTGAGATTAGTTTTAAATTAAAAACATTGAATTATGTGAATTGAATTTGAAAAAATTGATTCCATAGTTGTAATAATAATAATTTTCATTATCTAATAAGTTTAATTTAATGTTTTTCCATAATTAATTATGAAATCTGTAAAAAATAATTATCATTTTTAAGGTCAAAAGGGGATTACTAGGGGTAAACTAAAATGATAAGTGATAAAAATGAACTAAATTTTTTACAATTATTATTTTATGACCATATTTAAACAACATCTCATCAAATGTTTGATAACAGTCCATTTTGGAGCATTTTTTTATCTAAAAAATGTTTTTATAATTTTTTTCACTTGAAAAATTCCATTTGTGTCCTCTCCCCCACTTATAAATAATCACCCCCTCTTCTCTCCTCTTTATAGTTATAAAAACATTTTTATCAGAAAATAGATGCCTAAATACCTTCCTTAGTTCCCTCCTCACACCCAAGTTTCCTTGATTTGATCTGAAATCCAATCTATGAATGATTTTGGTGTAAACCTAAAGAGGTTGTCCAAAGAAGATGTATCATTCTTAACTGAGCAATTTATTTTATTTCTTCATCCACCTATTTAAAATATTATTAAATCATTATTATTTAATATCCTCATTAGACTACATTTAATTATATTTTATTATAATACCTCATGATTTATATCTATCTCCTCCTCCTACAAATGGAAAATTAACCCCTCGATCAGGCATATGACTGACTACCACCTCAAAAATCGATATTATTCATTTTCCATCAATACATATCCATGTGGGATATAATAGTGGATAATATAAATATATATGTGTTATTTGTAACATTATTTTACTTCTATAATTATAGTATCACATATACCATTTTACCTTCTATTCTGTGGGGGATACGATAATGTCACTCGTGTGTACGGTGAACTACTTCCTCAAGGAGTGGTGTGATTTTTTTTTCAATTATTCTATACATGGATTGTAATAAGTATAAATTTAATATATATATATATATATAAATATTTGTGTGTGTGTGTGTGTTAAATAAATTAAATAATAAAAATTTTAAAATTATAATTATTATATATCTTTTTTTCTTCCCATCTGTCGAAAGATGGAAACAACTTTGTTACGTACATACAGCCTACTGTCTCCATGAACAGTGTAACCCATTTTTATATATATAGATTTTATGAATAATTTTATATATGTTAAAAATTAACATATATAAAAATTATATCATGAGTGCAATTCTGGATATATTTGAATTATGATCAAAGCATAAGGACCAGAACTACCTTATAGAAACCCACATGAAAAACCAAACTCTTAAACACCAATAAATGATGCATTTAATAAGGATTTGTTAATAATATGGTTTTAAATATTATAAAGAGATCTTTAATTATATTATAAGTATTTATATGATTATTTAATAGAATTATAATAAATTTTAATTTATTATACAGGAGTCTAGAGTACTTTTGAGGCAAGTTGAAATCAAGGAAAGTGATTTCATATCACATTTATTTCCTTAGGAGACATACCTTATAAAAAAAATTTATTCTATATGGTGTATATACATCCCATGATTTTTTTATGAAGATTATAATAAAATCTATTGTCATTTAAATATCCATATATGGTTTTTTCTTTCATTAGGATTATGATTCAAATGTTAGCAATGTGGAAAATTATTTAAGTTTTAATCTCATTTTAATTGGGGTTGTTTATTATTTAATTTCCATTAAATAAAATTACAACATCCATTCATTATAAAATCATTTGGTTTTATTCTCCTTTGTTTATTTTTGGATAATAATTTTCATCCTTTCACTTTCCTCTATTTATGAACTCAATGGAAAGAAGTAATTTTTTTAAAAAAAATCTACTTCATTTTATTATATAGTTGAAAAAAATTGTTATTCTATATCCATGATTCTTTTAAAATGTTTTCATGAAAATTTTTCTAATACTATTCTTAAAATTCATTTTAACCCATGTTTTAATTTTTTTAAAAATATTTTTAATTGATTTTTTTTTATTTTTTGAACGAGGAAAATTATTCAATTTTTAATAAAGTATGAAAGGAATGTTTTATTTTAACTTATATGGAATCAATGGTTTTTCCCGCCATCATGACCATTATTTTTTAAGCTTCCTTTATAATATTCCAAGGTTATTTATAATGAAAATAATTTTTAAAATATTTTATAAACATTTATTTTTCAAATGGTGATTTTCAAAGTAGAAAGGATAATTTCCTTAGGAATGTCCTCAATGATCACTTTAGGTAAATTATATTCATCAATGAAAACAATCTCTAGTTTTTCTGAGGTTTTACTAGGGATGTGATCCAATGGTACCATCCTTATTATTTCTCTGTATGGTATATTTTGATGGTGATGATAAATTAATGAATACCATTTGTTTTCAAAGGGTTTTCTATTATGGGATTATGAAATATTTACGAAACCTATTTTCTTTACATGGGTTATGATATGACGTTTTCGGGAATGTTTTAAGATATTATGGGAACCTTATGTGTGGTTTTCATTATGTGATGGGTGTGATCTATATCTCCCTCTAATGCATTGTGTAATATTTATATCTCATGATATTAAAATTAGAAATAAACTATTGGGATTGATCCATAATGGAAAGTATTCCATTGGTCTTGATCCAAAATAAAAAATTTGCCATTGGGATTGATAAACAATCAGGAAATAGGCCATTGGTCTTGATCCATTTTGGGAAATAGGTCATTGGACTTGATCCACAATGGGAAACAAATGATGTGTCCTAATCCATTATTTGTGATGGTCGGGGATGTTTTCCTTGACATGTGAAATGGTTTCTAAATCTATATTGGTTTGACACATTAATAAAGAGAGTTTATGGTTCATAATTGATTTATAATGATTTCTCAATCTTATGATCCATGTATTTTTGGAATAATAATTCATTATTCCATGACTCATATTTATGGTCTATGAAATATCGGGTATGAACTTCGTAAGTAATATTTGTGATCTCATATTGAAATTCTTATATTATGATTTCATATGATCATAGATTGATAGATCCAATGTTTACCCATATTGACCATATGATCTCACCCATTCTTATGTTTCATTACCCGTGTTTGGTTAAATGGTTTTAAGTAGTTGTTTCTTCAGGATTTGATTGGAATGTGGAATGGGTTCCCCATGATGGTTTGATTGAGGGGTATTTTAAGGGCTCACTCAATCTCACACATCATGTTTTCCATCTATTTTTCTTCCCTGGAAACATCCAATGGTTCCCTCATCCATAGAGGTGTAAAACCCTTATTTCCAAAGGTGTGTGGTTATCTGTGTTTTAGGCACAATGACCTTTGGGGACTCGCATTGGTTGAGAGGATGGCAGGTCAGGCTCATCGAACCCTTTTGGGGGAAATTGATTCCTACTCCAGGACACTGTTATAGATTTAAGATATGTTCCGGAATTTCTTCTTAATCCTGATACATGATAGGTTACCTAAAAAATGACTATAGTTTAATTCACTTTAATTTTTAAAATGTCGGGATCTATTTACTGAATCTATTTATATGTATCTTAGGTTCTTCATCTTTTTATAGTAATGGGTATATTCCTATATAATGAAGTCATATAACCGAGTTCTTTAGAATGTGCTCCCATATAAATAGGAGGATAATATTCAGTGGGGGGGGGGGGGGGAATTGAGCCATTATGAGGCTTCCTATGTATCCCATTTATTTTAGGAATAAAAATCCACATAGTCCATTAGTTCCATGTAGTTTAGTGTCATGCAGATAGGAAATATATTTGGTTACTGAAACACAAAATATTTGAGCTTGAACACCATGGGAGCATCCCACGTATCACAAGTATGGAGAAAATCAGAGTTGTCATAGTTCATTCATTTAGGGTATATATATTTAGGTTACCCCTATCATTATAGAGACTCATGGTAAAGATGATATGATAATAAAAACTCCCTAATCTGACGTGAGCCATGATTAGTGTGAGAAACAAGTGAAATTGAATGATTATTTTATTTCCTATGATGTGGTACCTATGCATTGAGACTGCCCTGAGGTGATTTATTATGTGACTCAGGTTTGGAGGGACATCCTATGTATCCCAATTATGGAAGTAATCAAATTCATCATAACTCAGTTGATGTTGGGCATTATACATTGATTTTTAGCTATTTATTTGGGCTTACACACTGAGGAAAAACAAAGTCATCATGTCATGGGATTCCATGGGTGATCAATATGGGACATGAACATTAGGGAGAGATTATCTTTGTTTCTTGAATATTGAGAAAACCAGATTCATCATAGTCCATGATTAGTCACTGAATGTGGCTAATATTAATTTTTAATATCTTTATATTAATTTTTCCAAAGTCCATAAACATTGTTTTTAGTGCATTACATAAATAGAACTTCATTTCTCATAAAAAATGCAATTCATGTTTAAAATGCAAATTTTGGAAAAATAATTCATTTGTTTGTTGACAATATTATATTCATTTTATGAATTTGAAATTTTGGGATATGATTGATCACATTGTTTGGAACATTTTATCTTTTAGGTTCGATGGATGAATCCAAAAGGAAGATGGATAATTTTGCGCCTGAAGGAAGAAACATGCTCGAAAAAGCATATTGGGCCTAAGACCCATCAAACAAATGTGGGGCCCAGAAACCAAACCCAATGAAGATAAAATTTATACAGTAGAAAGATAAAAATATGAGGATCATTTTATTCAACTTTGGACGGAGCTAATTCTGATGTTTTCATGATGATAAAGGGATCTGAATTTGAGATTTAAATGGTGGACCCAACATTAATGCACAGAAATCCGTCCCACCATTTCGACCATAACATCCAAACGGCTGAGCCAAATTTCCTGAATTTTTGAGAGATTCTCTATGTCAAATGGGATAATATATTTTCTATTTATTACACCTTCGGATTCGGCCGTATTAAGTGTCAAACGCACACATCAAAATGGTGGATGAATGTGGCTGGTTTTGTGGTCAACTTTGTAACGTCAATTTCCTTTTGATTATTCACCCTCGTTTTGACTCTATTAATTGTTGGGGGGTTAATTGATTGTTGGTGGTGTAACTAAGGCTCCTAATATTCCTATATAAGGAGATGGTGGTGAAGGGAATTGTCATCTAATATTTTTCTTTGAATCCAAGTTTTTCTTTCAATTGTAATTTCCCGCTTTCATTTTGTAATGGCATCGTCAATTTCTCTTATGTATGTTTTTCATTCACGTTTAGTATTTTAATATAATTTATTCTTCTTAACTTTTTATTTTCCTTTTCTTCGCACGTTGATACCGTTGAATCAATGTGTGAATTTATTCACACCCGCACTTGTGAATTCATCACACAACGGTGGAGTGTTAATTTTGATTAATGTTTTTTTCCTTCTTCTTCAACCCCACTTCTTTAAGTCAATTACCCACTTCCATTGATAGAATAACATCAATGGAGGGCTAAGATTTTATGGGTTGATCCTAGGGAGTTGCATGATTTGGATTGAATTTTATTTTATGTTCTTAAATTCTTCAATTTTTCCTTTATTTTAAGAGTTCCTTTCTTTGATTTATTTTCTTCTATGTCTTCACTGACTTTAACGATGACACATTTTGAGTGCTAGTACGATCCAATTCCATGGAGTTCTCATTTAATTGATCCTCTATGTGAATTGGTGATTAGCCTTGAAATTGTGTGTGGATTAAATTGGAGAATGATATTGAGGAATTATTTCATTTAATGGATACCTCTTGAACCGATGAACAGAAAATCAAATGAAAAACAAATACATCCAATCAAGTCCAAGAGACAACCTAGGATCGACTCACCTTAATTAGTTGTTTTAATTCAAGTAATTTTATTTGTTTTGTTCTTTAAATTAAATCAATATTTCTTCAAATAAATTCAATCCAATGTTGGCTACTACATAGCCAATCCCGTATCCAATCATAGTGTCTCAAGGTTTCTTCTTCGATCCCTGTGGATTCGATCCCTACAAGTACTTCAACAACCTCTTTTACCAGTAGGGTAAATTTGGGCGCAACCAGTCCCCTTTATGTTGGGGCTTACACACTATGGTTACATGTTTGACTTGGTAGAGTATTTTTATGAAAATTATATGATAATTATGGCTTCCAAATCCTATGTGATCTACACTCGGTGTGTGAAATAGGGGGTCAAAAATTATTTGTCTCACTTATTAGGTATACAAGGCTTCTATACTGAGATATCCCTTTGGGTGGTTTATATGGAGATCAAGCCCCAGAGAGGCATCCTATGTATCCTGATTATAGAAGGAATGAGAGTACTTATAGTTACCTTTATATCGGGGCTTACGCACTGAGGTTTCCCTTTTGATTGGTGCTTACACACTAAGGATAAACAATATTATCAAGTCTTGTGATGCCCTATTGATCTGGCCTTCCTGTCTAAAGGGTGTTGCGAGTATTAGTTGAATTTTACTAAGATCCAACACTTAACATGGAATGAACCATATAGTGGTGAATCAAGACCTGGACACCACATCTGGGGTGGGTGTTGTGACTCTTAGTTGACTTTCCAAGAGGGTGTCATGAGACCTAGCCATCATGTCTGGAGGGGAATCGTGAGTCTTATATGACTTTCCTAGAGGGTTTTGCGGGTCTAAGTTGACGTGATTAGAGGGTGTCACCATACCTAGCTGACATGTGTGGAGGAAGTCCTGGGTCTCAGCTGTCCTACCTTGAGGGAATCACGGGATCATGTTTTTTATTCCTAGATACAACCGCAAGGCTCAACTAATATGAGAGAGCACTGTTATATGAGTCAGGTGATGTATCTGAAGGATGTTTCAAGTCGTGGAGGGTTTTTCAAGATCAATGTGGCTTCCTTGAGGAGACCGTGTGAATTTCTCTACTATGTCTGGCTTATTTCATGTGTCTCAGGTGGATATTCAAGGAGATTCGTGAGATCTGAACAACATGTCATTATGTTGTCACGTGTCTTTGAAGTGCATGAGAGCCAGTGAGAATTTATTTTTCTTAATTTGTCCACTTTCAATCTCGGCGATAACCCTTATATTGCGAGGTCCTTATAGTTATTTAGTACCAGTGTCTTTTAGTACGTTGTGATCTATAATACATGGGTTGGGTTCTTCACATTCCATGATAGTAGTATATCACATGATATATGAATGATCACGTGAAGGTATTTATGCCTGGCACATGACTACTCCAGTTTCTCACCAGTGTATTACCTGATGGAAGGATAACTAGTCATGTGATCAATT
This sequence comes from Viscum album, assembly GCA_963277665.1. Lineage (NCBI taxonomy): Eukaryota > Viridiplantae > Streptophyta > Magnoliopsida > Santalales > Viscaceae > Viscum > Viscum album. The sequence continues at coordinate 567,771,677 of OY728153.1, read as the reverse complement.
TATCCAAGATGTATGCTTCAATGATTTGTACTTTTATTCTCAATATTTACCTTCATGTAGTAGATGATAATTTGTTTGTGCTGGGGGTTATAGGCATTTCCACCCCAAATACTCACCTGTTTATGTGGCGTATCTAGCATGAGTCCATGATGGTGTTGGTGAAGGGTTCTGGTTCCATGCAGTTTCATGAGTCTCTACCATGCACCATTCTGGATACGCCACCTAATTTTCAGTGACCAAGATTCCCTCAAATAAATTCCATCATTAATGATTTATTTCCAGTTAATGGGAACTTTTTTTGTCACACAGATGTGTCAAATGACATCCATGTCATCATGTTGACATATCGAAGGGATTTTATAAGATCCAAAGTCCTGTTGAAAGGCTTCTGGAAGATGATCGGTGAATTTCATGGGGATTTCATGATATAAGGATGGTTTGTATGTGGGTCTCATGGGACCACATATCAGACTTCCTTAGTGCATCACAAGTCTTTTAGAAACTATGAGTTCTGGTTGCGCCCAAATTTACCCTACTGGTAAAAGCGATCGATGTAGTACATGTAGGGATCGAATCCACAGGGACCGAAGAAGTAACCTTGAGATGCTATGATTTATTGATGGATTGGCTATGAAGTGGCCAACTTTGAGGTAGATTTTAATTGGGGGACTAAAGATATAATTTAAATAACATATAAAAAATGATGTGAAATAAACAATTATTGATGGTGGGTTGATCTTAGGGTTTTTCTTGGGGTGGATTGGATGAATTTCTTTTCTTAGAAAATTTCATGTCATTAATTCAAGACATATCCAAACAATGAGATAATTCTTCCAAATCATTCACCAATTTAATACCTACACAATTCCAAGGCTAATCACTAATTCAATTTGAGGATCACTTTAATGAGCACTCAAAGGAAATAGATCGTACTAGCACTCAAAATGTGTCATCATTAAAGTTGGAAAAGATGAGAAAGAATGTAACTTATCAAATGGAAATCCTAAAATAACGAATAGATTTAAATATTAAGTACATGAAATAACATTCAATCCCTGACCTTGCAACTCCCTTGGATCAAAAATTAATAGGTTAGCCCTCCATTGATGCTATTCTACCAATGGAAGCGGGATGTAGACTTATGGGGGAGGAATTGAAGAAGAAGAAAATTATTAAAAGAACGAACACTCCACCGTTGTGTGATTGAAATCACAAGTGCTAGTGTGAATAATTTCACACCATGATTCAACGTTATCAAAGTGTGAAGAAAAGGAAAATAAAAAGTAAAGAATAAAAAGAAATTTTATTAAAATAATAAACGTGAAAGAAAAACTTACATGGGAAAACATGACGATGCAATTACAAATTGAAAGCCGGAAATTACAATTGAAGGAAAAACATAGATTCAAAGGAAAATGTTAGATGCAAATTACCTTCACCACAATCTCCTTATATAGGAATATTAGGAGCCTTAGTTCCACCCCCAACAATCAATTCACCCTCCCAACAATTAATAGAGTCAAATGGAGGGTGAATAATCAAAAGGAAATTGATGTTTTGAATTTGACCCGGAAAACATTCCAGATTCGTCCACCATATTGACGTGTGAATTAGAAATTGAAGAAGGCCGAATACGGATGGGTTATAAAATCGAAATATCTTCTTCAATGTGTCTTCTAGAAGTTCACAAAATTTCAAGAACTTTGGCTCATCCTTTTGGATGTTATGGTCAAAATGGTGGGACGGAGTTCTGTGCATTAATGTCGAGTCCACCATTTAAATCTCAAATTCAGATCCCTTTATCGTCATGAAAACATCAGAATTAGCTCCGGACACAGTTGAATAAAATGATCCTCATATTTTTATCTTTCTACTGTATAAATATGAGCTTCATTGGGCTTGGTTTCCGGGCCCCACATTTGTTTGATGGGCCTTAGGCCCATTATGTTTTTTCCAGCAAGTTTCTGCCTTCAGGCGCAAAATTTTACATCTTCCTTTGGGATTCATCCATCGGACCTAAAAGATAAAATTTTCCAAACAAAGTGATAAATAATATCCCAAAATTTAAAATTCATAAAATGAATATAATTTTGTCCACAAATAAATGAATGATTGGGCCCAAATTTTCATTTTAAACATGAATTGCATTTTTGATGAGAAATGATGTTCTATTTATGTAATGCACTAAAAACAATGTTTATGGACTTTGGAATAATGAATATAAAGATATTAACAAATAATATTATCCACTTTCAGTGACTAATCACACACCCCAACTTGTGTTTTTCTAGTCCCGAGCAAAATAAATTACAAATATGAAATTCAAATCCCCTTTTCCAAAAAAATTTTAATACACATTGCTCACCCAAATATCTAATATCAAGAAAAAATTATAAAACCCATAAAAATCATTAAAAACAAGCTAGGCCCATAAGCATATCCCAAGCCCAAGCCCATTCCTTTGTTCAAATTCATCACCACATTTCATCCAATTTCAATTAAGAATGATAAAGTGTTGTGCATCACAAAAGATATGGGGCCCATTTTATTGTTCAAGGGGAAAAAATGGAAGCGCTAGGTGGGAATCACATTAAACCTTAAAATGAGTATCCAATTTTTTTTTCGATTTTTTTTCTTTTACCACAATAGATATGAAAAGACTAACTCTGGGCAAGACAACTATGGAGTCACGATCCCCAAGTGTCGGACGCCACACATATTATCAATTTCATGCTCTACAATAGATATATAAAGCCTAACTCTGGGAAAGACAACTATGGAGTCACGATTCCCAAGTGCCGGATGCCACGCATTTGGACAAAACATTGCTCTATGTGGTCAATTTTTTTGTTTGTTTTTTTTGTTTTTTTTTGTTTTTTTTTTTGTTTTTTTGGATACTCAAATTAAACTAAAAGTGACCCCAGAACCCTATGCAATAATGAAAGGGACCCGAGAACTCAAATTTACACCCACAATATAGTAGACATGCATTGTGGAATTTTTATTAAGAGGATGAAAATGTAAACATTGAAAAATCACATCGTACAACCGTACATTCCAAAAACTATGCTCATGAACTTAAACTTTCATTAAAATCAGAATCAAGGCATGCAAAATTTATTTGATATCCAATTTTATATTTTGCAATGTGTGTTATCATGTTCAAGGTTAATGGAATTTTTTTTCATGCATGTTTTTATTCAAAAAAAATCATTTTTTATCCCCCCCACCTTAGAATAACACTGTCCCCAGTGTTTAAAGAAAAGAAAAGTTATAAGGGGGTAGGAGAGGAGTTCAATGAAGAAATTTAAAATGAAAATCATGGAATGAAGTCACCTGGTGGTTGATGATGATAGCGCATGCCATAGTCTCCCTTCAATCCTGGATTTGAGTCTCAGCAGCTTGGATGGTGGTGAATGGATTTTCCTTATGGACTTCAACATGTCCTTTTATTTTTTTAACCTACAAAAAAAATAAAACAAAACAAAATAAACTGATGATACATTGTCTTCTTTTTAGATTTCGGGGTAAGGTATTATTCAGAGATCACGCCACGTGACACAAATGAATATGGCGCTCTCCTTTCATACCCATCCTTACTCATAAAATAAGAACAGGTCAAAATTCTATGTTAATTTATTATATGAAAAAGAAAATGATTCAAAATGATTAGAAACAAGAAAACCATGGGTTGCCTCCCATGCAGCGCTTTTGTTTAATGTCGTTAGCTCGACTTGAACCCCCCAAGTTATCCAATTCCAACTTTTAAAATTTTATTTAACCCATCTTTCTCCACTTCAAAAATATTGAGATTGATTTTTTTTTTTGAAATTTGTTTCGTATGAAATCCTATTTTCTACAATGATTGGTAAAATCCAAGTAATATCTAAAATTGTTGATCGTGTTTTATCTGGAGTATTTCCTATGATTTCAAGGTTCATTCCTACATGGTGATATTCTTGATGAAAATTGATCATAATTTAATGGTCTTGGTTATCATAAATAGAGGGATTATTTAGTAGGGAAGGAATTATTAAAACATCGAGTTTAGTTTGATTGATTTTTCCTAAATAAGAATGATAATTTGAATCAAAATTTTTTTCTTCTTTAAATACATTTGAAAGAATTGGTTCCTTTTGAAAAGATGATTCATCCACAAAATTTTCCATCTGTATTTCATGAGTTGGTATAGACACAATATTCATTATATCTCCCAATGGTTCAATGATCGGTGATTCTAAAAAATTATTATTGGAGCAATATTCCGAACACTCAATCCATGAAGACAAATTTTCCCCATGTGAATCCAAAAAATTAATTTCATCCTGATTTAAATACCCTTCAACATTTCTTTGATCTTGTTCAGTTATACCATATCCAAAGGTTAGTTCTTTTTTCAATTCATGGGAGGTTTTTGGGATAAAATAGTCATCTATCAATGATGAGGAAAGAACATCTTGAGTGGGAACGGGTTCCTCAAAAGTCTTAAAGCTCTGTAGTTCTAATCTGAAAGATGAAACTTCTGAATTCATTTTATCCATTTGTTCACACAATTTTTCAAGAATTTTTTCAGTATTGGGGTTGATATATGTTCGTACATCATGGACTTCCTCATTATTTATCTTTTCAATCATTTTTGATAGGTATGGAAATTGATCTTGTAAACATTCAGCATCCCATTGATTGTACATCTCATCTGGTGTGGTGTATTCAATTAAGGATTGGTCAATGAAATTCCCTATGTGAGGTGTTTCCCAATATTGATTTCCGACATGATTACAGCATTGATTTATGAAGGGGTATTTTGGAGGATAATCCATTGGAATTGATTGAAAATTAGTTTTGGTATTTTCTTGGACACACAGAAATAGAAAGGGGAAAAGAGAAGAGAAATTAGGGTGAGAATAGAGAATTTGGGGTGAGAAAAGAAGATTTGGGTCTAAGGTACTTACTTGGGTCCCCGGCAATGGCGCCAAAATTTGGTTGCGCCCAAATTTACCCTACTGGTAAAAGAAATCGATGTAGTACATGTAGGGATCGAATCCACAGGGACCGAAGAAGTAACCTTGAGACGCTATGATTTATTGTTGGATTGGATATGATGTGGCCAACATTGAGGTAGATTTTAATTGGGTAACTAAAGATATAATTTAAATAACATATAAAAAATGATGTGAAATAAACAATTATTGATGGTGGGTTTATCTTAGGGTTTTTCTTGGGGTGGATTGGAAGAATTTCTTTTCTTACAAAATTTCATGATATTAATTCAAGACATATCCAAACAATGAGATAATTATTCCAAATCATTCACCAATTTAATCCCTACACAATTCCAAGGCTACTCACTAATTCACTTTGAGTATCACTTTAGTGAGCACTCAAAGGAAATAGATCGTACTAGCACTCAAAATGTGTCATCATTAGAGTTGGAAAAGATGAGAAAGAATGTAACTCATCAAATGGAAATCCTAAAATAACGAATAGATTTAAATATTAAGTACATGAAATAACATTCAATCCCTGACCTTGCAACTCCCTTGGATCAACCCTTAAGAGGTTAGCCCTCCATTGATGCTATTCTACCAATGGAAGCGGGATGTAGACTTATGTTAGAGGAATTGAAGAAGAATAAAATTATTAAAAGAACGAACACTCCACTGTTGTGTGATTGAAATCACAAGTTCTAGTGTGAATAATTTCACACCATGATTAAATGGTATCAACGTGTGAAGAAAAGGAAAATAAAAATTGAAGAATAAAAATAAATTTTATTAAAATAATAAAGGTGAAAGAAAAACCTACATGGGAAAACTTGATGGTGCAATTACAAATTGAAAGCAGGAAATTACAATTGAAAGAAAAACATAGATTCAAAGGAAAATGTTAGATGCCAATTCCCTTCACCACCATATCCTTATATATGAATATTAGGAGCCTTAGTTCCACCCCCAAAAATCAATTCACCCCCCAACAATTAATAGAGTCAAATGGAGGGTGAATAATGAAAAGGAAATTGATGTTTTGAATTTGACCCGGAAAACTGTCCAGATTCGTCCACCATATTGATGTGTGAATTAGAAACTGAAGAAGGCCAAATACTAAGGGGTTGTAGAAGAGAAATATATTTTTCAATATGTCTTATAGAAGTTCTAAAAATTGAAAGAAATTTTGATCATCCGTTTGGAAGTTATGGTCGAAATGGTGGGACAGATATCTGTGCATTAATGTCGAGTCCACCATTTAAATATCAACTTCAGATCCCTTTATCATCATGAAAACATCAGAATTAGCTCCGGCCACAGTTGAAGAAAATTATCCTCATATTTTTATCTTTCTACTGTATAAATTTTAGCTTCATTGGGCTTGGTTTCCGGGCCCCACATTTGTTTGATGGGCCTTAGGCCCATTATGCTTTTTCCAGCATGTTTCTGCCTTCAGGCGAAAAATTTTCCATCTTCCTTTGGGATTCATCCATCGGACCTAAAATATAAAATTTTCAAAACAAAGTGTTCAATAATATCCCAAATTTCAAATTCATAAAATGAATATAATGTTGTCCACAAATAAATGAATCATTGGGCCCAAATTTGCATTTTAAACATGAATTGTATTTTTGATGAGAAATGATGTTCTATTTATGTAATGCACTAAAAACAATGTTTATGGAATTTGGAAAAATGAATATAAAGATATTATAAATTAATATTATCCATTTTCAGTGACTAATCAAGTTCCTTCTGTCTCCACCATCTTTTTGTTCCTTTGATTTATGTGATAAAGGTATCGAGTCCTGTAGGATTTCGTGAGTGATTTCAAGGAAAATTACACTATTTTACTATGATGCATCACATGACCATTATGGATCATATGGATATGTGCATAAATTTCATTGGATAAATCCATTCATTCATTCTTAGAGCACCGTGGGGTTGTCTAGGCATATCTGAGGACTCCCAAGTGGTGAGGTTGACAAGATGATGGGCCTATGTCAGGCAAGGAGGACATGTTTTCAATGAATCATCCCACATTGAATATAGTCAAGGGTGCATCACATGTTCTTCGGTGACTGCTAGTACCTATCAACTCTTCCCTTTTTATCCCCATTATTTTTTTACAAAGGTAAAGGATTATTCGTGTTTGTATGAGTAATGTCTTGGATTTTAACTCAATTTATTATGATGTTTCATGTGACCAATATGGTTCATATGGTGACTGTGAATGCATGTCATGAAAAAAATATGTTTTCCCTTAGGGTGTTCCAGGTTTTCATAGACATACCCAAGGACTCTAGTGCAGCAAGGCTAACAAGCCAAAGGGGCTTTGCAGTGTGAGGTGGTCATGTCGTCAAGGTCTTATGGGTCTCTAGGGTGAATGTCGCATGTCCTTCAGTGACCGTGAACAAATCTCACCTTGTCAATTTTACATCCTTTGTTCTATCTTTTAAAGGTTCATGGATCATGTTAGTTGGTAGGGATATCATCAAAGAGTTTTATTCTTTACAATGATGGTATGACATGTGTGCTTTATGAACACTAGGGGACTCTATCTTTGAATATCATCCCTCCTTATTTTTGAAGGATTATTTGTGGTTTTTCAGGAACTTACCAATGACAACCCATGAATCTTGGGGGTGCTCATTTTTCTATCAGCATTGGCCATCAGCTGTTTGGAGGGCCTTCACAAAAACAGGAAAGGTTATTGAAGGATGATCTGTAGGACTTATTGTAGGCCATGCACAATGTGTGGAGTCTTCACATGACCTTGAAATGGTCACATGATTATGAATACTTTAATGGGTCACACGATCTTTAAGTCTCTTCCAACTTCTTCTTCCTTTTCTATTGAGGGGAAGGTAAAACTTATATCTTCGTATTTATTCATTTGTGATTTTTCCAATGATTATTTGGTGGGAGTTAACAAATTCCCCCTGAGGAGTGACGTCCGAGGGGAAAAGGGCTTGGTTCTGAGGGAAAACATTTCCCACCAGAGTCTTTGGTGGTGTTGTGAACCAGCAATTAAGTGACATTTGGTATTGCATGAAATGTCCTATATATTGGGGGTGGATTGAAATTTATTCAATCATATTAACCTTATCTATAGTGCTCCAGAATTTGTATTTTTCTCCAGACTGTGTTATGAACCCTAATAGGTAGCCTTGTTCGAAAGTCCACACTGTGAGTTTGTTTAACTATATCTCTTTCACGAGACTATTTCTTACTCAGATGCTCATCTAACTCTTTAATGAATTATAGATCAGTAATCTTTGGAACTTCATCTATAAGGTTTTTGGTTATCTTGAATACTTCACGAGATCCACTAGATTGATCATCCGACCTCCTTCGAACACATGACCATTCTCATGTCCCATGATAGTTAGTCTTCAAGGGGGTGGTCACGTGGTTCATGTGATGCCTTGGGGGGTTATGTGCTCTAAGATTCCACTAGAGAGTATGCGATTTGGAGAATTATTATATGGTTCATGAATCCCTTTCTAAGTTATTCAATGCAATGACACCACCATAACATACATGCCTCTATTCTTGATAGGATTTTATGTTTTTGTTGTCTAAAATGTCCCACTGACTCATTTTCAGATATATTCTAGCTCTCATCAAGGTTCCTCAGTTGTGACTAATCAAAGGGAAAGGATTGATAGGAATCAAAATGATGATCTTTGATACCATGTTTATACTACTAATGAGAGTCTAAAGGGATTCCTATCACCTTGGATTTTAGATTACCCCTGGTCTCATTGAATCCCTATATACGATTTTGGTTTTCTATATGAAGCCACCATGTGTCCCCCAGATTTTAATCTACCATCTTTTTGGTTGTCGAGTTATCCCGATTATGTTCAGAAAACTATTACTGAGGAAGGTCAGCTGATTATAGCTCAATCCCAGGGTTAGAATTCTCTATTGTCCAACCCTCCTCCATCTCAAGATGGTCATGACTTTGACAAACAACCTATTTACCATAACAATTTGAGTATACTCACCTCTTCTTTAAAAACTCCTGGATGTGGATGGTACTAAAAATTGGATCTCTGTCCTAGAGAAAATTTATCTAATGAATGGGAATTGCCATTTTTGATGAGGTAGAGCTATATGGATTTTGTTGATGATCTATATTATGTTTATCTTTATGAAGCTGTGTGGATCTCTCTAATTCATTATTTACAGCTAGCCTGACCTTCTCTAGGAAATGATTAGTGATTGGTGTCCAATGAACAACACATTATATCTTACTCATGGTTATGTCGGTATCATATTATGAGATATCCGTCTACTGGGTGGTATTAATCCTCTTTGAGATATATATGATGAATTCATTCCTCATGCTGATGTCTAGAAGGATCATTTTCAAACCCCAATTTTTGAAAGGGCGGTGCTTTTGATCATGAAGGAGAAATTTAATAGAGAGATGCTGGTATGAGAAATTATTTCTTTTATAGAGTGGATCAATACTTTTTTTGGAAGCGCGGCTACACCAAATACTTTTCTCCACTGTCGGTTCCCTTCCCAATAAGTATGTTATATTGATTGATGGTATTGGTCCATTATGGAATCAAGGGATTACACCTCATGGAGATATAAGGTGAACCCAGAGGTTTCCTCTTACCTTAGGTTGGCAGGATTTCAATCCAAGTTCCAGAATGTCTGGCCTTTCCCAACTGGGGGCACACATTTAGAAATCCATGTATGTACACTGGTGATGGTAGTGAGACTTGCATAAGGGAAACAACATAACATGGTTGTATTTGTTCTTTCATGACTTCATCACATGTTGGGCCACATTAAATAGTGTAATATCATTTACAAGATTAGTGGTCTACTCTATTTCATGTTTGGATGTATAGGGGATTAATTCCATTATTATGAATATTATAATGTATCTAGGATCCCAAAAGATCCATCTTGTCCCAGATTTCTGAATATCTCTAGGGTTGGGGCTATGTATCTATGACCTACCGAGGTCAATGGTGCACTATAAAAAACCGATAGCTTTGACATTGACAATTTCTACGCACTGGGTATCCCAATTACTAATGATGTCAGCAAATCTCATGATGAAATATATTATATGATCTCCCTTAAGGATGGGGTCATTGCATCAAATGTGGATGATATGATCATCTTTGAGGCATACACACCATATTGATTCGCTCGAAGGTATGGCTGCATTCAGAGGCTTTCTCCCATTACTTTAGTCAACATATGAGGGGAATGACATCCTGATGTTATTAGTTAATTTTGTAAGATACTACGTCATGATGATACTAGAGATGAGATCATAATTCCACCTATTGGTGCTTCTTCTCTTCTAACCCTAGATTATGCCCAGTATTGGAAAAATTTTTATCTGAATGATGTGTTAGGTCAATTGATTCTTCATGTGGATAGACCTCTTTCATCATCAATGCCTTTTTCTGTGGCATCGATGGAATTGATTGAATACCTAGGTGAGGATTTATGAAAGAAAACTTGTTCAAATGATGACCTAGCTTATGATGAAATAGATTCCATTGAGTAAATTAATACTCTAACACTAGATGATGATGTTCCTTGTTAGAGAAGTTCACATGAGGCATCCTCTACTATTTGGGAATTTATATGAATGGATGGTTATCATTCTATCATGTCTAACCTATTAGATATAGATTCTTAGTCACATAATAGACTAATTTGTGAATATATTCACACCTCAGTTACCAAGACCCCATTGGAAATATTTTTTTTTGAAGGGGGAACGTCTTCGCCAGTTATTTCATGACTTAGGGGCATACAACTTCTACCTAAAACCATTGTATAAAATTATGCATCAAATCATCTTTTCTTGAAGAGACTTGGCCAGGAATGAAAAGAATATACATGATCATGTGAATGAGGATTCTTTTTCTATGAAAATTAGGGGGACAATGGAGGCACTGGAGCAGGGTCATCAGTTGTTTTTGGAACTACAAGATCATATGGATGCTTAAAATGTGAAGGTATAGAGACATGAAGATAATATTACTCTCCTGAAATCCATCCTTTCATTAGGATAAACCTAATTGGTGACTATTTAGATAAGTGTTTAAGAGTTCACTACTATGGTCGAAGATCTCCATCCAAGGGCAGAAGTAGAAGAAGAAGGGAGAGCGGCATTCCTATGCTCAGTTGATGCTCCCCTATAAACTCTTTCTGATCTTGGAAGCACTGTTGACCATCTTTTATCATGACTCAAATTCTATACTATAACCCTTTTGTCCTAATTCTTTAGAGAATTATAAAATGTGGATATTCCTCCCTTGTTTTCATATTGTTAATGGATGAATTTTCATAACATTATAAGATATTATTATGTTTTCTTCCCATTATGATGTGTATGATAACTTATTATTTTTTTCATTATAAAAATTGTCATCGAAATCCATCCATTTTTTTATATTTAATGATATTGAATACCTAGAAATAAATGTTTTAATTTTAACATATTCCCTTTTGGAGATGATCGTGAATTCCCACCCACACGAGATCTTACATTTTTAATCTATTCCAGCTATCTTGAGATATCATGATTTAAAGAAGGATGTATGGGTAGAATATATTACCCATAGGGAGAGTTCCCCATTATTTTCAAAATACAATAGTCTTGGTTAGAATAGCTCAATTTTTATAAGGCCATACGATGAGCGTTACAACCTCATATGGGTTAAATTGCAGTCATGCTTTAGTTTAGGGTATTTTAGCTTGGAACTTCTTTTGGTTTAGTTTAGGGTATTTTAACTCAGACCTTATGTTGCTTTAGTTTAGGGTCTTTTAGCTTGGACCTTATGTTTCTTTATCTTAGGCTCTTCTAGATCATACCTTATGTTTTTTTATTTTAGTTTATTATTTATCAAACCATATGTTTCTTTAATTTAGTTAATTTTATCTGAGACCTTATGTTTCTTTAGTTTAGGGCCTTTTATCTCAGACCATATGTTGCATTAGTTTACTTTCTTTTAGCTCAGACCTTATGTTTCTTTAGTTTAGGTTCTTTTATCTCAGGGAATTTGTTACTTTAGTTTAGGGACTCTTAGCTAAGTCCTTATGATTATTTAGTTTAGGGTCTTTTAGATATGACCCTATATTGGTTTAGTTTTGTGTATTTTAGCTCAGAACTTTTGTTTCTTTAGTTTAGGGTCTTTTAGCTCGAACCATATGTTGATTTAGTTCAAGGTATTTTATCTCAGAACTTATGTTTATAATGTTAATGTTCTTTTATCTTAGACCTTATATTGCTTTAGTTTATGGTCTTTTACCTCGAACCATATTTTGCTTTAATATTAGGTGTGTTATCTCAGACCATGTGTTGCATTAGTTTAGGGTCTTTATCTTGGGCCTTATGTTGCATTAGTTTAGGGTCTTTTAACGTGGACCTTATCTTGTTTTTGTTGAGGGTATTTTAGATCAGACCTTACGTACGATCCTGAGATATGGTGTAGATATTCCAGGAATGACCTAAAACACTCTCGGGTTCTGGGTTCTTTCATGGTGTTGCTAAGGGCCATGAGGATCAGAATGTCCTTTTTCAGATTGGCACATTTGGTTGATGGACATAGGTACATATGTAGGATCCATAGGAATATATGCATAGTGAAGAATAGGTCCCATGAACCCGGTTATCCATTCCATGGGTTATGGAACATTGATGGAGTTAATATTTGTGAGGGTGATATACTAGTGATACTAGGTCCATCGAGATAACTAGAGTATGGAAGATGTAAATCATAACCCAAAATCCTGAGTCTATGGATATGATATGTTGTAGACATGCCAGGTATTTTCCATGACATTTTTAGATGTCAGGTTTCACCGTGGTGTTGCTAAGGCTCACAAGGATTGAAGCTCCTTTATAGAAATGAGAAGATGCATTTAGGTGGTGGATTTAGGCACTTATGAATTAGTACTATGGCATGTAAAAGACGATCTAAACTTCTTTATAAGTGATATGAAATATTTTGGAAGACTCAATCATCATGATGATGAAGTTGGGTATGGGAAGAAAACTATCCAGGAAGGGTTCTGGAACCCTAAGGAAATATGGCGCTTGATGTGAAGCCCAATCTCTACACCATACGGTTTTGAATCATGAGGAATAGGCCATCAAAGGTTTGAGAATGGAATTTCACATTTCAGCTGTGAGGAAGGGAACAAAAAATGGTGACGTAACATCAAGGATAATGAATCATCTTGTATAGTGTGGTGTGGGGATTTTAAATCATGATTTGGAGAGCTCGAGTCTGGAGAAAGACATGTGACAGTAATACATGTAGTGGTTCAAAGTGGCGTATTTGAATGACATTCTTTGGCACATATGTAGGATCCATTGCCACATATGCATAGTCAAGAAAAGGTCCCATGAAGGGGAATACCCATTTCAAGTGCCATGGATGGTTATGGCGATTTGAGACACCACAAATCATGAAGTGTGATCTGTTAAATGTGTAAAATCAAAGGACGGTTTTGGTACCTTATAAGTATTTCCACCACCAATAGAAAACATTCTAGTTGTGAGGAGATTTGAAAATCATTTATCTAACTTTTACTTGGACCAGTGGGTCTAGGGATCATAGTTAGGATTTTACTAGGGCTACAAGTTAGACCCTATAATATTTATTCCTTATATGGTTTCACCCAAATTTTTTCCTAATCTCTGAGGATGAATAAATTTTTGGGTGGAGACTCGACTTTTGCTTAGGTCACCTTTGTGGGTTTTCAACCTAACATGTTTTGTGTCTCTTTCATTAGAAGTTTAAGGTCTTATGAGTTATACCATTATGGGCTAGATTTTAAGGTCATACGGCTTTGACCAAATCATAGGCAGTTTATGGTCATCACTCACATGGACCTAATATGGAAGATGATACGCATGAGAGGAGTATTTCTCCATTGATGTTGGGGAATAATATTATGGTGTTGTTATAGGTTACCACCAACTTGACCATATTGGAATTGGTTTTGATTTTGAAGAGGGAATTGTGGTGGTTGGCATACGAGATTACCACACCTCAATCCTGAATGGTCATTCTATCCTGGGATATAGGTAGAATTGAAGGGGTCATATTGGGGTTGGTTGGAGATTCTAACAAACAAACCTGATTTTTGACAGTTTTTGTTCCTTTGAGAAAAGGTTTCATTGATCTCTACTAGTCTAGATGAATCAAATTGATAATTTTATCATTGTGGGCATGATTCCTTTGGATGAGTTGTTTAACTACATATTCCAAAAAAAATAATAGGTATATGGGAACTAAGATTTTGGAGAATATGTAGTTGGGGATTTGGCATTCATATCTAGTTGACACACAAGAACAGAAATTTCACTCATCCAGTTAGTAAACATGCTAGGATCAATGGATTAATTATATTCGGATTGTTTTACATTAGTGTACACTCGAGTATGGAATTGGTTCACATTTTCAGCCATGTATCTTAAGAGATGTTGTGAAGCTGTAGGATTTTTTTTACAAGAGAACCTCTAATAGCCACATCGATGAGGGTTATCTCCATAGACAATAACACCTAATAAAAATATTTGATCAATATCTATTTACTTATTTGGTGGTGTGGAACATTCTTTAGATTATTTTTTAACCTCTATCAATAATCATGGGGTGATTCATTGTGGAATTTTTGAATAAAACTAATTTTCTTTTGAATAGAAACAATTTTGAGAAGCAGGAAATATTTAAAAAAATAGAGATTCATCTTGTAATTCCATGAGTTTATGTAATCAGGAGGGAGTTAGTAGAGCCATAACATGGTAGAGTCATCTAGGGAGAAATGGAATTATTTAGTTTTTATTTTTTTCTTCAAAAATACTTTGAGGATTCATAGTTGAACATACAACTTGGAAGTCTTTTAGGTAAAGATGAGAATCCTCATCAGTTATCCCATGTAAGTGAGGAAAATGATGAATTGAAAATTATTTTAGTTAAAAATCAATCTTGATGTTTGGATATTGAAGACCAAGGATTTGGAAAATCACATCCTTTTTTAGCGAGTCTTTTAATGGATTTTCCCTAGGACTTGTAATAATTATATCAATTAGATGTGAAATTAATTGATCTTGAGTGTTTTAATTCTCCATAATGTGCATTCAAATTCATTAAACATTTTTCATGATTTTAGCGTCAAAAAAATCTAATGGACTATTTTAGAGGCTATGGGGAATTCAGTGAAATCTATAAAGTATGATTAAGAAGGGTTTTTCTCTATATTTTTTGTAAATTTTTATATAATGTGGGTTTTCTATGTGTTTTTGTTTTCTCTTTGATTTTTTTGGGATTTTTTTAGGTTTTATTTACAAAAATAAAAAAATGAAAAAAATTGAACCATCCATGGAAATGGTTCATTTTATGTATAGGCTATTGTCACCTATAAATCATTAAAAATTCTAGTACTGCGCTATAATTTTGTATAGCATCACTATGGTCAAATCCTCGATGATGGTACTATATTTTGGAGTCAATTGTTTTTTATTTTGACTTTTAATTAGGGGGAAGGAGCTATTTTCATAGATTAATAAAATTTATTTATTTTTTAATATTGAATTAATAATTTGAATTTTTTTAGAGGAATTCATTATTTGGGATGTAGGATTATGATATCCTTGAGTTTTTATAAATATTGCATCAAATTAACACCCACTTCACAAGATGATTTTGACCAGAATTCCAAAATATTGAGGCATTAATACATACCTAAACTAGGGTAATGATCTTAATAAATAATTATTTATGTAAGAGTTTTTATGGTTCCTATAATTGATAGAATATACATGTTAAACCTATCATTTCATTATTATGTGAAATTATATGTTTTAACAAACACCACGTTATCCTAAATAATACTTAATGATAAAAATATGTAAATCACATAACAAACCCAAATTATGACTCACCCAAATGGATAATTTACTCATAAATTGAGATGTTTAATATTCTAGTGTATTATTTTTAGTGATATGAGTTAGAGATAGAATATAAATAATGGGACAAGATAAGAGTAGTGCTCCAAACACACACACAAATGGTGAAAAGAGTTAAACATGATCTTTGGATTGAAAGGGAAGGAAAAATAGGGAAGAGTTTCCAACATTATTTGAACTATTTTACAAAAATTAATATCACACAACTTAGGATTTTTATAAAAAGAGATGATGAAGAATAATCATGCACTAAAATTTAAATAAAATAAAAGGGAAACTTACGTGATAACAATTGAAAAAAAAAGAGAACATGAAATGAAAATGTAAATGAGAAGTTTATGTTGTCGGAAAAAGTGTATAGAAATTACTCCCATTAAATTTCAATGATATGGTCATTTAAATGATCCTCCTTTAGTGATGAATTTCTAACATCTTTAAAGGAGAAGAGGGGGTGTATTTATATCCCATGGTGGTAGACTGTTTGCTTTCCAAATCTACCCTTCAAGTTTTATTGACCATTTAACCATGAATAAAGAATAATATTGAGATATATTATTCTAAAAAAATTATATATGTATTTACACAGTTAAACATCAGAATTTGGTAGTCATTGGACATTTGGATCCAATGGTATAATTGTTTTGGTAATTCATTTGTTGTCGTCCATAATTATACAACATTTTTTAAATTCCACGATGTAAATGAATTTATGGTAAATAAGTTAAACAAAATCAGAATAATTTATTCTAAATATTTTTTCTTCTACCTCTTGAATTTTTACAAGCAAAATTTCAACTCTATTGGGAAGCTATATTGGTAGAAAATTCAAGAATGGTGAGATTTTTTGAAATCCTAGATAGAATTGTGAGATAGAATTTCATGTGTGGATTGGGACCAATTAAGAAAGTGTTGGGAATTAACATTTTTATCCAATATTTATTTGGATATCCTGGAACATATTATGATGTTTCATTAAATTTGTAATTCTGGATTGATCCCAAAAATTTAATCTCTATGGTGTGTAAATTTTTCTCCACAAATTCAATGGGCCTTATTGTGTTGTCTATTTGACCCATTAGATGGATGAATTAGAAAAATATAAAATTTAATGATTTTTTATAATATTAATTAAGAACACATAAAAATAATAAAGGAATAATTTGAATTATATTATCAAAATTGTGTACTATAGTGTAATTGAATGAATTTGAACAATGATCTCATTATGTGTTTATGATCATAACATGGACATTAACACGAAATTAATAATATTTTCAGTGAGAAATCTATTATGGGAGTAACATGAAATAATTAATTAATATGTAATATTAATAGTCAGCACAATCCATCCACATGTTCCCCTTAAGGTACCTATTTATGATTCACCCCACTGGAAAAAGGTCATAGCAGTAGCATGATTCGAACCAGACCTTTAGCACAAAAAATGGACATGCATTGGAAGAACACCAACTATCATTTGGGAGTTGTAGCTACAAAAAGGAACCATTAATTCAGTAATAAGATTAATTTGAAAATCAATGTATCAAGCTATGACTAGCAAAGGGGTTTGACAGGCAGTGTCTACAGGGATAGGGTAATGATTCATCACGACATGATAATTTATTATCACTAGTGATTGCAACTTGATGTTCCTAATTAAAAATAAAAAAATCTTATTGAGGTATCCTATTTTTTCACTGGATTACACGTTCGTCCATTATTTCCATTTTTATGGACCACTACGAGTAGAACATGTGTTTCCCCAACTATCAGGTCAGGCAGACGTGAATTCATTCCACCACCTCTATATTTTTGGGTGGTAGTCCATAGTGATTAACACATTAACCCATGACTTGGTCCCCCCACCAAATTACCAAATAAACTCTACCACAACTCCATGATATTGGATCTTTTCTTAATTAGGGTTTACATAATTAACCCCATAAGTGGTATTAGAGCCGACTGTTTCATTGACATGGGTTAAATTAAGTTTGATATTGATATGTTTTTTGGTGAGAACTATTTTAATCTCCATAGAATTAAGATGATAGACTTATTAGATCATAATGACCTAATTGATGCCCTTTCTGGGTCTAGGATGAAAGTCACCACCACTGACCTTGATGGGCATGTTGATGTCACTTTTATAGATGTCCCTGAGGAGACCCTTAGGAAATCCCGTAGTGTAATAATTTTATCATCAGGAGACAAAGTGTTAAGATAATTTTCATATAAATTCTTTGTCACTAGTGTATGGTCTAAATTGGAGTCCCTTTATATGGATAAATCTCTTATTTGAAGGCTATATAATAAAATGAGATTATATATATAAAAAAGGCACCCAAGAACTACAGTTAGGATACATATTGATGAATTTTATAAAATATTGTTATATCTAGACAACATTTTCATTAAATTGGATGATGAAGACCAAGACATTATATTGTCAAAATAATTATATGATTCATTTAACTATGTTGAATACTCTATGATGTATAGGAAATACACATTAAAACTTGAAGAAGTAATATATGCTTTTCTCTCTAAAGTCCTTCACATGGAAAAGAAGTATAAAGACTGAAGATGAGGGTTTAAATGTTAGGGACATAAGTGATTCTTGAGGCCAAAGTGAGTCAAGGGGTAGGAGAAAAGATAGGGTTCAGTCTAAGAAATAAAGAATAAATTTTAAAGGAAAGGTAATCAAATGTTTTCAATGTAAAAAACATGAACATAATAAGAGAAACTGTCATAATAGGATGGGTGAAAATAAATATAGAAATAATGACCATTCCCAATTAGTTGAACAAGACTTTGACACTACTGATGTGTTAAATGTCACTGACACATCCATCTTAGATGAATGGATCCAAGGTCCAAGATGATCATTCTAGATGTGCCCTAAGGAGTTATTTACTGAATTAAGGGAAGTCAAGTCTGGTGAGGTCTTTCTAGGGAATAATAGGAGTTTCCACATTATGGGAATAGGTTCAATTTTACTTGAGCTTTGTGATGGGTCTGAAAAATCTCTTGAAGAAGTTAGGTGGGTACCTGAATTGAATAGAAACCTAATATCCCTATGAATCCTTAACTAGAAAGGGTATGACTTCAAGTCTATATCTGGAAGTCTTAGAGTTTCCTGAGGATCCCTCACAGTAATGAAAGGATCCCTTCCCAATGGCCTATATGTGTTAGATGTTAATGTGTATATAAACCAATTGAATGCCTCTTCTATTTTATAAATTGATTCCACTACCTTATGGAATACGAGAAAATGGAATATTGGTGCCAAGGGTCTTAGTGTGCTTAAGAAACATGGCCTCAAAGTAACATCACTCCTTGCAGTCTACCCTTATGTGGAGACTACATATATGGGAAATCTAGGAGATTTAGTTTCAATAGGTCTATGTATAAGGCTAAAGAACCTCTTGAATTTGAATATTATGATTCGTGGGGTCCTTCTATGGTCACCTCCCATGGTGGAGGCTTATAATTTGTGAATTTTATAGATGAATTATCTTGGAGAGTATCGATTTATATACTAAAGAACACGTATAATACATTTCAGATATTTATGAAATGGAGATATCTTGCATAGGGTGAGAGTAATAAGAAACTTAAGGCTTTAAGTGTTGGAGTTGGTGGTCTAGAACCAACTACATTGTACTTTATTCATTAAATAAAAGCCTTATCACATCTTGATTGTTCTTCTGCATGACATGTCATGTGATAATGTCCTAAGGACAACTGTTTCATTAAAGGGTCGTAGCAGATCCCTGCTAGGATGAGAACCCGGAAGTGCCATAACACTGTTCTTGAATATATGTTCTATTGCCGGATGATATTATTTGAGGGACACAAATAATACAGGTCATTAGGGGTGAGGACTCATAAAACTTTGAGGCACCTTCTCATGGTGTGCACCCTTGGTAATATCCAGGAGGATATATAAGAGAACAAGACCTGCCAGTAGGAAATCCACATTTCATAGTGTCATTGGATGTTTCTATCTATGGACGTGTGTATTGATCCTTAGACTTTAATATTATTATTAATGGGTATTAAAACTAGAACACTTAGATGTATTGACCAAAACTGTGACGACACACTATTCACAACGAGGTAGGATACGTTGGGTGCGTCACGAGTAATACCTCATTAAAAGATAACGCGAGAAAGGATTTGTCCCTTCCGTTCCATAACGGAAGTAGATATCTCAGGCCCTTTGATGGAATTGATATATCCTAAATAAATCCATGGCCATGGTAAGGTATGGGCAAGTTCAATTCCGGGAAGTCAAAGAAATAATAATCAAGCACATGGGTTGATGGCACTAGCATGAAACCCACTTGATTGGAGATATCGAGACAAAGGGATTATATTATACGGTAAGCGTTCGTAGGAGGTAACATGTCATTGTGGCGTTAACTTCTTTCTCTATGGGTGCCTTTGCGTGTTTCTAGACGCTAACCTTGGACTTTAGGCAGGCTCCGCCTAATGCCACTGAGAAAGAGGCCTAGAGGGTCACACACTAAGTGTGTCCATGTATCTCAGTTAAATATTAATTTAACAAGTTAAATAAATATTATTACTGACTGTGGTTTAATAATTATTTAAGGATGTCTGATCGCATTTATTTTGACACTAGTTATTCGAGAGAATATATTGTGGAAAAAATAATATATTTATTAGAGAGTAATGCAGTTAAATTTATTTAAGAAATAAATAGTCATTACTCAAGGTCTAATAAATGTGGTGGAGAAAAAAATGGAAAATAAAAGTACATGCCGTGTATATTAAATACACACGCCGTGTAGTTTTATGGAAAACAAGTACACGCCATGTATTAATTATTACATGCCGTGTAGTTTTTCCAGTTGGGATTTTGAGGATTTAATATTATTTTATTAAATGATATTTATTATAATTAGCATGGGCGCATGTCAAGGAATTAATAATTCGACATGGGGGGGGGGTTCAATAAGAGTTAATGAAATAAATAAAATGTGTAACGCGTTTATTTATTGTTATAACTCTATTAACCTCAAACATGATTATAAATATCCTCACAACCCCAACATTTTGAAGAGCCATTATTGTGCACAACGGATTTGGAAATACTCTCATGCCAAGAGAGAATTCCCATTCCACCAAGAACACCCTCAAGTTACGAGAGCAAGATCATCCACCAGATCAAGGCAGTCGAAGGCGGACATCGCAAGCGAAGGTTCTTCCACGCTAGCACCCGGAGATCTCTTTGGTGGCGTCCGGAGATACATGACACACATGTGGCTCACTGCTAGAGGAATCGTACAGTTGGATTCTACGATGCAACGACGGATCACTGAATCGTGACCAGACACATCAACAAAGAAAGAATTACAATGAGGTAATTCTTATTCATTAATTAAATTAATTATAATCAACATATGATGATCCTCCTCAAGGGTTCCGGGACTCTTCTTTTCTTTTTGTTATTCATTCTATTCCGAAGATTTGGCGTTTTATATCATGACGGATCTCGGATTGAACGTTTTTTAACGTTAAAATTAAAGTTGGGAAAACCCACCAATGCGCTTTCGCTGCGCCCAGAACCTTGAAGTGGTATCAGAGCGTTCATATTGTTGGTTATAATTATTTATTTTTTCTTTGGTGATTTATGCATTTAATAATTTAGTTATTTCAATTCATGTTTAATCGTTCTGGAAATCTGAATCTCGAGATCTGTTCTTCCTCCCTCGTTTCTTGTTCACCTCACAGAAATAGTTTTTTTCTTTTAATTTTGATTAAAATAAAATAGAGGAACTCATCCGGAGGAGACAAAAATTTCTGGCCATATAACACTAGAATACACTGCGTGTATTCGGAAGTACACACCATGTAGTCTAGGTTCAATGCATTGACTGATCCGCCAAATCAGGCCGTGTATTGGATTCTTTCTAAGAATTTAAGACACCATGTGTTGAACAGAAATAGGTGGCACACGGTTTCCGGAATACACTCCGTGTGGTCCAATGAACACGGCGTGTAGTCCCTTCGGGTTAGGGTTGGGTCGTGTACTCCGTACACGGCCTGCCCGGCTGGAAACCATGTAATGCGGAAACTACACGGTGTGTGTCCCACTGTACACACCGTGTACTCCGAAAATTTCCGAAGTACATTAACACGCCTTATCCCCGGGCGTGTACTTCGGATGGACGGTGAAGAAAAATTACACGCCGTGTAGTCGAAACTACATGCCGTGTACTCACCCAAATTACGCAGATATATTAAAATTTATTATTATATTATACAAAACCTTGAGACGTGTACCATGGTGCAGGCATAAAGCGGAGGCACAACACGTGATAGGTGTTTTATATTTATATGTTTAATTTAACATCTGCATAATAAATTGGAATTCACCGGGTTGCCTCCATGGTACAAGTTACGTACAAGGATTATTTTAAATGAATTTATTTGTTTAAAATTATGATGGATGAGAATCTCAAGGAAATTCAGAAATAGGTATTTAAGATAAAAGGATTGATTAATTAAAGATAATTATTTGATTCGAGCGGGATTTATCTTAAACAAGTACGATTAAATAATTGAATGCTAGTTTTATTTATGCATAAATATCGTTGCATGTATGGATGATCATGAGCTAGAACAAGACCTTTGTATGTGAATGGTTTCTTTTAATTAATTTATTTAAATTAAATTTGTTGGCCTGCGAGCCATCTCCTCATTTATATGTATGGCCTGCGCGCCCAAGGATTATTTTATGTAAAAACCCCTTTTTCCCCTCACCTGTGTGTGAGATAAATGCATATGTAATTGATGGAGCTCCCAAGCTAGTGGAGGCGGCTCAAGTCAGGAGCCAAGGTGAAACCAATCCAAGTAGATACAAAGGTGGACAGGTGGAAAGCTGTAAACACGAACCCGAAAGGATCAAGGTGTTTCTCCCCTAGGTATTGGGTTAGTTTATCAACTGCTAGATAAACTAACCAATAGAAAAGCTCATGATCATACCATTTATTTTATTTCTGTCAGTTGCATGGTTTATTTATTGAGGGTGTGTTGTCACGATCACACAATTAATGAATTAAACGAGCATGCAAGATGGAACTAAAATAAAATTGGCTAATACGTAAATATTATCTTAGACAAGGTTAATCACTTAAGTATATCCCACTTAATATTAACAAGCATGTAATCAAAGATAATAAAATGGCAATTTACGTATATGGATAAAATCCCTCAAAATAAATATTAAGTCGGCATAGCCTTCCATAATCTTGGTTAAAATCGAACCATAGTTCAAAGTTCTTGACCAACCCTAGTTGGGGTGCTTTCAATTATCGGGGAATTCTAATTCAAGGTTTTGGGTTGACTTGACTTGGTTAGCATCAAGGGTTGATTGCCACAGCAGGACTTGGTGTGACCAAGAGGCAAAGGTTGAGGAAATCCAAAAAGGATTTCAGGATTTGGGAGTCCACTCAGCGGATCAAGGAACTGCGAGTTAATGCAGTTGGCATTTGGAATGCCTACCTAAAACCCTTAAAGTTGCTTGACCAACCCTAGTTGGGGTAATGCGAACAGAAATATGGATCCTTGCCACTAGAATATTCACGCAATAGAATATTCCGAAGTCAATGGTGAGGGCTATTGGATTTCGATAAAATAGTGGAAGACTAATAAGTATTAATTTATTTATTTGTCTCAATTTTTATAAAGTACTAAACCTTTTCTCATCTTAAATTGTAGAAACGGAAAGAAAATTACTTCAAACATATCATTGGAACCATACTCGAAAAAGAAAACCTTCTCACTGGCACTAATTTCCAAGAGTGGTAGAGGCATTTACACGTCGTCCTTCACCAAGAAAGGAAATTATATGTGTTGGAAGAGCCTATTCTAGTTGCGCCTGGGAAAGAGGCTAGTGATGAGGAATTATCTCTCTACATGAAACACATGGATGATTCCACAGATGTCTATTGTTTCATGCTATCGGCCATGTCTAATGAGCTCTTGAAGCAACATGAAAACATGGATGTGTATAGCATGACATCTATCCTTAAAGATCTCTACCAAGAGAAGACGTGACAGGAGAGGTATGAGATCTCTAATGCTTTGTTTACCACGAATCTTGGAGAGTCTACGCCAGCTGGGCCTCATGTGGTCAAGCTTATTGGCTACATTGAACGCTTGGACATCTTAGGGATTAAATTCCCAGATGAGTTGCGTACAGATCTCATCCCATCATCATTGCCCAAGACCTTCTCTAGCTTCATTGTCAACTATAACATGAGCGGCAATGAGAAGAGTCTATCGGAGCTTCTGACCTTGATTCTCCAGGTAGATAAGGACATGGGGTGTGACAAACCCGTGGTCCTTATGGTGAACAAGAAAAGAAAGGAAAAGGCAAAGGGGACAAAGACTTATAAACGGTCTGAAGCCCCTGAGCACCGTCCCTCCAAGAAGGGGAAGATCCATAGGTAGGGCAAGGAATGGGAAGCAGTTGTTTTTCATGTGGCAAGAAGGGCCACTGGAAGAGGAACTGCACCCAAAAGCGTGGGGACTATAAAGGTGCGTTCGTTATCGAGTGCAATCTTTCTATTTCTACACATTGGGTATTAGATACAGCTTGTGGGGATCACATCTGTATTCAAATGCAATAACCAAGTAGATTTAGAAAGATCTCCAGAGGAGAGGTGGATCTTCGAGCTACTAATGGTGCAAGGCTGGCTGCATTGGCTATTGGCGACTATCACCTCTCATTGCCAACTGGCATGATTTTGGTTTTACAAAACTGTTATTTTGTGCCTACTGTTACCAAAAATATAATTTCTGTATCTTGTTTGGATATGGATGGATTTATTTTCAAGTTTGGAAATAAGGGTTGTCTGTTTTATAAGAACAACGTATGTTATGGTATGGCACATTTGAATAATGGTTTGTATGTATTAAATTACGAAAACCAAGTGTTGGAAATCGATAACGAAACAAACTCACATGACTCATACATCACCCAGTTATGGCATCACCGCCTTGGTCATGTGAACGAGAAGCGCTTGACAAAGCTCTGCCAAGATGGCTATTTAGACTCTACTGAGCTAAAACTACTTGATAGATGTCACGCTTGTTTACAAGGAAAAATGACCAAGCCGCCTTTTTGTGGACAAGGTGAAAGGGCCATAGAGCTTCTAGGATTGGTACACACAGATTTGTGTAGACCATTTCCAGTAGAAGCTAGAGGTGGATATTATTACTTTATTACTTTTACTGATGATTTGTGTAGATATGGCTATGTCTACATAATGAGGTATAAGTCAGAGTCCTTAGAGAAATTTAAGGAATTCAAGAATGAAGTAGAGAATCAACTTGGTAAGAAGATAAAGAAGCTTCGATCAGATCGAGGTGGATAATATCTAAATCAAGATTTCATTGATCTTCTACAGGAGTCTAGGATTCTATCTCAGCTCACTCCTCCTTATACACCACAGTGGAATGGCGTTAGTGAAAGGAGGAACCGCACCTTGTTGAACATGGTGAGGTTGATGATGAGTCATGCAGATTTTCCATTATCCTTTTGGGGATATTCATTACAAACTGCAGCATACACATTAAACTGAGTACCAACTAAGGCTGAAAATGGAATTCCTTCCGAGTATTGGAATGGAAGGAAACCCACTTTGTCGCACACACGTGTATGGGGATGTGAGGCGTTTGTTAAGGCCTTCTCAGGCAACAAACTAACACCCCAGGGCACAAAGTGTATCTTTATAGGATATCCCAAGGAAACGAAAGGATATTACCTATATAACCCCCAAGACTAGAAAGTGACTGTCGCCAGACAAGCCGTCTTTCTTGAGAGGGAGCACATCCTCAAGAAGGATAGTGGGAGCAAGATTGACTTTGACGAAGTTGATTCTCAAGATACAAAAGAGTTGGTACAGGATCAAGTTCCACTGGTCCCTGTGGAAGATGTTCCAGAAACACAAGTACTGCGTAGGAGTTCAAGAGAGGTAAGGGAACTAGAGAGATTTAGTTTCCTAGTCACCAAGGATGGTGAATCATTACTGTTGGACAATGATGAACCTCTCTCCTACAAGGAAGCATTACAAATCTTAGAATCTACAAGATGGCTAGAAGCTATGAATTTTGAGATGGATTCCATGTATCAGAACTAGGTTTGGGTTCTGGTCGATGAGCCAGTTGATATAAAGCCTGTTGGATGCAAATGGTTATTCAAAAGAAAGCTGGACATGGAAGGTCAAGTTAGCACCTATAAATCAAGGCTAGTGGCTAAAGGATTCAGACAGCGTCAAGGAAATGACTATGATGAAACCTTCTCGCCATTTGCCATGTTTAAATCCATAAGAATCATACATTCCATAGAAGCTTACCATGACTACGAGATTTGGCAGATGGATGTCAAAACAACATTCCTTAACGGGAACCTTCAGGAAGATGTCTATATGACACAACCAGAAGGGTTTGTTACACCAGGTGAATCCAAACAGGTTTGCAAGTTGTAGAAATCCATTTATGGATTGAAGCAAGCATCCAGGTCATGGAACATTCGATTTGATGAAGCCATAAAGGAATTTGGTTTCATTAAGAATGAATGTGAGCCATGTGTTTATAAGTGGTTTAATGGGAATGCGGTCGTCATCCTAGTGGTATATGTTGATGACATATTGCTTATTGGAAATGACGTACCAGCCTTACAGTCAGTTAAGGACTGGTTGAACAAGTGTTTCTCCATGAAGGACTTAGGAGAAGTAACCTACATTTTAGGGATCAAGATTCTTCGTGATAGATCTAAGAGGCTGCTTGGACTAAGTCAGGGTACATACATTGACCAGATACTAAAGATATTTAGAATGGAAAAATCCAAGAGGGGATTGGTTCCAGTGTCACATGGCTTACATCTTTCTAAGAAAATGTGTCCCCAGACACAACTGGAGAAAGATAGGATGAGAAAGATCCCATACGCTTCAGCTATAGGATCCATCAAGTATGCCATGTTATGTACCAGGCTTGATGTTGCCTATGCACTGAGCATGGTAGGCAGATATCAAGCAGATCCAGGAGAACAACATTGGACTGCTGTTAAGACTATCCTTAAGTATCTGAGAAGAACTAAGTATATGTTCCTGGTGTATGGAGGATATGAGGAGCTTGTCATCAGAGGGTATGATGATGCTGGTTTTCAAACAGTTTAGAATGATTTGAAGTCGCAATCTGGATATGTTTTCTATCTCAATGGAGGAGATGTGAGATGGAAGAGTTCAAAGCAGCCAGTTTTAGCCGATTCTACAGCGGAGTTCGAGTATATAGCGACTTCTGATGCAGCCAAAGAAGCCGTTTCGATTTGGAACATTGTCCAGGAGCTTGATGTGGTTCCTAGCAGTAAAGATCCCATTACATTGTATTGTGATAATACTACAGCGGTGGCTCTTGAAAAATTACCAAGGTCACATCAACGGACAAAGCACATACTCCGGAAGTATCACCTCTTGAGGGATTTCTATCAAAGGGGTGATGTTGCAGTGAGCAGAGTGTCCACGGAAGAGAACGTGGCGGACCCCATGACTAAAGTCCTATCTCAGCAGAAGCATGAATATCATGTGAGAGCTAGTGGGTTAAAGGTTGTTAGTAGTTGGCTCTAGTCCAAGTGGGAGTCTATTGGAGTTGGTGGTCTAGAACCAACTACTTTGTACTTTATTCATTAAATAAAAGCCTTATCACATCTTGATTGTTCTTCTGCGTGACATGTCATGTGATAATGTCCTAAGGATAGCTGTTGCATTAATGGGTCCTAGTGGATCCCTGCTATAATGAGAACCCGGAAGTGCCATAACACTGTTCTTGAATGTATGTTATATGGCCGGATGATATTATTTGAGGGACACAAATAATACAGGTCATTAGGGGTGAGAACTCATAAAACTTTGAGGCAACTTCTCATGGTGTGCGCCCTTGGTAATATCCAGGAGGATATTATGAGAACAAGACCCGCCAGTAGGAAATCCACATTTCATAGTGTCATTGGATGTTCCTATCTACGGACGTGTGTATTGATCCTTAGAAATTAAGATTATTATTAATGGATATTACAACTCGCTCACTTAGATGTATTGACGAAAACTGTGACGACACACTGTTCGCAGCGAGGTAGGATATGTTGGGTGTGTCACGAGTAATACTGCATTAATAGACAATGCGAGAAAGGATTTGTCCCTTCCGTTCCATAATGGAAGTAGATATCTCAGGCCCTTTTATGGAATTGATATAGCCTAAATAAATCCATGGACATGGTAAGGTATGGGCAAGATCAATTCCGGGAAGTCAAAGAAAGAATAATCAAGCACATGGGTTGATGGAACTAGCATGCAACCCGCTTGATTGGAGATATCGAGACAAAGGGATTATATTACATGGTAAGCGTTCGTAGGAGGTAACATGTCATTGCGGCGTTAACTTATTTCTCTATGGGTGCCTTGGCGTGTTGCTAGACGCTAACCTTGGACTTTTGGAAGGCTCAACCTAATGCCCCTGAGAAAGAGGCCTAGAGGGTCACACACTAAGTGTGTCCATGTATATCAGTTAAATATTAATTTAACAAGTTAAATAAATATTATTCCCGACTGTGGTTTAATAATTATTTAAGGATGTCTGATCGCATTTATTTTGACACTAGTTATTCGAGAGAATATATTGCGGACGAAATAATATATTTATTAGCGAGTAATGTAGTTAAATTTATTTAAAAAATAAATAGTCATTACTCAAGGTCTAATAAATTTGGTGGAGAAAAAAAAATGGAAAATAAAAGTACACGCCGTGTATATTAAATATACATGTCGTGTAGTTTTATGGAAAAAATGTACACGCCGTGTATTAATTATTACGCACCGTGTAGTTTTTCCAGTTGGTATTTTGAGGATTTAATATTATTTTATTAAATGATATTTATTATAATCAGCGTGGGCACATGTCAAGCAATTAATAATTCAACATGGGGGGGTTTCAATAAGAGTTAATGAAATAAATAAAACGCGTAACACGTTTATTTATTTTCATAACTCCATTAACCTCAAACATGATTATAAATATCCTCACAACCCCAGCATTTTGGAGAGCCATTATCGTGCTCAACGGATTTGGAAATACTCTCAAGCCAAGAGAGAATTCCCTTTCCACCAAGAACGCCCTCAAGTTACGAGAGCAAGATCCTCCACCGGATCAAGGCGGTCGAAGGCGGACATCGCAAGCGAAGGTTCTTCCGCGCTAGCACCCAGAGATCTCTTCGGTGACATCGAGAGATACGTGACACACGTGTGGATCACCGCTAGAGGAATCCTAAACTTGGATTCTACGACGCAACGACGGATCACCGAATCGTGACCGGACACATCAACGAAGAAATAATTCCAACGAGGTAATTCTTATTCATTAATTAAATTAATTATAATCAACATATGATGATCCTCCTCAAGGGTTCTGGGACTCTCCTTTTCTTTTCGTTCTTCATTCTATTCCGAAGATTCGGTGTTTTATATCGTGACGGATCTCGGATTGAACATTGTTTAACGTTAAAATTAAAGTTGGGAAAACCCACCAATGCACTTTCGCTGTGCCGAGAACCTTCAAGTGGTATCAGAGCGGTCATATCGTTGGTTATAATTATTTAGTTTTTTGTTGTTGATTTACGCATTTAATAATTTAGTTATTTCAATTCATGTTTAATCGTTCTGGAAATCTGAATCTCGAGATCTGTTCTTCCTCCCTCATTTCTCGTTCACCTCACAGAAACGGTTTTTTTCTTTTAATTTTGATTAAAATAAATTAGAGGAACTCATCCGGAGGAGCCAAACGTTTCTGGCCATATAACACCAGAATACACGGCGTGTATTCGGAAGTACACACCACGTAGTCTAGGTTCAATGCATTGACTGATCCACCAAATCAGGTCGTGTATTGGATTCTATCTATGAATATAAGACACCGTGTGTTGACCAGAAACAAGTGGCACAAAGTTTCTGGAATACACACCGTGTGGTCCAATGAACATGGCGTGTAGTCCCTTCGGGTTAGGGTTGGGTCATGTACTCCGTACACGGCCTACCCGGCTGGAAACCGTGTAACGCGGAAACTACACTGCGTGTGTCCCACTGTACACGCCGTGTACTCCGAAAATTTCCGAATTACATTAACACGCCTTATCCCCGGGTGTGTACTTCGGATGGACGGTGAAGAAAAAGTACACACCGTGTAGTCAGAACTACACGCCGTGTACTCACCCAAATTACGCAGATTTATTAAAATTTATTATTATATTATACAAACCCTTGAGACGTGTACGATGGTGCATGCGTAAAGCTGAGGCACAACACGTGATAGGTGTTTTATATATATATGTTTAATTTAACATCTGCATACTAAAAGGGAATTCACCGGGTTGCCTCCAAGGTACAAGTTATGTACAAGGATAATTTTAAATGAATTTATTTGTTTAAAATTATGATGGATGAGAATCTCAAGGAAATTCAGAAAACTGGATTTAAGATAAAAGGATTGATTAATTAAATATAATTAATTGATTCGAGCGTGATTTATCTTAAACAAGAACGATTAACGAATCGAATTCTAGTTTTATTTATGCGTAAATATCGTTGCATGTATGGATGATCATGAGCTAGACCAAGACCTTTGTATGTGAATGGTTTCTTTTAATTTATTTATTTAAATTAAATTTGTTGGCCTTCAAGCCATCTCCTCATTAATATGTATGGCCTGCGCGCACAATGACCCTTTTACGTAAAAACCCATTTTTTCCCCTCACCTGCGTGTGAGATAAATGCATATGTAATTGATAGATCTCCCAAGCTAGTGGAGGCAGCTCAAGTCAGGAGCCAAGGTGAAACCAATCCAAGGAGATACAAAGGTGGACAGGTGGAAAGCTGTAAACACGAACCCGAAAGGTTCAAGGTGTTTCTCCCCTAGGTCTTGGGTTAGTTTATCAACTGCTAGATAAACTAACCAATAGAAAATCTCATGATCATACCATTTATTTTATTTCTGTCAGTTGCATGGTTTATTTATTGTGGGTGTGTTGTCACGATCACACAATTAATGAATTAAATGAGCATGCAAGATGGAACTAAAATAAAATTAGCTTATACGTAAATATTATCTTAGACAAGGTTCATCACTTAAGTATATCCCACTTAATATTAATAAGCATGTAATCAAAGATAATAAAATGGAAATTTAAGTATATGGATAAAATCCCTCAAAATAAATATTAAGTCGGCATAGCCTTCCATAATCTTGGTTAGAATCGAACCATAGTTCAAAGTGCTTGACCAACCCTAGTTGGGGTGCTTTCAATTATCGGGGAATTCTAATTCAAGGTTTTGGGTTGACTTGACTTGGTTCGCATCAAGGGTTGACTACCACAACAGGACGTGGTGTGACCAAGAGGCAAAGGTTGAGGAAATCCAAAAAGGATTTCAAGATTGGGGAGTCCACTCAGCGGATCAAGGAACTGCGAGTTAATGCAGTTGGCATTTGGAATGCCTACCTAAAACCCTTCAAGTTGCTTGACCAACCCTAGTTGGGGTAATGAGAAGGGAAATATGGATCCTTGCCACTAGAATATTCACGCAATAGAATATTCCAAAGTCAATGGTGAGGGCTATTGGATTTCGATAAAATAGTGGGAGACTAATAAGTATTAATTTATTTATTTGTCTCAATTTTTATAAAGTACTAAACCTTTGCTTATCTTAAATTGTAGAAACGGAAAGAAAATTACTTGAAACATATCATTGCGCACCATACTCGAAAAAGAAAACCTTCTCACCGGCACCAATTTCCAAGAGTGGCAGAGTCGTTTACGCATCGTCCTTCGCCACGAAAGGAAATTATATGTGCTGGAAGAGCCTATTCCAGTTGTTCCTGGGAAAGAGGCTAGTGATGAGGAATTATCTCTCTACATGAAACACATGGATGATGCCACATATGTCCAGTGTTTCATGCTATCGGCCATGTCTAATGAGCTCTTGAAGCAACATGAAAACATGGATGTGTATAGCATGATCTCTCACCTTAAATATCTCTACCAAGAGAAGGAGAGACAGGAGAGGTATGAGATCTCCAATGCTTTGTTTACCACGAAGCTTGGAGATTCTGCGCCAGCTGGGCCTCATGTGGTCAAGCTTATTGGCTACATTGAACGCTTGGACATCTTTGGGATTAAATTCCCAGATGAGTTGCGTACAGATCTCATCCCATTATCATTGCCCAAGACCTTCTCTAGCTTCATTATCAACTATAACATGAGCGGAAATGAGAAGAGTCTATCAGATCCTCTGACCTTGATTCACCAGGTAGATAAGGACATGGGGCGTGACAAACCCGCGGTCCTTATGGTGAACAAGAAAAGGAAGGACAAGGAAAAGGGGACAAAGACTTATAAACGGTATGAAGACCCCAAGCACCGTCCCTCCAAGAAGGGGAAGATCCAGAGGCAGGGCAAGGAACGGGAAGCAGTGTGTTTTTCATGTGGTAAGCAGGGCCACTAGAAGAGGAACTACACCTAGAAGCATGGGGACGCTAAAGGTGTGTTCGTTATTGAGTGCAATCTTTCTTTTTCTACACATTGGGTATTAGATACAGCTTGTGGGGCTGACATATGTATTCAAATGAAGGAACCAAGTAGATTTAGAAAATCGCAAGAGGAGAGGTGGATCTTCGAGCTGCCAATGGCGTAAGGCTGGCTGCGTTGGCTATTGGCGACTATCACCTTTCATTGCCAACTGTCATGATTTTGGTTTTACAAAACTGTTATTTTGTGCCCAGTGTTACCAAGAACATAATTTCTGTATCTTGTTTGGATATGGATGGATTTATTTTCAAGTTTGGAAATAAGGGTTGTCTCTTTTATAAGAACAACGTATGTTATGGTATGGCACATTTGAATAATGGTTTGTATGTATTAAATTAAGAAAACCAAGTGTTGGCAATCGATAAAGAAACAAACTCACATGACTCATACATCACCCAGTTATGGCATCACCGCCTTGGTCATGTGAACGAGAAGCGCTTGACAAAGCTCTACCAAGATGTCTATTTAGACTCTACTGAGCTAAAACCACTTGATAGATGTCACGCTTGTTTACAAGGAAAAATGACCAATCCGCCATTTGGTGGACAAGGTGAAAGGGCCACAGAGCTTCTAGGATTGGTACACACAGATGTGTGTGGACCATTTCCAGTAGAAGCTAGAGGTGGATATTCTTACTTTATTACTTTTACTAATGATTTGAGTAGATATGGCTATGTCTACTTAATAAGGTATAAGTCAAAGTCCTTAGAGAAATTTATGGAATTCAAGAATGAAGTAGAGAATAAACTTGGTATAAGAAGATAAAGAAGCTTCAATCGGACCGAGGTGGATAATATCTGAACCAAGCGTTCATAGATCTTCTACGGGAGTCTGGGATTCTATCTCAGCTCACTCCTCCTTATACACCACAGTGGAATGGTGTTAGTGAAAGGAGGAATCGCACCTTGTTGGACATGGTGAGGTCAATGATGAGTCATGCAGATCTTCCATTATCTTTTTGGGGATATGCATTACAAACTGCAGCATACACATTAAACCGAGTACCAACTAAGGTGGAAAATGGAA
This sequence comes from Viscum album, assembly GCA_963277665.1. Classification (NCBI taxonomy): domain Eukaryota; kingdom Viridiplantae; phylum Streptophyta; class Magnoliopsida; order Santalales; family Viscaceae; genus Viscum; species Viscum album. Next base: position 567,738,031 of record OY728153.1, on the reverse strand, counting down.
TTCCATCCGAGTTATGGAATGGAAGGAAACCCACTTTGTCGCACACACGTGTATGGGGATGCGGGGAATTTGTTAAGGCCTTCTCAGGAAACAAACTAGCACGCCGGGGCACGAAGTGTATCTTTATAGGATATCCCAAGCAAACGAAAGGATATTACCTATATAACCCCCAAGACAAGAAAGTGACTATCGCCAGACAAGCCGTCTTTCTTGAGAGGGAGCACATCCTCAAGAAGGATAGTGGGAGCAAGATTGACTTCAATGAAGTTGATGCTCAAGATTCACAAGATTTGGTACAGGAACAAGTTCCACAGGTCCCCGTGGAAGAGGTTCCAGAAACACAAGTACTGCGTAGGAGCTCAAGAGAGGTAAGGGAACTAGAGAGATTTGGTTTCCTAGTCACCGAGGATGGTGAATCATTATTGTTGGACAATGATGAACCTCTCTCCTTCAAGGAAGCAGTAGAAAGCTCAGAAGCTGCAAGATGGATAGAAGCTATGAATTCTGAGATGGATTCCATGTATTAGAACCAAGTTTGGGTTCTGGTCAATGAGCCAGTTGATGTAAATCCTGTTGGATGCAAATGGGAATTCAAAATGAAGCTGGACATGGAAGGTCAAGTTAGCACCTATAAAGTAAGGCTAGTGGCTAAAGGATTCATACAGCGTCAAGGAATTGACTATGATGAAACCTTCTCGCCAGTTTCCATGTTTAAATCCTTAAGAATCATACTTGCCATAGAATCTTACGATGACTATGAGATTTGGAAAATGTATGTCAAAACAGTATTCCTTAACGGGAACATTTAGGAAGATGTCTATATGACACAACTAGAAGGGTTTGTGAAACCAGGTGAAGCCAAATGGGTTTTCAATTTGCAGAAATCCATTTATGGATTGAAGAAAGCATCCAGGTCATGGAACATTCGATTTGATGAAGCCATAAAAGAATTTGGTTTCATTAAGAGCGAATGTGAGCCATGTGTTTATAAGTTGTTTAATGGGAATGCGGTCATCATACTAGTGGTATATGTTGATGACATATTGCTTATTGGAAACGACGTACCGGCCTTACAGTCAGTTAAGGACTGGTTGAACAAGTGTTTCTCCATGAAGGACTTAGGAGAAGCAGCCTACATTCTAGGGATCCTGATCATTCGTGATAGATCCAAGAGGCTGCTTGGACTAAGTCATGGTACATACATTGACCAGATACTAAAGAGATTTAGTATGGAAAAAATCCAAGAGGGGATTGGTTCCAGTGTCACATGGCTTACATATTTCTAAGAAAATGTGTCCCCATACACAACAAGAGAAAGATAGGATGAGCAAGATCCCATATGCTTCGGCTATAGGATTCATCATGTATGCCATGTTATATACCAGGATTGATGTTGCCTATGCACTGAGCATGGTAGGCAGATATCAAGCAGATCCAGGAGAACAACATTGGACTACTGTTAAGACTATCCTTAAGTATCTGAGAAGAACTAAGGATATGTTCCTGGTGTATGGAGGAGACGAGGAGCTTGTCATCAGAGGGTATGCTGATGCTGGTTTTCAAACAGATCAGAATGATCTGAAGTTGCAATCTAGATATGTTTTCTGTCTCAATGGAGGAGCTGTGAGCTAGAAGATTTCAAAGCAGCCAGTTGTCGCCGATTCTACAGCGATGATTGAGTATATAGAGGCTTCTGATGCAGCCAAAGAATCCATTTGGATTCAGAACATTGTCTAGGAGCTTGATGTGGTGCCTAGCAGTAAAGATCCCATTACATTGTATTGTGATAATACTGCAGCAGTGGCTCTTGCAAAATAACCAAGGTCACATCAACAGACAAAGCACGTACTCCGGAAGTATCACCTCTTGAGGGATTTCTATCAAAGGGGTGAAGTTGCAGTGATCAGAGTGTCCACGGAAGAGAACGTGGCGGACCCCATGACTAAAGGCCTATCTCAGCAGAAGCATGAATATCATGTGAGAGCTAGCAGGTTAAAGGTTTTTAGCAGTTGGCTCTAGTCCAAGTGGGAGTCTGTTGGAGTTGGTGGTCTAGAACCAACTACTTTGTACTTTATTCATTAAATAAAAGCCTTATCACATCTTGATTGTTCTTCTGCATGACATGTCATTTGATAATGTCCTAAGGACAGCTGTTACATTAAAGGGTCGTAGTGGATCCCTGCTATGATGAGAACCCGGAAGTGCCATAACAATGTTCTTGAATGTATTTTCTATGGCCGGATGATATTATTTGAGGGACACAAATAATACAGGTCATTAGGGGTGAGGACTCATAAAACTTTGTGTCACATTCTCATGGTGTGCGCCCTTGGTAATATCCAAGAGGATATTATGGGAACAAGACCCGCCAGTAGGAAATCCACATTTCATAGTGTCATTGGATGTTCCTATCTACGGACGTGTGTATTGATCCTTAGACTTTAATATTATTATTAATGGGTATTACAACTCGCGCACTTAGATGTATTGACAAAAACTGTGACGACACACTATTCGCAGAGAGGTAGGATATGTTGGGTGCGTCACGAGTAATACTGCATTAATAGATAATGCGAGAAAGGATTTGTCCCTTCCGTTCCATAATGGAAGTAGATATCTCAGGCCCTTTGATGGAATTGATATAGCCTAAATAAATCCATGGCCATGGTAAGGTATGGGCAAGTTCAATTCTGGGAATTCAAAGAAAGAATAATCAAGAACAAGGGTTGATGGCATTAGCATGCAACCCGCTTGATTGGAGATATCGAGACAAAGGGAATATATTACACGGTAAGCGTTCGTAGGAGGTAACACGTCATTGCGGCGTTAAATTCTTTCTCTATGGGTGCCTTGGCGTGTTGCTAGACGCTAACCTTGGACTTTAGGTAGGCTCAGCCTAATGCCACTGAGAAAGAGGCCTAGATGGTCACACACTAAGTGTGTCCATGTATCTCCGTTGATTATTAATTTAACAAGTTAAATAAATATTATTCCCGACTGTGGTTTAATAATTATTTAAGGATGTCTGATCGCATTTATTTTGACACTAGTTATTCGATAGAATATATTGTGGATGAAATAATATATTTATTAGTGAGTAATGTAGTTAAATTTATTTAAGAAATAAATAGTCATTACTCAAGGTCTAATAAATGTGGTGGAGAAAAAAAATTGGAAAATAAAAGTACACGCCGTGTATATTAAATATACATGCCGTGTAGTTTTATGGAAAAAAAGTACACGCCGTGTATTAATTATTACACGCCGTGTAGTTTTTCCAGTTGGGATTTTGATGATTTAAAATTATTTTATTAAATGATATTTATTATAATCAGCATGGTCGCATGTCAAGGAATTAATAATTCGACATGGGGGGGTTTTCAATAACAGTTAATGAAATAAATGAAATGCGTAACGCGTTTATTTGTTGTCATAACTCTATTAACCTCAAACATGAATATAAATATCCTCACAACCCCAACATTTTGAAGAGCCATTGTTGTGAAAAATAGATTTGGAAATACTCTCAAGCCAGGAGAGAATTCCCATTCCACCAAGAACACCCTCAAGTTACGAGAGCAAGATCCTCCACCGGATCAAGGAGGTTGAAGGAGGACATCGCAAGCGAAGGTTCTTCCGCGCTAGCACCCATAGATCTCTTCGGTGACGTCCGGAGATACGCAACACACGTGTGGATCACCGTTAGAGGAATCCTACACTTGGATTCTACGACCCAACAACAGATCACCGAATCGTGACCGGACACATCAACGAAGAAATAATTCCAACAAGGTAATTCTTATGCATTAATTAAATTAATTATAATCAACATATGATGATCCTCCTCAAGGGTTTCATGACTCATCTTTTCTTTTCGTTCTTCATTCTATTCCGAAGATTCGGCATTTTATATGGTGACGGATCTTGGATTGAACGTTGTTTAATGGTAAAATTAAAGTTGGGCAAACCCACCAACATGCTTTCGCTGTGCCCAGAACCTTCATTAAGTACTGATAATGGTTTTGAATTTATATTAACTGAATTCATTGAATATTGTGAATCTAAAGAAATAAAAAGATACCGAACTACTGTGGAAACCCCACAACATAATGGGTTAGTAGAAAGAATGAATGTTATTTTATTTGAGAGGGTAAGGTGTATTTTTTCCCACTCAAAACACCTTTGGTCCTTTTAGGTTGAGGCTGCTTTAACAGTAGTGTACCTCATTAACTGTTTCCCATATTTTGTGAACTCTTTTAGGACACCTAACGAACTTTGGAAAGGCACACCCCTAAATCTTACTCACCTTGAGATTTTTGGATCCATATCTTATTCAAATTCAAATAATGATAAGCTAGTTCCTAGGGATCTTAAGTGTATATTCAAGGGATATCCAGATGGTGTTAAAGGGTATCGTTTATGTGTAGATAAATCAGGTTACTAGAAATGCACCATTAGTGGAGATGTGGTCATTCATAAATTTGGTGTGTCCAATGATAAGAAGCCTGAACCTGTTGCAACTTATGATGAATATGATAGAACCTCATAGGTCCTAACACCATTAGGTTTTGATGTTCCTTTATGATCTGATGACCAACCCCAGTCTAGTGTTGGTCCCGCTAGTTTTGTTTCCAAAGACCAACCTGAATCTTATTCCAATTCAGAGTCAGATCTTGAGGGTCAGGAACCTAATGATTTGAGAAACTATAATCTCACATGTGATAGATAATGTATAGTTGTTAGACCTTCATACCAATTCAATTAGAAAAACATGGCTTCCCATGCTTTAAATGTAGCTCATGACTTGTTTAATGATGATCCCCAAACCTATAAGTAAGCCATTAAGTCCAAAGAATCCAGTATATGGAATAGATCATTAGAATAGGAGATAAATTCCCTTTCTGAGAACAATATATGGATTGTTGTTCCCAGACCCAATAACCAAAAAGTTATAGGTTCTAGATGGATTTTTAAGAAGAAAGAAAACAATATAGAAGAAACTAAAATCAAATTCAAAGTCCTTATGGTAGATAATGGTTTTCTCCAACGTGAAGGGATTGATTATAGTGAAATATTTTCTCTTATTGTAAATAATTCATCCATTATAATTTTTATTTCATTTGTTGCCAAACATGATCCTGATGTTAAACAACTTGATGTAAAAACTACTTTTCACATGGTAGCCTTAATGAAACAATTTATATGACTCCTCCTGAAGTATTTTAAAAAATGTTCATACCTAATCATGTTCTACTTTTATAGAAGTCCTTGTAGGGGATTGAGCATTATTCCAGACAATGGTATAAAAGTTTTGATTCCTTTATAATTGATAATCAGTTTTTTATAAGAAGATTTGATGCATGTTTGAATTTTAGGACTATTAAACAAGAGTCTGTTTACCATTTATTATACGTTTATGACGTGCTATTAATCTAAAAAAAAGGAGGACTATAAAAACTGTTACGATCAAGTTGAATTGTGCCTTTGAAATGAAATACTTACGCCATGAAAATAAAATCCTTGGTATTGATATAATTAGGGATAGGAATGGTATAACCCTGTACATATCCCAATTTTCTTATGTTAGGAAGGTATTAAATTGATACTGTTTGAGATCATTAAACCTAAAAATGTTCTCTAAATACAACATTTCAAAATTTCCTTGAATCAATCCCCTAGGAATGAATATAAAACTAGATTTATGAATAAGATTTCATATGAAAATGTTATAGGAAGTCTTATGTATTCCATAGTCTATTTTTGGCCAGATATTTCCTTCGTTGTTTTTACACAAAGTAGGTTTATGGGGAAACCTAGTAAGGCCCATTGTAATGCTTTAAAATGGTTACTGAGGTATGTTTCCATCAATGATAAACTGTGCATTTGATATGGATTGATTACTATTTTTGATGATGATATAGTTGGTTTTGTTGATTCTAATTATGCTACAAATATTGACACCCATATGTCTATCACTATTTTTGTTTTCCTTGCATATAGAGGATGAGTCTCCTGGAAATGAAAAATGAAATCATTGGTTTCACTTTCCACTACCAAGGAAGAGTAGATTACTGTAACAGAAGCTATTAAGGAAACTATTTGGCTTCATGGTTTTCTTTCTAAGTTTTCTTTATCTACTGATTGCATCATGGTTCACTGTCATAGCTAATCGGCCTTACATCTACTTAAAAATTATTTATGACAAGGTAGATTGAAGCACATAGGCATTAGGTTGAATTTTGATTAGGATATTATAGAATTTGGTAATGTCGGTGTCACAAAGATACCCACTAATGATAACCCAGCCGATAGTTTGAATAAGGTTATTCCATTATATAAATTCATGCATTGTCTTAAGCTTGTGAATTTAGTACCAATTCTATAATCTAGGTTGGAAGAACACCATCATTGAATTTATTTGATTTAAAAGTGGGTATTTGTTGAATATTCTCTTACATGTATTATGGTTGTAATGAAATGAATTCCTTTTTTCAGTTTGGTTTATTGAATAACATTTGTTTTATTTTTTTTATAACCCTATGTGGGTGCATGTCACATTACGTGTGCCTTTTCCCATTTCTGGTTCTATCCTATTTTATATTCCCATTTAATTTCTAGAACCATGTTCATTGTTTTCCTTACAATGATTCACGACATGATTCTGGACCGTTGATTGAGTGTGATCCGATGGTCCTATGTGGCTCCCGGTGTGTTTCATTGATCAGCTTCAATCCACTTGTAATGTTGTCCCACCTATCTTGTTATGCCACATGGGTTGTGCATTGTCCTAGGTGAGGTTATGAGATCCATCGTGATAATATATGTTATCCACAAGGATTATATCTTGTGCCTCTACCTGACTTCCCTGACGCTTCCTCTAGCACCCATTGATTGTGCTTCCACACTGTTCTTCCTCAAGGATGTTTGGTTCCTCCCTGGTTTTCAGTGCAAACCTTTCAGTGGCAAAGCACTACTACAGATATGTGTAGAATAAAGGTGACCATCCAGGATATACCGGCCACCCGAACTCCCCTATTCCACTATACGTCTCACCTCTTGCATTTTAAGTCCTTCTTCAGTGGAGACTCAGTCGGGACCGTCTCGATTTTGGGTATTCAGACAACTACGCTTCACGTGGTAATGGTTTTTTGACAAAATTTGTAACGCCCCGACCCCAGCTACCCAGAGTCGGTGCATTAATTACATAACATTGGCATGATCACAAGAAAGATCAAATCTCGAAAGACCGATTGGTTTAGTAGCCTTGGAAACACTAGATATATTCATAAGTTTTACATTAAATCATAAAATGAAAAACTACTACAACAACATAATGTTTTCACAGTCCACACTATATCCCCTCATAATATCCCTGCAGGTCATTCATAACTTACTTCTTCACATCCTGGGAAAAATAAAACATAGAAAAGGGGTGAGCTCAAATGCCCAGTAAGGATAACAATATAGCGGAACATTCAAAATAAGCATAGACATTTAAGGCAATGCATTACTAAAACAAAAGCCTTTTAAACTTGAACTTCAACAAAGTATGGCAAAAGTAAAATGAAATAATTCCATTTACTTATTCACATGGATATTCTACTAATCGAATAATCTCATGCAAAAATCAATAACCACTTTCATAATTATGGAATGCATAATATCAAACGTTAATTTCATTGTCTAGGCCTCATCCCAAGACCTAGGGGTTACTTCTAACTGGAACCCAACCCGGAGTGCCTCTAATAACCGGACACCAACCCGGAGTGCCTCTAATAACCGAACACCAACCCGGAGTGCCTCTAATAACCGGACACCAAACCGGAGGGCTTACTTTTACCAGTCCCTAACCTGGAGGGCTTACTTTAACCTGTCCCCAACCTGGAGGGCTTACTTTTACCGGTCCCCAACCCGGAACATACTTGTTTAGCACATTCATCTGAAGAAAAGTTTGAAATATAACATAAACATTCGGGTTAAAACTAGCATACGAAATGTCAATAGTTTCACCATAAACTATGAATGGTATAAAATAGCACATCCACATTTAAAAATATCACAAAACCTTCAATACAATATAGAAGTTTTGTATTATAATAAATCAACTTCAAATAATCTTAAAATCCATCAAAGGATGTTGACATAGATGAAATAAAAATTCTTTTAAAAGAAGTATCTCCTTTTATTTTGAAATCATTTAAGATCCATATAAAATAAAACATTTTCTTTGAAAATATTCTTATAAGCTTGTAAGGAAAGCTTCGACGATTTTATAACGGCGGAAAATAACCGCACCCGCCGTATAAGTTAAAAAAAAACATTCTTACCTCAATTCTGTCGAAAAGGTTAAAAAGGACCTTGTTTTGAAAACGACGGAAAGATTCCTTTATAAACCTCTTATAAAAATTCAAACAAGGGTATAAATGACTTTAACCCATATTCTTGTAAATAGTAAAAATGTTTTGAAATACATTTCGAAGAAACATGGATGTGGATGATAAAGAGATCCCAGTAGATTATTACGTATAAACAACCTCGGATAATGAAGAGATTGTGAAATAACCCTTACCTTGTACTTTTCCTTGGTTGGGGTAGGTTAACCTCCTGTATAATGGTGAAATAATTGTTATTAAATTATACAAGAATCATATACATTAATATGATATCATATATGATCTTTTAATATTGATTTGATAATAATATATTAGTATTATCGTCGTTTCGGGTGATAATCGATTCGTTTTTCTTAAATGTTTGGTTACGTAAGACATGTTTGTAAAGGATAGGTTGTATATTATTCATATCCAGAATCATATCAAGTCCTTAAACATCATTTTTAAATCATCAAATGATAATTATACTTGAATGGATACGATGGAGAATGAATCTCATCGCGTTCGTGGAGACGGTAGTCCGTACGTACGCACGAGCGACAATATCATTCTTTTGATATTAAAATAATATATAAATGGATGGTTTATCATATATAAAGAATCATTAACATGTTATATTTATTATTTACATGAGTTACACATCATTATTATACCCATCCAAATAATAATATATTGAATAACAATTACACCACGACGTGGAGACGGTAAGCCGTACGTACGCACATATGGTGACATGTTATTCAAAGGGTGGATAGAATACTGAATATTGTTGTACCATATTTATAATAACATCACAGTATATATGAGATACTGGAGTTATTATTTTATAATGGTAAGAACAAGGAAAGTGGAAGTGGAAGAAGAATGGAAATTAGAAAAGGGTGGTGAAATCATTACCTCTTCTTCGGGTTCTTCCTTTTGATTTGATCAAAAGGGATCCTTAGGTTGGCTTTCTGATAAAACTAAGGCCTCTAGGTTGTAGGGAGGGATGTTGGGAGAGTATTTGGGCAGAGTTTGGCCGAACCAAAAGGCTTTTAAGGTGTGAAGAAATGAGAAGGAGGAGTGCCCTTTTATAAGAGGGGTGAGGGGCACCTTTGGAAAAGCTAGAAATATTAATTTATAATAAATTCATATTCGGTTTCCAATGGTTCCAAAGTTGACTATTCAAAGGATAAGGTGGGGATAGGTCGAAAACCACTCAACCAATAGAATTTAAACAGGTTTGGGTACTTATATTAACCTTATCTTTAAGTATTAACTCTAAGTTAATTAGTTTCACTTTTACAATGTCTCTTTGTATTTTTATATAATATGGTTAATAAACTTACTATATACATCCAAGCGACCCCCAAGTGGTCCATTAATGATGCACCTATCATGATATAAGTCTCTTGGCCGAACCTTAGATTTTTAAGAATTTAATATCAATTAATAATATAATATTTGTTTTAAGAACTCTTTTATGTCAATTTTGACACTATTCAATAGTTGATTTTTGTGAAACTCATAACAGATTGATTACTTCGAACAAAGTCCATTAAATCAATAATAATATATCATATTAGCCTAGAAAATTAGTTTAATTCATTAAAAGGTTCATATTATATTTATTTGGGTATTTATAATATCACTTATTTTAATTTTTCACTATTATAGTAATTACTGCATCATCATTGTGTCATAAATAAAATAAATTATTTAATGTCTAAAAATTATAAATAAAATATCATTATGTAGGAAATCTTTTTATCTTTCTAATGAATATTTATAATAGAAAATCCAACATGTATAACCCTATGTAAAAATTGTTCTTCTAAAAGATGTAAGCTTATGCCATTTTTATTTTTATTTTAGCTTTATTAATATAATGTGTCATTATCACTTACAAGTGGATCCATGGGGTCCCAAAATAGACCCAAAGATGCCCATGGTCGACCATGTATCAACCAATAGGGTTAAGACACGTTTTAGGGTAATTTAGTATTATTATAATATTATTTTTTTAACCTTTATTTACCGGATTTACCCTTAACCATGGTAAATAAAATATTTACCGCAGTAATTATTCAAAATGTCTAAAAATAAAAGTTACCTATTTACACAATTTGAACATCCTGATTCCAAATATGGAATCCATTTTCCTAAATTCAAAACACAGAAGTGGCAGAAATTAATTTAAAATTAATTCCCGTTGTCAAAACAAAAAGCGTGTTTTTAAGAGATAATAACTATCAAAAGATTGACACTTGTTTATGTTCGGTTTAATTGTAAAATTATGTCCAATGACCAACATTATATTAAATGGTAAAAATATATTCTAAATATACTTTAAAACTACTAAAATTCATAATTTATCACTATTAATTATTTCGATTAAAAAAGTTGTTTTTAATTAAAATTTAGTAATTTTCACTATTCATCAAAATATGAAAGTTATCCGAAATGTACCAAAATTTCACCTTAGGCTAAATTCGATATTCCGAATCCAAAAATGAAGTCCATTTTGAAATATAAAATATATATAATTTCAAAAATTAGGTATTACTATTCATAACGGCTAGTTTGATCGGTTGTGGTGTGTGTTAAAACACGAAGTTGCGTATAACACACGCTACTGTTTTATTCAAAGGAAAGCGTACCGTGGAAGCTTGGGATGTTTCATTTTAAATTTTTTTGATGTCCCCATATAGTCAAAAAGTTTAAAATATTGTATTTAAAAAGGTTTTACTATTAAAAGTTGATAAAAGTGCAATACTGAAAATGAATCTGTTCTTGCATTATGACTAAGAAACTCATAATATGGATTCTAAAATTATAAGGATTATATAAAGTTTAAAATTTAGTTAATAGTATTCATGACCTCTTTTAATGGACTTTTTTTTGTCAGTCAAGGTGTGATTGAACTCGGTGTTGCATGTAGTACAAGTTATTGAATTATTTTGAAGAAATAACATACTATGAAATCTTGGGGTGTTACATTCTCCCCTCCTTCAATAAATTGCGTCCTCGCAATTTTAAATTATTCTTCGAAAATAAAAGGTTGAAAATAGAAAATATATTTGTGGGAAAACCCACATCGGAAATTGGGTTACTAAAATTTAGTCTTAATATGAGGAAAAGAGAAATTAAAGGGTCACCACCAAATTATGATCTCGATTAGGAGAACATTGGTGGCATTTAGAGACATATAATTGGAGGAAAAACGTAAATATTTATAGGTAGTGATTGAGGTCATCAATCACAAACAAGTATAAAATTGAGGTCCTTAAATTCATCAATCTATGATGATTTGAAATACCATCGGTTCAACAAAACATAGGGTATTAGGATAACACATTTTTGACGTTTCAAAATATCCTAGTTGAAATCCCACATCGAAAAATGAATTAATGAGGCCTCTATTTAAAATAAAGAGTCGAAAGTATGAAGATTACCGAAAATAACACATACTAGGGTTCCATGTAGGAAAATATGGATATGGAAGAAAAATCTAACCATAAATTATCTGATGGAGAGTGGTAGAGAACATGGCTATGAAAAGGCCAACAATCCCAAAGCCATAAATTTGTGATGATTTAAGGTACCATCTAGGACAACATTTTTGTTCTAAGTTGCTTTTCTTAATATTGAGAAATTTATTTATGAGATTGGCTAAGTTCATAAGGAGATATACTTACATTATAATTAGAGTTTCATCCATTAATAAGTTTCTACCACAAACTCATCTTTCACTCTAAAAGATAATAGAATGTAATTTTTTTTATTTATACTATTCGTACAGGGTTCCAAAATAAATGAATTTATAATTCATCTAAAAGATCTTTTAATAAAAACTACATTATTTAATCCAGGACATCTCGTAGGCCAGTGGTAGGTGATACACCCTTGTCGCCCTTCGGTTGCGGGTTCAAGTCTCGCAGCCTTGCCGGACGCAACGGGTTGCCGCCCGACCTCCGGGTTGTCCTTTTATGGCAATCCAAAATAATCCAAACTAGAACTATCCAAAATACTTCTGTCCAAACTTACAGTCCAACATTTATAAGTAAGGTAAACATAATGTAGAACCTTTTTACCCCGTAATAGCATATGAATACCTTCATCATGTATTCTTTTAATACACTGAAACATCCTGAATTACCATATTCCTTATTGATTACATTCATGCTCCCTTATTCCATATAGAAAGCTGGATATACTTCATTAATCCAAAAAATGTTTTAAACCCCAAAAATGATGGAATATACAAATCATTAATCAGTTCCAAGGTAGTCAAGAATATCCAATATAATTTATCCAAAACAATCACATATTATTCCAAAATCTCTACCTCAGTATCAGAACTATATTAGGATTTATCATTCTCTCAACCATATATTTTCCAAAAATTTATCCTGCTATTGAGTCACTTTTCTTTGTTCCACACAATCTCAAGTCCTTAATGAAATAGCACTGCAGTACAATCCTTATATACTCCATAATTATTATAACAAGTAAATTGTTGATACAACACTCAATTGACATAATCAACAAAAGAACTCTAATCATTCCTCTTCATCTGTGGTAGTATCATAACTTGATTATTATCCAATAACATCATTTGCGGCATAGTCTGATGACTGGGACATAGGTTCGCGTAGTGTCCAATCTCCTTGAAAATGAAGCATTGTACATTTGAAATCTTTTTCTTACCCTTGCAGTCACGTACTTTGTGCCCTTTTCCTCCACACTTATAACAAACTCCCATTCCTTTCAGGCAAGTTCCAGGGTGTTTCTTTCCACAGTTACCACATATGGGAAAATTCTTCTTTTCCCTCTTCCCTTTATCCATCTTTCTCTCTTCTATCCTTTTCTTCTCTTGCTTCCCTTCAAAGCCATAGGACTCAGTAAACTCTTTACTTATCTTATCAACACATGATATTATTTCTTCATATGATGATAATACATGGGAGACTATTTCTCTTATAAATTCTAGCTTAAGACCATGAGAGATATGATCCTTCTTTCTCTTTGAATCATGTGCATTTCTGGAGTTATCATTCCTTCTACTGGGCGCCATTTCTATACCATGGCATAAACTAGATCAGTTTATGAATCAAAACACATAATCCCATACTTATAAAACACTTAACATAAATTGAACTATTTATGGATATAATCCATAATCATAAAAATGTTTTCTTTGAGGAAGTATATACTCATAAACCCTTCATAATGATTTGTAAAGAAAATGAGAGTTATCCTAAGCATATCCCCCGGGAGTGTCGTAACCAAGAGTGCAGCAAGGCCCGTTGTCGTGCACCAGTTCCCGTTCGAGTCTAGCTCAAAGCGGTGTTTTCGGGTTTTACCCCTAGGTACATCTGTGCCAGAGCCGCCTCTACCTGCTCGTATCCAGACAGGGATGTATTGCTCGGAAAACTCACAAAATCTCTACAATACCAAAATTCTCGGAAGTCCTTTTATACTAATCCTCAAAGTTCATCTTAGGTCTACGTGCTCTAATCAGAGTTTATCTAAATCTAGCTTCCAAGGTTTGTACTAAACTTCCTCTGATACCAACTGTAACGCCCCGACCCCAGCTACCCAGAGTCGGTGCATTAATTACATAACATTGGCATGATCACAAGAAAGATCAAATCTCGAAAGACCGATTGGTTTAGTAGCCTTGGAAACACTAGATATATTCATAAGTTTTACATTAAATCATAAAATGAAAAACTACTACAACAACATAATGTTTTCACAGTCCACACTATATCCCCTCATAATATCCCTGCAGGTCATTCATAACTTACTTCTTCACATCCTGGGAAAAATAAAACATAGAAAAGGGGTGAGCTCAAATGCCCAGTAAGGATAACAATATAGCGGAACATTCAAAATAAGCATAGACATTTAAGGCAATGCATTACTAAAACAAAAGCCTTTTAAACTTGAACTTCAACAAATTATGGCAAAAGTAAAATGAAATAATGCCATTTACTTATTCACATGGATATTCTACTAATCGAATAATCTCATGCAAAAATCAATAACCACTTTCATAATTATGGAATGCATAATATCAAACGTCAATTTCATTGTCTAGGCCTCATCCCAAGACCTAGGGGTTACTTCTAACCGGAACCCAACCCGGAGTGCCTCTAATAACCGGACACTAACCCGGAGTGCCTCTAATAACCGGACACCAACCCGGAGTGCCTCTAATAACCGGACACCAAACCGGAGGGCTTACTTTTACCAGTCCCTAACCTGGAGGGCTTACTTCAACCAGTCCCCAACCTGGAGGGCTTACTTTTACCGGTCCCCAACCCGGAACATACTTGTTTAGCACATTCATCTGAAGAAAAGTTTGAAATATAACATAAACATTCGGGTTAAAACTAGCATACGAAATGTCAATAGTTTCACCATAAACTATGAATGGTATAAAATAGCACATCCACATTCAAACATATCACAAAACCTTCAATACAATATAGAAGTTTTGTATTATAATAAATCAACTTCAAATAATCTTAAAATCCATCAAAGGATGTTGACATAGATGAAATCAAAATTCTTGTAAAAGAAGTATCTCCTTTTATTTTGAAATCATTTAAGATCCATATAAAATAAAAAATTTTCTTTGAAAATATTCTTATAAGCTTGTAAGGAAAGCTTCGACGATTTTATAACGGCGGAAAATAACCGCACCCGCCGTATAAGTTAAAAAAAACATTCTTACCTCAATTCTGTCGAAAAGGTTAAAAAGGACCTTGTTTTGAAAACGACGGAAAGATTCCTTTATAAACCTCTTATAAAAAGTCAAACAAGGGTATAAATGACTTTAACCCATATTCTTGTAAATAGTAAAAATGTTTTGAAATACATTTCGAAGAAACATGGATGTGGATGATAAAGAGATCCCAGTAGATTATTACGTATAATCAACCTCGGATAATGAAGAGATTGTGAAATAACCCTTACCTTGTACTTTTCCTTGGTTGGGGTAGGTTAACCTCCTGTATAATGGTGAAATAATTGTTATTAAATTATACAATAATCATATACATTAATATGATATCATATATGATCTTTTAATATTGATTTGATAATAATATCTTAGTATTATCGTCGTTTCGGGTGATAATCGATTCGTTTTTCTTAAATGTTTGGTTACGTAAGACATGTTTGTAAAGGATAGGTTGTATATTATTCATATCCAGAATCATATCAAGTCCTTAAACATCATTTTTAAATCATCAAATGATAATTATACTTGAATGGATACGATGGAGAATGAATCTCATCGCGTTCGTGGAGACGGTAGTCCGTACGTACGCACGAGCGACAATATCATTCTTTTGATATTAAAATAATATATAAATGGATGGTATATCATATATAAAGAATCATTAACATTTATATTTATTATTTACATGAGTTACACATCATTATTATACCCATCCAAATAATAATATATTGAATAACAATTACACCACGACGTGGAGACGGTAAGCCGTACGTACGCACGTATGGTGACATGTTATTCAAAGGGTGGATAGAATACTGAATATTGTTGTACCATATTTATAATAACATCACAGTATATATGAGATACTGGAGTTATTATTTTATAATGGTAAGAACAAGGAAAGTGGAAGTGGAAGAAGAATGGAAATTAGAAAAGGGTGGTGAAATCATTACCTCTTCTTCGGGTTCTTCCTTTTGATTTGATCAAAAGGGCTCCTTAGGTTGGCTTTCTGATAAAACTAAGGCCTCTAGGTTGTAGGGAGGGATGTTGGGAGAGTATTTGGGCAGAGTTTGGCCGAACCAAAAGGCTTTGAAGGTGTGAAGAAATGAGAAGGAGGAGTGCCCTTTTATAAGAGGGGTGAGGGGCACCTTTGGAAAAGCTAGAAATATTAATTTATAATAAATTCATATTCGGTTTCCAATGGTTCCAAAGTTGACTATTCAAAGGATAAGGTGGGGATAGGTCGAAAACCACTCAACCAATAGAATTTAGACAGGTTTGGGTACTTATATTAACCTTATCTTTAAGTATTAACTCTAAGTTAATTAGTTTCACTTTTACAATGTCTCTTTGTATTTTTATATAATATGGTTAATAAACTTACTATATACATCCAAGAGACCCCCAAGTGGTCCATTAATGATGCACCTATCATGATATAAGTCTCTTGGCCGAACCGTAGATTTTTAAGAATTTAATATCAATTAATAATATAATATTTGTTTTAAGAACTCTTTTATGTCAATTTTGACACTATTCAATAGTTGATTTTTGTGAAACTCATAACAGATTGATTACTTCGAACAAAGTCCATTAAATCAATCCTAATATATCATATTAGCCTAGAAAATTAGTTTAATTCATTAAAAGTTTAATATTATATTTATTTGGGTATTTATAATATCACTTATTTTAATTTTTCACTATTATAGTAATTACTGCATCATCATTGTGTCATAAATAAAATAACTTATTTAATGTCTAAAAATTATAAATAAAATATCATTATGTAGGAAATCTTTTTATCTTTCTAATGAATATTTATAATCGAAAATCCAACATGTATAACCCTATGTAAAAATTGTTCTTCTAAAAGATGTAAGCTTATGCCATTTTTATTTTTATTTTAGCTTTATTAATATAATGTGTCATTATCACTTACAAGTGGATCCATGGGGTCCCAAAATAGACCCAAAGATTCCCATTGTCGACCATGTATCAACCAATAGGGTTAAGACACGTTTTAGGGTAATTTAGTATTATTATAATATTATTTGTTTAACCTTTATTTACCGGATTTACCCTTAACCATGGTAAATAAAATATTTACCGCAGTAATTATTCAAAATGTCTAAAAATAAAAGTTACCTATTTACACAATTTGAACATCCTGATTCCAAATATTGAATCCATTTTCCTAAATTCAAAACACAGAAGTGGCAGAAATTAATTTAAAATTAATTCCCGCTGTCAAAACAAAAAGCGTGTTTTTAAGAGATAATAACTATCAAAAGATTGACACTTGTTTATGTTCGGTTTAATTGTAAAATTATGTCCAATGACCAACATTATATTAAATGGTAAAAATATATTCTAAATATACTTTAAAACTACTAAAATTCATAATTTATCACTATTAATTATTTCGATTAAAAAAGTTGTTTTTAATTAAAATTTAGTAATTTTCACTATTCATCAAAATATGAAAGTTATCCGAAATGTACCAAAATTTCACCTTAGGCTAAATTCGATATTCCGAATCCAAAAATGAAGTCCATTTTGAAATATAAAATACATATAATTTCAAAAATTAGGTATTACTATTCATAACGGCTAGTTTGATCGGTTGTGGTGTGTGTTAAAACACGAAGTTGCGTATAACACACGCTACTGTTTTATTCAAAGGAAAGCGTACCGTGGAAGCTTGGGATGTTTCATTTTAAATTTTTTTGATGTCCCCAGTTAGTCAAAAAGTTTAAAATATTGTATTTAAAAAGGTTTTACTATTAAAAGTTGATAAAAGTGCAATACTGAAAATGAATCTGTTCTTGCATTATGACTAAGAAACTCATAATATGGATTCTAAAATTATAAGGATTATATAAAGTTTAAAATTTAGTTAATACTATTCATAACCTCTTTTAATGGACTTTTTTTTGTAAGTCAAGGTGTGATTGAACTCGGTGTTGCATGTAGTACAAGTTATTGAATTATTTTGAAGAAATAACATACTATGAAATCTTGGGGTGTTACAAAATTTCCCTCGTAATTGAGATCTAGTTTGTAGTTATTGGATCTATAGTGATTTACCCTTTCTTCATCATGTATGTTGTTGTATACTGCTTGTGTGCATGTGTGAGTCCATCTAGGAGTGGACGGGGCTGACTCTACGTGACATGTTTGAACACTACCACCTAGGCTAGAAATATTTGTCCCCTCATATTTTTTTTGGTCCTTTAATTAATTCATTCAAGTCTATATTTGTTCATTCATTATTTTCTTTCATCTTAATAAAAGTCTTTCCCATGTGGTGTTCTCGTTGTTCACATAGGTCCCTTTGGGGATGAACCATATTATATCTATTTTTATCTTTATTTTCCTGCACCGGCTGTTTATCTTGTTTCGATTTCTTGATTGTGATTATCATTCTTGATACTATTCAACTGTAACCAATCAGTGAGTTAAACTTATCAATTGTTTAACCATTAAATGAAACAATGTATCTTTCTTATTTCATGTTTATGTAATTTACCCCAATAGATATACTACCCATCAAACAAAGGAGAAAACTGGTTTTCATTCCATTATTTAAAATAATTGAATCCCATGTACTTGAAGTGGAGAAAATAAATTTTAACATCTTGAGTGATCCTCTGAAAAATTCATCCGAAGAGGAATAATAGAAAGGCCTCCCATTATCCTGTGTATGTAGGAATCCTTGCCGAACCACATAAATTCTTACATATTCTATGTTTGTATTTATCTTTTTTTGTTCATTTTCATCTCCACGATCCTACACTTCCATATCACAACATTCGTTAATAAGTAATCCAATTGACTAGATTGTTAGGTGAGATCCTTGATAATGAACTATGGGATGACTATAAGGTTCACTCCTTACCCAAATCAATGATGTCTCACATCCCCGCACTCCTAATTTAAATACTCTCACAAGAAGTATGGTAATTCCTGGAAATAATCGATGTAAGATTTTTTCTAGCTCAGGTACTCAAAAGTTTTGAAAGGAGATTTTGAGAGCCCTTAAGCTATCTGGCATTATGCTGTGAAGGAGATGTTATGACTTATAGATGGTGGTCTAAAATAAGGAATATATTTCATAAATTCATTCTATAAATAATATTAAATTGGGTGAATAATCAATCCCATCTCATTCATTAATCTCCATATCAATAATGGATGATATAGTTGACTTTATGTTGAAAATAGGAGCTATTCAAATTAGAATTGATGGGACAAACAACCTGATAAGAGAAGGTCGAAAGCCTATTTGAAAGTTTTTTTCTGACAATTATTCATGAATATTTTTGAAGTAGAGGTTCCTATAACGACCCGAATCCGCGACCACTCAACTGGTGCCCTGTGCCCAATTCACCACATAACCTCAAGCACGTTTCCCCAAATGCTATAGCTTACTGACTAGCAGCGAGGGCCTTGGGGAGTCATTAGGGAAACTATTCCCTCATTTGGTAAGGTATACAAGGGAAAGGAAATAATAGTCAATAGCGGAAGTAGTAAACAACATACAACAACTGAAACCAAACAGGGGAGGAAATAAATATATAATTATGATGATAATGATGCAGCATGTACAAGTATCCAAGGAAAGCAACAAACACAACAATGTGCTGAAATATAACTGATAAACAATGTATGAAAAGTATACAGCAACTGCAGTAGCATCGTGAGCCTATGCTCGGTCCTATGCTCTCCAAATCCAACCAGAAATCATGTCCCTGAAGTAGAGGGGCCACAGTCCCTATCCACACCTGCAACCATATAACCTATTTAGGCCGAAAATCCGGACCCAGAAAGGGTCTGAGACTAATCCCAGTAGGCAATCACCACAAGATCTGTTCCCTACTATTAGTGATCAATACAACAAAAGTAATGGAAATAAATGCTGTAGAGAAACAAGAGTATACTAATGTAAACAATCCTACAAAACTACATTAACATTTATTCATTAGTTTAATTCAATCATTTAGTTATCAACTAAGAATTCAATCAACCAGCTCTATATTCCCAAGGCATAGCAAGTAATACCACAGGTATCTCAACAGATTACCTAAACTACAAGTAGTACAAAACCGAAGCCTATTCTTTGTCTTGGTGGACTCATCACAACCAACCAAAAAATATTCAGACTAACTCTCAGGGTGGCTCATACTGGCAGACCGCTCTAGTAAAATAATCATGCAAATGCATAGACACTCTAGGAAGCTCTCACCGTCAATTCCCCTGCGGTCTGGTAATGATAGCTATAGTCTCTCTGAGGAAGCATTTATGTCTAATTCCCCCTGTAGTCTCGATACATAACTAAGGAAACTCAGAGGAAGCACAATGTCCATTTCCTATAGTTCCTGCAAACAATACCAAATTTATAACTGACTCTCTAGGGAAGCCCTTAATCGTCAATTCCCTCTTTAGTCTACCGCACCAGGTCCACATAGCCCTGAGCAGTCCAGACATGCGTAATCGACTTTCAGTAGCCTATGTAAGTTCAAAAACTACTTGGATAATAGATACAATGCATCAAAAGCATATAAACAGCAGGAAATACAAGCAATCAATTATATCAAGGCAGGAAATAAATTCAACAAGGTGTGCCTTAGAGGAAACCTAAGCGAAATGGTGGTAAACAGCCAAAAAAAGGGAAACACCCATGGGATGATCCTCTAACATTCTAACAAGATATTATTAATCATATAATAACCTCAAGCTTACAAGAAATCTAAGGCAGATAATAATACAGGATCAAAACCTTAACCCAAGATACCTAATACATGGGAATCCGCCACTTTATCATAAAAACTCAAAGACATTCAACGTAAATAAACAAACCAACTACCTCGATCATAGGAGATCAATATACTTGAACCTAGGCCTTTGAATCGGCCTAGAACTGAGTAGATCTGGAAAAAGTTCTAAAACGTTCAACCTCAGATAACCCTCATAAGAGAAGGAATCAAAAAACTTAGCCAAAATATAACAAAGAACACCCCGCTCCAATTCTATTTCAAGTGGCGATGTTCGATTTGGATAACTGGTGGAAGATCGGTGGCTTAGAGAAGATCTACGGCCATACCCTCGCTCTCGGTCGAAGAAGCTGTAGAAGAAGGTGTTTTTGTGGTTAAGATGCAACCCCAGTCCTTTTAACAAAAAAAAGTACACGATGTGTACTTTTAGAGTATATGGTGTGTACTAGGCTTTTTCGTACTCCGCATTAAGAGGCCTCCACATCACCCCTACATGGTCATGTGTGTGTCCACAACACGACCAACACATGACCTCGAGAGGCAAAAAAGTACACAGTGAGTACTTATAAAGTACAAAACGTGTACTTATAAAATTTCCAGATTCTCCTCTTTTTCAAAAAAAAATGAGAAGAAATGGAAAAACATACCTGAAAGAAGGTCTGAGTTCTTAAAAACTCCCCCCTTAAAAAATTACATCCCCAAATTTCCCTAACAAGGTGGCGATGATGAACACTTAAAAAACTATGGCCACTATGATTTCATATCATCCTCCCTCTCCCAAGTCTCGTCGTACACACGGCCGTGTTGCAATATCACCTATACCAGAGGAACAGATCTACCACAAAGTACTTTTTCACTATGATCAACGATCCTGATAGGACGCTCCTCAAACAATGCATCCTGCTCCAGCTAAAGCTCCTCAGGTTGAAAAACATGAGGTAGGTCTGAGAAATAGCATCAAAGCTAAGAAACATGGAAGACATCGTGCATATCCTGGTACCACTGAGGTAACTACAACCTATAAGAAACCATCCCGAATCTCTCCAGAACCTAAAACTCCCCGACGTATCTTGGTAAAAGCGTACCATGTCTCATGATCCTCTTGTTTCCCAATATCTGGGTAACCCTAGGAAAACCTGATCCCCAACCTTGAACTCCAGAGGTCGTCTCTTCTGATCAGCATAAGATTTTTACTGAGACTGTGTAGTATCCATCCTCTTCCGAATCAAATCCACATGTTATGTGGTCTCCTGAACAAGACGACACCCCTGCATAGCTACCTCTCCTGCCTCCATCCAACACAAGGGTGATCGGCACGGCCTACCGTACAATGCCTCGTAAGGTTCCATATGAATAGTTTCTTGAAAACTATTATTGTAGGAAAAATCCACTAGAGGTATATTCTTCTACCAAGAACCTCCAAAATCCAAAATACATGCCCGATGCATATCCTTAAGAACCTGACTTGTGAGCTCTGACTGGCCATCTGTCTGGGGATGGTAAGATGTACTCTGAAGTACCTGTGTACCCAAAGCCCTCTGTAACCCTTGCTAGAAGTGTGATGTAAAGCGGGCGTCCCTATCTGAAATGATAGTAATCGGAACTCCATGGAAGCATACAATATCATGGATGTACAACCGTCCATGATCATCGACAATGAAGGTCTCCTTAATCAGCAAGAAGTGAGAAACCTTCGTGAGTCGGTCAATGACAACACATACCACGTCATTCCCCCGAGGCGATATCAGTAACCATGCCATGAAGTCCATCGTGACATCATTCCACTTCCACTAGAGAATGGTTAACCGCTACAAAATCCATGCTGGTCGCTGGTGCTCCTCCTTCACTTGCTGACAAGTGGAACACCCATGAAAAAACCACCCACATCTCTCTTCATACCTGGACACCAATACTGATGTTGTATATCACGATACATCTTGGTGACACTAGGATAAAATGCCCAAACTGAGGAATGAATGTCTCAGATCATTTCCTCATGTATATCTGCTGGCACCCATACACGTCTCTGGAACCACAAGATCTCATCCTCACCCACTGTCTATCTGGGAAGAGGGTTCTCTCCTGACATTCTTTCCCGTAGGACTAGGCCTTCAGAATCTGATAGTTGCCTCACTCAAACTCAGTCAAGAAGAATAGAGGTAATAGCTACAGAAGATAGGAAAGTCTACCCCTACATGTCGTGCACCTCCAAATTCATCTTAGAGAACAAATCCATAAGCTGCCACTAACTACTGGCCTCCTGAACTACATGAATCTTGGTCCTCCTGCTCAGTGCATCAGCCACAACATTGCCATTCCCAGGTGTATAGGCAAGCTCGAAATCGAAGGACTGGAGGTACTCAACCCACCTCCGCTATCTCATATTCAGGTCACGCATCATGAAGATATAATTGAGGCTCTTGTGGTCAGTATATACCACAAAATGCTCAAAGAAGATAGTTTCTCCAACAACGCAAATCATGAACAACTACAACCAACTCTAGTTCGTGCGTAGGATAGTTCCTGTCTTGTGGCCTCATCTTCTGAGATCCATAAGCAACAACACGATCCTCTTGCATAAACACTTCTCCAAGACTGATGCTAGACGCATCCTAGAAAACTATAAAACTCTTTCCCCGCTCCAGCAAAACTAGTATCGTTGCTGAAGTCAATCTCCCCTTCAGTTCCTAGAAGGCTAATTCATGGGATTCTGACCAAACATAATTCCCTTCCTTCTTAGTCAGGCCCACTAATGGTGCTGATATGAATGAGAAGTCCTATATAAACCGCCTATAGTAACCAGCCAACCCCAAGAATCTTCGTACCTCGAAGACATTCTTCAACTGCACCCAGGTAACTACTGCTCTCACCTTCTCTGGGTATACTGATACTCCTGTCTCTGAGATGACATGACCCAGGAAGTGAATATCGTCTATCCAAAAGTGGAACTTTGAGATCATAGCATATAACTGATGCTCCCTCAGTGTACTCAAAATGATCTCAAGATGTGTAGAATGGTCGTGTCGAGTGTGAGAGTACACAAAGATTTTGTCCACGAAAACCACCACAAAATAATCTAAGTAAAGATGGAAAACTCTATTCACCAGCACCATGAAAACTGTTGGCACGTTCATTAGACCAAACAGCATAACTTAATACTCATACAGACCATACCTACGCCGGAAAGCCGTAAGAGGTATATCATAGGGTCTGACACGCAACTGATGGTAGTTTTATCTCAAGTCGATCTCTGAGAACACTATGTCTCCTAGAATATTGTCAAAGAGATCATATATTTGTGGAAACAGATATCGGTTATTGAACGTCAACTGGTTCAGCTTCCGATAATCCACACAAAGCCTAAGGGTGTCGTCTGCCTTCATCGCAAACAGGACAGGCGAAACCCAAGGAGAAGTACTAGGTCAGATAAAACTCATTGCCCGTAACTCCTCCAACTGCTTCTTGAGATCCTTCAACGTAGGTGTAGCCATCCTATAAGTAGGAATGGACACCGGTTCCGCTCCTAGAACAAGCTCAATAGAAAATTCCACCTCACACTCTGAAGGAAAACCTAAAAATTCTTCTGGAAAACAATGAACCACTGGAGGAAAATCAATCTGAGAAGTCCCCTGGTCATCCAGATATATGCTAGAAATCTAGGCTGTAACACCGCCCAACACATGATGCTCAGGTCAAGCTCTGCTCGCATGGACATCCCATTCACCCTTGTGAAGAAAAGATCCCCCCTCTTGTGATTTGAAACTCACCCTATGACTATAGAAATTGGAAAAGGCCTAGAAGGGAACTAACCAATCCATCCCGAGAATGAAATCATAGCCTGTCATCTCCAAAACATAGAGACTCCATGAAAAATGAAACCCACCAACCACAAGGGGCAGTCTAAGAAGTGACAGAAGCTAGTGGTTCTAATTCCCACAGGAGTGTCTAACATCATCATATCCTCAGAAATATAAACAGTAAGCCTATGGTTCTCCATAGTATTCAAAAAAACAAAGCTATGAGATGATCCTATATTAAAAAGTGCAGGGGATATAACTAAGGATACTAAAATCATACCTCGAACCGTAGAAGGTCCAAGATCCTTCTCTGGATGAATCTGCT
Organism: Viscum album; assembly: GCA_963277665.1. Lineage (NCBI taxonomy): Eukaryota > Viridiplantae > Streptophyta > Magnoliopsida > Santalales > Viscaceae > Viscum > Viscum album. The sequence continues at coordinate 567,713,006 of OY728153.1, read as the reverse complement.
CTACCGAAAAAGTCTGGTATATACCATGGCTCTACGTAGCAGCCTGAGATCCCTGAGCTGACCCTCCCTGAGCCTGACCATTGGGTCCATGGCCTCTACCCTGGCCTAAATGACCTGAAAAACTCCAGCCCCCAGTCTCTTGTAGAACTGGTAAACCTTCTCCTGTACGTGGAGTCTAGACTGATCCTTCTTCACTAGCCACTAGAAGGACAACAATGAAGAAACACTATAGATGACCCACCTTGCCGCAAGATCGACACTCCACTAGGTCTCTCGGGCATTGAGGCTTCTTATACCCACTCCTTCCACACTGATAGCACACCACTTGGTTTCCAGAAGTATTATCTCACCTACCAGAAGGAATACCTCACTTCCTCAAGTCACCTCGTGTAGACTCTCGGTGGTGCTTCCTACTGTCTACCTGAAAGGAATCAGCCCTGGATGCTGAACCACCCTTTTCCACAGCTCCAGTCTTCCTCAGATTTCTCTCTGTGATGAGCACCTAATTGACTATTATAGTAATAGATTTCAACTGAAAGACTTTCACCTACGATCTGGTGTCCGGTCTGAGGACTTCTTGAAACTTCCTCGCTAAGAACTACTCGTCATTCCCCATAACGGGAGTGAAACGCTGTAACTCAGGGAAGTGAGAGGAATACTCCATAACTGAGAGAGTACACTATTGCACGCTTATAAACTCTCTGGATATTTCATCCCACAGTGTCATCCAGTAGAAGTAGTCGTAGAACGTACACTAAAACTCATCCCAAGCCGTAGCCAATTGGCGCCCTGCCTGCGAAACCACATCCCACCATCTCTTGGACAAATCTCAAAGCATAAAATTCACGATATTCACCCTCTTCTCTGGAGGTGTCTCTAGATTCTCAAAGATGGATAGCATGGCTTTCATCCATGACTCCACAACATGCGGTCCTCCATCCCCAGTGAATGTGGGAGGATGCTGCTGCTGAAAAATCTGTGTCAGATCTGCCATTGACGGGGCAGAATGCTGAGCTCCCAAGAAGGTATACATGAATCTCATGAAACCCTCTCTGAACTGAGCATTGACACCATTTTCTAGAATCACTACAGGTTCCATGTTTGGAACGATAGGCGATACTACTGGTAGTCCCTGATCTGTCATATTAGGTGTACAGTCACTACCCAGTTCCTGACATGCAACGAGTAAGTCTTGGTGCCATAACTCTAAAAGGTCAAAAGCACACCTTTATTAATGAAGAATGTAGTTGAAACATAAGGGTGTAAAATAGAACAAGAGATAAAGACTCTAAAATTATGGAAAACATTACTACAGGTCCTGTTTTCAGAAATTTTACTCTAGGCGTGGACCTTGTCCATACATGGCTATGTCGTCCACCCGGATACATGGTGTTTTCTCAAACTACACGGTGTGTACTAACCCTTTTTCTCCCTTTCTGGTTACTCCTAAGTGGCAAGGAACACGGACTATCCTAGAAATAAACTATACGATGTGTTTGTCCCCTACACAGTGTGTCCTTAAGATTTTCCTCCTATCCGTGTCGTTAGTCACACGGATTGGTACACAGACCACTATTGTACGGTGTGTTCAAGGGAGACACGGTGTGTACTAGACATGCCTTACCTAGACCATGTGGTTGCGACACAGTCTAACACACCACCGATACTACACAGCGTGTTCAATATGGACACGACGAGTATAAGGAAGGGTAACCCCAACCCGTGTTTCTCGTGACATGGTCAGATACCTAGATCAAACTACACAGCGTGCTAAACTAGTATATAGAGTGTTACTAAAAAAACATTCATATCCCCATGTCCCTGGCCACACAGTAAGTGATACGGTCAAAAACTACACGGTGTGTATTCATAAAGTACACACTATGTATTTTGGGTTTTTCCAGACAGTAGACTCAGAACTACACCGGAGCCCAAAAAACAGCAAAAAAAAAACAAGCGTTAAGGTGACAAATTTCGATCCATGGGGGACTATACTACCCAAAAATAAAAGGATGGAATCATAACAATGAATATGACAATTAAACAGTATAAAAAACTCATGAACTACCAAATTCCGATCCTCAAGGGCCCATAACACCTCTAAGACCAAAGTTTGGAATTCATGACAAAGAAGCTCTAAACAAATGATACCCTATCAACATAGAAGGTATTCTATCACAACATCTATCAAAACAGCATGCATCATCTATCACAAATTATATCACAATAGCATGCAATTTATAATGCAATCTAGATGGCATGGAAAAATTCATGGCATGTGATTTTCTAACAAGTGCATATATGATGCATGAGATGGAATACCCTCATCTCATCGGGTTGCAAGAAAATAGAACCTTAATCATATAAACAGTAATAACACAAAACAAATGCACCACCCAACGGTGAAATCAATTAAATAGTAACATTTTCAAAACTCAAAAATAGGAGTATTTGAGGTAATCTAGCTTTTTCCCTGTACATGGGTTCTAGAACACCCGGGCACAGCTATTTACCATTTACCTATTCTTTCATATCCCTATCTAATGTCTCCAAACATTAATTTAGTAGAAAAGGTATCAAAACTCCTTTGATACGACATTGTAACGACCTGAATCTGGGGCCACTCAACTGGTGCCCCCTACCCAGTTCACTACATAACATCAAGCGCATTTCCCTAAATCATAGAGGCTGCTGACTAGTAGCGAGGGCCTTGGTGAGTCATTGGGGAAACTATGCCCTCATTTGGTAAGGTATACAAGGGAAAAGAAATAATAGTCAATAGCAGAAGCAGTAAACAATATACAACAACTAAAACAAAATAGTGAAAGAAATAAATATATAATAATGATGATAATGATTCAGTAGGTACAAGTACTTAAGGGAAGCTGTAAACACAAAAACGTGCTAAAATACAACTGGGAAACGAAGTTAGAAAAGTAAACAACAACTCCAGCAGCATCGCGAGCCTAAGCTTGGTCCTATGATCCCCAACTCCAACCAGAAATTATGTACCTGAAGTAAAGGGGCTATTGTACCTATCCACACCTACAACCATATAACCAGATTGGGCCAAAAAGCAGGACCCAGAAATGGTGTGAGACTAATCCCAGTTGGCAATCACCACAAGATCTGTGTCATACTGTCAGTGAGCAATATATCAAAAGTAATGAAAATAAATGTTGCAGAGAAAAAGGAGTACACTAAAGTAAACAATCCTAAAAAACTTCATTCACATTTATTCATTAATTTAATTCAATCATTTAGTTATCAACCAAGAAGTCAAGCAATCATCTCAATATTCCCAAGGCATATCAAGTTACACAATAAGTATCTCAGCAGATTACCTAAACTACAAATAGTACAAAAACCAAGATTGTTCATTGGCTTGGTGGACTAGTCACAACCAACCAAAAAATATTCACACTGACTCTCTGGGTGGCTCATACTGGCAGACCCCTCTAGTCAAATTATCATACAAAGGCACAGACACTCTGGGAAGCTCTCACCACCAATTCCCCTATGGTCTAGTAACAATAGCTATAGACTCTTTGAGGAAGAACTTATGTCTAATTCCCCCTATAGTCTCGATATGTAACTAAGGAAACTCTGAGGAAGCACAAATTCCAATTCCCATAAGCCCTGCGAACAATACTAAATTTATAACCGAATCTCTAGGGAAGCCCTTAATCGTCAATTCCCTCTTTAGTCTACCGCACCAGGTTTACACAGCCCTGAGCAGTCTAGTCGTGCATAATCGACTGTCAGTAGCCAAAGTAAGCTCAAAAAATACTTGTCTAACAGCTATAATGCATCAAAATCATATAAACAGTAGGTAATACATTCAATCAATTATATCTAGGTTGGAAATCAATGCAACAAGGAATGCCTCATAGGAAACCTAAGCCAAACGGCGGTAAACAACCAAAACAAGGGAAACACCCATGGGGTGATCCTCTAACATGAAAACAAGTAATTATTTATCATATAATAACATCATGCATACATTTAATATAATGTAGATAATAATATAGGATCAAAACACTAACCAGTGATACACGATACATGGGAATTTGACACTTTTGCACAAAAAATCAAAGACATTCAACGTAAGGCAACAAACCACCTACCTCGATCCTAGGAGATCGATATACTTGAACATCGGCTTGTGAATCAGACTATAATGTAGTAGATTAGCAAAAAAGTCTAAAAGTTAAACCTTAGATAACTCTCATAAGAGAAGGAATCATAAAATGTGGCCAAGGGAGAACCAATAACTCACCGCTGCAATTTTATTGCAACCAATGGCATTCAATTTGAATAACCGGTGGCATATCGGTGGCTCGAAGAAGATATGTGGACGTACCCTTGCTCTCGGTCGAAAAGCTAGAGAAGAAGACATTTTTGGGGTTAAGATGTGACCCCGGTCCGTTTAACGAAAAAAGAAAGTACATGTCATGTACTATTTGAGTACACAGCATGTACTAGGATTTTCAGTGCTCCACATTAAGTGACCTCCACATCACCCCTACATGGACATGTGTGTGGCCACGACACAGGCAACACACATCCTCGAGCAGCAACAAAGTACATGGTGTGTACTTCTAAAGTACATGATGTGTACTTATAAAATTTCTAGATTCTCCTCTTTTTCCCAAAAGTGACCAGAAATGGAAAAACATACCTGAAAGAAGGTTCAAGCTCTTACAGTTCCATTCTATGTTCTTTATAATTTCATCCTTAATTTAGGTAAGAAATTGTGGGATATGGAACTTGGTTCATTGCTTTCTTTGGAAGGGAAATGGAAGGAAGAAACTTAAATGATTGAGGTTAGGAATTTTTTGTTTATAAAATTATAACATTGCCTACATGTCTTATGGATATACATGATGGAATCTAGTTTTGGGGATAAAGGAATAAAATGTAGGAGATTCTAAAATTCATGGTTTAAAAACCATGGACCTGAATTATACAGTGTATGCTAACCCAAAATATAGGATGATTTATAGAGTCTTACCAGTCCATATCCTAAAAAATCTTCCTAATCATAAGTATTGACTACCAAAATAGAAAAAAAAAGATATGAATCAATGATAGTACGGTATTACTCAAAAATTGAATCATAATATTTAATCTTTATCTAAGAAAACCATATGGATATGTCCTTATTAGATGAGATTCAACATGAAAACTAAGGCCCATAAGGGATTTCTTCCAAAACAAGACATGTAGTTTTTTTCAAAGGTTCTTTACACTGGATGAGTGAAACTTAGAATGGATTACACATTCCCTCATACTACTACATTTCTTATTAAGTAGGATTGTAATGTACTCATATTTAAATTCCCCTTTATCGATTATAGTTCAACACATAAAGGAAGGAGAAACTGTAACTTTCAGGATATGTCATTTTGAGAGAAAGTGGATTCCCCATGAAGCTAGAACACTGTTAATAATAAAAAATATAAAATTAAATTCCATGTTCCCTTACCATTTTATTGGATAGAGAATTTATATGATATAATACATACTAAATCAGTGGCATAAAATAAGGGGAAGAAGGTGTTATGGACCTTATTCATCTAGATTCATGACTTTCTCTCAATTTTTGTAGCATTCAAGTGAAACCTAAATTTTTGTAGACATGAGATTTCTATATATTATAATAGATGCAATAGGAGAAGATGGATTTTTCCCAGCCACATTATCATCATGCCAGTTCTTTTGGCATGTTTTTTTTGGTAGGATGGCACCGCCCCTTGCTTTGTCAAGGGAGGTGGGCAAGGGTAGTGGAAATTGTTAGGTGGGTGTCCACACCCCCCACCAAACTCATCAATAGGAGAGTCATAAAGAGAGGCTAGTAGTAGACTATAAAAGGCATGATCATCCTATGATTTCAACATCTCATCACCTTCACATATCATCCCATTCATAAGTTCTTCATTTATGTGTGATATTTGTGATGTAGTTTCCCCATCATATTCAAGAAATATTTTATGTGTTTTCTCCTTGTAATAAGTGAGGGAGTGTGTACCAACATTACACATAGTGTTCATTCTATTTGAACATGGTTTTTACCCCTTTCATTTGGGGGTTTCTCCATGTTACATCTAGTTTCCCTTTAATTTCATCATTTTGCACATTATTTTATCTCTTGATTATCACTACACCAGTGGGCCAATCATTTGTAGTCCCAAAAAGTTGTATTAGAGCCAAGGATCTAGCCCGGTGATGTTCATTTTTTCAGGTATTAATAATTCTCATAAATTTGAGTATGCCCTGTGATTTAAACAGCAGTTGATCTGTCACATCAGAAATATTTTTTTAAGATTATTAAATACACCGTTGTGAAACGAAGGAGGTTCTAGAATAACGGTGTGTATAGATGGTGGTGAAATTCAAGATCAAAAAATTCAATGGGGATAATTTTTCATTGTGGACAATGAAGATACAATTAGTGATGCATAAGGATAATTGCCTACTGACAATTGGCGAAAAACCGGCGGGTGTAACGGAGGAAAAATAAAATAATATGGATGGGAATGCTATTTCCAATAGCCATTTGTATTTGGAAGATGGGGTACTATCAAGAATTGGTTAGAAAAAGATGACAAAGTAAATATGGGATACTCTGACGAAGTTATACAAGGCCAAGTCATTGCAAAAAAATTTCCTAAAGAGAAAATTGTATGCTCTTCGGATGGAAGAGTCATCATCAGTAACCGACCACATCAACAACCTCAATACCATGTTTGATTTTCTTGTGGGGTTTGGCTATAAAATTTTGGATACTGAATGTATTGAGATTCTAATCCAGAGTTTTCCAAATTCATATGACCAACTCATTATCAACATCACTAACAATTTACGGATGGATTTTCTTCTTTTCAATGATGTTTCAACCACAGTTCTTGAAGAAGAAATTAGGCTCTAGAACGAAGAAATATAGAAAACATCACACCAATAAAGGCTCTGTCAATGGAGAGAGGAAGGATGAGGGAGTGTGGTTCCTATGAGAGCCAAAATCATGGTAGGTCCAAATCAATGTGTAATAAGAAGAATGTAACATGTTTCAATTATGGCAAGAAGGGGCACATAAAAAAGGATTTATGAAATAATAAGAGTGGTGAAAAGAGATCTTAGGGGAATTTTGTGAGTACCTTTGGAAGTGGAGATATAAAAGTAAGAGAAGCAGCGAAAATTTCTAGAAGAAGACAAAAACTCAATGATTCATGGATTATCAACTCAAAAGAAACATGGAACATGAATTCTCTATGGGAATTGTTTGACCAATATGAAACCATCCCAAAACAACATCATTACATGGGGAACAATCACACCCTGATGATCATTGTAGTCAATACCATCAAACTGAAGATGCATGATGGAATTATATGAACCATCCAAGGAGTACATCATGTGAAGGGCCTGAAGAAGAACATATTGTCTTTGGGACAGTTTTATGACCTCAGATGCAAGACTCACACTGAGAATGGAGTAATTAGAATTGTGAAGGTCATGCTTGTGGTAATGAAGGTGGATAATATCTCAAAGACCATGTACATGCTTATGGGTGAAACATACAAGGATGAAGTGATAGTTGTTTTATAAACTACCTCGACTAAAGTGTTGACGATGTTATGGAATCATAAGCTTGGTGATATGTCAGAACGAGGCCTGAAGATTCTTGTGGAGCAAAAGTTTATTCATGGGATTACAAAGGTATCCTTACAAGTTTGTGATCATTCTGTGTTGAGAAATAAACACAAGTTAATGTTCATAATGTCAACATCATGAAGAAAATAGATCATAGAGTTGATTCATTCTGATTTTTGGAAAGCATCGGTTATATCCAGGGGAGGATCAAGGTACATTGTATCATTCATTGATGATTATTCTGGGAGAGGTTGGGTGTACCTAATCAATAGGAAGGTAGTTGTTTTTGATGTCTTCAAAACATTCAAAGCGCGGAAGGAGCATGAATCTAGAAAGAATATCATGTGTTTGAGGACTGAAAATTTTAGAGAATATACAAGTGAGTAATTTGATACATTTTGTAAATAGGAAGGAATCAAGATATAGTTCACGGTGGAATACACATTTTAGTAGAATGGAGTGCCAGTGCTGATGAATAGAACCCTTTTGGATAGAAAAAGTGTAATGTTGAAGACTGTAGGAATTGTAAAAACGTTTTGGGAAGAAGTAGTGAATACCACCATTAATTTGATCAATCGATCTCATTCAATGGAGATTGATCTGAAGACACCAATGGAGATGTGGACTCGTAAACCTGCTGACTATTCGCAATTAAATATTTTTTGAAGTCATGTAAATACAATGTTTAATGACCAGGAAAGATCAAATATGGATTTTAGATCCACAAAATGTTTCTTCTTATGGTACACTGATGGTGTGAAGGGGTATCATTTGTGGGAACCCACTACCCACAAATATATCATTAGTAGAGATTCCATTTTTTTAGAAGACAAGGTGAAAATGAAAACTGATCAAGACATGGAGATGGAGAATACAAAAACTAAAATAGTCGAAGTGGAGCTAAAATCAAAGGAAGAATCGGTTTCCTCTGAAGCATTATTAGAGAACGATGATCATGTACCAGTTGAGTCTAGACCACGAATGTCAACTCAGGAGAAAAGATAACTGGTATGGCACTCAGACTAGGTCACTAAGAGCAATATTGCATAGTATTTATTGACGGAGGATGGAGATCCATCTTCTTTTGTGGAGGCGACCCAGAGTCTAGTTGTATCCTCAAGGATAGCGGAGATGTAGGAGGAAATTGAAGCCCTACACAGAAACAAGACTTGGGGTCTTATTCCATTACCACATGGAAGGAAGGCTATAAGAAACAAATGGGTCTTTAAGATCAAGCAGTATGGAAAAATCAAGGTGGAAATATATCGTGCATGACAAGTAGTAAAAGGTTATTCTTAGAAGGAAGGTATTTATTTCAATTAAATATGTTCTCCTATTGTTTGACGGATGAGTATTCTATTAGTTCTGGTGATGTGTGCAACATACAGATTACATCTAGAGCAGATGGACATGAAGACTTCTTTTCTCCACAATGATCTGGATTAAGAGATATATATGGTCCAATCAGAAGGTTTTTTAGAAGAAGGAAAAGAGAACTTGGTTTTCAGGTTGAATAAATATCTGTATGGTCTCAAACAGGTGCTGAGGTTTTTGTATAAGAGATTTTCTACCTATATCAAGATCCTTGGATATGACATACTTCATTCAAATCCTTGTGCATATTTCAAGGGTTCATATGGTAATGATTTCACCATTATTCTATTGTATGTGGATGACATGTTGGTTGCAGTCCCCAACAATGATAAGATCCTAGAGATGAAGGTACATTTGTCTAGGGAGTGTGACATGAAGGACATTGTACCAAAAAACAAGATCATGGAGATATCGATTTACCAAGATAGAAATAATGGGAATATTTGTGTATCAAAAAATATTTACATACAGATAGTCTGGAAACGCTTCAACATGAATGACTTTTTTGCCAATATCTACCGCTCATCTTGTTAATTCAAATTAATCCTCCATGATGAGTCCTAGAAGTGAAGAAGAGAGGATGAAAATGTCTCGAGTACTGTATGCATTAGCAGTGGGAAATGTAAGCTATTGTTTATACAAGACCAGAGAGTGAACCTAAAGAGGGGGAAGTAATTTGGTACATGAATAATCTAGGACGAGAGAATTAGAGAACATTTAAGAGGATATTGAGATATATCATGGATACCATAGATGATGATTTATGTTATGGAGGATCATATTTCACTATCAGAGGCTATGTTGATTCAGATTTTACAAGTGATTCTGAATGGAGAAAATCCACTACTAGTTATGTGTTTATTCTTACAGGAGGAGCTTTGAGAAGGATTTTGAAGTTACATTCAGTTGTGGATTTTCCATGACAGAGTCGCAGTATATGGAAACTACACAGGCATTCAAAGATGCAATTTAGATGAGAATGTTGCCGGAGGAGCTCAGGCACATACAGAAGTAGATTCCATTGTCTTATGACTATCAGAGCACCTTGCACAATGCAAGGATTCAATATTTTTATTCAAGGATGAAACACATTGGGGTAAAATATCACTTTGTCCGAGATGTGGTGGAGGAAGGAAGTGTGGACATGTGGAAGATTCACACTAAAGAAAATCGGGTAGATTTCCTAACAAAGGTGATTAGCTTTGATAGGTTTAGATGGTATAGATCCTCAGGTTTCCTTGCAGTTACATGATCATCATATTTGGAAGAAAAATAGGATATGTGGAGATTTTATTGGTTAACAATCCAATCTATAAGTGGGAGATGTATTTCCAGGTTTTTTATTTGCAGGATGGCACCGCCCCTTTCTTTGTTAAGGGAGGTGGGAAAGGCTAGTGGGAGTTGTTAGGTGGGTAGCCAAACCCCCACCAAACCCATCATCAGGAGATGTATAAAGAAAGGGTGGTAGTATCCTATAAAAGGCATGATCATTCTCTACTTTCAGCATCTCATCACCTTCTCATATCATACCATTCAGAAGTTCATCATTTATATGTGATATTTGTGAGGAGGTTTCCCCCATCATATTCAAGATAGATTTTACGAGTGTTTTATCATTGTAATAAGTGAGGGAGTATGTACCCACTTTATCCACAGTGATCATTCTATTTTCCTGTGGTTTTTTACCCCTTCCATTTGAGGGGTTTTCCCCATTACATCTCAAATCCCTTTTATTTTTGCATTTTGTACTTTATTTTATATCGTGATTCTCGCTGCACCAGTGGGCCAATCATTTATGGTCCCGACAAGTTACATCCCTTTAACATATTTATACAACTCTTTAGAATATATAGAAATAAATATTAAAGGCTCAACCAGTAGCTACATGTGTATAGGAATGATCCACTTCTCTGATAAGAGTCTGAACATTAGCTGATATCTAGAATCAGGGAAGAATCTACCTGAATAAAGACATGGGCTCAAAGTATTGAACCCCTTTAGAATCATTGAGTTACAATAGGTAGACAAATATCAGAAATCTTGATATGTTGGGTGAATAATGGTCAAATAGAAATAAATTATCCCTTATTAAAGTTTTAGAATATGTCTTTCAAGATTTAAAAGGATATAGAATGAAAAAAATAGTGCATTTATATAGAGAATTAATAATATTATTATGAAACAAACATAATTATTTTCCTTCTCTATTTTACCCTCATATACATCACCTTACACAAGTTCAATAGCAGCAAATTCTATAATAGAATATTCCTACAGCGCATATCCTACGACTTACTTCTGATATCTATTTACCTTACTCCCTAAAATTAAAAACCCTTAGACCTTATTTACCAAAATAAATTTCTCAATGGTTTTCCAAGGTCCTACTTGAATATTTAATGAAATATAAAGAGTGAACATTGAATATTCCTTAAGGTGATACCTATGAAAATATAGAGAACTGGGAACAATAGGGTGTGTCGCTAAATCTTCTGTATGAGACCATTTTATCTAAATACTGAATAAATAGCATCATTAAATCACACCACGTTTTCAAAATACTCACTAGGATCTCGATTTGAATAGAACCCTATCAAAAATAAGATAGGGATCCATTCTAGATCATATAAATCCCTCACCCCTACTTCCCTTTCTTCCTTGGAGCACTACTTGATTGATGATAATTCCACCATATGGCAACTAAGATATGGTTAAATCCATTCTGTGAAGATAGAGGAAATCTCTAGCATGGTCCCAGGAGTGTAATTAGTGCCCCCATAGATCAAAGAAGTTGATGAAGTCCCTATAATATTTCTTAATACTATTGACTCTCATGTTTTCTTTGTAATGTTTATATTTATTCTAATAATTTGTAGAAATTTTTTATGGTGGTTCAGGGTTTCAAGGAACATTTTCATCTCCATTATCATTTTCTCTCTATTTTTGATCTGATTATAAGTGGATAATTTTTTATTGTTTTCATCTCTCTTCACAGACTGGCTTTGGCCATCCCATAGTTTCAATGTGCTGAAATTATCATCAATCATGTGGTGCGCCAAGGTTAATGGAGAAGCAAGTGGTGAGGGATTTTTATGGTCTAGAATAAATCAATCTCCAATTTGTGATATGTTTATATTCCAAGAGATATCCCAGTGAGCATGATAAAATGGTAAGGTGATTGAAGGATGATATTTATTCAGTATTTTGATATAAGGGTCTCATACATCAGCATTAGTGACACCCCACTTTGTGCCTAGTGCTTCTTATTCATATAGGAATCACCTTCGAGAAAACTCATAGTTATATCTTCCTATTTTATTAAATAGTGAAGTAGGACCTTGGAAAACTGGTGAGAATGTTATTTTGGGATATAGGATCTATGGAGACCACTACCTAATTTGGGAGAATCCTTTGTCAAAAACCCCTAGAGCAGGTATTCCATGGTGGGCAGCCAACACAGTGGACAGCAGCCTTCGTTGAAGAAGTCGGTAGCATAGAGGAATTATAATGGGTAGATGAGCTACCCAAACCCACTGAAGAAAATTTCTGGGTCTTCTTCTCCTTAAAATGGGATCAAATCTCATTATGTGTAATAGTGTATTTTGGTTTTCCTATGAAGAGATCCAAAAAGACAATAGAGTTTCCCTGTTTCTCCCGTGGATGTTGGTCATCCGACCAAACAACTTTAAAAACCATGTTTCTATATTTTTCTCTTCTTTTGTGTGATTTGTGGTGCCACACACCTCTGTTGCGCCCTTAATGGTTGTATTAGAGGGATCCAGAGAATGCAGAGTTGAAAAGAAGATACAGAAGTGAGTCTTCCAATGATCGGAAAATTGAAAGTGTTCGGAAATTTTTTTCGAGGCCATATCCATTAAGAGGATGATAAGAAGATTCCAACGGCACAACTGCAATTGTAAAAAGAGATGTAAAGAAGGATATAAGCTTGGTCATGGTTTGGTCAAAATTGCAGGTGAACAGTAACTCGTGTCGGAGATGACGGGACTATTCACGCTGACGATAAAATTTTTGACGAGTTTCCAGTAGCTGCTCTGACATGCCACATCAGCACCACGTCAGTAGGAAATTTAGACCATTGAACTTATTTTGGGGATATCTCGGCCAATTGATATCCTATTTTGATGATCCTAGAGTCTATTCCACATAATTCGACCATTTCGGATGCAATCATATAGTTAGTTTTTCAAAATTAGTTATTCACCAGGTGGTTTTATTAGGGTGTGATATTGAAGGTGGTGATCACATTTTGCGACATTGATGATGCCCAATAGTAGAGCACTACCAAAATTTGATATCGAGAAGTTCGATGGTTGAAACATATTCATCTTGTGAAAAACTAAAGTGAAAGATATTCATGTGCAGTAGTGTATGATCAGACCATTGATTGGATAAAATCCCATAACAACCAGTAAAGATGATTGGGAACAGCTCAAGATGCAGTTCATCATCATAATTCATATGTGTCTAGAGAATGAGGTAATGTATACTTTGTTGCACGAGACCTCACTGAGGGAGATTTTTAATATGTTTGGGCAATGATATTGGAAAATTCACTCACCAAAAAAATATTTCTGAAGAAAAAATTGTACCAATTATGCATGGACGAGGGAACATTTTTTTTGAATAATACCAATGAATTCTACAAGATCCTGACATAGTTATCGGGGCTCGGAGTGAAGGTTTGGGGAAAAAAATCACTTTTTCTTTTTTCATCTCTACATAGTTCAATTGATGGACTTGTGACTGCATTGTCATAGGGATGGAAACATAGAAGCTGGATGATGTAATGGCGTCTCTACACAATTCAGATGACTTCCTAAGACTTGTGACACATTTAGGTGATAAAATCATGGTGATGCGTGATGATAAACATGGGAGGAGCTGATATCAGAATTCAATAGATAAATAATGGAGGCCAAAATTCAGGGGATGAGATCCTAGATAAATCACATGTTTTGGTGCAAGAAAAAGGGTTACTATAAAAGTAACTATAGAGAGTGAAAATGGTACGTTGCTGGGAAAGAAATGTTGAATATAATGATGCTAACATCACAGAATTATCGGTAGATGATGAAGTCTACCTAACAATGGGAATCTTGCACACAGATGGGAGAGTTGAACAGGGACAAGTGTAGTGTCATTACTATAAACGATATGGGCTCATGAAGCAGGAACACCAATTTTTAAAAAGAAACAACGATCGGGCTCAAACTCCAAAGGAATACCAGTGGGTTTAAGATTTTGGGAGCTCAACACACATATTCATGGCCAAAGGTGAGTTTCATACTTTTGAGTAGGTGCGAGACTTGGTGAGACTTGGTGATGGGACAACATGCGAGGTTGGAGTAGTTTGGATGGTGAAATTGAAGACCCCCTGATGGGGGAGTTCATATACTGGATGACGTGAAATTTTTTTCAAGGATGACATAGAACCAGATATAATTAAGTAGACTCGATGTGAAAGGGTTTCAGATTTCCGTAGCAGGTGGAGAGTTGGAAGTCTCACATGGGGATGCAACAATGCTTATTGGGAAATATTTCCAAGGATTGTATCATTTTATGGGGACCACAGTCATCCCGAGCTCAATTGAAGATAGTGGAATCGACATATCATCTGGAGAGAAGAAGCGTGTTTGATTTGATGATGATGTTTTCAACACTTTCAAGGAGATTTCAGGTCAATATTCTATCCCAAATTGGTCATGAGGGTGAGATTTTTGGGGGAAACTCCCTAATTTTGGAGTCTTATTTGTCGAAAAGCACTGTAGTAGGTCTTCCATGGCGGGCTACAAACATATTGGACAATATCATTTGTTGAAGCAGTCATCAGCGTGGATGAATTCTCATGGGTGGATGAGCTACCCAAACCCAAAGAATACAATTTCTGGGTTTTCTTATCCTTTAAATGGGATCAAATCCCATTGTCTTTAAAGGTTTATTTTGGTTCTCCTCTGATGAGATTAGAAGAGATAATAGAGTTCACTTTTTATCATGTAGATGTTGGTCATCTAACCGAACCACATTAAAAATCTATGTTTCTCCATTTTTCTCCACTTTTGTTTTAATTGTGGTGACACGCACCTCCACTCCTACCTTACAGGATATATGGTTTTTATTTAAAGGGAGTAAGATAAGAATATTTTATATATAATTTGTAGAATATGGGTTGTAGGAATTTCCTATTATATAATTTCTTGTTATTGAATCAACATAAGGAGATGGCAATGAGTGTATAATAGAGAGAGAAAATAATTATCTTCATTTCAGAGTAATATTATTAAGTCTCTTCATGAATATACTAACTCTATCCTTCTATATCCTTATATATCGCAAAAATCAAATTATAAATTTCAAAGAAGAGCTAATCCTATCCTTTTCGACCACTCTTCACCCAAAATATCATGATTTCTGACAGTTTTCTACCAATTTTGGATCAATTCTCTAGAAGGGTTCAATCTCTTGATCTCTTGTATCTTTCCAGGTACCTTCAGTCCCTTGTTTTGATATCAACTAATGTTTGAACTCTAATCATAGAACAAGATACTTAATATATGCATGTAACTAGAGTATGAGCATCTAATTTCAATTTTTGTATATTCTGAAGTGTTGGTTGATGACATGAAATGTAATAAAGTGAAATGATAAAAATTTAGTTGGGATAACTACATCTATTTCTATTTCATTAATCAGATTAGATAGAAATATCTTTTCTGTAGGGGTGAGGTTTCACTTGAAATCCAAGTAAAGATAGAGAAAGTCAAGTATCTATATGTTTAAGTTCCTTCCCATATTATTATCCATATGTTATTTTGAAGATTCAGTAGATCTTCTACAATATTAGGTCTCTAGAAAAAATATATTTTGATGCACTTGGGATTGAATTTTGGGTTTATTTTGATAATTAATAGTGTTCCAACCTAATGGGGAACTCTCTTTCTCTTGAAACGAAAGATCCATAAAGTTCTAGTTTCTCCATATCGTAAGATTCAAACTATAATCGAGAAAGGGACATTAAAATAAGGGTCTATATTTATCCTCTATAAAATAAAAATTAGCAGTACGAGGGCATGAAAAAATAGTTCATTTAACTGGTGTAAATCAACTTTTATTAAAGAGGATTCCCTCTGTTAGAAGCAATTCCTTAATTGCCTTGGTTGTCATGATTACTCGTATTTTATAATGAGATATTTATAATGTTTTCTTAGACCAATATTATATATAATGTTTCCATTTAAGAGGCATACCATAAAAAATCCCTATATAGGCTGTGTTCCCTACTTACATAGACGATTCTGATGATTATAAATATTTTTTTGGATTAGGATTGGACAGAATCTAAATATCATTCTATATTTTTTAACAAAATAAACTATAGAAATTGAGACCATTGTTTTTAGACCATGGAGTTTAGAATATTATATTTTTTATTCATTTTCCCCAAAACTAGATTAAATCACACTAATACACAATAGGCTTTTAATAGGACTAAAATAGCCTTCATCAAAGCTAGAGAAGCACTATCTATTGGAGCGAGATTAAAATTCTGAGTCCTTTATCATCACTTGTAAAAGCACAAATAAATTGGAATACTGCACTGTGCTGTAACAACATACTGTATCACCAAAACACCAAAAAATATTCAAAATCAAGTACGAATACATAATGTAAATGAAGAGGAAACAATCTATGCTCATTTTCTCGGTTTTGTTGATTTGATGGAAATTTTAAAATAAAATGATACTTATATATTGAAAAAGTGAACTTGGATTCATATTGGTCACACCATGCATCATATTGAGGTGTTAATGATTCTTACATGTCTTAAATGACTTATGGATCATTTTTTAAGTATAAAAAATATTATAATATATTTTTTTGGTTTTTAGTATGTCGCTTGTTTTCTTTACTAAAATGTCATTTTAAACTAGAAACACAAACGTAGACTCATACCAATAAAATAGTGTGTCTTTTTGATGGGATAATAATTCCTACATGTCAAAAAAGACTTATGAATCATTTTTCTAAATTATAATGAAAATATAAGCATGTTTGTTTAGTTTTCAGTGAGTGATACTTTTCGAATGGAAATGTTGATTTTAAACTGATATGGAATACATTGAATCATGTCAGACACATCGTGTATCAGAATGAGGAGAATCTGATTCCCAAACATTAAAAAATTCATATGGATTTTTTTCCTAAAGTATAAAAACAATCTGAATGTGTCTTATTTGTTTTAAGTAGGTGAGTTGTCCTTTTTACTAAAATGGATGTCAATTTTAAATAAAAAGATGCAATTGGAGTCATATCAGTCAAACCAAGTGTCAGATTGAGCTGACTCTAAATCATACATTTCTTAAATGGATTATGAATCATTTTATTAAAGTATAAAAACAATCTAAATGTGTTTACTCACTTTTGAGTTTATCACTTGTCTTTTTTACTAAAATTTCATTTTTAAATAGAATCATACACTTTTCATCATACGTATCAAATAGTGTATCAGTTTGATGTGATGAAACATACTACACATCATAAATAACATATGAATCAATTTCTTAAATTATCTTGAAATTATGATCATGTCTGCTCATTTTTCAATGAGTGACATTTTTTGAACTAAACTGTCGATTTTAAACTAACAATGGACACATTGAGTTATACCGGGCACATCATGTATCAGATTTTTGTGTGGTTGATTCATACACATCAAAAATAAAGTTTTTATCGTTTTACTAAAGTACCAAAACACTATGAATGGTTTTTCTTGGTTTTGAGTAGGTCAACTTTCCTTCTTATTAAAATTGATGCCATTTCTAAATAAAAAGACGCACTTTGAGGCATACAGGTCACATTATACATCAAATTGTGATACATATGATTGTTAAATGTCTCAAATGACTTATGGATCCTTATCCTAATGTATCAACACAATATGAATGTGTTTTCTATGTTTTGAGTAATCCAGTTCTCCTTTTTATTAAAATTGATGTCATTTTTAAATAAATAGAGGTACTCGGAATCACACCAGTCACACTATGGGACAGATTGAGGTACAATTGACTCCTAAACATCTCAAATAACTTATGTATCATTTTTAAAAATTATAAAAACAATAGAAAATTTTATATTCGTTTTGAGTATACCACTTTTTTTCTTTTTACTAAAATGTCAGTTTAAATTGAAAACAAGCACTTTGACCTATACTAACCACATCATGTATCAATTGAAATGAGACCAATTATTACACATTACGAATCAAATATTAATTTATGTCATAAATTAGCATTAAAATCCAAGTGTTTTTCATTATTTTTAGTGAGTGTCATCTTTAGAACTGAATTGTTGATTTTAAACTGATAATTGACACTTTGAGTCATAGCGGTCACATTGTGCATCAAATTGAGGTGAAACTGAAACCTACATGTACCAATTTACTTAGAGATAATTTCAGTAAAGTAATAAAATAATCTAAATATTTTTTCTCAGTTTGGAGTATGTTAGTTTTCATTTTTAGAAAAACTAATGATAATTTTAAATAAAAAGAATCACTTTGATTCATACTGGTCACATTGTGTGCTGGATTGAGGTGCGGTTGATTCTTACACATCCCAATGTCTCAAAAAATTTCTATATTATAATGAAACCATGTAACTATTATATTTCTATGTCAAACTTCCAACACTTCATATTTAGTCGATGTTCATAGCTAAATTTCTTTTCTCATTGTTGAAAGTCAGAAGAGAAGAAGAAGCTTGTGTGCCCATTATATCATGAGAATTTCCCACAATAGGCACATGATCTTCCTATATTATCATGGCTAAACAAAGACAAAGGTTTTTCATCTCGCAATATCTAATCAATATGCAGTGTGGGCAGCTCAACAAATAAATACAATTAATATAGAAAACATGGTTACATTGGTAGAAAGAATCAATTTATCATTTTTGTGGTTTGTTTCACATAGTTGAATGAAAAATACGAATTCCCAAAATATCTATAAAAAACTAAATTATTATTTTTAAAAAAGGATAAGGAAATTAACTTTCAAATATTATATAAAATGATGAGGAAATTAATTAAATAAGTTTTCAGAAATCACCTTTTCCAAGTGGTTGTATACATTCTTGATGCATTTCATTGATGTTATTATCTTAGTTGTAGGGTCAAAGTACAATCCCTAACATGTATGAGTAGCTTCGAATAAACCACCACAACTTGAATAAAACAATACACTTATATAGGAAAATAATTTTTATATGAGTAATACTGAAAAGAAATAAATTAAACGTAAATATGAAAAAATAAATTAATTCTACAGACAATGATTTTTCTATGAAAACATTGTTGAACATAGGGATAGGTCAATGGTAAAGCAAGAATGATAATAGAAAAATGAAAATAGATCATTCCAAACAATAAATCAATGAGGGATGAGGGTGAGGAGAAAATAAGATACATTGGATCAATGCTTTGAACAATCAGATAGAAAGTTATGATATCCTATTGGGATCATAATATATTAATTTTATATAATAAATAAATAAATTCACATAATATATTCATTATCAATGGTGAATTACTCCAATTTTTGAATATTATATGGATGGTAATCGAAGATTACTAAGGTGGGAACAAAAAGGAAATGTTAATGAATGATCCATTGTTTAATGAATTAAAGTAAAACATACATAGTGTTTATTAGACATGTCATGAAAGAAATTAAGTGATTATTAAGAAGTTTTAATGAGCGCATTATCATTTCAAGGATGGATATATTTTTATCAACTATAAGAAATAAAAGAAAGGCTGAAATCAATGAATAAAATATTATTAGTGATTGAGACGTTTCAGTGAAATATCAAAGGAGTAAGTCACTACAAAATACCTCATTTTTTCCATGTAGAGGCTAAATCATTTCTAGATTCTAGCATGGATGATAATTATATAAAATCTATGCACAAGGATCTTGATCCAAATAAGAAAAATGTGACATGAGGAGATTGATCTGAATAAGAATAATAAAGGCTTCTTTTAGATCATGTTTTTTGTATATATTGATCCAAAAAATTTCCAATAGTTTAAAAATACATGTGTTTTTTAGTTAATTTTTTGTCATAATTCTGTAAAACTCTGAACATAAAAGTTCATCATAATGTGTTGTTATGAAACATTTTTTATGTCATGTAATTGAGATGGTAACATCTTTGGGGCATCATATTATCACTAGAAGGACATAGAAAATTGATTTATGTTTTTGTTATTGAACCATAAAATTCAATGGAATTAAGAATCCATAGTGAACATAGCATGTCATTAAATTATTAAATCCAAACTAAAAATGATTACTTCAAGTGGGATTCTAAAGTTATAATGGTTTTATCCCTGAAAAATATTTTTTATTTCAACAAAATAGATTTTATTAAAACTTATTTATTAAATTTTTATCAATCAATGTTAATATTTTATTTTATCAACATTAGTTAAATATAGTGGTATAAGATTTATTCATGAATGATTTAAAATATTCTTAAAATTTTAAATGCTAGAAAACCTTTCTCATTAAATAAGTTATTTTTTAAATAAAATATCAATTTTTGAAAATTTTTGATTGATACTAAAGGATTTATAACTATAAAATCAATAAAAAATGTACTCTTCTTCAACAACATGTAATGAAATAGTAACTTTTTTCATAACAAACCATGATGTTGAGGATTTTACAAGATAATGACTCATTCCAATTTTTATTTTTTAACAATATTTCAGCAAACAAAATATAAATATCAATTATATTTTATCTCTAAATCCATTTTCCTATATAATATAGTCTAAAGATTATAAAAATCATAAACCTCTTTGATTTTTCTTTTTATATGATATAATTCATATTATTTTAATTCATATTGAAATATTTGAAAAATAAAATACTGAAAAGGTTACTTTTTTCAATAAGTAGTTAAATAAATAAGATAACAAATCAAACACATAATTTTTTTCTCATCTAATTTTACAAATTCATCAGAATCATTTGATTGTAACATTTTATACGTGACCACTAAATATATCCAAATCCACATGAAATAGTTCATTCATCCTAAAAAACCATTAATTTTACACCATATTTTAGTGATCATTATCCAAGGATCAAATTTCAGGAAGGAATCATTATATAGTTATTCCCATGTGTGAGATATTTCATCATCCATTTTTTGGAAACAACTTCTGGACTTACGTTTCAAATAGAAATTAGATAACCATATATTTCAGATCCTCCTCACTCAATCCTCTCAGTGCCAATTGTCCCACAACATAACACAAGACCCCAATGATGTTAAATATATCATCATCAAAGTGATTTGCAATATAATATTCCAAACCAATGAAAACACCAGCCACTATAAGGATGAACATTTAAAAAGTTAACAATTGAAAAGTGGTAGATTTCATGGAATATTAGTATAACGAGCCTATTATACCTCACAACAACAAGACATTGGGTTTGATATATTTCAAGTCACATGATATCAATGTTGTCCTAAGGAGACCCATATGATATCGTGGAAGATGATACCTAAATAAATCAAAAAAATGATTTTTCGGTTGTTTTATTATAAGATAGGGAAACTAGACTTATTGGGATATACTTATGTGGGATTATAAGGTTCAGTGGATAACTGAGGGAATATAGAGATATCGAAAAACCTGGATTTCATTCGAGTCGCGGTTGAATTAAACCCCTTGAATCACTTGAAACATGGATTCAAGCCTTGTAATGGTTGGATCCTTGATTCTAGCCTAGATTAAAGCTACAAATTTACAATAAGGAGTGTCGGCAGTAGGTCAATTCCATGGAGGGATTCAGATACCATGAACTGGTTTTCAATGGTTAGGGTTTATAAAATAGATCGTGGCACTTTTTTCAGTGCTACAACAAAAGGGTTAATAAAGACACCTTTTATCAGCGTTATGTTAATAAGCACTAATAACATTAATCTTTATCAGTTCTTTTTTAGCGCTGATAAATACTTATAATTATTTTTTAAAAAAATAATACTTTTTTTTTAAAATGTATAATTATTATATATAATTATTATACATATAATAATAATATTTATAATTTAACAATTTTACAATTCTTTGAATATATAATTATTTATTTATAATTATATAAATATATATTAAAAATATAATATTAATATAATTATATATAATTATATATTTATATTTATATATATGTGTGTATATATATAAACATAGTAAATATATTCATTATTTAAATAAATTTATTATAAATTTATAATAATTTATTTAATATTATATTAATAATTTTTAAAAGTGTTATTTATTTATTTATAATTATAAATGTATAAAAACATAAAATATACAATTATAAATATATTTATTTATAAATATTTTTTAACAAATTTATTTTTAACATTGTTAATGAATATTTAATCTTACGTCCATGCATGTTAAAAATGAGTAAAATTTATTAATTAAAAATGAGTTCAATATTGAAAATTTTAATAAGTTTGATTAATATAAATCATTAAAAAATTGGTTATATATTGAAATAAATATGAATACATATTTAAAATATTAAATCATAGTAAATAAATGTATATAAAATTACTAATATAAATTGATTAAACTAAAAAAAATATTTATGTGTCTGTGTATGTACATAAAAAATGAATTAATTTCATATATGTGAAATCAATATAATACTTTTCATCTATGTTATAAATTGAAAAAAAAAACGATAATCAATTATGTCCATTACTCAATGCAATTATTCAGTATTTTTTATTCATATTAATTTTTAATTATAAACAATTATTCACTAAATATATTACTATTAAATGTAAAGAATAAATAATTTCTTTCATTATATAAATCATATTTATATACATTAATATGAATATATATATATATATTTATTTAATATATATTATTTATTAACATTATCAATAATTGTATAATTAATAAAATGTTAATTATTTTTCTCAATTTACTTATTTTTATTTTTAATTTTTTTTAATTTTCAATTTGCATATATTTATATATTTAATAATTACTTTTCATTAGTATTTATAATTTATATATATTATAATCAATTTATTCATTTTTATCTATAATTATTTAATTAATCAAAATTGTAATATTTTTTTAGTAAACTAATTTTTTTATTTTTTTACATTTTTATTTCATTTAATTTATTTGGAACTTTATCAGTGCTAAAAAATCACTGATAAAGGTTTCGTTTTTGAGAAATAAAAATATAGCAATGATAAAGGGTTAAATTTATCACCTCTTTCTTTAGCGCTGATAAAGATTATATTTAGCAATTCTTTTCAATAAAGCTAGTAAATAATTGCACTATTAAATGCCTATTTTTAGTAGTGTCAAGTGCATCCATAAGACAAATAAGAAGGGTTCTAATTTTATAAATGAACAATTCCTAAACTCAATCAGTTAAGAGGCTTCCATCCCTTCATTTTCCAAATAAAGGAATGAACCAAGTTCTATATCCCCTTATTTCATTCCTAAATCAATGAATCCATCCCAAATGGCATGTAATAGAACCTATATCTAAATGTCCATCATGTGTACTTTACATAAAAGCTTTTAGCGAGTCTTTCTACCTTCTATTCTTGGATAGTTTAGTCCAATTATGCTAAGTTTAATATTACTTGTCTTAAACACCATCTCAACTCTTTTATATTATATTTCTCTAGTACCTAAGGAATGAGATTATCATTATTACACACTTAATCGACTAATAGATTCTAAAAGCACTGATAAATGACCTTCTTTATATTTGACCATAATCTCCATGTCATAGAAACTCTTTCATAGCTTGAAGTGAAATATCATGAATTTTAAGGGCTCCCAGAATTCCCCTTCAAGATTTATCGAGTCACCTGACTAACAGAAATTGGATAAATTCAATAAATTCCAAAAATTTCCATACTTCTTGAGATATTTTAAGATTTTTGGATAGTGGGGATGTGATCCATCACTAATAGGGATAAGGAGTTGAGTTTTTATTTAGAATGATAGTTCATTATTTAGGATATCACCTAACCTTCACGTTGGTTGTCTTACTTATTAATAAATTATGTAAATCAATCTATCCCATCTCTAGGTACGATGTCTTAGCAATGATTCAATCACAATTCATACACTTTCAGATCAGTCGTTCAAAAAATGTATTTTTGAGCATCTCTATAATCCTCTCATCCTGAATTACTTCCTTACACCGTATCTTCTCATTCATTACATTATGATATCTAACCAATAAATCCCATTTATTAACGATGAAGAAAGTCAATAAAACTAAAAGCCATATATTTTTATGCTTGTATAGCACTTATTCTCTATTACATCTGAGTTATAGTCTTTCTACCTCAAATTCTCTATTCCTTAATGATTTATCCCCTGAAAAGGTATTTCTCTATTCTAAATTGTAGAAATTAAAATCTTGTTATCTTGGGATTTACACTCCTAAACTACATCAAAATTATTCGATTTATCTAGTATATTTTCATTCCCTCTACTAGTTATGAAGTTAGTACTCTATTTTAATAGTGTAAGCAAGTAATTTTATTATATATTACCAGTTACTGATTTTATTTTCTAGTTAGAGGAAGTGAGAAAGCCGGACCTGATCTAAGGACCTAAAAGCTACAACATATGATATTAGGATAGATAAGTTAGTGGTATGGGTAGATACCTTTTTGGGTCAAACAATTACATTACTTCTTTTTTTAGGATTTGAAATATAAATCTATTTGTTTTGTACCTTTCTTCTCTCTCCATAGTTGTGTCATACTAATTATTGCTTCCTTATCTCTGCCATTCTAGTCTGTTATATTCTTTTAACATAATGCTAACCTAACATCACCCTTGGTGATTGGAAAATTTCAAGGTCTATATTGATAGAGATATATTGATGAAATATGGGGGGTGAAACCAAAACTCATATTCCTAATCAATGTGTAAATCAGGGTAGACCATAATAGTGGAAGGATAGTCTCATCTGCGAAGTTTCAATTCTATGGAGTAGAGAATTACCCATTTCCTTGACCTAACCAACTCACTTATGTATAATAATTGAAAGATATTTTTTCCTATTAATTTCAATTTTCTACAAGATTGATAAAATTCCCAAGATTCCTTTACTTAAAGGATTCGAGTGGATTGGTGATGATAATAGGGAGCTGGTAGAGGGAACTAGGTATCCCGCCAAATTTGAGAGCCTCTATTCCACAATTTTTCCGTGATAGTATGCGATTTATAGGCCCTACATAAAAAAATTGGTACATTAGTGAATCCCATACCTATTCATTTTAGATGTTATGATTTATCTAGAATCAACCCATCTTAATTATTAAAGTTACCTCCTTTTACATGGGGAAGATGTAATGTACGGGAGGTTGGAAGGCCATATAGAACACCGAGTTAGAAACTACTCTCAAAGGAACTAGTGTATCATAGACTAGTGGGTACCCAATGTGATTCAAGGGTAATAGGTTTATGAGGGTCTGATCAAAGAAAAAGAGTGGTGTGTTATATTGAGTCATTGTTCATGGAGTTGGGGGAGAGGCAGAACTGGCATTGGAAATAGATTTGTGGGTTGTTCTCTATTTAGAATGGATGTGATGGAATTTTTAGCATGTTTCCATATGGTGGTGGAAGC
The DNA here is from genome assembly GCA_963277665.1 of Viscum album. Classification (NCBI taxonomy): domain Eukaryota; kingdom Viridiplantae; phylum Streptophyta; class Magnoliopsida; order Santalales; family Viscaceae; genus Viscum; species Viscum album. Next base: position 567,687,253 of record OY728153.1, on the reverse strand, counting down.
ATAGAAAGTGGGTGGGTGTCCAAATATGAGATAGGAATTTTTTAGACAGATAGTAGAGTGATCAAACCCTATTAGAATGGGGTCCAAACTGAAGTAGAATATAGGGCCTCCTGACCCCTTGGAGTTTAACATGGTAGTTCAAGAATTGGAGGCAAAACCGTTGAACTAGAAAACATACTGGTGATATTGTGTATAAGGTTTTCACACACAATCTGATCTAACCAACCATAAATTGATCACTCTATCGTGTTCCCCTAATTGGTGCTGATAAAACAAAAACAAAGTGGTTTTTCTTTTAATAGCTAATATAATAGAAATTAATGTTTCATGATTCATCCAAGTGTATCTATATTATTTGAACTATATTGAAACCTAGTATTATGATGAATATATATTATATCATTTTTAGGAATATTCATTATATTACACAAACACACACATGAGTAAAATAATAGTTTAGCGCCTTTGGAATCTTAGAAACATAAAAACTGGTCCATAAGTGGGCTAAGTTATCTCCCATTATGTTCTTCACAACTAGAACCCTTCTTAGACATATCATACATAATAAATTTTTTCATAACATGAGGAAAGGAGACATAAGAAAGGGTGATCTTAGATACTTAGTAAGGGTAAAAATGGATATCGATAATCATTATATGATCATAAGGGTATGATAAAATGAGAATAACATTTGAAAAACATAACATGTATATAAAAGATCATAAATTTGATTCATTGAATAAATATTGGTAGTTCATAATACTTAAATCTTAAATAAATCAATGAACATGATCCATGAGAGCGTAAAATTTTCATAAGACATGAAATCTGTGGCATACAAATAAGCAAAGAAAACCATTTCTATATTATTCAATGCCCAATTCCAAGCCTATCTTAGTGGAAGGACTTCACTCCCCAAACCAACATAGTAGTCAAGGTTATCTCAGAACACCATTATAGAAGAAAAATTTCAATACTGAACCAGGTTCACTTCTCATTCCAGTCCATTCTATCTCATGAGATATAAGTCTTTACCCAATGCATTATAGGGAAATATAGGTCCCACCCGTCACATAATAAAAACCATATTTATCTGTTCCATAAGTCTGTAAACATTCATCATATTATAACCCTTGAAATGAAATATAAATCATAAAAATTTCATCATATCATAACCTATGGAAAATAAAAAAGTTTCATAATTGTTTCTCCATAGTATAACATGTGAAAAGAGGCAGGTTTCATAATCATTTCATCGTGGTATGACCGATGAAATATGGGTTTCATTAATATCATTTCATATTAAAAGTAAACCATTCTAAGAGAGAATATGAACGGTCTCATTGGATTATATTCCCATTAATTAATATGTCAAATCAATGGGTTTCATCTTAGATGGAAAATTATTTTTAAATATCATTTAAAATATTTCACGAGGAAAATATCCTTTCCACTTGGAAATATAATTTTTCAAATGTGAAGCAGTTTGAAAATATTTTTTATCTTAAAATAAACTTGAAATATTATAGAGGAATATTTGAAGAAATGATTGGTCATGACTGTGGAAAATTCAATTCATGACATACACATTAAAATGAATATTCCATTCACATTTTTTAGTAAAATTAAAACAAAAATTGTTTAGAAAATGACATGAATATTCCCTTAAAAATATTTTAAAATAAATTTAAAAATGTCTAAAAAATTTATTAAAAAATAATTGGGGAATAATAAAACATTTTTAGAAAACATGGTTTTTTAAGAAAGTATATTTCCTTTCGAAAAGAGAAATAAAGTTAGATTTTCTTAAAAACATTTTCTAAATTATTATTAGTTCCAAAAAGTTATTAAATAGTAATATTTCATGAAAATACCCTGAATTACCATATAATATTAAAATTACAAATATTCTTGATTGATGGATCATAAACAATTTTTCATCATAAACACAATCATAAATAATCACGATCAATGATGAGATTGCAACATAAAACCATTACCACTTTGTTAAATTTGAATGGTAAGATCCATGAAGGAATAACATAAAATGAAGATTAAACTATCAAGAAGATAAATAAATTAATGATTTTACATGTCAAAGGGGTTTTATACACACCTCGTAAAATAATATTGCTTCATAACATAACATATGTCTCTAAGAAGAAAAATTAAGACAAAAATATCTTACCTTATGTCTTGAATTTTGTCGTACTCATTCAAAAATAATGTATAATAAATATTATTTTATTATGGATCAGTTATAGAACCCAATTATTATATTTCATACCATATATTATTTTATTATTATCTTTTATTACCCATTTATTAACAATTCCATAACAAAGTTATATTTCAGGAAATAACTGCTCTGTTTATCAAATAGGTTTTGATTTATTGTTATTTTGGTCATATTAAATTATTCATGGTTTCATAAAATATATATTTTTAACCATTATATTAATACCATCCATATACAATATATATTTATTTATAGTAATCCAAAATATTTGGAGATAGAGAAAGAAATGTGTTGTTCATTGAGATGGTATGTCGTACGTATGCACGAACATTGTTTCCATTTTCTTATCAGATTGAACAAAAGAAAAGAAAATGATATATATTATCATTAAAAAATCAATTTTATGTCACATTTATAACATATTTTTTTTAATATGATCCCTAATACATTCCATGTAAATTGTAAATGAACAACATCACTTTGTGAGGTGGTAGACTATCGTACACACGAGCGACGTTTTTGTTTACCAAAAAATGTATAGTATGAAGTTATGTATGATATAATAATTATAGAATCATATTTAAATCATAAATATAACTATAATATATAAATAAACCATTGTAACCATCCATTAGATGTGGTAATAGAAAAATTAATTCCATCAGTTAACGAGGTGGTAGTCCACTGTGCACATGAATGATGATTTCGTAACCCATTTGATGAAAGTGGAGATGGTTGTAGGTCCTTAACATAACATAAAAACATTTATGTATATGGAATATATTTAGTTTATTATATCATCCTAATACACAACTGGATGTCTGACCTATACCAATGCATCTATACCAACAGTTTGTAAAAACCATTGGTATAGGTCCCCTTTCCCAACAGTTTGGAAAACCCATTGGGAAAAGCTCACTTTGAGGCCACTTTTCCAAATGATTTAGACAAACAATTTGGAAAGGGTATGGTTTTCCCAACAGGTTGGCCAAACCATTGGGTAAATCCCAATTTGAGGCCACTTTTTCCAACGGTTTGGCCAACCTGTTGGGAAAGGGTATGGATTTGCCAACTGTTTGGCCAAACCATTGGGGAAATCCCACTTTCAGGCCAAGTTTTCCAATGGTTTGGAAAAACCATTGTGAAAGGGTGGGTACCTATCCCACTGGTTCTAAAAACCATTGGGAAAGTCCTATCCCAACGGTTTTAAGAACCGTTGGGATAAGTACCCTTATTTTTTATAAAATATTTTGTCAAATATCTTTAATAAAATCAATATATAAATTAAATAAATATATATATATATATCAAAATATATTCACAATGGTAATTATAGGATAGTGGTAAAGTCTTTGATTTAAAACCGATAGGTTTTGGGTTCAATCCCCCACTGTAATTTTTTTTAATATACCTATACCTACTGTTTGGGAAACCCTTGGTGATTTGGCGTGGGGATAGGTCTATCCCCACGCCAAATCACCCAACGGTTTCCCAAACCTTCGGTATAGGCTATACCAATGGTTCGAGGACCTATACCAATGGTTTAAAATCATTGGTACATGTAATTTCTCCATTAGTAAGATAATAATAAATAATTTATATGGAGGAAGAAATAAATTAAAAACACTCATTGATGAACATCACCTCTTCTTCGGGTATCCTCCTTAGGTTTTCACCAAAAGCCATAAATAGTTGGATTTATATCCAAAATGAGTCTTCTAATATTATAAGAGGGAATTTGGGGAGTTATTTGGGTAGGGTTTGGATGAACCAAAAGGGTTTTATGTATTTAGGTAGATAGGATAATAGGTGGCCTTTTATAAGTGAGGTGAGCGGCACACTTGTAAATTTTTGAAATGAAATAATTCCACCAATGTTTTTTTCATTTCACAAGGCTACATTATATAGAATTATTTATCCTATATTATATAAGTTAAAAATATTTCCATAATTTTTTTCTACATGTTTTGGGTCATTTTTTACCATTATCATTTTAGTTTACCCCCCCACCCCTCACCCACCCCGATAAATCCATTTTTTCCATTACCACTATAAATAATTTTTATTATATTTACTATTAATTTTGGTAAAAATTTAATTTTATATTGTTATATAATATAAAATATTATTCTTCTAGATATTGAATCCATTTTTTCAAAAAAAAATTCATCTCAGTGGAAAAAATTATTCTAAATTTAATCCTGCATATGTGATGGGAAAGCAAGTTTGTAGTGATAAAATGTTCAATAATTTAAAATGTTATTATATAAAAATTAATCATGATATTATTTACAGTGACCTAAAATGAATTAAAATATTTATAATTTAACTAACTTTACATTAAAACAAATTTAATATATAATTTAAATTAATAAACAAATTAATTGAAATGGTAGTTGTCAATTAAAAGTCAATATTTTGGACAATTCATGAAAAATGAAACTTTTCAGAAACATAAAAAATATTCACCCTAAGCCAATTTTTTCATTACAATTCAAAAAATTAATTTTATTTAATCAAATTATATTTCTAAAAGTCTAAAAAATTAATTTTTTTATTGTTAACAAAGAGACATAAATTTTTTTTTTTGATAAAATGTAATTTTGAAATTATAAAGGATTTACCGAAAATTATGTGTTTTATTATTAATATGTTTTCATTATATAAAAACAATATAATTTATATTTGAAAATTATTTATAAAAATTCAAATTAGAAAGTTTAACATCTATTTTATAATGTCGATATTTAGATAACTATATTAATAATATATTGTTGTTTTGTTAAAACTCATTGTCATGTGTAACACAAGATAACCTAGTGTTGCTTGTAGTGCACGATGAAATTTGTTTTTCATGTAACCCATTCTAAACTCAATATTTCATGTAAATAAAAAAATACATATTAGATTATATTTATTTAAAATAACTTCATAAAAGCTCTAGGTGTTACATTATATCCCACTCAAAATTAATTTCCCTTCAAAATTCAAAATTCTAATAAAAAAAAATGATGAAACATTAGCCTCATCATATACTAAAGTTCCCACATAGCATCCTTAATCTGGTGGGTTCTCTACAAAACATTGACCTTGCTAGTGGTCTTTTTTTATAGATCTTCCTTTTTATGACCCATATTCTCCACGAGTTGTTCCTCATAAGAAATATCTTTCTCCAACGGTATGACATTTGAGTTAATTACATGTGAAGGGTTAGATATATACTTCCATAGGAGAGATACATGGAACACATCATGGACTTAAGAGAGGTTTCTTAGAATATCCAACTGATAGGCTAAAATCCTAATATGACTAATAATTTCAAAGGGACAGATTTACCAAGGGAATAGTTTTCCCTTCTTTACAAATATCATTATGTTATTTCATGGAGAAATTCTTAGAAAAACCTTATCACCAAGTTCAAATTCTAAATCACACTGGTGATTATCACCACCAATTTTATTCCATATATGATCTTCCATGATGATATTTGAATTTTTCGAACCTTTTATTCCATTTCATTAGCTATCTCATGTCTCGGTAGATTTCATTCACCAACATCATTCCAACAATTTGGAGGTCTACATTTCATTTCATATATGGATTCATAAGGATCCATCTAAATGATTCATTGAAAGCTTTTATTGTATGAAAAATAAAATAGTAGAAGATATTAATCCCAACATCCTATGAATTAAAAATAAAAACATCTGAACATATCCTCTAGGGTTTTAATTGTTATCTCAGATAGACCATCTATCTATGGGTGATATGTAGTGATAAAACTAAACTATGTATCATGATCTTGCTAAAGAATTCAGCATAACATTGAGGTAAAACTAAAAACCTGATCAAACATAATGAAATGTAGTACTCCATGAAACCTTACCACTTCCTTAATGTATATCTTGGAATTTTGTTCCAAATTGAAGTCTTCTTTGATAGTTATGAAGCATGATAAATTTGTAAAGTGATCGAATACAACCCATATATCATTATTCACAATAAATTATATGGGAATTCCAACAAAAACATCAATGGTAATATTTTCCCACATCCATTATATTATGGTTAATGGATATAACAACCCCTTATATTTTTTTTCAACCTTAACATACTGACATACCAAACACTGAGATAAAAACGATGTGATATCACTCTTCATGCCATCCCACCAGATGTATTATTTGAAATATATATACATATTCATACTTCCATGAAGAACTCCGAGAAACATCAACTATCCCCATGCCCTTATCCTAATGGTTTTCTAAAATTGTTGGGATAGAGAATTATACTAAATTCTATCCCAATAAATTTCTCAAAACTATTGGGATAACCATGACTATTCTAATAGGTATTAAAAAATTTTCAAATAGGCACTCCCAAATTCAGCACTCCCCTTCTCCCATCATGAACACCTCATGCGCTCCACTTATTCCATCTTGATAGTGCCGCTCCATTCCTCCCCTCCTCCCATACCAAGCCCTAGAATCATTTTTCATCACTGCTTGTTTCTCCCCTATGAGCATCTTGAGCCATAACAACATTATTCTCTATTACAAGTTGTTCCCCTCATCCCATCCCAAGCCCTAGAAATGCTATTCATTTCCACTCTCCACTCCCCTCTTCCCATCCCAAGGCATAGAAGAACCACTCGTCACTCTCCACTACTTCCCTATCCCCTTGATGCTCCCCTCCTCCCATTTTGATCCCTAGAAGAACCTCTCACCACTCACTTCCACTCTCCACTCCCCTCTAACAATCTCAAAGAGAGTACATGATATTTTATTAATCCCATAATAATTTTTTTTGATTCCATTCACGCATATTTTCTATTATTTAACAATTTACCTATACTTGTATTCATGTTCTTATTATACGGTTTTTTGTATGGTATAATGATCCAAAAATTGTTTTCATTTCTATTAAAAATTCTTTATGAGGAACCTTTCCTGATTCATGACTTGTATTAAGTCGGGAACAACCATTTTACAATTATTGTGTTTTATACGTGTGTATATGGTTAGGATAAATTTTTTTATGTTTATAAAGATGAAATATGAAATTAGTATTATGAAATTTGATTGTCCGATAATTATGATTAGGAATCTATATACACCTTTAGGTTTTCTCTCTATTTTTTTGGATTGATACATATTCAGGAGGGTTTTCATGTTACCAACTTTTATGTGCATATATTATTTCTTATGTTTTTTTCATTGAAAAATAAAAGATTATTTTACTCATTATTTATATTATCATGCACTGTTGAAATTCCTTAAATAATTTTACCCTTAATTTTTTAGATTTCAATACAATTTAATGTTCTTATACCCTTCCATGTAATTCTTTTTCCAATACCGTACTACAACACTTAAAACAGTCAAAAAAACATGTTCAACTATACTATTTAGAAATACTACTACTATATCACCATGAGGAGTTTCAATATATGTTTCAGAGGGACATAATAATCCATTATCTATTTTAAATGTGTCATTACTACCACAGTAGTATTTCAGCTACTATTTTTTATGTTTGGTCACCACCTTTGTTTGATATAAGCTCTAAAAAACTCACCTCTCAAAAAGAGTATGTGGATTACCCATAAAGCGTTTGATATTAATTTAAATTCCATATTTGGTTTTTATGTTTATTTCTTTCTTCAGTATTGATAACTATTCAGTATTATTATTTATATATGATCATTATTAAAATATTGACTATAATTTCTTAGATGTATGTTTTTTTTTTCATAATTACCCTTATTTATTTATCATCTATTTTATCTTTTTTTCCTATATGACTTATTTTTCATATTATTTCCTTTTCCAGTGACTTCATTCTACAAAAAAATTCAAGCGTAATCTCTCATTGTCTAACTGGTACCAATTTATATTAATTCTCTATATATTTTTTTAAACATAAATTTAAATGCATTTATTTTTTCAATTTTAATTGTATTTTATAATTTATTGAAACTCTACTTGTTCAGTGGATGAAATTTAACAGTTTTAGGTTAATTATATGTTGTTAAAATATGAAATCTCATTGTTCACTATGTTTAAATATTTACCCATATTATTTTAATGTATTTACATTCATACAAATTTAAGATTAATGACTTTTTAGTTATGATTGTTTTAATATATTCATATAGATTTCTTCTAGGATTCTTGGTGACATTGTGGTGCGAATAATGTGTTTTAGAGTTTTCAAACACCCATTTTGTGGTTTCACTAGAGGTGACCCATTTGATTTCTTGTCCTTCAAATTTCTTGCTCCCATTGGCTTGAAATGAAATCCCAATGGGTAGTTATACCTATACCATGAACTCTAGTGGTGTTAAATGCAAGTTTCCAATTAGTAGGTATACCTAAGGATGTATATGAAACAACCCCACCTAGGAACCTAACACAAAACACATATAATTTCAACCACTATAAGCGATCCATGATCCAAAGAGAATAAAGGATTGAAAAGTCAACAATGTGGGCCCTAGACCACCATTCCCATTTAGTAACCTGAATCCAATGAATTCACATGGCTGTTATAGAACTTGGGAAATAGGACGATAAATAATTAGATGATCCAAGACCAAAATAGAGTTGGACGTAATAAGTTACGGTCACAAATTTTATTGGAACTCTGATCCACTTAGGATTCATGTTTCGAGAGGAAAAAATGTCAAATAACGGCTCCTAGTTTTTTATAGTTTGATTTTAGGATACGGGTTAAGGATGAGAAAAATGGGGGTTCTTGGTGAAAATTATTATAATCCTATTATAAAAATCCATTTAATAGTTTCCATTAGCCTATTGAAGTCCTCCACCGGCTGGCCAATAGATCATATATCAATATTGGGTGACCCAAGGGATGGCAGGGCTGACCCATGAGCTAGATGGTGGCAATAAAAGTTTTATTTTTTTTACTTCCAAGACCATCTGCTAGCCAAAGAAGACCCTCCAAAATTCTGATGGCTACATCATAATTAGTGTAGCCACTTCCAACTATTTAGATTGACGGTGTCACTGAACAGTGACCTATTGAACCACTTGTAGAATATTTAGTTATTTTTTATGGTGTACCCCATCTCCAAAACACCATACCACCTTCTGGACCCTAAAAAAATAGGAATAAAATAGGAAAACAATGTGGAAGACAAAAAAAGTGATATACCAAAAGTCATAATGTGACCCACCAACAGATTCCCACACACACCACTAAAACAAGAAAATGTTATCAATATTTTATATAAATAAAATAGAAAATTGTATAAAAAATAAACTACTAGAAAACATTTTAGTGACTGAGTGAAAAATAAGTCCCGATACCTCAATATAATGACACATGGTATCCATCAAACGGAATAATTCCTCCCAATATATAGTGGTTGATTATATTTTTTGCGAAAAAACTCCAGAACAATTCCTTGGAGCATGTTATGGTGTGTTCTCCCTAGGAGTTTTGAATAAATCCAATAAGGCCAAGCATGAATAACCACCATGGGAATCCACCATTATATTTGGAGAGCTCCCTATCCATGTCCACAGAAACCCCATGTGTAGAAACATGGCCTACACTATGGTCTTCACCATATCATAGTGATCCATAGTGGGCCTAAAACTCTCTTCTCCAACCACACTCTAAGTACTCTTATTTAAATACATATTAATCACATATACATCACAAACTAGGGGTTTCTCATTCCCCCAACCGTTATTATTTCCATAATAAGAAAGATGGAGTTTATTCAAGTCTAGATCGAAGTTTATGTCACTTGTCGAACATAATGGTGTACCATCCCAAGACTCATTATGGTCCCACCTCATTGGTACATGTACAAAATGTTTTTCATAAGTGTCATATGTTTTTTTCTTGACTATACAAGGATGTGAATTTCAACGGGAACACAACAATATATATGGATTGAGAACAAAAATATTTAAAGTATCTATAAAAATAATCCGATTCACTAGTATTCTATATGACAATAGAATAATGATACATCATAATTTTATTAATCGAAGAGGTTTATTAACCACTAGGAAACCATTTAAATGTGTATGTCATTCATTAAATTAATGAAAAAATTAATAACCTTATAGTGTGAGGATTATTTATTGATAACATTTAATATCCTCAATAAATATGTCTCGCACCCTCTAATTTTTATACTACCTTTAGAAAGAGATCCTCTCATTCTCTACATGGGTTCAATATAGTGATCTATTGGTGACATAATTTCCCAAAATAATAACATATGAAAACAAAATAGACTTTAATAATGCATCCGATCAATGTTAGAATTAAGGCACATAGATCCATTTGGATTAGTGTAACCACATGGAGATGTGGGTTAATATTCATGTTCATTTATCATTAATTTAATCCTTTATTCCACATCTCATCTTATTCAATTATTGAGTCTCACTGCCTCTCCATGCCTTTGGTTTTCATTAAAATGATATAAGTAGGAATGTAAAACAATAAGGAATTATATGATTTGATCACGAGGTTCACCTCTTATGTTGAATTCAGTGACCCAGGTGTACATTGGTTATTATAAAATATAAAAATGTATTCCCTTTTTTCATAATAAAGTGTCATAGAGAAGGGTATATCATTCAACCAATTATCCAAGCACTGATTAGGTTACATGAGAGCACCGAATTACTCTCTACTTTAGATCTAGCATCAACGAGTCCTGTTACAAATACCAATTCTACTTCTACACGTGCATACACATTTTCATATCACACAACTGGTCTAGTATTACATAGTATATGGTCTTCTATATACCTTTACATATCATGTTGAATTTCCAATAAAACCTTATAAATATACTTGACTATGAAATTCACTATTAAGTATAAATATGGATCAAACCCTTTGAAAATTCACTAAAAAATCTTACATACCTATAGAATATATTATTTATCATTTTAAATATCTTATAAATTCTATGAAATAGATTACATATCAACCAAAATATCATATGTATAACTTATAAACTCTAGAAATTTTCTAATTCTCACTATGATAGAGTAATATATACCATATTTGAAATTTTATGTCTCAAAGTGTGGTGATTTCATTTATTTCATTAATGTGAAACATCCTTCGTATATCTTCTTTATGCACTAAAATACATTACATAACATAAAAAACCTTATGTACCAAAGAAGAGATGATAGGTATCATAGTGTAACCATTTATTTAGTTTTCTAATTCTTTGAAATATATTTATTAACATACTAATAATATTTCATATCTTAGTAATCATTAACACTTTGGAAATTTTCTGTCACTAAAAATATATATTATGTATGATTTCCAACTTCACTCAAAATTCCAGAACTTCTGCAACTCAACATAAGACTTATGGAGTGGGGCATGATTTTATTATGATCTGTATTCTGGATACATATAGAGAGGACGAATATGTAGTGAGTAGGTAGTGGGGGATGCATATGTATTATGGGATCCAGGAATTGTGATTGACACATATTCTATGTGTTTGATGTAGTGGGGGTGCAATAGGTGTATTAGGTGATTCAATTTTGAAGATGAAAGAGCAGGGAAGAGGATATATAGTGGGGGATATAGTGGGGTATTAGGTGATATAATTATAAAGTTTTAGGTGCAGGATAGGGGGGATGGAGTGGGGTATTAAGTAATTCGATTCTGACATTGTAGGTGCAGGGTATGGGTAGATACTGATTTTGGTTGAGTTGGAGGGTTCTATACCAATGGTTCTAAAACAGTTGGTATCTATCTATTCTAACGGTTCAATTTGAACCATTGGTAAAAATAACATTCAATCACCCTAAACCAATGGTTCAGATGTAACTGTTTGTAAATTGATATCTTTCCCATCCTATGACAACAATTTTCTATACACCGCTAGTATTTTCTATCCTGATTTCCCATGAACCAACATTTTTTAATCCCATTGGGATAGTCTATCCCAAATGATTCCTGGTTTATCCCAATGGTTTCAAACCATTGAGATAGGATAAATTCATAATAGTGATAGATGGAGAATGAAGAACTCTGAGCATCCTCTAACAACTCCTTCTTCACGTCTTGTATGGAAAGAACCCATACACAGTTATTGAACCTTATCATTCCATCATGATCAAGGTTAAACTTAGGAATATTTATAACATAATTTTGTAGTTCTACATCTTCTTTATATGACTCTTTAATCTTCATTTGGATATATGGTTGGACATTCAATTAAGAAAGATAAGATTTTCCCCCTTCCATTAGGATTTCAACATCCATCCTTTTTAAACCTATAAATATTGTATATTTTGTGATCCTTATCATGGATAATCTAGCATGATCCTTTTGACTCAATGCATCGATCACCTTGTTCGATTTACCATGGTGGTAATTTATTGAGAATTTATAATCTTTAACCATAACATAAAATCTTATTTGGTACATGTTTTAATCATTCTCTAGGAATATATACTTTAAAATTTTGTGATCAGTATATATATCACACTTTTTCTGTAAAGATAATTTCACTATATATTTAATGAAAAATTTGCCACAGATAACTCCAAATAATCATTTTAGGATATTTTAATCAATAACCTTTAATTTTAATGAGGCATAAGTAATAATAATTCCATTATTCATAAGAAAACATCCCAATCCCATCTTGTATGCATCACTATATATTAAAACCCCATATCCACTACAAGGTAATGTGATTACAGGTACAAAAACTAATATTATCTTTAGTTCCTTGAAATATTCCTCACACTCTTCTATGCAGAGGAACTTGGATCCCATCCGAGTTAACATGGTGAGTGGATTTGATATTATTGTTAAATTTATCAAAACCCATTGATAATATCAAAATAATACAATAAAAATATGGATATTATCCACCATGGTTGGTCTGGGATAACTTTCAATAGGCTCTATCTTTGATGGATCTACTAATATACCCTATCTTGAGATTATATAACCCAAAAATGGAACTTTTTTCACCCAAGATTCATAATTTTTAAAATTTTCATACAGATTCTCCTTCATTGGGTTTTTAGTACAATTATTAAGTGGTTTTCATGCTCTTACTTTATCATTGAATCAATAAGAATATCATCTATAAGGACCACGACAGACTAATCAATGTAATCTCTAAAAACTCTTTTCACTAATTCCATGATGATATAATGGGAATTAGTAAGATTGAAAGGAATTAATACATATTCATAGTGTCCATACCTTGTATATAATTTGGACTTGGGTATATCCTCATTCTTGACCCTTAATTGATGATATCCAAAATGAAGGTTATTCTCAAAAAATTATTGAATTTCAAGGATTTCATCAAATAAATTATTAATATGAGGAATATGATACTTGTCCCTAATTATGATCTTGTTAAACTCCCAAAAATCAATGTAAAGTCATATCGATCCATATTTATTTTTAACAAAAATAACAGATGCACACCAAGGTGACAAACTTTGCCAAATGAATCCCTTTTCAAGGTTGTCCTGGAGTTTTTTCTTAAATTCTTGTGACTTAATCAGGGCCATTCTATAGGGAGTATTTAAAATTAGTATGGAATTGGGTATAAGTTCTATCAAGAACACAACTTAATTATTTTTTGGAAGACTATAAAATTCCTTCAAAAAGGCATGAAAAAAACACAACATAATAGGAATATCATCAATGTCAAGTTTCTCCCTAGCCGTTTGAGATAAACACCCATTATAAATTGGAATTAAAACCCATTAAATGGATGTAATATATATCAGAAGAAATTATTTTTACATTGATAGACGATCATTTTTTGGTTTATAATATAAAACAGGACATCCCACCCTCAACAATTGAAGTGGGATTAATGAAAATCAATCCAATTAATTCCTTAGATGACATCAAATTCCAACAGAAGAAGAATAACAAGAATTTCAGGAATCACATACCCACAAATGTTAACCAGATATGAATCATATTCTTGATATGTGATTACCAAACCATTAGGTTTTTTCACTAATAATTCTACATCTAAACATTTCAGTGGAATCATTACGCCCTTATAAAATTATTCAAATATAAAATATTTGGTATATCTATAGTCAAATAAGAAATTAGTAGTTTTGGAGTGGATGGTAAGTGTACCTTTCACCATATCATTATCACACACCTTGTCAGAAATAGTGTTCACAAGAGATATTACCTTATCCCTTTGCTTAATAGGTTACTGATTTAAATCATCATCATTAACATTCATATTTTTGGAATTGGTTAACATAATTCTCATACTCCTTTAATTTTAATCACTAGACAGAGGGTGGTTTATTTTTTGCACCTTTATCTCTATTTGAATCGTTATCTAAATTATTCCTATAACTTCAGAAATCAATTTCCTGATATCCTTCCCTTACACACTTAACCATTTTACTACCCGCCTTAAGGAAATTTCCACCATGATTCTTACCACACATTGAGTATAAAAGAAATATCATTTTCTTATCTCCATTTTTCTTAGATTATATTTTTAATTCCATTTTTCTCTTATTATCAAAACCATGACATTGATACATATGTCTAACCTCAATGTCCACCTTGATAGCACATAGAATGGTCCATTTATAACAACTAAAGTCTCTTATGGATAACTCCCTTCTGATACAAGTTGTTAAGCCACTGAATAATAGACCAAGATTATATTTCGGTAGGATGATAATGCCAAAATCATACCTTGTAAGTCTTGTAAAATTTTCCTCTTATGTACCAACTGATTAATCATCCTTTTGTTTTAACTCAATAAACACATTCTTTAACTTTTTAAAATGTATAAAAGGAAGTTATATAATAAAAAATAAGTTATTTATCTCATCCCATTCCATGGATTCAATTTCAAAATGTTTCCTCACATTCTGGATAAGATTCCACCATTGATATGCTTCACCTTCCAAACGGTAGACAACCAAAATGAATACTTCATGTTCTAAACACTAGAGAATGGAAAATATATTTTCAGTGGAACCAATCCATTTCATCATTACTAGAGAATCAGTGCCCCACTGAATGAAGTAGGAGTTTCCTCATAATGGATTCAATAGAATGTTGTTCCCACATTTATTCACTTAGAAGTCCAACATTATTCATATATTGAGAAATTTGTGTGATCATAGCAATGAGATTTTTCATTCCATACACCATAACATTTGTATTTTCAAGAGGAAAATCATTTCATTATCTATATCACTCAACATTAACATGGTTCCTTTGGGCTCCATTCAATGACTAGAACCAAAAATAATATTGTAAGAAACATCAATCATGTTGGGGAACCACATAATCATGAAAAATCACATGTAGTATGTTTAAATCCTGACAAATTATTCATTATTCTATAAAACTGTAGGTTTATCCTAGGATATTCATAGTCATCATCTATTTAAATCCATAATGATGGTTTGTAAAGAGTTTGGGAATTTCTGAAGAATATCCCTCTAGAGTGTTAAACCAGGTCTGATGTAAGGCCTATTTTTATGCACCAGGTGACAATTGAGTCTAGATAAATGTGCCCTTTTTAGAATTATTATCCCTAGGTACATATTTGGAAAAGCCACATCCACATTTAGTATCCAAATAGGTATTCAATTTCTATGAAACCACTCGTTCTATCCTTTACCAAAATTCTAGGACATTTTCATATACTCTGATTTATCCTAAAACTTATCCTTAAATATTTCCTCAGGGATCTCACTAAGGTTTTCTTATCCAATATTCCAAATGTTAACTAAAAATATCTTCTAATACTGACTATAGTGACCCATACTTATCATACATATAAATTACATCATTTTTATGAATATATATTACATTAAATAAACAGATACCTATGGACCATAATAGTTTAGTGACTTTGGAATCATTCAAACATGAACACAGATCTATAATTAAGATATATCATAACCCATTATGTTGTTCAAAACTATCACCCATCATAAAAATACCATAAATATTATATTTCTTATTAACCTAGGAAACGGAATCATAATAAAGGGTGAGCTCAGATACTCAGTAAGAATAAATAACAGAGATACATAAGTATAACATGAACATAAGGGGATGGAAACATGATAATAACATTGAAAACCATACCCTTCTTATAAAAGATAATAAACATGATTCATGAAATAAATATTGGCAATCCATGATACATGAAACAAAATAAAATCCAAGTACATGATCCCTGATAGAATTTCATTGGCATAAGAAATGGAATTTATGGAATACAAATAATCATAATAAACATTTCCATATTTGGAAAGGATCATTTACAAGTCTATAAGAGTGGAATGGGTTCACTCTCCAAACCATCATTGTAATAATTGTTTAATCTCATAACCATAAATGCATACAAAGACCCTTAATGAATCGATTTCACTACCCATTCCAGTCTTGACTATCTCATGAGATATAAATCTTTACCCAATACATTGGAGGTAGGTATATGCCCCACCCGTCTCATAATGAAAACCAAATTTATGTTTTAAACAAGATCATAATCATTCATCATATAATAACTGATGAAATGAAATCAGTATTATAAACATTTCATCAAATCATAACCTATTGAAATGAGATATGTTTCATAATCATTTAATCAAAGCATAACCCATGAAATTAAGTGTGTTTCATAAGAATTTCCACATGGTATGACTCATTGAAGAGAAAAGAGGTTCATATAAATCATGAAATCATATACATAATACATTAGAAGAAATAATATGAAGGGTATCCTTGGATGATATACTCATTACGGTATAGGTAACATTAACATATTTCATCTTCGATGGAAGTAGATTTTCATATATAATTTAAAATATTTCTTAATGAAAATGTCATTTCAAATTTGAAAAATACATTTTAAAATGTAAAACATTTTGAACTTATTTTTTCATTCAAAATAACCTATAAACTTATAATGTATTATTCAATGAAATGATTGGTTATAATGTTGAAAAATTATGTTCTTTCTTTACACATTAAAAACGAATATTCTATTTACATTTATGGAAAAACCAAAATGGGAATTGTTTGGAAAATTAAATGAAGATTAATTTCATTTTTTTGTAAAAGTTAAAAAATAAGGTAAAAAAATAAGTTAAAAAATATTTAAAAAATACTAGGATATATTAAAACATTTTTTAAATATTTTTTAGAAAACTTTTTTTTGAAGAAATCATATTTCTGATCGAAGAGATAAATAAAGTCAGATTTTTTTTAAAAACATTTTCACAATAATTTCAAGTATCAAACAGTAGAAAAAATGTTTCAATTGCATTTAAAATATCATGAATAACAAGAGTAAATAAAATTTCATGTTTTTACTATGATATGTATCAAAATATTTTATCATGAAAAACATAATCATAAACATTACAGATAAATGATGAGATTGTAACATAAAATCATTACCACATCAGAAAGTTTGAATCATAAAACCCATGAAATAATAACATAAAATGGAACTTAAAATATCATTCGGATAAGAAATCATGTTATTAAATGTAAAAGGGGATTTATAAAAAACACATAATAGAATAAAAGTGTGTAACAAAACATATATCTCGAAGCAGGAAAATTGAGACAAAAATACCTTACCATAAGTCGTTAATTTCTCATACATGTCAAAAACTCTAATATAATTTTTTTCTATTATAAATATATTAAATAACTATATAAATATATATAATACCATAAAAGTTATTATTATTACCTTTTATTACACATTTATTATCAATTCCATGTTAAAATTATGTTTCAGGCAATAACTGCTTTCTTTTTCATATATGTTTTGATTTGTTATTTTTTTGGTAGTCATAATTTTATAATGGTTTCACCATCTAAATATTATTAACCATTATATAAATATAATATATATTCATTATATATGTATTTAGAGTAATCCACTATATTTAAATATAGAAAATGAAATGCATCGTTCATTGAGAAGGTGGCTCGTACGTATGCATGAAAGTTGTTTCCATTTTCTTATTGAATTGAAATAACGAAATATATATTATATATATTATCATTATTGAATAGTTTTTTGGTCATATATATCACATATTTTTTTTAGTCTCATACATAACACATTCTATGTAAAGTGTGAACGGATCACATTACTTCCTTAGGCATTAGTCAATCATACACACAAGCAATGTTGTCTTCCCAAAAAATAGAGAGTATGAAGGTATCTGTGATATAATAATTAAAAAATCATAATAACATAATAAATATAATAGTTAAATAATAAATCCATAATTATAAACAACCTTAATATGTGTTAATTTAAAAAATGACATCGGTTTTGAAGGCGGTAGTCTGTCGTACACACGAATGGTGATTTCATAACCCATTTGATGGAAGTGGATATGGTTGTAGGTCATGACCTTAACATAAAAAATATTAATAAATTGAATATATTGATGTTATTATATCATCATGTTATGAAATGAATTAATGTAGTTGGAGGAATAAATAAAACAAAAAAGCATGTTGATGAATGTTACCGCTTCTTCGGGTATCCTCCTTAGGTTTTCACAAAATACATTAATTGGTTGGATTTTGGTAAAAAAACAAGGATTATAGTATGATATGAAAAAAAAATCATGTAATTTCATCAATTATTTTATGAACAAAAAGGGTTTTATGGTGTTTGGAATAGAGGATAATGGGTCGCCTTTTATAAGTGAGGTGAGTGGAACACTTGTAATATTTTGAAAAGAAAGAATTACACCCACATGTTTTTCATGTAAGAAGGCTCAAAAATGAATTATTATAGAGAATATAAGATATAAGGTCTAAATAATTCTATAAAATGGTTTTTGAACATGTTTTGGGTCATTTTTTACCATCATCTTTTAAGTTTAACCCCCTGTAAATCCATTTTTACCTTAACCGTTGTAAATATTTTTTTTCTATTTTTGCTAGTAATTTTGGTAAAAAATTAATTTGAACTAATATATAATATAAATAATTTTTATTCCAAATTTTTAATTATTATTTTTTAAATATATTCCTATAATTTTCAAAACTTAATTTAAAATTATTCCCGCAGATGCGATGAGAAAGCAGGGTTTTAAAGAGAACATGTTCAAAGATTTAAAAAGTTTTTATATCATAAATAAATATAAAATTTAATCCAATTACCTAAATTGAATTTATGGAAAAATAATTGAACTAATTTAACTTTAGATCTAATTTAATTTATAATTCAACTTTATAAATGAACTAAAAAATGAATTTTTCAATTAAAATTCAGTATTTTTCATTATTCATCAAAAAAATGAAACTTTTATAATAAATAAAAAAATAACCCTAATAAAATTTTTAAATTATGATTTCAAAAATGATTTTGATTTTATAAATTTATTTTTCCAAATTTATAAAAAAATATTTTTATTATTTATCACAAAAATACATAAATGTTTTTTGATAAAAAATTATTTTTGAAACATATAAGGACATTACTGAAAATTATCTATTTTATAATTATATAAAACTATTATAATTAATATTTAGTAATTAATATTTTTATAATTAATTTTAATAGATAGTTTATAATGGGGAGGTTTAAATAAATATTTTAATAATATAGTGTGGTTTTCTTAAAACTCAGTGTCGTGTGTAATGCAAGCTAACCCAGTGTTGCATGTAGCACAAGATTAACATGGTGTTTCATGTATTGAAATATGAACTTTATATTTCATGTAAATAAAAAAAGTACATAAAATATTAAATTAATTTAAAAAAATCATAAAATCTCTAGGTGTTACAAGCAGGTTGCCCATGGCCTCTTGGAATTGAAATGGGGTTCAAATTTAAAGTGGTACCATCAAAATACCCGAAGATATTGACGATGTAAATTTGTCATGAATTCTTAATATTTGTAATTCTAGGAAGTGAATGAATCATTAGCTTCCTTATTCTTACAGGGATGTACTTCCTAAAATGGTGGGGTTTTGATCTTCCTAAAGTGGGAGGCCCATGCTCTACTCTTTCAAATAGCCATTCGTTGCTGGATATTAAGAAACCACGGAATGAATAGGGGGATTGATAAAATACTATATTATATTATTGGTATCTCAATGTCATAAAAATCATACCAATGGTTTTAAACGAGTCACTGAGAGTCTTTGTGAACATATCATACATATGGGAAGTGATTTGAGGACTCTTGTGGGGGTCTCATGGGGTGGGAAAGTGGAATTTCAAGTCAAAACAAAGGCATATGGGAGTGGATAGTAGTGATTGGAATGGATCAATACAATGGTTTCCAATTTTATTTAGTTACTAGTCCTGATTAACATATATCCAATGTCAGAATCATGAATGGTCTAACTCCAATTGTGTTTTCTCCTTCTTTCAACCCTTTCAAACGTTGGTGGCATGGTTGTAACCATACTAGTACAATGGTTATTTCATAGATATTTTACAAGTAGTTAAACCCTCTCTATTGGTTATATTATTTTTATCCCAATACCATCTTTCCACTCATTATGCACTTACCTATCTAACAGCTACAATAACTCAATATGACTCCTCATACGAGTATCATTTCTAATACAGAATGCTCATTTAATTTTCTGGGAAAGAAACCTGGTACTTATATATATATATAATGTCCATTTCCATAATAATAGGAGTTAGATACACTGGTTACATATTTTCACTCTGAGAAAGAACCCCCGTGACATTCAAATCCATAGATCGTCTTACTTTTCCCATTAGGTTAACCATAGTTCATGTCATATATCATTGATAATGGTTCATGATATGGTTTAAATGAGACATTATATTTTAATTATATTGTGATCTTAGGTTACAATGTTTCATTTTTCTCACTGCAATTGTACGATTTAGTTACCAAAATCCTCAGCTACCTATTTGGGTTCTCAAAGATCATAAAGAGGGTGTTTGGCCATTCCTTGAGATGGGAAAAGCACAATGTTTCAAATGTGGTTTTCCCATCCAACCATCATGTCAACTAGAAGCATAGATTCTTATCAATGTGACTAATATTGAATTTTTTTGTTTAGAGTTGACTTATCCAGATATCTTATGAAGGTAGTTTTCTAAGCCCCCATCAATTATTTGGGATTTATGATTTTGATGTTAGGTCATTTTGAGTTGAATCTTTTTGGCTCCCACCTAATGAGAAAGACTATCATCTAGTGTTTTGAGATGGTGTTTCAATATAGAATTGATATTAAACCAATAGAAAAATTTTGAGTTTGGAGTTTATCCACCACTAAGAGTGGATCCAGTTTCCTTTGGGAGCATATGGTTATAATCGATCAACTCGATTTTCTAATTCGCCCACTTCTTTTGTTTCGGTGGAATGAATGTACAATTGAATTTAGTTAGCTCAAGAGTTTTTTTATTTATATATAAATTAATATATCCTTAAGAAGTGGGAAATTCAATTTAGACTATTTCTAAACATTATCCATGAATCATTTCCAATTCACTGATGTCTAATTATCAATTCTTAGAAATTATAGAACAAGTTTCCTTCAAGGATCATTCATCATTGGTCAAGATAAATGCAACTAGATCTATTCATTGGTTTGGAATTATGACTTGGGATAGTGTGGTGTTCTCAGTAGCTCATGTGAACATAAAAAAATTCAGGTCGCTATTCTATGAGATGCTACAGCTGGGTTCTTAGGGAAATTGGAATAATAAGGTCAAGATGGTCAACGAAGAGCTGTTTGGGTGATGGAATCTTGGAATTGATATGTGAATTTGTGGATAAAATTCATACAAATTTATTGCCTTCATACCAAGCCAATTGAGATAAAATATATTTCAATGGTATCACATGAACTTTTTGGGTTCTCATTTTAACCAATGTAAGACATCTGATGGAATATCATAGGTGTTTAATCAAACAACCAAATGCTCTGATTCCTTGTGATTATGCATTTGTGGTCAAAACTCACTTGGGAGAACCATCATTGTTGTGTGTGTAATGACCCAATATTTTACAATGAAATTTATACCCTCTTATAGTAATGTATTAGTCACATAATATTGCGTTAGGAAACACGATGCCACATCATGATTAAATGAACTACTATGTGACCTTTAAAAATAATTTTCCACTTCTTTGATTTGAATTTCAGAAATCTAGCATACACGGTTGTGATCAATAAGATTTTTGTAGTCCAATATAAATAAACTAATTTTTGGTGAATAGTAACATACCCTTATGAATAGTAATGTTAACCTTAGAAATAGTAATATGACCTGTATGAATAGTAAATTGGCCTTGTGTATAGGAAACTTACCACTAATATTATAAAAAAAATTCTATCCTATAAGTGGAAATATGGTATAAGTATATTATAGTGTTGGTATTTTTTATGTTATGAATATTTAATTATTAATTTAATAATTTAAAATAAAATTTATTTTCATTAAATTTATTAATAAACTATTATTGTTTTTTCTTATGATTATATGAAAATTTTATGAGACCTTAACTTAATGTTCAGAGTTTTATAAAAGTAGTTTTAATTTAAAAATTCACATTTTTCAAGTACATTATGATTTTAATTAAAAATTAGGTTAATCATATTTAGAAAATTATTTTTATAAAACGGAGTTAATTTTTGGATTCTACACATTGAAAAATGTTTAGGGTGAATATTTTAGATTTTTCTGAAATACATGATTTTTTGGTGAGTAGTAAAATACAATAATTTACCATATAAATACATTATAATTTAAATCTACAATTTATAACATCATGAGTGATGTAAGCACCAAAATTACAAACTCACATTATATTATAATATTCCTGGTCAAGAAATCATTACTATTTCTTATCTTATAAAAAAATAAACTAGTGACTAAAATATTAAGAAAACCCTTCTCCCCTGCACTATAAATACCACCCCTCACCGCCTCATTCATTCACAGCTCTCAAGATTCAATACTTGACCATATTCTACCCAAAGATTCTACCTAGACCCTTCCCCACGTCTATATGCCCTTGGTCTGATAAAAAGGCCAAAACCTATTCCCTAAAGAGGATCTCAACGAAGATATTTTCAAGAGGTAATTTCTCTCTCTTTTCTTTCAATTTCCTTTCAAATTTCATCTCTTTTTCATATCTTATCCTCAAATTATCATATCCAAATGTCAATATAACTCCTAAATTATTTATATAATTTTATGATATCATTTTAATGGAATATTATTCATTATAATCCTCCCTCTTCCTCTTTGTTTATAAAAATGGAATTGTTGCCCGTGATATATTAATTTACCTACATCATGGGAAATCCACTTTCATTTTCCTTCAAATCAATTAAGGCTCTGAATGAAACCATTAAATGGTTGAAAATGGATTGTAATATATATTTTTTAAACACTTTTATGTTCTTTAAAAAACATTTATTTATAATACTAAATGCCAAAACAAAACATGTTCGTTGTGATCCAAAAACCGCCAAAATTAACCTAAAACAGTCATCATTAAATATTAACTAATGATTCATCCACACAATACATAACATAATTAATTAAATGATAATTTAAAATAATGAAATATCATTAATAACATTTAATATTTATTTTGTATGTTTATCTGTGTTCTACACAAAATTTCATTCTTGTGTACAAGTGAACCGTTCATGAAAACTAAGAAAAGAACATTCCCGAATAGTGAATTTAAACTCTAAACTCCTCCAAAGGACCGTAAAAGAATGTAATGAAACCATAATTAAACTTATTCATGTAAAAAATATTCTATAATTTCTAATTAATGAATATAAAATCATTATGGATGTCATTAAATTGAAAAAAGCGTTCAGATATAAGGTAAGGGAATTCTCTAACCTGACTTTCTTTCTACAGGTTCTCCCTCTTTCACTCCATTTTCAATATGGTTTCTTGTCAATTTTTTTTTTCATAATTAACTTACCTTTTATGGGATATACATGTTTTCAACAAGATTTTATGTCAAACACAATGTTTTCCAAAAGAACTCTTCTTTTAAAAAACACACCTTTTACTTCTCACTCGAGGTTGATGGTTCTTATATTAAGTAAGTTATTCCCTCTTTCTTTTGGGAACCCAATTTTTATGAATTTATTATTGTTCTATGAAACCCATTACATTAAATGGGTTATTTATTTTCATGATTGATATATGTTCTATGTGGAATCCAAGATAATGTAAATTTTATGATGTGACAGGTGCGCCCGGATTTATATAGTGCAATATAAATGTTTTTATGTGATGGGTGCACCCAAAATTATAAAGCACTCCAATGAATTGGGTAAAGTGATGAATATCATTAGCTAAAGGGAAATTATAGGTGAACATAATACTATTTTTTTCCAAAACTATATGTGTTAGTTTTCCACTAAGACATGATGTTTCATTTTTATGCATTGCCATAGTCAATGCCTTTATCTAATGATTCCGCTCATGATATTGATTATGATGTTATGATTATGCTCACCCCATGTTATATTGTTCTTATCTATGCTCTTACTGTGATTCTATCTCACCCCTATTAATGTATATCCTTAGTTTACTCTTTGTACTAAGGATATTTCAAGGGATAATAAGAAGATGGAGAAGAATGGATTAAATAAATGTTTATATTTTATGTTATAAATTTTATGTATGTTACAGGTTTTCCCAATATAGTAAACCTTTGTATCCTATTTGGGTAATTTTTTTATGTTGTTTATAAATAAAATTATGTAAAAGTAATGTAGTAAAATTAGGGTTTCTATAGTTGGTATTAGAGGAAAGGTTTAGTTAATTTGGGAATTAGGATTAGTAAACCCTTGAGAAAACCTCTAATGCGAGACTATGTAAAAATATGAACACAATAAGCTTGGTTAAAAATAGGGATCTAATATTATACACATTTAATGTAAATTGTAAAAAGTTAATAAGTTATTTATTCATGACTCATTCTATCGTTTTCTATTTTAGAAAATGGTGGGAATCAGGAGAAAATGGACCAACAACCCATGCGAGGGACAATGCGGTGATTGCCCAAACAACATCCCCAATGATTTGGGAGGTGGAGTTCAAAACTTCATAGAGATGATTACCTAGTTGTCTTAGGTTATGAATAATAACCTAAATAATGTGGAACTTCCTCCTTCACCTAATATAGAGAAACTAGATATTGAGTGTTTTATGCAGAAACGACCTTTGACGTTTAGTGGATCTTTTGATCCACTAGTTTCTGAACATTGTGTAAATGTGACAGAGAAGATATTTTTTGTTATTCACTATTCTGATACATAGAAGGTGATTCTGGCCTTTTATAACCATTATGGAGAGGCCTACCAATTGAGGGATTTGATTAATAATTCCAATCTAAGAGTCAAAATTGAAGAGATGGAGTGGGAAGATCTTAAGATAATTTTTCTTAACAAGTATTTCTCATGAACTCTTCATAAAAATATGGATGTAGAATTCATAAAACAAAAGAAAAATGATGGATAATATTTCATGGCTATGAAGAAAATTTCACAACTATTTCAATGTATGCTTTGAGAATTGTTATCAACAATTATAAAAGAAATTCATTCATTCTTTAGTGGATTGAAACCACACATTCAAAAGGATCTTGAAATTCGAGACTATGGGAGTTATGAATAAGATGTTTGATGTGCTATCAAAGTGGAGATGGAGTTTGGATAATGGTTCCATGGCTATGGTGATAATAAATGAAAGATATATTTTCATGTCAGAGGATCTAATGAGAAAGGTGGAAAGAAAACTCAACCAGCAATATGTCAAAAAATGTGGGAAGTAGCATCAGGGGAATTGCCTCAATGGTATCGGGAAATGCTTCAAGTGTGAGATAGAATTCCATCAAGATCAAGAGTTTCAAAAAGACATGACAAGTTAGTAGAATTTTGTGGATTAAAGGAGAACACAACCCATGGTCCAATGCAACAACTGTATGGAGAAATGGAACTACGAAATTCCAGGCACTAAACCTCTAGTTCTCTAGGTTAAATATTGTCATTATCCAAAAAATCCAAAGGACCAAGGGAACACTTATTCCATAACAATTGCGAAAGTTGAGAAATAAAATGTTGTACAAGGTACACTAACTATTCAATAAAGGGTGGAAAAAGTATTATTTTATTCTAGTTCTACACATTCATTTATATCTTAAAAATTATCTAGAACTATAGAATTAATGTTCGAAAAACATGAAGTAGAGATATCTGTAAAATCACTAAGTGTGTTAATCATTTAAACCCATGTGGCGGAATCTTCTCATGTTAGAATATGTGGGAAGATTCTTCCAATGAATCTCATAATACTTCACTAGGTGGAATTTGATGCTATAATGGGAATGGATTAGATCTCCTTATATAGAGAACATATAAACTTTCGAGAAAATGAAATATCCTTTAATACTACCAACCATCCCATGATACTCTCTAAATACAAGGAAGATCATGAATATCCTTTGGAAAATCCTACATTAGTGTGGGTGTTGATTCCCTGTGAAGAAGCATACCTCGCTCAAATGGTTGAGTCAAAGAAACATGTCAACTGAGAGGATATGGCCATCATGAGGAAATATGTTGATGTATTCCTGAAGAGTTACCTATAATTCCCCTTATCGTGAGGTATACCCTGAGCTACTCATATATCAGAGAGTACCTATAGGATGAAACCTATCAAACTAGAGGAGTTAAAGAAGCGACTGCAAGAGAATTTGGACAAAGGGTTCACATGCCCTTGTGCGTCACCTTGGGGTGAACCAGTGCTCTCTGTGAAGAAGAAGGGTGGAACAATGTGGCTATGTATCGACTATCAGGAACTCAAAAAAATCACCATAAAGAAAAAGTATCCTCTTCTAAGGATATATGACTTCTTCGATCAGTTGTAAGGAGATAAATATTTCTCAATGGTGGATCTTTGTTCTGGATATCATTATCTAAAGGTGAATAAGGAAGATATTGATAAGTCTTCCTTCCATAAAAGGTATGGGCACTATGAGATTCTGGTGATGCCCTTCGGACTAACTAATTCCCCTAAAATCTTCATGGATTTGATTAATATAGTCTTGAAACATTAACTCAAACAATTTGTGGTAGTGTTTATCGATGATAATCAAATTTACTCCAAAATCATGGAGGAACATCAAGAGAATATAAGGCTTGTGTTAGAGACATTAAAGAAGAATAATTTGTACAACATTTTTAGAAAGTGTGACATTTGGATGAAGCACGTCACCTTATTGGGACATGTGATCATAAGTAAGGAAGTTTTTGTGGACCATTCAAAAAAACAGTGATTGGGGAATGTCCTAGACCCTCTAATGTCACATAAGTCCATAGTTTTCATTGATTTTCTAGGCACTATTGATGTGTTGTGAAACATTTCCCATGATTGTCTATCCCTCTAACTATGTTAAAACATAAAGGGGTGAAAAATGTCTGGATGGATGAATGTAAGGAAATCTTCAAGGATCTAAAGACCAGGCTAATCACTGCACCTGTACACACATTACCAAAGAGTGGAGAATGTTTTGTGACATATAGTGATGCTTCAACGAAAGTCTTGGGTTGTGTACTCATGAAAAATGATAATGTGATAGCTTATGCCTCAGGACAGTTTAGACTTCATGAGTAGAACAACCCGACTCATGATATGGAGCTCGCAACTGTGCTTTTGTCCTTGAAAATATGGTGTCACAACCTTTATGGTGAAAATTGTGACATATATACCTATTAAAAGAGAAAAAAGTATATATTCACACAAAATCAGCTCAAAATGAATCAAAGGAGATGGTTAGAGCTAATCAAGGACTAAGATTTCTCTATTCACTATAATCCCTGCAAGTTGAACATTGTAGTTGATGCTCTAAGTAGAAAATAACCTACTACTCCATCCATGTTAAAAATTCAAAAAGACTCTACCTTCATGGATATGAAAATGATGGATTTTTAAATCATAATGGTAGTGAATAAATCTTACCTTTCCAAAATTATTTCCCAACCATATATCCAAGAGAAGATTAAGGAGGAAAAACGGGTGGTCAGGAGATACAAAACTAGGTGAATGTAGTAAAGGGAAGCTAGAATAGTTGCATATTAATTATGATGTAGTGATTAGGTTTGGAATAATACTTTTTGTGCCTTCATCACATGGAATAAAGAAGGATTTATTAGATAATGCACATAGATCAACATTCTCGATCCATCCTAGTAGCACCAAGATGTACTGAGATCTCCTAGTCCACTTATAGTGGGATAACATGAAGAAGGAGATTGCAGAATATATCTCATGGTTCTTGATATGTCATCAAGTTAAATTAGAGTGACAAAAGTCCAAATAGATGATGTAACCATTACCTATACCCATGTGGAAATGGGAGAATGTCACTGTGGAATTTTTCACGGGTCTCCCAAATATTTCCAATGGAAATAATGTGATATAGGTTTTCATTGAAAGACTCACCAAGACTACCCATTTTATTTCTATTCAGGATGATCTCTCTCTTGAACAAATTGCAATGATTTATGTAAAAGAATTGGTGACACTACATGGGGTTCCACTCTTGATTGTCTTGAATCATGATCATTGGTTCACATTTAAATTATGTAAGAGTCTTCAACATGATTTGAGTACTGAATTGAATTTTAGCATGGACTATCACCCCCAAACTGATGGACAATATGAAAGGACTATACATATTATTGAATATATGATAATAGGTTGTTCATTATAATTTAATGGTAGATGGGATCACTATCTTCCATTGGTTTATTTATCATACAATAATAGCTTCAACTCGGGTATTCTGATGGATCCATATGAATCTCTGTATAGAGAGTGATGTAGAACTCCAACCTATTATGATGAAGTTAGAAAAGGAAAACTACTTGGACCCGATATTGTTCAAGATATGAAAGAGAAGGGTCAAGTAAAATAGAAACATATCAATTATTATAAGAGTTGGAAAAAGATCTATGCTGACAATCATTGAATGGACATGGAGTTCATCATTGGAGATAAAGTCTTCCATGAAATATCACCATGGAAGAGATTCATTCGATTTGGAAAGAAATGTAATCTATGTCCAAGGTATATTGGACCATTTGATATATTTGACATCATAGGAGCTATGGCCTATCAGTTTTCACTTCCACCGAATATGGATCAAGTTCATGATATATTTCATGAATCACTCTTGATGAAGTACATACTAGATTCCTCACATGTACTGAACTCAGAGGCGGTATTGTTGGAACATGATCTCTCTTATGAGAAGTATCCGGTAAAGATTCTTGACTAGAGAGATAATTTTCTATGAAAAAATAAATCCCACCTTGTCAAAGTCTTATAGAGGAACCATACTTATGACGATGAAACTCAAGAATGAGAGGATATAATTAAGGAGATGTTCCCTCAACTATTTTTGTAAAATGAAATTCTGTGGGCGAAATTTCAAAAGGGGGGAAGAATATAATGACCCAAACATTTATCAATGACATTTTTTCCATCTTCTAGTAATGTCTTAATCACATAAAATATTATTAGAAAACACAATGCCACATCATTCATAAATGAACTACTATGTGACCTTTAATCATAATTTAGAAATTTCTGTGATTTTACTTTTGAAAATCTGGCTTAGACAGTTGCAATCAGTAAGATGTTAGGAGTCTGATATGACAATCATAATTTTTAGTAAATAGTAACATACCCTTATAAATAGTAATGTTACCCTTATGAATAGTAATGTAACCCTTAAAAATAGTAATCTAACCCTCATGAATATTAAATCGTCCAAGTGAATAGGAACCTTACCACTAATAGACTAAATAAAATTTATACATCTTATAAGTGGAAAAATGGTATTATTATATTATAGTGAAGGTATTTTTTTAAGTCATGAATAGTTAACAATTAATTTAATATTTTAAAATAAATTTTATTTTCATAAAATTTAATCATAAACTATTACTTTGATTTCTTATGATTATATGATAATTTTATGAGACCGTAATTAATTTTTCAAAGTGTTAGAAATGTATTTTTAATTTTAAAATTATTATTTTTCATGTAAATTATGATTTTAATTTAAAATTAAATTAATCATATTCATAATATTAGTTTCATAAAATGGAGTACATTTTTGGATTAAGCACATTAAAAAATGGTAAGGGTTAATTATTTATATTTTTCTCAAATAATTGAATTTTTTTTGAATAGTAAAATACATTAATTAAACGAATAAATACATTATAATTTAAATCCACTATTCATAACATCATGAGTGATGTAAGAACCCAAATCTATAACTCACATGCACTTATTACTATTCCCATTTATGGAACCATCATTATTTCTTGTATTATGGAATAATAATAAACTAATGATTAAAATATTAAGAAAACTTTCCTCCCCTCCACTATAAATACCACCCACACCCTCATTTATTAACACCTCCCAAGCTTGAGGAAATTTAAAAATTTTACCCAAATATCTTCCCTATCCACCCCCTCAGGTCTATTAGACCTTGGTTGGATAAAAATACTAAAAAATCTTCCTTAAAGAGTCAATCAAAGAATATATATTCAAGATGTAATTTTGCTCTATTTTGTTTGATTTTCCTTTCAGATTTTATTTCTTATCTTATCATAACCTATAATTATATTATTCAAATTTCATGATAACTCTAGTATGATTTATATAATTGTATTATATCATGTTAATGTAAGATTATTTAGTATAATTATCCCCTCGCTCAATGTTTGTAAAAATGAATTAGTTTCCCATGATTTAATAATTTACCTACATCATGGGCGATGCACTTCAATTTTCCTTAAAATACTTCAAGGATGTCAATGAAACCATTAAATGGATGAAAAATATTTTAATATTTATTTATTAAACCCATTTATGTTTTATAAAAAACTTTTATTCATAATCATAATTGATAAAACAATACATGTATGTTGTGATCCAAAAACTGCCAAAATTAACCAAAAACAATCATCCTTAAATTTTAACCAATGATTCATCCACATGTTATATAAAATAATTAGTTAAAAGATCATTTAAAATACAGGAATATCATTAATAAAATGTAATATCAGTTATTTATTTTTATCCATGTTCTACATGAACTTCCATTCATTTGTACATGTGAACCATTCAAGAAAACATAGAAAAAACATTCCCAAACAATGAATTTAGACTCTATAACTCATCCAAATGCCCATAAAAGAACATAATGAAACCATAGTGAACTATATTAATGTATAAAAGGTTATTTAATTTCTAGTTAATGAATATTATGTCATTATAGAGGATATTAAATTGATGAATGCCTTCAGATACATGGTAAGGGGAATTCTCAAAACCAACATTCTTTCTATGGGTTCTCCCTCTTTCAATCCATTTTCAGTATGGTTAATCCTTAAAAATAATTTTTTTCATCATTATATTACCTTTTATTTGATATAAATGGTTTCCACATGATTTTATATCAACCATAATGTTTTCCAAAAGAACCCTTCTTTCAAAAACACAAATGTTTCTTCTCCCTCATGGTTGATGGTTCTTGTATCAAGTACGTTATTCCCTCTTTCTTTTGGGAACCCTAAGTTTAGGAATGTATTATTATGTGATAAAACCCATTATGTTCAATGGGTTATTTATGTACATGATTTATAAATGTTCTTTGTGACATGAATGATAATGTAAATGTTATGATATGATGGGTGCACGTGGAATTATATAGTGCAATATGAATGTGTTGATTTGACGGGTGTGACCGAAATTTTATAGTGCTCCAATGAATTGGGTAATGTGAAATTACATGTGAAAACAATGCTATAATTTTTCAAAAACATGTGTGGTATTTGACCACTAAGACCCGATGTTTCATTTTTATGCGTTTCCACAGTCCATGCCTTTGTCTAATGATTCCTCTCATGATTATGATGATAATGTTATGGTTATTCTCATCACCCCCTGTTATATTTTTCTTATCTATCCTCTTAATTTTATTTTAGCTCACCAATTTTTATTTATATCCTCAGGTGACTATGTGTACTAATGATATTTCAAGGGATAATAAAAAGATGTAGAAGAATGAATTTAATAAATTTTTTTGTTTTTTGTTGTAAATGCTATGTATGGTCCTAGTTTCTGAAGAAAACTAATCCTTTGGATCCACTTTGTGTAATTTGATTATGTTATTTATCAGTAAAATAATATAAAAGTAATGTAAGAAAACTAGAGTCACTATGGTTTTAGTGGGAAGTATTCATGAAATGGTATCAAGGCTCATTCAATTGGGTGAAAATCGATCAATCATCTTGCCTTCAATTCATCAATGAAATAAGCCAACATATTTTCAAATGGAAGTGTCGAGAGTATCTATGTTGTCTTGGTAGTTTAGTATGTGAATCATCAAATGGGATATTGGTATTATTTAGAATTGTTCCTAAAGATTAGATATAGTAGTTTTATGATGAATATGACTAACATGGTGATACAAAACAATCAAATGAGCGGTCTATATGCATTGATGGGTTCATGAACTAGGTGAATCGCGATGCTACTGTTTAAATTGAAAATTTAGGGAGGTCTACTTGTGGATTAATTTGGAAGACAATTAAACTTTTCAAAAGCTAGAATGGATGATTGTAGCTGAAATGATGATGTACATGCTTCATTATTTATATGGGTATAGATAAAATGGTTTTAGGGTAAGTGGAGTGGATTATTTAATGATGAATTGGTGGTGATATGATCGAGTCAGGAATATACCGATGAATAGAGATTATTCATCCAATTGGAATATGTGGTTTTTAATTAAATAGTATGTACAATTTAAATACTAGTGTTGTTAAAACATTATGATTAGAGTGACCTCATGAAATCATGATCATGGTCATAATCAATTTTTTGGGAGTGAAGAAAGATTTTTTACGTCTTGGGTTGAGAATGGGAATTCACTGTATGGGATCCAATATCCAAAGCTATAGTATCTTAGTAGTACATTAGTCAATTGGTAACTATTCATAGTTTTTAAGGATAGATTAATTCTTCAAGAAATCAAGATATCAATCATAAATCAAGTATCCTAGGCACTCCCTAGTCATTTCCTAGGATACAACATGTACCTTAGGTTTTTTATAGCCTCAGAGGTCCAGTAAATTACCTTGGATGACCTAGCCTCAATCTAGTACCAATATTATACCAAACCTAGGAGTACCCAGTTATTTATTGACTCGAACATAGTATAATTCCAATATTATATCGATGTAGTAGGACTATATCATTTTATTTGGTATAATGGGAGGGGGTGACTTGTCCAAGTGCTCCATTTCATAGTGTGTTCACTGACCTGGTGGTCATTCCCTAATCCTTGCTAGGTCATGTATCCCAAGTAAACCAAGGAATAGAACATATAAATTATCCTAGTAAGGAGGGCTTAGTATTGGTGGGCCAATAAAGACCAGGGTGATCGTTGACTCTTTCTATTATTCCATGAAACACTTCCATCTATCGCTACTAATCTTACCAAACCATGTCATTCCAGTAGGCCCCCAAATAGAGGGGTTAGTGTTTCTAGAATATATTATGCACCATTTTATGTGGGTCATAAATTCCTAAAACACATGAAACCCTAAAGATGTTGGCCTAGTCAAAGAGGTCTATCCACCATCCCACTACCAAGTGCAATCAAAACCATTATAAATCCTAGTATCTCATCCCAATATGCCACAATTCAGGTAGAACATGTAGTTTCATACAATTTTCATGGGTTTCCCTGCAATGGATTCCTAGTATCCCTATAATGGATACTTAGTAGTAACTAACCTTGTGAATCTCTTAATAAATTTTGTTTAACACATATATTAGGCTTTTCCCATCATTAAACTGGTTCATTTCTCCACCCACTACCAATAGTTCCCATTTCATAAGGAAAAAAAGGATTTGACATTATTTCTAAGATAATAGTGGTATCAGAAGCTATCACCTTAATATTCAAGTCTGATATGAACTCTATAGAAAACTCTGATACCTCAAAACATAACAAATATTAGTGACCATGATTGAGGTTAAAGGAGTCCCCATCATAATATAAGATATTGAAGGGGTTCGGCCTGATCCCATGTCATGTGAGAGAGTAGGGGAAAAGATTATAGAAATGAGTTATAGAGGGTGAATTGACTAGATGGTGGTTTTTGATTGGTGAATTTGTATCTATAGGACTGGAGGTCATAGAAGGTATGAAATGGGATTTAGGTTGTGTTATAGTGCTAATTTTATATCAAGTTACACATAACATTCAAGGAATGTGGATGATCCTTGATATTGTCACAGAGAGCTATAGAATTTCCTCATCCAAAGAATCTGATATTTAGGAAGATGTCATAATGAATGGTCAAGGCAGCCAAGTTATTTTTGTCCTAATATAAATAAAGTAACTCGACTGATATGAAATGGAATAATTATGAATAAGATTCTATATGTGTTTACTGTACCAGACAAAAGGATGTCTCTAAAGGGTTTACAATTTATTCTTCCTGACTATTTAGTCTCTTATTCAACCATGTTTTCTAAACATTATCAGAGTGAGACACATGTTTGGGGTTTGGGTAAAAATATTACTGTGTGTTTTGAGAGGCCTTTTTCACTTGGGGATTTGGAGAAGGATGGGTCTTTTTCTAGGAAGGCACAAGATGGGTTTTGTAGACTCTAGTGAAGGCAATAGGGAGAATTTAATATAGATGATAGATCATATACGATTGTGAATATATTTGATTTAAATATCGCATGTTTTATATATTGTGTTAATATATGAATATGAGAAGTGGTTTGTAATGAAGAATAAATAAGAAACTCTATATGTCACTCCTTCATCCACGATAGGTTTATGTTTTCCTTTTTATCGATAGGGAGCCAGATCAAGGCATCTACACTTTAACTTTCTCTCCTATAGCCAAGTTAGTTCAATTTCTTATAAGGATGGTCGAGAAATTATTGAATCATTAATAATAGATAGAATGATTGAGGTTTTCAATATTAAATACTCACAAAATCAATTAAGTAGCCTAATCCAAACAGTCATATAGAATCAATTGAGTAGTTTTTCCCTTATATCAACAGACTCATCCTTACATTCTATCGATCGTCACATGATATCACAGACATTGTGATCTTTTATAGAGATGAAATTAGATTTTTATTTTATGTATTTTCTTGTCATATAGGTTTAAATGATCCCCCCCCCCCAAATCCACCTCATATAACCATTTATACTAGAAAACACTCTTGAATATATCCCTCCACAAAAGAAAAAAAGAAGCATCATTTTCAGATACAGTTGGTCCAAAAACTATGGGATAAACGTAATTATGATTAGTATGGTACTATTCTTGATTTTTTATGGAGATATAATTTGTGAAATATACTAGCCACAGAGTATAGAAATAAATATATACTCGATATAATCTTTCCATTTTAGGTGGTGATTCCTTTCGAATCATCGATTTTTTGGGTTGCGAACGAATGAGAATAAAAACATGTGATATTTAAGACCTTGTAATGCAAGGTATTGGTCTCAATATGTGGTAGCTACATATTCCTTTTCATTTTATTTATTACAT
The DNA here is from genome assembly GCA_963277665.1 of Viscum album. NCBI lineage: Eukaryota > Viridiplantae > Streptophyta > Magnoliopsida > Santalales > Viscaceae > Viscum > Viscum album. Next base: position 567,651,319 of record OY728153.1, on the reverse strand, counting down.
GAAATGATGGATACATGACATGATATATACATGAAATTATTGAGACCTTACATGTCTCATTCATTTTTTGTAATAGTAGTGATCAGTGTATGCATGTACGGCCATAGCCAATCATTCATGATTGGTCCCAACTCTTATTCTAAATATAAGAGTGTTTTTTTATGTCTGAATCTTTTCATTTATAATGAATGGAATAGATTAATTCTGGAATATCCAAGGTATTCCTCATTATATTAATTAATTATATCATCACTTCAAATAGAATTTAAAATAAAATCTATCTATAGAGAGGAAAAGGAAAGGATAGAACCTGGGAAGTGTCAGAATGATAATTTTGGAGTTAGGCCTATGAAAAGGAATGTGATATTTATATGGATAGAGTATGATTTGGTAATGTCAATAAAATAGGATTTTGTAACACCAATATTGAGTACTAAACTCTCCATCGTGAAAGGAAAGTGGGGTCATTGAAAAAGAGGTAGTCAAATAATCATAAGAGGTTAAAAAAAGTCGATGAGTATATTTATATATGTGGGAATGTGGGGTATCCACTTATTCAATTAAAATAGGGGCTCCATATATGAGGAAAAAAGATTCTTATGTGCTTAAGGAATAATCCACTCAATCATGTGGTGGTGTTACATCTTCCATAGGGGCACATGTGTTTCCTCATAACATCATTCATAAATGGATAAGTATTTTCAACATTAATGAACTACTGAGGTAAACTGGTTATGGAGTGGTAACACTTTCATATACAATCCAGAATTGAAACAACACAACTATAGGATACTCATAAAAAATAAGTTACCCATAGTTTTGATGTGATAATGGTTCACCATTCTACGAAAATGAACTAGATCAAGATATAAATAGGAAAACACTAGAATACCCTTACCATTAAATGAAAAAATACAACTAGATAAGATCATGGGGGAAACAAATGCATTAGGAGTATGAGAGAAATGAGATAAATAATTTTTTGAATGATACTTCTTTTTAATGAGAAGTTGAAATCACTAGTAGTGATCTCATTTTGAGGAGAAAGTAGAAAGAAGACAAAAATTATATCTGATTTGTGTGGTTGGTGGCCCATTAAAGATGATCCCTCACAAGGTGATCTGAGCCAACATTAGTCAATTGGTGAAGCACATGTGATTTCAAAGGAAAATTCACACTAGGGTGAGCCAGAATCTAAATGAATGAGACCAACTTGTGGGTGAAATAAATAACGGTGATCAAGAATTACCTTGGTAATTTTATTTTTCATCAATATATGAAAACTAATCAACTATGGATTTCTAGTATAGGTATGATGATGATGATGAAAATCCAAAATTTCAGTCATATAAGACTCAATTTACAAGTCATTTTCCTGATATCACACAACATAAACACTAAAAATAGTGTACATACCAAGGGATTAGTCTATATAGTTGGGTGATCGGTTGGATAAACCACTTATAGAGAATTAGTAATCTACTCTAATAGTGTACAAGATACTAAAAATTCCAATGAAGAAAACATTCAAAAAAATCTGATAATAAGATAGATAAAAATACTTATGAGTCTTCATATGTGGGTATTCCCTTATTCTTTCCCTCATTGTGCTCCCATGCCAGTATAATAATAGAAATTGATGCCCTTGGAAATAACTGATTCATACTATCCACTAACAAATCAAGTTGTATGTTTTTCCATGAATAATGTAAATAAGATCAGGAAGATATAATTAATCAGAAAGGTGCGCAATCTACACTATTATAGTAGAGTACATAGTACACAAGGGGGTATATGTGAGTAAAATTCCTCTCATTTAGTAATGACCAAGATAGTATTTATTCTCCATGAGGAGATAAATAAGTTAGTTTATTTAAATCATTTCATTTTAAAATGTGGACGACCATAATTATAAATTGTAGAGATATACATTTTTTAAACTCGAAACCTAATCCATTCCCACCATCACTCTCCTTTTAGGTCTATGAAAATTATATTAGAGTAGAGTATTTAGGTATCCTTCCATTTTAAACTTTTTTTTGATTTCTGAAATAAAATGGGAGTGATTCAAAAATATAAGTACAACCAATTGAGCAAGGAAGCAATAAGGTAACATTACAAACAACCCTTGATAGCTTCCATTCTTGAAAGACCCTGGCATAACATGAGTGGATGATCATATCTAACCATTTATAACAACAAAATTCACATAAAAATTAAAATGGAATTGGTACTTAAAACTTATGGTCCAACCTTTCATACATATTATGACGCTAAGTTTACCACTCTTGGGGGAGGGCAATGATCAATATATATTCATTTTATCAATCATGGTAGATATTCAAAAGTAAGAATCCTCCCAAGCCTAAGATTTTCCCTGGATTCAATACATACCTCAGTTAGTAGAAGCATGTGTCTTAAAGTGATCACTGAGATAGCATAGAAAACAATAGAAGAAACTACAACTCACTCATTACGGGTTTTTTAAATGTTTCCCACTATTATGTATAAGTATAATAGCAAAGTTGATGTTCCCTTTTTCTCCAAATATTCTTTTTCATTGTTGAATGTAGAGAATGTGTCTTATTATATAACCCAACCAAGTCAATAAAAGGGGAAAATACTTTTATTCTCATAGATTTACTAAATCAGTAGTAGGTTAATGAATCTAATGAGCCTCTTTCCTTCACTCAAATCACAATATTGAATTTATTTATCTGATTGATGAACTTTCAAACACATTAATATAGAAAGGCCCGAACATGATGGCCCTAGTGACAATAAATGTGATTAAGAACATGACATAGAATCACCATTCATCCAAAAAGTACACTAGAGAAAAGTATATTACAATCATCTTAACTCTCAAAAATTGCTGAGGTTTTATCTAATAATATTCATCCTCTTTGGTATTCTGAAAATCATTTTTGGGAAAACCTACCGTGAATTTTGTGGAGATAAATAAAATTTTTAGGTTCAATTCCCAACAGGTCCAACACTTATATGAAGATAAAACAAGATCACCATTGTGTTCCATCTTTAGTGTGCCAACGACCTCGCACCTCATGTGGTAGTGCTTGAGGTTGAACCCCACTGAGTATCAGGTGTAATTTACTACATGTAGTTGTCTACTAAAACCATCCAAATTCCCAATTAGTATGAATCTATGGCTATTATTGTATTCGAGTTTTCTATTTTAACATGTGTTTTGGTCAACTACTATACTTAAACCATCCACCTCAAATGATTACCACTCCACAGAGAATCCAAGTACCTCAACTACACCACCTACTTCTCGAACACTGTACTAAATTCATGCATCTATCCATGAGTACAATACTACAATATTAAACCAGATAAAAAAGAGAAAAATAAGGTATACTGAGTCATGAAACCACAAAAAAATGGCATTTTTTATAAGCGCACTAACACTTTGCTCGAACATCAAAGTAAAAGGGGTCACAAGATCTAGATTGTGTTCACAATGATTTAATACTGCACACAATAGTTTTTTATACGAAAGGAGACATTTACATATGATGATATTTTCAAAGCTAATAGATTTCCTAAAAACTATGCTTGTATGGAAGGCATTTTTCATACATGAAATAGTCCTTGCATGAAACCATCTAGTTGCGCAACAATGGAGACATCCATCTAGATGTTTTATGATCAAATCTCCTGTGAAAAAGGATGGAGAATCGTTAAACATGAGTTCTATGTCCAAGATGTTGTTCACTAATAGGTGAGGATTTCTTTTATGAATATAATCTCTCACCACACTTAAAGATGGATATATGGAAGATGAAGCGATGATTTTCTACACAAAACTCTCATTCTTAAATTTTCATGACATGCATCATGTGGGCCCAAACAGTACATTCCCTATAGTAGTGTGATCCCCACACAACTACCCCTATGGATAGATGGCAGAATTCAAAGAGAACCTGAATACCTGCAACCCTAATATGCATGAAACTCCACATATAGTGTGAAACTATTCCTCTATAATTCATCATTTTCCCTTATGCTAGATCCCCCCAATTGTGTAAATTTTTTATGCAACCCAACCCAGTTTCATGCAATAACATCCTAGTACCATACCTAATGTCCATTATGAATATAGTGTATACATTACCCTACCTTTCACTTTTAAAAATAGGTACGCTAATTCAAATTTCTTATATGCATATGGACCTTAATGTCAGCCTCAGAATCAACCACACCTCTACAACACTGCCAACACCATGCCCTTCATAGAGGTGCATGAGTGGTGTTCACGTAATCTATATGGGTGAGGAGAGATTCCACAAACCTATGAGATATATGATGTTAAATTTACTAGCTCCACATCATAGTCATACAATGTTAAACAGTAGGTCAACATCCTCAACACGTGACATAAAACAGTAGCCTTATCCTATGGGATGAGTATAAAATTACCCCTTTATGATCATTATGGGATTCCAGCTACTCTCTCGCCAAGGAATAGGAAACATGTAGAGGGAATATTCCACACATAATCCCAATACAATCCTTCCCCACCATGGTATGGGGAACCCATAGTGGGAATCTAATATGGGTAATCCCCACACCATCCCTCATAGACATTATTTTTGCGATGTGATCATACTTACCAAATGATGTTAAACATCATATATCTATCATGTAACATGTCCATAAATTGAAACATAAAACTACATGGGTTTTGATACCTGAATTCATAACATGGTATGTAGGGTGCCTCCATATTGTTCAATTATAACATTAGTAAACTATCAAGGTGTTCCCTCCTTGGGACACACCTCCTAGATCTTCCTCCATGGGGCATTCTGATCCATCTATTGGTAAACTATCTAGGTATTCCATCCTAGGGACACACCTCTCATATCCACCTCCATAGGGAGTTTTGGTTCATTATTAAATTGTCTATGTGTTCCCTCCTAGGGACACACCTCCCAGATCCACCTCTAGGGGGTGCTCTATCAATCAACAAACTCTGGTGTGATATCTTCCCTCATAGGGACACACCTCAATGATTTTCACCCATGCGGAATTTTGATCAACCAAACCCATATACAAAAGAACTTAAACTTGTGTCCTAATCTCACTCAACCAAATTCTTTGATCCATCTCCACAAAAAATAATACTTCTGATATGTCCCAAAATACATACACCATGCAATACACATGGGATGCATGAGGTAAAAATACATTGAATAATTACTCATATGGCGTAAATTACATCATGATTGACACAATATTCCTTGGTTTATGCAACTAAGATGTCTGGTATGGGATTACATCCTAAGGGGAAGATTCATAGGTAACAAATGTTCCCAATGTCCAGGAATGCCTAGAGATTACCAACATGACTACTCTTTGGACCGAATGTTTCTACCCATTCAAGACAGAATTTGTGCAATTAATCATAGTCCATATAGATATCTCACTTGGAATATGTTCCATGAGCCTTACTTAATCAATGAGGGGTACTTGTACTAGGAATCAAGCTACAAGGAGTTATCCATGGAAGGATGAATTTATATCCTAGAATTCTATTTTGATCAAGGATCATACATCACTAATGAATGTGATGAAATCCACCCACCATTGGAAAGTGGGAATGAGGGGAAAAAAATGCGCACCGCATGTGGGCCCCAACAAAAACATTATAAATAAAAATGGTGAATTGGATGTCAAACCCTTCTACTCAACCATGTGGAATAGTATAATTAGGGTACCAATAGATTTTCATGTCACCAGAATCCAAACATTCAGCACCATGACACACCAAGAAAATTGTGGTCCTATCATAAAACTCACCCGCACAATGGGGTAGTTAGCATTGGGAATCATTGGTTTGGTACAAGGTCAGCATAGATCCATATCTTATTCATAATATTAGATGATTTTGGGTCATTGGGAATTAGTTTTTCCATAGGTATATTGATAGATGAATCCACATTCCTTTCATGAATCATGTTATGAGAAACCAGTAACCCAAAACCTACCAGTGCTCGGGTAGGAGAAACATTGATGCCACAATCCCTCACAACTCCACATATTATAGGAATTCAAACTCTCCTAAGATTAATGGTTTCCCACACCATTTTCACCCACTTGAATCTTCTCATGCAGGGTATTGACACCCTTATATGATGATACCTGCAGGATGGAGTCATTCCCACTAGGGATATGTATCTCAAGGACATGGAGGCCTTGATGCCTCATTGACACCACCTCCTATGAGGGTCATTTAGTGGGTAACCCCCCCAATTATAATTAAAAATCACATCTATAGTCTCTCCTTAAAGTGCTCCAATGACTCACTCCCCTATGCTGAGGAGATACGGGACGCTTGAATTGCACCGACTGCGACAACTACCTGAGAGCTTCCAAGTAGGGATCCCAAAAATCATCATCAATGAGAGAACTAACTAGACCTTCAAGCTAAAGAGTAGTTGGATGTCATCCCCACTATTCCATTTAGAATTTGAAGTACCCAATTTAAGCATTAGGGTAAGGCTCAATAGTTTTCCTGACAAGGATCACCTTCTACAGCTTCAGTGGCCCCTGCCACTGCCACTGTATCCCTCCAGAGTCCTATGACAAGATAAGAGGGATATATCATTACTCAATTGGTATTGATACCCTAGAAACCTCACAGGATTCCCAAGTTGACTCTTTTAATCTGTAGCACAACCAAAAATTGTTATGAGCCAACCCATGATGAGGATAATTAGTTCGAAGGTCCTCCCCATATCGTCATCAACCCAAGATGAATCCCTTCATACCCTTTCATAAATAAACACAGAGGACCTCCCAATGATTCTAAAAACCAAATTTTATGTCCTCCCAACACTAGAACCAACCCAAGAGGATGTCCTCTTAGCTTTATTGACAATATGAGTAGAGTTCCTCCCCACTGTTTCAGCAACTAGTATATAGTTCCTACCTATACTCTCATGTTTCAACATGAATTCCCTTAATATGTTGATACTAACTAGCTTGGAGGTCCTCCACATGTTCCTTTCAAACAGAGTGGATTTATTCCCCACTCCTTCACAAGTCAATGTATAGGTTCTCCCCACATTGCAACCAATCAGATTGGAAGTTCTCCCCTCTCCAATGACAGTCAGCCCGAAGGACCTCACCATGTCCCAACCAAACAAATTGGAGGCCCTCCCCATTTTACAATCAAATATCACACAGGTACTCCCCATAAAAATGTCATACCATTATCTAAAGAACTATCTCAGGGAAGAAGGGAGAGTACACATCGTCGAAGGAGAAATAATTGGAAATTCCAAGTCATCATTGAAATCTTTGAACTATCAGACTCAGAGGGGAAATATAACTCAATAATATAGTCTCCATCCCAATTTTTAGAGTGTGGGGAAGGATCCCGATATCCAAGACTCACAATATTATAAGATTAGGTACACAATATCCCCATATCCATTTATAGGTACATGTAGGTGGAGGATGTTCTAGATCCCTTCTAGAGGATCATAGGGAACCCTTCATTGTCACCACAAAATTACCTCCTCTACACCTCCAATTGAGAATTTAGAGATATGTTAGCATTAGTTGTGGAACCTTCAGATGGTGAGAACTCTACTAAGCCATTGATAAGTGCTGATTCCCTGTGGTGAATACCCCTTCCTATAGGGGCATGATGATGTGGTTAATTCCACCCCTGATAGACGTCCTGGAATGAAGTGATAATTTGAATCATATAGTGACTCCTATACCAGTAATCCATCCATAAGAATATTGTACATCATTTTTTCCACCCATATCTTCTCTAGAACTGATTGGATATTGGTACAAACAACATTAGGGTCCTTTCTCTGAGAAAGATGGCATATGGGAGGCTATAGCTTCCAACCAACTTTCAGTAGTGTTCTGTCTTCATGCCGCATAAAAAATTAAAATCCCAGTGTCCTTTATCAAGGTCTAGACCATGTTTTTCTACCATATAATCTAGGGGACATTTCACCGTCATCATAATCATTATTTTACCAACACAGACTGTCGAGAGAACCATGAAGCCATTAACTAGCAGTGTTGAAGGGTTAAGATAGCAACACTCCTAATAGATAAATGCCTTGTGATGTATGGATACTACTAGAATTTCCAATAAATATTCTTCATAATCCTTATAGTGGTACACCTAATGATGGAAGAGAAATATCCACTCATATATAACAAAGGTTGAGTATAGTATGATACTCTCCATTTTAGCCTTATATTACGACAAACAAACCAATCCACAAGTGATTAAAGTTCCCCTCTATATACCATCATGGTTAATATGTTAATCCCCTACCTTCCAAAGGATCAAGGTAATGGGGACATTTATTTAAAACATGAGAGGGGATATCCGCCTCAAGGGTTGGTTCAATTCTAGGAAGAATTCCCCACCAGTTTCCTCACTCATTAAAAGTGGTAGGCATACAACCTTGTAGATCCATCAAATGAGGTATTAATTACCACAATTCATCACCTCAAAAATGTAAAGGATAGTTTCAATCCCTCTAGTACATTTCATGTCATGTAAAATAATTCTTAACCCATGGTGTTTTCTATTCTCCAACATCTCAAAGAGAATAAGAGGCTAGTCGCTGATCTTAATACTGATTAGTGACCATATTATGGTTCTTCCACATGGGACCCAATATTTCCTCTAATGGGGAAAAAGTCATCTTCTAGATTACCATAATTGATCATTCTAGCCCCACTCATCCAACCAGAACATAAGTCAGAGTGTATGGAATGTGATCAAGGTATTACTCATCAAACCTGAGTGAGAAGTATAATTATCCTCCTTGGGATCCAGGTCATTCCACTACACGAGTCAATGACCCTTCTCATAAATATAATGAGCTTATAACATAATGGTTCACATGGAACCTCACCAAGATAGGGAACCTCACCATGATGTTGTGATAGATTCTCTCACAACTCGCTTTGAGGCACTAGAAACATGAATGGTATTGATATCGCCTGATGAAAATCCACACACGACATGGGTGGAAAACATATGAGCACACCCAATTTTTTGGAATCCAATATTATCACCATTAAATTTTACTAGTTATCCACTATATCACCTGAACCACTTTATTTTAAGATGTTTACCTATGATAGGAACCCTAGTGTTGTAAGAGGCTGCCAAGATCTGATGGTTTGTTCAAAAGATGGAAGGACCTGCATTCATCTGGTACAGACAGCTACACATAGGTTCCATTTTTTGGTGTGGAATAACTTCATAGATATTTACTATACTATTTAAACTCCATCACAAGCAAGTCACGCATTTAAGAACTTTTCATGTGAAAACAGTGCCCTGATGAGCATGTCATGGATGTTGTTTCCCAGTGGAATGGTCTCATATATTCACTCGATATGACATTTTTCCAAGATAAGATGATAATAATGTGTGTGGTGAATGTCAAGGGATATATGGTCCATAACCTCATCACCAAAAACTTCTTAGGTGGAATCTGGGAATTTTTTAATAAGGTCCATTGTCTGGAAGTATCCCTACAGCGGACAAGAAAATCGCTCCCATTTCCTGTTCTAGCTCTAGAAAGAATATCTTCCAAATCAGATATTACCACCATTATGCATGAAGAAGACCCCAAGATTGTATATTTTTTTGGCTCCCTTTCCATAAGATCCTCACTGATTATATCCTTATCAAGCACAACATCACCCATCATAGAATTTTCAATCACTGCATCGCCATGTGTAGAGACCTATATGATAGGGTGTAGCACCAGACCCTCAATAAACCCTGGATCCCATAGTGCCCTTCCTAGAGAGAAAGTACCATACCTACTACTTCAAGTATTAATAGGTTCTAGGATAATTCATATATAACTTGGATAAGGATATTCTAAAACATCCAATGTGATGAAACCCTATGAATTTGGATTCACTGATCATCCTGATCATTACTCATACCATAGGATCCTCAAACATATTATCAATAAATGATATGTGTTCAAATATTGGATCCAAGACTAAGTGGATAGATTTTTAGTGAAGATGGGTAAATTCCTAATGAAGGTGAAACATTTCTTCACTTACCTCGGTAGTGACAACAAAGGATCATGTGAATAATAGTAGGCTTCCAGCCATAGGATATAGAAGTGTGAAATCTAGTTTCTATATAGGGGTGTTTCTCACACCCATGGTGTAATCTATGATAACTTAGGAAAGCCATACCCTACCTTGGTTTCCATTGCTTCTTCAGATACTTCCTATACATCCACATCATAAACTTACAAATCCTATAACAATATACATCACCAACACAAGGTAAATTAGAGTCCCACACTAGTGTTGAAGCCATATCCCACTCTCATCCATTTCATGCATTACTTGTTGGGAACAATGCTTAGGGTCCACCTAACACTATATGACATCTCCGGTGATGAGGAAGAGTATACCGACATTAATTTCATAAATATTCTAAACCGCTTCAAGATTCCCAACAGTTGGGAATGTAATGTAAACCCCCAGATCCCTCCGGCTGATGTCATCGAATGAAAAGATGAGGACATGTGACCCGCCAGAATGCTTAGGCCAGTGACTCAAACCAATTTTTCCATGTTATCATGACTAGGTAGTAGGTTTTTCATAGAACTTTTAAAGAGTTTTCCTCGCAGCCTGCTCCATTAGAAATTCCTCCATCTACGACCCTATTAATTCACTGGGCAGCTCATCTGGAACCGCATCGTGGTGAGCCACATAAATCCAGAGCTAACCTCAGCCAACTGACAATCATCTTATGGTGATTCATATAATTTCATCTAGTTAGTATAAGTAAATTTCTAGTATTATCCATACACCACTAGTTTATCTAGTATCATCTGTTGTGCCCCCAGCCAATGAGTGATCCCTATGGGAAAATCATTTCTTTGACATGGAAGTACGATGTGTTGATGAAACTTATTGGAATACCTGTAAGGATTTAAATCATTTAGGCTCTCCTCTTGGAAAAAGAAATGTGTGTGTACCTTTCAAAAACTTTTAAAATCCATCTCCAATTTGAAGAAGAAGTAGCCCTTATAGAGGCCTAATATAAGAAGTATTCCATGTGAGAGTAATTGAAAGCCATCATCTCAATTTTCAAGGAAGATGATAGCATCCCCATGTAGAAGAAAATACAACTGTTTAACATTATAGTCTTGCTCAATATAATGGATATCTACCTCTAACAGGTGGATACAAGTTCTAGGTTTATCCTCTTCCCAACAAAAAAGCTCCATGAGATAGGAATGACCAAAGAAGATCTGACGCCCTCTAACTTGACAATACAGGGTTATGACAGGAGTGAGAATAATCCTTGTGAAAGGGTTTGGTTAAAGACCATGTTTGGTGGATTGGAATAAAGTGATTAATTCATTGTAGTCTCATCAAATACCACCTACAACATGCTACTAGGTAGGACCTGGATTCATTTACATGTGGTTGTCCCCTCCTCATGTAACCAGTGCTTAAAGTACTCCCTCAATGGTCGGGTATGGATACTTCAGGGTGATACATCACCCATGACTCTTGTGAATCCTTCAATATAGATTATAACTACTATAAGAAGAAGGGAAGTAGGTTCTGACCAATGGGGTTGATTGAATCAATGCTATCAATGATCTAATAAACACCATGGTTAATCTAGGGAAAAAATTGGATGAATCCTTCATTCTACGGATTCAAAAGCTGGAGACCACAACAACATACCTTGGTTGTTTATTCATTGTCTCTGAGAAAAATGTTTTTAGCAGCCCTAAAAAAGGATCCATCTTATATTACCTCAAACTCTTACATGGGATAGTCCTGAGTGTTACTAGAATCCTCTACTCTCATCAAGTTATGATTGGTTCCCCCTATGGACAACATTTCATAGCATTTTCAAATGTTCCACAAAGAATGGTTGAATCGAGGAAAGTAGAAACACCACCATTTCATTGATATTAAGAATGGACCTGGTGGTTAGAGGCCAGATGGAATTGGATCAACACCCTCTATAACCACAATTTTAGTTGATAAGGAACCCCTCAATGAGGATTCTATGTCCTCCAAAGTAGGCCCAATGCTTTTATTGGGTTAGCTGGTCTAGATTAACTACCTCTTTATAATGATTCTGCTACCTCAGACGATGAATATGATTTGGAAGAAGACACTTCTACATTTGGAAAGGGTGTCCCCACCACCATTTATCAGTTTCCTCAGGTGAACCCTAGTACCAAGGAAGATATGAGGACAATGCAAATCAGTTCAACTATATATCCATGGGAGAAGTTTCGGAATATGGATTTCTTAAAATAGAACGTCAACATATTTTATTAGAGCTATGCTGAAATTATATGACTAGACACTCATGTCCCAATCCACCATATTGGTCTCCTAGTGAGTCATCATGGGTTCAATCAGACTCATAAAAAGGTAAACCACTCTCATGGGGATACGGTTAAGGCCACAGATGACAATATTATCAAAGCCAACTCTTTTAGGGAAGTCCAGTACCCCATATAGAGAGCAAACATCCTCCCAGTTAGGAATAAGAATGGGAAGATCAATGTATATATTGACTTCTGGGACCTCAACTGCCACTGTATGAAGGTTGATTTTACCCTTCTAGAGATAGTTATTTTTATTAATACAGTAGTCAGGTTTTAGTCCCCCTCCTTTATGGATGGATACTTTATGTATAACCACATCAAGATGGCTTATGGGGACGAGGAGTCTTCCACCATTAGGTATCGCAACTGAATTTCTACTACTAGGTGATGTCATTCAGTATAAAAAATCTTGGATCTGCTTATTAGCGATCCATGCACCATATCTTATGGTCGATCCTAAAGATGTTGTTTTAATGATACATGGATGAATTGATGATAAAATCCCACCAACATCAAGACCGTATCAAGGAACATGATAAGGTGTTTGGCGTCCTCTACCCCCAATAGATGAAGATGAACCCCTAAAAATGTGCAATTACTGTTACCTCTAGGAAATTTCTTAGGTTCATTGTAAGATATAGAGGCAATGAGATCAGCCCATAGAAGATCAATAGCTCCCCCAAGGAACCATTGGGAGTAGTGAGGTCTCCAAGGACACATAGGCTATATACTTATCATGAATCTAGATATCATGTCTAGGACCTTCTCAAGGCTCATGAAGAAAGGCACCATTTACCAGTGGGATGAGGATTTCCAAACAGCCTTCGACGAAATCATGATGTATTTTCTATAATCTCTAGTTCTGATTCCACCCATATCAGTGAATCCTATGGTCCCCTATGTGACCTCCCTATACTGGCTCTTTAGTTACCATATAACCCTGAAAATTAATAAGGGAGGAGAAAAAAATTTACACTATCTCAGTTGCTTGATCCTCAACAGGGATTCTAGATACTCCCCTATCGATAAGATTTTTCACATTCGCGTTTTCTAGTGATGAAGTTACAGAATTATCTTCAACATCATGAGATACATAAGGTGTCCTGAGTAGACCCGATGAAGTATATTCTCAATTTCACCATGTTGACGGGATTACTGGAACACTATGCAGTGATCCTCCTACAATTCAAAATCAATTTTGTGCTGGAAAAGGTTGTTAAGGGTCTAGAAATGGTAGGACTTTTGTCTGACCCTCTAGGCCCTTATCTCGATAGCAGTGAATAAAATTCACAGACCAAGAGAGGAGTCTAAGAACCAATCAAGGCCCCTAAAGAGACAAGGATAGTCATAGAAATGACTAGAAACCTACAAAAAAATGAATGTGTGCTACAATATCTTTGTCTTTAAATGTCTCATAATGTAGGACTCACACTTGTGTCATCATCCTTTTCTTGATTTTTCAGTTGTTGATCAATCTAGATGGATTTTCCTTTCGACTACTTTGGCCAAAGACATATGAATGTAGCACCATCCATGTCAACGAGGCCTGAAATATAAAACATCCAAAACTTAGAAGCAAAAAATCATTTCCTAACCATTCAACCAATGTCATACCACCAATGATGCACCCAACACAAGATACCTCCCCATGATTTCAATATCATGATTTTTTCCTTGAATCAATGTACACAATCAAATGACACACATTGGTAATAGTCTCAAGTCAAGATACCAATATACATGTTTGTAGATTGGAACAACCAATGACACCCAAAACACATGGTGCTCCAATTGGATATTATTTCCTCATGATCTCACTACTAGAGATTACCATATATGAAATTCATGTGATGAAGTATAAATTATTATGATCCCCACCACATGATAGTCAAACATCTACTGTGTCCAGTCAGTAAGATGTATCTAGACCATATGACCTCAGTTTTAGATTAATGTCAGAGTATCTTGAGGTTTTCATTATAGCCTGAGATATTCTATAACCTTTTGATATGAAAATTATTCTAGGACATGACCATTAAATAGTGGATGTAAAAAATTCTACACTATAATTGTGAGTAGGCATCATATATAGCTTACTGTACACACAATATGGTAATCAAAATTATTGTATAGTTAGTTCTAGGAAACCCACTATTTCAACACTCACACTTTCACTAGATCCAACTTGATAAATATAATTGTTAGGTACTCTCATGATAAAGATCATGTTTTTGTTGTTTGATGGTTCTTTCACCTAGGTCTTACACATTTTTACTGTGTGGGAATTCTACTATATGCAACCTCATCCCCTTGAGTAAATCTTCTCAAGAGATGGTAACCCTGAGTATATTGCATTTTCTCACTATCACAACGTGACATTCTTGCTAGTAATAATAACATAATTTATATTATGATAATACTTTACTTACTGAGTGTGATTCTAAGAATTGGAATAAATTCTTTCGTTTCGTAACTGCATCCTAGCTGCTTTAAAAGCTGCAACATACTCAATATTTGTAGGTATGGATACCATTGGATTTGTAATCATTACTCACTCATCATCTTAGACTAACTGCAATACTAGATGAAATTTATCTATGGAAAACCAGTTTATGTACCACAATAACAAGTATTCTTCTTCTCCTCTTACTAGGTACATGTCATTTGTACTTGCAAAAGTACAATATGAGAGTGTTGATTGCTTCTCTTACAGTTCCCCTAGATATAATTGATATCTTCCTACTATAAATTATATCTTGTAAATATCAATTTTTTACATAACATGGAATACGTGATTGATACATCACTGAAGCATATGGAACTCAAATCACAATATTAATCTCCTTCCATTTTCCAACCATGTAAACCTATAGGGATTATTCCATGTGCTAGTGGAAACAACTATTAACTTCAATTGTTCGTATTTTCAATAGTATTTCAAACTATGTATGATTGACTATGTCCACAAAATCATTTGATCTACCTCAGTAGATCATTTTCCCTAGAACATAGGTTTCTACTTTAATTCAATCACTGGAGAACAATTTTTATTCTAGTCTTAACTAACAATAAGACCAATATCATTTTTTCCATATGTTGTCGAACATATTTCATTTGGAAAACTATGGAGTGCCCACTAACCTTTTGTAGAAACATGGAAAATATTAATTCCAAATTAATGTCTTATGATGTAATTTCTTACAATACTCGTAAATTGGATTTTAGTAACTTTCACCCCTTATTGGCATTTTGTGATGTCATCATCTCTTTCTAGTTTCAATGTATAGACACCTTCCATGAATGTTGATCTTGACATCCACTGTACAATTAAATGATCTAAAAATATATCTATGACAATTAAAATTATAATGGATTTTGTCATACTGAATTTGTGTAACCAATCAAGCCTTATTGGAACTACTCATGTACCACCCATGTATAAATTCACTTGAATACTCTCCGATGCATTCATCTTATAATCCCCTTTTAACTTTGATACATGGAATCCATTATTAAATTTTATTAGTCCTGTCAATATTATATAATTTCCATATACTACTCACTTGTAGGAATTACTATTCTAAATGAATTATATATCACCATCCTTAGTGATTCTTAAACCATCACCATGGTTTTTAACCTTCAAACGTAGTATGTGTCTCTGAAACATTCTTATTCCTCATGTACTTATGCATCTTGTTCTGATGCCAACCATTTTTGCATCTATAGAATTGAAAAAATCCCTGTCAATCTTGCCCCCAATTTCTTTAATGGAGATCTTCACCCTTTTATCGAGAAGCATACTGTCACTCGACTACTACTTTTCTATCTTAGGTATTTATATAATATCCTAAGAAACCATTAGGATAATTACAATAAATTCACAATGTGTTTGTTCCTAAAGGAATTTTTTTATGTCCTAAAAAACTATTTGCATCCAAATACATGTCTTATGACATAATGGATTTCCATCATACTATGACTCATATGATATCCATTTTTCTTTTTTAGTTGGAATATTGGTCATGGGATTTTGCTGTTATATGAAAATCACGTCTTGAAATATGATGAAAGTTACTGGAGGATGTAACTTTTATACTACTTACATCATTAGTCTGATGTATAAAATGTACTTTTAGGAATTGGTCCACACTACATTTTGTTTATCAATGTTAATATGTAAGACTCATCAATGATCCTCCTTATGAAAATCAATGTCATTATGTAGTTAAGGTAATGTTCATTAAGGAATTACT
This sequence comes from Viscum album, assembly GCA_963277665.1. Classification (NCBI taxonomy): domain Eukaryota; kingdom Viridiplantae; phylum Streptophyta; class Magnoliopsida; order Santalales; family Viscaceae; genus Viscum; species Viscum album. The sequence goes on along the minus strand of OY728153.1, from coordinate 567,634,647 downwards.
CCACACTACATTATCATGATCAATGAATGCTTGGTCGAGATATTCTTCGGCAAGCCAACCTGAAGAAACTCATATATTTTGACCATGATTATACTTCATTATCATATTCCTTAATAACTTAAAAGAATCTTATGAAGTATATTTACCACTAGATTTTCCTTGGAATAGTTCACGCTAACTTGATGAACTAATTCGATAATCATTGTCATGTACCTCTATTTGTAATGGTTTCTTTGTCCAAACTAAATATGTCGATAATACCAAATGTGTTGAGCTATATTGATCCTAAAAACCAAACTTATTATATCCTTGAAATCCATTTAGTTTTTCATTAAAAAGAATTATCTTTTCACAATATGGTAGAAGTCCTACATTTTTATATTCATCACTTATTGCATGTGATTCGAGTACCACTAAACTATTTGTTGAGTATGTTACCACAAACAACATGGATTCCATAACATAGAATAATGTTTCATTATGTCCAAAGAGCATCTGAGATAAATTTTTTGGTTATACTCATAACCTTGTTTAACTAGAATCAATCACTTAGAAAATTGTAGTTATGCGTTTCTCACCAATGACTTAGGAATCACCCTTTCTCAGCTGCTTGGTGAAGAAACCTTACTTCTTATAATGTTTCTATACTTACTTGGTTAATGTATTTGAAAACACATATGATATTGGAATATGTTATTTTAAACCCATGAAGTATGTCAGAAACCATACTATTATTTGATTAATATATACTGAATAAGAAGCGGATTTATGCTTATTCAATTTAGTTCATTTTGTTTTAAACATACATAAATTTATTTTATAATATTCTTTGAAATTACGATCCTATTAAATAACCAACCTCTATGATTAGAAGAAAATTACAGAGGTCACATTGGCATGACTTTCCATTGGCCTTTTTTCCTTGTCTTCTAATTTATTCACCATAAGAACTAAAGAGAGTACTTTATTTAATATTCTTATTACTTGGTGAATCTTACATAAAAGGTAATGAAACACTTACTCAATACTATTCATTTGAATACTTAAACTAAACTAGAGTAATTGGGTGAAAATGTATAAGAATAGGATGTCATGAAAGATCATACTCTGCCTTTCATTTTTACACAATGCCAGTGTAATCATCGCATTCAAATCTTGCTTCAATTTCACCTAAAAAACTTCTTGGAGATGAGACTACATGAGTCTCATGTATGAACTTTCTCACCCACACTTCTTGAGGTAGCATAAAATTTATAGGGACACCAACACCTTGAATTTCTTTTATTATAGTAATGTGAAGAATAAACTATACTACACATTGAAATTCATGATATTTTAAACATTAACTTTGTCCAATATTTATCGCAGCTTATGAATTTTGTTATTACTTTCCATTTTATGCAAATAAAATTTAGCAGAAAATAAATTTTATGTTGATTAACAAATTTAGACATTACTAGTTAATTTAATAATTAATTATCTCCCACTATTTTATCATATTCTAGGAACCCTATGTAATATAACTAGAATAACCTGACATTGGTGTATTCTAGTGGAAAGGATCCATGAACCTCCCCTCATAGTCTACAATATATGGATACACCACTACTCAGAGAGTTCAAGTTAGGGTTTTCCAGGAAAACCATATTAACTCATAGTTCCTTGATTTTCTGAGTGATGACTTAGCTTCAACAATAATAACTTGATTTACTCAACAATTTCCTGAAAAATGAAAAAATGTTATCTATGGATAATCCTTAATACCATTTCTGTTAATTAAACCCACCATTCTCATTATAAATCCCTGATAGTAAGAGGCACCCTCATATATGGCATGACTGGCACCCAAACACCTGATTTTGTTCAAATTTGAATGATGGAAGGTGATAAATACTTAATATTTATTTGAGGGTTTTTGTGTTTTAACAAAAAAATGTAATCCATTTTTATTAATATTGTTCATGTATTCCTTCATGCTCACAATAGAACATTAATAGAAAATCACATGTCGCTTCATTATGAATTTTATTATTTAATATTTTATGTATTTTACCACTATTTTTTAATATGAATAAATAAATAAATAAATAAATAATGTTAAACTATTTCCCAACTAGTCTTAAGAATCTATATGACCCATGGGCATTAAACATGAGTCGTATCGTGACTCCTGATGTAGTTAACCCTGTCCTGAATGTATGATTCTTATCTGGAGTTTCACCTTCTCTTGGCAGAGTCCACATCAAGTCATGGAGTATCGCCTTGTATTTTCAGGTTCCACGTAATGTATTTTATCATCATGATCAATGTACACCACCTCATCTTGGTGGGGTCCATGTCATACACTGTTTTCGTCCAATGTAAAAAATACTCACGCATAGGTGAGGGGGACTAGGGGTGTTATGCACATCACATAAAATTGGGCACACAAGACCTTATACATTTTAACTGAAAACATAGATGATGTGTATACCATCATTTAATTATTTACAGGTACTGCATGCGATTAAAATAAATAATTAAAAAAATGAAAAAATACACAGGTCGTTACTCAAAACCAATAGGTGTGTAAAATGACGTGTGATATAAAAATAAATTTCATTAAATAAGAATGAGGGTTATTTAATGAAATTAAATGAATTATATAATTAAAATAATTTAATTAATTATCAGTCTTCTAATTAAATTAATTTTAATGCCAAAAATTTAATTAATTGATTAATTTAATTTATTACGAATATTAAATTAATTTTACCATCAGGTATTAAAAATTATTGTTTTCAATCGCAACAAATATATTAATTAATTTAATTTAATTCTAAAAATAGGATAATTAATTATATTAATTAAATTAACCTGGGCCCTGAAAAACCAATGATGGTCCAAAACGAGCTGTGTCGTTCCCACACAAACCCATTTTTGGAAGAGTAATGCTCGTTCCTGGGTTTTCTAGACCAATCAGGTCCGTCCAAACCCATTTCGAGTTGGGAAAACCCAAACGGGCCTTGACTTGGGCATTTCAAGTCCACAAAATCAGGTGTACCTAGGTGTTGAAGGCATGCCGAAAGCTCTCTGAAAAAGGGCCAGTTGGCTTCAGGTTTGTCGATGTTTGATGGAGGAGTCCCACCACTGCAGAGATCTGGGGAGACCGGTGCTCAAGTTTGAAAGGCAACGTGAGTGGAAACATAGATCCTAATGGGGTCCGGCCTGGAATCAGGCTGGTCGGGATGAGGGAGGCTAGCACTACGATGGTGAGGCATCATGGTGGTTCATAGGAGGTCGTGGGATCCGACTATTGTAGGTCGCCTGGGGGGAGGCGGACATGGGTTGGCCAACACCGATGGGGTGTGGTGCCAGGTGGTAAGTCAGTTGTGATAGGGGAGGCAGAGGGATGCTCCTATTTGTAGGGAAAAGATATAGCGGTAGGATGGGGCTAGGGAGAGCCACTAGGGAGGTGGTACAAGGTCCATCGCCTTCTTCGACGGTCCTCAACGGAGGAGGTAGGTGGTCTAGGGGCGTCGTCGACCTAGGGAGGTTGTGATGTCCTACTCGAGGGAGGGGTCCTTATGAACCCCTTGGAATCCATTTAAAAGAAAAATTACTTTAAAACTCTAACAACTCTTTTTTATTTTAAATGACTCCATGATGAGTCAAGTAGCCAGCCTTTAGTGTGGGTTTCTACTCATAATTTCATAAGGGTATTCATTATACATTAAATATAATGATAATAAAATAATTATAATAAATTAATAAATTAATATTATTATAGTATTATAATAATAAAATAAATGATATTATAATAATAAAATTATTTTGTAAATTAAAAATTATAAAATTCCTAATTTGTATATAATTGTAATTACTTCTCATAAGTTCAAACTGGCTGGGACTTCGGGGTGAACGAAAGTTATCCAATAAACATTAAAACACATGATCAAACCACAAATTTGATCTAATCCGAAAATTTAAAATGCAAATAACATGGTCTATAATGACCCAACCCCAATTACCTAGAGTCGGTGCATTATTTTAATACATTGGCATGATTACAAGGAATCATGTCATGAAGGACCGATCAGTTTAGCAGTCCTGAAAATAGATTACATACATGAACATTAGATTAAACTTTCTAACATAAAAAATAGCATAAATAATCCTTTGATAATTCCATTGTTCCCTTAGCTTAACCCAACATCTCAATCATAAAACACTTCCTGGGATCCTGTGATAATAAAACATAATAAAGGGGTGATCTTAGATGCTCAGTAAGGGTAAAAGTTTAGTAGAAGCTATAAACATTTAAGGTAAGATTTTTAATAAAAAAAAAACTTTTTAAACATAAAATTGAACATAATGTGGAAAAAATAAATCAAACATTACCATATTAACATGAACATGGATATTCTACTAGTCAAATAATCACATGTAATAACTAATTTCAAAATGAGGTAATGCAAAATGCTGGACATCATAACCACAAAGTCAGGGCCTCATTCCAAGACTACAACTTTTTTTTCCAAGGCCTTATGCCAAGACACTAGTTTGTTTAATGAGACCTACCGATGCAATGAGGAGCTATAGTGGGCTCCACCCGTCACTTACTAAGTCTAATGCATTCCTCATATGAAAAGGTTGAAGCATAACATAAAAATTTGTATTAAAACTAGAATACAAATTGATAATACTTTAACCATGAAACATGAATGTTATAAAAATAGCACATCCACAGTCAAACATATCAAAAACCTTCAATACAATATGAAAGATTGTATATATAAAAAATCAACTTCAAAAAAGTTTAAAATCTAGCAAAGGATGTTGACATAGTTGAAAATTATCAATAAAATGTTTTGAGAGAAATACCCATTTTTATCAAATCATTTAAAAGTATCAAAATTTATAAAGGAAGTCATTTAAAAAAGATTTTTTTGTCAAAGTGTCCTATACCACTTTGATACTTTTTAAAATAATTATCATTTCAAATCATTAATGTCCATATAAATAAATCCTTAAAATCATTTTGAAAACATGGACATTAATTAAAAGGGTTTAGAATGATAAATCTTTAAAACATTTAAAATGATGATCTAATTAAATAGAACCTCCCATAAAACCTCAAAAGATTCATTTGGAAAATATTTTTATGAAATATGGGTATCGATGATTTGTATTTCTCAGAAAATACTTACACATGAACAATCTCAGATAATAATGAGATTGAACAAATAACCCTTACCTTGCACTTTCCTTTGATTGATGGTACGTTTGACCTCCTATATAATGACCATTTTATGTTAATAAATTATAACATAACCATATTAATATTTATTTTATCATACATGATTCATTTATTACTTTATACAACCCATTTAATAATGATTTCTATGTTAAATTAACATTTTGGGTAATAATCTCTTTCTTTATCGTACATGTTTTAACATGTTATTCTAGATCGTATCATTTATATCATGATTTATATACTTCATGAATATAATACATGATTTATATATCATATATATTTAGAATATAAATATTTATAATAGATATATATATGAAATTGAAGGCACCGTTTATGGAGACGGTAGACCATACGTACGCATAAACGTTGTTTTCATTTTCATATCGTATTGAACGGAAGAAAGTGAATAAGATATATGTAAGTACGTACACACACACACACACACACATATATATATATATATATATATATATATATATAAATCACCAGTAGAATAATTATGTAATATATTATATACTTATTAATAATATAGGTTTTTATAATCCTCGTTGAATGGTGAATGTGGAAATGAATCTCATCGTGTTGTGGAGACGGTAATCCGTACATACCCACAAGCGACAATATCATTTTTTATGGTCAAATAATATATAATTGGATGGTATATAATATATAAATAATTATTAACATGTTATATTTATTATTTATATAAGTTATACACATTATTATACCTATCCAAAATAATGAAGTGTTTGAATAACAAACTACAGCACGACGTGGAGACGGTAAGCCGTACGTACACATGCATGGTGACATTATCATTCGTAGGATGGATCGAATAATGAACATGGTTGTGACATATTTATAATAACATAAATTAATGTATAAATTACTGGAGTTATTATTTTTATATGTTAATAAAACATAATGATGAAGTGGTAGAAGAAAAGAACTTGAAAGAGGGTGGTGAAATTATTACCACTTCTTCGGGTGTTTTCTATTGAGTTGATCAAAAGGGATCCTTAGGTTGGATTTCTGACAAAATTAAGTCATATAGGATTATTTGAGGGATTTTGGGAGTATATTTGGGCAGGTTTTGGAATATCAAAATAGCTTTGGAGGTGTGAATTTGAGAGAAGGGGAAGTACCCTTTTATAAGAGAGGTGAGGGTCACTTTAGGAAAAGATTAAATTATTAATTTATTATACAATCATATTCGGTATATAATGGTTTTAAATGAATTTATTTATATCCTTAGATGGTTATGGGTCTAAATTATCACAACCAATAGGTTTTATAAAAGTTTAGGTATCAATTTTAACCTTATCTTTTAGATTTAACAATTAGTTAAATAGTTTTTCTTTTACTATTTCTTCTTGTATTCTTACACTATATGGTTAATAATATTACTCTAAACATCCCAGATAACCTAAAGTGGTTCATTAACGACATATATAATATTATTTAATCCCTTTGTGCAAACCTTATATTTTTAGGAATATTATATAATCAAATAATACAGTTTTTGTTTTAAAAACTATTTTATGTCAATTTTTATACTATTTGGTGTTTGTTTTTTGTTAAACTCATAATAGTATGATTAATTTGAAAAACATTTATTGAATCAACTCTAACATTTAATATTAACCTATAAAATTATCATAGTTCATCAAAAGTATCAAATTACATTTCTCTGGGTATTTATACTATCAATTATTTTAATCTTTTTAATAAGTTAATTATTTCATAATCATTGTGTTATAAATAAATTTAATTATTTAATGTCTAAAAATTATAAATAAAATACCATTATGTAGGAAATCATTTTATATTTCTAATGAATATTTATATTTGAAATTATCTTATGTATAACCCTATTTTAAAATTCTTTAGTTATGAAAACGTTAATTTAATACTTTAAACTCTTCTTCAAATTAGATAATAATAAATGTCCTAATCTAATCCATGTGGACCTAAATGATCATATTTTATTACTAAGGATGTTTTTGGTCGAATTAAACTTATGAAATACAATTAGGACATGTGTTAGGGTAATTATAATATCATTTTTACCCTTAATTACCCTATTTACTTTTAATCATGGTAAATAAAAGTCAAATGTTACTATTGACCCAAAATTATTTTCATCTTATTGAACCACAATTTAATTACTGAGGTTAACCATGTCTCATAGATTTTTGAAATTCAACTCACATAAGACGTAAAATTAAGTTTTATTCAAATTTTCAAATGCTCTTAGAAGGTGGGCACAAGAAGGTAAAAAGTTCAATAAAATTTTATATATCTAAACTTATTATAAAATGACTCTAATGAATTAAATTGAACATATATAGTTATTATGTATCTATTTTGACCTAAAATAAATTAAATTAAATTAACTAATTACTTAAATAAAAAGTCATTTTTAAACAATAACACAGTGTTTTTCACTATTCACAAAAATTTAAATGTTTTAAAAAACATACCAAAAATTCACCCTAAGATAATTTTGATATTCAGAATTCAAAAATTAGTTCTATTTTACCAAATTAAAAACATTCAAGTTACATTAATTAATTTAAAATTAATTCATATTTTCAAAACCAAAAAGTGGGTTTTTAAAAAAGTAAAAACTATCAAAAGATTAACATGTGTTTATGTCAAATTTAATTGTGAAATTACTTATAATGACAAAAATTCTATTAAATGATAAAAATATAATATAATTATACTTCAAAACCATTCAATTGTATAATTTAACACTATAAATGTAACGCCCTGACCCCAGTTACCTAGATTCGGTGCATTATTACATAACATTGTCATGATACAAGGAAATCATGTCTCGAAAGACCGATCCATTTAGAAGCCTTGGAAATACTAGATACATTCATAAGTTTTACATTAAATTTTAAAATGAAAAACTAAAAAAACATTGTCACCATAGACCACACTCATATCCCTCAGACTATCCCTCCATGTCAGTCATAAAATACTTCTTCGCATCCTGGGAAATATAAAACATAGAAAGGAGTGAGATCTCATGCTCAGTAATGATAAAAATATAGTGGACACTTTCATAAATAAGCATACACATTTAAGACAATGCATAAGACTAAAACAAAAGACTTTTAAACTTGAACTTCTTTAAAATATGGCGATGATAAAATCAAATAATTCTATTTACTTATTCACATGGATATTCTACTAGTAGAAAAATCACATGAAATATCAATAGCCACTTTCATAATGATGGAATGCATAATGCAAGACTTTATAACCACATAGTCAAGGCCTTGTGCAAAGTCTAGAAATACAATTTTTCAATGCCTTGTTATAAGACACTAGTTTTTCTCTTAAGATATACTAATTAATCGAGATGATATAGAGGGCTACACCCGTCACTTATTAATTTCAATGTATTCCTCATATGAAAAGGTTTAAACATAACATAAACATTCGTATTAAAACTATCATACGAAATGTCAATACTTTATCCATAAACAATGAATAGTGTAAAAATAACACATCCACTTTCAAACATATCAAAAAACCATCAATACAATATGGATGTTTTGTATCATAATAAATCAACATCAGATAAGTTTAAAATCCATTAATGGATGTTGACATAGATGAAATCAAAACTATTTAAAAGAAATAAATATATCTATTTTGAAATCATTTAAAAGTCATGTAATTATAATAGAAAACATTTATTTTTAAAATATTCATATAATCCTATAAGGTAAGCTTTGATGATGTTATAATAGTAGAAAATAGCCACACCCGCCGTATAGGTTAAAAAAAGACATTATTACATTAATTGTTTTCGAAAAGGTCATAAAGTACCTTGTTTGGAAAATGACGGAAAGATTATTTTCAAAACATATATGGTCAAGTAATGGTATAAATGACATTAACCCATTGTCTAGTAAATAGTAAAAATGTTTTAAATACATTTTTAATAAAACTGGATGTTGATGATAAAGAGGTCCCAGTATATACTTACATAAAAACAACCTTGTATAAGTGAAGAGATTGTGAAATTAACCCTTACCTTGTAATTTTCCTTGGTCAAGGGAAGTTTAAAATCATTTATAATGGTGAAATAATTGTTATTAGATTATACAAGAACCATTTACATAATTATTATTTCATATTTTATTTTTTAATAATTCTTTCTTAATAATATTTTCGTATTATCTTCATTTCAGGTGTTAACAGATTCATGTTCCTTTATATTCTTTGTTACGTGAGTCATGTTTGTTATGGATGGGATGTATATTATTCATATCTAGAATGATATCAAGTATTTAAACATTATTTTTAATCATCAAATGTAAATTACTCTTGAATTATTACGATGGGGAATGAATCTCATTGCGTTCGTAGAGATGGTAATCCGTACCTATGCACGAGCGGCAATATAATTCTTTTCATATTAAAATAGTTTATAATTTAATGGTATATAATATATAAAGAATAATTATCATGTTATATTTATTATTTACATTATTTATACTCATTATTATTCCCATCCAAATGATGAAGTGTTTGAATAACAATCTACAGCACGACGTGGAGATGGTATTACGTACGTACGCACGTATGGTGACTTTGTCATTTATAGGATGGATGGAATAATAAATAGGGTTGTAACATTTTTATAATAATATCACATTATATAGAAGATATTTTATTTATTATTTTATAGTGGAAACAACAAATAAAGGGGATGGGGAAGAATAAAAGAACTTGAAAGTGGTGATGAAATATTTACCTCTTCTTCGGGTTATTCCTTTTGATTTGATCAAAAGGGATCCTTAGGTTGAATTTATGACTAAAGGAATTCATCTAGGATGAAAAAAGGATTTTTTAGAAGATATTTGGGGTGGTTTTGGCCGATCCAAATGTCTTTGAAGGTGTGAATTTGAGATAAGGGGGAGTTCCCTTTTATAAGAGGGGTGAGGGTCACTTTAGGAAAAGCTTGAAATATTTTTTTATAATAAAATAATTTTAGGTTTCTAATGGTGAAAACATGATTTATTTAGAGGATAAGGTGGGGATTGGTCGATAACCACTCAACCAATATGGTTTATACTTGTTTGGGTCACTATATTAACCTTATCTATTAGATTTAACTCTTAGTTAATTTGTTTGGCATTTACCATGTCTCTTTGTATTTTTATATTATATGGTTAATAAATTTACTATAAACATCCAAGTGAACCTCAAGTGGTTTGTTAATGACATAGATAATATTATTTAAGACTATTGTCTGAACCATAGGTTTTTAGGAATATAATATCAATTAATAATATGATATTTGTTTTAAAAACTCTTTTATGTCAATTTTGACACTATTTGTTATTTTGTTTTTGTTAAATTCATAACAGCATTATTACTTCAAAAAAATTTAATCATCTCTATCATGTCATATTAACCTAGAAAATTAGTGTAATTCATTAAAATTCCCAAATTATATTTATTTGGATATTTATAATATCAATTATTTTAATCTTTTAATAACAAGGTAATTACTGCATCATCATTGTGTCATAAATAAATTTAAATATTTAATGTCTAAAATTTGTAAATAAAATACCATTATGTATTAAATCTTATTAGATTTACAATTAATATTTATATTTGAATTTAACTTATGTATAACCATGTATTTAAAATGGTTTAGTTATTAAACTATGATTTTAACTCTTTTAACTCTTCTTTAAATAAAATAATAATAAATTTCCTAATCTAATCCACGTCAACCTAAAGGATAATATTTTATTCCTAAGGTTCTTTTTTGTCAAAATACACTCATCTAGTAGAATTAGTACATGTGTTAGCATAATTATATCAACATTTTTTACCCTTAATTACCCTATTTACTTTTAACCGTGGAAAATAAAAGTCAAAAGTTACTATTCAACAAAAATTATTTTTATCTTATTAAACCAAATTTTACTTACTGATATCTACTGTGTATCTCAGATTTCTTAAATTCAACTCACATAAGTGGTAAAATTAAGTTTTATGCAAATTTTCAAATGTTTCTAGGAGGTGGGTAAAAGACAGTAAAAAGTTCAATAAAATTTTTATATATCTAAAATTATTATAAAATGACTCCAATGATTTAAATTGAACTTATATTGGTATTATGAATCTATTTTTACCTAAAATAAATTTAAAAAAAATATATAATTATTTAAAGAAAAAGTCGGTTTTAAACAATAACTGAGTGTTTATCACTATTCATCAAAAATTGAATGTTTTCAGAAAAATACCAAAAATTCACCCAAATCTAATTTTGATATTTAAAATCCAAAAATAAAGTCTATTTTGAGAGATAAAATTTATAAAATTTTAAAAAGTGGGTATTACTATTCATAATGGCTATTTTTATTGGTCGTGGTGTGTTTGAATCTCAAAGTTGCGTACAATGCAAGCTATTTAATTATTCAAAGGGAAACATATCATTGAATCTTGGGGTGATACATTCTCTCCTCCTTCATATAATTTCATCCTCAAAATTTCTAGAATACTATCACACACAAAAATATTCAGGTAGTTCTTCATCATAATTTTCTCAGGTTCCCACGTTGCCTCTTCCATCTTATGGTTTCTCCAAAGAACTTTTACCAGATGATTCGTCTGATTTCTCAACACTTGTTCTCTTGTATCAAGAATCTTGAAAGGATATTCGCAATAAGACATATCGGGTTCTAGTTCTAATTCCTCGTAGGTGATTGTGTGTGTTGCGTTAGACATGTATTTTGTCAATAGTGATACGAGGAACACATCATGAACATTGGAGAGAGTTGGAGGCATTTAAAAAAAGTAAGCTATTGCCCCAATTCAATGTAGAATTTCAAAAGTTCTGATGTAACTGGGACCTAATTTACCATTCTTACTGAATCGTATAATTCCCTTCCATGGAGACACCTTCAAGAAAATATGATCTCCTACCTGAAATTCCAAATCCTTCCTTCGATTATCAGTATAGTTGTTCTTCCTACTTTGAGATGCTTTGATGTGGTTTTGGATTACCTTCACCTTTTCCATCGTTTCCTCAACAAGTTCTGGGCCAACGAGTTTTCTTTTACCAACATCTTCCCTAACAGATTGGTGTGCGACATCTCTTTCCGTATAACGCTTCATATGGTGCCATCTCAATACTTGAATGGAAGCTATTGTTATAGGAAAATTCTACCAGAGGTAAATATTGATACCACATACCGTTAATGTCAAGTGAGAAAGATCTCAACATGTCTACTAAGGTTTGAATAGTCTGTTCTGATTGTCCATTAGTTTGAGAATGGTAGGAAGTGCTCAAATGAAGTTCAGTGTCCAGGGATTTCTGATTACTTTTCCATATTGTTGATGTAAAACGGGGATCACGATCATAAACAATCAATATGGGTACTTCATGAAGTCTTACAACTTCAATAATATACAATCTTGCTAAACGTTCAAGTGGTAAATATACTCTTATAGCAATAAAATGTGCTGACTTGGTAAGCCGATCAACAATGACCCATATTGCATCATTCCATCCTGGAGTCTTTAGTAGTCTCATGACAAATTCCATCGTAATATTATCCCATTTCCACTCAGTTATGGGAAGAGGTTGCATAACTCCTCTAGGTTGTTGCCTTCCAACTTTCACTTATTGACAAACCATACATCTTGACACAAAATCAGCAATCTCCCTCTTCATGTTGTCCCACCAAAAATGTTCCTTCAAACCTCTATACATCTTAGTGCTACCCAGGTGTATAGAGAAATTGGAGCTATGAGCATCATAAAAAATTTCCATTTTTAGATCAGGTATATCGGGAACACAATATCTCTTCCCAAATTTTAAAATACCATCTTCATATATGAAGTTGATCAATCATGATCATTCACAGCTTTAATATTCTTTTGAAACTCTTCATCATCAGCCTGAGAACTTTTTATCCTTTCTAGTAAAGATGGATTGGAAACCATTTGAAAAAGTAATGATGTTTCACCTTCCATGACAATTCCCATATCCATTTTTACTAGATCCCTAAAAATAAGATCCCTTTAAACCCTCATCTTTTTCAAAACTCCATGATCCTTTCTGCTCAAAGCATCTGCCACCTTGTTTGCATTCCTGTGGTGGCATTGTTTTGTGCAATCATAATACTTGAGTAGTTCAAGCAATCTATTTTGCCTCATGTTGAGTTTTTCATTGAGAAAAATTACTTCAAACTCTTGTGATCGGTATATATCTCACATTTTCACCATAGAGAGAATGGCTCCATATATTCAAAGTAAATATTATAGCTACTAACTCAATATCATGAGAAGGATAGTTTTTTTCATGAATTTTAGCTATCGTGATGCATAGGCAATAACCCTATCATTCTACATTAGGACACAACCATGAAATTTCTCTAAAGAATCAATATAAATAACAAACCCATCATTCCCTGATGGGAGAGTCAAGATAGGAGCGTTGACTAATATTCTATTCACTTCTTCAAAACATTATTTAAACTCCTTTTTCTAAAAAAATTAACCCCTTTACGTGTGACCATGGTTAATGGGTTAGCTAATTGGGAAACATTTTGGATGACCGATAGTAACCTGCTAATCCAATAAAACATCATACATCAGTTATACTCATCAGTGTTGTCAATTCTTGGATTTTTTTTGTCTTAGAAGGATCAACAGAGATTTCATCCTTTGAAAAAATATGGCCAAGAAAATAAATCTCCTAAATATAGAATTCACACTTGCTAAACATCCCATAATATTCATTTCTTCTGAGGGTTTTCAGAATGGTGCGCAACTAATTTTCATGATCTTCATAGCTTTTGGAGAATACCAAGATATCATAAATAAATACCACTACAATGTCACCAAGATATTCCTTGAAAACTCTTTTCATTAGATTCATGAAAATAAAGGGTGCATTAGTCATCCCAAAAGGCATTACTGGAAACTCATAATGCTCGTACCTGGTTCAAAATGCTGTTTTCGGAATGTCATCCATCTTTACACACAATTGATGATATCCAGATTGTAGTTCAATCTTTGAAAAATATTGAGCTCCATGAAGTTGTTCTAATAAATCATCAATGTGAGGTAGTGGATATTTGTTCTTTATTGTTATAGCATTGATCTCCATTTAGTCAATGTACAACCTCATAGATCCATCTTTCTTCTTAGAAAAAAGAACAGGGGCTCCCCATAGAGAAAAAATATTGTGAATAAATCCCTTATTACTCAATTCCTCTAGTTGTACCTTTAGTTCCACTAATTCCATATTGGCCATTATATAAGGGGTCTTTGATATAGGCCTTGAACCATGAATTAAATTAATGGAAAACTAAATTTCTCGTTCTGGAGGATGTCCAGGTAAATCCTCTGGAAACACATCAACATATTCTTACACAATAGGTACATCCTCTATTTGAACATTCTTTTCCTCATCCATTGTTATTTCATTCTCTTCCTACCCAATAATTGAATTTATATTAGTTAGTGGGGGTGGATCTAGATAAGAATCATATCGTGACGTTTCTACTCTAAAGATAAGGTACTCCTTATCATCATCAAAAATGGTAACCTTCTTCTTCTTATAATAAATATTCTCATCATGGTCTAAAATTCAATCCATACTAAGGAATATATCAAACTCAATCATGGGTATGATGATGATATCAGTAGATATATAACCTTTAAATGCCTTAATCGGAACTGATTCACAAAAATTTGTTGTAATGATACTTCCCTTAGGGGTTTTGACTGACAACACCCTTTTTAAATCAGATTGGAAATATCTAATTATCTTAGAAAACTAGGAAGATATGAAATAATGCGATGATGCAGAATCAAATAAATCATTTTCTAAACTTGAGAAAACCATTATATTACCTGCCACCACATCTTTCCGATCTTGAACCTCAGTAGTAGGGATTGAATAATCTTAGCCTTGATCCCTTTCCCTTTTCTAAGGTATGTTCCCTTGGCACTTAGGACATTCATTTCCATAATTTCCCCTTTATCTACAATTGTAGAGTTCAACATTGACAACCTCTTTCTTTCCCTTTAAATCACGAGCTTAGTGGCCTTTTTCACCACACTTGTAACAAACTCTCATTCCCTTAAGGTAAGTACCTGGGTGTTTCTTCCCACATTTACTGCAGGATGGATATTCAACTTTTCCCTTATTCCCTTTATTTCCATTTCCAGAGTGTTTAGCAGATCTCTTCTTCTCTTACATTGCTTTAAAGTCGTAAGACATAGATAATTTCTTTTCTTTCTTTATACACATGAGACAATGTCTTCATATGAGGAGAAGGATTGAGAGAATAATCCTCAGTAGATAAATGGTTTTAACCCATCAAATAAATGATCAGTCTTACTATTTGGGTTACGTATATAATCTGCTACATGCCTTTCCATCCTTGTAAAGTTAGCCTCATACTTTGTGACATTCTCATCCTCCTATTGCCTCAGTCTCAGAAATTGTCATTCCATATCCCCTCGATGGTCATGAGGAAAGTATTTTTCTACGAAAAGTTCTTTAAACTCCATATATTTCATACTTGATAGTTGTTCATCCTCCTTTGTATTTTGGATCAATGACCACCATTGATCTGCATCTCCCATGAGGTGATAAACGGTCATGACAACTTTTTCCCATTCACTAATCCCCAAAGCGTGAAATATTTTCTCTAAGGAATTTATCCATTTATCGGCTACTAATACATTTTTACTCCCATTGAATGTTGGTGGTTTGTTCCTCATTAAACAGTCTAACATTGATCCTCTACGTTGTGGATCAGGGTGCTCTATACGGGTAAGGTTATTATTCATAACTTTAGTGAGTTGTCCCAGTATGGTGATAAGATGATCAACACCATTTTCTTCACCATCTCCACTATAATTATCTTGAGTAGGTGGTAAATCCATTAATAGATTACGTGCGTTGATACAATTTCCATTCCTTCCACTAGGCGCTATTTCTAAATAATGGCATAAACTATATTAGTTTATGAATCACAATACATAATTCCAAACATGTAAAACAGTTAACATAAATTGAATAATTTATGGATATAATCTATAATTAGAAAAAAAATTCTTTGAGGAAGTGTATACTCTTAAACCCTTCATAATGGTTTGTAATGAAAATGAGAATTATCCAAAGCATATCCCCCAGGAGTGTCATAACCAAGAGTGCAGCAAGGCCCATTGTCATGCACCAGTTCCCGTTCGAGTCTAGCTCAAAGCGGTGTTTTCAGGTTTTACCCCTAGGTACATCTTTGCTAGAGCCTCCTCTACCTTCTCATATCCAGGAATGGATGTATTGCATGGAAAACTCACAAAATCTATACAGTACCAAAATTCTAGGAAGTTCTTCTATACTAATCCTCAAAGTCTATCTTAGGGTAATGTGGTCTAATCAAGGTTTATCTAGATCAAGATTCCATGGTTTGTACTAAACATCCTTTGATACAAACAATAATGCCCCAACCCCAGTTACCCAGAGTCGGTGAATTATTACATAACATTGGCATGATACAAGGAAATCATGTCTCGAAAGACTGATCAGTTTAGTAGCATTGAAAATACTAGATACATTCACAAGTTTTACATTACATTATAAAATGAAAAACTACAACAAAATTTTCTATATAGAACACACTCATATCCCTCAGACTATCCCTGTAGTTCAGTCACAAAATACTTCTTCACATCTTGGGAAAAATAAAACATAGAAAGGAGTGAGCTCAGATTCTCAGTAAGGATAACAATTGAACAGAAACATTCATAAATATGCATAAAAATTTGATGCAATTCATAAGACTAAAACAAAATACTTTTAAACATGAACTTAAGCATAATATGGAAAAGATAAAATCAAATAAATCCATTTATATAGTCACATGGACATTCTACTAGTCGAATAATCACATGCAATATCAATAACCACTTTCATAATGATAGAATTCATAATGTCAGACATCATAACCACATAGTCAAGGCCTTATGCCAAAACTGAAAATAAGATTTTTTTTAAGGCCTTGTGAAATGACACTAGTTTGTCTCATGAGACCCAATGATGCATCGAGGAGTTATAGTTGGATCCACCCATCAATTACTATGTACAATGCATTCCTCATATGAAAAGGTTTAAACATAACATAAACATTCATATTAAAACTAGCATATGAAATGTCAATACATTATCCACAAACCATGAATGGTATAAAAATAACACATCCATAGTCAAACATATCACAAAACCTTCAATACAATATTGAAGTTTTGTATCATAATAAATCAACTTCAAATAAGCTTAAAATCCATCAAAGGAAGTTGACATAAATGAAATCAAAACTATTTAAAATAAATACCTCTTTCTATTTTGAAATCATTTAAAAGTCATATAATTATAAAAGAAAACATTTATTTTAAAAATATTCTTATAAGCTTGTAAGGGAATCTTTGATGATGTAATAATGGTAGAAAATAGCCGCACCCGTCGTATAAGTTAAAAAAAGACATTCTTACCCTAATTTTGTCGAAAAGGTCATAAAGTACCTTGTTTGGAAAAAAACAAGGTTACTTTTAAAAAATATATGGAAAATTAATGGTATAAATGAATTTACCCCATTTTCTAGTAAATAGTAAAAATGTTTTGAAGTGCATTTTTAAGAAAGACAGATGTGGATGATTAACAGGTCCCAGTATGTACTTACGTAAAAACAACCTCGGATAAGTAAATAGATTGTGAAATTAACCCTTACCTTGTACTTTTCCTTGGTTGAGGCTAGGTTAAACTTCTGTATAATTGTGTAATCATTGTAATTAAATTATACAAGAACCATATACATAATAATGATATCATATATGATTCTCAAAGAATACTTTGTTAATAATATTTTAGTATTATCATCGTTTCATGTGTTAACTGATTAGCGTTCCTTTATATTATTTGTTATGTGAGTAATGTTTGTTATGTATGGGATGTATCTAATTTATATCCAGAATGATATCAAGTCTTTAAACATTATTTTTAATCATCAAATGAAAATTAGTCCTGAATGGTTACGAAGAGGAATGAATCTCATCGTGTTCATGGAGACGGTAATCCGTACATACGCACGAGTGACAATATCATTATTTTGTTAATAAAATAGTATATAATTGAATGTTATATCATATATACAGAATCATTATCATGTTATATTTATTATATACACTATTTATACTCGTTATTATAAACATCCAAATGATGAAGTGTTTGAATAACAAACTATACCATGACATGGATACGGTAATCTGTATGTACACACGTATGGTGACTTTGTAATTTATAGGATGTATAGAATAATAAATAGGGTTTTACCATTTTTATAATAATATCACATTATATAGAATATAGTGGATTTATTATTTAATAATGGAAACAAAAAATAAATAGGAAGTGGAAGAAGAAAAGAACTTGAAACAGGTGAGGAAATATTTACCTCTTCTTCGGGTTCTTCCTTTTGATTTGATAAAAATGGCTCCATAATTTGGATTTATGTCTAAAAAAATACTCTAGGATGAATTTAGTATTGTTTATAGGATATTTGGTCAGGTTTTTGTCGAGAAAAATGGATTTGATGGTGTAAATTTTAGAGAACGGAGAGTTCCCTTTTATAAGAGGGGTGAGGGTCACTTTTGGAAAAGTTTGAAATATTATTTTATAATAAAATAAATTTCTATTTATAATGGCTCAAAAATGATTTATTTAGACGATATTTTGGGTATGGGTTGGAAACCACTCAACCAATAGATTTTATATAGGTTTGGGTCACTATATTAACCTCATTTTTTAGATTTAACTCTTAGTGAATTTGTTTGACATTTACCATGTCACTTTGTATTTTTATATTATATGGTTAATAAAATTACTATAAACTTCTAGGAGAACCTCAAGTGGTTTTTTAATGACATATATTATATTATTATAGACTTTTTGCCAAACCATATATTTTTAGGAAAAGAATATTAATTAATAATATAATATTTGTTTTAAAAACTCTCTAATGTCAATTTTGACACTATTTGGTATTTTGTTTTTCAAAAATTTATAAAAGCATAATTACTTCGAAAAAAATTCATTTAATAAACCCTAACATGTCATTTTAATCTATAAAATTATTTTAATTCATTAAAAGTCTCAAATTATATTTATTTGGATATTTATAATATCAATTATTTTAATCATTCATTAATAAGGTAATTAATGTATCGTCATTGTGTCATAAATAAAATTAATTATTTAATGTCTAAAAATTATAAATAAAATATTATTATGTATAAAATATTTTTAGATTTCTTATGAATATTAATAGTCGAATTTATCTTATGTATAACCCTATATTAAAAATGTATTAGTTATTAAACATTGATTTTAACTCTTTTAACCCTTCTTTAAATAAAATAATAATAAATGTCCTAATCTAATCCAAGTAAACCTAAAGGATAATATTTTATTCCTAAGGTTGTTTTTGGTCGAAATAAACTCATCCAATAGAATAAGTACATGTGTTAGGGTAATTATAACATCATTTTTACCCTTAATTACCCTATTTACTTTTAACCGTGATAAATAAAAGTCAAAAGATACTATTCACAAAAAATTATCTTATTGAACCACATTTTAGTTACTGATAACAACTGTGTCTCTCAGATTTTTTATATTCAACTCACAGAAGCGGTAAAATTATGCTTTATGCAAATTCTCAAATGCTCCTAGAAGGTGGGTAAAAGACGGTAAAACGTTCAATAAAATTTTTATATATCTAAACTTATTATAAAATTATTCCAATGAATTATATTGAACATATATAGGTAATATGTATCTATTTTGACCTAAAATAAATTTAAATAATATAAATAATTATTTAAATAAAATGTAGGTTTAAACAAAAACTCGGTGTTTTTCACTATTCATCAAAAATTGAATGTTTTCAGAAAAATACCAAAAATTCACCCAAAGATAATTTTGATATTCTGAATCCAAAAACGAAGTCCATTTTGAAAGATAAAATTTATAAAATTTTAAAAAGATGGTATTACTATTCATAACGGCTAGTTTGATTGGTTGCGGTGTGTTAGAATCTAAAAAATTGCGTACAATGCAAGCTATTGAATTATTCAATGGGAAAAGTACCCTGGAATATTTGGGTGTTACAATAAATTATTTTGATTAAAAAAGTTTTTTTTCAGTTAAAATTTAGTTATTTTCACTATTCAACCAAATATAAATGTTATTGAAAAAACAACAAAAATATATGGAAACTAAATTTTTATACTCCGATTCTAAAGAAGAAGTTCATTTTGCCCAATTGAATATATTAAAGTGTTAAATATTGGATATAAAAATGGTTTTCCATTAAAAGGTGGTAGAATTACATTTTTCAAAAAATAATTCTTCTATCTGAAAAAATAAATTTGTTCTTATAATATGTCAAAGAAACACATAATATGGATTCTAATATTTTGTAGAGTATATAAAATTCAAAATTTAGTTAACATTATTCATAGACACTTTTTTAACTGCTAGTTTAGTAAGTTGTGGTGCGCTCAAACTCAATGGTGCATGTTGTGCAAGTTACTGAATTACTTTGAAAAGATAACGTACTATGAAATCTTTGGGTGTTACATGGTCATTCAACAATGGATCAACACATGGTTTGAAATGTTAGAACTGAATTCAAACCCTCTACTCAATTTTAATGAAGATTGATTTTTATAGGTTTAAAAAATCCACATGATCACTTTGATACCAATTATAGGAACTGAAACCAACAATAGAATCTGATCGGCTGAGGATTTTAAAATTTTTCATCGAAGGGATGATGTAACGTGTCATTGCGGACAATCCAGGCCCTGGTAAGGTTTGAGGATCTCGCATAAATTAAAGGATCATGTAAATTAAAATTGAAAACATATGTAATCAGACATGAAGGTGTTCTCTACTGCAACTCACTGTTGGCGATCTTTTCTTGAAGGATCTATTTGAGGATCCCCATAGATCATCCACACATTCTTCAAAAATCAATGGGTGTGCCGATCGTCTAATTCAAGGTGCTAGCCTGGAAATTCAATGATATCTTCAACATCACGATGATCACCGCAATCCTCTTCCTTTGATGCTTGAATGTAGAATATGGATCACCACATGAGGGGGAGAGTCTCTCACTCTAAAAAGAGGTATCAGAGAGAGGCTCTCATTCATTAATGAATGAATAGTTAATGGTGAGAGAGTCGCTCTCTCTATTTATAATTGAGTTGCTAAATCTCCAGTTGGGTTCCCCTACCCCTATTAGTTTCAATATCAACTAATTAATAACTATGATGAGCTAAACTGCGACATAAATATTATTAATAATTTATCACATAATTGAATACATATAAAATATATTACGTGATAAAAATGATCCATTTAACTCTACTCGCCATTCCTATTTAATATTAAACAAACTTTGAATATTAAAATAATATTCGTTTGATTAATATTTTCTCATATTTACTTAACTCATAAAAACATTAAATAAATTCAATCCTAATTTTTCAAAACATTAATAATATAGAATTTAATTATTTACTTGTGAACGATACCATGGAGAACACTCAAAACCTATGGTGGGACCCACCATATACAATATACCTATTCAACTGAATAAGGTGAATTCTTGAAGACTCTATTGTGTGTGACCCTTTAGGCCTTTATCTCGATAGTAGCGAATAAAATCTAGAGACTAAGAGCAGAGTCAAGCTACCCATCAAGGCTCTTAAAGAGGTAAGGATAGTCATCGAAATTACTACCAACCTACAAACACTCATTGTGTACTACAATCTCTTTATCTTTAAATATCTCATAATACAAGACACACACATGTGTCATCGTCCTTTTCATGATTTAGCATTTTTTGATCTATATGGATGGATTTACCTTTCAACATCTTTGGCCAATGATTTATGAAGGTAGAACCATCCTGATCAACCAGGCCTGAGATATACAACTTCCTAAACATGGAAGTGACAAATCCTTTTTTATCCATTCATCCAATGTCATACCACTAATTATGCACCCAACACAAGCTACCTCACCACGATTTAAATATCATGGTTTTTTTCCATGCATCAAAGTACGCAATAAAATGACACACATTGGTAATGGTCTCAAGTTAGGATACCAATATACATGTATGGAAATAGGAACAACAGATGACACCCGAAACATGTGGTGTTCATATTGGCGGGTCTGTGCTCATGATCTCACTAATATATATCACCTTGTGAGAACTTCCTAAAAAGATGTCTCAATGCTTATGAGCCCCCAGCACCTAATTTTCAAGCATCACTAGTGTATAATCAGTAAGATATATTTAGACCTTTGGGCCTTGGTTTAAGATTAATCTCATACTATCTCGAGGTTCTCATTGTATCCTGAGATCTACAATAACCTTTTGATACGGCATTTAATCTAGGACATGACCATTAAATAGTGGATGTAGAAAAGTCTAAACTATAATGGTAAGTTGACATCATGTACAACTAATTGTATACATGATAAGATAATCAAATGTACTACATAGCAGGGTCTAGGGCACCAACTATTTCAACATCATTATCAGCGCTATAGAAAATGCTTGTTAATTTACCCTTTTATCAGCATTAATAAAGGGTATCCTTTATCAACGCTTTATTTTTAACACTGATAATGGGTACCCTTTATTAGTGCTTTATTTTTAGCAGTGATAAGTATTTATTTCATCCGATCTTTTTAATGTTGATAATGTTCAATTAAATAAAAGTATATAATTACATAAATTAATAATAAAAATAATTTTGTTAAAAAATATTAAAAAATTTATTAATGAAATAATTATTGATAACAATGAATAATTTGAATATATATTATTAAATATTAAAAAAAAATTAATTAGACAATTATGGTAATTAATGCATTTAAATTGAATATATTAAATATATAGATATATATTAATGTATATAAATGTGATTTATATATTACAAAATATTTATGTTCTTTTCATTAGATATTCATTAATAATGTTAAAAAAATATTTGTAAAAAAATATTTATAAATAATATATTTATAAATGTAAATTTACTATATTTATAAAGTTATATATTTATAATTATAATTAACTAATTATTTTCTAATGTATTTATATAATTATAAAAAAATATTTGTATATATATAGAGAGAAATAATTATTAAATTTATTATAAATTTACTTAAATAATGAATATATTTACTATATTTATATTTATATATATTTATTAAATATTTATATATTTAAAATTATATAAATATATATAACGATATAAATATTATATTTTATAAAAATTCAAAAATTAAATACAAATAATTATAATATTATAATATATATTTATTTAAAAATGAATAAATTTACTATATATATATATTATGTATATATAAATATTTACTATTTTTTATATAAAATTATAATTATAGATCCTTTATCACCACTTAAGTAATAATAATTGATAAAAGAATCTTTATCATCACTTTTTCATGATAATAGGGATAAGTCTTTTTCAAAATTAAACAAAGCACTAATAAAATTAATATTTATCATCACTATAACATTACACTGATAAAGATTGATTTTATCACAATTTTTTAGCACTGATAAATTATTTCCCTTATCAACACTAAAAAGTGCAGATAAAGAGTATGTTTATCGGTGATTATTACTTAAGCGGTGATAAAAGTACTCTTTATCTGTGCTTATTTATAAGAACTGAAAAAATTGTCCCGATATATTTAGAAAACCCTAACCATTTTCGAACCAGTCGTGATATTAAAATCTTTCCATTGAAGCCACCTGTTGTTGATGCCCCTCCTTGGTGAATTGAAACTTGAATCACACTACTCAACTGCATCCAGTTGGTTGAACATCTCATCTTACATCTAGTGTTTGATTTCATTTAGGGTTTCTAAATAGGGTCTCAGATATTCTTCAACCTATGGAGGTAGGCCCTCCAATTATCTTTTTGTATTTTTGGTTTTGTTTTTTCTTTATTCTTCAGCGATGTCGTTATTTTTGGTTTGTTGATTGTATACTATTTTGATTTTGGATTATGAACAAAAGGGTTTGTTTATGATCTGTTTTTTGATTGACTGTCGATGTATGGACCCTCTCGATATATGGAGTTATTGGTTATATCTGACACTGAACCTTGTATTTATTCATTGATTTTTACTACTATGTTTTATATGTTCTTACTTAATAAATTTTTCACATATGTATATAAATGTGTCGAAATTTTCATTTATATTATTGTTTATTGAATCTCAATTTTAGGCACATTGGTGGTTCCATAATCATTATATATATGTCAAAAACTTTCATGGACACCTCAGTGGGAGTGGCTTCATATGCTATTTTTTAGGAACCAAGTTGGTGGAGTGATGTATGATCCTCTATTGGTTATATGTTTCATAGGATCTATTTCCTCTTAGAATTCACTATGGTCCTTAGTTTTCTTAAGGATTTGATTCAAAGGGGCTATCCCCAATTAAACACATGTGGTTTTATCACATCAAGACTACACTTTTTGAATCATTATGGGGCCTTTAGTTCACATTATGTTTGAATATCAATTTTTATCTATTTGATATTTATTATAGACTGTAAGTGAGTTTTTATACATGAAATGTGTGTTTTTGTGTGTCTATATATCTATTGCATCATTTATTTCCATAGTTGATTATCTAATAGGTATGCTTATATTGGGAAATGATGATTTTGGGTCTACATGTCCATTGAAAAGAATGGTCATGCTAGAATTTTTTTCAATATCTACTACTAATTATTTATATCTGGGGGGTTCCTCCCATTTATGGTTTTTTACACCCAAAGTTTAAACCATACATTAGTGACTTTAAATTTCATTAGAGGTCATACAATGATCTGACCTTGTGTTTCTTAGGTAATATAGGATACAGTCATTATAGTATCCATATTTAGGTTTACACATGTAATTTTTAGTGATAATATCATTTATTATCTGTGTTTATCTCCCTCTCATTATTATATTGTTCAAGATGATTCAACATAGTGTATCCATCCATGTATTTATCATGTATCCTCAGATTAGATACATAACTAATAAGTTGATTCATCAGAAATATGACACATCCCTTATGTGACTTCAATAGGTATGCATCTCACCCTCACTCTTACTACATGGTTGATAATCAAGTATAACAGATTCAAAGAAAATTTAACTTATAATCTTGGTATAATATAACTTGTTAGTATCTGTGCTACTTCTAGAAGTTTTCCCTAAATATGATATTCTATTTCTCTAATTTATAACATAAGGAAAGTGAAGTAGTCAAGTAATGTTCCATTATCTACAAAAATAAAATAAAAATTATTACACTTTAATGATTACTGACTGTGATGTTATTAATGATTATATTATATATCCCACTAATTTTTCAAATCCAAACATCCCTTATTGTTGGATTTGGAATAAATAGTCACTCAGATATTCTAATAGAAATGATTTGTATTTCCCTTCATCAAAGTGTTAATCCCATCAAATCAATATTTATTCCTTTCTTTCCAAATGCACTAAAATTATACAAAAAGGATGATCATTCTCACCCTTTTATCATTAGAATTATTCATCGATCCATGAAACCAATGATCTAGTTGACCTAATGAGAGTTTAATATTTATTTTTATCATATATGAGTTTTTTCTTCCTCCTTAATTACCTATATTATATTTTCATTTTCTTAGGGAATTTAAGAAATATTTTTTGTGGATTAATTATTTTCTTAAATTCAATTACCCATTTTCTTCAACATTTTTAAATTCATTGAATCAATCACATGTTGAGATTCCCTTATTAGAAATGTTTATAAATTTCACTTTTTATGATGAAAATCTTATGTGTATTTATTTATATATTATATAAAATTAATGTTTTATGAACCTAATAGGATGGATATGAATTAAAAATGGATGCATGCTAGTTATTTAACAAAATAATATGAATATTGAGTTAAAGAGTTCATAATGTTTGCAAGAGAGCATGTTGACGAACCTTCTAGAATCCAATGTTCATGTTTACATTGTTGTTATTCAATAAAAAATATTCAGGGAGAGTTGGAAGAACATTTGATTTTTCACCTAATAGATGAAAGCTATAAATGTTGGACTAAACATGGGAAAAAACTAAATGTGGACATCGATTGGGATAATACTATGGTTTATGAATCATTTGATATAAATATCTACATAAAAGATGATGGAGACCTCATGGAAAAAATTAAAATGGAAAATGAAGATGAACTTTGTGATTATCCAAAGTTTTTTGAGGAGTTAAATAGTTATTCCAAGAAACCATTGTATACCATATGTACTAAATACACAACATAGTCTTCTTTATGGAAGCTATATAATTTGAAATTAGGGAGCGTATGGAGTGACATTATATTTACATAATTACATTCTTTTCTAAAAGATATGATACTAGAAGAAAATGAACTACCATGCCTAATATATGGTGCTCAAAAAATGTTACATTCAATGATAATGATATATAATAAAATAAATTCTTGTCCAAATAATTGAATATTGTATTGAAGGACAATGAATCACTAATAAAATGACCTAAGTGTGGTGCAGACTGATACGAGAACAATGAATCAAGTCCTTCGAAATCTATATGGTACATTCCTATCATTCCATAGATTAGAATACTATATGGATATGAAGAAACTGTGATAAAATTAACATGGAATACATATAAAAGAATTAAAGATGGTAACCTATGTCATCCAACAGATTCTACTTAGTGGAAGAAAATTGATTATGGGTTTCCGAAATTTTTATATGAGATGAGAAACTTTCTTCTTTCAATATCTGTAGATGGAATAAATACTTTTTTGTATAGATTATTACTCATAGTACATTCCCCCATCATGTTGGTAAATTATAACATGTTTCCATGGTTATACATGAATTGAAGATACCTTATGTTTTTTATGCATATATTTGGACCAAATAAACCCAGTAATGATATTGATACCTATTTTGATCCATTGATCAATGATATCAAACTGATGTGGGAAACAGATGCTATAGTGTATGGTGCACATGGAATTGAAGAATTCACATTGAGGGTAATGTTGTATAGAATGATAAATGATTTCCCTTATTATATGAATTTATCAGGCTATAACATTAAAGGAATATTGGTGAGTTCCATTTAGGAAAAATGAACATAATCAGTTTAGTTGAATCATTACTCGAAGACTATGTTTTTAGTAGATTATAATTTTTTACCTCGATGAAATAAATATCTATCATGGATGACACCATTTGATGGGAATATCGAACAAGGTACAACCCCATCTCCAATAACAAATGATCAACTATAAAAAAAAGTAATAAATATTGAAACTGTTTTCGTTAAACAGTTTTCAAATACCTTACAAAAATCTTGTTGGAAGAAGAGATCATTTTTATTTGAATTATCATATTGGAATGTATTATATGTCAGATATTTTCATGATTTGATACATGTAGAAAAAAATATATTTGATGGTGTTATTGGAATATTACTAAATGTTTCAATAAAATATAAAGATGGCATCAAGGCAAGGTTGGACAAGATTAAAATTTTGATAAGGGAAGAGTTGGAACCAGCAAATGGTAAAAGGTGTAATTTTCTACCTCTAGCATCTTACACTGTATCCAAATAGAAAATATTGAAATTTTTTCTTTTAATTACTAGTGTAAAATTTCCAAATGGGTATTAATAAAATATAAATAATGTTTTTTCGATGACTAATTTGAAGTTACAAGGACTGAAATCACATGATTGTCATTTTTGACATGTAAGAATCAACAACACCTCAATATGATAAACAATGTTCCCAACATGACTCAATGTGACCATTATTAGTTTAAAACTAATATTTAACTTTAAAAATTATCACTCACTGAATACCAAGAATATGTGCTCGATTTGTTTTTTGATAATTTTGGGAATCGATTCATAAACCATTTATGAAGTGTAGAAATCGATCTCACATCAAACAGATATATGTTGTGATCCATATGAGTCAAAGTGCATGTTTTAAGTTAGAAATTAAATAATATTAAAAAACATGTGACATACTCAAAACCAAGAAAAAAATTCATATTTTTTTGATACATTATTAAAAAAATTCATATGTCATTTGAGATGCGTAGGAATATTCTACACCACAATTTGATGTACGGTGTGACTAGTATGACTCAAAGTATATCTTTTTTATTTAAAATTGTCATCAATTTTAGTAAAATGGACAATTATCCTTCTCAAAACCAAGAAAACACATTCATATTACTTTTATACTTTACAAAAGTGCTCCATAATCCATTTTTGATATGTAGGAATCATCTGCACCTCAATCTAATACACAATATTCCTAGTATGACTTAAAGTGTCCTTTATCAATTGAAAATAAGCATTTTAGTTTAAAAAGTGTCACTCACTGAAAACTAATAAAACTCACTCCGGTTTTATTGATAATTTAGGAAACTAATTTATAATTAATTTGTGAGATGTAAGAATTTGTTTCACATCAAACAGAATCACGATGTGTTCAGAATGAGTCAAAAATCTGTGTTTCCATTTTTAAATAACATTTTAGTAAAAAATAAAACTAACATACTCAAAACTAATAAAAAAAATTCATATTTTTTTGATACTTTTATAAAATGACCCACAAGTCATTTGAGACGTTTTGGAATCAGCTATACCTCAATCCAATGAGCGGTGTAATCGGTATGACTCCATGTGCATCTTTTTATTTAAAATTCACATAAATTTTAGTAAAATTAAGACTTTATATTAATTAATTTATTTATATTATTACTATCATAATTATTGTTTTCTAATAGAGGTGTGTCATTTTTCTTGATAAGGGGTGGATTTTTTGACAATTTCATTATTCAAGTCAGGATTAAAAGATAAAGAAACATTGATGTTTTTTAATATATGTAATAATTTGTATTTATGTAGTTGTATAAACCAATTTTGGAAATTTCTATAATATAGTGTTTTTTTTGTTTGTGTTGAACATTTCCTTTCATTTAAATCATGTATTGTTACTTATTTCTTTGATATGTGTTGTTTTTCTGGTGATATTGTTTGTTGTTACACAATATTTGAGTGGTGTTGTAGTGTGGTTTTATAGCACACTATAGTGTGGACCTTTATCAGCACTTTCATAAGAACAAATAAAGGTATACTTTATCAATTATTTTATAAGCACTAATAAAAGACTCTTTATTAGAGATTTTATCAGTGCTGAAATTTGTTTCCTTTAGCGGTGCTAAATTAAAGCACACATAAATGACCTATTTATCAGTTCTTTTTCGTCTCTGATAAAAGACAATGGATTTTAACATCCCTCATGTAGTTAGTGTTTTTTCTAGCACTGATAAAGGCCATTTCTAGTGCTCTTAAAGGAATGGTTTATTGTAGTGAGTCCTACCTTACTCATTCCTACAGTAAGAAGGATGAACCAAAAAGAATGAATAGTATCAATCTATCATCATTGGTCTTCAGATGTCCCTTGAGATTGATATCCCCAGACTAAATGTGTAGGGAATCATCAAGTTGTTCATCAAATAGATTAATGGTGACTAAATCATTAGAAAGAAAGATATCATTCCCCTAATAGAGCACACCCATAATTTTATAGCCTAATTTCCACTCATTCGAAGGTAAATCATGTCCCTCAGTCATAAAATTGTCATGTTGATGCCTCGTATAGTTTAGTTATGTCTCTTTTACATCCTCACTAGGATGACCTAATCATTCATGTGGAACATAAAAGTGTCATTTCCCCTTCCATTTCATATGATGAGGATATCAAAGAGGTAAACCAAATTCCTTTTGGTGCTTCTATGTTAGCACCTTCATATTTTCCCATGGAAGTGGAAACACCGAATTGGGAAACAACCTATATTGAGTATCTCCAATGTAGAATTATCCCACCAGATCATGCTAAAAATGAGAATTTGTCGGCATGTAGCGTGTTTTTTACTACAAAGTGAATCTAACCTGGAATCAACTCTCTAGAGATGGTGTTTTGATGGAATTATAATCTTTTTCATCAAAGGAGATGAGATTACCCACGTAATACAAGATGTCCATTTTAGGTTCTGTAGAACCCATTAGGAGGGATTGAATCTCTCCCACCAGATCCTATGGTTGGGAAACTTCTTTCCTACTATGGTCCATAAGTGCATCAAGTTCACCATGAGGTTGCATGCATGTCAGATCCACACTAACATTGTGAATCGACCACCAGAGATCCCCCACATCACCAAATATTTTTATCCCTCTATGGTATGGTCACTTGATGTTGTGGGGACATACCCTCTAACAAAACATCTCCTGTGTGGGTTTATTTTGACCACAACTACCTTCTTCTCTAAGTGGGTAGAAGAAATTCCTCTCAAGGAATTATGGGCTCTATCCGTCATTGAATTTTTGATCTCCCTCGTTATTCATTTAGTTTGAGATCCTCATGATATTATCACTATAAACGATTCCTACATAAAATTTATTGAGTTGAATAAGTTTTATATCAAATATAACATTCAGTCCAACCATAAATTTCGCTACCATGAATAAAGAAATGGATAACATGAGGTGTTAAACAAGTACGTCTCTAACATTATACAGAATATGGTGGTCTAAAACAAAAGGATAGGGATATAAAATCTCCACAATTCCCTCTAGGCCTATCAAATTTTGACATTGAATTCCTCCTAGATGACCCCATACTCCTTAGTGTATGAAAATGAGTCCTTCCTACTTATTGAGGTTCAGTTGGTGTGACCCTGAATAGCAGCCTATGACCAGAGGACATCATAAAGAATAGTAAAATTATGCATCAATGAATTGGAAGACCTCGAAAAGAATGGGTTATAGGCCTCTCACAATCTATAGAGGGGCAAAAACAGAGAGAGTGTGTTCAATAAAAAGGTTGACATCAAATCCTTCCTCCAAGGTGACATGGTGTTGGATTTCAAAATGCTGATGATACCTAGAAAAAAGACACCAAAACTAGAGCCCAAGTGGGAAGGACCTTACATAATTAATAAGTTCTATTCTAATAGAGAAAACTCTTTGGTCACCATGGATAGAGATTTTGTCACACCTCCCACAAACTCCACATTTCTCAAGAAGTACTTCACATTTGGAAGACCAATTCTAAGCATAACTAAATTAAATTGTGTGTGGGTTCCCTATGAATGGGTTCTGTGGTGTTGGGATTCTTTGTACCCTATTTCACATCCGGTTTTTCACACCCTCCATACATCACATATCTGTTTGGGATACCCCCCATGGTGAAAAATTTTCTAACCTTAAACTGATATCCCATTGGTCCAAACTCCATGACTTTAAACTAAGAGTCATGGTACATGAAACACGACCTTAAACTACTTGCAATCGGTCAAATAATTATGACGATAAACTATTTGAAACACCTATAGTATGAGTTTCATGACTCTAAAATAAAAAAATTAACATCCTCAACACATGATATAATATTATGATCTTACCTCATATAGAACCAGTATTACTCTTAATGAGAGATGATTTACCCCGTATAAAACGAATATCCCTCGTGCAATATGTATAAAATGGTCAAGAACCTTACCCCATGACTCAAACATTGGATGCACCACAGAAAAAATTAGATTCATCAATATCATAATTTGAGAGGATTTCCACCATTGGTGTTAGAATTCTACGATTGCATGTTCAAAACAATGTGTGTATTGATTCCCATCCTCATGAGATATATAGTGACATCTGTACTTTTTATCTCTATGTCGATCCAAAAATTTATCAACCCATTGAACCCTTGGCCTCATTCTCTATCACATCATCACGAACATAAACCATTTTTAGTTCTTCTCATGGTGTGTGTGTGGTACTCAAGCCTTTTTATCCTTTCATGTTAGTTCTTACCATTATTGTGCCGTACAGACACCCTTGATACCAACATTTTCCCTTTTCAAGAATCAAGAAATTAATATTTTATGCCTTTTTTCCCAGACCATAAATTACAACCTAAAAATATGAGTCATTTTCTTCCCAATACTTGTGTGTCATGTGATCCTCCTTTGGGTCCATTCACATTGGGTTTTACCTCATTTGTGCTACACATATACCCTTGGAACAAACATTCCCACCCTAGCTTAAGCATCATGAATTTAAACTTATTTCGCTTAGTCTAATAAACAAGACCTAAAATAGTTTACCATGGTCCAGACCAATTGGCCATAAATTATGTTAAACTATCTTCAGGATCAGTTCATGTGGTGCAAGGCCTCCTTGGCTCCATTCACGTCAGGTTTTAACTCTTTCACCACATGAACATCGATAAAATCCCTCACCCCATGGTCCAAGAATTATAACCATAAACTATTTTCTATAGTTCCATTATTTATGTAATTATACTCAGAGCCTTGGTATAAGAACTATGACCCCAAATTATGTGCATTCACCCTTCTTTTACATGGTTTGATTCAGCCCCAATTTTCCAAAAAAAAACCCATGACTCCACCTCTTTCTGGAACAACGTGTGTCTTGATGCCCATTTTCATGGGATATGTAGTAACACCTAGACTTCATGTCTCTCGACCAAGATTCTGATTCACCACAAAACCCTATGTAGCCCAAACTCCCCCATTGGTCATCCATTCTAGGTATAATCCCTACTCATGTACCTAAACCAATTAGTGATCTGAGATGCCCTCATATTCTGATATGAGAAAGGAATGCATGGGAAACACAATGTTAAAACCCTATCAACATCATCATCACATGAAGTTAAACTATGGCCTTGCCATATATTAATTCAAGATGCCTCTTAATGAGGGATGATTTAACCAGGTGTCAAACTACGATGCCACCCATGATAAATATGGGATGAACAAACACCAATATCCTCATCACATGATGCTAAACATTACCCTTACCCATTATAGATTTGGGATTCCTCATATCCTTATATAACATGATTCAGTATCCTCATTTGAGAGGATATCATCCTTCTGGAGTCAATATCCTACCACGTCGTCTCTATAACTACATGTGGATCAATTCCAATATTTATAAGATATGTAATGACACCCAAATATCTCATGTTGGCCCCAACCCTTTTTTCAACTTGTTATGGGATCCTCTATTCTCCGATGACATGATATTGACTTGGGATATGGTTTATCGATCTTTTTGTGGAAGATGGGACTTTCCCCCTCATTCTCATCATGTTATCACTCTTCCATTCCACAGAAGCCACCTTGGTAAACCCACAACCATCCATATAGCCCAAGCTTCATGACTTTAAACTAGTAGCATCTCTAGTTCAAATGGTTCGACTTTAAACTATCAAGCCCATATTCCTCAATGCATGATCTTAACCTAAAAACATACCCTATATAACAAATCAATTATTCCTTGTATGATAAATTTGAGATGATCCATACATAATCCCATATGAAAATCAGGATGCCTCTTAATGATAGATGATCTGATAGCATCACTATGGAGTATGTTACCATACTAGTTTTATTCTCCTACCATGATGTATCTTCTGTACTCATTGCTTTCCCAAATTTGGATAACCATCATCCTCCCAATCTGAATGGGCTCCCTAACAGAAATGGTGTCTAGACACAATTTCTCAACTACTATCCTAGAACCACGAATAAAAGTATATACAAGAAGTAAATAGTATATCTGGTATTTCAAACTTTGTCAATGATTGATCTTACATTTTTACACCTCATCCCTAACCAATGCGGGTACAGAACATTTTTTTCAAACATGGTCATTAGTTGTTTCACATCTACCAGTTCTTCTACTATTTCACTATATAGGTCCAGGAAGTAACAATCACCTTCATGGGATTATATAGAAATTTTATCCCCTCAATGGGTTCTCCCCTTCGAGTAACGGTAAATCCATACCTCTCATTGTTTCTTGCACCGAGCATGACTCATGTAGGATTTGGAGTTAGGAGGGTGTTCTCCTCAAGAAAGGTTGAGACACATGAGTTTTCAAGGTCCTAAGTCTATGAACATAAACTAGGATCCGGGACCAAATTCGAAGAATCATGTCTCTAAACTCCCAGAAAATATCCTCAAGAATGTGTTTTGTGGCATTAGGCCCACTTAACCCCCAATTCACGTCAGGGTTTGTCACTCTGTCACACTACACATATCTGTTTGGGATTCCCATTGTCTAGGAAATATGACCATAAACTATTTTCTCTTAGTCTGAACTCTATGATATTAAAATAGGATTATAAATTTCAAGCTTCATGACCTTAAACTAAAATACATGGTCCATGCATCATGTCATAAAATGTTTGCAAGTTGCCGCATTGATATTTTGTGAAGTATCAAGTGGCCTCCTAGACCATTCATGTTGTGTTACCTTCCTTTGATGTTGCACTTCTTCCTTCAAGAAATGTTCCCTATGGTCCAAACTAAATAACCTTAAACTAAGAACTATGGTCCAAATATCATGAATATAAACTGTTTTCAACATCCCCCTTACATTTTAAATGGTGCATGGGACACCCTTGGCCCTCAATTCACATCGAGTTTATGCTCTTTCATGCTGTATCAAACACTTATGGTGATCAGGGTCTGAAATCTATTACCATAATCTAGGATCCAAGCCCAATTCTAAGCATCATGACTTTAAAATGCGTCCAATACATCATGGGAATGTGTTTTATGGAATCAATATCCCTTTATACCTCAACTCACATCACATTATTACTCTTCCATGCTAAAAATATCCCTTTAAGACCGTAATATTATCGTCCAAGTATCATGACATAAAAATGTGTGAGACTATCTATAGATTCATCTTGATTTAGGGTCTTATAAACTCCCCTTTACCATATAGGCTCTCCAGGGAGTACACCTACTGTGTTATCCTCCCATGCCGATTCAGTCGGGCTAGTACTGTTCATGTTTGTTAGATGTCCTTCCAATTGGTGTTAAACTATAATCCTACCCCTTTCAATGGACATGGGATGACCTATTAACCTGACATGAGGTATAAATATTGGGAGAATTAGTGCATAAGTCCAACATACCACATTCTGATCACAGAACATCAAACTATGTGATATATCATCCTCGCTGTATGACATTAAATTGTGCATCCAACATCCTCACCACATGATGTTAAACTTCATGTATATCATCCCGATTTCACGATGTAAAATATCAAGGCATCATAGTCTCTAGACTAAGAATTCTTTTATTTAGGTGCTGGTAACCTTCCAAATCATTCATATCCATCAACTGCCAGTCAAAATATATTACAAATCTTGCCCCTAAAAGTTGATTTTGACCGTTGTTTAGGATGATACTCTTACCCTATGTATATCAAGTCATGATGGAGTAATTTTTTGTAGTGATGTAATCTATTTGAACATTTTATCACATTCTATTGATACTTATAATTCTACTTCATTTGGATTCACATCCTCTTCCATGTCTAAACAGGCTTCCAAACAACATTGGTGCCGGAAAGAGTGGATCACCTATTTTGTTGGGCCAATGCCCCAGAAGACAATGGATATCATTCTGAGATAGGTCTAATGTTTATAACATGGTCATCAGTAAACCCTTATTTGTTTTTCCTCATTCTCCGCTAAACGTTTTAGACTCTATGTTTATAACATGGTCAATGATTATACTATATCATCACACCACTACCCTTATGTTCCATATTTTGGGAAGCTAGATTCACATTTTCCATTACCATTCATTTGGGTAGAATTTAACACCCCTTGGGTTACACCATTTGTGCACTAGCTCATGTTGGTTAACAAATCCTGGTACTAAGATATCCCCTTTCTCCAGCCACATCTCATCTTAGTCTGAACACCCTTTGTAACACCCCAAGATTCCACAGTACGCTTATCTTTGAATAATACTATAGCGTGTGTTGTATGCAACCTCGAGTTCTAACACACCGTGACCAATCAAAGTAGCCGTTATGAATAGTAATACCAACTTTTTGAAATTATATAAATTTTATATTTCAAAATGGACTTCATATTTTTAATTTGGAATACCGAAATTATCCTTAGCTGATTTTTTTTGTAATTTTCAGAGAACTTCCAGTTTTCTTTGAATAGTAAAAAAAAAAAATAAAAACAACTTCTTTAATCATAATAATTTATAGTGATAAATTATAATATTGAGTGGTTTTAAATTATAATTAGAATATATTTTTACTATTTTATCCAATGGTGGTCATTAGAATTAATTTCACTTTGAAATTGGACATAAAAATTGTAAATCTTTTGATATATATTGTTTCTTAAAAACACACTATTTGTTGTGACAATAGGAATTAATTATGAAATTAATTAATTCAACATATATGTTTTAAATTTTTTAAAATAGACATCATTTTTGAATTAGGAATATCAAATATAGCTTAGGGTGAATTTTTGGTATTTTTCTAAAAAACATCAATTTTTTATGAATAGTGAAACCACTAAGTGGTAGTTAAAAAACCAATTTTTCATTTAAATGAAACTTCAACACTTTTGTGAATTTAATTTCAAAAATATTACATACATGGTTTTCATTAGTAAGTAAAATTTGGTTCAATGGGATAAAAATATTTTTTGGTGAATAGTAACTTTTAAGTTTTAATAATCGTAGTTAAAGGTAATTAGTGTAATTTATGGTAAATATGATGTTATAATAATATGAAATTACCATTATACTTGTCCTACACTTATTGGATGAGTCATGGTAGACAAAGACAATCCATGGGTCAACTTGGGGACCCCATGGAGCCACTTGGGTAAGAAAATGACATTAATAACATTTTATTTAAAGTAAAAAATAAAAGTGTCACAAACATGTGTTGTTTTACTAAAAGAATTATTACATGGGGCTATATAAGTTAACTCTTAGACTATAAAAAATCATTGGAAAGATAAAAAGACTTCCTACATTATGGTAATTTGTTTATAATTTTTAGACATTAAATAAATAAATTTATTTTTGACACCATGATGATGCAGCGATTACCTCATTAATAAACGATTTAAATAAAATGAAAAGATAAGTTAAAATATAAGACTTAAACTTCACAAAAACCTATTATATGGGTGTATTTAGAACCCTTATCACCTTATATTTGAAATATATCATTGTGGGACCTTTATAATTCGAAAACTATTTTATTATAAAATAATATTTTCAATCTTTCCAAAAGAGCCCCTCCTCTCCTATTATAAAAGGCCCCCACCTGTACCACCTAACCCACACATATAAAGCCCTTGGATCGTCCAAACACTATTCATATTGTCTCTAAACATCCATATATTACTTTTATAAGCCTCACTTTGGGCAGAAGTCTTCCCAAGGAAGCCTTTGGCTCAAATCAAAAAGAGTTACCCGATTTAAAGGTAATGTATTCTCTTATGTCCTTTTATTTTATTTTGCTTCTCCAAGCCCCTAAAATCTTTTTATTCCTTTAATTTGTAAAAACACCAGTATATTAAGTATACTAGTATGTTTTTATGAGAATGATTTTAACTACACATACACACACCTTCATCCAATGGTTAAAGAACATACTGTTTCTGTGGGTGGTGAATTACTGCCTCACGAAACAATGATTGTTCAATATTCTTTTAACACCTCTCATGATGGCCATTAAGATGTAACTATATTTATATCTGATATATATATTACTTTTATGTCTTCCTTATGCTTCTGTATTTTTCATTTATGTAATACCTTTATAATTTTCATTATGGGTAAACGCGATAATTTCATTTTAGGAAGTGCTGACTCCCGCCCCCTCAAAGTGATTTGAATCGTTAATGTCATATGTGGGATGTATAAAGGATGGAATTAATGATATTATATATAATATTATACTGGAATTATATTATACCTATGTATCATTATGTTTTCATTTAATTAAAGTATTAAATAGAAACGAAAGTAGCGTTCATGCGTACATACGACTTACTGTCTCCATGAGCAGTGCATTTCATTTCTTATCTCAAAATGTTATGTACTATTATACGTACATATATATAATGGATATATATGATATATATTACATCTAAATTATGAATATAATTATGGAGATAATGGATTTTTTACCACATAAACAACTTGTAATTATAAGATGTTTATTTTTGACTCTAGTACCAAGGATCGACAAAACGACTGTTATTAAATTAAATTATTACATAATGGTCATAACATTGTAATAAGTTTCATAAAAGGGTTAATTAACTTGAAAAAGGTTCTTAAGCAAATATAAATTAACTATAGTTTATTATTCAGGAGATTTAAGAATGATCGAGTCAATTCGGACACATGGTAAGGGAATTTGTATCAATATCCTTTCATTGAGGAATATTTTGTTTAATACAAAGCTCTCTTTTATACAGTGTACAAACCCTCTTTGACTATTACTTTTATTCAAAATGAATATTTTCTCTAAGAAGCGTATTAATAAATGACAAAAATTATGTTTCTTTTTAACATACGTGGTGACAACGACCTTTCCACCATTGCATGTATTATTTGATCTTTGGCTTCCTTAATAAGTCGTAATGTTTCTAAAAGAAAAATAAAGACCATATACTCTTTTATGTATTTTTTTATTTAAAATGGTTTTTAAAATGTTTTTATTATATCAATGTGTTGTATTTATATCTTGTGATTGAAATGTGGAAATTTTATGTTTCCTTTATGCATTTTTTATGTGATATGATTATGTTTTGGTTCTTGGGCATTTTTTATGATATGTTTAAACCTTTCCATATAAGGAATTCATTGGACTTAGTAAGTGACGGGTGGAGCCTACTATAGCTCCTCCATGCATCGGTAGGTTTCATTAGACAAACTAGTGTCTTGGCACAAGGCCTTGACAAAATCTTACTTGTAGTTTTGGCACAAGGCCTTGACTATGTGGTTATGATAGTCTGGCATTATGCATTCTCTTATTATGAATGTGGTTATTGATATAGTATGTGAGTATTCGATTAGTATGATATCCATGTGAATAAGTAAATGAAATTATTTCATTTTATCTTTTCCATATTATGCTGATGATCATGTTTAAAAAGATTTTTTTTCTAGTTATACATTTCCTTAAATGTTTTTGTTTATTTATGAAAATTACCACTATATTGTTATCCTTACTGAGCATCTGAGATCACATCTTTCTATGTTTTATTTTTACAAGGATGTGAAGGAGTATTTCATAACTGACCTGTAGGGATAGCCTGGGGGGATATGAGTGTGGACTATGGAGACTATGTTGTTGTAGTTTTTCCCTTTATGATGTAATGTAAGACTTATGAATGTATCTAGTGTTTAGAAGGATACTAAACTAATCAGTCTTTTGAGATTTGATCTTTTGTGATCATGCCTATGTTATGTAATAATGAACTGGCTCTGGGTAACTAGTGTAGCGGTGTTACATTTGGTATCAGAGGTAGTTTAGTACTAACCTTGGAAGCTAGATTTAGGTAAACTCTTATTAGTGCACATATCCATAAAACAGTCTTAGAGGATTAGTATAGAACAACATTTTATAATGCTGGTAATGTATAGATTTGGTGTATTTTCCAAGAAATACATCCCATTCTGGAAACGAGCAGGTAGAGGCGGCTCTGGAACAGATGCACCTAGGAGTGAAAACTCTGACAAGGAGTTTTGGGCTTGACCTAGGGTATCCTGGTACATGACAATGAGACTTGCTGCCTCTTGGTTACGACACTCATGGGGGATATGCTTAGGACAATTCTCATTTTCATTAAAAATCATTATGAAGGGTTTATGAGTATATACTTAATCAAAGAAAAAAATCTTTATGATTATGGATTATATCCATAAACTATTCAATTTAGGTTATGTATTTTACAAGTCTGAAATTATTCATTGCAATTCATAAACTGACCTAGTTTAAGACATTGTATAGAAATGGCACCCAGTAGAAGGAATGTGAACTCCAGCAATACGTATGATCCAAAGAGTAAGAAAGATCATATCTTTCATGGTATTAAGCCATCATTTATAAGGGAAATAGTCTCCTATGTATTCTCAACATATGAAGAAATAGTATCATGTGTTAACAAGATAAGTAAAGAATTTTCTGAGTCCTATGGCTTTGAAGGGTAGCAAGAGAAGAAAAGGATGGAAGAGAGAAAAATGGATAAAGGGAAGAGGGAAAAGAATAATTTTACAATATGTGATAATTGTGGGAAGAAACACCTTGGAACTTTCTGAAAGAGAATGAGAGTCTATTATAATTGTGGAGAAAAAGTACACCAAGTGCGTGACTGCAAGGGTAAGAAAAAGGTTTCAAATGTACAATGCTTCATCTGTAAGGAGTGGAGACACTACGCAAACCAATGTCCAAATCATCAGAGTATTCCCCAAATGATACTATTGGATAATAATCAAGTTATGATACTACCACATATGAGGAGGAATGATTAGAGTTATTTTGTTGTTATTAATGAATTATTTCATTAAATTGTTGTATCAATGATGTACTGGTTATAATAATTATGGAGTATATAAGGATTGAACTACAGTACTATTTCCTTAAGGACTTGAGATTGTGTGGAACCAAGAAAAGTGACTCAATAGTAGGTTAAATTTTCGGAAAATAAATGGTTGAGAGAAAGATAAACCATAATATGGTTTTGATACTGAGATAGTGTTTTTGGAATAATACATGATTGATTTGGATAAATTATATTGGATATTCTTGACTTCCATGAAACTGATTAATTATTTGTATACATTTTTGGATAGAAGGAGTATATCTAGTATTCGATAAAGAATAAGGGATCATGAATGTAATCAATAAGGATTTATGGTA
Organism: Viscum album; assembly: GCA_963277665.1. NCBI lineage: Eukaryota > Viridiplantae > Streptophyta > Magnoliopsida > Santalales > Viscaceae > Viscum > Viscum album. The sequence goes on along the minus strand of OY728153.1, from coordinate 567,593,375 downwards.
ATTCAGGATGTTGATGTGTTTTAAAATTATACATGATGAATGTGTTCACATATTATTATGTGGAAAAAGGATCTTCATTGTGTTTACCTTCCATATAAAATTTGGACTGTGAGTTTGGATAGAGGTATTTTGGATAACAATAATGTTTAGAATGGATTAAGTTGAAATTTGAATTGTATTATTTAAGGATAAAACATTTCTGATGATTATTTTTTAAATATTATAATAATATATAGGTTTGAAAAAATGGACAACACACATACCGTGTGACAACCCGCCGCATCGGACCAAGGTGCGGGAATCAAACCCACAACCAAAGTGTAACTGGTATTTATCACCTACCACTAGACTACGTGAAGTCCCTAGTTATTATGACTAATTATTTTTAGTTAGATGACCATATGAATCAATAATAAGTTGATTTTGGGTTATCTATGGAAATGATTAACATATCATGGAAGATATGTGATTAGGCTAATTACTTTTCAATACGAGACTTTAAGAGCTGCTGATGATATTTGGAGATAAATGTAAAGATTTACCTTGGAAGACTATTTGATTAAATCCTTCATATAGTTGGGTTTCAATCTTAGTTTAGATTACTTTGAGGAATTTTATGGGTAGCTGTTTATTGAATGGTCTTTGTTGAACTTTGGGTATATTTAGAAAAACTTTGGAGATTAAGAGTAGCTTTTCTTTTTATAAATGATTATCCTTTTGGGTATTATCTGATCTTGTACAAACATTTTTAGTTTTGGTTATGGTCTAAAGACATGGTAAATATCTAGTTCATCTATTATGAATTAATCGATTCTCTCAAACTTGATTATAGTGCTCTTAATGCAAACAAGTCATCCTGAATACTCATCGTTTGGAGAAAATTTGAGTTTGTGTTAGAAATCTAGTAAAATTTAAAAGTCTACATGACATGTAAGTATGTTTCCTTATATTTTAGTTAAGATCCTCAATGAAATGTAACTTAAAACAAAAAATTTGTTCATTAACTTTTACTCCTAGGGAATCAAATACCGTTTAACCCATCACAAGATTGTGATTTTCTGGTGGTTAACTTTCTTATAGACATGTTTTCAATCACTCTGTATCAGTCCTTGATGGTTTGTTTTTTTCTCCATATCCATTTTTTCAGGGAATTCTAGTATCTGTTGTCTCGGGTGACCTTTGTACTTTACTTTCTTTCCTTTAAATGGATAGTTTAATTTACTCTTTTTCTGATGTGGGACATTCAAGGAAGTTTCAAAGTCCAATTTCAAATTGCAAGGATGCAATTTATTGAAGGAGGGGAGAATGTAACACCCAAAGATTCCATGGTATACTTCTCTTTGAATAATACAGTAGCATGTGTGGTACGCAATCTCGAGATCTAACACACCACGACCAATCAAAGTTGACATTATGAATAGTAATAGACACTTTTTGAAATTATATATATTTTATATTTCAAAATGGACTTCATTATTTTATTCAGAATACTGAAATTATCCTAAGTTGAATTTTTCTTAATTTTCTGTGAACTTCCAATTTTCTATAAATAGTAAAAAAATACATAAAAACAACTTTTTTAATCAAATTAATTTATATTGATAAATTATACGATTGAGTGGTTTTAAAGTATAATTAGAGTATATTTTTACCATTTTATCCAATGGTGGTCATTAGAATTAATTCCACTTTGAAATTGGACATAAACAATTGTCAATATTTTGATATATATTGTTTCTTAAAAACACGCTATTTGTTGTGACATCGGGAATTAATTATTAAATTAATTAATTTAACTTATATGTTATGAATTTTGTAAAATAGACATCATTTTTGAATTAGTAATATCAAATATATCTTAGAGTGATTTTTTTTTCTGAAAAACTTAAATTTTTGATGTATAGTTAAACCACTAAGTGGTAGTTAAAAAACTAATTTTTTGTTTAAATGAAACATTACCACTTCTGAGAATTTAATTTCAAAAATCTTACATACATTGTTGTCATTAGTACGTAAAATTTGGTTCAATGCGATAAAAATAATTTTTGGTGAATAGTAACTTTTAAGTTTTATTAATCGCAGTTAAAGGTAATTAGTGTAATTTAAGGTAAATATGATGTTATAATAATATGAAATTACCATTACACTTGTCCTAAACTTATTGGATTAGTCATGGAAAACCATTAAAATCCATGGGTCAACTTGGGGACCCCATGGAGCCACTTGGGTAAAAAAATGACATTAATAACTTTTTATTTAAAGTAAAAATAAATTTGTCACAAACATGTGTTGTTTTACTAAAACAATTTTTTATTGAGGTTATATAAGTTAACATTTAGACTATAAATATTCATTAAAATATAAAAAAATTTCCTACATCATGGAAATTTTTTTATAATTTTTAGACATTATATAGATATATTTATTTATGACACCATGATGATGCAGCGATTACCTCATTAATTAAATATTTTAATAAAATGAAAAGATAAGGTAAAATAAATGACTTAAACTTGTCAAAAACCTATTGTATGGGTGGATTTTGAACCCTTATCACCTTATCTTTGAAATATATCATTGTGGGATCTTTATAATCAGAAAATAATTTTATAATAAAATAATATTTTCACTCTTTCCAATAGAGCCCCTCCTCTCCTCTTATAAAAGGTACCCACCTCAACCAGCTTACCCACAACTCTCAAGCCCTTGGCTCGTCCAAAATCTAATAATATTTTCTCTCCAAATCCCTCTATTACTCCTAGAATTCTCACTTTGGGCAGAAGTCTTCCCAAGGAAGCCTTTGGCTCAAATCAAAAAGAATTACCCGATTTAAATGTAATGTCTTCTCTTATGTCCTTTTATTTTATTTTCCTTCTCCAACCCCCTAAACTCTTTTTATTCTTTTATTTTGTAACAACAACAGTATATTAAATATTATAGTATGTAGTTATGAGAAGGATTCAAGCAACACTTACACAGACCTCCATCTAATGGTTAAAGAACATACTGTTTCTATGGGTGGCGAATTAGAGCCTCACGAAACGATGATTGTTCAATATTCTCTTAACAACTCTCATGGTGGACATTAATATGTCCCTATATTTATAATATATATATATATATATATATTATGTTAATGTTTTCCTTTGGCTTCTGTATTTTCATTTATGTCAAACCTTTATAATATCCATTATGGGTAAACGTGATAATTTCATTTTAGGAAGTGCGGACTACCACACCCTCAAAGTGATTTAAATAATTAATGGCATATGTGGGACGTAAAAAGGATGGATTTAATGATATTATATATGATATTATACTGGAATTATAATATACCTATGTATCATTATGTTTTCATTCCATTAAAGTATGAAATAGAAATGAAAGTAGCGTGCATGCGTACGTACGACTTACCGTCTCCATGAACGGGGCATTTCATTTCTTACCTACAAATGTTGTGTACTATTATAAGTACATATATATAATCAACATATATGATATATATTACATCTAAATTTTTAATATAATTCTAGAGATAATGGATATTTCACCACGTAAACAACTTGTAATTATAAGAAGTTTGTTTTTGACTCAAGTACCAAGGATCGAAAAAACAACCGTTATTAAATTAAATGATTAAATAATGTTCATAAAATGGTAATAAGTGATATAAAAGGGATAATGAACTTGAAAAAATTTCTTAAGCAATTAGAAATTAACTATATTTTATTATTCTAAGATTAAAGAATTATCGAGTCAAGTCGGACACGATGTAAGGGACTTCGTCTCAATCTCATTTCATTGAGGCATATTTTGTTTAATACAAAACTTTATTTTATACGGTGTATAAACCCCCTTTAACTTTTAATTTTATTCCAAAGGAATCTTTTCTGTATAAATCATTTTACTAAATGAGAAAAATTATCTTTCTTTTTAACGTACGCGGTGACAATGACTTTTCCACCAGGGTGAGTATTATTTGATCTTTGGCTTCCTTAACAAGTTGTAATGTTTCTAAAAGGAAAATAAATACCATATAATCTTTTAAGTATTTTGGTATTTAAAATGGTTTTGATAATATTTTGATTATATCAATGTGTTGTTTTGATATTTTTTTATTGAAATGTGGAAATGTTATGTTTCCTTTATTCATGTTTTATGTGATACGATTATGTTATGGTTCTTGGGCATTGTTTATGATATGTGTAAACCTTTTCATATAAGAAATGTATTGGACTTAGTATGTGATGGTTGGAGCTCACTATAACTCCTCGATGCATCGGTAGGTCTCATGAGACAAACTAGTGTCTTGGCACAAGCCCTTGACAAAATCTTATATGTAGTCTTGGCACAAGGCCTTGACTATGTGGTTATGATAGTCTGGCATTGTGCATTCCATTATTATGAATGTGGATATTGATATAGCATGTTATTATTCAATTAGTAGAATATACATGTGAATAAGTAAATGACATTATTTTATTTTATCTTTTCCATATTATGCTGACGTTCAAGTTTAGATGGCTTTTGTTCTAGTTATACATTGACTTAAATGTTTTTGTTTATTTATGAAAATTTTCTCTATATTGTTATCCTTACTGAGCATCTGATATCACCCCTTTCTATGTTTTATTTTTTCCCAGGATGTGAAGGAGTATTTTATAACTGAACTGTAGGGATATCTTGGGGGGATATGAGTGTGGACTGTGGAGATTATGTTGTTGTAGTTTTTTAATTTATGATGTAATGTAAGACTTATGAATGTATCTAGTGTTTACAATGCTAATAAACTAATCGGTCTTTCGATACATGATCTTTTGTGATCATTCCTATGTTATGTAATAATGCACCGACTCTGGGTAAGTAGGGTTGGGGCGTTATACCCTTTGTGGATAGTCAACAATAGCAGACCTAGAATGATTTATTTTTTCCTTAAAACTCCCATATAAATGAGGGATCACATGGTTGTACCTAGTTTCTCACACTAATCATGAATCACTTGATCTTATGAATTGGGCATTGGCTGTTTAAAGAATATTATTGAAGTGAAAAAATGAAATGCGATAAAAAGAAATATGCCCAGGTATAGAATAATTTTTTGAGAAAGAAACATTAGATGTTAGCGAGGGTCATACACACCCTGGAGCCTATCTTAATCCCCAATAAGAAATCCCTTATAGATCCACCCTAACAATTGTGCACTTCGTTCCAACCAGCCTCTGACACATGGATTAAAGTACATGTTTCCACCTCTACAGTTTTGTATCCTCCTCTATAGACATAGGGATAAGCTCATTGAACCTGATCTACACCTAGTCACACTCATATTGTAACTTGGTTGTCTGATATATTTCATAATTCTCTTGATCATCATCCATCACCAACTGATCTCGCGGATGGTTGATAACCTCTACTTGAGAATTGAAGAAGATAGAATTCTCATTTGACTTTTTCTCCAAATATTGAATTTATTACCAAGACATTAGGACTTTTTGGTTTCTAGCAGACTTATTCTTTTTCCAAGAGATGTCTAAATGTTGGATTTCCTAACACACCTTATTAGTAAATAATTCTTGGACCAACACATGAAGAAAACAAGATTATGCATCTTTGGTGCCCATTTTTCATAGCCAGTGGTAGAGGGACCCCATCCGGATCACTAGGCATAGTTTTGTGGTATGGGTAATGAAACATTCTACACTTCTCCATGTTATGAACTAGACTATGTGGTTCTCTTAAAAAACATTAGAACCAGATTATTATAGATCTTTGATGGGTGAAATATCATATTCAGGGAAATCCACAAGGACAACAACAACATACTCCTCATGGATTATCTCGCTCAAGTGTGGATCATTGACAAGAGGCTAGCCTTCTTCATCTAACCCTTCCTCAATAGAAATTCCTATCTTATCATTGAGATCTACCCCACTAGTGGAATCATCCATGACCATAGAAAATTGTTCCCCCTTAACTAAATTTGGTTCATCTTGAACGACCATCTTCTCAAGGGTCGGCATAGCCTTTAGGGTAGGGTCCCCTGATTATCTAACTTCAGTAAATTTTTGGGTGCCCACCCTTTTGTGAACTACTTGAAATAATATCACATCAGTCAATTTGATCATTAATGACATGTTAGAAAAACATGGATCATGTGAGAGTGAGAGACATATATATGTCAAGCATCGGAAGACTTATTCCCTAAGTCTCTACAAGGATGTCCACCATAGGATACCCCTTGACATCAGATGGTACATCGGTAGCTGGAACCTGATCTCCTAGTGTTGGTTGAGCAAGATATACATGAGAAAAAACAAAAAATTAATGTAAGAAATCCATGAAGAATCTAAAAATGACCAAGTGAATTGAAATTGAAACTCACCTTGAGGTAGGGGGATCTCGATGATGAGCCACTCTGGGTGACCTACTCTGCCGAATGTAGAAGACTCAAATGGGATTCCAAGGTACGAACCCCCATAAATGACAGGGAGTACATGAGGTTATGAGGCCACCACTTCAATATACCCAACATGCTCACCAGTTGTAGTAACCTAGGGAATAGGTTCTGGAGCATGCTCCCCAGCATCTGATGGGGCAGCCTTACCCACTTTTTATGGGACCCCTTTCCAATTATTATATTTATCTTATACAATAATTTTTCACATATAAATTGCCTATAAAATAATGGGGAAAATATTAAAAGATATAAATAATTAGACCATCTTACCTCAAGAATTTAGACCATGTCAAAGTCATCTGACATAGTGATCTTGCTACTCTCACAGGTACTTTCCAACTCAGTAGCTGACCCCCAGGATTCTCCATTGTTGGATACTTTCATGCCATCACCATCTGATGCCTCTTAAATTCAATCATCAGTATGTGGAATCTTATCATGAACAATTACACCACTAAAAATTAAACACAGTAGACTGGAAGGGAGATTGGGTCTCCCTCATTGGAATAAGAAGGAATCTATGGATGTTAAGAATGTATGATTCTCATAAAATCCCTACTTAGCTATTATTTGGGTGATACTAAGCTCTAGAAGATCGAATCCATCCTAAATTAGATTCCTCCATAGCTCCTCTATCGTCATATTCATTCATTACATCTTCCATGTCGTCTAGAGTATAGAGAAGATAGCATCATCAACTGGTTGTAGTAGATATTTCAACTTATTCATTGTAGTCTCCATGGATCTTCTCATCCTAGCTTGAGAGCCCCTTTATTTCTCCCATGACCATTTCTAGGGAACTCACTCCCCACCAGACGGTGGGGGTGCAATAGAACCTTCAACCACCCCCACCACAGCACCAGCTTAAGATGTTAACAACTTCTAGCTTTTAACATAGAGACCATCCCACCTTATTTCCTATTAATTTGGATCCTTGTTCTCTAATTTTACCACCCATATGTATTACATCATGGTCGTACATAGGTATACATCCACCCATTTTTGGCATAATCCTAAGACAAGAGAGTGTTCACATTGGTCGGTGGATGTATGATGGTTTCTCATGATCCCTCTCTTGTCAACATCAATCATAGTTGAAAAATTATTAAGGGGTTCTTCTATTCACATACACCCATGTGGAATATCATCTTTAGATACTAGATGCACCCTAACATCCTGAAAAACCAGGATGTCATGTATGGATCACAATCGGTGTTATCTTCAGTCCTAGACACTACCACTCCAACCTAGAGTGACTTTAGGTAATCCCTATACTACAATTTCCACATTATATTGTCCACTATCTCACCAAATGTGGCTGAAAAGGGATGGAAGTTGAAGTTCACAGAATTTTTTAAGCCAACCATAACCTCTATATCACAGAGAGTTGATGGTCGAACCCTGGTGATGTTAATTAGATATGGCCACATACCAGTGTTTCCTGGGATTATTGAATTTGGAAACTCATAACCCCCAAAGAGTGTCGTGATCCATTCATGAAGAAAATATAATAGTCGATAGATCCTTCTATTAATGTATACACTTTCCACATGTCCTAATTATATTTAAATCCAATCTAGAATAGGTACACCCAATTTCACCTTATTGTCAGCTGCCATGATGACTTATAACCCCAATGTCCCTGGACACAGAACCATGTGTGTTTCTTTGACTGGAAGCATCCATTCACTATGTATTTTTTAAAGGAATTTAGTGTATTGAAAATTCAGTTTCCAGTCTTCCACCATGATGAATCCCCACTATTAATACTCTCCCTCTACCTGAATCAACCAATATGATCTTGGACTCCTCATTTTCAGGGATATTGTACTATGCTTTAGTTATCCTCAAATCTTCAGAGTTGGGTCCTTTTTCAAGAACATACTCATAAATTTCTTGAATGTGATATACTTGTGGAATGGGGGGTGATTCTTTAGTACTCTAGTTAATGCATTCAGTAGGTGATGCACTGGGAGAGGAGTATGATGCATGTATGAAAAATTGTTCGATACTATAAGAAATTCATTATATTAGAACCCATCTAGTGAGATTCCACCTGTTTAGTGCTCATCCCGCAATTCATGCACACCTCCCCATGGTGAAGGTGGAATGTGTAGGTGTTTGGAGACCAATGGATGAGGAAATATGACAGTATCTCCTACTGGTGTTAGGTATGGAATTAGGATTCCCATACTGCCTCAAACAATTCGATATTGTTCAGCTTGTTCTTATAATCTTGAAAGGTGTAGTGTACCCAGTATGCATAGGAACACTCATCTGTTAAGTTGTATCATACTCGCGGGTTCCATTATTTATGCCAGAACTTGTTGTTTTCTTTCATAATACTCTAAAAATGCTAGTAAATCAGGTCGAGAATTATTTAGCCTCCAGTTTCTCCCCCATAAGCATACTCATCTTCCCACTCAATGTATATATTGTTATCTCCCCATACTCTCAAGCAGGTTGAGCATGGATAGTGATGTTTTAGTTGTTGATCTCATCCTTACCCATAAACCCGGAGTGTGCCATGTTAACATTGATTCTTGGGATATTAAATTAATCAATAAACCGAAAATTATACAAATAGAGTTGGTTTATCAATGATTAGTTTCTTTTTGATTAATTAATCATGCCAAAAATTGTCTGATTGTTAAAAATGGCCCTCCATTCTCTAGGAATCTCTACTTTTGCCACAATTTTTTCTCTTTGAGTGACGGTGGAAACATAGATCTTGGCGTGGTATGGTTTGTCATTCATTTTATATGATTCTATAAGTTCAAAGGGTGATATATAAAAATTCAGGTTTTTAGTCTACAAATGACTAGTTAGTACATGACATTGGAGGTGTGCACACAAAAGGAGAGATTTTCCACAGAAAAGTTATGCAAAAGGTAGAGTTGTGTGAAAGATACGGCTGAAAGATCATGTTTTCATGAAAAGGGGTGTTATTCACATGAGAGAAAGTTCTTGTAATGAAAAAATTATATTAATATACAATGGTATCCCCCTCATACAATTCATAAGCACCGATAGATGGGTTACATGTATTATGAAACCATTTTTGTGTGACTGGAGAAAATGTTGTGAACACAAATGGAAATGAGCTACTCTTTTCGATGTTTCCCTCAAAACTCAACCTTCTAGTCCCCTATAAGCTCATATTCCAACGGGGTATTTTTTTGATCCCAAATATCATCTCATGAATCAAACAGATTGTTTTGGGTGAACTGAACACATGACCCCCCCACCCCCACCCCGAAGGACCATTTCGGTACCAATGAACTAGTTGCACGCAAGATCTAGTGTGTCCACAAAAATATAGAAGTCTATTCACAATGAAATTTCATGCTAAAGGTAGCATTTAGTTCTACAGATGTTTTAAAAATTGATGGAATGCATGAGGTCCATGAACGCAATAAAGGTGTGCCGCATGTAAGAAATAATCCTTGCATGCAAACCCAATGCATAGTCATCATGTTTTTCTCCTAAGGAGGTGTGAATTTAGGAGTGTTTTTCCTCAATTCTCTAATATAAAAGGCTAGATAAGTGTACATATTGAGTTCCACAGCCAAGGAGTTATGTGAAAAAAAACAAGGATTTCAATCATAAATATAAGCTCACCCCCACCCTTAAAAAAGCCTCGCTAGAAGAAGAATTGATGTTATGCTAAGCACAACTCCCATTCGTCCATGATAGTATGAAAACCCAGTGATCACGGACTCTCAATGGTAATGAATTTATGTGAATGAAATCATGTTGTCCCAAACAGGACTTGGCCTGTAGTAGAGTAATCCTCACACAACTAATCCTAAGGATATATGTGTTCATGAAAAAAATAACCAACCAGCATGCATCCCATATTGGTGCACAAATCCACATGATTCATGAAACAATGCCTCTTGACTCCATCAGTTTCTCTTGAGCTAGATCTCCCTTCTCATGCATCTTTTTCATGCAACCCAACCTAGTTGTGGGAAAAAACTTCTAGGTCCCCTACCTGATGTCCTATATACCTATCATGCATCCATTACACTATCATCAATTCTAAGAATCGTTAACCTAATGAACATTACTTCTAAGAATATATACCCTAATACTAGACTCATGATCAACCGCTCCTCCACAACTGTTTCAATTCAATGCCTCACCTAAAGGTGTATGAACGGTGTTCACGTAAGCCCTAGATATGTGGAGTGAGTCCCCACACATCCAAGCTGCATGAACTAAAACTTCATAAATCCATGTTCAAGTCAAGCAACGTTAAAATACACAATAACATCTTGATTAGTTAAAGTAAAACTATAGCGTTACACTATCCGATGAGAATAGGATGCCCCATGTATGATAATCATGGGATGACATCTTATCACACACCATGGGATGGAAACCCCATAGAGGTAATATTCCACACATAAGCCCTGAACAATCATTCACAACCATGGGATGGAAACCCCATAGATTGAAACTTCTATGTGTAAGCCCCACACCATCCCCCACAGACACACCATTTGTGACATGAAAATCCTTACCACATGATGATAAATTACATGTCTCAGTCCTACAACATTACCCTTTATTGTGACATTGAGCTACAAGGTTTTTTATCCATGTCCTCTAAACAGGGTATCCAGGACACCTCCATGAGGTTCAATCCGAACATGGGTAAACTATATAGTTTTTCTCTCCTAGGGAAACACCTACTAGATCTGTCTCCACAGGGTGTTCTAATCCATCCATTGGTAAACTATAAAGTTATTCCCTCCTAGGGTCACACATCTTGGATCCACCTCCATGGGGAATTATGATCCATTTGTAAAATATCTATGTGTTCCCCCATAGGGACACACCTATCATATCCACGTCCATGGGGCGTTCTGATCCATCGATAAACATAGGTGTGAATTTTTTACTCCTAACAACACACCTCCTTGATCTTCCTCTATGGGGAAATCTAATTGACCAAACCCATATCCTCAAGACATTAAACACATGCCCTGATCTATCTCAAAAAGAAATTCCAATCCATCTACATATGATGTAGAACTTGTGATTAGACCCAAAATACCTACCTCATTCAATAAAATGGGATGCCAAAGGTACATTCTTGGAATACATATTCCCCTTGAATCAATTACATCGTTATTGACATGATATTCCTTGATTTCCATGCCTAATATGCCTCATATGATATTCCCTTGAAAGCAGAAAATTCATAGGTGATCAATGTTTCAAATGTACAGACATGGCCATAGATGCACAGCATGACTACTCTTCTGACTAAGGGTTTCTTCCCATTCATAACATAATTAGTATAACTAAACAAGATCTATATAGTGATGTTATATGGAATGAGTTCCACAAACATGACATAATCTATAAGGGATACCCAGACTAGGCAATGATTACCAAGGAGGAATCCATTGAAGGAGAAAGTGATAACCCATTATCCTTTTTCAATCATGGAGAAAACATATACAATTATAGTGATGAAATACACCCACCGTTGGAAATTTTTAATGTAGGGAAAGGAAAACTTATACCGTGCATGAGCACTGAAGAAATCATCAGAAAATATATCATTAAGTTGATTTTTTAAAAATCATATTATTGACCCCAATGTTATTTTACCCATTTTTTGGTACCTAGTGAAGAATTCACATTGCCTATGATCGATAGGAAATATTTTATCCACACATTGAGACTAGTATTTATTGTCTTATTAATAGATTAATGTTTTATAATTCCTAAACCTTTCATTTCAGCATGTCTTGTCTTGGATTCCAAGTGTATGATGGAGGTATTATTAATTGTAACACACAGCTCATCAATAACACGCCCTAGCTGGCACATCCTTTAGGGAATATCCATGATTGAACCAGTGTGACTAACCTGATATTTTTCTTCATGGTTGCATCCAACCCCAACACCACTATACAAATTGGATCAGGCTCTAGATCCAGCGATATCCCATTCACACCACTGAAAAAATGAACTATTTAACCGCATTTCAATTGATGAAACCCCGATAGATCTACAATGCTATCCCCATAGCCTAATACAACCCCATTTTTTACTATTTAAGTACTCGTTACATACAATACTTTCATTTTAATTTCTAATACACTTTTCAGTTTGGCATAATGGGTTTCTTTGACTCCATTAGAACACTCAAAAGATATATCAACCATACATTTGAAAAACATTTCCTTATATGACAGTAAATGTAGTCATGCATGTTCTATCCTAGTAACCCTTTTGTGGATAGGGGGCCAGGCCAGAAGTTCATGTCTAGTCATTGGATAATGACTATCATGGAAGGTTGTGTATAAAAACCAAGGATTTTTATACATAAATGTTACATGATTTTAGATTAATATTCAATAGATTTTGTAAATACAGTCCCAATTATCAGAAAGGTTTAAATTATTTGGATACTAAATACAAAATATTTTTATTTCATGAAAGATATTAATCATCTCCCACAAAGATCTTCCAATTTAGTTTATTTAATAGAAATGCATTTCTTATAACCCTTATTCATTGAATGGGGAAAGGAAACATAATAAAGGGTGATCTTAGATGCTCAGTAAGGGTAAGAAAGGGATATATCAATAATAAATTAAATAGAACATGGGAATAAGGGTATGATAAAATGATATTATCATTTTAAAAGAACACCCTTCATAACATAGATCATAATACTAAATCATAGAATAAAGATTTATAGTTTATAAAGAATTAATAATATGTGGAATAAATGAACATAAGTAGTGAGGGAATTACATAGACATGGGAATTTTGAAAAAATATAATCATATAACATTGTGAACATGTAGTAATAGAATGGGGTTTAGACATTAAGTTCTGGACATGTAATCAGGTCCTCACATAAACATATTGATATAAAACTGGGTACACACATATTCATATGGACATGAAACCAGGTACACACATAACCTTATGGATATGAAATCCAGGTCCTCACATAATCTTATGAATATGAAATCGAAGTCCTTTAATAATCTTGTGGACCTGAAATTAGGTTCACGAATAACATATTTATCTTATGACTTATCCATATTTACCAAATTTATTAGAGGGACATGTTGGTCTAATCCATCACATAATAAAAACCCAACATAATTTTCCTATAATATGATAATAAAATTATCATATCATAATCCGTGGAAAGAAAATGGGGATGATAATCAAATTTTCAATCCCTCCTATTATAACCCATGAGAAATAAATGAGTTTAATAAACATATTATTATCAATAAGAATAAACCATATTGATAAAGAATAAGGATATTACCATTGAATAATATCCCTATTAAAACATAAGAAACAAAAAAGGTTGTTTTCATTAATGAATATAAATTCCAAAAAAATATCATTAAAAACACTCTTGATGAAAATAAACTTTACACTTTGAAAATCACCTTAATAAAACTAAAAGTTCCAAAACAATAAAACCATATTCTTTGAAAATATCCTGGGAAAATTATAATGTATCCTTTAAATCATTGAGTGTCATTGATGATGGGAATAATTTTATGTTTTACAAGTTAAAACATATACTCCTTTCACATTTTTGGTAAAAATTATAAATTATCCTCCTTTGGAAAAATAAAATAAGAACAATTTTTAAAAAAAATTAAAATTTAAAAAGTGGTTAAATATTAAATTAAAAATAATATGAGAATATTGAAATCATTCTTCAAAACATTTTTTTAAAACATGGCCAGGGAAGAGAAAGGGTTTTTGACTGAAGAGAGAAATTATGTATATTTTCCTTAAAGAAATTATTTCAGTTCCTCGAGTTCATAAAGAGAAGAAGATGAAAGGAAAAAATTTATTCTCTAGAAATAACCATAGGATAATAAAATTAAATGGTTTTATAATGAATGGATCATATAATTTCCATCAATATAAATTCAAGCATAAATAATCCCGATTAAAATGAGGTTGAAATGTATATCCTTTACCACTTTGGTAATTTTTGAATCATAAGCCTCATAAAAAAATTACCATATATGGATATTTAAATCAAAATAAACTTATTAATAACAATAATATAATACATTCATGGTCATTTTATACATCAGATAAATGAAATAAGTGGTGGATATGGCATGTTCCCCATAGAAATAAAAGTGAGAGGAAAATCCATTAGCTCGGGTCAAATTTCCTTCAAACGTGTTAAAAAATACAACATAAAAAATATATAATTATTATAAATATTTTACAAACTATAATCATATATATTATTACATATATTATTTACTTATAATATTTTTTCACCTATTTATTAATAATTCATTGTTAAAATTACTATTTTGTGTAATAACTCCTTTGTTTTTCATATAAGGTTGTGTTTGGAATTTTTTCTCCTTGATTTTTGATCATGGTTCCATCATATACAAAATTTTAAACATTTTATAAATACCATATATAATAATTATATACATTTTTATTTTTATCTATAAAACCTATAGATAAATAAAAAATGGCACCATTTTTGGAGACGGTAGGATGTACGTACGCATGAACATTGTTTCCATTTTTTCAATGGATGGAAAAAAATATTAATTTAAATATTAATATTAATTTTTATTTAATATATATCTTATATTAATAAAATCCATCCTTATTATCATTCATTTAAGAATAAAAAGAAAAACCTTTCACATCGCTTCATGGAGGTAGTAGTCCACACATATGCACGAGTGGCATAATCATTTTCCAATATATTGGAAGGTAAAAATTTATAAGTGATATTATAATTAAATAAGATAAATTATTTCAAAAATATAATATACATATTTAAAATCTCTCATTATATCCATCCGTGAGAGGTGGTAGTGGAAAACAAACTATATTGGTTTGCGATGGGGTAGTCCTTCATACACATGATAGACAATTTCATTTCCCATTTGATAGAAGAGGAGATGGAAATAGTTTATGAAATTAAAATAATAATGTATAATTATCTGTTACATTAAAAAAATTTATATAATCAAATTATAATAAGATTTTAAGGAGTTGTAAAAATAAATAACATAAAAACACATAGCTAAGAACAATACCTCTTCTTCGGAAAACCTCATTTTATTTGTACCAAAATATTTCTTAAAAGAGTTTTATAATAAAGATAAGGAATATATAATGTGGGTAGGTAAGTAAGTGATTATTTTTTGTGGGAATTTTATTTAAAAAATGCATTTTATCTGTGAATGGTGAAGGAGAGTGTGTAGCCTTTTATAAGTGGGGGGAGAGGATACAATTATAATTTTTGAAAAAAAATTTATACCCATGTTTTTCACAAACCAAAATGATAAAAAACGAATCATTATATATAAATAGATTTTATAAGGTATAAATATTGAAATAAAATATAAATTTTATATAATTTTAGGTTATTTTAACTCGTATATTATTAGTTAACCCCTCAGTAAACCCGTTTTAACCATAATCATGATAATTAATATTTACTATTAATTATAAATAAGAAATAATATGAAATTATTATATAGTATTATATATTCCAATTATAAATATTTATTCCATTTTATAAAATTTAATTCAAAAAATGGTTATAATTTAATTTAAAATTAATCCAACAGATGTGATGAAAAACAATTTTCCAAAGAAAAAATTACATAAGTCCATAATGTTTAAATATAAAAATTCAGTATGAAATTGATTCAAATGAACTAAATTAGATTGATAAATATATAATTGAAAAAAATTTAATTAATAAATTATTTTAAAATAAAATGGATCTTGAATATTCTTTAAATGAAATGACAGTTTATAATAAAAATCAGAATTTTTTACTATTTATCTAAAAATTAATCCTTGTAAAAAACTATAAAAAATTCAATCGAAGATAATTTTTAAATTTAGATTTAAAAAATGAAGATTATTTTTTCATATAAACTTACTAAGTGTATGAAAAAAATTATTATTTTTTCAAAAAAATCAGTAATTTTTTTTAGAAAAACATATTTTTGAAGCATATAAAGGTTTACTAAAACATTTGTACTTTTCATCAATACTCATTATTTATATAAAACCATTATAATTAATTTTAGAAATGTTTTTTTCCTATTCATACAAATAACATAATGTCTAGAATATAATGGTTATTTTAAAATAAAAATATAAATAGTATATTGTGGTTCATTAAAACTCATTATTGCATGTAACACAAGCTATCAAAGAAATTAAAGTTATTTGAAAAAAATATTTTATAAAAAATTGGGGTGTTATATTTCCCCCTCACCTTAAAATAATTTCTCCCTCTAAATTATGTCACTTTGGTAAAAAAAAGTGGGGATACTTTTTCATCATTACATCCTCAGGTTCCCATATAGCTTCCTCAAATTGGTGATTCACCACAAAACATTAACTAAGTGAGTGGTATTATTTTGAAGAACATTATCTGTATGATCCATAATTTTAACCATATTTTATTCATAGGAAATATCATGATCCATAATTTCATCCTCTATGTTCAATGAATGTGATGGATCAGATATTTATTTCCTCAGGAGAGATACATGGAACACATTGTGGACTTGAGAAAGGTTTTTTGGAAACAATAATAGATAAAATATCATCCTGATACGATCAAGAATTTCAAAGGTAATGATATAAAATGGGATTAATTCACTCATAATTCTAAATATCATTACCTTATTCCATGTATAAATTTTTAGAAACACCTTTTCACTCATATCAAATTCCTAATTATGTCATCTACTATCAGCATAAATTTTTTGTTGACTTTTTTCCATCCTAATATGTTGCTGAATGGATCAACACATCTCTATTATTTATTAATCCAAATCAGCTACCAATATATTTATATCAACATATTCATCCCATCACATTTTATATTTTCTCTTATTTCCATAGAGGGATTCATTATGATCCATTTGAATGCTCGTGTGAAAGAAATTGTTGTATAAAAACTCAATGTGAGGAAGTTGTTGATAAAAACCACATTTGAATTCCATAGAACAATATCTCAAAATGTCCTCTAGTGTTTGAATTTTAATCCGATATTTACCATCTATTTGAGGGTGATACACAATTCTGAAACTCAACTCTATATAAAGAGCATTCTTAAGACTTTACCAAAATTTCGTTGTAAACATCAGATCTTGATTAGATATAATTTGATTTGGTACTCTATGAAACCTTTCCAATTACTAAATGTATATCCTATAAATCTAATATAGGGAGAAATAGTCTATAATAGTAATGAAGTGTGCTAAATTTGTAAGGTAATCGACTAAAATCCATATAACATAAATCCATTTATACATTTTGGGGTGTCTAGTGGCAAAATCCATGGTGTTCTTTTCCTATTTCCATTCTGGTAAAGGTAACAGTTCTAACATCCCCTTAGAATGTTTTCTCTTAACATTACTTGTTGACATACCAAGCACTGATATACAAAATCTATGATAACTCTCTTCATTCTATCCCACAAAAAATACTTTTTCAGATCTCTATAAATCTTCATACTTCCACAATATATATAGAATGATGAACTTTGAGCTTCATCTAATAGCTCCTTCATAAAAACTGGTATTGATCGAACAAAAACATAGTTTTTGAACATTATAATTCAATCAAAATAATATTTGAATTTGGGAACATTTCTAACCATCTTCTGCAGTTCATTATCTTTATAATGTACCAATTTATTTATCACATTGATAGACCGTTTAATACTCATTTGAGAAAGGTAATATTTATTCTCCTATTTTAGGATTTCTAGATCCACTCATTAAAAATCCATAAATATATTTTCTTTTCATCCTCATACATATTCTATCATGGTTTTTTTGACTCAAAGCACTGTCCACCTTGTTCGTTTTCCAAAGGTGGTAATGTATTGAGAAATCATAATCTTTAATCAGCTACAACCATATTCTCTAGTTCATATTCAAATATTTATATGTGAAAATATAATTCAAACTTTTATGATCATTATATATGTCACACCATTCTCTATAAATATAATTTATCCATATCGTTATGAAAAAATTACAATAGTTAACTCTAAATAATGATTTAGGTATTTTTTATCATTAAGATTCAATTTTAATGAGGCATATTCTATTACCATATCATTCTATAAAATAATTAACCTAAATACCTATTTCAATGCTTCAAAGTATATTAAAACCCCTTCTAAACTAGAGGTTAGTATATGAATAGGTTCACTGACTAACCTTCTCTTCAGTTCCCAAAAATTTTCCTCATATTTATTTTTCCATTTAAAATTGAATCCATTCATATTTAATATGGTGAGTGGATTATACCCATGTATCAAAATTTCCATAAATCATGGTTAATATCCATCCAAGACAAGAAAATTGTGAATATCATCCACCATGGTTTTCCTATACCAATGTTCAATATCTTTTCTTTTTATGGATCTAATGATATACCCTATCTTGAGATTATATGACCTAAAAATGAAATTTTCTGTAGGCAAAATTCACACTTTGTAAATGTTTCATACATATTATTCTTCATATGGATATTTTGAACAATACTCAAGTGATATTCATTTTATTCCATTCTATTTTAATATATAATTATATAATTTATAAAGGAAACCATAAAATGATATAGTTAGTCTCTAATGACTTATTCAATAAATACATGAAGAGAAAAGGGGAATTAGAATGACCGAATGGTATTACTATATATTCATAGTGTCCATAACATGTTTATAATTTTGTATTGGGTATATCCTAATTCTTTAACCTTAATTAATGATATCCAGAACAAATTTTATTCTTGGAAAATTATTGATATTTTTGTAGTAGATCAAATAAGTCATAAATATAGGGTATAAGATAATTTTTATATTTTAATTTTGTTATGTAATCTATAATCAATGAAAAGTCTCATTTATCCATATTTATAGTTAAAAAATATAATAGTTTCACACTAATGTGATGAAAATGGATGAATAAATACCTTTTTAATATTCTCCTAGAGTTTCATCTTATATTCCTACAACTCAATTAAGACCTTTTTCTATGGAGTCTTCAGAAGAGATGTAGCACTATGTATAAGATTTATCGAGAACTCAACTTCACAATTTGGTAGAAGACTAAGAAACTTCTTCATAAAGACATTGAAAAACAATTGAATGATAGGAATATCATTGATAATGAATTTCTCTCTAGCCATCTGAGATAAAAATCCTTTATGGATAATAATTATTAATAATAATATAGAATTAATTTTCATTGTAATTTTTATTCACGATTACACTAATAAATAATAATGGGCTAATTTGGAATAGAAAATGTGACTTCCCTTCCCCAGAAATTGATATCGGACCAAAATAAATAAATTTAATCCAGTACTAGAATCATATCAAATTCAACTAAAGGGAGAATCATTAGATTTATAGGAAGCACCTTCCCATAAAATTCAATTGAATAGAAAACATAACTTGAGATGTTACCATCATACCATTAATAGTTTTTACTATTAACTCAATATGTAACTGATTATTGGGACATTAAATATCTTTTTCAAATTCCATATATATAAAAGATTTGGTAGATACAAAATCAAATATGACATTAGTAGTTATGGAGTGGATGAAAAGTGTACATTTCACTAAATCATTATTTTAATTCCCATTGATAATAGTGATCTTATGAGATTTTTCATTATCTCTATGCTTAATATGTTTTCTCACATTGATCATTATCATTAATCTTTAGATTTGTTCATTCCTTTTAATGATGTCCACACTCCTTTCATTTGAAACACTAGACTGTGGGTGGTACATTTTGTTGATATTTATCTCTATTCATTTAATTAACAGTCTACATCATATCACTTATACATTATTTGGCTCAATGTCCAGGCTTCCCACACTTGAAACAACTTCTCATTACTTTTAGAAATTCACCTGAGTGCTCCGTCCCACATTTTTGGTTGGTAGGAGGTTTAAAATTTCTCTATCATTGGATCATCCATGAAACCCCATATTTGTTTTCTTATCACTAGAACCATGAGGGTTTGTATCTTCAATTTCAATTTTGAGTTCACATCAAATAATTTCTTCATAAATTCTAAAGTCCCTTATGGATAATGCCTTTCAAATACTTGTATTCGATGAATTTATGAAACGATCAAGTTTTCCATCACATTGATCCATTGTTCATAACATACTGGGTTATAAGTCCTATAAAATGGGGTGGATGTTGTCGTATAAAAGATTCAATGGCATTTTTATCCTTCATTAGTAAATTTGGATGTTCAATATTAACCATGCTACCAATTATAACTTCAGATTTTTGAGCTATAATAGTCAAAAAAATTACATATCATCTTGTAAAGAATTTGGTTTCTAATGTGTATAGTTGTTTCAATGGATGTAAAAGTAATTTTTCACATGATTCCTTTGATTTATAGGCATTTAATGAAATGAAAAATCATCATGTGAGTAATAATAATCATATTGGGACACCACATAATGGTCAAAAAATTAATGTATTTCTAAATCATGACACTTTCACTTCAAACTATAATACCTTTTGTTTAACCTAGTTAATTTATGGTCATCATATATTAAAATATTTCATGATGGCTGGTAATGAAAATGTGAATTCAAAAATAAATCCCCCAAGAGAGTCAAACAAGGTGGGCATAAAAGACCAATGTCATGTACCAGGTGATGATTGAGTAAAATCCCAATATTCAATTTTCATGGTTATTACACCTAGGTACAATTATGCTAGATCCACATCCTATTGTAGTATACAAAAAGGTATAAAATTTATTGTAAAACCATAAAATATCTTCCTTACGAAAACATTAGGGTGCTATCATATACTTAGGTTTATCCCCAGTATTTTCACCAATGTTTTCTAACCCTAATCTAAAAAGGTTGACACAAACTTTTCCTTTGATTCTATATATGAGGTACTAGGATTTTCGTATATAATTATTACATCTTTTTAGATTAATATTCAATAAATTATACCAATACATGATGGATTACCGTAAAAATTTTCTTGTATTTCGAGACTAGATACAAAATATTCTTATTTTAGGAAACATATTAAATATATCCCATAAATATCTCTCCATTAATAAACTTCATAGAAATACTCTACTTAAAATATTTCTTCAATACCAAGGTAAAGGCAAAATAATAACTAGTGAGCTAATATTATTAGTAAGGTTAATCATTGGAGATTTCAATAATCAATTAAACATTAGATGGGCATAAGGTTATGAGAACACAAATGTAACACTTGAAAAACAAACCATGGATAACATAGATAATACATAATCATGGAGAAAATCATGGTAGTTTATAATACATGAATCATAAAGGGAATCGATGAGCATAATCCATGAGATTATAACATAGACATATAAATGATGAAAAAACATAAGATTATAACATGGTGAACATTTAGTAATAGAAAAAAGTTCAATCATTAATTTACAGAGACAAAATAAGTTCTTTGAATAAACTTATGTACATGAAACTAAGTCCACACATAATCTTATAGACATGAAACCAGGTCCACAGATTACCTTATGGACTTAAAATCCATGTCCTCGAATAAATTCATAGACATAAAATCCAGGTCTTCATATAAACATGTGAACATGAAATAAACTTCATGAATAACATATTTATATCTTGATTTATCCATATTTACCCAATTCATTCGATGGAGATATTGTTCCCACCATTCACATAATTAAAACCATAAATATGTGGTCACTGTGATCATAAAAAAATGATCATATCATAACCATTGGAAAGAAAATGGTTTCCATAATATATATATATATATAAATCCCTTATAGAATAACCCAGGGAAAATAAATTGGTTTTATAAACATCTTATCATCAATAATCACAAACCATACAGAGAAATAATAAGTATGGTACCATTAGATCATATCCAAAATAAAACTTAACCCACACCAAATGTTATTGTAATTAATGAATATAAATTCAATAAATAGATCATTAAAAAAATTCTTGAGGAATATAAAATTTCCTCTTGGAAATAACCTTTTTAAATAAAAATTTATCAAAATATTTTGAAAATAATTTCCATTTAAAATAAACTTGAAAACTTATAAATATGATTTAAAACATTGAGCGGTCATGAAGGCATAAAATTTCATTCATTTATTATAAGTTAAAATAAGTTTTCATTTCATATTGTTTTTAAATATTCAATATATAACTTTTTTAGAAAACAAAAAGAAGAATCCATTTTAAAAAAAAAATTAAAAAAAATTAATTCATGGTTAAAAATTAATTTAAATAATAATAATATATTATTAAAAACATTCAAAAATATTTTTAGAAAAAATGGACATGGAAGAGAAAGGATTTTTCACTGAAGAGAGAAATAAATTATATTTATGTTAAAATCATTGTTTCAATACATTGAGTTAATAAAGAGATAAAAATTAAAGGAAAAATGTATTCTATATAAATGAATTATATAGAATTAAATGAAAGGTTTTTATCATGACTGGTTAATAGAATTTCCTTCAATGTATATTCAAGCATAAATAATATCAATTTAAATGACAATGAAATCTAAATCCTTTACTACTTTGGTAACTTTTAAATCATAATACACATTATATAAATAACCTTAGATGGGTATGTAAATAAATATTAATTTAATAATAATAATCATATAATTCATTCATGGTCAGTATATACACCACATAAAAGAAACAATTGGGGAATATAGTATGTTACCCACAGAAATAAAAGTGAGATAAAAATCCCTTACCTCATGAATGATTTCACTAGTATGGGTTCAAAACTCCATTATAATAAAAATAGAATTACTATAAATCTATTGTAGAAAATTAATCATGTGGATCATACAATATAACTTTTACTTATAATATTTTGTCACCGGTTTTTTAACAGTTCCTTTTTAAAATAACTATTTTGGGTAATAACTACTTTTTTCAGTTAAGTTTTTGTTCAATAGTTTCAATCCTTGTTTTTTTTCATGGTTCAATAATATAAAAAATTTTAACCTTGATATAAATACCATATATAATCAGTATATAAATATTTTTACTTATCTATAAAATTTAGGGATAAATAAATGAATTACAACCTTCATGGAGAAGATAGGTCTTACGTATGCATGAATGTTGTTTCTAGTTTTTCGATGGATGAAATGATAGAAAAGTTAATATTAATTAAACATTAAAGAATTATTATTATATCATATATATTATTTATATGAATAAAATTCATCCTTTTTACCAAACAATTAAAATTAAATGAAAAACTTTCTTCACCGTTCTATAGAAGTGGTAGTCCACACGTACACATGAGTGGCATTATTGTGTTCTAATACATTAGAAGGTAAAAAGGAAGATTTTATATTATTTTTGAAGAATTTTGATTTAGTAAAAAATTAATATAATTATTTAAATCCATCACTATATCGATCAGTGAGAGACAGTGGTGGAAAAAGAACTACAATGGTTTGTGAGGCGGTTTTCCACGGTACACACGATTAATGATTCTGTTTCCCATATGATTAAAGGGGATATGGATTTAGGTTATGGAATTAAAAAATATCAGTATATTGAAGATAATTATTTTATTATATAATAATTTTGATGAATATCTAAAAGAGTTGGAAGAATAAATAACTTGAAAACACTTGATTAATAACAATACCCTTTCTTTAGATAACCTCCATAGATTTTCACCAAAATCCATATTATGGGGGTTTTCAAATCAAATTAAGTACTATAAAACATGGGGATGAAATTGAGGAAGGAATTAGGGTTGGGATTGGATGAACCAAAAGGATATTTAAGTGTTAATATTAGGGTAGAGTGGTGGCCTTTTATAAGTGGGGGAGAGGACACACTTAGAATGTTTTAGAAATAAAAATTTATACCTGCATTTTTAACAAGACAAATGGAACCAAAATATATCATTTTCAAATATTATACGTGATAAGTTAAAATTATGTCCATAAAATATAAAATTTATTGTTTTTTAGGTTATTTTAAAACTTATATTTTTAGTTTAACCCCCATTAAACCCATTTTTATCTTAACTGAATTTATTAATTTTTACTATTTTACAATTCATTATGAACAAAACGTAATTTGAAATTAATATAAAATATTATTTATTATGATTCATAATATGGATTTATTTTAAAGAATTCAATTCATATAAGTGTATGAGTTTAATTTAATATTAATCTTACATATGCGATAAAAAGTGGTTTTCCAAGGAAAAGGATTCATAAGCCAAGATTGTTTTAATATAAAAATTCAATTTGAAATTGATTCCAAAAAAATAAATTTAATTAATAAAAATATTTTTTAAATATTTTTTAAAACCAAATATAAAAAATGGATATTGTAAACTCTTTAAACAATAGATAGTTTTTAATTAAAACTAATATTTTTTTACTATTCATACAAAAATTAATCTTTACACAAAATTATAAAAAAATCACTCAATGATATTTCTGGAATGTAGATTTAAAAAATATTTTTTTTAAATAACTTTCTAATAAGTTAAAAAAAAAATTAGTATTTTTTTAAAAAAATAAACATTTTCTAGGGAAATTTTTTTTTTGTAGAAAATAATGGTTTTACTAAAAATTAATTACTTTTTATAAAAATGTTTTATTTACATAAAACCATTATAATTATTTTTACTAAAAAAATATTATTCCTATTCATCTTTCCTTGTTTAATAGCTAGGTTATAATATCCAAGTTTAAATAATTATATAAATAGTATTTTTTTTACTTTGTTAAATCATGGTGTTTCATGTAATCCAAGATATCGATGAAATTAAATTTATTTGAAAAAATATATATTCCGTAAAATATAGAGGTGTTACATCAGTAATGAATAAAATCAATCATGGAATGTCCACAATTTGGAATAAGCTATCATGTGTGACCAGTGCAGCCAAACATGTTCAACTTTTCATTTGAGGTAGTGTGTTTAGTGCCCATTTCGACCATTCCCACCATTATTCCATTGGTTAAGATCCTATTGCAAACCTGTTAATGGAATGGAGTTTTCTATAATACCCAGCATTATAAGACTCCATTTATATCTATAACTTATTGAATATTTTCTTGAATGGTTTGGTGGAAGGGCGATGGGGATTGACCATAGGGATACTGGTACCAACAGGGGAGGATGCTTCCATCCGCTGGCCATTCTTGGGTCTGGCCATACTCTGATAGGGTACCTTCCTAGATGTCACGACCATGTTTTCCATGGAAGATTTATGCCTTCAATGTAATGTATCCCCCACTCTAAACCATAACCCCCAACTATCATCTCAATCACAACACCACTACGGACTACTTTTAAACCGGACCACCTTCCAAAAGGTAAAAATGGATACACGGTGACATCACCCCTAACATAGAATATATAATCAGGGAGTATTCCCTAATAAGGTAGCACCAACCCCATTATATTAGTTCCCAATTCCACAACCAATGTAATGGAATTCAAGAAATCTATAATAAAAAAACCCACTCCCTATAAGGTCCCTTGTTTTTTTGAACTAGAAATTTTGAGACAAAATTTGAATTTTGGCTTTTAGATGCTCGTAAGGGGTAAAATGGTGATTTTCATATAGAATATTGTCTTGTATAATTTTTCTAATCACTCTTTTGGTCCCAAAATAATGTTTTTAACCTAGGATCAATGTTTTATTGGAATTATGATCTGTTTTAATTTTCATGGAATAATTAATAATTAATAAATTAAATATTATTTTATTTGTACCCATAAATTAAGATATATATTTTGAATGGATCATAATATTTAGATTTTTTCTCCTACATTGAGTCCAAAATATATATTTTTACTTAGGTGTGACATAAACTCAGGTTAAGAACTAGGGCCAGGCCCGAACCCTTTTTCTTTTCTTTTCTTTTTCTTTCATTTCTTTTTTTTTTCTTTCTCATTCCTTTTTATTCTCATATACACCCTCCTATGGTTTTGTGTCTCATGGAAAGTAGATAAAGAGAGAGGAAGAGAGGGGTAGAGAGGGGTGGGGGAGAGGAGAACAAAGGTGTTGCCTCAGAGATTGGGGTGCATCAGATCATCATGTGGTTGCTATGGAGCATAGAAACGGGCGAAGCATCAGATGATTCTTCCCAACGGTAGTTCATTTTTATGTTTTCCCATAAATACCTTTATAGTTACCATTTTAATGTTTTAAACCCCTAATAAACTTTCTTAGGACCCCTTGAGGTTTGATCAGTAACTTTTTGGGAGAAATGGGGGTTTAGACGGATTTGAGGAGTTTCTTGTTCAGAAATCCAGATAAAATTGTGTGTATATTGAAGAAAAAACATAGTGTGTTATTTATATTTGGGTAACATGGTCTTTTTGCATTAAATTACATTTCTGGGGTATAAAAACCATTTACTAATACTCGTTTGTATAGCCGAGTGCTCGACAGCACATATCATGTAGGGATACATGGCCCTATAGAGTACATAACGAGACCTCATAAGGGTTGCAGGACATATAGAGGTACAGGACCATACTATATTCATGGACATTCCATGTGAGGTACACAGGTAGGTACCCCATGTTGGGTAAACATTTTTTATATGATCATCACACCTTGTACTTTGGTTTTTACTAACCAAGTATGGTTGGATTACACACTCAGGTATGGATTTTTGGATACAAGCCGTGTTGGGGGTATACACATTGTGTTTCCCCCTTTCTACCCTTTCTTGGTTTTTTCATATCCTAATGATAGAAACTTGTAATTGGATACATGAGTAGTCTATTTTTAGCATCCTTCTATATAGATCATAGTGGTAAAACCCATGAGGTGATTTTAGGACTCCTATGTTGAATTTCGGGTGTTTTATTAATCAAAAACTTTCTTACTCCCATTATTGAATCCAATTGTCTCCTCAAAGTGAGACCATTGTTTGAGATGATCCCTGAGTAATATCTCTCAAAAGATGGTTTTTTAGATTTTAATTTGATGAATTCTCCCTTATATGATGTTACTTCTAGCCTTGGAGGCTGTGAGGTTAATTTTGTTGAGGAACCCCTATTGGATTCCTCTACTTACATTTTGACCTGAAGGATCCTGTGTAGGATGCCTCAATATTATTTTTGATACCAAGGATCCCATATGGGATTCATTTCTTACATACTGACCTAGGTAGTCCCATCTAGGATTCCATACCTCTATATTGTTTTAAAGATTCCATGTAGGATGCCTATTCATTCGTGCAAAATTGTTATGGGTACAATGTAGGATGCCACTTACTGTGTATTGTCCTAAGGATCATGTGAAGGATGACTCAACTTTATTTCCATTATAGGACCCCATGTAAGATTCCTCATTTTTCCTTATCTTATAAGGATCCCATGAATGATGTATCACTTTTTTTGTGTCTTTCAGGACTGAGTGAGTGCCCCAATGTTTGAACAACCCTTAGATTCTACGTTGGGTGAGGGTAGAGTTGGTAGTGGGTGTCAACTTAAAAACCTTGTAAAACTTATGATCATGAGAGTTTATGATATTTGTGTTGGGATAAACATCCTTCCAGCCTCACTTCTATTTATGCATCCACTTTTTTACAACTGATGTAGTGGTGATATCCAAAGGTTCTTCCTGGTTTATGGTTTATGTGCCTCACATGATGCAACATTTATTTATGGGATACCACAAAGTACTTCATGGGATCAAAATTATTTGTTTATTGGGATGCTCAGATGTGATTCTTGGGATCCGTCTTCTGATCCTTATTTATTTGGGATGCATATATGTTCTTCTTATGATCCATCTTATGATATTTATTAATCAAGGATTCCTAGACTTACTTCCTAGGATCCAGATATTAAGCCTACAAGTTTGACTGTTATGTTATCAAGGATCCCCAAAGGTACTTTTTAGGATATTACTTTTGATCATTACATGATCAGATGTTTAACATCATACTCCAAACACTTTTTGAGATATACTTGATGGTCGATTAGTCTCTCCTCGATCACTTCCTATGATATTCCCTCAGATCATGTGGACACACCATTACTACATCACCCAAAGGTACTTCTAGGGGATTGTCATGTTGATCCATTTATATGAATGGATGATGAGAATATACATGGATCCATAGGTAATTCTGTAGAGATCTCCTAAGGGTGATCCCCTTATGGATTATATGAGTTGAAATTTCATGATTTTCTATGGATGGAGACCTAGGAATTAGACATCATACTGGATTACATGTTTATTTAGTAGTATGAAATCTATCCCAATTACACATTTATAGGATTTTCTATCTCTATAGAGTATCTTTTATTATACTATTTAGAGGTTAGTATGGGTGAACCCAGAGTTAGGGAATGTATCACCCTATGGTGATATAGCTTGCTCAAAGACATTTTACACATTGGATGAAGTAGATATTATCAATCGGTATTATAGACTCAGAGATCAACTTAATGATGCATGGTTTTAGTGGTATGACATCCAGATCGATTCCCTTTTTATGGGGTGTCTAGTTTATTGGATCATGAGTCCATGTATTTAGTGTGGATTGAGTTTTTTATGCTTTTATGCCTTGCTTATAAATGTATGAATATAACAACGTTTATATATATATATATATATATCCATGAATGCATATACTTATATAATATTTATTTTTTCATAATATTGGGGTCATGGACACAAGAATCGGTTGTGGAAATTTTTATTTTATTTATGTCTATTTTTATTACTATTTCAATTATGTATCAACTAGGTATAGTATATTTCATGAGCATGCACTTATGATAATAGATTTATAGGTTCATTATTGGGGAATCCTGTAAGGATTATTTCTCACCCCTATATGTGATCCTCAGTGTGCATGTAGAACTTATGATCTTGTTTTTAGGTTTAGCATTGATTCACGATGGATGGGGTTGAGGCCCAGTGTTTCAGGATTGAGAGGATCCACATTTATGGATTCTTATGATAGGGTTGGTGTAGTGCGATAGTGTTTGGAGACTAGGTATGTGTTCTGGATCAGAGTTATTAGTGGATCAATGTACTTTTATTTCAGTTTATTCTATGTACTTCTGCATGTATGGTTAGCCTTGTGGGTGACCAGTGTTGTATGTATGACATGGCTATTTGGGATTTTATATCATTCCATTCATTATTACCAGATGTTTCTCTTCTATTTTATTTACTACTTCTGCGCTCTGTTTACCAAATGTTATGGATTATATCTAGTTATTTCCTCTATGCGTAGTATAATTTGATGATATATTCTCCCAGATATACCACCATTAGACCCTCACTACTGGTCAATAGCCTTTAGTGTATGGGGATTCATGCATGAGGCCCTGTTTCAAACTGGCTTTGAGCACCGGTTTAGTGGAATCTAGGTCAAGATGTTACAAAGTGGTATCAGATAAGTTCCTTTCCTTTTGATTTAATATTAGGGACATAATAAATAGGATTATTATAAATATATTGGAACTTATAATTGATATTATACACGTACATCAAGAACACCTATTCTGGTGAGAAGTCCAATTGTAAGGGGTATGAGATTTCTATTTTAATCTATGATGTTACAGTTGTATTTTATTTTCACTTTGAGATATGAACATGTTTTATGGATGTTATGATTTATTATTTATTCATAGATATTATACTATTAACAAGAGGTCATTGATTGATTTTCACTCTTGTATAAAAAATTATAGAGGCTTATAATGCATTGTATTTGGAATATATGATCCACATGTTATAGACCTTCTAGTGTGTGATTATTGCTAATGAAAAAAATAAAATTGATTAAAGTGTCAATAAAAACCTAAATGGTGTTTTATAATATAGTTTTTTGTAGTAATTCTACTCATTTGGTCCGACTATCAAACACACACAACGATGTGTGTGTGTGTGTGTGTATGATGGTGGTTAAGTTAGATATATGTTGAGACATTTGATGGTGAGGTTGATGAATCAATCCTCATGTAAAAGAGGTATAGTGAACCTAGTAGGTTGATTGGGCACATGATTCCCATGTGTTAAACTCCTCAAAGGGTTTTTTTACTCAGATCTAGAAATTTAAAGTGTTTGTAACAATCTATATAGAGTTTTACTATATAGAATGAAATTACATTCAACATAACTAACCTATGATGTGGTTATCTTGTGGGATCCCTGTGAATGATGCCGATAGGTACCAGGACATATCTCATGTACTAGACAATGAGGGGGTATTACAGTATATGGATTCTTGATGAGTGTCAATTTAGTATCTATTCTACAATGACATCATGCCTTCAGGGAGTAGTTCCTCTATAAGATTTTCAAAGAGGATCTGGTCCCTACTAAGAAATGTTTATAGTTTGGACCCTTAAGGATGTTTTTATTATTAAGGGAACCTTATGATTAGGGCTTTCTCAGGGTTTATGGATTCCGTTTTAAGAAGTGATCTTGGTTATATGCTCTTTTGAGACCAATGCATGGTTAGCGATCGGGTTTTTCAATATAAGAATGTTGATGCAATTGGATTTTGATAAAGAACCTAGGGTACTTTTGGTATCAAGTATTGATTTGATGGGTAGGACTGTTTGGGGGTCCAGCCATGTTGATCACCTTTTCTTATGTTTCAAATGTATTCATATCATGAAAAATGATCATGACTAGAATGATGCCATGTGATAGGTGGTCATGCAATAAATTGTGGCACAAGTGAGGTTCCCAATTTCGAATAGGAGTTACAAGTGTGCTTATAGTTTGTTTGAAATGACATAAATTTTTGAATGGTTAAAATTTTTTTGGTAGTGGATGAATCATGGGAGCATGATTTAGGTAACTATGGTATGCACCGGTTATGTGTTGTACCATTTAAATTCTAAATCAGTGAGTGGCCAGGTCCAAGCCAAGAACTGATGTTTTCAAGACATATTCTTTCATGGTTACCTAGGATTTGTGGTTAAATAAATAATATCCCTATATTTTATAGGATACAATAATAATGAATTGGGTTTCATGAGAAGATTGACCCGTTACTAGACCTGGACATGAATTTTTGGGAGATGTGGTGTCAGGTGTCGATTAAAGGAATGTGTAGCCTATTAGCTCTGAGTGTGGAGTGAAAATAGCTATACATGAATATAGATGAAATCATAGTATACTCTTTGTTAGAGATGATCATTATCTATCTTGACATTATATTGAGTATTCTAAGGGAGCATCATCTCTTTTACAATATTCCTTTATTTCAAATATCTTTGTTGGTTTGATAAAACAACCTATTGAGGCTACACTCGAGGCGAAGAATTCAGTAAGACATATGGTGGGGAGTGCATCATTGGCCCTTTAGGGGTGGTGACCCCCATTTTTAGTTTAATTAACTGTTTTCATGGTATTTTGAGCTTGTTGTTTTGTTGTGAAATGATGATAAGTGTATTCCTATTGTAGGGAGTACCATATCGGTCATACTAAACTATCTCCTATGTAGGATAGTTTTTGATGTTGTGACGTTGGCCATTGGATAGTCAAGAAAGATTAGTTCCATTTATTCTTCATATGATAGTACAAATTATATATATACCTCCAATTATTCTTAGGGATGAGGAAGTTTATGGTGGGGAGATTATAAGGACACGCTTTTTTCTAGAATTAAATTTTTGAGCAGAAATATGAATTTTTACTTTAAGATGCTTGTAAGGGGTAAAATGGTCATTTCACCCAAGCATTTTATCTCAGATAATTTTTATGTCCACTCCTTTAGTCCCAAAATAGGTTGTTTAACAATGTATAGGATTTTTGTACAATAATAAATATTTAATATTTAATTAATTAAATATTAATATATTTTAATTCTTTCCTTCAGCTATATCTGTTGAACAGAGCATCGTATTGAGATTATTTATCTTCCATTGAGTCCAAAAAATAAGTTTTTACTAGAAGACACATAAACTCAGGTCAGGAACCAAGATCGGTCCTGACCGCTTTATCATTTTCTTCCTTTTATTTTTTCATTTAATTTTTCATTCTCTTCCTTTGGCTTCTCACGTACACCCCCATTGGATTTTTCCATGAGAATGAGATATAAAAGAATGGGATAGATAAATAGAGATAGGAGAATGTAGGTACATTCATGGATCTTGGGACCTGCCAAATCATCATGTGATAGCCATAGATCATGGAAACGGGATAAGTTTCGGTGGATGCCGCCAAAAAGTAGTCTATTTATAATTTTTTTCATAAATTCATGTAGATTTATTTATTCAAGTTCTAAACTCATTTTATAATTACTTAGAACCCCTTGAGTGTTTATATATAAATATTTGGGAGAAAACGGGGTTTCAAGCCAATTTCAGGGGTTTCATATTTTGAAAATCCTGATCACACATCGTGTAGATTCAGGAACACGAACTAAGTTTTCTTCCTATCTGAGGAAGATTGTCTATTAATATTACATGCTTTGAATTGGGTATACACATCATGTACTATGAATTATTAGTGTAGTGGAGTACCCACCTAGACAGCCTATGTAGGGAAATATGGACATGTAGAGTACATGACTAGACCTCATGTGGGTTCCATGTCGTGTAGAGGTACACAACCAGCCTATATACATGGCCAAGACATGTGAGGTACACAAGATGGTAACCCATTTCATGTTCATGCATTATACATGATCAATACAGAATATACTTTGGTTTTTACATGAAAAGTTAAGATGGAGTACATGCCTATGTGGGGAATTTGGGGTGCATGTCGTGTACTAGGTATACACATTGTGTACTTCCCCCTTACTACCCTTTTAAGAGGATATTCATATCTTTATGCCTATGAGTCATAATTGGACCCATGAGTAGTCCATTTTGAGTATATTTTCACATATATCAAAATGGTAAAACCCCTGAGGTGATTTGAGGACTCTTAGGTTCCGTTTAATTCAATTTATTAAATGGATATCTTCTTCCTTTGGTAATTGAATCGAGTTTTCTCATAAGAGTGAGACCCTTGTTCTGAGATGAGCCATGTGAAATATATCTTGACTGATTCTTTTGTAGCTATTCCATTAATGATTTTTCCCTTTTTATATGTTCCCTCCTAGCCCATGAAACCATGAGGTTACTTTCTTCTATATATCCCCTCTAGGATTCCTCTACTTACGTTACTACATAGAGGATCTCATGTAGGATACCTCTATCTTATTTTCAATAATAAGGGTCCAATATGGGATTCCTTGCTTACATGATGACCTAAGGAGTCCCTTATATAATTCCTTACTTGTATAACCTTCTACGGATTCTTTTTAGTGTACCTCTGCCTTCGTGTGCTATCATTGTGGGTCCCATATAGGATGCCTCTTCCAATGTACCGTTATAAGGATCTCATGTAGGATGAATATTCTTGCTTAGTATTAGATGATTCCATGTAGTATTACTTCTATTTACCTTCATTAATTAGAATACAAAGTAGGATGCCTCTCTAGTGTTATGATATGAGGGACCCAATGGGTTCCCATATGTTTAACCAACCCTGAGCTAGTATGTTGGGTGTGGAAAGAGATTGTAATGGGTTTCTCCATAAAATGCTTGGAGAACATGTGATCCTGAGAGTTTGTGACAATGGTGGTGTGTTGGGTGTTCATCAACCCTCACCCTTAATTTATACATTAAATTTTTTACTCCTGTTGTAGTAATGATAGCCAGAGTTGCTTCTTGGTTTGTGGATGATGAGGCCAAAGCGATGCGACATTTATCTTTGGGATGCCCAGAGGTACTTACTAGGATACATATTATTTGTTTATTGGGATGCCCATATATTTTATTGGTATCCATATTTTTATCTTAATTGATTTGGGATGACCATATGTGCTTACTAGGATCCTTATTTAGATCCTAATTGATTGGGGATTCCCAGAATTACTTCCTGGGATTCGACAGTTGAGCTGACATGTGTGACTGTTAAATTACCAGGGACTCCTAGAGGTTCTTCATGGGATCTGGATTTTGAGCATTACATGATCGGATGTTTTTCATAACGTTCCACATCCTTTTTGAGACATACATGGTAGATGATTATCCTCTCCTCAAGTGATTCCTAGGATGTTCCCTAATAATGATTGGATGCACTATTACTACATATCCTAGAGGTACTTCCTATAGATGGGCATGTTGAACCATTTATATGAATGGATTCTAAGAATATACTTGGATCCAGAGATCATTCCTTATATATCACCTAACGGTGGTCCACATAAGGATTATCTGAGTTACAATATAATGATTTCCTATGAACTGGGAACTGGGAATCGGGAATCATACTGCATTACATGTAAATTGGGTAGTATGAAATAAATATCAATGCCACATTTATAGGATTGTATGTCGGTATATGGAATCATTTATTATAGTAATTGGAGGTGAGTACAGGTGAACCGAGTGTTAGGAAATATATCCCCATATGGTGACACAGCCTGCTCTAAGACATTTCCAGCATTGGTGGAAGTAGGTATTGTCGATTGGGATTACAAATGCATAGATCTACTTAATGATGCACAAATTTACTTGTATAAAATCAAGATACAAAACAATTTATGTGATTTCCAGTTGATCGGATCACAGGATGAATGATCTGATATAAAATGAGTTGTTTATTCTTTTCTTACTTACTTATATAAGTATATATATGATAACATGCATATATATATGACAATATATATAAATCGATGAATACAAATACTTATACAATATTTTGTTGTTTCTTGATGATAAGGGTCATGTTTAACACCCAAATATTTTATGGTATGTCTTTTTACAATTTTTTAATCTTCGTTAGTTTATGCCTCACGCAACACCTAGTTTAAAACCGTAATACACTATTAAATATGATCATTTGAATAGTAATCTGACCATCAAGAATAGTAATATGACCAATAGAATACTAAATTTCCCTATAAAATTATAAATAAATTTTAATTATTTTATAAATTAAAATATGATATATTTATATAATAGAATAAGTAAATAAATGTTTTAAAAATGATAAATTAAGTGTTGGTATTTTTGTGAAATAAAAATTTTTATTTGCCGATTTAAAATTAATACAATGAATTAAAAGGTAATTATTTTCAACAAATAGATTCATAAATTAATATTTTGTTGTCTTATTATTATAATATAATTTTGTGAGATGGTACAAAATTTTTCAAAGTATCGTAAAAATAGTTATAATATTAAAATCGGTATTTTTCGAGTAAATGTTGATTTTATATAAAATTTAAATTTATCAAACGTTGAAGATTATTTTCATAAGATGGAGCTCATTATTGAAATCTAAAAATCCAAAAATAGTGATGGTGAATTATTTTTATTTTTCTAAAATAGTTGAATTATTTTTGAATAGTGAAATACCGCAATTTTTTTTATTTTACATTTTAGAAAAATACATGAATTATTGAGTCATGGATGATGAATAGATAAGGTAATAACCCATTATTTAGAAATAAAATGCATTAATTACTGTATTTTGCCACAATAATCATCATTATTCATAGTCTTGATCAAATAATAAAAAAACTCCCCTCTCCTCCACTATAAAACCTTCCCTCACTGCCCCTCCCTCTCGCACCTAAAAAGCCTTGAATATTGTCCAATTTTTTCCCAATACCAATCCTGAACCTCTCCCTGAAGTTCTGGTCTTTCTGGCCTCACCAAAATATTATTTCAAAGTTCCTTATGTTGGTTCTCAAAGAGAGGAAATCAAGAAGTAAAATCTCTTTTTGTTTGTTTAATTTTCATTCAATTTCTTTTCTTTTCTTATCCTTTCCTTACCTTATATGTCAAAAATTTCATGATAACTCTTTCATATTATATATATTTGAATCTTATTAAGATAATGGGATATCCACCATAATTTTTTTCTCTTACACTTTTCATTATAAAAATGAAAACATTGTTTATGAGGTGTCGATTTACTGCCTTCATGGACAATGAGTTTTCATTTTCCAATTATGAAAAAAAGGCTGGTCATAAAACCATTTTTATTGTCAAAAATTACTTTAATATAGTAAATAAAATTCATTTAAGTTACTATAACCAGTATATATACAAAAAATTAAATAATATGATAAAATTAATTCATTGTGATCGGAATAACACCAAGATAATCCAAATTATTGTCATTAATGCTTTGTCCAGTGAATCATCCTCATATCTGAAAAGATGATATTAAAGGCCATTAAATATCATTGAATTTCATTAATAATATATAATTTCAATTCTTTGTGACTATTTCGATTTTACATGATCTTTTGCACATGTATGAAAGTGAAGCAATCATGGAAACCAAGAAAATAAACACTCTGGAATGGCAAAATTGATTCCTATAACTCATAAAAAAGTCCATATAAACTTTATAAAATTATAATAAAAAATGTTTATTAGGTTATTAATTAAATCATTAATTAATATAATTTCATTTTATATGGCATTAAGTATAATTACAGAACACTTTTGGACATAAGGTATGGGTTTTCTCATCTCAGTTTTATTTCTGTGAGATATGCCTTATTCGCCACTATTTTTTGTTTGTAGTGTATGCTTACATACCATTTATGTACCATGAAATTAATATATTTACCTTAATATTAATCAATTTTTCATTTTATAATCACTAATTTTATGGGACATGCAGTTCAACTATTAGCAAAGTTGTAAGGAATTCTCCCTAGACCTCCATTTTTCATTATGGTTATGCTTTCTCTCTCTTTAAACAAATTTAATTCTTAATTATTTTTATATACTTCTTATAAATGATGTTTATATGTTCCAAAATAATTTATCAATATCAATTTAACTTTATTTTATGTGGAAATACATGTTTTACAAGTTTCCCTTCTCAATTCATCCTAATAAGAAGGCCCAATTAAAGGGAACTTCCTGATATCTTACCCATTTTCAAGTACAATACATAATTTATTTTAAGACATCAATAGTTTTCCAAAATAACAATTTTTATCTTGAAAAAATTTCTTTAATCATTTCATGTTTTATATAAACAATAATTTTTTTTCTCTTTAATTACTCATCTTTTTCTCCTCAAGTCGCACTGAAGCGATCCATTTATAAAGTTTCTTAAAAACCATTTTTCATATTTTCACTTTAGTTGGAAATCAATTATTCCTTAAAAATAGTATAACTTCCCTCATTTTCTGGGTTATAAATGTTTAACATTACATTTTACTACAATTAAGAATGATTTTTCAAAAAAACTATTCCTTCCAATGTAAAAAAAAGAGAATTTCTATGAAGAATTTCTTGATGATTTTATTAGAGTATTTTCATCTATTTAAAAACCAAAATTGAATCTTATGAATAATTGAGATTGAAATTTTATGATGTAATCTATCTTATTTTATTAAATTGAATATGATCATTTTTATTATGGATGTGCAATCTTGTTACCATTCACTATATTTCTCAAGAATGTTTAGTAATTGTGTATACTAATTGGGGAAAGTTATTTAAATTTCATATGTATATGTTGTTTATTTTTCAATCCATTAATAAGAGTAATTCATTGGACATAGTAAGTGAGATGTTGGGTCCTCTATATCCCCTCGATGCATCGATAGGTTTCATGAGACAAAAAAGATATGGGCTCGGCTAAGGCCTTACCCATTTATTTTTAGATGTATAGATTGAGTCCTCGATGGTATGTTTTAGATGTCTATAATTATGCATTCTATCATATTAATATTAGTAATTTATAAACCATGGGTTAAAATAGGAGGAGGAACTTTCAGAAATGGAATGTAAGTATTTTAATGAAATTTTCCATGAAAAATATTTTTATCATGAACAACGAGTGGATATGGATAAGAAATATTTTAGTCTGAGAAAAAAAGAGGACAAAATCTTTTCCAAGTATGATCCAATGTTACAATGTTAGAAGGAGTTATATGGATTACTTATGTAATCCAAAGATAAAGATTGATCAACTCTTCTATAGGATAAGACCATTCCTTTGAAGGTAATTTTTCTCCCAAACTTTCTCATCGTACAAATTTATAGTCTCATAGAAATAATTGTCTATGTATTCTGACATTAAGGGAAAATAATAGAAGAAGAGGGTGGCTGAGAAATATATAGATAAAGGGATGAATAAAAAATGAATTTTTCAACATGTGATACTTGTGGACGGAAACACCCTGATGTCTAATTCAAAGGGAAAGGAGTTTTCTACAAGTGTATTGAGAAAAAAAATCATTCTCATGATTACAAGAGAAATAATGAAGCTACCAATGTTCAATACTACAATTGTATGCATATAGAAAACTATGAAATTTATTTTCTGAACCGTCGAGGATAATTTTCTTAGAAAAGGTCACCATATCGAGGAAAATATTATTCTACCATAATATCTGGGGATGAAGTTCCTAATGATGTGCGAGAAGGTAATTTAATCATATACTAAAATTTATCTAAAGATTTCTTTGAATTTTGAACATCGAATTCCTTAATATCATCCCTTTTTAATTAAAAATTATATATTTTTAATTCACCTTAATAAGGGAGTTTTTGTTAAAGGCTTATAATATAAACCTTATTGAAAAAAGATGTGTTGATCAGTTTCTATTTTGAAACATAAGTATACTCACACTTTTTATTTTATCACCATACCTATGGTTGATTTGGATATAATCCTTGGTATGAACTAGCATTTGAAATATAATGAAAAAATTTATTTCAAATAGAATGAAATTATAATTTGTGATGAATGTACGGAATTTATAATATTTAGAGGGGTGACTTCATCATCAGATTTATATCTGGATCCACTTCTAGTAGCTCTTATACATGAAATTCTTGGGGAATAAGAGAAAAAATTACATATGGATGAGTAAATAAATCTTTAAATTGAGAAAGTGCCGATGGTATAGGAATACATTGAATTATTTCCAGGGGATTTTCCTAGAAATCCTCTGGAATGGGAAGTTGAGTTTTCTATAGATTTAATACATGATACAAGGACAATGTCAAAGAATCCTTATAGAATGGCCACTTTGGAATTAGTGGAGAAAATAAACTACTAAATGAGTTGAGTTATGACGGAGTTATCCACCCTAGTGTTTCTATATAAGGATCCCTTGTTCTATTTTTCAATAAGAAAGATGAATCCATGAGGTAGTGCATCGACAATAGAGAAATCAGTTCAGTTACAATAAATAATACATATCATCTGCCTCAAATTGATTATTTATCTGATCAAATTCATGAAGATAAATATTTTTTAGGATTTGAAATCGATATAGATATCATAAATTTCATGTGAGGAAGGAATATAATCCTAAGACAACATTCCGAACTAGGAATGGACATTATGAGTTTATAGTAATGACATTTGGACCAACTAATGCACCCTCTGTTTTTATGGTTCTAATGAATAGAGTGTTCAAGGAATATATTGATAGTTTTTTGGACTTTTTTATGACATCTTTTTATATTTGGAAATCTATGAGGACCATGTGAACGAATTTTTTATTTTTCTGGAGACTCTTTGAATAAAATTATTAAATTGGATGTTTAGAAATTGTGAATCTGGTATTCAAACAGTTTCCTTTCATGGCCATATTTTCTCTAATTATGGAATATCAGTTGTTCCTGTGAAGTAAAATATAGTTCAAGAATGGAATATACCAACAAACATAACCAAGGTACATAGTTTCATTGGTTTAGTAGGTTACTATGAATGTATCATTCAGAATTTTTCCTTATTATCTAACTCATTAACCAAGAATTCTTATAAAGGGGATAAGTTTATTTGGAAAAAGGATTGTGATGAATTATTTGAAGAATTTAATATGAGATCAGAAAATGCTACTAACTTGACTCTTCTATTTATAAATGGTGGATTAGTGATTTCTAGTGATAAATCAAATAAAGTACTTGGTTATGTCTTTTCTAGAATGATAGAGTAGTTTTTGATGCATAAAGCCAGTTAAAAAATCATGAAAAAGACTATCCAACTCATGATCTTGAGTTAGAAGATGTAATATTCTCTCTAAAGATATAGAAACACTTTATCTATGGTGAAATATGTGAGATATATACAGATCATAAGAGTTTGAAATATATATTCTCATCGAAATAACTCGACATGATGCAAAGAAAATGGCTTCATCTACTCAAGGATTATTATTTTTAAATATACTACCAACTAGGGAAGGAAAATAATGTAGTTGATGAACTGATCTGAAAGGATCATAGAGTTCTAAAAAAATGAGGATTGAAAAGGATCATATGTATGTGGATCTAGTAAAGATGGATAAGAGAATTATCAATGAAGGTGAAACATCACTACTTTTTCAAATTGATTCCAAAACATATTTATTGGAATGGTTTAAATGTTCTTAGTCTAAAAATGAGAATATTAAATTTAAAGTTAATGTTTTTAATGATGGGATGTTGGAAGACTTCGTTTATGTGGATGAAATTTTTAAATTTTTGAAAAGGCTCTGTGTTTCATCTATACCCAATATAAAAAAGGAATTAGTGGAAGATTCCAATTGGTAAAACCTCTATATAGACCCTAGTATCATTAAGATGTATAAAGGTTTTATGGAACATTTCTTGTTGGATAATATGAAGCAGGAAATTTTTCATTATGTATCAAGGTGTTTTTTTTGTCAATAGATGAAGGTATAAAGAAAACATCCTACATTATTCATGAAAACTATACTTATTATTACATGGAAATATGATGAAATTACTATGTATTTTTTCCACTAGATTAACAAGGAATCCATGAAAGAATGATGTAATATGGGTAATGTTGATCAAATTATCCAATATTCACATTTCCTCTCTATAAGGAGGGATATTCTATTAGATTGCCTTATAAGAATAAATATTAATAAATTTATAACACTTAATGGTTCGCCACATTCAATTTTTTATGATCATGATCCATAATTTACATAAAAATTCTAGAAAAGTATTCCTAAATATTTGGATACTGAGCTTCATTTGAGAACTTTTATCACTCTCAAATTGATAGGCATTTAAAAAGGATGATACAAACATTAGAAGAAAATTTGATATCATTCCCATATGACTTTCAAGGTATATGGGATTATTATTTACCTTTGGTGTAGTTTTCCTATAATAATGGTTTCCATTCATGTATTTATAATGAACCATAAGAGGCATTATATGGAAATAGATTTCATAATCCAACAAGTTGGGATGAAGTTGGTGAAAGGAATCTTGTAGGCCCAGATCTTATGGAGGAAACAATGGAAAAGTGAAATACTATTCAAATACATATCAAAGCAGCCAAAAGTATCCAAAAGATCTATGTCAATAACTAAAGGAATGATTTGGAGATTCAAGTGGGAGATCATGTATTCTTGAATGTATCTTCATGGAAGGGTGTTATAAGATTTGGCAAGAAAGGGAAACTAAAACCTAGGCACATTGAACCTTTTGAAATCCAAGAGAGAATTGGAGTTGTGGATTATCATTTGGAAATGCCACATATCCTTTCTAAAGTACACAATGTGTTCCACATCTCATTGTTAACGGAGTACAAACCAGAACCAAAACATTTCCTATATTCCAAATAAATAGAAGTGTAACAAGATTTATATTACTATGAATATCATGTCTAGATTCTGGACACTAAAGATTAGGTGTTGAGGAATCGGATGACTCATCTGGTAGACGTACTTTGGAAAAATCAAAAAAATTAAAGAGGCGTTGTGGGAACCATTGTAAATTATTATGTCCAACTACCAAAATCTATTTATGAGTTGACATTCTAGAAATTTTGGGGATGAATTTTTCTTAGGATGGGATAAAGTAACACCATAAGATTTTATGGTATGTCACATTAAAAATATAGCATCTTTGATAGTTTATTCTTTACACAACACTGAGTTTAAAATAATAATGAACTTCTAAATATGACCACTGGAATATTAATGTGACCATTATGAATATTAATATTACTAATATAATAGTAACTTCACCTATGAAAGTATAAATAAAATTTAGGTATCTTATAAATTAAAATATAATATATTTATATCACGTAATAAGTAATTAAATGTTTAAACATGCTAGTGTTGGTATTCTTGTGAAATATAAATGTTTATTTACAATTTTCTAATAAATTTAATGATTTAAAAGAAAATTATTTCCATAAAATATATTAATAAATTAATATTTTTTTGTCTTATGATTATAATATAATTTTTTTGCAACCATAATGAATTTTTAAATGTATCATAAAAATAGTTATAATATTACAATCAGTATGTTTTTAGTAAATAATGATTTTATTTATAAATTGAATTTATCATATTTAGAAAAAATATATTCATAAAATAGAGTTCATTTTTTAATTCTACATGATGAAAAATTGTTATGGTGATTTTTTTGGTAATTTTATAAAATTGTTGAATTTTTTGTGAATACTGAAATGTGGATATTTTTGGAATTTAACCTTTTATCCAGATACATGAATTATTCCATCATGGTATAATGAACCTAGACTAAAAATATTATTACATGATATTAATCATAATTAGACATCAAATAAAACCAAAGATCATAAATTCTAGTGTATTTGGATGATTAGATACATAATTAGAAAACGTTAAACAAATATAAAAACATCTTGTACATAGTCTTCATAAAGAGCTCCTAAAATCCTTTATAAATTTACATCTTCATAGGAGAACTTGGGAAATACATGAACATAAGGATGATCTAAAAATCTCAGTATGGAAATTATCATAAGAATAAATCCTATCCCATGGGTTAGAAGACATAACATGATAACATAAAAAGGCACGGAACATGATGAAACATATGGAAGCATAACATATAGAACATGGGATCATGTAATAATGAAATAATAGTAATGTTAAGGAAACATAAAACATGAAATAAGAATTATTCAAGGAACATTTCACATGGAGTATCATTATTCAAGGATAACCTCCAATATCATTGCACATAGAGCGTAAGTCAATGCTACCCACCAAGATTGGTGTACATTGAGCACGAGTTAAGGAAGACCACCAAGACCATTTCACATGATGTATCATGAGACTAAAAATTAACCACTAAATTTTAGATATATATAGGTTCAACCATCATAACATTTCATGAGTATTTTTTCCACATATTGAATCATTCATAAGGAATCAAACATCAACATAAAGGTTACCCATGGAAAGAATTGGGTATCATAATAATGTCAAAAGGAATATCGAAAGGGAATACCATAATCGTGTCCATGAAAGAAAATTTAAAAATCATTAATGTAAATTCATAAGGTAAATATTCATAGATAATGATATTTTATTGAAAATTTAAGTAAAAAAATGTGTTAATGAAATGATAGAAATTAAACATTTTAGTGTAGTTTAAGGGAAAATTTTCAAGATTCTTTAAAAATGAAAAGGCAGAATTGTCCATATAAAACTAGAAATGAAGCAAGATAGTTTTCCATGAATAAATGAGTGATTTTAATAAAATAATGGGGTTTTAAAACTGATTGTTTGTGGTACATGAAAATGGGTAAGAAATCACGTAGTTCAATTGAATTGGGATTTCTTATTAAGAAGAATTGAGAAGGGAACCTTTTTAAAAAAAGGTATATCCCTATAAAATAAGGATTATATGATATGGATACATGAGTTTTAACATATAAATAGAATGTATAAGAATTAAATGAAAGGAAATAAGTATTACAGTGGGTTAAAGGTAGAGAAAACATAACCCAATGGAAAAATGGAGATTAAAAAAGGATCACTTACCTTATTTCCAAATGTATTCTGCACTTGATCTTAATGTCATAGATAATCAGATTAAATCTATTAATTAATTAGTTAAAAACATTTTATAAATTTTTATTATTTATTATAATTTTATTAAGTTCATTTATGACCTTTTTGATGAGTTATAAGATACAATTTTATCATTCAGGAGCGTTCGTTCCCTTGGTTTTCATGATCGGTTTACTTGTATACATGTATGGGAAATCAAGTAAAATGAA
The DNA here is from genome assembly GCA_963277665.1 of Viscum album. Classification (NCBI taxonomy): domain Eukaryota; kingdom Viridiplantae; phylum Streptophyta; class Magnoliopsida; order Santalales; family Viscaceae; genus Viscum; species Viscum album. The sequence goes on along the minus strand of OY728153.1, from coordinate 567,548,784 downwards.
GATATTGACCAGAATTGAATTTATATGTTATTAATGAAAATAAATAATATTAAATGGTTATATATTTATTTATTTTATATGGTGTGAGGATAATCATTAGATAAAATGTTACTGATAACAGTTAGATTATTTATGCATTTTTTATCATCATGAACTTGTTTTGTTTTAATAATTAATATTATGTATATATAAGGGTTATAGAACATTAAATGGAATTTAATTTATATATTATATTATTTTTGGATCATAAAAATTGTTTTATGACCATCCATGAAGGTGGTGAAGGAAAATTAAAACTCGTCGTCCTTGAATGTGGTAAATTAATACATCACGGACAATGTTTTCATTTTTAGAAAAAAAGAAAAGGGAAATAAATGATAATGTATTATTCCATTAAAATAATAAAATTATAGTATATATGTGATAATGGAGTTACCATGCCACTTGGATAATGGGTGTTGAGGAAATAATAAGAAAACAAATAGAAAGAGGATTTTACCTCCTGAATTTCTTCTCCTTGAGAACCTCCTTTGGGAAATTGTTTTGGTATTTTGATGAGAAAAAAGACTCCTAGAAAAGGGGGAGATTATTAGGAATATTATTGGGTAGAACCTGAACATGTATCAAATATTTAATGATGGGAGAATAAAATGTGGCGATGAGTGGTATTTATAGTGGAGGATAGGGGTGTTTTCTCATTATTTTATTCATTAGTTTATTATTTTTGGATCAAGACTGTGAATATGTTGAGAATTATCACTAAATGTATTAAATTTATGAATGGGAGTTATATATTATGGTTCATAAATCATATATGACTCATGATATAGTGTATTTAACTTATAATTTATATATACTATAAATTACTATATTTCACTATTCTTAAAAATTCAACTACTTAATAAAAATTAAAAAAAATCACTCCAACCATTTTTGAACATGTAGAATTAAAAAATTAACTCCATTTTATAAAATAACTTTATAAATATGAGAATTTTAATTTTTAAACAAATTTATAATATATTCGAACTATACCAATTTTAAAATTATATCTAATTTTACAACAGTTTCAAAAAATAATTAATGTCTAATAAATTTATACTATAATCATAAGACAAAGAAATATCAAATTATTAAAACATTTAATGAAAATAAATGTTATTTTAAAATATTATAATAATTATAAAATTATAAGTAAACAATTATGTTTTATAAAAAAACCAACACTTAATTAATAATTTTTAAAATATTTATTTATATATACTATGATATAATTGTATCATATTTTAATTTTTAATATGGTTAAATTTTATTTATACATTAATGGATGTGGTAACTATTCAGTTATTGGTTTAATATTCATATGGGTTACATTACTATTCAAATGGTTAAGTCACTATTCCATTGGTTTAGGTTCATTAATTTCTAAAAATTCCCCTTATTTCATTCATTAATCATTTAAAATGTCTGTATTGTTTTTTCTATGTGCGTTTATGTGATTTATAACATATGATGTATTTATAAGAAAGTAAATTTCATTGATAAATGTTTTGGGTCATTACATTCTTCCCCCCTTATGAAATTTCACACTCGAAATTTCATTCTACATACTAAGTTGAAAATAGTTGAGGGTACTTTTCATTCATATCTTTATCATGTTCTCGTGTTTCCTCTTCGTACTTATTATTCCCCCATAATAATTTGATCATGTGAGTAGTCTTATTGAGTATAACATTATCTCTCCAATCCAATATCTTCATTGGATTCTCCTCATAAGTGAGATAATTTTCCAACTATATCGCCTCTGAATTCAATACATGTGAAGTATCTAGTATGTACTTACTCAAGAGGGATACATGGAATACATCATGTACTTGGTATGTGGTAGGTGGAACTGATAGTTGATAGGCCACAACTCTAACATGATCAAAGATCTCTAAGGGGACAATGTACATGGGACTTAGCTTTCCTTTCATTCCAAATCTCATGATCCTCTTCTATGGAGATATGTTGAGGAAAACCATGTATCCAACCTTAAACTCTAGGTCTCATCGACGATTGTCTATATAACTCTTCTGTCAAATTTGGGATGCTCAGCTATACTAATAAATATTTTTCACCTATTTCAACATTTCATCAACCATTTCATGTCCTAGTAGATTATGTTCCCCAAATTAATCCCAACATGACATTGTTTTACATCTTTTCCCATAAATGGCTTCATAAAGAGCCATTTGGAGGCTCTAGTGGAAACTGTTGTTGTAAGAGGACTCAACCAAAGGCATATGTTGGTCCTATTCTCCTTTGAATTCCTTATAATAATCTCTCAATATGGATTCTAGTTTCAGAATAATTCACTCAGATTGGGCATCATTTTAAGGATGATAGTTGTTACTGATGTTCATCTTAGTGTTTAGAGAATATTGAAATTTTTTTGAAATCATTGAGTTGAATCTCATGTCTTCATTAGATACAGTTGATAGTGGAACTCCAAGTAACCTTACCACTTATCTAATTTATATCCATGAAATTTGATCCATGGATAATTCCTCTCGAATTGAAAAAATTTGAGATGTCTTTGTAAGAAGATCCACAACAACCCATATATCATTAGTCCCTTGGATTTATTTGGATGCCCATTGACAAGGTCCATGGTAATGTCCTCCCACTTCTATGTTGGTATGGGTAATGGTTACAACATCCCTGTATAATTTTTCCATTCATCCTTGTCTTTTTGACAAACTAGGAAATTTTATGTATACTCAATGATCTCTTTTTTCATGTTGTCCTAACAATAGTTCTCTTGGATGTATTGATACATATTTTTGCTCCATGGGTGAATAGAGAAGATTTTTCTATGTGTGTATTTCATAATCTCCTTATTATATATGGATTGGGTGGCACACATAGTCAAGACCCAAATCTCATGACTCCCTCCTCATCCATTTGGAACTTTTAGGATTTCCCATTTCTGATAGCTTCTACCTTTATTTTAATTTCTACATCATTTCTTTAATAATCCATTGTTTTATACATAATGGATGGTTGAGAAATCATTTGAGAAATGATTGATGATGTTACTTCCTTAACAATTCCCATGTTCAGCCTTTTCTGGTCTAAGAAGATTAGAACATTCCCAATTATCATCATTTATAAAGATTTTGGATACATTATACCTAAATAATCCTCCGCCTTATTTTCCTTACTAGTATTGTAGTGGATTGAGTGGTCATAATTCTGTATGATCTCTAAACATCTTCACTGGTGCATATTAAGATCCTTCTATGTGAATATATATTCCAAACTCTTATGATTGGTATATATCTCACACTTCTACCCATAGAGATAATGTCACCATATTTTCAATGTAAAGATCACATATACCAACTCCAGATCATGAATGGGATAGTTTTACTCCTAAAATTTCAACTTCCTTGTGATATAGGTTATCACTTTATCATTTTTCATTAATTAACAACCTAATCCCATATTTGATGCATCAATGTACACCACAATTAGTTCCTCACCTATTGTTAGTGTGAGCATGGGTATTGTGATAAGCCTCTTTTTCAACTCTATGCAGTAGTATTCACATTCACTGGTCCATAAAAACATCACTCCCTTCAGAGTCATCTTGGTTATTGGGTTTTGAAATTGTGAGATGTCTCTCAAAAATTGATGTTAGTACCCAACTAGACCATGGATGTTATTGATATCCATTGTAGATGTTGTCCTGGTCCACTCTTTCATATCCTTTATCCTGGAAGGGTCCAAAGATATCCATTTACGGGTGATTACATTCCCCAAGAATGATAGTTCCTCTATCCAGAACTCACATTAAATATAATTTTCATATAGATTCTTCCTTTGAAAACCATTCATCACAGTATTCAAATTCTCCTCATGTTCCTCCTTGATCTTGGTTTATATCATAATATCATCAATATAGACTATGAATTTTATTTGAGGTAATTTATAAAGGCTCTATTCATTAAATCCATGAAAATTACTGTCGTATTAGTGATTATAAATGGAATCACTATAAACTCATAGTGTTCATTCCTCATTTGAAACTCATTCTTAGGAATATTATCCTTTATCACCTTTAATTGTTGATATCCTAACCAAATATCCACATTAGATAAATACTTGGCCCCATGTATTTGATCAAATAATTCAACTATTCATTGGAAGGGGATACTTGTTCTTTATCATTATTTTGTTGAGCTCATGATACTCAATACAGAGGCACATTTATCTATCCTTTGTGTTGATGAAGAGTACTGGTGAACCCCGTGGTAACGAACTCTAGAATATAAAAACCGTAACTAGATTCTCCTATAACAACTTATTCAGTTCTTCCAGCATAATGGTGTCCATTCTATCAGGATTATTTGATATAGATAGAGATCCAGGAATAAGTTAAATTGACAACTCAACCTCTCAATCATGAGGAAGACTAGGAAACTATTTGGGGAACACATCAGTGTAGTCCCTCACAATGGGCATGACTTTGATCATGATTCTCTCCTTTTGTCTCAATCATTGGAGTTGGATAATCTTGCTCAAAATTTAGTAAAATCCATGCTTGAGATGATGATTATAAATGAGATTCATCCTCTTACTTACACTTGTACAGAATTGGAGGATCCTTCAATATGTGAAGAGTGACCCCCCCCTTTCCTAAAGATTGATGGTGGATTTGTATAAATATATCCAATCCCTAACCAATATAGAATAGAACTCCACCGAAGCAAGTAAGACAAGATTTCCTGGGATGTTCGGTCCAAAAACATTATCTAGTGAGGAGTTATAAAAATTGGATGCAATTATTTCCCCATTTTATACTCTCATATATAACTCAACCTCTATATTTTTAGGTGGTTTTTGAATAGTTATAATAAACATGAAAGATATTAAAGAATTCATAGAACCAAAATCAAATTGTATGAACTCTATTCTTGAATGAATAACCGATTTACAAGTCACCACATCATTGTTTCCATCTGCATCAGCATTAGTGATAGAATATTCCCTTCATTGCTACCGTGGAGGTTGTTGTTGTTGATTACCTCAAACAACTCATGGATTAGGGAAATGGTTCACACAATTTACAAGTTCTATTAAGTTGAAACACCACACTTCATGCTCAGTGCTGATTTTAACCTTCCTTTAATCTTCTACATTGGTGGGGTTATTCATATCACTTTAGAAGTTATTATCCAGATGCCTCATTTTTCCACATTTGATGCATTTCTTGGTTCCATTCAGAAAATTATCAGGATTCTTCTTCCCACAATTTTTACACATGGGATACTGGTTCTTCTTTCCATCATGGTGTTTATATGTGGATCCACCCAAACTAGACTCAATTTTCATCTTTTTATCTTCAATCCCATGAGACCACTGAGAGACTCTGATCCCCATTTCAACCTTAAGGGAATAATGGACAATCTCCTCATGGCTATCAAAGACTCAAATCGACAACTCTTTTCACAAACTCATCTTTAGTCCTCTAAATAAATAATCAATATTTTTTAGTGTTCCTAAAAATTCTTGAGGGTTATCATGATAGCCTTGTGAAGTTTGTCTCATATGCCCTAATATACTCTTATTACTTATGCTTTAGTCTCAGGAATTCCTTTTCCATCTTGAGGTGGAGGGTTCATGGGAAATAGTTATTGAAAAATATTTTCTTAAACTACTCCCAATATATGGAATCAATTTCCTTTTTGAACATCATATTATTGATCAGTGTCAACCATTGATCGGATTCCCCATCAAAATGATAAACCACAAGCACAACATTCTCTTATTTTTAGCACTATAGGATAGAGAATATCCTCTCAATAGATTTGTTACATTTTTTTATAGGGAGAGGATCAGAAGATCCACAAAACATGGTAGGACTTTTTGATATAAAGGATTCAAAAAAATCTCTTTCTTAGGTGAAGGAGGGTGTTCCATGAAATTGAAGTTATTATTCATAACAATATCCAATTGTATATTTATTTTCATGAAGTTTTGATCACTCGTTCCCATCATATTTAGAATATAATTAGTTAAATTGTTACATTTCTTAACAAATAGATTGTTGGCGCGATTTCTTCTATTTCCATCCATTAACTAAGAAAAATAAAGTAAAATTAGGGATCTTTAATAATTATCTAATCATAATAAAAAAATACATTGAACATATAAGGATATCCTTGAAAATGAAAATATTATCATATCTTTTGGTACATTAAGTTTCAATCTAGGTTATCTATAGTGATAGAATTATCCCTAGGGTTCTCACTAAAGTGCTCTAGTCCTAATCTATGAAAATAAATATATCTTTTTATAATACCAACTATAATGACCCTAGCCTTTTACACTTATTATTACATTATTTTAAAAATAATTATACATCAAATACAACCAAGGATAATAATGTCTACTCTCTTTGGATGGTTATATACATAATTAGAAAGCAAGAAACCAAAATAAAAAAATCTTATATTTAATCTTCATAATGAGATCCTAACATCCTTTAAGACATTACATCTATATAGGATTACTTTGGGAATACATGAACAATGACATGAGATAAAAATCCTAGTAATGGAGTAAATATAAGAATAAATCATAGAACATGGGTTATAATGCATAACACGATGACACAAAAAGGCATGAAACATGAATAAACATATGGAAGCATAACATATAGAACATGAGATCGTATAATCATGGAAAAATAGTAATGTTGAAGAAAAATAAAACATGTCATAAGCATGAGTCATGGATAATTTCACATGGAGGAGATAGATTCATGGATAAACACCATGGTCTTTCCACATTGAGCATGATTCAAGGATTACCACCAAGACTGTTTCCCATGGGGCACAGGCCAAGGATAACCACCAAGATCGGTGCACATGAAGTATCATGAGACTAAAAATTACCCAACGCATTAGAGAACTTTTTGGGATCACACTTAATTAAATGTCCATGAATATGTGTCCCATATAAAGAATCATAAATAAGGAATTAAAAATAAACATAATGGTTATCCATGGAAATAATTGGGTATCATAATCATTTCAAAAGTCATATAAAAAGGGAATAACATAATGTTGTCAATGAAAAAATGGATTTAAATCATTCATATAAATTAATAAGGAAAATAGTTATATATTATGATAAGTTATTTCAAACTAAATTGAAAACAAAAAATAGGTGTTTAAGAAACATTATAAGTAAAACATTTTAGTGAATTTTATTGGAAATTTTCAAAGATTATTTAATATAGAAAATGAATAATTATCTGTATATACCCAGAAATGAACCGGATAATTTTGTCATGCATAAATGAGTGATTTTATAAAAATAATGGTGCCTTAAAAAATATTATGCATGGTACTTGAAAATGGGTAATAAATCAGGAATTCCAATTGAATTGGGCTTTCTTATTAGGAATTTTTTTGAAGGGAACCTTTTTAAAACATGTATTTCCCCATCAAAGAAGGATGAAATGATATGGATACATGAGTTTAGAACATATAAATAGAATTTACTAGAAGTAAATAAAAATAAATAATATTAATATAGGGGTAAATAGAGAGAAAATGTAACCTGAGGGAAAAAATGGATGTTCGGAAAGATCCCTTAACTTATATATGAAACTATTATGCACTTGATCTTAATTTGTGAGATAATCAGATTATATTAATTAATTAATTAATTAAGAAGATTTTATACAATTATTTAATTTATTATAATTATATTAAGTTCAATTATGTATTTTTTTAGGAGTTATAAGATTGAATTTCATTGTTCGGGAGTGTTCATTCCCTTGATTTTCATGATCAGCTTCCTTGAATACATGTGTGGAAAATTATGTAAAACGATGATGTTGTCCATAATTGAAAATATATGTTATTAATAAAATTACATTATATTAAATGGATATATATTTTGTTCTTTTATTTGTTATTATTATTAATTATTAGATAAACGTTAGGGATAACTGTTTTGATTATTTTGGAATTTTTTTATCATCGAGAACTAGTTTTGTTTTATTAATTATTATCATGTCTATATAATGGTTTTAGAAAAATAAATAGGCTATAATACATATTTTATAACTGTTTTTAACCATTAAAATGATTTTATGACCATCATTCAAGGAGTTAATGGAATATAAAAACTCGTTGTCCTTGAATGCAATAAATTAACACATCACGAATGATGTTTTCATATTTAGAACAAAAAAGGAAGGGGAAATAAATGATGATGGATTATTCCATTAACTTAATAAAATTATATTATATGTGAGATACTGGAGTTAACATGCCACTTGGATATGTTTCGGTGAGGATATAATATGAAAAGAAAAGATCTTCAAAATAAAAGAAAGGGAAATAAGATTTTACCTCTTTAATTTCTCGTCCTTGAGAACCTCATTAGGGTAATGGTTTTGGTATTTTGATGAGACCAACGGATCCTGGGCATGGGGTAAAGGCTTCAGAATAGTAATGGTCATAACATTGACATGTCTCAAATATTGATGTTGTGGGAAGAAGAGGTGGTGGGGTGGTATTTATAGTGAAGGAGAGACATTTTTTCGCATTATTTTATTCATTAGTTTATTATTTTTGTTCAAGAATATGAACAGTTTGATAATTGTCAATAAATATATTAAAATAATTAAGAATATTTAGATATTATGGTTCTTAAATCATAAATGACTTAAGTAATAGTTTATTTAACTTATATTGTATATATATGATAAATTATCGTGTTTCACTATTCATAAAAAATTTATAAATTTTAGAAAAATTCAAAAAATTTACCCTAACATTTTTTCAACATGTATAATTAAAAAATGAACTCCATTTTATGAAAATAATTTTATAAATATGATAAATTAAATTTTAAAATTAATTCATCATTTATTCAAAAAAATACTAATTTTAAAATTATAATTGATTTTGAAACACATGGAAAAAATAATTAAGGTCTCATAAAATTTTCCTATAATAATAATACAACAAAATATAAATTTATGAATTCATTTTATGAAAAGAAACTTTCTTTTAAATGATTATATTAATTATAAAATTATAAATAAACATTTCTGCTTTATAAAAATACCAACACTTAATTAATAATATTTAAAATATTTATTTAATTATACTATGATATAATTATATCACATTTTCATTTATAGGATGGATAAATTTTATTTGTACATTCATGGGTGAGGTTACTATTTAATTGGCCCCTTTACTATTAATATGGGTCACATTACTATTCCAAAGGTCAAGTTACTATTCCATTGGTTTTGGTTTCTTAATTTCTATAAATTCCCCTTATTTCATATTTTCTTCATTTAAAAAGTTTTTATTGTGTTTTATATGTGATTTTATGTGATTTATACCATATGACATAATTATAAGAATGGAAATTTCATTGATAAATGTTTTGAGTCTGTACACATGGATAATGTATAGATGAGGTAACCACTCATTGGTTTGAACTCACATACATTGGTTATTATATTTACTCCCAATAATCATCATTATTCATAGTCTTAAGACAAAATAAAAAAACTAACTAATAAAAAAACAAAAAAACATGACACTACGCCACTATAAATACCATCCCACACCACCCATTCTCCTCACACCTTCAAAGCCTTGAAGAATATCCAATTTCTACCCCATCCCTCTCCCAAACATCTCCCACACTTTTTGGCATTATTGTTCTCACCGAAAGATAATTTCAATGTTTCTTAAGATGATTATCTAGGATAAGAATTCAAGTGTTAGAATCCCCTTTCATTCTTTTAATTTGCTTTCAATTTCTTTTCTTTTATTATCCTTTCCTTACCTCAAATGTCCAAACATGCATGATAACTCCAGTATCATATATATATTGTAATTTTATTATGATAATGGTATATCCACCATTAATTCTTTTCTCTCTCCCTTTTTATTCCAAAAATGAAAACATCATCTGTGATGTGGTGATTTACTACCTTCATGGATGATGAGTTTTTATTTTTCAATTATGCCTTCAAGGATGGTCATAAAACCAATTTTATGTTTAAAAAAACGTTAATATATTTAATATGTATTTTTTAATGTTTTGGAACCCATATATACATTATAGTAATTAATATGACAAAATTATTTTGTGGTGATCTAAAAAATGCCAAAATAATCCAAATGGTTATCATTAATTATTTATCAAATTATTTATCCTCATATCTAGAAAAAAATATTTATATAAGACCAGTAAATCTCTTGTAAGTTAATTAATCAGAAACAATTTCTATTATGGATAACAATATCCATTTTACATGATCTTTCATATATATATATAAAAGTGAACTGATCCTGAAAACCACAGAAATGAACACTCCCGGATGATGAAATTGAATATTGTAAATCATAAAAAAGGGTATAAATGATCTTGATTAAAAGATAATAAATAAAATACATGTTTAAGAGGTTTTGAATTAAACTATTAATTGTTCTAAATTCATTATCTGGGACATTATGTATATGTTCAAAACACTTTCATACATAAGGTAAGGTTTTTCTCATCTCACTTTTCTTTCTATGAGATATGCCTTATTCACCACTATTTTTTATGGTTTATATATACTACCCACTGATGTAACATATCATGAATATATTCATCTTAATGATAATAAATGTTTAATTTTTTGATCATTAATTTTATGGGACACACAATTCAACTGTTTGCAGAGTGGTAAGTGATTCTCCCCGAACCTCCATTTTTCATTCATGTTACGCTTTCTCTCTCGTTACCTAAATGTAATTATTCATTATTTCTATATAATTATTATAAATTCTATGTATGTGTTTTGAACACATTTATCTAGATCATTTCATCTTTCTTTGATTGGTAAATATATGTTTTTCAAGGTTCCCTGTTCAATTCTTCCCGATAGGCAACCCCAGTGAAAGGGAACATCCTGATTTCATACCCATTTTCAATTACACTCCATAATCTATTTTAATACACCCATATTTTTATAAAATAAATATTTTTATGATGAAAATATATCTTAGATTTTTTCTGGTTTTATGGAAACAATTATGACTCTTACTGCTTTAAAGAGTCGTATATTTTCCCTCAAACCGCACTGAAGTGGCCTATTTCTAATGTTTCTTAAAAATACTATTTATATATTTTCACTTGAGTTAGAAATAATTTATGACTCAAAAATATTTTAATTTTTCTAATTTTCTAGGATATAAATATTTAAAATAATATTTTACTATAAATAAAAATGATTTTCCCAAAAGAACACTTCCTTCAAAAGTAAAAAACGGTATTTCTCTCAAGAATTCCTCGATGATTTTATAGATTATTTTCATCTATTTCAACCCCATCTATTAAGTCTTAGGATTTTTTGGTATTAACATTATATGATATCATCTACCATATTTTATTAAATGTTTTATGATCAGTTTGACTATGGATGTGATTTCTTAATGTCATTCATCATCACTATGCCAAAATAGGTATTTTGCGATTGTTTTTTTCACGACGGTTTTGAAAACCACCGCTAAATGTTTCCCCCAAAAAAATTACTAGTGGTTTTTCAGTAGCCGTTGTTAATCCCATAAATAATTTTTTTTTAAAAAAATTATTGGAGGTTTTTAAAAATCACTAGAAAATAGTGGAAGTCTTAAAAAATCACCACTAATTTAAAGGAAAAAATTTAAATATATATATATATATATTTATTTATTTATTATTTATTATTTAAAATCAGATATATTTTATTATTTTTAACTTTTATTAGTTATATTGTGTTAATTAATAAATATTTATACTTATTAAATATTAATATTTTGATGGTTAAAATCAATGTTTAATAAGTTGAAAATTAGACTTCGGCATCAATTGACCATAACTTTTGATCCAAGAGTGCATTTTAGCTCCACAACCCGTGAAATAGATGCTTATAGAATGAAAAAAACCTCATTTGATTTAATATTTTTAATAATTAAAATATTAAAATTTATTATAGTTTCAAGAAAAGTATAAAATTGAAATTGAACTACCAACGGTCATAAAGTTTGATTCGGGTGTCCATTTGGGCTCCACTACATACCAAATCAAAGCCTGGGATGATCTATATGTCGTGTTGATAATGGGGCACATCAATCACTATTTTTTTAAGGCCAATAGAGGCCCTAAAAGCCTCTAAAAATGATTTTTTAGTGAGGGTACCAATTTTTATTTAATATTCGATGGATTTTTATCCCTGTTTAAGGGGTTTTCACTACTTTTTTGGTGGAGACTGAATTTATAACCAGGGATTACATTCATATTGATATTATGGTTTTGTAATTTTATCATTTTTCACAATGTGGTTTTATTTATAATTAAATATAAGCATATTTTCATATATTTATTTATAATAAATCACTTGTATAAATACATATTTAAATAGATATTTATTTTCAAACATATAAAACAAATGGAAATAAATATTACTTATTCATTTCATTTAAAATAGATAATTATTGATTTCCATTACCTCATAAAAATGCATAAATTAGTACATATTTACCTATACAAGTAATATTTTTATACAAACATGAATGTGTCAATAAAAAATATATATTTATGTGTATATTCAAATATATGTAAAAAAATACATAAATAAATATATATATATATATATGTAAGTATTTATGAATATTTATATATATTTGTAAATATTTATACATATTTTTGTTTATGAATTTTAATATCATACATGTGTAGATATATATAGATATATTTATATTTACTTGTGTTTTTATATATATTTAAATTGATATACAGTTATATTTCTAAGTGTGTTTATATATATTTTTGTTACATAAATTCATGTTGATATATTTTTATGTAAATTTTTAAATATGTATATATATTTATTGATATATATATCCATTTAATATTTTATAATTTTATAATTTATTATTTATAATTTATAATTTATTATTTATAATTTATTATTTATAATTTATAATTTATAATTTATTTATTATTTATTATTTATTAATTTATTATTTCTTATTTATTTATTATTTATTATTTATTATTTATTTATTATTTATTATTTATTAATTTAATATTTATTTATTATTGATTTATTATTTATTGATTCAATTTTATAATTAATAACTATTAAAAGACTATTTAATATTTATTTATCATTTATTCTTTATTCTTTATTATTTATTGTATCATTATTTTTTCTTTATTATTTATTTATTTATTTATTTATTATTATTTTATTATTATTTTTTATTCTTTATTATATATTTCATTATTATTTATTTATTATATATTAATTATTTATTTATTTAATATTTATAATCTATTTATTATTTATCAATTATCTATTGTTTATTAATTTATTTTTTATTACTCATTTATTATATATTCATTATATATACTAATTATTTAATATAATTTAATATCATTATATTTTTATTTGTATACGTATAAGTAAATTATATACTGTTTACTCACCAGATGAAGAGCTTGCTAGTGTGGTAAGGTCTTTGTAATATATCCAAGACGTAAGGGGTTCAAATCTCTCCCAAAGCATATATTTTCCATATTTATGCATGGCATGCACTACATGCATGAAATGTGCATGAATGGTAGGATTAATAATAAGTGATAAGTAATAAGTAATAAGTAATAAGTAATAATTAATAAATAATAAAAAATCGAAAAAAATTAGTTATGTAAATAAATAAATAAATAACAAAAAACTACCGCTAAATATTTTTCAACGTGTAATCCTCCGCCAAAAGAAACACTACAAAATTAAAAACTTCATCACAAAAAGTGTCATGAAATGATTCCCAACATGCAAATACATGACACTTTTACAAAGCATCGTGCATTATTTATTGGCAGTTTGAACTGATGCTAAATGAAAAAAATGTCGTCGTAAAACACCTGGTTTATTAGTGATATTACTCAGAATTGTTAGTGATTATGTTTACTGATTAAGAAAATTTACTTACATTATATATATATTGTTTATGATTGACCTATTTCATATGAGGAATGCATCAGACTTATTAATGTAATGTCTTAATTCTGGAAGCCGCTGAGAGGTGCCACGTACCTGGTTGGTCACATGGCTTCAAACGCATTTCCTCGAATGCCAGAGGCTGGAGACTAGGAATGAAGGCCTTCTATGTGATAGTGGGGAAACTATGCCCACATTGGCAGAGTAACACAGAAGAAGTAAAACAGAAAGTAAGTAGTAGAAGCAGTAATAACACCATACCAAAGTAAACAGTGGAATACCGAAAGTAAGAAACAACTAAACTATATATATAAATGATGCATCATACATACATCTAGGAAAATAGCCAAAATGGTCACAATGCTGAAATATAGTACTAAAAAAAGTACAAAGAAAACAGATAAACCTTTTAGTATCACAAGCCTCATCTTGGTCCCATGCTCTCCTGCTCCACAGCAATCAAGTACCTGAAGTAGAAGGGTGCTTTGCCTTCTCTATAACTATAACAATATAATCTCATTGTAGTAGTATTTTTATACGTGACCTTAAATCCTTGAATCCCCCAAGAACACCATAGATCAAGGAGATCCCAAAGCAATCAACGATGGTCGAATCAGAGATCGAATGCTTGATTGGGGGCTTGGAGAAGGATCACGATTGTACGTGCACTCTCGGAAGAACTAAGTCAAAAAGGTGACGGTTCTATCCATTATATGTGACCCTGTTGCATTTAATGAAAAAAAATAAAGTACACAGTGTGTACTTTCTAAGTACATGGCGTGTACATGACCTTATCGAGCCCCGCTTTAGGCGGCCTCCAGGTCACCGCACACAGCCAACACACGACAACCTATAGTAACTAAGTATACGACATGTACTCATAAAGTACACGGCATATACTCATAATGTACATGGCATGTACTCATAATGTACATAGCGTGTACTCATAAATTACAGGGCTTGTACTCATATAGTACATGACGTATACTTATAAAGTACACGACGTGCACTTAAAAAATTTCCAGAAAAACCTCTTTTTCTCAAAAACACCAGAAAAAGAAAAACATACCTGAAAAGAAGATCCAGGTTCTTACAAAATTCTCCTCTTAAAGAAATTTGTTCCTGAATTTACCTAGCAAGACTGCATAGAATAGGAAACCCTGAGCAGCTCCGACCACTGTAATCGTACATCGGCCTCCCTCTCCCAAGTCTCATAATATACTCGCACGTTCTTCCATAGCACCCGTACCAGAGGAACAGACTGGCCAAGGAGAACCTTCATGATTCTATCAACAATCCAGATAGGATTATCCTTGAATGAGGCGTCCACCTCTAACTCAACCTCCTCAGGTTGAAAAACATGAGACAAGTCCGAGAAGTAACGTCGAAGTTGAGAAACATGGAAGAAGTCATGCATAGCCCGGTACCTCTGAGGTAATAGAAACTGATAGGCAATGGGCCCAACTCTCTCCAACACCTCAAACAACCCGACATACCTTGGAGAAACCTTACCCTGCCTCCTAATCCTTCTATGTCCCAACCTTGGTGTGACACACAAGAAAACCTTATCTCCAACCTCAAACTCAAAAGGTCATCTCTGTCGATCAACATAAGATTTCTTTCGAGACTGTACAATATCCATCCTCTTCTGAATCAACACTATCTGCTCTACGGTTTCCTAGACAAGAGGAGGTCCCAGTATAGATGCCTCTCCTACCTCCAACCAACGTAAGGGTGATCGGAATGGCCTACCTTACAAATCCTAAAAGGGTTCCATTTGAATAGTTTCTTGAAAAATATTATTGTAGGAAAACTCCACAATATTTTTGTTCTTATCCCAAGAACCTCCAAACTCCAGTACGCATGCTAGTAGCATGTCCTCAAGTACCTGAATCATATGCTCGAACTGGCCATCTATCTGGGGATGGTATGATTTACTCAAATGTACCTGTGTACCCAAACCCTTCTGAAGCCCCTGCCAAACTTGAGAAGTAAAACATGTGTTCCTATCTGAAACAATGGAGTGTGGATCCCCATGTAGATGTACAATCTCTCAGATGTACAACCATCCCATCTCATCATCACTAAAGTTCTCCTTGATTGTTAATAAGTGAGAAAGCTTCATGATTCTATCAATGACCACCAAAACCGCATCATTCCCTCAAGGCAACCTCAGTAAACCCATCACAAAGTCAATATCAACATCATTCCACTTCCACTCAAGAATGGGTAGCTGCTGTAAAAGCCCTGCTAGTCGCTGATGCTCCACCTTCACCTGATGACATGCGGAACACCTCATGATGAAACCAGCAACATCAATCTTCATACATGGTCACAAATACAGATGGTAATGATCACGATACATCTTGGTGACACCAGGACGAACTGCCCAAACTGAGGAATGAAAGTCCCGCATCAGCTCTCACGTATATCGGCTAACACCCACACACACCCCTAGAAACACAAGATCACATCCTTGCCTATAGTCTTTACAGGAATAGGGTCCTCTCCAGAAACACACTCCCGTAGGACTAGGCCTTCAGAATCTGAGAGCCGCCTCATTCACACTCGATCAAGAAGAGTAGAGGTAATAGCTACATAAGAACGAAACATATTACCTTGTCTATTGTGAACCTCCAAATGAATCTCAAATAATAGATCCATAAGCTGTCACTCACTACTGGCCTCCTAAAATTCTAGTATCTGAGTCCTCCTGCTCAGTGCATCCTCTACTGCATTGCCTTTCCTAGGCATATAGAAAAGTTCAAAGTCAAAGGACTAAAGGTACTCAACCCACCTTCGTTGTCTCAAATTCAAGTCACGCTGAGTTAAGAGGTGCTTGAGACATTTCTGGTTGGTTAAAACCACAAAATGCTCTACCAGAAGATAATGTCTCCAAAAATGTAAATCATTAAAAACAACAGCCAACTCGAGATCGTGCGTCGAGTAATTCCTCTCATGTGGCCTCAACTGTCGAGACCCGTACACAACGACTCCATCTACCTGCATAAGCACTACTCCCAGCCTGATACACAAAGCATAACAATACACAGTATAGCTATTGACTAGCTCTGGAAACCCTAGTATCATTGATTAATTCAACCTTCCCTATAACTCCTAAAAGGATGAATCATAAGAATTTGACCATAAGAACTTCACACCCTTCCTAGTCAGGCCCATCAGTGGCACTGCTAAGCATGAGAAGCCCTGTATGAAATTTTTTTAGTATCCATCTGTCCCTAGAAAACTCTATACTTCAAAGACATTCTTTGGCTTCTCCCAGGAAACTACTGCTCTCACTTTATCTAGGTCTACTGATACTCCTGTCTCTGAGATAACATGACCCAATATGTTAATCTGGTCCATCCAAAAGTGGCATTTTGAGAGATTATCATATAACAGATGATATCTCAGTGTAATGAAGATGATATCAAGATGTGTGGAATGGTTTTGTCGAGTTCCAGATTACACCAAGATATCATCCCCGAAGACTACCATGAATGAATCCAAGTATGGATGGTACACTCTTTTCATGAGATCCATGAAAACTGCAGGCGCATTTGTGAGACTGAATGGCATAACCACATACTCGTATAAACTCTACATGCTCCAGAAAGATGTAAGATGTATATCAGATGGTCTAACACACAACTAATGATAACTAGACCACATGTAAATCTTAGAGAATACCCATGCTCCTCAAAGCTGATCAAAGAGATCATCAATCCTCAACAAGGGATAACGGTCCTTGACCATCAACTAGTTCAACTTTTGATAATCCACACATTGTCTGATGGTACCATCTTCATTTTTCGCAAACAGGACAAGAAAACCCAAAGGAGATGTACTGGGTCAGATGAAACCTTTTTCCTACAACACCTCCAACTCCTTCTTCAGCTCCAGTAACTCTAGTGTATCCATCCTATAATGAGGAATAGACACCAGCGCCACCCTAGGAACAAGATAAATAAAAAATTACACCTATAAATCTAGAGGAAAACCAGAAAAGTCCTCTCGGAATACATCCCTAAAATGATCCACCACTAGAGGAAATTTCATCTGTTAAGTCCCCTGGTCTTCCAGATTCAGACTACCAATCTGGGTTGTAACTCCTCCCAACTCATGATGCTTTGGTCCCGCTCTGCTCGCCTGGACATCCCATTCACCCTTGTGATGAAAATATTCTCCCTCTGGTGATGTGAAACTCACCCTACGATGATATAAATCGTTAACTTCATGGAGTGAAACTAGCCAGTCCATTCTGAGAATGACGTCATAACTTGTCATCTCTAAGACATAGAGGTCCCATATGAAGTGACACCCACCAACCCCAAGAGGGCACTCCTTGAACTGATGTAAACTAGTCTTTACTATCCCCAACGGAGTGTCTAACATCAAGATATCAGTAGAAGAAAAGATACAGAGCCCATGGCTCTCCACAACATTAACAGATATAAAGCCATGGAAAGCCCCTGTATCGAAAAGAGAAGAAGATAAAACCAAGGCTACTGGGATTGTACCTTGAATAGTAGAGGGTATGGGATTTTAGCTAATGTTGGGTCTGCTCCACTACAAAAACCTGGACTGTACTGTGGCCATGTGACCCTGCCTGACCACACTGAGCTGATCCACCCTGCGGTCACTAAAACCCTGGCAACTTTCTACCACAACCACGACCTCCACCTCGGCCTGAATGGACAGAAGAACTCCAGTTCCTAGACCGGTGAGAGATTGGAAGCACTTCTCTTGAATGAGGAGTCATAAAAGAACCCCTGTCACCAGCTGGTGGTGAGAAGATCTAACAGAAGAACTGAAGATGACCCATCTTACTGCAAGATCGACACTCCACTGGATCTCTCAGGCATTGTGGTCTTTTATTCCCGACCATTCCACATTGGTAGCATACCACGTGGCTACTAGAATATGCATCGCGCCTACTCGAATCTTCATATGTGGTCTCCCCGTGGAAATTCCTACTATCAGCTGGAGTAGAACTAACTTTGAATGCTAAACCGCCCTGGACCACTGATCTAGAATCCCTCAGATTACGCTTTGTGATCAGTGCTTGGTTGACTATAGATGTGATATAAGTCAACCTAAAGATATTCACCTATGAGGGGATGTCTTGTCTGAGACTATCCTCAAACATCCTTTCTAGGAACAACACATCTCCCCCTATGAATGGTTTAAAACACTAAAGCTCGGTGAAGAGAGAGTAATACTCCATAACAGAAAGAGTACCTTGATCCAAACTCATGAACTCTCGGGCTAGATCGGCCCTCAAAGTCTTTGGATAGAAGTAGTTGTAAAAGGTACACTGAAACTCATCCCATGACATATCCCACTTCCTTCCAGCCTGTGAGATCATGTCCCACCGTCTCTTGGAGGAATCCCAAAACATATATGTAGCGAGCTTGACCCTCCTCTCCGGAGGCATCTTCAGATGCTCGAAGATCATCAACATGGCTTCCAACCATGACTCTGTTGCCTGAGGTCATTCTTCCCATAATAAATTTAGAGGATGCTACTATTAAAAGACTCAAAACAATTCTGTCATCGACGGGGCAGGAGGCGGCGCTCCCTATAAGGTCTACATCATCCACATAAAACCTTCCCTGAACTGTGCTTCTGCACCGGTATTAGGTATAACTGTTGGTGCCATGAATGGCGCAACTGGAGGATTTTCCGGTGGTCCCTGACTAGCCATGTTTGGTGTCTGATCACCACCCTATAACTGAAGTACAACCAAAGGATGTCCCAGTGGCATGACTCTGCAGGGTCAAGCGCACACCTTAGATCAATATTATCAAGGACTCAATACTAGAATTGTTAGAAGGGAATAGGAGAAAAAAGCATTAATGTTTTCAAAACATCGATACATAGCATGTATAATGACTAAAAGGCATGTTCCCTAAAGCCTTCACATGTGCATGTACTCCTGCCACCACTGGTCGTGTAACAACCCAAACACACAACGTGTTTTCCTAACACACGACGTGTACTTGAATCCTATTCCCCTGCCTAAGTCCTTCTACATGGCTAACCCACACGGTTCACCTATAACAAGTCTACATGGTGTGTTCGTGCTAGACATGGCATGTTCTGGATGAGATTTCATCGACCCATGTCAATAGTGACACAGCCGGATACACGTCTTACACTACACAGCGTGTTCCATATAAACATGACGTGTTTATGTAAGGACTCAACCGACCTGTGTTTGTTAGCTACACGACCGGCTGCAAGGTCTACACTGCATGGCATGTTCAAGGCAGACACGACATGTATAACAAAAGTTTCATCCATCTGTTTCATTAGTCACACGAGTGGACACAAGGTCTCTAAACACGGCCAGCACGTCTTGTACACAGTGTGTCCTACCAAGAAATTACCAGCCTCGTGTCTCTACCCACACAACCTGTGATATGGTTAGAGACTACACGACATGTTCTTATAGTTCATGATGTGTACTTAAGAGAAACTATTCCTTCCTTAATTTAAGGACACACTATGTGCATTCATAACTACACGGCATGTATTCTGGGTTTTTCCAGACAGTAAGCCTCAGAAACTACATCGGAACCTAGAAAAACACAAAAACAAACAATAAAGTTCCCAATTACGATCCGTGAGGGCCCATACTCACCGAGTGTCAATGTTTTGTATCTTATACATGTCATATAAAAGGACAACAAATAAATTATCCACCAAATTCTGATCCATGAGGGCCCATAACACCTCAAGAACCAAGGATTGGTGTTCATTCAAACAAAACCTTACACAAACCAATACCCTATCCAAATTTAGGTATTCTATCAATTCTTCTATCACAACAACATGCATATATAACACAACATCTACCACAACAATATGAAATCGCTAATGCACCCTAAATGGCATGGCAAGAATGCATGGCATGTGATTTCTAAAAAGTTCATATATGATGCATGAGATGGAATACCCTCATCTCGTCGGGTTTCAATAAAAATAGAACCTCAATAACATCAATGATAATAGTACAATACATGTGAATCACCCAATGGTGAAATCAAATCAACTGTAAAATTAAAAAACCATAAAAAATTGTAGTAACATGGTTGATTGTCCTTTCCCTAAACAAGGTTGATTGGCCTTTCCCTGAACATGGGTCAGCTACATTCAGGCACAACTTATTTCCAAGTACCTATTTTGTCCTATCCCTAGATATATGCTCCAAAAAGTAAGTCCAGAAGAAAATAATCCCTTTGATACCACGTTGTAAGGTCCTGATTCCGGAAGCTACCTAGAGGTGCCCTATACACGGTTTGTCAAATGGCCTCAAGTTCATTTCCCCGAATGCCAAAGGCTTCCGAATATCGGTGAGGGCCTAAGGTGTGATAGTGGGGAAATAATTCCCTCATTGGAAGAGTAACATAGTGGGAGTAAAAAAGAAAGTAAATATCAGATGTAGTAATAACACCATATCAAAGTAAACAGCAAAAAACTAAAAGTAAGAACAAATTAGAGCACATATATAAATGATGCATGATACAAACATCTGGGAAAATAGTCAAAAAAGTCACAATGCTGAAATACAGTAATAAAAAAATTACAAATAAAACAAATAAACTCCTCAACATTGCAAGCCTCGGATTGGTCCCATGCTCTCCTGCTCCACATCAATCAAGTACCAGAATTTGAAGGGTGATTTCACTTATCTATACATGAAAAAATATAATCTTGGTGTAGTATGATTGTTATATGTGAACCTCGAGCCCCGAATCTCCAATGAAAATTGTAGATTGTGGTGATCCCAACACAATCGATGGAGGTCTAATTGGAGATCGGATGCTTGATCGGGGGATTGAATAAGGATTGCGGCCGTAGGGGCGCTCTCAGAAGAACTATGTCAAGAAGGAGATGGTTCATTCCATCAGACGCTACCCCAGTGCATTTAATGAAAAAAAGAAATTACACAATGTGTACTTTCTATGTACATGGTGTGTACCTGCCCTTACCGATCCCCACCTTAGGCGGCCTACAAGTCACCGCACACAGCCGTGTGCATGGTCACTACACGGCTAGCACACAGCTACCCGCGGTAACCGAGTACATGACATGTAATCATAAAGTACACAGTGTGTACTTCAACAATTTCCAAAAAAAAATTTTATGAAAACACCAGAAAAAGAAAAAGATACCTAAAAAGATGATCCAGGTTCTTACAATTAAGTGACGGGAGGGGCTCGCTATAGCACCTTGATAAATCTGTATGTTTCTTAAGACAAAACAAATATGGAATTGGTCGAGGCCTTTCCCATTTATTTTTAGATATTTATTTGTTTGATTCCTTGACCATTTATTTTTATATGTCTTGGTCGAGGCCTCAATGGTGTGTTTCAGATGTCCTGCATTATGCATTACATCATTATCATATTATTAATTGACAATCCATATAATTATTCGACTAGTAGAATATCCTTGGTTAAATTTCCATTCTCACGTGATTACATATAGGGAATTATTGGTTCAGTTTTTATTCCTTCCATTATATGCTAATGATTATGTTTTAATTGTATATGTTTTTAGTTATTCACATTTCCATATTTTTTATGTTTATGATAGCTTCTACTGTATTTCTTACGCTTTCTAAGAATTTAAGCTCACCCCTTTCTTATATTTTATTTTTCCCCAGGATGAAAAAAAGTATATTATGAATTACATGCAAGCAAAATCTAGGAGTTCATGAGTGTTTTCATTGGAGTTTATATATATATATATTTTAATTTTTTAATTTAGAAATTATGTTTGTATATAGTTTTCTAAATCTAATAATCTATTCTGTCCGTTTGGATGTGATCTCTTGTTCATTGTAGCAATGTAATTAAGTAAGGCACTGGCTCCGAGTTATTGGGGTAGGGGACATTACATCACGGACCTAAGAATTGGTTGTGGACTTGATTATGTCATTCATATATATATATATATATATATATTACCATTTTCCTTGTTTCTCAGCTAGGTTGATCATATTCATGAGATTTAACTTATGATAGAATTGTTATTTATTCATCATTGGGGTGGACAACTGATATTATTTATCACCCCTATATGTGTTCCTCAATGTTTATGCAAACCTTACGTATAATTTTCTGGTTGATCACATATTCATGATGTATAGGAATGAGGCCTAGGGATACATGATTGAGCAGAGCCACTAATTTGTATTCTTATGATTGGTTTTCTTCAGTTCATCTTTGTCTAGAGACTGGGTATGTGGTTTGGCACAAATTTTGTAGTGGAGCCCGATACTTTAATTTTAGTTTCTTTTATTTACTCCTGTATGTATGGTCGACCCAATAGGTGACTTGTTTTTTATATATGACATGGTTGTTTAGGATTATATTTCATTTCATCCAATATTACAACATGTTTCTCTACCAGTTTATTTATTACTTCCACGTTCTATTAATTTAATTTTATGGCTGAAATCTAGTTATTTCTATTGTGTTTACTCTAATATGAGGGTATAGTATCTGCACAATACCCCCTTTAGACCCTGGTTTCTTGTCAGAAGCCTCTGGCATATGGGGAGGTGCACTTGAGACCTTATGGTGAATTGGCTTGCAGAACCAGTTTAGTGGCATCTGAGTTGGGACGTTACAAGCAATATATGTTTGTATGTTCTTCACATCCCCATTTATGCTATTTAGGATGATCCTGCTCTCCTAAATTAAATTTTTTTAGGAGGATTACACTCTCCTAGAATTGTTATATGTTGAGGATGATCACAACCTCCTCTAATTTTACATTTTATGAGGACGATTACACTCTCCTTGGTCTAATTATATGATGATCAAACCTAGACATTCTTCCTAAGATCAATCTTATGATCCTTACTTTATGAGGGTGGGTGGGCATGATGTATCGCACCAATGATTGATGTTGGTCATGAAATTACACATCAGAGACCTAAAGGGGTGGGCATGACATCTCATTGGTTATCTCTCCATATACATCACCTAAGGGTCAGACACTTAGTGAATATCTATGTCTCGATGTCATAACCACCTATGGACTGAGACCTTGGGATCAATCATTGGACTACAGTTACATGGCATAGGTGGAATTTGGTTCAGGACATTACACTCCCATTCTAATCACTAGATATAATCTTGATGTTATTCACCTTTTCATTCATACATGTTCCACATGTTTAATAACTTTCTAGTTTATTGCAAGTCATATTTCATGTATTGATATTGTGTTTTTTTTCTATTCCCATCATTGAATTCCAATGAACTCCTGAGATGGAATAAATTGGACCAATTCTGGATTTTTTTTAATATGAGAAGTTCTTTAATCATGTGTTTGGATTTCACATGTTGGAAGGCCATTTTCCATTGGTGGTTCGACTAAAACACCTCATTATACCCCCTATCTAAGAACAAAGGTACACTAGGTATTTTTTTTCTTGGTCAATTGAAATCTGAATCATGATATATTACCATCACCCTTGTGGATTTACAGTGGGGTTCGAGTGGGTGGGGTTTCAAGAGCCCCAGATCTACTCAATCATAGTTAGAAACACCATTCCACTGAATGACATGAGTAACACGATCGAAAAGTGGTGAAGAAAGATATAATCCAGTAGAAAAACCCTTTCCTTTTGGAAGAAATATAAGCACCATTTCAAATATGATTGATATGTGGTGATTAGCCTCAAGTATACTCACTCAAATTATATTGGGGTTGAAGGTATAACATTTTTAGAAGGATGTGGTGGAATTACTATTTTGGTCATTGAAGATAATGGATGTCCTCTTGGTGGAATGACCTTGTATTTTCACTCAGTACAATTCTAGAGACCAGAACACTCCCTAGTAACCACCTCCACTCGACCATTAGGATAACCACCATACACTCTCAGAATATCTATTATATTATTTTAAAATCTCAACTACAAAAATATTTATTCAACTACACCAAATTACCATTCTGACCACCATGCTCTTCCAAACTGACCCCCATCAACCCAACCATAACAATTCCATTCCACTAGCAAATCATAGTCATATTATTACCATAATTATTCTAGTATGTTACCTCAAACTACAATTCATGAAAAACAATATAAAACATATAACCCCCAAACCATAAACAATCATATAAGGTGAATGAACCCATATGAACTTAAAACAACATACTTCTTTCAAACTGATGGTTAGAAGCTGAATTGTCCCCAAGGTCAACCAGACCATTACTCTAATGTGTTCTTGACCATTTCCCATGGTTCCAATGTCATTGTACATATAACTCATCTATGTTTTTAATTTTGGTTTTCTTGAATATATCATAATTTCAATAGAGGTGTAAGTAGTGTCTCGACTCAAGTAACATTCCATTAGAGTGACTTGGTGGCCCATGATTTCCAAGATACCTATTTTCTAGCTATTAGATTAATATAAATACACTTTATCCATTTTATCTCCCCAATCACAAATACATGTGAGTAAGATTGGGTGAAAAAAAGTATGGTTCACATATTACCTATTGTCTTGGGTACTATTCTACTACAGAGTCTAATAATAAGTTTAAGTGGTGTTACATTATCCATCCATCAGTCAAAACCCCTAATAGAGGTGATACCAACAACATAGTTATACCGTATACCACCACCTGGGTTTCAGATCGTAATAGGTTGACCTTGTACTCGGTTATAGTCATATCGTACTAGGGTATGAACTTATCCATTCTCACGAACCTATGAAAAATATTAACTAAACTATATCACAACATTATAAACCGAACTCACATACAAATATTTTCAATTAGTGAATAACCAAACCCTAGGAACTCGAATCTACTCCAAAAGTAGATGAGTCATCATTGAGTTACTGAATAAAATCCTCGATCTATGATTTTGGGTTTCATCAGCATGTTATCCCCAATGTACCTATGATCCATTTTTTGAGAACCCAAACACCCCAAACTACTCAATTCACCATGGAAACAACTTATATTACCTTTTTTTATATCCCTTCATGATTTGTTCCATCTTGTATTCAAGCATTGAACACTAATATACACTTGATAGAGTTAGGTGTCTCTAGCCTTTGGAAACCACCTGTTAATCTTTAAAAGGCATCCACCCCATATAAACTACTGAAATATCTTTATTAAAACTTGAATTGAATGAATAAGAAGATGAAAAAGTATCATCATATATCTGTCATAATGAAAACTATCATCTATCACACTAGTAAGACCACCACCATATACAGTTGATACAAAGGAAACTACCTCGTGATTGTATCAAAGTATTGTTAAACCATCACTTATAAGCAATTAGAACAATGGCTATGCTTGGTTGAACTAATTTCTGTACCTATCCATGAATCATCTAGAGCCTTCCAATAAAATATGGATATGGTGAACATTTATATTTCTATAGTGGAACTAGTTATTCGATTCATTTTAGTGTTGAGACACTCGGGCAAGAGCATTAGGCTTTGATCAAACAAGTTACCCAACGTGTTGGTAGAGATGTGGTGGTAGGACATCAGATCACTAATACTATCCTATGAGACTATCTTGATCACAATGAATATAATATTCAATGTGCACAGGATCATACCATCTATCTATGGGGAGTTCGACATCTAAACCAATAAATCATTTTAATTGGAATACATATTAGAAAAAACCGGGCAGGCCTGACACCATTTTTATGGTAGCTACTTATGCAACAAGGTACTCTTCAAGCTTCTTATGGTTAGGGTTACTATAGTTGTTTACGAAATGTTTGACAGGGTTGGGCTCCCCCTGCTCAGTACCCAACTGCATTTGATTTACAACATAGGTTAGGTGTTCGAATCTATACATAGGTGACCTATTAGAAGAGTCCTATTTTTTATATAAATAGTTGTTACCTTTGTTCGGTACCCCTCCTTGTTTCCTGATTCAATGCACGTATCCCTGATATATCCATCCACTTATGCACTCAAGAACTCCACCATGTTTGAAGGTGTGGTTTAAGTGGTTGTTTACTTCCTCTCAACAAATCTAAAGGGCCCATGACAATTTGTTTTGGTCATCCAAAAAATGGAAGAAATGTCCAATCATATAGAAGCCAAGGGTATACCACATCTTATGTTGTCCTCTCCACCTTAGTCTAGAAAATGAGTGATAAAACTTCCAGGTGTTTCAAAAACCAATCACTAGAATCATAAAAATCTATTAACTAACATGTGGGCTTTAGAGTTGGGGTTGGGAGGGATTTGGGACTTTCATATATGTATTGTATAACTATCAATACAACTGTAAAGTGGGTTCAATGATTGGTAGATTTAGAAAGATTAAGGGACTTATAATGTGTTTAAAAGGGGGTATGATGGGGCAGCAGAGTATCTTGGTGACAAAAAACACACATAACAAAAAGAAACTGGAATCAACATGATAGATTTACATGGTTCGGAAAGTGTTACCTACATATATGGTGGAAGGGGGCGTTGTTTATTTTATTATCTCTCTAAATAATAACATTGGATGATAACAGAAACTAAATTATAATTTATTGGGATTTAATCCCATTTTAAAGAGAATAATTCAACCATGTCAAGAGTTGTTTCAAGTGGTTCATCAACACCTGACAGTCTCCCCGCCATCGGATTCTCGTCCATGGTTGCTTTCTTCAATTGTACAATGTGGCACTTAGTTTGGATTCCAAACATGGGATAAGGTAGCCACTGAGTAGTTTCCAATATATGAGAAAACTTTTAAGGAAAAAACAGTCCAACAATGGGAGTGGCCCCACAAATATACCCCTCACGACCAATTTGGGGTGGAATCTAGACCTTTAGCCTCCTTGCATGAATCCAACTTCTCCTTCGGTAGAACATTCATGATCATGTCTTCCGCATTGTCATTTGTGTGGATTTTTCAACATTCAAAAATCTTTCATCCAACACATTATGGGTCTAATGATATCGTGCATCGATGTGTTTGGACTTGTAATCAAATGTCGGGTTCTTGCTAATATGAATAGCATTATGACTATATAAATAGAGAATATATTTCTTCTGACTCTGTCCCAACTACTATAAAAATTTATTCATCCCAAACATCTCCTTGAAGATTTCAGTGACCGAAATATATTCTAATTCTGTGGTGGATAAGGCAACACACTTCTGAAGTCATTATTTCCATGATATTTCTCCACTACAAATGATATCATGTACCTGGATATGGATTTCCCCATGTCTACATCTCCTACATCTGTTTATCCATCCAAAAAAAGTTTCTCACTTCCAAAACATAAACAATGACAAGATTTACCTCCGAGGTACCTTAATATCCATTTGACTGTTATCCAATGATCATTTCCTAGATCTGATTATAATATTCTCAAAACACCAACAATATGATCAATGTCTAGTCTGGTTCACACTAGGGAATACATAAGACTTCCAATTGTTGACTGATATGGAAGTTTTTTCTTTTCTTTTTTCTCCTTATTAATTGATGGACTATGACATTTCATGAGCCTAAATTTTCTCACAAGTGGAGTGCTATCTAGTTTTTCCTTTCTCATGTTGAATCTTTCAAGAACCTTCTCAACGTATCACTCCAGAGATTTACAAATCTTGTGCTTCCTCTTGTCATGAGTAATCGTCATATCAAAAATTTGAGTAGTGTCTCCCAAATACTTCATTTCAAAATACTTTTTCAACTCCTTCTTAAACATATCAATTTTGGTGAAATATATTGCCAAAATTAGTATATCATCAACCTAAATCATCAAGAAAAAGAAATCGCAATCAAAAAACTTCTTGATGAAAATACAGTGATATGCATTCATCCACCTGTACTCATTTTTTCTCCATGAATGAGTCAAATTTTTTATACCATTGTCTCGGTAACTATTTCAAACCATGTAAACTATTCTTAAGATTTCATACTAGGGTTTCTTTACCTTTCACTTGAAATACATTTGGATACACCTTGTTAATATCCTCATAAAGGTCACCATGTAATAATTTTATCTTTACATCCATTTATTGAACCTTCTGGTCTAGACTAGCCGCCAATCCAAGAACAGCTCTAATAGAAGAAATTTTAACCACAGGAGAAAAAATATCATCAAATTCAATACCTTTATTATAAATTATTACCTTTCCAACCATTGTATATCTATAGAGTGGTTGTGAGATGCCATCTTCTCCTTTAATTGTGTACACCCTTTTGTTCTTGAGTGCCTATTTCAATGTGGTAACTCTACCAAATAAAATGTACAATTTTTATAGAAGGACATCATTTCCTCTTGCATGGGATTATTCCATTACATATTCTTCTAACTCTTAATCACATCATCATAACTTTTTGTCTATCCACCATTAGTGAGCATCACATACTAATGTGGTGAGTATTTATAACTCAGTTTTAGTTCTTTGGTGGATCACCACAACTGTGCTTATGGGGAAATCTATTCAAGAATATCATCTAATGGAGACATATCAGTATATATAGACATGATACCCTGTAGTGATGTATCATTAGTATAAAATATATATCTCGTGCTATTTGGTACTAATGGTGGTGATATTGGATCCCGATTTACAAGAATTTCCACAAACTGCAACTTCTCTGCATTTTCCATCTTCTTAAAATCTTCAATCATCAGAACCTCAAGAAACAACACATCTCTGCTTCTGATGATCCTCCTACTAATACGATCCGGGATTCGATATACAAACTCTTCATGAGAATATCCCAAAAATATACATTTATTTCCTTTTACATCTACCTTTTCCCACCCATATTTCGGGATATGAACAAATTCCCTGTAGTCATATACTCTCAAGTGTTTGTAAGAAACATCTTTAGTTGTCAAGAAACTTTCTTGAACTTCGTAGTTCAGTGTAATTGATGGAGAAAGGTTGATAAGATCAACTGTGGTCAAAATTTCCTCCCCCAAAAAGGTTTTTTTCAGCTTTTCATTTGACAGAATACAACTTACTCTCTCGCAAATTGTTATATTCATCCTCTCAGCAAGACTATTATTTTGAGGCGTCTTCAGTATAGATTTTTCTAGACTAACTCTGAAACACCTCCAGTACTCCTCCAATGTACCTAGTAGTCTCCGATTTTTTTTGATTTCACATATTTTAATCATCTTCTTATTTCACTTTCCAACTTCACATGAAACTTCTTGAAAAAATCATGCACTTGATCATTAGTTTTCAAAGAATGGGCCCATACTTTTATAGAATGATCATCTATGAAGTTTAAAAAATAAATAGCACCTCCGATAGACTTAGTTATCATCATGAATACGTCATTGTAGATCAAATCTAAAATATTTTCATTTCTAGATGGCATATAACCATGAAACGATACTCTATGTTGTTTACCCACAATGCAATCAACACAATTATCCCGATGTGTACCTTTTATTAATAGAAAGAGACCATTCTTGAAGAGAATTATTATTCTTATATCTCTCATGTGACCCAACTGCCTATGCCCAAAATGTACAAGAACATATTTTCAAGCTTTATTTACTTCGGATCCACACAATCTTGCATCTGTGAGATAAAGAGAAGTATCTTTCTTTCCTTTAGTAATTACTAGGTTACCATTGTTAAGCATCAATTTCCCATAACTAAAGGAACTAAAATATCCCTCATCTTCAAGCATTCCATTGGATATTAGATTGAGGAAAATATTAGGAATGTGACTCACATCCCTAAATAATACCCTACATCTAATATTAGTTTCTATAAAAACATTGCCAATACCAGTAATTTTGAATGCACAATCATTATTCATCTTCAAATGTTTGAACCTCCCTAAACTGTATGATGAGAAGAAATGTCTTCTTTTAGTGACATGGTAGGAGGTTTTGGAATAAATCACCCATGTCAAGTCTTGGCTTGCAATACTAGCCTTATTATTTTCCTGAACAATAATGATTTCTTCATTGTAAACTACATAATCATTATTTTGGGTCTTACCATCCTGATTCCTCTACTCTGACTTCAAATTTATACACTCCCAAATGAATTTTTTGTACTTCTCATAATAGTGGAACTTCATGTCATATCTTGATTGAGATTTTTATTACATAATCTTTTTTAGAATTTGTTCACGAGTTTCTCTTCCTCTTCTTCTTCCATACTTTTCTACTTCCCTTGACATTCAGTGAGAAGAGCCTTTGATTCCAGTGCATATCCCTCATCTTTCATTCTAGATCATTCAATCAACATTTGGTCTTTAACCATCTCCATGGTGATAGTTCCATCTAGAGTTGAATTGCTAACCAATACAACTAGTGTGTCACATGTATTCGATAAAGAACTAAACATCAACAATTATTACAAATCATCATCAATAATAATTTTGATGGAATTAAACTGATAAAAAGTTCGTTGGAACTCACTCATGTGATCAGATATGTTGGTCCCATCTTTATACTTCAATTTGACAAGATGGCATATTAGGATTTCATTATTCTTTGCAGTTGTCCTCAAATACATTTTTATTTAATTTTTTGCATAGAATAGAAGCATCAAGTTCATTGGAAAAGTATTGTAAAATAATTTTTTTGATCCACTCTCTGAGTTTGGAAGTGCACTTTCTGATGAGCATGATCCACTTCGCATCAAATGGTGTGGTACCGACTGTCATATTCTCCCTGAGTTGACCACTTATTGATGATTCCTCCACTTGAATTTCAATGGTATTATTGGACTCCACTATTGGTCTTCACAAATCTATAATATATAAAATATCATCAAATTTCAGCTTTTAGAAGGCATAATCTAAAGCGGTAAGTATAATCATGTTACTGGTATTTTCATCCATTTATGGAGTGTGAATTTTGAAAATCTAACCATATAGATGTGTCTTGAACGATTGAAATAGCTGTAATTTAATCCTGTATCACTATAAACGGACTCCGATTGGCTGAGATTTTTTCAAAATAGTTTCAATGGCCTAAATAGACTATTGATGTGGTGCTAACATGGATTGGTGGAATAGTTACCGGAAAAGTCACCGAAAAGTTTCCACCGAAATGAGTAGTATCGTCTTATATAGTAATCAGGTACTATAGCACCCACGATTTGATAGAAACTTTGACCGGATCTACCAAATTTTTTTCCGCTCTATTTTTTGTGGTTCTTGCACCATTCGAATCATCTCACCAAATTCTTTAAAGATTTGGGATCAAACAAAATTATGAGTGCTTTTAATTTTCCATTGTCAAAAAAACATCATTGTCACTTCGTCATCTGGAACCCAAACCCTTTTATACCACTTTTTTGGGGCATCAGAGCTTCTTGGTGATGAAAACACACAAAACCGAAAGAAAATGGAAACAACAAAATAGATTTACATGGTTCATAAAGGGTTTCCTACATCCACAGGATAATGGTATCTTCATTATTTTATTCTCTCTCCAGATAATAACATCATAGGATCACATACACTACATTAAAATTTCATGGTATTTTTCCTATTTAAGGAGAAGAATTCAACCACATACAGGGTTGGCTGAAGTGGTTCATGAACCCTTGACAATCTGGTCACCATTGGATAGTCATCCACATTTTTTTTCTTTAACTGTCCAAGGTGGTGCTTTGGTTAGCTACCAACCATGTAAGAATATAACCACTAAGTAGTTGTTGAAAGAGGAAAAAATGTATGCCAACAATACA
Organism: Viscum album; assembly: GCA_963277665.1. Lineage (NCBI taxonomy): Eukaryota > Viridiplantae > Streptophyta > Magnoliopsida > Santalales > Viscaceae > Viscum > Viscum album. The sequence continues at coordinate 567,516,024 of OY728153.1, read as the reverse complement.
GTCCGACAATGGGAGTGGCCCCTATAGGTTGTGATTAGTAGTTCCATGCTTGGTGATGTAGGGTTAGTTTTGGGGTTAGTAATGAGTAGGAAGGATGTGCTATTATGTGAAACGATTCATCCTGGGATGAACATTGAAAGGATTGTATGGAAACAAACTACCAACTATATGATTTTAGATTCCACAGTCCTCACTATGGTGTTCACTAGGCCACCCTAAAAAGATGATTCACCTGAGTGTTTATCTCGGATACCATTTCTTCGAGCTCAGAGAAAAGAGATGTGGAATCTGTATTACGTATCCAGACCCACCTTATGGGTTCCCGATTGTGATTTGTGTTCACCAATTCATAGGACCATTGGCTAAACCAATGTTATAAAAAACTAATTATTGGAATTTTAGAAAATGGAAAAACCTCACCATTCAAATAGGCTAGTATTTTTTATGGGGTCTATCCCACACATTGTTTAGTGTTTTGAATGATAATGTTTTAAAATTCAAATGTTACACCGTTTTGGTTACATTTTGGAATGAAAATTTTTTGTATAAATATTTTTTTATCTTTTTGAATGAGAGGAGGGGAACATGTGGGGATATAAAACGTAAGGATGTTCTATAGAGACACTATCATTTTACACATATACTTATATGACTTTAATTATAATAAATAATCATATTACAATCCAAGGATTGCAATGTCTAGTGTATTTGGAAAACTAGGTACCTAATACTTAAAACATGGTACTAAATAAAAAAAATATTTTGTCTTCAAAAAGAGATCTTAAATTACATTATGATCACACATCTTTATAGGATAACCTTGGGTAAACATGAACAAGGGATGAGTTAAAATCCTAGTAAGGTAATAAGAATAATAATAAAGCTTTAGCACATGAGTTAAAAGGCATGAAATAATGAAATAAAAAAGGAATAGAACATAATGAATCATAACATATAAATATGAGATCTTATAAACATAGAGTAATAGTATTGTAGAAGCAACATAAAACATGAAATTATCACAATTTGAGTCTCATTTCACATGGAGGATCATTTTTCAAGGTTAACCAGCAAGACCATTTCACATGGTAGAACAAGTCAAGGCTAACCACCAAGACCATTGCACATAATATCTCATGAGACTCAAATTTACCCAATTAATTGTATTTTTATTTGGTTTCACCCATCATAACATGTTCATGATTATTCATTACACATATATAATCCTACATAATCAATCATACATAAACATAGTTGTGCCCTTGGAAAGAAATGGGTATCATAATCATGTTATAAAGCATAATAAATGGTTGTATCATACAAGTGTCCATGAAATAAAGTAATTAAGACATACATGGAAATTCATAAGGTAAAGTGGTAATATATCATGACATGGGACGCCAAACATAATTGAAAATATGTAGGAAGATTATTTACAATATTTTAGCAATAAATCATTTTAGTGCAGATTTTGGGAAAATACTAAAGAGAATTTAAAATAGAAAAGGGAATAATATTTTATATAAAACTATAAGTGAACCAATAAGGTTTTCATAAAAAAATACTGATTTTATAAAAACAATAGTGTCTTAAAAATGATTATATAGTACACTTGAATTTGGATGAGAATTCAGGAAGTTCCCTTAAAATGGGTTTGTTTATTAGGAATAATTGAGTTGGAACCCATTTAAAAACTTGTATATACCTGAAGAAACAGGATAAGTGGATATTGAAACATGAGTTAGAATATTTAAACTTCATTTATAATATGTACTTAAAAATAAATGATAACATAATTTGGTTAAAAAGAAAGATAGAGTGACCCAATGGAATAATAGAGGTTCAGGTAGAATTCCATACAGTAAGTATGATGTTTCCCTTCACTTGATCTTAATGACTTGGACAATAAAATTTATTTCATTAATTAGTATGAAGTGAACCTATTATTAATTTAATTGATTTATAATATCTTTATTAATTTCATTCATAAACTTTTTTATGGGTTAAGAGGTACAATTTCATTTTTTGGGGTCATTTGTTTCCTTGGTTTTCATGATTGTTTTACTTATATACATGTGAGGATAACATGTAATATGAGAATGATTTTATAGAATTGGAGTTATATTTAGTTATTTAAAATACATAATATTATGTTTTTATATAGTTAATTTGGTTATTTGGAGTGAATATGAATCATTATATAAAACTTCAATGATAACTGTTTTGATTAATTGGTAGTTTTTTTATCACTTCAAAAACCTTTTTCTTTATAAAATTAATTTCATGGGTAAAATAGGTTCCATAGCCTTAAATTGGTCATAATACATATATTATAGTGTTTTTAAACCATAAAAAAATTTCATGACCAAAATTGTAGGAAATTATAGAAATTGAAAACTCATCGTCCTTGAATGTGATAAAGTAAAACATCTCGAATGGTGTTTTCTTTTCTAGTAAAAAGGTAGGGAAAGGAGAGATGATGATGAAATATTAAATAATCATAAAAAATTAAATTAAATGTATGTTACTAGATTTATCATAACATTTTTATTAAAGGTTGTGAGGAAAGTAAAAGAAAAAAGGAACTTGAAAGAAAATAAAAGAAATGAAAAGAGGAATTTACCTCATGAATACATCTTCCTCAAGAACCCGTTTTTGGGGAGAGGATTTGGACTTTGGAAGATACCAAGGGATGTTACATTTGGGATAGGGGAATAAGGATAGATTTTAGTAGAATTTGGACTAGGAACCAGGCTTGATAGGATTGAAGAGACGAGGTAAAGAGGGGTGGTATTTATAGTGGAAGGAGATGAGGGGTTTCCAATTATTTTAATCATTAGTTTAATATTTTTGCTCAAAAATATGAATAGTAGTAATTATCATTACCAAAACTAATAAATAGAGATTTTGAGTTTAACAAATTCCCATTTACATCATCCATGTCTCAATCATGATGCATAAATTCATTTATCTAGCATATATCGTAAATTACCATATTTTACTATTCACTAAAAATTCATGTATTTTAGAAAAATCCCAAAAATCACCTCAACCATTCTTTTTATGTATATAATTCAAAAATTAACTCCATTTAATGAGAATAATTTTTTATATATATGAAGATCAATTTTTAATTAAAATCATGATTTTCTTGAAAAAAACAAATTTTAAAATTAAAATCGATTTTCTAACACTTTGAAAAAATAATTAAGGTCTCAAAAAATTTTCTTATGATCATGAGAAATAAAAATAATAATTTATGAATTAATTTTATGAAAATAAATTTTATTTTAGTTTATTAAATTAATCATAAAATTTTAATTAAATATACATGACTTACAAAAATACCAACCCTTAATTAATGATTTTTAAAATATTTACTTACTTCAACTATGATATAATTATATAATATTTACACTTATAATATTTATAAATTTTATTTATAAATAATTTAATGAGATTACTAATCAATTGGCCAGTTTACTATTCATAATGTTCACATTACTATTCCAAAGTTCAAGTTACGTTTTCATCAGTATGTGTTCCTTAACTTCTAGAGATACCTTTTATTTCACTCATTCTTAATTTATATCATTTTTATTGTGTTCTACATGTAATATTTTGTGATTATAATATAATACTTATTTATAAAAATTGAATTCCATTGACAAAACATTGGTTCGTTACATTCTTCCCCCTTTATGAAATTTCACCCTCGAAATTTCATTTTACATTCAAATCCATAAAGAGGTGTGGGTACTTTTCCTTTATTGCCTCTTCTAATTCCAATGCTGTCTCTTCGTACTAATGGTTCTACCATAGTACTTTGATCGGGTGAGTAGTATTGTTGCGTAGAACTTTATCACTATGATCCAAGATTTTCACTGGCTTCTCCTCATAAGAATGATCATTCTCTAACTGCACCACCTTTGAAGAATGTAAATGTGAAGGATTTGGTGTGTACTTCCTTACAAGAGATATGTGGATGATATCATGTACTTTAGACATGTAAGGTTGAAGTGCTAGTCTATAGGAAAAAAATCTTATATGATCAATGATCTTGAATGGACTAATGTACCTAGGACATATCATTCCTTTCTTCCCAAATCCCATGAACTTATTCCCATGAGATATACATATCAATACCATGTCTCCAACTTTAAACTCAAGGCCCTATCAAGGATTGTTCATGTAACACTTCTTTAGAATTTGGTATTCCTTAATGTGATACTAAATGGTTTTAAACATCTCCACCATTTCGTTGACCATTTCAGGTTCTAGAATCTTACACTCACTGACTTCATCCCAATATACTGGTGTTCTATACCTTTTCCCATAAAAGTCTTCATATGGTTCCATTCAGATGCTTGAGTGAAAACAATTTTTGTAAGAGAATTCGACCAGTGGATAATGATGGTCGCATCCTCCATTGAAGTCCATAAAACAAGCTCTCAATATATCTTCCAATGTCTGAATGATTCTCTTATATAGGCCATCAGTTTGAGGATGATAGGTTGTAAAGAGGTTCAGTTCAATGCTTAGAGCATGTTGAAGACTTTTCCAGAACATCTAGGAAAATCTTGGATCTCAATCAGACACAATATATAGTCATACTCCATGAAACCTTACCACCTATTTGATATATATCCATTCAAGTTTATCCAATTAGATTTCCTCTCGAATTGTGATAAAGTGAAATGTCTTTGTAAGATGATCCCCAATTACCCATATATAATTGTTTCCTATGGATGTCCATTGAAGTCTTGTGAAAAGGTATATGGTGATGTTCTCCCACATCCATGTTGGAATGGATAGTGGTTTTATCCTCCCCTTAAAACATTTTCTTTCAGCCATTACTTATTGACATACCATGCACTTTTATGTATATCGATCCAACTTCTTCTTCATATTGTCCCACCAGAAGTTCTCTTGGATATCTCGATACATATTTGTGATCCCTTGGTGAATATAGAAGGTTGATCTATGTGTTTCATTCAAAATATCCTTCTTTATCTCTAGATCGTATGGTCTACATAATCATGACCCAAATCTTACAACTCCTTCCTTGTCAATATTGAACTCAGTGTATTTCACATTTCTATTATCTTCCACCCTTTTCTAAATTTCACATCTTTTCTTCGAGCATCCTTTATTTTCTCCATGAGGGATGGTTGAGAAATCATTTGAGAAAGGATTGATGATTTTACTCCCTTCATGATTCCCATGTAAATCCTCTAAAAATCTAAGAATATTGGATCCCTTTCAATTCTCATCATTGATAAAGATGGAAGATCATTTCTTCTTAGAGCATTTTTATCCTTATATTCCTTATTGGGATGGTAGTGGATTGAGAAATCATAATCTGTGATGAGATCTAACCATCTTCACTAGTTCATATTAATCTCTTTCTATGTGAATATATATTTAATACTCTTTTGATTGATAAATATCTCACACTTCGTCCCATAGAGATAATTTTTCCATATTTTCATCACAAAGATCATAGCCTCCAACTCCATATTATGTGTAGGATAGTTTTTATCATGGATATTTAGATACCTTTAGTAATATTATATCAATTTATCATTTTAAATCATTAAGAAAACTAATCCTTTCTTTGATTCATCATTGTACAATACAAAGAGTTATCCACTTCTTGGGAGTGTGAGAACTGGAGCAATGATAAGTCTCTTTTTGATCTCCTTAATACTTTCCTCACTACTTGAGTCCAGAAAAACATCATTCCCTTTTGTGTTATCTTGGTCTTTGGGTTTGAAAATCATGATATGTTCTTAAAAAATCATCAATAATACTCAGATAGACCCAGAAAGATGCGGATCTCCATTACAGATGATGGGATGGGCTGCTCTTCAATTGAATGTTTCTTGGAAGGGTCCACATATATTCCTTTTCTAGTGATAAAATGACCTAAAAATGATACTTCCTACATACATAACTCACATTTACTATACTTTTCATAATGTTTCTGCCTTCACAAAGTCATCAACACAATATTCAAATTCCCCTCATGTTCCTCCTTTCTCTTAGAGTACTTCAGAATATCATCAATAAATACTACTGCAAATTTATCTAAATAATCTCAAATTTAAAATATTCATTAAATACATGAATAATTCCAGAGTATTTGTGAGTCTTAAGGGAATCACTATGAACTCACAATGTCCATACCTTGTTCTAAATGCATTTTTGGGAATATCTTCCTTCCTCACCTTTAATTTGTGATATCCCGACTGAAGGTCCACCTTAGAGAAATAACTGACCCCACATAGATGATTGAACAAGTCATCCATCCAAGGTATAGGATACATGTTCTTTATCATTATTTTATATAGGTCATGATAATCAATGAAGAGGGGCATTGATCAATACTTATTCTTAACAAATAGGACCAGTGCACCCCCTGGTGAAGCACTCAGGCATATAAAACCCTTCTCCAGATTCTCTTTTAATTGTTTCTTCATCTCTTCCATCTCAATGGTGTTCATTATATAAGGTGTATTCATTATAGGTAAGGATCCAAGAATAAATTCAATTGAATACTGAACCTCTCGATCAGGAGGAAGACCAAATAATTCTTTAGGGAACACATCAGGGTAAACCCTCACGATGGGCATGTCTTTAGTCATGATTCTCTCCTTTGTCTCAATCATTTGACCTATCTATTATTTCTCATAAGGAAATAATATCCACACTTGAGACAATTATTCTAAAGGATATTCATCTTCCTCCTTTTAGTTTTAAAGAATTGGAGGATGCTTCATGATGTGAAGAGTGATCTCCCATTCCAAACAGTTGAATTTGGCTTTGTATAATGATAGCCAATCCATGACTAAGATTTAATCAGACATCACTAAAGGAAGTATGATGAGATTTTATGGGAGTTTATTTCCATAAAAGTTAACCAGAGAAGATCTATAAACCATGGATTCAGTAATTTCTCCATTTTTTGTTCTCACAGATAACTCAACCTCTAAATTTTGAGGTGGTGTTTGAATAGATATACAATTCTTGAAAGAAATAAAAGAATGCATAGAACTGGTATCATATAGTACATCCACTATTTTTTAATGAATAAATAGTGAACCTATCACCACATCATTTTCCGGATTCACCTCAGCAGAAGTGATAGCATAATCCCTTCCTTGTTTCCCATGAGGTTGTTGTTGATTTCCTCCAATAACAGTTGTCTTAAAGAAAATTGTTTTCATAATCCCCATGTTCCTTGAAATTTTAACACAGAACTATAAAATGATCATTGATCTGAACCTTCCTTTATTATTCTAAATTAGTGGGATTCTTCATATCACTTTGGATGTTCTTTGTTAGATGCCCCATATTTTCACATTTTAAGCAGTTCCCAGTTCCCTTTAGACAGTTCCCAGGATTATTCTTCCCATAATTTTGACACATGGAATGTTACATATTCTTTCCTTTAAGAGATTTATTCTCTAAACCACCCATACTAGAATCCATTCCCACCTTTTGTTACTGGGGCCATGAGACCATTGAGTATATCTGATCTGCATTGAAACCTTGAGGTCATAATGGAAAATCTCCCCATAAGTACCGAAGTCACAAATCACCAATTATTTTGGTAGACTCGGCTTTAGTCTGCTAAAGAAGTGTTCCACCTTACTTTCAGTTTTCATGAAAAATCCGGAGGCATATCTTTCAAGCCTAGAGAAGTTTTCTTTATACACCTTGATGGACTCATCTTCCTTCTAATTAAGTCTGAGTAACTCTCTTTCTATCTTGAGATGGAGGGTTCAAGGAAAATATTTATTGAAAAAAATATTCTTTAATTCCTCCCAATCCATGGAATCTATTTTTTCAGAGGACTTCATATTGTTAATCAGTTTCCACCACTGATCATCTTCCCCATCATAACGATAGATCACCAGTAAAAATTTCTCTTCTTCGGAGCACTGGAGGACATTGATTAACTTTTCATTGGAGTTAATCCACAATCCCATGAGGAGGGGATCAAAATATCCACTAAATATGTGAGGCCTTTTTCATGTGAAGGATTCAATAGAAACTTCATCATTCTTTAGAGGAGGAGGGTGTTCCACATGATTCAAGTTATTATTTATAACTTCATCCAACTGAGAAAGTACTATCATAAAGTTTTGAAAAACCATTCCCATAATATTTGGAATATCATTAGGTAAGTCTTCACATTCCCTATCACATTTATTTTTGGCACTTGTTCTTATACTTCCCTCCAATAGCTAAGAAAAATAACATACAATTAGGGGGATTGAATACATAGCTAAAAAGAAAAAAAGGAAATTTGAACATTAAAGGATAAACTTGTAAATTATATGTATAACCTAACTTGTGATTCCCAAGGATTAAATATTGATTTTCCTTGATTTGTTTTGTGACATATATTCTTATGGGATTTATTTAATCCCTTAATAATGTTTTTTACTATGATCATGAATTTACCATAGAATATCCCCTGGGAGTGTCAAACCAGGAGTGCAGCAAGGCCCATTTTGTGCACCAGTTCTCATTTGAGTCTAGTTAAAAGTGGTTTTTTTGGTTTTTACCCCAGGATACATCTGTGCTAGAGCCACATCCACTAGTTCTTATCCAGAATGGGATGTATTCTCTTGATAAACAACATACTCATTACTTACCCAAATTTAGGGATTCTTTCTTATACTTAGTCTCATACTTAATGTTCTTACTAAATTGAACTATTCCTAATCTACAAATATAACTAGATCATCCTCTAATACCAACTATAGAGACCATGTCCTTTTAAACATATAATTACATGATTTCGAGCATAAAAAACCATCATTTTACAAGCAAAGGATCGTAAATTCTTGTGTCTTTAGAAGACTAGGTACATAAAACTTAAAAGATGAGACTAAATAAAAAAAATTCTTTATTTAGACTGTATAAAGAGCTCCTAAATTCCATTTTTCTCATATATCTTCATAGGATAACATAGGGAAAAAATGTACAAGGGATGAGCTAAAATCCCAGTAAGGGAATAAACCTAAGAATAATGATATATTACATGGTTTAGAAGGTATGACATAATGATATAAAATGTCATGGAATATATAGAATCATAAATTATAAACATGGGATGATATAAAAATGGAGTCATAGTAATGTTTAATAGACATAAAACATGACATTAGCATGATTAAAATATCATTGAACATAGTGGATAAAAAATCATGGTTAACCACCTAGACCATTGCACATGGTAGCACCAGTCAACGCATATCACCAAGACCACTGCACATAATATCTCATGAGACTAAACTTTACCCAATGAATTGGAGCTCTATCTATGCACCCATCATAACATGTTCATAAATATTCATTCCAAATATATAATCATATATAATTAATCATACATAAACATAAGGGTACCCATGGAAAGAAATCGGTATCATAATCATGTCATAAAGCATATTAAATTGGCGTACAATACATGTATTCATGAAAGAATGGAATTAAAATATACAAGAAAATTCACAAGAAAAATTATTCATATATCATGTTAAGTGATGTAAAATAGAAGTTACAACATGTAAGAATAGTATTTATGAAATTTTAGCATTAAAACATTTTAGTGCGGTTTTAAGGAAAATACTAAAGTGAATTTAAAATAGAAAATGAAATATATTTTTATATAAAACCAGAATTGAACAAAGAATGTTTTCATAATAAATAGACTGATTTTATAAAAAAAATGGTGGATTATAATATATGATAGATTTCACTTAAAATTGGCTATGAATTTAAGAATTTCCCTTAAAACGGGCTTGTTATCAGGAAGAATTTAGTAGGAAACCTTTTAAAAACATGTATATCACCAAATATAAAGAATGGGTGGATCTTGAATCATGAGTTACAACATCTAAACAAAATTTAGAATATTTTTTTAAAATAATCTTCATATTGTTCAAAAGAAAGACAGAGCAACCTGAAGGAATAGTGGGGGTTCGGGTAGAATCTCTTACTTTAAGTCCAATAGTGTCCTTCAGTTAATCGTCACGTACTGGATAATCAAATTAAATTCATTAATTATAATTTTTAGAATGTATTATTCATGTAATTTATTTATTATATCAATATTATGTTCATTCATGACCTTTTTGATGGGTTATGTGGTTCAATTTCATTGTTTGGGAGCATTTGTTTCCTTGGTTTTCATGGTTGGTTTACTTATATACATGTGAGGATAACTTGTAATATGGGATTGGTTGTTCAGAATTGGAGTTATATGTTATTATTTGACATTAAAAATATTACATGGTTATTAAATTCATTTGGTTATTTACACTAAAGATGAATCACTATATAAAACTTTTATGATAACCATTTTGGTTAATTGGCAGTTTTTTTGTAAAATAGACATCATTTTATAATTTGGAATATCAAATATAGCTTTGGGTGAATTTTTGGTAATTTTCTGAAAAACATCAATTTTTGATGAATAGTGAAACCACTAAGTGGTACTTATAAAAACTGATTTTCCATTTAAATGAATATTTTCCACCTTTGTGTTTTGAATTTCTAAAATCCTATATACATGGTTGTCATTAAGAAGTAAAATGGGGTTCAATGGGATTAAAATAATTTTTTGGTGAATAGTAACTTTTAAGTTTTTAATCGCGATTAGAGGTAATTAGTGTAGTTTAAGGAAATAATGATATTATAATAAATTGAAAATACCTAGACACATGTACTACCCTTATTGGATGTGTCATGGCCGACCGAGACAATACAAGGGTCAACTTGGGGACCCCTTGGAGCCACTTTGGTTGGAAAATGACATTAATATCTTTTTATTTAATGTTAAAATTAAAATGACACAAACATGATTTTTTTTACTAAAACAATTTTTACATGGGTTTATACAAGTCATATTTTTGACTATAAATATTCATTTAATATATAAAAGGATTTCCTACATCATATTATTTTTTTTATAATTTTTATACATTAAATAGATTAAATTATTTATGACATCCTGAGGATGCAGCGATTGCCTCATTCTTTAACGATTTAAATAAAATGGAAAGATAATGTAAAATATAAGACCTAAACTTGTAAAAAACCTATTGTATGGGTGGATTTCAAACCCTTATCACCTTATCCTCCAAACACATCAATGTGGGACCATTAAAATCCAAAAATCGTTCTAAAATAAAGTAACATTTCTTTACTTTCCAACAGTGCCCCTCCTCTCCTCTTATAAAAGGCCCCCACCTCTACCTTTGTACCCACACTTAAAAAGCCTTTGGCTCATCCAACCCCTGCCCATTTTTTCTCTCCACATCCCTATCTAACTCCTTGAATCCTCACTTTGGGCAGAAGTCTTCCAAAGGAAGCCTTTGAGCTCAAACCAAATGGAGTTATGCGATTTTTAAGGTAATGTCTTCACTTGTGTTCTTTTGTTTCTCCAACCCCCTAAACTCTTTTTATTCATTTCTTTTGTAACAACTCCAGTATATTCCATATACTAGAAAATTGTTATAATAAGGATTTGAGCTACACATACACACACCTTTATCTAGTGGTTAAAGAACATTTTGTTTCTGTGGATGACGAATTTCTGCCTCACGAAATGATGATTTTTCAACACTCATATAAAACCTTCAAAGGTGTCCATTAAGATGTCACTATGTTTATATATGATATATAATATGTTTATGTTTTACTTAATATTCTTTATTTTTCATTTGTGGCATACTTTTATGGTTTCCATTTTGGGTAAACACGATAATTTCATTTTAGGAAGTGCGGACTATCGCCCCCTCAAAGTGATTTGATTCGTTAATGCCATATGTGGGATTTATAAAGAGGGATTTAAAGTTATTATATATGATGTTATACTTTAATTATAATATACCATTATATCATTATTATTTTCTTTCCATTAAAGCATGAGATAGAAATTAAAACAGCGTTCATGCGTACGTACGGCTTACCGTCCCCATGAACGGTGCATTTCATTTCTTATCCTCAAATGTAATGTACTATTATAAGTACATATAATGGATATATATGATTTATGATACATCTAAAGGATTAATATAATTCTGGAATTAAAAATATACTTATCTCTCATTTAGTTTTAATTCCATTAATATGATATAGAAATGAAAGTAGCGTCCATGCGTACATACGGCGTACCGTCTCCATGAACGGTGCATTTCATTTCTTACCTCTAAATGATTATGTAATATTATAAATACATGTATATGATGGATATATATGATATATATGATATCCAAATCATGAATATCATTCTTGAGATAATGGATATTTGACTACATGAACAACTTGTAAATATAAAAAGTTCCCTTTTGACTCAAGTACCAAATAACGACAAAACGACCGTTATTAATTTAAATGATCACATAATGTTTATAACATTGCAATAAGTGATATAAAAGGAATAATGAACTTGAAAAAGGTTCTTAAGAAAGTAGAAATTAACTCAAGTTTATTATTCAGGACGTTAAAGAATGATCGAGTCAAGTCGGACCTGAGGTAAGGGACTTCGTCTCAATCTCCTTTCATTGAGGCATATTTCGTTTTATACACAACTTTCTTTTATACGGTGTATAAACCACTTTGACTTTTACTTTTATACAAAATGAATCTTTTTCTACGAAGCGTTTTACAAAATAACAAAAAGGAATGTATATTTTAACGTATGCGGTGACAATGACCTTTTCCGCCGCCGCAAGTATTATTTGGTGTTTGGCTTTCTCAACAAGTCGTAAGGTTTTTTTTAAAATGAAATAAATACCATATACACTTTTATGTATTTTGGTATTGAAAATGGTTTTTATAATGTTTTTGTTATTTCAATATATTTAAGTGATATATTGTGATCAAAGTGTGGAAATGTTTTCTTTCCATTATGTTTTTTTTATGTATTATGATTTTATAACGGTAATTGGACATTTGACGGGTGGTTACGTGATAAACCATATGTCGGGTGGTGCCGTGAATACCAGGATGGGTGGTTACGTTATAACCTCTAATGCATTGGGTATATAAGTCGGTCGTATGGCTATTCCATTAAGTATGAATGGAAGCTGGCCAAATGGTTATTCCATTAAGTGATATGTGTGGAAGTCGACCGTATGGTTATTCCACTTAAGTATGTTTATGTCCCATGTTACCTTTATATGTTATGTTTTCTTTATATGGGTTTTATGGTAATATTTTGGTTATAAAAGGGTAAGTAATTATATTTTATTCAGTAAAGAGTTTTTACTACTTCATGAAGGTGAAGGTATTACTTTGATACAGTATACATGGTTTACTTGATGTTTGAGAAACTAACAGTTTTCATTCTTTGTGTATCCCTTACTGAGCTTTTTATGCTCACCCCAGATTTTTTTTGAAATGTTTTTCACAAGACTTAATGTGGATTTGTCTCAAGGATGGGATCGAGGGAAAGCCATGCTATCTAAAACATGGAACTAGACATGTTTCTTTTTAAGAGGTTTTATTTTATGGAAACTTATTAGAAGTGTCTACTTTGTAATCTTTTGGGATGTAATAGTTATGTCCTAATTCTATAAAACTCTAAACCTGAAAATATCCTCAATGCGAATTATTAATTTAATTCAATATTAAGTAAGTTTTAAGGATGGGGCCTTATATTTGGTATCAGAGGTCGGTTTAGACATCTTTAGGGATTAAGAGTTTTTTTTAGACAAATGATTAGTCCCTATATCTATTATTTCAGCTAAATCCTTGTTTTAAAACTTTTTTTTTCAGGTCAAGTAAAGTCGGTTACGAATGGAGGGAGAAGGATCTCAAACGACATTCCTATCTCTTCCTGATGACATGTTTGCAATAATTATTGCAAAGTCATGTTCGGAAGATTGTGAAACATTTTCTATCATACAAATCACTTGCAAGCAGTTGTTTAAGATATCAAACACCTCCACTATACCTCTTTATCATCTCGGATCATGGTTTGCTTTTAGACAAGTACTATTTTCACAATATTATCATATTGTCAAGAAAGGTAAATATTATCAAGGTATTTTCAAATATTTTACCTTATCACAATAATTTGAAGCATATTATGATTTTAGAAATGGTGCTGAGGAAGGAGACCCTTGCGCAACCTATTTATATTTGATTTTCAAATATAGTCTCACATCACATACTTATGGTATTTTAAAAGGACCAATAATAGAAAGTTTCTACTCAAATTCTATCCGACTATTTTATAGAAATAATGTTTTATCAGATGTTTTGGAATTATATGTCATACATGATTATTTTCTAAAACTGTTTTTCTGTGAACACCCATATGATCCATGTTGTAAAAGGTGTATTTGGATGGAGGAAGCAAATGATTTTGAAGGATCTCTAAATCTTTGTTGTAATGCATGTGACTTCTACCTACGTGAGCAAGATGACGATGAAACCGAGTGGACGCCATGATCAAGGTATGATGTTATTCATTTTGGGAATCATTTTATTTTATCTTATGGTGGTGAAATAAGACTTCAAGAATTAAGATGTTGAGATCATAACGAATTTGGATGAAAATGAGAGGTATAAGGAAACTATTGAGGTTAAAACATGTTAGGGTTATTTTTGGAGTTTTATAAAAAGGACAACATGCAGACCGTGTGGCAACCTGTCACGCCAGACAAAGTTGTGGGAATTGAACCCACAACCAAAGTGAAACTGGTATTTATCACCTACCAGTGGACTACGTGATGTCCCTGGTTAGTTTGACTAATTCTTTTTAGTTAGATGATTTTATTAATTAAGAGTAAGTTGATTTTTTGTTATCTATATAAATTTATTAACCTATCATGGAGGATATGTGACTAGGTTAATTACTTTTCAATATGAGACATTAAGAGCAACTGATGTTGTTTAGAGATAAAGGTTACGATTTAACTTGGAAGACTATGTGACTAAATCCTTAAAATATTTGGGTTTCAATCCTAGTTTGGTTTACTTTGAAGAATTTTATGGAAAAATTGTTTATCTAATGGTCCTTGTTGAACTCTGGGTTTTGTTGGACAAATTTTGGAGATTAAGAATTGATTTTATTTTTATAAAGGGTTATCCTTTTCTGGATTATCTGATCCTGTACTAAACTTTTTGGTTTTGGTTTTGTTTAGATTCTAAAGACATGGGAAGTATATAGTTCTCTTTTTTGGATTAGATGATTCTCTAGAAGTTGATTATAGTACTCTTAATGTGAACAAGTCTTCCTAAATACTCGTCTTTTGGGGAAAGTATGAGTTTGTGTATGAAATCTAGTAAAAGTTGAAACTCATCATGACATGTAAGTATGTTTCCTTAAGATCAAAAATAAATTCCTCAATGAAGAGTAACTTAAAACAAATGTGTTGTCTATTAACTTTTCCGACTGGGGAATCGAATACCATTTAACCCATAACAAGTTTGTGATTTTCTTATGGTTAACTTTCTCCTAAAAATGTTTTCTATCACTCTCCATCAGAACATGACCCTATGTTTTCTCCTCCATATCCATATTTTCTTACATGGAATCCTAGTATGGGTTAACTAGGGTGACCTTTGTACTTCTCTTTCTTTATTTTAAGGTGATTGTTTTACTGACTATTGTTCCGATGTGGGATTTTCAATGAAGTTTCCAAGCCCAATTTTAAAATTGTGAGGACGCAATTCCCAAAAGGGGATAAGGATGTAACACCCCAGGTAAATAAAGAGTATCAAATGTTCACATTTATCCATATTTGTGAATAAAATATTAATATTACTTTAAAGGGGACGCTATGCTCGATGGCGTACCCAATACGTAGCAATGAGTTTCTTGGGAATCTTACGTTCTCTAATAATAAAATAATATTATTTTAAATGGTAGTTAACGACTAGCCGTTGTAATGGAGGGAATGAACAGAACTAACTAAAAAATGATTATATATGTTTGTCAAATATTTTTAATCTTTACAATAAAAGTTAGAGGATTAAAAATGAGAATGAATCCAATTTTAAGCATAAACATTCAAATATTCTTTAAAAGGTCGATTAACCGACTTTTGATGGAGAACCTCTTTCAAATCCACATTTTGACAATTGTATGTGTTATATTTGACAAAATAAAATTCTTTTTTAGAATCGGGACATCATAATTTACTTTGTGTAAATTTTTGGAATTTTTCCGAAAAAGTTCAATTTTTAATGAATAGTGGAAAATGTTGTATTTTAATTCAAAACCTCCTTTTAATATAATTTATTTATATGAATATATTATCTTTTTAATTGGTTTTAAAGATAAATTAGAATATATTTTTACCATTTAATCCAATAGTGGTCGTTGTAATTAATTTCACTTTGAAATTGGACTTAAACTAGTGTCAATCTTTTGATACATTTTGTTTCATAAAAACACGATATTTGTTTTGACAGTGGGAAATAATTATTAAATTAATTAATGCAACTTATATTTTTTGAATTTTTTAAAATATAAATCATTTTGGAATTCGGAATATAAAATATAGCTTTGGGTGAATTTTTGGTAATTTTCTGAAAAACTTCAATTTTTGATGAATAGTGAAACCACTAAGTGGTACTTATAAAAACTGATTTTCCGTTTAAATGAAATTTTGCCACCATTGTGTTTTGAATTTCAAAAATCCGACATACAAGGTTGTAATTAAGAAGTAAAATGGGGTTCAATGTGATTAAAATAATTTTTTGGTGAATAGTAACTTTTAATTTTTTAATCGCGATTAGAGGTAATTACTGTAGTTTAAGGAAAAAATGATATTATAATATATTGAAAATACCTAGACACATGTCCTACCCTTATTTTAGGTGTCATGGCCGACCAATACAAGCCAAGGGTCAACTTGGGGACCCCATTGAGCCACTTTTCTTGGAAAATGACATTAATATCTTTTTATTTAATGTTAAAATTAAAATGACACAAACATGAGTTGTTTTACTAAAACAATTTTTACATTGGTTTATACGAGTTATATTTTTGACTATAAATATTCATTAGAAAGATAAAAGGATTTCCTAAATCATAGTATTTTTTTATAATTTTTAGACACTAAATAGTTTAAATTATTTATGACATCATGATGATGCAGCGATTACCTCATTATTTAACGATTTAAATAAAATGGAAAGATAATGTAAAATCTAAGACCTACACATGTCCAAAACCTAATGGATGGGTGGATTTCAAACCCTTATCACCATATCCTCGAAACACATCAATGTGGGACCATTAAAATCCGAAACGCATTCTAAAATAAAGTAACATTTCTTTACTTTCCAAGAGTGCCCCTCCTCTCCTCTTATAAAATGCCCCCACCTATACCTCCTTACCCACACTTCCAAAGCCTTTGGCTCGGCCAAACACTGAAAATTTTGTCTCTCCACATCCCTATATAACTCCTTGAAGCCTCACTTTTGGTAGAAGTCTTCAAAAGGAATCCTTTGAGCTCAAACCAAAGGGAGTTACCTGATTTTTAAGGTAATGTCTTCATTTGTGTTCTTTTGTTTCTCCAACCCACTAAACTCTTTATATTAATTTCTTTTGTAAAAACTCCAGTATCTTCCATATACTAGGATATTGTTATAATATTTATTCTAGCTACACATAAACACACCTTCATCTAATGGTTAAAGAACATACTGTTTCTGTGGATGGCGAATTTCTGCCTCACGAAACAATGATTTTTTCAACACTCATATAACACCTTAAAAGGTGGCCATTAAGATGTCACTATGTTTATATATGATATATAATATGTTTATGTTTTACTTAAGCTTATTTATTTTTCATTTGTGGCATACTTTTATGGTTTCTGTTGTGGGTAAACACGATAATTTCATTTTAGGAAGTGCGGACTACCACCCCCTCAAAGTGATTTGATTCGTTAATGCCATATGTGGGACGTATAAAGGACGGATTTAAAGTTATTATATATGATGTTATACTATAATTATAATATACCTTTATATCATTATTATTTTCTTTCCCATAAATTATGAGAGAGAAATTAAAGTAGCGTTCATGTGTACGTACGGCTTACCGTCTCCATGAACAGTGCATTTCATTTCTAATCCACAATTGTAATGTACTATTATAAGTACATATAATGGCTATATATGATGTATGATAAATATAAAGGATGAATATAATTCTAGAATAAAAAATATACATATCTCTCATTTAGTTTTAATTCCATTAATATGACATAGAAATGAAAGTAGCGTTAATGTGTACGTACGGCTTACCGTCTCCATGAACGGTGCATTTCATTTTTTACCTCTAAATGATTATTTAATATTATAAATACATGTATATGCTGGATATATATGATATATATGATATCAAAATCATGAATATCATTCTTGAGATAATGGATATTTGACTACGTGAACAACTTGTAAATATATGAAGTTCACTTTTGACTCAAGTACCAAATAATGACAAAACGACCGATATTAAATTAAATGATCACATAATGTTTATAACATTGTAATAAGTGATATAAAAGGAATAATGAAATTGAAAAATGTTTTTAATAAAGTATAAATTAACTCAAGTTTATTATTCAGGATGTTAAATAACGATCGAGCCAAGTCGGACCTGAGGTAAGGGACTTCGTCTCAATCTCCTTTCATTGAGGCATATTTCATTTTATACACAACTTTCTTTTATACGGTGTATAAACTCCTTTGACATTTACTTTTATACAAAAGGAATATTTTTCTACGAATCGTTTTACAAAATGACAAAAAGGAATGTTTATTTTAACGTATGCGGTGACAACGACCTTTTCCGCCGCCACAAGTATTATTTGGTCATTGGATTCCTCAACAAGCCGTAATGTTTTTTTAAAAAAATGAAATAAATACCATATAAACTTTTATGTATTTTGGTATTGAAAATGGTTTTTATAATGGTTTTGTTATTTCAATATATGTAAGTGATATATTGTGATCAAAGTGTGGAAATGTTTTCTTTCCATTATGTTTGTTTTATGTCTTATGATTTTATAATGGTACTTGTAAATTTGACAGGTTGTTACGTGATAAACCATATGACGGGTGGTGCCATGAATACCAGGACAGGTGGTTACGTTATAACCTCCAATGCATTGGGTATGGAAGTCGGCCGTATGGCTATTCCATTAAGTATGAATGGAAGTTGGCCAAATGGATATTACATTAAGTGATATGTGTGCAAGTCGACCGTATGGTTATTCCACTTAAGTATGTTTATGTCCCAAGTTACCTTTATATGTTATGTTTTATTTATATTGGTTTTATGGTAATCTTTTGGTTAAAAAAGGGTATGTAATGATATTTTATTCAGTAAAGAGTTCTTACTACTTCATGAAGGTGAAGGTATTACTTTGATAAAGTATACATGGTTTACTTGATGTCTGAGAAACTAACAGTTTTCATTCTTTATGTATCCCTTACTGAGGTTTTTATGCTCACCCCAAGTTTTTTCTGAAATGTTTTTCATAGGACTTAATGTGGATTTGGTTCAAGGATGGGATCAAGGGAAATTCATGCTATCTAAAACATGGAACTAGACATGTTTCTTTTTAAGAGTTTTTATTTTATGGAAACTTAGTAGAAGTTTCTACTTTGTAATCTTTTGAGATGTAATAGTTATGTCCTAATTCTTTAAAACTCTAAACCTGAAAAGATCCTCAATGTGAATTATTCATTTAATTCAATATTAAGTAAGGTTTAAGGCTGGGGCCTTATAATGCATGATACTAAAAACAAACTGTAGGTTCTGTGCATTGCTCAGCAAAGAAATTCCACCTAGCCCACTCCATCAGACACGCTGCTACAACTGAACATGCTACTTGTTCAGGAATAACAGCCGCGACCACCCCATGATCAACCATATAGAGCCATATCCATGTCTCAACTAGATAAAATCCATCCATTGGTGGTTTTGGGTGACTTATTTGATGAGAATAAAGAAATTTCTAGAACTATCTAGAATCTAGTGGTTTAGCTAACAGTTCCCTTTGTGCCTCTTACCAAAGAGAAACCCCCTGTGGAAAAAATGTGTGTTTGGCATGGAAGTATATTGTGATGAAGAATCTCACCCACATTCCTGCAATTCTCTCGGTCCTCGAGGCCCTCCGTCTATCAGAAGAGGTGTGAGAGGACCTCAGAGAATATCTGAGGAGCCCCTTCTAGTTCGAAATAGAAGTAGTGAACAAAAATTACTTATATTTTTAGTAATTTATGAAATAGAATTCCAATCCATTATCTCATTATCCTAATATGATAAGGGATCCCTCACGTAGAGGTACATTGTCCCATTATAGATCACCAACCATTTCAATGACATGGAAGTCTGTCACTATTAAATTGATATAGGTTTCATGATCAATCTCATCCCAACCCAGGTTCTCTACAGTATGGGACTGAATGAATCATATTTGCGTCCCTCTGACATGAAGATTTAGGTTTATGATAAGACCAAGAAGAGACTATGTAGAAGAATCTTCTTGCAGAACCATTTTAGTTGTTTGGTAGAAAACACTGAATTAATGGATTTATAATAGAATACCACCTACAGAACATTGATGGTAAGGCCATAGATTAATTTTCATGCATCAGCCCCCTCATATCACCAATGCCTCAAGTACTCCCTCAATGGCCGGGTAGGAGTGATACAAGGTAATGCATCTCCCTTTGACTCTTGTAAAGACCTCTATATGGATTCTTCCTAAAAAAAGTGCAAGGAAAATAATGTTCAAATAAATTATGTTGAGTAAACAACCATTGCATATAGTCTATGGATATATTTGTATGATGATTTCATCCTCCTAATTCACTAGTTGGAGGCCAAAACACTAGAATTGGGGAGTTTCTTTTCCATTTATGGGAGGAAAGGGTGTTTATACCTAAGTAAATACAATGTCAGAAGATTACCTCATACACTTACACTAGCCTGGCTTAGGTAATACTAGAACCATCTACCCCTATCACGTACTGATATGTTCACCTCATGGCTACAACTTCACATCACACATTTTTTTTCTCCAAGCTGGGTTGAACCAATATAAGATGACCTACCAACATTTCTTTGACATCAATCATGGACCTTGCAATCGAAGGCAAGAAGGAATTGGAATTACAACCTCTATCTTCATGGTTTTGGTAGAGTAGGAGTACCCAAATGTTGATTATGTATCCATCCAAATGAGAACCAGTGTTCCCCTAAAATCATTCAGAATAGATGAACCGTCTCCATTCACTGAGTCCCCTATCTTAGATGATGAATATGATATGTAATATGATCCTCCCACATTTGAATATGTTGTATCCACCACAATCAATGAGTTGGTTCATATAAACCTTAGCACTAAGGCAGATCTAAGGCCAACACTGGTCAGTAAAACTATACCTCCAGAGTAACAAAAAAGTACATGGATTTCCTGAAGCAACATTATGATATATTTCCTTGGAGTTATAATGATATTCCAAGACTATACCCTCAAGACTTCATCCACCGTCTTGGTCTCCCAGTGAATCATCATGGGTTCTTGTAGCTTTCCAGGAAAATGGATCCTTCTCCCAGTGTCATCATCAAGGATAATGTTGATGGTTTCATTGAAGATGGATTTGTTAAGAATGTTTAGTACCCTAAGTAGATATACAACATTATTCTATCTAGTAATAATAAAAGACAGATCAAAGTCACCATCAACTTTTAGGACATCAATCGCCACTGTCTGAAAGATGATTTTCTCCTTCTAGTAAAAGGTTTGTTGATTGATTCCACAGATGGGTTCCATGATCTCGCATTGTTGGATGGATATTCCTAAAAAATAAGATCTGAATGGATCACGATGATGGAGATTATTCCACCTTCAATGCACCTCAAGAAACATTATACTATCATTTAATTCCATTCAGCCTGAAAAATTTCAGAGCCACTTATCAGCATGCCATACACTGCATCTTCAAACAGATCCTCAAGATGCTAGTGGGGTGCTACATGGATGAATTGGTGGTCAAATATCACCAGTGTCAGAACCATGCCAAATATATTGATAAATATTTCAGCGTCCTCCCCTTGTGGAACCTAAAGATGAACCCCTTGAACAATGCTTTTGGGGTTACCTCTGGGAATTTTCTTAGACTCTTCATTGGATATAGAGTCGTTACTTGGAGAAAAATGTTATTAAAAATAATTTTTATTATTTTAAAATCAGTTTTTAACTAACATATAATGCACTGATGTAATAAATATTACTTTCAATATTGTTTTTTATAAATCGACATCAAAATTTAAAATCCTTATCTTTTGACTTTGATTTTTTGGAAAAACCAGCATTGAATGTCTAATTACATAATTTTATAATGCCATTTTTTAATATAAACCAAAGTTAAAATTCATTTCTGGTTATGGTTTTTCAAATAGATGACCCTAAAAAGGATTATCATGTTTTTGATCACTTGTTAATCTTTGATTTTATTGGCCATAGAGCTAAAATGGAGTTACAGATCAAAAGTTATGACCTTTAGAAGTTGGAATTCTCTATTTTTTGATAGATACAACAAATTTCAAAGAAAACATGAGAAACATGAATGAAAATTACAAAAAAAAATGAAAAAATAAACATAAGGCTTAAAACATATTTTAATTCTTTTAAGAGGTTTCATCAAATCTATATATTGTTTGTCATTTTTTTTGTTCTTTGTACGGTAGAACTTATGTGACAATGAAACCGATGATTGATAATTAATTTTTCAACTTGGATGAGAAATATAATCTAGATGTTATATAATCATAACTCAATTGTAATAATAATTCATCATTATAAAAAATATTATCAAGACGTTTAACAATGAAACAAAATAATAATAATGAAATTAAATGATTAGAATAGATACTATGATCAAATTATCGATTAAAGACATGTTGAAAATATGATTGAGTCAAAGAGGTTAAAAACAATGAAAGAAATAGGATAAAAAATTATATATTGTAAAAGACATATTTTTAGTGTCATTGTATTAAGATTTAGGCGGGATTTATAAAAATGAAATGTGTGTTGTGAAAAAAATTGAAAAATCTATCCTAGGTATTTGAAATTTTACATTAACATGGGTTAAATATATATCCAAAGTTAAAAAAATTCATGTATTAGGGTTTTAACATAAATTTTTTATAAAAATGATATTAATGGATCTTTACAGCACTTTTAACATTGGTTTTTTAAAAACTGATGTTAAAAGTCATAATGTAAGACATTTAACATCAGTTTTTTTCATACACCGAAGTTAAAAGTTATTTTTTGGAGTTCATTTTCTGAGAAACCAATTTCATAAATGTTAAACATGTTTTTACTCATTTCCCAAGATTAAATTTTACTAGTCTTGGAGTTAAAAAAGACTTACAGATCAAAAGTTATGGATTTAAAAAGTTGAATATTAGAAGACTTTTAACATCGGTTTTTTGAGAAATAAACATTAAAAGTAACTTTTGGCATCAATTTTCCAAATAAATGAAGTAAAAATTGTTTACCCAATTTTATCTAATTTACCAAGATTCTATTTAACTAGATGTTGAGCTAAAAATGAATTACAAATCAATAGTTATGGATGTCAGAAGTTCAACTTCTCTATGTGACGTCTTAGAGAATTCCAACTTTCAAAGGACATAACTTTTGATCTGTAAGTCATATTTAGCTCCAAGACCAGTCAAATAGAATTTTGTAAAATGATATATAGGTTGGTTAATATTTCTTATGTCATGTATTTGAAAACCCAAAGCAAAAAGTGACTTTTAAGATCAATTTATGAAGAATAAAAATGAGGTTAAAGGACTTTTAATGTTCAAATTCTGACATGCATAAATTTTAGTCCATATGCCTTTCTTAGCTCAAAGACTAGTAAAATTAAAGATTGATAAATGATCTAAAACTTGTTTAACATTTTTTCTATCAGTTATTTGAAAACATTATGCCAAATATTACATTTAACATTGGTTACTAAAATAACTGATGTTAAAAGTTTTACATTAAGAATTTCACACTAGTTACTGAATAACTGATGTTGAAAGTCATCATAGAAGACATTTAATGTCATTATCCAAAAATTTATGTTAAAATTATGATTTTAAAAACTATTTTTCTACTTATTAATTGAGATTGACCTGTGGAAGATCAATCCCATGTGCAGGATGCCTCCCCTAAGCAACCTTTGGGAGTTGTGAGGCCCTCAAGGAAAATTATCCTACATACACCAGTTCATATTAAATCTATTTGGTTAGTATAATACTTTTCTAGGATCAAGAAAAAAGGTATTGTATACTAGTGTGATGAAGAGTGTTAGGCCTCCTTCGAGGAAATCAAGCATTATCTTCTACAACCTCCAGTTTTGATTCCATCCATCTCTAGGAAGCCTATGGTCGACTTTGTGACTTCCCTAGAGAAGTCCCCTAGTTCCATGTTATCCTATAATAACAATGAAGTGACATAGAATATTTTATACTATCTCAATCTCATGCTCCTCGACACAGAGTCCAGATACTCTCCTATTGAGAAGAGCCACCTCACACTGGGCTTTTAGTGAAAAAGTTGTAGCATTACCTACAACATCATGAGATACATATGGTGTCCCATTTGGATCCATTTAAGTATATCCTAAACCAAACCATTTTTATTGGGAGTATATCATGGTGGGTGGTTGTAACACCTGATACTTTTATGTTATATAAATCATCAAAGGAATCTTTTTCTACACAACATTTGCTTGGCTTGCTTTACACGAAATCGCGACCTTCCTCGATAGCATGCATCGTACGCAATACCGAGTTTCACTAAACAACGATATGCTATTAAAATATTATTAAAACTAGCCGTTATGAATAGTAATAACCACTTTTTGAAATTTTATAAATTTTATTTTTCAAAATGGACTTTATTTTTGGATTCGTAATATCGAAATTAGCCTAGGGTGAAATTTTGGTATTTTTCTGAAAACTTACAATTTTTGATGAATAGTGAAACCACTAAGTGGTAGTTAAAAAACTGAATTTTTCATAAAACTTAATTTTACCGCTTCTGTGAGTGGAATTTCTAAAATCCTAGAGACACGGTTAATATCAAGAACTAAAATTTGGTTCAATGAGATGAAAATAATTTTTGGTGAATAGTAACTTTTTACTTTTTTTTATCACGGTAAAAAGTAAATAGGGTAATTAAGGGTAAAGATGATACTATTATTACCCTAACACATATCCTAATTCTATTGGATAAGTGTAATTCGACCAAAAACAAACTTAGGAATAGAATATGACCATTTAGGCCCACTTGTATTAGATTAGGACATTTATTATTAATTTATTTAAAGAAGGGTTAAAATAGTTAAAATCAAAGTTTAATAAGTAAATAATTTTTAATATGGGGTTATACATAAGATAAATTCGACTATAAATATTAATTAGAAAGATAATAAGATTTCCTACATAATGGTATTTTATTTGTAATTTTTAGACATTAAATAATTTAATTTATTTATGACACAATGATGATGCAGTAATTATCTTATTAATGAAATATTGACATAATTGATGTTATAAACACCCAAATAAATGTAATTTGAGACTTTTTATGAATCCCACTAATTTTATAGGTTAATATGACATGGTAGTATTGATTTAAGTAACTTGGTTAGAACTAATAATTCTGTTATGTGTTTCACAAAAATCAATTACTAAATAGTGTCAAAATTGACATAAAATAGTTTTTAAAACAAATATTATATTGGTAATTGTTATTTTATTCCTAAAAATCTAAGGTTAGGCCAAATGACTTAGATACGGTTATATATATTAATAATAAACAACTTGGGGTTCGTTTGGCTGCTTATAGTAAGTTTATTAACCTTATAGTATAAGAACACAAGAAGACATGGTAAAAGTAAAATTATTTAACTTAATGTTAAATATAAATTATAAGGTTAAAATAGGAACCTAAACTTGTCTAAATTATATTGGATGAGAGTATTTCGAACCATCCCCACCTTAGATTCGAAATATATCAATTTTGAGCTATTTAAAACCGAACTTGACTTTATAATAAAATAATAGTTTTAGTTATTCCAAAGGTGCCCCTCTCCTCCCTTATAAAAGGACACCTCCTCCCCCTCTTCCTCACACAACTTGGAGCCTTCAATCTCGGCCAACCCCTGCCACTTTCTCCTCTCAACTTCCCTAGTGACATCATAGAGGTTCTGGTCTTCTTCAAAGACCAATTTTAGTGCCCTAAAAGAAGGTCTCAAAGAAGCACTTCAAAGAAGAGGTAATGTCCGTTACCGATTCTTTAATCTTTATTTCTTCTTCCACTTCTTCTTATTTAGTTGTTTCATTATGAAGTAATAAAATCAGTATCACTCATATACTGATATGTTATTATAAGTATGAAACAACGCTATTTCACCATCTATCCATCCTACGGAAAAAGAAATCACCGCGCGTGCGTACGTACGGAATACCGTCTCCACGCCGTGGTGTAATCTATTTTCCACCACCACCTTACTTGGATGGGTATAATGGTGTAAATAATGAGCATATATGACTATTATAAAGTGATGTTGATTCTTAAATAATATACATATACTCCAATACAATTCCACGATCATAGGAACGATATCATCACTCGTGCGTACGTACGGAATACCGCCTCCACGATGTGATGCGACTCGTTCTACATGATCTTCATTTCATAATGATTATATAAATGAATTGAATGAATGAATATGATATATATTACACTAATACAATTCTGGAAATGAGGTATCTATAACCTAAAGAGAAGAATAAGAATTTATTCGACAAAACACGCATAAGAACAAAAAGTTATAAACACCCAAATAACAAGTAGCAATGAAATATTACTACTAAGAAGCTAAGAATATGACCATATATGATATCATAAAAATAAGTATGATTCTGGAATAAGTCAATAACATTATTTAAATCATTATACAGGAGGTTCGTACACTTTCAAAGCAATTCAGACCTAAGGTAAGGGAAATATCACAATCTCACTTTTATCCGAGATTGTTTTTACTTTGGTAATTACTGGGATGTATTTTATCATCCACATCCATGTTCCCTCAATATGTAATATTATTTCCATATTTATACAATAGTTTATATCCAATTTTACCCTTCGGTATGTTTTTTGTAAAATATATGAAAGGAATCTTTTGTCGTTTTTCGTACGAGGTACTTTTTGACTTTTCCGACAAAAGTATGAAGAATGTTTTTTTTAAAATATACAGCATGAATGGATTTTTAAAACATTATTTCCAAGAAGCTTCCTTTACAAGTTTTCAAGTTTATTTTTAATCAACTTCTTTTAGTTATAATTTTATGACATGTTAAGAAATGAAAAGTGTTTTTGAAGTAGAAAGGATATTTTCCTCAAGAATGGAGTTCAAGTGTTTTATCAAAATTATTTTCCATCTAAGATAACAAAGGGTTCTGTTTTATCCCTATTATTACATTGATTTGATTATGTTGTGATGGAATTATTTTTATGAATTAATTTATCTTATATGAATTGTTTTATGATGTCATGACGTTTATGAATCCCATTTTTATTACATGGGTTATGCAATGATGTATGATTTATGATTTTGTGGCACACATAAGAATGGTATCATTATGAGATGGGTGGGACCTATATCTACCTCCAATGCATTGGGTAAAGATTTTATATCTCATGAGATAGACATGGCTGGAACGGTAGGTTATACCAGTTCAATGAAACAGGACTGAAACGAGGGTGACTCGGTTCAGAAAGAGACTTTGTCTACTAAGATAGTCTTGGCAATGAGTCTTGACTAACAAGAAGTGATTCTCTATGATTATGTGTGAACGCTAAAAAGTTTCATGTTTTAAGTTATGATTATTGTGATTACATTTCACTGCCATGATTTATCACATGTTATGAAATTATGATCTCTTTTGGAGGTTAAGATTACCAAAAGTTATGTGCTTGTGTATATGATGTGATTGATATTTATTTTGTTTACCCTTACTGAGCATTTGAGCTCACCCTTTTGTATGTTTTCTTTCCCTAGGCCAGGAAGAAGTTTATTAAGTAGGATATGCCAAAAAGGGACCCTAGATATGAAGAAATAAATGGGAGACAGTGTAGACGCTTTATGAACCAGTTGTTTATGTTTCCTAGTTTCTAAAGACACTATACCTATACGGTCCTTTCGTGGTTTTGTTATATCTTGTAATAATTATGCTTCAATTTTGAAGTATTAACCATGTATGTAATGTATGGGTCGTTATAGTTGGTATCAGAGGAAAGTTATAGTCAACCTTTGGAAACTAGGATGTGAAAGCCTTAGTAAGAACCCTAAGGATAAGTCTAAGCATAGAACACAATCTTAGTGTTTTAGAAATGGCCATGAATAACCTAGGATAGGACCTTAAGTGTGAAATTTTATTCTTGATTATTTGGTTTTCCTATTATAATTTGTGTTGCTCGCACTATTCTTCTTGGTTTTAGTCAATGGCTGGAACCTGAAGGAACCGTGTTAATGCGGAATGCGACGGGCAATGCAATGATTGTCCCCCGGAGCAACCAAACGTTATGGGAGATGGAATGAAAAATCTTGTATCCATGCTCACACAACTTTCTCAGGATATGAATCATGCAGGACTTCCAAACGAGCAAAGGAAGGAGCAACATTCTGTTTAATCCTTCATGAGCCAGCGTCCACCTTCTTTCAGCGGGTCTACTGATCCATTAGTTGCTGAAAAATGGATTAGTACTACTGAAAAGATATTTTTAGTTCTTCAATGCTCTGAACATGATAAAGTCATCCTAGCAGTGTATCGTTTGGAAGGAGATGCTGATCAATGGTGGAATCTTATTAAGAATACAAGGAAAAGTGATGAAATTGAGTCCATGGAATGGGACGAGTTCAAGAACATATTTTCCAATAATTACTTCCCTCGTATTCTCCGAAAAATGTTGGAGAAAGAGTTTCTTGAACTGAAGCAAAAGGATGATGAATCTGTTGGTACCTATGAAGCAAATTTTACAAGACTTGCAAGGTACGCTTCTGGTATTATTATCCAACCTGAGAGTAAGATCGATCGATTCTTTAGTGGCTTAAAACCAAGTCTTCGAAGGGCGTTAGCCGTAAGGGACTTCAATAGATACGAGGAAATCATTTGATGTGCTCTCCAAGTAGAGATGGAGATTGGAGTAACCCATCAGTCATATGGGTTTGATAAGAAGAGGAAAATGGAATTCAAAGGAAAATCTAAAGAGCACACTGAAAAGAAGATGAGCTTTCCCTTATGCTCAAAGTGTGGAATGAAACATGGAGGGAGTTGTCTTAAAGGGAAAAGTAAATGTTTCATATGTGGAAAGGAAGGTCATCGGGCATTTGAATGTCGCGATGATGGGAAGAAGATGTCTATTGATGCAAACAAAGGAAGGGATACACAGAATGAACCTACTACACATAAATGTTTCAAGTGCAAGGAGATGGGGAATTATGCCAATAAATGCCCTAATCCAAGGGTTGATGATGATGGTCGACGTCAACAAACTCTTAAGGCTAAAGACAAAGGAAAGTCACATGCAATTTCTATCAGCAATGTGGAGTACGATAACGATGTGGTGAAAGGTACAGTTACCATCCACTCTAAAGTAGAAAATGTTTTATTTGATTATGGATCCACCCACTCTTTTATTTCTGAAGAATTTTCTAAGGGTATCACTGTATTACCTCAACAATTAGATGTTGAGTTAGATGTGACAACACCTAATGGTACAACAGTCGCATCAAAAGTTTATAATTCTTCTCCGATCGAAGTTTGTGGGAAAGTGCTTCCTGCAAATCTTGTGATCCTTCCTATAGTGGAATTTGATGTGATTCTTGGCATGGATTGGGTTTATTTATATGGATCTCATATCAATTTCCAAAGAAGGGAAGTCACATTTCATATTCCAGATCAATCTATGATCGTCTATTAATGCAAGGATGAACGTAACCTTCCAATGGAAATTTCTTCCATCGTATGGGTCTTGATTCCACTAAATGAAGGTTATTTATCTCAAATGGTTGGTGAGAAACTCACGATTAAGAATATGCCCATTGTACGGGAGTTTGATGATGTCTTTCCGGATTAATTACCGGGTCTTCCACCAAATCGAGAAGTTGAGTTTTCAATAGAACTCGTACCGGGTGCTTTTCCTTTTTCAAAGACACCTTATAGAATGGCCCCAATTGAGTTGCAGGAATTGAAGAATCAACTCCAAGAGAATCTTGATAAAGGATTCATACGCCCTAGTGCGTCACCTTGGGGAGCACATGTTCTATTTGTTAAGAAGAAATATGGATCAATGAGACTCTGTATTGATTATCGAGAACTTAACAAGATCACTATCAAGAAAAAATATCCTCTCCCGCGCATTGATGACCTATTTGACCAACTACGCGGAGCTCAATACATTTCCAAGATTGATCTTCGTTCAGGGTATCATCAATTAAGGGTCAAAAGGTAGGATATACCAAAGACGGCTTTCCATACAACGTATGGACACTATGAATTTATAGTGATGCCATTTGGTCTTACTAATGCCCCTTCTATCTTCATGGATCTGATGAATAGAGTCTTTAGAGACTATCTTGATCAATTTGTGGTAGTTTTTATAGACGATATTCTTGTCTATTCAAAGAGCAAGGAAGAACATGAAGATCACTTGAGAATTATATTGAAGACCCTGAGAAATGAGAAGCTTTATGCCAAATTTACAAAGTGTGAATTTTGGCTTCAAAAAGATGCATTTTTGGGTCGCATAATCTCAAAAGAGGGGATATTTGTGGATCCAGCAAAAACAGAGGTTATCAAAAGATGGTCGAGACCAACAACAGTAACTGAGATCTGAAGTTTTCTTGGCTGGATATTATCGACGTTTTGTGAAAGATTTTTCACGATTATCTAATCCACTCACCAAGTTGACTCGGAAAGGAGTTATGTTTGTCTGGACGGAAGAATGTGAAGAGAATTTCAAGGAGTTGAAAAGAAGTTTATCCAGTGCACCTATGCTCACACTGCCTTGTAGTGGAGAAAGGTTTGTGATCTATAGTGATGCATCCAAGAAGGGATTAGGGTGTGTTCTTATGGAAAATGATATGGTGATAGCTTATGCCTCACGACAGTTGAAAATCCATGAGCAAAATTACCCAACCCATGATTTGGAGTTAGCTGCGGTAATCTTTGCATTAAAGATTTGGAGGAATTACCTTTATGGTGAAAAGTGTGATATTTATACTGATCATAAAAGTTTAAAGTATATTTTCACAAAAAAGGAGCTGAATATGCGTCAAATAAGATGGTTGGAGCTGATTAAGGATTACGACTGCTCAATCCATTACCACCCTGGGAAAACAAATAAGGTGGCAGATGCATTAAGTCGACAAGACCATGCTAGTTTATCCATGATGAGGATCACAAAAGATCCAATATTTATGGATTTACAAAGGATGGATCTTGGAATTACAATGGAAGGGGAAAAATCTTATCTTTCTCAAATGAATGTTCAACCATCTATACATGTAAAGATTAAAGAGGCACAGAAAGAAGATGTCAAGTTACAAAAGAAGGTGAGAAATGTTCCTGAGTTCAACCTTGATTGTGATGGGATAATAAAGTTCAGGAATCGGGTTTTTGTTCCTCCCATCCCCGAATTAAAGAAGGATCTACTGGATGAATCTCATAGTTCTTCATTCTCTATTCATCCTGGAAGCATGAAGATGTATAGGGACCTGAAAGAGTACTTCTGGTGGGATGGCATGAAAAGAGATGTTGCTGAATATGTCTCTCGATGCTTGGTTTGTCAACGAGTTAAAGCTGAGAGACAGAAGTCTAAGGGGATGTTACAACCATTACCCATACCCGAATGGAAATGGGAAAACATTACTATGGACTTTGTCACAGGACTTCCTAAAACATCCAAAGGCAATAATGTTATCTGGGTCATAGTTGATTGTCTTACAAAGTCTGCACACTTCATTGCTATTAGAGATGATTTCTCTCTGGATCAGCTTGCCAGGATATATGTAAAGGAAGTGGTAAGATTGCATGGAGTACCACTTTCTATTATATCTGATCGGGATCCGAGATTTACCTCGAAGTTCTGGCGAAGTCTTCAGCATACTCTGGATACAGAGTTGAGTTTCAGCACTGCTTATCATCCACAGACAGACGGTCTGTCTGAGAGAACAATTAAAACCCTAGAAGATATGTTGAGAGCTTGCTCTATGGATTTCAAAGGATGTTGGGATCAACACCTACCTTTGGTGGAATTTTCTTATAATAATATCTTTCACTCCAGTATTCAGATGTCTCCTTATGAAGCTCTCTATGGAAAGAAATGCAGGACTCCAATTTGCTGGGATGAAGTTGGGGAAAGAAAGCTATTAGGACCTGATCTCGTTGATGAAATGGCAGAAATGGTCAGATCTATTCAACAACACATAAGAGAAGCTCAGAGTCGACAGAAAAGTTATGCCGACAGCTGAAGAAAAGACCTAGAGTTTGAAGTGGGTGATAAAGTGTTCTTACGGATATCTCCCTGGAAGAAAGTCATGAGATTTTGAAAGAAGGGGAAGTTAATCCCTAGATATATCAGTCCTTTCAAAATACTGGATCGTGTAGGGAAGGTAGCATACCGATTGGTGGTTCCACCGAATCTCTCTCAAGTTCATGATGTGTTCCATGTATCTCTCCTGAGAAAGTATATACCTGATCCTTCACATGTACTCAGCTCTGAAGTTGTACCGCTGGAGCAAGAACTTTCTTATGAAGAACAACCGATAGAGATTCTGGATCGTAGAGAAAAAGTCCTACGAAATAAGACCACTCGATTGGTGAAAGTTTTATGGAGGAACCACCAATTAGAAGAAGATACATGGGAACTTGAGGATATGATGAGGGAGAGGTATCCTCATCTGTTTTTTACAAAGTGAAGAATTTCGAGGGTGAAATTCATTTTAAGGGGTGTAGAATGTAACACCTGAAACTTTTATGTTATATAAATCATCAAAGGAATATTTTTCTACACAACATTTGATTGTCTTTCTTTACAAGAAATCGCGACCTTCCTCGATAGCGTGCATCGTACGCAATACCGAGTTTCACTAAACAACGATATGCTATTAAAACATTATTAAAACTAGCCGTTATGAATAGTAATAACCACTTTTCAAAATATTATAAATTTTATTTTTCAAAATGGACTTCATTTTTGGATTCAGAATATCGAAATTAGCCTAGGGTGAAATTTTGGTATTTTTCTGAAAACTTTCATTTTTTGATGAATAGTGGAACCACTAAGTGGTAGTTAAGAAACTGAATTTTTCATAAAACTTAATTTTACCGCTTCTGTGAGTGGAATTTCGAAAATCCGAGAGACACGGTTAATATCAAGGACTAAAATGTGGTTCAATGATATGAAAATAATTTTTGGTGAATAGTAACTTTTTACTTTTTTTTACCACGGTAAAAAGTAAATAGGGTAATTAAGGGTAAATATGATATTATTATTACCCTTACACATGTCCTAATTCTATTAAATAAGTTTAATTCGACCAAAAACAAACTTAGGAATAAAATATGACCATTTAGGCCCACTTGGATTAGATTAGGACATTTATTATTAATTTATTTAAAGAAGTGTTAAAATAGTTAAAATCAAAGTTTAATCAGTAAATAATTTTTAATATGGGGTTATACATAAGATAAATTCGACTATAAATATTCATTAGAAAGCTAAAACGATTTTCTAAATAATTGAATTTTATTTGTAATTTTTAGACATTAAATAATTTAATTTATTTATGACACAATGATGATGTTGTAATTATCTTATTAATGAAATATTGACATAATTGATGTTATAAACACCAAAATAAATGTAATTTGAGACTTTTTATGAATCTCACTAATTTTATAGGTTAATATGACTTTTTAGTGTTTATTTTATTAACTTGGTTCGAACAAATAATTTTGTTATGTTTTTTACAAAAATCAATTACTAAATAGTGTCAAAATTGACATAAAATAGTTTTTAAAACAAATATTATATTGGTAATTGTTATTTTATTCCTAAAAATCTAAGGTTCGGCCAAATGACTTAGATAAGGTTATATATATTAATAATAAAAACTTGGGGTTCGTTTGGCTGCTTATAGTAAGTTTATTAACCTTATAGTATAAGAACACAAGAAGACATTGTAAAAGTAACATTATTTAACTTAATGTTAAATATAAATGATAAGGTTAAAATAGGAACCTAAACTTGTCTAAATTCTATTGGATGAGAGTATTTAGACCCATCCCAACCTTATATTTGAAATATATCAATTTAGAGCTATTAAAAACCAAACTTGACTTTATAATAAAATAATAGTTTTAGTTATTCCAAAGGTGCCCCTCTCCTCCCTTATAAAAGGACACCTCCTCCCCCTCTTCCTCACACCACTTGGATCCTTCAAGCTCGGCCAAACCCTACCACTTTCTCCTATCCACTTCCCTAGTGACATCCTAGAGGTTCTGGTCTTCTTCAAAGACCAATTTTAGTGCCCTAAAAGAAGGTCTCAAAGAAGCACTTCAAAGAAGAGGTAATGTCCGTTACCGATTCTTTCATCTTTATTTCTTCTTCCACTTCTTCTTCTTTAGTTGTTTCATTATGAAGTAATAACATCAGTATCAATCATATACTGATATGTTATTATAAGTATGAAACAACCCTATTTCACCATCTATCCATCCTACAGAAAAAGAAATCACCGCGCGTGCGTACGTACGGAATACCGTCTTCACGCCGTGGTGTAATCTATTTTCCACCACCACCTTACTTGGATGGGTATAATGGTGTAAATAATGACCATATATGACTATTATAAAGTGATGTTGATTCTGAAATAGTATACATATACTCCAATACAATTACATGATCATAGGAATGATATCATCACTCGTGCGTACGTACGGAATACCATCTCCACGATGTGATGCGACTCGTTCTACATGATCTTCATTTCATAATGATTATATAAATGAATTGAATGAATGAATATGATATATATTACACTAATACCATTCTGGAAATGAGGTATCTATAACCTAAAGAGAAGAATAAGATTTTATTCGACAAAACACGCATAAGAACAAAAAGTTATAAACACCCAAATAACAAGTAGCAATGAAATATTACTACTAAGAAGCTGAGAATATGAACATATATGATATCATAAAAATAAGTATGATTCTGGAATAAGTCAATAACATTATTTAAATCATTATACCGGAGGTTCAGACACTTTCAAAGCAAGTCGGACCTAAGGTAAGGGAAATATCACAATCTCACTTTTATCCGAGATTGTTTTTACTTTGGTAATTACTGGGGTGTATTTTATCATCCACATCCATGTTCCCTCAATATGTAATATTATTTCCATCCTTCTACAATATTTTATATCCAATTTTACCCTTTGTTATGTTTTTTTTAAAAGATATGAAAGGAATCTTTTGTCATTTTTCGTACGAGGTACTTTTTGACTTTTTCGACAAAAGTACGAAGAATGTTTTTTTAACTTATACGGCATGAATGGATTTTTAAAACATTATTTCCAAGAAGATTCCTTTACAAGTTTTCAAGTTTATTTTTTATCAACTTCTTTTAGTTATAATTTTATGACATGTTAAGAAATGAAAAGTGTTTTTGAAGTAGAAAGGATATTTTCCTCAATAATGGAGTTCAAGTGTTTTATCAAAATTATTTTCCATCTAAGATAATAAAGGGTTATGTTTTATCCCTATTATTACATTGATTTGATTATGTTGTGATGGAATTATTTTTATGAATTCCTTTATCTTATATGAATTGTTTTATGATGTCATGACATTTAAGAATCCCATTTGTATTACATCGGTTATGCAATGATGTATGATTTATGATTTTGTGGCACACATAAGAATGGTATCATTATGAGATGGGTGGGACCTATATCTCCCTCCAATACATTGGGTAAAGATTATATATCTCATGAGATAGACATGGCTGGAACTGTAGGTTATACCGGTTCAGTGAAACAGGACTGAAACGAGGGTGACTCGATTCAGAAAGGGACTTTGTCCACTAAGATAGTCTTGCCAATGAGTCTTGACTAACAAGAAATTATTCTCTATGATTATGTGTGAATGCCACAAAGTTTCATGTTTTAAGTTATGATTATTGTGATTACATTTCACTGCCATGATTTACCCCATGTTATGAAATTAGGATCTCTTTTGCAGGTTAAGATTACCAAAAGTTATGTGCTTGTGTATACGATGTGATTGATATTTCTTTTGTTTACCCTTACTGAGCATTTGAGCTCACCCTTTTGTATGTTTTCTTTCCCTAGGTCAGGAAGAAGGTTATTAAGTAGGATATGCCAAAAAGGGACGCTAGAGATGATGAAATAAATGGGAGATAGTGTAGATGCTTTATGAACCAGTTGTTTATGTTTCCCAGTTTCTAAAGACACTATACATATACGGTCCTTTCGTGGTTTTGTTATATGTTGTAATAAGTATGCTTCAATTTTGAAGTATTAACAATGTATGTAAAGTATGGGTCGTTATAGTGGTAGTCATTTAGAAGTTCTACATCAGGATTTTTTCGCAGAAGTCCATCAAGGGTCATGATTTGTAAAACTTTTTGGCGACCCATCAGTCCCCTAAAGAATCAACTATAAATATTAATTTCTCAAATGAATCTATCCTCTTAGTTGACCATAATATTTCATGTTGGAAGATGCATTTTGATGCTGCCTCCCAGAGCCCAACCGGTAGAAGGCTCAACGTTCCCAAACTCAACAGAGTAGGCCCGAGGATCGTCTTCATCACCACATCACTAGTTGTCCTTCCCTACCTGTTCATGATATCATAAGGGATCACCAACAATGAGGCAGAGTATCAGAATCTCATTATTATTCTTGAGTTGGTCTTCAAGATTTATTTCCCCCACATTCAAGTTAAACAAGACTCTGAGTTAGTCATAAAGTAGATAAATAGTTATTAATGAGTTAGAAATCAAGAACACATGCCCTTTTTAGAGCACACTTTCCAATTGATGGTCCAATTCCATTATTAGCCAAAGGTGACTCATGTTCCCCAATCACAGAATGGTTGAGCCGATTCCTTGGACAGTCTAGTCGCATCCCTTATAGAGCCTGATCAAGTTGACCTATTCATTCATGTGGTTCCTCAAAGAGTTATCGCTCCCATCATCCAAGATTATTAGGTTGAAAGCTTTCTGGTAATACAGCTAGCCACTAGTGCTTTCACATTAGGACCTTCATATCCCCTGGTAGAAGAGGAAACCCCTATTTGGAAAACTCTTTTTTTAGAGTATCTTCAATATGGTGTTCTCCCATAGAACAGAGCCAAATGTGAGAGAATCCTTCAGCATGCAACATAGTTAACCCTACAAAGAGTTACCAAAATTAGAAGAATCTCTAAAAATGTGGGTTTCATGGGATTATCCTCCATTTAATGCAAGATATGAGATCCCCCAGGTTATGTAAGTAGTTCATTTTGGGTCCTACGGTGCTCATCAGGCGGGTTTGATTCTCTCCCACCAGATTCAAATGTTGGGTTACTAATGGAACACCATGGTCCATGATTGTATAAAGTTCACTAATAGGTTCCACACTTGTCATGTCCATTCAATTTTTTTACATTGACCACCGACGCCCCTCCATACCACCAAGTATTCTTGTCACTTTTCAGTAAGATGAATCGATATCATGGGACCATATCCACCAGTGATAGCTCACTAGTGAATGTTCATTCTAACCATGATATATTTCTTATCCTATTGGGAATAAGTGATTAATATTAAGGAATTCAAAGCTCAATCATTCATATAATTCTAGAGATCCCATATCATCCATTTGTTTGGAGTTCCTCATACAATTCTCACTGAAAATGGCACTAAATTCTGGGTGGAAAACATCTGATCCAACCATATATTTTTCTACCATGAGAAGGAAAATGAAAAGATTGAGGCAGTCAACATAACCCTCTCTAAAATTCTACATATGATTGTGGGACAGAACAAGAGGTGTTTGCTGGATGAGCTCCCTAATGTTCTCTGGGATTATTTGATGATGACTTGAAATTCTACCCAGGTGACTCCATATTTCATGATGAATGGAACAGAGGTAGTACTGCCCATATAGATTCAACATCCATCACTTTGATAAATAGTCTATGACTAGAAGATGTTAGAAAAAATGGATGAAGTCTGTCAAGATGAACTGGAAGCCCTTAAAGAAAACAGGCTTTAGGCCTTGCATAATCTAGAGGGGTACTAGAACAAGATAGCCAAATAATTTAATAATAAAGTTCACCACTTATCCTTTCTCCAAGGTGATATGGTACAGGCTCTTAGGATTTTGATGATACCAGGAAGGAATCCACCAAAGTTAGATCCCAAGTGGGAAGGATTACACATCATTCATAAGTTCTATCACAATGGTGAATACTCTTTGGTCACCATGGATGGGTAGCGCATCACTCCTCTAACCAATTCCAAGTTTCTCAAGAATTAATTCACCTAAGGAGTTTAGAATCCTGTGAAAGTGATGTTAAAATGAGTTCTTTGTCCATTATATACTATCTTAAACTCAAATTTTAAGTCTGGGAACCACGACTCTGAACTATGTGTAGGTTTTATTTCATAGTGTATTGCACGACGCATGCCTCCTTGGTCCTCATTTACCTCAAGTTATAGTTATCATGCTATGAAAATTCCTTTCAGAATTAATTTTCCCTCCAAATTCCTAGTTTCATGATGATAAAGTATGTTACAAATATCATCCTCACTTCATGATGATAAACTGCATAGCTATTAGTATCCTCACTGCATGGCGTTAAACTGCATGGATCGGTCCTAGAAAATGACTTCAAACTACGAAATTATTTTCTTAGACACATGATGATAAAATGAATAGAATATACATATTAGTTTCATGACATTAAATTTCATAACAATTGTCATCTTGGATACATGGTGAGAAACACCACAACACCATGATGTTCTCGCCTGAGAGGACGTCGCCTTTGACACCGATCATCTTCAATGCCCTATTCGAGAACTACGTACAGATTGATTCCTATCTATGAAGGATACATTGTGATGCATGGATTTCCCATCCTGGTCAATCCACTCAATAATATAACCAAATAAAAAAGGATGATAAAAACATGGCCCTCCTTCTGTATGGTCCATACCTACATAGAGAGATCTTTCAAGAACTACATGTGGATTGATTCCCATCCTTATGGGATATATAGTGATTCATAGATCTTCATTCATGGGCCCAACCATGATGTTACATCATTCATGAGAAGTGAACAAAATCCTAGTTTCATGACACTAAACTCCACATCTATCATCATTCTCATCGTATGATGTTAAACTGCATGCTTGGTCTAGGCACAATGACTTTTAACTTTATGCGTATTTTCTCGGGGATGTGTTGTGTGGTGTTGAGCCTCCATGGCCCCAATTCACTTAAGTATTTTCATAATTCCACACTACACATACCCACCAAAGGCATTCCCCCCCTCAAGATCTGAAATCAATGACCTTAAACTAAGAGATAACATCCTTAGTTCCCTCACCAGAGAGGATTTCTCCCACTAGTGTTGGTCACCTACCACAATATGTTTTAGAACTACATGTGGCTTGATTCTCATCCTTATGGGATACCTAGTGACACCCATACATTTTTTATTCGGTCCCAATCCCAAATTTATCAAACTCTCACCCCTATCCTCGGTAGTGGTCTAGGTACATAGCCTTAAACCATACACAATATATTTCAAGGTATGTAGTTGGTACGAGAGCCTCATTGGATTCACTCAAATCACTATATTCTTCTCCAATTCCATAAAAATACCATAGAAATTGAATTTTTCTCCGTCAACATGTCATGACTTTAAACTTATCACCCCTATGGTCGAGACCATAAAACTGTAAACTTTGCGCAACCAGCATAAGGATTGCTTCATGTGGTTCAAAGACTCCTTGACACAATCATGCTGAGTTTTAACTCCCATACCTCTTAAACATCTTTGAATGCATATTTCATCAATGTCCAAGAATTATTACATTAAAATTTTTGTTGCCCCTATAGTTTGGGTTATACCCCTTTAAACTGCATAGCCTATCCTTCTCAACACATGGCGTTAAAATGTAACCCTACCCTGAACAAGTTCAGGGTGCCTAATTTATATCACCAGAGTGGATAACCCTTACTAGTGTTTTTCCCTCACCAAAATAAATTCTAGAACTATGTGTGCTTGATTCCTATCCTTATGGGATATGTAGTGATGACCAAACATTTTTTTGTGGGACAGTCCTCAAATCCATTAATTCTTTTATCACGTTGGCCTCAATTACAGTCCAAAAAATATGACCCTATACTATATGTTGTTCATCTTAAGGTGTGTGTAGAATGAAAGCCTCCTTGGCCCCATTCATGATTGGTTTTACCCCCCATGTTCTATTTATATACTACATGACTGAACATTTCCCATGATAGTATAGTAAACATGAATTTAAGATATTTTCCATAGTCCAAGCATCGTGACATTAAACTATTTCCACATTCCAAGTTTGGATCCCATATTCTGATATGCTCTTTTACACATATCGAGTCTTTCTTGACTTAGATTTCCATCACCTTTAAAATCTAAATGTACACCCTAACATCTTAGCCATTTTCCATTTTTTTCTCACCTCCCATCCTATTCTAACACCCTAATGGTTATTTTGTGACAAATAGAGGATCCCGTGTTTTCAAACATGGTCAAAAGTCAATCTAACATTTGTTTTCCCCATTATGGATTGGCATGGTTGTGGTACATATGTTTTGAACATGGTCAGTAGTTGATTCCTAACTGTCAGTCATCCCTGATCCAGACCTCAGAAGTCTCAGCTTACCTCTTAACCACTTTTCTATATTGTGGTGGAATTTCAGTACCTCAGTGTCACCCCTAATGTGTGATCCCACATGTCAGGTAGACCCCCTATATCGTTTCATATTTCCTACACCATAAATGTATCACATGGGATTTGGAGTTCTGGTAGGGTGTATGTCAATATGGTTGAGCTTGACCAGGGGTCATACAGCTAAAACCTATTTCCTTAATCTAAGAGCTTCACTGGGAAAGTATGGTGTGGCATTGGGCCCCCCATTCCCTCATTCATGCCAGATTTTTCACTCTATCAAGCCATGTGTGACCATATTAGGAATTTAATACCCTAGTTCTGAACTATATGACCTTAAAATAAGAGCCTATGGTCTTTGAAACATGGATTTAAATTGTTTTCCATGGTCCAGGGAATACAACCTTAAACTGTGTGCAACGTCCTTGTCACATGACATTAAACCAAGGGACACATCCTGATCACATGATGTTAAACTACACTGTTAACCTTCCTCAGGGTATGATGTTAAAATATATGTATATCAACCATTTTTTATGATGTAAAACTGCAAGGCATCCTAAGACCTAATCAAAAGAATCCCACTCTTCCATTTCTACTGCATCATTCACATTTCTAGCTTCCGCTCAACATCTGAGGTGATTATAACCTTGAAGAGGAGATGACCTTTTTTTTGACCAATTCACTACCACCAATGTGCTTTAAGCCATAGTGGGATAATTCCAAGAGTGTTGGAATCCATTCAGACATTCCATAACACCATTTACATGTTTTTCATTCCCCTCATTTGGATCGTCATTATCTCCTATGTATAGAAGGACCCCCTGATGGTTTGGTCTCAGGACATTTTTTAGGACCAAGTACCATCCTAGGACAATGTCTCAAAAGAATTTGGACAACATTATAAGAGCGGTTCAATGTTTCGATCATGGTCAGTATTTGACCCTCATTTGTTTGTCTCCATTAGAGGCTAAGAATATGGACGATGTGTTTTGAACATAATTAGTAGTTGTCATGCATTGCTATGGGACTCTCCCTATGTTCTAGATTTTGGGAATTTTGATTCACAATTCTCATTCCCCTTTGATTATATAACGACCCATACTTTACATACATTGTCAATACTTCAAAATTTAAGCACACTTATTACAACATATGACAAAACCACAAAGGACCGTATAGGTATAGTGTCTTTAGAAACTGGGAAACATAAACAACTAGTTCATAAATATTATACAGTGTCTCCCATTTATTTCATCATATCTAGGGTCCCTTTTAGCATATTCTACTTAATATCCATCTTCCCGACCTGGGGAAAAGAAAACATACAAAAAGGGTGAGCTCAAATGCTCAGCAAGGGAAAATAAAGGAAATAAAAATCATATCATATCTTTTTGAAAATCATAACCTGCAAAAGAGATCATAATATCTTAACATGGAATAAATCATAGAAGTGAAAATAAGATCCCCATAATCATAACATAAAACTTGAAACATTGTGGCATGCACACATAATCATGGAAAATCATTTCTTGTTAGTCATGACTCATTTCCAAGACTATCTTAGCGGACAAAGTCCATTTCTGAACCGAGTTCACTCCTCGTTTCAGTCCTGTATCACTAAACTGAAATAACCTTCCGTTCCATCCATGTCCATCTCATGAGATATAAATCTTTACCCAATGCATTGGAGGGAGATATAGCTCCCACCCATCTTATAATGAATCCTTTCTTATGTGTGCCACATAATCATAAATCATACATCATCGCATAACACATGTAACAAAAATGGGATTCTTGAAACATCATGACATCATAAAACAAGTCATAATAGGTAAATGACTTCATAAAAATAATTCCCTCACAACATAATCAAATCAATATAATAATAGGGATAAAAACAGAACCCTTTATTATCTTATATGGAAAATAATTTTGATAAAACACTTGAACTCCATTCTTGAGGAAAATATCCTTTCTTCTTCAAAAAACAGTTTTCTTTTCTTAACATGTCATACAATTATAAACACTAATAAGTTGATTGAAAATAAACTTGAAAACATTTAAAGGAAGCTTCTTGGAAATAATGTTTTAAAAACCCATTCATGCCGTATAAGTTAAAAAAACATTCTTCGTACTTTTGTCGGAAAAGTCAAAAAGTACCTCATACGAAAAAATGACAAAAGATTCCTTTCATATTCTTTACAAAAAACTCAACGAAGGGTAAAATTGGATTTAAAATATTGTAAGTGTAAGGAAACAATATTACATATTGAGGGAACATGGATGTGGATGATAAAATACACCCCAGTAAATACCAAAGTATAAACAATCATGGATAAAAATGAGATTGTGATATTTCCCCTTACCTTAGGTCCGATTTGCTTTGTACTTGTCCGAACCTCCTGTATAATGATTTAAATAATGTTATTGAATTAATCCAGAATCATACTTATTTTTATGATATCATATATGGTCATATTCTTAGCTTCTTATAAGTAATATTTCATTGTTACTTGTTACTCGGGTCTTTATTGCCTTTTGTTCTTATGCATGTTTTGCTGAATAAATTCTTATTCTTCTTTTAAGGTTATAGATAACTTATATCTAGAATGGTATTAGTGTAAAATATATCATATTTATTCATTCAATTCATTTATATAAATACTATGTAATGATGATCATGTAGAACGAGTCGCATCACATCGTGGAGACGGTATTCCGTACGTACGCACGAGTGATGATATCGTTCCTATGATAGTGGAATTGTATTAGAGTGTATGTATACTATTTCAGAATCAATATCACTTTTTAATAGTCATATATAGTCATTATTTACACCATTATACCCATCCAAGTAAGGTGGTGGTGGAAAATAGATTACACCACGGCGTGGAGACGGTATTCCGTACGTACGCACGCGCG
The DNA here is from genome assembly GCA_963277665.1 of Viscum album. NCBI lineage: Eukaryota > Viridiplantae > Streptophyta > Magnoliopsida > Santalales > Viscaceae > Viscum > Viscum album. The sequence continues at coordinate 567,472,006 of OY728153.1, read as the reverse complement.
GTGATTTCATTTTTCCGTAGGATGGATAGAAGGTGAATTAGGGTTGTTTCATATTTATAATAACATATCAGTATGTATGTAATACTGATGTTATTACTTTATCACGAAACAACTAAATAAGAAGAAGTTGAAGAAGAAAGAAATTGAAATGATCGGTAATGGATATTACCTCTTCTTTTAAACGCCTCTTTGAATCCTCCACTTAGGGAACTAAGATTGGTCTTTGAAGAAGACCATGACCTCTAGGATTATTCTAGAGAAGTGGAGAAGGAATTTTGGCAGGGGTTTTCCGATCATGGGTGCTCAAATTGGTGTGAGGAGGAGGGGGAGGAGGTGCCCTTTTATAAGGGAGGAGAGGGGCACCGTAGGAATATCTCAAAATATTATTTTATATTAAAGTCAAAATCGGTTTATAATGGTTCCAAGGGGTCTTATTTCGAAGGTAAAGTGGGGATGGGTCGAAATCCTATCAACCAGTAGGATTTAGACAAGTTTAGGTTGTTATTTTAACCTTATCAATTAGATTTAACTCTAAGTTAAATAATTTAACTTTTACCGTGTCTTTTTGTTTTCTTACACTATATGGTTAATACACTTACTATAACATGCCAAACGAACCCCAAGTTGTTTATTATTAATATATATCCTTATCTAAGTCATTTGGCCGAACCTTATATTTTTAGGTAGAAAATAAAAATTAATAATATAATATTTGATTTAAAAACTATTTTGTGTCAATTTTGACACTATTTGATATATGATTTTTGGGAAAGTCATAACAGAATTATATGTTCGAACCAAGTTTATTAAATCAACAATAATATGTCATAGTAACCTATAAAATTAGTGGAATTCATAAAAAGTCTTAAATTATATTTATTTGAGCATTTATAACATCAATTATGTTAACATTTCCTTAAAAGGGTAATTACTACATCATCATTGTGTCATAAATAAATTAATTTATTTAAAGTCTAAAAATTATAAATAAAATATCATTATGTAGGAAATATTTTTATATTTCTAATGAAAATTTATAGTCGAATTTATCTTATGTATAACCCCATATTAAAAATGTTTTAGTTATTAAACTTTGATTTTAACTATTTTAACTATTCATTAAATAAAATAATATTAAATGTCATAATCTAATCCAAGTGGACCTAAATGGTCATATTATATTCATAAGGTTGTTTTTGGTCGAATTACACTTATAAAATATAATTAGAACATGTGTTAGGGTAATAGTAATATCATATTCACCCATAGTTACCCTATTTACTATTAACCGTGGAAAAATAAAGTAAAAAGTTACTATTCACCAAAAAAATAATTTTTATCTCATTGAACCACATTTTACTTACTGATATCAACCGTTTCTGTCGGATTTTCTAAATTCCATTCACAAAAGCGGTAAAATTAAGTTTTATGCAAAATTCAGTTTTTAACCTACCACTTTGTGGTTTCACTATTCATCAAAAATTAAAAGTTTTCAGAAAAATACCAAAATTTCACCCTAGGCTAATTTCGATATTCCGAATCCAAAAATGAAGTCCATTTTGGAAGTTAAAATTTCAAAAAGTGGTTATTACTATTCATAACGGCTATTTTAAATAATATTTTAATAGCATATCGTCGTTTAGTGAAACTCGGTATTACGTACAACGCAAGCTATCGAGGAAGGTCGCGATTGCGTGTAAAGTAAGCCAAGCTAGTATGTAGTGAAAGATTACTTTGATGATATATAAAAACAAAATATTACTCATAAAAATCTCAGGTGTTAAATTCTACCCCCCTTAAAAAGAATTTTGCCCTCGAAATTTGTCACTTTGTAACAAACAGATGAGGATACTTCTCCCTCATCATATCCTCAAGCTCCCATGTAGCTTCTTCAAGTTGGTGGTTCCTCCATAAAACTTCACCAATCGAGTGGTCTTGTTTCGTAGGACTTTTTCGCTACGATCCAGAATCTCTATCGGTTGTTCTTCATAAGAAATATCTTGCTCCAGCGGTACAACTTCTGAGCTGAGTACATGTGAAGGATCAGGTATGTACATTCTCAGGAGAGATACATGGAACACATCGTGAACTTGAGAGAGATTCGGTGGAAGCGCCAATCGGTAAGCTACCTTTCCAACACGATCCAGTATTTCGAAAGGACCGATATATCTAGGGCTCAACTTCCCCTTCTTTCCAAATCTCATAACCTTCTTCCAGGGAGATATTCGTAAGAACACTTTATCACCCACTTCAAACTCTAGGTTTTTTCTTCGGTTGTCGGCCTAACTTTTCTGTCGACTCTGAGCCGGTCTTATGTGTTGTTGAATAGATCTGACATTTTCTGCCATTTCGTCAACGAGATCAGGTCCTAATAGTTTTCTTTCCCCAACTTCATCCCAGCAAGTTCGAGTCCTGCATTTCTTTCCATAGAGAGCTTCATAAGGAGCCATCTGAATACTGGAGTGAAAGCTATTATTATAAGAAAATTCCACCAAAGTTAGGTGTTGATCCCAACCTCCTTTGAAATCCATAGAGCAAGCTCTCAACATATCTTCAAGAGTTTGAATTGTTCTCTCAGACTGACCGTCTGTCTGAGGATGATAAGAAGTGCTGAAACTCAAATCTGTATCCAGAGTATACTGAAGACTTCTCCAGAACTTCGAGGTAAATCTCAGATCCCGATCAGATATAATAGAAAGTGGTACTCCATGCAATCTTACCACTTCCTTTACATATATCCTAGCAAGCTGATCTAGAGAGAAATCCTCTCTAATAGCAATGAAGTGTGCAGACTTTTTAAGACGATCAACTATGACCCAGATAGCATTATTGCCTTTGGATGTTTTAGGAAGTCCTGTGACAAAGTCCATAGTGATGTTATCCCATTTCCATTCGGGTATGGGTAATGGTTGTAACATCCCCTTAGACTTCTGTCTCTTAGCTTTAACTTGTTGACAAACCAAGCATCGAGAGACATATTCAGCAACATCTCTTTTCATGCCATCCCACCAGAAGTACTCTTTCAGGTCCCTATACATCTTTGTGCTTCCAGGATGAATAGAGAATGAAGAACTATGAGCCTCATCCAGCAGCTCCTTTAATTCGTGGATGGGAGGAACACAAACCCGATTCCTGAACTTTATTATCCCATCACAATCAAGGTTGAATTCCGGAACATTTCTCACCTTCTTTTGTAACTCGACATCTTCTTTCTGTGCCTCTTTAATCTTCACATGTATAGATTGTTGAACATTCATTTGAGAAAGATAAGATTTTTCCCCTTCAATTATAATTCCAAGATCCATCCTTTGTAAATCCATAAATATTGAATCTTTTGGGATCCTCATCATGGATAAACTAGCATGGTCTTGTCGACTTAATGCATCTGCCACCTTGTTTGCTTTCCCAGGGTGGTAATGAATTGAGCAGTCATAATCCTTAATCAGCTCCAACCAACTTCTTTGATGCATATTCAGCTCCTTTTGTCTAAAAATATACTTTAAACTTTTGTGATCAGTATAAATATCACACCTTTCACCATAAAGGTAATGCCTTCAAATATTTAATTCAAAGATTACCGCAGCTAACTCCAAATCATGTGTTGGGTAATTTTTCTCATGGATTTTTAACTGTCGTGAGGCATAAGCTATCACCATATAATTTTGCATAAGAACACACCCCAATCCCTTCTTGGATGCATCACTATAGATCACAAACTTCTCTCCACTACAAGGCAGCGTGAGCACATGTGCACAGGATAACCTTCTTTTCAACTCCTTAAAATTCTCTTCACATTCCTCTATCCAAACAAACTTAACTCCTTTCCGAGTCAACTTGGTGAGTGGATTAGATAATCGTGAAAAATCTTTTACAAAACGTAGATAATATCCAGCCAAACCAAGAAAACTCCGGATCTCAGTTACTGTTGTTGGTCTCGACCATCTTTCGATAACCTCTGTTTTTGCTAGATCCACAGATATCCCCTCTTTTGAGATTATGTGACCAAAAAATGAAACTTTTTAAAGCCAAAATTCACACCTGGTAAATTTGGCATAAATCTTCTCCTTTCTCAGGGTCTTCAATATAATTCTCAAGTGATCTTCCTGCTCTTCCTTTCTCTTTGAATAGACAAGAATATCATCTATAAAGACTACCGCTAAATTGATCAAGATAGTCTCTAAAGACTCTATTCATCAGATCCATGAAGATAGCAGGGGCATTAGTAAGACCAAATGGCCTCACTATAAATTCATAGTGTCCATACCTTGTACGGAAAGCCATCTTTGGTATATCCTCCCTTTTGACCCTTAATTGATGATACCCTGAATGAAGATCAATCTTGGAAAAGTATTGAGCTCCGTGTAGTTGGTCAAATAGGTCATCAATGCACGGGAGAGGATATTTGTTCTTGATAGTGATCTTGTTAAGTTCTCAATAATCAATGCAGAGTCTCATTGATCCATCTTTCTTCTTAACAAATAGAACAGGTGCTCCCCAAGGTGACGCACTAGGGCGTATGAATCCCTTATCAAGATTCTCTTGGAGTTGCTTCTTCAATTCCTGCAACTCAATTGGGTCCATTCTCTAATGTGTCTTTGAAATAGGCAAAGCACTCGGTACGAGTTCTATTTAAAACTCAACTTCACGATTTGGTGGAAGACCCGGTAATTCCTCCGGAAAGACATCATCAAACTCCCGTACGATGGGCATATTCTTAATCGCGAGTTTCTCGCCAACCATTTGAGATAAATAACCTTCATTAAGTGGAATCAATACCCATAAAATGGAAGAAATTTCCACTAGAAGGTTATGTTCATCCTTGCATTGATAGACGATCATAGATTGATCTGGAATATGAAATGTGACTTCCCTTCTTTGGCAATTGATATGAGCTCCATATAAAGAAAGCCAATCCATGCCAAGAACCACATCAAATTCCACTATAAGAAGGATCACAAGATTTGCAGGAAGCACTTTCCCACAAACTTCGATCGGAGAAGAATTATAAACTTTTGATGCAACTGTTGTGCCATTAGGTGTTGTCACAGCTAACTCAATATCTAATTGTTGAGGTAATACAGTGATACCCTTAGAAAATTCTTCAGAAATAAAAAAGTGGGTGGATCCAGAATCAAATAAAACATTTTCTAATTTAGAGTGGATGGTAAGTGTACCTTTCACCACATCGTTATTGTACCCCACATCGCTAATAGAAATTGCATGTTACTTTCCTTTGTCTTTAGCCTTAAGAGTTTGTTGACGTTGACCATCATCATCAACCCTTGGATTTGGACATTGATTGGCATAATGACCCATCTCCTTGCACTTGAAACATTGAAGTGTAGTAGGTTCATTTTGTGTATCCCTTCCTTTGTTTGCATCATTAGACATCTTCTTCCCATCATCGCGGCATTCAAATGCCCGATGACCTTCCTTTCCACATTTGAAACATTTACTTGTCCCTTTAAGACAACTCCCTCCATGTTTCTTTCCACACTTTGAGCATAAGGGAAAGCTCATCTTCTTTTCAGTGTGCTCTTTAGATTTTCCTTTGAATTCCATTTTCCTTTTCTTATCAAACCCATATGATTGATGGGTTACTCCAATCTCCATCTCAACTTTGAGAGCACATCGAACGATTTCCTCGTAGCTATTGAAGTCCCTTATGGCTAAGGCCCTTCGAAGACTTGGTTTTAAGCCACTAAAGAATCGATCGATCTTACTCTTAGGTTGGATAATAATACCAGAAGCGTACCTTGCAAGTCTTGTAAAATTTTCTTCATAGGTACCAACAGATTCATCATCCTTTTGCTTCAGTTCAAGAAAATATTTCTCCATCTTTGTTCGGTGAATACGAGGGATGTACTTATTGAAAAATAAGTTCTTGAACTCATCCCATTCCATGGACTCAATTTAATCCCTTTTCCTCATATTCTTAATAAGATTCCACCATTGATCAGCATCTCTTTCCAAACGATACACTGCTAGGATGACTTTATCATGTTCAGAACATTGAAGAACTGAAAATATCTTTTCAGTAGTACTAATCCATTGTTCAGCAACAAATGGATCAGTAGACCAACTGATAGAAGGTGGACGCTGCCTCATGAAGGATTCAATAGAATGTTGCTCCTTCCTTTGCTCGTTTGGAAGTCCTGCATGATTCATATCTTGAGAAAGATGTGTGAGCATGGCTACAAGATTTTTCATTCCAGCTCCCATATCATTTGTTTGCTCAGGGGGACAATCATTGTATTTCCCATCGCATTCCGCATTAACACGGTTCCTTCGGGTTCCAGCCATTGGCTAAAACCAAGAAGAATAGTGTGAGCAACACTAATTATAATAGGAAAACCACAAAATTCAAGAATAAAATTTTCACGCTTAAGGTCTTATCCTAGGTTATTCATGGCCATTTATAAACCACTAATATTTTGTTCCATGCTTAGACTTATCCTTAGGGTTCTTACTAATGCTTTCACATCCTAGTTTCCAAAGGTTGACTATAACTTTCCTCTGATACCAACTATAACGACCCATACTTTACATGCATTGTTAATACTTCAAAATTGAAGCACACTTATTACAACATATGACAAAACCACAAAGGACCGTATAGGTATAGTGTCTTTAGAAACTGGGAAACATAAACAACTGGTTCATAAATCTTCTATAGTGTCTCCCATTTATTTCATCATATCTAGGGTCCCTTTTAGCATATTCTACTTAATATCCATCTTCCTGACCTGGGGAAAAGAAAACATACAAAAAGGGTGAGCTCAAATGCTCAGCAAGGGAAAATAAAGGAAATAAAAATCATATCATATCTTTTTGAAAATCATAACATGGAAAAGAGATCATAATATATTAACATGGAATAAATCATAGAAGTGAAAATGAGATCCCCATAATCATAACATAAAACTTGAAACTTTGTGGCTTGCACACATAATCATGGAAAATCATTTCATGTTAGTCATGACTCATTTCCAAGACTATCTTAGCGGACAAAGTCCATTTCTGAATCGAGTTCACTCCTCGTTTCAGTCCTGTATCACTGAACCGAAATAACCTTCTGTTCCAGCCATGTCTATGTCATGAGATATAAATATTTACCCAATTCATTGGAGGGATATATAGGTCCCACCCATCTTATAATGAATCCTTTCATATGTGTTCCACACAATCATAAATCATACATCATCACATAACACATGTAACAAAAATGGGATTCTTGAAACATCATGACATCATAAAACAAATCATATAAGGTAAATGACTTCATAAAAATAATTCCCTCACAACATAATCAAATCAATGTAATAATAGGGATCAAAACAGAACCCTTTATTATCTTAGATAGAAAATAATTTTGATAAAACACTTGAACTCCATTCTTGAGGAAAATATCCTTTCTAATTCAAAAAACACTTTTCTTTTCTTAACATGTCATACAATTATAAACACTAAGAAGTTGATTAAAAATAATATTGAAAACATGTAAAGGAAGCTTCTTGGAAATAATTTTTTAAAAATCCATTCATGCCGTATAAGTTAAAAAAACATTCTTCGTACTTTTGTTGGAAAAGTCAAAAAGTACCTCGTACGAAAAAACGACAAAAGATTCCTTTCATATTCTTTACTAAAAACTCAACGAAGGGTAAAATTGGATTTAAAATATTGTAAGTGGATGGAAACAATATTACATATTGAGGTAACATGGATGTGGATGATAAAATACACCCCAGTAAATACCAAAGTATCAACAATCTCGGATAAAAATGAGATTGTGATATTTCCCCTTACCTTAGGTCCGATTTGCTTTTTACGTGTCCGAACATCCTCTATAATGATTTAAATAATGTTATTTACTTAATCCAGAATCATACTTATTTTTATGATATCATATATGGTCATATTCTTAGCTTCTTATTAGTAATATTTCATTGTTACTTGTTACTCGGGTCTTTATTGCATTTTGTTCTTATGCATGTTTTGCCGAATAAATTCTTATTCTTCTTTTATGGTTATAGATACCTTATATCCATAATGGTATTAGTGTAACATATATCATATTTATTCATTCAATTCATTTATATAATAACTATGTAATGATTATCATGTAGAACGAGTTGCATCACATCGTGGAGACGGTATTCCGTACGTATGCACGAGTGATGATATCATTCCTATGATCGTGGAATTGTATTAGAGTGTATGTATACTATTTCAGAATCAATATCACTTTTTAATAGTCATATATAGTCATTATTTACACCATTATACTCATCCAAGTATGGTGGTGGTGGAAAATAGATTACACCACGGCGTGGAGACGGTTTTACGTACGTACGCACACGCGGTGATTTCATTTTTCCATAGGATGGATAGAAGGTGAATTAGGGTTGTTTCATATTTATAAAAACATATAAGTATGTAAGTAATACTGATGTTATTACTTTATCATGAAACAACTAAATAAGAAGAAGTTGAAGAAGAAAGAAATTGAAAAGATCGATAATGGATATTACCTCTTCTTTTAAATGCCTCTTTGAATCCTCCACTTAGGGAACTAAGATTGGTCTTTTAAAAAGACCAGGACCTCTAGGATTATTCTAGAAAAGTGGATAAGGAATTTTGGCAGGGGTTTGCCGAGATTGGGTGCTCAAATTGGTGTGAGGAGGAGGGGGAGGAGGTGCCCTTTTATAAGGGAGGAGAGGGGCACCTTAGGAATATCTCAAAATATTATTTTATATTAAAGTCAAAATCGGTTTATAATGGTTCCAAAGGGTCTTATTTCGAAGGTAAAGTGGGGATGGGTCGAAATCCTATAAACCAATAGGATTTAGACAAGTTTAGGTTATTATTTTAATCTTATCAATTAGATTTAACTCTAAGTTAAATAATTTAACTTTTACCGTGTCTTTTTGTTTTCTTACACTATATCTTTAATACACTTAATATAACATGCCAAACGAACCCTAAGTTGTTTATTATTAATATATATATCCTTATATATGTCATTTGGCAGAACCATAGATTTTTACGTATAAAATAACAATTAATAATATAATATTTGATTTAAAAACTATTTTGTGTCAATTTTGACACTATTTGATATATGATTTTTGGAAAAGTCATAACAGAATTATATGTTCGAACCGAGTTAATTAAATCAACACTAATATATCATAGTAACCTAGAAAATTAGTGGAATTCATAAAATGTCTCAAATTACATTTATATGAGAATTTATAACATCAATTATGTTAAAATTTCCTTAAAAGAGTAATTACTGCATCATCATTGTGTCATAAATAAATTAATTTATTTAAAGTCTAAAAATTATAAATAAAATATCATTATGTAGGAAATCTTTCTAGATTTCTAATGAATATTTATAGTTGATTTTATCTCATGTATAATCCCATATTAAAAATGTTTTAGTTATTAAACTTTGATTTTAACTATTTTAACTATTCATTAAATAAAATAATATTAAATGTCATAATCTAATCCAAGTGGACCTAAATGGTCATATTATATTCATAAGGTTGTTTTTGGTCGAATTACACTTATCCAATAGAATTAGGACATGTGTTAGGGTAATAGTAATATCATATTCACCCTTAGTTACCCTATTTACTATTAACCGCAGTAAAAAAAAGTAAAAAGTTACTATTCACCAAAAAATTATTTTTATCTCATTGAACCACATTTTACTTACTGATATCAACCGTGTCTGTCGGATTTTCGAAATTCCATTCACAGAAGCGGAAAATTAAGTTTTATGCAAAATTCAGTTTTTAACCTACCACTTAGTGGTTTCACTATTCATCAAAAATTGAAAGTTTTTAGAAAAATACCAAAATTTCACCCTAGGATAATTTCGGTATTCCAAATCCAAAAATGAAGTCCATTTTGAAAGTTAAAATTTCAAAAAGTGGTTATTACTATTCATAACGGCTATTTTAAATAATATTTTAATAGTATATCGTCGTTTAGTGAAACTCGGTATTGCGTACAACACAAGGTATTGAGGAAGGTCGCGGTTGCGTGTAAAGTAAGCCAAGATAGTATGTAGTGAAAGATTCCTTTGATGATATATAAAAACAAAATATTACTCATAAAAATCTCGGGTGTTACAGATTAGGTAGATTTTAACTCCCTTAGAGTTATCCCATTCATGCACTAGAGCACATTGTAAAAAAGAAAGATGGTTGTTCTAAGTACCCTATTCTCCATCCACAACCCCTCTCAGCCTAAACACTCTCAGTGGTAGAATACACCATGTGTTTGATGGTTATTTTTACCTGTCATACAAAGTGAATAATTATGTGGTTATCCCTGGTTTCTCACACCTAGTATGACCCATGTGATCTTAGGGATTTTTCATTGGTTGTCTCACAAATATGATTCAAATGTGACAATAAAGTCAAGATACACACAAAATTTCCAAAATAAAAAAATAAGTTGAGGCATACTAGGGGTCATCCACATACTAGAGCCTCTCATGAGTCTTGGAGAAACAACCCATGTGGCTCTACCTTGGTGATCGAGTGCTTCAACTCTGAAAACCTTTGGCATATGACCTCCAAGATATGTTTCCTCCTTTTAAGCTCTTATTCCTCATCAAAAGCCTCCAAAATAAGATCATCTACTCTTTCCTATTCCAAACCCAGCTCAAAATTGAGATTGGAAATTTGAGAAGTTACCTACTTAATTTGGTTCTCACCATCCTCCAGTTGGGCCCTCAGTTTTCTGATGACCTACGATTGAGTTCTGAGGAAGGCAATAGTCTCCCCTACTTGCTCCTCCGGATGCTGAATCTCCTAGTTTACTTCTCGAATCAAGTGCATGTTGTCAGACTTCTCTTGGATCCAGCCATTCTCTAGATGATGGCTCCCCTCCTAGACCTTTTAAGCAAGATAACCATAGAATAGTGTGTGGAGACCTCAAGAATCTTCCCCTTCAATGTAAATATTACACAACCAATGGAAAAGGGACCCCATACAACCCACCACTTGCAGCTCTAGAGTCTTTTAAAAGAAGCATTGGATTCAATTCCAAGACATACTCTAGATGATATGATTATCTTTGGTGACATGAGGATTAGAGTAATCCATATCATCAGAATATGTGGGATCATACTCTAGAAAAAAAGAAAGGAGTTCTGCAGTAGGTACTTCCTCTAGCTTCCTTTCTAATGGGATGGGATCCAGGTCATGATGATAGTCATTATCACTTGATTCTTCCTCAGTATCCTCATCCTCACAAGCCTTAAGTTCTACCCCACCAAGGGTATCACTCATTGTCACAATCTCTTTTTCATCTAGAACAACGAAGGCTATAACATCATGGATGGTCATCCCCTCAAGAACAAGCACAACCATCAAAAGAGATTCCCCAAATACCCCAGCCCTGTTCACTTTACAACCTTGCAGTGTTCCCATAAATGCATGGAATGAATTAAATTAGTCAATATGATCAGTAAATGATAGGTACAACTCTTTGAGAACAAGGAATTACCGGAGATGAGCACCACCAGGTCAATCTCATGAGTCTCAATGAGGAATTCCACCATAGGGGACCCTTCAACATTGGGTATTTCAATGAGTGACACTACTTCTCCTTTTGTCTTTTGGGAATAATAGGAATAGAATAGAAAAAAACATTGATGTTGAAGCTCTATAAAATGTTTATTATAGACAAATAATATGAAATATGCTCTTACCTTGCAAGGGGGAATTTTGATGATAAGTTGCCTCGGGTATGATGACTACCTAGAAGTGGGTGCTACCATGGGATGTCAGGGTGTGGCCCCCCATAGGTGATGGGAATTACCTGAGGATCTGATTTTTCCACCCTGAACTCCATGGTTGGCCTATCACTAGCTACTTCAGCCCTGGGCACAGGCCTTTGGATGTTCTCCTCCATACCGATTGACACACCTTTACCCCTTATAGTGGATTCCCCTTGCCTAGTATCGTGGTACTCTGGTTTAAGAAAATAATCAATTATTGAATATATATATTAAAATGGAATGGAAAAAAGATAGATGTGAGAGAGTAAATGATTACCTCAAGGTACTCATTCAATTCTTCTTTGGATCTTGCAATCTCACCACTTTCCTAGGGAATCCCTTGATGAGAATCTATCCCCAAGGATTCTTTATCACTAAACTACTCCTCCCCTTCTTATTCATTGGTTTCTTCCTTAGGTGGTGTTTCCTCCCGATCCAACTCTTGAACAAGAATCTCCTTTTTCGGCGGTGGGGGGTGATTTGTACTCTCTCTAATGATATGCATAAAAATACATAGCTATCAGGTACACATGTATCCAATGAAATCACATCCTATCCACAACATAAATGTGGATGAAATTAAGAAGTTCAATTCGATCCTTCTTTAGCTTCCCCCATAGGTCATCCATTGTCAAGTACATCCACAATGTACTCCAGGAAGACCAAAGAGACAGAAATATATAATTGATGACTGGTTATAGAGGATACCTCAACTTTTTATGGAGACCCTCTTTTTTCGTTCCTCAAGGTAACTTTTGAGACCAGTCATATCCAAGAGTTGGTGGTGCAGCACAACCTTGTGAAGTCCCCACTACCATAACTACAACTTGAGTCACCCCAGAAGTATGGATTTCCTCTCAGGGAGTGGCATGTCTACTTCCTCACTATTGTAACTCTCTACTTGTGTGCTCAATCACCAAGATACATTTCCCCAGGATTTCCTCTCGGTTTTCTTCCACCCAATTACTAGAATATTCCCTTGACAGACTAGCATCAACATCAGTTGGTGGAAGCACAATCGTTTCACTAGATCCCACTTTCATCTTCATGTACTATAGTTTGAGAATGATATATGGGTGCCTCTCTTCATGGACAATTGTGTAGAAATTCTTCACCAATCTTTAAAGACACATGAACTACCTGGTAAAATGATATGGAATGTAAGGATCACACAAAACCTTTCCATCGATTTGAGCAACCAACACTCAACACCTTAAGCTTTGTAGGTAATCCCTTTGTTCCCATGAACCTTACATGTTTTCCACCAATGGACCAAAAAGAATCACAATGTGGTTGAAGTTGATGTTTTCATGGTTATCGATCCAAATAAAAATCCTATCTTCATTAAGAATCATCATCTTGACACATCTATATTCAATATCGATGGATTCAGATCAGAATTTAGAGGGGGGATGGCATTATAGAATTTTTAGTCCTCATGATGTGCTTACAACCAACTGTGCACGAACTGGAAAAACCTATAGATCTCCCTTAGTGTGTTTCCCCTTGTGACATGACCCAGTATGTTATACAGTCTGGCCAACATAGGTAACCCTAGATTGGCCTTATTCCTAGCTGCCATGATAACTACCATATAAAATGTTCCTAGGAATATTCACATCCGCATGTCGCTCACTAGAAAACCACCACCCATTTAGGAAAGTGGTATGGAATACATCATAGAGAACTGATGGGTCTTAGCCTCAAACCATGTTATACCACCATGTATGGTACTTACCTTCTTCTTAGATGAACCTGTATGATCCAACCTCTCCCCTATACAATGGGACTGGTAATTGCTTTTGCTGACCCTAAATCCCCACCTTTTTGTCCTTATTAAGTAATAGTTCAAACCATTCCTAGAAATAGGATATCCCTTTGGAATATGGGTGTGAACTCCAGCTTCTCCCTTCACCACCTCCAAACTGTGTTGCAATGTGATTGGGGTTCACTCCCTATCTCCCCAGGTATTCTCAAGTGGAAGAAACTCATTGTAATAGCACCCCTCTAGTGGAATTCCACTAATGTAGTGGATGTAACATAATATGATGTCAACTTCTCTGTGGTAGATATGGAATGTTTTCGTGTCCAGGGACCATCGGCTGAGGATCAATGGTACTAGCTCCTGTATATGGTAAAAAATGGAACTACGACATCCATACAGCTTTATATAGACCAATGTTGCACAACTCCACCATCTATTCCTAGAAAGTGTAGCACACCCAGTATGACCACATAGACTCACTGATGAAGTTTCCACCAGACCTCAGGTCCCAATATTTCTGTCACCCCTTTCTATTTTCTCTCATGATACTTTTTAAAGTAGTGGAATAATGGGAACAGAATTCTTCCACCTCTGGTTCATCCCTTGTGACCATCCTAGTCCTCCCATTCTATTCTTAGATAGAAAAATTCATGTGATCTCTTGCAGCATGACCATGAAAAGTGACATTCTAGAATGGGAGATTGTCTTCATGCATAAACCATGATAAGGGTTAGTCAACTGTTAATGTAGAAATGATCACTTCTTACAGAAGTATGAAGTTCCAAAATTGGAGGTAATATTTCAGAGGATAATCCTTCTGTGGTTGTGTCAACATACCAGAAAGTAGTTGTTCTTCTGATACAACCCTCCCAGCCTAAAGAATCAGAGGGTTCCCAATCATTTTAGCTCTCTAATAAGCGACAACAGCTTCAATATAATTAGCATCATGGTTGTTATCCATTTCAAATATGTATTAAAGATCCAAGTATGAATCACACAAGATTTCAGGTTCATAATGCAAGATGAGATTTTTCACGCAAGATCTGACAACAGACTTGAAAAACAAAGGTATTTTGGGAATGTTCGAATCATGCAAGAAGCATAAGTTACGCAAAAGAAGTGTACAATGCTCAGTTTTCCATGAAAGAGGATTGAACTTAAACAGATGATAACAAATTGCACAGAATGTCATGTTACCATATTTTTTCTACACTCATTTTATTTATAGGGATGGACCTAATCTTTGAAGCACATGTAAGGGGATTTATGTTCCAAGAGACATGTTTTTCACACATCCATTATAATCAACCCTTCTCTTTGTCCTTTCCCTTGGAACCTGACCTTATAGTCCCCTTTCAGCTTATAATCCAAGTGGTGGTAATTTGTTGGTGAAAATTCTGTATGATTCCATAAAACACCATATTTGGGTAAAATGAAGCCATATTCTTACTCAACGGAACATTCTGATAAGGCCAAGGAAGCTACTTACAAGTTTCATAGTGTTTATGCAAGATTTAAATCTATGTGTAAGGATTTTTCACACCCAATGTGATGTATCTCACACCCTTTCCATGAAAACTAGTGCAATGACTAATTCAGGTGTGCACAAGAGGGTTGAATTGCACACAATACCTGAAGCCACACAAGAAACTCTAGTGCGCCCAATAAGTCATCAAACCAAACCTTGTGCGCTCATCCACCACAGAAAAGGAAAGGAGTTGCACAAAAAACCTCTTATGTACCCAAAACCTTACATGCCATCATTGAAGGATTATTTTATATATTGAAGTCCACCCCCACCCCCTTCTTCAAGGTGATCCTTTGGAAGTCGAACTATCACTCTGCTACACATAAGAACGATGTTTCAAGACATTGAAAATGGCATGAAACCCTCTAGGTAGATATCATTCACATAGGTTCCCTATGGGTCCTCCCATGAGTGGGCCCAATGTTTTGTAATCATCACCCAACCTATTTTTTTCTAAGTCATGTGCATGCAATGGATACTTCTACATGAAACCATGACCATGTGAACAACACACTAATGTTATGTGCAAGCCTTACCCTGCACACACACACCCTGTAATGCATGAACCCCTTCTTTGAAGCTCTATGACATGCTTTATGAAAAAGAACCATGTATAAGAACCCTTTTCATGAAACCTCCATACCATGAATGCACCTCTTTCTCACATCCCTCCAAGATTGCACACAATTATTTCATTCTCCCTTGTGAGGTGCCCCTTATGCCCCTAGCGCATTCATTACCATACCTTTTTCTTTTAAGCATAGGTATTCTAATGCCTTTTTCTTTTATATCATAGGAATTCTAATGTGGGACTCATGATCAACCACTCTAATACATAGTTACACCTTGGAATTTCATAATCCATGTCCCACCTAGGGGTGTGTGTGCGACGGTTATGTAAGCCCAAGGGGTGAGGATTGAGTCCCCCACGTCCATGATACATGATGTAAAACTGCCAAGAAACATTGTCCACGAAATATGCCGTTAAACTATAACCTTAACCTATATTAAATGCTCAAGATACTCTATGTACGATTGAAATGGAATGAGATCTTCCCACATCTAATTATATCCTCCTCATAAAGAATCAGATCCTCCTTGGGAAACTTCCATGTCTAATCCCCACACACCCTTTATAGGATGCTCCATGTACGACTCACAAGGAATGAGATCTTCCTCACATGGAATAATATCCTCCTAACATTGAATGGAATACTCTTTGGGTAGCTTCCATGCATAATCCCCACTACATCACTCGTCAAAACTTATTTAGTGACACAATAATCATGTCTACTACTTCCTCTTGTTTCTCACACCGAGCATGAATAACATGGGATTAGAGGCTAGATGAGATAATGAAAAAGCCTCAACCATAAAATGGTAATCCCTCCTAGAGTAAGCCCTAATATTCACCTTCTCATGGGCCACTCCCATGTGTAAGCCCAAACTATATGGTCCACTTATATGGGACTTCTCCTCAGGTATAAACTCTAAACCCCCCCCCCCTCTCAAACTACATGGACTGTGATTCCAAACAAATTTGGATACACAGGAATCCTCTTTGAGGTCCAATCCCAAAAATCATTACCCTCCATCCACTCCATCAAATCCATAAATAATCCATCCTGATTTTACTCGACTGGCACATCTCAATGGGATCATGCCACCCATTTGGGCTACTCTTACATGTAATCCCCATCCACATCATCACTACTCCTAGAAAAAACCAGGTAGATCACATGTGTAATCCACACACAATTCAACCAAGATAATTCATATTTCCAAGGGCTGTTTTAATGTGTAATCGATATACCATCCCTTGATGATGCTCCTTTCACGGTGTGAGTATCCTTACCACATGATGTTAAACTGTATGGACCAGTCCTATCACGTGAACTAAAACTGCAGCAACGTAGTATGTTGATTTTGATCCTTGTCTTCTAAATAGGGTACATAGGACACATCTCTTAAGGTTCAATCATGACCAATGGTAAAACTTGGTGCCCACTCCTAAGGGATGAACCTCTCTGATCTACCTCTAAGGGTGTCCAGTTCAACCATCATAGTGTGACATCTTCCCTTTATAGGACACACCTCCTAGATCCAACTCCATGGGAATTCTGTTCCATCCATCAGTAAAAATTCTTGGTGTTCCCTCGTTGGAATGTACCTCCTTGATTTTCCTTTTCAATACCATGGAATTCAATATTTTATTTTGAAAATTAAATGGGATTATTTCGAGACTAGGTGCTGATACAGCATGTGATTTCAAGGCGCGGAGTCCCTGAAATGATCTATCAAAAAATGTTATGTCTAAAATAGCACGGGTGACATGATTTCTTAAAAAGTTGAATAAATATTAAATGGGTGCCCAGATCAGAAATATAAGGGTACCATTAGATCAGGATGGGGGGTTTACCCTAGGCGCGACTTAAGTTTAGTTGATGCAAGCCTCTATTAAGAAAACCTAAAAATGGTATAACCGTAAATAAAATTATTAAATAAAATTATTTTTTTCAAATCTTTATAACTCACAAATAGTAACTCGAATTGAAAATATGAGACCACAGTTGAGCTTGTGAGGGTATTATTTCCTTAGGAAGAGCCTAACATTGGCTGGTGTAGGTCAATAGTGGAAAGTAGTTTTTGACCATAAGTAAAATAATTAAATAATGTTATATTATTTTCAAATCCGTATAAATCATAAACGCTAACTCAGATTGAAAATATGAGAGTACCATTGAGTTCATGAGGGTATGATTTCCTTAGGCGAAGCCTAAAATTGGCCGGTGTAGGCTGACTGTGAAAGTGGGTTTTTGGGATGTAACTATAAATAAAATAATTTAAATAAAAGTTATTTTATTTTAGAATCCTCATAACTCACAAACGGTAACTGTGATTCATAATCTAAAACCATGATGGAGTTAGTAATGATAGGTTCTCATTAAGCATGACTTAACCTTGACTGGCGTGATTCGATACAAAAAGTTAATTTTTGTACTATTCAGAATAAAAATAGAACAACTTAAAAGTTATTTTAATTGTTTTCTTCATATTTGAGAAGTGTCATGTCAGCACTACGGTGAAACGATGATGCGAAGATGAATCACATTAATGAACCTCATTAATGAATAAGTGTAACGACACTACAATGCAGTGTAACAAAAACCCTAATTCGTATTTTGTGAATTAATAGCCTAAAAAGAAACGAAGGATTGTTGTCACAATCCTGTAATTGCTCTGAGGCTTTGGTGGGTAGAGACAATGAATGGTGATGGACAACCTCTCCAATGACGAATGCCAATGAATCAGACGGTGGCGATGACACTCTTGTAGAGGGGATTCAGGATCGAAGATCAACGGGTGACGACGAACGATAAAAATCCAAAAATCTCCTTTACCATGAAGGGGTTTAAATTCTTCGTGAATTGGTTATCCTCATTATCCCCTCTAAACAAATAATGTGGATCAATACTCTAAAAATTTGATCTGGGGATTGATTTTCCTTGCGTCGTTAGGAAATATAATTCCAGGTTCATATCAAGATTAAATATTAGTGATTTATAATTTATACGTCATGATACCCCTAACATGAACAAATAAAGACCAACATGAAAAAAGTTTGGTTGTTCATTTGGGTGTTCTTTGTGATCCCCTCCTTCTATCTCTCTCTATTCTTCGCGGCGTAATGGACAGCGGTGCATCGCCTATAGAGGCTCCAGGTGGAAGGGTCATGGATATGTGGGTCGTAGCACCAACGAGAGACCATGACACCCAGCCGTAGCAGCAGCACCACGGCCATGGAACCCAGTTGGAGGAATATTGGATGTGGTCCCCTGGCCGTGGCGGGAGGCCGCGTGCTGGTAGCATGCCGTGACGGCAGCAGGAGCCGCCGGCACAAAGGCCGGTGGCTAGCTGTTGGTGGAAGCGGACACCCGTCCATGTTAGTGGCACATGCGGCCACCTAGCCACGTCACAGGCGCATGCAGCCACACGAAAGCATCAGAGGCACACAAAGAAACATGACCACGTCAGAGGTGCACGTGACCACCCGGTCCCTTCGGAAGTGCACGCAGCCACCCAACCGTGTCGAAGGCGCACACGGCCACCTGACTCCATTAGAGGACCATGCATCCACCCGACCGTGTTGGAGGCGCATGTGGCGCAATGTCATGGTGCACAGACAGCGGTGGTGAGATGGACCCACAGGTCACCTGGTAGGGCCGGTCTGCATGAAAGGATTGTCGAAAGAGGGTGGTTCCACTTGGGTGCCACGTTGGAGGAGAGGCCCATATTAGTAGTCCATGGCACGAGCTGGCACGCGGTCCTGAACCACATGTGAAAAAGGTACCTGGCCTTAGCCGGAATCATGTGGCATAAATCGAACACCCTTCAAGTGTCTGGGAAGGGGGGAAATGGCCCACCATGCAGGATGGTTCGGTGGCGTGAACTAGGCCACTGGGCAGCCAGGGATAGAGAAGAGCTGACCCACCATTATGGCCCTGGCTGGCGAGACAAACCAGGCTGCTAGGTTTCTAGGGCCAGAAGTGAACTGGCCCACCTGTTATAGGCTGGGTCGGATGAAACTGGGTCACCCGGAAGGCTGGACCCACAACTGAACCAGGCCGAGTCCAGTAAGGCCCAATGAGCCTATCCTAGTGGCTAGGCTTGGACAAACCCTACCAGGTCAGGTCGGACGAACCAGGTTTGTTCATGTAGGACCCCCAATTCTGGTTGGTTGGGTCATTCTGACCAAGTCCGACCGGGCCCAAACACAACCGACCCTTGTTTACTAAAATGCTAATATCTTTCCAGCCGGGCTTCAATTAACACATCGTCTACCGCTTTGGGACCCTTGAAAAAAGGCGGTCCTTTTGGAATACTCTAAGTGAGATTTCATGGTAGTTGATATGAAACCGATGTCTTGAGGATTATATTCTCCTAGAATCAATCACACTACAGGAATGCATACTATGGTTGGCTGTGACATGAAGGATATGACGAGCGGGTCTTAGTGATCCAATTGGACAAGAGAGGAGTGGGTCTTAGTGATCCAACTAGCCCATGGATGATCAGGTATAACTGATCCAACTTGAAAAGAGATGATCGGGTCTTAGTGATCCATTTGGCCCAGAGATAACCAGGTCTATTCAATCTAGCTGGCCTAGAGACAGGTGGGTCTATGTGATAGAGATGGCCCGGAGACGAGTGGGTCTAAGTGATCCAGCTGGCCCGGAGATGAGCGGGTCTAAGGGATTCAGCTGGCCCCAGAGATGAGTAGGTCTCAATGATCCCACCAACCCAGGTGATGAGACAGCCTAAATGATGAATCCCTCAGCAATACAAACGTTCAGATATACTATTAATAATTCTACTTCTTATACATTGAGTTATACCTAGTTTGAGTTGTCTTTATTGTGTGGTCATTCTCTATGGTCTTTCCTTTTTTTGGTGGGTCCCTACTGAGTATTTTGTTACTCACCCCTACAAGGGCTTCGCCCGTACATGTTGTGTCCTGTGAAGGTGATCGATGCTTTCATGAAGACCTTGGTGGTTCAGGACATGGTGGATCTCAGTGATATGGGATGGATGAGCATACATATATGAATATAGGTAGCTACCCTTCACCTACCCTTCATGTGGGGTCTTGAGTGGAAAAACAATGGCATTTTTATTTTCTTTTGTGGTTTTTGGGTTTTTATTATGGCCCCTTTGTAATTTTAGTTATATTGTACACTCAGTAGTTTTCTCAGAAATATTTTTGGTTTACTTTGAGTTTAATTTCCGTAGTTTCATCTTTATGTGTGTGTATAGGTTTTAAGGAATATGTCTTACCTTTTTGGGATACACATTTTTGGTGCTAGTCGTCAGCCCATAGTCAATGGAAGGGGGCTTGGGGTAGTCACACCATGGGCCCTAGGGGACGGATCGTGATAAAGTGGTATCAATGGATGTCAGTTATACCTTAAAACCCCAGAGTCTATGAGTTTGGTTTAGGGGAAATAGTGTTAAGTGTTTTGAATTTGGATTTCAGGCGAGGGAGTCCAGTTTTGTTGTGACGACCGATATATCCACACACTAGGACCCGAAATTATTCTTTTCAACTCGATGCATAAAAACCCTAGTTTTATGTGCCTCTGAATGTTTTCTTATGATTTTCTAAGTTATAGTTAGCTAATCATGTATATTCAATTAATCTTGATTAATCTTGATCTCATTCAAGATGCCTTCATACAGACAGCCAACCAAGATTCTAGTGTGACACCATGAAGATGGTCCATAGAGAGATGAGGCTTTGGTATAGGGAATGTTGCCCGAGATGGCACCTTCCGGTGGTTTCTTAGCTTCACCACCACCCATTGGTCAGCAGTTACTATCGATGCTACTGGTAGAGGAAGCAAGTAGTCTTAGTGCCTTACATGAGTTTCAGTGACAGACACCCCTCAGTTCTGAGGTGAGATTAACTCACAGGAGGCTGAGGACTAGCCTAAGGTGGTGACCGAGTTTTTTGTCTAGTCAGGGAACCATTAGATCAGATGGTGGTCCTAGAAGTAAACCTATTTTGTGGTTCATCAGGGTGATGGTGGGGTTAGATTACCCAATCTTTTGACGAGGTGACTTTTTCCGTGGTTAGAGCTTGAGAACCTTTCTTAGAGAAGGGTATCTTTCCATAAATGTTAAGGTTTATTCCTACCCATGAGTTTCTATAGCTTCGCCAGGATGACATTTCAGTAGTTGTGTATTACTCTAGGCATACAGACCATTATAGGTACTCGATAAATATGACACGAACAGTGCTTCAGGGCTCGGAACTTCGAGAAAGATGTATTTAGGGACATCGAAGCCAAAAGTATTCATATGTTCATTCATACTTATGATAGGGTTCTAGAGAGAACATTTTTGTCTGAATGTTCTTTGGATGAGAAGATACAACCAGTGGGAGTCAGCAGATGAGCGGACCTCAGTGGTCTAGCAGGCGAGTAGAACTTAGTGTTCTAGTAGCTGAGTAGACCTTAGAGACTCATCATAGATTACTTGTCCCATCGTGTTGATAGTGAAATTGTGGATATTACACCAGGGTAGAGACAATTATTGCAACATATTAATCTGTATGGTAGAATATTTGATAGAGGAGTTGGAAGAGTAGAATGAGGTGGCATAAGTTTTATCATGTTACAACCACCACCCTAATGTAGTCCACACCAGGCTCAGGGATCTGGAAGACAAAGTAAGGGGGTAGCTTCATGCGGCCATCCTTACCCATGTAGCAGTGGATGTTTTGAGTTTTCAGTTCCCTATAGGGGTGGATGAGTATGAGGACATATTTCCAAAGGATTTTCTAAGACTACCTCGTTGCAAAGAGATAGACTTAGGAATTGATTTGTACCCCGTGATGACATGTATATCTACACTTGCATGTCGTATGGCTCCCGAAAAGCTCCAGGAACTGAGAGTAAAGTTTGAGGGCTTGTAGAGGAAGGGGTTCATAAAGACTAGTATTTCATGATGGGCAGTCCTAGTGTTGTTTTCCAAGAAGGCAGACAAAATCTTGAGGTTATATGTGTGGACCTAAAGCACCTAAACTAGGTGACCGTGAAGAACAAGTATCCTATATTGAGGACTGATGACCTCTTCGACCAGTTGAAGGGAGAAAGATGGTTCACGAAGATATACCTCAGACCAGTCTATCACCAACTTCGAGTACAAGATGAGAAAATATCAAAGACAACTTCAGATGTTTCTACATCCATTACGAGTACTTAGTGATGTTTTTTGGCATGAAGAATACCCCAGGAGTGTTTATGGGACTCATTAATAGGATCTTCCATCCATATTTAAACCGTTTTGTAGTGGTCTTCATTGATGACACTTTTGTGTATTCAGCATCCGAGGAGGAGAATACAATACACATGAGTATGGTTCTTGACACATTCTAAGAGAACCAACATTATGGAAATCTCTTGAAGTGTGAGTTCATGATATGAAAGGACCACTTCTTGGGACATGTCATCCCAAAATATGGATTTTCAGTTGATCCAGTGAATATAAGAGCAGTTCTTTCTTGGGAGGCTCCCAAGAGAATTACCGAGGTGTGAAGTTTCCTTGTGTTGGATTGTTACTATTAGAGGTTTTTACCTGACTTCTCCAGGATGGAAGCACCCGTGACAGCATTGATGATGAATGGAAAACCCTTTTTGTGGACATAAGGGTTACAACAGAGCTTTCAGCAGCTGAGGCAGATCTTGAACAGTGATCCTATCTTGTGGTTTCCAGAGGAGCGCACTAACAATGTGGTGTACTCTGAAACATCAATAACTGAGCTTGATTGTGTCCTGATGCAAGGGAAATTAGTGATTTCTTATGGATCATGATAATTGATACCACAAGGGAAGAACTACGTGACTCATGACCTTGAGTTGGTAGCAGTAGTCTTCGCACTATAGATGTAGTCACACTACTTTATGGGAGAATGATTTTAATCTGACCACAAGAGTCTCAAGTATATTATTTCTCAGAAAGATCTGAACCTGATACAATATATTTGGATAGAGTTCCACTAGGTCTATGACTGTGAAATACTCTATACTCTTGGGTAGAGGAAACGTGGTGGAATATTCTCTCTGTAGGAGATCAAGTTCATAGCTACTGAACGAGGCCTTAGAGCAGTTGGCCTCGCTTCAAGTACCCTTTTTGGATAAATATGAGGAATATTTTCTTAAGTTGATAGTATTTACCCCTACACTCTTACAGTAAGTCAGGTAGGCACAACTCAGAGATTCTAATTGTGATACTACACAGGCCCAAATGTCCCCAAGGCATTCCCCTGATGAATATTCAAAAGGTGGGGAGCACGTGATCCTCTTCAAAGGATTCACTATTGTACTAGTGGCATTATAGGAGGAATTATTGGAGGAGTTCCATACATATCCTTTGGAAGTACATCCAGGTGTGGTGAAGGTGTACCAAGACCTCCGACATCTGTACTGGTGGCCAGGGATGAAGAAGGTAGTGGCAGATTTTGTCTTTAGATGACTCATTTCTGAGAAAGTGAAGGATGAGCACCAGGTTCTAGATGGTTAGACAAAACCTCTAGAGGTACCAGAGTATAAGTGGGATGGGATATCGATGGACTTCATGATAGGTTTAACACATATGTCCAGAGGGCATGATACCATCTGGGTGATTGTAGACCAAATCACCAAGTCGGCCCACTTCCTACCCATTCGAGACAAGGGTTTAGTAGAGAGCTAGGGCCACCTCTATGTGTAAGAGATAGTTCGGCTCCATGGAGTCCCATCTATGATAGTCCCAAATCATGATGAATGATTTAAATCCTAGTTTTAGAATGGATTATAGTAGGTTTTTATGACTCATATGAGATTTATCGTGACCTTTTACCCATAGACATATGGCTAGACAGAGCAGACCATATAGACCTTGGAAGTCATGCTTCATGCTTTAGTTCTTAATTTTGTTCACAGTTGGGAGGAACACCTAAAACTAGTGGGTTTTGAGTACAAAAACAGCTACCACTCCACCATCGGTATGACACAGTTCAAAGAACTACACATATGACTGTGTAGGTCTCCATTATGCTATATAGACCTAGGGGAGTTAGCACTCATGGGTTTAGAGATGGTACATGCTACCAATGAGAAGGTGTAGGTCATAAAAAATTAGATGAATATTTAATAGAGCTAATAGAAGTCCTATGTTGATTGGAGACTGAGAAACTTGGAGTTCTAATATGGGGACCACATATTCCTATGGGTATCTCCTCGATGAGTGATATAGAGATTTGGAAGGGGCGGCAAGTTAAGTCCCATGTTCATCGGACCTTTCTTGATACTGCATAGAGTGGGAAATTTGGAGTACCGCTTGGATCTACTGCAACAGCTAGATAGGGTGCATGAAATCTTATATGTATCCCAGCTGAGGACATACATGAAATACCCTTATCATGTCATCGACTACAACGAGCTAAATATTGACAATAGGGATACATTCACGGAGTACCTGATGGAGATAGAGGATTGAATGTAGAGGATCCTTTATGGACATTTGATTCCTATGGTGTGTATTCGTTGGTAGCATGGAAATATCTAGGAGAGCACGTGGGAGTGGGAGGCCTAGATTGATGTTCAGTACCCCCATTTGATTGATTAGCCCTTGTTTTGGCATACAAGGATGTAAGGCCCTAAATAAGGGAGTAATTTAATACACCAAAACTCCATGATTTTTTTTGAAAACTAAAGGGTAAATTGTGAGACTAGGTGTGGAGAAAACATGTGATTCTGAGGCCAAGAGTTCCCAAAATGATCCATCAAAAAATGTTAATTTTTATATAGCGTGCATGTGTGATTTTCTTAAAAAAGATGAATAAAACATAAAATGGTACCCATATCATAAATCTAATTGTACCATTGCATTCATAATGGCTTGTTTACCCTAGGCATGACTTAAGTTTATTCTGCGTGAGTCTTTAGTGAGAAAGCATGAAAATGGAATAATCGTAAATAAAATAGTTAAATACAATTATTTTATTTCTAAAATACTTATAATGCATGAAAAGTTTCTCATATTGAAAATTTGAGACCACTGTTGAGCTCAGGAGGGTATTCATTCATTAGGAAGAGCCTAACATTGGATGGAGTGGGTCAATAGTAGAAAGTAGTTTTTCGTAATAAATAAAATAATTAAATAAAGTTATTTTATTTTTAAATCCATATTACTCATAAAAGGTAACTCGAATTGGAAATCAGAGAGTATCGTTGAGTTCGTGAGGGTATAATTCCCTTGGGTGGAGCCTAAAATTGGCCAGTATGGGCTGGCTGTGAAAGTTGGTTTTTTGGATGTAACCGTAAATAAAATAATTTAAATTAATGTTATTTTATTTTTGAATAATCAAAACTCAAAAAAGGTAACTTGGATTAAAAATAAGAGACCATTATTGATTTCTTAATGAGATGTTCTCTATAAGCATGACTGATCCTTGATCAGAACGGGTCAAGGGAAAAAGTTAATATTTGGAATTTTCATAAGAAAAATAAAATAACATAAAAAGTTATTTTAATTTTTTTTCTTCATTGTTGAGTAGTGGAACATCATAATTGCAGTGTAGCAATGGGGTGACGATGAATCACATTAATTGACCTCATTAATGAGTTCGGGTAATGACACTGCAACATAGCATAACAGAAACCTTGATTCACATTTCATCAATTAATTGCCTAACAAGAAATGCAGGATTTTTGGAACACTCCTGAAATTGATTTGACTCTTTGGTGGGTGGAAATGGCAAACAATGAAGGAGAACCTCTCCAACATCAAACATTGGAGAATCAGATGACAAAGACAAGACCATTAGAGAGCGGATTCGAGATCAGAGATCGATAGACGATGATGAACAATCATCCTCAAGAAATATCCTTTCCTAGATATGGGTTTAAATTCTTATTCAATTGGTTATCCCCATTCACCGCCTCAAAATAAAAAATGGGGATGAACTCTCTAACAAGTTGATCCATGGATGGATTTTCTGTGAGGGGTTGGGAAATATAATTCTAGATTGATTTTGGGATAAAATCTTAGTGATTTATAATTTATACCTCGTGATAAAGTTAACACGAACAAAGGTTGGTTTTTTATTTTGGTGTTCATTGTGATCCCCTCCATCTCTATCTCCCCATTATTCGTGGCATAACAGATGACAGAACATCGGCTGTAGAGGAACCAGGAGGAAGGGCCACGACCAGGAGGGCTGTGGAACTAGTGAGAGACTACGACACCCTGATCGAAGTGGTGGAACCCCGATCATGAAAACAAGAGGGAGGCGTCATGCTCGTAGCGCACCGCGGCAGCAGCATGACCTGCTGGCACAGATTCTGGCAACTAGCGGTAGGTGGACGCAGCCACCCAGCCATGTCAAAGGCACACGTGGCATAAAGATGAGGGTAACAAGGAATGAAATGTCTATGTGAGAAAATCAGCCCTGGAGGGAAGTGCCGCTCGGGCACCACATTAGAGGAGCGTCGCGCGCTGGTGGGCCATGACAGGAGCTGGCATGCTATCCTAGACCGCGTACGAAGGAGATGGTTGGCCTCAGCCAGCTGCATGTGGCATGAACCGGATGCCCCGTGGGCATCCATGTAGTGGGAAACAACCCACCATACATGTTAGGCTAGTGGCGCAAACAAGGCCACTGGGAGGCCCGGACTGGAGAAGAGCGGACCTACTGATGCAGGCCGAGCCGATGAGACAAACTAGGCCACTAGGCGTCCTGAGCTAGGAATGAACCGGCACATATTTTTCAGGTTGGCCCGAATGAAACTGGGTCGTTGGGAGACCTTGTGGGAAGAACCCACAACCAAAATGAGCTGAGTCTAGTAATGACCAATGGCCCTAGCCATGAAACCAGGCTGGACCAGGCCAGCACATACCCCACTAGGTCAGGTCAGCCAAATAGGGTCGGGTAATGCGGGACCATCTGGTTGGGTTGGTCAGGTCGGTCCGACCAGGTTGGACTGGGCCCAAACACAATTGACCTTTTTATTAAAATTCCAATATCTTATAGACCGATTGTTATATTGACACGCCCTCTATTGTGTTTGAACCCCTGCAATGAGTCAGTTCTTTGGGAATACTCTACGTAATATTTTTGTGGCAGTTGAGATGTGATAGATGGCTTGAGGAGTATATTCTTCCAGAATCAAGTGTGCTATGAGCAATAATCCTATGGTGGGTTGTGATGCAAAGTTTATGATGAGTGGGTCTTTGTGATTCAGCAGGAAAATAGAGGAGTGGGTCTTAGTGATCTAGTTGTCCCAGATACAAGTAAGTCTAAGTGATCCAGCTAGCCAAGATACGAGTGAGTCTCAATGATCCAACTGGCCCAGAGGTGAGCGAGTCTATGTGATGTTGCTGGCCTAGAGGCGAGTGAGCCTAAATGATCGAGCTGGCCCATAGAAAAGCTGGTCTATGTGATCCATTTGGCCCAGAGATGAGCGGGTCTAAGTGATCAAGCTGTCCCCAGAGAAGAGTGGTTCTTGGTGATTCTGCTGGCCTAGGTGACGAGCGGGCCTAGATGATGAATCCCTCAACAGTATGAATTTTTAGCTTTACGTCTAGTAATTCTACTTCTTATACTTTGATTTATACATAGTGTGAGTTGTCTTCACTATGTGGTCCTTCCATTGGGGTTTGGGGTCCCTATTGAGTATTGTGATACTCACCCTTGTATGGGATGTTCCTCTACGTGTCGTGTCCCATGCAAGTGATCGATGCTTTGACGAAGACCTTAGTGGCTCAGGACCAAGTGGTGCTCAGTGATATGGGAAGAATAAGTGTACTTCTATGGATACCGACATATACCCTTCCCCTACCCTTCAAGTGGGGTCTTGAGTGGATAGACCATGCCAATTGTAAATTCCTTTGTGGTTTTGGGCTTTAATTCTTTCCCTTTGGTACTTTCAGTTATATTTTACTCTCAGTAGTTGTATTAGTGATAGTTGTGGTTTACTTTGTGTTCACTTTTTGGAGTTTTATCTTTGGGTGTGTGTATAGGTTTAATGGAAAATGAATTCTCTTTTCGGGATATGAATTTTTGGTGCTTTTTCCATCCCCTGGTCTATGGAAAGTGGGATTGGGGTAGTCACAAAATGGGCCTGGTGGACGGGTCATGACAGCCTCTGTGGGGAATTCTAATCAACCTTTTCCACTCTCTACAAGACATTAAACCTTTGACTGAACTCATACTGCTGCCTCATGAAAAACATGGGATGATTGAGGTGAAAGCCTTGGAATACATGCATCTACAATTTCATCTACCTCATGCTAAATATGGGATTCCCATTGTCACAAATCTTCTATGAGGGAGAATAAATGTGACCAAAGTTCCTAATATCCATACATGCTTGTGATCCCAACAAGACTACTATCATAACTGAATGTTTTTATACTATCAAGAACCTTTTGAATGTCTAGACAATATCAATGTAATTAACTATAATCCACAAATAGATAGAACTGAGAATTAGTTCAATGAACACAACTTAAATCTTTTAGGGAGACCCAGACTAGGTTAAGGGTTCCAAGGAGGAATCCATGGAAATAGAAAATGACATCCCATTATCCTATTTCAATCAAGGAGTATACATCACCGTTGATAGTGATAAATTTCTCCCTCATTTGGAAATCGGTAATATGGGGAAACATGATGCGAAAATGAGCACACATTTAGACATGTAGGTAGTTGCACCTTGGTGTAAGCATTAGCAAAAAAAATGATCTATTATCCATTGTAATATATCTTTTGAGGCATGTGTCTAGGATATTAGGTAATGCATTTTTTCTGAAAGCCTTTTCTGTTAGAGAGCATGTTCAGATCATGAAGTTGATGATAATCTAGATAGAGTAAGTCTTGTTGTTTAAATATGTTCATGATGAGTGGTATTTAGTAGAGTTAGTGCCCTGGGAAGTATCGCACCATGCACTTGAGCATGTTGAATGGCCATATTATAGAGTGGATGTTCTAGACATGACCTAGAAGGACTGTCCCCGATAAATATTAGTATTTAGGGTAGACCTGGAAATGATTTCTGGGAATATCTATGTATCCCATTAGATTGGGAATCAAGTGATACATAGTTCTGAAACACAATGCGATAGGTGTTCAATATCGATGGAAATGTGGGGGTGACCACTCAAATGAGGGATGCATGCATCATGGAGTTTCAAATCATGTGATGGGGACATGAACCATATAGTTTAATATATTGTGGAAAGGTCATTGAATTACTTTTTTATAATTATATGGAGAGGAAATTAGTCACCACCCAATGGGTGGGGGTATATTCTCATACTTTTCCCATGAGGTACCTCTTGTTGATGCATGAAGCGTCCCATGTTTATTACATGGGGTATCCCAAATTTTTTTGGGTGTACTGAAATTTAATTTCATGAAGCTAGACAATGGGGAATGGGGCTTACACACTAGTATTACCATTCTTTCATCCTCATGTTAGAACATGAGGGAAACATAACCTACTGATGGATTGGGGGATATGATTGGGGATTACTCCTGAGAAGGAGGGTCATGGATGGTTTTTGGGAGAAAAATAGAGAAAATGTGTGGGATCACACCCAAGAGAGGCCCATTGGTATTTTCACCATTTAAGGTCACATAGACATCCCCACCAAGGGGTGGGTTTAGGTATATTCATCTAGTGATCAAAAATAAAGTGGTCATCTCATTTTTATCACATGAGACATCTTATACTTAACACATAAGACTTCATATTCTTGTTACATAAGGGAAGGCTGCAATTTACTATTATGGGCTAAGGGAGGGGTGAATTTCTAGTAAATTTATAACTGTAATTTAATATAGAATGGCTATGCATCACTATCTATCCCATGAAACTTGGAATCAAGCCATACATAATTCCAGAACTCGATGCAATTGGTGACTGGAACTGACAGTAGAGTAGAGGTTTTCCAATCAAGTGAGGATAAGGCACTAAATCTAGGAAAATGTTTCCCGAATACACGAGGATCACCCATCCATGATATGAAATTTGGTGTAATATTTTAAATATCTTTTTACAAAACTAAATAGGTAACAACTCAGAATGAAAGGAGGGTGAATAAAGTCATGTTGTAACACCCGGAGATTTTGTGAGATATTTTTTCTCAATTAAATTTAATCTTTTTGATATTTTTAATTTCATGAAACAATGATTTTAACTTATGATACACGAAATAATAGGTATATATTGAATTATAAGAAACACTAATATTAGCTTTCTTCACATGAAACAACGATAGCGTGCATGACACGCGACACCGAGCTTCAGAAAACCAAGAAATAATATTATTTTAAATATGACCATTATAAAATATTCATTAAATAGGTTGGAATAAATAGTATAAAATTATTTATGAAATATGAATATAAATTTCCTAGTCAATATAAATTTATTTATAAAGACATAGTAAATAATCAATAAATTTTTAGTAAAGTAATTATATTTATTAAAAATATATTTTCTTTAAAAATGTTTTTTATTTATTATTATAGTAAAATATTATGATTAATTTATAGATACTTTAGAAAATTTAATTTATAAAATTTAACTAGAGTTTTTTAATCATCATTTTGAAATTAAATTAAACTGAAATTTTGGTTTTTTTCGAAAAATATTGAATTTTTTGTGAATAATGAAAAATACATATTTTTGAAAAACTATCATTTATTTCTAGAAAATTAAGTAATTTAAACCCACAATTATGTTTTAATGTAACATAAGTATTATTTATTACTATTTAAATAACTTAATTACTTTTTAATCTTCTTTATATTGGATTTTAGTATGAATTTATTTTTGGGTTTAAAAAGTGTTTTTTTTTTCTGAAAAATGTTTTAAAGTGCATCATGTTTTTCCATTTTTGTTAATTAAATTAATATATAATAAGAAATGTTTAAAATTATATTTATAGATAATATATAGATAAATTTTAACTTTTTTCATAGAATTATTATTATTAGCCATAAGAATTAATAAAAATAATCTTATGCTTGGAAACAAATAAACTTCTCGAAAACCCTCTTTTTCATCACGCCTGTGGGTTTTGTTTTAAATTTAATTTTTTCTAGTTTTATAATATTTAATTTGAAATATAATGTGAAATTTTGAAATCCAAATATTATAATTATCTTAGGGTTAAATGTTGATAATTTTTTGAAAAGATTAATTTTTTTTGATGAATAGTGAAAAATAAAAAAATTTAATTAAAAACCACATTTTTGTTTAAAATATTTATAAAGTAAATTTATATTTTAAATTGGTTTAAAATTAAAATTAGTTCAATTATATATATATTAATAAAATTTAGGTAATTTTATTTAATTTCATATTTAAATTAGATATAAAAACTTTGTAATCTTTAGAATATTTTCTCTTTGAAAACCCTCTTATTCATCACATATGTGGGATAAATTTTAAATATATGTTTCCACTTATTTTATTTGAATTTAGAATATTTTATTCCATATTTTTAATTTGAATAATTTATGTTATCTAATAATTTAAACTTAATTTTTTACCAAAATGAATAGTTAAAATAGTAAAAATTAATTAACATAGTTAAGGTAAAAATGGTTTTACCGGGGTTTAAACTGAAAATATAAGTGTAAAAATTACCAAATACATATTAAAAAACTATTTTATGGAAATATGTATACATTTTATCTTCTATTATATATAATTTTCAATTATTAGATCATTTTGACATGAAACAAATGCGGGTAGAATTCTTTCATTCAAAAAATATCATGTATGCCACCCAACTTATTTATAAAAGGCCACCCATTATTTTATCCTATTTACACCATAAAATTCTTTTGGATCAGAAAATACCTACCCAAATCCTTTCCAAAATTCCCTCATATCCTAATATAATACTTATTTTTGACATAAATCAACCTATGAAGGATTTTGGTGTAATCCTAAGGAGGATACCCGAGGAAGAGGTAACTTTCATCAATGATATTTTTTATTTCATTTCTTCCTACACCTAATTAAATTATTATTATAACATTATTATATAAAAACAAAAATATATTCCATATAATGATATTTTTTTGTTATTATTATAGCCTACAACCATCAAAACACACATAAAATGTGTTAATAAATCATAGTTTGTGCATACAACAGAGTACCACCACGTGAACTGATGTCGTTATTTTTTACATTAACACCTATTATGGCTGGAAATAATGATATATTTAAATTTTATATATGATTTTTATGATATTATTATTCTTTTGGAATTATTTTATCTCACATTATTTCATGATTTCCATTTTCTGGGATTGAAAAAGTCGATCGGGTGTACGGTGGACTACTGCCTCACAAAGCAATGTGATTAATTCACGCTTTACATGGAAAGTAATATAGATGATTTTAAGGAGAATGTTTTATATATATTACATAAAAATTATTCTGTAATGATAATAAATTATATACTTTTCTTTCTTTAGATATTTTTAGAAAATGGAAACAGCGTTCATGAGTACGTTCGACCTACCGTCTCCATGAATGGTGTATTTCATTTTCTATCTCTATATTTTATAGATTGCTAAAAATACATATATAATGAATATATATGATATTTATATCATTGTTACCATTATATACATTATTACACCAATTTCAATTTCAGAGGACCAAAAATAACAAATCAAAATATATATGAAAACAAAGCAGTTATTACCTGAAACGTAACATTAACATTGAATTTTTTACAAACTGGTAAGAAAAGTTGATAAAAAAATAATATATGGTAGGATATATATATATATATATTATTTAATATATTTTTAATAATATTATATTTATTATACAGGGGGTTTGAGAATTTATGAAGGATTCAAGACTTACTGTAAGGGATTTCTGTCTCACTTTTACTTCTATGAGACACATGCCATATTCACCTCATATTTATATTATGTGGTGTATATGCCACCTAGAAATGTATATTTTTATTATTATACTGAAAAAATTTCTGTTTACATATTCATTTGAGTACCTCTCATTCATGGGATTTGTAGTTCAAAATATAACAAATCAATATTGGTTTTTTGTCTTAATTTTCCTGCTTTGAGACATATGATTGTACTATGAACCTATCTTATTTTATAATGTGTTTATACAAACCCATTGACATGTAATATCATTATTTTATTTATCCTCATGCTATTTTATGTTTCATTTAATTATATTCCTTAATGGGACTTATATTTCAATTTTAAAAAAATGGTAAAAAATTAATGTCACAATCTCCTCATTTACCGAGATCATTTATGATTTTTTTATAATAAAATATTATGATAAAAATATAAATAAAATCATTTATATTATTATTCTCTATTTATTTCATGAGAATACATTTTTTCCTTTTGTTTTCATCTATTTTATTACTCATGAGTTGAAAATAATTTTTTTAAGAAAAATCATCTTTTTTGTTGAAAAACCTTTTCTTCAAAACCCAAGTTTTCTAATAAAAATCAAAAAAAGTTTTTCACATTTTTAAAATGATTTATTAATGAAATTTTTACCCTTGGATTAATTTTTACCAAAAAAAATTAAGTAATCTTTCTTGTCATATTCCAAACAATTCCACTATAGATTTTACCGAAAATGTGAAAGGAATATTTATTTTAAAGTGTATATTATAAACAAAACATATAATAATTATAATAATTATTTTCATTGAAGCATAATTTATAATATTTAAAGGTTATTCTCAAAGAAAAGGATTTTAAATTGTTTTTTGTTTTCAAAAAATTAAAATAAGATATGATATTTTCCACAAGAAATGTTTTAATTAATATTTCAAGCTTCATTTATAAGTTTTCAAGGTTATATTAAAAGAAAATTATTTTTGAAAAAAAAATATTTTTTAAAAAATATTTTCAAATATTAAAGGATATTCTCCTCAATAAATTTTCCAAGCTATTTATCTTTTAAAATAATTCTCCATCTAATATTAAATCCTTCGATGTAACTTATGCATTTCTGAGGATATAAACCAAGAATATCATTCTTATTATTTCTCTAAATGGTTTATGATTATGATCGTGTGATGTTTATGAGACAAATTTCTCTACCATTGGTTATAAAGTTAAAATAATATTATGAAACCAGATACATTTTCCATCGTTTATTCAATGGTAAAATGAAGTAATGATTATGAAACCTATCACTTTTCCACAGGTTTTGATATGTTGAAATTTTAATGAAACCCAATTCATTTCATCGGTAATGAAATGATGAATGTTTTATTATATTGTGTAACACATATGTATGATTTTAATTCTATGATGGTTGGGTCTTATATCTCACTCTAATGCATTGGGTAAATATTTATATCTCCTGAGATAAATAGGACTGGAATGGGGAATGAACCCAGTTCAGTAAGGGACAATGTTTTATATGATGGTATGTGAGTGAACATTGACTACTATGACGGTTATGTGAGTGAACCCATTCCACTATGATAGTATTTTAAATGAGCCTTGACTACTGTGGAAATTATTTTCTATGCTTATGTGTATGCCAAAATTACATGCCTTATGCCAATGTTATTCTTTCATGACTCATGTTATTTGATTTCCTTATGAATCATGTCTTATGAACTAAAAATCTATATTCCATGAATTAAGAATATGATATTTTATATTTAGGGTATGTTTTTCATATTTTATGCTCATGTTATCATACCCTTATGGTCATGTTATCCTTACTTGTCTCTCTTTTTACGCTTGCTGAGCATTTGATCTCACCCTTTATTATGTTTCCTTTCCCTAGGTTATGAAGAAAGGTTTAATTAGGGTATGTTAGTGAAGAGTAATAAAGGGGAAGATATTTGAGGGTCTAATTGAATATATTTCACTAAATTAAAAACACTTTATTCCATGATTCCAAAGGCACTAAACTATTATGGTACTGAGGCATGTGTTTGTGTAATTTATTGAATTTTGTCTAAAAATATGTCATATCCATGTTTGAAAATCCCTGGTCGATATAGATTGTATTAGAGTAAAGGATTGGTTAACCATTGTAAATAAGGATGAGAAAACTTTACTGACATCCTAAGGGATATTTCTAAGGATATGTTTTTTTATTTATCTAAGAATATGTCTAAGGATGATTCCATGTATAGGAAAATGTCTTGGAATTTTGGTAAAGGATAGAGCAAGTTATTTACAAGAAATTACATCCCTATTTGGATACTAAAAGTGTATTTTGATCTATAATATATGTACTTAGGGGTAATAACTCCAAAAAGGGTGAATTGAGCTGGACTCGATCATAACATGGTGCATGAAAATAGGCCCCACTGCATGCTTGGTTTGATACTCCCAGTAGATATGATTTGGGAATCCATAAACTCTTTACAAACCATTATGAAGTGTTTAAATATATGATGACTATGAATTACATAGGATAAAACTAAGTTCTTAGAGATTGAAAAGAACTTTTCCTGATTTATACATCTTATAAGTGATTTTCATGATTATTGTTTCCCTTTATAATTAGTGTTGCTCACACTATGCCTTTTCATTTTAGTCAATGGAAGGAACTATAAGAAACTAGGTTATCATTAAATATGATAGAAAATTTTATGATGAACATCCAAATGGGATGATAACTGGAGTAAAGTATGTTGTGATTATGACTAATAAATTATCACGAAACATGATTAACAATGTGCACCTTAACCAAATATCAGACTCACCAAATAAGAGAAGGATAGAGTTCAATGAGAGTCCAGTAGTAGAGAACAAGGAGGAAAGATAATCCAGTTTATTGTATGTTTAGAATGTGGGAAGAATCACTCAAGGGAATGTCTCAGAGGTACTATAATATGTTTGAATTTTGTAAAGTAAGGACACAAAACAAGTAACTTCAAATGAAAAATTAAATGTACAGTTAATGAAATGGATGAGAATAATGGTCTCCCTAACATATCATTGATTTTTTAATTTTTTAAATGAGGATTTTATGGGAATTGTGAAAATTGATGTTTTAAATGTAAATCCCATGAATAAAATTAGAAATTTTGTACAAGTAATTATTATAATGTTGATGATGATGTGACTATAAATGATATAATAAATGAATAAGTGTTAATTAATAAGACGAAAAAGACTGGTAAATGGTGTATAAAGAAATTTCAATGATTATTGTATTTATGTATTGGGATTTAAAGAATTATATTTTTATTAGTGGTATTTTGGTTTTTAGAATCATGAAACTTAAATGGATTTTTCCACAATATTTTTTTCATAAGGAGTTTCAAGAATATGTTAAATGGTACTGATAGACTATAAAAGTGATTTAATGGGAAGGTGATGTTTTTATTAAGGTAAGATAACCCTTAATATATTCCTAAGGGTGAGAAAATGGTGTTTAGTTTGGATAAATAGATTATTGGTATGGATAAAGAAAATTGGTTGATGACCTCAAAACTGAGAATGGATTTATTGAAAAATTGTTTTAAGTTATCATTGAATAATTTTACAACTTTATTGTATCTGTGAAATATGTTCAATAATCTATGGATTTATTCAAGTAATGAGGTTGAATTCATTCTTTAACTGAGATTTTATGGTAATTTAGGATATGAGAAATATTTGGGAGAATATATGAATAAGGTATTCACATATCTAAAACAAGACCAATTAGATCTTCTTAATGATATATGGATGAGTGATGTTATGTTTATTTTGAGAAATTAATTGACCATATTTATAAATTTTGAATATTATAATGGTCATAAGGTTAAAAATTTATGAAGTGACTTAAGTTGAACATTGTATGGAGTTTTATATATTAATGTATTACTTACCAATATGAAGATTTATCAATATTGGATAAAGAGTGTCAACTTTTTTAACTAAAGATTAATAGAATGACTTGTCAATATATTTATGGATCATATTATCTGTTAGTGCTTCAGGAACAATAGATTAACATTTAATTCTTGAAGTAAGAGATGAAGTGTAAATTTATCAATGAACAACCAATGAATGAGATTGACCATATGAAATAGAATGCAATAAAGTAAGTATATATTATCATGAAAAATATTCAACTTTAGTAAATGGGTCTTGAAATAAAATGTTGTCCTATTATCATCATTTTGTATGTAATGAACCTATATTTTTTTACAACGTGTATATATAGAGTCTTTGACATGTGATATCATGAATTTACTTATAATCATTATATTTTCTGTTTCATTTAATTATATTCCTTCATGTGTCTTAAATTTTAAAAGTTACCAAAATGGTAACTATTTTATATTACAATCTCATTTTTATTGGGATTCTTTATGATTATATTTTCAATGATATAATATTATGATACATATCTCAATAAAATCATGAATTTTATTATATTCTATTTATTTCATGATAATACATTTCTCCCCATTATTTTCTTCTCTTTATGTACTCAACAATTTAAAATAATGATTTTATGAAAAGTCATCTAATCAATCTAAAAACATTTTTCTTCAAAAACCATGTTTTCTAAAAAAAAATTCAAAAAGTATTTTAGAATTTTTTAAATGATTTTTTATAGATATTTTTAACCAAAATCTAAATTTTACTATTTTTTAAAGGAGTCTTCATGTAATTTTACAAACAATGCTCATTTGGATTTTATCAAAAATATCAGAAGAATATTTATTTTAACATGTACGACATGATTAAAACTTCCTATCATCATGACCATTATTTTCTATGAAAATTCATTTATATTTTTCAAGGTTATTCTAAATGAATAGGATTTTAAAACGGTTTTGTGTTTTAAAATGTGGTTTTCAAAGAAGAAATGATATTTTAATCAAGAAATGTTTTAAAATATTTTGAAAGCTTCATTTATAAGTTTTGAAGGTTATTTTCAAAGAAAAGGATTTTCAAAAAAAAACTATGATTTTAAAAGTGGTTTTCAAATAGTAAAGGATATTTTTCTCAAGAAATGTTCTAGGTGATTTATCTTTGAAAATCATTCTCTATATATAATGACATCTTTGATGTAACTTATTATTTGATGGGGATATGAAACAAGGATACCATTCTTATTATTTATATGAATTTATTATTTCTATTATGGTATCATGTTTATGAAACCCATTTCACTTCCATATGTTATAAGATGATAAAATTTTCATGAAACTTGCTACTTTTCCAATTGGTTATGATATGATTAAATGATTAAATGATTATCAAACCTATCACATTTCCACAGGTGATGATATGATGAAATTTTTATAAAACCCATTCCATTTCCTGGGTTATGATGCAATAAATGTTTTATGATCTTGTGGCACACATATGTATGATTTTCATTATGTGAAATGGTGGGACATATATCTTCCTCAAATTCATTGGGTAACGCTTCATATCTCATGAGATAAAAAGGACTAGAATGTAGAGCGAACTAGGTTCAGTAAGGGACATTTTCTGCTTTTATGGTCTTGAGAGTGAACCCGGTTCAGTAAGGGACATTGTCTTATATGATGGTCTTGGGAGTGAACCTTGACTATTACGATGGTCTGGGGAGTGAACCCATTATACTATGGTATCCTTGTAAAAGATCCTTGACTACTACAAAAAATATTTTCTATGCTTATGTGTATGCCACAAATCCATGTATTATTCCTATGTTATTATCTCATTGATCATGTTATTTTATATCCATATGAATCATTTCTAATGAACTGCCATTATTTATGAATTGATTCAAGATTTTGATCTTTGATATGCATGGTATTATTTTTATATGTTATGATCTTTCTCTTATATTATTATGTTCATGTTATGCTTACCTATCTATCCTTTTTACAATTACTAAACATCGGATCTCACCCTTTATTATGTTTCATTGCAAAATGTTATGAATAAATGATTTAGTAGGGTATGTTTTTGGAGAGTATTAAATGAGAATATATTTTTAGCATTCATTGATGATATTTCACCATATTAATAATATTGAATTCCATGTTTTCAAATTCACTAAACTATTACGTTACTCAAGAATATGTTTATGAAATGTATTGAATATTTATCTAAAAATATGTAATATCCGTGTAAGAAAATGCTAGGTCTCTATATTTGGTATTAGAGAAAAGGTTTAGTTAAACTTTGGAAACTAGTATGATAAAATATGAGTGAGATCCATAGGGATATTTCTAAGGATATTTTTTGGGTGTCTCTAAGGATAGATCTAAGAATGAGTCAAAGTATAGTAAAATGTCCTGGAATTTTTGGAGGGGATAGAGAAAGAAACTTACAATAAAATACATCAGTGTATGGATACTAAAATTGGATGTGGCTCTGATATAGAGTTACTTAGGGGTTATAAATCTAAAAAGGGAAAATTGAGATAGAATTGGTCATCACGTGATGCATTATAATGATACTTTTTGCACACGATGTTTGACACTCCTGGTGGATATGATTTGGAAATCCACAAACTCTTTTTTAACCACCATGAAGGATTTAAATAGATGACTACTATGAATGACCTAGGATAAACATAAGGTGTTATATATTTAAAATAAGGTGACATTATTTAGACATCTTGTAAGTTATTTTCATGATTATTTTGTTTTCCTTTTTGAATATTGTTTATTACACTACTTTTTTTAGTCAAGAAAGGGAACAAGAAGAAACTAGGTTAACATTGAATGTGATGTCCAATGTGATGATGAGAAACCAAATAAGATAATAATTAGATTAAAGTGTATTATGATTATTCCTAATCAATTATCATGGAACATGATTAACAATGTGCACCTTAACCAACTATCAGACTCACCCATAAAGAGAAGGATATAGTTCGATGATAGGTTAGGTAATGGATACCATAGAGAAAAGAAGATGAAATTTCTATATGTCGAGAATGTGGAAATAAGAACTCAAGGGAACATATTATAGGGACTAGAAGATGTTTTTTTGTGTAAAATAAGGACACAAAGTAAGAAACTGTAAATGAAAGAAGAAAATTTCTGCTAACACAACATATGAGAATAACGGTCTCCCTAAGGTATCATTGATGGTTGAATGTTTCATAGGTGGAATGTATGGGAATTTTGAAAATTGATGTCATAATGGGAAATATTAGAAGTAAAATATGCAAGGTTGTATGATTAATTTTTATACTGCTAATGATTAAGAGACTACAAATGACATATGAAAGGAAGAAGTGTTAAGGAATAAGTTAATGAAGCTCGGTTAATAGATTATGAAGAAAGTGGAATGATTGATGTATTTCTACATTTGGTTTCAAAGAATTGTATTTTTATCAGTTTTATTTTGTTTATATGAATCATGAAACATCAATGTATTATTCCATTATAGTTTTTCATTAAGTATTTTCAAGAATATGTTAAATGAAATTGATGGACTAGAAAAGTGATTTAATGGAAAGGTAATTATAATGACCCTAAA
This sequence comes from Viscum album, assembly GCA_963277665.1. NCBI lineage: Eukaryota > Viridiplantae > Streptophyta > Magnoliopsida > Santalales > Viscaceae > Viscum > Viscum album. The sequence continues at coordinate 567,430,884 of OY728153.1, read as the reverse complement.
TTTTTTAAAATGATATTTATTTATATAATAATGGTATTTTACATATTATATAATATCGTACATGTAAAAAATTAAATAAAAACCAACAAAATTGTATATCTTTGGAAATTATCATTACATTAGTCACCTATGAAACCAATTAAAATGCCATATATTACAACTGGTCAAAAAATATAAATTAAAATAGCAAAAATGGGAAAGTATGGAACCCCCCAATCTACTAGAATCACCACCCCACTAATAATTCTATATAAATAAAACAAAATATTAGTAACCCAATCAACATATTATAAAAATGAAAATATAACCATAATAGAATTGTAGAGATTTTTGAGTGAAATAATAAAGTGGTTTTTACAAGGTTTAAAGGCAAATGTAACCATTGGGATTTTACTATTATATAACCTTTGTTCAATATGTACATTGGAAACTATAACCTTTTTTGATAATTTTACCACTATATTTAGTGTTTATAAGTAGTAATGTTAAAGTATAATTAATACAAAAAGGAGAATCAATGGCCTCAACTAGTAGAGTCATTCCATTTAAAGCCCATTTTCCCAAACATAGGAGGGTTTTATCGTTACTAGGGTTCGGACTTGACCAACCCAAAGATGAGATTCAAAAATTGATGCTTGAATGAAATCACATCTGGTAGAATTTCAATTTTTTGGAGATTACCACTATGTCTATGTTATCTAAGGCACCCCACAAATTTACCACCATCGTACACCTTACCCTTAGGGCGTATGTAGGTGTAATAAGAGGTTATGTGTCCAGATCTTAGTTTGATAATGTTTAAATTCATTTGTATAAATAATAATTGTATTTCCTCAATTCCTCTTAATAATAGTTTTTCTTAATAAAATATATTTTTAATTGAGTAGAATTTGATAATTTAATTTTTTGACTAAAATAAAACATAATTGTTTCTTTCTAAAGAATATATACAATTTTTATATGTAACCAAGGTATTATGAATAGTAAATTTTTAATGAAATATTATTTTAAAACAATTTTTTTAAAATAATAAATGAAAAACTAATTTTATAATGGCCTGTGAATTTTTTTTATAATTGTCAGAAATTTTATTATGCCTTAAAAACTAATATTTTTACATAAATAAGGTTTTTTATATTTAAAAGTTAAAATTATCAAATTTAGAAACTTTTTTTGATAAAATTAACTAAATTTTTCAAATCATAATTTCCAAATTAAGTTATGGAGAATTTATGATAATTTTATAAAATACTTTATTTTTTCATGAATAGTAAAAAATACAGTTTTAGGGCATCAAAATATTTTATAACATTATATTTATTTAATAATGATTTAATAATTAATTAAACACATTAAATGACCCAAAATATGGTATTTTATTAATATTATGTATTATAATATATTTTAATTAATTTCTAAAACTATAAGTGACTTTCTAATGTCTAAAAAGAATATTTTAATTTTTAAAAACATTACGTTGTGGGAACATCACTTTTCCTTGCCAAAAGAATTATTTAAAAATGATGTTCATTTCTGGTGCATTAAAATAACATAAAATTTGACTCAAATATCCAAAATTATGAGAATAAACAATGATTAAGATAATGTTTTTTCATTTTCCATAACCTAGTTTTCCAAGACCTGTTTTTTAAAATTATTTAACAATTCCAACACTTTTGCTATAAATACCCACCCATTTCACCATTCCTCTTCACACCCAATCCATCCACCACTAATTTATAGTTTTTTACCTCCTAATTATTCCCCCAAGGTTCAATTAATTCTCCAATGTTCCATCCTTATGTTTTAGGATCAACTCTTTAAGGTAAGGGAAATCTCAACTTCATTTTTTCATTCAAGTTTCCTTTTCATGTATTATGTCTTATTATTTCAAAAATATGTTATTTTATCCATTTTCTATTATCCCATTACTAAAATTATATTATTTTATAGATGTGATACCCTTTTACAATCTCATTATACTATTTTCTATGACCATGTTTTTTACATGCCATGTTGTAGAATTTTCTTCACAAATTTCCCTCTTTTACATAAGAAATTCAGTTTTCTTTGTTATTTTAATACCCAAAAACATTTTATTATAAATGGTTATTCAACTAGATACAAAAAATAATTTTTTATTTTGGGATTTACATATTTGAAACCCACATTTCATTTCATGGGTTAAAAATGATGTAATGATCTTGTCTTTAAGCTCTTTTGTAGGCCAAGATTTTTGATAAGTAACCCGTTATTTATTCTCCATGGGTAATTAATAAAATTATTTATTAGGATATATATGGATAAAATTAATTAATACATATGAATGGTGTTCCATGTATATATCCAATTCATTGGGTAAATAATTTAATCTCTAGAGATGACTTATTTTACGGTAGCTTGGTGAATAACCTTGATAATTTTCATGTACAACACCATGGTGATTAAAATTGGTGATATTCTTATGAATGTATAAAAATAAATGTTGTATCCATATTTCCATGATATTATTCATGTGGATATTATTATAAAATTCCTCTTTCTCATTCCTTATCCATATTCCTTGTGTTCTTTTTGATATGTCTCAAGATCGCATGCTACATGTCTCTCTTGATTATTCCTTTATTTGGTTTCATGATCACCCCTTTCCTTTGATGTCTTTCCATGTGATATTATATGTAGTTAAATTAACCTATATTAAACCCATGAATATTTAATTAAAATGGTTTTATAAGAATTCATTATGTTTTTATGTATTATGTACCTTATTTACAAGATAATAAACTTTAAAAGATCCTCTGTTTTGTACAATGTAATGAAAAGTTATATAATAAGTAGTCAGGATTCCATAGTTGGTATCAGAGGATGGTTCAATTATTTTTGGTAATTAAGAAAACTTTAGGAAGAACCATATGAAAAGTATAAATATAGGAAAATATCTTGTTACATTGGTGAAGTATTAAGTCAGTGGTTTATGATAAAATAAATCCTTGTATGGAAAGTGGATATGGCTTTGGAACGAATGTACCTATGGGTAACACCTAAAAAAACACTTTGATATAGACTCGAATGGGGAATGGTTCACAAAAATGGGACTTGATGCACTCCAGGTTTGACACTCCTAGGGGATATGTTTGGTTAATCACAAGATTTTTATGAACATTTAGGAAGGATATATAGAAAATGTAATTTTTATTAGAGGAAATTAATAACTTATTTAAGCATGATGTTTTAAGACATAAAATATTTTTATAATTATAATATTCATAAAATTGATACATTTCTCACTATGGTTTTCTTCTTTTAGAAACCAATGGCAGGAAATGGAAGGAACCATATAAATGATTAGGGAAATCGATGTTTCACTAATGGCGGTCCGATGGAAGCTGTAATGGAAAAATTCATAAGGATTATGAATCAACTAACATGAGTTATGAAAAATAACTTGAATCATGTCGGGAGACAAGATTCACCTCAAAGGGAACAATTCTCCATTTATTTCCCATGCATCAACTACAAATTTCTTTTACTGGATCTACTAGCCGATTGATTGTTGAGAAATAGATAATATTTATATAAAAAGTATTTTCTATTCTCTATTTTTTTGAGAAAGAGAATGTAACCCTAGAAATATACAGCTTAAAAGAGAAGCTGATCAGTGGCGGAAACTGATTAAAAACCTGAATCCAAGAAGGTAGATCAACTATACGAATTGGTTTGAGTATAGGGGAATCTTTTTCAATAAATATTTCTCTAGTTTGATGTGAATGAAAATGAAGAATGAATTCCTTGAACTGAAGTAGAATGAAAATTAATAGGTTGGAGTCTATAAAGTAACATTAAAAGACTTTCTTAATACACCACTATCTTTTTTATGGATCCTAAGGGAAAGGTTGATATATTCTTTAGTGAAATGAGACCCTGTCTATAGAAAAATATATAAAATAATTACTATGAAAGCTACGAGGAGATAGTGTGGTGTGTTGTGAAAGTGGAATTAGAGTTTGAATAAATGTAGTGTTCACATATGAAGAATGAAAATAAGAGAGGTGTGGATCCAAACTCAGGGAGGAACTTTGATCAGAGAAGAGGAGGAAATAAGTTGAAACTTCCCACATACAAAAAATGTGGTAAGAATCATTTAGGGAACTTATTTCTTTGGAGTGAAAATTGATATAATTTTGGGAGATATGGCCATATCAATTGAAAATATCATGGTGAGGTGATGTCTGAACTTCAAAACAAAAATATCAATGGGAAGATGGTGCAATCCAAATCAGAATTTTTATTCTTCAAGTGTGTCCAGCTTGGGAAGTTTTCCAATAAATTTCCAAATCAGAAGATAATAGTGGAGAAAAAACATCAACATAAACATATGCCAAGTGATAATGGTTTTTAATTTTCTATCACGATGGCTAAAGTTGAGGCTCTGAATGTTGTGGTGGAAGATACACTCATTGTGCTCTCAAAGCTATCAAGTACATTATCTAGTTCTAGTTTTACATATTCCATTATTTCATCTAAGTTTTCAAATAATATAGAATCAATACTTGAACATATATAAATAGAGATATTGTTTAATACTTCTAGAGGAATTATACTATCATCGATAATGTATAAAAACATTAATATTAACTTTGGTGAGTACAATCTCATCACAAATCCAGTAGACATTCCCATAGTGTAACTCAACACTATACTCGGGATGTTTTAGCTCTCAAACTATAATTCCAAGATCTACTATAGATGCAAGGAAATCATATTAGTATTAAATTAAAAACCTACAATTATTTTCAAATGAGAGATATCCCGGCTTGACCTTTGTTTAAAAGAACCTCCCATATCCTTCTTTATGGAGATGATTTTTGAAGCGCGATAATTAAATGAAAGTATAAAGGTAGATAATTTCCCTAACATTCAAGAATACCCCGATGTATTTCCTACAGAGTTACCTATAACTCCACCAAAAAGAGAGTTATAGTTCTCTATTTAACTCATACCTGGATCCAAGATGATTTCAAAGACCCTATATATAATGGAAAATATGGAGTTCAAAGCATTAAAGGAACAACTTCAAGAATTCCTAGAGATTGGATTTATTTGACCAAGTGTGTCTCCATGGGGATCACTAATCTATTTGTGAATAATAAGTATGGATCAATGAGGCTATGCATTGATTATATAAAATTTAACAGGATCAAAGTGGTGAATAAGTACCCTCTACCAAGGTTTGATGATTTATTTGACCAACATAATGGGGCTTAATTATTCTCCATGATTGATCTTGAATCTGGTTATCCGAAATTAAGGGTGAAGAAATAAAATATTCTTAAGAATTCCTTCCAGACAAGATATGTGAATTATGATTTTTTTATTCCCTTTGGATTAAATAATTCTCCTACTATATTTATGGATTTTATGAATTGAGTCATTAAGTACTACCTTGATAATTTTTTGGAAGTTTTTATTGATGATATTTCGATATACTCCAAAATTCATGAGGAGCATGAGGGTCATCTAAGGGTTATTTTGAAAACTCTAAGGTAGGATAAATTTTTTTGAAAATTCATAAAATGTGAATTCTGGTTACAACATGTTTCATTCTTGGGTCACGTTATAACCTATAAAGGAATATCAGTTCACCCTTTTAAGAAAAAGGTTGTGGAGGAGTGGCCTCATCCTATAATGTTATGTGATATTCGTAGTTTTCATGGTTTATCAATATATTATAGGAGGTTTGTAAAAAGAATTCATGACTTTATAATCCACTAACAAAGTTAACACGGAAAAGAGGCTAAGTTCATCTAGAAAAAGGCTTGTGAAGAAAGGTTCCAAGAATTGAAGAAGAGATTAGTTACTTCCCAGATGTTAACTATACCCTATGTCTAATAAAGATTATTTATTTATAGAGATTCATTTCTGAAAGGTCTTGGATGCATCCTCATGATGAATAATAATGTTATTTTTTATACACTTTGTAAGTTAAAGACTTATGCATAGAATCATCCTATGTATGGCCTGGAGCTAGTTGGGGTTATTTTTACATTGAAAATATGGAGATACTATCTGTATGGGGAGAAATGTGATATATACATATACCACAAAAGTTTTAAGTATATTTTCATACAAAATTAATTGAACATGAGACAATTGATATGGTTGGAACTTCTAAAAGACTATGATTGTTCAATTCATTATCACCATAAAAGAATAAACAATTTCCCTAATACATTAAGTAGGAAAGAACCTGTTGTGGTTGAAATGATGAGGATTCAAGGAGATCCTTTGATGAAGGGCCTTGTAATATTGGACATGGGAATCCCAAGGAAAGGGACATCATCAAAACTATCCCAATTGATTTCTCAATAATCGTTACTAGATAAGATCAAGAGAGATCAAAGAGAATATCTTTTGTTACAATATAATATAGAGTGTATGAATAATAATACGTTTTCTAAGTTCCATATTAATTAATAAGGTGATCTAAAATTTCATACAAGGGTATGTGTCTTATCTATATTGGAGATAAAGAAGAGGCTGATGGATGAATATCATAGTGATACATTATCTATTCATCTTGGATTCACTAATATGTATTGGGACCACCATGATCATTATTTGTGGGATAATATGAAAAGTGAGTTTTCTGACTACAATGAAAGGTGCTTCATATGTCAACAAGTGAAGACAGAGAGATAACTTCCTAAATGGGTATTGAAACCACTACCCATACCAACATGGAAGTGGGATAATATAACTATGGACTTCATCATTGTTCTTATAATAAAATCACAAAGTAATAATGTTATATGGGTTATAGTGGATTGTCTCACCAAGACTTCCCATTTCATCTCTATTCGGGAAGATTTCCCCCTTGAACAACTTTCCAAGATATAAGTAAAGGAAGTGTTGAGGTTGCTTGGGGTTCCAATTTATATCATTTTTTATCATGACCCAAGGTTCACATCTAAATTATAGGGAATTATCTAACATTATATGAATACAGAATTCAATTTTAGTACAACCTATCACCACCAAACTGATGGACAATATGGAAGGACTATTCAAACAATTGTGGACATGATGAGAACATGATCAATGGAATTTAAATGTGGATGAGATCAACACATTCCATTAGTTGAGTTCTCATAAAACAAAATCTTACACTTGAGTATTCAAATAGAACTTTATGAAGATCTATTTTGAATGATATGTAGAACTCCTACTTGTTGGGGTGAATTTTGTGAGAGAAAATTTATTGGGCCTGATCTTGTGTAAGAGATGATAGAAAAGGTTAATTCTGTCAAACAACATATAAAGGAATATCAAAATTGAAAGAATCTATATACTTCCAAACATCAAAGGGAATTAGATTTTGATGTTGGGGAAAAAAATTTCCTTCAGATATCTCCATGGAAGAGAGTCAAGTAGTTTTGAAAGAAAGGGAAGCTTATACCTAGGTACATTGGCCCCTAAGAATTAATTTACCATAAAGGAATAGTAGACTAAAATCTATAACTTCCATAAAGTATATCTCAATTTCATGATGTATTCCATGTATCTCTCTTGAATAATTACATACCGTATCCCTCACATGTACTAAATCCAAAGGTGGTACAACTGGAACATGAACTCTCTTATGATGGGTAGCTGGTGGAGATCTTGGATCATAGAGAAAAGGTTCTACACAACAAGACTACCCACATCATAAAAGTTTTATGGAGGAAGCATAAATATGAAGAAGTAATGTGAGAACTAGAGGATAAAATGGGATATAAGTACCCACACCATTTCTCAACTGAGAAAATGAGTTGAATTTTCAGGGATGCAATTTCATATGGGGGAACAGTGTAATGCTGCAGACTTTTTACAATGTTATTTTTTTTCTTTAATAAATCTTTTTCAAAAATTATATAATATCATACATGTAAAAAATAAAGATAAACAAATAAGAATTTTTTATCTTTAACAATGATAATTACATTAGTTAGCTATGAAACCAATTAAAATGACAAAAAAACTAGACAAAATATATATAATAGAATAACTAAAATGGGAAAGTATAGATCACCATAATATACTAGAATAATCACCCCATTGAAAATATTATATAAATAAAATAAAATATTATTAAACCAATCAAAATCTTATGAAAATGAAAATACAACCTTAAGTAGAATTTTAATGATTTTTTAGTGAATGAATGATGTTGTTTTTATAAGCTATAAAATGAAAATTTACTATTGGGATTAGACTATTATATGAATTTTGGTTAATATGACTTGTACTGACCTGACCCCAGAAGCCCTAGAGTTTTTGTTTACTATCAATTACATTGGCATGATTACATGGAATCAAGCCCCGAAGGATCGATCAGTTAAGTAGTCTTGGTAAAACAGATTCATAAATGATTCTTGTATTATAAATGAATATACTAAGTAATTTATTTATCTTCTATCTAAATAAATAACTTTAAGGATAAATCTAACCTATCTAGTTTATCTGTTCATAACCATCATGGAATGCTTCTTTGATTCGTAGGGAAAGAAACATAATAAGGGTGAGCTTAAATTCTCAGAAAGGGAAAAATATAGTGGAATCAATAATGAATCAATGATAATAATAATTTTGACATGGTATATAACTGAACTCACATTCCATATAAACAATAAACATAAAAGGAAGTGAATAAAAAATATGTAATGGTAATAACTAGAAACACGTCACATTAAAATAACTAGATAAGGAAAAAACCACAATAGCAAGGTATGAAATTAATACACATGCTATTTGATCAATTAAATTAAATGAACAATATCCATATATATGTCAATGCAAAATTTCATGGATGAATAATGACTGAAACTAGTATGAGGGAAATGATTTCTTAATGGGCATCATGTATGAGTCACATGAATACCAATTACCATTGAGACCTTTCACAATACAGTTTAAACTGAGGGTAGAAACCCATTTGAACCATTATTTGTCTTATGAGAACCTATCAATGAATCGATGATCTATATAAATTCTGGGCCCCTCCCATCATTCCATGTCCAAATATTTCCTCATGTTGAATAATTTAAATAAATAATATGCCTTCTCAAACATCAGTATTAAATGAAAAATACGTATTTATCAACAATTCCCTATTTAATCACTGTTTGTAAAATGGTATATAGTTTAGGCAGTAGTAATATCCATCATAAATAATGTGGATAATTAAGAGAAATTCAATGCTCAATGAACATATGAAATTGGATATTTCAAGGGAACTTAAAGAATGAATCAAATAAGTGACTGTGAATAGTATCCTTGGCCAATTCAATATTAAACCATCCTGATTAAGAATAATTATGGTATTAATAAAAAATCACATATGGAGTAAAAATAGAGGGTTATTGTCGTTGCTGAAATAAAATAATAAATTTTAAAAATATTCTTCTGGAAAATATCTTTTTCTTTTGAAAACAAATTTTGAAAATATTTTTCTCTAAAAATCCTATTTGAAAACATTATTCTTAAAATTAAACCATTTAAACATGAAAAGGAGGAATCAATTAAATATTGGTAGATTAAATATGTACAAGTCTTATGATGTAAAATAAATATTCCTTTTGTGCAGAAAAAGGATAGAAAATACATTGTTCAGAAAGAGGAACTAAAATCCTTTGAAAACATTGGTTAAAGAAAACATGGGCTAAAAATTTATTTACCAAATAATTTAAAAAAAAAGTTATAAACATTTTGATAAAAAATATTTTTTAGAATAAAACAGGTTCTCCGACTAAACAGAGAAATAAAGTCGGGTTTTTGGAAAAACATTTTATAAAAAATTTTGAGTACCAAATAATTGAAGTTTGGTAGTAATATTGAAATTTTTTATGAATATATAGAGAATAATTAAAGGTTTTATTGAACAATGGTTATATAATTTCCTCAAATGGAAATAACATTTAATGATCACTAAAGTTATTGTTGAGGGAAATAATAATTAAATATTCCAAAGTGTCCCATAAAACTTTTAAACATTTTAAAACATAATCCTCTTGAAGGAATAAATTTATATTAATGTTTAAAATACCATGAATGTAAAGTTATTAAGGATAAAATATAAAAAAATGGTCAATAGATACACCATAAAAAAATATGTAATTGGTTAACATGACATTTATTTCACTGATGTAAAAGGTGAGATGATAATTCCTTACTAATATAGTAACAAATGAATTAGAAAACCCAAAGGTAATAATACTTAAATAAAACATTTAAATGACATTAATATAATATAATTCATGATATTATATTTCAATGTAGTAGTATGTAAACCATATATACGAAATTAGGTGCATAATAATTAAGTATGCCTCAAAGAATGAAAATAAGAAAAAAAATCGGTTACCTTGAGTTTCCTTTCAGGTGAACGTCCTTTAAATTCGAGTATAATAAACTTATTTAAATTTTGTAAAATATTAAGAACCTTTTCAAAGTTTATAATTACATTTATTTCACTTATTATGAAGTTGTGTAAAACTAATTAATCAATTAAGTTTACATGAGGTGTTTTGACCAAATTTGGTTTATGTGTAAAAAACATTCATAGGTCAAATATGGTCAAAGGGGTCATTATATAACTTATAAAGAATAATAATAAAGAAATAATTATCATATTTATACATAAGTTATTCTTTTAAAATAAACCATTGAATATGGATATGAAAAATGAATCAACTTTACAATTATGGAGACAGTAGGTCGTACATGCACTTGAGAAACACTCCATTTTTTCAATGATTATTATGGAAAGAAGGTGAGTAATACTATATCATTCCTAAAATATCATTGTAAAATAAATACCATGTTATTTAATCATACATACTTATATATATAATTCTTGTGATAAAAAAGGAATCACATCATGTTGAGGAGGTGGTAGTCTACATGTCTATGAATAACATTATCACTTTTTAAATGTGTACATGGGTAACAAAGAAAATGATATATATATATATAATTTAATTATATAATTAATATAATATAGATGTTTTCTATGTATCATATTTTAATTATACCCATCAATTATACATTCCATGTTTCGTGTGAACAAATCACATCGCTTTGTGGGGGTGGTAGTCCACACTTCCTCAAATGATGTTATCATATCAATGTAAAATGGAAATTATTAAATGTATGTGTTATAAAATGATTAAAGAAGAATAAAGACAAAATAAATATCATATATAAAATTAAAAAATTTATTTTCTATCATAATGTCCATCATGATAGGTGGTGTGTGAAAAATGAACAATCATCATTTTGTGAGGCAGTAGTTCGCCATATAAAGAAACAATATGTTCATTACCCATTAGATGGATGTGTGTGTAAGTGTAGGTAGGAATATTAAAAAAATAACATATTATATCTAGGATACTTATTTTTTATGTAATCATAGAATAATAATATCATAGGTAGTTGAGAATGGAAATGAAATTAAAATGCTTGAGAAAAGACGTTACCTCTTAAATATGTAACCTATTTTCGTTTATACCAAAAGGATTACTTAGGTGGATTCCTTAAAAAAAGTAGGATTATAGGTATATGTTGGGTATTTTGGGAGAATACTAGGGTATATCTTGGCTGATCCTAAATGGTTTGAGAGGTGTGAGGAATGGGAAGAGGTGGGGCCTTTTATAGGGAAGGAAAAAGACTAACTTTGAATTTTTAGAAACAAGTTGGGTGTACACATTGTATTACCTAAAATACTCATAAAAAACAAACAAAAATCAATATTTTAAGGTTAATGGAGGATATTTGGGAATAAAATGGGTGTTGGACTTGTTTTTAGGTCAATTGGTCCCTTAAGTTAAAGGTTTAGTCCTATATTAAGCTTAATTTTTCCTTAATAATTGTAATTATTTTTAATTACTTTCACTAATATTTGTGGTAAAACACTAAGTTGAACTTGTTTGAAATTATTCTTATTCCTAATATAGAATTAATTTTTTCAAATTTCAATCACATAAGTGTAAGAAATTAATTTAAAAATCATCTCATAGGCGGTAGTAAATGCGGGTTTTAAAAGTAAAAAGGTCCAAAATATTGATAAGTTTTTAAATTCAATTTCAAAGTGAAATTGATTCCAATAACATAAATTGTATTAATGGATAAAAATATGATCTAATTAAACTTTATTACCAATATAAATGATAATTTAACCTTATAAATAAAATAGAACAAAAAGCAGTTTTGAACAAAAATTTAGTATTTTTAACGATTCATTAAAAATAATATGTTTCTGGAAAATATAAAATTTACCCTAACCTAATTTTTATGTTTTTATTTGAATTTTATTTTGACATATTAAATAAATTAATGTGGAAAAATTCAAATTTAAAATGGATTATTCATTAAAAGGTGTTAAAATTACCTTTATAAAATTATAGGTTTTTGTGTGTAAAATATAGACTGTTCTTATCTTATTATTATCAAACCTAATGGATGAATATCAAGAATATTTTATTGAATATATAACATATATATTTCACTAAAATAATTCACTAATTTTAATTATTTATTTTTATTAAGACAAAACTCCTTTGGAAGCATAAAAATAATAACATTTCTTTTTATATATCCAATTGGTTCTTATTGTCGTTCCTCATTAATTGGTAACCTATGAAGTCATTTTATATTTATATAAACCATAAATTTTCATAATATATTTAATAATAATAATAACCATTAACATAATATCAAGGTTATATCATATTATATTAAATAATAATATATTAATAATATATTGTTATTTGGTAAAAATCTGTCTTGCGTGTAGCACAATCCATTAAGGAAGGTCTCTCTTTCTTGTAACACAAGCTATAGAGGATGGTCTCTCTTGATTTTAATGCAAGATAACATGTTGTTTCATGCATTGAAATATATAAAATCTATTTTAAATATTAAATATATTATAAAGTATCTTGATATTATATTCCCCTATATTCATGGTGTCACATGTCATGAACACTATCAAATAAAAATTTGTACATTAGAATTTTGGGGTGTTACATTATCCCCACCATAATTAAATTTCATCCTCTTAGTTTAAACTTGATCTTGGTGATATATTTTTTTATGTTTCCTATGATGAATTCCCACATCGTGAGAAGGGTTCGTAAAACATCCTCTAGAAAGGAGAGAATGTGAAGTAAAAAAGGTCACATGGACTACCATGTAGCAGGGTCTATACATAAGAGAACATTAGTGGAAAGTAGAGATACGTACTTGGAAGAAAAATCATAAATATTTATAGGGATTGAATGAGGTCATTAATCACACTCAAGTTAATGATAAATGGAAATTTTAGGGCCTCAAATCCATAAATATTTGATAATTTAGAAGTCTGTTAGTTCAATAGAAATTAATGTATTAGGACAAAATTTTATTTCTAGGTAATTTTCCTAAATTTGGGTAATTATTTTAGTCCCCAAAAATATAACAAAATATTCTTACACTATAGGTTTCAATTTCAAATGAAAAATCCTGACATTTGGTTATACTTTGATCAAATTATAATTCATCTCAATACTCACAGAAATGAATTACCAAAAAATATTTTTTTATGACTAAAGTAGTAATGAAACTTTTAAAGGATCATAAGGCATATAAAAGAGTAAAAAATATAACTTTTTTTCTTTAACTATATCCCAAAAACAAATATAGTTAATATATTAATCTATAATCCTCAAAAATCATAACTACTGGTTCATCATTAATATTTATTCCTTAAATTGCTTAACTAAAAACAATAAAAAAATAACCATGATATTGAATTGGTAAGTGGTTGGTGTGGAACCCTTATCATCCTTCGGTCATGGGTTCAAGACCCACAGACTTTCCATATTTGATTGGTTATCACCTGACATAGATATTGTCCCTTTCTAAAACCAAATTAATATAATTTACAAAATAAATATGATGGAAATCCTTAAAATTAGGTTAATCACTAAATAACTATTTAACTAACGTTTTCAATACAACCTCAGTACATAAATACATCCTACATTTTATTTTTACATAGTTCATTCCTTGGTATAATGTTTATCTGTAAAATCATCATTATGATTTCTAAATCCTGAAATCTTATCTTCATTCTAAATTACCTTAGGTTTAACATAGGTTATTCAATGTCAAAATCCTTCATAGTAGTTTGTAAAGAAAAAATTGATTATCGTAAGGATATCTCCCAGAAGTGAAAAAATAGGTGCACAATAAGGCTTGTTTCATGTACCATGTCACCTTGAGTCAGGCTCGGAACACCTTTTTGGAGTTGTGACTCTAAGTTATATCTATGCCAGAATCACGCCCACTTGTAATATCTTGAAGGTATGTATTGATAGGAATACCCACAAGATCTATACATTAACAAATTCTAGGGTTTTCATCTATAATTATCTTCAAATTCTACCTTAGAGATATGTTATCTAATCTATGAATTCCTAAATCTAGATCCCAAGGATTCTACTAAACTTCCTTTGATACCAATTGTTGTAACCCAACCCCAGAAGCCCTGGAGCTACTGTCTGCTATCAATAAAATTGGAATTTTTACAAGTAATAAATCCCTAAAGGAATGATCAGTTTAGTAGTCTTGGTAAACAAGAAACATAAATGAGTCTTGTATTACAAATGAATACACTAATTACGACATATTTTTTTATCTTTTATCTAAAAAAATTAATTGAAGGATAACTCTAATCCATCTTGTAAAACCTTGTATATCTTTCATAGTATGCTTCATGAATTCATAGGGAAAGAAACATAATAAGGGTGAGCTCAAATTCTTAGTAAGGAAAAAATATAGAGGAATAAATAAATAATCAATGAGAATAATAATTCTGACATGGTAAATAACTGAACTCAAATTCCTTATTAAAAATAAAATGAGAAGTTCATAAAAAATATGACAAGGAAATAACTGTAAACACATACCTTTCAAATAACTAGATAAGTAAAAATCAAAAAGGAAGGGATTGAAACTAAGAAACATCCCATTTTAATTAATTAACTAAAATGAACTATATCGATAGATATGTCGACGAAAAATATCATGGATGATTAATGACTAAAACTAGTATAATGTAAATGCTTTCTTAATGGATGTCATGTTTGAAGCACAAGAAAGCCTATTACCATCAATGCAACGACCCGAAATTTTGAATAAATCTTGTTTCCTAATTTTGTGTGTTATTTTTTTATACTCAAAAAAACATTTTCATTTGATAACATGAGTATAATTAAAATGAGTCCATTGGTTTTTGACTATTATATGACCATTGTTCAATATGACTGCTGGAAACTAAACGTTTCGATTATTGTCTCTAAATACAAGTAATCTTAGTTAATTAAGATAGAAAGAAGATTTTATGGCCTCACCCAGTAGTCTTGGACCGATCGAAGCCCATCTAACAGAACTTGGGAAGGAGGTAGCACCACTAGGATTTGATCTAGACTAAACCCAAGCCGAAATTCATCATGTGAAGTTAGAACGGAATCACCTTCATGAGAAGTTCAAACTGATAGAAATTACTACTTGTGCGATGTTTGCCGATCCTCCCTCGGATTCTCTCACCTTAGCACACCTTAAACTTAGGTCCTATGCTGGTGTGATAAGGGGATATATAAGGAGACTGTAACTTCCTTGTGTAATCCTTTGTTTTAAATAAAAATTTTGATTTTTTCTTATGATGAAGTTTATGAATTTTCAAATGTACGGATAAATATTGTATGCAAATTTTTTTTGAATTTTAGAGAAGGTATGTTTTAAAAAAATGTTTATGTAAACCTTAAATAATTCAAAATATGTAATGATTTTCAAATAATGGTCTTTTAAAATTATGTTCAGTATGAAATATAGAGTCTAATAAGATCAACTTAGTTTTTGATGAATAGTAAATTATGAATAGTGATTTTATGCTTAGGATTAGTAATGTGACCAAATGGATTAGTAATCTCACTTAAAGAAAGTATTTATATAATCTAGGCACCTTAATTAAGTAATGTGATTCAATAAAATGGTTAAATAAGGGTTTCATAAATTATTAGTCAAGTATTAGTTTTTTCAGGTGAATAATATTTTTTAATGAAAAATAAAATTGAAAATATTTAGAAAATTATTTTTATAAAATGGATTTCATTTTTGAACTCAGAGCATCGATATTATGTTAATGTAATTTTTGGGGATTTTTCTGAAAAAAATGAATTTTCGGTGAATAGTGTATTTATTTAAAAATTAAATTAAAAATATTTACAAATTTTTTTTATAAAATGGAGTTCATTTTTGAAATCAGAGCATTGATATTTGGTTAAGGTGAAACTTTAGTATTTTTCTGAGAAAGTTGAATTTTCGATGAATAGTGAAAATACAGTTTTTATGTTACGAGTGTTTGATGACATCATTAAATGATGTATTAAGTAAGTAATCAATATGGTCGAGTTATGAATAGTAAGATAAGGTATTATGTGTCCCAAGTTCCCAATACCAGGGACAAATACCCTGGGAAAGCCCATGGTTTTGCCGAAACCACCAATGAGGTGTCCCTTGGCCATTAATGCCTTGTCCCCTCACATTCCCTATAAATACCAAGCCATTTTCGCATCCATTAAACTCCCAACTCTACCCCAACGAATCATTGGTATCATTACCTCACAAAGCGTCCTCCCAAGGTTCCCCCAAGCCCTCAAGGTCCCAACCTTTGAGTTTTAAGAGTTACATTTTAAGGTAAGGGATTCAAACTCTCTCTTTCTTTTCAAATACTCTCTTTTAAGTGATTTCTTCTATGCTCCTTGTTCTTATGTTTAAGTATGTTCTTTTATATTCCTCTTACATTCTTTTTCATGTTCATATGATGATAGATCCCCTCTTACTCTTGTTATTTCGTTTTATGAATGTTTATGTGGCGCCGTTAGGCTGCCGAACTTTTTGTAACAGATTCTTTCACCCTTATCATTTTCAAGATCTATTTTCATGTCAATTCTTTCAATTTCCTTTTTATTATGTTGGGGTAAGATCTCTATATCTATCATACTGATCTTTTACTTTCATATGATGAGAAACCCTATTTGATCTTTTCAATTCATTTTTGTTGAAGTTTAAGTGACGCCGATAGGCTTCCGAATTTTTAAGGGAATCTTTCACCTTTCTCCTTTTTCATGTCAAGTCTTTCAAGTTATTTTTTATTATGTTGGGGTATCATCTATATATATATCATACTGATATTTTATGTTGATATGATGAGAGATCCTATTTTATCTCGTCAATTAATTTTTGTTGAAGTTTAAGTGACGCCGTTAGGCTGCCGAATTTTCATAAGAAAAATCTTATTTTTGTCTTCCTATTTTTTTCATTTCATATGGTATATCTTTAAAATTTAATTACCATGTTTTTATACACTTTATATTATCTCCCTCTACTTCTTTATGGATCATTTATGAGTGGTTGACCCTTGTCCCCTCTCTTTTCAATGTTTTATAAAACCCTGAAACATAGCCATTATACTATAGAATTTCCATCTCAAAATGTCTCTCCCTTATCCTCAAATTCATTTTATTAAGTGAATACTCAAAGATCATTCTTCTAAATGGGTATTCGCATATATAAAAAAATATTCTATTTTAAAGTCTGGTATTTACATACATGAGACCCACTTTCCCTTTCTGTGTGTTTAAAGTGACATAAAGATCATGTCTTTAAAGCAGTTTTTAAAACATTATGATTATGAAAAGAAACCTATTTATTTTATGCTATATGGGTTGTTTATGAAATGATTGATGATGATATATGTGGCTAACATGATAATAAAAGAAAATTTAAGGTTTTTCCTTGATAGCGCTCCAATGCATTGGGTAAAGACTTAATCTCTAGAGATGACCATTTTTAACGACGCCTTGGTGAATAACCTTGGTAATTTTTAATGACACTTTGGTGATGGACCTTGGTGAAACGGAAATTAGTGTCAATATTAAATGTTGTAGCCACATCTTCAAGTTATGAAATATGTTATTTTTATTATGATATTCCTCATTATTTCTTTCTCATTCCTTAAAGTTCTTTTTCATGACATTGTTGATGTATCTCAAGTTCACGTGTTAAATGTTTCCCCTTGTTTCCCATACTAGGCCTTATTCTCACCCTTTCTTTTGATGTATGTCTCAAGGTTATGAGATGCAGTGATGAACCTAGGATGAACCTAAGAAGAAGCCTTTCAAGTGTTTAAAAATAATGTTTTATGTTTTCATGTTTTAAGTTCCTGGTTTCCAAGACACTAAACCTTAATGATCCTCAGTTTTGTAAAATGTAATGAAAGTTTATGTGATAAAAAAGCGGGATGCTATAGTTGGTATCAAAGGATGGTTTAGTTATTTGTGTAAATTTGGATATGAAAACTCTTGGAATAACCCTATAGAATATTTTAAATATAGGAAATCTTCCTGGTATTTTGGTGAGTGTTGAGTAAGGGATTTCCAAGAAAATACATCCCTGTCTGGATACGAGCAGGTAGAGGAGGCTCTGGCACAGATGCACATATGGGTAAAACCCGAAAACACCACTTTGAGCAAGACTCGAACGGGAACTGGTACACGACAATAGGACTTGATGCACTCTTGGTTACAACACTCCCAAGGGATATGCTTTGGTAAATTCATAAGCTTAGTATGAACTATTATTAAAAGAACAAAGATAAAATAAAATAAAGATTCACATAAGAATATATGATCATGGATAACCTAGATTGGGACCTAGGGTATCACAAGTTAGGGTATACTTTTCTTCTACAAGTTTATCATTCTATTCTTTAAGTTTCCTTTTCATGATTTTTGGCTAAGTATTTAAGCACCCTAATTATATTTTCTTTTCTTAGTTAATGGCGGGAAATGGAAGAGCATGTCCCAACAACCAATGTGATATGAAATTTGATGTTTGACCTATTAATGTGATAAAGATGATGAAATATCAAGTTGAACATATTGTGTTTATGCAAAACCAGCTATCAAAAATCAAAATTAATAATTGGTACCTAGTTGAATTCCCAAATTCATCAAGGAAGAATAACTCAAAGTCTCAAGGATGTTCTTCTGATAAAGTTGATAAGGGAAAGAATACCCAATTTATTTTTTGAAAAAAGTGTGGGAAGAGGCACCAAGGAGAATGTTACAAAGGAACCTGGAGATGTTTTAAGTGTGGGGAGATAGGGCATAAAGTAGCCATTTACTTTAAAAAAATGGATAATGTGATGAATGGAGATAAGGTTCGATCTAATGTACCTTATACATTTCAATGTAGTAAATGTGGATAAGTTAGGCATCATCCAAGGCAATGATCTCTTGGAGTGAATGAGAAGCATGATGAGAATCAACAATCTTCGAGGACAAGAGAACAATGAAAGTCCTTTTCTAAGATAGATCATGATGACTAAAGTACATGTAACTTCTTTGCAATAATTGTCTGTGTCAGGTTGTATTTTAGTTTGTGCCCTATGAGTATATATTTTATGTTTTCTACGATAATCGAGTCACTACCTAAGATGATTAAATATCATTAAAGAAAACATTTATTGTTATGTACCAAATGTTGATGTAGTGAAGTTGTTCTCCTAACAAAAAGAGGTGATTAAGGGAGTAAAAAGTGATTATTATTTTGGAAGACGTTCACTATTTTGGGAACCCTATTTGATCGAGGTAAATAGATTACTATGGTATTTTCTTTGAAGAGTAAAGGTTGACTTATATTTTTAATAATCGATGAATTTAAGGTAGACTTATAGTAATTTAAGTTGCATATGGAAATGATTAACCTATCTTGGGAAAAATGCGATTAGGTTAGTTACATTTGTTATAAGATGATAAGAGTGGTTGATGTTGTTTGAAGATGAACGATAAAGTCTATCTTGGAATACTATGTTATGAGATTGTTCTTATAATTGGGTTTCAATCTTAGTTTGGTTTATTTTGAGGAATTTTAAGGACAGTTATTTATGGAATGGTCTATGATCAACTTTGGGTAGTACCATGGAACTGTGACAATTTAAAAGTAGTTTCTCATCCTATGGGATTATTTATTTTTAAAGAGTTGTTTTATCTTTCCCTTTCTGTTTTTGGGATAATGTTTAAAGATATAAGAAATTGATAGTTAATCTTTTTTGGATTACATGAATCTCAAGAAGATGATTCTTGTGTTTTGATGAGACCAAGTGTTTTTGAATGCTCATCGTTTGGAGAAAAGATTATTTTTGGTAGAAACTTATTAAATGATGAAACTCTAAATGAAGGTAGGTATATTTCCTTATGTTTTTGTTATATGTAGTAAATGAAATCCTCAAAATTATGAAAAGGAACGTAAAACAAACACATTGTTGGTTTATGTTTCCTACTAGTTAATCAAAGACCGTTTACACACATCATAAGTCTGTGATTTTCATGTTGTTAAATTTTACTAATCATGTTTTCTATCACTCTCCCTCAGAACTTGACCCTTTGTTTTCTCCTCCATGTCAATGTTTTCCTACATGGAATCCTAGTGTGGGTTAACTCGGGTGACCTTGGTACATCCCTTTCATTCTTTTAAAGTAATAGTTTTACTGACTCCTTTTCCAATGTGGGACTTTCAATGAAATTTCAAAACCTGATTTTAAAAATTGTGAGGACGCGATTTCTTAAGGGGGGAAGATTGTGATGACCCTAAATTTTGAATAAATCTTGTTTCCTAATTTTTTGTGTTATTTTATTTTTATACTCAACAAAACTGTTTCATTTGATAACATGAGTATAATTAAAATTAGACCTTTGGGTTTTGACTGTTTTATGACCATTGGACAATATAACCGCTGAAAACTAAATGTTTTGATTATTGTATCTAAATACAAGTAATCATGGTTAATTAATATAGAAAGATGATTCGATGGACTCACCCAGTATTCTTGGACCAATCGAAGCCCATTTAATAGAACTTGGGAAGGAGGTAGCACCACTGGACTTTGCTATGGACCAAACCCAAGCCGAACTTCATCGTGTGAAGCTAGAACGGAATCACCTTCATGAGAAGTTCAAACTAATAGAAATTACTACTCGTGCGATGTTGGTCGAGCCTCCCTCAGATTCTCTTATCTTAGCACACCTTACACTTAGGTCATATGTTATTGTGATAAGGGGCTATGTAAGGAGACTGTAACTGCCTTGTGTAATCCTTTGTTTTAAATAAAAATTTTGATTTCTTCTTATGAGGAAGTCTATGAATTTTCAAATGTCTGGATAAAAATAGTATGCATATTTTTGGTGAATTTTAGAGAAAGGATGTTTAAAAAAATGTTTATGTAAACCTTAAATAATTAAAAATGTGTAATGATTTTTCAAAAATGGTCATCTATAATTATGTTCAGTATGAAATTTAGTGTCTAATAAGATCAACTTAATTTTTGATGAATAGTAAATTATGAATAGTGATTTTATGCATAGGATTAGTAATTTGACCAAATGGATTAGTAATCTCACTTAAAGAAAGTATTAATATAATCTAGGCACCTTGATTAAGTAATGTGATTCAATAAAATTGTTAAATAATGGTTTCCTAAATTATTAGTTAAGTATTAGTTTTTTCTGGTGAATAGTTTTTTTTAATTAAAAATTAAATTAAAAAAATTTAGAAAATTATTTTTATAAAATGGATTTCATTTTTGATCTCAGAGCATCGATATTATGTTAAGGTAATTTTTGGGGATTTCTCTAAAAAAATGAATTTTCTGTGAATAGTGTATTTATTTAAAAATTAAATTAAAAATATTTAGAAAATTATTTTTATAAAATGGAGTTCATTTCTGAAATCAGAGCATCTATATTTGGTTTAGGTGAAATTTTGGTATTTTTCTGAGAAAGTTGAATTTTCGATTAATAGTGAAAATACAGTTTTTATGTTACGGGTGTTTAATAACATCATTAAAGGATGTATTAAGTATGTAATAAATATGGTCTACCTATGAATAGTAAGATAAGGTATGAGGTGTCCCAAGTGGCCAATACCATGGGAAAATACCATGGTAAAGCCCATGGTTTTGCCAAAACCACCTATGAGGTGTCCCTTGGCCATTAATGCCTTGTCCCCTCACTTTCCCTATAAATACCAAGCCATCCTCTCATCCATTTGACTCCCAACTCTCCTCAAATGAATCTATGGTCTCATTAACTCTTAAAGAGTCCTCCCAAGGTTCCCCAAGCCCTCAAGGTCCCATCCTTTAAGTTTTAAGAGTTACGTTTTAAGGTAAGGGATCCAAACTCTCTCTTTCTTTTCAAATACTCTCTTTTAAGTGATTTATTTTATGATCCATGTTATTATCTTGGAGGATGTTATTTTATATTACTCTTACTTACGATTTCATGTTCATATGATGAGATATCCCCTCTTACTCTCATCATTTAGTTTTATGAATGTTTAAGTGGCGCCCTTAGGCTGCAGAAAGTTTTGTAACGGATTCTTTCACCCTTATCGTTTTCAAGATCTATTTTCATGTCAAGTCTTTCAAGTTCCTTTTTATTATGTTGTGTTATGATCTATATATCAATCATACTGATCTTTTATGTTCATATTATGAGAGACCCTGTTTTATCTCATCAATTCATTTTTGTTGAAGTTTAAGTGACGTCGTTAGGCTGCCGAATTTTTAAGGGATTCTTTCCCCTTTCTCCTTTTTCATGTCATGTCTTTCAAGTTCCTTTTTATTATTTTGGGGTATTATCTATATATCTATCATACTTATCTTTTATGTTCATATGATTAGATACTCTATTTCATCACTTTAATTCATTTTTTTGATGTTTAAGTGACGTCGTTAGGATGCCGAATTTTCATAAGAGAAATCTTTTTTTTGTCCTCCTTCTATGTTTTTTATTTCATATGGTATATCTTTAAAATTTCATTACCATATTCTTATAACCTTTATATTATGTCCCTATACTTCTTTATGGATATTTTATGAGTGGGTGACCCATGTACCATCTCTTTTCAATGTTTTCTAAAACCCCGAATCATAGCCGTTATACTGCAGAATTTCCATCTCAAAATGTCTCTCTCTTATCCTCAGATTCTTTTTTTAATTGAACACTCAAATCTATTTCTTCTAAATGGGTATTCACATATATACCAAAATTTTCTATTTTAATGCCTGGGATTTACATACATGAGACCCGCTTTCCCTTTCTGTGGGTTTAAAGTGACATAAAGATCATGTCTTTATAACAGTTTTTAAAACATTATGATTATGAAATGAACCCCATTTTATTATGCTATATGGGTTGTTTATGAAATTATTTATGATGATATATGTGTATTATATGATAATAAAGGCAAATTTAAGGGTGTGCCCTGATATCGCTCCAATGCATTGGGTAAATACTTAATCTCTAGGGATGACCATTTTTAACGACACCTTGGTGAATAACCTTGGTAATTTTTAATGACACCTTGGGGATAGAACTTGGTGAAACAGAAATGATTTTCAATATTAAATGTTGTATCCACATATTTAAGTTATGAAATATGTTATTTTTATTATGATATGCCTCATGATTCCTTTCTGATGCCTTAATGTTCTTTTTCATGACATTGTTCATGTATCTCAAGTTCACATGTTAAATGTTTCCCTTGATTCCCTTACTAGGCCGTCTGCTAATCCTTTCTTTTGATGTACATATCTAGGTTATGAGATGTAGTAATGAACCTAGGATGAACCTAAGGAGAATCCTCTCAAGTGTTTATGAAGAATGTTTTATGGTTCATGTTTTAAGTTACTGGTTTCCAAGACACTAAACCTTAAAGATCCTCTGTTTTGTAAAATGTAATGAAAGTTTATGTGATAAAAAGGTGGGATGCTATAATCCATAACTTTCATAATATTTTTTAAAACTAATGGTAGAAAAAAAAATTCAAAACTATTTGCCTCATGAGAACCTATCGATGCACCGATGAGCTATATAAATTCTGGGCTCCTCCCATCATTTCCTGTCTAAATAATTCATCATATTGAATAATAAAAATAAATAATATTACTTATTGAATAACCGTATTAAAAGAGAAATACAGATTTATCAATAATTCCCCATTTAAAAACAGTATATAAAATGGTATACAGTTTAGAAAATAGTAATATCCATGATGAATGGTATAGATAATTTGGATAAATTCATTTCTCAACGAACATTTGAAATTGGATATTTCTAGGGGAATCAAGAATGAATCAAGGAAGTGAATGTTAATACTATCCTTGGATAAGTCATTCTTAAAACATAAAGATAAATAATAATTATTGTTTTAATAAAACAAATCCCATTTGAAATAAAAATACAGGATTATTTTCATTGATGAAATAAAAGAATAACTTTTAAAAATACACTTGAGGAAAATATCCCTTTCATTTGAAAATACTTTTGAAAATATTTTTATTTGAAAGTCCCTTTTGAAAAAAATTAATTAAAAATAAACCTTTCTAACTTCAAAATAATACTTCAAATAAATGACAATGTATAAATCCATACAAGTCGTATGAGGTAAAATGAATATTCTTTTTATATGAACAAATTCTAGAAAATTCCTCATTCAAAAAGTGACAAGAAGATTACTTTTAAAACATTGGTTAAAAAAAGGGGTAAAAATATCATTTCAAAATAATATTAAAAACATTTATGAAATTATTTTAAATAATATATGTTTTTTAGAATTTATTATGTTATCTGACTAAAGAGGGAAAAACAGTTGGGTTTTCTGAAAAACATTTTATAAAACATTTTGAGTACCAAAGAATTGAAGATTGG
Organism: Viscum album; assembly: GCA_963277665.1. NCBI lineage: Eukaryota > Viridiplantae > Streptophyta > Magnoliopsida > Santalales > Viscaceae > Viscum > Viscum album. Next base: position 567,406,033 of record OY728153.1, on the reverse strand, counting down.
TAGTAATATGTAAAATGGTCAATAATTAATAGAGAATAGTGAATGTTTGTATTGAAAAATGGTTATATAATTTCCTTTATTGGAAATACCATTGAATGATCGTTAATGTTATTGTTGAGGAAAATTATCATTAAACATTTCAAAGTGTCTCATACCACTTTGAAACAATTTAAAACATAATCTTATTGAAGTAATACCATTATATGAAAGTTTAAAATATAATTTAGGTAAAATTATTAATGATAAAATATAACAAAAGGGTCAGTAGATATGCTACACAAAAGATGTAAGTGGTGAACATGACATTTATCTCACTGATGTAAAAAGTGAGATGAGAATTCCTTACTAATGTAGTAACAAATGAATTGGAAAATTCAAAGTTAATAATACTTAAATAAATCATTAAAATACCATTAATATAATATAATTCAAGATATTATATGTCAATGTTGAATTATGTACACTATATATAATAAATTAGGTGCACATCAATTAAGTATGCCTTATGGAATGAAAATGAGACAAGAATCTCTTACCTTGAGTTTCATTTCAGGTGAACATCCTTTAACATCATGTATAATAAATTTATTTTAATTTTATACTCTCATCATAACATTTTTCATGTTTATAATTACTTTTATTTCACTTATTATCATGTTGTTTACAACTACTTAATCAATTAAGTTTACATCGACTATTTTTTTCTTAGGTCAACTATGGTCAAAGGGGTCATTATATAAAATCTAAAGTATTATAATCACAAAATAATTATCATATATTTATCATCAATGATTCTTTTAAAATCAATCATTGAATATTGCTAGGAAAAATAAATCAATGTTACAATCATGAAAATGGTAGGTTGTGCATACACAAGAGTGACTTTCCCATTTTTCAATGATCGTTATAGAAAGAAGGTAAGTAACACCATATCATTAAATAATTATAATTATATAATAAATTTCATATTATTTAACCATACATATTTATATATATAATTATTTTGATGAAAAATTAATTGCATCATGTTGATGAGGCGGTAGTCCACACATCCCCAAATAACGTTATCACTTTTTAAGTGTGTGAAGGAGTAATAAAGAAAATGATATATATATATATACAGAAAGATAATTATTTCATGAATGTCATATATATGTTGTTTTTTTCTCATATATTTAATTATAACCATAATTTATTCATTTCATGTATCGTGGGAATAAATCACATCGTTTGAGGGGGTGGTTGTCCACACTTCCTCAAACGATGTTATTGTATTAACGTAAATTTAACATTATTAAATGTATGTGTTATTAAATGATTTTAGAAGTATAAATACATAATAAATATCATATATAACATTAAAAACCATATTTTCCTTCATAATGGCAACCATGATTGGTGGTAATGGAAATTGGACAATCATTGTTTTGTGAGGCAGTAGCTTACCATGCACCGAAACAGTTTGTTCGTTACCCATTAGATGGAGATGTGTGTAATTTTAGTTCAAAATATTAACATAAAAAATCCTAGTATATTTATTATACTTATTTTTTTAATCATAGATTAAGAAAATCATATGGAGTGGATAATGGAAATGAAACTAAAAATCTTGATATGAGACATTACCTCTTAATCTGGTAACTTCTTTTTATTTATACCAAAAGGCTTCCTTAAGTGGATTACTAAAAAAGGGAGGATTATATGTATAGGGGATGGATTCTGGGAGACTGATTAGGTAGATCTTTTCTGAACATAAGTGGTTTGAGAGGTTTGAGGAATGGGGAGAGGTGGTGGCCTTTAATAGGGAAGGAAAAGGACTCCCTTGGAATTTTTGGAAACATGTAAGGTGTACACATGATCTTACCTAAAAGAATTCATTACAACCCAAAAAAACTCAATACTTTAAGTTTAATGGCTGATATTTTTCCATCCAATTGGTGTTTTACAATTTTCTAGGTCAATTGGTCCCTTATGTTAAAGGTTTAGTCCTTTATTAAGCTTAATTTTATCTTAATAATTGTAATATATTTTAATCACTTTCACTAATATATTGGTAAAAAACTAATTTTAACTTATTTAAAACTATAAATTATTTTAATTATAAATATTTAATCAATTTTTCAAAATTAAAATAATATAAGTTGAAGAAAGTAATTTAAAATTCACCATGCGGGCCGGACGTCAATGTGGGTTTTAAATTTAAAAAGGTCCAAAAGTTTGATAAGTTTTTACATTAAATTTCAAATTGAAATTGATACCAATAACATAAATTATATTAATTTATAAAAATAATATCTAATAGAACTTTAAAACCTACATAAAACATAATTTATCAATATAAATAGAATAGAACAAAAACTAGTTTTGAACTAAAATTCAGTATTTTAAACTATTCATTAAAAAATGATATGTTTCTAAAAAATAATAGAACATTAACATAACCTAATTTTTATGTTTATATTTAATATAATAAGTTTATTTTGACATATTAAATCAATTAAAGTTTCAAAATTTAAATTTAAAATGGGTTCACCATTAAAATGAGGTAAAATTACCTTTATAAAAATATTTGTTTTAAATATAAAATAGAGTTTGTTATTATCTTCTAGTTATAAATCATAATGGATGAATATAAAAAATATTTTATTTAATATATAAAATATATACTGCATTAAAATAATTCACTAATTGTAATTATTTATTTTTATTAAGACAAAACTTATTTGGAATCATAAAACCAATAAAATTTCTTTTTATATCCAATTAGTTCATATTTTCATTCCTCATTAATTAGTAACCTATGAAATCATTGTATATTTATACAAACCCTAAATTTTCATAATTTAGTTAATAATATTCAAAATTGATAACATAATTTCAAGGTTATATCATATTATATTAAATAATAATATTTTAATAATACACTTTCATTTGGTAAAACACTATCTTGTGTGTAACACAAGCTATCAAATAAGGTCACTATTGAGTGAAATTAAAGCTATCAAGGAAGGTATATCTTGTGTGTAATTAAATATAACTTGGAATTTATTTCATTGAATTATATAGAATCTATTTTAAATAGTAAATATATTATAAAGTATGAAGATATTATATTTCCTCATGTGCTTGGTGTCGCATGTCATACACGCTATCAAATACAATGTTGTACATTAGAATTTTAGGGTGTCACATGAACCTTGGATATTATACCCAGTATTGATAATTTCAGTACTATAGTTAGTTTTTATAATTCTAATGACAAAGGATAGTTGATACAAAAAGGAGAATTGATGGCCTCAGCCAGTAGAGTCATGTCATTTGAAGTCCATTTTTCTGAACATGGGAGGGAGGTATCATCACGGGGGTTCTCCCTTGACCAAGACCTAGAATATATTTAGTAATTTATTCTTGAATGAAATATCCTATGTTAGAAGTTCATGTTAGTGAATATTTCCACTCAGTCGACGTAAGCCGAGGCACCCCATGAAACTACCACCATCATGCACCTTACCCAAAGGGCATTTGAAGGTGTAATTAGGGGTTACATGTACAGACCTTAGGGAAATAATGTGTAAATTCCATTACATAAATAAATTGTTTATTTCCTCAATTACTCTTAATAATATTTTTTCTTAAAATAATATATTTTTAATTGAGATTAATTCAATAATTTTCTTGGATGAAAATAAAACATAATTGTTTTTTTAGAAAATATATACAAATTTTAGATAAAACCATGTTATTATAAATATAATTTTATAATGAAATAGTATGTTAAAACAATATTATTTAAATAATAGATGACAAAAAAAATTTAAATTGGCCACGAAATTTTTTTATAAGTGTCTGAAATTTGGTCCTTCCTTAAAAATTGCTATTTTTTAATAAATAAGGATTTTTATATTTAAAAGTTAAAATTATCATATTTAGATAATTTTTATGATAAAATAAACATCATTTTTGAAATTATAACGTTGAAATTATGTTAGATTTAATTTATGATAATTTTCAAAAATACTTCATTTTTTCAAGAATAATAAAAAATATAGTTTTATGGTTTCGGTATATTTTATGACATTATGTTTATGTTGTAATGATTTAATAATTAAATAATAACAATAAATGGAATAAAATATTTTTTTTATTAATATTATTTTTTATATATGTTTTAATCAATTTCTATAACTATAGGTTACTTTACAATACTTAAAAAAGAAAATTTAATTTTTAAAAACATTAATTTGTAGAAACTTCACTTTTCCCTAACAAAAGAAGTATTTAAAAATGATGTTCGGTTTTGGTGGGTTAAAATAACATAAAATTTGACCCCAATTTCTAAAACCATGAGAAAAAATAATGGGTAAGACAATGGTTTTTTATTTGTACAACCTAGTTTTCTGAGACCTAAATTTGGAAATTATTAAACAAATTATCCACTTTTGATATAAATATCCACCCATTTCACCATTACTCATAACTCTCAATCCATCCTTGAATAATTTATGGTGATTTCTCCTCCAAATAATTCCACCCAATGTTTCTCAATCCCCCAAGGTTCCATCCTCAATTTTTAGGAATAACTCTTTCAGGAAAGTTAAATCCACTCTTCTCTTTTCTATTCAAGCTCCCTTTTCATGTGGTATGTATTATAATTTAAAAAATAAGTTATTTTTTCTCTTTATATTATACCATTACTATAATAAGTTTATTTTATAAATTATAAACCATTTCCGCTCCCATTTTACCATTTTCTAAAACCATGTTTTATACATGTCATGTTGTTTAATTTACTAATCAGATTTACCTCTTTTACATGAGAAATTCTCTTTTTTCATTTTTATATGAATATGAAACATTATTTTTTTCAATGGATATTCAACTAGTTTTAAAATTGAAATATTTATTTGGGGATTTACATATATAAATCCCATGTTTCTTTCATTGGTTAAAAATAACGTAATGATCACATATTCAAGCTATTTTGTGTGAAAATGTTTTTGATAAGAAACCTATTATTTATTCTCCATGAGTTATTAATTAAATTATTTATTACGATCTATGTAGATCAGATTAATTAAAAATCATAATAGTGCTCCCTTATAGTTCTCTAATGTATTGGGTAATGAATTTAATCACTAATGATGACATGTTTTACGATACCTTGGTGAATAACCTTAGTAATTTTCATTTACGACACCTTGGTGATTAAATTTGGTGATATGCTTATGAATGTATAAAATTAAATGTTGTATCCACAATTCCATGTTATAATTCATGTTATTATTAATATTATTTTCCTATTTCTCATTAATTATCTTTATTTGTTATATTGTTATTGATATTTCTTCAGATCACATGATACTTATCTCTCTTGCTTATTCCCTTACCGGGCTTCATGCTCACCCCTTTCCTTTGATAACTGTCCCTATGATTTGATTTGTATTAAAAGTAACCGATATTGAACACATAGAGACTTATTTTCTATGTTTTAGAAGAAGTTTTTATGTATATAGGTATTACGAACCTTATTTCTAAAAAACTGAACTTGAAAAGATCCTCTGTTTTGTACCATGCAATGAAAAGTTATGTAACTAAAAGGCGGGATTCCAAAGTTGGTATCAATGGATGGTTCTATTATTTTTTGAAATTAGGACATTAAAACGTAAGGAATAACCATTGGTATAACTTTGAATATAGGAAAAAATTTTGGTATTTTTTGGAAGTATCATGTAAGTGGTTTCCAAGAAAATAAATATTTTTCTGGATACGAACAAGTGGATATGTCTTTGACTTAGATGTACCTAGGGGTAACGCCCAAAAACACCAATTTGAGATAGACCCAAATGGGAACTGGTACTTGACAAAAAACCTTGTTGAAATCCTAGTTTGGCACTCCCAGGTTATATGTTTGGTTAATAACAATCTTTTTATAAACCATTATGAATGAAATATATAAAATTTAATTCTTATTAGAGTAGATTAATAACCTATTATGTTTTATTTCAGATGACATTCACACATACCTTTCTATTTTTCGTGAAGATGTTTTAGTAACACTTTTTATAATGTGGGTTTCTATGAATTAATTTTAAAATGATAACCTTTTATGATCGAGATGAATTTTCAGGGAGAAATTCATTTTAAGTGGGTATAATGTTAGATCTCAAGATTTTTCTGAATTATTTTTTTCAATTATATTTTATCATTTTTTTTAGTTTTTATTACACGTAACACTAATTTTATATTCAGTAACATGCAATAATTATTATATATTATGTTATATGAAACACCTGGTTTAGATTTTGTTACACAAAAAAAACAATAGCATGCATGGAAACCGACACGAAACTTCAAAAAACTGTGAAATATTATTATATTAAATATGACCATTATAACTTATTCATTAAATAGGTGAGTGTGAATAGTATAAACTACTTTATGAAATATACATATAAATTTTCAAATAAATATAAATTTATTTATAAAAACATAGTAAATAATAATTAAATTTTTAGGAAAGTAATTATATTCATCAAAATCACGTTTTGTTCAAAACATATTTTAATTAGTTTCGGTTTTTTTGTCAAATATTGATTTTTTAGTTAATAGTCAAAAATACCAATTTTTGTAAAAATATCATTTATTTTAAATAAATTAAGTAATTTAAATCCCCAATTATTTTTTAAGTAATATAATTATAATTTATTAATATTTAATTCACTTAATTAATTTTGAATAAAATATATATCGGATTTTAGCATGAGTTTATTTTTGGGTTTAAAAAGGGATTTTTTTTAAAACTCTTTTAATGTGAATAATGTTTTTCTGATTTAATTAATTATAATAATAAATATTGAGGAATTTTTTTAATAAAATTTATATATAATATATGAATAAATTTTAATTGGTACTCATAAAATTAATATTATTAGACATAGAGTTAATATAAATCAGTTTATGCCGGAGAAAAATATAATTCTTCAAAACCCACCTTTTCGTTGCACCTATGAGTTTTATTTTCAATTTAATTTGTTATAATTTTATAAAATTTATTTGAAAATATAATTTTCATTTTTAAATCGAAATATCAAAATTACTTTATGGATAATTTTGGTAATTTTCAGAAAATATTAATGTTTGGATAAATAGTGAAAAACACTAAATTTTAATTGAAAACTACCTTTTTATTTATTTTATTTATAAAGATACATTATATTATAAATTTGTTTTAAAGTAAAATTATTTAAATTATATATCTATTAATCCAATTTATCTCATTGGAATAAATTTTATATTGATATTGGATGTAGAAACTTTGTATACTTTTGAACATTTTCTCTTTGAAAACCATCTTTCTTAACATGTATGCATGATTAAATTTTACAAATTATATGAATGGAATTTGGAAAAATATATTCCATATTTAGAATAATAATAGTTTATATTATCTAATAATTATAAATAATTTTTTTTCTAAAATGAATAGTGAAAATAGTAAAAATTAATTACCACTTTTAAGGTAAAAATGGTTTTAATGGGGGTTAAATTAAAAATATAACTGTTAAAAACAAACCTGAACACGTAAAAAACTAATTTTATTGAAATATTTAGACCTTATAACATATAGTATCTATAATGGTTAATTATTGGAGCCTTTTTAAATGAAAAAATGTGGTTGAAATTCTTTATTTCAAAAAATTACAAGTGTGTAACTCACCTCACTTATAAAAGGTTATCCCTTCAAATCTCCACTTCACACCTTCAAAACCATTTATTTATTCCAATAACTACCAAAATAACTTCCCAAATTCCCTATACTCATACTAGAAGCCTTATTTTGAACATTAATACTACATAGGAAGGATTTTGGTGCAAACCTAAGGAGGATACCCGAGGAAGAGGCAACATTCATCCATGATTATTATTTTGTTTTATTTATTCCTCCACCTAATTAAATGATTATTATAACAATATGATATAATAACCAAAATATATTATATATACTTAGATGTTTTTAAGATAATTTAATATACTATAACCATCTATACTTCCATTAAATGGGTTACGAAATCATCATTTGTGTATATGGCGGACTACCACCTCACGAACTGAGGTCAATCATTTTTCTATTACCAATAATAATGATAGGAAATAACAATAGATTAATTGTTTATATGTTATATTTATTATATTATTATGATTATTATATTATTATATAACACATACCTTTATGATTTCCATTTTTTGGGAATACGATAAGGTCACTCATGTGTACGGCAGACTACTACCTTACGAAGCGTTTTGATTCATTATCGCTTTAAATGGAAGGTAATAAGGACAGTTTTAATGAAAATATAAGATATAAATGTATATACCAGAAAAATTATTATGCAATGATAATATATAATTTAATTTTCTTTCTTTTAATATGTTGAAAAAATGGAAACAACATTCATGTGTATGTAAAACCTACCGTCTCCATGAATGGGGTATTCCATTTTCTATCTCTATATTTTATAGATTACTAAAAATACAAATATAAAAAAAAAATATTATATTTTTAACTGGTTTAACATTATGGATATTATTAAACCTTTATCAATTTAAAAGAACCAAAAATAACTAATCAAAACATATATGAAAAACAAAGAAATTATTACCCGAAACGTACCATTAATATTGAATTGTAAATAAACTGGTAATAAAAGGTCATAAGTAAATAATATATGGTATGATATATATAATTATGGTTTTCTGATAGATTTATAATAAGCTTATATTTATTATATAGGATGTCTGAACATGTATAAAGGATTCCAATGCTTACGATAAGGGATTTCCGTCTAACTTTTTACTTCCACAAGACACGAGCCATATTCACAACCTATTTACTTTATATGGAGTATATAATTCCCATTAATGTATATTGTAAATATTATAATGAAAATTTTTGGGATTTATATATCAATTTTATGATCTCTATTTCATTGGATTTAAGGTTCAATAGTTAACAAATTAGAAACTGATTTTAGGTCTTATTTTTCCTTCTTTAAGACATATGATTTTGTTATGCACCTATCTTCTTTTAATTGGTGTATATACTGACCCTTTTACATGTAATATCATGAATTTATTTATCTTAATTATATTTTAAGTTTTATTGAATGATATTAATTCATTGTTCTTATGTTTCAAAGTTAACAAAATGGTAAATATTTTATGTTAAAATCTCATCGTTAATCAGGGTTGTTTATAATTATGTTTATTATGTAAAATATTATGATGAATCTCTCAATAAACTCATAAAATTTGTTATCCTCTAGTTACTTTAGTGAAATAAATGTTTTACATTAATTTTTCTCTCTTTATGTACACAAGAGTTTAAAATAATTTTTTTAAGAAATATCATTTTTTCAGTCAAAAAATAGTTTTCTTCCATAACATTGTTTTATAAAAAAAATAAAAATAGTTTTAACATTTTTAAAATGATTTATTAAAGAAAAAATTTACCATGTTTGAATTTTAAAAAAAAAAATTAAATGAATCTTCATATTGTTTTATGAACAATTACCTTTGGTATTTTATTTAAAATGTGAAAGGAACATTATTTTAACATTTAGGATATGAATGAAACTTCCCATAACCATGAACATTATTTTCATTAATTATTACTTTAGTTAACATGGTTATTCTCAAAGAAAATGATTTTAATTTTTTTTTTGAATAAGTTTTTTTTTCAAATCAAAAAGGATATTTTCCTCCACAAATGTTTTTAATGATTTTTAAAGAAACCTTTATAAGTTTTCAAGGTAATGTTCATGGAGAATTATTTTTAAAATGTTTTATATCTTAAAAAGTTTTTTTCAAAGCGAAACTAATATTTTCAGGATGAAATTATTTATGTGATTTTCAAATATTCCATTAAGAGTTCTCAAGATTATTTTCCATGAAAATTATTTTCAAAATGTTTTATGTTTTCAAAAGTGTTTTTCACTACTAGAAATGGCCCTATACCCACGGTTTTCCCAAATTTCTAGGTATAGGAACTTGTTCTGAACCTATACCCATGGTTTACCAAAATCGTGGGTATAAGCTGAAAATTCCAACCTATACCAATATTTTTTGTAAATCCATGGGTATAAGGTTGGGTTCAAGAACTATACTCACAGTTCTTATAGACCATGGGTAAAGATTTCTTGCGTGATCATGGGAACAAAAAAAACATTAATGGGAACATGACATTTTTTGCAGGAACACCTATACCAATAGGTTTTCTCCTATATCCATAGTTTATATAAATATATATAAGTAAATATATATTTATATACTCATAAGTGAAGTTGGTGCATTGGATAGGTTAATTTTCTCTAAAGAGCCAGTCCAATGATCAAATCTCATGACCGGTGATTTTTTAAAACCATTACCCACAGTTTTTAAACCGTGGGTATAGGGTTATGACATGATGTAAAACACCTATTCCCATGGTTTTGAAGCCATGGTTATAGTGTTTTCAAACCTTGTGTATATATTAGAGTTATACTAATGTCTTGGTTTCGCATAGTTCCCAAAATCGGGGGTATAGCTTGTACCCATGATTTTGGGGGCTATACCCATAGTTTTGAACCATGGGTATAAGTGCATTTTCTAGTAGTGTTTCAAAGAGAAAATGATATTTTCATTAAGAACTATTTTTAATTATTTTTAATGATTTATTTTTATGTTTTCAATGTTATTTTAAATGAAAATTATTTTTTATATGTATAATCTTTTAAAAAAAGTGTTTTTCAAAGAGGAAATATTATTTTACTCAAGAAATGTTTTAAATGATATTTTAAATATTAATTTAAATGTTTTTCATGTTTATTTTCCATGAAAATTATTTCTAAAATATTTTTTAGTTTTAAAAACTAATTTTTAAATAAAATTTATCTTCCTAATGAATTTTTCCAAGTTATTTATCTTTCAAAATCATTATCCATCTAAGATGAAATACTTTAATGTAACTTATGATTTACTGGGGATATGACACTAGGATACTGTTCATATTATTTATATGAATGGTTTATGTTTATGATGGCATGATGTTTATGAAACCTGCTTCTATTCCATAAGTTATACCATGATAAAATTCTTATGAAATCCACTAATTTTTTCATAGGTTATGCTATGATGAAATAATGAATTGATTATTAAAAATTTCCCTTTTCCAGAAGTTATGATATGATGAAAATTTTATATAACCCCTTTCATTTCAGGGGTTATGATATGATTAATGTTTTATTATCTTGTGGCACACAATGTATGATTTTCATTATGTGATGAGTGATACATAAATATCCCTCCAATACATTGGGTAATGGTTTATATCTCATGAGGTAGACAGAACCAGAATAGAGAGTGAACTTAATTTAGTAAGGGACATTATCTACTATAATGATCTTAGGAATAACGCTTGACTGTAACACCCAGAGATTTCATGAAAAATGTTCTTTTTAAATTCATTAATGTATTGTGTTGTAAGCTACACCAAAAGGAGCTTGCACAACAAGCATCCCTGACTTACCTTGCATTACACGCAATCACGACCTTCCTCGATAGCGTGTGTAGTACCCAATACCGTGTTTCACTAAACGAAATATTATTATAATATTATTATGAACTAGCCGTTATGAATAGTAATACCCACTTTTTGAAATTTTATAAATTTTATCTTTCAAAATGGACTTCATTTTTGGATTCGGAATATCGAAATTATCTTAGGGTGAAATTTTGGTACATTTCGGATAACTTTAGTTTTCTGATGAATAGTTAAAATTAGTAAATTTTAATTAAAAAAACGTTTTTAATCGAAATAATTAATAGTGATAAATTATTAATTTGAGTGGTTTAAAAGTATATTTAGAATATATTTTTACAGTTTAATACAATGTTGGTCAATAGATGTAATTCTACATTTAAACCAGACATAAACAAATGTCAATCTTTTGATAGTAATTATCTCTTAAGAACACGCTATTTGATTTGACGACGGGAATTAATTTTTAAATTAATTAATGAAACTGATATGTTTTTAATTTGGTAAAATAGACATCATTTTTGAGTTCATAATATAAAATATATCTTAGGCCTAATTTTTGGTATTTTTTGGAAACTTTCATTTTTTTGATGAATAGTGAAACCACTAAGTGGTAGTTAAGAAAAATGAATTTTTCATAAAACTTAATTTTACTGCTTCTGTGAGTGGAATTTCAAAAATCCGAGAGACACGGTTGGTGTCAGTAAATAAAATGTGGTTCAATGAGATGAAAATAATTTTTTGGTGAATAGTAACTTTTTACTTTTTTTACCACGGTTAAAAGTAAATAGGGTAATTAAGGGTAAAAATGATATTATTATTACCCTAACACATGTCCTAATTCTATTGGACAAGTTTAATTCGACCAAAAACAACCTTAGGAATAAAATATGACCATTTAGGCCCACTTGGATTAGATTAGGACATTTATTATTAATTTATTTAAAGAAGGGTTAAAATAGTTAAAATCAAAGTTTAATAAGTAAATCATTTTTAATATCGGGTTATACATAAGATAAATTCGACTATAAATATTCATTAGAAAGCTAAAGAGATTTACTACATAATGGTATTTTATTTGTAATTTTTATACATTAAATAATTTAATTTATTTATGACACAACGATGATGCAATAATTATATTATTAATGAAATATTGACATAATTGATGTTATAAATACCCAAATAAATTTAATTTGAGACTTTTTAGGAATTAAACTAAATTTATAGGTTAATATGACATGTTAGTATTGATTTAATTAACTTGGTTCGAGCTAATAATTCTGTTATGATTTTCAAAAAAATCAATTACTAAATAGTGTCAAAATTGACATAAAATAGTTTTTAAAACAAATATTATATTATTAATTGTTATTTTATTCCTAAAAATCTAAGGTTCTGCCAAATGACTTAGATAAGGTTATATATATTAATAATAAACACATTGGGGTTCGTTTGGCTTGTTATAGTAAGTTTATTAACCTTATATTGTAAGAACACAAAAAGACACGGTAAAAGTAAAATTAGTTAACTTAAAGTTAAATATAAATGATAAGGTTAAATTATGAACATAAACATTTCTAAATTCTATTGGATGAGAGTATTTCTACCAATACCCACCTTATCTTCTAAATAAATCATTTTGTAACTATTTAAAACCGAACTTGACTTTATAATAAAATAATATTTTTAGTTTTTCCAAAGGAGCCCCTCTCCTCCCTTATAAAAGGGCACCTCCTCCCTATCTTCCTCACACCACTTTGAGCCTTCAAGCTCGGCCAACCCCTGCCAAATTCCTTTCTCCACTTCCCTAGAAACATCCTAGAGGTTCTGGTCTTCGTCGAAGACAAATTTTAGTGCCCTAAAAGGAGGTCTCAAAGAAGCACTTCAAATAAGAGGTAATGTCTGTTACCGATTCTTTCAACTTTATTTCTTCTTCCACTTCTTCTTCTTAGGTTGTTTCATTATGAAGTAATAACATCAGTATCACTAATATACTGATATGTTATTTTAAGTATGAAACAACCCTGTTTCACCATCTATCCATCCTACGGAAAAGGAAATCACCACGCGTGCGTACGTACGGAATACCGTCTTCATCCCGTGGTGTAATCTATTTTCCACCACCACCTTAATTGGATGGGTATAATGGTTAAAATAATGACTATATATGACTATTATAAAGTTATATTGATTATGAAATAGTATACATACACTCCAATACAATTCCATGATCATGAAAATGATATCATCACTCGTGCGTACGTACGGACTACCGTCTCCACGACGCGATGAGATTCATTCTCCACATTAACCATTCATGAATGATTATAAAGTATATATAATAAGTAATCATGAAATGTATGACATAATAATGATACTGGATTTATGTGTATATATATGTATGTCGTCTACTTAATTCCATTCAACTCAATAAGGAAACGAAAACAGCATTCATGCGTACGTACGGCCTACTGTCTCCATGAACGGTGTATTTATTTCCATTTACTGATCTATTATATATATGTATATTCTGAATATATATTATATATAAATCATGTTTTATATTCTTGAATTATGTAATCATGATCTAAGTAATCATATGAATAATTACAAGTCAAAACACGTACGACAAATGAAACGATTTTACCCAAAACGCTCTTTAACATGGAATTTACAAAAGAACCGGTAAAATAAAGTCATAAGTGAACCATATATGATATAATAACAATGATTATGATTCCGGAATAAGTCAATGACACTATTTAAATCATTATACAGGAGTTTCGGACACTTATGAAGCAAATCGGACCTAAGGTAAGGGAAATATCACAATCTCATTTTTATCCGAGATTGTTTATACTTTAGTATTTACTGGGGTGTATTTATCATCCAAATCCATGTTTCCTCAATATGTAATATTATTTCCATCTACCTAAAATTGTTTAAATCCAATTTTACTCTTCGGTGAGTTTTTAGTAAAGGATATGAAAGGAATCTTTTGTCGTTTTTCGTACGAGGTACTTTTTGACTTTTCCGACAAAAGTAAGAGAAGAATGTTTTTTTAACTTATACGGCATGAATGGATTTTTAAAACATTATTTCCAAGAAGCTTCCTTTAAAAGTTTTCATGTTTATTTTTTATCATATTCTTTTAGTTTAAAATTTTATGACATGTTAAGAAAGGAAAATTTTTTTGAAGTAGAAAGGATATTTTCCTCAAGAATGGAGTTCAAGTGTTTTATCAAAATTATTTTCCATCTAAGATAATATAGGGTTCTGTTTCTATCCCTATTATTACATTGATTTTATTATTTTGTGATGGAATTATTTTTATGAATTCCATTATCTTATATGAATTGTTTTATGGTGTCATGTTGTTTAAGAATCTCATTTTTATTACATGGGTTATGTAATGATGTATTATTTATGAATTTGTGGCACACATAGGAATGGTATCATTATGTGATGGGTGGGACCTATATCTCCCTACAATGAATTGGGTAATGATTTTATATCTCATGATATAGACATGGCTGGAACGGCAGGTTAAACCGGTTCAGTGAAACAGGACTGAAACGAGGAGTGAACTCGGTTCAGAAATGGACTTTGTCCTCTAAGATAGTCTTGGAAATGAGTCTTGACTAATAAGAAATGATTCTATATGATTATGTGTGTATGCCACAAAGTTTCATGTTTTATGTTATGATTATTGGGATTACATTTCACTACTATGATTTATCCCATGTTATGATATTATCATCTTTTTTGCAGGTTAAGATTTCCAAAATGTTATGTCCTTATGAATATGATGTGATTGATATTTCTTTTGTTTACCCTTACTGATCATTTGAGCTCACCCTTTTATGTTTTCTTTTCCCCAGGATATAAAGAAAGGTTTTAGGTAAAAAAAAGGAAAATCTTTATGGGAGATGTTGAAGATCTTTCACCACGATTAGAGGATTATTTTCCGAGTTTCCAAAGACACTAAACTATTACAGTCCTTGTGTGTGTGTTTTTGTTATGTACTAAGAATTCCACAAAAGTAATGTAATGTCCATGTACGTCAGGCTTCGGGTCTCTACAGTTGGTTTTAGAGGAAAGGTTTAGTCAACCTTTGGAAACTAGTATGCGAAAATATTAGCGAGATCCCTAGAGATATTTTTATGGTATGTCTAGGGGTGTCTCTAAGGTTAAGTATACGTATAGGTTATAGTCCTAGAATTGTGCTAACGATCTTAGAATTTAACCTAAGATGTTAGATATTTAGGGTACTCCCCCTTTACTATGTTGTTTTCTCTAGCATGATTTTTGTCTCTCACAATAATCTATTTGTGTTTTAGGTAATGGAGGTAACCAGAAGGAATTCGGTTAACATTGAATCCAATTGAAAAATTGGTGACTATGAGCAACAAAATTGTGTAATTCCAAGAGAGAAAGATATTGTGATTTTGCCGAATCAGTCATTGCGATATATGATTAACAAGGTAAAATTTAGTGGTATTCCTAATTCATCAAAGAAGAGGAAGATAAACTATTATGCATGTTCGCATGTTGAGGAGAATAAAGAAAGGAAGATTGAGATTTCTAAAGAAGGGAAGAAGAACCTTGAGGAATACCTCAAATGGGGGGACCGATGTTATCTGTGTGGAGAAAAGTGTCATAGAGTGACAGACTGTTATGGAGTTCAATGTCTTATTTGTGGAGAACATGGGCATTACCCAACTCAATGCCCTGACATAAAAAGTTACTTCTAAATCAAGGAAGGACTTATTCCAGGACAATCATTGAAGTGGATGGACTGAAGTGTTTATGTATTGGTATTCAAGAATAATGTTGTTGAGGTACTTTTATGGTGTATTGAAATATTTATGTATTGGTCTATTGTGGTTTTCAATAATTTTAAGGTACCGGTAACCAGGAAAAGTGATTCAAATATTTTGGAAAGTAGATGATATGCGCATAATGAAGGGATAAGGAGAAAATGAAATGTTTGACAGTATTCATGAGTTCATGATTGATATAAGGACTAAGTGATATCATGGTTTGAGTATATAGAATTTTGAGGATTTTGGAATGTAGAAAGTGTTAACTTTTAACTGCATTCATGTTTTCACTAAGTTTCAATGGGTATTCAAGATAATACATGATTAAGGTATTCACATGTTTGTAATTTGACCAACAAGATATATCTTATGATATATGGGGGATAAATGATGGCATTCACGTGATTGTTATGTGACATTTCAAGTAATAATTTTCTTTATATTATGAGCTTGGACCGAAGCATTTTAGATAAGCCTAAAGATTGGAATGGACTATGTTGGACATAAGTTAGGATAGAACTTTTTTCGAAATTATTGATGGGATGTTATGGTAATATAGCTTTAGAAAAAGGAAAACCTGCAGGACGGGCGACAGCCCATCGCGTCGGACAAGGCTGTGGGAATCGAACCCACAACCGAAATTCGACTGGCCTTTATCGGCTACCACTGGCCTATAGTATTTCCCTGGTTAGTAGAAACTAGTTTTATTTTATTAAGCGGTATGATATGTGAATTATAAGTTCATTTTTGGAATCGTATACGATTAACCTCACTATAGTTGGACTTATGTATATTTGATAACTTTTTCTAACCTTTTGTTTGAAACAGATGGAATGACCCATCATTCTATCACATAACACTTCATGAATAACAAATTCAACTTCATTTCATTAAGAGATGAAGTGGAAATTGTTCAAAGCACGAACTACAGTGAGATTGTACCAAATAAAGTAAGTATTTCTTCTAATTCAAATTCTTCAACTTTAGGGAAATGATCTTGAAAACCAAAAATGTTGTCCTAGTGCACTTATATCCGATGAATCAGATGGTACCTTAGATCATCACAAATTTATGGCTTTGTGTTTGCTGGATTTTCCATAGCCATGTTCTCTGCCACTCTCCATTAGAACATGATGATTATATTTCTCTTCCATATCCATATTTTCACCTATATTCTCCTACGTGGAAACCCAGTGATGAGTTAATTTGGGTAACCGTTACGTTTCATACTTTAGTTATTAAAGCCATGTTTTGGTATTCCTTTTTACAATGTGGGTTTCTATTAAAGAATCTTTCGAGTAGTAAACCATTTATAACCCCGATGAATTTTGAGGGCGAAATTCATTTTAAGGGGGGTAGAATGTAACACCCCGAGATTTTATGAAAAATGTTCTTTTTAAATTCATTAATATCTTTTGTTGTACACTACACCAAAAGGAGTTTGCAAAACATGCATCCCTAACTTACCTTGCATTACACGCAATCACGACCTTCCTCGATAGCATGTGTAGTACGCAATACCGAGTTTCACTAAACGAAATATTATTATAATATTATTATGAACTAGCTGTTATGAATAGTAATACCCACTTTTTGAAATTTTATAAATTTTATCTTTCAAAATGGTCTTCATTTTTGGATTCTTAATATTGAAATTAGCTTAGGGTGAAATTTTGGAACATTTCGGATAACTTTCGTTTTCTGATGAATAGTGAAAATTACTAAATTTTAATTAAAAACAACCTTTTTAATCAAAATAATTAATAGTGATAAATTATTAATTTTAGTGGTTTTAAAGTATATTTAGAATATATTTTTACAGTTTAATACAATGTTGGTCATTAGATGTAATTCTACATTTAAACCAGACATAAACAAATGTCAATCTTTTGATAGTTATTATCTCTTAAGAACACGCAATTTGTTTTGACGACGGGAATTAATTTTTAAATTAATTAACACAACTGATATGTTTTTAATTTGGTAAAATAGATATCATTTTTGAGTTCATAATATCAAATATAGCTTAGGCCTAATTTTTTCTATTTTTCTGGAAACTTTCATTTTTTGATGAATAGTGAAACCACTAAGTGGTAGTTAAGAAAAATGAATTTTTCATAAAACTTAATTTTACCGCTTCTTTGAGTGGAATTTCAAAAATCCGAGAGACACGGTTGGTGTCAGTAAGTAAAATGTGGTTCAATTAGATGAAAATAATTTTTTGGTGATAGTAACTTTTTACTTTTTTTACCACGGTTAAAAGTAAATAGGGTAATTAAGGGTAAAATGATATTATTATTACCCTAAAACATGTCCTAATTCTATTGGAATAGTGTAATTAGACCAAAACCAACCTTAGGAATAAAATATGATCATTTAGGCCCACTTGGATTAGATTAGGACATTTATTATTAATTTATTTAAAGAAGGGTTAAAATAGTTAAAATCAAAGTTTAATAAGTAAATCATTTTTAATATGGGGTTATACATAAGATAAATTCGACTATAAATATTCATTAGAAAGATAAAACGATTTCCTACATAAAGGTATTTTATTTTTAATATTTATACATTATATAATTTAATTTATATATGACACAATGATGATGCAGTAATTATATTATTAATGAAATATTGACATAATTGATGTTATAAATACCCAAATAAATGTAATTTGAGACTTTTTATGAATTACACTAATTTTATAGGTTAATATGAGATGTTAGTATTGATTTAATTAACTTGGTTCGAGCTAATCATTCTGTTACGATTTTCACAAAAATCAATTACTAAATAGTGTCAAAATTGACATAAAATAGTTTTTAAAACAAATATTATATTATTAATTGTTATTTTATTCCTAAAAATCTGAGGTTCTGCCAAATGACTTAGATAAGGTTATATATATTAATAATAAACACCTTGGGGTTCTTTTGTCTTGTTATATTAAGTTTATTAACCTTATAGTGTAAGAACACAAAAAGACACTGTAAAAGTAAAATTATCTAACTTAAAGTTAAATATAAATGATAAGGTTAAAATAGGAACATATACTTGTCTAAATTCTATTGGATGATATTATTTCGACCCATACCCACATTATCTTATAAATAAATCAATTTGGAACTATTTAAAACCGAACTTGACTTTATAATAAAATAATATTTTTAGTTTTTCCAAAGGAGCCCCTCTCCTCCCTTATAAATGGGCACCTCCTCCCTCTCTTCCGCACACCACATTGAGCCTTCAATCTCGGCCAACCCCTGCCAAATTCCCTTCTCCACTTCCCTAGAAACATCCTAGAGGTTCTGGTCATCCTCAAAGACCAATTTTAGTGCCCTAAAAGGATGTCTCAAAGAAGCACTTCAAAGAAGAGGTAATGTCTGTTACCGATTCTTTCAACTTTATTTCTTCTTCCACTTCTTCTTCTTAGGTTGTTTCATTATGAAGTAATAACATCAGTATCACTCATATACGGATATGTTATTATAAGTATTAAACAACCCTATTTCACCATCTATCCATCCTACGGAAAAGGAAATCACCAGGCGTGCGTACGTACGGAATACCGTCTTCATGCCGTGGTGTAATCAATTTTACACCACCACCTTAATTGGATGGGTATAATGGTGTAAATAATGACTATATATGACTATTATAAAGTGATATTGATTATGAAATAGTATACATACACTCCAATACAATTCCACGATCATGAGAATGATATCATCGCTCGTGCGTACGTACGGACTACCGTCTCCACGACGCGATGAGATTCATTCTCCACATTAACCATTCATGAATGATTATAAAGTATATATAAAAAGTAATCATGAAATATATGACATAATAATGATACTGGATTTATGTGTATATATATGTATGTCATCTACTTAATTCCATTCAACTCAATAAGGAAACGAAAACAGCGTTCATGCGTACGTACGGCCTACTGTCTCCATGAACGGTGTATTTCTTTCCATTTACTGATCTATTATATATATGTATATTCTGAATATATATTAGATATAAATCATGTTTTATATTCTCGAATTATGTAATCATGATCTAAGTAATCATATGAATAATTACAAGTCAAAACACGGACGACAAATGAAACGATTTTACCCAAAACGCTCTTTAACGTGGAATTTACAAAAGAAGCGGTAAAATAAAGTCATAAGTGAACCATATATGATATCATAACAATGATTATGATTCTTGAATAAGTCAATGACACTATTTAAATCATTATACAGGAGCTTCATACACTTAGGAATCAAATCGGACCTAAGGTAAGGGAAATATCACAATCTCATTTTTATCCGAGATTGTTTATAATTTAGTATTTACTGGGGTGTATTTATCATCCAAATCCATGTTTCCTCAATTTTTAATATTATTTCCATCTGCCTAAAATTGTTTAAATCCAATTTTACCCTTCGGTGAGTTTTTAGTAAAGGATATGAAAGAAATCTTTTGTCGTTTTTCATACGAGGTACTTTTTGACTTTTCTGACAAAAGTACGAGAAGAATGTTTTTTTTAACTTATACGGAATGAATGGATTTTTAAAACATTATTTAAAAGAAACTTCCTTTAAAAGTTTTCAAGTTTATTTTTAATCAACTTCTTTTAGTTTAAAATTTTATGACATGTTAAGAAAGGAAAATGTTTTTGAAGTAGAAAGGATATTTTCCTCAAGAATGGAGTTCAAGTGTTTTATCAAAATTATTTTCCATCTAAGATAATATAGGGTTATGTTTTTATCCCTATTATTACATTGATTTGATTATGATGTGATGGAATTATTTTTATGAATTCCATTATCTTATATGAATTATTTTTTGATGTCATGTTGTTTAAGAATCCCATTTTTATTACATGGGTTATGCAATGATGTATGATTTATGAATTTGTGGCACGCATAAGAATGGTATCATTATGAGATGGGTGGGACCTATATCTCCCTCCAATGCATTGGGTAAAGATTTTATATTTCATGAGATAGACGTGGTTGGAATGGCAGGTTAAACCGATTCAGTGAAACAGGACTGAAACGAGGAGTGAACTCGGTTCAGAAATGGACTTTGTCCACTAAGATAGTCTTGGAAATGAGTCTTGACTAATAAGAAATGATTCTCTATGATTATGTGTGTATGCCACAAAGTTTCATGTTTTATGTTATGATTATTGGGATTACATTTCACTACTATGATTTATCCCATGTTATGATATTATGATCTATTTTGCAGGTTAAGATTTCCAAAGTTTTATGTCCTTATGAATATGACGTGATTGATATTTCTTTTGTTTACCATTACTGAGCATTTGAGCTCACCCTTTTATATTTTATTTTCCCCAGGATATAAAGAAAGTTTTTAGGTAAAAAAAAGATCTTTGTGGGAGATGTTGAAGATCTGTCACCACGATTAGAAGATTATTTTCCGAGTTTCCAAAGACATTAAACTATTACGGTCCTTGTGTGTGTGTTTTTGTTATATACTAAGAATTCCACAAAAGTAATGTAATTTCCATGTATGTCAGGATTCGGGTCTCTACATTGACTGCTATAATGGTTTTGGAAGTGAAATTATTCCACTATGATATCATTTTAAATGATCCTTGAATACTATGGAAATGATTTTATATGCTTATGTTCATGCCAACATTTCATGTCTTATTCCATTATTACAAACTCATGGATTATGTTATTTTATTTCCTTATGAATAATGTCTTATGAACTACCAATATTTTTTTCATAACTCAAGATTATGATATTTTATATGTAGGGTATGGTTTTCATATGTTATGATCATGTTATCATGCCCCCATGTTCATGTTATGATTACGTATCTCCCTTTTTTACCCTTATTAATCATCTAAGATCACCATTTCTTATGTTTCCTTTCCCGAGGTTATAAATAAAGGTTTAATTAGGGTAGTTTGTAATGAATACTAAAGGGTAAGATCTTTGTTAGAGACATTGAAGATCTTTCACGAAATTAAGAACATTGTATTCCAAGTTTACAATGGTACTAAACTATTATGGTCCCCAACCATGTGTTTTTGTAATGTATTTAATATTAATATAAAAAGATTTTACATCCATGTATGAAAATCTTGTTTCACTATACATTTTCCATGAAAATTTATAAAACATGTTTCACATACTTTCCAATCATTATTCTTAGATCATGTGAAGGTTGGTGAGAAAACATTTTTAGTCGGTTGTTATCAATCACATTAGAGGTAGAGGGATAAGGGGGATAATTCTAGTAGACAAGGTCTTGAATAATAGGTGAATTCACAACTAGGAAAAATATAGATGTTATAGGAATTACCATTTATCCCATGGAATTTGGAATCAAGTAACATGTAGTTCTAGAACACGACATAGTGAGATACCAACATTGGAAGTAGTTGTGTCCTCTCTGGTGAGGGATAATGGTATCTCATAGTTTTTTATCAGGATATGGGGACATTTATCCCTTACCAATTGAAAGGGGATACCATCTTATGCATTCCACATGAGGTGTCACTTTTTGATTATTCAAGTCATCATGTCTTTATTCCATGGGGTATCCCATGTCATCACATGTTGCATCACACAATTAGTATATTGACCAAACCATCTCATCAAGTGAGGAAATATTCTAGGAATCCCGCATTATTACACAAGGAATCATATTTTTGTTTCATAAGGTATGTTAACGTTTAATATCCCATAGTTAGGATGAGATCATACAGTTATACAGAGTTTAACTGGGACATTGGGATTTGTAGTTTAAATTCATACAACTTAGACTAGGGGATACTATTAGTTTAAGGTCATAGAGCTCAGACCATTGTTTATTTTGGATTGAGTTCATAGAGATCAGGATATGGATACAATGAATCTTATACGAAGTACCACTTGAGGAATTTGGCATTGGTGGGAGTTGTGATGTACTCCCCATCCTTGTTGTTGATATAAGGTACATCCCATTTAGGTTCTATCTTTGGGGGATTCTTGTCAAGTTTCATTGGTTTCATTAGGGCCAAAAACATTTTACCTTTACAGAATAAGCGTTGGTGTACCTTTTTGTTAAATGCACATGTTACCCAATGCTAATGCCTTTCTAGGTTATAAAACACTTGGAGCCTGTTTTCCTCAAGGGATCCCAACTTATCCAAACAAAATTATTCTCACTTGTTTGATATTATTTTTTCATAGAAGGATATTCAAAGTGAGGGAATTCGAACATCAAAAGTTAGAGCCAACTTTGTCCCATATATCAAAGATAATGGGTTCAGCTAGATGCAGCTTCAAGTCATCATCTAATAGGCCCAACGGGTGTTAGAGAGATCATCTGGCCAACTCTTCTTGTTTTTCCCTAAAATTTTCTATTGGTTGTTAGGGAGGGTTTTAATAAATTCCTCAATCTATCCATTTTTCTATGTGTGGTAATGTGAAGTATGGTTTAAATGAATATTGTACTTGGCATACAACTTCTTCAGCATGGAGGTTATGAAGTTGGTTCCATTTTCTGCGAGAATGATGCGAGGGATCCCAAATCTATAGATGATGTGGAATTTCAAAATTTTGATCATGTATCAAGATTTCAATTCCTTTAAGTGGACTACTTCAACAAACTTTTATAAGAAGTCATTGGTGGTCATAATGAATTAAAATCGTCTAGCCGTCAGGGGTGGGTAGGGGCCCACAACATCAAGTTCCCATACTATAGAGGGCCATGAATAATTTATGGTGTAGAGAATCTCTACTAGTTGCTGTATGAAGTTGGAATTGATTTGGTGTGAATGGAACCTCTTGGTTAATTTAAATCATTCACTAACCACAGTGGGATAAATTTAACCCAAAATTCAGATTTTATAGGAGATCTTAAATCCTTCTTGATAGGTCTTGTAGTATCCATAGTGAAATTACTGCATGAAATGAGTTGTCTCCCCTATATGAAATGGATAAGGATTCCATGAAACCCACATTTGTAGAGAGTCTACTCGAGAAAAAGGTCATCCCAGAGGATAAATTCTGTCGTGCGATGGATGATTTTTTCATGTTCAACACGATTTTATGGGAGGGTGTCATGCTGAAGATACTCAATAAATGGAGTCATCCATTTAGGTGCTTCCTTAACCATCATGTAATTAAATGGCTTTGGTGTAGAAGTTATGGTTGGAAATTGATTTACCTATTGGTTGTCTTCATCAGAAGTGAAAGGTGGTGATGACCCTTCGATGTGCCACATGAATGATCAGGATGTCTTGATAGGGCTCTACAATAGATGAAGCTAGACTTTATAAGGAATCAGCTTTACTATTCTTTGATTGAGGGATGTGAGTTATGATGTCACCAGAGAGCATCATTATTTATCTCAAGAAATATCAATGAATAAATTTGTTATGTTAAAACTACATTAACAAATTTAAACATAGTAAATTGTATGGTCAAGATTGATCCACCAAAAATTGTTTAGAAATCGGTTATAGTTTTTAGAAAAATCAGACTGAATGAAAAAGGACATTAAATCAGTTGGGTTTTTGATATTTCTGGTTATTACACCAAGAAAATGTAATTTTAGGTTGATGTTATTAGTTAAAAATATGGTGTGATTTAATTTTAGATATAGTTGGAATTAAACATAAATAAGTCTCCTCTCATTGTAGTTTCTCAAAAAATTTTGAATACCCCTTTCAATATTAGTTCTTAAGTTTAATTCAAAAATTGGTGTTAAAAACTTTTTTAAACATAGCTATCCATAACTCATGAATTTTTTGTGCCATGAGAGGGATAACTATTGGGTGAATTTTAAGAAACATACCCTCCTTCCCTAGCATTCACTACCACAAAATGGGTTTTCCCAATGCCAATATTTAACATTGCTAAAAGAACATTGATAAAGGGGGAACCTTTATCAACGATAAAAAAGGCACTAATAAAGGGTACTTTTAACAACACTAAGAATGTGCTATTAAAAGTACCCCTTTACCAACGCTTTTTTTAGCGCTGATAATGGTGCTCCCTTTATCAGTGCTTTTTTTAGCACTGTTGAAGGGGGGGTCATTATCAGTGCTAATAAAGGGTATATTTCAAAAAAATATATTTCATTAAAAATAATATATTAATATATATTTATATAAATATATAAATATATTCCTATTGATATAAATATAATATATATTTTTTAAATATGTTTTAGATAAGAATAAATAGACATTTACACTTAACATCTATAATATTACTGAAAATGGATTATGAATTAAATAAAAAATTATTATTAATTAATAATTTGCTCAATATTATCGAGTAATAGTCATTTAATAACAATTTGAAGACACAAAAAATAATAAAAAAATATATAAAAAAAGTTGAAAACATAACTCGAACTTCAAACCGCCATAACTGTTGATTTAGGTGTCCGTTTGAGCTCTACCACATATCAAATAAAATCTTGTGATGATATTTATGCCACTGATGAAAGTAGTAAACCTTTTTTACATTTTTCTAGCTCAAATAATTTTCCAAATGCCTCTAAAATAGAGTTTTTAGTCAGGATACCCAAATTTTTTGACATTCAATGGAATTTCTGCCTCTTTTAAGGGGGTCTTTTCCCCTTTATGAGTGAGGAATGAAATTATTATGGGGGATTACATTAATATTGATATTATGGATTTGAAATTTATCGTTTTTCATATTTTACTATTATTTATAATCAAATATATAACAATATATTCATATTTTTTTATATTAACACATAGAAATTTAATTTTATAAATAAATAATTAATCATATTTACATATATAATATATATTTCTCAATATAAAATCCTTATCTAAATAAAAACTAATATATATTTTATTTAAAATAAAAATATATGAGTATTTATATACATATATAATGTGTGGGTGGGGCTAGGGTGCATACGATCTGTTGAAAGGGGGTTAAGTGCTATTAAAACCCTCATATTTACACATTTTTTTAATTTATTTTTAATTTTTTAACTTTTACCAGTGATATTTGAAAAACTATGATAAAAGGGGTCTTTTATAAGAGTTGATAAAAGACCCTTTTATTAGTGTTTTTTAAGCACTGATAAAAGACCCCTTTTATCAACGATTTTTTAGCACGGATAAAAGAGTCCTTATTAGAACTTTTTTATCGCTAATGAAAGGGATACCCTTTAATAGCACCTCGATTATTAGTGATTTTTTAGCACTGATAAAGGATTTTTTTAGCACTAAAAAACCTTGTTTTGTTTTTTTCATTGGTTTTTAATGAAGAAAGGGGTGAGATTGAGATGATAAATTAATTAAAATACACTTTCCTTTATAATAATAAATCACGCACTCCAAAACTATGAAAAATGCTCCTTCATTACATTTCTTAGTACAATAAAACTAACCCCCTCATGCTAGTCAAGATGGGATATGAAAAATATAAATGGGAACCTACAGTTCCAGCAATAACACACATCAACACATCTTCATATTTCTTCTTCTTACTATAGGATATGAGTCCAAAATCCATATTTTTTCACCATAGCCTGTGAATTTATTTATAGAGAGAATTATCTATCTATCCATATTTAATTTTATTATATTTCTCCTGCTTTAATTTTAATTATCCTTTTAAGATAGTCTTCCCATTTCTACTGTACTTTTCTCTCAGTTGACTCCTTTATTTTTGGAGGATTTGAATTATTCCATGAACAACCACAAAACAATGTTTTATTAGTGCTAAAAAAGACCTTTATCAATGCTAAAAAAGTACTGATAATCAAGGTGCTATTAAAAGGGCGTCCCTTTTATCAGAACTAAAAAGAACTAATAAATATCCCTTTTATTAGTGATTTTTAAAAAGTGCTGATAAAAGTTAGAAATTAAAAAAAATCTGCAAATACAAGGGGTTTTAGCATTGCTTGAACCCTTTCAATGGCACTATGTGAAGCCTCCCACCCCTACCCACATGCCCCAGACACCCCCATCCTTTAACAACACTAGCCCCAATTTCACTCATGCACGCGCCCCTTCCTTCCCCAGGATTTGAACTCGAGACCTTCCCTATTTTCGCCTCGACCCTTTACCACTCCTCCATATTTCTTTATTCTACATTTACTAAAATATCTATTTATATATATATACATATTTATTTATTTATTTAGTTATATTTATTCTTATATTAATTTATATTTTTATTAACATATATATATACTTATATTAATATTTATATTATATTTATTTATTTTTACATTAATATATATAGATATTTATTTATTTATTCGTATATTAATATATATATATATAGTTATTTATATTTATATATTTATTCGTATATTAATAAATATTTAAATCTATTTATATATTTAGTTATATTTTTTTATATGTATATTTATTCTTATATTAATATGTATTTATAAGATCAGTTTTAAATACATTTATAAAATATGTATTTTTTGTGTTTGTGTATAAAAAAATAAAAAAAATAAATACATATATAAAACACACACACACACACATATTATATATATGTGTATCTATAAGTATAATTATACATATTTATATATAATTAAACATTTTATATATTAATATTTATATACATATGTTAGAATATTTAGATAATATATATCAGTTTTTTAATACAAACACAAACAAATACACACACACACACATTATATAGGTATATAAAAAATCATATATTTTAATTTTAAATAAAACTGATACTATTTTTTATTTAGATAAGGATTATATGTTGAGAAATAGATTTTATATGTAAATATGTTTAATTATTTATTTAAAAATTAATTTTTTATGTGTGAATATATAAAAAATAAATATAGATTGTTATATATTTGATTATAAATAATAGTAAATTTATTAAAAATGATAAAATTTTTATCCATAATATCAATATGAATGCTATCATTAAGATTAATTTTAGTTCCCATTGAAAAAGGGAAAAATACTCCCTTAAATGGGGTTAAAATTCCATCAAATGTTAAAACATTGGGGTACCCCAACAAAAATCACAGTTTTGGAGGAATTCTAGTCCTTTTTTGGACTCTAAAAACGTAACATAGGATTTATCCTTAATTATTTTGGATTATATCTCATCACAGTCTAATATTTGATATGTGGTAGAGCCCAAACAGATACTCGGATCAAAAGATATAGCCGTTTGAAGTTTGAGTTATGTTTTCAACTTATTTTAGATCTTTTATTATTATTATTTTTGATTTTCATGTATTCAAATTTTTATTAAATTACTATTAATCAATAATAATTAGCATATTATTAATTAATATTATTTTTTAAAATATTTTATAAGGCATTTTAACTTGATATCTTACATATTAAGTGTAAATTTATATTTACACTTATCTAAAACACATTTAAAAAATATGTTTTATATTTATATCAATATATTTATATTTATATACTTATATATCAATATATTATTTTTAAGGTTTTTTTTGAAATATACCATTTATCAGCACTAGTAAAAAAATATCTGATTAAGACCCCCCTTTATCAGCTCCACTAAAAAAGCACTGATAAAGGGACACTTTTAACAGTGCTCTTTTTAGCGATATTAAAAGTACCTTTTATTAGCACTTCTTTTTATCACTGATAATGGTACCCTCGTTATCAGTGCTATTTAAGGGGAGCACTTCGAAAACCAATTTTTTGTAGTACTGTTTTGTAGGGTGATAACAAAATTTATAGTCGGTGCCATCATTGCAACATCTCTATTTTTAAAATCTACTTCAATTACATCTTACATGAGAAAATATCATAGAAGAGTTATAATTTTTAAAGTTGTAGAAACCCCTCTACTATGAAGTAGAGTAATTCCTTGTGGTATAGGCAAAATAACCATGGTGCAACATGGATAGATATGTACAGCTTCATTTCCTAAGGTTTTTTATTCTTCCATTTTTTCACCCTCCACAACATAGTGGAAGTGCTATGCCATAATGTCCTCCTTCAAATATCCTTGTTGTATGGATGTGGTGTAGTAGTACATTCTACAACTGCAGCTGTTTCTCCATTTTCATGGCCCCAAAATAGCATGGTTTCAATTTCTATAGGCTTTCTTCTCAAAAAATTCTAACCACTACCATTTTTGGAACCTCCATGAAGTAGTTGCAATACCATGGCGAAATATTTCTTTCTTTAGGATTTCCTTGTTCCACTATTCCACAAGGTTAAAAACTATAGTGTATCTATCTTAATTTTCTAAAGGAAAGATATTTCTCCATTTTTTCATTGTTTCTAATTAAAAATTATGTCTTGTTGGTTGCCTTGGGATTTTGAGTTGATCTTTAGAGATCTTGGGCCTCGATGGTGGGGGTTGTCTTCTGCCCAATCTTCTTTAGTGATGGTCATGGAGGTTCTATGGTGGCCCATCACAGTGACTATGAAATAGTGACATCAATGCTGGCATAGATGAAATAAATAGAGGATATGATTCCTGAGCAAGAGGGAAACTATGTCTCTTTTGAATGTATGAACATTTTCTGCTCACACACATCCCAAATTGAAAAAGTGAAGTGATTGCCTCCGCTTAATATATAAAGTTCCCCACTTATTTCCTCAAATTCAGTGTTCATCTAGGGTACCCCACCATTGTCATAGGTTAATTTTCCTCATATAAAGGAAATAAAAAAACAAATTCCCTAAATTGGGTTTTTGGGAAACTATTTCATGAAGTACCCCAGTTTGCTTATGATTGGGGAAACTATTTCCCAGAATAAAATTGTTTTTTACTTCAACCCATATAAAAATTGGGGTACATCAGGAAATAGTATCCCAAGTACTCTATTTGAGGAATATATTTCTTTTATTCCCATTATATGAGGAAAATTGTCTCATGGTAGTCCTGATATTTTTTTTTCAAATATCCTCTTCCTCCACCTATAATTAATACAAAAAATACTAATAAATATAAAATAAGAAAAAACATAGTATTTTATTTCTTTTTATTTACTTTTTGAATTTGTTTTTAAAAAATTCAATAATACCCAAAATTGATTATACACAATTAAAATATGGATTTTAATCAAGTAAAAAATATGAAATTAATGAATTATTATTTTTTAAATGTATTCACTAAAGTATCTCATCGAATCATCCACACTTAAATTATGACTATTCTCAAGAATATATGTCACCTATAGATTAAAAAGTAAACCCTCATTCTCCTAATATATAAAATTTAAAATTTGTAAAACTAATAAATTTTCAATGGGGGAGAATGAATTTTCAAGTGTCACATATAAAAAATGATTTCAACTCCACACTAAACCCAATGAACTTGAAATTACAAAAGAAAAAATGATGGGGATTTTCCAATCTTCCATTCAAGTATTTTAATTCATTATTTTTAACAATTCATTTCATGATCTACCCCACCATTTTTTTATTCTATCATCACTCAAGGAAAATTGAATATTAATTCTTCCTCATACCTTGAGTACATGCACCAAACATGTAGAATTGGAATTGATCTACTTTCTCCACTTAGTAGAGAAAAATATAAATAAAAATCATGAGGTTTTTAAAAATTATGGTTAAATGATTATGAGTCTTAGTGATGGTAGTAAATTGATGAATAAAATATTTAAAGCTCAAAAAAATATTTTTATATCTACGTAATAAGCATGATAATCAATGTAAACCAGTGAAATTATCCCCTTAAAAAATAATGAATCCCCATATCCCAATCATAAGAAAAAATGATAGGGGATTTTTCTCTCTTCCATTCAAGTATTTTAATTCATCATTATCAACATGTCATTTCATGATCTAACTCAACATTTGTTTATCCTATCATCACTTAAGGAAATTTGAATCTTTATTTTTTATCATACCTTTAGTACATGAACCAAACATGTATATTTGAAATTGATCTACATTCTACACATACTAGAGACAAATATAACTTAAAATCATGAGGTTATTGAAACATAGGATTAAATGATTATGAGCCTTAGGGATGGTAGTAAATTGGTGAATAAAATATTTAAAGTTCAAAAGGATGTTTTTCTCTAAGTGCTAGGAATTATAATCAAAGTATACTAATGGAATTTTCCTCTTAAAAACTGACAATTCCCCAAATCCCAAGCATATGATATATCCATGAACAATGAAAATAATGAATGATTTATTTACCCATCTAATATTTTTCTTTTTCAATTTTATTATTTTTTTGAAAATTTAGTTTTTAAAAGTCTCATATCCTTCACCCTATCACAAATGATAAAAATCATTGGTCAAGTGATGGTGATTTTTTACCCTCTATAATTTAACCCTTATTTTTTCTACAGGGGTGAAAAAATAAAGGTAATGAAATATACATAGAACTTTCTTCCCCAAAATCCAATGAGATACACAAAAAATAATCTCTCAAATAATAATATCCCTTTTTTTCATGAAATACCTCCCCCACACACACACATATACTTTGAACATCATGCAAAACATTAGAGTAAGGGTAGGAATGGATAAATTGGCATAAAATGTGGAAATTCCTAATAAAGGTAATTTATGTTCTATAAGGGTCAAAAGGAGGAAACTATTATGGTGAGTGTCAAGGATAATTTCTAAATCAAAAAAAATACACAATTATTATTCAAGTTAATCTGTACAATCATTATTTTGAAAAGTTCAAAATCAAAACCTAGTAGGTAGCATCTCCCAAGTTCCCAGAAGAAATTTACTTTGAAAATTGGAAATATTCTCCTATAAACCTCCGAGAATAAGAGAATACTATTTTAAATGCAATCAGTAATGGCATGTGTTATAATAAAAAATCAATCAATATGAACATCAGAAATTTAAATCATGAAAGTTGGTAGGGAATTTTCAACAACTTGTGACTATAAAGGAAAACCATGATTTGATTATTGAAAATTCATACTATTAATTCAACTCATACACTATACATGTATCATTCATTCAATTACATTATTTTTAAAATTAAAACATGGAATCTTGGGGTTCCTATTAAATTTAAGCACTAATCTTTGTTAGGGAACACATATTTTCTCATTAAAACTCCAACCAGGTTCAAGAAATTAGAGGAGTAACAATGAATACTAAAATTAAAGCTTAATCCCTTTTCACTTTGAAGTTTATATCCTCTTGGGATTTATTTTATTTCTATATTAGGGCATTATACCTTGATTCAATATGGTTCTGATAATAATATACAATCAATGAATGTGCAAGCTTGTTTACCTGAAAGTTCAAAAATTAAAAATGGAATTCACTCCTACTGGTTCTTAAAGAGAATTGAAAATAAAAAAGAATAAAAAATTTATGTTTACAATCTAATTTTTCTCATTTTTATCATTAATCTTAACCTTACCTATCATTATCAAGAGATCCAAGTTAGGAAATAAGTTACCCATTTCGTATCTAAAAATGGTTGAAGTTGTGACTCTTCCATTTAGACTTTTTCCCTTTTCCAGAAACTAATTTCACTCTCCCATGAGGAAGTACTTTATCAATTTCCATATGACTAGTCTATAGAGACACTATTTTTTCTTTTAATTCTTTTTAATATATCTAGAAATATTTTTACATCCTAGTTCTCAGATGACATGCTCTTTTAAGGATCAATGTGGGTAGAATAAATATTATAAAAATATTAAATATATTTTATATCACCTGATAAAAATTTCTAAAAGAAATTGGGATAAATATTAAATGGATTCTCATATCTAAAATAAATAACCAATATTGAGTCTGGAACATGAGTTTTTCCCCAGGCACAACCTAAAATGGTTAGGTGTGGGGCATTCAGATAAAACACCCATTGGCATTATATTCAATGGGTTAATTGAATAATTAATTAAAACTATTTATTAATGGGCCAAAACAAAAAATTCCTATAAATTCAGGTTTATGACATATTTCTATGGTTATCCACATAACCCTAGGATCACTGAAGGTATCATTCTTCTACATTCCATTAGTGAATCAGAATTAGATATTGATGATACTACGGATCTAGGTAGATTGAGGTTGTGGAAATGCAACAACTTTTCATATTCATGGAGAGTGCATTCTTCATTGACAAATAATCCAATCCCCATCTATGACTCACTAATTTTTTGATTCTACACTAATTTATTAAATATATTTAGCATTATCATACTTATTCTTTGATATAAATTCACATTGATATTGTGCATGAAACTTTGAGTTGGATTAAATTGATTATTAAATCTATATCTATTGTTTCATATTTCTAACCCCACACATCCCAATCTATATTTTTTTGCCAGTAATTCTTGGAAAATGATTGTTTCACATTTCATTATTGTGCATTTCTCACTCCATTCTTTGAGTTAGTCATTATTGGACCATGAGGCTATGGTTTGACATTACTGGGTGGAACCAAGCCCAATTAGATCCCCAGATTTATAGCGGGCATGGGTGTGATGAAAATAATGATGAATCAGGGATGTATTTAGAGGACTTGAAGGATGCATGTGATTCTACCGATGACCAAAATACCATTGAGTCGATGAGAGAAATATGGAGGCATGAAAGCATGAGGCAGATCATTTGGTCTTTGTAAAGATCAACGAAAATCTATTTTCTGATGATTGAATGGATAGAAATGATGGCTAGAAGAAATATCCACTAATTTCATGTGATTTAGAGGCAATATTAGAAGAATAAAAAGAGGATCTGGGATCCACATAATGGATCTAATTTTTAATGAAAATCTTGGCTACACATCATGTATTTGGATGAACACTTGTTGTGTATGGCCTTGGCTGTGGAATCTAGGTTTTGGGTGATTCATATGTATCACATGTCATGTAGTACCCTCAAACACCATATGAACTGGTGCTGGTGACCCACCATATACTCTGGGAGTATCCGAACATAGGCACAGGCAAGCACATGTCGTGTTCCAATGTACATGGATATGGTCATTGTTACACATACACAACCAAGAGCATGGGAATAATCCCGGGTGGATGAGGCACATAATGTATTCCCTCTAAACACCATATAGGGATACATGGGAATTGATCCCTATAATGGTAGAGACACAGCTATATAGTGGAGTAAGAACACACACCATGTGATCCCCTTACATGTTGTTTACCCCTTCTTTCTTTTGGAGGAACCTTATACTCTTTCTATATCCTTCTTTTGTACTCAGATTTGGACTGTGAGTATCCTATCATAAGTGTTTTTCCATGTAGAACATGATGGTGGAATATAAGATGGATTTTGAGATATTGGGTGAGTTTTTCTAAGGAAAAATCTTCTTTAGGAAATGCTCAATGATGGAAGTTATCAGGAAGGATCCCTAGATACATTATTAGAGTTATACCCTCATGTTGGAAAGGGAATGGGTCCTCTCTCTACTGGTTAATAGAGTTGAACCCTCCTGATGGTATAGGTAATGAGTCCTTTATCTACTACCTAAGTTGAACCCTCCCGTTGGGTAGGGTATGAGACCTCGATTTACTATTATAGTGGCACCCCCCTACTAGGAAGGGCATGCGTCCTCTATGTAATATTAGAGTGGAACCCTCCCACTAGGCTGAACATGGATCCTATATAGACACTTGAGTGGTACCCTCCTATGGTATTAGGGAATGAGTCCTAAACAACTAGAGTAGATCCCTCCTATTGGGTAGGGCATGGGTCTTCTACCGAGTACTTCAGTAGAACCCTCCTATAGAGTCAAGTCATGGTTCCTCAACCATCAGAGTGGTACCCTCCGGTCGGGACAAGGCATGTGTCCTATAGATATTTATTGAGTGGAAACCTCCTATGGAGTTAGGGTATATATCCTCTATTTATTGGGTGATATCCTTATATTATACTAGGTTATGAGTCCCCCACCTAGATATTGTGTCCGATCAACTATTTGGTAATGTGGTGAGCTATGGATTGACTTGGATGTCTCTTCAGACAGATGTGAGAGATGTTGGGCATCATTGATTGAGTCTTGGAACTGTTAGAATTCTTTCCTAGGCTGAGTTGTGAAATGGAAATCCCTTTTCTCTCTCATTTGGGATTCTATTGTTGAGAATATATATATATATATATATATATCCTTTTTTGGATGTTATTACTCTATTGATTTGGGTTGAGATTTATTTTCCCATTGTTTCTCTTACTACGCCCCTTCATCTTTCAGGGCATCATACTGGGTATGAATATACTCACCTTTTCATGGGATTTCCCATAAATTTCATGTCTTATGCAGATGATGGATAGGTTGACGAAAATTATATAAGAGTATAGGGATACATGGTAAATTTTTCCATTTATTGTCGTAAGAGATTAGATATTCAGAGTTGGTCTCTCACAACATTAACTTTTCCAGGTTTTTTAGGTTGTCACATCTTTCTAGTTGGGCATGTATTTTTCCCCTTTTCTTTTTATTTTACACTATCGTACTCAGTGTATTCCCTATAAGATTTTCATGAATGGTTATTACCCGAGTTGTAGTGTTGTTTTCTTTTATTACTATGCGATTTTTCATTGTGATGGTTAGGTGTGTGAATACAATTACATTAAGAAAAGTCCTCTCATACTATTTTTTCCTTTCGATGATTTTCAAAAGCCCATGGCCTATAGAGGTGGTCTTGGGGTAGTTATGATGTCATCCTCATTGGGTCAGGTCATGAAATATTGGTATCAAAGGAGGTTCATCCCTTGGGACAATGTTTGGATTATCCCCCTTATGGGTATTTGGTTGGAAAAAATGCAAATAGTTTCAATGTGTCTCAAGTAAGGATTTCAGGTTAGGGAACCCATTATCTGTTGGCGGACAATGTATCCATACACTAGGACTCTAACTACATTCTTTTTGACTCAACATACCTTGGCATTGGTTGTAGGGATCAAAGGTACATGCATTATATAGGATTGAGTCTTTGAATATCCAACTTATTTAAGCTTATTATATTAAATATAAACAATCATTTAACCGTGGTATGTCTTGATTCAATTTTTAGGATTCATCCTTGATAAAAACCATCCATGTCATTGATTCTAGATCAATAAGATGATCCAGTGAGTGATGAGGCCTTAATTAAAGGTCCATCCATGAGATCCTTCCTCTAGGTTGATAGGTAGAAGTACCCCCACCTTTAGAGAACTAGATCATACTAAAAGTGGAGGCTGAGGATGTGCACAAGATTAGCGCACTCCATGAGTTCAAAAACTAGAGTCCACTGAGGTTCCGTGGTGATCCAAAGCCCCAGGTGGTGATGGATTGGCTAGATTCGTCGATCTGAGTCTTCAATCATATTCATACACCGACTTATCAAGTTGTTATGATGGAAGATATACTTTTATTTGGAAAAATTGGGAAATGGTGGAGTCTTGTAATGTAGATTCATGTTGAGAAGGCACTCTCATGTCCTGACATCTAGTAGTTATTCTATGAGGAGTACTAACCCTCTTACTTGTGATCAGTTCGAATTTAGGATCTTATGAAGCTGCAGTAGGGATGGATGATAGTTTCATAGTATATTGTGAGGTTAAAAGACCTTACTCAGTAATCCCTTGATATGAATATGGATGGATACTTTTGGGCATGGAAGTTTGAGAACGGTCTCCCAGAGATATATGTGCTAGTGTGGTACCCATGTGAATTGACACCTATGTTGTGGTGTTGGATCGGGTGCTGATGACAGAGAGATTGCTATCAGAGGGACACCAGAAAACTAGAACTTTATGTGGGTGTTATAGAGTTGAGTTTTCTTTAGAATCTAGCAGACACCAGTCGATATGATCTGAGTGTAGGTGATCTTCTGAGGATCAGGCTCCGGCACATGGTCAGAAGAAGCATAGAAGACTATGGAATCAAAGATAGGGGAGGTTATATACATGTGATGAGAAATGTCACATAGCATGTGATTTCTCAACCTGACTTACTGAGGAGTGTAGATAGATAGTAGAAGGACCTCTACAGTAGAGGCAGCACCGTCATTCTGGATCTTCCATGTGAGGAAAGGGTGGCCACCAGGGAGGAAACATTGGAAGAGGATCATGTGGGGATCTTATAGAAGGATCTATGGGTTATGTATGATTCTATATGATTCTTCCACCACTGCCACCACCATGAATCCCATATCAAGCTCCGAGAGCTTGCAGTTGGGGCCACAGACAGCTGCAGTCTATGGATGTGTGTGACCCAGATGCACAAGATATGATTAGATGTATGATATATGTTTATTCTACTCAATATTCATTACTATTAGAAACATGTGTGATTCATTCATTCATCTATTCAGTCCTGGAGTGAGAGCTGGAGCTCCCAATAGAGGCTTTACCCTAGAATATTTTTCTTGAGGTTCCTACAGGGAACACTTCTTCTTTAACTTTTATCTACTAGCATTATGATCTATCTCTTGGTGGAGAGAGGTTATTGTGAAAAAATTTAATATTCATGAACGAAAACTATGAAATAAAATTGGTTATGGATTGGTTTTCCATAGTCCAAGCCCGGATTCACTCTCAACATAGATGAGTCAATTGCCTTCACAATAATGGGATGAGATTATCCTTCATGGGTGAGATAGATCTCATGGAAGGATGAGTGGGTTCTGTGAGCAGGAGGATACAACCCATTACCCAATAGTTAGTGAGTGCATCCCTTAGTGTAGTAAGATCTTCAAGAATCGAGATTCCATCAGTCATGTATAATTTTATAGATGTTTTCCCTAATGACCTTCCATGACTACTTTAGAGATGAGCGATGGAGTTTTTATCGACTTGTATCCTGATACCATTTTGATATCTTTTGAAGAATATCAAATGGAACCTTCCGAGCATCAATAGATTTATTTGTAATTGGAGGACCTTTAAGAGAAGGGATTTATCAGACCTAGTGTGTCCCCCTGGGAAGCTCCGATGTTGTCCATGAAAAAGGCAGACCAGAGCTTACAGATTTGTGTGGATTACCATCTCCTAAACCATGATATGATAAACAACATGTACCCATTTTTGAGTATTGAGGACCTATTTTATCAATTTCAAGGAGAGTGATGTTTCTTGAAGATCTATATCAGGTCCTAATACCACCGGTTGAGAGTTTGCGAGGCTAATATTCTGAATTTGGAATTATGGTGTCACTACAGATAATATGAGTTTAGGGTGATGCCTTTTGTGTAAAAACTTCTCCTACTCTGTCTATAGATTTGTTGAACCAAATATTCCATCTATACATGGACTGTTTTGTGGTTGTATTCGTTGAATACATATACATATACTCTGCATCAGAGGAGTAGAATGCATAAAACTTGAATATGGTCGTATATTTTCTTCTAGAGCACCAAATTTATGGTAAGATCTCAAAGTTCCAGTTTTGGATTCATGAGGTTCACTTCATAGGGAATGAATTTTAGAGCATAAAATAACTATGGACCTTGAAAATATTATTTTAGTGCTTTCTTGGGAGCCACCCAAATGTGTGTTGGAGTTACAAAGTTTTCTTGGCTTGGAGTAGTTCTATAGGAGTTTTATGGAAGAATTATTTAGGATTACATCCCCTTTGACTACATTGATGTGGAAATGGAATTTGTTTTCCAAGAATATGTATTCCCAAAGGGCCTTTGAGGAGTTGTGGCTAAGGCTGATGAGTGGTCCTATTTTAAGACTACTGGAAGCGGGCGAGGAGTACGCATTTTATTATGATTCTTATGAAGATCGGATCAATTTAATGTTGATTTAGATATATGAAGTTATTTCATATGGGTTAAGGTAGTTGAGACCCCATGAGCATAACTACATGAATCATGACACAGAGCTGGCAGTGGTAATTTTATCTTTGAGGATGCGGAGGCACAATATTATGGGAGATCACTTTGTTTTTTACTCATACCATTAGTGTATCATATATGTCTTCATGTAGAGAGACTTCAACCGAAGACAGAGGAACTGGTCAGAGTTATTGGAGGAATATAACTTTGACATAGGCTATACTCTATGGATGGTCAATTTGGTATAAGATTCCCCTATCTAGAAGTCCCAGACTCATTTGGTGCAGGAGGCATCAGAGCAGTTGGCTTCCTTGAAGCTGACCCTGGTTGAGCAGGAGGGTACATATTTTCTTTAATCCATGATGTTGACTCCTTCACCCCTTATATGTGTAAGAGAGTCCCAATTGGGATACATCAACTGTGAGGTCATTCATGACCAAATATCA
Source organism: Viscum album (assembly GCA_963277665.1). Taxonomy (NCBI): domain Eukaryota; kingdom Viridiplantae; phylum Streptophyta; class Magnoliopsida; order Santalales; family Viscaceae; genus Viscum; species Viscum album. The sequence goes on along the minus strand of OY728153.1, from coordinate 567,366,436 downwards.
TCAAGATATTCACATGATGGATATTCTGAAGGAGGGAATCATGCCATCCTTTTCTAGGGATGGACAGTGCTCCCTGTCACAATGAAAGAGGAGGCGATGAGATAGTTTCATGATTATACTTTGGATGTACATTCCAATGTGGTAGAAATGTACATATAACTTAAAAGATTGTTTGGGCGGGCTGACATGAGATGGGGTGTAGTTGAGTTAGTTTCTCAATTCTTTAATATTTAGTAGATGAAGGATGATCAATAGGTTCTGATAGGTTTGTTTCAACCCCTTGAGATCCCAGAGTAGAAATGGGTTAGCATATCCATGGACTTTGTGACTGAGATTCCTTAGATAGTGAAGGCCATGATTCCATCTGTGTGATAGTTGACTGACTCATGATGTTGTCACACTTCCTTGCTTTAGAGAGCATAGTTGAGTAGATATTTTTAGGTATTTTTATGTATGGGATATCGTTCACCTTATTGGGTTCCATATACTATTGTCTCCAATCGTTATGCATAGTTCACGTAATGTTTGTGGAGAGGACAATATGATAATAGATTCCACTATGATATTAAAAAGGCACCTTTCGAGGCCCAATATGGGAGACCATATAGGTCACCCATGTGATGGAAAAAGATCGACGAAAAATATATTTTTGGGATAGAGATGGTGTAGGTGACGACAGAGAATGTCCAAGTCATCTGTAGGTAGATGAGGATAGCCCATAATAAGAGAAAATCTTATGCATATTATCTTCTTCGGCCCTTGGATTTAGATCAGATAGACAAAAAATTTCTAAGAGTTTCACCATGATGATGATTGAAGATATTCAGTCAGGGAGGCAAGCTATCCATAATGTTCATTGGGCTATTCGAGATCTTACATAGTGTTGGAAAGGTTACTTACCACGTCACCCAACCTCCATAGTTTGAGAAGGTTCACGATGTATTCTATGTGTCATTACTGAGTGCATACGTGCATGACCCCACACAAGTTATTGAATTGGGTGAGATGGACATCAAGGATGGTTCCAATTTTGTAGAGCACCTAATGGTGATCAAGTATTGACCAGAGAGGACCTTTTATGGATGAACCATTCCCGTGCTTCATGTTTTTTTCTAGCATGTGAACATGTAAGAGAGATCCTGGGAGCCATAAAGCCATATGAAGGCTCAGTATCCTGAGTTTTTTGTTTAGTTTTTTCTCTTTAGGGATAAAAATCTTGAATGAGGGAATAATTTAGAGGCCATTTTTTCCTTGTAATATTTTGGAATTTATCTTGATATAATTTTAGTTCTATAAACTAAAGCGACGTGTGATTTTGAGTCCTGGTGTACTTGGAATTAATTTTATAAAATATTAAATATATTTTATATCACGAATGTATGATTTCTTATAGAGAATGAGATACATATTAAATGGATTCTCAGATTCAAAATTCAATACCACAGTTGAGTATGTAATGTGGTTTTTACACTAATAATGACTTAAAATGGGTTTAAAAGGGGTGTTAAGATAAAATGGCATGTGGCTGTACGTTTAGTGGGTTAATTAAATAATTAATTAAATTAATTTATTAATTTACTTTAATGGAGATCACCTTTAAATTTGCTGTTATGATAGATTAACAAGGTTATCTACATAACCCAGAGACCACTGAGAGGATAATTCTTCCACCTCTCATAGGATGATCAGAATCAGATGACGACGATACTCCAGATCCAAGATGATCGGGGCACATTGAACACAATTATTTCCATTATTCATTTGTGATTGAATTCCTCATCGACAAATAATCCAATATCTTGATAGGTCTCATCAATTTGTGGATACTAACCCAATTTATTAAATAGGTTTATCATGATCAAACTACTTCCTTGATCTATGTTCAAATTGATCCTTTTCCAGACCCCTTGAATCTGTTTAAATTTATTATTCAATCTATTTCTGTTTTTTCCATTTTTCTCACACTAGTAATCCCAATATTTATCCACTAGCCAATGATAATTAAACATTTTTCTTGTTCCATTATCCCTCTGTTCTTCATGTTAGTCATTATTCGACTATGAGGCCATTATTTGGAATTATTGGGAAGAAATGAGCCTGATCAAATCCCCAGATTCATAGAAAACTCATGTGAATTGAAAGGAATGAAGAATCACGGATGGATTTAGAGGATTTGAGGGATGTAGGTGATGCCACCGATGGCCAGAATACTTGTGAGGAAATGGGAGACTGATGGAGGTGAGACAACACTAGGTAGATCATGCAGTCTTTGTATGGATTGTGAAAATCTATTTTACCGCCACTGGATGGCTGAAAACAAAAAATAGAGGAAATATCCACCAATTAAGGTGGTTTAGAGGAAAGATTAAAATTAGGGAATGCAGATATGGTATCTTCAAAATGAATCTATGTTACTATGAAAATACCAACCACATAGAGTGTACTTGGATAAACACATCCTGTGTAGGGCCTTGGCTACAGTGGTAAGGGTTTTGGTTGAGTCATAAGTATCACACACCATGTGGTACCCCCACACATCTTAAGAACTAGTGATGGTGACCCTCATTGTAGTCCAGGAGTACACGAACACAAGCACGGTCGGGTACACACTGTGTCCCAAAGTATACAAACATGGGAAAGATTACACTGACATGGAAAGTATCATGATCATGACCTAGGTGGTTGAGGCATACTTTGTTGTCCTAATACACACCATGTAGGGATAATGGGTGGAGAGTTGGGTCCAAAAAGGACAAGACTAGGAAGAAGGTTAGGACCACACCCCATGTGGGTCCCCATACATTTCATCCACCCCTTATTCCTTTTCAAGGTGCACCATGTTCACTCCTTGAACTACCTTACCTCGGTTTGGTCCATTGGAAGCTATTTCTGAACATTTCATTTAATAATTCATATATTTATTCTAATTAATTCCTCATGAGTGAACCTCCAATGGTTGTGTCAACTATGGAATAGTTACCGTGTGGTAATATTATATAAAATTTTTTGGTTAGAAATAAAGTTCAATGTCATGATTAGGGAATTGTATTATTAATATTTAAAAACTATCCCAAGAACGATATAATTATTCTTTAAAAAATTTCATAATTATTAATGTTTACTTTTATGTCCTTGGATTTTGAAATCTGAAAAAAAAACTCATTAAAAACATCCTTACTAAATCCTCCCATATTTTAATTTAATGAGGAGGTAAACCCTATATCTTATTCCTTTCCTTGTCCTTAAATGAGAATATAAAAGGGTGTAATATTAATGTGCCACTTCTGGAATTTTTTAATTGAAGCGTATCTCATTATTCCAATAAAATACCAATATGAGAATTTGGTCCTTCATGTGTCAACCCATTGAATTGAACAGAATGGGTGATCAACTAAATAATCACTAGATTAATCTCAAAATGTTGAGATACTATCAGTTGTACTATTAATCTATGATAAACACCAACATTTTAGGGCCTTCCATAGTTGAAAAGTGATTTCATCTTGGAATTTATAGCTTGAACTTCTTAAACATCTCCTTGTGCAACTTCATGAACTTGTTGTCTACCAACCATGGTCTCTTCATCTTGGTGCTTTTTTTATTCTAATTTTCATTTAAATCTCAGGATCCAAAGGTGGATCTGTCACTACCCGTCCCCTGGGGCCCATGCTGTGACTACCCTTAGCATGCCTTTCATAGGCCAGGGGCTGGTGAATAGCACCAGAGGTGTATTCCCTAAAACAGAGAAGGCATTGCTTTTATAACTTGTAACACACACAACCAAGCACATGACAAGATATGAACTCAAGTAAAATGAACAGTAAACAGAGTGAGTATAGTAAGTAAAGGGTACAGAATACAAGACCAACTAGATAGTACATGAAACTAAAAGTAAAAGTAAACTATAACATATTCTGTGAACACCCACCAAGGATCCTACCTAAAGGGTAGGTAAAGATCTCAAACGGTCATCTCTACGGTATTCCTCGTCTAAGGTTCACCTTCGAGCTACCTCCAGTCCTGGTACCCTCATCGTCAGTCAGCACTGTCCGTTGTCTGCACAAAACACAATAATGTGCGGGTGTATCCCATGCAAGGTTGAGTATAACGATACTCAGTAGGGACCCTGAGACCCTCAAGGTCTCACAAAATCCACAAAGGGTAAACCACATAGCATGAAAACAACTAACAACACTACTTAGGTATATGCCCATATATATACCTAAGTTATCAAGTAATCCCATCTCAATCATGAGAAACACAAGGTCCAACTCAAATTACCAAATCTTAACTGCTCCAGAAAGGAAGTAATACCACAAAGGTAAGTACCACACAGATATTCCACACTGAATAATACCACCAAGGTATTACTATGAAGGAAAGTACCACACAGGTACGGACTCTGCTCACACTAGGTATAACTTAGGTACAATAGTAGAGATGATTAAATGTAACTATTGAATCATCTTACTCTATTAAGAGGCAGACCCACGTAGGATCCTAAATCATCATCAGACCCACATGGGATCCTAGTACATCATCAGACCCACACTAGATCCCAGTATAGCATCAGACCCACACAGGATCCTAGTACACCATCAGACCCACATAGGATCCTAGTACATCATCAGACCCATAAAGGATCCTAGTACATCGTCATATGCACACAGGATCATAGTACATCATCATAGGGGTCTCACCGCAACAGACGATGCATCTAACAGACGCCCGGTCTGTAAGTTATTAGCCTTTTATTCCAGAGGGCTCGGTTGGATTCATGCTCGATCCAACTCGACCGTACTCCATATTTATACAAATATCTAGTGGGGTATACCAAATGGAACGTCTCACTCCAAGGATTCCAACATTGTGGATGGTTTATTAAACAGATGCCTGATGACCAAGTTATGGACAAAAGAACTTATAGGGTCAAAACTAGTTAGGGTCCAGTCTGACCGAGTCAGAACAACCCGGCCTGACACGTTGGGTTCGGCCCATCCCATGCTCTGTGGCCTGGCGGCAGGGTGCCATGGTGTGGCATTCTGCCCTGGTTCTCTTCTGTTAGGCGGCACGGTCATGTCGTCTCCTTCGTCATGGTCGGCTGTGGGTCGACCGTCGTTCCCGTGCCCCACCTGTGCCAATATCCGTCTCTGATTTATGTCTTCCTCTATAACAAAGATTCATAAAAAACCACAAGGGTTTACGGAGAGGTTGGGCCATCTTCTTTTGGCCTGCACCCTCCACATTGGAGTGGTAGAAAGTGGTTCAACAAATTTGGAATCACGAATAAAGATCAGGAACAGGTAAGAGGAAAAATTCAAACATCCACCCTACCTCGTTTGTTCAATGTTGTTGGAATGAGGAAGAAGTCGTAGAGGGTTCCAACATTTGTCGCTTACAGAATCACGCTTCTGAAGTAGGCTTGTGCGTCATCCTCTTCCTTGATTTCGAAGAACATTTTTTGATTTAATTCTTCATTTTTAGGAGAATTATTTCGTCAGAGAAGAAGGGAGCATTCTTTGTTGGGAGAGAATAATCCTTCAAAATCTCTCCTCTTGCCAGTCCTTTCTCCCAATTCCACCCAAAATGAAATGTAACCATCTTATTAATTTATGTTTATCAAAATAAATTATGTTGGCATAAACAAAGTTGGCATAATATTTTACTGAGTTGGAACTATTAATTAGCTCATTTAATTGGCTCAATTAAATGAATCGTGTTGGCATAATTAAAGTAGTGGAGTTGAGAGGTTTTCACCAATTAAAGGGGGTTTATGTGGTCCCCACCACTAGAATTAAAAATTGGAGGTTTTTGGATCAGTTTTCCCCACCTCTATAACCTTTGCATGGAAGGTTTCATGAAAAAAATAGAAGTTTATTTTTACTTCCAAAAAAAAGTGAAAAACTATCTTTCACCTTCGACCTACTGTGGTCATGGTGAAGGTCTCCTTAAATGAATATCGGTGCTGCGAGTTCAACAGTGCCCTCAAATTTCAATGCCGAGCACTGGTCCAAAAGTTACAAAAACTCAATCGTACGTTTACTGAATGTACCTAAAAAAAAGTTTAGGTATTTATTTCGGGAATACCGGGCCTCAGAATCAGGCACTGTCAATTTTCGCAGACTCATAAAATTCTAATATAATTAAAAATAATTAAATTGAATTTCCAGGTATTTATATTCTCCCCACCTCAGGGATTTTCTTCCCTGAAATCCACATCAAGAAAATAGGAAAACAAGTGGGGGTACTAAGCAAGTATCTGAGGCTCCGGCTCCCATGTGCTCTCCTGGGGGTTCCCGTGTTGGTAGAAAATGCGCACCAGAGGTATCAACCGCCCATAAAGGAACCACTCCTATCGATCCTCAATCTCTACTAGAACCTCTATAAACGTCGCCCCATCATCGATTTCTAGATCGCCTTGGTTGATGATGTGAGAAGGGTCATGCACATATCTCCTCAGCTAGGATACGTGGAAGACGTCGTGTACTCGATGCAATTGAGGGGGAAGTTCTTAGAATTATGCAACCTCGCCAACTCTACTGAGGACCTGAAAGGGTCTAATGAACCTCGCAGATAACTTGCCACCCTGGACAAATCTCTGTAAACCTCGTCGAGGTGAGACCAGTAAAAATATGTGGATGTCATCCTCAAACTCCAGAGGTCTCCTTCTCCTATCAGCATAAGACTTCTACCTACTCTGTAAAGTCTTCATCTGCTCCTGGAAGATTTGAACTTTCTCTATGGTATCACGTACCATCTCTGGTCCAACTAGTGCTGACTCCCCTAGGTCAGTCCAGCACAATTATGATCTGCAAGGTCACCTGTATGACACCACAAAAGGTTTCATCCCAATGGTTGAGTGATAGCTATTGTTGTATAAAAATTCCACCAAAAGAAAGTGATACTCCTAGCTGCGACTGAAGTCAAGCACGTAGCATGTCCTCGAGGGTGTGAATGGTCTGCTCAGTCAAGCCATCCATCTATGGATGGAAGGAAATACTCAAACAAAGTTGCATCCCAAAAGTCTCATGTAACCCCTTCCATAGTCGGGAAGTGAAACGTGTATCACAATAAGATACAATCGTCAAGGGTACTCCATGTATCCTCACAATCTCATGCACATAGAGGCGTATCAAGATCTCTATTGAACCCTGCTCTCTGATCGGTAGGAAGTGGGCCAACATGGTGAGTCGATCGACGATCACCAATATAGAATCATGTCCCCTGGATTTTTGTGGAAGTCCTGTCACGAAGTCCATGGATATCCCATACCACTTCCACTCTGGGACCTCTAAAGGCTGAACTAATCCTACTAGTACCTGATTCTCTGCCTTCATTTTCTAACAAGTGAGGCACCAAGAGACAAATTCATCTACTTCTTTCTTAATTCGCGGCCACCAGTGCTATCATCAATGGTCCTGGTACATCTTCTCTACTTCTGGATGTATCTCTAGAGGGTATGTGTGGAAATCCCTCAACACTTCCTCCCAAAGTGACACTGATATCATGGTATCTCTTCTGAAGAGAATGGCGTGCTCCCCACCTTTAGAAAATCCATCAGGTGCATGTCATGTGGAGATCTGAGCACGTTGTGCCTCGTAGTCAGTGTCTCCACACTTTTTCTCCCTAACTTGCTAATGAAGTGGGGGAGTGACTGTAAGAGACTGAAGAAAAGATGCTCCATCCCGCTCCATAAAGGATATCTGCAAAGCGGCCAGCTGCTCTGTTGCCTCACCTAGTAGATGTATACCAGACCTCATGATGAGTGCATCTTATACAACATTCCCCTTCCCAGAAGTATAGACTATCTCGAATTCATAATCCTGGAGGAACTCAAGCCAACGTCGTTGTCTCAGGTTCATGTCCTTCTTATAGAAGATATACTTTAGACTATTGTGATCCGACTATACTATAAAACCCTTACCCATCACGTAAATTTGCCACATCTTCAAGTCAAAGACCACTATTGCTAACTCCAGGTCATTAGTACCGTAGTTCTTCTCATGTTGTCTTAGTTATTGAGAACCATATGCGATCACTACTTGATCTTACATCAGGACACATCCATGCCCAGTCCCTGATGCGCCGTAGTAAACTACATACCCTACGCCCTCCTCTAGAAGCCTCAAGATGGGAGCACTAGTCATCCTCTGCCTCAGCTCCATAAAACTCTGTTGGCATCTCTCTGACCATACGAAGGGTTGCCCCTTCTTCATCAATGCTGATAAAGGTGCTGCAACTCTGGAGAAATCTGGAACAAATCTCTTGTAGTATCCTGCCAAACCAAGGAAACTTCGTACCTCTGTCACACTCCTGGGTGGATCCCAAGCAAGTACCACCTCAATCTTCGGTGGATCCACCGCAACACCAATCTATGAGATGACATTTCCAAGAAAGTGATCCTCTTTGATCCAGAACTGGAACTTAGAGAGCATACCATAAAGCCGGTGCTCTCGAAGTGCGTCCAGAACTATCTGCAAATGATAAGCATTATCCTCCTCAGCAGTAGAGTAGATCAGAATGTTGTCGATGAAGACTACTACAAAGAGATCAATGTATGGCTAAAATATCTTTTTCATGAGTCTCATTAACACTATTGGATCATTGGTCATGCCGAATGGAATAACCAAGAACTCATAATGGCCATACCGACATCTAAAATTTTCTTCTACACATCCTCGTCTCGTACTCTGAGTTGGTGGTAGCCTGATCTGAGGTCTATCTTCGAGAACCATATTTTTCCCTTCATCTAATCAAAGAGGTCGTCAATCCTCAGAAGTGGGTAATTGTTCTTCACATTCACCTGATTCAGGTGTTTATAGTCAACACAAAGTCTCAAGCTCCCATCTGCCTTCTTGGAGAACAAAATTGGGGCTGCCTGAGGAGAAACACTGGGCCGAATGAACCCTTTCCCCTGTAAGTCATCCAACTGTACCCATAGCTCACGAATATCTGCAGGAGCCATCCAATATGTTGGTGTAGATATTAGTGTCATCTCAGGGTACAAGTCAATGTAAAAGTCCACCTCTCTATGAGGAGGTAGACCCGAAGCATCATCAGGGAAGACATCCCCATATGGTTCACCACTACTGGGTAGCTCGGACTCACCGCATCAACCGCCTTGAGGGTAAGGCTAGCCAAATGAATAGTGATCAGCTGCACTCTCCTCTGGGTAAGTCCATCCAATGCTGCAAAGTCTCACTTCTTGCTGGTGAATGTAAACCTGCTCTCATCCGTGCATACACACCACACTTTGCACTAATACATTCAATCTAAGCAAGGACTGTAGATAACTAGTCCATACCCAAGATGACGCCGTAAGGCCTCGATGTCACTACTAGGAGATCCCATCCGAAGCTATCTCCTCCTAGAGTAAGATCACATTTTGGGCACCAGTGCGTAATCATCGAATCCGCTCTTGTAGGAGTCTCTAGCCATAAATATCGATCCAATGACTTCATCGGAATCTCTAAGCTCTAAACAAGGGAAGTGGAAATAAAACAATGATTGATCTTGTGTCTACAAGTACTATAGATAAGGTTGAATAGAAACAGATCATACCTCATATCATCTTCGGAGCGCCATGGTCATAGGCCTCAGCTGCCTAGAGCAGAGCTTGCCCCTTTCCACCTGCTCCTTGTAGTCGGGGTGGACCACCTGGTTGTGGTGGCGGTAACATCTCGAATCGTCTCCCACCTCCAGTTGCATGACCAGCTCCTCTTCCACGTCTTCCTGCTCCCTACAGACATCTTAGGTCAAACCTATATCTCTACCTTGGCGGTCCTTCAACCATCTTTTGATCATCCATATGATGGGTCGGATAGTCACGATCCATGTGACCCTACCCGCTGCATATGAAACACTGCCTTCTCCTCACACGAATGTCTTTGTCTCCAGTACCCCGTACAACCAATCCCGAGTCATGCTGTCATCCACTTGTAGGTCTGGTCCTCTTGGTACTCTATGAAATCTATCAGCTAACAGCTGTAGAAGACTCCTCTACATGATGCCTAGTGGTGGGTTTCATTACTAGTGACTACTCCACAAGAAAACTCTCCACTAAGAGGGCTCCCTCTAACACCCCCACCTACGTCAGGATGCTAAGAGAAATCATCAAATCTCTGATCTCCCACCTGAGTCCCAACTCAATGTTCTGGGCCCTGAAGAATGGGACTCGCACCATATCGGTGGATTAGCGTGAGAGTTTAGTGAACCTCGCTAAGTACTGAGCCACAGTCATGCTTCCCTGCTTCAGATGAATTAGATCATGTATGCGTACTGCGCAAACAATTTCTGGAAAAAACTCTGCCTGAAACAGGATCTCAAATTCTACCCATAGAAGTGTCACCTCATCATGAACTAGCAGCATCAAGATCCACCATCTGCCTTTTGATACATGTAGAAGATTGGCAGCAAGGATCACCACGAGATCAGCTGGTGTCCCTACAAGTAGGAATACTCTCACAACGGCCTCCATCCAATCCTCATCGACCTGTGGGTACATCTCTTCCCTGAAATAGGGTGGCCTCTAGCTCTGGAATGCATGCAATGTGCTCAAGCGGCATGAACCCTCTGCTTCTGGGGCTGGTGGCATTGGTGGCCCAACGGGTAATGGTACCGCTGGTGCCTCCACTGGTGTCTCTACTGGAAGAGGGCCATGCACCGAAGCCTCATCGCTCGGTGGGCTACCAGTGCATACTATATCCTGAACCCTAGTTGGCTATCTACGTGGAGGTATCCAGAAAAGAAATAGGTGAACCAAGGCCAGTATGTTATATCTGGTTATATGACTCAAAGAGATCACAAAAAACTCTTGAAAACACAAACACAATCAGTGTTTTTGTGCACTGAGTCGAGAATCAGAAGTCAAGGTCCTATTGTATGGATACGTCAACCGTCGTACCAACATTATATTCCCTAAACAGATAACCACATTCACAAAACTTAACACTATTGTTGTTAAAAAGATCATAGTTCTATGTTTTATGGTAGAACTGACTCCAATTATACCAATTTGTCATGACCCATCCATGGGGCCCATGTCGTGACTACCCCAAGCCCGCCTTCCTAGGCTAGGGGTTGGTGACTAGCACCGAAGGCGTATTCCCTAAAATTGGGAAGACATTGGTTTTATAACCTTTAACGCACACAACCATGAATACAAAAAAAATATGAAATCAAGTAAATTGAATGGTAAACCGAGTGAGTACGTTATGTAAAGGTGTCAGAATACAATCCCCACTAGAAAGTATAAGAAACTAAAAGTACAAGTAAACTAGAACATCTCCAGTGAACACCCACCAAAGATTCTACCTGAATGGTCGGTACAGCTCTTGAACGGTCGTCTCTGTGGTAAGCCTCGTCTAAGGTCCACCACCGAGCTACCTCCAGTCCTGGTACCCTCGTGCTTAGTCAGCATTGTCCGCCGTCTGCACCAAATAGAACAATGTGTGGGCATAGCCCATGTAGGGGTTGATATAACGATACTCAATAGGGACCCTGATACCCTCAAGGTCTCACAATATCAATAAAGGGTAAACCACACAACATGAAAACAACTGACAACCCTACTTAGGTATATGACTATACATATGCCTATGTTATCAAGTAATCCCATGTCAATGGTGAGGAAACACAATGTCCAACTCAAAAGCCTAAAGCTCAACTGTTCCACAATGTAATACCACAAAGGTAAGTACCACACAGGTATGCCACACTGAATAATACCACCACGATATTACAACGAATGAATGTACCACACATGTACAGACTCAGCTCACACTAGGTATAACCTAGGTACAGTAGTATAAATGATTTCATGTAACTACTGAATCATATTAATCTATTAAGAGGAAGACCCATGTAGGATTATAAATCATCATCTGACCCACATAAGATCCTAGTACATCATCAGACCGACATAGGATCCTAGAACATCATCAGACCCACACAGGATCCTAGTATATCAACAGACCGAGACAGGATCCTAATACATCATCAGACCCACACAAGATCCTAGTATATCATGAGACCCAGATTGGATCCTAGTACATCATCAGACCCAAAAAGGATCCTATTACATCTTCATACCCACATAGGATCATATTACATCATCATAGGGGTCTGAATGCAATAGACAGTGCGTCAAACGGATGCCCGATCTGTAAGTTATTATCCTTTTAGTCCCGAGGTCCCGATTGGATTCGTGGTTGATCCAACCCTAACACACTATCCAAATATCCAATGATTTATACCAAGGGGGAATTTTGCTCCAAGGTTTCCAACACCGTTGACGGTTCATCAAACGGACGCCCGGTTCCAAATTTGTGGCCCAAAGAATGTATAGGGTCGAAATTGGTATGGGTCTGGTTCAACCTGGTCGGACCGACCCAGCCCAACCCACTGAGTCCGGCCCGGCCCGTGCTGTGCTGTCCGGCCTGGGTGGCTCAGCATGGGCAGTTGTGGTGCGGTGGGGCAGTTGTGGTGTGATGGGGTGGCCGCGGAGTAGTGGGGCGCCGTGGGGCGGGGGCAGCGGCGGCAGTGGAGCGGTGGGGTGGCCGCGAGGCGGCGGTCCACCATGGTTCTATTCGGTCGGGAAGTGCGGTCGAGCTGTCCCCTTCATTGCGGTCGGCAGTGTGTCGGCTGCCACTCCCGTTCCCCACTGGTGCCAATAGGCATCTCTGGTTGTCGTCTTCCTCCGTCACAAAGATTCATCAAAAACCATAAGGGTTTACGGAGAGGTTGGTCCATTTTCGTTTGGCCTGCACCCTCCGCATTACAGCGGTAGCAAGCGGTTCAACAAATTTTGAATCACGAAGAACAATCAAGAATGGTTAAGGGGGAAATTCAAGCATCCACCCTACCTCATTTGTTCGTTGGTGTTGGCGCAAGGAAGAAGTCAAGGAGGGTGCCAACATTCTTCACATCCGCAATCATGCTTCCTAAGTCGCCTCGTGCATCGTCCTCTTCCTTGATTCTGAAGAATGTTCTTTGATGGCGTTCTTCATTTGGGGGAGAAGTTCTTCATCAGAGAAGAAGGTTGCGTTCTTCATTGGGAAAGAATAATCCTCCAAAATCTTTCATCTTGCCAATCCTTTCTCCCAATTCCACCCAAAATGAAATGTAGCCAACTTATTAATTTAAGTTTATCAAAATAAAGTATGTTGGCACAAACAAAGATTGAATAATAAATGTACTATGTTGGCACTATTAATTATCTCATTTAATTGGCTAAATTAAATGAATTGTGTTGGCATAATTAAATTAGGGGAGTTGAGGTGTTTTCTCTCATTAAAGAGGGTTCAGGTGGTCCCCACCACTATAATTAAAATTGTGAGGCTTTAGGCTCAGTGGTCCCCACCTCCATAACCTTTACATGGGAGGTTTCAAAAAAAAAGTAGAAGTTTATTTTATTTTTATTTTTATTTTTATTTCCACGAAAAAGTGAAAAACTATCTTTCACCTTTGACCTACTACGGTCGAGGTGAAGGTCTCTTTAAGCGAATACTGGAACTGTAAGTTCAACGGTGCCCTCAGATTTCAATTCCAAGCACCTGTTCAAAAGTTACAAAAACCCGCTTGTATGTTTACTGAACGTACCTGATTTTGTTTTCAGAAATTCATTACAAGCACACCGGGCCTCGAAATCACACGCCATCAATTTTCTTGAACTCAAAAAATTACCATATAATTAAAAAATACTTGAAATTTATGAGTATTTATAGGATAATACTATTTTTCTCCTAGTGTATTACTCACACATTGAATTTTATCATTAAACAACACCACAAGAAGACTAAGTGTAAAAATATGAAAAAATAGAATTAAAAATTCCTAAAAACTCTAAGCATTGTTCTAGTGTATGCTCCGTGGAAATAGTGAAAGTTTATATGCCACCCTAGAGAAACTATATTTATATTTAGAAATATTTAAGAACAAATAAATTATGCTTGAACAAAAAAAACTATTTTAAACATTGTAAAGTTGAAGTTCTAGGTTGATCAATTGAGAATTGTATATAAAATCACTTATAGTCTTTATAAAAATCAGAATGATTGAAAATATGAGATTAGATTTTTTGGTTTTTAAGATTGATGATGATTATACCTATTGAATGTAATTACATGTTCATGTAATTAGTTAAGAAGGTAATGTAATTTAATATTAGATTTTGTCAGAATTAAACCTAAACAGGACTTCTCTTAGAGTACTTTCCCTACTGCAAATGATCCTTAGCCCAGTTGGTGAGGACTCCTTAATTTAATCCAAGAGACCCAGGATAAAATCCAAGAAGATGCATATTTATGGAACTGTAGTAGTGCTGTAGCAGTACTGTAGTAGGTACTGTAGCGGGAACTGTAGTGGAAAATGTAGCAGGTACTGTTCGGCACTGTAGCAGTTGGGAATATTCCCCCATTTGGACCTTCGGGCCACAGATTTGGTCCTCAAGTCCTTTAAGGCCTTCGGGACACCTAGGCCTTCAGTTCAGTAAGGACTTGGGGCCACCTCAAGGCCTACGGTTCACCTTAAGTGCAGATGCAAACCAAAAATCCTACAAGGAAGAAGCTCTAGAAGAAGGATGATCCAGGAGCTTTCACCATAGAAAATGATAAACAGATTTCAAGAATGAGATGGTATGGCACCTGCCATCGGGACAGGCCTATGCATTCATGGGAATTCCTATCAGAATAGCCAGGCAAAGGTGGATAGATGATTTCACGATGAAGATTCTAGGGAGGAGAAGTTCCAAGTAGTTATTCTAGGCTGAATGTAATGTTTGTAGGCTACGGGCAATGAATTCCTCTAAGGAATACAAGCCATGTAATACTTACTCCTATGAGCCTTATAATGGTTCCACCTCACCCCTTAAAAGCTAGATTATCAAAATCAATAAAAAATAAATGCCTTCAAGTCATTGGATGAGGATGAGTACTTTCCATACACTTTATGAATTCCTCTTACCCTACCAATTATTTTATTTAATTCCTAAACGGGTGTTAAAAACCTTCTTTAAATATATCTATCCCTAACACGTGAATTTTTTATTTCATGATAGGGATTTCTAGTTGATTTTTTATGCATTAGACCCTCCTTCCCTAGAATTGGTTGTTCATAAGGAAGGGGGTGAGAATTAGATGATAAGTAAAAGAAAACAGACAACCCATCATAATACTAAATCACACACTCTAAACTAATCACAATTCCCATTCATTATATTTCATGGTACATGAGAAGGACCCCATAATGATAGTAATTAGGGGATATGAAAAATTAAAATTGAAATGTACATCAGTAGAAACAATAGCACACAACAACACCTCTTCATATTTCTTCTTCACACACTAATAAATGAGTCTATAATCACTATTTTTTTCATCATAGACTTATAATTTATTTAATGAGAGATTTTTATCTATATATATATATATATATATTAAATTTTCATATATTTGTCCCACTACAGTTTTAATTCACATTTTGACATGGTCTTCCCCTGCTATATTTTTCTCTCGACTAACTCATTGATTTGTAAAGTATTTTAATTCTTACTTATTTTGTAGAGTGATAAAACAATTTTATGGATGGATTAATCGATGAAAAAAAAGTTATTTTAAAATTTACTTTGAATAATTCATGTATACATGGATTTGTTGAGACATTTATGCATTTGAAAGTTACTAAAACTCCTCCTCTATGTTGTAGAGTAATACCTAGTACCATAGGCTGCATGGTCGTGGTACAGTGTGTGTAGATATGGTGTATCTTCCTTTCCTTCATTTTCATTCCTTATTCCATTTTTTCACCCTCCACGATATAGTGGATGTGCTATGTCATTGAATCATCCTTCAATTCACATTGTTTCATAGCTACAGTATATATGTATTTTCTACGATCACAGCTCTTTCTCCATTTTCATGGCTATGGTGTTGTATGGTTCTTACACTACAGAATATTTATTCTCTAAAAATACTCTCCATTACCAATGATAGAACCTCTATGATGTAGTGTAAAAACCATGATGTTGTATTTTCTTATTCATTCTCTACTTGTGCCATTATGCCACAAGGGTGAAGCATGCAACATAACAGTCTTGATTCTCTAGTGGTTAGCTTCTCATCCTTTTTTTAATATATTTTTATTCAAAATGGAATCATGTTGGTTTCCTTTATATTTTTAGGTGATTCGTGGATATCCCAAGCCTCAAAAGTGGGATTAATCTTCAGCTAGATCTTTCTCAGTGGTCTTCTTAGTGGTTCTATAGTGTATTGGCTCGTCAACTTCAATGTAGTAACATCAGAACTAGAGTGGATGAAATAAATAAAAGATATGAAGTGTGAGCAGGGTAAAATTGTGTCTCCTTGTATTTATTAATATTACACATCTCACACACATACCACATCATAAAATGAGATTGTTTTCCTATGTTTAATAAGTAATGTGCAATGATTTTGCACCAACAAGATAGATGGGGAGCGGATGACCCCTTGTACCATCAGGGAACACTTTGTACCGGTGAGTCTCTCCTCCTAACACCATGTGAACATATTCCCCATTTTTCGTTGTATATATCATGCTCATATGCATTGAACTGTGATTTTAATACTAATATATGTCTCTCATGTGGTCCTTCACAAGGAAAGGCTTGGTTTGTGAGCTCTTTAAGGCTACTATGTGGATTTACTATCCTTGGATGAGGGCTAGCTAGGTGACCCATTTTTTGGAAAACTCTCCACTTATTACACATACAATTAATATAAAAATACTAATAAGTATAAGGAAGGATAAAACCTGGTATTTTATTTGTATTTAGTTCCTTTTTCAAAATGTTGTTTAAAAATAATAATACCCCAAAATGATTATAAAAAATTAAATCATGTGTGTTAATCAATTTAAAACTATGAAATTAATGATTTAAAATTTAAAAAAATGTATTCATTAATTGAAATCAGCAAGTTACCTTCATATGAGAAGTTAAATGGTCCATAATCACACAAGACCACTTTTATTTGGGGATATATTCCTACTTTTTGATGACATCGTCACCATTGATCTACTTTATTACCATATGAAATTCTCTCTTAACATGCAATCAGGGGACATCAATCTCGAGTGCCAATTCGAGGCAAGTAATAAGGGCATGTAACTCATCCTCATTATCAGAATACCCTTATGATAATTGGAATGATCACCAAAATATATCCTACATAGGAGTGATGAGTACAATGACTATGTATACCCTATTGAGATTTGGTTCATTCAACCTTCTTCGGGTCAGGATATGGGAGACACTGTCGAAGTGAATCTTCCAGCATGGTGAAATTTGATCCAAAAAAAGGATGTACTCATATGGGAAATCAACATCTAGGGGAATATCCTCTAGGTTTGGATATGGGGAAAGGATGACTACCAACACTTGTCCCTTGACAACCTTATGGGAGAAAAACCTGATGTTAAACTGTTGAATATTGACCATTCAATATGAAAATTTCCCAATCAACATAGGGTGGTAGAGAATTTAATTCTTAATATCAAAATGGAAAACAAAATTTATATCATGTTGCTTTAGATAATTCCATAACTTTTTTACTACAAAGACCATAGAGATGTAATTCTTATTAATGGGTGAGTATTTGATCTTTGTGTTGAGGAGCATGTGGTTGAGGTAAAAAAGATGTTCTCCTTTCCCTCAGTGTCCTTATGGGATAGAATTTTATAAATAGAAAATTAAAGAGTGATTACATAAAGTAACAAATGATTCATTGTGATGGGTGGAATCAAGACCAGAGGCTATAGTCTATATTTCTTGATGTCCTCAAAAGAATCCTAACAATTCTCATCCCACTGGTAGGTGGATCCTTTCTTCATGATCCTTTAAAATGGATTTAATTTTATGGAAATATTTGAAATGAATAATTGAATATATGTTAGGTGGACATAGAGGCCCCAAAAACCTCATAGGTTACATAGAGTAGGAATTTGGTTGATATCCCTAATTTTCTCTGGATCAATTTTGATGACCTTGTATCTAATAATATAGATGAGAAACATTCCAGAGGAAAAACTGAATGCACACTTCAAGGGGTTAATATTCTGGTGGTGGGAGAAGAGTAAGCCAAAAAATATATAAATATATGTGATATTTTCCTGACATTAGTGGGATGTGACCACCAAATCATCCACATAACATTCCACTAACACCCTGACGACCGGTGATCGCACCGTGATTCACACTTTTATTTCACACTTATACCAATGTGATGTAATAATTTTGAATTGTATATTAAACATTTTATATCAAATTTAACATCAAATATTTTTCAATTTTATTATTTTTCCACTTTTAAAAAGTTAAATATCACTTGTTTTTATATCATTAATTATAGGTGGATGTGATTGGAGAACCCATGATGAAATACAATCCAAGCGGGTCAAACTGTGTAGGAGCTCAAGCACACATCTGGACTCAAACTCCCACATTATCAAATCCATGCATCTAAATGGGATGATATTTTTTGTTATTATACAAATTATAGTGTTATATAACTATTTTTAAGACAATCAATCCTAATTCACCCAATAAGGGGCCCAACCGAGTGGAACTGTCCAAGAAACCGAATTTTTCTCAAAGTCAAAAATTAGGTTTTGTATTTCAGCCATATCATGGGATATAGTCTTCAAATGGAGAAAAGGTTTTACATGAAGATATTCAATAGGCCTTAAAACAACTCTCAAATTTTTTCATGTTTATATATCAACATTTACTATTCAATAACCGAGATACAAGTGGTATCTCCAAATCCGAGTGCCCAAAACCACCCATTAATTTGGCTATTGATGGGAGCATTGGAACCTCATTTGAGAGATTGAAAACAAGTAATGTGATTACATTTTGGAGATATATTGGATTAATCTAATCACCCTATAGTTTTTGAAGCTCACTGTCCTCACTGAGAGAGCTCTTGAAGAAAGGATCTCTTCATCGAAGCCTTTTTCTTCTTATTCACATTTTATTGATTTTGTTTTCAAAATAAAAAAAAATAGCTTCTATTTTATTTATTATTTTTTATTAAATTTTATTATTCAATAATTATCTTATTTGTGTTTTCAAAAAAAATTATAAATGTGATTGGGTTATACCCTTTCTAAAACTTTTCGAATGCAGTTTGTTTCTCTGATGAATACACCACCCATGGAATACTAGTTTTTCTTACTAATTGATTTACCTCCAACCTTATTAATTTAATTATTTTAAATAAATAAGATAATTTAATTCACATAATAATATCTATGAATTGATTTTTTTAACTTAAAATGAAATAAGAAAGCAATTGTACAATTAACACAAAACATGTGAGGTTGAGTGATGTGTAAATTCTGAGAGTGTGGTCTTAATCGGTGAAACAAAACAACCCGAGATAAATTTTTAGAGTTAAAATATAATCCTTAAACTCAATTTATAATAACTTATAGAATTTATATGATACATAATTCACCAATTACCATAATCTATCCATGAAACAACAATCAAATCAAGGTGGTGTGATTTAATGTTCCAAAGCTATTGTAGGGTTTAATTCATTTCATCTATGTGGTTTAAGTAAATTCTCATAGGTTTCGAGGGATAAAAAATTAGGGGATCATAATTAAATGGATTTAAATTTAAATTTAAATTATTAATATTTAAGTAAAGAGTTAGAGTAAGATCAATTATGACTTCTAAAAATATTTTCTAAAAAAATCTTTTTGCATTTCCTCATTCATAGTTCAAAAAAATTAAATCTTCTTCCAACACACTTTTTCTTGTTTTAAAAATGTAAAAAATCCCCTAAGTAGTGTGTTTAATTTGTTTTTTTATTTTAAAAATACCTTTATTTTTTAAAATTACTACCACTTTGAGATATGACCTTGGTCAGCCACTCTACTGCACCTATGTACCCAAAAACCACACATCATTAAAGAACACCCACGATAAAGCCATTAAATTTAGAGCCATTTCTAGGGAGTCATGTAAATATTTAAACCAATTCAGGGTATTTTTTAATTTTAATTTAATTCTATTCATATGTTCTTTCTTTATTCTTTTCCCTTTCTCAATTTTTATTCTTTCCTATTTCTTCTTCTTGTTGGATAGTCAACTCAAATTTATTATATTTTTATTATGGAACACTTTTCTTCATTTAATTATTATTTGATTTATTAGATGAACTATTCTAGAGGATATAATATATCATGAACATGATATTGAATTTAGACTTAGGGATTGAATCAGATAGTCTTGGTCTATTAGAAATTTAAACATTTAACCAGTTGGGGAATTCCTGCATTCTGGAAACATTGAAATTGGAAGAACATCTAAATAAAACATAAAACCTGAACTAATGACTAACAATAATAATAATGAAATTAATATAAACTTTTGGGAATTGGATTCACCATACATTAACTATAAATATATTTTTATTTCATACCCAAGCCATGAATCAAACATAGAATTAAAATCTGGATTGATACACCTTCTTCCAAAATTTCATGGCCTCTCTAGAGAGAATACAAGTAAAAATAGAAAATAATTTTATTTAGTTTTATAAACCTTGAAACTAAGAAAATAATCTGAATATAAAATCAAACTAAGAATAATCCCATTCTCACTTTATGGAACTATAAAATATTAGTGGTATTGTTTATAACCTGAAGACGTAACATGTTGGTATTATTTGAAACATCTTTTCTTGCAAATATTTTTTCTAGCATCAAGGACCGCTGCCATTCATAAAGAGATATAAAGGATCATGAAAGATCAATTAGAGTCAATGTTTTATTACTAGGAGTGATTCAAGAGGTTTTGTTCAAGTTTCCTACATCACCAAATTAGTGAGAAACTCATCAACTATTAATTTTATGAAATACTTATGCCTATAGAGGGAAGCATGGTGGATGTCACTACTGAAGGGGAATTGGTAAAATAAAAACTTCAAACTACATGCACATAGATTGAAAAGATAGCACAAAAATCACAAAGATTTGGTGATTGAGGTACACTACATGTTAGAGAAGTACATTAGGTAATTCCGTCTTCTCTTGAAAATAATTTAATTGATAATAAGTTAGACTAATTGACCACTATAGTGAGACAAATTTCAATATAAAGAAATACATCCAAACCCACTCCAATAAGGCCTTATAGAATTTTCACTCAAACAGACAACCCAAATGAATATTTCCCCCAATTAGAAGAGACATAGGATTATGCACTCGAATTCCCTGACAGACCATATCGGTATAAACAACAACCACATTCCATGAAAAAGTATGATTCCTTTGCACCAATATACAACCAAGGGTGTAATGATCAATCATACCTAAGGTATGGATATGTACGACAAAAAAGTCCCCCTTTTCAACAAAACATTCAACAACCTTCACATTACCGACATGTTTTTCAACAACCACAGAGAATATTTAAATAAAATGAATCAAAAAGTCCACAAAAACAATGGAATTCTCAACAAAAAAGTATACTATAAAAATAAAGACCTTTTAAAAGATTGTTCTTAATAAATATCATGAGCATGATAGTCAAGGTTCGATGTTGAGGGAGTTGAAGAAACAAATGATCCATATTTCTACCTCCCTCTATGAACTAGTAAGTAAGACCTCCAAAATAATCCTTCCCAACCTACCCCAAATCCCAAGGGGAATGTTAGTTATATCACATTGATAAGTGGGAAGTAAATTAATGAAACATTTTCACTAATCATTCAATTGGTATTCGTTAACCCTATATAATACCCTTTCAAGACCAACTGGTGAGAAACCTAAGGAGAAATGAAAAGGTATGAAAAATATTGAATATGTTCCTCCTAAACCCTATGATGTCCAAATAGAGTTTTACGAACAACAAAAATGGCCAAAGAGGTAATGAAGAAAGTGGTTTTAGACACATTCAAGGATGTTGAGATCAACATGCCTCTACTTTAAGCAATCAATAAATTCACAAGGTATTCCAAACATTTCAAATATTTGTGTACAAATAAAATATGGATAAAAGGAAATGAGAAGATCAACCTTGTGAGGAATGTATATTCACTCATTACACCAACATTAGAAATTCCTATAAAGTAAAAGGTCCTTGGGACATTCACCATTCCATGCACTATAGGAGAGTTTCATTTATATGATGATTTATGTGATTTTGATGCCTCTATTAATGTCATGACTCATACAATTTTCTCTTACTTTCAAGTTGGTGAGTTGATGCCGATCGGGGTGGTGGTGCAACTGGTGAATAGGGCCACATCATACATAATGGGATTCATTGAGTTTTTCCATGCCTGGGTAAGGTACATGATCTTTTCTATGGACTTCTACGTACCAAATAAGGATGAAGATAAGTTAAATTATCATGATCCCATAATTACAGGAAAAAACTTT
Organism: Viscum album; assembly: GCA_963277665.1. Taxonomy (NCBI): domain Eukaryota; kingdom Viridiplantae; phylum Streptophyta; class Magnoliopsida; order Santalales; family Viscaceae; genus Viscum; species Viscum album. Next base: position 567,344,005 of record OY728153.1, on the reverse strand, counting down.
ATCAAAACTACTAAGGAAATCATAAATTTCCATGAGGGTACACTTTATATAGAGTTTGGATATATGATGGTGTGATTTAATATTTCAGACTCCATGAAGTACCCCTCAGAAGACCATTGTGATTTATTCATCTCCCATTCTAACCCATCTTGTAATAAATCTACAAATATTGATTTTCAATATTTTTCATATGGGTATAATTTCATTCTTAGATAGATTATGAGGATTGGTTCTAGTTTGATGTCGCATGATATTGTGACACATATTTCTCATGATCAAACCACAGTCAATTCTAATTTTGATGTAGATTCTTCTTTTTATTTTGGGGATATAATTTTTTATTATGGCAAGGTTGTTTATTTTTTTTATGAATTATTCACTAATTTGGATGATGTATATTCATATTTTGAAATTAATTGTGCACATATATTAGTTCCCATATCATTTATATCAATATAAACCCCACCCAAACGGGAACTCAAACCATTTCCACCAAAATTAAATTATCCGTACCTCTTGAATGATGAAAAATTGACTTTAAAATTGCTAATAATATCATATCAAAATAATAAACACAAAATTTAATTATTTTAAAGGAGAATATTAGGGAAATTGGGTGTAATTTAGCAGATAAACTAGGTTTTATCTCTTCTATTTGTATGTATAGGATTCTTATGGAGGACATGGCTAAATCGGTTAGACAACCAAAAAGGATCATTAAAACCACACCATTAGAAGTTGTGAAAAAATAGGTGAAAATGTTTCTTGAGAAAAGTATCATTTACCACATTTTTAACTCTCAGTGGGTTAGCCTTTTCGAAGTTGTACCGAAGAAAACCTGGGTCATTGTTATAAAGAATGAAAATGATGAGTTAGTTCTTGTAAGAGTAAAAAATAGTTACTGAGTGTGTATATTTTATAGGAAACTAAATCAATTCAATTGTAAGTACCATTTTCTACTTCCATTCATTGACTATATTCTTGAGAGACATGCACGTAGGAAAAACTATTGCTTCTTGTATGTTCTCTCTGGCTATTTCTAGGTTCCCATTATAGAAAAGGACAAGGACAAAGACAACATTCACCTACACCTTAGATACATTTTCTTATCTTAGGACTCCATTCAGACTTTTTAAAGCCTCAAGTACCTTCCTGATATTCACGGTATGTATATTTTTTGATTTAATTTAGTCTTTCATGGAGGTATTTAAGAATGATATTACTATGTATAGTTTCTCATTTAATGAGTGTCTCCTGATTTTGGGTATTGTGTTGCATTAGTGAATTCAGAAAAATATGGTTTTGAACATTGTAAAATGTAATTTCAAGGTAGAAAAATGGAATTTTCCTAGATTATGTAGTGTCAGAACATGACATTTAGGTTGATAGGTCTAAAGTATACATCATTTCATCATTTCCATAACCTACATGTGTGTGTTATGTTCAATAATTCCTTGGACATGCATGTTTTTATCAACTATTCATCATAGATTTTAGTAAGATCATTATACCCTTATCTGGATTTCTTAAAAAAGAAATTTTCTTCATTTTTATGATTCAGTCAGGTTATCAATTGATGATCTAAAGAATCATATGAATACTCCACTGATCATATAGCTCCCATAGTGGGACCTCCCATTTGATATTAAGTGTGATACTTTAAACATTGTAGTTGGAGAAGTTTTATCTCAAATAGTGGAAGGCTGGACCCATGTTATTGCTTATGTATCTTGAACTTTGGATTCACCCAATAAAATCACACTATAATGTAAAATGAGTTTCTTTCTATTATATTTTAATTATAAAAAATTCTAAACTTATTTATTATGATCTAAAGTGGTTTTTTTCTCTAATCATGCTTCTCGGAGGTACCTCCTAAAGAATCCAAATGAAAATACATGAATTTTTCATTTTATGAACTTTCTTCAAGATTTTGAAATTGAGATAAGGGATAATAAGGGGTTAGAGAACTTGGTGGCTAACCACATGAGCAGGATCACTCACATGTTGGAGCACAATATCACAAACCAGGTATCACTTTAAGACAGTTTCTCCAATGGGAATCTCTGTTTCATATCAAGTACACATCCTTCGTATGAATATTTATTGAATTAATTAGTTTCACTTGAAATTCATATATACCTAAAGAAACATCAATGTAAAACATTAAATAGTGATTTAAGGTTTTATTTATGGGATGATCCATACCTTTGGTGAATGTATAGTGACCAAGTCATTAAGAGAAATTTTACTGGTCATGATTTTGAGTCTATTTGGATTTTTTGTCATAAACATTATTGTGGTGGACACTTTGGATCCCAATGGAAGTCTAGGAAGGTCTTTGACTATATACTATATTGTCCTACCTTATTTCATTATGCCCATGTGTTTCGTAAGTCATGTTATAATTTTCAACACACTGGAAACATTTAGAGAAGACTTGGGATGCCACAACAATCCATATTATTTTGAGTTATTTTTGATGTATGGGGAATTGATTTTATTATTATATTTATAATATCATTTGTTTATTTTATATTTTTTTTGTTTTTTATTATGTTATTAAATGGGTGGATATGTGTAGTGACCAAGTGTTTAGGTGATGTGTTCCTGATCATCAGCGTGGGTTTGTTTTGAATTTTTATCATACACTTTATTGTGGTGGACACTTTGGACCCAAAATTAAGGCTATGAAGGTCTTAGACTCTGGAATTTATTGTCCTACCATATTTCATGATGCTGATTTGTGTTTTAAGTCCTGATCTCATTTCCAACACACTAGAAACATTTCAAGGAGACACAAGATTTCCCAACAACCCATATTATTTTTCGGTATTTTTATGTATGGTGAATGAATTTTATTGGTCTATTTCCATGATCATTTGGATTTTTTGTAAATTTTGTTTATTTTTTATTATTTTATTAAATGGGTGGAGGCTAGGACACTAGGACTGATGGTTACCATATTATGGTGGATTTTTTCAAGGCTCAAATTTTCTACAGGTTTAAAGTACCAAAGGATATCATCAGTGACCAATGGACACATTTTTTAAACTAAAATTTGTATTAACTCCCTAGGATGTATGGTGTGACACATAAAACTTATACTCCATAACATCCCAAAAAATATTCAAGGGATATGTTTCAAATTGGGAGTTGAATTTTTTTTTTGGATAAAACCATGCAACATAGTAGAAAGGATTAGAGAAAGCACTTGGAACGATGTACTTTGGGATTATAGTACAACATAAAAAACTTCTATTGGTATGTCCCCTACAGGATTGTTTTTTGGAAATCATTTCATCTTCCCATAGAGGATGATCATTGGTAATATTGGGCTATAAATAAATGAAACAAGGATGTTTTCCAAGCTATAATTCAAAGGAAGATACATATTCAAGAGCTTTAGGAGATTCAATTTTCATCATATGAGAAATCAATTCTCTATACAGAAAGATCAAATGAAACTCAGGATATAATGATCCAAAAAAGGTATTTCTTGTAGGAGATAAAGTCCTTCTCTATAGTTAATGATTGAAGCTCATGCCTGGTATGTTGTGTTCCACATGTTTAGGTCCTTATGTTGTATCTAATATTCTTCCCCATGGTGTGATAGATATAACAAAATAAGATTCATGAAGGAGATTCATAGTCAATGGGAGACATTTGAACCAATACATTAAGGGACTTCCCACCCATGCAGTTGATTTCAACACACTGTATGATCACATCATAACTTGAGAATATCATGTTGTTCCAAACCCTTTCACTTTTATATTATCTATCCTATTTGAAATTATACAATTCATATGCACATATCTTCTTATAGGTTCACATTGAAGATAATAAAATATTTTATGTGTGGGGGAGGGAAAAATATTTTGGGGTAACATCTTTAGTTTTTTTTCATCTGTGTGTTTGTGTGTGTGTGTTTTGTGTCCATTTTCAAAAATAAAAAAGAAAAAATGGAAAAAACCACCATGTAACATGCTCATTTAAATGTGGAACATATGGAAAATTCATGTTTACAAAATTCATTTGTAGCATGATAAGCATCAGAAATATTTCATTATTAATGTTTGTATTTTGTTTATGGGATTTATCAATGATATGACTAGTTGTTTCATTATAAAACCTTTAAGGTTTTTACACCATTCTTTGTGATATTTTTTCATGGTAAATTCTATCATTGATTTTTCCACAAAACCATTCCACGCAACCATGAGTTATTGAAATTTTTCTAATAAATTGAAGATATATAAAGTTCGGTAAAGAAAATTTTTATCGTATATCAATTATTGATCTATACAATTATTTCTATTACAATATGTTTCATTACTATACCAAATTTACCAATGCATGTGTACCTGATATTTGATAGCTCTACTCCCTATTAAATTTTAAAAAATATGGATTAATAAAGGGAGTAGTTATAAAATGTACAAAACATGGGGATATATAGGTTATGATCTTAAGGATTGACTTTTGGGAATTCTTAATAAAGTGGTTCTCAAAATTTGATTGAAAAGGAATGTAGAATATGTTCGGTTGAATTAAACTAGGTAAGAATAATTCTTTTACATAACCAGAATATGATGAATAAAGGGTAGAGATGTGACATTTAAATGGTTGGAACAAACACTCATGAGGAATTAATGGAATGGTATACCCATACATTTTTCACTCTGATTAATGTCAATAATATCATTGGATTTTTGTTTTGTACAACTTATTAGATAACGACTTTCAAATATATTGAGATTGACTTGTTTATGAAATTATTACTTTTACAAAATTTCCACTATGGATTTGGAAATATGAACATATATATCGTGTCAAAATTTTATGGATTAATAATATGAGGTTTTCCCAGGAGTATAATTGTTTTGGTTTGGGGGTGTGATCACACCACTATTCACTATTTTATTTCACCCTTATACCAGTTTGTAAAACTAAGTTTTAATTGTAAATTAAAAACAATATATCATGTTTCACATAAAATTTAGTTTGATTAGATTTTTTCACTATTAAAATATTAATTCTCACTTGTTTTGATGTCTTCATTATAGTTGGTGGTGATTTGGAGATCCCACAATGGAATTCAAGAAAAGAGAGCCAAACTGCAGAGGAGCCCAAGCGCACACATTGACTCAAACACCCAATTCAGCTTATCAATTCATCTAAATGGGATAAACTTTTGTGGTATGATACAAAATGTATTTTTTTAATAATATTATAAATACAAGTAATTATAATTAGTCCAAAAATAGGACCAACTGAACTGATAAGTCCAACAAACCAAATCTTCTCAAATTTAAATGTTTGGTTCAATATTTCAGCCATATATCGGACAGTGTTATTCCAATTTCCACCAAATTATAAATTAATATTTTAAAAAGTCTATATAATAAGTCTACGATTTTTTTCATTTATAGATAATTTTGTTTACCAGTTTGAAACCGAGATGCAGTTGGTAACTCCAAATCTTGGTGCCCAAAACCACATCCCATTTTGGCTATAAAAGGGTACCTTGGGCACCTCATTTGAGAGTTTGAATAAAGAGTAATGGTTTTCAATTTTTGAGTTTTATAATAGTCCTATCATAACATTGTAGGGTTTTTAGCTCCCTATTCTCATTGGGATATCTCTTAAAGAAAGTATCCCTTCATCAAATCCTTCTTCTTCTTATTCTTCTTCACAATGTAGTGTTTGTGTTTTTTTAAAAAAAATATTAGTTTATCTACTATTATTTATTTTTTATTCAATTTTATTCATATAAACTTTTCCTATTTTCCCTATAAATCAATATTAGAAAATTTATTGGGTTATACCCTTTCAAAACCTTTTCGAATGCAATTTATTTCTACGATGACTACACCACCCATGGAAGAGTAGTTATTCTTAGTAGTCTATCAACCTATAACCTTTTCATTTGTTTATTTTTTATCAATGAGATACTATAATTCACATAATATTATCTATGAAATTATTTTTAACTTAAAATAAACAATGAAACCAATTTAATAATTAACAAAAGACATGTGAGGTTGAGTGATCTATTAATTGTGATAGCATGATCTTATTCGGTGAAACAGAATAACATGGGGTCAATTTGTAAAGTTAAAATATAATCCATAAACTCAATTAATCCTTAATTACAGAATGTATATGATCCCTAATTTACCATTTATAGTAATCTATCCTTGGATAAACAATCAAATATGGGTGTTTCGATTTCATGTTCTAAATATAGCCTAGAGTTTATTTCATTTCATCTTTGGGGTTACGGTAAATTCTCATGGGGTTCGAGGGTTAAAGAATTTGTAGATCATAATTTAGTTGATTTTAATTAAAATGACTATTATTAATAATTAAGTGAATAAGTTGAGTTATATCTATTATTAATTTTAAAAATATTTTATAAAAAAAACATATTCCTATTCAGTTATCTCATTCACACTTCAAAAAACCAAAAAAAATATTTGTCTAACATACTTCTTTTAGTTTTATAAATGGTAAGAAATCTCCTATGTAGAGTTTTTATTTATTTTCAAAAATACCTTTAATATTTTCTTTTAGTTTCTTCCTATTTGAGCGATGACCTTGGTCAGCTATTCTATTTCACCTATGTACCCAAAAACTAAACATCATTTGAGTGCACCCAAGACATCGCCTTTAAAGAGGCTTGAAGATATGATGCATGGAACAGTAGTGGGTAGACCTATAATTCTTTAAATTTAATGGAATAACATGGTAAAATTAGGTTACCTGAGGCTCCCAAAAGGACGTAGCGTCCTCATCCCGGGGGGGGGGGGCATCCAGATCAGGTTGTACCTGGAGTATCCATCCCTAAAAGATATGGATTAGAAACTAGTTGTAGCATAAATCAATAGTTGTATCACTGGAAGGGGAAATCATCCTTTCGGAAATGGTGATTGAGTTCCAATAAATGAATAAAGAACCTAATAATTTTCTTCTTCTTCCTAAATTAAATGATATTTTCCAACCACATGGGGAATTAGACCTCTCTTATGAAGCTGGATTTGATAACCTTATCAATATCGACCTCAACCATGGCACTGTGGGAATGGTGAATTTTCCTAGGAGGTTTTTTAATTCCATAATGTCCCATTATAAGGATAAATTGGTGAAAAAAATACTTGAGGATTGATCCATGACATTTCTTTGTAGTTATTAGATAAAATATATAGGTGCTATTTTAAGTATACATACCATTCCAAATCTTTTGGTGACATGACTGAACTGATCAGTGTTAGACATGGATCTTCCTTAGTGTTTATGTTCACCTATGTCAAATCATAAATGATTGTGGTGATGCCTCTTTAAAGGCTGTAGGGTCATCATTCAAATCTGATTCATCATCTAACGCATGAGGGGAAAATCATGGAGGGGGAATCTATAAATCCACAAGCCCATAGTGGTAAGATTTTATTCTTTTTAAATGGTGGAATTATTGAAAAGAGGCCCCTAATCCATAAATAATACACCTATGAAGGTTGAATAACTAATCCCACATGGTTTCTGACTATGATTCCTACATTTGATGTCAAATCATTGATGGAGGGTCAGCTTCTCCTAAGTAAACCTTGTATTCTGAAACATGTAGGAGTGCCATGGACCAGGGGCCATAGGAAAAACACCCCAATAATCCCTAAGAGCAGGTTTCTCTAGTATTAGTTGAGATTTTCTTGTGGAGGATTAAATATTAATCTACATGTACTCCTTTTTTATTTGGACTATAAAATATATTCCCAATTTTGGGGTCATGGGTTCCAACTGATGGATTAGAAAAATGAATGTTTATTTCAAATATTCCCAGGGATCTTATGCGGTGGCTTTAATATTGTTGTGGTCTTTTATATTCTCATACTCATTAATATATATTTTCTTTCCATCCCTTTTATAATACTCATCATCCATATAGAGGGATTCCCATGAGTTGAAGGGAGAATCATTTTGTTAGACCACCCCTAATCGACAGTTGAGGGGTTATTTGGGGCACTAATGATTTGAATAGGGATCCACTATGTCTATATAGAGTGGGGAATTCCCAATAGAGAATTATAATTTTGATCCTATGAAACAACCATGAACTCACTCCTTAATACCAGACCACAAAAAGGGTTTTAAACTGAATTTTTCTACATAGTTTCTATTTAATCTTATTATACCCATGAATTGTTGGGTTAGAATGGTTTAAATATGCTTCTATGAGTCCTAGTTTGCAAAGAATATGAATCGGGATGAGATTGATCTAGGATACAGTATCCAGTAGGTAATAGTGTATTTCCAAGCCATTAAAATATCCTATGATATATTGTAGGTGGATGTGACCCTAAATACTATCACCCTCATCCTCCCCTGTGAAGGAAATTACTACTTGATACTCTTCTTATTTATCCTCCTCAGCATTGTAGGCTTCAATAGATGATACCTAATCCTCAACTAAAGATGGATTTTTATGGCTTTAATGATAGGTTCATGTATATATTTCAATAGGTGGAGTGCATCAAGGATCGATAGCCTCACTAGTATAACAACAAGGTTCTTCATCACATAATATTTCTAGGTGAGTGGTATATTCTTTCCTGTTAAATGTATCACACTGGTAGGGAGTGTGGCAGGCATAACCGATTGAGGTGATGTGGATAAATTATACATTTCCTATTTTTGACCAAAGGGATTAGGATGATCATTGGATTTCTGGTGTTAGAACCTATCTAGTAACTGATAAGTACACAATTGTTATAGCTGAGTCACAAGGTTGAATAACATGGTCAGCTATAGAGGTGAACTTGATAGAGCAGCCTAGGAGGGTTATACTTGTTAATCCTAGTGAAATTATTGTTGTATAGTCTTAGTGACTTGAAATATCCTTTATGTAGAACTATATTTGATATTAATCCTACTAGAATGTCTCCTGCATATCATTTTATAGCATCAGTTAGAGGATCCCAAGGGGGCTACATGGTGTTCCTCATCGCTAGGTTCAATAAAGGGATCCACTAGTAGGCCAGTGTTCATAGGGGAATACTCCTTATATACTATAGTGTAGTATTATAGGATGGGGATAACTCTGTGGGACTATCCCTATTCTAGAGTAATGAAATCACCAAGTGTGCAGGATGGTTTTGGTACTGGTAGGGAACTCTGATTTCCCTTGTGCTTCATATTCCTTTTCGTCTAATACTTAGATGATAATGATGCATATTTGGTATCTTGAGGAGGTTTTATTCTGATTGTTGTTAAAGGATCTAGTCTAATCAAGTGAGAACATATGATTCCATTAGTGTGATCAATAGTCTTGAGATTTATCCAGTCACTATATTTCATCATATCGTAACATAAAACTTGCTTCCATTCACCCGAGTCTTCACTACTGCTTCCAAGTTCAATGAATACATGTTCTAACCAGGAAGGTGGGACACTCAACTCAACAATACCATGGTATACCTAGTATTTGAGAAAATATTTTAAGAAAACCCACTCTTTGTTGGTGTGCCTAAGGATTCAATGGTATGGGGAGTAGTTGGCACCATTAATGAGGTTAACCTCCTTAGGAATCTTGTATTCTGATAGTGTTAGGATTTATTTTTCCAGGGAAAAATTAATGTATAATAGGTCATTTTTATCCTTAACAGAGTAGGTATTGTTTTTAATTTATGTGAAAGTGACCCTAATATTTTGGTTTTGATGAGGATATTGAGACAAATCCTTGCAATGTGGCTACTCTTGAAGTGGTTGAGCGGGATAGGGCTGCACTAGGTGAGGCTGTACTGGTTGAGGTCTGTCTGGTTGAGCTTTTTTTAGTTGGAGTAGTAGAATAAATACATGATTATGGGCCTCAAACATTAAAGTATCAACCATATCCTCTTTTACAGGCCTCCGTACAAGATATTAAATTGGTCATAGTCTACATAAAGGCTTGTTTTAGGTGTTTCTCTGTTTTAAAGACTTCTCAAAACCTGTGTATATATTTGTAGGAGATGAGGCTAAGGACCAATTCATCGTTGATTTTTTCTACTAAAATCACCATGATATATTCTTTAGAAATCTACATATCAAGTGATTAGGCGATCCTCTTTAATTAGTAAATGAAGTCAGTAACTCCCTCATTGGACCTTTGCTTTCATTAAGAGAGGTTTGCAATGCTGGTCTTGTATAGGGTAGATCTAAATTGATAAAGGAACTACATATTCACATCCTACCAACTCGTGATGTAACATAGGGATAGTTAGTTGTACCACAAAAAAGTGATTCATTTTGGGGTCTACAAAAAGCTCCTAAATTTGGAGTATTCCCGCTGCACTAGAGTTCCCAAAAACATGCCACAACATGAACCAAAAGGCCCAAAAGTTATAGCAGATCACACATACCATTGAATGGTTTGAAGCTTGAGTTTTCAAATTCAAGAGGTGGATGCATATAGTATACCCATGTAAAGTAATTCTTTCCTTCTAGTAGAGTCAACACATGTTGTTTTCCAAACCCTCATGGAAAGAGAAGAGAGTGTGTATCATGTCATCCAAGTGTGGGTTTTTAGCTACCATGGCATTGACCAGCCTATCAGCTTGAGGGGTGAAACAACCATATTCTCAAGGAGGTAGTCAAATTTCTCATGTGGTTTAGGTGATTCATATCTTGGTTTATTTCCAAAACCACCAAATCCCACCCTAGTTGGGGGTACACATTACCAACAAGATCAACCCTAGGAGTCTATTTCAGGAGAACTACATGCCCAAGCAGAGGAGATACGAGGTCCATTTTGGAATTTTCCTAACACAGATGCTTCTCGATGAAGATTTTTGGAAGCAGTCCTCTTGTATCCATCGATCTCTTAGAGTAGAGTATCCATTCTACTTTCCAGTACTATTTATAAAGAAGGTTCAAATGGGATGATGGGTGCAAGGTGACCCTTACCTTTATCAGGATGTCAATGGGAAGGAGGTAACATTTCATTCGGAGGACTTTTGAGGCCCATATCCTTCCTCTACCGATGATTGTGGGAATATATTGGGGGATCTACCTGATGTTTTCCATCATTTAAGGGTGATTTATCCTTTTATTCTCACGTATCTCTTACCAGTGGATCAATTATATCCACATTCATAATAGCTACCATCAGATATGATCCTTCACTATTGGTGGGAGGATCGAGTTGAAAATCCTGTCATTGTTTCAAAAAGAGGCTAGAGTTTAGGGCTACATACTACTCCCAACCTATGATCTACATGTGAGGGAATGCCTCATGCGTGACTTTCTAGATCACAAGGAGGCTCTTGGCATAGGTTTTTTTTTCAAGTGTAATAGTGCCTATATGAGTCTTGCTGCTATTCCACTAGGAATGTTGTAATTTCAACACTCCCGCCCTATTGATGGATGGACACTAAGTGATCATGTATTTTAGGATAGGATAGCTTATGATACTGAAGGTGGTTTCACATTGCCCAAATATTTTTGTGGAATCAGTCCTCTAGATCAATGGTATGAATATCTGGGATGGTGAAGTCCTAGGTTTTGGGTGGCCAAAATACGACCGACTACTAGTCGGTGGAAAAAATTTCCCAATATGACCTTATTGTGTTCATTACCCAAAGTTCCATTCTTTCCTAGTTATTCGGTGCTTCAAATGGAACTGGTTGGGAAACTATAGGTGTTACTGGAGAATACCAACTTTTCTAAGGATTTTTGAGAAGATGGGGTGTCACACGGTCCATCCATCATAAAAATCCATGATGACTTCCAAGGGTGATTCCAAATTAAAAACCATATCCATTGTAACAGCCCGAGATTTTATGAAAAATATTCTTTTTATTTCACTAATGTCTTGTGTTGTACGCAACACAAAAAGGAGCTTGCACAACACGCATCCTTGACTTGCCTTACATTACACGCAATCACGACCTTCCTCGATAGCGTGTGTAATACGCAATACCGAGTTTCACTAAACAACGATATGCTATAAAAATATTATTAAAACTAGCCGTTATGAATAGTAATAACCACTTTTTGAAATCCAGTAAATCTTATTTTTCAAAATGAACTTCATTTTTGGATTCGGAGTATCGAATTTAGCCTAAGGTGAAATTTTGGTACTTTTCGGATAACTTTCATATTCTGATGAATAGTGAAAATTACTAAATTATAATTAAAAACAACTTTTTTAATCGAAATAATTAATAGTGATAAATTATTAATTTGAGTGGTTTTAAAATATATTTAGAATATATTTTTACAATTTAATACAATGTTGGTCATTGGATGTAATTTCACATTTAAACCAGACATAAACAAGTGTCAATCTTTTGATAGATATTGTTTCTTAAAAACACGCTATTTGTTTTAACAGTGGGATTTAATTATAAAATTAATTAATGCAACATCTATGTTATGAATATGGTAAAATAGACTTCATTTTTGAATTCGGAATATGAAATATAGCTTAGGATGAAATTTTGGCATTGTTCTGAAAAACATCAATTTTTGATGAATAGTGAAACTACTAAGTGGTAGGTTAAAAACTGAATTTTGCATAAAACTTAATTTTACCACTTCTGTGAATGGAATTTCGAAAATCCGACAGACACGGTTAATATCAAGGACTAAAATGTGGTTCAATGAGATGAAAATAATTTTTGGTGAATAGTAACTTTTTACTTTTTTTTACCACAGTTAATAGTAAATAGGGTAACTAAGGGTAAATATGATATTACTATTACCCTAACACATGTCCTAATTCTATTGGATAAGTGTAATTCAGCCAAAAACAACCTTATGAATATAATATGACCATTTAGGCCCACTTGGATTAGATTAGGACATTTATTATTATTTAATTCAAAGAAGAGTTAAAAGAGTTAAAATCAAAGTTTATTTACTAAAACATTTTTAATATGGGGTTATACATAAGATAAATTCGACTATAAATATTCATTAGAAAGCCAAAACGATTTCCTACATAATTATATTTTATTTATAATTTTTAGACTTTAAATAAATTAATTTATTGATGACACAACGATGATGCAGTAATTACCCTTTTAAGGAAATATTAACATAATTGATGTTATAAATGCTCAAATGAATGTAATTTGAGACTTTTTATGAATTCCACTAATTTTCTAGGTTACTATGATATATTAGTGTTGATTTAATCAACTTGGTTCGAACATATAATTCTGTTATGACTTTCACAAAAATCATATATCAAATAGTGTCAAAATTGACACAAAATAGTTTTTAAATCAAATATTATATTATTAATTGTTATTTTATTTCTAAAAATCTAAGGTTCGGCCAAATGACTTAGATAAGGATATATATATTAATAATAAACAATTTGGGGTTCGTTTGGCATGTTATAGTAAGTTTATTAACCATATAGTGAAAGAAAACAAAAAGACACGGTAAAAGTTAAATTATTTAACTTAGAGTTAAATCTAATTGATAAGGTTAAAATAATACTCTAAACATGTATAAATCTTATTGGTTGATAGGATTTCGACCCATCCCTACTTTATCTTCGAAATAAGACCATTTGGAACCATTATAAACCGATTTTGACATTAATATAAAATAATATTTTGAGGTATTCCTAAGGTGCCCCTCTCCTCCCTTATAAAAGGACACCTCCTCCCCCTCCTCCTCACACCAATTTGAGCACTCAAGCTCGACCAACCCCTGCCAAAATCTCTTCTCCACTTCCCTAGAAACATCCTAGAGGTTTTGGTCTTCCTCAAAGACCAATTTTAGTGCCCTAAGAGGAGGTCTCAAAGAGGCGCTTCAAAGAAGAGGTAATTACCGTTACCAATTCTTTCATCTTTATTTCTTCTTCCACTTCTTCTTCTTAGGTTGTTTCATTATGAAGTAATAACATCAGTATCACTCATATACTGATATGTTATTATAAGTATTAAACAAACCTATTTCACTATCTATCCATCCAACGGAAAAAGAAATCACCGCGCGTGCGTACGTACGGAATACCGTCTCCACGCCGTGGTGTAATCTATTTTCCATCACCACCTTACATGGATGGGTATAATGGTGTAAAGAATAACTATACATAGTTATTACAACATCATATTGATTCTGATATATTGTATAATCCACTTCAATTCAGTTCAATATTTATGGAAATGATATCATCGCTCGTGCGTACGTACGGACTACCGTCTCCACGACGCGATGAGATTCATTCTCCATGTTAACCATTTAAGAATGATTATAAAGTATATATAAGAAATAATAATGAAATATATGACATTATAAAGCTACTGGATTTATGTTTATATATATATATGTATGTCATCTACTTACTTCCATTTCAAGACAATAAGGAAAGTAAAACAGCGTTCATGCGTACGTACGGACTACCGTCTCCATGAACGGTGTTTTTCATTTTATTTATATATCTAATATATATATATACTGAATATATATGATATATAAATCATATTTTATATTCTGGAAGTAAGTAAATCATGATATAAGTAATAATGATGTCAAGAACAACAAGTCAAAACACCTACGATAAATGAAACGATTTTACCCAAAATGCTTCTTTAACATGGAATTTACAAAAGAACGGGTAATATAATGTCATAAGTGAACCATATATGATATCATAACAATGAATATGATTCTGTAATAAGTCAATAACATGATATAAATCATTATACAGGAGGTTCGGACACTTACAAAGAAAGTCGGACCTAAGGTAAGGGAAATATCACAATCTCATTTTTATCCGAGATTGTTTATTCGTAAGTATTTACTGGGGTGTATTTTATCATCCACATCCATGTTTCATAAATATGTAATATTGTTTCCATACACCTACAATTTTTTTTAAATCCATTTTTACCCTTCGGTGAGTTTTTAGTAATATGTATGAAAGGAATCTTTTGTCGTTTTTCGTACGAGGTACTTTTTGACTTTTCCGACAAAAGTACGAAGAATGTTTTTTTTAACTTATACGGCTTGAATGGATTTTTAAAACATTATTTCAAAGAAGATTCCTTTACAAGTATTCAAGTTTATTTTTAATCAACTTCTTTTAGTTTAAAATTGTATGACATGTTAAGAAAGTAAAAGTGTTTTTGAAGAAGAAAGGATATTTTCCTCAAGAATGAAGTTCAAGTATTTTATCAAAATTATTTTCCATCTTAGATAATAAAAGGGTTCTGTTTCTATCCCTATTATTACATGGATTTGATTATGTTGTTATGGAAACATTTTTATGAATTCCTTTATCTTATATGAATTGTTTTATGATGTCATGTTGTTTAAGAATTCCATTTTTATTACATGGGTTATGTGATGATGTATGATTTATGATTATGTGGCACACATAAGAAAGGATTCATTATAAGATGGGTGGGACCTATATCTCCCTCCAATGCATTGGGTAAAGATTTTATATCTCATGAGATAGACATGGCTGGAACGGAAGGTTATTTCGGTTCAGTGATACAGGACTGAAACGAGGAGTGAACTCGGTTCAGAAAGGGACTTTGTCCACTAAGATAGTCTTGGCAATAAGTCATGACTAACAAGAAATGATTTTCCATGATTATGTGTGCATGCCACAAAGTTTCAAGTCTTATTTTATGATTATGGGGATCTCATTTTCACTTCTATGATTTATTCCATGATAAGATATTATGATCTCTTTTGCAGGTTTTGATTTTCAAAAAGATATGATATGATTTTTATTTCCTTTATTTGCCCTTGCTGAGCATTTGAGCTCACCATTTTATGTTTTCTTTTCCCCAGGATATAAAGAAAAGTTTTAGGTAAAAAAAGAAGAAGATCTTTATGGGAGATGTTGAAGACCTTTCACCACGATTAGAAGATTTTATTCCGAGTTTCCAAAGACACTAAACTATTACGATCCTTGTGTGTGTGTTATTGTTACGTACTAAGTATTCCGCAAAAGTAATGTAATGTCCATGTACGTCAGGCTACGGGTCTCTACAGTTGGTATCAGAGGAAAGGTTTAGTCAACCTTTGGAAACTAGGATGCAAAAACGTTAGTGAGATCCCTAGAGATATTTCTAAGGTATGTCTAGGGATGTCTCTAAGGTTAAGTATACGTATAGGTTATAGTCCTAGAATTGCGCTAACGATCTTAGAATTTAACCTAAGATGTAAGATATTGAGGGTACTACCCCTTTATTATGTTGTTTTCCCTAGCATTATTTTTTTTGCCTCTCACACTATTCTTTTGGTGTTTTAGACGATGGCTGGAACCCGAAGGAACCGTGTTGATCAATGCAATGGACAATGCAATGATTGTCCCCCTGAGCAACCAAACGATATGGGATCTGGAATGCAAAATCTTGTAGCCATGCTCACACAACTTTCTCAAGCTATGAATCATGCAGGACTTCCAAACGAGCAAAGGAAGGAGCAACATTCTGTTGAATCCTTGATGAGGCAGTGTCCGCCTTCTTTCAGTGGGTCTACTGATCCATTAGTTGCTGAACAATGGATTAGTACTACTGAAAAGATATTTTCAGTTCTTCAATGTTCTGAAAATGATAAAGTCATCTTAGCAGTATATCGTTTGGAAGGTGAAGCTGATCAATGGTGGAATCTTATCAAGAATACGAGGCCAAGAGATGAAATTGAGTCCATGGAATGGGATGAGTTCAAGAACTTGTTTTTCAGTAAGTACTTCCCTCGTATTCTTCGAACGAAGATGGAAAAGGAGTTTCTTGAGCTGAAACAGAAGGATGATGAATCTGTTGGTATATACGAAGCAAATTTTACAAGACTTGAAAGGTATGCATCTGGCATTATCATCCAACCTGAAAGTAAAGTTGATCGATTTTTCAGTGGCTTAAAACCAAGTCTTCGAAGGGCATTAGCTATAAGAGACTTCAGTAGCTATGAAGAAATTGTGCGTTGTGCTATCAAGGTAGAAATGGAAGTTGGTGTTACATATCCATCTCATGGTTTTGACAAGAAACGAAAGATGGAGTTCAAGGAGAAATCTCAGAATAATGGTGAAAAGAAGATGAATGTTTCCTTATGCACAAAGTGTGGAAAGAAGCATGGTGGAGATTGTCTTAAAGGGACTAGAAAATGTTTTAAGTGTGGAAAAGAAGGTCATCGAGCAGCTGAGTGTCGAAGTAATGGAAAAAGGTTTTCTAATGATGTGAATAAAGAAAACACTGCAGAGAACGCACCACCAACACTTCAATGCTTCAAGTGCAAGGAAATGGGGCATTATGCTAATAATTGCCCTAATCCAAGGGTTAGTGATGATCAACATGAGCAACCACTGAAGGCAAAGGACAAAGGTAAATCACATGCGATCACTATTGGCAATGTTGAATATGACAACGATGTGGTGGTATGATTAAGTGTTTATGTAATGGGATTCCAAAATAATGTTGTAGTGCAATATTTATTGATGTGGTATTCAAAGTGATTGAGATATTTTTTTTTGGAAATAAGATGATATGCGCATAATGAAGACGAGAAAATGAAATGTTTAATAGTATTCATGAGCTCATGATTGATATAAGGACTAAGTGATATCATGGTTTGAGTATATAGAATTTTGAGGATTTTGGTATGTGGAAAGTGTTAACTTTTAACTGCACTCATGTTTTCACTAAGGTATTCAAGAGAATACACGATTAAGGACTTTGAATGTTTGGAATGTGACCAACAAGACATATCTGATGATATGTGGGGATCAACGACAGTATTAAATATCTGGTAATCGTTGCCACTATATTATAAGCCTAAAGATTAGACTGGATTATGTTGGACATAAGTTAGTATAGAAGATTTTCGATATTATTGATAGGATGTTATAGTAACGTAGTTTTAGAAAAAGGACAACCTGCAGGACGGGCGACAGCCCATCGCTTCGGACAAGGCTGTAGGAATCGAACCCACAACCGAAGTGCGACTGGCCTTTATCGCCTACCACTGACCTACAGGAAGTCCCTGTTTAGTAGAAACTAGTTTTATTATATTAAGCAGTATGATATATGAAGTATAAGTCCATTTTAGGAACCATATGTGATTAATCTCACTATAGATCGACTTATGTATATAATTTTTGTTTGAGACAGATGGAATGACCTGTCATTCTATCACATGATCTGCTAACACTTCAAGAATAACAAATTCAACTTCATTTATTTAAGAGATGAAGTGGAAATTGTTCAAGGCATGAAAAACAGTGAGATTGTACCAAAATAAAGAAAGTATTTATTCTAATTCAAATTTTCAACTTTAGGGAAATGATCTTGAAAACCAAAAATGTTGTCCTAGTGATCTTATACCTGATGAATCAGATGGTACCTTATATCATCACAAATCTATGGATTTGTGATTACTGGATTTTCCATAGCCATGTTCTCTACCACTCTCCATCAAAACATGATGGTTAGATTTCTCTTCCATATCCATATTTTTACCTATGTGGAAACCCAGCGATTAGTTTATTTGGGTAATCATTACATTTCATACTTTAGTTTTTAAAGCCAAGTTTTTGTATTCGTTTTTACGATGTGGGATTCTATTAAAGAAACTTTAGAATAGTAAACCATTTATAACCCCGACGAATTTCGAGGGCGAAATTCATTTTAAGGGGGTAGAATGTAACAGCCCGAGATTTTATGAAAAATATTCTTTTTATTTCACTAATGTCTTGTGTTGTACGCAACACAAAAAGGAGCTTGCACAACACGCATCCTTGACTTGCCTTGCATTACACGCAATCACGACCTTCCTCGATAGCGTGTGTAATACGCAATACCGAGTTTCACTAAACAACGATATGCTATAAAAATATTATTAAAACTAGCCGTTATGAATAGTAATAACCACTTTTTGAAATCCAGTAAATCTTATTTTTCAAAATGAACTTCATTTTTGGATTCGGAGTATCGAATTTAGCCTAAGGTGAAATTTTGGTACTTTTCGGATAACTTTCATATTCTGATGAATAGTGAAAATTACTAAATTATAATTAAAAAAAACTTTTTTAATCGAAATAATTAATAGTGATAAATTATTAATTTGAGTGGTTTTAAAATATATTTAGAATATATTTTTACAATTTAATACAATGTTTGTCATTGGATGTAATTTCACATTTAAACCAGACATAAACAAGTGTCAATCTTTTGATAGATATTGTTTCTTAAAAACACGCTATTTGTTTTAACAGCAGGATTTAATTATAAAATTAATTAATGCAACATCTATGTTATGAATATGGTAAAATAGACTTCATTTTTGAATTCGGAATATGAAATATAGCTTAGGATGAAATTTTGGCATTGTTCTGAAAAACATCAATTTTTGATGAATAGTGAAACTACTAAGTGGTAGGTTAAAAACTGAATTTTGCATAAAACTTAATTTTACCACTTCTGTGAATGGAATTTCGAAAATCCGACAAACACGGTTAATATCAAGGACTAAAATGTGGTTCAATGAGATGAAAATAATTTTTGGTGAATAGTAACTTTTTACTTTTTTTTACCACGGTTAATAGTAAATAGGGTAACTAAGGGTAAATATGATATTACTATTACCCTAACACATGTCCTAATTCTATTGGATAAGTGTAATTCGGCCAAAAACAACCTTATGAATATAATATGACCATTTAGGCCCACTTGGATTAGATTAGGACATTTATTATTATTTAATTCAAAGAAGAGTTAAAAGAGTTAAAATCAAAGGTTATTTATTAAAACATTTTTAATATGGGGTTATACATAAGCTAAATTCGACTATAAATATTCATTAGAAATCTAAAACGATTTCCTACATAATGATATTTTATTTATAATTTTTAGACTTTAAATAAATTAATTTATTGATTACACAACGATGATGCAGTAATTACCCTTTTAAGGAAATATTAACATAATTGATGTTATAAATGCTCAAATGAATGTAATTTGAGACTTTTTATGAATTCCACTAATTTTATAGGTTACTATGATATATTAGTGTTGATTTAATCAACTTGGTTTGAACATATAATTCTGTTATGACTTTCACAAAAATCATATATCAAATAGTGTCAAAATTGACACAAAATAGTTTTTAAATCAAATATTATGTTATTAATTGTTATTTTAATTCTAAAAATCTAAGGTTCGGCCAAATGACTTATATAAGGATATATATATTAATAATAAACAATTTGGGGTTCGTTTGGCATGTTATAGAAAGTGTATTAACCATATAGTGAAAGAAAACAAAAAGACACGGTAAAAGTTAAATTATTTAACTTAGAGTTAAATCTAATTGATAAGGTTAAAATAATACTCTAAACTTGTCTAAATCTTATTGGTTGATAGGATTTCGACCCATCCCCACTTTAGCTTCGAAATAAGACCATTTGGAACCATTATAAACCGATTTTGACATTAATATAAAATAATATTTTGAGGTATTCCTAAGGTGCCCCCCTCCTCCCTTATAAAAGGACACCTCCTCCCCCTCCTCCTCACACTAATTTGAGGACTCAAGCTCGGCCAACCCCTGCCAAAATCTCTTCTCCACTTCCCTAGAAACATCCTAGAGGTTTTTGTCTTCCTCAAAGACCAATTTTAGTGCCCTAAGAGGAGGTCTCAAAGAGGCGCTTCAAAGAAGAGGTAATTACCGTTACCAATTCTTTCATCTTTATTTCTTCTTCCACTTCTTATTCTTAGGTTGTTTCATTATGAAGTAATAACATCAGTATCACTCATATACTGATATGTTATTATAAGTATGAAACAACCCTATTTCACTATCTATCCATCCTACGGAAAAAGAAATCACCGCGCGTGCGTACGTACGAAATACCGTCTCCACGCCGTGGTGTAATCTATTTTCCATCACCACCTTACATGGATGGGTATAATGGTGTAAAGAATAACTATACATAGTTATTACAACATCATATTGATTCTGATATATTGTATAATCCACTTCAATTCAGTTCAATATTTATGGAAATGATATCATCGCTCGTGCGTACGTACGGACTACCGTCTCCACGACGCGATGAGATTCATTCTCCATGTTAACCATTTAAGAATGATTATAAAGTATATATAAGAAATAATAATGAAATATATGAAATTATAAAGCTACTGGATTTATGTATATATATATATATGTATTTCATCTACTTACTTCCATTTCAAGACAATAAGGAAAGTAAAACAGCGTTCATGCGTACGTACGGACTACCGTCTTCATGAACGGTGTTTTTCATTTTATTTATATATCTAATATATATATATATATATATACTGAATATATATGATATATAAATCATATTTTATATTCTGGAAGTAAGTAAATCATGATATAAGTAATAATGATGTCAAGAACAACAAGTCAAAACACCTACGATAAATGAAACGATTTTACCCAAAATGCTTCTTTAACATGGAATTTACAAAAGAACGGGTAATATAATGTCATAAGTGAACCATATATGATATCATAACAATGAATATGATTCTGTAATAAGTCAATAACATGATTTAAATCATTATACAGGAGGTTCGGACACTTACAAAGCAAGTCGGACCTAAGGTAAGGGAAATATCACAATCTCATTTTTATCCGAGATTGTTTATTCGTAAGTATTTACTGGGGTGTATTTTATCATCCACATCCATGTTTCATAAATATGTAATATTGTTTCCATACACCTACAATTTTTTTTTAAATCCATTTTTACCCTTCGGTGAGTTTTTAGTAATATGTATGAAAGGAATCTTTTGTCGTTTTTCGTACGAGGTACTTTTTGACTTTTCCGACAAAAGTACGAAGAATGTTTTTTTTAACTTATACGGCATGAATGGATTTTTGAAACATTATTTCAAAGAAGCTTCCTTTACAAGTATTCAAGTTTATTTTTAATCAACTTCTTTTAGTTTAAAATTGTATGACATGTTAAGAAAGTAAAAGTGTTTTTGAAGAAGAAAGGATATTTTCCTCAAGAATGAAGTTCAAGTATTTTATAAAAATTATTTTCCATCTAAGATAATAAAAGGGTTCTGTTTCTATCCCTATTATTACATGGATTTGATTATGTTGTGATGGAAACATTTTTATGAATTCCTTTATCTTATATGAATTGTTTTATGATGTCATGTTGTTTAAGAATTCCATTTTTATTACATGGGTTATGTGATGATGTATGATTTATGATTATGTGGCACACATAAGAAAGGATTCATTATAAGATGGGTGGGACCTATATCTCCCTCCAATGAATTGGGTAAAGATTTTATATCTCATGAGATAGACATGGCTGGAACGGAAGGTTATTTCGGTTCAGTGATACAGGACTGAAACGAGGAGTGAACTCGGTTCAGAAAGGGACTTTGTCCACTAAGATAGTCTTGGAAATAAGTCATGACTAATAAGAAATGATTTTCCATGATTATGTGTGCATGCCACAAAGTTTCAAGTCTTATGTTATGATTATGGGGATCTCATTTTCACTTCTATGATTTATTCCATGATAAGATATTATGATCTCTTTTGCAGGTTTTGATTTTCAAAAAGATATGATATGATTTTTATTTCCTTTATTTGCCCTTGCTGAGCATTTGAGCTCACCATTTTATGTTTTCTTTTCCCCAGGATATAAAGAAAAGTTTTAGGTAAAAAAAAAGATCTTTATGGGAGATGTTGAAGATATTTCACCACGATTAGAATATTTTATTCCGAGTTTCCAAAGACACTAAACTATTACGATCCTTGTGTGTGTGTTATTGTTATGTACTAAGTATTCCGCAAAAGTAATGTAATGTCCATGTACGTCAGGCTACGGGTCTCTACATCCATAGAGGAAGGATTAATCATTGAATCATAGTTCTTGAGGGAGTAAACTTCTCTTTGGAGACCAATGGAGAACTAACCATCATTTGGAGGTGTCAATCTAGATTCTAACATATCACAAACTTCAGGGGTGGTGGTTGAGAGGTGGGAAGCTGATGGTGACAGATATGGTTTCACTACAAGATCCTAAAAACAGTCCAAAAATCATCAACTTATAGGTATTTACATTGTAATAAAGGAAACTTATGGAGCTCGTCTTATAGGATGGTGAACCTTATTTTCAGGTTTTTACACCTAGTTTGGGAAATATGGGATAAGTTCCTTCTTCCATGTCATTTGCCACCTCAAAATTTGAAAGGTGGATAGTGACATGGAATATACTATGTTCCAACCTTAGGTGATTTGATATCTCCCTATGTGAATGACTATGAAGGTTTTGGGTATTTGTTCTTAGGGTGTCATGGCCTATGTCATAGGAAATTCCTCCATGGTGGTTATTTTTCCCCCTATCTTGGGACAAATCTTTGAGATAGGGAAAGTCTTTGGAATGGGTAGGACCTTTGTGCCATTTGGTGGTATCATGGAGAGATGTTGTAGTATTCCTCATCATGGTATGGTACCTAATTACTTTTTGTGGTTTCCATAATTGGGAGAGTCAACCTGACATGACTTAAAGGTGATTGGGGTCCAAATCCCACGTGTGTGAAGAAGGATCCCCACTTAGTGGTTTGGGGAGAGGATAAGATGTTCCGATGGTGGCAGGGGCCACTGAAGATATTATTGATACCTCCTATCACATAGGGATGATGACTATCCCCTGGTATTGTCATTGGGTATTCTAAACCAGATCTGGCATAGCATTATTAGAATCCACCTCTTCACTAGCTTGTGGGGTTGTTTAGTGTTATCGTTGGCGTAGTTGGGTGGGAACCCTTATGGGTGGGTCCTAGAGAGCAGTCACTATGGGCCTACATTGGACATCCCCTTCCTCCTTGGCATGGGGGAGTAAGTTATGATAACATTCTGAGGAGATTCTCCTAAAATGGATTGTTTTATGGATGGGGGGAGGTTACCTCAGCTTGGCCCTTTGGGCAGTAGTATTAGTGATGTGGTGATTCCTCAAGGTCCTAGTGGGAGATGAACCGAGTTAGGATGACCCCCTACCATTAATAGTGGTGGAATAGGGAATTTGTCACCCTACTAAAAATAATATTAGAGGGTGATATGTGGTAGGGGAACCAATTAATTACCTATGTGGTGGATGTCATGGAAGGGCCATAGTTGAGTGGAATTATTTCACCTGCACTACTACTACCCACATGACTGTTAGCATTAGTTCCTAGATATTCTATGGATTGAGTCTTGTGAGGTACATGGGGTCAGTTTTTATTATATATTTGATGAAATTTATGCCAAATTTAATAACATATTCCATTATTTATATGGTAGTGGAATGGTCCACATTGATGATGTCACAGACAGAGGATGGTCAATGTTATTTGTCCCAAGATTTAAGAGAGATTCATGTCTAAACCACCACTCATCAATGGGTCCTAGATCAAAATATATAGATCTAGTGAGATGAAAATATGATAGAACCCAATGTTTATAGTCCTTATGGTTGAAGTATAAGTGTTTCACATTTGCTTAACCCTTATTATTTCCAATTATTTTTGTTGGGTCCACACACCATTTGTGACGATGTGTGTCTATTTCCCCACATTTCCACATTCCAAATTTGGGTGGATTCCATCACCATGATTGGTGATGAAGGCCCCATGATCAAAATGGGATGATTTGATTTTGGTTCATCCTTCCATGTATTCCTCCTTGGAGATTATTTCCCAATTTGGGTATCCCTTATAGAATTGAGTCATGTTCATGAATCTTGTTCCCAAAACCATCTAAATGTAAACACCAATTAATTATGTTACTTTTTTCCCAATAAGGTAACCACCTTTGGTTGGAGTAGTTAGTAATTTTGGACATGTCTAGGCATCTTATGGCATTGGATAGGTTAGTAATCTCTAATGTATTCTTCTTGGAATGAGGTCATCCCATGAATGGGGAATCTTAGGAATGGAACCTATAGAATCTCGTGTTGAGTATGGTCTAGTTTGTGTCAATGTAATGAAATATTTGAATCTTCTTGTCTTAGTAATCCCATATTTGTTTCATGGAGTTGGTATTTTGATAATTTTGGTTGGGTCATGTGTTTAGGGTATTGTGTGGACATAATAGGTTTTTCATAGATTTAACATCAGGCGGGGATTATTAGGTCACAGGTTTAATGTCTTGGGGAAATTGATTGGTCACATGTTTAACATCTTGTGGGGACAGGTTGGTCACAGGTTTAACATCATGGGGGGAAAATTTAGTCATAGTTTTAACATCTTGGTTTGATAGATTGGTCAGATGTTTATTGCCTTTGGGGGATAGGTAGGTCAAAGGGTTAACATATTGTGGGGAAATATTGGTTTGGATAGTATAAGGTTAAGTGTGTCCCTAGAGGGGAAGATAATCACCCTTTAGGGTTTGACGTTAAGTGTGTCCCCATGGTGGAAGATAATCACACTTCGAGTGAAAAGGGTAAGTGTATCTCCATTGGGGAACGCGATCAAACTTTATGGGATTTCATTTATCATGGATGAAACATAAAGAGTTAATATTAGTATTTGGGGATCAGGATTGAACCTTAGGGAGGTATTACAAATTTGTTAGGAATTCATGATTGAGCCTTGGGGAGGTGTCCTAGATGTGTCGGGAATTTGGGATTGAACCTTAGGAAGTGTACCAAATGTGTTGGGAAGTTGTATTGATCCTTAGGGAGGTTTATCACATGCCCTATTTGAAGACAGAGATCAAAATGCATGTAGTTCGATTTCATAGTTTAAGGCTATGTGATAGGACCAGTCTATGCAGTTTAACATCATGAAGTTAGGATTCTCATGTCATGAAAGGAGGGTCAATGAGGGATGTTGTGGGGATTAAACATATTGGATATATATAGTTGGAGTCACATCCTATGGTGGGGGAGGTGGTTTCATCCCATGATATTCATACATTTGCAATCTTTTGTTCATCGCATAGGGAAAGGATATAGTTTAATATTATGTGTTGAGTATTTTTTTGTGTTGTTTAATATCAAGTGAATAAGATGTCTGTCAATTTAGTTTAATGTATTGTATCTCACACTATTTTGGGGCATACCCCCAGGGACACCATATCAAATTAGGAGAGGAGGATATGACACGATCTATATCTATAATGAATGGTGGGAAATTTCCTATGGTGAGACAACTCTAAGGCCTTATGTGTCTACTACTCAAGAACCTCTATATGTCACATGGCATAAAAACTATCATAGAGGAGTGGAAATAAGGGATCCTAATTTTATGGTGTATATACTTAGGATAAATAAAAATTAGGGTTCCAATTCTTATGAGAAAAATTTAATATAATTGTTCAAGTTGTTCTATGAGAAAAAGCTATGTGCATGAGTGTAGATGATACCAGTTGTGTGGAAGATCGATGAACAAGTGGAAAATGTTGGAATAGATTCAGGTGGAATGGTAAATCAACTTTAGTGAATATATGTATATAGAAAGGAGTAACCATATAGATTCTTGGTGGATGGGTTCATGAATCATTATGTTTCGTAAAGATTAATGGTTTCACATACGATAGGGGTCTCATTGTTGATGGTGAAATACATGTGTCTAAAAAGAGGTCGAGTAAGGAAAGCATACATTGAAGTGAATTTAGGAAGAACTAGACCCAAAATATACATAAGGTAATGGATTCATGAATGTATTCACCTTCATGAATTAATGAATCTCACAGAATTCCCTGACCGCATGAATCATTGATACAAACATCCATGTAGCATAAGTATTATTTGCAATGATCCATTTTTTCAGACATCCCCAACCACATGGAACAATGATGGTAAAATTTTCACAACATAACATTGGTTTGTGGAAATCCATTAGTTCAGGAATCTCATAAAGTTTCATGAAAGTCTCCACCTTTCGCAAAAACCAATTCCCTTGCCTCTGCTAGGCCTATAAATACCCCCTATGAATGATTTATTTGAGGACAAGACCTTTCTGCTTCCAAGAAAAGATTTGAACTCATGATACTCATAATCATCATGAGTGAAGAAGGGATAGACCTCTAAAGGTATCCAACATTCATGAAAATACATCCCATGGGGTTTTTAGAACCTTAACCCTATAGTAGATATTCCTTTCTCAAAGGTCCATGGTCTTCACATAATAAGAAATCCCATTGTGGATATTTGGGTTTATTGATTTAACTAACATTTATGAAACTAGCCCCATGGGAAACAAGACTCTACACCCAGGAAGAATCACACTATTTCATGAAACATACTCCTTTGCAAGACCCATGACCTCTAAAATACCCTTGTCCTTCATAAAGCTCCAAACATTTACGAAGCCCCAACCTTCATGATACCCATTCTATAATCCTCCTTATGGTTCCTACTTTTAGCCAACACCCTTTCAAGAATGTTGAGTGACTAGGTCCCCCATAGAAATCTTGAACCAGCTCAACCGCACAAAAAATATTCATGTGACTAGTACCACATACTCTTCTGTCCACCCACTTTTATTGAAGTGTGGAATGGGCCTTCACCCTACATGTTACACCTAATCATAGTTATCTTAATGCATATCCCTCCTAATCATATATACCATAATTTCATGCCTCCTGATTAGAAAACATCCAGAGAGGTGTCTATTCCATTCCCCAACATTAGGTGCATGATAAGTGGAAATTTAATCCCTCAAGGTGTAATAACAAAGGGAAACAAATTACCTATCTCGATAGAGAATTTTTATTTATAATCTTACTCTCATCTTAACACAGTTACCCTTGGGGTGTGAGCCACATCCACATCCAAGATGCTTGATATTAAACTTCCTAGATCCATGTCCTAGTCATACAATGTTAAATTGCAAGAAAAAATACTCATAATATGATGTTTAACTATAGTATTACCCTTTGTAAAAAACAGAGGATGTTCCATTCATGGAATACATGGAATGACACACTCTCCCAACCATCAGATGTGACTCCCATATCAGGAATCTTGTACCCATAATCTCCACACCATATTTATAAAGTAGTTGATGTGACTCCCATTTTGTGTAACTTCCACATGTAAGCCCCTCAACATTCCCAATATATTATTCTTCTATAACACATGTATCTTTATCAAATGATGTTAAACTATGTGGATCGGTCCTATCACATGACCTCAAATTGTTGCATCGAACTATGTGGGATTTTATCCTTATATCATTAACATGGTATATAGGACCCCTCATTGAGGTTCAATCCTAACACCATTTAGTGTGAAATAATCCCCTTTGGGGATACAAAACCTATCATCCTAGTATGAAATCATCCAACTTGGGGGGACACACTACACCATATAGTGTGAAATCATCCCCATAGGGGGATATAATCCATTTTCCCAGTGTAAAATCACCACCCTAGGGGGTACACTCTCCATCATTCATGTGTAAAATCACCCCCTTAGGTGAAAAACTCTAATGAATTATAGTTTGAAGTCATCCCCCTTAGGGGTACACACTCAACAATCCATATTTGAAATCTTATCCTCTAGGGAAACACTCCACCACCTCCTCATACGAGACTTTAAACCTATGACCATTTCTGAAAGTCCATACTCTTTTTACCGATCAAGAATCCCTACCCCATGTAATAAACATGGAATTACTGTGGTAAATTCCTCAGAAGACTTATTACCAGGGTTTAAATTACCTCTTGATTGACATGATATGTCATGGGTTGGACACCTAAGATGCATCAAAAATTGAGATTCCCTCCAAAAGAGGTTGAATTTATGGGTTCCTAATCAACCAAACATCCATACATTCCCAATGTTTCCAATTCTACTACTACCCCTGACCAAAGGTTGTTGCCGTATTGATCCGGATGTAGAAAAATTAAATGGTATCCACTTCGATATGACACTGTAGAAAACATCGAAATAAGCATCAGTAAGATCACAAAGGGAGGAATGACTGAATATGGGTAACATTTTCCCAAAAAAATAAATAAGTAAGAGAATGTTCAAATATTCATGAAGCCTTTAAGATACTTGCGATCACGTTAACATTTAAAGGTTAAAAGAAGCTCCTCGTATGGTGTATCACTCACGATTGGTCCATCTGACCCCCACTTTAATAAAACTACATACTTTTGTGAGGGCCCCAGATAACAGAATGATCTCCCTCAGGCCGCATGGTTTTTCATTGGTGAGCGCCTGAAAAACCACCCAAAATCCTTCAAAAATAAAGATGGCTTACATTCCAAAGGAAGATACCCTCAGTTTTCATGAAGATTATGTTCCAAATCATCATTAATGAGAATAAAATCCCTTGGTGATATCTAAGAAATCTTGAATGACCTCCAAGACTCTTCCATTTGAAATGAAGGAGATAAAGGGAAGGAGGTGAGAGGGATTTGTGGTCACTAAAGAACATGTGACGCACACTAAGAGTGATCTGCAAGACACAAAGAAACCTCATGAAAGAATTATATATTTTCATCCTTTCTACATAGAATTCCTTGGGAGTGTCTAGAAAACACCATAATGTTCTAATCAAAGGTGGATAGACCTCTCCACTACAAGCTTGAACACTCTCTACATGAACCATATTGGTCACACGATAAATCATCCAAAAACTGATTAAAATTCATAGAAATTACTCATTCCAACTTTCATGGCCCTTGAACATTTTAATATAATATAAAGGAGATGAAAATGGAGGAATAGAGGGTGGTTTTTTGGTTGTAGAAAGGAATGTGATGTGCCCTTGATGAATTGCGAGGCACCATGAGTCCTTGACAACATGCATGCCTTGTCTTTAAGAATCCCTTTAGCTTGTCATCCTCACCCTCAGGATAAATTGATAGAGATATCCATGAAATTCTCATGCACCCCCATGTCACCCATATTGGTCATGTGATGCATCTCCAAAAAATAAAAGAAATTCCCTTGAAAACACTGATTCAATATCGCAAGACTCTAAACCTTTGTTACATCAAACAAAGGGGATCAAAATAGAGGAGGATAGAGGTATTCAGGGTTGGTGAAAGGCATGTGACATAGCCAGCACACCCATAGTGTTGTCCCTGGAGACCCCAAGAGAATTCACCCAAGGTCTCATGAGCATCTTCTAATAGACTCTCAGATCTCACGAGGACCCTTGGAAAAGTCAACGTGAAAACAATAAAGTCATTAAACATGTCTACATGATCAAATAAATTCTCCAATAAAGTAAGAGACT
Organism: Viscum album; assembly: GCA_963277665.1. Lineage (NCBI taxonomy): Eukaryota > Viridiplantae > Streptophyta > Magnoliopsida > Santalales > Viscaceae > Viscum > Viscum album. The sequence goes on along the minus strand of OY728153.1, from coordinate 567,313,805 downwards.
CATGATTACTCAAAATCAAGCAATGCGCCTAAAGCAGTCCATGAGAGAGGCTCCCAAAAGCACATGGCACCAGACCCCCGTCGCTGGCTCTATCCTAGACTCACGTTAGATACGATGCACAAACCGGGGAGTACCTTGGGTGGAGAGGCCTATAAATTCCATTCCCCAACATGAAGTGTTGAATTATTGATGACTAATATGTGAATTATATCCTTAACACCCTGAATCACCTCTCAACTTTGAAAGATTTCTCGAAGTGGCAGATCACACCATCGGATAGCTTTCCGTCAGATAATACACCGACAAAAAACCAGAGTAGTCATGTGTTAGTCATAAAGCACATCACGTGATCACTCATACATCACATGAAGGATCTTTGGTAAGATATGTGAATACTATTCCTCAATCCCACTAGATCACACGAGACTCAAGACAAACTGACACCAAACTAAACCAAGGTGTTCGCAATACAAAGGTTAGAACCAAGATCAAAGTCTGGAGGCTTTAGTGAAAGGAATGTTCACTATCCCTCATACACCTTGTGTGTGTCATCTGAATACACGCAATAGCACCATGATACATTGACCAGATCTCCTGAAACTCCTTTGACATGTCACAAGGGACACACAAAGTTCTCCATACATGTTATGACACACCATAAAGTGCCCACATAGGAGCAACTTTGATCTTGCAAACCCCCTAGTTTCATCACCCAATTCTCACAATGTACCTCGAACACTTCATCTGACTCATATAACGGAGTTCCCTCAGGTTAGTAGAGCCTTGAAAAATCCCTTGTACATGATAACCAAGCTCTTGTGATGCCCTTTTGGAAAGTCAGCTGAGACTCACAGTTCCCTCTAAACATGTTGTCTGTGTCTCGTGATTACTCCTAGAGGTGTCAGCTAATATATGTAACACCCCCATATTGTGCTACATTGTCTTTCATGACACCTTACATTATTTTCAATCTAGGTCATGTGACATCTCTTAGAGCCTACCAGTTGGGTCATACAACACCCTCTAGATAAGAAGGCCATGTCAATAGGGCATCCAAAGATCTGACAAAATTGTCTATCCTTGGTGTGTAAGATCTGATGAATAGGGAAGATTCAGTGCATATTCTCTAACATAAAGGGAACTATGAAGAATTTGATTCCTACCATACTAAGGATATGTAGGTTACCTCCCTTAAGGTTTGATATTCATATTGATTACCCAATGAGGAACTAACATACAAGTCCCCTATCTAAGGTAATGACATTGATTACTTACTACCCCTTGTTTCTAAGAAATGAGCATGGATCACATGGGATTAGGGCATTGCAATAATTATATCATCTAAGATATAATCCCCGATAATGGTATATGGAAGCCTTAGTGCATAAGCCCTGACCTAAATTGAACTATGATGACTCTGATTACTGCCATACTTAGGATATATAGGATGCCTTCTCAAGGCCCGAGCATTATAACAGACACCTCAATGACTTTTCCAATACACAAGTCCCATACATATACATCGTGAGGTTGATCATCTATCCCCGGTGTTTCTCACATTTAGAATAACTCATGTGGTCTTTCAGAGATATGAATAAACACCTCATAAGGCATCATGAATGAATTACCCTCATATAAGGATATACACCTTGGGGCTAGTCCCAAGAGTCAAAATGAACTATGGGGGATTTGATTCCTACAATATCTATGATATGTTGGATGCCTCATAACGGCTTAATCACCTCCTAGAAATATCAACCACCTCCTTATATGGTTGTACATTTCGAAGCACTTGATTACATGGTTACAACACATAAAGAAACTTTTCTATGCTAAGGAAATATATGATGAAACTCGTATATATACAGATGGATCTATTAATGATGCTCCCTATCTTCATCTAATGATATAATTAATAGATAAACAATTTTTTTGGAGTAATTGGTTCTGCATCGGGATTATAAATAGATCAATAAACATATCTTAAATCTATAAGAGATCCTTGGAGTAGAAAATAATTCCCCCCGAAAGGGTGTGGTAATCAAGAACTCCCATACTCTCAACCAATGTGATTCCACAAGATTTGATGGGCCTAAAAACCTAGATGGTTGTTGGCCTTTGGAATGAAGGTCTATACCAACATACAAATGGTGGAACCATTGGGAGTTTCTGGGAAAAGTGAAAATGGTGGCCTAATGAGATAATCAATTTAATGCCACAAAATCCTAATGAAAAAAATGCTGAACTCGGTGTGAATCTCCCCAATGAAAAAACAATAGGTTATTAATGATTAGGCCATTTTGTTTTCCCCTATATTCAAACAAAATGATATAACTGATTTGAATCTCAATGAAGATAGTACAATTGGGTTATAATCCATTAGGACAATTTGTATTGAAAAACCAATAAAACTAAGCAATAATACCAACATAATCTTACAAATGATCCTTTAAAACCAAGGTAATCATAAGTACATCCTCATTTGGATAAGTCCAAATGAGTGGAATGGGCGAATCAGAAATAAAATAAAAAATAATTTAACCATGCATATCTATTTGAGCATATTTTTCCTATGATGCCAAACTAATTGGAAACCTTTTTCTTTGTTGTTTTCATAATTGTAGATACTACTTCAATAGCCCAATTCGAGATGATTTCGTAATCATCCAACATTCATTTTGGTAAAGCATCCAAAACTGTGACTTCCACAGCCCGCAAGACGATATCACATGCACAAAGAATCTAATGGAAGGTGGTGAATATAATAGTCCCAAAGTACCACCAATGTGGTTCTATCTTGACGATGGATGATTCTCGCAATGTCCTTTCAATGAAAAATCTTGTGAGTCTGCATCACCCAGGGAATCCTGATGCAAAAACGGCGGATCTCAATGCCATGAACAATAGCTTCGAGAGCTTATCCCCGAATCGCGGTAACCACCACCTTCTATATTTTGAGGAAGGTGTACCCAGAATCTAGATACAGATCCTTTCAGGTTCAAGAGGCTCCTGCTAACCACTATCATTGACACCATTCCACCGGTACCCCTCAATTGCCAGATGAGGGTACCATCCAATATACAACGTCCATTAAATCCCATGCATGGGAAATAAAGAAGATTTAGTGGAGGTGGAAGGTGTTGGATACCTAGGATAGGGAGCATGTCCCTACTCCGACTAACGATGATTGTCTGCATACCCAGGTATGGAATAGCCAACAATCTCATATCCCTGCTCTCTTTGAACAAGTCTATGGGCATATCCCCACAGAAATTATGTGGGAGGCCCATATTCCTACTCTCATATATAGATCCCATCATCATATTCCAATGGAACAAGGAGGAAATAAGTGGGTTTATATCCCCATTGCAATAGAAGATATCTTCCAGTTCATGATGGAGATAGAAAATGTGAAGGCTCATATCCCTCACACATTTTGGTAAACTACCAATACATTTTAGCAGTGGATAAAGAACTCCACCAGAATATTCCAGCACTATTGCAGATGAAGGGATAGGTGTATACTCATATCAATACAGCCAAGATAGTACAATACTCTGATCATCATGAACAAGTGGTTGTACCAGAGAAAGAACACACTCTTTCTCCCACTCAGGAGGATTATCGACGTATCCTAATGAAGGGTGAGGCATTGGAATGAGAACATATTCCTACTCCAACCAGGGTCAACCAAGTGAGAGCAACACACACCTTAGGGAAGGGAACATGCTTGTCAAAAAAGACTGGAGGCATACTCCAAAGGCCCAAGATCAGGCATATATCCCTATTCTGGCTAAGGATGACCAAGTTGGAATGGAACAATCCTCAGGATAGGCTCATATTCCAATCAATGAATCTATCAAGAACATTTCAATAGATCACTGAAGTCAGGTTCATATCAATACTTCCACTGATGAATGACTACACCAACATCATTCCAAAGAAACACAGGGGAAGGCTCATATCCCTTCTCCCATTCCGGAGGTCCATCAGAATATTTTATTAGGGAATTCATATTTAGATCATGATCGTATTCCAAATACAACCAGGGCCAACCAGGTGAGAGAATAACACAATTAATGGTAGGATCATATTCCTACTAATAAATACCAACAACATATCCTAAAGTCAAATGATCGGGCCCACCTTCCCATCCTAGCAGAGGCTCACCATGTGAGAGTGGAACATTCCTAGAGACATTCTCAGATTCCTATCATCAATGAGATAGCTAAAAGATATATTCCAGTAGCATCTCAGTAGTATACTCATATCAATGCCGCATTATACAGTTATATACAAGTTCTGCAAACCATCATATATCATGTGCATACCCCTGCACGACTCTAAAAGACAAATCGGCATATTCCGACCACAATGAAGGAAATTGCCCAAATTTCTAATATACTCAATTCTAGTTTCCTTGAGGTCATTCGAGACACATTATCAAAACCACAAGGGTCCATTGAATCATCCATCAAAGTAGAAGTATAAGGTTTTCATTGCCACGACAGTCCTCCTCATGGTAGTGTGGGGAAAAATCACAGAGACTCTACTCCTGAAATCCACCATTGTAAACCACCCAAGGAAATTATCTTTCATGGATAAGAAATTACTCCCCTTTCTTAAAAAACATCGTATAGATAGGTGTTCCAAACTATGACACATTCATATATAGAGGTGCTCAAATCATCATATTCAACTATATATGGTTCCCCATCAACTTCCAGCAGCACCCCATTCCAGTCAGCATGTGACCATCAGAGCCGTCCTCAATGGTCTGATCGGATGGAGGTTTTTAAGTCTGATGAGTAGGAGGATCATATGGATATATGGACATATTTATCAAGAAAAAACCTCCCCATCATGTTTTTTCCCCTCACAAGCACTGACTATGAGATCCCAGATAACTTGGTGAGTTAGTGTATGCCTTATCTATTCCAAAATATATCGGCCACTCGTCTTTGATTGAAGGGTTGACATATCCATTATCAAGGTTACGAATGTTACCTCCAAACCTTCAATATACTCTATTTTCATCTAGACTTGGATTCTATCACCATGTCTCGTGATCTGAAAGTAGAAAGGGATAACACAAATTTGCAACAGACTTTATTCCATTGCATCACAACTCTTAAACAACTCATCTCTAAAGCCACATCTTGAATCTATATTTGAGGGTGGAGATAGTATGGATCATTACACTTTCCAATACCATGTAATAGTAGGTACCTTAAAATACAAAATCTTGAAACATTATAGCTTCTAGTGAGGTCAAGGTACTGGGAGATGCTCAAGCTAGTTGGTCACTGCAACAAAATGACTCTTCTCTAGTGGTGATAAGACACTATGGAGAGGGAGGGATGATAGCGAAAGGGACTTCAAACTAGTCCTCTTGAAATAATAAGAACACTTTTAAAACATAGAGACCAATGTTTTGATCACCCGAACAACTTACCATGAGAAATGATCCTCCTCACGGGTGGTCATCGCACCCAACTCCTACACAAGAAAAACTATTCCACATAATATGGGGTGCTATTTTAATTGTGATATAATCCATCTAGGAGAATACCTAGTCTTTTGGGCCAGGAGAATATCTACCACCTACACCAAATCTTAGATTAACAATTCTTGATAGAATTTTGGACACATCGATAGCAGCTTCAAGAGAATCCCAGTCCACTGGGATGGAAGAATTTCTATATCAATCACCATCCCTAGGTTCATCATCCCCTAAGAGTACCCTAGAGACATCATCAGTGATCCTAGGAAAACCCCACCCCTTTGGGATGGGGGAATTTATATCTTATTTTCTACTCCTAGAGTCATCAGAACCACGATCAGTACTGTTGGATCTTCAACAATTGGACCAATCATTGCTGATTGTGGCCCGGAATGATCCCCAACCCACATGGGTGGGGCCATTTTCATCGTCATCACCACCAAATAGGGAATCTATATTCTCCATATTAAGACAAATGAATCAATGATCAGTATCCCACCTACCATGAGACACACCTCTGCTGGTTGGGTCCTGTTCGACAACCCTGACCGGACACTCCCTCGGGATCATTGTTCATAGAACAAAACGGGAGGAACGTACAATGGGAACAGTTAAAATCTACTAGGTTCACAAGCCAAAATGGCCAAATAAGTCCAATGTTTTGAATAAAAAATCCTAATGGAAGTTGGGTAGAATCATCCTGTTATGTCAAAAGTAATGGAATGACCACCATTGCCCAATATGACTTTGTGATTGTTATCATCATCAAATTGGAATATATTGATCATGATACAAATACATAGGACCGTGATAAGGTAAACATACCTCAGATGGAAGGTGACTTGAATTCACCGAATGAGGCTGCATGTAACATGAACCATAGATGACTTCAAATCATAGCAATGCCAAATACCGAGTTTCCACCTCTCTAAAAAAATACTACCAAAGGGAAGGGTATAGACACATCCCAATCACCTCCTAGTAGAAGTGATGTTCCTTCCCTGAAATACCTATTTTCACAATATGATAGTTAAATATAAGATCTTCATCAACTTAATGAGGCATTACTCAAGTGAAATAAACCTATGGGGTATCATCTCCAAGAAGAGAAAATTTTATCCATCTCGCTGATGATCCATCATCGAGGGAAGCTTCTAAATATTAGAATGGATCTACGTCTAAGAATCTAGCCCACATGCATGAGGATGTAGAAAATTATCATGAATTCCCTCTATTGTGGCAATGACCTCTCCTCCGTTAGGATAACTGTTCAGTCCTAAGATGAATTGAAAATTGGCAGAAGATAAAAGAAGGGACACCTCATCAACCCCTTCTGGCTCTCCATGGGTGGAAGATAGTTCAATAAATACTACCCCTGGAGCTCCTTAACCTCATCGAGTACATGGGTACTTGAGTAGAAGATGTAGACGTACGTTGTGTGTCTGTTCGTCCTGAAAGGATGCCATATCCTTAATGGTTCAATGAAACCCCACCTCCTCCCAACATTGGAAATCCTACCTTCTCCACCCTTGACAGTGCGGGCAGCCCCAAGCATCATCTCACACAGTTCATGTCCCAATGTGGACCGGTGATGGGCCATCAAGATCAATAAGAGGCAACCAAGATGAGGTGTTTTGTATATACTTTGATAGGGTTGACCTCTATTTGGTATAGCAGTCTTACAGCAGGATCTGTGTTAGTATGGGAAGACCTTTGTCATCAATTCCTTTACCAATTATATTATATACTGAGGAAGATAATGATTTTTGATCTAAAAACTACAAACATCATGAAAATGGTGGGGTGACTGATTTTATAGCAAGGTGGATGGGTCTAGCCTACTAACTCAACATCCATATCTCGCAACAAAAACTGCTTTAACTCTATGATGAAAATCTTAGGGATGAGTTGCAGAATCCATAATCCTAATGAAATATTTGGGTGGATTCTGTGAATTTGATGAAAAATCCCAACACCTTGTAGAGGCTATTCAGCGAAACAAATTCAAAGCTTGACTCATGCCTATGGTATTGGGAAAAGGCCATCCAAAACAAAATATGAAACTACCACTCTCAAACCAGTAGCAGAACCGGTCCAAATGCCCATTATGGCCCCAAAATACCTAACACCTCTTATCGAACGGTGGAAACCATAGAATGGACCTCATCCAGAATCACAGAGAAATTAGGGTCATCCAGGATTTGAGGAAGGTATGAATAAGGTGTACTCATTCTAAATGAACATGTCCCCAATTATTTCTTGGTATCTGTAGATAATAACATGCTCATACTTTCAAAACTCAGGAATCCCGATGAGGTCAACCTCACCGACCGACCCAATTAAATCCCTTTCCACATAAGTTTGTGTCATAATATCTAGAATTGTTTCATTTTCAAATACTTCCTTCAAGGCATGATCGATTCTTGAAAATTGGTGTAGGATAATTCCCTAGAATAAGTGGTTTTCATAACCATGGTCCAACCAGAAGAACATGATGATTAGTAGAAGTTCACGACTAGACATTCATGAAAATTAGACAAAATGATTGTTCAGAAGATAGTTGATTGATCCCACACTACTCTGAGAGCATAGTTTTGATGTCCAGTAGTAGCTTTTCCACCTAATAAAGAGGCATCATATGCACCTCTCAAAGGTGGTTGTGACAACCAGTGACATAATGAAATAGAAGAGGAAGATTCATATTCTTCTCTAAATCATGCATTAACCCTAACTGATTTCATCCCTACGACTTCAGAAATATGGTAACGACCCCAAAAAATGGAATCCTTGTCCGACAAGGAGATCATATTTGGTTCTGTCAACACAATACACTTGACAGACCCCTTCTCTGATGATGATTATGCCCTTGAATATGGTTTTATCGTATATAACTGAGGAACATGAGGGTGAATGTTTCAGAGTCGAGGATTTAGGGGACAAAAAATACATAGAAAGACTCCATATTTCTATGTTGTCCCCATGGAGAACATATATGTAGCCAAGACTCGAGGGAAGTCACTTCAGGAGGCACATAGGTGGCAAAGAGGTGCCTTAGACCCCCTCCAGTAGTTTTCCACATCTGATTGTCTTGCATAACCACCAAGAAAGATTCCAATCTAGTAAACCCAATAAATGGGGAAGGCTGATGCAACTAGCACCAATGGAACCATATATTCTCTCAACCTCAACATGAGGAGCAGTTCCATCTGCCTTAGATGCTCCATCCCCTGAAACACATTCCCAAGAGAAACCACATATCAGGAAGTGATGACCCCTGGTGCAAAAGTATAATGTTATGAAACATGTAGCTATAGTCCCATCCATGTTCTCAATCCTGGATGCACTCTCTATTTCAAAATAGTTCAGAGAGGCACTCATCGAAGCCCTCCGAAGTCCATAGAAATTCGAGACAGAATTCTCTACTACTGAGTTTTATCGAGTGGAGACTATGTCCTTAGGATGCCATGTTTCTATCTCATTCACTGATCAAGATCTGGAGGATGCCATCCAAGGGCACATTAGACCCTTATATTTTTCTAACTAACTCAATAATATCAATTTCCAAAGGGTACTGATTTATAACTGATATGGGATCAATCTCATCCTAGTTCAGCCCCTCTGATGATTGGGGTATGGTTAAAGTGTCTTATCTCCTATAAAGATGACCATTAAGGATATGAAAAGTGTGACAATATACCTATTGGGTAGATCAAACTCAAATCCCTATTTTGGGATCTCACATTTGATGTTGATTTCTTGGTTATTTTGAAGGATATTGCATATAATGTCCTTCATTGAAGGCCTTGCCTCCATAGCCACCTCTTGGTACCATCAATATTCCATCAATTTCTAAAGTACCCCATAAATGGAATGTTTGGTATAATAAACAGGGATAGCTACCCCTTTGAGTCTTCTAGATCCATATATGGTGAATCAGGTTTTTATAAGAAGGGATGAAGGAAACTAGTGGCAGATGACGATATAAGAGTTTCATCTCTTAATGGAATAGGAACCGCCCCTATCAACCACTAGAGCATGCTAGATGATGATTATCTTCTCCCCATAAACATGGTCGAGGTTTCATATTTGATCCAAGAGGTCCAAACCTCTCATGTTCTCACTGAAAATAATCTCCAACACCTCCCTACAACAGCTCAGATAACAGAGGATAGTGATACCTCTTATAAAGGACTACCTTGACCTGATACTGATAAAGAGGCCCCTAGAATACCATCTTCACCTAGATATATCTCCATATACTTATAAATAGATGAGGATGATCTTAGAAAGACCCTTATAGAATTAGAGGAAGGTGTATCCACTACAATAGATGAGCTCAGTAAGATAAATCTTGCGGGGGAAATAAGACTTGAGACCTACATTTATTAGTGATGCCATGCCTCTCAAAGAGAAAGATATGTAAATTGAATTTATAAAGTATAAATGATATGTGTTCACCTAGAATTACACAGAAATGGCCATACTGGAATGAGATGTGGCTATGCGCCATCTTGGACTACCTGATGAGCATTAAGGATTTAAACAAATATCCAGGAGAATGAATTGATCTCATGCCACCAATATAGAGATGGAATTTGACAAGTTGATCAAATATAACTTCATTCGAGAAGTGAAATACTCAATATGGATTTCCAAAATCATCCCCGTAAAGAAAATAATGGATAGATCAGGGTCTTCATTAATTTTAGAGACATTAATTGGAATTTCCCAAAAAATGATTTCCCATTTCCGATCACATAACTCTTGATCAATGTAACTAATGGTTTCTAGGCCCTTTCATTCATGGATGGGTATTCATGGTACCATCAACTCAAGATATCCCCTGAGGATGAAGAATCCACTACCTTCATAGCACCTCAAGGGATCTACTATTATCATGTCATTCCCTTGGGATTAATGAATGAAGGTGCCACATATGAGTGATCTATGCATCGTATCTTTAATCCATTCCTTGGAATGATAGCCAAATGTTATGTTGATGACCTGGTCATTAAATCCTAAAAGCGATGAGACCACTTCACTGACCTCCAAGAAATATTCAACAAGATGTGACAACACAATCTAAAGATTAATCCACTAAAGTGTTCTTATGGGGTAACTTCAAGAATGTTGATTGGATTTTTAGTGAACTATCATGGCATCGAGGTTGACCTAGAGAAGAATAGTCTTGTTTTAGAAATTTCTCCACCCAATAACATGAATGAACTAAGGTGACTCCAATGAAACCTTGCCTACATTTATAGATTCATATCCAATCTAGCCAATAAGGCTCTCCCCTTCACCATGATAATGATAAGGGAGTCATATACCAATGGGATGAAGAATAAAAGAAAGCCTTCAAAAGTTAGTACATGTTGTACCCAATAGTTTTGATGGCCCATGTGGAAGGAATGCCACTCATCTTATATGTGGTCACCATTGAACCCTCACTAAGCACCGTAATCACATAGAAGAATGATGCGAGGAGAAATAATAGTATCTATTTACTCATACAAATGATGATAGGTACTGAGACTCGATACTTTGATGTGGAGAAGAACTACCTTGAACTCATCTTCTTATTGAAAACGCTCGGGTACTACCTGCAGAACCACAAAGTCCACCTGGTCTCTTGTATTGATCTTCTCAAGTACATCCTTGGACACCCCATGTTGACTGGGCACTTGGACAAATAGGATACCATCCTGCCAAAATATGACATTTATTTCTTATCATAGAAATCTATGAAATGGAAAAATATAGTTGATTTCCTCATAGCACACCCTACCTTTGAAAATAAACTGAAAGATAGTGAGCTCCCCGATGAAGAGGAATTTCTTACCATGACACTCCCTGAACATGGGAGATATAATTTTATGGTTCCTCCCAATTTTCTACCGGTACCATAATTGAAAACCCAAATCTCAACCAGGTTGGTATAGGGATTGTATTTGTCTCCCCGGAAAAAGATTTTTTCCTTACTCATTCTCATTATCTGATGGCTGCTTGAATAATGAGGCAGAATACCAAGCCCTCATAGCTAGTTTGGAACTAGCCCGAAAATTGTATATATCCTACCTAAATATCATAGTAGAATCAGAGTTAGTGATAAAATAGGTCAAGGGATAATATTCCATCAAAATAGAGGAATTCCCCCCCCACAGGCTTTGTCAGGGGATTTATGGAAGAATTCCCCTTTGATCCCAAGTTGCATTATGTCCCCCAATCATAGAATGCTCATTCTAACGCATTGGTTAATGCAGCTACCATTCTGGCCAACCCTTACCAGGAGAAATAAAACATCCACATTACATATTGAATAATGGTGTCATCGATTGTAATAAGTGATATGGAAGAGATCAACTAGGTCATCACTTCTCTAGAGCATGATGAACCAATGAAATCCATTGTATGGATCAAGACCATAATCAGTTATCTTTGAGATGAGTCACTTATAATATATCGTGTGGGAAAGGAAAATATTTAATATCTGGAAGTAAAATTTACTATGTAGGATGGCCCAAATGACCAGAAAATACTTCATAAGCATGGATTTTATGGAATTCTCCACAGGTGCATAGCAAAAGGAGAATTTCTTACCATCATTGATGAATTCCACACAAGCTCTTATAGTGCCCATCAATCTGGAATCATGCTCCCCCACCAAATCTGGAGGTTGCGGTATCAATGGAAAACCATGATACAAGACTGTGTGTAATTCACCAAGATATGTCATGCATGCCAGATCCATGAAAAATTCATCCATAAACCCCCAAAATTGTTGTATACCACTAAATATTCCCGGCCATTCACCGTTTGGGGGGTTGAAGTTGTGGGTCCATATCCCCTAGCCATAGCCAAGTGGTTCAAGTACATCTATACTACCACTGACTTATTCTAAAAATGGGATGAGGAAATACCCCTCAAGGAATTCTGGATGAAGAATGTCATAAACTTTGTGAAGTCTCATATCATCACTGAGTTCAGAGTCCCTCACACAATACTGACATACAACGGTGCCAACTTCTGTTCCACGGAGTTGAATAAGCTTTACCAGGAATACAATATCAAGTCCAATAACTCATCCTACTATCATGCAATGGAAAATGGAAAGATAGAGACCTTCAATAAGAATCTATAAAACACACTCCATTATATGGTGAGAAAAATAATAAACATTTTCCATATAAACTCTTTTATGATTTGTGGACCTACCATACCACCACGCATACTGCTACATAACCAATACCATAATAACTAGTGTATGGGACCGAGGCATTGTTACCCATAGTGGTCAAGCTCCCCTCACTCTGAATAGTTTTTTGTGGATAGGTCTTAGATAATGAAAAATCATAGAAATATATGGAACTACTAGATGAGGGGAGGTTGTGCACACTGCACAACCTGGAAGTCCACCAGAATCGGATAGCACGAGCCTTCAGTAAAAAGGTTCACCTCCACTAGTTTCTTCAAGGAGAATTGGTATTGTCTATCAGAACCCTAATGATATCTGGAATGAAACCCCCATAATTGGTTCCCATGTAGGAACAAACACACATCATACATAAGATCTATCATAATGGGGCCTATTTGATGGATACTTTGGATGGGGATCATGTCACACCACCCACTAATACGATATTTCTAAAGAAATACTTTGTGTAGCTTTCATGAACATGGTAATATACATTAGAATAAGGGCCTTCATTCATCCCTACCATAAGATGACAAATTATATGGAGTTTTTCCTTGAAGTAAGATGTTAAATTGTATAACCAATGTCCTTACCACAAGATGTTAAATTGCACAACCAATGTCCCTACCACAAGATTTTAACCTGGATAGCCAATTCCCTTACCACAAGATGTTAAAATGCCTGACCAATGTCCTTACAACTTGATGTAAAATGACATGGATCCAAAACTTCCCCTTTCCATTCACATCAAGTCAGTTTCATCCTCAACACATAACATTAAACCACACAAAATATCTAGAACTACATATGGATTGACTCCCATTTCCAATGGGATGTGTAGGGATTACTTGACCTTATATCTTGGACTAGCCACTACATCATCCAAAATGCATGTGTTATACCCCTATTTTGTTGATTCACTATAAGGGAACCTATGATGCTCCTTGTTTCTCACACTAAGAATAGATCACATGAGCTTAGGAAGTATGGTAGGTATTTACCCTTATGAGTGAGGTGTAGAGGTAAACAATGGATCCAGTATGGTCTTGAATACATGACCATAAAATGAAAATCATAATCCCTTATCACATGACATTAAACTACACAGTCGATGTCCATGTCATAAGACATTAAACTGAACGGTTCTCCAAGAACTATGTGTGATTTTATTCTCATACCCATGAGATACGTAGTGATTCCCGTGCTTTTATCATTGGGACCAACTATGATGCCCCCACCAACTCAAATTGATCCACTTTAATCCTCACTGCATGATGTTAAACTACATGGAACTTTGAAAACTATGTGTGGCTTGATTGTTGATCATACAGGATATGTATTGATGCCTGGATCTCCAATCCTAGGCCCAGTTGCAACTATCAATGGGGATAATGCCCACCTCTACGTATAGGTCAGACCTGCGTAAAGAATTTCTGCTAACACTACATGTGGCTAGATTATCATCCTCATGAGATACGTATTGATTCCCAAGACTCCATATTTGGGCCTAGCTACAACATTACCACCTTTCATATCAGTTCTAATGTCCTCACCACATGATGTTAAACATCATGGCAGTATGTCATTGCTACATGAATTTAAACTACACAACGTGATGTCATCACTGCATGATGTTAAACTGTATAGATGAAAATATGTCCCCACTATGTGATAATAAACTATGGAGACCATCTCCCACTTTTCACTCCTCATCAAAGGACTGTAAGAGACTTACCTCGGTCAACTAGAGTATGGGGTACTTCCAAAATCCTTTATGAGCACCTTAAATATATATAACACACTTCATGTCTTGAGCATCTCCATACATCACAAACATTCCATGGTCCTTGGAAAGGATACCCAGTTTAAAGTGCCCTTTGCTTGACTTTGTTTACATGCCCATGGATCATGCATATGTGAATATGGTCATCAACCAAGTGTTTCACGCTAAAAAATGACATTCTAATCCTCATGATCCCTGACATCAACACGACAACACTCAACAACTTAGTGTGTCCGAACCTCTACCTATATGACTGTCCCATATCATTACTCAGGAATTGAGAAAATTGATCAGTTATTTATGTCACTTCCACATCCCTATTGAGAATATTATTGGAGTGATCTTAACCATGGTTATCCTAATTAGGCTCTTATGTAACATCCTGTATGTCAATTCCATGCATGTCATGACCCTAAACTATCTATCCTCTGGTCAAAGATGGAAAATGAAAACACTATCACATAACGCTTCAAATCACAGGACCTTAAACTACCAACAGAAGAGACACAAAACATTTTAGTATGAAAACCCATAAAGGGATACCTAAGAAAAAGTCAAGTCTCTACCTACTAAAATAATCATCCTCAGAGTTTAAAAAAAATGGGCATAAACAAAAAAGTTACAAATATCATAGGGTCTGTAACCCTAGTGAAACTCAAGATATTCTCACTAGACCCCCTGGTCTAGGAAAATGTTAGTGTAATATTTGTCACATCTCCTCACCATGAGAATATTTTCACTAGGTAGTGACACAGAATTTAGAGCATTCAAAACCTCCTTGTATTTTACATCCTACACAAACCACACTTTGTGATCTGGGGTCTCTCAAATCATCATAACCTTCCGTGGACCTTGGAAAGGATATCTGTCTTAAAGGACCATTTTCATGACTATGATAACATGCCCATGGCTCCTGAATATGCACCTATGGCCGTCAAAAAAAAGTGTCACACTCAAAAACGACATCCCAATACTCATGATCCCTAACATAACCATGGTAGCACTCAACATCTGAGTATGTCTGAATCTCTCCTTTTATGACTGTCTATATCGTTCTCCTGATTCGAGTGCTCCAGATCATTATTTACAGTCCTCATATCAAATTATCCAAGTGTATTTAATATCCTCGATGTTACATCATCATTTTTTTACCCCTTCTCAAATATGGACTGTGGAATGTTATTTACTAACTCTTGATGGCTCACATCTTGTGATTCGAAATCACCTGGCATAGAACTCTATCCCAATTTAAGAGATAACTACCCTTGGGTGTCCAAACCCTTATTGGATAGCATTCTTACCATATCCAACTTCATCATCTAGATGTTTTAGTCTTCAAAAACATTCCATAGACCTCATAAATAAGTGGAGATAGTCTTTTCATAGCCATTATATAATCACATAATGGTCCCGACGCACCAACTAAATGCTTATTCACCATACCAGAAAGGGGCTTTGATCCCTATTAGCCTCTGCAAAACTGAAGAAAAACCTAGAATCTCCAAATATAATAGTAAATTCTCAGCATGTATACAACATCTCATATTCATGGACTCAATATTTTGGATTATTATTTACATCATCCATTTCCCAACTATCCATGTGGACCTAGGAACCCTAGTACATTATCCTCATCAATAATACCCACATAGATCATCCACATCCCTTGGAAAAGATATCTAGCTTCAAGGACGCTTACCTTGACAATGAATACATGCCCATGGCTACTTCATATGTGCCTATGGCCATTAACCAAACATTTCACTTTGAAAAATGACATCCTGATCCTCATGATCCTTGGAAACACCAAAGTAGGGATCAACACCTAAGAGTGTCTTGGGTTATTCCCGACATGACTGAACCATATCCCATGATCATATACACATGTTCCGAGATAAACAACCATAAACTAATGCAATATAAGGTCTCACATAAAATACCTTAAATGAAAGAAATATAATGTTCAAGATAAAAGACCTTAAACTAAAGAAACAGATGGTATGAGGTAAAATACCTTAAACAAAAAAAATATAAGGTCTGAATTGAAAGTCCATAAACTAAAGAAGATGGTAATTATTGTGAGTCCCACTACATGTACTTATTTATGGATGATTTTCATTTCAAGAATATGAAAATCACTCATTATTCAGGACATATCTCTGGTCTGGATTACACCATTTTAGAACAGGTGATCCTAGGATAGCTGGAACATATTACTAATACAGAACCCCATTTGTGGTGAGCCTCTACAAGTGTTCCTAAAAGTAAATTTATTAGTATTTCCACATCCAATTATAGGCATTCATGATCATTCAATTTAAATAAACTGATGGGTATCGATAGCAAAGAGACAAATGTTTGAGATGTCAAACAAGGTAGGAAAATGGATAGTGATCTAAAAAAACTCATCAATTCACTATATAAAAAAAATAAGAGAGGAATATCCACATTTTAGAGTCTCTGTGAAACATCGAAGAAAATTAAATAGAGTGTAGTGAAAAATTATGGGATGAAATATAAAAAATGAGTAAAGAAAAGATAGTCAGTAGTGCTACCTAGGTCAGCCAGAGTCTAGCAGGAGGCATCAATCGAGTGTTGCAATGTTTCCCTCCAATGTTTTTCCACCTCTACCTTATGGCGGAGAACATTGAACAGAGTTTTCAATTCTTCATCCCTCTTCTAAAAATGTTAAATGAGGTTGATGATTTCGAAATATTGGACTTCTGATGAGTGATAATCTCTTCATGTCTCTATATCTATGCTATCTAAGAATCCATCTAGGCTTATAGTTCTGATGACAACTGGTGGCCCTTCTCTAGTACCTCCATAGCCTCCCCCATTTGATTGGAAAGTGAGGAATTATTCATGAGGTAATTGTTTCATAGTTCCTTGAAACATGTGTTATAGTTTAAGAATCATTACTACTGGATGGTTTCAATTGGATTTATTCATAGAACCAGAAACATCCAATAGTTCTTTATCCAAAAGGGACCTGCATTCCAAAGGCAGGAATTAGTTATGTTTGAAATTTTACAATACTTAAGAACATGAATTGGTTGAGAGGATGGGAGGTCAGAATAATCACACCCTTTTGGGGGGAATTATAGTATACTCCAACACTCTCTTTATAAATTTAAGATATTTTCATGAATCCTTATTAATTCACCAAGTGTCAGATAGGTTTCCCTTGGAATTTTCAATCACTTATCAACATATGTAAAATTTAGAATCATCTGTATGTATTCTATGTTCTCCATTAATGGATATATTCATATTTATTCGAGATTCTCCATCAATGGAATCCTCTCACATAGTGATTAGAGATTCTTTTAATCATTTTTGTGATATTGGTTTTTCATCCACTCCTTGGGGCACTCTAAAATTTATTTTCATCTAGGGAGATGAGGGTTTGTTTTGAAATTGAGATCTCACCCATGAAATGGGATACTAAATTAAAAAATTATTTCAATTTAACCAAATTAAAACAATTCCATTTGAATTAATTAATCTAAAATTAATTCCTGTTTTCAAAACCATAAAGCATGTTTTTAAAAAGTACAAACTATCAAAAGATTGACATGTGTTTATGTATAGTTTAAATGTGAAATTACATCAAATGACCTATATTACATTAAATGATAAAAATATAATCTAATTATACTTTAAAACACTCAAATTTATAATTTAGGACTATAATTTATTTCAATTTAAAAATTTATTTTTAATTAAAATTTATTATTTTTCACTATTCATCAAAATATGAAAGCTATCAGAAAAGTACCAAAAAAATTTCCAAACTAAATTTTTATGACCTAATTACAAATAAGAATTTAATTTCATTAAATTTAATATATGAAAGTGTCAAATATTGGATTTAAAAAGGGTTTTCCATTAAATGGCGAAAAATAGCATTTTTAAAAAAATACTTCTTTTATATGAAAAGTTATATTTTTTCTTATATTATGCCTAAAAACACATAATATGGATGTTAAAATTATGTGGAGTATATAAAATTCAAAATTCATTTAATACTATTCATAAACGCTTTCTAAACGACTAGTTTGGTAAGTCGTAGTGTGCTCGAACTCGGTGTTTCATGTAGCATAAGCTATTGAATTACTTTAAAGAGATAAAGTACTATGAAATAATGGGGTTTTATATTCTCCCATCCTTAAATAAATTTAGTCCTCTCAATTTGAAATTGATCATTGAAAATAAAAGGTTAAAAATTGAGAATACATTTATGGAAAACCCACATCAGAAATTGGCTTAATAAAATTTTGCCTTAATAAGACGGAAATGGAAATGAAAAAGTAAACACAAAATTTTGATTTTGAATATGAGAAAATTGGTGGAAATTATAATTGGAGTAAAAACATAAATATTTATAGGGAGTGATTGAGGTCATCAATCACAAACAAGTGAATGGAAAATTGAGGGCCTCAAATCCATAAATCTATGATGATTTAAAATATCATCAATTCATCAAAACATAAGGTATAATGATAACATATTTTTTGTTTTAATATCCTTTCCCTAAAGTTTAAGAAATAATTTCATCATAGAATAAGAAAAAATGGAATACTTGACAAATAGAGTCCCATCCTTTAAAATCCACCACAAACTCATCTTAGAACTCAAAAATATTCTATTTATCCTAATCGAATAGGGTTACAAAAAAATAAATTTATAATTCATATGTCATACCATTTAAAAAACTACATTATACAAACCAAGACATCATGTAGGATAGTGGTAGGTTATGCACCCTTATTACCCTTTGGTTGCAGGTTCATGTCTCGCGGCCCTGCCAGACGTGATGGGTTATCGCCTGACCTCTGGGTTTTACTTTTTATAACAATCCAAAAATAATAATAAGAAATTTTTTAAACTTAAACAATAGTATCCAATGCCTAACTTAATTTATTCCTACTTTTATACTTATCCAAAATAATTTTGTCAAAACTGACAATCCAAATTTTATAAAGAAGGTAAACATAATGAAGATCTATTTTTTTCACATAATAGAAGGTGAATATCTTCATCATGTATTCTATTAAAACATGGTAACACCCAAAATTACCATAAAACCTTATTGAATACATTCATGCTCCCCTGTTCCTTATAGAATACTAGATATACTCCTTAAATCAAAAAATTTTTAATACTCCAACAATGATGGAATAAACAAACCATTAATTAGTTCCAAGGATATCAATAATACCCAATATACTTTATCCAACTCAATTATCAATTATTCAAAAATCACTACCTCAACATCAAGACCATATTAAGGTTTATCTTTATCTCAAACATATATTTTACAAAATGTTCAACTTGAAACTGTGTCACTTTACTTGGTACTATAAAATCTCAAATCGTTGATGAAAACACTCTTCATTACAATCCTTATATACTTTATAATTCTTATAACTTGTACATAATTATTACAATACTCAAATGACACAATTATTTAATAAAAACATCAGAACACTAATCATTCCTCTTCATCTATGGTAGTATCATAACTTGATTATTATCTAATAACATCATTTAGGGTATACTATTAGGATTGGGACATTGATTCACATAGTGTCTCAACTCCTTGTAGATGAAGAATTGTACATTTTAAACCTTTTTTATTACCCTTTAAATCATGAACTTGGTGTCCTTTTTATCCTCATATATAACAAACTCCCATTACTTTCAAGAACTTCCAAGGGTGATTCTTTCCATAGTTATCACATATGGGAAAATCCTTCTTTACCTTATTCCCTTTATCCATATTTCTCTCTAATATCATCTTCTTCTCTGGCTTCCCTTCAAATCCATACGACTCAAATGATTCTTTACTTATCTTATTAAAACATGATACTATTTCTTCATATGATGATTATACGAGGGAGTCTATTTCCCATATAAATGTTGTCTTATTACAATGAAAGATATGATTCTTCTTAGTATTTGGATCGTGCGTATTGTTGGAGTTCTCATTCCTTCTACTGGGTGCCATTTCTAAATGACAAAATACCCTAGGTTAGATCATATCATATTGTATAATTCAAAAACTAGAAAAATATTCAACCTTAATTGAATATTTTCACACATATAGTTTCATAATCATTAAAATGGTTTCTTTACTGATAAATTTACTCATAAATCCTTCATAATGGTCTGTAAAGAAAAATTGAATTATCCTAGGCATATCCCTCAGGAGTGTTGTAACCAAGAGTGCAGCAAGGCCCATTGTCGTGCATCAATTCCCGTTTGATTCTAGCTCAATGCACTGTTTTTGTGTTTTACCCCTAGATACATATGTGCCAGAGTCGCCTCTACATGATCATATCTAGACAGGGATGTATTTCTTGGAAAATTCACAAAATCCATACATTACCAAAATTCAAGAAAGTTCTTATATAAGAATCCTCAATGTTTATCTTAGGGTAATGTTCTCTAATCAGAGTTTATATAAATCTATTTCCATGTTTTTGCTAAAATTTCTCTGATACCAACTATAATTCCCTGACCCTAGTTACCCATATTCAGTTCATTATTTTAATACATTGGCATGATTAAAAGTAATCAATTCCCGAAGGACTAATCAGTTTAGCAGTCTTGTAATATAGATTACATATATGAATGTTACATTACAATTTAGAAAATAAAACACAAAAAAAAAATCCTTTGGGAATTCCATCATTCCCAACGTTTAACCCTGCATATCAATAATAATACACTTCTTCTCATCCTGGTAAAAATAGATCATAAGAAAGGGGTGAGATCACATGCTTAGTAAGGATACCAATATAGAGGAAACTATCATAAATAAGCATAAACATTTAAGGCAATGTATAAGACTAAAAATCCTTTTAAAATTAAACTTCAGCATAATATGGAAAATATAAATCAAATAATTCCATTTACTTATTTTAATGGATATTCTACTAGTCGAATAGTCACATGTAATATCAATAGTTAATTTCGTAATGATGAAATGCATAATGCAAGACATCATAACCAAATAGTCAACACCTCATTCCAAGACTACAAATAAGATTTTGTCAAGGAATTGTTCCAAGACACTAGTTTTTCTCATCAGACCTACTGATTCATCTAGGAGCTATAGAGGGCTCCATCCGTCGCTTACTAAGTCCAATGCATTCCTCATATGAAAATGTTGAAACATAACACAAACATTCATATTGAAACTAGCATACGAAATGTCAATACTTTAACCATAATCCCTGAATGGTATAAAAATAACACATCCATAGTCAAAAATATCATAAATAATTCAATAAAATATGGAATATTGTATTTAATAAATCAACCTCAATCAAGAATATTATCTAGTAAAGGATGTTGACATAGTTGAAAATCATCAGTAAAACTCTTTGAGAGAAATGTCCCTTTTTGTTAAATCATTCAAAATTCACGTATTTATAAAGGAAGTCATTTAAAAGATATATTTGAATCAAAGTGTCCCATAACACTTTGAAACTTTTGAAAATAATTATCATTTCACAAAATTCATGTCCATATAAATAAATCCTTAAAATCATTTTGAAAACATGGACATTAATTAAAAAGATTTAGAATGATAAATTTTTAAAACATTTAAAATGATGATCTTGCGAAAAACTTCCTTCTAGAAATCCTTAAAATATCCATTTTGAAAAAAACAATTATGAAACATGGACATGGATGATAAAAATGTCCAAATAATACTTACACATAAACAATCTCGGATAATAATGAGATTGATAAATTAACCCTTTCCTTGTACTTTCCTTTAGTCAAGGGTATGTTTAACCTCCTATATAATGACCTCAGTATGTTATTAAATTACACCATTACTATATTAATATTCATGATATCATATATGATTCATTTATTACTTTATACTACCCATTTAATAATAATTTCCATGTTAAAGTAACATTTCGGGTAATAATCCCTTTCTTTATTGTACGTGTTTTAGCTTGTTATTCTTGATCATATCACTTAGATCATGAGTTTCATACATAAAGAATATAAAACATGATTTTTATATCATATATATTCAGAATATAAATTTGTATAATAGATAGATATATGACATGGAAACACTGTTCATTGAGATGATAGTCTGTACGTACGCATGGACGTCTTTTCCATTTTCTTATCCTATAGTATGGAAGTAAGTAATATATATATATATTTATCTAAATAAATATATATTATTACAGTAGATATATTATTTCATATACCTCATAATTAATCATTTTATTTATATTTATAATAATTCTTGAAGAGTGATCGTTGAAGATGAATCTCGTCGTGTCGTGGAGCCGTTAAGCCGTACGTACGTACGAGCGACAATATCATTATATTGACGATGAAATGGTGTTTAATTTGATTTTATATTACATATAAAGAATAATTACCATGTTATACTCACTATTTAAATTAATTATACTCATTATTATACCCATCCAAATAATGTAGTGTTGAATAACAAACTACACCACCAAGTGGAGACGGTAAGCCGTACGTACGCACGTACGTTGAATTTGTCATTCATAGGATGGATAAAATAATGAATATGGTTGTACCATATTTATAATAACGTCATAGTATTTATAGGGTACTATATTTATTATTTTGGTATGGAAACAACAAAGAACGACGATGTGGAAGAAGAAAAGAACCTTGAAAGAGGTGATGAAATAATTACCTCTTCTTCAGGTGTTTCCTTTTGATTTGAACCAAATGGATCTTTAGGTTGGCTTTATGATCAAAGTAAGGCCTCTATTTTTAAGTAATAATTTTTGGGAGAATATTTTAGAAGGGATTGGCCGAGCCAAATTGCTTTGGAGGTGTGAAATTAAGATAAGGGGAAGTACCCTTTTATAAGGGTGGTGATGATCTCTTTAAGAAAAGCATGAATTATTATGTTATTATAAACTCATTTTTGGTTTATAATGCCTCCAAATGTATTTATTTAAAGGATAGGGTTGGTATTGGTTTAAATAATCTCAACCAATAGGTTTTAGACAAGTTTATGTAACCATATTAACCTTATCTTTTAGATTTGACTATTTGTTAAATAGTTTAACTTTTACCTTGTCTTCTTGTATTATTATAATACATGGTTAATAAAATTACTATAAAATTCCAATAAAACCTCAAGTTTTTAATCAATAACATATATATAATTATTTAAGTCATTTTTCTAAACCGTATATTTTTAGTAATATTATGTCATTTAGTAATATAGTATTTGTTTTAAAAACTCATTTATGTCAATTTTGACACTATTTAGTAATTGGTTTTTGTTAAAGTCATAAAAACTTGATGACTTAGAAAAAATATATTTAATCATCCCAAACATGTCATATAAATCTATAAAATTAGTTTATGGCTTCAAAAGTTTCAATTTACATTTATTTTAATATGTATAATATCAATTATTTTAATATTTCATTAAGAATGTAATTACTACATCATCATTACGTCATAACTAAATATAAATATTTGATTTCTAAAAATTATAAATAAAATACACTGATATAGGAAATATTTTTAGCTTTATATTGAATATTTATAGTCTAATTTATCTTATGTGTAACCCCATATTAAAAATGGTTTAGTTATTAAACATTGATTTTAACACTTTTAACTCTTCTTTAAATAAAATATAATAAATGTCCTAATCTAACCCAAATGGATCAAAAGGATATTATTTTTGTCATAAGGATGCTTTTGGTTGAAATAAACTTATCCAATATAACTAGGACATGTTTTGGGGTAATTTTAATATTATTTTAACTTTAATTACTTTATTTACTTTTAACTGTGGTAAATAAAAATCAAAAGTTACTATTCACCAAAAATTATTTTCATCCTATTGAACCACATTTTACTTAATAATTTAAACCATGTCTCTAAAATTTTTTAATTTCATTTCACAGAAGAGGTAAAATTACGTTTTATTAAAATTTTCAAATGTTCCTCGAAGGTTGGTAAAAGACGTTAAAAAGTTCAATAAAATTTTATATATCTAATATTTTTATAAAATTACTCAAATAAATTACATTGTGCTAATATATGTATTAGGTTTCGATTTTAACTTTATGATAAATTTTAAAATAAAATAATTATTTAAATGAAAAAATTGGTTTTTATCTAAAACACAGTGTTTTTCACTCTTCATCAAAAATTAAATGTTTTCAAAAAAATACCAAAATTTCAACCAAAGATAATTTTGATATTCCAAATTAAAAAATGATGTCAATTTTACCAAATTAAAAACATTCAATTTTTATTAATTAATTTAAAATTAACTCATGTTGTCAAAAACAGAAAGCGGGTTTTTAGGAAGTAAAAACTATCAATAGATTGACATGTGTTTATGTACAATTTAAAGGTGAAATTACATAAAATGACCTATATTATATTAATTGGTAAAAATATAATCTAAGGATTCTTTAAAACCACTCAAATGTATAATTTAACACTACATATTATTTCAATTGAAAATTTTATTTTTAATTAAAATTTAGTATTTTTCACTATTCATCAAAATATGAAAGTTTTCATAAAAGTACCCAAAATTTATCCAAACTAAATTTTTATGTCCTAATTTTAAAGGATAATATAATTTCATTAAATTGAATATATAAAAGTTTCAAATATTGGATTTAAAAAGGGTTCTCCATTAAAAGGCGCAAAAACTGCATTTTTTGAAAAATACTTCTTTTATCTGAAAAGTTGGCTTCGTTCTTATATTATATATAAAAACACATAATATGGATGTTAAAATTATGTTTAATATATAAAATTAAAAATGTGGTTAATACTATTCATAACCTCTTTTTAAACGTCTAGTTTAGTAAGTCATGGTGCCCTCAAACTTGGTGTTGTGTGTAGCGTAAGAAATTGAATTACTTTAAAGAGATAACATACTGTGAAATGTTGGGGTGTTATAGGATAACACTAGTTGAGGCGTGAAGGAATAAAGGGCATAAAAGTTGGTAGCGTGCAAAATTTTGGTGTGCAAGGTGACTTGCATCGCTTATATATAGTGGCTACACTTTTGTGAAAATTCTCCTATCTTCCGAAAATTTTTCTCTTATCATGCAAGTCATTTTTTGCTTGGATGCTTCTGTTTAGTCGCACTTCTGATGTATGATTTTTTCTGGTTTGCTATAACTAGGGCGCCACACTTTCACACTGGTCTATACTTTCCCGTAAAGTTTTAGACTTGCGTGCCTTAATGACTTTTTCAATTTTCATCAATTTGTTTGTCAAAACATCAAAAATGAAATTACTTTAAAGATGATTTTTGACCTATTTTTTAGGTTAAATTTCTCCCAAAAGAATTGGAACTGCTGATGAACTATCCAGTAAGAGGATTGATGACATGAATAACGTTTTTGGTCAGGACTACTTTGAATTCTGTGATACAACAATTCCAAACTAGGAAAAATATCTGAAGAAATATCACTTCAATTTTCCCCAAAGCACTTATTTACGTCTATATAGAAATGTCCATCTGTAGGATGTCAATATTCCGGACCCGAAGAACTATATCCCACTTTATTAGTTTCAATATTATACTAATTTTTCATCTACCAATGTTTCTATTGCAGGATCATTTGCTAATGTTGGGACAGTAGAAAAAGTTCAAATCATTAATCACAGCCTGTGTGCTCCAGATTTGAAAGTGCATACACCAGATCTGTAGCTACACTATTATTCATTCATATTTCTCAATTCTCAGATAGATCGATCCAATGTATGGAAGAAAAGTTGTGATTTTTTTCCAGGAGGAGGTTTAAAACCTTTATGGATGTGGGCATATTAGGTGCGCAAGACGTGTGAAGATTTTACAGATGACTTAAAATGTGTTCAGATTTAGAAGGATGTATGGGTAGGTCAAACCTATGTGTATAATAATAAAGATTTTGTTCTATAGTTACTAAGAATATGGAGTCTAGAAACTAACTCTTTCCACTTGACACATGAAGAAGTACGCATCAGTTTATGGGAGGTCAACAAGATATCTGGAGTTCCAATCCTGGGAGACATATACGATGAGTTTATTCCCCCCAAGGTGATGTGGAATGACTCATAGAAGACACCAACCATGGTTTGTGAGTTATGAAAATATTTTATAAACTCAAGAATTAAACCACCATGATGTCCCATAAAAGAAAGTATATTCATCACGAGGAGTGGATGGAAATATTCCTAGCAAAGAAGAAGGAAAAAGGGCCCACCTGTACTCGTCCGACCAGGTGTCCAAAGGAAAAAAAGAGAGGTACCCCAAACACTTTTTGGAAAAAATTAGAGAAAAGAGAGTTTGAAAAGTGGGGATATGAATTCAATTCAAATATTCCTATGAAGACGCATATGGCAGGTTTCCTGGTCATTTGGCTTAGTGTGTATTTATTAACAGTCTTATATTCCAAAGAAGGTTTGGGGCCATGAACTTTTGTTATTGTAGCCAATCTGTCTGAGAGAAGGATGGTAGGGTTGGCCACTCCTGTTTTAGAAAAGATTCATAGGATCTTACTATATATTCATAGAGGGGAGTCTCCTTTTATAATAGTATGACCATTCTAGGTGTTATGGTGATGGATTGCTACTCATTTTAGAACCTATAATGTACAAAGTTGGGTATAGGTCTTTGCAAGTTATTTCTAACTATCTGTTCAGGATTTCTATTGTATGTCACCTTTGTCTCTTAATTCTTATGATATCAAGGGATGGTTGAGTATGCATAAGAAATTTCATCTCTTCCCTTATGGGAATCTTCCTAACGGGTGATTCATTGATTATAGGACATCCAGTTTAGAGCTAAGTGCTTACATGTTAGCTTGAAGAGATGGCGTATTGACCACCATGATTTATAGATAAATCATATGTGAGGATTATTCTCCTTATATATTTTCATGACAATTCAAATGTTTGCAGAAAATTATTGTATCTCCCATGTGCATGTCATATTAGAGAAATATCTGATGGTTTCTCGATAACTATGTTTTCTAAAATCTATGGAGAATACTGAAGAAATATTTAATTTACCTTCCATTGATGCAGTAAGTAGATTGGTTGTCTAGTATACTGAAAACTGGGTCGCATCTTACTCTAAAGGGGTATTAAACCATGATGCCCCTTGATTGGTGATAAAGATAATTAGTAGGAAGGAACCCCTTCATTTGGAAGGTAATTCTTCGTCATCAGGGTCCTACTCACTAGATTCAGAAGGTGGAGGTGACGATTCTCTAAATTAACTATAGTGACCTCGTGCTAGATATAATCTACCTTCCAGAGTAAAGAGAGATACCACATCGATCCTTACTAAGTTTGTGATGAGGATATCTATTCTCCATCATTCTGAAGAGCGATGAGTCCCATTTTCTCATCCCCCATCTAAGACTGCGGGAATTGGGAAGAAACTTAAATCCAAGGATGCAGGATCATTTTCACAACCCTCTGGAATGTACTCTAAATATATATGACCAGAGGATATTCAATCATGTAGAAGTTTATATTGTGATGCTAACACCACATGGATGGATCTGTGTAAAGGGATTAATATTCTAGGAGTAGGGGATCTATGAGCTCTTCTGATATTCTCTTTAAGGACAATCCCAATGAAGTGAAAACATACATCTGAGAGCTGGAAATGATCATAAATGCAACCAACGAATCAATTCCCACCATGAAGTCGGTGAAGGAAATGATAGATCGTGGTACCACTAAAAGGATTATTCTTTTATTAGATGAATAATGGCGTGATTTTGTGGATCCTAAATATGTAATTTTCCTTTTTCTCACATTCTCTTCTTCATTTCAATTTGAATTTTTTCAAAGATTTGTTACTCAGTGGAAATATTATCTTAACATGTAAATGTTTAATGGAAAATAGATTATTGTTACATCGCCATGATATAGACCTAGTGTCACTACTTTTCAAACTACTGGATCACCCTGTTAATCAGGAAAAATATCCCCTGGCCTACAGGTCATGAAGGATGAGATAGAAAGGGTATTACTGTCTCCGATATCTATATTTGGAGATGATGATGAAATTCATCCTAATAAGGTGAAGAAACAAATGCATCAATGAAATAAAGGAATGGTTAAATTCTTTCTCAGTAGTGGTAATACTTCCAGATAATCATGAATTTTAGCCTTATTCATGAAAACGTGTTTAAACTTCTTTGAATTGTAAAGGATTCTTATGTTTCTTCTCTAAATGAAAATACTAATAAGCTTCAAGGAACAATAGAGGGTGCTTCTGAATTGGAACAAATTCCTACTACCTCGGTGGTTCCTGAAGATGCATTGAGGTCAAAGGAACCAACATATATTCCCAACACTGCTTTGGTTTCTTCTATCAGAAGAGAGGAGGCCTCTGGTAAATCAAAAGTTCTATATAAGACATAAAAATGTAAAGACAACTGACTTTTATCCTATAATATTTTTGGTTCATCACATGCTCCAGAACATTCAACGACAACTGATTTTGACCCCCGAACTATTGTTGAGGAATCTATTCGGGGTCAACGGTTTTCGGAGGAAGGTTGTGAAGCAAAAAAACCCAGTGATCCCATGGGTAAGACTAACCTGGGATCTAGGATATCATTACATGATATGATGAACCATGGCATGTATTATGAATATTTATTAGAACATGTCAATATTTCAAATGCTTTAGAATATTTTAAAGTTCCTTATATATAATCAACTAGATGTGAGTTTTCATTATTCGTCATATTAATATTATTATGATTAAATTTCTAACCATGGATGGTTGAAATATGTTGTTCCATCTAAAGAAACTACTGTCATGACATTGCTTGAGGGATTTATTTATAATAATTTCAATCCTATCATTTTGGAAACATTGGATCAGGTGAGTATTGATACAAGATTTCTTCCTGAGATTCATTCTGAGGATCCAAAGAAAATTAATGAGAGTATTCCCTACCGAGAGACATCAATCAAAACTATTGAAACTAATAATATTGGGGAGGAGTCTTCTTAAGATTTCGACTGAATTTTAGGTAAGAGATATTGATATTATGATTTTCCCAAATTTTGTTATCTCTTGAAACTAACCATAACCATAATTCATAATTTACCATATAGGGCTATCAACTTCAATGGATAGGTCCAGAGGTGAAGCCTCTCCATCATCTCAAACAGTATTAGAAGCTGAAGCAGCCATTGTCAAGGAAGGAGAAGAACAAGGTACTTCTTTATGTGCGATAATCCCAGAATATATCCCTCCATATGATAGTGAATCTGAATAAGATCTAGAACTACAAAAGGCTCTTCATCTTTCATGTCGTAAGGCATGGAAAAATATATGGAAGGTAATATCTGAAATTCCCCTTGAGTAACTACCTTCAATAATTACACTTTTGAAATAGTGGGTGCCCTAGACCCAACTATTATGTGTTTTTGATTACCATACCGTGTATACAGTATGGTATGCATGATGTCATCTTACCATTATAGTGTAGACTTTTCTGCATCCACTATTGAAATGGTAATGTCCAAAGATTAATTGTCGTATCGAAAGGTTATAGAAGTTCCCAGGCTATAATGAGAACCTCTAGATATTATGACATTAATCTTAAATATATGTTCTATGGTCTAGATACATCTTACTAATTGGACATAGTAGATGTCTGACCATCAGGTGTTGGGGGCTCATAAGCATTGAGACTTCTTCTCATGAAGTTCGCACTTGGTGATCTCTAGTAGTGAGATCATGAGGACTGACCCGCCAATAGGAACACCACATGTTTCAGGTGTCATTGGATGTTCCTATCTACGATCATGTGTAATGGTCTCCTGACTTGAGATCATTACCAATGTATGTCATTTGATCGCGTACTTTGATGCAAGACGAAAACCATGGCAATAAAGTCGTGGCGAGGTAGTTTGTGTCGGGTGCGTCATTAGTGGCATGTCATTGGTTGAATGGTCAAGAAAGGATTTGTCGCTTCCGGGTTATGGAAGTAATATATCTCTGGCCATGTTGATATGGATGGCAGTACCTTAATAAGACCATGGCCATGGCAGTCGAGGGTAAATCCATCCAGTTACATCAACAAACAATAAAGCAAGAAAAGGGCGATGACATGAGAGTGCATCCTGCTTTATGAGATATTATAGACAAAGAGATTATATTACACAGTGCGTGTTCGTAGGTTGGTTGTCGCTGCTGTGACAATCCTTATTTCTTCAGGGGCCATGATGGGTTGCTAGATCCCGCTCTTGGTCTGTGAATATTATTCACGGCTGTCGAAATAAGGGCCTAGAGGGTCACACACAATAGCGTATTCAAGAATCTGCCATATTCAGTTGAATAGGAGTATTGGACATAGTGGGCCCCGCCCTAGGGGTCCGGGAATTGCCCAAAGTTAAACGATCACCAATGCGATAAATATATTCATATTATTCGAGTTTAGAATAATGAGTATTGAATTTATTTATTAAATGTATTTACGAGTTTTAAGTAAATACATGAAAAATATTAATTGACGAATATTAAATTATTCAAGGTTCAATTAATATTTATGGGAGCGACGAGTCAGGTTAATGACTCAATTATTATCATGTAATATATTTTAATATATTACAAGTGAATGATAATAATATTTATGGCTCAGTTTAGTAGTCATAAAATGTCGTTAATAGTGCATTAAGTATTCGGGGCTAGCGAGGCGATACCGGGTATTTTAATTGAGCACTATAAATATAAGAGGAGGGGACTTTGCCAAAGACTATTCATGGAGTTTATCTCTCCTCTCCTCTCTCCCACATTCTAGAGAGAGATGCTCTGGATCCATGGAGCTCGGATGGAGCTCTCTCTCGGGCATCGCTAGCGAAGCGATGCGGTGGTCGTTGGAGCATCGAAGGCATCGTCGCAGATCCGCGCTAGCACCTGGATTACGACGAACGGCGCTCCCGCAGATTCCTTGAAGCGCGTGTGGACGATCTAGAGGAATTCGGCTTTGGATTCTTCGATCAGCAATCGCCAACGACGAGCAGATGTCGTGCGTGGCTTTGGATTCAAACCAGGTATTTACGGTTTAATTTTGTGCTTAAAATCCTCCACGTGTGGTCCTCGGCTTTGACCGGGCTGCTCTTCACCGACGTCGTCAAGTTTACGGCGAACTGCGGTGGAAAAATTTTAAAAACCCACTTATTTGGGGCTTCCGCTGCACGCCCGGTTCCAACAAGTGGTATCAGAGCGATGCGTGTGTCGATTTTAAGCCAAGAAAAATTTAAATTTGCATTAAAATGCTAAGAGGGTGTCGAAACGGTCCCAACGCCGCAGACGGAACCCGAATCGAATATCGGATGGTCAGTCTGCAGCCATCCGAATTCTCGAATTCGGATTCGCGATTGATTTTCGGTACGAGATACTCACCGGATAATCAATTTGGTTTTGATATTAATTTATTAAAATCAATTATATTATTATTATAATAATAAAATTATTTGGTTTTATTATAATAATAATATTGATATTGTTATAATAATATTATTATTATAATATTATTATTATTTTTCCAAAGCTTAATATAGGCTTTGGAAAAAAAAATTTAAA
Source organism: Viscum album (assembly GCA_963277665.1). Classification (NCBI taxonomy): domain Eukaryota; kingdom Viridiplantae; phylum Streptophyta; class Magnoliopsida; order Santalales; family Viscaceae; genus Viscum; species Viscum album. Next base: position 567,281,704 of record OY728153.1, on the reverse strand, counting down.
GGAGGGAAGACTTCAAAGTCTTTAAGTTTTTTTTAAAAAAGGGAGGGTAGAAGACCTCCTTTTAGGTCTTAAAAAAAACAATGGGGGGGAGGACCTGCTTTTGCAGGTCAAGAAAATTAGAAATCAAAAAAAAAATCCAAGGGGCGCCGTCCTTCCCGCATCTGCCGCACAGCGCGCCGAGCCGCCCCGACTCCCTTTGTGCGCAGTGAGGCACCGCACCAGGCCTGCTCCCTCATCCTGGCGACTCCTCCTCTCCGCTCCAGCAGCCTCTCGCTCGGACCGGCGATGGAGCGCATGGCGCGGGCGTGAGGGCCGCATCCTCCCTCATGCCGCCGGGTCTTCTCCCCGTCGCGGTGCAGTGCTCCTATGCCGGAACCCCCTGCACCAAATTCCCCACAGGATGGTAGCACTCGGACTACCTGCTGGAGGCCGCCTTCTCCCATCACGCTCCAGGCACTGAACTCAGTGGGCCGACCCGGCGCACCATCCTCGCCGCCTCCATGGCCAGCCCCTTTCCCCGGCAACAGCTGCAGCCCGCACCTCTCCTTCACCGCGCTGCAGAAGCAGCGCACTACCTAGGCGCATCCGCGGCCCTAGCCGGCCATCTCCGGGCCTGCCCACCAGTAGCGTGCTACTCCGCTAAAGCCTCTCGACGAGTGACTCGCGGGCCGCCCATCCCGGTCCAGCCGCTGGCCGCAGAGCCGCTCTTCACCGGAGGCCAGCCTCCTCCGGAACGGTGCAGCGGGGGCGCACCACCGGGAGGTAACCTTTTGCACAGATTGGGTTTGCCCTGAAACAGGCTCGAATGTGTCTGCCTAGCCCGAAATGGACTTAGGCAGGCCTGCCCATCTCGGAACGCCCCTGCATGGGGTCGTTAGTGGCTGGACTGGGCCTGCGTGAGTTCGCCCCGACCCGCACGGGCCCTGCTCGGGGTTTGTGGGGCTCAGATAATTTTATTTAAATCAAAGGTTAATTAAATTAATTAATTTAATTTTGGTTCAGAATTAAATTAATTAACTATTAACTTTTGTTTATAATTAAAGCGGCGTAATTAATTTATTTTCTAATTAATTAAATTAATTAATTAATTTAATTTTAGTTTTAAAATTAAATTAATTAAATGGGACCGAACGACATAAATATTGGATTAAAAATTAGAGTGAAATTTTTAATTCAATTAAAACGCCCTCAAGATTAATTTTAATGCAAGTTTAATTTTTATTCTGCACTTATTTAATATACGCAAGTTTAATGCGTATATAACTGATCATGAGCTGAGACCGACCAATGCATGTCTGGTGTATGTTTATTTATTTAATTATTTATTACATGTGGTTTTGTAATAATTATTATTTTAAATAAAAAAGGTGATCTGTGTGTCGTCTCAGAGTCGTTATATGTATAAGGGCCTGCGCGCCCATTCTCATAGTTGTATATTTATACCCCGAGACCCCTCGCCTGCGTGCGAGTACAATTGTATAATGACGAGACGACCAGTGACGCATTTCGTGCCAAGTGACGGCGACGCACCAGACAGGAGTTGGATGCATTGATGAGCAGATATTGCTATTCAAGTTGCAAGCCACGCGACTAAAGGTATTTACCCCTAGGGTTTCGGTTGGTCCGTTATTCACTCAACGGATCAACCAGTAGTACTGGCTCATGATCAGGTGTTCATTTTATTTCTACATGGTTTATTATTTTTGTGCATGTGTAATTTATTGCGCGATCACATAGTGTAATAATAAACAAACATGCAAGATAAAATGAACATGTGACGCGATGAGATTTCTATTTCTTGCACGGCCAGTTGTGAGTGCGATCACATAGTTCGTGCTTATAAAATTAGAAAAATGATTTCTTTCGTCACACTAAAAATAATAAAACCCTCAATGATATATTAAGTCTAAACAGCCTTCCGTCTTTCAAATTTGGACAAAACCAACTGTTTGAGGTGTCGGTTCATGCCTTAGCTGAGGGTGCCTCTTACTACTGGGGAGTCCTTATAAGAATGATGGGTCGACTTAACTAAAGTGCTAGTAAGGATTAGCCCTAGCTAACTTGCTATCATTTTAGAGGCAAGCGTTGAGTAAATCAAATTTTGATTTTAAGAAGTTGGGACTTCACTCAACAGATCAAGGAACCGCAAGTTAAAGCGGTCGGTCAGCCAAAAGCCTACCTAGAACCCTCCAAGTAGTGGCATAGCCTTAGCTTGTAGACTATGAGGGGTGGTTCCGGGATCCTTGCCACTAGAATACTCAAGAGACAGAGTATTCCGATTCTAGCACAGAGGGTTCCTAGAATCCGATAAAATAGTGGGAGACATAAAATGATCAAAATGTCTAAACCGGTAATCCAGATAAAAGGCACTTATCTGCTAAAATTTATTTTTGTAGAAAAATGGAATGTTATACCACAAGATTAAAACTGCAATATTATAATGGACAAAGTAAATGTCCATAGTGACACGAGTATCCATGAATAGTATAGGCGCGTGCGCATAGTACTATGATATAGGAAACTCAAGGTGTTAGTGTCCCCAGCACTGTTAAACTACCTCAAGAAGCGAGGGTGAAAATTGCTTACAGGAGACTAATATACAAAGCATATGATAGTTATATCATTATTATTTCATCAACGTCCGGTGTTAGTTGCGGTCGCTACACCAGGACATAGATGATATAACATAAAGCCTCATATCCAAGATGTTTGTAAGGAGAAAGTGAAGCAATGATATGAATAAGGTGAAGTTTACACCGACATGTGAAAATTTAAAGATTGATCATGATCTTTAAATATCATTTTCACCACATTACTCAAGTATCGTTTTAAGATACAAAACGAACAAGTATTGAGTAAACGCTTCATTACCTATCTAGGTAAGGTACTCCAAGTGAATAAGAATGAAAGACAATTAAGCTTTAATTCTTATGGAGGATAAATTGAAAGACAATGTGAAAAGGTCAAAGGCATTTCATACCAATGACATATTCGCGATGTCCTTCAATTAATGAGGTATTGACAGAGGTTATTTTCATTGCATATTATAAAATAATACTATGGAAGTTAAAAAGCAATAAACTGATTTAAAGAAGCATGTTTCCGCTTCTACATCAGGTATATTCATCATTATAATGTTTCTCTTTTATTACTTGGGTATTAAATACAATATGTTGGCAACATATGTGTATTTTAATACGATAAACAAGTTAGTATAGAAAACTTACTAGAAGTCAGGTGTATTCTCCAAGTGGCTGTGAAAGGGTGATACCTAGGCCAGTGGTGAGAAGTACACGAATTCTTTAATTGCCAAGTGAAAGATTCGTGTTGAGCTATTGTTGAGTATAACCACAAACATTACTCTCATGTGTCCTTGGACGCAAGAAGGCATTCTTTTAGTTTCTGAAATGAATGTTGTTTTTGGTAAACTCAATCACTAGTTCAGTGATACATGGATCATAGGCAATTAGTGATGAATATAAATGTAAGACTTATACCCAGTTGTGACAGGATAATTCTTTGTCAAGTAATACTAAAAATGGACTTCACGAATATACCAAGTATGGTATTTAGGCTCGGCACAGCTAAATACTTTTGGTATTATCGATGTCTTTAGTTTAGACAAAGGAGCCTTTAGAAATAAAGGTACGTCACAAAGCTTTTGGAAATAGTTCAACATGATAGTATGAACTATTCCAAGTATAAGCTAGAGGTATATATACTTCATAAGATTCTTTTAAGCAATTAAGGAATATCAAAGTGAAGTATTTTCATGGTCAGGAGATATGAGTTACTTCGGGTTGGGATACCGAAGAATATCTCGACCAAGCATTCATCAATCATGATAATGTAGCGTGGAGCAATTCCTAAACGCACATTACCTTATCAACATCACGACATTGATGTTAATGGGGAGGATTGATGATGAAGTCTTACATATCAACATTGATCAACAAAATGTAGCGTGGAGTAATTCCTAAACGCACATTTTATACATCAAAGTATTGATGTAAGTAATATCAATGTTGGAACTAGCAGAAACTTCCACTGTATTTCATGAAATTCTTTGCAAATAACAGCAATATCCCACAACCATATGCCAACTATAATGACAAATGGATATCATACGAGCCATAGTATGATGTAAACCCATTATGTCATAAGAACATGTGTTTGGATGCAAAGAGTTTGTTAGGACATAAACAAACTAGCGTCAAGACAAACACATTGTGCATTTAGTGTAATAATCCTAACAATTGTTTGGGATGTTACAAGATAGAAGAATAGGTAGTCAAGAAATAGACTACACTTCTATACAAGGGTGCACATCTCTATTAGAGATAGTGGGAGCTATATTGACTTGTGTTTAGTCAATGCTCAAGATGCACAAAATAGCTGGCATAGGAACTAGTTCCACAAGCACATGTGGAACAAAGTATTTTCCAGAGACACATACTGCGTGGGAAGGATAAAACCATGGTGATGATTTTATATTCACTACGGCCGTGATCTATTACTCAATGTGAATAATATTTCCTACAAGTAAGCAGTATATGGAAATTAGCTAAAATTGATAACACCAACTAAAATTCAATTAATGGATTCCATGTATCAAAGTATGAAATGGGCTATTATTTTGAATACTGTGGTGGGTATTCAAGTGAGTTGATACATGGATGGTACGATATTAGTACCAATAAGGCTCAATTGGTTTCACCAATTTGTCATGCCTAAATCCGTTAGAATTTTACTTATCATAGCTAATATCTATGATCAATTTATTTGGCATTAGATGTCATGACCACCAATCTTGGATGGTGTCTATATGACACAACCAGAAAGGGATGGTCACATCACAGAATGCTGATAAAGGTTTCAAGTTACTAAAATCCGGTTTAGGATTAAAGTAAGAAACATGATCATAGTATATACATTTAAAACAAATGTTTTCCATGTGTCTACTAGAGGTTAGTGGGAGCGCAAAGGTTTTCCAATAAGAAATGTGTTCGGTAACATATGGAAAACAAACATTGGTCTGACAGTTTGTTAAGACCAATATACTCTCCAATGATTGACTTAGAGTAGCTACCTAAGTTCTAGGGAACATGATCTACTAAGGTAGATCTATAGGTTGCTTGGTTCTAGTCAATCGTACATATAGTGACATTATATAGAAAAATACATGTTGGAACAATTCAAGAGATGAATTGTTGCCTATGCCACAGGGCATAATCTCTCCATGTTGACCTGTCTGTGACATGAGAAGAGATAAATGTGGTGAGTATAAATCCATACATCGGAACGATGGATCAATCACATATGCCATGATATGTACAAGAACCGATATTTCCAAGGTATATTTTACAATAGGCAAATATCAGTTATATCCAGGAGCACTGCAAGGGATGCAGTCAGAACAATCTAATTGTACTTCGGGAAGTACAAAAGATATGTACCTGGTAAGTAGAGAAGAAAGGATACTAGTTTTTGGGGATAAAAACTAGTCTTCCAAAGATCAAAAGATCTAGTATTGCAGTTAGGCTAAAGGCGATGAGCGAGTCAAGCTCATATCAGCCTGTGGTGGCCATATCTATAAGACCGAGTACATTGAAGCTTCTAAGATATCTAAGAAGCAGTTAAATGCAATGATTTGTTCCAGTTCTTGGAATCGCACCTGGTGAGAAAAGTATTATCATAATGTAGATTATGATATTCTTTCTAGCCAAGATGTCAAGTTATGACAGTGGACAAAAAGGGTATATACTCGGGATACCATCTCTTGAGAAGTTTTAATCAAAGAGATGAGGTCGCTATAGCAGAATAGCCACGCAGCAGAACCATGGCAGACCCAGTATCTAAGGCCTTTACTCAGCAGAAACATGATGCTTATCATGTGAGTATCTAACAAGTTTGGTTAGCAAGTTGGCTCTAGTGCAAGTGGGAGTGTTGAAATAGTGGGTTCCTTAGACCCAACTATTATGTGTTTTTGATTACCATATCGTGTATACAGTATGGTATGCATGATGTCATCTTACCATTATAGTGTAGACTTTTCTGCATCCACTATTGAAATGGTAATGTCCAAAGATTAATTGTCGTATCGAAAGGTTATAGCAGTTCCCAGGCTATAATGAGAACCTCTAGATATTATGACATTAATCTTAAATATATGTTCTATGGTCTAGATACATCTTACTAATTGTACATAGTAGATGTCTGACCATCAGGTGCTGGGGGCTCATAAGCATTGAGACTTCTTCTCATGAAGTTCGCACTTGGTGATCTCTAGTAGTGAGATCATGAGGACTGACCCGCCAATAGGAACACCACATGTTTCAGGTGTCATTGGATGTTCCTATCTACGATCATGTGTAATGGTCTCCTGACTTGAGATCATTACCAATGTATGTCATTTGATCACGTACTTTGATGCAAGACAAAAACCATGGCAATAAAGTCGTGGCGAGGTAGTTTGTGTCGGGTGCGTCATTAGTGGCATGTCATTGGTTGAATGGTCAAGAAAGGATTTGTCGCTTCCGGGTTATGGAAGTAATATATCTCTGGCCATGTTGATATGGATGGCAGTACCTTAATAAGACCATGGCCATGGCAGTCGAGGGTAAATCCATCCAGTTACATCAACAAACAATAAAGCAAGAAAAGGGCGATGACATGAGAGTGCGTCCTGCTTTATGAGATATTATAGACAAAGAGATTATATTACACAGTGCGTGTTCGTAGGTTGGTTGTCGCTGCTGTGACAATCCTTATTTCTTCAGGGGCCATGATGGGTTACTAGATCCCGCTCTTGGTCTGTGAATATTATTCACGGCTGTCGAAATAAGGGCCTAGAGGGTCACACACAATAGCGTATTCAAGAATCTGCCATATTCAGTTGAATAGGAGTATTGGACATAGTGGGCCCCGCCCTAGGGGTCCGGGAATTGCCCAAAGTTAAACGATCACCAATGCGATAAATATATTCATATTATTCGAGTTTAGAATAATGAGTATTGAATTTATTTATTAAATGTATTTACGAGTTTTAAGTAAATACATGAAAAATATTAATTGACGAATATTAAATTATTCAAGGTTCAATTAATATTTATGGGAGCGACGAGTCAGGTTAATGACTCAATTATTATCATGTAATATATTTTAATATATTACAAGTGAATGATAATAATATTTATGGCTCAGTTTAGTAGTCATAAAATGTCGTTAATAGTGCGTTAAGTATTCGGGGCTAGCGAGGCGATACCGGGTATTTTAATTGAGCACTATAAATATAAGAGGAGGGGACTTTGCCAAAGACTATTCATGGAGTTTATCTCTCCTCTCCTCTCTCCCACATTCTAGAGAGAGATGCTCTGGATCCAAGGAGCTCGGATGGAGCTCTCTCTCGGGCATCGCTAGCGAAGCGATGCGGTGGTCGTTGGAGCATCGAAGGCATCGTCGCAGATCCGTGCTAGCACCCGGATTACGACGAACGGCGCTCCCGCAGATTCCTTGAAGCGCGTGTGGACGATCTAGAGGAATTCGGCTTTGGATTCTTCGAGCAGCAATCGCCAACGACGAGCAGATGTCGTGCGCGGCTTTGGATTCAAACCAGGTATTTACAGTTTAATTTTGTGTTTAAAATCCTCCACGCGTGGTCCTCAGCTTTGACCGGGCTGCTCTTCACCGACGTCGTCAAGTTTACGGCGAACGGCGGTGGAAAAATTTTAAAAACCCACTTATTTGGGGCTTCCGCTGCACGCCCGGTTCCAACATACACGTCATTCATCTCTATTTATCACAGCAAGATTTGGAAGTTCTGAATACCTTGAAATTCATACTGTAGTGAAAGATATTATCCAAAAGCGGGATCAATAGAAGAAGTATAGGAAATATCTTTAAAAAGATAAACAGTTGATCAATACTGAAAAATTCCAAGCAGTTTTATCCTAAGGTGAGGCTAATCATACAACAAAGTTGAAGGAACTGAATCAAAATATTAAAGAAAAGACTCTCCAATAGCTACGTCTTCAATGATAATTATATATCATCACAGGGGATCTTGACTAGCTATATAGATCATTAAGAGAAGTCCATAAGGATGGTACACAATCCATTGTAGATTATAAGTAAACACATCGTCATGCTGAAGAACATAAAGTTGGTTGGATAAATGAACTTCAATGGGAAACTGATAGGGCTCAATAAGTTTTTAACCAAATGAGAATTTACATAGAAAACCTTTCGTTATTTCAAACAAAAGAGAGACTCCAATTTGTGGGTGCTTCTCTGTGAAATTTTTCTCATAAATGAAAAGAATTTTGTTTTCAATCTTCTGTGTTTTCATTCTTTCTAGCTGCTTTGTTTTTTCCTAATCCAATGGGCCTAGTAAGCATAGTTTTATTTTTTCATGGTTTATAAAGACAACCCCAAAAACTTCTCATATTTTAACTTTTTATTGATCAATATTACCTAAATCATACAAAATGTATGTTTAGTGAGCTGGGACTCAACTATTACTCAGATTTCCCTCTGTGGGTTCTAAATCTGGTCAGTACCACATCTCTTGTTGTTGGCAGTTTAGAGTCATGCATGTTGGACTATAAAGGTCTAGTGTTTATGGTTGAACAGCTTTGACCATAAATTTTGAAATTAGATTCCAAAAAAGACTGAGTGGCTAATAATTACTCTAATATTATTTAAATATTTCCAAGGGGAATCTTGAGCCATGATTTTTATGGTCACCAAATATAAAACTTGTATAAACATAAGGGAAGTCTCTTTCAAGAGCGAAGTTACCATTATTTGAAAAACCCGTTATGGGGGATGTATTATACAGGGCCAACTGGGGCATATGTTTCATATCCAAATAGTGGAATCTTTTGATATATAGGCCTGTTATATAAGAAAATTTTATGCAAGGCCACCGAGGGGCACATACTGCATAGTCAGAAAAAAGTGATCTTAGAATTTTGACATTTTACTGTTGATAGATAGAGGAAAATAATATTTCAGTGACTCAAGACCACAATAACTGGTTTTTTCAAGGAAAGGGGTTTTGAGAATAAAGGGTTATTTATGTCAACATATGTCATTAATAGGAAAACCACTTCTACAAAAATTTGGTGCATGAGGAATAGTTAAAATTTGTCCGAAAGGATATTTTATGATATCATGTTTGCAGTTTTATGTCATGCAGTGATAATATTGTACTATGCAGTTTTAAGTCATGCAGTGAGGACATTGTACTGTGCAATTTTATGTCATGCAATGAGGACATTGTGTGGCTTTAATTTAAGGTATTTAGCTTTGTCCAGAGGTATTAGACTCTCCTAATTTCTTGATAATTTTTTTGGAAACATACTACCATATTCAAGTTTGGAAGGGAAGAAAAGTAAACTATGATTTAGGAATTTTTGAATTTTATGAATGATATGGGAAAAAAAGGGCTAAAGGCATCAGCAGAAGTCTTTTCCAAGAATTAAGATACCATTATTTGAGAAAACCATTATGGGTTTGTATTATGTAGGGCCAACTGGGGTATATGATGCATATCTAAATAGTGGAATATTTTTACTGACAGTCCTATTATGTAGGATAACTTTATGAAATACCACCAAGTAGAACGTAATGCATAGTTAGACAAAAGAGCTCTCAGAAGTTTGAAATTATATTGCTAAAAGCCTAAGAATGTTTATGGAGAATCATATTTTCCAAATCATAGAGTTGGTTTTCTGAAGAAAGGTACCTGAATATGGAGAGATTATTTATAATCCTGATTTCAAAAGAATCAGAGGAATATGATTTGTACGAAGGTCTACCCAAACATAGGGAGTATGGTGATTATAGTTTTATGTCATACAACTTGGACCAGATATGGAAACACCATATGATATGTGGTCATGTAATCTAAGTATATTTCATATTGCTTTGAACAAATGGAGAAGGAAATGTGTAAACCATGATCTTGAAGACTTTTAGAGTGAGTGAAAGGTAATGGGATAAATATACATGATTGATTCCTTTAAAATATAGATTCTTGTAAACTGTTATCGAAGTTTGAAGGGGACAAAAGGGACATTAACCAATAACAACATTACCATAATTTTATAAACTTGTTATAGGGTATGTGTTATGCAGGGCCAACTATTTCATATGCTACATATCCAAATAGTGGAATCTTTTTACTGACTGGCCTGTTATGTAGGAAATTTATGCAAGGCCACCTAAGGGCACATACTGCATATTCAAGCAAAAGAATTCTTAGATATCAGAGACTCTGTCACCAAAAACCGTAAGAAAGATTATGAAGATCTGAAAATATTCAATATTAAGAGTGTGAAATATAGAAGGGGTAATGATCAATTCATATGAGAAATATTTAAATCAATACTGTCCATTAGTTTTAAGTCCTTTATATAGATCTGACTCACATATAAAATGGGAACATTCTTGTTTCCTTGGTGGGTTTTCTTAGAAGAGTACCTAAGATAAAAGCTTCCAGTATAGGTTTTTTAATGTATACAAGAGAGGGGGGAAATTCCCCATGGATGGGACTAGGATATAAGGCATAGTCCACAGTACATATCTCAATGAGATGAGAATCAAGCCACATGTTGTTCTTAAAAGGACCGTGTAGTTTATCATCATGTGGGGAGGACATTTGTTGTGCCTTTTAAGGTCTTGCATCTGAGACCATAGATAACCCCAAAAGGAATTGAGACACCTTATTTATACAGATAATCCTTTTACCCAATTCCTAATCTCACATGAGGTATGCTTGGTGTGAAAAACAAGGAGCAGTAAGGGTTTCTTCTATAACACAATAGGTGACACAAGTGAAGAATAGGAGTATTATGATTAAGTGATGGTTGATCCAAGGCATAGGACTTGGACTCACTACATATTTTTTTGGAGGCATGAATTAATCCAATCATAGTTCTTAGATTTACATGCATTTTAAATTCATGCGGTAAGGATGAAGATGAACTGAAGTGAAAAGAAATAAATATTGTATCAGGAATAAGGGATAAAATCCAAGTGTCACCACATGTCTTGCTCAGGAAACAATCAAGCCATACGTAGTTATTTAAACATTCCATATGAAGTTTTGATTCTTATATAAAAAATAAACGGAATTTTTTTTATCATTTTTGGGCTCAAAATTAGATATCTAGGCATATCTATGTATCTCATATAGATGAGAATCAAGATGTATATAGTTCTTGAAACATTCATTTCCCACACCAATCGAGTTTGATATGAGAGATTGTGGATTTAGACATGTTCTGGAAGAACAGTTAATCTAAAGACACAAACTGGTATAAACATCAAAACATGTATCGAAAGGGAACACTCTGTATAGATCTAATTCATATACAGGAGGAGAAAAGGAAATAAAAATTTTTGTGGTTACAGTTGGGCCCATGATTGGAGATCGAGGTGTCTCTTCGTATCTCAAATATATGAGAATCAATCCAAATGTAGTTCTTGAAATGGGGTCCCTATGAATATTAGATTCATACATCGGGAATAATGGGACTCATGTGATACTAAAGAGTAGCAATGATGTTCATGATGCTTGCACATAGAAGCTCATAACGTCAAGTAGAGAAGACTTTAGCCATATATTTTAATGTCATGTATGGAGGAAAAATGATTTCATGCAGTTTAACATTGTGTAACAAGGAAAAAGTTGCTACGCATTTTATCATTGTACAACATGGACACTTATAATTGTTATGTAGTTTAATGTCTTGAAACTAGGACTTTGTGTTGTGCAGTTTAGAGTCATGCAAGGAGGACAATGTGTGTAATAGTACAAATTATTTCATCAAGAATCTCGCATTGGTTGGAGTTGTAATAAGCTCTCCATCCATTGAGATTAGGGAATAAGATCCATTTGAGTAGACTTTATGTAAGGAATAAGGTCCTTCCAACTTTGGATCAAGATTTGGAGGTTTCTTTCCTGGTATCATTAGAATCCTAAGGACCAATACCAATTCTCCATGAATAAATGAATGGAGGAGAACATTCTTGTTAAGGGCTCGTGCTATTCTGTTCTGATAGACTTCTATATGATACCAAGTATGTAATCTTTTTTCATCTAATCATTCCATCACATCAAACCGTTTCTAATACTTCTAATCTGTAGAAAAATAATCACATATTATAACTCGGAGTAGAGGAAATTGAATTTAAATTGGAAATACCACTTCTATTCCGTACACCAATGAATATGGGGTTGCCTATGCTGTAGAACGGGCAATATTCTGGTAAGACCAAAAAGCATGAAAAATTTTATCAGGCCATGATTCATTATCTTTATCCACCCTCTCCTAGATTATATTTGATAGGGTCTTATTGAATGCCTCAATCCATCCATTTGTTGTGGCATGATAGCAAGATGAACGGTTGGATTTGATATTATGATCCTGATATAACTTATTTACCTCAAAAAACACAAAATGATGACATTGTTTTTCAATATAGTATGAGGGACACCAAACCTAGTGATGATGTTAGTTTTGAAAAAACTAACATTTCATTTGTCTCATATTTCTTTGAGAGGTATTTCCTCAACCCATTTGGAGAAGAAGGCAGTATAAGTAAGAATATACTTGAACTGCTTAGCCGTAACTGGAGGATAAGGCCCTACTACATCCATTCCTCATGTGGAAAATGGTCAGGAGTATTTAGATATATGTAACAACTCTGGGGATTGATGAATGAATTTGAATGCACTTGGCTAGGATGAAATTTCTTAGTGAAATATTTACAATCCTACATTATTGAAGGACAAAAGTATCCAAGCCTTAGGATTTGATCAGAAATCCTATGCCCAGACTAGTGAGCATGACAATCTCTTGACCGTACTTATTTCATGACAAATGTAGTTTCTTCTCCATCAATACACCAGAATAGGATTTCATCAAAGCCTTGTTTATAGAGGATCTTCTGGTTATCTGGGCTATCATAAAGAGTAAAATTGGTCACTAGCTTTCAGATCTGTTTCTTTTCAACTCTATCTGGTTAAAGTACTCCATTTTGATGTTATTCCATGATAGGTGTTCTCCATCCTGTGGTATGACCATATGTAACACCCGAAAATTTTATAAGAAATATTTTGTTTTTATGTTATATAAATCATCAAAGGAATCTTTCACTACACACAACACTTTCTTGGCTTACACGAAATCGCGACCTTCCTCGATAGCTTGTGTCGTACGCAATACCGAGTTTCACTAAACAATGATATGCTATTAAAATATTATTAAAACTAGAAGTTATGAATAGTAATAACCACTTTTTGAAATTTTATAAATTTTATTTTTCAAAATGGACTTCATTTTTGGATTCAGAATATCAACATTATCCTAGGGTGAAATTTTGGGATTTTTCTGGAAACTTTCAATTTTTGATGAATACTGAAAACACTAGGTTACTATTTAAAAACCGACTTTTTATTTAAATAATTATTTATTTTATTTAAATTTATTTTAGGAAAAAATTGATACATAATACCTATATAAGTTCAATGTAATTCATTGGAGTCATTTTATAATAATTTTAGATATATAAAAATTTTATTGAACTTTTGACCGTCTTTTACCCACCTCCTAGGAGAATTTCCAAATTCACATAAAACTTAATTTTACCGCTTCTGTGAGTGGAATTTCAAAAATATGAGAGACATGGTTCATGTCAGTAAGTAAAATGTGTTTCAATGAGATAAAAATAATTTTTGGTTAATAGTAGCTTTTTACTTTTTTTTACCACGGTTAAAAGTAAATAGGGTAATTAAGGATAAAAATGATATTATTATTACCCTAGAACATGTCCTAATTCTATTTTATAAGTTTAATTTGACCAAAAACAACCTTAGTAATAAAATATGACCATTTGGTCCCACTTGGATTAGATTAGGACATTTAATATTAATTTTTTTAAAGAAGGGTTAAAATAGTTAAAATCAACGTTTAATAACTAAATCATTTTTAATATAGGGTTATACATAAGATAAATTCGACTATAAATATTAATTAGAACGATAAAAATATTTCCTACATAATAATATTTTATTTTTAATTTTTATACATTAAATAATTTAATTTTTTATGACACAATGATGATGCAGTAATTATCTTATTAATGAAATATTGACATAATTGATGTTATAAATACCAAAATAAAGGTAATTTGAGACTTTTTATGAATTAAAATAATTTTATATTTTAATATGACATGTTAATATTTATTTAGTTAACTTTTTTTGAACTAATAATTCTGTTAGGAGTTTCACAAAAATCAATTACCAAATAGTGTCAAAATTGACATAAAATAGTTTTTAAAACAAATATTATATTATTAATTGTTATTTTATTCCTAAAAATCTAAGGTTCGTCCAAATGACTTAGATAAGGTTATATATATTAATAATAAACAACTTGGGGTTCGTTTGGCTTGTTATTGTATGTTTATTAACCTTATAGTGTAAGAACACAAAAAGACACGGTAAAAGTAAAATTATCTAACTTAAAGTTAAATCTAAATTATAAGGTTAAAATAGTAACCTAAACATGTCCAAATTCTATTTGATGAATGGATTTCGACCCATCCCCACCTTAGATTCGAAATAAATCAATTTGGAGCTATTTAAAACCGAATATGACTTTATAATAAAATAATATTTTTATTTTTTTCAAAGGTGCCCCTCTCCTCCCTTATAAAAGGGCACCTCCTCCCTCTCTTCCTCACACCACTTTGAGCCTTCAATCTCGGCCAACCCCTGCCAATTTCTCCTCTACTCTTCCCTATAAACATCCTAGAGGTTCTGGTCTTCTTCAAAGAACAATCTTAGTGCCCTAAGAGGAGGTTTTAAAAGGCATGTCGAAAGAAGAGGTAATATCCGTTACCAATTATTTCAACTTTATTTATTCTTCTACTTATTATTCTTTAGTTTTTTAATTATGAATTAATAACATCAGTATCACTCATATACTTATATGTCATTATAAGTATGAAACAACTCTATTTCACCATCTATCCATCCTATGGAAAACGAAATCACCGCGCATGCGTACGTACTGAATACCGTCTCCACGCCGTGGTGTAATCTATTTTCCACCACCACCTTACTTGGATGGGTATAATGGTGTAAATAATGACCATATATAATTATTGTAAAGTGGTATTGATTCTGAAATATTATACATACACTCCAATACAATTCCACGATCGTGGGAATGATATCATCGCTCATGCGTACGTACGGAATACCGTCTCCACGATATGATGCGACTTGTTCTACATGATATTCATTGCATAATAATTATATAAATGAATTGAATGAATTAATATGATATATATTACACTAATACCATTCTGAAAATGAGGTATCTATAACCTAAAAAGAAGAATAATAATTTATTCAACAAAACACGCATAAGAACAAAAAGTAATAAACACCCGAATAACAAGTAGTAATGAAATATTACTAATAAGAAGATAAGAATATGACCATATACGATATCATAACAATGAGTATGATTCTGGAATAATTCAATGACATTATTTAAATCATAATACAGGAGGTCCGGACACTTACGAAGCAAATCAGACCTAAGGTAAGGGAAAATATCACAATCTCATTTTTATCCGAGATTGTTTATACTTTGGTATTTACTAGGGTGTATTTTATCATCCACATCCATGTTTCCTAAATATTTAATATTATTTCCATCCACCTTCAATTTTTTAAATCCAATTTTACCCTTCGGTGAGTTTTTATTAAAAGATATGGAAGGAATCTTTTGTCGTTTTTCGTACGAGGTACTTTTTGACTTTTCTGGCAAAAGTACGAGAAGAATTTTTTTAATACGGCTTGAATGGATGTTTAAAAAATTATTTCCAAGAAGCTTCCTTTACAAGTTTTCAAGTTTATTTATAATCAACTTCTTTTATTTTAGAATTTTATGACATGTTGAGAAAGTAAAAGTGTTTTTGAAGTAGAAAGGATATTTTCCTCAAGAATGGCGTTCAAGTGTTTTATCAAAATTATTTTCCATCTAAGATAATAGAGGGTTCTATTTATATCCCTATTATTACATTGATTTGATTATGTTGTGATGGAATTATTTTTATGAATTCCTTTATCTTATATGAATTGTTTTGTGATGTCACGATGTTTAAGAATCCCATTTTTATTACATGGGTTAAGCTATGATGTATGATTTATGATTTTGTGGCACACATAATAATGGTATCATTATGAGATGGGTGGGACCTATATCTCCCTCCAATGCATTGGGTAAAGATTTTATATCTCATGAGATAGACATGGCTGGAACGGCAGGTTAAACCGGTTCAGTGAAATAGGACTGAAACGAGGAATGAACTCGGTTCAGAAATGGACTTTGTCCACTAAGATATTCTTGGCAATGAGTCTTGACTAATAATAAATGATTATCTATGATTATGTGTATATTACACAAATCATAAAGTTTTATGTTATGATTATTGTGATTATATTTCACTACCATGATTTATCCCATGTTATGAAATTTTGATCTCTTTTGCAGGGTAATATTTCCAAAATGTTATGTTCTTATGAATATGATATTTCTTTTGTTTACCCTTACTGAGCATTTGAGCTCACCCTTTTGTATGTTTTCTTTACCCAGTTCAGGAAGAAGGTTATTAAGTAAGATATGCCAAAAGGAACTATAGATATGATGAAATAAATGGGAGATAGTGTAGACGCTTTATGAACCAGTTGTTTATGTTTCCCAGTTTCTAAAGACACTATACCTATACTATTCTTTCATGGTTTTGTTATATGTTGAAATAAGTGTACTTAAATTTTTATGTACTAACAATGTATGTAAAGTATGGGTTGTTATAGTTGGTATCAGAGGAAAGGTATAGTCAACCTTTGGAAACTTGGATGTGAAAGCTTTAGTAAGAACCCTAAGGATAAGTCTAAGCATAGAACACAATCTTAGTGTTTTAGAAATGGTCATGAATAACCTAGGATAGGACCTTAAGTGTGAAATTTTATTCTTGATTATGTGGTTTTCCTATTATAATTAGTGTTGCTCACACTATTCTTCTTGGTTTTAGTCAATGGATGGAACCCGAAGGAACCGTGTTAATGCGAAATGCGATGGGCAATGCAATGATTTTCCCCCTGAGCAACCAAATGGTATGGGAATGCAAAATCTTATAGCCATGCTCACACAACATTCTCAAGCTATGAATCATTCAGGACTTCCAAATGAGCAAAGGAAGGAGCAACATTCTGTTGAATCCTTCATGAGACAACGTCCACCTTCATTCAGCGGGTCTACTGATCCATTAGTTGCTGAACAATGGATAAGTACTACTAAAAAGATATTTTCAGTTCTTCAATGTTTTGAACATGATAAACTCATCTTACCAGTGTATCGTTTGGAAGGTGATGACGATCAATGGCGGAATCTTATCAAGAATACGAGGCAAATTGATGAAATTGAATCCATGGAATGGGACGATTTCAAGAACTTATTTTTCAATAAGTACTTCCCTCGTATTCTCCGAACAAAGATGGAGAAGAAGTTTCTTGAACTAAAGCAAAAGGATGATGAATCTGTTGGTACCTATGAAGAAAATTTTACAAGACTTGCAAGGTACGCTTCTGGTATTATTATCCAACCTGAGAGTAAGATCGATCGATTCTTTAGTGGCTTAAAACCAAGTCTTCGAAGGGCGTTATCCATAAGGGGCTTCAATAGCTATGAGGAAATCGTTCGATGTGCTCTCAAAGTCGAGATAGAGATTAGAGTAACCCATCAGTCATTTGGGTTTGATAAGAAGAGGAAAATGGAATTCAAAGGAAAATCTAAAGAGCACACTGAAAAAAAGATGAGTTTTCCCTTATGCTCAAAGTGTGGAAAGAAACATGGAGGGAGTTGTCTTAAAGGGACAAGTAAATGTTTCAAATTTGGAAAAGAATGTCATCGGGAATTTGAATGCCGCAATGATGGGAAGAAGATGTCTAGTGATGCAAACAAAGGAAGGGATACACATAATGAACCTACTACACTTCAATGTTACAAATTCAAGGAAATGGGGCATTATGCCAATCAATTCCCTAATCTAAGGTTTGTTGATAATGATCGATGTCAACAAACTCTTAAGGCCAAAGACAAAGGAAAGTCACGTGCAATTTCTATTAGCGATGTGGAGTACGATAATGATGTGGTGAAAGGTACACTTATCATCCACTCTAAAGTAGCAAATGTTTTATTTGATTCTGTATCCACCCACTCTTTTATTTCTGAAGAATTTTTTAAGGGTATCGCTGTATTACCTAAACAATTAGATGTTGACTTAGCTGTGACAACCCCTAATGGCACAACAGTCGCATAAAATGTTTATAATTCTTCTCCGATTGAAGTTTGTGGGAAATTTCTTCCTGCAAATCTTGTGATCCCTACTATAGTGGAATCTTATGTGATTCTTGGAATGGATAGGCTTTCTCTATATGGAGCTCATATCAATTACCAAATAAGAGAAGTCACATTTCATATTCCAGATCAATCTATGATTGTTTATCGATGCAATGATGAACATAACCTTCCAG
The DNA here is from genome assembly GCA_963277665.1 of Viscum album. NCBI lineage: Eukaryota > Viridiplantae > Streptophyta > Magnoliopsida > Santalales > Viscaceae > Viscum > Viscum album. The sequence continues at coordinate 567,263,082 of OY728153.1, read as the reverse complement.
TGGAAATTTCTTCCATCTTATGGGTCTTGATTCCACTAAATGAAGGTTATTTATCTTAAATGGATGGATAGAAAATCACGATTAAGAATAATCCCATTGTACAAGAGTTTGATTATTTCTTTCTGGAGGAATTTCTAGGTCTTCCACCAAATCATGAAGTAGAGTTTTCAATTGAACTCGTACATGGTGCTTTGCCTATTTTAAAGACACCTTATAGAATGGCCCCAATTGAGTTGCAAAAATTGAAGAAGCAACTCCAAGAGAATCTTGATAAGGGGTTCATATGCCCTAGTGAGTCACCTTGGGAAGCACCTGTTCTGTTTCTTAAGAAGAAAGATGGATCAATGAGACTCTGCATTGATTATCGAGAACTTAACAAGATCACTATTAAGAACAAATATCCTCTCCCACGCATTGATGACCTATTTGACCAACTACGCGGAGCTCAATACTTTTCCAAGATTGATCTTCATTAAGGGTATCATCAATAAAGGGTTAAAAGGGAGGATATACCAAAGACGTCTTTTCGTACAAGGTATGGACACTATGAATTTATAGTGATTCCATTTGGTCTTACTAATGCCCCTTCTATCTTCATGGATCTGATGAATAGAGTATTTAGAGACTATCTTGATCATTTTTTAGTATTCTTTATAGACGATATTCTTGTATATTAAAAGTGCAAGGAAGAACATAAAGATCACTTGAGAATTATATTGAAGACCATAAGGAAGGATAATCTTTATTCCAAATTTACCAAGTGTGAATTTTGGCTTCAAAAATTTTCATTTTTTGGTCACATAATCTAAAAATAGGGGATATATGTGGATCCAGCAAAAACAGAGGTTATCGAAATATGATCGAGACCAACAACAGTAACTGAGATCCGAAGATTTCTGGGTTTGGATGGATATTATCGACGTTTTGTGAAAGAATTTTCACGATTATCTAATCCACTCACCAGGTTGACTCGGAAAGGAGTTAAGTTTGTTTATATGGAGGAATGTGAATAGAATTTCAAGGAGTTGAAAATAAGATTATCCAGTGCACCTGTGCTCACACTGCCTTGTAGTGGAGAAAGGTTTGTGATCTACAGTGATGTATCCAAGAACGGATTAGGGGTGTTCTTATAAAAAATGATGTGGTGATAGCTTATGCCTCACGACAGTTGAAAATCCATGAGCAAAATTACCCAACACATGATTTGGAGTTAGCTGCGGTAATCTTTGCATTAAAGATTTGGAGGCATTATCTTTATGGAGAAAGGTGTGACATTTATACTGATCATAAATGTTTAAAGTATATTTTCACACAAAAAGAGCTGAATATTCACCAAAGAAAATGGATGGAGATGATTAAGGATTACGACTCCTCAATTCATTACCACCCAGGGAAAACAAACAAGGTGTCAGATGCATTAAGTCGACAAGACCATGCCAGTTAATCCATGATGAGGATCACAAAAGATCCAATATTTATGGATTTACAAAGGATGGATCTTGGAATTATAATGAAAGGGGAAAATCGTATCTTTCTCAAATGAATATTTAACCATCTATACATGTGAAGATTAAAGAGGCACAGAAAGAAGATGTAGAGTTACAAAAGAAGGTGAGAAATTTTCCTGAATTCAACCTTGATTGTGATGGGATAATAAAGTTCAGGAATCAGGTTTGTGTTCCTCCCATCCCCAAATTAAAGAAAAAGCTGCTTGATGAGGCTCATAGTTCTTCATTCTCTATTCATCATGGAAGCACAAAGATGTATAGGGACCTGAAAGGGTACTTCTGGTGGGATGGCATGAAAAGAGATGTTGCTGAATATGTCTCTTGATGCTTGGTTTTTCAGCAAGTTAAAGATGAGAGACAGAAGTCTAAGGTAATGTTAAAACCATTACCCATACCCGAATGGAAATGGGAAAACATCACTATGGACTTTTTCACAGGACTTCCTAAAACATCCAAAGGCAATAATGCTATCTAGGTCATAGTTGATCATCTTACAAAGTCTGCACACTTCATTGCTATTAGAGAGGATTTCTCTCTAGATCAGCTTGCCGGGATATATATATATATAAAGGAAGTGGTAAGATTGCATGGAGTACCACTTTCCATTATATCTGATCGGTATCCGAGGTTTACCTCACTGTTTTGGCAAAGTCTTCAGCATACTCTGGATATAGAGTTGAGTTTCAGCACTGCTTATCATCCTCAGACAGACGGTCAGTCTGAGAGAACAATTCAAACTCTAGAAGATATGTTAAGAGATTGCTCTATTGATTTCAAAGGTGGTTGGTATCAACACCTACCTTTGGTGGAATTTTCTTATAATAATATCTTTCACTCCAGTATTCAGATGGCTCCTTATGAAGCTCTCTATGGAAAGAAATGCAGGACTCCAACTTGCTGGGATGAAGTTGGGGAAAGAAAGCTATTAGGACCTAATATTGTTGATGAGATGGCAGAATAGGTCTGATCTATTCAACAACACATAAGAGCAGCTAAGAGTCGACAGAAAAGTTATGCCAACAACCGAAGAAAAGACCTAGAGTTTGAAGTGGGTGATAAAGTGTTCTTACGAATATCTCCCTGGAAAAGGGTCTTGAGATTTGGAAAGAAGGGGAAGTTGAGCCCTAGATATATCTGTCCTTTCGAAATACTGGATCGTGTTGGGAAGGTAGCTTACCGATTGGCGCTTCCACCGAATCTCTCTCAAGTTCACGATGTATTCCATGTATCTCTCCTTAGAAAGTACATACCTGATCCTTCACATGTACTCAGCTCAAAAGTTGTACCACTGGAACAAGATCTTTCTTATGAAGAACAGCCGATAGAGATTCTAGATCGTAGTGAAAAACTTCTATGGAACAAGACCACTCGCTTGGTGAAAGTTTTAGGGAGGAACCACCAATTAGAAGAAGCTACATGGGAGCTTGAGGATATGATGAGGGAGAGGTATCCTAATCTGTTTGTTACAAGTGACGAATTTCGAGGGCGAAATTCCTTTTAAGGGGGGTAGAATGTAACACCTAAGACTTTTATAAGAAATATTTTGTTTTTATGTTATATTAATCATCAAAGGAATCTTTCACTACACATAACACTTTCTTGGCTTACACGCAATCACGACCTTCCTCGATAGCTTGTGTCGTACGCAATACCGTGTTTCACTACACAACGATATGCTTTTAAAAAAATTTTAAAACTAGCCATTATGAATAGTAAAAACCACTTTTTGAAATTTTGTAAATTTTATTTTTCAAAATGGACTTCATTTTTGGATTCAGAATATCGAAATTAGCCTATGGTGAAATTTTGGTATTTTTCTGGAAACTTTCAATTTTTGATGAATAGTGAAAACACTATGTTACTATTTAAAAACCGACTTTTTATTTAAATAATTATTTATTTTATTTAAATTTATTTTAGGTCAAAATTGATACATAATACCTATATAAGTTCAATTTAATTCATTGGAGTCATTTTATAATAATTTTAGATATATAAAAATTTTATTGAACTTTTGACCATCTTTTACCCACCTCCTAGGAGTATTTCCAAATTCACATAAAACCTAATTTTACCGCTTCTGTGAGTGGAATTTGAAAAATCCAAGAGACATGGTTCATGTCAGTAAGTAAAATTTGGTTCAATGAGATGAAAATAATTTTTGGTGAATAGTAACTTTTTACTTTTTTTTACCACGGTTAAAAGTAAATAGAGTAATTAAGGATAAAAATGATATTACTATTACCCTAACACATGTCCTAATTCTATTGTATAAGTTTAATTAGACCGAAAACAACCTTAGGAATAAAATATGACCATTTAGGCCCACTTGGAATAGATTAGGACATTTAATATTATTTTTTTTAAATAAGGGTTAAAATAGTTAAAATCAATGTTTAATAACTAAATCATTTTTAATATAGGGTTATAGATAAGATAAATTCGACTATAAATATTCATTAGAAAGATAACAATATTTCCTACATAATTATTTTTTATTTTTAATCTTTAGACATTAAATAATTTAATTTATTTATGACACAATGATGATGCAGTAATTATATTATTAATGAAATATTGACATAATTGATTTTATAAATACCAAAATAAATGTAATTTGAGACTTTTTATGAATTCCAATAATTTTATATGTTAATATGACATGTTTATATTGATTTAGTTAAATTTTTTCGAACTAATAATTCAGTTAGGATTTTCACAAAAATCAATTACCAAATAGTGTCAAAATTGACATAAAATAGTTTTTAAAATAAATATTATATTATTAATTGTTATTTTATTCCTAAAAATCTACGGTTCTGCCAAATGACTTAGATAAGGTTATATATATTTATAATAAACAACTTGGTGTTCTTTTGGCTTGTTATTGTATGTTTATTAACCTTATAGTGTAAGAACACAAAAAGACACTGTAAAAGTAAAATTATCTAACTTAAAGTTAAATGTAACTGATAAGGTAAAAATAGTAACCTAAACTTGTCCAAATTCTATTGGATGAAGGGATTCCGACCCATCCCCACCTTAGCTTCGAAATAAATTAATTTGGATCTATTTAAAACCGAATATGACTTTATAATAAAATAATATTTTTAGTTTTTCCAAAGGTTCCCCTCTCCTCCATTATAAAAGGGCACATGCTCCCTCTCTTCCTCACACCACATTGAGCCTTCAAGCTCGGCCAACCCCTACCAATTTATCCTCTCCAGTTCCCTAGAAACATCCTAGAGGTTCTAGTATTCTTCAAAGACCAATATTAGTGCCCTAAGAGGAGGTTTCAAAAGCCGTGTCGAAAGAAGAGGTAATATCCGTTACCGATTCTTTCAACTTTATTTCTTCTTCTACTTCTTCTTATTTAGTTGTTTCATTATGAATTAATAACATCAGTATAACTCATATACTTATATTTTATTATATGTAAGAAACAACTCTATTTCACCATCTATCCATCCTACGGAAAATGAAATCACCGCGCGTGCGTACGTACGGAATATCGTCTCCACGCCGTGGTGTAATCCATTTTCCACCACCACCTTACTTGGATGGGTATAATGGTGTAAATAATGACTATATATGATTATTTTAAAGTGTTATTGATTCTGAAATATTATACATACACTCCAATTCAATTCCACGATCATGGGAATGATATCATCGCTCGTGCATACGTACGGAATACCATCTCCACGATGTGATGCGACTCGTTCTACATGATATTCATTGCATAATGATTATATAAATGAATTGAATGAATTAATATGATATATATTACACTAATACCATTCTGAAAATGAGGTATCTATAACCTAAAAATAAGAATAAGAATTTGTTCAACAAAACACGCATAAGAACAAAAAGTAATAAACACCTGAATAACAAGTAGCAATGAAATATTACTAATAAGAAGCTAAGAATATGACCATATACGATATCATAACAATGAGTATGATTATGGAATAATTCAATGAAAATATTTAAATCATTATACATGAGGTTCGGACACTTATGAAGCAAATCCGACCTAAGGTAAGAGAAAATATGACAATCTCATTTTTATCCGAGATTGTTTATACTTTGGTATTTACTGGGGTGTATTCTATCATCCACATCCAGGTTTCCTCAATATTTAATATTATTTCCATCCACCTAAAATTGTTTAAATCCAATTTTACCCTTTGGTGAGTTTTTAGTAAAAGATTTGGAAGGAATATTTTGTCTCTTTTCGTACGAGGTACTTTTTGACTTTTCCGACAAAAGTACGAGAAGAATATTTTTTTAATACGGCATGAATGGATTTTTAAAAAATTATTTCCAAGAAGCTTCCTTTACAAGTTTTCAAGTTTATTTTTAATCAACTTCTTTTAGTTTAGAATTGTATGCCATGTTAAGAAAGGAAAAGTGTTTTCGAAGTAGAAAGGATATTTTCCTCAAGAATGGAGTTCAAGTGTTTTATCAAAATTATTTTCCATATAAGATATTGAAGGGTTCTGTTTATATCCCTATTATTACATTGATTTTATTATGTTGTGATGGAATTATTTTTATGAATTCCTTTATCATATATGAATTTTTTTATGATGTCACGATGTTTAAGAATCCCATTTTTATTACAGGGGTTAAGCTATGATGTATGATTTATGATTTTGTGGAACACATAAGAATGGTATCATTATGAAATGGGTGGGACCTTTATCTCCCTCCAATTAATTGGGTAAATATTTTATATCTCATGAGATAGACATGGATGGAATGGCAGGTTAAACTAGTTCAGTGAAACAGGACTGAAACGAGGAATGAACTCAGTTCAGAAATGGACTTTGTCCGCTAAGATAGTCTTGGAAATGAGTCTTGACTAATAAGAAATGATTCTCTATGATTATGTGTGTATTCCACAAAGCTTAAAGTTTTATGTTATGATTATTGTGATTATATTTCACTACCATGATTTATCCCATGTTATGAAATTTTGATCTCTTTTGCAGGATAAGATTTTCAAAATGTTATTTTCTTATGAATATGATATTTCTTTTGTTTACCCTTACTGAGAATTTGACCTCACCCTTTTGTATGTTTTCTTTCCCCAGATCAGGAAGAAGGTTATTAAGTAAGATATGCCAAAAGGGACTATAGATATGATGAAATAAATGGCAAACAGTGTAGATGCTTTATGAACCAGTTGTTTATGTTTCCCAGTTTCTAAAGACACTATACATATACGGTCCTTTCATGGTTTTGTTATATGTTGTAATAAGTGTACTTCAATTTTGAAGTACTAACAATATATGAAAAGTATGGGTTGTTATACCATATGGATTAGAAATAGGGAAATTTTCATTAATTTATTCCATTCTAGTTTGAAAAAAAACGTGATAATATAGGATTATGGGATATACTGATGGTTGTCTCATCGCGATTTGGATCTTCCAGGGTTGTACCTGCATTATCCAGTGCATCAACTTGTGTGTTTTGTGATCACGGGACATAAGACAATGTCATATATAAGGTAAATTCATCCATTAAAACTCTTACATAATCACACTAAGGGATTAAATCTTATTTTATGATAGAATAATACCCATTGATTTGTTTGATTACCAACTTTGAATCACCATTCACTTTCAAGTGGTTCACTTATACCTGAAGTTACAATTCAAATCCTACGATGAGAACTTGATATTCTATCTAATTGTTGGTTCCTCCTTCCAACAGCAAGAACAAATAATGCAACACTACCTTTTCTGGGTAGAAAAGTACAATACCTAACCCAACTTTGTTGAGTTTAGGGTTTTCCATTCATTTCCCTATTGGACTTTGGGAGGCGCCATCAAAGTAAATTTACCATGTTTGGGAATTATCTTGAATTGAGAAGACCTATTAATCAGAAAGTTCAGTACTCAATGATGTATCTTCTATAGATGGGTGTTTAGAAACTAAGTCAGCCAGAGCTTATCCCTTTGTTTCCTTTTTTGGCACAAACTGGATATCAAACTGTTGCAAAATAACTATCCACTATGCCAGATTCCCAGTAAGCATACAAAGACTAAGTATAAATTTGAGTGGGTTATTGGAAGACAACAATTTGACCTCATCATGTTGCATGTAGTGCCTCAATTTCTGAACTACAAAGATTAATGCCAGGTTTCACTTTTCAATACTTGAATATTGAGTTTCTACATCAAGCATAGTTTGAATGAGATAGTAATGGTTGTTTTGATTCCCAGCATCATTATCTTGGGAAAGGAAGGCACCAAATGATCACTCTAAAGATGTCACATAGAGAATAAGTGGTCTTCCTTCAATAGGTGGCATTGATACTGGTGGAATCACGAGATATTTCTTGAGAGTATCAAATTCCTCTTGATAGTCTTTATTCTATTGATAGGTGACACTCTGCATTATTAATCTGGTGAAGGGTAAACACTTGACTACCAAATTGGAAATAAAGCACCGAATATAGGCCAAATGTCTTTAGATTCATCTAAATTCTTTCAAATTTCTAGGAGGATACATGACAAAGATTGTTTTTGTTTTATTAGGATCAACTTCAATACCACAATGACATACAACAAAGTTGAGGAACTTTCCCGAGGTTACCCCAAAATCACATTTCAAGGGGTTCATCTTCAAATTGTACTGCCAAATTTTATTGAATATGGCCTCCATATTAGCCAAGTTGTTGGAATGTTGTCTATATTTAACCACTAAATCGTCCACATAACATTTGAAAATCTTTCCTAATAAGGGTTTGAAGATATGGTGCATGGCATGTTGATATATTTCAACTATATTCTTTAAGACAAATGGAATTACCCAATAGAATAACACACATTGAGGGTCTCTAAAGGTTGTAGACTCTTCACATTCTAGGTACATGTAGATTTGATTATATCCAAAGTATCCATCGATGATGGAAATAGATTCATAGCCAACAGTTTTACCAATTAAAAGCTCTGTGATTGGAATTGGAAAGTAATATTTGGCACTATGCCAGTTACGATCTCTGAAATCAATGAAAACTCTGATTTTCCCATTCTTCATCTTCACTAGGACAATTTTTTCCAGCCATTTTGGATATTTAACCTCCCTAAAAAATTTATCCTTTCTAAGTTTATCAAATTCATCTTCAATTTTAGAGGCTTGAATTGGGTGTGTTCTTCTTGCTACCTTCTTGAATCCTCGATGTTCTTATGGAAAACCCAAATGATGAGTGGATACATCAGGATTAAGACATGAAATTTTTTTATATTTCCAATAAAATATATCACAATGTTTCTTTATAAATATAGTATATGTCTCTTTCTCTTCATAAGTAATGGCCTTACTAATTTGAGTAGGGCATGGATCTTTTTCTATACCCATATTTATTTCTCTGAGTTCATCCATAATGGTAGAGACACCTTCCTAAAATGTTGGAGGAGAATCCCTGAGATATTCCTATTCTTCTTCATTATGTGTTACTTATTTTATTTCTAATTTCATAGTAGATAATGAAGAAAAACTTCCAGAGTTAGGTGAGGACTCATTAATTGAACATCCTGAAGAATAGGTCCCCTTTCCTGACCCTACTGATGATGAAGGGTCTTCTTGGATTAATAAAGAGGAGCTGATGGATTGAGAATCATCATCCTTGTATTCCTCTAGTATTGATAAAACTTATTCTAATCTGATTGAAAAATTAGAGTCTTGCTGAAGTTCAGTGGATGAAATAAAGATATCTCCATTTAAGCTTTCACCACTGCTTGGTGAATCAACAATATCTCCCATGCTGTCAGGCACGATTATCGTAATTAACATTATGGAAGTCACTGGATGATTTCCCGGATTTGGTTTTACCCTTTCAATTTGATTTATATGAAACACATAATCTATACTCAAATGTATGAATGGGTTTGGTGGGATCTTTTACAGTCCATTCAGAGCATTGATTCTGGTAACCTCTTTTTTCATAGACCTTCTTCCCTTCGTGTAATAAAATTCCACCTCAATATACTAATATTACCAAGTTTTTAACGGATCCTTTTCACCATAAAATGTCCCAATATTACCATTGAAACAATAATTGAGACATTGGTGGTATAGTGAAGGAATGGTTTCATGTTTATGTAACCAAGGCCTTCCACGTAGAATGTTGAAGGTTGTGTCCTAATGAACAATCATGAAATCTAAATTAGACACAAGATCCCCAAACTGAGTTATGAGTGTACTCTCTCCCATAGGTTCTTTCTCATTCATTTCATATCCTTGAATAATTAAATTAGAAATAGATAATTCAAAATTCAATGAGGCCCAATTGATGAAGTGTAAATATATAAATGTGGTTGAATCCTGATCTATTGTCAATGATGGATCATTGGATGTATATTCCATTGACCCTTCTAGATAGATACAAGGTTCTAATATTTCCATGTACAACATAATCTTTATCTTCATCGGTAAAGGATATAACTTCATGAAATTTTATAGGATCATTCTCTATACGGTAAACCTCAGCATCAACAACTTAATTTTAAAACTCTTGAGGACTTGGCGAAGCCTCAATAAGTGCTTCTAAAAGATATTTTGATAGATTAAAGGCATAAAAAATTGATAACTTGGTTGATACTTGGGCTAACTATTTAAAAACATCATAATTTTGGTCTAGAGGTACGCATTTCCCAGCATGAAGATGCGGCTTTTCAGGTGCCTTGGAAGTTGACGCTCCTGATGTAGATGTACCATGTGTTGGAGAAGAAGATGAAAATACTCCTAGATTTGGTAGATTATATTTACTGGGTCTATTTACTTTCTATGAGATAGATACCGTAACCTCTAATCAGTTCTCGAAAATAATCATGTTAGGACCGAACTTGTCATGCGTGGAAGAAACTCCATGTTCTTGTTGAACCCAATAAAGGTATCTCCCACGAGTTCTGCCACATATACTGTTCAAGCAGGGGTAGATTTAAAATAATGGCTTCTAGAATAACCATGTCTTCCCCTATATCCTTGACCTTGGTCTCTTCCTATGGTTCCCCAGTTACATACAGGGAACTCGGGCTCATTATAACCAGAATCAACATTGGTATAGGAATCCGTCAAGTGGATAAAATTGATAGAACCAAGGATAAATTATTTATCCCATGAAGATTATGCTTGACATGTCAGTTTTAATTGTGTCATTTGGCGGGCGGTGCCCGTGCCTTTGAAATAGATGGCCTGAAGTCTGCCAAATTCAAGGAAAACTTTTTCATTGACATGATCTCTTTCTCATCTGACTTCTCTTTGTCTTTTTAATCACATTGCTTATTTTAGGATTGAACTTTATATGAATGATCTTTTGATGAAGGTGGTTTTGTTGTGTCAGGAGTGGAGGAAGACACAATTTTTTGTTTCAACTCTGTTTGTAGAATAACATGATTTTATTTGATCATTTTCCTGATCATCCAATCATCATATTTCTACACATTTTTACATTTTACTTCTTTCCATTCTCTTTATTCCTCTGGATTACTAGCATTAACACATGCTACTTGAGATGATGAAATTTTTAGTTTCACTTGTCCAGAGTCTACCATTTTTTATAGGAGGTCATTAAAAATAAAACACTCCAAAATGGGATGTCCAAACATCTAGTGAAAGGGAAAATAGTTAGAGAGATATTCATCTCCTTATTTGTTTGGTTTCTTTAGCCTTGGAAACTGAACCAAATTACTTTATAGAGTTGAGATGATGTAACTAAGAACTTGTTCAATCCAGAAAGAATAAACATTGTTCTTTAAATCCTCAAACTTTTTCCACCTTTGATCTCTTTGATCATCTTGACGAGGCGTTCATTGCTTCTGGTGCTCGGGAGGTGTAGCCCTTTGATATGATGAAGGTTTTGAAGTGGAAGAAGGTAGAATTTCTTGGTTGAGTGTGACTATAGTAGCCTCTAATTTCCCTGTTCTTCATCCTAGAGTTGATCGAATTATATGAGCTTTAGATTTAGTTTCCATAATGGAATCTTCTATCTGTTGAGAAATTGAATCAAGATCTCGACACCCTCCTATTTATTTCATAGGGATCAATGGTGTGGGTAACTCATCATGTATATTTTCCATACAAATTGGTAGCAACTCTTCATAAGAGAGTTCCAGATTTAAGGGATATGTTAATCCTTTCCATCGAGCAATGAAATATGAAACTCTTTTATTTTCCCTTTATTTTCAATTTGTAAGATCAAAAATTATTGCCTTAAGTATCATTGAACTAAATTGACGAAGGAATTTTTTATGGATATCTTTGAATCCAATAATTGATCAAGATTAAAAATTTGTATACCATACAAAATTTGTTCCCTGTAATGACTGCACAAAACACTTAAGCTTTACTGCTTCTTATTATTGATGAATCCCCATCATGGGATCACAATGATAAACAGAATGTGTTATGTGTTGTTCCGGATCTCCCTAACCATTAAATATTGGGAAAGTAGTATTCAAAAAAATTTGTGGGGGACATATCAAATCCACCCACTCATGGTTATATTTATTTTCTGGTTGAACCGGCATATGTCGTTCTTCCATAGCTTCCAATCAATTTTTTAATGTCTCAATTGTGTTCATAAGCATTTGGGGAATATTTGGATGAGCTGGGATTTGTATAGGTACAACAGCTGGAGCTTGAACTCATTCAACGAGCGGAAAAACCACTTGTGGTATTTCTGCTAGTATTTTCCTTGGAAAGCCCATGGGAATAGGCCTATAAGGATGTGTTTGATCCAACCCTAGATATGTACCCAATGGAGGGAATTCATTATCTGCATCTGTAGTTACCACAAATCTTCTTTTCTATGGAACTCCTACATGATGTTCAAGTTGAGGATCTTCCTGGGGAGTATTTCTAGAAGAAATGATGCTTCAAAGTAACTATGTATTGATTCTCTTCATCTCTTTCATCTTCACTTCTTGTTGTGAAAATCTTTTTTCAAGTGAAAGGTATTGACCTTATCCAGTGGAAAATTGAGATTTGATCTGAATTTTACCTTTCCCATTGTTAGATGATTTTTGGAGGGGTGGGAGTTGGTTATTTGGGAGCATACCTAGATTCTGGGTAAGCCTCTGATTTCAGGTATGTACACCTTCTTCATTTGCTTCAGTGTGTACCGTATTATGGATAAGAACTTCATCTTCTGATTCCCCTGAACAAGACTCATTTTTTTAGGATCTTATACAATGGTGTTAATAACATTCACTAACACATAATGCATTGATGTCATTCTATCACTATCATTGTAAGATCGTCTCCTTCTGTATTTTCCATGAGATTATATTCTCCTATATGATGAATTCTTGGTAATTTTTTGGCAGACAGTTACCTGAAGGTAATACTTGGGTTGTTTAGTTGTGTTATCACTTTATGGATTCTTCATTAATCGAGAGAAAACTGACTTCCATTGAGGATGGGATTTTATATGTGAAAAATCCCCCATCCCTTCAGGCTGGGGATGTTCCTGTTCTTCTTCACCAATCCATTTAACTTTGTTTACTGAATTCAAAGGTTGAATTAAAAAATCCCCCAATCTTGCAAGATAGGGTATCTCTTGAACTACTATGGTTGAGATTCATGTATCTTCTCTTTTGATTTTGTGAATTTTCATTCAGACATTAGTCGGGTTAATTATCTGACAACCACTCAAATCACATGTTTTAGAATATCATTGTGGTATTTCACACATTTGTGTTATCTGACGGCTGGCATACTCTAAGCGAAAGTCTGGCAGAAGATTTTTATATTCTTGATGAGAAAGTAACTCAACAACTTGTTTTCCTTGGGCCTGACTCTAATAAGAACTAGTTAAGGCATGTTCTTGAGCGTACATTTGCTTAAATACAAAATCTATTGATTATAGATGACCATGGGAAATAAAATTTAATGAGACCACTTTTTGCGAGCATTGTTGATTTTGGAGTGTAGTGAAATGCAATGATCCCTATTCACCCCATTCTTTGATACGAACACCAGATGGATCATCAAAAAGTAACTGGTGCAGCCTCTTTAGAGCATTGAGTCATGAATGCTGAAGGGTTCTCTACTTCTTTTCAACATTGGGATGCGAGGAAACTGTGAGATATTCCAAGTTAATTTTTGTTTCAACCCTTATATTACCTTTACATTATTCTTATATTCATCATATTGTACTACATTGGTTTTTAAATGACGAAGAGTCTTCCATAAGTTGAGGAAGACATCATGAATGTAATTTTCATCCATCAATTTTGGAATGTTGTATTGAGAATTTTCCAAAGACCATAACATGACTTGTGATTATCCTTTAGCAAATTGTTTTATTATGTTTAACATATCTTCATCATATTTCACTAGAGTTATCTCCATTTGGTCTGGCCAAAGTGGATTCTTTTCAATTGTTTTATTAAAAACAATGGAACCGACTACTTTTTACTCTACCATATTGGATGGGAAATGACCCAAAGGAGGACCATAGAATGAATGTCACCTAATTATGTCTTCTATTAGAGAAAATATTTCACCTGTTAATGAAAATGCATTAGACATGACTGGCCTTGTGTTTGCAAGTGCCTCAAGATAAGAGGGCTTTCTCATTACTACATTGTCAATTATAGAATTATCTTGACAATGTGAAATACTACTATAGAGATAACATTCACAATGAATTCCATCATGGGGAGGACCACCATGGTGGATTACAGTAAGTGATAGATACTATTTCTCATTTGACTTCTAGCCATAGAGAGGGTTGTGGTAGATCTCATCTGGAGATAGGCTCTCTGGATTGAATGATTTTTCATAAAGCAAGCCTTCATGATGAAGTGTCTGATGGGGAACTTCAGAATTACTACTACTACTCCCATAATTAGGAAATGAGAGGGTAGGGTCTTGAGCTACAATCGATAAATGTGTGAGGGATTCAATAACTCCTTCATTAAGAAAATCTAGATCGTAGTATGTATCTAGATTTTCCAACTATGTTTAGAGATACTTCTTCTTGGATACTCTCTTGCACTTAGTTGGGGCCACTTTTTGGGAAAATTGGTTATCATGGGAAGGTGTATGTGCCAGATTTAGAGTGGTCATCAGAATGGGATGATTAACTCCACTTGGAAAGGGTGTATGTTCTCGATCCTGTTGTCTATATGACATGGGGTAGTATGCCCCATAACCCTCCATGACTGAAGTAGAGGTATGTATCTGCTCTGAGATGGCATGTCAATGTGTCATCCAAGATATGGGGAAAGATTTATGGGTATGTTCCCCTGGTACTACTGAAGTTTTTGTTATGATATTCTGGCATGCTTCCAGAATATGGGAAGGAATTTGTGTATATCCTTTCACCATTTCTAAGATGTGTTTTGGGACATCAGTGGAAGAAATGGGAATATATGTCCATTCCATGTTGTGAGTAGGTATATTTTCCTACTCCTTTTCTCATTTTCCTTTCAATTGATACTGAAAATACTCATGTATGGGGGCAGAGGGTTGATTTTTCCCCAGATTTGTCATCGGAGCTTTCCGACTGACTTTTCTAGGTGCTACCAAATGAGACTGTTGGTAGGATTGATTAATACAGGAAGGTGTATGTGCTTGCTGGATATTTTTCTTCAAGCATGGTTGATGAAATTCTTTCAATACTGGTAGATGAGACTCCTTGAATAATTGGTAAGTGTAAATAGGTTTATGTTTCTATTTACCAGTTTTCACCACATTTGATTGGTAGGCTTCCTTAAATGTAGTCAGATGAGCCTACTGACTGGATAATAATTTGTAAGCAGGTGTATATACCTGTTCATGGTACTCCACTGGATTTTCCTAGTGGGATTGGTGGGTTGGTGCGAGATGAGTCTACTGGGTAGCGGAATTAGGACAGACATGTGTATGTGCCTGCTCGTTGTTCGCCATCAAGTTAGGATGATGGACTTATCTAGAGGGGATAGAGGTAAGAACCTACTCCCTATTGTCCGGTCATTGTACCCTAAAGTTCTTCTTGTGTGACCAAGTCTAGGGGACTTGGGCCAAAAATCCAGAGGCAACACCCCCATTATGTTGGGGGTTCACGGCTGCACAATTCTTCTGGTGGTGATTGTTTGTGGGAGTCCTCATGAAGGACCCATGCATCTTTTATTTGAGGCCCTGAGTGACCTCTTGATCCACATACCTATAGTATGGAAGGGACTGGTTGTTATGTTCTAGGGATAAAGACCCAAAATGGTTGAAGACAATGGTTGCAACCATCTTCTTCTTGATCATCGATCATTATTGATAGGATGATCGATGATTTTTATTAACTTGGAGAACATGTCGGGTAGCCTCCATGGTTGGTATTTTATTGTGCTTATGGTACTCCTTCAACAGTACATTGAAGACCCAGCGTTGAAGATGTTGAGTGGGTGATGACGTCCTTCTAGTGGATGATGATCCATCATGAGAATCAGATGATAAATTCATAGGTTTCGTCTGGAAGAAAACCATTTTAAAGTAAAGGGAGTTCTGAGAAAAAACTTGAACAATAATAAAATACATTAAATCAATAACTTTTAGATGGATGCATGAATTATTTATTCCTTTTAATTGCCTTCATTTATCAATTGATAGGGTACTGACAGGTGGGTAACATTATTAACTTGGTTAAGGATTCACGTCGGGTTCACCATTTTTGTTTCTTAGTTCCTTGAAATGTATGTTCTAGTTTAAGAATCAATACTTCCAGGTAGCTTCCAGTGGACTTATTCATGGAACAGGAAGCATCCAATAGTTCTTTATCCAAAAGGTACCTGCTTTCCAAAGGCAGGCGTTCGTTATGTTTGATCTTTTACGACACTTAAAAACATGCATTGGTTGAGATGATGGGAGGTCGGACTCATCACACCATTTTGGGGGGAATTGTTGTCTACTCCAGGACTCTCTTTATAAATTTAAGATATTTTCTTGAATCCTTAATAATTCACCAAGTATCACATAGGTTTACCTTGTAATTTTCAATCACTTATTAACATGTGTGAAATTTAGAATCATCCGTTTATATTATAAATTATTCACTAATGGAGATATCTATATGTATTCAAGGTTCTCTATCAATGGTATCCTCTCATATACTACTTATAGATTCTTTTAATCATTTCTATGATGATATTGGTTTTTAAGCCACTCAGTGGGGCACTCTGAAATTTATTCTCATCCAGGGAGATGAATGTTTGTTTTAATATTTTGATCATACCCATGAAATGGGCTACCTATATATCCTTGTGAAAATAATCATAACCCTTATAGTTAGGTGTCGTTTAATGGGACACATTATAACTTTTAAGGTCATGTTATAAGGACCTATCCATACAGTTTAATTTCATGTGTTAAGGACATCTAAGAGAAAGGTGCTTAGTCAATGTTTGGTGTGGGACTTATGCCTAAGCAACCCAAGGAACATGGAAAGGATATGGGTTTCCAATTAAGATTATACCATGTTGGGAATATGAACCAGGAAGAACAGGATTGATTTGATGTGTTGGGTTTGAACCTCAAGGAGGCTTCCTACATATCCCATTTGGATGGGAATCAAAGGCCACATAGTTTGATAAGTCTCATAGTAGAGTATAGACCTTCGATAGAAATGAGTTGGGGATTAATTCTTGAAAAGGATGCCTTGATGATTTGGGGGTTTAATTTGGGGCATATTCCAAAGGAGGATTCCCAAATTAAGGGAATTGGGGTTGGATTCCTGAAGAGTATATCCATTGATCTTGGGCCCTGAGAAGGATTCCTATGTATCCTAAATAGGAGGGGAATTATATTTCTCATAGTTCATTGATTTTTTGGGGATCATGAATAAAAGATGCCCATTTGAGGGGACATGATTGGGTGAATCCTTTTTGGAAGGGAACCCTTTTGATCTTAGGCCTTCAAGTAGGCATCCTATGTATCCTGGTTTGAACCGGAATCAGATTTCTTGTAGTCCAATAAGTTGTGAAAATGTTGTGATAATGAAAAATCTATAAGCCCATGTGAGTCATTCTCAGTGTGAGAGACAATAAGATTTCATATATTCAAAAAAGTCACCAACACTTTTCCTCTTCCTCTAGTGGAAAAGGGCATGCCTTTGACGACAATGGTGGATGAGGTCGAGGCGATCGGGGAAGAGGGTGAGGTGAAGAGCCTTTGCTCTATTAAATTTACATTGGACAAGGGTCCAATGTATGGAAGGAGTGAAGGTGAAGGAATTACAGAGGAGGAAGATTGAAACCTCCTACTTTAATGGTTCGGGGGTTACACCCGAATGGTTTCCCTAGTGGATATCAGAAGGGGAGAGAGACTTCTCCTTTGCTTGCATGGAAAATAAAGTGTTAACTGTACCTTCCAAACCAGATACTTGAGGTTCCGGGTCATAGAGATGAAAAGGGTAGGACAGAACCCAAAATCTAATCCTCCAAACCAAGAACTTCCCAACATTGTTCATGGGATAAACGTCTATTTGACTACAAATATTCAAACCCACAGAAACTCCATGAATCCTAACCCCATTGTGAAACAAATGTGGGAAGCCATTGACTGAGGATATGCAAACCCAAAATAGGAGACACACTAATGTGCCTTTCCCAAAAGGTTTGATATGTTAGGAGGTTTTGGAGGAGGTATCAATAGAATCTCTTTCAAACAAGGGATCCAACCGAGAAGAAGCCTTTCCATGAATGGCTTTAAAGAGGGCTTAATTTATTGTATACTGAAGAGAGTATGTGAATCAAAGAAGGGAACCCAATTAAGAACTAGAGTGAAAGTATGGGTGTTCAAGTAGGCTTGGGTGATTTTATGTTCACTTAAGTGATGAAAAACCTGGATGTTAATAATTGGGTGAGACCCAACTCAAGCCTTTAAGAGTATTCACAGGTATTCCCAGAAGTGGGATGCAAAAGTTCCTATGAGAGGAATAGGTGGTGTGCAAGTGTTTTTGATTTAGGGAGGTTGGTCACTTTAGGTGTACAAGTGTTATGTATTTAAAACACTAAAAGGACTTAAGTCCTATGATCCTCCTTCAATTACTGTTCTTTAGGTGTTAAAGAACTACCTTGAAAGTCGTGGAGGACATGGGTGGAGCACTAGGGCGAAGCACTAGGGCGACCAGAGCCACAATTAGGCTTTAGGGACATTCTTCCATACAATTGAAAACCCCAAGGGTCTATTTATAGGCAAAAATATGACCCTGGGAGAAAAGAGATTGGGTACGCAAGTGGGTTTCATGACAGATTGGGCGCACAAGTACCTTGCATGCAGACGACACCTTGCTCGGACTAGGGTGATCCAAAACTCAAGCCTTTTCAAATATTGATTTTCTTCATGTGTTTTATATGTTTTTTATAAGTTATTTCCCTTTTTCATTTTTTAGACTATTTGATGGAACAGAGTGTCAACATTCATGAAAGACCCTTTACTGATTGGCTAAATCTCTTCGGTTCAGGATGATCTGCTGCATAATTTTGTATAGAGGATAGCAATCAAAAATCTTCACCCCTAGATCATCGAATAATTGGAAAAGATGCTCCCCTTTATGGATGAATGACTCCAGAGGGGTCTCAACAATCATGACATGGATACGCTCCTAGATTATCCTATGGAGTGATTGTTCCTCGGAATCCGACATAGAGGCTGTAGTAGAAGGATTACCAACTAGCTAAATCAATGTTGAAATAAGAGAAGACATTCCATACACTTCTCTCTCAATTGTCGTATCTTCCATAGCCTACATCGAAGGTCTTATATCCTTAACAAAATATGACTTAACAATCGAATAATCATTAGATCAAGGTATATTTCCCAATTCCTTTCCTAATTACTCAATTATTTCAATTTGTGCCACATATAGAGGAATTAGTGACATAGGGGTCATGTCCACATGGAGGACCGGCTGGCCTAAAACTCCATTGGGATGAGTTTCTTCCCAAGCCTGGAAATAATCATTGGTGAGGAAAGAGGGAGTGTCAGCAGCAAAAAATATGATCATAGATCTTGTATATTCATGAGATAATATCTTCAAAAATTGGCAGATGATGCCAATATGTTTCTCCCCTCAGATGCTAGCCAAAGGAATGGGGGAGACTCCCTGAATGTATCTAAGAATTCAGGAAAATTGATATGGAACCTCTAGATAACAAATAATCAGCCTGTCCACCCTAAATGCAAGGATCACATCTTGAAAAGATATCACATAAGATCTCTCATTAAGTGAGTTCCTACCATCATCAATAACCAGACTGCCCGACACACAGAAGGTGGAAATGTCAAAGATACCAGATTGGTATAGTGAACCATTGACTTTTATTGGGGTTAAGAACATAGGAACAACCCTAGAATGTTCACTAGTCTAGGGATGGATACCCAGTCCGAGATCCTATAGTTATTGTAATACACATAAAAATATAAGTACATCCCTATCCAGAAAAAGAGGAACTCAATAGGACCACCAATCTTGCAGGGAGAGTTGCATTATTGGATATGACCCAACATCTAGTAGAGGTTTACAAGAACTAGTATCTCCATGTTAAGGTACCAACCTCCTTCAATATGTGGCGCCATTATCAATATGAAAACGTGAATTTCCAAGTGTGTATCCCCTGTGAGGAAGCGTCGCATATTTTGGAACATAGTAAGAAAACCTTCCAGCATGAGGTATGGAGAAAACCTCTAGGTTCACTCGATATCCCCAGGAGGTGTATTCCCTAACTTCTATATTGTCTCAATATGATCAAAAACTATCACATACTTTTTTTGATGGGAATATATGTTGGAGGATGACATTGGGATTCACCCCACTTCTGCACATGAAAATATTGATCCGATCATTGAAGGAAATAAGTGAGTGCACTGTCAGCTCTCACCCTATCCTCTTATTCACAATGGATAGCATCTACTTTCATGGATCTAGATACTATAGAGGATCGTACCAAACAATTATAGCAGGAAGAAATTTTTTGTACATCTCTTCAAGAGGGGGGATGTTTCCCAGTTGATAGATATCCCATTAACTGATACCCACCTCTTCGTGAATAAGATGGAACATGTTTGTACCAGGAAACCATTTACTAATCATTTCTTGAAGGAGGTCAAGCTGGTGATAAATAATGAATTGGGATATCCATATAGCTTCATGGAGGTCAACCCTATATAAATCATCCGAAAATTATGAATAGTTCTACCTCACCCAAAATGTCCATGCCCATTCATCGAAGAAATTGAGTCCAGGACAAAGATCCAATTTGAAGTACCACCCAACACTAGTGGCATTTATAGAAGAGGTGAATATTCTTGAGTAACTCTAGGTGATAGGTTGTTGATCCAGGTCATGACCATCCAAACTTAGGGGAGATCGGGCCAATAGATAAGATAAGACCTAAGATTGGGCAGTAACCAACTGGCCTTCATCAGTGATTGTTACCTAAATGTAGTCAAGAGATCTAGAAACCTAGTGAAATGGTAGGTTAAAATCTAGGGGAGGTATAGTGGCATCATCCAGTAATCCAAATTTTTATACTGGAAGTCAATCTAATAAGGGATAATTCTAAATGTTGGATAAAAGGAACTTTTTCAGTACCTCATTATCAGTATGTACATGATAGCAGGGATCCACGTTGCTAATCATTGAAATCATGTACCTATTATTGGTCACAAATGGGGATCTTTTATGAGTTCTATAATCCATCTAAAAACAATTAAGTGGCACATGTCAGAAAAAGGGAAAACAAGGTATTGACAATAATAAAGCATGGAATGTGACAATGACATCATGTAAATCACATGACTGAGCCAAGGTCCCATGAACCACATCAAGGAGATAATAAATCCTTGTTCCTATGAATGAAACTCAGGGTGTGTAACCCCTAAAAGAAATCACACATATCACACGACCCCCTCCGAAGACTCGCTATCACGTGACCCTAACATGGTCATGTGAATCACCAGTGATTGAAGGATCGAGCCAACAAATCCCAAAAAACCCTCAAGGAAAACATATCCTTTACAGAAGATGTCTGAGGAATTTCCAAAAATCTGGTTCGTATTCAAGGAAGAAAAGAATCTGAACAAAACATCGTCATGCATAAGATCTTAGTGGAATTGGTTCACGACAAAGGCTCACTTACATGGTTCACAATCAGGATTCGCGACAAGGTCTCGTGACAGGAGCAACAACAAGAGTGCTCTGAGAATATTTGGTTGGTGAAATAAATTCTCCTCCACCCCCACCCCCCCATATATATAGGTGTTTTTAAAAATACCAAAGGTTTCCCAGTAGACCAAACGTCACCCAAATCATTGGTTCTGGACACCATCAAAATCTTTATCGGGCATTGGTTTTCATTTTAACTGAGTCCTCATCCCCTCGAATGTCACTCCTAAGGGGGGTATTTATTGATTCCCTCCAAATAAGCATCAAGAAAATCACAAAGGGAGAAATTCCTAAATATGGGTATCATTTTCCCTACAAAATCAAGAAGGAAGAGAATGGATGAAGACTTATGAAGCCTCTAAGAGACACGCGATCGCGTGACCTTTTCAAGGTCACATGAAGTCTCCCCTCATGGTGTATCACCCACAGATTGTCCAGAAAAACCCCCCTTTAACAAAACTACCAAAATTTGTGAAGACCCATAGAAAAACTAATGATCACCCTCATGATGCATGGTTATTCATTAGTGATTTCCTGAAACACCACCCAAAATCCTTTAAAAATAAATAACGATGAGATTATAAAGGAAGAGACCCCCAGTGGTCCTGAATATCATGTTCCAAATCATCACTAACTAGAATAATATCCCTTGGTGATATCTAAGAAATCTTTCATAACCCCCAAGACTTCACCACATAAAACTAAGGAGATAAAGGAGGGAGGGAGAGAGGGGTTCGTGGATGATGAGGGACATGCGAAACACACCCCAAGTGATCCTCAATACACAGTGAATCCTTTAGGAAGCCATCTGGTTTTTCATCCTCACCACAGGGAAGTCCTAGGGAGTGTCCAGACAACCCCATGGTGCTCTAAGGACCGGAGGATAGACCTATCCACTATATGATTGCACACACTCCATATGAACCATATTGGTCATGCAATAAATCAACCAAAAATTGAGTAAAATTCATAGAAATTACTCATGACAACTCGCATGACCTTTGATCATTGTAAAATAAAACAAAGGAAATGAAAATTTAGGAGGAGAGAGTGGTTTATGGTCACTGAAAGGCATGTGATGTTCCCTTGATGACCTTCGAGGCACAGTGATTCCTCAGCGACATGTCTTCCTTCTCTCACCGAAGAACATTGGATTGTCATCCTCTCCCTTAGGAAAAATAGATATATTTATGCATGAAATTTTTTCTACCCCCATGTGACCCATATTGGTCATGTGACGCATCTCCAAAAAATATAATAAATACCGTCGAAAACACAAATCCAATCTTGAATGACTCCCAAACTTTGTTACATAAAACAAAGGGGATCAAAATAGGGGAGGCAACAGGTAATCATGGTACCTGAAATTCATGAGACGCACCTAGTACACACACAGTGATGTCCCATGAGACCCTGAGACATGTCACCCAAGGTTTCACAAGCGTATTCCAACAGACACTCAGATCTCATGAGGATCTTTGGACAAGTCAACGTGGAAACATGAAAGTCCTTCAACATGCACGCATGATCTAAAAAGTATATGATAAATGAATAGACTTATGATCAATAAAATTTAGGCAACCCACTCGAAGCAGTCCATGATAGAGGATCTCTAAACCGCATGACACCATACCCCCTTCGCTGGCTCCAGCCTTGACTCGCACTAGATACACCGCAAAAACTGGTGAGTACCTGAGATGCTTAGTTCTATAAATTCCCTAACCCAAAATTAATAAAGGGTTGTATTATTGAAGGATACTAGGAATATTGGATCCTTTATTCCCAGACTCAGCTCTCAACTTTGATAGACATCTCAGAGTGGTAGATCATGTGACCAAATAGCTTTTTGTCAGATAATACACCAACACATAGATGGAGTAGTCATGTGTTAGTCATAAAGTGCTTTCTGTGATCACTCATAGATCATGAAAAGGATCTATAGTGGGTTATATGAATATTTTTCCACAATCCCACTAGATCACGCAAGACTCAAGACAAACTGACACCGAATGAAACCAAGCCTTTTGCAATACAAGGGTTATAACCAAGATCAAAGGGAAGAGGATTAAGATAAATACATGTTCATTGTCCCGTATACTCTTCTAATGTGTCATACAAAGACACATGATGACACTAGGATACATCAACAAGATCTCATGACACTCCTTCAACATGTCACTAAGGACACACGAAGTCCTCCAGACATGTTAGGGAACCCCATACAGTGCCCCTGTGGGTTCCACTTCGATCATGTGAAACCCCTGGGTCCATCACCCAAGACTCAAAACGTCCCTAATATGCATCTACCGAATCATATAACATCATTTTATCATGTCATACGAGACTCAAAAAAGAACATAGACGTGATAACCAAGCTCTCGTGACACCCTCCAGGCAATTTAGTTGAGACTCGCGACACCCTCCAAATATGTCGGCCAAGTCTCATAATTACTCCTAGTGGTGTCATCCAAGTTATGTGAAACCCCTTAGATTCTTCCACATTGTATCTCATGAAACCTTACATGTGTGTCAAGCTAGGTCATGGGATGGATCTCTGGGTATGCCAGCTGGGTCATGCACCACTGTTCGAAAAAGAAGGTCGTGTCAACAGGGAATCCAAGAATCTATCGTTGTTGTCAATACGTGGCATGTAATATAGGATCAATACAAAAGACTCAGTTCATAATCCCTAACATAAAGGTAACTACAAAGAATTTTATTCCTACCACACTTAGGATACATAGGCCACTTCCATCAAGGTTTAAGCTCCATATTGATCGCCTAAGGAGGGACCATCATATGATCCCTATATCCATGGAAATGACATTGATTACTTGATAACCCTTGTTTCTCAAAAAAAGAGAATGGATCATGTGGTATTAAGGTGTTTCAATAATCACATCATCTATTATATAAACCCCCATAATGGTATAGGCAGCCTCGGTGCATAGGCCCTGACATAAATCAAACTACGACAACTCTGATTCCTACCATAATCAGGATATGTAGTATGCCTTCTCAAGTCCCATGATTTATACGAAACACCCCAAGGACTATCCCAGTATGCATGTCCCATACATATATGATGATAGGCTGATCATCTATCCCATTTATTTCTCACACTGGGAATAGCACACAAGGGCAAAGGGAGATATGAATGAACACCTCATTAGGTATCATGAACGAATGTCCCTCATATATTGGTATACAACTTACAGATAGTCCCAAGAGTCACAATGAACTACATGGTTTTTCATTACTATGAAATCTAGGATACATAGGAAACCTCATAATGGATCAATCTTATCCTCATGGTATCAATCGCCTCCTCATATGGCAACACATTTTGAAGCAATTGGTTAAATGGTTACAACACTTAATGTAGTCTTTCTCTACTCAGGGAATGGATGAAGAGCCTCGGATACATATAGATGGATCCATTAACAATGTTCCCTATATTCATATAATAAGAGAATTAATAGAAAAAATGATTTTTTATTGTAACTGGACCTATATTGGGATTGGGAAGAGATCTAAAAATATATCTTAAATCTATAAGAGAGTCCCAGAGTAGAAAATAAGACACCCCAAAAGGGTGAAATGAGCATGAACTCCCATCCTTTAGATCAATGCGAGTCCCCAAGAGTTGATGGGCCTAAAAACCTAGATTACCATTGAACATTGGAAAGTAGGTCTGTACCCAGCTACAAATAGGGGAACCATTGGGAGTTTCTAGGGAATGTGACAATGGTTTTATGAAGAGAAAAACCATTTCACACCACAAAATCCTGATTAAACAGACACTGAGAATGAGTTTCCCGAACATGACTAAAATATATGAGGGAGACCTAGAATAGGCGATGAGATCCAAGGATAAATCCATGGATGGAGTAACTGACATCCAAACATATAGTTTCAATCAATGAGTCGACATAATAGATAAAATTTATAGAATTCACCTTCCTTTGGAAAGCGGAAATGAAGGGAAACAAAAGTATCATGTCACTGCCAAGTAGAGTAATGATTCTGGACCTGATGAAAGCATCAAATACAAAAATGGTAAACCTGACATGAAAATATTATTCTAATCCATGGGGACTAGTATCATTTTTTGCATCGTAAGATTTTCATGACATCGAATCTTGATATTCGGCACCATGTTCCACTAAGAAAATGGTGGGCCCAACATGAAAATCACCTTTGATATGGAGAATATAACATTATGCATCCTTGTTCTTCGACATCATTAGCATGGATATTTCTCTTCTTTGGGAAGAATAGACAATGTTGGGGCATTGGTTGTTAGTTTAACTTTACCTATACAAATGTCTGAATGAACATTCCTTATATGAATCAAGCTATAAGAAGTGGGTGACCTAGCTCCAATAGGTTCCCAGGCAAGGGAAATTTTGGTACATATATCCCACATAACTACATCCCCACCACAAATTTCATGTAACCTTCATCCTTTGGGAACTCATGCCCTATCTCACCCATTGAGATCAGCTAGAGGAGGGTGGTAAATACCCTCATTTTCCAGTATGATAAGGATGGGGTCATTCAAACCATGGATATGTCCTTCCAATATCTCAAGTCATAGATGCCTCACTAACACCGCCACCCCCCCAAGGTATATGTAAGGAGAAACCTCCCCTTGTTCTAATGGAGAACTGCATCAGGAGTCTCTCCCCATAATTCCTTAATAGCTCACTCCCATATGCTGAGGAGGTAGGGGATGTCTGAGATGTGATTATAGTTTCCACTGCTCAGAATCTATCTAGGAGGGCTTCCAAT
The DNA here is from genome assembly GCA_963277665.1 of Viscum album. Lineage (NCBI taxonomy): Eukaryota > Viridiplantae > Streptophyta > Magnoliopsida > Santalales > Viscaceae > Viscum > Viscum album. The sequence goes on along the minus strand of OY728153.1, from coordinate 567,236,619 downwards.
GGGACCCATCAATACAATCACCAACTAGTCCTATAGGCCAATGATCAGGTTGAATTCATCCCCTCTCCACTATCCCTAGTCCAGAACACCTCATGTAAATTTTGAGGGAAGACCTAAGGCATTTCTGAAAGGGGAATCCTCTATAGCTATTCTGACCCCTTCCACCATTAAGGTATCCCACTAGATACCTGCAATAAGTGGATGAGGATCTATATTTTCCCTTTAAGGATTGTGACCCCATATGCCTCCTAGGAATGCTGTGTTGACTCTCTTAGTCGCTGGCACCACTATCACCTATTATGGGCCATCCATTAATGATGAAAACCAGTTTTAAGGTCCTCCCAACACTTCCACCAATAAGAACATAGGTCATCCCCATGTCATCATAAAAAAAGAGGAGGTCCTCCCCACGCCATAAAAAACCAATGCAGATGTCCTCCACACACCACCACCAACTAGTGAGGTGGTCATATCCTTCCAGATTATATGCGTTGTCCTGAAGATTCATCCCTAGGAAAGAGGGATAACAATCACAAGGACACCTATTTTCGTAGCGCATGCCATAATCCATAAATAGAAAACTTGAGAGACACTCATAAATCCTTGCTTAGTGAAGTCCCATTCCATCAGAAGTGGAACATTTGGAAGCATCATTTCATTATAGACATATCAGATTCTGAAGAGGCATATGACTCAATGAGGGAACCCTCATCCCCACTACTAGATACTGGGGAAGAAGTCCGGTAATTGAGGCTTACAGAATCACAACCCTTATTCCAAAAGATCCCTTAATCCCTCCACAGATACTTATATGTAGAGTTTGTTCTGTACTCTTTCCGAGGAATCAAAGTTTAACCATCTAAGTCATTGCTAGTTTCCCACCTCTCTACCTCCACACAAGATGTTGGAGAGATGTTAGGGTCTTAGTTGAAACCCATAGATGATGGTGATCACAACATTGATCCATAAATGGATACTTCCTCCCTCGCACATGAGGTAGTGGTAAGAAATCAATTTTATAAATAATTGATATTGAATCTAGATCCACCTCTAAGATACATCCTAGAGTGTAGAAGATATTTGAATCATTTACCATCCAATCTTTTAATAGAGAAGCCACAAAATTATATATCTGTTATTGTCTCCACGATTATCTCAACCTATATCGACCGGGGTTGGGCCAACCGAGAGAAGGAACCTTCTGCTAATCAAGAGGACATGTGTGAGATTTTGTATTTCAACCAGTTATCAATGGTGTTTTGGCCACCTATAGCTTATGAATTTAACATCATAGAGTCCCTCACTAAGGACTAGGTAGTGTGTTTATGATACATTACTTGGGAGACAAATCACCAACTATAGGATAAAAAGCTAACCTACCCAGGGAGCCACTAGCATCTCGATGACTTCAACCAGTAGTGCATGATGGTTGAGATTGCAGTGCTATTGGTCAATTAGAATTCTAGGTCATATGGATACTGCCAAACTATCCATCAGTCCAATGTTAAGAGCCTCACTTTTCTCCACTAGGTTATGGAAGAGTAATATCCACTCATACATATTAGAGGCTGGGGATAGTATGATTCCCTAAATTTTGGTCATATATTGTGGTAGTGACATGACCATCAATAGTGTCCATCATCCAACAGTGAGGATTCCCCTTTTAATACCATCATGGTTAATGTGATCACCACCGACCCACTAGAGAATCATAGAAATAGGTCCACTGATGTAGGTAATGATGGACAAAATCCTCTTCAAGGGGTGACATTGTACTTGGTAGACCATCCAATAGGAATATTCACTCATCAGAGGAGATAGGAAATGGGACTCATAAGACCCCCTAGTGAGATGTTACTTACTAGTTATTTGTATGTTGACAAAGTTAAGGAACATATCAAAACCCCTGAACCACCAGAGACTGTGCTGAAGGAAAAGTCAGGCCCTAGGGAATCCTCCTTTCTCAAAAATCTTAAGCAATTCAAAAGTCTCACCACTGATCTCATTTTTTATTGGTGAACGAACACTAGAAATATCATAAGAGACCATGTCTCTTCATTAGTGGGGCACCCCATCCTCCTTGGTCAGACTCCCCAATTTGAACTTGGTGACCCTGTGTACCTGGTCAGGAAAGATGTTGGGGTATACAGAAAGCGACCATGATATGAGTTTTCCAACCTACCTAAGCATCATGAGAAGCATGATTATCCCCCTTAGGATCAAGGTTGTGCTACTCCTCTAACTGATGATCCAGTAAAAACATTGGGGACAATAAATCCTTTCCAATATGACATGATAGATGCTCTCATTGTTTGTCTCATGGATTTTGAAACATGATAAGGGACGGTTCCTCCTAAAAAAATGTTGTACCCAACATGGGTGAATCATGTCTGAGAACTCCAAAATTTCTCTAATCCTAGATTCACCCCATTTAATGGGATGAGTGACCTGCTATTGCATTTTAACCACTTTTCATCATGTAATGGTCCAATTTTTAGAACTCCAAAGTAATAGAAAGCTGCTAAGAACTGATGCTTCATCCAATCTTTGGAAGGGCCTGTATTTTTCTACTTTAGTTAGATTCTCATAGGATATGTTTTTGGATGGTAGGATCTCTATATAAAATTTCTCTACCAGTTTAGCTCCACATCATGCAATATGAGCATTGTAGACCCCTTTAAATGATAATAGAGGCCTAATGAGTGAGTCATTGAATTTGTTACCCATTGGAATAGACTCACATACTCACTCAACATTAAACTATCCTAGGAACAATTTCTCACAATGTTAATGGAGAACATAAAGAATGAGCTATTCCCTACCCTCAAATCCCTGAACTATTTCTGTGTATTTCAGTAATTCTTCAAAAAAAATCATTATATAGAAGAATCCTTTCAGCATACTATAAAAAATTCATGCACATTGCTACTTAAATCTCCTACGATAAGGTATATAATGATATAAAAAACTACATATATGCATGAAGAGGTCCCCAAGACATTACACCAACTAGATCCTTTGTCGGATGTTCCTTGTCGAGTGCAGCCTTATCAGGGGCAACCTCACCCAGCGTAGCCTAACCCAACACATCATTTCCCAGAAAATCATCCACGATGATAGAGGGTGTCTCTAGCCTCTCTTCAAGGACATGATCTTAGGTTTACTTTACCAAATAGGTGAATATGATATATTTCTTCAAGTATTTGAAGTTCTGAGGGTATTTCATCTATTCCTTAGAGAAGGGAATCTTAAAGTTTCCAAAATTCAAGAGACTCTAGGGGAAAAACTCTTTGGTCGTCCCAATCACTACCCATATCATAGGATCCTTAGATACACCATAAAAGAATTATTTTTATACAAATATTGACACTGGGACCAATTAGACCATGTCTTAGTCAATATGGGTGATGTTCCAGCATAGGTGATACAAGTATCTATTGACCCCGACAATGAAAGTGAAGACTCCGATGTATGTTGACTGGTTGGACTGTATGGTTCTTCCTAATGCCCATGGAAATATTTTTTCCCTCTTAAGCAAGCCAGAACCACCTATGGTTGTTGTTCCTCCTCTGAATTTTAGCTCCACATTCACATCATAGCCTTCCATGTCTCATAAAAATAGGTGTCGATGGTGCAAGGGAATTCAGTATCCCCTGCCACTACCAAAACTGTATCCCACTCCTATAGATTTCATGACTCCCAAATTGGGAGATGCACCTAGGGTACACCCATACCTAGAATATTCCATATATAAGAATAATAGTTACACCTTTATTGAATTTTATTGATCTAGTGGACCACTTCACAACACTTAATAGTGAATAATTTCATGAAAACCCCATTGGGTTTCTTCATCCAACGTCATCAATGGAGAGGAATAAGACATGTGATCCATCTGAATGATCATGTTAGTGCTCCAAACTAGGATGTTTATTATACTAATACTATAAAATAGGCTTTTGAAAATTGTAGAAATCATAGTACACCATGTCTGCTCCTTCAGGTACTCCTCAACATATGAATGTATTAGTCGATCATGAAGATCATCCACAACTAAGTTGTGATCAATATGTACAGATAGGTCCTAAACTCAGCCGATTGATACTCATACGAATATTGTTAAAATTAGGCAATCTAATAATTAACATAATGATTCCAGTACTAGATAGACCCTGGTGGTTCAAACAATGACATCTTCTATGATCCCTCTCAAGGAACGAGCTTATGTAGGAAAAAATATGCCCCTGGTATCGAAATGTTATGTGAAAAATCATTAAAATTGAATATCTATGATTACTTTGATCATTGTGGATCTCCAATATTCAAAATAAATTCATGAGATCCTTGATGAAGCCTTAAAAATACACCTCCAGTTCGAGGCTAATATAGTTTATGCTGAGGCATACTATGAATAGGATGTAAAGAAAGAGAAATGTAGATCCATAATCTACTTTTATATAGAAGATGAGGGTTCAACCCTTTATGGAGAACATATTCTTTTTGTATGTCATGGGTCAGTTTAATGGTGTGAATATATTCCACTACCTCATGGATACTAGCATTGGGATTAACCTCATCCCATCAAGGACACTCCATAAGCTGGGGCTAATAGAAGTAGATCTGACTCCCTCTAACATTATGATCCAGGGATATCATAATAGTGAGAAAAATCCATGTGCAATAAATTGGAATAAGGACATAGTTTGGTGGTCTGATATCCAACACTGAATTTATGATAGTATTGTAGGATATTGGCTACACCATGCTATTAGAAAGAACTTGGAGTCATTTTCATGCAGAAATCCCCATTCATATCACATGTTCCTAAAATACTCCCTTAATGGTTGAGTAGATGTATCCTTACTTGACTCTTGTGACGCCCCCTATCTTGATGTTGTAAACTACAAGAAGGGAAGGAGAGTTGGTCCAGAATGACGAGTTTGAGTACATCAATGCTCCTAATGATCTAGATAACACTATAGTTGATCCTTGGGTAGAATTGAATGAAAATTTAATTATAATGATTCATTATTTAGATCCCATGATTCCATACCTAGATGGTTTTTTGTTGTCTCAAATAAAAAGGAACACTCATAGATTACCATGTACTCTTACAATGGACAAGTTCGACTGGTATCAGAAGGACCTACTCCTATGAAGTACTGAGAGGTTCTCCCTATTTCCAATGATCAATGGGATTCATTCATGTTCCACAAAGTAGGTATGTCACAATTAAGACTGAATTGTTTCCATTACTTTGATATCAAGAGTGATCCCAACAGTCAGAAATTTGATGGAATTGGCTCAACATATTTTACTGAAATAGTCTCCATAGAGAAGGACCCCTCATCAAGGATTATGTTTCTACCAAATCAAACACCAATTCTCCCCCTGGGGAGAATATCCTAGAAAATCCTACTCCCCCCCTCTGATCCTTCTATCTCAGATGATGAAGAGGATATAGAAGATTCCCCTCCTAAATTTTAAGAGGGTATCTCCACCAATGTCGATGAGTTAACCAAGGAGAACCTAGGTATTTAGGAATATCCAATGTTTCCATTTATCTTTTCAACCATGTCCCCATAGAAGCAATAACAATATGTGACCCTCTTGAAACAACACCATGACGTATTCTCCAAGATCTATTATGAGATAATAGGGCTATACCATTGGCTTAATATTCATCACCTTGGCCTCCTAGTGAGTCATCGTAGATTCAAAAATCCTCCTAGGAAGATGAATCACTTTCATGGTTCATTGTTCGAGGCTGAATTTTACAAGCATATCAAATCAAAAAAATTAGGGAAGTCCTGTATCCTAGGCAGTTGGAAAAAATTATCCTAGTCAGGATGAGGAATGGTTAGTTTAGTGTCACCAATGACTTCTAGGGCCTCAATCACCAATTATTGAAGGATGATTTTCCCCTAACAGTGATAGATATATTTATTGATTATATAATAGGATTTTATGTTCTTTATTTTAGTGGGAGATAGGTCATTCAAAATCAAATATAAATGTCCCATGAGTATGAAGATTCCACCACCTTGAGGGTGCCATCAGTAACATTATGTTACAAGGTGATGCCTTTCATCTTGAAGAAAGCAGAAGCCACTTATCAGTGGTCCATGCACCAAATCTTCAAGTAAATTCTCATAACATTGGTGGAATGTTATGTGGATGATCTCGTGGTCAAATCCTACTAACATTAGGGCTATCTCAAGGTTATTGAGAAATTATTTAGATTCCTACTCTTCTAACACTTAAAGATGAACCCCCTAAAGTGAATATTCAAGGTTACCTCTGGGAAGTTACTCAGCTTTATTTTAATATATATAGGCATCAAGATGTAACCATATAATACCAAGGTCATCAATAAAATTCCCACAAGAGAAATATCTATGATTTATGATTCCTCTAGGGACACTTATCCAACACAATCCAATTTATTTTAAATATGGATGGTAAGTGTAATCCCTTCTTGAGGATCATGAGGAAAGGGAATTTTTACCAGTCGTATGATGAGTACCAAACCACATTTGAAGATATTAAGCATTACCTACTATAGCCTCTGTTTCTGATGCCACCCTTCTAAGGAAAGCCTTTATTATTATACGTGACAACTATGTAATAGTACCTCAGAGCCCTTATAGATTAGAAAAAAATGAGGGAATGGAAAACATCCTACACTATCTTAGTTGTATTCTCCTCAACACAGAAACCAAATACTCCCACATTGAGAAGATTTTCCTCGCACTGGTTTTTGAAGTGCAGAAGATGCAATAGTATTTTCATAATCATGAGATACATTTAGTGTCCTGAGTAACCCCACTAAGGTATATCCTCAATCACCCCATGCTAATAGGATAATTGGAACACTATGTAGTGATCCTCTATAAGTTTGACATTAGTTTTTCCCGTAAACGGCTATCAAAGGGAAGAAATTTGTAGACTACATGGACACACATCCATCCCCTTAAGAACTACCCATAGAGGTTGATTTCCTAGAAGGAGATATTATCTTAGTGGATTAGGTTGTTTCATGTTGGAAAATTAATTTCCATAGTGCCACCTTAAGTTAGACCGATAAAAGTTTCAACGACTCTAAGTTCAATAGGATAGGCCTGGGAATCATTTTCATCACCCAAGTATAGTCCATCTTTCTGTACTCATTCCTTTTGTTAGAAGTCTTCACCAATAATGATGCAATGTTTCAGGATATCCATACCAATATTAAGTTTTCCCTAGATTTTCATTTACTCTATTTTCATGTAATGAGAGACTCTGAGTTAGCCATAAAGTATATCAAGGGTGATTAATTGGTCAAAAAGAAAGAGTAAGTGCCCCAACAGGAAAGCACCTATAAGTTGATAGCACAATTTCCTTCCCAACTAAAGGTGGATTATGTTCCACGGTCCAAAAATGGTCTAGTAGATTCTTTAGCAGGTCTGGATACATCCCTTGTAGAACCTGACCAGATGATCTAGTCATTCATGTGGAACACCAGAGGGTCATCACCCTCGCCACATAAGATAATGTAAGCGAACATGTATATCATATAGCTGTGTATTTTTTATGTTAGGATAATTAGGTCCCACAAGGTAGAATAAACACTCTATTAGATGACTACCATTTTTTGAGTATCTAAAGTATGGAATTCTATCATTATACTCAATCGATCATGATATAATCCCTCAGTGAACAATGTAATTTAACCTCAAGAGTGGGACTAGCATATAGAAAACCCTCTATAGGTATGGGTTATATGGAATTCTAATCCATTCTATCCAATCGTATGAGATTTATCAGGTTATGTTTTATGTCTATGGTGGATCCTGTGGGGCCCATCAAGTAGAATTGAATCTCTCTAACCAAATTCAAAAGATGAGCTACTTTTGGCATACCAGGGTTCATGAATTCATTGAGTTCACCAAGTGGTGTCATGTATGTCAAATCCATGCCAAAATTTTGTATCGATTTCTGCAGCTTCTACACACAACCAAGTATTCCTAGACCTTTTTATTATTGGGACTCGATATTGTGGGACCATAACCTCCAGTGACATCTCGATAGTCAAGGTTCATTTTGACCTCAAGATAATTCTTCTACAAATAGGAAGAAGCATTTCCTCTAAAAGAAGTTAAAAACTAGGATGTGATCAATTTCATGAGCTCCCACTTCATCCATTGATTTGGAGTTCCTCATTATATTCCCATAGACAGTGACATTGAATTCCTAGCTTCTGATCTGAATAAATTATATTCCAAATACAACATCCAGTCCAACCATACTTCTCATTAGTATGAAAATGAAAATGGGTAGATTGAGGTGTTCAAAAATAACCTCTCTAAAATTTTGCAGAAAATGGTAGGATAGAACAAAATGATTTTCCCAAAAAAACTCCCAAACTCCCTTTTGTCCTATTGGAAAACATGTCATAATTCCACCTAAGTCAACCCATACTCCCTTTTGTATGAAACACGGATAGTATTATCCATTGATATTTAGTTTTCATCACTATTAATGACTATTTATGACATAAATACACCAGAAAGAATGGAATAAGTCCATCTATATGAGTTGTAATACCTTGATGAAAATATGATGTAGTCCCTTCAAAACATGTAGAGGCACCAGAGCAAGATGGGGAGATTATTCAACAAGAAGGATCACCTCCTCTCCTTCCTCCAAGGTGACATGGCATTGTCTCTTAGAGTAGCAATGATGCACATAAAAATACACCAAAGTTGGATCCCAAGTGGGAAGGACCTTAAATTATCCATAACATCTATTCTAATGGAGCATTCTCTTTGATAACAGTGGATGTAGAGTGTATCACACCTCCCACCAACACCATGTTTCTTAAGTAGTACTTCATGTGAATCACACATGGTCTATGCATTATGACCTTAAAATATTCCCGATGTTCCAAACTCTATAACCTTAAACTAAGAGTCATATTCCAATAATTATGGCCTTAAACTGTTTTCAAGCCCTATTTTCTAAGATCCATGACCCTAAACTAGTAGAAACCATAGTATGAGTTGTATGACAAGAAACATCAAAGACCAATGTCCCTAGTGCATGATGTTAAACTATGATCTTACCCTATGTGGTGAAAAATGATGCTTCATGTACCAAGTGTGATACAACCATAAAAAACATCCTTAGAACACGATGATAAACTATGGAATTACCTCAGGACATAAACGAGGGATTCCCCATGGAAACTGTGGTATGCCTCAATGCCCTCGTTAGAGAGGGTTACCTCTTCTACCAGTGTTAGTCATATACCACACCGCTTTCCAGAAGTATGTGTGGATTGATTACCAATCCAATAGGATATATAGGGACACTTATACTATTTTATTTTATCCCCACCTCCAATTCATCATAAACCCTTCCCCAGGGGGGGTGGGAATTACATTCATCATTGTTTTTCCCTTTTTCCCCACTTATGGTCCAAACATTATAACCTTAAACTATGTGTCATTTATTTCAAGGTATTTTTTTGGTACATGGGAATGCATGCCCTCTATTCAAGATGGGTTTTACCTATTTTATTCCATCAAAATACCCTTAAAACAAACACTCCCTTAGTCCAAGAATCATGACATTAAGCTATTTTCCAATATCCATTGGTCAAAGCCTTACAACCCTAAACTATGTGAAACTAGTTTCAAGATCTATTTGTGTGGTGAAAAAACCTCCTTATCTCCTTTAAAATTGAGTTTTAACAATTTTACACCACCCAAACATCCTCAGAGTACCCCCTACCATGGTCTAAGATCTATGAATTTTAACTAGGATTCATGGTACAAGCTCTATGAACATTAACAAGGATCATTGGTCTAAGAATTACAACCTTAAAATATGTTCATCCGACCCTCATTCGCATGGTTTTCTTCATCCTTGATGTTTCATAAAGCCTAATACACCACCTATTTCTAGAACAACACATGTATTGATTTGTATTCCCATATGATAAATAGTGATGCCAAGACCTCGTGTCTTCTAGACCAACAGTGAAATCACCACAAAACCAACCATTACCTATGAAATTATCCACCCAAAATACTCTTAGGGGCCTCCAATTTAGTTATATGTCCCAATCATATTCATTAAACTATTGGCAGACCGATATTACCTCATGAATCTACTTGAGGAAAAAAAAGAATGGGTATCTCAATACGTAAACCCCACCAACGTCCTCATCACAATATGAAAAAACAATAGTATTGGCCTGCATAAATTTGGGATTTCTCATATCATAATATGAGATGATTCAATATCTTCACTCAAGAGGACATCCCCCAACCAACATCAATTTCTTTCACTACCACATCTCAGACCTACATACAGCTTAATCCCCATTCCCATGGGATATTTAGAGATGCTCAGATCTCATATCTTGGGTCAACCCCCCTCTGTTGATTCATTACAAGTTCTTTCCTTCCCCATAAACACGATGTCTTCTTGGGTACTATTTGTTGAGTTTTATGTGGAATTGGGTCTCTTAGGCCCTCCTTTCATGTTGGGTTATCACTTTTTCATACCATAGAAGCTTCCTTAAGACAAACACACCCTTTGGTCCAAGTTCTATGACCTTAAACTACTAGATACCCCTTTGTTCAAAGCTATGTGGCCTTAAACCAATAAATTACCTTTATGGTCAAAGCTCCAAGATTTGAAACTTGTAACATCCATAGTTCGATTTATATGAGTTTAAAGTAGAAATCCCAATGTCCTCAACACATGATGTTAAAAAGTATCCTTAACCCATATAACTAGGATATCCCATATGAAGAGTATAGGATGACTAAAAAACCATACCCTGTATATAACCCATATTCCTCATATGATGAGTATGGGATGAAAAAACCCAAATTCCTTAGTACATGACAATAAAATGTACCCTTACCATGTATAAAAAAGGGATGCCTCATATGAGAAATATAGGATGATCAAAAAACATCCTTATCATATGACATTAAAATTTAACCTTACCCATATAAAATTGAGATGCCTCATAAGATGAGATGATTCAATGTCCTCGCCAAATAGGACATCACCCTCCAGTGTTAGTCTCCTACCACACTGTGTTATAAAACTACATGTAGCTTGATTACCATTATCATAGGATATATAGTTATTCCTAGATATCTCATCATGGGAGAATCACTACAATAAACTAATTTCTGGGTCTTTCCTCTTCGATAAAGTCTTGATTCTCATATACCAGTACGTTCATAAAGCGTATTTGAGCAAACAGAGGAATATATCCTAGGGAAATCAATATTCCCTCTGATAAAATCTCAACTCTGCACTGCCACTTCCACACTTCACGATTTCTTTGATTTAGATAATCATCATCCTGCCTATATGAAAAGTCTCTCTAACAGTGATGGTCCTATTCCACACTATCTCACCTACCATCTTGGGATCACACCTTGAAGGATCTTTAGTAATAAATATGGAATCTTGTGTTTCAAACTCAGTAAATAGTTTATTTTTTTATTTTTCTCCTCATCTTTAACTAATTTAGATATAGGACCTATTTTATGAACTTTTTCAACATTTTCTCCATGATCATTGATCATTTCCCATTTTATAATCTAGGACTTAGAATTCATCATCGCCCTCACTTGATTTTTTGGTCACATTCACCCCTTATTGTGTTCTCCCGTGAAAACAATGAGAACTCTATACTGATCCTTGTTTCTCAAATTTATCGTGGCTCATATGGGATTAGGTTTTGGGAGGGAGTTTATATCAATAAAGGTTTAAAAGCATGAGTTCCCCATGTTCCAACCTCTATGACCTTAATCTAAGAGCATGGGTTTAAGAATCATGACCTTAAACATTGTGAAAGTTTCCTCAGAGATGTTTTGTGTGGCATTGGGTGGCCTTCCAGGCCCCTCCTTTCAAGTTGGGTAATCATTATTTGATACCATGCATATTCCTTTGATACATGTATCCCATGGTCTGAGTCCTAAAACCTTAATACCAAATGAAAGAATCATGAATTTAAAATTCATATAGTTCCCCTAGGGAATGGGTTTCCTGGAATTAGGCGTCCTTGGTCCTCAATTCATATTAGGTTATCACTATGTTGTTCTACACATTTCCTTTTTGGATGTTCACCCAATGGTCCAAACTCTATGAACTTAAACTAAGATCCCAAGTCTACGAATCAGGACTTTAAAATGTGTACAAGTCATTTTTGGAATGTGTTATGTGGTGCCAGGCCTCCTTACCCCTCCTTTTACATTAGGTCACCTCCCTTTTATACCATACACACTCCTTTGATATGAACCCCTCTTGGTCTAGGCGTTATAACTTTAAACTATTTTAAAATTCTTGGTGTGAAATCAATTACTATAAACTAAGAGTATGAGTCCAAGCATCATGAACTCAAACTTTGGGAAAGATGTCTCCGAGATGTTATATATAATAGGGACTCCTAGGATACTCATTAACACTAGGTTATGTATCCTCTATTCCACACACATACCCTTTGATACACACAACCCTATGGTCTAAGAATCACAACCTTAAACTATGTGTGACTCACCCTAGATTCTTTAACTTGGTTCAAAACCTCCTAGGAATGCCATTTTTATTAATTCTAAGATCTCTGATGTCACAAGGACCTTTCTGGGTGGAAAACCCCCTTAGGTCCAACAATTATGACCTTAAAATATTTGAAACCCTATGTTCCAAGATCTATGACCATAAACTATGATTCACAGTCCAATAATTATGACCCTAATCTAATTTCAACTTCTTTTTCTAACTAGAATGACCTTAAAATACCAAAGGAAAGAGGAACAAATGTCTGGAAGGTTGAAAACACATAGGGGAAACCTGAGAAAGATTCAGACTCCCCCTATCCAAACACTATAATGACATGGGAAAAAATAATGGGACCAAAATAAAGATGTACAATGCCAATAAGGACCCACTAGGGACCCTAAAAACCTAGATATGCTCGTTGAACCCATTAATTTAGGAAGACATTATATCTAAATACTGAGATCCCTTTTACCTATGGTCACCTCTAGGGAGTACCCCATTGTGTTATCCTCCACTTCCCGCATCACCCTAGATGCGAGGTTTTTATTTACATCATTTTACACATCCCAATCACATGACTTTAACATGTGTGATACATCATCCTCACAATATGAAATTAAACTTTGTGTACATTTTCCTCACTATATGACGCTAAAATACATGTTCATCATCCTCATTGCATGATGTTAAACTATAATGAATCTTATTCCTTTTCCTAGAAAGCGTATTACCCCCTTTCAGTACTAGTCACCTATCACATTTTCAGGTTCTTCGATCATTGCTCAACATCCCAGATGACTATCACCTTGGAAGATGAGTCTAACCTTTGTTCAGACTAATATGCTAACCCAATGTGCTCAAATATTCAGTGGAACAATTACAAGAGTTTTGAACACTATTCAAACATTTCATCACTTCATCCCCACACTTTTTGTCTCTATTTTCATGGATTCCCATCATCATCTAAGTCTGAATGAGCTCCCCTTTACAGCATGGTCCTATGGCACACTGGATCACCTACCATCCTGGGCACATGCCCTGAATGACTTCTGACAACATTTTGAGATAGGTACCATTTTTTGAACATGATCAATGGTCAAATATAAATTATTTTACCCCATCCATAAAATGATAATGGAATATATGTTTTTAACATGTTCAATAATTATCCTATGTCGTCACGCCACCCCCTTTGTGTTCCAAATCATGGGCATCTTGATTTATTCTATTTATCACCACTTCAGTTCATGAATAATTCAATGTCCCTAGAGTTAACCTATTCGTGAAATAACACATGTTGAGAAATAAATTCATTTGTGAAGAGAGTCTCATGCTCCATCCAAATATTTCTTGGTTAGGATGCTTCTAGTGGTCAATAAACAATTTCATACCCTAAGTGTTTGAACCTTTCTTAGTACACTCATATAAATGAGAAATCTTCTGTTTGTCCCTTATTTCCCACTCTGGGAATTACTCACACGGGCTTTGAGATTTCTTGTTGGTTGCCTCATCATTTTGATTGAGATTTAGTAAAAAGAAAACATATCAAATCATGTGGTAATTTATAGCAAGCCATCTAATGTTTTGAAGGGTCATCCAAATGTTGGAGCCACTCCTTTATTTTTGGACAAGGTAAAATTTCCCAATTTCTAGGACTCAAAAACAAAGAAATAGACCCCATATATCCTTTATTGAGTAATCTTTAGATTCTTCTACTATTCCACTACATTATATTCCTCTTCCTCTATTATATGAAGAACCACTTCGGCCTTGATGCACATCTGATCCTACTCATCCTAGAACTCGGCCACCAAAGACGCTTCCTACACTGCATTATCCTCAACCATTACCAAGTGAGCCCTCAGTTAGACAATGATATTTGATTGAGGAGTGATGATGACTGTATTCTCCTACAACGTCCCTTCTAGGAGATCCATCTTCTCTTTTTCCACCATGAGAGGTTCACTCAGCCTTTTTCTTGTGTAAGGTGACATTGAACACCCACCAATCAGAATTCACTCACTTGATGATAATGTCCCAATATAGTGCATAGAGGCTTCTAGAGCCCACCCCACTAGTCCCTAGGCTAACAAGATAATGGAGGAGAGATACAACTTGTTATGGAAGATCATCCAGTGGGGTGTGGGTGAAAATTTTCCACAGACTCCTCCTTTCCATGCATTGTATGGATTAATTATCCTTAGAAAAATATGAGATGGAATCCCAAAATTCCTCTAGAGGAATGTACTCATATAGAGATAAGACCACCAAAATTTGAAGGACTAGGTAATATACAAGCATTACATTGGGTAGGATGAACACCAATTTTAAGGGAAACATATCCTCACTTGTCCCCTCATATGCTGAGGGATCCTTCACTACAACATACGACACCTATGAGGTAGGCTTAGCCATCATAGACTTCGCAACCACCTCCATCAGTGGAATGATCTTATCCACCTTCACGAAGGACTCAACTCTAGTAGCTACTATTGGAAACACCACTGAGGAATGCGTAGTCATCAAAGCCTCCCTAACCCTCTTGGTTGTCGGTGTGATTTTCACCTCCTCTACTGAAGCTTCATCCCAAAAAGTGGCCTCTTATGGAAATTCTGAGGTAGGTGCAGTCACAAAATCCTTCTCCAACACCTTGGTTTCTAGTGGGATGTATTCCTAATCCATCAAGACTTAAAATCCAACAGCCACCTCCTATGGTGATTCTATAGTAGGCTCACCTTCCATAACCTCCTCAACCACCTTTTTTGAGGGTGTGGCCTTACTCATTTCCACTACCCTAGGATCGAGCATCATTATTGTTGGATGAGCTATAAATGATCTTTGATCTATTGTTTAAAACTCAGGGTTAGTCAATTATTGATTAATATGAAAAACATGCAAAGAAAGATGGAAAGGGGAAAATTATTACAAGAATAAAACATAATAGTGTTAATATCAGATAGATTCATGGGAAAACCCCCTAGCGAGGGAATTCCCCCAATAGTCATCACCTGAGTCATAGGCACCACTTGAGACAACATTTGGCCACCCATATCTACAACATTAGGGAAAGGACCCATGCTCACCCCTTCAATGGTTGAGTCTCTCTCTACCTCTATTGAAGGTCCATCATGAACCTCTCCCTCCTCTGTGATCATCGATTCTTATACGAGTGTAAAATGACTTAGGTGATAATATTAAATTTTGGGAAAAATTAAAGGAACCAATGGTTATAGGATTTACCAGATCAATTGTAGGAACTTAATTACCAGGTGAGTCCATATAGGAATCACTTCCCCAAGACTACTCCTCCAACCCCACTTGTCAAGGCGCACATGTGGTAGGCTCATTTTCTGAGATATTTGGAGAATATTATATGCCATGAAGAACCTTCACCTGACTATTTAGGGGATTCGAAGTGATTTAAGAGTAAATTAGGTCCTCTAGTTCCTCCATGTATTGCATCGCTTTATTATAGGAAACATAGAGGCCTTCCATCACATGGACTTTCCTAGTGAGGAATATCCCATCATCATGAATACACATCTATTACCCATATAGAGATGTGATATTCTTCTAGATTCCCCATCTCTTTCAATAATTGGGGAATATGGCATCATTAGAAACATCAAGGTGGTGCAGTTTCTTCACAAAAACATGGAAATACATCTTCAGGACTTCCTCATAGGGTCCACCATCCTCTCAAAGCTTTCTTACTGGGATGTTGAGCCTATCACCTCCCCCCTCATTATGGATTCCACTAGAATAGGGCTAGTCATACCTACGACCACTAATACACCCATTGGGCTTACCCAACATCCATAATAGGCCCTTCCTGATGCTCTTCCTCCACCCCATGTTTGTGGGATCCCTCCTTCATCGGCTTGAGTGATTCACAGTTTCATCATTTTACTAGGATATATTCTCTGCTATATTTTCACAAAGTCATGGATGAGCCTGTAAGTAGCAGTGGGTTATGGAAATTAATTTCATCCCCTCTCATTTTTATGCATGAATATGCACCTGATCTTTCAAATAACTAAGGGTTTATGTTCACTATGTGACACTTGTGTATACCCTCAGGGTCAGCTGCTTGAGGCATAAAAATTTCCTCATGAAATGATGTGGCATGTATGGATCATAGATCACCTTACAATAGACACTCTCGATATGTACCCCACCTCAAAAGACATGGAGGTAAAACTAGTGCTCAATAGTCATCATGTATTCATCAATCACCATCCTTGTGAGAAGGGGGAACAAGTGAAAAAAAAGTAGTCCACAAGACCGATCCTCACTAGAACATCCACTAAGCCCATGTTGAGAGGGATACTTCTAGGGATATTCATAATCGACAGCCAAAAATTTATGATATGAGGGGCATGGAGTTTTGATATTCATATCCTCCCATGTGTTTAGAGACCCAACCATGCATAAAGTGGATGTTCATGCACACATAGAGAGGATTCTTACCCTCAATGATGTGGAAAAGAACCTTCTATAAATTTTTCAATTATGGGACAACCAGGTTGATGCACTGCCCCATCACCATCATTTCTACCATGATGAAGGTTCTTGGCCACACACACATGTGTGCATCCCTCACTAATATAATCCACCCATTGATCAACACAATGATGAATCCCTCTAGCCTGACCATAAGAGAATCGGACTTCACACTATATATACACATCAACCACTATATTGCCTCTAAAATACTTCGATATGAGTTCCCCTTTCCCCACTATAATTACATAGGACACTAGCATGACCTCCTTTGTATCCTATTCACTAGTGTGTTCAAAAGGTTACCAAACCAATACTTGAACGTGATTCCCTTCATCCTTGATTTGTGTTTTCTCATCCCTTTCACCAAAAAAATAAACACCCTTACTATAGATGGA
Organism: Viscum album; assembly: GCA_963277665.1. NCBI lineage: Eukaryota > Viridiplantae > Streptophyta > Magnoliopsida > Santalales > Viscaceae > Viscum > Viscum album. The sequence continues at coordinate 567,219,145 of OY728153.1, read as the reverse complement.
TTATTCTCTTTGTCCTTCAAAACATTCTCTATAGGGAGGAATTCATCATACATGTATCTTTGAATTATGATCCCAACAATCTGGTAATGACCCCACAAGTTGAATCCAACAACCCCATGGTGAAGATAGAATGTATTGGTTCTTGGTGACCACATTCTCAACAAATATAGAAGGATTTAAAAGTGTTGGTAGACATGGAACTGTGAAGACCATGCCACTTGATAAAGCCTTACATGCATCAGCTTTGTCTCAAACTCATTGTAGGATTGGATTTCCTAGTAGACCCAATCCCACTCGTCTGTGAAATTGTTTCCATGGTGTAGATCTCGGCTTTCTATTTCATCTCTTATAAGGGTTCCCCAATCTTTCCTTGAGAATCATCTCATACTGAGGGGGAAAAACTTCTGACTCTAACAGATCCCCATTGAAATTATTCAAATGGTTCCATAGATTGTGAATTTTGAGAGAGGATTGGTCCATTAATATGTGGCCTTTCATGATCTTGTGCCACCGGTACAATTCGTGCATAATCTTGAACTAGTAGGCGTGCTCTTCCAAATCAGCACTAGTGATGAACACCTCATCCCTCAGCAAGAATCCATATAGTGGTATCCTTTTTCACTATCAGTATTCCCAATGATCCTCTATCATCAATACAGTGAGTGTGTCATAATATGATTAACTCTAGATTCTCTCTCCAATCATGAGATTCCCGTTCATTTCCTCTTGACGATTTGAAGAAACATTATCACCTTATACATCTGCTTTTTTTTGAAGGAATTGTAAATTTTTAGTGACTGGTTCATGAAGGTCAGATCACAAAGGACAAGTTCATGGAGGTTTGTTTGTGGATGTATATTCACACAAGTATGTCCTCATAACAACGGTTCATAGAATAAGTGAGTTTCACAAGTGGTGAGGATCAAAATAAATAAACAATCATGATGGTCTCGAGTTTCAAAAAAAATAAAACTTTTTTATCTTTTTTTAAAGACTCATGGTACCCTAAGGGACCCCACACCTATTTTCACATGTATAGTTAGACCGATTTTCATGAGTGTGGCTTCCCAATCGCCCGTTTTCAGTAGTTTTCCCTCAGAATATGTCCCTTCATTCCCTATTTAGATCCAATTATAGGGGGTGGAAAGGGGCATTTATTTACACCAAAATAGGCATTTCATGGGGGAGTTTTTGGAAGGCATGTCCAATTCAAGGAAAATTTGGGCCAAAATGGCCCAAAAATCCACTTAAGAGGATGGATTTGTGAAGTTATACAACTAAATGAATGGCCACAAATCATAGAATTCCTTGACCATGCAGACATTTGATGGTAATCATTGTGTAAATAATTCATATTCACTAATATCTATTTTTTAGAAGTCTCCGACCACACATAGGTTTAATGGTAACCTTCATGAAACATAACTCTCATCCAAAAAACCTTGTCAAATTGTAAAGCTCATATTGTTTCGAGAAAGCTTCCCTCTTTCATAAAACCAGTTCCCTTACCTCTATTGGTCCTATAAATTCCCAAATATTTCCTACGATTAAGGGGACATGACCTTTAATCTTCTAAGAAAATATCTTAACTCGTGATACTCAGAAGCTTCACGTGAAAAATAAGATATGGACCTCCAAAGGAATCCATATTTCTCAAGAATTCCTCCCATGGGTTTCAGAGAACCACAATCCATGGTGGAGATTCCTTTCATTAAGGTATATTGACTTCACATAAGAAGAAATCCCTTTTTGGCTCTTCGTATTTCATGAGATAACAATCCTTCTTGAAACAACCCCTATGGGAACCAAGACTTTACTCCAAGTTAGGGTCACCCAATATCGTGAAACACACTCTTTTTCATGACACTTGGAATCCTCATGACCCTTGTAATTTACAAATCTCAATGATTTCATGAAGTCCCAACCTTCATGAACCCCATTCTCTAAGCCTACTTATGGCTCCATCCTTTATCCAACACCCATCATTGAAATTTGAGTTCCTAGATCCCCTATACCAATCTAGGAATGGTTCAGCCACACCCCAAATCTCAGTATGATCATTACCACATACTCTTATGTCCTATAGCATTGTTTTAGGTGTGGAATGGTCCTTCACCCTAACTTTTTTATCTTATTCATAGGTACCCTAATGTCTATCGCTTCTATGTATAGTTACCATAAGGTTGGGCCTCTTGATTTCCACTCCTACACGGCAATGCATACACCAATCCCTACCCAGAGGTGCATGAGAAGTGGACACATAATCCTTAAAGGTGTTGTCTCTGAGGGAAATGGATTACCTGTCTTAGTAGAGATTCCTTATGAATAATATTCATCTCTCCATGACATGGTCCCTCTTAGGTTGTGATCCCCATCCACGTCCGAGTTACATGATGTAAAAATTACTAGCTCCATATCCAAGTCATACGATGTTAGAATTTATGAAAACATACTTAGAACATGATGTTAAAATATAGAATTACCATGTTTAGCAAAAAAGGATTCATCATGAATGTAACACATGGGATGACACCCTCCCCCCAGACATAACATCTGACTCCCATATTAGTAATCTTGTATGCGCAAGCCCCACACTATCTTTTCCCAACATAATATGTGACTCCCATTTTAGGAATCTTCCATGAATAAGCCCCACACCATTCCTCATAAATTCTATTTTTGAAACATAAGCATCCTTAAAACATGATGTTAAATGTTATGGATCAATCCTATCACATGACCTTAAACTTAGGCATCAAACTATATAGGTTTTGATCCTTGTATCTTAAACATGGTACGTAGGAAAACTCATTAAGGTTAAATCCTGATGTCATCCAATGTGAAATCATCCTTCTCAGGGGACACACTCTAACATCCCAGTGTGAAATCATCCCCTATGGGGGGGAAGACTAATCCATCTAATGTGAAATCATTCCCCTGGGGAGACACACTCCATCCTCCCAGTGTGAAATAATCCACCTTGTGGGACACATTCTATCATCCTAGTTTTAAATAATCTACTCTAGGGGACACACTTCACCAGATCCTAGTGTAAAATTATCCCCATTGGGGGACATACTCCACTATCCAAGTGTGAAATATTAACCTACAGAGACACACTCCACCACTTGTCCCCATATGTTGTTAATCCTATAACCATATTTTCAATAAGTTAAACTTGTGACTGATCTAGAATACATAACCCATCCAATAAATGTGGTATGTCTAAGGTAATAGACTTGTAATATATACTCCCCGGGCATATATTACCATGTGATTGACATGGGATTCCTTAGGTTCCGCACCTAAGATGCCACACACATGATATTACCTCCAAAATAAGAAGACTTTATAGGTGCCCAATCTACCCTAAGTCCAAACATGTACAATATACCCAATAATACTCTGACCCATGAATAAAGGATGATGCCCTTTCAAGATAGAATCAGAAAAATTAACCAGCCTCCACCTCAAAATGGAAATGGGAATGATTTTCATGGACATGACTTAGACCTATAAGGGAGACCCAGACTAATAGACTTGATCTAAGAAGGAATCCATGGAAGGAGTAACCAACATCCCAAAATTTCATTTTGATCATGGTTTGTACATCATTGATCAAATCGATGGAAGTCATATTCCTTTGTAAAGAGGAAATATGGGGTAAAAAAATAAATACATTTCTTTAATGAGGATGGATGGATCTATCCACGGAGAAATCATTGGAAACACACGATAAAACATGTCTTTCATGAAATAGGGTGACCCTGCCTCATAGTAACATCATGGTTCTATTGGGGAATATTTCATAGAGGATAATTATCTCCTGAAACCCTAAGAGCCTAAAGGGGATTCCTTATTATATGAAGGTCATGGACCTTCACAAAAGGCGTCTCCACCATGGTACAAGGTGCTCAAGAACCCATGGGTGGATGTTCACAAAAGAAATATACCTAGGGAAATCCATCTCTTGTTTTTCTCATGAAGGTTGGAGTTTCATGAATTTAGAGATTTGGATGGAATTACAAAGGCCATATCCCCTTAAAATTCATATAGAGGAAGGTATTTGTAATTCTGTAGAAGGTGGACAGCTATGTTTCACAAAATAGAGCATTGTTTTCATAAGATGGTGAGTTTTAAGAGGGATGGATAGTTCCATGATGAAACATAAGATGTGTAGAGATAATCCCCTCAACCTCCACGATGGCCATATAAATCCTCAATTGGACTTATACTATGTGTAGGTTACTTCCTCAACCTCCATGATGACTAATGAAATTCATGTATCTTTGGGCATTCAATAATGTCTTGACCTTAGAAAATCTAGACACTTAGGTGGATTTTGGGACAATGTTGAGCCCAAAATGCTTGAAACACCCATGGATTCCTTGATATATACCATAAAACATATTTTTTAGAATCTAAAGTAGCCTAGTAAAACAATATGTTCTTATATAGAATGAAAAAGGTAAACAACTCTAGAAAAAATAACATTAACCCTATCATAGATACATTCCATTACCTTTGACAAAAATCACACTCTTCATCATACTCATTCGAGAGATTTCATTTAGTAGAGTTTTTATATACTCATCACTGGAAAGATATTGAAAATATCATCTATCACATATTATGCATGGAATGAAACTACAACATGAACTCTAAGCCCTAAAAATGAAAGGGGGAAAGATGAACCCTTGAACAAAACTGGCAAAAAGGGAACTAGAAAAACCGGATAACCTATAATATTTTATCTCATATGAGTTTTATTTTAATATTATGGTTTAATGATGTTCATATTCTCTTAATGTTATTGTTTGGGTTGGGCCTTTTGAAATAATTCCGCTATCTTCACACTAACCTGGGAGACTTTCACCCATTTTTTTCCACCTATAATCCTTTGTCTAAGCCTGTTGATAATTAAATCATTAATATATTCATAGATTATGTCATTTTACTTGTTGGTATCATAAAATAGAGTATATTATTGAAGGATTCTTCCACTCTAGTAATGACTTTTATCTTTTCTTCTGTATCCCCCCTCATACACTGAGTTTAGAGACATATAAATTTATTTCATGAAGAGGAAGCGAGATGATGAAAATGTAGCTCAGAAACAAATCCATTCAAATCCATTTATTCTATAATAAAACTTTATCCCAACCCAGACCATATAAAATAAATGATATGATTCCACTAGTACTTGTATCTTCTTTTATTAGGTTGGTTGGAGTTCTTGAATCATATTTGATTGAGTAGATCATGTTGGGATCTTTACTATGAAATATACTCTATCATTTTTACTAATTAGATAATTTTATTTAACCCCATTGATCAGTAATATGGTATAAATTGAATATATGGGGATCAACCCTTTTCTTATTAGTGTGAAATGGATTTAATTAAACAAGTACACTCCTCTGATATCTCTATCCCTAGCTTATACATTCACATACCTTCATGCCTCAATCATTGACTTTTCCCATTCCACTTCTTTGACCACTCGATTGAAGTGGATGTACTTGCTTCTGATGATTCAGTGAATATTTTATGCTAAAAGGTTTCCTCATGCTAAAAACTAGCATAATGGAAAATCCAAAGAGAAAGCATCACCTAGGATGATTGATAGATGATAGTCAAGCAATGAGAAACTCTGGAAGGAAGTGAGTGATAACTCGATTCCATAGAACTAGTCATGAAAAAAATCTATAAATGAAAACATTGTGGATCTCATTCATATTCCACGTCAATACATGTATGACTATTGTATATACAATGATGGAATTGTGGATCTCATTCATATTCCATATAGAGTAATGTACAGCCTTTCAATCCTGATGTAGTGAGATGACTCAATGGAAAATGGTGGGTATATTTTGTAGTTGTGTAGTAAGATGAAATTGTAGGACATATAGAATATGAATCAGGCATCTATGGTTCTACATTATCTCGTCAACTACCATTTTCATATCATGAATAAGAAAATAAAAAACATGTCCCTCTTCCTGGGGTCTAAATTAGATCAACATGAAAGACAATGGATATGGCATCTAAAATAGAGACATTGTTTCATAAAATGGTTCTTTCTGATTCGTTAATGAGTAATTGGTCAATATCGAAAATCTAGTTCCAAAGGAAGGAGGTAAATGAGATGGTTCTCTAATAGGAATTAACATAATCAAATCTTTTCCCCCCACTTTTAGGATATGACCAGTTTTAGTTATAGTAGTTGGCATGTGATATCTTCATAATATGGATCTATCTACACTGTCTCATCTTGTAAAAATTTGTCCCTATCTGTAGGAAGGGTATAAATTTTATCCTTACACTGATTCTAGTTGAACTTTATTTGGTCTCTTTCAACGGTGGGGATGTTGGAATTTCCATTGACAATGATACCCCAAACCCTAGGTAGTTTAAGTTCTTCGAATTCAAACTCGTACCCACGACTAGAAGGGAAAGAAAGAGTGATACAAAAGGTTCTCTCTTTATATTTTGGGAGAACATTGAGGTTTCAGAAAATTGAAACTCAAACCCTGACCTAGTTTAACAAAAATAAGAGGGAGGACCTCATTTTTTAATTTTTCATATCACACTAAGAAGTAAGGGAATAGATGACGTGAACCCATCAATGATCTAAAGAGTCTGTTTGCTTTCTAATTTCATGAATCCTAATGGAAAGAAGCCCTCAGGTTGGATGGATTGAAGCTGGGTTGATTAAGGGAAGGGGAAGACCATCATTCCATCTATTTTAATCCTATTTAGGAATATCATAGCCTTTGATTCAATAACAGGAATAGAAATAAGGGTTTAATTAGGTTTTTCCTATTTGTAAATGCTACGGGTCACTCATGGTAGTATTTTCTTTTCCTATTACCAAATTTATTGTGAACTCAAGGTGTTCTTATTTAATTCAATATTTTTTTTCAAATATCTTGATGAATCATCCAAGAGGACAAATATCTAAATCAAATCATCTAAAATTGTTCTAGAAACAACATAAAATGATTGATTAATCTTCAATGATTATTTTTTGTCTACCTAAGGTTGGGGCTAAATGGTTGGTTCATGGGTATTTGAATTAATAAAATGCCATACATTTATAAGGAACTATAGAGGTAGTTCATCTTTCCTTTCTCTTATTTACATTGATCATTACTAGGTGGACAGATATAGACCAAGGAAATGTAACTCTCATTGAGATGCATAATACCCCAACTATTTACATTAATCTCACTTTCATTCCACAGATCAACAAACATTCCAAGTCAAGATACTAATACCAGTAGAATTGGAACTACTAAGACACCACCATGGAACACCAAGGCATGATGTCACTACATACACATACAATCACCCTAAAATATAGAGTAATTCCCTGGTATGTCCTCCCCATCCACCAATGAACTGATGGTGTGGAGTTACCAAATGATGAATATCAGCCTAAAGATTGGATATCTAATGCCTAACGAGGAACGTTAGTGAATCCAATAGTGGAAATCTAGGTTCTTTGATCCAATTATTACGATATTCCAGATTAGATTCAGTGGAATGGATATCATCTAGTTCAAAAACAAAATAATCTTGGGCCTCGAATCCAAAACATGTTTGTTCCACTCTACTCGACTCTTTATTAGAATATCACACAATGTCACCACATGGTTCCCAATAAAAGTGTAATCATTATCATCCCCCAAATAAAATCATCTCTACTAAGTTTCCAATATCACAACAGATAATGCATTCCCTCAATTACACCAGTATAGTGTATCATATAGTTCACATGTGATTGACCCTAGGTAAAGTGGTCTATTTGGAATTTATCTTGCAAGTCATTGTATCATGTATGGTCTAGGATCACTCTTGTAATGAATAGTATATTTATTGATGGATGTTAATGATTAAAATTTCATTTCAACCCCCATACAACCTGGCTTGATTCATGTTCCCCATTACATGGAGTATATTATAGCACTTTGATAACCACTTCAAGGTAAAAATGTTTTTTGAACCTCTTATCGATAAAAATTGACCATAATAATTTATATATGACTTGTTATTTCAATAATTCCTAATATTATAGGTAAGGATCTCAAGTCGAATATCCCCACCAACCCAACTCAGTAGATAATGAATGGTTTCTCAAATTCTCTCATCATGATGTAGATTATTCAAACTCCAATTTCAGACACCCCGTCACTCTTCACTTTTTTACTAAGGAAACAATTCAAACCCCCTTCTAATATATAACATGTGCTTGAGTGGTCCACATACCATACATTAATATATCAATTGATGAACCAAAAAGAGCACCAATTCTATGATCGATCCCACTGTTACATATCCAAAATTTTCCCTTATCATTCACCTATGGCTACCCCCTTCCTATAGGTTTTTGTTGGACTGAACCCATACCTTTCCTTTTGAAACTTGATTGACCATTTACATAGGTTCCAAACATACCTATTATATTTTCCTTTACTCTACAATGTTGAATAGTGTGTGTATATGTTGTGATTACTTTGAGATCATTCTACACTACTCAATCAGATATCTCCCATGTTAGCACCTTTGATGTTATTGAAACCATGTCGAACAACCTGGCTCAAAGGATTTTTCAGTCACAACAGCCTCTCTAGACTATCTTCTAACTACCACCTATACTATAAGGTTTAAGTATCAACCAGGATGATGGAATAATGGAATTTCTAATATACTGCATGACTGCCAATCCAAATCATTCCAACCACCTCTTATGCTTTTGAAAAGTCAATGGGGGCGTAATGTGACCTTACAAAATCATTATTATGTTCTTTCAGCACTAAAGAGTACCTAAAATTCTCATAGTGTTTCATCAACCAATAGATTTCATCTACACATAAGTGATTCTTCATCAGCCTTCTACTTAACCAGCTAGTTTTCATTTCAAATGACCTTCCCATGGTGTTCACAATAGGTTTTTTTGGTGCATGATCACTAATTTCATGTACTTATTATCATGCTTACAATTTTTGATTCCCTCTTCCCTCCAATACCTCAGTACTATTGTTCCTATGAATTTTCAAAAAAAATAAAACTGTTGTACTGACACATAGTAGGACCCCCATTTTATCTGCATATCAGAAATACTGGTCCAAGATAAAGAGAATAATGATTTAATGATACCTACACTACTACCTCACATAGATCTATTAGACTTCCAACCCCAACCCATATGAATGTTTTTGATGAAACACATGCTTGATTCCCATTGAAATCAAAATCATGATGTGTGTTCAGTGATAAACCATATCGCCACTTCAATGACTATGATCTTCTTCTCCTCACCTATTATCCCGATACTAAAAAATCCACTCATGATCCCCAAAATGAAATGGAATAAATCCACCATGTTATAAAATGGTAGTAATTTTACACCCCATTATGATTTTACTCCCCTCCAAACCTCACCATTCTATCACCTTTCAGGTGGTGAAATAGAGAGTGTATTAGGTGTTCCATCATTTGAAAATGGGAATTGAAAAATGAAATAAAGAAAAACCATTATACCATTTTCTCACTGTTTTCATTAATATTGGTGAAGGAGTAGGCACCAACACTATCTCATCATACTCTAAAGCATAACCCTATACAAGAAAGACTTTTATTTTACCCTGAAAACAACATTTCAACCTCAACACTTGGGTCATAGCATCATGAACATAAATGGTAGGAAGGACATGATATTCAATATATTCAAAAACCATGAGTTATACAGAGACATTTATATTCCAAATTTACCACAAGAACTTTTATCCCATGCTATATTATGGACATGGAAACTTCTCAACTAGCGGCCCATGAACTACAACTCTAGTCATTCCTGAAATTTTCAATCACAACCTAGTTGCTTTGGAATATTGATTCCACCCCCAATTATATTTCCATTATATCCCCCAACTCCACTTCTCTCATTTTTCCTCTCTGAAATGTTACAAATACTATTCATACATGCTTAACCCACCTCATTAGGCCACATTTACAGTGATGGTGATATGGAAAGGGTCATGGAATTCAAAAGATATTCCATAGTGGTTTTTCGCTTCCTTATTGGGATCAACTACCTTGATTCTATAATTACAACTCAATTGAGAATCATAATGATACTAAAAACTATAACTATATGACCATTATGATAAAAATAAGTTGTAGGAATGAAAAAAAGGGTCAAAGCCACCTTGTAGTCTAGAACACCATATGCTATTCGATCAAAAAAAAACTAAAAACCTAATGAATAAGAAACTAAATCTTCATGGACATTTCATACCATCTATTTGACCATAGAAATTTTCTATACTAAAATTGAAACCAAAATATACTTGAAATTTGGTTGACCTACACTATTATGGATACTAGTTGTGCTCAGTTTCCCACCACCAGCATTGCATCATTAGTCTATGGGGGCATTCAAGCACCGAAAAGCAACAAGTTGAGATCATTTTTTAGGTAATTATAGTTTCTATCATTTATCATATAAAATAAATCTCTATTTACCACCCCCATAATAATAGGGATCATGGGGGACGTCATGGAACTAGTTTTCATTCACTTTTCAACCATCCATTTAACTGCAATCACTTCAAAATTGAATACCTTCTCTCCTACTAAGTTAATTCATATACTCTTGGTAATCTATGTTTTCCCAGTTCCTAAGGATGGAAAAAAGAATTTTTATATCATTACTCTACTCTAATATTGTATCATTTAGATAACATACCTTTCTCGGACAACTCCTGACACCCCCAACTAGTATATGATTCCACCCACTATCTTAATATGCACAACCACTTATCTGATATTGAAATGGGGGAATTCCATGAGTCAAAATGGAGATGGAGGTGGATTAAAATAATGATATACAATCACCTAAAATCTATTTAATACTATAAGAAATGAACAAACATATATCCACTTACTTTATAAGGATGATACACCCTTACATACCCTTGCGCATCAATTGACTCCATTCATGATGCCTTTTTGGGTACCCCTTCTCTCACCATTCATACTAGCCCTAGATTATTATTTATTCATTAGTTTTATTCCCCCCCCCCCACTCCCACAAAAAAATAACATTCCACACATAATATTAGTTCATAATTAGTTTAATGGAATTCCATTATTGATTGGAATTTCACTATATATATTATTCTGATCTGTGGGTCACCCCCAAACATCAATGCCAGTCAACCCCTTCCCATTGCATAAAAAACAAACTTTGTCCCATTTCATTGAATTTAACTTGAAAACCTGATGGTCTCTATCATTTTCCCTAGGTTAATCCATTATGATACCAATAGGACAAGGTAAATGGGGGTGGTATGGTACATCAACAACAGTTGGTAATGCCATATCAAAACACCAATGCCCCTACGGGAGTGGGGGTGAATACCTAATAGTATTGATAGATGGAGGAAGTGGTGGAATCAATGGTACAATAGAATGTGGAAATAGTGCATCATCAAGTATCTAGAATGGAAAAGAGGGTAGCACAAGTGAACTCCCCAAGAAGCTATCCAAGAAAGAGAAATTGTAACTCATGGAACCTATTCTCTCAAGTTGTGAGAGATTGGGGCTATCAAGAGCTATGTCCACAAAAGAACCCTAGGGTTTTGTAGGATTGGGTTTTCTGGCATGAAAGGATGCTTCTCTGGTGGTGGGAGATGATGGGGATGTCTGAGGTTCTCGGCAAGCAGAGGGATTTGGCAGTGGGTCCACGGCGTCTCGTTTAGGAGTCGTTATGGTGGGAGGTTCTTCAGGGATGGTGGCTATGAGGGTTCAGCCTATTTGGTTTTTTGTAGTCACAGATCTACTTTCCAGTGCAGTGACATCATGTTCTCAGCTCGGATCAGGTCTTCGGGCAATAGTGTCATGTTCCTTAGCTTGGCTTTCAGCTTTGGCGCAAGGTGGTGGGTTCATGTGATAGAGGCTCATACAATCAGAAGTAGCTCTTATTCAATTTTTCCTTGCACAGCAGATGCAGGCTTTCATCTTCTATTTTAGACTCATTAGTTTTTGGATCAATTTATTTGCGTGTTCAGATCTGATGTTCACTGCCACCGTGACTGATTGATTTGGAAATCTAGGTTTGTTTTTAGATACTCCTTTTTATATTAATGTCATGTTTTTCCTAAATAGAAGACCCATTTATGAAACCTATTTGAAACATAGAGGAGTGAAATGATATGATAGTTTAGTAGAGAAGATTGTGAATTTTTCCTACACTGGTTTGATGATGTTTTCTCATAACATTGATGCTCGATTTTTTATGATGACGGTGAAGATGACATGATTATTACAAGTTGTGGTATCCCTAGAATTTCTTATTTTCTCTATTTTCATGGTTCTATGCTTTGGTGCCCAGATTACTCCATTCTCTTCAAGGTGGATCAGTTGGTCCATTGGGAAGTGAGTTTGAGAGACCAATTTAATGATATTGATGGCAATTATGTTTATATTTTTAGTGACTTTTTTATTTGAAATTTAGATAATTCTAATTGGTAGTTTTTTAATTTTGAAATGGATGGGGTTTTAGGTTGTTTTTAGATTTTTGTGTTTTAGAATTTTTATGGTGGAAGTAACCAACACTCTACGAGGATCAGCTCCAGATGAGAATAAAGAGCAGGAAACCTTCATCTAGTATGACCATTAAGATTTGGATGAAATCGAGTGTATGTCTTTTCCATTGGTAAAAGGCCCATGCAACTCTATGTGGGACAACATGTTAAGCATTCATGTGAGGTAGAGTCCTGAAATAATGATGTATTCACTAGGTAGGGTAAGTTTCTAGTTGTCTTGATTTGGGATAACTCTTGTGTAATTTTATTTTCGAATTCCAACTTTTCCCTCAAAAGTTGTTTTAAAATAAAAAATTAATTTTTAGTCATGGAACCTATATTCAAATATATTAAATACCTACACTCACTCATTGTACCTAGAAAAAAAATCCCCCATTTCACCAACACCATCTACTTCACTAGATTTCGATGCAATATTGGAATGGAATCAGACATTGTTCTATCTACTACCAATATTATACTGACAATTCCTATGTTTTTGGTTTTTCATTGACAAAAATGGAACCCCCATCATTCATTTCCCCATATCACCCCAATAAATCACTATTTTACTCTCAAAAATATCAATTCTACCACAGATATCCCCCAAATCCCATTTTGATTGCTAAAATTCACAATACCCATCAACCCTCAACATCAATAGTATAACTAGCCTCAAGAACCCATACTGAATGATGCTGCAACTACATTGATGAACATTTACACTGCTAGTGTGAGATGAAGTTCATCAAGGTATGTTAAGGACCTATTACAACATCCACTCAATGACCAATGGGTGTAGGAAGAACATATTATCTACTTGAAATTCCAAAACACAATGGGACGTAGAATGTCATTGGGTTGTTTTCACTCATATGTAATCTGAGATTCACCATGGGGTTGATGTGGGGGTAGAAGTGGTGTATATCTAATCACTAACTATCTAATATGATATATCTATAATCTATACATGACTTTTGTGTTTAGATCTTATGGGGGGACAAGGCCATTTCCATTCACAAGAGTGGATAGTTTGAACTTCTAGGGATCAATGAACTCATTACATCCAAGGGGTTGGTAGAATGTTAGTCAATGCACAATAAATTTATTGAATTATAGAAAGGGTATAATCCATTAGTTTTTGGTACATGTTTTTTGAGTGGAAACCCATTTTCTGAAGAGAATTGAGTTATCTTGGTATCATCTCTATTTGGTGTCCATCTTAAGCCCCTTAAAAATGGCCATTTCAAGCGACCAAAATTTATTTATTTTCACAAAGTAAGAACAAGGAAATAGAAATAGATTCTACCTTCCATGCAGAAGTGCACTCTATTTCCCAAAGTATCCCTTCAACTCTATATCCTTTTTTGGTTCTAACCCATTCAGTGTGTTCTTGATCCAAAACCACCATTGTTGTATAATGAATAATTAGAGAGATCACTTCAGATGACTTCCCTTTTGGACATCCATTACCCAATGAACCAAAGTATCATGGGAAATAATAATAAAATTTCATGCTATTGGATTTGTGATGGTCCTTTCTTCAAAATTACCTAAAATTTGACCTTTTATATATTTCATTGTCTAGTCCACCCGAAGGAAACTAGATAATGATGGTGGTCAATGGAATGGAGTTGGTCCATTCCCAAAGGCATTTAAGTGCCACCCTTTGAGTGTCATGTATAATGGAATCTATGACTCTTAAGTGTGGATTTTATAAACTTTGATTCATATTGTTCTACATCTCATTGACAATACCGTGTAATATAAATAAAAAAGAATGATATAAAGAAATAAAGAAATAGAAGAGAAAGATGTGTCCTTGACATGTTTTTTGTTATTTGCTATCAAGGTGAAAGAAAAAGGTAAAATTCATCCTTGTGAAACTATTCATATGGTATATTTAGTAGTAGCATTCCATCTTGACCCTAGGTCTTTGATCAGTAAGAGAATAGAAGCTATCCGATGAGAGAGGTTCCAGCAGTCTCATTTATTTTTTATACTGAGGGTGATAAATGAATAAATCATAATAAAAAATATTATCATCCACTATTATATAAGAATATATTTAGTCTTTTTAATGTAATATCAAGGAGACCTAAAAAATGGTGAATTTAGGAGAGTACCATAACCTATTGTAATATCAACTAGGTCTGGAGGGGCAGTACATTATTAAAATGCATCAAATTAGACCAAAGAATCGGGTTTCTTTGGTCCTTTATCATCTCCTAATTGATTGTAACAATAACTAGAACTTTTAAACAATCTTTCATGTATCATTATAATCTCTCTTAAATTATTTCCATTCATGTTTTATTATTTCATGGGCTATTATATGCATAATTAATCAATTTCTTACTTCCTATCTTCCCGCTTAGATGTATTACTTATTTACTAAGTGTAACTAAAGAAGTAATCTTGATTTATTCAATTAAAGTTAGAGTGATTTAACCTCTCATGTATCCTAAGTATTAGTATAATTTTCTCTTTGGCATCAAGAGTGGAAAAACTCTTATGGGAGGTTTTTCACATCAATGTGAGGAAACACTTTTTATCTATAGTTGTAGATAAAGGATATAATAAAATGTATCTCGTTAAATTTATCTTATAAATGAGTCATTGATAAAGTTCAAAGAAACCTCCCTAGTCATTTAAATCCATGAACACCAACATCTGGCTATATAATTTCGTTGCTATCATGGTGAGTAGAGTAGCTAGAATTGGAATTAAATGCCAACATTGATTGCTCTTGGTTGGAGTTTTTAGAATATTTCCTTGTAGAAATATTGAGGTAATTCAACCTATTATCACTCACCAATGGTTTGACCAATGAGTGGTGTATTCCACCTGGTTCACGTGTTAGCACATATCCAGACCACCTCTCCCTTTCTTTACTTATGAAATAAAGTATATCACTTTAAAATGGTGTTTTTTGGGGGTTCTAATCCCCAGTTCTATGCTCCTATATATCCTACATTATATAATTGGTTATACCTTGGGATAAGTAGCTCCATGTAGAATCAAACCTTTATTTTCTTTCCCATGTAAGCAATTTTGAGGTTTTTTGTGTAGATGTGACTGACACTATCAGTCAAAACCTCTAAAATGGAACGGATACGGTTGGAAGAGTGGTGTGGATACGGTTGGAAGAGTGGTGGAAAAAAATGGGATTATAAAGTTGATAGAGATTTTTTCATTGGACTTTTATAACTCCAACTCGATAAAAATCAACCTTCATTGTCACTCAAATGATAGGTTTTAGGGGTTTTTCATTCAATGATGTTCTATTTCATGACTTTGGGGTTTTCCAAATGCCATATGAAAAGAAATAGTTACATTTATGGCCTCAAATGTATTTTACATTCAATGAGATCACCAACACTATTACCCTAGTATGTACACCTAGTCACAAGAACTATTGGGTGAAAAGTAGAAGAGTGCAAACGCGTTCCCTCCCTGGTATTGAAATCTAGGTCCTCGTTAGGATAAAAGAATTTTTTAGTCACCTGGTCATTCCTCCTTTTTATCAATTGGTGAAAGGCCTTGTAATATATCCCTTTCCCCACCCATCAATTTCAAACTAAATATTAGGGAGAGTAGTTTGGAAGCACCAGTTTAGTAGTTCTATTTGGTTTGGTGAGGGAGAAATTGGGTTCCATGGTTTCTACTATGATTCTCTTTCACTAGAACATTCTATGATCATATTAGTTTTGAAGATAGCCCAATAATTTATAGTTGTATCAATTTGTGGTCTTGGAACAATGTATGTACTATCAATAGAGGTGTGATATGGGTGTGGGTGGGGGTACATAGAGTGTTTGGAATGTAAATAGTAGTGTGAAGATCCATAAAAAACCTCATACCATCTCAAACAAGATGTGATTCAAGAGATCGATTCCCATTTTTCCTTGGGTCTAACCAAGGGAAATGCAATGTGGGAATTGAAATATTCTCATACTTTTCAGAACCCCCTTCCTCCAATATCAATAACCATACTAATCATTTCCATGAATCAAATTCCAAAAAACCAGCATCAACCAAAATTCATGAGTGCATCCCATGGGCATATACATGAATGGGTGGAAGGACCTTCAATGGATGAGCTAGGCGTAAACATTTATAGACTATAAAACCAATTACTAATATATCCAAAACCAAGAAACACCCATGATTTATATTATAATGATTCATGATGTCCTCCAATAAGAGTAGGGAAATTATTTTGACCAAACTGTGAAAACAACTTTCATAAGAAAATAATTATTGGGAAGAGAGAGGTCTGCTCTTATAAGATAATCCTATAGAATGAATCAAAAAATTGAACCTTTCTATGCATGTTTCAAGAAATTTAAAACCACAAAACAAGAATTTATACTTACTAAGAATAAATCAAAAACCAATCCCAATACTCATATAATATTAATAGAGTGATTCCATTAAATGGAGTGGTCAATCACATAAAATTTCTCAACAATTTCCTTGCACTGATGAGAAAGTGTCCAACTTTTTTGGAACCTAGTAATGATGAACAAATGATGGAAGAAGAATATAAAATTAGAGTACAGTAATGAGGTTGAACTTGAGTTTTACAAGAAGAAAGAATTGATATTATTAGTTTAGAGTATTGATCTCAATTCCGATGATTTGAGTCTTCTATAAATATAGATATATCAATTATAATTACAACCATACCCTTTGTAACTATCTCTATTGATTCATTAAGTGGGGATAAATTTTCATGGTAACTATCTCACTTCTCTTGGATAGATTTATTAGGGCTCTTATTACTAAGGGGAAAATGGATTGGGGATGAAACTTTATGGGTTATGTATAGGATATCTCCCCATTAAATCCAGTCAATTTACCAAGAAAGTTATGAGAGAAGTCACCTTTGGATATAGGGTAGTTAGGAAAGAATGATAGGAGGCATATACTCTTCAAGAGAGATTGTAAAGTGTAATGGTTGTTTGAGTAGATCGTTTGGAACTCCCTATAGATAAGGGAATTTTTATTATTGATATTCTTCCTTATATAGACCCCTATGGCCTAGAAGAATAAAATTGGTTAATATATAACTCAAAGATAGTCTATAGTTTTACTAGGCTAATATAGGGTTCTATTTGTGGTGAGGAAGTGTACTGAGAAAGACCCATCCCGATTCATCCTTATTATCCTCTTGGACCTATAAAAAATTGGTTGTCATTTTCAATCACAACTAGTCCATATTCCTCCATACCTTCAAATTGTTATCCATACGAATATAAGACTTCTCCAATCAATATGTCGAATCAGTTTAGTGAGGTATTATATGTGTTCAATGAATATAGATAAAGACACTAAAAAAGAACAATATTCTATACTATAAGAGAGTCAGTAAAATGAGGTAGTTAGCTTTCTCTAAGGTTTGGGGACCTCCTTCATGGAATTAATTTTCTCTTCATCAACATATCTTATCATGTTTGTGTTTAATGTGTATGATTTCATTTTTCATTCATATATATAGACTAAATATCTCATCATGATTAATAGGACAAGGATAAATGACTATTGTATGGTTATATCATTAGATAAGAAATGTGCTTGAATACCTTCAGTAAGTATAGTAAATAGTTTCAACATATTGCTATCCAAAATACAAGGTATGTTGTGTAGGGGGGTCAAAGAGTATATTACCAACTGAGCTATCTAAAAGTATCGAAAAAAATGAAATTTTGTATGGGGACTATCAAAAATATTTTTATTTCATATATGAATAGATTTTTTATGCATAACATGAAAAAATCATGTGATTTTAGTGACACTAATGATTGAAGCTAGTAAAGGTAAGTGCGAAAGATAGGTGGTGATGGTGTGGGAAGTTTAGCTAGCTTCCCTTATTTTATTATCATTGAGAAGTATTTGTGGTCATACATGTTTAACGTTTATGATTCAAACACTATTTTTGGTAGATCTTGGGGTTTTTTCCTCAAGGGTATTGAAATACTATCCATGATCTCAAATAATCCCTCAAAGACTGATATAGTTTTTTATGTTTCGATAGACTGAACTTGAAAAAGTTTATTCCAATGACACCCATTCCTTAAACAAACTAAAACAATAGACACTATCTTATCAATGGTCTCTCTCAAGTATCAGTTCTAATCAACTAATTGGTACACTCATTTCCACTTTCTTCATACCCAAAGACATTCCAAAGTCATCTGATGGTTGAAATGAATATCAATGTACCCAGTAACTATTATGGTGATTTGAGTTCTAGTTGATGATAAGGGTTCATAAGGTCCATTTTTTCCCATTAAAGTGTCGGATACCTATATTATACATATGTAGATGATCAAACATGACCTTGATCTGCTAATTTATATATGAACTTTCCTTTCACCAAGACAAAACTTGGGAACCGATAGGAACATTCCCCTACAGGACATGGTTTGGATGATATATATCTAGTATGGTTTATCGTATTGTTTTTATTATGAATATTTTAAGTATTGAAATAAATAAGGGTTTGAAACAGTGGGGAAATGGTGAGGCATCACGAGCTGGAATATGGTTTCATGATAGTTTGGATCCATGATTTATATTAAGGGCATGAAGTTGAAAACGATGGATAGAATGAAAGGTGAAATTGGTTCCATTGGAAACCAATATCTAGTATTCTATGGTTAGGAAAGGGATAATGATTGGAAACCTGGCGTTGTGTTGGAAAACAAATCGAGTGTGGTTTCTGGATCCATTGGTCTGTTCAAAATATACTTCCAAGAACACAAAGAACTTAGGAATCTATGAATCATGTCCAAGGATTAGAAAACCTTTAGTACATTGGGATTAAAAAAGGACTAGGGGTTGTGTTAGTGAACCTGTGGAATAATGATCTAGTGTCTTGGAGGTGTTTATGGGAATCCCCATGATACCTAATGTTTCAAGAACAATGCATTCCAATGGTTTCCTTTCAGGTTCCCAGATGTATGTATATTGTTCATATTAGAGTAAGAGAAATATAATGGAATTACATTTGGTTATTTTCATATAGTTGGATAGAGAACCATCCATAAACTAAACCCATGATATCTACCAGTATAGGATTGGGGTTACTATGACATGCATGAGGCCATTAGTGGGATGTGTGCCCCTTTTCAACCTAATATTTTATACTGGTGTTCCTTGTACTTGATCGAAGAGTTATAGAAGTATGGATACCATTAAAACCTAGAAGCCTATGAGGGATGTGAATGTGTTGTTATAGTTCAATTGAAAATAGGGTAGTGGGGTAGTCTATTCCTCCATGAGGTTTTAGCTTGTATCACGTCACTCAGGACCAATCTTCTGAGAAAAACTCCTTCGGCCACTAACAAGATGATAGGTTAGTAGAAATAAGTATGTACATTAGAGAGTTTTAAAAGATCTATACGATGATGATACATAATGCCCCATCATTGAAGAGTGGAGTATTCAACACCAAGGGATTACATTGAACAATCTAGGTGGTTAAACACATCACAACAAGTCAATAGAAAATGAGGTCCTAAGAGATTTTTTGGTATCAAGGTATATAGATTAGTATCCATTCTAGATTGATTGTAAAGGTGTATTGAGGACCCATTCACCCATGTGTGTCAATTTTCAAGGAACTTTGAATTCGATTGAAGCTGGAATGGTCACTATTGGAGACAAAGGAAAAATCTTTGATGGCTTGTGGAATGGTTTCCAAATTCCTACATCTAGTGGTTTTAGCATTTTCATTGGGGGTCTAGGATCTTTTGGGTAGTTTCCTTCACTAGAAAGAGCTCACTTGAGCATACAGTGACAATTCCAACACTGTGGAAGCTTCTACCAACCCTGAAACAACACCACTAAACCTCAAAATCCATAGTTCATGTGCCTCTAGCACTAAATAAAGGTTTTTCCCATCCTACCCCATGGGAATCAAATCATGTCTATAGGAGGCATACCTTTTCATTAGTGGTGTGAAAGGAAAATAAAATTAATTATTTTGAACTCTTGGGTTAGGCTTGGTCAAGATCATATCAAAAAGTGGAACATCGAGGTTAAAATTATGGTATGGTGGTGTGTATCCTTCCTTCAGTGTAGGAAGTGGAATGATATGTAAAAGGTTCAAATCGCTGAGTAGTTTCAATTAAAAGTCATTTAATTGACTAGGTGGTGAAATGGATGGGTACCCTAGTATATCCTAGTTATTTCTAATCCCTCACTTGGATAAATAAAGTGTCCCAAAATAGGTCCTCCTAGGTTCGGTATAATATATGTAGTATATTGAGGCTAGGGAGTAATTCACTTGGTTACTTATTGGCTCTTTGAGTCCAAGTCCATATATGTTTATTATAATATAGGTTGTAGACTAAAGCCATGGGGGAATTTGTTGGATAAAAATGTGTATGTTGGTGGAAAGCTACATGGGAGTTTTATGTTTAAAAACTTTCATTTTTAACCATAAAAGAAACTTTATTTAACAATATTAAAGAAATTTTTTTCACAACACCTCTTACTTATTTAAATAGTGACCAGACATGGCCCTCAGGTTCGATAACAAGAATATCGTAATCAAGAAGATTTTGATATGCAAGTTATAGGTCCAAATAAAATGATTCTATCTTTACAGAATATATAATCATAGTCATTATATGGTAGTAACATAAATAGTTTTTAATTGTATTAACAAAGGAAAATGAATAAAAAAAGAATCATAATCATAATGGTTATGACATATCAAAGTAATACAAAATTAATATTAATTCTATGTTCAATCATATAGAATCGTAATGAAAGTAATATCATATTCATAAGGTAATATAGTGTATGACAATTATATCATAATTAAACCTATTACGATAAACAGGTTACAAATAGAAAGACAATTAAAAAAATATCACTTTCTATTAAATGCATCGTAATTAAGAGACTTAAAATAAAACAAGTTATATAAATGAATACAATTATTTTAACCCAAAGAGTAGGGTATTCAATGTCCTTGGATAAAGGTCCCCTGTTTTATACTTATAAGAAAGTATGTCTTTCTCTTACTAGATAAATACCTTGATATGATGATCAGTCTATATTTTTATCCCCATAATCCATTGATACGTTGATCAGAATGTTTATCTCACTATCCCCATGATCCCTCAATCAGGAAGATCAAATTCATTATTCTTAGCCTCAGAATCCCTTGATTTCATTTACAATCAAATGCACAAATCAATTTAAAATATGAACTAAAAAATATTACAAGTACATTGAACAAGTAGTTTACTCTTGTAAACTTCATATCTATCGCCCAATAGAAAAATTAGAAAAATGTATCTATGTTAGTCTATATCTACTTCTACTTGAAAAATCTTCAAATGACCTGGAATATATTGTCAATCCTTCTAACAGTCATCTTGATTTCCAATGATCATGTTTTCATTGATATTTTCACAAGGACCTAGAAACCTGGAACTTCAATGGCCCAATTATAACATAATTAATGACATCATTTTGTTTCACACGTATTATAATAGAATTCATGAAATCATTTTGTTTTACACATTTTTAGTGTAAAAGTTATTCTATTTCAATAGAATAAATTTTCCATATTCAGAATTTATCCTTTAGTCAATCCGATGGATTTACTTACATAATTTCAACATGATTTTCTCAGTGATTAGGATTCTGATGATATCGGTTATGATGTTAAATCCAATTAAAACATTTTTTAGTAATAATTCAAGATTGAAAGTTTTAAATCTGATTTGATAAAGATGATTTCGATCATAATCAGATTCATACTCATTATGATAATTGTAATGACTAAAGTATATTTGAATTCATGAATACATTAAAAATGAATTCAAATTATGGTATAAAAGTATGTTTTCTTTAAAAAATAATTAAAATAATTTGGAAATAAAATAATTATTTTATTAATTATTTAATATAGAGTTAGTGATTTTCAAAACAAAAGGAATGGAAAAGTCAAAAAAATTAATAGAAATCTTGCCCTTTTTTGCAAAGTACAAACCAAAAGACCTAAATAAGAAATTAAATTTAATAATAAAAACATAAGTCCAATGCCTTTTTGATAAATCATATTCATAATTAAAATATTACTTATCTTCCCTTTAGTTTTTAACTTATCATAATACAACAGTGAATACAACGACCCCCCCCCCATTAGGACAAAAATTTCCAAAAGGATTGTATTCTTTAATTTTATAATTATATCTCCCCCTAACATAAAAAATCTACCCCTTTATATAAAATTTCCCCCCTTTGTTTATAATACCCCCCCCTTCCCTCATTGTTTATTTAAAAATATAATGGGAAATATTCTTATAATACCTGAAAAGGGTTAGACAAAAAACTATACAAAAAAATAGTAAAGTAATTTATCATTTAATATGAATGAAATAACTTTAATCTAAAAGAATTAGAAGGCATTAAATCAATTTATAATTATATGAAAGTGTTTTTCATTGAGGGTCTATAAAACATAATTATGACAAGTGTTTTGAAAAATCAATATTTCTTTAAAATTAAAGATCTAAACAAAGTTATAATCTTTTTAAACTCTTTTAAATATTCTTAAACCTTTTCCATCAACTCTTCTCGATATTTGTTTTTATTTTCAAGGTCATGTATCCTTTCTTACTAAATCCAAATTCTTTCTTCTTAATCCTTTATCTTTTCTTCATGAGAAAAAATCTTTCCTTCCAAAATATTATTTTGATCTTCCTGAGATTTGATCCTTTTAGAGAAAACATCATTATAATTATTCAAATATACAATTTCATATCTATATAAATTAACCCTTGAAACCTCATGAAGTGGAAACATTATGTTCTATTGTAAATTTGAGATATATTGAGTCTATTTTTCAGATGTATTTCAGAATTGTTCAATACATTTAACCCTTGTGGCCATAACTCTTGCAATATTAATGAAAGAAATATCAGTTTCATCCTGAGATTTCTTTAATTTTCCATGATTATCATCATGAGTCTTGATATAATTATCAATATCATGAGACTATTTCACCATCTTGTTACAAATATTCTTATGATATTCAACACTTTCTTTAAAAATATTGAAATCTGCCTCCAACTGTATAAACCTATCTGTCAAAGCATTCACTGAATCTGGTTCTTTGTATTGATTCTCTATAACCAAATTAACCTTTGTTTCCAACCTTGAAAAATATTTAATTTTGTTCTATAATGTTTTTAAAGTATGATAAATGTAATCAAGTTCCTCATTAGTAATTGTATTCTATGATTCTGATTCTAACTGATTGGTTGTTTTGCTGGTTCTGATTTCTTCTTGAACTGTCTCTTTATTTGAAACATATTTCTCCTTTATTTGATCAGAATTATTTTCATTAGATATTCCAATTGAATCAAGAACAACCTTTTTTACTTCCTTCAACCTTTTGGTTTTGATTTTTTTCATCCCTTTTGGATAAAGATACAACTTCTTGAGACAATAATGATTTTTTTTCTCTTCACTAGTTAAATTCTCTTTCTGATTTTTGAAAGAGGATAATTGTTTTGAAGATGCCTGAGAGTTCCTCAAAGAGAGATTATTGGAATGAAGGTCTTGTTTATTAGAAAATTATTTTTCTCATACTTCTTGATCCTTTTTAGGATTATCATTTTCTTATTTCCCTTATTATTCTTGTTCTTATTCATCATCATCTTCTTATTCATTTTCTTCTCCTTCTTCTCTTTCTTCTTCAAACTCTTCTATTTGTTGGAAGATACATTATTCATAAAATCCTTCAGAACATTTCTATATATATTTAATAAACTCTTCACAGAGTTGATATTTCAATATCAAATCATCTTTCCTAACATGAACCGATTCTTTGTAAACAACAACTTATTTTCCCTTAACTGCATCAGAGGGAACATTGGTGTTGAGAATTCATAATTCTTGAAATTTCAAATCGGCATCAGGAGGTAAAAAACATTCATTAAAGCATCCTCAACTCCTTTAATCAAACTATCAACAAATATTCAATTTTATATTTATTCTTTTGTTTCTTTTTCTGTGTTTTTTGAAACTTCATCACCATGAAGACTTACTATAAATGCTTCATTTGGGTTAGGATAGAATTGTGGATCCCCTTCTTTTCTTTTTCCTATTTTCTATTCCATTATTTTTATACTTCATCAGAAACATTATTTTTATTCTGTTTTTTTCTTACTATAAGAGAATCATACTTTCTCATTTTATCTACTTTATTTATTTTCTTTGTCGAAGAAGGTTATGTTTCCAATAGAGAAACTTGATATTTCATACCAAATAACATTGATTTTGAATAAAAATTAAACTTTATTCATCTATCTGTATCGAAACTTATAAAGATAATATTTTAGCTGACCATTTAGACTTGATCACAAGATTGAAATACTCCATACTTGATACTATCAATTTACTAATAAAAGTTAGAAACATAATAATTTTTTACATGATTGACTTGGATTTGATTTTCTCAACTTTTAAATGAAGAAATACTTCCAAATTTATTTTTCCCATATTCAACAAGTAATATAGAATGAAAATATTAGATACTTTTACATTATCTCTATCACCTTTTCTTATAATCAAAAATCTATGCATCTAAAGGAACTAATTTCTATGATCCATAATTATGTGAGTGAATTTCCTTGGCTCATAATCAAGAAAATTTTCAAGCAATGAATTTTCATTTATATCTTTATTATGTATACCCTTATTTCTATGTAGTTTGAGATATGGAAAAAATAATATCCTTTATCTAAAATTTTGAAGAAATCATTAGAATCCCTTGGCGTCATCTTATAATGCTTCTCATATATTTGGAAAGAAAACATCTCTTTTCCACCTTCTTTAAAAAACATTACATAATCATAAAAGTTTCTAACCAAATCCAGATAAAACATATCATAATCAGGTTCTGATTATTCTATACATAAGTATTCCCAAATTTGAATATCTATCATCCTTCTTAAAGATGAATCATACTTATCATAAAATTATATTCAAACTAACCTTTTGTGTAAAAAAATCACTTACAATAATCCTTTACTTGAGCCATCATATTTGGGATTGAGACTGAGGTTTCAGACATGTGGTGAGAATTGGAATTAGATACTTAAATGTGATAGAACATAGAGACATAAAACTAAAACAACAGATGTGGGACACAAGGAGGGGGTCTCCTTTATATAATTGATCGTAAGCGATGTTTCATCTTCCAAACAGATCAAAGAAATGATATTTAATCTCTCTGTTCTGACAATTTAGAGAATATCCGATGAAGTATTATTCAATAAAATAAACTCTTTAGGATTTATAAAACATTTGAATCATATTGGGGGAATAATATTTGAAAAAAAAATTGAAAACAAAAAATTAAAATAAAACAAACAAGGATAAAAGTAATTATAATGAAATATTGTAATAAAATAGAAGGAAGAAAAATACGTTTCGAAGTGGTGACATTGATATGATAATTTTTTCTTCCTTTTTCTATAATAGATTAAAATAGTTGATAAATAAAATAAAATTGTAAATATTGAAATTTTTGAGAAGAATATTATTACAAAAATAATTGAAATTAAAACTTGGATATGATTTAATTTTCTAAATATGATTCAAAATTAAAATCTGATTATTTTTTAAAATCCAATTAGCAATTTGAATCCAATTATTTTTCCAGATCATGTTGAAAAGTTGAATATGAAAAACATTCAAATTCCAAAAAAAGTCCAAATACAAATGATTTTCCAAACTAATGATAAAACAAAATCGAGTCTGGAAGACCCATTACTAAAATTTTTGGAAAATTAAATTTTTGAAAAACTAAAAGTTTGGAAAAAAGAAATCATATGTACTCTCCCTATGAAAATGAGTAACATATTGTAAGGATATGGTTTAAAAAATAATTATATATGAATGATTAATTTACAATGATAATTTATATAATTTGTTTAATCTATTAAAATCTATTGAAACGTAATGGTTTTGCAAAAATATCAGCAAGTTGTTCATTCATTCCAATTAAGAGTAACATGATATCTCTTTTTTGTATGTGATCCCTAAGAAAGTGATGCCTAATATCTATGTGTTTTTCATGAGAGTGATGTGTTGGGTTTTTACTAATGGTAGTGGCACTTGTGATATCATATAGAATTTGGTTTTTTGTAAAACTCATGCCATAATTAGTGAGTGTGTGTTACATCCACAACACAAGAGCACAACAACTTCTAACTGCCAAATATTCTTCTTCTGTAGTGGAAGGTGCTACTGAGTGTTGTTTCTTACAAGAACAAGAAACTAATGAATCTCCTAAGAAATGAAAATTTCTGAAATTAATTTTTATATCCATTCTACAACCACCAATGTCAATATCTAAAAAAATTAATTCAAAATCATTTCCAAAAGAATAAAAAATTCATAAACCCAAAGTTCCCCTTAAATAAATAAATATTCTTTTTATAGATTTTAAATTGTATTACTTTTTATTTTCCTAATACCTTTAACATAAAAATACTGAAAACATTAATTCTGGGTGACTAGCTATTAAGTAAGTGGACTTCCTATCGTACTTATGAATGTTTTTTGATCAACTGGTTGTCCAGCTTCATCAAGATCTAGTGTATTTGAGGTTTTGTTTAGAGTACTAATCATTTTAGTATTGTGGTGTCCATAATTTTTAATAATAAAATTTTATATACTTATGTTGATATATATAAGTACCTTTTGGTTTTTTGGAGATTTGAAAAACAAGAAAAAATGTTAACCCACACATCATACTCATTTAAAAATAGGATTTCAAAAGTTTCACAATGGAATCTATTAAATATTATTGATTAGATCCGAATATAGTCCCAACAACATATATTTTAACAATTAATGCGTTTTTGTTACCTTTATTTAAAAAATAGTTGGATCAGCAGTTCCCTTAAAAAATTATTTGTAACAAAAAAGATGTTAATCTATCATACCAAGATATAGGCCCTTGTTTAAGTCCATAAAATGATTTAGTAAGTTTATAAATGTAATCGGGATGTTTTTCATCTTCAAAACAATTAGGTTGTTCAATAAAAACTTCCTCTTGTACATATCCATTATACAGAGAACACTTCACATCCATTTGAAAAAGTTTGAAATTAAATAATTTTGTAAAGTCTAATAGAATATGAAATGATTCAAGTCCATCTACTAGATCATAAGTTTATTCATAATATATTACCTCTTATTGATTATATCCTTTAGAAACAATTCTTTCTTTATTTCTAATAATTATAGCATTTTCATCACATTTTTTTCTAAATACTAATTTTACACCAATTATTGAAGTTTCAATAGGTCTTTCAATCAATGTCCAAACTTTTTCCCTTTAGAATTAATTTAGCTTATCATTCATAGATTTAATACAATCCTCATCAAATAAATCCGTGTTAGGAATTTTAGTTTCAAACTGAGAAAGAAAATCAAAATTTTCTACTTCATTTCTTAAACAACGTCTAGTCCTAACTAGTTGATCCACATCACCAATGATACTATCACTAGGATGACTCCTAAGAAACATATGACTTGGGATTTGTAAAACTTATTAATCGTCATAAGGTATATATTCATCTTGATTAAACACTTCTAAAACTATTTCTTCAGTATTTTCCTTATTACAAGAATCTTCTACAAAATGTTGACAATCAGTTTTAGAAAACATATTTGAGGATGTTGGTTGGGTTTGATTAAAAAAAAGTGTATTTGTTTCATCAAATTTTACATGTACTGTATCCTTAGTAATGTAAGAATTTTTATAAAAAAACTCTATATGACTTATAATTAGTGGAATAACATAATAATATCCCTTCAACAAATTTGGGTGAGAATTTATGTAAGTTATATTTCATATTCAAGATGAATAATTTTCATCCGAATACTCTGAAGTGTGAAACTTTTTCTTTTTTTCCTGTCCACAAATCATAAAGTGTATTATTAATAAAGGGTCAAATTAAAACTCGATTTAATGTAAATCAACAAGTACTACTGCTTCATCCCAAAAATGATTATCAATTGAGTATTCACTCAAATTTATTTTTATTATTTCTTGAATAATACAATTTATTCTTTCAAAAACACCATTTTTTTATGAGTTCTAAGTGATGAAAAGTTTTGTGTAATTAATTTCTTACTAAAAAAAGATTCAAAATCGGAATTTACAGATTATCCACTATGATAACTATGAATATTCATCAACTGAAGGGTTTTATCATTTTTTAACTTTGGCTCTGAAAATTTGAAAATAATAAAAGGATTCATATTTATTTGCTAGAAAACAAGACCAAGTGTATCTAGTGTAATCATCAACTAAACAAATACATATTACTTTCCTCTAATACATATATTTTTTGTAGGACCAAATTAATCAATGTACACTAATTATAAAGCATCATAAGTTGAGGCTTCACTAATATATTTAAATCTTGAATTATGTTGCTTACCTTATTGACAAGGTTCAGTGACTTTTGAAGAAACAAATCTATGTTTTGGTAGATCCTTAATAAGTCTTTTCTTGGTAAATTTAAATAAGTTTCTAAGGCCACATTGTCCTAACCCTCTCTAACATAAGAAATATTCATCTTCTATTACACTAATACATGGTACTTCTTGGATCCTAAGGTATTATAAGTTTTGTGTGTTTTCATTCTCATGCTGATGGGAAGAAATAAAAATTCCACCTTGGAATTGTGTGTTACACATTTTTCATTACTAAAATCCACAAGTTATCCTTAATCACCTGATTTACTTATTCTTAGAAGGTTGTTCTTAAGACCTTTAACAAACAAAACATTTGAAATTAAAGATTTTACAAGAATAAAACTATTACCTATAGTAAGAATTTATCCTTGATAATTATCTACGAATATAAATTTTCATCCTTTAATCTTCATAATATTTTCAAATAAATAGTTATTACCAATAATATTTTGGGAACAACCACTATCTATATACCGGGTATTCATATTTTTGGTACATTATTTTTTTTCTTGAAAACAAAACAATTAGATTTTTGGATCCCACTCTTTCTAGGGCCCATACATATCCGTAATTAAATTTTATGGAATCCAAATTTGTTTTGAAAAATAGGTTTTGTGGAAACATAGAGATTGAACTTTATTTAAGGAATAATTATTTCTCCAATTTCATCCACTTTGGCACTTTTTAAAAAATAGTTCATTCTTTGGGGAAAAGTATTTTTTTAAATAGGTTTTTTATGTGTATAACCTATTCTAGAATTAGTACCATGAGAAAGAATTTTTTGATACATCTTATCAAATTTTTATTTTTTGAATTTAAATTTTGATAAGAGTTTTTTTATATAATATATTTCATATTTTAGTTAAATAATGAAATATTTATCCTTATCTACACAAATATTTATTTTAGAAGTGATTTTTTCAAAACTAGTTTATAAATAATTCTTTTCAGAAATTACTTTTCCTAAATCTTTATAAATAGTGACTTTTTTAGAAATATTTTTATCAAGATATATATAAATATCTTATATTTATTTTTTTAAAACATTAATACTTGAATTAGATTTATCATGTTTTTTACAAACTTTACAATTTTCATTTTCAAGGAGTTTTGAAAAATAAGAGACTTCATTATATGAGGGTAAAGTATTATCCTTTACTGGGGAATATTCTTCATCGGATGATTTTGAAATTTACTCATCAGGGTAATTTTCACTTAAATATATGTTAGTTAGGGATTCATAAGTACGTAACTTATCCATACAACATTTATTTTCAGAAGTTATTCTAGAAATGATACCCATATTCTTATGTCCATAATTTTAATTATGAGAAGAATCATCTGAAGAGTCTCCTCCACTAGCACTCCATGAGTCATTAGATTTCAGAACATTCTTCCCTTTTGATTTGTAAATTTTTTTCTTATTTATCTCATAAACTATTTCATTTATATCATTCCTTTTAAACTTTTTACAATCAGGTCTATACGTTATTCTTTCTTACAATTATATAAAGTAACCTCAGAATATTTCTTTTCATTCCTATCCTTGTTACTTTTCTTGTAAGGATAATGAAAATTATTTTTACCTATAATCGTGTTCATTATTCAAGAATTATTATCATATTCATTTTTTGGATGTCCAAATTCAATTGAATCTAATTTAATAATAACTTTCTTTTTCTTTTTCGACTTGAAAATTCTTTTAGGATTCTAAACTTTTGTAGGAACTGTAGTAGAATTGAAATAAACTCCACTATTTTTCTTTTTTTTCTTTCTCAACATATCTTTTAAATATATACACATATTGAAAAATATTTCCAAATAAATCATCAATATTTAAAAAAATTATCTTCCTTGATTCATCAATATTTGTTATCTTAGATTCCAATTTATTGGGAATGATGTAAATTATCTTTTCAACAATAATTTCATCTTCTAATCCTTTCTCTACCATAGATTGTTAGCTATTTAAAATTTTCATAAACCATTGTTGTTATTTTCAAATAGTTTGACCATAAGGAAATTCAAATTCTTGATAGTCATATTTAATAATTTCTCTTCTATTCTCAACAAATTTAGATGTTACAAAATGAGTAATCTCTAACTTTTTACAAATAATATTAGCTACTTCATAACAAGAAATCTGGATATATGTGTTTCTTTCCATAGAATATAATAAAGTATTTCTTACCTTTTAATTTAACTAATATTCACACTTTTCTTATTGGTAAATGATCTGAATTCTTTATTAGGAATATTATAATCACTATTCGGTATAAAAAAATTAAAAACTCTTGTGTTAATAACAAAAGTATTCATTCTATTACTCTAATATTTATAATCATTAACATAAAATATTGGTGGTATGGTGCTATTGAGTTTCTTAATAGATCTGGATTTTAATCTTACCATCATTCAGAAAAATATAAACAAAATACATATTTTTCACAGTACATTTTAGTGTATAATAGTTTTATAAACAAAAATTTTATAACAAAATCAAGACTAACTTGCAATAGTAAGGGAACAAAGAATCAGAAAGTAAGTGTAGTGGAATCTGTATTATATTAAATGATGATATTAATATTACAGAGACTTGTACCTATGGCTAATTGTTGGATAAAATTGTATATTAAGATGGAAAACTACGATATGGGGGTGGTGAATTGTAAGTTTAAAAACATTCATTTTAAACCTTAAAATATCCTTTTTTTAATAATATTAAACAATTCGTATTCACAACAACTCTTAATTATTTAAAAAGTGATTGGACTTGGCCCTTAGATTTGATGATAAGAATATCACAATCAAGAATATTTCGATATGTAAGTCATAGGTCTAAATAAAATGAATGTATCTTTATAATTTATAGAATCGTATCAAGTTTGAGATGGTAACGTAAGCAATGTTTGATCGTATTCACAATAGATATTTAATACAAAAAGAGTCGTAATCATAGTGGTTATGATATATCATAGTAATATAGAATTTATATTAATTTGATCTTATAGTGTATAGAACAATAATCAATGTAATATCAAATTCAAAAGTTAATACAGAGTAAGAAAATTGTATCATAATTACAGCTATTATGATAAACAGGTTACAAATTGAAATATGATTAAAAAACATCACTTTCTATTAAATGTAGAGTAATTAAAAGGCTTATATTAAAACAAGTATTAAAAATAAATATTATTCTTTTAACTCAAAGATAAGGGTATCCAATAACCTAGGATAAAGTTTCATTTTTTATACTTAGAAGAAATTGTTTCTTTCTATTATCAGAGAAATCCCTCGATACAGTGATCGATCTATCTTTTTATCCACACAATCCCTCGATATGATGATAGAATTGCCTATATCACTATCCCCATGAGCCCCCTATCAAGAAGATCAGATTATGTCTTCCTAGCCTAGAAAACCCTCGATCTTATTCACAATCGGATGCACAAAGCAATTACCAAGACGGACTCAAAAATATTACAAGTACATCAAACAATTAGTTCACTCTTGTAAACTTTAGAGCTCTCACACAACAAAAAAATAAGCAGAGTGTCACTGCTTGAGTCTACATATACTTCTACTTTTGAAATATTCCAATGACCAGGTATTTATAGGAAACCCTTCTAATGAACATCATGATTTCCAATGGTAATATTTTATCTGAGATTTTCGAAAGGACTTTGACAACAGGCACTTTAATAGTAATATTATAACTAAATGCATGAAATCATTTTTTTCACACATATTATACAGAATGACTAAAATAATTTTTTCACACATTTTTTGTGTAATAGGTATTCAATTTCAATTGAACAAGGTTTTTCATATTCATAATTTATCTTTTACTCAATCTGATGGATTTACTTATAGAGTGCCATTATGATTTTCTCAATGTGTATGATTCTAATGATATCAGTTCCAATTTTAAATATGATTGAAACATTTTTCATTATGAATACAGGATAGAAAGTCTTAAATCTGATTTGATAAATATGAGTTTTATCATATTCGTATTCATACTAATTATGATAATTGTAATGACTAAAGTATATTTGAATTCATGAATGCATTAAAAATGAATTCTAAGTATTGTAAAAAAGTAATTTTTCATAAAAAGCAATTAAAATTATTTGAACATAAAATAATAAGATAGTTAAGTATTTAAGAAATGGTGTTTTATTTTCAAAAAATAATGAATGAAAAATTCAAAATGAATTTTTGATTCAATATAATTTACTTGGTCATTCCATTGATATTACCATATTAATTTGGAGATTAAAGTTGATATTTCACAAGAGCATGATTGACTATCCATCATTTTATGAGTGACTCATGGATGAAAGACTGGGTCATGTGAAATTATCATTCAAATGGGAGAATAGGTGAGGTCAGGTCACTTTTAGAAAGTCCCTCAAACATATGTTAAGGGAATAGAATCCTTTGATATCGATGTCAATATGTCTACTCTTTACTTTATTAATATCTTCTTTCTTTCTGAGGGGATTCACATTGTATAATATGAACACAAAAACTCTTCAGCCTCCCAATCACCTACTCTAAGGCCAATACATAGTCAAAAATCTTAGGACTCATTGATTATTCCTATGAGTCTATTTGAAAGTTATCTGATCATTATGCTAGAAACCTATTCCTAGGTCAAGACCATTAATATCCTTGATATACCTGGTCTGGACATTTAGGTAGGACTAGGACTATCCAACCTTTATTTCTGTAAGTTACAGTTCATGTAGTTGTTGGGAGGTTCACTATAAAAGGAAGTTAGTTTCGATAACACTTCTGTCCATTTTCTTGTTAAATCAAGATTTAGAATCAATTAAAATTTATTATTTATTCCCAAACTCAAAGTGAATCTCTTGATATGGATAGAAAATAGATTCATCACGTGAAATTTATATGAAATAATATAATGAAAAGATCTTATCTCATGGGTAAGTACATAACTGAATGTGAACCTATTTCATTGGGAAAGTCTACCAATGTATATGTATGTGTAGGATAGAGTCATTTAAATGTAATAAGTGACTTGAGGTTTCTACCCTAAATATTATCATTTCCTTTTGATTGAGGCACTAATTCTAGTGCCTCTTAGTTATTTTATCATTATTTATTCTACCTAATTATTGATTTATAATTATATTGGTCTCTAAAAGTTTCCATCTTTTAGTAATATGAAGGTAATTGGAGATGTATGATGAATTTCACATACTCGATAACCTATTAATTGTTTCAAAGTATCCAAAAAGATATGATATGAACATATATAAATAGGATATTCAGTATCCTACTTCATGTTGGTATGGAAAAGGACCTAGAAATGAAGTTGCTTATGATATGGGATCATCTATCAGATATAATTCTAGTCCACTAAGTTCCCAAAGTTATTTATTGAGAAATAAAATGATAGAAGGAATTGAAAGAGGTCAACTTTGTATCCTCCCATAAAGTAAGATCAGTTATTGTAAACTGGAAAGGGATGTCAATAGAAATTATGCCAAATTCAAATTGATTCACCTAAACTCTTTTCTAGAATGATCGTCACTAACAAGACCTACATTTATCATTTCCTACTCTCAATTTAATTCATCAAAGGATACTCTTGATGTTGGGGAATATAAAATATATAGATTGTGAAGTAAAATAGCCTAATGAGAATTTGATTATCCAGTTCATTCTGAGCCTTCTTTATGATTATCATGAATTGTTATATTGTCCATTTCTTAATGGATTCATCATTTCCCAATGCTATGCACTAGGGGATGTCTGGATGGAATATGATGCATCATATACCATAAAATATGAAATGCCCATATTGTTTCTTTTCTCTCTCTTCAATCAGGAAAAGCCTCTCCTATGGGAGTATACCCACTAAAATAAAAATCAATGGGTTAGGTTAGATAGTGAACAACCCTCTCAGTGAATTTCTTAAGTCATCCCACTATCAAACCCTATCACCCAAAAGTCAAGAGTCAAGGTATATTCTCACCCCTAGTGCTAGTGTATAATTTTATCCTTGTAACCTCATTGTATTATGAGAACCATTCCACTCTCTAACCCTCGTATAAAATCATATTTGTCTCTCTAACCCTTATAATAATTTTGATTTTTTATCCCGCTAAAAAGGAAGAAAAAAACTAATATCCCAAGCACACTCATCCATAATATCCACCCAAGATACCAGGATACCCAAGTTATTAAAATTCATCTAGAGAAGGATATCCTATAAGATATTATTGTATGAGTAGGATTCAGAGTCATCTAGTATTTCTTCCCTTATTTAGAGTGACCAAGTTTATAGATTCATTACGGGATAGAAGAAGTAATTCACATATAACGAAGACCCTACCTCATGTGATTGTAAAGAATTGGGTGGAAGTTATGGTTACATTTGATAGTACCTCCCCTAAACACCTTCTGTGTGTCAATTAAATCCCTTTGGAGTTATTTTAATGGTTTTAAAATGTCTAAGAACCATATCCATTCCAATTCCTCCATCCAATGTAGAAATTAATCTTTACACTCACTGCTTCTAAGGAACTCTTTTGTGATGGATCATACTGATCGATCTTATCCTCATAGGTGTTCATCCATCCTAGTGAAATCCTACTAGTTATCTATAGTAGATCTTAAGAGGAACTCCTACCATAAAGATAGTTCCCTTAGTACCAAATGAAACACCTACAACAATTATATTTCCTAGACCGCCATCTCTAAGTCATATGAGTGGTCCCCGTGGATGATAGGGTGATGGGTTCAACTACCTGCAGATTCCATTCCAATAAGTTTTCACACCTAAATGGAAAAAGTATCCACATGGAATGGAAATGTTTTTCAACTATGTGATATAGATATTAAAATATTGGGAAATTCATGGATATCAAGTTTAATATGCTCCCACGGAAGCACTCCCAGGTGCGAGTGGAGAGAGTCAGAAGAGAGATGGTAAACCTATGTCATCATGAGTTACATTAGGAGGGAGGCACTCCTTTGGAGTTTACTAAAGGAGGCCACCTTCATATTTCCCTAGATCCCATTCCCAAGTAGTTTTATTTGGGACTAAATGGAATTCAGATAAGTGGATCAATGATACTCGAAATCATGGATCTCAATAGAGCCAGAAGTCCAATCGTACCACCTCAAATTAATGTATTCAATATAACATGTATGATATATACCATATCTATAATTTATCATTTGAACTCTAGACCACTGACCTCCATACCCTAATATCCATTGTTCTAGACCACCACCTTCAACCAAAGTCCATAGAAAGCAATTGAAGGATAATCATATGATCCCTATAAGGCATCATATGGGGTTTGAAACACTTGTGATTGGGGTTCTTCTGAGTGGATTTTCCCCATACCAAGCCATGATTCCTTTAAACACCCCAATTAAATGACCTATAAATTCATTAATAAAAATTTCCACATATAAAGTCAATTCCACTGGAAACATACTAAGGAAAATTTGTAAATAAATATTTGAAGTGGAGAACCATGAAAATTTGAAAAAATCCCAACAGAAAATTATAGAGAAATGAGGTCAGGAAATAATCTTCAAATATCTCTTACATCCCCATGAAATAGTGAAAAACTGAGAGTTTAATTCCTAAAAAAATTGGGTCAACCATGTCTTTCAAGACCACTACTTTAGTTTTATTTATTGACCTTGTGTATTTGAGCAGATCACCTCAATGATCCAATTCCAAAAGCCAACTATGGATATGGAATCTCAATCTGAGTTGTGTATTTTAGTTGTTTTGATTACCACTACCCTCCCCACCAATATACTAAGACAAAGAGAATTTCAAAAACAATATTTAAAAAATTCTAGCACTATGATTCCATTTCAAATCCAAAATGATGTGACCTTTCGAACTAACCTAAAAAATGGTGATAACAATAGATGCTCAGGGATAGTGTGCCAATGTTCTCATGAAACCCATGAATCTTCATTTATAAGACAAAAATTGATCCATATACACTATTTTTTAAAAATTAGGTATTTTTTCATATTCCAACCCTTGAAACCCACTGAGAATGAGAAATAGTGCAATGGTAGTGAGTAATGTGAAAATAGATCGACAGTACATGCCATTCAATAGATCGCGATGAGACCAAGTGATTAATGCTGCAGATGTTGGAGGAATCAGGGTATTCATCATTGGATTCTTTTGAGGATCAAAATTAAAGATTCCTTGGGTTGCCCAAATAAATTTGAACACTACCATTGGTTCCAAACTAGAATGATAAGATGCCCAAAAGAGAGAAATAAGGAACATAACCTCTAAGATGATGAAAAAAAGAGCCATATCTTGGTCCAATTTAAACTATTGGGGTGTAATTTCTTACCTTTACGTTATATAGCACAACAGAAAACCAAGGTAACATGGTGAATAGGATCACCACTATCCTCATCATACCAACTGGGGAATACTCATGAATTAGATTCCTGTGAAAAACACCACCAAATATAATGGTCCCAGCGCTGATAGCTCCTGACATTGGCCATGGAATTTGATCCACCAAATGATAAGAATTCCTAGATGAATCAAGAATTAATTAGAAGCTTGAGAGGTTTCATAAATGATCCATGATTCCACATAAAATCCAAGCTAGTAGGTAAGTAGTTGTGTATATTGTGTACGATCTGATCATGCAACATCACCAGATGTTAGTTTTCCTTCCACATATTCCTAATAACCTCAATTGAATGTACTCATGAAACTGATTCCCCAACATTGAATTATTTAACACCTAAAACCTCCCCCCTTTGGTTTATTCATCAGATCCACCATGAATACCTCATCGCTATCATCATATATAGTCTATAGTCATCATACGGCTTGATATGCTGCTGGAAATGGTACACTAGCAACCTAGTTAAGTTATAGAACCATAGTATCATGATCTACCATCACCCAGAAAAATGAAATGATATGGTAGAGAACTATAGAGGTTGAACCACCTTAACCAATCATACAATCCTTTATTTCCACCAACTTTATCTTTCCAATATTAATATACCTTAACAACCTGATGTATAATGCCAATATGGTGCCTCGGATGCCTTCCGCTACATACCCCAACCACAACACCACCTAAACCACAATTTAAATACCAATATAGCAAAAGCCTATAAGAATAGAGAAGTGGAATTAAATAATAGGGATAAGGAACTGAGGCCAGTCAGAGCTATAAATGGAACATAAATATAGTTCTCATTTTTTAGTGTATTTGTCCAAGAGTACCACATAAAAATGAAGTTACCCAACGAACAATATAATAAATGACCCATCCCTATTTCAATACATACCATATCTTCATAACCATATGAAATTGGTTAATTTATAGACTACCAATGCATGGCATTTGGTTCACTTCCACCCCTTTCTATCTAGATCCTGGTTTCCCTATTTACTCATTGTATTTACACATGAGGCTATACATTTACTATTTGTTTTAATGGATGGAATCATTTTAGATGAATCCATAAAGAAACAAAATTTTTCAAAAAAATCAATGTTTGAAGAACAAATTATGAACCAGTGCTACTATTACTACTATGATAAACCCATTTGGAAGAAAACAAGTAGTATGAAATGTTATTAGATTGATACATCTACTATGACAATTCATGATGATAATATTTATTTTCTAATGATATTTTTGAAGATAACCTTACAATCTTCACCCATCTATTGAATGGGTCAAGGATATTCAACTTTATATAAATGAGAAAGTTGGACAATTGGTTCCTAATAAGAGTTCCTAATTTTTTCTAGAATAATTCAGTGGATAAATCCATGATATCACTTTTCTTGAGAACCTGATTGATGATATGAACATAAAAGACTATGGAGTCAAAGTTTATGACATTCAAGATTTTATTTTTTGAGTGGGGATTATTCTAATCTCATTGGATAAAATTTCGACCCACATGCCAATTCTTTTGAGTTTTGGAAATGTGTATTAGTCATTCAGAAATCCAACCCTATTTTTTCTACTTTCGCCATCATAAGTCATACTTGTTCTTTCCTTAGTCACTAAAGAGGGTGTAGTCTCAGTACCTAATGTGATGAATATTTTTTCAATCCTATTTTATGATTTCATTAACATTTTATTCAATGATAATATAGAAGTTAGGAGCACTAATATGCAATAATGTTTCTCCCCTCACATCTTGGTCACTTTTACTTGTTATTTCATAATGCCCTAGGTGTAGTTCTATTTGGATTCACTGCCACTAGTCACCTACTATTTATATGGTCTTTTTCATTTTCAATGTTCATTGGCATCATGTTATTGAGATTTGAGAGATTTGGGTTGTATTATTTAAGTGTCTACCTACCTGAAATCATGCACTGGACGTCCACACCAATACTTATACAACTCAAGATCCTCTCTAATTGTTTTCACTAATTGATCTGAGGTATCCATTTATTTTCCAATACGATTGAAAGAATATTTCATTCAAGATATTTAGCAGTTTCACATGGAAAATTATCTTACATCCAGATTGAATCTATTTGATTAGTAATCCAGAAACTCTATTGGTGGTGCTAATATTAATTGGGTTGGAACTCAAAGTATACATATTACAAGATCATGTTTCTACTATATTAATATATATCTAATTTAATGATTCTCCAAATATCCATCGATTAATTATTTTTTCCCCAATCCACCATACATTGATACACCTATCATTGTATATCGGTGGTAGCATTGCATTATCATTTAGTGGAAGTATTGGAAAATCATTATGACTGGAGGGGAGGTTGAGTATGGTCATAGTAGTATGATCATGGGTATGTGTTTCCAAGTATAGATTATTTACTATTACTAAACAACATGGGGTGGTTTTCCACCTCCAAGTACAATTAAAATATAGCTAGTCATGGTTGATGAAGCCAACTCAATTATTGGTATCCTTCTAGTGGTCCATCCTAGGAAATGGTTTTCTTGGTGTCATGTACCGTAGTAGCATTCAGTGGGATGTGTTGGGATTGATAGCTATGATACAGATATAGAAATGGGACTAGTGCTGAGTATGGGGTTCAAATGCACTATTCCATTTGGGTCATATGGAATTGTTGAATGAATCATCTGAGTGATTGAGATGGTATGCTTTAATACATATTTGGAGAGGGTGGAAAGAGAGATCAGAGTGGTACGATTGGGGTAGTGTATAGGGAATAGACTTTAAGGGTCTTGGGAATGGCCAATATATCCACTTTTAACTCCATGATCAATTGTGTAATGGGATTAGTATTATGGAATAGGATTCTCATTCATATATATTTAATACTTCTAGATGAATATCTAATACATTACACACACACAAAGCTTTAGGACCATAACAGTTTAGTGTAATTGGAAAATTAGAAAAAAATACTCTTAATTCTTTAAAATATCCAATTTTTTCCCATAAAGATATTCCCCTTTAGTACATTTCAGAAAAATACCCTACATAAAACCATTCTTCATAACTTGTGGAAAATAAACATAAGAAAGGGTGATCTCCGCTGACTAGTAAGGGTAAACAAGGGAGATAGGTAAGCATAGTATGAGAAAAATGGCATGATAACATGAGAATAACAATTGAAAACCATACTATGTATATCAAATATCATAATCCTGAGTCATGGTATAAATATTGGTAGTTCATAAGACATGAATCACAAGAAATTCGAAGAACATGATTCATGAGATCGTAAACGTGGAATTGGACATGGAATATTGGAATACACCTAATCATAGAAAATCATTTCCATATTAATAAAGGATCACTGAAAAATCTATCCTATTGGAATTAGTTCACTCCCAAAACTATCATAGTATTCAAGGTTCACTCCCAAGATAATCATAGTAGAAATATTCTTTAACTGGACATAGTTCACTCCCCATAATAGCCCTATCTATCTCATGAGATATAAATCATTACCCAATGCATTGGAAGGATATATATGTCACACCAATCACATAATGAAAATCAAATGTATGTGCTTTAAAGTATCACAAAACATTCATTGTATCATAACTAATGAAATGAAATGGGTTTCCTAAATATTTCATTATTTCATAACCTATGGAAAAGAGATGGGATTCGTAATCATTTCATTATTTCATTATAGTATAACCCATGAAAAGAAGTGGGTTTCATAAGAAAGTTATCATAGTATAACCCAAGGAAGAGAAATGGGTTTAATAAACATATTTAAATATAAAAAATAAACCATTCAGATAAAGAATAATAATTTTATCCTAGGATCATATACATAGTAAAAAACAAGTAAAATCAATGTATTTCATCTCATATAGAGAATTATATTGAAATATTACTTGGAAATTTTCTTGAGGAAGTTAAATTTTATTTGAAAATAAATTTTTGAAACATAAAATATTTTGAAACTCATTTTATTTTATAATATACTTGAAAAATTTTAAAATAATATTTATAAATCATTTAAATCTTTATTTGAGGAAAATATTCTTTCCACTTTCAAAAAAAATTCAAAAAACCTAAAACATCTTCAAAATAATTTTTATTTTATAATCATTTACTTAAAATCTAGAAATTACCCAAATAATAAGGAAAATTTTTTCTTTAAAAATATATTTTAAAACTTTTAAGGTAATCTTCAAATCATTTAATGGTCATGATAGTAGAAAATATTTTTCATGTCTTGCATGTTAAAAATATTTTTTTCATATTTGCAGTAAAAACCATAATGGATTGTTTTGAAAATGACATGAAGATTACTCTAAAAAATTGAAAAAATTAAAAAATGGGTAAAACTATAATTAAAAATTAATAGAATAATAATAAAACTTTTTTGAAAACTTTTTTTAGAAAACATGGTTTTAGAAGAGAAAATATTTCTAGCTGAAGAGAGAAATAAAGTAGTATTTTCTTTTAAAAAATATTTATTATTTTAAGTACTTAAGTGTATAAAAATTGTATTATTACTTGAAAATGTTATTAATAACCATGGGATAAGAAAATTCACTAGTTTATTGAGAGATTTATCATAATATTTTATCATCAGAAACATAATCATAAATAATCCTAATAATGATGATATTGTAACACAAAATATTTACCACTTTGGTAACTTAGAATTGTAATCCCCGTTAAACAAGAACATAAACATAAATATAAAATATTTTTAGGATATATAAATTCACTATATTAGATGTCAAATGATATGTATATACACCTCATAAAATAATATAATTTTATAACATATCATTTGTCTCAAAGAAGGAAAATTAATACAAAAATATCTTACCGGTTCATTAACTTTTGAACCATAAACCCCATGAAATATAGATACTAAAATGGATATTTAAAACCCAATAACTTTCCCAGAAATTAATTTTAAAATAAATTCATGGAAATTATATACACCACAAAAAAGAAATAGGGGGTGAATATGGAATATATCTCCTAGAAATTAAAGAGAGACTAGAAATCCATTACCGTAAGTCTTCAATTCCTTTGTAATCATTCAAAAAGCCTTTATAATAAATATAATTTTAATATTACATAACCATAATTATATATATCATACCATATATTATTTACTTAGGTTATTTTAATACCCATTTATTCACTATTCCATGTCACATTTCGGGCAATAACCACTTTGTTCTTCATATATGTTTTGAATTGTTATTTTTTGGTATCTTAATTTGATCATAGTTACACCATATCTAGAATAAGTATAATGATATAATGATTATATTAATATATAAATTATAATTTTATGAACAATCATGAAATATTTTTTTGAGAAATTATGTATGTTATGATTATGGAGACGGTAGGTCGTACGTACATATGAGTAACATTTCCATTTTTTTACAATCATTATGGAAATGAGGTAAATAATATCTTATCATTATGGAATTATAATAATATAAAAAATACCATATTATTTTTTTAAATATACTTATACATATCATCCATGTGGTTTGGTGATGAAAAGATTCCTATATTGCTTTGTGAAGACGGTACTCCACACGCACACAAATGACGTTATAATCTTTCTGTGATTAAAAAAGATAAGGAATAAAATGATATATTTTCCTTTCAAATTGATAATGTTTTATGAATATCATAATTATTTCATGTGTATCACATATATTTATCTTTATTATCTTCCATGTAAAACTTTAGGGAAAAGGAATCACATTGCTTCGTGAGGTGATATCTTGTTGTACAGATAAGCGATATTATCATATCTCCTACGAAATGGAAAGTAAAAAATGATATATATGATATAAAGACTAAAAATATATCAATATTTTATAAAATTCATATATATAATTTATATACATCATAAAATTCAACCGTGATAAGTGGTAATGAAAAAACGAATGACATCGGTTCACGAGGTCGTAGTCCGTCAAACACATGAATGACAATTTCGTAATCCATTTGATGGAAGTGGAAATGGCTGTAGGTAATTCACATAATAGAAAATTATATTATTATATTTAATATAATAATTTTTT
Organism: Viscum album; assembly: GCA_963277665.1. Classification (NCBI taxonomy): domain Eukaryota; kingdom Viridiplantae; phylum Streptophyta; class Magnoliopsida; order Santalales; family Viscaceae; genus Viscum; species Viscum album. The sequence goes on along the minus strand of OY728153.1, from coordinate 567,175,470 downwards.
TATATTATATTGGAATAATAATAATTTAATTAGGTGGAAGAAGAAATAAAACAAAAACGCTCATTGATGAACGTTACCTCTTCTTCGGGTATCCTCCTTAGGTTTTCACCAAAAGCCTTACTAGGATGGATATGTATGTGAAACATAAGGATTAAAAGGTGAGAGAAGGGAATTTTAAAAGTTATTTTCCAAACAAAATGTTTTTTAAGGTGTGAAGAGAAGAGGATAAGGGTGGTCTTTTATAAGTGAGGGAGAGGACACATGTGGCATTTTTGAAAAGAATTGAGTGCTCCAACATTTTTCACATGCAAAAGCTGTCCAAAATATACAATTAAAGAACCTCATAGTCTTAATTGTATAAATATGTCCATAAAAAAGTTTTTATACAAGTTTTTAGGTCTTATTTAGCATTATCTTTTTAGTTTAACCCCAAGTTAATCTATTTTTACCATAACTGTGGTAATTAATTTTTATTGTTTTCACTATTCATTTTGGTAAAAAAAAATTGATATTATTATAAAATATAAATTATTTTTATTCTGAATATGAAATACATTTTTCCAAATTCCATTTATAGAAGTGGAAATTTTTAATTTAAAATTTATCCCATACACATGGCTAGAAAACTAGGTTTTAAATATAAAATGTTCAAAATTTTACAAAGATTTTATATCCAATATCAATATGAAATTGATTAAAATGTTATAAATTTTATTAATATATATATAATTTAAGTAATTTTACTATAAAACCAATTTAAAATATAATTTATCTTTACAAATAATTTAAACAAAAAGGCAGTTTTCAATTAAAATTCTCTATTTTCTCACTATTTATAATAAAAATGAAAATTTTCATTAAAAAAATAAAACACCCGAATATGTTTTTTAAATGATGAATTAAAAAAAATATTTTATTTTATCAAATTAATTTTCTAAATGTTTCAAATATTAAATTTAAAACAAAACCCACAGACACGAGAAAAAGAGGGTTATCGAGAAGTGTGATTTTTTCAAGTACAAGATGATTTTATATTACCTCTATGTCTAATAATAATAATTGTATGAAATTAAATTAAAATATATTGATATATAAAATTTAAATAAAATTTAAAATAATCCTCTTTAGGTATTAAAATGGAGAAACATTATCCACTTTAAAACAGTTTTATGAAGAAAAAAACCATTTTTAAAACCAACAATAAACATATAATAAAATCAAATATAAAGTTGATTAAAAAGTAATAAAGTGGATTAAATATTATTAAATATTAATTATGTTATTTTAAATCATAATTTTTCATTTAAATTACTTATTTTATTTAAAATAAATTGTAGTTTTACCAAAATCGGTATTTTCACAATTCACTGAAAAATAATTTTTTTTTGAAAAAACCCAAAATTTAATAATAAGTTATTTTAAATATAATTATTTATAAAATGAAGATAATATTAAAAAAATTTAAAATCACTATAAATTATTTATAAAATTTTCTCATAAAAACAGATAAAATCATTTTTTAATAAAATATTTATTTGAATAATATAATTACTTTACTAAAATTTTATAGACTATTTACCAAGAATTTATATGTAAATTTATATGTATATTTCGAAAATAGTTAATACCATTCATACCTATTAACATAATGGATTTGTTATAATAATATTATTTCATGGATCACTGAAGAAAGGTGTCGTGTCATACACACTATCAATGAATCTTGTTGTTGCCTGTAACACAATATAAACTCTGTGTTTCTCTAAAACAAGATATACATAGTGTTACATGTAATAAAAAATATCATAAAGATTAAATTCATTTGAAAAATAAATTGAAAATATCCCAGGGTGTAACATTCTACAAACTTATAATGAATTCTTCCCTCAAAATTCATCTCGACCATCAAAGGTTTAACATTTGAAAATTACTTCAGAAAACCCCACATCCTACAAATGAATAATAAAATATCCCTTAAATGAGAAATTTGGAAACATAAAGGTTACCTAAAGTAACTCATAACAAGGATTCCACATTGGAAAACATATGTGGGAATTAAATATTTGGACATGGAAGAAAAGAATAAATAATTATAGAGAGTGATAGAGATCATTTATCACAATAGAGTGGGTGATATATAGAAGGTTAAAAACAAAAAAAACAAAAGACCAAAGATGTATGAAAAAGGTCATTTATTTCATAAATAAATTTGATAATAGGAAAAAAATTTATTTCAAGATCAATTTCCTAATTTGGAATTCTTTTCATGATAAGTTAGACTTACTTGATTTCATTCCATTTCATAATCACAATCTCACTCTTTGGTTGTGTCTTGATCATCTTCTACTTTATCTCTTACTTTAGGAAATAAAAGTAAATTTTTTATATTTGAATCACTAATGAATCAGAGGATCCATGGATGGAATGACAAGTAATTCCATACATATAATATATATTTTTATTAAGAAAAATCCCTTTTTATGAAAGGGTGAGAATCCAGACAAGTACATAAAAGACATCCAACAACCCCATAAGAAATAGTTGAATCTTTGAATTGTAGTTTAATCCTTTTAGAAACATTACCTATAAGGAGATTTCATTGAGGATTGGTGGCCCACCCATCCATATCGTCTTTGAGGAGGTATTAAATATATAATTCCATATTCTCCCAATATTGGATGAGCTCCTCCACTAAAATCTTCTTTCCATGAAATCCACAAGCCAATATACAACATTGTTTTTATCCAGGAATCATGTTCTGTGTTAAAATTAACCTGGATACTCCTCCCATCTAGCCTATAAAATTCCTATTTCATTTAATTATCCTCTAGAGACTTCTCTTAGAATTATTAGTTTCCACTTATAATGGTTTCCCACTCATCACCCTCCATCATTTATTTTCCACACTAGAGTATAGAATAATCTGCAACCTCGTTTCCATCCATCACCAGATGCTTATCGAAGTCTTTGTCTTTGCTCAAAGAGTGGTTAACTGAAATATTTTACACCTTCATAGGTGCCTTTACTTTTCTTGAGGATCTAGTAACATGAGGACACGATAAATTTGAAAAGTATTTTCTTTGACGCGGCCTCCGGGTGTGCTTAATTAAACTGTCAAAATCCATGATAGTGATCTTACCCTTACTTAAAGAGGATATAAGAAATTCATTCCATCTATCATTAGTTATTATCATAATAATATAGTTAGCACTGATAATCCGATATTCAAAAATCTTCATATGGTGAAGTAATAAATTAACCCCTAAATCCTTTCCTGAAGTTCAATTTAATCCATTCCATAAATGGTTAACCTTATGACCCTTCCAAAAGATAAAAAACAAAAATTTATAAACAAGTTTAAAAAATTTACAAAATGAACAAACCATTTATCCCCAAAACAATACAGAGTTTCCCTCAAATTTTCACATACCAAACATGTGAATAGCTTCATTATTTATTTTCTTAAAACATGTCAATAATTCGAATTACCATAAAATATTATTGAAAACATACATTCTTCTTTAGTCCTTCCATAAAACATAGATTATTGAATATATTCCTTAAATCCAAAAATTATTTAAAATCCATCAATGATAAAATGAACCTCTTTTTTAACAAATACATTATACGTTTGGAGGTCATAAATACAATCCAATTTACTTTATCAATATAAATCATCTTTTTAACCAAGATAAACACCATTTTATCAACCTCAAGAACATTTTAAGGGTTATCTTCACTTAATCACGTGTTTTCCATAAAATGTTACCTTTCCATTAAATCAATTTTCTAGGTCATTAGTACTATTCAATATATTTTTTAAAAATACTTAACAAAAAACATATAATAAATAGTCTTTATATATTACATAATTCTTGAATCCAAATACTTAAATACATCAATTATCTCACTTCCTTCTCAATCCAGTAACGATGCTTCATCATCTTATTTTTTAATATGTCTTTCCAATAATATGTCATTTATAGCATCTTAATCATAAATAACAAATCCATTACTCATATAAAAATGTAGATTCACTACATGAGCATTCCCCTTAAGACATAAATTTTCATAATACCCATTTTTTCACATTTAAAACATTCCACAGTCAATGATACCTTACGAATACCATTATTCTCATCCATTTCATTGACTAAACATTTCATTTTCCTTTGAAATTAATTTCTTTTTTTCCTTTTCCAATTACAAAACATCTTACCATACCTCTAATAAATTCCATTGAGTATATATTCCCACATTCCATAAATATAGAAAACTGAAAGTTCTTTCCTCCATGGTCTCCATTACCCTGACTATCATTAAACTCCACCCTTATCTTCTTTGGTGACTCTACGATTTGGTTATAGAGAACATTGTTAATTATGTGACATGTTAATTGGTTATAAATTATCACAATATACGTAAGTCCTATCACCATACCATTAGGTTTCTCATAAGTAAATTTTCCATCAGATTCAATATCGACCCAGTTCCTTTTGGTTCCCTCCATTGACTAAAACCAAAAATCATAATGTGAGAAACACTAATCATAGTGGAAAAAACAAAGTCATGAAAAATAACTTATTGGATGTCTAAATGATTAAACCTTATTTTAAATCTATTACACCATAGGATTATCCTAGGTAATTCATGTCATCATCTATTTAAATCATTCTTGATGGTTTTAAAGAGTTTGTGATTTCTGAAGAATATTCCCTAGGATTGACAAACTAGGTGGGAAGCATGGCACTTTATCATGCACAAGGTGACAATAAAGTGTGCATCAATGTTTCCATTTTAGTGTTATTACCCCTAGGTACCTCTATACCAAATCTACATCCACTTGTAATATCCATACCTTGATATAATTTCCTGGAAACCGGTCACTCTTTTATTTACCAAAATTTGAGGACATTTTCCTATACTTTGATTAGTCCTTAGACTTATTCTTTGATAAATCCATAGAAAAATTCTTAGAAATATCCCTAGGCATCTCACTAACCATTTCTCATCCTATTTTCGAAATGATAACTAAATAATTCCTATGATAACAACTATATCAATTGAGACTTATTATACAAAGATATTTCATCTTTCTAGATAAATATTCAATACATTACATAAACACACACCAAAGTACTGTAATAGATTAGTGTGTTTGGAAACATGGAACATAGTCATCTTAATTCCTGAATGATCTTCAATGTCCCCAATAACGATATTCCCCTTTAATACTCCTCGCAAACATAATCTAAGTAAAACCATACTTCATAACCTGGGGAAAGGAAACATAATAAAGGGTAAGCTCAAGTTCTCAATAATGGTAAACAATGGAGATACACAAGCATAATATGGGAACAAGGGTATGATAATATTAGCATAACATTTGAAAATAATATCCTATATTTAAAAGATCATAATATTGAGTCGTGGAATAAATATTACTAGTACATAAAACATGATTCATATGTAAATCCAAGAACATGAGCCATGAGAGAATAGCCATGTCATAAGACATGGAATTTTTATGTAAACACAAGCATAGAAAATAATTTCCATATTAGAAAAATCTCACAGCCAAGGCTATCATATTGAAATGAGTTCACTCCCCAAACCATTATAGTAGTCAAGGTTAACTCCTAACACCATTATAGTAGACAAAGTACCATACTGAATCGATTTCTCTCCCCATTCGAGTCATATCTATCCCATGAGATATATATCTCTACCCAATGAGTTTTAGGGAGATATTGGTTCCACCCATAACATAATTTAAATCATATATATGTGTTCCATAAGATCATAAAACATTCATCTTATCCTAACCCATGAAATGAAATGGGTTACATAAATATTTCATCATATCATATGATGTGAAAACAAGATAGGTTTCATAATCATTTTATCATTTCATTATATCATGACCCATAAAAAGTATTGGGCTTCATAAAAATATTACTATATTATAACCCATGTAATAAAAAAAGGTTTAATAAACATATTTTTAGATAAAAAATAAACTATTTAAAGAAAGAATAATAATAGTATCCTAGGATCATATCCCCATTAAAACATAATTAAAATCAAAGTGTTTTATCTTAGATGGTTAATTATTTTGAAATATTACTTGGAATGTTTTTTGAGGAAGATAACTTTTCATTAAAAATAAATTTTTAAAACATTAAACATTTGAAAAGTCATTTTCTTTGAAAATAAAATTGAAAAGTTATAATTGATGATTTATAAATCATTTAAAACATTTATAGAATAAAATAACCATTCCAGTTTGAAAAAAAAAACATTTCTAAAAACAAAAAAAATCAAAATTATTTTCATTTTGAAATAATTTATTTAAAATATTGAAATTTCTAAAATACGAAGGGAAAGAGTTACTTCAAAAAGTGATTTAAAAATTTGTTTGGGAAGCTTGAAATCATTTAGTCTTTATGAAAACATAAAAACTATTTATTCCATTCATTCAAAAAATAAATATTCTTTTCAAATTTTTGGTAAATGCCAAATGAGAAGTTTTTTTAAAGTGACAAGAATATTCATTTGAAATAATTTATATAAAAAGTCAAAATGGGTAAAAATTTATTTTAAAAATAATTGGAGAATAATAATACATTTATGGAAACATTTTTAGAAAAAATGGATTTGGAAGAAAACAAATTTTTTATGAAGAGAGAAATAAAGTCAAATTTTCTTAAAAAACTCATTTATTATAAGTACATGAGAGTGAAAAAGGGATACCCTTACTTGAAAATATCATGAATAATAATAGGAGAATAAAATTCATGAGTTTATTGAGATATGGATCATAATATTTTATCATCAAGAATAGAATCATAAATATTCCTGATAATGATGAGATTGTATCATAAATTCCTCACCAATTTGGTAACTTTGAATCATAAGCCCCATAAATAAAGAAGATAAAATGAAACATAAAATATCATGAATATAAATAAATTGATGATATTAATTTTAAAATTGTTTTTATATACACATCTTAATATAATATATGTTTATAACAAAACGTAAGTCTCAATGAAGAAAAATTGAGGCAAAAAACCCTTACTGATTTGTTAACTTTTAAACCATAAACCCTATGGAAGAGATATCCTCAAGTGGATGTGTGAAAACAAATAATATTTTGGGATAATAATAATAAAATACATTCATGGAATTTATATAAACTACATAAAAGAAATATGTGGTGAATATGACATATGTCTCCCAGAAATTAATGAGAGACTAGAAATCCCTTACCGTATGTCTTGAATTTTTTTGTACGCATTTGTAACTCCTATATAATAAATATAAGGTTATTATTATAGAACAATATTTATACATACTGTACCATATGTTATTTACTTAGGTATTTTTATTACCCGTTTATTAACAATTCCATGTTAATGTCACATTTTAGGTAATGACTACTTTTTTGTATGTGTTTTGAATTTTTATTTTTTGGTTCTCATAATTTGATCATGGTTACATCATCTCTAGATTAAAAAAATAAAATATTATCATATTTATACATAAATTATAATTTTAATACCAATAATTAATGATATAATTTAGAAATTAAATGTGTCATGATCATGGAGATAGTAGGTCATACGTACGCAAGAGTAACATTTCCATTTTTTCAATGATCATTAAGTAAAGGAGGTAAGTAATATATTATCATTATAAATTATCATGATATCAAAAATTCCATATTATTTTTTATTAAATATACTTATTCATATCATCCATGTGTTGTGGTGATTAAAATATATTCACATTGCTTCGTGAAGGCGGTAGTCCACACATACACGAACAACATTATCATCTTTCAGTGAGTGAAAAGTTATGAAATAAAGTGATATATTATATTTTTAGAATGATAAATATTTTATTAATATCTTAATTATTTCATGTATATCACATATATTTTTCCTTTTTATCTTCCATGTAAAATTTTATTGAAAACAAATCAAATCGCATCATGAGGAAACAGTTTGTCGTACACACAAGCGACATTATCATATATCCTATGGTATAGAAAGTAAAAATTTTATTTATGATATAAAGTCCTAAGAGGTATAGATATTTTATAAATATAATATATATATATATATATATATACTTTATATTCATCATCATACCCAACCTTGATTGGTGGTTATTGAAAAATGAATGACATCGGTTCATGAGGCGGTAGTCCACCGTACACACGAACGATGATTTCGTAACCCATTTGATGGGAGTGGAGATGATTTTAGGTAATAAAATTAAAATAACAATATATAAGTATATATAAGATACTAAGGTTATTAGATAATAGTCACATAACATTAATTGAATGAGGTGGATGAATAAATAAAATAAAACCTCTCGTTGAAGAACATTACCTCTTCTTCAGGAATCCACATTTGGTTTGCACCAAAAGCATTCATAGGTTTCCTTTTTATCCAAAATAAGGAATATATGATGATATCAGGGAATTTATAAATTATTTTTTGTAGTTCTTGGATAAAAAAAGGTTTCAAAGTGCTAATAGAGGAGAATAAGGGAGGCCTTTTATAAGTGAGGGAGAGGACACACATGGCATTTTTTAAAAGAATTGAGTGCTCACACATTTTTCACATGAAACAAGGGTAAAAAAAAGAAAATTATAAAAACTATGAGTTTTCATTTTCTAAATATTTCTATAAAATAGTTTTTGTAAAAATATTTAGTTTATTTTAAACCTTGTATTTTTAGTTTAACCACCAATAAACCCATTTTTACATTAACCACGATAAATATTTTTTACTATTTTCAATATTCATTCTGGTAAAATATTAAGTTAAAATTATTATATAATATAAATTATTATAATTAAAATTATTTAATCCATTTTTCTAAATTCCATTCATATAATTTTAAATTTTTTATTTAAAATTAATTCTGCAGCTGCGGCGAGAAAGCGAGTTTTTAAACAGAAAATGTTCAAAAGTTTACAATGTTTTTATATACAATTTTAATATGAAATTGATTTAAATTACCTAAATTGGATTAATAGGTATATAATAGATCTAATTTTACTTTAAAACTAATTTAATTATAATTTAACTTTATAAAAAATTTAAACAAAAAGGTTGTTTTCAATTAAAAGTCATTATCGTTTCACTATTCATAAAAAATGACAATTTAAAAAAAACCCCCAAAATTCACCCTAAAGTTATTTTTAAATTATGAATTAAAATGTGGAGTTTATTTTTTCAAATATATTTTCTAAATTTTTCAAAAAAAAATAAATTTAAAAAAAAAACCTATAGATGCGATGAAAAATGGATTTTTCGAGAAGTCTATGTTTGTCATGTGCAAGATGAGTTTATATTGAATCAATATATAAAAATATTAATTATATTAATATAAATTAAAATTTATTGATATATAATCTAGAAATTTAATTTAAAACATTTATCATTGACTATTAAAATGTAAAAACATTGTGCACTTTAAAATAGTTTTTAGAAAGAAAACCATTTTTTAAACCCAAAAATAAACTTATACTAAAATCCACTGTAAAGTTGAATCAAAATTAATTGAGTGGATTAAATATTAGTAAATAAAAATTATGTGACTTTAAAAGATAATTGGTAATTTAAATTGCACAATTTATTGAAAATAAATGATATTTAAAAAAATATGTATTATTCACTATTCACTGAAAAATCTATATTTTTTGAAAAATATCAAAATTTCACCATAACTTAATTTTGATATGATGATTTAAAAGTACTAATATTATAAAATAATTTAAATTTTTAAAAAATATTTATAATTAATTATAATATTTTCTCATAAAAAATAAAAAAAAATTATGAATAAAACATGTTTTTGATGAATATAATTACTTCACTAAAATTGCGTTACTATTTACTAAAAATTTATAAGTAAGTTTATATTGAGTAGGAAATTTATATGTATATTTTATAAGGTATTTAATATCATTCATACCTTTCCACTTAATGATCGGGTTACAATAATATTATTTTATGGTTCATCGAAGCTTGGTGTTGTTGTCATATATGCAATCGGACAAACTCGTTATTATGAGTAATAAAAGATAAAATCAATGTTAATTATAACGCAATATATAATCAGTGTTATGTGCAAAAAATTATATACAAATGATTAAATTCATTCAGAAAAAAATCCCAAAATCTCAAGGTGTTACACTCAGTGCACTATTACACCATCCTGATGGTTTTTCTTTTGTGTTCTAGAACAAGGAAGAGGGTGGGAGTGGTGAATAAAAATTGACATATTAGGTAGAGAAGAAATTCCAATGATCGAATGATGTGACAATGATTATAAATGTTGAAACAACATGTCATCTGAACACTCCATCAGCACCTGATTTCTTATCTTGCCCCAATCAATATATCGTATTCTTGGGGACTGAGGACTTTATCTAGTTTTTGTTTAGTAATTAGTCTTGTATTTGGCATTTTATTATCGATGCATCACATACTTAATGTTAATCTTATGTTCTCCTATGTGGAATCCTTGAAGAGATATATTATTGAGGGCTGGTTTCTCTGATATCTGTATTCAAATGGGGCGAGTATACTTCTATTGGTCATTCATCTACATATCTTTCATGGTCTCTATCATACTAGTTTTAGAAGTACTAAGGAATGAGTTTGGGTTTTCAGTGTGTTTCTACTACTCTTATTGACTGGTAAGGTGTTTCTAGACTGTGTTCTTCTCTATGTGTATATGAGGTCATGTCTTCATGGCTTTATTGCCGGGAAAACACATGTTCCACTAGTAGCGGCCATCATAATGGGAAGAATTGTTTATGGGATGATCCAACGAGGAAATGGGATACCATAATCATATTTTTATCTATAATTGGGAACATGGAGTGTGAATCATAAGTGATCACGGATCAGCATACCATGGTGATTATGTACCCTAGCCATGTACACACTGCCCATTATACGCCTTCGCTAGTTATAGCCTGATGCATCGATTTTCATCACTGTTTCATTACTTGATTCATGTTTCCACTATATATATTCAACTCCAAATGTATAGTGGAGTTCCATCCATTGTGTGTATATTGTGGTGCTCATAGTCTGGTTTGATTCAAGCAACTACCATTAATTTTTTCCATTGGGGTGAATTTGTAAAATGGTAGTTGTATGGGAACCTATGGCTGGATTGGGTTGATGATACTACTTTGAATCCATTGATCGGTTATATATAGTTAATACATGGATATTTATATTCAATACATTAGTTCAAACATTGGGTCTTGGTATCAGAGAGTGTGGTTCTACCATGGGCAGCTCAACATGACATCAAGGAACTTCTATGATAGAATATGACATTGGAACCACTAAGACCTACCAGAATGTAAGGCTAATAAGGCCTAGGTAATTCCTTGATTGATGTTTTTCATACATATCAAGGCCCATTATTGAAAAAGGGTAAACACTAGATGGTGAACTGACTCATAATTAAATATAGCTAGATTGTCATTGAATTTGGGGAAACATGGAGAGAAAATAAGACTTAGGGTGCAAGGTAGTTGACTAGGAAAATGAGACCTAAGGTATTAATGTTTTTTCATGATTTAAATAGCTACCTTGATCTCACATGTAATTCTTCTTGATTCCTGGTGGTTAAAGTCAAATGACAGCATTGAGGCCATTATGTACTTAGTTGTTTGGGAGACATAGTGCTGGATCCAATCATGCAACACCCTGATATTTTAGGGACCTTTATTTTGAAATTAGTTAAATTTCATTGATATATTTCATTATAGTAATTCAAACATTCCCTTCCCATGACACCATCTTGGTGTACGTTACATGCAACACCGACTTGGCATAAGTTACACACAACACCAACTTGGCGTACAATACACACAACACTGAGTTTCTATGAAACATCTCTCTTTTATTTTTTATAATTATTTAAATGAGATAATTATAACCTAGCCATTAAACATATTAATATGAATAGTAAAAAATACTTTTAAAATAAATTTAATAATGGAAGATATAATTTTTAGTAGAGTCCTTATATATTTAAAAATACAATTTTCCAAAATAAATTGCTTTTTATGTACTTTTGTAAAAAATATATAATTCATTTTTATAAAAAACAAGAGATTTAATTTTATAATATAAAATTAATTTTTTAATACAGAAATTAAAATCTATCTTATGATTAATTTCTAGGAATTACTTGAGAAACATCATTTTTAGATGAATAGTGAAAAATACTGTATTTTAATTCAAAACTAGCTTTCATCTAACTTACTTATAAGGTTGAATTATATTTTAAATTGGTTTCAAATTTTTATTATATCATTTTTTTATAAATTTATCTGAAATAAGTAATTTTAACCAAATTCAAAATGAAATTGGATACAAAAACTTAGTAAAAATTTTACCAATTTTACTGTAAAAACCCATTGTGTCGTCCCGTCAATGGGATTAAATTTAAATTAATTTATGAAACTTCTCTATTTTGAATTTGAAGAAAATATTCAATATTTTTAATTACAATAATTTATAATTTTAAATAATTTCAACTTAGTTTTTGGAAAAAAACAATAGTTAAAGTAATTAAAATTAATTACAACAATTAAGAGAAAAATTAGGATGAAAAAGAACTAAACCTCAAACATAAGCCTCAAAACAACCTAGAAAATTTTTTAAAATCCATATTTTTTTTCCATGCTTCTTCCATGACCATTATATTCTAGAGTTTAGTTGGTTTTGGATGACTTTTTTTTAGGTAAAAACTTGGCTACGCCTAACTTGTTTTCAAAAATACCAAGTGAGTCCTTTTCCTCCCCTATAAATGGCCACCAACAATCCCACATTCCTCACACCTATAAAATCACATAGGTTCGGCCAATATTGGCCCAAAAAACATTACAACATCCCTACCTTACTCAATGAATCTCCCTTTAGGAAGAAATCAATCCAAGTAATCTCTTTGGTGAAAACCAAAAACAGTTACCCATATAAGATATGACATCCTCCCACAAGCTCCATTCTTTTATTTTCTTTCTTCACCCACTCAATTATACATATTCCATTCATATACCAAAATAAAATTATCATAAATATAATTATATGTTTTTATTATATGTTTTTTAACTACACTTACATGCACTTACATCTAATGGGTAACAAACATACTATTAATCTGCACGATGAATTACCTCCTCACGAAATGATGACTGTTCATTTTTCCTTTACGACCTCTTATGGTAGAAATTATGATAAAAAATCTATTAATATATGTTTTATATTGTATTTATTATTTGTTAAATCTTATTTAATCCTTTTTCAACACATTTCTTTATACTTCTTATTTTATGTAAATATGATAATTTCGTTTGAGGAAGTGTGGACTACTACCCCCTCAAAGCGATGTGATTCGTTCACACACTACATGAATTGTATTAAGGATGTGTGTTGTGAAATTATATGATATTATAATGATAATTCAATAATTATATATATATATATACTTATAAGTATGTTACTATCTTTCTTTCAATATGATAATAAAACAGAAATAATGTTCATGTGTATGTACGACCTACCGTCCCCATGAACACTGTATTCAATTTCATACTTCTATATCCTATATATTATTATAATACACAGAATTTTTATAAAGAGGGTAATATAAATTCATAATCAAGAATATATGGTATTATATATAAGAATTTTATTATGTTAAATATGTATAATAAACTTACATTTATTATGCAGGAATATTTTATGAGTATGAAGAGAGTCAAGACAAAAGGAAAGGGAAATTTCATCTCACTTTTTATTTCTGTGAGATACATGCCTTAGAAACCTCTATTTTATTAAGTGTGGTGTATATACATTCCATAAATGTATTCTATTACTATTTTTATTAAATTTATTTTTATTTACATATCCCTTTTATGATCTTTCTTTCATGAGGTTAATGGTACAAAAGTTACCAAATCGGTAAGACATGTTTGTCTCAATTTTCCTTCTTTGAGACGCATATTTTTTTTATACACGTATATTATTTTTCAAGCGATATATAATTTAATTTTACATATTATATAATTAATCACCTTATTTTCATGATATTTTAAGATACATGTAAATTCATTTTCTTACTTGGAATGTATGATCAAAAGTTACCAAGTGGTTAGATTTTAATGAACCAATCTTATCATTTATCGAGATTGTTTATGATTATTATTTCATTGATGAAATATTAGGATTCATATCCTATAAAAACTCATGATATTCCTTATCCTATGTTTTTTAAATGTATTTCTATTTATTATTACCATTTCTAACTCTTTTCTACTTGAAATTATCCTGAAATTGTTTTTAAGAAAAATCTGACCATAATTCCCTCTTCGGTCGGAAATCATTTTTATTTAAAAAACCTTGTTTTAAAAAATGTTTTCAAAAAAATTTCAAAATTTTCCTTCAAGATAATTTTCAAGTAAAAAATATTTTTTATTGTTTTCAAATATTACTTCCTAATTTTTCAAGTATATATTCAAATAAAATAGTTTTCAAAAATATTTTATGTTTTAAAATGTGTTTTTCAATGCAGAAATGATATTTTCCTCAGGTAATGTTTTTAAAGGATATCTCAAAATTATTTCCCATATAAGATGACATCCATTGGTGTTACTAATTCCTTTATAGGGAAATGATTTAATGCTTCCATTCATATTATTTCAATTAATGGTTTATGTTTTGATGTCGTGATGTTTGTAAAATACATTTATCTTTCACGGGTTATATGATTTTGAAACCCGATTCTTTTCACGGGTTATAATTTTGATGAAATGATTATAAAAACTATATATTTTTCCAAGGGTTATGATATTATTACATGTTTATGATACCCATTTCATTTCATGGGTTATGATAGGATTTTTAATGATCTTGTTGCGTATGTACGAATGATTTCATTGTGAGATGGGTGGGACCTATATCTCCCTCTAATGCATTAGGTAAATATTTATATCTCCTTAGATAGACCAATATAGTCCTAGTAGTAAACCTTGACTACTAAGATGTCCATGGGAGTGAACCATGACTACCATGATGGTATGAAGAGTGAACCCATACTACTAATAAGGTATTGGAAGTGATTCCTTGGCCACAATGGAAATCATATTCTATACATATGTGCTTTCAATAATTCAATGTTTTATTCCTATGTTATTCTTTTATGTCTATTGTTCTTCATTTACTTATGATTCATGTCTTATGAACACCTAATCTCTATTCAATGATTCTTATTTATGATCTTTGATATACAGTGTATGATCTTCTATTTTCCGAATCATGTTCTCAAACTCTTATGCTTATGATTATTCTTATATATCTCCCTTTATTACCCTTATTGATCATCTGATCTCACCCCATTTTATGTTTTCATTCCATCATGTTATGATGATATGTATTATGTTTTTTTTTTGTCTAATAAGGGTTCTACTAAAGAATAACCTAGTGGTAGATAATGTAGCTCACCTATGTACTAGTGTTTATATTTCCATGTTTCCATAGTCACTAGACTAATATGGTCTTTGGACATATTTTTTTATAATGTTTTAAGTATTTTACAAATGATATGTAATATTAATGTATGAAATTTGAGGTTCGATATAGTTGGTATCAGAGAAAAGTATTAGTTATCCTTCGGAAACCAGGATATGAAAACCACAGTGTGAACACTAATAAAATCTATAAGGATAAATATAAAGATAAGGAAAATTATAGGAAAATGTCATGGAGTTTTGGTAAATAATAGATTGGATGGTTTCCTAGAAATAAATACATGTTTGGATACTAAAAGTGGATGTGTCTCGGCAAAAAATGTTCATAGGGGCAACAACTCAGAAAAGATGACTCAAGCCTGGCTCAGGGTAATCTAGTACACTATAACGGGCCTTCATGCACACCTCGGGGATATTCTTTTCAAATTCACAAACTCTTCATGAACCATTATGAAGGATTTGAATAGAATATGACTATAAATAACCCAGGATAAACCTAATTTTTCATAGATTAAGGAAGGTGTCAAAATTTAGACATTCTATAAGTGACTTTTATGATTGTGTGGTTCCATAACAGGATAAATTTTTCTTACTCTATAATTTTGGGTTTAGTCAATGGCTAGACCCCAAAGGAAAGTGTTAATGGTTATTTCCTCAGATAATTCAATGATTTTACTCCTTATAAACTGAATGCTGTAGGAACCGGAATGAAAAATATTGTTGTTATACTCACACAAATTTCTCAAGCTATGAATTATGGTGGACTTCCATATAAGCAATGCAGAGAATAATATTATAATGATTATTTCATAAGGAAACATCCACCTTATTTTAGAGGGTCTTATGATCCACTTTTTGCTAAAAAATGAATTAGTACTACTGAAAATATATTCTCTATTATCCAGTGTTTAGAGCATGAGAAAGTCATTATGGGTATTTATCAGTTAGAAGGCGAAGAATACCAGTGGTTTAATCTAATCAAGAAAATATGGAAGAAATATGAGATTTAATCCATGGTTTGGGATGAGTTCAAGAACTTATTTTTCAATAAGTTCTTTACTCGTATTATTCGAACCAATATGGAGAAAGATTTCCTTGGGTTGAAGACAAGGGATGATGAATTTTTTGGTACCTACGAGTCTAATTTCACAAGACTTGTGAGGTATTCTTTAGGAATTATCATCCAACCAAAAAGTAAAGTTTTTAGGTTATTCGGTGACTTAAAGACAAGTCTTATAAAAGAGTTTTCCATAATATACTTTATTATCTACAATGATATTGTGCATTGTGAAATAAAGGGTGAAATGGAGGTTGGATTCACATATCAATCTTAGGTTTTTGATAAGTAAAGAAAGATTGATTTTAAAAGAAAATATAAAAACTATTAATAGAAGAATATGATCCTACCTTTCTACACTGAGTGTGGAAAGAAGAATGGAGTAAATTTTCTTAAGGGGTCTAAAAAATGTTTTAAGTGTGTAAGAGAGTTCCATAGAGCATTTGACTTCAAAAGTGATGAGAAGAAGTTAGATAATGGTGTGAATGGAGAAAAACTGACACAGAATTCTCCTCCCTCGCTTTAGTACTACAAGTGTATAGAGAATGGGAATTATGATGACAAGTATCCAAACCCAAGGGTTAGTGATGATGGTCAACATCAACAACCTGTTAATACAAGGGATAAGGGTAAATCTCATTCAATCGTTATTTCTAATGATATGTGTGATAACGACGTGGTGAAAGGTACACTTACCATTCCCTCTAGAACTACTAATGTATTATTTAATTCTGGATCTACCCACTCTTTCATATCTAAAGAGTTTTCTAAGGGTGTTAAGATTACACTAATACAATTAGATGTGGAATTGAAAGTGGAAACCCCTAATGGTACAATGATTTCATTCCAAGTCTATGATTCCCCTCTCATTGACGTTTAAGGGAATGTGCTTCCTAAAAATATTTTCATTCTTCCTTTGGTTCAATTTGATGTCATCTTAGGGAAGGATTTTCTTTTTCTGAATAAATCCCACATCATGATTCAAGAAAGGGATGTTATGTTTGATATTTCAATCCCTCATATGATTGTACATCAATGTGATGATAAGTATGAACTTACAATGGAGATTAAATCCAGTGTATGGGTCTTAATTCCCATTAAAATGGTTTTTTATCTCAAATGGTTGGGGAGAAAATAGACATCGATGATATACCTATTGTTTGGGAATTATTGGATGTCATTCCAAAATAGTTTCCTAGCCTTCCACCAAAACATGAAGTTGAGTTATCAATATAACTCATACCTTGTTCCACACCAATTCACAAGACTCCCAATAGAATGGACCTAATTGAGTTGTAGGAATTGAAGAATCCACTCTATTAAAACCTTGAAAAGGGATTCATTCAGCCAAGTGTGTCACCATAGGGTGCACCAGTTATTTTTTTAAAAAAATAAAATGGATCAATGTGACTCTACATTGATTATATAGGGTTGAACAAAAGGAAAATCAAAAACAAGTATCCTCTTCCCCGTATTGTTGAATTGTTTGATCAACTATGTGGAGATCAATACTTTTCCAGAATTGACCTTCATTCAAGACATCATCAATTGAGGGTCAAGAAGGAGGATATACCCAAGATGGAATTTTGTACAATGTATAGACACTATGAATTTATAGTAATGCCTTTTGGTCTTACTAATTCCACTCCTATGTTCACGGATTTAATAAATAGAGTCTTAAGAGATTACCTCGATCATTTTTTTAGTCTTTATAGATGATATTATTATCTATTGAAAGAGAAAGGACGAGCATGAATACCAATGGATAATTGTACTAAAGAACCTAAGTAAGAGAAACTATATGAAAAATTTACAAAGTAGGAATTTTTTCTACAAAAGGATTCATTTTTGGGTTACATGATCTCAAGAGATGGTATAGTTGTAGATCCGTCAAAGACAAAGGCCATTGAATGTTGGTATAGACCAACCATGGTCACTAAGATCCATAGATTTCATAGTTTAGCTAGATATTATCAATGGTTTGTGACTAATTCTATGACAAAATTAACTCAAAAAGGTGTTAGGTTCCTTCAGACTGATGAATGTGAAGATAATCTCAAGGAACTAAAGAAAATTTTGGTTAGGGCACCTATACTAACATTACTCTATAGAAGTGTTTTTAATCTATAGTGATTCGTCCAAGAATGGATTGGGATGTGTTCTTTTATAGGATAACGTGGTTATATCCTATACCTCATGACAACTGAAGATTCATGAGAAAAATTACCCCAACTCATGATTTGGAGTTAGCAATGGTAATTTTTCATTAAAGATATGGAGGCATTATCTTTATGAATAAAAGTGTGATATGTATAAAAATCATAAAATTATGAAATATATATTGACACAAAAGGAGTTGAACATGTTCCATAGAATATGGTTGGAGCTGATAAAGGATCATGACTTTTCAATACATTACCACCCTGTGAAAGTGATTAAGGTGGATGATGTTTTAAGTCAAAAGGATCATGCTAGCTTACCATGATGAGGATCAGAAAAGATCCAATATTTATATATTTACAAAGGATGGATCTTGAAATATTGATATAAGGCGGGAAATCCTATATTTATCAAATGAATGTTCAACCCTCTATCCAAGTGAAGATTAAATAGGTGTAGAAGGTATATGTAGAACTAAAAAAGAAAGTAAGAAATTTTATTGAGTTTAACCATGATCAAGATTGAATGATAAGGTTCAGGAACCATGTATATCTTTTATCCATACCAGATTTGAAGAATGAGCTATAAGTGGGAGATCATAGTTTGTCAATATTTATTCATCCTATAATTATGAAGATGTATAGGGATTTGAAATAATACTTCTTGTGGGATGATATAAAGAGGGATATCATAGAGTTTGTAACTTGGTCATTAGTATTATAGAAAGTTAAGGCTAAAATAAAAATAGTCTAAAGTGTTGTTTCATACATTACCCATACCAGAATAGAAATGGGAGAACATCACTATGGATTTTTCATTGGACTACTGAAAACCTATAAAGACTTTAATACTATATGGGTAGTGGTTGATCACCTTACTAAGTCATCACACATAATCTCATTTAGAGAATACTTCTCACTGGATCAACTTATCAGGATATACAATAAAGAAGTGGTAAGGTTTCATGGAGTACCACATTCCATTGTATCATATTAGGATCTGAGGTTTAACTCAAACTTCTAGAGAATAATTCAGAAAGAACTTGATAAACAATTTTTTTAGGACTACTTATCATCCTTAAACAGATGTTCAGTCTAAAATAATAATTCAAACTTTATAGTATATGTTGTGATCTTGTTCTATAGATTTCAAAGGTGGTTGAGATCAACACCTTACTCTAGTACAGTTTTCTTAAAAAAATATCTTTCACTAAAGCATTAAGATGGGACCTTATGAATCACTATATGGGAAGAAATATAGAGCTCCAACAAGTTGGGATGAAGTTAGAGAAATTAATCTATAGGGACATGATATTTTTGAAGAAATGGTTGAGAAGGATATAACCATTTTGTTGCATATCAAGGTAGATCAAAGTAATTAGAAAAGTTATATAGATAATCGATAGCATGATCTATAATTTTATATTGGTAAAATGGTGTTTCTATAAATATCTACCTCGAAGAACATTGTGAGATTCATGAAGAAAGGGAAACTAACCCTTAGGTATACCAGTCACTTTGAAATTCTCAATCATATCATGATTGTAGCCTACCACTTGTAACTTAGTCTAAATATATCTCAATTCCATGATGTGTTCCATGTATCTCTCATAATGAAGCACATACCTGACCCTTCACATGTATTGAACTCATAGGTCATAGCACTGGAGCATGATCTTTCTAATGTGGAATAACCAGTTTAAATTATGGATTCTGCAGAAAATGTTCTACGAAGAAAGACCACTCACTTGTTCAAATTTTTATAGAAAAATCATCAATTAGATATGGATACATGGTAACTTGAGGATATGATGAAGTAGAATAATCCTCATTTCTTTTTACTTGAATGTCGAATTTTGAGGGGAAAATTCATTTTAAGGGGGGTAAAATGTAACACCCTGAGTTTTTTAGGGACCTTTTTTCCAATGAATTAACTTTAATTGATATATTTCATTGCACTAAGCAAGAAATTACATTTAAATGACACTTAATTGTAATAATTTACATGAAACACTGACTTGGCGTAAATTACATGCAACACTAACTTGGAATACGATACACGCAACACTATGTTTCTAAGAAACATCTCTCTCTATTTTGTTATAATTATTTAATGAGATAATTATAAACTATAAATTAAACATATTAATATGAATTTTAATAAATAATTTTCAAATATTTTTTATAATGTAATATTTAATTTTTGGTATACTCTTTATATTCTTAAAAATATTATTTTCTCAAATAAACTACTTTTTATGTACTTCTATTAAAATAATATAATTAATTTTATACACACTTATAAATTTAATTTTATAAAATAAACTTTATTTTTTAAGTTATAATTTCAAATTTATCTTAGGATGAATTTTTGGTATTTTTCTAAGAAACTTCATTTTTGGATGAAAACTGAAAAATACTGAATTTTAATTTGAAAATTATTTTTCATATAATTTATTTATAAGGATAAATTATTTTTTAAATTGGTTAAAAAATTTAATTAGATAATATTTTTATCAATTAATCCAATTTATGTCATTTTAACCAATTTTATATTTAAATTGGATATAAAAACATAACATACTCTTGACCATTTTTATGTTAAAAACCAGTAGTGTCATCCCATTAGTAGGATTAAATTTAAATTAATTTCATCCACTTATGCATTTTAAATTTGGAAAAAATGATTCCATATTAGTAATAATAATAATTTTTAATTTTTAATAAGTTAAAATTAGTTTTTTACTAAAAATATTATTGAAAGTAATTAAAATTAATTACAATGATTAAGATAAAACTTAGGTAAACAAAGAACTAAACCTTAAACTCAAGGCCTAAAATGACCTATAAACATATCAAAAACCAATTTTTTTGGAAATTAATCAGACATTAACCTTACATTATTGAGTTTTGTTGTTTTTTTAGTACTTTTTTTAGGTAAAAAAGTGGGTACACCAAACTTGTTTTCAAAAATACCAAGTGAGTCCTTCTCCTCCTCTATAAAAGGAAACCATTTATCCCTCATTACTCACACCTATAAAACCACTTAGGTTCGCCCATGATATACAAAATAAACCTCAAAAAATAACTCCCTTCCTCCTTGATGCCATCATTTTGGAAGAAATCAATCCAATTAATCCCTTTGGTGAAAACCAAAATGAGTTACCCAAAGAAGAGGTAGCATCCTCCCTCAAGCTCCTTTATTTTAATTTATTCCCCCCCCTAAACTACACTTATTCAATTATTATACAAAAAAACCAGTATCATAAATATACTTATATTTTTTTTATTCTATTTTTTCAACCCACACATACACGCACTTCCATATAATGGGTAATTAACATGTTGTTTGTGTGTAAGGTGAATTACTGCATTACAAAATAATGATTGTTCATTTTTCGTTTACCGCCTCTCATGGTGGAAATTATGATGGAAAATATATTTATATATGTTATATATTATATTTTTCATCAATTTAATCTTTTTTAATCCTTTTACAATACATGTCTTTATACTTTCCATTTGGTGTAAATATGATAATTTTGTTTGGGGAAGTGTGGACTACCGCCCCCTCAAAGCGATGTGATTCGTTCACACACTACATGGAATGTATTAAAGATGTGTTTAGTGAAATTATATGATGAATATTATATAATAATGATACTTAAATAATGTTATACACACACACACATACAAACACACACATATATATATAATTATATGTCATTTACTCTCTTTCTTTCAATACAACAATAAAATGGAAACATCTTTCATGCGTATGTATGGTCTACCATCTCCATGAACGGTGTATTAAATTTTTTACTTATATATCCTATAGATTATTATAATAAAAATATAATAGATAAAAATTCTATTTATATTATGTTTTACATTATTGAAATAAATATATAATTATAAGGACCAATGATATAACAAATTAAGACACATGTAAAGAACAATGAGAATATTACCTAAAGTGAAACCATAACATAAAATTATTAACAAGCAGGTATTATATATTCATAATCAAACATATAAGGTATTTTTTATAATAATATGATTGTGTAAAATATTTATAATAATCATAGATTTATTAAACATGAATCTAGTATGAGTATGGAGAGTGTCAAGACACGAGGTAAGGGGAATTTCATCTCACTTTTTATTTCCGTGAAATACATACATTAGAAACCACTGTTTTCTTTTGTGTTGTGTATATACCTACCAGGAATGTATTATATTATTTTTATTTAATTTATGGGTATTTACATATCCTTCCTATGATATTTCTTTCATAGGGTTAATGTTTCAAAAGTTACAAAATCGGTAAGACAATTTTGTCTCAATTTTTCTTCTTTGAGACACATGTTTCTTTATACATCTACATTCTTATTTAAGTTGCATGTAATTCCATTTGGAATATTATAACATGAATATAATTCTTTTCATGATATATTAAGAATCATGAAAATTCATCTTATTTCATGTAGAGTATGACCCAAAGTTACCATGTGGATAGATTTTATTGAAGCAATCTCATCATTTGTCGATATTATTTATGATTATTCTTTAATTAATGAAATATAATGATTCATCTCTCATTAAAACTCATGAATTTAATTCTACTCTATTTATTAAAGGTATATCCATGCATTCGTACCATTATTCCACTCTTTTGTACTTGAAAAAAATCAATAAAATTATTTTAAGAAAAATATGATCGTAATTCCCCCTTCAGTTGATAATATATTTTATTTCAAAAACCATGTTTTCAAAATGTTTTCAAATGATAATTTAATATTATTTTAATGTAAAAATAATTTTTTTTATTTTTTTTCAAATCTTCCTTTACAAGTATTCAACTTTATTTTCAAAGAATTTTTTTTTTTCAAAATGTTTTATGTTTTAAAAATGATTTTTGAATAGAGAAAGAATATTTTCCACATGAAATGTTTTTAAAGGATAAATCAAAATTATTTCACATATAAGATGAAAACCATCACTGTTACTCAAGAATTTATAGGTAAATTATTAAATGTTTATATTCATATAATTTTAATTAAAGGTTTATGTTTTCGTGGAATGATGTTTATGAAACTTGTTTCTCTTTCACGGGTTATATGCTTTTGAAACCCGCTTCTTTTCACGGGTTATTATTTTTATGAAATGATTATAAAACCTATATCATTTTTCATAGATTATGACATGATTACATTTTTATGATACCAATTCATTTTATGGGTTATGATATGATTTTTAATGATCCCATGGCAGGTGTATGTATGATTTCATTATGAAATGAGTGGGACCTATATCTCCCTCCAATGTATTTGGTAAAGATTTATATCTCATGAGATATACTAATATTTTATTGGGAGTGATCCTTGACAACTAAGATGGCCATGGTAGTGAAACATGACTACCAAGATGGTAGGAGGAGTGAGCTTATGCCACTAATATGGCCATGGGAGTGAACCATGACTTCCAAGATAGTATGTGGAGTTAAATCATACTAATAATATGGTCTTGGTAGCAATTCCTTGGATACTATAGAAATCATTTTATTTTATTATGTGTTTTCCACAATTCTATTTTTTATTCCTATATTATTTTTTCACGGATTATGTTTATAATTTCCTTATGATTCATGTCTTATGAACTGGTAATCATAATACCATGATTCATGTATATGAAATTTGATATGCAGGGTATGATATTATATTTTCAATGTCTTATTCTCATACCCTTATTATCATGATTATTCTTACATATCCCAAAGGTTTACCCTTTTTTAACATCTGATATCACCACATTTTATGTTTCCTTTCCCCCATGTTATGAATATATGTATTATGTTTGATGTTTCTAATAAGTGTTTGAGTTAAGAAAAACCTATTAAGAAATAATGTAGCACTTATGTTTCCATGTTTCCAAAGGCACTTTACTAATATGATATTTGGTAATCTATTTTTATGATGTTTTAATTATTTTGAAAATTTAATGTAATATTAATTTATGAAAAAAAAGGTTTTATATAAATCATATGGGAATGTGGAATATGGGATTCAATCAATTCGATATGTATCCCCATATAGTGGTGCATGGGAATGGGTTGAAGTGTCCTTCAGATCATTCATCCACTATCCTTATGAATGTCACTGATTTTTGGCCTTTAGATCTTAATATTTTATATAGAAATACCATGTGCTTAATATAATACAAAGGGTGATATTATGTCCATGATTGGCTCAGTATTGATGTACTCCACCACCAATGCAACCATGTACTACCACAACACACCTTGCAATGAAAACTCAATCATAATAGATGAAATGGAAATGATCACATGGATAACCAATGGAACTACTAGTGTAATGAAGTGTATTAGGGAATATATTAGAGTTGAGAGAGGAATGATGGTGTTTGGGGTTAATGTTGTAGTGTGAGATTCAAGAATATAAAAATGGTGATGTTGGTAGGTCCATTTCAATGGTGCACATACTTTTGGATCTTAGTTATTTGCTAATCATTTGGTGTTCTGACCTAGTTTTTTATGAGACAACTTTCAACATGATTTCAACTTATTCGTGGTCAAATACTCTAATAAATATTTATAGGATACACCCATGACCACCATATAAATGAAAATTGGTTTTTATCCCCTTTGTTACCAACTACATGACGAGTCCCCTCTTCAGTAAGGTGTTTAATAGGAGTCAAAAAAAGATATAATGCCTCATTAACTCAACCTGTCATAAGAATATGATACCATAGTGAATCGAGGGGGGATAATGGGTGTTATTGGGCTCACTAATATTATACTCTTCATGTTGATGGGTGTTTCCCTTGGAATTCGGGGATGACCTCCTTGATGGGAGATTCAAACGTTCTGATCGGTTTCTAACAGGTTTGTTCATAGAACCGGAAACATCCAATGATTCCACATCCATTTGGACCTACTTTCCAAAGGTAGGTGCTTCATTAGTTTGTGAACTGATGAGACTTAGGAATTTTCATTGGTCGAGAGGATGGGAGGTCGGACTCATCACACCTTTTTGAGGGGAATTATTGTCTATTTCAGGACTCTCTTTATAGATTTAAGTTATGTTCATGAATCCTTATTACATTACCAAGTATTAAATGAGCTTTCCTTCAGTTTTAACAATCAATGATTAAATATGTAAGAAATTTAGAGAATATTTTATATGTATTCGAGGTTCTTCATCAATAGAGAATCATCTATATCAATTTAGAGATTCTTGGTCAATGGTATCCTTCAAAACATTTATATAAAAGTCTCCTGGTCATTATAATGACCAGGCTGGTTTTAAAGCCACTCGGTGGGGCACTTGAAGTTTATTGTCATTCCTAAGGACATGGATTATTTCAGAGTTGGGGTCGAACCCGCAGATGGGCTACCTACATATCCTTTGTTTTGGAAAAGGAATCAGAACCCACGTAGTTCGAGTAAGGGAGTATGATGTTTATGATTGATGGCTCAAAGAAGGATGTCATAATTACTTTTACCCTCTATGCTCACGTGAGTCATGCTTGATGTGAGAAACAAGAGGTATTGGTAATAAAATAGACAATTGGGCCATGAAAGATGTAATCATAAGAAATGTTTTGGGGCTTATGTATGTATGACTGCCCAGATAAATGAAGGTTAGGATTTTACTTTTGGGAGAAAATCCAGGAATAGGGTCTATAAAGGTATATGTGTTTCATGGAGATTTGAATATTCTAACTTGGGACTTATTCTTGAAAAGGAAACCTAAATTAGGAGAGGATTGATAATTGGGTTTTACTCTTGAGAAGGAATCCCAGATCAAACGTAAATTAGAACTGGTTAAAGAGAATTTAAGGGACTTGGGGATTAATCCTGAAAAGGAAACCCAAATTTATGACTGGGACTTATTCCTGAAAAGGATTCCTAGGTTAGGGGACTTGGGGCTTACTCCTGAAAAGGAAGCCCAAATTTATGATTGGGACTTATTCCTGAAAAGGAGGCCCAGGTTAGGGGACTTGGGGCTTACTCCTGAAAAGGAAGCCCAAATTTATGACTGGGACTTATTCTTGAAATGGAGACCCAGGTTAAGGGATTATGACAGGGACTTATTCCTGAAAAAGAGGCCCAAGATTATGACTTAAGGTTTGGGTCTTAATCTTCAAGAGGATTCCCAGATTTGGGAACTTTAAGAATTTAGGGCTTACTCCTGAGGAATATGCCCAGGTTAAAGGACTTATAACTAGGGATTATTCCTGAAAAGGAGACCCAGGTTAAGGATACTCTCATTTTAAAGGATGAGGTTGAATGAATGAACTCTCAATCTTTAGTGACATAAATATGTATAAATCACTTTGTTTTGAGAGATATACCATAGAATTCATTTCAGATAAGGAAGTCAAATCAAGAAATCATGCCATAAATGGCTTTGAAGAGTGTCTTGAAGACTGAATCTTGAATAGGAAAGGTATAATGGCTTAAGAGGGGTAAAATGGGAAAGATGGGCACCCAAAAAGGCAGGGGAGCGCCAGTCTTGGCAGGGGTGCAGGTACTGCATGGGCGCGCAGGTATTGGTCGCGCAGGTATACCTGCACGACACGTGTGGGGTACTTGCGTGATGTTCAACCAGCATTGAAATACTTGAGTGACTCTTTATTAAGGCCTTTAGAATCCTCTTGAGGTTCTTCCAGAAAAGGGACGCTCAAGTTCTATCAAAGGAGTAAGGCGGCGCGCAAGTGTGGCCACTTCCCTTAAGGGCTGGCCACTCAGGCGTGCAAGTGTTGATGAGTTTCAACACTTAGGCCTTCCTCCCTCTATTTAGATCTTCCGTTATAGGTAAGAAATTACCTTAGAAGTGTTCTGGAAGCTTTGAGAAGAGACTTGGGCGTCGGGATCTTAAATCCGAGTTTCTGGAAAAATCCCTCCTCTTGAATGGGGGGCCCACAGGGTCTATTTATAGGCAGGAGAAGACCCCGGGCGGTTACCAAGCGGTTATCACTTAGGCCGCACAAGTCACTTGCACTACCAACATTGGCACGCAAGTCACTTGCACGACCAACATCGGCGCGCAAGTGTACTTGTGCGACCATTGAGGCACGCAAGTATACTTGTGCGACCATTTTAGAACCTGCGCGACCTTTGCGCAATGTTCTTCTTATTCCTTCCTTTTTCAATTATTAATATTTGTTCAAAGGATGAACCTTCTTTGTTCAAGTTATTTCCCTTTTCATTCATTTAGACTCTGTGACGGAAAGGAGCGTCAACAAAAGTCCCCCCTCATAGTTGGATCCGAAGAGAAAAGAGGATTTGACTCTGAGGTGATAAGAAATAAGAAATATGGCAGTTTAATGTCATGCATGTCGGACATAAAGAGGCTAATGTTTAAGGTCGAAATAGCTTTGACCGAAATGGATTATAATTGAGTCAGTTCCTTGACAACTCATCTGAAAACATAGTACCATACTCAAGTATGAGGGAAAATGTGTAAACTATGGCTTAAGAGACTTTGAATCTGAGGAATGATATGAAACAGAACTAAAAGTCATTAGAAGAAGTAGTTTCCAAGAATGAAGTTACTATCATTTAACAAAACCCGTTAGGGGGTTGAATTATGCAGGGCCACCTAAGGGCATTGGCTGCATGGCCAAATAAATAGCATCTTTCGGCTGACAAGTCTGTTATGTGGACTGTTTATGCAAGGCCGCCTATGGGCACGTGCTGCATAGTCAGGAAAAAGAACTCTCAGAAATTTACTTTCCTAGTGCTAAAAGCCAGTGAAAGTTTATGGAGATTCAAATCTTCCAAAGTATAGAGTTTGATGTATGGAAAAGTTACTTGAATATGGAGAAGATATTTCCGAACAAGACTATCAAAGAATTGAATAGATATCACTCCTACGAAGGTCTGACCCAAATGTAGGGAAGAATAATATGGAGAGTATAAACCATAGACTTGAATACTTTCAGATCGTCAAAAAGGACATGGGACAAATATGTTAAGGATGGCTATTTTTTTGCAGATCCCTACATACCTTCATTTAAGACAAATAAGTACAAAAGTGGCATTCTTCCCAAGAATGAAGTTACCACTATCTGAAATGACCTGTTAGGGGGTTGAATTATGCAAGGCCACCTAAGGGCATTGGCTGCATAGTCAAATAAATAGTATCCTTCGGCTGACAAGTCTGTTATGTGGACGGTTTATGCAAGGCCGCCTATGGGCACGTGCTGCATAGTCAGGCAAAATAATTCTCAGAAGTTTGAAATTTTTGTGACTAAAAGTCATGAAAAGGGTTATGAAGATCTGAAAATATTTAAGGTTAGGATTATAACACATACAGATGGGTATTGTCCAATGTATATAGAGATAAATAGGTCAATGATAACCATAATCATGTTATGGCTGGGTCCTGAATTGAAATTTTGGACTTCACTACGTATCTCATAAGAATGAGAATCAAGCCATATGTAGTTCTTGAAATGTAGTTTAACGTCGTGCAGGACGAAAGTATGAGAGATCTTAATGTAGGGTCATAGATTTCGGACCATAATAATGAATACACCGTGTGTGTTTTCATGAGGACTTTTCAGCCAAGGGACTGAAAGTGAAATTTGGGGTTAGGCCCAAAAGACTTGGGGCTGGATTCGAGGGATACTCAAACATTCCTACGTATCCCATAAGTATGGGAATCAAGCCCACGTAGTTCTAGAAACACCCTTTGTACAAATTTGGTTCGTACATGTGAAGGGTGAAAGGGGACTTTGGTACAATGATGGTTTAACCCGAGATAAAAAGTTTAGGCATTGCCATGTATGGACGTAGTCTTTTGAAATGAAACATGATTGAAAAATCAATGTAAATAATGGTTCCCTCTCAAATGAGGAAATAAAAGATTATTTTAGTTTATTGTCATACCAGACAAAAGTGTTGTATAGTTTAACGGCGTATAACAAGGACGAAAGCGAATCAAATGTAAAGATATTGATTCTAAGGGCGGTTTCACGAATCAACATTGTATGAGATGAAGGTGAACCGAAGTGAAGAGATTGTTTTTGGGCTTGAACCTTGGGAGGTTGCCTATGTACCCAGCCTGGAAAGCAAGGATCAAAATTTTCATAGTTCAATTAAAGAATAAATTAATGATCAAGTTATTCTTGGGGACAATGACCTAAAAAAATGATGTCGGGACTTACACATGGTTAGCAGCCCAGAGAGAGTGTTATGGTTGAGGTTCTCTCTAAGCTCACGTGAGTCATACTCGTTGTGAGAAACAAGAGGTAGCAACAACCTTAACAATGCACAGTTTAATGTCATGTAGCAGGGACAAAGTACAGTTTAGTGTCATGTAAGACATATCAATGACTTTTTGTACAGTTTAGCGTCATGTAGTTAGGAAGATGGGGACAATACAGTTTAATGTCATGTTGGACAAAAGGGAGAATAGTTTAAGGTCATATACATGGACCATGGATGGTGCAATTTAATGTCATGCTGGACATAAGTACAGTTTAAGGTCATACATGACCTTTGATGATTATGTAGTTTAACATCTTTCCAGACGTAAGGGACTTCCAAATAGTTAAGGGTCTTATGCATGGACCGTTTCTGTATAGTTTAACGTCATATAGCAAGGACAAACTGGTGCTGCACAGTTTAATGTCATGTTGCAGGGACAATACAGTTTAACATCATATTGGACGAAAGGGGGACTGTGCAGTTTAATGTCATGCAGTGAGGACAGATTAGGGACTTTTTTTCTCTTCAGTATAATGTCATGCTGGACAAAAGTGTGAATAGTTTATGGTCATATGCATGGACCATGGATGGTGTAGTTTAAAGTCATACAGGACCATGGTGTAGTTTGAAGTCATACAGGACCTTTTAGGGAACTTTTTCACAGTTTAACGTCGTGTGGGACGAAGTTGCAGTTTAATGTCATATTGGACCATTGTTGTATAGTTTAACGTCATATAGCAAGGATGAACTGGTGCTGCACAGTTTAGTGTCATGTTGCGGGGACATCTTGTGAATATTTTAAGGTCATACTGGACTATGGAGGAGTTTAAGGTCATACTGGACCATTGCTGTATAGTTTAACATCATATAGCAAGGACGAACTGGTGCCGCACAGTTTAGTGTCATGTTGCGGGGACGTCTTTTGAATAGTTTAGGGTCATACTGGACCAAAGAGGAGTTTAAGGTCATACTGGACCATTTTTGTATATTTTAACGTCATATAGCAAGGAAGAACTGGTGTCGTATAGTTTAGTTTCATGTTGCGGGGACATCTTGGGGGTACTTTGTAGTTTACACAAAATACTTCTTCAAAAATTTGGCATTAGTTGGAGTAGTAATGAGTTCTCCATCCATCGAGATTAATGAATAAGCTCCATTGGAGTAGACCCTGTGTATTGAATAACGTCCTTCCCATTTTGGCTCAAGCTTGGGTGGTTTCTTTCTTGGTATCATTGGAGTTCTGAGAACTAATACCAATTCTCCCTGAATGAATGAACAAAGACGAACTTTTTTGTTAAAAGCTTGTGCTATTCGATTCTGATAGATTTCCAAATGGTGCAAAGTGCACAATCTTTTCTCATCTAACTATTCCAATTCATTCAATCGCTTTTGGGATTGCTCATATGTAGATAACTGATCACAAATGGCTACTCTGAGTGAGGAAAATTGAACTTCAATTGGAAAGACTGCTTCCGTTCCATATACCAATGAATATGGAGTTGACCGCGTTGCATTGCAGGTGGTAGTCCGATAAGCCCATAAAGCATGAATGAGTTTATCAGGCCATTACCTATTATCTTTATCCACCATCTTTTGCAGTATATTTGAAAGAGTCTTTTTAAAGGCTTCTATTTGGCCATTGGACGCCACATGATACCGAGATGAATGGTTGGATTTAATGTTGTATTCTTGATACAATTTCTTCACCTCAGAAGAACAGAAGTTGGTGCCGTTGTCTGTCAATATGGTATGAGGGACACCAAATCTAGTAATGATGTTAGACTTGATGAATCTAACAATGAATTTAGAACTGACTTCTTT
Source organism: Viscum album (assembly GCA_963277665.1). Classification (NCBI taxonomy): domain Eukaryota; kingdom Viridiplantae; phylum Streptophyta; class Magnoliopsida; order Santalales; family Viscaceae; genus Viscum; species Viscum album. The sequence goes on along the minus strand of OY728153.1, from coordinate 567,143,611 downwards.
GAGAGGTACTGCCTCTGCCCATTTGGAAAAAGAAATCAGTAGCAGTATGAATGTACTTAAACTACATGGTCGTAGCTGAAGGGTAAGGTCCCACCACATCCATTCCCCATGTGGCAAATGGCCACGAGTATTTAGCTGTATGAAGCAACTCTGGAGGTTGATGAATGAAGTTTGCATGTACTTGGCATGAATGACACTTCTTTGTGAAATTAACACAATCTTGTATCATTGAAGGCCAAAAGTATCCAAGCCTTCGAATTTGATCAGACAATCTATGTCCAGACTGGTGGGCACCACAGACTCCTACATGCACTTCTTTCATGACAGCCACTGTCTCTTCACCATCAATGCATCTGAAGAGAACTCCATCAAGACCACGTTTGTAGAGAATTTTCTCTTGGTGGTTTGGGCTATCATAAAGAGTAAAATTGACCACACGTCGCCGGATTTGTTCTTTATCAACTCTATCAGGTGGAAATGTTCCATTGTGAAGGTATTCCCTGATAGGTGACATCCATCCTATAGTATGACCATACAGTTCAGGAATGGGACTAATTTCATTGATTTCCTCTGTTCTGGCTTGAACATAAGGTGAAATTGCACGACAGTGGGTAATACTGATGGTCGTCTCGTCTCGATTTGGATCTGCTAGAGCTGTGGCTATATTAGCATGTGCATCAGCTTGAGCATTTTGTGATCTTGGGACATAAGAAAATGTCGGTTCTGAAGGGATTTCCTCCATTAACTCTCTGACGTAATCATACAAAGGGATTAATTCTTCTTTTATGATGGCATAATCCCCATTGACTTATTTGATTACCAGGTCTAAATCACCATTCACCTTTAAGTGATTCACTTGTTCTTGAAGCGCTAACTCCAAGCCTGTGATAAGAGCTTGGTATTCGGCTTCATTATTGGTACCACCTTTCCACAATAAAAAGGAAAAAGGTAACACTGCCTTATCTGGAGAAATGAGCACTATTCCTAAACCAACTTTGTTGAATTTAGGATTTTCCATTTTCTTCTCTGTTGGACTTCTGGAAGCACTATTAAAATACATTTCCCATGTTTGAGGACTCTCTTGAATAGAGAAAACTTCCTCATAAGGGAGTTCAATATCTGAAGACGTGTCTTCCACTGAAGGATGTTCAGCCAGGAAATCAGCCAGAGCATGGCCCTTTATCGCCTTTTGAGACACATACTGGATGTCGAACTGCTGAAAAATAACTGCCCACCTTGCTAGACTTCCTGTAAGCATTGGACGACTAAGGATGAATTTGAGCGGATTATTGCGAGATACCAATTGGACCTCGTGATGTTGCAGGTAGTGTCTCAGTTTCTGAACTGCAAAGATTAATGCTAGGAAGCACTTCTCAATACTTGAATACCGAGTTTCTGCTTCAAGCATAGTTCTACTGAGATAGTAGAGGCTATTTTCATTCCCAACATCATTCTTTTGAGCAAGAAAGGCACCCAATGATCGCTCTAGAGCTGTCACATAGAGGATAAGTGGTCTTCCTTCAACAGGTGGAATGAGTACTGGTGGACTCAAGAGGTATTTCTTGAGAACATCAAATGCTTCTTGACATTCTTTAGTCCACTGGTAAGTGACTCCTTTTTTCATTAATTTGGTAAAGGGTAAACTTTTGCCTACCAAATTGGCAATGAAACGCCGAATATAGGCTAAGTGTCCTTGAAGTCTTCTTAATTATTTCAAATTATGAGGAGGTGACATACCAAGGATTTACTTGGTCTTCTCAGGATCGACTTCAATACCACGATGGCGTACAACAAAGCCGATAACTTTTCCTGAGGTTACCCCAAAATCACATTTTAAGGGGTTCATCTTCAAATTATGTTGTTGAAGCTTGTGTAATATGACTTCTAAATCAGCCAAGTGATTAGAACATTGTTTGGATTTAACCACCAAATCATCTACATAGCATTCAACAAACTTCCCTAAGAAACGTTTGAAGATACGATGCATGGCGCATTGATATGTTGCACCTGCATTCTTTAAACCAAAGGGCATCACCCGGTAACAAAACACACCTTGAGGGGCTCTGAAGGCTATGGATTCCTCATCTTCTGGGGCCATTCAGATTTGATTATATCTGAAATATCCATCCATGAAGGAAAGTACTTCATAGCCAGTTGTCGCATCAGTTAAGAGTTCTGTAATTGGAACTGGGAAATCGTATTTAGGACAATACCGATTAATATCTCTGAAATCGATGCAAACCCTAATTTGTCTGTTCTTCTTCTTTACAGGGACAATTTTAGCCAACCACTTGGGATACTGAACTTCTATGACGAAGTTAGCTTTGATCATCTTATCCACTTCAGCTTCAATTTTGGAAGCATAAGTTGGGTGTGTTCTTCTCGCGGCTTTCTTAAATCCTCGATGTTCTTTTGGTAAACCCAAATGATGAGTAGCAACATCAGGATCAAGCCCAGGCATTTCTGTATAATTCCAAGCAAAAATATCTTTATTTTTCTTTAGAAAAGAAATATACATCTCTTGCTCTTCAAGGGTCATGGCTGCACTAATTAAAGTGGGGCGTGGATCTTTCTTTGTACCCATATTTATTTCTCTAGGTTCATCCACAGTGGTAGAGATACCCTCTTCAAATGCTGGAGGAGCATCTCTGAGATCTTCCTCTTCCTCTTCATCATGTGCTATTTCTTCTGTTTCTACTTGCATAGTAGATGACAAAACGAAATTTTCATGATCAGAAGAGATGTCAAAATTTGCACATTTTGAAGAAGAAGCTTCCATTTCCGACCCTATTGATGATAAAGGGTCTTCTTTGGGAAATAAAGAGGAGATGGTGGATTGATAATTGACATCATTATTCACCTCCGATGATGCTATAACTTCTTCTGGCCGGATTGGCGAAGTATAGACCTGTTGGATTTTAGCAGATGAAATGAAAATGTCACCACTTGTGCTTTCATCACTGTTTGGTAGGTTACCAATTTCTCCCATGTTGTCTGGCTTGATTGCTGTAATTGACATTATGGATCTTTCCATAAGATTATTTTGATTTGGGCCTATTTTTTCAATTTTACTGATAGGTACACAAAATATGTACTCACATGTGTAAATGGATTTATTGGAATCTTCTCCAAACCATATGGAGCATTAACTTTGGTAATTTCCTTTATTGTAGATTTCTCTCTTCCCTTCATGTGATAAAATTCCGCCTCAATGTATTGAGACTCACATGTCTTGAACAGTGCCTTATCACCATACAATGTTCCAACTTGACCATTGAAACAGTATTTGAGACATTGATGGTATGATGAAGGGATAGCTGCATGCTGATGTAGCCAGGGTCTTCCAAGCAAGACGTTGAAAGCTGAGTCTAGATCAACAATCATGAAATCCGAATTGGATACAAGATCTCCAAACTGAGTTCTGAGTGTAACTTTGCCCAGTGTTTCTCGTTCATTTTTATCATATACTTTTAACATCATGGTAGAAGGAGATAAATCAGATTCTGTGAGGCCCAATCGATGAAGTGTACGAATGGGCACGAGGTTGACTCCTGAACCATTATCAATGAAAGCTCTTCGGACATCTACACCATTGACTTTACTAGATAAGTACAGAGGTTTTATGTGCCCATGCACAACATCATCTTCATCTCTTCAGTAAAAGATATCACTGCATGGCATTCTGTAGGATTATTCTCTATGTGATAGACTTCAGTTGCATCAATTTCAGCTTCAAACTCCTGAGGACTTGACAAAGCTTCGATGTGTGCTTCCCGAAGATCTTTCAACAGTTTCAAAGCATCCAAAATTGATAACTTGGCTGGTACTTGGGCCAAGTGTTTCAATATATCATACTTTTGATCTAGAGGTCTGTGTTTCCCAACAGGAATATGTGGTCTAGCAGGTACCTTGGAAGCAGATGCTTTGGAAGCTGATGTATCTTGTATTGGGATAGAAGTTGGCAACATCCTTGGTTTTGGAATATTAGACCGATTAGATCCATTTACTTTCTGAGATAAAGAAGATGGAACCTTCAATCTGCCTTCCAAAATAACTGTGCCAAGACTGATTTGGCTATTGGAAGAAGAACTTGCTTGTTCTTTTTGAGCTCGCTGAAGGGCTCTACCACGAGTTTCTGCTGCATACACAGTGCTAGCAGGGGTAGAATTGGAGTAGTGGCTTCGGAAATATCCAAGTCTTCCCTTGTATCTTGAACCTCTGGAAATTCCTCAGATTCCCTTATTTGATACAGGGAATTCAGGCTCATCAAAATTGAAATTGCGACTGGAATACGGATCGGTTAATTGAATCATATTAATAGAACCAAGGATTAACTCTTCGTCTGATAAAGACTCTGCCTGATTAGCCTGTTTAGGCTGTGCCGTTTGATGGGGCGGTGCCCGTGGCTTTGAAGTAGATGACATAATGTCTGCCAGAGTCAAAGACAATTTAGTCTTTGACACATACTCATCTTCTTCTGATTCTTTTTCCTTCTTTGAATCAAGTCGTTTCTTTGAGGACTTTACCTCTGAAGAAGAGGGTTTTACCACAATATTCATGGTAGAAGACACAATTGGTTTCTTTAATTGTGTTCGTAAAATGGAATGAGTCCGATTGATTGTCTTTCTGACCATCCAATCATCATACTTCTATGCATTTCTGATTTTTACTTCTTTCCATTCACCTTCCTCCTCTGGAACTGTAGCAGTAACACATGCTACCTGAGTCGAAGAACCTTTCAACTTGACTTGTCCCAAGTCGACCATATTTTGCAGGAGGTCTTTGAAGACAAAACACTCCTGGATGGGATGCCCCAACATTTGATGAAAGGGACAATAATTGGGACGGTCTTCATCTCCTTCCTTGTTTGGCCTCTTGGGCACTGATAATTGAACCAAATTATTTTCTTGAGCTGAAATGAAGTAACCAGGAACTTGCTCATTTCGGAAAGAGTATGTTTTACTCTTCAAATCATCAAATATTTTTCTCCGTTGATCTCTTTGATCAATTGGACGAAACAGCCTTTGTTGTTGGTGTTCAGGAGGTGGATCCCTTCAAGAAGATGAAGGTTTTGAAGTAGAAATAGGTATAGGCGCTTGTTTAAGCATAACTGTAGCAGTTTCCGCTTTACCCATTCTCCTTCCTGGAGCTGATGGAATTACACGAGATTTAGCCTTACCCTATATAAGGTAATCTTCAATCTGTTGAGCGATTGAAGTAAGGTCTCTAAACCCTCCTGTGTATTTCATAGGGATCAATGGCGTGCGTAATTCATCACACAAATTTGCCACACAGATTGACAATAGTTCCTCCTGAGGGAGTGCTAAACTTAGGGAATATATTAATCCTTTCCAGCGAGCAATGAAATCAGAGACTCTTTCAGTCTACCTTTGCTTACAGTTTGTAAGATCAAAAACTGTCATCTTTGGCAAAGTTGAGCTGAACTAAAGAAGGAATTTTTGGAGAAGATCCTCCCATCCGATGATTGACCGGGATTGCAAACTTGTATACCAGACAAAAGCCGGTCCTTGCAAGGTTCGCACGAAGCATCTGAGTTTCACTACTTCTTACTGCTCTGGAGTTCTCATCATAGGATCACAACAAGACACGTAATGTGTCAAATGTTGTTCAAGGTCGCCTGATCCATTAAAATTAGGGAAAATAGGGTTTCCAAAACTGGATGGAGGAGAAATTGAATCTACCCATTCAGGGTAAACTTTCTTTTCTGGTTGAAATTGCGCCCGTTTACCTTCCATAGTTTCTAACCGAGCTGTTAATGACTCAATAGTAGTTATTAACTTTTTAGAAACATCCGGTTGAATTTGGTCTTGGGTAGGTGCAATAGGTGCAATGACTGGAGCTTGGACAGATGTGGTGGTTGGTGCTGCAACTGATGGTAGCACTGACAACCGTTGTTGCGCTTGACCCGTAGGATTAGACCTCTGAGGGTGTACTGATAAAGGAGGATATTTCTGATCCATCTCAGTAGCTGCAACAAATTCCTTCGGCTGTCAGACTCCAGCATTCTTAAGAAGAAGACTACTCTGAAGTAGTTTCGCATTCAACATTCTTAATTCCTTCATTTCTTCCTCCTATTGTGCAAACCTTTTCTCTAATTAGAGAGATTTCCCTTCTCCAGAAGAAGGATATGTAACCTGATTCTTTCCCCTCCCTTTGTTGGATACTTTTTGGAGAGAGGGAAGTGGATTACCTAGGTTCTGAGTAATCCTTTGACTTCGTGTACGCACACCTTCCTCATTTGTATTGGTGCGTACATTTTCTTGAGCAGGATGCTCTTCATCAGAGTCCCCTAAGTGAGCCTCCTCTGGTGCATTAGCAACAACGACATTGATGACATTGATTGATGCATAATGCATCGCATCCCTTCTATCAACATTTCTGTGATATTGTCTTCTTTCATGTCTTTGATGAGACATTGCCTTTTGTTGATTCAATCCTTTAGGAACTTCTTGATGAGCTATAACTTGGAAGGAATCTCCTGATAATTTGGCTCTTCATTCCTCTTGGGGATTCTTCCCCAATCGAGAAAAGACCGACATTCTCTGAGGAGGGGATTGATGATTTTAAAGAGTCTCTAGTATCGTGGACTGGGGATGTTCCTGCTCAACTCCTCGAATCCTATTTTTTGATTCTGAGGGTTGGGTTAAAGGAGTCCCCAGTCTGACAAGATGGGGTGGCTCTTGATATGCTATGTCTGAGACCTTCTTAAAAGCTCTCTTGATCTTGTGAACCTTAGTTCAGAAATTAGCTGGATGCATTAACCTATATATGGTTGATTTTGAGAGGAACTAGTTGAAGCCTGTTCTTGAGCAAGCTTCTGATTACAAACAAATCCCATTGACTGTGGCTGGCCATGGGTAATAACATTGCATGAGACCATTTTCGGCGGGCTTTTCTTACTGGAAAACACTGTGAAATGTATTGCTCCGTGAACACCCCATCCTCTGATATGAACACTAGATGGGGCATTGGAAATTAACTGATGCAATTTTCTTAGTGCGCCAAGGCATGAATGTTGAAGGGCTCTCTGCTACTTTTCAGCCTTCGGATACCAAGAGACTGATAGTGATGCCAAATCAATCTGACGTTGTAGCCCTTCTATTATCTTAAGATGATTTTCATATTCATCATAACATAATACCTTCTTCTTCAATTGACAAAGATTTTTCCATATGTTGAGACGAATATCATGGATTCCATCTTCCGTCAACATCTTTGGAATGTCATACTGGGAGTCATCCAAAGGCCAAAACATGACTGGTACCTCACTTTTTGCCAGTTTTTTCCTCATGTTCAGCATTTCCTCTTCATCATTAAATGAAGATTCTTCTACCTGTTTTGACCAGAGTTGGTGTTTCCTTATTGCTTCATCGGATTCAACAATATTGGTAGAGAGATCATTGATCAAACTAGAAGATTCATGACTTAGGGGTGGTTCGGATAAAGACCTACACCCTGGGCTATCTTTCGATTGAGAAAGTATTTCACTTGCTAGTGATAAAGCATCAGACATGACTGGTTTCACATTTGCAAGTGCCTCAAGATAAGAGGGTTTTATCGACACTACATTGTCCACTGGAGTATTTTCCAGGCAATGTGAATCACTACTGCAGAGAGAAATTTGCAGAGAAATTCATCATCATGGGGAGGACCACCATAATGGGTTATAGCAAAAGATGAGATCTCTTGCTCCTTGTTCTTCTGACCACACAGAGGGTTCCTGTGGCTCTCATTTGAAGACGAAACTTCAAGATTGGCCGAATTGTCATGAAGCAAGCCTTTATGAGGAAGTGTCTGTTGAAGACCTTCAGAATTAATGTTCCCGTTATTGGGAACTGAGGGAGTAGAATCTTGAATTCCAACATATAAATGTCTAAGGGTTTCAAGAACTCCAGCATCAAGCAAGGCCTTGTTACAGTTTGTCTTTTGATCTCCTGACTGTGTTGGGCGGATCTTTTTCTTAGATTCCTTCTTACTCGCTTTGGAAACCACTTGTTGATGAAAGTGGTTTCTATGAGCAGGTGTATGTGCCTGATCAGGAAATATGGTCAGGTTAGGCTGACAATCTTCACTCAAATCAGGTGTATGTGCCTGACTTAGTTGTTCGTATCATATGGGGGAGTATGCCCTATAACCCTCATGGACAGGAACAGATGTGTGTGTCTGTTCCGGAGTGAATCGTTGATGTGTCACTCCACTTATAAGGATAGATTTATGTGTCTTTCCCTGAGATGATGCTGAAGCCGTTATGATATCCTGGCAAGCATCTAGAATATGAGCAGGAATTTTCTTCTGCTATTTCACAATTGACAAAATATGTTTGGTGACTTCAACTACCGGAACGGGGATATAGGTCCATTCCGGGCTTGGATTAGGTGTATGTGCCTGCTCCTGTACTCCTTTTCCTGTCAGTGAATCCTGACAGTACTCAAGTGTGGAGGCAGAGAGTTGAGTCTGCCTCCTATTTGTCGTCGGAGCTTTCTGACTGACTTCTCCGTGCGCTACCAAGCGGGACTGTTGGTAGGCTTGATTAGTACTAGAAGGTGTATGTGCCTGCTAATTGCACTTCTCCAAATGAGGTTGACGAGATACATCATATGTAGTCAGGCGAGCATGCTGACTAACTGATGATGTATAAGCAGGTGTATGTTCCTTCCTATAGTACTCTGCCGGAATTGCCTGGCGGAATTGGCATGATGCTGCCAGACGAGTCTGCTGGACAGCGGAATTAAAACGGACAGGTGTGTGGGCCTGCTCGTTGTTCGCCACCAAGTTAAGTTGGTGGACTTCTCCGGAGATGGTAGGGATGAAAACCTGCCCATTGTTAACCGGATTCCGCCTCTGGCAGTTCTTCTTGCCAGCTCGGGTTCGAGGAACCTGAGCCGAATGCCTGGAGTCGGTACCCTCATCATGTTGAGGGCGCACTACCGCACGAGTCTGGCGGCGATTGTTGATGGGAGACATCGGGAAGGAATCCTGTCTTTTTGAATTAATGCCCTGAGGGACCTGCTCATTCACTTCCTCAGAGTAAGGGAGCGAATGGAAATTGTGTTCCGGTGATAACGACCCGAAACAGTTGGAGACGGTAGTCAACACCGCCTACCTCTTGATCACTGGTCGTCATTGTCCAGACGACCTGTGTGAGTTGTTCACTTGGAGGGCCTGTCGGGCAGCCTCCAGAGTTGGGATGGTACCGTGTTTACGGTACTCCTTAACCAGTGCATTTGATACCCAGCGTTGAAGACGTTGAGTAGGTGATGCCATCCTCAGAGCGGATGACGATTCAGTAGGAATAGCAGCAGTGGTATTTTCAGTAGCAGTATTCATAGGTGTGAATTTGAGAGCATCCATTATGCAAATATAGAATATCTTAGAAAAGAGTGCATGTTTGATATAACAGACGTAATCAAGATAAATTTAGCCACTTCATCTTTTGGATGAGAACACATATCAATGATTGTTTTTTTATACCTCTTATTGAGTTTTAAATAGGGGCTTAACAAATAGGTAAAACATCATTTTAACTTGGTTAAGGATTCACGTCAGGTTCACCATTTTTTGTTTCCCTCGGAATTTGGGGATGACCTCCTTGATGGGAGATTCAAACATTCTGATCAGTTTCTAACAGGTTTGTTCATAGAACCGGAAACATCCAATGATTCCACATCCATTTGAACCTACTTTCCAAAGGTAGGCGCTTCATTAGTTTGTGAACTGATGAGACTTAGGAATTTTCATTGGTCGAGAGGATGGGAGGTCGGACTCATCACACCTTTTTGAGGGGAATTACTGTCTATTCTGGGACTCTCTTTATAGATTTAAGTTATGTTTGTGAATCCTTATTACATTACCAAGTATAAAATGAGCTTTCCTTCAGTTTTAACAATCAATGATTAAATATGTAAGAAATTTAGAGAATCTTTTATATGTATTCGAGGTTCTTCATCAATAGAGAATCATCTGTATCTATTTAGAGATTCTTGGTCAATGGTATCCTTCAAAACATTTATATAAAAGTCTCTTGGTCATTACGATGACCAGTATGGTTTTAAAGCCACTCAGTGGGGCACTTGAAGTTTATTGTCATTCAGAAGGACATGGATTATTTCAGAGTTGGGATCAAACCCGCAGATGGGCTACCTACATATCATTTGTTTTGGAAAAGGAATCAGAACCCACGTAGTTCGAGTAAGGGAGTATGATATTTATGATTGATGGCTTAAAGAAGGATGTCATCAATTACTTTTACCCTCTAAGCTCACGTGAGTCATGCTCGATGTGAGAAACAAGAGGTATTGGTAATAAAATAGACAATTGGGCCATGAAAGATGTAATCATAAGAAATGGTTTGGGGCTTTTGTATGTATGACTACCCCGATAAATGAAGGTTAGGATTTTACTTTAGGGAGAAAATCCAGGAAGAGGGTCCATAAAGGTATATGTGCTTCATGGAGATTTGAATATCCAGTACCTGCGCGACACATGTGGGGTACTTGCACGATGTTCAACCAGCATTGAAATACTTGAGAAACTCTTTATTAAGGCCTTTAGAATCCTCTTGAGGTTCTTCCAGAAAAGGGACACTCAAGTTCTATCAAAGGAGTAAGGCAGCTTGCAAGTGTGGCCACTTCCCTTAAGGGCTGGTCACTCAGGCGTGCAATTGTTAATGAGTTTCAACACTTAGGCCTTCCTCCCTCTATTTAGATCTTCCGTTCTAGGTAAGAAATTACCTTAGAAGTGTTCCGGAAGCTTTGAGAAGAGACTTAGGCATCGGAAGATTAAATCTGAGTTTCTGGAAAAATCCCTCCTCTTGAATGGGGTCCCACAGGGTCTATTTATAGGCAACAGAAGACCCCGGGCGGTTACCAAGCGGTTATCACTTAGGTCGTGCAAGTCACTTGCACTACCAACATCGGCGCGCAAGTCACTTGCACGACCAACATCGGCGCGCAAGTGTACTTGTGTGACCATTGAGGCGCGCAATTATACTTGCGCGGCCATTTTAGAACATGCGCGACCTTTGCGCAATGTTATTCTTCCTCCTTCCTTTGTCAATTATTGATATTTGTTCACAGGATGAATCTTCTTTGTTCAAGGTATTTCCCTTTTCATTCATTTAGACTCTGTAACAGAAAAAAGCGTCAACAATGGGGTTATATGGTTTGGGGAAATTAAAAAAGGTTTAGAGAGTTGATGGATTGGTTGGTGACCTTACGTGTGGGTCTATGTGACTGATATTTCACATACAATGCTTATATATTTATGGGGTTATACTAGTGGTAAGGATAGAATTTGGGATATCCACTCCATTCCCAATCAAAACACCATTAGTTGAGTGGATTCGATCACATTTATACAACCTTGAATTGACACCATGCCTACTGGGATGGTACCACTACTACATTTGGTATTACACCTAATTACACCAATAGAGTTGAATTTGATCGAATAGGTGATAGGTTGTGTGATGGTGATTGATCTAATCAACAATGAAACCATGAATTTAAGGGTTTATCTATTTTTGGTAAAATGGGCACATCCACCTACCCCATCAATTCTAGGGGCGAAGCAGAGATGGTTCAAGTACAATGATAAGGGGCTATGGTAATTTGTTTTCAAATGGTGGTTTTATTGAGGTTGGTAATTTAATGAAATCACTAACATGGTCTAACTCAAGTACATGGGCTATAGCTCATTGAATATGGGGGACTGGGCACTAGAGAGGTTTAAATGCCAAAGCACCAGATATGACCTTCGAACTCAATAGAACAAGGAAACTGGTATTTTCTCTTTTACATCAAAACTTTCCATAGGGAAGACCCCGATGGTCGTGTTTGATTTACAACACCATCCACCCCAATGCTAGTACCAATACCTAAGGGGTATTTAGTCTATCCAACTCCATTATAAAATTTTGAAACTTTATATGACTATACCTATGTTCATGTATATCTAGTGGAATGCACTCAAGACTGGTAAATTTGTTGGTCTAATGATGAAAAATCCATTTCTAGAGCTATAACACCAATTTCATTGAATTTTACTCTTTATAACCTCAAATTAGAGTGGTGTTGGACATTGAAATTAGTGTATAATGTTTTTTGGAACCTGAATGTCCATGAATATAGTCTGCATTCAAATAGATCCCCACTCACCCCTATTGGCCCTACCACATTCCATACGGTATGTGGGAAGTTAAATGGTTCTCATGATTCATAAGGATTATGGAATGGGTACATTATGAGTATAGACAACTCTAAATACCTCTTGTTTATCCATAAAAAAATGCATAGTGTGCTCACTAACCAGGCTAGGAAAAAAACCTCCCTAGCCTGGGATACATGAAGTATCCTAGTTAAGACCTAGATCCAACACCATGTCTTGGGGATCAAACTCAAAGTTAATGCTAGGAAGGTAAAGATAATTGATTTCTGAATCTATCAAATCATTCAATGTCGTTGAACCACTTTTCATTAATCAAAATAACATCCCTCTTCTACTTTAGGATTCTTGATGCTATAGATATAGATATACGGTATGATAAGAGTTTCATGGATAGGACAACTTTTCTCTAATGGTAAATCACCATCAATGGTTCTATATTGTTAGGAGGAAAAGATAAATCTCATAAAGTCATGTATTAGAGTAGAGTAGAAATTCTGAAATAAATTAGTCAAGTTGATATATCCCGATGGATCTATCCCTTTCTATATTTGTTTTCATATATACCTTATAACTTAAATCATTTAATTATTCTAATTCATGAAGTAATGCTTATAGGGTTACAAATCCTTACCTAGTCTCAATTTTTCCTCTGAATGGTCTTTTATGTTTCTTTTATTTATATTTATAGTGTAAACCCTGAGAATCCTTCTACATGATCAACCCAAGATAACAGTCATTATCTAACAACTTGATAATTCAAATAAAAATCATTTATTACTCTATATATATATACTTCCCTCTTACTAGATCATTTCTATCTTCAATTTTAAAATCTACAATGAACTGAGTATAGGGATGATCGATACTGGAGGGACTCAATACATGGCCCCAATTTTTCCTTTAACTGAATAAAAAGTGTTAATAATGTTGATGATTGGAAACTCTTCCTATTAGTTGGTAGATGATCGTCCATATCACTCCTTCTTAGCACTCCCTTCAAGTCAGGACCAAGACCTCCTTTTATTCCTAAATCAATGTCAAGGATTTTTCTACACTTGACTAAGACTAATTGTTCACTTAATACCTAATTTTCTATCAAGTGGATGTATCCTTAAATCTTTTATGTCTTTCTAATATCATCAAGTAATATTAGAATTTCATAAGGGACTATTACTTTATCAACATACTATCTTTTGGATATATGAATATATATATCTAGATATAGTATTTCTATCATTTTTTGAGTCTAAATATATGGACAATGAGGAATAATCACATCCCTGTTGTTAGTATAGTTTCAGAACCAAGAGAGACTATCTATCCATCATATGAAACTATGGTATCTCTTCCAATTTTTTAGAAAGAAAGAATCTCTGATAATACATTACCTTGGAATCATTTTGGTGACCTTATCCTTGGTTTAGAAGCTTGAAATTATATTGTAAAGGTAGAAGAGTCCTTTTATTTAAGGGTTTTAGAAAAGACATTGTATCTCTCTCTATTATATCTATTTCGATCCTAAAAACCAAGGTTTTTCTTATCCCCAAGAGCATGGACTAGCTTGGATCTATTTCATCATGATGAGAGATAAATGGATCCTTGAATTGAATTAATAAACTAGATTTATTTGAAAGAGAATAGACAATTGTGATGAATTCTTAAAATAAAGAGATTGATTTGTAATAGACCAATTTGGCCTTACCGATCTGGCAGACCAGGCCAAACCACATAGAAAATATGTTTGAGATCAATCCCCTAGAACACTCAAGAGAGTCTAACTAGTTGAAAGATGAAGAATATAATTTTCATATCCCATTTGAGGCCAAAATTATGGTCTATATTAAAATAAATGAAAGAAGAAATTTTGGCCCATATTTGAATCCAAACAAGGAAAAGTGATAGATGGCCTTGAACCTAACTAGAACAAGGACCATTCATGTAAGAATTCAGTCATAAATATCCTCTCAAGCATAGATTCTTAGATATATCCTCTCAAATATTGATTCATTGATATATATTCTCAGATATAAAAGAATCAATGCTATATCTAAGAAGCTATGTTTAAGATAAAGGAGAAATAAGATGCAAAAAGTATCAAAGTTAGGTCTTGAGGTTTGGAAAGAGTCTAGTGTCGATTCCCTACTACTTGCAATCCCCAGACTAAAACCCTTTGAAACATCTTCCTCTATCAATAAGAAGATAATTGATTCACCAAGAACTCATATTCTAGGATTCAACAATGCCTTTGGTAGGGATAGAAGATAGGGATTACCTATTATTAAAATTACTTAGATCAACCAATCATGTGGATGAGGATGAACCATATCCCATGATGAAAGAGATTCTACTATATAAGGGAGGCTCAAATCACAGGGGAAAAAGACAAATATACCTTTCATAACCAATAATGGGATATTCACATGAGCAGAAGTAAGAGAGTGAATAAAAGAGCAATATTCAAGCTTAACAAAGTCATATATGTGACCAATGCATGATTTAGTTAAATAAAGGCTATAATCTTTGAATAATGAGTCTCAATATACGAAAATAAAGTGGATGTTGAAAAGGAAGGTCTCAAAAGGAAAATAAACACATTTAACGGACTAGTATATACCATGTTTTGAAATATCTTTTTAGTCATTATGTATTATTTTTATTGAATTTTATGCTCAATAATAGTGTACTAATGGTTAATCCTATCACATTAGTGAAGTTACATGTGAGTTCAATGGACCAAATTAATTTGACCTGTGATGGATGTCAGCTGATATGCCTATGTTTCCCACTACTAGGACTTGTGAAATGACCTACCTAGACAAATGATAGATGGTGGTGTGGGTGATATCACATTGTTTATCATTCCTATTGTAATTACCCCAACCCTAGTGGCCTGGTTTCGGTGCCTAAAACCATTAAATTGGTATATATTCAATGGTTCAAATCCCAAAGTAATGCTTAGTTTATATGTTTTAGAGAACCAGATAAATACAAGATTCCAATTTTATACTGGGAATATAAGTTAAAATATAAAATATAACACAAAAAAATGAATTTCGTCCTTGAAATATCATTCAATGATCTCTTCTTCATATCCCAGGGAAAGGAAAAAAATAAGGGTGGGGGCATATGCTCAGTAAGGGTTAAGTACAATGGAAGTTGTCATGAATCAATAAGAATAATCAACATGAGAAAATAAATAACTTAAGACACATGACATTTAAATAGCTGTACTACATGAATAGAGAATTCATAATCAATATTAAAAGGTAAATAACTAAAAACATAGGACATATAAACAAAAAATTGAGAATAAAATAAATCTAGAGATAATATCATATTGAAAATCTCATGGATCATAATAAATGAACTTTAATGAAAGAAACTATTAATTATTAGATGTCATGTATTAGGAATATGATACCACAACATTCAAGACCATTCACAATACAGGTTAAAATAAAGGTAAAAATCCCATTTAATTTGGAAAACTGATTTGTGTCATGAGACCTTCCAATTCATCGAGTGCATTTATAATGTCAATCCTCACTCATCATTGATGGTACAAATCATTCCTCATAATCAAAAAATTAATTTTATTCTAAAATCAATAGTCCTCATCATCAAATATATGTATTGATAAAAGGATTCATATTTATTAATAATTCCCCAATTAATATTTTAAAGTAAACACCATATCAAAAAATGTTATATGAGTGTTTAGATGGAAAAGAGGTAAATGGGTACCTTCATTGGACAAATGAAATGGTTTTCTGAGAACCAGGCATTCTATTTTTTTATGTTGAAAAGGAGATTTTGTGATTCATGTCAGCTTCACCATTTTTTCTTCAATGCAAAATGCAATAACTGAGGTTAATTCAGTTTGTAATGATGGTTGATTGTGAGGGGTTCATTTTTTTTGCACAATCATTAATGGAAGGTCACTGTTTTTTTTTTCTTAATAGAAACTCTTAATGGTTCCCACATTAATAACTGGGTATAGTCTTGGTTTTGAAAGAAAGGTGGTAAGTTGGGGTTTCATACCCAATGAAACTTTAGAACTAACATTGGTCGAGAGGATGGAAGGTTGTGCTCATATCACCCTTTTGGGGGGAATTATTGCCTACTCCAGGACTCTCTTATATATTTAAGATATGTTAATGAAATTATTACTAATCCTGATAGAATAATGATTACCCTAACCAAATGATCATAGGTTAACCCCTTTTATGTGAAGAATAATATGATCTCATTAGTGAATCCATCTATATGTATCCAAGGTTCTTCGTCCATTTCTCAGTAATTAGTAACTTCTTATATACGGAATATGTATATCCATTCACTTTGGAATTTTTTACTAGGAAAGGAGGCAATTACTATTTTCAAGAGGCGATTGAGCTACTATGAGGTGTCCTACATATCCTATTTCTAATTTCATGTGGAAAGAACATATGTGTTGGAACTTAAGAAATATGTATTCAAACCCAAATCTCAAGGATACATCCTATGTATCACAATTAGGGTAGGAATTAGAGTTATCATAGTTCGTTCACACCCTCGGGATATTCCCCAATGTAGATTCCATTATATGGAGGTTATAATATAATTCCGCTCATCGGGGCTTACACACTGAGGTTTCCCTAGCTGGTGGTGATTTATGATGCGAATGATATGACCAATGAAATTACCTAATCCCATGTGATCTATTATCAATGTGATAAAAAGGAAATTATAATTAATCAGTCTCATTATATATAAATGAGGGACTTATATACTCAAACAACCCTTAGGATGTTTTTTATGAAGCTTAGGTCTTAAGAAGGAAACCTACATACATTGTCTATAGAAGTAATCAATGTTATCCTAATTTATTTGGATTCTCATTCTACTGATGGATGATGTAAAATGATCATCCGATGGGAATTATTGGGTCCTGATGGGTCAAAGGTTGGATACATTAGGGGACTTACATTGATGTGGATTCCCATTTTAAATTTGGGATATGTAAGGTATCCTATTTATCCAATTTATTTCAAAAATAATAGTTATCATAGTTCATTGGGTTTGGGATTACAAATTGAGGTTTACCCTATATTGAGGGCATAACATATTATGCCACTTTTGATGCTTAGTTTATTTTAGTGCTCTTCCTGCTGGCCTCTTGATGACAGCATTTCTTAAGGGCATGCTTGGAGTTGCAGAACCCTTGGTCGGATGTGTCTTCTTACTTGAAGTAATGAGGTTTATGGAAGTTTGAGTTAGCTGTTGTTTTCCCCTTTTTGATCCTTCATCATGTATCACTCTCATTTTCAGGTTGGTGTAAATTCATTATGCCTCGAACATGCATTGTAATAATTTTCTTTTAATAAATTTCCTTGGGGCATGAATTGGGTGATCGATTCATGTCTCATGTTTGTCTCAAAAAAATATTATGCCTCTAATCGGGGATTACACACTGAGGTTGACCTATATAAATGATATGATTATTGAATCTCCCTAATCCTACATGATCTATGATTGGTGCAGGAAGCAAGGGATAGAAAACAACTAGTCTCACTACTTATGGATGTGGGACTTATATGTTGGGACAACCTTTTGGATTTTTATTATGGAGCTCGGGCATTAAGAAGGAATCCTTCATATCCTAGTTATGGAAGGAATCAAAGTCATCTTAGTTCATTTGGTCATGGATTACACACTAATAATTACCTTTGTGGAAGCTACACAAGGTTATCAAGTCTTGGGAAGCTTTATTGATCCATAATTCTTATCTTCTAGACATGGTTTGATTGACAGCTCAACATGCCTTGATTGTCTCTTTTCCATGTAGGAGGATGTTGGCTTGACATGTCCAAATACAATCACATGATTCGGTTGAATTGTATAGGGGATTTTACATAACCTGGATGGAATGTCTAAAGGTTATCTCATGATCATGGATGACTTGTTTAGATGAAATCACAAGACCCAATCATCTTGTCTTGGAATCCATCTCATGATCCTGGTTGACATGCTTAGAAGGCGTCACATGAAACAACTGACTTTTCCTGGTTTCATTGAAAAATATGGCTGACATGCTTGGAGGGTGTCATGAGATTTAGTGTGATATGTCTCATAGTGTGCTATATGATCTAACTTATATTCCCAGGTGTCATCGTGAAAGTTGGCTGAAATGTCTAGTGGGACACCACAAGAGCCATCTGACATACTCAGAGGGCGTTGTAATGTCTGTCTGGCTTGTTCAGAGGATGTCACAAGATCCATTTCACATTCCCTGGTGCTATCATGAATCATATATGACTTGTAATAATGTCTCCATATGATCTATAGAAC
This sequence comes from Viscum album, assembly GCA_963277665.1. Lineage (NCBI taxonomy): Eukaryota > Viridiplantae > Streptophyta > Magnoliopsida > Santalales > Viscaceae > Viscum > Viscum album. Next base: position 567,125,095 of record OY728153.1, on the reverse strand, counting down.
ATGTATATAGGATGTTATGAGTCCTGGATGGAGATCTCATAGGGTTTTGTGAGACTTGGGTGGCATTCCTGAGGGGAACCATGTGACTTGATCTGATATGTCTATGGGACTTCGCATGATCCAAGTAGTATACCAAAGGAGCATATTGTGACTTGGGAGTCATTTATTGGTGTTATTTAATGACCCAGGTGGTCCATGCAAAGTGTATGATCATCATCTTATATGTTCTTTTCATAAGTCTCCCATATTTTAGTCTTTGTTCCAACCTATATTTCATATGCCTTATATTTGTTCAGTGTTATCTTTTTTTATGTCATCTATGTTCTATAAAATATGTGATATGTCCTTAAAATATCTATCCAGAAGTCCTTCACTTGATCTAAGAGTGATCATATGAAGTTCCTTTGCATGTTACATGATCACTCTGGTTTTTCCTTGGATTTTACCCTACAGTGAACATTTCTGTTCATGAAATCAGCCACTCCAAGAAATCATTTCTGATGCTAAGTTGTGCCAGTGTGAGGTTACAAAGAAAATTACCCTTTTTTCATGTTGGTTTGGGGTATTTATAAGCCTTTCCACCCCAGTTATTCACTTCTTTTCATAGCACATATCAGGAAAATACAGGATGAAGTCGGTGGAGAGCTTTGATGTCATGTGTTTTGCGAGGTCCTACCATAGGTCATTCTAGGGGTGTCGCATGATTTTCAAAGACCATGAGATTATCTCATCAATGACCAAATTATTGAATTATGTCTAATTGAAGGGATCTTGAAAAATCATGTGGACATGTTGAGGGACTTCCATATTTTTTAGGTTGACATCTTTAAGGACATTCATTAGATTATTATGCCTTCTAAAAGGCTTTAGCATGATCAGAGAAAACTTTTCTAGGACCTTTCATGAGACAAGTATGGATTTCTAGTGGTTTTCATGAGATCAATTCATCATGTTGAAGGTATTTTGTGAGGTATTGCAGAGCGTACGAGTGCTTCACATGATGTTTACTACCACAAGAGGCTCTTAGCATTTTATCTTTTATTTTCATATTTTATTTTCCAAAGGAATTGGTTTTTTAATATCTTTGATGACTGTTGTTGAAGAAAATATCTTTCCACATTAGTGATGTGCCATGTGACCAACAAAAGGTCTTATGATGATGTGTGATCACTTCAGGGATAAATCATTCTACTTATTTTTGGAGGCAAAGTGGGGGTGACTTCCTATACATGAATTAATCCTTTCACATGATGAAGGTGACTTTCCAGTAGACTCTTGTATAACCATGCACACATGTATCCAAGGATTTTTTATTTTCTTTCGGGCTACATGGGTACATCAAGTTATTTTTATTACCGCAATAGGCTCCCACATTTCCCCTTTTCATTTACTTTGTTTATTTTTACAATGGCTGTGGATATCATGAGGTTGTATGAGTTTTGTTAAAGACAAACAATCTACCTATCAATGATGAATCATGTGATATTTATCACTGCAAGAGGCTCCCACCTTTTGGATATTTTTTTCTTATTGTCCAATAATTTTTTGATGGCCTTCCAAGTGCCCACCACCTTGAAATTCTTGTCACTGAAGTGTTATTGCCTGGAAGTCTTAGCACGGTCACTGACTATCTGGGGAATAATCTCAAGATCATAATAACTTACTAAAGGTTCTCCGAAGGATACTTCATAGGCTATGCATTGTATCTGATCATCTACATGACCTTCCATAGGTTATGTGATCACGTGAATCCTGGAGGTTTATGTGATCTGCAATATCATGGCCACATTATTTTTCTTTTCTTTTGTAAGGAAAATAATACACATATTTAGGTATATATTCATTTGTGAATTTTTTTTATTCTTATTTGACAAATTTTAACAAATTACACCCTTAGAAGAAATGTATGTGGGGATAAGGGCTTGGTTCTGAGGAAGGTAAATGTTTTTCTGAGGCCTTTTCACTGTCATTAATAAGTGTCTTGGGAAACATTTGGTCTTCTAGGTGATTTTTGGTATTCCATGTAATTCCCTATAAATAGTGTAGTGAAGAGTAATTCAATCACTGAATACAAAACTCTTCAAATCTCCTATACTCTACATCCATCATGTGACCTTTTCATAATACCTTACCATAATAACTGATCATGATATTTTCTTGCAAGACCTATTTGAGAGAATTGATTCACAAGACTTCCTTTTCCTAGGATCTCTTTCGAATCAACCAAAAACTTATCTTCAGTAATCAATCAAACTTTGTATATGGGGATGCATGATTTTTTTGAGGGTTTTTCAGGATATTCTTGTATGATCACATGATCCTTTTACTATTATAAAGATTGTGTGACCATGTCAAGGTCACCAAATCATGGGTCTTTTGAGGGGTCACGCGGTCTCACATTTCCATATGGGTTTATGTGGTCTATGAGATCTTCAGGATTCAGGATATTCATGATTATTTTATATGATCAAGAATCCATTTGATGATTCATGTGATGTTTATGATACTAAAATATCATGCCTTTTCTTTGACAAGAGTTTATTTTATCTATATGACATACTCCGCTTAGTTTTGTTTAGATGGATTCCAACTCTCGTTATAGTTCCTTTAATGCGGCTAATCAAAGGGCCATGATTTCTAGAAACTGTAACATTGACCCTTGATTTCACATGAGTTATGATAATGAGATTTTGAAATTTATTATTCATATTAAGTGTAAAAAATATCATTTATCACATTGTCTTCTTCTATATGGGTTTTTATTTATAGATGATGTTTTCATTCCTCATGTCAGACATAAATCTTTTATCTTGTTGGGTGTCAACTTTTATTGACTATATTTGGATGAAAATTTATGATAATGAATGACTGGTTGCAGTTCGATCCCAAGGGTTTTCTTATATGTCATCAAAATCTCCCTTGGGTCTAGAATACTGTGATTTATCTCATCAGACCATCACTAATACCTACTTGAGTATATTTTTATCTTTTATAAACAACTCGGGTGTTGAATAGATCTTGAAATGGGATCTCCATACTAGTGGTAACTTTTTTGATGAAAGGTAATGGACATGATGGGTCATGAAAATATCCTTAGATTTCACTAACTATTTATATTTTACCCATTTTTACGAAGTAGCATTGATTTTTAAATTTTGTTTTTATCACCATCCCAATCTTCATTGAGAACTGGTTAGCTGTTAGTGTCTTGGAACAAACTCATTTCAAATATCCCATGGTGAGGTGGGAATTATCCTATGGGATATCTACCAACTGGGTGGGATACCCCCTCTTAGAGATATGTACGATGAGTTCCTTCCTATCTCATATATCGGGGATGACCCTTTTCATACTCTAATATTTTGGAGGTAAATCCTCATCATTGTGAATGAAAAGTTAAGAAAGGAGTTTACTATGCACTCTCTTATCTCTTTCAAATATTGGATCAATATTTTTCTCTCACACGAAGAAGTTAGGACGACTACTATAGGTCTCCATCGGTGCCCTTCCTGTAAATTTCATGATAGTGTTGGATCATATTGGTTCATTTTAGAATTCAAGGATCATAATTCATGGGAATATCAAATGAAGAAAGAGATCTATTTGAACCATAGGCTTTTAAGCTTCATGGATATATTCCTAAACAAGTGTATTTTCATGGATAGATATGCACATTTAGGAATCCAGGTCAGTCCACTGGTGATGACAATACAACTTACAGAGGGATGATGCCTTAATACAGTGGTTCCAACCCTTGCATACAATTAGAAGATCTTGGGCCATATTTGTAAAGTTAGTATCCCCTATAGTATTAGTGGTCCTTTCCCAATTTTATTTGGCTATAAAGGGGATAATTTCAATTTCTATGAATACTCTAATGCCACTAGAATCCCTAGTGCCTCATCTCATCCTAGTATGATAAATATATTTGGTGTTGGGTAAATTTTACTTGGATATGAAAATGTTAGCGACGTTTTGAGTAGATTGAAAGGCACTATCATGGGTTCTCTCAAATGATGTTTAGTTTCAGGTTATTTAGTTGCAGTAGAGTGGTCGACCAAGGTTGTCTCACAAAGGAGGACGTAATTTAAAATAACATATTAAAGGTATTATTAAAATTAAATAAAAGAGAGGAAGAGAAATAATTAAAATTAATGGGTATTATCATTTATAAAAGAACAAAAAGAAATATTATGGAAGAAGATTGTATTTTTTGTTTTTTTTTTTGAAATGAAATTTGGTTAATAAGACACAACGAGAAGATGTTTTTAAGAAAATATTTTAAAAGGAGTAATTGATATAACTCTACCTCTTCACTTATATATTGATAATTATCATTTAAATTAACATCCACTTAATTATGATCCCCAAATTTTTGAATCATCTTACCCTAAAAGAATTAACATTACCACAAATGTGAAAAGAGTTAAACCCAATGTCGGCTTCAGAACATGAAATCGCAGCACCCTATAATGATTTTTGTTATAACACTAGATTATTGAAAATGGTAAATTAGATAATAAATCCATTTTTTAAATAATTATGAATTTATTTTAAGAATTATATTTGAACTCTACAAATTTATCCTAAGGGGTTTGGTTTTACTGATTAATTTTGTGATCTCACAATTTACACAAATCTTAACCTTGTGTGTTTGTTGTGTCAATTATTGAATTTCATCATTAGTTTCTTATAATTTTAAAAATCAATTCATGGTTAATATTTTTTTAATTATATAATCTTAATTATTCAAAATAAATAAATGAATAATGTATGATTTCGATTGATTACTAAGAAAACTACTCTTCCATGGGCGGTGTAGTCATCATAGAAACGAATTGCATATGTAAAGATTTAGAAAGGGTATAACCCAATAAAATTTATAATCTTGATTTCCATCCCAAATAGTAATATTAAAATAAGAATAAAATTTAAAATAATAGAATAAATGGAAGATAAACTAAGACTTTATTGAAAGTACAACAACATTACAACAAAGAAGAAGAAAAGAAGATTATTTTGGAGGAGATCCAAGATTGGTAGCTTCCCTCCTCGAATTGTGAATTGAAATGGTATAGAACCACTTTTACTCTACTCCCAATCCCATAATGAACGTATGAAACCATCTAAATGATAATTAAACAAATTTATTGAGTGGAGGGGAGGTGAGGTTTAAATAGGTTTCAAGTATGAATGGGGAAATACATCCAAATAAATTAAGAAAAATTAAACTACATGTTTGACCACCAAAATGCATGTACCATCTCTCCTTACATAATGATTATTTTTTATTAAATGGTTCCTTTAAGTTCTCTCCAAATTTGGTCCCAATACAAGCAATTTTGAAGACGTATGGTCCAAATACAGAACTGATGTCCAATCTGTCGAGTCCATCCCATCTTTGACTTCATGGCCCTTTTACACCTTTCCAATGAACGATTTAGCTTCCATGACCTAAAATAAAGTTTTAACTCATTAGTTGAGTAACACCTTTACAAAATTTTAAGTTAAAATAATTCATATAAAAATATTTATGTCTAAATTACTACAGTTCAATTTAAAGGGTAAAACTGGAATTTTCATCAAATTTCCAAATAAAAGATCTAATCCCAAATATTTTACAAATGGACACATTTAACACAATCTGAGGAAATTATATCATTTATTATCAATATAAATGTGGTTTATCATTAATATGATAGCTTTTATTTCACACCTTATCATGCAATGATAAGGATAATCATTGAAAATGGCAGCGGCTCTCACGATGAAATGTCGAACAAGATCTCCCTTCAAGATGAGGTTCTTGTAGCGAGGATGGATGAGCTGATCGCCTATGAGTCATATACACCTTATCAGTTTTCTTGTCTATTTGGATACACCCAAAGGGTATCCTATCTCCCTTCATTAAGCATGCAAGGAGAGAGACACCCAAGGATCATCCCCCTATTTTGGATGATGTTGGTGGTTGAAGACCTGATTTTGTAATCATTCTTCCATTTTTTGATGCTCCTACTTTTCTTACTCCAGATTATGCCCAGGATTGGGTAATATATGTAACGCCCTGACCCCATTTTCCCAGAGTCGGTGCATTATTACATAATATTGTCATGATCACAAAAGATCAAGTCACGAAAGACCGATTAGTTTAGTAGGCTTGGAATAACTAGATACATTCATAAAGTTTACATTACATCAAAAAGTGAAAACTACTACTACAACATCTTGTCTTCATATCCCCTCATAATATCCCTACAGGTCATTCATAAATTACTTCTTCACATCTTGCGAAAAATAAAACATTGAAAGGGGTGAGCTCAGATGCTCATTAAGGATAACAATATAGCGGAAACCTTCATAAATAAGCATAAACATTTAAGGAAATGTATAACTAAAACAAAATCCTTTTAAACTTGAACTTCAGCATAATATGGAAAAGATAAAATTAAATAATTCCATTTACTTATTCACATGGATATTCTACTATTCAAATAATCACATGCAATATCAATAACCACTTTCATAATGATGGAATGCAAAATGTCAGACTATCATAACCACATAGTCAAGGCCTCATGCCAATAATACAAATATGATTTTGTCAAGGCCTTGTGCCAAGACACTAGTTTTTCTCATGAGACCTACCGATGCATCAAAGAGCTATAGCGGGCTCCAACCATCACGTATTATGTCTAATACATTCCTCATATGAATAGGTTTAAACATAACAAAAACATTCGTATTTAAACTAGCATATAAAATGTCAATACTTTCTCCATAATCCATGAATGGTATAAAAATAACACATCCACAGTCAAACATATCATAAATCCTTAAATAAAATATGGAAGTTTAGTATCATAACAAATAAACTTCAAATAAGTTTAAAATTCATCAAAGGATGTTGACATAATTGAAATGAAAACTATTTGAGATAAATATCTCTTTTTGAAATCATTGAAAAGTCACACATTTATAAAGGAAGTAATTTAAAAGAGTTTTTGGAATCAAAGTGTACCATACCGCTTTGAAACTTTTGAAAATAATTATCATTTAAAAATATTCATTTCCATATAAATAAATCTTTATAATCATTTTGAAAACATGGACATTAATTAAAAATATTTAGAAAGATAAGTCTTTAAAACATTTAAAAGTCACATAATTTTAAAATAAAACATTTACTATGAAAATATACTTATAAGCTTGTAAGGGAAGCTTCAAAGATTTTACAGCAGTGGAAAATAGCCACACCTGCCGTATAAGTTAAAAAAATACATTCTTACCTTAATCGGTCGAAAAGGTTAAAAAGGACCTTGTTTGGAAAATAATAAAAAGATTCCTTTCAAACCATTTTATAAAAATTATAAGAAGGTTATAAATGAATTTAACCTATAGTCTAGTAAATAGTAAAAATGTTTTGAAATACATTTTTAAGAAACATGGATGTGGATGATAAATAAGTCCCAGTAGATAATTACGTATAAACAACCTCGGATAATGAAGAGATTGTGAAATAAACTCTTACCAATTAGGTAACTTATGAAACGTACACCCATGAAAGAGGTATCATACAATGAATATGTAAATACACATAAATTAAACTGTATTACATAATGAATACAATTATGCGCAGTACATACACCACACAAAAGGTAATAGTTGTAATATGGCATGAATCTCACGAGAATAAGGAGTGAGATGAAAACCCCTTGCCTTGTACTTTTCCTAAGTCGATGGTACATTAACCTCCTGTATAATAGTTGAAACATTGTTATTAAATTATAAAAGAACCATATACATAATTATGATATCATATATGATCTTTTAACATTACTTGGTTAATAATATCTTAGTATCATCGTCGTTACGGGTGTTAACTTATATGTTTTGTTACATAAGTCGTGTTTGTTATGGATATGGTGTATCTTATTCATATCCAGAATGATATCAAGTCCATAAAAATTATTTTTAATCATCAAATGAGAATTAGTCTCAAATGGATACGATGGGTAATGAATCTCATCGCGTTCGTGGAGACGGTAGTTCGTACGTACGCACGAGTGACAATATCATTATTTTGATATTAAAAAATATATATAATTGGATGGAATTTCATATATACATAATCATTATAATTTTATATTTATTATTTACATTAATTACACATAATTATTATACCCATCAAAATAATAATGTTTTGAATAACAATTACACCACGACGTGGAGACGGTAAGTCGTACGTACGCACGTATGGTGACATGTCATTAAAAGGATGGATAGAATACTGAATATGGTTGTACCATTTTTATAATCACATCAAAGTATATATTATATACTGGATTTATTATTTTAGAATTGTAATAACAAATAAAGAAGAAGTGGAAGAAGAAAGGAACTTGAAAGAGGGTGGTGAAAACATTACCTCTTCTTCGGATTCTTCCTTTTGATTTGATCAAAAGGGATCCTTAGGTTGGCTTTCTAATCAAACTAAGGCCTCTAGGTTGAATTGAGGGAAGTTTAGAGAGTACTTGGGAAGGGTATGGTCGAGCCAAAAGTCTTTGAATGTGTGAATTAGTGAGAAGGGGGAGTGCACTTTTATAAGAGGGGTGAGGGGCACCTTTGGAAAAGCTAGAAATATTATTTTATAATAAATTAATATTCGGTTTCTAATGGCTCCAAAGTATATTATTAAAAGTATAAGGTGGTGATGGGTCGAAATACTTTCAAACAAAATTATTTAGACAGGTTTGGGTCATTACATTAACCTTATCTTTTAGTTTTAACTCTTAGTTAATTAGTTTGACATTTACCATGTCACTTTATATTTTTATATTATATAGTTAATAAACTTACTATATACATCCAAGAGACCCCCAAGTGTTCCATTAATGATACACCTATAATTATATAATTCCTTTGGTAAAACCTTAGATTTTTCAGAATATAATGTCAATTAATAATATAATATTTGTTTTAAAAACTCATTTATGTCAATTTTGACACTATTCAATAATTGATTTTTGTTAAAGTCTTAAAAACTTTATTAATTCAAAAAAAAATCCATTTAAGCATTCCTATAATTTAATATTAACCAATAAAATTCATTTATGTCATAAAAACTTTGAAATTATATTTGATTTAACATTTATAATACCAATTATTTGATTCTTTCATTAATAAGGAAAATATTGCATCATTATTGTGTCATAAATAATATTAATTATTAAATGTCGAAAAATTATAAATAAAATAAAATTATTTTGTAAATATTCTTATCTTTTTAATTAATATTTATAGTTGAAAATCCAATATATATAACCCTATGTAAAAATTATTTTTCTAAAAGATATATGCTAGTGTCATTTTTGTATTTATTTTAAATTAATTAATATAATGTGTCCTTATCACTTACTAGTGGATCCATGGGGTCCCAAAATCGACCCAAAGATGCCCATGTTCAGACATGTATCAACCAATAAGGTTAGGATAATCTTAAGGGTAATTTATTATTATTATAATATTATTTTTTCACCCTTATTTACGAGATTTACCCTTTTACCATGGTAAATAAAATATTTACCGAAGTAATTATTCAAAATGTATAAAAATAAAAGTTACCTATTTACACAGTTTGGAAATCCTGAATCCAAATATGGAATCCATTTTTCCAAATTCAAAACACAAAAGTGGCAGAAATTTATTTAAAATTTAATTCCTATTGTTAAAACAAAAAGCGTGCTTTTAAGAGATAATAACTACCAAAAGGTTGACACTTGTTTATGTTCGGTTCAATTGTGAAATCCTGTACAATGACCAAAATTGTATTAAATGATAAAAATAAATTCTAAATATACTTTAAAACCACTCAAATTCATAATTTATCACTGTTAATTATTTCGATTAAAAAAGTTGTTTTTAATTAAAATTTAGTAATTTTCACTATTTATCAAAATATAAAAGTTATCTGAAAAGTGCCAATATTTCACCCTAGGATAATTTTGTTATTACGAATCCAAAAATTAAGTCCATTTTGAGAGATAAAATTTATAAAATTTTAGAAATTGGGTATTACTATTCATAATGGTTACTTTGATTGGTCGTAGTGTGTTAGAATCTCAAAGTTGCGTACAACACACGCTACTGTATTATTCAAAGAGAATCGTAACATGGAAGTTTGGGGTGTTAAATTTTTCTCTCTTTTAATAAATTGATTCCTAGCAATTTGAAATTATTTTTGAAAATGAATGTTTTAAAATAGAAAATACCTTTGGGAAAACCCACATCAGAAATTAGGTAAATAAAATTTAGTCTAAATAAGAGGAAAAGGGAAATTAAAGGGTCACCACAAAATTATGATCTCGATTAGAAGAAAATTGGTGGAAATTAGAGACATATAATTGGAGGAAAAATGTAAATATTTCTAGTTAGTGATTGAGGTCATCAATCACAAACAAGTGTAAAATTGAGGGCCTTAAATTCATCAATCTATGATGATTTAAAATACCATCGGTTCAAAAAAACATGTGGTATTAAGATAAAACATTTTTTTGCTTTAATATCCCTTCAATAAAGTTTAAGAATTAATTTCTTCATTGAATAAGAGAAGAAGAAAAATATATACTTGACAAGTAGAGTCCCATCCTTTAATTAAGTTCTACCAAAAACTCATCTTTCACTCTAAAAGATAATAGAACTTAAAAATAATATTATATTTATCCTATTCATATAGGGTTAAAAACAAGAATTTATAATTAATCTAGCTGAAACATTAAAAAAAACTACATTAATCAATCAAGGACATCATGTGGGTCAGTGGTAGGTGATACACCCTTGCCACCCTTCAGTTGTGGGTTCAAGTCTCGCGGCCTTGCCGGACACGACGGGTTACTGCCCAACCTCCGAGTTGTCCTTTTATGGCAATCCAAAAATAATGTCAAACTAGAATTATCCAAAATAATCTTATCCAAACTCTCAGTACAAAATTTATAAGGATGGTAAACATAATGAAGATCCTTTTTTCCATGTAATAACATGTGAACACCTTCATCATGTATTATTTTAAAACACTGTAACTTCCTGAATTACCATAAAACCTTATTGATTGCATTCATGATCCCTTATTACTTATAGAATACTGGATATACTCCTTATATCCAAAAATGTTGTAAACTTCAACAATTATAGAATATACAAATCATTAATCAGTTTCAAGGTAGTCAAGAATATCCAATATAATTTATCCAAATCAATCATGTATTATTCCAAAATCACTACCTCGGTATCAGAACCATATTATGGTTTTTCTTTCTCTCAACCATATATTTTCAAAAAAATTAACCTTTTATTGAGTTACTTTTCTTGGTTCCATACAATCTCAAGTCCTTAATGAAATAGTACTGTAGTACAATCCTTATATACTCCATAATTATTATAACCAGTACATTTTTGATACAACACTCAAATGACTTAATTCTCTAATAACAACATAAGAAATCTAATCATTCCTCCTAATCTGTGGTAGTATCATAACTTGATTATTATCTAATAGCATCATTTGGGGCATACTCTGATGATTTGGACATTGGTTCGCGTAGTGTCCCAACTCCTTGCAGATGAAGCATTGTACAATTGAAACCTTTTTCTTACCCTTTCAGTTATGTACATGGTGTCCTTTTTCTCTACACTTATAACAAACTCTCATTCCTTTCAGGAAAGTTCGAGGGTGTTTGTTCCCACAGTTATCACATATGGTAAAATTCTTATTTTCCATCTTCCCTTTATCCATCTTTCTCTCTTCCATCCTTTTCTTCTCTTGCTTCCCTTCAAAACCATATGACTTGGAGAATTCTTTACTTATCTTATTAACACATGATACTATTTCTTCATATGTTTAGAATACATGGGAAACTATTTCCCTTCTAAATGTTGGCTTAAAACCGTGAAATATATTATCCTTCTTACTCTTTGGATCATACGTATTGCTGGAGTTCACATTCCTTCTACTCGGTGCCATTTATATACAATAGCATAAACTATGTCAGTTTATGAATTGTAATGAAAAAATACAAACTTCTATAATACCTAATGTAAATGGAAAAGTTTATGGATATAATCAATAATCATAAAAATGTTTTTGTTGACTAATTATATACTCATAAACACTTCATAACAGTTTGTAAAGAAAACTAGAATTATCCTAATCATATCCCCTGGGAGTGTCGTAACCAAGAGTGCAGCAAGGCCCGTTGTCCTGCACTAGTTCCCATTCGAGTCTAGCTCAAAGCGGTGTTTTTGGGTTTTACCCCAAGGTACATCTGTGCTAGAGTCGCCTCTACCTGGTCGTATCCAGACAGGGATATATTTCTCGTAAAACTCACAAAATCTCTACAATACCAATATTCTAGGAAGTTATTCTATATTAATCCTCAAAGTCCATCTTAGGTCTATGTGCTCTAATAAGAGTTTATCTAAATCTAGCTTCCAAGATTTGTACTAAACTTCCTCTGATACCAACTGTAACGTCCTGACCCCAGTTTCCCAGAGTCAGTGCATTATTACATAATATTGGCATGATCACAAAAGATCAAGTCTCAAAAGTCCGATTAGTTTAGTAGCCTTGGAATAACTAGATACATTCATAAAGTTTACATTACATCAAAAAGTTAAAACTACTACAACAACATCTTGTCTTCATATCCCCTCATACTATCCCTACAGGTCATTCATAAATTACTTCTTCACATCCTGGGAAAAATAAAACATTGAAAGGGGTGAGCTCAGATGCTCAATAAGGATAACAATATAGTAGAAACTTTCATAAATAAGCATAAATATTTAAGGCAATGTATAACTAAAACAAGAGCCTTTTAAACTTGAACATCAGCATAATATGGAAAAGATAAAATTAAATAATTCCATTTACTTATTCACATGGATATTATACTATTCGAATAATCACATGCAATATCAATAACAACTTTCATAATGATGGAATGCATAATGTCAGACTATCATAGCCACATAGTCAAGGCCTCGTGCCTAGACTACAAATAGTATTTTGTCAAGGCCTTGTGCCAAGACACTAGTTTGTCTCATGAGACCTACCGATGCATCGAGGAGCTATAGCGGGCTCCACCCGTCACATATTAAGTCTAATGCATTCCTAATATGAATAGGTTTAAACATAACAAAAACATTCGTATTAAAACTAGCATATGAAATGTCAATAATTTCTCCATAATCCATGAATGGTATAAAAATAACACATCCATAGTCAAACATATCACAAAACCTTAAATACAATATGGAAGTTTTATTTCATAACAAATCAAATTCAAATAAGCTTAAAATCCATCAAAGGATGTTGACATAGATGAAATAAAAACTATTTGAGAGAGATATCTCTTTTTGAAATCATTTAAAAGTCACACATTTATAAAGGAAGTAATTTAAAAGAGTTTTTGGAATCAAATTGTACCATACCACTATGAAAATTTTGAAAATAATTATCATTTCAAAACATTCATGTTCATATAAATAAATCTTTAGAATCATTTTGGAAACATGGACATTAATTAAAAACATTTAGAAAGATAAATATTGAAAACATTTAAAAGTAAAATAATTTTAAAAGAAAACATTTAATATGAAAATATTATTATAAGCTTGAAAGGGAAGCTTCAAAGATTTTACAACGGTGGAAAATAGCCGCACCCATCGTATAAGTTAAAAAAAGAAATTATTGCCTTAATCTGTCGAAAATGTTAAAAAGGACCTTGTTTGTAAAATGATGGAAGGATTCCCTTCAAGCCATTTTATAAAAATTATAACAAGGGTATAAATGACTTTAACCCATAGTCTAGTAAATAGTAAAAATGTTTTGAAATACATTTTTAAGAAACATGGATGTGGATGATAAAGAAGTCCCAGTAGATAATTACGTATAAACAACGATGGATAATGAAGAGATTGTTAAATAAACCCTTACCAATTTGGTAACTTACGAAACATAAACCCCATGAAAGAGGTATCATACAATGAATATGTAAATACATATAAATTAAAGTTTATTATACAACTAATACAATTATGAGTAGTACATACACCACACAAAAGCTAATAGTGGTAATATGGCATGAATCTCACGAGAATAAGAAGTGAGATGAAAACCCCTTACCTTGTACTTTTCCTTATTTTATGGTACATTAAACTCATGTATAACGGTTAAAGCATTGTTATAAAATTATACAATAACCATATACATAATTATGATATCATATATTATCTTTTAACATTGCTTTGTTAATAATATCTTAGTATTATCATCGTTTCGGGTGTTAACTTATATGTTTTGTTACATAATCCATGTATTTTATGGATATGTTGTATATTATTCATATTTAGAATGATATCAAGTCCTTAAATATTATTTTTAATCATCAAATGAGAATTAGCCTCGAATGGATACGATGGGGAATGAATCTCATCGCGTTCGTCGAGACGGTAGTCCGTACGTACGCACGAGAAACAATATCATTCTTTTGATATTAAAATAATATATAATTGGATGGTATATGATATATACAGAATAATTATCATGTTATATTTATTATTTACATGAATTACACATCATTATTATACCCATCCAAATAATAATGTTTTGAATAACAATTACACCACGACGTGGAGGCGGTAAGCCGTACGTACACATGTATGGTGTCATTTCATTCAAAGGATGGATATAATACTTAATATGGTTGTACCATGTTTATAATAACATCACAGTATATATAAGATACTGGATTTATTATTTTAGAATGGGAATAACAAATAATGAATAAGTGGAAGAAGAAAGGAACTTGAAAGAGGGTGGTGAAAACATTACCTCTTCTTCGGGTTCTTCCTTTTGATTTGATCAAAATGGATCCTTAGGTTGGATTTATAATCAAACTAAGGCCTCTAGGTTGAATTGAGGGAAGTTTATAGAGTATTTGGGAAGGTGTTGGCTGAGAAAAAATGCTTTTAATGTGTGAATTAGTTAGAAGTCGGAGTTCCCTTTTATAAGAGGGGTGAAGGGCACCTTTGGAAAAGATAGAAATATTATTTTATAATAAATTAATATTCGATTTCTAATGGATACAAAGTAGATTATTAAAAGTATAATATGGTTATGGGTCGAAATAATTGCATCCAATAGAATTTAGAAATGGTTGGGTCATTATATTAACCTTATCTTTTACTTTTAACTCATAGTTAATTAGTTTGACATTTACCATGTCACTTTGTATTTTTATATTATATAGTTAATAAACTTACTATATACATTCAAGAGACCCCCAAGTGGTACATTAATGATACACCTATCATGATATAAGTCCTTTGGCTGAACATTATATTTTTGGGAATAGAATATCAATTAATAATATAATATTTGTTTTAAAAACTCATTTATGTCAATTTTGACACTATTCAATAATTGATTTTTGTTAAAGTCTTAAAAATTTTATTAATTAGAAAAACTTTAATTTAAGAAATAATATAATGTAATATTAACCAATAAAATTCATTTATGTCATCAAAACATTCAAATTATATTTATTTTAACATTTATAATACCAATTATTTGATTCTTTCATTAATAAGGAAAATACTGCATCATTATTGTGTCTTAAAAAATATTAATTATTAAATGTCTAAAAATTATAAATAAAATACAATTATTTAGGAAATATTTTTAGATTTCTAATGAATATTTTTAGTCGAAAATCCAACATATATAACTATATGTAAAAATTGTTTTTCTAAAAGATATGTGCTTATGTCATTTTTGTATTTATTTTAACTTAATTAATATAAAGTGTCCTTATCACTTACAAGTGGATCCATGGGGTCCAAAAATCGATCCAAAGATGACCATGGTCGGACATGTATCAACCAATAAGGTTAGGACACATTTTAAAGTAATTTATTATTATTATAATATTATTTTTTTCACCCTTATTTACCAGATTTACCCTTTAACCATGGTAAATAAAATATTTACCGAAGTAATTATTCAAAATGTATAAAAATAAAAGTTACCTATTTACACAATTTGGAAATACTGATTACAAATATGGAATCCATTTTTCCAAATTCAAAACACAGAAGTGGAGTAAATTAATTTTAAATTAATTCCTGTTGTTAAAACAAAAAGCGTGTTTCTAAGAGATAATAAATATCAAAAGATTGACATTTGTTTATGTCCGGTTTAATTGTGAAATTATGTCCAATGACCAAAATTGTATTAAATGGTAAAAATAAATTCTAAATATACATTAAAATCACTCAAATTCATAATTTATCATTGTTAATTATTTCAATTAAAAAAGTTGTTTTTAATTAAAATTTAGTAATTTTCACTATTCATCAAAATATAAAAGTTATCTGAAAAGTACCAAAATTTCACCCTAGGATAATTTTGATATTCTGAATCCAAAAATTAAGTCCATTTTGAGAGATAAACTTTATATAATTTCATAAATTGGGTATTACTATTCATAACAGCTACTTTGATTGGTCATAGTGTGTTAGAATCTCGAAGTTGCATACAACACATGCTACTATATTATTCAAAGAGAGTTGTACCATGGAAGCTTGGGGTGTTACAGTATCCCTCCTAGGTTGTGTGAAAAGATGAATGATTCTTCATGTGGACAATATATTTTACTCTCCAATCCCTCTATCAATTTCAATGATTGAGTTGATTCAGGACTTGGGAGTGACTTTGAGAAAGTTCCCTCACCTGGGTGATGGCCATCCTGATATTAGGAAAATATTTTTTGGGGAAATCATCTCTCCATTAAAAATATTGGGAGATTCCTCTATTGATGGTAGTATATTTGGAGCATCCTCTCCCATTTCCTTTCTAGCTCAACCGACTATTCCTCCTTTTGTTGTAGCCAGACCATTAGTCACAAAAGCTTAGACATGGCATAAACTAATCGGGAATTTAATTCAAACCTTGATTACTAAAACTCCTTTGGAAATATCTTATGACCAATGGGAATGCCTTCATCATCTATTTAATGACTTCGGGTGGTTGGTTTTGATCTCCAACCACTGTACGAAATCATGGGACAAATTATCCTAAATATGAATGATTTTGCCACCAATGAAAGGGGCTTGAAAAATCTTAAAGATGAGGCTCCCCTTGATAAATAGAAATATGAGGCATTAGAGGCACTGGAGCATAATGTCCAGTTTATATCTAATTTTCAAGACCATATGGATACATAAACTGTTCATATATTGAGCTATGAGGAAAGCATAGCTCTCTTGATGTCTGACCGTTCATCATCATCATCATCATTAGAAACTGCTTAAAATATATTTTAAGAGTTGAGTAATTTAGTCAAGACTCTCATTCCTAGTGAAGAATCCAATGATGTGGAGTGGGAGACACTTTAGATATCAATTGATTCTTATTTCCAGACTCTTTCCAACTTCATCAAATCTTCTGATTGAATCTTATTATAGTTCAATCATTGATATGCACTTTGTTTTAAATTATATTCTTAGAGAGATTCTGGAATGTTGATATTATTCATATTGCATGCTATTAATGAATGGATTTTCTAAACCATTCACATTTTTGTAAAATTTTTCTTTCATTCATGATGTGAGTAACTTTTCACCGATACAATGTAATAGGCATCACCAATGATACCCATCCTTTTCATAATGACAAGTATACACAAATGTTTGGATCTTAATATTTCAATCATAATAGTCTTCTCAAGAATTTCTCATGAATTACCATAAATCATGAGGTTCTTCATTTCTATATCTCTTCCACTTACCTTGAAATTTCATATTTCACAGAAGGACAAATCAATAAAATATATTTCATGGTGGGAGAGTTCTATTTCTTTTTCCGAAGATGATTAGATTGGTGAGAATTTCTTGATTTTTCTAAGGCCATATGGTGGGCCTTACAATAATTACATTATTGTTGACTAAAATTTTATTGTGTTATAGTTTAGGTTATTTTAGATCGAACCTTCTATCATTGTAGTTTAGGGTATTTTATCTTATTCTTATATCACTCTAGTTTTGGGTCTTTTATCTCAAAGCTTTTATCACTGTAGTTTAGGTTATTTTATCTTGAACCTTTTATCCCTATAGTTTAGGTTATTTTCGCTCGATCATTTTATCATTGTAGTTTAGGTTCATTTAGATCAAAACTAAGGATTACATTCAGTTTAATGTGTTACTACTATGAATTTATAGATGATCATGGAATATAGTTCAAACATTCCAAGAATAACACAAAGCCCCCAGGGTTTTGACTTCTATCATGGTGTTTTCAAGAATCATGAGTATTAGAGATCCATTCCTGAAAGGAGAAGGTGACTCTATTTGGTAATTCAAATCCCTTATGTGTTGGTATCATTATCAAACAAAGGTGTCTCCATTATTTTCCAAGGATAATGGGAAATTTATGGGCGGGATATTGGTTGAGGAATAAATACTATGGATGATAGGTCCACTTGGATGATTGGAGTGTGGTTGATATAAGTCATAACATAAAAATTTAGGCCAGTGAATATGGGATAGTGAAGACATGATAAGGATGACCCATAACACCCTGAGGCCCCAGGTTCCACCATGATGTTTCTAGGGCTCACAAGTATGGAAGCTCCTTTCTTACAAGGAAGAGATGCCTTTAGTTAGTATGTAAAATTCTTTAATGTGTTGATATCATGACCCAAAAACATGATCTCCACTCATTTCTGAGGGCCATGAGAGATTTGAGAAGGCTCGAATGTCCATATGATGAGGTTTGTTATAGAGGAAATCTATCCAAGAAGGGTTCTAGAACCCTAGGGTAGTCCAGATTTAATTGTGAATCTCAAACCCTATGCCATGTGGTTTTGAATTATGAGGTGTGGGCCATCAAATTTCCATGAATATAGTGTCACATTCCTTCTTTGAGAAAGGGTACAAAACACGGTGACATAATTGTTTAATTGGGTTTTAAGGCATGGAACGAGTTTATATAATTGGGATACCAATGTCACTTTTCCCGAAAACTCCCAATGGTTCCCCCATCTGTAGATGGGTAAAGACATTATTTTCAAAGCCATTGGTCATCTAGTTTTTCACGCCCAGAAACTCTTGGGGACATGCAATGGTCGAGAGGATGGGAGATCAGGCTCATCTCACCCATTTAGGGGGAATTATTTCCTACTTAGAGACTCTCATATATATTTATGATACGTTCGTGAATCTCTTCTTAATCCCAATATGGGACTGGTTACCCTAATAAAGCTTTTAAAGGTTAACTATATTCCATGTGAAAAAGAATGGGGTCTCTTTAGAAAATCCATCTGTATGAATAAGAAGTTCTCTATATTTTTTCAGTAATGGGTGGATTCGTATATGCTAAAGCCATATAACCAAGTACTTTGGAATGTGATACCATGTAAAAAGGTATTTAATGTTCCAAGGAGGGGATTGATCCATTATGAGGCATCCTACATATCCTGATTATTCCAGGAATCAAAACCCATGTAGTTCATACATTCCCTTTTGATTGACCCCATGGTATATGCACCTATATAAGGGGTGTTCACACCACTCCACTCATCGGGGATTACATACTGGGATTTCTTTGGTTAATGGATACTCATGATGCCTAATGAGGTGTTCTTTGTATCCCCTTAAGACCACGTGATCCGTAATTAGAGTGAGAAACAAGGGGCATTGATGATCATCCTCATGGCATGTAGTTATGGGGTTCATGTATTGGAATAGTTCTTGGGGTTTTTTGTATAGAGCTCGGGCCATGAGAAGGCATCCTACATATCTTGAGTATGTTAGGAATTAGAGTTGTCATAGTTCAGTTTATATCTGGGGTCACACACTGTGGATTCCTTATACCATTATGGAGGTTTCTAGTGTAGTAGTTATGATCATTTCACTTCTATAAGCCCACGTGAGCCATTCTCATTATGATAAACAAGGGATAGAATGTGATCAATGTTTTTACTTTGAATAAGGGACATAGATATTGGGATTTCCATGGATGATTAGTATGGAACTCTAACCTCAGAGAGAGGTGGACAATGTATCCTGAATATGGCAGGAATTAGAGTTTCCACAGTTCACTTTTTATTGTGTCTCACACACTAAGGTTTCCCTATTTATTAGGGATTACATTCTAAGTAATGAAAATGTTATCATGTCATTGGATTACCGATGATATGGAATTATTGTCTAGAGGTCATCATGAGTCTTAGCTGACCTATCCTTAGATCCATCACATGACCTTTCTTGACAGATATAGAGGGTGTCACAAATGTTCATTTGATATGGCTTTAATGATGTAGTGTATCTAGGATTATATCCTTGGAGGACATCACGATACTTTGCTATCAAGTTTGAAGGGTTTCACAGGACTTAGCTGACATGTCTAGAGGGGTGTTGTGAGTCTTAGATGACTATCCTAGATGGTGTCACAAGACCTATCCATCATCTATGTTGGGTGTCAAAGGTCTCAGCTGACTTGTCCATAGGATATTGTGAGAGCGTGGTTTTCATGCCCAGATGTAACAACAAGACTTGAATGATATGAGTGGATGCCATTATATGAGTCAGGAGATGTATCTGAAGGATGTCGCAAGAATCAAATGATAGTACTAAAGGGTCTCGTGATAGAAAAGTGATGTTCCGAAGGAGACTATATGACTTGTTCTGATATGTCTAGATGACTTTTCACATCCCATATGGCATGTTGGTGGAGTGCCATAAGATCTGGGATCATGTCCCGGTGTTGTTTCATGTCTTTTTCCTAAGTATTCCACTTTTAATATTGGCTATAACCCTTGTATTATGAATTCCTTAGATTATTTTAGTATTAGTTTCTTTGAGTCTTGTGTGATCTAGAAGACATATGATATGTTCTTTACATGTCTTTCCAGCATCCCTTCGTGTGATCTATGAGTGATCATGTGAAGTGATTTATTCATGGTGCAGGAGTACTAAAATTTCTCTCAATTATGTTACTTGAGAGAATTTTGGTTTGTCTCATGATCAATTTCCATGAGAAGTACAAATAATTCTAGAGTCGAATCATCTAGAGTCTGAGCATCAAACCTGTTAGAATCCAACCCTTTATTCTTGTTGGGTTCATGAATGTATAGGCATCACCACCCTAGTTTTTCATCTCCTTGTGTGATGTATCTATCACGATCCAAGCTAGAGGTGAAAATGCTCTATCACATCACATGACTTCGTGATTCTATACCATGGGCTGCTCTAAGGGCATCACCTAATTTTCAGTGACCGCAAGTCCCTCTCATCAATGCCTTCATTATTGGATTGTATCCAACTAATGGGGACTTGTTTGACACAATAATGTGTCTAAGTACTTCCATGTTTTCATGTTGACATGTACAAGGTCCTTTTCAAGATTCAAGTTCTTGTTGAAAGGCATTTGTGAGATGTTATGTGGCTTGTCTAGGACTTTCCTCAAGACATGGTTGGTTTGTCTATGGGTCTCGCAGGACTGCACTTTGGACTTCCTTAGCATGTCGGAAGAAGTTTACGACCGTGAGTACCTTATTACCCCTCTCACTTCTATTTCCATTGTTTTATGTGACAATGGTTGGGATTCATGCGATATTTCATGAGCAATGTCAAGGATAATTACTCTATTTTTTGGTGATGTGTCGCATGACCAATATGGGTCATGTGGGGGTGCGTGATCATTTCATGGACAAATCCATTTGTTTGACCTTGGATAACCAAAGGGGAAGTCTACGGTTATATATAAATACCCAAGTAATTTCATGTGGAAAGGAAGAAAATCCAAATGGATTTTGCGAGGCGAGTTGAACATGTCATTGGGGCCCTACAGTGCATCGCGGGTCATCGGGGGCATGTCACATGTCTTTCAGTGACCGCAAGTAATTCTCTAGTCTTTAGCAACTGTGAGTACCTATCACCTTCTCCCCTTTATATCTTTCATTTTAATCTAGCATGTTTTGGGTGTATTGTGATAATTCTTAGATATTATTAAGTAATTTTATTCTTTATGGTGATGATATGGTGTGTGCGATCTTCAATCACTGGGGTTCTCTACCTTTGAATATCAATATTCCTTATTTTCGAAGGATTTCAGATCGGTTGTTAGTAACATACCAATGACAACCCATGTAGATCATGGAGCTCATTTGGTTGTTACCACGTGGCCATTGGTTTTCAAGAGGTACTTCATGAGATTAGAAATGATTGTTGAAGGTGAATCCACAGGACATTTTATTGGTTATGTTCTCTATGTGGAGTCTTCATGTGACCTTGAAACAGTCACGTGATCGTAAATCCTTTGGGGGATCAAGAAATTCTCTAGTCTTGGTTCCTTTTCTTTTATGGGTAATGTAATACCCATATTCATGTATTTCTTCCTTTTTAATCTTTTCGATGCTTATTTGGTGGGCGTCAACAAATTCCCCCCTTTAGGAGCGACATCTGATGGGACAAGGACTCAGTTATGAGGAAAACTAAATTCCTTCCAGATTCATTGATGGTGTCATAAACCAATGTATTAGGTGACTCTTTGTCTACCAGGCGATGTTTTTTATCCTTTAAAATGTAATATATAAATGGGGTGGAGAGTAATTCATTCCACTGGACACCCCTTCTCTAGAGCGTTCTTTCCATTTGCCACTGTCGAGTACCTATGTCACAAGACCATGTCATGAACCCTGATCATGAGCCATGTTCATGAGTTCATTCCACAAGTATGTTTTTTCATATTTCTTTTGAGATACTATTTCTTTCTCAGATTCTCATTCGTCCCAGTCTTTAACTATGCTTCAATAATTTATTAGATTTCACCTATGAGGGTTGTGGTTGTCTTGAGGAATTCCTGAGATCTATTAGTATGATCATTTGATCACATACAAAAGGTATGACCATGTTTTGGTGACACGATCAGGAGTCCTTGTGGGGGAACTTGTGGTTCACGTGACTCCCTGTGGGGGTTATGCACCCTGCGCAACCTCTAGAGGTCAAGCAGTCTGCAAGAACATTATTTGGTTCGCGAATCCCTTTCTGAGTCATACAATTCACATAACGCCACCAGTTCATCATTCCTTGATAATATTTATTTTATTCATCTTAAATTTTCCACTTACTTATTTTCATATGGTTCTGGTTCTCATCAACCCGCTAACAAGGCTTATAAGAGGAAGGCAAGAGTAGTAATTGCCTACCGTGATGCTATAGTGGCGAGCACAGATCCCTCTTGTCATTGTTCGATCAGGCTGTTTCGATAGCGTCTATAGAATTTGATGGGATAAAAATTCTCAAACTATACCCTTTTATTATTCTTTCCCCTTTATAGTTTTGTCCAAACCAATTACATTTCCATCCCTCTGCTATTCATCATTCATACCCTCTTCCTAAAGCTGGAGGGCCCAGAACACTTTTTGAGTGAAAATTTCTCTAGGGGAAATTTTATTTCTAAAGGGGAAAATGAGAATGGTCATATGCTGAAATTTATTCCAACAGACGTCAAAAGAAAAAAATCATACATCTGATAAGGACTTCCATATGTACCTATCAATAATACGGTAGTCATCCTCTAATCAAACATTCATATGGATCTATAGCTGGGACTTCTGATTGGGGGGAAATGGACTAGACTGGGGATAGCCATTTTGGGTTAAATATATTATTTATGAATTCCCCAAGGATCTGAAGAAAATTGGAATGTATGAGGCTGTATGGATATCATATACATCGACCTAATGCAACAAGATTTTGATGGTGGAGCTTCTTAGTCATTGGATCCCAGACACGAACACTTTTCATCTTACACATGGAAATGTTGGAATCAATCTTTAATACATGGAAAAGATATGAAGTGTACCAATACTCAGTGGTATGTATAATGAATTATTTCCTTTTCAATTCACTTAGGATTATGTGATGAGGACTCATCCTTTATCTTGATATTTTATTAGGCTGCCTGGGAAGACCCATCCAAAGTTGGTGCTTCCTGGGTAGGATATCCCTTTTAAAACATGGGAAAGTACTTCATTAAGAATAAAATACTAAATAAAAAGGTTAGGAAGTATAATTCATGTCTCATGAAGGATTCTCATAGTGAAACATGTTCTTATTGGCCCATATTTGAAGGTGGAAAGTTTAGATATTGGAAATGGGATATTTTCCATGGTGTTGATCGGTTGGTCCAACTAGCTGGTTTCCATGCCATGTACCAATGTGGGTACTTACTTCTGACAAGGGAGAAATGGGGAGTGAGGTATGTTCTTTTATTATGGAAACCATGATGGCTAGGGAGGATCGCATTTTAATGGTGATCCTTGTGTTATAAAATCTCTACCACCTCATGTACCTTATTTATAAGGGAGAAGCCCCTTATGGAATCGCGGGCCCCATACAAGTACTATGGGGTTGGATGGGGGCTCATTTAGGTGGTTATGAGTACCTTAACATTTTGTAAATCCATAATAATATCTTTTTACTATACCTTAAATGCATTAATGGGGTAAGACCCATCATATTGAAAGATCAGGAAATTAGGGATTTTGTGAAACGTCGGGATCGTTTCTCCTTCAGGAAATATAGACCTGTGCAGAAAAGCATTTCTATGGGAAATTTTAAGGCTATACATGAAGAATTTTCTGAAAATATGTCACTTAATTAGGGGATTCTTTCTACCTATATCAACTAGGACCTCAGATTTGAGTGGTGTGAACTGATCGCACTATGATTCATTATTTCATTTCCACCCTTACGCCACCGTGCTAAACTAGTTTTGTATTGAAAATTATAAAAATAACAACATATTTTACTTCATGATTGATTCAATTATTTTTTGTTTATTACTGTTAAAAATTTAAATGGTACTTTTTTTCATAATTTCATTGAAGGTGGAGGTGATTTGGAGGGCCCATGATGATGTCCAAGAAAAATGGGCCAAACTGCGCAGGATCCATGCACACTAGTGGACTCGAACACATACTATTACTAAACCATGAATTCAAATTGGATGAATATTTTTGGTCTAGTACTCCATTAAATGGTACACATTTAATATTAACAAACCCAAAGCTAAGTCGGTCATCTGGTGGTCCATACGAACTGATCTTTCCAAAACACCGAATCTGTACGAAGTCAAATGTGGTGTTCTATGTTCTGTCAATATCTCAAGATGTGATTGTCCAAATGGTTCTGAACATTCGGTGGAGATATTAAGTAGGTAGTGATACAACGTTTTATTTTTTTCAAAAGTTATATAAGACTATCTCGCCATTTAAAACCTTGAACCAAGTGGTTTCTCAAAATCAGGATGCTCAAAACCACCTTCCTATTTTCCTATAAAATAGAACCTTAGGATCCTCATTTGTAAGTTCAACCAGGAGGCAAATCCCTGATATTTTTTAGACCTAAAGCATTCCTCTCCTCATACAAGAATTTTTGGAGGAACCTATCCTCAAATGGGGACCAAGGATAAAGACAAAGTTTCACCCAAGCCTTCTCCTCCTCTCGATGGAGAGCTAAATGGCGGACGATCATTTAGAGGGAGCTACACATACTTGGGAGGGAGTTCCGACACTTGATACTCTACCTGTTTTGTGTAAATTTTTTTGGATTATTCCCCTTATGTTTTATCTAAAAAAATTTCTCCTATGAATTCATTTTGTTGGGTTTAATTGAGTGAACCAATTTTCATTTCAACACCGATTAGGTTGAAATTTCATGTTGGAAACATAGGTTGTTCCAATTGGGAAACACAAGGATCCTCTTTCTCTCACACATAAAAAAAGAATGTGTAGGATTTGGTATCATTTAATCTATTATTTTGTTCCAAACCTTGACAACACGATTGTTGTTTCAAGGGTTGGTACTTTTTTCAATGTTAAAAGAGGCAAGAGGAGAATGAAGATCTTGACAACCCTCAACCAAATAATTAAACAAAAACATTTGAAATTTTCCAAAAAATTATGTATCCAAGATGTGTAGTGAACTTGAAGTGATATATTTCTCTCATAATTCTTAAATCATCACCTTATTCTATCAACTATTAAACTCTTTAAGTTAATTTATTTTCTTAAATCTATTTTCAAAATCACCTGGTCTATTAGTAATATTTATTAAAAATACACACTATAAGCTACCAACGCTCCTTGATAGATGACCTAGGGTCTTACCTAGACTAAAGAATATTCTTTAAATAATAATCAATTTGACATGTCATTAAAATGTGTTCAAATTTTGGTTTTATTATCGGGGAGCGCTTTGGTTTTTAGTGTGTGATTTTTATAAGATTTTTGTAAATTTTGTGAATATTTTTTTTTTTATCTTATAAATTTACCTATATTTTTGTGTTCTAATTTATTTATTATGTAGGTTTTCTGCATGAGGCATTATAATCTGGTATATTTACCACCTTTCAAACCCAAACCATAGAGGATCTTATGTCAGCGACCCCGAGGCACACAGGAAAACACTATGAATGAGGACACACAAGACAACAACACTCGTCTTGATCCTTCGTCTTCTTCTTCTGGAACCAAAATCAAAAACTGAAATAAAAATTAATAACATGGCTGAAAATAACAGATCACTAACATAACTAACCTCACCTGATGTCAATATCCAACCCACATATATTCAATTACTAGGCGAGGAACCTAATTTTGAACTAAAATCTGGTTTAATTCATTTATTACCAAGATTCCATGGACTTCTTGGAGAGGACCCACATAAGGATTTAAAATAATTTCACCATGTTTGTTCAAAATTAAAACCTAATAATGTGGATGAGGAACAAGTAAAAATTATATCATTCCCCTTTTCTTTAGAATATACTGCAAAAAACTGGCTTTATTATGATAATTCCCCAACAAGAGGTTGGGTGGACATGAAACAGCTTTTTCTTCAAAAATATTTCCCATCCTCTCAAACTGCAATAAGAAGGAATGAAATATGTGGTAAAAGTTAATCTCAAGGGGAAACACTTCATTAATGTTGGTAAAGATTTAAAATATTATGTCCATGTTATCCACACCACCGAATAAGTGATCAACTTTTAATACAGTATTTTTATGAAGGTTTAATTCCAATTGATCATAACATAATTGATGATGCTACAGGTGGTGCACTAGTAGATAAAACCACAATTTCTACAAGAACCCTAATTGATAACATGATTCAAAACACACAACAATTTATTTTATGGTCCAGTGTACCCATTCGACGTGTTCACAATTCAAAAAGTACAGAATTTGAGAAGGTGGATGCAATGTTTGAAGAGATAAGTACCCTTATTCAAAAACTCACTCTTTCCCAAGGAAAATGCAAATATCCTCCTTATATTCATTGCGGTATATGATCTTTTGATACACACTACTATGACCAATGTCCTCAATTGGGATAAACATCTGAGATTTATGAGGCAATCTTTCCGAGTTTCCCCTATAACCAGCCGTTTATGCAAGAACCTTACTATCCATCCAACCCTGGGTGGAAAGAAAACCAATCCTGTAGGCAAGGAGGGTATTCAAACAAACCTCCACAAAAATGGAACCAACATGGTAAGAGTAGTCATCCACCACCACCACCCAGAAATCCTCAACCACCCCAAAGGTCTTTCCAACAAACCCCTCCAAAACCCAAACATAGACTAGAAGATATGATGAAACAAATGGCTTCCAAAAATATCATATTCTGACAAACCCCTCAGGTATCCATACAAGACAAAAAAACCCAATTAGGCCAACTAGTTAACTCGGTGGGGGAAATTCAAAGTCACGAGTCGGGTAAACTATCATCTCAACCTTTAGTCAACCCTAGAGATAAAGGAAATGTTAGTTCCATCACCCTTAGGAGTGGAAAACAAGTAGAAAGTCAAATGAATCCTTGATTAGAGTCATCCCCTCCTAAGGAAATCTCCATCCCAACCATTAAAAATGTTCCAAATGTTGAAAATCCATGTCTTAAGAGAATACCTTCCAAATGAAAGAGTGTGTATGTCGATGAGTCTCCTAGCCAACCAATTCCTCTTCCATTTCCCCAAAGGGCCACCCAACCTAGAAAAAAAAGGAAACTGAACTCGATAAGGAAATTTTGGAGACTTTCAAAAAAGTGTAGGTAAACATCCCTTTGATTGATGTTGTGAAACAAATTCCAATATATGAAAATCTTTTAAATTATATGTGCACACATAGAAGGAGACATCATGGTGATGAGAAGGTAAGCATGGGGAGGAATGTCTCAGCATTCATAGAACCATCATTTCCTACCAAATGCAATGATCTTGGAAGAATCTATATTTCATAAACCATAAGGGGGTATTCATATTTCAATGTTATTCTTGATTTAGGTGCTTCTATAAATGTGAGGCCTCACTCCATTTACTCTACTTTGTAGGTCGGTGAACTGAATCCCACTATAATAGTCGTTCAGATAGAAAATTGGAGTACATCACAACCTTATGGTTTGTTATAGGATGTTCTTGTGAGGGTGAAAATTTTAATTTTTCCTATTAATTTTTATGTTCTAAAAATTGAATATGATAGGATGAATGTACATACCCCAATTATATTGGGGAGACCTTTCTTAAAAACTGCCAAAACCATAATTAATGTTCACAATGGTACATTATCTATGGAGTTTGGTGGTGACATTGTCCACTTCAACATCCTTGATGCCATGAAGCGCCCCTTATAAGAACATTCCTCTCTCTGTTAATTCAATTGATGTACTACCTTCCCTTGAAAGAACATCTTTTATTTCCCCCAATCCCCATTCTGAGTTTTCATCATTGATTAAAATGCTAGGAAATGAATCATACATTGATTTTTGTAGTGGTATAGGAAAGTGTCATGCATTTTTATTAATTGATAATTTCTTGAACACTGAGGATCCAATTATCATCGATGCTATTGCTAAACTTGTAAAATCTCATTCCTCATCTGAGGATGATACCATTTAGCAATTAGATGAGATTAATGACCTCTCACTTTCACACACACTCCCATAAATCCAAAATCCACCTAAATTGGAAATGAAACAACTACATCAAGATTTAAAATTTTAATATCTTGAGAATGTAAACAAGTTTCATTTCATAATTTCCAGTCCACTCCCTCCTGAGCATGAATTGCGACTAATTTTACTTTTGAGGGATTATAAACAAGTTTTGGGATGGACACTTGCTGACATTATTGGTATTATCCCATCAATTTGAAGAAATCATATTTTATTAAATGATGAGTCTAAACCTAGGAGGAAGGCACAAAGTTTACTAAACCCAAACCTCCTAGAAGTTGTGAAAAAGGAGGAAACAAAATTATTGGAAGATAGAATCAGTTACCCAATATCTGACAGTCAATGGGTCAGTCCCATTCAAGTAGTTCCTAAAAAAATAGCCTTATAGTAATCAAAAATGAAAAAAATGAATTGGTTCCAACTCATGTGAAGAATAGTTGGCATGCCTGTATAGACTATCGCCGACTCAAACAACACACTACAAAGGACCATTTCCCATTTATATTCATTAACCAAATTATAGAGAGGCTAGTGGGTAAGTCCCAATACTATTTCCTTGATGGGTATTTTGGATACATTCATATCCATATTTTCCCCAAGTACTAGGAAAATAAGAACTTCACTTTCCCCTTTAGAACATTTGCAAATAGAAGGATGCCATTTGGTCTGTGCAATGATCCATGTACTTTCCAGTGATGCATTGTTAGTATTTTTTTAGATTTCCTAGATAATTGCATGGAAGTTTTAATGGATAATTTCACTGTGTATGGATCCTATTTTGATGAATTTTTGAGTAGTATTGCTTCAGTACTAC
This sequence comes from Viscum album, assembly GCA_963277665.1. Lineage (NCBI taxonomy): Eukaryota > Viridiplantae > Streptophyta > Magnoliopsida > Santalales > Viscaceae > Viscum > Viscum album. The sequence continues at coordinate 567,095,211 of OY728153.1, read as the reverse complement.
ATTTTTGTATTCAAAATAATCTCATATTAAATTATGATAAATGCCATTTCATGGTGTGATAAGGTATAGTTTTGGGAAATGTAATTTCTGGGGATCCTATCCAAGTAGATAAATCAAAATTGGATGTCATTTACTCCCTACCATTCACTAAAAATGTATGGTATGTGCAGTCATTCCTAGTTCATACTGGATTTTATCATCATTTTATTCGGGACATCAATAATATTACACTCCCCCTCTCCCAGTTACTCAAAAAATAAAAGGAATTTGTTTTTGATAATGAATGTGATGAATATTTTAATAAGTTAAAATGGAGTCTCATGTCACCCACGGTAATACAACCACCTTGGGGGGGATTTACCATTTGATCTCATGTATGACGCCTCTAACTATGTAGTTGGGGTAGTCTTTTCACAAAGGGTTGATCGAGTTCCACATGTCATTGCCTATGTCTCACGTACATTGGACCCTTTCCAAGAAAACTACACCACAAATGAAAAATAATTACTTTCCACTATGTTTACCTTGATAAAATTCAGGCCATACCTTTTGGGGTCCAAATTCAGTGTGTTCTCAGACCATGAAGCCCTCTAGTATCTCCTTAAGAAACCAGAAGCCAAACCACGTATCATTTGCTAAATGATCCTCCTTCAGGAATTCAATTTCAAAATTGGAGGTAAAAATGAGTAGAGAATGTGGTGGCTAAAAATATCAGTAGGATCCACCCATCCTCACACATTTACTCAACCCCCTATATTCCCATAAATGACATGTTTCATAATGAGCAACTATACCGATAACAGGATTATATTCCTTGGTATGCTGAAATTGTAAATTATTTGGTATTATTTTTCATTCCTACTTATTTCAATAAAAACCAAGGAGACTGTCTAAAACATGAGTCCCATTGGTACATTTGGGATGACCCCTACCTTTGGCGCACATGTAGTGATCAATTCCATAGGCGTTGTGTCTCTGATAGCAAGTTTTAGTCTGTCCTTAGGTTCTCCCACACTCTTTCTTATGGGGGCCACTTTGGTCCCCAATGGACTGCTTGCAAGGTCCTTGATTCTGGTCTCTTTTGGACCACATTATTTTGAGATGCCCAGGGATTCTGTAAATATTTTCCTCACTATCAAATAATGGGGAATGTATCTAAAATAAATTAAATGACACAAAAACTCTTTCTCTTCCATGACATTTTCGATGTTTTGGGAATTGACTTTATGGGACCATTCCCCAATTCATTTGGGAACCCATCCATTCTTCTGGAAGTGGATTATGTTTCAAAATGGGTAGAGGCACGAGCTACAAGGACTAAGGATTCTAAGGCAGTTGTTGAATTTTTTAGAACCCAAATTTTCTATAGGTTTGGCTTACCTAGGTTCATCATCAGTTACCAGGGTTCTCATTTTTGCAACTGAACAATGCAATCTATTTTGCATCAGTATGGGGTCATTCATAGAATGTATACTACATATCACCCATAGATCAATGGTCAGGCCGAGGTGTCAAATAGAGTGATAAAACAAATTCTTGAAAAAAAGGTTTAACCCAATAGAAAATATTGGATTCTTAGACTTGATGATTCATTATGGAATTACTGTACTACTTTCAAAACCCACATTAGCATATCACTATATCTTCTAGTGTTAGGAAAGAGTTGTCACCTCCCAGTTGAGATTGAGCACCAGGCCTATTGGGCCATCAAACAATGCAATTATAGTCATTCTGGTATATGTTCTCAAAGGAAGTTGCAGATTCAGGAAATGGAGGAAATGAAAAGATATGCATATGAGAACTCTAGGATTTATAAGGAGAAAACCAAGGCTTCACATGACTATATCATCCTACATCGCCAGTTCCACATTGGGAAGAAGTTCATCCTATACAATGGAAGGATGAAGTTGCATCCATGTAAGCTTTGTTCCCTATGGTTTGGAACATACACTGTTACTAATGTCCCTCCATTTGGTGTTTTCCAAGTTCAAAATGAATAAATAAAGAAAACCTTCACTATCAATGGGCAGCAGCTAAATTACTTCCACAAAGCCTTTATAGATTCCCTGATGGAGGAACTCCATGTTCAAGAAGAAGTCTAGGAATAACACCCACTAGGATTTATCATTCCTTCCCATATTCTATTTTATTATAGTGAGGACACTGCACACTCTAGGTGTGGGGGATGGGTATACTTCTGGTTTATTTAAAAAAATTCATCATCTTTGTTATTTTTCTCTTTTTAGATTTCTGAATTGTATTGTAACTTTCCCCCCATTCCCCCTCATTTCCCACCCTCACTTTTGTGCTAAAATGTTAATTTTTTGTTAGGCACACTTTGTCATGGAAAATGATGCCCATTTAATCATGTAAGTAATTGAAAATGCATGTGGAATTTCCATATTTCATATTATTTTAACTTTCAAAAAAAATTGATGAAATGTGCATTTCTGCAAGAATTCAATACTATGGTGTTACATTCTATTGAAATTTGGTTGTTTTTCAATGATATAAATGGTTGTATCATTTTGAAACCTTTGAGAAGAATGGTGCCCTTTTTTTGAATTGTTTAAGTGAAATTTGTGTCACGTAATTTCTCCACACAACTTTGCACCCAACCATGATGTGTGAAAATTTATACTTAATAAAAGGTAAATATAAGTTAGGTTGATATTTCTATACTTTATAAAATCATTTTTTCATACGTTCGTTCCTTATCCTATATGTTTCATTACTATACCAAATTGACCTATTTGTGTGTACCTGTTATCCAAATGTTGTACGCCATAAAAAATAAAAATAAAAAGAGGGCTTTATATTGGGTAGGTCAAAAACCACCCTTCCAAAACATTTGATATTTTTATATCTATTAAAATTATTTTTGTGAGGAGATCAAATATGGGTTTGGAGAAGAGTGTGATATTTTTTCCTAGTGAAACTTTGGAAACAAATAATAAATTATGGGAGTGATGAAATGTGAAAAATATGGAGATATATAGGTCAAGAGCTTATGGTTTTACTTCTAGGAATGGTTAAGTGAGTGGGTAATAGAATTTTATTTCAAAGGATATAGGGCAGGTTCGGTGGAAATGATCATATAAGTAGACAATTTTTAAAATAAATTATATTTACTCAATTGAAAGTGGAAAGAATGGAATGAAATGTTTGTCACACAAACATGTAAAGAATAATTGAAATGGTAATATTTTGAACTATCTTCTCAAAAAATTTTCATTAAAATCCTATAATTTCATGATGATAGAATTTTTGAGACATCTTTTTGTTTGATTATTGAGAATAACTCCTCAGTGTGATTTTTTCTTTGATCAAATTTATATTAGGAATTAAATTTTCATTGAATGTTAAATATTTATGAAGTTGAAAATATCTACAAGAATAATTTATAAAAATATGACTTTTCCCCAGTGTGAAAATATTTAGGTGTGGGGGTGTGATCACACTATGATTCATTATTTCATTTTCATCCTTAAACCACTTTGCTAAACTAGTTTTGTATTGAAAATTATAAAAAAATAACATATTGTACTTCATGTTTGATTAAATTATTTTGTATTTATTACTTTTAAAAAGTTCAATGAATCTTGTTTTCATAATTTCATTGAAGGTGGAGGTGATTTGGAGGGACCATGATGATGTCCACGAAAAATGGGCCAAACTACAAAGGATCCATACACACCAGTGGACTCAACCGCATACTTCTACTAAACCGTACATCCAAATGGTTTATATTTTTTTTTGGTCCTAAATTCCATGGTATACATTTCTTATGTAGAAACCCGTAGCTAATTAGTTCATATGTTGTCCCATCCAGACTGATCTGTCCAGCACACTGAATCTTCATGAAGTCAAAATTAGTGTTCTGTGTTTTGTCAATATCTCAAGATGTGATTTTCAAAATGGTGAAAAAAATTATTTGGATATATTAAGGATGTGGGGATACAACTTTTTAATTTATTAAAAATTTATATAAGACTTTATGTCCATCTAAAACCATGAACCAAGTGGTTTCTCAAAATCAGGATGCTCAAAACCATCGTCCAATTTTCCTATAAAATGTAACTTTGGGATTCTCATTTGTAAGTTCTACCAGGAATAAAATATCTGGTATTTTGGAGACCCAAATGAGACCTATCCTCATCTAATAATTTCTAGAGTTTCCTATCCTCATAGGGGGATCAAGGATGAAGATGAAGTTCCACCCAAGCCTTCTACTCCTCTCGATGGTGAGCAAAACGGTGGATGATCATTTCGAGGGAGCTACACATAATTGGGAGGGAGTTATGGAACTTGATACTCTATTGGTTTTGTGTAATTTTTGTTTGGATTATTTCACTTATGTTTTATCTAAACATGTTTCTCCTCTGAATTCATTAATGGGGTTTAATTAAGTGAATCTTTATTCATTTCAACACCGATTGGGTTGAAATTTAATGTGGGAAACATGGGTTGTTCTGATTTGGCAACACAAGGATCCTATTTCTCTCACACATAAAAAAGGTATTAGTGTTCTTTGGTATCCTTTCATCTTTTCTTGAAGTCCAAACCTTGACAGCATGATTTTTGTGTCAAGGGTTGGTACTTTGTGCAATGTTTTAAGAGGCAAGAGTGGAATCAATATCTTAACAACCCTCAACCAAAGAATTAAACAAAACCATATGAGATTTTTATAAAAATTAACTATCAAATATGTGTAGTGAACTTGAAATTTTCTCCTTCTCTAATAATTGTTAAATCACCACCTTATTCTATCAACTATTAAACTCTTTAAGTTAAGTTATTTTTTTAAATCTATTTTCAAAATCACACCCTCTATTAGTAATGTTTATTAAAAATACACATTATAATCTACCAACGCTCCTTGAGAGACTACCTAGGGTATTCGCTAGACTAAAAAATATTATTTAAATAACTATCAATTTTACGGGTCACGACAACGCTTTCATGAACCATGCCAATTTGTCACAATTGTTTTCATCCAATCAAGGTTTCCTTGATTTTTCTATGTTAAAGATGAGGAACACCAGATGATTTAATTGATATCATGATTTAGTTTAGGGTATTTTAGCTCAGACCTACTATCGCTTTATTTTAGGGACTTTTAGCTCAAACCTTATATTTATATTGTTTAGGATCTTATAGCTTGGACCTTCTATCAATTTAGTTTAGGGTCATTTATCTCAGACCATATATCTTTTTAGTTTAGATTCGTTTTATCTCAGACCTTCTATCACTTTAGTATAGGGTATTTTAGATCAAATCTTCTATCAATTTAGTTTAGGGTCCTTTTTCTTGGACCTTCTTAGTTTAGGATTTTTAGCCTGGACCTTCTATCGCTTCAGTTTATGGTCTTTTAGAAAAGAACTTTTTTCGCATTAGTTTAGGGTATTTTTTGTTTAACCTTATGTATGATCATGGGACATGGTGTGGACATGACAGGAATAACCTAAAACATGTTGAGCTATTGGGTTCTATCATAGCATTGCTAACGCTTGCAAATATTGGAACGATATTTTTGTAGAGTGACACATTTGTTGATTAACATTGGTTCATATGCACAAGAAATAGGCATAAATTCATATTCAATAAAAGGGTCTCTTGAATCTAGGAATCTTATCCAGGGGATATGGAATATTTATGGAGTTAGCATTGACTGAGGGAGAAATACTAGGGATGCTAGGCCTGACTGGATAGTTGGAGTGTGGGTTATATAAATCATAAATGAAAAAATTGATTCTATGGACATGGGATGGGGCATACATTTTAAGGATCACCTATAACACTTTGAGGTTTTGAGTTCTGCTACAGTGTTGTGACGGATCACAAGAACTAAAGCTCTTTTCTAACAGGGAGGGGATGCCTTTAGTTCGTGGTTCAAGGCCCTTATGTGACTATATCATGTCCAAGAAAATCTGATCTCCACTTCTTTATGAGGGATATGAAATATTTGATAAAACTCAAACATCTAGATAATGAATATGGATCTGGGAAGAAATCTATCCATGAAGAGTTCTAGCACCCTAGGGAAATTTAGCTCTTAATGTAAAGCTCGATCTCTATGCCATGTGGTTTTGAATCAAAAGGTGTGGTCCATAAAATGTTTGAGAATGGAGTGTCGCATTCTAGCCTTGAAAAAGGGTACAAAACATGGTGATGTAACATCGAGGATATCAAATCTACTCTGATAGTTTTCTATGGGGATGGTAAATCATGGTTCAAAGTTCCTGGATTAGAGGAGTGGTATAGTATAGTCATATTGGGAGTGGTTCAAACACAATAGGGTGTTGAGTGCTACCTCAATGATGTAAAGTCTCACAATTATTTGAATATCCTTTTGCAGAGTGACACATTCTATTGATGGACATAACCACATATGCAGATGCCATGGGCATGTATGCATAGTCTATAAAAAGATCGCTTGAAGCCAGATATCCATTCCATGGTCCATGAAATGTTTGAGATGATCTAAGGCACCCAGATCAGGAAATTTTATTTGCATAAAGTGTAAAATATAAGGATGATTCGAACACCGTAAAGGTTGTGTCACCGCATAGAGAAAAAATTCTTGTGGCGAGGATATCTGAAAAACATTGCTCTAACTTTTTCCTAGACTAGTGGGACCAGTGGGACCAGTGAGCATATCTTGGGTTTTACTAGGGATAAAAAGTAGACACTGTGATCTTTATGCCTTATTTTTTTGGGCCCTAATTTTTTCCTAAACTCTGAGATTGAGGAGTTTAGTGGGAGGAGACTCAACTTTTTCTTAGGTCGTGCTTTGTGGGATTTCAAACTATTAAGTTATGTGTCTCTTTCATTAAGAGTTTAACATATTTCTATTTGGATCATTATGGGCTAGAGTCTAAGGTTGTATATCTTTGACCAAATCACAGGCAATTTAGTCTCATGACTCACATGGAACTAGTATGGGAGATTTGACACAAGATCTTAATTAGGATACCAAGGGTTAAGATTACTCTAGTATCTTCCCAGGCAGGGGATGGAGATGAACTAAATCACATCTCAAGTTTCTCATGTCATGATTAATGATATGGGACAGTCATACAGGGAGTAGTTCAAATATTCTGAGGTATTGAGTGTTGTCGTAGTGGTGTCAAGGCTCACAAGGATTGTAATTTCCTTTTTAATAGAGTGACACATTTGGATGATGACTATAGGTGAATATGAAAGAGCCATAGCCATGAATGAATTGGAAAGAAAAGGGTATCTTGAAGATAGATATCATTTCCCAGGGCTATGGAAGGTTTATGGTGACCTACTATTCTTAATACATGAAGTGTTGAATTTGTATTTGAGGTACACTTAAAATATGGTGGAAGCACCCCATACTCTAGTTGACTGAGGTATGTCTCTTGTGGTACTTTGATAAGGATTGAAAAATGGGAGATGGTATGCACAATTTATTTTCATGTAGTGGGGAAATTTTTTTGTACAGTTTATCATGATGTGGTAAGTATTAACTTCCATGCTGTTTAACATCAAGAGATAAGGACGTACTTCCATGAAATTTTAACATAATTTGGAAAGGACGCAAGAACTATTGTGAACATGTGGAAATGTTGTGGTTTGGTCCAAAGATGGATACTTGGGAATAACTTCATATCTCATGAGGATGATAATTAATATACACATAGTCCATGAATAGGAAATACTCTATATAGGTCTAACCCATATTCATATGTGGTCATTTTTTCAATTGATTTTTGTAGCTCGACCTAATATTAAGGGTCTAGTATTCACTATGTATCCTGTAATGATAGGATTAAATCCACACCGAGTTCTTGAAAGGGCCACTCATTTTAGAGTCATGTGGAGAGGAAAAATATGGACTGATTTGAAAATTTATAACATTGTTATTGGGCCTGAAGATGGAGGCCTGAGAGTCACTACGTATTTCATGAGAATGAAAATCAAACCACGTGTAGTTCAAGAAATTACATGCAGTTTAATGTCATGCGGTGAGGATAAAGGTGAATTGAAATGAATCTATGGGAACATTGCAGTTTTTCCCAATAGTGGAATTCTGAGCATCACTACGTATCTCATGATAATGAGAATCAAGCCAGACATAGTTCTTTGAGAACTGTGTAGTTTAATGTCATGTGGTAAAGACATCGACCATGAAATTTAGCATCATGTGGTGAGGAATCATGGTATTCCTTTTATGGTATTAAATTCAGGACCATAATGGACCTATTGTGTACCTTTATGCTTTTCTTGTGGGGGTAATTCTTTGCCTCAATTTCTAAGCTCACGAGTGTTATGCTCGGTGTGAGAAACAAGGAACGAAATAGGTCTCCCTATAATGCAGAGATAGAAGGGGGTACAACCATGGGATTTTTTATCATGCAGTGACTGGACCAATGGGAATGAACTAATAGTATAAGATCACTTAACACACTCTAAAGGAAGTTGATTCTTTGTCTCGAGGGACATCATGCTCTAATTGTACCCTGAGTACACTTCCATGAAGGTAAGGGATTGGAAGCTAGAAGTTGCATCAATCAAGAGTTCTGTGATTGGTAATGGGAAATTTTCTTTTGTAAAATGCCTATTAAGGTATATGAAATCAATCTAAACCCTAATCTTATCATTCATCCTCTTGATGGGGACAATGATGGAAACCCATCTTGGTTATTTAACTTCTCATAACAAATTTGATTTGATCAAATTTTCAACTTCTGCCTCTACATTAGGGGCATGAGAGGGGTACATCCTCTAGTCTTCCTTCTTGAAGCATTGATGTTCATTGGGAATTCTGAGACGGTGCGTATCCACATGTAGATTTAGTTTTTCCATTTAATATAGTTCCAACTAAATACATATCGTTGATCCTATAGAAATTTTTTGCACATATCTTTCTCTTTGAGTGGAATGGATTAATTAATCACTGTAGGTCGTGGGTATTCTTTAATTCATAGATTTATCTTTTTGAGCTCATTTATGGTGGTGGAGACACCTTCCTCGAATGATGGAGGGGTGTTCATAAGAAAATCCTCCTCCTCTTCCATTTTTTGAGTCTGTGGAGACATTTTCTGGTGAAGATGGAAATTTGGGGTCCTCTTCATAAATATCATGTTAAGGTAGGCTATTAGATGAGACATCACTATCCCTTTCTATTTGAGTCACTGTAGAGAGATATGGAAGCTTATTTTTTTACACTTTCACTAAGGAAAGGTGAGTCTTGGACCTCTGGGATTACATATTCTACTTCTTCCATGTTTATGGGGAGAACCTAATCACCATCGTGCATGCTCCATGGATTCACGAGGGAGGTCCCTAATCCATTGGGAGCTATAACCTGTATATCATCATCCACCATTGGTTTCTTACCTCCCTTCTTTTTGAAATATTATTCAGCATATGTGGATCCAAAAGTCTCTAAGGGGGGACTATCACCATATATTATGATCACCTTTACATTGATAGGGTACTTAATACATTTATCAAATGTTGATGGTACCTTCATGGGGCTATGGGGATAGAGCCTTATAAGTGGAACATTATATGTGGTTTCTTATTGGATAAACATGAAATAGATTTCATATGTGAGTTACCCAAATTGGTCTTTCTATTTGACCTTCCTGAGTGGTTTTCGACCACACTTATCATATCTCTGAATGGTCAACTTTGTAGGGGATAAGTTCCCTTATCTATACCCCAAACATAGGAGACTTCAAATAGGGATGATATTTATCCCAAATCCATTATCAATCAGCACCCTTTGGAAATTGACATTATTGAGTCTTCCTAAAACCTATAAGTTCCTAATGTTCCATTGAATGTACTCTTCATAATCTTGATAAGTGAATAAAATGGAGACATGAAATCATAAGGATATAGTCTCCACTCCATAAACCTCAGCTTCATCGACTTCTGTCTCGAATTACTATGGGATCCAGAGGGATTCAATAACTTCCTCACTAAGTTATTTTTAAAGGTGGATCACATTGAGGATTTTGATCTTAGTTGGGACCGCAGCTAGCTATTTCAAAACATCATACTTTTATTCCAAAGGTCGGCGCTTCCTGATATGGGGCTACTCCTAGGAATGCAGTTCAAGAGCTGGAGCATCTGAGGTAGATGGACCCAGTGTTTGTGCATATGTTGAGGGAGTATCTATTTCTAGTGGTGTAGGTCCTTCTGTCCTCCCCTATTTCTTGGTTTGATTTTATTGAACCTCCACTAAGTGGTTATACAAGATAATCAGATGTGGGCGACTGGTGGAGGGATCTAAGGAACCTCCCGGTCTCTTTTAAGAATACTGGTGTGCTTTCCCATGAGTCTTGGCTACATATATGTCCTCAAAGTGGATATGAATAGAATATTTAGTTTGACCATGTCTTTGTTGTCCCTTGTATCCTTAGATCTGACACATACACCTCTCATTCCCTGTTTATGTGTCAGAAAACCATTTTTGTGGGAATATTCATCATTGTAGAAGGGTTTTTTCAAGTGTATCACATTGAAATAACCAAATATGATCTCTTATTCTAATGAGGATTCCATTGGGTGGGGTAGTTCCCATGTTTTGGATATTACAGGGAATAAATATGCAAGATTTAGGGCTTTCTTTGGAGAGGAATTAAGCTCTCCCTCCTCTGTCTCTTCTAACTTCTGGTGGTCATTCCCACCTATGGAAGGTACATCTACTATCTCCTTCTTGGTTGGTGGAGTTATCGTGAGTTTTCACAACTATTCCTTTAGAGTGGTGTGATCACAATCAACTGTTTTTTGAGTCATCTAGTTGTCAAACTTTTTGCACTCGCCTGGCCAAAACTTTATGCTAATTTTCTTATTCTTCAAACAGGATTATGGTTATGAAAAACACCTTCTCTTGGGAGTTTTCTAGCAACACAAGTCTAGAGTTTACCATGAATTTAAATAAAACTTTGAAGATGAATCAATTATAGATATTATGACCCATCCTTCTTTGGTAAGGGAAGTAGTCTAGATGGTCGGTGAGGTTGACTTCATACGGCCTCCTGGTTTGTGGGAGTGTGAGGATGTTATTATCTATGGCTACCAAGAAATAACTAGGGAATTTTTTATTTCTAAAGGAGAATAATTTTTTCATCTATTCCTCAAATTCTAGACGACTCTGACTTCACTATACTTCTAGTTGGGGTGATTTTTTGGTTTTAGTCGCTTGACATGAGGTGATGGGAGGTTTAGGTCCTCCGTGGGTGCTTGTGTGGGAACCACTGGAGGCTTGAGAGTGGAAACTAGAGATTATGCTCTACCTGGATTTTTCCCCTATGTCATAGGCATGAGTCAAGTCTTGGATCTAGTTTTCTAAATAGCCTATATAACGTGTTGTTCCATTTTAGAAAACTCTACAGACCATCAAGGATATTTCATGAGGATTAGGGGTGTTTGTTACTCATCTTGGATATTTTCAGCATAGAGTTCTTATAGTTGCTCTTGGGAGCGGGGGGTGATGAGTGAATAGTTTAAACCTTTATATCTTTTGATGAAATCAGACACCCTCTCAATAACGCATTGCTTGAAGTTCATCTGGTATATGATCAACATCTTCCTCAGTATTGAACTGAACTGATAAAATAATTGATGATGAAGGTCTTCTCATCCTGAAATGGATCCCACTGGTAGCCTATTGTACCTTACAAAGGGTGGCCTTATTAGAGTCTATACAAAGCACCTCAGTTTTGTTGCCTCCTATTGATCTCGAGGGCCCATCATTGGCCCACATCGGGATAAAAAGTGTGCGAGATTTTTCTCTAGGCCTCCTTTACCATCAATGGAAAAAAAAGATAGGTCTTCCGAAGATGGGTGGAGGTGGGGTATCATCCTTCCTATTGGGATATGGATTCATTTTAGGATTCATAGGTGTGTGTCTCCCTTACATGGATTCCATTCAAGTAGTCAGGGATTCAATGGTGTTTATTAACTCTGAGGGCACTGGTGTCTAAGTTTCCTCTCATAGATAGGGAGAAGGTGGGAGCTAATGAAGTGCCCCCTCCTTCATCTCCCATTGATCCTCGATTATTTATATGATTGAATGATTACCCTGGTGAGGTAAATTCTATCTCCGAAATGCAGAGAAGTCCTGATCATTTTTGGGTTCCTCATTTATGTGGACTAGTTGTCTATATGTGGTTCCAATTTTATGATCATATACCGCTCTTGCTAGTGGATCGATAATGGGAGTAATATTATTCTCCTCTGGATGAAGATGATACCCAGTAAGAATATTTACCCAGATTTTCTCCTTATTGAGTTTCCATATAGCTCATATTTCACTGTCATATTAGGAAAATTATTCCACCATGGATGGAAACTGATATGTAGTTATGTATTTAACTTTTTCTTTTCCAGTATTCTGCTGGGGAGGTGGCAACACATTATTCGATGGTGCTGAATTTTGAAACCTTCATTGGTTTTGGGTGAACGTAACCTTATTTTGTGCATCCAAATCAACCTCCTATTATGGTAAATTTTCCATATTTTGTCCATCTATGTTTGTTTCTTGATTGATTTCTTCCATTTTTATGATGATGACATTCACATAGGAATATCAGAAAATGGTGGTTGAGCCATTGCTCTCTACTCAATAAGATTATTCTTCACAGCTTAAATTAGAGTCATTATTCGAACCCTTGTCCTTATTGGGATATTTTGGTTTGTGAACCCATAGGGGTCTGATTTACTTTATTGTATGCTCCTTCTATCTTGGCCTATGAACAGTTACTTTGAGGGAGTTTCCATTCATGATTGATGAGCGAGCCCCGACCAACAGAGTTTTATCTTGCAATGGGAGGAACAAGTTGGATGTCGACAGTTGATTTCTTCCTCCCAACCTAGAGAATACTAATTCCCTATATGGATATGATAATGATGATGAAACTTCCTCCATCCCTATAGGGTGTGGGTCATTTGGGGATGTCATTGGAATTGATCGGTCATGTTGTTGAGGACCCAATGGCTTCAGTTGGGGAATCGATGATTCCCAGGAAGAACATGAAGATATAAATTTCCCCATCCCAGTGGGGTGGGGTGATATGTAATCACAACTAATGTATCCAAGGTCCTCTTAGAGTATAATGAACTTGGTGATGATGGTTGAGATAGAAATTCCCCAAGCCCAGTGAGTTGGGGTTCACCTTCAAATGCTGAGGGTATATCCTAAATCCTCTTGGGGATTGATGATTTTAGGGTTAGAGGTGGTGGTAGATTTTTTCCTAGACCAGGGGGTAAGTCTGATCCTAGAAGGCTATTATGGTAGTATATATTATGGTATGTGTGATTCATTGTAGCTATGATCATGTGGGATCTGGGTGCAATGGAATCCCATGGTGAGAACCATTCCTTATGGGAAGTTTTATGGGTGATTAAAACTTTTGTCTCTGAGTTTATAAAGTCCTTCTATTATCTTGAGGGGAATAGTTTTAAATCATGTTGTTTATCCTCTCTCCCAGTCCATGGTGTTTGGGAACAATTGAAGTAGGGGAATTTTGTTGCAGTGACCAACTAGCCCGAGCATTATTGTGTCCCCAAATTTATTTAGAGGCTATAACATTACAACATGTTTTATCGGAGGGATTTTTCTTTTCCAAGGGAGTGAAAAAGTTTAAATCTCCATACATTACCCATCCTAAAATATGGATACATGTTGTGGCTTCAAGGATCAACTATTGAAGCATTATGATGCAATGGTGGCAAGCATGTTGCAGATTTGTGCTATCATTTTCTTATTTTGTATCCCGGTCCATGGAGATAGCAGCTAGGTCAAGCTGAAAATAGAGTATCTTTATTTTCTATAGGTGAAAATAGTATCCTGTATAAGGGAGATATAGATCCTTTATTTTCTAATGAGTAGCTCACATATTTTGACATAGGTAAGGAATGCACTCTTTTTCTAGCTCATCTAGGATCTCATAGCTAGAAGTTGTGAGGGGATAAAACATGATGGGTAGGTTGTTTCTCAATAAATATCTCAATATTTCAATGTTGGCCTCCTCCTCATCAAACATATATGCATCCATCCGATTGGACCATAGAATATAGTTCTGATGGGATTGGAGTTTTTCTGGAAGTTGATGGGGAAATGTATATCATTGACCCTAGTGTTTTGAGAACCTATATGTTTGAAGGTATCAGGTTTTGGTTCTCCTCTCTATATAGACGTGTCTTAAAAAAAGGAGGATTTCCTTTCCCATTAGAGATATTGGTGTGGGGAATTTGACCATGGTGGATGTTAGGAGTAGAGTCCCTGTAATTGATCTCCACACTACCACGAGAAGGAAAGTTGTGGTAATTAATGACATTTGGTTCCCCTTTGATAGAAGAGTTGACAGACCCTTTTAGTGTTGGGAATGTTTCTCAAACAACCTCAAGGATACTTTCATTGAGAATATTAGGATTATGGTCCATGTTCTATGTTGTGGTTGGAATATGGAAACCAATATTTTGTGATTGTGTAGGGATATGAGCCTATTGTGTGACATTTTCTGGAACTTGTATATGATCATCTGGTGTTGTGGGAGTATGACCCCACTGCTGAGAATCTGTTTCAGTATGGTATTAAGCAGTCTCATTATTGATAAGGATATGATCCATTCCTAAGGCATGTTCTATTATCACATGGTGTAACTCAGTCAATATGGGAGTATGATCCAGATCTTGAGCCATTGGGATACGTCACCAGTCCTTGGAAGGAGTTTGAGCCTTCATCGAGGTGTGTGCCGCTCTAACCTGGTGATCCTCGATTGGAATAGGAATATGAGCCTGTTCTGAATATGAATTCCTCACTAGAATATGTCGACAGACCTCTAGAATGGGGGAAAGATTATGAGCCTCCTCCTGTATTGCCTTGGAATTATGTTGGTGCAGTCATTCGTCAATGGAAGTAGGAATATGCACCTTGATTTGTGATCTACTGGAGTATTCCAGGCAGATTTACTGAAAGGAATATAGGCCGATCCCAAGGCTTGCATCATTATCACATGGTCATAATTATCCAGAATAGGGATATATGTCCAATCTTGGACCATTGGAGTATTCCCATGGACTTATTCAATGGGAATATGAGCATTTCCCAAGTCTTGTGCCCCTATCATGTGGTGAGCCTTGGATAGAAAGGGGATATTTGCTCAATCTTGGGCCTTAGGAATATGCCACCGAACGTTTTCGACATGCATGTGCCCCTGTCATGAGGCATGTTCCACTATCATGTGGTGAGGATTGGTTGGAAAGGGAGTATGAGCCTATTCAAATACATTACCCTTTATCAGAATATACTGATAATCCTCCTGTGAATAAGAAATAGTGTTAGCTTCATCTAGTAAAACCACATGTTTGTGATGATCAGAGTGTTTTGTTTCCCTATTTATAGGGATATAAGTATGTGTTTGTCCCTTTATCTTCAAAAGTTTAGGAATATTCCTTTTGATTTCTTCAGTTGTTTCTAAAAATTATTTTCACTTTAGAAAAGTGTGTGCAGTGATATAAGCATGCACATTTTCATCTCCATTATCTGTTGGGATATATCTTTGATTGAAGCGGTAATATGCACCCAATCATTACCTCCTTGTTCTATGAGAGTTTTCTGATGGACTTTAGGTGTGTGGTAGGTTTATGCACCTCCCCTGTGCTTGATGGAAAATATGCCTAGAAACTTGTTCTGAGCTAGAAGGGATATGAGCCTACTTACTTATCCCTTTAAGAATATGCCAACATGCATCTTCAGTAGGAGCACAGATATGAGCCCTCTTCTGGATATCTAGTTCATTCCTCCTATAATGAGTCTTCCTTATAACCCATGCATGGTAATCAGAGGTAGTTATGCATCGGATGGTACCCTCAATATGAAACTGATGGGTACCATCAGGATGGTGCGGGTGATGTCAGTTTGCGGGTTCCCTCCTCAATAACTCTTGAACCAAAAGGGATATGTATTTGGATTCCTAGTATACCTTCATCAGATATGGAAGGTGGTAGTTTTCGATCCCTGGGGATAAGCTCCTGAATCGATTGGTTGTAGAGATGAGGGCTACTATCTTAGCAGTATCTTTTCTTGGGAAATACAGATTATCTAGCAATCATGCTTAGAAAATCTCATGGGAATCCTCCATGGTTAGGATTGTACCATGTCGGTGGGACTCCCAGAACATCATATTTTTCACCTTACATTGGATATGTTGTGTAGTTGAGACATTTTTAGGACACATAGTGGTTGTAGTAGTAGATGATTTACTGGGGAGAACACTAGATAATGAAGACATTATCTTGAATCGAGATGTTTTCAATATCTACAATCATGCAGACAACAAGGAAAAAGGTCACTAATTAGTGCAATATCATAGTCATAATGTGCCCCATTAGATATACATGGTCAACACAATGGTCCTAATATTCCCTGATTCATCCATTCTACTCTTTTGGACTTTTCCAAATGAGGATGGACTTATTTCATGAGAACCCTAGTTACAAAGTATCATCTATAAGATCGTGTCGGTCTTATAGCTTTATTTATATTGGGTTTTCAAAAAAAGTGTCCTAACACATGGTTAGTCGGTCTTTATGTTATTATAGAGATTCATGTCAGGTTAAATATTTATGTTTCCATTGGTTTTAAGGCATGGAATGGGTTTTTCTAATTGGATTACCATTTTCAATTTTCCTAGAAAATACCAATGGATCCCCCATTTTTAACTGCATATGTAAATAATTTCCAAAGGTTATAAGTCATCTGGGTTTTCAAGCCCATTGAATCTTGGGGACTCACATTAGTCGAGAGGATGGGAGGTCGGTATCATCACACCCTTTTAGGGGGAATTATTTCCTACTATGGGACTCTCCTATAGATTTAAGATATGTTTTTCAATCTATTCCTAATCTAGATACAGGATCTATTACCATAACAAAATTATTAAAATTTAACACTCATTCATGTGAAAAAGACTGAGGTCTCTTTAGAGAATCCATCTGTATGCATAAGAAGTACTCAATCATTTTTTTGTAATGTGTGGATGCTTATTTGTTGAAGCCATATAACTGATTGCTTCACTACGTGTTACCATTTAAGGAGGAATTTAATGTTCCAAGGGGGTATTGAGCCATTATGAGGAATCCTACATATCCTAGTTATTACAAGAATCAAACCCCACCTAGTTTTTTCATTCCCTTTGGATTGAACCCAAGGTATATTCCCTTATATAAGGGGTTTTCACACTACTCCACTCATCAGGTCTTACATACTAGGATTTCCATCGTTAATCGATATCCATGGTGCCTAATGAGGTGTTAGTTTCATTCTCCTAATCCCACATGAGCCATGCTCGGAGTGATAAACAAGGGGGGGAATATGATCAGCCTCATGACATGTAGATATGGGGATCATGTATTGGAATAGTCCTTGGGGTGTTTGATATAAATCTCAAGCCTTGAGAAGGCGTCATGCATATCTTGAGTATGGCAGGAATCAGAGTCATCTTAGTTTAGTTTATATCTGGGCTTAAACACCTAGGATACCTTGTACCATTATAGAGTTTTATAGTGAAGATGTTATGATCATTTAAATTCCCTAACCCATGTGATCCATGCACATTGTGAGAAACAAGGGATTGTAGGTGATCAATTTCATTGCTTTGAATAAAGGACATAGATGTTGAGATTTTCAGGGATGATCAATATGGAAATCAAACCTTGGGGAGAGGTTTCATACATATTTTAAATATGGTAGGAATCAGATTCATCATATTTCCCTTTATATTAGGGATTATGCACTTAGGCTATCCTATTGATCGGGGCTTACACGTCGAGGACATACAATGTTATCAAGTCCTGGGATGCCCTGTGATCTGGCCTTCTTGTATGGAGAACATCATGAGTCTTAGCTGACTTGTCCTGAGAGCCATCACATGAATTTTATTAACACATATGGATGGTGTCATAAGAGTCAGTTTGAAATGTTCTAAAGGATGTAGCGTATCTTGGCCAACATCCTTGGAGAACATCGTGAGACTTGGATTTCATGTATGGAGGGCATCATGAGACCTGTCCAAAACATCTAGAGGGGCATTGCCAGTATTAGATTACTTTCCCAGAGGGTGCCGCAAGACCTAGACATCATGTCTAGAGGGAGACATGGGTCTCATATGACTTATCCAGAGGATGTCATGAGAGCTTGGTTGTCAAGCCCAAATGCAACAACAAGACTTGACTGGTATGATCAGAAACCTTTATATTAGTTAGGAGATGTATCTGAAGGACGTCAAAAGACTCAAGTGATAGACCTGGAGGGTCTCATGAGATCAAATTGGTATTCCCTAGGGAGATTTATGAATTGTTCTGACATGTTTGGAGGACTTCGCACATCCCAGATGGCATGTTGGAGGAGTGTTGAGAGATCATGGCATCATGTCCTGGCATTGTCGCATGTCTTTTTCTTAAGTCTTCCACTTTTAATCTTGGGTCTAGCCCCTATATTTTTAAGGCCTTATATTCATTACATATCAGTTTATTTGAGTCTCTCTTGATCTATAAGACATGTGAGATGTTCTTCGCATGTCTTGACAGCATCCCTTCACGTGATCTTCACTACCGGAAAACTGGGCAAGCCATGCGCCTGCCTTTATCAGCGCTAACGGAAAAGTGCTGATAAAGGGGTGGGCCTTTATCAGCACTAAAAAAATCCCTGATAGAGGTCCACTTTATCAGTGCTAAAACAAGCGCTGATAATGGTGTACCCTTTATCAGCGCTTTTTTTAGCGCTGATAATGGTGTACCCATTATCAGCGCTTTTTTTAGCACTGATAAAGGGATTATTTATCAGTGCTAAAAAAGCATTGATAAAGGTTTTATTTATCAGCGCTTTTCATTTTATCATTGATAAATACACCCATTATCAGCACTTTTTACTAGTGCTGATAAAGGCTCACGCGGATTTGTTAAAAACCCTCGGGTCCTCTTCCTCCTCCCCGCACCCTGTCAATCTCTCGTGGAAGCCCTCCTCTGCGCCGCTGCCACTGCATCCTCCTCCTCCACCGTGGCTGCCGCCTCCTCCTTCTCCTCCTCCTCTGGCCGCCACCTCCTCCTCCTCCGGTCATCGCCTCCTCCTCCTCCTCTACGCTTGCTCCTCCTCCTCCTCCTCCTCCACTGCGGCCTCGTCCTCCTCCTCCTCCTCCTACTCCTCCTCCGCCTAGTCTACGGCCTCGTCCTCCTCCTCCTCCACCGGCACCTCCTCCTCCTCCTCCTCCTATGCCTACTCTGCTGCCTCCTCCTCCACCGTGGCCTCCTCCTCCTCCTCCTCCTCCTCCGCTACCTCCGCTGCCTCTGCCCTGCATCTGTGCTGCCACTGTTGCCTTCGGTGCCTCCGTTGTCAACGCCTCCTTCTCCTCCACCACTGGGTCCTCCTTCTTAAAGTGATTCAAATTGATTTTGAATGAATTAATTATGTTTTCATTGTGGTGACCCCTTGCATCCTATCCCAAATTATGAATATTGATTTTTGGATTTTATGAGTGTTGTTATTGTGGGTAATTGTTATGTTTGGATTGTGATCACATGATGTTATGTGTTATATTATATACTCATGATAATATGACATTACAACTTGAATAATTCACCTCGTATGTGTGTTAGCATGCATGGTGTTTATATGTTGTGCATCAAAGAAGTGGACCATCATGAAATTAATATCCCTTAGTAGGGTACTACACTTGATATGTGATGATGAAGACAGAGAACCTAAGAATAGGGTGGAGGTACAACATATCCATGGTGTCGTGTCATGGGTGTGCTTGAGGTACCCAGTATTTTCTAGGTCCCATTCACTATGAGATGCATAATTTTTTTCAATAACCACATGGATCTATCTCATACATAGAAAGAGGGTAAGAAGGTCACTGATTTCCTGGCTACTTAGGCCTCTCTAGGTAACCTGTGTACCATATTTAACATCATAGGATCCCTCCCCCCAAGCTTGTTAGTTTAGTTAAAGAAGATTACCATGGGATAAACTGATTTATACCTCCTTTGACTATTTTTAGACTTTTCCCCTTCTTGAAATAAAATATATCAACATTGGATGTGTTGAAATAAAGTTCATGACTGAGTTATTTAAGCTATAACCTTGGGTTTGTTGTGCCCCCCCTCCACTACTCCCTATTCTCCCCACCTCATCCATGCCTTCCCTCCTCCCTCATCTTCCTCTCCTCTAACTAAACCTCCTCCCCTTCCTCCACCCATACTCACTTCCCTCCTAGCACCATGATTTTAACTAAGGGTAGGTGCCTTCCCCCATCCAAACACATAGCTTATGGATCGTGGCCTATTGCAGCTAAGCACTAGACCCAAACTCTAACTCCACCATCTCCTTCTCCCTCTTCTTTTCCACCACCATTGGAAGATTCCATCTCATTGGGTTTTGATTTTCCTTTTGTATCCCACCACTCACAAGATGTGGTTCCACCTACCAATGTCCATCCCTATTTTCACTTTGAGGAAATGCAACACTATATGTGCTTGGACCATTTTTAATCCAAGTCAATTTTCACCAAAAAAATCCATGGATTTGGTCATAATACACAAGGTCCTCATCGACAAGGTTGTTATGGTAGCCCTTCGCATCAATGAAACACTCCCAAATTATTGATGTTCCTGAGGAGACGTTTTAGGAGCTCTTTTTACAGTTCCTTACAACTTTCAAGATAGAATTAATTTGTATCACCTTCAAACTAGGTGGTAGGGATTGGGATTTGACACTGGGTGAGTTCAGAGTTATCTTGGGGTTAATTCTTTTGACTTTGCGACATCCACTACCTATGTTTCTTTGTGTCTTGATCTGAACAAGAAAAATACACTAAAGATTTGGGTGTTTATCACTCATGAGCCCATGAGCATCCATGATCCTCCCACATCCTAGAGCACCCAGATGAAGGGTTATTATCTGAGGATTAGTCATTGTGCCTTAGCTCATGCCTGGATAGCATGGGGAGACTCCCACATAACCATCACATAGACTAAGGTGCTCATTATGGCCACTTTAATGGGTACCCTTGTGGAAAACATATACTGCTTCTTACTTATGCATTTGGTCTCATGTGTTTCAATCAACTCTTTACACTTTTAATTTTGATGCACATGTTAGGCTACCTATTGGCCTTACCCATGAGGTATTTCCTTGTACGGACACCCTATAGAGACCACCCTATGAGATTGATCCACAAGTTGAATTGATTATCCTACTTCCTCACAATAGGTATGGTTAACCCATGTCTATAGTGGTGAACCCCACTAACACACTACAAAAAACTCCCAAGAACCACCCCTCATCAGGGGTGGTCGAAGAGAGGAAGAAATTGGATGAATCCCAAGAACCACCCAAGATTTGCTATTAATGAGCACGCCCCCTACCATTTTTGAAGTATCTTGTTTTTTATCTTAATTATACTCATATTCCTTCTCCTCTAACCTATATACTCATCCTATGGATTTCAAATAGGATGAATATAAATATGGAATGGATGAATGCCAATCGGTTGACAAAAGAGTATGAAGAAGGCATGAAAGAGTTTATCAAGTTTGCAACAGATCATGCTTGTGACTCTTCTCAAATCCTTTGTCCATGTTTATGTTGTTGTTATTCAAAACAAATTAGTCCAGATGAGTTGGAAGAACACTTGATCTGTCACAGAATAGATCAAAGTTATACATGTTGTAATAAACACGGGGAAACAACGAATGTAGGTAGTGACTGGGGTGACACTGCATTTTATGGATCATCTGATATGATTACAAACATGAACAATGAAGATGACCTTATGGAGGATGTGATTACAGATGTGAATGATGATGAAGATCGTATTGAGGAAGTGAAAAGGACCTTCAAAGATGAACTTTGTGATTGCCCAAAATTGTTTGAGAAGTTAAAAAGTTGTGAAAAGACGCCATTGTATGTTGGTTGCGCTAAATATACAGCATTGTCATCCGTACTGAAGTTGTATAATTTGAAAGCAGACAACAGGTGGAGTGACGACAGTTTTACGAAACTAATTTCCCTCATGAATAACATGATCCCAAAAGACAATGAGCTCCTAAGCCGAACATACGATGCCAAACAAATGCTATACTCTATGGGTATGATATCTGAAAGAATACATGTCTGCCCAAATGACTGTATACTGTTTTGAAAGGACCAAAAATCACTTAAAGAATGCCCAAAGTGTGGTGCTTCTCGATACAAGAAAGATGAATCCAGTCCTACTAAAGTTGTATGGTACTTTCCAATCATTTCAAGGTTTAGAAGCCTATATGGAAGTGAGGAGACTGCAGAACAATTAACATGGCATGCAAATACAAGAATTAAAGATGGGATGGTATGTCACCCGGTAGACTCTCCTCAGTGGAAGAGAATCGGTCATGAGTATCCTAAATTTGGAAACGAGTCGATAAACCTTCGTCTTGCGTTATCTACAGATGGAGTGAATCCTTTTGTTTTTCAAAGCAACAGTCACAGTACATGGCCGTTTATGTTGATAAATTAAAACTTACCACTGTGGTTATGCATGAAATGAAAATACATCATGTTATCTATGCTTACATCAGGACCAAAACAACCGGGTAATGATATTGATGTTTATTTAGCTCCATTGATTGAAGATTTGAAATTATTGTGGGATTCAGGTGTTACATTGTATGATGCTTATAGAAAGGAAGATTTCACTTTGAGATTTATGTTGTACGGGACGATAAATGACTTCCCTGTTTATGGAAATTTATTAGGATATAGCATTAAAGGAACTCAAGGTTGTCCCGTTTGCGAAGAAGGTACGCAATCAATTAGGTTGAAACATTCATCGAAAACCATGTTTCTAGGACATCGCAGATTTCTACCGCGACGACATAAGTACCGTTCTTGGAAGACATCATTTGATGGAAGTTCAGAAGAATGTACAACACCGTCTCCACTAAAAGGCGATCAATTGGTTGAGAAAGTTAAAAATGTGGACACTACTTTTGGTAAACTGGCTTTGAAAAACCTTACGAAAATCGGTTGGAAAAAGAGATCAGTTTTTTTTTGAATTACAATACTGGAATTGCCTGTATGTAAGACATTTTATTGATGTTATGCATGTAGAAAAAAAAAATGTATTTGATAGTGTTATTGGCACGTTTCTAAATACATCTGGCAAAAAAAGATGGAATTAAGGCTAGGTTGGACATGGTTGAGATGGGAATACGAGAAGAGTTGGCACCAGTGAAGGGTGAAAAACGAACATTTCTTCCTCCTACTGCTTACACTCTTTCCAGGAAGGAGAGATATCAATTTTGCAACTTTTTGAATGACGTAAAGGTTATAGAGGGGTATTCGTCAAATATCAGTAACCTTGTGTCAATGAGAGACTTGAAGTTAAAAGGTCTGAAATCACATGACTGTCATGTTTCGATGCAAAATCTCATTCCAATTTCTTTACGTTGCATTTTTTCCAAGAATGTCCGCCATACATTAATGAAACTGTGTTTCTTATTCAAAGATATATGCAGCAAAGTTATAGACCGGGTGAAATTGCCAGCTATGGAAAAAGAAATCGCCGCCATATTATGTGAATTAGAAATGTTCTTCCTAACTTCAATTTTTGATATGATGGTTCATTTGATGGTCCACTTGGTGAGAGAGATTCGACTATGTGGTCCTGTACATTACAGATGGATGTACCCCATTGAACGGTATATGAACATTTTGAAAGGGTATGTCAAAAATCGAAGTCGGCCAGAGGGTTGTATTGCAGAGCGATATATTGTTGAGGAAGTCATTGAATTATATACCGAATACTTGTCTGGTGTGGAAAGCATTGTCTTATCGAAATCTCATCACATTGGGTGGCTTTAGGGTGAAGGAATTTCTGGAAGAAAGGTTTTCACAATCAATATTACAGATTAAGAGTAGGCCCACCTTTATGTTTTGCATAACAGTTTCAACATTAACCCATATGTTGAAATCCACAAAGAGATTCTTAGGCATTTGAATCCATCTAGGGCTGAAAAATGGATATCAGATACACATAATCGACAGTATATAGGATGGGTTCGAGATCATATTTTTAAGAAGTCAGATGAAAATCCAGAGTCAATTTCAGAACGACTTCAATGGCTAGCCGGAGGACCAAGTGTGTATGCATTATCTTATAATTCTTTTGTAGTTAATGGTTATACATTTTATACTAATGAATATGATGATGACAGTACCATGAAGAATAGTGGGGTTACACTTGTGGTTGAAGTGATGCATGTTTTCGTTGCTAAGGACAGAAATCCAATTTATGCGAATATGTCATACTTTGGCATCATCAAACAAATATGGGAGTTGGATTATATGGAATTTCAAGTTCTGATATTTCAATGCAAGTGGGTTAATAATAGGAGTGCTGTTAAAATAGATGATTTGGGATTCGTGAAAGTTGATTTCATAAAGGAAGGGGAGAAATATGAACCATTTATAATGGCATCACAGGTAGTGCAAGTATTTTATGTTCTAGATCCTGCAAACTGAAATTGGTCAATCGTTCTGTTATCGACCAAAACAGCTGAAAGGTCAAATGAAATTTCAACGGAAGATGACCCTTTCAATGGGACTTCGCAATCATTTTGCAGTGGTCCCAATGTAGACGACATTTTTTTATGTCAGAGGAGACCACGATGAAGGGATATGGATAGTTGATAGAGGGTTCAAATCCCTTCAGCCTTTAAAAAAAGAGTTCAATAATCAGTTTATTAGTTTATATTGTAATATAAATTGTGTTACATTATGTTATAATCTGTTCACTGCAGCTTCTATGTGATATAAATTAAATTTTAAACCAATTCTGCAGATAATGACTTCTTCACCTACTGATGCACCCAATCTTGAGACACAACAAGTCTCTCAACCTGTTGCAGCTGGTCCCACTGCTGAGAGACAATAGGCCTCTCAACCTGTTGCAGTTGGTCCCACTACTAACGTACAATAGGTCTCTCAACCTGTTGCAGCTGGTGCCAGTGCTGATGCTAGCGCTTCATAGAAACATAATGATGATGCAGAAACTGAGGAAATGGTAGGTGATGAAACCCCAGCGACACAAAAAAAAAATAGGTGTGCCATAGTTTGAAAGTTTTAGCAAAAATCCTTAAAGAAAAAGCAAAAGGCATCAAATATGAGGTGGGATGGAATAAACTAGGCCAGCATGTAAACACCAACAAAGCCATGTTTAGTAGCTACATTGGAATCGTCACTCGACAATGCGTGCTGATTGATGTAGAGTCATGGCACCATATTGTCAGTGGGTTGAAAACATTAATGTGGGAAGAGATTATGGTAACATTACAATATCATCTATTTAATTTATTAAAATAAAATAAAATACTGAAATATTGACTAACTCTTCATCATCTCTTGCAGAGTGAATTTATAGTAGATGTTTCACACAAAGAATATGTTTTAAGACTGGCAGGAAGGATTCATAGAGGCTTTCGCAGCATTTTAATGAAACATCATCTGAAATATGCCAAAGGAAAAATCAAGTTGTACCCGTCTCCTCTTTATGCACACTTGATATCCCAAGGAACATGGGATGCGTTTTGCAACCGTTGTGCGGAACAGAATTTTCAGGTACATTGTGTTTGGTTAAACATTGTGTAATGTTTCTTGTATTCATCACATTTATTGACAGTTTTTTATTTATGAAATAGTAACTGAGTGCTGAAAATAAAGAACGGGCAACAAAACCAGCGTACCCCTACCGTAAAGCAAGGTAGGGGTACGCTTCAATTGAAAAAAAATTGGTATGTATTTTAAAAGTACTGTAATAATTTTATGTGACATAAAACAACACTGTAACCATGTTTCACTGTTTATATGCAGATTGATGAAGCAAAATCTCAAGTCACTTCAATTCCACGCCATGTGCTATGGAAGGAGGCTCGTTTTAATAAACAGGGGAAACTGATAGATGAAAACACACAAAAAGTGTGGGAAACATGTGTAAGTATGACATAATATAAACTTGTTTTGCTTTAAATCACTATTACATAATGATGCTTACTTATTTTTTCATATTTTCTATTTGACATAGTCACAGGAATCAACAACACCTACACTGGATGCAGACATACTTTCAACGGCCTTGAAATAGCTAGAACAATATGGCCGCGTCAGAGGTGTGGGTTTGGGGGTGTCACCCCGGGCATATTTTCAGAAAAAAAAATAAGAGGATGAAAAAACTAAATAATATGATGTAATGAGAGATAGAGTAGCTACCCTTGAAGAACTATTCCAAACTTAGGGAGAGATGATAAAGAGTTTGATGGAGGAGGGGAAAAGAGAACAAACAACTCAAGAACAACCCGCGCGAGAAGATCCACCCCTCACTAGTTTTGAGGCGAGCCATTCCCCTCAAAGACCTGACTTAATTGAGGTAACCTATGTTCTAATATTCGGTTTTGTGAGATGTGAATCACATAGACACTGATACCTTTCATGTAATGATATTCTGCAGGGTGAAAATGACTGTGATTTATATCTTTCAACTCCCATCCATCGCCTTGTAGCAAGGGCTACGGTGTTCAATATGCAGAATGACATGCTACACTCCAGACCACTTCCAACCGTTCATGTAAAAGTGTCGATTAATGTAGCTCATGAGCTGAGCACTGAGCTACCCATGCCAAATGACGATGAAGACATTCATACGGTGGAAAAAGCTGTTAGAACATTCGTTTCATGGCCTTTGAATCTTGTAAAAAAACATGTCGACTAGGAGGTATTTATTTCCAGTTAATTTTTTAAGCAAAACCTTTAACATTAAATTAGAAAATGGATGAACCGATGAATTTTAGTATAGAAGTACAAAATGGAGAAGCTAAAATGAAAGAGCAGCTCTAACATTGGATCAACCAACCGATCAAAACAATCTACTGAGACCGCGTTCACCCCGCCCGTTCTATATCTACGTTTAATATCATTACAAGCTCATGCAGATACGAAAATGAAAGACAGAAAGAGTCTTATAATTGTTTGTGAAAAAGATATGTATGGAGAGGAAACATTAGATTTCGTTAGTGCAGACATTGTTTCTGAGATCATCACATACGACTGGCTAGGCACCTTAGTTATAAATGTATACATGAGGTATGTTTTCATGATTTGATTTTACAGAAGCTGATATACATTGATAGCTATGGCTAAATACATCTCATATTTTTCACAGGAGTATATATGAAAAACAATTTAAGGGATTTTCCCATGAATACAAATTTGGACTCGTTAGTCCTCACACCATTTCTACACAATAAGAAGAAATAGATTATAATTTTCAGGCTGAATTAATGTTAAATCTGCTCAGAACGTTTCAAAGCAAAATTACGACTGACAGACTCTTTTTAATACCAACGTTGTCGGGGTAAAACTCTATATTTTAATCATATCAATAATATTTTCATTTCTATCAGTTTCTTTTTGTGTTTTTAGGGAACATTGAATGCTCATTGCATTCAATTTGGATACTCCAAAGATTTATTTTCTGGATTCACTGCATGGATATCCAACTAACCAACCACACATGATGGAGATTTTCAATTTGTAATATAATAGATCCAACATTTTAGAACTAAATATCTAGTTATATAATTTATATTATCTTTTAATGAGGATTTTGTTATGATAGGGCAGTGTATGAATATCGTCTAGAGGCTGGAATGAATCCAGAGCATAAGGACGACAATGCCCACAAGATCTACAAATGGAGAAGTATCTGGGTATATATAATTATATTTCACTATCTAAATACATATCAAAACAAATTACTTATTTTTATCGATGTTTCTGCAGTGTCCTAAACAAACAAACGACAAGGACTGCAGTTATTATGTTTGTAAATTTATGAAAGAGATCATATTTCATGAACAAACTAGCATCCCTGAAGAGGTATTTTTGAAAATAATTAGTACTTTATTTAAAATAATTATTAATCCTTTGTGTATTTATATTTTTTCAGTACTACTATGACTGTCGCAAAAATTCCTATTCAAAAGATGATATAAATGTCTTTAGAAAAAAATGGGCAGCATACCTGATTGAATAATGTAAACAAATAGGATAATGAAGGTGAATTCCTAATACTCATGTTATCTTTATATGGTCATTGATATATCCCTCAACACTTATCGAGCATCTATGATCTCCCTTTCTTATGTTTCATATCTTTAGATTAGTGAATTCCTACTACTCAGTTTGAAAATGACATAATCTTTGGAAAACACCACTAATGACATACGTAATACCAAGAAAACACATTCGTATTGTTTTAATACTTTAGGAAAACTATCCACGAGTCATTTGTGACGTGTACGAATTGATCGCACCTCAATCCGACGCACGGTGTGATCGGTATGGCTAAAAGTGTCTGATATCAGTTTCAAATTGAGATTATCTTTGGAAAACAACACTAATGACATACGGAAAACTGAGCAAACGCATTCGGATTGTTTTGATACTTTAGGAAAACGATCCACGAGTCATTTTTGACATGTACGAATCGACCGCACCTCAATCCAATGCACGGTGTGACCGGTATGGCTAAACGTGTCTGATATCAGTTTGAAAATGACATAAACTTTAGAAAACAACACTACTGACATATGGAAAACCGAGAAAATGCATTAGAATTGTTTTTATACTTTAGGAAAACGATCCATGAGTCATTTATGACATGTAAGAATCGACCGCACCTCAATCTGACGCACGGTGTGACCAGTATGGCTAAAAGTGTCTGATATCAGTTTAAAATTGAGATAAACTTTGGAAAACAACACTAATGACATACGTCAAACTGATAAAACGCATTGGGATTGTTTTGATACATTAGGACAACGCTCCACAAGTCATTTTTAATGTGTACGAATCGACCGCACCTCAATCTGACGCACAGTGTGACCGGTATGGCTAAAAGTGTCTGATATCAGTTTCAAATTGAGATAAACTTTGTAAAACAACACTAATGACATATGGAATACCAATAAAATGTGTTCATATTGTTTTGATACTTTAGGAAAATGATCCACAAGTCATTTTTGATGTGTATGAATTGACCGTACCTCAATTCGACGCACGGTGTGACCGGTATGGCTAAAAGTGTTTGATGTTAGTTTCAAATTGAGATGAACTTTAGAAAACAACACTACTGACATATGGAATACTGAGAAAATGCATTTTTATTGTTTTGAAACTTTAGGAAAACGATCCATGAGTCATTTGTGATGTGTACGAATTGACCGCACCTCAATCCGACACAAAATGTGATCGGTATGGCTAAAAGTGTCTGATATCAATTTCAAATTGAGATAAACTTTGGAAAACAACAGTAATGACATATGGAATACTGAGAAAACGTGTTTGGATTGTTTTGATACTTTATGAAAATGATCCATGAGTCATTTGTGACGTGTAATAATTGACTGCACCTCAATCTGACGCACAGTGTGACCGGTATGGCTAAAATTGTCTGATATCAGTTTCAAATTGAGATAAACTTTGGGAAAAAATACTAATGACATATGGAATACCAAGAAAATGCATTCGGATTGTTTTAATACTTTAGGAAAACGATCCATGAGTCATTTTTGATGTGTACGAATCGACCGCACCACAATCCGATGCACGGTGTGACCAGTATGGCTAAAAGTGTTTGATATCAGTTTCAAATTGAGATAAAATTTGGAAAATAACACTAATGACATACGGAATACTAAGAAAACACATTCGGATATTGTTGAAACATTGGGGAAAAATCCATGAGTCATTTGTGACATGTACGAATCGACCGCACCTCAATCCGACGCACGGTGTGACCAGTATGGCTAAAAGTGTATGATGTCAGTTTCAAATTGAGATAAACATTGGAAAACAACACTAATGACATACGAAATACCGATAAAACACGTTCAGATTGTTTTGATACATTAGTACAATGATCCACGAGTCATTTCTGATGTGTACGAATCAACCACACCTCAATCCGACACATAGTGTGACCGGTATGGCTAAAAGTGTCTGATATTAGTATGAAAATGACATAAACTTTAGAAAACAACAATACTGACATACGAAAAACTGAGCAAATGCATTTGGATTGTTTTTATAATTTAGGACAATGATACACGAGTCATTTTTGATGTGTACGAATCAACTACACCTCAATCTGATGCACTGTGTGACTGGTATGGCTAAAAGTGTCTGATATCTGTTTCAAATTGAGATAAACTTCGGAAAACAACACTAATGAAATACGGAAAACTGAGAAAACGCATTCATATTGTTCTGATACTTTAGGAAAACGATCCACGAGTGATTTGTGACATGTACAAATTGACCGCACCTCAATCTGATGCATAGTGTGACCGTTATGGCTAAAAGTGTCTGATATCAGTTTGGAAATGACATAAACTTTAGAAAACAACACTACTGACCTACGACAAACCAAGCAAACGCATTTGGATTTTTTTGATACTTTAGGACAACTATCCAAGAGTCATTTTTGATGTGTATGAATTGACTGCACCTCAATCTGATGCATGGTGTGACCGGTATGGCTAAAAGTGTCTGATATTAGTTTCAAATTGAGATAAACTTTAGAAAACTACACTAATGACATACAGAAAACCTATAAAACACGTTCAGATTATTTTGATACTTTAGGAAAATGATCCACGAGTCATTTTTGATGTGTACGAATCGACCACACCTCAATCCGACAAACATTGTGACTGGTATGGCTAAAAGTGTCTGATATCAGTTTGAAAATGACATAAACTTTCGAAAACAACACTACTGACATACAGAAAACTGAGCAAATGCGTTCGGATTGTTTTGATACTTTAGGAAAACGATCCAAAAGTCATTTGTGACGTGTAAAAATTGACCGCACCTCAATCCGACGCACGGTGTGACCGGTATGGCTAAAAGTGTCTCATATCAGTTTCAAATCGAGATAAACTTTGGAAAACAACACTAATGACATACGGAATACCAAGAAAAAGCATTAAGATTATTTTTATAATTTATGAAAACAATCCATGAGTCATTTTTGATGTGTACGAATCGACCGAACCTCAATCTGAGGCACAGTGTGACCGGTATGGTTAAAAGTGTCTGATATCAGTTTGAGAATGACATAAACTTTAGAAAACAACACTACTGGCATATGGAAAACTGAGAAAATGAATTCTATTTGTTTTGATACTTTAGGACAACAAGCCACGATTCATTTGTGATGTGTAAAAATTGACCGCACCTCAATCTGATGCACGGTGTGACCATTATGGCTAAAAGTGTCTGATATCAGTTTCAAATTGAGATAAAATTTGGAAAACAACACTACTGACATATGGAATACTGATCAAACGCATTGGTATTGTTTTGAAACTTTAGGAAAATGATCAATGAATCCTTTGTGATGTGTATGAATTGATCGTACCTTAATCCGACGCACGGTGTGACCGGTATGGATAAAAGTGTCTGATATCAGTTTGAAATTGACATAATCTTTAGAAAACAACACTACTGACATACGGAAAACCGAGAAAATTCATTTGGATTGTTTTAATACATTAGTAAAATGATCCACGAGTCATTTTTGACGTGTAAGAATCGATTGCACCTCAATCTGACGCACAATGTGACTGGTATGGATAAAAGTGTCTGATACCAGTTTGAAAATGACATAAACTTTAGAAAAAAACACTAATGACATACGGAAAACCAAGAAAACACGTTCGGATGTTTTTGATACTTTAGGAAAATGATCCATGAGTCATTTGTGACGTGTACGAATTGACCGCACCTCAATCCGACGCACGGTGTGACCGATATGGCTAAAAGTGTCTGATATCAGTTTCAAATTGAGATAAACTTTGGAAAACAACACAAATGAGATATAGAATACCAAGAAAACACGTTCGGATTGTTTTGATACTTGACGAAAATTATCTACAAGTCATTTGTGATGTGTATGAATCAACTGCACCTCAATCCGACGCACGGTGTGACCGGTATGGCTAAAAGTGTCTGACATTAGTTTCAAATTGATATAAGCTTTGGAAAACAACACTAATGCCATATGGAATACTGAGAAAATGCATTCGGATTGTTTTGATACTTTAGGAAAACGATCCAAGAGTCATTTGTGACATGTACGAATTGACCATACCTCAATCCGACACATGGTGTGACCGGTATGGCTAAAAGTGTCTGATATCAGTTTCAAATTGAGATAAACTTTGGAAAACAACACTAATGACATACAGAAAACTGAGAAAATGCATTCAGATTGATTTGATACTTAAGGTAAATGATCCACGAGTCATTTGTAACGTTTATGAATTGACCGCACCACAATTCTACATACGGTGTGACCGGTATGGCTAAAAGTGTCTGATATCAGTTTGAAAATGACATAAACTTTCAAAAACAATACTAATGACATATGGAAAACCGAGAAAACACATTAGGATTGTTTTGATACTTTAGGACAACGATCCAAGTCATTTTTGATGTGTACAAATTGAACTCACCTCAATCTGACGCACGGTGTGACCGGTATGGCTAAAAGTGTATGATATCAGTTTCAAATTGAGATAAACTTTGGAAAACAACACTAATGACATATGTAATACTGAGAAAACGCGTTCGGATTGTTTTGATACTTTAGGACAGTGATCCACGAGTCATTTGTGATGTGTACGAATCGACCGCACCTTAATCCAACGCCCAGTGTGACCGGTATGGCTAAAAGTGTCTGATATCAGTTTGAAAATGACATAAACTTTATAAAAAAACACTACTAACATACTTCAAACTGATCAAATGCATTTGGATTGTTTTGATACAATCGGACAACGAGCCACGAGTCATTTTTTACATGTACGAATTGACCACACCTCAATCCGACGCACAGTGTGAACGGTATGGGTGTCTGAAATCAGTTTCAAATTGAGATAAACTTTGGAAAACAACACTACTGACATACGGAATACCAAGCAAACACATTTGGATTGTTTTGAAACTTGAATACAACGATCCATGAGTCATTTGTGATGTGTAAAAATTGATTTCACCTCAATCTGACGCACGGTGTGACCGGTATGGCTAAAAGTGTCTAATATCAGTTTGAAAATGACATAAACCTTAGAAAACAACACTACTGACATACGTAAAACAAATAAAACGCGTTCAGATTGTTTTGATACTTTAGGAAAATGATCCACGAGTCATTTGTGATGTGTACAAATCAATCTCACCTCAATCCGACGCACGGTGTGACCGGTATGGCTAAAAGTGTCTGATATTACACTACTAGAAATTGGGGCTATAGCCACGGACCTATAGCCACGGTTTTATAGGTCCGTGGCTATAGCCCTTATTAGGCCACGGTTAAATTTTTGTCCGTGGCTATCCTTTTATTCTCCCGATCTTTTATCGGGCTCCTCCTCCTCCCCGATCCACAGCCCTCCTCCCCGACGGCATCTCCTCCTCGCCGCGCCCTCCTCGCCGCACCCTCCTCGCCGCGTCGTCGCGCCCTCCTCGCCCCTCCTCCCCGACGCCTCCTCGCTGCGCTTCCCCCCTCCCCGGACTCACTCCTACGGAACCCTCCCCGACTCACTCCCCTCCCCCGATGCACTCCCCTCCCCGGACGACCGCGCCTCCCCCCTCCCCGGAAGACAGCGCCTCCCCCGACGCCGACGGACTCCCCTCCAAGTCTAAATCGTGATGGGGGTTTGAGTGAGGTATTATTCTCCAAATTCCTTCCTCTGAGTTGTTTCTTGACTGGTAGATGTTCAACTCTCTTTGAATCTATTGATTTGGCTTAAAAATACCAGTTCATCATCGATTTAAATATCTCTATTTAACAGTTGCTATTCAATGTTCATATTTAATTGAATTCTACCAGATTGTCTTTGTGTTGAATGCTGGTTTTAAGTCAAATATGATTTTTTTCAAACATCTGGTTCGGCGTTGCATCATTTTAATTTCTTTTCCACTGTTTTGTTTTATTAATTCAACATCAACCAAATTTTTCATCCTGTTTTAATGAAAAATATAAATTCAATTATGTATGTATTTAATTACCTTCTGAATTATGTTTTATACTTGCAGGTATTGAATTCTGAATTCAATTCTAAATTTTGTATGTATTTACTTGAAGATATGACTTATGTGTTGTAATTGCAGGTATGTA
The DNA here is from genome assembly GCA_963277665.1 of Viscum album. NCBI lineage: Eukaryota > Viridiplantae > Streptophyta > Magnoliopsida > Santalales > Viscaceae > Viscum > Viscum album. The sequence goes on along the minus strand of OY728153.1, from coordinate 567,060,946 downwards.
TTCAATTCTGAATTTTAAATTCAATTCTGAAATCTATATGTATTTACTTGCAGATATGTATTATTTGTTATAATACTTGCAGGCATGTATTCAATTCTGAATTCCGAATTCAATTCTGAATTTTGTATGTATTTACTTACAGGTATGAATTATGTGTTATAATACTTTCATGTATGAATTTAATTCTGAATTCTGTATGTATTTACTTGTAGGTATGTATTCAATTCTGTATGTATTCTGAATTCATGTATCTATTTAATTCTGTATGTATTTTTAATTGAGGGAGGAATGGAGTCTCTAATTGCAGGTATGTATTCTATATGTATAGAGTCTCTAGTTGCAAGTATGTATGTATTCTTTATGTATGGAGTCTCTAGTTGTAGTTATGCATTCTGTATGTATTCTGTATGTATTTTGTATGTATTCTGTATGTATTCAATTCTATATGTATGGAGTCTCTAGTTGTAGGTATGTATGGATTCTCTAGTTGCAGGTATGTATTCGGTATGTATTTTGTATGTATTTAATTCTGTATTTAATTTTGTATGTATTTACTTGCGGGTATGTATTTAATTTTGTATGTATTCATCAAAAAAACCACTCGTTGGACAATAATAAGCAACTAGATGTGGTTTTTTCTTTCTAGACTGTAGTTTCTCCTATAGGGACCCTTATTCCCTCTACTGGAATGTGCTTTTTCGGTTGTAGGGGTGCTAAAATCTTTATCATTGGCTTCTTTATTTACCTGTACACACTAGTTGGCCTGAATTTGAAAGCATGGTAGTCTTCGCGACGTGCACGCGCAGACGGCACGTCAATCGGAGATAATTAAAATGAGGTGTCAATGAAATTCAGAATGCCAAATTGACTTTCAAAAAGTGTATTCACATCTAAATATTTCTTACCAACTATCATGCTGGATCATTTGAGTTATTTGTGAAAATCAATAATTAATCACTATGAGATTAATGGTTGTGCTGTTTGAATCCAGGTGAAGCTCTCAATAGGGTGTCTACTTAGCGTACAATTTTATTGGACCATCCGATGATCCTCCATTGCATATTGTATTCTCACAGCGCATATTCTTTCCTCTGATTACAGTGTACTCCATCCGATGATCAATCCGATATTCTCACTCTGCCCATTCGTGTCATTGCACGACCCCTTCCACCTTCATTTCAGCCCGCTGCCACCAGCATTCTAGCCCGCAACAGCCCCCCCCCCACCTTCGAATCAGCCCGCACCATCCCCCCAACACCTGCAACCAGCCCCCTTTCACCCACATTCCAGTCTCCTCCCGCTCCCTTCGCTCCTGGTCGGAAGATGCTGCCCCGCGGATGTCGCTGGATCGGGCCAACACGCCGCGGTCACGCCGCGGTCACGCCGCGGTCACGCCGCGGTCACGCCGCGGTCACGCCGCGGTCACGCCGCGGTCACGCCGCGGTCACGCCGCGGTCACGCCGTGATGTGGCCCTGCTCCAGCCACATCCAGCAGGGGGGAGGTTCAGCCCCACTTGCTCACAGGCGTTTCAGACGACCCATTTTTCAGCAAAGTCATCAGCCCGCTGCCACCAGCATTCCAGCCCGCAACAGCCCCCCCACCTTCGAATCAGCCCGCACCATCCCCCCAACACCTGCAACCAGCCCCCTTTCACCCACATTCCAGCCTCCTCCCGCTCCCTTCGCTCCTGGTCGGAAGATGCTGCCCCGCGGATGTCGCTGGATCGGGCCAACACGCTGCGGTCACGCCGCGGTCACGCCGCGGTCACGCCGCGGTCACGCCGCGGTCACGCCGTGATGTGGCCCTGCTCCAGCCACATCCAGCAGGGGGGAGGTTCAGCCCCACTTGCTCACAGGCGTTTCCGACGACCCATTTTTCAGCAAAGTCATCAGCCCGCTGCCACCAGCATTCCAGCCCGCAACAGCCCCCCCACCTTCGAATCAGCCCGCACCATCCCCCCAACACCTGCAACCAGCCCCCTTTCACCCACATTCCAGCCTCCTCCCGCTCCCTTCGCTCCTGGTCGGAAGATGCTGCCCCGCGGATGTCGCTGGATCGGGCCAACACGCTGCGGTCACGCCGCGGTCACGCCGCGGTCACGCCGCGGTCACGCCGCGGTCACGCCGTGATGTGGCCCTGCTCCAGCCACATCCAACAGGGGGGAGGTTCAGCCCCACTTGCTCACAGGCGTTTCAGACGACCCATTTTTCAGCTAAGTCATCAGCCCGCTGCCACCAGCATTCCAGCCCGCAACAGCCCCCCCACCTTCGAATCAGCCCGCACCATCCCCCCAACACCTGCAACCAGCCCCCTTTCACCCACATTCCAGCCTCCTCCCACTCCCTTCGCTCCTGGTCGGAAGATGCTGCCCCGCGGATGTCGCTGGATCGGGCCAACACGCTGCGGTCACGCCGCGGTCACGCCGCGGTCACGCCGCGGTCACGCCGCGGTCACGCCGTGATGTGGCCCTGCTCCAGCCACATCCAGCAGGGGGGAGGTTCAGCCCCACTTGCTCACAGGCGTTTCAGACGACCCATTTTTCAGCAAAGTCATCAGCCCGCTGCCACCAGCATTCCAGCCCGCAACAGCCCCCCCACCTTCGAATCAGCCCGCACCATCCCCCCAACACCTGCAACCAGCCCCCTTTCACCCACATTCCAGCCTCCTCCCGCTCCCTTCGCTCCTGGTCGGAAGATGCTGCCCCGCGGATGTCGCTGGATCGGGCCAACACGCTGCGGTCACGCCGCGGTCACGCCGCGGTCACGCCGCGGTCACGCCGCGGTCACGCCGTGATTTGGCCCTGCTCCAGCCACATCCAGCAGGGGGGAGGTTCAGCCCCACTTGCTCACAGGCGTTTCAGACGACCCATTTTTCAGCAAAGTCATCAGCCCGCTGCCACCAGCATTCCAGCCCGCAACAGCCCCCCCACCTTCGAATCAGCCCGCACCATCCCCCCAACACCTGCAACCAGCCCCCTTTCACCCACATTCCAGCCTCCTCCCGCTCCCTTCGCTCCTGGTCGGAAGATGCTGCCCCGCGGATGTCGCTGGATCGGGCCAACACGCTGCGGTCACGCCGCGGTCACGCCGCGGTCACGCCGCGGTCACGCCGCGGTCACGCCGTGATGTGGCCCTGCTCCAGCCACATCCAACAGGGGGGAGGTTCAGCCCCACTTGCTCACAGGCGTTTCAGACGACCCATTTTTCAGCTAAGTCATCAGCCCGCTGCCACCAGCATTTCAGCCCGCAACAGCCCCCCCACCTTCGAATCAGCCCGCACCATCCCCCCAACACCTGCAACCAGCCCCCTTTCACCCACATTCCAGCCTCCTCCCGCTCCCTTCGCTCCTGGTCGGAAGATGCTGCCCCGCGGATGTCGCTGGATCGGGCCAACACGCTGCGGTCACGCCGCGGTCACGCCGCGGTCACGCCGCGGTCACGCCGCGGTCACGCCGCGGTCACGCCGTGATGTGGCCCTGCTCCAGCCACATCCAGCAGGGGGGAGGTTCAGCCCCACTTGCTCACAGGCGTTTCAGACGACCCATTTTTCAGCAAAGTCATCAGCCCGCTGCCACCAGCATTCCAGCCCGCAACAGCCCCCCCACCTTCGAATCAGCCCGCACCATCCCCCCAACACCTGCAACCAGCCCCCTTTCACCCACATTCCAGCCTCCTCCCGCTCCCTTCGCTCCTGGTCGGAAGATGCTGCCCCGCGGATGTCGCTGGATCGGGCCAACACGCTGCGGTCACGCCGCGGTCACGCCGCGGTCACGCCGTGATGTGGCCCTGCTCCAGCCACATCCAGCAGGGGGGAGGTTCAGCCCCACTTGCTCACAGGCGTTTCAGACGTCCCATTTTTCAGCTAAGTCATCATCACTCTGCAAGCAGATGCTCCTTCCTTTCCTACTTACTCTTTTCGGCAAGGTGTCCTCTGTTATAAGGGCCGGTTGGTGCTGTCTAGTTCGTCCCCATGGGTGCCCATATTGCTGGCTGAGTTCCATTTGTCTCCGTAGTGGGGTCATTCTGGTTTTTGCCGCACGTATAGAAAATTGCCTGCCAATTTATATTGGGTCGGGATGAAAATACCGGTTCAACAGTTTGCCAATGGGCCAAATGCCAACGAAATAAATATTCCACACTATATCCGGCTGGCCTGTTGCAGCCGTTGGAAATTCCCCAGCTGGTGTGGTCGGGTCTCTCTATGGATTTTATCACCGGACTACCCTAATCCCGTGGTTGCACTGTGATTCTGGTCATCATTGATCATCTCTCTAAATATGGCCATTTTTTACCCCTAAAACACCCTTACACAGCAAAGAGTGTGGGAGTGTGGGCGAGGTTTTCGTGTGGGAGATTGTCAGTTTGCATAGCATTCCAGCGACCGCAATCCCATTTTTGTAAGCCATTTTTGGATTGAACTGCTCAAACTCCAAGGCACTGACTTAAAACTCAGCTTGACCTACCACCCGCAAACGGATGACCAAACAGAGGTGGTAAATCGCTGCCACGAGACCTACGCTGTTCCATCAGAAATCTAGTTGCCCGCTGTTGCCCATGCACTGCTTGATCGTGGACTCAAATATTATTTGAGTCGGTCCCAAGACATCATGAAGCAGAAAACTAATACACTGCCGTCACCTTGCCCTCCATGTGGGAGATCCTGTTTCCGTACGCTTTCGGCCTCACAAACAACACTCTTTAACCTGCCAGATTTCTCAGAAACCTGCCCCTCGTTTCTATGGGCCATTTACAGTTCAGCGGAAGATCGGCCTGGTGGCTTGTTAGCTTGATCTTCCTCCCTCAGCCTGGGGGCCTCCTGAGGATTTCTTCTGTTGTTTTCCCTATTTCTTCTATTTTTCTGCTGTAATTTTCGTTCCCATCCTTTAATACAGAATTGCAGCCCTCATTGAGGGCTGGAAGTTTGAGAGGCTTAACAGAATTAGAGTATGACAGTGTGTCAAGTTTGAGAGGCTTAACAGAATTAGAGTATGACAGAAAGAAGCTTCGAGCCGAAAGGCTCTAAAGCCATTTTATTAAAAACAAAAGATGACATAAGAGAGGAGATGGGGCTAGACATTGATAAAACTGCCTTCATAATAAAGCATTTCGTTTTCATAACCCCCTCCCCGACGTCATCATCCCATTCCAAGTTGTAGGTAGATGAGCTATGAGACCTAGTCACCATCGGACGTGCGGTCTGCGCAGGAGGGCTCATTATGCGTTCTTTAAGCGTTGCGCGCGCTTGAGAAACGCGCGTGGGGGGTCCAAACGGGCCGAACGAATTGCGAATGGCCTGAAATCGGACGACATCAAAGGGTGAGTGAATTGTGATGTGGTCGAGCAGACGGCACGTCAATCGGACGTGCCGTGTGCCCGCGGTGACCGGGAACGCCGTTCTGGTGTCATAAACGGCCAAAACAGGCGTCTAACGGTCAAACTAATAGCGGACGACATCGGATTGACCTGAAATCACAGGACAACATTCAAATTATTATTCGCGACGTGCACGCGCAGACGGCACATCAATCGGACGTGCGGTCTGCGCAGGAGGGCTCATTATGCGTTCTTTAAGCGTTGCGCGCGCTTGAGAAACGCGCGTGGGGGGTCCAAACGGGCCGAACGAATTGCGAATGGCCTGAAATCGGACGACATCAAAGGGTGAGTGAATTGTGATGTGGTCGAGCAGACGGCACGTCAATCGGACGTGCCGTGTGCCCGCGGTGACCGGGAACGCCGTTCTGGTGTCATAAACGGCCAAAACGGGCGTCTAACGGTCAAACTCATAGCGAACAACATCGGATTGACCTGAAATCACATGACAACATTCAAACTATTATTCGCGACGTGCACGCGCAGACGGCACGTCAATCGGACGTGCGGTCTGCGCAGGGGGGCTCATTATGCGTTCTTTAAGCGTTGCGCGCGCTTGAGAAACGCGCGTGGGGGGGTCCAAACGGGCCGAACGAATTGCGAATGGCCTGAAATCGGACGACATCAAAGGGTGAGTGAATTGTGATGTGGTCGAGCAGACGACACGTCAATCGGACGTGCCGTGTGCCCGCGGTGACCGGGAACGCCGTTCTGGTGTCATAAACGGCCAAAACGGGCGTCTAACGGTCAAACTCATAGCGGACGACATCAGATTGACCTGAAATCACAGGACAACATTCAAATTATTATTCGCGACGTGCACGCGCAGACGGCACGTCAATCGGACGTGCGGTCTGCGCAGGAGGGCTCATTATGCGTTCTTTAAGCGTTGCGCGCGCTTGAGAAACGCGCGTGGGGGGTCCAAACGGGCCGAACGAATTGCGAATGGCCTGAAATCGGACGACATAAAAGGGTGAGTGAATTGTGATGTGGTCGAGCAGACGGCACGTCAATCGGACGTGCCGTGTGCCCGCGGTGACCGGGAACGCCGTTCTGGTGTCATAAACGGCCAAAACGGGCGTCTAACGGTCAAACTCATAGCGAACGACATCGGATTGACCTGAAATCACAGGACAACATTCAAACTATTATTCGCGACGTGCACGCGCAGACGGCACGTCAATCGGACGTGCGGTCTGCGCAGGAGGGCTCATTATGCGTTCTTTAAGCGTTGCGCGCGCTTGATAAACGCGCGTGGGGGGGTCCAAACGGGCCGAACGAATTCCGAATGGCCTGAAATCGGACGACATCAAAGGGTGAGTGAATTGTGATGTGGTCGAGCAGACGGCACGTCAATCGGACGTGCCGTGTGCCCGCGGTGACCGGGAACGCCGTTCTGGTGTCATAAACGGCCAAAACGGGCGTCTAACGGTCAAACTCATAGCGAACGACATCGGATTGACCTGAAATCACAGGACAACATTCAAATTATTATTCGCGACGTGCACGCGCAGACGGCACGTCAATCGGACGTGCGGTCTGCGCAGGAGGGCTCATTATGCGTTCTTTAAGCGTTGCGCGCGCTTGAGAAACGCGCGTGGGGGGGTCCAAACGGGCCGAACGAATTGCGAATGGCCTGAAATCGGACGACATCAAAGGGTGAGTGAATTGTGATGTGGTCGAGCAGACGGCACGTCAATCGGACGTGCCGTGTGCCCGCGGTGACCGGGAACGCCGTTCTGGTGTCATAAACGGCCAAAACGGGCGTCTAACGGTCAAACTCATAGCGGACGACATCAGATTGACCTGAAATCACAGGACAACATTCAAATTATTATTCGCGACGTGCACGCGCAGACGGCACGTCAATCGGACGTGCGGTCTGCGCAGGAGGGCTCATTATGCGTTCTTTAAACGTTGCGCGCGCTTGAGAAAAGCGCGTGGGGGGTCCAAACGGGCCGAATGAATTGCGAATGGCCTGAAATCGGACGACATCAAAGGGTGAGTGAATTGTGATGTGGTCGAGCAGACGGCACGTCAATCGGACGTGCCGTGTGCCCGCGGTGACCGGGAACGCCGTTCTGGTGTCATAAACGGCCAAAACGGGCGTCTAACGGTCAAACTCATAGCGAACGACATCGGATTGACCTGAAATCACAGGACAACATTCAAACTATTATTCGCGACGTGCACGCGCAGACGGCACGTCAATCGGACGTGCGGTCTGCGCAGGAGGGCTCATTATGCGTTCTTTAAGCGTTGCGCGCGCTTGATAAACGCGCGTGGGGGGGTCCAAACGGGCCGAACGAATTCCGAATGGCCTGAAATCGGACGACATCAAAGGGTGAGTGAATTGTGATGTGGTCGAGCAGACGGCACGTCAATCGGACGTGCCGTGTGCCCGCGGTGACCGGGAACGCCGTTCCGGTGTCATAAACGGCCAAAACAGGCGTCTAACGGTCAAACTCATAGCGGACGACATCGGATTGCCCTGAAATCACAGGACAACAATCCCATTATTATTCGCGACGTGCACGCGCAGACGGCGCGTCAATCGGACGTGCGGTCTGCGCGGTAGGGCTCATTATGCGTTCTTTAAGCGTTGCGCGCGCTTGATAAACGCGCGTGGGGGGTCCAAACGGGCCGAACGAAGTCCGAATGGCCTGAAATCGGACGAAATCAAAGGGTAAGTGAATTGTGATGTGGTCGAGCAGACGGCACGTCAATCGGACGTGCCGTGTGCCCGTGGTGACCGGGAACGCCGTTCCGGTGTCATAAACGGCCAAAACAGGCGTCTAACGGTCAAACTCATAGCGGACGACATCGGATTGCCCTGAAATCACAGGACAACAATCCCATTATTATTCGCGACGTGCACGCGCAGACGGCGCGTCAATCGGACGTGTGGTCTGCGCGGTAGGGCTCATTATGCGTTCTTTAAGCGTTGCGCGCGCTTGATAAACGCCCGGGGTTCTGTGCAGGGGGGTAGGGGGCTGTATGGGGTTTGTCCGGGGGTGCACATGGGGGCTGTCCGGGGTTGCACATGGGGGCTGTCCGGGGGTGCACGGGGGGCTGTCCGGGGGGAATGGGGCTGCATGGGGTCTGTCCGGGGGTGCACATGGGGGCTGTCCGGGGGTGCACGGGGGGCTGTCCGGGGCTGGTCGGGGGGCTGTCCGGGGGTGCACAGGGGGTTGTCCGGGGCTGGCCGGGGGGCTGTCCAGGGGTGCACGGGGGGCTGTTTGGGGGTGCATATGGGGGCTGTCCGGGGGTGCATATGGGGGCTGTCCGGGGGTGCACGGGGGGGCTGTCTGGGGGTGCACGGGGGGGCTGTCCGGGGGTGCACGGGGGGCTGTCCGGGGGTGCACATGGGGGCTGTCCGGGGGTGCACGGGGGGCTGTCCGGGGCTGGTCGTGGGGCTGTCCGGGGGTGCACGGGGGGCTGGCCGGGGCTGGCCGGGGGGGCTGTCCGGGGGTGCACGGGGGGCTGTCCGGGGGTGCACGGGGGGCTGTCCGGGGGTGCACGGGGGGCTGTCCGGGGGTGCACGGACAGGGGGGGTGTCCAGCAGGGGGGGTTGGCAGGGGGACAAGCAGGGGCTGGGGGGGCTGGCAGGGGGAAGGGGGGGGGTGGCAGGGGGCAAGCAGGGGGAATGGGGCTGCATGGGGTCTGTCCGGGGGTGCACATGGGGGCTGTCCGGGGGTGCACGGGGGGCTGTCCGGGGCTGGTCGGGGGGCTGTCCGGGGGTGCACAGGGGGTTGTCCGGGGCTGGCCGGGGGGCTGTCCAGGGGTGCACGGGGGGCTGTTTGGGGGTGCATATGGGGGCTGTCCGGGGGTGCATATGGGGGCTGTCCGGGGGTGCACGGGGGGGCTGTCTGGGGGTGCACGGGGGGGCTGTCCGGGGGTGCACGGGGGGCTGTCCGGGGGTGCACATGGGGGCTGTCCGGGGGTGCACGGGGGGCTGTCCGGGGCTGGTCGTGGGGCTGTCCGGGGGTGCACGGGGGGCTGGCCGGGGCTGGCCGGGGGGGCTGTCCGGGGGTGCACGGGGGGCTGTCCGGGGGTGCACGGGGGGCTGTCCGGGGGTGCACGGACAGGGGGGGTGTCCAGCAGGGGGGGTTAGCAGGGGGACAAGCAGGGGCTGGGGGGGCTGGCAGGGGGAAGGGGGGGGGGTGGCAGGGGGCAAGCAGGGGGCAGGGGGGGCTGGCAGGGGGACAAGCAGGGGGCAGGGGGGGCTGGCAGGGGGACAAGCAGGGGGAAGGGGGGGCTGGCAGGGGGGCAGGGGGGGGGGGGCTGGCAGGGGGACAAGCAGGGGGCAGGGGGGGGCTGGCAGGGGGACAAGCAGGGGGAAGGGGGGGGGGCTGGCAGGGGGGGCTGGCAGGGGCAGGGGGGGGCTGGCAGGGGCAGGGGGGGCTGGCAGGGGGACAAGCAGGGGGGTGGCCGTGGGGGCTGGCAGGGTGACAAGCAGGGGGAAGGGGGGGGGCTGGCAGGGGGGCAGGGGGGGGGGGCTGGCAGGAGCAGGGGGGGCTGGCAGGGGGACAAGCAGGGGGGGCTGGCAGGGGGCGGCAGGGGGGCTGGCAAGGGGACAAGCAGGGGGGTGGCGGGGGGGGGGTGGACTAACAGGGGGCAGTGGGGGACTAGCAGGGGGCAGGGGGACTAGCAGGGAGGGTGTCAGGGGGCAGTGGGGACTGGCAGGGGGGGCTGGCAAGGGGGACAAGCAGGGGGGGTGGCGGGGGGGGGGGGACTAGCAGGGGGCAGTGGGGGACTAGCAGGGGGCAGGGGGGGAGCTGGCAGGGGGACAAGCAGGGGGCAGGGGGGGCTGGCAGGGGGACAAGCAGGGGGCAGGGGGTTTCCGGGGTTCTGTGCAGGGGGGATGGGGGCTGCATGGGGTCTGTCCGGGGGTGCACATGGGGGCTGTCCGGGGCTGTCCGGGGGTGCACGGGGGGCTGGCCGGGGCTGGCCGGGGGGGCTGTCCAGGGGTGCACGGGGGGCTGTCCGGGGGTGCATGGGGGGCTGTCCGGGGGTGCACGGGGGGTTGTCCGGGGGTGCACGGACAGGGGGGGTGTCCAGCAGGGGGGGTTGGCAGGGGGACAAGCAGGGCGGGGGGGCTGGCAGGGGGAAGGGGGGGGGGGTGGCGGCAGGGGGCAAGCAGGGGGCAGGGGGGTGGCCGGGGGGGCTGGAAGGGGGACAAGCAGGGGGAAGGGGGGGGCTGGCAGGGGGGCAAGCAGGGGGCATGGGGGGGGGCTGGCAGGAGCAGGGGTGGGGTTGGCAGGGGGACAAGCAGGGGGGGCTTGCAGGGGGACAAGCAGGGGGTGGCTGGGGGGGCTGGCAAGGGGTGCACGGGGGGCTGTCCGGGGGTGCATGGGGGGCTGTCCGGGGGTGCATGGGGGGCTGTCCGGGGGTGCACGGACAGGGGGGGTGTCCAGCAGGGGGGGTTGGCAGGGGGACAAGCAGGGGCGGGGGGGCTGGCAGGGGGAAGGGGGGGGGTGGCGGCAGGGGGCAAGCAGGGGGCAGGGGGGTGGCCGGGGGGGCTGGAAGGGGGACAAGCAGGGGGAAGGGGGGGGGCTGGCAGGGGGGCAAGCAGGGGGCAGGGGGGGGGGGCTGGCAGGAGCAGGGGTGGGGCTGGCAGGGGGACAAGCAGGGGGGGCTTGCAGGGGGACAAGCAGGGGGTGGCTGGGGGGGCTGGCAAGGGGACAAGCGGGGGGGTGGCGGGGGGGGGGGGGGGGGACTAACAGGGGACAGTGGGGGACTAGCAGGGGGCAGGGGGACTAGCAGGGGGGGTGTCAGGGGGCAGGGGGGACTGGCAGGGGGGTGGCAGGGGGGGCTGGCAAGGGGACAAGAAGGGGGGGTGGCGGGGGGGGGTACTAGCAGGGGGCAGTGGGGGACTAGCAGGGGGCAGGGGGGGACTAGCAGGGGGGGAGCTGGCAGGGGGACAAGCAGGGGGCAGGGGGGGCTGGGGGCTGGGGGCTGTCCGGGGGTGCACGGGGGGCTGTCCGGGGCTGGTCGGGGGGCTGCTCGGGGGTGCACGGGGGGCTGGCTGGGGCTGGCCGGGGGGGCTGTCCAGGGGTGCACGGGGGGCTGTCCGGGGCTGGTCGGGGGGCTGCTCGGGGGTGCATGGGGGGCTGGCCGGGGGGGCTGTCCAGTGGTGCACGGGGGGCTGTCCGGGGGTGCACGGGGGGCTGTCCGGGGGTGCACGGGGGGCTGTCCGGGGGTGCACGGGGGGCTGTCCGGGGGTGCACGGGGGGCTGTCCGGGGGTGCACGGGGGGCTGTCCGGGGGTACTGGCAGGGGGGACTGGCCGGGGGTGGCATGGGGGTGTCCAGGGTGTGTCCAGGGGGTATTTTTTTTTTATGAATTTGGAAACCCTATAGCCACGGTTCAAAACCGTGGCTATTGATGTATTGCCGCGGTTTTAAACCGTGGCTATAGACATAATGCCACGGTTTTAAACCGTGGCTATAGATTTTGTCCGGCCTTTAGTATAGCCACGGTTGAAACCGTGGCATTAGGTATACAGCCACGGTTTTAACCGTGGCTATAAACCTATAGCCACGGTTTGAACCGTAGCTATAGAGTTAAAGCCACGGTTTGGAACCGTGGCTATAGGTCTAGGCCTATAGCCACGCCAAACTTGGCCACGGTTCCTCAAACCGTGGCTATTACCTATAGCCACGGTTTGAGGGCCTATAGCCACGGTTTAGAACCGTGGCTATAGCTCGAATTTCCAGTAGTGTTAGTTTCAAATTGAGATAAACTTTGGAAAACACCACCAATGACATACGAAATACCGACCAAACGCGTTCAGATTGTTTTTATACTTTAGGAAAACGATCCACAAGTCATTTTCGACGTGTAAGAATCGACCTCACCTCAATCTGACGCACAGTGTTACCGGTATGGCTAAAAGTGTCTGATATCGGTTTGAAAATGACATAAACTTTAGAAAATAACACTACTGACATACGAAAAACCAAGCAAACGCATTCGGATTGTTTTGATACTTTAGAACAATGATCCAAAAGTCATTTGTGACGTGTAGAAATTGACCACATCACAATCCGACACACAGTGTGACAGATATTGCAAAAAGTGTCTGATATCAGTTTCAAATTGAGATAAACTTTGGAAAACAACACTAATGACATACGGACTACTGAGCAAACACGTTCGGATTGTTTTGATACTTTATGACAATGATCCACGAGTCATTTTTGACGTGTACAAACCAACCTCACCTAAATCTGATGCACAGTGTGACCGTTATGGCTAAAAGTGTCTTATATCAGTTTGAAAATGACATAAACTTTAGAAAACAACACAACTGACATACGGTAAACTGAGAAAACGCGTTCAGATTGTTTTGATACTTTAGGAAAATGATCCATGAGTCATTTGTGATATGTACGAATCGACCTCACCTCAATCTGATGCATTGTGTGACCGGTAAAACTTTTTATTAGATAAAGAATCGGTATTTATTAAATGAGATAAATCAATCAAAAACATATTGATTTCACATTATTCCCTTTAATTGTTATGAAAATGAAAAAATTTGAGTTTAAAATTTCATATTTTAGTTTCCCATTTCCATATTAATCTATTATTTCATATTACTATTTTAATTTCTTTCATTACTGCATTACTAACATAATATTTGTTTTCTTATATAGGTGAATTTTTTTCCATGAGTTCGGATGCTTTGTTCGGCAACAAATACCGTCGAGAGTGGATCACGGATATCAAAGGATGAAACATGAATGTTTATAACTGTTTTTGATTAATTATAATTGTAACCATGTAAAAAAATGTTTGAAATGTATATAGCAATGTGTTTTTTTGTATTCATGATGTTAAGTAAATGTATATACCGTTGTCGGTCAAAATATTGTGTGTGGGTGCTATGGTGTGCAGGTGTGTGTAGGTATTCTGGTGTGCACATGTTCTGTTTTTTTGGTAAGGTGATGGTGTCTTTATCAGTGCTTTTTTGAGCGCTGATAAAGGATACATTTAACAGCGCTAGAGGAGCACTGATAAAGGGTATCCTTTATCAGCACTCTGAGAAGTGCTGATAAATGTCTCCTATATCAGCGCTTCTCGGAGCGCTGATAAAGGGGGCCCCCCTTTATCTACGCCGGCATTAACAGCTGTTTTCTAGCGCTGTTAATGCCGGTTTTTAGCGCTGATAAAGGGCCAAGTTGTAGTAGTGCTTTGAGTGATCGCATATAGTGATTTATGCCTGGATCATGACAATTGCGGCTACTCACTGGTGTATTACCTGACGAAAGGCTGGTCGGTCACATGATCAATTTCCCCTAGAAGTCTGAAGAAGTCAAGAGTCGAATTGTCAAGATTCCAAGCATCTAACCTTCCATAATCCAACCCTTTCTTTGTGTTGGGGTGGGGAATTTATAGGTGTCACCACCCCAGTTGTTCGGCACTTTGTGTGGCATGTCTAGAATGAGTCCTAGCTGGAGTTGGTGAAGTGATCTGGCACCACACGACTTCACACATCTCTATCCTATACCACTCCAATGGCATCACTTGATTTTTAGAAACCAAGAGTCCCTCTCATCAACACCTTCACTATTGTATTATATTCAATTAATGGGAACTTGTTTGATCATGTTGATGTGTTGAAAGACTTCCATGTTGTCATGTTTAAATTTCAAGGGGCCTTCTCAATAACCAAGTTCATGTTGATAGGCATCCACAAGATTCTCAGTGGATTTTCTCTTACTTTCTATGAGACAAGGATGGTTCTTTCGGGGGTCTCGCGGGATAACTCTTCAGACTTCCTTAATAAGTCACAATCATTTTGTGACCATGAGTTCCTTCCACATCCTACCAGTTTTATTTCCTTTATTTTATATGGAAATGGTTGGGAGTCATGTGAGATTGATTTCAAGATCAATTTCAAGGAAAATTACTCTATTTTTTTGGTGATGTGTTTCATGACCAATATGGGTCATGTGGGGGTGTGTAATAATTTCATGGAAAATATGTCTGTCTATCCTTGGAGCACCAAAGGGGAAGTTTAAGGTTATCTAGACATACCTTAAGACTTATGAATGGTGAGGCTAATAAGATGAATGGGTTTTTCATGGTGATTTTGACATATCTTTGAGTCCCTATGGTGCATCGCGGGTCATCGGGGGCACATCATGGGTCATCGAGGGAACATCACATTTCTTTCAGTGTCCACAAGTACCTCGCACCTCATCCCTTTTTATCCCCTTTTTTATTTTACAATGTTTAGGGATTATACGAGATAGTATGAGTAATGTTTAGGATATTTACTCGGTTTTATGATGATTCCTTGTGTGACCAAAATGGGTCGTATGAAGAGTGTTCAAGCATATCGTTGAAAAATCCATCTGTTTGTCCTTAGAAAAGCACAATATTTCCTAGGAATACCAGAGTAATTATATGTGGTGAGGCTGACAAGCAAAGGGATTTTGTGAGATGAGTTAGGCATGTAGTCGAGGTCTTGTGTTGTCTTCCAGGCTACCAGGGGTGTGTCACATGTCCTTTAGTAACCACGAGTACCTCTCACCTTCTCCCTTTTATCTCTTTTATTTTATTCAACAAGGGTTTTGGGTTCTTGAGAAAATGTGTGGATATCATTAAGGAAATTTATTCTTTATATTGATTATATGGTGCATGAGCTCTTTGATCATTGGGGGTCTCTACCTTTGGATATCATTACTCTTTATTTTCGAATGATTTTAGATGGTTTGTTAGGAAATTCCCAATGACAAACCATTTTTCATGGGGAGCTCATTTGATTGTCACTATGTTGTCATTGGTGTTTTGGAGGGACTTTGTGAGAGCTAAAAGGTTTGTTGAATGGGTGTATGTGGGACCTTCTATGGGTTATACACTATGCATGGAGTATTTTAATGACCTTGAAATGGTCACACAATTTAGAGTCCTTTGGGTGCTCATGTTCTCCGCTAGTCTTGGTTCCATTACTTTGATGGAGAAGGTAATACATATATTAAGTTATTTCCTCCTTTGTATTTTTTTCGATTCTTATTTGGTGGGTACCAACAATAACATTGTGGATGTTGATCCACTCGCATAGTTTGGTATGAGGATTGTAAATCATAGTCCAAAGTACTCAGGTCAGGAGGATGATATGGGAAAATCATTTTGGGAATGTCCCAGAACACTCTAAGGTGATGAGTTATTCCACAATGATATCAGGTCTCACAGGGATCAAAAATATCTTTTGTGAGTGATGCATTTAGTTCAAGACCATAGGCTCATATGCAGGATCCATAAACATACATGTATAGTCAAAAAAAGGGTCACATAAAGCTGGGTATCCTTTTCCATGGTCCACGGAAGGTTTATGGTGATCTAAGGTGCTCAAATAATGAAGTGTGAATTGTGGAAAGTGTAATATCTAGGAAGGCTTCAAGCTCATTAAATTTTTTTCACCACCAAGTGAACATATTCCCACTATGAGAAGATATAAAAAATCATTACTTTAACTTTTTTCAAAACCAAGGGGTCTAGTGAGCATATATTTGCATTTACTGGGGATACAAATTAGGCTCCTTGATCATTATGTATTATTCATTTGCATCCAATTTTTTCCTAAACTCTAGAGATGAATAGTTTAGCGAGCGAATACTTGAATTTTTCTATGAACTCTCTTTATGGGTTTTCAACCTGAAAAGTTCTGTGTCTCTTTCTCTACTAGTTTAATGTGTTTTGATTTAGTCCATTATACACTAGATTTTAAATTTGTATAGCTTTCACCATAGTGAAGGGTGTCTAATTAGGATATCATGGTCATTATTTCCCCAACATCCTTCTAAGAAAGAGATGAAAATATTTTAAACCATGGATCTTGGTTCTCAGGTCATGAATAATGATATGGGACAATCATACTTGGAATGGACCAAACCATTCTAGGATGTTGAGTTCTTCTATGATGATGTCAGGTCTCACAAGTATCATAAATCCATTTTTACAGAGTGACACATTTGGATGATGACCATGAGAGAATATATAGGATCCATATGAATGTGTGCAAAGTAAAAAAGGGTCCCTTTGATCCAGGTATCTTTTTTCAAGGTCCATGAAAGTTTTTTGGATACTTGAGGTGTTTGAGACATGAAGTGTGATTTATGGATAGAGGTTCTTAAAATATGGCGGAAGAACCCCATACTCTAGTTGACCAGGGTAAGTATCATGTGTTCCTTTGATAAAGGATGATAAAGTATGATGGTCTATAGAATTTAACATCATGTAGTAGGTACATACTTTCTTTTGTGCAGTTTAACTTCAAGTGGTAAGGACATTTTCCTTGAAATTAAATATCATTTAGTAAGGATGTATTTATTGTGCGGTTTTAATATCATGCAATTAGGATGTTTTCCTTGCCGTTTAATCTTCACGTGGTAAGGATGTGGGAACTATTGTGAAAAAAAGTTCAAGTTGTATTACATGCACTAGTAGGCCACACATAGATCTAGATTCCACTATGTATCCTATGATAATATGATTCAAGACACACTTACTTATTTAGGAAGGAAGTTCTTGTACAAGTCTGGCCTATACGTAGGGAGGGGTGATTTTTATGCTTATTTTTTCTAACTTGACCCAGGGTTGGAGAATCAAGCATCACTACATATCTTATGATGTCAGGAATCAAGTCACACATCATTCATGAATGGAGGTGTGGTAGGAGACTAATCACCAACAAATCCTCTCAGGGGAGGTCCACATGAATGTGAAACATTATGTCATACAAGGGTCATAAAATGTGAAATTCAATGTCATGTGGTGAGGACTCATGGTATACCCTTTAAGGTCTTGCATTCAGGACCATGGTGAGTCTGTCATGAGCTTTTATGCATTGTTTTTGTGAGGAATCCCTTACTGAAATTACTAATCTCACATGAGCTATGCTTGGTATGAGAAACAAGAAATGAAATGGTTCCTCTCACCATACAGAGGCGATTAAGGATATTATAGTGGGATTTTGTATCATGTGGTGGTTATACCAAGATATATGATTGAGGTGTCCCTACATATCTCAATGAAATGATAATCAAGCCATACATAGTTCTAGAAAACTCATTCAGTTTTATGTCATGATGTATAGACATCAATTGTGCAGTTTAACATCTTATGGTAAGCGCGTAGGTCACCATACATGAATAAAGATGAACCATTGGGGGATCCATGTAGTTTAACACCATGAGGTGAGGATGTTTTCCGTACAGTTTAGCATCATGTGGTCAAGAATCATATATGTAGTTTAACATCATATAAAAGGGATGCTTAAGAAAAATCAATACAGTTTAACATTATGTGGTCAGTACATGATACATTTTTCAATTTAAAGTATTTATTCCTAGGACTTGAGATGTTTTATATTTTAATTTATTTCTTATAAGATTAATTTTGTGTAGTTTAAAGTCCTTATAATAGAACTTAGGTTTCTTGAAGACAACTATGAAATGTATTTCTTGAGAAACCTTGCATTGGTGGGGGGTGAAACATATTCTCCATCCATTATGGCCAATGAGTAAGATCTATTATGATAGACCTTATGTATGATATAATTCCCTTACCATTTGGTTTATAGATTTGGAGGATTCTTACCTCGTATCATTGGGGTTATAAAAGCCAGAACCAATTCTCCTTGGAGGAATGAATAGAGTAAAAACTTTTTATTTAAGGCTTGTACGATCTGATTCTGATGGAATTCAAGGTTGTGAAATGTATGCAACATGTTCTAATTAAGATTCTACAATTCATCCAAAATATTTTGTAATTGATTATCATCCAAGATTTTTCCATAAATGTATATTCAAAGCAAAGGTAGTTGGACTTTTATGGGTAACACTTCCTCGGTATCATACACCAATGAGTATAGTGTTTATTGTGTATCAGTATGTGTGGTGGAAGGATAGGCCCATAAAGAATAGAGGATATTTTCTTGTCAAGACTTCTTATCCTTGTTCACCATCTTATGGATTATATATTATAGATTCTTATTAAAGGAATCTATCTATCCATTTTCCACTATATGATAGCGTGATGAGTGACTGGACTCAATATTTTACTCCTGGTGCATTTTCTTCAACTTCATATAGTAGAAGTTGGTGTTGTTATCCATCAATATTGGGTGAGGGACTCTGAACCCATTGATAATATGGGACTTTATGAAGTTGATGATATTTTTCATCCTGAAATCCTTGAGGGGTACTTACTCTATCCATTTGGAAAATATTTCAGTAGCAGTAAGGATATACTTGAACTACTTATATGTAGCTGGGGGATATTGACCCATAACTTTCATTCCCCAAATGGAAAACAACCAAGAATATTTTGATGTATGTAGAAATTATAGGGGTTTATGGATTAATTCTAAATGGATTTGGAATGAATGACATTTCCTATTGAATTCCACACAATCTTTTATATGGTTTTTTCAGTAGTAACCAAGCCTCCATATTTAGTGGGAGATCTTATTCCCAGGATAAGGAGAGCCATAGGATCCTGTATGTAATTATTCTATGATGGAGTGAATCACTATTTATGCTATGAATCTGAGTATTATTTCATAAAATCCATGGTTATAGAGGGCCTTCGAGTTATTTTGACCACCCTGTAGGGTAATGTTTGTTGTAAAATGCTGAATTTTCTCCCTTCATGTTTATTCTATCTAGAGTGTCCCATTTTGGAGATAACCAATTATGGGATCCATCCATATAGGTGTAGATATTGGTTAATCATTCTCTGGAGTGGTGTTGACCTGATTGATTGATCGTCATTAACGGGAAAAAAATTAAATTTGTTCACACCAACCAACGCACTTCCGCTACGCCCGGAACATATAGGGACCCCTTCCTAGAATACGGGAGGGGCGTTTCTGAGGTAATCATTTTCGTATTCCACTCACAGTCTATGGATGCATTCTCAAATAGAGAAAGAAATATGGGGGCATCTCTGTCACTTTCAAGGTGAGAGAGTCCATTAGAAGAGACATCATCATCCTCTAATTCCTATGTCAATATAGAGAGATTCCAGAAATAATTTTATTTTACACTGTCACTAGGGATAGGAGGGGCTTGGGCCTTTGGGCCTAGGTCTATCACCTCAACTAGATTTATGGGGAGAACATAGTCACTATTGAGCATACTCCAGGGATTTGTAGGGGTGGTTTCCAAACCATTGGGGGCTTCCACCTCTATATCCTCATCCACCATTGGTTTTTTTCCTTCTCTTTTATTGAACCATGATTCAGTATATGTGTCCTCATAAGTCTCAAAGGGGCGTTATCACCATGTAGTATACCAAATTTTCCATTGATGGTGTATTTCATACATTTATGGAATGTTGAATGTATCACCATGTTGATATGGAGTAGGGGCCTTCCATGTAGGATATTGTATGTGATTTATTTTTGGATAACCATTAAATCAGCATCATATGTGTTATCCCAAATTTTGGTTTGAGTTTGGTCTTCCTAAGAGGTCTTTGATTACACTTATCATACCCTTGAATGGTCTGCATTGTTGGATAAAATCCCCTTTTCACTATCCCAAACATCATAGTGTTCGGATTGGGATAAGTTTTATCTTGTATCCATTTTCAATCAAATTCCTTCCAATGTCAACATTGTTGAGTCTTCCCGAAACATATATGGGTCTGATGTGTCCCTGATCATGCTATGTGAATGAGATGGTGAAATGGAATTCCACTAACATGGTCTCTCTATGATGTACCTCATCTAAAATTACTTCTATATCGAATTAATATGCGCTTTGAAGGGCTTTAATGAGTACCTCTATGAGTTATTTTGAAAGATGGAGCACATCAAGGATTAGGAGATTGGATGGGATAATTGTTATCTATTTTAGAATATTTAAATTTTGTGCTAGAGGTTAGTGCTTCTCGAGGTGGGGTTTTTCTTTGAAATTTGGCTTAGGAATTGATTCATTTGAGGTTGATGGGCATGGTTCTTATGTAGTGGTCATGGGAGAAACTTCTTATAGTGGTGTGGGTCATGTTGGCCTTCCCTGTTTTCAAGTATGATTGGATAATCACACCCCCGCTAGTCGATCATGCAAGATGATTGAGTGAGGACGAATACTGGAGGGTTTGGAGATAGTTTTTTATCTTTGATCATATTTTTGGAGTGTATTCCTCCATGTTTCAACTACATATATGTTCTTTGTGGGTATTTTACTGAAATATTGGGTCCAACCATGCATGTGTTGTCCTCTGTATCCTTGGTTCCTCTTCATGCGACCTCATGTTCCTTGGTTTGGTGCAAAGAAATCATACTGAAAGGAATATTCATCTTTTGAGAAGGGTTCTACTAATTTTATCACATTTAAAGAACAAAATATGATATCTTCATTTAATGAGGTTTCGGTTTGGTGTGGTGGTTCCCTTGCTTCACATGTTATAAGGAAGAAATTTTTGAAGAGTAAGAGCTTACATTTGAGTAGAATAAAACTCTTCAACTTTTGTATCTTTCCTCATCTAGTGGTTGAGACTAGTTTTGGGAGAAATATATCATGTCACATTCTTAAATGGATGGGTTTTTGTGGGCCTATTTAGCTGTTCTCTTATGGTGTCATGATCTTAATCAACTTTCTTCTGAGTCATCTAGCTTTTGAACTTCCATCCATGACTGTCTGAAACTTTCTCCCTATCAACCTCTTCTTAAAACTGGGAAATGGTTTTGCAAGCCACCTACTCTATGGATTTATCTAACACCACCTATATAGAATTGACCATGACTTATAGGATGTATTTAAAGAAGAATAAGTCCTAGATATTATGACCAATCCTTCTATGGAAAGGGAACTAGTTAGGATGGTCAGTGAGGTTGACCTCATTGGGATTCCAAGGTTGTGGTAGATTTAGCAGGTTATTGTCTATGGCTTCCAAAATAATAATCAAATACTTTTTCATTTTAGAAGGAGTATGATTAATTAATTCTCTCCTAAAATCCTGGGTGACCCAGATTTCTCTATGGCTCTTGACGAGGGTGATTTTGTGGTTATTGCCACTCAATAGGTGGTGTTGGGCATTTTGGGCCTACCTAGGTGCTTGGATGGATACTATTTTTAGATTAAGAGTGATAGCTACAACTTCTTATTTTCCTAGCCTTTTCCCCTATACTGAGGGTATGAGTTAAGATTTGGATTGGGTTAGCAAAATGGTGTCTTCTAGTCATTGTTACATTTTTTTCGAACTCATGGAACCCACCTAGATACTTTATTGGGATAAAATTCATTTATAGCTTATCTCATATATTCTCAACATAGATTTAAATCAATTTATTCTATGAGAGAGGGATGATAAGTAAATTGGTTAAACCTTTAAATCTGGATATGAAGTCATACACCCTCTAATGTTCATGTTCTTTGATATTATTTAGGTTAACGATTGTCATTTTCCATAGTGTGTAGATGAAATGATAAAGGAATTGATGCAGAAGGTCTTCCCCCAAACAATGGATCCTGCTAGTAGAATACTATACTAAACAAAGGGTGGCCCTATCAAAGTCTGTACAAAACACCTCAGCTTTGTTATGTCCTGTTGATCTCGAGGGTCCATCATCAGGCCACATTGGGATACAAAGTCTGTGAGATTTTATTCGGGGCCACCTGCACTGTCAAAGGAAGAGAAGGTAGGATTTTTGAAATTGGGTGGGGGAAAGGTATCATCCACCCCCTTAGGATATGGCTTCCTCAATGGTTTTATATGTGCATGTCACACTTTCAAGACTTACATTTGATTATCCAGGGACTCGATGATGTTAAAAATTTATGAAGGTACTATTTTCTAAGCAACATCTCATCTACATGGAGTTGGTGGGGGTCAATGAGGATGTACCTCCTTCATCTTCTATTAATTCTTGATTCTTCCTAAGACTGAATGATCACCCTAGAGAGGGAGAGGTTTTCACTACAATGGAGGTAATTCATAATCATTTTTTATTTCCAAATTTATGTAGACCATCTACCTAAATCCATTTCTAGTACAGTGTAAGGATACCTCTCTTACTATTGGATCATTAATTTATAAATGTATGGGAGGAGGAAAAATTTTCCTCAACCTGAAGATGATACCCAATGGGAATATTTCACCTAAGTTTATCCTTGTTGAGTTGTATGAGAGTTTGTATCACATTCTCATAATTTGAAAATTGTTCCTCTATGGAAGGAAATTTGATTATTTGGGGAAGTGATTGAGATGTAGCCACACCTTTCCATTTTCCTTTGGTAGTGATACTCTATTGATTTGGAAACTCGATATTCATAGGTGCCATGTTTTAGACACTCCTTTGTTTCTGAGTGTGTGCAACCTTAGTTCCTGCATCCAGATCACCTTCCTCTCAGGGTAGGTTTTTCAGGTGTCACCCCTTAGTATTTGTTTCTTGATCCACAATATATATCATGTTGATAGTGATGATATTTATAGAGGGGGATCAGGCAATTATGGGTTTTCTATTACTTTTAACACAACAAGATGATTTTACACTACATTTTCTAGGGTCGTTTCTCGAACCCCTTTCCGTATTGGTCTATTTTGGATTACGACCCTACATGGGTCTGATTTCCTTCTTTGTATGCTCCTCCTATCTCAGCCAGTGAGTAATGACATTAAAGGATTTCTCAGTAAATATTTATGAATGGTCCATAAATAGAAAATGTTTTTCTTATAGTAGGAGGAATGGATTGGATGCTAATTGCCTATATTTTCCTCCCAAGCTTGAGAAGACCAATTTTCATTATGGTGATGAAAATTCTCCTAGACCGCATAGATGGGGTCTATATGATGTCATAATTGGCATTAATTGATCCTATTTTTGGGGATCCAATGATTCCATATGGGGATTTGATGAGTCTTGGGACATAAATTGAGATATAAATTCCCCCATCCCAGTTCATCTAGAATCACCATTGATTTCCCCAAGACCATGTAAGGGGATGATAAACCTGGTGTTGTAAATTAATAAATAAATGTTCCCATCCCAATAGGTTGGCGTTTGATGGATGCTAATGACTATATGTTTTGAATCCTCTCAGGAATTGATGATATGTGGGGTGGAGGTAGGGGTAGATATTCCCCCAACCTAGAGGTTTGAGTTATCTTCTAGAAAGATGTTATGGTAGCTACTACTGCAACCTACTTGATGCGGCACAGATGTGAACGTGTAAGAACTGGGTGTAATGGAAGCCTGTGATAGGAATCATTATTTATGTGAAGTTTTTTGGTCAGTTGAAACTCAGGCTTCTATGTCTGAAATGCATTCTTGTTTCTTTGAGGGGTCCAGTTCAATGATCTTCCAATTATATTATCCATCAATTCATGTTGTCTGGGCATTTTTAAAGTGGGGGCATTCTGTTTTAGTGACCAAATAGCTCACACATTACTCATTCTTCTAATTTTTATGGTGGATATGACATTATAAGATGTTGTATCTAAAGGTTTTTACTATTTAGGGACATAGTTAAGTGAAATCCTCCATATTTCTCCCATACTTGGATATTCACATCTGTAGATGCTCTATAAATTAGTCTATAGAGATTTTTAACTATGTAGAGACAAATATTGTGTAGTTTTTTATCATGATCCTCCATTACATGGTTCCAAGCTATGGAAAAGAAGGCTATATTCATCTAACAACAGAGTGTATTGATGGTATAAAGGTGATACTCATATCTTAGATAAGATATATTTCTAAACATCATTTTTTAATAAATATCCAATGTATTTTGGCATGGATAAGCTATGAACTCCTTTTCTAGATCATTTGGGACCTCATATTTAGAAGTGGAAAGTTACTAGAACATGGTGGAGAGGTTGTTTCTAGATTAATCTATCTATATGTCAATGTTGTCCCCATATTCATCAGTATTACACTCCTCCATCTGATCAGACCACAAATGATTCTTCTTGGGGTCAATTGCTAACTAGAGTGGAGTTTTACTAGAAGTTGATGTGCAACTATATAAAGTTTACCCTGATGTTTTGAGTGCATCTATATATGAAGGCATCTGATTTTAAAAAACCTATCCACAATGAGTTGTCTAGGAAAGGGGGTGATATTCTTTTCCATGGGAGATATCATTGTGGGGAGGTTAGCCATGGAGTATTTCATGAGTAGAGTCCTTTTTATCCTTATTTTCACTACCATGAAATGTACTATCATGGTAATGATTGTCTTATACTTAAATTGAATAGTTAAGGACCTTTAAGGTGTTGAGAATGTGTCTTGAAAAAACTCAAGGAAACTGGCATTGAGAATATTAGGGATATGAGCCTCATTTTTCATCATGTCTAGAATATGATGACCTACCTTCTTTAATTGTGTATGGATATGATCGTGTAGTATTATGTTTTTAGGAAATTGTTTATAACTGTAATGAGTTATGCGAGTATGATACAACTACTGAGAAGCTTCTGAAAAATTCCAATGAACTTCTTCATTATTAATAAGAATATGATACCATCCTAAGGCATGTTTCATTCTCACTTAGTGGGCCTTGGTTAGTCCTAAACCTTTGGAATGTGCCGCAGGTATTTTGTAGAAAGAATACGAGCCCTGTCTTGAGCAATGTGCCTCTCTCACTTCGTGATCCCCGGTTGGAACATGAATATGATTCATATTCGAATATTAATTACCCACTAGAATATGATGAAGGCCATCCAAAATTGTAGAAGGGATATGCACCTACTCCTATATTTCATCATAAGTATTCTAGTGTGGTTGTTCATCAGTGGAAGTAGGAATACGGACCTGGATCCCATGACTTGCTGGAATATGATAGGCAGATTCACTAATAGGAATATGAGTCTGTACAAAGGCATGTTCCATTATCACTTGGATATTCAAGACAAAATGGTGATATGATATTGATATTGGACCTTTGGAGTATGTCGTTGGTCTAATTTGACTGGAATATGAGTTTGTTCTTAGAAATGTTCTCCTATCACTTAGTGAGCCCCGAACAGAATGAGGATATGTACCCAGTCCTGGACCTTTGGAATATGCCACTGGAATTTTCAAACATGTATGTTATACTATTCCAAGGCATGTTCCATGGGTTTATGGATAAATTATATGTGGATTTATAATGCATGACATTTCCTGGTGAATTCCACATAGTCTTGTATATGGTTTTCTAGTAGAAACCCAGCCTCTGTATTTAGTGGGAGATCTTGTTCTCATGCTAAGGAGAGCCACAAGATCCTATATGGAATTCTTCTATGATGGATTGAATCACTATTTATGTTATGAATATGAGGATTATTTCATCAAATCCATGGGTATAGAGGGCCTTCTAGTTATTTGGACCACCTGTATGGTAAAGTTTGTTGCACAACACCGAATTTGTTCCCTCTCAGCTTGGTCTGTCTGTAGAGTCCCGTTTTGGAGATAACCAGTTATGGGATCCATCCTTACAAGTGTGGATATTAGTTAATCATTCTATGTAGTGGTGTTGAACTAAATGATTTCCCCCATATCGTAGATGTTGATCAACAAGACCATTATTTGTTGTGTGACACAGAAGATTTCTTCCTCCTGATAAGGTTCTCTTAGGACTATGGATCCATTAGATAATGTGTTTTCATGATAATTTTTTGATCAGGGAACATGATGAAATGTGTGATAAAAAGGTAATTCTTCCATTAATCTCCTGACATAATGAGTGATAAGGTTCAGTTATTCCATTTTTATGGTACATTCTCTATTGATCTGCTTTATCACTAGTTTTAAATCCCCTTTGATATTTAGGTAGGCTATATACAGTTGTATGGCTAGTTCCAAGACATAGATAAGGTTTTGGTATTCAGTATAGTGATCCTAGCCTCTTACATGTATTATTACATGATTTTAAGCAAAATTAACCATCAAATTACAATCCAAGGATTTTAAATTCGACTACATTAGGATGATTAGGTACATAAAACTGAAAAAAATGAAATATAATAAAACATATTTATTTTAAGGAACCATAAATAGATCCTAACTTTCATTAATATCCTACATCTTTATAGGATAACCTGGGGAATACATGAACAAAAGGGATGATCAAAGAATCCTAGCAAGGGTATAAACATATAAATAAAGCAAAGCACATGGGTTAGAAGGAAAAACATGATGACATAAAAAGTCATGGATCATGAATAAACATAAGGAAACATAACATGTAGATAATGAGAAAATGTAATAATGGAATCATAGGAATTTGGAAACAACCCACAACATGACATAATAATGAGTCAAGGAAAACTTTCAAGACCATTAAAAATTGCGGACAAAGTCCCATAAAGGATCTAGGAACACTCCCTATCCCAAAATGAAGTATCATGAGACAAAAAACTACCCAATCCATTTGATCACTATATAGGTTCACCCATCATAACATGTTCATGCATATGTGTGACACATGAAGAATAAAACATAATGAATAAACATTAGGGTTACCTAAGGAAATAAATTGGTATCATAATCATGTCATAAATAATAATAATGAGCATATAAAAGTGTCCATGAAAGAGTGGATTTAAAACATACATGGAAGCTCATAAGGTGACATAGACATAGATCATGATAAATGATTTCCAACTGCAGTGAAAACATGTAAAAATATTGTATAATAAACTTTATAAATAAGACACTTTGGTAGAGTTTATGGGAAAATTTTAATGATTATTTTAAAAGGAAAAAGAATAATTGTTTGTATAAAATAAGAAAAAAAACTGGATAATTTTTTAAGATAAAATGAGGTGTTTTATTAGAAAATGGTTTCTTAAAATATATTATTGAGTGTATTTGAAAATGGGTAAGAATTTTGGAAGTTCCCTTCAATTGGGCTTGCTTATCAGGAAGAATTAAGATGGGAACTTTTCTAAAACATGTATTTACCAATAAAAAAAGGATGATATGATTTGGATAAATGAATTTGGAACATATAAAAATAATTTATAATGTTTACAAAAAAATAAATAATAATTTCATTGGGTTAAATAGTGAGAAATCATAACCTAAAGGAAAAGTGGAGGTTCAGAAAGAATCTCTTACCTTATGTACAAAAGTGTTCTGCACTTGATCTTAATGTCCTTGATAATAAAATTAAATCCATTGATTAATTAATTTATAATATTTTCAACATATATTTGATTAATTATAATTTTATCATGTTTATTTATGTCTATTATGATGTGTTATAGTGTTCAATTTCATCGTTTAAGAGTGTTCGTTTTCTAGGTTTTCATGATCGGTTAACTTGTA
The DNA here is from genome assembly GCA_963277665.1 of Viscum album. Taxonomy (NCBI): domain Eukaryota; kingdom Viridiplantae; phylum Streptophyta; class Magnoliopsida; order Santalales; family Viscaceae; genus Viscum; species Viscum album. Next base: position 567,033,301 of record OY728153.1, on the reverse strand, counting down.
TACATTTATAGAGGATCATCTAAAATAGGAATAGATATCCATAATTGAAATTATATTTTATTAATGAACTTATATAAGGTTAATTGTCTTATATATCATTTTTTATATGATATGAGGATGAATCATTAGATAAAACATTAATGATAATCATTTAGCTTAATTTGGAAGTTTTTCGATCATCACTAACTAGTTTCATTTTATTATTTAATATTATATATATATGATATTTCAAGAAAATTAAAAGGGTTTTAAAATAAATTTTAATATCCTTTTAAACCATTATAATTCTTCTATGACCATACATGATTGCGGTATGGAAAAATGAAAATCGATCGTCCACAATGGCGGTAAATCAACACATCACGGATGATGTTTTCATTTTCAGAATAAAATGGAGAGGAGAATGGGTTTGATGATGAATTATTCCATTAAAAATCACAATATATATAACATACTATAGTTATAATTCAACTTGGATAATTATATATAAGGAGAGAATAATAAGGGAAAATAAAAAATTAAAATAAATTAAAAGAAACTAAAGAGGACTTTACCTCTTGAATTTATCCTCCTTGAGAACCCCCTTAGGGAAAAAGGTTTGGTATTTTGATGAGACCAAGGGATCCTAGAAATGGGGAAGGGTCTTTTGAATATTACTATATAGAACTTGGATAATATTCAAGTCTTGGAAGGTGTGAGGAGAAGAGGTGGTGAGGGGTGGTATTTATAGTGGAGGAGATGGGGGGTTTTCTAATCATTTTATTCAGTAGATTATTATTTTGGCTCAATACTATGAATAGTTTTGAACCTTATAACTAAATATTTTAAACTAATTAACTATATTTCTAGATTTTGGGCTTAAATCAACCTTACATCAATATTGACTCAAAAATTCATGTATTTAGCTTTTATTGTAAATTATTGTATTTTATTATTCACCATAAATTCAAGTAATTTATAAAAACACAAAAAAAATTAACACTATACATTTTTTGACCTGTATAATTGAAAAATGAACTCAATTTTATGAAAATAATTATCTAAATATGAGACATTTAATTTTTAATTAAAATTATCCTTTACTTGGGAAATACAGATTTTAAAATTATAACCAATTTTATAATACTTTGTAAAATTAATTAAGGTCTCATAAAATTATATTATAATCATAAGAAAATAAAATATTAATTTATGAATATATTTTATAAAAATAAAATTTCTTTTAAATAATTATATTAATTATATAATTGAAAATAAATATTTATGTTTTATAAAAATACAAACACTTAATTAATAATTTTTTAAATATTTATTTACTTACACTATGATATAATTATATCATATTTTCATTTATAAGATACCTTAATTTTTTTATAATTTCATAGATGTGGTTGCTATTCTTTTGGATGGATTACTATTCCTAATGGTTACATTACTATTCCAAAGTTCAAGTTACTATTCTCTTGCTATAGGTTATTTAACTTCTAGAAATACCTATTATTTAATTCAATTATCTTTTATAAAGTTTGTTTTGTGTTATCTATGTTATTATATGTGATTTATACTATATAAAATAATTATAAAAAGGAAATTTCCATTGATAAAATTTTGGGTCATTACATTCAACCTCATTATTTATGCAGCCCTCACATAGTGAGAAAGAGTAGGGAAAATTTTCTTTGTATGGATAGACAAATAAAATCCCTAATCCAACATGGTTTATCTTTGGGGTTTCCATACTTTTGCTGATAGTACATTGTGAGGATCCATTAAAATACATCTCCAATGTCTGAGGAGTTTAATTGTCAAAAAATACCCCATATTCTAGGAGCTTGGTGTCCACTAGTGTATTCTCCAAGGCCGGATGTGCCACAAGGAAATAATCCAGGGATTTTCCTTTCATCTCCTTCTGTGAAATGAACTGGATGTCATATTATTGAAGAATGACCACCCATCGAGCCATAGGCCCAGTTTGCATGTGGAGGCCAAGGATGTACTTGATAGGATCAATACGATAGACCAGAAGGACTTTGTGGTGCTATAAGTAATGCCTCATATTTTTCACCATGAAGATGAGTGAAAGGAAGTTATTCTCAACATTTAAGTATCTAGTCTCAGTACCTATCGTTATTTAGCTAAGGTAATATAGATTGTTCTCACTCCCCACATTATTGTTTTTTGTGTAATGAGGGAGCCCATTGAGCATTCCATGGCATCCACATACAAGATGAGGGGCCTCCCTTGAACTATAGGCATCAGAAAAGGTGGTTATAGTAGATACTTCTTGAGAATTTTGAAGGCTTCTTGGTAATCCTTATCTCATTGGAAGTTGATTCCCTTATTTATTATCCTAGTGAAGGGGAGAGGATTTCTATCCATGTTTCATATGAAACACAAAAACGTACGTGATATTCCCTTGGATTCCCCTCAAATATTTGATATTTTTCGGGGATGGAAGTGCTTAAATATAACTAGACTTCTTTAGGCCGACCTTGTTGTCACGATGGAATACCACAAAGACAAGGAACTTACTTAATGTTACCCTAAAGGTACATTTTATAGTATTCATCTTCATAATGTGTTGTCATAGCTTATTGAATATCTTTGAGGTGACCACATCACTGTTAGTATTTAACCACTAAGTCGTTGAAATGGTATTCGGATATTCTTCCCAATAATGAATTAAATATATGATGCATGATGCATTGGTATGAAGCACTGGAATTATTTAACCTAAAGGGCATGAACTAATATAAAATGATCCCTTGAAGAACTCTGAAGGTAGTGAATTCATTATCTTTAGTGAAAATATATATTTCTCTGTACCCTGAATACCCATCCATGAAGGAAAGGGCTTGGAAGCCAGCAGTTTCATCGATTAAGAGATCTGTGATCGGCAATGGGGAATCATCTTTGGGTAATTCCAATTAAGGCCACTAAAATCGATCCAGACCCTAAACTTCCAATTATTTTTCTTGAAAGGGATGATGATTTTGGTGATCCATCATGGGTATTTCACTTCTCGAAAAAAGTTTTATTTTATTAATTTGTCAACTTCCACCTCTAAATTGGTGGTATGAGAGGGTTCATCCTTCTGGATTCCTTCTTGAGGTCATGATGCTCCTTGGGTAAGTCGAGATGGTGTATAGGAAGATATGGATTCAGTCCAGGCATTTATATATAGTTCTAAGTGAATATATATTAGTGAAACTTTAGAAATACAAAATACTTATCTTTATCTTCAAGGGGAATATCATAACTAATCAGTGTAGGTAGAGGGTATTCTTCTATTCCAATATTCACCAACCTGAGCTCATCATTGGTGGTAGGGACTATTGGATTTGGTGGCCTAGAATGAACTACTTTTTACATTATTCATTAATAAATACCTTATAATATCTTGATTGTTCTTATATGATACAATTCATGTGATAATGTCCTAAGGATAGCTGTTTCACTAAATGGTCATAGTGGATCCCTACTATGATGAGAACCTGGAAGTTCCATAACATTGTTCTTGAATATATGTTCTATAACAACCCTACTCCTTATTACACACAAAAACATGATTTATTACAAAAACTCTTCACTTGATACAACATATAATATCGAGAGGTCTAGTTTCTTTGGGTCTTAGGATCATTACATAACAACTTAGAACATAAAACATACAACATCTTTATTGAAAACTTCCTTTACATGACCACTACATTTCCTCGTACTTAGCCTTTCATAGGATAACCTGAGGACATGCATAAGAAAAAGGGTGAGGTATAAAGGCCAGTAAGGTAATGAACATGGAATAACATGAGTAAAAAAATACATGTTAGAAAATAGGCATATCAATAGAGCATAACAGAAGCATGAAAATAAAGGCATGATAAAGCATGATAATCATAACATGAAAATGTGGCAACAACACTTAACATGGAATTAGCATTAGACAAGGCCCATTACACATGGATCATGAGTAAACGCTCATTGCACATGAATCACGAGTAACCCTCGTTGCACTTGAATTATCATGAGTCAACACTCATTGCACATGACGTATCATGATAATATACTTTACCCAATGCATTGGAGCGCTATCAGGGTGCACCCTTCTTAAACATTTCATTTCATGCATAAGTGTGGAACATGGATCATAAAACATGGATTCATTAAACTTCATCATTTATTCCACAATATTGGATATTTTAATTCATACATGAAACTCTATAATCAATAAGTAAATGTGCATAATGGTGAATACCCTTGATAGAGAAATGGGCATGGTATTCACTACACAATGACTTTGTCTTGAAAAAACGTGGTGAAATTTTGGCAGCATAATGGCATGACATAAGAATTAATAAGAAATTTTGATGTGAGAGAAAGGGGAGTCTCATCATATGTACATGAAATGGACGGTAAGGGGGTCATATAGATACATGTCCCAACAAATGTAATGGAATTTGGATTCACAATACAAAATAATTGCTTGAATGTAAATGAGAAGAGATAAACTCCTTATAGAATTTTGGCATGGTAACAGGTGTAAATGGAAGGCATTAATGAGAGAGAAAGGGGCCTCCCATCATTCAAACATAAATAGGGAAGTATGGGGGAGGTGCAAAACAATACCCCAACATTTATAACTGAAATTAAAAATGCATAACAACTTAAATAAAATTCAACAAAAATGAGAAAGGAAGAAAACCCTTACTTGGAAGTGTGCTTCCAAAGTCTTGGGAGAGGCTTGAGATAGGTTTTTTGGAAGCATGGGTGGGTTTATATAGGAAAGGAGATGGAATTATTTATTATTTAGGTTTGGGACACCTCACATTAAACTAATCAAAACCACAAACCAGTCCCTGGTTTTTACCCATGGTTATATCCAATGGGGAGTGGAAAACAATATTTTATAAATTCAATGGCCAAACATCCTAAAATAATATGGTTGCTTACGTGGAGGTGAGTCACACTCTCAAAGAAAACAATTTAAAAAGACAAAATGTTTTATAATTCTTGAATGGTCCACTAAAGCTTTGTAAAATAAATCAAACAAACCCAAAAATCACATTATTTTAATGGTAAAACAAATATTGGCCAAACATAATGTTTATATTATTTTATTACGTCACTATTGGGTCATTGTGATGTTATAAAACACATTATATATTTAAACGGTATTTAATTTTTACCCAAAAAATTCGCCTGTCTCATAAAATTATGAAAAATTCACTATTGGATAATTTCGATGTCATGATTCCAAAAATAATATTCATTTTATCTAAATAATTTTCTAAATATGTGAATTTTTAGTTTTAAAATAAAAACCGACATTTATCAAAAATTCATGGGTTTTGAAAAAAACAACTTTCAAACCTTACAAAGAATTACAATTACATTCATAAAATTATATGATAATTTATATTTAATTAAAAGTAATTTAATAATAATAATTTTTTTAAAAATATTATTTAATTCAAAAATCCATTAATTCATCAAAATAGACTTCTTAGTTGAATATTAAGTAAAAATACTATTTGTGCTTTAAAAACAATTTTCAAAGTAACAATAATAAAATGAAAGTATATTTTTTATTATATACAAAAATAATGGACATAATCATAGTACTAGGGTCTTGTTACATAACCCCTTAAAACACCTGCATAAGACTGAAGGGTAAGGTGTGCGATGGTGACAGACTCTTGGGGTGGCTCAGATAACATCGCTCAGGTGGTAATCTCTATTAACATCCACTTCTCCTGTAGTCGGTTCCTCTCTAGCTTATAGTGTTCAATCTCAGATTGGGCTTGGTCAAGAGCGAAGACCAATGATTCCACATACGTTTCAAGCTTCAATAAATGGGATTTGTATGGGTCAAGTCTACTGGATGAGGCCATCACTTCCTTTTTCTGAGTAAATTGGATTTGTTAAAGTCCTATATTTATACTAATCATGTGATCACTATTCAACAACTATATTAGAAACGGTCACAATTATTAATGGTATTTTAAAATCCAGAAACATAAAACAAAATAAGTGCATATGTTGTATAACCATTTCACATATTAATACATTTAATAGGATCAAGATAGATTTTCATTAACAAATGTTTGAGTCATTACAATCTTCCCCCCTAAATAAATTTCACCCTTGAAATTTCATTTTCCCAGACTAAAGAAGATGAGGGTAACTATGCTTCATCACTTCCTCTGATTCCCATGTCGCTTCTTCAAACTCGTGGTTTCTTCACATCACCTTGATGAGGGGCATTGTCTTATTTCGTAGAAATTTTTCTCTATGATCTAAGATCTTCACTGGTTTCTCCTCATAAGAAAGATCATCCTATAACTGTACAACCTCTGATGAGATTACATGTGAGGGGTCTGGTATGTAATTCCCTAAGAGGGATACATGAAATATGTCATGTACTTTGGGCATGGTAGGTGGAAGTGCTAGTCGATTGGCCACATCCCCAACACGATCATAAATCTCAAAGGTAATGATTTATCTATGACTTAACTTCCCTTTCTTTCCAAACCTCATGACCATCTTCCATAGAGATATGTGTAGAAATCACATTTCTCCAACTTTAAACTCAAGGTTTCATTAATGGTTATCTGCATAACTCTTCTGTTGACTCTGGAATACCTTGATATGTTGCTGAATGGTTTTCACCTTCTACACCATTTTATCAACCATGTATTGTCCTATCAGCTTGCGCTCACCAACTTCATTCCAAAATGTCAGTGTTCTATACCTCTTCCCATACAGGGCTTCATATGGTGACATTTTCATGATCAAGTGGAATCTATTCTTATAATAGAACTCAACTAGAGGAAGATGTTAATCCCATCATCCTTTGAAGTCCATTGAGCATGCTCTCAACATGTCTTCAAGTGTTTGGATATTCTGCTTAGATTAGCCATCAGTTTGAGGATGATAAGCCGTACTGAATTTCAACTCAGTATCTATAACATATTGAAGACTCTTCCAAAACATAGAGGTGAATCTTGGATATCTATCAGATATAATAGATTGTGGTACTCCATGAATACTTACCACTTCCCTGATATATATCTGTTCCATTTGATCCAATGAAAAATCCTCTCGAATTGCAATGAAGATTGCAGACTTTGTAAGACGATCCACAACAACTCAGATTGCATTGTTTCCTTTGGATGTATTTGGAATTCTGGTGACAAAGTCTATGGTGATGTTCTCCCATTTCCACGCTGGTATGGGAAGTGGTTGCATCATCACCTTAGACTTCTTCCTCTCTTCCTTCACTTGATGACACACCGGGAACTTTGATGTATACTCAGCGATCGCCTTCTTCATATTATCCGACCAATAATGTTGTCGAAGATATCCATACATATTTGTGTTTCCTAGGTGAATAATGAAATTTAAACTATTCAAATCATCCAAAAGTTCCTTCTTCAGCTCCGAACTTGATGGAACACATATTCTTTTCCAAAATCTCACAATCCCTTCTTCATTAACATTGAACTCCAAGGATTTCCCTTTTCTAATAGCTTCCACTTTATTTTGAATTCATGCATCATCCTTTTAAGCATCCTTTAACTTTTCCAAAAGAGATGATTGAGAAATCATTTGTGAAAGGATTGATGATTTTCACTTCATTATGACTCCCATGTCCATATTCATCAAATATAAGAAGATTGAATCCTTCTCAAATCTCATCAGTGATAGAATCGCTGGGTCCTTTCTACTTATAGAATTTACCAGCTTGTTTGATTTCCCAGGGTGGTAATGGATTGGACAGTTATAGTCTTTAATCAGCTCTAACCATCTTCATTGGCGCATGTTCAACTCTTTCTATGTGAATATATACTTGAGGCTTTTGTGGTCTGTATATATTTCACACTTATCCCCAAAAAGATAATGCCACCAAATTTTTAAAGTGAAGATCCCTGCAAACAACTCCAGATCATGTGTTGGATAATTCTGCTCATGAACATTCAATTGCCTTGAAGAATAATCAATGACTTTGTCATTTTGAATCAAAACACATCCCTGTCCCTTCTTTGAGGCATCACTAAATACAACAAAAAATTCTCTACTTGTGGGTAAAGTAAGCATGGGCGCAGTGATAAGCCTCTTTTTCAACTCCTTTAATCTTTCTTCACATTCATCACTCCAATTAATCTTTACTCCCTTCTGAGTTATCTTGGTAAGAGGTTTGGACAATCGTGAAAAAATTTCTCACAAATTTTCGATAATATCTAGCTAACCCCAAGAAGCTACGGATATCTGTTAATGATATTGGCCTCAGACATCCCTCTATTGCAACTGTTTTTGAGGGATCCACATATATCCTATTTCTTGTGATGATATGGCCCAAGAATGATACCTCTTTCAACCATAACTCACACTTTCTGTACGTTTCATAGAGCTTCTCCTTTCATAAGGTCTCTAGAAAAGTTCTTAAATTCTCCTCGTAATCCTCCTTGGTTTGGGATTATATTATAATATCATCTATAAATACTACCACAAATTTATCAAGTTAATCTCTAAAGACTCTATTCATCAAGTCCATGAATATTGTTGGAGAATTAGTGAGTCTGAAAGGAATTACTATGAATTCATAGTACCCATATCTTGTACGAAAAGCAGTCTTGGGGATATCTTCCTTCTTCACCCTCACTTGATAATATCACAACCTAAAATCCACCTTGGAGTAGTATTGTGCTCAATGCAGTTGATCGAACAAGTCATCAATTCTTGGGAGAGGATATTTGTACTTTATCATGATTTTATTAAGCTCACGATAATCAATGAAAAGGCGCATTGACCCATCCTTCTTATTGACGAAGCGGACTGGTGCACCCCATGGTGAAGCACTTGGGTGTATAAACCCCGTATCCATATTCTCTTATAGTTGTTTCTTCATCTCCTCAAGCACCACAACATCCATTCTATATGGAGTCTTGGATATTGGAAATGCCCCAGTTATAAGATCAATTGAGAATTCAACATCTCTTCTAGGAGGAAGACCAGGAAATTACTCAGGAAACACTTTAGCAAATTACCTCACAATTGGCATGTCTTCAAGGATGGTTGCTTCCTTGGACTCAATCATCTGATCTAGATATGCATGCTCATAGGGTAGTAGTATCCACGCTTGAGATTATGGAGATAAAAAAGATTCATCCTCCTCCTTGCACTTGTACAGAGTCGGGGTTCGATTCTCCACATGGAGAGTGATTTTCCTCTCATGGAAATTTATGTTGGTTCTATATAAGGAAAGCCAATTCATGCTGAGAATTTCATCAAATTCCACCAGAGGTAGTATGATGAGGTTCACTGGAAAGTTCAATCCACATAGTATGATAGGGGAGTAGTTATATTCATGGGATGCAATGATTTCCCCATTTGTCGTACTCACCGACATCTTTACTTACATGATTTGTGGTGGTGTTGGGATTATTCTACTAAACTTTATGTATATAAAAGAATGTGTAGAACCTGAATCAAAAAGTATATTCTCTATTATTGAATAAATAACTAGATTACCTGTCACCACTTCATTGCCGGGGTTCACTTTGGCGGTAGTGATGGCAAAAATCGCCCTTGCTGCCTTGGAGGTTGTTGGTTGCCTCTGAAAACCCTTGGCTTGGGGAACTGATTTTCAAGATTCCCTAGTTCTTTTCAGTTATAGAAATGAAGAACATGTTGAGGTTTTAGTGGAGAATTCATCTCCTCTTTCGCAGCCACGATTTTTTCTTTTCGGTAGTAAATGGCTAGGTGCCCTTCCCTTCCACACCTAAAGAATTTCCTCGTCCCCTTTAGGAAATTTATGGGGTGCTTATTTCCTCACCTTTGGCAAGTGGGGTGCAGGATTTTCTTAGCACCGTTTGATTTATCCATCAGACCACCAGAATTGAAGTACACCTTATGCTTCTTATCCTCATGATACCCCTGAGGTTTTCCAATATCCATTTCGACCTTGAGGGCACATTGGACAATTTCCTCATAGCTGTCGAAGTCACGGATCGCCAGCGCTTTCTGCAGGCTAGGTTTCAACCCACCAAAGAAGTGGTCAACCTTGCATTTGGGGGTAACAAAAAAGCCAATATAATATCATGAAAGCCATGTGAATTTTTCCTCGTATTCTCTGACAAATTCTTCATCCTTTTTCTTTTGGGCAAGGAAGTCCCTTTCTATCTTAAGCCAGAGGGTGTGTGGAAAATATTTATCAAAAAACATCTTCCAGAAATCCTTCCATTCTAATGCCTCGATCTCTTCCTCAGGCTTCATATTTTTTATCAATGTCCACCATTTATTGGCTTCACCCTTTATACGATAAGTATCTAGAAGAACCTTCTCTTATTCTGAACATTGAAGGATGGAGAAGATCTTTTCAATGGAGTTGATCCATTGATCGGCGATTGAGGGGTCGGATGATCCATTAAAAGTAGGAGGCATTTATCTCATGAATCTCTCGATAGTGACTTGTTCTTTCTTAGAGGGGGTTGAACATTCTTATTGACCCATGTTTCTATTCAAATCTTGATTTAACTGAGAGAGTATCATGACAAAGTTCATGATTCTCGCTCCCATTTGATTGGGGATCTCATTAGAACAATCATCGCATTGATCTTCGCATTGACTGTTAGCCCACATCCTCTTATTACTGTCCATTGTCTAGAATTAAAGGAATGTTAGGGGTAACACATAAAGGGTAATCCAATAACAAAATAGATGACTTATAAATAGATTTTATTTCCTTAACTTATGAATCTATTAGATTCAGTCTATGTTATCCATGATCTACTTTCTAACATATATTATTAGAGAATTTTTTTAAGTCCCTTAATAATGGTTCATACTAAGATTGTAAATTTACCAAATCATATCCCCCGGGGGTTTCGTAACCAAGAGTGCAGCAAGGCCTATTTTCATGAACCAGTTCCCATTCAATTCTAGCTCAAAGCGGTGTTTTTGGGTTTTAACCCTAGGATACATCTACGCCAGAGCTGCCTCTACCTGTTCGTATCCCAACAGGGATGTATTTTTTTGATAAAATACTTACTCAATACTCATCAAAACTTAGGGATGTTTATATTAAACTTATTCTTGTATCAATGCCTTCACTAGGTTTTTCTAATCCTAATCCCAAAAATAACTAAACATATCCTCTGATACCAACTATAACAACCTTTCTCTTTATTACACACTTAAACATGATTTATTACACAAAATATTCACATTATACAACATAGAAGATCGATAGGTCTAGTGTCTTTGGGGTTTAGGATCGTTACATAACAACTTAGAATATAAAACATGAAACATATTTATTGAAAACTTCATTTACTTGACCACTACATTCCCTCGTACTTAGCCTTGCATAGGATAACCTGAGGACATGCATAAGAAAAGGGTGAGATATAAATCCTAGTAAGGAAATCAACATGTAATAACATGAGAAAAATAGTACATGTTAGACAATATTCATATCAATAGATCATAATAGAAGCACGAACATAAATGTCTGATAAAGCATGATAATCATAACATGCAAATGTGGCAACAACACTTAACATGGAATTAGCATGAGCCAAGGCCCATTTCATATAGAGCATGAGTAAAACCTCTTTGTACATAAAGCATGAGTAACCCTCCTTGCACTTGAATTAGCATGAGTGAACACTCATTTCACATGACGTATCATGATACTATACTTTACCCAATGCATTAGAGCGCTATCAGGGCGCACCCTTCTTAAACATTTCATTTCATGCATAAGTGTGCCACATGGATCATAAAACATGGATTCATTAAACATAATCATTTATTCCACGATATAGGAATGTGGAATTTATACATGAAACTCTATAATCAATAAGTAAATGTGCATAAAGGTGAATACCCTTGATAGAGAAATGGGCATGGTATTCACTACACAATGACTTTGGCTTGGAAACACGTGGTGCAATTTTGGAAGCATAAAGGCGTGATATAAGAATTCATAAGAAATGTTGATGAGATAGAAAGGGGGTCTCATAATATGTTCATAAAATGGATAGTAAGGGGGTCATATAAATACATGTTCCAACAAATGAAATGGAATTTGGATTCACAATACAAAATAATTGCTTGAATGTAAATGAGAATAGAGAAACTCCTTACAGAATTTTTTCATGGTAATGGGTGTACATGGAAGTCATTAATGAGATATAAAGGGGTCTCCCATCATTCACACATAAATAGGGGAGTATGGTGGAGGTGCGAAACAATACCCCAACATTTATAACTGAAATTTAAAGGGCATAACAACTTAAAGAAAATTTAAAAAAAATGAGAAAGGACGAAAACCCTTACTTGGAAGTGTGCTTTCAAAGGCTTGGGAGAGGCTTAAGAGAGGCTTTGTGGGTGCTTGGGTGCGTTTATATAGGAAAGGAGGGCGAATTCATTATTTTTTAGGTTTGGGACACATCACATTAAACTAATCAAAACCACAAACTAGCCCTTGGTCGTTTCCCATGGTTTTTGCCAAATGGGAGTGGAAAAAATATTTTATAATGCCAATGGCTGAACATATTAAAATAACAGGGTTTCTTATGTAGAGGTGAGTCACACTCTCAAGGAAAACAATTTAAAATCACAATATGTTTTATAAGTCTTGATGGGTCCACTAAAGATTTGTAAAATAAATCAAAAAAACCAAAAATCACATTATTTTAATGGTAAAAAATATATTGGCTGAAAATATTATTTATATTATTTTATTACATCACTATTGGGTCATTATGATGTCATAAAACACATTATATATTTAAACGGTATTTAATATTTACCCAAAAAAATTGATTGTCTCAGAATGTTATGAAAAATTAACCATTGGATAATTTTAACATCCTGATTCCAAAAATAATATTCATTTTATCTAAATAATTTTATTAATATGTGAATTTTTACTTTTAAAATAAAAATTAACATTTATCAAAAAATCATGGGTTTTGACAAAAACTACTTTCAAACCTTAATAATAATTACAATTGCATTCATAAAATTATACAATCATTTATATTTAATTGAAAGTAATTTAATAATAATAATAATTTATTAAAATATTATTTAATTCCAAAATCCATTAATTCATCAAAATAGACTTCTTAGTTGGATATTAACTAAAAATACTATTTGTTCTCTGATAACAATTTCAAAGTAAAAATAATAAAATGAAAGTATATTCTTTATTATATACAAAAATAATGTACCTAATCATAGTACTAGGGTCTTGTTAAATACCCCCTTAAAACACCCACATAAGACCAAAGGGTAAGGTGTACTATGGTGACAGACTCTTAGGGTGGCTTGGATAACATCACTCGGGAGGAAATCTCTATTAACTTCCACTTCTCCCATAGTCGGTTCCGCTCGAGCTTAACATGTTCAAGATCAGCTTGGGTTTGGTCAAGAGTGAATCCCAATGTTGCCACCTCCTTTTTGAGCTCTGATAAATGGGCTTCATATGGGACAAGTTAACTGGATGAGGCCATCGCTTCCTTTATCTGAGTAAATTGGATTTGTTAAAGCCCTATATTTATACTAATCATGGTATCATTGTTCAACGGATATATTAGAAACGGTCATAATTATTAACGATATTTTAAAATCCAAAAACATAAAACAAAACAATTGCATATGTTGTATAACCATTTCACATATTAAGAAATTTAATTGGATCAAGAGGGATATTCATTAAAAAATGTTTGGGTCCTTACATGTTCTATGTCTGGATGATGTTATTTGAGGGACACAAATAATATAGGCCACTATGGGTAAGGAATCATAAAACTTTGAGGCACCTTCTCATGGTGTGTGACCTTGGTAATATCCAGGAGGCTATTATGAGAACGAGACTCGCCAGTAGGAAATCCACATTTCATAGTGTCATTGGATGTTTCTATCTTCGGATGTATGTATTGGTACTTAGACTTTAAGATTATTATTAATGGGTTTTATAACTCATTCACTAATATGTATTGAATAAAAATGTGATGACACACTATTCATAGCATGGTAGGGTATATTGGGTGCGTCATGAGTAATATTGCAATAATAGATAATGAGAGAAAATATTTGTCCCTTTTGTTCCATAACGGATGTAGATATATCAGGCCCTATGATAAAATTGATATAGCCTAAATAAATCCATGGCCATGGTAAGGAATGGGAAACTTCAATTTCCAGAAGTCAAAGAAAGAATAATCGATAACATGGATTTATGGCACCAGCATGCAACCTGCTTGATTCAATATATTTAAACAAAGGGATTACATTACAAGGTAAGCATTCGTAGTAGGTGACACTTCATTGAGGCATTAACTTTTCTCTCAATGGGTGCATTTACATGTTTTTAGACGCTAACCTTGGACTTTAGGTAGGCTCTACCTAATTCCACTGGGAAAGATTCCTAGAGGGTCACACACTAAGTGTGTCCAAGTATCTCAGCAAAAAATTAATTTAACAAGTTGATTAAAGATTATTCTCGGTTGTGGTTTAATAATTATTCAAGGATGCCTAATCAAATTTATTTTAGCACTAGTTATTTGAGATAATATATTGTGGGTGAAATAATATATTTATTAGCAAGTAATGAAGTAATATTTATTTAAGAAATAAATAGTCATTATTCAAGGTTTAATAAATATGGTGGAGGAAATAAAGAGAATGGAAAAACAAAAGTACACATCATGTATATTAATATACACGTTGTGCAGTTTTTTTGTGGATTTGAGAGAAATAATAATATTTATTTAGTTAAATAATAATAGGTGTAATTCACTGGGTGCATTCCAAGTAATAATAATAGTCAACTGTTATTATTAGACATGGGGTCTTACTAAGAATTAAGTGAAATGAATAAATGCTTCTGGGTTATTAATTCATTTTATTATTCTAAAATCCCAATTATATTATTCTCGTTATCCTAGTCATTAATTGTTGTTGTGCACAACATATCTAGTGAAAGATCGCAAGACAAGATGAGATTCTTTTCTTCCAAGAACTCTCTCAAGCTATGAGGGAGATCCTCCTCCACTGGATCAAGGAGAACACTTTGCAAGTGGATATCAAGGTGATCGAAGGTGGACAACGCAAGCGAAGGCTCTTCCATACTAGCACCAGAAGATCCCTTCGGTGATGTCTAGAGTTACATGGAGCATGTGTGGATCACCACTAGATGAATCCTACACTTGGATTCTACTACACAATGATGGATCACATTATATCTGGACCAAAAACATCAATGGATAGAGAATTTCATAAAGGTAATTATTGTCTTTTAATTAAATTAATTATAACCAATATATGATGATCCTCTCTTTGGTTCCGAGACTCCCCTATTTTCTTTCATTCTTCATTCTATTCCAAATAGCTGGCATTTTATTATCATGATGGATCTCAGATTGATCATTGTTAACGTAAAAAAATTAATGTTGGGTACACCAACCAATGTGCTTCTATTGTTCCTGGGACCTACAAGTGGTATCAAAGAGGTCATATCGTTGATTATAATTATTTTGTTTTTTATTGGTAATTTATTAATTTAATAATTTAGTTGTTTCAATTCAGTTTAATAATTCTATAAATCTAAATCTCAAGATCTATTCCCCTATTTTGTTTCTCATTCAACTTACAGAAATGATTTTTTATTTTAATTTTTATTAAAATAAAACAGATGATCTCATCCAGAGGTGCCAAAGCTTCCTGGACGTACAACACCAGAACATGTGGCATGTATTCGGTAGTACATGTCATGTAGTATAGGTTTCATGCACCGAGATAGTTCTCTAAACTAGGTTGTGTCATTGGATTCTATCTAAGTATTTAAGACTCTGTGTGTTGACCAGGAACAGGTGGAACATGGTTTTCGAATTACACGTTGTGTGGCCCACTAAACACTGTGTGTTGTCCCTTCAAGTTACGGTTGGACCACGTACCCCATACACGGATTGCCCTGCTGAAAACGTGTAACGCATATACTACACAGTGTGTGTCCCACTGAATACGTTGTGAACTCCGAAGATTTATGAAGTACATCTACACGACATCTCCATGGTCATGTACTTCGGATGGAAGGTGAAAAAAAGTACACACCTTATAGTCGGAACTACACGTCGTGTACTCATCCAAATTACAGAGATTTCTTAAAATTTGTTATTATATTATACAAACCCTTGAGACATGTACCATAGTGTGGGCGTAAAGCTGAGGCACAACACATGATAGGTGTTTTATAAATATGTGTTTAATTTAACATTTGTGTAATGTTAATTTCTACTCATTGGGTAGTTATGAATGTGAATTCACTGGTTTTCCTCCATGGTACAAGTTACGTACAAAGATAATTTTAAATGAATTTATTTGTTTAAAATTGTGATGGATGAGAATCTCAAGGAAATTCAGAAAAAAGGTTTAAGATAAAAGGATTGATTAATTAAAGATAATTAATTGATTGGAACGTGATTTATCTTACACAAAAATAATTAAAGAATTTAATGGTAGTTTTATTCATGTGTAAATATCATTGAATGTATGGATGATCATGAGCTGACCAAGACCTTTGTATGTGAATCGTTTCTTTTAAATTATTTATTTAAATTAAATTTTTCAGACTGAAAACTTTATACTCCTTATTATGTAGGGACTATGTGCCCAAGGTTTCTTTTATGTAAAACCCCATTTTACCCCTCACTTGTGAATGAGATGAAAGCATATGTAATGGATGGATCTCCCAAGATAGTGGAGGTGACTCAAGTTAGGAGCCAAGGTGAAACCAATACAAGGAGATACAAAGGTGGACAAGTGGAAAGCTGTAAACACAAACCCAAACGGTTCAATGTGTTTCTCACATAGGTTATATGTTAGTTTATCAACCACTAGATAAAATAACCAATATAAAAATCTCATGATCATACCGTTTATTTTATTTCTTTCGACTGCATGGTTTATTTTTTGTGGGTGTGTTTTCATGATCACATAATTAATCAATTAAAAAATCATGCAAGATGGAACTAAAATAACACTAGATTATGTGTAAATATTATATTATACATAGTTAATCACTTTTTTAATTCCCACATAAAATTTACAAGCATGTAATCAAATATAACAAAATGGAAATTTACAGATAAGGATAAAATCTCTCAATGAAATATTATGTCAGTATAGCCTTCCATAATCTTGGCTATAATTAAACCATAGTTCAAAGTGCTTAACCAACCCAAGTTGGGGTACTTTTAACTATCAGGGAATTGTAATTCAAGGTTTTGGGTTGACTTGACTTGGTAGACATCAAGGGTTGACTGCCATAGTAGGACTTGGTTTGACCAAGAGGCAAAGGTTGTGGAAATCCAAAATAAAATAATTTAAGGATTATGGAGTCCACTCAATGGAGCAAGGAGCTAGGAGTTAATGTAGTTATCATTTGGAATGTCTACCTAAAACCCTTCAAGTTTCTTAACAAACCCTATTTGGGGTAATGAGAATGTAAATATTGATCATTTACACTAGAATATTCTGGAAATAGAGTATTTAGAAGTCAATGGTGAGGGCTATTGGATTTTGATAAAATAGTTGGAGAATAATAAGTATTAATTTGTTTATTTGTCTCAGTTTTATCATGATAAAGTACTGAAACTTTGACCATCTTAATTTATAGAAACAAAAAGAAAAATTACTTCAAACATATCATTTCGAACCATACTCGAGAAGGAGAACCTTCTCGTCGGCACCAATTTCCCGGAATGGCAGAGGCTTTTACGCATCATCCTTCACCATGAGAGGAAATTGTATGTGCTGGAAGAGCTTGTTCCAGTTGCACCTGGAAAAGAGGCGTGATGTGGAACTATATCTCTATATGAAACATATGAATAATGCCACATATGTTCAATGTTTCATTCTATCAGCCATGTCTAATGAGCTCTTGAAGAATCATGAAAACATGGACATGTATAGAATGATGTCTCACCTTAATGGTCTCTATCAAGAGAAGGTGAGATAGTAGAGATATGAGATCTCAAATGATTTGTTCACAACTAATCTTGGAGATTTTTCACTAGCTCGGCCTCATGTATTCAAGTTTATTGGATACATTGAATGCCTAGATATCATAGGGATTAACTTCTACGATGAGTTGCGTATAGATCGCATCCCATCGTCACTACCCAATACCATATCTAGATTTATTGGAAACTAAAACATGAGAAAAAATGAGAAGATTCTATCAGAAATTCTAACCTTAATTCTCTAGGTAGATAAGGACATGGGGCGTGACAAACCCATAGTCATTTTGGTGAATAAGAAATGGAAGGACAGGGAAAATGTCCCAAGGATTCATAAAAGGCCTGAATCCCCTAAGACTCGTCCCTACAATAAGGGGAATATCCATAGGTAGGGAAAGGAACAAGAGGTGGTCTGTTTTTCATGTGGCAAGCCAGGACACTAGAATAGGAACTACACTAAAAAGTTTCAGATGATAAGTATGTGTTCGTTATCAAGTGTAATATTTACATTTATACACATTGGATATTAGATATAGCTTGTGGGGCTCACATATATATTCAAATGCAGTAACCAAGTAGATTTAGAAAGTTTTCTAGAGTATAGGTGGATCTTCATGTTGCCAATGGCACGAGGCTGGCTACATTGGCCATTGGAGATTACCATCTCTCATTGCCAACTGGAATTCTTTTGGTTTTACATAACTATTAGTATCTGCCTAGTGTTACCAAGAACAAACTTTATGTATCTTGATTGGATGTGGATGGATTTATATTCAAATTTGGAAATAAGGGTTGTTTCTTTTATAATACCAACATATCTTATGGTATGGCACATTTATATAACGGTTTGAATTAATTAAATTATGAAAACCAAGTGTTGTAAATTGATAAAAAAAAAATTCACATGACTCATAAAACACTCATTTGTGGAATAACCATCTTGGTCATGTAAACAATAAGTGATTGAAAAATCCCTTCCAGGATGGTTATTTAGACTCTACTGAGCTCACTTGATAGATTCCATGCTTGTTTACAAGGTAAAATGACCAAGTCGCCTTTAGATGGACAGGGTGAAAGGGCCATAGAGCTTCTAGGATTGGTTCACAAATATGTGTGTGGACCATTTCCAGTAGAAGCTAGAGGTGGATATTATTACTTCATTACTTTTACGGATTATTTGATTAAATATGGATATATATACTTAATGAGGTATAAGTTATAATCCTTAGAGAAATTTAAGGAATTCAAGAATGAAGTAGAGAATCATCTTGGTAATAATATAAATAAGCTTCAATTGGATCGAGGTGAAGAATATATGAACCAAGAGTTCATCGATCTTCTAAAGGAGTCTGGGATTCTATCTTATCTCACGCCTCTTTATACACCATAGTGGAATGGTGTTAGTGAAAGGAGGAACAACACCTTGTTGGGCATGGAGAGGTCGATGATGAGTCATGCATATCTTCTATTATCCTTTTGGGTATATGCATTACAAACTACAGAATACACATTAAACTCACTACCAACTAAGGTGGAAAATGGAATTCCCTCTGAGTTATGGAATGGAAAGAAACCCATTTTTTCACACACATGTGTATGGGGATTTGAGGCGTTTATTAAGGCCTTATTAGAAAACAAAATATCACCCCAGGGTATGAGGTGTATCTTTATAGGATATCCCAAGTAAATGAAAGGATATTACCTATATATCCCTTCAGACATAAAAGTGACTGTCACAAGACAAGTCATCTTTCTTGAGAAGGAGAAAATCTTCAAAAAGTATAGTGGTATAAAGATTAACTTCAAAGAATTTTATGCTCAAGATACACAAGATTTGGTACAGGAATAATTTCCATAGGTTCCTGTGGAAGAGGTTCTAGAAACACAAGTACTGCGTAGGAGCTCAAGAGAAGTAAGGGAACCAGAGAGATTTGGATTCCTAGTCATCGACAATGGTGAATCATTATTGTTGGACAATGATGAACCTCTCTCCTTCAAGGAAGAAGTATAAAGCTTAGATTCTACAAGATGGCTAGAATCTATGAATTCTGAGATGGATTCCATGTATCAGAACCAAGTCTGGGTTTTGGTCAATGAGCCATTTCATGTAAATCCTTTTGGATGAAAATGGGTATTCAAGATAAAGCTTAACATGGAAGGTCAAGATAACACCTATAAAGCAAGGCTAGTGGCTAAAGGATTAAAACAGCATCAAGGAATTGGATATGATGAAACCTTCTCACCAGTTTCCTTGTTTAAATCCATAATAATAAAACTTTCCATAGTAGCTTACCATGACTAGAAGATTTGGATAATGGGTGTCAAAACAGTATTCCTTAATGGTAACCTTCGGAAAGATGTCTATATGAC
Organism: Viscum album; assembly: GCA_963277665.1. NCBI lineage: Eukaryota > Viridiplantae > Streptophyta > Magnoliopsida > Santalales > Viscaceae > Viscum > Viscum album. Next base: position 567,012,899 of record OY728153.1, on the reverse strand, counting down.
TCAATAAAAAGGTTTTCTGACACCAAGTGAAGCCAAGCGGGTTTTAAAGTTTCAAAAATCCTTTTATGGATTAAATAAATCATCCAGGTCAAGGAACATTCAATTTGATGAGTCTATAAAGGAATATGGTTTCATTAAGAATGAATGTGATCCATGAATTTATAAGTGGTTTAATGGGAATTTGGTAATTATCCTAGTAGTATATGTTGACAACATATTGCTTATTGAAAATGATGTACCAGTCTTACAGTCAGTTAAGGACTAGTTGAACAAGTGCTTCTCTATGAAGGACTTGGGTGAACCAACCAACATTCTAGGGATCAAGATCATTCGTGATAGATCCAAGATGCTTCTTGGACTAATTCAGAGTACATACATTGACCAGATACTAAAGATATTTAGTATGGAACAATCCCATAGGGTACTTGTTCTAGTGTCATATTGCCTACATCATTCTAAGAAAATGTGTCCTCAGACATAATAGGAGAAAAATAGAATGAGTAAGATACCATACGCTTAGGCTATAGTATCCATCATGTATGACATGTTATGTACCAGGCTTGATGTTGAATTTGCACTGAGCATGGTAGGAAGATATCAAACAAATCTAGGAGAATAGCATTGGACTACTGTTAATACTATCCTTAAGTATCTGAGAAGAAATAAAGATATTTTTCTAGTGTATAGATGATATGAGGAGATTTTCATCAGAGGGTATGTTGAATCTAGTTTTCAAATAGATCAAAATGATCTGAAGTCACAATATGGATATGTTTTCTGTCTCAATAGAGGATCTGTGAGCTAGAAGAGATCAAAGAAACCAGTTTTTGCCGATTCTATAGTGGAGTCTGAATATATAGCAGCTTCTGATGCAGCCAAGGAAGCCATATGGATTAGAAACTTTGTCCTAGATCTTGATGTGGTGCCTATAAGTAAAGATCCTATCACATTTTATTGTGATAATACTACAACGGTGGCTCCTGCAAAAGAACCAATATCACATCAACGGACAAAGCACATACTCTGGAAGTATCACCTCTTGAGGGATTTCTATCAAAGGGGTTAAGTTGTAGTGAGTAGAGTGTCCATAGAAGAGAACATGGTAGACCCCAGGACTAAATGCCTATCTCAGTAGAAGCATGAATACAATGTGATAGCTAGAAGGTTAAGGGTTGTTAGTCATTGGCTTTTGTCCAAGTGTTAGTCTGTTGGATTTGGTGGCCTATAACCAACTACTTTGTACTTTATTCATTAATAAATACATTATCCCATATTTATTTTTCTTATGCATGCAAATTCATGTGATAGTATCCTAAGGATAAATTTTGTACTAAAAGGTCATAGCGGATCCCTACTATGATGAGAACTCTAAAGAGTCATAAAACTATTCTTGAATATATGTTCTATGGTTGGATGATGTTATTTGAGGGACACAAGTAATACAGTCCATTAGGGGTGAGGACTCAAAAAACTTTTAGGCACCTTCTCATGGTGTGTTCCCTTGGTAATATCCAGTAGGATATTATGAGAACAATAACCGTAAGTAGGAAATCCACATTTCATTGTGTCATTGGATGTTCCTCTCTATAGACGTGTGTATTTGTTCTTAGACTTTAAGATTATTATTAATGGGTATTACAACATGCGCACTTATATGTATTGATGAAAACTATGATGACACATTGTTCGCAGTGAGGTAGGATATATTGGGTGTGTCATAAGTAATACTGCATTAATAGATAATGCGAGAAAGGATTTTTCCCTTCTGTTTCATAATGGAAGATGATATCTCAGGCCCTTTGATGGAATTGATATATCCTAAATAAATCCATGTCCATGTTAAGTAATTGAAAAGTTCAATTCTAGGAAGTCAAAGAAAGAATAATCAAGCACATGGGTTGATGGCACTAACATGCAACCCACTTGATTCAAGATATTTGGACAAAGGGATTACATTACATGGTTGGTGTTTGTAGGAGGTTATATGTCATTGCATCATTAAATTATTTATATGTGGATACCTTGGCATGTTGCTAGATCCTAACCTTGGACTTTAGGCAGGATCCTCCTAATTCCACTGAGAAGGAGGCCTAGAGGGTCACTCACTAATTGTGTCCAAGTATCCCAGTTAAATATTAATTTAACAAGTTGATTAAATATTTCTCCCGATTGTGGTATAATAATTATTCAAGGATGCATGGTCGCATTTATTTTGTAACTAGTTATTCGAGAAAATATATTGTAGGTGAAATAATATATTTATTAGCAAGTAGTGCAGTAATATTTATTTAATAAATAAATAGTCATTATTCATGGTCTAATAAATGTGGTGAATGAAATAAAGATAATGAAAAAACAAAATTACACGTTGTGTATATTAATATAGATGTCGTGCAATTTTTTTGGGGATTTGTGAGAAATAATATTATTTATTTAATTAAATAATATTTGGTGTAATTTTTTGGGTGCATGTCAATTAATAATAATAGTCAACTGTTATTATTAGACATGGGGGATTACTAAGAATTATATGAAATGAATAAATCATTTTTGGTAATTAATTAATTTTATTATTCTAAGTAATTAAAATCCCAATTATATTATTCTCAATATCTTAGTCATTCATTGTGGTTGTGCACAATAGATCTATAGAAATCTCTTAATCCAAAAGAGAATTCTTTTCTTCCAAGATTGCTATCAAGCTATGAGAGAGATCCCACTCCACCGGATCAAGGAGAGCGCTTTGAAAGCTTCTCTCAAGGTGATCGAAGGAAGACATCGTAAGAGAAGACTCTTACATGATAGCATTCATATATCCCTTCGGCGACATCTAGAGATATATGGAGCACATGTGGATCACCTCTAGAGGAATCCTACACTTGGATTCTATGACGCAATGACAGATCACAAAGGATTATGACCGGAAACATCAATAGAGAGAGAATTCCATCAGGGTAATTATTCTCTTTTAATTAAATTAATTATAACCATCATATGATGATCCTCTCTATGGTTCTAGGACTCCCCTCTTTTCTTTTATTCTTCATTCTATTTCGTAGATCCATCATTTTATTATTGTGATGGATCTCGGATTGATTGTCATTAATGAAAAAAATTAAAGTTGTGTGCACCAACAAACACACTTCCACTACACCCAGAACCTATAGGGACCCTTTCCTAGAATGTGGGAGGGGAATTTCTGAGGTAATCCTTTTCTTCTTCCACCTCACAGTCTATGGAGGCATTCTCAAATAGAGAAAGAAATATCGGGGCATCTCTTTCACTGTCAAGGTGAGAGAGTCCATTAGAAGAGACATCATTATTCCCTACTGCCTATGTTAATATAGAGAGATGCATGAAATAATTTTATTTTACACTATCATTGGGTATAGGAGGGGCTTGGTCCTTTAGTCCTAGGTATATTACCTCAACTAGATTTATGGGGAGCACATATTCACTGTTGATCAGACTCTAGGGATTTGTAGGGGTGGTCTCCAACCCATTAGGGGATTCCATCTCTATATCCTCATCCACAATTGGGTGTTTTCCTTCCATTTTATAGAATCATGATTTAGTATATGTGTCCACATACGTCTCAAAGGGGCTCTTTCACCATGTAGTATACCAAATTTTCCATCGATGGGGTATTTCATATATTGATGGAATTTTGAATGTATCACCATGTTTCTATGAAGCCAGGGCCTTCTAAGTAGGATATTTTATGTGGTTTCTTTTTGGATAACCATAAAATCAGAATCATATGTGTTATACTCAAATTTTGTTTTGATTTTGATCTTCCTGAGAGGTCTTTTATCATACTAATCATACCCTTGAATGGTCAGCTTTGTTGGATAAAATCCCCTTTTCTATATCCCAAACATTGTAGTGTTTGGACTGGGATAAATTTGATCTTGTATCCATTCTCAATCAAAGACCTTCGGATGTCAACATTGTTGAGTCTTCCAGAAACATAGAGGGGCCTACTATGTCCCTAATCATGTTACGTGAATGAGATGATGAAATGAAATTCAGCTAACATGGTCTCCATACGATGTACCTCAGCTACAATGACTCCTATCTCAAATTCATATGCGCTTTGAAGGGATTTAATGAGTACCTCTATGAGTTATTTTGAAAGATGGAGAACATCAAGGATTAGGAGATGGGTTGGGATAACTTTTATCAATTTTATAATGTTTTAATTTTGTTCTATAGGTTAGTGATTCTTGAGGTGGGGTTGTTCATTGAAATGTGGCTTAGGAATTGAGGCATTTCAGGTGGACAGGACTGGTTCTTATGTAGTGGTCATGGGAGAATCTTCTTCTAATGGTGTGGGTCATGATGGCCTTCCCTATTTCATAGTATGATTGGATAATCAAACCCCTACTAATCGATCATTGAAGATGATTGAGTAAGGATGACCGTTGGAGAGTTCTGAGATAGTTTTATATCTTTGATCAGTTTTTTGGGGAGATTTCCCCCATGTTTCAACTACATATATGTTCTTTATGGGGATTTGACTGAAATATTGGGTCCAATCATACTTTTGTTTTCTTCTGTATCCTCAGTTCCTGTGCATGCAACCTCATGTTCCTTGGTTTGGTGCAAAGAACTCATACTCAAAAGAATATTCATCTTTTGAGAAGGGTTCTACTAAGTTTATCACATTTAAAGAACCAAATATGATATATTCATCTAATGAGGTTTTAGTTTGGTGTTATGGTGCCCGTGATTCAGATGTTACAAGGAAGAAATCTTCATGAGTAAGAGCTTACATTAGAGTAGAATACGACTCTTCTAATTTTGTCTCTTCCATCATCTAGTGGTCAAGACCACTTCTGAGAGACATATCTGGTGTCACATTGTTTCATTTTGGTTTTCGGCCACGAAACGCCCAACAGCTCTGTATCCAATGATTGATGGACATGATTTCCAAAGGTATGTGTTCCCCGGATGGTCTGACCAGCGACTCTTAAGAACTCACATTGGTCGAGAGGATGGGAATTCGGGCTCATCACACCATTTTCGGGGAGAATTATTGCCTGTTCTGGGACTCTCTTATAGATTTAAGATGTATTCATATGTTCGCAAATCTTTGGTTTATACCCAAAAATAGTATCCACGGATTTAACCTTGGTGGGAAATGGTCAACTAGATTCAGGGGTTTGGAATCATTTATGTCCGAGGTTTTCCATTCCTCATCAGATTAATGACCCCTAAGGGCTGGAACTCACTTGAGGAGGCACTAGGAGTGGCACGGTGAACTGATGTGGAGATGATCGGATTGACTGGTTGTTGGGCTTGAACCTCAGGGAGGCTTCCTACGTAACCTGTTTAGGAAGCAGGGATCAAAGTCCACATAGTTCGGATAGGTGTTGGGGAACCGATGTGAAGAGAGACCAGGTGGTCTGATGGGTGGTGGGCTTGAACCTCATGTAGGCTTCCTACGTACCCTGTCTAGGAGGTAGGGATCAAAGCCCACATAGTTCATACATGCAATTTAACATCATGCTGGACGAGGGTGGAACTCAACATGATGAAATGACCAAGTTGTGGGCTTGAACCTCGTGGAGGCTTCCTACGTACCATGATTTGGCATGGACCAAAGTCCCCATAGTTTTCTTAGTGGGGCTTACACTATGAGGAGGACCATAATTATGGATTGGGGCTTACACTCTGAGGAGGCCCATAATGATGGATTGGGGCTTACACTCTGAGGAGGCCCAGAATTATTGTCATGGTTGATTCTTTCTTTAAGCCGACGTGAGTCATACTCAGTGTGAGAAACAAGATGCAGCAGGGACCAGAGGATCACGTCGCGAAAGGTGCATCCGTGAGAAGTGGAGTGGGGCTTACATATGAGGGCGGCCCAGGGTGATGAATTGGGGTTTACACTCTGAGGAGGCCCAGAAGGTCAGGGCTTACTCTGAGATGGATGCCTGGAATGTCTTTCTCATGTCTGGCCATGAGGGCATCCCAACCCATTGGTGGGATGAGGAATAATGGGGGCTAATGCCTATGCGCAAGTGCACAAGAGGGATAATGCCAAGGGCATTGGATTCAGTCCAAAAAAAGGGAGATGAATAGTGTGAATCACATGCCCAACATTCAGAACGCAGTGAGGGTGGAATGGTGATGTAGGATAAATGTTGACCATGTTCGAAACACAGCATTCATATCACGTTAGCCTGAAATGGGGACGAACAAATGAGGGTCGACTGCTGACCATATTCGAAACACAGGACCTATCTCGAAGTGTTTTCCAATGTCTTCTAGGGCGTTGGCCCAGGACGGTAGGTGAGACGAGGTGGCATGAGACCAGGCCGTTAGGGGGTCCCTTCATACATGAAATAGTATGAAGATCTGAATGAAGGACACACAAAGCGTGGGGTGGAGTGATGGAATGTTTGAACGGATTCCAACACTCTTGAAATTATGCCACTGTGATCATGGCATTAGTCATCTTATGCTTGGGGAATAAGGAATCTTTTACATGGAGCAAGAGGCATCCAATTATTGAATGATGGGGAATGCTACAATTTATAGTCATGTAGAGAGGACTGTTTCTGTATAGTTTAACGTCATGTGGTCAGGACGAGGTCCATGTAGTTTAACATCATGTGTTCAGGATGAGAACTATAAAGTTTAACGTCATGTGGTCAGGATGAGAGCCATATAGTTTAACGTCATGTGATCAGCATGACTAGGTAGGAGATACCTAGTAATGGTTGGTGTGGGACTTACACAAGGGCAGCCCTTTCTGGATGAAACTAGAAAAAGGAGCTAGGAAATGGGGTTATAAGAGAGTCATGAGGAGTAGCTAGACCCATGGAATGTATAAGAAAGACGTTGGGGCGACACAAGGGTGCAATGTGAAATGCTGTTGACCCGACCCGAAATTTTCATGGTGCGACTCTCCATTTTTCCTGGGGGTCAGTGACGGTAGAGAAGGGACTAGCTTGGAGGGTCGGGACCGCAGCCCAGCACTGACCCCAAGTGGGGGTGCGGGGGCTGCGCCCCCGTAGTATGGACCAGTGATTTCATGGTGTTTTACGCATGGGCGGGCCACATAGGAGCTGGCCGCGAGGAGCCGGCCGCGAGGGACTGGCTGCGAAGGAGCTAGCCAGGAGGTGCTGGACGCGAGGGATTGGCCTCAAAGGACTGGCCGCGAAGGAATTGGACAGGAGGTGCTGGCCATGAAGGACTAGTCGCGATGGAGCTGGCTAGGAGGTGCCAGCCTTGAGGGACTGGTCGCGAAGGACTGGCCTTGAAGGAGCTGGCTAGGAGGTGTCGGTCGCGAGGGACTGGCTGCGAAGGGGGTGTCTACGAAGGAGCCGACCGCATGTGGTTCACGGTTTGGTAGTCCACGAAGGGTGTCCGTGGAGGAGCTGGCCGCGAATGAGATGAACGTCCGCGAAGGATGCTGTCCATGAAGGATGGTCGTCCGCGAAGGATGGTTGTCCGTGAAGGATGTTGGCGCCCGTCCTGCTTCGCGCCCGCAGAGGGGTTTCTACCTCCATTTCACGAATGACATTGGTCCATGGAGGAGATGTCCACTAAGGGTTGGCCGTGAAGGAGCCGGCTGGATGTGGCTCACGGTTTGGTTTCTCCTCTCCGCGGAAGAGTGCATCCGTGGACGACATGTGGTCCGCGGATGGTCACAGACTGCTGGGAGCGATTTCTCCAGCGTCTCCTCACGTGTTTTAACCTATCCTTCCTCCTTCCTTTTTTGGTTCCCCTCACTGAATAATTATAGAGCCACGAATAGGATGGGTACACGACATTTGCAGAAGCCCATGAAGAAATCCTCATCCGAGGATGACTCGGTCAACAAAGAGTATTGGAACTGAGATCTGTGGAGTTGCTCCATGGATGTGCACCAATCTGCCTCTATTGCGCAAACGATGGGGTTCGTGACGGTGTAAAGACCTGGTTCTCATCCTGCTTCATGCCCGCAGAGGGTCCCCACCTCTATTTTGTGGACGATTGTAACACCCCAAGCTTCCACGGTACGTTTCCCTTTGAATAATGCAATAGCGTGTGTTGTACGCAATCTCGAGCTCTAACACACACCACAACTAATTAAACTAGCCGTTGTGAATAGTAATACCTACTTTTTGAAATTTTATAAATTTTATTTATCAAAATGGACTTCATTTTTGGATTCGGAATATCGAAATTATCCTATGTTGAATTTTTGGTATTTTTCTGAGAACTTCAAATTTTTTATGAATAGTGAAAAATACTTAAAAATAACTTTTTAAATAAAAATAATTTATAGTGATAAATTATACTATTTAATGTTTTTAAAGTATAATTATAATATATTTTTACCATTTTATCCAATTGTGGTCATTAGAATTAATTTAACATTGAAATTGGACATAAACAATTGTCAATCTTTTGATATAAATTGTTTCTTAGAAACACGCTATTTTTTGTAACAGCGGGAATTAATTATAAAATTAATTAATGCAACTTATATGTTTGGAATTTTTTAAAATAGACATCATTTTTGAATTCGGAATATCAATTATAGCTTAGGGTGAAATTTTGGCATTGTTCTGAAAAACTTCAATTTTTGATGAATAGTGAAACCACTAAGTGGTAGTTAAATAACTGATTTTTCGTTTAAATGAAATATTACCACTTCTGTGATTTGATTTTCAAAAATCTGACATACATGGTTGTCATTAAGAAGTAAAATGTGGTTCAATGAGATTAAAATAATTTTTTGGTGAATAGTAACTTTTAAGTTCTTAATCGCGATTAGAGGTAATTAGTGTAGTTTAAGGTACAAATAATGTTTTAATAATATGATATGAGCATGACACTTATCCTACTCCTATTGGATGAGTCATGGCCGACCAAGACAACCCATGGGTCAACTTGGGGACCCCATGGATCCACTTTAGTTGGAAAATGACATTAATATATATTTATTTAATGTTAAAATTAAATTGACACAAACATGATTTGTTTTACTAAAATAGTTTTTAAGTGGGGTTACACAAGTCCAAATTTTGACTATAAATATTCATTAGAAAGCTAAAAATATTTACTACATCATAGTATTTTTTTTATAATTTTTAGACATTAAATAAATTAAATTATTTATGACATCATTATGATGCAGCGATGACCTCATTATTTAACGATTTAAATAAAATGAGAAGATAATGCAAAATCCAAGGCTTACACTTGTCCAAATCCTATTGGATGAGGAGGTTTCGAACCCTTATCACCTTAGACACGAATTATATAAGTGTGGGACCTTTAGAATCCGAAAAGCATTTTATAATAATGTAACATTTCAATCTTTCCAAAAGAGTCCCTCCTCTCCTCTTATAAAAGGCCCCCACCTCTACCACCTTATTCACACTTTCAAGCCTTTTGGTTCGGCCAAACTCTGCCCTAATACTCTCCCAACTTCTCTCCCTTCATCATAGAAGCTTTACTTTAGTCAGAAAGCCATCCTAAGGAGTCCTTTTGATCAAATCAAAAGGAAGAACCCGAATAAGAGGTAACATTTTCATCACCCTCTTTCATGTTTCTTTCTTCTTCCACTCCCTCTTTGTTTATTATTTCAATTCTAAAATTATAACTCCAGTATCTTCTATATACTGTGATGTTATTATAAATATGGAACAACCATATTCAGCATTATACCCATCATTTTAATGACATGTCACCATACGTGCGTACGTACGGCTTACCGTCTCCACGTCGTGGTGTAATTGTTATTCAATATATTATTATTTAGGTGGGTATAATAATGATATGTAATTCATGTAAATAATAAATATAACATGATAATGATTCTTTATATATGATATACTATCCAATTATATATTATTTTAATATCAAAATAATGATATTGTCGCTCGTGCGTACGTACGGACTACCGTCTCCACGAACGCGATGAGATTCATTCTCCGTCGTATCCATTCAAGTATAATTATCATTTGATGATTTAAAAATAATGTTTAAGGACATGATATCATTCTGGATATGAATAATATACAACCTATCCATGAAAAACACAACTTACGTAACAAAACATATAAAAGAAAATGAGTAAGTTAACACCCGAAACAACGATAAATCTAAGATATTGTTAACAAGGCAATGTTAAAAGATCATATATGATATCATATGAATGTATATGATTCTTGTATAGTTTAATAACAATTATTTCACCATTATAAAGGAGGTTAACCTACCCCAACCAAGGAAAAGTACAAGATAAGGGTTATTTCACAATCTCTTCATTATCCGAGGTTGTTTATACGTAATAATCTACTCGGATCTCTTTATCATCCACATCCATGTTTCTTAAAAATGTATTTCAAAACATTTTTATTATTTACAAGAATATGGGTTAAAGTCATTTATACCCTTTTTTGAATTTTTATAAGAGGAATCTTTCTGTCATTTTCAAAACAAGGTTCTTTTTAACCTTTTCGACAGAATTAAGGTAAGAATGTTTTTTTTAACTTATACGGTGGGTGCGGTTATTTTCCGCCATTATAAAATATTCAAAGCTTTCCTTACAAGCTTATAAGAATATTTTCAAGAAAATGTTTTATTTTATATGGCTCTTAAATGATTTCAAAAATAGAAAGAGATATTTCTCTAAAAAGTATTTTGATTTCATCTATGTAAACATCCTTTGATGGATTTTACGCTTATTTGAAGTTGATTTATTATGATACAAAACTTCTATATTGTATTGAAGGTTTTGTGATATGTTTGACTATGGATGTGCTATTTTTATACCATTCATAGTTTATGGTGAAATTATTGACATTTCGTATGCTAGTTTTAATACGAATGTTTATGTTATGTTTAAACCTTTTCATATGGGAATGCATTGGACTTAATAAGTGATGGGTGGAGCCCGCTATAGCTCCTCGATGCATCGGTAGGTCTCATGAGACAAACTAGTGTCTTGGCACAAGGCCTTAACAAAATCTTATTTTTAGTCTTGGCACGAGGCCTTGGCTATGTGGTTATGATAGTCTGGCATTATGCATTCCAACATTATGAAAGTGGTTATTGATTTTTGCATGTGATTATTCGATTAGTAGAATATCCATGTGAATAAGTAAATGGAATTATTTCATTTTCTTTATGCCATACCATGTTGAAAGTTCAAGTTTAAAAGGCTTTTGTTTTAGTTATACATTGCCTTAAATGTTTATTCTTATTTATGAAAGTTTCCGCTATATTGTTATCCTTACTGGGCATTTGAGCTCACCCCTTTTCTATGTTTTATTTTTCCCAGGAAGTGAAGAAGTAAATTATGAATGACCTGCATGGATATTATGAGGGGATAATAGTGTGGACTGTGGAGACATTATGTTGTTGTAGTAGTTTTTCATTTTATGATGTAATGTAAAACTTATGAATATATCTAGTGTTTCCAAGGCTACTAAACCAATCGGTCTTTCGAGATTTGATCTTTCTTGTGATCATGCCAATGTTACGAAGTAATGCGCCGACTCTGGGTAGCTGGGGTCAGGGCGTTACAGTTGGTATCAGAGAAAGTTTAGTACAAACCTTGGAAGCTATATTTAGATAAACTCTGATTAGAGCACGTAGACCTAAGACGAACATTGAGGATTAGTATATAAGAACTTCCTATAATTTTGGTATTGTAGAGATTTTGTGAGTTTTCCGAGCAATACATCCCTGTCTGGATACGAGCAGGTAGAGGCGGCTCTGGCACAGATTTTCCTAGGGGTAAAACCTGAAAACACCGCTTTGAGCTAGACTCGAACGGGAACTGGTGCACGACAACGGGCCTTGCTGCACTCTTGGTTACGACACTCCCGGGGGATATGCTTAGGATAACTCTCATTTTCTTTACAAATCATTATGAAGGGTTTATGATTATATACTTCCTCAAAGAAAACATTTTTATGATTATGGATTATATCCATAAATAGTTCAATTTATGTTAAGTGTTTTATAAGTATGGGATTATGTATTTTGATTCATAAACTGATCTAGTTTATGCCATTGTTTAGAAATGGTTCCTAGTGGAAGAAATGGAAACTGTATCAATGCACGCACTCAATGTAGGGATTTCCCTCCTACTCAAGATAATTATAGTGGGGCTGGTGATGCAACTGGTGCCGATCAGCTAATCACCATACTGGGACAACTTACTCAGGTTATGAATAATAACCTTGCCCATATGGAGCACCCTGATCCACAACGTGGAGGATCAATGTTAGATCGATTCATGAGGCAACAACCACCAACGTTCAATGAGAGTACAAATCCCTTAGTAGCCGAGCAATGGATAAATTCCCTAGAGAAAATATTTCACATGGCAGTTTATCGCCTCACTGGAGATGCTGATCAATGGTGGTCATTGATTCAAAACATGAAGGAAGATGATGAAGTATCAAATATGGAATGGAGGGAGTTCAAAGATCTGTTTTTAGAAAAATACTTTCCTCACGACCATCGAGCAGATATGGAAAGACAATTTCTGAGTCTGAGACAAAAGGAGGATGAGAATGTCACAAAGTATGAGGCTAACTTTACAAGGATAGCAAGGTATGTTGGAGATTATATACGTAACCCAAGAAGTAAGATTGATCGTTTCTTTGATGGTTTAAAACCATTTCTTCGTCGAGCATTAGTCTCACAATCCTTTTCATCGTACGAAGACATTGTCTCATGTGCTATCAAGACAAAAAAGGAATTCTCTAAATCTTATGACTTTAAAGCAAAGCAAGAGAAGAAGAGACCTTCTGATCAATCTGGGAATGGAAATAAAGGGAAGAAGGGAAAGGTTGAATATCCATCTTGTGATAAATGCGGGAAGAAACATCCTGGTACTTGCTTGAAGGGAATGGGAGTCTGTTACAAGTGTGGTGAAAAAGACCACCAAGCCCGTGATTGCAAGGGGAAGAAGGAAGCTACCAACGTTCGGTGCTACAATTGTAGGGAGATGGGGAATTATGCAAATGAATGTCCTAAGCGTCAGGAGAACTTACCTCAGAAAAGGCCAAGGGATCAAGGCCAGGCTTATGCTATCACTACTGCTGAGGTAGAAGCTCCGAAAGACGTGGTGGCAGGTAATTTAATGGTTTCCTCAAGTTTAGCAAATGCATTATTTGATTCTGGATCATCACATTGTTTCATATCTTCCCAGTTTGCTAAGAAAATTAGATATTTCCTATTTGATTTAATAAGGGAGTTGTTAGTTAAAACTCCTAAGGGAAGTATCATTGCAACAAAGTTTTGTGAATCAGTCCCCATTAGAGCACATAAATGTTCTTTATCTGCTGATCTCATCGTCATACCTATGGTTGAGTTTGATATAATCCTCGGTATGGACTGGATTTCGGACTATGATGCGAAGATTTATTGTAAGAAGAAAGAGTTTACGATTCTTGATGATAATGATAAGGAACACCTTATCTTTAGAGCAGAATCGTCACCACCTAATTCTTATTTAGATCCACCCTCAATAGCTCAACTAAATTCAATTATTGGGGAGGAAGAGAATGAAATAACTGTCGGTGAGGAAAGGAATGTTCAAATAGAGGATGTACCTGTTGTGAAAGAATTTGTAGATGTATTTCCGGAAGATTTACCTGGACATCCTCCAGAACGAGAAGTTGAGTTTTCCATTGATTTAATTCCAGGATCAAGGCCTATATCGAAGACCCCTTATAGAATGGCCACTATAGAATTAGTTGAACTAAAGAAACAACTAGAGGAGTTGAGTAATAAAGTATTTATTCACCCTAGTGTTTCTCCATGGGGAGCCCCTGTTCTTTTTGTTAAAAAGAAAGATGGATCTATGAGGTTATGTATCGACTACAGGGAGATCAATGCTATAACGATAAAGAACAAGTATCCCCTACCTCGCATTGATGATTTATTTGACCAACTGCATGGAGCTCAATACTTTTCAAAGATTGACCTTCGATCTGGATACCATCAGTTGTGTGTGAAGAAGGAAGACATTCCGAAGACAGCATTTCGAACCAGGTACGGGCATTATGAGTTTATTGTAATGCCGTTTGGATTGACTAATGCACCCTCTGTATTCAAGGATCTGATGAATAGAGTTTTCAAGGAGTATCTCGATGAATTTGTGGTGGTATTTATTGATGATATCTTGGTATACTCCAAAACCTACGAAGATCATGAAAATCACTTGCGCATTATCTTGAAGACTCTGAGGAGGCATGAATTATATGGGAAGTTTAGCAAGTGTCAATTCTGGCTTCATGAGATTTCTTTTCTTGGCCATATTTTCTCTAATGATGGAATCTCTGTTGATCCTTCTAAGACCAAGGCAATCCAAGAATGGCTAGCACCTACGAGTATAACTGAGGTACGTAGTTTTATTGGTTTAGCAGGTTATTATCGACGTTTCGTCCAGAATTTTGCCAGATTGGCTAACCCATTGACAAGGCTCACACGTAAAGGGATTAAATTTGTCTGGACAAAAGTGTGTGAAGAATGTTTTGAAGAACTGAAGAGAAGATTATTCAATTCCCCTATATTGACTCTACCATTGGGGAATGATGGGTTTGTTATTTATAGTGATGCATCGAAGAAAGGACTTGGTTGTGTCCTTATGCAGAATGATAAGGTTATTGCCTATGCATCACGACAGCTAAAAATTCATGAACAAAACTATCCTACTCATGATCTTGAGTTAGCATCTATGATCTTCGCTTTAAAGATATGGAGACATTACCTCTATGGTGAAAAATGTGAGATTTGTACTGATCACAAGAGTTTGAAGTATATTTTCTCACAAATAGAACTCAACATGAGGCAAAGGTGATGGCTTGAACTACTCAAGGATTATGATTGCACGATACATTACCACCCGGGGAAGGAAAACAAGGTGGCAGATGCTTTGAGTAGAAAAGACCATGGAGTTTTGAATGTGATGAGAATTGAAAGGGATCCTATTTTCATGGATATAGTGAAGATGGACATGGGAATAACTAGGGAAGGTGAAACATCAATGCTTTTTCAAATGGTTGTCAAACCATCATTACTAGAAAGGATTAAGAGTTCTCATACCAATGATGAAGAATTTCAGAAGAAGATTAAAGATGTGAATGATGGAAGATTGAGGGACTTTGTGTATAAGGATGGAATTTTGAAATTCGGGAAGAGACTTTGTGTTCCCGATATACCTGATCTAAAAAGGGAATTGGTGGATGATGCTCATAGTTCTAATTTCTCTATACACCCTGGGAGCACCAAAATGTATAGAGATTTGAAGGAACATTTTTGGTGGGACAACATGAAGAGGGAGATTGCTGATTTTGTGTCAAGATGTATGGTTTGTCAACAAGTGAAAGCAGGAAGGCAACAGCCTGGAGGAGTCATGCAACCTCTTCCCATACCGGAGTGTAAATGGGACAATATTACAATGGACTTTGTCATGGGGCTACCAAAGACTCCTAGAAGGAACGATGCAATATGGGTTATTGTTGATCGTCTTACCAAGTCAGCACATTTTCTTGCTATAAGAGAAGATCTGCCCCTAGAACGTCTAGCAAGACTATATATTAATGAAGTTGTGAGACTTCATGGAGTACCCCTATCGACCATTTCTGATCGTGATCCCTGTTTTACTTCAAGATTTTGGAAAAGTCTTCAGAAATCTTTGGATACTGAACTTTATTTGAGCACTTCTTACCACCCTCAGACAGACGGAAAATCAGAACGGATTATTCAGACCTTAGAAGACATGTTGAGATCTTGCTCACTTGACTTTCAGGGTATGTGGGATCAATATTTACCACTGGTAGAATTTTCCTATAATAATAGCTTCCATTCGAGTATTCATATGGAACCATATGAAGCGTTATACGGAAAGAGATGTCGTACACCAACCTGTTGGGATGACATTGGTGAAAGAAAACTTGTAGGCCCAGAACTGGTGGAGGAAACGGTGGAAAAGGTGAACGTAATCCAAAATCACATCAAAGCATCTCAAAGTAGGCAGAAGAGCTATGCCGATAATCGAAGGAAGGATTTGGAATTTCAAGTCGGTGATCATGTTTTCCTGAAGGAATCTACATGGAAGGGAGTCATACGTTTTGGTAAGAAAGGTAAATTGAGTCCCAGGTACATCAGACCTTTCGAAATTCTAGAACGAATTGGGGCTATAGCTTACCGATTGGCAATGCCGCCAAGTCTCTCCAAAGTTCACGATGTGTTCCACGTATCTCTGTTGAGGAAATACATGCCTGACCCAACACATGTACTCACCTATGAGGAATTAGAACTGGAACCCGATCTTTCCTATTGTGAAGAGCCCGTCAGGATTCTTGATGTGTGGGAGCAGGTGCTGAGAAACCGGACGACTCGTCTGGTAAAGGTTTTGTGGAGAAATCATAAAATGGAAGAGGCAATGTGGGAACCTAAGGAACTTATGATGAAGAACCACCTGAGTCTTTTTATGCAGTAATACCCTAGAAATTGTGAGGACGCAATTATTTGAAGGAGGGGAGAATGTAACACCCGATGCTTCCACGGTACGTTTCCCTTCGAATAATGCAATAGCGTGTGTTGTACGCAACCTTGAGCTCTAACACACACCACAACTAATTAAACTAGCCGTTGTGAATAGTAATACCTAATTTTTGAAATTTTATAAATTTTATTTATCAAAATGGACTTCATTTTTGGATTCGGAATATCGAAATTATCCTATGTTGAATTTTTGGTATTTTTCTGAGAACTTCTAATTTTTTATGAATAGTGAAAAATACTTAAAAACAACTTTTTAAATCAAAATATTTTATAGTGATAAATTATACTATTTAGTGGTTTTAAAGTATAATTAGAATATATTTTTACCATTTTATCCAATGGTGGTCATTAGAATTAATTTAACATTGAAATTGGACATAAACAATTGTCAATCTTTTGATATAAATTGTTTCTTAGAAACACGCTATTTTTTGTAACAGTGGGAATTAATTATAAAATTAATTAATGCAACTTATATGTTTGGAATTTTTTAAAATAGACATCATTTTTGAATTCGGAATATCAATTATAGCTTAGGGTGAAATTTTGGCATTGTTCTGAAAAACTTCAATTTTTGATGAATAGTGAAACCACTAAGTGGTAGTTAAATAACTGATTTTTTGTTTAAATGAAATATTATCACTTCTGTGATTTGATTTTCAAAAATCCGACATACATGGTTGTCATTAAGAAGTAAAATGTGGTTCAATGAGATTAAAATAATTTTTTGGTGAATAGTAACTTTTAAGTTCTTAATCGCGATTAGAGGTAATTAGTGTAGTTTAAGGTACAAATAATGTTTTAATAATATGAGATGAGCATGACACTTGTCCTACTCCTATTGGATGAGTCCTGGCCGACCAATACAACCCATTGGTCAACATGGGGACCCCATGGAGCCACTTTAGTTGGAAAATGACATTAATTTATATTTATTTAATGTTAAAATTAAATTGACACAAACATGAGTTGTTTTACTAAAACAGTTTTTAAGTGGGGTTACACAAGTCCAAATTTTGACTATAAATATTCATTAGAAATCTAAAAAGATTTCCTACATCATATTATTTTTTTTATAATTTTTAGACATTAAATAAATTAAATTATTTATGACATCATTATAATGCAGCGATGACCTCATTATTTAACGATTTAAATAAAATGAGAAGATAATGAAAAATCCAAGGCTTACACTTGTCCAAAGCCTATTTGATGAGTAGATTTCGAACCCTTATCACCTTATCCACGAATTATATAAGTGTGGGACCTTTATAATCCGAAAAGCATTGTATAATAATGTAACATTTCAATCTTTCCAAAAGAGCGCCTCCTCTCCTCTTATAAAAGGCACCCACCTCTACCACATTATTCACACTTTCAAGCCTTTTTGTTCGGCCAACCTCTGCCCAAATACCCTCCCAACTTCTCTCCCTTCATCCTAGAAGCTTTACTTTAGTCATAAAGCCATCCTAAGGAGTCCTTTTGATCAAATCAAAAGGAAGAACCCGAAGAAGAGGTAACATTTTCATCACCCTCTTTCATGTTTCTTTCTTCTTCCACTCCCTCTTTGTTTATTATTTCAATTCTAAAATTTAGCTCCAGTATCTTCTATATACTGTGATGTTATTATAAATATGGAACAACCATATTTAGTATTCTACCCATCATTTTAATGACATGTCACCATACGTGCGTACGTACGGCTTACCGTCTCCACGTCGTGGTGTAATTGTTATTCAATATATTATTATTTAGGTGGGTATAATAATGATATGTAATTCATGTAAATAATAAATATAACATGATAATGATTCTGTATATATGATATACTATCCAATTATATATTATTTTAATATCAAAATAATGATATTGTCGCTCGTGCGTACGTACGGACTACCGTCTCCACGAACGCGATGAGATTCATTCTCCGTCGTATCCATTCAAGTATAATTATCATTTGATGATTTAAAAATAATGTTTAAGGACATGATATCATTCTGGATATGAATAAGATACAACCTATCCATGAAAAACACGACTTACGTAACAAAACATATAAAAGAAAACTAGTAAGTTAACACCCGAAACAATGATAAATCTAAGATATTGTTAACAAAGCAATGTTAAAAGATCATATATGATATCATATGAATGTATATGATTATTGTATAATTTAATAACAATTATTTCACCATTATACAGGAGGTTAACCTACCCCAACCAAGGAAAAGTACAAGGTAAGGGTTATTTCACAATCTCTTCATTATCCGAGGTTGTTTATACGTAATAATCTACTCGTATCTCTTTATCATCCACATCCATGTTTCTTCAAAATGTATTTCAAAACATTTTTATTATTTACAAGAATATGGGTTAAAGTCATTTATACCCTTTTTTGAATTTTTATAAGAGGAATCTTTCCGTCGTTTTCAAAACAAGGTTCTTTTTAACCTTTTTGACAGAATTAAGGTAAGAATGTTTTTTTTAACTTATACGGCAAGTGCGGTTATTTTCCGCCGTTATAAAATCTTCAAAGATTTCCTTACAAGCTTATAAGAATATTTTCAAGAAAATTTTTTATTTTATATGGCTCTTAAATGATTTCAAAAATAGAAAGAGATATTTCTCTAAAAATTATTTTGATTTCATCTATGTCAACATCCTTTGATGGATTTTACGCTTATTTGAAGTTGATTTATTATGATACAAAACTTCTATATTGTATTGAAGGTTTTGTGATATGTTTGACTGTGGATGTGATATTTTTATACCATTCATAGTTTATGGTGAAATTATTGACATTTCGTATGCTAGTTTTAATACGAATGTTTATGTTATGTTTAAACCTTTTCATATGGGAATGCATTGGACTTAATATGTGACGGGTGGAGCCTGCTATAGCTCCTCGATGCATCGGTAGGTCTCATGAGACAAACTAGTGTCTTGGCACAAGGCCTTGACAAAATATTATTTGTAGTCTTGGCACGAGACCTTGGATATGTGGTTATGATAGTCTGGCATTATGCATTCCAACATTATGAAAGTGGTTAGTGATTTTGCATGTGATTATTCGATTAGTAGAATA
This sequence comes from Viscum album, assembly GCA_963277665.1. Classification (NCBI taxonomy): domain Eukaryota; kingdom Viridiplantae; phylum Streptophyta; class Magnoliopsida; order Santalales; family Viscaceae; genus Viscum; species Viscum album. The sequence goes on along the minus strand of OY728153.1, from coordinate 566,993,281 downwards.
TCCATGTGAATGAGTAAATGGCATTATTTCATTTTATTTATTCCATACAATGTTGAAAGTTAAAGTTTGAAAGGCTTTTGTTTTAGTTATACATTGCCTTAAATGTTTATTCTTATTTATGAAAGTTTCCGCTATATTGTTATCCTTACTGGGCATTTGAGCTCACCCCTTTTCTATGTTTTATTTTTCCCAGGAAGTGAAGAAGTAAATTCTGAATGACCTGCAAGGATATTATGAGGGGATAATAGTGTGGAATGTGGAGACATTATGTTGTTGTAGTAGTTTTTCATTTTATGATGTAATGTAAAACTTATGAATATATCTAGTGTTTCCAAGGCTACTAAACCAATCGGTCTTTCGATATTTGATCTTTCTTGTGATCATGCCAATGTTACGAAGTAATGCACCGACTCTGGGTAGCTGGGGTCGGGGCGTTACAACGATGCTGGTCCGCGGAATTGCGGGAGGGCGGTCTACCGAACCGTCCGCGTGCTGTTGCTGGGAGCCGGTGCGTGGACCGATTCGGTCCTTTTCCAAGTCTTGCGGTAATTGGATTTCCTATTTGTGGAATTTTCAGGACCCTACACACATTCTTAGATGTATGAGTTGTTGTGGGTCTGTATAGTTGTTCACTTATGGTGGCATGATTTCGATCAACTTTCTTCTGATTCATCTGATTTTTGAACTTCCATCCATGCATGTCCAAAAACTTCTACCTATCAACCTCTTATTCTAACTCAAAAATGGTTATGCAGGCCACCTTCTATATGGATTTATCTAACACCACTTATATAGAATTGACCATGCCTTATAGTATGTATTTAAAGAAGAATAAGTCCTAGAATTATGACCTAGCCTTCTATGGAAGAGGAACTAGATACGATGGTTAGTGAGGTTGACCTCATTGGGCATACATGGTTATGGTAGATTTAGCAGGTTATTGTCTATGGATACCAAAAAAAATTATCAAATACTTTTTCATTTCATAAGGAGTATGATTTATTCATTCACTCCAAAAATACAGGGTGACCCTAATTTCTCTATATTTCTTGACGAGGTTGATTTTGTGGTTATTTCCACTCAATAGGAGGTGTTGGGAATTTCAAGCCTACTTAGGTTCTTGTATGGAAACTATTTTTAGCTTGAGAGTGACAACTACAACTTCTTATTTTCCTAGCCTTTTCCCCTATACTGAGGGTATGAGTCAATATTTGGATTGGGTTAGCTGAATGGTGTATTCTAATCATTGTTAAATTTTTTCAAAATCTTGGAACCCACCTAGATACTTTGTTTGGATCAAATCCATTTGTATCTTATCTCATATATTCTCAACATAGAGTTCCATCAATTTATTTTATGAGAGATGGATGCTGAGTAAATTGGTTAAACCTTTCAATGTGGATATGAATTCATACATGCTCTAATTTTCATGTTCTTTTCTATTCTTTAGGTTAATGATTGTAGTTTTCCCCAGTGTGTAGATGAATTGATAAAGGGATTTATGTTTAAGGTCTTTCCCCCAACAATGGATCCTACTAGTAGAATACTATACCAAATAAAGGGTGGCCCTATCAAAGTCTATAAAAAACACCTCATCTTATTTATGTCATGTTGATCTCAAGGTCCCATTATTGGATGACATTGGGATAAAGTCTGTGAGATGTTGTTTGGGACCGCCTATAATGTCAAAGGCAGAGAAGGTAGGATTGTTGAAATTGGGTGGGGGAAAGGTATCATCCACCCCTCAGGATATGGCTTCCTCTATGGATGTATATGTGTGTGTCACACTTCCATGACTTACATTTGATTATCCAGGGACTCGATGATGTTAAGAAACTATGACGGTACTATTGTCTGAGCCACCTCCCATCTACATGGAGTGGGTGGGGGTCAATGAGGATTTCCCTCCTTTATCTCCTGCTAATTCTTGAATATTCTTAAGACTGAATGATCACCCTATATAGAGAGAGGTTTTCACTACAATGGAGGTAATTCATGATCATTTTTTACTTCCAAATTTATGTATACTAGTAACCTAAATCCAGTTCTAGTATAACTCAAGGATACCATGCTTGCTGGAGGATCATAACTTTCTAAATGTATGGGAGGAGGAAAATTTTCCTCAACTTAAAGATGATACCCAATGGAAATATTTCACCTAAGTTTCTCCTTGTTTAGTTGTATGAGAGTTTGTATCACATTATCATAATTTGACAATTTTTCCTCTATGTAATTAACTTTGATTCTTTGGGGCAGTGATTGGGATATAGCCACACCTTTCCATTTTTCTTTTGGAGTGATAATCTATATATGTGGAACTTGATATTCATAGGTTCCATGTTTTGGAGACTTCTTTGGTTCTGATTGCGTACATCCTTGGATCCCACATCCATATCACCCTCCTCTTAGGGTATGTTTTTCATGTTTCACCCATCTACATTTGTATCTTGATCCACAATATATATCATGTTCATAGTGAAAATATTTATAGAGGTGGATCCGGAAATTATGGTTGTTCCATTAATTTTAACATAATAATATGATTTTACACTACCTTCTCTAGGGTCATTTCTCAAAGCCCTTTCCATATTGGACCATTTTGGAATGAGTCCCTACAGAGGTCTGATTTCCATCACTATATGCTCCTCCTATCTCATCTAGTGAGTAATGACATCGAAGGTGTTTTCAATCATGATTTTTGAATGGTCCTCAAATATAAAGGTTTGTCCCGTGGCAGGAGGAATGGATGGGATGACAATTGTCAATATTTTCTTCCCAATATAAAGAAGACCGATTTTCTATATGGTGACGAAAATTCCCCCAGCCTGCATGGCTGGGGGCTATCTGGTATCATAATTAGCATTGATTGGTCCTATTTTTGAGGATCCAATGATTCCATATGGGGATTTAATGAATCTTCGGATATAAATTGATATTTAAATTACCCCATCCTAATTGAACTAGAATCACAATTGATTTCCCCAAGACCATGTCAGGGGATGATGAACTTGCTGTTGGATATTGAGATATCAATGTCTCCATCCAAATAGGTTAGAATTTCTTGGAACCTAATGATTATATGTTCTGAATCCTCTTGGGAATTGATGGTATGAGGGGTGGAGGTAGGGGTTGATATTCCCCCAACCTAGAGGTTTGTGTAATCTTCTAATTAGATGATATGGTAGCTACTACTAAAACCTCCTTGATGCGACATAGATGTGCATGAGTAAGAGCGGGGTTCAATGGAAGCCCACGATGGAAATCATTCTTTATGCGAAGTTTTCTGGTCAGTTGAAACTTCGGCTTCCGTCTGAAATACATTCTCCATACTTTGAGGGGTACATTTCAATGATCTTATAACTATCTTATCAATCAATTCATGTTGTCTAGGCATTTTTATTATGGGGTCATTCTGTTGTAGTGACCAAATAACTCACACGTTACCCAGTCCTCTGATTTTTACGGTGGCTATGAAAATATAAGATGTTGTATCTAAAGGGTTATATTATTTTAGGGACATAGTTAAGTGAAATTCTCTATATTTTTTCCATCCATGGATATTCACATCTGGTGATGCTCTATAAATTAGTCATTAGAGAGTTCTCACTGTGTAGAGACAAATACTTCATAGGTGTTTATCATGTTCCTCCATTCCATAGTTCCAAGATATAAAAAGGAGGCTATATTCATCTAACAATAGAGTGTATTGATGATCTGAAGGAGATACTCGCATCTTGGATAAGATAGATTTGTAACCTTTAGTTGCTGATCAGTAGCCCATATATTTTTCTATATATAAGGAATGAACTCCTTTTATAGCTCATTTGGGACCTCATATTCAAAAGTGGAAAGGGGACAAGAAATGGTGGAGAGGTTGTTTCTAGATAAATCTCTCTATATGTCAATGTTGGACCCCTCTTCATTATTCCTACACTCCTCCATATGATCAGACCACAAAAGATGCTTCTTGGGGTCACCTTCTAACTGGAGTGGAATTGTACTAGAAGTTGATGAGGAACTATATAAATTTTACCCCAATTTTTCGAGTACCTCTTTATATAAAGGCATCTGATTTTAAAAAACCAACCCATAATAAGTTGTCTAGGAAAGGGGATGATATCCTTTTCCATGGGAGATATCACCATGGGGAGGTTAACCATGGATGATTTCATGAGTAGAGTCCTTATGATCCTTCTCTGCACTACCATGAAATTTACTATCATGGTAATGATTGTCTATATACTTTAGTTGAAGAGTTAAAGGACCCTTAAGGTGTTTACAATGTGTATTGAACACCCTCAAGAAAACTGGCATTGAGATGATTAGGGATATGAGCCTCATTTTTCATCATGGATGGAATATGATGACCTACCTTCTGTAATTGTGCGGGGAGATTAGCATGTAGTATTATGTTTTTAGTAAATTGTTTATAACTGGAAGGTGTTGTGCGAGTATGATACTACTAATGAGAAGCTTCTGGAAAATCCCAATGAAATTCCTCATTATTGAAAAGAATATGAGCCCATACTGGGGCATGTGTCATTCTCACTTGGTGATACATGGTTAGAATGAGAGTATGATCCTGATCCTAAGCCTTTCGAATGTACCACTGGTATTTTTTAGTAAGAATATGATCCATGTCTTGAGGCATGTGCCTCTCTCACTTTGTGATCCCTAGTTGGAACATGAATATGATTCATATTTGAATATTAATTCCCTACCAGAATATGATGAAGTCCCTCCAAAATTGTAGAAGGGATGTGCACCTCCTCTTATATTTCCTTGAAAGGATTCTAGTGCGCTCGTTCATTAGAGGAAGTTGTAACATGCACCTAGATTCCATGACTTTTAGTAATATGATAGGCAGATTCACTAAAAGGAATATGAGTCTGTCCTGGGGAATGTTCCATTATCACTTGGTTATCCTATACAAAATGGGGATATGAGCTTGATCTTGGGACTTTGGAGTATGTTGTTGGTCTTCTTTGACTGGAATATGAGTTTGTTCTTAGGCATGTTCTCCTATCACTTAGTGAGACCTGAATAGAACAAGGATATGTACCCAGTCCTAGACCTTTGGAATATGCCACTAGAATTTTCTAACATGAACATTCCCCTATTCCAAGGAATGTTCCAGGGGATTGTGGATTAATTCTAAATGGATCTAGAATGCATGACATTTCCTGGTGAATTTTACACAATCTTGTATACGGTTTTCCAATAGCAACCTAGCCTCTATATTTAGTGGGAGATCATGTTCCCAGGCTAAGGAGTGCCACAGGATCCTATATGGACTTCTTCTATGATGGATTGAATCACGATTTATGCTATGAATCGGAGGAGTATTTCATAAAATACATGGTTATAGAGGGCCTTATAGTTATTTGGACCACCCTTTAGGGTAAAGTTTGTAGCACGTCGCCGAATTTGTTCCCATCCATCTGGGTCTGTCTGGAGAGTCCCATTTTGAAGATAACCAATTATGGAATCCATCCATCCAGGTGTGGATATCTGTTAATCATGCTCTGGAGTGATGTTGACCTGATTTATTTCCCCTATATCGTATATGATGATCAATAAGACCATTATTTGTTGTGTGATGTAGAATATTTTTTCCTCCTGATAAGGTTCATCTAGGGCTGTGGTTGCATTAGATAATGTGTCAGTATGAGAATTTTGTGATCATGGAACATGATGCAATGTGTGATCAAAAGGGAATTATTCCATTAGTCTCCTAACAAAATGAGTGAGAAGGTCCAGTTATTCCATTTTTATGGTACGTTCTCTATTTATCTACTCTATCACTAGTTTTAAATCCCCTTTGATATTTAGGTAGTTTATCTACAGTTGTAGTACTAGTTTCAAGATAAGGATAAGGTCTTGGTATTCAGTATAGCGACCCTAGCTTCTTACACGTATTATTACAAGATTTTAAGCATAAATAACCATCAAATTACAATCCAAGGATTGTAAAGTCAATTGTATTTTCATGATTAGGTACATGAAACTGAAAAAAATGAAATATAATAAAACATATTTTTTTTAAACAACCATGAATAGATCCTAACATTCATTAAGCTCCTACATCTACATAGAATAACATGGGGAATACATGAACAAAATTTATGAGTAGATAATCCTAGTAAGGGTATAAACATATAAATAAATAAAAGCACATGGGTAAGAAGGAAAAATATGATGACATAAAAAGGAATAGAACATGAATAAACATAATGAAACATAACATGTATATAATGAGTAAATGTAATAATGGCATCATAGGAATGTGGAAACAACCCACAACATGACATAATAATGAGTTAAGGCTAACTTCCAAGACCATTACAAATGGCGGACAAAGTCCCATAAAGGAATTAGGAACACTCCCTTTCCCAAAATGAAGTATCATGAGACTAAAATTTACCCAATGCATTGGAGCACTATATGGGTTCACCCATCATAACATGTTCATGAATATGTGTGACACATAAAGAATCAAACATAATGAATAAACATTAGGTTTAACCAAGGAAAGAAATGGGTATCGTAATCATGTCATAAATCATAATAGTGAGAATATAAAACTCTCCATGAAATAGTGGATTTAAAAAATACATGGAAATTCATAAGGTAACATTGGAATAGATCAAGATAAATTATGTCCAACTAAAGTGAAAACAAGTAAAAATATTGTATAAGAAACTTTAGAAATAAGCCACTTTGGTATAGTTTATGGGGGAATTTTAATGACTATTTTAAAAGGGAAAGGAATAATTGTTTGTATAAAAGGATAAAATAAAAAATATAATTCTCCATGATAAAATGAGCGATTTTATAAAAAAATGGTTTCTTAAAATATATTATTGAGTTTACTCGAAAATGGGTAAGAATTTTGGAAGTTCCCTTTAACTGGACTTTCTTATCAGGTATAATTGAGATGGGAACCTTTTTAAAACATGTATTTACCCATAAAATAATGATGATATGATTTGGATAAATTAATTTGGAACATATAAAAATAATTTATAATATTTTCATAAAAACAAATAAGAATTTCATTGGGGTAAATAGTGAGAAAGCATAACCTAAAGGAAAAGTGGAGGTTCAGAAAGAATCCCTTACATTATGTACGGAAGTGTTCTGCACTTGATCTTAATGTCCATGATAATAAAATTAAATACATCTATTAATTAATTTAGAATATTTTCAACATGTATTTCATTAATTATAATTTTATTGAGTTCATTTATGTCCATTATGATGTGTTATAGTGTTCAATTTCCTCATTCTAGAGTGTTCGTTTTCTTGGTTTTCATGACCGGTTCACTTGTATACATTTATAGAGGATCATCTAAAATAGGAATAGGTATCCATAATTGAAATTATATTGTATAAATGAACTTATATAAGTTTAAATTATCTTATATATCATTTGGTTATATGATATGAGGATGAATCATTAGATAAAATGTTAATAATAATCATTTAGATTAATTTGGCGGTTTTTCGATCGTCACTAGATGGTTTCATTTTATTATTTAATATTATGTATATATGATTGATCAAGAACATAAAAATGGGTTTAAAATAAATTTTAAAAACTTTTTCAACCATTATAATGGTTTTATTACCATACATGAATGTGGTATAGAAAAATGAAATCCCATCGTCCACAATGGCGGTAAATCGACACATCACAGATGATGTTTTCATTTTTAAAATAAATGGGAGAGAAGAATGGGTTTGATGATGAATTATTACATTAAAAAATTACAGTATATATGAGATACTATAGTTATAATTTAACTTGGATAAGTGGATATGAGGAGAGAATAAGAAATGATAATAAAAAATTAAAATAAATTAAAAGAAACTGAAGAAGATACCTCTTGAATTTCTCCTCTTTGAGAACCTCCTTAGGGAAAAGGGTTTGGTATTTTGATGAGACCAAGGGATCCTGGACATGGGTTAGGGTCTTTTAAATATTATTGGGTAGAAATTGGATAATATTCAAGTCTTGTAAGGTGTGAGGAGAAGAGGTGGTGAGGGGTGGTATTTATAAGGGAGGAGAAGGGTGTTTTCTCATTATTTTATTCATTAGTTTATTATTTTGGCTCAAGACTGTGAATAGTTAGAACCTTATAACTAAATATATTAAAATAATTAATTATATTTCTAGATTTTGGGCTTAAATCATCCTTACATAAATAATGACACAAAAATTCATGTATTTAGATTTTATCATAAATTATCGTATTTTATTATTCACCATAAATTCAAGTAATTTAGAAAAATACCAAAAATTAACCCTAACCATTTTTTGACATGTAGAATTAAAAAATTATCATCATTTTATGAAAATAATTATCTAAATATGAGAAATTTAATTTTTAATTAAAATAATCTTTTACTTGGAAAATACTGATTTTAAAATTATAACCAATTTTATAATACATTGAAAAATTAATTAAGGCCTCATAAAATTATCTTATAATCATAAGAAAATAAAATATTAATTTATAAATATATTTTAAAAAAATAAAATTTCTTTTATATCATTATATTAATTATATAATTCAAAATAGACATTTATGTTTTATAAAAATACAAAAACTTAATTAATAATTTTTAAAATATTTATTTACTTATACTATGATATAATTATATCATATTTTCATTTATTAGATACCAAAGTTTTATTTATAATTTCATAGATGGGGTTACTATTATATTAGATGGATTACTATTCCTAATGGTTACATTACTATTCTGAATGTCAAGTTACTATTCTATTGGTATAGGTTCCTTAACTTCTAGAAATACCTCTTATTTAATTCAATTATCATTTATAAAGTTTGTTTTATATTATCTATGTTATTTTATGTGATTTATACTATATCAAATAATTATAAGAAGGTAATTTCCATTGATAAAATTTTGGGCCATTACATTGAACCTCATTATTCATGCAGCCCTCAGATAATGAGAAAGAGTAGGGAAAAATTGATTTGTATGGATAGACAAATACATTCCTTAATACAACATGGCTGAGATTTGGGGTTTCCATCCTTTTTTTGATAGGACATTGGGAGGCTCTATTAAAATATATCTCCCATGTCTTAGAAGTTTAATTGGCATAAAATACGCCCTCTTCTAGGAGCCTGGTGTCCACCAGTGTATTCTCCAGGGCCAGATGTTCTGCAAAGAAATAAGCCAAGGCTTTTACTTTCATCTCCTTCTGTGAAACGAACTGGATGTCATATTATTGAAGAATGACCACCCATCGGGCCATAGGCCCAATTACCATGGGGTCGCAAAGGATGTACTTGAGCGGATCAATACGAGATACCAGACAGACTTTTGTGGTGCTATAAGTAATGCCTCATATTTTTCACCATGAAGATGAGTGAAAGGAAGTTCTTCTCAACATTCAAGTATTGGCTCTCAATACCAAGCATTATTTAGCTGAGGTAATAGAGATTTTTCTGACTCCCCAAATTGTTTTTTCTGTAATGAGGGAGACCAGTGAGAATTCCATGTCAGCCACATATATGATGAGTGTCCTCCCTTGAACTACAGGCATCAGAAACAGTGGTTGTAGTAGACACTTATTGAGACTTTTGAAGGCTTCTTGGCAATCCTCATCCCATTGGAAGTTGATTCCCTTATTTATTGTCCTGGTGAAGGGGAGAGGATTTCTATCCATGATTCATATGAAACATCAAAAGTAGGTGAGCTTCCCTTGGATTCCCCTTAACTATTTGTGATTTTTGGTGGATGGAAATGATGAAATAGAACAAGAGTTCTCTGGGGCCGACCTTGATGTCGCGATGGAACACCACAGAGCCAAGGAACTTACCTAATATTACCCCAAAGGAAAATTTTAGAGGATTCATCTTCACAAGGGGTTGTCATAGCTTATTGAATATATGTGAGGTGATAACATCACTGTCATGATTTGACCACCAAGTCGTTTAAATTGTATTCGGCTATTCTTCATGATATAAAATTAAATATATAATTCATGACGCATTGGTATGTAGAACTAGAATTATTTAACCCAAATGGAATGGCCTGATAGAAAAAGATCCCTTAATGAAATTTAAAGGTAGTTAATTCATTATCTCTAGTGTAAATATTTATTTTATTGTACCCTAAACACCCATCCATGAAGTAATGGTCTTGGAAGCCGGAAGTTTCATCGATTATGAGATCTTTGATTTGAAATGAGAAATAATCTTTTGGGAAATGTTGATTAAGTCCTCTAAAATCCATCCAAATCCTAACCTGCCTATTATTTTGTGTGAAATGGATGTTTTTGGTGAGCCTTCATTGGTATTTCACTTCTTGTAAAAAAATTATTTGATAAATTTGTCAACTTCCACATCCACATTAGTGGTATGAGAAGGTTCATCCCTATGGATTCCTGCTTGAGGTCTCGATGCTCCTTGGGTAAGTCAAGATGGTGTGTAGGAATATATGGATTTAGTCCAGTCATTTCCATATAGTTCTAAGTGAATACATATCAATGATACTTTAGAAATACAAAATACTTATCTTTATCTTCAAGGGGAATATCATAACTAATCAGTGTAGGTAGAGGGTATTCTTCTATTCTAATATTCACCTACTTGAGATCATCAATGGTGGTGGGGACTATTGGAGTTGGTGGCCTAGAACCAAATACTTTGTACTTTATTCGTTAATAAATACCTTATCACTTCTTGATTTTTCTTCTATATGACAATGCATCTGATAATTTCCTAATTATAGTTGTTACACTAAAAGGTTATAGCAGATCCCTGCTTTGATGATAACCCGAAAGTGTCATAACACTATTCTTGAATATATGTTCTATATCCATATGATGTTATTTTAGGGACATAAATAATACAGGCCATTAGGGGTGAGGACTCATAAAACTTTGAGGCACCTTATCATGGTGTGTTCCCTTGGTAATATCCAGGAGAATATTATGAGAACGAGACCCGCCAGGAGGAAATCAACATTTCATAGTGTCATTGGATGTACCTATCTACAGATGTGTGTATTGGTCCTTAAACATTAATATTATTTTTAATTGGTATTAAAACTCACACACTTATATTTATTGATGAAAACCGTGACAACACACTGTTTTCATTGAGGTAGGATATATTTGGTCAGTCACGAGTAATATTACATTAATAGATAATGCAAGAAAGGATTTTTCCTTTCTATTACATAACAGAAGTAGATATTTTAGGCCCTTTGATGGAATTGATATAGCCTAAATAAATCCATGTCCATGGTAAGGAATGGGAAATTTCAATTCCATGAAGTCAAATAAAGAATAATTGAGCACATGGGTTGATGGCACCAGCATGCAACCTACTTGATTCGATATATTTAGACAAAAGGATTACATTACACTATAAGAGTTCATAGTAGGTGACACATCATTACAACATTTACTTTTTTCTATATGGGTGACTTGGCATGTTGCTAGACTCTAACCTTGTACTTTAGGCAGTCTCTTCCTAATTCCACTGAGAAAGAGGCCTAGAGGGGCACACACTATATTAATATACACGCCGTGTAATTTTTCTGGGGATTTGTGAGAAATAATAATATTTATTTAATTAAATAATATTAGTTGCAATTCACTGGATGCATGTCAAGTAATAATAATAGTCAACTGTTATTATTAGACATGAGGTATTACAAAGAATTAAATGAAATTAATAAATGATTTTGGGTAATTAATTCATTTTATTATTCTAAGTAATTAAAATTCAAATTATATTATTCTCATTATCCTAGAAATTCATTATGGTTGTGCACAATGGATCTAGAGAAAACTCTTGAGCCAAGTGAGAATTATTTTCTTCCAAGAATTCTCTCAAGCTATGAGAGATATCCTCCACTACCGGATCAAGGGGAGCGCTTTGCAAGCGGTGCTCAAGGTGATCAAAGGCAAACCTCGCAAGTGAAGGATCTTCCATGCTAGAACCCAGATATCCCTTAGGCTATGTCCAGAGATATGTGGAGCACATGTGGATCATCGCTAGAGGAATAATACACTTGGATTCTATGACGCAATGACGGATCACACCGGATCGTGACCGGAAACATCAATGGAAAGATAATTCCATCAAGTTAATTCTTGTCTTTAATTAAATTAATTATAACCAACATATGATGATTCTATCTATGGTTCTGGGACTCCTTTATTTTCTTTCCTTCTTCATTCTATTTTGAAGATCTGGTGTTTTGTTATCGTGATGGATCTCGGTTTGATCATCATTAACGGGAAAAAAATTGAAGTTGGGTAAAACAACCAATGTGCTTCCGATGCACTTGGAACCTACAAGCGGTATCAGAGAGGTCATACCATTGATTATAATTATTTAGTTTTTCATTGGTGATTTATGCATTTAATAATTTAGTTGTTTCAATTCATGTTAATTGTTCTATAAATCTGAATCTTGAGATTTATTCCTCCTCTTTTGTTTCTTTCTCTCCTTACAGAAATGAATTTTTATTAAAATAAAACATAGGATCTCATTCAGAGGTGCCAAAGCTTCATGGACGTACCACACCAAAACACACAGTGTGTATTCGGCAGTAAATTCTATGTATTATAGGTTCCATGCATCGGGATAGTTTTTTAAACCATGTCATGTCATTGGATTCTATCTAAGTATTTAAGACTATGTGTGTTGACCAAGAATAGGTGGCACACAGTTTCTGGATTACATGTTGTGTGGCCCACTAAATATATCGTGTGGTCCCTTCGGGTTAGGGTTAGACCGTGTACCTCGTACATGGCTTGACCGGCTGGAAACCTTGTAACGTGGATACAACACAGCATGTGTCCCACTGAACAAGTTGTGTACTCTGAAGATTTCCGAAGTATATCTACATGCCATTTCCATATGCATGTACTTTGGATGGATGGTGAACAAAATTATATGATGTGTAGTCAGAACTACATGTCGTGTACTCATCCAAATTATACAAATTTATTAAATTTTATTATTATATTATACAAACCCTTGATACATGTACCATAGTGTGGGTGTAATGCTTAGGCACAACACATGATAGGTTTTTCATAAATATGTGTTTAATTTAACATATGCATAATGTTCATTTCTACTCATTGGGTAGTTATGAATGGGAATTAACTGATTTTCCTCCAAAGTAAAAGTTATGTACAAAGATAATTTTAAATGAATTTATTTGTTTAAAATTATGATGGATGAGAATCTCAAGTAAATTCAGAAAATGGGTTTAAGATAAAAGGATTGATTAATTAAAGATAATTAATTGATTTGAGCGTGATTTATCTTAAACAATAATGATTAAAGAATTGAATGATAGTTTTATTCATGCGTAAATATCATTGTATGTACGGATGATCATGAGCCAGACCAAGACCTTTGTAAGATAATGTTTTCTTTTAATTTATTTATTTAAATTAAATTTGTAGTCATGCGAGCCTTATCCCCGTTATTATGTAGGGCCTCTGTGCCCAAGCATTATTTTATGTAAAAACCCATTTTACCCCTCACCCGAAAATGAGATGAAATAATATATAATGGATGGAGCCCCCAAGCTAGTGGAGGTGACTCAAGTTAGGATCCAAGGTGAAACCAATCCAAGGAGATACAAAGGTAGACAGGTTGAAAGATGTAAACATGAACCTAAAAGGTTCAAGGTATTTCTCCCATAGTACTTAGGATAGTTTATCAACCGCTAGATAAACTAACCAATAGAAAAATTTCATGATCATACCATTTATTTTATTTCTTTCAGTTTCATGTTTTATTTATTGTGGGTGTGTTTCCATGATCACACAATTAATGAATTAAACAAGAATGCAATATGGAACTAAAATAACACCGACTATTTGTAAATATTATCTTATACATGGTTAATCACTTATGTATATCCCACTTAATATTAAAAAGCATGTAATCAAAGATAACAAAATGGAAATTTACTTATAAGGATAAAATACCTAAAAAATATTAAGTTGGTATAGCCTTCCATAATTTTTGTTATAATCAAACCATAGTTCAAAGTGCTTAACCAACCCTAGTTGGGGTGATTTCAATTGTTGAGGAATTCTAATACAAGGTTTTTGGTTGAATTGACATGGTTGAAATCAAGGGTTGACTGCCACATTAGGACTTAGTTTAACCAATAGGTAAAGGTTGACAACATCCAAAATAAAAGGATTTCAGGGTTGGGGAGTCCACTCAATGGATCAAGGAGTTGCGAGTTAATGAAGTTGGAATTTGGAATGCCTACCTAAAACCCTTAAAGTTGTTTGAAAAACCCTATTTGGGGTAATGTAAAGGGAAATATGGATCATTTACACTAGAATATTCAGGAAACATCATATTATGAAGTCAATGGTGAGGGATATTGTATTTTGATAAAATAGTGGGAGACTAATAAGTATTAATTTATTTATTTGCCTCAATTTTATCATGATAAAGTACTAAACCTTTTCTAATATTAATTTGTATAAACCGAAAGAAAAATGGTATCAAACATATCGTTGTGAGCCATACTCAAGAAGTAAAACTGTCTCACCAGCACCAAATTCTAGGAATGGCATAGGAATTTATGCGTCATCCTTCACCATGAGAGGAAATTGTATGTGCTAGAAGAGCCTATTCTAGTTGCACCTGGAAAAGAGGAAATGATAAGGAACTATCTCTATATATGAAACATGAGGATGATGCTACAGATGTCCAATGTTTCATGCTATCAGACATGTCTAATGATCTCTTGAAGTAACATGAAAACATGGACGCGTATATCATGATGACTCACCTGAAGTATATCTATCAAGATAATGCGAGACAGAAGAGGTATGAGATCTCCAATTCTTTATTCACAACTAATCTTGGAGAGTCTGTGCTAGTTGGGACTCATGTATTCAAGCTTATTAGCTACATTAAATTTCTAGACATCTTAGGGATTAAGTTCCCAGATGAGTTGTGTACGGATCTCATCCTATCATCACTTCCTAAGACCTTATCTAGATTTATTGGCAACTACAATATGAGAAAAAATGAGAAGAGTCTATCAGATATTTTGACCTTAATTGTCCAAGTAGATAAGGACATGGGTTATGACAAACTCACAGTCCTTATAGTGAATAAGAAAATAAAGGACAAGGAAAGGGGTCCAAGGATTCATAAATGGTCTGAAGCCCCTGAGAACCATCCCTCTAAGAAGGGGAAGATCCAGAGGTAGGGCAAGGAATGGGAGGCGGTCTATTTTTCATGTGGAAAGAGATCCCACTGGAAGAGGAACTGCACCCAAAAGTGTGGGGATTCTAAAGGTGTGTTCGTTATCGAGTGTAATCTTTCCATTTATACATAGTGGGTATTAGATGCATCTTGTGGGGATCACATCTGTATTCAAATATAGGAACCAAGTAAATTTAGAAAGATTGACATAGGAGAGATGGATCTTTGAGCTGCCAATGGCATGAGGTTGGCTGCGTTGGCCATTAGTGATTACCATCTCTCATTGCCAACTGGAATTCTTTTGGTTTTACATAGCTGTTATTATCTGCCTAGTGTTAACAAGAACATACTTTTTATATCTTGTTTGGATATGGATGGATTTATTTTCAAATTTTGAAATAAGGGTTGTTTATTTTATAAGACCATCATATATTATGGTATGGCTCATTTAAATAACGGATTGCATGTATTAAATTACAAAAACCAAGTGTTAGAAATTGATAATGAAAAAAAATCACATGACTCATACAACACCCAGTTGTAGCATCACCGTCTTGGTCGTGTAAACAAGAAGATCTTGACAAAGCTATGCCAAGATGGTAATTTACACTCTATTGAGCTAAAAACACTTGATAGATGTCATGCTTTTTTACAAGGTAAAATAATCCAGCCACCTTTCGGTGGACAGGGTGAAATGGCAACATAGCTTCTTGGATTGGTGAACATAGATGTGTGTGGACCATTTCCAATAGAATCCTGAGGTGGATATTCTTAATTCATTACTTTTACTGATTATTTGATTAAATATGGCTATATCTACTTAATGAGGTATAATTTATAAGCCTTAGATAAATTTAAGGTATTCAGGAATGAAGTAGAGAATAATCTTGGTAAGAAGATAAAAAAGATTCGATCAGATCAAGGTGGAGAATATCTACACCAATAGTTCATCTATCTTCTACGAAAGTCTGGGATTCTATCTCAACTCACCCCTCTTTATACACCACAGTGTAATAGTGGTAGTGAAAGGAGGAACTGTACCATGTTAAACATGGTGAGGTCGATGATGAGTCATGTAGATCTTCCATTATCCTTTTGGGGATATGCATTACAGATTTTAGTATACACATTAAACTGAGTACCAACTAAGGTGGAAAATGGAATTACCTCCGAGTTATGAAATGGAAAGAAACTCATTTTTTGACACACACATGTATGGGGATGCGAGGCATTTGTTAAAGCCTTATCAGGAAACAAACTAGTACCCTGAGGCATGAGGTGTATCTTTATAGGATATCCCAAGGAAATGAAAGGATATTACCTATATAACCCTTCAGACAAGAAAGTGATTGTCGCAAGACAAGATGTCTTTATTGATAGAGATCAGATACTCATAAAGGATAGTGGGAGTAAGATTGACTTCGACAAAGTTGATGCTCATGATACACAGGATTTGGTACGAGAATAAGTTCCATAGGTTCCCTTGGAAGAGGTTACAGAAACACAAGTACTATGTAGAAGCTCAAGTGAGGTAAGGGAACCAAATAGATTTGTTTTCCCAGTCACCAAGGAAGGTGAATCATTATTATTGGAAAATGATGAACCTCTATCCTACAAGGACTAAATATAAATCTCAGAAGCTACAAGATAGATAGAATCTATGCATTCTTAGATGGATTTCATATATCATTACCAAGTCTGGGTTCTGGTCAATGAGCTAGTTGATATAAGGCATGTTGGATGCAAATGGGTATTCAAGATAAATCTAGACATGGAAGGTCAAGTTAGCACCTATAAAGAAAGACTAGTGGCTAAAGGATTTAGATAGTTTCAAGGGATTTACTATGATGAAACATTATCACTAGTTTCTATGTGTAAATACATAAGAATAATACTTTCCATAGCAACTTACCATGACTATGAGATTTGGAAAATGGATGTCAAAACAGCGTTCTTTAATGGGAACCTTCAGAAAGATGTCTATATGACACAACCAAAAGGGTTTTTGACACCATGTGAATCCAAATAGGTTTGCAAGTTGTAGAAATCCATTTATGGATTAATTCAAGCATTCAGGTCATGGAACGTTTGATTTTAAGAGGCTAAAAAGTAATTTGGTTTCATTAAGAAAAAATGTGATCCATGTGTTTATAAGAAGTTTAATGGGAATGTAGTAATTATCCTAGTAGTAGATGTTCACAACATATTACTTATTGTAAATGATGAACTAGTCTTACAGTTAGTTAAGGACAGGTTGAACAAGTGTTTCTCTATAAAGGACATGGGTGAGGTATCCTATATTCTAGGGATCAAGATAATTTTTGATAGATCCAAGATGCTACTTGGACTAAGTGAGGGTACAAACGTTGACCAAATACTAAAGAGATTTAGTATGAAACAATCCAAAAGGGTATTTGTTCTAGTGTCACATGGCCTAAATCTTTCTAAGAAAATGTTTCGTCATACACAACAGGAGAAAGATATAATGAGTAAGATCACATATGCTTCGGCTATAGGATCCATCATGTATGACATGTTATGTATCAGGCTTGATGTTGACTATACGCTGATCATTATAGGAAGATATAAAAAAATATAGGACAACATCATTGGAATTGAGTTAAGATTATCCTTAAAAATTTGATAAGAACTAAGAACATGTTCCTAGTGTATGGAGGAGAAGAGGATATTTTTATCAGAGGGTATGCTGATGCTGGTTTTTAGACAGATCAGAATGATATGAAGCCGCAATCTAGATTTTTTTCTGTCTCAATAGAGGATCTGTGAGCTGGAAGATTTCAAAGATACTAGTTTTTTCTGATTCTACAGCGGATTATGAATATATAGCATCTTCTGATGCATCCAAGGAAGCCATCTGGATTCGTAACTTTGTCCAAGAGCTTGATGTGGTGCCTTGTAGTAAGGATCATATCACATTGTATTGTGATAATACTATAGTAGTAGCTCTTGGAAAAGAACCAAGGTCACATCAATGGAAAAATCACATACTCAAGAAGTATCACCTCTTGAGATATTTCAATCATAAGGGTGAATTTGCAGTGATAAGAGTGTCCACGGAAGATAACGTGGTAGACCCCATGACTGAAGGCCTATATCAACATAATCATGAATATCATGTGATAGCTAGCAGGTTAAAGGTTGTTAGCCGTTATCTCTAGTCCAAGTCGGAGTGTGTTTGAGTTGGTGTCCTAGAACCAACTACTTTTTACTTTATTCATTAATAAATACCTTATCACATATTTATTGTTCATTTGTGTGACAATTCATGTGATAATATCCTAAGGATAGTTGTTTCACTAAAAGGCCATAGAGGATCCCTACTATGATGAGAACCTAAAAGTTCCATAAAACTATTCTTGAATATATGTTCTATGGATGGATGATGTTATTTGAGGGACACAAATAATACAGGCCATTAGGGGTGAGGAGTCATAAAACCTTGAGCCACCTTCTCATGGTGTGCACTCTTGGTAATATCGAGGAGGATATTATGAGAACGAGACCCACTGGTAGAAAATCCACATTTCATAGTGTCATTGGAGCTTCCTATCTGCGGACATGTGTATTGGTCCTTAGACATTAAGATTATTATTAATGGGTATTACAACTCATGCACTTATATGTGTTGATGAAAACTATAATGACACACTTTTCACAGTGAGGTAGGATATATTGGGTGTGTCACGAGTAATACTGCATTAATAGATAATGTGGGAAAGGATTTGTTCCTTCTATTCCATGAAAGAAGTAGATATATCAGGCCCCTTGATAGAATTGATATAGCCCAAATAAATCCATGGCCATGGTAAGGAATGGGAAAGTTAAATTTTGGGAAGTTAAATAAAGAATAATCAAGAACATGGGTTTATGGCACCAAAATGAAACCCATTTTATTTGAGATACTTGGATAAATGGATTACATTACATGGTAAGCATTTGTAGGAGGTGACACATCATTGTGGCTTTAACTTATTTCTTTATGGATGCCTTGGAATGTTTCTATATTCTAACCTTGGGCTTTAGGTAGGCTCCGCCTAATACCACTGAGAAAGACGCCTAGAGGGTCACACACTAAGTGTGTCCAAGTATCTTAGTTAAATATTAATTTAACAAGTTGATTAAATATTACTCCTGATTGTGGTTTAATAATTATTCAAGGATGCCTGATCATATATATTTCAACACTAGTTATTCGAGATAATATATTGTGGGAGAAATAATTTATTTATTAGCGAGTAATGCAGTAATATTTAATTAAGAAATAAATAGTCATTATTGAAGGTCTAATAAATGTAGTATAGGAAATAAAGAGAATGGAAAAACAAAAGTACACACCGTGTATATTAATATTCATGCCATGTAGTTTTTCAGGGGATTTGTGAGAAATAATATTATTTATTTAATTAAATAATATTAGGTGTAATTATTTGGGTGCATGTCAAATAATAATAATTGTCAAATGTTATTATTAGACATGGGGACTTACTAAGAATTAAATGAAATGAATAAATGATTTCGGGTTATTAATTCATTTTATTATTCTAAGTAATTAAAATCCCAATTATATTATTATCATTAGCCTAGACATTAATTGTGGTTGTGCACAAAAGATCTAGAAAAATCCCTCAAGACAAAAGAGAATTATTTTCTTCTAATAATGCTCTCAAGCTACGAGAGAGATCCTCCTCCAGTAGATCAAGGAGAGCTCTTTGCAAGGGGCTCTCAAGGTGATCAAAGGTGAACATCTCAAGTGAAGGATCTTACACTCTAGCACTCAGATATCCCTTCGGTGATGTCTAGAGATATTTGGAGCGCGTGTGGATCACCACTAGAGGAATCTTATACTTGGATTCCATGATGCAATAGCAGATCACATTGGATCATGACCAGAAACATCAACGTAGAGATAATTCCTTCAAGGTAATTCTTGTCTTCTAATTAAATTAATTATAAACAACATTTGATGATCCTATCTATGGTTTTGGGACTCCACTATTTTCTTTTGTTCTTCATTCTATTCTGAAGATCTGGTGTTTTATTATCAGGATGGATCTCGTATTGATCGTCATTAACAAAAAAAATTAAAGTTGGGTGCACCAAACAACGCACTTCTACTGCACCCAGAACCTATAGAGACCCCTTCCTAGAATACGAGAGGGGGATTTCTGAGGTAATCCTTTTCTTCTTCCACCTCCCGGTCTATGGACTCATTATCAAATAGAGAAAGAATATGGGGGAATATTTGTCACTGTCAAGTTGAGAGAGTCCATAAGAAGAAACATCATCATCCCCTACTGCCTAATTTAATATAGAGAGATACCAGAAATAATTTTATTTTACACTATCACTGTGGATAGGATGATATTGGGCCTTTGGGAATAGGTCTATCACCTCAAAAAGATTTATTTGGAGGACATAGTCACTGTTGAGCATAATCCATGGATTTGTAGGGGCGGTCGCCAAACCATTGGGGGATTACACCTCTATATCCTCATCCACCATTAGTTGTTTTACTTCCCTTTTATATAATCAAGATTAAGAATATGTGTCCTCATAAATATCAAAGGGGATCCATCACTATGTAGTATATCGAATTTTCCATCGAAGGGGTATTTCATACATTGATGGAATGTTGAATGTATCACCATGTTTATATAGAGCCAAGTCCTTCCAAGGAGGATATTTTATGTGGTTTCTTTTTGGATAACCATAAACTCAGCATCACATTTCTTATCCTTAAGCTTTTTTTTGAGTTTGATCTTCCTAATAGGTCATCGATCACACTAACCATACCCTTGAATGGTCATCTTTGTTGGATAAAATCCCATTTTCTATATCCCAAACATCGTAGTGTTCAGACTGGGATAAGTTTGATCTTGTATCCATTTTAAATCAAAGACCTTCGGATGTTGACATTGTTGAGTATTCCAAAAACATAGAGGGGTCTGATGTGCCCCTGATCAAGCTATGTGATTGAGATGGTGACATGGAATTCTTTTAACATGGTCTCCATACGATGTACCTCATCTACAACGACTTCTATCTCAAATTCATATTCATTTTGGAGGGATTTAATGAGTGAATCTATGAGTTATTTTTAAATATGGAGCACATCATGGATTGGGAGATTGGATGGGATAACTGTTATCTATTTTAGAAGGTTTTAATTTTGTTCTAGAGGTCAGTGCTTCTTGAGGTGGGGTTGTTGGTTGAAATGTTTCTTAGGAATTGAGGCATTTGAGGTGGATGGTTTTGGTTCTTATGTAGTGGTCATGGGATCATCTTCTTTCGATGGCGTGGGTCATGCTAGACTTCCCTATTTTCTGGTATTATTGTATAATTTCACCCCTGTTAGTCGGTCCTGCAAGATGACTGAGTGAGGATGACCGCTGGAGGGTTCTGATATAGTTTTATATCTTTGATCATCTTGTTGGAGTGATTCCCCCCATGTTTCAACTATAGATATGTTTATTGTGCAGATTTGACTAAAATATTGGGTCCGACCATGCATGTGTTGTCCTCTGTATCCTCAGTTCCCATGCATGTGACCTCATGTTCCTTAGTTTGCTGCAAAGAACTCATACTCAATGGAATATTCATCTTTTGAGAAGGGTTCTACTAAGTTTATCACATTTAAAAAACCAAATATGATATCTTCAACAAAATATGTTTCAGTTTGGTGTGGTGGTGCTCACTCTTCAGATGTTACAATGAAGAAATCTTCAAGAGTAAGAGCTTACATTAGAGTGGAATACGACTCTTCCACTTTTGTCTCTTCCTTCATCTAGTTGTCGAGACCACTTTTGGGAGAAATATCTAATTTTACATTCTTAGATGGATGAGTTTTTGTGGGCCTATGTAGTTGTTCTCTTATGGTGGCATGATCTCAACCAACTTTCTTCTGAGACATTCTATTTTTGGACTTCCGTTCATGCCTTTCCAAAACATTCTACCTATCAACCTCTTCTTCTGACTGGGAAATGGTTAGGCAGGCCACCTGCTCTATGGATTTATTTAACACCACTTATATATAATTGACCATGCCTTATATGATGTCTTTAAAGAAGAATAATTCCAAGATATTATGACACAGCCTTCTATGGAAGGGGATCTAGTTAAGATGGTTAGTGAGATTGACCTAATTGGGCTTCCAAGGTTGTGGTAGATTTAGCAGGTTATTGTCTATGGCTACCAAAAAAATAATCAAAGACTTTTTCATTTCAGAAGGAGTATGATTTATTCATTCACTCCAAAAATTCTGGGTGACCCTGATTTCTCTATGATTCTTGAAGAGGGTGATTTTTTGGTTATTGAAACTCAACAGGAGGTGTTGGGAATTTCAATCCTATGTAGGTGTCTGGATGGATACTATTTTTAGCTTGAGAGTGACAGCTACAACTTCTTCTTTTCCTATCCTTTTCCCCTATAGTGAGGGTATGAGTCAAGATTTGGATTAGGTTAGCTGAATGGTGTCTTGTAATAATTGTTCTATTTTTTCAAACTCATGGAACACACTTAGATACTTTGTTGGGATAAAATTCATTTGTACCTTATCTCATATATTCTCAACACAGAGTTCCATAAATTTATTCTATGAGAGAGGGATGCTGAGCAAATTGGTTAAACCTTTAAATCTAGATATGAAGTCAGACACCCTATAATTTTCATGTTCTTTTCTATTATTTAGGTTAACTATTGTTGTTTTCCCCAGTGTGTAGTTGAATTGATAAAGTAATTGATGTTTATGATCTTCCCACCCTGCAATGGATCCTGCTAGCATACTATTATACCAAACAAAGGGTGACCTATCAAAGTCTATACAAAACACCTCAGCTTTGTTATGTATTGTTGATCACGAGGGCCCATCATCCCACATTGGGATACAAAGTATGTGAGATGTTGTCCAGGGCCTCCTACACTATCAAAGGCTGAGAAGGTGGGATTTTCAAAATTGAGTGGGGGAAAGGTATCATCCACCCCCTCATGATATGGCTTCCTCTATGGTTGTATATGTGTGTGGCACACTTCCAAGACTTATATTCATTACCCAAGGACTCGATTATGTTAATAATCTATGAAGGTATTGTTTTAAGATAAACCTCCCATCTACATGGATTGGTTTGGGGTCAATTAGGATTTCCCTCCTTCATCTCCTACTAGTTCTTGATTCTTCCTAAGACCGAATGATAACCCTAGAGAGGGATAGGTTTTTACTCTAATGGAGGTAATTCATGATCATTTTTGACTCCCAAATTTATGTAGACCGGCTACCTGAATCTAGTTCTAGTATAATGCAAAGATACTACTCTTGCTGGTGGATTATAAATTTCTATATGAATTGGAGGAGGAAAATTTTCCTCAACTTGAAGAGTGATACCCAATGGGAATATTTCCCCGGAGTTTGTCCTTGTTGAGTTGTATGAGAATTTGTATCACATTCTCGTAATTTAATAATTCCTCCTCTATGGAAATAACATTGATTCTTTTGGTTAGCGATTGGTATGTTGCCACACCTTTACATTTTCATTCGGTAGTGATACTCTATAGATGTGGAAACTCGATATTCATAGGTGGCATGTTTTGGAGACTCCTTTGGTTCTGAGTGCGTGTAGCCTTTGTTCCTGCATCCAGATCACCCTCCTCTCAGGATAGTTTATTCATGTTTCACCCCTCTACATTTGTGTCTTGATCCACAATATCTATCATGTTGATAGTGACGATATTTATAGAGGTGTATTGGGAAATTCTAGTTGTTCCATTACTTTATCACAACAAGATGATTTTACACTAACTTCTGCAAGTTCGTTTCTTGCACCCCTTTCCATATTGGACAATTTTGGATTATGACCCTATAAGGGTATGATTTCCTTCTCTATACGCTCCTCCTATATCAGCTAGTGAGTAATGACATTGAAGGAGTTTTCAGTCATGATTTCTGAATGGGCCTTGAATATAAAATGTTTGTCTTATGGAAGGAGAAATGTATGGGAATCCAATTGTCGATATTTTCCTCCCAAGCTAGAGAAGAACCTATTTTTTATAGTGATGAAAATTCCCCCAGTACGCAGGTCTAGGGGCTATCCGGTGTCATAATTTGCATTGATTGATCCTATTTTTGAGGATCCAATGATTCCATTTGGGGGTTTTATGACTCTTGGGACATAAATTGAGATATAAATTCCCCCATCCTAGTTGATTTGGAATCACCATTGATTTCCCCAAGACCATGTAAGGGGATGATGAACCTGGGTTTGGAAATTAAGATATAAATGTTTCAATCCCAATAGGTTGGTGTTTGATGGAATCTAATGACTATATGTTCTGAATCCTCTCAAGAATTGATGATATGAGGGGTGGAGGTAGGGGCAGATATTCCCCCAATGTTGAGGTTTGAGATATCTTCTAGAAAGATGCTATGGTAGCTACTACGTCAACCTCATTGATGTGGCATAGATGTGAACGTGTAAGAGCTGGGTGCAATGGAAGCCCGTGATGGGAATCATTATTTATGTGAGGTTTTCTGGTCAGTTGAAACTCTGAATTCTATGACTGAAATTCATTCTTGTTGCTTTGAGGGGTCCAGTTCAATGATCTTCCAACTATATTATCCATCAATTCATGTCGCCTAGCCATTGTTGAAGTGGGTTCATTCTGTTTTAGTGACCAAATATCCCACACATTACACATTAATCTGATTTTTATGGAGGCTATGAAATTATAAGATATTGTATCTAAAGGGTTATATTGTTTCAGGGACATAGTTAAGTGAAATTCTCCATATTTATCCCATCCTTGGATATTCACATCTGGTGACGCTCTAGAAATTAGTAAGCAGAGAGAGGTCATTGTGCATAGACAAATACTACGTAGGTTTTTATCATGCTCCTCCATTTCAGGGTTCCTTGTTATGGAAAAAGAGGCTACATTCATCTAATAATAGAGTGTATTGATGATCTAAAGGTGACACTCATATATTGGATAAGATATATTTCTATCCTTTTGTTGCTTATTAGTATCCCACATATTTTGGCATAGATAAGGCATGCACTCCTTTTCTAGCTCATTTGGGACCTATTATTTAGAAGTGGAAAGGGTCCAGAACATGGTGGAGATGTTTTTTCTAGATAAATCTCTCTATATGTAAATTTTGGCCCCCACATAATCATTCTTACACTCCTCTATCTGATCATACCCCAAAATATGCTTCTTGGGGTCACCTTCTAACTAGAGTGGAGTTGTACTGGAAGTTTATGCAGAAATATATTAATTTTACCCCGATGTTTTGAGTACCTATCTATATGAAGGAATCTGATTTTAGGAAACTACTCCATAATAAGTAGTCTAGGAAATGGGAGGTTATAATTTTCCATGGGAGATATCACTGTGGGGATGTTAACCATGGAGGATTACATGAGTAGAGTCCTTGTGATGCTTCTCTACAATACCATGAAATGTACTATCATGGTAATGATTGTCTTATACTTTAGTTGAAGAGTTGAAGGACCCTTAAGGTGTTTATAATGTGTCTTGAACAACCTCAAGGAAACTGGCACTGAGAAGATTATGGATATGATCATCATTTTTCATCATGTCCGGAATATGATGACCTAACTTCTGTAATTGTGCAGATAGATGATCATGTAGTATTATGTTTGTAGGAAAGTGTTTATAACCATCAGGTGTTATGTGAATATGATACTAATACTGAGAAGCTTCTGGAGGATTCCAATGAACTTCTCGCGTTATTGATAAGAATATGAGCCCATCCTGAGGCATGTGACATTCTCACTTGTTGAGTCTTGGTTGGAATGAGAGTATAATCCTGATCCTGATCCTTTGGAATGTGCCACTGATATTTTATAGAAAGAATATGAGCCCTATCTTGGGGAATGTGCCTCTCTCACTTCATGGTCCCCGGTTGGTACATGAATATGATTCATATTCAAATATGAATTCCCTACCAGAATATGCCGAAGGCCCTCCAAAAATGGATAAGGTATATGAACCTCCTTCTATATTTCCTTGGAAGGATTCTAGTGTGGACATTCATTAGCAGAAGTTGGAATATGCACCTAGATTCCATGACATGTTGGAATATGATAGGCAGATTCACTAATTGTAATATGAGTCTATCCTGAGGCATGTTCCATTATCACTTAGTTATCCTATACAAAATAGGTATATGATCTTGATATTGGGCCTTTGGAGTATGTCACTGGTCTTCTTTAACTGGAATATGAGTCTGTTCTTAAGCATGTTCTCCTATCACTTAGTGAGCCCCAAACAGAACGAGGATATGTTCCCAATCTTGGGACTTTGTAATATTCCACTGGAATTTTCTAACATGCTTGTTCCCATATTCCAAGGCATGTTCCTTTCTCACTTAATGATACCCAATTGATACGAGAATTTGATCCGAGTTTGATGCCTCATCCTTTTCTAGAATATGCCGATAATACTCATTGCCGGGAGAAATAATGTGTGATTTATCTTGAGTAGCCAATCCTTCATAATGATCAAAATGTTGAGATTCCCTAAATATAGGGATATGAATTTGTGAATTTCCCTATATTTTTACCAATTCCAGAATATGTTGGTGGAGTTCTTTAGCTGTTTCTAAGATGTAATGAAATTTTAGAAAAGTTTCCTCAAGGATATAAGCCTGTACATTTTCTGTCACCACTATATAATGGAATATATCATTGATTAAAGTATGGATATGGGTCCACTTCTGTCCTCCTTTTGACACCAGAATATGCCAACAGTCTTTATGCGTGAGGGTAGGGATATGGGCCTCCCCCATGCCCGTTGTAAGAATATGCTCATAGACTTGCTCCCAATGAGTAGGTATATGATTATACTTGCTAGTTACTACCGGAATATTTCGATAGACATCATCGGTGGGAGTCAGGATATGATCCCACTCGTGGTTATCCATAGCCTTCCTCACACAATTTTTCTTCCTTGTTTCACATGCATGGGTATCATAGGTGGATGGGTTTCAGGTGGTACCCTCAACTGGAGACTGATGTGTGCCATTGGGATGGTTATAGTAATGATAGTTTCTAGGGGACCTCCTTAGAAGATACTGAACTAGAAGGAATCCATATTTGACCCCCTATTCCACCATTATCAGATACTGAAGGTGGTTATTTTCACGCTTTGTATATATGCTTCTGACGTGGTTGGATATGGGAATGAGGGCCACTAGATTCGTTAAATCTTTCCTTAGACGAAGTGGACTCATTGATTTCATTACTTAGAGACCCTAACCGGAAACTTCATGAGTTTGGATTTTACCATGTCAATGGTATTCTCAAACTATTGCATTCTACACCTGACATTGAAGTTTTTGGGAAAGTTATATCATTTTGTGAATCATAGGGGTTATAGCCATAGCTGATTTACCAGATCAGCCATTGGATGAAGCCATAATTTTGAATCAGTATTCTGTTGATGAGAGTAGTATCTATTATCATGTAGAAAATAATTAACAAGGTCACTGATTGGAGAAATATTTTAGGAATAATTCATGATCAATCATATGTGAATGGTTAACACAATTTTCATTTTTTTTCTGATTCATCCATTCTGATCACGTGAAATTTTTAAAGAGAGGATGGATTTATTTCATACTAACCCCAGTTATAGAGGATCATATTTACAATTTATTTCATCCATATCATCTTTGTTTGATATGCCAACAATGTGGTCTGGCACATGGGAAATCATCCATCCTTCTATTTGGGGGTTTTACATCGGGCTCATTGTTTTTTTTCACATAATATGCAATGAAAATTGTCCTAATGGATGATTAACCAATTATACTATTATTTGAGAGATTCATGTCGGTTTCACCATTTTTTTTGGACAGAAAAGATACAAATGGTCACCTTTATTGGGTGAACAAAATGGTTTGACAATAAATGGGTAGTCTATACCTACTATGTCGCAAAGGATAAGTCATGATTCATATTAGGTTTACCATTTTTTCTCTAATAGAAAAGGAGATGACTGAGGTGAATTCATTTTGGCCTAATGGTTGATTGTGAGGGGTTTAATTTCTTGTTCAATCATTGATGTTGGGTAACTGTTTTTGTTCTTAATAAAAACTCCCAATTATTCCCAAATCCATAAATGGTTACAAACCTGCTTTCAAAAGGCAGGTTTTCAGTTGGGTTTTTGACCCAATGACACTTAGTAACTCACATTTGTTGATACCATGGGAGTTCTATCTCATCACACCCTTTTAGGGGGGATTTTTCCATACTCTGACTCTCTTATAAATTTAAGATATGTTTCTAAATCTATTCCTAATCCCCATACGAGACCAGTTATCCTAATAGAATGATCATAGGGTAATCCATTTTATGTGAAGTAGAAGAGGATCTCATTAGTGAATTCATTTGTATGTATCCAAGATTATTCATCCATTTCATTGTAATGATTAACTTATTATATTCTAAATATTTATAACCATTCACTTAGGAATTTTCATCCATGTAGGGAGGCAGTTAAAATTTTAAGGATATTATTGATCCACTATGAGGCATCCTACGTATCTAAGTTATAGAAGGATTAAAAACCCACATAGTTCATTAAATATTGTGCATTTTAACATCATGCGTAAAGGAGATATAAGTGGGAACATAGGCACTATGTATTCAAGATTGAGTCTTGAGGAGACATCCTATGAATCCCAATTATGGAAGGAATTAGAGTTATCATATATCGTTCACACCCTTGGAACTAGCCACAAAGTAGATTCTCTTATATGGAGGTAATCATAGCATCCCACTAATCAGGATTACACAAAAAGGTTTCCTTGGGTGGTCTATATTCATGATGCGAATGATATAACCATTTCAATTACCAAATCCCATGTGATCCATGCTTGGTGTGAGAAACAAGGGATAACAAGTAATCAGTCTCACTACATATGGGTGCGATACTTATTTACTGGTATAGACCTTGGGATGTTTATTATGGAGCTCAAGCCTTAATAATGAATCCTACATACCCTAGTTATAATAATAATTATAGTTAACATGGTTTAGTTGGATTCTCAGTCCATTAATGGATGAGGTAAAATGATCATCCCATGGTAATGATTGGGTCCCGATGGGTGAAATTTAGGTGTAATGAGGGTACTTACATCGTATTGGATGCCCATTTGAGCTTGGTCCTTAGGAATATGTCCTTTGTATCCTGGTTATTACAGGAATCATATTTCCCATAGTTCAGTGGATTATGGCTTACACACTAAGGTTGCCCATATATTGATGGCATAGCATATTATGCCTTTGATCGATGCTTACTCACTAGGGTTTTCCTATATGAATGATATAATTATTTAAACTCTCTAATCATATGTGAGCTATGCTCAATGTATGAAACAAGGGATGCAAAACAATCAGTTTCTCTATTTTTCGATGTGTGAATTATGTGCTAGGACTACCCTTGGTATTTTTATTATGGAGATCAGGCCTTAAGAAAGAATCCTATGTATCCTGGTTATGGAAGTAATCAATGTTCTCATATTTCATTTGGTCAGGGATTACAAACTAACATTTCCATTTGTAGAGGCTGGACAAGGTTATCAATTCATGGGATTCCCAATTAACCTGGACTACTTGTCTACGTAACATAAAATGATTGTTTTCTCGACATGCCTTAATTGTCTTCTTTACATGTCAGATGATGTCTTATTAACTTGTCCAAAGACCAATATTTTCATGGAATCCATCACATGATCTTGGCTAACATTATTAGAGGGCATTGAATGATCCAACTGAATTTTCTTGGTTTCATCACAAAATATGGCTGACATGCTTGGATGGAATCACGAGTGTTAGTGTAAGATGTCTCTGAGGATGTTGTATGTGCTGGCTAACTTTTTTGAGTGTCATCGCAAAAGAAAGATGACATATCTGAGAGATGTTGCAAGAGCCATATGACATACCTGGTGGGCATCGCAAGTTCTGGATGGATTTTTCAAAGGATTTCACAAGATCCATTTGATATGATCTAGTGATATAGTGTGACATAGATGACATGTATTGATGTCACCATATGATCCGAGTGACATGTGTAGAGGACATTGTGAGGCCTGGATGGTGAGCCCATAGTGTTTCACGATACATGGGTGGAATGCCTGAGGGAAACCATGTGAATTACTCTGACATATCCAGGGGACCTTTCATTATACAAATAATATACCAAAGGAGTGTTGTGTGACCCAGGACACAAGTCCTAGTGTTTTCGCATGACCTGGGTGGTTCAAGCGAAGTGTGAGAGGATAATGATATATGTTCTTTTCATAAGTCTATCATCTTTTATTCTTTTTTCTGAACTTTTATTTCACATTCATTGGATTTTTTCAGTGTTATGTTATTTTAAGTCTTGTTTGTTTTAGTAAATATGGGTTATTTCCTTCTTGTAACCCAACGGAAGTCCTTCATGTGATCTATGAGTGATCTTGAGTTGTTTTATGCGTGTTTCATGGTAGCTCCAGTTGTCCCCCATATTTTACCTATGGAAGAACCGTTTTGATCGCTAGATCAATAACTCTGAGAAATTGGATCAGATTCCTAGGTGTGTCGATGCAAGGTTATAAGGAAAATTTTTCCTTTTCATGATGGGATGGGGGATTTATAGGCCTCTCCACCCTGATTATTACCCTCTTTGCATGAAGAATATCACTCAAATATTGGATGGAGTCTGTGGAGAGCATTGATTTAATGTGTTTTGTGAGGTCCTTCCATAGGTCATTCATGGGGCATCACATGATTTTTAGTGACTGTGAGATCATTCCATCATTTCCCCACTTATTAGATTATGGCCAATTGAAGGGGTATTACTGAATCATGAGGAAATGATGAGGGACTTCCATATTTTTTAGGGTGACATGACTATGGAATTTCATGAGATCATGATGCTTGATAAAAGGATTTTTCATGATCTGAGGAAACTTTTCTAGGACCACTACTAGAAACAGATTTTTTCCAAATGGTTTTATACCAATAGTTTGATGAAACTGTTGGTATACTGTAAAAAAGGCAGCATTTCCCAAAGGTTTGTTCAAACCGGTGGGAATGTGTTATTATAATTAAGATTTACCAATGGTTTGAGAAAACTGGTGTGAAATCTATAATTTATCTAATATATACCAATGGTTTTTAAAAACCATTGGTAAAGTTTTCCCCCAAATACACTACAACCCATCTCCCACTCCGCCTGATTGCAGACCCTAATCCGAAGCTCCTCCAGAATTCTATCTTTACACTAGGCAGTGAAACTCCTTTCACCCATAGATCCATCTTCAATCAAGCAATTTTTTATTTATAAAATTCAAATTAGTAAGTGTTACTTTAGTTTTAATGTTCTACATCTATTTTTTCTATTTTATATTTTGATTTGGGCTAAATCAGAGTTATTGCAGTATGTGGTATATGGATCACTTTGATTTGTTTTTTTTTTTTGTTCTATACTTCAAAATGGTAAAGAGTTTGTTTAGTCATATGGTCTCAAGGTGGGTAATTGATATAAGGATGGTCAATGTGAAGGGATTGGGGATGGTTGTGGTAGTGGTTTAGGAGTTTTCCCATTTTTTAGTGGGTTGATATGGTAGTCTCTACGGAAACCTCCCACCCCTAGACACCCCCTCCCCCTCGATAGCCCCCCCCCCCATGGACACCCCCCCCCATTGGACAACCCCCACACCCTGCACCCCCTACCCCTGGACACTCCCACCCCCTTGTATAGCCCCCCCCACCACCCAGGACACCCCCACCCCCTAGACACCCCTCACCCCCCATGGATAGCCCCCCCCCCCACCCCCTGGACACCCCCACCCCCTGGAAACCCCCACCCCCCTAGACACACACACCCCACCATTGGACAACCCCCACCCCCAGCACCCCCCCCCCCCCCCACCCCCTTCGACAACCCCCCACCCCCACCCCCCACTGGACACCCCACCCACACCCCCCCTGGACACCCCTCACCCCCATGGATAGCCTCCCACCCTCTAGACACCCCCCCCCCCACCCCAGTGGAAATCCCCACCACCACCACCACCCCCCTGGACACCCCCCACCCCCTAGACACCCCCTAGACACCCCCACCGCACCTAGACACCCTCCACCACTTCGACACCCCCCCCCACCCCCTTAGACAGGACCCCTGGATACCACTTCACCTCCTGGACACCACCACACCTCCTAAGTGCTTGGCCCAATTTTTGAATTTGAATTAACAATGTAGGTGATTTCACCTTTTCCCAATGACATTTCTCAAGTGACCCATACAGCCTTATAAATTGAATATTTCATGTTTTGATAAATTGAACTAGTCATGTTTTGATAAATTGAATTTGTCATATTTTGATAAATTGAATGGGTTTTTTGGAATGAAACGGATAATGCATGATGGTTTTCCTTTATTTATAAATAAAATGGTTTTAGATAAAATTACCCTAAGGGGGCTGCAGAGGGGTAGGGGGATACAAGGGTGTCGGGGAGGGGGTATGAACTGCCCAAGGAGGGGTGTGGGTTGTCCAGGGGGGTCTGGGTGGCGTGTCCAAGTGGGGGAGGGGGTGTAAGCTGTCCTATGGGGTGGGTTATCTAGGGTTGGGGGTGGCCTGTCTAGGTTGGGGAGGGGGTGTGGGCAGTCCAGGGGGTGGGCTGTTCAGGGGGTGGGGTGGGTTGTCCAGGTGGGGGGGGGGGCTGTCTGGAGGGGTTGTCTAGTTGGGGGTGTGTTGTCCAGGTGGGGGTGGTTGGGGTGGGGGTGGGCTATCTAGGAGTGGGTGGGGGGGTTGTCCAGGGGGGTTGTAGGGGGGTGGGGGTTACAGGGGAGGGGGTGTGGGTTGTCTAGGGAGGGGGTGGGCTATCTAGGGGGTGGTGGTGGGCTATCCAGGTGGGGGAGGGGGGTATGAGTTGTCCAAGGAGGTGGGTGGGCTGTCCAGGTGGGGTGGGATATCCAGGGGGTTGTAGGGGGTAGGGGGATGCATGGGAGGGGTGTGGGTTGTCTAGGTAACTGGGTGGTCTGTCTAGGGGGGTTGTGGGTGGGTTATCCAAGTGGGGGAGGGGTGGGATGTCAAGGGGTTGTGCTGTCTAAGGGGGGTGGGGTGGGATTTCCAGGTTGGGGAGGGTGTGGGTTTTCCAGGGAGGAGGGGGTGCGATGTCCAGGTGGGGTGGGGGTTATCTTAGTGGGGGTTGTAGGGGGGTAGGGGGATTCATGGTGTGGGGGTGTAGGTTTTCTAGGGAGATTGTGGTTTTTCCACTCCAATACTCTAAAAAAATAGGAATCACATCTAACCAATATAAAGTTTCTTTCACACGTTAAGACTTTTCTTGAAGTTCTATACCAACACTCACTCTTACCCTTCCATAAAAAAGTGATCTCAGCAAAGAAATCTCACTCAGGTTATTATCCACTATCCATATTTAGATCATACAAATTTAACATTCGTACAACTCCATATCACCTAATGATATAACAAGGATCATACTCCCATGAGTAGTGTCCCATCAAAACTTGGCTCGTATGCTTAAACAACATACATAGGATCATATTTTTCACACACACAAAATTTTGTAAACATAAACCTTGTATCACAACCTAGAATTAGCTCTTAGCTAGCCTCTCAAGGCATTAATAAGCCAGATACCTAGATCAAAATTTGGAGGTGTTTTTGTAATTATGTGTGTTTTTTTAGAATTCATGTATGATATTTAGAGTGGAAGATAAAATATGATCCACATATGATAGTTGGAGGTGTGTTTACAATTATGTGTGTTGTGATTTATTTGTATTCTATTCATGTTTTACACAAATAGTCATCAAGGTCATCCATAATAGGCTTGAAATCATGCTACATTTGGATAGAGATTGGATTCTACAACCCTAGTTTGGGGGTGGACACCCCCACCCCCTTGGACTGCCCCCCCCCCCCCCCCCCCACTCCACCCCACACCACCTTGGACCCCCCCCCCCCCCACCCCACCCCACCTCCTAGACACCCCACCCCCCTGGACACCCTGACACCCCCAAGGACAGCCCCACACCCCCTGGATAGCCCGCCACCTCCCCTAGATAGCCCCCCACCAACCCCCTTGGACAACCCCCCTAGACACCACCCCAGCCCCTAGACACCCCCTGGACACCCCCCACTCCTACTGGGCATCCCCCCACCCCCTACATATCCCCACCCCCTTGGACAACCCCCCCCCCCCCCCCCACACACACACACACACACCCTCTGTACATCCCCCCACCCCCTAGACCCCCCCCCCCCACTCCCCATGGAAACCCACCGCTGGACGCCCCCACCCCCTTGGACAGCCCCCCTAGACACCACCCCGCCCCTTGGACACCCCCATCCCCCTGGGATACCCCAACCCCCCTAGACAGCCCCCCACCCTTTAATACAGCACCCCACCCCCTAGACACCCCCTGGATACACCCCACCACCTTGGGTAGTGGATGTGATCTCTCAAATAATCTACTAAAATAAAAATCTCTTCAATCTAAAATTAACTCAACTCCTGAATAATTCTCCTCCACAAGTGTACATGATCTTATACACTCACGTATAGTTCATCAAAGATATTTTTTTTATAGATATAGTAGTTTTTTGTCTTTTATATTATGATTCTCATATAGAGTAGTGTGTTCATTATGGTTTTATATAAAGTGAACAATTATTGTTTACTTAAATATATTTTTGATGGAACTTCAATATTATTGAATTTATTTTGACTAAACGACTTATAACAAAAAATTTACAGAATGATAGAAGTTGGATGTATGAAACCGATCAGATCTCAAGCAATTTTCAAAAAAAATTGGAGAGCTTTTTAGATTTTTCATTTCACAATTCTTCAGATAGTGGTCACACACACTTCCCCTATTACAATTGTGTTGGAAGACCTTAGTTGAGCAGTAACGAAGTCATCTACCACATAACTAAATATATTTTTTAAGAAAACTACTCTAGTTGGTATCACAATGGGGATAAAATGAAATCTCAAATTGTTGATGATTCAAATGAGAGGACTGGATTGGAGAATTTGTTATATGATTGGTTTCTGTTTATTCATCATCATGAATAAGAAAGGATTCCAACCCAAGAAGAATTTTATATGAGAACACATGATGTGTCTAATGAAAATGATGATGTTTTCAGGGTGAAAAAATTGAATGATGCTACCACAACTCCAGTATATCGACAATGGGGTAAAATGAAACAGCATGAATTTTTAATCTGATTGTTTCATGGAAAATCTATGTATGGGATTTCTAATACTATCATCGATTTCATTCTTACCTTATTGAAGGAATTACTTCCAAATGATGCATATATTCCCTCAAACCACTATATGGCATGGAAGTTAGTTGAGGAACTTGGATTTTCAAGAAACAAAATTCATGTTTGCCTGAAAGATTTTAGTTTATTCTCAGAGGAAACAGCTGAACGAAATGATTGTATAAAATGTGGAACATCCCGCTAGAAGCCAAAAGCTGATGGAAGACCTTCTCGTGTGCCACAGGAAGTAATGTGGAATTTTCCATTGATCCCCAAACTCCAGAATATTTTTTGTATGATCAAATATCAATAAAAATTAAATGGAAATATACTAAGAGAAAGAATGAGTTGGTTCACCCAGCAGATGGATTTACATGGAAGATATTTGATGCTCGATATCCTAATTTTTCTGCTGACGTATGTAATGTGAGGTTGGGTCTTTCATGTGATGGTTTTAATCTGTTTGGGAATATGCTTACTTCTCACAGCACATGGATGATTTTTATACACATTTATAACCTTCCTCCATGGTTGTGTATGAAAAAACATTTCACTTTCATGATTATACTCATATGTGGCCCTTCTGATCCTATTAATGGTATAGACATATACATTCAACCTCTAATAATATTGTTGAAACTTCTTTGGGATGTGGGTGTGCGCACATACGATGCATGTTTGAAAGACATATTTCATATTAATGTTGTGATTATGTGGACGATCAATGATTTTCCTACTTATGAAATGATTCATGGATGGATCATGAAGGAAAAACTATCATGTCCTATTTTTATGAATAATACATGATCCAAAAGACTGAAACATCATTGTAGTTTCAGTTTTATGGGACATTGACGATTCTTTCCAATAGACCATCCATATAGAAATAATCGTCGAATATTTGACAATACCATGGAGACCAATGATCCACCTCAGCATATGCCTAGAACTGATGTGCTTAATGAATTCAAAGATTTCATTTTTTCATTCGGGAAGATTCAAATGAAATCTAAAAAGAGAAATAATGTTTCCACTGAAACCTATTACAATTGGAAGAAGAAAAGTATCTTATTTGATTTTCCTTATCGATCAACCAATTTTTTACATAATTTATTAGATGTAATTCACATTGAAAAAAATATATGTGAAATGATGCTTTTGATTATTCTAAATGTTAATGGAAATATAAAAAATGATTTACGGTCTTGGCGTGACTTGGTGGATTGGGGAATCAGACCATAATTGCGGCCTGTGCGTATCAGTGAAAATAAATGGAAAGTTACATGTTCTTCTTATGTGATGACACCTAAAGAAAAAAAAATGGAAGTACTAGAGACTATTAAAGTTCATGATGGCTATTCAAGAAACATATCTAAACAGGTCAATAGAAGAGATTTGAAGCTAAAATCTTTGAAGACTCGTGATTATCAAATCCTTCTGCATGAGTTGATTCCAATAGAAATCCTTCATATTTTTTCCAATAATGTAAGGGTGGTTGTTATTTAGTTAAACCATTTTTTTACAGATCTTTTTGCTAAGAAGTTGTCCAAGTATTTCATGAAAAAAATGTTGTTAGATGGCCCATTAATTTTGTGTGAGTTAGATAAAATATTTCCTCCATCATTTTTTACATGCATGCTGCATATGACTATCCATATTCCAACTGAAATACTTCTTGGAGGACCTATTTCTTTTCTTTATATGTATCTAACTGAAATAAATATGTACACATTAAATTCTTATGTCCTAAACAGGAATCATCCTGATGGCTCTATCGTGAATGGTTACTTGGCTCGAGAATGTATGGATTTATGCTCTATGTATTTGTCTGATATTACTACAAGAATGAATAGACCAATGAGAAATGAAGAAGAACAATGTGAGAATGTTGAACCCAGTTTTCCATCACTTTCTCAAATAGGAAGAATTACTAGATCATATACATTGATGACATTAAGCCTTGAAGAGTGGGAGATGGAACATCGCACAATTTTGTTCAACTATGATTTGTTCAATGACTACATCTTGTAAGTAAATTTAATATATATTATATATATATATAACTGTTAAAATATTCTTATTTTTATCTAGAGGGAACATAAAGCGATGATAAATAGAAAGCGTCATTCTTTATCTTTGAGAAGGAGGGAGACTTTTCATAGCAAAGAGTTTAATGCTTGGTTAAAATTGAGGGTAATAATATTAACATTTAAAATAATTAAAACAATATTTAATTTAGTTTAATATTCATTTATATTTTAGGTTTTGAGTTTTCCTATTGACTCTAACTCTGAGGAAATAACAGCTTTGTATTTTGGTCCTAACATTGTGGTTTGTGACTGTAAATCAATTGTTATCAATGGGTATAGATATATTATCACTAAATGAGAAAATAACATGGGAATAGAACATGATGGTTTTATGTTTACTACCAAAATATACTATTATTCCATTGCATCAGATAGTAGACTATGATTTTATAATGTAGGTTATTATAGAGTCGTTGAAAAAATAATAATATTAGATTATTACTCTCATAGACGAGACACGATGATGAAATTCTAGTGGTTTTATTTGATGAAAAGGCATGGAACATTTATTGATGATTTTGGATTTTGAGTAATCTATATGACTCTCACTCTTGCTATCGATGAACCATATATGTTGGTATCAATGGAGAAACAAGTTTTTTATGTCAAAGACCATCTTCGACCTAAATTTGGTGTCATTATTGAAGTAATTCTAAGACATATTTTTGATTATTAAGATGATTTAATTGAAACCATCCCTACTACCATTATAAATGATCCATTTATTACTTTTTATGACTCAAATATCTCAATTTTCATAGTTGACTATGCACTTGAAGTTGTGGTCGAAAATATATAGAATCATCCATCCATTTTTCAATTCTTTTGGTTTCTCTCGACTTGGGTTATTAAGGTTGGTAATATTCAAATTGATTAAATATTGATCACAAATATCTTATATCAAACCTAGCCGTTATGTGATTTTTCAATGTTTCTCGGTTGTAATTTTATTTGAATTTCATTATCTAATTTAGAATTGAACTATATTTAACCCTACAAAACAAAAATTTCTATCTTGTTGAACATTTCAATGATTAATTGACCATGTATAAAATTATTATAACTCTAAGACCTCACTTTAACATTTAATCAGATAATGAAAATCATGGTTTGTATTCTTTTGGAAAACATGTATAGAAACCTGCATCATCTACCTGGGCTAAAGAAATTAAATTATTCATTAATTTTGACAAGTGTTTTACCCCTTATGAATCTGGTAGATATCTTATACTTACTCATATGTTTATATCATCATTTCTAACTATCTTAAGGGTTTAATAATTTATAATATATATACTGTTGACACTTAGTAAATAACCGTCCTACTCAAAATTAAATTTTTTATTACATCTTGTACAATTTGTTGAATTCATTATATATCCATTCAATCTCACCTAAAACAATGGATAGTTAAATTATCCATGAATCCACCTATTCCCTCTCATATATTTTGTTTTTGGGGTTACACATTATTTATCCCTTTCTAATTACTTTCATATTTTTCTCAAAAGTAGGAAATGCAACCAATTGAAGAGAGGAAATGGAAAAGGATGATAGACAACAATCATCGCATGGATGAGATGGGAATTCCACCACTAGTGCATGTAGTGAGTATTTTATTTCAAATAT
Organism: Viscum album; assembly: GCA_963277665.1. Classification (NCBI taxonomy): domain Eukaryota; kingdom Viridiplantae; phylum Streptophyta; class Magnoliopsida; order Santalales; family Viscaceae; genus Viscum; species Viscum album. The sequence goes on along the minus strand of OY728153.1, from coordinate 566,953,982 downwards.
ATATATTTAAATAATATATAATTTCATGTAATTAATTTTGTTTTAAATATTTTTGTAGGATCCACCTCTTATGTGACAATTATTTGATGAGCAACTTAGTAGTGGTCCTAGTACTCAGGGTGTTTGTATGAGGGGGTGGTACGAGAGCTAGACGATCTGGTTGGCGTACCCGATTAGACCCTACCCCTCCCAATGACATACCATATATCCCATATTCTAATCATGGTGTGTCGTTAGGGACACACAGGATATTTAGGCCTCCCATTTTTTTACCACCTTTTACATCTGAGCCTCCTCACCCGTCTTTACCATATCCAATGATGATTCCCACTCCCCATCCAGCATTTGGCCAGCCATCCATGTCAGTTTCTTTTACTTCTGCTTCCTTCTATCTGAGCTTTTATATTCCATATTCTTTGACTCCTGCTCCACTAGATTCTATCCCTGAAGATCATACATTGGGACCCACTCCACCTATACATGGTGCTCCATCAGTTTCTGCGGATCCAGTGGCTCCCATTGATCAGACTACTGCAGGTATATTTATACAACCCTAACAAATTTTTATACCATTATTTATTTTTATTATAATATGTATTGATAAAATATTTGTTTTTATTTCATAACAGATACATCTACTAATAGGAAATAGGGGCGAGGGTGTACACGCATGTGTGCGGTGTGGAACCGTCGCACGCAGTTGATGGTGGACTACAATGAAGACAGTCAAATGATTGAAGAAACAGAACAACAATGTCATAGTTTTCTGGCGACGCTTGCCAAATACTCCAACATCATTCCTGTCAGCCCACTCTCATGGAGACAGTTTCTAAATGAAGTCAAAGATATTTCTTGGGTAGAGATATGGGTAAAAAAATCTATTGTATTTCATGCAATAAATTTTTTTATTTATATGAATTAATATTTTGGTGTCATCTTTATGACAACCCTTCTTTTTATTACAACTTAAACATGCTTTATTACATAAAACTTCACTTGATACAACAAAGAAGATCAAGAGGTTTAGTGTCTTTGGGGCTTAGGATCATTACGTAAAAACTTTAAACATGAAATACAACATCATTATTGAAAAATTCCTTTACATGACCACTACATTCCTTCTTATATAGCATTGCATGGGATAACCTGAGGACATGCATAAGAAAAGGGTGAGCTATAAATCCCAGTAAGGGAGTACACAATGAATAACATGGGGAGTACAATACATGTTAGGCAATAAGAACATCAATAGATCATAAGAGTAACATGAACATAAAGGCATGATAAAGCATGATAATCATAACATGGAAATGTGGCAACAACACTTAACATTGAATTAGCATGAGCCAAGGCTCATTGCACATGGAGCATGAGTAAACCCTCATTGCACTTGAAGCACGAGTAAACCCTTGTTTCACTTGAATTAGCATGAGTCAACAATCATTGCACACGACGTATCATGATACTATACTTTACCCAATGCATTAGAGCGCTATAAGGTCACACCCTTCTTAAACATTTCATTTCATGCATAAGTGTGCCACATGGATCATAAAACATGGATTCATAAAACATAATCATTTTTCCACTATAAAGGAATGTGGAACTCATACATAAATCTTTATAATCAATAAGTAAATGTTCATAAAGGTGAATACCCTTGATGGAGAAATGGGCATGGTATTCACTACACAATGACATTGGCTTAGAAAATCGGTGTGATTTCGGCAGCGTAACGGCGTGACATAAGAATTCATAAAAATGGTTGATGAGAGAGAAAGAGTTTAATCATCATATTTACATGTAATGGACAGTAAGAAGGTCATATAGATACATTTCCCAACAATTGAAATGGAATTTAGATTCATGATACAAAAGTATTGCTTTAATGTAAAAGAAGAGAGAGAAGTTCCTTTCAGAATTTCGGCATAGTAACGGGTGTGCATGGGAGGCATTTAATGAGAGAGAAAAGGGTCTCCCATCATTCAAACAATAATAGGGCAGTATGGGGGGTGTGAGAAACCATACCCCAACATTAATAATTGAAATTAAAAGGGCAATACAACTTAAAGAAAATTGACAAAAATGAGAAAGGAAGAAAAAACCCTTACTTGGAAGTGTGCTTCCAAAGGCTAGAGAGAGGCTTGTGAGAGGCTTCTTGGGATCTTGGGGCACCTTGAGAGGATTCTAGAGATATTAGGGCAGAGGTTGGACGAAATCCACGGGATTTTAGTGAGGAGGAAGTGGGAGCTTGGGTGGGTTTATATAGGAAAGGTGAGAGAATTCTTTATTATTTAGGTTTGGGACCCCTTATATTAAAATAATCCAAACCACAAACCAGCCCATGGTATTTGCCCATGGTTTCTGGAAAAGGAAAGAGGAAAAAAATATTTTACAAGGCCAAAGTCCGAACTTATTAAAAAATTAGGGTTGCTTATGTGGAGGTGAGTCACACTCCCAAGGAAATTAATTTAAAAAGGCAAAGTGTTGAATAAGTCTTGAGGGCTCCATTAATGCTTTGAAAAGAAGTAAAACAAACCCAAAACCTCATTATTTTAATGATAAAAAATTTATTGGCTGAACATAAGGATTATGGTATTTTATTACATCACCATTGGGTCATTATGATGTCATAAAACACATTATATATTTAAATGGTATTTAATTTTTACCCAAAAATTTGACTGTCTCAGAAAATTATGAAAAATTCACCGTTGGATAATTTTGACGTCCTGATTACAAAAATAATATTTATTTTATCTAAATAATTTTCTAAATATGTGAATTTTCACTTTTAAAATAAAAACTGACATTTATAAAAAATTCACGGTTTTTGACAGAAATGGCTTTCAAACCTTAATAAAAATTTTAATTGCATTCATAAAATTATAAGATCATTTATATTTAATAAAAATTAATTTAATATTAATAATAATATTTTATTAAAATATTATTGAATTCAAAAATCCTTTAATTTAATAAAATATAATTCTTAATTAAATACTAACTAAAAACACCATTTGTACTTTAAAATCTATTTACAAAGTATCGAAAACGACTAGAAATTATATTCATTATTATATACAAAAATAATGTACATGAACATAGTACTAAGTATTTGTTAAATAACCCCTTAAAATAGTTGCATAAGACCAAAGGGTAAGGTGTGCGATGGTGACAGACTCTTGGGGTGGCTCGGATAACATCACTCGAGTGGTAATCTCTATCAACTTCCACTTTTCCCGTAGACGGTCCCATTCAAGCTTGACATAATGAAGCTCAGCTTGGGCTTGGTCAAGGTTGAATCCCAAAGACACCACCTCTTTTCCAAGCTCTGAAAAATGGGCTTCGTATGGGGCAATTCTACTGGATGAGGCCATCGCTTCCTTTGTCTGAGTAAAATTGGGTTCGTTAAAGCCATATATTTATACTACTCATGTGATCACTGTTCAACGGCTATAAAAGTAACGGTCACAAATCTTATCATAAAACCAAATAAGTTGACATCTTATAAAAACATTTTTCATAAAGAGACATTTAAATGGATCAAGAGGGATTTTCATTAATGAAACTTTGGGTCGTTACAATCTTTGGTTTAATTTCCCTGATGGTGAGGGTGCACGACCATCATGTCTAAAGTATTTAGGTGATATTTGGAGATCCTACAAGTATGAGTTGTATATTGGTTGGCGTTATAGAGTTGGCACAGAGTTATAGGTGGTCATTGTCATTGATTATTGTCTATTAGAACAGTATCGGCAGATGATTACTCATTGGACGACTACCCAGTTCAAGGTATTAATCACATTTGAGGTATTTAAATAAAAATTTTCATGTTTTTTGTTAATAATATATTTTGAATTATTGAATTTTATTTAGGAATCATCTGTAAGAAATTAAAAAAAACATTGATGCTAAAAAATACCTCCACACATTGGGACGTACCACGATGTCAGATCATGAGAGGAAGCTGGTATGATAGTTGTTTATATAATTTTAGTCATGAAATTAATTATTGGTAACCTATTTTTAATTATTTTTTCCTACATTCAATGTCATTTTAGAGGAAAACATTGAATATTGAAGGATGTGTGCCTCGAGCAAAATCGTTTTTCTCGAGTAGAAGGAAGAAAGATGAATGCGCGGTTAATGAACCGACTCAGAAGCAGATTGTAAGTTTAAATTTGTTGATTTAAAATTTTAATATATATTTTTTAATGTAATAATGTATTTATATTTGTAAAAGGATGCTTTAGAGGCCCTTGATTCCCAAGAACCTAACAATTTTGGGCCAAATGATCATTTACATTTGGTGTTGGGAGATGAGCACCCTGGCAGAGTACGTTGCCGACCTAGGAAGAGTATAGTCCCGAAGAGGTATTGTCCCTCATCAAGTATGAGTTGTAGTGACACTGAGTTATAGAAGGTTAAGGTAAAGGAAGAACATGATGAAAAAAGAGCCACTAAGATGGTAGAATAGTTTTCTAGGTAAAACACTTCATTTATGAAACTGATGGAAGTTTTACGTCCAACACTTCCACCAGAGGCCAGCAAAACTTGTGATGAATATATTTCATCGATTAGTTCGATATATGGTGCACCTGGTGGAAGTTTTATTGGTGGTTGAGATGTGGATGAGGAGGTGGGAGAGGCTGAGGAGGAGAAGGGTGAGGAGGAGGCCGAGGCGGAGGAGGAGGCTGAGGAGGAGGCTGATGCGGGGTATGAGGGAGAGGAGGAGGGTGTTAAGGAGGGTGGGGATGATGATGGGGATGATGATGAGGATAGGGGTGAGGCTGATGATGACGGTGATGATAGTGATGGTTTTGGGGGATATATTGATCTGTTACATTTTTTACTGATATTACTGACATTTGATGTTTGATGATTTTTTGTGGTAGAATGTATGTGTGATTAGGTTGGTCACATTATATTTATTTCTTTGTCTATAAATAATTAAACCTGACTTGATGATTTATTGTGACTAATTCACCCCTACCCTCGACACCACCCACCCCCTAGACACCCCCACCCCCTTAGAGATCCCTCACACCCCCCTGGACACCCCCTGACACCCCCTGGACACCCCCCACCCCATAGACACACCCTCCCCCCTTGGACATCCCCCCAAACCCCCTCGAACCCCCCCCCCCCCTCCATAGATAGCCCCCCACCCACCCCCTCCCACCCCATACCCACCACCCCTAGACATCCCACCCCCCCCCCACCCCCCGAACACCCCCTACCCCCTTGGACACCCCCCCCCCAACCCCCTGGACAACCCCTCTATCCCCTGTGGACACCAACCCACCCCCTGGACACCCCCCCCCACCCCCACGGACAGCCCCCCCCCACCCCCACGGATATCCCCCACCCCCCGTACACCCCCTTCCCCCTTGGACAACCCCCCAACCTCCTAGACAGCCCCCCACCCCCTGGACACCACCCCACCCTTAGACTCTCCACACCACCCTGGACACGCCCACCCCCATAGACAGCCCCACCCCCATAGACAGCCCCACCCCCTTAGACCCCCCCCCCCACCTGGACACCCCCCACCCCCTGGACATCCCGACCCCCTGGGCAGCCCCCAACCCCCCTGGACAACACCCCTGAACATACCCCACCCCCTGGACACCCCCACCCCCTGGACAGACCCCCCCCCCCCCCCAGACACCCCCTACCCCCTTGGACACCCCCCCCCCCTTAACCCCCTCGATCCCCCCTGGGCCCCACCCCACCCCCTGGACTCCCCCCCCCCATCACCCCCTGGGAACCCCCACCACCATGGAAATCCCCCCACCCACCCCCTAGACAGCCCCCCCCCCTCGGACACCACCCCACCCCCTGGACAACCCCCACCACCCCTAACACCCCCACCCCCATGGACACCCCCCCCCCCCCCCGAACACCCCACCCCACCCCCTGAACAGCCCCTACCACATTGGACAGCCCCACCATCCCCCCTGGATACCCCCCAACCCCTAGGACACCCCTCATCCCCCCGGATAGCCCCCCCCCCCCCACCCCCTGGACACCCATACCCCCTTGGACAATCCCATAACCCCTGGACACCCCCCCCCCTAGCCCCATGGATAGCCCCCCCCCCCCCCACCCTTGGACAACCCCCACCCCCTGGACACCCCTACCCCCTTGGATAGACCCCAACCCCCTGGACAGCCCCCCACCCCCCATGTCACATTACCCCTTACTACAACATGCCATACAACATTATCCAAAAATTCAAATCTCATCTAAATTCACCCATGCCTATGAACAATAATGCCATATTCAAAACCTGAAACATGATTTTATTATATTGGGGTTATTGCATTCTGAATTCTGAATTCAATTCTGTATGTGTTATAGAGAATTCAACATTGTATGTATTCAATACAAAATTTTGTATTTCATAGGGTAACTGAATTCTGAATTCTGCATTGAATTATGTATATGTTAAATGTTAATTAACTTATGAATTATGAATTATGTATGTGTGTAATTGAATATAGAATTAGAGGTGTAGATAATTATGTGTTGTATGAATTTTGTATGAATTCATATATAATTCTGTATTTATTCTGCAGGTATTGATAATTCTATATGAATTTTGAACATAAGGGGAGGCAGACCTGCTGGTGGAAGTACTATAGGTGCACAGGGGGGGAAGGCTTGCTGCAGGTGTATAAAGCCTATTCCAATAGTTGTAAACCGTTGGCATATGTGTCTAAACAGAACATATACCAACAGTTTCATGTAAACTATTGGAAAGAGTATATACCAACGATTTAAAAACTATTGGTATAGAACATTTTACTTCACTTTTACAAACAGTTTGTGGGAAACTATTGGTAAAAGTCTATACCAATGGTTTTCAAACCTTTGATATAGACATGATGTTTACTATTTCCAACAGTTTAAAATTGTTGGTAAAGATTTATACCAATGGTTATATGAAATAATTGGTATATAATCAATTTTCCTTCCATATCCCAATGGTTCTCAAAGAACCGTTGGGATATATCTATCCCCATGTCTCCATAGCCAATGGTTTGGACAACCTTTGGTATAGTTTATACCAACGGTTGTCCAGCCTTTACCGACAGTTTGAAACCATAGGTAAAGGATAAGTTTCAAGTAGTGGACCTTCAATGAGATAAGTATGGATTTCTAGGGGTATTTAATGAGATAAATATGTCATGGTGAAGGTATTTTGTGAGGTATTATTTATCGCATGAGTTCATCACTTGAATTTTATGACTTCAAAAGGCTCCCACCCTTTTAACTTTTATTTCCATGTGTTATTTGTCAAAGGATTGGGGATTTTAAGATCTTGCATGAGTATTGTAAAATAAAATCACTTCCGTCATCAGTTTTAGAACATGTGACCAACAAAAGGTCTTGTGATGATGTGATATCACTTCATGGATAAACCCTTTTTCATATTTTTGGATCCAAAGGGGGAGTGCGAGACTACCTGGATATGTTTGTAGAATTTTTCATGATGGAGATGGCATGCCAACGGGATCTTGCGTGATCGGGAATACATGTCATCAAGGATTCTTCAGTGTCTCACAGGATTCATGGGTTCGTCACATGAGTTTTATTACCACAAGAGGCTCCTTCCATTCCCATTTTTATTTCTTTTATTTATTTTACAAAGAATGGGGATCTTGTGAGGTTTTATGAGTGCTTTCAAAGAAAATCACTCTACTTATCAGTGATGCATCATGTGAAATTTATGAATACAAGAGGATACCTCCATTTGAATATTTTATTCTTATTTTACAAGTATTTTTGGATAGTTTTTCAGGTTCCCACCTTCAAAAAATTCTCGTGACCTGGGGGTTTATTTATGGAAGTCGTCGCATGGTCACTAACTATTTGGGGTTAATTTATAAGATAATAAGTACTTTTTGAAGGGGCTTCATAAGATATTCCATAGTATATACTCTATGTGTGACCATATGAACGACCTTCCCCACTTCATGTGATCACGTGTGTGCTGAAATTTTATGTGATCTACTTGATCATGGCCACCTTCTTCTTCCTTTGTTTTATGGGGAAAATAATACAAATATTCATGTATTTATTCCTTTGTGAATTTGATAATTATGATTTATAGGAATAAAAAACTATTAGAAAATAATCATATCAATCATAAAATATACATATATTTAAGATAAATGCAATGGCCTATTAAAAATTATTATAATAAACTGATTTATTCAAGAGAAAGTTAACAATCAAAAAATTAATTAAGATTTCACAAAAACTTTTACCACTTGGTAATTTTCAAGTCAAATACCTATGAATAAAATGATTAAAAGGAATCATAAAACACCATTAAGTATGAATGAATCATGATATTACATTTCAAAGGGTCAATATATACACCACATAAAAGTTAATTGGTGTATAATAACAAATAAGTCTTAGTGGATTGTAAATTGGGACGAAATCCCTTACACCACGCTTTTATTTAGTTAAATGTTCTTTAACCCCCGGTATAGTGGTTTAAAAAAAATTATTAACTTATAACAGAACCATATAATTATTTATAATATCACATATAATCATTTAATGACATATTATCACCATTATGTTAATAATATTTCATTATTTTCATTATTTTGGGTGCTAATTGCCTTGTTTTCTCATGTGTCTTTCGTCATGAAAGATCCAATTCTTTCACATATTATATAGTTATATCAAATCCATAATAATAATAATAAAATATATGTAAAAAATTTACATCAATTTTACTTTTAAAACCAATCATTAATACTGGATAAGAAAAATGAAGTATGTTGTGATAATAGAGACAGTAGGCTACACGTATGCATGAGTAACATTTCCATTTTTCACCGATCATTATGGAAAAGAGGTAATTAATATTTTAAATTTTTAAGGTAATAATAATATAATTAAAACAATTTTATATACTTATATATATCATCCATGTGGTTTCATAATGAAAAGAGAGTCGCATCACTTCGTGAAGGCGGTAGTCCACACGTACACGAATGATGTTATCATCTTTACATGAGTGAAAATAAAAAAATTAAAATGATTTATATTGTATTTATAGAATGATAAATATGTCATTAATGTCATTTATTTCAGATATTATCATTCAATTTATCTTTATCAACTTCCATGTGAAGCGTTGTGAAAGCCGGATCACATCACTTTGTGAGGTTGCAGTCCTCTGTACACACGAGTAATGTTATCATACCTCCTATGGAATGAAAGATAAAAATATATATATATTATATAGTGACTCTATAGGTATAAAAATGATATAAATAACATATATATACTTTAAATACATCATCATACCCAATCATGAGATGTGAAAATGAAAAAAAAATGAATGAAATCGGTTGGTGAAGGGATAATTTGCCGTACACACAAATGAAGATTTCATAACCAATTTTATGAAAGTGGATATGGTTTTAGGTCATGAATTATTATAAAAACATAATTATTTTATTATATTATCATGTTTTAATTATAATTTAAGTATGTGGAGGATGAAATTAAATAAAAAAATACGTTGAAGAACATTACCTCATCTTCGGGTATCCTCCTTAGGTTTGCACTAAATCCCTCTTATATTGAATTTATTCTAAAATTAAGGCTCATAGGATGATAGGAGGGAATTTGGGAGGTCATATTTTCAGTGTTTTTATGATCCAAATGGATTAAGAGGTGTGGATAATTGAGGGGAGTGAGTACCCCTTTTTAGTAGAGGAGGAGTGACACTTTTGAAAATACCCAAAAGTATTCACTATTAGGAGGTAAATATTTATTAAAGTTTCTCCAATAATGATAATTAATGAGTTGAATGTATTATATGGTCTATAAACACCTTTACCACACAATAAAATACATTTCTTAAACATTTTTTCCCTTAACTTTTAAGTTTCCTTATTTTTACCATTTTAGGTTTTCCCTACAGTAACTAGTTTTCTAACCTAATTAATTTATCCTTTAAGACTAAATTAAATTGAGACATATTAGATAATTTATACCCAATAATTATAAATACTAAATCAAATTTATTAAATGAAAATATTATGTGTGTTGAAAATTATTTTTAACACAATCGCATGTAACGTGCCAAAATACCGCTTTAACCGTAACCATGCTAACAGAGTTTTTACTATTTAGTGGTCAATATATTAATTATAAAAAAATAAGTCCATTAATGGGACATATTTTATATTTATTAAAATTTAAAAATAAATTTTCATGATATAGTATTTTTAATAATTTTAAATCATTTAATAAAACATAATTTATCATAAAATAACATTAATGTCAATTTTGACATTATTCTTTTAAATTTAATTTTAAAATATCAAGATAGTGATGGAATTTGAATATATTATATTTACACCTATTTAACATTATATATTCATCTAAAAAATAATGAAACACCATAATTCATTCAATTCACTTCACTTTTGTTATTTTTATTATCAATTTTTTTTATTTTTTATTAACTAAATAATTATTGTGTTGGAATTTCTTATGAATTTTATGTAATTATTCCATATATAAAAATTAAATATGAGTTATTATGATAAAAAAAAATACTAATTTCTATTTAAAAATAATATATATAACCGAAACTATGTTGTTTTTGTACTTATCCCAAATCTTTATTAAAATTAAAATGAGGAAAAGTATCTTTTTTTTCCTTTTCATTACTTAACTTATTATATGGTTCATATTCACTATAAATTGAAAGGAATTGAAATAATAAAAATAATTTTATTAACATGGTTCAAATAAACTCATTAAATAAAATTAATATAATATTTTAGGTCATTTGTACTCTTATCATTCTTGTTTAAACCCACAGTAAACCCATTTTTACCTTAACTGCAGTAATTAATTATTTACTGAATTCACTATTAATTTTTGTGAAAAATTAAGTTGAAATTATTTACATAAAAAATTATTATAGTTAAAAATATTTAATCCATTTTTTTAATTTCAATTTACATAAGTGTAAAATTTTCATTTAAAATTAATCACACAGACGTGATAAGAAAGCAGGTTTCTAAAGTGAAAATTTTCAAAAGCTTACAAAATTTTATATATAAATTTAATATGATAATGATTCCAATTTACTAAATTGTACTAATAGATGTATAATTAAAATATTTTTACTTTAAACCCAATTAAAAATATAATTTAACACTATAAATTATTTAAAAAAAGTGAAGTTTTCAATTAAACTTCAGTTGTTTCAATATTCATCGAAAAAGGAAACTTCCCATAAAAATCCAAAAATTTCACCCTAATATAATTTTTATATTTTAATTTCAAAAATGAATTGTATTTTATCATGTAAATTTTATAAAATTGGTAGAATTAATTTTAAATTAAGTGTTCAAAGAATGACTAAACTATGTTTTTTTTAACTCAGTGTTGTGTGCATCGCAAGTTATCGATGAAATTAAATTTATTATAATAGAAATATATTAAAATTTGTTGGGGGTATTACATTATCCCCACATTAAATAAATTTTGACCTCAAAATTTAAACTTTATATTGACAATAAATGGTTTTATAATTGAAAATTCTTTTTTAAAAACTCCACATCGTAAAAGAGTTAATGAAACATCGCATTAATAAGAGAGAAAGAGAAGTCTTAATGACATGTTTAATAATCACATAACTAGGTTTAAAAGTAGAATAAAATATTTTTGAAATGAAAACATGGACATGGAAGAGAAAAATAACTCCCAAATACTAATGGATAGTGATAGAGAACATTGATCATAAGAAATTGGGTGATCCAGAGAATGTTGAAGAGAAAAACCCCTTAAACAAAATAGTTGTGAAAAGTTCATTGATATCATAAAAAATTATGTAAATAGGATAATTTTTTATTTCAAGATCATTTTTCCTGTTGTTTAGGATCTATTTTACATTAAAATAATATATGGATATGTACTTACTTGATATGTTTTTATTTTATAAGTTTAATTTCATATTTTGGTTGTTTTTCAATTAATCCATTACTCTAAGAAATGAATATAAAAAAATTTATTCCAAAAGAACTAAAATTTACTTATAATTTTTTTTAAGACCCATAAAAAGAGTGAAAATTCACTCTTCCTGTCTCAAAATATTTTCTAAAACCATTATGGTTAGAACAAGTCATCCAATATGCATAAATATTCATGTGGTGAAGTAATATAATAATCTCTAAAACCTCATCCAAATTTCAACTTAAACTATTTCATAAATGGTTAACCATATGACCCTTGGAAAACATTATGATCCATAACTTTAGAAATAAGGTCACTACATTTCCAAAATGATCTCATCATTAATCAGTTCCAAGGTAGTTAGTAGTATCCAATTTACTTTATCTGTATCAATAATATCTTTATCCAAGAATCATTATCTTAGAATTATGAACATATTAAGGGTTATATTTCCCACAACCATGTGTTTTCCAAAAAGTTAAACTTTATACTAAATCACTTTTATTTCCACTATTCAATACATTCTTTCAAATCATTTATGTAATAGTAATGCAGAATAATCCTGATAAATTTCATAATTCTTGTAACTAGAATGTCATCAATAAAATAATTTTAAAAAATATTCAAGGATCCAAATAAATAAGAAAATTAGTCATTCCAATTAGCTTGTATCAATATAATAAGCTTGACCTTCATCACTTAACTTCTTATAAGTTATATTTCCTTGACTCTTGGGGCATTAATTTGCGTAGTGACCCATATCAATTTAGTTAAAACACTAAATAGTAGTGTTATCTTTCTTCCCCTTTTGTTATATTTCCTCTTGAACCTTTTCTCCACACTTATATCAAAATCCCAATCCTCTCAAGCATTTACAAGGATGCTTATTTCCACATTTATCAGATTTGGGAAAATCCATCTTTCCCTTCATCCTATTATCTCTTATTTTTTTCTCTCATCCTCTTATTCTCTTACTTTACTTTGAATCCATAAGACTTAGAGAATTATTTCTATATATGATAGCACAAAAAATTATTTCATTGTATGAAGAAAAATTTTGAGAGTATGGAACCCTTTAGAGACATGTCTTAATACCTTTAAATAAATGGTCAATATTTCACTCTATTTTATGCATATAATCCATAGAATACCTAGATAACCTTGTGAAGCTAGCTTCTTACTCCACAATACTTTCTTCTTACTTTTATTTTATGCTAAGTAACTTTCTATTCATCTGAGTTTGTTTCTCACAAGGGAAATATTTTTTAAAGATTGTATCCTTAAAATATTTCCATTCTATGAGTTTTATTTCCTCTTCCTCCCTAGTATTCTGGATCAATGGCCACTATTGGTCTACATCACCCTTGGGAAAATACACTACAAGTGTAACTATTTTCTTTTTACCTAATCTCAATTCCATAAATATATTCTCTAAATAATTAAACCATTTCCTAGATTCCATTGGATTAGCAGTATCACTAAATTATTGGGTCCTCTATCACATAAATCGATCCAACATAGGGGAATATAATTATGGAATAGATTTTTCTATCCAAGTAAGGTTATTTTTCATAGCCTAACTAAGCTTCCCTTGCTCAATTCCAACACCAGTCATATTGGATTTCTCAGCAAGTAAATCTCTACATTTTCCATCAGTATTAATATCCTTTTTTATTCTAGTTTCCATTCTAAAAAATTTAATATACTAGATTATCTCATAGAATTATTAATTTTAAACCATAATGTATAATCCCAAAACTAGTGAAATACTTCACATAAAGTGATATCATTATCATAACCATGATTTATTTTGGGATATCACTATTTTAAATTCCTTTATAGTTGTTTGTAAAGAAAATATGAATTATCCTAATCATGTCCCCCATAATTTTTGAACTAGGTATGCAGTTGATTGTGTAGCAATTCACTATTCATTTTCACACTTACATCACTATGTCAAACTGATTTTTTATCATAAATTAAAATTTTAATAAAAAATTTCACTTCATGCTTGATTCAATTATTTTTTATTAATAACTGTTAAAAATGGTAATTTCACTTGTTTGGATGATTTCATTATAGGTGGAGGGGATTTGGAGGGCCCAAGATGAATTTGAAGAAAAATGGACCAAAATGTGCAAGAATTCAAGAACACCAGTGGAATTAAACACACACTTAAACTAATAAATGCATATAATTGGTCTAATATTTCTAGGTATGATCCAAAATTAAATTATATACAACTCTTATGAAGACACCCAATCCCAATTCATCCATTAAGGGGGCCAACTGAACTGATTTGTCTAATCCATCGAATCTGCATGAAGTCAAATATTATGTGTAGTATTTCGGCCATATATGAAGCCTTAGACCTCAAAATGGTTCCAAATTTAAAGTGGAGATATTAAATAGGTGGTAATTCAAGTTTATATTTTTCTATAAAGATATATAAGTCTATCTACGAACTGAAAACCATGGTCTAAGTGATTTTACAAAATCTATCTGCACAAAACCACACTCCACTTTCCCTATAAAATGACACCTTGGGCATCCCATGTGTACGTTTCAAACAAAAGAAAATATTTTCCAGTTTTGAGTCAAAAAGTATTCCTCTACTCATCCAAGAAGTTTTGGAGGCCTTTATCTTCATATGGGGATCACATATGAAGGAAAAGTTCCAACCGAGCCTTCTCCTCCTCCCAATGGAGAGCTAAACAGTGGACGATCATTTTAAGGGAGATACACACACTTGGGAGGGAGTTAAAAATGTTTTTATTCTACTATTTTTTTGTAATTTTTGTGTTAAATATTTAAATTATGTTTAATATTTATGTTATTCTCCACTAAATGCATTTATTTTGTTGTAATTACGTGAAACGCTTTTTATCTCAATGTCGATTGCGTTGAGATTTCAAGTGGGGATCTTGGGTTGTTTCAATAGGACAACAAATGAATCATTTTTCTCACACACATTCATGAGATTTCAGTATTATTTGGAATCCCTTGTTCTATTCTTGAGTTCTAAACCCTGACATCACAATTTTTATATCAAGGGTTTCTTCTTTGTGCATCATTTTAAGAGGCAAGAGGGGAATCAAGATTTTGAAAACCCTCAACCAAATAATTACATTAAACCATAAAAAAATGTCAGAACAATGAACTATCCAAGATATTTAGTGAACTTTAAATTACCTCTTTATCTCATAATTCTTAAAACACTACCTTTATTTATCAACTATTGAACTCTTCAATTAAGTCATTTTATTTTTAAAACAGTTTTCAAAACCACCCCCTCTTTTAATCATTTTCATTAAAAATACGCACTTTAAACATCCAAAAATCCTTTATATATGACCTAGGGTCTTCCCTAGACTATAAATAAACTTTAAAAACATTATCTATTTTACATTTCATGAAAACATGTTTAAATTTTCTGCTATTGTCAGGGAGTGCATTGGTTTTTAGTGCATGTTTTTTAAAATATTTTTGTAAATGTTGGGAATATTCATTTTTTTTCTTATACCTTTACCTATATTTTTTTGTTCTGATTTACTCCTTATCTAGGTTATGTGCATGATTCATTCTACTCTGGTAGATTTAGAAATTTCCAAACCTAAACCCGGTAGGATTATACATCAGTGACACCGAGACACATAGGAGAACCCTTTGAAGGAGGAAAAACACTAAAACTCTTCTTGATCCTTATTCTTATTCTGGAACCCACGTTAAAACTGAAATAAACTTGTATAACATGGTTGAAAATAATATAACACTAAAAAAACTAACCTCACTTGATGTTGATATCCAACCCATCTATATTAAAATACAAGGTGAGGCACCCCACTTTGAACATAAATCCAGTTTAATTCACTTATTACCAAGATTCAATAGACTCATGGAAAAAGATACACATAATCACATAAAAGAATTTCATATTGTGAGTTCTACCTTAAAACCTGAAAATATGGATGAATAATAATTAAATCTTAGGTAATTATCTTTTTTATTTTAAGACACTGAAAAAGATTGGCTTTAATATGTTAATTCTCCAATTAGAAGTAGGGAAAACATGAAACACCTTTTTCTTGAAAAATATTTCCTAGCCTCTCAAACTGCAAAAATAATAAAATAAATATGTGTTACAAGACAATATCAAGTGGAAACACTTAATTAATATTGGTAAATATTTTAAAGGATTTGTTCAAGTTTCCCACACCACAAAATAAGTGATCAACTTTTCATGCAACATTTTTATAAAGGTTTAATTCATATTGATAAAACTATTATTGATGATTCCACAGGCAGTGTAATTTTTAATAAAACCCCAATCACTTCAAGGACCCTAATTGTGAACATGGCGCAAAAAAATCAACAATTTGGTTCAAGGTCTGGTGTATGCATTCGAGGTTTCCATGAGGTACAATGTACTGAATCCAAGAAGAAGGTGGACACAATGTTTGAAGAGGTAAGTAAAATTCTTCAACAACTTTCTCTTCCCCAAGGGAAATCCCAATCTCCTCCTCTAATCCATTATGGTATATTTTATTATGACACACACTATTATAACCAATTCCCCCAACTAAGAGAAACTTTTGAGAGTTGTGAGGCAATATTTTCATGTCACACCTATAGCCAACCCCTTAGGAAATAACTTTACAATAAATCCATCCCTAGGTGGAAATAAAACCATTCTTAAAGGAAATAAGGGTATTAGAACCAACCTCAACAACCATGGAACCAATCGGGGTAGAGAATTCATCCACCACCACCCAGAAATCCTCAACCAAAAAAAAAAGTCCTTTCCAAAAAAAACCTCCAAAACCAAATCCTAACCTAGAATAAAAGATGAAAAAAATGGATTTAAACAATCTTCAATTCCATAAAACCACTGAATCTTCCATACAAACCTAAAAATCCAATTAGGACAACTAGCCAACTCAGTGGCGGAAATATAATGTCATGGGCTGGTTAAAATACCCTATTAACCACTAGTCAACCCTAGGGATAAGGTAAATGTCAATACCATCACCCTTAGGAGTGGAACTCAACTTAAAATCCAGATGACCCCTCCTTCAGAATCATCCCATCCTGAGGAAAAATCCACCCCAACCATTGAAATTATTCCAAATGTTGAAAAACATTATCCTAAGAGAAGCCCTTATAAAGTAAAGAGTGTTTATATTGATGAGTCAACTAGACCAACAATTCCTCTTCCATTTCCCCAAAGGAACACCCAACCATGAAAAAAAGAAACCAAACTTGATAAATAAATCTTGGAAACTTTCAAAAAACTCAAGGTTAACATCTCCTTGATTAATGACATGAATAAAATTCTATGATACACCATGTTTTTTAAGGATATGTGTACACATCGAAGGTGGATTTGAGGTGATGAAAATGTGTGCTTGGGTAGGAACATATCAACATTAATAGAGGCATCACTTCCCACCAAATGAAATGATCCTAGAAAATTCTCTATTATGTGCACCATAGGGAGTATTCCTTTTCCAATGCTATGCTTGATTTGGGTGCTTCTATAAATGTTATGACTCACTCTATTTAATCTTCTTTAAAAGTTAGGGAACTGAATAACGTTGGAATTGTTTTTCAATTATAAAATCTAATTACAACACACACTTCTAGTGTGTTACAGGATATTCTTATGAGGGTGAAAGTTTTAATTTTCCCAATTGATTTTTATGTGATTAAAATAGAATATGATATGATGAATGGGCATGCCCTGATTATATTGGGGAGACCTTTTTTGAAAACATAAGAAAATGATAATTAATTTCCACAATGGTAAATTATCTTTTAAGTTTGGTGGTGACATTATCCACTTCAATATCCTTGATTCTATGAAGCACCCCTTGAAAGAACATTCCACTCTCTGTTAACACTAAAGATGTACTCACTTCCCCTAAAAACATATCATTTAATTCAACTGATACCCTTTCTGATTTTTCATCATTGATTAATATTATAGGAAATGAATCATGCATATAATTTTTGTACTAGTATAGAAAAATTCCGTGCATGTTGGTTAATTGATAATTTCTTGAACATTAAGGATCCCATGACCATCGATGATACTACTAAGATTGTAAAAGATTATTCCCCATCTAAGGATGTTACCATTGAGTAGTTAGTTGAGATAATTGACCTCCCACTATCACATTCACTCCCATCAATCCAAAATACACCTAAATTTGAACTAAAACAATTTCCTCAAGATTTAAAATATTCATATCTTGAGAATGGAAACAAGTTTCCTATCATCAATACTAGTTCACTACCTCTTGAGAATGAATTTTGGATTATTGAACTTTTGGGGGAGTATAAAAAGGCTTTAGGATTGACACTTGCTAACATTACTGGTATAATCCCATCAATTTCAACACATCATATATTGTTAAATGATGAGGCTAAACTAGTGAGGCAGGCATAATGTTGAATCAACCCAAAACTCCTAGACATTGTTAAAAAGAAGGTAACAAAATTATTGGTTGCTAGAATTACTTAAAACATATATGAAATCCAATGGGTCAGTCCTGATCAAGTAGTTCCTCACAAAATGGTCTTACTGTAATTAAAAACAAAAACAATGAATTGGTTCCAACCTGTGTGTTGAATAGTTGGTGTGTCTGCGTAGACTATCGTAGAATAAACCAACACACTAGAAAGAATCATTTCCCATTGACATTCACTAAATATATTCTATAGAGTCTAGTAGGTATATCCCATTATTGTTTTATTTATGGTTATTTTGGATACTTCGTATCCATATTTCCCCCAATGATGAGGAAAAGAAAGAAATTACTTTCCCCTTTGGCACATTTTCTTATAGAATGATTCCATTTGGTTTGTGCAATGCTCTGGGTACTTTCCAGTAATGAATGGTTAGTATTTTTTAGGATTTCCTAGAGAATTTCATGGAAGTATTCATGGATTATTTCACTATTTATGGCTCCTATTTTGATCAATGTTTGAGTAGTCTTTGTTCTATCCTACATCGTTTTATTGAAAATAATATTGTATTAAATTATAAGAAATTCCATTTCCTAGGGTAAAAAGGTATAGTACTTTGGCATGTCATTTATAGGGATTTTATCAAGTATATAAATAAAAATTGGATTTCATTTATTCCCTACTATTCCCCAAAAATGTGTAGGATGTGCAGCCATTCCTAGATCATGCTACATTTTACCGTCGTTTCATTTGTGACTTTAGTAAGATTTTACTTCCCCTATCCTGATTACTCCAAAGAGAAAAAGAATTTTTTTTGATAAATAATGAGAATATGATTTTAATAATTTATAATAGAGACTCACATCACCCCCATTAATCTAACCACTTTAGTGGGATTTACCATTTCTGGACATGTGTGATTCCTCTAACTATGCAGTTAGGGTAGTCTTATCACAAAGGGTTGATCGATCTCCACATGTCATAGACCACGCCTCACACACACTAGACTATTCCCAAGAAAACTACACCACAACTAAAAAAATAATTCTTTTCTATTGTTTTTTCCTTGGATAAATTTAGGTCATACCTTTTAGGGTCCAAATTCATTGTGTTCTGAGACCATACAGACCACCAGTATCTCATTAAGAAACCAGAATCCAAACCACATATCATTCACTGGATTCTCCTACTTCAGGAATTTAATTTAGAAATTAGGGATAAAAAAGGATTAGAGAATGTGGTGGATGACTATATCAGTAGGATCCTCCCATCCTCAGACATTGAATCATCCCCCTGTATTCCCATAATTGAAATTTTTTTATGAAAAATTATACTGAGTGCAATATGTTATTTCTTAGAGTGCTAAAATTATAAATTATTTGGAATCATCTTCAATTCCTACTGATTTCAACAAAAACCAAATTGATTATCTAAAACATGAGTCATGTTGGTATATCTGGGATGACCCCTACCTTTAGAACACATGTAGTGATCAATTCCTCAGGCATTATGTTCTCGATAGCAAGTTTCAGTCCATCCTTAGGTTATATCACACTCTTTCTTGTGGGGGACACTTTTTTCCCCAACAGAATTCTCAAAAGGTCCTTGACTCTAGTCTCTTTTTTTCAACATTATTCCAGGATTCCCATGATTTATGTAAATCTTTTCCCCATTTTCAAAGAATGGGTAATGTGTCTAAAAAAATGAAATGCCATAAAATCCCTTTATAGTTGATAAAACAAATTTTTATTGAATATTTTATTGATAATAAATGATATAATTTCCTCAAATTGTGGTAAATGTGTTCATTTATTAAATATTTGGGATTAGATCATTCATTTGAAAATTTGATGAAAATTCTAGTTTAACCCTATAAAATTCTCTATAGAATTTTGGAAATAAATATTTTTTATAAGATTTATTTGAACATAAATTTTTTTAAATATGTTACTTAATTAATGGGATACAATTTTCATTCAGTACATTGGAGTTAAATCATGCTTTTGGTTGGTGAAAATGGGTCATGAAATCAAAGTTGGGCTGGACTCGCCAGATTTGACATGGGTTTTGTATTTGGGTCATAACTTCTTCATATGTGATTGGATTATGACCACATTTTGAGAGGATATCTAGGACTCATTTTATCACAAATAATTCTCATGTAAGGATATCGGATTCATGCATTTTGGTGGTCAAATAGGCCGCGAAAGTTGGCTTAAAATATTTGGTTGAGATTCCCCAATCACACTCGAAACCACTTTGAACCTAGCCTCTTCATCACTCTATAAATTTGTGTTTTTTCTCATTTTGAGGGGTTGGAACGTGAATTAAAAAGTTTAGGGTATATGAGAAGTGGTTTCACTCAAATTCTCCAAGAAATTCAATAAGAGTATCTCTTGAAGCAAGGATCCCTTCGTCGAAGCCTTTTTCTTCTTCTTCGTGTTTTAATGTTTGTGTTTTCATAATATACTTCTTAGTTCCACTTTTATTTATTCTATTTTTTCTATTTTTTAAAATTTCTTCTTCTCTTAATCTTACTATTTGGTCTGGAATTCAAGAGTAGAAACAATATTGGGTTATACCCTTTCTAGACTCTTGTGAAAGCAAAACGTTTCTACGATGACTACATCACCCATAAAAGAGTAGTTTTCTTAGTAATCGATCTACATCTTACCATCTTCAATATTTAATTTTGAAACAATAATATAATTTAATTCACATAATATGATCTATTAATTGATTTTTTAATTTAAATGAAACTAATAAATCAATTAAACAATTGATACAAAAACATGTGAGGTCGGAAGTTGTGTAAATTGTGAGAGTGCGAACATAATCGGTAATACAAGACCACACAAGATAAATTTTGAGAGTTCAAATATAATCTATAAACTCAATTAATCCTAATTTCTAGATTGGATATGTGCTATAATTAACCACTGACTATAATCTAACTGAAGAACATCAATCAAAGTAGGGTGTTGCAATTGCATGTTCTGAAGCTAGCCTAGGGTTTAAGTAATTTCATCTTTATGGTGAAGTTAACTCCTGTAGGGTTCAAGCATTGAAAAATTAGGGGATTATAATTAAGTGGATTTTAATTTAAATGATAATGATAAATAATTGATTTAATAGGTAGAGTTATATTGATTACTCCTTTTAAAATATTTTCTAAAAAACATCTTCTTGTTGTGTCTTTTTAATCGAACTTCATTTCAAAATTAAAAACAAAAAAAATGAAATATTATTCCAAAAAACTTCTTATATTTTTATAAATTATAAATATCCTCAATACTTTCCAATAGTGTTTTTATTCTCTTTTATCTTTTTTATAATACCTTTAAGATGTTTTTTAAATTTACTTCCTCCTTTGAGAGACGACCTTGGTCAGCCACTCTGTTGCACCCAAGTACCCAAAAAATAAAACTCATTTGAGAGCGCCCATGATAGCACCATTAAAATTGGATCCATTGTCGGGGATTAAAGTAATTATTTCAACCAATTATAGGTATTTATTTTATTTTACATTTTATTCTCTTCTTCTCTTCTTTCTTCTTTATTTACCCAATCTAAATTTTTTCTTCTTCTTCTTTTTGAACCATCAACTCAAACTTCTCATTTTTATTTTAACATGGTCCACTTTCCTTATTTTAATTTTTTATTTGATTTATGATACGAACTAATCCCAAGGATATTTTAGATCTTGACACTAAGATTGAACATAACCTTCGAGTTCGAATCATACATTCTCAGTCTACAGGAAGTTTCAACCTTCAACCAGTAGGAGAATTCATCCACTCCAAGAACATTTAAATTGGAAACACTTCTAAATCCAAATTAAAACAAGAACTAATGGATAAAAACAATAACAATGAAATTAATAGAACCATTCAATAATTTGTTTTACTATACATTAATTATCAACCAAATTTCATTGCATACCCAAATCTTTAATCAGACTTTGAACTGAAATCTGGATTAATTAACCTTCTTACAAAATTTCATGGATTATATGGTGAGGATCTAAACAAGCATTTAAAATAATTCAATGTGGTATTCTCAGCAATAAAACCAAGAAATGTATCTGAAGATCAAATAAAAATTAGAGCATTCTCATTCTCACTTGATGGAACTGCAAAGGATTGGGTGTATTATTTACAACCTGAAGATGTAACATGTTGGAATGATTTGAAACATCTTTTATTGAAGAGATTTTTTCTAGCATCAAGGATCACTTTCATTCTAAATTAGATCTCAAGGATCAAGTAGGCACATGGGGAGTCAATGTATGAGTATTGAAAGAGATTCCAAAGTTGTGTGCAAGCTGCCCACATCACCAAATCAATGAGAAAATCCTCATCCATTAATTTTATGAAGGACTCACACCTATGGAGAGAATCATGGTGGATGTCACAACTAGAGGGGCATTGGTCGAAAAAACACCTGCAACTGGACGTGTGTTTATCGACAAGACAACACAAAACTCCCAACAATTTGGCGATCGAGGTACCCCACATGTTATAGGAATACATCAGGTAAGTCCATCTTCTCTTGAAAGTCATTTGATCATACCAAGTTGGAAGAATTGACAACTATGGTGAGACAGATTGCTTTGGATCAAAAGACATCCCAACCCCCTCCTTCAAGGCCTTGTGAAATTTTAACTAAGACAATCCACCCAACTGATTATTTCCCCCAACTACAAGAAAAATAAGATTATGCAACAGTGTTTCCTGGGAGACCATATCAGCAACAACAACAACCATGTCACCAAAAGAAGTTTTATTCCTTTTCTACAACATAAAACCAAGGGTGGAAGGATAAATCAGACATGAGGTATGCCTATAGACAACAAAAAATTCCCCCCTTTCAACAAAACTTCCAGCAGCCTCCACATTACCAACAGGGTTTCCAACAACCCCAAAAGATATTTGAAGCTCAAGAATCTACAAGTCAACAACAAGGGAATCCCCAAACCAAGGAATATTCTAACAATAATGACCTTTTGAAACAAATTGTCCTTAATCAACAAGATGAGCTTAAGAGTCATGGTTTGGAGTTGATGGAGTTGAAGACCTAGATGAGCCAGATTTCCACTGCCCTCCATGAACTTGTAAGTAAGTACTCTAGAAATCTTCCTTCCCAACCTACTCCAAATCCCAAGGGGTATGTCAGTGCCATCACATTGAGAAGTGGGAAGAAAAAAAATTGATACATATGTACCTATCATTCCACTAGGATTCACCTCAACTCCAGTGATGCTTCATTCCATACCAAATGATGAGAAATCCAAGGAGGAAGATAAAGGTAAGAAAAAGATTTATGATGTTCCTCCTAAACCCCTTCCATTTCCAAATAGAGTTGTACAAACCAAGAATATGGATAAAGAGACAATGCAAAAAGAATTTTTGGACACATTCAAGCATGTGGAGATCAGCATCCCTCTACTTGAATCCATCAAGAAAATCCAAAGGTATGGGAAATTATTAAAAGAACTTTGTACCAGTCGAAGAGGGATCAAGGGAAATAAGAGGATAAATCTTGTAAGGGATGTGTCAGCACTCATTACACCAACTCTAGAAATGCCAACAACGTGAAAGGATCTAGGTACATTCACTATTCCATGCACCATATGAGAGTTGCACTTTTTTTATTCTCTTTTTGATTTAGGATCTTCCATAAATGTAATCCCTCACTTTGTATTCTCTTTATTATAGGTTGGAGAGTTTAAACCGATGAGAGTAGTGGTGCAGTTGGTGAATAGAGATACAACATATCCAGTGGAAGTCCTTGAGTATATACTTTTTCGAGTAAGAGATAGGATCTTCCCAGCATATTTCTACATGCTTAATAAGGAGGAAGATCAGGTAAGTTCTCATACTCCCATTATCTTAGGTAGAACCTTCCTCAAAACTGAAAAAACTATCATAAATGTAAATGAGGGTATACTTTCCATGGAATATGGAGATGAAGTTGTGATATTTAATGTCATGGAATCCATTAAGTACCCCTTAGAGGAGCATTCTTCTTTTTTTATCTCCCATTTTGAACCACTAAATAAAAACCCCATAGAATTTGATTGAACTATGCTTAGTGAGATCATGAGTATTGGTTCAGGTTTGATGTCTAAGAGTATTTACACACCCGTTTCTAATGAACAAGACTCTATTAGATTTGATTTTGAAATGGATTCATATTTTTATTTTGATCATGTAAACTCTAATTATGACATGGCTATTGAGTATGCTGATGGGCTTGATTCTTTATTCTTTAGTTTTGATGATGTATATTCTGATACTAATGTTCATTACCCACATATTTTAGTTCCTTAAATTTCTCCATCCATACATCATCCCCCTACAATGGAACTCAATTCATTACCACCAAATCTAAAATACTCATATGTGTTATGTGGTGAGAAATTACCTATTATGATTTCTAAAAATCTCCCTTTTGAACATGAAGAAAAACTATTGAATTTTTTGAGGTAGAACATCAGGGAAATCAGGTGGACCTTAGCTGACATATCAGGTATTAGCCCCTCCATTTTCATGCATAGGATTCTTTTGGAGAATGGGGATAAACCAGTTAGACATCCACAAAGGAGACTCAATCCAACCCTTCTGGAAGTTGTTAAAAAAGAGTTTAAAAAATTTCTCTAGGTAGGTATAATTTATCCCACTTCAGATTCCTAGTGGGTGAGTTCTATTCAGGTTGTACCTAAGAAAAGTGGTGTTATTGTTGTTAAAAATGATAAAGAGGAGTTAGTTCCAATGAGGGTTCAAAACTATTGGTGTGTGTGTATTGATTATAGGAAACTAAATCAAACCACTTGCAAGGACCATTTCCCCCTCCCATTTATTGATCAAATGCTTGAGAGACTAGCTGGGAAGACACGTTATTGTTTCTTGGATGGATTTTATGGATATTTTCTGGTTACTATAGATCCAGAGGATCAAGAGAAGAAAACATTCACTTGTCCATTCGGCACATTTTCTTACCATAGGATGCCATTTGGACTTTTCAATGCCCCATGTACCTTTCAGAGATGCATGGTGATTATTTTTTCTGATTTTATTGAAACTTGCATGGAGGTATTTATGGATAATTTTACAGTGTATAGATCCTCATTTTATAAATGTATAAATAGTTTGGGAAAGGTCTTTAATCATTGTATTGAGAAGAATATGGTCTTAAACTTTGAAAAGTTTCATTTCATGGTAGATCATGGTATTGTATTATGACATGTGGTGTTGAAACATGGGATAGAGGTTGATAGATATAAGGTAGATATTATTTCATCCCAACCCTATCCTTCATGTGTGCATGATGTTAGATCTTTTCTAGGGCATGCAGTATTTTATTGGCACTTCATAAAATATTTTAGTAAGATTTCTCATCCTATGTCATGATTACTTCAAAAGGATTCTGATTTTTTGTTTGATATTTCTTACAGTAATTCCTTTGATGAGCTAAAACAGGGTCTGACCAATCCACCTATCATACAGCCTCCATAGTGGTATCTTCTTTTTGAGCTTATGTGTGATTCCTCCAACTTTGTGATTGGAGCTGTCTTATCTCAGAGGGTGGAGGGACACCCACATGTGATTGCCTATGCATCGAGGACATTGGATTCAGCCCAATCAAACTACTCAACCACAGAAAAGGACTTTTTCCCATTATATTTTCTTTAGATAAATTCCATTTATATTTATTAGGCTCTAAAGTAGTTGCTTTTTTTGACCATGCAGCTCTGAGGTACCTCTTGATAAAGCTGGATGTAAAGTCCAGGCTAATCTTATGGATGCTCCTTCTTTAGGAATTTTATATTGAGATATATGATAAGAAGGGGTCATAAAACTTGTTGGAGAACCACATGAGTTGGCTTACTCACACACTAGAGGATGACACCTTGGACCATGTACCACTTCAGGACACTTTCCCTAATGAGCATCATTATTCCATCTTAGGTATGCATCCTTGGTATGCTGATTTAGTTAACTACCTTGTGACCTCTTAAATTCCTACAAATTTAAATAAATATCAAGTCGAAAAATTAAAGAGTGAGTATATGTTTTATGTTTGGGATGACCCCTACCTCTAGTGCATGTGTAGTAATCAAGTTATTAGGAGGTGTGTTCCTGATCATGAGTTTGAGTCTGTTCTACAATTCGGTCATACAATTACTTCTGGTGGACACTTTGGACCCCAACTGACAGCTAGGAAATTCTTAGACTCTAGATTATATTGTCCTAGTTTATTCCATAATGCCCATGTATTTTGTAAGTCATGATCTCATTTCCAACACACTGGGAACATTTCAAAGATACATGAGATTCCCCAACAACCCATACTATTCTGTGATTTTTTTATGTATGGGGAATCAATTTTATGGGTCCTTTTCCTAGTTCATTTAGGTTTTTTTATATTTTGGTTGTTGTTGATTATGTGAGTAAATGGGTGGAGGCTAAGGCCACCATGACTGATGATTCTCATGTTGTAGTGGACTTTGTCAAGACACAGTTCTTTTTGTAGGTTTAGAGTACCAAAGGTCATCATTAATGATCAAGGGACACACTTATGCAATCGTAATTTTTCTTCCCTCCTTTGTAAGTATGGGGTGACAAACAAAACACCAACACCATACCACCCCCAAACAAATGCTCAGGTTGAGGTTTCAAATAGTGAGTTGAAACAAATTTTGGAGAAAATCGTGCAACCGAATAGGAAGGATTGGAGAAAGTGTTTGGATGATGATCTATGGGATTATAGGATATTATACAAGACACCCATTGGTATGTCCCCATTTTGAATTATTTTTGGGAAAGCGTATCATATCCTCGTGGAAGTTGAGCATCAGGCTTATTGGGCTATAAAGAAAAGCAACATGGATTTGGCTCAAGCTAGAATCCAAAGGAATCTTCAAATTCAAGAGCTTGAGGAGATTCAATTGTCTTCATATGATAACTCAAGGCTCTACAAAGAAAGATCAAAAGAATCTCATGACAAAATTATTTAGAAAAGGGAATTTTATGTTGGAGAGAAAGTCCTTCTCTACAGTTAAGTTGCATTACAGATGGGTCATTATTTATATTGTATCTAATGTTTTTTCTTATGGTTTAGTGGATATATCACAAGAGTACATTAGAAGTATCTTTACAGTCAACATGAAACATTTGAAGAAATACATTGAGGGACTTCCAACTGATGTAGTGGATTTCATCACACTGCATGACCACATCGTCACTTGGTCATATCAAGTTGTTCCTAACCATTTCACTTTTATATTCTTTTTCCTATTTACAGTTATACATTTCATGTGCATATATCATCCCATAGGTTCACATTGAGGAAAATACAATATTTTAAGTGTAGGGGAAGGGACAACTTTTTAGGGTAGATATTTAGGATTTTCATTTGTGTATTTTGTGTGTATTTTCTATTATTTTTTTGGTTAAACTTTTCAAAAAAAATAGATAAAAAAATATATCATGTAACATTATCATGTGAAACATATGGAAAATGCATGTTTTCAAAATTCATTGGTAGAATTATAATCATGAGTAATATTTCATCATCAAGGGTTTATTTTTATAAAAATTTAATTCATCGATGATATGAATGATTGTGTCATTATAAAACCTTTTATATTTTGACATCATTATTTGTGATATTTGTTCATGGTAAATTGTTTCATTGATTTCTCCACACAAATTTTCACTCAACCATGACTTGTGAAATTTTTCCTACTCAATTGAAGGTATAGTCGAGTTAGGTAAAAAATCATTGGTTGATCCATACATTCGTTTCTCTTCTGATCGGTTTCATTACTGTACTGAATTGACCTATGTGTGTGTACCTATTATCCAACTATTGTATGCCCTAAAAAAATTGTTTGTGTCTTAGATAGGTCAAAAACCACTCTTCATCGACCTTTAATCTTGTTATAACTATTACAATTAGTGTTGTGAGGAGATCAAACATGGGTCAAGAGTTGAGTGTGAGATTTATTCTAAGTGCAACTTTAAAAAATAAAAATAAATAAATAAATAAATAAATGATTGGAGTGATGAAATGTACAACATAAGGGGATATCTAGGTCGGGAGTTTAAGGTTTTACTTTCAGGAATGCTTAAGTGACACTACTGGAAATTCAGGATATAGCCACGGTTCTAAACCGTAGCTATAGGCCCTAAAACCGTGGCCATAGGTATTAGCCACAGTTCTTCAAACCGTGGCTAAGTTTGGAGGGGCTATAGTCCTAGACCTATAGCCACAGTTCCAAACTATGGCTTTAACACTATAGCCACGGTTTCAACCGTGGCTATACTAAAGGCTGGACAGACTTAATAGCCACGGTTTAAAACCGTGGCATTATGTCTATAGCCACGGTTAATAACCGTGGTAATAAACTAATAGCCATGGTTTAAACCATGGCTATAGGGTGTCCAAATCCATAAAAAATATCCCCCCCCCCCGACACCCCCTGGAAACCCCCTCGACATCCCCTGGACACCCCCCTGGACACCCCCTGCCACCCCCTACCACCCCCCTGCTAGTCCCCCCTGCCAGTCCCCCCTGCCACCCCCTGCCAGTCCCCCTGCCCCCTGCCACCCCCCCATGCTAGTCCCCCCTGCCCCTGCTAGTCCCCCCCTGCCCCTGCTAGTCCCCCCTGCCACCCCCTTCTTGTCCCCCTACCAGCCCCCCCCCCCCCTGCCCCCTGCTAGTCCCCCCCCCCCCCTGCTTGTCCCCCTGCCAGCCCCCCCCCCCCCCCATGCCCCCTGCTTGTCCCCCTGCCATACCCCCTTCTAGTCCCCCCTACCACCCCCCTGCCAGTCCCCCCTACCCCTTGCCACCCCCCTGCTAGTCCCCCCTGCCCCTGCTAGTCCCCCTTGCCCCTGATAGTCCCCCCCTACCACCCCCCTGCTTGTCCCCCTGCCATCCCCCCCTGCCACCTACTAGTCCCCCCCCCTGCTTGTCCCCCTGCCAGCCCCCCCCCCCCCCATGCCCCCTGCTTGTCCCCATGCCAGCCCCCCCCCCCTCCCCCTGCCTGGACACCCCTCCCCCCTGCTGGACTCCCCTCCCCCCTGCTGGACAGCCCTCCCCCCCCCCCGTGCTGGACAGCCCCTCCCCCCTACTGGACTACCCCTCCCCCTGCCTGGACACCCCTCCCCCCTGCTGGACAGCCCCTCCCCCTACCTGGACACCCCCTGCCTGGACACCCCTTCCCCCTGCCACCCCCCTGCTTGTCCCCCTTCCTTTCCCCCCTGCCACATGCTAGTCCCCCCTGCCACCACCCAGCCAGCCCCCCCTGCCCCCAGCCCCCTGCTAGTTCCCCCCCTACCACCCCCTGCTTTCCCCCCTGCCAGCCAGCCCCCCCCCCTTCCCCCTGCCAGTCCCCCCCTACCACCCCCTCCCAGTCCCCCCTGCTAGTCCCCCTGCCAGCCCCCCCTGCCCCCTGCCAGCCCCCCTGCCCCCTGCTAGTCCCCCTGCCCCCTGCTAGGCCCCCTACCCCCTGCTAGGCCCCCTGCTAGGCCCCCTGTCAGTCCCCTGCTAGTCCCCCTTCCCCCTGATCTGATAACCAAGTTTATCTGATCTGATAACCACAACATCTTTAGCACTACCAGATTCAGGTTTAACAGGTACCAATTCACCAATTCTGACATGTATAGCAGCATGAGATAAGACAGGAACAGACTGAACTACATCAGATTTACAGACCATGTTTAGCACCCCTCTAACCTACTGGACCCCCCCCCCCCCCTGCCTGGACAGCACCCCCCCCCCCCCTCCCTGGACAGCACCCCCCTCCCTCCCCCCTAGACACTGGACTCCCCCTGCATATTTACCCCTGCTGGACACTGGACCCATGCTGGACACTGGACCCATACTCCCCCCCACCCCTACCAGCCCCCTTGTACCCCTGCTGGACACAGGACTCCCCCCTGGAAACTAGTTCTTGGGATGCCCAAATCATATTTACCCCTATTGGACATTGGACTCCCCCCTAGACACTGGAATCCCCCTGTATATTTACCCCTACTGGACACTGGACCCCTACTGGACACTGGCCCCATACTATAGGTTCTTAGTAGGACCACCCCATACTATAGGTTCTTAGTAGGACTTGGGAGACACTTGAAACAAAATTCAGAAGTAGCTATATATGAGTAATCTAGGAAAACATACATATAATCAGTCTGGAAAATAAAACAGAATAAACTATAAAATGTTTATGGAAATAAAATAAAACATATTTGAAATTAGAAAACATTACCAGAAAAACTATTTATCAACTAAACAAACTTCTTGGTGAAATCATGGTCACACATGCTCATCCTCAGATAAAATCTGCTTGCATTTCATGTAGTACTGCATTAAACAAAACATTGGAATTATGATTTGAAATAGAGTTACCAGATTTTATAGCACCGTGCTCACTATCTATAGGTGGTGAAATAGTTATAACTGGTGCCTGTGAAGTATTTGTGGGATGTTTTATGATATTTTCTATATCTGGACAGCACTGCATTTTCTCTATAGAGACATTCATAACCTGCATGGGCTTAGGTTCCTGGACAGCCCTCTTGCACCCCCTTGCAACCCCCTGGACATCCCCCTTGAACACCCCCCCTCCACCCCCCCATTCCCCCCTTAGTCCCCCATGCCACCCCCTGCACCCCACTGGACAGCCCCCATGCCCCAACTGGATAGCCCCACTGGACACCCCCTGCACCCCCTGGACAGGCCTCCCCCCCTGCCGGACACCCCTCCCCCCTGCTTGGACAGCCCCTCCCCCTGCTGGACACCCCTCCCCCTGCTGGACACCCCTGCCCTCTGCCCCCTGCCCCCTGCACCCCACTGGACAGCCCCCATGCCCCAACTGGACAGCCCCACTGGACACATCCACCCCTGAAGAACTACCCCTGAATGTTGATTTCCCAAATGAGGCTACCCTCTTAGTGGATCATGTCAAAGAGTATTATAAAACATATTTTGATGGTGATTTTCAAAGATCGACTAAAATAATGCTTAATAATTCCAATCTTAATTGAGTAGGCCAGGTGGTTGTCTTTATCACACCAACACAAGATGTCTAATCATACTTTTTCCTATTTTTATAAGGTTTCACTGATGATGAGGAAAATTATTAGGCTCTCATTACTGTTCATCAGTTATCAGATGATATTTATTTCCCCCAAATGGATATGAAGGGAGAATCCAAGTTAGCCCTCAAATATATTAATGGTGACCGGAGGAGGGGAGTCCGTCGGGGGAGGCGCGGTCGTCCGGGGAGGAGAGGTCGTTGGGAGGAGGGGAGTGCGTCGGGGGTGGAGGGGAGTCCGTAGGCGTCGGGGGAGGCGCTGTCATCCGGGGAGGGGGGATGCGCGGTTTTCTGGGGAGGGGAGTGCGTCGGGGGAGGGGAGTGAGTCGGGGAGGGTTCCGTAGGAGGAACCCGAGAGAATATTGGCCAAATCGCACATATAGCCACGGATGAATTTTCATCCGTTGGTATAACCATGCTATAGCCACTGAGAACAACAAAGAACATACATTTCTTGGCACATATTATTTGCGAAATAGGTGGAAGGAATACAAGTTGAAGATGTATAGAAGGTGTACTGAAGGTGTATAGAAACAGAGGACACACATTTTGTTAGGAAAAAATTGAGAGAGGAGAAAAACAAGAAGGTACAATGGTAAATTTCTGTATTGAGAGAAAGCAGTACAGAGAGAGAGAGAGTTATAGTTTTAGGGAGAAGAGGAAAAAGTGGAAGAACCATTTGTCGAGTCCTTGCATAATCTGTTGAAGGACCATTCGCCGAGTCCTTGCATAATCTGTTGAAGTCCAAAAAAGAATACCAGCAATAGACACCACTGCTGGACACCCCTCCCCCTAGACCACCACCCCTGGACACCCCTGGACCACCCCCCTGGACACCCCTCCCCCATGCTGGACACCCCTCCCCCTGCCTGGACATCCCCTCCCCCTGCTGGACACCCCTCCCCCTGCTGGACACCCCTGCCCCCTGCCCCCTGACCCTGGACACCCCAGGACAGACCCCACCCCAGGACAGACCCCCCCCCCCCAGACCCTGGACACCCCTGCCAGTCCTGCCCCCCCCCCCCAGACCCTGGACACCCCAGGACAGACCCCCCCCCCCCCAGAACATGGACAGCCCCCCATACCATGGACACCCCCCAGAACCTACCCCCCCCCCCCCAACCTAGACCCCCCAGGACAGACCCCCCCAGACCCTGGACACCCCAGGACAGACCCCCCCCCCCCCCCCCCCACTGGACCCCCTAGACAACGGATGGATGTCATGGGCTATTGCTAAAAGACCAAATCCGGCTGCTGAAATCAACAGTAAGTAAAAAGAGGTAAATGAAGAAAAATGAATAAAATTTTCCCAATATACTTGGGGAATTTTATTAGTCAGCAGGAAGAAGAATATAATAACGGTAGCTGAGAGTTCCTTCCCCAGAGGTGGAGAATGATTTTTTTACATAGGATCTGTCTAATATTTAATGGAAGAAAGAGAGAGAGGAAATTAAGTACCTCATTACAAGTGGCAGCATCCAACAAATTCTCTTCCAATGGAACAAAATATTACAAAAAATATATATAAACCTTCTCTCTCCTCTTGTGGCTTCCAGGTGTCCAGGTGGTTAATAATTTGGTTGAGGTGAGGCTGTGGACTCATGGGGGCAAGCATGAAGGAAACTAAGTTGGACTGTATTTTAAGTAGGTTGCTCTTGTTTTTCTGAAGTGGCAGGGCTGATTGGGTCTAAAATAAGTGAGTTGGAACAGGAATTTAGATAAGGGCTTCAAATGTTAAGGGGTCTAGTTTAATTGGTTAGAATTGGGTGAGGTTTGGAATGGTTTTAAAGTGGGATTCCTGGTGGAAAATGTGGGGTTGGTGGCTTAGAAGTTGAGAGGTGGGTAGGCCTGATTGGTGGTCAAGTTGTGGATGGGTTGCCTATGTGGATTGAAAAATGGTGGGGGACTGGGAAGGAGTTCATAGTGGCTAAATTGAAGTGGGAGCTTGGAACTGTAGTAGGGCTTGAGTTTGGATTTTTTAGTGAGAGTGGAAATGGCCCTGGAATAGCTGGTTTGATTTTGGTGGGTTAGCCATGGGATTTTTATAGTGCATCGAAAAATAGTCACTAGCTGGGCTTGGTTTGGTGTGAGATTCATTCAAACGGTTGTGGGAACCATCATGTAAGAAACTACCAAATACAGACCAAAGCTAGTCTCCTCTACAGTGAAGACCCTTAATGGAAACTCTTCAAGAAAACCAGGTCTCTAGTTGCATCTTTATCCATAACAAACAAGCCCTGTTTTCATAGGCCCAAACAGACCTCCCTTTGCTAGCTTGTGGGGGAAATGTGGGAACTCCAGCATGAAATAGGCCCTCAGAATAGAACAGCCTCTTTGGAATTGCATCAAACAGATTGTGTGCAGCCTTTAAAACTCAACTTGGTAGTGATCATCCTCATCCAATGAGTGCTACATGAGATGAGGGAATTATGGAAGGAATTTCATCTAAAACAGCCAAAAGCAGACATTGAATTTCCATCACAACAGGCTGATCCGGTTCAGACGACATGTGCAGAGGATGAGGATGATCTGGTTCGGACAACATGTGAAGAGGATGAGGAAAAAGAAGAATTACCGAACAAATATTATGTGATACATGTACAATAAAATATGCCAGACAATTACAAACCAATGTTTTCAGTTGAATTGAGCCTTTGTACCACCTGCTATGCACATTTTGTGGAAATATGGATGAGAGGCAGCGCTGAGAGGAGATATAGTTTAGGTATGAGGAAATATGAAAAATTATAGAGCTAACCATTCAATGTTTCTCTAAGTAGGAGTAACCGCCGCAGGGTGTCATCCTGGAGTAGGGCCAAATCACGGCGTGACCGCGGAGTGACCACGGCGTGACCGCGGTGTGACCGCGGTGTGACCGCGGCGTGATCGCGGCGTGACCGCGGCGTGACCGCGGCGTGACCGCGGCATGACCGCGGCGTGACCGCCGCAGGGTGTCGTCCTGGAGGAGTAACCGCCGCAGGGTTTCGTCATGGAGCAGGTCCAAATCACGGCGTGACCGCGGCGTGACCGTCGCAGGGTGTCGTCCTGGAGGAGTAACCGCCGCATGGTGTCATCCTGGAGTAGGGCCAAATCACGGCGTGACCGCGGCGTGACCGCGGCGTGACCGCCGCAGGGTGTCGTCCTGGAGGAGTAACCGTCGTAGGGTGTCATCCTGGAGCAGGGCCAAACCACGGCGTGACCGCGGCATGACCACGGCGTGACCACGGCGTGACCGCGGCGTGACCGCGGCGTGACTGCGGCGTGACCGCAGTGTGACCACAACGTGTTGGCCCGGTCCAGTGACATCCGCAGGGCAACATCTTCCACTTAGTTTCAAATAGGATGATATGGATGGCATGAGAGGATGTTTTCTCAGGAGATTTAAAGAAATGAATGCTAATCTGTGATGACTATAGGATTTGATGACCCCTGATATACCTAATTCAGTGAGGTTTGGAGATCTAGAAATGTGTAGGAATACCTAGAGGAATACCCCATGGGATCAGGAAAATCACAGGTTACATAACATGTAATCTGACATTATTGGTACTGTGGGACCCCTGGGTTGTGGAACTGGGCTTTTGGTTGGATTTAAATATCACAAGCCATGTGACATGGCCACACAACATGGGATCCATCTTAAAAGTCTAACGGCACTTAAAGATTGTCTTGGTTCAAACAACTGTTTTAATAAAAAGAGGGAAACCCCCTACAGGGATATAAAAAGGGTCAAGTACGATGTGTGCTTTATGACTAACAATGACATCAAGTATAAGGAAAACATCAATGCAATAATGTTAAGCAAGGTATACCACTGTGAGTTTTCGCAGACAGCGCACCTCCGTTGGAGGGGTTTTATTACAAAACCTGGACTTATTTATCAAACGAAACAATTATCTGAACTAACACTTATTCAAGAATTGAAATTTAATATAAACATGAAAAATTAAGAAGGCAACTAAATGTAATTTAAAACATTATCGAATTAAATGGGCTAGGAGAGGGACCCTACCTCAACCTCATAGCAACAAAAATGAAATTCTGTATAGAAACGATTCAATTACATAGAATAAAATCATTAGAATAAAATACCATATTCAAGATATACATTCCCAGGGGATATGGATTCATGTATAAAGAACCAAACTAGTAAGTCTGAATAGATGCTAGTAGCATCCATTATTAAAAATAGCACAAGATAACATATAACATTCTAAGTGCAGGAAAACCAAATTTCATATATCAAATGAACAAAGTGTACCACTCTTCGCTTGTATGCATGGATTTATTCCACTAAATCAACAATAACTTCCTGCTTGAGACCCTGCAGGAAAACACAAACATTACCAGTAGCTAAGGTAGAGATTTCCATTGAAAACTCAAAAAGCTTTTACACGTGAATAATTCATCGGTTTCAAATTCCAGAACTTTTTATCAGAAATGCAATCACACCTGCCCCCCACTATTTTTTCTTGGGGCTGATGGAGTTTCCCTGGACTTGAGATTAGTACTTTTCAAGGAATCCTCTATTCGTTGGGAAATGGTAGAGAAATATCATTCCCCACCTGTATACATCAACAAGATGAATTGTGTTGACATCTCGCCATGGGGATTGTTGATGCACATGGAAAAAAATAGAAAGCATGTTTCCAGAACAACAGAAATTTAAAAACAAAAAAATAACAAAAAAAGAATGCAATAGAACAAACAAAAATAATAACTAATCAAAAACAGAATGCAAAAACAGAATGCAATAGAACAAACAAAATAATGAAAACAGAATGCATGTTTGGACACCCCCCCACCCCTGCAATGAAATATTTTTTCAAGATGATGAATAATTTCAAAGAGTTTATGTGAAAAGTGTTTGAAAATGTTGTTAAAAAAGTGATCCATGCTTTGGAGAAATTGCATAAAGTATCCATGAATGTCAGTGATGCTCAGTTGGAAGTGAAGATTAAGAAAATAAAAGAGTTTAATGACTCTTTATTTGATAGATTCCAAATGCGAGGATCACCCCCCTGCCACCCCCCCTGTATAGCTTCCCTTGCACCCCCTGCACATCCCCCCTTGCACCCCCCCTGCACATCCCCCCTTGCACCCCCTGCACATCCCCCCTCCCCCCTAGACAACCCCCCTGGACACCCCTCCCTCCCCCCTAGAAAACCCCCCTGGACACCCCTCCCTCCCCCCTAGACACCCCCCATGGACCCCCCCCCCCCCCCCCAGACACCCCTCCATCCCCCCTAGACCCCCTAATAAGTGCAAGATTGTACAGAAATTCTGCAAGCCATCCTCTGTTAATACTTCGTTGAAAGATGCTCTGAAAGGGAAAAATATGAATACCAAACAGTATGTTAGAAAAAAATACACATAAGGTTAAAAAGAGGTCACCTGGGAT
The DNA here is from genome assembly GCA_963277665.1 of Viscum album. Lineage (NCBI taxonomy): Eukaryota > Viridiplantae > Streptophyta > Magnoliopsida > Santalales > Viscaceae > Viscum > Viscum album. The sequence goes on along the minus strand of OY728153.1, from coordinate 566,916,999 downwards.
AACAATTCTGCTACTAGTAAATCCTAGGAAGACTTAGTAGAGGAATAAGAATCCCAAGGATATGTTCATGCTGAAACTGGTAACTCTAATGGTGCGAAAATACTAAGTTATTTTTCTAAATAATCCTTAATTTTCCAAGAGGCATCGGATTATATTCTCTCCTTTTCTTTAAATCTGTAGTCTGAATCCCTCTTTTGGAGTTCATTACCTCAGAATTATTAAAAACAGTTGATATGGATGACAGACTTGCAGCTGGATTTTCTTAGGCTGCTCTCTCTATGCAATTGTCAGAGCACACACCTTCTCAACATATAAACATCAGTATAAAAAATTCATACCCTATAATGAAAGGATTAAAAACCAGGGAAGATTATTTTAGGTTGGGGATCCAGCTCACTATAAATCAAGTTTATTCTACCAACCATTCCAACAAGAGAGAGTTGAGAAGCTCTAATTAAAAAAGTGAAACTGAGAAATAACATAAAGGGGGACTTTCCCCCATTCAGAAACAATGATGTGTATCCTCTTCTAGAATTGTCAGGGGCTAGCCAACCCTAGAACATTATGTTTCGTTAGGCTTCTTTTGAGTAAACGGAAACCTGATTTCATTGGCATCTCTGAGCTAAAATCTAATAACATCACTTCTGGTTCTTTTTTTCCCAAAATGGTAATTCTTTTCTATGTTCTGTGAAAGATATCACTAGTATTGAAATAATTTTCTTGGTTTTCCATCATAATGTTACTAATCCTTCCATTTTTTGAGTGGACAACCAAATTATCACTTGCACCTTCCTTAACGAGGGTCAAATCTCTTTTTGTTAAATGGTTTATGCTTTCTACTGTTACATCAGTCGAAGAACTCATTGGAAACACATGAATGAGATTTCAAGAGTTATATTAGATCCCTCGGTTATAATGGGAGATTCCAATGCTATTTTACATGCAGATGAAAAGATTGGACATGTTTCCAATGCTAACACAATGAGATATTTCAGAGCTTGTATTGAGGAATTAAAACTTATTGAAACCAATCTGATTGGTTCTAAATACACTTGGTATAGGAGGAATCTAAATGGAAGTTGGGAATGTAGGGTTGACCATGCCTTTGGTAATCACTCTCTTCATGGAAGTTGGAAACCCATCTCTTGTGTCACTCTAGTAAAGCACAATTCTGATCACCATCCAATTCTTACAACCTTCATTGCTAAGGGGTAAAAGCTAACAATTCCCTATATGTTTAATAATTCATGGACCATCCAATTCTTACAACCTTCAGATGCTTTCCCTGAAATTTGGAATTCACTCAACCACTCCATGATTACCTCCTTAGATATTATCCACCAAGGAAAAGAGTAAAATTAAGGATACACTACAACCACGTACTGAAGTGGTTGAACCCCTTATACATGAGGAAGGATTTTCTCAATAGGTAGAAGATTTGAAATAATTGAGAAGAATCAATGAATAACTTCTCTGAGGTAGCGTTCCTACTGGATATATTCTATAAGCAGATCCTCAACTCGTACTCCCAACTTGAGCACCTTATCAAAGAGGGTTCTCTACCGCAACAATAATTAAGATGAAACATCCTATCAATATGGGGTACCAACAACCAACATACATGAACCAAGAAATAGAAAATAGAGAGTTCCCAACATTTTTTACACAAACAAAACATGTCTAGGAGCATCATTACAGACCTCACCCTATAGGTTACACATGACATATACTAATAGGGCTGCCACATTTTACTCTACCTGCTGTTGCATCTATTCATGCTCCTTCTCAGCTAGACATTCCTCAAGGGCTCATAAAAACTATTGATTCTCTAATGGATTGATTAGAATCCATAGAGGTATAGTGGGAATTGGTACAACTATAAAACAAGCCTTACCCTAAAGGGGGTGATCTGAATTTTCCCCACTAAATTTGGGAAACACTACATTTCCAATTTTCAATGGTTTAGGGGACCCAAAGAAGAATTTGACCCATTTTGTGTCCCGTTCTGATTCCATGATGGGGACCCCTAAAAAATAAGTAGTGAAACCCAAGATCTTTATACAGAAATTATAGGGACCAACATTTTTAGGGTACACCGGTTTATCGACTCAATCAATTACAGGGTGGGAAGATCTCTATTGGATGTTTCTGTTCCAATTCAGCTTGATTCTATAGAATAAAACCATACTAAATCTCTCAAACTACAAATTGTAGGATAATGAGATGGTTTTATATTTCATTTCGTGGTGAAATGAGTTGACATACTCCTTAAGCCAACATTTTCCTCAAGAATATTTTTTGTTCATCTGTATATAGAATCTTCATGATGATTTTCACATACCACTCACCCCTGTTAAATATATAGGAGTGTTTTGGGATCTTTCCACAATTTCATAAATAAGGGAAGAATTCATAGCATGAACCAAGTCTAAGTCCTATTTAATTCCCCCTACTGGACACCCCTCCCCCCTGCTGGATAGCCCCTCCCCCTGCCTGGACACCCCCCCCCCCCACCTACTGGACACCCCTCCCCCCTACTGGACACCCCTCCCCCCTGCTGGACACCCCTCCCCCCTGCTGGACAGCCCCTCCCCCTGCTGGACAGCCCCTCCCCCTGCCTGGACACCCCTCCCTCCCTGCTGGACAACCCCTCCCCCTGCCTGGACACCCCTCCCCCCTGCTGGATACCCCTCCCCCCTGCTGGACAGCCCTCCCCCTGCTGGACAGCCCTCCCCCCTATTGGACAGCCCTCCCCCCCTGCTGGACAGCCCTCCCCCCTGCCGGACAGCCCTCCCCCCTGCCGGACAACCCCTCCCCCCCGGACACCCCTCCCCCCTGCCCCCTCCCCCCCTCCACCCTGCCCCCTCCACCCCTCCACCCTGCCCCCTGCCCCCCTCCACCCAGCCCCCTATCATACTTCAATACATCCCGAAGATATTATCAAAAACACTTCAAGACATAAAATGACTATTTTCAACAAATATAACAAAAGACCAAAATATATGATGCAAGAACCACAAATCAAAGACCCCTCTCAACATACATGATGCAGTATGGTAAAAAGAAATAAATGAACTTACCAACATGTTACCAGCATAAAAAATGGTGCCTTAAGAGTACTTTGGGTGCATATTTCTTTTTCACCCTAAGCCTATATTTTACATACAAGAAATAAAGAAAAAAGATCAAAATAAATCAGAAGTAATTATGTAGAGAATAAATAATTGATAAGAAATATATTTGTGTTTATGTGCTTGAATACAAACATGTATCCTGCAAAAATAGTAGATGCAAGAACCACAAATCAAAGCTTACTTGAGAGGAAAATGTTTTGTTTTGAAAAGTTACTATTAGAAATTAGAGCTTCAAAAATTTCATCACCAGTTGCACCCAATCTTCATCAAACTATAAAAGGTTTATGGAAGAAAGAAGGTGATACAATCATATCGAGCACAACAATTCAGTACCGTAGAATTCAGCTCATAAAAAAGATTTTATAATTGCAACCATAAAACTATGATTAAATTTTTATTTTGTGTTTGTAAAACTACATGTGAACAAAATAATATGTTAATATAACTCTAATCAAAACCAATAACTGAGAAGTGAAGTTCACATAGATGCCCATTACCAAGAATGGATGTTCCCCCTTGCTGGTCGGTTTCATGCCAACGTGCCCACATTAGAACCAACACCAACCACCTCGTCCTATGGTAGAAATGATTAATTAGATATATGCATCAATTTGTAACAATAATGAATTTTTTAATCTAATTACAAATAAAGCATATAACTAATATGTTAAAAACAAAAGAAATGAAGAACATAGAGTTAAAACAATCACACAAAATGAATGAATGATACCCACTATTTACTATATTAACAACTTCAATACATATTCATGGGTTTTAAAGTAGATTCATGTTAACATTTTAAGTTCAAAAATTATTTTTAGTAAAACAATAAAATAAGCATACACACTAGAATTTCAATACACAAAGGTAGTAAAAAAGGAAGCAACAACCAACAGATTTAACAAGATTATTTCAGCATACAAAATTTATTAAAAGACAACTTCCAACCATTTATTTCAACTAAAAAAAGAAGTTAATTTTCAAGTTTAAGTAGAAAAATCACAGAATTTAAACTATTACTCCCATGGTGTAGATTCTTTATTCATTTCAGATCATTGGAAAAAAATTCCCTTCTTTTCTTGTTGACTAAATACCTTTGATTTCCAAAATTTCATCTCCTATAAGTGTAAACATATACATTAATTTATAAAATTTAAAGTTCAAAACATAACAAATTTGGTGCTTTAATTTAGAGATTTGGTAGTGTCTGTGGATCATGGTCAGTGCATCCTATAATGGAGATGAAATTGGATTCGATAGAGTAGATGATGGAATGGTTTCTACAATAATTATAACTCATGGAAATGAAGATAGATGAAGCGCTAAAGCCATCCGAGTAGTATCCAGTGTAGGAAAAATTCTTGAAGGGGCTATCAAATTGAAGAATTGAAGAATTTTTATCAAGTAAACACTGCAACAAATAGAAGAATTGAAGCACCCATCATTAACACACCTGTGTGAGGAGGGTGCGGCGAGGAGGGCCCGGCGTGGAGGAGGCATCGGCGAGGAGGCGTCGGGGATGAGGGCGTGGCGAGGAGGCGTCGGCGAGGAGGGTGCGGTGAGGAGGAGGGCGCGGCGAGGAGGGCACGGCGAGGAGGGAGCAGCGCGGAGGAGGCGTCGGCGAGGAGGATTCGGGGAGGAGGCATCGGCGAGGAGGGCGCGGCGAGGAGGAGGGCGCGGCGAGGAGGGCGCGGAGAGGAGGGCGCGGTGCGGAGGAGGCATCAGCGAGGAGGCTTCGGGGAGGAGGAGGGCGCGACGAGGAGGAGGAATTGTGAGGGGGGGGGAGAAGTATCCTGATAGGCTTGGGAAAAAAACAGGGCTACTACATATAGCCACGGATGAAGATATTAACGTGGCAGTATATAAGATATAGCCACGGACCTATAGAACCGTGGCTATAGGTCCATGGCTATAGGTCAGATTTGTAGTAGTGTGAGTGGGTCTTGAAATTAGATTGTAAAGGAATATAGAACATGTTTAGTGAATTAAACCAAGTAAGAATAATTGTATTAATTGACCTGAATATACTGAATAATGGGTGGATTTATGAGCTTATAATGGTTGGCACACACACATGTGGAGATTTAGTGACATGGAAGACCCATGAATTGTTTCTCTATGATTAGTGTTATGAATATCACTGGATTTTTTTGACATAATTTATGAGATAGTGACTTTAAAATTTATTTATATTGACTCTTGATGGGATTCTTAATTTTCATATATTTTCAATGTGGATTGAGAAATTTGAATATGCATATCTTATCACAATTTTTTTTCCGAATACATGATATGATGTTTTGCCCAGGAGTGCAAAAGGGTAAGTGTGGGGGAGTTGATAAAACACATTTTTATTGAATATTTTATTGATAATAAATGATATAATTTCATCACATTGTGGTAAATGTATTTATTTATGAAATATTTTGGATTATATCATTCATTTGAAAATTTGATGAAAATTCCATTTTTACCCTTTAAAATCCACTATAAAATTTCAGACATAAATATTTTTATATGTATTATTTGAATGTAAAGTTTTGTTGATATTTTCCTTACTTAATGGGATACAAATTTTATTCAAGACATTGGAGCTAAATCATGCATTTGGTTGGTAAAAATGGGCCATGAAGTCAAAGTTGGGCTGGACTCTCCAGATTGGACATGGGTTCTGTATTTGAGCCATAACTTCTTCATCTGTACTTTTATTAGGCCAAAATTTTGAGAGTATATCTATGAATAAATTTCTAACAAATCATCTGTCTAGAATTATAGATTATTCATGCGTTTTTTGGTCAAATTGGTGGTTCAATTTTTATTAAAATATTTGGTCGAGATTCCCCATTCACACTTGAAACCTCTTTGAACCTAGCCTCCCCACCACTCTATAAATTTGTTTTTTTCTCATTTTTAGTGTTTGGGACGTGAATTATGAAGTTTAGGTAATATTATAAGTGGTTTCACTCCAAATCTCCAAGAAATTCAATAAGTGTATCTCTCGAATCAAGGATCCCTTCATAGAAGCCTTCTTCTTCTTCCTCGTGAAGTAATGTTTGTGTTTTCATAACACACTTCTTAGTTCCACTTAAATTTCTTATATTTTCTTTTTTTTTGTAATTAAATAGTAGAAACAATATTTTCTTATACCCTTTCTATACTCTTCCGAAAGCAAAACGTTTCTATGATGACTACATCGCCCATGGAACAGTAGTTTTATTAGTAATAAATCTACCTCTTAACTTATTCATTCATTAATTTTTAATCAATTAGATACTTTAATTCACTTAATATGATAAATTAATTTATTTTTTAATTTGAATTAAACTAATCAAACAATTTAACAATTGACACAAAAACACGCGCGATCGGAAGATGTGTAAATTGTGAGAGTAAAAACTTAATCGGTAATACAAGACCACACGGGATAAATTTGTAGTGTTCAAATATAATACCTAAACTCAATTAATCCTCATTTAAAGAGTGTATATGTGATATAATTAACCAATGAACATAATCTATCCTAATAACATCAATCAAAGAAGGGTGTTGTGATTGCACATTCTGAAGCTAGCCTATGGTTTAAGTAATTTTATCTTTGTGGTTAAGTTAACTCACGTAGGGTTTGAGGGTTAAAAAATTGTGTGATTATAATTAAGTGGAATTTAATTTAAATGATAATGATAAATAATTGATCTAATATGTATAGTTATATCGATTACGCCTTTTATAATATTTTCTAAACAAACATCTTCTTGGGGCGTCTTTTTAATCAAACTTCATTTCAAAATTAAAAAAATGCAATATTCTTCCAGAAAACTTCTTCTAGTTTTATAAATGATAAAAAACCATAATTTCAAGTATTTTTTTATTCTCTTTTATTTTATTTTTATAGTACCTTTAATAGTTTTTTTTAATTTACTTCCTCCTTTGAGAGACGACCTTGGTCAGTCACTCTGTTGCACTCAAGTACCCAAAAAATCTAACTTCATTTGACAGAACCCACGACAGTGACTTTCACTATTCCATGAAATTTTTTACATTTGGGGAATTGAATTTAAGGTTCCATTTCCCAATTCCTTTTGAAACTTGTACATTTTTTATAGAAGTTTATTACATGTCAAAATGGGTAGATTCATGATCCACAAGGACTAATGATTCCAAGACTATTGAGGAATTTTTGAGAACCTAATTTTTTTGTAGGTTTGGATTACCTAAGTTCATCAGCAGTGAGTTGGATTCTCATTTATACAACCAAACAATGAAATCACTTTTATGTTGGTATGGGTTCGGGAATTGAGTCTCTATTGCATATCACTCACAAGCTAACGGTCAAGATGAGGTTTCAAATAGATAGGTAAAACAAATTCTTGAAAAATGGTTCAACCCAAAAGAAAATATTGGAGTCTTAGACTCAATGATTAATTATGGGCCTACCATACTGCTTTCAAAACTCCCATTGGACTGTCACCCCATCAGCTTGCTTTCAGAAATAGTTGTCACCTATAAGTTGAGATAGATCATTGGGCCTACTGGGCCATCAAATAATGAAATACTAATCTTTCTGGTCTGGTTAATAAAAGGAAGTTGTAGATTCATGATTTATAGGAAATTCATAGAGATTTATATGATAAATCCATGATTTATAAAAGTGAACTAGGGATTCCCACAACCATATCATCCTTCATCATCTATTACACATTGGGCATAAGGTCCTCCTTTAAATTTCAAGGATAAAGTTGCATCTAGGTAAGCTTCGTTCCAGCTAGAATGGACAATACACTATTACTAAATTTTTTCCATTTGGTTTTGTTTAGGTTAAAAATAAATTAACCAAAAAAAACTTTCACTATCAATGGGTTGTGGCTGAAGCACTTTCATGAATCCATTTTGGAGTCCCCAATGGAGGAACTAGATGTTCAAGAAGAAATATATTAATTACACCCACTAGGTTTTATCCATCCTTCCCATATTCACTTTTATTATATTAAGGACATTGTATACTCTTGGTGTTGGGGATGGGTACATTTTTGGGTTAGTTAGGAATTTTCATCATCTTTCTTTCTATTTTATTCTCTTGTTGGCTTTTTGAATATTAATGTTACCTACACCAACCCCTAATTTTTCCCTTCACTTTTGTGCTGGAATGTTAATTTTTTATACCCATTTTATTATGGAAAATTATGTCCTCTTATTCATGAAAATTATTGAAAATGCATGAATAATTTCCCTATTTCATGTTATTTTAACATTTTCAAAAAATTCACTGAGGAAATGTGTGTTTTACCATGAATTTAATATTTAGGTGTGATTTTTTCAAGAAAATTGTTTTTTTTTCAATGATATAAATGGTTGTATCATTTTGAAATATTTTTAAAGAATGGTTCCCTTTTGTGTGAGTAATTTATGGAAAAAAATGTGTCACTAAATATCTCCCAAAATATTTTCACCCAACCATGGAGTGTGAATTTTTCTTAATAGATAGAATTTAAATATAAGTTAGGTTAATATTTTCAACTTTCCCAAAATGATTTTTCCATATGTTCGTTCTTTATTTGATCTTTTTCATTTCTGTACTGAATTGAACTATGTGTGTGTACCTGTTATCTGACTATTGTCACCCACAAACAAAAAAACAAAAACAAAAACAAGATCTAAAAAATAAGGTTTGTTTCTTGGGAAGTTAAAAAACCAATCTTTCTCAGGCTTGGATATTCTTATAACTATTATAGTTAGTGTCATGAGGATATCAAACAATGGTTGAGAGATGAGTGTGATATTTTTTCCAAGTTCAGCTTTTGAAAAAAAAAAATAATAAATAATAATAAATTAGGGAGTGATGAAATGTGAAACATATGAGGATATCTAGGTTAGAAGATTATTTTTTGACTTCTGGGAATGGCTAAGTGATTGGGTCTTGAAATTTGATTGTAATGGTTGTAGGAAAGGATCAATGGATGGAATTATTTAAGTAGAAAAATTTTAAAATAACCTATATTTAATAAATAAAAAGTGGGAAGAATATCATGAAATGGTTGTCACACACACACACATGCAGAATTAGTGACATGGTTAACTTCTAAATTAATTTCACAAATTTTATCATGCGTCTATTAGAATTTTGTTTTGATACAATTTATGAGACATATTTTTCCATGATCACTAAAAATAACTCCTTGGTGTGATTTTTGTTTTGATCACATTGTTATCCCGAATTAAATTTTAAATGAATGTTAAATCTTCATGAAATTGGGAATATCTCCATGCATAATTTTTTTTTAAAAATATAACTTTGTCAAGGAGTGAAAATGTTTAGGTTTGGGGGTGTTATTGTGTAGATATTCTCTATTCATTTTCCACCCTTACATCACTATGTTGAACTGATTTTGTATCATAAATTCCAAATTTAATAAAAAAATATCTTAATTTTTTATTCAATTATTTTGTGTTAATAACTATTAAAAAAGGTGATTTTGAATTTTTGGATGATTTAATTATAGGTTGAGGTGATTTGGAGGGCCCAAGATGAAGCTGAATAAAAATGGGCCAAAATGTGCAAGAATCCAAGAACACCGGTGGACTCAGCCGCACACTGAAACTAATATGTGCATAAAATTGGGCTGAGATTTTATTTGATGATCCAAATTTTAATTTTCTACAACTCTTATGAATAAATATAATCCCAATTGGTCTATTAAGGGTCCCAATAGAACTGATTTGTCCAAGCCATCGAATCTACACGAAGTCAAAAGTTATGTGTTGTATTTCGGCCATATCTGAAGTTATAGACCACCAAATAGTGAAAAATATTTTATGGAGATATTAAAGAGATGTTTAAAAAGTTTTTTAGTTTTATTAAAAGCAAGATAATATTTTCTACCCACTGAAATCCATGCACCATGTGGTTCAACAAAATCTTTGTTCCCAAATCCACCTTCCAATTTTCCTACAAAATGATACCTTGGGCACCCCATTTGTAAGTTCGAACTAGAAGAAAAACTCAATAATTTTGGATTAAAAATGGACTTTTAACATCATCCAAGAATATCTATAGGCCCCTATCCTCATAGGGGGGTCACGGATGAAGGCTAAGTTCCACCTGAGCCTTCTCCTCCTCTCAATGTCAAGCTAAATGGTGGACGGTCATTTCGAGGGTGCTACATGCACTTGGGAGGGAGTTTTGGAACTTTTTTATCTTTTGTTTTTGTGTAATTTTTGTGTATATTTCACTTATGTTTAATATTGATTTTTATCTCCTTTTAATTCATTTCTTTTGTTATAATTAAGTGAAACACTTTTTATCTCAACATCGATTGGGTTGAGATTTCAACTGGGGATCTTGGGTTGTTCTGATTAGACAACAAAAGAATCATTTTTCTTACACACAATCATGATATTTTAGTATGCTTTTGAATCCCTTGTTTTATTACTAAGGTCCAAACCTTGAAATTGTGATTTTTGTTTCAAGGGTTTCTTCATTATGCATCATTTTAAGAGACAAGAGAATAATCAAATCTTGACAACCCTCAACCAAACAATTAAATTAAACCATATAAAATTTTCATAACAATGAAATATCCTAGATCTATTATGAAATTTAAATAACCTTATTCTCTCATAATTCATAAAAATATGACCTTATTTATAAACTATTAAACTCTTTAATTAATTCATTTTATTTTTAAAACTGTTTTCAAAACCACCCCCTCTTTTAGTAATTTTCATTAAAAATACACACTTTAAACATCCAAATATCCTTCAGAGACGATGTAGGGTCTTCCCTAGACAATAAATAAACTTTAAAAACATAATCAATTTGACATGTCATGATAACACATTCAGCGGTAAGGCATGTTGTCGGGTACTAGGTAATGCTAAAGTCAATCTTAACGTGCCTTTTTTAGAGTTATTACCCTTAGGTAACTCTGTTCTGGAACCATGTCTACTTTTTGTTTCCATATAAGAATATATTTCTAGGAATAATCATATAATCTCTTTCTTACCAAAATGTTAGGATTATCTTCTATGATTATCCTCAAAGTACATCATAGGGTTATGTTCCCTATTCTAAATTTTCCTTAATCTATTCCCAAGGTTTTTACTAAACTTTCTATTATACTAACTGTGATGACCTTGACCCTATTAGCTCAGAGCTGATGCCTACTACAATTACATTGGCATATATAAAATGTGTTGAATCCCAAAGGACCGTTTATTTTAGGAATAATGGAGAACCAGATACATACATGATTCCCATTTTACATTGGGAATATAAATTTAAAAAAAATACATAAAAACCTAAAATTAATTTTATCCTTGAAATCTCATTCAAAAATATATTCTTCATATATAGTGTAAAGGAAACAAAATAAGGGTTACCTAAAATTCTCAATAAGGGTTAAGCACAATAGAATCAATCATGAATAAATAATCATAATAAACATATCAAGGAAAATAATTGAAAACATATGACATTTAAATAACTTTACCGCATGAATAGATAATTCATAATCAATATTGAAAGGTAAATAACTGAAAACTCATGCAATATAAAAAATAAATTGAGAATAAAATGAACCCAGAGATAATGTCATAGTGAAAATATACTAGATAATAATAATTGAAATTTAACGATAGAAATTTTTAATTATTGGATGTCATGCTCAGACACATGATACCTATACCATCAATACCTTTCAAAATTTAGTTTAAACTATAGGTAAAAACCCATTTAATTTGGAAAAATAATTTGTCTCATGAGACCTATAGGTGCATCGAGGGGATATATAATATTGGGACACACCCATCATTATAGGTCCAAATCATTCCTCATATATCAAATATTAAATTTAATTCATGAAAAATATGCCTTATCATCAAATATCTATGATAAGTAAAGGATACAAATTTATCAATATTTCACAAGTTAATATTTAAAAGTAAAGAATGTGTGTAAAAATTGTATAATATTTAGGAAATAATAATATCCTTTATAAAATAATAATGATATTTAATATAAATTTAATTAACAATGAAAAAATATTATAATAAAGTGATTGTTTCAAGATAAAGTTAACAATCACAAAAGAAAGTAAGATTGAACAATAACTTTTACCACTTGGTAATTTTCAAGTCAAATCCCCTTTGGATAAAATGATTCGATGTGAAAATTAAAATACCATGAAGTATGAATTAATCATGATATTACATTACAAAGGGGAAATATGTACACCACATAAAATTTAATTGGTGTATAATAAAAAATAGGTCTCAATGGAATGTAAATTGAGATGAAAGCCCTTAACTCAATCTTTTATTAAGTTGAACGTGATTTAAACTCCATTATATTGGTTTTAAAAATGTTATTAACTAATAAAAAACCATTTTAATATTTATAATATCACATATAATACTTTTATGACATCTTATCACCCTTTCATTAATAATCTTTTATTATTTTCATTGTTTCAGGTGTTAATTGCCTTATTTTATCATGTTTGTCTTGTCATGAAAGATTTGTTTCTTGTTTATATTATATAGTTCTATCATCTCAAAAATAATAGTAATTACTTAATTATCATATTATTACATAAATTCTACTTTTAAAATCCTTCATTAATGGTGGTTATGAAAAATTAAGTATGTTATGATCATGGAGACGATAGGTCGTACATACACATGAGTAACATTTCCATTTTTCCCTGATCATTATGGAAAGGAGGTAAGTAATATTTCAACTTTAAATAATTATAATAATATAATTAATACCATGTTATATACTTATTTACATCATCCATGTGGTGTGGTAATGAAAAGATAGTCTCATAACTTCGTGAAGGTGGTTGTCGACACGGGCATGACCGATGTTATCATCTTTACGTGAGTGATAAGGAAAAAATAAAATGATATATATTAACTTTATATAATTATAAATATGTAGTTAATTTTATTTATATATTATATAATACTTAAATTTATATTTATCACCTTCCATGTAAAGCTTTAGTGAAATACGAATCACATCTCTTCGTGGTGTGGTAGTCTGCCATACATTTCAGAAATGTTATTATATCTCCTACAGAATGGAAGGTTATATATATGTGTGTGTGTGTGTGTGTGTGGTATAGTGATTCGAAAGGTGTAAATATGTTATAAATATCATATATGATCTTTATATCCATCATCAAACCCAACCATGAGAGGTGGAAATAGAAAAATGAACAACATTGGTTCACAAGGTGGTAGTCCTTTATACACATGAATGATGATTTTGTAACCCATTTGATGAAATTGGAGATAGTTTTAAGTAATTAAATTATTATATAAACATCCCATTATATTGGATATACTATTATTATTATATCATCATGGTTTAATAATAATTGAAGGATATGGAGGAAGAAATATAATAAAAATTCTCGTTCAAGAACATTACCTCTTCTTACCTCAAGTGGTTCCAAGATTGATAATTAATGGGTTTAAAGGATTATATGGTTTATACAGACCTTCTAAACATAATAAAACACTTTTTTAAAACATGTTGTTCCTTAACTTCTAAGTTTCAATATTTTTACCCTTTTGGGTTTTCATTACGATAACTAGTTTTATAACTAAGGTAATTTATCCTTTAAGACTATATTAAACTGAGACTTATTGGAAAATTTATACCAAATCATGATAATTATAAAATACAATTTATCAAATGAAAATATTATGTGTGTCGAAAATTATTTTTTACACAAGTTCATGTAACGTGATAAAATACTTCTTTAACCCTAATCACGCTAACATGATTTTTACTATTTAGGGATCAATATATTCATTATATAAGAAGAATTTCTCCATGAATGTAATTTATTTTAAATTTAGTAACATTTAAAAATAAATTTTTCTAATATAGTATTTTTAGAAAATCTAAATCATCTAATAAAATATAATTTATCATAAAATTACATTAATGTCAATTATGACATTATTCTTTTAAATTGAATTTAAAAATATCAATATCATAATGGAATTAAAATATATTATCATAAAAAATTTATAAAATTCAGTATTAATCTAAAAAATAATTTAACACAATAATTCATTCAATTTACTTAACTTTAATTTTTTTATTATCAGTTATTTTAATTTTTTTATTAACTAAATAATTACTTCGTTGGCATTTATTAAGCATTTTATGTAATTACTTCATATCTAAAAATTAAAGATAAAATATTATGATAAAAAACACATTTATCTTTAAAAATAATATATACAATCGAACATATGTTGTTTTTTCCTATCCTAATATTTATAGAAATTACAAGGAAGAAAAGTATCTTTTTTCTTTTCCTTTACTTAACTTATTAGATGGGCCATATTCAAAGAAAAGTGAAAATGAATTGAAATTTTTCGGATCCTTTTATGAATAAGGTATAAATAAAACCAATCAATAAAATCAATATAATATTTTAGGTCATTTTCACTCTTATCATTCTAGTTTAACCCCCGGGTAAACACATTTTTACCTTAACCATGGTAATTAATTTTTTATTGTATTCACTCTTCATTTTGGTATAAAATAAACTTTAAATTATTTGAAATTAAAAATTATTTTGATTCCAAATATGGAATCCATTTTTAAAATTTTGATTCTCATAATTGGAAAAAATTAATTTAAAATTAATCTCGTATACATGATGAGAAATCAACTTTTTAAAGTGAAAATATTCAAAAATTTACAATGGTTTTTACATCTAAATTCAATATAAAAATGATTACAATGAACTAAATTGGGATCATATGTGTATAATTAAACTAATTATACTTTGAAATCAATGAAAAATATAATTAAACACTATAAATTATTTAAAATAAAACATAATTTTCAATTAAAATTCAGTATTTTTCAATATTCATCAAAAAATGAAACATCTTAGAAAAATCCAAAAAATTAACCCTTATATAATTTTGGTAAAATGATTTTAAGAATTAATTTTATTTTACCAAATAAATTCTATAAAATTGGATAAAATTAATTTTTTTAAAATGTTAATGAGTTTCTTTTTAAGGTTGGGGCTAAAGCCTCATTTTTAATTATTAAAGTAAAGAAAATACCTCTTTTAACTGGGTAGAGGGAAACTCATTACATAGCTCGAAGGCCCATAGGGCTTGTAGCCCATTACATAGCCCGTAGGCCCAAATTTTTGGCCCAACATCCATTCTGTGAATAGTAACTCATTTGCTACAGTACCCGCACAGTACCGTCGCCACTACAGTGCCCTACCGCCACTACAGTACCCACCGATCTACAGTGCCGCCGCTACTACAGTACCACTACAGTACTGCTACTGTAACCTGCACCTAATGGGTTTTGAACCCAGAGTTACATGCATAACAAGCTATCGATGAAATTAAATTTATTCTAAAAGAAATATATTTTAATGTATTTTGTTGTTTCACCCATTAAATCAGAGAAAATTCACATGGTAACATTAGTGAGTGTCCCTTCCTAGCCCATAGAGAGGTGGAGTTTCAATGGTGGTTGTTGTTTGGAGTTGCGGTTGAAAATTGGTAGTGGTGGATAAATTTGAATTTGAAACATGGATAGTTTTTTTCTTATCAATGAATTATCATTGGGTCATGTTCATGTTTTTAATTGGGCGGTAGTTGGCTAGGTTCATGGGGATGCATTCGGAAAATGGTGAACTATACTAGCTGAAAGGCATTGAAATGGGGTTTTGTTTTATCTCTATGGGGCCTACACCATGAGTTGGGGGTGGAATGCCTTTTTTAGGGTATATTACTGATGTCACTTGGAACCTATCACATAGGTCAAAGACTAATGGTCACACTAGAAAAATAATGGTCACCCTTTTCTTTCCATCATCAATCAATTACTTGGCCCCATGGGTGGTTATGGAACAATGGTGGGGGATCATATTCTAGTGGAGTTTGAGGTGGCCATATGGAGTGCATGTATAAGATACCCATGAAGGGGATATGATGGTGGAAAATTGAAACTTCTAGACATTTCGATTCAAGAAGATAGTGATGGTCTATGGGGATCAATGATGAGAAATGACATTCCAATACATATTAGGTTTTCTGATGGAATATCAGACTTCAGACCTCAATACTAGGTATATTATAGTAGAGTACGGGATGCCTCTGAGTAGAGAGATCCTTTTCCTCAGTGCGCCTAGGTTTTCTTCATGGGTTTCATCTCCCCCCCTCCTCCGGTGTGCTCGGCAGCTTGATGTTGTACTTTATAAATCTCTTCTGGTGGTGGTGGGGATCAACGACGGCCTCCTCAGGATCTTGTCTCAGAGGCGGTTAATCGTCGACGTCTTCGGCGTGGTCCTAGTGCGGCTTGGCCTGGCTCTGGATCTCTCGACTTAGAGACAGCGAGATCTAGCGACGGTCTGATGGTCATTTCTCATCTCGGTGACGACGTGTTCGGCATGCTTCAGTGGTTTGGTCTCGGCGTCAGCTCTCGGTGGCTGTCTGGCTTCGGTCTGGCGATGACAGGAATCATTTTCTTCTAGTGGCATGGATTCAGATTTGTTGTGGTTGGGCATTGGCTTCTGGATTCGAGTTCGGATCCTGTTGGTCTACAGGTTTTGTGGGCATTCTGGTAGATCTTGGCATCTGCTTCAAAGCAGCTCAGAATGGGGAGGTTTGGTTTTGATTTGTTTTCTTTGTTTTCGTTGTGATGTTGGTGTGATTTCGATGGTGTTGTTATCAGAGGTTTCCATGTTCTTCCCGCTGGTCCCTTATGCCCTCTGTGGTCTGATTTGGAATCTGGAGTGGGTTCTTATGCGGCTTCATCTAATCTGCTCCAGCCCAGAGCGGCGTTTCCATCTCAGACCCGCATGGTTCCCCATATCGGTGATGCTCTATTGATATGTTGTTGGATCTTCTAGTCTTACGTGATGAATATTCAGATCTATCTTCTTGGTTTTTTCTCCTTTTTGGGTTTTTCCAGATGTGTTTGACGTGTGCCTTGGGGTTGTGATGGGGTTATTCTGGTTTCGGTCCCAGTGTTCATGCGGAAGAGTTCGTCTTGGCACTACCCTTTTGTTTGTTTCCTATTTCTATTGGGGTTTTGGCTCTCTTAAAGATTTTGATGGTTTCATTAAAAGTTGTGTTTGTTTGGTTCAATCCTGAGGTAGGGAGATGTGCAGCTGAACTTGATCCTTGGAACAGACTTAGAGGAGGATTCAAAGCTGGTGGTTCACCTTTACAGTGCTTTTTGAATTTGGTTGTTTGATAGGGTATGGAGTCAGCTATCAAATCGAGCATGTGCTTTGACATAGGACACCTGCTTGCTGATTAGTCTTGCATCATTGGAGTGCTTCATCTTGTTTTTATTCTGGGGAGAGGCCGCTCTGGTTTTCAATCTAGTTGTATCTCTTTCTGTACTTCAGGTGTGATTGTCCTATGTCCATGAACTCCTTGGGTTTCCCCCTTATTCCCTTTAAAGGAGGGATAATCAATAATAAAAATATTTAAAGTCCTTCGGGCCATTGGATGGATATAGTAGAGTACTAACAATGGGAAAAGTTATATAGAAAATATGGTGTTTGGGTACTATGGGAGCTCTAGGATATGGTGATTTCAGGACTCCAATGAGTGAACGGAATCCATCATCAACCCCAGAATGCCAAACAAGGTTCAACAGATCACGGAAAAAATGGAACATCATAATGGAATAATTATTGTTTCCCAGATACTCCCAGTCCTAAGATATATATAAAGTATCCTAGTAAACTACCAAGGAGGGCCTAGTCATTCCATGGTTTTGAATTCGAATACCGTTCATGCTCGATTGGATCACTGGAAGCTTTATTCCAATATCATCAGGATCAATGGAATCATGAAGGGGGTTCTATGACTTCTCTATGACAATAAAATAGAATCGTATGAATGGAGTGTGCATTGTGATTATAAAATTGTACTTTAGCCACTCAGATATTGGAAATAGAATCCCCAAAACAAAAAACAACCTTACATCCATGTGGTAACCCAACAGTTTGATATCACACTAAACAACTGACTTATTGGAAATATATTTTACCACACTTGTACTGGTGGTGGAACAAGGTGGTGTATCAAGTCAATCATTGGGTGTTCCTTCCTTCCCATAACCAAGTACACTGAATGGGTCAGTGTGGAAAAACATAGGCTCTCAAGTCATGACTAGTCTGACCACACTCTAATTGGGTATTTGCCTTCCCATCTCCCCCATATACCCCCCAAAACTCCACTCCAATCATCCATGATGTGAATTTTATATATACATATCTACCTAAATTCCTCCTAGGATTCATTAATCTAAGCTAGTGGGAACAAGGTCATTCACATATCTTCCAACCTCATTGTGATCTCATATCCCAGTAAATAGACCTTGCTTCATTTCCCAATTATTGTTGATTGGTTGAATTCCTTGAGTGTTCACCATGTATCATCCATGAATTTTGTGTGCTATTACTTCAGCTCGGTCTCTTCCTCCACATCTATTCATCTCACAATGGTGTTGGAAAACCATTCACTAGTCCACTATTAGCTCAAGGTTTTCCTCGTATACACTTCAAGTGAGGTGTCAGTGAAGGACATCATTCGACTCATTATCTATAATTGGACATCCCCACATCATTGAACTGATGGGGTCATTGGTATGGTTGATAGTGGGATTAGATTACTAAAATATTGTTCCCATTCTCACCCCCAACACACCACCACAGTTCCTTCCCCCAAGGTCTCTTTCTCCAGTCCCACCAGTCAAAACAACTATATAATGAATTTAGTAGTGGGGTTGGAAGTCAAGAAGGATGGAAAAGTGGGTGGAATCCAATGACCAATACTCTTTTGTTATATATATATATATAAAGAGAGATAAATAGATAAGGTCATGGTATTTTGATAGAAATCCGTTTGGAAATCACTAGTCGGAGGTTCCATAAATGCAGGAAAGGGGATGTTGGTTATGATATATCTTAAAAATTGGTACTACTCATGGATAGATGAACCATATTCTTCAAGGACCACCTTGTGGATCTCTATTTTTATTCCAACTCATCCCTATTATCCAACTGACCCATACAACTAAATGAAATTCTAGGATCTCTCGTAGTTTAGTGGGTGGGGAACCTAGGGGAATGTCTAAATAGGAGGAATCCAGGAATGAGGCCATTAAATTCCAAGGGTACTCTATTTTAATATTATCCCAAGACCATATTTCTCAAGAATTGAGGTAGAATAATTCTCATCAACAGCTAACTGGAAGATGGGACATTTTGATATATAATTTCAATTCAACTGCTCAGATGGCTTGAAATCTCATTATTATGAGTGCCAAAAATATTAGATTCATTCTTAAGGTTTCAAATATCATAGATATTTCTATTATAAATAAATAATATGGAATTCATATTGGAGAGTGTTTTATTGTTTTTTAATGCATGGAATGGGTTTTGCTTGACGGTTTGATTGCAGGGGGTTTTAAGGCCTCGCTAAATCACTCACATCAAGTTTTCCATTTGTTTTTTCTTCCTTAGAAACTCTCAATGGTTCCCTCATCAGTATTTGGGTATAGTCCTACCTTCCAAAGGCAGGTGGCCATTCATTTTTTTAGGCCCAATGACTCTTGGGGACTCGCATTGGTCAAGATTATGGGAGTTTAGGATCATCTCACCCTTTTGGGGATAATTAGTTCCTACTCCAGGACTCCATTATAGATTTAAGATGTGTTCATGAAATCCTTCCTAGAACTCGATATAGGATTGGTTACCCTTATTCCAATGACTTAATTACAAACATTTATATATAGGAACAATTTTATTTATTTTATGTGTTATCTATCTCTGTCTTGTTTGTTTATGATGATTTAGATTATGGACATTTTTTAGAACTATGGATTTTATTAGTATCCGGGGAGGTGGTTGGTGTCTTGGAGATGGGATTGAGACTCTATGAGGCATCCTACATATCCTGTGAAAGTAGGAATCAAAACCCGTGTAGTTTTTTTGGCATAGTTTAAGGTCATGTGACTGGAACCATCCATTTTCTTTAACATCATATGGTAAGGATGTGAATATCAAGCTCAGACCTCAATGAGGTGTCCTATATATATGATTTGAAATAGTAATTTGAGTCTATGTAGTTATTATTTTGGGCATCTGTGTCCTGAAAGATATGACAATAGAATCCCTAGGTGGGACTTATACATATAAAAATATCATGTATTTCTTCATTGAGAATATAACCCTTTGAGTGGACATGATATGTAATCAAACTTACATCCCTATTATAGTCCCACATTATGGGAGTTCTCAACATGATTTTAGCAAAATAATCATAGGTCTCTAAGCCCACGTGAGCCAGGATCGGTGTGAGAAATAAGAGATAGTGGTAGATTAGACACATTGCATGAGATAATATCTATACGGGTCTTACACATTAAATTTTCCCTTTAAGAGGGATCATTACACATATCATGAAGGATATGGTATAGATCTAGATCCTTTGGAAGTCATCCTATGTATCCCAATTATGGTAGGAATTAGAGTTTTCATAGTTCACTTATCCCTTGACCCGCTGATGGGATAAGGTGAGTAATAACATTAGGAGACATTATTATTATCCTCGAGGTTCTTGGAATGTTATCATGTTACTACAAGATATATTCCCTATTGACCAAGGACATATTATATTATGTCAGTAATTGGGTCTTACGCATTGAGGCTGCCCAGTTTTTCAGGTCTTACACTTTGAGACTGCCCAATTGGTTGGGGATTACACTCTAAGGTTGGACAGTTAGTAGGGTCTTACACTTTGAGAATGTCTGGTTGGTCAGGGATTACACTCTAGGGCTGCCCATTAATACACTCATTCTTTATACTATGATAGATTAAAGATACTTAGTAAACATAAAAGGTATATATAAGAGCATGACATTGGTAGGGACACATGAGTACATATACCTAGCTCATCAAGCACACTTCCCTTAAAAAAGAGTAATGTGACCAAAGTTTCCTGGCCAGGGTCCACATGGAATGAGTTCAAATGGATATGTTGGACAAGGTTGACATGTCCTAGGAGATCTATCTGACATGTCTCAACTATCTACTAGACATATCTTGATTGTCTTCCCAATATGTTAGGGTACCAAACTAACATGGTAGACACATCTAATGGTTCATGTCTGATCAATTATCATGCCTTGGATGTCATCTCAAGAGTGAAGCATTAATGTCCAAGATGCTTCAAATAACTAAAGCAGGCATGTCAGGGGTCTTGCACATGATCAACTGACTTGTCTTAGATGTCCTCACCAGAGTAAAGTAGATATTTCAAATGGATTTTCATAATCAAAGTGGACATGTCTAGGTTCTTGTGCATGATCTAAGTAGACATGACCACGAGTTGTCGCATGATCGTCCTAACATGCCTTTGGACTGTTGCATGTCCATGCAGACATGTCAATGGAAACTCGAATGATCATGCCAACATGTCAATGAACCCTTCACATGGTCAAAGTGTGTTGTCTAGGATGTCTTTACATGACAATGGCGGACAACATTGAGGTGATTCTCATTATTTATATGACTTTTTTTTATGCTTGTCATGTGACAACGCAGACATGTCAAGGGGTTTCCTCAATGTCGCGATTCTTATGAGGACTCTTGGGATCGTGTTTCCTTACACCATTCATGTGGTGGGGTATCATAGATATGTTTAAGGTCTCTCATTTTTTTTAAGTCCCACAAGTACATGTCCAAATAAATTCTACCTTAAATTTATATGGGCACCAATTTTCTGTCGTAAAGCATGCACAACTGAGGGTTTTCTCTAAGATACACTTCTTGGGGTCTCACATGATGGCTCCCCATGAATGTCCCACAGATCCTACGATCTCAAAATGGGTCTTTTGATGGATCCTTATACCATAAGTGGGGCTATTCTATTGAGGTCATATACACTGTTCAGGGTGCATACTGCATGAGGAGGGTGAATGGCCTATGAGTCACACGTCCCCATTTATTTTCTTGCATGGAGAAGGTGTCTATGAGGATGTTATATTTGGAGGAGGTCACTTCCAAGGCTAGATGTAGGCATCATGAGACATGAGGGATCATGACACCACAAGAGTGAAGACATTCGTTGGGGTCTAGCTGTTTTGGCTTCCAAAGCAAGGGATGGAATCATTCATGATTGTGGGTTCATGAGGGAATCATGCGCTATAGAGTGTTCGCGTGTGGATTTCTCATTCATGTGATTCTCATGTCTTCCATAAAGGGTCTCGTGGTGATATCAGTCATCACGCTAAGGATCTGTAGGGGGTGTTTATATGCTAAGACGGCTATTTCCAAGGTTGAATGTGATCATTTCAAGTAAACTATGATCATGGTATTCACGAGATAAAGGGTTCTCACATGCACTGGCGCATACTCGTGGGAACATGTATGGGTGTTCCATTGATTCTAGGGATTCCTTTACTATGTCTCATGAGGTTTCATCAGTCATGTGATCGCATGATTCAAGTGAAGTACCTTCAGGATGTCTTGAGGGTGAGTGTAGAGGGTGAACATTGGGCACATCAGGACCGTCTGTGTAGAAGAGGTCCCAGCTTGATGAAGTCACAAAACCAAAGAACAAAAAAGTAAGGGGATCACATGATCTCATGAACACCCTACATGAACTAAGAATTTCATGATGGTCAGTTCATAATGTGATCTCATGTTATTAAAAATAACATTCGGTAGAATCTATCAATCACATGAGGATGTCCTCTTGTGGGCAGTGGTCAGTGAACCATATTCCTCCACTTTCCTTCCTTGCCAGAGCTCTCCCCTCCTCCCCTTGTGTGTGTTTTTCTTGACATGAGGGGGGGTTTATAGGCACGATAAGACTAAATTTACTGCCACTTTTCATGATGAGGATACCACATTCTCTAGCTAAGGTAGTGGAGTCTTTTGTGTGATCTTCATTCACGATGTCTCATGATCAGAAAAAATCAGATTTAAATCCGATGAAAATATGTCGAAGGTGGAAGGGTTTGTGGTCGCTGAACTTCTTTTGAACATTTCAGTGATTTACTTCACTTTGGTCTCATTATAAAAGGATGACCATGCGATGGATCCATATGCTGATGGGAGATCTCATGGAAGGCCTACTAGCATTTGGGATTGGATCTCACAGTGGCTTCTATTTGTTATCTTAGACTCGCATGGATATCGGTGAGATTTTGGAGATAGAAGTGATGATGAGTCAGTTTCTTTCCATGTCAAAATAGCTTCATGGTTGGGAGAAAAACCAGAGGGAGTTTGAATATGGTGGTCTTATGGTGAGCTAGTTTGAATTGAATTCACATAGTATGAGAGAGAATTAGTTTGAACTCATGACCCACATAGTTGAGATGGATGGCTGAGATCAGCATGAGGTGTGATCAGGCAATCCAGACTTGACTTGCCTCATCCCACATCGAAATATCATATCATCTACACTCTATTGTAAGATGAAAAATTATGGGTAGCAATAAAATTCCCCCCACCTTAGAATGAGAAATTCTATAATGAAAATAATCTAATTCTAAGGTAAACGCATATCACTTTTCTGTATATCTAAATATCAGACGAGCATTGGTATTTGAGACTTATGTGAGGATTTGCATAGATTATTGACTTAGGAACTCTCAAATTTCATGAATATGGTACTTATGGCCACAAATTATCATCTGAATCTAATATAGGAAGTATCTTTGATTTGGGGTACGAACTTCCTGAAATTAGAATGTATATGAATTCTAGAATAGAATAGGGATTGGGTGAGAAGGAACTTATAGCTAGATCCAATGTAAGGTACTTGGATATTTCTATATATCCCATGAGGATGGGAATCAAGACACATATAGTTATGATTTATAACACTATGAAATTCTAAGTTGAATTCCCAACCCTTGGTCCTAGCTAGTGGAGGCCTTAATTTTTGGTAATGGAAACAATAAAAACTACTGAAAATGAAATTATAACTTTAATTCCCATGTAAGATACATTTTAATTGTCACATGGTTCCTCAAACATTTTAATTATTTAATGAAAAATTGTAGGAAGAATAATTATGGGTACCAACAAAATTCACCCCACCTTAGAATGAGAATTTCCAGAACGAAAAGAATCTGATTCTAAGGTAAACGTATATCACTTTTCTGCATATCCGAATATATGACGAGAATTGATATTTGAGCCTTATAGGAGGATTTTCATAGATTGATGACTGAGGAACTCTAAAATGTCATGAATATGGTACTTATGACCACAAATGCTCAGTTGAATCTAAAATAGGAAGTAGCTTTGATTTGGGGTACGAACATCCCGAAATTAGAATGTATATGAATTCTAGAATAGAATAGGGATTGGGTGAGAAGGAACTTGTGGCTATATCCAATGTAAGGTACTTGGATATTTCTAAGTATCCCATGAGGATGGGAATAATGACACATATGATTATGAGATATACTACTATGAAATTCTAAGTTGAATTCCCAACCCTTGGTGCTAGCTAGTGGAGGCCTTAATTTTTGGTAATGAAAACAATAAAAACTACTGAGAATGAAATTCTAAGTTTAATTCCCATAAAAGATACATTTTAATTGTCACATGTTTCCTCAAATATTTGAATTCTTCAAGGAAAAATTGTAACATGCATAATTATGGATACCAACAAAATACCCCTCACCTTAGAATGAGAATTGCAAGAACGAAAAGAATCTGATTCTAAGGTAAATGCATATCACTTTTTTGCATATCTTAATATCTGAAGAGAGTTGATATTTGAGCCTTATGAGAGTATTTTCATAGATTTTTTACTGAGGAACTCTCAAATGTCCTGAATATGATACTTATGGCCACAAATGCTCAGCTGGATCTAATATAGGAAGCTGCTTTGATTTGGGGTACAAACTTCCCAAAATTACAATGTATATGAATTATAGAATGGAATAGGGATTGGGTGAGAAGGAACTTGTTGCTAGATCCAATTCAAGGAACTTTGATATCACTATGTATACCATGAGGATGGGAATCAAGACACATATAGTTATGAGATATACCACTATACAGATCAAACTCATGCATAGGGAACATAGGTTCATGGATAAAATACTCTATAGTGATTGTCCTTATGTAGATCTAGCTCATAATTAGGAGGGTAAACATCACTATTTTGTGATGAAATACTGGTTAAAGATCTATGTTCTAGTGTATATGTTTCTTGGATCATCCATGAAACCCATCCTCTGTGTGTAATACCAAACAGATCTAATCACTTGGATTTGAGTGCTTGGATTCCAATAGGTTACTCTTTATGAAATTTTCAAGAATTCCCACTGACATTAAATTACTCAATGATACACCCGCTCCATTAATCATTAGATAAACTAATTTACATGGACAATTTGTACAATTTTTCCTTCCTAAATTCTCAAGCTTCTGCCTAAGTCAAGGGACATAGAGAGCATAGCATGATTATTTCTAAGGACATATGGTGGGGCCCATAAGATTTGTATCTTTTTAGGTTTTTTGATCTAGATTTTTCCTAAGCTCTATATGTAGGAAGACTTAGCAGGCATGGACTTGGATTTTTTTCAAGTCATCTTCTTATAGGTTTTGGACCTGAAAAATTTATGTGCCTCTTCTATTTTATAAATGGTCAATGTTTCCTGTATCATACAAAGTGCATGTCTAGAAATCTGAGACTTGACTTTTACCAAGGATTCCTTTATTGGGTTTTCATCTTGGCGAGTATCTTCTCTCTTGTTGTTATTTGTTCCTAAAAGATTGACCATCATTGTGTTGTAGTTTAGGGTTTTTTATCTTGGACCTTTGGTGTGTTATAATTTAGGTTCTTTGAGCTTATACATTTTGGGTACATTATTTTAAGGAATTATAGCTCATACCTTCTTATCACTGAAGTTTAGGGTCTTCTAGCTCAGACATTCTTATCATTGAATTTTAGGGCCTTCCAACTTGGACCTTTTGGAATATTGAGGTGGAATACCTAGGATGTCTCAAAAAACTATAGTGTTATAAGTTCCTTTGTGGTGTTTCTAGGGCCCATGAGGATTGTATTTCCTTTCTTTCAAGGGGAATATGCCTTTATTTGGTGAGTTAATTCAATTATGCATCGATATTATGGCCAAGAAAATTTGATCTCTACTATTTTCCAAGGGCTATGGAATATTTATGTGGGTAATATGGTTGAGGTTGAAATACTAGAGAAACTAGGCATGCCTGATAGTTGGAATGAAGGTGATGTAATTCACAATCAAAAAGTTTGATCCAAGTAATGTGGAATTGGGTAGACATGTCATGTATGTCCCTTAACACTATGAGGTGTCATGTTCCACCTTGGTGTCACCGTTTATCATAGGAATTAAAGCTAATTTCTTGAAAAGAGGAGATTACTTTAGTTGGTGGGTATAATCCCTTCTGCATCGATAGAATGTCCAAGAAAAGCTGATCTCTAATCTTTTCCAAGGGCCATGAAATATTTGTGAAGACTTATAGATCAAAATGATGAAGTTGGGTATAGAATGAGGCTATCCAGGAAGGGTTCTGGAACCCTAGGATAATCTAGCTTTATGTTCTGAAGCTTGATCCCCACACCCTATGGTTTCGAATCACGAGGTGTGGGTCATTAAAGGTTTGGGAATTAAGTGTTGCATTACGACCTTGAGAAAGGCTGAAAAACATGTTGATTCATCATTGAGGATATCAAATCTACTTGAATAGTCTAGAACAGAGATTTTAAATCATAGTCCAAAGTGATCAGGTCATGAGGAAGGTATGGTACAATCACACCGGGGATATCTTAAAACTCTATTGAGTGCTAGGTTCCACTATGATGACATCAGGCTCACAAGAATCAGAAATCCATTTATATCAGACCAAGATGTCTCTAGTTGGTTGGTCTAAGCCCTTATGCATTGATAGCATGGTCAAGTAGAGAGAGATATTTTATTTTTCAGAATCAATGAGAGGTTTTCTATGACCCAAGATACTTTAAATCATGAAGTGTTATTTATAAAAAATGTAATATCTGAGAAGGGTTTGATCACCCTAAAACTTTCACCACCACCTAGAGAACATATTCGCATGGTGAGGAAATGTGAAAAATAATTGCTCTAAATTTTTCCTAGAGAAGGGGGTCTAGTGATCATCACTTGTCTTTTACTAGGGTTATATAGTAGACCCTATGATCTTTATGCCTTTTATTTATGCCCTAATTTTTTCCTAAAATCTAGAGATGAAGAGTTTAGAGAGATAAGACATGAATTTTTCTTAGGTTTCCCTTTGTGGGTTTTCAACCTAAAAAGTTTTGTGTCTCTTTCATAATAAATTCAAGGTCTTGAGATTTTTACCATTATAGGCTAGAGTTTGAGGCCATACATCTTTAACCAAAGTGTGGAAAGTTTAAGGTAATGACTCACATGGACCAAATATGGGAGATGTTACACAAGATCCCAATTAGGATACCCAAGGTTAAGAGAACTCCATCATCCTTCTGAGAGGGATATGGAAATGTTGTAAAACACATCTTGAGTTTCTTAGGACATTAGAAATGATATGGGATAGTCATAATGGGTATGTCACATAACAATCTAAGATGTTCAGTTCCACCTCAGTGACGTCAAGCTCAAAAGAATCAAAAATCCCTTTATATCGAACTAAGTTGTCTCTTTTTGGTTGGTTTAAGCCCTTAAAAATTGATAACATGATCATGAAAAGAGATATATTTTATTTTTTAGGGTCTATGAAAGGTTTGTGGAAACCCGAGGTACCCAAGACATGAAGTGTGGAACATAGATTGATGTGATTTTAAAAGATGGTGGAAGCACCCCGTATTATGGCTGACCAAGGTAAGGCTCTTGTGGTCCCTTGATAGGGAATGAAAAATGGGTGATGGTCTGTACAATTTTTCATCATGTAGTGGGGAAATTTTCCATGTAGTTTAATTTCATGTGGTAAGGATATAGTTGTTGTGACGATTATCATCATATGGTAAGGAATTACTTGTTGTGTAGTTTAACACCATGCAGAAAGGACATACTTGTTGATAAGTTTACCATAATGTGGTAAGGACATACTTGTTGTTCAGTTTTAATGTCATGTGACCAATACATTTTCCTTTAAGTTAAATTTCATATGGTATGGAAGTACTTCAGTGTGGTTTATCTTCATGTGGTATGGATGTGGGAACCGATGTGAATTGATGGAAATGTTGTGGTTGGTACCGTGGGTAGATTTCTGGGAATCACTATATATCTCATCATAATGATAATCAAACCAAAAAAAGATATGAAAGGACGTGTAGTTTAACATCATTTGATGAGGATGTGGATCCCTTTACCTGAAATGATGGTATTGTAGCAGGTCCCATGAATGTAATCATGGGTGTCACTATGTATCCCATGGTGATGGGAATCATGATACATGTAGTTCTTAATGAAATTATTTGCACAAATTTGATCCATATGAAAAGTGGGGGGCATTTTTATCTTTTCTTATTGTGACTTGACCCTTATTTGGAAATCTGGTCATCGCTACATATCTTGTAAATATAAGAATCATGTTAGATGTAGTGCTTGAATGGGAAAATCTCTACATAGGTCTGACCCTTGCACAGAGGTGCACATTGTTTCCATTGATTGTTTTTGTTGGGCCCAGGGTTGTGGATTCTGATGTCACTATGTATCCTATAATAATAGTAATCTAGCTACAATAAGTTCTTGAGAAAACATACAATTTAATTTCATGTAGCAAGGATGAACATGGACCAACATGGAAAAGTGGTGATGTTCTGATTGGGCCCAAGGATGGAAGTATGGGCATCGCTACATATCTCATGAAAATGAGAATCAATCCACACATAGTTCTTGATGAACCATGCAGTTTAACATCATGATTAAAGGATGTGGGTGACTCAACATGAATGAAGATGGATGTTATTGATCCATGCGGTTATACATCATGCGGTAAGGATGTTGACCATGCAGTTTTACATAATGTGGAAAGCACTCGTAGTCTGCCTTTTATGGTATTTCATTCAAGACTGTGATGGACATATCATGCACTCTCATGCCTTGTTTGGGTGGGGGAATCCCTTAATACAATTCCTAATATCATGTGGGCGATACTCGGTGTGAGAAACAAGGAATATCAAGGGTTTCTCTCTCAATATAGAGGCAGTAGAGGGTACAACAGGGGTACATTGTATCATGTAGTGGCTGGACCAAGATATAGGATCAAGGAATCCCTAGGTATCTCATTGAAAAATGTGAATCAATCCATACATAGTTTTGAAAGGTCATACAGTTTTATCATCATGCGATAAGGATGTTATCCATTCATTTTAATATCTTGCGGTAAGGATGTAGATCACCCGACATGAAGGAAAAGGGAAGTTGTGAATTTGTGTAGTTTTACGTCATGAGGTAAAGACATTTTCCTTGTAGTTTCATGTCATTCGGTAAGGATATTTGATCACCCAATGTGAAAGGAAAGTAATATTATGGTTAGGCCCAATAATAGAGGTTTTTGCATCACTACATATCTTGTTATAGCAGGAATCAATCCATACTTAGTTATTAAGGAACTATGTAGTTTGACATCATGTAGTTAGGATGAACTCTATATAGTTTTTCCTCATGGGGTAAGGAAGAGATCTATATAAATTAACCATCATCTAGTTAGGAAAAAGGGTACTGCACATTTTAAAGTTTCGAAATTAGGACTTGGTCCATGAATTTTAATATCTTGTGGTAAGGAATATGGTCATGCAGTTTAAAGTCTTGCAGTAAGGACAATGGATTTCCCCACATTAAAGGGGAGAGACGTTTTGGATCTGTGCAGTTTTACATCATGCGATGAGGACTTGGTGTACCATGCAGTTTAATATCTTATTGTGAGGAATTTTTTGTATAGTTTAATGTCATGTATCCATAACGAATACAATGTGGGTTTAAAAGGGAACTCTTCAATCAGTCCCCTGACATATCTAGTGAGGGGTCCAATTCTTCCTTTTTACTGGCATAGTCAGCATTGATCTACTTTATCACCAATTATGAGTCCCCTTTGATATTTTGGTAGTATGTGTGAAGTAGTAAGACTATTTCAAATCTTGTGGTGAGGGATTGATACTCAGCTTCATTATTTGTGCAGCCTTTAGATAGTGATAATGATTAGGGTGAAAATTATTTGTTGGGAGAGACGAATACAATTCCCTAATCCAACCCTATTAAACTTATTTTTTTATCCTCGTTCCAATAGGAATTTAGAAGGAACCATCAAAGTACATATCCCATGTTCGGGGAGTGTCATGGGCATAGAAGACCTCCACATATGGAAGCTCAGTATCTACCGGTGTGTTTTCTAGGGTAGGGTGTGCTGTGAGGAAATCAGTCAGAGCTTGCCCTTTCACTGACTTTTGTGATACAAACTGAATGTAATATTACTAAATAATGACCACCAATCAATCCAAGTACCCAGTAAACATAGGAAAGCCAAGGATATAATTGAGAAGATTGATATGAAAGATTATATGGACTTCATGGTGCTACAAGAATTCCTCAACTTTTTCATTGTGAAGATGAATGCAAGGCAATTCTTCTCAACATAATAATATCTAGTCTTAGTGCCTGGAATCATCCATCTAAGGTATTAGAGACTATTCATGATCCCCACATCGTTCTTATGTGAAAGGAGGGAACCCAATGAGAATTCCATGGCATCCATATATAATATATGTTTCCTCCCCTCCACAAGAGGCATCAGGACCGATGAGTGTTAAAGGTACTATTTGAGACTTTCAAAGGATTTTTGGCATGAGAAGGGTGCATCCTCTTGGATTCCTATTTGAAGACTCGATTATTATCTGGTAGGTCGAGATGATGCATAGCCACATATGGATTAATTCTAGTAATTTATGTCTATTTCTAAGAAAACACATATCATTTCTTCTATAGAAATGTAATGTACATCTCTTTCTCTTAGACGAGAATGGTAAAACTAATCAGAGTAGGAAGCAAGCCTTCTTTTATTCCTATATTTATATTCCTGACCTCATCTATGGTGGGGGAGGCACCTTCCTTGAATATTGGGGGTGTTCATGAGATCATCCTCATCTTCTTCCAATACTGATTCTATGGAGGTATTTTTAGATAAAGCTATAAATCTAGAGGCTTCTACAATACTATCAGGGTGAGGGAGGATATTATAATAGAGATCATCATACCTTTTTATCTGAGTCGTTACAAAGAGATATTGGAGCTGATTGAATTTTAAAATGTCACTAGGGACAGGAGGGGATCAGACCTTAGTAACTAGATCTATTTCCTCGACCAGGTTTATATGGAGCACATAGTCCCTGTCGAGCATACTCTAGTCATTCACAGGGGTGATTTCTAAGTCATTAGGAGCCAAAACCTATATATCATCATCTTTCATTGGTTGTTTTCCTCCCTTCTTATAGAAATCCACTTTATTATATGTGTCTCTACAAGTCTCGAAGGGGGTGTTGTCACCATGTAGTATGTTGAACTTCCCATATGATGATGACGATGTCTCCTAGAGATTGAGATTTCATAGAGTTTATCATCCTATGACTAGTATGTGTTTGGTGTAGTTTTTTTTCATGTAGTAAGGACATGAATATAGGTGGATGGGCCAAGATATAGGATCTTTCCCTCCCTAAATATCTCATTTAGATGGGAATTGAGCCATACATTGTTCTAGAATGAGGGTGTGGTAGGATGCCAACACTAGAAATGGTGGTCCTCTCAAGTGAGGTCTATAGGAACATATAGTTTTATGGCATGTAAGGGACATCAACCATTTAGTTTAACATCATGTGGTAAGGAATCATGGTATGCCTTTTATTGTCATACATTCATGACCATAAGGAGCTTGTTGCAATCTTCCATGCCTTGTTTTGTGTGTGGAAACCCTTACTGGAACTCCTAATCTTATGTTATCTATGCTCAATGTGAGAAACAAGGAATGACAGTGGTTCCTTTCACCATGAAGAGGTAATAAATGATAGTATAGGAGTATTTTTCATCATGTGGTGGCTAGAAAAAGATATAGGATCATGGTTTCCCTAAGTGTGTCATTGGAAATGAGAATCAAGCCATATATAGTTATATAAAACTCATTTATTTTAACATCTTATAGTAAGGATGATGGCCATGCAGTTTAATGCCTTTCGGTAAGGATATCAGTTATGCAGTTTAATGTATTGTGGTAAGGACAATGGACATGTAATTTAATGTATTACGGTAAGGATGATGGATATGGGTGGTTTGGATAGTATATATAATCAAGGAGTCCCTACGTATCTCATTAGGATGAGAAACAAATTGTACATAGTTTTAGAAAACCCGCACAATTTAATGTCATGTGGAAAGAACAGGGGTTGTTCAGTTTATCATCTTGCGGTAAGGATGTGATCCATGTAGTTTAACGTCCTAAAGTAAGGATGATGGAAATGGATTTTAATATCATTTGGTAAGTACATCTATCATACAGTTTTAACATCATGTTGTAAGGATGCCTGCCATACAGTTTTAATGTCATATAGTAAGGACGTCTGCATTGTTGTAAAATCTTGTGAGAAGGATGTCTGTTGTATAGTTTTAACATGATTTGGAAAGGACATAGTCTATTCAGTTTAATATATTGAAGTGAGGATGATTGTCATATAGTTTAACATCATGTGGTAAGGACATATTTCGTGCAGTTTTAACATCATTTGGTAAAGATGTCTGTTGTGTAGATTTAGCGTCATGCGGTAAGGACATCTTCCGTGCAGTTTTAATTTCATGTGGTAAGGATATGGTCTATGAATTTTAATGTCTTGTAGTGTGGATAAATGAAATAACCAATCAGGAGAGTGTATATTTCGATGGATCTTAGATAAATATTATGAATATTGCATGGGTTTCGGGGTCCTTTAACTCTATCAAGCCGGCACTTACTTGTTCCTTCAACTGATCTTTTAAGATAAAGAAACTCTCTATTTTGTGCCTAAGATATATATGGTAGGGGTAATGGTTTTCATGATCAATAAACCCTACCTCATTTGGATTCCTCATCATTGGGATTTATACCAAACCTCTTTCCAATGAATAGTAAAAATACTTAGAGACATGCTTTTTTTAAAAGGAACAGGATTTTCTAAATCTTGATTTGAAAAATGGTCTCTTATCCATAGGGGGTATGTGGCCCATGCTCTACTGCGCAACTAGTGTGTCCTATTCAGAGTGATCATATATCTGAAATGGGGATTCAGGTGTTGGTGGTTCCAATATTTCCATGTCCATCTATTCCTGAATCTAGTCATTAAAGGAAACCCAAACTTTTATCATACACCTGAGATGTTGATGGTATGGGAAATGATTTTCATAGCCTACCATTCTTTACTAACTCATATTTCTCATCATTGGGAGATCTATTAAACCATTTTCCATGTCATAGTTGAAATACCTATGAACAAGTTTGGCTTGGAAGGAATATACCTTCTGTTTTTTTTCTTTAAGAGATGGGAAACCAGGATGCTTCCCTCGTATGTTATCAATTCCACCATTAGTATGGGTGAATGGATGAGTCTGGAGTCTAGGGTATAGATTCCTTGTAATTATTGTTCTGGGGGTGGTTGTTGAAGTATTGGGGGTATTGGATGATGCAGATTCTTAACATTTATTAAAATATCCCAACACTCCTGGAGGATTTGTGGCAACATTTAAAGGAAGATGGTTTCTAGAATATCCATGATGAAGAGGTGGAAAATATGGAAATTCAATCAACCATGTGGACTGGGGGTTTTGGAAATATGAAAATTCCCTAATCCCTATGCGATAGGGAACTTCACTGTACAGTGGGATTTCATAGACAGACATGGGTACATCATTCCGATGTAGATATCTTAGGAGTATTCCCAAAATTACTGCCTGAAGATCCATATTCTATTGTTCAAGTTTATCGATCTGTTATTTTTTAGAAATTGACATGTCATCCTCAAGGGGATAGTTGGAAGGAGCCATGAAAACCCCCTTACCTCTATCAGTGTTAGGGTGAGTGGATAATGATGGGAGTTCCAACATGCACCCCAAATACTGAATCCACTACTTCCAATGTCCATATGATTTGTTTTATTACCCTATGTAATACTAAAATGGTCAGTAACAACTTCTGTAGATTCCAAAAAGATACCATTGAGCCTTTCTTTCCCTATGCTAGTAATAGAAGGTAAGCTAAGCTGTTGTGTCTCGGATGATTGTAGGAGGGTATGATTGTACCCTTTAGGAGGATTCTCATCCAGATTCAATGAGGGGTTTTCGGATCTGACTGATATCATAAGGACCAAGACACAAACATTCTAGCGATCCTCCTTAATAGAGTATCTCATTTGGCAGGATGGTGCCTGATGTACTATTTTAGGGTTCGGTGCATGTGGTACTATTTGAGGGGTTGGCACCCATCCTAGGGTGAAATATGGTAAAAATTCCCCCATACCTATTGTATGGGTTGTTCCCTAGGATTCCATAGACACTGAGGCTAGTTGTGATGAAGTTAGAGGCTCCTGGCTAGCGATGGCCTGGGATTGATTCAGGGATACTTTTATGATACACTTATAGACCTCAGACAGATTGGTCATAGTAGGGATATAAGCCTACTCTAGAGCTGCATCATTTTGGATACCTCTAGAGGGCTCTCCTATTAGGTGTCTCAACTCGGACAGTCATTGTAGGCACAACATCATCTGCAGCTCCTTATGGGATCACGATCATATGATGGTGATAATGATCATAACTGATGAGAAACCTCCTTGGTAGCTCCTAAGTTATTATGTTGATCTGATGATTTTCTCCATCCAACTCATCAAAGTATGTATGGTATGAATTTTTTCATCCTAGGAATAGGATCCCAAAGAAGTTGAAAGTGGAAACATGGTCCACTTCTTCTCCTGTGGCCTATCATGGGAAAGACGGTCGGTGGGAACTCAACCTATGAAAGATTTCATGATCCAATTCCAAAGTTGGGATGGAGCTACTGATGTGTTATTCTCTACCCAATATTTTCACTAATCTATACTAGAATTGGTGTGTTTGTGAAAACGTGTGTTGGGGCCTTAGGGCCAAAGAAGCTTATCCAGTGATCTCAGAATCTGTTGGCACATTATAAGTTGATTGCAAGGAATATTGAGAAGTCCTGAAGATGAAACAAGACCCCATATCATTGCAACATAATCATATATAAGAGTACATGTTCAATCAATAACTTTCATAGTTAAAGGGTAAAGAGCTAGTCCCTTATTTTTACACAAGGTTTAGTGTAGTTAAAAGAAACATGTCGGGATCATCATTTTGTTGTACAATGAGAACAATATAAAATGGCCTAAATAGGACTGGGAAATCTATCCTTTCTGATCCATTAAAGGGATGAAATAGTTAAAGGACTTCATATCAGGTTCACTAGTTTTGTTTCATCAGGTTTTAAGGATTGGAATGAGTTTCACTCGATGGTTTGATTGTGGGGGATTTTAAGGCCTTGCTCAATCGCTCGCATCGGGTTTTCCATTTGTTTTATATTCCCTAAAAACTCCCAATGGTTCCCTCATCTATAGCTAGGTATATACCTACTTTCCAAAGGTAGGAATTCATCTAGGGTTTCAGTCCCTAAGACTCTTGGGGACTCGCATTGGTAGAGGGGATGGGAGGTCGGGCTCATCACATCCTTTTGGGGGAAATTATTTCCTACTCCAGGACACTCTTATAGATTTAATATATGTTCCAAAAATCCTTCCAAAACTCCGATACGAGACTGGTTACCCCTATTCCAACAACTTGATTATAAACATGTATGGATAGGAAAAATTGTGCATGTTTAACTGGTTATTTATTTCTCACTTATTTATTTTTGATACTTTGGGTTATGTCCATGTCTAATCATTATATATTTTATTACCATCTAGGGAGGAGGATGGTGTCTTTGAGATGGGATTTAACCTCTATGAGGCATCCTACACAATCTATGAAAATAAGAATCAAAACCCACATATTTGGAATAGTTTAAGGTCATGTGACTGGACCCATCCATGTAGTTTAACATCATATGGTAAGGAAGTGAAAATCGGGCTCGAACCTCAATGAGGCGTCATACATATCATATTTAAAATAGGATTTAGTTTCTATGTAGTTCTTATTTCATACATCTTTGTCATGAAAGATATGATAATAGAATCCTCATGTGGGAGTTATGTATATAAAACTTCCCTAAATTACTTTGTCGGGAAAATGACCCTTTGAGTGGATATGAGATGTAATCAAACTTACATACCTATGATGGGCCCACACTAGGGTAATTCTCAACATGATTTTATTACAATCATCACTGGTCTCTAAGCCCACATAAGCCAGACTTAGTATGAGAAATGAGAGATAACAACATATTAGACACATTTCATGAGAGAATATTCATACGGGGATTGCATAATAAAGTTTCCCTTTGAGGGGCATGATTACCCTTATCATGGAGGATATGGTATGGAGATCAGGCCTTAGGAAGACATCCTAAGTATCCCAATTATGATGGGAATAATATTTATTGTATTTCACTTATCCCTTGACCTGCTGATGGGAAAAGGTGAGTAATCACACTTGGATACATTATTATTATCCCTGAGGTTATAAGAATTTTAAGGGCTTACTCCAAGATATATGACCTATTGATCATGGATATTTTATATTATGTCAAAAATCAGGGCTTACGCACTGAGGCTGTCCAGTTGGTCAGGGATTACAATAAGAGGTTGCCTAGTGGGTCGGGGCTTACACTCTAAGACTGCCTGGTCGGTCAAAATTTACACTCTGAGGTTTCTCGGTTGTTTAGAAATTACACTTTGAGGCTTCCCAATTTTTCAGGGATTACACTCTGAGGTTGTCTGGTTGGTTGGGTCTTACACTCTGAAGATTCCCCATTGGTCGAGGCTTACACTCCGGGGCTACCCATTGATACACTTATTCATTATCCTCTAATGGATTAAAGAGAG
The DNA here is from genome assembly GCA_963277665.1 of Viscum album. Classification (NCBI taxonomy): domain Eukaryota; kingdom Viridiplantae; phylum Streptophyta; class Magnoliopsida; order Santalales; family Viscaceae; genus Viscum; species Viscum album. The sequence goes on along the minus strand of OY728153.1, from coordinate 566,879,776 downwards.
GTTGTAACCTTAAAAGGTCTGCCCGAGATCATAACATTGGTAGGGTATCATGAGTGTGTAAACCGAGATCATAAAGGACACTTCCCTTATAAAAGGGGAATGTGGAAAAATATTCCTGACCAGGGACCACATGGAATGAGTCCAAATGGATCTGCTAGACAAGGTTGACATGTCTTGACTGTCTGTTGGAAATATCTTGATTGTTTTTCCGATAAGTTAGGGTAACAATATCACATGTTAGACACATCCAAGAGTTCTTGGATGATTAATTATCATGTCTTGGATGTCTTCTCATGAGAAAATAATCCATGTACAATATGATTCTCATAACTAAAGCAGACAAGTTAGGGTTCTTGCGCATGATCAACTGAATTTCCTTAGATGTATTCACCTTTAAGTAGTCATGTCAAAGGGATTTTCATAATCAAAGAGGATGTTGTTGGGGTCTTGTGCATGATCGAAGTATACATGACCATGTGTTTTCTCATAATCATCCTAACTTGCCTCAGGATTGTCGCATGTCCATGCAAACATGTCTATAGAAAATCGCATGATCATACTGACATGTCAATGATTCCTTCGAATGATCAAATTGTGTTGTCTATGATTTCTTCACATGACCAAGGTGGAAAAATCATATATGCTTTGCAATATTGATATGACTTTGTCATAGGCTTCTCACATGAGGACGCAAACATGTTAAGGGGATGTCACGATGTCACAAGTCCTATGAGGACTCTTGCGATCAAATTTCCTCACACAATTCATGCGGCGGGGTCTCATGGATATGTTTATGTGCCAAAAGTAAAAGTCCAAAGAGATTCCGCCTTAACTTCATATGGAAACCAATTTTCCTAGGAAGAAGGATGTACAAATGAGGGTTTTCTCAAAGCTACACCTCATGGGGTATCGCATGATGCCTCCCCATGAAAGTCTTGAGGATAATCTCAAAATAGGCCTTGAGATGGATCCTTAGACCATAAGTGTGTTTATTTTATCGAGGTCATATACACTAGTGATGATGCATACTTCATGATGAGGGTAAATGGCATGTGAGTTGCATGTCCTCATTTCTTGTCTTGTATGGAGAAGGTGTCTGCAGGGATTCTATATTTCAAGGAGGCCACTTTCAAGGCCGGATGTAGGCACCGTGATACATGAGGGATCCTTGTTTTGCAAGAATAAAGACACACGCTGGGGGATAGCTTTTTTGGATTCCAAAGTCAGGGTGGCATCCTGTATGATTGTGGGTTCGTGAAGGAATTTTGAACTGCAAAGTGTTTGCATGAGGCTTTCTTGTTCATGTGATTTTCATATCTTCCACAAAGGGCCTTGCGAAGGTCTCAGTCATCACACCAAGGATCCACATGGGATGTTTTTAGGCTAAGAAAGATATTTCCAAGGTTTTATGTGATCATTTCAAGACAAAGATGCTCACGGTATTCAAGAGGTCAAGGGTTTTCACATGCGCTGGCACATACTCATGGTCACTAGTATGGGTGCTCCATGCATTCCTAGGCTTCTATTTCTGCATTCCATGAGCTTGCATCACTCATGTGATCATGTGATTCAAGTGAAGTCCCTTCATGATATCGTGTGTGCGAGTGTAGAGGGTGTAGACCGAGACCATCTATGCGGACAAGGGCCATCCTTCATGAAGTCACGAAACCAAAGAACAAAAAAATGAGGGGGTTAGATGATCTCTTGAATACCCTACATAAACCAGGCATCGGATGATGTTAACTGAGTCATGTAATCCCTTGCTCTTCAAAACAACATGCGGTGGAATTTAGTTATCACCTGAGGATGTCCTTTGGTGGGTGGTGGCCAGCGCACCCTGTTCCTCCACTTTCCTTCCTTTCTGATGCTCTCTTCTCCTCCCCTTGTGTGTGTTTTTCTTTATGGGAGTGGGGTTTTTATAGGTGAGGTTAGCTCGAAGTTCCTACCACTTTTCATGGGGATGATGCCACGTGCACCAGTTGAGGCAGTTGAGGCTTTCACATGATCTTCATTCATGACGTCGTAGAGTTTTTTTAAAATAAGTTTTTTTTTAAATGACTAGGTTAAAAATATTTTTAAAAATACTCTACAAAGGTGGCATCGGCGATTCCGACTTTGGGCCTTGGATTAAAGGCGGTATCGTAGATTCCACACTTCCCCTATAACTAAAAAATTTATTCTTTTTTTTAAATTTTTATTTTTTTTGTTTTGCTTATATATATAAAAACCAAACAAAAACAAAAAAAATAAAAAAAAATCAGAAAAAATTATCTGCTATTTAAAATCCAGAAGTACTTCCATTACAGCAGTCTGGATTCTGATAGAAACACTCACCGAGGGCTCCCTTTTATAAGAGGGAATACCCTAAAAATCATTCTGCATTTCCGATGTGGGATTCTGGTTATCTCTTTCCTGCGCAGAACATTCTGCATTTTCGATGTGGGATTCCATTTCAAGTATGTGGCTTTGAAAGACTATAAAATATAAAGTATAAGAATAATATAAATGAAACTTAAAATATGGATTAAAAATATAATAAATAGTTGTAAACAAAAATAATTTCCTAAAAAATGTTGATAGAAAATAATTTATAAGGTTTCAAATACACCTACTTGAAACTTAAAAGTGTTTCAAGTACTTGACTTTGAAAGCCTATAAAATATAAACTATAAGACCAACATAAATAAAACTTAAAACATGGATTAAATATATTACAAATACTTTAAAATAAAAATATTTTCGTAAAAAATGTTGATAGAAAATAATTTATATGTTTTCAAAAGCACATACATGAAACTTAAAAATGTTTCAAGTACATGACTTTGAAAGTCTATAAAACATAAACTATAAGACCAGCATAAATGAAACTTAAAACGTAGATTAAACATATAATAAATAGTTGAAAATAAAAAAAAATCAAAAAAATGTTGATGAAAAATAATTTATAAGTATTCAAAGACACTGACTTGAAACTTAAAAATGTTTCAAGTATGTTTCTTTGAAAGCCTATAAAATATAAACTATAAGACCAATATAAATGAAACTTAAAATATGAATTAAACATATAATAAATTATTTAATTAGTTAATTACTAATTTATAATTAATAATTATAATGATTAATTATAAAGAATAATTATATTACTAATTAACTAATTAATTATTATATAATAAATTTTAATAATTACTATTTAATAATTATAACAAAGAATTATAATTTATAATCATATTACTAATTAACTAATTAACTACTATATAATTAATAATTATATTACTAATTAACTAATTAATTATTATATTAATTTGTAATAAATACTCATTAATAATTATAATTAATAATTATAAAATATAATTATATTACTAATTAATGAATTATAAAAAGGGCCTCAGCTCTATCTTTCTCAAAAAAATTAACTAATCAACTATTATATACTTAATAATTATATTACTAATTAACTAACTAATTATTATATAATTAATGATTAATAATTACTAATTAACTAATTACTAATTATTTAATTAATAATTATATTACTAATTAACTAATTAATTATTATATGATTAATAATTTTATTACTAAGTAACTAATTAATTATTAAATAAATAATAATTATATTATTAATTAACTAATTAAAAATTATATAATTAATTATAAATAATTACTAATTAACAAACTAATTATTATACTGTTAATAATAATATAATTAATAATTATATTACTAAGTAACAAATTATTAATTAATAATTAATAATTAATAATTAATAATTAATAATTAATAATTAATAATTATAATGAATAGTTATATTGAATAATTATAAAGAATAATTATATTACTAATTAACTAATTAATTATTATATAATAGTTTATAATAATTACTAATTAATAATTATAATTTATAATTATATTACTAATTAACTAATTAACTATTAACTAATTAATAATTATATGACCAATTAAATAATTAATTATTATATAATAATTTTTAATAATTACTAATTATTAATTATAATGAATAAATATAATTTATAATTATATTACTAATTAACTAATTATAAAAAGAGCATCAGCTCTATCTTTCTCAAAAAAGTAACTAATTAACTATAATATACTTAATAATTATATTACTAATTAACTAATTAATTATTCTATAATTAATTATTAAAAATTACTAATTAACTAATTACTAATTATCAAATTAATAATTATATTACTAATTAACTAATTAATTATTATATAATTAATAATTATATTACTAAGTAACTAATTAATTATTAAATAAATAATAATTATATTACTAATTAACTAATTAATAATTATATAATTAATTATTAATAATTACTAATTAACTAACTAATTATTATACAATTAATAATTATATAGTTAGTAATTATATTACTAATTAATTAATTAGTAATTGATAATTAATAATCAATAACTAGTAATTATAATTAATAATTATAATGAATAATTATATTTCTAATTAACTAATTAATTATTATCTAACAATTTTTAATAATTACTAATTAACTAACTAATTATTATAAAATTAATAATTATATAATTAATAATTATATTACAAATTAATTAATTAATAATTAATAATTAATAATTAATAATCAATAATCAATATTTAATAATTAAGAATTATAATTAATAATTCTAATGAATAATTATAAAAAATATTTAAATTACTAATTAGAAAATTAATTATTATATAATAATTTTTAATAATTACTAATTAATCATTATAATGAATAATTATAATTTATAATTATATTACTAATTAACTATTATATAATTAATAATTATATAACCAATTAAATAATTAATTATTATATAATAATTTTTAATAATTACTAATTATTAATTATAATGAATAAATATAATTTATAATTATATTAATAATTAACTAATTAACAATTATATACTTAATATTTGTATTACTAATTAACTAATTAATTATTATATAATTAATGATTAATAATTACAAATTAACTAACTAATTATTATACAATTAGTAATTATATAATTAATAATTATATTACAAATTAACTAACTAATAATTAATAATTAATAATCAATAATTATTAATTAATATTTATAATGAATAATTATAATGAATAATTATAATGAATGATTATAAAGAATAATTATATTACTAATTAACTAATTAATTATTATATAATTATTTTTAATAATTTCTAATTAATAATTATAATGAATAATTATAATTTATAATTATATTACTAATTAAATAATTAATTATTATATAATTAATAATTATATTACCAATTAACAAATTAATAATTATATAATATTTTTTAATAATTACAAATTATTAATTATAATGAATAAATATAATTTATAATTATATTACTAATTAACTAATTAACTATTATATACTTAATAATTATATTACTAATTCATTAATTAATTATTATATAATTCATGATTAATAATTAATAATTACTAGTTAACTAACTGATTATCATACAATTAATAATTATATTATAAATTAAATGATTAATAATTAATAATTAATAGTCAATAATTAATAATTAATAATTATAATGAATAATTATAATGAATAATTATAATGAATAATTATAAAGAATAATTATATTACTAATTAACTAATTAATTATTATATAATTATTTTTAATAATTACTAATTAATAATTATAATGAACAATTATAATTTATAATTATATTACTAATTAACTAATTAATTATTATATAATTAATAATTATATTACCAATTAACTAATTAATTATTATATAATATTTTTTAATAATTACTAATTATTAATTATAATGAATAAATATAATTTATAATTATATTACTAATTAACTAATTAACTATTATATACTTTAATTATATTACTAATTAACTAATTAATTATTATAAAATTAATTATTAATAATTACTAATTAAGTAATTAATTATTATAAAATTAATTGTTAATAATATTCGTTAACTAATTAAGTAATTTATTATATGTTTAATCAATGTTTTAAGTTTCATTTATATTGGTCTTATAGTTTATATTTTATAGGTTTTCAAAGGCACATACTTGAAATATTTTTAAGTCTCAAGTAGGTGTCTTTGAAAGCTTATAAATTATTTTTCATCAATATTTTTTATGAATTTTTTTTATTTTCAACAATTTTTTATATGTTTAATCCATGTTTTAAGTTTCATTTATGTTGGCCTTATAGTTTTTGTTCTATAGACTTTCAAAGTCATGTACTTGAAACATTTTTAAGTTTCAAGTAGGTGTCTTTGAAAACATATAAATTATTTTCTATCAACTTTTTTTACGAAATTATTTTTATTTTCAACTATTTGTTATATTTTTAATCCATGTTTTGATTTTTATTTCTGTTGGTCATATATTTTATATTTTATAGGCTTTCAAAATCACATACTTGAAACATTTTTAAGTTTCTAGTAGATGTCTTTGAAACCTTATAAATTATTTTCCATCAATGTTTTTTAGAAAATTCTTTTTTTCAACTATTTATTATATGTTTAATCCATGTTTTAAGTTTCTTTTATATTATTCTTATAGTTTATATTTTATAGTCTTTCAAATCCACCTACTTAAAACAGAATCCCACATCGGAAATGCAGAATGTTCTATGCAGGAAAGAGAGAACCAGAATCCCACATCGAAAATGCAGAATTATTTATAGGGTAAGCCCTCTTATAAAAGGGAGCCCTTGGTGAGAGCTTCTGTCATAATCCACACTACTGTAATGGCAATACTGCTAGATTTTAAATAGCAGATAAATTCTGCTGAAAATTTTAATTTTTTAATTTTTATTTTGTTTTGTTTATATATATATATATATACAAACAAAAAACAAATAAAATAAAAAAAATCATTCTAGGGGAAAGGAGGAATCACCGATAACATCTTTCACCCGGGCCCAAAGGCAGTATCGTAGATGCCACGTTTATGGAATATTTTTTTTAAACATTTAACCCAACATGTTTTAAAAAAATGTTTTTTTTCAAAAACTTATTAAAAAAATCTCGCATCACATGATCAGAAAAAATTGGATTTAAATCGGATGAAAATATATTGAAGGCGGAAGGGTTTTTGGTTGTTGAACTTATCATGATGCCTTCAATGATTATATTTACTTCGGTCGCATGATCAAAGGATGATCATGCGACGATTTCATGTGCTGGTGGGAGATCACATAGCAGGCCTATTAGCGTTTGGGATTGGATCTCTTGGTGGCTTTTGTTTGTTTTATTGGACTCGTGCATCTATCAGAGAGGATCTTCATATGGTGGTGATGACGAGTGGGTGTCTTTCCATGTCAAACCAGCATCATGGGAGGGCAATGTATGAGCATGAGTTTGAAGATGGTGGTCTTGCGGCGTGCAGGTTTGATTTGAATTTGCATTGCATAGGAGCCAATTAGTTTGAACTCACAATCCATGTGGTTTAGAGGAATATCTGAAATCATCATGAGTTGTGACCATATGGTCCATATTTGACTCACCCCATCCCACATCGAAATCACACATCATCTTCAACCAACGGTCCCACATGGGCATGTTGTTGAGTTGTCCTGGCTAGCTAGTGGAGTCCATAATTTTGGTAAAGGAAACAATAAAAACCCATTAACTAAAAAGAATGATATTCTAAGTAGAATTCCCAAAGTCAGTGGTGCCATGTAAGATGCATTTTTTATTATCACATGGTTTCTCAAACATCTAAAATCTTCAATGGAAAAGTGTAGTATGCACAATTATGGGTGACAACAGCGCGCATGGGGTATGAGTTTTCACAAAGGGTGATGACCAAATAGAGGAAAACGAGGGGTATCGGGAGTTAGGTATTATTAAAATGATGGAGTTTTGATTGGGGAATGGATGGTGGCTCTCTGTATTGGTTTGGTCATCATCTAGGATGAGACAAACAAGTGGTTTCATGGGAGGTATCTCTATCATCCAATACCTTGACGCATTAGCCTATATGAATGGGGAATAGCCAAAAAGGCTACTGAGAACCATTGTCCATTTCTCCAACCTAGCAAGTGCATTTGGGCATGGTGGAATGTTCAAGGTTCATAGGAAACTCGGTTGGACCATCCACTATACTCACTTGGTTGTCTCACTCACTTGGTAAGCATGGGGGACATTAGTGCCTTCTTGTATGGTTCACATCAAACATTAGGTCATGTATTCTTGGTCCTCACTGGGTCGTGTATCCTAGGTCCTCCTAGTTCTGGGATACATGATGTATCTCAGTAAGAAGGGCCTTACCTAAAATTTCTAATGATTACTTGGTATGAACCATGGGACCATTCATTCCTCCTGGATGGTTTTATCACCCCCAAACACCCAACACCTTACCTTGGCCCAATATATGCCTTCTAGGTTATCTGGTTTCATCCACTCATTTAGATTTTTCTTCGCTGCCTACTTGGGCATAGAGGGTTCCAAGATTTCCTTCACTGGTCAGGACATCAGGGGTGATGGAGGACCTTCTATACATATGGGTCAGTAGTTGGTAGCATTCAACTAGTGGTGTATGGGTGGGTCTCTCTTTCTTGGGAACCTACAAGTAGAAAATTTGATAGAATATAAGTGGATGGTTGAACATAGGACTCAAACCAAATAAGTTCCATGAGGTCATTAGGAAGATGAAATGAGGAATGGGTAATGCACCACTAGAATGGGTGATAAATTTCATAGAGAAATATCCAACCACCACATCATCCACTTAGAGTTCATCGGGGTCATAATCCAAGTACAACTATCAGTGACTTGTTAGGATATTAGGATTGGGGTGGAGTTAATGGGTTGATCTAGTTACCATGAAATGGGATGTAAAAGGGTCAATCAAATGGTTATGAGAGTCATTGGTGATGGAAATATGGGAACAGATCTGAGAGAATGGAAATATCTTACTAGATTTGTCCACTCAGACAACCAAAACATGGAAGTATCAATGAGCGAGCACCATGGGGTGAGTAGGCTCATGTGGCTGGTAGAAATCCACTAGTCTATGTTCGCCTATTAGCCTATGGGTTCGACATTTGGAATCTCAAATAGAATGAGTGATATCTAGGGTTATTGGAATTACAACAAAAGTTTTGGGAAAGAATAAAACTATCCCCCCATACAATTTAGGTCTTAGGGGTGAAAATTGGGTGTGGTTTGAATATTTTTGAATGATCTTACCAAGAAGATGAAATCTCTTGTATTCTTCCTAACCATTGAGAGTTAATCCTCAAGAAGTATTATATGGCGTGTTTAAATTAGTTATTGTCTGGGGAAACCTATAGAAACAAAGGGAACCATCCTCTATAATGGTTGATGTACTAGATTCATCCAAGACAATGATATCCTAACAAGTACCATTAGGTAAATTTGAAAGAGAACCCACCACATTCCTAAGGAGGTGAAATAAAACCCCAATTCTTATGTTGTTTCAGAGAGTTGGAGAAACAAGTATCATAACAGTTGAAAGATAGAACCGGATCAATTGGAGTGGTTGGTCACTCACTTGATTCCAAAAATAATACCTTTTTCATGATGGTTCAGTGAGTCAATAGGAAATGCGGCTATAACTACTAGTTAATCGTTCTACTCTCCATTAGTACATGCCACCTTTAGACCTGAAACTGATCGATTTAGCCATAGGCAGGTGGTCACTTTCTATAACATCCCATTACCTTTATTTCAGGTACATTTTTAATACATCTTGTGTTTTTTCATTTTCATTGTCTGGGTAGGGTCAAGAAGGTATTGGGATTATACTTGTGTTGATGAATTCAAAGATTCATTGGATTCTTAGGATAAAACTTTCTTTTTTGCAGTCTATTATGGATTTACACACCATATAATCTAGTTCCATGACATTTAAATTATAATAATAAAAAATATGATTTTAATGAAAAGGCGGTGTGTTTTTTTGTGAATATGGGATTTTTCAATTTCCCGATGTGTAATTGGGTTACAAATTGTGTAAAGACCTAATGGTTATTTTTTAACAGGAAGTCTAGCTGATTTTTCTTTTCACCCTCTCCAATTTTGTTGGCCTCAAACCAAGATCTATTCCCAAGTGATTTTGGATCCCTCAAACCCTTATGGTTCATTTTGATCAGTGATTGATCATTGTTACGATTGGGGTGTAACTCACCGTGTAATGTTCTCCTCGTCACTTCGTCTCTTTCTCTTTTCTTCCTTGGATTTTGATAGATAGTCTTGGGATTTATGGATCTAAAATTTCTATTGTTAAATACTATTTCTAGGTTGAGTTCCTAGATCCTCTATTACTTTGTTATTACTTGTGGTTTTGGTTGTCGACTTTGTGTTTCTGTGAGAAAGGTATGTGGTTCCATTGAGATGGCCAAATTTGATTAACCATGAATTGCTTGATTTAAATTCAATTGTTTGATTGAAATTAAATTACTTAAACTACTTTAAAATGGTTTATTTAAAACCCAGTTTCATTTAATTGGGGATTGGAATGTAAAAATTGAATTTTTGGCATAAAATTGGGAACACCCCCCAATTTTAGTGAATTAGGGTGTGTTTGATAAATTGATGGAAAATTGTGGAATTTAAATTTTTCAATTTAAATGTATGAAATTGATTTTTGGAAATTAATTTCAAAGATGTATTTTAGAAAATGGATTAAAAATGGTTTTTATAGAAACCCAATGGTTTTATCTTAGAAAAGGGATGTTTTGAATAAATACACATTTTGGTTTTTAAATGGAAAATTGGCACTTTTAAAATGGGGGAATTGGATTTAATTGTATTTTAAGGTTTCTTAAAATAAATTTACCACCATTGATTTTACTAGAGAACCTGTAATACTAGGTAGTTTGTGAGTTATTTGTGACAAACATGCTAGGATGGGAATTCCCTAGCACCGAATTGACACTTTACAACATTAAAAAAATACAGTTTAGCACATCTTATTCCCTAGTGAGACATAGATGTGTCCTCTCTTTCTAGTGTCAACGGATGTGTGTAGACATTGCAGTTTATCACCTGAGAGTGTGAGGATCCTATAACCTGAAAATATCATATCATTTGGAAGATTACCAGGTTTCTTTCTTGTTTATATATGGGATATAAATGTGTGCCAATGTTTGTAATTTTTTTTACATGACTAGGGAATTTATATAAAAATTTTTATATAAATTTTTTGTGAATAGATTTATTTAAAGTATTTCCATCATTTGAAATGTAATTCTTGATTTGTTTACATATGCTCTTGAAATTCCAATCATGTTTTTATTCCTCTTTTAATATTACTTTTCTATATTACATTGGGTTTTCATGCCTATTTGAGTTTTGGTACACATGTCCCAGTGGAGTTTCTTTTGTATGCATACTGATTTTTTTATCTTCTTCCACAATTTTTGTTGAAAAAATTGTTCCCTCCATCATTTTGTGTGATACCAAGTGATAGTCAGCAACCCGTGGGGATCAGGAATTCCCTTCGGGTCATTTAAATGTTGTCTTGGTTATCGAGTTACCAGGGTACCCATGCTGGTTTATGACAAAGTGGTATAAAATATCTAGGTTGATCTTATTATCTTGAAATCATTATGATTTGTGTAATATTTTTAAGACATAGAGGTAGTTATGATTGAGTTCCTATCCATATCTCATCATAATAATCCTTATGTCACCAGGGGTGGTTTGGGAAAAATATATTGAGGATTAGTTCTAGAATTTTCCTTTCTTTTTATTTGGATAGGATTGAAATCCAAATCTTGTTTGTCTGTCTATTGGGATTAATTTCCCTCGTTGGTCTATTTGAGTGTAAATATGATGTCTTCCTTGTTGTCTTATGATGTTGTGTAGCATCATTACTTCAAGAAAATGTATGAATTAGATCCAGGAGGAAGATGCTTATGAACCTCAGCAAGAGAACCCTTTTGTGGACTCAAATCTGGTTGAGGTGATTATGTGTATTGTCCAAGCCCTAGGATAGGCACCGCAACTAGTTCCAATTTAGGCTCTAACTATGGAACCTCAAAAGGATGATCTCCAGAATCATTCTCAAGAATTTATTTTCCAAAATTCACCAGTTTTCAAAGGCTAAAATTATCCTTAAGAGTCTGGGGATTGGTTGAGTAGAATGGAACGTTTTTTTGGGAACTTAGGGACACCTGATAAAATCAAGGTGAAGTGTGCCACCTTCATGCTAAAGGGACCAAGCAGGATATTGTGGGACACTATGGTGAAGTATAATAAGCATGATGGATTAGAGTGTAAATACTTAAAATTTATTTTCACTGACCATTACTATATAGAATCAATGTTGTTGGCCAAGGCAATGGAGTTTTTCAAACTTGAGAAGGATGATAAAACTGTGATGGATTAAGAGAACCATTTTGATGAACTAGTATAGTGTTCACCTGAGATAGTATCAAATGAGAAGATGAAGACTCAAAGGTTTGAGTTGGTACTTTGACAGGAAATTCATTTTTAGGTTTTATTCCTGAAGTTACCTTTTTATGCTAATGCACTGGATAGAGAATTGATTATCAAAATGGACCTCGCTAGAAATTTAGGATTATCGAGAGTTTATTTCTCTCCCATTGGTAGTGTGGGTTAATTTAATGTAAAGAAAAAGTGGGATGATTCTCTTGGTGGTTCTTGATAGTAGGGTTTTTCTAAACCTCCTACAGTGCTTAGTAGAGGCCCTTTGATTTGAAACTAGTGTGGAAAGCCTGGGCACTCAGAGAGGGTTTACATCGAGGCACCCAAGATATATGGCTCGTAGGGATGCTCAGGTCATTTTCTTAATTTCTGCTAGATCTTTTCCACTCTTCATAGTGGCATGGGATCATCAACACCTACTAAAACTATGGCACAAATTGATACTTCATGAACAAAGGGGTTCCATTCATAGGCATCCAAAATAAAGCTTCTTCACATAGTGGAAGAGTCTCTAGAGGAAGAAAATATGGGTCTTATGACTGTGAGAGGTACCATCACTATAGCTTCATCATTAGTGACTGCTTTATTTGATACCGTTACAACTCATTCGTTTATTTCAACCCATATTGTTAATCTTCTAAATCTTCCTACGGAGCTTTTATCTTATGTTAGGGATATTACTATACCCCTTGGTATGAAGAGAGAGTAGGTTATTCATAGTCCTTCTTGTTTTTTCTCTCTATCAGATGTTGATCTTTATTTTATTTTTTTGGTTCTTGACATGAAACCACTTAACGTCATATTCGGGATGGGTTAGATCATTACTGATAAAGCCTGGATTGATTGTTATCTTCGATGAGTCTCCTTTACTACACCCAATGGTGTATGATGTATCTTTTAAGGAGAATGAAACCCAAGGTCGATCAAGACCATACCATCTTATCTAGAGTTGGGGGAAGTAACATATGTCTTTTCTTTTGATCTGGAGAGAAAATATTTGATTGGTGACCTCCCTCCAGTTTTCATCGAGTTTACTAATGTTTTTCCTTCTGAATTCTCTGGTTTCTCATCAGCAAGAGAGGTGGAGTTTTCTATTTATTTAGTTTATAGTACTCCACCAATTTCTATTCCTTCTTATCATATGAGAATATCTGAAATGAAAGAGTTAAATGCTCAGTTTGATGATATTCTAGGCAAAGGCTTTATATGCCTGAGAGTGTCACTATGGGCTGCATCAGTTCTCTTTACTAAGAAAGATAATGGCTCACTTATACTATATGTTGATTACTAAAATCTCAATAAAGTAACAATAAAGAACAAGTAATCAATTGTAACACCCCAAGATTCAATGGTATGTTTCCCTTTGATTAATTCAATAGCTTGCATTGTACGCAACTTTGAGATTCTAACACACCGCGACCAATCAAACTAGCCATTATGAATAGTAATACCCACTTTTTAAAATTTTATAAATTTTATCTTTTAAAATGGAATTCATTTTTGGATTTGGAATATCAAAATTAGATTAGGGTTAATTTTTGGTATTTTTCTGAAAACTTTCAATTTTTGATGAATAGTGAAAAACACTAAGTTATTATTTAAAACCAAATTTTTAATTAAATAATTATTTATTTTATTTAAATTTATTTTAGGTCAAATTAGATACATAATACCTATATAAGTTCAATTTAATTCATTGGTGTCATTTTATAATAATTTTAGATATATGAAAATTTTATTGAACTTTTTACCGTCTTTTACCCACCTCCTAGGAGCATTTGAAAATTTAAATAAAAATTAATTTTACCTCTTCTGTGAGTTGAATTTCAAAAATATGAGAGACATGGTTGATATCAATAAGTAAAATGTGGTTCTATAAGAAAAAAATAATTTTTGGTGAATAGTAACTTTTGTCTTTTATTTTCCACGGTTAAAAGTAAATAGGCTAATTAAAGGTAAAAATGATATTATTATTAACCTAACACATGTCCTAATTCTAATGTGTGAGTGTATTTCGACCAAAAACAACCTTGGAAATAAAATATGATCCTTTAGGTCCACTTGGATTAGATTAGGACATTTATTATTATTTAATTTAAAGAAGAGTTAAAAGTGTTAAAATCAAAGTTTAATAACTAAAACATTTTTAATATAGATTTATACGTAAGATAAATTTGACTATAAATATTAATTAGAAATCTAAAAAAATTCCTACATGATTTTATTTTATTTATAATTTTTAGACATTAAATAATTTAATTTATTTATGACACAATGATGATGCAGTAATTACCTTATTAATGAATGATTAAAATAATTGATATTATAAATATCCAAATAAATATAATTTGAGACTTTTAATTAATTACACTAATTTTTTAGGTTAATATTACATTTCATGGTTGATTAAATTAATTTTTTTCGAAGTAATAATCTTGTTATAAATTTAACAAACACAAAATACCAAATGGTGTCAAAATTAACATAAAAGAGTTTTTAAAACAAATATTATATTATTAATTGATATTATATTCCTAAAAATCTAAGGATCGAAAAAAAGGCTTAAATAATATTATATATGTCATTAATGAACCAATTGAGGTTTTCTTGAAAGTTTATAGTAAGTTTATTAACCATATAATATAAAAATACAAAGAGACATGGTAAATGTCAAACTAATTAACTAAGAGTTAAATCTAAAAGATAAGGTTAATATAGTGACCCAAACCTATCTAAAACCTATTGGTTGAGTGCTTTTGACCCATACCCACCTTATGCTAGAAATAAATCAGTTTGGATACATTAGAAACCGAAAATTATTTTATTATAAAATAATATTTCAATCTTTTCCTAAGGTGCCCCTCACCCCTCTTATAAAAGGGCACTTCCATTCTATAAAATTCACAACTTCAAAGCCATTTATCTCGGCCAACCCCTGTCCAAATATCCTCCCAAATATCCTCCCTTCATCATAGAGGCCTTAATTTAGTCAGAAAGCCAACCTAAGGAGTCCTTTTGATCAAATCAAAAGGAAGAACCCGAAGAAGAGGTAAATATTTCGTCACCTCTTTCAAGTTCTTTTCTTCTTCCACTTCATATTTATTTTTTGGTTCCATTATAAAATAATAACTCTAGTATCTTCTATATACTGTGATTTTATTATAAAAATGGCACAACAATATTCTTTATTCTACCCATCTTATAAATGACAAAGTCACCATACGTGTGTACGTACGGATTACCGTCTCCACGTCGTGGTGTAGTTTGTTATTCAAACACTTCATCATTTGGATGGGTATAATAATGAGTATAAATGATTTAAATAATAAATATAAAATGATAATTATTCTTTATGTATGATATACTATCCAATTATATATTATTTTAATATCAGAAGAATGATATTGTCGCTCGTGCGTATGTACAGATTACTGTCTCCACGAACACGATGAGATTCATTCCCCATCGTATCCATTCAAGACTAATTTTAATTTGATGATTAAAAATAATGTTTAAAGACTTAATATCATTATGAATATTAGTAAGATACATCCTATCCATAACAAACATTAATTATGTAATAAATCATATAAAGGAAAACAAATCAGTTAACACCTGAAACAATTATACTACTAAAATATTATTAACAAAGCAATATTAGAAGATCATATATGATATCATATATATGTATATAGTTCATGTATTATTTAATAACAATGTTTTAACTATTATACAGGAGGTTAAAATACCATCGACTAAGGAAAATTAAAAGGTAAGGGTTAATTTTACAATCTCTTCATTATCTGAGGTTGTTTATACGTAATTATCTACTAAGACCTCTTTATCATCCACATCCGTATTTATTTAAAATGTATCTGAAATCATTTTTAATATTTTATAGACAATTTTTTAAAGTTATTTATACCATTATTTGACCTTATATGTTTTTTAAAGTAATTGTTCTTATGTTTTCTAAACAATGTACTTTATGACCTTTTCGACAAAATTAAGGTAAGAATGTCTTTTGTTAACTTATACGGGGGGTGCGGCTATTTTCCACCATTATAACAATGTTGAAGCTTCCATTACAATATTATAAGAATATTTTCAAAAATAAATGTTTTCTTTTATAATTACATGACTTTTAAATTATTTCAAAATAGAAAGAGATATTTCTCTAAAAAGTTATTGATTTCATCTATGTCAACATCCTTTGATGGATCTTAAGTTTGTTTGAAGTTGATTTATTATGATACAAAACTTTGATATTGTATTGAAGTTTTTGTGATATATTTGACTGTGGATGTGTTATTTCATACCATTCATGATTTATGGATAATGTATTGCCATTTCGTATGCTAGTTTCAATATGAATGTTTATGTTATGTTTAAACCTTTCCTTATGAGGAATACATTGGACTTAGTAAGTGATGGGTGGAGCCCGCTATAGCTTCTTGATGAATTGGTAGGTCTCATTATACAAACTAGTTTCTTGGCACAAGGCCTTGAAAAAATATTATTTGTAGTCTTGGCACAAGGCCTTGACTATGTGGTTATAAAGTCTGGCATTATGTATTCCATCATTATGAAAGTGGCTATTGATATTGCATGTGATTATTTGACTAGTAGAATATCCATGTGAATAAGTAAATGGAATTATTTGATTTTATCTTTTCCATATTATGTTGAAGTTCAAGTTTAAAAGTCTTTTGTTTTAGTCTTATACATTGACTTAAATTTTTATATTTATTTATGAAAGTTTCCACTATATTGTTATCCTTACTGAGCATCTGAGCTCACCCCTTTCTATGTTTTATTTTTCCCATGATGCGAAGAGGTATATTATGACTGACATGTAGGGATAGCCTATGGGATATGACTGTGGTTAATGAAGACAATTTTGTTGTTGTTTTTCATTGTATAATGTAATGTAAAACTTAAGAATGTATCTAGTATTTCCAAGGCTACTAAATTGATCGGTCTTTCAGGACATGAATTCCTTGTGATCATGCCAATGTTATGTAATAATGCACCGAGTCTAGGTAACTGGGGTTGGGGCATTGTAGTTTGTATCAGAGGAAATTTTGTAAAAACCATGGAAACTAGATTTAGATAAACTCTAATTAGAGCACATTACCCTAAGAAAGACTTTGAGGATTAGTATAGAAGAACTTCCTAGAATTTTGGTACTGTAGATATTTTTTGAGTTTTTCCAAGAAATACATCCCTGTATGGATACAAACAGGTAGAGGGGGCTCTGGCACAAATGTACCTAGGTGTAAAACCCAAAAACACCGTTTTGAGCTAGACTCAAATGGGAACTCGTGCACGACAACGGGCCTTGCTGCACTCTTGGTTACGACACTCCCGGGGGATATGTTTAGGATAATTCTAATTTTATTTACAAACCATTATGAAAGGTTTATGAGTATATAATTCCTCAAAGAAAACATTTTTATGATTTTGGATTATATCCAAAAACTATTCAATTTATGTTAACTATTTTACAAGTTTGGAATTATGTATTTTGATTCATAAACTAATCTGGTGTATGCCATTGTTTATAAATGGAACCTAGTGGAAGGAATGGAAATCGTATCAATGCATGTAATCCATGTAGGGATTTCCCTCCTACTCAAGATAATTATAGTGGAGCTGGTGAAGAAACTGGTGATGATCTGCTTATCACCATACTGGGACAACTCACACAAGTTATGAATAATAACCTTACCCATATGGAGCACCCTGATCCACAATGTGGAAGATCAATGTTAGACCTATTCATGAGGAAACAACCACAAACATTAAATGGGAGTACAAATCCATTGGTAGCTGAGCAATGGATAAATTTTTTAGAGAAGATATTTCATGCTTTAGGGAGTAGCAAAAGGGGAAATGCTGTCATGGAATTTTATCGCCTCACTGGAGATGTTGATCAATGGTGGTCATTGATTCAAAACACAAAGGAAGATGATAAAGTATCAAATATGGAATGGATGGAGTTTAAAGAACTTTTCTTAGAAAAATACTTTCCTCATGACCATCTAGCGGATATGGAAAGGCAATTTCTGAGTCTGAGGCCAAAAGAGGATGAGAATGTTTCAAAGTATGAGGCTAACATTACAAGGTTAGAAAGGAATGCTGCAAATTATATATGTAACCCAAGAAGTATGATTGATCATTTATTTTATGGGATAAAACCATTTCTCCATCTAGAATTAGTCTCACAATCCTTCTCGTCATACGAAGACATTGTCTCATGTGCTATCAAGACATAAAAGGAATTATCTAAGTCTTATGACTTTAATGAAAAAGAAAGAGAAGGAGGAATTATCCTTCTCGTCATACGAAGACATTGCAATAATGTTTTGTGAATTAGTTCCCATTAAGGCATATAAATGTTATTTATCTGATGATATTATCATCATACCCATGATTGAATTTGATATAATCCTCGGCATGGATTGTCTTTTGGACCATGACGTGAAAATTTATTATAAGAAGAAGGAGGTTAAAATTTTCGATGATGATAAGGAGTACCTTATATTTAGAGTAAAAACGTCACCATCTTATTCTTATCTAGATCCACCCACAGTAGCTCAACTAAATTCAATTATTGGGGAGGAAGAGAATGAAATTACTATGGTTGGGGAAAGGAATTTTCAAATAGAGGACATACCTATTTTTCAAGAATATGTTGATGTGTTTCCATAGGATTTACCTGGACATCTTCTAGAATGAGAAATTGAGTTTTCCATTGACTTAATTCCTGGTTCAAGGCCCATATCGAAGACCCCTTATATAATGAACACTGTGGAATTAGTGGAACTAAAGAAACAACTAGAGGAATTGAGTAATAATGGATTTATTCTCCCTAGTGTTTCTCCATAGGGATCCCCTGTTATTTTTGTTAAGAATAAAGATGGATCTATGAGGTTGTGCATTGACTACAGGGAGATCAATGCTATAACAATAAAGAATAAGTATCCCCTAACTCGTAGTGATGATTTATTTGACCAACTTCATGGAGCTCAATATTTTTCAATGATTGACCTTCGATCTGGATATCATCAGTTGTGTGTGAAAAAGGAAGACATTTCAAAGACAACATTTCGAACTAGGTACAGGAATTACGAGTTTACAGTAATTCCTTTTCGACTGACTAATGCACCCTCTGTTTTCATGGATCTAATGAATAGAGTTTTCAAGGAATATCTTGATGAATTTATAGTGGTATTTATTGATGATATCCTCATATACTCTAAAATCTATGAAGATCATGAAAATCACTTGCGCACCATTCTGAAAACCATCAGAAGAAATGAATTATATGGGAAGTTTAGAACGTGTGAATTCTGGCTTCAGGAGATTTCTTTTCTTGTCCATATTGTCTCTAAGGATGGAATCTCTGTTGATCCTTCAAAGACAAGAGCAATCCAAGAATGGCCAGCACCAAAGATTATAACTGAGGCATACAGTTTTATTGGTTTTGCAGGTTATTATCAACATTTCGTCCAGAATTTTGCTCAATTGGCTAACCCATTAACCAAGATCACACATAAAGGGGTTAAATTTGTTTGGAAAAAAGTGTGTGAATAATGTTTCAAAGAACTGAAGAGAATATTATTCAATGATCCTATCTTGACTCTACCATCAGAGAATGATGTGTTTGTTATTTATAGTGATTCTTCAAATAAATGACTTGGTTGTGTTCTTATGAAGAATGATAGGGTTATTTCTTATGCATCACGATAGCTAAAAATTCATGAGAAAAACTATCCTACTCATGATCTTGAGTTAGCATATGTAATATTTGCTTTGAATATATAGATATATTATCTCTATGGTGATAAATGTGAGATATATACCAATCACAAGAGTTTGAAGTATATTTTCTCACAGAAAGAACTCAACATGAGGCAAAGGACATGGCTTGAACTACTCAAGGATTATGATTTCACAATACACTACCACCCGGGGAAGGCAAATAAGGTGGCATATGATTTCAGCAGAAAGGATCATGGAGTTTTGAACAAGATGAGAGTTGAAAGGGATCCTATTTTCATGGATCTAGTGAAAATAGATATGGGAATAATCATGGAAGGTGAAATATCAATACTTTTTCAAATGGTTTCCAAACCATCTTTACTAGAAAGGATAAAAAGTTCTTAGGATAATGATGAGGAGTTTCAAAAGAAAATTAAATATATGAATGATGGTAGATTGATCAACTTCATATATGAAGATGGGATTTTGAAATTTAGGAAGATACTTTGTGTTCCTGATATAACTGATCTGAAAAGGGAATTGTTAGATGATACTCATAGATCCAATTTCTCTATACACCCTGGTAGCACTAAGATGTATAGAGATTTGAAGGAACATTTTGGGTGGGAAAACATAAAGAGGGAGATTGCTGATTTTGTGTCAAGATGTATGGTTGGTCAATAAGTGAAAGCTGGAAGGCAACATCCTGGAGGAGTCATGCAACCTCTTCCCATACCTGAGTGGAAATGGGATAATATTATGATGGGATTTTTCATGGGACTACCAAAGAATCCTATAAGGAATGATGCAATATGGGTCATTGTTGTTCGTCTTACCAAGTCAGCACATTTTCTTACTATAAGAGAAGATTTGCAAATTGAACATTTGGAAAGATTGTATATTAATGAAGTTGTAAGACTTAATAGAGTACCCCTATCAATTGTTTCTGATCGTCATCCCCATTTTACATCAAGATTCTAGAAAATTCTTCAGAAATCCCTGGATACTGAACTTTGTTTGAGCACTGCCTACCACCCTCAAACTGATGGACAATCATAATGGACTATTAAAAACATATAATACAAGTTGAGATCTTTCTCACTTGACTTTCAAGGTATGTGGGATAAATATTTACCTCTGGTAGAATTTTCCTATAATAATAGCTTCCATTCAAGTATTCAGATGGCACCATATGAAGCGTTATACAGAAAGAGATGTCGCACACCAATCTGTTAGGATGATGTTGGTGAAAGAAAACTCGTAGGCCCAAAACTTGTTGAGGAAATGATGGAAAAGGTGAATGTAATCCAAACCCACATCAAATCAGCTCAAAGTAGGCAGAAGAGCTATGCCGATAACTGAAGGAATGATTTGGAATTTCAGGTAGAAGATCATGTTTTCTTGAAGGTATCTCCATGGAAGGGAGTTATACGATTCGGTAAGAAGGGTAAATTGTGTCTCAGGTACATCGGACCTTTTGAAATTATAGAACGAATTGGGGTTGTAGCTTACCATTTGGAAATGTTGTCAAGTCTCTCCAAAGTTCATGATGTGTTCCACGTATCACTGCTGAGAAAATACATACCTGACCCAACGCATGTACTCACCTATGAGGAAATTGAACTAAAACCTGATTTGTCTTATTGTAAAGAGCCTATCAAGATTCTTGATACCAGAGAACAAGTGTTGAGAAACCGGACAACTCGTCTGGTAATGTTCTATGGAGAAACCATAAGATGGAAGAGGCAACATGGGAACCCGAGGAACTTATGATGAAGAACCACCAGAATATTTTTTTGCGTTATTATTCTAGAAATTTTTATGATGAAATTATTTTAAGTATGGGATAATGTAACACCCCAAGTTTCCACGGTACGTTTCCATTTGAATAATGCAATAGCTTGCATTGTATGCAACTTTGAGATTCTAACACACCGCAACCAATCAAATTAGCCGTTATGAATAGTAATACCCACTTTTTTAAATTTTATAAATTTTATCTTTAAAAATTGATTTCATTTTTGGATTCGTAATATCAAAATTAGCTTAGGGTGAATTTTTGGTATTTTTCTGAAAACTTTCAATTTTTGATGAATAGTGAAAAACACTGAGTTATTGTTTAAAACCGACTTTTTATTTAAATAATTATTTATTTTATTTAAATTTATTTTAGGTCAAAATAGATATATAATACCTATATAAGTTCAATTTAATTCATTGGAGTCATTTTATAATAAGTTTAGGTATATAAAAATTTTATTGAACTTTTTACCGTCTTTTACCCACCTCCTAAGAGCATTTGAAAATTTGCATAAAACTTAATTTTACTGCTTTTGTGAGTTGAATTTCAAAAAAATTAGAGACACGGTTGATATCATTAAGTAAAATTTGGTTCGATAAGATAAAAATAATTTTTTTTGAATAGTATCTTTTGACTTTTATTTACCACGGTTAAAAGTAAATAGGGTAATTGAAGGTAAAAATGATATTATTATTACCCTAACACAAGTCCTAATTCTATTGTATGAGGGTATTTCGACCAAAAACAACCTTAGGAATAAAATATGATCCTTTAGGTACACCTGTATTAGATTAGGACATTTATTATTATTTAATTTAAAGAAGAGTTAAAAGTGTTAAAATCAAAGTTTAATAACTAAAAAATAATAATATAGGGTTATACATAAGATATATTACACTATAAATATTAATTATAAAAATAAAAATATTTCCTACATAATTTTATTTTATTTATAATTTTTAGACATTAAATAATTTAATTTATTTATGACACAATGATGATGCAGTAATTACCTTATTAATGAATGATTAAAATAATTGATATTATAAATATCCAAATATATATAATTTGAGACTTTTAATGAATTACACTAATTTTATAGGTTAATATGACATGTTAATGTCGATTAAATGAATTTTTTTTTTGAAGTAATAATGCTGTTATAAATTTAACAAACACAAAATACCAAATAGTGTCAAAATTGACATAAAAGAGTTTTTAAAACAAATATTTTATTATTAATTGATATTATATTCATAAAAATCTAAGGTTCATCCAAAAGTCTTAAATAATAATATATATGTCATTAATTAACCACTTTAGGTTATCATTGAAGTTTATATTATGTTTATTAACCATATAATATAACAATACAAAGAGACATGGTAAATGTCAAACTAATTAACTAAGAGTTAAATATAAAAGATAAGGTTAATATAGTGACCCAAACCTATCTAAAACCTATTGATTGAGTGGTTTTATACCCATACCCACCTTATTTTCTAAATAAATCAGTTTTGAGCCATTAGAAACAGAAAATGATTTTATTATAAAATAATATTTCAATCTTTTCCTAAGGTGCCCCTACCCCTCTTTCAAAAGGGAACTCCCCCTTCTATCAAATTAACACCATCAAAGTCATTTGTCTCGGCCTAACCCTACCCACATATCCTACCAACTATCCTCCCTTAATCCTAGAGGCCTTAATTTAGTCATAAATCCATCCTAAGGAGTCCTTTTGATCAAATCAAAAGGAAGAACCCAAAGAAGAGGTAAATATTTCATCACCTCTTTCAAGTTCTTTTCTTCTTCCACTTCCTCTCTCTTTGTTGTTTCTATTATAAAATAATAAATCCAGTATCTTATATATACTTTTATGTTATTATAAAAATTTTACAACAATATTCATTATTCTATCCATCCTATAAATGAGAAAGTCATCATATGTGCGTACGTACGGATTACCGTCTCCACATCATGGCGTAGTTTGTTATTCAAACACTTCATCTTTTGGATTGGTATAATAATGAGTATAAATGATGTAAATAATAAATATAAAATGATAATTATTCTGTATATATGATATACCATCCAATTATATACGATTTTAATATCAAAATAATGATATTGTCGCTCGTGCATATGTACGGATTACCGTCTCCACGAACGCGATAAGATTCATTCCCCATCGTATCCATTAAAGACTAATTTTCATTTGATGATTAAAATTATTTTTTAAAGACTTAATATAATTCTTAATATGAGTATGATATATTCTATCCACAACAAACATTACTTACGTAACAAAGCATATAAAGGAAAACGAATCAGTTAACACCTGAAACAATGATACTACTAAAATATTATTAACAAATCAATATTAGAAGATCATACATGATATCATATTTATGTATATAGTTATTTTATAATATAATAAAAATGTTTTAACTATAATACATGAGGTTAACATACCATCAACTATGTAAAATTACAAGGTAAGGGTTAATTCTATAATCTCTTCATTATCTGAAGTTGTTTATACGTAATTATCTACTGGTACATCTTTATCATCCACATCTGTATTTCTTTAAAATTTATTTCAAATAAATTTTACTACTTTATAGACAATGGGTTAAATTCCTTTATACCCTTATTTGACCTTATATGTTTTTTAAAGGAATCTTTCTTTCATTTTTCAAACAAGGTACTTTATGACCTTTTCAACAAAATTAAGGTAAGAATGTCTTTTTTTTAACTTATACGGTGGGTGCGGCTATTTTCCACTGTTATAACAACGTCAAATCTTCCCTTACAAGATTATAAGAATATTTTCAAAAATAAATGTTTTATTTTATAAATACATGACTTTTAAATGATTTCAAAATAAAAAGATATATTTCTCTAAAAATGTTTTGATTTCATCTATGTCAACATCCTTTGATGGATTTTAAGTTTGTTTTAAGTTGATTTATTATGATACAAAACTTCCATATTGTATTGAATGTTTTTTGATATGTTTGAATGTGTATGTGTTATTTCATACCATTCATGGTTTATAGATAAAGTATTGACATTTCATATGCTAGTTTCAATACGAATGTTTATGTTATATTTAAACCTTTTCATATGAGGAATGAATTGGACTTAGTAAGTGACGGGTGGAGCCCGCTATAGCTCCTCAATGCATTGGTAGGTCTCATGAGACAATCTAGTGTCTTGGCACAAGGCTTTGAAAAAATTTTATTTTTAGTTTTGGCACAAGGCCTTGACTATGTGGTTATGAAGTTTGGAATTATCTATTCCATCATTATCAAAGTGGGTATTGATATTGCATGTGATTATTCGACTAGTAGAATATCCATGTGAATAATTAAATCGAATTATTTGATTTTATCATTGCCATATTATGCTGAAGTTCAAGATTAAAAGTCTTTTTTTAGTCTTATACATTGCCTTAAATGTTTATATTTATTTATGAAAGTTTCTGCTATATTGTTATCCTTACTGAACATCTGAGCTCACCCCTTTCTATGTTTTGTTTTTCCCAGGAAGCGAAGAGGTATATTATGACTAACTTGCAGGGATATTCTATGGGATATGAATGTGGTTAATTAAGACAATGTTGTTTTTTTCATTGTATAATGTAATGTAAAACTTATGAATGTATCTAGTATTTTCAAGGCTACTAAACTGATCGGTCTTTTGGGACATGAATTCCTTGTGATCATGCCAATCTTATATAATAATGCACTGACTCTGGGTAACTGGGGTCGGGTTGTTAAATCAATTCCATGAATTGTCGATATGTTTGATTAGTTTAAAGTGGAAAAGTGGTTATTGAAGATTGATCTTTGATATGGTTACCATCAATTGAGGAAAAAGAATTTGATATTCAGAAAACCACCATTTAGAGAAGGTACGACCATTAGGAGTACCTTGTCATACCCTTTGGTCTAACCAATGCACCTGAAATTTTGATGAATTTAATGAACAGTATTTTTCTTGAGTATCTTGATACCTTTGTGGTAGTATTTTTGGATGACATACTAGTTTTCTCTAAGTTAGAGGAGGATCATGTGCATAATCTAAGAATAATTCTGAGCTTATTGATAACTCAAAAACTCTATGATAAGATTTCAAAATTTGACTTATGGATTCAAGAAGTTAAATTCTTGGGACACATAGTGTCAGAACATGGTATTTCAATTGAACCTGAAAAGGTGAAGGCTGTTATAACATGGGAACAACCACAAAATGTTTTCAAGATTCATAGATTATAGGGTTTATATGGTTATTATTATTGATTCATTAAGGACTTTTCAAATTTGGATTCTACAATGGCTGCACAAACTTGGAAGGGAGTAAAGTTTTCTTGGGATGAAAAATTTTAGAATTATTTTGTTGATATGGAACGTCTTTTGACTATTGCACTAGTGTTGACTCTTCCAAAGACCAGGAAGGGCTATGTGGTTTTTTTGATGCATCAAGTTCTTATTTGGTCAACATTCTTATGCAAGGTGATTATCTTATTTCCTATGTTTCTAATCAGATTAGGACACATGAGAAGAACTATCCAACCCACAACCCTGAACTAGAATCTATGATGAACACTCTTAAGAGTTGGAGAAATTACCTTTATGGAGAAAGGTTTACCATGTTTTCAGACCATAAGAGCTTGAGTTATATATTCTATAAAAAATATTTGAATCTCTTCTTGAGGAATTTTGTGGAATACCTACAATCATTTGACTTTGACATTGCCTATACCTTGGGGAAATTTAATGTCACTATAGATGCTTTGATTAGGAAACTTCTAACCCTGGATATGAAAGAATATTCAGAAGAGTGGAAGTTGATGGATCTCTTTGTAAAATTACATATTAGAGTCCAAGATTCAGGGGATGAGGTTTCATTGTCACGTTTTTAATTTAAATCTACACTTATCAAGTTGATTTTTCAATAATATTATCTTGATTTTGAGTTTTTTAGCATTTGAGACTCTCTTTATGGTGGGGAAACGAAGGCTAATTAGTCATTCTCCATGGAGGGAATTCTATGCTATTGAAATTTCTTTTTTTATGTCGTTAGCATCAAGGAAATATATGATGGGGGATTTCCATAACTTTTAATGGGAAGTGAACCTAGGAACCAATAAAATGTTATATGACATGTGGCCTAAATTTTGGTTTCTAGGTATGATATGGGGAATTTCTTAATTTGTCTCTCATTTTTATAGGTGCCAACAGGTTAAGTCCAACCACAAAAAACATTCAGGGTTTTTTCATCCACTTCCAATCCCTACATGAAAGTGGGATGCAATCTCTATAGACATTGTGGTTGGTTTTCCACTTACCTAGAGAAATAATAATTTCATATGAGTTGTGATCAATCAGCTGATTAAATCATATCACTTTATACCCATTCATGGTACAACCAAAGTTGAGGAGTTGGGAAATCTCTATATGAAATAGATTGTTTGTTTTCAAGAAGTTCATTCTGATATATTTTCTAATAGATATCCTCAGTTCACTTATCACTTTTGGATATTCCTTTAGGAGGCACTGGGATCTTAGGTCCATTTGAGCATGTCGTACCATCTGCAGTTGGATGGCCAAATAGAAAGAGCTATATATATATATATATATATATATATATATATTCTTGAGGGTATGCTTTGTGCCTATGTAATCAAATTTGGTGGGGATTGGGATGATTATTTTTGTCTGGTTGAGTTTTCTTATAACAATAGTTACCTATCCTCTATCATAGTGGCTCCTTTTGAGACCTTTTATGGAATCCCTTTAAGGTCTTTGTTGTGTTTTTCATGGATTGGTGAATTTTCCTTGGTTAGACCATGTTGGGTTCAATAGATGATAGTAAAGATTTAGTTTATTATTTAAAGAATGTTAATGGCACAGAGCTGATATAATTCTTATTCTGATCTTCATCGCAAGCTATTGGAGTTCTTAGTTGGTGACCAAGTATCTTTGAAAGTTTCACCTCAATTGGTTCATCAACAGCTAGGGAGACAAGGGAAACTTTCCCCTTATTTTTTGTTACCTTTTTAGGTTTCTGATTTGGTGGGGAAAGTTGATTACCATTTATCACTTTCACTACAGCTGACATCAATATATGAAATGCTCCATGTATCTCATCTACAAAATTATCTTTCTAATCCATCTCATGTTTTTAACTAGAGTGATCTTTAGATTGAACTTAATTCATCCATGACTGATCGTCCAGTCAAGATAATTGATTCTAAAACAAAGTCACTTCATGGGATGATGATACATTTGGTTCATGTGTTATGGTATCATGGTTCTGATAATCATGAGACACAGGAGAGTAAGGCACTAATGAAAGAGGAGTGGCCTCGTCTTTTTGGAATGGAATCCTCTGAGTAAAATTTCTGGGGAAAAAAAGTTTCCATGGTGAGAAGGTTGTAACGTCTCATTATCTTTCTATCAGTTACATTTTAAAACCTTCTTGTGATTTTCATTTTTCATTTTCTATTTAGGGTTGATAAGGTATTGGGAGGATACATATATTGGTGAAGTCAAAGATTTTTTGGATTCTCAGCAAAAAAATTGTTTGTTTTTGTAGTCCACTAGGGATTTACATGCTATGTAATCTAGTTACATGATGTGTAAATTTTGATAACAATAAATCTGGTTTTTATCAAAATGTGATAGGTTTTTCGATAAATATGGTATTTCTCAATTTCACAGTGTGTAATTGGGTTACACGTCGTGTTAAGTCCCGATGGTTGTTTTTTAACAAAAATCATGGCTGAATTTGCTTTTCAACCTCTCCAGTTTTTGTTTCTTTTGACCCAAGAGCCATTCCTAGGTGATTTTTGAGCCCTCAAACCCTTTTGGATCATTTCAATCAGTGATTGATTACTGTTTCAGTTGGGATGTGACTCATCAGGTAAGAGTTCTCCCTGTGTCTTCGTCACTTTCTCTTTTCTTCCATGGAGTTTGATTGATCATCTTGGTATTGATGGTTCTAAACTCTATGTTTTCACATATTGTTTCTAGGTTGAGTTCCTAGATCTTCTGCACCTTCGTTCTTGTTGGTGGGTTCCATTGTGGGCTTTTTATTTCCTTGAGAAAGGTAGGTGGTTCTATTGAGATGGCCAAATTTTATTAAAAATGAATTTATTGATTTAAATTAAATTGTTTCATTTAATTTCAATTACTTAAACTAATTTCAAATGGTTTATTGAAAACCCAATTCCATTGAATTGGTGATTGGAATGTAAAAAATTATATTTTTGGCATGAAATTGGGGGAAAACCCAATTCTAGTGAATTGGGGTGTGTTTGAGAAATTTATGGAAAGTTATGGAATTTTAATTGTTTAATTTGAATTTATGAAATTTATTTGTGGAAATTTATTTCAAATAGGTATTTGAGAAAATGTATTAAAAATGGTTTTGATAGAAAACTAGTTGTTTTTTCTTGGAAAATTCATGTTTTTATTAAAAACCCATTCTGGGTTTTAAATGGAAAATTGGCCCTTTTGAAATGGGGTAATGGGATTTAAATGTATTTTAATGTTGCTTAAAATAAATTTACCATCATTGATTGTACTATATCACATGTAAGACTAGGTAGTTAGTGTATTATTTAGGAGAAACATGCTGGTATGGGAACTCGCTAGAACCATATTGATGCTTTACAACACTAAAAAAAATACATATTAGCACATCTTATTCCCCATTGTGACATATATGAGTCATCTATTGCTAGTGACACCAGATGTGTGTACACATTATGGTTTATCCCCTGAGAGTGTGATGATCCCATAACCTAGAACTATCATACATTTTGGTATATGACCATGTTATTCACTTCTTTATATATGAGATATAAATATGTGCTAATGTTTGTAAACTATTTTACATCCCTAGTGAATTTATATAAATTTTTTTATATAAATTTTTTTTGAATCCATTTATTTATTATATTAACATCATATTAAATGTAAATAATGATTTGTTTAAATATTCTATTGAAATTCCAAACCAATTTATTTGAAAATTGAATGCCCTCTAATTGGTTAATTAATTATTGGAATTTTATTATGGAATCAAAGGTGAGACACTACTAGGATTTTAGCTCACACCCTACATGTGCCTTAGGGTGATTGTGGATTATCTCCTTCTAGGTTCGATTAGGGGTAAATCACAAATTGGAGGTGGTTCTAGTTGTTTATCGGTGGACTCGAAGAGTTCCGTCCGTTGGGACTTGGGCTATTTATCTTTCTTTTTTACTGGTAATTTTCTGTAGTACATTGGGTTTTCATACCTTTTTGAATTCTGGTACACATCTCCTAGTGAAGTTTCTTTTTTATAAATACTGATTTGTTTTTCTACTTCCACAATGTTTGTGGAAAAAACTATTCCCACCGTCGTTTTGTATGATTCCAAGTGTTAGTCTCCAACCCGTGGGGATTAGGAACTCCCTTCATCTCATGTTAGTGTCGGCTTGGCTATCAGGCTACCAGGGTACCCGGGCTAGTTTTTGACACATTCTAGTTGGAAATTGTTTATTTAGACCAAGTATGTGGAATAATACTAGGATTACTGGTGGCTAGGGGTGATAGGAAAATCATGATCAGGTATAGTTGGTTTTTCATGAAATCTATTTCATTAGTTCATACCTACAATCAAAATGAATCGAGGTAGAGGGTGATAGTGTATTAGAATTGGAAATGGATATATGATTTTAGTAGGAGTTTTACTCTATGGGTACTCTTTTCAAATATTAGCCTTGCGTTTGTGGTACAAGATAGACAATGTGGTTCCAAGATCCACTATCGAGATGGAAATAGCTTAGATATTTAAATAAGGTCCCCAAGAAACTATCTTAGTGTGAAAGGAAGTAATGGTATTAGAGTTGGTTTAGGTATTTAACTTGGAAGCATCCATAAGGATGATCTAAAGCAACATAGCTCATTAGTTAAGGGAAATTTTGAACTAAAAATGTTATGGTTCTATAAGTAGTTCACCAAAGAGATGTGATGATTCCATCATGGAACTACCAATATGATAATGATAATTCTGTCAGTAGTGTAACATTATATTTATATATAGTAGGGCCTTAGATACTATTCCTAATGTTTTCTTAGAAGAGATAATTATTTCATGAGTGTACTATTTCAATCATGTTTCCACAGGGAGTGTTTGAAGTAGATTATGGTTTCAATGAGTGGTTGGAATTGTTGAATAAATAAGTACCTTAGGTATCCTTTTTAGATGGGGGAACTCGAGAATGAGAGGTCTATTTGACTAATTGTGAAATACTGATGAAGATGTGTGCTCGACTTCTTAGTGGTGTTTAGCCTTCCCTTATTCTCTTTTAGAAGAGTACTGAACATGTGTCTCGATTGAATATGGTGGAGGTCATCAGTACTCTTCTAATAGTTTTTATAGTGGGTAATGGAATCCCCATGAAATGGTTGGGTGCCTGGATGAAAGAAAAAAAACTAGAATTATGTGGACCAACATATCACACATCCAAATTTCATATACATATACATATATTAGTTGATGGTTGAGTTGTGAAAAAAATTAGGGTTGAGGTCCAAAGTGCGTCTAGTCATTGGTTTAATGGATCATTCACTAACACCGCCTCATGACTATAAGGGGAGTGGACTTTTTATTACTTTTCTAATAGGGCTTCCATAACCATCACTTTCATATGGTATTGCTGAAGGTGGGGTAAGTTCAATCCATCCTAGGATACTTATTGGTGGGAAAGGGCCATTATAGTAGGAATAGGCCAAATCCACTCCAAATGTTCTGACAGTGTTGATGGTGGAATTGGTTGGGCTATGAAAATCATAAAATGTAAACAACTATGAGTGGATTAGTAAAATCAAGCTAGAAAATAGATGATCATACCAACAACTGACACAGGTTCACCAGTATAGTATACTATTTAGCATGTGACAATCCCGTTTGGAAGGAAACTAGAAAGATATTAAACTACCAGTTATGTCACTATTGGAGTAGAGTACTGAGTATAGACCTATCTCATTGGATCACCTCAAGTACATGAATCCAATAGGTGAGGATAAATCAATGAGTGTAGTGACTATTTATTAAAAACACATAAATCTACTAAGAGTTTATCTTATGTATAGAGTGTGACACATTCCTAGTACTACAAGGCTGATGATGTTGGGTACCGAGCAGAGGACTCCCAGTCAAACCGACCTAGTGGTAAATGGAGGCAGTAATCCTAACTATTCAATGGTAGTGAAATTCATTATCACATAAGTAGTTACCTACATGAATGGTTTCATGACTATCTATTTGTATTTGAAATGGAATCTGGTGAAAATGAACTCTTAGTTCATATTCTTAGCTCCCCATGTAAAGATGGTAAGACCCCGTGCACCTTGATTATTCTCTTCAATGTGAGAAATACTATTGAATGCCTCATAGGATGGTAGTAGTGATATATTCTTCTACTACCACTACTTTACCAATAAGTAGGTCCACTCATTCAATCAATTCTTAATTATATAATCTAATAACAACATGTTTCAAATGGATCGACTCACCAGTTCCACTATAGGAACAAAAATGACCACCATATCTGCATTGGATCCAAAGGTTCTATACAATTCATAGATAGGTATGAAAATAGGTTCATCCATTCAAACCCTTTGTTTCAATTTCTTGGAATTTATGGTTTCCTAATACTCTGATATAGTCATGGGGAAGTTGTCTTGTTATCATCTCTATATGGTGGTGTTTTGGGAAAAGATTGATTTCAGTAGTCTATTTGGAATGAATACATCCTAAAGAGTAATGTGTGGTGTGAAATAGACCAAGACACAAAACTCTATTTAGTCTTTATTAGTGTTCAACACTTGACTGCAAGAGGGAACAACTCAAATATGGATAGGTAATTAAAAAGTCAATCTGAGCTATCAGCCATAGTGTGTTGGGTAGTTCTGTGTGGTTGGGTTCTCATGAAATGGATCATAGGTACGTTGGGGATAACATGATGATGAAACCCAAGAGTTCAAATTGATGGTATCATTTGGAACATCAATTTTGACTCATCACCTCTTAGAGAGGAAGATGTTTCCATGGGTTTGGTTATTCACTGATTGAAAACTATGGTATGTTAGTTGGGTTTAAAACATCATGACACGGTTCAGTTCCTATCTACCATGTCATCAAGATAACTGAAAGGTACACACCCTTGTATGAGAGGAATGTAATCAAGTATGAGGCCAATCCATTGTGATATGGAACCTAGGTTGTGTTATATGGTATAGCTACGTTGTTGGTGTCACCTCTTTTGGTGGTGGTCAATCGTGTATGGATCTTGGAACTCCACATGGACTCATTCTTGGAATTAGAAGAAGAACAGTACCTAAAAAGATATTTGAGATGTGAACCATCCCTTTTAGCATTATATCTTTAATTTTTGGTAGAGATCTTGGAGCTATCATGTAGTAAGAGTATTTGTACAAATCATACAACTAGATATTGGGTATCTTAGAGCTTAGGGTCCACCAACCCACTCTAATGGAAAGGTACTTAAGACAAACCGCCAGATACACTTCCATTGAAATTACACCATATAAAATACAAATAACATGAAAAACACAAATGATTTGGATGGAAAATGACATTCGATCCATGGGAACCAATCGAAAATGCATTGGATTCATGGTATGGTCAACCTTGGGGCCAATGCATCTTCCAAAACATCAGTTCGATTAAAGCTAGTTGTTTTGGGTTTAAAGGGGTGAATTCAACTCATATAATATTCAATGGTTCGTGGGTTATATGGTGGATATGGTGGTTCTTGAATTAGAGTTGGAGGTATTATACTAAACTAGTAATAGTATTAGTATGTCTATGATTTCTTGGTGGCATGGCATTGTCATGTTTCAGTTGAGGGTGGTTAGTTTGGAATATCATGGTTGTTGGAATGGTTAGTTGGTGTGCTTGAATGGGTGGTTTGGTAGTTGAGATATCTTAAATGATATAATAAACAATCTGGGAGAAGATGGAGGTTGTACTGATGGTCAGTTGGAGTTAGTTCATGGGGAGTAGTCATGTCTCTAGAATTGGACTATGTAGAAATCCAAGGTTAAGCTGCCAATAGGTCATGCATTGACTTAGATAGCCAAAATAGTCATCTTATCACCCCCCCCCCCCCCAATATGTTCCACCTTTTAAACCAATTCCATTTGAGTGAGTATACTTGAGGCCAATCACCGTATCTATGGAATAATTTAAATTGTGCATGCATTCTTTTTTAATGGAAGGGGTTTTTCTACTAGACTATATCTGGATTCTCGACTCATTGGTTGTGTTTATCGTGTGGTTTAGTGGAATGGTGTTGCTAATTGGGATTGAGTGGATATGGAACTCTTGTAATCTAACCCACTTGAATTCCGCCAAAAAATTACAAGGTTCATGGTCATATAGCATGATTTGGAGTTCAAATGACCAAGAATGAAAATACCAAGGGTTCCATTATTCTTGGATAAGGGGTATGGTGAAGTGCTCGATGCTAACCACTAATGAACAAAATTCCTTCCTACTAGTGAACCCAAACACTTGATTCTAGGCCTTTTCCTACTATATCAGAAATAAAAAAGTGGTATGATTGATGTCATGTCATGAGTTATTTTGAATTCATCAATGGTGATAGTCAAAAAACATGACTTCTATACTTGAATGATGACCTGAAATAGACTAGATGTTCAATAAACACATCAACCGTTCCTGAAAGAAATTCAAACCACATCAGGATTATCTATGGTGATTGTAATGAGAGTGTTTGTTTGGATGATATATTTCATGAATTACAATACATTGGTTGTCGTATTGGGAACAAATGGAATGGGTTTGGTGCTACCTTAGTGATGCAGACTCGCTGCTTATCTTTTCCAAGAATGTATGACTCCCCCATGTATCCATTGTCACTTTTTTGAAGGTGGTCTAGCAGAAAAGTAGTATATAGTGGTATTGTGATTGAGATGGTAGTTAGGGGTTGTGTTTTGGAGTGGGTGGATCCATTACATTTAAGTAATTCAACTGCCAGGTAAAACCCCAATGTGACATCTAGGAAAGTACCCCATTAGAGTGTGGTCGAACTCAGGAATAGTCAGGGGATGAAAGTGTCCTATTCGTTTTGGTACCAGTATCCCTTTGGTTAATCATCATCCCTGTTCTAGCCATCCTTTCCACCAAAACATCTATAGACACTAGATAGCCATGGGGGGTTGGGATATTAGGTTTTCTAGAACCATCCATTCCATTGAAAATGTTGGGATATGATCTAAACCACTAGAAGAATGGTGGGAATAGTCCATATGGGAAACAAACACACTACCTGAAATGAAAAGAGGAAACTTTTCTATTGCACTGGTTGTATATGATATCCTTTGATCAATTACGAACATGCCATTCCTGATTTATTTCATTCCCAACCTTGCACGATATTCGTTAGGAATTAACATGACTCGTACTTCTAATATAAACCCCTTTACACCCTAGGGATACTAGGATGGAACATGCATATCTTCATTTATTATCATAGAAGGACAAATCACTCAAATAGAAGGGTCATAAATCTTAAAAAGGTTCCATGGTAGTCAAATCCACCCATTATGCTGAATGGAAAATCATATCTGAGAGTCGAATGCACCTACTAGACATAATGAGTAATAAAATGGAGGAAACAAATGGGATAGTATTTGGATATAGGGATGGAATTGAACATGGATCTAGGATTAATCAATTTAAATGCGGAAAAATGATCTAGTTTTCTAGTGGTATGAAATTCATAGCATTGAATCTAGATCCTATAATTTTCTATATAGTGGTGTTTGGGTTGTATACCATCATGAAAAAGGAATATTAGGTTATGCACACTGATTCAATCATCTATTTTCTCTCATGGATGTTCCAAATGGGTCATTTTTTTGGTTCTTTGGGTGTTCAAATTGACAATACTTCAATAGAACACTGGGAATATGAGACTAGATGTATCAAACAAAAAGTTTCTGGAATTATTGAATGCCAGCCAATTCACAAGAAAATGATGACTGGTCTCAAATTGTGGGATATCCTGATTCCTACCAGTCATGGGAATGATGAAATGATTATAGGGGACCCAAAAATGGGAAAAACTAGCATTTAGTTCAATACCTTGATTTCCCAAAATAAAGTGAATGCCACCACTTAGGAATAAGATAATCACTATTGTGTCTATATATCTATAGGATAGAAATTCTCAATGGTTGCACAAGTCATTCAATTACTCTTGAATGGTTCTAGTATGATGTATTCCATTCTGGTGTATACTACCACTTAGGAACCTTCTCCACTTTAATTTATTGAACCATATTCTAGGTGTAAAATGGGAGAATATTTTCACAGTCATAAAATGAACATTTTGATCATATATTATGATCATTAAAAAAATAGGTAGTTGTGGATCAACAAATGGAATTATTGTTACATGGACCACCAGTCCATGAGGCAATCCCATGCATTTTTTCTATTTACATTCACATATATTAGAATAAGAATATAAACAATCAGATAATACCATTGTAGCTAGCTTAACTGAAATTCCCTTTTTAAAAACACTATCGGGAGATGCCTTAGCCTATATTCTCACCAATGTGATCCCAATTACTAATGGAAAAATATATTCAGAAATGAAGCACTTTTATCAAGGTATGTTCCCAAAAATCAATGTTGGGTTATCATTCAATCGAGTTGGATCAACCACTTAGGTGAAAGTTATGAAAAAAGTATGATTTGCTTCAAAACTAAAATTAGAATAATATTGAGAATTGATATCCCTTACTCAATTTGGTTCAAACCTAGATGAAGTATCTTAGGCTATTACCAATCAAGGTTCCTGGATTATAGATTTTTTAAAACAACTACTACATCATCAACTAGATCTTGAATGACATATACTGGTACTATATGAAGTTGTCAATGGTTTATTTGATCAATTTTATGTTGATAAAATAACACAATATGAGATAGTAATCACACACCACCATAGTTACGGTTGGCCTTTAAATCTAGATTGGCTCACTAGGTTCACACTCAAGGTCAAGAAGAAAATCAATCACTTATTATATGAAATCACACCATTGATCAACTAGATAGATATAATATAGTAGACATGGTCCGATTCATTAAACCCCTTTAGAAGGCATGCTCTTGAAATTTGTGACTTAAAGGAGGAAGCTACCTATGGTCAAAGGAACTAGATATCTTGATCTCTCGGTATAGTGTTGCATTGAATGTATATTATTCTTTTTCAATGAAAGGATAACTACCATCATCATCCTTCTATAATGATATGACCAAGATCCCTTTAAGTACTAGTTCAAGGCTTCTTCTTGGGGATGCCATGATCAACCACCAACTCTCATCGATGGATTCTATCCTGATGAAATAATGACATCAAGGGTGGATGAAACTATTGAAAAAGTACAATATGGGTTCTATGAATTCTCTGAAACACTATACTAAATTAGTATGGAATACGAAGGTGGTTCTATTGAATAATAGAGGTATGATGTCTCAACTCCATGATTTGATGAATATGATTGGTGGTGATGGGTGTAGAACACTTGGGGGTGATTGGACATAAAAATTCCCACTGAATGAGTCAACATAAAGAGACAAACCATTGGGGGTTCAATCACAAGTAGAGGTTGGATGGTCAGTTTTAATAATCCTAGTATGTAAGGTGTGGATTCATAAACACCTAGGGGTGCATGGGATCATTAGTAATGACAAATAAATGAGCAAGTAAATTCATCCCTATCCTTGGTTTACTACCTATATTATACCAAACATTTAAGGACCTCATCTGGGATAATTTATGTATCCTAGGGGAAATGGAATGATAATATGGAATAATTGACTTCTCCTACTACGTACACATCAAATTCATCCCCTTCAGGATTTAGGTATGATAAATTGAAATATAAACCCCAATATCATAGATGGAGAAGTATGATTTGAGGTGTTCAGGTGCAATTATCCAGTAGTGATAGGATCCTATTTTCTATTTACACTTTAAAAAAAGAAATGAAAATATATGGAACAAAACTAGATACTATTTTTAATGCAGTACATCCATGGAAATTATGATCTCAAGAGGGATCCACACAAATCATACAGAGGATCATTGAGTTTCATAATGATATCTATCACTACCGATTTTTGATCTTGGATTCCATTTAATAGATTTTGGTTTTAATGTTATGGTTATTCCCCTTTCCCAATCTACTATAGAACAAATGGATCATTCATGACACTACTATTGGGATTCTTCAGACAATATTTACTTGTATCATACTAATGTTCATTGTTATCTCTTCCTTTACTCTGTTATACTTATTTTATGAGATCATCAATTTTATCTTGAATACCAAATTGATTGGACATCAATGGTATAAGAGGTTGCCTCTTCTCTATGGTACTTATGGGGATTTCTCTTGTAGTGCACTCGGTAAGTGAACCCCCGTCTAGTGTATACTATTATAGTAGAGTACTGAGATGTTCTTGAACAATTGATTGTTATGATTGGGTTAATAGAATGAATAATTGGGTTTAATTTTATATAGTATCATTGAATTACAAGATGGGGATCTAAGTGACTGTTGTTTCTATACAAGATACTTCTATTTCAACTACTGCTGGCCTATAGGTGCATTTTAATATGGGTGGAGTGGATGGGTTGCAACCCAATCAATTGGCCCAAGCCCACACAATTGAAATGATGGAATCAAGACCTATGGTCATTGATTTGTAGCTATGTGAATGGGTAATCCCTATAATTATATCACATAGTGAGAATTGATGAGGGAACAATGGATCAAGGTGGTTTAGAAAGAGTTATATTAGGATATTAAAATAAAAAACTATATTTGAAGGGACCAAGGCTTCCATCTGGGAATACTGAATCTCCAGCAGAATCATCCTATTTTCATATTTTTGATAAAAAATGATTCATATGATTTATCAATACAAAAGGTGTTTTTGAACTAGAAATGGTTCGAGTGGTTCCCAATAGAACACAAGGTCATCCCATATATTTCACTACACTCCCAAGTGTCCTTATGGGAATGGTTTTCTATGGTGTTCTATATCTTTGCTAAGACATACTATATAAAAACTTGGTTCCCCCGGGTGAGGTGGGTGTATAGCTCATCTAGTGGAGCATTGGGATTTTAACCTGATTATTGTAAATTCAACTCTTACTAAACCCAGCCCCCATTTGACGAGTGTCTTGTGAAGATAAGGGACATTCCCCCTTATGGTGCACTAATACACTCAAATTTGAATGTTATGCCTTTATCTTGGTATTACCCATTATATTATCATGGATAGAAAACAATATCATGTCCCACACCACACCACGGATCCACTTGGTGGATGATGGAATTCGAGTGTTTGAGATGGAAACCACCTTATTTTTTTTTACAAGAAGTTTTTAGGATATCAGGTAGGTTCCCAATGAATTCCCCAAACCAAAGGCAAGTGAATGGGGAGGTAGTGGGAACAATTTGATGTTGATTGGTTCCATGTTTAACCCATTGACCATCATTGACTTCCCAGTGCTCACCCAATCACTAAAGAGTTGTAGCTCAACTAGCCGGTAGGATGAAGGGGACCGATCATCAAACATCACTAAGGAAGTGATGTGGTTCAATACAAACTACGATGTCCCAAGACATCCAAATGATAGTAGCACTTGGAAAAACCAATGATATGAACTCACACCACTAAATTTGTGATATAGGAGATTCCCATAACTATCTAGTGTGGAATAATACATTGAAACTGTAATCCTATGAAATGAGGTAGGTGTATGAGGATATGGCCAATAAAATTTCATAGTAGTGCACAGATACCATTTACCACTGCATAAATGGTAGAAACAAGGGAATAAAAATTGAGTGTAATTCAATAGAATAAAGGTATTTGTTGCATTATTGAACCCAATTCCCATAACTACAAGACCCATATTGGCCCATAAACACACTGAAGGTCATGAGGTATGACATAGAAGGTGGGGAAGATATTGTGTTTACTGTCATGTGATTGGTAGCTGGTCTGCACCTACTAGTAATACTATGACATCGAGAATGAATTTTGTGTGATTGGTAGTATTAAATTCCCACATCATATCATTCTCATTGGTTTGGGATATAAGATGATCTAATTCCCCTATAGCATAAGTCATTTTCATTGGATGATATTTTCTTGTGGATGTGTTCTAAAAGTACCTTTCCTTCTAGTTTCCACCTTACTCTAAGGGAAAGTTGTTTGTGACTAATCTAGTGTATGGGTACGTTGTACTGTAATGATTTTAATATCAAATGGTTATTTGTGATTGAATTTCCTCTAGTTCATCAACAAGACCAGATTCCACTAGGATGACTATTTTTGAAGATGGTACTACAAGAGAGAGACAAATGACACCACACCAAGTTAGGGGAATGAAAAATACAACCAATAATATTTCAAATCCAACAAGGTTGTTGGACAATGACTATCATGAGAGTGGTAACTACTCATCTCATACTAAAATATAGGAACTAGAAAAAATTGAACTCTAAGAAGCATAGTTTTCATTAAAATGGTAGTTGAAGATATGGACACAGGTTTCCTATCACATAGGAGGTAGTCATTCTAGTAGCCTTGAATTGATGGTGTTCTAGTGTTCATGCCAATGGGAGAAAGTGGGTATTGGGGGTTGCGGTAGATATAGAAAAACAATTTTGGTTAGAGAATGTTGAACTAGGGTGGACTATATCATATATGATATATATTTGATGGACTCTAGAATCAAATTATCACCAAAAAATGAGGATAGGGTTTTATACCCATTGTATTTAAAAATTAAAAAGAGATCATAAATAATGGAATAGAAGTGAGACTGTGAGAACTGATATCCAATGGGGAAATGATTGATCCAATGCACAACACTATCTTAATACCGATATAGTGCATTTGGCCGTCTCTTTTTTCCATACACCCGAGAAGGCCCAAGTGTTATTTGAGGTGGGAGTGAGGGGATCATAAAAACTCCAATCAATTGAAATGGAGGTTTAAATGGTATGAAAAGTGGAAAAAAACAAATCATTAAGTTTACTATAAAGTATGGGGCATAGAACTGGCCTACCATGCTACTCATACAGGATGAGGGGATTCATAAAATTGTGTCCACTCAAGTGTGGTTGTATTGAGTTTTAGTACTCTACTCTGATAGTGTGGTAAGGGGTGGTTTTTTATTTAGAGTCATTGTATTGGGGGTATATCATCATCACATAGTCCATGGGTAGTAATTGATTGGAGCTACTAGTTTGACTCAAGTATTGGGGAGGCATAGTTAAAATTAGGTATTATATGTTTCTAGTCGAGTATGTTACAAACCATTGGATAGATATGCATGGGGTTAGGGGTCAAATAAGAAAACCCATTTACACCACCAATGAAAACCCATTACGGTGATATCATACATGAGGAACCATTTTCCTAAACCAATAACCAAAGGTATCAAGGATCATTTCCAAGTGATTCCTACCTATTCTCCCCATTGCAACTCTAGTGAAACCTCAGGCACTACCTAGTCATTTACTAGGATAATTCATGTATCCTATGTTGTTCATGGCCTTGGAGGGCGATTAAATTAGTTGGGAGGACCTAACCTTAGTCTAATAACTATATTATACCAAACCTAGGAGGACCCGGTGAGTGATCACACTATGAAATGGAGTACTTTGACCAGATCAAATACCACCTATGGACCTGGTGAGTTAAGACACTTTGAAATAGAGTATATGGACCATGTGGTGTTTCCAAGAGTAATATAATATTCCTATAATTTCCCCATGGATTTTACATCCATTATTTTAGTGTCCAAATATATTTTATGGATTGAAAACAACATGAACTCATAGGTTCTCTCATGGTGTGAAAGGAAGAAACTCATCAACCAATCCGAATGAAAAACATATAGTAGGATGAATGGAATCAAACTCAACCCAACTATTTATCTAGGAGGGTTGAGATAGGATGAAGTCAATTTCAAGGTTCAATATGGCTATAGGGGTTGAGTGTTTTAGTGAATGAGATGGTGGATGGTGAAAAATAAATGGGTGTTGGTGATGCTACTACTGCTTTATCTAGACTGGCGGTTGGAATTCAAAATTAGTTTAGTGTGTTGATTTAATCCATGGTGTACAATAACTCAACAGAAAAAAAAAACATTTTTCTATGTGATT
Organism: Viscum album; assembly: GCA_963277665.1. Classification (NCBI taxonomy): domain Eukaryota; kingdom Viridiplantae; phylum Streptophyta; class Magnoliopsida; order Santalales; family Viscaceae; genus Viscum; species Viscum album. The sequence continues at coordinate 566,837,465 of OY728153.1, read as the reverse complement.
TTGGGGTTTTTTATGACTGAAGCTATAACCTGGTTTGCATAAATGATGGAATTTTTTCCCTCATCTTTATTTCAACTTGGTTCACCCTCTTTCCTCAGGCCATTATCGGGGATACATCATGTATTCTAGGTTTTCCCTAGTCATAAACAGGTCCCTAACTAGGATACTTGAAGTATCCTATGTTTTTACAAGCCTTGGAGGGACAGTGTAGGCTTAGGAAGCTCCTTGGACAAGAATACTTGATAGGCAGTATGTTCAAGATTCAATTTCCTGAGTTTTCAATTAGATGTCTAATGATAATATACATTATCCCCTAGCATTCACCTACACCTTAATTTTTCTAGTAACTCTTGGAAGGTAGTGGATTGATGGTATGTACCCATTGTAAAACCACAGTAGAGTGACTTGACCAACTAGGTAAGAGTACTTTTCAGTGATCTAGTACAATAATGGAAATGGTATTTCCATAGGTAGAAGTTACATAAATAAATTATAGTGTGAATGAAATCAAGTACCATGGGTGCTGTGGAATTCAACCACTAATCCACCGACCCGTGTTTCGATCATTGGTGTACTCGTGGTCTCGGTATTGTTCTCCCTTTCTCATGTCGGTATGATAGACAATATACTAGTGTTGGTAGTGTAGTTGTAGTTCCCCTTGATTGATTTACATAGAATATATTCCATCCTCTCGCTATGTCATATTTTTTTCCTTAACAAGTCCTAGGATGATAACGACTTTTCATAAAGTGGTGATCCAATGGTGTGAAACTGTGTATGATATGGTAGTTCAAGTGGATATTTCATTTATTCCAATTTGTAAACTCATTATGTGAATGATGGAAGTATAAAAGGTCACTTATTCAGTAACTTCATTCTACATTCAATGAAACTAATAATCTTGATTATCTCAAATTGGATGGGATGTTCTAGTGGACTTTTCATATCTTGATCGTGATATTCCTTAGATTAAAGAGGATTATTGTTTATTAGGGGTATTTTGTTCCCACATCATCGTGGATATTGTTAAAAATTTAATTGTTTAATAAATAAATGGGAACCTTATATACAATAAAAAATTAGGTCTCAATCTCGGTATAATATAGGTAGTAGAGTAAACTGTCTTGTTTTCCATGTCTCTATATGTTTTCTCTCACTATAAGGATGAAAATGGGATGAATGTGTTGGTAATGAGCGCATAGAAGAAGACCCAAAAAATGGGATTTTAACAATTTTCCACTGATGATAGACATTATTACATCACCTATTGAGGAATGATTTCTGGTTACCTCCTGAGGATATCCACGTGAATAATTTAAGAACAAAATATACTGAATAATTACTACTTTCGATCAGAAGAAGCATTGTACATATTCTCCTCACCAATGATTTTTTATTGAAGGATCCTAATTTGAATCCATGTATATCATCCACATTATCTTAAAAAACCTTTGGGAACATCTATTGTAAGAATCTAGGTTCTAGTATGGAGTTTTGACGATGCCTTCGATGTCCTCATGATCACCGCTGCTCTATTCCATCGATCTGTGAAGAAGTAGTGTGATCGAGTTCCTATAACTAGAGAATATCTCTCTATGAATTGAGAGAGAGAATAAGGGAGAGAGTATCTCACCATTGATCAATGAAAAGTACCTATCATTAGCTCACTCTCCTCTATTAATAGTGAATCAATAAATATTCGAAATAAAATCTCGATACCCAAATATTAATTTATCACTAAATAAATGATATATTATGATTGTTGTACTAAATCATAAATATGATTTATATTTTTATCACTTTCTTATAATATAATAAATATATTATGTGATAAAACCCTATCCATTAACTTAAATCATCATTCCTGCAAATATTAAATGAATCTTGAATATTTTAAACTAATATTTGTTCAAATAATATATTTCATAATAAATAAATTCAATAATAATTATTCATAACTTGAATAATATGATTTTATTTACTCTTTTGGTGATGATACATCCTTGTAAAAAACCCAAACCCCGATGGTCGGTCCCACCATGTCCAAACCTCTTATTCACCAAAATAGGTAAGACTTTTGAATATTCTATTGTGTGTGACCCTCTAGGGTCATATCTCAATAGCAGTGAATATCATTTATAGACCAAGAATGGAGTCTAGAAACTCATCCAGTCCCCTAAAGAGACAAATAGTAGTTATAAAAATGACAACCAACCTATGAACATGAACTGTGTAATATAATCTCTTTTTATTTAAATATCTCATAAAGAAAGACACACACTTTTGTCACCACCCTTTATTGCTTTATTATTTGTTAATATAATAAATTGGATTTACCTTGGTCAACCATGGCCATGAATTTATCAAGGTACTACCATATTTATCAACCAGTCCTGAGATATATAAATTCCATAACTTGGAAGCGACAAATCCAATCTTGGTCATTCAACAAATGTTATACCACCAATGATGCACCCAACACAAGCTATCTCACCACTATTTCATTATCATGGTTTTTTCCTTGAATCAAAGTACGCGATCAAATGGAACCCATTGGAAATAAACTCAAGTCAGTAGACCAATACACATGTTCATAGATAGGAACTACCAATGAAACTTGAAACTTGTGGTGTTCCTATTGGAAGGTATGTCCTCGTGATCTCAACTACTAGATATCACCAAGTGTGAACATCATGAGAAGTAGTCCCAATGATTATGAGGCCCCAACACCTGATAGTCAAACATCGATTGTGTACAGTTAGTACAATGTATCTAGACCATAGGAAATATATTTAATATTAATGTCATAGTATCTCAAGTTTCTCATTATAGATTGATATCTACTATAACCTTTTTATACGAAAATTAATCTATGGAAATTAGTATTGAATAGTTGATGTATAAATATCTACACTATAATGGTAAGTATAAATCATGTATATCTAACTATAAACATGATATGTTAATCAAAAGTACTATTCAATTTGGTTTTAGGAAACTACTATTAAAACACTCCCACTTGAACTAGATCCAACTTGCTAACCATCCTTGTTAGCACTCACATGATTAAGATCATGTTTCTGCAGAGTCACAACTTTAGTTGTTGGGTCTGCCATGTTTCTGCTACGTGGCTATTTTTCTATATGCGACTTCACATCCTTGAGTAAATCATATTAAGAGATAGAAATACTTAGTGTATGTTATTTTTTCCACTTTAAAAACATGACATCTTGGCTAGTAAGAATATCATAATTTATATTATGATAATAATTTACTAACTATGTTTTATTCTAAGAAATTGAACAAATTTTTTCATTTAACTTCTTCTTAGCTACATCAGAAGCTGAAACATACTATATATTTGTAGATATGGATACCACTATCTTGAATGAGATTGTATTTCCCATTACCTTATCCTAACTACGATACTAGATCACATGGATCTAAAGAAGACTAGTTGTGTCCCTTGAAAACTTGTATCCTTTCTTCTCCACTTACTAGGTACATATCATGTATACTTTCTCAAGTACAAATGTATAGTTTTGAATTCTTCCCTTGTAGTTAATTGGGTTATATCTAATATTTTTATACTCTAAAGTATATTCAGGAAATATCAATTCTTGTACAGATCACGGCACGCGTGATTGATCTATCGCTAAAGCGTATGGAATCCAACTCACCACATTAATCTCCTCTTATGTCTCAGACATGTCAACCTAGAGAGATATATACCATGTAACATTAGAAAAAATTCTATAATTATATTTTTCCTACTTGTATTTTTCAATACTATGTCAATATATGTATGATTGACTAGTTCTAAGAAATTGTTAGATCTACCTCAATAGATTTTGTTCCCTAGAACTTAGGTTGGTACTTTAAGTCAATCACTATAGAATTACATTCATCCCGGTCTTAGTTAATTGTAATACCAATAACTATTTTCCATATGTTATCAAACATATTTCACTTGGAAAATAATTTCTATCACACAAACCTATGGTAGAATCATGAGAAACACTCATTCCAAATTAATGATCTAAGATCTTATTGCTTATTTTAATCTTGTACTAGATTTTAGTAACTTGTAACCCTTATTATCATTTTATGATGTCACCATACCTTTCTGGTTGAATCGTATAGACACCTTCAATGAAAGGTGGTCTTGATATCCAATGCTCAAAAAAATGATCTTAGAAATTAGCTATGATAAATAAAATTATAATGTATTTAGGAATAATGACTTGGTATAATCAGTCGATCTTGTTTGATATTGTGCTTGTACCATATATGTATAATCTCATTTGAATACCCATCACAGTATTCAAAAATAATAACCCCCTTTGCACTTTGATACATGGAACCCATTGTTGAATTTTAATTAACATTTTCAATCTTAGCTAATTTTCATATACTACCTACTTATAGGAATTATTATTCTCAATGAACAATTTATCACCGGCCACGATGAATATAAAACCATAAATATAGTTTTAAACTTCCTACACAATATGTGTCTCTGGAATATTCATGTTCCACATTCACTTGTGGAACTAGTTCCTATTCCAACTACATGTGCATCTCTACCATTGACTAAACCGTAACACCCCAAGGTTTTGAAAATAAATATAGAATGCAATTTTATAATCTATCCATTAAACACAACTTTTCCTCTTCTATGTTTTGAATTTCAAAAAATGGTCATCTAGAGTTGTGTTCAGTAAGTCATTTAGAGTCTGATAGAACAAACATGATTTTTGGTGAATAGTAACATACCCTTATGAGTAGTAATATGAATAGTAATATGACAGTTATGAATAGTAAATAATATTATTATTTTATTTTCTTAAGGTAATATGATAATGGGATCTTAATTAATTTTTCAATGTCACATAAAACTAATTGCACTTCAAGATTGTTATTTTTTGAATTAACTATGACATTATTTAAAAATTAAATTAATAATATTTAGAAAATTATTTTTTAAAAATGGAGTTCACTTTTGAATTATACACGTCGAAAGATGTTATGGGTGAATTTTTGGGATTTTTCTGAAATTCTTGAATTTTTGATGAATAGTGAAATACCGTAAAATAACGTATATTCAATTTATCAGTTAAATACACTATTTATGACATCATAAGTGATGTAAGGCCACTTTATTCGAACTCAAATGATATTATTACTATTAGGGGTCACATGAAACAATACTATTGGTTGTCTTGAGGGAAATAATAAAATAATGAATTAAATATTCAAAATTAACCCCTCTCCTCCACTATAAAAACCCCCACCACACCCTCTTCTCTTCACTACTCTAAGCCTTAAAGCTCCTCAAAGTTCTGCCCAAATACCCTTCCCTAGTCTCTTCCCTGCATCCTAGAGCTTCTGGTCTCACCAAAAGACCAAAACCAAAGCCCTTAAGAAGGATCTCAAGGAGAAGAGATCAAGAGGTAAACAACCACTTTTTATTTTCTTTCTTTTCTTTCATTTTATGTTATTCTCTTCCATTCCCTTTGGCTTGTGTTGGGATATTTCATTAAATATTCCCCCTTACTGTACATATTATGTATGAATGATGAGATATTCTATTCTTCTCATCAAACTATTTTTATGAAATTTTAAGAGACGCCGTTAGGCTGTCGAATTTTCGTGAGAAATTTATCAAGTTTTCTTTCATTTTAAGCCTTTCTTTTCTTATTCTTTCCTCAACTCCTCTGTCCAAATGATCATGATAACTCAATTATCATCTATATACTGTAATTATATCATGTTAATGTAAGAACCATCATAAATATTCTTACTCCCTCCCTTTTATTTTTATAAACAAAATTAACGTCCATGAGGTTCCAATTTATAGCCTTCGTGGACGAAGAAGTTTCATTCTTAAATTTATTCTTAATTACTGGTCATGAAACCATATTTATGGTTGAACCAGAATATAATATATGTATTATAACCCAATTAATATTCATTAACCAGAATATGTACATATAATTATGTTATATGACAAAACTAGTTCATAATAATCCAAATACCGCCAAATAATTGAAGTGGTTGTCATCTAATGATTCAACCTCATTCCATGTAACCAAATGATAGAAATGGACATTAAAAATTCTGTATGTTCATAAATAATATTTAATTTCTATTTTGGAGATTTACATCCATTCCACTTCATTACTTAAAATCAAGTGAACCGAATATGAAAATAAATGAAACAAACACTCCAGAACGACAAAATTCAATACAATAACTTGTCAATAAAGACATAAATGAACTAACCATAATTATGGAAAACTAAATACATATTTAATAGGTTATAAAATAATTCGTTAACAATTATAATTTCATATTTCACGAGCTTAAGTAGAAGAGCGGAACACGTTTGGAGTTAAGGTAAGGGTTTCTTCATCTCACTTCCATTTTTGTGAGATATTTCGTAATCACTACAATTAATTTGTATGGTGTATGTATACTTCCCATTATTGTATCATATCATGAATATATTTATTTTTATGATATTAAATTTATCATTTTATGATCATTAATTTTGGGTCATACGATTCAATTGATTACAAGTTGTAAGGGTTTTCCACCCGAACTTCCATTTTCATTCGGGATACTTTCGTTGTCTAAATACCTTAATGAAATTCCTTTGTATTGTTATATACTCATTATATATTATGTGTGAGTATCATATATATATCTAAAATCCATAAACCTTCCTAATTTTATGGATAGTTACAGGTTTTAAAAGGAACTATCAAATTGTTTCCAAAATACAAGCTCGATTTCAAGGGAAGTTCTCAAATTCATATCTAATTTCAAGGGAACTATATAATCTGTTTTTGGAAACCATTATCATTGTAAAATAAATCATTTTATTATGAAAATAAAATCTTACTACACTTATGGTTTTATACAAATATTTTCCAAAAGAACTCTTCTTTTCAAATAAAAGAGTATTTATCTCAAGAATTGCTTAATGATTTTATAAGAGTGTTTTAATCTAATTCAACACTCTTGTTGATTCAATGGTATTATTGTGTTTAATCATTTATGAAGTCATATAACATATTTTATTTAATGGTTTATGACTAGATTTATTGTGGACAGTATATCCTCAACCATTCACCCTATTTCTTGGAATGGTTAGAGTTTTATGTTTAATGATTGGGGAAAGTTAGTTACATTTCATATGATTATTTCAATATAAATGTATATATTATGTTTATCCCCGCTCATATGAGGAATTAATTGGACTTATTATGTGACGTCTTGGGTCTTCTATAACCCCTCGATGCATTGGTAGGTCTCATGAGACAAATAGAAGTGGAATTGGCTGAGGCCTTTCCCAACTATGAGTTATGGATTTTGGCCGAGGCCTTAATCATTAGAAGTCTTGGCCGAGGCCTTGACACAGTCTGGCATATGAACTTTCCTCATTATGAAGATAGTAATTTAATGTTCATGTGGATATTCGACTAGTATAATTCCCATGATTATGTTTTATTATGGCATTATTTACTCAACTCATTTTCCTACCATAATGTGTTCATGTTTATTATTAAAGGCATGTGTTTTCAATATTTCACCATGTCTAATGTTTATATTATCTTCCGCTATATTTCCTACTCATACTGAGCATTTGAGATCACCCCTTTCTTATGTTTCATTTTCTTAGGACATGAATAAGTAATTTATTAGTGACATGCAATCATAACCTAGGATTTATGGATGTTGTCTAAAGAGTTTCTATGTTGTTTTTTCTTTTCATGTTGTAATATTGAACTTATGTATATATCTTGTTTCCAATAATACTAAACTACTCAGTCCTTTGGGATTCGTATTCCTTGTTTATATTCCAATGTAATCAAATAAGGCACTGACTCTGGGAAACTGGGGTCGGGTCCTTACTATTGGTATCAGAGGAAGTTAAGTTGAAAACTTGGAAAATTGATTTAGAAAATGTAGACTAGGGAAGAGTCGCTAAGAGAGTCTTTGAGTATAAACATACAATAACTTTCTGGTATCTTGGTAAGGAATAGATTATGTGGATCATTCAAGCAATACATCCCTGTCTGGAAACGAGCAGGTAGAGGTGGCTCTAGAACAGATATACCAAGGAGTGAAAGCTCTGACAAGGAGTTTCGGGCTTGACCTGGGGTATCCTGGTATACGACAACGGGCCTTATTGCACTCTTGGTTACGAAACTCCCAGGGGATATGCTTAGGATAATCCACATTTTCTAACAAGCCATTATGAAGGATTTATTTACACTAAGTAACCAAAGTATATGGTTCTAGGATTTACGATGCATAAATTTATGTTATGTGTTATACCATGTTTAGAGTTATAGAGAGTTCATAATTTTATGAGCTAATATATGATATGGAATTGATTAGATATGGCACCGAGAAAGAAGAATGAGAACTTCACCAATGCATGGGATGAAAATAGTAATAAGGATCATATATCTAATGGTCTTAATCCATATTTTCAAAGGAAGATTGTATCCCATATATCCTCATCATATGAGGAAATAATATCATGTATTAACAAGGTATGTAAAGACTTCTCTGAGTCCTATGGATTTGAAGGTAAGCAAAAGAATAAGAGGATGGCAGAGAGATACGGGGATAAATGGAATAAGGAAAAAAAGTGTTTTCCCACATGTGATAACTGTGGAAAGAATCACCCTGGTAAATTCTTGAAGGGAATGGGTGTTTGCTACAAGTGTAGAGAAAAAGGACACCAAGTTCATGATTGCATGGGTAAGAAAATGGTTACCAATGTACAATGCTTCAATTTCAAGGAGATGGGACACTATTTGAATCAATATCCCAATCTTCAAAGGAATATACCCCAAATGATGATTTTGGATAATGATCAAGTTATCATGTTACCTCAGATGAAGTAGAATGATTAATATGCCTAGTGAAGAATAATGTCAATTGTTTATTTTGTCAGTGATGTATTGGTTGTATGAATTATGAGATATATAAGGATTGTACTAGAGTACTCTTTCATTAAGGATATTAGGTCACATGATGAATGGTACAAAGGAAAAGTGATTCAATGGAAAGTTAAACTTTTTTGAAAAAAAATATTGAGGGAGAGACAACCCTTAATATATAATGATGAAGAAATGATTGACTCAGATAAGTATTGACTAACTTGGAACTGAATTTTGACTTGTCTAGAAGGGCTCTATGATATCATCAATGAAGTTTACAACACTTTTGGATTTAATGAATATATCCAATAACATGTATCTTACTTAAGGAATATGGAATAATGAATGTTTCCAATATGGTTTTTACAGTAATACATGTTATAAAAATATTTCAAGAGGATACATGATGAAGTTATTCACATGTTTGGAATGAGAATTTTAGAGCTACTTATTATTGATTAAGGGTTAATGAAATGTTCATCTTGGAAATTTATAGGACTTCATTATAATGTGTTGAATCATTATATTTTATATTTTTTTAACCATTTATGAAATGGTTTAAGTTGATCATTGTATGAGATTTTAAAGGTTAATGTATTGCTTCACCAAATGGTGTACCCTCATCAATTGTTTCTGATCATGATCCCCATTTTACATCACGATTCTGGAATAGTCTTCAGAAGGCCCTAGATATTGATCTTCATCTAAGCACTTCCTATCACCCACAAACTGATGGAAAATCATAATGAACTATTCAAACATTAGAAGAAATTTTGAGGTCTTGTTCACTTGATTTTCAAGGCATGTGGTATCAGTATTTACCTCTCATAGAATTTTCCTACAACACTAACTTCCATTTAAGTATTCAGATGGCACCCTATGAAGAATTATATGGGAGGAGATGTTGTACACCAACTTTCTGGGATGATATTGGTGAAAGAAAGCTTGTGGGCCTAGAACTTGTTGAAGAAATAACGGAAAAGGTGAAGATTATCCAGAACCATATCAAAATAGCCCAAAGTAGGCAGAAGATTTATGATGACATCCGAAGAAAGGACTTGGAATTTCAAGTGGGAGATCATGTATTTCTAAAAGTATCTCCATGGAAGGGTGTCTTAAGGTTCGTTAAGAAAGGGAAACTGAGTCCCAGTTACATCAGAACTTTTGAAATTCTGGACTGAATTGGAGTCGTAGCTTACCATTTGGAAATTCCGCCAAGTCTCTCCAAGGTTCAAAATGTGTTCCATGTGTCAATGTTAAAAAAGTACATGCCAGACCCAACACATGTACTCACATATGAAGAAGTAGAACTTGAGATCGATTTATCTTATTGTGAAGAGCCTAACAAGATTCTTGATACTAGAGAACAAGTATTGAGAAATCATATGACTCCACTGGTAAAGGTTCTACGGAGGAAACATAAGATGGAGGAAGCAACATGGGATCCTGAGGAGCTTATGTAAAAGACATACCCGAATCTTTTTAGGTAATATTTTGTAAATTTCGAGGGTGAAATTTTTGTGAGGGGAGAATGTAAGACCCCAAGGTTTTGAAAATAAATACAGAATTCAATTTTATAATCTATCCATTAAACACAACTTTTTCACTTCTATGTTTTGAATTTTAAAAAATGGTTATCTAGAGTTGTGTTCAGTAAGTCATTTAGAGTCTGATAGAAAAAACATGATTTTTGGTGAATAGCAACATACTCTTATGAATAGTAATATGAATAGTAATATGACCCTTATGAATAGTAAATAATATTATTATTTTATTTTCTTAAGGTAATATGATAATGGGATCTTAATTAATTTTTCAATGTCACATAAAACTAATTGCACTTCAAGATTGTTATTTTTCAAATTAACTATGACCTTATTTAAAAATTAAATTAATAATATTTAGAAAATTATTTTTGAAAAATGGAGTTCACTTTTGAATTCTACTCATTTAAAAAAGATAGGGGTGAATTTTTGGGATTTTTCTGAAATTATTGAATTTTTGAGGAATAGTGAAATACTGTAAAATACCGTATATTCAATTTATTATTTAAATACACTATTTATGACATAATAAGTGATGTAAGGCCACTTTATTCTAACTCACATGATCTTATTACTATTATGGGTCACATGAAACAATATTATTGGTTGTCTTGAGGGAAATAATAAAATAATGAATTAAATATTCAAAATTAACCCCTCTCCTCCACTATAAAAACCCCCCCACCACTACCTCTTCTCTTAACTAATATAAGCCTTGAATCTCCTCAAAGATCTTCCCAAATACCCTTCCCTATTCTCTTCCCTATTTCATTGATCTTCTTTTCTCACCAAAATACCAAAACCAAAGCCCTTAAGAAGGATCTCAAGGAGAAGAGATCAAGAGGTAAACAACCTCTTTTTATTTTCTTTCTTTTCTTTCATTTTATGTTATTCTCTTCCATTAACTTTGGATTGTGTTGAGATATTTCATTAAATATTCCCCCTTATTTTCCATGTTATGTATTAATGATGAGATATTCCATTCCTATCATCAAACTATTTTTATGAAATATTAAGAGACACCGTTAGGCTGCCGAATTTTCGTGAGAAATTTATCATGTTTTCTTTCATTTTAAGATTCCTTTCTTTTCTTCTTCTTTCCTCACATCCTTTGTAAAAATGATCATGATAACTCTATTATTATATATATACTGGAATTATATTATGTGAATGGAAGAACCATCATAAATATTCTTACTCCCTCCCTTTTATTTTTATAAATGAAGTCAACGTCCATGAGGTTCCAATTTATAGCCTTCATGGACGATGAAGTTTTGTTATTAAATTTCTTCTTCATTACTGGTCATGAAACCATATTTATTGTTTAACCATAATATAATATATGTATTATAACCCAATTAATATTCATGAACCAGAATATGTACATATAATTATGTTATATGACAAAACTAGTTCATAATAATCCAAATACCGCCAAATGATCGAAGTGGTTGTCATCTAATGATTCAACGTCATTCCATGTAACCAAATGATAGAAATGGACATTAACATTTCTGGATGTTCATAAATAATATTTAATTTAAATTCTGGAGATTTACATCCATTCCACTTAATTACATAAAAGCAAGTGAACCGAATATGAAAATAAAGGAAACGAACACTCTAGAACGACGAAATTCAATACAATAACTTGTCAATAAAGACATAAATGAACTAACCATAATTATGGTAAACTAAACACATGTCTAATAGGTTCTGAAATAAGTTTTTAATAAGTATAATTTCATATTCTAGAATCTTAAGTACAAGATCAGAACACATTTGGAGTTAAGGTAAGGTTTTCTTCATCTCACTTCCGTTTTTGTGAGATATTCTGTAATCACTACTATTACTTTGTATGGTGTATGTATACTTCCCATTATTGTCTCATATTATGAATATATTTATTTTCATGACATTAAATTTATCATTTTATGATCATTAATTTTGGGGCATACGATTCAATTGATTACAAGTTGTAAGGGTTTTCCACCCGAACTTCCATTTTAATTTGGGATACTTTTGTTGTCTAAATACCTAAATGAAATTCCTATGTATTGTTATGTAATCATCATATATTATGTGTGAGTATAATATATATGTGTAAAATCTAGAAACCTTCCTTATTTTATGTATAGTTACACTTTTTAAAAGTAACTATCAAATTGTTTCCAAAATACAAGTCTGGTTTCAAGGGAAGTTCTCAAATTCTTATCTAATTTCAAGGGCACTATATAATATGTTTTTGGAAAACATTATCTTTGTAAAATAACTCATTTTATTATGAAAATACTGTCTTACTAAACTTTTGGTTTTATACAAAGATTTTCCAAAAGAACTCTTCTTTTCAAATAAAAGAGTATTTATCTCAAGAATTGCGTAATGATTTTATAAGAGTGTTTTCATCTAATTCAACAATCTTGTTGATTCAATGGTTTTATTGAGTTTAATAATTTATGAATTCATATACCATATTTTATTGAATGGTTTATGACTAGATTTATTGTGGAAAATCTATCCTCAACCATTCACCATATTTCTTGGAATGGTTAGAGTTTTATGTTTAATGATTGGGGGAAGTTAGTTACATTTCATATGATAGTTTCAATATAAATGTATATATTATGTTGATCCCCGCTCATATGAGGAATTAATTGGACTTATTATGTGATGGTTGTGGCCCGCTATATCCCCTTGATGCATCGGTAGGTCTCATGAGACAACCAGAAGCAGAATTGGCCGAGGCCTTTCCCGACTATGAGTTATGGATTTTGGTCGAGGCCTTAATCATTAGAAGTCTTGGATGAGGCCATGACATAGTCTGGAATATGAAGTTTCCTAATTATGAAGATAGTAATTTAATGTTCATGTGTATATTTGACTATTATAATTCCCATGATTATTTTTTATTATGGCATTATTTACACAGCTCATTTTCCTGCCATAATGTGTTCAAGTTTATTATTAAAGGCATGTGTTTTCAATATTTCACCATGTCTAATGTTTATATTATCTTCTGTTGTATTGCTTACTCTTACTGATCATTTGAGCTCACCCCTTTCTTATGCTTCATTTTCTCAGGACACGAAGAAGTAATTTATGAGTGACATGCAAGCATAACCTAGGAGTTATGGATGTTGTCTAAAGAGTTTATATGTATTTTTTTCTTTTCATGTTGTAATATTGAACATATGTATGTATCTTGTTTCCAATAATACTAAACTACTCTGTCCTTTAGGATTTTTATTCCTATTTTATATGCCAATGTAATCAAATAAGGCACCGACTCTGGAAAACTAGGGTTGGGTCCTTACAGTTGGTATTAGAGGAAGTTTAGTAGAAAACTTGGAAACTAGATTTAGAAAATCTAGACTAGGGAAGAGTCCCTAAGATAGTGTTTGAGTATAAACATACAAGAACTTCCTGGTATTTTGGTAAGGAATAGATTATGTGGATAATTCAACCAATAAATCCATGTCTGGATACGAGTAGGTAGAGGTGGCTCTGGCATAGATATACCTAGGAGTGAAAGCTCTCACAAGGAGTTTCAGGCTTAACCCGGGGTACCCTGGTATACGACAACAGGCCTTGCTGCACTCTTGGTTATGACACTCCTGGGGGATATGATTAGGATAATCCACGTTTTCTTAAAATCCATTATGAAGGATTTATGTCCCCCTAGTAACAAAAGTATATGGTTCTAGGATTTACGATGTATAAATTTATGTTATGTGTTATACCATATTTAGAGTTATAGAGAGTTCATAATTTTATGAGCTAATATATGATATGGAATTGATTAGATATGGCACTGAGAAATAAGAATGATAACTTCACCAGTGCACGAGATGAAAAGTGTAATAATGATCATATCTCTAATGGTCTTAAGACATCTTTTCAAAGGAAGATTGTATCCCATGTATAATCATCATATGAGGAAATAATATTATGTGTTAACAAGGTATGTAAAGACTTCTCTGAGTCCTATGGATTGAAAGGAAGCAAAAGAATAAGAGGATGGCAGAGAGATATGGGGATAAAGGGAATAAGGGAAAGAAGTGTTTTCCCACATGTGATAACTGTGGAAAGAATCACCATGGTAAATGCTTGAAGGGAATGGGTGTTTTCTACAAGTGTGGAGAAAAAGGACACCAATTTCATGATTTCAAGGGTAAGAAAATGGTTTCCAATGTATAATGCTTCAATTGCAAGGATATGGGACACTATGCGAATCAATGTCCCAATCGTCAAAGGAATATACCCCAAATGATGATTTTGGATAATGATCAAGTTATCATGTTACCACAGATGAAGTAGAATGATTAATATGCCTAGTGAAGAATAATTTAATTTGTTTATTTTGTCAGTGATGTATTGGTTGTATGAATTATGAGATATATAAGGATTATACTACAGCACTCTTTCATTGAGGATATGAGGTCACATGATGAATGGTACAAAGGAAAAGTGATTCAGTGGAAAGTTAAACTTTTTTTAAAAAAACATGATTAAGGGAGAGACAACCCTTAATATATATATGTTGTTGAGATAATGATGAAGAAATGATTGACTCAGATAAGTATTGACTACCTTGGAACTGAATTTTGACTTGTCAAGAAGGGGTCTATGATATCATCAATGAAGTTTACAACACTTTTGGATTTAAGGAATATATCCAATAACATGTATCTTACTTAAGGAATATGGAATAATGAATGCTTCCAATATGGTTTTTACTGTAATTCATGTTATTACAATATTTCAATAGGATACATGATGAATTTATTCACAATTTTGGAATGTGAATTTTAGAGCTACTTATTATTGATTAAGGGTTAATGAAATGTTCATCTTGAAAATTTAGAGGACTTCATTATAATGTGTTGAATTATTATATTTTGGATTTTTTTAACCATTTATGAAATGTTTTAAGTTGATCATTGTATCAGATTTTAGAGTTTAATGTATTGCTTCACCAAATGGTGTACCCTCATCAATTGTTTCTGATCGTGATCCCCGTTTTAGATCACGATTCTGGAAGAGTCTTCAGAAGGCCCTAGATATTGATCTTCATTTAAGAACTTCCTATCACCCACAAACTGATGGACAATCAGAACGGACTATTCAAACATTGGAAGATATTTTGAGGTCTTGATCACTTGATTTTCAAGGCTTGTGGGATCATTATTTACCTCTCATAGAATTTTCCTACAACAATTGCTTCCATTCAAGTATTCAGATGGCACCCTATGAAGCATTATATGGGAGGAGATGTCGTACACCAACTTTCTACGATGATGTTGGTGAAAGAAAGATTGTGGGCCTTGAAATTGTTGAAGAAACAACTTAAAAGGTGAAGATTATCCAGAACCATATCAAAAGAGCCCAAAGTAGGAAGAATAGTTATGCTGACATTCAGAGAAAGGACTTGGAATTTCAAGTGGGAGATCTTGTATTTCTAAAAGTATCTCCATGGAATGGTGTTTTAAGGTTCGGTAAGAAAGGGAAAATGAGTCCTAGGTACATCAGACCTTTTGAAATTCTGGACCGAATTGGATCCGTAGCTTACCATTTGGCAATGCCACCAAGTCTCTCCAAGGTTCACAATATGTTCCATGTGTCAATGTTAAGAAAGTACATACTAGACCCAACACATGTACTCACATATGAAGAAGTAGAACTTGAGCCCGATCTATCTTATTGTGAAGATCCTATCAAGATTCTTGATACTATAGAACAAGTATTGAGAAATAGGATGACTCGACTAGTAAAGGTTCTATGGAGGAACCATAAGATGGAGGAAGCAACATGGGAGCATGATGAACATATGTTAAAGACATACCCGAATCTTTTTAGGTAATATTTTGTGAATTTTGAGGACAAAATTTTTGTGAGGGGAGAATGTAACATCCCAAGGTTTTGAAAATAAATATAGAATTCAATTTTATAATCTATCCATTAAACACAACTTTTCCTCTTCTATGTTTTTAATTTCAAAAAATGGTCATCTAGAGTTGTGTTCAGTAAGTCATTTAGAGTCTGATAGAACAAACATGATTTTTGGTGAATAGTAACATACCCTTATGAATAGTAATATGAATAGTAATATGACCCTTATGAATAGTAAATAATATTATTATTTTATTTTCTTAAGGTAATATGATAATGGGATCTTAATTAATTTTTCAATGTCACAAAAAACTAATTAGACTTCAAGATTTTTATTTTTTGAAATAACTATGACCATATTTAAAAATTAAATTAAAAATATTTAGAAAATTATTTTTGAAAAATGGAGTTCAGTTTTTAATTCTACACATAGAAAAATGGTAGGGGTGAATTTTTGGGATTTTTCTGAAATTCATGATTTTTTTATGAATAGTGAAATACCGTAAAATACCGTATATTCAATTTATCAGTTAAATACACTATTTATGACATCATAAGTGATGTAAGGACACTTTATTCAAACTCACATGATCTTATTACTATTAGGGGTCACATGAAACAATACTATTGGTTGTCTTGAGGGAAATAATAAAATAATGAATTAAATATTCAAAATTAACCCCGCTCCTCCAGTATAAAAACCCCCCACCACACCCTCTTCTCTTCACTACTCTAAGCCTTGAAGCTCCTCAAAGTTATGCCCAAATACCCTTACCTAGTCTCTTCTCCACGTCCTAGAGCTTCTGGTCTCACCAAAAGACCAAAACCAAAGCCCTTAAGAAGGATCTCAAGGAGAAGAGATCAAGAGCTAAACAACCTCTTTTTATTTTCTTTCTTTTCTTTCATTTTATGTTATTCTCTTCCATTCCCTTTGGCTTGTGTTGGTATATTTCATTAAATATTCCCCCTTACTGTCCATATTATGTATGAATGATGAGATATTCCATTCCTCTCATCAAAATATTTTTATGAAA
Source organism: Viscum album (assembly GCA_963277665.1). Taxonomy (NCBI): domain Eukaryota; kingdom Viridiplantae; phylum Streptophyta; class Magnoliopsida; order Santalales; family Viscaceae; genus Viscum; species Viscum album. The sequence goes on along the minus strand of OY728153.1, from coordinate 566,820,038 downwards.
TTTTAAGAGACGCCGTTAGGCTGCCGAATTTTCATGAGAAATTTATCAAGTTTTCTTTCATTTTAAGATTCCTTTCTTTTCTTCTTATTTCCTCACCTCCTCTGTCCAAATAATAATGATAACTCCAATATCATCTATATAATGTAATTATATCATGTTAATGGAAGAACCATCATAAATATTCTTACTCCCTCCCTTTTATTTTTATAAACGAAATCATCATCTATGAGGTTCCAATATATAGCCTTCGTGGACGATGAAGTTTCGTTCTTCAATTTATTCTTAATTATTGGTCATGAAACCATATTTATGGTTTAACCAGAACATAATATATTTATTATAACCCAATTAATATTCAGGAACCATAATATGTACATATAATTTTGTTATATGACAAAACTAGTTCATAATAATCCAAATACCGCCAAATAATCGAAGTGGTTGTCATCTAATGATTCAACATCATTCCATATAACCAAATGAAAGAAAGGGAAATTAAAAAATATGGATGTTCATAAATAATATTTAATTTAAATTCTGGAGATTTACATCCATTCCAATTCATTACTTAAAAGCAAGTGAACCGAATATGAAAATAAAGGAAATGAACACCCCAGAATGACGAAATTCAATACAATAACTTATCAATAAAGACATAAATAAACTAACCATAATTATGGTAAACTAAATACATGTATAATAGGTTCTGAAATAAGTTGTTAACAAGTATAATTTCATATTCCATGAGCTTCAATACAAGAGAGGAACACGTTTGGAGTTAAGGTAAGGGTTTCTTCATCTCACTTCCCTTTTTGTGAGATATTCTGTAATCACTACTATTACTTTGTATGGTGTATGTATACATTCCATTATTGTCTCATATCATCAATATATTTATTTTCATGACATTAAATTTATCATTTGATGATCATTAATTTTGGTGCATACAATTCAATTGATTACAAGTTGTAAGGGTTTTCCACCTGAACTTCCATTTTCATTCGGGATACTTTCGTTGTCTAAATACCTCAATGAAATTCCTATGTATTGTTATGTACTCATCATATATTATGTGTGAGTATCATATATATGTCTAAAATCCATAAACCTTCCTTATTTTATGGATAGTTATAGGTTTTAAAAGGAACTATCAAATTGTTTCCAAAATACAAGCCCGATTTCAAGGGAAGTTCTCAAATTCTTATCTAATTTCAAGGGAACTATATAATATATTTTTGGAAACCATTATCTTTGTAAAATAACTCATTTTATTATGAAAATACCATCTTACTACACTTCTGGTTTTATACAAATATTTTCCAAAAGAACTCTTCTTTTCAAATAAAAGAGTATTTATCTCAAGAATTGCTTAATGATTTTATAAGAGTGTTTTCATCTAATTCAACACTCTTGTTGATTCAATGTTATTATTGAGTTTAATCATTTATAAATTCATCTGCCATATTTTATTGAATGTTTTATGAATAGATTTATTGTGGACAATCTATCCTCAACCATTCATCATATTTCTTGGAATGGTTAGAGTTTTATGTTTAATGATTGGGGAAAGTTAGTTACATTTCATATGATAGTTTCAATATAAATGTATATATTATGTTGATCCCCGCTCATATTAGGAATGCATTAGACTTATTATGTGATGGTTGGGGCTCGCTATAGCCCCTCGATGCATCGGTAGGTCTCATGGGACAACTAGAAGCAGAATTGGCTGAGGCCTTTCCCAACTATGAGTTATAAATTTTGGCCAAGGCCTTAATCATTAGAAGTCTTGGCCGAGGCCTTGACACAATCTGGTATATGAACTTTCCTCATTATTAATATAGTAATTTAATGTTCATGTGGATATTCGACTAGTATAATTCCCATGATTATGTTTTATTATGGCATTATTTACTCAGCTCATTTTCCAGTCATAATGTGTTCAAGTTTGTTATTAAAGGCATGTGTTTTCAATATTTCACCATGTCTAATGTGTAAGGGTTAGTGTCCTGATAACCAACATTTTTGTACTTTGATTTCATGAATATTAACTTATTATATATTTTTCATTGTTCTGTATGACTATAATATAATAATGTCCTGGAATATTTATTGCATTAACAAGGTCATGGAAAATCCTCACTATGATGAGAACCTTGAAATGATGTAACAATATTCTTAAATAAAGTTCTACGGTTGGATGACATACTACGATAGAACACATAGTTTACAGACCGTCATGTGTGAGTACTCATAAGAAGACGAGACTCTCTCTCATGGAGTTATCCCTTGGTAATCTCCAAGATAAGAGATTATGAGAACAAACCCGCCAGTAGTAATTCTGCATGTATTGGTGTCATCAGATATTTCTATATACGAGCGTGTGTAATGGTCCTTAGACTGGAAGATTATAATTAACTCATGTCATGACTTTTTCATTTAGATTTACTGACGAAAACCGTCATGCAGACAGTTGGCGTGAAGTAGGGTACGTTGGGTGCGTCAGGAGTGACATGTTGTTAATGGATAAGTCGAGGAAGGATTTGTCCCTTCCATTTATGGAAGTTGATATCTAGGCCCTTTGATTGAAATAGAACTGTCGCATTAAATTCCGTGGCCATGGTGTAAACACCGAGTTTATTTCAGGTAGTCAAAGAACGACGGATCAAGCATATAGGTTTATGAAACTACCATGAAACTTTCTTGATGAGATATTGAGACAAAGGAATTAAATTACATAGTAAGAATTCATACGAGGTGATACATCAATGCAGCGTCAACTTCTTTCTCTTGGGTGCCTTGACCCATTGCTAGACAGTAATCTTGGACTTTAGGCAAGCCCACCTAATGCCAATGAGAAAGAGGCCTAGAGGGTCACACACTAAGTGTATTCAAGTATCTCAAGTAGAATAAAGATTATTCCCATACGTGGTTTAATAATTATTCAAGGAAGACTAAATCGTTTTAATGTTGGAGGAGAATAATAAAATAAAACAAGTACACGCCGTGTATCAATGATTACACGCCGTGTAGTTTTATTTTGAAAACAAGTACACGTCGTGTATTATTAAATGTACACACCGTGTAGTTTTCATTTTGGAAAGGAAATGAATAAAATGAAAACAAGATATACACACTGTGTACATTTAATGCACACGCCGTGTAGTTTTCAATGAAAAACAAGTACACGTCGTGTATTTATTAATACATGCCGTGTAGTTTTTCCAGTCAGGATTTTGAGGATATAATATTGTTTTATTAAATGATATTTATTATAATCAGCATGGGTGCATGTCGAGGAATTATTTATTCGACATGAGGGATTTCAATAAGAGTTAATGAAATAAATAAAATTATTAACATGTTTCTTTATTGTCATAACTCTACAACCTCAGACCCGATTATAAATATCCTCACAACCCCAACTCTTTTCTGGGGTGTAACACACAAGAGAATTGTTGTGCACAACACCTCTGGAGAATTCTTTCAAGTCTGAAAGAACCTCTTCCTCCAAGAATGCTCTCAAGACCGAGAGAGATTCACTTCCATCGGATCAAGACGATCTAAGTCGGACAACTCAAGCAAAGGTTTCTCCATGCTAGCACCCAGAGACTCCTTTTGCGACGTCCTGAGATACGAGGTACACGTTTGGATCACCACTAGAGGAATTCTACACTTGGCTTCTGCGACACAACGACGAATCACATCGGAACGTGATCAAGAACATCAACAAAGAAAGAACACCCAAAAGGTATTTCTTTTCAATTGATTAAATTTACTATAATCAACCTGTAATGATCCTGCTTTGTGGTTTTGAGACTTTCCTTTTCTTTGTCCATTTATGTGATTCGATACGTGGAGACTGGCGTTTATTGTCGTATTGATCCCGGAATGATCATTGCTAATGGCAAAAATCCAATTGGGCACATCCACCCACATACTTCCGCTGTGCTCGGAACCTTCAAATGGTATAAAAGCGAGGTTACAATGTTGATTATAGTTATTTAATTTTTGTTGATAATTTATGCATTTATGTTTTATTCAATTCGAAATAAATCATTCTATAAATCTTAATAAACGATATCTATTATTCCTCCTTTGTTTCTTGATTCATATCACAGAAATGGCCTTTTAATTTTAATTTTTTGATTAAAATAAAAAGAGGAACTCATCTATAGGAGCCTCTCTTTCTGACTGTAAAACACGGGATTACACGACGTGTAATTAAAACTACACACTGTGTACATAGGTTTAATTAACCAGCACTGGTCTGCCAAACCACGCCGTGTGAATTAATAATGCCTAAGTATTAATCACACCGTGTTGACCAGAATTGAACGGCGTGTGGGAACCGGAATACACGGTATGTATGTTGGAACAACACGTCATGTAGTCTGATCAGGTCCAGGTGAAACCGTGTACAAGGAGAAGCTATGTTCCGCGTACACGGGATTGCCATGTCGGTTACTACGTAACAAGGAAGTACACGCTGTGTATGATTTATCTACATGTCGTGTAGTCCAAAATTTCCAAAGTAAAGAAAACATGCCAAATCCCCCACGTGTACTTTGGAAAAAGGGTGAAAAGAAATACACACCGTGTAATTATAAACTACACGTCGTGTACTTTCCAGAAATGGAATTTCACCAGGTTTCCTCCAATGTACAAAGACCTTACAAGGAATATGGATGAGAAGAATCTCAAGGAAATTCAGAAAGGAATTTAAGATAATGAATTAATTAATTATAAGATCATAATTAATTGAATTCAAGCGTGACTTATCTTAAATCAAAGAACGATTAAAGGAATTTGAATTCTAAATATGCGTAAATGTCGTTACATGCTATGGATGATCATGAGATAGACCAAAGGCCCTTTGTATGTATGTATGGTTTCATTTAAATTTGTTTAATTTAAATTTGTTGGCCTGCGAGCCTTCTTCCAATAAAATGTATGGCCTATGTGCCCATGGTTTCTTTAATGTAAACCCATGTAATGGAGGATCTCCCAAGCCAGAGGAGATGGTTCAAAATCTGAAGCTGAGGCAAAACTAACACAAGAAGATACAAAGGTGGACAGGTGGGAGCTGCAAAACATGAACCATCGGGTTCAAGGTGTTTTTCCCTAGGTTAGGGTTAGCTTATCAAAACTACTAGATAAGCTAACCAATAGAAGCTCATGATCATGCCATCTTATTTTTTCTGTCTGATTGCATGGTTTATTTATTATGTATGTGTTTTTGTGATCACATAATTAATAAAATAAACAATCATGCAAATATGAAATAAAATAAAAACCAGACTATGTGTAAACATTATCGGAACATGGTTAATAACTTAAGCAATCATCACTTAATATTAACAATCATTTGATAATGTGAAACTATGCATAAAAGTTTAAAATCCCTCAATACCATATTAAGTCATACCAAGCCTTTCGTTACTTGATTAAGGGCAAGACTCAATAAAATTATGTGTTTGTCCAACCCTTGTTGGGACACTTAATTTTATAAAGGAATCCCTTATGAAAGGTTTTGGGTTGACTTAACCATATTACATCAAGAGGAGTAGCCCTTGATAGACTTGGTGTAATATTGGAGGAAATAGTTGAGGAAATCCAAGTCAGGATTTTAGGATTGGGGAGTCCACTCAACAGATCAAGGAACTGTAAGCTCACAGTTGGCAAAGACCTGCCTACCTAAATACCTTCAAATAGCTTGACCAACCCTTGTTGGGGTTATGTGAAGGGGAATGTGGATCCTTGCCACTAGAATGTCAAAGCAACTGGACATTCTGAGTTCAATGGTGAGGGCCATTGGGACTTGATAAAATAGTGGGAGAATTAATAAATTCATTTATTATTTTTAATAAAATGTAATTAAGAAAGTACTGATAATCTACTCTTCTAAATTTGTAGAATCGAAATGAAAAACTCGTCAACCACATTCTCTCTATGATCAATTCTAGATAAATACAATATCCTCACCAGCAGTAACTTTCAGGAATGGTTTAGGTTTTTTCGGGTTATCCTATTCCATGAACGAATGTTTTACGTGCTGGAGTCCTGACTTCCTGATTCTCCCGCCCCAGGGGTGAGTGATGAAGATTTCCTGGTCTACGATCAACATTTGAACGACGCTCTCAACGTTCAATGTTTGATGCTATCATCTATGTCTAGTGAGCTCATGAAGTCTCATGAAGACATGGATTCCTATAGCATGATCGAGCACCTCTATGGTCTATACCAGGAGATAGAAAGACAGGAAAGGTTTGAGATCTCTAAGGATCTATTTCAGAGCAAGCTTGGAGAGGGTGCCCCAGTCGGGCCTCATGTAGTCAAGCTCATTGGCTACATTGAGCGGCTGGAGGTTCTAGGGTTTAAACTCCCTGAAGAACTGGTCATCGATCTCATTCTTGCATCACTCCCCTAGAGCTTCTCAAACTTTGTTGTGAACTTCAACATGAACAACATTGAGAAGTCTCTGTCTGATCTTCTTATCCTTATTCGCCAAGTGGATAATGACATGAAGCGTGAAATACCTTCTGTCCTTATGGTGAATAAAAGGAAAGGGAAGCCGAAGAGCTTTAAGCCCAAAGCTTCCTCAAGGCCTTCTAAGAAAAGGAAGATCAAAGGGGAGGCAAAGGAACAGGATTATATTTGTTTCGCATGTGGAAAGAAGGGCCACTGGAAGAAAAACTGCACCCGGCCAAGGAAATAAGGGGAAGCTTCAGGTGCGTTTGTTATCAAATGAAATCTATTTGTTTCTACTAATTGGGTATTAGATACTTCTTGTGGTTCTCACATATATATCTTAATACAGAAACCAAGTAGATTCAGGAAGATTGATCGAGGGGAGGAGATCTACGAGCAGCCAATGGAGCCAGACTTACTGTTGTAGCTGTTGGGGACTACCACCTCACATTGCCTACTGGGATGGTCTTGGTTTTGAAAGGATGTTATTATGTACCCTCTGTAACCAAAAACATTGTTTCAGTATCCATATTAGTTACTGATGGATTCATGTTCAAGTTTGGAAGTGGATGTTGCTATTTTTATAAAGATAGCATTTGTTTTGGTAGGGCACATTTATATAACTGCCTTTATGTGTTATACTACACAAACCAAGTAATGGAAATAAATAACAAAGTTAATTCACATGACTCATACCACACCCAACTTTGGTATCATCGTCTAGGTAATTTCAATGAGAAACGTTTGAAAAAATTACATTAAGATGGGTATTTAGATTCTTTCGAACTAAAACCACTTGGTGTATGTCATGCATGTCTACAAGGAAAAATGACCAAAGCCCCATTTAGTGGGAAAGGTGAAAGAGCTAAAGAGCTTCTATAATTAGTTCACACAGATGTGTGTGGGCCATTTCTAGTTGAGGCAAGGGGTGGGTTCTCATACTTCATAACTTTTACTGATGATTTTAGTAGATATGGATATATCTACTTAATGAGGTATAAGTCAGATTCTTTTGATCGGTTCAAAGAATACAAAAATAAAGTTGAGAACCAGCTTGGTAAGAAGATTAAGAAACTCCGCTCAGACAGAGGGGGACAATATCTTAATTAGGACTTCATTGATTTCTTACGGGAGTTTGGGATTCTATCTCAACTCACTCCTCCTTACACACCTCAGTGGAATGGTGTAAGTGAAAGTAGGAACTGCACCCTGTTGGACACGGTGAGATCAATGATGAGTCATGTGAGTCTTCCATTATCCTTTTGGGGATATGCATTACAAATAGCAGCACATATACTAAATCAAGTACCAACTAAATTGATAAATGGTATTCCATACGAGTTATGGAGTGGACGCAAAGCCATGTTATCGAATTTACATGTGTGGGGTAGTGAAGCATTTGTTAAGGCCTCTTCAGGTAACAAACTTTCACCTCGAGGCACAAAGTTTATCTTTATAGGATATCCCAAGGAAACAAGGAGATATTACCTATACAACCCCTCAGACAAAAAGGTTACAGTGGCAAGACATGCCATATTCCTTGAGAGGGATCACATCTCCAAAAGAGATAGTGGGAGCGAGATAGACTTCGATGAATTCGAGGCTCAAGATACATAAGAGTTGGTACAAGAACAGATTCCACAAAGCCACGTGGAAGAACAATCTATTCCAGAGACACAAGAACTGCATAGGAGCATGAGAGAGGTGAGAGAACCAGAACGATATGGTTGTCTTGTCACTGAGGATGGTGACTCATTATTGGTTAACAATGATGATCCTCTTACCTTCAAGGAAGCATTTGAAGGCACAGACGTTTCCAAGTGGCAAGAATCCATGAATTCTGAAATGGATTCCATGTACCAAAACCAAGTCTGGATTTTGGTAGATCTTCCAGTTGATGTAAATCCTATTGGTAATAAATGGGTATTCAAGAAGAAACTAGACATGGAGGGGAAAATTAGCACCTATAAGGCACGACTGGTTGCAAAAGGTTTTAGACAGCGTCAAGGAATTGGATATGATGAAACTTTTTCACCGATTGTGATGCTGAAATCCATCAGAATCCTATTGGCCATTGCCGCTTACCATGACTTTGAAATTTGGAAAATGGATGTCAAAATAGAATTCCTTAATGGGATCCTCCAGGAAGATGTCTACATGACACAACCTGAAGGTTTTGTGACTCCAAAGGATGCCAACAAGGTATGCAAGTTGCAAAAATCCATTTTTGGATTAAAGAAAGCATCAAGTTCATGGAACATTCGTTTTGATGAATTTGTAATGGAATTTGGATTTTTTAAGAACGAATGTGAGCCTTGTGTCTACAAAAGGTTTAGTGGAAGTGCAGTCGTTTTCCTAATTGTATATGTTGATGACATATTACTAATTGGAAATGAAATACCTGTCTTACAGTCAGTTAAGGCATGGTTTCATAAATGCTTCTCCATGAAAGACTTGGGCGAGGTAGCATATATTCTTTGGATCAAGATCCATCGTGATAGATCCAAGAGAATGTTGGGCCTGAGTCAAAGTACATACATTGACAAGATACTAAAGAGATTTAGTATGGAATAGTACAAGAGGGGATTGTTGCTATTGTCACATGGCATTCATCTTTCCAAGAAAATGTGTCCTCAGACACATGAGTAAAGAATGAAAATGGCAAGGATCCCTTACACATCCTTGATTGGTTCAGTCATGTATGCTATGCTATGTACGAGGCTAGATGTTTCTTACGCATTAAGTGTGGTAGGCAGATATCAAGCTGATCTAGGAGACCGCCATTGGATGGCAGTCAAGACTATCCTTAAGTATCTGAGGTGTACTAAGGATATGTTCCTGTTTTATGGAGGATATGAGTATCTACTCATCAGAGGACATGTAGATGCTAGTTTTTAGACTGATCAAGATGACATGAAGTCGCGGACTGGATACATCTTCAGTTTGAATGGAGGTGTAGTGAGCTGGAAGAACTCAAAGCAAAGTGTGGTGGCAGATTCTACAGTGGATTCTGAGTATATCACAGCTTCTAAGGCAGGTAAAGAAGTAGTTTGGATACGAAGCTTCATCCAAGAGCTGGATGTTGTACCGAGAAGTAAAGATCCTATCACACTCTATTGTGATAATACTGCAGTGGCACTTGCAAAAAAGCCAAGGTCACATCAGCGGACAAAGCACATACTTCAGAAGTATCATCTCTTGAGGGATTTTTCTTAGAGACACTACAATAAAACAGAATATTTGTGATGGGCAATTTACAACGGGATCCCGTTGCAAAAGGTCTTTTGCGACGGGGCTTCGTCGCAAATCGCCCATTGCTGAAAACGGCGTCGCAAATAGGTGTTTTTGCGGTGGTCCCATCGAAAAAAGAGTATTTGTGACGGTATTTTTCCCCCGTCGCAAATGGGTTTTCGTTTATATATAAAAAAGGTATTTGTGACAGGCCCTCACAGATATATTAGTTGCAACGGGTTTCTGACCCGTCGCAAATAGGGAATTTAAAAAATATTTGCGACGAAGGTATTTGCGATGGACCATCACATAAATGTTTTTACGACGGGTATTCTTCCCATCACAAATGTTACAGTAAAAAAAATTTTACGACGGGACACTACAACACATCCGCTGTTTAGCAGCGGTTGTTTAGCAACGGTTCTAAGAACCACCTCTAAACCTATTTTAAAAAAGGTTTCATGGAGGTTTATAATAAACCACCACAAAACCCTGGGTTTTTTTTACAATCGTCCCTTCCCCCACCTTGACCCTCCTCACATTTCCCCCGAACCCCTGCTTCCCCCGCGACCCCGGCCCCCCGCTTCCCCCGGCGACCCCGCGACCTCGGCGACCCCAACCCCCCACGACCTCGGAGACCCCGTGACCCCGATGACGCTGCTTCCCCGGCAACCTATACGAAACCCTAAGGTTGGTTTTTTAAATTCAAACCATAGGACTCTCAAAGAAATTTTCAAGTAACCCATTTATCTTTCATGGGTTAATAATGTTTTGGAAACAATAATGGTTTTTTCATTGTGTTTATCATTCCATGAATGATCTATATAAATTATTATTGAATGGTATATTTATATTATTCATGATCATGGGTGTTCCCATATAGCTCCGGCTGAGCTAGTTATAGGTTATACGATGAGTGCTCCTTGGTTTCACTGTAATGGATTAGGTAATGATTATTTTATCTGGATAATACTTTTGGAAGTCTGCTATATGGTTATTCTAATTGTAAGGGTTCTATATGGGTTCTTTGATGGAAATTTTCTAGGATATAAATAATATTTCATTATGATTTATATTGTGATAAATGTTTCCTTTGATCAAGATTGATTTCACTTTGCTCAGGATTATTGATTCTTATGTATCTTACCTTTCTTGAAATCTTTACACTATGTTTTCATGTTTTATGACCTAGGTTTTCATGGTTATAAATATTATAATCTTATTCTCATGCACTCTGATTATGTCATCATATTAATATAATATTTTATACTCACTAATAAGATTTTATTTTTAATACAAATGTATACCTTTTATGAGAATTTTAGATCAACCTTATTATGATTTATTTTCCCCAACTCTCCCTGGCTAGACAAACCCCCTGCTGGAGCCCACCCCCTGGCTAGACATCCCCCTAACTCCCCCCATGGCTGGACAACCCCTCTGCTAGAGCCCTTCCCCCCTGGCTGGACAGCCCCCAGCCCCCCTGGCTGGATATCCCCCATCTCCCCCTGGCTGGACATCCCCCAGCCCCCTCGGATGGACAGCCCCCCTGGATGGACAACCCCCCCTGACTGGACATCCCCCCATCTCCCCCCTGGCTAGACAACACCCCCCTGATAGAGCCCCTCCCCCTTGGCTAGACAGCTCCCCGGACTAGACAACCCCCCGGACTGGACAGCCCCCCTGGCTGGACAACCCCTCCCCCATAGCTGGACAACCCCCCTGTTAGAGCCCTGAACACACATACAATCATAATCAGCACATCATTCATGTCAATACAAAGCATCCCCAATAGGTTCAAAATCCATAACTATAAAATATAACAAACGAGGCTCATAGAGGACTCACACATTCATTAAACTTGATGTTTAAATTTAGCCTTTAAATGTTCCAAGAATGAATGTAATGAAATATATCGACTCAAATAAATCCTTAATGTGGTGTTCTTATATTTGACCCCTAGAGTAATGGTAGTTTAAACATTTCTTAAGTAGTTTCCTTGAAATGGGATTACGATCATTACCTGTAGGCCTATTTTTCTATTGCTTGGACTGAAATGATAAGACCTTAAGCCTAGGGAACTTTTAGGCATTACCCCTTATAGGGTCGATGCTGTATGTTTTTGTAATGGGCTTTCCAAAGGTAGGTAATTCCATTATAACTTAAAATCTGTGGTAAATTTTTATAAGGAGTTTCAGACATGAGGTGCATTTCAGGTGCAATTTGGTCTTAATTATAACACATAGTTTCTAAAATGACACCTAGATAGGATAGGTGGTCATGAAAAAATTTTACCCTTTTTTCAAGAATGTTCATCATGTAACGACTAGTTTCTATCCGATTGAAATTCCTAGGTAATGTTAAACCATATATAAAGTTGTTTGACCATTCTTCTTCACTGTTATTAGTGTTGGATGACTCAAGGGGTCGTTAGCATGCTTTATAGTCATACAGGACAGTAAAACTCTACACAAGTATTTCTTATGGACCATTGAATACCAAGATTCATAGGTCTGATAATACAATGGATAGTATAAAGTATTTTCCATTTTGATTTTGAAAGCTCAGGGCACTATATGTTGATACATGTGGTAACCGTCACGTTTCAAAAATGGATTATGAAACCATATGTATTCAGTGGAAATAGTTCAATCAATGATCATCTATGATTTAATCTCCACTTATCTATGAGGTTGAAATACCCAGGTGTTAATAAAAAATCTATGTTATTCTAAATCTATAGATGATTTCATAAAAATGATCAAGTGATTTGATATACTAATCTGTTATTATTGGCTTATATACTTTATGTCATAGAACATGTTGATATAACTTATAGGAGTGTCATGTGTACATTCAAATTTGAATCTAATCTAGAATGACTTTTAGAATATAGTTTTTATCTCTTCAATATAATTATGGTTAAAGTGTGTTGGACATATCCAAAACCAACGTTCAATGATCTGTGTAGAGTGTTCCATAGTATGCGATCCATTTTCAACAAATGATGACTAGGAAACTCCTATGGTGTGAATTGTTATTCCATGTAGGTTAGTGTGTCCTTCTGAGTATAAGGAACACAACTGGGGAGGACCATTTGATATTGGTTGATGTTTATTTTTAATTACCATGGGGGTGTATACATTAGAAACGTGTCAGTGCTTACAATGTAACACACTGATGGAATGATTGGCTATGCATGCCACCTATTTAGACATCATTAGTTAGTGATGCAATTAAATGGTTATTCTTGAGGAATAAAAATACACATCTTATGGTAAACCCATCATATTTAGGTAGTGATGATTATTATGTGGGAGCAGTGGATCTCTTTTAATGATATCAACCTATTGTTGTTTTATTATCCTTCCCTTTGCGTAGTTTGACATAATTGGTTTGAAATCCATTATAAAACTAACAAAGTTATGTTATAGAATTATAAATTCAATAAAAACATTACCAACCACTTTAAACAATTTTAAATGGCCACATGGGAATTTTCATATGCACTTGTCATGTGGGTTCCTTCAAATGAGAGGGATGAAAGGGAGAACGAGTTTGTTTGAGAGGGGGGTCAATGGACTATTTTTATTTTGGAAGGTATGACTTTCCTTAGGCTTGATTATGGGAGCATTCCTTTGAGTGGTGACTAGGGTTACACATACATGGTTGATAGTGTTCTAGGTTTGGTTTTATTTTTGGGGATGTTTAGGTTTCAGCCTATCCAGCCTTTTTATTATGTTGGTTATCATGTTCTATAATGTACTTGATTAATTTATATTTATTTTATGTGATGGTATGGTTCATGAGTTTTTTATTATTCTTACTGCATTTTAATTTATCTAGATGTTTCATTGTTATTGAAACTGTCTATGTTGAGCATGGGCATCTGATATAAGGATGGGTGATACTGGATTTTCCATTTGGAATATGTGATGTCACTACAACAAAACCGCTATTTAGCGGCGGTTGTTTAGCGGCGGTTCTTTGAATATATTTATTGATTGTTTTAATGCTATTTTATGAAATTCCTTGTTTTTTGTGTAGGCACATTGTGATATACATGGATTAAAGCTGGATCACATTACCGAGGAACACACCTCAGTATGTTAAAGGTTTGAATGAGTTTTTAGATTTTGCAATTTCTAATCGATCCATTGGAGGGAGAATAAAATTTCCATGTCCTAAATGTAAATTTATAACATGGTTGAAGAGAGATGAGGTTTATGAACATTTAATACTGAATCAATTCCCTGCTCAATATTTGTGTTGGATTTGTCATGGAGAATCGAACATTACAGAAAGATTGATCATTGATGTTAATCTGAAGAATGAGGTCCCAAGTTCGTCGACAATGGAAAATGAAATTCAAAACCTAATAAATAAAGCATTCGACACTGCAAGACACCACTATCAGCATCAAAACATATCAGAACAACCATAAGAGGGTGCTACAAATTGCAACGTGACAAGTGATGTTTTTGAGAGTGTAACACAGGAAGATCAAGATTGTCACATATCATTGGATCCTCCTCTTGATTCTGTGGAGCCAAATGTAAGAGGAAACTTCACTGAGGAAAATGTGTTTCATGATTTAGTTGATGATGAAAATCAAGAGTTGTATAGTGGGTGTTTGAAATATTCAAAGCTTTCATTTCTACTGAAGTTGTACCATATCAAATGTGTATGTGGAATTACAAATAAGGTAATGTCCATGGTATTGGAATTTATTCGTGATGCATTTCCTGAAGCAAAAATCTCATAATCTTTTTATGATATGAAAAAATTTGTTAACAAGCTTGGTCTGAATTATACAAAAATACATGCGTGTCCCAATGATTGTATGCTTTATTGGGGAGAGGATTCAAGTAGACAGAATTGCAAGAAATGTTCTTCTTCTAGATGGCAGGCAAAGGGTGATGTTGGAAGTATGAATGAACATAATTTCATGGAGAAGAAGAAAAGGAGCACACCTGCAAAGTTTTTGCATTACTTTCCTTTGAAGCCTCGATTGCAAAGATTATTCATGTCATCGAAAACCACCGAACACATGAAGTGGCATTCTTTAGATAATAACAATGATGGGTTAATGAGACATCAAAGAGATTTCTAATCGTGGAAGACATTTGATTCATTACATCTCAATTTCTCAGCTGATCCTAGGAATGTTTGATTGGGATTGTCTGCCGATGGATTCAACCCATTTGGGACTTTGATTACCAATTATAGCATTTGGACAGTTGTTTTGATTCCTTATAATCTACCTCCGTGGATGTGTATGCAACAAACATCTTTTATCCTTTTGATGATTATTCCTGGAAAACAAATGCCTAGAAATGATATTGATGTATACTTTTAGCCTTTGATTGATGAATTGTAGGAGTTATGGAGCAACGGTGTTAAGACATTTGATGCTTCTTCTAAAACAATGTTCAAAATGCATGTTGCTTTAATGTGGACCATTAGTGACTTCCCTGGGCTAGGGAATTTATCTGGTTGGAACACTTACACGGGTTTGGCTTGTCCCATTTGTAACTTTGATTTTGAGCCCAAACGGCTACCTCACAGTAGAAAATGGTGCTTCTTGTTCCATCGAAGATTTCTAGATGCATCTCATAGATTTCGGCTGAACAGATCAAAATTTAATGGTTCCATTGATCTTAGACCACCTCCAAAGTTGTTAAATGGTTTTGAAATATTGAAACATCTTGAAAATGTTGAAACTGAATTTGGGAAGGTTCATCATTTGAATGATAGCAGAAAACGGGTCCGAAGTGCATTGTCAAGCGAAACCAGAACGCAACAATGGAAGAAAAAAATTATATTCTTCAAAATTCCGTATTGGGAATTTAATTTGTTGTGCCATAATATTGATGTGATGCATATTGAGAAGAATGTCTGTGAAAATTTGATTTTCACATTTCTTAATGAGCATGGAAAGTTGAAAGATCATCTCAATGCTCGCAAAGACTTACAAGCAATGAACATAAAACGCGATCTCTGGCCAGATGAGAATGAAAAGTATCCTCTGGAAATTTTTGCAATGATAAATAGAGATAAATATACATTCCTTCAAATGTTAAAGAATGTTAAGGTATCTTATGGGTATTCAAGTAACATCTCAAGGTGTGTTGACTTGAAGAATCGTAAGTAACATGGATTGAAAAGCCATGATTCACATATTTTGTTACAATAGTTACTACCATTGTCATTGCGTACATTATTACCTAAAAAAATTACTGTTGTTGTACTCCAGTTCTGCACATTTTTCAGAAAACTATGTGAGAAATATATACATCCATTTCAGATTGACAACCTCCAGGAGAGGTTTGTATTGACCCTTTGCGCAATGGAGATGATCTTTCCTCCTTCCTTTTTTACTGTAATGATGCATTTAACTGTGCATTTGGTTGAGGAATCTAAATTAGGAGGCCCCGTTCATTATCGATGGATGTATCCAATTGAGAGGTACTTTATTTATATGTTTTCCAGTTAAGTAAACAATTTTTTGTACTTAATTAAATGCATAATTATGTTTATTTTATTTCACAGATATCTTGGGCATTTGAAATCATACGTGAGAAATAAAGCTAAACCAGAAGGCTCAATTGTTGAAGGCTATGTGGCTGAGGAGTGTCTTACCTTTTGTTCTCGATACTTGGATGATATTGAGACAAGATTTAATCGAGTTGGAAGTGTTGACGACACATCGACTCAATCTCAAATACATCAAAAATCCAAAATATTTCCTGCTATTGGCCGATCAGTTGGGAGTACTTCAAATGTGACACTGACTGAATTGGAATTATTATAGGCACGTAGATATGTGCTGCTGAATAGTGAAATTGCAGATCCATTTATTGAAGAGTTAAGGATACAAACAAAGAGACGAATGAGAGGCCGAATATGAAATGAGAAAGATATAATGAAAGCTGTTAATAAAGAGCTTGTAGAATGGTTTACACGACGTGTAAGTTCATAAATATTGCAATAAATACAAATATTAGTTTGACACATACATTTTGTAAATCTAATAAAGTATATTTCTTTTTTCAGATCATGAATACTAATACTCGAGTAGAGGTGTCAGAAGATTTGAAGTTTCCTGCTAGAGGTCCTCTAAAAGAAGTTAGAAAGTTCGACTCTTATAATGTGAATGGCTTTAGATTTCGTACAGTCGATCGATAAGTGGATTTAAGAACACAGAATAGTGGTATATTTACATTTGCTGAAGTGGAATACTATGGAAAGCTACATGATATTATTGAATTAAACTACCACAGACATTTTTCTGTTGTTTTATTCAAATGTAAATGGGTCGATATTATTAGAGGTGTTAAAAGAGATTCCTTGCAATTTACTTCTGTGAACTTCTCTCACTTGATGGATGTTGGTGATCGTGAACTACATGATCTATATATCTTAGAAACGCAAGAAAAAATGGTATATTATGTGAATGATGTTTCCGATTAAGGGTGGAGTGTAGTTGCTCACGTAATACAAAGAGATTTGTATGATATGGGTGATGAAGTGGAAATTTTGACCTCTAAAATTGAATTTAATCAGCAACAGGAAGTAGAATTATTTGTCCATCATGATATTGAAAATATTATTCTATCAAGGATGAATGAAGTGGATGAAGCAATGGAGTAGGGAACCGACATGATTTAAGGGGAAAATGATTTTATGTACAATTATTTATTTATTCAGCAACCACTTGTTTCATTTCTGCAGTCATTCATTATCATTGTTATATATATTTTGTCTGTTAGTACTCCATCTATTATCATTTTTAATTTTTTTCTGCATAATTTTTTTGAAATATATATTCTGAACATAATTTTATTTGATTAAATGACAGAAATGCCAAGGAAGAAGCAGTACATTATTTCATCCAGTTCAGCGACAGATGATGATCCATCTAGCTCCCTCCCCACGACATCTGAGGCACCAACTGCTGACACCCCTGCACCATCTCCCCCTGAACCATCTATCACACTATCTTGGGATGTCCCAGTAGAGCGTGAGTCGTCAACTCCCCCTTCAGAAGCCTCAGCAGTGGGGCAGCGACACGCCCCTTCCAGTTCATCCCGGTCATACTAGAGTGTCACTGTCATAGGTACAAATTTTAATTAAATAAATTTATTGCATTTTGTTTATACTAATTATTTTCTCATTGAAGATGAGAAAAATGAAACCGTGGAGAAAAACATAAAAAGTTTAGATGTTTGGAATCTGAATGGTGAGGAGATTATTGTTCCATTTGATTCTTACGGGGTCCCTACGGATGATGTCGCGGGGTTACTTGGCCAGATTCTAGGCTAGATGGCAGCAGAGCCCATTTCCCTTCCCATTTCATATGAAGATTGGAGACATATGCCTCCAAGATGGAAAAATGAAATGTTTGATTCTCAAATCAAGGTAAATTTATTACATTATGGTTTAATTGAATGTTATGTTACTAATATGTTCAAAATGAATTTCTATATACAGATGTTCTTCCACTTTTTCTGTTGCTGATGTGATAGCACGGAAGTGGACATTGAAAAATATAGGTAAGAAGTTGAAAGATTTTAAATGGAGATTATGGTGTGATGTCAACGATGCTTCGTTGACCGCACTGCAAATGTATGAGAAGCTACCCAGTGGGGTACCAAAAGAGCAGTGGAAAGTGTTTGTTGACAGGCATCGGGATTAGAAGCGGATGGTATTGAAATATATATATTATTATATTATCCTCATTTTACATTTATACATGTATATGAAAAGGACATGACATTAAATACATCTTTCCTTAAATTTCATTTTATTTATTTCAGGACCTCTCAAGACAGAATGCGTCAAACCGAGCGAAGCAAGTCATCCCGCACACTACGGGCTCAAAAAGTTTTTCTCGGAGCCGAATGACATTGGTAATCTTTTAATTAGTTTAAATATTTATAAGACAATATTATCTGTTTAATATATTGAATTTTTTATTTATCTTTGATTAATGCAGTCATAGAGTTTAGGCCATGAAGCATCCAGAACTGAACTATGGTTGGATGTTCACAAGAAATCAGATGGATGTTTTGTTAATGAGCCTGCTAAAGAAGTTGGGGTATGAAGTCAATTTTTTATCATAGTAACTTATTATCAGTTTTTACTATGTTAATATATATTTATATTTGATTTATAGGTCAAAATTAAAGAACTATGGGATTCCAATCCTGGGCATTCCTACTTTGTCTCCTAGGATTACCCGGTTGCTAAAGTCCTTGGGAAGGAGCATCTTGGGAGAGTGCGCGGGATGGGTTTGGGACCCGTGCCATCTGAGGTTTTTAGCAGGTCACTGGGGATAGCTACTGCATCTACTCTTGACTTTAGTCAGCCCATACCCAGAGATGCTAAGAAATAGATTGTTTCTTTACAAAACACAGTTCACCAGCAGGGGGATCAGATATCTGCATTGCAGAAAGAGTTGACTGAAATACGTCAGCAGATGTGCAAATATGCCCCCGGTGGGAGTGCATCAATTGGTGGTATGCAGGTAAATCACAGAAAATAAAAATCATTTAGTTTTCTAACTTTCATTGGTTTTAAGTTTTAATATAAATATGTAACCGTATTTAATTTTCAATATAATGTTATTACAGGTGACAACACAAAGTGGAAATGAAGGTGGAGAGGGTGACGATGCATCATCGGACCCTGAGTAGTTGTTTTGTTGATGTGTAATATGGAAACAGTTGGTTTGTAGATGTAACATTTGTGGCACATAGTTTCCACCACACATTTTCATGTCCTAAAATTTCCTTGATTTCTCATTTTCCTTTTATGCATTTTATTGATTTCTTATGTTTCTTTTTATGTCCTGATTTCTCGAGTGTGGTATACATCATTCCATTTAGGCATGTGTTTGAATTGGTAGTAGATATTTTGGATGATTAGGAGTTAAACCCATTGTTGATGTGTTGAACAAATTGGGTCATTTCATAGTGATCAAGGGGATAGTGTTGTGGACACTTTGGTGGGGTAGAATATTTCTAAACTTATCCTCTATCTTTAGGAATAAATTATTTGAATAGCCTACTAAGAACTTTTCTAAGGGTCCTATATTATTATTTTTATATGTGTTTGGTTATTACTACTTTATTACTTATGGTTATGAGGAATGGTAACATGGGGGAACACTCTTTAAATAAGAACAAACTAAATAAAGATAGTAAACTAGTTCAGAGTAAATTAGAAGGAAAAAGTGAGTCGCTTGTACTTTATGGATTTTCATGATATTACTATGCGTTGAATCTTATTTATTGATAATTGATGATATGGATTACTTCTTGTTTTTATCATTTAAGAAACTCTCAACCATTATAATAAGATAATCTTTTAAAGATGGTAGTAAAAAGAAATTTTTTGGAAACTAGAATATAATAATTTATATTACTATTGATCATTGAGGTTTAATGTTGTACTTGTTGTTTTCTAGACTTCAATTGATTTGGGGTGAACTTTTTTGGGTTTAATTGGTGAGGCTAAGAATGGATTTTTAGTGTGTAATTCTCTAATGCATCCTGGTATCTATCCCTAAGAATACTATTCTCATCTATCTCACTTCACCTAGAAACAACAGTCTCAATACCTTAAATGAAATTCTTGAAGTTCTTTGACTCTTTTTCAAAAAAAAGTTCTTATTCATGAAGGTATCCACATGAATGGTCTAGGTATCATGAAGTTTCTCTCATGGAATTAGAAGTCAGGTAAGAGTAATCTATCACAAGCACTAAGGATAAAAATATTATCGATGTGTAAAATTCATGTCATATTTGAAAAGATAGGTACAAAGAATCATACATGAAAGGTTAGTATCGCCCTCAAAACCCCTCTGCCTATTTATAGGCCTAGGTTAGAGAAGAGTTTCATGATCAGGAGGCCCATATTTCCAGTTTTTAGCAGTTCCTCTCCTTCATCAACTCTCATTATGAGGGTGAAATTATTTGACATCAAATAACTCACTCGTTACAGGAGATATTATGGAATAAATTGAAATATTGAGGTAAATCGATGACAAAAATGGATCGAAATCAACATAAGGATTCATGAAGGACTAAACCTTCACACACAAAATGGTTCTTCATGATGGTATATAAGGCATCATAAAAGATGACACACATAAATGATGACAACCATTTCACAATGTATGTCTACTCGTGAAGGTCTCCATCATTCATGAAACGTACCTCATATGTGGTAACATTCATTAAAAGTATCTTATCACCTCAAAATAACATATAAATACCTAACATCATTTGACATTTAATGGAATTAAAACATTGAAGTTTTTTTAGAAGCTTTAAAATTTTTAAACATAAACCATCATGAGGAAAACAGATGATTGACCCCTATATATAGTTATCTTTCATGAACAACCACCCTTGAGCTCTTGAAACTCAACATCTTGGTTGTTATAACTCTCACAATGGTTGATGATATTTGTGATATTGGTAAAACCCCTTACACTTCTTATGGTTTTGTGGGACATTTTTCATTCACGAAACATGTCCAATAGGAACTAAGGCATTACCCAAAGGCTGGGGAACCCAGTTTCACAAATCTCTAACCTTCAAGAAATAGCTAAACTTTAAAAAACCCTTTCACTTCATGTAACCATCTATATTCATGAAAATCACATAACATTTTCAAACTTGATTCCTCCTTTCATCAAACCCATCATCATGAATGTTGATTTCTCAATTGTCTTATACCATTCAAATTTGGTTCATTCATGGCCAGATCTTCCACATGACTAGTATCATCAACCCTCATTTCTGGTTTGATTTGTTTTTCAGGGCAGTGGTGCAGTAGAAACAGAAAATATATTTTTTTGTTTCTGGGCAGTTTTTAGCGGCAGTTTAAACCGCCGCAAAATCATAATTGGCGGCGGTTTAAACCGCCGCTAAATGGAAAAAACCGCCACTAAATGTGAATTTTAATTTACCTTTAGCGGCAGTTATAACCACCGCTAAATAGTCGCATCAGCTGCCTCATCCCACGGCGGTTCCGATGGCTTTAGCGGCGGTTTTATGGCAGCTGGATTTTAGTTTATTCGCGGCGGTTATAACGGCCGCGAATAAAGGAATACCGACGGCTCGTAAAACCGCTACTAAATTGAGAAAAACCTCCGCGAAAAGAGACAGCTATGACGCTTTCCTCAAACCACCGTGAAACGCAAATAACCGCCGCTAATAGATTTTCGACGCCTTATTTGGCGGCGGTTTTTATAAACCACCGCTAAACGTAAAAAAACCGCCGCTAAACGGCGGTTCTGCTGTAGTGGGAAATCTCGTCGCATATATTCCCATCACAAATACTAAAAAAAATAAAATAATTAATACAAATCGTATAATATTATATAAAAATAATAATAATATTAATAATATAAAAAATATATATTATTATAATATAAATAAAAAAATATATAAAATATAATTATGAAATATTAATATAAAATAAAAATAATATGAATATAAATAATATAATATAATATAATAATACTAATATTAATAATATAAAAAATTAATATAATATTATTATTATTAAATTATGTATACAATAATAATATTAATATTAATAATATAAAGAAATTATATTATTATAATATTAATAATAAAAAATATATATAATATAATTATGAAATATTAATATCAAAAAATAATAATAATATGAATATAAATAATATAATATTATATATTATGAAATATTAATATCAAAAAATAATAATAATAGTACTAATATTAATAATATAAAAAATTAATATAATATTATTATTATTAAAATAAACATACATATTTATGAAAAAATAAAAAAAATTCTACTTAGAATAGAAATTTAAAGAGGGAAAGGAAAAAAGAATAAGAGAGATCTGAATGATTTGAAAAAAAAACGGATGGGGGTATATATAGGTTAGAATATTTGCGACGGTCGTATTTGCGACGGTGTACCGTCACAAATACCTTCGCCCACATTAATTTCGGGCGGCGGTTAAAAGGGGTTTTGCGACGGGCCCGTCGCAAATAGCTGCATGCCGACATACCATTAGCGACGGGCGGATATCCCCAACGAAAATTTTTATTTACCACCATCGGTATTGGCGACGGGCCCCATCGTAAATACCTTCTCCCGCATTTAATACGGGTGGCGGTTAAAAGGGTTTTTGCGACGGGCCCGTCGCAAATACCTGTAGGCCGACATACCATTAGCGACGGGCGGATATCCCCGTCGCAATTTTCTATTTACCACCGCCGGTATTGGCGATGGGCCCCGTCGCAAGTACCTTCGCCTGTACTTAATATGGGTGGCGGTTAAAAGGGTTTTTGTGACAGACCTGTCACAAATACCTGTAGGCCGACATACCATTAGCGACATGCGGATATCCCCGTCGCAAAAGCCTATTTACCGACGCCGGTATTGGCGACGGAACCCGTTGCAAATAACACCTGTTGAATAGTGTTTTGCGATGGGTAATTGTCCCATCGCAAATAGTATTTACCACCTTTCAGTACTTGCGACGGGACAAAGGCCACCGTCGCAAATAGGTTTCCCACGTTTTGGTGTGCAAACCGCGCCATACCTATTGCAACGTGTCCTATATTCCCGTCTCAACTAACTAACCATTTACAACAGGCATATATTCCCGTCGCAAATACGCTTTTCGTCGGATTTATTGCTATGAGATTTATTCTCATCGCAATAATCGATTTTTTCCATAGTGAAAGGTGAAGTTGCAGTGAGCAGTATTTCCATGGAAGACAATGTGGCGGACCCCTTGACTAAAGCCATGACTCAGCAGAAACATGATCATCATGTGAGGTCTAGCGGACTAAAATTCATTGGCAGTTGGCTCTAGTCCAAGTGGGAGTTTGTAAGGGTTGGTGTCCTGAGAAACAACTATTTTGTACTTTGATTGCATGAATATTAACTTATTATATTTTATTCATTGTTCTGCATGACTATAATAAATAATGTCCTGGAATATTTGTTGCATTAACAAGGTCATGGTAGATCCCCGCTATGATGAGAACCTTGAAATGCTATAACAATATTCTTAAATAAAGTTATGCGGTTGGATGACATACTATGATAGGACACATAGTATACAGACCGCCATGTGTGAGTACTCGTAAGAAGACGAGACTCTCTCTCATGGAGTTCGTACTTGGTAATCTCCAAGATAAGAGATTATGAGAACAGACCCGCCGGTAGTAATTCCGCATGTCTTGATGTCATCGAATATTGCTATCTGTGAGCGTGTGTAATGGTCCTTAGATTGGAAGATTATAATTAACTCATGTCATGACTCGCGCACTTAGATTTACTGACAAAAACCGTCACGCAGACAGTTGGCGGGAAGTAGGGTATGTTGGGTGCGTCATGAGTGACATGTTGTTAATGGATAAGTCGAGGAAGGATTTGTCCCTTCCATTTATGGAAGTTGATATCTCGGCCCTTTGATTGAAATAGAACTGTCGCATTAAATTCCATGGCCATGGTGTAAACGACGAGTTTATTTTAGGTAGTCAAAGAACGACAGATCAAGCATATAGGTTTATGACACTACCATGAAACCTGCTTGATGATATATTGAGACAAAGGGATTAAATTACACAGTAAGTGTTCATATGAGGTGATACATCAATGTGGCGTCAACTTCTTTCTCTTGGGTGCCTTGACCCGTTGCTAGACAGTAATCTTGGACTTTAGGCAAGCCCGCCTAATGCCAACGAGAAAGAGGACTAGAGGGTCACACACTAAGTGTATTCAAGTATCTAAAGTAGAATAAATATTATTCACATATGTGGTTTAATAATTATTCAAGGAATCCTAAATCGTTTTAATGTTGGAGGAGAATAATAAAATAAAACAAGTACACACCGTGTATCAATGATTACACGCCGTGTAGTTTTATTTTGAAAACAAGTACACGTCATGTATTATTAAATGTACACGCCATGTAGTTTTCATTTTGGAAAGGAAATGAATAAATGAAAACAAGATATACATACCGTGTACATTTAATGCACATGCCATGTAGTTTTCAATGAAAAACAACTACACATCGTGTATTTATTAATACATGCCGTGTAGTTTTTCCAGTTAGGATTTTGAGGATATAATATTGTTTTATTAAATGATATTTATTATAATCAGCATGGGTGCATGTCAAGGAATTAATTATTCGACATGGGGGTTTTCAATAAGAGTTAATGAAATAAATAAAATGTGTAACGAATTTATTTATTGTCATAACTCTACAACCTCAGACCCGATTATAAATATCCTCACAACCCCAACTCTTTTCCGGGGTGTAACACACAAGAGAATCATTGTGCACAACTCTGGAGAATTCTTTCAAGGCCGAAAGAACCTCTTCCTCCAAGAACGCTCTCAAGACCGAGAGAGATCCTCTTCCATCGGATCAAGACGATCTAAGGTGGACAACGCAAGCAAAGGTTTCTCCACGCTAGCACCCATAGACTCCTTTGGCGACGTCCCGAGATACGTGGTACACGTGTGGATCACCACTAGGGGAAGTCTACACTTGGCTTCTGCGACGCAACGACAAATCACATCGGAACGTGATCAAGAACATAAACGAAGAAAGAACACCCAAAAGGTATTTCTTTTCAGTTGATTAAATTAACTATAATCAACCTATAAAGATCCTACTTTTTGGTTCTAGGACTTTCCTTTTCTTTGTCCATTTCGGTGATTCGATCCGTAGAGACTGGCGTTTATCATCGCATTGATCCCGGATTGATCATTACTAATAACAAAAATCCAAGTGGGCACATCCACCCATGTGCTTCCTCTATGCCCAGAACCTTCATAATGTTTATATTATCTTCCGCTGTATTGCTTACTCTTACTGAGAATTTGAGCTCACCCCTTTCTTATGTTTCATTTTCTCAGGACATGAAGAAGTAATTTATGAGTGACATGCAAGCATAACCTAGGAGTTATGGATGTTTTCTAAAGAGTTTCTATGTCGTTTTTTCTTTTCATGTTGTAATATTGAACTTATGTATGTATCTTGTTACCAATAATACTAAACTACTCGGTCCTTCGGGATTCGTATTCCTTGTTTATATGCTAATGTAATCAAATAAGGCACCGACTTTGGGAAACTGGGGTCGAGTCCTTACAAAACCCAAGTCAATTTGGATCCCACTATCTCTAATAGATATGTGCACCCATATATAGAAATATATTATATAACTTGACTATATATTTTCTATATTAGGTATTTCTTTAATATCCTTAAAAACTTTAGGATGATTTCAATAGATGCACAATGTGTTTGTACTTTATGCAAGTTTGTTTATATCCTAAACAAACTCTTTGCATTTAAACACATTTCTTATGATATAATGGATTTCCATCATACTATGACACATATGATATCCATTTTTCATTATAGTTTGCATATAGTTATGGTATAACACCGTTATTTGTGAAGCACATCTTGAAATATAATGGAAGTATCTGCAAGTTACAACATTTATATTCCTTACATCATGACTATCATGTATAAAATGCGCATTTAGGAATTTCTCCATGATACATTTTAGTGATCAACGTTAACATGAAATATTCATCATCGATCCTTCTTATAAACATAATTACCATGATGTGGATAAGGTAATGTATATTTAGGAATTACACCATGCTACATTATATAGATCAATGAATGCTTGGTGAAGATATTCTTCGGCATGTCATCCTGAATAAACTCGTATCTTCAAACCATGTATTTATCATAATTCACTTTCATGATATTTAATAACTTAAAGGAATCTTATGAAGTATATTTACCTCTAGATTTCCCTTAGAATATTTCACACTCTCTTTTTGAACTAATTCTGAAATCTTTGTGGCGTGCCTTTATCTCTAAATGTTTCTTTTTCCAAAACTAAGTATATACGTCAATAATACCTAAGGTGTTTAGCTCGAATGAGTATAAATAATATACTAGGTCTATCCTAGATGTCAAATTTAGTTTTTCTTGAAAAATATTTATTTTTCCACAACTTGGAAAATAAGTCTTACATTTATATTCATCACATATTGCCTATGATATATGTATCACTTGAACTACTACTTGATTATTGTACACCACAAAAAAAAATCATTCCTAAACTTGGAATAATGTCTCTATGTGTCCAAAAGACATGCGAGATAAATTTATTGGTTATACTCAATAAAAATTCTACAGGAATCATTCACTTAGAAACAGAGAAGTCGTGTAGTTCTCACTACTGACTTAGGAACCACCCTTTCTCAGCTACTAAAAGAATACACATTACTTCTAGTAATAGTTACTATATTTCGATACACATATGATATAATCATTTTGTATGAAATACCCAAGAAGTAAAACTGAAACATTACTTACATGATGAATATCCATTGAATAATTACTGATTACCTTCTTATTCAATTCATTTAATTTCATTTAAACTTCTATAAAATTATTTCATGATAGGAAAATCAAATAACCTCCTGTTAATACCTATTTTCTATGAAGGATGTTGTGAAGGTTCCTTTGGCGTTCCACTTTTCATTGGCCTTTTCACCTTTCCTTTCAATTTTTTCTCCATAATAACTAAATATTGAAGTTTCTTTATTGTTCTTATTGTTTGGAGAACCTTACCTAGAAGGAAATGAAGCATTTTCTCCATAATTTTCATTTTTTAATCTAAAACTAAACTGGAGAAAATGGGTGAAAATGATATTTGAATAGGATGTATTGAAATATCATAATCCGCCTTTCAATTTACACAAATCTAGTGTAATCATTACCTATTTGTATCAGTGCTTCCCTTTCTCCTTGCAAACTACTCAGAGATGATACTTCATGGTATATCATCCATTTTCTAATGTAGTAACCACAACTGACATCAGACATTGATGATAACATAATGACATAATCATCATACGTTTTATACATGAGTCTCCTATAATCAATTTTTACACCCTCGCTTCTTGATGTGTCTAAATAAGTATTGGGGACACTAGCACATTGAATTTCATCTATCGTAGTATTGTGTGCAATTTCTTGTACTACAGTTGTAAATTCACGCTAGTTTGGAAATTTACTTTGTCCAATATTTGTCGCAGTGTATTTGTGGTATTACTTTCCATTTTATAAAAAAAAATAACAGATTTTTACTTTTATCATGATTACCGATTTAGACATTATTGATTAATTAATTATAATTAAATGTCTCCACTATCACAAAACTGGGTTTCCGCAGCGGCACCCTTTAACAATGCTAAAAAGCACTGATAAAGAGGGGAGCTTTTAACAGCGCTAAAAAATCACCTTTAAAAGTGACCCTTTATCAGCACTTTTTTAGCGCTATTAAAGGGGACCCCTTTATCAGTGCTTTTTTTAGTAGCGCTGATAAAGGGGGGGCTTTATCAGTGTTTTTTCCTAGCGCTGATAAATTTTAAAAAAAATCATGAAAAATAATATATTGTTATATAAGTATATTTATATTGATATAAATATAATATATATTTTTTAAATATGTTTTAGATAAGTATAAATATACTATTACATTTAATATATAAGAAATTTAGTGAAAATGGCTTTAAAATATTTTAAAAAATATTATTAATTAATAATTTGATAATTATCATCGATTAATAATCATTTAATAACAATTTAAAGACACAAAAAATCAAAAAAATGAATAAAAGATCTAAAATAAGTTGGAAATGTAACTCAAACTTCAAATGATCATAACTTTTTATCTGGGTGTCCGTTTGAGCTCTACAACATATTAAATTGAAGCATGCGATGAGCTCTATGCTCTAGTGACTAAAGAGAACATTTTGTCACATTTTTCAAGGCCAAAAAAGACCCATAAGGCCTCCAAAACTGGGTTTTTAGTCGGGATACCCCGATTTTTTAACATTCAAACAGCTATAACTTCTGATTCGGAAGTCATCTTGGCATGTACCACATATCATATCGAAGATTGTTTCATTTTCTTCGATTTTACTGGTTGTAGAGTTGAAACGGACTTATGGATTAGAAGTTATGATTGTTTTAACATTCTATGGATTCTCAGATACACATATATATGTATTTATTCGTAAATATATGTGTGTTTGTGTGTGCGTGTTGTATATATGTATATGTTTATTTATTTATTTATTTATTTATAAACACACATAAAAAACATATTTTATAAATGTATTTAAAACTAATCTTATAAACATATATTAATATACAAATATATATATATATATATTAATATATGAATAAATATATATTTATTAATATAACTAGATATATTTATATTAATATGAATCTAAATTAAAATACACATAAATATAACTATATATGTATATAAATATATATATATATATATATTAATTAATATACGAATAAATATATATATATTAATATATGAATAAATATATATGTATTAATATAACTAAATATATTTATATTAATATGAATCTATATTAATATACGAATAAATATAACTATATAACTATATAACTATATATATTAAATGGAGAAAAAACCAAATGGATTAGTGGTAAAGGTGCAGGTGCGCAAGGGGGGAGGTTGCGGGTTCGAGTTCTGGTGGAAGCAAGGGTGCACAGGCAAGTGGGAGGGGGTTGCACAAGCAAGGGAAGCGTGCGGGGTGAGAGGGAGGGGGCTTCGCCTAGCCCTAATAAAAGGGGGTGTCAAGCGCTGTTAAAAGCTCCCCCCCCCCCCGCATTATATATTATTTTTATTTTTTTAAATTTTTTTTTGACTTTTATCAACGCTTAAAAAAAGCGCTCATAAAAGGGGTCTTTATCAGCGCTAAAAAAACGCTGATAAAAGACCTTTTTTATCATCATTTTTTTAGAGCTAATAAATACCCCTTTTATCACCACTTTTCTGAGCGCTGATAAAAGGGACCCCCTATCTTCGTCTTGATTAACAGCGCTTTTCTAGCATTGTTAATGTCATTTTCTAGCGCTGATAAAGGTCATATTTGCAGTAGTGCTCCTACTATTTTATTGAATTCTAGGAACCCTCTGTACTAGAATCAGAATACCCTATCACTTGAGTATTCTAGTGGCAAGGATCCGTGAACTTCCCCTCATGGTCTACAAGATATGGCTATGATGCTACTTGTAGAGTTCAAGGTAGGCATTTCAGTAGCCAAATGTATTAACTGGCGGTTCATTGATCAGTTGAGTGAAGTCCCAGCATCTCGGAATCATAACCTTGATTCCCTCAACTCTTTGTCTCAAAAGTGATAGGAGTTTATCTATGGCTAATCCTTACTATCGACTTCAGCTAATTCAATGCATCATTCTCATAAGAACTCCCCCTTCGTAAGAAGCACCCTTAGGTATGGTTGATCGAGCACCCCAAACACCTGGTTTTGTTCAAATTTGAATGATGAAAGGTGATTATGACTTAATATTTTTTGAGGGTTTTATAATTTTAAATGATGAAATGAAATCATTTTATATCTCATAAGCACATACTATGTGATCACACTCACATTTGACTATACAATAAATAGAAAATATTCATCGTTTCACATATTCATTTTATTTGTGCATACTTGTTTATCATTCTATGTGATCATGTGTAAACTACACATACATAAAATAACAAACCATGCCTAAATAAAATGACAACGTGATCATTAACCAGTACTAATTGTTGATCCATTGAGTGAATACTGGATCAACATAGACCCTAGAGGTAACTCCTTGAGTCGCGTCGCTTGCGGCTCGAGTTGCAGTGCTCACACATCCAATGCGTCAAACTCCTGTCTCGTGCGTCACCATAGCTCGACGCAAATATGTCACTGCTTATATTCGTCATTATACAACAATACTCGCATGCAGTCAATGGGATCTTATGAGTACAAAATACATCTAAGAAATTGAAAATGCGGGCCCTTATACATATAATGACGTATTGACGACATGCAGATCATCATTTTTTAAACTAACTATTACAAACAACCATTGCAATAATAAAATAAATAAATTTAATATACACCAAACATGCATTTTCGGGTCCATGGATCATGATCAATTGATACCCACTAAACTCCCATATTTAAATTAAATGCACAAAAAAAACTTGCATTAAAATATTTTTCCGGTCCATGGGGATTCAAGGAAGTGTTGGGCCAGATCTGGCCAGAGAGACCCATGGGCGGCCTTCATGCGGAGGGAGATGCAAGGTGAAAGGGGTCGGACCACTTGCAGGCAGCGCGCGGCTCGCTACGGCGATGGAGGGAGCGAAGGCTGGTTGTTCGTGGCTGGAGGAGCTCGCTGCAGGAGGAGCCCGATCCAGCAAGGTCGTGGTGGTGGAGGCGCCTCGACCATAGTCTAAGGAGGGCAGCTGGCTGGAAACCGCCGGTGGTGTCGGACTGTCCAATTATTGGTTACCTTTTTATTATTCTTTTGGCTCAAGTGAGCGGCCAAGACCCACCCCCATTATTTTGTCTTATTAGAATAATTTAATGCTTTATAATCCTACCACCATGTACTAGAAAAATAAAATAATTTTTATAATAAATAATTATTTTTGTCAAGTAGAATTAACCCACCGACTGAAAAATGCTTTGGCCACCGAATTCCGTTTGGATTCTGGCTGGAATTTAGGGGAAATCCAAAAAACAGGTTTCAACCACCTTGGGATTAAAACATACATGTGTTTCTCTATTTTTTAAACCCACAAACATTGCGATTCAATCCGTATTTAAAACTTCGAATGATCGAAACTTGGTCATCCAATCATGAATTGAATCTTTGTCTATGACATTGGGACTGAAACAACGTCCAATTCTAAATTTAATACAATTTTAATGTTTCATTGGCTTAAATTTTTTTCACACATCCCTCTAATACCAGTTGTTGGTACCAAAATTCCCAAAAATGGGATTTAAAAAAATTTCCACCGACGATTACCATGATTACATCACCGCCAACAAAACGTTGCCCGATTACCTACCAAGTATCTCCGCATGAATAATTTAATCAAAAAACATACTGAATAATTACCACATTTTATAAGAAGTGGCGCTGGACATCATCTCGTCGCCGACAATCGTTGCTTTAAGGATCCAAAGTATAATCCTTGTTGATCATCCACACGTGCTTCGAAAGCCTATGTGAACGTCGATTGTTAGAATTTGGGTGCTAACACAAAGTTCTGATGATGTCTTCGACGTCCCGACGATCACTGGTGCTATGCTCCATCGATCTTTGAAGAAGTACTGCGATCGAGCACCTGGAACCAGAGCATCTCCCTCTAGGAATCAGATGAGAGAAGAAGAGAGAAGGGCTCTCACTAATGAGTAATGAATAGTACATGTCATGATCCCACTCTATATTTATAGTGAATCAATAAATATCCAAAATAATATCCCGATACCCACATATTTGTTTCTCACTAAATAAAAGATATATTATGAATACTGTATTGAATCATAAATATCATTTATATTTTTATCACTTTATTATAATATAATAAATATATTACGTGAAAAAACCCTAGACATTAACTCTTCCAATGGCCCGAAGACCTTCATTTTTTATTGATTTTTGGTAATCCACCTTTCAAGGGGTGAGGTGGAACCCTTACAAGGCTCGTAGGCGTAAGTATTACATGACCCGTAGACCTTAGAGGAATTCATTGCCCATAGGCTTCAAACATTACATACAACCCAGACTAACTACTTGGAACTGCTCCTCCCCAGCATCTTCATCGTGAAATCAGCTCTCCACCTTCGCATTGCTGTTCGGCTAGACATTCTCGTGCATGCACAGGCTTGTCCCGATGGCAGGTGACATACCCTCTCATTCTTGCAATCCGTTTAGCTTTGCTGTGGTGAAAGCTCCTTGCTCATCCTCCTTGTAGAGCTTGTTCCTTGTAGGTTGTCTGGTTTGCATCTACACTAAAGGTGGCCCAAAAGTCTTGAGGTGGCCCTAAGACCTTACTGACCCGAATGCCTGGGTGGCCCGAAGGCCTTAAAGGACTCAGGGACCAAATCGGTGGCCCGAAGGCCCAAACGGGGGCATATTCCCGGCTACTACAGTGCCAAACAGTGTCTGCTACAGTTCCCGCTACAGCCCCTGCTACAGTACTGCACAGTCCGCTACAGTACCTGCTACAGTACTCGAAAATTCTGCCTCCGCCTGGATTTGATCCCTGGTCGCTTGGATGCACTTACGGAGTCCTTACCAACCGGGCTAAGGCTCATGTGCCCTAGCCATTAACTCGACTCATCATTCCTGCAAATATTAAATGAACCTTTAATATTTTAAACTAATATTCGTTCAAATAATATATTTCACAAAAAAAAATTCGATACCAATTATTCTTAACTTGAATAATTTGAATTTATTTACTCCTTTGTTGATCGTACATCCTTGAACAAAACACAGACCCCTATGGTGGGGCCCACTATGCCCAAAACTCCTATTCACTAGAATAGGGCAGACTTTTGAATATGTTATTGTGTGTGACCCTGTAGGTCCTTATCTCGATAGCATTGAATACCATTCACAGACAAAGAGCGGAGTCTAGAGACCCATCAAGGCACCAAAAGAGATAATGAGTAGTCATAGAAATGGAAACCAACCTACGAACATGAACTGTGTAATATAATCTCCTTGTCTTCAAATATACCAAAAATCAGGACACACACTTGTGTCATCACCCTTTCTTTCTTTATTATTTGTTGTTCTAACTGGATAGATTTACCTTGGTCAACCATGGCCATGGATTTATCTAGGTACTACCATCCTGATCAACCAGGCCCGAGATATATAACTTCCTTAACATGGAAATGAAAAATTCAATCTTGATCATTCAACCAATATTATACCACCAATGACTCACCCAAGATAATATACCTTGCCACAATTTCATTATCATGGTTTTTCCTTGCATGAAAGTATGCGATCAAATGGAAAATATTGGTAATGAGCTCAAGTTAGGAGACCAATACACATGTTTGCAGATAGGGATTACCAATGACACCCAAAACATGTGGTGTTCCTATCGGTTGATCTGTCCTCATGATCTCAACTACAAGAGATTACTAAGTGTGAACTTCATGAGAAGAAGTATCAATGCTTATGATCACCCAACACCTAATAGTCAAACATCGACTTTGTCCAATCAGTATAATGTATCTAGACCATAGGACATATATTTAAGATTAATGTCATAGTATCTCGAGATCCTCATTATAGCCTGGGATTTTCTATAACATTTTGGTACGACAATTAATCTATGGAAATTTCCATTAAATATTGTATGTAGAAATATATACACAATAATGGTAAGTATACATCGTGTATATCTAACTATACATGTGATATGGTAATCAAAATTATTGTTCAAGTTGGGTCTAGGTAACCCACTATTACAACAAAATGTGCCTGTGCATAAGAGATCATGATTTGGTTCTTGTTAGTTTCCACATATGATGTTTTCTTTGGGAACCATTGGATATCTATAAAAGGATCCGTCGATAATGATAAGCGTATTGATTTTGATGAAGGGGTGACACTGATGGATAAGGGAATGATAGAGTGTTTTCTATAGGAAACTATATAAAGTAGTGCTTTCTATGACCTAACCATGACGAGCTCATCCATGTTTTGTCACATCCTCATCATCACAAAGTGAACGTGTTAGGAGTTTACTTGTGGTAGTGATATGATTGCGGCCCTAGGGTTTTTTTGTTTTGTGAATGTGGGGTCAGGCACTAGAGCGGATAAGTATCCCTGGGTAATGGAGGCTTGATACCCAACTCTAGGGATGGAGGATTCCCTCATGTGTGTCTGATGGGTTGATTCTAAGTAGGGGATTCAGCACCCCAGGTGGATGGATATATGTTCTGAGGATGTAGGATTCCCCATATGCACTTTAGATAGATGGGATTGGGATACAACCACCCACACATATTCAAATACTATGGACTACCCTGATAAGGAGTCGGCCATTTAACATGTATACAAGGGGGATTCATACCCTGGGTTTTTATCTCATGTATACAGAGAAAAGTTATACCACGTTTTTTCATCTCATGTATACTAGGGTGATCTGGTCCCCAGGTGATTGTATTCTATATACCAAGGTGAGTTAGACCCTCTAGTGATTACATTGGTTGGCATGATTATTCAATGTGATTAGAGACACTTTGGAACTGTCCAAAGAAAGTATAGCCAACCTCTAGTGTCACCATGGAGCCTGAGGACCGATAGTAATTTATTTATTTATGTTCATCAGTTCATTTATTTATCCAAGAATGTCGTGTGCAAATACATTTCATTTACCAGTTATGTACGAGACCTTGTTGTTTGTTCCCTACTAATTTTTACCTCCACCCGACTCATTTTTTCATGACACATGGGTACCCAAGAAGACTTCACTGATCATAGGTATAGGTTAGCTAGAGGCCTAGGATGGGGTATTTCAATATATATTTGATGGAGTGTGGATATGGATGGGGTATGGATCGAAAATTTGGTAAAGCCTACAAATTTATTTATTTATTTCATGTGGGATCGGCCTAGTGGCTGATCGATTTGTATGATTATGACTTTGTATGTATGATTCATTTCATTCCATTATTGGTGGTTTTATTTATTTATTTTGCATACTTTGATTATGTGATGGATTAATTTTTGTTATTTTTTGCGATTTCCCACTCTGATTTGGGGGCATAGTCTTGCCAAAGGCACACCTTGGACCCCCATTGCAAGATAGAAGCCTTCGCTATATGAGAAGGCACGCCTGAGGTCATGTGGAGACCTGGTTTGATAACTATACTATTTGAACTGAGGAGGGTATGTTACAAATTGGTATCAAAGAATTTATTTTTCCTTCTCTTACTCTTTTGGGATATGTTGGACATGAAATATAATAATGTGTTAGAGATTATGATGGAACCCATACTAGTGAGTTGTAAACACCTTTTCTAATGGAAGCCTATTTTATTAAGGATATGGGATTTATGTTCTTGGTTTTGACTATTATGGTTAGACGATTTCACCTTGGGTGACTAACACGATATTTTGAGGTTCATGATTTATTAGTGAATTTTTTTATCTTGGATCATAGAGGAAATAGGCATCTCATACATCATGTTTGGCATGTAGGACTCACATTAAATGTTCCTATGTATGTGTTATTTTAATGATGATTAGGGTTCAATTGTTTAAAGTGTGAAAACGAACTTATATTTTGTTTTACCATATAATTTATTGGTGGAATTCTAAGCAACTGAGTCATTATGTATTTCCTTCCAACAATAGGTCATGTAAACTTAAGTAGGGTTGATCCACAATGATTATGGTGTAGTAATCTAGTTCACGGGAGGTGTAGAGACCCTTGATGGGCCAGTATAGTCACTTGGTACATGAATAATGGTTTTATAAGGAAAAATGGTTTGTTTAATTAAGGTTTCATCAATATTCTATGTGGTGTTTTTCCTATGTCATTTCTTGGTGTAATTCTACTTAACTGAACAATGTCACTATGATTTTTTTGGTGCGGGTCATCTCAGGGTGATGCCTTTCTATATATGTATGTGAATTTGGCCTAATCCTTCTGGGAATAGTCTAATGTGCTGCTTCCTAGAGAGGGTGGGGAATAGGAGTAAGCGGTTGATTTTGAAATGTGATTCATGATTCATATCTATGAGACCTAGGATAGATATGTTGGAACATGATCTACTCAAGTGATATGTGATATGAGAGAGAGATTCTTCCCATGAGGCTTATTTTGTGGGTTGTAACCTTGTCTGGTATGACTTATGGGTTAGGTGGGAGAGGCTAGTGTTTTAATGTGTGAATCAAGATAGTGGTGAGTTGGGTATTATGGATGTGGTGAGGTATGATATGTGTGAGGGTAACCCATTAGAAGGGTTAGACTTGTTTTTTGAGTGTCTTAAAGGACATAAGAATGGGTAGATGCTTCCGGTGAAGATCATTGCACGTGATGTGAGACCAGGTATGGGATACAAGCATGGTGATTCCTTATATGTTGTGAATATGAAAGGTGTGGGTAGTTTCCTTGCCTTGAGATCAGTTCACAGGAGGTTCTAATTGGTAAATGGTTTTGGAATGGGGAATCCTTGTATTTTTGAGATTATTAGCACCTAGAGTCATAGTTCTTGGTATCAATGCTAGTTTTAGAGGCCAAGATCGGTAGGATGCCTAGCCACAGTGATTTTGGGTGTGGTTTCTAATGAGGTCGAGAATCATGATCCTAGGTAGAATAATCTATGATAGTTATAAATCATGGGTAGACACTTCTGATTAAGTAATTATGCTTGGGTTAGTAAGTGATCATGATGTAAAACATGGCATATGTGAAAATTCCCAATTTTTAAGAGGAGTTCCAAGGGTTCTTATAACTTAATAATATTGGAATGCTTGTGGGTTATAGTCAGTGGTTAGGCATGAGATACTAGGACTCATGGCGTATAAATCATAAGATCATGTGGTAGGTGATGATATATGGTGGTAAAAGAGCGTAAACCTATTTTCATGGAACGATATTACATTATTGAACATCAATGATGTGATGTTCCATTAGGGTCACAGAGTGGTAAAATGGGTTGTGTGCAGGCTATTGAGAATTACTAGGTTTTGGAGGAACCTGAGTGGTATAGAAGTAGTAGTGATATAGTGGATTTAGTTTGGTGTCACTCTCAATGTGATGTGATAAGTGTGTTTGGATAGAGTATGGGTCATGGAGGAACAACCTCATGTAGGTAGGGTCATGGGTGTGATGAGACCGGTCGTTGGATGGTCAAGTTAGTTCTTGGACACCAATGATCAGGTGAATCTAATTTTATTTGGTTTCATAGTGAATAACCTATCTAAAATTCAGATGTGATGTTGAATGGAGTTTTTTCATTATCACTAGGCTTGAGATGGTTTTGGTGTGATATGAGGGCGATTTGGATCATAGATACATTAGTGCTCATAAGGGGAGTACAATGATGGATCAGGTTGGTCAAGGACCCAACCAAGGAATTTCACCGAATGTAGGAATCATAATTTTTTATAGAGGTTAGAGTATTGAAGGATTATTGAGACTTCTTGGGGATTAGAAGTGTTATGGTGGGGAGGTTGTAATACCACTTATCCATATGAGTGTGAAAATATTAGAGGAAATTTGGATCATTGGGTCATTGAGGGATCATATTTGAAATTGAACATTGAAATTACATTTTCAGTATTGGAAAATATCTAAATGGTGGTTTTAAACATGGAATGAAACTTAAAAGAAAGTTGGGATGATCAACAGATTGTCAGAGTAGGTTCATGGTGGAAGGGCTACCAAATTTTTGTAGCATCTTTCCACTGACTGGTGGGGTGTTTTTATGTTTATTTTTATTGGCCCATAGATACTGTTGGCCACTATCTCTGACTATAATGGTTTTAATTATCACAAATTATGTCATATATTAACATATATCTTACCTCATGTAAAATACTAAATTATGTCAAATCATTATCTTGTATATCAAATCATTTCAATCATATAACTACTTATGTGTGTTTAAGTCTAAACAAGCTTATAACTGATTATCTATGTGTAATTATGAGTATTAACACTCTATGAATTTGTTGAACTATAAGAAAAAAAGAAAATCTAAAAATTATCTAAGTATTAGTCACCAAAACCAATAGACAGATGACCCGCCGACATACATATGACTCACTGACAGATAGTTCAAACAGGCATATGTTCTAATAATGTGAAGCTGACACCATTGAAAGGACTCGCTGTTAGAATGAGTCACTGATACATCAATCGTATCAATGACGCAGATGACTCACTATTGTATATGACTCATTGATTAAAATGACCTATCAGTCCAAGCGACCTCCCGTTGCATGGTGCTACCAACGCAAAGACTCACCGTCAGTTGAAATGAGTCACTGATAAACCAACTCTCTCACCGAAAAAAAGAAGGACTCAATGTTGAAACAATTCACAGATGTAATGAGTCACCGACATATGAAAAGACTGAAAGAATGACATACCAATGGGTTGAGACACCGACATAAGGAGACACCGGCAGAAGGAGACACCGACAAACGATTCACTGATAGACTTTTTAAATTTTCATTTATTAATATTATTTCTAACGGTTATATTTGGGCCATTTAATGATACTGACATATTTTATAATATTTTTAGGACTTTTATCAAACAGTACAAGGTACGATGAACCTATGCACGTGGAACGTACATGCTCTTTGTCAGCCCTCAAGAATAAAAGCATTTGTGAAGACAAAAGAGCAGGGTGGGGTGGTGCATGCATGTGAGAAAGAGATATACTTAAGAACATCTGAAACCACTATGAACTTAAGAAAAAAGGAACAACAGACAAGTAAATATCAACCAAGATGAACACTGATTTGAAAACTCACTTTAGCATACCAAGGAAGAAGAATAATATACCTGTAGAACTATACTTGCACCTAGAATCCAGAATACAATACTATGTTTTGTGTCTACTTCCAGAAGTGGACTTGATATTTGTATCTTCTTCATACTACAAGTCTAGATCTGCATAGAGCAACACACAGAGCCTTCTAAATCCTTTCTCATATTTGTTTTCTCTGTTGTGTGCATTTTTACATACTTTTGAGCAATGTGTGTATATTTCTGTTAAGCACACACTGTCTCCTGTGTCAAACTGAAGGATAAAAAATATACTTACAATCATACCTTCTTACATATTTTCACTCCCATGGATAAGTGTGGAAGAGGTCATTGTGTGACCTGGTAGTTTGTACCCATGAAGAATTATGGTAGAGGTCTTGTGACCTGGACATCCTGTGTGATGTTGTGTACCCCGATCCAAACTGTTTATTAATTTAAAATGCTTGGTGGCAGTTGATCACCAAGTAGATAGGTTTAAGTCTCTGCTTGAGACAGAACCTCTTGTTTTATATCCGCTGTGTTTTTACCTTTTATGTTTTACTTTGTTTTATCAAATATTTCATAAAACTAAATTGAACTCTAATAGTTAGTCTTAGCAAGTTTTTATAACAACATTGACTTATTAGATTAGTTTAAAAATCTATATTAATTATCAGATTTATACAAATGAGAACTAATCAATATTTTGAGAAATTAATCGAATAGTCAAGCTCTTATAAATTCACTACTGGATAACTGGGAAATTTAATTTTTAATATTGGGGGAACTTAAAAGTATAATTTTCAACATAAATTTTTATAGATACTCAATTCACCCCCCCTCTTTAGTACTATAATCCGACCAAGATTTGGTATTATAGGGTCTAGGAATGTTCAGTTTTCAAAGCTTTTGCAAACATTTTCAACTGTGATTTTAGTTGTATTTCAAAGATCTTAAAATTTCTTTTAATACTAAATTTTTATCTATTTAAAATCTTTTTCTAAAATTTTTATTATGGATAATAGGCAGGAAGGTGCTTCTACCAACAAACCTCCATTCTTTAATGGAACCAATTATGCACAATGGAAAATTAAAATGAAAATTCACTTAGAAAGTATGGGTTTTGAAATTTGGTCTTCAATTGTAGATGAATATAAGATTCCTGCTATTTCTAGATCTACTTGGTATAAACCAACTAAGACTTCTTAGAAAAATAATTGCAAATCCATGAATGCCTTATACTATTCTTTAGGAGATGAAGAATTTAACAGAATTTCTGCATGTAAAACAACCCATGAAATTTGGGATACTTTATCTGTTTCACATGAAGGAACTTATAGTGTTATGGAAACGAGACTTAACACATATAATATTAAATATGACAATTTTAAGATGAATACTGATGAGCCTATTTCTGACATGTATCTTAGGTTTAATGAAATAGTGAACACTATGATCTCTCTGGGAATAGATGTTACTGCCAAAGAATAAATTACAAGGATTCTCAGATGCTTACCTGATAGATGGAGAGGAAAATATGTGTCAATTAGAGAATCATGTGAAATTAGAAAATTACCTATCAATGAACTCATTGGAAAACTGATGATGTATGAGGAATATCTGAAAGTCAACAAATTAGAAGAGGATGGACCTAAGAGAAAATATGTAGCCTTCATGACTACTACCTCTAAGAATAAGGAAAGAGAGAAGGTGCTAGCCTCTATTGAAAGCTCCAATAATGTTGAATCCACATCATTTAGTGATGAAGAGATGGATCATCTGGATAGAATATTCAAGAAATTATATAGAAAGAAGAAGTTTTTCAGGAATCCCAATTATAAAGGAAGATATTATAACAAGGGAAACTGGAAAAAGGACTGGAAAAGAAATGAAAAATGAGAGGAGATTGTCTACTATGAATGTAGTAGGAGAGGACATGTCAATGCTATCTGTCCAAAATTAAAATGAAAAAAGAAGTATGAAAACAAAGATAAGAAGTATAATAAATCTATGAAGGCCACCTGGAGTGCCTCTGAGGATATCTCTAGTGAATCAGCA
Organism: Viscum album; assembly: GCA_963277665.1. Lineage (NCBI taxonomy): Eukaryota > Viridiplantae > Streptophyta > Magnoliopsida > Santalales > Viscaceae > Viscum > Viscum album. Next base: position 566,778,799 of record OY728153.1, on the reverse strand, counting down.
TCATCTCATCATGAGAAAGACAACATGGAAAATATGTGTTTTATGAAAAACACAACTGAGGTAACCTTATATTCACCTGCACACAATTCCTATTATTTTGAAAATGAATGTGATTCTAAAAATATGAAAAGTGATGAACTATTTGAATACTATAACATGCTAGAAGACACTTGTCATGAACTAAAAGATAAATATAAATCTTTAAATAAATAACACGATCTTACTATATCTATTAAGTATGAACTTAATAATAAAAAGGAAAATAATGTTCAACTTCTCAAGGAAAACAATGAATTAAAAATGTCTAATGAGCAATTGAAGAATGATCTAGAAAAGTTTACCAATGGGAAAAATACTCTCACTCAAATTCTTGGTAAGCAAATAGCTTCAGAGTACACTTCCAGTATTTGATATCAACCTGGATAGAGAAACCTATATAAAACACATTTTGTAACTAAATCTAGAAAATCTGTTCTTCTACCTAAAAGTCAAAATTCTACTGCTAGTACCAGTTCTGAAGAATCCTTTACTACCTCTAGTTTTTATGGACTAAATAAAGTTTATTTTTCAAATATGTTACATAATGTTTATAGGAAACCGATAAGGAAAATGTGGGTACCTAAATTATTGATTACTAATGTCGCTGGACCCAAACAAGTCTGGGTACCAAAATATGTTTTTGTTTGATTATTCTGTAGGAAAGCTATTTGAGGAGATCCTACAAGAGTCAGTGGTACATGGAAAGTGGATGTTCAAGACACATGAAATGAGATTATTCAAGCTTCAAGAATCTAATCAAGATTGATGGTGGATATATCACCTTTAGTGACAATGCTAAAGGAAAAAATAATTGACCTAGTTCATATTGGTAACTCTAACTCAGTTTTAATTTCTAAATTACTTTTTGTTGATGGATTGAAATATAATCTTCTTAGTATTTAAAAATTATGTGATGATGGATTTCATGTTAAATTTGAAAATTATTCTTGCAATGTTTTTAACTCTAAAAATGAATTGGTATTTTATACTTTCAGAAATGAAAATGTATATTCTGTTAACATAGATTCTTTAGTTTCTCAAAATGTTTCTTTTTTAAGTGCCTTTTGCAAAGATTATTGTCTTTGGAATAGGAGATCAGGACACTATAATGTACACTCTCTTAGAAAGCTTACTAGAAAAGGACTAGTTAAGGATTTACCCAAAATTGAGTTTCCAAATGAAAAAGTATGTAATCCTTATCAAAAGAGTAAACAACACAAGATATATTTCAAATAAAAGAAATAAGTTTCAACTTATCAACATTTAGAGTTGGTTCACATGGACTTGTTTGGACCATATCAAGTTTCTAGTTTAAATGAGAAGAACTATGTCTATGTTCTTGTAGATGCCTATTCTAGGTATACTTATACTTATTTCGTAGATCACAAAAGTGAAGCATGTATTTACTTCACCAAGTATGCTAAAACAGTGGAAAATCTAAGTGGTCTTATAATTAAATCCTTAAGAAGTGATCATGGCAGTGATTTTGAAAATCAATACTTTGAATATTTTTTCTCACACAATGGATATAGTCATAACTTCTCTGCCCCTAGGAAACCTCAACAAAATGGAGTTGTAGAAACAAGAAATAGTAACATACAAGAAATTTCCTAAAAATGCTTAAAGAATATGATTTACCCATTTACTTTTGGACTGAGGTTATGAATACAACTTGCTACATAATTAATAGAGTCTTAATTAGACCTATCCTCAAGAATACTCCTTATGAGCTATGGAACAATAGAAAACCCAAAGTTAGTTATTTCAAAGTTTTTGGTTTCAAAGTCTATATCCTTAATACAAAGGAAAATCTCAAAAAATTCACATCCAAGAGTGATGAAGGAATCTTTTTAGGTTACTCAACCTCTAGTAAAGCCTATAGAGTCTTTAACAAAAGAACCAAGTGTGTGGAAGAATCTGTACATATCAAATTTGATGAAATAGATCCACATGAACCTAATATCTCCCTAGGAAACCTTGAAGATGATATGTCAAACTTGGAAAAAAGTGCAAAATTATCTAATCCTCTTGTCAAGCAATCTATTAAATCAAACAGTTCTAGAAATTTTTCTGAATCTAGACATGATGAACTCGAATCTGTAGATGAACCTGAAGTTACTAGACCCTCCTTTTCTAGACCAGCTATAACTCTCAAGAACCATACATTAGATGTTATTGTTGGAGACTTAGATAAAGGGACACAAACTAGAGCTTCTCTTAGAAATTAGGTTCAACATCAAGCCTTCATGCAACAACTTGAACCTAAAAACATCAATGATGTAATTAACGATGAATTTTGGGTGATGGATATGAAAGTGGAACTTATCCCATTTGAAAGAAACAATGTTTTCAAACTTGTGGATAGACCCAAGGACACCTTGACCATAGGCACTAAGTGCGTTTTTATGAACAAAGTAGATGAATATGGTAATATTGTTAGAAACAAATATAGATTAGTTGCACAAGGTTATAGTCAAGAAGAAGGTATTGACTATGAATAATCCTTTTCACCGGTAGCTAGACTTGAGGCCATCAGAATCCTACTTGCATATACTTTCCATATTAATTTCAAACATTATCAAATGGATGTTAAGAGTGAAATCCTAAATGGGTATATAGTTGAGGATTTTTTTGTTGAAAACCCCCTAGTTTTACAAATCCTCATTTTCAAAATCATGTTTTCAAATTTAAAAAAGCTTTATATGGTTTAAAACAAGCTTCAAGATCTTGGTATGATAGACTAATTAGTTTTCTTATTTCCAAAGGTTTTACAAAAGGAATTTATGATCCTACTCTTTTTATAAAACGAATTTCTAAAGATGTTTTATTAGTTAAAATTTATATAGATGATATTATTTTTGGATCTTCATGAAATTATTTATGTATTGGTTTTTCTAAAATGATGCAAAGTGAATTTGAAATGAGTTTGGTGGGTGAAATAAAATTCTTTCTTGGATTTCAGATTTTTCAAAATAAATAAGGTATCATCTTAAATCAAAGTAAATAAACAAAATATATTTTAAAAATATTTGGATTTGATAGATTAAAAGTATTGACACTCCAATGATTATTAATTGTAATTTGGATCTTGATAAAGATGATAAATCTGTTGATCAAACCACTTATAGTGGAATGATTGGAATTTTTCTCTACTTAACTTCTAGTAGGCTAGATATAATGTTTAGTGTGTGTATGTGTACCCATTTTCAAGCTAATACTAAAGAATATCACATAAATGTTGTTAAAAGAATATTCAAATACCTCAAGAATACTATCAATTTAGGTTTTTTTACCCTAAAGGACAATCATTTGATATAGTGAGTTATTATGATGCTAATTTTGGTGGATGCAAGTTAGATAGAAAGAGAACCTATGGGACATGTCAATTTTTGGGAAAGTATTTGGTTTCTTGGTGTAGTAAGAAACAAAATTTTGTTGCATTATCTACTACCTAAGATGAATACATAACTACTGGTAGCTGTTGTGCACAAATTTTGTGGATGAAACACACTTTACTAGCCTATGGATATCTATTTAGACATGTACCTATAAATTTTGACAATACAAGTGCTATTAAAATTTATAAGAACCCAGTTTATCATTCTAGAACAAAATATATTGATGTAAGGCATAACTTTTTGAGAGATCATTATCAAAAGAGTGATATCACTTTAGAATTTATTGGCACTGAATATCATCTTTCTAACATATTCACTAATCCATTTAACTCTGAAAAAACAAATTACATAGGACATGAGTTAGGAATGATCAATCAGTAAGACCTTGTATTGCCTTTCCTTTGATCTTTTTCTATGAAGTTGTCATGCTTACACTGTTGTCACAATGAAACCATTGTCATGCTGACACATTTGTCACACTGACACCATTGTCATGCCGACACTATTTCCATGAAAACACCATTTTTATACTGACACTACTATCATGACAACACCATTAGTGTTATAAAAAGTCTATCATGCCAACACGATGACTCATTGTTTCTATACAATAAATGTTTTTATCAAAACGACACTATTTCATTAATTTTGGTGAACCCGATTCACAACTTCGCGATTGTGTAATTTCAAAATCCCTAAATGATATAAATTTTAATCAATACACTCTTCTTATTTACCAATTTTATCTCTCTCTCTCAGTCGCCACTCTCTTTCTTTACCCTTGACATTTCACCTTCTGACCTCCAAACTGAACTGATTGGAATGGTGCATGTGAAACAAGCTCTTAAAGATGATGATTCTCGCATAGCTAAGAAACAGAAAGGTGAATTGAGAAAAACTTTAGCTCCTGTAAATCATAGTCTGTAAAACTATATTTTAACCTTAGATAAATAATTACTAGTGGAATGGCTCTTAGAGAGCAAGTCTTTGTTGTTGAAAGTGCTGGAAGATCAAGGTTGGCTTGACTGGTTTTCAAACAATGATAGAGTCTTATACCAAAAGCTGGTATATGAATTGTACATGAATATGGAACTTATATTAGAAGGAAGTGATGTTTCCTGGGTCAAGTAAATAGTAAAACGTAATAGAATCTTGTTCTCTTAAAGACATTGGGATGAATGTCTTAAGGTTCCACATGAAAAAATGTTTGATGATTATCAAGGGAATTCTCCACCATAAAGTGAATTATTTTGTTATGAGACTGATCTGAAGGAGCTAACTAGAAATGAGGAACATAGGATACCCATTGAATCAAGAATTAAATGGTGAGTGTTGAATTTTATTTAAGTTTATTCAGAAAAAGATTTTCCCTAGAAAAGGGGACTTTGATTCTCTCAAGTATCAGGATGTATACGTGGTATATTTTCTACAGAAAGGAGTTAAATGGAATCTGTGCAGATATCTAATGGTGTAGATAAATGAGATGATAAAACCCTGTTGTATGTAAAATTCTATTTTCTACTCCATAATTATTTCAACAATGCTAAAGGAGAAAGGCTGTGTAAGTGAATTTGATGATGTTGTAGTTAGTGAATGTAGTGGTTTTTGCTTCACTTCTAGTATCTGTAAGAGAATTAAAATTAACTAGAACCCATGGAATAAAGAATGGGTTGGTGATGAATATAGATTGTATAAAAAGTTCAATCTTATAGATCATATAGTTAGACCAAGGAATCTAGTGGATCATGGCCTTGGTCTAGATGATTAAGTGATTTGTTATTCAGTTAAGGAGGAGGAGCCTAATACTCTTGTTAGAGTTATGGGATCACCAATTTATGATAGAAGTGACCCAGAAACAACTGGACCATCAAAAAGAGTTTCTTATTGGACCTCCATATCCACCTTTATACATAACTTCTCATGAACTAGTTCTCCAGTCTACTGGAAGTGAAGAGACAGAAGTAGAAGGAGGTGTAGAATATGTCAATGAATCTAGTGAAGAATATGATGGAGAAGAGGAGGCTGATAGTGGTGAAATTGGTTTAGAATCAACTATAAAAGAATAAGATGAGAAATTTGATGAAGAAAATGGAAATAAAAAGGGTGAAGTTGGTGATAATGAAGAAATAAGTGAAAGTGGAAGTGATACCGAATCTGGTCATCCTAATGAGAATCCATATGCTATTAGTATAGAGATTGTTGAAGCTAATGCTGGTGTATCTATTGAGGGTGCTGTTCAAGATGAAAATGTTTATCCAGCTGAACTGATTTCTCAAGTTTTATATACTAGAAAAATAACTCTACATAAAGATCAGAACCCTAGAAAGGAAGAATTACGTGAGGGGGAGAAATATGCTAAGAAAGCTAACACTGAGGGGGAGCCTCAAGAAAAGTTAGCTCAAGATGATGAATAACATCAAATTAGAAGAGTAAGGCTTGATACTATTACTCCTATGTATTCTAATATAATGAATGAATGGACGAGTAATCCTAGGTATATGGAACTGAGATTAGATTATGAATATTCTAATGATGAAGTATTTTCACCTGCTATAAGTGAACCAGTGGATGAGATCTCTTCTAGTGACTATGTCACTAAGGCCGATTTTGAAAACTTCAAGCAAGAAATTTGTTCCTCTATAAGACACACAATACAATATCAGATAAGATATGAAATTGATGAATCCAAGAGAGAGAACACTGATATGAATGATAATTTCAAAGTTATCTGATCTATGGCTGTTGGTGTAAGGCAATACGGAACTTCTAGTTCTACTCCTGCCTTAACTAGTGTATCTCAATCTGATGCTGCTTCGGTTTCCAAGATGGTAATAAAGGAAATTCAGACAAATTTGATTATAATTTCAGAAACAATTGTGACAAGAAACACCAATCTTGGGAATGAGATGAAGAAGTTAACCACTTGCATCGATGATTTAACCACCTATCCCAGGAATAAAATGGAAAGTGTCATGAAGGGACTTGAGAATATTTTTTCTCATTTTAAAGCTCTTGACTTTTCCAAAATAAGAAAAGAAGTTAAGGAAATTTCCTACTTTTATCTTACTTCAACCTCTGCTCCACCTATTTATTCTTCACAATATGTCAATCTTGCCACTGTCAGTTCCATTTTGAAAGAAGAGTTGTAAGATTTAATTTCCAGTATGGCCAAGGTTGAGGAAACTTCGGATAAGGTGCATGACCATGTGAAGTATTATACAAGGAGATCTTCACACACTCAGGAAGAGCTGACCAAAAAGCTTAATTAGTTTTTCTCCAAACTCATCACAAGGAATCAAATGAATATTATGTTTATGTATTTGGCCACCAATATCACCCTTCATCTAGTGACAAAGGCTTTTAAGGATCAGATTCAGAAGTTGAGATAATTCACTCCCTTATTGGACAAGTTCATTGAAACCAAATATGATTCTGAAAAGGAAATGAAATATGGTGGTGATATCATTAAAGAGTTCATTAAGCTATTAAAACCATATCTCTATGTCCAAAGTGAAGCCATTATGGTACCTCCTGCTGCACCGCTTGGCCCTACTGGTTCAGTGTCTGCTCCAGTTCAGATGTCAGTTTCTCAGGCTTTATCTTAGATCCTAGCATAAAGCCTGTTCAGCCTCATCTTCTTTCTCAGTACAGACCTGCCCTGACTTTTTTAGTTCCTAAAGGAGTGAATATGCCTCCTCTTAAAATTCATTCAGCCCCTCCTACTTCTTAGCCTAACCCTCCTAATAAACCATCCATCGATCCTTATGATAAAGTAAAGGAACCCCTTGACCCTACCAAGTATCATGGCATTATCTTTTTTCTGATAGGGCTGAGTCCTTGTACTTTTGGAAATTTGGTACATTTTCTAATCAATGACCTTTCATTGGTTCTAATTCTCTATTTTTAGTTTTTTTACCTTCCACATTTTTCTAATCCCAAAAGGGGGAGAACTTTATTAAGCATTATTAAAAGGGTGAGAACCTTATCAAGAATTATTATGTGTTTATGCATTATTATCTCTGATACATTTCTCTTCCCATAATGGGAACTAATAATCAGATTGTTTACTTTAATTGTTTTATCAATGGTACTTAAAAATGCCATGATTTGTGATCATAAAAAAGGGGGAGATTTTTGGACTATAGATATTATTCTCCACTGTCTCTGAATATAATAGTTTTAATTATCACAAATCATGTCATATATTAACATATATCTTACCTCATGTTAGATCCTAAATTATGTCAAATAATTATCTTGTATATCAGATCATTTCAATCATATAAATATTTATGTGTGTTTAAGTCTAAACAAGATTATAACTGATTATCTATGTGTAATTATGAGTATTAACACTCTATGACTTTGCTGAACTGTATGACAGACAAAAAATATAAACACTATCTAAGTATGAGTCACTAACATCAACAAACAGTTGACTCACCAACAAACATATGACTCACTGATAGACAGTTCAAACATGAATATATTCTAAGTATGTGAAGCTGACACTATTGAAAGGAATCATCATTGGAATGAGTCACTGATACATCATTGTCTCACTGATGTAGATGACTCACCATTTCATATGACTCACTGACGTAGACGACCTACCGTCAGTCCAAGTGACCTACCATTGCATGGTGATACTGACGCAAAGACTCACCGTCAGTTGAAATGAATCACCGATATACCATCTATCTCACCGATAGAAGGAATGACTCACCATTGAAGCAAGTCACCGATGTAATGATTCACCGATGTATGGTAAGACCGATAGAATGACATACCGATGGGTTGAGACACCAAAATAAAGAGACACTGACAGAAGGAGACATGAATAGCAAGAGACACCAATAAAAGGAGACACCGATAGAAGGAGACACCGACATAAGGAGACACCGATAGACGATTCACCGATAGACTATTTAAATATGCATTTATTAATATTATTTCTAACGGTCATATTTGTGTAATTTAATGATACTAACATATTTAATAATCTTTTGTAGGACATTTAGTAGATAGTACAAGGTATGATGAACCTATGCACGTGGAATGTACATGCTCTTTGTCGTCCATCAAGAATAAAAGCATTTGTGAAGATAAAAGAGCAGGGTGGGGTGGTGCATGCATGTGCAAAAGAGATATAATGAATAACATCTGCAACCACTGTGAACTCAAGAACAAAGGAAGAAAACATGAGGAAATATCAACCAAGATGAACATCGATTTGATAAATCACATCAGCATATCAAGGAAGGAGAAGAATATACCTATAGAACCACACTTACCACTAGAATCCAGAATACGACACTTTGTTTTGTGTCACAGGCCCTTCGGGCCACAAAATACCATAGAGTAGCCCAGTTCACACAGAGCAGGCACCATAAGAGGATCATAGCAATAATAGTAGTCACCAGACACAGAGCTAACCAGATTGTCATAATGAGAGGGTATGGAAACCGCCATAGGGACCAGGCACTGTGTAGCTTTTTACGGGGCAATGCTAGCCAATCAGCAATGCAAGGTGGGGAGCAAAGATGATCAATGAAGTAGATGCTAGGGAGGGTAAATTATAGTGGGCTGGGCCTACGGTTCATGTATTGGGCATAGTATGCCTCTGGGCCTTCGGGTCATGTATTGTGGGCCATGTCAGGCCTTGTGGCTTGGGCCTACGGGTAATGTACGGGTTCCCCTTCATCCCTTAAAAGGGGGATTATCTATAATAAAATAAAAATAAAGGCCTTGGTCTATTCGTGGGGTGTATATTTATGTTAAGAACACACAGTCTCCTATGTCAAACTGAAGGATACAAGATGTCCTTACAATAATACCTTCTTACATCTGTTCACTCTCATGGATAAGTGTGGAAGAGGTCCTTGTGTGACCTGGTAGTTTGTACCCATGAAGAACTGTTGTAGAGGTCTTGTGACCTAGAAAACCTATGTGATGTTTTGAACCTTGATCCAGGGTGTGGATCAAACTATTTATTAATTTAAACTACTTGGTGGAAGGTGATCACCAAGTGGAGAGGATTAAGTCTCTTCTTGAGACTGGACCTCTTGTTTTATATCCGCTGTGTTTTTAACTTTTAACTTTTAATCTTTTTATCAAATATTTCATAAAACTAAATTGAACTCTGATAGTTAGTCTTAGAAAGTGTTTATAACAGTATTCACTGATTGGATTAGTTTCAAAAGTTTTATTAATTTTCAGACTAATACAAATGAGAATTAATCAACCTTTTAAGAAATTAATCGAACAATCAAGATCTTATAAATTTACTACTGTATAACTGGAAAATTTAATTTTTAATATTGGGGGAACTTCAAAGTATACTTCTCAATAGAAATTTTTATAGATACTCAATTCACCCCCCAATTGAGTACTCTACTCTGGCCAACAATTTTAAGTGGGGGAAAGAACATAATTTTATGATTGATCCCACTTATATTTTAAGGGGTTAAGAGTCCTAGGGAAGGATCATTTATCCAATCCCCTCCTCATTCTCCTCCTTTTCCCCCTTGATATGGGGTGTGTTTTTGGCATTTTTCGGTGTTTTGAGGTATGATTTAATATATGTTTATCTTCATATTTCCTTAAATTAAACATTATTAATTTTTAGACTCACTAGTTTAGCTATTTGATGATTATTTCCTTGGAGGATGGTTAAATTTCTTGAGAATTATGTAACTTTTTCTCAGTCACATAGAGGATATGTCATAAAAGTGTCTGCACACCACTGCTGGTCATTTCGATGGAGGTATATCATCATATCATTTTTCTCCTCTTTATGGATAAAATAAAATAAAATAATTTATTAAATTGATGTTTCATGTTCTATATTTGTCTTGGTATTATAATAGTATTGAAGCATGTACATCACTATGCTTTTGGTTGTGATTTGAGTGCGATAGAGACGCCTATTAAGTTGTTAGCGGTTATTCATTTTAAATAAAATTATAAATAGATTATATTTTATTATAATTGAGATATATAATTAATTATAATGGATTATAATTAATTATTTTACCTTTTATGTTATCTAGGTGCTTAGGGTGTGATGTGAGGTGTTTATAAGCCTTACTAGAGATATCAGGTTTAGAATTTAAAGTTGGATGGATTCACTTATAAGGTTGGTTGTATTTTTTACATGACCTTTTAGTATTTTTATATTTATTATGTGGAATTTGGCATGTGGAATTATTTAAATTATTTTAAATGTTTAAAATTAAAATGAATTTTCCTTTTTTAACTAAAACTATTATGACTGCAATGAATAAAGTGTCGACGCCAAGAGGGATCTTATACACTAGCTTAATGTCTTGAACACCGATGGTTGGGGCCCTATTTTTAAATTTAAACCTTGAGATTTATGAAACCTAAGGAATGTAAATAAAAATAAATAATTAAATGTGATTTAGTTTCCCTCGAGTAGGACCCCTTTTACATTTTCATGCAGTGGTTTGGATTGAATTAGCATTGGTCAACCCTAGTAGGCTTTGTAGACCATTATTTAGGTTCCCTTGGAAATTAATTGTGAAGGTAGGTGGTGAATTAACTAAATTTATCCCCAATGGGACTTTATGGATTATTAAGACTCTTATATAACTTAAGCTAGATGAAATGACCTGAGACGTGAGATGGGATTTATACTATCACTTGATCAATGTCAGTAGAGCATGACATGTAATCCCCAAGAGGACATGCTATAAATATGATGTTTCCATGGACCATGATGTTCTCTTGGTGAAGGTTTTTAACCCATGATATTAGACCAAGTAGGGTGCCATGTTATTTAGTGACTTAGGGGACCTTGGTATGTTCAAGTTGATATATACCCTGGAGAGGGGTAGTTCATGGTAGTAAGAATTTTAGTACTAGGATTAACCTTTATTTTGGTAAAATGTATAAACAGGAAATTAAATGAGTAATAATTTAAAGGGTAACATGATTCATGGCTACGAGTCTACAATGATGGTTTATTACCTAATGTGATCGCCTTTTTATTTTATAGCTTCAGAGATGATGGATACCCTGAGTGCATATATTTGAATTTCACCCATTCTTGTGATATGACTACGACCCCTAGGAGGATAGGCCACGAAGAGTTTTTGTTTGAGTTGGTGTTATAAAACCAACATTTTTTACTTTTTATTACATGTATATTTGATGATTTGATTATTAATTAAACATATTATAACATATTTTTTATTATTCTATATTACATTGATGTAATAATGTCCAAGGGTATCTGTCACATTGATAAGGTCATAGAAGATCCCTATTATAATGAGAACCTTGATATGCCATGATGAAATTATTAAATATAGTTCTTCAGTCATATAAAATTTTTATGATGTGGTACATGGTATGTTGAATGTCAGGTGTGAGTACTCATAAGTGGATGATACTACTTCTAATGAAGTTCACACTTGGTAATCTCCAAGTTGAGAGATTATGAGAACATGCTCATTGGTAGGAATTAATCATGTTTATGTGTCATCATATATTACAATATTTGAGCATGTGTAATGGTACTTAGACTTTAATATTATCATTGATGCACTTCATGACTCCTATTATTAGATTTATTAACCAAAAAAATTATTCCTTATGTTCATGGGAAGTAGGGTATATTGGGTATGCCACAAATGACATGTTATTAATGGATATGCTGAGAAAGGATTTGTCCCTTCCATATTTATAAATGTTGATATCTCAACCCTTTTATTAGAATAAAACCATGACATTAAATTCTATTTCCATGGTGTAACAATGTGTTTTTTTCATATAATCAATGAAATATGTATCAATAATATAGGTTGATGACACATATGAGAAGCCTTCTTAATGAGATATTGTGACTAAGGGATTATATTATAGAACAAGCATTCATATATGGTTGTCGATGTTTTTAAATTAAGTTATTTATCTTAGGTTCCTTAACCTATTAATAGAGAGTAATCTTAGAATTTAGACAATCCCACCTAATTACAACAATAAATAATCCTAGAGGGTCACAAACTAAGTGTTTATGTTGATCTTGATTAAATTATATTTTGGTTTAAGTAACATAATTAATATTATTCTCATGAGGGAGGAATAATTTTATTCATATTTTATTTATCAAAAATATTTATTGAATATTTAATAAATGTTTATTCATTGGTATGTGGATAAAGTATTTATTTATGAATAAAATATTTATTTGGGTATTCAATGAATGCTGAGGAGTTGGAGCAGACCAAGATCATGTTCGGTGATGAATATTAATATGCAAGTCGGTAAAATAATATTAATCATTTCACAAGTTAGTACACACCATAAAATATTATTATTATTATACATAATGAGGATTTATAAGGATTATTATATTATTTAATAGATATTATATAGTTAAATAATATTTTAACCTAAACCCTTGATTTATAAATAGATAGTTATGTCTATTGTGTAGGGTTAATCGAGATTTGAGAATCGTTTCACACACTAAACTTTGCTCTCTCTTCCTCATACTCTCTCCCTCACAAGAATGAGGAGCACTAAAGATATTCCATCAAGACTATAGGAAAAAAAAAGGAATCAAGACGAGCAACCCAAAATGATATATCTTCTACACTAGCACCCGATGATCCATCAGTGTTTCTTGAAGATCAAAGGGACATGTGTGGATCATCATTAGAGGGATTCAACACTTGGATCCTACCAGCACAATGATGGTAATACAAAAAGGGTTTTTGACGATCAAAAACATTTTAAAAGAAAGTTCTTAATATGAGGTATCATTTCTTCTGATCATATTTAAACTAATTATAAATTTAACTTTAAAATATCCTCACTTTGGGTTCCAGGTTCTCTAATGTCAATATTCGATGGGAAAATTTTATTTTTCATGAAATTTAAATCTTGTATAAATTTAATAATGATCCATTGAATCTGAAAAAACCTCCATGGTTATCCACCCACTAATGCACTTATGTTGTGCACATAACCTTTAAGTGGTATCAAAGAAGTTATGTTTTAAATTTATAATTATTTATTTGATTATTGATCTATTATGTGAAATGGTGGTTAGATATTTCATTTCAGGAATATAAATTCATTAATAATTTTTTAATTAACATGATTTAGACATATTAATTATCATCATTCATGATTTAATTTTCTTAAAGGACTAAGAATAGATGAATAATGATCAGATATGTCGTCAGTAAGGGCTAAGAATTTTTTCCAGTAAGACTATGTAACACAGTGTGTAGCTGAAGTACACCCTGTGTACCCAAGTGCACTCCATCTGGATATTCTGAAGGATACAAAACATTTCAAGAAGTAACTACCCACAGTGAATTTATTTCAAACTTCATATAGACCAATCCAACCCTGCACATGTCTTGTTATATTGACAACATGTAGCTGAAATACATGTTGTGTAGTCGACATGGTTTAGTGGTGAAATTCATGATAACCATGTGGTCAAATATATATTTAAAACATTCATGATACTGAAATCTTGGATCATTAATGAAATACATTATTTTTATCTTGTATACATGGTGTGTAGTTCATTATTTCTTACATCAAAAATACACACCAAGCTATTTGGCGAGTTAAGCAGACACACATCATGCGGGACACATGATGTGTAACTGGAGTACACAACATTTGGTACTGTGTTTTAATAATATATTTATTCCTATATTTTGTTATGAGAACACATAGAAAGAGTGATATATGATGTGTATCTATCTAGTACGTGCTGAGTAGTCCATCTGAGGTACACGCCGAATCCCCAAGTGTTTATCCTGAGTACACAACATTCAAGGAACACAACCTGTAGCTATTAAGTATATGTATTGTAGTATCCTAATAATGAAAATAATTAAATTAAATTAAATAATTAATTTCATCATTAAAACCTTATTACATTTATTGGAACCTAATATCTTTGAAATTATAATAAAGGTTTTAAAGAATAAAAAATGCTCAACTAATTTAGTATAATTATTTGTAATTATTGGTCAGGCCATTTATTTTCCATGAATGCCTTTATGATGGGCACCTCCAAGAGAATTCAAATGGTCATTAAGATAAAATATAATTAATTAATTAATTAATGAAATCATGTTTATCTTAATAATAAACAACGAATAGAAATTACTTTTAGCCTGTATAATTTTGCGTATTTATTGAAAATTTATGACCGTTCATGAGCTAGAAAAAGACCTGTGTATGTGTTGGTTTAATTTAATTTAATTTATTTCATGGTTTTTCAATTATTAATTATTTAATTAAAATTATTTCTCGTGATTCATCACTCCCACCTTTATTATGTAGGCCCTACATGTCCAAGGTGATTTATGTATTTCCCCTTAACCAATCATTTGGTTCCCCTCACCTGTGTGTGAGTTATAAATACATGTAATAAAAGGATTATCCCAAGGTGTGTTGAGGTAGTTCATGATGGAACCAAGATGATTCAAACCAAGGTTATACACAAGTGGAAAGTTATAATTCTATAACTGATTCTAAGACCGACAAAATGAGTTTCCCCCTAGGTCATAGGTTAATTTATTGTCTGATCAATAAATCAACTATTAGATAAGTTCAAGATAATTTTATTTATTTATTTATTTATATATTAGGAATTATTTATATTATGGATTCAAGATTTCAATCACATAAATAAATGAATTAATATGAAAATATATAATTTAAACAAATTGATTATGCATAAATGTTTTATTAAACACAATTAATCACTTATGTAAGATCCACTTAATATTAACAAGACAAGTAAAGGATGAAGAAAGATAAAATTTATGTATAAAAAATTCCTTAAAGATATATTAATTTAAACTTGAAATTATATTACTTTATTAGGAATGAAATTCCAAGAACACAGTATCTGGCCAACCCACACTGAGACACCTACTTTTATCATGGATTTCTTATAAAAGTTTTGGGTTCACTTATCCAACTTGAATCAAGAGAAGTACCCCACACTAAACTTGATGTAACTAAGAGGAAAGTGTTGAGGAAATCCCAATTAGGATTTCAGTATTTGGGAGTCTATTCAATGGATCAAGGAGCTATAATCCCACAGTTCGAAAATACCCACCTACCTAAATACCTTCACATAGCTTGATCAAGCGACGTTGGGGTTATGAGAAGGAGAATATGGATCCTTTACACTAGAATATTATAGAATCTAGAAATTATGAGTTAAATAGTGTGGTCTATTGATACTTGTTAAAAGAGTGGGATACTTTTTAAAATTAATTTTTAATATTTATTATATAATATATAATATATAAAATTACTAATGAAATGGTCTTTTGTAATTTTAAAATAATGAAAAGTTTTTTGTCCAAATTATCTCTATGATAAATGTTGGATAAATACTATCTCCTAATTGGAAATATCTTCCTGGAATGGTTCAAATTCTTTCAAGTTGTGTTGTGCCATGAATGAAAATCTTACATGCTAGAATCCTCACAGCCTAATCCTCCTACAATGGAGGTAAGTGATGAAGATTTATTTTTCTATTATAAACACATGAGAGATTTGGTCGATGTTTAATGTTTAATTCTATCGGCCATTTCTAGTGAACTCATGAAGTATCATGAAGACATAGATTCTTATATCACGCTTCAACATCTCCTTAGACTATATCATGAGTGAGATAGATAGGAAATGTTTGGGATATACAAGGAACTATTTTAGAGTATCCTTAGAGTGGGTTTTCCAACTGGGACTCATGTATTAAAAATAATTAGATAAATTAAGTACCTAGAGATTCTAGGGCATACAATCCCTGAATAACTACACACAGATATCATTATTTCATCACTTCCTCAGAGATTCTCATTTATAGTTTTCAATTTCAATATGAAAAAAATTAAGAAGTCTTTACCAGATATGATCACTCTTATTTTTAAAGTTGACAATGAAAAAATGTTTTAAAATCCTTCTTTCCTTATGGTGAATAAACAGAAAGAACAATAAAAGATCTCTAAGACTAAGGTTTCTTGACAACTCCATTTTAAAAATAGAAAGATCAAGGGGTAATCAATGAAACGAGATACTGTCGATTTCACATGTAGAAATAAGGGACACTAGAAGAAAAACAAAGCCTAGTAAAAGTAGAAAAGGGAAGATTTAGGTTCATTTGTTATTGAGTGCAATTTATCTATTTCTACAAATTGGGCATCAGATACAACTTGTGGTTACAAAAAATTTATTCAAATATAGGAACAAGTATATTAGAAATGGTTGATCTAGGGGGGGGGTATAAATCTTAAAGCATCTAAAAAATACAAACTTTATGTTGTGGCTACTGGGGACTACCAAGTCACATTTCCAATAGAAATGATCTTGGTTTTAATGGATTTTTATTTTAAGAAATATGTTACAAAAAAAATTATTTATATATCTATACTTGATATAGATGGATTTATTTTCATGGTTGGGAATAAATATTTCTTATTTTATAAATATATAATTGTTTATGGTAAGTCATATTTAAATGAAAATATTTATATTTTATGTTACATAAACCAATTAAAGGAAATAAATAATGAAAATATATCAAATGACTCATACTACACCCAAATATGGAATCATTGGGTGGGTTATATAAATGAAAATAATTTGAATAAATTTCACCAAGATAGATATTTAGATTCCTTTGAACTAAAACCACTTGGTGTATGTTATGTGTGTTTACAAGCAAAATTGAATAAAACCCCATTTATTGGAAAAGGTGAAAGGGACAAGGATCTTATTGAATTAGTTAATACCGATGTGTGTGAACCATTTCCAATTGAAACAAGGGGTGGGTACTCATACTTCATAAGTTTTAATGATGATTTTAGTAGATATGTTTATGTATACTTGATGAGAAATAAGTAATATTCCTTTGATAGATTCAAGTATTACATGAATAAATTTGAGAACCATTTTGGTAATAATATTAAGAAACTATACTTAGACCATGGTGGTGAATTTATTAATCAATATTTCATTGATTATTTATGGGAGTTTGGGATTCCATCTGAAATCACTCCTCCTTATACACCTCAGGGAAATTATGTAAGTGAAAAGTGGAATTGTACCTTGTTAGACATGGTGAGATCAATGATGTGTCATGAAAATATTCAAATATTATTTTTGGGATACATGTTGTAAAAAGCATCCTATATTCTAAACTGAGTGCCAACTATAGTGGAAAATAGTATTCCAAACCTAACCCATGTTTTTTTACTTACATGTGTAGATTAGTGAAGAGTTTTCTAAGGCCTATTCAGGTAATAAACTATCACCCTAAGGAAAAAAGTGTACCTTTATAGGATACACCAAAAAAAAGGGGATGTTACCTATACGAACCCTCATAAAAAAGGTTATAGTGGAAAGACACACCATATTACTTGAGAGGGATCACATATCTAGAAGTGATGGTGGGAGTGAGATAGACTTTGATAAATTCTAGGCTTAAGATAAAAAAGAGTTAGAATAGGAAAAAATTACACAAACCCCATGGAAGAAGATTTTATCAAGACACATGTACTGAATAGATGTTCAAGAGATGATAGAGAACTAATATGGTATGGTTTTTTGGTCACTGAGGATGGTGAATCATTATTCATTAATAATAATGATCCATTAATCTATTAGGAATAAATAAATGGCATATATTTTTCCCAATGGAAAGAAGCTATGAATTATTAAATGGATTCCATATAACAAAACCACGTATGGATTTTGATAGATCCTGTTGTGGATGTAAAGCCTATTTCTTATAAATGGGTATTCAAGAATAAACCAAACATGGATGGTAAAGTTAGTAATTATAAGGCACAACTAGTTGTAAAAGGGTTCAAACAACATCAAACCATAGACTAAGATGAAACATTTTAACCAGTTTCTATGCAAAAATCCATTTGAATTATACTCTACATTGCAAGATTCTATGAATATGATATTTGGAAAATGGATGTAAATCCATTTTTCTATAATAAGAACCTATGGGAAGATGTCTATATGACACAACCTGAAGGTTTTTTGATTCCAAAGGATTCAAAAAAGATATGAAAATTGAAAATATCTATTTATAGATTATAGTAAGCATATAGGTCATGGAAAATTTGGTTTTATGAAGCCATAAAATAATTTAGTTTCATCAAGAATTAATGTAATCCATGTTTCTATAAGAGGTTTAGTGGGAGTAAAATCATTTTCTTAATATTATATATTTATGATATACTACTTATTGGAAAATAAATACTAGTATTATAGTTTTTAAAATCCTAGTTTAATAAATCCTTCTCTATGAATGACTTAGGTGAAGAAACATATATTCTTGGGATAAAGATCCATCGCTATAGATCCAAGAGGTTTCTTAGCATATTTCAAGGTACATATATTGATAATATAGTGAAGATATTTTTTATAGAACAATCCAAGATAGGATTGTTTCCAATGTCACATGGAATTCATCTTTCCTAGAAAGCATTTCCTCATATGCATGAGGGGAGAAAAAGGATGGCAATGATTTCATACCCACATGTGATTGGGTCATTAGTACATGATATGCTATGTACTATGATAGATATCAACTAAACCTTAAGTGTGGTGGACATATATCAAGATGACCCAGGAGACCACCATTAGATGGTAGTCAAGAATATCCCTAAGTATTTGAGGCATACTAAGGATATTTTCTTGGTCTATGGAGTAGATGAGGAACTATTCATCCAAGGATATGAATATGCTAGTTTTCATACATATCAAGATAATATGAAATAATAGACGGGATACAAATTCACTCTTAATGGAGGTGTTTTCATATGGAAGGGATCAAAGAGGGCCATGGTCATAGATTATACAACAGATTCTAAGTATATTGTGGCTTATGAGCTAGATAAATAAGCATTATTTATACACAACTTCATCTAAGATATTGACATGGTACCTAGAATTAAAGATCTCATAAAACTCTATTGTGATAATACTACAGTGGTGTCCCTTTCCAAGGAGCCCAGGTCACATCAATGAATGAATCATAAACATCATAAGTATCATCTATGGAGGGATTTTTTTAGAGAGGTGAATTTTCAGTGAGAAGAATATCCATGGAATATAACATGGTGGACCCCTTGAATAAATCCTTAAATCACCAAAAACATAATCATCATGAGATTTCAAGAATACTAAAAGTCATAGACATTTGTATCTAGTCCAAGTTGTAGTTTTTCGGAGTTGGTATTCTAGAACTAACTATTTTTACTTTGTATTACATGTATATTTAAAGATTTTAATATAAATTATACATCTTATTACATATTTTTTTATTATTCTACACGAATTTTATGTAATAATGTCTTAGATTATCTGTCATATTGATAAATTCATAGTATATCCTTGCTATAATGAGAACATTGGAATTTTATCATGGTATTCTTAAATAGAGTTCTGTGGTCGTATGAAATTATATGATTGGGTACATAGTATGTTTACTATAAGGTGCTAGTACTTGTAAAAGGATGATACTTCTTCTCATGAATTTTTAACTTAGTACTCTCTAAGATGGGAGATTATGAGAATAGTACTATTAGTTATAATTTTTCATGTTTATGTGTCATCATATATTTCTATCTACGAGCATGTGAAATGGTCATTAGACTTTAATATTCTCATTAATTCATGTTATGAATCATGTCCTTAGATTTACTGACCATAATCAAGATTTCATATATTCGTAGGAAGTATGATATGTTGGGTGTTTCATGAATAACATGTTATTAATGGATAAGTCAAGGAAGGAATATCCCTTACATTTTTATGGAAGTTGATATCTCATCCCTTTGATTGGAATAGAACATTTGAATTAAATTCCATGTCCATGGTATAATGATGTGTTTATTTTAGATAGTCAAAGAAAGATGTATTAATCATATAGGTTGATTACATGAATACGAAACCTTCTCGATAAGATATTGTGAAAAGAGGATTATATTACACAGTGAGATTTATTATATGGTTGTCGAAGTTGTGACATTAAGTTCTTTCCTTTTCATGCCTTGACCCATTACTAGATAGTAATACTGGATTTTATGCAAGCCTTCCTAATGTCAATGAGAATGAATCCTATAATTTCATACACTAAGTGTTTCCATTGATCTAGATTAAATTATATTTGAATTTAATTAATGGAATAAATATTATTCTCAAGTCCGAGGAATAATTTTATTCATGTTTTATTAATTGAAAATATTTATTAAATATTTAATAAATATTTATTCACTGGTTTTAGGATAAAATTTTTATTCAGGTGTTCAATGAATTTCATGTAGTTGGAGTGGACCAAGATCGCGTCTGATGATGAATATTAATTTTAAAGTATGTAAAATAATACTTATCAATGTGCGAGTTAGTACACGACATAAAATAATAATAATATTTTTATTATTGTATGTAATGGGGTTTGATAAGGATTATAATATTATTTAATGGTCGCTACATGATTAAATATTATTTTAACCTAAACCCTATCTCTGTAAATAGATGTTTATTTCTATTATGAAGGGTTAATCAAGATTTAAAAATCTTTTCACAAATTAGACTTTTCTGTCTATTAATCCTCCTCTCTTCCTCTTAAGAATGAGAAGCACTAGAGAGATTCCTTCAAGATCAAAGGAACTAGAAGAGATAATGATGAAAAAAACAAGATAATAGATCTTCCATGCTATCACCCAATGATCCATCAGTGTTTCATAGAGATCAAATAAACACATGTGGATCACCGTTATAGGGATTCTATACTTGGATCCTATATGCGTAGTGATGGTAATATGAAAAGGGTTTTTCTATAATCAATAACACCTTTAAATAAAGA
The DNA here is from genome assembly GCA_963277665.1 of Viscum album. NCBI lineage: Eukaryota > Viridiplantae > Streptophyta > Magnoliopsida > Santalales > Viscaceae > Viscum > Viscum album. The sequence continues at coordinate 566,757,463 of OY728153.1, read as the reverse complement.
CCCTAAGATGACTTACCATTTCCTCTGATCATATTTAAATTAATTATAAATTTAAAATGAAAAGATCCTCTCTTCGGGTTCTAAGTTATATTATGTAAATATTTGGGTTTCATTGGTCATGATGTTTACATCATGTAAAAATCTGTGAATGATCCATTGAATTTGAGAAAACCTTTATGATTATCTACAAACCAAGGCACTTTTATTGTTCCTAGAACCTTAAATATTTTATTACGTGAATTTGGGGTCAAACTCTAGGGTGGATAAGTATCCTAAGGAAATAAAGGACCAATACCTAACTCTAGGGTATGGTTAAATCCCTCATATGTGTGTGATAGGGTTGTTCCAGGTAGGAAATGCAACCCCCAAGGTGGATGGATATATGTTTCATGGATGGGGGATTCCCTAGGTGTACCTTGAATATGTGGGTAGGGGATGAGACCCCCTCCCCCACATATTTAGATACTATAGACTACCATGATTGGGAATTTTCCATTGAGAATATATACTGGGGGGAGTGAGACATTGAGTTTTAATCTCATGTATTCCAAGGGGAGTTAGACCCTGGTTTTTCATCTAATGCATACTGGGGTGATCTAGGACCCAAGGATATTATTTTCTATATTCCAGGGTGATTCATAACCCTAGGTGATTACATTGGTTTTCATGATTACATGATGTGCACAGAGACACTCTAACATTGTTTAAAGTAGGTGTGACCATCCTTGGGTGTCACCACATAACTCAAGGGCCAACATTGATTTTTTTTTCAGAAATTAATTAATTTATCTGAGTATTTCACATGTATATACATTACATTTTCTAGTTATGTATGGGACAACATTTTTGGTACCTTACTGAGTTGTAATCACACCCTTCTTGGGATGCCATGGAACTTTCATACCCAATAAGACTTCACTTTTCATAATAAATGGTTGGTCAGTGGATTGTGATTATATCCTTTAGGTAGATGGCTTCAACTAAGTCTATATATGGAATAAGTATTGATCAGAGATATGGTAAATCATACTAATTTATTTATTTATTTATTGAATGTGGGATCATACTGGCGGATGATATGCTTATATGACAATGAGTTTGTATGTATGTTGTATTTTTTCCATTATTGATGGTTCTATTTACTATATATTTTTACTTTTATTATGTGATGGATGACTTTTGGTTATTGTATATGATTGTGAACACTGATATGGGGGTATATTCTCTCCAAATTCACACCTTATACCCACACTACTAATCAGCAGCCTCTGGAGAATGGGGAGTCTATTTTGAGGTTATGTGGTGACCTCGTATGGTTAATATGTTGAGTAAACCAAGGTGGGGATGTTACAACCCTACTCCTCAAGAACCATAGTTTTCATCCTTATATAAAAAATACTCCTTCATAATGCTTCTTATAAATAACTTATATCCTATTTTCACCTCTAATTATGTTGGTAATGTAAATGGGGTGACTGCATGCTGGATCACTATATGAAGTTCCTCCACAAGACAATGTACTTAGGACTCCACATGTGAAAAAAATTCATGAGTTAAGTTAAGAAGGTCCTTAAACAAAACCTAAATCTACTTCACAGCCAGGATCCCTTACTAAAGTGAGATAATCTCATGCATATTCATATCCTTCATCATTGATGACAACAACTCTAAACAAAACTCCATGAAATTGGCCCATGAAATGCCTACCTCCTTCAACTCTCTAAGATATAACACCCACCACTGATTCACCGCCCCTCACATTTGAATAAGAACCAATGGAACCCAAAAATCATCTTGAGATCAAATCAAACAAAACGTGATATTGAGTTCCTACAAAAAGACCCCTTTCTCCAAATTAGAGATTCTTTCATCATACTTCACCATATTCTAACACTATATGTCACACAATATCCTCTACCACACCTCATCCTCCTATGTTGGATCAGTCCTCTAATGACCAACTGGATTAGCCAGTTGAACCTATCCTCCCTAAACTATATGTGGAGGATAACTAGGATCCATATCTTGAAACAAAAATGAAACCATAAGAACAATGGAATGAAAGTTATTAATATTAATTTTATTAGGTTCATTTTAATTTCACAACATCACCTCATTCAATCACAAGTGTAAACAAGAATGATATATGTAACTCTATTAGGTTGCTACCACTTAAGAAGAATCACTTCTCATAGTACATTCAGAAATATGAAGGTACTTATTTTGGATCATGGGAAGATCTAAAATCCTATATCCAAGTTGGTTTCCCCAGCTCACATTACTTACTAAGCTCAACTGATGTTGTTTACCTACCAACCCATGTAATCTTTATAAGTTTCTAACTTCAATCATCACCCTAAATCTTGACCAATTTTTTTGATATCATTCAATCATAACCTCCACCCATCAGGTTTACCCCTCATAGTCTGAAAATAAATAGAGAGAGAGGCCCTTGAATCCCCCATTCAATTGGTCCCGAGTTAGAAACTAATACCGAGGGTATAAAACAAAAAACAAGATGCATTTACCTCAATAATTCCAGGATCATGATATAAAATGACCAATAATTCAATTTAGTAAATATAAAATAATACTCATTCCATAATGAATTTCGATAAATACAAATATAAAAATCTCCAAAATAAAAACAATACCAAGGGAAATCCTAAGGAAACAACTCTCCAATAGCTCCAACCTCCCAGCTAGTGATGTCTAACTCAATCTCTGAAACACAGTGGGAAACATGAAATGCATTTCATAATACATTTTTTATCATAACTTGTACACTAAAAATTATTATACCCAAGGTATCTTATGAAAACATGAGAAGAGAATACTAATGCTCTAGTGAATGAAAAACAAAACTGCATGTAACTAAGATGGTTAATTAATTCAATTCTCAACCTCACCAAAGATCACTCATCAAGTTACACATATAAGAAGAAACATATTCTCAAATACTATAGAAAGGTAACCCCACTACAACTTCCTCATTAGTTTTTCACGATCACTCCATATTTTCAAATGACACGTTCTATCATCCCATCTATATATACCAATTGTAATTCTAGGGAAGTAGGGTATCATCAACAAGAAGGACATAAACCTTGTTCCCTACACCTACCATGCATGACCACTACCACATATCACATCGAATACCTCCATGATCAAATAGTTCATCATCACTAGGCATCGCCACCAACTAAGTCATCATCACTAGGTATATTAATAGACTAGACCATCATCATTAGGAATCTCCACCAACTAAGTCATCATCATGAAGCACACCACCAACTAATACATCATTACTAAATTCCTAAGATGAAGAGACAACATGGGATATGGTGTTGTCAACCATCCATACTCACCAAACCATACTCCACATGCGTATTACACACCTATAATGAAAAAGAAAAGAATAAATTATCCAAACTATCAAATTAAACTATGACATCAATCTAGAAGGATATAGATGAATGTTCCCCAACAGATGGGATCCACATAAATCTCTTTATTATCCATCATCATCATAAATTTCAATAGATAAAAATAATGATATGTTTATATCCCAAATATTTATTTATATAATTATTCATTTTAGGATCTTTAAATTATTAGGAGAAATTAAATTGAATGAGAAACATAAAAAATGGTATTCTCAAGAATTATGGGGTTAAATTTATCTTCAATGAGACTAAATAATTAAATATTAAATTTTTTTAGTAAAAATTAATTTTCTTCAATAGTATAATAGTTTTGATTTAGAAAAAAATGATTAAAATTGAATATCCAAGGGTCTTTGTTTGGAATAGGCTAAACTTATAGTGTTTTCATTAATGTTTTTTCTTCATAAGGGTCCGTGTCAAGTACTAAGGGACAATACACGTGGTTCTTGAGGGTGGATCCCCTTGAATTAGCCACAAAAAATTTGTTTCACACACATGTATAATGGTAGCACATTGTACACATAGTGCATGTGAACTGATCCTCAAACATTGTGGTACACATTCATGCACCCAGCCTGTGCCCGCATATTTACCAGAAGTTAGCACTTTACCTTATCTTTCTTAGTCTCCATCCCAAGTCTATCCATATTCACTCACCCAAATCCTCCCCCTCATTTCATAATTAGACATATGATCCATATCACATCCATAATAAGATTACCACATTGGGAAATGTTTCCTATAAGGAACCATGTAAATTTTGGATTTCGGAATTTCCATATTATCCCCCTCACTTTGAGAAAATGCGAGGATTTTTTAAACTATTATATTATATTTTAATAGTATTATATATTTTTATATTATTTAATTTTTTTTAAATTTATAAATAAATTCAAAATAATGTAATTATCCTGATCTTCCTGTTCCTACCTTTTTGGAAACCAATGGCTAGTGGTAGTCTTGTTCATTTTGTATCTTTACCCCATACGAAAGATTTAGGTCACAAAAATGTCTTTTAGTTTAATTTTTTCAATATTATTGAGAATCACTGAACACCACAACACATGAGTAGATTTTCTAAAGGTGTTTTCCCCAAAGAATTCCCAAATACCTACCAAAATTAGTGGATTAACTTCTCCACTGAACAACACAAAACATCTAGAAATATGTTGAAATAATTATAATTAGTGATGTGGTCCATTTTCTATGAATCTACCTAAAATCCACCCCTTATCATGGAACCCGTATTAAAATTTTCCCTTGGTATCAGTAGTGTTTCTTCAGTAACTATTGATTCAATATATAATTAAAGAAGTAAATATTTACATCCACCAATATTGAATCCAATCAAGTCCCCACAAAAATTCAAGCTAATTTCTAGGAGAATATAATTCTACAAAAAAAAACCTTTTGAAATCATTTCCATGGATGTTGAAATCCACTAAATAACTTTATCAAAAACATTATACTATTTGAATATGTCTAACATTTTCAGGTTATGATTAAGTCTATTAGTTTGAGTGTATCTACTATAAGGAGTGGGCTCATTATAATTGTTCTCAAGGATGATATACCACAACTGGAACTTAGTAATAGATTTTATTATGTTCCATTTCTCTAGGAAGAACCTATTCCACTTTCCAAGTTTCCAAAATTCCATATTTTTATTGAAATCAATAGGACTTTCCTTATTTTACAACTCTAAAAATTTCGAACTTCCATTCACTGAGAAAACAAATGAAAATTGTACATTTAAAACCCTAGTTAGAAGATTTTTCCTCTATTCCATTAAATTATGTGTTCATAATTTTATATCCATTTGGGGTACTAGACCCAACATTATACTTGATAGACTGAGGAACATCATCCCCACTAATGGAATTGATGAAAAAGGTCCAATCCATCTCATAACTAATCTAAAAATCATGTCAATTACATTGATATCCTCATATCATAGCTCCCATAACATTATATACAACCAAGGGGTATGTAGTAGATCACTTTTGTGATTGAGGACCTTGAAAATTTTCAGGCATGGCTTCAAAACCAGCATTTCAACTAGGGTTACCTTAAAATTTGTAACTCATAGGAGCCTAATATTATAGTAAACTTTGTTAATTTTTGTAGAAATTTTTTATCTAGGTTAACAAAGTACCCACGCTGCAAAGATAGAGAATTCACTTTTCATCAATCAAGATATTGTCTACTCTGGGGTTCTGAGATCCCCATTATCTAAAATATTGAAAATGGTTCATTATTTCATTTTTAGTAGTGTTTTTCAGACACATTTTCCAAACATATACCTAATATTTTTATAGATTTCATTGATTTTAGAAAGATTTTCATCTTTATCAATGTAAAAAATATCCCATTGGTAAGCCTTAACATTACAGTCAATAATTGCATTCCCATCAAGGTGACTGACATAGAACTCAAGTCAGAACATCCAGAGTACATTGGTACATGTTACATGAGGTTAGACCAACCCTATATGAACCATTTATTGGTTATATGCCTGAGTTGTAGGCTATTAGGGGTAAGGAAATGCCCATGGTACTGCCTTTGACATAGGCTGTGCAAGCTGTGTATCTTGGTCTAAGCATATATCAAAAACATCAATTGGTACTAATTCATACAAACTACTCACGGGAATGGACTAAAAAATATATTGAAATCTTACCCCACCATAAAACTCATATGTTTATATTTCTATATTTTCCCTTTCCAATATCACTAAATATTCTTATAAACTTGTTTCTGTAATTCTCTTAAACTGCTTTTTCAAATCACTATCGATTATAACCTCATATTGACAATGTACTTCCATATTTAATTCCCATATAAGGATATCTTCTCAAAACACATGTGAAAAATAACCCTCTCACTACTACTTGGGTTAATATGGGATAAATAATACAAGATCCTTGAACTGCTCAATGTATCCCTAGGTTATTCCAACATGTTTCATAATTATCATTTCTTAAAATGGATTCTAAATATCTAAAATTTTATACTCAAATGGATTATGACCAGTATAATAAACTAATGGATAGAGGTTCCTTTCATAATAACCTAGTTCATTGAGACTTTCAACTCCTAGATTGTCTGATGAATCTAAAAATAGATCTCTGCTTAAGTGATTTTCTAGTTTGAGTGGTGTCATTAAACACTAGTGGATCATGTCATTAAATAGTAGGAATGAGATCATATGTTTCAATAGTCATAATCATCATCCCAATTGAAACTTTATCTTGCTTCTTTATGACTATAAATCTTGATTAATGTGTGCCAAATTACTACTTGGGTTTTTTATGTCTTAACATCCCCACACTACCCATTGTATTGGTCTAGAATGGAGGTTCTACTAACCTTATATGATATTCCCCTAAACACCAAAGACTAGCATTAAATTCCAAGGGTTTAAACACAAGATACATGGTTGAATTGTTTACCCTTTATGTGCATGCACTCAAAACACATAATATTACAATAATAAGTAAAACCATATACATATATAAAAATTTTGGATGGACCAAAACTCAATAATAATAAATATGTAACCAAACCCAACAATAAACTGTGAATCAAATATCAATATCAAAGTAGCAGCAGAATAGAGTAAAATAGAAAACTATAACTCCAAAGTAGTAAAATACTCCAGAACCATTGGGGAAACACTCTAAAACAAGACACAAACCATTCCATGATCCATCTCTACCTACTACGACAACAACATCAATGAGTTCTTATAGATATGTAATAAACCTACCCCTTACATGTATCATAGAAAACAATATTTTCATATGAATCAAAGTGGATATATAGGGGGTGAGTAATCATACCCAGTAGGAAACCCCCAATATAATTTTACCATATTCCACTAAGAAAATAAATAGTTTATCTCATAGGAGTATTAAATATGTAGGAATAATATTAAATGTAGATAAACCCATTTTCACAATATAAAATATAACATATAAACATGGTTTCCAAATAAATTTAAACAATAAATAGTTACCATTTCAAGAAGAAGAAGAATCATTTCATAAATTATGATTAGGAATAATCATCCATGTTATCACACACACACACACATGCATTCCAAATAACATCCCTATGATCGTAAATAGTGATACATATTTCTCTGAGTCACCTCTTTGAGGTAATTTTTCCTTGTTCCATTCTAGTCGACACCGTGAACCAAGTCTATTTCAAAAAGTCCACATACAATAAAAATCATAAACAAACACCAACTATGTGCCTTTATATATGGAAAAACCAACACAGTTATGCCAATATTATATACCAAAACCATTTCTTCCTTTAATAAAACCCTTTTTTAAATTTATAAAACATGTTAATGCCATCACCCACAACCCAAATTCAATATCCAACCAGCAACAGATCATTCAAGTAGAGTTTCAATAGAAAAAATTCATCTAAAAGAAAAAATGAATTTATTTAAAAAAACCAAGATCATTTGTGTTTCAATAAATTTGGAAAGAGGGAAAAACCACATACCTAAAATGGTTGATCCACGATTCCCTTTCAAATCCTTTACAAACCCTTTGATTCCCATTTATCAAATCTTGAAGATCTATTGGAATAAGATTTCGAATCAAATAGATCTTCCAAAATCATCTATGGAAGGGTTGGAGTTTGAGAGAAAATAGATATAGAAATATGAGAATCATTGGGAAAGATAATCAAAATAAATATTTTTTGTATGTCCCATTCATGAAATTAATTCTTTATTCACATCAAGAATCTTAAAATTTAAACATATTCTAAAAAAACCATCACCTCAGCTTAAAAACTGATATTCCATTCACAACATGAATAACATCTCACATTATGAATAGTATTATCTAGACTCTTGATGAAACCCATTCATACCTTGAAATAACTCATGAAATCTTCCCACAACACATTCACATCGTGAATCACCATTCATGTTGTGAATCATTTCTATATTTATATTGCATATTCCATTTTATTTATTCCTTGAAATTCATCCCATAGTTTATCCCAATGACTCAAAATATAAATTAAGAAGAATAAAAAAAGTCATACCTCAAATCAGGGGTGTTACAACAAGTGTGTTTCATCCTATAGTGACATCTCCATACATGTAACCATATTGTTTATAGATTTATAGAATTACACTTGGTCTTTAATTTCCTATGTAATAAAATCCACTATAGATACTAGGTTGGATAGTGAATCTTAGGTTAATACTTGAACCCTTATTCTACCAATCAAATATTAATACTACTCATTTAACTTTGTTGATGGTGGAAACTACTCTTTATATGATTGTGGAATCTTCTCCAAGTGACGTGCCAGAAGTGTGTGTTATTTCCAGAATACTTTTGCTTATTGTATTTCCTAATCCCTCTCCTGATGTACCTACTACATCTTTGAGAATGAAGTATTGATATGCATTAGTGTTTTCCCCAATTAACACAGAAAATAAACTACAAGAGGGGGTGATTTATATTCTAAAACGTGACTAATAATATTTCACCACCTCAAGTGTTAAAACTAACCATAACACAAGGTTTTGTTAAACACATAAATAATAATCCCATAAAATATCAGAGAAGAAAAAAATTTGTGTAGTTAAAATTAAGTTTATATAAATTTAAAGAACATGAAAAATAGGAAAATATGCCTTGGAAATAAAAACAACTACTTAAATAGAAATCACAATGGAAATAAAACAAATAGCATATGGATTTAAAAATCAAGTAACCCTTAAAAGGATATTATAAATAACTATTTTAACCCAAAAAAATAAAGGTAATTGTAGACCTCTTCCAATATATCCTTGAATTTATCATGTTAAAAGGAATCCTTGAATTTAACCAATCAAACGTTTTTCCTTATAATACCCTGGATTCCCTGGACCTCTCAGTGGGTATTGGTCTACTTCTACAAACTGGAAGGTTTACTATGTATTCTAAATAGAATCCATCAATTAGCTCGATCAGTAGTAGTTCTTAATTCTATAAACTATAATATCGACTCTATGTTTCACATAGAATTTTTCAATATTTAAGGATCAGAAAAAACAATTAAAAATAAATAAATTTCTAAGATCTTTATAATGAAAACCTCTCAAAAAATACTTTTCATCACATTAAAAAAGAACATAAAATTTAAATCACCAAGAAAACGATAAGAAAATGAAGGATTCATTCAATTGAAATATTATTTTGAGTATATCATGCCACTTTTATGTGTCAATCCTCAAAGATGCAATCCTATTTATATGAAATTATACAATGGTTAGATTTCACATTCTTTTAGATTGATTGTAACTAAATCAAAAGTGTCTTCATTATCAATTTATTAACTAAACAATGATTATCATATTTTGATGAAGATAGTTATTCACCACTACAATTTTCATAAATATAGAATATATAACCTTGATAGAAAAATCAGTCCTCTGTATTTTCATGTTAAAAACCTCTAGGTTAAGGTTACCATATTTTCATTTGGTAAAAAAAACACTAAAAAAAACTCCATGTTAAATAAAATTATAATACTATATTTTGGTTTTCAAAATTTTGGATTAAGTTAGTCCTTGACTCAAAACATAGTTTTTCCACTCCATTGGGTGGTGTAACCTTCATCATGTTTCTTCTGATGGTTCTATCCTCCTTCAAAAGGATTCCAAAATTCTAGAACAATTTATAAAACCCACACCTATAATCCAACTAGAGTTGGATTATTTATATTTATGGAAATGAACTAGAACCAAATTTACAAGAAGAGGAATAAGGAGAGGACAAAAAATAGATAAAGAATGAAGAACCTTGAGAGGCCCTAAATCTCTTTCACCCAAGAAAAATGTCTAACCCCAATAGAAATATTTTCTAGTGTCCCTCTCTATCCAACCCTCCCCCTTTTATCAACCTCCAAACTCTATTCCATGTATGGGGACCTTGACCATACATTTTTAGTTTCCAGACTATTTTCCCCTATCACGACCCTTAATCCCTTTTCTACAGTCTTCATTGGAGTGGTTTTTTTTAAGTGGAAGTGTGGTTCCAGTTGTGGCTAGGTGTTAATTTCTTGATTCCCATCTTAGACCCCCCTAATAGAATATGATTTTTCTATTTTTGTAAGGTTTCCAGGCCTTTATCTTGTGACCAAGACTCAAAAAAACTCCATTATATATAATTCTAATTTAAAATGACTATAAATTTAGATTAGGTGTTCACGAATGTATAAGTAGTTAAATCAAACCATGGTTATTGGGTATACCCATATCCTAATTTTTTTAGGGTCAAGATATGTCTAAAAGGCCCCAAAAATACATCTAAATCTTTATATGGAAACCACAGTATGATCTTGATGACAAGTTCTTACCACCATGACACTAGATTGAGAATTTTTTTGAATGTATATACATAACTTAATGTATTATAATTCAAGATACACATGGATATCCCATTAATATATTTTTTACCTATAATATTCCACTTTAGAAAAATTATCATTATGTTATCTATATGAGTATCACAATCATGGATTTCACAACAAAGTATGTGGAATGCATTTTTTAGTGACAACAACCCCATAAAAATTAGATTTGATAGAATAAAATAATATTATTATGAGGGAATAATAGGCACTATGGAATGTTCTTAATGAACCAATAATGTTCTTTAGGTTCAATATGTATAAGTAGTATTCAAATCATGAGGATATTGACCTGAGGTTTTTTCTTCCTAGAGAAGAATCTCGGATCAAGGCTTATTTGGGGAAATGAGGAGGACCTCATCTCAAAGAATTTTTGAAACTGAGAAGATTTCAACTCAAGGAATCTTGGAACCAAGAGTAGAATCATGACTCAAGTCATTTTGGAATACAAGAGGGGAATATCTGCTCAAGGTTATTTGAGACCCAGAGTAAAATCATGAATCAATTATTTTTTGAGATTGTGACTAAGAGTATAATCTCAAATCATGGTATTTAGCACCAAAATGAAGATCTCAAATCAAGGATATTTTTTACTAATAGAATGACCTCAAATCATGGTATTTAGGAGGATATTGACTCCAGAATATTTTGGACCAAGTGGAGAATCTCAATTCAAGATAAGAATCTCAACTTGTGGAATTTTGGACATTGATAGGAGGATCTCAACTCAAGGATTTTATAACCAAGAGGGTCCCAACTTAAAGAATTTTAGAAACCAAGGGAGGGATCTTAACTCATGTTTATCTGAGACCCATAGGAGGATCTAAACTCAAGGATTTTTGTTACCATGAAGAGTATATTGACTCAATAATTTTGAGAACCTAGAAGAGGAACTTTACTCAAGGTTATTTTGGATATATAGATGGATATTGACTCCAGTTTATTTTGAACCAAGAGTAGGACCTAAAATCAAGGAATTTTGGAACCATTAGAAGAATATAAACTCGAAGAATTTTGAAACCAGGAGGAGAATATAAAATCCAATATTTTTTCCCAATAGGAGAATCTCAACCCAATTTGGAATCAAGATGAAATTTTCAAATCAAGTAATTTTTTAAAACAAGAGTGGATCTAAACTCAAGGAATTTTGGAACCAAGAGGAGAATATAAACTCAAGTAATTTGTGACTAATAGAAGGATATCAACTTAAAGTATTTATTACTAAGATTAAAATATTGATTCAAGATATTTTAAACCAAGGGGGAATATTGAATTGAGATATTTAATACCTGGATGAGGTTTTAGACTAAATGATAATCGTGACTAAGAGGAGGATGTGAATTAAAATTCATAACCAAGAGGATGATATTGATGAAATGAAAATTCTAACCAAGACTAAGATTCTGAATCAAATATATGTTAATTCATACCCATACATGAGAGTGTGTAGGAGTGAAATTTTATAAATTTTCTTTGTTGATGGGAGTGATCACCACCACACTTATAGAAAGCACATGGAATAAGGGATTATATTCATTTGGGAAAATTAATATACCTTGTGTGGTTACATAGTGGCTCAAATGAATTTATGTTGTTCACTCTTCCAAGGGGGGAACCATTAAAATATTTCAACGAACCCATTACCAATTTCTATAAAATGGTTTGACTGATGATGATAGAAGATAATTCATATAATTAAGGGAACCTTTATTTGGTACAATGAGTATGCCATGGGTGTTTACATAGTGGCTCAATGGAAATTATTTTATTCACTATACTTAGGAGTTCTGTTTAAATTAGTTCATGAAATTGTTACCAATTTCTATTAAAGGGTGTGATTGATAATAAATCAGGAAACAAAGATAACCCATGAGATATAAAAGGGTTTGAATAATGATGATAGAATATAGTGCATAGAATTAAGGTAACCTTTATTTGGGACCATGAGTATGCTCTTGGTAGTTATGTAGTGGCTCAAATTTAATTATATTTTTCACTATACCATGAGGGTTTAATTTAAATTAGTTGATAAACTTATTACCAATTTCTTTAAAAGGTAATCATTGATAATAACTCAAGAATAAATTATATGAAGTGGATTTACATATAAATGGATGTTCAAGAAGGGTTCAATCACCCTGAGAGTTAAATCACCATTCATTGAGAACATTTTCATATAAAAATGATGTTTCATGAAATGATATAGGTAATTTGAATCTCAGCATTAATAAATTCAAAATAGAGACACAAAGAGTAAATATCATTGAATAATTATAGCTTATGTTCCTACAGTAGAGACAATTTTATCTAAGTTTTTCTTAGCCCAGTGGGTGAAACATGCATAGACTTTTTCTAGGGAAAAATGTAGGTCCCTAAAGTTTTTGAAACTTTTTATTTTATGGTATTACTTTTATATGATCTATGTATGGAAATGATCAGGGGGGTGAAGAATCAAATTTTTATTAGGCCTCCATTTATGGGTTCCAAACCAGAAAAGTTTTGTGTCTTTCTATTGTGATTTAATTTCATCATAATAAATTGAATGAAAGGATTAGAGAGTGAAAACTCTACTTTTTATAAGGTTTCTATTTTTGTGTTTTTTAAATTAATGAGACTTATGTATTTTTATTTTTTAATTTATGGTCATATTGGTTAGAACATAATTGAATTTTTGAAGTTTGAAATCATACATATCAAAAGAGTGTTTCTTACCCTACATAAGTGAGAATAGAAAAACCATAGGTAATTGAAATACCATCACCACACCATTAGATAAAATCACATGGAATAAGGTAAAATTTTAATTTGAAGCCATGAATATTCCCTAAGTGGTCACTTTGAAGATCAAAGTAAATTGTGTTGTTCAATCTACCTAGAGGGTCCATTTAAATTTGTCGATGAACCCATTACCATTTTCAATAAAATTATTTTACTATTGATGATAGAAGTTAGTGGGACCTTTATTTAAGACCATGAGTATTACTTGGATTATTACTTAGTGTCTTGAAGGTAATTATGTTGCCTACTCTACCAATGGGGGTCTGTTTAGATTAGTCAATGAACCGGTTATAAATTTCTATAAAATGGATTGATTGATAATAACATTGGAATAAAAAATATAAATAGGACTTACATATAAATGGATTTTCAATAATGGTTTGATAACCCTTATGGTTATTCCATCATTAATTGAGCACATTTTCATGGTCAAATTATATGGAATGAAATGATCTAGTTAAATTCTCTCTTATGAATAAATTCAAAACTGAAGCACTGATAAAAAATAACATTGAATATTTACATCTTATGTACCAAGAGAAGAGTCAATTTTCACTAAATTTTTCTTAGACCAGTGGTTCCAACATTAATACCTTTGATTTTTATAAGAAAAAATGTTAATCCTTATAGGATTTTAGATTTTATTTTATGCTCTTAATTCTTTCTAATCCATGGAAGGAAAGGGTTAGAGAGCGAAGACTCAACTTTTTATCAATCCACCATTTGTGGGTTTCTAACCTGAATTTTTTTAATATTTTTCTTTTGTACTTTAATATTTTTCTAATAAATGTAAGAAAATTATTAAAGAGTGAAGAATCAATTTTTACTCAGGATTCCATGTATGGGTTTTCAACTTTACGGTTTTTATTTTGAATTTTTTTGTCTTAGTGTTGTATTTGGTTCCCTAGAACCAATTTTTATATACCTTACGATTACCTATAATATTTTTCTTGAATATTAATAAACTTATTATCACATAGGATGTATTTATGTAGCTGAAGATATCACATACATGAAGTAACCACAAAAGATAATTCACCACATATGTGAATGTATACATATGTGAAGAACTATGTATTTGAGTTTAGGGATGTAGATGAATGACCCATGTATAAAATTTACGTAGAAAAAATATATCACATATAAAAATTAAAGAAACATGTATGAAAATGAATTTCCCAATACCAAATATAGAGAACATAGATGAATACTGCATAGAAAACCCATGTATGAAAATTGAAACCACATAAGTGAATTTTATCCCACATATAGAAATACATCATGTAGTAGAGTCTATTTATGTAAAATTTAATCTCATGTAATTTAATTTCCCATACATGTGGATGAAAAATACATAATTCTAGAATCATTGATTTTGAAGAAGAAAAACATTTTTGATGATGCTTATGTTGTGAAATAATGATTGAAACATCATGAAAACTATTTAATTCATTATCTGAGCTTGTTTTAATGAATATCTAAGGATAAAAAATACTTCATATATTATTTGATGCTCAAAAGTAAGTTTCACGAGTTTTCAAGAATAGTTTAGATGTTGAAACATTTAATATAGAACTTCTATTTATCATTTTCTACATCAATTAATCAAAATTTTTCAAGTTTTTGATAAGAACTAATATGGAAGTCTGGGAATTTACCCAATACTGAAAATATGAGATTGAATCTTTGAGGTTGTTTTTGTGTATAAATCTGAGAATAAAGGGTGTACTATTTTTATTGAAAGAATTGCACTACAAAATGAGCTCCACGTTGCATCTATTTCATGAATAATTTATCTATATATTTTAAAAATGTAAGTGGTGGATAATATATGGAGATGTTTTTATGAATAATATGTTGATCTTGATAGTGATTTCATTAGAAGATATATCTTTTTGATCCAAAAAAATGATAATAAAGAAGACGAGGGAATGATTCTCATTTTAACGAGGATAACTATTGAAAAAAAAACAAAGCATGAGAATTGGTGGGATCCACCTATGCATGATTTTTTCCCTCACAAATTTATTATGATATTTCCATTCTTGGAAACATGATGTGATTCCCACCAAAATCATGTATCCAACTTTATTGAAAAGAATATTGTGAGAAAATTCCACATATAGGTGGTTGTGTTTGAAAAATAATGGGTCGTGATTTGAAATATTTTTCTATATTATGATATAGAAAATATATATTTATGGCCTATATATAAAATTAAAAAATGTATATGGAAAATATTGTGTTGAAGTCTATATTTTTTGTGTGTTTTTCTGAAGATTTAGAAAACAACCCTCTCTTGAAGAAGAATAAGTATTTTATTTTGTATGTTGTAGCGAGGATGAAGGAGATGGATATCATTTTAAGATCAGTTTGATAGATTTTAACTAGTGAGGATAATTTCATATCATATCCTTGGTTGTATAGTTTTTATAAGGATATTCTAGATATAGAATATTATAGGAGCTTGTAAATTGAGTGAGATGTCCAAGTGATAAGATTCAGTAGGAGTTTTATGAAGTTGAGTTGTGAGTAGTGATCAGGTCAATAACTTTTCTTGAAGACTTTTTGGTATTCAAAGAAGATACTTATGAGAAATATATTGGTTTTATTAATGTAGAGACATCATGTGTTGAACTATTTTTCTACTTCCTAGGAAGATATGAAAATAAAATCTTGAATGTACATGGTTCAACGAAATAAAACTTTTGGGACATAGGGTATGCAAGAAGACCACTATGTGACTCGATGACTACACCGAGAAGCTGTTGAAAAAGCCCAGTGGGAAGCTAGAAATTGAAGTTTTGTGAGATGCAGTTAAGTGGATGATGTAACTATGGAAAAGAAAATATCAGTGAATCTGATCTAGTTATGGTGTGTGAAGAACCCTCCTCTTATAATTAAAATAGATTTGTTATAGTGGAGAATCTATGATTTGGGATAATAACCAATGAAGATGAGTGATTATCTAACCAAACCTTATAAAAATCCTTGTGTTATTCTACCTATGACGCCCCAAACCTTTTCAATGTGTAATAATAACTTTTTATTATTTATTCATTCAAACAATGGTTCTCAAAATAAAACAAGACACATATTATTAATAAACCACTAAAATGTTTACATCTCAAAAGGTCAAAAACCATAGTTAGACTAAGAAAAAAATAGAAAATCCGAGAAGCGCCATTGGGAGACCTGCTAACACCACGAAGAGGCTGAGTAGGTATCCCTCGTCGCTTGGACCAACCATAAAGAAGAATGTGATTGCTAGGAGAATGGCACAGGTACTAAGCATAAAAGTAATGTATAGAACCATCCTGGTAAACCAAACCAACTTAGATATTAGATACCATAAACATGTATTTATAAGGGTTTTCCTGATCGTTAAAAATACTTGCGACTATTTTATAGCCATTGGAGTTCAAAATGAAGTAACCGTTGGAGTTTTAGTCGAGTGATCATTAGTGTTTTATTAAATGGATACAATTATAACTTTTTAAGATAGCTTCTTGTAAAATAATAATAGAAAATTTACATTGAAGTATAGTTTAAAATAACTATTTTTATTCTTCTCTAATTATTATAGAATATTTTTAATAATAATTATACTAATATATAAGTATATATAATTTGTTTTCTAGTCCCAAGATGTGATATGAATATATATATACATATGTATACTAGATTTTAATTATATGAAATTATGATAAGATTATAATTTTATATTAAGGTTATAAATGATATTGAAAATTATTGTTTTAAAAATATTTTAACGAAATTATTTTGTAAAAAGTACTCAATTTTAATTATGAAGACAATTACTTAATCTAATTTGTATATTTTCGAAAATGTGATGTATACATAATTATTAGATTATAATTTTTTGATTGTATTAAAAGTTTCATAAAATTATTAACATTTTGAATATATAATAAATCTATTTTAATAGAATGATTAAAAGTGCACGCATATGAATGATATTTTAATAAAAATTATTTTTATCTTGAATCATATATATATGTGTAATATTAACATTTTTATAAAGTTTCAAAATTACAAATTGTGATAATAATAATTTTCCAATTATAAATTTAATTTATAACATTATAACTAAGTAATATGTAATATATAAATATAAGTTTTGTAAATGTATTTAATAATAATAACTTTTACATTTTAAAAGTATTGATAAAATAATTTTAATATTAGTTTTGTTTAACTCTTGACTTTTTTTAAAGTTATTGATAATATAATATGTGATAATAATAGAGTAGGGATATAATGAAATGAGAATAATAATATAATAGTAACAATATTATAATAGTAAAAAAGAAATAAATAGGATAAAAAAAGAGGGGAGATTCTCGTAATAGGGTTTTGGGGGAGTCCGTGTCTGAGGGTTTTGTCGCGCTGCGATGAGGAGAAGAGGGAGAGTCGAGCGACGTCGCGATGTTGGGGTTCTCGAGCAGGCCTGTGGGTCTCTTTTGGGAGAGGAAGCTGACACCAAGGAAGATCCTTGGCGAGTGTGGGGAGGTCATGTGAGGTCTGCGTGATGCCTTTGGGCTTCGTCCGAAGAAGACAAGGTTCTTGGAAGGTCGTGCATTGGCCGGTGTCGAGATCGGAGATCTGTCGCAGTCGTAGCAATAGTCTTCAAGCATGTATGTTGTCTAATAGTCTTCGGTCTACATGAGGTAGGCTTTTGCTTTTGGTCTCTAGGTCTAGTTCAGTGGGTTCCATTTCTTCTTCAATCTACCAGGTAGGTGTGCAATTCTTTTGTTTTGGGATATCTGATATTTTTTAACTTGGGTGTTTGTATTTCTTTGGACTATGAACAATAAATGTTTCAGCTTGGTCTGTGTATGTGTTAATCATTTCCTCAGTTATGGTTATTTATTTGTGAATCTGTCCAATGTCTCTGGGGGATTAATCTTCTTTTGAGATTCTTATCTTTTTTTTGATCCGGGTATAATTTATACACTATTTTTGTTTTACTTTTGCTCTAAATAGAATCTTAGCCAAACATGTTTTAAAAATATATATATATTTTTTTACTATATTTATTTCTAATATATATATATATATAAATACTATATAGACAGTGAAGGAGAGTCTTTAAATTGACTGTATTACTTCTTTCCATCTCGGTTCTTCACTCTACTGAGGTCCTGCACACCCAAATGCGGTTCTTGCATACCCAACCTGAGCACTACACCTCCTTCTTGGTGAATCCGAGTCTTGCCACAAGGAAATTATAATATCAGGTAAGGGATTATTTTCTTCTAATAAATTTATATTTAAGGTTATTTTCTTGTAAGGGGCCTTTTTAAATTATTTTTATTATATAAAACTGATCATGCAGTTTTTGTATATTACCGTATATATATAGGTATATTTATTTGTATTTCAAATCAAACATAGTTCATGTTTTCAAATGCTGGATGTTTGAGTTCAAGATTTTATAATGTTGTAAGGAATTATTTTCAAGTGTTTTAATATCCGAAAATTTTATTATACACTTTTTATATAATCATATGCATATATAAAAAAAAATTATGTGACACAAACCAAATCTGTTTTACAAATTTTAGAAGATGATTTCTAACCCTTGAATAATGTTTTTGATGAAAATTATGTTTTGGGTTCAATTAGATTTTTACTTCTTATGAAAGACCCAATATAAAGTTATGTGCATATTCAGTTATATACATATATATTTATAGGTATTTAAAATCCAAACCTAACTAGACTTTCAAAGGCTGGATGTTGTGTTTAAAATTATTTTTAAGGTTTAAATGATGCAAGGGTTTTATTTTGAATGGTTCTACTCAACCAAATACAAATATACACTTATGTATTTTTAGATATACATGGGTAATTAATTAAAAATCTGTTTATGATTTTCTTTTTTAAAAAAGGTGAATACAAATCTTTAAATAATGGGTTGGATGAAAAATGTGCTTTGGGTTTAATTGGATTTATATTTAGTATGCAAAACCCTAACTTGTACATATATATATATACATATGGTCACACATGTTATAAACCTAATAAGGTTTGGTTTTTAATCAAGTGATAATGGTGTATTAAATATGTTTTAAAGTATTTATTACTTATGAGAAATTATTAAACCTAGTTTGATTATGAAAACTCATTTATACACTTTGTGTATATACGATTATAGTTTCCAAAACCCTAATTTCATGTAGGGATTATTATAATTTAATTAATGTATTGATATAATTAATACTTGTAAGAATTTAATGAATATCAGTCTATGTGTAAGCCAAACCAATAGGTATTTATGTAAATATGTATGTCCTAAACCATAAAATATATCAAAAATGTTTTAGTTAAAGAACTTTTAATGATATTAGCTTGGTTATAATTTCATGTTTCAAAGGTGTTATATGACTAACCTTGTTGTGTTTTAGGATTAAAAAGAATATACACTTTTTATTTGACCAAAATATATTAAAGGATAAAAAGGTGTGATAAACCATGTGATCATGTTATGATCACCTAATGTTTTATCAACTGCGGTGATTGTTGTTAGTTAAGTCATGATGTAATATAATTTCCTGATCACCGACACTTTCATCAAAATATTAAATAACATGTATTTTCATTCATGGAATAAGGATTTTAAATTAAAGAGTTATCATTTTAACATATCACATGGAAAACCCCTTCTCATCCATTATTTAATGTGCTTTATTAATTGTCTCATGTGAAAAGAATGTGTAATAAACCATGTATGTCACGACCCCCTCCCACCAAAGATGCCCCTCCTGAGCTGGTGATGGTTAAAGGAATATAATGACCCCCGAGTCCCACCTCCAGTAGGCCTCGGGGTGGCGACTAGCACCAAGGGTATGAGTTTTCACAAATATGGGAGGCATTACCCTTTTTATTATTTAAGATTGAGAAATAGGACAATTCAAACACCAAAAAGGAAAAGAACAAGTGTATAGAAATAAACCCAAACCAATCCCACATGCATGTTTAAATAGTTCTAAAACAAGGTACAAGTAAAAGAAAGCTCAAAAGTACAATACCAAAAGAAACAAGTGTACAACAACTGCAAAAAATCCAACTGTCCCGACTAGTAGGGCCCCGCACAGCCCTGGTAGTCCTCTTGGAAACCTGAAAATAAACGTAGGGTGAGCATACAAGTATACTCAGTAGGGAAACCTAAAGCTCTCATGCACAGGTGGAGAGACATCCTAATGTCCCGTGAGAACAACAGAAGAAACCTAGAAGGGAAATCTGTCCACCCAACCTACCATCCACACTCACCAAAAACACAATCACAACAGGTAGTAGTAGTTTATAAGAACAAGAGTATTGGGTACCTCGCACCATTTCCCATTAGTTAGCTGATCTTCCTAACGGAGAACGTCCTGAAGCTTCCACACTCTCCCCGCCCGCACACACCTGGGCCTCACAAACCACACATCCCGCCCGAACACACCTGGGACTCACAACCACGTATCCCGTCCACACACACCTAGGTCTCACAACCACGTACCCTGCCCGCACACACCTGGGCCTCATCCCGAAGATTCTTGGGAAACAGTAAAACCTTCCTGAAGAGTCTTGGGCTAAAACCAACCCTATCTAAACCTACCTTAAGGGTCTTAGGTGTAAGGTCACCTCAAGCCATCACAGCCTAGGGAAGAAGGAGCAGGAAGGAGCTAGTAACTAAGGGGAAAACACCCTCTCCCATGAAATGAGAGTGTTCGACACTAAGTGACCAACATGGGTGGGGTGAGATAAAACACAAAATATAAAGATACATATATGTATACCAGACACACAGCCCAACCTATGGCTTCTAAATAGAGAAACTGAGCACGTGCCTCGGCACTGCTACTACGAAGCATGCATACAACAAACAACCTCAACCCCATTTAGGTTTTCACGTTTCAGTAGAATTAGTTTATTTAGTTTCTTATCTACTGGGCAACCAACCGCAACCAAACATATCAATCGTTCGTGAAACATATCCCTACCATCCAAAATTCAAGTTAGGAAAACACAAGAATCACAACAAATCCCTTATTATTAACCAACCAACCCCATTGGTTATTAATCCCATTCCATTACCATGACCCACCATTCATTAACTCTTCCACTTTTTATTTATTATTCACAACCCATAGTTCGTTCACATTCAAGACCATCCCTTCATCCCCGCTGCAAACCACCATAACCACAATCACACCGAAACCCGTACATCATTATTCCTTAAATGCCATTTATCGCAGCCCCGCTACTCATCACCAACATTGCATTCACACCAACCCACAACCAAGCCAATCGCAGCCCCGCTGCTCACCCGATCCACAAAAACCTACAAAACACCCCCCCTTTCACATAAACAAACCCCATCACATGCCACGTATCCAAGCCAACACCCACATATTCATTATTCCATTTTGTTCAACCAGGGTGATCACACAAGGGTTCCATATTTTAAATCATCCAACTTTACGTGATTAACCAAATTTACACATTCAACGAATTTTCCATCCACAAAAACGGTCTAGAAAGATATGGAAACATTTAATTGCACAAGCAAAGGCCCCCAATGACCGTGATTTTTAGTAGGCATATGCCTATTCAATTCACAACATAATATCACAGGATATAAAGATAAACATAAAAAATTCCCCATCACCGTTCTTTAACCAGTTATTATCTTCGTTTATTGGTTCAACCGTTTATCATGAAAACAAGAGGATACCTACCCCACATGATGCACAATTTATAGAGATGAAGGTAAGATCCCTACCTCAATAGGTTCTGATCACAACGCTCCCCCGGATCAACTTTAGAAGACGTCCGTCGGCGTCCGTTACTTCTGTCGAGTCCCAGAAAAACCTCCTCGGGTGGAATTTGGAAAGGAAAGGCTGAAGGAAAGACAACGGATCCAAGCTCAGAAGTTCCTCCTCGTCCTTACAATCCCGTTTCCACTGACAGATCGTAAATCGGAGCTCGGACGAAGAAGTTATGGAAAAAAAGGAGCCTTCGAGTATCTTGGGAGAGCTCTGCTCAGAGGAATGGGGAGGAGAGGGGTGAGTTGAAAAGGAGGAGGGGACCCCTCCTTTTATAGGCGAGAAAAACAAAAGTACATGGTGTGTAATTTATGGTACACGGCGTGTACTCGTCCATTTCACACGGTCACCACGCGGCTTCCAACATGGCCTTTAATGCGGCACGCAGCCGTTGACTGGTCAACACACGGTTTGAGGGTAACACGTACGCGGGGAGGGACTACACGATGTGTAGTATGGGGTACACGGCGTGTACCCATTTATTTCACACGGCAAGGACATGACTCCAACACGGCACACGACCGTTGACTGGTCAACACACGGTTTGAGGGTAACGCATACGCGGGGAGGGAATACACGACATGTAGTATGGGGTACATGGAATGTACCCATTTATTTCACACGGCAAGGAAATGACCTTCAACACGGGGTATACCCGAAAAGTTGGTACATGGGGTGTACTCACACTACACGGAGTGTACTTACAAAATTCTGGAAATTGTGGGAAAAGTCCATTTTACCCTCCAGAACACTTCGTGACCTTATTTTTGACAAAGGAATGGGCCGAAGAGGTCCGGGCCATTACATCAGATACCTCTTAAAACATTATCGTCCCCGAGAATTCAAAAACCAACCCAGAGGAACCCAACAAGATACCTCTTAGGGTTCTCATTATAACAGGAACCCAACCAACAACCCTAATCATAGGTGTTAGGAATTCCCTCTCCTATGTCAAGATATTATCCGCTTTAGGCGGCACTGACTCGCCTTCACGATTTTAATCGCATCTGCATTAACGCGTCTTGATTAAGGATTTGGCCTTCCCACTTCCATATATTAGGATTTTCCAACTTTCACTGCCCCCAACACCATAGAACCAACACACTGCCCGAACATGTGGTTTGGGGAAAATTCCTTCTCCTATGTCGAGATATTATCCGCTTTAGGTGGCACTGACTCGCCCGCACGGGTTCAATCGCATCCTCATTAATGCATCTCGATTAAGAGTCAAGTTTTTCCCTTTCCCCACACATCCGGACATGCTACACACTTCCAGAGAATAAGGAAACAAAAGGTCTCATAACCGACAAGCCAAGCATTCCATATCAAAGGTACATAGTATAACATCAAAACAAAGATCAGAAGAACAAGGGAAAACATAAGTCAAAACAACTCCAGGTACTGAGCGTGAATATGGGCCTCCCACTCCCAAGTTCTCTCTTCAAGGCTGCCATGCCTCCACAACACACGAACCAACAGAATGGTTCGTCCACGGAGCACCTTCTCCTTACGATCCTCGATTCTGACTGGTCGTTCCTCAAAGGTCGCATCATCTCCCATATATAACTCTCCCCAGTCGATAACGTGAGAGTCGTTGTGTAAGTATTGACATAGCTGGGAGACGTGGAAGACGTCATGAACCTTCTCCAACTGAGGTGGATGGGATAGCTGATATGCTACCTCGCTGACTCGCCTTAGCACCTCAAAAGGTCCGATGAACCTAGGTGAGAGCTTGCTCCCTTTCCCAAACCTTCGCTTCCCCCGTCGAGGGGAAACCTTCAAGAACACATGATCTCCCACCTCGAACTCCAAGGGCCTCCTTCGACGATCAGCATAAGACTTCTGTCGGTCCTGAGCCGCTTTCATCCTCTCACGTACAAGCTGGACTTTTTCTGTGGTGCTCTGCACTACCTCTGGCCCAAGAGCACCTGTTTCACCAACCTATGCCCAGCAAATGGGTGAACGACATGGTCTTCCATATAAAGCCTCAAATGGTGCCATGCCAATAGTATAGTGGAAGATGTTGTTATAGGAAAACTCTACTAAAGGAAAGTGTCGTACCCATGATCCTCCGAAATCCAGAATGCATGCTCGCACCATGTACTCCAACGTCTGGATAGTACGCTATGTCTGTCCATCGGTCTGGGGGTGGAAAGTAGTGCTAAGGCATAGATGGGTGCCAAAATCATGTTGTAACCCCATCCAGAATCATGAGGTAAATCGAGTATCCCAACATGAGACAATAGTCTTCGAAAATCCATGCAAATGCACCACCTCGTCTACGTACCTCTATGCTAAGGTACTCACCGGGCCCAACTCCTTAATTGCTAAGAAGTGAGCTGATTTTGTTAGTCGATCCACCACTACCCAGATAGCATCATAAACACCCTGAGCTCTGGGTAGTATTGTGAAGAAGTCCATTGATATGTTATCCCACTTCTACTCGGGGACATCCAAAGGATGCAACAAACCACTGGGAACATGGTGTTCAACCTTCACTTACTGACACACTAGGAATTTAGCCACAAACTCCGCCACTTCCCATTTCACAACGGGCCACCAAAATTGTTCCCTCAGGCCTCAGTACATTTTTTGAACTCCTGGATATACCTCCAAGGCTGAGCTATGGAACTCACAGAGAACTCCCTCACACATCACCTCCGGAACAAACAACCTTCACTGGAAAATCATCCGAAGTCGGTTGTCCTCTGACCATCCTCCTGGAGCGTTTCCTTGATCGAAACGATCCCACATTACTTCCGCCTCGGAGTCCCCCCACTAATTCTCTTCCACCTACTGCAACAAGGAGGACTGCACCACATTTGAAACAAACAACCTCTAACACCTTATACACTTGCATCCAAGTGCAAGGCGGCCAACTCTACCATCGCTTTCCAAGCATCTGTGGATTCCCGAACCACTTCCTTATGCGACTTCCTGCTCAGGGCATTAGCCACAACGTTTCCCTTACCTTCAGTGTAAGAGATCTCGAAGTCATAGTCTTGGAGGAACTCGACCCATCTCCGCTGCCGTAAGTTCAGGTCACGCTGAGAGAAGATATAACGCAGGATCTTTTGATCTGAGAATACCACAAAGCTCTCCCCAAAGAGGTATTGTCTCCATAACTTCAGTGCGAACACTACTGCTTCAAGTTCTAGGTCATGGGTGGCATAGTTACGCTCGTGAGGGCATAACTGCCTAGACCCATAACAGATCAATCCCTTCTTCTGCATCATCACGCACCCCAGACCAAGGCCATAAGCATCACAAAACACCTCATAAAACAACCCTTCATATGGAAACCTGAGTACGGGAGCACTGACCAACTTCTCATTCAGGTAGTCGAAAGCCTTCTGGCATTGGTCACTCCATAGGAAGACCTGGTTCTTCCTAGTCAAAGCCTTCAATGGAGAAACAAATCAAGAGAAGTCCGAAACGAACCTCCAATAGTAACCTACTAACCCCAGGAAACTACGAACTTCTGCCACGCTCTTGGGTGTTTCCCAAGAAACAACTGCCTCTACCTTTGACGGGTCCACTAACACTCCATGATGACACAATACATGCCCAAGGAAGTGTACTTCTTGTGTCAAGAACTTACACTTTGACAATTTCCCATAAAGCTGGTGGTGTCGAAGGACTTCCAGGACTGCCCTGAGATGCTCAACATGATCCTCCTATGATCTTGAGTAGATCAGGATGCCATAGATAAACACAACGATGAACCGGTCCAGAAACTCTCGGAAGACAAAGTTCATAAGTCCCATGAACACAACCAGTGAATTCGTAACTCCAAATGGCATCACTAAAAACTCAAAGTGCCTATACCTGCACCTAAAATCTGTATTCAAGATGTCACTATCCTTTACCCTCAGCTGATGATATCCAGATCATAGATCAATCTTAGAAAACCAACCTGCTCCCCTCAGTTGGTCGAAGAGATCATCTATCCTTGGAAGGGGGTAACAGTTCTTGACCGTTGCCTTGTTCAACCTTCGGTAGTCTATGCATAGCCTGAGACCACCATCTGCCTTCTTCACGAACAAAATTGGAGCACCCCATGGCGATACGTTGGGTCGAACAAAACCCTGCTCCATCAGATCGTCAATCTGAATTCGCAACTCCCGCAACTCTGAAGGTGCCATCCGATAAGGGGCCATCGAAATCGGACGAGCACCAGGCTGTAAGTCTATCCCGAACTCAACGTCACGTCGGGGGGGGGGGGGGGGGGTAGAGTCACAACCTCCTCTGAAAAAACATCTAGGAATTCCCCAACAACCTCTGGGACATCCATCATCTCTATATCAGCTAGAACCACTGATAGCCCGCCTAACAAGGAAAGGAGAGGATCCACATGCTGGATTCCCACCTAATAGATCCTCTTGACAACAAAAGCTACAGATTGCCCATCCACGTAGGAGAACACGACCCTTATTCGGAAGCAGTCGATAATGGCACTAATGGAAAACAACCAATCGATGCCTTGGATGACATCGTATGGCTGCATCTATAATAGAAGAAGGTCCCCACTAGATCGATGTGGTCCCAACGTCATCCCACATCCCTAGAAAACACAAGATACGCTGGTCTGGCCTCCAACTGGTGTACTCAACACCAGTGGTACGGAAAGTCTCTCTACGTCTAGTCCAAAAGAATGGGCTAGAATAGGTGCAACAAAGGAGTGTGAAGCTCCCGAATCGAACAAGGCATAAACGAGAGTGCTGAAAAAACAAATCGTACCTCGCACCACCTCTGGTCCTGCCAGAGCTGTCAACTCTGTTGCGTGAAACTTTCCATGCCCATCTCCTCTGCCTCTCTGATGTTGTCCACCTCCCCGACCACGCCCTGGTCGAGGTCCCTGAGGAGCACCCTGAGGTCAGCCTCCTCCTGTAAAGTCTACCCTTGGAGGAGCATGGTCCTGCTGCTGCTACAAGGGCCTCGCCGACAATTGGTGCTGCTGAGGTGGGCGCTGAACCTGCCCACCTCCACCGTACTGAGATTGGGTCAAGCACTAACTCTAGATGTTCCTGAAACCTCCACAAGAAAAGCACTTTGGTCCTGGTCTCGTGAAAAAAGGTACGAGGACCTGAATATCTGAACTAGAACTGCTGGGGCCTGCTCCCCACTGGCATGAACCTGGAAGGTCCCGTCACAGGAGACCTGCTGCTGACTGCCTTCCCCTTCGACGAACCTGGCTGGATCCCCTCACGTGGTGCACCTCCCTATGAGTGCATCCTCTCTACAACCTCAGCCTTCTTCTATACTTCCAAGTACGTCGGAAGGGTGAAGGGGGTGATAACATACTGGAGCTAAGGACGAAGCGCCTCCTCCAAACATCTCACCCAAGACTCCTCATCCAGAAAGAGATCTGGAGCAAAGCATAGGAGATCCTTGAACTTGATCACCAACTCTCATACTGAAATACTCCCCTTCTGATGGGAGAGTAACTCCTGCCGTTTATCCTCCTTGATCATAGAAGAAAGGAATTCCTATCGGAATTCCTTCTCAAAGTCAGACCACGAAACCTCTGCCTCTATCCTATCTCCGAGGTAGAGCGTCCACCACTGTCGCGCCGCACCTCTCAGCTGACTGACTGCTAGGGGAACCCAGTACTCCCTCGGAGCACGAATCAAGGTAAAAGCGATCCCTATCTCCTCAAGACACCCCTATGTCTCTATATCCGAAGTACTACCCTCGTATTTCTTGAGGGTTTGCCGCTGGAAAGAACAGAGAGTATTCTGCCACTGGCTATCTTCCTCCTCTCGATCAATCCTCAACTGATCGACTGCCTGAATCTACTGGGCCTCGGCCGTCTGAGCCACCCGAGGATGACGTCCAGGTGCCATAGCTGTATGGTAAACAAAGATTGCCTAAGCCCAAGTAGTAAGGAAATTTCTCAAGGTTTTATTTTATCATTTTTATTTCAATTTATTTCCCAGAACACCCAAATCAAGTAAAACACAATCATGATGATGCATGTACCTTCCCTAGGGTCTCTACCCTGAAATCAATGTAGTCTCACTTGGTCATTAGGTAGGCTCAGAGTCCTTAAATTGGATCACAGGGGGCCCTAAAATCCTGTGTCCTAGCCGGCCCCCCAAGCCTATGTCATGCACCAAGATTAACCAACACTGTTTCCCTACCATCCCATGAAATCCTCACTGTTCCTAACTCCAGACTCCATCCTATCTCTCAACCATCACCTCTGATACCATTATGTCACGATCCCCTCCCACCAAAGATGCCCCTCCTGAGCTGGCGATGGTGAAAGGGAGATAATGACCCCCGAGTCCCACCTCCAGTAGGCCCCGAGGTGGTGACTAGAACCAAGGTTATGAGTTTTCACAAATATGGGAGGCATTACCCTTTTTATTATTTAAGATCAGGAAATAGGACAAGTCAACCACCAAAAAAGAAAATAACAAGTGTATAGAAATAAACCCAAACCAATCCCACATGAATGTTTAAATAGTTCTGAAACAAGGTATAAGTAAAAGAAAGCTCAAAAGTACAATACCAAAAGAAACAAGTGTAAAACAACTGCAACAACTCCAACTGTCCCGACTAGTAGGGTCCCGCACAACCCTGGTAGTCCTCCTAGAAACCTGAAAGTAAACATAGGGTGAGCATATAAGTATACTCAGTAGGGAAACCTAAAGCTCTCGTACACAGGTGGGGAGACATCCTAATGTCCCGTGAGAACAACAGAAGAAACCTAGCAGGGAAATCTATCCACCCAACCTCACTAGCCAAAATCACCAAAAACACAATCGCAACAGGTAGTAGTAGTATATAAGAACAAGAGTATTGGTTACCCCGCACCATTTCCCATTAGTTAGCTTCTCTTCCTAACGACGAACGTCCTGACGCTACCACACTCTCCCCGCCTGCACACACCTGGGCCTCACAAACCACACATCCCGCCCGCACACACCTGGGCCTCACAACCACGTATCCCTCCCGCACACACCTAGGCCTCACAACCATGTACCCCGCCCGCACACACCTGGTCCTCATCCCGAAGATTCTTGGGAAACAGTAAAACCTTCCTGAAGAGTCTTGGGCTAAAACCACCACAATCGAAACCTACCTGAAGGGTCTTATGTGTAAGGTCACCTCAAGCCATCATATCCTAGGGAAGAAGGAGCAGGAAAGAGCTAGTAACTAAGGGGAAAACACCCTCTCCCATGAAATGGGAGTGTTCGACACTAAGTTCTCAACATGGGTGGGGTGCGATAAAACACAAAAGATACAGATACATATATGTATACCAAACACACAACCCAACCTATGGCTTCTAAACAGAGAAACTGAGCACGTGCCTCGGCACTGCTACTACGAAGCATGCATACAACAAACAACCCCAACCCCATTTAGGTTTTCATGTTTCAGTAGAATTAGTTTATTTAGTTCCTTATCTACTAGGAAACCAACAACAACCAACCATATCAATCATTCATGAAACATATCCCTGCCATCCACAAATCAAGTTAGGAAAACACAATCAGCACAACAAATCCTGTCTTATTAACCAACCAACCCCATTGGTTATTAATCCCGTTCCATTACCATGACCCACCATTCATTAACTCTTCCACTTTTTATTTATTATTCACAACCCATAGTTCGTTCACATTCAAGCCCATCCCTACAACCCCGCTTCTAACCACCATAACCACAATCACACCGAAACCCATACATCATTATCCCTTAAATACCATTTATCACAGCCCCGCTACCCGTCACCAACATAGCATTCACACAAACCCACAACTAAGCCAACCGCATCCCCACTGCTCACCCGATTCACAACAACCTTCAAAACACCCCCCTTTTACATAAACAAACCCCATCACATGCCACGTATCCAAGCCAACACCCACATGTTCATTATTTCATTTTGTTCAACCGGGGTGATCACACAAGGGTTCCAAATTTTAAATCAGCCAACTTTACGTGATTAACCAAATTTCCACATTCAACGAAGTTTCCATCCACAAAAATGGTCTAGAAAGATAGGGAAACATTTAATTGAGCAAGAAAAGGCCCCCAACTACCGTGATTTTCAGTAGGAATATGCCTATTCAATTCACAACATAATATCACATGATATAAAGATAAACATAACAACTTACCCATCCCCATTCTTTAACTAGTTATTATCTTTGTTTATTGGTTCAACCATTTATCATGAAAACAATAGGATACCCACCCCAAATGATTCAAAATTTAGAGAGACAAAGGTAAGATCCCTACCTCAACAGGTTCTGATCACAATGCTCCCCCAGATCAACTTTAGAAGACGTATGTCGGCATCCGTCACTTCTGTCGAGTCCCGGAAAAACCTCCTCGGGTGTAATTTGGAAAGGAAAGGCCGAAGGAAAGACAACGGATCCAAACTCATAAGTTTTGCCTCGTCGTTACGATCCCGTGGCCGCTAACGGATCGTAAATCGGAGCTCGGACGAAGAAGTTATGGGAAAAAAGGAG
The DNA here is from genome assembly GCA_963277665.1 of Viscum album. Lineage (NCBI taxonomy): Eukaryota > Viridiplantae > Streptophyta > Magnoliopsida > Santalales > Viscaceae > Viscum > Viscum album. The sequence goes on along the minus strand of OY728153.1, from coordinate 566,726,479 downwards.
CCTTCGAGTCTCTTGGGAGAGCTCTACTCAAAGGAATGGGGAGGAGAAGGGTGAGTTGAAAAGGAGGAAGGGACCCCTTTTTTTATAGGTGAGAAAAAAAAATTATATGACGTGTACTTTATGGTACACGGTGTGTACTCGGAAATTTCACACGATCACCACGCGGTTTCCAACACGACCTTTAATGCGGCACGCGGCCGTTGACTGGTCAACACACGATTTGAGGGTAACGTGTATGCGGGGAGGGACTACACGACATGTAGTATGGGGTACATGGAATGTACCCATTTATTTTACAAGGCAATGACACGACTCCAACACGGAACACAACCGTTCACTGGTCAACACACGGTTTGAGGGTAACGCCTATACGGGGAGGGAATACACGGCGTGTAGTATAGGGTACATGGCGTGTACCCATTTATTTCACACTGTAAGGACACAGCCTTCAACACAGGGTATACCCAGCAAGGTGGTACACGGTGTGTACTCACACTACATGGCGTGTACTTACAAAATTCTGTAAAGTGTGGGAAAAGTCCATTTTACCCTCCAAAACACTTTGTGACCTTCTTTTTGACAAAGGAATGGGCTAGAGAGGTCCGGGCCATTACAATGTATGCATTTGATAAACTGTTACTTCTATATTTTCAATTTTATCTGTCATATTATGTATTTTTGGATTAAATGGTTTCATTTTCCATTTTATTTATAGTTTCAATCACTGATGCATGCACGTGGAATATCATAATAATGAGATAAGAAATTAAATTACTCAAAGCGGTATGGGACACCTTGAGTAATATGAAGTAAAATTTAAATATTCATAGTGGTATGGGACACCTTTAATATCATAATTTACTGGAAATATAACGAATATATTGGACTAGTATGTTCCGGGTTGAGGACCGGTAAAAGTAAGCCCTCTGGGTTGGGGTCCGTTTACAGCAGACCCTCCGAGTTAGAGTCCGGTTACAGAGGCTCTCCGAGTTGGAGTCCGGTTATAGAGGCTCTTCGAAATGGAGTTCGGTTACAGAGGCTCTCCGGGTTGGGGTCTTGTTATAGTTAACCCCTAGGTCTTGGCATGAGGCTTGAAAAAAAAAATTAAAGTCCGGTATTATACATTCTATCATTATGTGTATGATAATTAATTAACCAAGTGAGTATTCGACTAGTAGAATATCCATGGTTAAGAGCCAGTACTTATGAGTTTCAGAAAATTAAATTATTATGGAATGAAATATGTTTAGCACTTAGTGAATTAGTATTCAGTGTATGAAATTGAAGTTATTACCTTCGCATGCAACTCTGATTATTCATTACTCTTATTTGTTTAATTTTTTACTTACATATTCATATGTCATGAATATTTAGAATGTCTTTTATCTATTACTCTAAATGAGAATGCCTATAATTGAATCATGTACCCATGTAATTCTGTTAGCATGTTTTTAGTTAAGCACTTTTATTATGATATGTTACATGTGTTACAACTTTTCTTTAAAAAAATGTTTTATGGAAAGTTTTAAATAATGTTTTCAAAATTTATCTTGGTTTAGTTTAAAACCCCTTACCGTGAATTCATATTCTCACCCTATGTTTTTGAAATAAATTTTCAGGTATTGGGTTTTAGATGAAGGAGCATGACAGAAGTAGATGGTTTCTCAGAACCTGAACCGAATTCGATCCTATGGATGGGACATGATGGGTAATTTATCAGTGCATGTTTTTGTTTAAAATGACACATCATGTTATGAAGGCACCATCTCTGGGTATTCTAGGGTTGGTTCCTCACAGTTGGTATCAGAGTATTCAGTGTAGTTAACTCTAGAAAACTAGAACTGAATAAAGAAAAATTTATTTAAGCATTACTAAGTATGATGTTTTCTCGAAAAAAAATACCAGTCTTATGTCTCTTCGGAGACATTCGATAAAATTAGAACAATACTGAAAACTTGTTTATGTGTTACTAAGTAGTAGTTTCCTTAAATTTTCAGATGGCTGATGCATCATGCCTTCTGTCTCTCCCAACGAAGATAGTAGAAACTATAGTGGACAAGTCATGTTCAGGGGATTACGAGACTTTTGAAAACCTTCGGTTGTCTTGTAAACAACTCCATCGGGTGTCGAATCACCCAATAATCCTCCAACTTTACCAAGGAAGCAATCTAGTCTATTAACATATTACAATTGCACAATCTGTAGCATATAGGAAAAGAGGAAAGTATCATGAAACTCTTTTTCTATGTTTCACTTTGGTTGATAACTATCGAGCTATAGGTAAATTTCTAGAAGATACTTTGTATGGTGACCATCGAGCGATCTAACTATTCTAGGTCCTAATTTTTAGTATGTACGAAGAACTCTATGACATCAATATTTACAATAATTATGTGTTGCATGGGACTTATAGGTATTTAGTCCACTCTGAAATTTCCAACCTCCACAATTTTCATGCCTATTTATGGAAGGATGAGTGCTTTAGGCACAGGTTCGACCCTATCTATTTACAGTGTGTCGGGGCCAAGGAAATCGAGCAGCTGAATGCTACCTTAGGAATCCACCTGAGGTCGTCAACACCCTACCATCGGTGGTGTTCCCGGTAAAGGGTCCTCGGGAGTGACGTGTGTCTGGTGTTGCTATGGTTTATGTAAAAATATTTTAGAATTGTGAGGACGTTATTCTTTGAAGGGTGGAATAATGTGATGCCCCGAACCTTTTCAATGTGTAATAATAACTTTTTATTATTTAGTCATTCAAACAATGGTTCTCAAAATAAAACAAGACACATATTATTAATAAACCACTGAAATGTTTACATCTCAAAAGGGAAAAAACCATATTTAGACTAAGAAACTAATAAAAAATCCAATAATCCCCATTGGGAGACCTCTTAACACTGCGAAGAGGCTAAGAAGGTATCCCTCGTCACTTGGACCAACCATAAAGAAGAATGTGATTGCTAGGAGAATGGGACAAGTACTAAGCGTAAAAGGAATGTAAAGAACAATCCTAGTAAACCAAACCAACTTAGATATGAGATACTATAAACATGTATTTATAAGGATTTTTCTGACTATTAGAAATACTTGTGACCATTTTATAGCCTTTGGAGTTCAAAATGAAGTAACCGTTGGAGTTTTAGTCAAGTGATCATTAGTGTTTTTTTAAATGGATACAGTTATAACTTTTTAAGACAGTTTCTTGTAAAATAATATTAGAAAATTTACATTGAAGTATAGTTTAAAATAACTATTTTTATTCTTTTTTTTATTATAATAGGATATTTTAAATAATAATTATACTAATATATAAAATATCTAATTTGTTGTTTAGTTCCAAGATGTGATATGAATATATATACATATGTATACTATATTTGAATTATATGAAATTATGATAAGATTATAATTTTATATGAAGGTTATAAATGATATTGAAAATTAATTTTTTAAAAATATTTTAATGACATTATTTTTTAAAAAGTTCACAATTTTAATTATGCATATAATTACTTAATCTACTTTGTATATTTTCGAAAATGTGATGTATACATAATTATTAGATTATAAATTTTTGATTGGATTAAAAGTTTCACAAAATTATTAACATTTTGAATATATAATAAAACTATTTTAATATAGTGATTAAAAGTGCATGTATATGAATCATATTTTAATAAAAATTATTTTTATCTTGAATCAAATATATATGTGTAATATTAATATTTTTCTAAATTTTCAAAATTAAAAATTGTGATAATAATTATTATTACAATACTTTTCCAATTACCAATTTAATTTATAACATTATAAGTATGTAATATGAAATATATAAATATACTTTTTTTAAAGGGATTTAATAATAATAACTTTTACCTTTTAAAAGTATTGATAAAATAAGTTTAATATTAGTTTTGTTTAACTTTTGAATTTTTTTAAAGTAATTGATAATAGAATTTGTGATAATAATAGAGTAGGTATATAATGAAATAATAATAATAATATAATAGTAACAATATTATAATAGTAATAAAGCAATAAATATAATAAAAAAATAGGGGAGATTCCCGTAATAGGGTTTTGGGGGAGTCCGCGTCTGAGGGTTTTGTCACGCCGCGATGAGGAGGAGAGGGAGAGTCGAGCGATGTCGCGACGTTGGGGTTCTCGAGAAAGCCTACGGGTCTCTTTTGGGAGAGGAAGATGATGCCAACGAAGAGCTTCAGTGAGTGTGGGGAGGTCCTATGAGGTCCGGGTGATTCCTTTGGGCTTCGTCTGAAGAAGACGAGGTTCTCAGAAGGCCACACATTGGCCGTTGTTGAGCTCAGTGATCTCTCGCGGTCGCAACAGTAGTCTCCGAGCAAGTCTGTTGTCCAACAGTCTTCAGTCTATAGGAGGTAGGGTTTTTCTTTTGGTCTCCAGGTCTAGTTCTAGGGGTTTCGTTTCTTCTTCAATCTACTAGGTAGGCGTGCAATTCTTTTGTTTTGGGATATCCGATTTGTTTTAACTCGGGCGTTTGTCTTTCTTTGGACTATGAACATCGGATATTTTTTCTTGGTTATGTATGTGTTAATCATTGCCTTAGTTATGGTTATTTATTTATGAATATGTCCAATGTATCTGGGGGATGAATATGCTTTTGAGATCATTATCTTGTTGTTTTTATCCGGGTATAATTTATAAGCTGTTTTTGTTTTACTTTTGCTCTAAATCGAATCTTAGCCAAACATGTTTTGAATATATATATATTTGTTTACTATAATTCTTTCAACAAGCTATATATATATAAATACTATATAGACAATGAAGGAGAGTCTTTAATTTATTGTGTTACTGCTCTCCATCTCGGTTCTTCACTCTACTGAGGTTCTACACACGCAAACGGGGTTCTTGCATACCCAACCTGAGCACTACACCTTCTTCTTGGTGAATCCGAGTCTTGACACAATGCAATTAGCATATCTGGTAGGGGATTATTTTCTTCTAATCAATTTATATTTAAGTTTATTGTCTTGTAAGGGTCCTTTTTAAATTGTTTTTATTATATAAAACTGATCATGCCGTTTTTGTATATTACCGTATATATATAGGTATATTTATTTGTATTTAAAGTCCAAGGTAGTTCATGTTTTCAAATTCTGGACGTTTAAGTTCAAGATTTTATAATGTTGTATGGATTTATTTTCAAGTTTTTTTATATCCGCAAATCCGATTATACACTTTGTATATAATCATATACATATATATATAAAACCAAATTTATATGACTCAAACCAAATCTGTTTTATGAATTTTAGAAGATGATTTCCAACCCTTGAATAATGTTTTTGATGCAAATTATGTTTTGGGTTCAATTAGATTTGTACTTCTTATGAAAAACCCAATATATAGTTATGTTCATATTTAGGTATATACATATATATTTACAGGTATTTAAAATCTGAACCTAACTATACTTTCAAAGGCTGGATGTTGTGTTTACAATTATTTTTAAGGTTTAAATGATTTAAGGGTTTTATTTTGAATGGTCCTACTAAACCAAAGTCAAATATAAACTTATATATGTTTGGATATACATGGGTAATTAATTACAAATATGTTTATGATTTTCTTTTTTAAAAAAGGTGAATAAAAATATTTAAATAATGGGTCGGATGCGAAATGTGCTTTGGGTTTAATTGCATTTATATTTAGTATGCAAAACCCTAACTTTTACATATATATATATATACATACTGTCACATATGTTATAAACCTAACATTGTTAGGTTTTTAATCAAATGATAATGGTGTATTAAATATTTTTTAAAGTATTTATTACTTATGAGAAATTATTAAACCTAGTGTAATTATGAAAACTCAGTTATACACGTTGAGTATATATGGTTATAGTTTCTAAAACCCTAATTTCATGCATGGATTATTAGAATTTAATTAATGTATTGATTTAATTAATACTTGTATGATTTTAATGAATATTGGTCTATACATAAGCCAAACCAATAGGTATTTATGTAAATATGTATGTCCTAAACCATATAGTATGTCAAAATTGTTTTAGTTAAATAAATTTTAATGATATTATCCTTGTTATAATTTCATGCTTCAAAGGTGTTTTATGATTTACCTTGTAGTATATTATTATTAAAAAGAATATAAACTTTTGATTTGACCAAAATATATCAAAGGATAAAAGGGCGTGATAAACCATGTGATCATGTTATGCTCACCTAATGTTTTATCAACTGCGGTGATTGTTGTTAGTTAAGTCATGATGTAATATAATTGCCTGATCACTAACACTTTTATCAGCATATTAAATAACATGTATTTTCATTCATGGAATAAGGATTTTAAATTAAAGAGTTATCATTTTAACATCTAATATAGAAAACCCCGTCTCATCCATTATTTGATGTGCTTTAGTAATTGTATCTTGTGATAAAATGTGTAATAAACCATGCATGCCTTCGATAAACTGTTACTGCCATATTTTCAATGTTATATGTCATATTATGTTTTTTTGGATTAAATGGTTTCATTTTATATTTTATTTATAGTTTCACTCAATGATGCATGCATGTGGAATATCATAATAATGAGATAAGAAATTAAATTACTCAAAGTGGTATGGGACACCTTGAGTAATAAGAAGTAAAATTTAAATATTCATATTGGTGTGATACACCTTTAATATCAGACTTTACTTGACATATAAGGAATGTATTGGACTAATATGTTCTGGGTTGGGGACTGATAAAAGTAAGCCGTATGGGTTGGGGTCTGGTTACTGCAGACCCTCCAGGTTGGATTCCTGTTACAGAGGCTCTCCGGGTTGGAGTCTGGTTAAAGAGGTTCTCTGGGATGGAGTCCAATTACAGAGGATCTTTGGTTTGGTGTCCGATGATAGTTAGCCCCTAGGTCTTAGCATGAGGCCTTGAAACAAAAATTAAAGTATGGTATTATACATTCCCTCATTATGTGTATGATAATTAATTAACCATGTTGGTATTCGACTAGTAGAATATCCATGGTTAAGAGCCAGTACTTATGAGTATCAAAAAAGTAGATGCTTATGGCATGACATATGTTTAGCACTCAGTGAATTAGTATTCAGTGTATGAAATTGAAGTTATTACCGTCACATGTAACTCTGATTATTCATTAATCTTAGTTGTTAAATTTGTACTTACATATTCATATGTCATACATATTTAAAATGTCTTTTATCTATTACTCCAAATGAGCAATCCTATAATTGAATCATGTACCCTTGTAATTCTGTTAGCATGTTTTTAATTAAGCACTTTTATTATGATATGTTACACATGTTACAGCTTTCCTTTAAGAAATTTTTTTATGGAAAGTTTTAAAGAATGTTTTCAAAAGTTATCTTGGTTTAGTTTAAAACCCCTTACTGGGCATTCGTATGCTCACCCTACGTTTTTGAAATAAATTTTTAGGTATCGGGTTTTAGCTGAAGAAGCATGACCGAAGTAGATGGTTTCCCAGAACCTGAACTGAATTTGATCCTTTGGATGGAACATGATGTGTAATTTATCAATGCATGTTTTTGTTTAAAATGACACATCATGTTCTGAAGGCACCGTCTTCGGGTATTCTGGGGTCGGGTCCTCACACTGCCTCTATTTACTAGATTATCTAAGCGAGGCTAGGTGAAATAAGATAGAGTGGATCAATACTGAATAATTTATGGGGGTTTAACCATAAAGTTAATAAATTCATAAACTTTTTAAGTAACCACTAATTTACCCCTCCCCTCTTAGTGGTATATCATTCTATGGGCACCATAAACGATTTTTATTTATCCACAAGTATTTTTCATCTTAAGAAATATAATAGTATTATTTATATTATAATAGACTTGGTTTTCAGTAAGGAATTGGTTAAGGGTATATGGGAAATTACCAACCCCAACATGTCTTCATAAATACTTGGTTATATCACTTTCCACGATCAACCACTTGTTGTGCACAAAAAACCTAAATAAAATTATCTCAAGAATACACTCAAGAAAAAGAGTGTCAATCCTCCTCTAACCTCTCAATCCTTAGATAGATCCTTAAGAATACTTTTTCTACAAATATATTATTTTTTTGATCAATGATGAATGAAACAAGCAACTAGAATCGACTGTACTAGCACCCAATTATTCCATGATAACTTACTGAGATTTTAGAGCATGTGTAGATCATCGCTAGAGGGATTCTAACCTTGGATCCTATGACACAATGATGGTACTATGAGAGTGGTCAAACAAATCATCAATGAAGAAATAATTACAAGATAAGGCAATTCTAAATCTATATATACATTAATTATAAATTATAGTGATGATCTTGTCTTATGGATCCAATGTTAACAAGTTAGAAAATGTTTAATTTAATTCTATTGGTCATGAAGTTCCCCGTTATAGTCATCACATATTATTCATCTATTATGATAAAAACATGAGTTGGAAATCCCAAATAGGTTACTCCTTTGTTCCAAAGACATTCAATTGGTATTAGAAGAGTCGCATAATTAATTTATAATTATTCATCAATCATTGATTGAATATATTGTTTTTCTTTTAGATATACTTCTCAGTTATTCATTCTTTAGATATAAATATTAAATTCTTCTCATACCTTATTCATCCATGCACATATAATCAAGAAAAGGATAAATTAACAAAAATAACATTTGAAACTCCATCAGAAGATGTTGAGGGTTCTGGGTAGATAACATAAGAGTACACAACCTATAGTCGGAAGCTATACGTCGTGTACCTGTGTTCAATTAACCAGGATAATTAATTTTAAAAGAAGACCATTACACATTAACTACATGTATAATTAATTTAATGAACACTAAATGTTTTCTGGGCTAGGCTGGTATGATGTTTTACCAAACTACACATCGTGTAGTCCATGTACTTTCACAATAACAAAATGGGGGTCCATTCCATGTCATGTATTCACTACAAGACATGCGTACTAGAAAACTATGAAACTTTTAGATCACAAAACATGTAGATAGTTTATATGTTGTGTACGTCGTACATGTCTGTGATAATAAAACATTCCTAGTTCCTAGGCATGTGTCGCAAACATTGGAAAAAGATAGAGAAATTAATGATATAATTAAACACATTTACAAGTGTTTTTTGTGTCATTTATTTGAAAGTACACATCATGTCATAGGATTATTAATTATATATCAAATTAATTTCTTTTTAAAATTTTAAACTTCAAGTTGTGTATGGTATTTACTTATAGTGAACTTTGTGTGCGTGATAAATCTCGTTCCTCAACAGAGGACTAGATAGTTTATTCTAAAAGGGGAGAAAGGGGTAGTTGAATTTTTATAAAATTATTTTTCTATAAGGGGGCATGTTATGGGAAGGTGGAAAGGAAGCTTAGGTCTTTATAAAAGTGAGGTCAGTACTCACAATGGGGGTAGAGAGAATATTTGTTGTTATTATATTTTTCTTCCTATTTTCTTGGGTAGGGAGAGTTATTCATATGTAATTCTCTTCATCCATTTCTCATATCCATCAGACCATAGTAAATTGTAATTAAAACCTTATGCTACTTTGAATCCCTCTTTAATTCTCTATCATATTCTTTAATACAACCTTGGGGGAAGGGTCTTAATAATTGGTCTGACCTACCAGATCCTCTCACCTCATAAAACTTTTTCTCACCAACTCTTGAACTAGTGAAACATAATTCAAATGATGGATATGCATAATAATGTGAGTCTTTAAGGAACTGTGAAATGAATTGGATGGGTGGAAACAACCTTATCAGGTCTGGTCTTGACAATAGATTGTCTTATGTATACCCAATGAAGAAGGGATCAAGAAGTGAAAGAGTAGGTTGAGATTCATAAGTTCTTTTCCAACCCGGTGTACCAACTAGACAAGGTCCCCATACAATATTAGGTTCACCCTAGATTGATAATCAAGGTGTCTAGCACATAATCATATGTCATTGAGCATAAGGAACACTTTATCGATGGGTGATTCAATGAATTAATTTCACCACCTACATCTTGTAAGAGATGGTTGTAGCTCTCCATGTGGAACTACCCATGTTTGATGGAACATACACCCAGGGATGGGTCACCCATGCTAAATTCTATTTCTAAGAATACCAAACCCCTGAATACATCAAGGTAACACTAAATAAAATCTTTATGGATGGTTTCACCATTCATTTGTTTTCCATGCTCCTTGAGGTACTTATGAATATCCCTTGGAAAAAATATAAAACTGAGTTGATTGTTAATATTAGTGTATTAGACATATATAATCCCTATAAAGAGGTCACTTCCCTCCAATAGATAAGATCAATGTCAGAATTTGTTGAGAAATTCTGGTACCTTTCTTCATTGATTCTCCATCATCCTAAGAAATAATTTATTTGTTGTTTTATTCATGGTCTGTGTGATGGAATTCAAAATCGGGTATGAATTTAGAACCCCAAAACCCAACTATAGGCCATGTGGTTGGCCCATCATTTCAAGCTTTCTATCTCCTATGATAGGGGATCTCTTTTTCACAATGGGGTCTCCTTGATCTTTATTCAACAATGAGATGGTGATAATTCATAAATATTTATTCTATTAGGGCTTCCAAGATCAAGTGGAGTTACACCCTACCCTTACAGGTTGGATGATGGAGTAGGGTAATGAGGAAAACTAGATAATCCTAATAAAAACACCTTCAAGGGTCATGGAGTGTGACATTTAACTACCAAAGAATGGGAGGAATGATAAAAGAAGAGGGTTTGTTTCTGGTGTGGTTTTCCCTTTACTCCCACTCACATGTGTACTATCCCCAAACTATGAATAGTTCTTCTGGGGGGAATATGATCTCAAGGGTGAAGAAGAGGGTACTGAATAAGATCTTAACAAACCAGATCCACCCAATGTAGCAAAATGTAAAATTATAGAACACCCAAAGTTGATCTACTACTTCCAGATGGATGGACCAAAAAAGGTGTATTTGTATCCATAAAAATGGAGGCGAGTGTGAGGGATATTCTAATTCTCATTTTACTCGAAATTGGGTCCAAAAATTACTTTATTTCCTCAAAAATGATATAGTTTCTTTGTTTCACAGTCTGAGACTCCAAGGTCATCAATGTCAAATTCAGTTATGGGAACTAAGTTCACTAGGCCAATATCTATTGAAATATGAAGTTAACTATAGGGGACTATTATTTCTCCATTGAGACACACATTTTGGAATACATATGTATGAAACTCAACTTGGGTTTTTCCTAACTTAGAACACTCAAATAAATGACAATCAACTGGGAGAAAAATACCACGAATTTCATAACTAAACAAAACATTTATTATCTCAAGGGGTGAGTGTCAGGATATCCTCACTATTTCCTCCATTGAATAATTTTTTATCCCATCATATTTTTATATCCATCCATTCTCACATATTAATGAAAAACTTGTCCAATGGGACATAAAATTGAATTGCAAGAAATTTATTGCTCTAAATTACCCAATGATAATGCTCCAATGAGTATTTTCAGAATCAAGGGACCTCCCTCCAATCTGAAAAAGGAATCATATTATCAGTTTAATGTCTGGGAATGGTCTAGTCTCTGTATGAAAATATCATTACCCTCATTTCCAAGAAATAATAGATCGAATGGTAGGTGTCAAAAATGTTCCAAGTGGTCCTTATTCATTCTAGTTCCATTCATTTTTACAGCCCTATTCTATTTGTGAAATAGAAGTCGGGATGTTGATATTATGTATCAATTATTAATCCCTTAATAAGGTTAATATACTAGATAAATTCCATATTCTAGTGGTATAATATCTATTTGATGAGATAGGGAGTGTGGAATATTTTTCCAATATGAATCTCATTTCTTATTACAATAAAATTAGAATTCATGAGGTGGATATTTAGAAAATGAAATTTCATAATCATATTGGGCATTATGAGTTCTTAGTAATTCCATTTGGGTTTTCCAATGCCTTGTATACTTTCTAGTAAGTCATTAATGAATTATTTTTACCCCTACTATGATGGTATGTCGTTATTTTTTTCGATGAAGTTTTTATTTATAGTGAAAATTGGGAATCCCATATGGGAAATTTGTAAGTCCTAGTGCAGGTTCTCCAAACCAACAATTTTTTTTGTGAACTGCAAGAAGTGTCACTTCACTCAATAATAATTTGATTGTTTTGGGCACATAATTTCCAACCAAGGAGAGTATATGGACACTGTCAAGGTACAATCTGTTCTGGAGTAGACTACCCCCACATCAATTAAGGGAGTCTGGGGGTTTCTTGGACTTACGGGGTATTACCATAAGTTCATAAAATGTTGTAGAACCATTGAATATATCCACACTATCCTCACTCAAGGGGGGTAGTCCATTGGACATTTTAACTTAATAAGATTTTTTTCATCAAAATAAATGGATTGAATATTACCCTGTACTGGACCTTCATGGTTTTTTGAATCATTTTTAAGTAGATTGTGATGCATCAGGGAGAGGAATCAGCATTGTCTTGATGCAATATTGAAAGAAACTTTCTTATTTTAGCAAGGACCTATTTGAAATGATGTTTCAAAAAAATTCATCCTATGAGAAGGTTGTCATGGCCTTAGTACTGTCCATCCAGTATCGACACCCTCACCTTTTGAGTCAACCTTTCACTATTTTATCATATCATTGTTTCATTAAATACTTATTAAATTATCTTATAACAATGTACAACCATTACTGTTGGATTTCCAAAATATTTGGATGCCAAATTGACAAAAATATTTAATCTTTGATTGGAAAAAGTTGTAGTATATGTTTTATCTCAACACGATAAGACTGATTCATTCCAGTATATATGGGTTGATAAGGCTAGTTCGACTACTTGGGTTCTCTAAGATCTCTATATTTTTTGTATTATTCATTTCCTTCAAGTTGGTGGTCCTGCTTACCCAAGTTTTTCTTTTCCATGGGGAGTTCTCAAATATACGGTTAAACTAGTTATTCCTACAACATCTTATTGGGTGCAAAAACTTTTGGAAGGGTTCCAAAATATATACTAGGGGAAATTTTGGTTTCTATCACACCTACATAAATCTTCTTGACAATCTATATCAGGTTAGAATGAAAAAATAAGTTCAATATTGTTTCTAGAATTGCTCGGTATGTCAGTGCAATAAATATTAAACACTCTCCCATTCCTATATGTTGTAGACTCTTTAAATTTTTGAAACAATTTGAATTGATATCTCTATGGATTTGATCTCTATATTTACCAAATACTTTGGATACAATGTTATTATGGTGGTAGTTTAACATCTCACAAAATATACCCATTCCATCCTACTCAAGCACCCATACACTATGAAGACTATTGTGGGAATTTTCATTCATGAAGTGGTTTGAATGCATTGAATTACATCTTCCATTATCCATGATTGTGATCCTCACTTTTTCACCCATTTTGTGGACATAATTATTTCACCAAAATAGTGTTACTATAAGAATGATATGGACCTACCACCCCCAAACGAATGGTCAAACAGAAGTAGTAAATCACAGCCTCAAAACCTATTTGCGGTGATTTGAGAATCCCACAACATGGTATTTTTGGATTCCATGGGAGAACTCAGTTACAAAACTACATGGAATGAAAACATTAAACACCCCCTTTTAGGATTTTTATGGTTGTATACCTCCTACTATCACAGTTTTTCGTCCTTCTGAAATTCAGGTCGATGCAGTTTCTACATCCATGAGTGAATGCAGTGAGGTTTTGAAAAGACTTTACCACTATCTTGTCTGATCCCATCACCCGATGAAGCAAAAATTTGATACTATAAAGCTACATATTTAATTACAACTTTGTAATCAGGTGTACTAGAAGATTTTTCCACATCACTAATATACTCTCACTCAAAGAGTTCATCAAAAGTTGTCTCCTTGATTCTATGGACCTTTCAAAATACTGAAACATGTTAGGATGGTATCTTATCATTTATACCTACCGCCAACCGCTTAGCTCCACCCCATATTCCATGTTTCCCATATAAAAAAAATGGTGGGTTCTCAACCCTTAAATCCAATACTAACCCCTAATTTGGCATCAAATTTTTATAAATCATCAAAACTAGAGAAAGTATTTTCTCGATGACTAACAGAGAAGGATGGGATGACACTACCCCATTCATTGATTAAATAGTGTAACCTCCCAAGGGAGTAGTCCAATTGAGAATATTACTATGTCATTCAAAAAAAATTCCACTTTCAATCTTGAGGACAATAATACTTTTTAGGATGGGATGATTGATATATCTCATTCTACAACAAGGTACTGGATAATATATTCTATAAGGGTATTAAGGGGTATTTTTTATTTCTAAAATGATTCTTCCAATAGGGGAACATGATGGGAAGGGGGAAAGGAGGATCAAGTCTATTATAAAAGCGGTACTGATACTCATAGGGGGAGGGGAACATATAATATTTGATATTATTATATAGTTCATCCCACTAACTTGGGTAGGGGGAGGTACTTATGTTTAATACTCTTCATCCATTTCTCTTCTCTTTCAGTCCATAGTCAAATATAAGTATGGTCTTGCACTAATATGAGTATATACTTACTTATACAACATATCTGGTGTTTCTACATTGGGAGTGGGGTCTAAACAGTGCATTAATAGCATCACATGTTGCCTAATTTAAATATAATCATGTGTCATTTATAAAAAATCACCTTGTAATTATGGTATTTGAAATGCATGTTGGATTATTTTTGACCAATTCATGAAAAAAAATATCCCTATGAGAATTGGACAATCTATCCTTTTTTATTTATGAAATAATTCACATAGTTAAAGGTTTCATATCATATTAAACACTTTTGTTTCAAATGGAATGGGGAGATATAACTGAGGTCCAATGATTGATTATGGGGGTTTGAAAATGGTTCCACAATCATCCATCAGGTTCAGTAGTCTTTGTTCTATAAATACCCAATAGATCCCACATTCATGATGAATCATAGACCTTCTTTCTAAAGGAATTAATTCATTTTGTTTTCATGCTAAATGAAACTTTATTACTCACATTAGTCAAGAGGATGGGAGTTCGGGCTCATAACACCCTTCTAGGGTGAATTATTCCCTACTCCAAGACTCTCTTGTAGATTTAAGATATGTTTGTGAATATTTACCAAGCACTGATATAGGATTTATTACACAAACAAAACCATCAGGTTTCAATCCCTTATACATATAAGAAAGAATAAAATTATCTATGTGTATATAAGTTTCTTCATCTCACTAATCATTATTATTTATTAATGAAGGTCTTATTATATTTTAAAGTAATATGACTGGGAACTCTAAAGTGTTCTTCCATATAGGGAGGAAATTACTACTTAGTTATTTGGAATAAAACTCTAGTATGTTTCCTATATATCCTATGATGTATAGGAATCAAAAACCACACAGTTCTTTATCCATTTCGTCAGTTTAATGTCATGTGGAAAGGATATATAATGGGGAATTTGAATTCATTGGATGTAGAGCTCGGGCCGGAGGAAGGTATCCTACATATCATGTTTACAAAGTAATCGGAGTCTTTATAGTTCATTTTTTTGTAACTATATTTTAAAAGGTAAAAAAATAGAGTTTTGGAGATGGACTTATGAATGTAAGGATGTGCTAAGCTACCTTTTCGACAATATGGCCTTTCAAAGTAGGGTAGGATGTGATCAAGCTCACACCTAAAAGGAGTCCCATATTGGGGAATTTTCATCACTCTAATGACACAATATTTTTATTCCTCTAATACCATATTATCCATGTGTTATGTGAGAAACATGAGGTGACATAAGATTGGGAACATTTTATTGATAGCACCAGATTAAACCAGGGGGGACCTATACACCGAGGTTACCCTAGTGTTTTTATTAGGGGTAATGGAGAGTATGGCCTCAGAAGGTAAATATATTGTATCTTGGTATGGTGATAGGGCCTTAAGAAGGAATCCCACAAATACTTCTTATAACAAGGAGAGTCTTTTTAGTTCACTTATGGTTCCTCACCAGATAATGGAAGAAGAAGAATGACTGCACCCAAATGGATTATTTACATAGGTTTTAGAAGAGGCAGGGACTTAAAACAATGTTTTTCCCATATTTAGATAAATTTATATCATGAAATTGATTTTATCACTACATATCTCTAAGCCTACGTGATTCGTGTTTGCATTGGGAAACAAGAGAGAATAGATGACTAACATGTTGCATGAATATAAGGATGAGATAATATGAAGCTTACACACTAAGGTTTCCTTGAGGCTAAATAGTGGAGGCTCAACAAATGAATTTTATCATTAGGTCCATATGGATAGTGGGAATATGTACAAGTATGCCTCTATGAAAAGGTATTCATTTCTGAAGATGCATGCCCAATGTGTCAGAGAATGTTTGGACATGTCCTGATTTTCTACCTCATATGTATGAGGACTATCATCTAATCTAGATGATCTATCAAGGGATCCTTCACTTGATTTGTGAACTAATCACATGGAGTTAATGATACCATCATGTGATCAAGGTTTCCATGTCCAAAGGGCACCATATCATCTGGATGACTTTTCTGGAGAACTTTGTGTGATCTTCTTGATATGTTTAGAGGGTGTCACGTGATATAGATAACCTTTCCAGTGGACTTCACATGATTCTTGAATTGATCATGTGGAGAATTTGATCCCATCGTGTGATTATTTTATAATGATTTTTTAGGTCCACGCATCGTCGATCAGAGACACACGTTTTGTTTACCCATATTCCCACTTTCCAAAGGTGGATGGATTACATCACTCTAGAGTCCTCAGAACTTCAAAAAGGGAAGTAAATACTCCCACAAGAACTTTTTAAAAGGAATAAAAAATTCCTACTGGTCTGGTAAGAAAAATGGATGCAAATTAGATTCCAAATTTGAGAAGAAACTTAAACAAATCAAATTCTGCAAGAGTTTTTAGTGAATATCATACCATCATCAAGAAAAGTTCTTAAGGTGCATGAACTGCGAACCATTGGTATGTGGAAGGACCCATAAGTCACTGGCCCATAGGTAAATGGACAGAAAACCTAGGATGTTTTGAACCATGTCATTGGAAAAATAGAGCATTGAAATGACATATGCATACCATCCCATGAACTAAGCAGTTTGTGAATGAAACAAGCTGGCAGGGTTCCACGAACCACCTCTTGTGAACCATAGCCTCCACAAACCTTGATTGACTGAGTCTTCCATGGGTTAAGATATATCTTTATGGGCTTCCACAAATGGTACTGCATGCCCACATATACGATTCCTCCAACACTCTATAAAAGAAGAACAAGAGGGATTGGATAAGGGGAGATGGGTGAAAGAGAGCACGAAGGAGACCCTAGAGGATGGAAGAGAGAATTTGAATATAGAGAAGATTCTGACTTCAATTTAGAATCATTGAAAAAGTGCGAACTATGAACCACTTTTTCGCAGGTATAACTTTCCCTAAACTATAAAAATAAAAAACTTAATAATAATTGGTGAACCGTGAACCTAATTGGTGCTATCTCGAACTATAAATCCCTCGTGGATGAATTCCGCAAGAACCACAGGCTCCAAGACCCTTCTTCAAATCGACGCTCTGTATAGTGTATTGCTATGCTGATCAAACCATGTGCCACGTACTACATCGGTATGTAGATGGAACCTGGAGCGGCATGGAGAACCACATCCAGGACCACGTACCACTTTGGTACGCAGTGGTCCATACCCACATCTACATATTAGTTCTGTACATGGATGAATCCTCTACCTTCATTTCATTATACTATGTGGGGATGCCTCCATCCCACATAAGAAAAAAATACATAGAATGGGGTGTCTTTGGGTATCCTTCCCTCCTGATCCAATCATGCACCTCTATTACCTTGTAGCCCTCCATAACTCCTCTGGGAACCAGTCCACCAATATCTAGACAAAGCCTCATCCAAAGCCACCAGACCCATATGATCGGATCATCGGGCACACTAGTGTGCCTTTTTGAATCTAAATACCTAAGGTAAGAAAATTCATGAAGGCTATCCCCACATGGGTTTGGACCCATGGAATAAATCTATGTATACATTCCCAAGGTGACCTGAGGAATGAATTTGGGATGCCAACATGAACCTCCCCGATCTCGGGTTTAGGGGTAACCACTGGCCTTTCCCTTCAATGAGTTCTAGTGACAAGAAAAATGGTCATTCCTTCCTTACCTTTTGACTAGGTATGATGCTCCTCCCCTTTCCCATAACCCAGAAAAGGGCACTCCTCTTGAGGTAATCCACTAGCCTTTTGTGAGATGTATCACTATTCACCCACTTCACTTCATCTCAGGATGTTTATGGATAGATAAAAAAGATATGACCATCCTGGATATCAATACAGGTGAGGGTTTCATGCTTAAATATCCCCTTTCCCTCTCCCATCGGGCTTGTATCCACAACCTCTTCTGCTTTCATCGTCCTCCTTTTCCATGAATAGAGAGAAGAATATGTGCCCTTGTTGAATCTTTCACATCCTCTTGTTTCTCACACTGAGAATTAATCACGTGGTATTAGAGGTCTATGATGATATGACATTGAAAAAAACCATAAATGAACTATGATAACTCTAATTTCTGTTCCAACTACGATACGTAGGATGCATGCTCGAAGGCCCGAGCTCAAAGGGTGCCCTTCCAAAAGGTTCACCCAATTATGCCCCCAACAAATAAACCTACTCCCATTTGTAATACCCAAGATAAATGATCTAAGATAAATCTAATTCCCACCATAATTGGGATACGTAGGATGCCTGTCTAAGGCTCAAGCTCAGGGGATGTTCTCCACAGAAGTCAGTCCTGATAAAATGTTCCCCCAAATTCAAAAGGGATTCCTCCTAGGTGTAAGTCCCAATGACTGAAATACATGGGCTATGATTCCTCTCCTGAGGATACATAGGAATACCATCTTTGGGTCTGACCCCAACATCAAAACACCTTCCATCTCTCCTGGATGACGATAAACTTCAGAGCACCTCATTTCATGTCTTAAGTTAGCATTGACTATGTAGCATCAAATCCATGTATATCCATGATGATCGTGAAACCCAGGGGTATCCCATGGATACAATATTCACGAATGAACTGAGGATTCATGAACATATTAACATGGATTAAAATGTATAAGAGAGTCCTATAATAGGAAATAATCCCTCCCAAAAGGGTGTGATGAGCCCAACCACCCATCCTCTTGAACAGTGGAGTCCTTAAATGTAATTGGTCAAATTTGTATCCAACGAGTGCCTACCTTTGAAAAGAAGGTCCATGAATCATGGATACCAGGGTTGTTAGGTGTTTCTAGCTCCAAAAATGAACCTGTTGGAGACCATCCATGGAAATCATATCCTAGGAGGACCAATTGAACAACTACTTAATCCCCTACAATTGCCTACTAGTACCATTTGACTATGCCACCTCCTTCATAATACAAAAGGGATAAACTGACCAGTCCCTGTGGGCTCAATCAAATCCCCCCTAAAGAATAATGATGCAGATTAAGCTGAAAAAAATGGCGACATGAAACACTCTACCATAATAGATGAGTGATGATTACCGTCAGAACATTTTGTTTCCCCCCCAAAACGCATCACCTTGGGTAGAAACAAAAATGGTGAACCTGATGTGAATCCTTAACCAAGGTGGCAGTTTTTACCCCACTAAAGCCCCTTCACATCATAAAAAGGAAAGGGGATAAGACAAATCATCAAATATGCATATGATAAAGAGATATAACTTTTATGGGGTTTCGTTTTCTATATATGCCATATATATTTTCTAGGTTTCCAGATCAACCTTCAATCCAAATGGAATTCTGAAAAACAATGAAAAAACACACCTCAATGATCCCATAGGTGGCTAGGGTATCAACGAAGAGTAGGACCCCCTCACTAACCCAGTGTCTTCAATGCTGGGTATCCAACACGTTGATTAGAGAGTACCACCAAAATGGTACTCTCCCTACTGTGGAGGCTATAAGACAAGCCCTCTAATCTAAAAAATCTCATCGGACTCCTAATTAACTGCGGCCGGTGCCCCAACACAAGGCAACCTTAGTGGTTTTCTCGAACCATTTCAGGATTTTATCCACAGAACGCGACAATAAGTACCTCCCTTATCTCAGGGGGTGGATGAATTTGATGATGATGACTTCATCCCAGTTGCACAAGGGTCCTACTCATGGTCCCCTGATGGAGAGAATCACCACCAACACTGGGAAACCAAGTATCCTCACTCTGAAGAGGATCTTATGCTAAGGCCACCTACTGAAGTTCAAATTACACAAGCCCCTCGGGCCGCCCACCGAGGGTGGAAAACATACAATCAAGAACAAGTCATCACCCTGATTACTGAGGAGTAACTCCACCATACAAATGTGACGACATTACATGGGAATTCATAAAACTATGAACCCTCCACTCAATCCTTCCATGGAAATAGGGTAGCATAATATGAGCACATGCACATTCCTAATAGGGTTCAACGGTCCCGCCGTGCATATAGATTGAAAAATTATAGGCAGATGAAAATATATGTTGATGCACAAGAAGCCCATCATCCAAATATGATGGAAACCAACTATAGGTAGGCACAAATACCTACTAATGCACATAAATCCCTCCATCCAAATAGGGTGGCAAACATATATGAGATGATTCAAATTCCTACGGATGCATACAAATACCTTGAGACAAATACAATAGAAAATGAGCAAATGAAAATTCATGCCCGTAAATATGAAGCCTACCAGTCAAATACAGTAGAAACCGGAGAAGGAAACTGGTGGAAGACTCATCCCTCTGTCCTAGAACATGATAATTTCCAGTATTTGCTAGTAACCTATGGAGGACCGAAGCAGGAACAAACTCCTACTCCAACATCAAAATGGGCCTTTATACCTGTTCCAGTCAAAGATGTATCTCATCACATCTAGGAAATGATGGAAGATCAGATGTTGATTCCATACCATATCCTCCAAACATGTCAATATATACTTGAATCATCAGAAAAGGCGAGGAACCAAGACCATGACCCGGTTTCCATAAACGAAATGACCTACCCACAAAATGGGTTGGTCACTCCAGAGCAGTTATGCATCCCTGCTCCAGTCCAGGAGGGTCAATGGAAGTATCCCAAGATACACGGACAACCGAATCAGGAACAAATACTTGTTCCAACTAGTGGATGTCGGTCCAACATGGTGACCACTCTTGGGAAGGCATATATTCCTACCAAAACTCAAGATGTCTGTTGGCGTATCTGAGTGGCATCATGGGAACCAAAAAAAATAGGGACTTGTATATAAAGGTTGTTACCAATAGTAAACGATCCTAGTTACCCACAAGAGAGTGCCCAAAAATGAAATGCACTAAAGGAAACCGGAAAATGAAGAGCATATACATGATTCTCCTCTGCTGGAAGCTGGAGTTCTTGCCATACTTGAGCATATATCAATAGAGGCCCAAGATCCTATTAGTCCACTAAAAAATTGTGGAAGTGGTTGTAGTAGTTGCAAAGTCCATCCTCGCAATGTTGCTACTAGAAACTCTAAATGTCCTCCCAAAAGCACCCATGGGGGATTACTATGTGGGCCATGAATGATCGATCAGAAGATCCTATCTCCAAATGAGTTTCAGAGCATCCCTCCCCTTGACTAGAATATTAGACGTTAAGAAGAACCTCGCCCTTCTATCTTATACCCTGATGGTCCTCCCCAGGGTATACGCTGTAGATATAATTCTCCCTATAGTCGTACATCAAGTCATGATAGTAGTCCTCACCATGATGGAAGCCACTGCGAAGGCCCTCCCTACAATGAAAATTGTTTTGAAGTCCCTCCCCATAGAAACACCATGCAACGAGAAGGTCCTCCCCTCATTGCAGTACGTCCTGAAGGCACTTCCTAGGATGTACATTGTATAAATTCTCCCTGCATCCAGATATCAAGCTATGGTAGTAGTCCTCTCCATCATAGCTGTCATCGAGAAGGTCCTCCCCTCAGTGACATCAAGCATCAAGAAGGTCCTCCCCTCATTGTAGCCCACCCTAAAATTCCTCCCCAGGGTATATACTATAGGGAGACTCCCCATAATCGGGAATCAAGTTGAAATCGTAACCCTCACCATTGTAGCACCTATTGTGAAAGCCCTCCCCGCAATCAAATTTCACACCAGCAAGAATTTCCTCCCATTGTTGGGACAAATGTAAGAAATACCTCCTACGCCAAGGCACTCAGAAAGATGGAATAAAATAAGTCATAAAATCTATCTATGACGAGTGATATTCTTTCTCAACTAGAGGATGGTACGGGGCCACACTCATCTTCCGAGCCACCATTGTGTCACTCAAATATAAATGAGGCTCTACCATCCCTACTACTTGGAACGAAACATTAAAAAGCATTCGAGCTGGGCATATCAAGTAGAGGAGTCTCCAGAATAAAAACAATAGGATATGTTGCTCGTGAGAAGACAACTATCTAAGGATGATATGCTAGTGATATATTGGCCCATGACCACTACTCACTTCGACATACCAAGGGAGTTGTCTGAGGAATGAATGCATAACATTCACCTCAATATCTGAATGACTCTCCACCAGCTAAAAAAAATTCTTTCCCTATGAAGGGTATGAAGACCATGTCAACATATTAGGAGAGATTCACTATCTAATAGACCTGAAATCCATCCCGTCTACATGGAAGCCATGATCAGAAAGGAGAAAGAAAGACCTTGAACTGGCCTGCCTCCACATGTTGCACAAGTTCCATTGCCACATTGGTAACACCCCGTTTGGAGTTCATATCCAGGGATGTGGAGAACATGGAGCTCTACACTTCACCCCAAATCCCTTTCCATTAGACCTCATTGGAAATGAAATCTTGAAATGTCATTACCCGAAGGCAACAATCAAATGAAATACCTACTCAGGAAAGGTGGAACGCTCAACAAGAACCAACCTTGCATAAGTCTCAAAAGTTTCAGGCCCAATGAGATTAATCCATCAAGAAGCTTCTGATCCAGGCAACTGAGAACATCTGGATAGATTCCCACCTAAGAGAATCAAACCAACAAGTAGTGATCATGTCCTTGAAAGAAAATAAATCCTGTGAAAACCCAGCGCCATACCCATCTCACACCCACATGAGAGTGCGCGAAATCAAGAAGGTGGTAATAGCAGCAGCTACCGCCGCAATCACTACCACAAATGTGGGAAAGGGAGGCACTCGAGTTTTATCAGCTCTAATCAAAAAGCGCTGATAAAAGGGGGATTTTATCAGTGCTAAAAAATGCGTTGATAAATTTATCCTTTATCAGTGCTACTATAAGCGCTGATAAAGGACCCCCTTTTTCAGCGCAAACAAAAAGGGCTTATAAAAATGAAACTTTATCAGCACTAATAACAGTGCTAATAAAAGTTTTTAATGTAAAATATTATTAATTTATATAAAAATATTTTTATTATAATAAAAAATAATGTTTATATGTATACATTAAATAAAAAATGCATGTTTATTATGTTTATTAGTTTTAGTTATATTTTTATTATATATTTATTATACTATACATATGTTTATAATATTATATATAAATTCTTTTTAATATATATATATAAATAATTATTAAATATATATGTATTTAAATAAATTTATGTTTCCAAATGAATGTGTCAATTGATGCGTAATGGATATTCATATTATCATCTCATGAATATGTTCATTGTTTACCCTGATGTTGGCCATATATATTATAGTACTATACTTGGTGCATTCATTCATTTCCTATATATATGAAGCTTTACGTTCTCATAAATACTTAAAATCAAAATAAATATATTTAAATAAACAATAAATGTATTTATTATATTTTAAAATATAAATATTTAGTTATATATAATTATATACCTTTTAACTATATTATATATAATTATAATTATATATAAGTAATTATATATAAATAAGTTAAAATAATTATAAAATTACAAAATATTTTTTTAAATGATAAATATATATTTATGAATACCTTTTAAATATATTTATTTATAAATATATGTATTTAATGAATATATACACAGACATAGACATATATATATTTATTTAAATAATCAAGAAATTAAAATTAAAATTAATATATCAATATATATATATATATATATTTATATATATTTAATTATAATTTCAATTATAATATTATATATATTTTTAATTATAATTTATTCGTAGACACAAACATAAATATATATATATATATATATATATATATATATATATTTAATGATAATTTAAATTATTAAATTATAATAAATATATTAATTATATATATTTATAAAATTAAAAATTTAATAAATATATTGGTTATAATTTTATCATTATGAATAAATGGTATGTTTTATCAGCGCTAAATAAAAAGTGATGATAAAACATACATTTATCAGCGTTAAACTTTTAGCATTGATAAAGAGGACATTTATCAATGCATTTTTAGCACTGAAAAAGGACCATCTTTATCAGCACTAAAAAAGAAATGATAAATGTATGTTTTATCAGCGCTTTCTAATTTAGCACTGGTAAAACATACATTTATCATCACTTTTTACTAGATCTGATAAATTCTTTCCCCCGGTTTTATAAATAAACCCTAAATGTGTCCCCTTCCTTCCACACCCCTCAAGCTCTCGAAGAAGCCTTACGTTGTGCCGCCCGATCCACCTCCTCCGCAACCTTCATGACCGTCGACTTTTCCTCCTCCTCCTCCTCCTTTGTGGACTCCTCCTCCTTCTTCTCCTCCATTTCCACTACTACGAATGCATCCTCCTACTCCTCCACCACTATTTCCAACTCCTTCTCCACCTATGCCACCACTACCACCTCATTCTCCTCCTCTCCCACTGCTACTGCCACCGTTTCCGCTTCTGCCTTTTCTACCGCTACTTACGCTGCCGCTTCCTTAGCCACTAAGTCCGCCACCTCTTCTACCGCCACTGCTACCAGTTAGGGTACTCTCCCTACTAGAGTAACTTTATTTATTATTCTTCTTCTTGAAATAATAATATTTGCCACTGTTTTGTTGTTCTCTTGGTTTGGTTGTTCTAGATTTTTTTCATATTTATTCTCAATGTTTTGTGATATGATATTGTGGTATTTTGATCCATATTGAGTGTATAGGTGATTTTGGGGTCATTTTGATCTTTTAGGGTGAAAAATAGGAAAATATTCCAAGTTTCAGGGTTAACTCGAATGGTCTAGAAAAAAATTACACCCCATACAGTTGGGTCTATAACCATTGAGATGGTTTTTTCATGGTTATTGCATGGTTATATAACCCATGTGGTCAAACCATGCACAATTATTCTTCCCCCTATATTTTTAGTTTTGGATCCCTTGCATTTTTCATTAATCTCAACGGTTACTAACATTGTTCTGTGGTTTACTAAGGGGGTTTTTTGGGGGTTTTATATTGTTGGGTGATGTTTAAATTAATTATTTGGGCCTTGTTGTGTGGTATTTTGTTTTGAAAATTGGATTTATGTTATAGAAAATTTTATTTTTTTGATGAAAAAGATGATTTTGGTGTTCATAAAATGTTTTCAAATGGTAGTCTTCCTATTAATTTTGAATTGGGATATTTTTTTGAATAGAAATTTTTTTAATGTGTCTTGGCTTTTAAAACTAGGAATAATGGTTTCTTTGTAAGACAATTTTTTACTATCTTAAAGTTTATAAAAAGTGTTTAATTTCATTAAAAAAATTTAAAAAGAAATTAGAGTTGATAGAAATGTTTTTGAAATGATTTAAATTTATTAAAATAATTAGAAGTTAAAGTGGGTTTTTATTTTGAAGTAAAACGAAATATTTTAAAATCAAGAGTGTGCTTTGGGTGAAAAGATTCCTTAGACTCTTTTTAAATGTGGAAATCTTAAGGAAATTGATTTTTGCGAGTGTTCAAATTTTAGTGAATATATTTTACCAGGGGTTGGATTTTTTTCAAAGAGTTTGTGTCTTTAAAAATAATTAACACATAAATTTTATAGAAGGGGTGTTTTTTAAAGAATAGTGAACATATTTAGAGACTTTTTTGTATGTTTTGGGCTCAATAAATTTTTTCTATTTGATTTATTTACTTTTTTTTCATTAATATTATTTGTTTTATATAGTGAAACATGAATGTGATAAATTCATATTTACTATGTGGTATTTTCTCCTCTCAAAAAGTTCTTGAGAAGATGTGAAGAAACATCCCTTAAGGTGAATTATTTTCATGAATAGGTATATCTATTTGGGTTGTGGGATTTACCCAAACTTCATATGGGGTGGTGAATTCAGATCATCCTTTTCTTTAGTGTTTCTTAAATTTACATCCTCCCTTCCATGGTGATTAAGGTCTTACTAAAGTTGTGAAGTGGTTAGGTTATTTTATAGAATCCCTTGAGTTGAATTACCCAAAGTGGTTTGGGGTGGTTGCTTGTTTTGGAATCTATTCTTATTGAGTTGGAATGACTTTAGGCTTTGAGGTAAATTTTATTTTTGGTATTCCTTATTGTTTTTTAGTTCCTCTTACATGAGGGTTTGTTATAAAGTTTTTGAATATTATTTAGGGTCTACATATGGATTATAAGGAGCTGTAGAAGAAACCAATTCATAAATATGAAATGCCTCAATTATGTTGGGAAACAATCCACTAATGAAATTTAATCGCACATTATCCATGCTCAGTTTGGGAAATAGTTAGTATATGAACAATACCTATTTTATAAAAGAGCACACAAAAGAATCAAATGTGTTGGGGTTGGAATGAAATATTGGCCAATAGAGGAATCCCAAAAAATTGGGAGGTTGTTTAGGGAAAGACCCTACCAGAATGACTTGAATTACTAGTATGTATAGTTACTTGGTGGGGTAAGGTCGAGGGAATTTTAATTCTAGTAGAATAAAGGAGAGTAGAAAAATTATTCCACTGTGAATTTGGGAACATCATGTGGCATGTTAGTATAAGTGAGGGTTAAAATTTAGATAGGATCACTGTGAGAGTCTTAAGCATAGGGAGGGAACCCAATAAAGGGGGATCTAACATAATGTATCAAGTATGGTTGTGATGTTAGGAATGAAGTTTGTATAGTTTAACATAATGTATAAAGTGTCTCCATTGGGATTTATTCCTTTTTGAAAATTCCTAAGTGGCTATTTTAAAATTATTCAAGTGTTTTGAAATGTTCTTAAAAAATTATATGTGTTCAACATACCCTTTTTTGGTTTTAAATAGATTTAAATGGTTTAAAAAAAGAATTGGAGTTTTGAGAAAGGATGTTTGGAACTAATTTGTTTATTTTAAAAAGATTGTGTTATTTTAAAGAGGAATACGTATAAATGGTTGGTTTTTTTATGGGATTTCAACTGTGATTTTTTAATGGGATTGTAACTATTATTTTCAAAGAGTGTGATTTTTTATAAATATTTTTTTAATGGTATTTCAACTTTGTAAATGGTTTTTCTAAATTAAATCTTTTTTATTTTATAGGTAGTTTTAAAAAGAGTGAGTTACTTTAGCCTTGGTTAATTTTTACATCAACGTTTTGTCTATTTATTTTGTTAAATATTAACATCACTGAATCAAATAGGATGGATATGAATAAATAATGGATGGATTTTAATCATCTGAAAAAAGATTATGAAGATGGAGTGAAAGATTTCATCAAGTTTGCAAAATATCATGCATACGATCCTTCTCAAATCCATTGTCTGTGTTTACACAGTTGTTATTCAAAACAAGTTAGTCTAGAGGAGTTGGAAGAACACTTGATTTGTCATGGAATAGATCTAAGTTATAAATGTTGGAATAAACATGGGGAAAAAGTGAATGTTGCTAGTGACTTGGATAACAATGCCTTTTATGGATCATTTTATATGACTACAAGTGTGGATAATGAAGAAGACCATATCAAGGATGTGATTATAGATGTGCATGATGATGAAGATCGTATTATGGAAATGACAAGGATAGTTGAAGATAAACTTCATGATTTCCAAAAATTGTTTGAGTAGTTAAAGAGTTGTTAAAAATTTCATTGTATGATGGTTTCACTAAATACATAGCATTTTCAGCCATACTAAATCTATATAATTTGATAGCAAGAAACATATGGAGTGACGCCAGTTTTATGGAACTACTTTCTCTCTTGAATGACCTGATCCCAAAAGATAATGAGCTCTTGAGCTGAACATACGATGCCAAAAAAATGATACGATCTATGGGTATGATCTCTAAAATAATACACACCTTCTTCAATGACTACATACTATTCCGAAAGGGCCAAAAATAACTTAGAGAATACCCAAAGTGTGGTTCTTCTTGATACAAGAATTATGAATCCAGTCCTATGAAAGCTGCATGGTACTTTCCAATCATCCCAAGGTTTAAAAACCTCTATAAAAGTGAGGTGACTGTAGGGAAATTGATGTGGTATGCAGACAAAAGAAATAAAGATGGAAAACTACAACACCTAGAAGACTCTCCATAGTGGAAGACAATTGATCATGAGTATCTTGAATTTGGAAATGAGCCGAGAAACCTTTTTCTTGTGTTATCAATATATAGAGTGAATCCTTTTTATTTTCAAAGTAGCACTCACATTATATGGCTGGTTATGTTAGTAAATTATAACTTGACACCATGGTTATGCATGAAATGAAAACACATCATGTTGTTTATGCTTATATCACGACCAAAATAATCAGGTAATGATATTGATGTTTATTTGGCTCCATTGATTGAGGATTTGAAATTATTATGGGATTTAGGTGTTAGGATGTATGATGCTTACATAAATGAATATTTCACATTGAGAGCCATGTTGTATGGGACAATAAATGAGTTTCCTTCTTATAGAAATTTGTCATGATATAGAATTAAAGGAACTCCTGGGTGTCTCGTCTGCGAACAAGGTATATAATCAATTAGGTTGAAACATTCATTAAAAACTATGTTTCTAGGAAATCATAGATTTCTACCTCGATGACATAAGTACTGATATTTGATGACATCATTCGATGGAAGTTCAGAATAATGTACACCACCATCTCCACTCATAGGTGATCAACTGTTTGATAATGTTAAAAATGTGGACACTGCTTTTGGTAAACAATTTTCGAAAAATCTTATAAAAACCGGTTAGAAAAAGAAATCAGTTTTTTTTGAATTACCATACTGTAATTTTATATACATTAGAAATTTTCTTTATGTTATGCATGTTGAAAAAAATTTATGTGATAGAATCATTAGCACATTGATAAATGCACCCGACAAAACAAAGGATGGAATTAAGGCTAGTTCGGACATGGTTGACATGAGAATACGAGAAGAGTTGGCACTGATGGGGGGTGAAAAATGAACATTTCTTCATCCTACTACTTACACTCTTTCTAGGAAGGAGAGATATCAGTTTTGAAACTTCTTAAATGAAGTAAAGGTTCTAGAGGTATATTCATCAAATATCAAGAACATCGTGTCAATGAACGATTTAAAGTTAAAAGGCCTGAAATCACATGACTGCCATGTTTTGATTCAAGATATAATTCCTATAGATTTACGTTACATTTTTTCGAAAAAATTTAATCATACATTAACAAATATTATTTCTTCTTCAAAGCTATATGTAGCAAGGCTATATACCCAACAAAATTTACAACTATGGAAAGATAAACTTTCATCATATTTGGTGAATTGGAAATGTTTTCCCTGCCAAAATTCTTTGATATGATGGTTCATTTGATGGTTCACTTGGTGATAGAGATTCATCTATGTGGTCTTTTGCAATATAGATGGATGTACCCAATTGGATGGTATATGAAGATTTTGAAAGGGTATATCAAAAATCAAAGTCAGCCAGAGGGTTGTATTGTAGAGTGATATATTGTTTAGGAAGCCATTGAATTATGTACTGAATACCTATCTGGTGTGAAAAGTATTAGTCTAACAAAATATCTTCACACTGGCTGACTTGCAGGTGAAGAAATTTCTAGAAAGGAGGTTTTCACAATCAATATTACATATTGGGAGCAGGCCCACCTTTATGTTTTTCATAATAATTTGAACATTGATCCATATGTTGAAACCCACAAAGAAATTCTTAGGCATTCGAATCCATCAAGGGATGAAAAATGGATATCAAATAAACATAATAAACAGTTTATAGGATGGTCTTAAGAATATATTTTTAAGGAGTCAGATGAAAATCCAGACTCAATTTCAGAACGACTTCGATGGCTATCCAGAGGACTAAGTCTATACGTATTGTCTTACAATGATTATGTAATTAATGGTTATACATTCTATACTAATGAACATGATGAAGACAGTACCAGACATAATAGTGTAGTTAGACTTGTGGCTGAAGTGATGCATGTTTCTGTTGCTAAGGATAGAAATAAAATTTACGCGAATATTTCATACTTTTCCATCATCAAAAAAATATGGGAGTTGGATTATAAAACATTCCAAGTGCTGAATTTTCAATGAAAGTGGGTTGATAATAGAATTTATATTAAAATAAAAGAGTTGGGATTTGTGAAATTTTATTTTAGTAAGAAGGGGTACAATGATAAACTGTTTATAATGGAATTATAGGATGTACAAGTATTTTATGTTCCAGATCCCGCAAACCAAAACTAGTCATTTTTTCTATTATTGACCAAAAACCACTAAAGAGTCAGATGAAAATTCAATGGAGGATGACCCTTTTATTGGGATGTCACAATCATTTCGCAGTGGTCTCAGTGTAGATGAAAATTTTTATGTCATATTAGACTACAATTAAGGGATTTGGATAGTCGATAGAGGGGTAAAATCCCTTAAACCTTTAAAAAAAGAGAGTTCAATAATCAGGTTATATTTTTTTCTAATATACATCATGTTACTTTATGTTAATATCTGTTCACTGCAGTTTTTATGTTATCTAAATTAAATGTTAAACCACTTTTGTAGATAATGAATTATTCATGTGATGACGCTCCCAATCCCCAGGTACAACAGGTTTCTCAACCTGTTGTTGCTCGCAGTGCAGACGAACAATAAGTTTCTCAACATGTTGCTGCTCCCAGTGCATAGGTACAAACACCATCTGCACATGACGATGCTCACCCTCCAGAGACGGAGGAACATATTAATGATGGTGGATCCGAGGAAATTAAAGGCGATGAAACACCGACGACACAGAAAAAAAGAAGCATCGTAGTTTGAGGGTATTAGAAAAAATCATTAAGGCTAAATAAAAAGGCATAAAATACAAGATTGGATGCAAAAAGTGGGGCCAACATGTTAACCCCAACAAGGCCATGTTCAGTAGTTAAATTGTAATCATCACTTGGAAATGTGTACCGATTGATTTAACTTCATAGAACCATGTTGTGGATGAGATTAAGACACTGATGTGAGGAGATATTACAATAAAACTATGATATCATTTTTTTAATTTACTAAAAATAAAATAATGAAACATTGACTTACACTTCATCATCTCTTGAAAAGTATATTTATAGTATATGGCTCTCACAAAGACTATGTCTTAAGGGTTTTTGGAAGTATTCATAGGGGTTTTCACACACTTTTAATGAAATATCATATTGAAGATGCTGGAGGGAAAATAAAACCGCACCCACCTCTTCTTTATGCACACCTGATAACCCAATAATCGTGGGATGAATTCACTGGTCGTTGTGGGAAGCATACTTTTCAGGTAAATTGTGTCTGGTAATATGTTTTTTGACAGTATGTGTATTCATCACTTTTATTGACATTGTTTTATTTATGAAATTACAACTGAGTGATGAAAATAAACAAAGAGCATCAAAACCAGCATACCCCAACCGTAAAGAAAGGATGGGGTACACATCACTTGAAAAAAAATTTGTACGTATTTTAAATCTACCATAATACTTTTATGTGAGATAAAACAAGGCAATAACTATGTTCTTTTATTTATATGTAGCATGAAGAGTCCAAATCCAAAGACACTTCCATCCCACACCATGTTCTATGGAAGAAGGCACGTGTAACTAAAGATGGAATACTAATAAATGAAAACACACAAAAAGTGTGGGAAACATGTGTAAGTATGACATAATAATTTTTTTTTTGATTTAAATCTCTATTACATAAAAATGCTTAATTTTTTTTCTATATTTTTGATCTGACATAGTCACATGAATCAACAACACCCACACTATATGCATACATACTTTCAGTGGCCTTGAAGCAGCCAAAAAAGTATGGCCGCATTAGAGGTGCAGGTTTTTGGGTGATACCCCAAACATATTTTGAGAAGAAAACAAGAAGAGGATCAAACTGAGGAAATGAAAAATATAATAGAAATATTAGATATGTTTCAAGAATAATTAAAATACCATAGAGATATGATAGTAAGTTTTATGGGGGAGGCAAAGAGAAGAAACAACTCAAGAACAACCCGCGCGTGAAGATCCCACCCCACCCCCACCAGTTTTGATGTAATAAATTCCCCTAAAAAACGCTTAACTTAGGTAGTAAATTTTATAATAATTTTTTCTTTGAAATGTGAGTTAGATAGATACTAGACACCGATACCATTCCTGTATTGACATTCTACATGGTGAAAATGACTGTGATTTATATCTATAAACACCCACACATCACCTTGTTGAGAGGGATACAATGTTCAATATCCAAAATGACATGCTACCCAACAGACCACTTCCGATAGGTAATGTCAGAGTGTCAATTACTATATCCCTATAGTTGAGTGCTAAGATACCTATTCCGATTTATGATGTAGATATTAATATGGACAAACAAGATCTTGGAACATTAATCACATGGCCATCACATCTTGTAAAAAAACATGTCGACAATGAGGTCTTCATTTACAATTTAATTTTCAAGATAAACCTTAAACATTTAATGAAAAAATTTCTGAACCAATGCATGTTATTATAGATGGAAAAGGGAATGGGGTGAAATGAAAGATTGGTTCAAAACTATCTCAAGGGTAAACCAAACGATTAAAATGATCTACCCAAAGCACTTTAAACCTTATTCTATATCCACATTTATTATAATTGAAGGCTCATGTGGATAAGAAGTTGAAAGACGGTCGTACTCACATAATTGATTTTGATGAAAATATGTAAAGAGAGGAATATCCATACTTCATTGGTGTTGAGAGTGCAACTGAAATCCTCGACTATGAATGGTTAGGTAGCTCCGTTGTAAGTTTTTATATGAGGTATTTTTTCATGATTTGATTTTCCCAAAGATGTTATACTACGATAATTATGACTAAATACATTTCATATTTTTTGTAGGCGTATATATGAAAAACAATTGAAGGAATTTCCCCATGATTTTTTTTGGACTTGTTAGTTCTCAAATCACCTCTACAACACTAACATATATCAAATCCAAGAAAGAGGGAGAAATAGTGGAAGGCCTACTCAAATAGTTTAATAGTAAAATTATGGATGAAAGAATCTTCTTAATACAAATGATGCAGGGGTAAAACTATACAATTTAATCATATCAAATATATTTTAATTTATTTCATTAATTATTCATTTTTGTGTTTTAGGCAGCATTGGATGTTCATTACAGTCAATTTGGATACTCAAAAGATTTATTTCTTGGATTGAATGCATGGATATCAAACAAACCAACCACAAATTATGGCATTTTTCAATTTTTAATACACTAAATCCAACATTTTAGAACTAAACATATAGTTATATAATTTATATTATATTTTAATGAGGATTATATTATGATAGGGTGGTGTGTGACTATCATCTACATCATGGAATGAGGCTAGGGGAAATGGACAAGAAACATGATAAGTACTATGACTGGATAAAAATTAGGGTATATATAATAATATTTCACTATCCAAACACATATAAAAAAATTAATTATATTTCTCAAATGTTTCTACAGTTCTCGAAACAAACAAATGATAAAGAATGTGGTTATTATGTTTGTAAATTTATGAAAGAGATTGTATTCCATGAACAAACCAACATCCCTAGAGAGGTATTTTCAAATATAATTACTATTTCATTTAAAATACTTATTAATAATTTGTATATTTATATTTTTTCATTACTACCATGATTGAAAAAAATAGTCATACTCAAAAGATGATATAGATATGATTAAAAATGAATGGGCAACATACCTAATGGAAGAATGTACAAAAATAGATTGAAGATGGTAAACTTCTCAAATAAGTTAGACTTTAATAATATTGGGTTCCTTATATTTCTCTTTGTTTGAAGGTAATGTTTTGATTTGTATGGGCTAAACGTCCCATTGAAAATAATGGTCATTGTTGGTCCTTGTTTGCGTACTAAATGAATTGCATGTTGGTTGGTTTTTTAAAAGAAATTAGTGGTCCTCATTTATAGGGTATGTGTGTTGTTGATAGACCACAAAAGATAATGAGTATCCAGAAAGGGTTTCCTCATCGCATGAGTTTTTTTGCGACGTCTTGAGACATAACGGGTGTAGAATATTACTCCATTATTCTCATTTTCATCAATAAGAAGTGTTTTTCTCTGGAAAAATTTGATTCAATCTACAACATTTTCAGTTCCCCTATTTAGTCGACCTAGTGAAGAACCAACTATCATATATTCATTTAGAGGTCTAGAATATATGAAAGTTGGTTCTTCACTGGGCTGACTAAAGCTATTCTTTAGAAGGAGGATGTCATTCCATGTCAACCATACAGAGATAAAAAGTTTCTCTATAATCCTTCTAAACTGGGTAGATTGAGCATATTGATCAAGTCAAGTATTTTTTTTAGGTTTTAGAGGCAAGGGTGAATTGATTTTCAGGAAGAAAAATGTACTTAAAATTTGTTATGATACTTTAGTAAAACGATCCATGAGTTATTTGTGATTTTTAGGAATAAACCACACCTCAATCCGATGCACAATTTCACCGGTATGACTCCAAATGTGTCTTTATTTAAAATTGACATTAGTTTAAGTAAAAAAACACAACTGACATACTGAAAATCGAGGAAATGCATTCTAATTGTTTTGATACTTTCGGACAACAATATACCAGTCATTTGTGATGTGTAGAAATCAACCAAACCTCAATCTGATGCACGATGTCACAGGTATGACTCCAAATTTGTCTTGTTATTTAAAATTTACATTAATTCAAGTAAAAACATAACTGGCATAGTGAAAAATGAACAAAAAAATCAGATTGTTTTGATACTTTAGTACAATGATCCATGTGTCAGTTGTGATGTGTAGGAATCAACCCCACCTCAATCTGATGAGCGGTGTGATCGGTATGAATAAAAGTGTCAGCTATCAGTTTAAAATTGACATTTTAGCTCACAACAAGTCACTTACTAAAAACCACGCAAACACACTCAAATTGTCTTCCAAATTAAGTACGAAGATTCTTAATTCCTTTGTGACATGTATGATGTAGTCTCGAATCAAACCAACACATTATGTGACCAGTATGACTCAAATTACATGATTTTGGTTTGAAATGACATTTTAGTAAAAAAACACAACTAACACACTAAAAACTAAGGAAATTAATTCCGATTGTTTTTATACTTTAGGAAAAATATCTATCAGTAATTTTTGACATGTAGGAATTAAACTAACCTCAATCTGACACACCGTGTTATGAATCCAAATGTGTCTTGTTATTTATAATTGACATTAATTCAAGTAAAATAACACAAATGACATACTGAAAACTAAGAAAAATCATTAATATTTTTTTTATAATTTAGGAAAACAATAAATTAGTCAATTTTGATGTGTAGGAATCAACCCCACCTCAATCCGACGAATGGAATGATTGGTATGACTAAAAGTGTCTGCTATCAGTTTAAAATTTACATTTTAGCTCAAAACGTGTCACTCACTGAAAACCAAGGAAACACACTCTAATTGTATTCTAAATTAAGTACACTGATTTTTAAGTCTTTTGTGACATGTATTAAGTAGTCCCACATCAAACCGATGAACAATGCGACCGGTATGACTCAAATTGCATGTTTTCAGTTTGAAATGGCATTTTAGTAAAAAAACACAACTGACAGACTAAAAACCAAGGAAATTCATTATGATTGTTTTGATACTTTAGAAAAATTATATATCAATCATTTTTGATGTGTATGAATCAACTTATCCTCAATCCAATAGATATTGTCATCGGTATGACTCCAAATGTGTCTTGTTATTTAAAATTTAGATTAATTTAAGTAAAAAAACACAACTAACATACTGAAAACTAAGAAAATGCATTCAGATTGTTTTGATACTTTAGGAAAATGATCCATAAGTCAGTGTGATGTGAAGGAATCAACCCCACCTCAATCTGAAAAATAGTGAAACCGGTATGACTAAAAGTATCATCTATTAGTTTAAAATTGATATTTTATCTCAAAATGCACCACTCACTGAAAACCAAGAAAACTCGCTTTGATTTTCTTCCAAATTAAGGAAAACAATTCATAAGTTATTTTTTATGTGTATGAGGTTGTCTCACGTCAAACCGATGCACGATGCCACCAGTAGGACTCAAATTGCATTTTTTAGTTTGAAATGACATTTTTGTAAAAAAAAAACAATTGATACACTGAAAATTGAGAAAACTCATTTGGATTGTTTTGATAATTTAGGAAAATGATCCATTATTCATTTTTGAAATATAGGAATCAATACCACCTCAATACAACGCATGGTGTGACTGGTATAACTGAAAATGTGTCATTTTATTAAAAAATTGATATTTTTTAATGTATTCTTTATATTAATGTTTAATTTATTTCTTTATAGTTTTACTAATGTAATATTTTTCTTCTAATATAGGTGGAACCTTTTTCTCGAGTGGGGATGATTTTTTTGGAGACTATTACCATCAGAGGATATTTTTTTGATGGGACCACATACGTCAAAATAGAAAACATTAATGTTTTTAACTGTTTGTTGGATAATTGTAAATGTAATTTTATAATAAATTTTTCAAAATGTATATAGAAGTATTTTTTTGTTATATACCGTGATTGAATATTTTTTTTATTCATGATTTCAATTAAATGTATATATCATTGTTTTCCAAACCTTTGTGTGTGCTGCTTTTTTTTCATCATTTTCATTGTGTATGTGGTTCTTTTTTATATACTATTGGTGGTTATTTTTGAGCAGGTTTTTGCTAGATTGTGCAGTTTATTTTTGCTGGTTTGGTTATTTTGGTCTGTTTTTTGGGTGCTGTTTATTTTTTGCAGGTTGCTGGTTGTGCTGTTATATAAACAACACACACAGACAGGGAAGCCTTTTTCATTTCTTCAAATAGCACTGATAATGGCCCCCCTTTATCAGTGCTAATTAATGTACTAATAAATGCAGATTTTATCAGTGTTTTTAGCACTGATAAAGGGAACCCCCATTCAATAGTGTCTCTATTATCAGTTCTTTTTTAGCGCTGATAAATGACTTTTTAGTGCTGATAAAAGCCTGTTTGGTGGTAGTGAATATGGGAACAAACCCATCTTGTAGGGCTAGGGGCATTTTTAACTCAAAATTACCCCATAATACCAATGAATCTGGGCTATAGTGCATCAACAGAAGAATGAGTGTAACCCTGTCCCACAAGGATGGGGGAATTTTTAGATCAAATTCCCGCACATTAGACATATGACTTCTCCCATATAGGAAGAATGATGAGTATAAAGGTCACTCCTTCAGTCCTATCTCATGATTCATACCCCCCAAGATGAAGGCATATTGCGAGGTTAGATTAGGGATCCCTTAGGGTCGATTTTCTCCAATAAATCCTAATAATACCACAGAATAGAAGGAGAAAGTCCACCAAAGGACACAAAAAGATCTCCTACCATTCGGGACCGGGTACACCACCCCCAATGTGGTATGTATCAGTAAACATGGTGAACATAAATACCAAAAATATCACAATAAAGTATAAAAATGGTGAGGATTAAAGAGAAGATGTTTCCTCCTGGAGGTGGCCCACACCGAGCTTGATGGTGTGCATACCCAAAATCAGAGAGCTTCCCTAAATTTTTGAGCCCCCTCAGTAAAATCATTACTACCACCCTCAAGAATCCAAAATAAGGATAAGAATAAATCCTAGGTCATCTATGACCCAACTCCTCGCCCCCCCTGAGATTGTGTCCCTCACGCTCAATGAAAATTCACCAAGTCGGAGGAAGAAATGAAAGAGCTCAGGTGAAACAATGCTGAGCTACATTGAGGAAGCTATCTTGCTGGATGTGTTCCTCATGTGGAACGTCAACATGTGTTCCTAGAAGAGGTGACTCTACCACAAGAACTCATCCTGATAAATGAAACTATGCTTGGATACCTATCCAATCCAGCACCATGACCATAAATATACTTGAATCTGGCTCCAAAAAGACATCAAAACATCCCTCCACTGGGAAAGTAGCAAGAATACATTCAGGAAAACCCACAAAGGATATCCCAAGCTGGGTATCTTCCCCAAATTCCAGTAGTGCCGACACATCCATTTTTACCCCCTTTTTCACCCTCCCAATCTCAAGTATGATAGGATATGCATCAAGGGATCTTGAATAACGTTGAGCAATTGAAAACCTGACTGGAATCCATGTATGGGAAGCGTTCTCTAATACAACCAGAATAAAAACTTTACCCTGATTGGGTGAGAAATGTTCCACCACCTCCAAACTTCAAGAAACCTATATTCCCAGTGTTCAATGGTTCAAGAGACCCTAAACATAATCTAATTCACTATGAATCTTACTATGACCCCATGATGGGAACCCCATAGCAATAAGAAGCAGTGAAAATCAGGTGATTTGTGAGAACTCTCTAAGGTTCATCCTTTGTGTGGTATACTAGGTTTCTAGATAACTTAATCATAGGCTGGGAGAACCTCCAGTGACAGTTTCTCTTCCAATTCAGTTTGAAATTGCCTAAGAAAATAGTTAGTGTTCTCATGAACTGTAAGAAGTGAGAGAATGAAAGAGTTTTAGACTTCATCTCTAGATGGAAAGTATGAAAACCCTGCTTTTATTACAAACTTAAACATGATTTATTACATAAAACTTCACTTTATACAACAAAGAAGATCGATAGGTTTAGTGTATTTGGGGCTTAGGATCATTACATAAAAAATTAAAACATGAAATACAACATCTTTATTGAAAACTTCCTTTACATGACCACTACATTCCCTCATACTTAGCATTGCATAGGATAACATGAGGACATGCATAAAAAAGGGTGATCTATAAAGCCCAGTAAGGGAGTACACATGGAATAACATGAGGAGTACAATAAATTTTAGACAATAGGCATATCAATAGATCATAAGAGAAACATAAACATAAAGGCATGATAAAGCATGATAATCATAACATAGAAATGTGGCAACAACACTTAACATGGAATTAGCATGAGCCAAGGCTCATTGCACATGGAGAATGAGTAAATCCTCATTGCACATAAAGCACGATTAAACTCTCATTGCACTTGAATTAGCATGAGTCAACACTAATTGCACATGAGGTATCATGATACTATACTTTACCCAATGCATTGGAGCGCTATAAGGGCTCACCCTTCTTAAATATTTCATTTCATGCATAAGTGTGCCACATGGATCATAAAACATGGATTCATTAAACATAATAATTTATTCCACGATAAAGTAATGTGGAATTAATA
This sequence comes from Viscum album, assembly GCA_963277665.1. NCBI lineage: Eukaryota > Viridiplantae > Streptophyta > Magnoliopsida > Santalales > Viscaceae > Viscum > Viscum album. The sequence goes on along the minus strand of OY728153.1, from coordinate 566,686,616 downwards.
CATGAAACTTTATAATTAATAAGTAAATGTGCATAAAGGTGAATACCATTGATGGAGAAATGGGCATGATATTCACTACACAATGGCATTGGCTTAGAAAATCGGTGCAATTTCTGCAGCGTAACGGCGTGACATAAGAATTCATAAAAATGGTTGATGAGAGAGAAAGGGGTGTCTCACCATATTTACATGAAATGGACAGTAAGGGGGGTCATATAGATACATGTCCAAACAATTTTAATGGAATTTAGATTCATGATACAAAAGTATTACTTGAATGTAAAAGAGGAGAGAGAAGTTCCTTTCGGAATTTCGGCATAGTAACGGGTGTACATGGGAGGCATTTAATGAGAGAGAAAGGGGTCTACCATCATTCAAAAAATAATAGAGAAGTATGGGGGAGGTGTGAAACCATTACCCAACATTTATAATTGAAATTAAAAGGGCGTAACAATATTAAGAAAATTCGACAAAAATGAGAAAGGAAGAAAAACCCTTACTTGGAAGTGTACTTCCAAAGGCTAGAGAGAGGCTTGAGAGAGGATTCTTGGGAGATTGGGGCACCTTGGGAGGATTATAGAGAGAGTATGGCAGAGGTTGGACGAACTCCAAAGGCTTTGAGTGAGGAGGAAGTGGGAGATTTTGTGGGTTTATATAGGAAAGGTGAAGGAATTCTTTATTATTTAGGTTTGGGACCCCTTATATTAAATTAATCCAAAACACAAACCATCCCATGGTTTTTTCCCATGTTTTTTGGAAAAGGGAAGAGGAAAACAGTATTGTATAAGGCCAAAGTCCTAAATTCTTAAAATAATAGGGTTGCTTATGTGGAGGTGAGTCACACTCCCATGGAAAATAATTTAAAAAGACAAGATGTTTAATAAGTCTTGAGGGGTCCATTAATGCTTTTTAAAATAAGTAAAACAAACCCAAAATCACATTATTTTAATGGAAAAACATATATTGGCCGAAAATAAATATTATTTTATTTTATTACATCACTATTGGGTCATTATGATGTCATAAAACACATTATATATTTAAACGGTATTTAATTTTTACGCAAAAATTTGACTGTCTCAGAAAATTATGAAAAATTCACCGTTGGATAATTTCGACATCCTGATTCCATAAATAACATTTATTTCATCTAAATAATTTTCTAAATATGTTAATTTTAACTTTTAAAATAAAAACCGACATTTATCGAAAATTCACGAGTTTTGACAGAAATGGATTTCAAACCTTAATAAAAATTATAATTGCATTCATAAAATTATAAGATCATTTATATTTAATAAAAATTAATTTAATAATAATAATAATAATATTTTATTAAAATATTATTTAATTCAAAAATACCTTAATTTAATAAAATATAATTCTTAATTAAATAATAACTAAAAACACTATTTGTACTTTAAAAACTATTTATAATGTATCAAAAATGAAAAGGAGATATATTCATTATTATATAAAAAAATAATACAGATGAACATATTACTATAAATTTGTTACATAACCCCTTAAAACAGCCGCATAAGACCTAAGGGTAAGGTGTGCGATGGTGACAGACTCTTGGGTTGGCTCGGATAACATTGCTCGAGTGGTAATCTCTATCAACTTCCACTTTTCCCATAGACGGTCCCATTCGAGCTTGACATGATGAAGCTTAGCTTGGGCTGGTTCAATAGCGAAGCCCAAGGATGCCACCTCTTTTCCGAGCTCTGACAAATGGGCTTCGTATGGAGCAATTATGTTGGATGAGGCCATCGCTTCTTTTTTCTGAGTAAATTGGATTTGTTAAAGCCCAATATTTATACTAATCATGTGATCACCGTTCAACAACTATATTAGCAATGGTAAAAATTCTTAACATAAAACCAAAGAAGTTAACATTTTATATAAACATAAAGAGAAATTTAATTAGATCAAGAGGGATTTCTATTAATGAAACTTTGGGTCGTTACAGAAAGGCCTGACTTACTCCCTCAATCTGCCACCCCCATGATAAAATTCTCTCTATGTGCACCGATAATCTCTGTGATGAATTACAGACACCACTCATCCCATTGAAGCACATATGTGGGTTCCGAGATTTCTCTTCCACTTCCCAAAGGATAGAAGACTCCCTGCAGCAGACCAATATCAAGTCCCTAGTTTCCCCATCGACCCCAAGAAAATGAATGGGAAAAGATGAAGCGGATTATGTTATGCTTAATCCACCCCTGGCATAAGATCTAGTAGATAGGCCTCCACCAAATCATGTAGGACCCCCTAGAGGGAAATCCCCACCCCCACCTCGGAAAGATAAGTGAAGGGGTGCCAAAAGAAATTAGTTTTAGGAATGAAGAAATAATGACTACTCATTCTGAGATAACCAAGTCCGTGGATACTTTTTAGACACCATGAATTGAAACTTGTTCCAGCTATCAGATCCAAAGAGAGTTGATTATGTGCATCTCGATGACCATCCAAATTATTGTCCCTACCACCAGATGCTAGGAAACACCATCCCAGAGTGATTCATCTTCAAAGATCTCCTAAAAAAGATGGTTGATTCCAAAAAAGTAAAGTTAGGTCCACCACCAGTACAAGTGGCGTATGTCTCCACCTTAGACACAAGAGGCGAAGAGGAGTGGAAAACATTCACTATCAAAACGGAGAAAACAATTGATAGTTAGATGACTCAGAAAATAGTCAACTGATCTCATGATATCCTCTACGAACATTTGAAGCAACTATCCATGCCCCCAATAGCTCATGATGCAACACAACCATCATCCTTAGTCCCACAATCCTCTGAGGGATGAAAAGGCAGAAAGTAGGGGCTAGAATATGATCCTTCACCAAAGCCAAAACTGGTCTTGACACTTTTGGACTTAATTATAGTAGAATTGAAATCATGGGCACCGCCCAACCAAATGGAACAATGGGAACCACCCCTCCAAATGGAACAATGGGCATCGCCCTTCCAAACAAGACAACGGGAGCCGCCCCACCAAATGGGACAAAGACCACATTTATGCCAAACGGGACAATGAGATCCACCCTTCCAAACTGCACCATCAGAAGAAGATAGGAAGACTGAATTATTTTTGAATCAAGAACGTATCTTCGTCTCCATTAATTTCATTCACTTGATGGACCCCTTCTCTGATGGAGACTATGGACACAAACCCAAATTCCCTATATCCAATTGAAGAGATGGGGGAAGAGAATATGGAGGCCAAGGGTTTCCAGGAAGGCATGATCATGGAAGGAGTCAAATTCCTGGCCACACCTTAACTCAAATTGTTAATGTTGCAGAAACTCGCAAAAGGACCCTCCAATAGACACAAAAGGAACTAGAGTGTTTCTCTACCCCTTCTGAAAGAAATATGAGCCTAATAATCTTGATGTATTCATCAGAGGAAGTGTGGATGTATAATTGATGAAGGAGTATAGACGTACCAGTTTTTCCAAACTCAAAAATCACAACAACACCATCATCTCTTATCATAGAGGCTGAACCATCTACACCCAAAGATTAAGACACTAAAGAACCCATGAAAGAGCATCCCCAAGATGAGAGTCATTGTCATTTAGAGTAGAAATATGATATTCTTACGAATATATCCTCAATACCAAAAAAATCTATCGATCCTGGATGCCTTGTGCCTGTCAACAGACCTTAGGGAGGCACTCATCGAAGCCTTAATAAGTCCACAAGAATTGAAGGATGAAGTAGCATCTGTAGAATTCTATCAGACTGAGACCAATCTTGAAGAATTCTACGCTATCATCGCCTTCACAGACTAGGATGAAGGCACCATCATTCAGGGACACATCAAACCCTTATATGTGTCTGAAAAGATAAATGGCATTGATTTCTGAAAAAAATTCATCTACAATGCCTATGGAGTTAACCTCATCCCACTTCGAACACTTCTTTAGATGGGCTATAATGAGGATAGTATAACACCCTACACCACAACTCTATTGGAATATGAAAAAAGTGAGTAGAATCCGTTGGTATTAATCAAGCATGAATCTTGGTTTGGTGACCTCATGTCTGATTCTGAGTTTCTGGTTGTGTGAAAATGTATGGCCTTCAAAATCCTATGGACGAGGCCCTGGATATGTCATCACAATGATATTACCTCATCATAACATCAATGAGTCAAATATTATGCTAATGGAAAATAGTACATTTCATGCCGATAAATACCCATTCAAATCCAACGAGTTGCATTGCATCGATGTAGGGTTCTATGAACTGAAAGAGAAGAAGTCTTTGGCTGATGATTTTGGTTGGATCACTACCTCAAATAGACTAGAAATGGCTCCTGCCGATCCCCTCAAACATATTGTGGAAGAGTATGTATTACCCATCAACCAGGTTGGGTGCATAAGTTCATGCTCAAACACAGACTCAGCCGTCTGCATGATTTATGTTATAACTGTCAAGTCCAAGGATGCTAAAAAGCATGCTAACCCCCAAGATGATGGTGAGGGATCAAACAAAAATGATACCAGTCTATCCTTGGGGACCTAGATAGTTCCTTAATTACTCAATAAGGAAGAATACGATGTCCTATCACTAAAATAAAGTGAGGAAACTCCTCCACCCCCATTCCATCCTCTTCAGAAAATCCCCCATAGTCAGTCGGGGAAAAAGGAGCTATTTCAGTTTCCATAAATCAGAGTTGTGATTCCTCTCCCAATAATGGAGAGTTCATCTTGAGAATCCTCTCTCCATAGAAATAGGAAGAAGAAAGTAAAGATTATGTAGAATAAGAATAAGAAGAATAATATCTCAAAGATTCCCCTCCCACATTCGAAGAAGGTGTTTCCACCATGATCGATGAACTTAGGGAGATAAACCTGGGAACCAAAGACGACCCGCAACCCACTCTGATTAGTGTGGATATTCATTTTGAAGAGAAATAGGAATATAACTCCTTACTAATGATGAATTGAGTTTTTTTTTCTTGTAACTTCATATAAATTCCAAGCCTTGATCTTGAGGTCGCCACTCATCACCTGGGCCTACCAGAAGACCATTGTGGTTACAAGAAGGCTGCTAGAAGGACCCACCCAACACATGCTGCCAAAATAAAGGATGAAGTTGAAAAACTAATCGAAGATAACTTCATTTGGGAATTAAAATATCCGATCTGGATGGAAAACATAGTCCCTGTGAAAAATAAGAATGGACATATCAGAGTCTACATTGACTTCAGGGACCTCAATTGGCACTACCCGAAAGATTATTTCCCAGTCCCGATCATGGAATTACTGATAAATACGACCACCAGATATGAGGCCCTCTATTTCATGTATGTCTATTTTGGATACAAACAGATTAGAATGGTCGGATAATATGAATAATCCACTACTTTTAAGGGACCCATGGAGTAGTCTTCTATAAGGTGATGCCCTTTGGTCTGAAAAATGTTGGCGCTACATATCAACATGCCATGAATCTCATTTTCAAAACCATACTAGGAAAATTAATCGAGTGCTATGTCGACAACCTGGTGGTTAAATCATTACAATAATCAAACCACCTGACATATATTGAAACTATATTCAATAAACTGTGATAACACTATCTAAAGATGAATCCCCTAAAGTGTGCTTTCAGCATTACCTCTGGGAAATTCCTCAACTTCCTCATACACCATCACAACATCAAATTCAACCCTGAGAAGACAAAATCCATCCTCAGAATGTCACCACCTCATAACCTCACTAAGTTGAGGGGTCTCCAGGGGCACCTAACCTATATTTGGTGCTTCATAGACAACCTTTCAAGTAAGTGTTTTCCTTTCACCGGGTTGATGAAGAAAGGGGTCGCATACTAGTGGTATAATGATTTTCATGAAGCATTTGAAAATATTAAGAGGTGACTCCTAAACCCACTGGTGCCGATGCCACCATTTGAGGGAAGACCATTCATTTTGTATGTAACCACCTTGGAATGGTCTCTAGGAGCTTTCCTCACATATAAGAATGATGCCGGCAATGATAATAGTCTCTATTACCTTATCCGAAAAATTATCGATGATAAGACTCGATATTCAAGAATTTAAAAGAACTGCTTAGCCCTAATATTTGTAGTTCAGAATCTCAGGCATTACCTACAGCACCAAGAGGTCCATATGGTCTTCCACTATAACCTGGTCAAGTATATCCTCAGTCATCCTATGCTAACTAGACACCTATCATGGTGGGAAGTCATCCTACAACAGTTTGACATATGATACGTCCCCCAAAAATCCATCAAAGGCTAGGAGTTAGCAGATTTCCTGGTGGAGCACCCCTCAGAATAAATGAACCCATTAGATACTAAACTTCCTAATGAAGAATTTTTCTTCACCCAAGAAGGACCCCAGGAATGGGAAATGTACTTCTACGGTGCCTTCAGAAGACCGACAGGAAAAAGGATATAGGATCCCAAGCTTAATAAAGTAGGGTTGGGAGTTATACTCATATCTCCAGAAAAGGCCATCTTTCCTTAATCCTTCCTACTTTTAGAGGGGTACACACATAATGAAACAGAATACCACACCCTCATTATAGTCATGGAGTTGGCACTTCATGCATGATCCAAAATCCAGAAGATAAAAGGTGATTCAGAGCTAGTCATCAAGCAGGTCAATGGTGACTATGCCATTAATAAAGATGTATTGGTAGCTTTAATGAAAAATTTCTGAGATATGGTGGAATAATTACCATAAAAACCAACACTAACTTACGTCCCCCGGTCACAAAATTCTCAAGATGATGCATTGGAAAATTTAGCCACAATCCTGGATGACTCAAACTAGGATGAAACAATCGTTAGAATTTCCCACCGTCGGATGGTGTTGCTATGAATTCAGGATAATATGGAAGAAATCGATGAGATTAGCCCCATTTCGGAGCCCTACGGTCACACCATCGGTTGGATGACTCTCATTAAAAATTACATCTGGAGGGGGGAACTCCCACCAGATAGAGCAGTAAGAGAATAGATCTAGAGGTGGGTAGTCAATTTTGTTTCTTACGATGGTGCAAAATAACAAAAGGTTATCTACAAGCAAGGCCTTGACAGATTCCTTCTCAGGTGCATTGATAGAGAAGAGACTATTTTCGTCATGAACAAAGTGGACACCGAAACTTGTAGAGCACACCAATCACCGACCAATCTATCCCATAAAATTTGAAGGTTTGGATACTATTATCCCACTATGATACAAGATTTTTCCACATTCACCAAGAAGTGTCATCCCTACCATGTTTATGCTAATTTCATTCACCAACCCCCGAAACTACTTCACACAACTAAGTACTCCCAAACATTTTCCATATGGGGGATGGATGTCATGGTAACATATCCTCCCACCACATCCAGACAATTTATGTTCACTCTCACAACAAAATAATTCTTCTCCAAAGGGGCTGAAGTAGTACCCCTTAAATAGGTTGGGGAAATAAGCATTATTTTCTTTTTGAAAGACAATATCATTACCAGATTTTGTGTCCCTTATAAAATACTAACGGACAATGGCACCAACTTCTACTATGCTAATTAGGAAAAGTTATACCAAGAATATGGGATCAAATCCAACCGTTAATCTCACCATAATATAGTGTACAAAGAGAAGATAGAGGACTTCAACAATATTCTATCCAATATACTCTATAAGTTGTTAGAAAAGGACAAGAAATCATGGAAAGAAAATATCATCCATGCTTTATGGGCTTACCGGACCACGACCCGCACTACCACCCAGGCAACCCTATACTCACTAGTATATGAGACAAAGGTGATTTTTCCCATCGAAGTTAAAGTGACATCACTTTTCATTGTCGTTTGTGATCAAATTCTCAAGGATGATAAAATATAGAAATAGTTTTATTAGTTGGAGTGACTAGATGATAAAAGGTTGTACACTTTTTACAATTTGGAAATCTACCAAAATTAGATCGCATGATCCTTCAACAAAAAGGTTCGCCTTCGGTCTTTCCTTGAAGGATATATAGTTTTGGTCCTCATAAACCTGATGATACTCGAGATGAATCCCCCAAAGCTTGAGACAAAATGGGAGGGACCATATTTCATACATAATGTCAAATACAATAGAGCATATGACTTGATATCATTGGATAGCAAACTCATCATAGATCCCACCAATTCAAGGTTTCTAAAGAAATATTTCATATAATAGAGACACATACATCCTAGATGCATGATGTAAACTTCATAGAAACATATTAATCCTTACCACACGACATAAAATTGAAAGTCTAAAATCATCCTTGTTGCATGAAGTTAAACTGCACAACATCTTTGTCCTAACTTCAACATGTTAAACTACATGGTAGGTATTGTGTTCTAGCTAACAATCTATCACGTATAAGTCAAATTAATTTGAGGAAAATATAGATATACCACCCCCCATTTTTATGCACAGATTAGACCAACATAGGAAGGGAATTCCATAACTAAGCATGACTTGATTCCCATTCATGAGTAGAGTATGTAGCGACACCTCAACCCTCAATCTTGGCCCGACCATTTTATGAAACATAATGCACTGTCAGATCGGTACATGGAGCATATTGTTTATAGAACTACATATACCTTGATTCCTACCCTTGCAGGATATGTAGTGACGCCCAGATTTAACATCCTGTCCCATCCACCAATAAAAAAATGCCTTATTATTTACCTACACATAGAATAGACCTATATAGTAAAATTTTAGAACTATGTATGGCTTTGTTCCTACCCTTGTAGGATATGTAGTGAGGTTGGGATCATCTATCCTGGCCCAACCATCATCACTAGAAAAAATGCCCCCCTTTCTATGTATGGACTGGACCTATACAGGGAGGGGATTTTCATAACTATGTATGGATTGATACCTATCTCAGTGGGATACATAGTGATTCCTAGACCCCAAGTCTTGGTTCCAACTACAATATGGTTATAATTCACATCAATTTACATTCATCCTTACCATATGACGTTAAACTGCACAGAATCTACTAGAACTATGTATGACTTGATTCTTTTCTCAGTGGGATATGTAGTGATGTCTGGATCTCATATCCTGGTTCAACCATCATTTAAAATTCCTTCCCCTACCTGTGCATGGACCATACCTTTATAGGGAAGATATGTCCAAAACTATGTGTGGCTTAATGTGTTCCCTTATAGGATATGTAGTGACACCTTGAACCCAAATCTTGGTCCATCCATCAAGAAACAAAAATGCCCATTTTTCCTACGTATGGGTCAGACCTATGTAGGGAATTTCTTTCTAGAACTACATGTGGCTTGATTCCTACCCTTGAAGGATATGTAGTGACGCCCAAATCCTCCATCCTGGTCCAACTGCCATTTTAAAAAAAGGAAAATTCCCCTTCCTCTGTGTATTAGTTAAACATGCACAAGGGAATCCATGAAAGGTCCTAATATCATGACATTAAAATGCAAGGTTCCTCAAGAATCATGTGTGCCCTGATTCTCAGTGTTATGAGATCCTAAACATACCCCCAATTTTCTACACAACAAAATTAAAAGGGATGGCATAAATTCCAAGTCTGAATTCCAACACCCAAAAAGAGTTAAAAGAACATGCTTCCCCATAAATATGAGTTATATCTATGTATAAGCTTCCGTAGTTCATGGATAATCATGGTCTGGATATTTCTTACGTTCCCAGAAACATCCTTCTCATTCGTCGAACTCCATACTCTGGGAAATCTTGGGTCCCCATAATCCTTCACAGCCATTGGAGATGGAAGCCTAGTGTCCTGCGAACACCCTTTTTTGACTATGAACATCATGCCCCATTGGATCTACATATGTTTCCCATGAAATGGGCCTTTTAATCAAAAGAAAATTCATCCTCAAGAGAGTCTTTTCTAATTTCCAAATGCCCAATGGCTTTCAAGTCCCATGTCATTCCTCCTGATCTAAGGGCCCCCCCAGGACTATGGTTTACACCCTCTATAATTTCTCATGTCTAAGGGATACTAGAATATCTGGACCATGATTAAATAAAATATATTTATGGACTTTGTGACAAGTTTTCTCCGCAGTATGATGGTAAATTGTTCTACCAACATCCTTATCGCACGATGCTAAACAACAAGGACAGAAGTTTCCTGACAACACAACATTAAACTGCACCACACAATGAAAGTTCTTATATTCTTATATTGTATTGAACTCCTAAAAAAATCATTTCCTCCATACATATGATAAAGTCCTCCAAAAATAATGTTCATTGGTAATCCTTGATAACTCAGTTTCCCCCTGATAAATGTGTGGTAGACTTGAATCATACCATCCAGAATCATCCAAAGAAAGTATTGAAATATTCCATTATCTGCACATGAATTGAATCAAATCAGAGAATCCACAGACAATTCATATTTATAGGTATTGTTAATGGTTATCATATTTATATTCTTTCATGACGAGATTACCCTACTTCCACCCCACTTGACGATAACTTGTGTGGAATATTTCCTTGTTGCACAACATTAAAATGAACGATGTTGGTATAAGCATAAAACACTCCCTTCCATTGATTATACCATTCTTAAGTGGTGACCTGAAATCCATGTAACCCCTTGTTTCTCACACCGAGAATAGCTCACATGAGCTTATGGACCTCAGTAAAAGATCCACCATGACATCATGGAAAACCAGTCAAGGATTTTGGTCTTAGTATAATGACCCTAAAAGTTATGTTATGGTTCCCTTACCCATAAGGAATCCCAGATCCTAGAATTACAACGTTAAACTATAGGGTAATCCAAAGATGGGACAGATGCCTCACCCTACATATGAGCCAGATCTATGTTGTGGATTACTTGATCCCATGGGCGAATCACAACCTGGATATTTATAATGTATCTATATACACTCCTTCCGCACATCAAACTCTGTGATTTTGAGTAATATTGGAACCCCATAACCCTCCATGGCCATTATAGAAGGAAGGACAGTGTCCTGTGGACACATTTTTTTGACTATGCACATCATGCCCTGGTGTATATACATATGTTTCCTACAAAACGCCCATCAATCAAAGGAAAATTCATCCTCAGGAGATTCCTTTACTATCTCAGTATTCTTAATGGATCCCAAGCCCCATGACATCCCTTATGATTCAAGAACCCTCAAAGTAATGGTTTACATTATATTTCCTACCCACATCCTAGATATATCAGAACATCCTAGCCCGATTCACCTCCATTCTCTCAAGAATTATACAAAATAAATATGCACTGTCCATATGCATGAAGCCGATCCATGTAGGAAAAACATAATTACCCCACTTATTTCTAGTTTTCCCAGTAATGTTCAGCCAAATAAATTCCCCCTTTCATTTTTAGGTGCACCACTTTCATAATCCATACACCATGTCCAGAAAGGTCACAATCCACATAATCCTCCCAGGCTATTGGAAATGGATGGCCAGTGTCCTGCGAACACCTTTGTTTGACTATGCACATCATAACTTGGTGGCTCTACATATTTCACCTACAAAATAGTTGTCAAGAAAAGGCCAATTCATCCTTAGGATATTCCTTTCATATTTCCATATTCTCGAATTACATTTATGTACAGTCTCACTCCCCATATTCGAAAACCCCCTGGATTACAGTTTATATAATTTTCCCCTTTCAAATGACCAAAGATGAAAATAATTTCTAGTGGAAGTGTTGAATCATTTACTCTCTCTTGGTTAAAGTAAAATTATCTCCCATAATAATTTTCATGTGTCCTGGTTGTATGACGTTAAACTATACCATTCACTGACTCTCCCTTATACAAGCGAAATTCGTGTGGGAGCAATTTCTTATTCAAGGTCGATAAAAATGTCCCTAATACTTTTGGAAATCATTCTTTAGATTGGCCACCCACTATGGTCCCCAACCTCAAAACAAATACAAAGTGTGATAAATCTCCTAGGCCATCAAAAATGGATGGCCAGTGTCCTTCAGACACCTTTGTTTGACTATTAACATCATGCCCTGGTGGCTGTGCATATGTTGCCTACAAAATGACCATCAACCAAAGGCCAATTATTCCTCATGAGAGTCCTTTCCTTTTTCTATACTCCCCAATGACATTTATGTCCCATATCACTCCCTGGACTTAGAAACCCCATGGATTACGATTTATATAATTTTCACCTTTCAAATTCCCAATGATGAAAAGAATTTCTAGTTGAAATAATGAATCATTTACTCTCTCTTGGTAAGAGAAAAATGATCTCCCATAATAAGTTTTAAGTGTCCTGGTTTTATGAAGTTAAACTACACCATTCATTGGCTCTCCCTTACACAAGAGAAATTCATGTGGGAGCGGTTTCCTATTCCAAGTCAATACAAATATCCCCAATACTTTTGGACATCATTCCTCAGTTGGGCCGCCCACTATGGTCCCCAACCTCAAAACAAATCCAAAGTTTTATAAATATCCCAGGCCATCAGAAATGGATGGTCAGTGTCCTATGGACACCTTTGTATGACTATGTACATCATGCCCTGGTGGCTCTGTATAGGTCTTCTACAAAAAAATTGTCAACCAAAGAAAAATTTATCCTTAGGAGAGTCCTTTCTTACCTCCATACACCTAAAATGGCTCCCAAGCCCCATATACCTCCGAAAATCACAAATTCAAGGACATAAAAAATCCATCATTCATGTATGAGAGTTATTAGGGCATTCCCAGCCGATGAATTCCAAATTGGGGCCCCTACCACGTTAATTTTGGTCAAAGATGTTCGACCTAAAACATCAGTAATAAGTCTAATTGGAAGGACTATAAACCACCAATGAAAAAGATACAATACTCAACAGAGTGAAAACATGCAAAGGGAACCCATGGATTAAAGTCTATTACCATCTCTTTAAACCTATACTAAGAAATCAAATATTCAAAAAATACATAAAGCTTGTTGGGTCGAAAACCCGTAAAGGGTGACCTAAGAAAACTTCAAGTTATCCTCGCTAAGCCAACACCAAACATGTCTAGGAAAAAATTATGGAAACAATGAAAAAGGCATATAATTTTGTGAGGTTTTCCATGTAACCCCAATAATAGTCGAACTATGCTCACTGAGTCCCGCAGATCAGGAAAAAATTAGAGCCTGGTTCAATTATTTCAATTTACTAGTTTCGAATCACGGTTAAAAATTAATACCTTATTGAAATGATGTTTTTATGGTTGATTCTGATTGATTGACATTGTAGGCAATAGGAGAAAAGAGAATAATTGGAAGGAGAAATAGTTCCATTAGTTCAAAAAAATGGAGGAACATCCCAATTTGGAGTCTCTCTATGGTATCAAAATAAAGTGAGTACATCACAATTTAGAAAAATTACAGGGAGGCTTAGCTCACCCATTCCAGAAAATTGATGAACAACTGCCATGGGCCATCAAGGTTTTTCTCTATAATATATCTCTCTTCCACCTCATCTTCGACCATCGGGCACATGCATTTCATAAAGGCTTTGAGCTCCCACCCTTTCTTCTTGATAACTTCATAGTTCACACTAGAGCAGGCCATTTGAGCCTTCAACCTTTCCATAAGAGCCTCAAATTCTCATAGCTCTTCTGATTGGGTGACCACCAAGTCATGATCCTTCACCTCCTCATCCATCAGATGATTTGGTTCCTCAGAAACATCTCATAAGATTGTTACCTGATGACAAGAAGAATTGAATTTATCAAGGTTTTCCTCCCAAGAAGCGAGGTCTTCTTGGGCTATGAAAATATGGTAAATAAGAAAGTGTAGATGCTGGTAATCAAATCCAACCAAACCCAATTTGTAAAATAACCACAAAAAATGCCCTCTTCATGAGTGAAGTTATCTAGAGTAGTTTCCGTGGTAAGGGCACATAACTGACACCACACCTATTTTTGTACTGCTTGATGCCTCCTCATAGCACCAAATTCTTGTTCCTCCTGCGATTTAATGGGTATATAGATGGGAAGAATCATTACATCAGTTAGAAGGGATCAAAGATAGGTTACCCAGGTAGGGGGGCTCTCCCTCACTACAGATGGTTCGACCCCAGGAGCAGACACGGGGGGTTGGCCGTGACTTCTGGGATATCCTGTGAAACTCTGTTGGGGATAGCCTCATTAGGGACGTGAATGGTATCCATAGGAGGAGAGTAGTCTAAATCACTCCCTATAGAGATGGGATGCATAGATGAAGCCCCTTCCAGATGCATATGATGTAGGATCGAGCTTCTTCTCACTACAGAGAGAGGAATAAATGGTGTGGTCGTCATGGTCATGACAGGTCAAAGGATGGTTAATGGATTTTGTACCTTTCAAATTAGTCTTCCCAGTACCCTATTAGGGTAACATTCTACCCACAGTTGGGAATACTCCAATGATAAAAAGGTGGATCTCATTGAATTATGGATAATGACCTCCATGGTAGCACCTTACCGCATCATTATAAGACATAATTAGAGAATAATTGTAAGATGAGACTCTCCCCTTAACTGAATAGTGGGAAGAAGCACAGACTATTTAAGGCATTTTAATTTCCTAGAAAACTAGTAGGGATGTATGGCTCAAAAATAACCACTCGATCTATATGAGTGGTTAGTATACTATCTCAAAGTACGATGATATATGAGAACTTATATGAATATCTACTTCTATCACCCCTTACTAACCCATGGGGGGTAGGGTATGGTGCAAAATAAAATAGGGAAGTATCATTCAATAGCCCGACCACATTGCTAATTCTTAAGGTCATAGGAGGAACAATAACAATGTTAAGAAGGGAGGGGTGAAAGTCAGAATTAGGAACCCTCACGGTATGTTGGTATCCATAGTAGGGGAAATGTTCTTCTATCCACCCATATAAAAATTGAAATGGTCTGCTGAGACGATGCAAAGGTTTACCTTATCTTCCCAAACAGCTCATAAAGTCGAGAAAGAGTTGGAAAGGCTAGATTAATTGGTTGAACCATTTCCAACATAGCTTCCATCATTAGAGTACAATATCTAACCTCGGTGTATATGTCACGAGAGGGAAACAACCATCCGCTCAAAATCATGGTGAAGAAACCTACTAATATAAGATCAGGGGGCATGTCCGATCGAATATCATATCCTAGGTAGTGTATCATCCTACTTTAAGGGTGGAATAATATGACTCTGGAATTTGTCAAGATTGTTGGGTTGGATGAATCTGATAGAGTCAGACCCTTAACCTAGGCCCATTCACCTGCAAAAAAAACCCTATCCAATCCTCAAATGGGATAAGGGAGTGAGATTAGAGGGGTTGACCAAGAAGTCCCTATGATATGACCAGTAGGCTCCTAGCTAGTGGGGACACTTGATTGGAATTTCCCCCAGCAGTGGCTACTATAAGGAACTCATCATACATATTTTTGAGAATGGGGATCCCTCCAAGATAATAGATGTCCCATAATCTGATCCCCAACCTCTTCATAAGATAAATGGAAATTATCGGTACTTGATAACCAGTGGATCGACAGTTTGGGTAGGATTTCACCTTGATAGAAAAATAAAAATCAGGACACCCAATCTTCCTGGTACAAGTTCACCTCTTCTAACTGATTAGGGGACTCCAAACAAATTTGGTGTACCTAAAATGTCCAAGCCCATTCTTTAGAAAAGCATCCTCCAGATCGTAGGTCCCATTTGGTGCTCCTCCCACCATTAGGGTTTTCTCAGGAAAGGTTGACAATAGATGGGTAATACTAGGAAACTAGTCTCAATAAAGTGTTGCGACAACTGTGATTGCTCTGATTCCATGTCGATCCTCTTAGTTTGAACACATTCTCTTGAATGGGAGTAGTTATGATTTCTCCTTTTGAAGAAATTTTGGATCGATCATTCCCTTAGGTACTTTTAAGAGAATGAAGGGAGTATTATGGTCAGCCAATGGAAAAGGGATGTCATTAGAAAGTCCAAATCCATATAGCGGTAACTACACGGATAATGGGTAAGCTAGAAGATCTATAATAAGGATGTCTTTTAAGGTACTATCCCGAGGAATAATGTAAGATTGAATATGGTACTTAGTGTCCTCAAACATGGTTGTTCTCATCTGGGTTGATTTCGTCGAGGTTTATGGAAGAACCACTGCAATCTACACAAAAAGATCCAAAAGGCCACAAAAAAGTAAGTATAATGAGAAAATTGTTGGATAAGAGCCAAAAAATGGCCAAGGGAATTAAAAAAAAGAGGGCACACATGGGGATCGATGTACTACTCCTGGAAACAATACATGGAATCCATTTCTTGTGTACTGCATCAGTACGTGGAATATGTTTTCCGCGTACGACCTCAGTATATGGAAGGCCTGCAAGGCACTAGCCTGAGGAGAATTGGCCAGCAAACTAAGTGGTTCATGGGACAAATAAACCACAAACCGAGGCCTTTAAATGCATATGTTCAAAGTTTTCTGATTGAAATTTTAAGTTTGGTTTAACAAATTTTAATGTTCATCTCTCCAGTTTAAAGTTCAGTGTGCTGAACATGAAAGTTATGTAGTGTTCTCCTACATGGAGGTTCGGACTTAAGTTCTAAATTCCACAGAGTAGTTCATAGACCCAAAATTCAGTTTTCGAGTAGAAGAAATTGTGAAGAGTTTTGTTCATAGAACCTATGGAGTGGTCCACAAATACAGATTTTTCAAAGGAGTTGGTACGCTGATGCAAAGGAAGCTGAGGAGAGTTTAAGACTGCTTTTCTCCGCAAGAAACAATAAAAGAAAAATGACCTGGGACCCTATAAATAGGTGTGGTCCCTCTTATTGGACCTACCCATTCTACCCCAAAACACTTCACTTCAGAATTGCTTCTACATCAGAATAGCCTCCTCTTCATTCCGATCGGAACCCATTTCGATGGGGGGAATTTTTAAGGTCCTGAAAACTTTAAAAGGTAAGTAAATACACCCACAAGTACTTTTAATAGGGTAGAAAACATTCATATAGGTCCATCAAGGAAAATGGATGAAAATTGGATTGAAAACTGGATAATAAACTTGAAGAAATCTAATTTTTAAAGAGTTTTTAGTGTACCACATACCATCACCAGGAATGGTTCGTGGGGCACATGAACCGAGAACCATCGGTATATGAAATGTCCCATGAGGCACTAGCTAGCAGGGTAATTTCCTGTAAACCCAGGACATCACGAACCATGTCATTGGAAAAATAGAGCGTAGAAATTCCATCTGCATATCGTCCTATGAAAAAATAAGTTCACGAACAAAGAAGGTTGGAAGGGTTTTATGAACCACCTATCGCGAACCACAACCTCCACAAACCCCGGTTGACTGAGTATTTTGTTGGTTGAGATATATATTCATGGGATTCCACAAATGGTTTTTCATTCCAATAGATATGATTTCCCCAATGCTTTATAAAATTATCAAAAGAGGGATTGGAGAAGGGGAGATAGGTGGAAGAGAGCACGAAGGAGACCCTAGAGGCTGGAAGAGAGGATTCAAATATAGAGAATATTCTGACTTCAATTTCGAATTATCAAAGAAGTGAAAACTGCGAACCAATTTTCCATAGGTATAACCAGTCGTGAACCATAAAAAAAGGAGCTGAATAATAATTGGTGAACTTAAAACCTAATTGGTTCCATCGTGAACAATAAATCCCTCGTAGATGAATTTACCATGAACCACAGGCTTCATGACCCCTTTTCAAATAGGTGTTCTACATAGCGCATCGCTATGCTAATCGAACCCTGTGCTAGGTACTACATTTGTATGTGGATGGAACCCAAAGATGTGTGGCATATCACATCTATGACTGAGTACCACTTTGGTATATGGTAGTCCATACCCACGTCTACATACTACTTTGGCACGCAAATGATCCCTCTAACTTCATAGAATTATGCTATGTGGGGTTTCCCTCATCCTGCATAAGAAAATAGTACACAGAATGGGGTGTCTTCAGGTGTCCTTCCCTCGGTCTCCAATCATGCACCTCCATTACCATCTAGCCCTCCATAGATCCTATGCGAACTATTCGACTGACATTAGGACAAATCCTCCTCCAAAGCCACCAGACCCGTATGATCAAATCATCGGGCACACAAACACACATTTTTGAATCTACATACCTAAGGTAAGAGGATTCATGAAGGTTTCCCCCCCAACAGTTGGACCCCCGAAATTTCTTTAACTCTACATTCCCAAGGTGACCCAAGGATCGACTTTGGGATGCCAATGTGAACCTCCCTAATCATGGGTTTAGGGGTAACCATTGGACTTTCCCTTCAATGATTTTCAATGACAAGAAAAAAGGTCAATATTTCCTTCCCATTTGACTAGGGATGATTCTCCTCCCCTTTCCCAAAACCTGGGAAAGGGAACTCTTCATGGAGTAAGCCCCTAGCCTTTTGTGACAGGTATCACTATTCAACCTCTTCACCTCAACTCAAGACATATTTGGATAGATCACCAAGATATAAACATCTTGGATATCGACACAGGTGAGGGTTTCATGCTTAAATATCCCCTTTCCCTCTCCTACCGATCTTGTAGCCATGACCTCTTCTTCCATCATCATACCCCATTTCCATCAGCGTAGAGGATAATTTGTCCCCTTGTTGAATCTTTCACATCCTTTTGTTTCCCACAATAAGCGTGAATCATGTGATCTTAGAGGTCTATGATGATACGACATTGGAAAAAACCCATAAATGAACTATGAGAACTCTGATTCCTGTTCCAACTAGGATATGCTGGATGCCTGCTCGAAGGCCCGAGCTCAAAGGGGGGCCCTTCCAAAAGGTTCACCCAATTATTCCCCCAAAAAATGGGCCTCATCCCAGGTGTAATCCCAAAGATAAATTAACTACAAGAATATTGATTCCCACCATAATTGGGATATGTAAGATGCATGTCCAAGGCCCGAGCTCAAGGTACATTATCCTCTGAAGTCAGTCCTGATAAAATATTTCCCCCAAATTCAAAAGGGAATCCTCCTAGGTGTAAGTCCCAATAATCGAAATACTTGGTCTCTGATTCCTCTCCTGAGAATATATAGGAAGCCCATATTATGGGTCTGACCCCAACATCAAACCACCTTCCATCTCTCCTAGATAACGATAAACTCCAGAGTACCTTATTTCATGTATTAAGATAGCATTGCCTCCGTAGCATCAAATCCATGTATATCCATGATGATCCTGCAACCAAGGGGTAGCCTATGGATACACTCTTTGGGAGTGAACTGATGATTCAAGAACATATGAACATGGATTAAATCTATAAGGGAGTCTTGGAATAGGCAATAATTCCCCCCAAAAGGGTGTGATGATCCCGAACTCCCATACTCTCGACCAATGGAGTCCTTAAGTGTCATTGGCCAAATTGTCATCCAATGAGAACTTTACTTTAGAAAGAAGGTCCATGAATCATGGATACTAGGGTTGTTGTGTGTTTTTGGATCCACAAAAGAACCCTTTAGATACCATCCAAGGAAATCATATCCTAGAAGACTAATTGCACAAATACTTAACCCCATGAAATTTCCCACTGGGACCATTTGACTGTGTCACCTCCTTCATAATGAAAAAGGGATAAACCACCCAGTCCCCACAAGGTCAATACATTCCCCCCCTAAAGGGTAACAATTTGGATCTGGACAAAAAAACGGCAATGTGAAACTATCTAACATAACAGATGAGTGATGATTCCCATCAAACCATTTTCCCCCCCAAAACACGTCACCTCAGGTCGAAACAATCACTATAGTTGGTGATTTAAGATCCTGAACTAAAATATAATTATGGTATGTCAGTTCATCCTTTCATAGATTCATCCTTGGAGTTCGTTTCCTAGTCCAGGTCTACATCATATATTTGATTCGTGATCGGGAAACTCATTTCTGATTCCATCATGAGGTGGACACTAGTTAAATACACTGTTTTTGTCTTGATAAGGAAGCAACCTTTGTTTAGAGTGGATAGTAATGATGGTCATGTTTGGGAATCTTGGGATGTTGGGTATCTTTGGAACCTATAAATTCTTCCTCTTTTATAGTGAGTCAACCTCATATATTAGGATTCATAGGTGTGTAACTCGAGGCATCCCATGTCAATTATGGGGTACCATGTTCCATGGGAATAGGGCATCTTAGGTACTGGACCTATGGCATATTGCGTTGAATACATGGTAGTTTTATCCATGGGAACAAGGACAGTTTGGCATTGGACCTAAGACATCACATGTTGATCATGGGGTAGTGTGAGATAGGGTCATAATACATATGAAATTTTATTATTCTAGGCATCCGACATTCATCACATGATGTATTTTTTTAAGGAATTTGGCAGGGTCATAGGTTTAGGGTCTTTTGGGGACATAATGGGTTGGTCAAAAGTTTAATGTCTCATGGGGAAAGGTTTTTCATAGGTTTAACGTACTCTAGGGATACATTGGTCATAAGTTTAATGACTTGTAGGGATATGTTGGTCATAAGTTAAACATATTTTGGGGATAGGTTGGTCATAGGTTTAATGTATTGTGGGTATAGGTTGGTCAAAGGCTTAATTTCTTATGAGGAAAAGTTGGTTACAAGTTTAACATATTTTGGCGATAGTTTTCACATTGGTTTAATCTCTTATGGGGACATGTTGGCACATGTTTAATGTCTTATGGAGATATTTTAATGGATAGTAATAAGTTAAGAGTGTCCCCATGGGGGAATATGATCACAATCATAGGTTTGATTAAGTGTGTACCTAGGGGGTATTATCACACTCAGAAGTTTGGTGATGTTGGGGCGTCAGGATTCAACCTCAGGGATATGACCTAAGTGTGTCGGGAAGTCGGGATTGAACCTCAGGGAGGTTTCCTACATACTATATTGGTAGACAAGGATCAAAAACCATTTTTCAATTCCATGGTATAAGTTTATGTGGAAAGACCAGTCTATGCATTTTAGCATCATGCGGTAAGGATGATCCTATCACACAAGGAGTATCAACATGGGATGTGTGGGGATTATGCATATGGGATTCCCATATCTAGTGCCTCATCACATGATTAGGGAGAGGGTGTCATCCCATGATGATCATACATGGGGAATCCTATGTTCATCAAACAAGGTAAGACTATAGTTTAAATTTATGTTCTAAGGAAATCATTGTGTAGTTTAATGTTGTACAACTAGGATGTTAGATCTATGCATTCTTTTTGTTATTTAGCTCATATGGGGTTAGGAATATTCTTATGGAGGACCATGATAAGGTGATGGGAAGATATTTTATAAATTTATCATCTCTATACATAGAATGTTGGGTGGTTTCCCTTGATGATTACACCCTTAAGACTTATACGTCTATCTCACGTGCACCTCTAGGGGATGCATTGCATGAACATGACCATGTAGGAGTGTTAATCAGGGGTCCCAATGTTATGGTGCCTATAATTATGATAAATATGCATTAGGGCACCTATTCTTATGAGAATAAGTTAATACAAATTTTCTGGTTGTTCCATGGGAAAAGGAGAGGATAAGAGGGAAGAAGAGACCAATCACGTGAAAGATCGACATGTGAATGAGCTTGATCAGGTTGGAGAGAGGCACCTAAGCACTCAAGTTGGGTGAAACTATGTTTGGTGGAAGGAGGTATTGGGTTGGGGAGTCGAATATTTTGGTTTGAAACTCTATAGTTGTGTATTAAAATTGGATTTCATGAAGCATAGGTTCTATAAAAAATATGTACCCTGGACATAGGGTGTATAAGTGAGTGTAACTACTGTAGTTATGAGAAGACTATGGTTGCATGAAGGTAAGTCATCTTGTGTGAAACCGTTCAAAAATTAAGGGAAGTTTAATGAGGAAATCTCAAACACTATCCAAACTAACTTAGGTCCCATGTGAGGTTGGTCTCATAAATTATCCACCCTTGAGGTTTCATGATGTTTGAAATTGCATGACGATCATAGAAGTATGAGTTTTTTGAGTAATATCCAAATCTTAAACTTTCATATTGATCCTAAAAGTGGGGGTGAGTTTATTTTTATACCTGAAATGGTGGTTGTCAGTGCACAACTCTCCTCAGTCATTTAATGTTTTTTTCATGAAATCCATGCCTTTTCTATTAGGAGATTGGTGTGGAAGACTTCTATTTTTTGGTTCCTTTTGTATGAAAGTACATTGAATGAAAATCAAGGTTTCACAAAATTGTCTAATTTTTTATGCCAACAGATTTATGGAATCTTGGTATCTCTTGGGAATCTACCGAACCTATTCCCTTTAATGGTTCCATTTTCATTCAAGATGATTTGAAAAAAAAATAGCTTTTTCATACAAACCTATGAATTTTTTCCAAACCCACAAGAGGCTTCAAGATGGTTCCTTAGGGTAAGTGATGTCCTTGGTTTGATGAAAAACCATCTCCTAGGGAGAAAAAACATTTCCAAAACCTAAAAATACCCCTCATTAGAACTGGAGTTGATGGGGACTAGAAGGTTGAGTTATGAGGAAAAACACTGAAATATGGTGGCCTCTTTTGAGGATGGAGAAATCACTTCCATGAGTAATGAGGAGTCCACCTTAGGATCTATCTCTGAAAACTCGGTCTATGAGGCCTCAATGGGATAGGAATCTATATAGGAGGTTTGAGGAGAGATTCCTGAATCTATGGAGGAAGCTAGATGAGATGTTCCTAATTTGGTAGAGGAGTCTAGAAGAGATGTTCCTAATTCTCCATAACTCCTAATTATTTACAAGGGAATCAACCTTGAATCCCAACAACAAATCATGTTGTTGAAAAGGAAAACCTCCCGGGGTGCCTCATCATCAAGATCCTAGTACCCTCTCAGAGTAAGTCTCTCGGTCCCATTCATCCTCATAAAGATATCTAGTCTTTCCATATTTACATGTTTATCTATCTGATACATCTCCTAACCCTATCGTCATGAGGGATATAATGGAAGCAATTGAGGTACTAATCAGCAGTGAAGTTTCTCCAGTGGTGGAATTTCCATTTGAGACCTCAGATGTCAATATTTATCAGGCATTCAACATATGTAATTTATTTCTATTTTAAAAGTTATCTACCTTTTTGATTGTTATAGGTCAAGATAATTTTCCTACCCTTTTCTAAAATAGTGATCAAGTTAGTGCATCATTAGTTTTCATGTTTGGCTGAGGAAGCTGGGTTTTTTTCTTTAATGATCAGGCTAGACCTTGAAAATCCATCCATCTAGGGTGAGTATATCTTGACCCCAAAAGAGAAACCCATTGTGGATATAGACATGGTTATGGGGGAGGTGGAGCTCAAATATGGTAGAGTTGTTGTTTCTAGTGAAGATTCAATCCAAGATGGCCCTCTAATTGAGTTGGAACCCATCTCTTCTAAGAGGCTACCCAAAGAGAAACCTACTGCTAATGTTCTCATGACATTTCCTGAGTATGAGACTATAACTCCAGTAGATATAGAAGACTTTTGATCTTATGTAACTAAAGATAATCACATTTTCTAATGAGTGGCATAGAAAAGTGTGAAGGATTTCATCACCTATACTCTGGATCCATAGTTGGTGAGTTGGATGGGGAGCCTCTGCAACTGGTTATCAGTCTTAGGCACCAGAGGGGTGGATGAGCTTCCTCTTAATTCACTATCGTATGACTAACTTGCTGAGAAGGTGTATGAATAACATCAAGATTATGATTTTTCTTAGCATAAGGAGAAATATTCTACTACCGAGAAGCTCCAGGTAACCAAAAAAACTCAAGTATATGGAATATTGGGTTAAGAAGCATGCAATCATCATCAATGCTCAAATTAAGATCATCATAAAGATGAGGTCCCAATTAGTGACGTCCAAGGCTATGGAAGTAGGGGTAGCATTACTAGAAATTGAGTGTCAAGAAGAGCATGGAAGAGTGATAATTTGGGACAAAAATATATTCTCGGTGGATGAGGAGAAAGTAATGGATATTTTTAGGATGAAACAGGCTCTAGAGGCCACTCTCCACTGGTTGGTTTGGATGGAGCTCTTAGTTCCTGATGCATATCTCTAAGAAGCCCCATTTTTTCACAATGAAGGAGAGGCTCCAGTGTATTGATGACCCTTCTAAACTTTTATGTTTTTTTCATTGAACCCTCATATTCATGAATGCGTTTCTTTTTTATGCACGTATATCACATTAATGAGACCAAAAAAATTAATCCCTAAGCCCATACGAGTCATTCTCTATGTGGGAAAAAGGAAGAAATAGAATATTCCTCACTTATATGAGAGTTTCAGATGGTGGTTGAATACTCATGGCCTGGATTTTTCATTGAACACTCAAAGTAACCTGAATAGAAAATCTTTGGATAGAGAGTATGACTCTTTTATAGTCAAATTTCTTTCTAAACATGTGCAGTTGAATGAAGGGGTAATTTCATGGGTGTTGAATTATACCTAGAAAAGGGAGACGAGGGATGTGAATGGAGATGTCGTATATTTGGAGCAAAGGTGTTGATAGGTTGATAGAGGATGACTACTCACCAAATTTGGAACACATATTCCACTATTCTATTACCAATGATGGGGAAAAACAAATGATGGTCATCCATTTACCTTGTTCAAAGCACGAGACTTGTCAAATGTCATCAAAAGTATTTCAAATTATGTTCCCAGGATAGTAGGTGATTCAGTGTGGCTAGACACCATTACCATCAGGGGGTGTTTAGACATGGAAGATGGTGGAGTTCCAAATCAAGGTGTATGTGAAGCATAGGGATCAATTGAGGGGATTTTCACATGGATTTTTACACCTTTGGGGTTACACCACTATGTCTCTAAGAACACTGGGTGAGAGTATCAGTCTAAATAAGGGTCAGAATCACCTCAAATGGGAACATAATCTTGGATTACAAATGATGGTCCAGGAGTCCGAATGGTGTGGTAGATGACCGGTACCTAAGATGGAAAATTATTTCTTAGGAAAGGTCTTGGGATACTTTCTAGTTTTATGTCATGCAATATGGGTGAGAGATATGTAGTCTAACGTCTTAAGGCAAGGATTTTAAACACATAATTTAACTTCATATGAAGAGGATAATCCATTATAAAATGTAATATCACGTGAATAGGACACTCATGGAATGGTTTATTGTCTTATGACCAGGATTCTATTTTTAGTCATCTCACATTTATTATATGAGGAATAATGTTCCCATCACATGGGGTAAGGATATAGTTTAACATCATGTGTGAGGATGTGTGGAGCTAAGTGAAAAGATACCACTTGGATGAGGTAGTGGGATGCCAAAAAAATGGAACATAATGGTCAAAACCTCATTTGGGGGTCAATAAGAAAAGAGAGCTATGATTTAGCTCTAACTTTTTTCTAAACCAATGGGGCCCCTCAAGCGTAGAAGACTGGAATTTAAAAAGGACGGGAAATACTCTTCAATGAACATAGAATGAAATGAGGGGTAATTATCTTTCCTAGGAATTAGAGGTTTGGAAAATTGAATGTATATTGGGGTGGGGGGGAGTTGGCCAGTATCACATATTTTAATGTCATCATGTGTGGACCGTTATGGGAGTGTGTGGCTTGAAAACATCTATTTGTAATGAATGTAGTAAAAATATGATGTTAATAGGAAACCTAGGAGGCTCTTATCCCCGCAAATTTCCATGAAAATTTTCACATAGTTTAAGGCCATGATGCTTGGACCATAAGGTTGCTACATTTTAGGTTCTTGTAGCTTTGACTAAGGTATGTTACAGTTTAAGGTCACATAGATTTGACCAAGGGTTGCTACAGTTTAAGGTCACGTAGCTTTGACCAAGGTTTTATTTTATTTATGGTCATGTATCTTTGATTAAGGGAATGTATCTCAAGGTAGATGTGTGGTACAATAGAGTTGTATCCTGACATCAAGGGAGGGCCAAGAAGTCCTGGTGTCACATGAAGCATCCCCAAAAAATGATGCACATAGTTTAAGGTCATGATTATTAAACTGTGGCTCCTAGTTTTAGGTTGTATAGTTAGGACCAAACATAAAGGAATTATATTAAAGGAATTATTTTAATTTTCAACCATGATAGGGGAGAGTTTTATTGCCTCTCCTAAGATCACAAGAGCTATGCTCGACATGAGAAACAAGGAGAAACATGGAGTTACATAGTCACAAGGGAGAGAACAATAAGGGGATGGAGGATGTTGAATTAGGAAGGTTTTAGTGATGCCAACTTAATTTTCTATCATGCTCAAATGCATGAAGAAATGAAACCGATGGTGTTGAAACTCCACCAAAACAAAGGGTGGTGGAATGGAAGGTAAACCATGGATTCCAAGATCTGGATCGTGAAAGGGGGGTGAGCGATGGGTGGGGAATGACTATTGAAAATATTTGAAACATAGGATTCATAACCAAACCAGTAAAGGATGGGGAAATAAAAATCTTGAATTGACCATTGACCATGTTTGAAACATGGAATCTTCCAAATGTCACTGAATATCTTTCAGGGAATCTTCCCAAGATGGTAGGTGAGCTAGTGTGGCTACGAAGCATTGCCATTAGGGGGCCCCATTTATATGTGGAAGTCATGGAGATCCAAATAAAAGGAAGAATAAGGTGTGAAAGTAGGAGTTGGCATATTTCACTGGGGTAATTGAGTGCCTTTGGGGTTATTTTGACATGTACTTGAATGCATTGGACGAGTGTATCTATAAGCGAGGGTTGGGAATATTCCTAAGGGAAAAAGATATCGGAATGGGTTAGTAGAGGGACTGGACCCAGGATATGATATCCTAGTGTCACTAAATATCCATTGGTTAGGTTAATCAATCCACAAATTTTTTGAAGCATGAAACAGTGGATAACCATTTCTAGAAGTGTTACTCTCTCTAGTGAGGGTAATGAATCATACCACATTTTTCATATGACACATCCCATGTTTATCAGAGGGAAAGGGTAGAGTTTAACAACATGTGATGAGGATGTTGGTTTTTTTCATCCCATATTTATCATATGATGCATCATATTTTTATTACATGGGGTTTGTCTATAGTTTAGATTAATGTGATAAGGACATGGGTTTTTTTTTCATCCCATACTTATTGGTAACCTATATTCATTACATATGTTAAATCTACAGTTTAACATCACGTGACGAGGAAGTAGATTTTTTGTTCGTCCAATAATTATTTTATGATTCATCCTATGTTCATCAAATATGTTATGTAACACCCCAATATTTTATAGTATGTCTCTTTTTTTAATTTAATCTATTCGATAGCTTACATTTTACGCAACACCCAGCTGAAACGAACAATGGAACATTATTTAAATGGATCACTTGTTTTAAAAAGACATTTTCCCACTTTTATAAATTTTATTTAAAAAAAACATAGTTTTTAAAATATTAATGTCAAAATTATATTAAGGTTAATATTTGGTATTTTTTAAGAAAATATTTATTTTTCATTGAATATTGAAAAATACTGCATTTTAATTGAAAACTGACTTTTCATTTAAATAATTTATAATATTAAATTATATTTTAAATTAATTTTAATGTAAAATTATATCAATTATAAATATATTAATAAAATTTAGATCATTTTAACCATTTTTATATTGAATTTAGATATAAAAACACTGTAAAATTTTAAAACATTTTCACTTAAAAACCCCACTTTTTCACCCCGCCTATGGGATTAATTTTAATTTATTTTTAGCCACTTATATGTTTTGAATTTCGAAAAATATATTCCATATATGTAATAATAGGTTAGAAACTTGGTAAAAACATTCCTTTTCTATTTTGGCCAATATAAATAGTAAGCTTGGTAATTTTTACCATCATGGTAAAGGGTAACGTGGGTAATTTAGGTTAAAAATAAAATGATAAGGACTGGAAAATGACCCTAACACTTGCCCAAATATTATTGGATGATCTAGGTTAGTTCATAATCAACTATGTTTTGGTTAAGTGACCATTTATGTCTATTTGATGGATATTATATTTTTAATATTTTATTTAATGAAAAGTCAAACTGGTCTCACTAAATTTTTTAATAAGTATAAGATTTTTAATATGGTGTTATCTAAAAGGTATATTCAAATATAAATAGTATTTTTGAAATATAATGGAATTATATTTTTTCATATTAATTTAGTTTTAATTTTTAGTGAATAAATAATTACCTTAAATACTTTCACAATAGTGATGCAATAATTCTTTTATTAATGAAAATATCAAATAAATGATATAAAAATTACCAAAATAAATATAATTTGATATATTTAATGTCATACAATAATTTTATAGATTACCTATATATATTAGGGTTGTATTAAAAGGGTTTTTTTGATGATATATTATTGTAGTGATATTTTTAAAAGTCAAAGTAATGATTAGTTTCAAAATTTACAATAATGATATTTTAAAATAAATAATATTTTATTAAATGATATTAAATTTTTTAAAAAATTAAATTTATCAAAATTATTGGGATAAGGTTTAAAATTTCATCAAATATACATTTATGGGTCATTTAATTTTTTATAGTAACTATATTAACCCTTGAAGATTAAAAATCCATGTTGTCACGGTAAGAGTTAAAAAGATTAAATAATGGTAAAAACCAAAATATCAGGGTTTAACCATGACCTAAACTTGTAAAACAATTATTGGAATAATATTATTCTACCCTTACCACATTAATATATAATTTGAGTCTTTAATGGAAACTTTTCTATGAAAATAACTTATATATTATTTAAATTAAATATAGTTACAAAATGTCACTATGTATTTAATATATCTTTTATGCGTCCACATAGGGATAAAATCAAGATATGAACAAACCTAAATTTATATTTTGATCTTAATGAAATTATTTTCATTATATAAATTTATATATAATTATTTAAAATTTTATAATTACTTAAATTCTTCTACAATGAAAATATAGTATTTATTTAATTAATAGAAAAATAAAATAATTGATTTTAAAAAATATTAATTTTGATATATTTTGGATGATTTAATGTGTATAAAAAAATTTATAGATCTATAGGATATATTATAGAGGTATTAATGATTTATATTTTAATTCGCATAATCTATTGATGTATTTAAAGTCAAATTAAATGAATAGTATCGAATTTGACAATAATGATATTTTATTGAATTGTTATTTTTTAAAATTATTCAAAAATCATAAGAATATTAAATAATTCAAAAGAGGTAATATATGGTCTAAAATATGACCTCATATACTTTATAGTCCATTTTTAATTATTTTTCTCTAGAATAGCCTTTTTATATTTTAATATTTTGAGGATTTTTGAAAGTTCCCCTCACTCCAATTATAAAAGGAAACCTCCTCCCTTTCTTCTTCACACCACTTTGAAACTTTTAGATTGACCATGTCATGAAAATTTCTCCTATAATCATAATTAGTTAATTTATTTAGGTTCTTTTCCTTCCAAAATACCTACCCTAGATCCTTTAAGAAGACATCTAAAGGATGTCCAATGAGGAAGAGGTAATCGTTTTTACCAACTTATTCAAGTTAATTTCTTATTATAATTAATTTTAATTTTTTTCCATAATAAAATAATAAATTCAGTATAATATATTGTGATATTTTATTATTATTATGTGACAACCATATTCCACATTTTATCCATCCTATGAAAAATGAAAGCACAACGCGTGCACACATACGAATTACCGTCTCCACGTTGTGGTGTAATTTTTTTCATCACCACTTTACATGAATGGGTAACGATGGAACTAATTGATATAAATGATAATTATGAAATAATATTCATTTTTTTAAAATTAATATACCATAAAATTATTTACCCTTTCACTATTAAGGGAATGATATCGTCGCTCGAGCTTACGTACGACCTACCATCTCCACAATGCGATGTGATTATTTTTCAATTTTTACCATTAAATAATGATTATAAAAATGTATATAATGAATAAATATGGTATATATTACCTTAATATAATTCTAGAGATGATGGAACTATAACCTATTCATAAGAACCGGGAGATACATGACAAAACATGCATAGGAAAAATGAAGGAGTCAACACCCAAAACAAGGGTAGTAACGAAATATTATTAACAAACAGGAGATAAGATATTATAAGAGGATAATAAATGATATCATAAATATGAATATATTTATATTGTTAATTAATAAAATTCTTTAAACCATTATACAGGAGGTTAAATTATGTTCAACTAAAGGAAATCACAAGGTAAAGGTTTCTTGTCTCACTTTTACTTTTGTGAGACATATGTCATATTCATCATTTATTATATTTTTGTGGTGTATATTATTAAATTTTATATATTATGTCATTAATATATTTGTATTAATTGTATGTCAAGTTTAATTTGAATTTATTTCTTTCATGGTCCATACGATTCAACTAACTACAAAGTGGTAAGGGTTTATTTCACAATCTCATCATTATTCAAGATTGTTTCTATTTAAGTATCCATTGGGGAATATTTATCTTATACGTCCATGTTTTTGAAAAAAATGTTTCTGAAATTGATTTTATTATCCTGTTATTATTTTTTAAATTCATTTATACTCATATTTTACTTTTTTACAAAATGATTTAAAAAGTATATTTTTTCATTTTCTAAACAAGGTTATTTTAGAATTTTCAAAAAAATATGGAAGGGATGTTTTTTAACGTATACAACATGAGAGGATTTTTCATTCATCATAACCCTTAATTATTTTAAGATTCCTTTATAATATTACATGGTTATTTTAAAGTATAATTTTTTATTTTATAATTTCATGGTGTTTTATACATAATTAATTTTAAAAGTGAAAATGGTATTTTCCTCAAGAAATATTTCAATAATATCTCTAAATTATTTTCATCCATTTTAACATTCATTGTTAAATATTATGTTAAGGATGTACTCTAATGATACAATTCAAAAAAATTATTTGTATGGTTTATGATCAGTTTTACTGGGGAAGTATTGATATTCTATATGACTAGTTATTTTAATATGGATAGTTATTAATTTTCTTCAGTTGTAATATTTATTCATGTGTTTAATTCATTGGATGTAGTAAGTGATGTGTAGGGACTATTATAGCCGCTATATGAATTAGTAGGTCTTATGAGACAATCTATACATGTTTTTTGTAAAGGACCTACCCATTTATAAGATCATTAGAACAAAGCCTTGATGTTGTTAGATTCTTAGCGTGAAGCCTTGAAAATATATTTTAGATTTCTGTCATTATACATTCCATCATTATGAGATTAGTTATTTATTTCCATATAATTATTCAATTAGTGGAATATAAATGGTTAAGTTTCCAAGATTATGTGATTATTTATATGATATTATTTTATCATCTTTTATTTTTTCCATATTATACTCAATTTATTAATTAAATGGCATGTATTTCCATTATTTACCTTTCTATAATTGTTATTTATTTTTTATTATAATTATATTGTATATATAACCTTAATGAGCATATGATATCACCCATTTCTTGTGTTTTATTTTTCCCTAGTATTCTAAGAAGTTTATTATGATTGATATGCAGGGCTAAGCTAGAGGAATAATGGCGTTCTCATTAGATTCTCTATGTTGTATTTATATTTTCAATTATAATGTAAGGTTCAATTATGTATCTAGTTTTACAAAACTATTAAATTGTTCAGTCATTTGGGATGTAATTCCTTGTATCATATGCCGATGTGAAAAAGTAACCACCAAATCTGGGGTATTGGGGTTGGGGTCCTTATAGTTGGTATCAGAGGAAGTTTACTAGTAACCTAGGGAAATTCATTTAGGAAAACATATATTAGAGAATGAAACCCAATGATAGGATTTGAAAATATATCCAAATAGACTAAGTATATGATTCAAATATTATTTATACATAAATATTAAATTTAGGTTATGTGATTCACTATATTTTAGATGATTCATTATGTTTCATAAAGTTATGATCTAATCTAGTGTATTTCATTTTTTAGTAATGTAACCTAGTAGATGAAATAGAAACCATATCAATGCATGTAGGGATTTACCTCCTAGGGAAGATAATGAATATGGAGCTAGATATAGAGATGAAGATGGGAAAATTATAACTATATTAGGATAGTTGAATCTGGTTATGAGCAATAACCTTGTCCGTATGAAGCAGTCTACTGATCCATGACTTGATGTAATAATTTTAGACCACTTTATGCATCAGAAATATTCATCATTCAATGGAACTATGAATCCATTATTAGATTAGAAATGGATAAGTTCATTAGTTAATATATTTCTCTCTTTGGGATGTAATGAAAGAGAGAATATTTTTATAGTAGTTTATCATCTCTTAGGGGATTCAGATCAATGGTGGTCATTGATTCAAAACACCAAGGATTTATAAGAAATAACAAGCACTGAATGGAAGGATTTTGAGAAAATTTTGTTGGAGAAATATTTCCCTCATAAACTGTGATAAAATATGGAGAGACAATTCTTGGGTATGATACAATAAGAGGATAATAATGTTTCTATGTATGAATTCAACTTTACAATATTATTAAGGCATGTCGTGATATACATACATAACCCATGGAGTAAGATTGATCGTTCCTTTGATGGGTTAAATCCATTCCTCTGAAGGGAACATGTATCCCAAACCTTCTCATCATGCGAATATATAGTCTCATGTGAAATCAAGATAATAAAATAATTCTCTAAGTATTCTAACTTTAAGGGAATGCAATAAAAAAGAGAATGATAGATCAAGAGATAGATAAAGTGAAGAAGGGGGAAATGGATTTTCCAACATGTTATACTTGTGGAAGAAAACACCAAGGTACGTTCCTAAAATGAAAAGAAGTTTGTTTCAAGTGAGGGAAAAAGTCCACTATGCTTGTGAATACAAGGAAAATAAATAATTTTCCAATGTGTAATGTTTCCATTTTAAGGATATGGGGAACTATGTGAACGAATGTCCCAAGTATCAAGGAAATATAGCTTAGAAAAAGAAAAGGGATCAATGTAAAGATTATGCTTTTACTATATTCAAAATCGAATAATTAAAGTATTTGTGTTTTTAGATTCAAGAATTATGTTGTAAAATTATTTTATCAATGATATTCGGGTTATAAGAATCATCAGATATATAAGGATAGTGTTTCAGTACTTCTTTATTAAGGATTTGGAAGCATGACGTTTTTATTAAGGTTTTACAGTGATCAAATATTTGGTATGTGATAATAAGAGCTACATTATATTGTTTGTGGAATATAATGTTAAGTTGATTTTGTAAATTTAGTAACCTTACTTCTAAATTTTTGGTCTTTAAATTTGGACATACATATTTTTGATGAGTCTTACAATTAACTACTTATGGAATGGATTAAGTTAAACTTCATATCTTATTATTTGAGGTTAAATTATGATTTATAATATCTGATAACATATTCAAACCATTTTTCTTTTGGTAAATATTTAAAGGCTGAAGGAATGTCTTATGGATATTTTAATAAAAGTTCTTCATGAATAAAATTTCATCTTGAATATCCATATCTTGGTTTAAGAAATTAAGTGGAAATTGATTGAAGCACTACCAAAGGATTAGAGCATGATTTTGACATGGAAATAAATCAAGTACGTTTATTTTATAAATTGATTATATGAATATTAAAATAATCTCTCAACTCTTGGAAAAATTATTTTGGAACAAAAATGTCTTCTGTTTACTTTTCTTTCTGAGAAATCAATGGCCTTTTAACCAATCACAAATTTACGGTTTTTTGATGGTTAACTTTATAATGACCATGTTTTCTATCACTATACATCATAAATTAATAGTTATATTCCTATTCCATGTCAATATTATCACTTCACACAAATGTTATCCTATTCTAAAGCCTAATTTTTTGGGTGACCTTCATATTTCTCTTTCCCTCTTATTAATAGTATATTTTATAAACCCTATTTACGATGAGTGTTTCCCGCAAAGGAATTTTCAAGTATCAAACTTTGATTTTAAAAGTATAATTTCTAATTGAAAGGGTGAAATTTATTTAATTAGGGGTTAATTTAACACCACAATATTTTATGGTATGTATCTTTTTAAATTTAATCTCTTTGATAGCTTTTGTTGAACACAACACTCAGCTGAAATGAATAATGAAATATTATCATAACTTAATCGTTAAATTAGAGGGAATGAATAGTATTTATCACATTATGAAATTATATATATTAAATATTAAATCCAATGTTTTTAAATTCCTCAAATATATTTTATAGGAATAATATAATAACAAATCCAATTTTATGTATAAAAAGCAATATTTTTCTATAGACAATTTTGCAACCTTTAAATGGTGTAATTTTATTAAAACTAATTTTTTTAACTATTATAAATTTTATTTGAAAGAATAAATTCCATTTTTAAATCTTAATTTTAAAATTATATTTGGGTGAATTTTTGGTATTTTTTAGAAAATACTTAATTTCCAATGAATAGTGAAAAATACTGCATTTTAATTG
Organism: Viscum album; assembly: GCA_963277665.1. Classification (NCBI taxonomy): domain Eukaryota; kingdom Viridiplantae; phylum Streptophyta; class Magnoliopsida; order Santalales; family Viscaceae; genus Viscum; species Viscum album. Next base: position 566,652,056 of record OY728153.1, on the reverse strand, counting down.
AAAACTGAATTTTCATCTAAATAATTTATAATGATAAATTATATTTTAAATTGATATTAATGTAAAATTATATAAATTATACATATATTAATCTAATTTATTCCATTGGAATCATTTTTACATTGAATTTAGATATAGAAACTTAGTACACTTTTGAACAGTTTTTACTTTAAAAACCTTCTTTCTCACCCCACCTATGGGATTAATTTTAAAATAATTTAATCCACTTATATGTTTTTAATTTTTAAAAATAAATTCCAAATTTTTAGTAATAAGGTCTAATTTTTTTAAATAATTCTCCTTTATTTTTGTACAATATGAATAATAACCTTTGAAATTTTTATTATCACAGTAAAGGGTAAATTGGGAAATTTAGTTTAAAAATAAAATGATAAGGACTAGAAAATGACCCTAATGCTTTCCCAAATATTATTTTATGATACCATTTCTTACATAATAAATTAATGTTAGGGTATATGACCATTTATGGCTATTGGGATGTGGATATGATATTTATAATATTTTATTTAATGAAAAGTCAAACTTGCACACTAATGTTTTTAATAAATATAACATTTTTAATATGGTGTTATTGAGAAGGTATATTCTACTTTAAATAGTATTTTTAAATATAAAGGAATTATATTTACCATATTAATTTAGTTTTAAATTTTCTTGAATAAATAATTACCTTAAATACTTTCACAACAGTGACACATTAAATATTTTATTAATGAAAATATCCAGTAAATGATGTTAAAAATATTAAAATAATTATAATTTGAGATAATTAATGTCATAAAATAATTTTATATATGGAAATGACATATTAGGGATGTATTAATTTTTTTTAATATTTAATGTTTTAGTTATATTTTTAAATTTTAAAGTAATGAATAGTGTCAAAATTGACATTAATGGTATTTTAAAATAAATAATATTTTATTAAATGTTATTAAATTCATAAAAATATTTAATTTGGCCAAATAATTGGTATAAGTTTTATAATGTCATCAATAATCCATTTATGAGTCTTTTGTAATTTTATAGTAACTATATTAACCCTCAAAGAGTAAAAAACCTTGTTGTCACGATAAGAGTTAAAGAGATTAAATAATGGTTAAAACCAAAAGATTAAGGTATAAACATGACCTAAAATTTTCCAAAAATTATTGGATTAATAGGATTCGACCCTTATCACCTAAATATAAAATTTTAGTTATTAATGGAAACATGTACATGAAAATAACATATATATTATTTAAATCAAAGATAGTTACAAAATGTCACTCTCTTTTTATTTAATATCTTTTATGTGTACATATAGGAAAAAACAATATATGAACAAAAATAAATGTCTATTTTAATATTAATGAAATTATTTTAATTTTATAATATTATATTTAATTTTTTGAAATTATATAATTACCTTAAATTCTTATATAATTCTAAGACAATATTTATTCAATTAACTGAAAAATAAAATAATTGATTTTAAAAAATATAAATTTTGTTATATTTTTTATGATTTAATGTGTATAACGAATTACATATATATAGGATATATTAGATAGTTTTTAATTAATTATATTATAATTCCCACTTTGGCTTGAAGTATTTGAAGTCAAATTAAATGAATAGGAACAGAATTGACAATAATGATATTTTATTGAATTAATATTTTATTAAATTATTTAAAAATTATGAAAATATTAAATAAACAAAAATGAGATAATATATGGTCTACAAAGTTATACCATATTCATTTATAGTCCATTTGGAAGTCTTTTCCTCCAGAATATCCTTATTATATTTTTATATTTTCATGATTTCTGAAAGTGTCCCTCACTTCAATTATAAAAGGGAACCTCCTCCCTCACATATTCACACCACTTTGAGCCTTATAGATTGAAGAATTCCTAAAAATTTATATTATAAACATCCTTAGTTAATTTATTGAGGTTTTGGTCCTTCCAAAATACCTACCCTGGATCGTTTAAGAAGATATCTAAAGGAAGTCCGATGAGGAAGAGGTAATCGTTTTTACCAACTCATTCAAGTTCGTTTATTCTTCTACTTCCTTTTCATGCATTGTTTCCATACTAAAATAATAACTAAAGTATAATATATATTATGATATTTTATGATGATTATTTTAAAATAATATTCCACCATTTATCCATCATACACAAAAAATAAAGTATTGTGCATGCGTACGCACGACTTACCATCTCCACGTTGTGGTATAATTTATTTTCCATAACCACTTTACTTGGATGGGTATAATGACGGTAATAATGGATATATATATATATATATTATAATTATTACATGATATGTTTTATTTAAAAATTAATATACCAACCACTTCCTTACCCTTTCACCATTAGAGGAACAATATCGTCGTTCGTGCATACATACGACCTACCATCTCCACGATGTGATGCGATTCATTTTCCATTTTTACCATTCAATAATGATTATAAAAATGTATGTAATGAATAATAATGGTACATATTATCTTAATATAATTTTTTATATGAATTATCTATAACCTATGCACAATAACCATGACTTACATGAAAAAACATGCATAGGAAAAATTAAGTAGTTAACACCCGAAACATGGGTAATAACAAAATTTTATTAACAAATGGTTGATTAGATGATATAAGAGAATAATATACAATATGATAAATATTAATATTGTTATGTTATAAAAAATAACATGCTTTAAGTGATTATAAAATAGGTTAAAGAATGTTCAACTAAAGTAAATAAAGAGGGAAGGGTTTATCGTCTCACTTTTACTTTCGTGAGGCTTATGTCCTATTCACCACTTATTATTTTTGTGTGGTGTATATTAATCAATTTGATATATTATATCATGAATATATTTTTTATCGTGATATATAATGTTTTATTTGAAGTTATTTATTTCATGAGGCATACGTTTCAACTGATTACAAAATGGTAAGGTTTTATTTCACAATCTCATCATTATTTGGGATTGTTTCTATTTAAGTCTCCACTAAAAAATATTTCTCTTCCATGTCTGGGTTTTCTAAAAAAATATATGAAAATTTATTTTATTATAATCCTATGATTTTATAAATTAATTTATACTCATCTTTGACATTTTTACAAAAACTTTTAAAAGGAATATTTTATCATTTTTTAAACAAGGTTCTTCGAGACTTTTTCGACAAAACAGAGAAGGAATGTTTTTTTAACTTATACAACATGAGTGGATTTTCCCAATATCATAATTTCTTAATGATTTTAATAATCATTTACATGATTAAAATTTTATTTTCAATGAAAATATTTTCTTTTATAATTGCCTGAATTTTTAAACATAAGTGATTTTCAAAGTTAAAAAGGTATTTTCCCTCAATAAATATTTCAATAATATCTCTAAATTATTTTCATCCATGTAAATATTATTTGTTAAATATTATTTTAAGGATGTAATATAATGATATCATTCATCATATTTCTTTGTATGTTTTATGATCAGTTTTATTGGGGGAGTATTGATATTCCATATGATAGATTATTTTAATATGGATAACTATTAATTTTCTTCATCTATATTATTTATTCATGTGAGAAATAAATTGGACTTTGTATATGATGGGTGGGAGAATCTATAGCCCCTATATGCATCGGTTGGTCTAATGAGATAATATAGACTAGGTTTTGTCCAAGGTCTTACCCATTTATAATATTCTTGGCATGAAGCCATGATGTTGTTAGATTATTGGCATGAGGCCTTGATGGTATGTTTCAGATGTCTGACATTATGAATTCCATTATTATGAGACTATTTATTGATTTCCATGTGATTACTAAATTAGTAGAATATTAATTTCTAAGTTATCTATATAATTTGATTATTTATATGGAATTATTTGATCATATTTTATTATAGCCATATTTTACTCAATTTATTTATTAAATGGAATGTTTTTCTATTATTTAAATTTACATAATTTTTATTTATTATTTATGATGGATTCCACTATATACAGACCCTCACTAATAATCTGATATCACCCCTTTATTATGTTTTATTTTCCCCTAGGATTCTAAGAATTTTATTATGATTGATATGTAGAGATAAGATAGAAGAATAGAGGCGTTCTCAAAAGATTCGCTATATTGTATTTATATTTTCATTTATAATGTAAGGTTCAAGTATGTATCTAGTTTTCCAAAACTACTAAAATGTTTGGTCCTTAGGGATGAAAATCCTTTTATCTTATTCCAATGTAATAAAGTAACCACCATCTTTGCTCTAATGGGGTCGGTTTCTTTACAAGTTATGGTTGTAGATTAAAATTGTGTACTAAGGATGTGCATGGGAATTGCACATCAATCTGCTCATTTTTCATTCATAATTTTGGGTCACAAAGAAATCCCAACCCACCAGTGGGTCGTGTAATATAATCAGGGATTTTACCTGATGAGGAGGCCCATAGGGGGGTATTTTGAGGGTGATAAGGCTGTAAGCGAAATTTGAGCTCTATAACTATTTTCATTCCCTCCTTGTGCCATGTCATGAAGGTGATTTCCATAGAGGTGGAGTGACCATTCCATCCAGAGGGAATGGGGTTTTCATAAAAAAAAATTCATGGGGTGTAAGGTTAGTGACTGTAATCCCACCTTGGGGAACGGGGGTTGCGATGTATATTTTTTTTGGTCCCAAAGACAAGGGTTCTTGGTATCACTATTTATCATGTGTAATTGGGAATCAAGCCACACGTTGTTCTACAAAATGGTGTGGTAAAAGAAAAAATCCAGAAGTGAGAAGGGTCTATTATCTCTAGAAAAGATAGGATATCCTCTATGTAGTTTAATCCATTGTATATGGAGATACTGGATACACATCCTATGGTCACACATCTAGGACTGAGGGGGATTTCTCATACAGTTTAAGGTCATGATTATTATAAAAATTGGAGTTCCTGTTTAGAGGATGATTGTGTGGGATGAATGAGGTGAAAATCCAATGTTAAGGGAGGTTTATTAAATCCCATGTAACATATAAATATCCCAAAAATAGTTGCACATAGTTTAAGATCATGATGCTTGGACCATTGTTGGGGTCAAGGGGATAATATTGGTGAATGTGGTTTCATGTAGTGGGAATATTTTTCTATACCTGAATACAAAGGGTCTAAGAATCACTATGTATCTAGTGGAATCAAGAATCAACCCACACATATTTCTAGAATTTTTCATGGTAGAGGAAAAATGTTTGAAGGATGGATTCCTCTCTAGAGAGGAAATTTATCATATCATAGAGACACCCCATGTTTATCATGGGGTAAGGCTATAATTTAATGTCATGTTCTGAGGAAATTGTTTTTTTATTCATATCATATTTGATATATGAGGAATACTATGTTTATAACATATTATAAGGCTATAGTTTAATATCTTGTGCTAAAGGTATGGGATTTGTAGTTTAAAGTCATACAAAATAGAATAAGGTTGTTGTTATTTTATGGTCATAGAGGTCGAACTCTTGGTAGGGTTCTTGTGAAGTGTTTCTTGAGAAACTTGGAATTGGTGGGGGTGATAAACTACCCATCCATGGTGATCAGTGAGTATGAACCATTTAATTAGAACTTATAGATGATGTGAGGAACATCCAAATTGTATTATAGCTTTAGTGGAATCTTTTCGGGTATCATTGGTTTTATGAGATTAAATACCATGTCACCTTGGAGGAATGATTAATTGAAAAATGGCTTGTTAATTCTCACACTACTCGGTTCTAGTTCCCCTCCAAATTTTGAAGTTCCTATAGTCTATTTTCCTCAAGGGGTACCAAATCAACAAGATATACCTATTCTATTTTTCTGGTGTTGTTTGGTCATAAATGGATATTCAAAAAGTCACAAACTGAACCTATATAGGTAAGACTATCTCTGTTCCATATACAAGAGAATATGGGGTCTTTTGGGTGGAACTCTGATTCATCATCTGATATTCACATAGGTAATTCTAACACTTTTCAAGAAAAATATTTTTGTTTTGGGCCAAAATATTTTGAAAAATGTCAGAGAGGCTTTTTTTTAAACAACTTAACCTATCCATTTTCCGGTGAAAAATAGCTCGAATTATGGTTGGAAAAAATGTTGTATTTGGCATAAAAAATCTTCAACTCAGCATCCTAAAAGTTGGTATAGTTTTTTGTGAGACCATTATAGTGGACCTAAACCTATGAATGACGTTTTATTTCATGAAATCGACCATAAAATGATTTTTGACTTCATTTAGGGGAATCAATTCTTCCCAAATTGAAAAGAAGTTTGTTATGGCTAGAATGAACCTCCATTATCGATCCGTTTCTGGTGGGTAGGGACCTAGAATTTTTATTTCCCAAACTATAAAGGTCTAATAATATTTTCTGTTATGTATAATCTTTGGTGGATAATGCACAAAATTTACATGGATCTAGAACACATGACACCTCTTGGTGAATTCAATGCAGTTTACAACCATGGTGGGATAGAAGTGACCCAATCTTCGGATATGGTGGGGAGATTCAATCATGTATAGTGAGATCCAAAAGACCCAGTGTGGACCTATTTCATTACCAACAATATATCCTCTCCCTATATTCAATAAATAATTATCCCATTGCTCCTAATCTTATAGAGGATCTGCTCATGGTTGGGGCCACTCTAGAGGGTAAACTTTGATTTACACCAGTGAAATTTTTCACACTCAACTCAATCTAATGGGAGAGTGACATGATGGAGATACTAAATGAATGGATTCATCCAATCAAATGTTTCTTTAATCATAGGAAAAGTTAAGGGAACTTGTGTAGAAGTAATGGTATCCAACTGATTTAATATCTGGTCATCATCTTCAAAATCGGTGGGGGTGATGAACCTCTAATGTGCCACATGAATGACAAGGTTATCTTGATCGGGATCTAAAAGGGACATGGACAAGATTTATACAATGTCATCTTGGTTATTCTGTGATCGAGGAACATGAGTCACCATCAGCTGAGAAGGGAATTGGTCCATTAACTGATGATTTTTTTCCAACAGAGGAGTAAGTTCCTACTTCCTGAAAACATAGTCACCTTTTATTTACATGATGACTAGATCAGAGTATCACTTCACAAGTATATGGGATAAATAAATCTTGAGGGCCATCTTAAGGCCATTTATAAGGGATTTATACTTTTCTTCATTGTTAGTGAAGCCTACTAATAGTAGTAAAGATTATGGAAAGATTGTCTGTGATGGAGTGATGATGACAATCCCTAAGACTACCTTATTGGGTTTGGGATTATTGATCCTTATACTGGTAGGATGCTAGGAGGTACCATAAAAAGGCATATTTCAGTTTGGTATAGTCTGATATAATGATAGTATGGTTTCATTTAGTAAATCAACATATAGTGGTAGTTATTCAAGTTTTGGGTGTGCACCAAAAAATATATCAGTGTTTGGGCTATGAAGGATTTCTACGAGACAAACCTAATATCGAACTACTGAAGAATTACTGCCTAATGTTTCAATCACCTTGTGTGAATGGGGTGGTTTAGAATGTAATTTTGTGGATCAACATTGTATACCATTTATATATCATGATGATACAAATAATGTTACAAAATTTTCACTCTAAAAACTAGTGTGAGGCAACTATTTTATATGGGAGAGTATCTAGTCTCCATGTCAAGGATCATGCATATGAGAAAATATGGATTGTTATCTCTACCTTCATTATTCTTCTAGGGTAGAAGGTTTCCAAGAGACCATTCTATGGTAGTCACATGTAGGACAAGAGTATTTTCCGAGATGGGATGCATTAGAAATGGGGGTTGTAACATATATTTCTTGATTCCCTCAAATGTAGTCTAGAAATTCTCATACCAATGGTAGGTAGAACCATTTTTCATGATCCTAGAAAATTTCCTACACTTTTTATCTAGATTCTCAATGAATATGTGAACATAGTCTAAGTGGACTTAGAGGACTCTTAGCTCCCAAAGGATTCGTGGGGGGGGGGGGGGATTTGGTATATAGACTTAATTTTATCAACATCAATCTCAATTCCCCTATATCTAACAACACAACCAATAAAATTTCAATAGGTAAACACAAATTCACACTTCAAAGTGTTCATCTTTAGGTGATGGGAGAAGAGGAAGTATAACACTTTCTCAATGTCTTTGAGGAGGTCCTAGAGTTTTTAAGAGTTGACCACCATGTCATTGATGTAACATTCTACCAACATCCTGAGGATCAACTTAAAGATTTGGTGTATGGACCATTGGTAAGTGGCTCTGGAATTCTTAAAGCTAGAAGGAATTACTAGGTAGAAAAAGGTCCCCTTGGGTGCTCTAATGTTTATGGATTCTTCTTCGTTAAGAGGCCATTTAGATATGATTGTAGTAGGAGTGACCATCCAAGAAGGAGAGGGCCTAAAAAATAGTAGTGGAATCAATCAATATCTCTGTTACTGGATAGAGAAAAACATCCTTGAGGAAATGGTGGTTGTGGTCTAGGAATTTAATTAAGACTCTGATATGTCCATACTTCTTCTTGAATGGGATGTTTTTTTCCATCCATTTGGGATACTGGACCTCACTGAATAATTTGACCTTAATAAGCTTTTCAACATCATCCTCGACCGTGGCAATAGAGGAAATGTTCATATTTATGGGAGGATATGTAAATCCATGGTAACCCCCTAGGATTCTATGACGACAAAAATAATCCTGGATATCAATCAGGTGCATCTTGATATAGCTCCAGGAAAACATGTTATGGTGTTTTTTTTATAAAGGATAGATACCACTATTGTTCCTCTAGGGACATGGATGTGATGATTAGTATTGGCCTCAGATTATACTCAGTGTTATGTTTTACCTTTTTCAACTCATCAACAGTGATGGAGACAACCTCTTCAAAGGAAGGAGGGGAATCATCCAAATATTCTCCATCATCTAATGCTTAGTAATAGTAAGGAGGAAACTCTTATAGATTATTGGATATATGAATTGTACTATAAATGTTTGCTCTAGTGGACATGAGGCCCCTTCCATGGGATTCTATTATATAGAAATTACGGGAAAAAAAGAGGCTAATCCTATTTTCTGTGGTTTCTGAATATGAGGAACACTTTTGATATCAAAGTACCGAATTTATGTGGATTTACATTGGGTTATACCTACCTTCTAAAACATGTGATGGTTTCATAGATCCTTGGAAATAGGGTGAACTCCTCAGTATTCCATAGATGTAAGGTCTTCCAGTGTTATTGGAGCATGTCATGTGTAAGAGTATGAGTTAATATATGAGCACTCATTCTTCTTGGAGACAATTAAACAACCACATAGGTCTAGAATCATGGGGTCCAACTAGTGGGAAAGAAGAACAAATATTTCTATCAAGTATGTCCAAGAACCTACGACAGTGGTTGTTAGATCACTAGGAGCACTAATACACTCAACCCCATTGGTTTGAAGCTGTCTTCCTTCCTTTTTGTAGTACCTGACATCCAGAGAATGGGTCTCATGAAAGTTAAAGGGTAATGAATCACCCTAGAGTACCTCTACCTAATCATTAAGGGATTACTTGAGATACTAGGGGTAGGATGAGGGAACTACTTCATGTAAATGGATCTAGGGTCTTCCCAGTAGGGAGTTGTAGGCAGTTCCCTATGAGACAAGCATAAATTCAATTCTTACTACTAGGATACCGAACTATGTCTCTAAATAAATCTTGTTATGTGGTTTCTACTATCTCTTATCATACCAATAAATTTTCATGTTAGAGGGAGTGAGATCGCCTTTGTGATCCCCAACATATGTGGTGTTTAGGCTGGGAAGAGACTTATCCTAGATTTGGTAGCCACTAGGAAATAGAGGATTTCAATTTTGTTAAACTAACATATGATATAAATTCGGTGTATATTACCCCGAATTTTATCAGCCTCATCTCTCTTAGAAAAGGAAATTATGGATTGGAACTCCTCTAATTTTTTCTTCTCTGTATGATAATCCTCGATAGGATCTACCTTAGTCTCAAACTAAAGGGGGTTCTTTACATATTTAAGGAGGGCCTAAAACAAATCTTTTGATAGGTGAAGTGCATTGAGGATCAAGAGGCTTTTTGGTGTGATGTAAAAGAGATTTAGCACATCATATTTCCATGAAAGGGGAATTTTTTTCCTATATAGGGATTTTCATAGAAAGGGAGCATGGAATATGTGGTTGGATGAGGATTTTGGTCCTAGATAGTTTTGGAAACACTCTAATTTTGGTTAGATGTCCTGCTATAAACACCTGATGGTTGAGCCCTAGATGGATGAGATCAACCCTTGACTATACGTTGTTGATCACGGTGCTGTCATGGATGAGATGCACGATCAACCAAAACTATCAACTGGAGAGATATTAATGGTGGAGCGACTTGGGTGGACTATACCTATTAAGCCCTGCTCATGGAAATGTTGTCTGGTATCAATAGCATGAAAAACCTGATTTAAATTATATCCTTTGTATTATTCCTTCTATTATGTCCTATGAATATTATTTTATGGTGTCTTCCATTTATTAAAGAGGGGTTAACATGGATTTTCTCATCACTGATCATCACATAATGATCTACCAGATCAATATCATTTATAGGGTATACTCATGCTCCTCTTTAGTGAAATATTACAAGGTTGGATGAATCCTGGGTGTGACTCCCAATTTAAGAGGCATGAAATCACTAAGTATTAAATCTAGTTTTAGAATTGGTGGGGGGCACTGATTCCATTTTTTCCACTATTTCCTTTTCTTCCACGACTTTGATAATTGCAACACAGATGCATATGTAATGGTGGGAGGAGGTGAAGAAACTATATGATATTCTAGTATAATCAAATGGGTAAAAATAATTCCATGGGAATGAGTGACTGTCTTTTGATCCAACCAATAATTTTACTTATTCATTACATGTTTGGGGGAATGTTTCCACTCACTGGAGAATTCACTATTGATATCAAGATCTATGGATATATGTGATACCTTTTTTGGAATGTCACCCAACTTGACTAGTCAATGGTACACCTGATCCTGGAGACAATGTTTAAAGATGAAGCATTCTTTGATGGATATTCTAAGAATCATATGGTATGGTTAGTGATTAGGGTGGTTTTTATGCTTGACCTCTCGGGGTCTCCTGCATTTTAGCAGCTTTAGGACCCATTTTCTAGAGTGAAGATGAAATACACTGGGACATGTGCATCCTTGATGGATTAGGTCTTGTTCTTCCTTTATACGAAAGGAACTATATGTTCCTAGCCCTATTGGGGGATGAAGAAACATTAACCTAGTGAGGTTGTGTCTGAAAAGGATGTTCTTGGTGAGGCTATGACCGGTGGGGCTGTACTTTATAGGGATCTTCTGGTAAAGGGTACAATAGGTGTACTGGCTTTGGAACCTCTATCTGCATAGTCACAGATGTTCCTATTTTCAAATAGCATCATGAAGGTTCTAGAAGGGGTAATATTTTGGACCGATGATTATTCCACTACAATAATTCCTCTATATGCTGATCCTTTTTAGAGAATTCTTAGAATCTCCCTAGATAATTCATGGAGATGAGGGTAGGGACAAACTCATCTCAGATGTTCTCCATGCACATCATTAGTAGTTGTTCTTGGAAAAGTGGCATGTCAAGAGAAAATGAGATCCCCTTCCATCAAGAAACAAAGTCATATACTCATTCATTGGGCCCATATTTTCATTTCAATAGGTCGGTGGTGCTAGTCTTGTATAAGGTTGAGCTTAATTGTTAGAGGAACAATATATAGTGATCCTATAAAGTGGTAATAGATCTTGTGGGTAGTTAGTTATACTAAATAAATACAGGTCCATCCATAGTCTGGATTAAGCATTAGATCTTTGCAGTTTCCTTCAATTATGGAGTCCCCAACATTGGGTATCACTATGAGGAAAAGTGGTCCAAATGCTACAATAGATCTTCCATCCTGTTGAACTGGGTGAATCTATTGTTTTTTAATTCTGGTGACACATGTACATGGTCTACCTATGCTAAGTACAACTTTCCTTCAGGTGGGAATATGATTTTCAATGTTTCTATAGCCTCAATAAGGGTGAATAGAGAAAATATCATGTCATCCTAATGAGTTTTTTCTCTCACCAATTCTTTAATAAGATCCTCATTTCAGGAGTCAATGTGACCTTGATTCTGAAGATAATAGCCACACTGCTTGGGTAGAGTAGGTGACTCATACCTCTATCATTTATTATAGTCCCTGTTTTCTATCCTGGTTCAATGTGAAAGGATAATTTCTTCAAATCTAGGAACCTAGAAAAGGATAATAGGGTTCTCAAGTGGGGGAGAGATAGGTTACCCCCTAACATGGTCATGATCCAGGAATTGTTTGATGATAAACTTAGTAGTGATCTTCTTTTAACCTTTAAACACTTAGAGAAAATATATTATCCTAGCATCTGACTCGATTTCCAACACAACCTCATATGGAAAGACAGGTTCAATTCGTCCCTTTCCTTTGTCAAAATATTATCGTTCCTAAAGAAAAACCTCATTGGGGGGACTCCCGATGCCCAACACCAATCATTGTAGATGAGTGCAGGCACCTGTTGAGAGGTCTTCCTAGTATTGTGATGCTCCTTTGGGTGGGTTCTCTCCACCATGACCTATGTTTTTGGTCCTATTTCTCAGGTTCTTTAGATGGTCAATAGTGATAAAATTCATATGGAAGTGGCTAGAATAATTTCATAGTTAGCTGGTGGTACAGACTGATGATCCTACTATTTACAAGTAAAAATGATAGAGTGGAGGGTGGAATACCACCCCCATCTTTTGATATTCACATACGAGGGTGCCCCTTCTATAACATTCTAGAGCACGTTGAGTCTCTTAACATAGGTCTGCCTAAATTTTCTATGATACCCATATGATCCAGAGTGATAAGTTTCCAATAGTGTTGCTATTATAACTTCTCTACAATGATGATTGATGGAATTGAGGTTCCCATGGAATACATGGTTGATCATATGGCGATCTCGATGGATGTTGAGAGTCTCCCAGATAATATCAAAAAAAAAAAGATGGATGATCCTCAGTGAGGGACTATGGGATGAAAAAAATCTAAGTCTATAGGTGGAAAAAATGTGACTAGAATCTGATTGGTGCCATGATATACCACAAGTCCTATTATTCACTTCTTGGGGGATCATCCTTCTCCTAATCAGCCTAATATCCGATTGGAACAAGATGGGAAATTGGCAGTGGAACTAAAGCATTCATTTGTTCCCGATGATTCACCGAAAGAGGGGGTTCTAGTAGGGACATCACACAGAATATCTGTACTTAGAATACTGTAATTTCTTCCAAATTCAGTTCCCTCTTTATGACCATATCCATATAGGACTGGGTTTTTACAACCACTTTATGTGCACAAGTGGAAACGTCTTTCAAGGTCTTGGAAGAGTGTTTTTCATCATATGAGGGCACCAATATAGGCCCTGAAATCTCACTAAATTCTAATTTAGAGGCCAAGATGGAATCTAATGGTTTTTGAGATGGTTACATGGTGATACCTTGGAATGAGGACTTAACATCCTCTACCTATAGATACTTGTAAATGGATTTGGGGATTTTTTGTACCTCATATTTAGGGATGGCCAGATTCAGTTAATGAGATTCCGACCCTAGTTCTAGTAGTGAAGGTGAAGTCACTTCCAATGAGTAACTTATAATCATAGAGTCAAATTGATTAATAGTGAAATGGTTTTTTTCTGTGGATCTACCTCTAATGTTGTGTGAATTTTCCAATCACAAGTCACTAGGAATTGATGGGAATTCCTCCATGTGCATTTAGTCCCACACCACAGGTGCAACCTCCACAGTGGTTTCTCACCATTCTTCTCTGGGATGGATCTTCAAGGTAGGTAAAATATTCAGCATGGGGTGGACCTCCACACCAATTATGGGTAGCATGGGGAGGACCTCCTTGATATGATCCTTTCTCATGATATGGACCATGATAGCTACCGATTATTCCCATGATTGAGATAGTTAACCTGACCTTCCTAGAAGGAGATTGGGGTCTGGACCCCTAATGGGTGAATATGGACTCCAATCCATAATTTTTGGGAGTCATATAAGACATTATGTTTGTTGAAGGGACCATTAGATCCGAATAATATTCTCCATATCGAGAAGGGTTTGTGGACTTCCCTCGACATCAGTGTCGAGTGTTCTGGACTGGGGTTGGTGGGGGAAGGATGGGGTTGACTAGATAATCCCATGGGATTGGTCGGTGTTGAAATTGGCACAGCCATGTGGGATCCCTCATGGGTGGATTCTGAGTAGCTATCGTTGTGGGTTTGGCATGAACATGCCCCACCTACTTAGAATAGGGGAGTGGGATGTCAGAATGTTCTGGGGAGAGGTTCCTGAAATGGTTTGTTGTTTGGAAAGGTGGTTTCCCACGGTTTTTCCCTCAGGGGAAGCGATGATGGAAAGGTGTTGATGCCTCAAAATATTTTCCATCCATTTCCTTGGTGGGAATAAACCCTTATTGTTCAGACTATCAAACAAGTTTGTTGATTACCCTTTTTTAATAAACACAAATTGTGAGATGGGGCATGGGTACCAAGAAATTGAATATGTATAAGGGGCATATTTGTGAGGGATTGATGAACTAGTATTTCCCTTTCCCATGAAATCATTGGTTTTGGTTCATCGTCATTTTATTTCTTGATTTCTATGAGTAACATGGAATTATCTGTCAATACAGATCTGATTAAAGTGATACTCAATTCCCCAACATCATCCATTATTTTTGAGGTATTATAAGGATCCATGTTTATAATTTCACAGACTGAAGTTTCCCAAAATTATATGACCCAATTCATAAGAGAGTTTAATACTAGGCCTACCATTTTCTTGGTGGATACTGGTTCTAAATATCTAGATCTGGTGACATGAAAATCCTATGGTTCCCTAATGTTACTATTCATAATAGTTTAAGGAGAATAGTTTGACATCAGGTTTTCCATTTTTTCTAATTCTTTCCCTGGGGATGCACATCACCAATCAGAGACATGTGTTATATTTCCCCGCATTACCAATTTCAAAAGGTGGGATATTTCCATCAATATAGTTGGTATTGTAGGCTCCTTGATCTAAACTAGATAATGGGATATTGGTTCCTCCTTCCATAGATTCCTACATGGAGCTCATTTCCTAGTTTAGGTATCCCTAATAGATTTGATTCATGTTTGTGGAACTTGTTCTTGGAACTATCATGGGGTAGACACTGGTTAATTATGATACTTCTGTCTCAATAGGGAAGAAACATTCAGTTGGAGTAGATAGTAACATTGGGAATGTATGAGCATCTTGGGATGTTGGGTGTGTTAGTTACCTATAAATTATTCCTATTTTGGAGTAAGGGAATCTTATATATGAATATTATTAGGTTTGGAACCCAATTAATACCATGTAAATTATAGGGTAATGTGTGCTAGGGGTATAAGTAATATTAGGCACTAGACCTAAGGCATCTCATGTTGGCCATGGGGTAGTTTGTTCCAGGGGAACATGGAATCTTAGGCATTGGATCTAAGGTATCTTGGTTTGATCATAGGGTAGTTTTATCTAGGGGTATAAGATATCTAAAATTTTATTAGTTCGGGCATCCGAAATTCATCACATGAGGTTGGGGTTTTGAGGAATTTTGTGGGGTCATAGGGTTAGGATCTTGTGGGGACACAGTGGGTTAGTCACATGTTTAATTTCTTGTGGGGATAGGTTAGTTATTGGTTTAATGTCTTTTGGGGATAGATTATTCATAGGTTTAATGTCTTGTGGGGGGTATGTTGGTCATGGGTTTAACATATTTTGGGGATATTTTGGTCATAGGTTTAATATCTTGTGGGGATAGTTTAGTTAGAGTTTTAATTCATTGTGGAGATAGGTTGGTCACATGTATAATATATTATCGGGATAGGTTGGTCACATGTTTAATGTATTGTGGGGATAGGTTGGTCATAGGTTTAATGTCTTGGGGGATAGCTGGGTGGGTGTTAATAAGTTAAGTGTGTCCCCATGGGGGTATATGATCACACTCAAAAGTCTGATTTTGCTTTCCCCAGGGAGATATGATCCTACTTAGGAGTTTGGTGATGTTGGGGGAATTGGTATTAAACCTCAGGGAGGTTCCCTATGTGTGTCGAGAAGTAAATATTGAACCTTAAGTAGGTTTCCTATTTATTTTATTGGTATAAAGGTATCAAAACCCATGTATTTCGATTCCATATCTTAAGTTCATGTGACAGTATCAGTCTATGTTGTTTAACATCATGCAGTAAGGATGCTCATGCCACCAAAGAAGCATCAATGAGATATGGTGTAGAGATTAATCATATGGGATGCTCGTAGAATGAATCTCTTCCCATTTTTGGGGATAGCGTATCATCCCATTATGATCATACATGGGGAATCTTATGTTCATCACACAAGTTAAGCCTACAGTTTAACATAATGTACTGAGGATGTTGTCATGTTGTTTAACGTCGTACGACTAAAATGATAGAGGTATGAAATTTTCCATCATGAAGCTTGGAAGGGGTTATTCCTATTCCTAGGTAGAACCATGTCAAGGTGAGAAGAAGATCTTGCATAAAGGCCTCATATCCCTATGAAGAAAGGTTGGTGGTTTTCCTTGTTGATTTCACCCTTATGACTTACATATCTCTTGTGCATTCACCTCTGGGTGGTTTATGGTGTAAACACAGTCATGGAAATCAGGAGTCATATTATTAGGGTTCCTATTATTAGGAAAAAAGTTTTTAGGGTACCTATTCTTAAGAGAAAATTTAATATAGATTTCCAAGATGTTTCATTGGAAAAAGGGGTAGATAGGAGGGTTAAAGAGACTAGTCACATGGAAGATCGAAGTATGGATGATCCTAATTGGTTTTGGGTAAGGCACATAAGCACTCAACTTGTTCAGAACTATGTTTAGATGAAGTAGGAATTGGGATGAGGATAAAAAATATTTTTTTAACAACTCTACAGTTGTGCATGTAAATAGGGTTGTGTGAAGAAAAGGCTCTAGTGCAAGTATGTTCCATGGATATAGGGGTATAGGTGCACACAATTGTTGGAGTTACATAGATCCTAGGGTTGTGTAAAGGTAAATAATATTTAATGAATCCATTCACCCATTAATGTAAGTCTCATGATTATGTATCATACATGATACATGCTATGTTGGGGCCCATGTGAGTTTGGTCACACAAAATCACTACCTTTGATGTTCCATGAATTTTTGAGTATCATGATGATCTTGGAATTCTAAGTTTCATGAGTGAAATATGAATCTTTACCTACCGAATCAATAATTGAATGTGGGGTGGGGGTGAGTTTCTACTTATAGTTAAAATGGGTGGTTGTCGGTGCACAACTCTCCTTGGTCATGCAATACTATTTTCATGACATCCATGCCATTTCCATTAGAAGATAAGTTTAAAAGGTTTTGATTTATCGGAGCCTTTTACAAGTGAGTAATTCACATGATAGTCAAGGTTGCGTGTAATTGTCCAATCTTGCATTCCATCCCCTTTACAGAATTGTTGTTTCTCTAAGGCATCTATGGAACCTGTTCTCTTTAATGATGAATTTTCACACAAGTTTAATTTATCCAAACATAGTTTTTTCATGAAAACCTATGATGTTGTGTAAAACCCCCTGGGAAGATTTAGGATGGTTCTTTAGGCTAATTGATGTCCTTTATTTGAGGAAAACCCATATCCTAGGGGATAACACACATTTTTGGCATCCATAGTGATCAAGGTTATCATGTCCAAAGGGAACCATTAGATTTGGATGACTTGTATGAATAACCATGCATGATCTAACTAAAATTTCCAAAAGAATTTTCCTAATCTAGATTACTTGTGAAAATGACTTCACACAATCTTGTTGACTTTTCCAAATGATTTCACATGATCTGACTGACTTGTCTAAAGGAATTTTCATTAACTAGTGGACTTTTCCAAAGGGCGTTGTATGATATAGCTAACTTTCCTAAAGGAATTCTCATGGTTTTCAAAACATTAAAAAAGGGTGGTTCATGATCATGAAATGATCACGTGAAACACATGATCCCTTCATGTGATCGAGGCTGAATTTATTGAAGGGTGTCACATAATCTTCATGATATGTCTAAAGGGACATGTGATCTAGTTGAATTATCTAGAGGACCTCACATGATCTTAAAAACATGTGAAATGGGTGTCACATGATCCATGAACTAATCAGGTAAAGTGCATGTACCCTTTTTATAAAAAACGTCATATCCACCTTCACATGAAGCCTCCATCATTTACATCTTTTCATCACTTTAACACCTTTATTATTTATTAGACATTTTATCACTCAGAGACACCAAAGGTCCTTCGTATGATCTGACCTTCATTCCATATTCCCTTTGCGTGATCTATGAATGGATCACATGTAGAACATGACCCTACCACATAATATTTTGAATCCATCACCTGGATTATTATATGGAAGACTCTTTCAATCAGGATTTACTTCACATGATTTCTTACCTTTGAGTGTTCTCTGTCTCATCTCCCTCTCTCCTATCTATGTTATTATCTCTTATCTTCCACTATCACACATCATTATTTCAAAGAGGAAGGTATGAGTTTATATATGATAATGTGGCCACTATTTCCACCACTTTTCAAGGTAAACGTGTCACATGCACTGACTTGAGGTTTTGGAAATCTTTTCATGATCGGAGTTATATGATGCATATGTGATCGCAAGATAGAATCACATGACAGGATTCAGATGATCATGCAGCATCTCCCTATAAAAATTCTAAGGTATTTGTGTGATTTCATTGAGTATTTTCATAGTTTTTAAATATATCCATGGAAAATCATTAGAAACTCGCTGAAGTCTTCATGTTAAACAAAACATGTAAATGATGGATGTTTCTTGTGAAGAGAAGATATGATATTTTTTATGTGAAGATGGATGATGTTAGTGTAGCTTTCATGATCATTATAATTTATCTTGAGATCCATTATACATATTATTATGACATCATCTTGTTCGCATCATTGTATTCATGTGATAGTTTATATTCTTCTACACTTGTTCATGTTATACATATCATTCACATGAATGATGAACTTCTTGTGATGGTTTGGTTCTTCCTTCATAAAATACCATGAATGAAATAAATAAGTTTCATGCATGGTTTGGGATGGTCGAGCATCTTGGATACTTGGATTCATTAACATAGATGGATGGCATGGAGGATGTTGAGTGTTGGAGTCGATGTCGGTCATCAAAACAGGATATAAGGTTGAATATGATCATAGGCTCAATCAGATGGATACGGTTCACGTGATGAGATGGATGAGGTTATGTCTATCCTTTTTAAATCACATAAATAGTACCACACATGAATTTTTCCCACATATGTATTCTAAGTGGAATTGTAGTTCTTAATAAGTTATCATGAAAACTAGTTTTTCTAGAAGCAAGTACTGGAGTCCACTCTCAATCTTCATCAACATCGACCTAGGATGGAACTATTCTATGATGTTCTATCGACCCACAAAATGACTCTTGTCCTCTTTCCCATGGACATGTGTGTACACTCACACTTGTTGCCTCTGTTATCCACACATGATGTCTCCATGGGTTTATTAGAGGCAAATCCCATATATGCTCGGGTTAAGCTAGTAGGCTAGCTAGCCATGGATAGTTATATTTTTGTGGCTAAGTTCATACTTAAATTAGAATAAAAAATAAGAAAATGAGTGAAATAAGGTCCATAATATGTGACCTTATAAAATTAATCTCAACCCCAAACCTTTAATCTTCAACAATTCCACATACACACCTCCTTATAAGTCCTTCCTGCATAATATGAATTGTATTTTAAAAGGATTGGAACTTCTAAAATTCCAAGTGGAAATGTTCGTAGTTCAAAATTATGGGTCAAAATAAATGCCCCCCTAGAATCTGATTCACACAGAACGAAATTAATTTGATTATAAGGTCAATGTAGATCACTTTTCTATGTACTTAAACATTTGATGGTATTTGATATTGAACCCCATGAGAGGATTCATTAAGGAAAGTGTGTTGACTGGGGGATTTTGATCACCACCAAGAGGACAATATCAACTTAAGGTTATCTAGTTTTCATAAGGGATAACCTATAGGTTTCCAAGACAAATAATATTCTCAAGTAATTTTGTTTACCAAAGGAATAATCTTAGTTTTAGGCACATATATCCTGAATTAGATAATAGGTAAAAATTCCAGTATGGAAATGGGATTGGGATGGAAAGGAAGTTGTGGCTGTGTCCAAGATAGGGGAACAATATTTCGCGATATATCCCAAGGGAAATGGGAATCAAGCCATATGTAGTTTTGAGATGGAAACTCCTATACAGATCAAGTTCATACATAAGGTATATGGGTTCATGCTTGAATAACATGATAATGAAAGCACCTATATAGATCTGGCTCATATACAGAAAAGGTGATTTCATCACTTTATGAAAAAATCATGGGTTGGGACCCATTTTCAGTGTGGGTGTTTCATGTATCTTGATCTCGTTCTACATTACAATCCACACAGAGTAGTACACTCTAATAAATTTAGGTTCTTGTATGATAGACCCAATATCTTATAGTTTCAAGACATTATATGACTAGGAACCCATAGAAAGATCCTATGAAATAGAGGTGTGCTCTAATTTTTTCCTAGGTTAATGGGCCTAGAGAGCGTAGATTAATTTTTTAGGGCTATATGGGTGGCCCCACAAGCTTGGTAACTTTTTATTTTTTCCCTAATTTTTTTCTAATCCATTGAGGGAGAGGATTAGAGGTTATGAAATTGGATTTTTCTTAGGATTACCTTTATAGTTTTACATACTAATATGTTTTGTGCCTTTTCCATTTCATACATTCTTAATGTTTCCTGGATTACATTGTGTACATGTCCAGCTATCAGAGACTCAAATTTTTCCAAGGGTTACATTCGTGGGTTTTCAACCTAGAGAGCTTTATATATCTTTCAATTAGTATTTTTAATGTCTTTAAAGTAGGATTTATGGGGTACTATAATTTTAGTTCAAACAGTTTAGACCCTTGTTTTTTATAGTTTAGGGTATTCCAGGTAAGACCTGATGTTTTTTTAGTTTAGGGTCTTTTAGTTCAGACCTTCTATTGCTGCAGTTTAGGGTCTTCTAGCTCGTACATTCTATTTATATAGTTTATGGGATTCTAGCTCAAAAAATATATTGTTTTAGTTTAGGGTATTCTAGATCAGAATTTCTATTGTTTTAGTTTAGGGTCTTAGAGCTCAAAGATTTTGTTAATGTAGTTTCGGGTCTTCTACCTCAATCCTGATGTTGAGGGTTATGGAGGATGGGTATTCATGAATGGTTATAGAACCCTACATCCTTTGAAGGATGGATATTCACAAAGGGTCTGACCACCATTCATTCTTACTATGAATGGATTCGGTACATAGTGGTGTAACATCAAGGGAATAAAATCTACTTGGATAGTTTCCATTTGGGTTGTGTAAATCACATCTCAAAAAGTTTGAATTGAAGGTGATGAGATGGGGTAGACATACGACAACCCTTAACTTTATTACAAATTTAATCATGATTTATTACATAAGAGTACACTTAATAAATCAAAGGAGTTTAAGAATACTATTTTAATTAGGTAATTAGGTACATTACATAACATCTTAAAACATGGGTTACAACAGAATTGTTGAAAACTTATGTAACATGATAAAAATATTCCAAAATTCTTAAAACTATATGGGATAACCTGGGGGCATACAAAAGAAAGGGGTGAGATATGAATCCCAGTAAGAGAATAAAAAAATCATAAGATAAACAAAGTATTACATGTTATACAATAGGCATTTTCATGGGACATAAAAGGGGTGAGAACCATAAACATGAAAATGAGGCACAATATAGCATGATAACATAAAGGCAACAAGGGAATGTGGAAACAATTTTAAACATGTCATCATAAGCATAATTCATGTTTAACCACTCATAAATGATAATATAATGTGATTAGGATAACCTCCCATACACTTTATATGGAATCTCATGTGACTAAAACATTACCTAATGCATTGGAGTGCTATCTGGGCACACCCATCATAATCATATCATGCACATGCATAAGTGTTCCACATATATCATATAACATAATATCATATTTCATAACATTTAATGCCATAATTAAGGAAAGTGGGTTTCATAAATGGAATTACCTAATCAATTAAGTATATTTAAAACAATTTGAATACCCTTGAGTTAAAATGGGTATGACTATACACCTTACAAATGTTTGGCATAGAAAATCGCATTGACATTTCTGAAAGCATAACGTCAGTACTTAAAGATTCATAAAATGGTTCAATGAGTGATAAATGAGTTTATATTTACTTATAAGTAAAAATTAAAGTATGGAGGATATGTAAGAACAAAATAACATGAAAATTTTGGAATTAATAGGCATAAGACAAGGAGGGTTCTTGAATAAAATCTTTGCAAGGAAAAAATCACAGGATAATTTCAGAAGCATAATAGGGGGTACATAATGAATCATGGGGGGATTAATGAGATTTAAAGGGTTCACTAATAACTTGTGAATCATTATTTAAGTATTATATTTATAGAAAAATCATATCCCATCATTATGAATTGTAAGAAAAATAGAATTACATAAATAAGGTGCTTGAATAAAGAGGATAAAGAGAGAATCCAATACTAAATTTCGGCATAGTAATGGCTTAGATAAATGCTATAATGAGAGAGGATAAATGATATATCAATGTTAAGAAAAAAAATTTATAGTATAGGGATATTTATAAAGTTAGGATAACATAACCAATTTAGTTTCAAAAGTATAATTACAATGTCACATCCGTGATTTATTTTTGAGGTATTTCTCTATTTTTGGTCAAGATTTTCCCCTTTGGGTTTCCCTTGAGTTTTTATAAAAAAAATTGAAAATTTGGGTAAACAACATAGTGCACACAATTGGAGCATGGTTTACCAAATCGTGTGCCCTTACCCAGGTAACTATGCGGCCAAGTTTTGTTTCTTATAATAGGCTTATCACATGGTTTTCACATGGTTTGTAAACCATGAGGGCTAACCACGCGGCATGTACTGCTTGGATAGTAAGGGGATCACAGTTCCTGAACAATTTGGAAAACCAAGCATGTGTTAAGGTTATTAAAAATATTGATATTCCTAAACTACCCTCCTTTTAATTTAACCCCAAAACACCCAAACTCACCCCCACACTTGATATTTCAACCCTAGGTGCACCTCCCAATTCCTATCCTCCCCCTTGTGATCCATTTTTGTGGCAATCTTGGTGTTATTTCTCCACGAATCATCAATTAAGTCCCTCATTATTGGATTCTCCCTCTTTTCTAGGGTTTTCTTCCTTATTATTTGGTGGTTTCGTTTTCCAATAGGTTGGGTGTCTGATTTATGGTTAAATCTTGATTCTTGGGGTTAGATATTCATGTTCTTGGTTTGATCTTTCCTTTATAGGATCCCTCAGTGTTGGGTTTTTGGTTTCCACTATTTTTTGGAAATTTCTTCACTTGAGGTAGTTGGTTCTATGCTTAAACATTATTTAATGAATTTGATATTCTTTATTGAGTATTTAACATGTTCTATGATTTATGTGTGTGGTGGGAAAGGTATTATTGAAGGGTTTTGATATGTATATGGCTTAAAAATGGTTTTTCTAAGGGAAATTGGGTGTCTTTCATGTATGAACCCTTATTGTGATTATTTAAGGTGTTTTATAAATTATGCAATATTTTTAAAAAATTATGCAAGTGGTGAGAAACATATTTTGGGATGGTTTTGGTGTATATTTGGATTTGAAAGTGGTTTTGTTAATGAAAATAGTGATTTATAAAATGTGTACATTTTTTGGAATTTATGTATGTAAATTATTGTGATCCTTGTGACATGTGGAATGATAAGTGATCACAAAAGGAAACCTAGGCATCTAGGTGGGTAGACTAGGAATAGTATACTACTGAATCAAAATTGGTTTATCTCAGATTCATCTAGAAGGATTGACTATTACAACACTAACTAAATTATGATGATGATTGGAGACTATTGGGCTTATGGGATGTTCCCTCCTAGTGGCTTGTGCATGAGAATGTTGTTGGTTGTGGTTGATATTCCACGTTTCAATGAGATATGATGTACCTAGTGTCCCATTTCTTGCTAGTTCTTATAGGGTTTTCCAATGACATAGTGCTTCTTTGTGATATTGTACTCACTATCAGAATATGGTACACTTTTTTGGTTATTTGAAAAGAAATAATGTTTTCCTTTAAAATGTTTTCCATAAAAATTTTTCTAGTTTTTCTTTTATAAAACTTACATGTTAATTTATCTTATAATGTTTATATCATAAAATATCTTTTTTTTTGTGGAATCCTACTAGGATTTGGATCACCCACTACTTATATCTTTGGATTTAAGTAGATTTGTTTGTGTTTGACATAGGTAAAGGAAAGATATTTGTAGATGGTGGTTCGGGTTGCTAGTGGTCTCTCCCTTACAATTTTTGTTGGTGATTGTGTATTGAGGGAGATGATACTCTTGTCACATGGAGGTTTTTGGGATGTTTTGGTGTTTCCATTTCATTGTAGTGTTCTTGGTTTTTGTTTGAAGTTGTAAGATTGAATCTGAAAATCGTTATGTCATGTTTGGACATGTGTATTTTGTTATGTGATGTTTACTATAATTGGTTTTTTATGATTATAAAGTCTTAGGAAATCATTCCCAAAGTATTTTATTGTTATTCAAGAACTAGTTTCCAGCCTGTGGGGATTGGGAATTCCCTTTTTTCCATGCCATGGATCAGGTTGGGTGTCGGGTTGGATGTCACTGTGGCTTGGTTCATGAAAAAAACTGTTTCATAGCAGGAATTCTCTTTTTTGGTCAAGTTATTTGGGATGAATTTGGATAGACTAGAGCTAATATTGTTGGGGATTGAAGTTATAGTTATGAGTAGGGTTCATGTACAACACAGCTCATGATAGGACTCGAGACTACCATGGGCTGTTGGGATTTTTTTGACTTATCCTCCAAGTGAGACCTATAGACTGCAAAAAATATAGGGACACTGGGTGTAAGTGGAGTGGTTTGTTTGTCATTTTATTATGACGGGTTTGATTTTTTTGGATTTATGGAATGTTGGTATTATATGTTAAATCTGAAAATTTTCAGAACCATCGTATTGATGGTTTTCTTTGTGGTTTTTACCTAATGTAGGAAAATACCTCCCAAGAGAATTCATGTGAAGTTGCGGGAAGAGGCTGGAGAGAGTTACCCCTCACTAATTTATCAGAGACTTGTGGAATATGTGGTTTAGGATATCCATGCTTTGGGACAAGGTGAAACATTTGGTCCTTTTCTAGTTAGAGAAGTTGAACTAGGTCCTATAAACGACAAAGATTAAGAGTTTGTAAATATCAAGACTACTTCTGTCTAGGGAAATGTTGAACATTAAGAATTATAGGAGTGTATTGATAAGATAGAGTGAATTATTGAGTTCCTAGATACTCTTTAAGTGGTTCGAGTGAAGTGTGCTTAATTTCTATTAGAAGGTCCCAGTCAAAGGTGGTGGGACTCAGTGGTTCAAGCTGGGAAGATTGAGAAGATGAGTTGGAAAGACTTAAAATTCATTTTTAATAAGAAGTATTGTCCTTAGGTATTGGACTAAACCATATCCTAGGAGTTTATAGATATTTAATTTGGTGATCAGCCTATGATAGAGTAAGCTAACCATTTTTTTGATCTAGCTCATTACGCAGATAAGATTTTTTCAAATGAAATAAGGAAATCTTAGAGATTTGATATGGGGTTGCAGCTAGAGATTTATTCTTAGGAATTTTTGTTTACGATGAAGGCCTATGATTAGGTGGTTAATCATGCATGAATGGTTGAGATTGGTCAAAATGGAAAGTTTGGATTTCTTGGAGTAGTGTCATCTGTGGCTAGGGGAAACTATTCAGATAATAATAGGAAGCTGGAAGAGTAGGGAAAGAAGGGAGGTGGTAGTTCAGGCCATCCATCCTAGTTGTATATGTCTGTGGCTTGACATGTTGTGTCGATCGTGTTCCATTAGTGTGGGAAATTGTGGAATGTGCGGTCGATGTTTCTAGCCCCACCCATATCATGTCATCGATGTGGAACTATGGGACACCTACAATGCTTTTTTCAAAGTGACATACCCATATCAGAGTGGTGCAAGATTGATGGATTCTAGGGGGATGAAAACCCAATCTAAACTGTCCAGATCAGTGGGTTCTTGGTTTGGCAGTCATAGAGGGAGGGTTGGATCATCTTTTGGGAAGTGTCTACTCAGGGTAGAGCTAGAGGCTAATGGTCATTCTCAGGCTCAGGATGAGGTGAAGCCCCTTCATGTTGTGGATTAGGCACCAGCAGGATCAGATGAGGAACCTATGATAGTCCGAGGTACTATTTTTATTGAATCATCCTTAGCTACTTTTTTTCAATATTGGTGCTTCTATTTCATTTATCTATACCCATATTGTGAAGTAGTTTAATTTTATAACCATTATCATGTCATTTGTGATGGATTTGGTAACAACGCTTGTTAAGAGGCAAGAGCTGGGTTTCAGGTGTCCGTCTTGTTCACTCACTGTGTCAGGGGTTGAACTGAAATGGGATTTCCTTGTTTTAGAAATGGACCTCTTTGATGTAATACCGAGTATGGATTGTATGGTGTGATTTCAGGAACACATCAATTTCTATAGGTGGAAAGTGAATTTCGTGTCACTTTATGAAGGTACCTAAATTTTTTATGGAGAATTGGATCCTTGGTTAGGTCATGTTGGACCTCCACTCCCGGAATTGGTTAATATCATTTTTTAGATTTATTTGCTCTCATTATAGGATCATATTGGTACTTCTGAGGTTGGATTACCTCCTTTGGTGGATGAGTTCCCAGAGGTATTTTGATATGAATTTTTAGGCTTTCCTCTAGAGCAGGATTTGAAGTTCTCTATAGATTTTTCACCAGGAACATAGTTGATATCTCTTCCCTTGTACCATATGTACCTCACTAAGTTGATGTATTTAAAGGTATAGCTGGAAGATTTGTAATCCAAAGGATTAATTTTCCCGATCATCTCACCGTGGTATTCTATAGTTCTATTTTCTAATAAAGATGATGGATCTCTCTAGTTATGCATCGATTACCGGAAGATGAATAAGGTAACCATCAAGAACAAGTACCCTTTTCCCCGAATTGATGAATTGTTCAATAAGTTAAAGGGGAAATGTGGTTTTCTAAGATATATTTTTGTTTCGGTTGCCACCAAGTCATGGTGAAAGAGGTGGATATACCGAAAATAGGTTTCTAAAGTAGGTACGATCATTTTTAATACTTGGTCAAGCATTTTAGGTTGAAGTATGCTTCAACTATCTTTATGGTTCTTATGAACAGGGTGTTCAATCAGTATCTCGATTCTTTTTTCATTGTATTCATGGACTATATTTTGGTCTATTCTAGATCTTAGGAGGATCATGAGCATCATATAAGGATTTTTTTGGCACTATTTAGGGCCATCGTCTTTATTCCATGTTTTCAAAGTATACCTTCTGGATTAGGGAAGTGAAGTTTATGCACCATGTGATCTCAGAACAAGGGGTTTTGGTGGACCCCAAGAAGATTAGTACTGTGATTTCATGGGGGTATCCAAATAATGTGTTTGAAATTAGAATATTTCTATGCATGTCAGATATTACAGGCGGTTTTTTTGGGACCTATATCATATTTCTTTTTCCATGATAGAACTCACCTAGAAAGGGGTGAAGTTTTAATAGATTCTCTAATTCCAAGAATCCTTTGAGTAACTTAAGCAAAAATTAACCATAGCTCTTTTGTTGATTATAGCATCCCGTCTTTTTATAACATAAACTTTCATTACATTACACAAAACTGAGGATCTTTAAGGTTTAGTGTCTTGGAAACAAGGAACATAATACATGAAAACAACATAAAGCATTCTTCTTAAACACTTGAAAGGCTTGACATGAAAGTAGATAATGAAAACGAGAAGGGTGAAAGAACCCCTTAGAAATTCGGCAGCCTAATGGCGCCACTTAAACTTCAACAAAAATGAATTAATGAGATCAAATAGGGTCTCTCATCATATGAACATAAAAGATCAGTATGATAGATATAGAGATCAAACCCCAACATAATAAAAAGGAACTTGAAAGACTTGACATGAAAGTAGATCATGAAAATGAGAAGGGTGAAAGAACCCCTTAGAAATTCGGCAGCCTAACGGCGCCACTTAAACTTCAACAAAAATGAATTGATGAGATAAAATAGGGTCTCTCATCATATGAACATAAAAGATAACTATGATAGATTTAGAGATCATACCCCAACATAATAGAAAGGAACTTGAAATACTTGACATGAAAGTAGATCATGAAAACGATAAGGGTGAAAGAACCCCTTAGAAATTCGTCAGCCTAACGGCGCCACTTAAACTTCAAAAAAAATGAATTGATGAGATCAAAGAGGGTCTCTCATCATATGAACATAAAATATCACTATGATAGATTTAGAGATCATAACCCAACATAATAAAAAGGAACTTTCAATACTTGACCTGGAATTAGAACTTTGAAAAAAAGAGAAAGGTGAAAGAACCACTTAAAAATTCGGCAGCCTAACAGCGCCACTTAAAACTTCAAAATACTGAATTGAAGAGATCAAATGGGGTATCTCATCATATGATCATAAAATATCAGTATGATAAATTTAGAGATCATACCCCAAAATAATAAAAAGGAACTTGAAATAATTTACATGAAAATAGATCTTGAAAAATGAGAAGGGAGAAAGAATTCGTTACAAAAATTTCGGCAGCCTAACGGCGCCACTTAAAACATCAAAATACTGAATTGAAGAGATCAAATGGGGTCTCTCATCATATGATCATAAAAGATCAGTATGATAAATTTACAGATCATACTACAACATAATAAAAAGGAACTTGAAATACTTTACATGAAAATAGATCTTGAAAAATGAGAAGGGAGAAAGAATTCGTTACAAAAATTTCGGCAGCCTAACAGCGCCACTTAAAACTTCATAAAAAAAATCATGAGAGTAAGAGGGGATATCTCATTATATGAACATGAAAAGGGAAGTAAGAGGAGTACAAAAGAACATCCTTTAACATAAGAACATGGAGAAAAAAAAGAAATTACATAAAAGAGATTTCTTGAAAAGAAAGAGAGAGGTCTGATCCCTTACCTTAAAACGTAACTCTTAAAACTCAAAGGTTTGGACCTTGAGGGATTGGGGGCACCTTGGGAGGACTCCTTGGGAGGTAAGGAGACCAGAACTTCGTTGAGGATGGTTTTGGAGTCGAAAATATGAGAGGAGGTCTTGGTATTTATAGGGAAAGTGAGGGGACAAGGCATTAATGGCCAAGGGACACCTCAAAAGTGGTTTTCTCAAAAGCATGGGCCCTCCCATGGTACTTCCCATAGAGTTAGGCCACATGGGTACCCCCACACAATAATTCATCCTCTTTAGTCGACCATCCCTTAAAATATCTCATGACATCATCATGACACGGTTATGATGTCATTAAACATACCGAAACCCTAAAACTGTATTTTTTACTATTCACTGAAAATTCAACTTTCTCAGAAAAATCCCAAAATTTTACATTAACCAAATATCAATGCTCTGATTTCAAAAAATGAACTCTATTTTATAAAAATAATTTTCTAAATATTTTTAATTCATTTTTTTAAATAAACACACTATTCACCGAAAATTCATTTTTTTCAGAAATATCCCCAAAAATTACCTTAACATAATATCGATGCTTTGAGTTCAAAAATGAAATCTATTTTATAAAAATAATTTTCTAAATATTTTTAATTTAATTTTTAATTAAAAAACACTATTCACCCGAAAAAACTAATACTTGAATAATAATTTATGAAACTGTTATTTACCCATTTTATTGAATCTCATTACTTAATCTAGGTGTATAAATTATATTAAAACTTTCTTTGAGTGAATTTACTAATCAATTTGGTCACATTACTAATCCTAAGCGTAAAATCACTATTCATAATTTACTATTCATCAAAAATCAAGTTGATCTTATTAGACTTGAAATTTTGTACTGAACATAATTATAGAAGACTATTTTTTGAAAATCATTACACATTTTTATTTATTTAAGGTTTACATAAACATTTTTAAAATATCCTTTCTCTAAAATTCATAAAAAATATGCATACTATATTTATCCGGACATTTGAAAATTCATAAACTTCATCATAAGAAGAAATCCCAATTTTTTATTTAAAACAAAGGATTACACAAGGCAGTTACGGTCTCCTTACATAGCCCCTTATCACACCAGCATAGGACCTAAGTGTAAGGTGTGCTAAGGTGAGAGAATCTGAGGGAGGCTCGACCAACATCGCACGAGTAGTAATTTCTATCAGTTTGAACTTCTCGTGAATGATATCCCGTTCTAGCTTCACACGATGAAGTTCAGCTTGGGTTTGGTCCAGAGCAAATCCCAGTGGTGCTACCTCCTTCCCAAGTTCTGTTAGATGGGCTTCGATCGGTCCAAGACTACTGGGTGAGGCCATCGAATCTTCTTTATTTATTAATTAACCAATATTTCTTGTATTTAGAGACAATAGTCAAAACGTTTAGTTTCCAGCGGTCATATTGAACAATGGTCAAATAACAGTCAAAACCCAACAGTCTCATTTTAATTATACTCATGTTATCAAATGAAACATTTTTTTGAGTATAAAAATAAAATAAAATAACACATAAAATTAGGAAACAAGATTTATTTAAAATTTTGGGTAGTTACAATCTTCCCCCCTTAAGAAATTGCGTCCTCGCAATTTTTAAAATTGGGTTTTGAAATTTCATTGAAAGTCCCACATCAGAAAAGGAGTCAGTAAAACTATTACTTTAAAAGAAAGAAAGGGAAGTACAAACGTCACCCGAGTTAACCCACACTAGGATTACATGTAGGAAAACATGGACGTGGAGGAGAAAACAAAGGGTCAAGTTCTGAGGGAGAGTGATAGAGAACATGATTAGGAGAAAGTTAACCATAAGAAAATCCCAAACTTATGATGTGTGTAAACGGTCTTTGATTACCTAGTAGGAAACGTAAACCAACAAGAATTTTGTTTTACGTTTCTTTTCATAATTTTGAGGAATTCATTTACTACATAGAACAAAAACATAAGAAAATATACCTACCTTCAAGTAGAGTTTCATCCTTTAATAAGTCCCTACCTACACTAATCTTTTCTCCAAATTATGAGAATTCAAAAACACTTGGTCTCATAAAAAGCACAAGAATCATCTTCTAGAGAATCACATAATCTACAAAAGATTAACTATCTATTTCTTCTATCTTTAAACATTATCCCAAAAACAGAAAGGTTAAGGTAAAATAACTCTTCAAAAAGAAAGAATCCCATAGGAATGAAAACTACTTTTAAATCTTCAAAGTTACATGGTACTACCCAAAGTTCATCATAGACCATTCCATAAATAACGGTCCTTAAAATTCCTCAAAATAAACCAAACTAAGATTGAAACCCAAATACAAGAAGGATTTGATAACATAGTCTTCCAAAATAAACTTCATTGTTCATCTCCAAACAACATCAACCACTCCTAACATCTTATAACAAAAGTAGATAACCTAAACATATTTTACTCCAGATAGGTTAATCATTCCCATAATTAACCTAAATTAATATAAGTCCACCTTAAATTCATCGATTATTCAAAATATAAGTCAACCTTACTCCTCAATGAAAATACCGTAGTAATCTATTTACCTCGATTATATAGGGTCCCTAAAATAGTGAACGTCTTCCAAAATAATAATCATATTTTAATCCCCTAATCATCCATGTCATATTAATACGACAATCATCACATTTCCTATCACATTGGTTGTTGGGTCATGTTCTTCCATTTCCCACCATTAACTAAGAAGAGAAAGAATATTTAGGGGCTTAAGTACGTAGCCAATAATCATGAAAAGGAACTGAAAGCATATAAGGATAACTTGTAGAAGAAAATTATACCCTAACTTGTGATCCCCTAGGTTCTCATCTAGGTTATCCATGATCATATATTCTTATGTGAATATTTATTTTATTTTATCTTTGTTCCTTTAACAATGGTTCATACTAAGCTTATTAATTTACCAAAGCATATCCCCCGGGAGTGTCGTAACCAAGAGTGCAGTAAGGCTCGTTGTCGTGTACCAGTTCCCGTTCGAGTCTAGCTCAAAGTGGTGTTTTCGAGTTTTACCCCTATATACATCTGTTCCAGAGCCACCTCTACCTGCTCGTATCCAGACAGGGATGTATTTGCTTGGCAACCCCTTACTCAATACTCACCAAAATACCAGAAAGATTTCCTATAATTAAACTTCTCTATAGGGTTCTTCCTAGAGTTTTCATATCCTAATTTCCACAAATAACTAAACCATCCTTTGATATCAACTATAGCATCCCGTCTTTTTATAACATAAACTTTCATTACATTACAAAAAACTGAGGATATTTAAGGTTTAGTGTCTTGGAAACAAGGAGCATAATACATGAAAACAACATAAAGAATTCTTATTAAACACTTGAAAGGCTTGACATGAAAGTAGATCATGAAAACGAGAAGGGTGAAAGAACCCCTTAGAAATTAGGCAGCCTAACGGCGCTACTTAAACTTCAACAAAAATGAATTGATGAGATAAAATAGGGTCTCTCATCATATGAACATAAAATATCACTATGATATATTTAGATATCATACCCCAACATAATAAAAAGGAACTTTAAAGACTTGACATGAAAGTAGATCATGAAAATGAGAAGGGTGAAAGAACCCCTTAGAAATTCGGCAGTCTAACGGCGCCACTTAAACTTCAACAAAAATGAATTGATGAGATCAAATAGGGTCTCTCATCATATGAACATAAAAGATAACTATGATAGATTTAGAGATCATACCCCAACATAATAAAAAGTAACTTTCAAGACTTTACATGGAATTAGAACTTTGAAAAAAAGAGAAAGGTGAAAGAACCACTTAAAAATTCGGCAGCCTAACGGCGCCACTTAAAACATCAAAATACTGAATTGAAGATATCAAATGAGGTCTCTCATCATATGGTCATAAAATATCAGTATGATAAATTTAGAGATCATACCTCAACATAATAAAAAAGAACTTGAAATACTTTACATTAAAATAGATCTTGAAAAATGAGAAGGGAGAAAGAATTCGTTACAAACACTACTGGAAAGTTGATCTTTCCCAACACTTCTATACCAACGATTTGTAAAAACCATTGGTATAGATACCATTTCCCAACGGTTCACTAAAACCGTTGGGAAAGGGTCCTCTTTCCCTCCTCTTTCCCAACGGTTCATCAAAACCATTGGGAAAGGGTCCTCATTCCCTCCTCTTTCCCAACGGTTCATCAAAACCATTGGGAAAGAGTCCTCTTTCCCAACGGTTCTCCAAAACTGTTGGGAAAGGGTCCTATTTCCCTCCTCTTTCCCAACGGTTCACCAAAACTGTTGGGACCGTTGGGAAAGGGATATCCCAACGGTTTTCAAAACCGTCGGGATAGGTTCTTTAATTTTTTTCCAGATCCACTAACCGAGAACATTATATAAATCAAAATTTTAAATAATTTTGATAATACATATATATATTTCTGAAATTATGTTTACAAAGTGATGTTAGCTTAGTGGTTAAGTCGTTCGATTATAAACGAGGGGTCCTAGGATCAAGTCCCAGCGGTGATTTTATTTTTGGAATTTATATTCCAATGGTTCCATTACAGTTGGTATAGATTTCATATTACCTATACCAACGGTTTCCAAAACTGTTGGTAGAGGTCTATACCAACGGTTTTCTGAGAACCGTTGGTATAGACCTATCCCAACGGCTTAATTGGCTACAGTTCTCCAAACCATTGATATAGGCTATACCAACGGTTTGGAGGCCTATACCAACGGTTCCAAACCGTTGTTAAAGGTTAGTTTTCCAGTAGTGAAAAATTTCGGCAGCCTAACGGCGCCACTTAAAACTTCAAAATACTAAATTGAAGAGATCAAATGGGGTCTCTCATCATATGATCATAAAATATCAGTATGATAAATTTAGAGATCATACCCTAACATAATAAAAAGGAACTTGAAATACTTTACATGAAAATAGATCTTGAGAAATGAGAAGGGAGAAAGAATTCGTTACAAAAATTTCGGCAGCCTAACGGCGCCACTTAAAACTTCATAAAACGAAATAATGAGAGTAAGAGGGGATATATCATTATATGAACATGAAAAGGGAATTAATATGAGTATAAAAGAACATCCTTTAACATAAGAACATGGAGCAAAAAAATAAATTACATAAAAGAGATTTCTTGAAAAGAAAGAGAGAGGTCGGATACCTTACCTTAAAACGTAACTCTTAAAACTCAAAGGTTTGGACTTTGAGGGCTTGGGGGAACCTTGGGAGGACTCCTTGGGAGGTAAGGAGACCAGAACTTCGTTGAGGATGGTTTTGGAGTCGAAAATATGAGAGGAGGGCTTGGTATTTGTAGGGAAAGTGAGGGGACAAGGCATTAATGGCCAAGGGACACCTCAAAAGTGGTTTTCTCAAAAGCATGGGCCCTCCCATGGTACTTCCCATAGAGTTAGGCCACATAGGGACCCTCACACAATAATTCATCCTCTTTAGTCGACCATCCCTTAAAATATCTCATGACATCATCATGACATGGTTATGATGTCATTAAACATACCGAAACCCTAAAACTGTATTTTTTACTATTCACTGAAAATTCAACTTTCTCAGAAAAATCCCAAAATTTTACATTAACCAAATATCAATGCTCTGATTTAAAAAATGAACTCTATTTTATAAAAATAATTTTCTAAATATATTTAATTCATTTTTTTAAATAAACACACTATTCACCGAAAATTCATTTTTTTCAGAAAAATCCCCAAAAATTACCTTAACATAATATCGATGATCTGAGTTCAAAAATGAAATCCATTTTATAAAAATAATTTTCTAAATATTTTTAATTTAATTTTTAATTAAAAAACACTATTCACCCGAAAAAACTAATACTTGAATAATAATTTATGAAACTGTTATTTACCCATTTTATTGAATCTCATTACTTAATCTAGGTGTCTAAATTATATTAAAACTTTCTTTGAGTGAATTTACTAATCCATTTGGTCACATTACTAATCCTAAGCGTAAAATCACCATTCATAACTTACTATTCATCAAAAATCAAGTTGATCTTATTAGACTCGAAATTTCGTACTGAACATAATTGTAGAAGACCATTTTTTGAAAAATCATTACACATTTTTATTTATTTAAGGTTTACATAAACATTTTTAAAATATCCTTTCTCTAAAATTCATCAAAAATATGCATACTATATTTATCCGGACATTTGAAAATTCATAAACTTCATCATAAGAAGAAATCCCAATTTTTTATTTAAAACAAAGGATTACACAAGGCAGTTACGGTCTCCTTACATAGCCCCTTATCACACCAGCATAGGACCTAAGTGTAAGGTTTTCTAAGGTGAGAGAATCTGAGGGAGGCTCGGCCAACATCGCATGAGTAGTAATTTCTATCAGTTTGAACTTCTCGCGAAGGCAATCCCGTTCTAGCATCACACGATGAAGTTCAGCTTGGGTTTGGTCCAGAGCAAAGCCCAGTGGTGCTACCTCCTTCCCAAGTTCTGTTAGATGGGATTCGATCGGTCCAAGACTATTGGGTGAGGCCATCAAATCTTCTTTCTATATTAATTAACCAAGATTTCTTGTATTTAGAGACAATAGTCAAAACGTTTAGTTTCCAGCGGTCATATTGACCAATGGTCAAATAACAGTCAAAACCCAACAGTCTCATTTTAATTATACTCATGTTATCAAATGAAACATTTTTGTTGAGTATAAAAATAAAATAAAATAACACATAAAATTAGGAAACAAGATTTATTTAAAATTTCGGGTCGTTACATTGATCATTATAAAATCTTTAAAGGTCTACATGACTTATTGCAGTGCCTCAAGTATGGTTCTTGTATGCATGCTTATGAAATTTGACCATATGGTGGCATATGGATCTCACCAAATCCGACCACATGAAAATAATTTCCCTACCCATGACCAAGAGTTAGCAGTGATGATGCATGCCTTAAATAAATGGCATCGTTATCTTTTAGGGGAGAAGTTTTTGGTTTATTTTAATCATAAGAGCTTAGAATACACTTTCTCCTAAACAGATTTGAACTTGAGACAATTCCATTGGGTAGAGTAACATCAGGGGTTAGACATTGATATAGTTTATATACCAAGAAAAGGTAAATTTGTGGTATATACCTTGAGTAGGAAAGTTCCAATGCAAATGTTGAAAGAGTCTAGTGTTGAGTGGATGTAGATGGGTCTTTTTTCCCAATTGCATTTGGTGACCAAGGAGTATAGTGGAGGTACGTTCTTGGACATTGTTCAGCCAATTAATTCTCTTATGGATTTGATTCATCATGATAATTCTGATGATGAGTTTTACCAGAAGTCTATTCAGTCTTTTCATAATGGGGAGACACCTTGTGATTGGTCATTTTCTCCCAATGGATTTTTATGATTCAATGGACATCTTGTAGTGTCGTTATCTCTTAGGAAGGTGGTGATGTAAGAGAGTCACCAGTA
This sequence comes from Viscum album, assembly GCA_963277665.1. Classification (NCBI taxonomy): domain Eukaryota; kingdom Viridiplantae; phylum Streptophyta; class Magnoliopsida; order Santalales; family Viscaceae; genus Viscum; species Viscum album. Next base: position 566,615,083 of record OY728153.1, on the reverse strand, counting down.
TCAATGGTCCGTTTATCCTAGTTCCACGAAGATGTATTAGGACACATGATGATAGTTCTGGTGGCCATGTATGAGGTGGGATATAGATGACTTCGTATTGAGGTGTTATAGGTTTCAGCAGGTAAAAGAAGAGCATCAAAGGACCTATGGTTTTCTTCAACTTCTACCCATTCCTACCTAGAAGTGGGATGATAATTCCATGTATTTTATCATGGGATTACCTCGTACACCCTAGGGTAGTAATTCCAATTGGGTGGTTATTGATAGTTTGACAAGTTCATCCCATTTCATTCCAATCAGAGATTTATTTAAGGTGGAAGATTTGGGCCGAATATATGTTCAAGTGATAGTGAATATTCACAGTGTGTCATTGGAAATTTTTTCTAATAGGGACCCCCATTTTACCTCTCTGTCTTAGTAATTCCTTCAAAAGGAAATGGGTTCATAGGTCAAATTGATCACATCATACCATCCTCAAACATATGGTCAGACAGATCTAGAAAATAATATTATAGAAGAAATTCTAGGAGCATGTTTCTTGGATTTTTGAGGCTCATGGGATATCCATTTATAATTGGCTGAGTTTACAAATAAAAATAGATACCAATATTCAATTCAAATGTCTCCATTTGAGGTTCTTTATGTTCGGTCATATCGTTTTCCCTTGTGTTGAGATGAGGTGGGTGAGACCTCATTGTTGGGGATCAAGTCTTATGTAGAAGACATCTCAAAAGGTCAATCTGACCAGGAAGTGGTTATTGACAACTCAAAGTCAGAAAAATCTTATGCCGATTAGAGGCACTGAGATCTTGAGTTTTATATAGGTGACTGGGTGTTCCAAAAAGAGGCACCTCGCTTAGGTCACCATTTCTTGGGTAAGCAAGGGAAGCTAACATCGAGGTATCTCATACCTTTTGAGATCACTGAGTGGGTTAGGAAGGTGGAATACTAGTTAGATTTTCCTTCACATTTGATGTCAATTAATGACGTGTTCCATGTCTCTCAGTTGAAGAAGTAAAACCCAGATACATCTCATGTGTTGAATTAGGAAGAGTTGGAAATAGAGCATGATTTATCTATGTTTTGAGCAGCCAATGCAGATAGTGGATTTCCAAGAGAAATCGATTTATGGAAAGTCTATTGTTCTATTCCAAGTCCTTTGTAAACATGGAAATTATTTTCATGATACTTAGGATAAAAAATTATGGGTTGATCAAGAGTATCCATTTTTATTCTCTAATCAAACATCGGGTTGAATTTAGAGGAAGAAAGGTTTTCATGGTGGGGAGAATTTTCACACCCATGATTTATTTTTGAAGTATTTTTCTATTTATTTTTAGAGATTTTAACCTTGGGTTTTTCTTTTAGTTTTTGGTGAAAAATATGAAAATTTGGGTAAACATCACGGTGCGCATGGTTGGTGCATGGTTTACCAAACAGTGTGCCCTTACACAAGTAATCGTGTAGCCCAGTGGTGTTTCCAGGTAGAGTCTTATCGCATGGTTATCGCATGGTTTTTAAATCATGTTGGCTAACTGTGCATCATGTACAACTTGGAAAGTAAGGAGATAACATTTTCTGTATGGTTTCGAAAACCGTGCGCATGTCCAGGTCATTAAAAATCTTGAAATTCCTAAACTACCCTCATTCAAATTTAACCCAAAAAAAACCCAAACTTAACCCCCCTCCCACTCAGTATTTCTTCCCTAGGAGTGCCTCCCCTTCCTCTCCTCTCCCTTGGGATCCATTTTGGTGGCAATATTGGTGTGATTTCTCCATGAATATTCAAGTAAGTCCCTCGTTCATTGGTTTATCCCTCTTTTTTAGGTTTTCTTTCTTCTTCTTTGGGGGTTTTGATTTTCAGCAAGTTGGGTGTATGATTTAGGATTGAATCTTGATTCTTGTGGTTCTATCTTGATGTTATTAGTTTGATATTACCTTTATAGGGTCCCTCAGTGGTGTAGTTGTTGGTTTCCACCATTTTCCGGAAGTTTCTTCACTTGAGGTACGTGGTTCCATGCTTAAACATTATTTTAAGACTTTAATATGCTTTCTTGAGTATTTAAATGCGTTCTATGATTTATTTTTGTGGTGTAAAAGGTGTTTTTGAAGGGTTTTTATATGTATATGGCTTAAAAATAGGTTTTCTTAGGGAAATTGGGTGTATTTCGTCTCTGAACCTTTTTTCTGCTTCTTAAAGGTGTTTTATAAATTATACAAGATGTTTAAAAAACTGTCGCAAGTGGTTAGAAACACATTTTGGGATGGTTTTGTTTTGTGTTTGGATTTGAAAGTTGTTTTGGTTGTCAAAATAGTGATTTATCAAATGTGTTTACATTGTTTGGCATGTGTGTATGTAAATTGTTTCGATCCTTATGACATGTGAAATTATAAGTGATAACTAAGGGAAACCTGGGTATTGAGGAGGGAGGACTAGGAATAGTCTGTTATTGAATCGAAAGTGGTTCAACCCAGATTCATCTAGCAGGATTGGCGATTACAAAACTAACTAAATGATGATGATGATTAGAGACCACTAGGACCGTGGGATGTTCCCTCCTAGTGGATCATGTATGAGAATGTTTTTGGTTGTGGTTTCTGTTCCATGTTTCACCAACATATAATGTACCTCGTGTCCCATTTATAGCTAGTTTAGGGGTTTCCCATGACATAGTTCTCCTTTGTGATATTTTACTCACTGTCAGCGTATGATATACTTTGTTGGTTACTTTAAAATAAAGAAAGTTTTCCTTTAAAAAAAATTTCATAGAAATGTTTCAAGGTTTTATTTTATAGAACTTGCATGTTAATTTATCTTATAATGTTTATAGCATGGAATCTCTTTTTTTGGGTGGCATCCTGTAGGGATTTGACTCACACCCTACTTACACCTTTGGGTGTAAGTATACTTTGTTATGTTTGACATAGGTAAAGGAAATATTTTTGGATATGGTGGTTCGGGTTACTAGTGGACATTCCTTTGCAGGTGTTGTTGGTGATGGTGTCTTGAAGGAGATGCTCCTCTTTTCACATAGAGGTTTTTGGGATGTTTTGGTGTTCCCTTTTCATTGTAGTGTTCCCGATTTTTGTTTAAAGATTTATTCTTGAATCTAAAAATTGTTATGTCATGTTTGGACATGTGTATTTGGTTATGTGATGTTTATTATCTTCGGTTTTTTATGATTATAAAGTCAGGTAAAATCATTCCCAAAGTATTTTATTGATACCCAAGAACTATTTGACAGCCCATGGGGATCAGGAATTCCCTTCGGGCCATGCCACATATTGCTTTGGGTGCGGGGTTGGATGGCACTCCATCTTGGTTCGTGATATACAAATAAGGTCCTTGAATGGAAAAGAAGCGAGGGAAAGTCCATTACCTTGAGAGGGTGAATCCAAAAGATTGGGAGGAGCTTCTTGAGATAATGGGGAACCTTGGGTGTAATCTAGAGATGGGATTTTAGAGTAAGGAAGTGCTCTAATTTTTTTAGTGAAGAGAAAGAAGATCTTAGGTGGGTTTATATAGGAAAAGATATGGTAGTTCTTATTATTTCCCAAACTTAGGTTTTGGAATCTATATAATAAAGTAATCAAAATTGAAAACCTTCCCATGATTTTTTCATATTTTCTCAACTAAATAATAGTGGTTTTAGTTATTTTATAAGGAAAATTTCTTAACTCAATATAATTTTTCCCTTGGATATTTGGAAGTGAGTCATGTTTATAAAGAATTGATTTTAAAACCTTAAAATATATTACCGGTTTTGGTGGATTCATAAAGGCTTTAAAAAATTAATAAATAACCTCAAAACAAATTATTTTTAAGGGTAAACATATATTTGGTTGTGGATACCATTTATATAATTTATTACATCACTTTTGGGTCATTGTGATGTCATAATACACATCGTATAATATTTAATTTTTACCCAAAAATTCGATTGTCTCAAAAAATGATGAAAAATTAACTGTTGGATAATTTTGAAAAACTAATTCCAAAAACAATATTTTTTATCAAAATAATTCTATAAATATGTGAATTTTCATTTTTAAAACAAGAATCTAAATTTATTGAGAAATGATGGGTTTTTTTGACAATAACATTTTTCGAAAACTTATAAAAATTACATTCAAATTCATAAAAATTATATTGAAATTTATATTTAGTAAATATTATTTAATTTTATTATTTAATTAAAATATATTTTATTTTTAAAATTCATGAATTCATCAAAAAGTAATGTCTTAATTGAAACTTCATATTACACAAAAATATATTTTTTGTTTTATCATATCAAAATCAACATCATTTACAAAGTAACAAAAACAAGAAGTGAATATATTCATTATTATTTAAAAAATAACTAGTAAAATAATTAGGTTCTTGATACATATACATTTATTACACAAGAGAACACCACAAGGGTAAGGTGTGCGATGGTGATATTATCATGGGTTGGTTTAGTGTACATGGTTTGGGTTGTGACCTCGATGAGATTGAACTTCTCCTATAAATTGTTTTTATCATGAATTTTTATTGGATATTGGCTTGGGATTGGTAAATGGAAAATACCAATGATGTTATCTCCCTTAAAATATTTGATAAATGGGATTCATATTGTATGATCCTACTAGTTGAGTCCAACACTTCTTTTTTCTGTGTTAATTGGATTAATCATAACCCTATATTTATACTAATCATATGATAAATTTTCAATGACTATTCTATCAATGATTACGATTCTTAATGGTCTTTTAAATACAATAGGAGATAATAAAACCTAATAAGTGAATGTGTTTTATATAACCATAATAGGTCATTTAATTCAATAACAAAGGAAATTTTATTTATAAAAGTTTGTGTTGTTATAATCTTCCCCAATTCATAAATTTCACCCTCAAAATTTTCATTTCGCACAATAAAAAGGATTATGGTAATTCTATTTAATCACCTCCTCTGGTTCCCATGTCACTTCTTCAAAAATGCAGTTTCTCCATAGAACTTTGACCGGGTTCATTGTCTTATTTTGTAGAAATTTTTCTCTATGATATAGAATCTTCCCCAGTTGCTCCTCATATGAAAGATCATTATCCAATGGTACCACCTATGTATTCATCAAATGTGATGGGTTTAATATGTACTAAATTAAGAGGGATACATGGAACACATAATGTACTTGAGATAGGTTTGGTTGTAGTGCTAGTTGATAGTCCATCATGCTAATGCAATCAATGATCTTAAAGGGACTGGTGTATCCTGGGATAAACTTTCACTTCTTCCCAAATCTCATGACATTATTCCATGGATATATACAGAGGAATACCTTATCCCCTACCTCAAACTTTGGGTCTCATCGATGATTATAATCATAACTCTTCTGTCAACTCTATGTATCCTGGATGTGTTGTTGAATGGTCTTAACCTTTTCCACTATTTCGTAGACCATTTCAGGACTCAGTAGTTTACATTCAACAACTTCATCTCAACATACAGATGTTCATAACCTCATCCCATAAATTGATTCATAGAGATCCATTTGGATTCTTGATTGGAAACTATTATTGTATGAGAACTTCAAAAAAGGAAGATATTGATCTCATACTCCTTTGAATCCCAAGGATCATTCTCTTAACATGTCCTTGAGTGTTTGGATAGTCTGCTCAGATTATACATCATTTTGAGGGTGATAAGTCATGATAAAGTTTAACCTCGTATTTAGAGAATTTTGGAGACTCTTCCATAACTTTGAAGTAAATATTGGGTCTCGATTAGATACAATCAATAGTTTTGTTACTTTCAACCTCATCACTTCTCTAATGTATATCATTACAAGTTGATCGAGTGAGAAGTCCTCTTGGATTACAATTAATTGAACATCCTTTGAAATATGATCCACCATAAACCATATACCATTATTTCCTATTTATGTATTTAAAAGACTAATGACAAATTCCATATTTATATTTTCCTATTTCTATATAGGTATGGGTAATGGTTTCATCATCCCCTTAGAGTTTTTCCTTTCATGTTTCACTTACTGACATACCAGGCACATTGATTTTAAGAACCCAGTTTTTATATGAGGTTGTAGTATAATTATTTATCTTGGACATATTATGGATTCCTAATAAGTTTGTGGAGGTTTTAGGGGTGTCAGGTTCTTATTCAGAGCATATATCCCTAGCCAATAGAAGAAATAACTGGGCCACATGGTTAGTATAAACCATGCAACCCAGACCACATGGTTTCTCCTAATGGTGTGAGGGGTTTTAGAGGGAAAATCAAGGTGCACAATCTACCCTAACCATGCACCCAAGGACTCATGACAATATTGGTTATTTTCAAATTTTATTATATGCATACAACATGGTTGGTGCATAGTTTCTCAAACCATGTGGCCTAATCATGCGGGTCCCCTCTTAAGGTAGTGAGGTGCTCTGGTTGGCATGCAGTTTGGACAATCATGTGGAAAAACCATGTGACCCATTAATTTTTTTTTAAAAGACCATTTTCCCTTAATTTTATAATTAAAAAACCCTCTTATCCTATTTCACATTTATAGTGGCAGGGAGATCCTTTTTCTCATGTTGGATGCTCTCAAGCTCCTCTACCTATGTTCTTGGATATCTTCACTATCTGAAGTATGATTTGATCGTCTATTTTTTCTTTAGATTCCTCCAGGTATGATCTCCAATACATAGGACCTATTCATTATTTTTCTTCCTCTCAATGATGTTGTTTTGATGTAGGCTCATATTCCTTATTTTTAGGTCATCGATCCATTCTTCCATTTTCTTTGGATCCAGACCAAACTAGGGGATGATACTATATGAATAGAGTTCTATAGAACCAAGGTAGTTGGTTTATTAATTTTTACTAAAATTATATTAATTTTATAAATTTTTTTCATTTTTTACATGCCAGTATCATGTGGGGTTGCTTATTAAATTAACATTCCATGATTATAATCTTTGTGCTCGTATTCTAGAGCCCTTTCCATATGTGTTCTTCATGTCGTTGGAGGTTGATACTTCAACCACTACCACCCCAATTAGGTTTGTTCCTTAATTAAGACTCAGTAACCCATCTGGGTTTATTTGAGACAGTGTTCAGGTGTGTTGGCATGACCCTTCTAATGGTAAGACCTTTCTTTGTATGAGGTATGAATTTTTAATGTCTAGAACATGTTTAGTTATCACTCAACCCTTATAAGGTAAGTGTTCCAGTTAATTAATGAACCTTTATAATGTTAAATGAAATTATATTTATAGATGTAATTTTTCTTAGTTAATTATAATTTAATTGAATATGGTTTCATGTCCTTATCATGCCTTTTCATTCTTATTAAAGGTAAAGGAATTGACCTAATAATTGAGTATAAAATCAAAGTGATAAATTGGTTCATATACTTGATATACCTTGTCACACTAATTAAACGTAATCAAATAAACCAAATGACTTATTAAAATTCATGAGTATTACATGGTGTTAAATGAATAATGAATTGTGTATAAGGTTCCTATTTCATATTAACCTTTTCATATTTATAGAAGTGGTTAAACTTGATCCAGAATTTGATCCCTAAGGGAATGAATTGAGCACTCAGAGGACGCCATTCTGATTCAAAGATTCAATTTCCAAGAGAGATACCCACCATGGAACATGGTACTTTCATACTAAAGGATTTAAAACATGATTTAATTTTATTCTTCATTATATTTTTTGGATATTAGGATGCCTCAGATACACTCCTTGGATCCACGTTGATGTCTTTGGACACATGGAGCCATAGATTCAAACCATTGGTTCTAGTCATGATTATCCCTTATTTAACTTGGATGAGATCCTTAAACTTAGTTAGAATCTATTACAGTGTAATTACTTGGTAAATCCCATTATATTACACTTAGACCCTTTATTTCTTTACTACAAGAGTTACTACTATGAGTTGGATAACCCCTGAGGTCAAGGATTCCCTGGTTACAACTTGGATAATCCTTTAATATTATTATGACTTTGATCACATAATTATAAAATAGAAATAATTCATTAAATTCTTACATATTCAAACACATTACCCACTGAGGATAAAGAAGATATGTGATATTTACATTTCTGCACTACTTTACATTTATATATACCTGCACACTATTTCAATTTATATTCATAGACCAAATTGTATAAACACCATTGGAGGTGGACTATATATATTTATCTCACACCCTATCTGGGATATAGATGGTTCCCATGAAGATTACATGTATTTAGTTTTTGATAAGGGGAAGTGTCCCACTTTGGACACCAAACTTGATTTCTTTCTTTAGGATGGAGTTGGGTAGCAGATGACCGAGAAGAAGCTCATGATACTTGGATAGTTTTTGGTCTTTTTTGTTATTTTTTATATCATGTATTTCCTACTGACATGTATATATATTTTTCATTTTTTAGATACATGACATGATATTATCATTTTTTATATGATTCAGCTTTAAGTAGATTATTTTTTATGGAAGTTTATTCTTATCTTCCACTGCCCATTTTTTATTCATTATTATTCTTCCACTACTATTATCCATATGTTATATTATATTATATCAGTTTTTATCCACTTTGAAATGAGATAATAGTATTTCCACGAACACAACCCAGACCCTCACTACTATTTGGAAGCCTCAGGAATATAAGTAGGTGCACTTGAGGCCATGTGGCCCATTGGATCGGGGCACCTTGGAGTGCCACTTAAGTTGGGATGTCACAAAGTGGCATCAAAGGTGTTTATTTTATTTCATCTTATTGTTTGGTAGTTTAGATATGAGATTAGGAACATATTGGAACTTTTCCATGAGTCATACTGGGGAGTAGTTTACCCACATTTGGGGAAAATATAAAGTTTCACAGGAATGAGAAACATTGTTCTGTGTTTCTCTTATTGTAGTTGATATCATTTAACCACGGATGATGTACATGAATTGTATTTTTTATATTATTTATCAATATTTTTTATTTAGCTTGGTATAGAAAATGAGAATTGGTACAAACATCATTATAGGCGCCTATAATTCACATTCCATGCCTATGACATGCCATATAGGTGCATTTAGTTGCTTGTAGTGATTTTGTTTCCTATGATTATTGAGTTATCCATGGTTCTAATATATATAATTATGCCGCTAACATATTTTGTAGGGTATGGGAATTGGTTATTTAAAGTGTTAGCATGAATCTAAATAGTGCTTTACTATATAGGTTGATGGTGGGATCTTAAATAGATGGTTTCTAACCATGTCAGCTATGTACCTCGGGTTACATGAGCTATGATTTGGCTGTGATTGAGTGACTAACAGTTTCATTCCATGAGGTGTATGGCCCTTGTGAATTGGAATGGGTAATTAACTGAGTCAATCCACCATATATCACCTATTAAATTCTGAGACTAAGTTGTATGGGAACTAATTAACATTAAATTGGTATCACTTTTATTTATAAATTGTATGGGCCTTTATTATCTAGGAATAAATATCCATTTAATTGAACATTTATATATTTATATAAGAAAATTCAAACTTTAAATGTAAAATTTGACTTGTGAAATAAAATAGTTAACAGTAAATGAAGAGGAAAAGTGTTGTAGACCCTTCACCTAGTAAATACCCTATAAATTAAACTTTAACACTTAATAATAACATATCCTTATAAGTGGGTAGTTGGGGTAGTATACTAGGTAGTTATACCTCTTCTTATGATCTTATTCTTAGAGAGTTTATATATTTTTTCAATCTTGTTTAGAAGCATGTGATTGGAATTTGTAGAGATATTCCACCATGAAGAACTTTACTCATGCGCTAGGAGGGTGGTGATGACCATGATTTAAAGGTGGTGGTCCTTGATCCACCAGTGATCCCTCATGTAGTTCCACCCGAGGAACCACCTTCTATACCTGAACAAGGAATTGATGCTCAGTTTTGTGACAGTTTTCTTTTTCTGATGTAGTCCATTCAGGGTCTCCATGACCTGCACCTACTACAGATAATTTCACCTATGATTTATAGCATCAGAATCATCCAATATTCTTGGAGGATGGTGGTCCACATGCTTCTGAGTCTTGGATTTAGGAAAATATTTCTATCTTTGATCATCTAGATATGCCTCCATAGAGGAGGGTCAAACTTTCCACCTATATGCTTTGTGATTCTGCCAAACGCTAGTGGGATGTGATTACTCAGTCTGGTTGTCATTAGGTAATGGTATGGGTGGACTTATAGACTTCATTTTATAAAAAAAATTCACTCAGATGCTGAGAAATGATCAATCTAGAGAGTTCATGCACCTGGAGCAGGGTGCTATGATAGTCATGGACTATTCAGAATGTTTTATCGAGATACAATGCTTTTCACTACTTATAGCTAGTGATGAGATAACACAATCACAAAATTTCAAGGATGGGATCAAGTATTCCATCCACTCATAGGTGAACATCTTTTACATACCTAAATTTTATTAAAATTTTAATCAGGCTCTTATCACTGAGTGCATCCAGAGAGAAGCTGATAGTACCGAGCATAGAGGTTTAGTGCTGAAGTAGGGAATTAGTTCTTCTAATAGTAGGAAGCGTAGCCTTGAGGTTTATCATCAAATTAGTGGTGGACATAGAATCTTCACTGGAAGATCTATTATATTCCATCAGGTTGGGAAAATGGTCATATGATGCCTTAGTGTGATAGAGACCCACTTCAGTGTCGTGCTTAAGGTCATATGGGTCATATTCAAAGATTCTGTCTGAACTTTCCACCTACTTCTAGTATAAGAGGATCTTCACCATCTCCACCATCAGGGGAATTATTAGTTATACCGCATTAGATGGGGAGTTGGAGTATAACCGGTAGGATAGGCCGAGGAGGAGGTCGTAACGAAGGGATCTAGTATTTTGATTATCAGTTACATTAGATTGGACCTTATTAGGGTAGTCCAACTATAGAATATGTTCGTAGACCAGGTTAGTTAAATGATTTACATTTGATACCTGAGGATCAGAGTGTAAGACCATTGACTATATGAGGTACTATTCTATTAGCCTCTAATTTTGTGTCTTCTTTTTTCGATACAGGTGATTCAAACTCCTTTATCTCTTTATAGACCGTGGAAAGTCTTAGGTTGAAAATTCAGTACTCTTATGGTGAGATGACCCTAAACACACCATTGGGAGTGTGGTACAAGGAAAAATTCCAATGTGGGGAATGTTCCCTTGAGTTAGGTAATTATACCTTATTATTGGACCTCCTCATCCTCAAGCTGATAGGCTTCAATTTCATTCTTGAGATAGATTGGTTAGTTCCTTATCATACCTATGTGGAATAATATATTTGTAGGGTATCATTTACATCACTATAGGGTGGTAGTTATCTTCAAAAGGGTGAGTGGAATGTAAAGTCTGGTAGACTAGGACCAGAGCATCATGGGATAGGTGGAGTGACCACCTATATTTATATTCTATTCATGGAGGAACGGGGAATACATCTAACATATTTTTCTCCGTTAGTAGATCGTTTCAGCAATGCCTTTTTTGATGATTTTTTTGTCTTACCTCCCATGAGAGAGAAAGAGTTTATGATTTAAATTTTTCCTCTCGCATCTCCAGTGTCCATTCCTTCATATAGGATGGCACCTACTGAACTCTAAGATCCAAGTGATAGTTGGAAGACCTGGATTCTAAAGGTTTTATTAGACCCAGTACTTATTATTAGGGTTCACCCATTATTTTCTCCAAGAAGGCAGATGGGACCCTTCATCTATGCATGGATTACTGATGGTTGAACCAGCTTATGGTTAATAATTGGTGTCCATTTCCTCATATAGAAGATCTCTTTGACCAACTTCAAGGAGATAGGGTATTCTAGAAGATAAACCTGAGATCAGGCTATCATCATGTGGGATTCAAGACTTCAGATATTCAATGTACAAATTTCTAAAGTTATTACGACATGTATTAGTGTCTTGTTATATTTTTTGGTCTTACGAATGTTCCATCAATTCTTATAGACTTGATGAATAGGGTGTTCCACCCATATTTGTATTCTTTTATTATATTTTTTATGGATGACATCTTGATGTATTATCATAATCTTAGAGACCATGTTAAACATCTTGAGATCATTTTTAATACATTGAGAGAGAAACATCTATACTATAAGATTTCTAAGTTCCACTTCTAGATCAATATAGTTCAGTTATTGGTTCAATTATCTCTGAATAATGAGTATCAGTTAACCTAGAGAAGGTGAGTGTTTTGGATTCCTAGGAGAATCCCAAGAATGTGTTTGATATAGAAAGTTTCTGGGTGATAGATAGATCTTATAGGAATCTCATACAAGAATTCTCATTCCTGGTTACACATCTTACCAGTCTAGTAACATGTGTGTGAAGTTCATGTGGTCTGAAGTGTGTGAGAAATCCTTTTAGGAGCTGAAAGAAAGGATTAATTTAACACGAATTCTGATTCTTCCAGATCCTGAAAAAGGATATACAATGTTTTGTGATGCATAGGGAATCAGACTAGGTGCATTTATAATGTAATATTAAAGACTCGTTATGTATGGGTCTCAAAAGTTGAGGCCTCATTAGATAAATTACCCAATTCATGACATCGAGCTAGCAACAGTTGTCCATGACTTACATTGTTGGAGACACTATCTGATGGGTGAGTGATTTTTGGTTTATATGGAAAACCAATGCCTCAAATATATCTTTACACAGTTTGAATTGAATCTAAAATATTGAATATGTGTTGAATATATTCAACCATTTGATTTTGATCTTTCTTATATGCCTAGAAAGGGAAATGTGGTGGATAATGCAATGAGCTAGAAAACTCAGGCACAAGACGTACATGAATCCAGTGATGAATGGAAATTGATGTCCCTCTTTTTAGAGCATCATATGGAGTTTCAAGAGAGTCATGAACAGTATTATATAATAGCCTTGGTAGTTACCTATTCACTTCTTGATTGGGTGAAGAGAAATTAGCTTTCAGATCCTAAGGGATTGGCTCTCCGGGAGAGTATTTTTCATGAGGACCCACCTCCATATTGGTCTATTGATGGAGACGACATCCTAAGTATACATGGAGGTGTCTGGGTTTCTACATATATGAGATAAGAACTGATGTGAATGTCCCATTCTTATCAGTGGGTAGTTCATCCAGGAATCTCCAAAATGTATTCAGATATGAATTTCTAGTATTGGTGTCATAGGATGAAACATTAGATATCAGGTTTTATCACTAGTTGTTCCAACTTTCAGTAGGTGAATGTGTAGAACTAGAGGCCAACTATCTTTTCATAGTGATTTCTAGGCTCGAAATGGAAATGGGAAGATGTTGCTATGGATTTTTTCCAACTTTCCAAGGTTTCTTTAAGGTAGTGATGTCATTTTTGTAGTCATGGATCAAATAATGAGTGTATCCCACTCCCTTCTTATTTGAGATACATTCTCAGTTGATGAACTGGGAATATCATATGTTTATGAGATTATATAGATATATGGGTTCCCTCATACTATTGTTTCATATAGGGATTCTTGTTTCACATTGAGGTTCTATAAGGGGTTATAAATAGATATAGGTACACAGGTGCTTCTAAGCATAGTTTTTTCACCCCTAGACCGATTTCTAGTCAGAACAGACGGTACAATTTTTGGACGACATGCTCTGAGCATGCGTCCTTGATTTAGATGATACTTGGGAGAAGGATATATCTCTCATCTATTTCTCCTATAATAATAGCATTAAAGAGAAAATTTTTATGGATCTATATGAGGCCATTTATGGTAGGTCATGTCATTCAACCTTATTATGGTTATATCTATAAGAGGTAGCGCTACTAGGTTCTCATATCATGTAGGAGACTTCAGAGTATTCTCAGCTAACCAGGAAGAATATTTCTACTTCTCATTCTAGATAGAAATCCTATACATATTTTCATCAAAAACCTCTAGAGTTCAAGGTTGGGGATCAGGATTTCTTCCAGGTTTCACCCAAACATGGGGATATATGGATACAAAGGAAATGCAAGTTTTCACTATGATTTTTTAGGTCCTTTGAGATCTTTGATAGAATCAGTTTTATAGCCTATTTGTTTCTTTTACCTCATAGGTATCGCTCCATGTACAACATCTTCTGTGTTTCACTACTTCACTGATATCATGTCGACCCGTCTTATATTTTTTATCCCAAGTAGTTTGATTTGGATAATGATGCTTATTCTGAGGAGTATCATATATGCATCATTGAAAAGATCATAAAGGATTTATGAGGCCAATATATCCCTTTATTATGGGTTTTATGGAATCATGGATGTGTATAGGATGAGAATTTGGAGTGGGAGGCCAACATACATTCTTAGTGGCCGGATTTGTTCTCAGATGAAGTTTTTCCTCCATTGGAAGGTGAACTCGGGGACAAGTTCTTTTAAGGGGGGGGGAGACTGTAAGAAACCGGTTTTTATATGAGTTATGGATCCTTTAAATTTCAGTCCAATGATTTCTCATGGACCTATTATGGATTCTTAATAATGTTATAGAGGTTATAGGGGGGGGTTGGGGTGTGTTCAGAGCTCAGAACCCTAGATAGTGGAAGAAAAAACTAGGTCACACGGTTAGTAGAAACCATGCGACCCATCCCACATGGTTTCTCCTAACCCTATAAGGAATTTAAGAGGGAAAATAATGGTGGATAGTCTTCCATAACCATGCACCCAAGGCCAAAAAAAAATAAGGTTGTCTTCACATTTTAGAATATGCATACTACACAGTTTGATCATGGTTTCTCAAACTATATTACCTAATCGTGTGGGTCCCCTCTTGAGGTAGTGATGTGTTCAGGTTTGGTTCATGGTTTGTCCAACCATGTGGCCAAACCATGAGACCCAATAGATTTTGGGTAAAAACATCATTTCCCCTTAATTTTCTAATTAACTCACACCTTATCCTATTTCTCATTTATAGTGGTAGGGAGTTCCTTTTTCCCATGTTGGAAGCTCTCAATCTCCTCCACATAGGTTCTTGGATATCTTCATCATCTAAAGTCTGATTCAACCACTGACCATATCTTTGGATTCCCCTAGGTAATATCTTTATTCCTTATCCTTAGTTATTTTTTGTTGTCCTCTCAATGGTACTATTTTAATATAGCATCATATGCCCTATTTTCAAGGCATTGATATGTTCTTCCATTTTCTTTCAATCTAGGAAAAACTAAGAGATGATTCTGGATGGGGAGAGTGTTATAGTCTTGATTTAGGTGTCTATTAATTTTCTCTAAATGTATCCAAATATTTTAAACTATCATCATTGTGAACATGATGGTATCATTGGGAATTTCTTATTAAATTCATTTTCCATTCATGTAATATTTGTGCACATATTCTAGAGCCCTTTCTATATGTGTTATTCATTCCATTTAAGGTTGAGACCTCAATTCCTACCACCCAAAGTAGGGTTATTCCTTAATTAAGACTTTATAACCCATGTGGGTTTATTTGAGACACTATTCAGGTGTGTTGGATTGACCATGCTAATGGTAATACCTTTCTTTGTATGAGTTACAAATTTTTAATGGATAGAAAAATGTTCAGTTATCACTTGAACCTTCTATGGTAAGTGTTACAATTAAATAATGATCCTTTGTAATATTAAATGGAAATTATATTTATAGATATCACTTGTCCTAGTTAATTATAATTGAATTTCATTTGGTTGCATGTACTTAGCCCACTTTTTCATCATTATAAAAGTTAATGTAATGAACCTAATAATTGAATATGGAATCAAAGTAAAAACTGGTTGAATTTCCATAATATGCCTTGTAACACTAATGAAAGGTAATGGAATTCACCAATTGAATTATTAAAATACATGACTATTACATGGACTTAAATAGATAATGAATTATGTATAAGGATCCTATTTCATATGGACCTTTTCATCTTTATGGGAGTGGTCAGACTTGATCTAGCCTTGGATTCCCAATGGAATTCCTTGAGAACTCAAAGGACGCCATTCCAATACAAGGAGATAGTTTCCAAGGGATATAAACACCTTGGAACAAAGTTCTTGTCAACAAGAATATGGCTGACATGATTACATAGGATCCCTCACTATCTTTCTGAATATTTGGATGCCTCATATATACTCCTTGAATCCACCATGATGTCTTCAGACATGTGGTTCCATGGATTCACCCCATTGGGCCCAGTAATGCTTAGTCTGTGTTTATCTTGGAATAGATACTTGGACTAAGTGAGAATATATTATAGTGGAATACCTTGGGAAATAAACTTTAATTATACTCAAACCCTTTATTTATAGACCACATGAGTTACTATTATGAGCTCACTAACCCCTGAGGTCAAGGATACCTTGGTTACACATTGGATCCTCCATTATTATTATTATAAAATTTATGTCCTTATTATAAACTAGAACATAATTAATTATGTGGTTTCATGTTCAGAGACATTACCAGTATAGGCTGAAGCAAGTATGGGTTATTTAAATTACTGCACCTTTTTAAATTTATATATACTTGTGCACAATTTCAGTTTATATTCATAGTCTGGATTGTATATAAATCATTGGTGGTAGCCTACTGAGATTTATCTCACTCTATATTTGGGTAGCTAGTGGTACCTAGGAAGATTACAAGTATACAGGTGTTGATAAGGGGAAGAATTCCACTCTGGAAACCTAACTTTCTTTCCTGCTTTAGGATGGATCTTGGTAGAAGATTATTGAGTAGGATCTAGGGATGCTTGGAGTTTTTTAGTCTTTTTGTTATTATTTATAGAATGTATTGTCTGTAACCTTGTATACCTATTTTTCAATTTTTTAGAGACATGACATGACATTATTATTATGTATATGATTCATCTTTGAGCTTATTATTATTGATGGATGTTTATGCTTATCTTTCACTAACATTTTTGTTTATTCATTATTACACTTCCGCTACTATTATAAATATATTATATTATATTATATCTAATATGATTCACCTTAACATGAGGGGATATTCTCCCCACATAAACACCATAGGCCCTCACTTATATTCAAAATCCTATAGAGTATAGGTAGGCGTGCTTGAGGTCATATGCCCTACCGGCTCAAGTAACCTTTGAGTGGCACCTAGTTTAGGACGTCACATTGATGTATATTCAGTGATACCCCTCTTCATATTTTCCCACTAGTAGTGGAATCAAGGATATTGATACATTTTTTTGGTCCCTATATGGATGGAGAAGTTTGAGCTATGTGCATCATCAAGTAGCGCCTTCTTTATCTCATGATTTGATGGTACATATAGTTGTCACCCAAATATTACAAATCCTTCTTCATTAATTTTGATCTCTAAGGATTTCCATTTTATTATATATTCCACCTTATAATAAATTTCCACATTATATCTTTGATCATCCTTAATCTTATCTATAAGGAATGGTTTAGCAATCATTTTTTAAAGGATTGATGATGTTCCTCCCTTTATGATTCTCATGTACATCCTTTTCAATTCTAAGAAGATCGGGTCCTTCTCAATTATTAGAAATTATAAAATAGAGGGATCCTTTATACTTAGAGAATATTCTACTTTATTTTATTTCCTAGTATGGTAATGGATTTATTATTCATAGTCCTTAATCATCTATAACCATCTTCACTGTTTCTTATTCATCTCTTTCTTTTTGAATGTAAATTTTAGGGTCTTATGATCTGTATATGTTTCACACTTTTCACCAAAGAGATAATGACGCTGGATTTTCATTTTTAAGATCACTATATATAGGACTATATCATGCGTTGGGAAAATCAATTCATGAAATTTCAATTTCCATAAGGCATAAGATATCAATTTATCATTCTGCATTAGTACATATTCTAATCCCGTATTCGAAGCATCATTGAATACCATGAAAAGTTAGCCACTTGTGGGTATCATAATAATAGGTGCAATGATATGCCTTATTTTAAAATCCTTGAATCTCTCTTTAAATTCATTATTCTAAAAAAAAATTGACTCCCTTCTAAGTTATCTTGGATAGAGGTTTTAAAAATCATGATACATTTCTCACAAATCGATGATAGTACCCAGCTAATCTATGAAAATTATAGATTTCTATCAGAGTGGTTTGTCTTGGCCATCCTTTGATTTCTTATATCTTAAAAGGTTCTATAGATATATATTTTTTGGTGATTTAATTACCTTGGAATGTTACTTCGTCCAAGTATAAGTTCTATAGAGAACTCAACCACTCATTTAAGAGGGATACCGAGAAATTATTTAAGAAACACATTATTGTATTCGCTCACAATGGGAATGTCTTCAAATATAATCTTTTACTTAGTCTCAATAATTTGATCTAGATATTATTGATCATAGGGAAATAATATTCATTCTTGAGATGATGATACTAAATAATATTCAACCTCTTCCTTGAACTTGTATGGAATCGAAGGGTGATTCAAGGTATGGAGGGAAAATTCCTTCTCCCAGAAATTTATGTTGAATTTATAAAATAAAACCATTCCATAAATTGGATAACATAAAATTTAACTAAACGGATACTTGTAACATTTTTAAGAAGGATATTCCTACAGACTTTAACATGTGATACCAAAATCATAAAGGTTTTCCTTGATGATATCACATCATTTCGGGTGGTGACTCGATGTTCTTAGAAAACAAAAAATATACGCTAATAGGTTATTGACTGAAATAGAACATAATATACACTATTATGAAGTAGAGGTTACATGTAATTCAGTCATCATGATCTATATAATCATACACTACAAAAAAACTGTCGTTTAGCGGTGGTTTTGTAGCGGCGGTTTATAAAAAACCGCCGCGAAACAATTTTTTTTTTCAGTCCTGACCCTTCCCCCTCCTCTTTCTTGACCGCTCCATCCCCTGATTACCCCATGACCCCGGCCTCCCGCGACCCCGGCCCCCTGCGACCCCGGCTTCCCCGTGACCCCAGAGACCCCACGACCTCGGCGACCCCGGCCCCCCGCGACCTCGGCGACCCCGCGAGAGGAGAATAAACCATTAATTTATCGTGGTGAGAGATAATTCCCACATTTTAAGGGTGTTCATCTCTTTCTTTGATTTCTCTTGAACCAGACAAATTAAAATATTGTTATCAGACATGTGGGTCATCTGTGGTATAAGGTAGATGGTTTATCTTCTTTCCTGATTTTCTGTTTCATTATATATGGTGTGTCGTTGTTCCGCGTTCCAGAACCTTTTGCAGATGCCTCAAAATTTTCAAATAAAATTAATTGATCTTGTGACCATGTTCCGTGAGACCCTTGTGAGAGGAGAACAAACCATTTTATTTATTGACTTGACTCTTTCCACATCAATGGGTGTAATTCATCTGATGAGTCCAAATACCCTTAATCCTTAAATGTTTGAACACACCATTGGGTGTGTTTCACCTTTAATAAATGTTTCTCATTCAAAAATTGAATTAACGTGAATTTTAGGCCATGAGTTAGGCCCTTAAGATTAATCTTTATGCGTCATACCATAATTGTACTTTTGAATGAAACACAATTGATTAAATTGTATAAACATGACTACTAAATTATTTATGATTTATTACTTATTTCATGGTATAGTAGTTAAATTATAATGTGTTGGACATTATGCTTTGATTATAGCATTGTCCATGTTCCTATGTTTCATTTCTCATACTTATTAATAATACCCTTGCTCGTGATTATGTGATAATTCATTATATGATTTGTCTTATGCTTTATTCATGTTATTAAATGCCTTTATTTTGTGCCATGTGTACATTTCATATATAGAATTGTGCCATGATTAGGTTTAATGCCTTTTGTCTTTGACCATATTATATAGTGTCTTGCATCATTGATGAGATGTGATTTTGAATGCTTTGAAGTAAAAATTGGACATGTCCTTTGTATTATATCAAATCCAAATTTTATGGTTTGCATGATTTTTTTTAATATGTGTTGTTTGAAATATTGAAGATAAAATTTTATAGTACTAAACACAAAACATATTTAAGTGAAAATAACATACATCATTCATTAGTTTTTAAAAGATATTTTAATGAGAACCCCACTATGGAAATCTAAGTGGATGAATTAAAATTGCACAACCTAATGATATAATGAATAACAAAGGTCTCTCCAAATTTAAGGAAATAAGAAACAATATCAAATTCAAAGAGAGGTAAATTCAAATAGATAGTGAAAAGATTGAAAAACATAAAGATCAATGAAACATGACCAATTTTCATGAACTGACCTAGGCTACCCATAATCCAGGTACCCAAGCTAGCCTACGATAAGTCTCAAAGGGTGTCATATAAGGGATAAATATTTCTAGTAATGTCGGTGTACTAATGGTATGAAAATCGTGCATCTTTGGTGTGTTAAATGACATCACTTTCAATGGGGTGTTGTTTGAGGCAACATGAATGTGTGATCGACAGTGTTATGATAAGTGTGTAACCCGATATTCTTATTGCTTCTCAATGACGTGTTGACGTTGTCTCCTAGGGACCAGACTTGTTCGGTTTGTCTGGGCATGCTAAGTAAGTGGTAAATGTGATCAATGTATCATATTTATTATATTATGCATAATTTATGATCAATGGGTCATCTTTATTATATTATGCTTCTGTAATCTTACACTATCATATATATGAATCTCTTTCTCCATTTAGTAGTAACTATGTGTTTTAATTTTTTTTATTATTGTGTAGGCACATTGTGATATATATGGATAAAAGCTGGATCACATTACCGAGGAACACACCTTAGTATGTTAAGGGTTTGAATGAGTTTTTAGATTTTTCAATTTCTAATCGATCCGTTGAAGGGAGAATAAAATGTACATGTATTAAATGTAAATTTAGAACATGGTTGAAGAGAGATGAGGTTTATGAACATTTAATACTGAAGCAATTCCCTGGTCAATATTTTTGTTGGATTTGGCATGGAGAATCGAACGTTACAGAAAGATTGAGCACTGATGTTAATCCACAGAATGAGGTCCCAAGTTCGTTGACAATGGAAAATGAAATGAAAAACCTAATAAATGATGCATTCAGCATTGCAAGACACCACTATCAGCATCAAAACATATCAGAACAACCAGAAGAGGGTGCTACAAATTGCAACGTGACAAGTGATGTTTTTGAGACTGTAACACAGGCAGATCAATATTGTCACATATCATTGGATCCTCCTCTTGATTCTTTGGAGCCAAATGTAGGAGAAAACTTCACTGAGGAAAATGTGTTTCATGATTTAGTTGATGATGGAAATCAAGAGTTGTATAGTGGGTGTTTGAAATATTCAAAGCTTTCATTTCTGCTGAAGTTGTACCATATCTAATGTCTGTGTGGAATTACAAATAAGGCAATGTCCATGATATTGGAATTGATTCGTGATGCATTTACTAAAGAAAAAATCTCATAATCTTTTTATGATATGAAAAAAGTTGTTAACAAGCTTGGTCTGAATTATACAAAAACACATGTGTGTCCCAATGATTGTATGCTTTATTGGGGAGAGGATTCAAGTAGACAGAATTGCAAGAAATGTTCTTCTTCTAGATGGCAGGCAAAGGGTGATGTTGGAAGTCTGAATGAACATAATTTCATGGAGAAGAAGAAAAGGAGCACACCTACAAAGGTTTTGCATTACTTTCCTTTGAAGCCTTGATTGCAAAGATTATTCATGTCATTGAAAACCGCCGAACACATGAAGTGGCATTCTGTAGATAATAACAATGATGGGTTAATGAGACATACACGAGATTCCCAATCATGGAAGATATTTGATTCATTACATCTCGATTTCTCAGATGATGCTAGGAATGTTCGATTGGGATTGGTTTCCGATGGATTCAACCCATTTGGGACTTTGAGTACTAATTATAGCATTTTTTCAGTTGTTTTGATCCCTTATAATCTGCCTTAGTGGATGTGTATGCAACAAAAATATTTTATCCTTTCGATGATTATTCCTGGAAAACAAATGCCTGGAAATTATATTGATGTATACTTGTAGCCTTTTATTGAAGAATTACAGGAGTTATGGAACAACTGTGTTGAGACATTTGATTCTTCTTCTAAAACAATGTTCAAAATGCATGTTGCTTTAATGTGGACCATTAGTGACTTCTCTGGGATTGGGAATTTATCTAGTTGGAACACTTACACGGGTTTGGATTGTCTCGTTTGTAACTTTGATTTTGATCCCAAATAGCTACCTCACAGTATAAAATGGTGTTTCTTGTGTCATCGAAGATTTCTCGATGCATATCATAGATTTCGGCTGAACAGATCGAAATTTAATGGTTCCATTGATCATAGACCACCTCCAAAGTTGTTAAATGGTTTTGAAATATTGGAACAGCTTGAAAATGTTGAAACAGAATTTGGGAAGGTTCATCATTTGAATGATAGCGGAAAACGGGTCTGAAGTGCATCGTCAAGTGAAACCGAAACGCAATAATGGAAGAAAAAAAGTATATTCTTAAAACTTCCTTATTGGGAATTTAATTTGTTGCGGCATAATCTTGATGTGATGGATATTTAGAAGAATGTCTGTAAAAATTTTATTTTTACATTGCTTAATGAGCATGGAAAGTCGAAGGATCATCTCAATGCTCGCAAAGACTTACAAGCAATGAACATAAAACGCGATCTCTGGCCAGATGAGAATGAAAAGTATCCTCCAGCAATTTTTGCAATGAAAAATAGGGATAAAGATACATTCCTTTGAATGTTAAAGAATGTTAAGGTATCTGATGGGTATTCAAGTAACATCTCGAGGTGTGTTGACTTGAAGAATCGTAAGTTACATGGATTGAAAAGCCACGATTCACATATTTTGTTACAATAGTTACTACCATTGGAATTGCGTACATTATTACCTGAAAAAATTACTGCTGTTGTACTCCAGTTCTGCACATTTTTCAGAAAACTATGTGAGAAATATCTACATCCATTTCAGCTTGACAACCTCCAGGAGAGGTTTGTATTGACCCTTTGTGCAATGGAGATGATCTTTCCTTCGTCCTTTTTTACTGTAATGAAGCATTTAACTGTGCATTTGGTTAAGGAAGCTAAATTTGGAGGCCCCGTTCATTATTGATGGATGTATCCAATTGAGAGGTACTTTATTTATATGTTTTCCAGTTAAGTAAACAATTTTTGGTACTTAATTAAATTCATAATTATGTTTATTTTATTTCACAGATATCTTGGGCATTTGAAATCATATGTGAGAAATAAAGCTAAACCAGAAGGCTCAATTGTTGAAGGCTATGTGGCTGAGGAGTGTCTTACCTTTTGTTCTCGATACTTGGATGATATTGAGACAATATTTAACCGAGTTGGACGTGTTGACGACACATCGACTCAATCTCAAATACATCAGAAATCCAAAATATTTCCTACTATTGGCCGATCAGTTGGGAGTACCTCAAATGTGACACTGACTGAATTGGAATTATTATAGGCACATAGATATGTGCTGCTGAATAGTGAAATTGCAGATCTATTTATTGAAGTGTTGAGGATACAAACAACGAGACAAACGAGAGTCCGAACACGAAATGGTAAAGATATAACGAAAGCTATTAATAAAGAGCTTGTACAATGGTTTTCACGACGTGTAAGTTCATAAATATTGCAATAAATACAAATATTAGTTTCACACATACATTTTGTAAATCTAATAAAGTATATTTCTTTTTTCAGATCATTAATACTGATACTCAAGAAGAGGTGTCAGAAGATTTGAAGTTTCTTGCTAGAGGTCCTCTGAAAGAAGTTAGAAAGTTCGACGCTTATAATGTGAATGGCTTTAGATTTCGCACAGTCGATCGAGAAGTGGGTTTGAGAACACAAAATAGTGGTATATTTACATTTTCTGAAGTGGAATACTATGGAAAGCTGCATGATATTATTCAATTAAACTACCATGTACATTTTTTGGTTGTTTTATTCAAATGAAAATGGGTCGATATTATCAGAGGTGTTAAAAGAGATTCCTTGAAATTTACTTCTGTGAACTTCTCTCGCTTGATGGATGTGGTGATCTTGAACTGCATGATCCATATATCTTAGAATCGCAAGAAAAAATGGTATATTATGTGAATGATGTTTCTAATGAAGGGTGGAGTATAGTTACTCACATAATACAAAGATATTTGTATGATATGGGTGATGAAGTGGAAAATTTGACCTCTGAAATTGAATTTAATCAGCAACAGGAAGCAGAATTATTTGTCCATCATGATATTGAAAATATTAGTCTAGCAAGGATGAATGAAGTGGATGAAGAAATGGGGTAGGAAACCGACATGATTGAAGGGTAAAATGATTTTATGTACAATTATTTATTTATTCAGCAACCACTTGTTTCATTTCTGTAGTCATTCATTATCATTGTTATATATATTTTGTTTGTTAGTAATCCCTATGTTATCATTTTTCATTTTTTTCTGCATAATTTTTTTGAAAAATATATTCTGAACTAAATTTTATTTGATTAAATGACAGGAATTCCAAGGAAGAAGCGGTACATTATTTCATCCAGTTCTGCAACAGATGACTATCCATCTGGCTCCCTCCCCACGACATATGAGGCACCAGCTGCTGACACCCCTGCACCATCTCTCACACCATCTATGGATGTCCCAGTAGAGTCTGAGTCGTCGACTCCCCCTTCAGGAGCCTCAGTAGTGGGGCAGCGACACGACCCTTCCAGTTCAACCCAGACATACTGGAGTGTCACTATCATAGGTACAAATTTTAATTAAATAAATTTATTGCATTTTGTTTATACTAATTGTTTTCTCATTGAAGATGACAAAAATGCAACCGTGGAGAAAAACATAAAAAGTTCAGATGTTTGGAATCTGAATGGAGAGAAGATTGTTGTGCCATTTGATTCTTACGGGGTCCCTGTGGATGATGTCGCGGGGTTACTTGGCCAGATTCTAGGCCAGCTGGCAGTGGAACCCATTTCCCCTCCCATTTCATATGACGATTAGAGACATATGCCTCCAAGCTGGAAAAATGAAGTGTTTAATTCTCAAATCAAGGTAAATTTATTACATTATGGTTTAATTGAATGTCATGTTACTAATATGTTCAAAATGAATTTCTGTATACAGATGTTCTTCCACTTTACCATTGCTAATGTGATAGCATGGAAGTGGACGTTGAAAAATATATGTAAGAAGTGGAAATATTTTAAATGGATATTGTGTTGTGATGTCAATGATGCTTCTTTGAACACGCTGCAAATGTATGAGAAGCTACCCAGTGGGGTACCGAAAGAGCAGTGGAAAGTGTTTGTT
Organism: Viscum album; assembly: GCA_963277665.1. Taxonomy (NCBI): domain Eukaryota; kingdom Viridiplantae; phylum Streptophyta; class Magnoliopsida; order Santalales; family Viscaceae; genus Viscum; species Viscum album. Next base: position 566,589,680 of record OY728153.1, on the reverse strand, counting down.
GACAGGCATCGGGATCAGAAGCAAATGGTATTGAAATATATATATTATTATATTATCCTCATTTTACATTTAAACATGTATATGAAAAGGACATGACATTAAATACATCAGTATTAAATTGCATTTTATTTATTTCAGGATCTCTCAAGATAGAATGTGTCAAACCGAGTGAAGAAAGTCATCCCACACACTGCGGGCTCAAAAAGTTTTTCAAGAAGTAGAACGACATTGGTAATCTATTAATTAGTTTAAATATTTATAAGACAATATTATTTGTTTAATATATTTAATTGTTGATTTATCTTTGATTAATGCAGTCACAGAGTTTAGGCCATGAAGCATCCAGAACTGAACTGTGGTTGGATGTTCACAAGAAATCAGATGGATGTTTTGTTAATGAGCCTGCTAAAGAAGTTGGGGTATGAAGTCAATTTTTTATCATAGTAAATTATTATCAGTTTTTACTATGTTAATATATATTTATATTTGATTTATAGGTCAAAATTAAAGAACTATGGGATGCCAATCCTGCGCATTTCTACTTAGTCTCCCAGGATGACCCGGTTGCTAAAGTCCTTGGGAAGGAGCATCCTGGGAGAGTGCGCGAGATGGGTTTGGGACCCGTGCCATTTGAGGTTTTTAGCAGGCCACCGGGGATAGCTGCTGCATCTACTCCTGACTTTAGTCAGCCCATACTCAGAGATGCTAAGAAAGAGATTGTTTCTTTACGAAACACAGTTCACCAGTAGGGGGATCAGATATCTGCATTGCAGAAAGAGTTTACTGAAATACATCAGCAGATGAGCAGATATGCCCCCGGTGGGAGTGCATCGATTGGTGGTATGAAGGTAAATCACAGAAAATAAAAAACATTTAGTTTTCTAACTTTCATTGGTTTAAAGTTTTAATATAAATATGTAACCGTATTTAATTTTCAATATAATGTTCTTACAGGTGACAACACAAAGTGTAAATGAAGGTGGAGAGGGTGACGATGCATCATCGGACCCTGAGTAGTTGTATTATTGATGTTTTGAACAAAAATGGAAACAGTTGGTTTGTATATGTAACATTTGTGGCAATAGTTTCCACCACACATTTTCATGTCCTAAAATTTATTTGATTTCTCATGTTTCTTTTTATGTATTTTATTGATTTATGATGTTTCTTTTTATGTCTTTATTTCTCGAGTGTGGTATATATCATTCCATTTAGGTATGTGTTTGAATTGGTAGTCGAGGTTTTGGTTGACTATGAGTTAAACCCATTGTTGATGTGGGTGCAATAGTTGCATGTAGTAGAGTTTTATATAAAAATAGTTATCATTATACCATTAGAATGGCCATTTTTTTGACTTTTATGGAAGTTCGTGTTGTTAAGCATTGTTCTAGATAGGCATTGGGAAGGCAGGTGTTCTGGGCCCAAAGTTAGTGTAGAGAACAAAAGAGAATTTTGATATCATGCAAGATATGATGAATGCAGCTCTGGGTATAAAAGGTTTAGTAAGGTGGTAAATCTCTCTTTCATGTTCATTATACCTTTCTAAGTGTTTGGGTGAGTTGGTGTGGTGGCATATCAGCTAGAATTTACAAATCATTTGGGGAGGATCCATGAGGTTTTACAAGACACCTAGATCTATCAGTATCTACCTAATACCTCTCACGTCTGATACTTGGGAGAGCCAGATGTTGAGAATGATGCAATGTTCATTGAAAAACTGTTAATAATCGAGGATCTTAAGGATAAAGTGCTTCTGTGAATGGATGATTCATTTGGATCACGTGTTGTGGAGGAATGTTTTCCATGAGGAGAGTACTAGGGAGTGAGAAGCGAATATGCATTCCCAGTACACTAATCTGTATTGAGATGATGTTATGAGCATTACTTTGATGTTAAATTTTTTTAATTTTCATTGAAGTGATATCTGACCTTGTTTTTCAATTAGATATGTTGTATCTTGAAATGGAGGAAGGAGCTCTCTAATCCATGTGTCTATATGGGGTGACCATATGTGATTACATGGTTTTTAGGTGTAGTGTGGGGCCTTGGGGATTACACAATTGTTTTGGAGAAAGATAACTATTGAGGAGGGGTTCTGGGATGTCGAGGTTTTCATTCCAGCTTTAGAACAAATCATGGTGGTTTATACCTGATAGTTATATTACAGGGTGGTTGTTCAGACCACTCTCTTCTTGGGTAGTTTTGCATTCTATAGGGTGAGGCTATTTTGAGATCTATATGATGTAATGGAGTAAACCTCTTAGATTAATTACATTGTGAAACTTCAGTGATTAGGGTGTTCTAAGGGATGTTTTTCACTCATTCTAGGAGTTTTTCAAAAATACAGTTTTTAATTATCCATGAGTCATCCTGTCAATGAGTCAGGTTTTCAGTGAATCATCCTATCAGTGACTCAGTGATTTGGTGTCGGTGAGTCAAGGGTGTCAGTGTCGATGAGTCATGGGCGTCAGTGTCAGTGCCATGGTGTCGGTTCCAGGGCATCGGTACAAGGGTGTTGCTCACATGGAATCAGTTCTAGGGCATCGATGCTAGGGTGTTGGTGCCAGGGTGACAATGTCATGGCATTGGTGATAGGGTATCAATGATCCACCCATCAGTGAGTCATTTCATGTTTTCCCCAGACATCCCAGTCTCTCCCTTACGATTTTCTTTTAAAAAAAATATGTTACCTATTGAGTTTTACTTTGATTAAATATTTTTCCACTGTATTCAAGGAGAATTATTGTTTCTCCAAACCATAATCACCCTTAAATTTGGAAAAACCAAATTAACGATACGTGGTGTTAACCACAACACGTATTTCAAGTATTTTGAAGTCACCTCTCTAATTTTATAGTTATATGTTTTCAAAAAACCGAGTTTGATGCTATGTTTGGGTGTTTTTAAGAATTTTTTGAAGGATATTTTTTATATATTTAATTTCCTAATGTCCTCGGGGATTTGAGATATTCAAAAAGCATGGTCAATACATGATATTTTTTATCCAGCACATTGAAATTATATCCCTTGTTATTAGGATCTCACTCATTCATAAGCCAAGATCCTCTAATTTCCAGTGGATTCTTTTCCTTCTCCCAAGGTGTGGAAAGAGTCCTTCCTCCTTAGAAGGGGTTATAGTACATTTACTATTTCTATTTGTTATCTTTTTTTATTGTTCTGAATTGTTGTGGATGTGTGCCTTATAAAAATCATGGCAATTGGGGGTATTTTCTTACACACTATTAATATTTTTATTGGTTATAATGCTGGGGAAAAATGTTGTAATGTGGAAATTGATTAATCATGTACACATGGTTAATTAAATGGTTGCTCGAGGAATAAGAACCATTATGTGATACCCCAGTAAAAAAATTCAATTCAAGAATAGTGTTGGCTAAATCTGAATTTACCCATGTTTGATGGGTGTGGTCATGTAATGTGTGTTATGGTTGGGTTTTATGGTTTATGTGGAATGTTTGTGAATTGAAGCGACAGTTCTATCTATGTTTGTGAGATTAATTTTTGAATGGAAGAACTTTTAGGCAGTTGAACTACCTTTGGTTGTACTGTGTCCATCAGACAGGCTTCTGTATGGGGACTGCAATGTGGCATTGGTGGTGTTGTGCAGTGGGACTAAAAGAATGGTTTTCACTCATTTTTGAGTTGGTTAGGGATTTTATTTTTTTTAGTAATGGAATATATAATGTGAATCCCTTGAAAAAATGAATAGAATGTGGTTAAAGAAAAAGTGTCTAGATTATTCTTTGGAAGTATCTGTTGTGTGGGTTTTCATATAGCGGTAGCAACAAAAGTGTTACTATTGGGTTGCTCATTGTTTGGGTGAAACCTATAGGTTGGGATACTGTTTGATTATTTATATCTATATGAACATATTGTTTTTTGTGATTTCTATACACACTCGACCATCATTTACCACCATATTGTTTTTTGTGATTTCTGGTTTTATTTGTTTTTCAGGGCAGTGGTGCAGCAGAAGCAAAGAATTATTTTTTTTATTCTAGGCAGCTTTTTGCGGAGGTTTTAACCACTGCTACATGCATATTCGTGGCGGTTTCGCGGTGGTTTACACCGCTGCTAAATAGGCACATCGTGGCTACCACATTCCGCGGCAGTTACTGTGACTTTAGCGGCGGTTTTACGGCCGCTGGAATTTGAGTTTATTCGTGGCAGTTATAATCACCGCGAATAAAGTGATATCCAAGGCTCGTAAAACCACCGCTAAATTCAGAAAAACCACCGCAAAATGAGGCAGTGACGACACATTCCTGAAACCGCCTCTAAACGCAAATAACCACCGCTAATAGATTGGTGACGCCCTATTTCTCGGCGGTTTTTGTAAACCGCCTCCAAACAAAGTAGAGGCGGTTTAAACCGCCTCTAAACGCAAAAAAAAACCGCCACTAAACGACGATTCTGTTGTAGTGATAGGATTTTCCTTGTTCTCTTAGTATTTGAGATTGTTGATGATCATTATGCTTATCAGCTCTTGGAATAGATCATTGGCTTGGATAATTCCCAACTTATCCACATTTACAACAAAGAACTATATATGGTAAATTATATTGATCTTTTTTTCCAACAATAATTTTATTCATATTTTCATGATAATTAGATACTTTATTCCCTATCTTTCCACATTTAAAACATCTCCCAAATCCATTGTGACATTTTCCTTGGTATCTCCTTCAACATTTTTTTCACAAAGTAAATTGGGTCTTCTTTACTTTATCACCTTTATCATATTAAGTTCCTTAATATTCCAACACCATCTTATTTTATGTCTTTTTAAATTAAAATATGTTCCAGTTTTTAATAATGATTTTTGATATCTAGTGTGGAATAATCACAAGATTTCTTACTTAAGCTCTCATCATGTTATGCATCTTATTCAGATATTCATCACATAGCCCTTCACATTGGTTGTTTACTCAGTTCCTCTTATTTTTTTCCATTGTATAGAATAAATATAAAATTAAGTATGATTACTTTTAAACTATTAAACATAAAAATGAGAATATATTAAAATTAAAGGGATAATTTATAAATGACATGTATTTCTTTATGTTATGAATTTATAGGCTTCAATATAAATTATATACGATATATTTCCTAACATAGAAACTTATGGGAATTTTTTTCCCTTATTAATGGTTTGTAATTATCTTTTGAATTTACCAAAGAATATCCCTTGGTATTTTCAAACTAGGTTTGTAGCAAGGCCCGTTTTCATGCACCAAGTGACGATTGATTCCATCTCAATGTACCATTTTCAGTATTATTAGCACTATGTACCTATATTCCATATCCACATCAACTTTTAGTATCCAAATAGTGATTTTTTTCATAGAAACCACTTAATATATAATTTACCAAAACATAGGTATATTTTCCTATACTTAGTATAATCCTAAATTCACTATCTGTAGTTTTCTAATCCTAATCCCAAAAATAACTAAACTTCCCTCTGATACCAACTGTGAAAACCATTTCCTTTATTACATATTAATTCATGATTTATTATATAATAATATACTTAATATAACCTAGAAGATAGAGAATCCTAGTGTATTTGGGTACTTAGGTACATTACATAACAACTTAAAACATGGGGTACATCAGAATTATTGAAAAATTCCTTAACATGCTCAAAGTATTCCATCATTCTTAAAACTACATGGGATAATTTGGGGACATACATAAGAAAGGTGTGAGATATTAAGCCCAGTAAGGTAATAAACAAAGTATAACATGAAGAAAGTATTACATGTTGGAAAATAGAAATTTTCATGGGATATAAAAATGGTGAGAATAATAAACATGAACAATGAGGAATGATATATCATGATAACACAAATACAACATGGGAATGTGGAAAAACCTTTAAACATGATATCAGAATCATAATTAAAGGTTAAGAACTAAGAAATTATAATATAATGTACTTAGGATAACCTATCATACACCACACATGGTATCTGATGAGACTAAAACATTACCTATTGCGTTGTAGCTCTATCTAGGTGCACCAATCATAATCATATCATGTACATGAATAAGTGTGCCATGTAGATCATATAACATAAGAGCATATTTCATCACATTTAATCCCATGATTAAGAGATTTGGGTTTCATAAATGTATATACCCAATCAATGAATTATAGGTACAACTAGGTGAATAACATTGAGTGGAAATGGGTATGAATATAACCCTCACACATGTTCATCAAGGAAAATCATAGTGACATTGAGGAAACATAACATTATTACTTAAAGATTCATAAAATATTTAAATGAGGGAGAACATAATCCTACATGAAAATAGTATGAGGGATATGTAAGAACATAATCCAACATGGAAATAGTATGAGGGATGTGTAATAACATAATCCAACATGAAAATTTGTTAATTAATAGGCATAAGACAAGGAGGATTCTTTAAATAAAACACGACATGGAAAAATATCGCAAGATAATTTCAGATGAAAAATGGGGGTATATAATGAATCATTGGATGAATTAATGAGAGTTAAATGGATTAATAATAACTTTAAAATAATTATGTAAGTAATATTTATTTGAATAAATCATATCCCATCAATAGGAATTGGAATAAAAAGTGCACTACATAAATAATCTGCTTGAATAAAGAGAAGAAGTAAAGGATCTCGTACAAAATTTCAGCAAAGTAACGACTAAGGTAAATTCTATAATGAGAAGGGATAAATGATCTATCATTTTTGGGAAATATATTTAATATTATATGTATCTTTATAAGGTCATTACAAATTAACAAAATTATATTCAAAAGTCTAATTACAAAGAAGGTGCTTGAATGAAAAAGAAGAGATGGAAAGTCCCTTACCATGAGAGGGTGATTACAAAAGATTGGGAAGAGATTATTTAGATATTAGAGTGCCCTTGGTAGGAATATAGAGAGGTTATGTAATAGTAATTATTTTCTCCATGGTTTTTTAATTAAAAGTAAGGGGATATTTGTTGGGTTTATATAGGAAAGGAGAGGGTATTTCTTTACTATTTCCCAAACATAGGTTTTGAACTCTATATAAAAAAGTAGTCAATACCATAAACCATACATTAGTTTTTAACCAGGGATTATTCCAAATAGAAGTGGTTTTATTTATTTTATAAGTCCAAGGGATGAACTCAGTAAAATATTACCCCTGATTATGTGGAAGTGAGTCATGATTGTAAATAATTGATTTTAAAAGCTTAAAATATAATATAGGTATTTGAGGATTCAAAAAGGCTTTATAAAATTAATAAAATAACCTAAAAAACAAATTATTTTAAAGGGAAAAATATATATGGTCTGAAATACCATTTATATAATTTATTAAATCACTTTCAGGTCATTTTTATATCATAATACACACCATATATTTATACCATATTTAATTTTTACATGAAAATTTGACTATCTCAGAAAATTATGGAAAATTAACTTTCAGATAATTTTGACATGATTATTGAAAAAATAATATCTATTTTATTAAAATAATTTTAAAATATGTGAATTTTCACTTTTAAAGTAATAATCTATATTTATTAAAAATTGATGGGTTTTTTTGACAATAATTGTTTTCGAACCCTTTTAAAAATAATATTTGACTTCATAAAAATTATATTATAATTTATATTTCATAAAAATTATTTTATTTTATTATTTAATTAAAATATAATTTATTTTTAAAATTCATGAATTCATGAAAAAATAATGTCTTAATTGAAATTTTATATTACAAAAAAATGCAATTTGTGTTTTATAGTATCAAAATAAAAATCATTTAAAAAGTAATGATAATAAGAAGTGACTATATTAATTATTATATAAAATATACATATTGATATTATTATGGTCCTGATACATATCCCTTTATTTCTTTAGCAAATTCCCTATGGGTATGGTTCATGATGGTGAAATTTGCATGGGGTGGTTCGAAACACATGGTTTGGGTCATGATTTCGATGAGCTTGAACTTCTCCTGTAAATAGTTTTGATTGTTATTTAGTTATTAGATCTTGTATTGGTATTAGTCAAGGTAAAATTCTAGTGATTATTTAACTCCCTTGAAAGCTCCAATAAATGGGCTTCATAGGGTACGATCCTACTAGTCGAGGCCATCACTTCTTTTGTCTTTTTCAATTGGATTTATCATAACCCTATATTTTTACTAATCATATGATCACTATTCAAAAGATATTTTATCCATAGTTATGATGATTAATAAAATTTTAAATCAGATAGGATATAATACAACTAAATAATTACTTGTGTTTTATATAACATTAATAGGAAATTTAATTCAATCACAAAGAAAATTTTATTTTTAAAAGTTCAGGTCATTACAAGACATTCCAAGGATGATTGAAAAACACCTGAGGCATCGAGTCCCATTGTGATGTTGTTGGGTCTCATTAAAATTAAATTCTCTTTCCTAATATTAAGAGACACTTATAGTTGATGGATTAAGGTCCCTTATGCATGGTCCCATAGGGATTACATTAATGGTTAAGAAGAGGGGAATCCACTCCTTTCCAAGGGTTGTGGAAGATTTGAGGAGGTTCAATCACCTGAGTGATGAATTAGGATATGGGTAAAAGGATATCTAATAAATGTTTTGGAAACCTGGGGATGGTACAATGTTATTGTTATAGATATTGGACCCATGACACATAGTTTTGGTCCATGTAGAGGGGGCCACCAAAAAGTTCAATAATGGAGTACCACATTTCTGTTTTGAGAATGGGTATAGTACACGGTGATGTAATGTCGAGGATGTTGAATCCACTTGAATATCCATATTATTTTTTTATCCACATTCCTTTTTTGGTTATAGGGTTCATAAATCACAATATGAGAATATTTGAGTCAACTAAAAATGGGGGATAGTGGGTTTAGGTTGACCATTGGTAATAGTGGAAACTAGTACCATACATAGACAAGATAATAGCTCAGGGATTTAAGGGATACCTCTCATTTAGGACCAAAATATCCACTAGGAATAAGCTCTTAGGCCTTAAATTATTCACCAGTGTATCCTACAGGGGTCCCTTTGGATTATTCAGTCTCTATCAACAGTTTTTATAGGGGATAAATAGGGGTGTGTGGGCTTTAGGTCTATAGGGTTCCAAGATAAGGTTATCAACTCAAGGAATTGGAGGGTATCAACTCAGACTTCAAAGAAATTAATTTGGATTATGTAAAATGTAATATTCAAGAAGGGTTTGAACAACCTAAAAGTTGTAACAGCACATACTGAACATGTTTTTATGGTGATCAGTTGATAAAAATCATTTATCTAACTTTTTTCTAGACCAGGTTTCAAGGAACATGACTTTACTTTTACTAGGGTCATAAAATGGACCCTATGAGATTTGATCCTTCTTCTATTTATGCTATATGTTTTTTCTAAACTGTAAAGTTTAAGATATTAGTGCAAAGATACTTATATTTTTCTTATTCCCCATTTATGAGTTTTTATTCTCATAAGTATTATAAGTCTTTTATCAGTAGTTTAAGGCCTTGCGGTTTGGATAATACGTGATAAAGATTAACGTCATGTGGTTGGGATATATGTAATACATTTTAATGTCATGTGATAAGGATGTTATAGTGTGGTTTAAAAACATGTGTTCAAGACATCCCCCATGTTTCTTAATTTCATGTGGTAAATATGTTCACATAGATGTGAAATTATGAAACATAATCATGGAAACACTTTGTGTTGGTCAAAGATCTTCAAAATCGGTGGAATTTCAATTTTTCTATTCTAGGGATTCTCTTGAATGGATCTGATTTAGATGAAATCAAGCCATATGAAAATCTAACTCATGCATAGGCAAGATGATCTTATATGACTCATTCACCCCCTTCCTATAGGGTGGACCTAAGTTAAGGGGAATATGAAATTTCTACAGTTGGTATTCCCCTGGTTGTCCTATACCATATTTTTAAATAAAGAGGTGGATATTCCTCAAACCACACACAATATCTTGAGGCCTCTTCTATGAAGATCTAGATCGAAGGTAGGGGGAGTTCTACCTCAACATAGGGATATTGGAAAATTATTCCATTTCCACTGATTACAAACCACCAAGGAAGAGGGGATATTTAAATTCATTTTATAATAGGGCATGATGATGGGAAATCCAATCATCACTTTGTATGCTATAGGGATATGAATCAATCCACACATAGTTCTTGTATAAAAATGGTTCCATGTACATATCAGACTCATGCGTAGGAAAAAGAGGAAATTTTACTTTGAGTCCCATGACTGGACCTGGGGTCAGGGGACCCAGGAATCACTACATATCTCATGATGACCAGATTTAAACAACACATAGTTCATACAAAGACTCCTTGCATATATCTAAATCATATGCAGAGGGTCGTTTTGGGTCTTTAGGGGCGATTCTTGCCTCATAATTAAATTTCACAAGAATACAACATCATAATCTTACTTTGATAATGAGTTTGATGCATATATGGGGGTATCTAAATCCTAATTAATGGTTGGGTTATGAAAAAATTATATCATAACCCAAGAGTTACTGACTCAATGGGGAGTGGATACTAGTGGGTGTAGTTTGAAACTACTACTACACATAGTCGGGACAAAAATTCCTATATTTAAATGTGGCCTCTCATATAGGACTAAAACATCCCCTAGGATCAATCACTTAGGCCATATGTTATTCACCTATGAATCCTATTGGGGTCCCTATAGATTTTGTAACGACCCAAACTTTCATTAATGAAAATTTATCTTGATCTAATTAAATGTATTATTATGTAAAATGGATATATAAAATGTGAATTTCTTTGGTTTTATGGTTTTGGATTTTAAAATACCATTAAGAATTATGACCGTTGCTATTATATCCATTTAACCATGATAACATGATTAGTATAAAAATAGGGCTTTAACAAATCCAATTTACTCAGATAAAGGAAGCGATGGCCTCATCTGGTAGACTTTCCCCATTTGAATCCCATTTATCGGATCTCGAAAAGGAGGTGCCATCATTGGGATTTTCTCCTGACCAATCTCATGCTGATCTTGAACATGTTAATCTTGAGAGGAACCGACAATATGAGAATTGGAAGTTAATATAGATTACCACCCGAGTGATGTTATCCAAGCCACCCCAAGAGTCTATCACCATCGCACAACTTACCCTTCTGTATTATGCGGGTGTTATAAGGGGTTATATAACAAGAACCTAGTACTATGATTATGTACCTTATTTTTTTATATAATAATTAATATACTTTCATTTTATTATTGTTACTTTGTAAAAAAAATTTAAAGTGAAAATAATATTTTTAGTTTATATTCAACTAAGAAATCTATTTAGATGAATTAATGTATTTTTAAATTAAATAATATTTTAATAAAATATTGTTTTTATTATTATATTAATTTTTATTAAATATAAATGATCATATAATTTTATAAATGCAATTGTAATTTTTATTAAGGTTTGAAAGCCATTTTTTGTCAAAACCCATGAATTTTCGAATAATGTCGGTTTTTATTTTAAAAGTGAAAATTAAAATATTTATAAAATTATTTCGATAAAATGAATATTATTTCTAGAATAAGTATGTCAAAATTATCCAACGTTGAAATTTTCATAATTTCATGAGACAGTCGAATTTTTGGGTAAAAATTAAATATCGTTTAAATATATAATGTTTTTATGACATCATAACGACCCAATAGTGATGTAATAAAATTATATAAACATTATGTTTGGACAATATTTGTTTTAAAATTAAAATAATGTGATTTTGGGTTTGTTTGATTTATTTTACAAAGCTTTAGTGGAACCTTCAAGACTTATAAAACATTTTGTCTTTTTAAATTGTTTTCCTTGAAAGTGTGACTCACATCCACATAAACAACCCTATTATTTTAAGAATTTAGGCAATTGGCCTTATAAAATATTGTTTTCCACTTCCCTTTGGAGAAAACTATGGGCAAAAACCATGGGATGGTTTGTGGTATTGATTAGTTTAATGTGAGGTATCCCAAACCTAAATAATAAACAATTCCTTCTCATTTCCTATATAAACCCTCCCAAGATCCCACTTCCTCCTCACTCAAAGCCTTTGAAGTTCACCCAAACTCATACCTCCTTTCTATATAATCCTCCCAAGGCTCCCCAATCTCCCAAGAATCCTATCTCAATCCTCTCATAAGCCTTTGGAAGCACACTTCCAATTAAGGGTTTTTCTTCCTTTCTCATTTTTGTCCAATTTTATTTAAGTTGTTATGCCCTTTTAATTTAAATTATAAATGTTTGGGTATGGTTTCTCACCTCCCACATACTTACCTATTTATGTTTTAATTATTATATACCCCTTTCTCTCTCAATAAATGTCTCTCATGTACAACCATTACTATGCTGAAATTCCGAAAGAAATTTATCTCTCCTCACTTTCATTCATGCAATTATTTTTTATCATGAATCTAAAATACATTAAAATTATTTGGACATGTATCTATATGACTCCCTTATTGTCCATTTCATGTAAATATGATTATACACCCCTTTTCTCTCTCATCAACCATTTTTATGAATTCTTACGTCACGTCGTTACGCTGCCGAAATTGCACTGATTTTCCAAGCCAATGTCATTATGTAGTGAATACCATGCCCATTTCTCTATCAAGGGTATTCACCTTTATTCACATTTACTTATTGATTATATAGTTTCATGTATTAATTCCAAATTCATTTATCATGGAATAAATTATGATGTTTTATGAATCCATGTTTTATGATCCATGTGGCACACTTATGCATGAAATTAAATGTTTAAGAAGGGTGTGCCCTGATAGTGCTCCAATGCATTGGGTAAAGTACAGTATCATGATACGTCATGTGCTATGGGTTTTGACTCATTCTAATTAAAGTGAAACAAGGTTTTAATCGTGATTCTTGTGCAATGAGGTTTTACTCATGCTCCATGTGCAATGAGCCTTGGCACATGCTAATTCCTTGTTAAGTGTTGTTGCCACATCTCCATGTTATGATTATCATGCCTTATCATGACTTTATGTTCATGTTTCTCTTGTGATATATTGATATTCCTATTATCTAACATGTATTGTTTTCCTCATGTTATTCTATGTTTATTCCCTTATTGGGCTTTATATCTCACCCTTTTCTTATGCATGTCCTCATGTTATCTCATGCAATGCTAAGTATGAGAGAATGTAGTGGTCATGTAAAGGAAGTTTTCAATAAAGATGTTTTGTATTTTATGTTCTAAGCTATTATGTAATGTTCCTAATCCCCAAAGACACTATATCTATTGATCTTACTTGTTGTATCAAGTGAATAGTTTATGTAATAAATCATGTTTAAGTGTGTAATAAAGAGAAAGGTTGTCATATTTGGTATCAGAGGATAGGTTTAGTTATTTTTGGGACTAGGATTAGAAATCCCTAGTGAAGCCTTAGAAACAAGACTAAGTATAATAAAAACATCCCTAAGTTTTAGTGAGTATTGATTAAGTTTTGTAACAAGAAAATACATCCCTATCTGGATACGAGCAGGTAGAGGCAGCTCTGGCATAGATGTATCCTAGGGATAAAACCCAAAAAAATCACTTTGAGCTATACTCGAATGGGAACTGGTGCACAACAACAGGCCTTGCTTCACTCTTGGTTACAAATGTCCTGATGGATATGCATTGGTAAATTCACAAGCTTAGTATGAACCATTATTAAGGGACTTAAAAAAATTACCTAGGAATATATGTTAGAAATTAGGTCATGGATAACATAGATTGAAGCCAATAGATTCATAAGTTAAGGAAATAAAAGCTATTTATAAGTCATCTGTTTTTCCCTTGTATTACCTATTATGTGTTACCTCTAAATTTCCTTTTATTCTAGCCAATGGCCAGTAATAGGAGGACTTAGGCTAACAACCGATGTGAAGATCAATATGATGACTGTACTAATCAGATGCCCAATCCTATGGGAGCAGGAATCGTGAACTTTTTCACGCTTCTCTCTCAGCTACTCAAGCTTTTATTAGAAACATGGGTCAAGAGGAATTTTCAACCCCCACTAAGAAAGAATAATTCTCAATTGAGAGCTTCATTAGACAAATGCCTCCTACTTTTAATGGATCATCAAATCCCTCAATTTTCGAACAATGGATCAACTCCATTGAAAAGATCTTCTTCATCCTTCAATGTTCCGAACAAGAGAAGGTTCTCCTGGAAGCTTATAATATGGAGGGTGAAACTGAAAAATGGTGTATGTTGATCAAAAATAAAAATCCTGAGGAGGAGATCAAGGCGTTGGAATGGAAGGATTTCTGGAAGATTTTTTTTGAAAAATATTTTCCACGCACCCTTCAGCTTAAGATTAAAAGGTAATTCCTTTACCTCAAGTAGAAAGACGATGAATCTATCAGAGCATACAAGGAAAACTTCACAAGGCTTGCATGATATGCTTCCAGATTTGTAGTTACCCCCAAATTCAAGGTTTACTGCTTATTTGGTGGGTTGAAACCTAGCTTGAGGAAAGCGTTGGTGATCCATGACTTCGACAGCTATGAGGAAATTTTCCGATGTGCCCTCAAGGTTGAAATGGAGATCGGAGAATCTCAGGGGTATCATGGGGATAATAAGCATAAGGTGGAATTAAATTTTGGTGGTCCGATGGATAAATCCAATGGTGCTAAGAAGATCCAGCATCCCACTTGACAAAGGTGTGGAAATAATCACCCTAGAAATTTCTTGAAGGGGATGAGGAAATGCTTTAGGTGTGGAAGAGAAGGGCACCTAGCCATTAACTATTGGCAATAAAAACCCATGGCTACAATAGAGGAGAGGATCTCTCCGTTTGAACCTCAACACGTTGTTCATTTCTACAACTGCAAAGAACCAGGGTACCTTGAAAATTAGTTCCCTAAGCCAAGGGTTTTCAGAGGCAACCAACAACTTCGAAGGCAGCAAGGGACAGCTTTTTCCATCACTACCGCCAAAGTGAAACCCGAAAACAAAGTGGTGATAGGTACGCTAGTTATTCATTCAAGAATAGCAAACCTACTTTTTGATTCATGTTCTATGCATTCTTTTACATCCCTAAAGTTTATTAGAACAATCCCAACACCACCACAAATCATGTAAGTAAATATGTCGGTGAGTATGGAAAATGGGGAAATCATTACATCCCATGAATATAACTCCTCCCCTGTCATAATCTGTGGATTGAACTTTCCATAGAACCTCGTCATACTCCCTCTGGTATAATTAGATGCAATTATTGTCATGGATTGGATTTCCTTATATAGATCCAACATAAATTGTTGTGAGAGGGAAATCACTATCCATGTGGAGAATCGACCCCTGATTCTGTACAAGTGCAAGGAGGAGGATGAATATTTTTTAGCTTCATCATCTCAAGCGTGGATATTACTTCCCAATGAGTATGCGTATCTAGCTCAGATGATTGATTCCAATGAAGGAACCATCCTTGAAGACATTCCAATTTTGAGGGAATTTGCTGAAGTGTTTCCTGAGGAATTTCCTGGTCTTCCTCCTAGAATAGATGTTGAATTCTAAATTTATCCTATACATGGGGAATTTCCAATATCCAAGACTTTGTATAGAATGGTTGTTGTGGAGCATGAGGAGCTGAATAAACAACTACAGGAGAATCTGGATAAAGGGTTTATATGCACAATTACATCACCATGGGGTGCACCAGTCCTCTTCGTCAAGAAGAAGGATGGGTCAATGCGCCTTTACATCGATTATCATGATCTTAACAAAATCATGATAGAGAACAAGTATCCTCTCCCACGAATTGATGACTTTCTTGATCAGCGGCATGGATCACAATACTTCTCCAAGGTAGGTTTGTGGTCGAGATATTATCAAGTAAGGGTGAAGAAGGAAGATATCCCCAAGACTGATTTTTTTACAACATACGGGCACTATGAATTCATAGTAATGCCTTTTTGACTCACTAATGATCCAGAAATCTTCATGGACTTGATGAATAGTCTTTATGGATTACCTTGACAAATTTGTGGTAGTATTTATAAATGATATTCTAATATACTCCAAAACCACGACAGATCATGAGGAGCATCTAATAAATGTACTAGAGACCTTATGAAAGGATAAGCTCTATGTAATGTATACTAAGTGTAAGTTATGGTTGAAGTAGGTCTCATTCTTGGAAAATATCATCACAAAAAATGGGATATATATGGATCCCTCCAAGACAGCTGCAATAGAGGGATGGCCAAGTCCAACATCGGTAATGGATATCCGTAGCTTCTTGGGATTAGTTAGATATTATCGACGATTTGTGAGAAATTTCTCACGATTGTCCAACCCTCTTACCAAGCTAACTTGGAAGGGAGTAAAGTTTAATTGGAGTGATGAATGCGAAGAAAGATTCAAGGAGTTAAAAATAAGGCTTATCACTATGCCCGTGATCACTTTATCCACAAGCGGAGAACTATTTGTGGTATTTATTGATGCTTCAAAGAAGGTCATGGGATGTGTGTTGATTCAAAATGACAAAGGTATCACCTATGCTTCAAGAAAATTGAAATTTCATGAGAAGAATTATCCAACACATGATTTGGATTTGGTTGTGGTGATCCTCACTTTGAAAATTTTGCGGGATTATCTCTTCGGGGAGAAGTCTGAAATATATACAAACCACAAAAGCCTTAAGTATACATTCACACAGAAAGATTTGAATATGTTCCAATGAAGATGGTTAGAGCTGATCAAACACTATAACTTCTCAATCCATTACCACCCTGGAAAAGTGAACAAGGTGGCAGATTCTCTAAATAGAAAGGACCCAACGATTCTATCATTTATGATAATTGAGAAGGATACAATCTTCATAGATTTGATGAAGTTGGACATGGGAATAATAAAGAAGGTAACATTATAAATCATTTCACAAATGATTTCTCAACCTTCTCTTTTGTAAAAGTTAAAGGGTGCTTAAAAGGATGATGTGGGAATTCAAAAGAAAGTGGAAGTTATATAAAAAGGGAAATCATCAAAGTTCAATGTTAATGAAGAAGGAATTGTGAGATTTGGGAAAAGACTATGTGTTCCATCATGTCCGAAGCTAAAGAAGGAAATTTTGGATGATGCGCATAGTTAAAATTTCTCTATTCACCCAGGAAACACAAAGACGTATCGAGATCTATGAGAGAATTATTGGTGGGATAATATGAAGAAGAAGATTAATGAGTATACAAAAAAGTGCCTGGTGTGTCAACAAGTGAAGGTAGAGAGGCAGAAGTCTAAGGGGATGATGCAACCATTTCCCATACCAGCATGGAAATGGGAGAACATCACCATGGACTTTGTCACCGAACTTCCAAAGTCATCCAAAGGAAAAAATGCAATCTAGGTTGTTGTGGATCATCTTACAAAGGTTTTACACTTCATTTATATTCAAGAGGATTTCTCATTAGATTAATTGGAACAGATATATATTATGGAATTAGTAAGGTTGCATGGAGTACCACTATCTATTGTGTCCGATCGAGATCCAAGATTCACCTCTATGTTTTGGAAGAGTCTTCAACATACTCTAGATACTAAGCTGAACTTCAGTACGTATTATCATCCTCAAACTGATGTCCAATCCAAGTGGACAATCCAAACACTTGAGGACATGTTGAGAGCATTCTCAATGGAATTCAAAGGAGGATGGGATCAACATCTTACTCCGGTTGAGTTGTCTTATAATAATAGTTTCCACTAGAGAATCTGAATGGAAACATATTAAGCCCTATATGGGAAGATTTGTAGAACAATGGAATGTTGGGATGAAGTTGGTGAGCATAAGCTGCTAGGACCATAAATGGCCGAAGAATTGGTGGAGAAGGTGAAAACCATTCAGCAGCATTTCAAGGTATCCTAGAGTCGACAGAAGAGTTGTGCAGATAATCGTCGATGAGACCTTGAGTTTAAAGTTGGAGACATGGTATTTATACGCATATCTCCATGGAATAAGGTCATGAGGTTTGGAAAGAAAGGGAATTTAAGTCCTAGGCACATCATCCCCTTCAAGATTCTTGATCGTGTCGGGGTTGTGGCCTATCAACTAGAACTTCCACCTACCATGGCCAAATTACATGATGTCTTTCATGAATCCCTCTTAAGGAAGTACATACTAGAACCTTCACATTTACTCTCTTTAGAGGTGATACAGCTATAGGATTACCTTTCTTATGAGGAGAAACCAGTGAAGTTATTAGATCATAGAGAAAAAGTTCTATGAAATAAGACAATACCCCTCAACAAGGTGTTGTGGAGAGAGAAAAAGTTTGAAGAAGCGATGTGCGAATAAGAGGAAGTGATGAAACAGAGTTACCCTCATCTTTTTTAGTGTGGGAAAAGGAAATTTCGAGGGTGAAATTTCTTAAGGGGGGAATATTGTAATGACCCAAGCTTTCATTAATGAAAATTCCTCTTGATCTAATTAAATGTATTATTATGTAAAATGGATATATAAAATGTGAACTTATTTGGTTTTATGTTTTTGGATTTTAAAATATCCTTAATAATTGTGACCATTGCTATTATAACCATTGAACCTTGATCACATGATTAGTATAAAAACAGGGCTTTAACAAATCCAATTTACCTAGAAAAAGGAAGCGATGGCCTCATCCAGTAGACTTTCCCCATACGAATCCCATTTATCAGAGCTCATAAAGGAGGTGGCATCATTGGGATTATCTCTTGACGAATCCCATGTTGAGCTTGAACACGTTAAGCTTTATAGGAACCGACTTGGGAGAAGTGGAAGTTAATAAAGATTACCACCCGAGTGATGTTATCCGAGCCACCCCAAGAGTCTGTCACCATCGTACACCTTACCCTTTGGTCTTATGTGGGTGTTATAAGGGGTTATGTAACAAGACCCTATTACTATTATTATGTACCTTATTTTTTTATATAATAATGAATATACTTTCATTTTATTATTGTTACTTTGTAAATTGTTTTTAAAGTGCAAATAGTATTTTTAGTTAATAATCAACTAAGAAATCTATTTTGATGAATTACTGTATTTTTTAATTAAATAATATCTTAATAAATTATTATTATTATTAAATTAATTTGTATTAAATATAAATGATCGTATAATTTTATGAATGCAATTGTAATTTTTATTAAGGTTTGAAAGCCATTTTTGTCAAAACCCATGAATTTTCGATAAATGTCAGTTTTTATTTTAAAAATGTAAATTAACATATTTAGAAAATTATTTAGATAAAATGAATATTATTTCTGGAATTAGGACATTGAAATTATCCAATGGTGAAATTTTTATAATTTTCTGAGACAGTCGACTGTTTGGGTAGAAATTAAATACCATTTAAATATATAATGTTTTTATTACATCATAAAGACCCAATATTGATGTAATAAAATACTATAAACATTATTTTAGGGAAATATATGTTTTACCATTAAAATAATGTGATTTTGGGTTTTTTTATTTATTTTACAAAACTTCAGTGGACCCTTCAAGACATATAAAACATTTTTTCTTTTTAAATTGTTTTCCTTGAGAGTGTGACTCACCTCCACATAATCAACCCAATTATTTTAAGGTGTTAGTCCATTGGACTTATAAAATAATATTTTCCAATACCCTTTGGAAAAAAACATGGGAAAAACCCATGGTCTGGTTTGTGGTTTTGATTAGTTTAATGTG
This sequence comes from Viscum album, assembly GCA_963277665.1. Lineage (NCBI taxonomy): Eukaryota > Viridiplantae > Streptophyta > Magnoliopsida > Santalales > Viscaceae > Viscum > Viscum album. The sequence goes on along the minus strand of OY728153.1, from coordinate 566,569,891 downwards.
AGGTGTCCCAAACCTAAATAATAAAGAAATCCTTCTCCTTCCCTATATAAACCCACCCAAGCTCCCACTTCCTCCTCACTCAAAGCCTTTGTATTTCGTCCAACCTCTTACCTAATCTCTCTAGAATCCTCCCAAGGAACCCCAAGATTCCAAGAATCCTCTCTCAATCCTCTCTCAAGCCTTTGGAAGAACACTTCCAAGTAAGGGATTTTCTTCCTTTTTCATTTTTGTCCAATTTTATTTAAGTTGTTATTCCCTTTTAATTTCAATTATAAATGTTGGGGTATGGTTTCTAACCTCCACCATACTTCCCTATTTATGTTTGAATTATTATATACCTCTTTTTATCTCAATAAATTCCTACCACATACACCTGTTACTATGCCAAAATTCTGAAAGGAATTTATCTCTCCTCACTTACATTCAAGAAATTCTTTTGTATCATGAATCTAAATTCCATTACAATTATTAGGACATGTATCTATATGACCCCCTTATTTTCCATTTCATGTACATATGATCAGACACCCCTTTCTCTCTCATTAACCATTTTTATGAATTCTTACGTCACGTCGTTACACTGCCAAAATTGCACCGATTTTCCAAGCTAATGTCATTGTGTAGTGAATACCATTCCCATTTCTCTATCAAGGGTATTCACCTTTATGAACATTTACTTATTTATTATAAAGTTTCATATATTAATTCCACATTACTTTATCGTGGAATAAATTATGATGTTTTATGAATCCATGTTTTATGATCCATGTGGCACACTTATGCATGAAATGAAATGTTTAAGAAGGGTGTGCCCTGATAGCGCTCCAATGCATTGGGTAAAGTATAGTATCATGATACGTCATGTGCAATGGGTGTTGAATCATTCTAATTCAAGTGAAATGAGGGTTTAATCATGCTTCATGTGCAATGAGGTTTTACTCATTCTTCGTGTGCAATGATCCTTGGCTCATGCTAATTCCATGTTAAGTGTTGTTGCCACATCTACATGTTATGATTATCATGATTTATCATGGCTTTATGTTCATGTTTCTCTTGTGCTCTATTGATATGCCTATTTCCTAATATGTATTTTTTCCTCATGTTATTCCATGTTTATTCCCTTACTAGGCCTTATAGCTCACCCTTTTCTTATGCATGTCCTTTGGTTATCCCATGCAATGCTAAGTACGAGGGAATGTAGTGGTCATGTAAAGGAAGTTTTCAATAAATATGTTGTGTGTTTTATGTTCTAATCTATTATATAATGTTCCTAATCCCCAAATACACTAGACCTCTCAATCTTCCATGTTGTATAAAGTGAAGATTTTATGTAATAAATCATGTTTAAGTGTGTAATAAACAGCAGGGTTATCATAGATTTTTTAGTCCCTATTTCCAGTTTTCTATTGGGGATGCCCAAGAGAATGTAGGATAAAGGTCCATGGGGTTCCAAGATAAGGGTATCAACTCAAGGAAATAGTTTGTATTAACTCAGAAACCAAAGGTATGAAGGTGGATCATGGAGACTGTAATATTAATGTAGTGTTCGAGCACACCAAAAGTTACACCAATGTTGATTGAACACACTTTCGGGGAAAATGGATAAGACCTGCAACTCTGAGATATGAAATCATTATATAGGATGACTTATTCAGAATAAATTCCTCAAGTAATGCAGTTTAACATCATGTGACTAGGATGTTGTCATTTAGTTTAACATCATGTGATTAGGATGTTTCATGAAGTTTAACATCATGAAACTAGGATGTGAATCCATCCATTTAGTTAGGTGAGTCTCATTTATACTATTCATTGTGACCTACCATTTTCTTTAAGCCCAAATGAGTCTTTCTCAGCATGAGAAACAAGAGATGTTTGGGAAGTTGATGAGACCATCCAAGAGTGTGTGACAAGGAGTGTGAGAGGGCATTCACAATTTGACATGAGTGGGAATATCTACATGAATTTGGGTCTCATTAAGGAACATAAGAAAAATTTACAAATTCCAATGGTTGTGTTTGAAATAGATGATCCCTATGTCAATACATATCCCAATGTAAATGAAAATCAAGCCACATGTAGTTATAAAAAAATAGATCCATGCAGAGATTGCGATCATGTGTATGGATGGGGAAATTTTTTCCCTTTTATTGTTGTGATTTTGATTAAGATTAAAGGAACTGATCATCACTACGCATCCTATAGGAATTGGAATAAAAAAACTTGTAGTTCTTATAATGGCTCCTCATATGGATCTGTCTTGTATGTGGAGATGAAGCATTTTTATTTTCCCTTGGAAGTCACGGACATCTTGGTTGAATAAAGGTTCCTATACATAGATCAACCTCATATGTAGTGATAGGGAATTTGGGTATTCATAGGTATATAATACCACATAATTAAAGGGTACAAGAATAAAAATTCATAATATTTCATTGAGAATAAGTACAATGTATAGATGTGTAACACTGAGAGTATATGAATCTACTTGAATAGTTGGGTTATGGGAAGTGTAAATCATAACCTAAAAACATATGAGTCAACATAATGTGGAGACTAGTGGGTAAATTTCAAAACTAATATTGCATGAAAAAAGGTCAATATCTCTTGGATTTAATGGGGACCTCTCCTCTGGGACCAAAACATACCCTATGAACAAGATCTTAGGTCATGTGTTATTCACTAGTGAATACTAGAGGGGTCCCTTTAGATTATAAAGTCCCTGATACAATTTTTCTAGAGGGGATAACTAAGAGTGTGTGTACTCAAGATCCATGGGGTCCCAAGAGAAGGGTATCAACTCAAGGAACTAATTGGTATTAATTCAAATACCAAAGTTTTGAAGGTGGTTTATGGAGAACAAAATATTCAAAGAGGGTTCAAGAACCCTAAAAGTTATGATAAAAAAATTTGAAAAAAATTTAGGGAAATGGAATAATCCATTAGATTATCAGGTACACAATTAATGGAGTGGATGATTTATTCTGTGTGAATACCAAATATCATGAATTTTACCATTATTAAGCTAGTATGTGGTTGTGCGGTTTTGTTGTACATCTCGTTCCCCTCGTTGTTTGATTTTCATGATCACAATCACCTTATTATTTGTCTAACCTTGTTTTTAAGTGTTGTGGATGATAGGCAAGAGATTTCCAAAGGAATGGCCCAAGAAAGCATCTCAAGTGGACTGAAATTCAGTCCACCGGCCAACCGGTGTGATAGCACCGGCCAGCCGGTGGACCTGGCAGAGGCATTGCCCACTGCCAGGTTCCACCGGTCAGCCGGTGGCTCTGTCACCGGCCAGCCGGTGGCACCCAAATCAAACAGTGTGAGCTACTGTCTTGCCACCGGCCAGCCGGTGGCTCTGGCACCGGTCGACCGGTGGAGCCTGGAAAAGAAGATCAGCTACTGCCAAGCCACCGGCCAACCGGTGGCTCCTCCACCGGCCAGCCGGTGCAGCCTGCACTCAAAGCATCTCCAAATTCTCAAACACCGGCCAGCCGGTGGGACTGTACCGGCCAGCCGGTGGAGCCAGTCAAACTAGCCGTTGCAGTTTGACCAGGCTGGCCCACTTGGCTCCCAACGGCTCTTTTAGCCTCTCCAACGGCTCCGAAGCCTCCCCAAGGGTTCCATGCCTATAAATAAAGGCCAAGGAAGCCCCGGACACCTACCGGAACATATACAAAGCCAATGGACATATTTTGGATCATTTGGCGTACCTCCCGCGAGCCACCTCAAGGAACCCCAACGTGCTCCAATCCAATTCCACATCCAAGAGAACCTTCAAAGAAGCTTGGAAGCGGCCTTCAACATCTCCAATCAATCAAAGGCGCCCAAGTCTTCCTCAAATACGGTTTTTCATTATTTATTTATTTTGAGCTTTAAAATTGGGTTTGTGCCTACAAACCCCAACCCTTTTCTCTTCCCCATTTCTTTTGGGTTTCACACCACCACTAAGGTGTGAAGAGGTTTTCTTCAAGCCTTTCCTTTTAAAAGGCTTGTGTCATCGGTGAGCTAGCCTTCACCCGTTAAAAAGGCTAGTGGGTTCTTACTTAACCATTAAAAGTAAGTGGGTTCTTGCTCAACCACAAAAAGCAAGTTGTAATAGGTCCTAGTGCTACCTCAAAGGCTAGTGGGTTTCTTGCTAAAACCATTGAAAAGCAAGCGGTAGGAATCTCTCAACGGTTGAGTTGGGAGCGGAGACGTAGGCCGGGTTTTGGCCGAACTCTGTTATCAATTTCTTGTGTGATTGCCTTTTTATTTTCCGCTGCTTTCTTTACTTTGATTTTAATGTGTTAATCATTTTTTAAAAGGAAATTCACCCCCCCTCTTGCCATCATTCCCTTGTTTTCTCCGACCCAACAATTGGTATCAGAGGGATAATTTGAGTAATACCTTAAAAGGTTTCAAATTCAAAGATCCATTGTGATGGCATCTACCTCTTTCGCCCCCGAGGGCTACTCATTGGGTCGGGCTCCATTTTTTGATGGGACCGACTATAATTATTGGAAAACCCGCATGACCACTTTTTTAAGAAGCATAGGATATCCCATTTACAAAATAGTCATGCAAGGTTACACTTTGTCTACCCCCGACGAATCCAAATGGACCCCCGCCGATATTAGAAACTTTGAGCTTGATGGCAAAGCCATGAACGCTCTTCATTGCGGCCTTGACCGAAATGAGTTCAATCGAGTTTCCACATGCACCTCCGCACATGAAATCTGGAAACTTTTGGAGGTTACCCATGAGGGGACCAACAAAGTAAAGGATACTCTATTGGACATGTACCGTCAGGTTTTTGAGTCTTTTTCCATGCACCCAAATGAATCAATTTCTGAAATGTTTACACGATTTACTGACGTGTGCAATGGGAGAAAGTCCCTTGGTGATGATGTTTCAGCCGAGACGATGGTCAAGAAGATCTTATGGGTCCTTCCGAGCTCATGGGCACCTAAGGTGACGGCGATCCAAGAAGCTAAGGACGTCAAAAATATGCCGGTAGAGGAGCTCATCGGATCTCTCATGACTTATGAGATCACGATGAGGAGGCAAGCTCAAAAGGAGGGCACACCAATGAAGACACCAAAGAACATCGCCCTCAAGGTACAAAAAGAAGTAAGCTCCTCCTCATCATCATCATCTTCATCTACTTCATCTTCAAGCGGCGACTCGGAAATGGAGAATCTCGCCCGCCAAATGCACAAGTTTATGAAGAAGCACAAGAAGAAGAAATCCCGCAAGGCGCGAAAGCAAGAACCCACCGAAAAATCCGAGCCCAAGGTAAAATGCTACGGGTGCGGTGAAAAGGGCCATTACAAGCCCGATTGCCCACTCAACAAGAAACGGGCCAAGGAAAAAGGTAAGAAGAAGGTCCTCAAGGCGACATGGAGTGACACCTCATCATCCTCCTCCTCCTCCTCGAGAGACCAAGGTACAAAATGCCTAATGGCATTCCATGAGGTAACATCATCCGACTCCTCCTCTTGTTCTTCAAATTCCAATTCTTTAAATCATCTATCCTATGAAGAACTCTCACATGCTAGAGACCAACTTGAAAATGGTTTTCATGAATTATCATCAAAATTTGTTGCTTTAAAAAAGTCTTTCAAAAAACTCTCCTCCGAAAAAGAACAACTTCTCAAAGAGAAGGAGGAGATGTCCCTCAAAATCCAAAATTTCCCAAATGTTGATTCTTTGGAATCAACCATCAAATACCTAAGGGAGACCCTAGCAAAGTTCACCCAAAGGGAACAAAATTTGAACAATTTTCTTGGTTCCCAACGAATTTCTAGAACCACCAATGGACTTGGCTACACCAACCAAGCTTCCTCCTCCCATGCACCCACTGTTTTTGTTAGGGGGAGCTCTTGTTTTAAATTTTGCAACTATTGTAAAAAACCAGGGCACCTTATTTATGAATGTAATTGTAAAAACGCCCGGTACGGCCAACCCAAATCTTTTTTCTTTTCGGACGAATTTTATAGGAGAAGACCCGCCATGAAACAAATTTGGATTGAAAAATCCCTTTTGGCGAGTCTCTCCGGGCCAAAATTTATTTCCTCTCCCCGGTGATTCATTGTTTTTATTTAGGGGGAGTTAGGATCTTTTAAGTTTTTTTTGTGTTTCCAAATTTTTCATTTCAAACTCAACACTTGGTATCAAAACTCTCAATTCAAACTTTCATTTTCAACTCTTGGTATCAAATTTTTCAATTCAAAATTTCCTATTAAATTTTCATTTCAAAATTTCCAACAATTGGTATTCAAATTCAATTTCAAATCTTCTATTCATTTTTGATTCAAAACTTTCAATTCAAACTGTTATTCAATCTTTCAATTTCAAGTTTTCCAATTCAATTTTCAAAAATTCCAATTGATCTTGATTTTCAATGTCCCTCAATCAAGTTTTATGCCCCATTCTATTTTGATAATCACAAAGGGGGAGAAATTTATTGATTGATTGGGGGAGAATCTTTTCTCTCATGCTTAGTATTTATTTTCAATTTATCATTTAAAATCATGCCTTTCATTTATGTTTTTACTTTAATTGTTTTGGTGATTGTGATCATCAAAATAGGGGGAGATTGTTGTACATCTCGTTCCCCTCGTTGTTTGATTTTCATGATCACAATCACCTTATTATTTGTCTAACCTTGTTTTTAAGTGTTGTGGATGATAGGCAAGAGATTGCCAAAGGAATGGCCCAAGAAAGCATCTCAAGTGAACTGAAATTCAGTCCACCGGCCAACCGGTGTGATAGCACCGGCCAGCCGGTGGACCTGGCAGAGGCATTGCCCACTGCCAGGTTCCACCGGTCAGCCGGTGGCTCTGTCACCGGCCAGCCGGTGGCACCCAGATCAAACAGTGTGAGCTACTGTCTTGCCACCGGCCAGCCGGTGGCTCTGGCACCGGTCGACCGGTGGAGCCTGGAAAAGAAGATCAGCTACTGCCAAGCCACCGGCCAACCGGTGGCTCCTCCACCGGCCAGCCGGTGCAGCCTGCACTCAAAGCATCTCCAAATTCTCAAACACCGGCCAGCCGGTGGGACTGTACCGGCCAGTCGGTGGAGCCAGTCAAACTAGCCGTTGCAGTTTGACCAGGCTGGCCCACTTGGCTCCCAACGGCTCTTTTAGCCTCTCCAACGGCTCCGAAGCCTCCCCAAGGGTTCCATGCCTATAAATAAAGGCCAAGGAAGCCCCGGACACCTACCAGAACATATACAAAGCCAACAGACATATTTTGGATCATTTGGCGTACCTCCGTCGAGCCACCTCAAGGAACCCCAACGTGCTCCAATCCAATTCCACATCCAAGAGCACCTTCAAAGAATCTTGGAAGCGGCCTTCAACATCTCCAATCAATCAAAGGCGCCCAAGTCTTCCTCAAATACAGTTTTTCATTATTTATTTATTTTGAGCTTTAAAATTGGGTTTGTGCCTACAAACCCCAACCCTTTTCTCTTCCCCCTTTCTTTTGGGTTTCACACCACCACTAAGGTGTGAAGAGGTTTTCTTCAAGCCTTTCCTTTTAAAAGGCTTGTGTCATCGGTGAGCTAACCTTCACCCGTTAAAAAGGCTAGTGGGTTCTTACTTAACCATTAAAAGTAAGTGGGTTCTTGCTCAACCACAAAAAGCAAGCTGTAATAGGTCCTAGTGCTACCTCAAAGGCTAGTGGGTTTCTTGCTAAAACCATTGAAAAGCAAGCGGTAGGAATCTCTCAACGGTTGAGTTGGGAGCGGAGACGTAGGCCGGGTTTTGGCCGAACTCCGTTATCAATTTCTTGTGTGATTGCCTTTTTATTTTCTGCTGCTTTCTTTACTTTGATTTTAATGTGTTAATCATTTTTTAAAAGGCAATTCACCCCCCCTCTTGCCATCATTCCCTAGTTTTCTCCGACCCAACAACCATTGAAAAGCAAGCGGTAGGAATCTCTCAACGGTTGAGTTGGGAGCGGAGACGTAGGCCGGGTTTTGGCCGAACTCCGTTATCAATTTCTTGTGTGATTGCCTTTTTATTTTCCGCTGCTTTCTTTACTTTGATTTTAATGTGTTAATCATTTTTTAAAAGGCAATTCACCCCCCCTCTTTCCATCATTCCCTTGTTTTCTCCGACCCAACAGGTTTAACATCATTGGACTAGGATATGGACCCTTTCTTTTGAAAAGAAATTTAGTTCAATTGTTCTATTCTTAATGACATTCTAGGTCCTATGAGATCAAATGATTCGTGCATGGAGTGGGAAACATGAGGTGATCGAGAAGAATATTAAACTACATGAGAGTGTAAAACAAGGAACTTGGGGGGGATATACATATTTTTCAGGTGGACTGGAATATCTATATGGATATGACTCTCATGGAGGGAGACAGTTGGGAGTTATGAAAACTTATGGATTTACTCAAAATAAAAGATTCAGGCATCACTACATATCTTGTGGTAACATAAGTCAAGCCACATAATGTTCTTATATAGATTCCTTTATGCAAGTCTCACTCGTATTCAAGGGGAGGAGATTTTTTTTGTTTACATATTTCACCTGGACCCAGGATTTGGGATTTGGGTGTCACTACATATCCTGTAGTAACAAAAATCAATCAAAACATAGTTCTCATGTATGGTATCTTCTTGGATCTAACTCTCACACAAGGATAAGTAATCTTATCTTTTCTAAATATTTGTGACTGGGACTAGGATTTTAGGATCCTTTTGATACTATGTATACCATATAAACTGGGAGAAAGTCACTCATATTTCTAGTAGGAAAATATCCATTATAAATATCAATCTCATGTGAAAGATAAGGGTCATATTTTTTTGATATTTCCCAATGATAGGGGGATCCTTTTCTGGATGGATCTATCTCATGTGCAGGGAAAATAAAATTTCCACACCCTGGTATGGATCCAATGGGTTTCATACATAGATAATATTCACATGAAAGGAATGGGAATAATTATTCTAGATAATGCAGTTGGTCCCAAGATTATGGAATCTAAGCATTGATACATTTCCTATAGGGTTATTAATCAAACCAAAAGTAGTTATCATGAAAAATGTTCTCTTTCATAGATCTGAATTATTCTCAAGAGAGGGGAATTTTTCTTTTGAATATTTCAATTAAGCCCAAGATTAGGTGATCTGAGAATCACGATGTATCCTAAAGGATTGATAATAAATCTACATGTAGTTTTATAATGTGGCATAGTATATGACCAACACAGTAAGGGAGCTATCCTCTCTAGTGAAGACCTAAGGTATCGTGTAGTTTCACATCATGCGATGGGGATGTACACCATATAGTTTAACGTCAAGTGGAAAGGACAAAATTCCATGCAGTTTAATATCATATGTTAAGGAAGTCTCCATATATTCTAATATGATGAATCTAGTACATAGTTCCCCAATGTGAAAATTATGCAAAGTATTTTTTGAGAAAACTTACATTTTTGGGAGGCATGATGCGTTGACCATTCCTGGGGTTAGTGAGTAAGCTCTATTGGAATAGACCTTGTGTATGTTATAAGGACCATCACATTTGGGTTCCAACATCAAAGGTTTATTCCCAAGTATCATTATGATTCTGATGGATAACATTAGTTCTCCTTGGGGGAATGAGAAGAGGTGAACATTTTTATTGAAGGCTCATGCAAACCAATTCTAATATACTTATAGGTTGTGCAATGTGTGAAACCTTTTCCAATCAAGACTTTACAACTCATCCAACTACTTATGTGATTTCTCTTCATCTAAGAGTTTACAAAATATGGCTATTCAAAATGATGGTGATTTGACTTCAATAGGTATTACTTACTCCACACCATAAACTAGTGAATATAGGGTTTCTTTCATGGTACTTTGGGTCGTGGTGAAATAGGCCCATAGATCATGTAGGAGTTTATCCGGCCATTAATTCTTATTTTTTTCCACCATCTTTTGAATTATATTTGAAAGAGTCTTGTTAAAAGACTATATCTAACCATTTTTTCACGTGATAATAAGATGGGTGGTTAGACTCAATGTTATACTCAGGTTGCAACATCTTTAATTCAAAAGAATAGAATTCGGTGCCATTTTCTATTAATATGGTGTGGGGGATATCAAATATGGTGATAATATTGGATTTCATGAAGTTGATGAAACTAAAATTTTTGACTTCCTTGAGGGGTATAGATTTAGACCATTTGAAAAAGAAGTCGATGGCACTAAGGATATACAAGAACTACTTAGCCATGACTAGGGATATGGCCTTACTACATCTATTCCCCATATGTAAAATGGAAAGGAATATTTAGTTTTTTGTGTTTATGGATAAATTTTTCATGGATTTGTTATGCATGAATATTTTTGGTGAACTCCACAAAGTCTTGTATCATTGTTCTCCAGAAGTAACCCGAACTCCAAATTTTATGGGAAACCTTGGTTTTAGACTGGTTGACACTACATGATCATGTATGGACTTCCTTCATGATGGATGGAGATTCTTCCTCTATAATTCACCTGAGGAGGACTACATCAGAGCCCCATTTATGGATGTTTTTTCAATTGGTTTATATTTATTGGTAAAGTTCATTTTGGGATGCCTAATTTTGTCTCTTTTTTCTCGGTATGTAGGAAGAATCCTATTTTAGAGATACTCCACCATGTGATTCATCCATCCAGAAACTAGAATAGGGTCATCATGACCATGGGAGGAATTAACCTGATTGATCTCCTCTATGTTATTTACAATGATTGGTGACACTACCCTTTGGTGTGTGATTTGAAATAATATATCATCATGATGATAGTCAGCAAAAATTGTGGATGCATTGGCCAACATGTCATCATGAGTATTCTATGATCGAGGGACATGATCAAATTTTATCTCAAAAGGGAATTCCACTTTCATTCCCCTTATATAGTATATGGGAGGATCCAATTCATCCTTTTGGATGACATATTAACCATTTATTTGTTTGATCATTATCTCTGAGTCACCTTTGATATTTAGATGATCCATTGATAACTATAAGTCTAGATCCATGTCAGCAATAATATCTTAGTATTCCTACTCATTATTGGTGGATCCTTAGTACAATGATAAGGAGTAGGGAAATATTTCCTTTCCCGGTGAAACAGATACAATCCCTACACCAACCTGATTGAGCTTTGGGTTTTCCATTTTCTTGTCGGTTGGACTTTGGGAGGCCCCATAAAAATAAATCTCCCGCTTTTGGGGGGTGTTATGGGCATAGAAAACCCCTTCATCTGGTAGCCCAATATCCACCCTTATGATTTCCATAGAAGGATTCACCATGAGGAAGTTAGAAATAACTTTACCATTGATTACCTTCAATGATATGAATTGGATATCCTGTTGTTGTGAGATAATCTCCCATTGGGCCAAACACCCTATTAGCATAGGAAGGATGAGTATATACATTATTGGTTTGATAGGTGGGACCAAGTGGACTTCATGATTCTATAAATATTGCCTCATATTTTTCACTATGAATATGACTGTGATGAAATTATTCTAGATATAGTAATATCATGTATCGGTTCCTAGCATCATCCAACAAAGATAGTAGAGGTTTTTCTCAATGCCCGCATCATTTTTCTATGTGAGGAGGGTGATAGAGACCAATATATTATGTCCATGTAAAATATAAGTGGTTTACCTTTTACTAGTTTCATCATGACTGATGGGCGCAACCGATATTTCTTATGATTATTGAAAGCTTCCTGGAAGTCCTCATTCCATTGGAATGTGGTTCCCTTTTTCATCAACCTGGTGAAGGGGAGACATATTCCATCTATTTTGGCTAAAAACTTCTCATATAAGCGAGAAAACCTTGAATCCCTGTCAATTATTTGAGGTTATGAGGGTGAAATTTCTATAATTTCACTAGTATTTTCTGAATTGACATTGATGCCACAGTGGCATAACATAAAGTCGGGTAACTTTCTCGATGTCACCCTAAAGGAAAACTTTAGAGAATTCATCTTCAAAATGTGCTGTCAAAATTTGATGAAGATTGTTTGAAGATCAGTGATGTGATCAAAATTCTATTGAGACTTTACCTCCAGGTCATCAATGTAGTACTGTATGATCCATCCTAGAAAGGGTTTGAAGATATGATACAAGGTATTATAATTGATAGTTTAAGAATTCTTTAATTCAAAGGTCATGACCTAGTAACAAAATATTCCATGAGTTAATCTAAATGAATTGGATTCCACATATTCAAGGTACATCTTGATCTTATTATACCATGAGTACCCATCTATGAATTAAAGGTCTTGGAATCCAGTAGTTGTATCTATCAAAATCTCTAATATCGATACTAGGAAATCATTCTTCATGAAATTCTAGTTAAGATCTTGAAATTCAATGAAAACCATGATCTTCATGTAATTTTTCTTAATAGAAACAATGTTGTTAATCCATTTTTGGTATTGAACCTTTCAAATAAAGATATCTTGAATCAATTTTTTAACTTCAGACTCTACCTTGGTGGCATGGGCAGGATGCATTCTCTTGGCTGCGTGTTTGAAACCCCGATGATCAACTGACAATACAAGGTGATGAGTTTCTACATCAGGGTCTCATTTATGAATATCTATATAGTTCCAAGTGAACACATATTGATGCTACTTGAGAACAGAAACATATATATCCTTCTCTTAGAGAGGCATGGAGGAACTGATTTATATGGGCCATGGTTCCTATTTTGTTCCTAGATTTAATTTCTAGAGTTCATTAATAGTGTTGGGTACACCTGACTAAAATGATATAGGGGAATCCTCAAGGTCCACCTCTTAATATTCTATTTCTATGTCAATGGAATTGTCCTCAAGAAGAACTGATGAAGTGGGACATCTTACTCCCATTCTAAGGATAGAAGGTTGTGGTAGGAAGAATTAGAATCCTGGATTATTATGGGAACATTTTAGAGATATATACCTTCCTCCATCCTATTATTATAGATAGTATATGTATAGATTTCTTTAATTATAGGATATCTCTCTATAAAATTTTGAACTTCCACTAATTGGTCATTGGAGTTTTCTGGCTTCCATGAGGAATCATATCTTTCCTCCAAAAAACCCATATCAGTCAATGTGACTATTGCCACATGACCATGGGTTGATTAAGTACATGATTTTTGGTAGATTACTAGAGCTATATATACTTCATTGATCAGTTTTATAGGAAGCACGTAATCACCACTGACAAAACTCAGGGGATTTGTAATGGTGGACACCAAACCATTGAGAGTAGCAACATGCATGTAATCTTCCATAACTGGTTTCTTTCCTTACCTCTGGTAGAAACCTGCCTTAGAGTATTGAGATCCATAGGGTTCAAAGGGATCACTTGTTCCCTATATTATTTTGACCTTTTCATTGATGGGATATTCAAACATTGGTGAAATTTTTATATCACCAATACATGGATATGAATCCAATGTCTCACAAGCAATATATTTTATGTTGTGTCTTACTAGATAACCATGAAATTCGTATCAGATGTCAAATCCCCAAAATGATCTTTGAGGATGATTCTTCCAAGGGTATGTTGCTCACTTTTTTCAATCCCTTGGATGGTCAGCTTCATTGGAGAAAAATCATTCTCATTGTACCCCAAATGTCGGAGGGTCCAGACTAGTATGATATTGATCTCGAAACCATTATCAACCTCATCTCATTATATATTGGAATTATCAATCTTTCATGAAACATATAGTGCTATGATATGTTCCTAAATAGTTTATTCCTGATCTTTCTCTATAAATGAGGTAGAAACATGAAATTCCATCAGATCATTTTCTTTTTGATAATCCTCGGTCTTGAAAACTTTAGTCTCAAACTCTTGGGGGAACTACAGGAACTTGATAATTTCCATTATAATATATTTTGAAAGATGGAGGGTGTCTATAATCGAGTGATTCTTATATTGTTACCAACTTCTTTAAAATTTCATATTTTTGTGTCAGAGGATGGAACTTCTTAGTGCATGGTTTCTTCCTATAATGTGTCTTACAGGATGAAGTGTGTGAGTTAAACTAGCTCGATTCTTGAGAATAAGTTGAGGGAGAATTTGCAGCTGGCGTAATTAGTCATACCAGTCAATCACTCTTCCTAGTCTGATGAATCATTAATGCCCTAGTTAATATTTCATGTAGAATAATGGGGATAAGATGATATCTAACAAAATCTAAGTTACCTCCATGCTCCCATTTATCCTAATGAATTGATCCCCCATGGGTTTCAACCGCATATATGGATTCAAATAGGACCTGGACAAGATGTTGGGCTCAACCAAGACCGCGTCGTCCCCTATACCCTTATCCCCCACAGCCTTAGCCTATAGTTCCTTAGTTAGGTATAGAGATATCATACTGATGGGTACATTTATCATCATAGAATGGGTATACTAAGTGAATAATGTTAACAGATCATGAAACAATATCATGAAGATTAGCTTTGGTGGGGAGGTTCCTATGATTCTGATGTTGGAGGAAATAAATATACAAGAGTTAAAGTTACTTTTGGATAAAACTCATTTCCTTTAAACTTTATAAATTTTTACAACTATGTCTACCTTTGGAAGGTAGGTTTGATTTCTTCTCCTTCAGTGCCATAATTTTTACTAGTTTATAGAGTTGTACTCAAATGGATCAATGATCTCATTCATCTATCTTTTGGGTCACCCAGTTTTTGGACTTATTTTCAAGCCTTGTTGGGAATTATTTTCAATCACCATATTCCCCTGATTGAGTGGCGATTATAAAAGCTACTTTCACCATATCTTTAGACAATATCACCTTTAAATAATCAAACATTCCCTAGAGAACATATTTTAAGAAGAAGAAGACCTAGATGGTATGAACCATCGTTCTATAAGAGGTAAATAGCCAGGGTAGTCACTAAGGGTGACCTCATTGGGTTTAATCAACTCCAATAGTTTAAAGAGACCATTTCCATTACTGTGATGAAATAACCAGTGACTTGTTCATTTTGGAAGGAGTATACTTTATTCATCCATTACTCAAATTGTGGGTGTCCTTGATCCCTTTTTTCCTTGGGTAGAGGGCAGTTTGGATTCTATTATCACTTGACATGAGGTTTCAAGTGAATTGGGTCCTACCTAGGTTCTCTAGTAGGAACTATTATAGGCTTAATTGTGACCAAAATAGTTCCATAATTGTTGGATCTCTTCCCTTATTCCATTGTATTGGGCCTAAATTTTGACCTGGTTTTCCAAATGACATCCTCCAGATATTGTACTATTTTTGAAAAATCATGGAATCCACCTGGGTATGTCATTAGGATCAACGAAATTTGGAGTTCATCAAGGAGGTTTTCATACCAATCCACCAAAAACTATTCTTGTAAGAGTGGGTTGTTGAGTGAGTATGTGATACCTTTCCATCTTGAGATAAAGTCTGTGACCCTATACATTTCTCATTGTTTTCAGTTTTTAATGTTTACGATCTTTTTCTTCCTTAGTATCGAGCTAAATTGATATAGGATCTAACAAGGATGTTCTTCCCAACCTTCAACAGACCCTGGTGGGAGGCCACTATAAAAAACAAAGGATGGAACCAACAAGGTCTGCACAAACCTATTAGTTTCATCACTTATTTCTAATATTAAAGGTTGATCATAATAATGCATTAGGATACAAAGTGAATAAGATATTTTTTTGGTCTCTCAGTGGCATAAAAGGTTTAGATTTTAGGGTTTTCTAAATTGGGTTGAGGTAATATTCAATCCAACCATTTGGGGTATGGCTTCCTTTAAGGCTAAATGGGGGAACATAACCCCTCCATGGCTTCTATCTGAGCAGTTAAATACTTGATGGTATTGAGGTGATCAGGTGGTACAA
This sequence comes from Viscum album, assembly GCA_963277665.1. Classification (NCBI taxonomy): domain Eukaryota; kingdom Viridiplantae; phylum Streptophyta; class Magnoliopsida; order Santalales; family Viscaceae; genus Viscum; species Viscum album. Next base: position 566,554,017 of record OY728153.1, on the reverse strand, counting down.
TCACCTAAACTACTTCTAATCACGGGGGAAGGTGAGGATAGACTCTATTATCTTATCTTCATATTTGGATTCTCCTCAATTATTTGTGAGGTCAGATAACCTCATTATTAAAAAGTTAATTATTGCTACAATGGAGGTAAATATTGGTCTTCCTCAATTCCCGTGTTTAAATAGGTCATATGTCTAGATCTAGATCCAGGTTGATGATCTTATTCCACCCTTTCAGGTGGGTTAACATCCTTCTAATAAGTGGGATGAAGGATATGATTTTTTTCTTGAAGGTGGTACCCAATGGGAATATTTCCCATGAGTAATTACTCATTAAATAGTTTGAGGTTTTATACCTCACTCTCATACTATTTCAGTCATTCCTCTAAAGAAAAAATATTGGCATTTTTGGGTGGAGAATTTTATCCATCCATTCATTTACCTTTATCCTTAGGATAGTGTCTTCGAAGAGGTGGTAATTCATTATTCAAAAGTTTCAAGTTATGTTTCCTCCGTTGATTTTGTGTATGAGTGGCCTAAGTTTGTGCATCATTATCACCTACCTCTTGGGGTATCATTCCCATATCACTCCTCTCAGTGCCCACTTCTGGTTTCATATAATATTCTGGTTTTATGGTTATGACATTTACTAAGGCATACTAATCAAATGTAGACACCCTATCACTGGCCAAGGAGAAGGGTAGGTATGTGCAACTTGTTTCCCTTTTGAGAGTTTCTTTGGGGTCATGCCTATTGCACTTGGTCTTGTTGGGAAATCTTTAATTACCACCTCTACAAGGATTTATTATTCTTTACAAGTGGTTCCCCTACTCCAGTGTGTAAATAGTTACCTTAAGGGAGTCCCCAATCATTCTCACTAAGCGGGCTCCAAGTTTCAGTGTTGTGTTGCATGGATTGAGAAATGATTAGAATTTCAATAATTGAAAACTACTTCCTAGATGGTAGAAGAATAAAATTCTTAGAGGATATGGTAAAAAATCCCCCATCCCTATGGGTTTTAATTTATTTATAACTTTCATTGTCATTCCCTAATCCTTTTGGTGTTGATTTTTTTATTCTCAGAACGATAGTTGAGAAAAAAAAGATATCCCCTACCCTACAGGATGGCGTTGATTGGGAGTCACGACCTCTTTTGTTGGTATCCTAATAGGATTTAATGATCCTAGTGGTGGAGGAAGTGGAAAAAATACCTCCATCCCTATGGGATAGGTCAACTACTAATTGTATACCATGTTGGATTCCATTGCAATCACTTTTATCTAGCATAGTTTTATTCTCCCACATGATGGTCACAGTGCCAGATCATGATGAGAATCACATGTTGTTGGGATATATCAAGAAATATTCAACCATGAATTCATCTCTCTATGTATGTTCCTTTCCAATCAAGAATCTTGTATTAAGATCTTATTAACATCCCTCTTCCTCCACTCTTGTAGCTTTTTCATTGGGAGAGTAGGGGGATTTCATTGGATTTACTAGCTGGCCAATGCATTATGTATCCCAATGATTCCTCCTTATACTGTGACATTACTGAATGTCATGTACAAGGATATTGGCTACCTCAGGGATGCACTAAAGTGAAATGATCTATACTTTCCCCATCCTTAGATATAGATTTCTGATTGGGTCTTTCCAATTAATCACTGGAGAGTTATCACACAACAAAGGAAAAAACGTCGTAGATTTTTGTTGTGCCTATCTTATTTTTGGTCTTCGGTCACAGTGAAGGTAAATATTTATAAATAAAAGAAATGTGTGTTTATTATTTGGAGATTAACTTCATACTTATGGTAAGGGAGGTTTTTATCCTTTAACTACCCAAGGGTAGCCCACACATTCTGGCATAAGTAAGGCATGGACTCCTCCTTTGGATCATCTGATACTTTTTTGTCGAAAGTGGAAATGGTCCAAAACATGGATGGAAGGTTTTTTCAACCCATATCCTTCTACATATCCATTCTATGTGTTTCTTCATTCGAGGAATATTCCTCCACCTGGTCAGACTACATGGTTTTTTCCCTAGGTCACCAGCTTACCACAGTGAGGTGTTGTTGGAGTTTGATGGGGTAATATATATAGTTAACCCCGATGTTTCGAGCACCTATCTATATGTTAATGTCTTGAGAAGGGGAGGATTTCATTTCCTGGGTGTGATATCACCATGCAGAGGTTTTCCATAGTGGATTTTAGGGGTAGGGTCTCTATAATCCATCTTTGTACTACCACGAGGAGGAATATCATGGAAGTTGTCACCTTGTAATTCAGAAGAAGAGTTGACAGACCCTTGAGGTGTTTCAGATACATGTTGTACAACCTCAAGGAAACTAGAATTTAGTAGAGTAAGAATATCAACCTCATCTTATGTTGTGGTTGGAGTATGTCAGCCTTCATTTTGGGGTTTAGTATAAATATAAGCCTATTGTGAAATGGTCACTAGAGTATTCCAATGACTATATGTCGTTGTATGGGTATGATCCCACCACCTAGAATCTACTAGAATATTCTGATGAGATTCTATATTTTCAATGGGGGTATGATCCTGCCATTAGATAATCATTGAATTATTTTGTTCAGCCATCAATGAAGCAATGGTATGAGCCTCCTCCTATATGGCCTTTAAAGGATGTTGGTGTGGTATTTCTTTGGAGGGTGTAGGGATATGATCCTAGCTCCTATAAGCTACTGGAATATGTCGAGTAGCTTCATTGGAAAAGATACGGGTTAACCTTGAGGTGATTTCCAAACTAGGTTGATCAAACCCAGTCAGAGTGGGGTTGTGAGCCCAATCATGCGCCTTTATATTATACCATTGGACTTATTCAATAGGGATGTATGCATATATTTATATCACTTAAAAAATTGGTTGAAAACCCCCAGTTGGAGTGGAGTAATGAGCCATGTCTTGTGCCTTGACCTTTACTGAAATATTCTGATAATCCTCGTGGATGGGAGAAATAATGTGTTCTTTCTATGGAGTATTCATTTGTTCATGTGGGACATGTTAATATGTTTATCTTCCTACTAGGATAGGATATGAAACAGTCCCTTTTTCATTGATGAAATATGTCAGTGAAAGTCCTACGTCACTTCAAAGATGTAGTGCAATTTTAGAAGGGCGTATACAAGTACATAGGCCTACACATTCTCTGTCATTTAGATATATAAGAAAATATCTTCAATTAAAGTGGGGATATTTTCACAATTTTATAATCCATATGACACTGAAATATGTTTATGGGATTCATACATGGGAGTGAGTATATATGTTTCTCCCATGCTTGTTTTAATGATATGAGGGATTACTTGTTCTAGGTGACAAGGGGTACAAGTCTGTCTTCTAGCTACTACTAGAATATGCTAGTGATATTCGCTAGTGGGAGTGGGGATATGAGACCACTAATTTTATTCCTTATATTTTCATGACTAGTGATATCTCCTTAGAACCCAGATATAAGCATCCATAAAAGAAAACTATTGTCCAGTTCCCTCAACAAGTGAATGAGGGGAATTTGTAGGATGATTATGATGGAACCGGTTGATAGGATCCCTCATGGGAATCTCTTAAACTGTAATGGATCCATGTATGACTCCATGATCCACCTTACTAAGGTGAGTCAGGTGATGATTATCTCACTTCGGTGAAAGGCTCCTAAATCAGTTAATAATGGTGATTGGAATCATTGGTTTCACTACCTTAAGTGAGGTGGGATTGTGGGATTTGGCACATGGAGTCCCTTTTATGTAGCCTCAAGGGTCTGGATTGTAACATGTTGGTGGTATTCCCTGGCCATATTGTTTCCCACCTCACATTGGTGGTGTTGAGTAAGTGATATTATGTCATGGTCCACAGGAACTGTTACCGCAGTTGGGGATCTAGAATGCTTACTTGATGATTCCATGTATTTATATTAGAGTTTTTATTTTGATAACAAAACCATTTTAATAAAAGGACAACAATAAACAAGGAGGCTAATCAGTAAAATATTTCAAGTAGGAAAGAGTGCTTAATAAGCTATGTATTGGTTAAATAATTGGTTATTATTGTTGTCCACTAGTCTATTTTTTCATATAAATGTATAACGAAATAACCTATTGCATGGGATACCTAAGTATGTTTTATTTATTAAAAGATTCATATTAGGTTCACCATTTTAGTTTCTGATGAATTCGTGTGGAAAAAATAGCCCAACAAAAACTGGACAATTTGTCCTTCGGATTTATGAAAGGATTGAAGTAGTTAAAGGTTTCACATCAGGGTCACCATTTTTTATTTAGGATGGAATGTGGAGTTATCAGTGAGGTCCAACTATTGATTGTGTAGGGTAGAATATGGTTGCACAATCATATTTCGGGTTCACCACTCTTTGTTCCAGAAACACCCAACGACCCCACATTCACGATACAAGACTAGTTACCCTAAAAAAACCATGGTGTTACAAACCCTTATACATGTAATAAATCATAACATCATTTGTATGACTGGAAAATCTTATATTTATTACCATCCATGGAGGTGACTGGTGCTTAGTTATTAAGATTAATCATATAGGAGTTGTTCTTAATATCATGTGATGGATAGGAATCAAAACCCAGATATTTCTTTTATCTATACCATGTAGTTTAATGTCATGTGGAAAGAATGTATATTGGGGAATTTGAATGCATTGGATATGGAGCTTGGATCTGGGGAAGGCATCGTGTGTATCTTGTTTATAGAAATAATCAGAGTCTTCATAGTTCATTTTATGGTTATTGTGTCATAAAATGTGAAACGATATAGGTTTGGATCGATACTTATTCATGTAAGGTCACCCTAAGATGCTTTTTCGGGAATTTGGCCTTTCAGAGCATGGGAGGATGTAATCACACCCTCACCTAAAAGGAGGCCCATATTAGGGAATTTTCATCATTCCAATGAAATAATAATCATATTTATCTAATAACACATGATCCATTTTTTATGTGAGAAACATGAGGTGGTGGAGGATTGGGAACATTTTAAAGATAAAATTAGATTAAATCTTGTGGGGCCTATACACTAATGTTTCCCTGATGTTTTTATTGGGAGATTATATAGATTATGGCCTCACAAAGGGAATATATGGTATCTTGGTATAGTTATTGGGCCTTAATAATGAATCCTACATATATATCTTATAACATGAATCAGTGTATTTGTAGTTTAGTTATGGTTCCTCACCTGTCGATGGATGAATAATAGTGACTATACCTAAAGGGATTATTTCCCCAAGGTTTAGGATATATTATAACATACACCAAAGGTGGATTCCCATATTTGGATACATTTTTATCACAACATTGAAGTGATCACTTAAGATTTATAAGCCCACATGAGTCTTTCTTTGTGTGGGAAACAAGGGACCATAGATAACCAAACATGTCGTATGAATACAATGTTGTGATAGTATGGGGATTACACAATGTGGTTTCCTTGATTTTTTAAAGGGGAGGCTCAGACAAAGGCTCTTAGACTTTGGTACATATTGATAATGGTAATATTTCTAATTATTCCTCCATAAAAAGGAAATTATGTTTGAAGATTCATGCCCAATGTGTTTGGGGATGTTTGTCTTAATAACATGTCTGAGGACTATCATGTAATCCAGGTAACCTGTCAAATGATCCTTTACATTATCCTTTAATTGATCGTGTTGAGTATGTGGTCCCATCATGTGATCAAGTTTTTCATGTCCAAAGGATGTCATATGATCTAGATGACTTGTCCAAAGGACTTAGTATGATCTTACAGACATTTCCATAGGGTGTCGCATGATTTGGATGACTTTTCTAGAGGACTTAGAAAGATCTATGAACTGATCACAGAGAGCACATGATCCCTTTATGTGATCAAGGATGTTATGTCCAAATGGAATCATAGAATCTGACTAACTTGTCTGTAGGACCTCATGTGATCTAGATGACTTGTCAAAAGGACATCTCATGATCTATTAGACTTTTCCAAAGGACTTTTAAGAATCTGGTTGAACATTCCAAAGGACCTTTCATGACCTGGTTGAATTTTCAAATGGACTTCACATGATCTGGATTACTTGTCCAATGTGTGTCACATGATCTAGATTAATTTCCCAAAGGAATTTAATTGATCTTCCCAACATGTCCAAGGGGTGTCGTATGATCCATGGAATGATCACAAAAAGTGCATGATCCATTCACATGATCAAGGATAACTTGTATTAAGGCCATCACATGATCTTCCTGACATATCTAAATGGTACCTCATGATCTGGATGACTTTAATTGAGGACCTCACATGATCTTACCAACATGTTCAAAGGTCATCGCATGATTGATGAACAGATCATGTGAAACGCATGACCCCTTTACATGAAACACAGTGTATTCACCTTCTCATGAAGCTTCCTTCATTAATATATTTTTATATATGAACACATTTTTTATATATTAGGAATTTGATCACATAGATACACCAAAGTTCCTTCACATGATATAATCATTATGTCATATTTCCTTCATACGATCTATGAATGGATCATGTGAAGTGAATGATCCTAATAAATAATCTTTTAACTCCCTCACCTAGCTTATTAGGGGGAAGAATCTTGTGATCTAGAATCCCTTCACGTGATGGCCTACCTTTGAGAATTATTCATCTCTTCTCCTTATCTCCTCTTTTTTCTTACAACTATTTTCTTCCCCTCTCAAGCATCATTATTCCAAAGAATAAGGAAGGTATTTATATTAGAAAAGGAGGCCACCATTTTTACTTCTTTTCACAGTGAAGGTTCCATGTGAGCCAACTTGAGGCGATGGGAGGCTTTGCATGATCTATTTCATATGATTCATACATGATTACAATATATCTTTGCATGATGGTCTTCAAATGATCATCAATAAAATCTCTAAAAAAACTGATGTGGGCTTCACATGATCACTTTAGGGATTCACATGATTATTATACATTTCCATGGAAAACCCTAGGAAAACCTCGAGCAACATCATGTGAAAAAAAACCTATAAATTTTGGATGTTTCTTGAGAAGAGAAGATATGTTGTTTTTTATGAAGAACCACATGATTTCTACATATCTCGCATGATCTTAAATATTTATCATGTGATACATTGTACATTTTGTGATGGAATCACATGGATTATGTGATTGGATTCATGTGATCATTTCTATTCTTAAACACTTGATCATGTGATTCTTGATCATTCACATGAACAATGAACATCATATGATGGATCATTTCTTCCTTCAAATAATCCCATGCAACCAATAAAAAGGAAGAATGGATAGATTGGAATGGTCAAGAATCTTGGATTCTAGGTTTGATCATTATGGATGGATGGAATTGATGATGTTAATCACTAGATACAACATCGTTCATTACAGAATGATGGGATTTTGTAGATGATAACGTGCTCTATCAGATGATTGAGGTTCACATGATCAGATAGTTGAGGTTATGTCCATCCTTTTAAAATTGCATTAACATTACCACATGTGAATCTTTACCACAGAAAACATTCAGGTGGAAGCATGGTTCATAATAAGTTATCATGGACCCTAGACCCTTCAGAAGAAATTACTAGGGTCTGCTGCCGATATTCACTGGCACTAACCCGTGTTGACATTGTTCACCACTATGCTATCGACCCGTGGCACGACCCTTTTCCTATTTCCCATGTTCATGTGTGTGCACTCACATATGTTGCCTATGTTATCTGGTCATTTTGGATCTTTGGGTGTGGTAGAGGAAACTCCCATATATGCTAAGGTTTAGATTGCTAGTTGGCTATCCATGGATGGCCATATTGTTTGGCTAAGGGAATACTCAAATTAAAATAAAATCTAAATAAAATTAACAAAAAAAGGTCCATAATATGTTCCATTATAAAACAAATCCCAAGACCAAGAATTTATTCTTTAATAATTCCACTTCCATGCCTCCTTATAAGCCCTTCATGTAGAATATGAATTGTATTTTCACAGGCTTTACACTTATCAAATTCACATCATTGAAGTTCTTGGTGCATAATTATGGGTTCCAATACAGACGTTATGTGGATACATAGTACAAGAACCATTATTAATAGTTTGAATAGGTAAATTTAGTTTCCTCCCAGTATACTTGTGTACTTTGTTAATTTTAAATACTTGTTTACTTTATTAATTTTAAATAAAATTAAATTATTTTTTAAAAATTATAGATGATGGAAATTTTAGGATGGTTTAGATGTAACTAAGATAAATTGAATTAATTAATTTATTATAAAGCTAATTGGATTAATTCGTGGTGTTTATCTACATAAAGAAAAAATTAAATTAATTGTTAGAAAAATTGAAAATGTATATTTTTTTCTTATGTGTGGGTGATCATAAACATAGACCAAATTGTATACACAATTGTTTTCCTTTTATTTTTTTATTATTATTAAATTAAATTGAAGTTATGTTTGTTATAATCTTATCTCATTATGTAAGGGTATGTGTTCCCATGGTTTATATTATGTAAAACCCCTAAATCAATCATTCAATTCCCCTCAACTCCATGTGAGTAAATATTATATAATAGATAGAGATCACAAAAAATTGAAGATGGTTAATGTGTAGAGATGAGGTAAAACCAATCCAATAGGTTCACAAGATCATAGGTGGAAGAATACAAGTTGAACCAATGTAGGTTCAAGGAGTTATTCCACTAAGGTCATAGTTTGTTTATCATTAGCTATATGAACCAACTATTAGATAACGTTCATGATCGTACCACTTAATTTATTCATTTATATCAGTTGTATGATCAGTAATTTGTTTGAATATATATAATTCACATTTTATAAATGAATTAAAAAATCATGAAAGATGAAATTAAATAACTGTATTGTGTGTAATTTTATCGATACATGGTTAATCACTTAAGTGAATCCACTTAAAATTAAAAATAATATAATACATATAAAATGGGTTACTTATACATAATAATAAAATCATTTAAATTGATATTAAGTCAGTATATTCTTACACTACATAAGTTTAAAGCTATCCAATGGTTCAAAGATTTTGACTAGCCCAAGTTGGGATTCATTCGATTATCATAGAATTCTAAATTGGGTTTTGGATTAACTTAAACTTAGTTCACATAAAGAGTTGTATTCTCAATAAGGACTTGGTGTAATAGAGGAAATAGTTTAGTAAATTATTTTCTTGGATTTCAGGATTTGGGAGCTAACTCAATAGAACAAGGAGCTATGAGTTCATGTATTCCATAAGTTACGACTACCTAAAATCCTTAAAATAACTTATTAGGACCATGTATGGGTTCTAAGAAAGAAAATATTGATTCTTTATATTAGAATATGCATATGGTGGGATATTTTAAAACTAATGGTGAGGGCCATTGGGTTTTGTAAAAATGGTTGGAGATTAATAATTTTTTACATTTATTTATCTCATTTTTTAACCCAAATAATTTAATAAAATTATGCTCTTAATTCTTGTAGAAAAGGAAATACACAAGGATTTTATTATATCATTATGATCAATGTTATAGAAGTATAACCTTCTCACTAGATTGAATTTCTAGGAATGGTATTGTCATTTTCATGTTACACTACACCATGAATGAAAAAAAAATTGTAAACCTCACTTCTTGAGTTTCTTTCTAAAGAAGATAGTGAGGAAGAAAGTATCTCTCTACATAAAACATGTGGATGATGTCATGGATGTATTATGTTTCATGCTATCCTCCTTTTTCATTGATATTTTCAAGTAACATAAGAATATATATGTTTATAGAATCATGTATCACCTTTTTGGTCATTATGAAGAGAAGGAAAGACAAGAGAGATACGATATCTCTAATTCACGATTCACATGAAATCTTGGAGATTCAACACTGACCGAGCCTCATATAGTCATGATGATTGGTATATTTTTTAGAAATATTGTGATTTAAGATCTCTGTTAATTTTTTCATGGATTTAACTCTATAATCACCACACTAAAGGCTTATCCAGCTTCATTGTGAACTATAATATGATAAATAGTGAGAAGAAACTTTCAAAAATTCCTACTTTGATTCACCAATTTGACAAGGACACAGTACATGAAAAATCTATGGTCCTTATGTTGAATAAGAAAAGGAAGAAAAATTCGAAGTCCCCAAAGACTTTTTCCAAGTATAAGGCTTATAAGTACTATCATTCCAAGAAGAAAAAAGATCCAATAGAAAGAAAAACAATAAAATGTGGCATGTTATGTATGTGGAAATCTAAGCCAGTGGAAGGAAAACTGCACCAAATTAAATAAGCAAGTGTAATCTCAAAATGGATTCATTATCAACAAAAATATTTCTAAATATACACATTAGGTATTATATATATCATTTGGTGCTCACATATGTATCCAAATATAGGAACCTAGTATATTTCTGAAGATTACATGAGGAGATGTGGATATTCAAGTAGCCAATGGATCACACCATGCTACTTTGAATATTAGATATAACCACATTTGATTGCCAATATAAATGATTTTGGTTTTAAATGACTGTTATTTAGTTCCTAGTGTTACTGAGAATATCATATTTTATTATTTCCTTAACATTAGTGGATTTATTTTTAAATTTGGAAATCAAAAATTTCATTTTATAGTAATGGTATATATTATGGTATTACAAAGCTGAATAATTTTCTTTTTGTATTAAATTATAAAAACCAAATAGTTACAATTGATAACAAATCAAATTCTCATGAATAATTTAACAACTAGTTATGGAATAACAATCTTGGTCATGTAAATGGGAAACATCTGACAAATCTATATCAAGATGGTTATAAAGAACCTTTTGAGCTAAAACCACTTAAAAGATGGAATAATTGTTTATAATGAAACATTACCAAACCACTATTTTGTGGACATAGTTAAATAGACACATAACTTCTAGAATTGGTGCACATGGTGTGTGTAAACCTTTCCCAGTAGAATCAAGAGGTGGGAATTATTACTTCATAACTTTTATTAGTGATTTGAATAGATATGATTATATTTGATTGATGAGGTATAAGTCTGATTTCATAGGGAAATTCAAAGAATTCAATAACCAAGTAGAGAATAATCTTGGGAAGAAGATAAATAAATATTCAATTTGATTAAAGTGTTGAATATCTTAAACAATATTTTATCAACTTTCTATAGGAGTATGTGATTTTATCTCAACTCAATGCACCTTATACACCACAATGGAATGGTGTTAGTGAATGGAGGAACTATACCTTTCTTGGTATAGTGAGGTCGATGATGTGACACATAGATCTTTCATTATCCTTTTGGGGGAATTCATTACACACTGCATCAAACATGCTAAATCAAGTACCCAAAAAAGTAGTAAATATAATTATATTAGAGTTTTTCAGTAGAAATAAATATGTTTTGTCACAAAATCATGCATGGGGATGAGATCCATATGTAAGGCCCATGTAGGAAAAAAATCACCTTGAGGCTCAAAGTTTAACTTTATAGGGAATCCAAAGGAAACAAGTGGATTTCATTTATAAAACCCCATAGATAGGAATTTATCATAGTAAGACAATACGTTTTTCTTGAGAGGAAGCACTTCATTAAGAATGATAATGGGAACAAAATTTGAATTCGATAAATTTGATGCTCATGATACACAAGAGTTGGTACATAAACACATTATATAGGTCCTCGTGGAAGATTTCATTCCTAAAACACAAAAACTATGTAAGTGCACCAGATATGTTAGAAAACTAGAATTATATGGTTTTCTAGTCATCGATGATGATGAATCATTTTTTATTTAAAATGGTAACCATGTTTCATACAATGAGTAAATAAAGATCTAGTGGGATGGAATATTGAAGGAAGCCACAAATTTTAGATGGTTTCCATGTATCAAAACCAATTTTGGGTTTTGGTAGATCCACCAGCTAATTTGTATGGTGTAAATGGAAATTCAAGAGAAAAATGGACATGAAAGGTGAATTGTGTAACACCCTGACCAGAACTATTGGGTTCAAACCTGAGTGTCACATGACCTTATACATTTCTCCTCATACACAAGAGGCTTTATACTATAAGTGAGGGTATAAGTCTATCATTGCAAAGACTATACATCCAGTATCATGTCATTAGATAAATAAATTAAGTGATAATAAATAAATTAGCTAATAATAATAACTGGATAACCATAAGAGTAGAATAAAATAAAAATTAACCATCCCATGAAGTATCAATATGGAATATCAAATAAATAAACCAAAGCTATAAAATAGTATACAAAGTACATATATTCCATAAAATAAAATTAGCGGAAGACTCCCCACTCAAACTCCATCCATCAATGTCTTTATCCTCCGCTACCTACTAAAATTTGTACCATAGGGACTTATCCCTCGTCACAACATCATTCGTCTTAGGTTGGCACGATGCCCCTCCTTGTGATCGACAAGATCTGGTGGTGAATCCTCTGTTGTGGTGGAGTTGACAACTTTGTAGTCTCAGTCGTCTTGGCCTTTGCACCATTGTTGGCCTCTCCTTGCCTGATTACTTCCTCGCTGGATAGGGTCTCTCATGGAAGTGCAGTACTGGTCTGCAACCGAGAACCAGTGGCTTGAGGACTCTTCTTTGTCTCTGGTGTGTGCGGTGGGTGATTCTTCATGGTCTCCTCATGCGAACTGGTTGGCAGTGATAGGATCTGGGCATCATGACTACCTTCTGGAATACTTGTGATGTTTTCCTGCTTTCATTTTTGCAGTCATATTTGGCTTGGGATGTGCGGGTTCGTGTTGTTGAGTCTATGTAATAGTGTTGGTCTTTATTTTTTTATGAATTCTTGATTTGGTTAAGGTTTTGTTTTTGGTTGAATTTATGAATCATTGGTAATCTGTGATCCTTAAGGTAACCCTAAGAAGGATTTTCTCACCTATCCTCTAGCTGAAAAAGCCACATATTTGATGCATAAATCACCATTTGATTCTCAGTTCACAGCAAGAATGTTTTTTGGTTTATGAAACAGGAATTTTGACTTATCATTGAATTTTTTATTTGATTTTGGATGGAAGGAGGAAAGTGATGGTTTTCTGGAAGTGATTTTGGTTTTGGCCTTGGTGGTCTGTGGCTCTAAGGGATTCTGCAACCATTTTCCTAAATGAATCTTCTCCAGATAAGGTTTAGGTCAAAGAGGTTTCAATGTTTCATGGCTTTTCGGAATCAGGTTTTTGAGAGGGTATGGATTTTCCATCAGTACCAGGCTCGTGCTCTTTGGCACGGGATAGCTAGTCATGCAACGATGAGACAATGAAAGATGTACTTAATGTTTTTTTATTGCAGGGAGGAGCTTCTCTCTTATAGTGAGGGTTGTTTTTTTATCTTGATTTTTGGTCCATTGGGGTCTAGTTTTTTGTTTAAGCATTGATTTCATGATGGGTTCCCCCTCATCCCTTAAAAGGGGGTCTATTTCAATAAAAATTTAATTTCATTCAGAATTATCTAAATATAAACATGGTATAGATATAAAAAACAATATATCACACAAGTAAAAAATATATATTAGGTATTCATAGACTAAATATAACTACTTTGGAATCATGCTAGAAGGAATTTCACTAGCCATGTCTGACACATCCCCCTCCTTGAAATGACACTTCAACTATAGATATAATAATATCACATGAAAACATGTATACAAAATGAAAAATCAAACATTACATCAAGTCAAATAGTATGATCATTAGAAAAATCCATATGCAATAAACATAAGCACATGTCAAGGCTACACATACACACCTCATGTGATCAATCATCTAACATAAGTTACTCACTGGGATACACATGAACACAAATCAATCCTGAAAATAATCCATATAAAACATGTTCTAAAGTAAAGGGATTTATACCTCGTGGATATTGATGAAAAACATCAAGGTTTTTCAAGTAAATGTTACTTGAACCATGTCCATATGTTCATAGGCTCAAACCACTCTCCAGGGATTCCTATACTAGATTCCATATATTTTATTGGAAAAGAATAAAAAACACCACATGCGATAACAACTTTATACCTCCTAGAAAATTTCATGATTATCCATTTAAACCAAATAATGTTCTTAACATTTTCTTTCTTAAATAATAATTATAATTTCACATGTGATAATACTATCTCTCTCTAGAATAATATGAGTTAATAATGATAATTATTCTTTATCATTATTTAAAAATTTCCGGATTATTATCATTTAAGATGACTTTATCCAATTCCCCCGGAAATCTTAGGGAATTTTATTTTCAAATTGAACAATGGAAAATAATACCTATAAATTATCCCTTCAAGACAATGCATCCAGAATAGAGGAGAGAGGTTGAGGATTCTTCTATACATAGAACTTAAAATAATGATTCTTATTGATAAAATAAAACTTCACCAATCTAGACAATGGAATTTCCTAGACTTCACAAACTTAATAGAATAACCTCAAAAAAAAATTAAAAATATTCGAGTATTTTTTTAAGAAGTAAAATAGTGTACAAGTTCAAAGCATTAAACCCCACAAATGAAATTAATCATTTAATTTTTTTACCCAAATCTTGAATTTCGAGTGTTTAAAATCCTTCATAAAGGGATTAAAACCTTCAAATAAGTTAAAAGAATCAATCCCCATAATATAAGGAATTTAAAAACGCATTATATGAATCATAGGTGTGAATAGGGAAGAAGAAATGGAAAATTGATATAAAAATCATTTTCCCTCAAAAAGGGAACTGTGTAAGTGTAAGACGGCTTTAACCTTATACAGCTCATATGTAATGCATGAGGGTACTGAGTTACCCTTACCTAACCTTTCAAAAATCATCATTACCCTTACTTAATAGAAGGATCCATGATATAACCCTTACACAGCTCTAACATAACTTTACGTGAGTAAAGAAAACCTATGGTGACCCTTATGTGAGTATTGGAAAAGTTTCAATACCCTTACATAGGTAATAATTTACCTTTATGTGAGTGGGTAAATATATTGTTATCCTTATGTTACACTTAGGAATCAGGATCTACCCTTACATAGTGGCTATCTTCACTTATGCAACACCTAGAACATGTTTTTTACCATTACATGACTCTGGATGTACCCTTATGCAGTGTTATTTACCCTTATGTAGTGATTGAAACTAGGGAGATACCATATGTAGCACATAAGGACTCCTACTTACCTGAAATCCATGTACATAGGGTCTTACCCCTATATGTCCTAGATAAAAACAAATCTACCCTTATGTAACCCATGAAAACTAAGGGTTAACTTCATAAAACCCTTTTAAACTCCTCTTTACCCTAATGTACCCTATGCCTTTTGTATGGGTAGAAATTTAGTTGAATTTTTTTAAATTTCCATAAAAAATAATTATGTATTAATACAAAAAAAAACGTTTATAAAAACAAGTATGTTATAATTATCCCCCTATAATGAATTCTCATCCTCAAGAAGTATCTCTAACCATCTTTCTCAAATAACTCATGCCACTAGACTTTAACATTATAAAAAATATCAGAAGAGAATTTAACTAATAAATCCAAACAAAAAAGCACTTGATCAGATATGAATGATAAATATTCCCCTATAACTACCAATAAACATATATAGAAGAAAAAATAAGGATTACACCTTGGATTATGGAAGGTCTCTCTCTACCATTTATTGGATCCTTATAAATCATAGAAACCATACTATACACCACTCCATGATGCCCCATAGCTCATAAGATACCTGATTTTTCGAGCCCATTGAGTTCTACACCTACTAAAAAGTCCATGTTCCCACACTATGTCCTGATTTAGTGGTATGAAACCATGAAACCATGGAACATCACCTCTCAATATGACTATTATTTCCACTATAGTGACAAGTATTGAGTAAAATAGGATAGTAATTAAGAAATTTACCCTTCCTCCTATAGTTATATCATCTAGAAGAGTTTATTCCCATGGAAGGACTAAAAAAAGCTTGTCTCTACTCTGGTTGTCGACCGTTTCCCTAGTGTTTATCCTCATAATTCCTATTCCTATTCTTAGAATAAGTAAATGGGATTATACTAGAGAAGTCACAAGTCTGTCCACTAAAAGAATAAATAATTCCACCAGATATGTCTTCCTTAATTCCATTATCTATCATTAGTGCTTTGGGAAGCACTAAGGAATAGGTTATCATATTGAATTTCTTGACCTATTGTTTCAAATTTGGTTGAAGACCAATCACAAACTTACTATCTTTCTACACCTAATTCCCTTATAGAAGTGGACAAAAATGAATAGGATCAGTTAATCATGTTGAATAGAAGAACAATGCTATCATTCCCTTATGGTTCTCCATGAACTCCTGATCATGATCCAAATTCAATGTATCAATAAATAACTCCTTGAAAAAAGAGATCCCTGAAGTCTGCTCATGTCATCCCTTCTTGTCTACCATCCTGTAACATGATATCCCATCATCAAAAAACTACCCCATAATGCATGAAGATTGAAAGATGCACATTACAATCCTATAGGGTATCTACCATGTTGAAGATCCCATCAATGATCTGTATACAATACTCTATTTCCCAAGGGCCTCCAGTTCCCTAGAAGTATGGGGGATGCTAGAGCTAGATGTCGTGAGAATAATTGACCATAGTCAGCCCACTCTTATGGTGTCCTCTACCCTAGATAGGCACCAGTCAAAAGAGTCTTGGATGGATTGGTTCTATAGATTAACCACTTGGAGAATCTAAGGGGGAATTCTTGGTTGCATCCTTCTATACAACAAGTGGCACAACTGGTTGTTCATGACGTCTATAAGGTGAAATTTCATGAAATTTTTGACTAATATCATAGAATTCCAATAATGAGAAAAGCCTATAGTTTAAACAAGGAAACCAAAAACCAAATAGGAACACTCAAGGGTTCAAAAGAAGTTTCAACATAAGAGGCTACTCAAAAAAACAAATAATAACCCCCTAAGAACTACCAAAAACCCAAGTCCCAACCTTCATATCTCTTATCTACCCTATCTCAAATCAAGGTAAATAGAAAAGAAAAGTTAATGAATTTGGTGATTTGATAGAATTTGGTAATACCCAGACCCGAACCACTGGGTCTGAACCAAAGTTCCACATGACCTCGTGTGTGCCTCCCCATATGAATTAGGTTTCCGAATAGCAAAGAGGGTTTAAGTCCATTAATGGGGATACTATACCCTCAAAATCATGTAACTGGATAAATGAAATAATAGATAATTAATAAATCAATAAAAATGAAAGGTGGGTAACCATTATAGTATCAGTAAATCCAAATTAGTCATCCCATTCAGTATCAATATAGCATGTCAAATAAATCAACTAAAGAAAAACAAAAGGATCCAAAGTATATATAATCCAATAAATAAAAGCACTAACATACATCTCACTTGAACTCCATTCAACAACATCTTCTTTCTCCTACCTTTCCTACTCAAACCTCCATCGTATGACCTTTTCCCTTCACTGGATACCTAGTCATGAAATCTAAAAGCACACCAGAATGTCTGAGTAGGTTGTGATTACAAGACTCAGTAGGACACCACCAACGACCCTTAACATCAGTTCATAAGATTTAAAAGTGCATTCCATGAATTTAAACATGATACAACTATAAAAAACATATATCACACAAGTAAAAAACATATATTGGGTCCTTGGAGATAGAATCTATATACTTCATCACCATATTAAAAAGCAATGTCACCATCCATGTTTGAAACATCCCCCTCCTAGGCAGGATAGTTCACAAAATATTTTTGACTCGTCCAACTTGAAATGGATATCCCTTTCACATGTTCATCAATATCTCCCACATTTCACCCAGAAGGGGATAGTTCATATGGATTCACCTGCATCAAGTTCATAGACATCAAAATCACATATAAACATGTATACAAGATGACAGATCAAACATCACATCAAGTAAAATAGTATCATCATTAAAACAGTCCATATGCAAGTAACACAAGAACAAATTTAGGATACACACATACACCTCGTGTGATCAAACATCAGATATAAGATTATCATTGGGATATATACACACACCAATCAATCCTAAAAATAACCCATATAAAATATTTTCTAAATTCAAGGGATTTATACCTCAAGGTTGTTGATGAAAAACACCAAGTTTTTTCAAGTAAATGTCATTTGAATCATTTATATATGTTCATCAAATTAAACTACTCCTTGAGGATTCCTAGAACCGATTCCAGGTATTTTATTTCCTAATAAATAAAAAACCCAAATGTGATAACAACTTTATCTCTCCTTGGTAACTTCTGTATTATCCATTTATTCCAAATCCTGTGCTTAAAATTTTCTTTCTTAAAGAATTATTATAATTTTACATGTGATACTATTCTCTTTTTAGAATAATTTGAGTTAAGAATGATTATTATTCTTTATCATTATTTGAAAATTTCCATATTATTATCATTTAAAAACTTCTATTCAATTACTCTCTATATATTAGGGATGTTTATATTTAAATTGATCGAGGTAAAAGAATACCTATAAATTATCCCTTTGAAATAATGCACCTCGAATAGAGGAGAGAGGTTGAGGGTTCTATCACATCTGTAACCTAGATGAAGGACTTGTATTGATCAAATAAAGATTCACTAATCTTGAAAATGGGATTTCTTGGAATGTTTGTACATAATATAATAACCAAAAATAAATTCAAAAAGTTTTGAGTATTTTTTTTAAGAAGGAAAACCATATGAAGGTTCACAACATTAAACCCCATAAATTAAATTAACCATTAAATTTTTCTTTACCCAAATCTTGAATGAAGGGTGTTAGAAATCATTCATAAAGGGATTAAAGCCTTTAAACGAGTCAAAATAATCAATTCCAATGATTTATGGAATTTCAAAATGCATGATATACATTACAGGTGTGAATAGGGAAGACAAAATGAAAAATGGAGATTAAAATCATTTTTCCCTCAAAACGGGAATCACGTAAGGGTAACATGGATTTACACTTACACAGCTCATATGTGTCATGTAAGGGTACTGAGTTACCCTTATGTAAATTTTTAAAACTCAGCATTAACTTTATGAAATTGAAGTATTCGTGAGTGGACCATTACATATATATAACTTTTAATTACAGAAGAAAATAAAACCTCAGGCTACCCTTATGTGAACATTGGAAAATCATTTGTACCCTTATACAGGTCAAACTTTACCTTTACATGAGAAAGGAAACCTCAGGTTACCCTTATGCGACTCTTATTAATTATGATCTTTCCTTACGTAGAAGTTATCTACCATTAAATGGTGTTTATTACACACAGGTTACACTTATTCGACTCTGTAGGTACACATATGTTGCGTCATCTACTCATATGTAGTGCTTGAAACTAGGGTTAGACCCTTACGTAGCACATAGGGACTCCTTATTACTTTTATGAAATCTATATACACAGGGGATTACCCTTACATAGACTATAAAAAACACTCTACCCTTACATAACCCATGAAAACTAAGGTTTACCTTCACATAACCCTTTAAAACTCCCCTTTACCATTATTTATTCCCTATTATTTATGTAAGGGTAGAAATTTAGTTTAAATTTTTTAAATTTTCATTTAAAATACTTATGAATTAAAACCAAAAAGGGTTTATTAAAATGGCGATGTTAAAAAGTGAATGCCTATAAATCACGACTAGTGGCTCAAGGGTTTAAACAGTGTCAAATCATTGACTATGGTGAAACATGTTTTGCAACAATATGATATTTTAAAAGAAAAGCATGTTCAATCGTATATACAACATGAAACACCGAGCTTAAAAAAACCATGAAATATTATTATTTTATGTTTTTTAGAACATATCCATTGAATTAGTAGGTATGAATAGAAGTAACCAGATTATGAAATATATATAATGTCAATAATCAATAAAAATGGATTGATAAATTCTTAGGAAATAAACACTGAATTTCTAGTAAAGACTTTTTATTATTCAAAATACATTTACTTCAAAAAATCGTTTCTATGAGAGAATATTATAATTAATTTATGGAACTTTTAGAAGTTTTCTTTTATAAAAATAATATCACTTTTAAAATCATAATGTCAAAACTATCTCAGAGTGATTTTTTTAGAATAATTTGAAATTTTTTATTTTTCAAGGAATAGTGAAAAATACTAATTTTTATTGAAAAGTGTCTTTTTATTTAACAAATTTTTAAAGTAATAATTTTTTTATGGTTTAAAAGTAAAATTAGTTCTATTATATTATTAATAATCTAATTTATTTCATTTTAATCGATTTTATGGTTTAATTTGGTATAAAAACATTTTTATACTTAAACACTACTAGAAATCTTACTTTTCCCAATGCTTCTATACCAACGGTTTGTAAAAACCGTTGGTATAGGTCCCCTTTCCCAACGGTTTTGCCAAACCGTTGGGAAATACCACTTTGAAGCCACCTTTCCCAAACATTTTCCTAAATTGTTGGGAAAGGGTATACCTATCCCAACGGTTTGGCCAAACCGTTGGGAAAAGTCCACTTTGTGGCCACCTTTCCCAACGGTTTGGCCAAACCATTAGGATAGGTCCCCTACAAATCAACCTTCAACCCAAAATAAATTCCAGAATCAGGAACTATACCAACGGTTGTCAAAACCGTTGGTATAGGTCTATAGCAACGGTTTTGACAACCGTTGGTATAGGTCCTGAGAATTTTTATCAGATCTTCTTACTGAGAACATTATATAAATTAAAATTTGAAATAATTATGACAATACATATATATATTTATGTAATTATGTTCACAAAAGTCATGTTAGGTTAGTGGTTAAGTCGTTAAATGATAAACGAGGGGTCCTGGGATCAAATCCCAACGAATGTTTTTTTTGAAATACATATACCAACGGTTCCATAACCATTGGTATAGATTTTCATATTACCTATACCAACGATTTTCCCAAAATCGTTGGTGTAGACCTATCCCAATGGCTTACTTGGCAACAGTTCTCCAAACCATTGTTATAGGCTATACTAACGGTTTGGAGGCCTATACCAACGGTTCCAAACCGTTGGTATAGGTTATTTTTCCAGTAGTGAAAATTAAATTTTTCTGAAAAACTATTTTTCATTGTGTTTTATGTTTTTTTCCTGAATTATATTCCTTAACTTATATAAATTGAATCTTGAAAATTTTATTATATATTTTAAATCGTAAGGTTCATATATTATTAAATATTACCCTTTAATTTTTGGTTAATATTAATAATAACTATAGTAAAATTTTGTTAACATAGTAAAGGTAAAATGAGTTAATTAGGGTTAAAATCATTTTATAAGGATTAAAATTCATTAAAACACTTTAATTTTATTTATTTAGTGATTATATTTTATATAAAATCATACATAATTCAAAAATGTTACATTTTTATATTTAACATTGATTTTGATCTTTCTAATATTTAAGTAAAAGATAAAATCAAAAATATCACTTTCTTACTTTTAATATCTATAATATTTTGTGATAGGGATAAAAACAGTGTAATTTTAGTTATAAATGGTTATTATAAATATTAATGAATTATTATTATAATATATATTTATTTTTAATTTTTATTGATTAAATTATAACCCTAAATACTTATGCAACACCGACATAATGCTTGTGCAAGAAGTAAAAAAATAACGTAAATGATTTTAAAAACTCTATAATTAATATTTTTTGGGTATATTAAAGTTTATCATGAATATAGAACTTAAATATAACATATTGGAGACTTTTTAAAGGTTTATATTCAAATTTCATTACTTTAGTATTGTTTTCAAAGTCAAATTATGTTAATGGTTCTTAAAATGACAATAATAGTATTTTATGTTAAATATATTTTATTAAATTATTTTAAAAACATAAAATATTTAAATTGGACAAGTATAAATATAAATAGTATAAAAATTAATACCTTTTCCATTTATGGATAATTTTTACCTTATAATTAAAATTATAACCCTTTAATATTAAAAAATACATTACCACGATTAAGGTTAAAATTGGTTAACCAAGGGGTTAAACCAAAAGATAAGGTTTAAAATGACATCTAAACCTATAAAAATTTAATAATATAAATATATTATGATAATATATTTCTTATATTCTAATCCATTTCATTTTTTAACCATATTACCGGAGTTATAAACGTATTATATTATAATATTTCATGAATTTCCAAAAATTCATTAATGATATTTTATAATAAACAATATTTTTTAAAATGATTTAAAATTTATAAGAACACTGTATTAATAAAATTGAATTATAAATGGTTTAAAATATCAATTATTTTACATTTATGGGTCACTTTTATTTTTATGATAACGTTCTTGACCCTTAAATTATAAAAAAACAATGATATCATGGTAATTGTCAGAAGGGTTAACAAAGGGTTAGAACTAATAGATCAGGGTAAAGAACATAACCAAAACTTGTAAAAAGATTTTTTTATGAGATCATTTAGACTTATAGTCATATAATATTATAATTATATCAATTTTGAGTTATTTTTTCATGAAAATTAATTCAAATTAATTTAATATTTTAAACAATTCAAAGAGAACTCATCCCCTCACTTATAAAAGGGTATCTCAACTCCTCTCTTCCTCACACATTTTGAGCATTATATCATGGAAAATCCATACCATAATACCCTCATATATTCATTAATAATATTCTATAGCTTATATTCTTTGAAAAATTCCATCCTTTAAAGGCTTAAGGTCTATGCCAAAATAGGTTTCTCAACTAAGTGTTGTCGATTTTATTTATTCTTCTAAATACTCAAAATATTTAGTATTAATCATAAAATAATGAATTATTTATAAAAAATATTATTAAAATTTATTATTAATATGTGAACACCATTATCTAATCTCTACTCTATCAAATGGGAATTGAAAGTATAGTTTGTGCGTGCCTTTGGACTATCAGCTCCATGTAGCGATAAAATTCATTTTCCATCACCATCTTTCATAGATTTTTAATATGATTGGTTTAAATTTTATATAATATATTTATGATATAATTATTATTCTATAATTATAATATCACATATACCTTCATACCTTCTCATCCATTGGAAAATGATAACGTCGCTTTTGCATACGTGTGGAAAACCACCTCCACAAAGCGATGTGATTCATTATTCATTTCCACTTTATATGGATGGTAATAAGGATATTATTAATGAATATATATTATAAATTTGATATAATAATGTTTCTGGAAAGTTTAATTGTTATTTACCTTTCTTTTTTCCATCCTTTGAAAAGTGAAAACATTTTTCATGCATATGTACGGCCTACTATCTCCATGAATGGTGTAATTCATTTGCCTATATCTACCTTTTATGAAAGATTTTAATTATATATATATATATAATGAATATATATGATATTTATATCATTATTAACATTCTATATATGATGGAACTGTGATCAAAGTAAAAGGACCATAACTACTGAACCGAGATTCTCATGAAAAATGAAACAGTTAGCACCTGGAAATGATTATTTTAATATGGTATTATTAATAAATTGGTGTTGGGATGTTATAGGTGGATAATATATAAAATTATAAGTATTTAAATTAATCTATTATATAATTATAATAAATTTAAATTTATTATATAGGAAATTAGAGTGCTTTTTAAGTAATTCAAACTCAATGTAAGAGATTTTCATATCACTTTTATTTCTCTAGGACACATTCCATATTCAACACTTGTGTCATTTATGCAGTGTATATACCACCAATTAATGTAGGATTATTCTCTTGAAAATTATGTGCATTTACATATTCATCTAAGGTTATCTCTTTCAAAAAAATTATTTTAATGTTACCAAAGTGGTAAGGGAGTTATATTTAAATCTAATTTTAATCGGGATTATTTATGCTTGAATTCCCATTGTAAAAAATCATATGATACTTATCTGATAAATTCCTTTAATTTTCCTTATAATCTGGTTATTTATATGTAATACATGTTTTCATTTCATTTTCATCACTTTAATTTCTCAAGAGATTGAAATAATTTATTTAAGGAAAACCAACTATGTTTTACTATTCATTAGGGAATATTTTTCTTTCACGATCGTATATTATTTTAAAAAATTTCAATAATTATTTTGACTATTATCCAAATATTTTTTAAATTCATTTTTAAACATGTTTTAATTTCTATAAAATTGTTTCAAATGATTTTTTTTATGTTTTCCAAACATGGTGCTTTTTACTTTTCACCAAAAATGTGAAACAGATCTTTGTTTTAACATACACAAACTGAACAGAATTTCCCACTATTATTATCACTCAATGATTTAAAGATTAATTTAAAATAATCCATATATTTTCAAAGAAAAATATTTCATTAATATTTTATAACTATTTTTATTTTAAATAAGTTATTTCAAAATTAAAACGTTATTTTCCTTAAGAAATAGTGTAGTGTTCTTTTAAATAAATTGTTATCTATGATAACATCCTTTGATTTTAATAATGACTTATTAGGGATATAATCCAATTATATCATCCTTATTCTTTCTATATATGGTTTATGGATATGATGATGATATTTTTATAAAACCAATTTCTTTTTCATGGGTTATAATATGATGAAATGAATAAATATTTATGAAATGATGATAAGATGAATGTTTTTTGATCTTGTGGCATACATATGTATGTTTTTTATTATGTTATGGTTGGGACCAGAATTATATATCCCTCCAATGCAATGGGTAAAGTTTTATATCTCAATTTATAATTATGGGATATGATTTTATGTGCTTAATTAACTATGGGAAACAAGTATGGATTCTTAATCTGTTATGGAAAAAAGGTGATGATGTCTGATCCGTTATGATATGGGAAATAGGTTTTGATGCCTAATCCACTATGATTTTAGGATCACATTAGTTAACCTTGACATATGAAATGTTCTCTATACCTATTATGGTGCCATAATTTTATGAATTATTTTGATCTAAACTTATGGTTGATGATTTATTTATGATGTGTTATTACTCTTGTGATTCATGTATTTTGATATGAAAAAGTTTTATGTCATGAATCATGGTTTTGATCCATGATAAATTGGGTATGAAACTTTTAAGTTATGGTCATGAAATAATACCCTTATATTTATTGTATTATTTCTTATGATCACTGATTGATATATCCTATGTTTACCATTACTAAGCATATGAGCTCACCCTTTTTTATGTTTCCTTTTCCAAGTTCACAAAGAAAACTTTTAAGTAGGGTATGTCTATGAGGGTAAAAAGAGAGAAGAAAATTATTATAGACAATGAATAATATATCTAAATAAGATTTTTATGTATCTAGTCTCCAAAGACACTAAACCCTTGTGTTTATAGAATGTATTTTCATGTTATGTATTGAATATTCATCTAAAAATATGTAATATTTATTTATGAAAAGTGTGGGTCACTACAATTGTCATTATCATAGGGTTTATTCAATATTTAGTGATTATGATTAGGGAAATTTATTAAAAGACCTGAGGATAATACTAAGAATAGGATATCATCCTAAAGATTTTATAAGATAGAAATTTTGTGGTTTTCCTAGTAATACATCCATGTCTAGATACTATAAGTAGATGTGGGTTTATAATAGTTTCATCTATGGGAAATAACCTAGAAAAACATTTAGTTGAGTATATCTCTATTATCATTCTGGTTCATGGTGAATGTTCCCATACATCACACCTAGTTTGACAATCCTGGGGAATATGCTTGGGTTAAATCACATTTTCCTTACGAACCATTATAAAGGATTTTAATATATGATAATATAGGATGACAAAATTTAAACCTAATGTGCCATAGTTTGGAAAAATGTGTCATGATTTAGACATCCAATGAATGATTTTTCAAGATCATATGATTTCTCACAGTTACTATTATTACTCACACTATACTTTTTGGTTTTAGTAAACAGATGGAACTTGGATAATTCTTGTTAACTCTGAATGTGATGGAAATGGAATTATTTTCCACATGAATAACCAAATGAAATGAGAGATATAATGAAAAACCTAGCGATTATGCTTAATCATTTATCCCATTATAGGATTAACAACCTCAAATTGGGTGATTTTCTTGATCACCTAATAATAGAAAGATGGAGTTTCATAAAGACCATGTAGGAACTAATATTTATATTCCTACATGATAATAATGTGAGAAAAATTACTCAAGGTAATGTATCAAAGGAATGGTAAGATTCTTTCTATTTGGAAATGAAGGGAATATAGCTAGTAATTACTAATGGAAGTTTAAGATTTTGATGTATGGATATGAATTTCATCCTAAGGTAGCACTTATAGTTAAATTTATTATGTGTGGGGAATATGGAAATTATATAATATAATGCCTCAATCCAAGGGTAACTCCTAGACCAAGGAAGGAACTCTTTTATGAAAATCATTAAATAAAGAAATATGTGGTTACCAAGGCCCCACAATAGAAGTTTATGGGATAGGGATTTAAACATTTTCATTTGTGATTAGAATAATTTCATTGTTGTTGAAAAGGAAAATCTTGATATCGATAGGGATCTTGAGTAAAACATTAAGAAAAAAAATTAAATCAATAAAATACCTGGTTTAATCTGAAGTCACACATCCATTATCTGATCATCATCGGTGATCATTTCTTGAAGTATCTAAAATATATTCTCTCTAGATCATCGAAACTTTCTTCAAAAATATATGGGAGCATCGACCATTGAATTTTGTGTGCTAGTGAGGAGATTTGATAACACCTTAAACACCCTGATCATCACCACTACTTTGTTCCATTGATACATGAAGGTACTCTTTGATCAATTCCTTGGAAGGATAGTTTCTCTCCTAGTAAGTTGGAAGAGTAGAGAGAGGATTTAGAAATCATTTAATAAATAGTATATTACATGGGAGCCTCCCCTACTTATATTGAGGTTCTAAAATACCTGAAAGTGGATCCCGACCCCTGGATATTTATTACCCACTATAAATGACATATTATGACTACTTTACTGAGTCATAAATATAATTTATATATTTATCACTTAATTATAATATATTAAATATATTATGTGATAAATATGAGTCATTGCCTATACTTGATATTCCTTCTAATATTAAACAAACCTTAAATATTAAAATAATATTCTTTCATATAATATTTTCTCATTTATTTACTTTTATACTTGTAAATACATTTAATAAATAAATTCAATACTAATTATTATAAACTTTAACAATATGAATTTATTTATTCATTGGTGCTCATATATCCTTGGACGTCACCCGGACCCCAATGGTGGGTCCCACCATATCCTAAACTCGTATTCCTCAAAATAGTCTATAATTTTTACTGCATTTTGTAGTGACCCTCTTGGAAATTATCTCAATAGTAGTGAATATTATTTATAGAACAAGAGAAGAGTTTATAAAACCATCAAGACCCTTAAATAGATAAGGTATATTTATAGAAATGATAACATTTCTTATGAACACACATCATGTAATATAATCTTATTGTCTAGTGATATCTCATAAAGAAATAAACATAGTTCTATTATCATCCTTTCTTACTTTATTATTCATTAACCTTACTGGAAGGACTTGCCTTATTTTACCATGGCCATGGGTTTGGTGAAGGTATTAGCATCCTGATCAACTAGGCCTAGGATAACACTTCCTATCAGAAGAGAAAATTTATATCATGATTATTTAATCAATTTCATACTACCAATGATGCACCCAATGAAATATACCACTCTATGAATTCAATTCCATAGTTTTTTTCTTGAATCAAATTGTGTGATCAAATAGTATACACTGATATTAATATCAACTCAGGAAACCATTACATGTGTTCGTAGATAGGAACTAACAATGCAACATGGAACATGTGGTGTTTGTATTGGAAATTCGATCATCACGATGTCATCTACTCGAGTTCACCAAGTGTGAACTTCATGAGAATAAGTCTCAATTCTTATTATCCCCCAACATATGATAGTCAAACATAATCTGTCTCCAGTCAGAATAATGTATCTAGACCACATAGAATATGTTTAAGATTAATTTCATAGTATCTCAAGTTTCTAATTATAGTTTGGGAACTTCTATAACCCTTTGATGTGAAAAATAATCTATAGACGTCACTAATAAATAGTAGATTCAGAAATATCAACACTATTATGGTAATATTACATCATGCATAACTCACTTTATACATGATATGGTAATCAAAAAGTATTGTTCAAGTTGTGTCTAAGGAACCCACTTTTACAACAATCCCACTTGAACTAGATCCAATTTTATAATGATCCATATTAACTCCTGCGTGATAAGATCATGGTTCTACTGATTTATGGATTTATTCATTGGTCATGCCTCATCTATACTGCATGACTATTATTCTATCTACAACCTTACCTCCTTGGGTAAGACTCCTCATGAGATGACATCCTAGAGTATATTCCTTTTATCCACTATCAAATCATAACATATTTTATATTACTAGTAGTAGGATTATCTTAACTTATATTATGATAAAAATTCACTTACTATGTGTGATTCCAAGAACTGAAACAAATCGTTGCATATTTTACACTTCTTCTTTAGCTACATCAGAAGCCTCAACGCACTCGTTATTTGTAGATATTAAAACCACTAGCTTGAATGATATTTTCTTACTCATTACCATATCCTAACTATGATACTAGATCATATTTATCTAATTTATACTATTTTTTCCCTTTAAACTAGTTTCCCTTCTTCTCAAAATACCAGGTACATGTCTTTTGTACATTCTCAAGTAAAATTTGATAGTTTTGACTAATTCCCTTATAGTTCTCCTGGATATAACTGATATTTTTATCCCATAAATTATGTATTATAAATATAATATCTATTATATAGAATGGAATCAATGATTTATCTATTGTTGGTTATTATGGAATTTTACTCACCACATTAATCTTGTCATATGTCTCATACATGTCTTCTTGGAGATATTTATGCAATGTGACATGGGTAACAATTCTCTCTCAAATCATTGTAACTTGTATTTATAAATATCATGTCATTATATATACTATATAATAGTTATAAACAATCATTAGATATACCTCAATAGATCCTTTTCCCTATAACTTAGTTTTCTACTTTAATTATATCTCTAGAGAGTAAATTTCATTCTAGTTTTAACTAAATGTAAGACCAATAGTTGATTTCCATATGTTATCGAATGATCCAAGTCAAAATTAACAAGCCTCAAAGGGGATGGATCAATAAACAAGACCTCATCTTTTCATGAGGATTCAATGGAAATAATATCAATATAGAGGAATACATTCAAATGTGGGATATGTTGGCCTGCCATTTTGAATAAATAATCAGGGAAGACTGAAAATACAAGGTAACTACTTTAAAATAGGGATTATATAGATTTATTGGTTCTAATAAACTCATCCTAGTCTTAAATGATTTTGTGATTTGTTTTTATGTGAAATACCTCATGTAATGCCTTGTGAAGTTCCCCACTTTTCCACAAAAGTTCTTTGGAAATAAAAATTTATCTTCCAGTCAGTCATAGGTTATCTAACTAATTTTACATGGAAAATATTGTTACTATCACTAAAATCTTGTAGAAAAATAGAAAAAAATCATCCTATAGGAATATTCTATAATATTGTTTCTTACTTAAATCTAAAACTATATTTTTGTAACTTTCACCCCATATTGGAATTCTATAGTGCTGCCAAACCTTTTTGGTTGCATTGTATTGATGCCTTCTATGACCAGTGGTCTTGATATCCAATACCCAATATAATGATCATAGAAAGTATCTATGAAAATTAAAATTCTAATAGATTTAGGAACAATTAATCAGTATAAAAAATCGAGGCTTATTGGTAATAAGATTGTACCACCCATGTATAGTCTCACTTGAATACAAATCATAGTATTTGAAAAAATAATCCCATATTCTTTGTTACATAGAATATATTATTTAATTTTAAATGATATTTTCAATCATAGATTGTTTCTATTTACTACTTACATGCAGGACTCATTACTCTCAATGAATAATGGATCATTGGTTGTAGTGAATATAAAACCATTACCATGGTTTTACCCTTCACGTGAAGTATGTGTCTCTAGAATAATATTCTTCTACAAGGTCTTATGGAGCTTATTACTATTCCAACCACTAGTGAATCTACAAAATTTAATAAATTCAATTCAATCTTTCTCTCACTATCTCAAATAGATGTGTGCACCCTTTTATAAAAATATAGTGTAACACTTAACCATAAATTTTTTCATATTAAGCATTTTATAATATACTATGAATCCTTTAGGATAATTATATTAGATTCACATGATATGTTTATATCATTCTATATATTTAGTTATATTAATTTTTCATAATAGTTGGTATATGGTTATGGGATAATGATATTATTTGTGAATTATGTCATGAAAAATGGAAGTTTCTACAATGAATATGAATCTTAATATTGATTCTCCTTTTACTTACATCATGAATCATATGTGTATAAGGAAATGTGCATTTCAGAATTACCCCATGTTGTATTTTAATGATCAATTTTTTCATGTAAGACTCACCATTGATCCTTCTTAATAACATCACCACTTTTTTGTTTATAAGAAAATGTTAGTTTAGGAATAAATCCTCTCTGCATTTCATGATCGATGAGTGCTTGGTCTTGAAATTCTTCAACACAATTTCCTAAATCTACTCATATCTTCTGACCATGCATATATTATACTTCATTATTACATTACTTAATAATATTAAAGGAATCTTATGAATTATATAAATTTACCTCTAGATTAATCTTGGAATTTTTTATGCTCTTTTTCTAAAAAAAATTTAAAAAAAATTATGGCTTATATTTATTTTTAAAGGTTTATTTTTCCAAAACTAAATAAGTAAATTTTTTGATAATAACTAAGGTATTTAAATCCAAGGATTATGAATAACATACTGGGTATATTATTGAAAATGTCTACTAGTTTTATTAGAAAAATAATTATCTTTCCACAACTGGGTATTACTAATTCTTAAATTTTTATATTCATCAGCTATTACCAATGATACAAGTTTTACTGAACTATTAGTTGAGAATTAAGCACCACAAAATAAATTCATTACAAAATGGAATAATATCTCCTTATGTCGAATGGACATGTGAGATAAATTTTTGGGTTTCAATCAATAAAAGGTCAAATAAAATCATTAAACTCAAAAATTTAAAGTTATGTACTTCTCACCGCAGACTTAGGAAACACCCTTTCTCAGACTCTTAAATAATTTACCTTACGTATTTTAATGTTTCTATTCTTACTTGGTTACTAAATTTAAATTCACATATTTGATAGGAATATTATATTTAATAGCCAATTATTATGATGGAAACATCACATACAATGATGAATATAGACTAAGTGGAATCCATTACTTACTTCTACATTAATTCATTGCATTTATTATTTTATAGACATATCTCATGATATGTAAATCAAATAAGATCCTATTAAATCCATCTCCTTTTTTATTTTGAAGTAAATTAAAGGTTCACTTTGGAATTTTTATTATCATTGGCCTTTTCACCTTGTCTTTCAGATCGTTCTGTATAGGAACTAAAGATTAAACTTTCTTTATGTTCTTATCTTCTTAGAGAAACCTACCCAAAATGTAATGAATAATGTACTCCATACCATTCATTTGTATCCTTAAATGAGACTGGAGTGATAGGGTGATAAGGATATAATAAGTGGATGTATTGAAATATCGCGATCCATTTTTCAATGTAATTATCACCCATTCATATCCAAATTAAATTTCTCCTCATATGATTCTCAGAGATGAGACAACATGTGAAATCATCCAAGTCCGCATGATTTAGTATCCACAAATCACATCAGATTTTGATGATTTCATTATTATGTAAACATAAAATGTGCCATACATGAGTCTCATGAAAGAATCTTTTAAACCCTCACTTACTCTGGTGGCTTAACAGGTAATGGGGACACTAGAACCTTGAATTTCCAATATTTTAGTAATTTACACAAGCACCTATATTACTCTTTGAAAACTCATTTCAGTTAGGACATGGTATTTGTCCAATAGTTATCGTAATGTATCTATGGTATTACTTTCCATTTTTATACAAAATAAAATCTAGTAGGTTAATAATTTTTTCTTGATTATCAATTACACGTTAATAGTTAAATCAATAAATATATCCCACTATTTTATAGAACTCTAGAAGCCCTATCTACTAGACTCATAATACTCAAACCGCAAGAGTATTATAGTGTTAAGGATCTATAAAACCTCTACTCATAGATTAAGTTCTGGCTATATTGATACTCATAGAGTTTCAAGGTAGGAATTTGTCTATCCATCCACATTAAATCATGAATCCTTGAACTATTAAGTGAAGTCTCATCTTCTAAAATCAAAAACTTGATTTACTCAACACGTTGCCACTAAAGATGCAACAAGCTATCCATGAATACTTATTTCCTAACATAATTAGTTAATTCGACGCATCTCTCTTAGAATAACTCCCAAGTAGAAAGTGGTACCCTCAACTACGGTTGAAAAGAACCTCGTACACCTAGTTTTATTCAAATTTGAATGACAGGAGGCATTTATGAATTAATATTTCTGTGAGGGTTTTTAGCATTTCTCGATGAAGGAAATAATTTTCTATCAGATATGAATGTACTATGTGATCACACTCACAACTAACTATTTGGTAAATAGAATAAAAATCCATATTATCTTTAATTTATTTAATCTATGAATTATTTATTATTTTTATGAATATTCAAGATTATTAAATCACATAAAATAATAAACATAAAATGAATAGATTAAATAAATGGAGTGACTTATCTTGAGCATTTGATACTGGTTGATCCATTTACTCTCAATGGAGTAACCATGACCATATGGGTAACTCCTTGAGTTGCTATAGCATGTGACTTGAGTTGCATCACTAACCCATCTAATGCATCAAACCCCTATCTCGTGCGTCGCCATATCATAATGCTAACTACATCACTACCCATCCTTGTCATTATACAAAAATACTCGTATACAAGTGAGAGGGTCTCTGAAATACATAATATAGATAAAAAAAACTTTTATCTGGGTGTGCATAGCCTTATATATATAATGACATAAAAGATGATACTCGAATCTTCATTTATTAAATAATTATTACAAACCATGAATTTCAATAATTAAATA
This sequence comes from Viscum album, assembly GCA_963277665.1. Taxonomy (NCBI): domain Eukaryota; kingdom Viridiplantae; phylum Streptophyta; class Magnoliopsida; order Santalales; family Viscaceae; genus Viscum; species Viscum album. The sequence goes on along the minus strand of OY728153.1, from coordinate 566,520,573 downwards.
ATTAAACAAACAAATATCAGACATGCATTGGATGGTCTATGGATCTTGTTTAGTTGATACACATTAAACTCACATATATTAAATAAAATAATAAACAAAAATAAACATGAAATAAATTCTTTTCGGGGGAGATTTTAATGAATTAAAATAATTCACTCTTATTTTTTTAATTCAAAAAACTTACGGTGTTCGGTCCCATAATTAATTTAATTATATTTCAAAAATATAAACTACTAAAATATTTCCTATTAAATTAATTAATTTTCATATTTACAAAATATAATAACTTAATTTATATATATATATATATATATATTACTATTTGTTCCTAGGCCCTTGCACAACCTAGATTGGGCTAGACGGGTTGGGTAGATCTGCCCTGACCCATTATGGATCAAAAAATCCCCACCCTGAGTTGTTCTAGGTCATTGTGAACCAGTCGTGGCCCATTCTAGGTCGGGCCACTCAGGAAGGGTTGCATGAAGAGGGGACACACTCAGGGAAGGAGGCCGACGGCAGGGGAGGTGTTCTCCATAGGAGGCGGGCCAGTGAGGGGGAACTACGGTGGTCACATAGGAAAGGGAACTAGATGGGGGAGTGAAGGGTGATAGGGTGGACCGGAAATTAGGAAACATGAGTTTGGATAGAAACATTCTATCATTAAAGTGGTCTCGCGGCTATCCATGGTGGTCCCGGGGGAGGAGAACGGTGGTCTGGCAGGGTCTAGCAAAGCCGGTGGCTAGTAGCGTCTGATGGAAGTCACAGGACAATGGCAGTCTTGGAGGGAGGAAGCTCAGCCTGCAATTGATGGTGGGTGATGGGAACATGGAGGGAGGTCGGCTGATGGTGTTTTCTGGTGAGCTCATGGTGTCTCTCCACTATAATTCAAAAGTAGGTTTTTTTCTCCTTACAGGATTCCAACATATGTTCCTTTTGTTAAAAAACAAAATGGTTTTTTTGTTTCTTTTTTTTTGACTCGACTAACATGTCACACCCAAAGTCTTTGATTATTGTTTTATTTATTTTTTCCTTTTTCAAATTCTAAAACCATATGTATTTATGGTCATAAAATAAATAATAAAATAGTTTTATTTCCAAAAATATGGGGAAATCGCTCCAACTGTAAATTAATATTCCAGTTATTAGAATTCTATCCGGAGTTTGGGAACACCAAAAATTGATTATGTTGACTGCCATTGGGTAAAATAAATATATATTTACATATATATGTTCTTAAAAATATATATCTGTATACAGAAAACATAATCCTTTTTGAAACATCTGATGACTGCATATTCACCCTCCGATGTCGGATTGAATCGTCGTCTACAACATTGGGACTGTAATGATACCCTAATCAAAATTTAGTGAAAAATAAATTTTTATTGTCCTTAAAATTTCACACCATCCTTGTACTGATACCATAAATAATTTTTGGGTATCAAGGTTTTGTAGTGGAATCTAATGGGTTAGAGATATATAATTTTTCACCAGCGATCGACATAACTTTATCATCGTTGGTGAAGCTCATTTTGGTAACGATAAGGATCTTGCAAGAAATTAAACTGGAAAAATTCATGGTTCGATCTGAAGTCACACATCAATCATTTTTTCATCCCTGGAAATTATTTCTCGAAGGATCTGAAGCCAAATCTCTCAAGAGTATCCACACACAATTCACAAATCTATGTGAGTGTTGATCATTGAATTCTAAATGCTAGCATGAATATACAATGATGCCTTAGATGTCTCATTAATCACCGATGCTTCGTTCCATCGATCTATGAAGGTACTCTTCAATAAATTCCTTATAATGATATTTTCCCTCTCTATGAAATGGGAAAATGAGAGAGAGGCTCTGGAAATCATGTGAAAAATAGTATGTTTCATGGGAGACTATCTGTAACGTCCCGGATCTGGGTGCCACACAACGGGTGCTCCGAACCCGGTTTTCCACATGACCTCAAGCGCATTTCCCCAAACGCCAGAGGCTGCCGACTAGCAGCGAGGGCCCAGGTCGGATAATGGGGAAACTATGCCCTCATTTGTCAAAGTGTAGCGCAACGGAATACAAAATAAGACATACAACAAACAGCGGAAGCAGAAAGCATACACAACTGAAATAAACTACAATAGTGAATATACCCAATAGTATATAAAAGATGATGCTACATGTTTCAAGTTCTAAGAAAACAACCAGAACATGTTATACATCAATACAGTATAGCAGAAGCAGAGTACAACAATGCAAAGCAAACAGCTGGAAGTGGCATCGCGAGCCTAGGCTCGGTCCCATGCCCTCCTAGTCCTCTGCAACAGTAAATTACCTGTATAGGGACTCTTTCCCATATCTACACTTGCAGCAACGTAATCTGTTCGGGCCGAAAACCGTGACCCAAATAGGGTGTGAGAAATATATCTCAGTAGGCACCCACCAAAGGCTCGTGCCCAACTGCGTGCTAACATGCAACAATAGTGTGCAGAGGTAAAATGCAATAAAGTAATCAGTTCTACAAAGTAACTAACTTAACAGTTAAATTGACATTTAATTATCCATTTAATCCATTTAATATAAGAAATCACCACAGTGCATTTCTAGTAAACAACTAATGTCCTCAGACACGTAAACTCCTACCCTCGGGTAACGAGTATCCAAAACAAGAATCCGCCCTCAGGAATAATAGAATTTTCCCTCAGGCATAGGTAGTGTCGCCCTCAGGCACAGAATCAGCTTCCCACAGGCACGGAAGAATTTTCCCTCATGCCGAAATAACTACTGCCCACAGGCTAAATAGTGCAGTTCCCATAGGCTAATCACAACAACGCCCTCAGGCTAAACAGGTATCCAGGCCATGCCCCACATGTCAAATGCAGTAAATAAGAAATTCCTCTCAAGGAAATTCTACAATTACTACATTAAAGGCATACCCTCGGGTATCCTTTCCAAATGGCTAAACAGAGTAACACACCCCCGGGGTGGTTCTGGATCCAAGAAACGATCCCAACCAGCATTTTATTATCACAATTTAATCACCTATGCAATTATAGGCATTAAATATAGCAACGGACTCAGCCACACGACACCCCAACATGGGTTCGTGGCACAAAAATGCACAAAACCACACGACAGTTGGAAATTTACACCAAGACACCTACCTTATACGTCAACGAGCGTTATACCCGAACGTCGACTCCTGAAACACCCAATAATGGCGTAGATCTGATGAAAAACAAAAACCATTCAAACATAAATAACTTACGTTAGGAGAAGAATTGGTAAGAACAGTACTAGGAGAGGACAAGGCTTACTCGTGCGGTTCCAACGAGATCGTCCGAAGCCAAATCGGATTCCAGAAGAACGCCCAGTGAATCTTCAAAGATATAGCCTCCTCCTTTGGCTCCAAAATGGCTCAAGTGCCTCCTCTGCCAAATGAGGAGGCTACTGCCTGTTTTAAGCCAAAAAAAGAAAATACACGGCGTGTACTTATGAGTACACGGCATGTACTCCCTTCATTTAACTATTCATTTGGCGGCACCGCCACACTGTTCATCCGTCGACATGAGTACACGGCATGTACTCCCAAGTACACGGCGTGTACTGTCGCCCAGCTGGCGGCTACTCCCCCTCCTTACTATTCAAGCCTGCCGACTGACTACACGGCGTGTAAGGTACCACTACACGGCGTGTAGTTGGTTCCTACACCCTTCGTCGCCGGCATGGCTGCACGCCCCGTGTACTCATCCCAACACGGCCAAAAATACATGGTGTGTGGCTAAAGTACATGGCGTGTAGTTCCAAAATTCAGGATTTTTCCCCATTTTCCATATTTTCTCAAAAACACTTAAGGAAAAGGAAAAGAAGAAGCTCGTACCTCTAAAATAAGAACCGGGTTCTTACAAACTCCCCCCCTTATAGCAATTCGTCCCCAAATTGCCCTTCCAAGGTTGGCGAAGATAATGCTCAGAAAAACTCTGGCCACTGAGCATGTATGTCGGCCTCCCGCTCCCAGGTCTCGTCTTGTACTCGGCCATGCTGCCATAGCACCTGTACGAGAGGAACTGACCGGACTTGGAAAACCTTCATGCTCCTATCAACTATATGGATCGAATTCTCCTCAAAGGACGCATCATGATGAAGCTCAACCTCCTCAGGCTGAAAGGTGTGAGACGGGTCTGAACGGTAGCGATGCAACTGAGACACATAGAAGACGTCGTGCATGGCTCGGTACCGTTGCGGTAACTGCAACCGATAGGCAACCAACCCGACTCTCTCCAGAATCTCGAATGGCTCCACATACCTCGGTGAAATCTTACCCTGTCTCCTGATCCGTTTGTGTCCCAGCCTCGGTGAAACACGTAAGAAAACCTGATCCCCGACCACGAACTCCAAAGTTCGTCTGCGGCGATTAGCATAAGACTTCTGACAAGACTGCGCAGTAGCCAACTTCTTCTGAATCAACTGGACCTGCTCATATGTCTCCAGTACGAGATGTGGCCCCAGTAAAGCTTCCTCACTTGCCTCTAACCAGCACAAAGGTGATCGGCATGACCTACCATATAAATCCTCATATGGTGCCATCTCAATAGTCGCCTAAAACTATTGTTATAGGAAAACTAGACTAAGGGTATTTGATTTTATAAAGAGCCCACAAAGTCTAGGACGCATGCGCGCAGCATGTCCTCTAGCACCTGTATCTTCCGCTCTGACTGGCCATCTGTCTGAGGGTGGTATGCTGTGCTCAGAAGCACCTGTGTACCTAGCACCCTCTAAAAACTCTGCCAGAAATGAGACGTAAAGCGGGCTTCCTTATCTGAAATGATAGAACGAGGGACCCCATGAAGACGCACGATCTCTCGGATATACAGCCTTCTGAGCTCGTCCACACTGAAGGTCTCCTTGATCGGCAAGAAGTGAGCTACCTTCGTGAGTCTGTCTACAACAACCCACATGGTGTCATTGCCTCAAGGTGACCTCGGAAAACCTGTCATGAAACCCATCGCGACATCATCCCATTTCCACTCTGGAATGGGAAACTGCTGTAATAGCCCAGCTGGCCTCTGGTGCTCGGCCTTCACCTGCTGACAGGTGGAACATCTCGTAACAAACCCAGCTATCTCTCTCTTCATACCTGGCCACCAGTACTGACGCCTCAAGTCACAGTACATCTTGGTAACCCCGGGATGAACTGCCCAAGCGGAAGCATGAAACTCCCGCATCAGATCCTCGCGTATATCCCCTGGAACCCACACTTGTCCATGGGAATGCAGGACCTCATCATCGCCTATCGTCCAACTGGGAGGAGGGTCCTCACTTGCCACCGACTCCCGTAGAACTAGGCCTTCTGAAACTGATAGCTGCATCATCATCACTCTGTCCAGGAGGGTAGAAGTCACAGCTAACGAGGAAAGATAACTCTGCCCCTGACTGTCATACACCTCCAGATGCATCTCAGAGAACAAAGCCATAAGCTGCCACTCGCCACTGGCCTCCTGCACTGCTTGTATCTGAGTCTTCCTGCTCAGTGCATCAGCTACTGCATTACCTTTACCAGGCGTATAGGAAAGATCAAAATCGAAGGATTGTAGGTACTCAACCCACCTTCTCTGCCTCAGATTCAGGTCACGCTAAGTAAAGATATATTTGAGAATTTTGTGGTCGGTGAAAACCACAAAATGCTCCCCCAATAGATAATGCCTCCAACAGCACAACACATGTACAAATGCTGCCAACTCGAGATCATGCGTCGGGTAATTCCTCTCATGTGGCCTCAACTGCTGATACCCATATGCAACAACTCGATTGCCCTGCATCAACACTGCTCCCAGCCAAATCCCTGATGCATCATAGTAAACTGTATAGCTCTTTCCCTGCTCTGGGAGTATCAAGATTGGTGATGATATCAACCTTCCTTTCAGGTCCTGAAAAGTTGTCTCGCAGGTTTCTGACCAAACGAACTTCACACCCTTCTTAGTCAGACCCATCAATGGTGCTGCTAAGCGGGAGAAGTCCTGTATAAAGCACCTGTAGTAACCAGCCAGCCCTAAGAAACTCTGTATCTCAAACACTTTCTTAGGATGCTCCTAGGAAACTACTGCTCTCACCTTCTCTGGGTCTACTGCAACTCCTGCCTCTGAGATAATGTGACCCAGGAAGTGAATCTTGTCCTTCCAAAAGTGGCACTTTGAGAGATTAGAATATAGTCGATGCTCTATTAGTGTACTCAATAAGTTATCAAGATGGGTGGCATGGTGGTGTCGAGTGTGAGAGTACACCAAGATTTCGTCCATGAATACTACCACAAAAGAATCAAGATACGGATAGAACACACGATTCATCAGAGCCATGAAAACTGCTGACATGTTCGTCAGTCCGAACGGCATAACCATATACTCATATAGACCATACCTACTCCTAAAAGTAGTGAGAGGTATATCAGATGGTCTAACGCGCAGCTAATGATATCCGGATCTCAAATCAATCTTCGAGAACACTCGTGCTCCACGAAGTTGATCAAACAGATCATTTATCCTTGGAAAGGGATATCGGTTCTTAACCGTCAACTGGTTCAGCTTCCGATAATCCATGCAAAGTCTGAGGGTACCATCCGCCTTCTTCGTAAAAAGGATCGGAGAACCCCAAGGAGAAGTACTGGGTCGGATAAAACCCTTTGCATGTAACTCCTCTAACTGCCTCTTGAGCTCCTGCAACTCAGGCGTGGCCATCCTATAAGGAGGAATGGACACCAGTACTGCTCCTGGCACTAGATCAATAGAGAAATCCACCTCCTGCATCGGAGGTAGACCTAAAAAGTCATCTGGGAAGACATCCCTGAAATGATCATCAACTGGAGGGAAATCCGTCTGATAAGTCCCCTAATCATCTTGATATAAACTCACAATCTGGTATGTGACTCCACCTTGCCCATGATGCTCTGGTCCAGCTTGACTCACCTGAACATCCCACTCGCCCTTGTATAGAAACTCTCTTCCCTCTGGTGATGTGAAACGAACCCTGCGACGATAGCAGTCTACAAAGGCTCGGAAGGGAACCAACCAGTCCATCCTGAGAATGACGTCATAGCTCGTCATCTCCAAGACATAGAGGTCCCAAAGGAAGTGACACCCTCCAACCTCAAGGGGGAACTCCTTGCACTGACGCACACTAGACGTCCTAGTTCCCAACGGAGTGTCTAGCCTCATGATATCAGAACAAGTAGAAACACAGAGCCCAAGGCTCTCCACTATGGGTACAAATATGAAACTATACGTAGCACCCGTATCAAAAAGTACTGAAGACAAGACATAAGCTACTAGAATAGTGCCTATGACTGTAGAAGGTCTGGGATCCTGCTCCTGCTGGGTCTATCGCACTGCATATGCCTGCCCAGTGTCGCGGCCCTGCGACATAGCCTGGCTACCCTGAGCTGTCCCACCCTGCTGCCTCTGAGATCCTGGTGTCTGGCTACCATGGCCACGACCACCATCTCTGCCTGCACACCCTGATGTATTCTAGTTTCTCGACTGGTAAGAATCCACTGGTCCTGCTCCTGCATGCGGAGTCTGCACAGAACCCCTCTCACTAGCTGGTGGAAACGCCCTGCAAAAGCGCTGCAGATGACCCATCTTGCCGCAAGATCGGCACTCCACTGGGTCTCGTGGACACTACGATCTCTTGTGCCCCTCTCTACCACACAGGTAGCATATAACCTGTCCACCTGAAGCATTCTTATGACTGGTACTACTGCCCTGAGTGAAGTCCATCTGTCTCTTCCTCTTACCGGCAGAAATAACACCAGTAACTGGTGCTGAACCGCCCTGGCCCACACCACTCGATTCCCGTAGGTTCCTCTCTATAATCAACGCCTGGTTCATAATTGCGTGTACAGTAGGAAACCTGGAAACATTCACCAGCGCTCGGATGTCATACCGAAGACCATCCCCAAAATGTCTGGCTCTCAACGTCTCATCACCCACTAGCACGGGTGCAAAATGATGAAGCTCCGTAAAACGAGAAGAATAGTCCATCACCGACATGGCGCCCTACTGCAGATTCATGAACTCTCAAGCTCTATCTGCCCTCAGCGTCTTGGGAAAGGATAAGTCATAGAAGACTGCCTGAAAATCTTCCCACGCCATGTCTCTATGATTCTCTGACTAGGTGGTAACATCCCACCACCTCTTGGCGGAATCACACAGCATGTAAGTCGCGAGCTTGACCCTCCACCCTGGAGACATCTCAAGATGATCAAAAATAGTCTGCATCGACCCCGACCAAGAATCTGCATCCTGTGGTCTGCCATCCCCTGAAAACGTAGGCAGATGCTGCTTCTGAAAGATACGTGTCAGCTCGGCCATAGATGTGGCAGCCTGCGGTGCTCCCTAAAAGGTTTGCATAAACCGCATACAACCTTCACGGAACTGCGCCTTCGCGCCTGTGTCCGGTATAACAGCTAGTGTCACATCTGGCTCTGTTGGTGGGTCAACTGGTAGCTCATGGCCCACCATCTCTGGAGTATAATCGTCGCTGCTCTCCTAGTGAACAACTTGCGGTCATCTAGGTGGCATGACACTACAAGGTCAAAAGCATGCCTCAGATTCAAGATTATTAAGACTGAAAGTGAAGGAACCACAAAGGGAACAAGAGGAAGAAGTCTTTCAAATTTTGTAAGACAATACTACACGGCATGTACAATGACTACATGACGTGTACTTGACTTCCCTTCCCCTGCCTGGGTCCTTCTACACAGCTTCCGTTCAAAAAAACTACACGACGTGTATAATATCTAGACGGTGTGTACGGTGTTATTTTCCAACTGCTCGTGTCGTCTATGACACGGCCGACTACTCGGTCTTTACACCACACGGTGTGTTACACCCGCACACGGCGTGTAAACCATCCCATTTTGCAGTCACACGGCTAACTCCACACGGTCTGTCCTTGGACAAGACTACATGGCATGTCCCACAGGTACACGGCGTGTCTAGGGAGAGGTGACACCGGCCCGTGTTGTTAGATACACGACCGAGTCCCCAGGTCACACTACACGGCATGTCTATAACTGACACAGCATGTTCTGTCAAGGAGTTCACCGACCCGTGTTGTTAGTTACATGGCCGGACTCCAGGTCACACTACACAGCTTGCACAAAATCTACACGGCGTGTTTTACCCAATCCCTTCCCTACCCCGTGTCGTCGCCCACACGGTTTGTGACACGGGAAGAGACTACACGGCGTGTACTCGGGGTACACGGAGTGTGCTCAAAAAGTTCATTTTTCTTCCCGAATAGAAGAACACACACAGCGTGTATGTGGTCCTACACGGTGTGTATTCTAGGTTTTCTGGACAGTATTCCTCAGAAACTTCCCCGGAACCCAGAAAATACAAAAAACCCAACACCTAAGTGTCAAATTCCGACCCGTGGGGGCCCATACTCCCCACGAATAAAATTTTGACATCTTATATGTGTTATAACCAATAACAGTCAATGATCCACCAAATTCCGGTCAATGGGGGCCCATACTCCCCAAAAACCAAAGTTTGGCATCCATTATATAACAAGCTCAAAAAAACATACCATATCACAAGGCAGGTATTTATCAAACAGCTATCACAACATCATGCTTTATTAGCACAACAACTATCACAACAACATGCGAATTTCTAATGCACCTACATGGCATGGAAACTATGCATGGCATGTGATATCTAGCATGTGCCTATATGATGAATGAGATGGAATACCCTAATCTCATCGGGTTGCAACTAAATAGAACCCACAAATAAAATATAAACTGCACAATCTCAAAGTGCGTCACCCAACGGTGAAAACATATCAACCATAAAATTGAAAAATCAAAAGAATGAAAAATCCGAGGTAGACTGGCTTTTCCATGTACACGGGTTAGCTACACCCAGGAACATCTTATTACCAACTACCATTCCATCCTATCCCTAACTATGGCTCCAAATAGTAAGTCAAAGAAAAGATCCTCCCTCTGATACCACTTTGTAACGTCCCGGATCCGGGTGCCACACAATGGGTGCTCCGAACCCGGTTCACCACGTGACCTCAAGCACATTTTCCCAAACGCCAAAGGCTGCCGACTAGCAGCAAGGGCCCAGGTCTGATAATGGGGGAACTATGCCCTCATTTGTCAAATTGTAGCGCAGCGGAATACAAAATAAGACATACAACAAACAACGGAAGCAGAAAGCATACACAACTGAAATAAACTACAGTAGTGAATATACCCAACAGTATATAAAAGATGATGCTACATGTTTCAAGTTCTAAGAAAACAGCCAGTAAGAAAACAGCCATAACATTTTATACATCAATATAGTACAGTAGAAGCAGAGTACAACAAAGAAAAGCAAACAGCTGGCAGCAGCATCACGAGCCTAGGCTCGGTCCCATGCCCTCCTACTCCTCTACAACAGTCAAGTACCTGTATAGGGACTCTTGCCCCTATCTACACCTGCAGCAACGTAATCTGTTTTGGCCGAAAAGCATGACCCAAACAGGGTGTGAGAAATATATCTCAGTAGGCACCCACCAAAGGCCCATGCCCAACTATGTACTAACATGCAACAATAGTGTGCAGTGGTAAAATGCAATAAAGTAAGTAGTTCTATAAAGTAACTAACTTAACAGTTAAATGTCCATTTAATTATCCATTTAATATAAGAAATCACCACAGTGCATTTCTAGTAAACAACTAATGTCCTCAGACACGTAAACTCCTACCTTCGGGTAACGAGTATCCAAAACAAGATTCCGCCCTCAGGCATAACAGAATTTTCCCTCAGGCGTAGGTAGTATTTCCCTCAGGAACAGAATCAGCTGCCCACAGGCACGGAAGAAGTTGCCCTCAGGCTGAAATAACTACTTCCCACAAGATAAATAGTGCAGTGCCCACAGGCTAATCACAACAACACCCTCAGGCTAAACAGGTAACCGGGCCAAGCCCCACATGTCAAATGAAGTAAATAAGCAATTCCACTCAAGGAAATTCTACAATTACTACATTAAAGGCATACCCTCGGGTATCCTGGCCAAACGGCTAAACAGAGGAACACACCCCCGAGGTGGTTCTGGATCCAAGCAACGATCCCAACTAGCATTTTATTATCACAATTTAATCACCAATGAAATTCTAGGCATTAAATATAGCAACGACCTCAGCCACACAACACCCCAACATGGGTTCATGGCACAAAAACGCACAAAATCGCACGACAGCTGGAAATTTACACCAAGCCACCTACCTTATACGTCAACGAGCGTTATACCCGAACACCGACTCCTGAAACTCCCAAGAACGGTATACATCTGACGAAAAACAAAACCCATTCAAACATAAATAACTTACGTTAGGAGAAGAATTGGTAAGAATTGTACCAATAGAGGAGAGGTCTTACCCGTGCGGTTCCAACGAGATCGTCCGAAGCCGAATTGGATTCCAGACGAACGCCCGGTGTATATTCGAAGATTCGGCCTCCTCCTTTGGCTCCAAAATGGCTCAAGTGCCTCCTCTGCCAAATGAGGAGGCTACTGCCTGTTTTAAGACGAAAAAAAAAGTACACAGTGTATACTTCTGAGTACATAGCGTGTACTCCCTTCATTTAACTGTTCATTTGGCGGCACCGCCACACTGTTCATCCGTCTGCATGAGTACACGGCATGTACTCCCAAGTACACGGCGTGTACTGTCGCCCAACTGGCGGAAACTCCCCCACCTTACTATTCAAGCTTGCCAACTGACTACACGGCGTGTAAGGTACCACTACACGGCATGTAGTCGGTTCCTACATCCTTCATCGCCGGTATGGCTACATGCCCCGTGTACCCATCCCAACACGGCCAAAAATACACGGCATGTGGCTAAAGTACACGGCGTGTAGTTCCAAAATTCAGGATTTTTCCCCATTTTCCATATTTTCTCAAAAACACTTAAGGAAAAGGAAAAGAAGAATCCCGTACCTCTCAAATAAGAACCAGGTTCTTACACTATCCTCATTTTTATAGTGAGGTTCTAAATACCCAAAAATGGCTTCCATCCCCCTGGATATTTATTAACCACTATAAAAGACATTTTATGACTTCTTTAGTGATTTATAAAAATAATTTATATATTTATCACTTACTTGTAATATATTAAATGTATTACATGATAAATATAATTCATTTAATTGACTCGATATTCTTTCTAATATTTAATAAACCTTGAATATTAAAATAATATTCATTTGTATAACATTTTCCCACATATTTAATTTAATAATTGTAAAAACATTTAATAAATAAATTCAATTCTAATTATTCTGAACTTGAATAATTTGAATTTAATTTTTCATTTGTGATCACATATTGTCAGACATCACTTGAACCCAAATGGTAGGGCCCAGCATGTTCTAAACTGTTATTCCTCAAAATAAGAAAGACTTTTGAATACTCTTTGTGTGTGATCATCTATGACCTTATCTCAATATAAGTGAATACTATTCATAGACCAAGAATGGAGACTAGTAACCCATCAAGTCCACTAAATAGATAAGGTATAGTCATAGGAACAACAACCTTTCCCAAAAACACACATCATGTAATATATATCTCTTTTATCATGATGTCTTATAAAGCATGTCTCATACTTGTCTCATCATCCTTTCTTGATTTATTATTTGTCGGCCTTACTAGACAGACATACATTCTTCTACCATGACCATGGATTTAGTGAAGGTATTACCATCCTAATCAACTAAGACCAAGATATCTCTCCCTAGCAGAAGTGAAAAACTATAATTTGATTATTCAATTATATTCATATTACTAATGACTCACCCAATACAGGATACCTTGCAATGACTTTAATTCCATAGTTTTTCCCTTTCATCAAAGTACATAACAAAATAGTATACAATGATAATAATTTCAAGGTGAGAGACCATTACACATGTTCACGGAAAGTAACTTCCAATGACTCTTAAAACATGTGATTTTCCTATTGGTAGGTTAGTCCTCATGATATCATCTACTTGAGATCACCAAGTGAAAACTTCATGATAAGAAGTCTCAATTATTATGAGACCCTATCACCTGATGGTCAGAAATCGTCTATGTCCATTCAGAATGATGTATCTAGACCATAGTACATATGTCTAAGATTAATGGCATAGTATCTCGAGGTTCTCATTATATCCTTGGAACTGTTATAACCATTTGATATGACAAATAATCCAAGAGATTTACAAATAAACTATAGACACACAAATATGAACACTATTATGGTAAGATTACATCAAGAAAAACTCATTGTATACATGATATGTTAATCAAAATTTACTATTATTGTTGGGTATAGGGCACCTAGTTTTACACCATTGTAGTGGAAGGATTTAAGTGTTTATGTATCGGGATTTGATAATTATATTTTTGAAGTGCTATATCAATTATATTTTGGTTATCAGAATAATGAAACATCTAAGGATTATTCTTTAGATTTTTTTCATTGAGGATATTCAAGAATATGTTGAATGGTAATGATAACCTAGAAAAGTGATTTAATGGTAAGGTGATATTTTATGGAAAACACGTGATTGAGGGATAGATTGCCCTTATTATGTGCTTGATTAGGAGATAATAATGATTAGTTAGGATAAAGAGATAATTTATTTTTATTTTAAGATCTCATATTTTTTCTTAAGGTACAAATCTTTTGAATTTCAATTTAATTCTTTGTTTCTGGCCTAATGTGAATGCCTAATGAGGCCACAAAAGTTTCGGGGGGGTGTCTGAGGGTAGTTTAGAACCCTGAGGCTTAGTTTTTGGAAAAGTAAGTTGGGACACATGGTTAGTAGAAATTGTGTCACCCTGTCTGCATGGTTTCTCTCAACCGTGTGGTGTATTTCAGAGATAAGAAGACGGTGCACAATTTTCCCTAACTGTGAAACCCATGCCACACACCCATACAAACCACCTAAAATTTTTAGCATAGACTAATCACATTATTCTCTCTTATTTTCCAAAAATGTGTGCATGAACCATGTGGGTCCTCTCTTGGGATAGTGGGCCAAACACAGTTGGCACATAGTTTGAGAAATCGTGTGGCCAAACCATGTGACTCCTATATTTTCAATAAAATTACCTTTTTACCCTTAAAATTATTATAACCTAAAATCTATTCTTTCATTATTCATTTCAATGGATAACTCTCACACTTATTAATTTCCTTAATCCTTGAAGGTATTATTTGATCTTGTTTCTTTGTCCAACCTCTAATTCAAGATTCGTTCATATCCTTGGATCTGTGCCAATGAGTTCTTCATTTCTTAGTACTGTTTTTTCATTCTTCTTTCTATCAACGACACTATTATGGTTCAAGATACATTCCTTATTTTTAGTATATTCATTCATTTTTTATTTTCTTCCAATCTAGGTCGAGTTAGGAGTCGATGTTAGATTCTTTTTCTACCATGGGAATAAGGTAGGTGGTCTATACCTTTTCCCCCAAAATCTAATTTTTTATAGCTATTTTATGTTGTTCTGCACACTGGACATTTTAGGTGTTTCTCCTAAATTAATTAAATGCCTTGTTTAAATTATTGTAACCTCGATAGGTTTCCCCTTTATCACCATGATATGTTTTAAGGTTTTAAACCTCAACTCATACCACCCATGAGGTGTTTTTATGAATCATCCCTAGGATATATCACCCTTTTGGGTGTTTCTGATGTTTCCATCTTAGTAGGAGCCTTAATGAATTAAATGATATATTTAGAGGGGGTAAATACCTCCTTTTCCATGTGATTACATGTTATTAAAATTATTAAATGGGGTGAATGGAAAATGTGGAATGATTAGGATGAACTCATGGATTTTATATGATTATTAAATGGTTTACGAATTGATTAATGAAATGGATGTAATTATATTGGATTCCATGGAAATTTCAACTCCATAGATCCTGATTAGATTGGATGCCATGGAAATTTTTACTCCATGGATCTAGGATCACTTAGGATCCCATGGACATTTCTACTCCATGGATTCAAATTAATTTGGATGCTTGGGACATTTTTACTCCTGGGATCTAGCTTGCTTGGACTTCCTTGGACATGCTTTGTGGACATTATCCTTGGGATCCACCCAATTATTTACCAAGTTTTCTATGGATATTCTCCATGGAATCGATGAGTATTGCTTTTAATTTTATACCTTAGATTCATCCCATATAGTCCTAACACTGTATTACTCGTCATAGATCTCAATGGATATTTTTATCATGCTTTATAGTTAGCCTATGGTTATAGTTTTTAGTTTGCAGTGCACCTTGGTAGGCTGAAAAATATCACTCCTTTATTATTCATATTCCTATTATATATTGCACACTGCTTTATCTTATATACACATACTATACTTGTTATAGACATCGTTGGTGGTGGCCTAGTGAGTGTTATCTCACACCATCTTTGGGCCGCATTTGGGTATTTGGAAAGACTTGATGGATGCAGGTAGGGACCTGGTAAAGCACTCTCTTTATGATGCTTGATTGATAATACATATGAGGCAAGGGGGAACAAGGCCGAGCTATACTCATGATGATATATGGATATATTACTTTTTGGTATTTTGTACCTTTGATGCATGTATTGTAAAAGATGCTTGTTTCCATGTATTTCCTTCCATTTTGTATAGATACGTGAAATATTCATCTTGTATATGAAATTGCCTTTATATTTTTTTATTTCTCCTACTATCTGGATGTTTATTTACTGCTACTACTAATTTATATTATTCTTCCCCTTAATTATTCACTGGTGATACCCCTATATTGCTATGACCATGTGAGTATAGACTCCTCACCATACCATTATAGTCCCTTATTGCTATTCCATAACCTCTAGCATACGAGGAGGGATGCTTAATGTCATGTGACCCACCGGCTAAAGACACCATTTAGTGGCTCCTAGGTCAGGATGTTATAAAGTGGTATCAGTGGCCTTTTTCTTTTATTTAATTTCTATTTTAAGACAATAGTCATGATATTAGGAATGAATTGAAACTTGTTTATAATCCATTCCAAGATGTAGCTAACCCACGTTCAAGGTAATTATTAAGCTTCCTATATTGAGGAATTATTGTTCTATATTTTTTCTATTATAGTTGATTTGATTCCACCATTGGGTGATGCACATGTGATGTTATTATTTCTATGATTGAGGAATTTCATTTTTTTCCTTATCATAATATGTCAATAAATCATGGATCATGCATAATTTTAGGCACCTTACATGACTCACATTCCATACATATTACATTCTATATAGTATGCATCGCTTGACTATATGACATTTATTATGTGTGCCTTGTCTTATATAATTGTTATCGAATAACATTTCTTATAGTAAATTGAGAATATTAATTGTTACTTAATGTTATTTTCATAACCTAAACATTTATTTCCTGCATAGGTTATAACAGACACCTTAATCAGTCAATTATTCAACTTTGAGTCATGGACCATTGGTCGCATGGGCTGAAACATGTTACGGTTGGGATTAAATGGACGTCAAACTTCAATTTATAAGGTGTATGGTCCCTTATGAATTTGAAATTATAATCAATTTAATTCAACCATTTAAAGAGAATTCAAATATTAATATGAATTTAAATGATTTTAAATTCTGAAATGGAAAGGTATTAATTAAATGGAGTTACCAATTGAAACTTAAAGGGGGTGTTTCCTCTATTACATCACTTGAAAATCCATATATCGGGACCCATGTTTTAGATTCAATATATGGTTTTAGAGGGATTTACAATCCATCTTTTATGATTACTTCTTTCCTAATACTTTTAGATCTGAACAGGATAGTGAGTTTATGCGTATGGAATAGGGTGTGATGGATTTTATGGAGTATCTAGCTCTCTTTATAGAGATTCAGTACTTTTCTCATGTATATATTATTGATGATCCATCTAGGAAGATAAGATTTTATGAAGGCCTCAAGAATTTTGTTTGATCGCAAGTGAACGTGTTTTGGTTGACTACAATAATTTAGATAGTAAATTAGGCATTGGTTATTGAATGTAAATTAAGCGAAGATGGGGGGAAAGAGTAGGGTAGTACAGTTTCTTAGCCTAGTGGTTCAGTTTCAGGTAGTAGGAAGCGATGTTTTGAGGCTTCTCCTGAGGGGAATACCAGCTAGGGTGTGAGTACTAATAGTTCTATCTTCTATCATTAGTGTGGAAGATAGGGACACATGAGGAGCCAGTGTGATAGAGACCTGGTCGAGTGCTGAGTCTAAGGTATGATAGGCCATCTAGATAATTTTTGTAGGACCTTACCTCCAGCATCCAGTGAGAGGGGGTCGACACTGACTCTAGTTTCGAGAGTGGGATTCACAACTCTGCATGAGACCGGAAGCTAGAATACTACCGATCATTCAGCCCATGGGGTGGTTGGGGATAGGGGATCCAAACACCAGTTTCACCTCGACTATAGAGTGGGTCTTCTCAGGGTAGTTAATCTATTTCTTAGGGCCACAGTTCAGGATAGATATATGTAGTATATATTATACTTAAGCAGTAGAGTGTCAGTCCGTCTATAGTGAGAGTTGTCAAGTTAGTATCTTCTACTCTAGTATCTTCCATTTTTTATACATCTACTTCATATTCTTTCATATATGTACCTGTTATGGGGAAACTTGGGATCAATGTTTAGTTTTATGATGGTTCTAGGAAACTAGAAACTCTACTGGGGATTCAATTAGAGAATATACTCCTAGGTAGGTAATTCACCCTTGAGATAGGTGGGTATCGCTTCTTGTAGAATCTCTTTATTATTGAGATGAAAAGGTTTTACATCACTCTTAGAATGGATTTTTTGGTTCATTATAATGTCCATGTTGATTAATATCATCGTACGGTAGCCTTCACATCACCATAGGGCAGTAGGTATATCCATAGGGGTGAGTGGGATATCTAGGCTAGTAGATCTAAAACATAGCATCATGGGTTTGGTGGCATGACAAACTAGATTTCTAAAATCTTTATGGATGATCAAGGAACATGATAGACTGAATTCCCTTCAGTAGTATATCATTTCATGGATTCATTCCCAGATGAATTTTCTGGTTTACCTCCTAATCAATAGGTGGATTTCATTATTGAGCTTGTTCCTAGAGTTTCACTGGTATACATAACTCCTTACAGGTTGGATACTACTGAGCTATAGAAGCTCAAGAGATAGTTATAGGACTTATAATAAAAGGGTTTTATACAACCCAGTATTTCTCCATGGTGTTTTCTGGACCTTTTTGAAAATAAGGTGGATAGAACCCTCAGGCTATGTGTGGGTTATTGAAAATTGAACTAGTTGATGATTAAGAATTGGTATTATTTACCATATATTTACGACCTCTTCAACCAGCTACTAGGAGATTGGGTTTTCTCAAAAATTGATTTGAGGTTAGGTTATCACTAGATACATGTTAGTACTATAGACATACCTATTATATAGTTTTTTAGTGGGTAAGGCCTCTATGAGTATCTAGTTATTTCTTTCAATCTCATAAACATGCCAGAAGTTTTCATGGCTATGATGAATTGGGTTTTCCACCTGTATTTGGACTCATTCATGGTGGTTTTGTGGGTGAAATCATAGTGTATTATCAAAATCCACAAGATTATTCCAAAAACCATTATGTCATTCTTAATAAACTGAGAGAGATAGGTTGTATACCAAGCTAGAAAAATATAAATTCTGGAAAAATAGAGTTCACTTCTTAGGTTATATCATCTCAGATATAGAAGTGTATGTAGAACCATAAAAGTTGAGTATTTTGGTTTCTTGGGAGCATCCTAAGAATGTATTTGATATTCATAGTTTGTTGCGATTGGCTGGTTATTATGGGTGATTCAACCAATAATTTTCACATATATCTATGCCTCCCATGGGATTGACCATAAAGGGTGTGAAATTTTTATAGTATCAAGAATGTGAGAAGGATTTTCATGAGATTAAGGGTAGGATGACTTCAGCACCAATCTTGATTCTTATAGATCCTATCATAAGTTATACATCTTACTATGATACATCAAGAATCAGGCTGAGATCTCTCCTGATGCAGGGGGATATAGTTGTGGTGTATGGTTTTTTCCAGTTGAGACCTCATGAGAAGAATTGTCTGATGCATGATCTCGAGTTATCAGTCATGGTTCACGCATTTCATTATTGGAGACACTATTTTCTTGGGGAGTGTTTTGTAGTGTAAATAGACCACAAAATACTCAACTACATATTTACACAACATGAATTGAACCTTTAGTGGATAAGGTGGGTTGATTATCTCTAGTCATTTTATTTTTAGCTATCCAATACGCCTGGTAAAGGAAATGGGGGAGAAAAAACTATGATCAAAAATATTCTGACACATAAAGTTCAGGAGGATAGTAGTGAATGTAAATTGATAGACTTGTTCTCTAATATGCACTTGGAAGTGAAAGATTTTCATAGGAAACATTTTATCTCATTTGTGGTGGTGACTTCCACTATTCTGGATAGGGTGAGGATAAGGAATTTATCATATTTCTGGGGGCTTACTACTAATGAAGATTATGGAAGGTGAGGACCCACCTCCTAGTTTGACTATTGGGGAGGATGTAATTCTATGAATCCATGGGCGTGTCTGGGTTTCAACAGACATCCTAGAGGAGTTGATACAGGATTTTCATGCCTCATATTGGGTTGTACATCATGGTGTTATCAAAAGGTGTAGTGACTTATGAAATTAATATTGGTTTCCAGGGATGAAATGTAAAATATAAGTTTTTTTTAATTTTGTGATCCACTTGTTAGAAGGTGAAGTTAAAACACTAGAGACCAACTGGGATCTTATAGAAGTTACCCATTCTCTAGTGTAAATGGGATGATTTTGAAATGTATTTCATGACAGAGTTTCTGAGGTCACCCCAAGGTAGGTATTTTTATGGGACATTGTGTACAGGCTAATGAAGGTCATCCACTTCCTACTAATGATGGATACATTCTCAGTAGATAAGATTGGGAGACTTTATATCCATGAGATTGTGCACCTTCATGGGGTGAATCATAACATTGTATCGAATAAGGAAATCCATTTTACATCTTATTTCTGGAAAATATTATAGAGGTTACTAGTTTTATATGGGATTTTTAGCATGCCATACCACCCTCACACCGATGACCATTTGGAGCACATAATACAGGTTCGAGAGGACATTCTTAGAGTATGAGTCCTCATTTTTTAGGGATCTTGGGAGAGACATATACCCCTAGTTTAATTCTCCCACAACAATAGCTATCAGGTGAATATACAGGTGGATCCTTATGAGGATTTATATGGTAATCCATTTTCATCACCTCTGTGGTGGTTATAGGTAGGATAGGCAGTGCTAATCAAACATCATCTCATGTAGGAGACTTTAGAGAAGGTCTATTTGATCAGAAAGAGGATGAATACAGCTCGATCTAGATATAAATCCTACACTGATCACCATCGATAAGCTCTATAGTTTGAGTTCGGGGATCATTTATTTGTATGTATCTCTCCAAGGTTGGGGAATAGATGGATTCAAAGATAGGGTAATATTTTTCCATGATATTTCAGGCCTTTCGAGATTGTAGAGAGATTCAGGATAGTAGCCTAGTGGTCTTAGTTACCTTATAGGTATCGAGCCATGAATGATGTCTTTCATGTATCTCAGCTACATAATTATCACTCAGAACCATCTCATGCTCTTCATCCAAACGAGGTTGAGTTATAAGTAGATGTTTCCTTAGAGGAGAATCATATATGTATCACTGATTGGAGCATGAAATCTATCCAAGGAAGGTTAGATACTTTAGTTCAGGTGCTATGGAAGAACGTCCATGTGCAGAATGAGACCTTGGAAAGAGAGGCAGATTTAAATTATCAGTGGCTAGAACTCTTTTTAGATGTTTTACCACCTTCAAAAAAGAAACTTGGTGGAAAATTTTGTTAAGAGGTGATTTTATAAGATCCTTGGTTTTTTCTTGAGGTATAGATATTTTGAATTTCAGTTAAATTCCTTTTTTTGGAATAATGTGAGTGCCTAATGAGTTCACAAAAGTTTTAGGATTGTTTGATGCTCATTTGAATCCTAGAGTCTAGGTTTTTGGAAAAGGCAGTTGGGTCACACGGTTAGTAGAAACCCTATCACCCAATATTCATGGTTTCTCTTAATTATTTGGCATGTTTCATAGAGGAGAATAGGTTTCATGTTTTTCTATAACCATGTGACCCAGGAGGTATTCTCATGTGGACCACCTAAAATTTTTATCAAAGGAAAATTACACTGTTTGTGCATTATTTATTAAACCTTGTGAATAAACAATGAGTTTCCTCTCTTTGGACAGCGGGTCAATCAAGGTTAATGCACCGTTTGGCCAACTGTGTATCAAAACCATGTGACCCTTGTATTTTGGGTATAATTACATTTTCACCCTAAAAATTATTATAACATAAAACCTATTATTTCTTCCTTATTTCTAGCATACAACACCCTCTCTCGTTGAGTTCCTTAAGCCTTCATGGTAGGATTTGATCTCATTTCATCATCCAATCTCTTATTCAATAGTCGTTCATATCATTGGATATAAATCAATGATTTATTCACTCCTTAGTCTCATTTCATCATTCTTATTTCTATCGATGGTGATATTTTAGTACAAGATAATATGCCATATTTTCTAGTTATTCACCTATTTTTTCATTTTCATCCAATCCTGGTCATTTTAGAAGCTGATACTAGATTATTGTTCTACCACATGAATCAGGTAGGTGGTCTATACCTTTTCTTAAAAAGTCTAGTTGTTTTATAGTTTTCATTATATATAATGTTTAACCTTATAGGCATTGATCCTAAATTAATTAAATTCCTTTTTTAAATTTTTAGAACCATGATTGGTTTCCCTTTTAACATCATGATTTATTTGGAGGTTGTCAGCCTCAACCTGAATCACCCATGAGGTGTGTTTATGTATCTTCCCTATGATATAACACCATGTTGGGTGCATGTGTGATATCTATATTAGTGGGAGCCTTAATGAATTAAATGATGTATTGAGAGAGGGTGCATGCCTCCTTTTCCATGTGATTACATTTTATTAAAATGGTTAAATGGAATGAATAGAAAATATGAAATGAGTTGGTTGAACTCATAGATTTTATATGTTTATGAAATGGGTTATGAAATGATTAATGAAATGGTTGTAATTAAATTGGATTCCATGGATATTTATACTCCATGGATCCTGATTACATTTGATTATATGTACATTTATAATCCATGGATCCATAGAATGTTATGGTCATTTCTAATCCCTGGATATGGATTACTTTGGATGCTTACGAAATTTCTACTCTCGGGATCTGGCTTTCTTGGACCACCTTGGACATGCTCCATATACATTATCCTTGGGATCCCCACAATTCATTACTGAATTTTCTATTGATATTCTCCATGTACTTGATGAATATTCCTTGGTCATTTTATACCTTAGATTCGGCCTATATAGGTATGACACTAGATTACTTGGCATAGTCCACAGTGGATATTTTTATCATTCTTTAACATTATCCCATGTTTATTGTTGTTGGTTTGTAGTGATACTTGGTGGTATGGAAAGTAGAACTCCTTTATTATTCATATTCCTGTTATATATTTCACACTGCTTCATCTTATATATATAAATTGGACTTTATATAGACATTGTTGGTGGTGGCCTACTGAGTGTTATCTTGCACCATGTTCGGGCTGCCATGGGGTACCTGGACTGAATTCATGGATTCTGGTAGGTACTAGGGAAATGAAACCTTTATTTTTCAAAGATATCAAAAGGGGAACATTACTATCCCTGAATATTTTCAAATCAGGGATTGCATGCTCTCTAAAATTTAGATGAATTTTGAATAGAATCCCAAATTTGATGATGCGGCATAAATATTTCTTTTGGATTCCATGAACTGGTAATGAATATGATTGATGAGAATGTGTGATTTCTCCATGTTCATGTTGAATTTTTGGAGTTATGTGGTTCTTCTGATCAAGAATCTCTGATGTTGGATCTGAAGATTTTGAAATGATGACCCATCTTTTGCACTGCAAGTCTGGCCAAGCATATTTCAGAAAATTCAATGACATAGGTGAGGCTTACAGTGAACCAATGGGATTAAATTGGGTAGGATCCCAAGATATCGAGTGGGTAATGGTCATAGATTTTGGAATTAGTAGTGAGGGATTTCTTATTGGCTACCTCAGAATGAATTTTTTCGGGTTTTTTTACTGGAATTTCTCTACATCAATCATCAACATCTATTGGATTGAGTTTTTTATATATTATCTAATCCATTATCTCTAACTTATTTGTGTTTTCATGTTCAGTAAAGTGGGATTTCTTCTTGGTTGTTTGTTATTTGGTGTATTTTTTATGATAATAGCTACTCGATGAATCACATATTCACTCACCACTAAAATGAATTCATTGAGGAGATGTAGTTGTTGAGTTCTCCAAGTTTGATGAATGAAGGATTTTGGTTTGTGTATGAGGGAGGTTGTTTTTCAATAAACTCCTTTTTTGATGTCCCTTTGTCTGAATTTCATATTTTCTTTGGATGGGAGAAGCCTAGTTTTGGAAGAACCTGAGTTTGGATGAAGTTGGGATGTGGATGGTTGTACGGTACATGGATTTCAATTTGATTAATAGTGGAATATTTTAGTGTTGTTGAGTTCCTATAATCTGGTGGATTTCATCTTGGAAATGTAAATCTTGGGTATCTCCTTGAGTATTTTTTTTGGTTGATTATATTTGGTAATTATTTCCATTGTTTGTTTTGAGTTATTACTCTTTTTTGAACTAATTGAATAGACTTATGAAGAGTCTGACTTTTTTGGTTATTAAATTTTAATTTTCATGAAGGATTACAGTCAACATGCTTTGAACATCATATCTCTATATTATCTTTGGTAAAATTTACCATAAGACTGTTATTTGTTTCATGGTTAAGTTGTTGGAATGAGAACTGGACTGATGTTTTAGAATATTGTGAAACATGCAGTGGCTTGTTTGGAAGATTTTGGGGTCTTGCAGGAGCATCTATTGGGTGTGATTGGAATGGACAGAAATACCTCATCCATTGAGCCAGGACAAGAATCCACAACAAAAATGAGGATAGGTTCATAATGAGGTCCTAATGAGATGCCTCTATATTTCACTACCCTAGATGATAAACTGGATGCTTTTCATTTTCTATCTCTCATTTTTTTAATCTCTAGATTTCTAACTGGTGCAAATACATTACACCTCATGTCATCACATTTTTAATACCTATTCATTTAATAAAGTTTTGGGGTAGGATTTGGGTAAACAACTCATGATTGAACCATTTTTGGTATAATTGATTATTATTAGAATCAGTGGAGTGCAACACCATGCTATGCTCGTGATGATATCTAGTGATAGTCCTTTTTTTCTTTTTTAATTTTGATACATGTATTATATAGGGTTATTATTTCCATGTATTTTTTGCCATTTTTTATAGAGTCAAGACATACTCATATTTTATATGATATTTTTTGGATTTTTTTATTACTCCTACTGTCTGGATGTAAATATACTATTACTACTAATTTATATTGTGCTTCTGGTTATTTATTCACTGATGATACTATTGTGTTACTCTGATCATGAGGGTATATTCTCCCCACCATACCATTACAGACCCTCACTACTAGTCGGTAGATTTTGGCGTGTGGGAAGTCATTCTTGGGTCCATGTGGCCCACCATATTAAGGCACCATTTAGTGGCTCCCAGTTCAGTACATTACATTGATAAAGTAAATCAGATAGTATTGATGAATTTTTAATTGATTGGTTATTTGATCACATTGTGATTTATGTGATATTTGATGAAGTTTACTGTATTTTTAATTTTTTTTAATATATTCAATGGACAATGATTTTACTTAAGGAATAAGGATTGTGATAATTTTTGGAAGCATCAATTTTTTCATGTGAGGTTAACCTGAGAGTTATGGATACCATCATTGGTTTATAATTTTAAGTTTTATCATAATTTTAAAGGCATGGATACCCCTTTTAATGTTTTAAGTGATGGGGTTTTGAGGTGATTTGAAAATATTTCTGTGTTTCAGGAATAATACTCTATTGATGTTTAAATAAACCATTGGGTTAGTATATTATTTGATGTTAAGTTAATTAAGGTCTATTGAAAAGTGGGATATATATAATATTTATTTTCAAAAATTGATTCATTGATAAGGTGATATTTTTAGAGATATTTAGGTTCAAGTTAAGGGTTACCTTTAAAGTTAGTATCTAAAATTGATTCATGATATTTTGGTGAAGTTTACTACATTATAATATTATATAGTGATTGATCATTATGATTAATGATATTTTGGGATATGTTTCATTGGTTTGAGTTATATGTAACCCTTATGCTTAACATGTGTTTTAACATAAAATATTATTTGGGAAGAATTCAATTAAAAATTTTAGGGTGAAATTTTAAAGAAATGATATCACCATTGAGGTTAAAAAATTATTTAATGTTGAGGTTATTGATGTTAATTGAGATGTAGGGTTATTTATTTGTGGAATAATATAAGTTAAACATTTGGTGTAATTGTATAAATTTGGGTGTCATATGTATTATTTCTTAATATAAAGGTTTATACATGTTGGATATTATCATACCTTTTGATAAAAAATTCAGTTTTTGTTAATATTTAAAGACAAGAAGAATACCTTGGTATCCTTTAATGTATTATTTTATATGTTAGATAAAAAAATTTAGTGCTTTGAGCATAAAAAATTTGTTTAGAATACTCATAGTTTAGATAAAAAGATGATATTGTAGTGTAAATTGATTATAGGATGAAATTATACTTTTCAAGAAAGTATATTCCCTTATTTTTTTAGTTTAGATAGTAAATTAATTTCTAAACTATTTGAAAAGTATCGTGAAATAAAAAAATTATCCTATTACATTCATTTCTGATGAGTCAATGGCCTTTTTCATACCTTATTGATTTATGGTCTTGTGGTTATTAAATTTCTCATGATCATTAAATTTATTATGATCAATTTTCTCTATCACTCTCTTTCATTATTTGGAAATAAATTTTTCATCCATGTATATATTTTCAATTCCCACTAATTTTCTCCTATTTTTAAACTTAGTTATGTATTATTCTATATGACCTTCGTATTTCACTTCCCCTTTTTTCAAGAGAAATTTTTATGATCCCTTTTTACGATGGGGGTTTTCAACAAATTAATTTTAAAATATAAAACTATTTATTACCAAGAAAAAGTTAAAATTATGAGGATTAAATTTATTAAAGAGGTGGTGTAACACACCAATATTTTAAATGATTTCTATGTTTGATTGCTTATACAACACACAAAACCAAGCTTAAAAAAACTATAACATATTATTATTTTATAGTTTTTATAACATATCAGTTTAATTAGAGAGTATTAATAGAAATAACTACATTATGAAATATATATAAAGTTATTAAATGATAAAAATTTATTGATAAATTCTTATTAAATAATCACTCAATGTTTCATAAATTCATTTTATTATTCAAAAATACATTTTATTCAAAAAATGGTTTCTGTGAGGGAATATTATAATTAATTTCTGGAAATTTTAGAAATTTTATTTTATATAAATAATATGATTTTTGAAATCATCATATAAAAATTATCTTAGAGTTATTTTTTGATAATTTTCTAAAAATTTTGGTTTTTTAATGAATTGTGAAAATGCTAATTTTTATTGAAAAATACCTTTTTATTCCAAGGATTTATAATGTACCAAATTTTTTATGGTTTCAAAGTAACATTAGTTCTATTATAAAATTAATAGTCCAATTAAGTTAATTATAATCAATTTTATGGTTGAACTTGTTATAAATACATTGTAATACTTAAAAAGGGGGTTTTTTGAAAAAAAATGTTTTTCGTTGTATTTTTTAATTTTATCTTAAATTAATTTCTATCAATTCTAGAAATTGAATCCTGAAAAATAGATTCCATATTTAAAATAAGGAGGTCCAATTTTGGTAAATAATACCCTTTTATTTTCTGTTAATATGAATAGTAGCCATAGTAAACTTTTGTTACCACTAAAAGGTAAAATGGGTTAATTTGGGTTAAAGAAAATATGATAAAGATTAAAATTCATTTAAACACTTAAATTTATTTCATTAGATGAGTCTATTTCCTCCGTAATCATCCAAAATTAAAAAATATGGCCTTTTCACATTTAACTTTAATTTTGACTGGTAATGTGAAACGTGTGGGGCGCGGCGGGTGGGCCAAGAATGTGCATGTTGAGGCCCGCATGAGTTTGTCTATAAAATCCCACATAAAATGTAGAAGAAAAAAAATATAACTTTCCCCACCCCAAAAAAGACCACGGGATTTCCCACATTTAACAAAATTATTCATTATATTCATATAAATATTGTATTTTTTCTCATTCATGGAGGTAGTTGTGAGTAGAAGTATGGATTGATCATAGCTTGGGTTTTAGGGGTAGTGGTGGAGCATTCTTTGATGGGTTGATGTTGGAATAAGGGTATGTTGATATGGTGATAAACCATTATAACAAAGAGTTGGTGATCAATCGGTAAGGAGAAAAAAATGATGATATCAGTGGTGTGGTGGTATAAATGGTCAGACCTGTGAACAAATAACGACTCACCAAGTGGTGACTCGTTTTAGAAGAGGTTGTTAGGGTTACCCTAAGTAAGTAGTTCCTTTATAATTTTTTAATAATAATATAATTTAATATAATAAAAAAAATAAATCAGTAAAAAAATATATTGTGATTATAATAGATATTTTTTCATTTAAACATTGTGCATGGGATATGATTCCTATTTTTAGATAGGTGTGATGACACACCATGTAAATATGGTTAATAATTATTATAATATCATATTAAAATAATAAATTTAGTCCTATTTAAAATTCACATTTGAATGGATGCTGAATTAGTATGTCCAATATGGTAAAAAATATTATTTCATGGTTTAATCACAACTTTTTTTTGTTAAGAAAACTAATATGTTAAAGAATCTTAAATTAAAAATTTTAAAAAAATAGGCCTACGGGAAAGCCTTCACCAACATGGACTCAACACACCGTGGCCCACACCCACACGGGCTCAACCCGCCTTGGCACGCACTCTTAGTGATAAAAAATTTTAGGCTCACCCCACCTTGAATCTTCCCCATATTCAAAAATCCCATAGGCCAAAGGCTAATTTTTCATTACTAAATTTGACTTTATAATATTTAAGTAAAAGATAAAGCTAAAAATGTCACTTTATTTCTTTTAATATCTATAATATTTTTTGATGTGGATAAAAAAAATTATTTTCAAATTTAAATGGTTATTTGAATTATTAATGATTTTTTTAACATGTATTTTTTTATTTTTAGTGATTAAATAATTTCGTTAAATGCTTATGCAATGTCAACAAAGTGCTTGTGAAAGCAATAAAAAATCAAGTAAACTATATTACAAACTCTAAAATTATTATTTTTTGGGTGAGTTAAAGTGTACCATGAATTTTGAATACAAATATAACATATTGGATATGTTTTAAAGGTTTATATTCTAATTTATTTACTGTCATATTGTTTTCAAATTCAAATTAAGTGAATATTTCTTAAAATGAAATAAATAGTATTTTATGTTAAATGTGTTTTATTAAATAATTTTAAAATCACAAAAAAATACAAGAGGGCATGTAGGATGAGAAATGGTCTACAATGTCATCCATTGGATATTTTTTATCCAAATTCTACATTATAACTAAAATTATAACCCTTTAATATTAAAAAAGTCATTGTTGTGGTTGGGGTAAAAATTGATTAACCAAGGGGTAAAGCCAAAAGATAAGGTTTAAAATGATATTTAAACCTATAAAAACTTTATTTGATGATTATATTTAGACCATATCTTCCTTATATTCAAATCCATTTCATTGTGGAACCATATGACATGAGTTAGACACATATTAAATTATAATATTTTATGTACTTCAAAAAATGAAATTAATGATATTTTATAATAAAAAATATTTTATTAAATGATTTAAAATTCATAAAAATACTATATTTATCCAAGTGAATGGTATATGGTTAAAAATATAAAATATAGTTCATTTGTGAGTCGATTTTATTTTATGGTAACTTTCTTCACCCCTAAAGAGTAAAAAAAATAGTGATATCGCAGTAACTGTCAAAAGGGTTAACAATGGGATAAAACTAAGACATGAGGGTGCAAACATAACCAAAACTTATTTAAATGTTATTTTATGATATTATTTAGACTCATACTCGTATTATCTTATAATTATATCAATTTATAGTCTTTTTTCCATGAAAATTAATTTATATTTATTTAATACTTTAAGTAATTCCCAAACTGCTCCTCCCCTCGCTTACAAAAGGGCACCCTCTCTCTTATCTTCCTCACACATTCTTAACCTTATATATTGGTCAAAATATATAATATTACCTTCCTATATTAATTACTCAAATTATAAATCTTTTTTATTTCCAAAATATCATCCTTTCTATTCTTAAGGTGTAAGCCAAAAGAGGTTTCTCAACGAAGAGGTGCAACTCTTAACTGAGAATTTCTAATTTTATTTCTTCTTATACATCATATAAATATTTATAATTCAAAATACAATAATAAAATAAGTATCATAAATAAAATTAAATTTAATTATGATTTTTTAACCACCATTATCCACCCTATACTCCATTGAATGGGAAGTGAAAGTATCACTCGTGCGCGCATGTGGACTATCACCTCCACGTAGGAATACAATTAATTTTACACCACCATATTATATGGATTGTTATTATGATGGGTTTAAAGTTTATATATGATATTTATGATATAATTGTTATTATATAATTTTGATATCATATCTAACTTCATACATTCCGAACCATAGGAAAATGATAACGTTGCACGTGCATACATGTGGACTAGCACCTCCACGAAGCGATGTGATCCTTCTTTCATTTCCAATTTAAATGGATGTTCAAAAGGATATAATTAATAAATATATATTATAAATATTATATTATAATTATTATTTAAAGGTAAATTATTATTTACCTTTCTTTTATTTCATCTATCAAAAAGTGAATGCAGTGTTCGTGCGTATATATAGCCTACCATATTTCTGAATAGTGTCATTAATTTTTCTATCTCTTAATTTTATGGATGAATATAAATATATATTTATAATGAATATATATGATATTTATATCATGATTAAAAAAAATTATATGATGGTACCATGATCACAGTACAAGTACCAGAACTACCTAACCAAAATTATCATGAAAAATGAAACAGTTAACACCTGAAAATGAAGATTTAAATAAGGAATAATTAATAAATTGGTGTTGAAATGTTATAAGTGGATAATATATGATATTATAATTATGTAAATTAATCTATTATATAAGTATAATAAATTTAAATTTAGTATTCAAGAGGTTAACCCACTTTCAAATTAAGCCTAACTCAAAGTAATGGATTTTTATATCACTCTTGTTTTTGTGAGACACAGGGAATATTCACCACTTATTTATTTTATGTGGTTTATATACCTCACATAAATGTATTTCATGATTATTATCATGAAAATTATATGGATTTACATATCCTTATTAGGTTATTTCTTTCAAAATGTTCTGATTCGAATGTTACCAAAGTGGTAATAGATTTAGGTTTCAACCCCATTTTAATCGGGATTGTTTATGCTTGAATTTAGATTGAAAAAATTATAATATACTTATATAATTAATTAATTTAATTTTTATTATCATATATTTATTTCTATAGAATACATTTTTTATTTTATTTTACTCACTTTAAGTACTCAAGAGATTGAAATAATTTTTTAAGAAAAAGCAACCATGTTTTATTATTCGGTCAAGAATCTTTTTCTTCCATGACCATGTTACTTTAAAATGTTTTCAGGAATGTTATTTAATATTATCCAAAGATTATTTAAATTCATTTTTACCAATTCTTTAATTTCTACCAAAAATTTTACAAGAATCTTTCTGTCATTTTCTAAATGAGTTTCTTTTAACTTTTTTATCAAAAATGTGAAAGGGATCTTTGTTTTAACATACACAGCATAAATGTAATTGTCTATTGTCATTACCACTAAGTGATTTTAATCTTACCATACAAGTTTCCATGGTTATTTTCAAAGAAAATTTTTCCCTTAACGTTTTATAAATAATTGTATTTTAAATAAGTGATTTTAAAATGAAAATGGTATTTTCCTCAAGAAATATTTCATTGATATTTTAAAGGAATTTTCATCTATGACAAAATCCTTGATGTTAATTATATTTTACTAGGGATATGATCCAATTATACTATATTTATTATTTCAATATATTTTTTATGATTATGATGATGATATTTTTTTTAATCCCATTTACTTTCCATGGGTTATGATATGATGAAATGTTTATGAAATCTGTTTTCCTTACACAGGTTACGATATAATGATATAATGAATATTTTATGATCTTATAGAAAACATGTATGGTTTTAATTATGTGATGAGTGGTCTCGGAATTATATATTTATCCAAATAATTGGTTAAAAGTTTGTATATCCTGAGATAATTATGTTATGTAATTTGATGTACTCGATCCACTATGGGAAATGAGTAGGAATTCCTAGTCCACTATAAATAGGTAATGATGTCTAATCATTTATAATATAGGAAAAATGTGTTGATACTTAATCCACTATGATTTGATGATATTGTTAGTTAACCTTGACATATGAAATGGTTTCTATACCTATGATGGTGTCACGCTTTTATGACATGATTATGATATAAACTTATGGTTTATTATTTCTTTAGGATGTTTTCTCACTCTTATGGTTCATGTATTTTTATATGATAATTTTTTATTCCATGAATCATGATTTTGATCTATGATAGATTGGGTACGAACTTTTTAGGTTACTATCATGAATTCATACCCTTATACTTATCTAATGTTTTCTTATGATCATCGATTGATATCTCCTATATTTACCATTAATGAGCATCTAATCTCACTCTTTCTTATGTTTCCTTTACCTAGGTCTATTGACTCCCTCCAAATGAGAATCGACAATTTTAGGATCAAAGAAATACAAGAATAATAGTTATTATTTTCTCTACGAGAAAAAGGAAGGATCATCATGGCTATATGAACATCAAGAAGTTAGATCACACTAATTGTGTAACCCCCATGAGGACACACAATCATCTGACTTTAGGAACATCACGTAGTCATATCATGTGATCTACATGATCTGATAATGACCACATGAATCCCCTTTAATGATTCATTCTTATTAAACAAGTCCCCTTAGGAAATACCTCTTGTTCTTATAAAGGCGTTCAAACAAGTAATGAATATCATGTGAAGCCCCACTGAATGGACCTCATGCTTAAGAGAAGTCCCTCAGAAATATCCATTTGATTGTATGATTCCCATACAAATCCATAGGAAATTATAGAGACTATTCATGAAAATGCTTGCACACCATCATAAGATCCATCACAGATCATGTGATGCACCATAGACAAGTGGGTGGTTATCCATGGAAATTCTTGCACACTATCGTAAGATCCATCATTGATCATGTGATACACCAAATATAAGTAAAGATATTTTCCATGGAAATTATCACATGTCATCGAGAGATCCATTATTGATCATTCGATTCCCTATTGGGAAACCAATGTGAAAATATCATAAGTCTTGTAAAATGAAGAATAAAAGATGGAAAAGGTATAAGCCTCATGTGAGACAAAGTGATGTTGTTTTTCATGTGAAGGGGTTATAGGCCTCGTGTGATCAACTCATTGATCACGTAAAGGCCCTTTGATATTCCAAATTAATCTTGAAAATGACATTTGATAAGAAAACTTGATATCATGAATTTTCTTTTATAATCCAAATTGATCATGCAAAGTCCCTTTGACATTCTATCTCGATCTCATGAATGGTTTCTAACAATCCAACTTGATCTTGTGAATATCATATAACAAGCCAAATTGATCTCCCGAATGGCCTCTAATAAGAAAAAATGATCTAATGAATGGCCTCTAAAAAGACAAATTAATCTTGTGAATAACCTCTAACAAGCCAACTTGATCTCTTGAAAGGCCTCTAACCAGCCAACCTAATCTCACAAAGGTCCCAAGATAAGTCTCCCATAATCACATGAAATTTTATTCAATAGGCATCCTGATCTTGTGAGGACTCTTATACATGTCATCATGGTCTTTCAAAGTCTCCTTGACATTTCTACATGATCACGTGAAATCCCATTAACAATATGAGGTTTCAATAAACATGGTAACGATGGATTGTTCTCATGGTAACTGTTTATTATATGACACAGATATGACACTGTATATGACCCATAGAAGGATCATGTGAAGAACATAATGTGATCCCCCAATCCACCAAATAAATACCATATCTATAATATATTCTCTATGCAAGTATTCCAAGAAGTGGGGTGGTGAGGCATATAAATTCCTCCCCCTCAGCAAAAAAAAGAGAGGAGACACAAGGCACACCCACAGGAGCACATAAGTGAGATCAGACTTCTTAGAGAATAAATCCACACAATCTCAAAAGTATTCCACCAGGTAAAACCTAGGTAACGAATTAAGGGATTATGTGGAATATATATTCACTTTTCATGATCACCCTAATGAACACACAAATGACTTTCGACATTCCATCTAGATTGTGTGAAGTATAATTTGTATTTCGACTTGATCACATGAAATCTCAACAAGATAATAATAAAAAAACATTGAGGGATATATATAAAAATGGATTATAAATGTAGAATACTTACATGAAAATGGATATGCATATTTTCAAGAAAATGCATCATGAACTTCTGATGACCTATCCAGATCATCCGACAGTGCCCGGACATGTTATTCGAGCCACAAAACATCCTCTAGACATGTTAGGCGAATCACTCAAAATTATACAGACCTGTTATCAAAGTCACATGAAGGAACCCATAAATATTGGACATGACATGAAAATTCCTCTATAAATTCCATCCAAATCATGTAACAGACTTCCAACATGTCATCCTTGATCATTCAAAACCCTTGGATGTGTCTACATTGATCACATGAAGCCCCTAAAATGTTTCATAAGAGTCACATTAAATTCTATATAAATTTAAAATGAATCATTTTAAGTCCTACATACATTTTATCCAAGTCACGAGAAGACCCCCACATATATCGGCCATGTCATGAGAATTCCTCCAGATATGTCAGTTGAGTCGTGCGACAGTCCTCCAAACATGTCAGCCCCAATCTTTTGATGCCCATGAAAATGTCGTGTTCATTCATGTGAATCACCTTCATAATGTCAAACCTTTCATGTAACATACCTAGGAAAATTCAATTGGATGATGAGACAAATAATTCAGAAATTTCCAGCATACATCCTCATACATGTTAGGCATACAACCAGTACATGTCCAGCATACATCCCTGGCATTTCATTAATGTCATGCAGACACCCTGGGACATGATTACCTTTCCTAGAAGACACACTCATACATGGAGATAACTGAACTACAATAAATCTAATTCTTGTACAAAAATGATATGTAGGATTCCTTCTTAAGGCATGAGTTCCAAATGGGCATCCACCATGGTGTAAGTCCCTCCATATTTTAAACACTTTAACCCATGGGACACAAACTCTCTAATGGGTTTATTATTCTTAGTAATATAAATAAACTATAAGGACTTTGATTCCTATCCAAATAGGATATGTAGGATTCCTTCCTAAGGTCTGAGCAACAAATGGGAATCCACCTCGGTGTAAGTCCCTCCATATTTCAGACACTCCAACCCATGGGACCCAAACTCTCTAATGGGTTTATCATTATTCCTCATCCATTAGTGGATTGAGGGGCTAATTAAACTATGAGGACTCTGATTCAAGTTCAATAAATATACATAGGATGTCTTCCTTAGGGATGAACTTCATATAAAATACTCCTCTATGGCCACCTTGGTGCATAAGTCACATATCCTTATGTGATGAGTCTCGTCACTTGTTATCCCTTGTTTCTCATGTTGATAATGAATCATGTGGGATTAGGGATTTACAATGGTCATATCACTCATGTAATAAGTTTCCCCAACTAGGGAAACCATAGTGTTTAATCCTCATTCAATGACATGATATGATCCCCCCCAAACAACGGCATCCACCTTGGTGTAAGTCCTGAAGACATTCCTATATTGGTAAACCCTAGGGATATAACCCTCACAGGCATTAATTCTATGTCACTAACCATCAGAAGGTTGAGAGAAGATCGAACTATAATGAATCTGATTCCTATTATAATAAATATATTTAGGATTCCTTCCTAAGGCCCGAACACAATACCTAGTTCCTAAGTTCCCTTGTATATTTCCTTTCTGCAAAATGTTAAACTGAATAGA
The DNA here is from genome assembly GCA_963277665.1 of Viscum album. Lineage (NCBI taxonomy): Eukaryota > Viridiplantae > Streptophyta > Magnoliopsida > Santalales > Viscaceae > Viscum > Viscum album. Next base: position 566,484,909 of record OY728153.1, on the reverse strand, counting down.
TCAAACATAAATGAACTATGTGGTTTTTGATTCTTATTATAAATGGGATATATAGGATGCCTCATAAAGGATAAATTGCATCCTCGAAACACTAACCACCTTCATGGATAACTATAAACTCCAAAGTGCCTAGTTATATGGTTTCAAAATATAAACAACAACCCATTGCTATGAAATAATAAAAAATAGATGGATAACCTTGGATACATATATATGGTCCCATTAATAGAACCCCCCTCTACATGTAGAATGATTAAACACCCAATCATTTTAGTAGGGTAACCAATATTGTATCAGGATTTGTAAGAGATTAATGATCATATCTTAAATCCATAAGAGAGTCCTAAAATAGGAAATAATTCCCCCAAAAAGGGTGTGATGAGCTCAACCTCCCATACTATCAACCAATGTGAGTTCCTAAGCCGCATTGGGTTTGAAACTCTAATAGACCACCTACCTTTGGAAATCAGGTATGTACCTAGTTATTAATTTGGGAGCCTTTGGGAGTTTATATAAAATATGAAAATGGAAAAGATGATGTGAATGATTATGAACCATAATTAACCCCCCCCCCCCCCCCCCACACACACACACACACATATATATTCAATCATTGGAGATCACATCTCTCTAAAGGAAATAGGAATAGTGAACCTAGTATAAAATCATGAAATGGAAGAAAAAATGAATTATTATAGGTATTGAGTATTTATATCTTATAAACCCCAAGGATACCATCCATAATCTTTTAAATGAAACAAAATGGTGAACTTGAAGTGAATCTCTCAAATAATAAAAATGGTTGGTTGATCATGCATTGGGATATTTTATTTTACGTCTACTATGAAATAAAAATGGTACACCTGATGTGAAATCCTTTATAATTGGGGTTCCTATAAAATAAGTCCATTATTGTTATGAAAGTTCCATGTGAGAAGAATGTTAAAACTGAGAACAAGATAAGACAATCATGTTACATGTGCATAACTGATTAAGCATGTTTCATACTTGCGATGATTCACAGATCAATGACCTCATTCCTTATTATCTTTGTGACTGAAAAAACGAATATCATGGGAATCTTAACATAAGATCATGTCTTCATCAAGTTAATGTTCTAGAACCTCGGCTATAGCAGTAACCTCTGTGGGTCACAAAATAACCTCACCCGCTATAATTTTTTATCTTCTTTCTGGTGAATGTGATGGTTTATGAATACCACCAACATGGTTTGATAATGACCCTTGAGGATTCATGTAAAGTTCTCCAGACACTGAAGACATAAATTTTGTATCATTTAAGGAAAGCTGCAATGAATCTAGTGGCACCTATCGCCAATACCAGTCTATTTGGAAGCTTATACCCAGAGATTGGAAATCAACACCTTCCCTATCTTAGGAAGGTGGATCAAGGAGTTTACTATGACTCCATTCCAGTTTGGAAGCTATCGAGGAGGGTTCCTATCAACCATATTCACCAGCGTTATCCAATCGATGCCCCTCATTCACCTGCTGAGAGAACCACCCTACAAATTTCCACCCTAGACACTCATGCATGGGTACCAAGGAGGTCTCACCAGGTGTAGAAATATGTGGATAAATGGGAGTTGGATCATATACCATCTTCTTCTGATGAAGCCTGTTGTTATATTTTTTATCGTATCCAGCTAGCAGTCTCATATCCCTACTCCCTCAGATCAAGTCTTCATGCGTATTTCATTTTCAATCATGGGAGACGAATATATTCCTTCTCCCATTAATAAAACCCATCCATATATTCCATTGGAAAAAGGAGGATAGGAGTGGTATTATATCCTCACTTAAATCAAAGAAATCTATCAGTATATTTTGGAGACTGAAAATTTATAGGCCTACATTCCATCACACACTTTCCTATAGTTTCACTACATTATAAAAATAGCTGAGGAACTATATCGGCATATTCCAATAATAGTACATATAAAGGGATAATAACATATTCATATCCTAAGAACCATAGAAACACATCCCCATGGTCATTATGAATAGGTGGCTACTCCATAGAAATCTCACATTATTGTTCCCATCCAAGAGGATTATCAAAATATTTTGGTAAAGGACAAGGGATGGGATCAGGCTCATATCACTACTGGAAATCGGATCTTTCCCAACACTTCTATACCAACGGTTTGTAAAAACTGTTGGTATAAGCACCCTTTCCCAACGGTTCTCCCAAACCATTGGGAAAGGGAGCTCAAAACACCCCTTTCCCAACGGTTTGGGAGAACCGTTGGGAAAGGGGTGGGTCTTTCCCAACGGTTCTCCCAAACCGTTGGGAAAGGGAGCTCACCGTTGGGAAAGGGTGCTCAAAACACCCCTTTTCCAACGGTTTTGGAGAACCGTTGGGAAAGGGGTGGGTCTTTCCCAACGGTTCTCCCAAACCGTTGGGAAAGGGTGTCCCAAAATCCAGCATACACCCCGAAAAAAATATGCACCTATCCCAACGGTTTTGCGAACCGTTGGGATAGGTTCTTCGATTTTTTTTCCAGGTCTACTTCCCGAGAACATTATATAAATCTAAATTTTAAATAATTATTATAATACATATATATATTTATGAAATTATGTTTATAAAAGTCATATTAGGTTAGTGGTTAAGTCGTTCTATTATAAACAAGGGGTTCAGGGATCAAATCACACCGAATGTATTTTTTTTGAAATACATATACCAACGGTTTTATAACCGTTGGAATAGATTTTCATATTACCTATGCCAACGGTTTTCCCAAAACCATTGGTATAGACCTATCCCAACGGCTTACTTCGCCACGGTTCTCCAAACCGTTGGTATAGCCTATACCAACGGTTTGGAGGCCTATACCAATGGTTCCAAACCGTTGGTATAGGTTAGTTTTCCAGTAGTGTATCCCTAATCCAACCAAGGTTAACCAACTCAGTTTTGAACATGTCTTGGTATAGGCATGCATTCCTATCAAAAAATACCAGTGTCACACTCCAAAGGAATAGGATCAGGATCATATCCCTACTCAAACCAAGGTATATCAGTATAATATGGAAATAAACTCATATCAGTCTCATATTCCTACCAGTAATGATACTCAGTATATTCTAGTATCTCAAAGAATAAAATCCCATATCCCTTCTTCTGTCGATGAACGACTATACCAGGATCTTTCAGAGGCTATATAAAAGGATGGCCATATCCATTATCCCATTCCAAAGTTCCATTAACATATTCTTAAAGGTAATTAATATTTGAATCGGGCTCACATCCGTGATTCAACCATAATTGACTGGTATAATTTTACAACCACCTTCATTTATTCTCACATTCCTTCTGAAAATGCACAATCTCATTGAAATACACCAGTAGCTTGTCAGTTGTGGGATCATATCCCCATAGCACCACAAGTTTATAAACATATTATGGAAACTATCATGTGACAATCTCATATCCTTGATCAACCCCAAAATGAAAGTTTGCATGTTTCAAACATGATGCTGAATGAGGCTCATATCCTTGGTCTTCTCAATTTCAGTTTCCTTGAGATTTTTTGATGCATATATACAATAACTCAAGGGTCTATATACTCTTTAACTGAATCAAAATGCAATCATTACCTCAATATTCCTTCTCATGGTAGTGCTAAGATGGATTATAGGGACTCTACTCCTAACATCTGTCGTGGTCAACCTCCCCATGGTGATATATCTCTTAGAAAAGGAAATCATCTCACTTTATAGACACCTGTATATAAATAGGTTCTAAAAACTCAGAAACCTTATTATAGAGAGGTGTTTGAAACACTGTATTCAACCATATATAGTTCCCTATCCACTATCAACAACACTTTACCACAACCATCAAAATACCCAGCGAAGAAACCTCTACGGTCTGACTAGGTGGAGGCATATAAATCCGATAAAGAAGAGGTCTACTTGGATATTTGGAAAGTGTTAGCCAGAAAAAACCCAACCATGTTCTAGCCCATTTCCACTTATGACTATGAAAACTCGGATAATCTAGAGATGGAGTATGTGCCTTACCTATTCCAAAATATATGGGAAACTAATAAGTGGTTAAAGGTTAAAAACCTCACCTATAAAAGATATGAGGGTAACCTTCAGACCATATACATACTCTAATTTCAAATGGACCTGGATACTATCTCCATGGCCCAGGACCCAAGACCAAAAAAGAACATCAAAAATCTACAACAATATTTCCACTATTACACCACAAATCTTCAGAAACTGATCATAAAACCCTCATCGGATTTCCATATCCAAGGATAGGGAAATTATAGATCATTATACTTCACTGCATCCCTAGAATGGAAGAATTACCTAGATATGGAATCCTATAATGTCATGGCCACTGGTAAAATTATGGAATCGTGTCACACATGAGGTAGTTGGTAAATACAATAAAATTCCTCTTATTTATAGATTTAAAGACATCATGAACTGAGGGAGAGTTTGTCAAAAGACTCCTAAATTGGCCCCTCAAAAGAATGGGAATACATTTCATACATTAAAGTAGATGTTGTGGACCACCCAACAGCTTCCCATAGAAAATGAATCCCCTCAAATGTAGCTATTCCACCCAACTCATAAATGATCATAATTGTTCCGAATAAAAAAATTATAATAGTTTCCTCCATAGTATTCATTGAGGAGTGAATGAAACCCACAAGGTTGAGGGGATTTTTACCACCGCCTCCACCTCTCAGGTCATCAAAACCTGAGAGGATTTAGGAAACATCAGTGGAAGTTAAAAATTAACCCCATCCCATAGGGATGGGGGAATTTTTATCTCAATTTCTATCACCAAGTTCATCACACATTGAGAAGGTCCTGGAAAAATCAGTTGTGATTCAAGATCATCCATATCCCATAGGTATGGGAGAATTTATATCTCAATTTTCAACTCTGGGTCCATTAGATCCTCGATTGGAATCACCAAATCCTTAACAAAAAGATTATAAAATTATAATAGCATCCTAGAATCTTCCCCAACCCTTAGGGATTGGGGATTTTTCAACATTATCATCACCTTGTAAGGAATTAGTCTTCTCTAGGTTAGTATTTAAATATCAATAGTTAGTATCCCATCAGTTCCTCCCACCAAAAGACACACCTTTTCTATTTGGGGCATGTTTTGAAATCACAATCAAAAACTCCCTTATAGTCATTAGTCATGGAATAAGAAAGGAGGAACAAACTATTAAGGAAATCAAACCCCAAAAGGGGAATAATCCAAAATCGTTCAATATGGCCAGGGGTCAAATAAAAGACCCTAATGAAACCCTCAAAGGAGGAGTAAGCAGTGCAGAATTACCCTACTGCATTGAGAGTAATGGGAAAACTATCATTTCCCGATAAAAATTGGTGAATGTTGTCCCCATAAACACAATAGATGATGTGGATCAAGATGAAAATGAATAGGGATACAATTCAGGAACTATACCTCGAGTGGAGGGTGATCAGGATACACCAACTAAGGCTACACGTACATGGAATCAGAGAAGAATTCATATCTTCCCACTTTCGAATAAAGAATTTCCACCTCTATGGTGGCAAAATTCTAGGGATAAAGTTAAAGGTGTGGATACATCCCACACACCACCTAGAGGTGATGAAATACCTTCTATAGAGGAATGAATGGAAAAATATGAGAATGAGATACAAAATATAGAAAAATTCAATGAGGAAATACTTAGGGAAAACATTCCCATTGGGAATCTTCTTCAAAAAAAGAATAATATCCCTCCTACCACATGATATAAGAGATATAATCCTCCTACAATAGTCACATCGGAGCGTCAGGATGGATTTGGATCTAGGAAACCATTCTATATAAATGAGTAAGTTTATTATGATCACGACTTCCCTCCATTACAGTGATAGCCTCTCCCTCATCAAGACGTTCATTTAGTCCTATAATATATATAGAATCAACAAGATATGAATATGGGGACACCTCATCATGCCTCACTTTCTCTCTATAGATGGGAGGCAGTCCAGACAGTGGTACCTCTAAAACTGGTCAAATAAATTGAATCATTGGCTGCTTGAATTGAAGCTGCGGAAGGATAGTGCATACCTGTGAAGCCTAAGAAGAATCTATATCCCAAATGGGTGGATGAAACTTTTCCCCCACCCAAATTTGGAAACCCTATCTTCTCAACCATTGACAATGTGGGTGATCCAGAATAGTAGCTCACAGACTTCATGCCCCAATGATGGGCCCTCAAGATCAGTAGGAGGCAACTATGCTGAGATGTTTTTCAAAAAACCGGTAGGACCAAGCTTCATTTGGTACAGTAGTGTTCCAACAGTTTCCATTTAAGGATGATAATACCTTCTTCATTGATTCCTTTATTAGTTTAACTCTACACTAAGGAGAATGAATATTTTTTACCTTAAAAACTACAGAAAAACATTAAAATGAGAAGGTTTATATCTTCATCTCCAGATGGAAGGTTTTAGCCTGTTCAATCATCATCCCTCTCTTGTAAAAGAAATTTCTAGAAATCTATGATTAAATTATTTGGGATGAGATGAAAAAAAACTTTGATACCAATGAATCATCCAGGAGGATTCTATGAGTTCGTAGAGAAGGAAAAAATCTAAGGAGATTCCATTCAGTGGACCCTTATCTAAATCTCATTCCATGCCCTTAGTATAGGGAAAAGGTATTGTTAAGGAAGAAACTACTACTATTACCTTAAAACTAGTAGAAATATTTTTCAAAACCCTGTAAGTCTCTAAATTTTCCATTACCTCCCGTTGAACGATATTAGTAATTAAATAACCCTTAAATAGAAGCAAAAAGAGATTGGGGTTTCCCATGATTTCAAGAATGGATGAATAAAGTTCACAACTTAAGAAATGATAAGGTCCCTAGTTATTTCCTTATAGCCATGGAAAATAACCTACTCAAGCTATTGGATCCCAGGAAACCTAGTGAGGTCGACCTCACTGATCATCCTGACTACTGGACTTTCCATAGGAGGTCAGGTCACACCATCTAGAATTGATTGATCTTCAACGATGTTCTCTAAAGCATGGTTGATTATGGATAGGTGATGCTGGAGAATTCCCTGGCACATGTGAATTATGTATCTTTCACCCAACCAGAAGAAGAGGGTTACTAAAAAGTATATTTTTCTAGGCATGGAAAAAAGTTCAACAACTGGATGACTCGAAATACATTTGACTAAGGTCTTTACACCCTAAGAGCACATCTTCGCAAACCAAAAACATTTCCATGTCCTAGGGAGGATACACTAAATACACCTCCAAAAGGTATACATAATCATCATATATAGGAAAATACACAATAGAAAGATTCATATCTATCTCTCACATAATCTTTGACTCTACCAGACTTTTTTCCTTCAACATCCAAAGAACATGCACCACCACACCAAATGGAACCTTCATCAAAAGAAGAGTTAATTTTTATTCTATTAATGTAGTTATCTTAAAAAATACCTTCTCTAATGATGAATATGTCTCAGAGTATGAGTTCCCCATATCTGACCAGGGAACTAGAGGCCAAGGATTTAGGATCCAAGGACACAGGGGATTTCATGGGAATGGTCGATCCCAATATTTTGGTCACATCTCTGTAGAGGACATATAAACAGACAAGGTTCCTGGAAGAAAACTCCATCAAGACCAAAAAAATATAGATATGCCTCATATACCTCCAACTGTCTTACAAGAACAATCATATTACACAAAATTTTGGATGGGGTGTGATTGTCTGTTCAGTCTAGACAAAGGGGAGGGCCGATGTGACTCATGCTAATGGCAGTAGATTGACCCTCAACCTTTGATCAACCACCATTCCCATCCACCTCAAACACCACAACTCCTAATACACATAAAAAAGAGAAACCCCACCTTGTAAAGTGCATACCTTTAGCAAAAAAGTACGATATTCTAAAACAGTTGGCCTTTTTTCCATCCAAACACTCAATCCTGGATTCTCTTCATCTTTCAAAATAATTAAAGAGGAATGCATCTAATCCCTCCAAATCCCATAGTATTTTGAGGTGGAATTATCTATAGTCGAGGTTTACCAAGTGGAGACTATAATATCAAACTTTCATGTCACTATATAATTCATAGAATAAGATCATGAAAAATTTATCAGGGGACATATCAGACCCTTTTATAATTTAGGAAAACTAAACAATGTCAATATCCAAATGGAACTGGTTGATAATGGTTTTGGGTTCAACCTCATCTCGATTCGGACCCTCCAAAGCCTAGGATATAGTGAGGGGGGATTATATCCTACAAATCTAACCATTCAATGGTATGATAAGAGCAAGCAAAGTCCTCTCAAGAAGATCAAGACTATGTTAAGATTGGGGATCTCACATCTATTTCTATGTTCATGGTTATCTATCAAAACACAACATATAATGTACTTCTTGGAAGGATTTGTCTTAATAGACATGTAGCAGTACCTCCAAAATTTTATCACTGTCTAAAATACCCCCATCAATGGGAAGTAAGGCATACTATGTGGTGAAGGTTACCCCTTAAATTGTTGTGAATACATATATGTTGAGGAAGACATATATAAAAAGGTAGGAAAATAACCAATGGTGGATGAAGATATGCAGGTTGCAACACCGAATGGATTGGGGACCACCCCTATGAATCCTTATAGTATGCTCAATTGTGATTATGGGATACCCATAAACCTGATTGAGGTATCATACTTAATCCTAGATTCCCTAGATCCTCCTATCCCTAGTGACAACAAAAAATAAAACAAGAATATCTAAAATCTCTCTATGGTGACTCTGGTAGTTTAGGATGACAATGACTCTTCCCACAAACTCTCTTACCTCAATATTGACATATATTCCATCAGATTACCCACCAGGTTTGAAAATGTCTCCATATATTCAGAGATGGAAGAAGAAGAGTATGACCTTAAGAATTCCACTACTGTATTTGAGGAAGGAATATGAACCACCATAGATGAGATTAGGAAGGTGAATTTAGGAACAGAAGAAGACATATAGCCTATATTGATTAATTCCACCATGCCTCTTGAGGAGCAGGATATGTATATTGAATTTCTAAAGTAGCACTGGTATGTGTTTTCTTGGAATTATATATAAATTTCTAGTTTGAATCTCGATATGTCTACACATCACCTAGGCCTACCCTATGACCATCAAGGTTTCAAGAAGGAATCCTAGAGGATTCCCCCCTTTCAGGCTATTAATATAGAATTATAAGTTTACAAATTGATCATAGACAATTTTTTCTTGGAAGAACCATACCCAAAATGGCTCGACCACATTATCCCCATAAAAAAATATAACCAACATATCAGGGTTTGCTTTGATTTTAGGGATTTTAATCAACACTTCCTAAAGAAATATTTCCCATTACCGATCACCAAACTTATGATCGATGAAACTAATGAATTCTAGGCCCTCTTTTTCATGGATGGGTATTCAAGGTATAATTACATAAATATAGACCCTAAATATGATGAATCTACCCCCTTAAGAGTACCTCGGAGGATATTTTTCTATCAGTTCATTCCATTTGAATTAAATAATGTTGGAAAAACTTACCAACGCGCCATGCATCACAACTTTAAGCCACCTTGGGATGAATAGTATAATGCTATTTCGATGACCCGGTAGTCAAATATCTGTAGAGATTTAATCAACATATGGATCTTCAAAATATATTTAGCAAGTTTTGGAAACATGTTTTGATGATGAATCTGTTGAAGTTACCTTTTGGGAAATTTTTGGGAAATACATTGGATTTGTGGTATGCTACTGTGGCATCGAGGTTGATCTAAAAAAGACTAGTACAATCCTAGGAATGTCACATCCTCATAATATTAATGAAATGAGGTGGATAAAAAGGTATCTCACTTAAATTTTTTGTTTTATAGCTAACTTGGGGAGAAAAAATCTCCCCTTCACCAAGTTAATGAAGAAGCATGTCACCTACCGATGTAATGAGAACTGCAAAGAAGCCTTTTAGAATCTCAAGAAGTACACTAGTCTTGATTATTCCAGTATAAGTAAATCCTATTATATTATATTTTGCCTCCATGGAGAAATATCTTGATGATATCCTCAAACAGAAATATTATATGGGGAATGAAAACAACCTCTGCTACCTCATTCAAATGATGTTGGGTACTGAGACTTAGTATTCTGATATCAAGAATAAATTTATCACTCTCATCTTTGTAGTGTGAAATATGAGACATTACTTGTAGAATAATAAATTACACTTAGTCTCTCATATTTAATTGCTCAATTACATATTTTGCCTCACTATGTTGACCTAGATTTCGGCCTAATGGGCAGTTATTCTACAACAATACGATATACAATTCATGTCAGGGAAGGTAGTTAAAGACTAGGCCCAGGCTGATTTCCTTATAGCACATACTAACCTATAAATTACACCAATGGACATCAAACATCTAGATAAAGTGTTTTTTTATTCCCATGATGCTCCCTGAACATGGGAGATGTATTTTTATGGTGCCTCTCAAAGTTCTATTGGAAAGAGGCTGGAAAACCAGAATCTCAATTGAGTTGGTCTAGGGATTATATTTTTTCCCTGGATAAGAAAATTTTTCCCTACTCCTCCTAACTATCTGAAGGATTCCCTAATACGAGGAATAATACCAAGCCCTCATAGTTGGCTTGGAACTAGCCTTACAACTGTAGATAGCCTACCTAAACATCAAAGAGTATTCAGAGCTAGTGATCAAACAAATCATCATAAAATATTCAATCAAGAAGAAATAATTTTCTCCTATCATCAGTTACGTCAGAGGACTAATGGAAGAGTTCCCTTTTGAACCAACATTTAATCATGTCCCTCAATCAAAAAATTATAGTGTCAGCACACTCGCTAATGTATCCATAGTCCTAGCCAACCCTGATCAAGACAATGTGGATTTCCACATCACACACTAAATGATGGTCTCATCAGTCATCATCTGTGACATGGAGGAAATAAATTAGGTCAACACTACCCCAAATAATGATTATTATATATACAACCCTATATTGATTGATCCCATATTCAATTACCTCAAAAATATTACCCTCTCATTTCATCAATCCGAAAGGGAATAGACTTGATGCCGATCAACGAAATTTACCCTTTCGGGTGGTGAAAATGAGAAAAAAACCCTCTACAAATGAGGCTTTGATGGAATCCTATTCATATGCATAATAGAAAGATAGATTATCATCATCGTTGAAGAATTCCATGCAGGCTCCTATGACGCTCATCATTATAGGACCTGACTCTCCCACCAAATTAGGTGGCTTGGTTATTATTGGAAAACAATCATACCAAATTGTGTGGAATTCATGAGAAAATTTCATTCATGCCTGATTCATGAAAACTTCAACCATCAACCCCCATAGTTGGAACATATATATAAATATTCCTGGTGATTTTCCATATGGGAAAGGTACATTGTGGGGCTATATCCTCTAGCCACAACTAATCAATTTAAGTATATTCTTACTATTCTCAAATTCTTTTTCAAATGGGTTGAGGAAATACCCCTCAAGGAATTTGGGATGAATAATATTATTAACTTCATAAAATCCAATATCATCACCACATTCGGAGTCCCTAAAACAATATTGTTGGACAACGACACCTACTTCTATTCTATCAAATTGAAAAAATTGTACCAGGAGTACAACATTGAATCCAACTGTTCATACCACTTTCATGTAGTAGAAAATGGATAAATAGAGTCCTTCGATAAGACTATGTTAAATATACTCCATAAGATAGTAGAAAAGGATAAGGAATACTATACATACAAACTTCTTTATGCTTTATGGGATTACTATATTACCACATTCACTTCCACGCAAGAGAATCCATATTCATCAGTTAATGGGACTGAGGTAGTGTTCCCCATAGATTTATAGCTTCCCTCACTTAGAATATCAATCTATATAAAAATCATAGAAGACAAGCAATCTCAAAGAATATGGATGACATGGAATAACTCGATTAGAAATGGTCGCACACACTACATAACTTCAATGTTCATCATAACCAGATTGCATGAGCCTTTGGTAAAAAGGTTCACCTCCACTTATTCTTTTAAGGAGAATTGGTAATGGCTCTCATAACCCTAATGAAACCAGGGAAAAAAATCCAAATATGGAACCCAAATGGGAAGGTACTTACATCATACAAAAGGTATATTCTAATGGAGCTTAGTCAATGTCCAAATTGGATGAGGTACGCGTTAAACCCCCCACAAATTAAAAGTTCCTCAAAAAGTACTTTTATTAGCTGTTATTTATACCTTAAGTCTTGGTAGTAATACTTTAAACTACAGATCATCCATGGTCCTAGTCATATAACCAAAAAATACAAGACACCATTAATCCTTGAAACATGATGATAAACTATATAGATAGATCCTTGTCACACTACCCTGAAAGGCATAACTCATATCTGAAGGTCTCGAGCGCAGCGGATGCTCGTGGGTGGATGTGCCCACTTGGATTTGTGTTGTTAGCAATGATCAATCTGGGATCAATATGACGATAAACGCCAGACTCCAGGGATCAAATCACAGAAATAGACAAAGAAGAAAAATAGTCCCATAACTATAATGACCCGAACTTTTTAATAATTTTCGTTTCCTAATTTTTTGGTGTTATTTTATTTTATACTCAACAAAACTATTTCATTTAATGAAATGAGTATAAATAAAATGAGACTGTTGGGTATCGACTATTATATGACTATTGGTCAATATGACCGTTGGAAACTAAACTCTTAATGTTGCGATTTTGTCTATAAAAACAAGTTATATTGGTTACTTAATACAGAAAGAAGATACGATGGCCTCATCCAGTAGTCTCAGGCCGATCGAAGCCCATCTAACAGAACTGGGGAAAGAGGTAGCACCACTAGGCTTTGCTCTGGACCAAACCCAAGCCGAACTTCATCATGTGAAGCTGGAACAGAATCGCCTTCGGGATAAGTTCATGCTTATAGAAATTACTACTCAGACAATGTTGGTTGAGCCACCCCCAGAATCCATCACCTTAGCACCCCTTACACTTAGGTCATATGCTGGGGTTATAAGGGGCTATGTAGCGAGATCGCAACCGCTTTGTTTAATCCTTTTAGATAAATAAAATTGTGTTTTCTTCTTATGGTAAAGTTTTTGAATTTTCAAATGTTCAGATAATTATAGGATGTATGTTATTGAGGAATTTTTAAGAAAGAGAATATTTTAAAATATTTGTTTTAAACCTTAAATAATTAATGATGTGTAATGATTTTCAAAAAATGGTCTTCTACAGTTGTGTTCAGTAATAAATTTAGAGTCTAATAAGATCAACTTAATTTTTGGTGAATAGTAAATTATGAATAGTGATTTTACACTTATGAATAGCAATGTGACCAAATGGATTAGTAACCTCACTTAAGAAAGTATTAATATAATTTAGGCACCTTGATTAAGTAATGTGATTCAATAAAATAGGTAAATAACTATTTCAGAAATTATTAGTTAAGTATTCGTTTTTTCGGTTGAGTAGTGTTTTTTATTTAAAATTTAAATTAAAAATATTTAGAAAATTAATTTTTTAAAATGCAGTTCATTTTTTAATTCAGAGCATCAATATTAGGTTAAGGTGAATTTTTGGGATTTTTCTGAAAAGTTGAATTTTCATTGAATAGTGAAAATACAGTTTTGAGTTTTGGGTGTTTAATGACATCATTAAGGATGTAATAATTATGTAATCATTCTGGTCGACTTATGAATAGTGAGATATTATATTAGGTGTCCCAAGTGGCCAATACCATGCACAAATACCATGGGAAAATCCATGGTTTTTCCAATACCACCGATGAGGTGTCCCTTGGAAATTATTGATTTGTTCCCTCAATTCTCTTATAAATACCAAGCCATTACCTCATCCTTTTCATTCCAAAATCCTCCTCAACGAAGTTATGGTATCTTTACCTCCCAAGGAGTCCTCCCAAGGTTCCCTAAAGCCTCCCAAGGTCCCAAACTTCAAGATTTTGAAGTTACTCTTCAAGGTAAGGGAACCTTTCACCCTCCTCTTCTAAGTCATGACTTCATTTATGTTTTGTCTTCTAGTTTCCATCTATTTATGTTGATGGTATGTTCTTATATGTTCTAATTACTGTAAATTTCATGTATAATTGTTGATATACCCTTTCCTCTCTCATCAATTTGTTTTATGTATTTTTAAGTGATGTTGTGCGGCTACCGAATTTCTTATAAAAGATATCGCATCTTCTCTTTCCTTTCAAGTTTCATTTTCATGTGGTATGTCATTAAAATATCAATACCATGTTATTGTATCCATGTTATTATGTATTTATATTTTAATATTATTTATTTATGAGTTTTTTACCCTTTTACCCTCTCTTTTTATTATTTTCTAAAACCACGTTATATAGTCGTTATGCTGCAGAAATTTCGTCACAAAATTTCTCCCTTTTACTCTCAAAAATTATCTTGTTTTATATATGTGAATACCCAGAACTATTTTGTTTCTATGGGTGTTCATAAATACAAAAAAATGATATATTTTATTCTGTAATTGACATACATATAACACTCACTCTCTTTCCATGGGTTATAAATGACATAATGTTCTTATTTTTAAGTACTTTTTAAAACGTCATGATTTTGAAATGAAACCTATTTATTTTATTCTCTATGGGTTATTTATAAAATGTTTGATTACGATAAATTTGGATCACATGAAAGTAAATACATATTAAGGGTGTGCCTTGATAGTGCTCCAATGCATTGGGTAAATAATTAATCTCTAGAGATGACAAGTTTCATGATACCTTGGTGAATAACCTTGGTATTTTTTATGAAACCTTGGGGATGGACCTTGGTGATATGTTCATGAATGTCTAAATGAAATGTCATAGCCACATATTCAAGTTATGTTTCAAGTTCTTTTTATTATGATATTCCTATACTTCCATTGCTCATGTCTTTATGTTCTTATTCAAGTTCTTATTGATATCACAAGTAAACTGATTTCTTGTTTACCCTTACTGGGCCTTCTGCTCACCCTTTACTTTGATGTATATCTCGAGGATATGAGATGAAGTAATTGAACATAGTATGAACTTTGATGAAGCCTTAAAAGTGGATTAGAATAATGTTTTATGTTGTTTTCATGTTTTATGTCCCTGATTTCCAAGACACTAGACTTTAAAGATCCTCTGTTTGTAAAATGTAATGAAAAGTTATGTAATAAAAAGGTGGGATGTCATAGTTGGTATAAAAGGATAGTTTAGTTATTTATGGAAATTAGGCCATGAAAACTTTAGGAATAACCCTATAGAAAGTTTTAAATATAGGAAAACATCCTGGTATTTTGGTGAGTATTGAGTAAGTGTTTTATCAAAAAAATACATACCTGTCTGGATACGAGCAGGTAGAGGTGGCTATGGAACAGATGTACATAGGGGTGAAACCTAAAAACACCGCTTTGAGCTTGACTCAAATGGGAACTGGTGCATGATAATGGGTCTTGCTGCACTCTTGGTTACAACAATCCCAGGGCATATGTTTGGTTAATCACAAGCTTATTATGAATCATTATGAAGGAATTATAGAGAAATGTAATTTTCTAAGAATGAGGTTTTAGTACATAAAATCCTTTATAGTTAAAAGATTCGTAAATGAAAAAAAATCTCACTAAGGATTTATTCTTTTAGAAAATGGTGGGAAATAGGAGGAACCGTGAAAATGGTGACCGCAATGGACCATGTGCTGATGGCCCTCTGGTGGAAGCCAAAATAGAAACATTCATGCGAATGATGAACCAACTGACTCAAGTTATGGAAAATAACTTGAATCAAGCTGAGAGGATGATATCACCATGAAGGGAACAACATTTTGTTGAGTCCTTTATGAATCAATGACCACCAACCTTTAGTGGATCGACTGACCCATTGATTGCTGAGCAGTGGATCAGCACCATCAAGAAGATATTTTCTATACCCTGCTGTTCGGAGTAAGAGAAGGTCACCCTGACTGTCTATCGCTTAGAATGAGAAGTTGATCAGTGGTGGTAACTGATCAAAAACACAAGTCAAATAGTGGAAGTTGAATATATGGAGTGGTAAGAGTTTAGAGGGATCTTTTTTAGTAAGTATTTCCCTCGTTCCATGAGACCAAGAATGGAGAAGGAGTTTCTCGAGCTGAAGTAGAAGGAGAAAAAATTTGTCGGAAGCTATGAGATGAACTTCACCTGAATTTCACGATATACCTCTAGCTTTGTCATGGATCCAAATGGTAAGGTTTATAGATTCTTCGGTGGACTAAGACCTCATATATGGAAGAATCTATCCAACCGAGACTATGATAGCTATGAGGAGATCATGCGGAGTGCGATGAAAGTCGAGATGGAGTTTTATGAGACGCAGTGGTCTCATAAATCAAACGACAAGAAGAGATAACTGGAGCCAAGCTTAGGGAGGAGCTTTGATCAAGGAAGAGGAGGCAAGTAAGTACATCTATCCATGTGTAATAAATGTGGGAAGAATCATTCGGGGAACTGCCTGCTCAGGAGTGGGAAGTGCTATAAGTGTGGTAGAGATGGCCACATTGTGAGGAATTGTCATAGTGTGGTGAAACCTCAAATTCCAAAAACTAAAACAAAGGGGAATATGGTACATGCCCTACCTAAAGTCCAGTGCTTCAAGTGTGGACAATGTGGGAACTTTTCCAATCACTGTCCAAATCCTAGAGTAGTAGAGGGGAACCACCATCAGCCTCAGAAAAGGCCAAGGGATCAAGTTTGTGCTTTTGATATCACAACAGCTAAAATTGATGCTCCGAATGATGTGGTGGTAAGTACTCTTGTTGTCCTCTCAAAGCTAGAAAGTACTTTGTTGGATTCTGGTTCTACTCATTCCTTTATTTCCTCTATGTTTGAAAATAATTTAGATTCAACCCTTAGTATTCTAAAAGTATATTAATCAGTCAAGACTCCTGGTGGGACTATCCAAGTGTCGTCAGTGTTTAGAAACTCTAGTATTTACTTTAGTGAGCACAATCTTATCTAAAATCTAGTAGTCATTACCATGATGGAATTCGACATTATACTAGGGATGGACTGGCTCTCAAAGTACAATGATAATATCAACTTCAGAAGCAAGGAAATATGAGTAGTCTTGAATGGAAAACCTACAGTTATCTTCCAAGGAGAGATATCTCAACTTGATCTTTTTTATAAGAACCTCCTATATCCTTCTTTATGGAGTTGATCAGTGAATAAGAAGAAGGAGATGAGAGTTTAAGGATATAAAATGTCCCCATCGTCCAGGAATATGTGGATGTATTTCCTGAGAAGTTACCCGAACCTCCCCTAGAAAGATAGGTAGAGTTATCCATTGAAATCGTACCTAGATCTCATCTGATATCAAAGACCCTGTATAGGATGGAAAATGTGGAACTGGAGGAATTAAAGAAACAACTCCAAGATCTTTTGGAGAAAGGGTTTATCTGACCAAGTGTGTCTCCTTGGGAAGCACCAGTTCTCTTTGTGAAGAAGAAGGATGGATCAATGTGGCTATGCATTAATTATAGAGAACTGAATGGGATCACAGTGAAGAACAAATACCCTCTTCCAAGAATTGATGACTTATTTGACCAACTTCATGGGTATAAATTCTTATCTAAGATTGATCTTCGATCTGGTTATCATCAATTTAGGGTGAAGAAATAAGATATTCCAAAAACTGCCTTTCAATCAAGATATGGGCATTATGAGTTTGTTGTTATGTCCTTCGGACTGACTAATGCACCTGCTATTTTTAAGGATTTGATGAATAGTGTCTTTAAGGAATACCTTGATAACATTGTGGTAGTTTTTATTGATGATATTCGGATATACTCCAAAATTCGCGAGGAGCATGGGAATCATCTAAGTTCTGTTTTGAAAACTCTACAGAAGGATAGGATTTTTGGGAAGTTCAGAAAATAAGAATTTTGGTTACAACAAGTTTCTTTCTTGGGGCACATTGTTACCAATTAAGGAATCACAGTTGACCCAACAAAGACAAAATTTCTTGAGGAGTGGTCTCAGCCTACAACAATAACTGAGATTCGAAGTTTCCTTGGATTAGATGGATATTATAGGAGGTTTGCGAATAAATTTTCATGACTTTCTAATCTATTAACCATGTTAACTCGAAAATGGGTCAAGTTTATATGGACAAAGTAGTGTGAAGAAATTTTCCAAGAGATGAAGAAGAGATTGGTTACTGCACCCATTTTAACTTTGTCCTCAAGTGGAGAAGGATTTTTATTTTTAGTGATGTATCTGTGAAAGGGATTGGGTGAATCCTCATGAAAAATGACAAGGTCGTTGCTTATGCATCTTGACAATTGAAGACTCATGAGCAGAAATATCCTACGCATGATCTGGATTTAGTTGTAGTCGGTTTTTCTCTGAAGATATGGAGGAACTATCTTTATGGGTAGAAATGTGATATATACACATACCATCAAAGTTTGAAGTATATTTTCACACAAAAGGAATTGAACATGAGACAAAGGAGATGGTTGGAACTTCTCAAAGACTATGATTTTTCAATTCATTATCATCTCGGAAGAGCAAACAAAGTTGTTGATGCATTAAGCAGGAAAGACCTAGTTGTTCTTCCATGATGAGGATTCAAAAATATCCTTTGATCAATGACCTGGTAAAGATGGACATGGGAATTATAAAGGAAGGGACATCATCAACCCTAACCCAAATGATTTATCAACCGTCATTACTAGAGAAGATCAAGAAAGCTCAGAAAAAATATCCTTTGTTACAAGAGAAGTTTGAGGCTGTAAAGGATGGAAAGTTTCCTGAGTTCAATATTGATCAAGAAGGTGTACTGAAATTTCATACAAGACTATGTGTTCCATCTATTCTAGAAATAAAGGATTTGATGGATGAAGCTTATAGTTCTACTTTCTCTATACATCCTGGAAGCACAAAAATTTATAAGGACTATCATGATCATTATTGGTGGGATAATATGAAAAGGGATATTGATGACTATACTTAAAGGTGCATAGTATGTAAGCAACTGAAGGTAGAGCGACAACTTCCTAAAGGGGTATTTCAACCAATACCCATACCAGCATGGAAGTGGGACAATATCACTATGGACTTCATCATTGGTCTCTCGAGAACTCCCAAATAAAATAATGCAAAATGGGTTATTGTGGACCATATCACCAAGACTGACCATTTTATCTCATTCTGAGAATATTTCTCTCTTAATCAACTTTCCATGATTTACATGAAGGAAGTGTTAAGGTTGTATGGAGTTCCACTTTCAATCATATCTGATTGGGATCTAAGGTTCACATCAAAATTCTGGAGAAGTATTCAATATGCTCTGAGCACTGAAATGAATTTTAGTACAGCTTATCACCCCCAAACTGATGTCCAATCTAAAAGGACTATTCAAACACTTGAGGTCATACTGAGAACTTTCTAAATGGAATTTAAATGTGTATGGGATCAACATCTCCCTTTAGTTGAGTTCTCTTACAACAACGGCTTCCACTCAAGCATTCAAATGGAACCCTATGAAGATCTATATGGGAAGCGATGTAGAACTCCTACTTTTTGGGATTAAGCTAGTGAGAGAAAGATTCTTGGGCATGCTCTTGTGCAAGAGATGACAGAAAAAACCCATGCCATCCAACAACACATTAAGGCTGCTCAGAGTTGGAAAAAAAGCTATGTCGACAACCATCGAAGGGAATTGGAGTTTGATGTTGGTGATAAGGTATTTCTTCAAATATCACCTTGTAAGAGAGTCATGAGGTTTGGGAGAAAGGGAAGCTCAGCACTAGGTACATTGGCCCCTATGAAATCCTTGATCGTGTGGGAGCAGTGGCCTATCGGCTTTCACTTCCTCCAAATCTAGCACAAGTTCATGATGTATTCCATGTATCCCTCTTGAGGAATTACATACCTAACCCTTCACATGTACCGAACCCAGAGGTGGTACAACTGGAACATGACCTCTCTTAAGAGGAGCATCCGGTGGAGATCTTGGATCGTAGTGACAAGGTTCTATGCAATAAGACTACCCACCTTGTTAAGGTGTTGTTGAGGAACCACAAATATGAAGAAGCCATGTGGGAACCAAAGGAGTCTATGAGGAAGAAGTACCCATACCTTTTCCCTTCTGAGGGTAAGAGTTAAAAATTTTGGGGACAAAATTTCTTAAGGGGGGAAGAATGTAACGACCCGAACTTTTTAATAATTTTTGTTTCCTAATTTTTGTGTGTTATTTTATTTTATACTCAAAAAAAATATTTAATTTAATGAAATGAGTATAAATAAAATGAGACCATTGGGTTTTGACTTTTATATGATCGTTGGTCAATATGACAGTTGGTCAATAAGACCGTTGGAAACTAAACTCTTAATGTTGCGATTTTGTCTATAAAAACAAGTGATATTGGTTAATTAATACAGAAAGAACATATGATGGCCTCATCCAGTAGTCTCAGGCTGATTGAATCCCATCTGACAGAATTGGGGAAGGAGGTAGCACCACTGGGCTTTGCTTTGGACCATACCCAAGACGAACTTCATCATGTGAAGTTGGAACGGAATCGCCTTTGGGAGAAGTTCAAGCTTATAGAAATTACAACTTGGAAAATTTTGGTTGATCCGCCCCTAGATTTTATCACCTTAGCACACCTTACACTTAGGTCCTATGATGGGGTTATAAGGGGCTATGTAACTAGACCGTAACCGCTTTGTGTAATACTTTGAGATAAATAAAATTGTGTTTTCTTCTTATGGTAAAGTTTGTGAATTTTCAAATGTATGGATAATTATGGGATGTATGATACTGAGGAATTTTGAAGAAAAATCATATTTTAAAATATTTTTTAAACCTTAAATAATTAATTATGTGTAAGGATTTTCAAAAAATGGTCTTCTACAGTTGTGTTCATTAAGAAATTTAGAGTCTAATAAGATCAACTTAATTTTTGGTGAATAGTAAATTATGAATAGTGATTTTACGCTTATGAATAGTAATGTGACCAAATAGATTAGTAAAGTCACTTAATAAAGTATTAATATAATTTAGTCACCTTGATTAAGTAATGTGATTCAATAAAATAGGTAAATAACTGTTTCAGAAATTATTAGTTAAGTATTAGTTTTTTCGGGTAAATAGTGTTTTTATTTAAAAATTTAATTAAATATTTTTAGAAAATTATTTTTTTTAAAATGGAGTTCATTTTTGAATTCAGATCATAGATATTAGGTTAAGGTGAATTTTTTGGATTTTTCTGAGAAAGTTGAATTTTCAGTGAATAGTGAAAATACAATTTTGAGTTTCGGGTATTTGATGAGATCATTAAGGATGTAATAATTATGTAATAATTCTGGTCAACTTATGAATAGTGATATATCCTATTAGGTGTCCCAAGTGTCCAATACCATGGTCAAATACAATGGGCAAGCCCATGGTTTTTCCAATAGCACTAATGAGGTGTCCCTTGGCAATTATTGATTTGTTCCCTCACTTATCCTATAAATACACTGGCATTCCCTCATCCTTTTCATTCCAAAATCATCCTCAACGAAGTTCTGGTATCTTTACCTCCCAAGGAATCCTCCCAAGGTTCCCTCAATCCTCCCAAGATCCCGAACTTCAAGCTTTCAAAGTTACTCTTCAAGGTAAGGGAACCTTTCACCCTTCTCTTCTAAGTCATTAATTCATTTATGTTGTGTCATCTAGTTTCCATATATTTATATTGATGGTATGTTCTTATATGTTCTCATTACTGTCCATTTCATTCCTAATTGTTGAGATACCCTTTCCCCTCTCATCAATTTTTTTTCTAAATTTTTATGTGATGTTGTTAGGCTGTCGGATTTCTTATAAAAGATACCACATCTTCTCTTTCCTTTCAAGTTTCCTTTTCATGTGGTATGTCATTAAAATATCCATACCATGTTCTTGTCTCCATGTTATTATGTATTTATATTTTAATATGAGTTATTTATGAGTGTTTTACCCTTTTACCCTATCTTTTTATTATTTTCTAAAACCATGTTATATAGCTGTTATGCTGCAGAAATTTCATCTCAAAATTTATCTCTTTTTCTCTCAAGAAATTTTCTTGTTTTATATATGTGAATACCCAGAACTATTTTGTTTATATGGGTGTTCATAAATACAAAAAAAATGATATATTTGATTCTGGAATTGATATACATATAACCCTCACTCCCTTTCCATGGTTTATAAATGACATAATGATCTTATTTTTAAGTACTTTTTAAAACGTCGTGATTTTAAAATGAAACCCATTTCTTTTATTCTCTATGGGTTATTTATGAAATGTTTGATTATGATCTATATGGATCACATTAAAGTAAATACATATTAAGGGTTCACCCTGATAGCGCTCTAATGCATTGGGTAAATAATTAATCTCTAGAGATGACAAGTTTCACGATACCTTGGTGAATAACCTTGGTAATTTTTATGACACCTTGGGGATGGACCTTGGTGAATTGTTCATGAATGTCTAAATGAAATTTTGTAGCCACATATTCAAGTTATGTTTCAAGTTCTTTTCATTGTGATATTCCTATACTTCCATTTCTCATGTATTTATTTTCTTATTCAAGTTCTTATTGATATCACAAGTAAACTGATTCCTTATTTAGCCTTATTGGGCCTTCTGCTCACCCTTTACTTTCATTTTTGTCTCCAGGATATGAGATGAAGTAATTGAACATAGGATGAACTTTGATGAATCCTTACAAGTGGATTAGAATAATTTTTTATGTTGTTTTCATGTTTTATGTCTCTGATTTCCAAGACACTAGACTTTAAAGATCCTCTATTTGTAAAATGTAATGAAAAGTTATGTAATAAAAATGTGGGATGCCATCGGAACCACAAACTAGGATCATCATAGGTTGATTATAATTAATTTAATTAATTGAAAAGAAGTAAGTTTTGTGGCATTCTTTCTTCATTGACATTTCTGATCATGTTCTGATGTGATTCGTCATTATGTCGCAGAATCCAAGTGTATAATTCCTCTAGCGGTGATCCACATGTGCACCACGTATCTCTGGACGTCGCCAAAAGAGTCTCCATGTGCTAGCATTGAGAAGCCTTTTCTTGCGTTGTCCACCTTATATCACCTTGATCCGATGGAGGAGGATCTCTCTCGGTCTTAAGAGCGTTCTTGGAGGAAGGAGTTCTTTCAGCCTTGAGAGAATTCCCTAGAATTGTTGTGCACAACAATTAGGGAAAAGTGTTGGGGTTTTGAGGATATTTATAATCGGGTTTGAGGTTATAGAGTTGTGACAATAAATGAATGTGTTATGCATTTTATTTATTCAATTAACTCTTATTAAAAACCCCATGTCAAATCATCAATTCCTTGACATGCACCCACACTGATTATAATAAATATCATTTAATTAAAAAATATTATTTCCTCAAAATCGCGACTGAAAAAAACTACACAGCATATAATAATTAATACACGACGTGTACTTGTTTTTCATTTCCTTTCCAAAATTAAAACTGCACGGCGTGTACATTCAATGTACACAGTGTGTATATCTTGTTTTCATTTTATTCTTCCTCTAGCATTAAAATAATTTAGTATTCCTTGAATAATTATTAAACCACGTACGGGAATTATCTTTATTCTACTTGAGATACTAGGATACACTTAGTGTGTGACCCTCTAGGCCTCTTTCTCATTGGCATTAGGCGGTCTTGCCTAAAGTCCAAGATTACTGTCGAGCAATGGTTCAAGTCACCCAAGAGAAAGAAGTTGATGCCACATTGACGCGTCACCTCATACGAATGCTTACCGTGTAATTTAATCCTTTTGTCTCAATATCTCATCAAGCAGGTTTTATGGCAGTGTCATAAACCTATATGCTTGATCCGTCATTCTTTGACTTCCAGAAATAAACTTGTCGTGACATCATGGACATAGAATTTGGGAAAAAGTTATATTTCAATCAAAGTTCCTGAGATATCTACTTCCATAAATATGGAAGGGAAAAATCCTTCCTCAACTTATCCATTAACAACATGTCATTCGTGACGCACCCAACGTACCCTACTTCCCACCAACTGTCTCTATGAGGGTTTTCGTCAGCAAATCTAAGTGTGCGAGTCATGACATGAGTTAATGATAATATTCTAGTATAAGGACCATTACACACGCTTGTAGATAGCAATTTCTAATGACACCAAGACATGGGGAATTACTACTGGTGGGTCTGTTCTCATTATCTCCCATATTAGAGATTACCAAGTGTGAACTCCATGAGAGAGACTCTTGTCTTCTTACGAGTACTCGCACAAGATAGTCTATATAATATGTGTCCTATCATAGTATTTCATCCAAACGTAGAACATTATTTAAGAATATTGTTATAGCATTTCAAGGTTATCATCATAGTGTGGATCTAACATGACCTTATTAATGCAACAAATATTCCAGGACATTATTATATTATATTCATGTAGAACAATGAAAAATATATAATAAGTGTACATTCATGTAATCAAAGTATAAACAATTGGTTCTCAGGACACCAAATATAAAAAACACCCACTTGGACTAGAGCCAATTTCCTACGATTTTTAGTTTGCTAGACCTCACATGATGATCATGTTTCTGCTGAATAAAGGCTTTGTTCAAGGGGTCCACCACGTTGTCTTTCGTGTAAATACTGCACACTGCAACTTCACCTCTCTGAGAAAAATCCATCAAGAGATGATACTTATGAAGTATGTGCTTTGTCCGCTGATGTGACCATGACTCTTTTGCAAGTGCCACTGCTGCAGTATTATCACAATAGAGTGTGATAGGATATTTAATGCTAGGTACTACATCCAGCTCTTGGATGAAGCTTCGCATCCATACTACTTCTTTAGCTGCCTCAGAAGCTGCGATATACTCAGACTTTGTTATAGAATCTGTGACCACACCTTGCGTTGAGATCTTCCAGCTCACTTCACCTCCATTCAAACTGAATATGTATCCAGTATGTGAATTCATGTCATCTTGATCATTCTAGAAACTAGCATCTACATGTCCTTTGATGAATAGTTCCTCATCTCCTCCATAAACTAGGAACATATCCTTAGTCTGCCTCAGATACTTAAGGATAGTCTTGACTGCCATCCAATGGCGGTCTCCTGGATCATCTTGATATTTTCCTACTGCACTAAATGCATAAGCAACATCTAGCCTTGTACATAGCATAGCATACATGACTGGCCCAATCGCATATGCATAAGGGATCCTTTCCATTTTCTTTCTTTCCTCATGTGTTTGAGGACACATTTTCATGGAAAGGTGAATGCCATGTGACACTAGAAACAATCCCATCTTGGACTGTTTCATACTGAATCTATTTAGTATCTTGTCAATTTATGTACTTTGACTCAGGCCCAGCATTCTCCTAGATCTATCATGATGGATCTTGATCCCAAGAATATATGTTGCCTCGCCCAAGTCTTTCATAGAGAAGCATTTATCCAACCATGCCTTAACTGACTATAAGACAGGTACTTCGTTTCCAATTAGTAATATGTCATCAACATATACTATTAGAAAAATGACTACACTTCCACTAAACCTTTTGTAGACACAAGGCTCACATTCATTCTTAACAAAGCAAAATTCCTTTATGGCTTCATAAAAACGAATGTTCCATGACCATGATGCTTTCTTTGATCCATAAATGGATTTCTGAAACTTTCATACCTTGTTGGCATCATTTGGAGTCACAAACCCTTCATGTTGTGTCATTTAGACATATTCCTGGAGGTTCCCATTAAGGAATGCTATTTTGAAATTCATTTTCCAAATTTCATAGTCATGCTAAGAAGAAATGGCCAATAGGATTCTGATGGATTTTAGCATCACAACCAGTGAAAAAGTTTCATCATAATCAATTCCTTGATGCTGTCTAAAACCTTTTTCAACCAGTCATGCCTTATAGGAGCTGACTTATCCCTCCATGTTTAGTTTCTTCTTGAATACCCATTTATTACCAATAGGATTTACATCATCTAGAGGATCTACCAAAATCAATACTTGGTTTTGGTACATGGAATCCATTTTAGAATTCATGCCTTCTTGCCACTTGGAAATGTATGTGCCTTCAACTGATTCCTTGTAGGTAAGAGGATTATCCTTGTCAATCAATAATAAGTCACCATCCTCGGTGATAATAAAACCATATCGTTTTGGTTCTCTCACCTCTCTCGTTCTCCTACGTAGTTCTTGTGTCTTTAGAACAGATAGTTCTTCCACAGGGATTTGTGTAATCGGTTCTTGTACCAAATCCTATGTATCTTGAGCCTCAACTTCATCAAAGTATATCTCTCAACCACTATCTGTTTTGAATATGTGCTCCCTCTCAAGGAATATGGCATGTCTTGCCACTATAACCTTTTAATCTGACTGGTTGTATAGGTAATATCCCCTTGTTTCCTTGGGATATCCTATAAAGGTACACTTGGTGCCTCGGGGTTCAAGTTTGTTACCTGAAGAGGCCTTAACAAATGCTTCGCTACCCCATACATGTAAATTTGATAACATGGCTTTGTGTCCACTCCATAACTCATATGGAATACCATTTATTGATTTAATTGGTATTTGGTTTAGTATGTGTGTTTTTGTTTCTAATGCATATCCCCAAAATAATAATGGAAGACTCTCATGACTCGTCATTGATCCCACCATGTCCAATAGGGTGCGGTTCCTCCTTTCACTTACACCATTCCACTGAGGTGTTTAAGTAGGAGTGAGTTGAGATAGAATCCCAAAATCCTGTAAGAAATCAATGAAGTCCTAATTAAGATATTATCCTCCTCTGTATGAGTGTAGTTTCTTAATCTTCTTACCAAGCTGGTTCTCAACTTCATTCTTGTATTCTTTGAACCGATCAAAAGAATCTGTCATATGCCTCATTAATTAAATATATCCATATCTACTAAAATCATCAGTAAAAGTTATTAAGTACAAGAACCCACCCATTGCTTTAACTGGAAATGGTCCACACACATCTGTATGAACTAATTCTAGAATCTCTTTATCCCTTTAACTTTTCCCACTAAATGGGGATTTGGTCATTTTGCCTTGTAGACACGCATGACATACACCAAGTGGTTTTAGTTCGAAAGAATCTAAATACCCATCTTGATATAATTTTTTCAAATATTTCTCATTGACAAGACCTAGTTGGTGATTCCAAAGTTGGGTGTGGTAAGAGTCATGTGAATTAAATTTTTCATCAATTTCCATTACTTGGTTTTTGTAGTCTAACACATAAAGTTTGTTATATAAATGTGCCCTACCAAAACAAATGATATCTTTATAAAAGTAGCAACATTAATTTTCAAACTTAAAGATGAATCCATCGGTATCTAATCTGGATACTGAAATAATTTTTTTGGTTAAAGAGGGTACATAATAACATCCTTTTAATACCAAGACCATCCCAGTATGCAATGTGAGGTAGAAGTCTCTGACAGCTACAGTAGAGATTTTGGCTCCGTTGGCTGCTCGCAGATCCACCTCACCTCAGTCAATCTTTCTGAATCTACTTGGTTCCTCTATTTGGATATAGATGTGAGCACCACAAGCAGTATTTAATACCCAATTAGTATAAATAGATATATTTCATTCGATAACAAGTGCACTTGAAGCTTCCCCTTGCTTCCTTGGCTAGGTGAATTTTTTCTTCCAGTGTCCCTTCTTGCCACATGGGAAACAAACAGCCTCCTGTTCTCTTGCCTCCCCTTTGATCTTCCTTTTCTTGAAAGGCCTTGAATAATCTTTTGGCTTAAATCTCTTCACCTTCCCTTTACTTTTATTCACCATAAGGACAGAAGGATTTTCACACTTTATATCATTTTTCACTTAGTGAAAGAGGATAATAAGATCAGATAGAGACTTCTCAATGTTGTTCATGTTGAAATTTACAACAAAGTTAGAGAAGCTCTGGGGGAGTGATGCAAGAATGAGATCGGTACCTAGTTCTTCGGGGAGTTTAAACCCTAGAACCTCCAAGTTCTCAATGTATCCAATGAGATTCACTACATGGGGCCCAGCTGGGGAACCCTCTCCAATCTTGCTCGGAAATAGATCCTTGGAGATCTCAAACCTTTCGTGTCTTTATCTCTCCTGGTATAGACCACGGAGGTTCTCGAGCATGCTATAGGAATCCATGTATTCATGAGACTTCATGATCTCAATAGACATTGATGACAGCATCAAACATTGAACGTCGAGTGCATCATTCAAATTTTGATCATAGACCAGGATATCTTCATCACTCACCCCTTGGTCAGGAGAATCGAGAAGTGAGGACTCCAGCACCTAAAACTTTTGTTCATGGTGTAGGATAACCCGAAGGCGCATAAACCATTCCTTAAAGTTACTGTCGGTGATGATATTATATTTATCTAGAATTGATCGCATAGAAAATGTGGTTGACAAGTTTTTCATATTGATTCTACAAATTAAAAGAGAGGATTTATCAGTACCTTTCAATTACATTTTATGAGAAATAATAAATTTTATTAAGTCTCCCACTGTTTTATCAAGTCCTAATGGCCCTCACCGTTGAACTCGGAATGTCCAATTTCTTTGAAACTCTAGTGGAAGGGATCCATATTCCCCTTATCATAACCCCAAAAAGGGTTGGTAAAGCTATTTAAAGGTATTTAGGTTGGAAGGTCTTTGCCAACTGTGATCTTATAGTTCCTTGATTTGTTGAGTGGACTCCCCAATCCTAAAATCCTGACTTGGATTTACTCAACACTTGCCTCCATTTTACAACAAGTCTAGCAAGGGCTACTCCTACTAATATTAAATTTTTAAGTCAACCTGAAACTATCATAAGAGCTTCCTTTATAAAAGTAAGTGTCCCAAAAAGGGTTGTTCAAACACATAGTTTTATTGATTATTGCCCTTAATCAAGTAACGGAAGGCTTGGTCTGACTTAATATGGTATTTGAGGGATTTTAATCCTTTATGAGTAGTTTCACATTATCACATGCTCATTAATATTAAGTGATGCTTGCTTAAGTGATTAACCATGTTCTGATAATGTTTACGCATAGTCCGGTTTTTATTTTATTCCATCTTTGTATGATTGTTTATTTCATTAACTATGTGATTGAGACAACACATACATAATAAATAAACCATTAAATCAGACAGAAATAAAATAAGATGGCATTATCATGAGTTTCTATTGGTTAGCTTATATAGCAGTTTTGATAAGCTAACCCTAACCTAGGGAAAAACACCTTGAACCCGATGGTTCGTGTTTTGCAGCTCCCACCTGTCCACCTTTGTATCTTCTTGGGTTGGTTTTTCCTCAGATTTGAATTTTGAACTGTCTCCTCTGGCTTTGGATATCCTCCATTACATGGGGTTTACATTAAAGAAACCATGGGCACTTAGGCCCTACATTTTATTGGATGAAGGCTCACAGACCAATGAATTTAAATAAATTTAAATGAAACCATATACACACAAAGGTTCTTTGTTCTAACTCATTATCATCCATAGAATGCAATGAAATTTACACATATTTAGTATTAAAATTATTTTAATCATTCTTTTATTCAAGATATGTCGCTCTTGAATTAAATTAAATATGATATTATAATTAATCAATTCTTTATCTTAAATTCCTTTATGAATTTCCTTGAGATTCTTCTCATCAATATTACTTGTATGGGTCTTTGTAATTTGGAGGAAACATGATGAAATTTCATTTATGGAAATTACACAGTGTGTAGGCTATATTACACGGTGTGTATTTGTTTTCACCCTTTATCCAAAGTACACACTGGGGGCTTTGGCGTGTTTTCTATACTTTTCAAATTTTGGATTGCACGGTGTATACTTCCTTGTTACGCGGTTATCGGCCTGGCAATCCCGTGTACACGGTACACGGCTTCTCCTAGTACATGGTTTCACCTAGGCCAGATCAGACTACATGGCATGTTGATTCAAAATACACGCAGTGTATTCCGGTTTCCACGCACCGTTCTGTTCTGGTCAACATGGTGTATTAAAAACTTACGTATTCTCAATTCACACGGCGTGGTTTGGCAGACCAGTACTGGTTAATTGAACCTAAGTACACAGCGTGTAGTTTTTACTACACGTTGTGTATTATTGTGTTGTATAGATAGAATGAGTGACTCCTCAGGATGAGTTCCTCATTTTTATTTTAATAAAAATTAAAATTAAAAGTTCATTTCTGTGATGTGAATTGAGAAATGAAGGAGGAAGAACAGATCTTGTTCATTCATTTTTATAGAACAATTTATCTTGAATTGAATCAAATATAAATGCGTAAATTATAAACAAAAATTAAATAACTACAATCAACGTTGTGACCCTTCTGATACCAATTGAAGGTCCCGGGCACAGCGGAAGATCATGGGTGGATGTTCCCACTTGGATTTTTGTCATTAACAGTGATCAATATGGGATCAATATGATGATAAACTCCAGACTCCCTGGATCGAATCACAGAAATAGACAAAGAAGAATAATAGTCCCGGAACCACAAACGAGGATCATCACAGGTTGATTTTAATTAATTTAATTAATTAACAAGAAGTACCTTTTATGGCATTATTTCTTTATTGATATTTCTGATCACATTCTGATGTGATTCATCATTTAGTCGCAGAAGCCAAGTGCAGACTTCCTCTAGTGGTGATCAACATGTGCACCACATATCTCTAGACATCGCCAAAGGATTCTCCGGGTGCTAGAATGGAGAATCCTTTGCTTGAGTTGTCCGCCTTAGATCGCCTTGATCTGATGGAGGAGGATCTCTCTCGGTCTTGAGAGTGTTATTGGAGGAAGGAGTTCTTTCGACCTTGAGATAATTCTCCAGAATTGTTGTGCACAACGATTAGGGAAAATTATTAGGGTTGTGATGATATTTACAATTGGGTTTGAGGTTATATAGTTATGACAATAAATGAATGTGTTACGCATTTTATTTATTTCATTAACTCTTATTAAAAACCCCATGTCGAATCATTAATTCCTTGACATGCACCCATGCTGATTATAATAAATATAATTTAATAAAACAATATTGTTTCCTCAAAACCCCAACTGAAAAAAACTACACTGAGTTTAATCATTAATACACAGTGTGTACTTGTTTTTCATTTACTTTCCAAAATGAAAACTACATAGCGTGTAAATTCAATGTACACAACGTGTATATCTTGTTTTCATTTTATTCTTCCTCTAGCATTAAAACAATTTAAGATTCCTTGAATAATTATTAAACCACATACGGGAATAATCTTTATTCTACTTGAGATACTTGGATATACTTAGTGTGTGACCCTCTAGGCCTCTTTCTCGTTGGCATTAGGTGGGCTTGCCTAAAGTCTAAGATTACTATCTAGAAATGGGTCAAGGAACCCAAGATAAAGATGTTGACACCACATTTATGTGTCACCTCGTACGAACTCTTATCATGTAATTTAATCCCTTTGTCTCAATATCTCATCAAGTAGGTTTCATGGAAGTGTCATAAACCTATATGTTTGATCTGTCATTCTTTGACTTCCAGAAATAAACTCATCATTACACCATGGACATGGAATTTGGGCGATAGTTCTATTTAAATCAAAGGGCCCGAGATATCTACTTCCTTAAATATGGAAGGGACAAATCCTTCTTTGACTTATCCATTAACAAAATTTCATTCGTGATGCACCCAACGTACCCTACTTCCTGCCAACTATCTTCATGACGGTTTTCGTCAGCAAATCTAAGTGCGCGAGTCATGACATGAGTTAATGATAATCTTCCAGTATAAGGACCATTACACATGCTCGTAGATAGAAATGTCTGATGACACCAAGACATGAAGAATTACTACTGGCAGTTTTGTTCTCATAATCTCCCATCTTGGAGATTACCAAGTGTAAACTCCAAGAGAGAGAGTCTCATCTTATTATGAGTACTCCCACATGATGGTTTGTATACTATGTGTCCTATCCTAGTATTTCATCCAACCATAGAACTTTATTTAAGAATATTGTTATATAATTTCAAGGTTCTCATCATAGCGGGGATCTTCCATGACCTTATTAATGCAACAAATATTCCAGGACATTATTATATTATAGTCATGCAGAACAATGAACAATATATAATAAGTGTACATTCATGTAATCAAAGTATAAACAGTTGGTTCTCAGGACACCAACTCTAACAATATCATCCAAGTCATAATAAATTAAACTGTATTATAATTTATTCAAGACGTGATGCTAAAATGTAGTCTTTCCCTATGTACTGAGCATAGATTTCCTTAGGAAACCATATCAGAAAACCTCATTTCACTAACATTGGATTCCTCTCATGAGATGATTTTTGAAGTGCATGGGCATCATTTATAGGGCTTCATGCCTTCTTTTTAACATCAGGTAACCTTAGTCCTTACCGCATGATGTTAAAATGCATGGTTGACATCCCTCTCATTTTACATTAAAATGATCCCAGAACTACGTAAGGCTTGATTCTCATTACAATGAGATATGTAAAGACTCATTTATCCTATATCTTTTCCTAGCCACTATATGATTAAAATTACACTATCCTTTCTTTTAATCACCACTTTTTGGTGAAAGAAACATTTGATATTCCTTGTTTCTCACACTGAGAATAGCTCTATGAAATTAGAAATATTGGTAAGGTATTCCCCACATGATCTAGACATATTAGTTCATGTTTGGGTTAGCATGGTCCTGGATTCAATACCTTAAAAGGAACAACAAACATATTTACTGCATTATGTTAAACCACACGGTTAACGTCTCTTATTTGATATAAAACTATGCATTGTTATTACCTTCACCCCATAGGACCACTACCCTTGGAGTTGGTATCCCACCACACCTCCATTAAATAACTACATGTGGCTTTATTTCTATTATTGTATTATATATAGTGTCTCCCAGATCTCTAATCCTAGATCCATCCAAAATATAAATCGAAAAAATTCCCCCCTATTCATATGGGTCAAACATGCATGAAGATTTTTCATTCAATAAATATGTGTGGTTTGATTAATTTCATCATAGGATACGTAGTGAAACCTAGATCTCTAATCTTGGGTCAAACAAAAATATAAAAATGTCCCCCCTCTCTATGCATGATTTAGACTTGTGTAGGAAAAATTTATATGATAACTATGTGTGGATTGATTCCTGTCATCACAGGATATGTAGGGATGATTGGATCCTCTAATTTAGGCCCAACCACGAGTTTCCATCACTCCCAAATCATATCCCCAACATATGAGTTATATATCCATAGACGGATCTCCTAAAAGGAGTTGATTATTGCATGATTCCTTCCCTTAAAATATGCATGTGGAAACCTAAGGAATCATAGCCATAAAAATTGAATATACATCTATTCAAATAGGGTCAATTTATATAGAATCACTATGCCTACACATGATTCTGATCTACGTACATATTGCTTTCTCATGAGATAAATCTATGCAAGAAGGGATCTAGCATATGGATACCCATCAATAACCCTATACAAGGAAAAACATTTCTACTTGCATCTAAATTCCACCGACCATTGAAAAATTTCCCCAAGGATATCTTGCACAATTTCACATAGGTTCTTAAGTACTAACTACATGAAATTAAACTTCAAGGAAAATTTCCTTTTTGCATGATGTTAAACACCACGACCGATAACCCTCCACTACATGTTGTTAAAATGTGAAAACCATCACCCATAATTATTCATTATCAAAGGACCATAAGAGTGTGGCCCATGTCAACCAAAGTATGGGGTTCTTTTATCATCTTTTAATCACATCAACCCATAAATTACACTTTATGTGTTGAGAACCTTGAGTTTCCACAAACCTTTCACAGAACCTAAAAATGAGAATTGATCTCTCTGTTTGACCATGCTAGAGGTGGATCTATATATGGTCTTTGACCAACTAACCAAATACATCTTATCCCTATAGTAAGGGCTTTCTAATCCTTATGAGTTGACACACTAATGTTTTCATTCATAATTTTAAGTGTTTTCTAATAAATTTTTGATGGATTTCAATGAATATTCCCTTATAATATATTGTTTTATTAAAAATGGGAAATTATAAATTAATAATTAAAATGGGTATAAAATGAATGAGAATATATAATTTTGAGTTTTTGAATTTAATTATTAAATTATTTGAGAACATACTAAGTGTTTATGATTTTTTTAGGTGTTAAAAAAATGTTTCATCTCTAGGCTAGCCTTCAACAAGTGGTACGCACACCACTTATCCTAGCCCAAGAGGGCCCAGCCGACCATAAATCCCACCAGAAGGGCCTTCCTAAGTGGTGATGATATGTGAACCTACGGTGCATAGTTGGGCTGAGGCCAATGTGAACATCTTCATGTAGTGTTCAATCCAACACGGTGATGGTAGGAGTGTCTCGTCAGTATGGGATGGTCCATGGTGATGGGAGGGAATCCTCCGACCCCCTTCCTAATTCACTATTGCCTCAATGTCATGGGTTGATACTTATTAAAGAATGGAGAACCTTCCATTTTTTTTATGCAGGACATATTATCCTAGTATTTTTTATCTTTTAAATAAAATGGAATCATCCTGCCTAATTTTTTTGTGCCCCACCTCAGACACAGCCCTTACCATCCTCTATCATGCTCACCGACATCTCCCTCAACTACCGCCACCTTATCTTGTCGGAACTACCATACCTGACCACCTATAAACTCAAACGCAAGATCTTTACCACTATTGAGGACTATTAATTCCATGGATCATCTAAGGAGCTTGTTTTGACCTTCATAATGACCATCATGATGCTTCATCCGGCCACTGCGAAGGCCAAATGAAGGAGGATCTACCACTTGCCTCAACTTTCACCCCTGAATTCCCATTCCATAATGGATCCCATCTGTGGACTTGAATGACCTTGGCTATGTCCTTTTCAAAGAAGACTAAATCCACTATCACATGTATGATCCAGAAAATGTTATTTTCACCGGACCACTGCACCAATCACTAGAAAAATTATTTGGGCATATTCCAAGAGTAGGCATAGGGGAGGTGCATATCCCTACCCCTATGAATGAATCCAATAATCATGTTTTTATGGAACAAGTAGGGTAGAAGTGTGATCATATCCCTAATTTAATCAAAAATATCTTCCAATACATAATGGAGATGAAAAATTTTTAGGCTTATATCCTTGCACACACTTTTCTAAAATGCCAATATATTTAAGAAACAACTAAAAAACTCCATTGGAATATTCTAGCATTGTTGCAGATAAAGGGATAAGTGCATATTCCTATCCCTATATCCAGAACAACTCAACACTCTGATCATGGAGAACAAATGGTTGTGCTGAAGCAAGTGCACAATCTTTCTCCCATACAAGGGTATTATCAACATATTCTGATAAAGGATGAGGCATCATACCGAGTTCATATTCCCATTTCAATTGGAGATCACAAAGTGAGAGTGACACATGCCTCGGGATAGGGGCACAAACCTATCAAAAAAGTCCGATGGAATATTACAAAGGCCTAGGATCGGGATCATATCCCCATTTTGGCCGGGGATCACTAGGTGAGAGGGGCACATACCTCGAGATAGGCTCATATTCCAATCGAAGAAGTCTGATGGCATACTCTAAAGTCCTAGGATTGGGAATATATACTCATGTTGTCCATTTAAAACTAAGTGATAATGGAACAAACCTCATGATAGGATCATATTACTATTAATGAATCTGCTTTTCATATTCCCATAGATCACATAAGTCAGTCACATATTCCTACTTCATATGATGAACGAATGCACCAACATCATTCCAAGGCAATACAAGAGGAGGCTCATATTCCTTCTCCTATACCGGAGGTCCATCGACATATTCCAGCATGGAATGCATATATGGATCAGGCTCAAATTCTTGTTCCAACTAGATCTCACTAGGTGAGATTTGAACATTCCTCGAGGTAGGCTCATATACCTACCAAGAAAGACCAACAATATATCCCAAAGGCTCAGGATCGGGCCCATTATCTCGTCCTGATCGAGGCACACCAAGTGATAATGGAGCATGCCTCAGGATAGGATCACATTACTATCAATAATGAGATAGTTCATCGGCATATTCCAGTAGCTTCTTAGTAATGGGATCATATTCTCATAGCATCAAACAGTTATAAGAAATTTCAGGAAACCATCATAGAGTAGGCCCATATCCCTATACAATTAAAAAAGGAAGTTTTGAATATTTTAACCATGACGTAGAGAATGAACCATATTTATAATCTTCTCAATGTCAGTTTCCTTTAGGTTATTTGAGACTCATTATCAACATGAAAAGGGTCTATCAACTCTTACACTGAAGAAAAATACAATAATTTCCATGATAGTCCTCCTCGTGGTAGTGTAGAGATGGATCATAGGGACTCAACTCCTAACATCCAGCATGGTCAACCTCCCCACGGTGATATCTCCCATGGATAAGGAAATACTCCCCTTTCCCAGATACCTTCATATAGATAGGTGTTCCAATCACTGACGCATTCATATAGAGAGGTTCTTGAAACATCAGGTTCAATGGTATACAGTTCCCCATAAACATCCAGTAGCACTCCACTCCATTCATCAAGCATCCCTTGGAATCATCTTATATGGTCTGATCAGATGGAGGCATGTAAGTTTGATGAAGAGGAGGCCTATATTGACATATGGAGAGAATTATCTAGAAAAAACCTCACCATCGTGTTCTATCCCCACACCACTTTTGACTATGAGATCCCATATGAGCTAGAAAAGGATTTCATACCTTATATACATAAAAATGTGTGGGATACTCATCAACTGATGAAGTCTAGACACCTCCCTTATCCAAGATACAAGGTTCACCTTCAGACCATCATGATACTATGTTGCCAGCTGGACCTGGCTGCTATCTCTGTGGCCCGGGATTCAAAACCTGAAAAACACAGCGCAAATCTACAACACGCTTTCCTCCATTGCATAACATCCCTTAGTCATATTATCTCCGAAGCCACATCATGCATACATATTTTAGGATGGGGATAGTATGGATCATTAAACTTTGTCACACACCCAGAACAACAGATCCCCTCAGATACAACATCCCTGTAATGTCATAACCTATGGAAAAATTAGGGGACTGGGTAATGCTTGGGCCAGTTGGTCAGAATTACCCCACTTAAAAGGTTCCCAAACATCATGAAAAGTGGAAGAGGATAGACAATATGATTTGAAACTAGGACCCTTGAAGTAATGGGAGTGAATTTTAGACATAGGATATGAAGTTGAGATCAACCAGACAAGTTCCTATAAAGAATCGTTCTCACAATGGGCTTCCATCACACCCAACTAAAACGTGAACCCAATTTCACCACATAAAACAAGCCACAATAGTAGATTCCATATCATCCATCTAGGAGTATACCCATCTCACCAGGCCAAGGGAATATCTACCATCACCTTCACATTCCAGGTTGTCAATTCCTAAGAGGATTTGGGGCACATCAGTAGCAACTGCAGACCAACCCCAGCCCACTGGGCTAGGGGAATTTATATATCAATCACCATCCATAGTTTCATCATCCCCTGAGAAGATCTTGGGGACATAAATGGTGATTTCAAATCAACCCCATCCCATTAGGCTGGGGGCATTTATATCTCAATGTCCATCCCAGGAATCATCAAATCCCTAACTAGAATCATTAGGCCCTCAAAAATAGGATCATTCAATGCCAATTTTAGTCCTAAATAACCCCCAACCCATAGTGCTATGATAATTTTCATCATCATCACCACCACATAGAGAATAAATCTTCTCTAGTTTTTGAGGGAATGATCAAAAGTTGGCATCCTTCCTATTCCTCCCTCTTCAAGAAAAACCCCTACTAGTTGGTGCATGTTCATCAAACATGATAGGAAACTACCTCAAGGTTACTATTCATAGACCAAGATGGGAGGAGTTTAAGTTGAAGGCAATTATACCCCATCGGGGTTGTAACCCAAAACGTCCCAATATGGTCAAGGGTTTTAATAACAACTCTAATGAAGATAGTGAAGAATCAACATGTTGCATCAAAAGAAATGGCACAACCACCTTTTCCCAATATGAATTTGTGAATATCATCAATATCAACATATAATACATTGTGTATCAAGAAAAAAATGAAGATTTATACAACATGGAAAATGTACCCCAATAGGAGGGTGATTGTAATGCACCAACCAAGGCTGCATGCACCCAGAACCAGATAAGCTTCCAAAATCAGGCACCTCCAAATAATGAGTTACCACCACATTAAAATAACACTACCAAATAGAAAGGAAAAAGTGTGGATATATACCAATCAAAACCCAAAAGATTTTAGGTTCCTTACATATAGTAACAATTGTCACAATATGAGAGTGATATATAAACTCTCAGACAACTCAATGAGGAGCTACTTAGGGAAAGTTTTACCTCTGGGTATCATCTTCAGACAGAGATAAATATTATCCCACACATAGTTGATCCTATAATAAGATAGGTATATGAGAGTCCTATTGGATTTGGATCTAGGTAGTAAATATAAATAAATGAGGAAGTACAAAATGATCATGACTTA
Organism: Viscum album; assembly: GCA_963277665.1. Taxonomy (NCBI): domain Eukaryota; kingdom Viridiplantae; phylum Streptophyta; class Magnoliopsida; order Santalales; family Viscaceae; genus Viscum; species Viscum album. The sequence goes on along the minus strand of OY728153.1, from coordinate 566,446,074 downwards.
CCTTTGTTACAGTGATAGCCTCTCCCTCATCACTAAAATCATTCAGTCTTATAAAGAAATGGGGATCAGTAAAAGATAAAAGTAAGACCATCTCATCGAGACCCATCCACTCCCTATAGATGGGAGGTGGCTCAAACAATATTTTCTCTATATCTACTTAACATCATCGAGTCTCTGGATACTCAAATGGAATCCATGTAAGGAAGACATGCACCTATGCATCCCGAGAGAAATCCATATCACGAATGGGTCGATGACATTTTTCCACCACCCAACTTCATAAATCCTACCTTCTCCACCTTTGACGATGCAGGGGACCTTGAAAATCATCTCAAAACCTTTATATCATGATGTGGGCCAATGATGGTCCATCAAGATCAATAGTATAAGACTAAGATGATGTTTTTTTACAGACTCTGACAAGGACAACCTTTGTATAGTACAAAAGCCTTCCAGAAGGATCCATTGCAGGTTGGGAAGACCTTCCTCACTAGTTCCTTTAATAATTCAGCTCCATTATAAAGAAAATGACAATATTCAACATAGAAAACAATAAGTTACATGAAAATGATAAGGTTTATAACTTCATAGAAATATGGAAGGTTTTAACCAATTCACTCAGTATACCTCTACAATTGTATCTCTGTACTAAAAATATTTAGGATGAGATACAGAAACCTTTATTCCCAATGAAGTATCTAGGTGGGTTCTGTGAGTTTGTAGAAATGGAACAACATCTTGAAGAGTCCATTTATCAAACCTAATCCAAAATTTGACTCATGAACACATCATAAAGAAATTTTTTGGGAAAATCAGAAGCTATAGATATCACTCTCAAGATAGTATTAGTGCTAATCCAAGAACCCAAGTAGGTTCGGAACTTCCCAGCACCTCCGGTCGAGCAGTGAAAACCACAGAATCACCCTCATCCAGAAGTATAGAGAAATCAGGGTCACCCAAGATTTGAGGAACGGATGAATAAAGTATATTCCTTTTGAAATTAACAAGTCCCCTATTATTTATTGTAAGCCATGTATAATGACCTACTCACACTATCACAGCCCAGGAATCCTGATGAGGTCAATCTCACCGACTGTCCTGACTACTTCCATTTGCATAGAAGCCTAGGTCATAATATCTAGGATTTATTCTTCTTAAAATATGTACTTCAAGGCATGGTCAATTCAGGATAGGTGGTTTTAGATAACTCCTTAGATAAGGTGGATTTCATAACTGTTTCCTTGTAAGAAGAAGAAGTTTCTTGGAAGAAAGACCTGGCAAGGCATGCACGAATGTTCGGCAACTGGATGACTTGAAAAATAGTTGATTGATCTCATGTCAACCTGAGAGAACAACTATGAGGACCAACAATAGATCCACTTCCCAAGGGGGAAACAAAAAATATGCCACCCAATGGTGGGAGTGACCATCGAAAGTAGGAAGAAATAGAAGATGAGGAATCATATTCTGCTCCAAAGAAAGCTCTGGCTCTTGCATACTTCTTCTTGTAACATTTAAAGCATGGGAACTTCCCTACCAAACAGAATCCTCATCCGAAAAATAGCTCATATTTTGATCTATAAACATGATACACTTTGAATACCACATCTCCAATGATGAATATGAATCAGAATATGAATTCCCTACATGTAATCAGGGAACAAGAGGTTTCATGTGTTGAAACTGAGGATATAGGGGACAGTGCAGGTGTAGTTAGACCAAATATTACATCCATGTACACCTAGAATATATATATATATATATATATGCAGCTAATACCCATGGGAAATAACTCCATTAGGATCAAAAGATGCATGGAGGCATCTAAGAACCTTCTAGCAGTCTTTCGTGCCCAGATGTCTTTCATGAACACCTATTAGGGGTTCATTTATCTGATTAACCCATGAAACGAGGAAGGTCGGTAAGACCCATTCCACTTGCAAGAGACACTCCCTCAACCTCTACACAATCACTGTTCCATCCACCTTAAATGCCTCAAATCCTAAGCATCATATTCAAGAGAAACCCCACGTAAAGAAGCATCAAACTATGGAACAAAAGTATGAAATTATGAAACATATGATGGTGTTCCCAACCAATCTATGTTTCTTGGATGCACTCCATATTTCAGGAGAAACCAAAGTGGAACTTGATAAATCCCTTTAGATCCCATAGGAGTTCGATACAGAAGTCTCTATAGACAACGTCTATCGAGTAGAGACTATTCCAGCAAAATTCTATGTCACCATCTCATTCACTGATCAAGATCAGGAGTAGGTCCTTGAAGGGCACATCAGGCCCCTATATATTTTGGGAAGACTCAATAATTTCTATGTATAAAGGGCCCTGATTGATAATGGTTATGGGATCAACCTCATCCTAGTTCAAAACCTATGATGTTTTTGATATAGAAAGGGGTAATTTTCTCCCACAAATCTAACCATACAAGGGTATGATTAGTGTGAAAAAATGCCTCTCAGTAAGATCAAGCTCGAAGATCAGTTTGGGGATCTCACATATGATGATGAGTTTATAGTAATCTAGAAAGAAATTTTATACAATGTTCTTCTTGGAAGTCCCTGGATCCATAGACACTTGGTGGTACCTTCAACATTCCATCAGTTTCTGAAATACCCCATTAATGGAAATTTAAGTATACTGCATGGTGTAATAGCCCCCTTTGAGACTTGCAGATACATATATGTTGAAGCATATTTCTACAAAAGGGGAGGAAAGAAACCAATGGTAGGAGATGATACACAGGTTGTAGCCCAAAATGGCTTGGGTATCGACCCTATAAATCCATAGAGTATGCTTAAAAGTGACTATATTCTCCCCATAAATCTAGTCAAGGTGATAGAATTGAACCTATAGGTCCAAGTCTCTTCTATCCCAAGTGATATTGTAAAATACAAATAACTCTATCATCTCTCTATGATGACTCAATAAACAGAGGATGATAATGTATCTTCTCATGGCCTCTCTCACCCTAATAGTGACGAAGATTCCCCTAGATTTCCATCTTCATATAATAATGGCTCCATAGGCTCATATATGGAAGAAGATGAGGAAAACCACAGGAACACCCCTCCCGTATTTGAGGAATGCATATCCACCACCATTGATGAGATCAAGAAGATAAATCTGGGAATAGAAGAATACCCAAAACCTACTCTAATGAGTGAATCTATGCCCCATGAATAACAATATATGTACATCATGTTTCTAAAGAAGAACTGATATTTTTTCTCTTGGATCGATACCGAAATTCTCATACTGAATCTGGATATGGATACACACCATCTCGGACTACCCGATGAGAATCGAGGCTTCAAGAAAGAATCCATGAGGATACACCTTTATCATTACACCAATGTAGAGGCATAATTTGACAAGTTAATAAATGAAAAAAATTTCTAAGAAGTGTAATACCCAAGATGTCTTGCCAACATCATCCCTATCAAGAAAAATAATGGGTGGATTAGGGTCTGGATTAATTTCATAGACCTTAATCGGCATTTCCCAAAAGATGATTTCCCATTGATGGTCACAGAACTCTTGATCGATGAAAATTCTAGATTCCAAGAACTTTCCATCATGAATGGGTATTCAGGGTACAATAAAATAAATATTTTCCCTAAATATGAATAATCCACTGAATTCAGAGAACCTCAGGGGATTTTTTTCTATCAGATCACTCCCTTTGGCTTAAAAAATGTTGGTTCCACATATCAACACTCCATGAATCAAATCTTTAATCCATTCCTGGAAAATATAACTAAATGTTATGTTGGTAACCTAGTGATCAAATCCTGAAAGTGATGTGATCACTTCATAGATATTAAAAAATCTTTGATAAACTGTGATATCATAGTCTAAAGATGAATCTAATGAAATTCCCTTTCAGGGAACATCAAGAAAGTTCCTTGTCTTTGTGTTATGCCACCACAACATCAAGGTTGACCCGAATAATACTAGTTCTATCAGGCCAATGTCTCCCCCCAAAAATCTCAAATAACTAAGGGGTCTCCAAGGTCACCTATCCTACATTTGTAAATTCATTGGAAACCTGACCAGAAAATATCTCCCTTTCACAAGGATAATGAATAGGAGAATCGCATATCAATGGGATGATGATTTCCAAGAATCCTTCAAAATTATCAAGTAGTGTATCCTATACCCACTAGTCTTGATGCCTTAGGTGGAAGGTAATACACTCATATTATATGTGGCTTCCATAGAATGCTCACTAGGTTACCTCCTTGCATAGAAAAACATTGTTGGGAGTGAGAACAGACTCTACTACCTTAGCCGAACCATTCTAGGTACCAAGAATCGATACTCTAATTTCAATAAAAACTTCATTTCACTCATCTTCACAGTGAAAAAGATGAGGCATTACTTTCATCACCAAGAAGTCCATCTGGTATCTCGTATTGATCAACTAAAGTACATCCTTGGCCACCCTATGTTGACCTAGAGCTTGGCCCGATGGGTGGTCATTCTACAAAAATATTACATTAATTTCATTTCATAAAAATCAGTGATGGCAGAGTTCCCTTTTGAGCCCATATTGCATCATGTTCCCTGATCATAGAATTCTTGCACAGACGTATTGGCCAATGTAGCCACCATCCTAGCTGACCCTGATTAGGAGGAAGTGATCTTCTGTATCACACATTGAAGAATGGTCTCGTCAATCATCTTATGTGATATCAAAGAGATCAATCAGGTCAACACCCCCCCCAAGTGTGATGAACCAATGACCACCCCTAGATGAATGGATCCTATAATTGGTTATCTACAAAATGGGATTCTCCAAATATATTGAACCGTAAGGGAACATATTCAGTTTCATGTGGTGAATTTTACCCTACGAGATGGTCCAAATGAGAAAAAATTACTCTACATGTCTAGCTTTGATAGAATTATCGTCAGATTCATAGCATAAGGAGAGATTCTCACCATCATGGAATAAGTCCATGTGGGTTCCTACAGTGCTCATCAGTCTGGGATTAGGCTCTCCCACCAAATCAGGTGGTTGGGATATTACTAGAAATCCATGATATAGGACTGTGTATAATTCACCAAGAAATGTCATGTGTTCCAAATCCATTAAAACTTCATCCATCAACCCCTGTAATTTTAACATACAGTTAAATATTCTTGGTTGTTTGTTGTTTGGGGAATGAATATTGTGGAGTCATATCCCCCATCTACAGCTAATCAGTTCAAGTACATCCTTACTACGATGGACTTCTTTTCCAAATAGTATGATGTAATACCCCTCAAGGAATTCAGGATGAATAACATCATAAACTTCATAAAGTCCCATATCATCACCAGGTTCGGGGTCCCTCACACAATATTGATGGACAAAGGAACCAAATTATGTTCTAAGAAATTGAAGAAATTATTCCAGGAGTACAATATTGAGTCCAATCACTCATCTCACTATCTTGCAGCAGAAAATGGATAGATAGAGGCCTTCAATAAGACTCTATCAAATATAATCTAGAAGATGGTGAACAAGGATAATAAGTCCTGGTCGGACAATATCCTCCATTCTTTATGGGTCTATCATACCACTACATATAGCGATACACAAGAAACACCATAATCATTGGTGTATGGGACCAAAGTAGTGTTGTTCATAGAATTTCAGCTGCCTTTTCTCTGAATATCCATTTGATAATAGCTCTCAGATGATGAGCAATCACATAAGCATTTGGATGAATTGGGGAGGCTCGATGAGAACATGTTTCATACATTGCACAACATTGAGGTTCACCAGAATTGCATCGTAAGAGCCTTTAATAAGAAGGTTCACATCTCTTAATTCCTTAATTTAGAATTGGCATCATTGCTCATAACCCCAATGATACTAGGAAAGAATCCTCCAAAGCTGGAACCTAAATGGTAAGGACCTTGTATCATACATAATTTCTATCATGATAGAGCTTACTCATTGTCCATAGTGGATGGAGGGCATGTTACACCCCCCACTATAGCGTGGTTTTACAATAAATATATTTCATAGTTGTAATCACATGGGAATCCATACCAATGTAAGTTCCACTAATTCCTTCTAGTTACATGATGTTAAACTATACAAGTTCATCCAGATTACATGATGTTAAACTGTACAAGTTCATCCTGGTTACATGATGTTAAACATTACAAGTTCATCATGGTTACATGACGTTAAACAATACAAGATCATCCTAACAACATGAATTCAAATTGTACGAAGAAGTCCTGACAATAAGAATTTAAACTTAATGGTATACTATGTCCTTACTGCATGACATTAAACTACGCAGCTTATGTCCTTGTTGCGTGATGTTAAACTTCATGGTTCCTAAAGAACTATGTATGGATTGATTACTAACATTTTAGGATATGTAGTGATGCCCAAACCTCTAGTTCTGGGTCCATCCCATTCTTTATCTTCCTACACATTGTTTGATCCATTTTTTTACTGTAAGAAGTTAAACTTCACAGATAATTTCATTTCCTCATGACATTAAACTGAATGGGTTTTATAGAACTTAGTATGTATTGATTCTCATTTTCAATGCAATATATAGGGATGCATCGATAATATATCTTGTTCCATCCACCATATGATTAAAAATATCCCATTATGATCCTTAATTTCCTCTACATAGTGAGAGGAACCATTATCATTCCTTGTGTCTCACACCAAGCATAGCTCATGTGATCTTATGAATTTTTGTAAGGGCTTACCTATACAAACAAGGCACTAAAACTTATGATAGACTCATCATGGTCCTTAGTGTAAGACCATAAAAGGAATACCATGATTCCTCACTATATGAAATCAAATTACATAGTTGATGTCCCTTACATGACATAAAACTTCACATTCCTGTGGACCTCACCCAAGAGGACCATAATTTCAAGTGTTGATCTCCTACCACAACTACTTTTAAAAACTATGTGTGAATTGATTCCTGGAATCATAGGATATGTAGTGAAGTCTGACTCTTCAATCCTGGGTCTAGTCACAACAAATATAAAAATTCTCCTCTCTGTGTATAGGCCAGAATTGTATAGGAAGGTTATTCTCCAAGAACTAGATGTGGCTTGATTATTATTTTCACGAGGTACATAGTGACACTTGGACTTATATCCTTGGGCCGAGATGAAATATTTTCATTATTTTATTTCATTTCATCTTTTCCCACACCACATGATGTTAAAATACATGGGATTTCAAGAACTACATATTGCCCGATTCCTATTTCCATAGGATATGTAGTGAAACACATATTTCCATCCTTAGGTCTAGCCAAAATTCCCCTTTTCATGTTGGGAAGCCCACGTCCTTACCGCATGAAATTAAACTGCATGGTTCCTCAATAACTATGTGTAGATTGATTCCTATCATCATAGGATACGTAGTGACTTCTAGATCTCCAATCATGGGCCCAGCTACAGTGATCAATGGAAATAATACCCACCTCTATGAATGTGCTAGACTTGTTGACTATTTCCCGTTCAAGAACTATATATGGCTTGATTCCTATCATCACAGGATATGTAGTGACATCCAGATCCCCAATATTGGGACCATCTGTAACAACTAATAATAAATTCACCCTAAACTACATAGGGTACTAGGACATACAAGCTCACTCTACCTATATACGAGTCATATCTATGCCCGGTCTACTTGCACATATAATATGCCTGCACAATTTTTCATGTCGGTTACCACATCCTTACCACATGAAATTAAACTACACTAAAGTACATACTTACTGCATGACATTAAACTCCAAGGTGAACACCCTGATCGCATGATATTAAAACTACACAAATGTCCTTATTTCATTACAATAAACTGCACAGAACGTGTCCTTACCTCATGATGTTAAACTGAATGGAAAATTTCCCCTCTAAATGACGATAAACTGTGTAGTTCATCACCCATTTTTCATCCCCAATCAAGGGACCACAAGAGACTTACCCCAGTCAGGAAAAGTATGGGGTGATTCCATCGTCTTTTAAATCACCTCTATCCTTAATTCACACTTCATGCCTCGAGTGCATCATGTTGCTTAAAACCTTCCATAGGCCTTATAAAGGATACCCGACTTCATATTACCCTTTACTTGACTATGATTGTATTCCTATGTCTCCTGCATATGTGCCTATGTTCATCAACCAAATGTGTCACTCTGCAAAAAGGGTTTTCTGATCCTTATGAGCACTCATATCATTGTGGAAGAACTCAACGCCTCAGTGTGATCTGAAATACTCTCAGTATGATTTTCCCATATCATTACTCATGAACCAAAAACCTTGATCCATGATTTACAACATTTCTATCTCCCGATTGAGAGGATGATGGGGTACTCTTGACCCCGGGTATCCTAATTGGTCTCTTGTGTAACATCCACCATATTTGGTCCAAGTGCATCATGACCTTAAATTGCCTACACTTTTGGTCAATGTTATACAACCATAAACTCTATCCTATAATGTTCCAAATCACAAGACTTTAAACTACTAGAGAAAGAGGCACACAACTTGTCAGGATGAAAACCCATAAAGGGTGGCCTAATAAAAATTCAAGTCTTCACTCACTAAAATCTTCATCTCAAGAGTTTAGGAAAAATTATGGCACAAATAAATAATAAAAAAAATCTTGTTGGTCTACTCTTTGGACCTATTAAAAGTCAATCTACGCTCACTAGACCCCCTAGTTTTAGAAAAAAGTTATAGTAATGGTTTTTCACATTTCTTAACTATTAGAATATGTTTTGTAGGCCTTAACATAACTTTTATGGTGCTCGAACCGTACTTGTATATTAAACTTTCCTCAAATCACACTTCATGATTTGGGGTGCCTCGGATCACCATAAATCATCCATGTACCTTGGAAAGGATACTCGGATTCAAGGACCCTTTTCTTGATTATGAATGTATGTTTATGTCTCATGCATATGTACCTATGGTCCTCAACCAAAAGAGTCGCTCTATAAAAAGGTCTTTATAATCCTTGTGAGCCTTGACATCGTTGCAATAGAACTCAACACCTCAGTATGATCTGAACTACTCCTGATATGACTATCCCATATCATCCTCCTGACCCGATCACTTCAAAACATGGCTTACAATATTCATACCAAACTATCTAATTGGATTAAAAATCCCTGTCGTTACATCACCATATTTCGTACCCTTTCTCAAGTCTGTAATAAGGAAATACATTTCCAAACCTTGATGGCCTACACCTCATGATTCAAAACCACAAGGTGGTTGGGCTCGAGCTTCACAATCAAGAACTGAACTTCCCTAGGGTTCTAGAACTCTTCTTGTATAGATTTATTCCCATACCCAACCTCTTCATCTGGATGTTTGAGTCTTCATAAATCTTTCATGGACCTCATAAAGGAGTGGAGATCATATTTTTATTGACCATGCTACTAACACATAAGGTCCTTGAACCATCAACTAAAGGCATCTCATCCTTTCCATAAAGTAGATCCAATATTTTTGAGCCCCAGAAACACCATGGAGGAACCTGGAATCTGAAAATGTCATGGGACATACCCAGAAAGTTTTCCCCATCTAATATTCACAGACTCAAAATTTTGGGTTATAATTTACATCACCCTTATTCTAACTATCTAGGAATACATAGCCTCCCTATTATTTTTCCCTCAATTGATACTATATCCATAAATATTCCATAGACCCTGGAAAAGATACCTAGCTTCAAGAGACCCTTTTATTTACTATTCATGTATTCCTATGTATCTTGCATATGCGCATATGGTCATCAACCAAATGTGTTACTCTACAAAAAGGGTTTTTTGATCCTTGTGAGCCCTTGAAACACCACAATAGAACCTAACACCCCAGAGTGTTTTAGGTCATTCCTGGTATGTCTGCACCATATTCCATGATCATCGATAAGGTCTGAGCTAAAAGAACCTAAAATAAAGCAATATCAGGTCCGATCTAAAATACCCTAAACTAAATCCATATCTAGTCTGAGATAAAATACCCTAAACTAAAGCAATATAAGGTTCAAGAAAAAATACCATAAACTAAATCAATATAATATTCAAGATAAAAGAACCTAAACTAAACCAATAGAAGGTATGATCTAAAAGACCCTAAACAAAAAAAATAGAAGGTCTGAGCTAAAATACCATAAACTAAATTGATATCAGGTCTGATCGAAAAGAATATAAACTAATGTGATATCATGTTTGAGCTAAAAGACCCTAAACTAAATCTATATTAGTTCTGAGCTAAAATAACCTAAACTAAATCAATATTAGTTTCAAGCTAAAAGACCCTAAACTAAATAGATATCAGGTCCGAGCTCAAAGACTCTAAACTAAATCAATATCAGGTTTGATATAAAATAACCTAAACTAAAGCAATATCAGGTCTGAGATAAAATACCCTAAACTAAATCAATATAATGTCTGGGATAAAAGACCCTAAACTAAAACACAATAGAAATTTGGACCGTAAGAATGATAAAACCTATAAGACCCACCATATGGACTTTATAGTAATCAAGATTCACTCACTAATCCTATTGGTTTTGGAAAATTACAGAGTGCTCTCTCTACAAGACATATATCCTAACCAATTATCCTTCTTCAAGTCAGGTAATCATAAGATAGATGGAATATATGTATCAATGAATAATATCGTGTTGGTGGGTATTCATGAGCATATATGAAAGAGGAATCTTTTAGAATTTCAATATTCAAATCTAGTCATTCATGTTTACTTGATATTATTCAAGGGATGTGTATTGTTATCAATTCATATTGGAGAAAAGAAATGTCATTCATATCATCAATGGAAGAAAAAATTTATAGTAACATAGATGGTCCAGGAAAATACATTCGTTGATAATGTGGGAAGCGGGAATCTCTAAAATTAGGATTCTCTCCAATAATATCAACAAAAATAGAGTACATGTAATTATGATAAGATTCGATCTAATGATCTGAACAAGTCATAGAGGGTCTAATAGGAATCACTGTTTAAATGACGGAGTAACACCTACCCTGTCTCTTCCACTTATTCCCCAGGACAGAGAGTCTCGACCAAAGTAGTCAAATCTTTGACTCCCTTCTGAGAAGTATCTAATGATGATGATGATGTTGAAAGGCCAGACCTTAGACGGGCTATGATTTACTCATTACTTCATATCTACACAGTCTAGGAATCCATCTGATCTTGCAGTTTAGATATCAACATGCAACCCTACTCCAACACCTCTCACATATCCTTCATCTTCCCAAAAAGGGGATCCTCATCTGCAAGATCATGAAAGTACCTATATTTTATGTCTAAGTCTCACCGATTAAGGAAATTTTCATCATGATGTCCTACAATGGTTGTAGATTAGAACCACCTACCCCCAAGTCATGAAATAGCTCATGAAGGTGGTCTCATTGGTCATGAAATTCTTCCAAGGGAATCTCAGAAATCAAGTCATGAATCTATCACTAGATCAGACTATGTTGTGTTTGAGCCTCTATAAAGGATAGAGCAGGTGCAGTAGGAGGAGGAATAACCAGTTGATCAGGTAAGGAAGAAGGGGAGGAAGACACATATTCTCTTTTGTTAATAGGCATATCATCCATAGCATGTGATGGAGAACTAACCTCATTAACATATTCTATCTCACTGTTGATGTAGTCTTAACTAGAATAAGGTAACTTCCTTAACATCTCACCTAGTTCTTCAATCAATTCCATCATCTCCACAGATAGAGGGGTTGGAGAGGAAAAAGGTCAGTCCACATGATAGGCCAGCTGTCTTAGCACACCACTCAGATAAGCTGCTTCCTAAGCCTAGCCATAATCTTGGGTAAAAAAGGTGGGAGAATCAGTAAGAGGAAGTATGATATCAGCCTCAGTATCTTCATGTGAAAGCATCATCCAAAATTGTTGGATGACCCCATGATGTCACTCCCCTCGTATGCTAGCTAAGGGAAGAGGGGAAACCCCTTTCGTGTAGCCAAACTAATGAGTGAATCAATATGGTGTATAAGGATCACAGATGATTAGCTCATCCACCATTGCTATAAGAACCCCTTCCCAAAGAGATATCACATGTGACCTTTCATCAAGGGAACCTCTGTATTTATCAATAATCATCCCAGTTGGTGCATGGTAGGGGTGAAATTGAAACAATCATATTGGATCAGTGCATCCTTAACCTCAGCAGGGCTTAGCGACATGGTTTCAACCTAAGATATATTCATAAATATAGGATGAGATAAGGCGTCTGGGATCTTAGTGGAATTATATTATTCATAAAAATGAAAATTCTTTTTTATCCATCCAAACAAAAACTAGAGAGGACCATTGATCCTATAAGGGGTGATTCCTTGTTAAATATAGACTAGGAGTTGATAAAGGCATGAAAGGACCGGAACTTCCAAATTGAGGTGTTTTCCTTACTCAAGATGTGTTTTCATCACCAATGTGTTGACACAAATCCATGAACACACATCCCCAGCCGAGAAAATCCATCCATTAATAAACATGTACATAAAACCTACCATCCTAAGGTCCGGGGAGATCTTTGAATTCACTCAGTAGCCCCATGAGGTATAGTCCCCAACTTTCAAGATAGAACAATACAAGCCATAATAATAATGGACCTTATGGGAAGGGTACCGATGAGGGCGTATGGAAGTTAGCCTGACCCCAATGCAGCACATAAAATTATTGGTTCAGTCCTTTAAATAAATGAGTGAGCACATCATTAGATTCTTCCTCAGTTTCTCCTTCACAATGGTAAGCATTTCCTTCTCCAAAATGGGAGTCTGTAAGGGATCATCCCAAACATCAATAGTATGGAGAAACTCATCATACATCTCTTTGATAGGGGTAATCCCACCCAATTGGTAGATGTACCATAGGCTGATGCCTACTTCACCATGATACAAACGGAATGTGTTAGTACCAGGGCACCAATGGATGATCATTTCTCTAAAGAGATCAGGATATTGGTAGATGATGAATTGGGAAATACACATGGATTAAAAAATATGAACCCTAAATAACTGATCAAAAAACTCTAAGAAACTTTTCCTAACCTAGAAGGTCCATGCCCATTCGTTATAAAATTTACCACTAGGATGGAGATCCTATTTTGAGCTCCATCCACTACCATTATTATTCAGAGAGGAGGAAAATATACTAGATTATTTATGATTGGTAGGATGGTGAGTGAAATCACATCCATATATACCCAAGTTAGAGTTTTTCTAACATCTAATACAAACCCTGGGGTAGAACTGTGACCAACTAGACTTCCTCAGCAACTATCATCTGAATGCAGTGTGAAGAAGTTGACACCCAATGAGATGGAAGATTGAATTTTGAAGGGGGATGATGGTATCATCTATCAAACCAAACCTTTATAGAGGTATCTGATGAGATAAGGGATAATCCTAAATATTATATGAGAGGAACCTCTTTAGAAAATTATTATCAGAATACACATGATATCTAGGGTCGGTATTGCAATTTCTTGAAATCATGGCCCTTTGATTTGATGTAGCTGAGGGAGATCGATGGGAACCAGATTCCATATGAATAAAATTATATGGTGTATGTTAGTAAGATGAAATAAAATCTTGTTGATGGAAATAAATAATAAACCATCACATCATGTTCATCTCATGAATTGTGAAGGGGTTTACGAATCGCATAAGGAGTTTGTAAATCACCTAACTCCCAAAAATATCATGGGTCACATAACCCCACATGGCACCACATGATCACATGACCCCTTGGAGACTCTTGATCGTGTGACCTAGACATGGTCACATGAGTCACATGATATTCTATTGATCGTATGATCAAATTATCATACCCCATGAAATACTAAAGACAATCACAATCCTCATGTCCAAAGTTCAAATAGTTACCAAAATATTTTTTGTTTTGGTTAGAATGAGTTCCTATGAAAAATAATTTTTTCAGAACAGTTCTCTCGAATGTATGCTCATGATGAGGTCTCATGATCAGGTCTTATGGAAGGGTATTGCGATGAGGGTATGCAATGGAAGAAAGGCGAGAGCGCTCTGATGAATGAGTAGAAATGAATGTTATCCACCCCCTATATATATGGAATTCCTTGTAATACCAAGTGTCAACTGATAGACCAAGTGTTTCCCAAGACACCAATTTGTGATAGTTCTAAAGACTCAGGCATGTATTTACTTTCCTTAGAACTGAGCCCTTTTCCCCGTGGACGTCACTCTTAGGGGGGGATTTTTTGACACCCATCAAATAAGCACTAAAAAATCCACAAACGAATAAATACCTAAATATGGTTATTATTTTCCCAACAAAAATAAAAGGAAGGATAAGGTGATTAAGACTCGTGGATCATGTAAACCTCAAAGAGATACGCAATTGTGTGTCAATCATAATTTCAAGTGAAATAACTATAAAAAATGTTGAACCTTCAATGGATCTTATGGAACCCCTTTTTATTAATCCTCCTACTCTTGTGAAGGTACCCTAGACAACTAGTGGTCATTCTAAGTAAACTGAATAAACTCCCATATTCCACATAGTTTTTCAACTTGCGAGCATCTGAAAACCCATCTAGAAATCCTTTATTAATAGGAGAAAAATATCCAAAAGGAAGGAGCCTCTTGTAGTCATAAAACTCATGTGATGGATCATCGATAGAGATAATTTTTTCTCTCAACGACATTAAAACAAACTCACGATACCCCCAATCCATTCCAAAATAAAACAAAGGAAATAAAAGGGGTGGAGGCAGGAGCCACTCACGGTCGTAAAAGTCATGTGAAGCGCCCATAGAAGTCCACAACACACTACAACAACCCAGCGATGTACCCAAATCATCTCGCAAAAGCCCTTTGTATTTCCATCCTCATCACGTGAAGGTCCTTAGGTATGTCTAGGTGACCTCGCACTCCCCATTTGAATCCCCAAGGAAAATGGATGGATTTTTCATGAAATGCTTGTGCATCACCATATGACCTTTATTGGCCATGCGATGGATCACCAATAGGTAGAGTATTTGTTTTCTACAATACTCAAGAACCCTCATGAACTCCCCAACCTTTGTAACATAAAAAAGGAAATAAAATATGGAGGAGATGGAAGCCTCTCATGGTCGTAAAACGCTTTTTATGTGCTAAGGATGTCTGAATAATAGTCTCGTAAGACCCCTAGACAAGTCGGCCTGATCCCACAAAGGCCCCCTAACAAGCCATCCTTGCCTCATGAAAATTCCCTGACAAGTCACCCAAGATCATTTGAATCCCCTCTAGAGTCACCTTGACCTTGTAGAAGCCCTTGGATATGTCAATATGACAATATGGAGGTACATAGTCATACCCAAATGATTAAACAAGTCCCCATTAATTGGAAATAATCCAATAAAGGAGGAATTTATGGGAGGGACTTGCAGTCACTGAAAATCAAGCGATTCCCTCGGAGTGATCCATGGAAGAGACCCATGAGGATGCATAACACTAAAGCTCTTCATTGACACCATCCTAGATTTTCATGATACATTCCATGAAAACTGGAAAATTATCCGGTTAGTGAGGCATATAAATCACCCAAACCATCATCAAAAATTCACTAATACTTACCACAATGAATAGGATGGCTCTCTGGACAAGAATTTTTCCCTTTTTCATTTAGATCTAGAGTAGGTTTATCAGAGCGCCTGATCTTGTGACCAGTAAGTCTTCTGTCAGGTAATATATTGGTGAACTTCTGAAGAAATAACACACCCTGCATAAAGTAATTCACATGACCAGTCATAGATCATGCTAAGGACTTATGGCAGGACAAGTGAGGAACATCTTGCACATCTGATAGATCGTGTGAGACTTAAAATAAACTGAAACTACATAAATCTAAGGCATTCACAATATAAATGCTAGAACAAAGATTAAAGGTGGAAGACCAAAGGGGAAAATTATTGGAACCAAGGTTATTATTTACTATAAATAGGGTTTGGTTTGTGTTTTTTGTCAATCCTCGCATGGAAGTCTAATGGATGGTTAGGGAGATTGCAAGGAAAGGGATCATAAAGTTCAGTGTGAAAGTAGTATTTAAGGTGGCATAATTTCTCAGTGTTTTCCAAATTTTTGGAGTCTAAAATTTGGAGAATGAAAAGCATTGAGAAAACTAGTTTCTCTTGAAGGCCTTATGAAAATATGTAAAATGAATACGTTTCACAGAGATGGACTTATTGATTTTTTTTCGCAAAGGATTAATGAATTGAGGTGGTGTTCTCTACGATTACGAGAATTTGAGCTTTGAGCTTCGCAAAAAGTATTCTTCTAGAATAAAAATTTCATAAATATGGTAAAGGCATGGATTTTGGAAAGACTGGATTGTGTATTTGGAAGATAGGAAGCATTTCAATTTGAGACGTTGTTGCTTTATGATTATGAGAAATGGAGCATTACGAGTGAACATCACGGTGGTACAAAGGATCTTGATGGAAGACTTTGTGACTACGACGTGATTTGAAAACTAAAATGTGTCTATCGTGGGGTGTGTAAAAAAATTATTTACTAAGTTAAAATATATTATAGTGGTTAACCTAGGTTTTCTCTATAGATGAGCACTCAACAATCATTTATGTCACTTTAAATTTGATAATGAAGTTGGGTTGTTTTTTATATTGTTTGGTTTTAAAAAAAAGAAATGAAACTAAAGATAGAAACAAATTAAAATATTTAAAGAAAATTGAAAAATAATTCAATTAAAAAAAGTTATAATAATTGGGTGATCAGGTTGGGGCTGGTTTTTCAATTGTAATGTTATCATAGTTCCAGTTTTCTTCAATCCTCTTCTGTCATATCGGTTTAAGTGATATTTCACAATCACTTCCTATAACTCCCTTGGTAAATGGTGATGGTAAGATTAAACCTTAACAATATCTCATCTCAGTATAATCTCCTTCCTATGTGTTAAATAGATGTATAAAATACCCTCAATTGAGTTAAGAAATCTCGATCGGGTCTTGTTTATCCCAAATAATTAAGAATATTCAACACCCCTACCACACGTACTAACGATCGTCGAGTACTTCACCACTAAGCCCTGATCTATTTCATCATATATAGACCAAAACCAAGTGGAATGAGATTATGAAAATTTGCACAAGAAATAATAACAATAAAATATTAAATCAAATATGATTTCATAAGATAATAAAACCATTTATTATAATTTGAAAACAACTTCAAAGAAGAGAGAGAGTTTTTATTCAATCAAATGAAAGAACTAAAACATTACAAAAGATAAAACCTAAACTTCCACAATAACTCAGAATATTTACCCCACCATTTTAAGGGTAATTGAGAATAATTGGTAATAATAATTCATTAGAAAACTAAGAAGAAGAAAAAAAAGAAGGAACATAAAGTTTCTCCTCCATAATATTTTCTTCATAATGATAGCTTTGGTTCTCCCACCATATGGTCAAATAATTCCGATTTATCTTCTTATAGGATGTTTTTAATGGAGTTAGGAATACACCCTCGAAATTTTAGAGAATTTGGAGCCGTTTTGAATGAGTTATGGCCGAATTAGTAGACCTGACTTTTCTGGGCATCAAATCACTATTCCACCAACCCTACTTTGACCGGTTGAAGGGTGGCCTAAATGAAATAATTTCTCCATTAAACGTAATGTGAAACTTCCTAGTCAAGTTGGATTTAGAACCCAGCTAGAAGCATCCAATTTTTTTGTCAGTATCCATAGATATACCTCATTGAATGAGGTAAGGTCCATTCTATTGTCCAGAATAAGTGTTCACATTGACTGATTTTTTTTGGCTTGTTGGAGTTCGAATTGGCTTTGGGTACAAAAGACTTATTTGTATCCCACGACCCATTTCATCCTAAAAAAAATAATCACATTAATTGGATGAAATTTTTTGGATTTATGCTCGAAATACAAAGGCAACATAAAACTGTTAAATGTCCAAAATTAACCAATTTTCACACTTAAGATCAAAACTCACTAAAAGTCATAAAATGATGAAAATAAGATAAAATTGATTAATGGGAAGGGTTTAAATCATTGAAAAAAAATTAAAAATAATGAAAATATTAACTATATCAATCCCCCCACACTTATCACTTGGACTCCTGGACAAGTAAACATCAAAATCAAATCAAAGAAAATTTAAAACACATATCCATGAGATCTAACAATTTATCACCAAGAAACAAAAGATATCATGCCTCATAAAAAACAATTATTTCAAGTTCTCAATTTATATAATTCTATATATTTACACTTCATTTCTCCTTCCATGCACACAAAACAATTACCTCACTTTCATTTTCTCTCATCGCACAAATTTCATCTTTTTAGCAATGTCTTTCTCATCCAAACTCATACAAGGGTCACCATAGGCTTGATAAATTCCTAAATATCCACCTGATGTGATTTAAGGGGAAGTGGTAGTTATCACAATTTTAATGGAATTGGGATTTATTGCAATTTTAAGGGAATAATTTCATTATACATACTTTTGAATATCATTCACTTTACTTTAGCTAGAAACATCCTCCTTGATCCTTGATTTTTAAAACATCAAATCCTACCAACCTTAATCTTCATAGTCATTTGAACCTTTATTGAAAATTTCTCATGATTTTATGTAAATTTTTTCTTTACAAAGTGGATAAATTGGTTCCTTTATAATCCTATATATAAGGATCATTTTCACATGATATGAGCACAAATATACTTGAATTATATCATGAGTTATGAGAGAAAATATTCAATAGAGGTAGATCATGATTTAGCATGCCTAATAATAATTAATTGAAAATGTTTAAGGAATTAAAGGATATGATCCACCATTATATATGGGAAAAATTAAAATGATTGGACTTATTGGTATTTTGGAAAGTGTTAAATTTAATTGATATTTTATGTGGATTTTTGAAAGTTTTATTTAACATTGATAATTTATTTATTTTATTTCATTGAAATTTGAATATTGGTAGAATTTGTGACCTTAATAATTTAATTTTTAGATTTAATGCATGAGGCCAATCATGGTTTAAGGGTGGGGATATTTTACACACTCATTTTTTCATGCATAATTTTAAGTGTTTTTGAATGACTTTTTGATAGATTTCAATGGATATTTCCTTATAATAAATTGTTTTATTAAAAATGGGAAATTAAAAATTAAGAATTTAAATGGGTATAAAATGAATGAGAATATTTAATTTTGAATTTTTGTAATTTAATTATTATATTATCTGAGAATTTACTAAGTGTTTCTGAATTTTTTAGGTGTTAAAAAAATGTGCCAGCTCAAGGATAGCCTTCAAATTGTGGTACACATGCCACTTATCTAGGACCAATAGGGACCGGCCGGCCATGAATCTCACTAGGAGGTCCTTCCTAAGAAGCTAAGAGACATGAACCCATGGTGCACAGATGGTTTGAGGATAGTGTGAGAACTGTCATGTGGTGGTCAAGCCCACACAGAAATGAGAGGAGAGTCTCGTCGAGATGAGGCGGTCCACAACGGTGGGTGGGGGTCCTCCAACCCCCTTTAGACTTCACTGCCACCTCAATGTCATGACTTGATACTTATTCATACATGTATCACCTTCCATTTTTCAATTTGAGATGTTTTCTATTGGTATTATTCATCATTTAAATCAAACGTTGTCGTCCCACCAAATTTTCACATACCCTGCCTCAAACATATCCCTCACCATCCTCTGTCTCACTCTCCACCTTCGTCCTCAATTTCCACTGCATATTATCATCGGAACCACCATGGACGACCACATGGAAACTCGAACACGATCTATTTCCCACTTTTGAGGCCTACTAATGCCATAGATAATCTCAATAGATTGTACCGACCTGACCATCTTGATGCTTAATTCGGCCATTTTGTTTTCACTGGGAAATCACACCACTCACTAGAGAACCATCAGGGAATTCATATGAAAACCTCAAGATCATGCCATTTATTAATACTAGAGATTGATAACACCACTAGTCATATCTGAGAATCTTTATAATCCCCATGAATCCCATTTTGAAAACTATTGACTCCCTCCATCCACTGTGAAGGTTGAAGGGCTTAATGAATATTATTGCATCACTTCCACAATGCCTCGCCACTACCACACCTACTGAGAGTTATGATGAAACATGGAACCGATCCATGAAATTCCATGAAAAATGAAGGTGGAGATTTCATAGTGTGCACCCTTTATGTCATTTTCTCTATGTGGGTAGTGGAATTTTAAATATACATAATCTATTATTGGTGCAATGGTATATGTGATCTACCATTGGTGAAATGCTATATATGATCTACTGTTGAAGCAATGGTAGATCTGGAGTAATCACCTGATGTTGTTAGTTTCACCAAAGAGGATTCTGGATCACTTGAAGAGGTACACTGATTACATTTTAGCACCAAATAGAATAGTTTTTCCCCATTCATGACATGTTGTCACCGCCAAGGAGATGCTTCCACACTTTACTGTCAGTGGTGAGTATGATCTACCATTGAGATAGTGGTAGATCTAGAGGATTCACCTCATGCACAACCCACTGCCTGATGAACCACTGTGGAGAAGGTTGAGGCAATAGATTCTTTTCAAATGCACCATGGAAGATTGATGAAATGGATTATTTTAAAGACCAATAGTGGATGAGCCACACTGGTAGATCATGGCACTAACAGTGGATCCTAGGAATGGTGGATCATGAATGAACAGTATATGTGCAATGGTGGATATGATCTACCATCGTGACAATGGTATATGATTAATGGTACATGATACTATAGCCACTATGGAATTTTATATCAGTGATGGAATTTTTAAACACTAGGGAATTTATTAGATTCAATGTAGAATATATTTATATATATATATATATTCAATGATTGAAAAATATATAAAGATACAAATGAGTGAGATAAATTCATTTCATCCCTCTGTAAATAAATGGATGTTGCGCCACTGAAAAATGATTAAATATTTAGAGGATTGGGAGAGGACTGCTCTTGTATGCTCTATTTTTACTACTTTTATTTTTCTTAGATTTTATTATCCCTTCTTCCCCTTCTACCTCAATTGTTTCCCTTTTAATGGAGAGGTAGAAACTTTTTTTTGTTGGGTGAATGGGAGGTGACCACATGTGATTCTTGTGTCCTAGTCTTTATAAAATTATTTTATCTATTTTTATTTTTTAAATGGTTTTCAATTCATGATTTCAAAATTTTAATGGGTTATGATTTTATTTTTATTCCAAATATAAATATTTTAAATTTCCTTGATAAATAAATTTTTTCTCCATCTTATTGGTTTTGGATCACACTAATTGGGTGATCGATCAAGTGGATAAGTGTTTGGTGATTACTAAACACATACGAAAGAAATAGTAAACTAATTTGGACACTTGGGATACTCAATACATGATTTAGTATTGAATAGGTGATCCAAATGAGACGTGATGCGAATTTCATGAATTGGAAGGAGAATAATCCAACCAAGGAAATTTTGTGGATTACTTTGAGCGCATCGCAATTTACTGTTTTATTCCACCCATATACCACTGTATTAAACTGGTTCTATATTTTAAATTCCAATTATTATAAAAAAAATCACATCATTTTTTATTCAATAATATTGTGATTTTAACTATTAAAAAGGGAAATTTCACTTGATCTGATGATTTCATTGAAGTTGAAGGTGATTTGGAGATCCCATGATGATGCAGAAGGAAAATGGGCCAAACTGCATGGAAGTCCATGAACACATGTCTGTCATTTTTTATGTTTTGTGAACTTAGTGCATCCAAATGGGATGAAATTTGTTGATAAGATCCATATATACATGGGATATAACTTTAATTAAGGAACAAAAGTCCAATTAATCCATTAAAAGGCCCAAATGAACCGATCTGTCCAATAGAATGAATACGCATGGAGTAAAAAGTTTTTCTATGTATTTTAGAAATATCTCTTATTATATACATTCTACAGCCACCAAATTTTACATGAAGATATAAGAGGTGTATTAAAACATATTTTAAGTTTTTTCCAAATTTATTTAATATATTATGGGATCCCAAAAATATAGACCAAGTGGATTCTCAAAATCAGGGTTCCCAAAACCACCTCCCACTTTGCCTATAAATTGGCATCTTGGGAACCCCATTTGGAAGTTCGGTCAGGAGGAAAGGTGCTACCATTTTTGAGTCCCAAATGATTAATCTCATAATCCCTAGAAGTTATGGAGTTTATTATAAGTTCTAATTCAACATCTAGGGCTTCCTCCCTTTTTATGGGGTTCTAAACTCCTTGTCATCACCTTGGTAGGAGCGTGATGTAATCACGAGCTTTATGTTTGTATTGTTTTGAATGATATATTTAATTCCACGTTGTATGTTATTTTTATTCATCCTATATTATTGTTTAATTGATTTATGTATTATTATTTCATGCTAAAACTCATATGATCATGTTTGGGGTACCCTTTCTTGTGATGTTTCACCCACCATTTATCCCTTTTTCTTCCCCCTTTCAATTTTTGTGTTTATGTGGATCATATTGGTCAATTTAACTCTCATAAAAAATGTTAAGGCCATAAAAATTTATTTCATGGTATCAAAAATAAATAACATAAAAACAAGAATAGTTCATAGAGTTCTATGTGTGTTTCCTTGGTGAGTTTCGGCTATGAAGTCGTACACAAATCACCCATTCATTAGTGGTATTCGGTGAATATTCTTGTGTTTTCAGATGAACCCTAGGAGTTATCCTAGTGTAAAATCAGTAATATCATATTTATATGTGTTAAAAACCAGGTATTAAAATATCATAACCCTGTATCTTGAAGCGATGAAGGATGATCATCATGATATTTCCTCGAGTTGATCACGCTTAATTGAATCTGTCAATTTCCGCTTCCTTGTATCGCTTTCTTTTATATGTTTTCATCTTAAATAAAAAAAACCAAATTTCATAAAATCCCATTAACTTTTTTCTTAATTTAAACTTTCTTTTTTTTTAATTATATGATCTATGGCTCCATCGATAGATAACCTAGGGTTCCTGCTATACTACAGAAATTCTAGTAAAACTACACAACTAATTTGACTTTCTTAAAAACATGATCAAATTTTGGTGTCATTTCCAAGGAGAAGAGATCATTTTTTTCATTTTTAATTCCTTTTATTTCTTTATTTTACTTATTAATCATTACTTCTTTCAATTTCCCCCTTCCCTTTTGGTTGATTTTGTTTTCGTTTTTGTTTTTGTTTGTTTGTGTGTTTCTTTATTTCTCTCTCTATATATATTATTCTTCTCTCTATTTCTATATAATTATATATTATTACATTATATTTTCTTTTATACTTTAATTATTCTTAATAAATTTTCTTTTATCCATCCTTTATCATAAAAATAAAAAAAAACAGAAAAATAAAAACAAACTTCACAACTTATTTACATGACCCAGTAAGAAAATGAGAAACTTCTTGAATTTGAACAAAAATTTGAAAAGACACTTACTCCAAAATTTGGTCATCTAGAGTAAGAAAATATAGTAACATTGAGTAACCCCTTTTTTAACCTCAATTGGTCCCAAACCAATCAAAAATTGAACCAATTCAAACCCTAGAAATAATTGATGCAAATAATCAGACCTTAAAATAACTGACCAGTACGAGTGTGGAGTACCAACCTGCGTATAGCATACCGCCTTTTTATCACATAAACTTTCATTACATTATACAAAACTGAGGATCTTTAAGGTTTAGTGTCTTGGAAACCAGGAACATAAAACATGAAAACATAAAATATTCTTCTTAAACACTTGAAAGGCTTCTCCTCATGTTCATCCTAGGTTCATTACTGCATCTCAAAACCTGGGGACATACATCAAATGAAAGGGTGAGCAGAAGTCCCAGTAAGGGAAACAAGGGAATCATTTAACATGTGAACTTGAGATACATCAACTATGTCATGAACAAGAACTTTAAGGCATGATAAAAAAATCATGTGGCATATCATAATAAAAATAACATTTTTCATAACTTTAAGATGTGGCTACATCATTTAACATATAAAATCATGAACATATCACCAAGGTCCATCCCCAAGGTGTCATTTGAAAATTACCAAGGTTATTCGCCAAGGTATCGTGAAAATTGTAATCTTTAGTGGTTACATCATTACCCAATGCATTGGAGCGCTATCAGGGCGCACCCTTAAATTTGCCTTTATTATCATGTGAGCCACATATATCATCATCAAACATTTCATAAATAACCCATATAGCATAAACGAAATGGGTTTCATTTCATAATCATAACATTTTAAAAACTGCTTTAAAGACATGATCTTTATATCACTTTAAACCCACGGAAAGGAAAAGCGAGTTTCATGTATGTAAATCCCAGAATTTAAAATAGAACATTTTGATATATATGTGAATACCCATATATAAATAATAGCTTTTAGTATTCACTTAATAACATAAAATAATTTTGAGAAAAATAGAGAGGCATTTTGAAACGAAACTTCTGCAGCATAACGGCTATGTTTCAGGGTTTTAGAAAACATTGAAAAGAGAGGGGACATGGGTCAAACACTCATAAATAACCCATAACATAGTAGAGGGACAAAATATAAAGGATTTTAGAACATGGTAATGAAATTTGAAAGATATACCATATGAAATGAAGAACATGAAAGGAAGACAAAAATAAGATTTCTCTTATGAAAATTCGGCAGCCCAACGGGGTCACTTAACTTCAACAAAAATGAATTGACGAGATCAAATAGGGTCTCTAATAATATGAACATAAAAGATCAGTATGATAGATATAGATATCATACCCCAACATAATACAAAAGGAACTTGAAATACTTTACATGAAAGTAGATCTTTGAAAAATGAGAATGGTGTATGAATCCTTTAAAAATTTGGCAGCCTAACGGCGTTACTTAAAACTTAAAAATACTGAATTGAAGAGATCAAATGGGGTCTCTCATCATATGAACATAAAAGTCCAGTATGATAGATATAGATATCATACCCCAATATAACAAAAAGGAACTTGAACGAATTGACATGAAAGTAGAACTTCAAAATGAGAAGGGTGAAGAACCACTTAAAAATTTGGCAGCCTAACGACGCCACTTAAAACTTAAAAATACTGAATTGAAGAGATCAAATGGGGTATCTCATCATATGATCATAAAATATCAGTATGATAAATTTAGATATAATACCCCAACATAATAAAAAGGAACTTGAAATACTTTACATGAAAATAGATCTTGAAAAACGAGAAGGGAGAAAGAATCCGTTACAAAAATTTCGGCAGCCTAACGGCGCCACTTAAAACTTCATAAAACGAAATAATGAGTGTAAGAGGGGATATCTCATTATATGAACATGAAAATGGAAGTAAGAGGAGTATAAAATAACATCCTCCAACATAAGAACATGGATCATAAAAGGAATTACATAAAAGAGATTACTTGAAATGAAAGAGAGAGGTCGGATCCCTTACCTCAAAACGTAACTCTTAAAACGCAAAGGTTGGGACCTTGAGGGCATGGGGGCACCTTGGGAGGACTCCTTGGGAGGTAATGAGACCATAACTTCGTTGGGGGAGAGTGGGGAGTCGAAAGGATGAGATGATTTCTTGGTATTTATAGGGAAAGTGAGGGGACAAGGCATTAATGGCCAAGGGACACCTCAAAAGTGGTTTTCTCAAAAGCATGGGCCCTCCCATGGTACTTCCCATGGAGTTAGGCCACATGGGGCCCCCAATACAATAATTAAACACCTTTGGCCGGACATCCCTTAAAATATCTCATGAAATCATCATGACATAGTTATGAGATCATTAAACATACTGAAACCCTAAAACTGTATTTTTACTATTCACTGAAAATTCAACTTTCTCAGAAAATTCCCAAAATTTCACCTTAACCAAATATCAATACTCTGATTTCAAAAATGAACTCCATTTCATAAAAATAATTTTTTAAATATTTTTAATTTAATTTTTAAATAAATACACTATTCACCGAAAATTCATTTTTTCAGAAAAATCCCCAAAAATTACCATAACATAATATCGACGCTCTGAGTTCAAAAATGAAATCCATTTTATAAAAATAATTTTCTAAATATTTTTAATTAAATTTTTAATTAAAAAATACTATTCACCTGAAAAAACTAATACTTGAATAATAATTTATGAAACCGTTATTTAACCATTTTATTGAATCACATTACTTAATCAATGTGCGTAGATTAAATTAATACTTTCTTTAAGTGAGATTACTAATCCATTTGGACACATTACTAATCCTAATCATAAAATCACTATTCATAATTTACTATTCATCAAAAATCAAGTTGATCTTATTAGACTCTAAATTTTGTACTGAACATAATTTTAGAAGACCATTTTTTGAAAATCATTACACATTTTTAATTATTTAAGGTTTACATAAACATTTTTAAAATATATTTTTTCTAAAATTTATAAAAAATATGAATACTATATTTATCCCGTCATTTAAAAATTCATAAACTTCATCATAAGAAGAAATCTCAATTTTTATTTAAAACAAAGGATTACACACGGCAGTTACGGTCTCCTTACATAGCCCCTTATCACACCAGCATAGGACCTAAGTGTAAGGTGTGCTAAGGTGAGAGAATCTGAGGGAGGCTCGGCTAACATCGCACGAGTAGTAATTTCTATCAGTTTGAACTTCTCGCAGAGGCGATTCCATTCTAGCTTCACACGATGAAATTTGGCTTGGGTTTGGTCCAGAGCAAAGCCCAATGGTTCTACCTCCTTCCCAAGTTCTGTTAGATGGGCTTCGATCGGTCCAAGACTACTGGGTGAGGCCATAAAATCTTCTTTCTATAATAATTAACCAAGATAACTTGTATTTAGAGACAATAATCAAAACGTTTAGTTTCCAGTGGTCATATTGACCAATGGTTATATAACCGTCTAAACCCAACGGTATCATTTTAATTATAATCATGTTATCAAATGAAACATTTTTGTTGAGTATAAAAATAAATAAAATAACACATAAAATTAGGAAACAATATTTATTCAAAATTTCGGGTCGTTACATTCTTCCCCCTTAAGAAATTGCGTCCTCGCAATTTTTAAAATTGAGTTTTGAAATTTCATTGAAAGTCCCACATCGGAAAAGGAGTCAGTAAAATTATTACTTTAAAATAAAGAAAGGGAAGTACAAAGGTCACCCGAGTTAACCCTCACTAGGATTCCATGTAGGAAAACATGGACATGGAAGAAAAACAAAGGGTCAAGTTCTGGGGGAGAGTGATAGAGAACATGGTTAGGAGAAAGTTAACCATAAGAAAATCCCAAACTTATGATGTTTGTAAACGATCTTTGATTACCTAGTAGGAAACGTTAACCAACAACGTTTTTGTTTTGCGTTCCTTTTCATAATTTTGAGGAATTCATTTACAACATAAAACAAAAACATAAGAAAATATACCTATCTTCATGTAGAGTTGCATCCGTTAATAAGTTTCTACCCAAAACTAATCTTTTCTCCAAGCTATGAGCATTCAAAACTACTTGGTCTCATCAAAACACAAGAATCATATTCATAATACACAAAATATTAACTATCTATTTCTTCTATCTTTAAACATTATCCCAAAAATAGAAAGGGTAAGGTAAAACAACTCTTCAAAAAAAATCCCATAGGAATGGAAACTACTTTTAAATATTCAAAGTTCCATGGTACTACCCAAAGTTCATCATAGACCATTCCATAAATAATGGTCCTTAAGATTCCTCAAAATAAACCAAACTAAGATTGAAACCCAAATACAAGAAGGATTTGATAACATAGTCTTCCAAAATAAACTTCATTGTTCATCTCCAAACAACATCAACCACTCCTAACATCTTATAACAAAAGTAGCTAACCTAAACATATTTTACCCAAGATAGGTTAATCATTCCCATAAGTAACCTAAATTACTATAAGTCCACCTTAAATTCATCGATTCTTCAAAATATAAGTCAACCTTACTCCTCAATGAAAATACCGTAGTAATATATTTACCTCGATCATATAGGGTCCCCAAAATAGTGAACGTCTTCCAAAATAATAATCATATTTTAATCCCCTAATCATCTCTTTCATATTAATATGGAAATCGTCGCATTTCCTATCACATTGGTTGTTGGGACATGTTCTTCCATTTCCCACCATTAACTAAGAATAGAAAGTATAATTAGGGGCTTAAATACTTAGCTAATAATCATGAAAAAGAACTTAAAGCATATAAGGATAACTTGTAGAAGAAAAGTATACCCTAACTTGTGATCCCCTAGGTTCTCATCTAGGTTATCCATGATCATATATTATTATGTGAATATTTATTTTATTTTATCTTTGTTCCTTTAACAATGGTTCATACTAAGCTTATGAATTTACCAAAGCATATCCCCCGGGAGTGTTGTAACCAAGAGTGCAGCAAGGCCCGTTGTCGTGTACCAGTTCCCGTTTGAGTCTAGCTCAAAGCGGTGTTTTCGAGTTTACCCCTATGTACATCTGTTCCAGAGCCACCTCTACCTGCTCGTATCCAGACAGGGATGTATTTGCTTGGAAACCCATTACTCAATACTCACCAAAATACCAGGAAGAATTCCTATATATAAACTTTTCTATAGGCTTCTTACTAAAGTTTTCATATCCTAATTTCCACAAATAACTAAACCATCCTTTGATACCAACTATAGCATCCCGCCTTTTTATCACATAAACTTTCATTACATTATACAAAACTGAGGATCTTTAAGGTTTAGTGTCTTGGAAACCAGGAACTTAAAACATGAAAACATAAAACATTCTTCTTAAACACTTGAAAGGCTTCTCCTCATGTTCATCCTAGGTTCATTACTGCATCTCATAACTTGGGGACATACATCAAATGAAAGGGTGAGCAGAAGGCCCGGTAAGGGAAACAAGGGAATCATTTAACATGTGAACTTGAGATACATCAACTATGTCATGAACAAGAACTTTAAGGCATGATAAAAAAATCATGTGGCATATCATAATAAAAATAACATTTTTCATAACTTTAAGATGTGGCTACATCATTTAACATAGACAATCATGAACATATCACCAAGGTCCATCCCCAAGGTGTCATTTGAAAATTACCAAGGTTATTCAGCAAGGTATCGTGAAAATTGTAATCTCTAGTGGTTACATCATTACCCAATGCATTGGAGCGCTATCAGGGCGCAACCTTAAATTTGACTTTATTATCATGTGAGCTACATATATCATCATCAAACATTTAATAAATAACCCATATAGCATAAACGAAATGGGTTTCATTTCATAATCATAACATTTTAAAAACTGCTTTAAAGACATGATCTTTATATCACTTTAAACCCACGGGAAGGGAAAGTGGGTTTCATGTATGTAAATACCCGAATTTAAAATAGAACATTTTGATATATATGTGAATACCCATATAGAAATAAGATCTTTTAGTATTCACTTAATAACATAAAATAATTTTGAGAAAAATAGAGAGGCATTTTGAGACGAAACTTCTGCAGCATAACGGCTATGTTTTGGGGTTTTAGAAAACATTGAAAAGAGAGGGGACATGGGTCAAACACTCATAAATGACCCATAACACAGTAGAGGGACAAAATATAAAGGATTTTAGAACATGGTAATGAAATTTGAAAGATATACCATATGAAATTAAGAACATGAAAGGAAGACAAAAATAAGATTTCTCTTGTGAAAATTCAGCAGCCCAACGGCGTCACTTAACTTCAACAAAAATGAATTGACGTGATCAAATAGGGTCTGTCATCATATGAACATAAAAGATCAGTATGATAGATATAGAGATCATACCCCAACATAATACAAAAGGAACTTTAAATACTTTACATGAAATTAGATCTTTGAAAAATGAGAATGGCGAACGAATCCCTTAAAAATTTGGCAGTCTAACGGCATTACTTAAAACTTCAAAATAATGAATTGAAGAGATCAAATGGGGTCTCTCATCATATGAACATAAAAGTACAGTATTATAGATATAGAGATCATACCCCAACATAAAAAAAAGGAACTTGAATGAATTGACATGAAATTAGAACTTCAAAACGAGAAGGGTGAAGAACCACTTCGGCAGCCTAACGGCGCCACTTAAAACTTCAAAATACTGAATTGAAGAGATCAAATGGGGTATCTCATCATATGATCATAAAATATTAGTATGATAAATTTAGAGATCATACCCCAACATAATAAAACGGAACTTGAAATACTTTACATGAAAATAGATCTTGAAAAATGAGAAGGGAGAAAGAATCTGTTACAAAAAATTTGGCAGCCTAACGGCGCCACTTACAACTTCATAAAACGAAATAATGAGAGTAAGAGGGGATCTCTCATTATATGAAAATTAAAATGGCATTAAGAGGATTATAAAAGAACATCCTCCAACATACTAACATGGATCATAAAATGAATGACATAAAAGAGATTACTTGAAATGAAAGAGAGAGGTCAGATCCCTTACCTTAAAACGTAACTCTTAAAACTCAAAGGTTGGGACCTTGAGGGCTTGGGGGCACCTTGGGAGGACTCCTTGGGAGGTAATGAGACCAGAACTTCGTTGGGGGAGAGTGGGGAGTCAAAAGGATGAGAGGATTTCTTGGTATTTATAGGGAAAGTGAGGGGACAAGGCATTAATGGCCAAGGGACACCTCAAAAGTGGTTTTCTCAAAAGCATGGGCCCTCCCATGGTACTTCCCATGGAGTTAGGCCACATGGGGCCCCCAATACAATAATTCAACACCTTTGTTCGGCCATCCCTTAAAATATCTCATGGCATCATCATGACACAGTTATGAGATCATTAAACATACTGAAACCCTAAAACTGTATTTTTACTATTCACTGAAAATTCAACTTTCTCAGAAAAATCCCAAAATTTCACCTTAACCAAATATCAATGCTCTGATTTCAAAAATTAACTCCATTTTATAAAAATAATTTTTTAAATATTTTTAATTTAATTTTTAAATAAATACACTATTCACCGAAAATTCATTTTTTCAGAAAAATCCCCCAAAAATTACCATAACATAAAATCGACGCACTGAGTTCAAAAATGAAATCCATTTTATAAAAATAATTTTCTAAATATTTTTAATTAAATTTTTAATTAAAAAACACTATTCACCCGAAAAAACTAATACTTGAATAATAATTTATGAAACCGTTATTTAACCATTTTATTGAATCACATTACTTAATCAAGATGCCTAGATTATATTAATACTTTCTTTAAGTGAGATTACTAATCCATTTGGACACATTACTAATCTTAATCATAAAATCACTATTCATAATTTACTATTCATCAAAAATCAAGTTGATCTTATTAGACTCTAAATTTCGTACTGAACATAATTGTAGAAGACCATTTTTTGAAAATCATTACACATTTTTAATTATTTAAGGTTTACATAAACATTTTTAAAATACCTTTTTTCTAAAATTTATCAAAAATATGCATACTATATTTATCCGATCATTTAAAAATTCATAAACATCATCATAAGAAGAAATCCCAATTTTTATTTAAAACAAAGGATTACACAAGGCAGTTACGGTCTCCTTACATAGCCCATTATCACACCAGAATAGGACCTAAGTGTAAGGTGTGCTAAGGTGAGAGAATCTGAGGGAGGCTTGGCTAACATCGCACGAGTAGTAATTTCTATCAGTTTGAAATTCTCGCAGAGGCGATTCCGTTCTAGCTTCACACGATGAAGTTCGGCTTGGGTTTGGTCCAGAGCAAAGCCCAGTGGTGCTACCTCCTTCCCAAGTTCTATTAGATGGGCTTCAATCAGTCCAAGACTACTGGGTGAGGCCATCGAATCTTCTTTCTATAATAATTAACCAAGATTACTTGTATTTAGAGACAATAATCAAAACGTTTAGTTTCCAGCGGTCATGTTGACCAATGTTCATATAACCGTCTAAACCCAACGGTCTCATTTTAATTATAATCATGTTATCAAATGAAACATTTTTGTTGAGTATAAAAATAAATAAAATAACACATAAAATTAGGAAACAAGATTTATTCAAAATTTCGGGTCGTTACACTGCGTACATCCAATATCCTGAGGAAAAATCCAACATTGAGCTCAGATCAAGACTCATCCACCTACTTTCCAAATTCCATGGTCTTATTGATTAGGACCCTCACAATCATCTTAAGGATTTTCATATAGTGTGCTCCTCCATGAAACCCCAAAATTTGTATGAGGACCTCATTAAGTTTAGGTCCTTCCCTTTCTCCCTTGATGGTGTATCCAAATACTAGTTTTACTATCTACCTTTCAAAATTGGGGGTTGAAATGACCTTAAAAGACTCTTTATAGTGATGTTTTTCCCTACCTCCTAAACTAAATGAATTAGGAAATAAATTTGTGGTGTTAGGAAATCGTAAGGAGAGACCCTTCATGAATATTGGGAGAGATTCAAAAGACTTTGGTCAAGTTTCCCCACCCCTATATTGGTGAAAAACTATTAATTCAATACTTATATGAGGGTATTATCCCCATGGATCTTGGAATGATAGATGTTTTAGCTGGTGGTTCCCTTATTTATAAAACTCCTTCTGATGCTTGTGATTTAATAGTCAACATGGCTCAAAATGTGCAACAATTTGGTACATGAGAAATTCCACCAACCTGAGGAGTTCAAGTGGTAAGTCATTCATCCATATAAAAAAATGTAGATAATAAACTTGATGATATGAATACCCTTATAATTCAATATGATCAAGTACAAGGTAATTCACACTCTCCTACAATTCCATTACATTGTGGTATTTGTTTTGATAACACTCATTTTTCTGACTAGTGCCTGCAACTTCAAGATTCATATGAGTACTATGCAGCAGTATTCCTTGGTTTTCCATTAAAATAAGCACCACCCTTCAAACAATAACTATTCAAGCCAAATCCAAACCTCGGGTGGCAAGCACAACCACAATACTGACAAGGAGGAAACCCAAGCTACCCCAGGTAGAATTGATATCAATAAGGCCTAGGTATGAAACTTTACTATCCCTCAACATCTCTAAACAATCCTCCTCCTCCAAAATCTGAACCAAGCCTCAAAGACATGGTAAATAAAATGTAATCCTAGAACCTCTAGTTCCAATAGACTACATAATCAACAATTCAAGACCTACAAACTCAAGTGGGAAAATTGGAAAACACCATTGGTGAGATTAAGATGCAAGGTTCTAGAAAACTACCATCCAAACCTGTTTCTAATCATAAGGATAAAGGTAATGTATATGAAATTACACTTTGTATTGGTATAGAAGTTTCTCCTTCTACTGATTATACACAATAGGTATGTCCATCACCTGAAAACTCTATTTTCCTACCCTAAAAATATTCAAGTAAATAAAAACAAGACAAAAAGGGTAAAAAAAATTATCATTGAGAATTCCCATAAACAATCTATTCCTCTTCCTTTCCCCTAAAGAATCTCTAAATATAATAAAAATTTTGATAATTAGATTGATAAAGAAATAATGGATACATTTAAAAAGAATCATGTACTTTATTATATGCAATTAAAAAAATCCCTCACTACTCTAAATTTCTTAAAGAGATTTGTACCCATAGAGGGATACTGAAGGGGAATGAAAGAGTCGATCTGGGAATAAATGTATAAACCTTTATTCAACCAGCAATGCCAACCAAATGAAATAATCCATGGACTTTCACGATACCTTGCACTATATGGGAGACATTATTTTCAAATTTTATACTAGATTTAGGTGCTTCAATTAATGTAATACCTTACTCTGTGTACACTTCTATGTAGATTGGAGAGCTTAAACTGATAGGAATCATAGTGAAAATTTCCATCCGGAGCACAACACACCTATTATGAGTGGTTGAGGACATCCTTGTAAAAGTTAAGAATTTCATCTTCCCTACAAACTTTTACATTCTTAATATGGAAGATACCTAAACCCAAGGACATGACCCTCTCATACTTGTAATTCCATTCCTTAAAACATCAAATATGATCATCAACATTCACAATGGTACACTTTCAATGGATTTTGGTGGATAAAAGGTAAGTTTTAATATCCTTGAGGCTATAAAACACCCCATTGAAGATCACTCCACTCTTCCAGTCTATTCGATGGAAGTGCTCTCAAATTATCCACACACACACAATCCTCTCCTCAACCCATACTCTGATTCATTTTCCTCTTCTTAAACCTTGGATAATTTGAGTTTTTATTCATGTTTTGAGTGTTGTTTTGGTTCAAAAAAGTGTAAATTTTGTTCTTTAATTTATCAGTGTGTTAATTCTGAGGGAACCAAGTGTCACGACCCACCTTCACAAAAAAGGAGATAAGGGACAGTAGATTGCCAGATCCTTCCTTATTTAAGTTAAAGAAGAGATAATGACCCCCCGAGACCCACCTTCGATAGGTCCCAGAGTGGTGACCAGCACCAAGGGTATAGAATCACACAAAAAATATAATGAATTACCCTTTTTATTTAATAGGATCGGGAGATAAGATAGAAAACCCCCAACAACACAAAAACTGAAGGTAAAAGTAAAGTCGAAAGTAAACCATTCTCATATGCGTGTTCAAAAGTAAATGATACAAGGCACAAGAACTCCAAAGGTAAAGTAAAAAAGAAAAGGAAAATGACAACAAAAACTTCCCCAATGTCCGAGCTAGTACGGTCCCGCATGACCCCTGAATTCCTCTTGGAAACCTAAAAATAGTTTTATATACGTAGAGTGAGAATACAAGTATACTCAGTAAGGAAAACCAAAGACCCTCATGCACAAGTGGGGAGTAATTCTAATTCCCTGTGAGAAAAGAGATAACCAAAGCACCTAGAGAGGAAAAACTATCCACCCAAGCCTCACCCAGGGCACACTCCCCAAATAACACAAGTCAAGTAATATGTAGTAATAGAACATCGATATTTGGGTACCCAGCACCACTTTCCCACTGGTTATTGAAGACATCCTACGCATTGAACCAATCCCTCCATTCTCACCACAGTCCCACTA
Organism: Viscum album; assembly: GCA_963277665.1. NCBI lineage: Eukaryota > Viridiplantae > Streptophyta > Magnoliopsida > Santalales > Viscaceae > Viscum > Viscum album. The sequence goes on along the minus strand of OY728153.1, from coordinate 566,410,833 downwards.
CCACACTCCACCCGCACACACCTGGGCCACAACCACACATCACGCCCGTAAACACCTGGGCCGCAACCACACATCCCGCCCGCAAACACCTGGTCCACAACCACCACACATAACCATGCCAGCAAACACCTGGGCCAGAACCGTACATCCCGCCCGCAAACACCTGGGCCACAACCACCACGCGTAACCACGCCTGCAAACACCTGGGCAAGAACAACTAATACCACACCCGAAGAAACCTAGGCCTCATCCCGAAGACTCTTGGGAAACAACCTCCCCACACACACCTGGTCCAACCACCACAACTACCCTTCCTGAATAATCTTGAGCTATAATGGACCTCAGGCCATCACAACCTGCCCAAAGAGTCTTGGGCTATTCAAGAAAGGGAGCAGAAAAGGAGCTAATAACCCGCCACTCATAGGAGTGTTGGAAAAAACACCCTCCCCCATGAAATGGGGGTGTTTGGAACTAAGTACTCAACTTGGGTGGGGCGCGAATAAGAAACACAATAAATACAATATATGTATAGGTAACAAGCACTCATCCCAACCTAGGGGCTCCAAAACCTAAGCACAAACACCATCATTACTATTCATTCATAAAAGGAATCACAGCACTCACGTCCAAGTCACAACTCATTCCCAAAACCAATTACCTATTTAAACCATTCTTGTTTTCATGTTCAAGTGATCCCATTTAGGTGAATTCTACACTACTGGGAAACTATCCAGCATAACCATAATCCATAGAAAGAGAAACATCCAAACAACAATTTAATCATTCACACCCGGTTCTCTTGTGAAGTTGCAACAACTAAGGGATCAGTGAGATCCCTCAAAGTACTGGAACCAAACCAAGCCTTGAGATACAGCCCCATATAGCTTCAGGTTCACAACCAACTACCCTGCCACAACAAAGGATCCCATCCTCATCCACTTCACCCCATAATCATCTATCATAACAACCATACATGCCACCAAGATAGAACAAGGAAGTGTCTAGGCTCAAGTACATCATTCACTAAGTTTTCATCTTTCTGTTTGGTTAACCGGGGTGATCACATGAGGATTGTTGTTCACTATACATTCATTTGATTGGCCGATTTTACGTGATTAACCAAATTCCCATATTGGATCCATTCAATTATCACAGAAGACAAGGGTTCATTAGTGCGCAAGGAATGACCACCAACGGCCATGATTTTCAGTGGGCATAGGCCCACACAATTCACAACATAAATAATCAAGGGTAAATAAAAAAACATGGAAGAAAACATCGATCACCCCCCCCCCCCTTCATTATTTAAGGTCTGTTTGTTATCTTCATTAACGTTTAGTTTCATCTATCCTGCAGAAGAAATAGTGTACCCACCCCTCATGATACACAGTAAGGAGAGACAAAGGAAAAATCCCTACTTGGTTGATCAAGGATTGAAGTTCTTCTTCACGCGCCAAGAACTAGGTATGCGCGACTTGAAGGGGAAGGACGTCGGGGATTCCAAAGACAAGCAGAAAAGCTCCAGAATAGGTGCACCACAAGCCTCGGGAAGGAGGTACTCCAAGAACACCAAGGAGAAGAAAGAAATCCATCCAATAAGAAGAAGAAGAAGGAATTCCCGTGCGATATAAGGATGAGAACCCATTGTTGTGGGATATGGAAATTTGAACGGTTTTAAATTCGGATCGTGGTTCCCCACACGGTTGGGTAGTTATTCACGATGGAATTAATCGTCATTTATCAATTCTCCTCGAAGGGGTGGTCATAACGGCTATGCATTAAACAGTTTTCTTTAATCATAAGGAAACGCGTAACAGGGGTGGATCTGGAAGGTATGGGGAAGGGCGTGATACCGAGGAAAAAACCTCACGTTTTGGTAAGTTAAGGGTTGCCCAACTCTTGGGGGATTTTTAGATATTGTTTATGGGCTTTAAATGGCTTGAAAGAGGGCATTAAATCACATTTCCATTAAAAAATACGTTGCGGGAGCGGAAAAAATTTGGAACAGGAAAAAAAAGGATGAAGACACAGTGAGGACACGGTGCCACTGTCACGGTGTCACCCTCACGGTGCCACCGTCAAAGGTGTCACCATCACGGTGCAACTGTGACCAATGTTCCACCATCATGGTTCCACCGTGACCAATGTGCGACCGTCACAGTGCCACCGTAACCGGTGCCACCGTCACGGTGCCACCATGACCAATGTGCGACCGTCACGGTGCCACCATGACTGATGTGAGACCGTCACGGTACCACCGTGACCGGTGTCCCCGTGACCGATGCCACCATTTTGGTGGAGCCATGTTTTGGAAAAGTAATGGACCAAGTGGGTCTGGGCCATTACATCAGATACCTCTCAAACTATTCTCGACCTTGAGAATCAAGACTAGACCCGAAGAAAAGAGGGGGTTCCGAACAACCACCTCAAAACACTACAAGATATATTTCCATTTGCTCCTGGGTAAATGGGTGACTGCCAGCGGCAGTCACTATAGATAGTATTAGGGACTGCCAGCAGTGGCCTCTAATACTGAAAATAAATGCGCAGTATATTTCCCACCCCCCGCCCCTATCTTCCCCGATTCCACCATTGCAACACCCTCCAGACATTGTGTCGCCCCCGTCGTCGCCCTGCTGCCTATGGTCACCCCCCATCACTACCCCACATTGTCCCACATTTCCCTATCCACACCCGACACTAAACCCTTTGTCCATCCCATGTTCTACTGGGTTCCCAAAAGACCTCAACGTCGCACATTACCCTACTCCGGCCGCCGCAGATCGGCCATGGTTAGTGGCCAGACCTTTCAGTCCATCTCACCCCAACAACACATCCCACATGCATCCCTATTCACACCAAATGCAAGAGAGGCGTTGAAAATCAGGTGGGGTTTTAGGGACCGCCAACAGCGGTCGCTGTTGATAAACACCGACGACGCAATTTAGACTGCCAGAAGCGGTCGCATAGCAGTCTCTATAGGCCTTTAGCGGCCGCTTTTAGAGATCTCTAAAGGCAATATATCTAGTAGTGAAGGATACCTCTCAGTGGTGAACCTCATCAACATCTAGGAACACTTCTCCCTCAAGTAACCAGGCAACACTCGAGGGTCAAACTGTCCAGTCATATGGATCAGGGAGTTCCCTCTCCCATGTCAAAATACTATCCGCTTTGGGAAGCACTGACTCGCCTGCATGGGTTTAACCGCATCCACCTTAATTCATCTTGATTAGGGATCAGGTCCTCCCCTCCCCATAGCCAGGACTCTTCACACACATTCACAGAACAAGGAAAACCGAGCATTCCATAGTTAAAAAGGTAAGGTGTTCCATCACAAACAAGTACAAACAGAACAGAACAAAACTCAAAATAGCTCTGGGTACTGGGTGCGCATCTGCATCTCCCGTTCCTAGGTACTTTCCTCGAGCCCACCATGCCTCCATAACAAACGAACCAAAGGGATGGCCCATCCACGGAGCACCTTCTTCTCACGATCCTCGATTCTCACAGGTGCTTCCACAAACGTCACATCGGCCTCGATATCCAACTTTCCTCAGTCAAGGACGTGTGAATCGTCGTGTAGATACCGCTGGAGTTGTGACACATGGAAGACGTCATGTATTCTCAGTAGCGGCGGTGTTAGCGCTAGCTGATAATCCACTTCTCTGACCCACCGCAACACTTTGAAGGGTCCGATGAACCTTGGAGAAAGCTTACTCCACCTGCCGAACCTCTGTTGTCCACACCGAGGGGAGACCTTCAATAATACATGGTCCCCGACCTCAAACTCCAAGGGTCTCCTACTATTATCAGCATATGACTTTTTTCAGTCCTGAGCCGCCTTCATCCTCTCTCGTATGAGCTAAATCTTTTCCGTCGTGATCTGCACCACCTCTGGGACAAGAACACCTATTTCCCTAACCTCGGTCCAGCACACGGGTGAGCGACATGGCCTTCCGTACAAGGATTCGAACGGATCCATGCCAATGGTAGAGTGATAGTTATTGTTGTAGACAAACTCTGCCAGAGGCAAGTGCTATTCCCACGATCCCTCAGAGTCCAGTATACATGCTCATAGCATATCCTTCAACATCTGGATGGTGCGCTCTGTCTATCCGTATGTCTAGGGATGGAAAGTAGTGCTAAGACGTAGCTGGGTGCCAAAATCTTGCTGCAATCCTCTCCATATTCGTGAGGTAAACCATGCATCCCTATCCTAGACTATGGACCTCATAACTCCATGAAACTGAACAACCTCATTCATGTACCTCTGTGCTAAGGAATCCACTGCACCCGACTCCTTGATCACCAGAAAGTGAGCCAATTTTGTCAACTGGTCCACCACCACCCAGATAGCATCACAGCCTCCTTGAACCTTGGGTAGTCCCGTGACGAAATCCATCGAGATTTCATCCCACTTCCACTCAGGGACATCTAAAGGCCGCAACAAGCCGCCTGGAACACGGTTTTTAGCCTTCACCTACAGACACACTAGGCATATGGCCATGAACTCTACTGCCGCCCGCTTCACCCCGGGCCACCAAAACTGACTCTTCAAACCCTGGTACATCTTGGAAACTCCCAGGTGTACTGCCAGGGGTGAGTTTTGGAACTCACCAAGAACTCTCTTGCGCATCGCCTCTAGAAAAAACAACTTCCCTCGAAAAAGCATCTGATTCAGACCATCCTCCGACCATCCATTCGGAGCATTGCCTTGGTTAGCCCGATCACGCATCACTTCACTCTATATGTCTCCCCACTGAGACTCCTCCACCTGCCACAGTAGAGAAGACTATACTGTTATCTGATACAGGAAACCTCTACCACCATCCATCCTCGCATCCGGGTGTAGGGCAGCCAACTCCTCCATCACCTTCCTAGCATCTTCCGACTCTCAAACCGTATCCTTCTACGACTTCCTACTCAAGGCATCGGCCACCACATTCCCCTTTCCTGAGGTAAAGGAAATCTCGAATTCATAGCCCTGAAGGAACTCCATCCACCTTCCCTGCTATAATTTCAGGTCCCGCTGGGAGAAGATATACTTTAAGATTTTTTGATTCGTGAAGACCACGAAGCGCTCCCTGATGAGGTAATTCCACCACAACTTTAGTGTGAATACGACCACTACAAGATCTAGATCATGGGTGGAATAATTACGCTCATGGGGATGTAACTTTATAGTCCCATAAGAGATCACCCCTTTTCGTTGCATCAGAACACACCTGAGGCCTTGTCCTAAAGCATCACAGAACACCTCATATGCCGCCCCCTCTTCTGGAAACATCATCCCTGGGGCACTTACCAACTTGTCCTTCAGATAGCTAAAGGTTGCCTGGCACTGCCCATTCCACACGAAAGCCTAGTCCTTCTTGGTCAAAGCTGTCAAAGGTGCTGCAACTCAGGAGAATTTGGGTACGAACCTCCAGTAGTAACCTGCCAGTCCAAGGAAACTACAAACCTCTTCCACGTTCTTGGGTGTTTCCCAAGAAACAACCACCTCGACCTTTGATGGGTCCACCTCTATTCCCTTCTCGGACACCACGTTCCCAAGGAAGTGCACTTCTCACATCCAGAACTTGCACTTGGACAACTTCTCATAGAGTTGGTGCTATCGGAGGACCTCTAAAACCATTCTCAGGTGCTCAGCATGATCCTCCTCTGATCTTGAGTAGATCAGGATGTCGTCAATAAACACGACTACGAACCGATCCAGGTATTCCCGGAATATGGAGTTCATGAGCCCCATGAACACAGCTGGAGCGTTCATAACACCGAACGACATGACCACAAACTCAAAGTGCCCATATCTGCACCTGAAGGCAGTCTTCAAGATGTCACCCTCCTTCTCTGTCAACTGGTGATATCCCAACTGTAGGTCAATCTTGGAGAACCACCCTTCCCCTTTTAACTAGTTGAAAAGGTCATCTATCCTCATGAGAGGGTAAAGGTTCTTGATCGTTACCTGATTCAGTCTCCGGTAGTCTATGCATAGCCTAAGACCACCATCTGCCTTCTTTGTGAATAAGACTGGAGCACCCCATGGTGACACACTTGGTCAAACAAAACCCTTCTTCATCATATCATCAATCTGAATCCACAACTCTCGTAACTTAGAAGGTTCCATCCGGTAGGGAGCTATCGAAATTGGACGGGCACCAGGTTGCAAGTCTATCTCGAACTCAACATCATGTCGAGGGGGTAGAGTCGCCACCTCATCAAGGAAGACGTCTATAAACTCATTGACAATCCATTTTACTTCCACCATTTTTGTATCTACTGACTCCAATGATAGTTCAGCTAACAAGGAAAGGAGGGGCTCCTCTCACCTGCTGCTTTTCTGGCAACCCCGCTCATCGATGAAAGTTACACGTCGGTTGCCCAAATCTGAAAACCTGACCCTTCCTCAGAAGCAGTCAATGATGAAACATACAGAGAACAGCCAGTCAATGCCTAGAATGACATCTTATGGTTGTATCTGCAACATTAGAAGATCACTGATAGACATATGTGGCCCTATCATCAGTCTACACCCTCTGCAAACATAAACCAAGTCGGTCTGACCTCCGACTGGTGTGCTCAGCACCAGGGGCACTGGAAGTCTCTCAGTGTCTAAACTTAGAGCACGGGCCAGACTGGGTGTAACAAAGAAGTGTGAAGCTTTTGTATCGAACAAGGCATAGTCAAGGTTACTAAACAAGCTGATCATACCTCGAATGACTTCTAGCCCTGTTGAAACTACTGCCTCCATGGCGTGCAACTGCCCACGCCCAGCTCCTCTTCCTCTAGGTTGTCGACCACCTCCTCGACCACACCCAAGTAGAGGTCCATGAGGGGCACCCTGGGGTTGGCCTCCTCCTGCCACATCTGGTCTCAGAGGGGCAAGATCTTGTTGTCCCTGCTGCTGCTGCTGGAAGGTCCTGGCTGGAAACTGCTGCTGCTGAGGTGGGCACTGAACCTGCCCACCCTCTTTGTACTGTACTCTATCCGGGCACTGATTCCGTAGGTTCCCATGTCTCCCACAGATGAATCATCTTGGCCCTGGGCCTGAAAGGAAAGGGAGAGGGCCGGGAGATCGGAACTGGAACTGCTGAGGCATGCTTCCTGCTGGTCGAAACCTAGAGGGCCCTGATGCTGGAGGCCTGCTGCTGATGGCTTTTTCATTCGATAATCCCAACTGTATTCCCTCTCGCGATACACCTCCCAGCGTGTGAATCCTATCAACCACTTTATCTTTCTTCTGGACCTCTAATTATGTCAGTAGGGTGAAGGGAGTAACAGCATATTGAAAAGAATGTTGAAGTGCCTCCTCCAAACGTCTCGCCCAAGAATTCACATCCGAAAAGAGGTCAGGGGAAAAGCGAAGGTGATCCTTGAACTTGATCCCCAACTCTCTCACTAAAATACTCCCCTATTGGAGGGAGATTAGCTCCTGCCTCTTCTCGGCCTTCATCGTGGAAGAGAGGAATTCCGCCCGGAACTCCTTCTCGAAGTCAGTCTATATCACCTCAGCCTCCCTCTTCTCCCCAAGATAGAGCGTACACCACTGACGTGTTGCTCCCCGCATCTGGGTTACAGCTAGAGGAACCCAGTACTCCTTTGGAGCCCAGATCAAGATGAAATCTATCACCAGCTTCTCTAGCCAGCTCTATGTCTCCACGTCTGAGATGTTTCCCTCGTACTTACTGAGGGACTGTCATTGAAAGGAAAGAAGCATCTTCTGCCACTGATCGTCCTCCTCATCTTGGTCAGCCCTCTGTCGATTAGCCAAGTCAACCTCCTGGGCCTCGATCGCCCATACTACTCGTGGTCTTCTCCTAGGCGCCATAGCTACAAGGTAAACAAGAAATTTCTAATCCCGAGTAGTGTATAATATTGTTCTTAAATTTTCTTAGACTTCTTGTTCATTTTAAATCCCCAAAATACCCATGAAACACAAGAACAAAAGTCATTATGATGAATTTACCTTCCCTAGGGTCTCTACCCTGTAATCATTGCAGCCTCACTTGGTTGTTCGGTAGGCCCATAGTCCTTGCATCAGATCACGGGGGGCCCTAAAATCCTGTGTCCTAGCCGGTCTTCCCTAACCTAATTCACGCACCAAGTTCACCCAAAACTATTTCCCTACCATCCCATGAAATATTCACTGTTCCTAACTCCAGACTTCATCCTATCTCTCAACCTATCTTTGATACCATTCTGTCATGACCCGCCTTCACCAAAAAGGAGAGAAGGGATAGTATATTTCCATACCCTTCCTTCTTTAAGTTGAAGGAGAGATAATGACCCCCCAAGACCCACCTTCGATAGGTCCCGGAGTGGCGACCAGTACCAAGTGTATAGAATCACACACAAAATGGAAGGAATTACCCTTTTTATTTAATATGATCAGGAGATAAGATAGCAAACCCCCAACAACACCAAAACTGAAGGTAAAAGTAAAGCTGAAAGTAAACCATTCCCATATGCATGTTCAAAAGTAAATGATACAAGGAAAAAGAACTCCAAAGTTAAAGTACCAAGAAAAGGAAAATGACAACAGCAATTGCCCCAACGTCCGAGCTAGTACGGTCCTGCACGATCCCTAAAGTCCTCTTGGAAACCTGAAAACAGTTTTATATACGTAGGTTGAGCATACAAGTATACTTAGTAGGGAAAACCAAAGACTCTTGTGCACAAGTGGGGAGGAATTCTAATGCCCTGTGAAAAAAGAGATAACCAAAGCACCTAGCGAGGAAAAACTATCCACCCAAGCCTCACCCAGGGCACACTCCCCAAATAACACAAGTCAAGTGATATGTAGTAATAGCACATCGATATTTGGGTACCCCGCGCCACTTTCCCACTGGTTATTGAAGACATCCTATGCATCGAACCAATCCCACCATTCTCACCACAGTCTCATTACCACACCCTACCCGCACACACCTAGGCCGCAACCACACATCCCGCCCACAAACACCTGGGCCGCAACCACACATCCCGCCCACAAACACCTGGGCCACAACCACCATGTGTAACCATGCCCTCAAACACCTGGGCCAGAACCAAACATCCCACCCGAAAACACCTGGGCCACAACCACCACGTGTAACCACGCCCGCAAACACATGGGTGAGAACAACTACTGCCACGGCTGAAGACACTTAGGCCTCATCCCGAAGACTCTTGGGAAACAACCTGCCCGCACACACCTGGGCTAACCACCACAACTACCCTGCTTGAAGAATCTTGGGCTATAATGGACCTCAAGCCATCACAGCCTGCCCGAAGAGTCTTGGGCTATTCGGGAAAGGGAGCAGAAAAGGATCTAATAACCATCCACTCGTAGGAGTGTTGGTAAAAACACCCTCCCCCATGAAATGGGGGTGTTCGGCACTAAGTGATCAACTTGGGTGGGGTGATAAAAAGAAACACAAGAACTACAATATATTTATAGGTAAAAATCACTCATCCCAACCTAGGGGCTCCAAAACCTAAGCACAAACACCGTCATTACTATTTATTCATAAAAGGAAGCACAGCACTCACAGCCAAGTCACAGCTCATTCCCAAAAGCAATTCCCTATTTAAACCATTCTTGTTTTCATGTTCAAGTGACCCCATTTAGGTGAATTATACACTACTAGGAAACTAGTCGACATAACCATAAGATAGAGAAATAGAAACATCCAAACAGCAATTTAAGCATTCACACCCGGTTCTCTTGTGAAGTCGCAACAAAAAAGGGATCATTGAGATCCCTCAAAGTACTGAAACCAAACCAAGCCTCGAGATACAGCCCCACACAGCTTTAGGTTCACAACCAACTACCATGCTATAATAGAGGATCCCATCCTCATCCATGTCACCCCATAAGCATCCAGCATAACAACCAGACATTCCACCAAGATAGAACAAGGAAGTTTCCAGACTCAAGTACATCATTCAGTAAGTTTTCATCTTTCTGTTTGGTTAACTGGGGTGATCACATGAGGATTTTTGTTCATTGGACAATCATTTAATTGGCTGAGTTTACGTGATTAACCAAATTCCCATGTTGGATCCATTCAATTATCACAGAAGACAAGGGTTCATTAGTGCGCAAGGAAAGACCACCAACAGCCATGATTTTCAGTGGGCATAGGCCCGCACAATTCAAAACATAAATAATCAAGGGTAAAGAAAAAAACACGGCAGAAAACATCGATCACCCCCCCTTCATTATTTAAATTCTATTTGTTATCTTCATTAACATTTAGTTTCATACATCCCGCAGAAGCAATAGCATACCCACCCCACATGATGCACAGTAAGGAGAGACGAAGGAAAAATCCATACTTGGTTGATCAAGGATCGAATTTCTTCTTCACGCACCAAGAACTGGGGATGTGCGACTTGTAGGGGAAAGACGTCGGGGATTCCAAGGACAAGCAAAAAATCTCCAGCACGGGTGCACCACAAGCCTCGGGAATAAGGGACTCCAAGCACACTAGGGAGAAGAAAGAAATCCATCCAAGAAGAAGTAAAAGAAGGAATTCCCATGTGATATAAGGATGGGATCCCGTTGTTACGGGATATGGAAATTTGAACGGCTTTAAAGTAAAATCGTGGTTCCCCACATGGTTGGGCAGTTACGCACGATGGAATTAATCTTCATTTAACAATTCTCATCAGAGGGGTGGTCATAACGGCTATGCGTTAAACAATTTTCTTTAATCATAAGGAAATGCATAATAGGGGTGGATTGGGAAGGTATGGGGAAGGGTGTGATACCGAGGAAAAAAACACCCGTTTTTGTTATTTATGGGTTGCTCAACTCTAGGAGGATTTTTAGATATTGTTTATGGGCTTTAAATGGATTGAAAGAGGACATTAAATCATCTTTACATTAAAAGAAATGTTATGGGAGTGGAAAAAATTCAGAACTGGAAAAAAATGGACAAAGACACGGTGAGGACACGGTGCCACCTTCACAGTGTCACCCTCACGGTGCCACTGTCACGGTGTCACCCTTACGGTGCCACCGTCAAAGGTGCCACCGTCACGGTGCCACCGTCACGGTGCCACCGTGACTTGTGTGCGACCATCACGGTTCCACCGTAACCGGTGCCACAGTCACGGTGCCACCGTGACCAGTGTGCGACCATCATGGTGCCACCGTAACTGGTGCCACCGTCACGGTGCCACCGTGACCGGTGTACGATCGTCACGGTTCCACTGTGACCGGTGTGCGACCTTCATGGTGCCACCATGACTGGTGTCCCCGTGACCAGTGCCACCATTTTGGTGGAGCTGTGTTATGGTAAAGTAATGGACCAGGTGGGTCCGAGCCATTACACCATGACCATTGATGATTATTTAAATCACATTTCCATTTATTCTTTTTACTTAGAGAATAAAAATGATCAGATAGAAAATTCCATGGACCTCACTCCCCCTAAATCCCCTCCCTCAATCCAAAAACCACAGGTGTTGGAATTAAAACCAATTCCATCTAATTTAAAATATGTATATCTTAAGGGTATTGACCAATTTCCCATAATTATTTCCAATAACCTCTCTCTACAGTAGTAATCCAAATGGATCGACATTTTGAGAGAGTATAAAAAGGTGATTGGATGGACATTGGCTGATATTCCTAGGATTAGCCCATATATTTTTATGCACCATATACTTTTAGATGATGAGGATAATCCCATAATTCAATCTCAATTTTTGTTGAATCTCACTCTCCTTGAAGTGGAAAAATTGGAAGTTAGTAAATTACTTACTATTGGGATCATTTATCCTATATCTGATAGTAAATGGGTCAGCCTAGTGAAAATTGTGCCTAAAAAACTGGAATAACAGTAGTGTCTAATGAAAGGAATTAATTCATTCTAACATGCATGAAAAATAGTTGGCGAGACTATTGATGTGGAAGTGTTTTCACACTCATTGCTACATCCTTCTTATATTTTTATTGACTATTTTATACCAAAATGATTGCTTTTAGTAAGTATTTGTTAATTAATGGGATTTTGTACTTTGCTGTGTAAAATAATCAATTTTAGTTTAAATAAATTGTTTTTAATATTCATCATTGTCTTTTTAAATAATTCTTAAATTAAATTAGTCTTGTGGATTTTACTTTTATTTATTTATTCTTTTATTTTTTTTAAAAAATTCATTCTAGTTAGTTTGTTAATTCATTAATTTAATTAGTTAATTCTTTATTTGTGATTTGTAAATAAATAACTCATTTTTTTTCTTAATTCTTTTAATAATTTAATTAGTTTTAACATTTTAATATTATTAATATTTTTATTCTTTAATTTAATCAATTCTTTTAATTGGTTTATTAATTTAAGCAAGTAATCGTAACTATTTTAATAAGTTCTAGAACTAATTTGTTATTATGACAAATAAATTCATTCTCTTAAATAAAGCATACTTAATTTTATTATTTAAGCTTGTTTTATTTACTTAGTTTTTTATTATTTTCTTTTAATTTAATTGATCAATTTTTAGTTGCATTAAATTTTTAATTAATTTATTTTTTTGTTTTTTTTTGGAGATGTTATGGTCACACGGTCCAGTGCCACCGGTTCAGACATGGTCTGATGCCACTGTATTCCCCACTTCATGGTCTCACCGTGACCTTTACTCACGGTGCTACCAGTTCCGTTACCCACCATTTTAACTCTTCATTGTCTCACCGTTTCACCACTCACTGTGCCACCGGTCTCTCCAGTCACCATTTTACACCCACTGCCTCACGGCGACAGTATTGTCTCACCGTTTCTCCAACCCTTGCCTCCGCTCCACTCACGGTTCCTCCTCCATTGTCTCACCGTTCCATCACCGCAACAACAATACAAGCACACAAACCAGTGGTAATAGCAGAATCAGAAGAAGAAAAATATACCATAGATTCTTATCAACAACAAAAAATTCTCAACAGCAAATCAAAACCAAATCAAAATACAAAATAATTGTAGATTCAACACCGCAGCAAATCGAACAACACAATCGCAAACTGAACAGCACACCAAATTTGAAATTTAGTGAATCCGAATACCATAATTGAAATCACTTCCATACCGCACCTCTCTTTCAGAACCTGAAGCACAGCCATCAGACCTCTCCAGTGCCACCTTCCTCCACCCTTGGCTGTGACCCGGATCCCCTGCTCGCCATTGAGCCACTCAACCGCTGCAGCTACACACTGAAACCCCAGCCTCAAAGTCGCTGCTACGCGCTGATACCCGAGTCTTCTCCTTCAATTTGAAGTCTCCAGTGACCCTGCCTTCACCATTCCATCTTCATTCCCTAGCCGCAGCTTGCCCTAATAGAACCATTAGCAACCTGCATCGCCCGAAGTCGCTGCCGAGACTGCCCTGCTTCCCCGCCGCGTGACAGCCATCCGGGCCGGATCCCTTGTCGGCCTTACCTCTATCCCCTGCACTGAGACCGCCTACACCGTCGCCTTCCGCTGAACCCCGCACCCTGGACACTACCTTCATCGCCTCTTCCCCCTCCCCCCCTCAGGCCACACGAACTTCTTTCCCCCTTATCTTCATTTTTTTCATTTTTTTATATATACTATAATATATAATAACATTTATATAATATATAATTAATATATTAACATATATATAATATAACTATTATAACATATAATATAACACATTATATAATATATATATCATATACTATACTATAATAATTATAGGTATATTAATAATAATATATAATCTTATATCTAATATCATTATGTCATAATAATTTATGTTATTAGATAAATATAATTAACATTAACATATAATAGTAATAATAATATTAAGTATTATATATATATATATATATTAATAAGTAATTTCGTTAACTGATTTAATTAATAATATTAATATATAGTTATTTAATTTTAGTTTTATTTTATTTGTTTTACGTTTTTTGTGTTTTTCGATAGTTCTGCACAGGGGGAGTTGGGCGTGAAAAGAAAATTGTGGGCACTTTGCGGGAAAGGAATGAGAACATTCGCGAGTTTGTTGCAGGGGAATTGGGTACACTCACAGAGAGTTCACTTAAAGGCCGATGATGTGCACATGAAGACGCACCACATGGATAGACACTTCCTGTTAGTTTAGTTTTTTGTTTTCGTCTCTAAATAAGAGGACGCGCAACTCCTCTCTTCGAGCAAGGGGGCCGAAACAAGACCGGGGGGAGATCAAGAGCATTCCAAAACTGGAGACCGTAGGGGAGAGCATCCACTCTTCTATCTAGATATCCCTCGATCCATTAGGGCATCGGAATCAACCCTTGATCCATCTGATCACCAAAACAGAGGCAGACAGACATCGAGCAGGAGATCAGTATCGGAGCTGAAGCTGGAGAGAAGAGAAATCTTGTGGAAGATTCTTCTTCATTCATTTTCTGTTTCTATCTGTTTTATTGTTTTAATGTGTAGTTAAATAGATTAAGGGAATCAGGCTATAGAGAACTGATCATCCATCGATCCGTCATGTTTTGTTAGTTTGATTTCTCTGTGCGATTTCATTGCTCAGTTTTTTCTTCTGTTTATTTTGAGTATCATTTCACATTACCTAACGACCAACGAGCGTGGTAGTGAATCATTTCACTATGGATCATTGACCGAAGTACTGAGAATCGGAAAAGGTCAATGCATATCTTCTCCATTTTAAGCAGATTTATCCAAGGGTAAAGATCAAAAGATCAAGACTCAAGGAAGTTAATCGAGTTGTATTGATCCACTATAGTGACAACTCGGTGGATTAGCACCCTTTTTTTTCTGAACTGAGTAATTGAGTTAAACCAAATAGAAGTGGGGAATATTTTTTTAATCAGTTCAAAGAATCCTGAGGACCCTAAAATCATCATTACTATTTGCTCTCTATTCAAGCCACATAGTTCACCATATCACCTTCATTCTCACACCCATTATCAGTGTTTTTTTCAATGTTTGCGAATGGTTTTTGTTATTATTCTATTTTATCTTTTTGTTGTTTTAGTTTTAATTTGGTATAAAACAACTTAATTCCTTCTCTATGGTTCGACCCCTTCTTACCATAGTACTAGTAGTTTGTAAGGTTTATAAATTTTAAATTTGCACACACTCAACGACTGCGCGGCCAAATTTTGGTGTCGTTGCTGGGGAAGGCACGTGCGACCAAATTTTAAAAAAAACAACACAAAAAAATTATTAAATATAACACAAAAAAAAATAAAAAACTTAAAACTGTAAAAAAAATCGCAAGAAAAGCTTATTGTTGGGACTGTATGCACACTATAGATTCTAAGTGAGAACTTGAAAGTCTTATTCAAGAAATCAACAAGCATTTTTCTGCACTTAGAAAACAAAAGAAACTTTAAATGGAGAATTTGGAAAACATTGTTGGAAATAAAATTTTCAATGGGCCACATCCCTTAGTTCCTGCCCTTGAGTGACCTAATATTAGGGAGTTTCAAATTCCTACTGTGTCAAACAATCCATCCTGCATCAAATTGTCCCCTAGGTCTAGGAGCTATGAGATCAAACAGTCTCATCTTTCTCAACTACCATCATTTGATGGTCTTCCAACATAGGACTTCTTAGAGTTTATCAGAGATTTTTATGGTTCTGTCCAGCATTTGCCTCTGCGAGATCTTAGTGAGGAGGAGTTTAGGATGAGGTTGTTTCTATTCTCTCTAAAGGGGAGGGCTAGGACTTGGTTTCAAAATTTAGATGAGGAAATCTTTGAAACATGGGAATAGGTGTGCAATGACTTTGTATCTAAATTCTATCCCAGGAACACCACTATTGAGGATAGGCATAAGATCATTGGATTTGTCCAGGATGAGGGAGAACTCTTTCACGAAGCATGGAAAAGGTTCAGAGGTCTTCTTAGACAGAGCCCCAACCATCAATTAGCTCTGCATCTTCTCATGGAGACTTTCTATAATGCTCTCACCCCCTACAATCAGAAATTAGTTGATCAATCTTGTGGAGGTGATTTCTATGATTCCACTACCGATGAGCTGAAACAATTTGTTGATAAGTTGGATCAAAAATCTTAGCACAAGTACACTAGGAAGATATTCATCCATAGGGGTTGTAACACCCCAAGATTTCATAGTGTGTTATTTCTTCAAAATAATTCAATAACTTGCACTACACGCAACACCGAGTTCAATTGCACCATGACTTACCCAAAAAAAAAGCCATTGAAAGAGGTCATGAATAGTATTAACTAAATTTTAAACTTTATATAATCCTTATAATTTTAGAATCCATATTATTAGTTTCTTAGTCATAATGCAAGAACAGATTCATTTTCAGTATTGCACTTTTATCAAGTTTTGATAGTGAAACCTTTTTAAATACAATATTTTAAACTTTTTGACTAAATGGAGACATCAAAAAATTTAAAATGAAACATCCCAAGCTTCCACGGTACGCTTTCCTTTGAATAAAACAGTAGCGTGTGTTGTACGCAACTTCGAGTTTTAACACACACCACAACCGATCAAACTAGCCGTTATGAATAGTAATACCTAAATTTTGAAATTATATATATTTTATATTTTGAAATGGACTTCATTTTTGGATTCGGAATATCGAATTTAGCCTAAGGTGAAATTTTGGTACTTTTCGGATAACTTTCATATTTTGATGAATAGTGAAAATTACTAAATTTTAATTAAAAACAACTTTTTTAATCAAAATAATTAATAGTGATAAATTATGAATTTGAGTGGTTTTAAAGTATATTTAGAATATATTTTTACAATTTAATATAATGTTGGTCATTAGACATAATTTTACAATTAAACCGAACATAAACAAGTGTCAATCTTTTGATAGTTATTATCTCTTAAAAACACGCTTTTTGTTTTGACAGCGGGAATTAATTTTAAATTAATTTCTGCCACTTCTGTGTTTTGAATTTAGAAAAATGGATTCCATATTTGGAATCAGGATGTTCAAATTGTGTAAATAGTTAACTTTTATTTTTAGACATTTTGAATAATTACTGCGGTAAATATTTTATTTACCATGGTTAAGGGTAAATTCGGTAAATAAGGGTTAAAAAAATAATATTATAATAATACTAAATTACCCTAAAACGTGTCTTAACCCTATTGGTGGACACATACCCGACCATGAGCATCCTTGGGTCAATTTGGGGACCCCTTGGAGCCACTTGTATGTGGTAGGGACACTTTATATTAATAAAGTTAAAATAAAAATAAAAATGGCATAAGCTTACATCTTTTAGAAGAACAATTTTTACATAGGGTTATACATGTTGGATTTTCAATTATAAATATCCATTAGAAAGCTAAAAAGATTTCCTACATAATGATATTTTATTTATAATTTTTAGACATCAAATAATTTAAATTATTAATGACACAATAATGATGCAATGTTTACCTCATTAATAAATCATTTAAATAAATAAGATTATAATGATTAAAATATTATCTAAAACCTGTCCAATTCTTATTGGTTGATGTTATTTAGAATATGAGTCATCTTATCTTCGACCTCAATGATTTTTGGACCATTATAAACCGAATATAATTATATTATAAAGTAATACTTTCACTCTTTCCTAAAGAGCCCCTCTTCTCCCTTATAAAAGGAGACCACTTCTACTCATTCCTCACACCTCTCAAGCCACTTGGCTCGTCCAAACTCTGCCCAACTAAGCTCCCCACATCCCTCTCCTCCTCCTTGAAGCTTCCCCTTAGGCAGAAAGCATTTCAAGAAGTCCTTTGGTTCCAACCAAAGTGAGTTACCTAAATTAAAGGTAACGATTTCTCTTAAATTATTTTCATTTATTTTGCTTCTCCAACCCCCAAACTCTTTTTATTTCCTTTATTTTGTAACAACACCAGTATCCTCAATATACTAGGATGTTGTTATAAGAAGGATTCAAACTACACATACACACAACTCCATCTAATGGATGATGAACATAATGTTTCTGTGGATGGCAAACTAACGCCTCACGAAACGATGATTGTTCAAATACATCTTACCGCCTCTCATGGTGGCCATTATGATGGCACTGTAATTAAATATGATATTAATGATATATATTTTATATATAATCTTCTGTAATTCCATTTTATTTCATACCATTATTCGTTTCATGTTGTATATACATACGATAATTTCATTTGAGGAAGTGCGGACTACCGCCCCCTTAAAATGATATGACTCGTTCATACCACACATGGAACGTATAAAGGATGGTGTTAATGAACTTAAGTAACATGTATAAAATATTATATTATACTGGAATAGTAATATACCTATGTATCATTTGTATTCGATTCTTTTAAAATAAAAATTAAATGGAAGTAGCGTTCGTGCGTACGTACGGACTACCGTCTCCACGAACACGATGAGATTCATTCTCCATCGTATCCATTCAAGTATAATTATCATTTGATGATTTAAAAATGATGTTTAAGGACTTGATACCATTATGGATTTTAATAATATACAACCTATCCTTTACAAACATGTTTTACGTAACAAAACATACAAAATAAAACAAGTAAGTTAACACCTGAAACAACGATAATACTAAGATATTATTATCAAATCAATATTAAAAGATCATATATGATATCATATTAATATATATGATTCTTGTATAATTTAATAACAATTATTTCACCATTATACAGGAGGTTAACCTACCCCAACCAAGGAAAAGTACAAGGTAAGGGGTTTTCATCTCACTCCTTATTCCCGTGAGATTCATGTCATATTGCCACCATCACCTTTTGTGTGGTGTATGTACTACCCATAATTATATTCTTTGTGTAATAAACTCTAATTTATGTGTATTTACATATTCATTGTATGATACCTCTTTCATGGGTTGTATGTTTCATAAGTTACCAAATTGGTAAGGGTTATTTCACAATCTCTTCATTATCCGAGGTTGTTTATACGTAATAATCTACTGGGATATCTTTATCATCCACATCCATGTTTCTTAAAAATGTATTTCAAAACATTTTTACTATTTACAATAATATGGGTTAAAGTCATTTATACCCTTGTTTTACTTTTTATAAGAGGTTTATAAAGGAATCTTTCCGTCGTTTTCAAAACAAGGTCCTTTTTAACCTTTTCGACAGAATTAAGATAAGGATGTTTTTTTAACTTATACGGCGGGTGCGGTTATTTTCCGCCGTTATAAAATCGTCAAAGCTTTCCTTACAAGATTATAAGAATATTTTCAAAGAAAATGTTTTATTTTATATGGATCTTAAATGATTTAAAAATAAAAGGAGATATTTCTTTAAAAAGAATTTTGATTTCATCTATGTCAACATCCTTTGATGGATTTTAAGATTATTTGAAGTTGATTTATTATGATACAAAACTTCTATATTGTATTGAAGGTTTTGTGATATGTTTGACTATGGATGTGCTATTTTTATACCATTCATAGTTTATGGTGAAATTATTGACATTTCGTATGCTAGTTTTAATACGAATGTTTATGTTATGTTTAAACCTTTTCATATGGGAATGCATTGGACTTAATAAGTGACGGGTGGAGCCCGCTATAGCTCCTCGATGCATCGGTAGGTCTCATGAGACAAACTAGTGTCTTGGCACAAGGCCTTAACAAAATCTTATTTTTAGTCTTGGCACGAGGCCTTGGCTATGTGGTTATGATAGTCTGGCATTATGCATTCCAACATTATGAAAGTGGTTATTGATTTTTTCATGTGATTATTCGATTAGTAGAATATCCATGTGAATAAGTAAATGGAATTATTTCATTTTCTTTATGCCATACCATGTTGAAAGTTCAAGTTTAAAAGGCTTTTGTTTTAGTTATACATTGCCTTAAATGTTTATTCTTATTTATGAAAGTTTCCGCTATATTGTTATCCTTACTGGGCATTTGAGCTCACCCCTTTTCTATGTTTTATTTTTCCCAGGATGTGAAGAAGTAAGTTATGAATGACCTGCAGGGATATTATGAGGGGATTATAGTGTGGATTGTGGAAACATTATGTTGTTGTAGTAGTTTTTCATTTTATGATGTAATGTAAAACTTATGAATATATCTAGTGTTTCCAAGGCTACTAAATCAATCGGTCTTTCGAGATTTGATCTTTCTTGTGATCATGCCAATGTTATGAAGTAATGCACCGACTCTGGGTAGCTGGGGTCGGGGCGTTACAGGGGTGATTCAAATCCTCAATCCTCTTTTTTCAATGATGGAGTCCTTAGGAAGCAGTGCTATCACTGTGGGATGTTTGGTCACACACAGAGATATTATCCAAATTTTGATCTCCCTGTTTCATGTGATGAGAGTGCGCAGTTTTTTGATTACAGGTCTAGGAATCAAGGTGTCCATGCTCAACTCTCAAATCCATACCACTCTGGATATCAAGGTCAACCCAATCTATCATGGAATGAGCAAGGGGTCACAAAGTAGCCCACTGCCCCAAACAAGCATCCCATTGCCCCAAATTTCCACCCACAGCCCAAACAAATTTTCCAGAATCAATATGAGGCTGAATCTTCTAATTCTCAAGGGGAGTTAAAAGGGATGCTGCAAAAAGTTTTGAGTGAGATCAACTCATTTAAGAAGGAAACAGATTCTAAGATTCATAATTTAGAACTTCAAATGATTCAAATGGCTAAGAATCAAGCTGGTAAGGAAAAGAGCAAGCTGCCTAGCACTTAAACCCCCAATCTCAGAGAAAATGTGATGGCAGTAACAACCAGGTCAGGGATTAAACTTAAGGAACCAGTTAAAGAACCACCTAGTCAAGAGGAAAGAAATGTTTAAGCTGAAATTGAAAATGAAAATCTAGAAAATCCCAATTCTAGAAATCTGGAAAGTGAGTTCCAAACTGAACAAATTGTACAAACCACACCTGAGAAAGCTAAGGAACCAAAGAAAATGAAGTGGGAATTGATTAAGGAAGCGAAGAAGAAAGTGGGTTCTGAGGAAAATGTGAATAACCTACCTATTCTAAAACATTATGCCCCTCCCATTCCCTTCCCTGAAAGAGTGAATCAAAGTGATGAACCCGATTACCTGAGATTTTTGAAACTGATTCGAAGCTTCACCATCAACATGCCTTTCTTAGAATCCTTGGATAAAATCCCTTCATATGTTTCATTCACAAAAATGTTTCTGAAGAAAAATAATTATTGGAATAAGTTGGATAAAATTGATCTCAAAGCGGAGTGTAGTGAAATTGTCCAAAAAAATATTCCTCCCAAATTAAAGGACCCTGGTGGCTATATCATTCAGTGTCGAATAGGAAGAAGTAGGCAACCGAATTTTCTGTGTGACTTAGGAGAGAGTTTCAATCTTATTCCTTTCTCCTTGTTCAAAAATTTGGGTCTTAGGGATATCTAACCAATATTTTTTTGTCTTCAACTTACTGATAGGTCACTCACACACCCTTATTGTCACGACCCGACCTCGGGGCCCGTGCCGTGACTACCCCAAGCCCGCCTTCCATAGGCCAGGGGCTGGAGACTAGCACCAAGGCGTAAAATCCCGGTAAACAGGGAAGGCATTGCCTTTATAAGTAACAACCACCACAGAGTCAGCAAGCGGAAAGTAACTACCAAGTGCAGAAAAGTAAAGGGGGCCGGAATACAAGCCCAACTGAAAGTACAACTGAAAAGGTAAAGAACAGCAACTGAAGAAAAGACGGCGGCCTCGTGTCGTCCACTGGCAATCCCACCTGAAGGGTGGGTACAGATAGCCTCCAGGCTCCTCGGGTCCCACGTCCGCGCCGAGCACGTCCCGCCCAGTGGCCCGCCTCCAGGTACCGTCCTGCTCCACGCCCCAACCGAGATCAGCGATGTCCGTCGTCTGCATCCAACACAACAAAGTGCGGGCATATCCCGTGCAGGGGTGAGTATAAACTACTCAGTAAGGACCCCGAGACCCCCGAAGGTCCCCCGAAATCCACAAAGGATATAGCACAAAAGAAAGGGGCAACCACGAAGAAACAACTGACTCGACTTAGGTATATGCCCATACATATACCTAAGTCCCCATTTCTAGCTCTGCTCTCGAGCTTAAGGTCAACTCAACCCACACAGGAAAGCAAGACTCAAATCCACCAGGGAGAGTAAATAGTAAATCCACATAGGATAGTTCAACACAATCCACAAAGGAGAGTAACATAAGATTCAGCTCAACCAGGTATACTTTTTCAGATGACGACAAGATGATCACCGAACCATCTAAGTCGTCGGACCCACGAAGGATCGATAGGTACTAACCTCGGCAATGACCCACACAGGATCGGGCCCACACAGGACCTGTAGTCAAGGCTCACACAGAACCGTAAGGTGATGACCCACACAGGATCGGTAGCACTGATCCACGTAGGATCACTGAGTGCAGTAGTCGACGCAGTCCACTGAGGATCTCTGCACAGTCGTCGCCGCAGTCCACGAAGGATCTCTGCTTTGTCGTCGTCGCAGTCCACGGAGGATCTCTGCTCTGTCGTCGAGGTCACAGCCAGCGCTAGGGTTCCCGCACACAGCGAGCTCGTTTAGGAGGGTCTGCTCCACGAGCCGAGAGGCTGATACATCAACTGACACGTAGTCCAAAGTTGATGTATCCAAAAGTTCCGTATCGACAACAGGATCTCAACGCAACAGACGGCGCGTCAATCGGACGCCCGGTCTGAGAGTTATTGGCATATTCGTCCCAGGGGCCCGGTTGGTTTTTAGGGCAAAACCAACCCGACCGTACTCCGCCTGTGTCCGATCCTCGGGCGGAGTATGCCAAAAGTTCCGTCTCACTTAGAGGAAACCTCCACAGCTGACGGTACGTCGATCGGACATCCGCAGCTCGAGTTATGAGCGTTTCCGCTCCGAGGGCCCGGTTGGTTTCGCGTACGAACCAACCCGGCCGAACCCAAAGTCTTCCGAAACCTTGAGTGTAATATACCGAAATGACCCTCTCGATCCAAGGATCGCGTAGCCGCTGACGGTTCGTCAATCGGAGGTCCCAGGCCCAAGATATGGGCAAAAGACCGAAGAGGGCCCGAAAACGGGGGGTTCTGGGCCCGGGGCGACCCTGCCCGAACCACCCCTGGGTCGGCCGAACCGGGTCGACCCGAACCGGGTCGACCCGACTCGGCCCGACCCGGCTAGGCCGGGTCCGGTCCGGCCTGGGCGCGGCCCGGCCGGCTCGGCTTCGGCCGAGCGGCCGAAGAGGGCTGCCGCGGGGCGCCGCCTCCGCGGCTCGGTGGAAAACGCGGCCCCGCGGGGGGCCGCCTGTCACGCGGACGCGGCCGGGCCGCCGCGTCCCTCCCCGGTTCCGCGCGGCCGCGGAACCGGCCACCGCCGCCGCGGCTTCAGCCGCGGCGGATTCCTCCACGGCGGCGCGCCGGGCGCCGCCGCCGCCTTCCGCGGGCCGCCGGAGTTGCTCCGGTGGCCCGTTTTGCCTCCCGTCTGCGCCATAGCTCCTCCCGGGGGCCGATCTTCACTGCGGGATCAACGGATCGCCCCTGCCGCACGGTTCGTCGTCGTCCGCCAAATACGCACAACAAAAGGATCGGCGGAGGGTTGCCGGGTCTTGTTCGTTAGACCCGCACCCTCCGCGTTAGTCATAAAAATCATCGGGAGGGATTAAGGCAGCCACAATTTTATCCAAAAATAAAATTGTTCAAGTTTGGTTCTTTAATTAAAAAGAATTAGATCACGGGAACGAATCACCAAGAAAAATAAAATCCCTACCTCGATGTCGCCGTCGGACGTGAGGTCGTCGCGGAATCGCTCGTCGCGGAAGGAGGGGATCGTCGCGTCGTCGCGGAAGAGACGTTCGTCGCACCGCGGGAAAAACGTCGCGCCGACGATCTCCGGATCTAGAACAAACAGATTTAATTAATTAAATCCGTTGTCATTGAAATTAAAAGGGAGAATTAAACGATCCGTTTCTCACCTTAGTTGCCGAACGAGGATCGGCCGCGGAAGAAGAGGCGTCGCCGAAGAATGTCGCGGGTAGAGCTCGTCGACGTCGCAGATCACGGTGTGCGTCGTCGAATTCCGGTCGCCGGCATTCTTCGCGTTATTCGCGTTCTTCGCGAGGAGGGTGGAGGCTCAGAGAATTCGCACAACGATAGCAATCCTCCAAAATAGACAAGTTTGTCTATTTTATTAATTCGCCAACGAATGCAAACGCGTAAGTAACGACCCATTAAATTCGTTGAATTAATTCAACGAATGAAACAGCCCATTTAATTCACGAAATAAACCGCCCAATTAAATGGTCTGTTAAGAATTAAAGAAAACGTGCCGGTTGACTTTTCAGTTACTTTGACGGGTTTTCGCGGGTGCGTTACTTAGCGAAAGAAACGGCGGGGCTCGTGCGGGCCCCACCTCACAAATATCCTAACAAGGGGTAGGATATTTCCGGATAGCACCCTATCCGCTTTAACTCAGTTCAAGTGGCTTCCAAGTGACTTCCAAGCGGCTTAAGTGAAATAAAATAAAGTTGTCGCACAACCTTTATTTTATTTCCGACTTAAAGCCCAAAATTTTTAAAACCACGGTTGAGCAAACGCAACTCCGGAAGAGGCGTTTCTAAGCAAATACCGGCGCTGCGATTTCATCGGTGCCCTCAGAATTCGATTCCGGGTACCGGTTCAAAAGATAGAAAAACCCGCTCGTCCGTTCATTGGACGTACCCGAGCCAAACTTCGGAAATTGATTTCGGGCACACCGGGCCTCGGAATCAGGTGCCGTCTGAAGCTGCGCTCTGGTAAAATTTCCAAGAAAATTAAGAAAAAAATTTCCTTGAAATTTGCGGGTCTTTACACTTATGGGAGAGTGGATGACTTATTAGTAAGTGTAGGAAAACTCACATTTCCCACTGATTTTCTGATCCTTGATATGGAATCTAATAAAAAGGTTCCAATCATCTTAGGCAGACCCTTCCTTGCTACTGGTGGTGCCATTATTGATGTCTCCAAAGGTAAACTCACCCTCCAAGCTGTAGATGGTGTGGAGGAAATTTTGGTGTTTGAAAGGCCCCGACATGAGGTTACTTGTGATATGATAGATTTTTCTGCGAATCAATTTTACAAAATTGAGGTTAGAGCTGAGTATGGGTCTTTCCCACTTGAGGTCACAGAGATACTAATTCCCCAACCCACTAAAAATTTTTCCCTGGCTACTGCTCTTTCCTCACACCCTCCTGTTGATGAACAAATCATTTCTTTGGAACCCATTCTGGAGAGTGAGTCACAACTTTTTCCTACACTGTCTCAACCTTTTTATGAAAGTTTTCCTTGTGAAGTTGATTGTCTAAGAGTTCTTGTAGCTGTAGAAAGCTCTGGGTTGATCCCTACTGAAAAACTTGATGATTTCCATTATGAACAAGTGCATTTACTTGATATCATCTTACCTCCCCAGTTTGATGTTGTGAGTGATGATTTCAAACCTGAACTCGAAATATTCACATCATTTGAGTCCTCTGTGGACATTGAGAACAATTTGTTGAAAGATTAATTTGATAACTTCTTCTGGGATATTTCTGAGTAGTTTGAGTTGCGAGCTATTCTGGGACTTGCTGAGGGTTTTGTTAATGTTTCCTCTTCTATTTTTGGGTTTGAGAAAAACTCTAAGTGTGGTGGAAGCTCTGTAAGTATTCTTGATCTGATCGGTGATTTTCATGGACAACTGTTGAACTTTTTAAGAGCCAATGAAGTGCTTTTTAGAGACCCATTTGAGCTAGACAACATGAATCCTCTTAGTGATCTGGATAAATTTTGGAGAATTCTGATTGGTGTTGAAGATGAAAATGTCTCGAGTAGTCCTTCTCTTGATTCCTTAGACAATTGTGAAGTCCATGGCATTGACAACTCTTTCCCATTAAATGATCATGGTTAGAAATATTTAGGGGAATAAGGTCTGGCTAGGGACTTTAAACCTAGCACTGCATGTGAGGAAACCCATGGTTTACTCTTTTTTCTGCATTAAATTTTTTGTTTGAATAAATTCTCCTTGCTCGGTTGTTTGTCTCTCTATTTGGTGAAAAATAATGCCTACATTTTCTTATCATATGACGCAAGTGGTCAGGTGGTCCTAGTTTTCTAAGAGAATCATGTTTCAGTGGTAGCCACATTTGGAACATTCATGGTGGAAGGAGGCTGTTGTCAGAGAACACTGGATTAATTGATAAAAATCCCAATCTCACACTTTATAGCTGATTTTTATTTGAGATTTAAATATTTAACACTAATGTTAAATTTTTTCATCATGTAGGTGACACATTGGAGTATCCAGAGTCATGCATAAGGCGAATAAAGGGAGGCATTAAAAAAATTAATTAAGAAGTTGCACATTCAGGGGAGTATTGTTTCATGTTTTAATTTTTTACTCTCCACATTTTTATTTCATGCTATTGTGAATTAAGTGTGGGGGATTTCCCACTGGTTTTTGAAACTTTGTAACTGTATTTCCTACATGGGTGTTTAGTTTCTAGTATCTAGAGAGTTGAAAATGTATTTTGAGTTGATTTGTGAAACCTAATTTCACCCACTGTTTTCAATTTCATTATGTTGTTGTTGCACATCACTGTTAATCATGCTACTATTTGAAGTAAATTGATACAATCTTTTGTCTGCTCACAAAAATTCAAAGCATGAATAGTTTAGGAATAGAACTGCACTTGGTTGCTGGTGATGGTTGGTGGGGTTAGGCTCTTCAGTTTTTGTCTGTTTGTGTTTTTATTTTATTTCACTTTTTGTGTGGCAAAGAAAAAATTTGAACCTCATTGATACCTCTCCATATACTTTTTCAACTGAAATGTCTATCTGTTTTGTACTTAAACTGTCTCCCACCTTGAGATTCAACATTGGGGACAATGTTGGGTTTTAAGTGTGGGGGAGAGGGGTCATTCTAGTGTCATGTCGAATTCCCCCTTCTTGAACCTGAGTTTGTAGTTGTTTAAAAAAATGGTCAAATTTTTTCAAAAAAATGGTTCAAAATTACTTCAAAAATTTTTAAATTCTTTCATCACATGATGGTCATTGGAGGTTCAATGGTATTTCAATTATGTCCTCTTAGTGGATAACTGCTCACTAGTAGTTGAGAGTGGTACTTAGTCAGAAACTGTTAAGTATGAATGATTGCTGAGTGCAAATTGTTCACTGTCTCTATGGATCTGTCTGTTTAGGAACTGAGGATGAGAGTATGACAGGATTGGTTTTTTGGGATGAGGATCATGATTTAGGGTAACTTGATGTTCTCACTGGAACCCATGGGACTCATATTTTTATAAAATTTTATTCAATCAATTTAGGAAGTCAACTTGAATGATTATTAATTAAGTCCTTTGTAACTGGAATAAAATGGGCAAATGGGATCCCACAGTGAGTATCTGAGACAAGGTGCATTGGGTGCGTTTTTGTGAATAAATAAAGCCAATTTCAATTTTAATAAGTGCTATGCACAGTGCTCTGCACATGGAATATGGTTAGGAAAAAGTAAAATAAAGTGCCCTTGTCAAAAACGAACTCATTAAGGTGAGGGGAATTTTGAACCCAGATGAAGAAGGGAGCAGTTGAATTGATTAATTTTCATTTGAGTTGAATCAATAAAGTGACAAAATTAATGGACTTTAATTTTTGGAACCTGGGGGAAGGTGAGAATGGAAGGTGCCCTTGGTTAAGTTTTTAATTCCACTTAACCTAAACTATCAACACTCCTGGAATTAGAACATGAATTGGACGGTGAAGGAGGATAGTTAATGAATACACATAGTAGGCATGACATACTTGACAGTGTACGAATTTGTGATGCTCTTGACTTCCAGTGTGTTTTTGAAGCTAGATAGGACATCATTTTTGAACACCTTTGGATAGCCTGATCTACTGTTGGTCCTGCTCCTCTTGATATTAATATTTAATCATGCACCTTTGGGGATGAAACTCACTTAACATATTCATGTTTTAAAGTTCAAGGCATGTATTTGTTTGAGGACAAAAAATCTTTAAGTGTGGGGGAATTTGATGTGGTAGTGTTTTCACACTCTTTTCCACATCCTTTTTATATTTTTATTAACTTTTTTATACCAAAATGATTGTTTTTAGTAAGTATTTGATAATTAATGTGATTTTGTACTTTTCTGTATAAAATAATCAATTTTGGTTTAAATCAATTGTTTTTAATATTCGTCATTGTCTTTTTAAATAATTCTTAAATTAAATTAGTCTTGTGGATTTTAATTTTATTTATTTATTCTTTTATTTTTACAAAAAATTTCATTCTAGTTAGTTTGTTAATTCATTAATTTAATTAGTTAATTATTTATTGGTGATTTGTAAATAAATAACTCATTTTGGTTCTTAATTATTTTAAGAATTTAATTAGTTTTAACATTTTAATATTATTAATATTTTTATTCTTTAATTTAATCAATTCTTTTAATTGGTTTATTAATTTAAACAAGTAATTGTAACTATTTTAATAAGTTCTAGAACTAATTTTTTTTTAAGACAAATAAATTCATTCTCTTAAATAAAGCATACTTAATTTTATTATTTAAGATTGTTTTATTTACTTAGTTTTTTATTATTTTCTTTTAATTTAATTGATCAATTTTTAGTTGCATTAAAGTTTTAATTAATTTATTTTTTGTTTTGTTTTCAGATGTTACGGTCGCACGGTCTAGTGCCACCGGTTCAGACACGGTCTGGTGCCACCGTATTCCCCACTTCACGGTCTCACCATGACCTTCACTCACGGTGCTACCGGTTCCATTACCCACCATTTTAACTCTTCACTATCTCACTGTTTCACCACTCATTGTGCCACTGGTCTCTCCAGTCACCATTTTACACCCACTGCCTCACCGCGGCAGTACTGTCTCACCGTTTCTCCAACCCTTGCCTCCTCTCCACACACGGTGCCTCCTTCACTGTCTCACTGTTCCATCACCGCAACAACAACACAAGCACACAAACCAGCAGCAATAGTAGAATCAGAAGAAGAAAAATATACCATAGATGCTTATCAACAAAAGAAAATTCTCAACATCAAATCAAAACCAAATCAAAATGAAAAATAATCATAGATTCAACACCGCAGCAAATCGAACAACACAATCGCAAACTGAATAGCACACAAAATTTGAAATTTAGTGAATCCGAATACCAGAATTGAAATCACTTCCATACCGCACCTCTCTCTCAAAACCCGAAGAACAGCTTCTGGACCTCGTTGGCACCACCTTCCTCCACCCTCGGCTGTGACCCGCATCCCCTTCTCGCCGTCGAGCCACTCGACCGCTGCAGCTACACACTGAAACCCCAGCCCCGAAGTCGCCGCTACACGCTGATACCTGAGTCTTCTCCTTCAAGCTAAAGCCACTGGCGACCCTGCATTCACCATGCCGTCTTCATTCCCTAGCTGCGGCCTGCCCTAATCGAACCATTAGCAGCCTGCATCACCCGAAGTCACTATCGAGACTGCCCAGCTTCCCCACCGCGTGACAGCCATCCGGCCCAGATTCCTCATCGGCCTTACCTCCATCCTCTGCACCGAGGCTGCCTATGTTGTCGCCTTCCGCTGAACCTCGCACCCTGGCCACTGCCTTCATCCCCCCCCACCCCCCCTTACGCTGCACGAACTTCTTTCCCCCTTCTCTTCATTTTTTTTCATTTTATATATATATACTATAATATATAATAACATTTATATAATATATAATTAATATATTAACATATATATAATATAACTATTATAACATATAATATAACACATTATATAATATATATATCATATACTATACTATAATAATTATAGGTATATTAATAATAATATATAATCTTATATCTAATATCATTATGTCAGAATAATTTATGTTATTAGATAAATATAATTAACATTAACATATAATAGTAATAATAATATTAAGTACTATATATATATATATATATATATTAATAAGTACTTTCGTTAACTAATTTAATTAATAATATTAATATATAGTTATTTAATTTTAGTTTCATTTTATTTGTTTTACGTGTTTTGTGTTTTTCAGTGGTTCTGCACAGGGGGAGTTGGGCGTGCAAAGAAAATTGTGGGCACTTCGCGGTAAAGGCATGAGAACATTCACGGGTTTGTTGTAGGGGAATTGGGTACACTCATAGGGAGTTCACTTAAAGGCTAGTGACGTGCACATGAAGACGCTCCACATGGATAGACACTGCCTGTTAGTTTAGTTTTTTGTTTTCGTCTCTAAATAAGAGGACGCGCAACTCCTCTCTTCAAGCAAGGGGGCCAGAACAAGACCGGGGGGAGAGCAAGATCATTCCAGAACTAGAGACCATAGGGGCGAGCATCCGCTCTTCTATCCATATATCCCTCAATCCATCAAGGCATCAGAATCAACCCTCGATCCATCTCATCACCAAAATAGTGGCAGACAGACATCGATCAGGCGATTAGTATCGGATCTGAAGATGTAGAGAAGAGAAATCTTGTGGAAGATGCTTCTTCATTAATTTTCTGTTTCTATCTGTTTTATTGTTTTAATGTGTAGTTAAATAGATTAGGGGAATCAGGTTGTAGATAACTGATCATCCATCGATCCATCATGTTTTATTAGGTTGATTGCTCAGTGTGATTTCATTTCTCGGTTTTCTCTTCTGTTTATTTTGAGTATTGTTTCACATTACCTAACGATCGACGGGTGTGGTAGTGAATCATTTCACCATGGATCATTGACCGAATTACCGAGAATTGGAAATGGTCAATGCATCTCTTCTCCAATTTAAGCATATTTATCCAAGGTTCAAGATCGAAAGATCGAGACTCAAGGAAGTTAATCGAGCTGTGTTGATCCACTGTAGTGACAACTCAGTGGATTAGAACCCTTTTTTATGCACTGAGTAATTGAGTTAAACCAAATAGAAGCGGGGGATATCGTTTTAATCAGTTCAAAGAAGCCTAAGGACCCTAAAATCATCATTACTGTTTTCTCTTTATTCAAGCCACATAGTTCACCATATCACCTTCATTCTCACACCCATTATCAGTGTTTGTTTCAATGTTTGTGTACATTTTTTTTTAGTGTTCTATTTTATCTTTTTTTTTAGTTTTAATTTGGTCTAGCACAACGTAAGTCCTTCTCTATGGTTCGACCCCTTCTTACCACAGTACTAGTAGTTTGTAGGGTTTATAAATTTTAAATTTGTGCACACTCAACGAATGCTCGGCCAACTATATTGACTACCATCAACTCAATCAAGCCATGAAAAAAGGACCACTTTTCTCTACCTTTCATTGACCAAATGTTAGAAATACTGGCTGGTAAGTCCTATTATTGTTTCTTTGATGTCTATTCAAGTTATTTTCAAATCCAAAGATCCCCTGAGGATCAATAAAAGACAACATTTACCTATCCATTCAACACATTTTCATACATAAGGATGCATTTTGGTCTATATAATGCTGATGATACTTTTCAATGATGTATGATGATTATTTTTTCGAATTACCTAAAGAATTTAATGTAAGTTTTTATGGATTATTTCATGGTTTATGGAACTTCCTTTGATGGCTGTTTGGAAGACCTGGGTTCTGTCCTCTGTTGTTACATTGAAAAATATCTCGTATTAAATTATGATAAATCCATTTCATGTTTTAGTGGGGGATAGTTATTGGTCATGTTATTTAAAAATATGGAATTCAAGTGTATAAATAGAATATTAAATTAATTTCATCCCTTCCATATCCAAAATGTGTTCTTAAGGTGAGACCTTTCTTGGTTCATGCTGGTTTTTACTGCTGGTTCATTAAAGACTTTAGTAAGATTTCACTTCCCTTGTCTCGATTGTTTCAAAAGGTCTCTGAATTTTTTATTGATAAAAAATGTGATGATTCTTTCAATTCACTAAAAATGATTCTCATGTAACCTCCCATCATCCAACCACCAAGGTGAGACCTCCCCGTAAAACTTATGTGTGATGCCTTTAACTTTTCATTTGGGGAAGTTTTATCACAAATGGTTGAGAAGGATCCTAATTTCATTGTGTATGCCTCACGTACCCTTGACCCTACCTAGGATAACTACACAACCACTTAAAAAGAACTTCTTTATATTGTTTTTTCCTTGGAAAAATTCTGTTCATATCTTATCGGGTAAAAAAAACATTGTCTTTTATGATCATGTTGCCCTTTTTTTCTCCTAAAGAAACCTAAAGCTAAGCCCCACCTCATCTGGTGGATGATCCTCCTCTAGGAGTTTGACCTTGAGATTATAAATAAAAGAGTGGAAAATGTGGTGTCTGGCCATATTAATAGGATTTCCCCAACACTAGACCATCATGTTGACTCTCCCCTCCCCATTGATGAATTATTTCATCATGAGAACATTTTTGATGTTGTGGACCTTACCCCCTGGTATGCGGAAATTGTTAATTTTCTAGAAACATCTAGGGTCCCCACTGATTTCATTACTTCACAATACTATATACTTAATCATGATTCTTGATGGTACATTTGGGATGACCCATATTTGTGGAGAATTTTTAGTGACCAAGTTGTTTTTTAGTGTGTCCATGACCATGAGTTCACCTCTATTTTGATATTATACCACACTTTGTCTTATGGGGGTCACTTTGGCTCTCAACGCATATCTCTAAAGGTCCTTCACTCGGGAAATTATTATCCAAAATTTTATAGATATTCCCATTGGTTTTGTAAGTCATGTACTCAATACCAATTCATAGGGAATATCTCAATGAGGAATGAAATTTCCCAACATCCCATGTTATTTTGTGAAATCTTTGATGCATGGGGTATTGAATTCATGGGAAATTTTTCAAATTTATTTGGATTGGTGTACATATTATTTTACTTTGATGATGTATCTAAATGGGTGGGAAAAAGGCAACTAAGATCGATGAATCTCGAGTATTTATTGATGTTGTGAGGTTCTAAATTTTCAGCAGGTTTGGTTTACCAAGATTCATCATTAGTGGTCGGGGTTCACATTTTTTCAATCGCAACATGAAAAATTTTCCTCATAAGTATGGGGTTGTTCATAAATTATCCACTTCATATCACCCCCAAACTAATATAATAGCATAAATATCAAATATTTAAGTTAATAGAATCTTGTAAAAAATGGTACAACCCAATAGGAAAGATTAGAGTTTTTTCTTGGATGATGCACTATGGGTTTACCGTACAGCTTTTAATACCTCGATTGGAATTTCACCATATAGGATTGTGTTTGGAAAGTATTTTCACCTTCTAGTATAAGAATATCATCATGCATATTGGTATATTAAACAATGTAATATGAATCTCTCAAATGCAGGTGATCATAGGAAGTTACAAATTCAAGAGTTGGAAGAAATTCGGTGTGATGCATATGAGAACTCCTGAATCTATAAAGAGAATACAAAAGCTATACTTATGGTAGGATTCATCAGTAAAAGTTTCATATTGGTGAGAAGGTCCTCATGTATAATTCCATGCTAAAGCTCCACCAAGGTAAGCTTCATTTCCAATGTCTCAATCCTTATACTGTTACTGACATTTACCCTTTTGGTTCTGTATAAGTTTTTCATGAGAAGAGTGGACAGAGGTTTACTATCAATGGGTAGAGGCTAAAACACCTCTATGAGGATTTTATAAATCATATCATAGAGTAAATCCAACTTATAGACTCCACATATGACACCACTTTGTAGGTCATCCCTTCTCCCTACCTTTATATACTTGTCTATTTATTTAAAATACTTCCATTAAGGAAAATGTAATTTTCAGGTGTGGGGGAGAGTGACATGTCATAGTTAGGATTAAAAAAATGTGTTTTCATATTTTATTTATTTTTCATTATTATTTTTTAGATAAAAATTGGTCTTAAAAAGAATATCCAAAATCATTTTTCATGTTTGAGTCAATTGTGCGGAAAATTCCATTATTTTTGGAAAAATGTTTTTCAAATGAATATTGATATAGAATATCCTTATATAATTTGTATTTTCAATTAATTATTAGGTGTTTAATGGATTTTTGAAACTCATGCCTCATTAGCACTAACCAATATTTTAATCCCTTTCCTGAGATAGATTTTATGCCCTTTTTTTGAAAATTCTGCCTTTTAATCACTTTCTTGAGAGTCTCGGGTCATGTTGAGAAACTAGAACCTAACTTGATTCTGTTTTAATCCATAAGATTCAATTATTCTACATTCATGATAGAGGAAATTTTTCATTTAAACTCCCTTTGTACAATTAACCTCTATTTTTTCCACCTTGAAATTTTACACTTATTAAGCCTTAGATACCATGAAATGCCTGTTAGGTAGCCATATTACAAGATAATTTATCCCTACCTACCCATATCTTATGTATATTCTTTTTTTATTTTCAGAAAGTGTTGGTGAGAGGGTGTTTTTAGGGTAATTTTTGGGAGAGAATTATTGTTATGGGTTGATGTAAAGGGTTCCTACATTTTCCTTAGGAAGTGGGTTTACAAGCCATATTGCATCATTGTTTTACACATGTTTCCCCCTTTATCTCTGAAAAAAATAGTATATTAAAAAAAATAGTTCTATAAATAAAACAAAAGAAAAAAAATAGATAAAAGAGGATGTTTACTCATTATTATTCACTACTTGGTTGTAACCCACACAAATGGACAATGAGGATAGTGAGTTGGAGGTGATACATTTTGTGAGGGGTTGAGTGTGTACATTCATTGTGAAAACTTACTGAATTTTTACATGTTTTATACATAATATATTAAAAACACCTCTTCTACCTTAGATTTTTAAACATTACATCCTTATAACCCTTGAACCTCAGAACAATCTGTTGGAATCCCTCTTGAGTAGCACACTAGTTTCTACCAGTAGAGAACTGAGAATCTTGTAAATCATATGGTAATATAACATGAACTCTAGGAAAATATCATAACTCTACATTCATATGTTTCTTTAGTGAAGAGGTAAAATTTCTAGGTGAGGTAGTTTGTGACATGTTTCATGGGTGAACAAATGAAGTTGAACAAATTTGAATGTGAGTTAAGAAAAATGATAGGAAAATTGATTTCATAAACAAGACATTATAGATTTCATTTCAAAGAATCTTGTAAGTTTTATCACATTTTATTTAGTAATGGAACTTTATTAGGATATAAGACTTTTCCTAGGAGTGAAAATTCTTAGGTGTGGGGGTTTGATCATATCGTGATTCACTATTTTATTCCACCCTTATACCACTGTATTAAAATGATTCTATATTATAAATTCCAATTATTATAACAAATTTAAAATCATTTTTGATTCAATAATTTTTATATTTTCACTTGTAAAAGGGGAAATTTCACTTTTTTGATGATTTCAATTAAGGTGGAGGTGATTCGCAGAGCCCACAATGATGAAGAAGGAAAATGGGCCAAACTGTATGGAATCCCAGGAACACATGACCACTGTTTTTCATTTTATGTAAAATATTTACATCCAAATGGGATGAAATTTTTTTATCGGATACATATCTCCATAGTATACAACTTTCATTAAGTAATTCTTTCTCAATTCTTCTATTAAAAGGCTCAAACGGACCTATCTGTCCAATAGAATGAATCTGCATGGAGTCAAAAGTTTACCTCTATATTTTGGAAATATCTATTATTATAAACATTATATGGCCACAAAATTTTACATGAAGATCTAAAATTTGTCTTAAAACAACTTTTTAGTTTTTTAAAAAGTGATTTAAGACCTTATGGACGCCCAAAATCATGGATCAATTAGATTCTCTAAATCAGGGTGCCCAAAACCACCTCCCACTTTGCCTATAAATTGGCACCTTGGACACCCCATTTGGAAGTTCGACCAGGAAAAAATTTGATTCCATTTTGGAGTCCCAAAGGATTTATATCATCATACCTATAAGTTATAGAGTCTATGGGAAGTTATATTTAAAAATATATGGCTTCCTCCCTTTTCATGGAGTTCTAAACTCCTTATGATTACCCGGGGAGGAACTTGATGTAATCCCAAGCTTCATGTTTGTATTATTTTGAATAATATATTTAATTCCAGGTTTTATGTTGTTTTTATTCATCTTATATTCTTATTTAATTTATTTATTTATTGTTATGTCATGTTCAAACTCATATGATCATTTTTGGGGGGGTACCCTTTCATGTGAAGTTTCGCACACCGTTCATCCCTTTTTCTTCCCCCTTTCAATTGCAGTGTTTTTGTGGTTCATATTGGTCAATTGAACTATCATAAACACTATAAAGGCCATGAAAATTTATGGACTGGTATTAAAAATAAATAACATAAAATTATGTGCAGTGCATCGATTTCTTCATGTGTTTCCTTGGTGAGTTTCGGTTATGAATTCGAACACAAATCACACAATCATCGGCGGTATTTGGTGAATCTTCTTGTGTTTTCAAATGAACCCTAGGAGTTATACTAGTGTAAACTCAGTAATATCATAGTTATAGGTTTTTTAAATCATGGATTAAAATATCATAACCATATCTCTTGAAGCAATGAAGGATGATCATCATGAGATTTCCCCATGTTGATCACGCTTAATCGAATCTATCAATTCCTGCTTCCTTATATCGCTTTCTTTCATATGATTTAATATTAAATAAAAAACAAAATTTCATGAAATCCCATCCCCCTTTTTCTTAATCAAAACTTTATTTTTTTTAAATTAAATGATCAATGGCTCCATCAAGAGAAGACCTAGGTTTCCTACTATACTGTAGAAATTCTATTAAAACTAAACAACTAATTTGACACACTTGACAACGTAATCATACTTCTATTTTATATCAACCTTAATCAAGGGTTAAAAAGGAGAAAAAATTGTTAATACGTTCATTAAATCATTTAATAAAGAAAAAATATTCAATTTTAAAGGATCGTGATATCATTGAATAAGGGAATCCAAGCCTAAACATAATTGTTTATAAGCCGTATGAATTTCACAAACCAGGTTTCTTCACTTCCTAATCATTGAAATCCTATTCTTTTATTTATTTTTTTCACTCATGAAAATTGGATTAAAACACTAATCTCTGAAGATGACTTTGTTCACTAATACTACTATAAATTTAGTGGGAATTAAATAGATTTTTCGCACCCCATAACTGGTGTGTGTCAAGATCCCTAATGCCATCACAATGGATCTCGTCACCTTTGATTGATTCATAGTCATTTTTCAGCATGATTTTCCCATATCGTTACTTAGGACTCAAGAACCTTGATCCATGATTTACAACATTTTCATCTCCCATTCAAAAGGATGATGGATTACTCTTGACCCTGGGTATCCTATTTAAGGTATTGTTTAATATTCCCCTTATACCAGGTCTACGTTCATCATTACCTTAAAATACATGCACTTTGGTCAAAGATGTATAACCTTAAGCTTTATCATTTGAGGGTTCAATCCACATGAACCTAAAACTATTAGTGAAAGAGGCATAAAACATGTCAGGATGAAAACCTGCAAAGGCCGAACTGAGAAAAATTCAAGTCTCCACTCACTAAACTATTAATGTATAGAGTTTAGGAAAAAGTTAGAGAATAAATAAATAAGGCATAAAGCTCATATAGATTTTGGGATCCCTTTATCCTAGTTATTCCTGGTAGAAAATTGGTAACAGGGACAAGAAAATCCAAAATGACCCTTCTAGGATTCATTGAAGAATTATACCATATCAAGGAGCTTGTTCCTAGGGGATTCTTGGTCCCAAAAAGGCCCCTCTTAAATCCATTAGTTATTTACCTAACTGTATAGAATATGGGCTTCTTCCATCACCAATGGTTGACCTGTACCCATTGGTTTACACCTCTAGTTAACTGATATATTCCTGGACCATGATTTATGATCCACAAAACTAGACTATTGAAGTGTATTTGACATCATCAACATTACATAACTATGTGTTGTGCCCTTTATCTAAGTAGGAATGCGATACTCCATTATCAAACCTTTTGAAGTCCCACACCACATGACTCAAAACCACATGGTGGGGATCAATCTTCTCAATTAAAATCCAAACATCCCTAGGGTTGTAAAATCCTTATGGTATATATCCTCATCATCCAAATGGTTTAATATTCACAAATATTACATGATCCATGGAAAGGATTTGGTGCCCTTATACTTGACCATGCATGAAATCCCTATGGGTTCATATATAAGGGAATATGACCCACTAAATAGTGGTGTATCTTCCTTATAAGAAAGTAAATACAATCCTCATGAGCCCCAAAATAATTGAAGTGGAACTCAGCATATTAGGGTGTTTTGGGTCATCCCCGACATGTCTTCCCCATTCCATATTCTTTGATTTAAACTCTAGGGAACATGATTTACACAACCCATATTCCAAAAATCTAGGTGGACCCATCATACCTAATATTTTATCATCCATTAATATCGTCTTCAAAAAATCATCTATGGTCCTTGAAAAAGAGTGGGGATCCCATTTACTTTACCATTCATGTAATCCCTAAGGGTGATCTCATTGTTGAGTGCATCAAATTAGGTGTTTAGTTTTTACTATAATTTTTTCAGTATAGCAGTAACCCTAGGTAATCTCTCAATGGAGCCTTAGATAATTAATTTAAAAATAAGGTTCTGATTATTAAAATAAAATTTTAATGGGATTTTAGAAAAATTTGGGTTTATTGATTTTAAAATAGAAATTGAAACTATATTACTAAGTGAGATAAATTGGTTGGAGAAATCGTGATCAACCTGGGTGAGTGTCCTTTGATTCTCAATCCTTCATTGCTCTCAAGGGAAATGGGAAGGATCATTGATTACTTGATTTATAAACAATTAAACCAGTATGTTATGTGATTTCATACTAGGTTACCAACTAGTATTTGATCGATAAATGATATTGATTACTGATGACTTCTCAAAATCAACAAAATTGTATCGATGTAAAAATTGGACTCAATCAAGGCATCACATCAACAACTTGATAAGATGACCAGATTTGTGTTAATGATATAATTTTCCATAATAAAAGAACATTCATATTTATGGGTTCAAGCTTATTTATTTTATCAACCGACATAACTCATTCTCACACTCATGAAAGGAAGGGGTGAGAAAAGAGACGAACATGCTCAAATCATCACAAGATCCGGGTTATGCATAGAATCATAGGGATTCTTGTTCATTTGATTTGTATTTTATAATACCAGAATAAAAACAAACTAAAAAGGTATAAATTAATAACAATATACTAAAACCCTTGAAATTAAATAACCTTCCAATGATTAAAATCATGGATCTTGGGATTACAATAAAGAACACTCCCCAAATTGATCACTAAGAAGTTTAGAAGTACATGATGTAGAAGAGAGATAAAATGGATAAATAAATCTCTAAATTTTGAATCACTCTTACCCATGTTCATGGAACATCAAAGAATGTGGGTGATGGGTTATTTGATAGGCAATTACATCAATATTTCTACAAATAGAAGTCGATCATCTATAGGGATAAGTGACTATTCATGGTAGAATTTTAATCCTTTATCTGGATTTTTGACTAACCAAACCCCGTGAAAATTTCATTAAATTATGTGGAGATGTAGACCTTCTATTTTTATATCCAATTGAGGTGGAATCATCCCAATTAGAGGTCTGAGACCTGAGTTATATCCCAAATATAGAAGGGTGGTCCAATCTAGCCCACCCAGAATTTCTTCACATTATGGGCCTCTTTTGGGCCTCCAAATGGACCAATTTGGATCCATGTTTTTCTAGATAAATTTATCCCACACGTTTTTAAACTTAAAAACCAATTTTTTCCTAATTTGATGCACATTTTATCCACATTAGTTATTAACGTCTACAAGTGTGCTTGGGATTTTGCACAGTTTGGCCTGTTTTGCTCAAATTCCATTATGAGTTCTCCAAATCACCTCCACCTATAATGAAATAACCAAAACAAGTGAAATTACCCTTTTAATAGTTATTAAAAAAATTAAATAAAAAATGAAGTTCAATTTTTTATAATAATTGGAATTTACAATACAAAATTCATTTAAAATAGTGATGTAAGGGTGAAATAAAAGAGTGAATTGTGGTGCGATCAGACCCCCACACCTAAAAATTGTCACTCCTAGTGAAAGTCATATTTAAAAAAATTATTCATGGATATATTACCAACTTCATAAAGATTTAACATTAAATTAAAATTCAATCCATTATAGCAATGTGATCAAATCAAAAATTACACCAGGGAGTTATTCTCAGGGATCATGGAAAAAACGCATCATAAATTGTATCAAAATGAAATTATAAGAGATTAATGATACTAATATAAAAAATTAATTTAGAGATTAACCATGTAAATAATTCTCTACGTGTGTTTGTGATAACCATTTCATTCTATTCTTTCCACTTTTTATCTAGAAAATATATATTGTTTTAAAAAAATCTGTTTAAATGATTCATTCCACCGAACCCGCCCTACATCCTTTGTAATAAAATTTTAAGACCCAATCACTTAAACATTCCTAGAAGTCAAATATTAATCTCCCGACCTAGATATACACATATTTTTTACATTTCATCACTCCCCTTGTTTAATATTGTTATTTGTTTTCAAAATTTTCACTTAGAATAAATCTCACACTCATCTCTCAACCCTTGTTTGATCTCTACACAAAATTAATTGTAATAGGTATAACAAAATAAAATGTTTAAGAATAGTGTTTTTGAAATACCCAATACACAACCCATGTTTTTGTGTTTTTAATTATTTATTTAGTTATTTATTTATTTATATTTTATTTTTAGTTAGTTTTTTTTTGAGGGTGTATAATAGCCAAATAATAAATACACACGCATAGGTCAATCTGGTACAGAAATGAAAAAGGTTGGATAAATAATGAATGTATGGAAAAATAATTTTGTAAAGCAAATAAATATTAACCTAACTTATATTTACCTTCTATTGAGTATGAAGAATTCACACTTCATGTTTGGGTGCAAAGATGTGTGGAGATATTAAGTGACACAATTTTCCCATAAACTACTCACACAAAGGGTACTATTCTTCTAAAAATTTTCAAAGAGATACAACCATTTATATAATTGAAAAACAGCCAATTTTCAAGAAAAATTCACACCTCAATGTTAAATTCATTCCAAAACACACATTTTATCAGTTATTTTTTAAAAAAAATAACTTAAAATAGGGAAATTACTCGTGTATTTTCAATAAATTACATGATTAAGCAGGCATCATTTTCCATGATTAAGTGGG
This sequence comes from Viscum album, assembly GCA_963277665.1. Lineage (NCBI taxonomy): Eukaryota > Viridiplantae > Streptophyta > Magnoliopsida > Santalales > Viscaceae > Viscum > Viscum album. The sequence continues at coordinate 566,369,550 of OY728153.1, read as the reverse complement.
AAACAGAAATAAATATTCTATCACAAAAGTGAGGGCATAAGGGGGGAAGTTAATAATACTATTCAGCAATCTAAAAAGATAAAAAGATAAAATATTATGAAAATTTATAACTAACCCAGTAAAATACCCATCCCCCCACACCTAGAGTATGCAGTGTCCTCACTATAAAAAGAGGATGTGGGAAGTAAGGATAAAATTTGGTGGGTTTCACTAGTATGTTTCTTCTTGAAGGTGTATTTCCTCCACCAAATGCTTTGGAAAATTCTCAAAAAAATGTTTAATTATCTTCCCATTAACGGTAATACTTCGTCCACTCTTCTCATGAAAAACCTAAATTTCACCAAAAGGGTAAACATTAGTAATAGTATAAGGACCAATCCATTGAGAAAGAATCCTACCTGGGTGGATTTTTAGCCTAGAATTGTACATGAGGACCATCTCTCCAATATTAAAATTTCACTAATGAATCATCCCGTCATGGATAGACTTTGTATTATCTTTATAGATTTGTGAGTTCTCATATTAATCACACTGAATTTATTCCAAATCCTAAATCTACAACTTTCTATGCTCACTTGTATCTGAGAGATTCATATTACATTAGTCAATATCCCAATATTCAAGGTGCTCTACCTCCTCTAGTAGGTGAAAAGACTTTCCAAAAACAATCCTATATATTGAAGTTCTGATAGGGGTTTTAAAAGGTGTATGGTATTCCCAAATTGCATCATCCAAGCACAAACACCAATCTTTACTATTGGGTTGTACCATTTTTTCCAAGATTTTCTACACTTCCTGATTTGAGATTTCAGCATGTCCATTAATTTGGATGTGATATGCAGTGGAGAATTTATGAACAACCCCATACTTACATAGTAAGTTTTTCATGTTTCAATTACAAAAAATCGAACCCTGGTCACTAATGATGAATCTTTGAAAACAAAACCTACTAAAAATCTGGTACCTCACAAGATCAACAAGCACTCGAGATTCATTAGTTTTAATAGCCTTTTTCTTGCACCCGTTTAGAGACATAGTCAATATATAGTAATATGTACATGAAAATCAATGAATTTGGAAAAGACCCCATGAAGTCAATACCCCATGCATCATATATTTCACAAAATAACATGGGTTGTTGGGGAATTTCATTCCTCTTAGAGATATTCCATGTGAATTGACATAGAGTACATGACTTACAAAACCAATAGTAATGTCTATATAATGTTGGATAATAAATTCCTGACTCAAGGACCTTTCGAGTTGTACGTTGAGAGACAAAGTAGCCCCCACAATCCAAAGTATTGAAAAATCTAAAAACTGAGGTGAAATCATAGTCGAAGACACACCTATGAACAACTTGGTCACTACAAATTCTCTACAAATACGGGTCATCCCAAAATTACCATTGAGAATCATGCTTAAGTCTCTAAGATTGTGAAGTGATGAAATCAGTGGGGAACCTATATGTTGCTATAAAATTCACAATGTATCATCTATAACATTTTACACTCCTCTCTTATCACAAATATCAAGGTCAAACTCCTAGAGAAGGAACATACGCCGTATGAGGTGGGGCTTTGCTTCAGCTTTCTTAAGGAGAAATCGAAGGGAAAGATGGTTAGAAAATACAATGATTATTTACCCAAGAAGATATGAGCAGAATTTTTCCAAGGAAAATACAATAGAAAGGATATATTTTTCAGTGGTTGTGTGGTTTACCTGGTTAGGTTCAAGGGTATGTGAGGCATACACAATGACATGAGAAGCCTCCTCAACCCTTTGTGATAAAAATTTCCCAAATGAAAAGTTAGAGGAATCACACATAAGTTCAAAAGGTAGATCCCACTTCAATGGTTGGATGATGGTAGGTGATGTGAGACTCCTTTTTAGTGTATTGAATGCATCCTCGTAATTTTTATTAAGCAAAAATTCTGAATCCTTTTGCAATAATTAAGACAAGGGAAGTGTGATCTTACTAAATTCTTTAATGAATCGATGGTAAAAACTATCATGACCCCAAGAAATATTGTTGGGAGAACATTGTGTATAAATATTTTATTTGTTGTCAACAGTTGTCAATGCTAGTCAAAATGCAGAAGGAGATGAAGAAGAACACCAAAGTTAATGGAGATTGGCTGAAGTGAGGATGCCTGGAGAAATTTTATGCAATCATAGCATTGGATGTAATGTTTGGGAAACAATCCATGAAGTCAATTCAGACGATTGTTGAAGTGATCCTAAGTTAAAATAACTTGTGTCAAAGGTGACAGATTGTTTACATCAATGAAGAATAGCGAGGTATCATCCATCTGAGGATGATTGAAGAAGAATGATGATTTGAAGGAGACCATGTAATTCTTCATGATTGCATGAAATCCATGCAATAGGATACATGGATAATATAATCAAATTATTTGCATGAATTTTGGAATGATAGTTGAAGAAGAAGAGAGAATGTGGAAGGGCTTGGCATTCTGAGACAACCATTCATTTAACATCATATGAAACCAGATGATGATTTGCTGATATGTATTTCACAAATATCATAAGTCAAGAGAACTTGTGATGCAAGCCTTATAAAGGAAAGGGGTAGAAAGGATGATGCTAGTCATATATAGTTTTGATTAGAAGGAATGATGCTGCTTGAAGATAGGGAAGTTTCAGTACTTCTCATTATAACTCTGACGATGCTAAATCTGGTCTATCAAAGGATATATATCACGATATTGGAGTTAGTGATGAAAGATGAAGAATGTTTATGGGACATAGTGAAGAGAGAAATGGAAAATGAACTTACAATCTGGAGGCGGCACAAAAGAACAGTTCAAGGTGGCGCCATTTTCCAGTGTTTGCCAAATTTTAGGCCCTGAAAATCAGGAGATGAAGAAATGTTTTTGGGAATAGATGTTGTGCAAAAGATTGAAGATGGTTTAGATTTTTGCGTGCAAGGCATGATTCAAGGTCGGAACATCGAAAAATGACAAAGGCATGGAGTGCATGTAAATTTAGGCAGAGTGCGCGAAAAAATAAAGGTTGCGTGAAATATTTGTGGGATCCGTGAAATATCATCAGGGTGCGCGAAAAATAAAGGTTGTGTGAAATATTATCGTGGAGCGCGAAATAGAGGAATGATGTTTTTCACGCAAGAGGAGTTTCGAGATCAGAACATTGAAATTTGGCAAAGGAATGTAGTGCGCGGAAAATTGGGAATAGTGCACGAAAAAGAGGTTGCATGAATGATTGGTTTTGTGAGAAATATGGAAAGTGGTGTGGAATTTTTCACACAATTGGTTCATTGTGATTAGAAAGTCAAAAAATGACAAAGTCAAGAAGTGCGCGAAAAATCGGAGATGTTTGCACATGGTGCGCGGAACATTAGACTTGTGCGTGTAAAAATTGGTTGTGCACAAAATGCGGGTTTGATGTTTTACGCAAAAGAGTGGCTTCATGCTTAGAATTATGAAAAATGGAAAAGTCATGAGGTGCGCAAAAAATCCAGGAAGGTGCGCATAATCTAAAGAAGTGAGATACAGTTTTACGTGTAGGAAGGGGTTTTACGCACAGGATCAAAAATGCATATAAATATGAGGTGAACCCCTCTAATTTTGAGAGACTCGACACATAGAAAAATCCCGAGCTCTGATGTGCAGAAAAATTTAAGTATAGATTATTGTGAGAAAAGAAGAAGTGCTGCGTGAAAAAGGAAGTGTTGTGTGAAAAGGGAAGTTCTGCGCGAAAAAAGAGGAGTTGCGCGAAAAGGGTTTTTCGTGCCAAAAGGTGTTTTTACGTGCAAGGTTTGAATTCTACGCTCAAGCCACCCAGAAGTTTGCGTCAAAAACTTGAGGGTACCGCAGGCCTTCGACAGGTGCATAGCACTCTCGAAGAGACTTTGCGAAGAAGGAAGTGTCGTGAAACATTCGGTATCACGAAGAGAAGTAGAACTGCACTCACACGACTGGTGTTTGACACTCTCGTTGTGCTTTGCAAAGTGAAGAAGAACTAGGTGTGCAACTGAATTCATATATCCACAAAGGAAGAATTTTTTATACCGATACACTCCTGTGTTGGTATTGAAAGGTGAATAAAGAGATTAAGACACTGTAATTATACTGTTTCAAAGAGAAAGAAGAGAAGAAGAAGAATAGAGTATGCCCAACTGAAGGCTGACAATTATTCAAGGCAGTTTAATTAAGATGATACTATGTGAGCTGATCCTCAGTATTTGAATAATCACATTGGTGTATGTGATTCTAGCTGAATAAAGAAGAAATTCTAGTGCAGTTGGTTGTTGCACTAAGAAGAAGAAAGAATAAGTCTAGTGCAGTTAGTGTTTCTCTAGAGAAGAAGAGAAAGAAAGAAGTAAGAATTGATTGCCTACTGCTTTTCAAGTAATCAAGTGAATAGCACTAAAGAAGACCAAGAGTAGAACCTACCTTATCAAGAAGGAAGAAGATTGTCTCCATAGGCAGTATAAAGAACCAGCTAGAAGCTGCAAGTTGGACTAGGATATCACCGGTCTAGGGAAGAGGATTGTTTCCCAACCCCCTCCAAATTGTAGGGAATCACACTGGTTATAGGATTGTTTTCCTAGCCACTCCAATGTAATTGCATATCACATCATAGTAGAGAATCCATGCACTGGTCATACCCATGCATGGCAAGGATGTAGCTATCTTATTGAGTGGTGAACCTTGTAAAAATATCGTGTGCATATTTTTACTGCTTTCTATTATTGAATACGACATGGAAAAGGGAATAAGATAATCAAGATCCTAACAGGTCAAGAGGTACAGAGATAAAAGTTGGAATTGGTTTAAAAAGTCCCCAACACTGATTCACCCCCCCCCCCCCTCTCAGTGTTAGGAATATCCCAAACTGGTCCTCTAAAATATCCCACCTCACAAACACATTTTGGATATGGAAGGGTTGAAATTAATTAAATTTTTTATTTATCCACTTGAATACCCTCATTTTAAATAACATTCCCATTAACTCTCCCTTGTTCAACCATGGAGTGTCATTTCTCATAATTTAATACGAAGTCTTCTTCAATGAAATGATGGAGGAAAGAACCTAAGTGTGCCAAATAGTCATCAAAGTAAGTTTCATAAATTGTGAAATCATCTATAAAACATCCATACAATTATCAAGGTAATTGGAAAAAAATACTCAAAATACATCGCTAAAAAGTACCAGGAGAATTACATAGAAAAAAGGCATCCTTCTATATGAAAATGTGTCAAATGGATAGGTAAATGTTGTCTTTTATTGATCCTCAAGAGCTATATGGATTTGAAAATAACCTAAATATATATCAATTAAACAAGAATGTGACTTAGTATCCAATATTTCTAACATTTGGTCAATGAAAGTTAGATTAAATTGGTCCTTTCGCATGGATTATTTCATTCGATGATAGTTAATATAGACTCGCCAACTGTTTTGAACATGTGTTGGAACCAATTCATTCTGTTCATTTGACACAACTATTATTCCATTTTTTTAGGAATATTTTTCACTAGTCTAACCCATTTACTATTGTATATAGGATAAAGTATCCCAATAGTAAGTAAATTACTAACTTCCAATTATACCACTTCAAGTAGAGTGGGATTTAACAGGAGTTAAGCCTACCTTATGGTTTTAACTGCATCATCTAAAAGTATATGTTGCATACAAATAAATGGGATAATACTGAGAATATCATCTAATTTCCATCCTATATCCTTTTTAAACTCCCTCAAAAGATCAATTAGTTTTGATTCATATTGTTTAGATATTTTATTGGAAATAATTATGGTCAATTGGTCAATACCCTCAAGATAGGTATATATTAAATTAGAGGGAAGTGGTTTTAATTCCAACACCAGTGGTTTTTGGATTGAGGGAGGGGATTTAAATGGAGTGAGGTCTATGAAAATGGCTATCTTATCATGTTTATTATCTAAATAAAGAGAAACTATGGAAATGAGATTTGTAGAATCATCGATGGTCATGGGTACCTCAGAATGAACACACTCGTCAATTAAAGCTCAAAACTTACACTTTTATAAACACAAACAACACTCAAAACATGAATCAAAACTCAAATCATACAATGGTGAAGAAGAAGAAAATGAATTAGAGTATGGGTTGAGGAGAGAATGTTGTGTGTGTGTGTGTGTGTGTCATTAGATATCACTTCCATCGAATAGGCAAGAAGAGTGGTGTGCTCTTCAATAGGGTGTTTCATGGAATCAAGGATATTATAACATACATTTTCTACACTAGACTCCATGGATAGAGAACCATTATGAATATTGATGATCGTATTTACTATTTTGAGGAATAGCCTCCCAAGTATGAGAGGAGCATGTCCTTGGGTTTGGGTATCTTCCATCTCAAGAATATAGAATTCTACAGGTAAGATGAGATTATTCAATCTTGAGAGGAAGACCTCGATCACTCTAGATGGTTGTTTTGTGCTTCAGTTAGAAAGTTTCATGATGATTACCATTGGTTTAATCTCTATAACCTACAAAGAAGTATACACAAACTAAGGAATCACATTAATTGAAGAACCCAAATCTATAATTTCATCAAAAAATAAGGTCTCCTATATGATTCAAGGTATCATGAAAGTTCTTGTATCCTTTTATTTGGTTGTCATTAATAGTTGTATCAAATATGATACATTCCTTCCTATGTTGACTCTCTCATTCCCCTTTATTTTTCATCTATGTGTGCAAATATCTTTAAGAAATTTGGTGTATTGTGGGATTTTTTAACTACATTCAATAAATGAATATTAACTTGTACCTTTTTAAATGTATCCATTATCTCTTTATCAATATCATTATCAAAAAAATTCTTAGATTTAGAGAGTATTTGGGGTAAAGGAATAGGAATGGGTTGTTTAGTGGAGTCCTCAATGGAAATTTGTTTAGCATTTTTGTTTTGTTTTTCATTATTAAAATCTTTTGAGGGTAGGGAAAGAGGGTTTTAAAGGTGGGGACTTACCTGTTGTGTAGAACTAGTGGAAGAAGAAACTTATTTACCAATATGAAGTGTGATTTCACAAACATTACCTTTATCCTTTGGATTATCAATAGGTTGGGATGGTATTTGTCCAGAACCTTGCATCTTTATCTCACTAATGGTGTTTTCCAATTGTCCCACTTGAGTTCATAGGCCTTGAATAGTTGATTGTGTGTTCTGTTGGAACTGGAGGTTCTGGGTTTCCATTTGTTTCTCTATTTCCTCAAGGCTTGGTTCAAATTTTAGAGGAGGAGTATTTATTCGATATGTTGAAGGATAATAAGGTTTCATACCTTGGCCTTTTTTATACCACTTCCTTTTAGGATAGCTTGAGTTTCATCCTTATTGGTAGTGTGGTTTTTCTTTCCACCTGGGGTTTGGATTTGGCCTTAATGGTTCTTTATTTAAGGGTGATACTTGCTAAAAAGGACACCCAGGTAATATAGATGCACAAAACTCAAATGAATCCTGAAGTTACGGGAGCTTGTTAGAAAAATGATTGATATCATAACAAATACCACAATGCAATGGAAGAGGAGGAGAGTGTGAATTTCCTTGTACTTGATCTAATTTCCTTAGAAAGGTATGCATCTCATCAAGTTTATTATCTTCCTTCTAGGGATGAATGACTTACCTCATAAACTTCTTGAGTGGTTGAAATTGATCATGTACCAAATTGTTGTGCACTTTGATCCATGTTGTCAATTAAGTCACAAGTGTTGGAAGGAGTTTTATCAACAAGGGAACCACCAGCTACAACATCTATCATAACACAATCCATGGGGAAAAGTCCCTCATATAAGTATTTAATAACCAATTTCTCACTAATTTGGTGGTGGGGGAACCTTGAACAAATTAAATTGAATCTTTCCCAATATTCATGAAGGGTCTCTCCTTGTGATTACCTAATGTCGTAGATTTATTTTCTAATTGATGTAGTTCAAGAGGTAGGAATTAACTTCTATAGAAAGAGTCTTTTCAGGTTATTTCAGCCCTCAATTATGGTTGGAAGATGGTATATCCAATCTTTCACTACACCATCAAGGGATAATGGGAAGTCTCTAAACATAAGGAGGTCCTCAGACACATTTTGGGGTTTTATGGTGGAGCACGCTATGTGAAACTCCTTAAGATGTTTGTGAGGTTACTTACCAGGAAGACCATGAATATAAGAAATAGGTGGATGATACCTAATATTATCTCAAATTTGGCTTCTTCCTTAAGATATTGTATGTATACAGGTTGTTACTCCACATTCAGGGTAGTCAGTTCTTTTAAAGTTCAATTATTTGAAGCCATGATTTATGGGGTTTGATTTGGTTAAATTTTTGATTGGTTTGGGACCACTTGAGGTTTCAAAATGGGTTACTCAGTGTTACTTTATTTTCCTACTCTATATAACCTAATATTGGAGTGAAGTTTCTTTTCAATTTATGGGTCAAATTTAAGCAGTTTTTCTTTTTATGATCAGGTCATGCAAATAAGTTTTGATGTTTGTTTTTTTATATTCCATTTTTTCAGTTTATGATGGAATATGGATAAAATAAAAGTAATTAATAAGGATTAAAGTATAAAATAAAATATAAAGTGATACTATATAATTAGATATATATACAAAGAATAATATGAGAGAGAGAGAGAGAAGAAGAAACCCATACAAACAAACAAAAACAAAAACAAAAAAACAATCAAAATGGAAGGGGGATATTGGAAGGGGTAATAAATAAAACATAAAATAAATAAATAAAAGTAAATAAAGGAAAAATTATCTTGTATCCCTGAAAATAGTTCCAAAATTTGATCACGTTGTTGAGTGCGTCAAATTAATTGTTTAGTTTTTACTAGAATTTATATAGTATAGAAGTAACACCAGGTCATATCTTAACGTAGTCTTAGATAATTAATTTAAAAATAATGTTTTTATTATGAAAATACAAGGTAAATGGGATTTTATAAAAATTGAGGTTTTTTTATTTTAAAATAGAAATTGAAACTATATTACTAAGTGAGAGAAATTGGTTGGAGAAATCATAATCAACCCAGGTGAGTGTCCCTTGATGCTCAATACATCATTGCTCTCAAGGTAAATGGGAAGGATAATTGATTACTTGATTTATAAAAACTTAAATAAGTATGGTATGTTAGTTCTTACTAGGTTACCACCTAGTATTTTATCGATGAATTATATTGATTACTAGTGACCACTCAAAATCAACAAAATTGTATCAATGTAAAAAACTGAACTCAATCAAGGAATCGCATAAAAATGTGATGATATGAATAGACTAGTGTCAATGATATAATTTTCAATAAGAAAATATCATGAAAATTCATGGTTTCAAGATTCTATATTTTATCAATTGACATAACCCATTCACACACTCGTGAAAGTAAAGGGGTGATAAAAGAGACAAACATACTCAAATCATCACAAGATCCGGGTTATGCATAGAAGCATGGGGATTATTGTTCCTTTGATTTTTAATGATAATACCAGAATAAAAACAAATTAAAAATGTATATATGAATAACAATATACTATAAACCTTGAAATTCAATAACCTTATAACGATTACAAGCATGGATCTTGGGATTACAATAAAGAATACCCCCCAAATTGATCACTAAGAAGTTTTGAAGTACAGAATGTAGAATAGGTAGAAAATGGATGAATAAAGCTCAAAAAATCGACTCACCCTTACCCATGGTCATAAAACATCAGATAATGTGTGTTAGGGGTGTTTTATGGGAAAATACATCAAACTTTTCAAAAAAATAAGTCAAGCATCTATGTGACTAGATCACTATTCATGGTAGACTTTTTACTCCTTTATCTGGCTGGTTGACTAACCAAAACGCATGAAAATGTCATGAAATTCAGTGGATAGGTATTAATTCATTTTTTCTATCCAATAAAGGTATAATAATCTCAATTAGGTGGTCTGAGGCTCATGTTATACCCCAAATATAGAAGGGTGGTCCAATATGGTCTGCCCATAATTTCTTAACATTGTGGGCCTCTTTTGGGACTCCAAATGGATAAATTGGGCTCTATGTTCTTCCATAGAAATGTATTACACATGGTTTTGAACTTTAAAACCAATTTTAATCCTAATTGGATTAATTTTTTATCCACAATATATATTGAAGTCTATAAGTGTGCTCGGGCTTTTGCGCAGTTTGTCCTGTTTTGCGAGAATTTCATCATGGGCTCTCCAAATCACCTCCACCTATAATGAAATAATAAAAACAAGTGAAATTACCCTTTTTAACAGTGATTAACACAAAATAATTGAATCTAAAATGAAGTGAAATTTTTTATAATAATTGGAATTTACAATACAAAACCATTTTAAAATAGTGGTGTAAGGGTGAAATAAAACAGTGAATCACGGTACATCAATGGGCCCATGAATAAGGGCCTCTAACTGACCAACTAGAGGAATATCCTCCTTGTAGGAAAGAAGATACAATCCACATGATCCCTAAAAAAACCATGGTGGAACTCAGTACATTTGGATATTTTGGTTCATCCCTGGCATGTCTTCCCCATTCCATATTCATCGGTTCAAACTATCCAAGTAGGCTCAACATTCCTCCCTTGTTATCAAGTCCTGGAAACAATAGTATAAACTGAACATCATTTAAAGTACTAGAATAAATACTCTAAACTTCATAGTATTTTTCATCCATACCATATGAAATTACATTTCATGGAAGACTTCCTTACTGCATGACATTAAACTGCACAAAAGATGTCCTTACCACATGACATTAAACTGCATGGAGAATATTACTTTGTGAATGGTACACTACTAGATATATAAGGTATGATATAGATAAACCTAAACTATAGTAGTGGATGGTCTAATATGGAAGACCCTAAACTACATCATAACAATTATCTGGTTTATAAGACCTTAAAAAACCAATCAAAAGAGACACAATGCTCGCCAGGTCAAAAACCTGAAATGAGAACCCTATGAAAAAGTTGAGTTTCTGCTCACTGTAAATACACTTTGTGTGATCTAATAAAAAATGAACATTTATAAAATGTAAAATGAATAAAACTTTTCAAATCAAAAACCCGTAAATGGGAATCTTGAGCAAAATCCAAGTCTGTACCCACTAATCTTTCCCCGTATGAAGCTTAGCCAAAAGTTAGGGCAATATAAAAAAGGATAGAAATCTTGCAGGGATCATTATTTTTCTATAGAAAAAATTAATATATGATCACTTAGTGTATTTAATTGGGAATAAATTAGAGAACTCTCCCTAATGGACATGAATTTTACCCAAATAATCCTTTTAAACCAGGTGATCCCAGGATGATCAAAGTAGATACATCAATGACGAATATCACGTCGATAGGCATTAATGAGAAATTATTAAGAGAAATATGTTTTGATTTAATCATTCAAATCTAATAATTTGGGTTAAATGTGTATTGTATGAAGTATGGGTATATTTTATGATCCATACAATATTAATTTAATAAAATGTAATGCATGTCATGAAAAAAATAAATCTGGACAATGACATGTAAAGTTTATAAGATTTATTCGTTGATAATGTACAAAAGGAGGAATATCCACATTCTAAAGTCTCTCTAGGGTTCAAAAATAGAAATAATTAACCCATTAATGGCCAGATCATGATAAAATCTGGTCATTCATGTGTGCCAAGTCAGCCAGAGTCTAGCGAGAAGTGTCGATTGAGCATTGAAGTGCCATGTGCCCCTTTATTCTATTGCTTCCTAAGAATTAAGAGTCTCAATTAATTAAGATATATCTTTATATAATTTATGATTATTCTCTAATAAATATGATGATATTATAAAATGTGATCCCGCGCTATCTATCTATGATTTTTATTCTTCTATTATATGATCAAGACATCCATCTGAGCATATAGCTGAGAGATTTTTTAATGTCTCTACTCAATAATATTAGAATCTTCCCTTATTAGCTAGTCCAAATAACTTTTGTCATCAAATATACGTAGTTACTTCTCACTATTGGATAGTTATTTTCAGTCCAAGACAATCTGTATCATGATTTTATATAATGGTTTACAATAAAATATACCTACCCCCAAATCATGAAAGAGCTGATGAAGGCATTACTATTGGACATGAAACTCCTCCAAGGGAGTCTTGATGATTGGGGTATATATATTCTTCCAAACTATCCTTTGTGGTACTTGGTTCTCTATGACCACTATAGTGGGTATGTCAGAAGGAGTAATGGTTGATGGATGTTATTATGAAATCACATCTATTGAAAGGATTGGTTGAGCTGATGAAGAAGCAATAGAAGGAGTCAAATGTGTTATCCCGTCAATTGGTGTATCATTCGTTTCTGGTATCGAAGGTTTATAACCCTCAAAAAACTATGTACCACTAATGGTAATTTCATCACCATGAAGATATAACTTCTTTGGAGACTCTCCAAAGTCTTAAATCAACTCCATTGCAACCACTAATAAGAGGTTCAGTGAAGCACAAGTCTTTTCCACTTGATTTTTTAGTCGATTCAATACACCACTCAGGTATGCTTCCACCCAAGCCTAGGAATAGTCATAATATAGGAATATAGGGGAACTTAAAAGAAAAAAATAATCTCATAATTCATATCTTCATGCACCAGCATGATCCAAAATTGGAAAATGATCTTGTGATGTTGTTCTCCTCGCATACCAGCTGAGGGAAGAGGGGAAACCTTCTGAATACAACAAAAATGGAAAGAAAATAAATAATGGGGTATATGGATCACAGATAATCATATCATCAATGTGATCTGTAAGAATCCCATCATGAAGCAAGATTTTATATAAACTCTCATTGAGAGAACCATTACCATTATCAATAATTATCCCGGTCAGTGCAGGATAGGACATGATGTTGAAATGGTCATGTTGGATCAACATATTTATAACCTCATTGGGTCCTAATTACATCACCTCAACCTTATAAATGTTTAATATCATAGGATGTAATGATACATGAGGAATATTGGTAGTGTTATGCTATTTTTAACACTGGAAATGGTCTTCTATCCATCCACATAATAATTATAAAGTTATTCTAATTTGATAGATGATTTTTCATTATTGGATATGACCAAGGAGTTGATAAAGGAAATCAAATTTGTCACATATAGATTAAGTGGGATCCCCTCTTCCAATTGGGATTTCATCACCAAGGTACTTACTAAAACACCCAAGTGTGCATCCTCAGCTGGTAAAATTCATCTATTCAAAAACATGGCTAGAAATCCCACTAAACTAAGTCTTATAGATATCTATTTTCTCATCCAATATCTCCATGAGGCATACTACTCATCTTCAAAAAAGAAAAAATAAGATCCCGCACTATTTCGAACCTATTGGGAAGGACACCGATGAGGGCATAAAGCAGTTGGATGAGTCCCTCTATGGTGAAGGAAAATTTTCATCTTGTCCTTGAATGAAACTAGTGAGCATAGGTTTATATCCTTCTTTAACTTCTCCTTCACAATAAAGAAAATGTCCCTTTCCAAGGTTGGAGTTTGTGTGGGGTCATCCTAAACATCTTCAATGGGAAGAAATTAATCATGCATCTCCATGAAAGGAGGTATTCCTTCTAAATAGTAAACATCCTAGAGGATGATCCCTAATTATCCATGATATAAATGGAAGGAATTGGTTCCAGAACACTAATGGATAGTCATCTCTTTGAGGATATTCGATAAATGGTACATGATAAACTGAGAAGTCTATGCCACCTCATAAATATGAATATAGTGTAACTAGTTGGAGAATTATGAGCATCTCTACCTGACCTATAATGTCTATGTCCATTAATTAGAGAAGATACCACTAGGTCGCAAGTCCCACTTTGCGCTCCAAACTCTTCTTGGATCATTTAAATAGGAGATTAGTATAGTCAAATAACTCTTATCAATTGTCTAATGGGTGATAATGCAACCATCTGGACCTTAAGGGGAGTTATCCAACATATAGGATAACCCCTAGAGTGGTGCTACAACCAATTGACTATTCTCAGAAATTTTCATTTTAATATAGTCTAGAGAATAATATATACAGTGAGATGGAATATTATAATTGGGTGAAGGAATGGTGTTATCATCCAAAAACTAAATACATTCAAAGTTATTCGGAGTTACAGAAGATATTTCTGAAGTTTAGGAAGGAGAATCCCCTTAAAACCCTCATTTTCAATGAACACTTGATACCGATGGTCAACATTATAATTCCCAGAAATCATATCCCTCTAGCCAGCTATGTTAGAAGATTTATGAAATTTGGAATCCATCTGTATAAGAGTATGAAGAAAACATGAGAAGGAGTACCATACTGAAAAGGGGATTAGTTGAAGGAAATGTGTAACATGGGTAGTAGCACATGAATCATGTGACCCATATAAGGCTTCATGATTACATGAATGGTTACCAGTCTTGCATATTGTGTGACCCATAAAAGGGTTCGCAATCACATAACCCATTACCAGTCTCACGGATCGCGTGACCCATATAAGGATTCATGATCTTATGGCTCGTTTCCAATCTCATGGATCGCATAACCCATGAAACATCTCAATATCATGTGATCTTATTTGAGACTCATGATTATGTGACTATATAGAGTTCATGTGAGTCGAACAATGATCAAGTGATCACATGAAAAAAGTATCATTGAACCACAGAAAGTGTGTGTAATAACCCTACATCCAAATACGTTCAGTGCATCCTGAGTAAATTACCATTGATTAAGTCATGGATCAATCAATTGAGTTGTTCAGATGAATAATTCACCTAGTGAGATCATGTGATCAAATATTATGAAGCGTTCTTGAGAAGTAGTCTTGCAAAGTTATTCTTGTGAGGTGGTCTTACAAACTAGGCACATAAGACAAAAGGAATCATATGATATCTAAAGTTTGGGTGGCTATTAGGATGATCATCCCCCTCACTCCTCTATTTATAGGGTATCCCAATGAATACTAAAGTTCAACTACAATACCAAACATTTATTGGGACACAGATTAGTGGAATCCTCAAGGAATCAGGTAGGCATTTAATATCCTCAAAACCAAGTCCTCATCCATGTAGGACTCACTTATGAGGGGGGTAAATTTTTGACACTTGCTAAATGAGAATCGACAATTTTATGATCAAATAAATACCCAAATAATAGGTATTATTTTATTTGTAAGAAAAAAGGAAGGGGTAGCATGGGTACATAAATATCAGGTGGCTAGATCATGAAAATCATGTAACCCCCAGGAGAATACGTGATCACATGACCATAGGAATGCCACGTAGTTTGATCATAAACTCCATGTTATCTGATAATGATCATGAAAATACCCTTTGATGAGTCCTTTCGATCATACAAATACCCTCCAGAAATACCTATTGTTCCTTCAAAGGCATTTAGAAAAGTACTGATGATCACATGAAGTCCCTCTGATAGTTCCTTATGATCATTTGAAGTCCCTCAGACATGTCTATTTGATTATAAGACACCCCTCTAAATCCATAGGCAATCAAAATGACTATCCATGAAAATGATCGCACATTGTCGAAATATTCATCACTGATCATGCAATGCACCATAGAAAAGTGGGTTGACTGTCTATGGAAATGATTGCACGTCATCACAAGATCCATCATTAATCATACAATGCACCGCACACAAGTAAATTGATTTTCAATGAAAATTATAACACATCATCATGAGATCCATTAATGGTCATGTGAAACCCTATTGTAAATCCAATGGTAAGAGTCCATAAGTCTTGTAAAATTAATAATAAAAGTTGGAAAATTTGAAATCCTCATGTGAGACAAAGTTACACTATTTTTCATGAGAAGGGGGTATGTGCCTTGTGTGATCATCTCATTGATCAAATGAAGGCCCTTTATCATGAAAACATGATCTAGAAAATATCCTCTAACAATCCAACTTCATCTTGTGAATGGCCTTAGAAAAGAAAACATTTTCATGTTAAGGCCCTTTGACATGCTAGCTTGATCTCATGAATGGATTCTGACAAGACAACTTGATCTCACAAATATCCTCTAACAAGACAACTTGATCTCATGAATGTCCACTAACAAGAAAAATTTATCTCACAAATGGTCTCTGACAAGCCAACTTAATCTTGTGAATGGATTTTGACAAGCCAACTTGATCTTGCAAAAGGCCTCTGATAAGCCAATCTGATCTCACAAAGGCCCCCAGAAAAAACTCCCTTGATCACACGAAATCCTCTTCGATAGGAATATTGATCTCATGAAGACTCCTAGACATACCATCCTAGTCTTACGAAGTCTCTTTAACATGTTTAAAAGATCATGTGAAATACCTTTGACAAGATGAGGGTCCAATAAATATGGTAATGACATGGTAATCTCACGATCATTATTGATTATGCAATATAGAGATGATGATATAGATAACCCACATAAGGATCATATGAAGTGTGTAATGTGATCCCCCCATCATGAACTAGATCCCATATCTTCAATATAATATTTGTGCAATTAATTTCAGAATTAGGGTGAATATGACTATAAATTACTCCCCCTTAGCATAAAAATAGATAGGAGACGCAAGGAACACCCACGGGAGCATAGAAGTGAGAGCATACTTCTCAGAGTAGAAATATATGAAATCTCAAAGGTATTCCTCAAAGTAAACCCTGAGTAAAAACTTAAGGGATTATGTGTAATGCATATTCACTTTTTATGATAACCTTATTGATCATACAAAGGACTTCTGGCTTGTTGTCCAAATTATGCGAATGAGCTTCCGCGTGTCAACTTGGTCACATGAAACCTACACAATATAATGATTGAAAAACATTGAGGAATATATGTAATAAATTATGAAAAAGAAATAATCCTTCTAAAAATATAGATAAATTTATTTGCATGGAAAGGCATCATGCGCTTTGCATGAAATATCCATATCTTGTGATGATGCTAGGACATGTCATTCGAGTCATGCGAAGTCCTCCAATCATGTTAGCCAAATCATGCAAAGTCCAAAGGACTTGTTATCCATGTCACATAAAGTCCCCTAGACATATCATCCAATTCATGTGAATTCCTCTAGATATTACATCCAGATCATGCGACATCCTTCTGACATGTCATCCTTGATCATGTGAAGTCCATGGAAATGTCTGTGTTGATCACGCGAATCCCCTCGAACATGTCATAAGAGTCACGTGAAGTCCTCCCGACATGTCAACCAATCACATAAAATCCTCCATACATGTTATCCATTTCATGTGAAGTCCCCCCAGACATATTTTCTAGGTCATGCAAAGTCCTTGAGACATGGAATCCGATTCATTCGATTGTCCTTTGAAAATTTTAGTCTGGATCATGTGGAACCCTTGGATATGTCTACTTTAATAATGTGAAGCACCTTTGGCATGTCAACATTTTCATGAAAAATCCCTTAGAAAATTCAACTGGTCCATGTGATGGAGACATTAGAAATTCCCACCAGATATCCTCATACATTTCAGGTGGACAACAAGGATATGTCCGACAGATATCCCTGACATGTCAAGCATGTCAAGAAGACACCCTGGGACATGATGACCTTTCCTAGAAGAAACACTTGTACATGCATCTAAATGAACTATGAGAACTCTGATTTTTATCCAAACAGGATACGTATGATGACTTCCTAAGGCCCAGCCTCTAAATGGACATCCACTATAGTGTAAGTCCCTCCATATTTCAGACACTCTAACCCACATGACCCAAACTATATCATGGGTTTATCATTATTACTCATACATTAGTGGATTGAGAATCTAATTAAACTAATAGGACTCTGATTCCTATCCAAACAGGATATGTAGGATTACTTTCTAAGGAATTAGCTTCAAATAGGCATCCACCTCAATTTATGTCTCTCCATATTTCAGATACTCTAACCCATGGGACCCAAACTCTCCCATGGGTTTATCATTCTTCCTAATCCATTAGTGGATTGAGAAGATAATTTAAATATGAGGACTCTGATTCATATCCAAGTAGGATATGTAGGATTTCTTTCTAAGGATTGAGCTTCGTATCAAGCACTCCTATAGGGCCACCCCAATTCATAAGTCCCGTATCCATATGCAATGAGTCTGATCACTTGATATCCCTTATTTATCATATCAATCATGACTCACATGGGATTAGTGATTTTCAATGATAATATTACTTGCATCATAAGTTTCTCCCATCCATGTCAACCTTATTTTGTAAGGCCCATTCAATTGAATGATATGATTTACCCCATACATGGGTATCCACCTTTGTGTAAGTACCGAAGGCATTCTCATACTGGTAAACATTAGGGAAATAACTCTCATAGGTATTAATTATATATCACCACACATAAATGGGTTGCACATGGAACAAACTATGATGAATCTGATTCTTTTTATAAGTAGGATATAAGGGAATCCTTCATATGGTCTGAGCTCAATACTCAGTGCATAAGTGACCTCATATATGTACTTTCTTTGTGATGTTACACTACATAGCTCAAACTTAAATAAACTGCATGGGTTTTGATTCCTATTATAAATGGAATATGTAGGATGCCTCATAAAGGTTAAATCCCATCCTTGAAACACTGATCATCTTTCTGGATTGATGTAAACTCTAGAGTGCTTGGTTATATAGCTTCAAAATATAAATTGCTACCCACTGCTAAGTAATCCTGCGAAACATATGAAGAACCTAATATATATATGTATTTTAGCACTAAAAAACCCCTCTATATATAGAAGGATTCAATACCCAATCATTTTATTAGGATAACCATTCCTATATTAGGATTTGGAAGAGATTCACAAACATATCTTAAATTTATAAGAGATTCTTGGAATAGGAAATAATTCCCCCCAAAAGGTGAAATGATACAACCCTATCATCCTCTCAACCAATGTCAGTTATTAAGAGTCATTGGGTTTGAAACCACAATTGACCACCTGCCATTGGAAAGTAGGTTTGTACCTAGTTATGGATGTGGAAGTCATTGGGAGTTTCTATAAATAATGAAAATGGTAAACCTGGTGTGAATGATAGTGCAACCATACTTGAACCCCCCACATTCAATCATCAGAGATCATATCTCTTTGAAGGAAATAGAAATAATGAACCCATCATAAAATCATGTAATGAAAGAATAAATGAATTATTATAGGCATTGGGCATTCATATCTTACAAACCATAGGGATACCATCCATTATCTTTCTAATGAGATAAGGTCATAGAGAAAGGTTTTAATCAGGGTATGTCAAGAAGGATACATGTAACGACCCAATGTTTTAACAATGTAAATTCCCTTCTTATAATTATTTTATATAATCACATGAAATCATAATATAATGAACTATTAAGTACTATGTGACCATTAAGCATAATATTTTTACTTTTTTGTTTTGAATTTTGAAAATCCGACATACACGGTTGCGATCAGTAAGATGTTTGGGGTCTAATGGAACAAACTTAATTTTTTTGTGAATAGTAACCTACCCTTATGAATAGTAACCTACTCTTATGAAGAGTAATATGACCCTTATGAATAGTAAATATTCCAAAATAATAGTAACCTCAGCCTTTCATGTATAAATAAAATTTAGGCATCTTATAAGTGATAATATGACCAAAATAAAAGTATTGGTATTTTTGTAAGTCATAAATAATTAATTGAAACTAATTAATTAATTTAAAAGAAAATATATTTTCCTAAAAGGTTTTCATAAATTAATAATTTTATGTCTCTTGGTTTTAAAATAATTTTATAAGACCTTATGTAATTTTTGAAAGCATTGTAGAATCAGTTATAGTTTTAAAATTTGTATTTTTCAAATAAATTTTGATTTTAAATAAAAATTAAATTAATAATATTTAGAAAATTATTTTTGAAAAAATTATTTCATTTTTTTATTCTACATGTTGAAAAATGGTCAGGGTGAATTTTTAGGGTTTTTCTAAAATACTTGAA
This sequence comes from Viscum album, assembly GCA_963277665.1. Classification (NCBI taxonomy): domain Eukaryota; kingdom Viridiplantae; phylum Streptophyta; class Magnoliopsida; order Santalales; family Viscaceae; genus Viscum; species Viscum album. The sequence continues at coordinate 566,349,500 of OY728153.1, read as the reverse complement.
TTTTTTGATGAATAGTAAAATACGGTAATTTACCGTATATGTACATTATATGTTAAATACGCTATTTTTTGAGTCATGGATGATTTTAGAACCTTGGGTTAGAACTAAAATGAACATATTACTTTTTTTGGTCATGGAATCATCACTATTTCTTTTCTTATATAAAAATAATAAACTAATGATTAAAATATTAAGAAAACCCTCCTCCCCTCCACTATAAAAACACCCACACTCCCCTCTTCTATTTACTCCTCTAAAGCCTTTTCCATTCCCTAAATTATGCCCAAATATCTTCCCAATATCTTCCCAATATCCTCCCCCACGTCTATTATCCCTCGGTCTCCTCAAAATACTAAATCCTCCCCCCTTAAGAGGCTCTCAAGGAAGATTAAATCAAGAGGTAAATTCCTCTTTTCTTTTCTTTCATTTTATTTTCATGTTCCTTTGTTCTATTTTCTTTCCTAGCCTCTACTCGTCCAAATGGTATGAAAAATCCAGTACCATAAATTTAATATAATTTTTTTATGATAATGGTATAATTCATTATCATCTCTCCATTCCCATTCTTTTATTCGAAAGAAACAAAAACACCATCCGAGATGTGTTAATTTATCACATTCAAGGATGACGGGTTATCAATTTATATTACCATATTCAATTCTGGTAATGAAACCATTTTTATGGTTTAACCATACTATTAAATATGTGTTTTATATTATGTTATGTTCTTGAATCCTTTTTCACACATGATGTAAAATAATAATAAAAAATAAGTTAATTATGAGCAAAATAGTAAAATTAATACAAGCGTTTATCATTGATGTTTTATATAATGATTCATCTTCACTCAAAATAACCAAATGAATTTTATAACAATTTAATTATCTGGATGTTAAATAATTTCATATAAATTCAATTCTGTACAACCATTCTCATCATACATGTTTATTCAAACTTGAATATAAGTGAACTGATCACTAAAACCAAGAAAGAAAATACTCCCAAACAATGAAATCAAACCTCATAACCAATAAAAAAGGTTATGAATGAACTCAAAAAGGTTATAATAAATAAATTAAATTTAAAATATGTTCTGTATTTATTAATTAATGAATCTAATTTGATTATTCAATTCATTAAGATCATGCAAAGGGCACCATCGGACTTAAGGTAAGGGATCCTCTCTTTCTCACAATTATTCAAGAATCTCCTCTATGTTATGCCTTTTATGTGTAATTCCTAATGATGGGGTATGATTTTTCACCTCCCCCATACTACCCTCATGATGTATAAAATATGATAAACCACTTTCTCACTCATTAATCCCTCATAAGTACACTTGTTACCATGCCGATATTCCGTAAGGGATTCTGCCCGAACCACCTATATTCCTTCAGGTTGCTCCAACTATCTTTTTACCCAAATGAAGTTGTCTTTTATTTTTATGAAAAACTTATAAATACTTTTTATATGATCCAAAATCATGTTTCAATATCCATACCTAATTCTATTTTGGGTATACACGTGTTTTTAAATGATTCCCTCATCAATACATTTCGATAAGGAAACTCGTTTTAAGGGAACTTCTCGAATTCATACCCAATTTAAAGTGAACTCTACCATATGTTTTAAGCCACCTTTGTTTCTATAAAACCAATGTTTTTATTATTAAAACCTTATTTTATAACTTCTGGTTTTAAACAAAATATTATTCCCCTTTCTATTTTAAATGATCATTAGTATTTTCCTTAAAACCACACTAAAATGTTTTAAATGACGAAATTTCTTAAATACTCTTCTTATATGTTTTCACTTATTTTTGACATCACATACCATGATATATGCCTTTGAATTTCCATGTATGTTTTAATCCCTTTCTTTAAAGGACACTTTTATGATATTCCCATTCATTATGCTTTATGACATGATTATGATACCCATTCTTTCCATGTGTACCCTTATGTTTATGTATAATTTATTATGTATGATTATTTATGTGGAAAGAATATTCATGAACATGTTTTGATGGGTGATACCAGATATCACTCCAACGTATTGGGTAAAGTTTAGTCTCATGATACGTTATGTGAAATGGTCTTGGTGGTTAGCCTTGACTCATGCTACCATGTGAAACAGACTTGGTGGTTAATATTGACTTGTGATCCTCTATGTGCAACGATCCTTGACTCATTATAAAGTCATGTTTTATGTTTCTACCACATTATTATGACTCCATGTATATAATATCCCTTGTTTATATGTTATGATTTCACATGTTTGATGCCTTTTTATTTCATTATTCCATGCCTTCTAACCCATGTGCTAAATCTTTATTACTATGTTTTTTCCTTACTAATCCTTTAGCTCATCACTTCGTTCATGTGATCCACAGGGTTCCCTATGTCGATGTAAGGTCTCAAAGGAAGTTAGGATCTCTTTATGAAGATTAAACAATGAAGTCTTTTTTTAGTCCCATGTTTTCAGTTTTATGTACCTAGTCTTACAAGACACTAGACTTTAAGATCCTTGACTTGTAATATGATGTTTTATTGTGCTTAAAATCATGTAATGACATGTGTAAAAGGCTAGGGTTGCTATAGTTGGTATCAAAGGATGGTCTAGTTATTTTTGGAGATTAGTAATAGAGAACTTTAGTAAGAACCTTAAGGATGATACTAAGTATAATAAATCATCCCTAAATTTTGGTAGGTATAAAGTAAGTGGATTATCAAGAAAATACGTCCCTATCTAGAAAAAAAATAGGTAGAGGTGGATTTGGAATAGATTTATCTAGAGGTAAAACCTGAAAACACCGCTTTGAGCTAGACTCAAATGGGAACCGGTCCATGACAACAGACCTTGCTGCACTCTTGGTTTGACTCTCTCGAAGGATATTCTTTTTTAAATTCAAGAGCTTAGTATAAACCATTATTAAGGGAATAAAAAAATCCCCATAAGAATATAAGTTAAGAAATAGATCAAGGATATCCTAGATTTAAACCTAGGGAATCACAATTTAGGATATACTTCTCCTTTACAAGTTTATCCTTTTATGTTCAAAGTTTCCTTTTTATGATCAATAGCTAAGTATTCATGACCTCTAATTGTATGTTATTTTTCTTAGTTAATGGAGGGAAATATAAGAACACATTACAACAATAAATGTGATAGGGAATGTGAATATTTCCCTAATGATATTCCAAATTTGATGGGAGTGAGTACTCAAAACTTCATGATAGTACTTGCCCAGCTGGCTCAAGTTATGAATAATAACTTGAATCATGTGAAACGCCATCCAACCCCAAGGAAAGATCAAGTTGTCATTGAATCCTACATGTGGAAAAGGCCTCCCATGTTTAGTGGATATTCTAATCCCCTCCTTGAAGAATAGTGGATTAACTCCATTGAAAATATATTTTATGTCCTCCAGTGCTTAGAAGAAGAGAAATTCATACTAGCGGTATATCATTTTTATGAGGAAGCTGATCAGTGGTGGAAAATGATCAAGAATATGAATCCCCAGGAGGAAATTGATTCCATGGATTGGGAGGAATTAAATATAATGTCTTTTAATAAATATTTTCCCTGAACCCTCCATCTCAATATAGAAAGAGAGTTCCTCAGACTCAAGAATAAGGAAGATGAGTCAATTAGGGTGTATGAAGAAAAATTTACAAGGATTTAAAGGTACACCTCTGGCTTTTTCATGAACACTAAAAGTAAGGTTTATTTATTCTTTAGCAAACTAAAGATAATTCTACAAAAATCATTGATGATTTGAGACTTCAATAGCTATGAGGAGATTGTCTGTTGTTCCCATAAGGTTGAAATGGAGATCGGAGACTCTCATTCGTATCATGGTCCTAGTGACAAAAAGAGGGAAATGGAATCTAATGTGGGAGTTTACACAAATAAATTCCATGATGGAAAGAAGCTCGACCATCCCATGTGTAAAAGTTTTGTGAATAATCATCCTGTGAATTGTTTAAAGGGAACCAAGAATTGATTCAAATATGGAAAGATGGGTCATCTGGATAAAAAAATGTCGATGGGATATGAAGAATACCACTAATGTGGAAGAATAAAGGAAGGTTTAGATAAATACTCATCCAGTAGTGAAGTGTTGAAACTACAAGGAACATGGGAATTATGAGAACAGTTTCCCTAATCCAAGGGTTTTCAGAGGAAATCAACAAAAACATCCAAGGAAACAAGGAAGGTCTTATGCTATCACTACTGCTGAGGTGGATCCAGACAACAATGTGGTGAATGGTACGCTAGTTATTCATTCAATAATAGTGAACATACTATTTTATTTTGGTTCTACGCATTCTTTAATATCTTGAAAGTTAAGTAGAACTATTCAAACACCACCTTAAAATTTGGAGGGTATGTTATCTATGAGAATAGAGAATGGGGAAATTATTGCATCCAAGGTTTATAACTCCTCCCTGGTAAATGTTTGTGGACTGAACCTTTCATAAAATCTTATTATACTTCCTTTAGTAGAGTTCAATGTTATCTTGGGCATGGATTGGCTATCTTTATACAAATCTAGCATCAACTGTTAGGAAAGGGAGATCACTCTACACATCCCAAAGCAGCCTCCAATTCTTTAAAATTGTAAGGAGGAATATGGATCTCCTTTAGAATAATTGTCTCAAGTGTGGATATTAATTTATTATGAGCAGGCATGTCTAGCTCAAATGATTTAGACAAAGGATGGAATCATGCTTGAATAAATGACCATTGTAAGGGATTACACTGATGTATTCCCTGAATATTTTTCTGGTCTTCCTCATGATCAAGAGTTTGAGTTCTCAATTGAACTTATTCCTAGATCCCTACCTATATCAAATACACCTTATAGAATGTCCATCGTAGAGATGGAAGAGATAAAGAAGTATTTACAAGAGAATCTAGATAAGGGTTTTATATGCTCGAGTGATTCACCATGGGGTGATCCAATCCTCTTCATCAAGAAAAAGGATGGATCAATGCACCTCTGCATTGATTATTGTGAGCTCAATAAAATCATGATAAAGAACAAGTATCCCATACCATGGATAAATGACTTGTTTGATTAGCATTGTGGGGCCAGTTATTTCTCTAAGGTGGACCTTTGGTCAGGATATCACCAATTAAAGTTCAGGAAGGAAGATAGTCCCAAGACTACCATTCAAATGATTTGTGGACACTATGAGTTCATAGTGATGCCCTTCAGACTCACTAATGCTCCAGAAATTTTCATGGATTTAATGAATATAGTCTTTAGATATTACCTTGAAAAATTTGTGGTAGTCTTTATTTATGATATTCTGATATACTCTAAGAGCAAGTAGAAACATGAGGAGAATTTGAATACTATGCTAAAGAATTTGTGAAGGGAGAAGTTTTATGAAAATTACATTAAATGTGAGTTCAGGATAGAGGAAGTATCATTCTTGGGGAATGTTATCACCAGTAATGTGATATCTGTGTACCCTTCTAAGATAAAGGCTATTGAAGAGTGGCCCAGGCCAACATCTGTAATGAATATCCATAGCTTTTTGGGTCTAACCGGGTATTATTGATGATTTTTTAATAACTTATCATGATTTTAAAACCCAATGACCAAGATGACATGGAATGGAGTGATGTTTTTGTGGACTCAAGAATGTGAAGACTGCTTTAAGGATTTGAAAAAGAGGCTTATCACTGAGCCAATACTCACACTCCCAATAAGTGTAGAACACTTATTGGTGTAAAGTGATGATTCAAAGAAGGGATTAGGCTATGTGCTGATGAAAAATGATAAATTGATAGCCTAAGCTTCAAGGTATCTAAAAATCCATGAGCAAAACTATCCTACGCATGATCTGGAGTTGGTGGTTGTGATATTTACATTAAAAATATGGAGGCATTACCTCTATGGGTAAAAGTGTGAGATATATACTAATCACAAGAGTCTCAAATATATATTCACACAAAAATAGATTAAAATGTTCCAGTGAAGTTGGATAGATCTCATCAAGGATTATGACTTCTCAATCCACTATCATCCTGGTATGGTAAACAAGGTGATGGATTCTCTAAGTAGAAAGGATCTCGCATCTTTATCAATGATGAGAATTAAAAAGGGTCCAATCTTCTTAGATTTATAGAGGATGGACTTGGGAATCATTAAGGGGGAACATCATCAATCCTTTCTCAAATAATTGCTCAACCATCTCTCATGGAGAAAATAAAGGATGATCAAAGAAAAGATATGGAAATTTCAAAAAAGGTGGAATCTATTAGAAATAGTAAATCATATAATTTTATGATTGAGGAAGAAGGAGTTATTAGATTTGAGTCACGATTATGTGTACCGTACTATCCAGAGATAAAGAAAGATCTTTTGAGTGACGCACATAGATCAACCTTCTCTTTTCACCCAGAGAGCACAAAGATGTATTGAGATCTCTGAGAGAACTTTTGTTGGTAAAATATGAAGAAGGATATTGTTGAGTACACATAGAAGTGCCTAGTATGTCAAAAAGTGGATGATGAAAGACATAATTCTAAAGGGATGATGCAACCACTACACATAACAACATGGAAGTGGGAGAACATCTCCATGGACTTTGTTATTGGACTTTCAGGAACATCTAGAGGAAACAATTCTATGTGGGTCATTGTGGATCGTCATGCAAATACAGCTCGCTTTATTGTGATTCGAGATAAATTCTCATTAGATCAACTTGAACAAATATATATCAAAGAAGTGGTAAGGCTGCATGGAGTTACACTATCTATTGTATCTGATCGACATTTTAGATTCACCTCAAAGTTTTGAAAAAGTCTCAAACATGATCTATGAACTAAACTAAACTTCAATATGGATTATCATCCTCAAACTGATGGCCAATCTGAGAGAACTATTCATACACTAGAATATATGTTGAGATAATGTTCTATGAACTTCAATGGAGTATGGGACCAACATCTTCCAGTGGTTGAATTCTCCTACAACAACAATTTCCACCTGAGCAGCCGAATGGCACCATATGAGGCACTTTATGGGAAAACATGCAGAATATCAGTGTGTTGTGATGAAGTTAGTGATCGTAAGATGCTAGGACTTGAAATGGATGAAGTAATTGTGGATAAGGTGAAAACCATTCAGCAGCACATCAAGGCAGCCCAAAGTCGTCAAAAGAGTTATGCAGACAATTGTCGATGATACCTTGAGTTCAAAGTTGGAGACATGGTATTTCTATGCATATCTCCATGGAACAAGGTCATGAGGTTAGGGAAGAAAGGAAAGTTAAGTCCCATGTACATTGGCCCCTTAAAGATTCTTGATCGTGTAAGGGATGTGGCCTATAAACTGGCACTTCCACCTACCGTGTCTAAAGTACATGAGGACTTCCATGTATCCCTCTTAAGGAAGTACATACCAGATCCTTCACATGTACTATCTTCATAGGTGGTATAGTTGGAGAATGATATTTCTTACGAGGAGCAGCCAGTGAAGATCTTAGATCATAGAGATAAAGTTATACATAAAAATACTACTCGCTTGGTCAAAGTATTATGGAGGAACCATAAGTATAAAGAGGCAACATAGGAACTGGAGGAGGATATGAAGGAAAAGTACCTACACCTATTTATGGATTATAATGTAAAACAAATTTTGATGGTGAAATTTTGTAAGGGGGGAATAATTTAACGACCCAATGTTTTAACAATGGAAATTCCCTTCTTATAATTATGTCATATAATCACATGAAATCACAACACAATGAACTACTAAGTACTATATGACCTTTAAACAAAATATTGTCACTTCTGTGTTTTGAATTTTGAAAATATGACATACATGGTTGCAATCAGTAAGATGTTTGGGATCCGATGGAACAAACTTATTTTTTTTGTGAATATTAACCTACCCTTATGAATAGTAATATGAACCTTATGAATATTAAATCTTACAAAAGAATAGTAACCTCACCCTTGAATTTATAAATAAAATTTAGGCATCTTATAAGCGATCATATGACCATAGTAAAAGTATTGGTATTTTTGTAAGTCAAAGATAATTAATTACTAATAATTGATTATTTTAAAATAAAATTTATTTTCCTAAAATGTGTTCATAAATTAACAATTTTATGTGTTCTGGTTTTAATATAATTTTATCAGGCCTAATGTAATTTTTAAAAGAATTATAAAATTAGTTATAGTTTTGAAATCAGAATTTTTCAAGTAAATTATGATTTTAATTAAAAATTAAATTAATCACTTTTTGAAAATTATTTTTGAAAAATGGATTTCATTTTTGGATTTTACACATAGAAAAATTGTTATGGTGAAATTTTGAGGTTTTTCTAAAATACTTGAATTTTTTTATCAATAGTAAAATATGGTAATTTACCGTATATATACATTATATGTTAAATACACTATTTTTTGAGTCATGGATGATGTAAGAACCATGTGTTCTAAATCACATGCACATATTACTATTTTTTTTCATTTAATCATCACTATTTCTTGTCTTATGGAAAAATAATAAACTAACAATTAAAATATTAAGAAAATCATCCTCCCCTCCACTATAAAAAACACCCACACTCCCCTCTTCTCTTCACTCCTCTCAAGCCTTTTTAATTGCCTAAATTATGCCCAAATATCTCCCCAATATCATCCTCCATGTCCATCATCCATTTTTATTCTCAAAAGACCAAATCCTCTCCCCTTAAGAAGCTCTCAAGGAAGATTAATTCAAGAGGTAAGTTCCCCTTTTCTTTTCTTTCATTTTCTTTTCATGTTCCTTTGTTCTCTTTTCTTTTCTAACCTAACCTCATCCAAATGGTATGAAAAATCCATTACCATAAATTTACTATAATTTTGTTATGATAATTGGATAATTCATTATCATCTCTCATTTCCCCTTATTTTATACGAAAAAAAATGAAAACACCATCCGAGATGTGTTAATTTATCACATTCAAGGATGACGGGTTATCAATTTCTATTACCATATTCAATTATGGTCATGAAACCATTTTTATGGTTTATACAGACTATTAAATATGTATTTTATCTAATTTTATGTTCTTTAATCGTTTTTCACACATGATGTAAAATAATAATACAGAACAAATTAATTATGAGAAAAATCGCCAAATTAATCCAAGCATTTATCATTAATGTTTTATATAACAATCCACCTCTACTAAAAAATAAACAAATGAATTTTATAACCATTTAATATTATGTATATTCAATAATTTCATATAACTTCAATTCTGTACAACCATTCTCATGATACATGTTTTTCTGAACTTGAATATAAGTAAATCGATCATTAAAACCAAGGAAGCAAATGCTCTCAAATAATGAAATTGAACCTCATAACCAATCAAAAAGGTTATGAATAAACTCAAAATGGTTAAAATAAATCAATTAAATGTAAAATAGGTTCTGTAAATATTAATTAATGAACCTAATTTGATTATTCATGTCATTAATATCAAGAAAAGAACACCATCAGACTTAAGGTAGGGGATCCTCTCTTTCTCACATTTATTCAAGAATATCCTCTATGTTATGCCTCTTATGTGTAATTACTAATGATGGGGTATGATTTTTCACCTCCCCATACTTACATAATGATTTATAAAATATGATAAACCCATTTATCTCTCATTAATCCCTCATAATTACACCCGTGACCATGCTGATATTCCGTAAAGGGATTCTTCCTGAACCTCCCATATTCCTTCGGGTTGCTCCATATTTCTTTTTACCCAAATGAATTTGTATTTTCTTTTTATGAAAAACTTATAAATAATATTTATATGATCCAAACTCATGTTTCAAGATCAATCCTTCGTTATCTTTTGGGATACACGTGTTTTTAAATGATTCCCTCCTCAATACTTTTCGATAAGCAAACCCGTTTTAAGGGAACTTCCTGAATTCGTACCCAATTTCAAGTTCACTCTGACATATGTTTTAAGAAACCATTGTTTTTATAAAACCAATGTTTTTATTATGAAAACCTTCTTGTATCACTTCTAGTTTTATACAAAATATTATTCCCTTTTCTATTTTAAATGCTCATTAATATTTTCCTTAAAACCACACTAAAAGTTTTTAAATGCCAAAATTTCTTAAATACTCTTCTTAAATGTTGTCACTTATGTTTGAAATCACTTACCATGATATATTCCTATAAATTTACATGTATTTTTTAATCCCTTTATTTCATGGACACTTGTATTATATGCCCATTCATTATTCTTTATGAGATGATTATGATACCCATTCTTTCCATGGGTACCCTTATGTTTATGTATGATTGATTATGTATGATTATTTATATGGAAATCATATTCATGAATATTTTATGAGGGGTGAACCTAGATAATTCTCCAATTAATTGGGTAAAGTTTAGTCTCATGATACTTTATGTGCAACAGTCTTGGCGGTTAGCCTTAACTTGTGCTACCATGTGCAACGGTCTTGGTGGTTAACCTTGACTTCTGCTACTCTATGTGCAACGAAACTTGACTCATTATAAAGTCATGTTTTATTTTTCTAACACATTATTATGACTCCATGTATATAAGATCCCATGTTTATATGTTATGATTTCACATGTTTGATGCCTTTTTATTTCATTATTCCATGCCTTCTAACCCATGTGCTAAAGCTTTATTACTATGTTTTTTTTTCTTATTGGGATTTTAGCTCATCCCTTTGTTCATGTGATCCCCAGGGTACCCTATGCAGATGTAAGGGATCAAAGGAAGTTAGGATCTCTTTATGAAGATTAAATAAATAAGTTTTTTTTAGTCCCATGTTTTCAGTTTTATGTACCTAGTCTTCCAAGACACTATACTTTACGATCCTTGGCTTGTAATATGATGTTTTATTATGATTAAAATCATGTAATGTTATGTGTATAAGTCTAGGGTCACTCTAGTTGGTATCAAAGTATGGTCTAGTTATTTTTTGAGATTAGGAATAGAGTAATTTTGTAAGAACCTTAAGGATGAGACTAAGTATAAGAAAACATCTCTAAATTTTGGAAAGTATAGAGTAAGTGGTTTATCAAGAAAATACATCCTTGCCTCAATATAAACAGATAGAGGTGGCTCTGGAACAAATGTATCTAGGGGTAAAATCTGAAAATACCTCTTTTAGCTAGACTCGAATGGGAACTAGTACACAAAAATGGGTCTTACTGCACTCTTGGTTTGACACTCCTGATGGATTTGATTTGGTAAATTCATGAGATTAGTACAAACCATTATTAAGGGAATAAAAAACCCATAAGAATAAAATTTAAGAAATAGATCAAGGATAACCTAGATGTAAACCTAGGGAATCACAAGTTAGGATATACTTCTCCTTTACAATCTTATCCTTTTATGTTCAAAGTTTTTATTTTATTCTCAATAGCTAAGTATTAAGGCCCTATAATTGTATGTTCTTTTTCTTAGTTAATGGAAGGAAATAGAATAACACATGACAATAATAAATGTGACAGGGAATGTGAAGATTTCCCTAATGATGTTCCAAATATGGTGGTAGAGAGTTCTCAAAACTTCATGACAATACTTGCTCAGTTGGATGAAGTTATGAATAATAAATTGAATCATGTGGAACACCCTCCTCCCCCAAGGAAATAGAAAGTTTTCGTTGAATCCTCCATGTGGAAAAGGCCTCCCATGTTTAGTGGATCTTATAGTCCCCTCCTTGTGGAACAGTGGATTAACTCCATTGAAAAGATATTTTCTATACTCTAGTGCTCAGAAGAAGAGAAATTCATAATGAAGGTATATCGTTTTGATGGGTAAGTTGATCATTGGTGGACACTGATCAAGAATATGAATCCCTATGAGTAAATTGATTCCATGGATTGGGTGGAATTAAAGAGAACTTTTTTCAATAAATATTATCCCTGAACCCTCCATCTCAAGATGGAAAGAGAGTTCCTTAGACTAAAGTATAAGGAAGATGAGAAAATTGGGGTGTATAAAGAAAACTTTACAAGGATTTCAAGGTACGAATCTAGCTTTATTATGAACCCTGAAAGCAATGTGGATCACTTCTTTAGCGGACTAAAGCCAAGTCTCTGAAAAGTGCTGGTGATTCGAGACTTTGAAAGCTATGAGGAGATTGTCTGTTGTTCCCTTAAGGTTGAAATGGAGATTGGAGACTCTCATTGGTATCATGGGTCTAGCAACAAAAATAGTAAAATGGAATACAATGTGGGAAATTTCTCAAATAAATTCCATGATAGAAAGAAGCCTGACCATCCCACATGTAAAAATTATGGGAAGAAGTATCCTGGGAACTGTATAAAGGGAACCAGTAATTTTTTCAAATGTGGAAATATGGGATATTTGGATAAAAACTTATAATGGGATATGACAAATTCCGCTAATGTGGAAGAAGAAAGGAAGGTTCAGATAAATTATCGTCTAGCATTGTAGTGTTACAACAGAAAGAAACATGGTCATTATGTGAACAATTTCCCTAAGCCAAGGGTTGTCAGAGGAAATAAACAAAAACCTAAAAGGAAACAAGAAAGGGATTATGCTATCATTATTGCTGAGGTGGAGCCGAAAAACAACATGGTGATAGGTACGCTAGTTATTCATTCAAGAATAGTGAACATACTATTTGATTCTATTTCTACGCATTCTTTAATATCTTGAAAGTTTAGTAGAACTATTCCAACACCACCTAAAAATTTGGAGGATATGTTATCTGTGATAACAGAGAATGGGAAAATTATTGCGTCCAAGGTTTATAACTCCTCCACTATAAATTTTTGTGGACTAAACCACCCAGTAAATCTTATCATACTTCCTTTAGTGGTTTTTGATGTTATATTTGGAATGGATTGTTTATCTTTATAAAAATACAACATCAACTTTTGGGAAAGGGAGATCACTCTTCACATCTTGAAGAAAACTCCAATTCATTACAAGTGTAAGGAGGAAGATGAATCTCCTTTAGAATCATTATCTCAAGTGTGGGTATAAATTCCCTATGAGCAGGCATGTCTAGCTCAAATGATTGAGACAAAGGAGAGAATCATGCTTGAAGACATTCCCATCATAATGGATTACACTGATGTATTCCCTAAAGAGTTTCTTGGTCTTTCTCCTGATCTAGAGGTTTAGTTCTCAATTGAATTTATTCCTGGATCCCTACCTATATCAAAGACACATTATAGAATGTCCATCGTAGAGCTGGAAGAACTGAATAAGTAGTTACAAGATAATATGGATAAGGGTTTTATACACCCCAGTGCTTTACCATGGGGTGCTCTAGTCCTCTTCATCAAGAATAAGGATGGATCAATGTGCCTATGCATTGATTATTATTAGATAAATAAAATCATGATAAAGAACAAGTATCCCCTACCATGGATAGATGACTTATTCGATCAACTTCATGGGGACAGTAATTTCTCTATGGTGAACCGTAGGTTAGGATATCACCAATTAAATGTGAGGAAGGAAGATAGTCCCAAGACTATCTTTCAAATTTGGTATGGAAACTATGATTTCATAGTGAATCCCTTAGGACTCACTAATGCTCCAAAAATTTTCATGGATTTAATGAATAGAGTATTTAGATATTACCTCAACAAATTTGTGGTTGTCTTTATTAATGATATTCTAATATACTTCAAGAGCAAGGAGGAACATGAGGAGTATTTTAATACTTTTCTAAAGTCTTTGAGAAGGGATAAGTTGTATGAAAAGTACAGTAAATGTGAGTTATGGATGGAGGAAGTATCATTCTTAGGGCATGTTATCACCAGTAAAGAGATATCTATGGACCCTTCTAAGACAAAGGCAATTGAAGAGTGGCCTAGGAAAACATCTGTAATGGAGATCCAAAGCTTTCTGGGTCTTGCCGAGTATTATTGAAAATTGGTGAAGAAATTATCATGATTTTCAAACCCAATGACCAAGATGAAACAGAATGGAGTGATTTTTTTCTAGACTCAAGAATGTAAAGACTGCTTTAAGGTATTGAAAAAGAGGCTTATCAATATTCCAATACTCACACTCCTAATAAGTGGAGAACTCTATTTTGTGTACAGTGATGATTTAAAGAAGGGATTAGGTTGTGTTCTAATGAAAAATTATAAATTGATATCCTATGCCTTAATGAAACTAAAAATCCATGAGAAAAATTATCCTACGCATGATCTGGAGTTGGCAGTTGTGATCTTTGCGTTAAAAATTTGGCGGAATTATCTCTATAGGGAGAAGTGTGAGATATATATTGATCAAAGTTGTATAAAATATATATTCACAAAAAATAGCTTAATATTTTCCAATGGAGATTGAAATATCTCATCAAGGATTATGAATGCTCAATCCACTACCATGTCGGTAAGGAAAACAAGGTGGCGGATGCTCTAAGTAGAAAGGATCTTGCATCTTTATCAATGATGAGAATTGAGAAGGATCTAATATTATTAGATTTGTAGAGGATATAAATGGTAATAATTAAGGGAGGAACATCATCAATCCTTTCTAAAATTATTTCTCAACCATTCCACATGGAGAAAATAAAGGATTCTTAAAGAAAAGATGTGGAAATTCCAAAAAGGGTGGAAGCCATTAGAAATAGGAAATCCTTTGAGTTCATGATTTATGACGAAGGATTTGTAAGATTTGCGTCATGATTATGTGTATCATCTGGTTCATAGATAAATAAGGAGCTTTTGAATGATTCACATAGCTCAACCTTCTCTATTCACCCAGGGAGCAAAAAGATATATCAAGATCTCCAAGAGAAATTTTAGTGGGACAATATAAAGAAGGAGATTGTTGAGTACACATCAAAGTTCCTAGTATATCAACAAGTGAATGATGAAAGAAATAATTCTAAGGGGATGATTCAACCACTACCCATACCAACATGGAAGTGGGAGAATAGTTCCATTGACTTTGTCACTGGACTTCTAAGAACATCCATAGGAAACAATGCTATATAAGTCATTATGGATTGTCTTACAAAGATAGCTCATTTTATCACAATTAGAGAGTATTTATCATTGGATAAACCTGCATGGATATATATTAAAGAAGTTATAATGATTAATGGAGTACCACTATCTATTGTATCTGATCGAGATTAAATATTCACTTCGAAGTTAAGGAAAAGTCACAAACAAGATCTATGAACTGAACTGAACTTCAGTACGACCTATCATCCTCAAACTGATGGCCAATCTGAGTGAAATATTTAAACAGTATAATATATGTTGAAAGCATGTTATATGAACTTAAAAGGAGGATGGGACCAACATCTTTCACTGGTTGAATTCTTCTACAATAAGAGTTTCCACTCGAGCATCTGAATGGCACTATACAAGGACCTTTATGGGAAAAGGTGAAGAACACTAGTGTGTTGGGATGAAGTTGGTGAGAATAAGATTCTAGGACCTAAAATGGTCGAAGAAATGGTGGATAAGGTGAAAATCATTCATTATTACATCAACACATCCTAAAGTTGACAAAAGAGTTATGTAGACAATTGTCGATGAGACCTTGAGTTCAAAGTTGGATACATGGTATTTATATGCATATCTCCATAGAATAAGGTTGTGAGGTTTGGGAAGAAAGGAATTTGAGTCCAAGGTACATCGGACCTTTGAAATTCTTGATCATGTCGAGGTTGTGGCCTATCGACTGGCACTTCCACCAATAATGTATAAAGTACACGATGTCTTCCATGTATCCCTATTAAGGAAGTACATACCATATTCTTCACATGTACTCTCTTTAGAGGTGGTACAGTTAGAGAATGATCTTTCTTACGAGGAGCAGCCAGTGAAGATCTTGGATCGTAGAGATAAAGTTCAACGTAACAAAACTACTCACCTGGTCAAGGTAATATGGTGGAACCATAAGTACGAAGAGGAAACATGGGAACTAGAGGAGGAAATTAAGGAAAAGTACCCACACCTATGTATGGATTAGAATGTAAAACTAAATTTTGAGGGTGAAATTTCATAAGGGTGGAATAATGCAACGACCCAATGTTTTAACAATGGAAATTACCTTCTTATAATTATGTCATATAATCACATGAAATCACAAAACAATGAACTACTAACTATTATGTGACCATTAAACATAATATTGTCACTTCTGTGTTTTGAATTTTGAAAATCTGACATACACGGTTGCAATCAGTAAGATGTTTGGCGTCCGATGGAACAAACTTATTTTTTGTGAATAGTAACCTACCCTTATGAATAGTAATCTACCCTTACGAATATTAATATGAACCTTATGAATATTAAATCGTCCAAAAGAATAGTAAACTCTCCCTTGAATGTATAAATAAAATTTAGGCATCTTATAAGTGATGATATGACCATAGTAAAAGTATTGGTATTTTTGTAAATCAAAAATAATTAATTATAATTAATTGATTAATTCAAAAGAAAATGTATTTTCCTAAAAGGTGTTCATAAATTAACAATTTTATGTGTTCTAGTTTTATGATAATTTTATAAGACCTTATGTAATTTTTGAAAGCATTATAAAATCAGTTATAGTTTTGAAATCCATATTTTTCAAGTAAATTATGATTTTAATTAAAAATTAAATTAATCATTTTAAAAAAATTATTTTTGAAAAATGGATTTATTTTTTGGATTATACATGTTGAAAAATGGTTATGGTGAATTTTTGGTGTTTTCCAAAAAATACTTGAATTTTTTTATCAATAGTAAAATACGGTAATTTACTGTATATATACATTATATGTTAAATACACTATTTTTTTAGTCATGGCTGATGTAAGAACCTTGGGTTCGAACTCACATGAACATATTACTATTTTTTCATGTAATCATCACTATTTCATGTCTTATAGAAAAATAATAAACTAATGATTAAAATATTAAGAAAACCCTCCTCCCCTCCACTATAAAAATCACCCACACTTCCCTATTCTCTTAACTCTTATAAAACCTTGTTTTTTCCTTAAATTATACCCAAATATATCCCCAATATCCTCCCAAATGTCCATAATCCCTTGGTATCCTCAAAATACCAAATCCTATCCCCTTAATAGGCTCTCAAGGAAGATTAATTCAAGAGGTAAATTCCTCTTTTCTTTTCTTTCATTTTCTTTTCATGTTCCTTTCTTCTCTTTTATTTCTTAACCTCTCCTCATACAAATGGTATGAAAAATCCAGTACCATAAATGTACTATAATTTTTTTATAATGGTATAATTCATTATCATCTCTCCTTTCCACTTCTTTTATATGAAAGAAACGAAAACACCGTCCGAGATGTGTTAATTTATCACATTCAAGGACGACGGGTTATCACTTTCTATTACCATCTTCAATTATGGTTATGAAACCATTTTTATGGTTGAACCAGACTATTAAATATGTATTTTATCTAATTTTATGTTCTGTAATCCTTTTTCACACATGATGTAAAATAATAATACAAAACAAGTTAATTGTGAGAAAATTGCCAAATTAATCCAAGCGTTTATCATTAATGTTTTATATAATGATTCACATCCACTCCAAATAACCAAATGAATTTTATAACCATTTAATATTATTTATTTTCACTAATTTCATATAACTTCAATTATTTAAAACCATTCTCATCATATATGTTTTTCTAAACTTGAATATAAGTGAACCGATCATTAAAACCATGGAAGCAAACGCTCCCAAACAATGAAATTGAACCTCATAACCAATAAAAAATGTTATGAATGAACTCAAAAAGGTTATAATAAATCAATTAAATTTAAAATAGGTTTTGTACTTATTAATTAATGAACCTAATTTGATTATTAAGGTCATTAAGATCAAGCAAAGAACACCATCAGACTTAAGGTAAGGGATCCTCTCTTTCTCACATTTATTCAAGAATATCCTTTATGTTATGCCTTTTATGTGTAATTACTAATGATAGGGTAGGTTTTTTAACCTCCCCCATACTTCCCTCATGATTTATAATAGATGAAAACCCCCATTTCTCTCTCATTAATCCCTCCCAATTACACCTATTACCATGCCGATATTCCATAAGGGATTCTGCCCGAACCTCCTATATTCCTTCAGGTTGTTCCATCTTTATTTTTACCCAAATGAATTTCTCTTTTATTTTTATGAAAAACTTCAAAATACTATGTATATTCTCCAAAATAATTTTTCAATATCCATCGCTCATTATATTTCAGGTACACACATGTTTTTAAATGATTCCATCTTCAATACTTTTCGATAAGAAAACCTATTTTAAGGGAACTTTTCAAATTTGGACCCAATTTCAAGTGAACTCTACCATATGTTTTAAGCCACATTTTTTTTATAAAACCAATGTCATTATTATAAAAAAATTCTTGGATCAATTTTGGTTTTATACAAAATATTATTACCTTTTAAATTTTAAATACTCGTTATTATTTTCCTTAAAACCACACTAAAATGTTTTAAATGCCAAAATTTATTAAATACTCTTCTTACATATTTTCACTTCTGTTTGAAATAACATACCATGATATATTCCTATGAATTTACATGTATGTTTTAATCCCTTTATTTCATGAACACTTTTATGATATGCCCATTCATTATGTTTTATGACATGATTATGATACTCATTCTTTCCATGGGTACCCTTATGTTTATGTATGATTGATTATGCATGATTATTTATGTGGAAAGAATATTCATGAACATGTTATGATGGGTGAACCTATATAGAGATCCAATTCATTGGTTAAAGTTTAGTCTCATGATATGTTATGTGCAACGGTCTTGGCGATTAGCCTTGACTCATTCTACCATGTGAAACAGTCTTGGTGGTTAACCTTGACTTGTGTTCCTCTATGTGAAACAAGTCTTGACTTGTGATAAAGTCATGTTTTATGTTGCTACAACATTATTATGACTCTATGTATATAATATCCCATGTGTATATGTTATAATTTTACATATTCGATGCATTTTTATTTCATTATTCCATGCCTTCTAACCCATGTGCTCAAGCTGTATTACTATGTTTTTTCCCTTACTAGGATTTAGCTCATCCCTTTGTTCATGTGATCCCCAGGGTACCCTATGAAGATGTAAGGGATCAAATAATGTTAGGATTTCTTTATGAATATTAAATAAAGAAGTATTTTTTTAGTCCCATGTTTTCAGTTTTATGTACCTAGTCTTCCAAGACACTAGACTTTACGATCCTTGGCTAGTAATATGATGTTTTATTACACATAAAATCATGTAATGATATGTTTAAAAGGATAGGGTATCTATAATAAAAACTAAGAAGAACATTATGAGAGGTGATTAAGAATATACCTAAATAATATGTTAATGTATCTACTCTCTAAAGACATTAAATTTTTATGATTATAGAATGGATCATAATGTTATGTGTTGAATATTAATCTAAAAATATTTAATAATTTATGTATGAAAAGTTTGGGTCACTATAGTTTCTCTATAAGTCATGTTTAAATCCATCATAATACTACTTATTGTAGTAATTTTCCATGATTATGATATTTGATAGATGGATTTCAAAACTACTTTCCTTAATGGGAACTTTCATAAATATGTATATATAACAAAATTAGAAGGGTTTGTGTCAAAATAGTTTTTCTTAACTAATGTAATAATAACTAACCCATCATGAATAAATAATCAAATACCGGTGTAAGAAACTTTTGTTTTATCACATGGAAAAACCGCTTAAATTTTGAGGTCATATAGCATTGACCAAAGTGTGTATCTTAGTTTAAGTTCATATGGATTGGGATAAAATAAAATATTCAAACTTTGAATCCAAGCATATTTGATCAAAAATAAAGGAACCTATACACTACAATAAAAAAGATAATTTTTTGGTGGTTTTCAAAACTATCAAAAAATATTTAGTTTTTATTTTTTTAGTGACGGTTTTATAAAACCATTTCTAATTTGTAGTAATTAATTAAAAACCACATTCATTTAGTAGTGTTTTTTTAGAGGTGGTTAAAACTATGGGTGGGAGAATATTGGTTTAGTTCAATTTTAACTAAAAACTAAACCAAACCATAATTTGTGGTTCATTTTTTATACACAAAAACCAAACCATTTAATAGTGGTTTGCTTCGGATTAAAAAAATTATAAACCACTAATTCTTGGTTTGGTTTAGTTAGAATTATGGATTGTCCTATTATTTTAACAATATCCTATATATGGATTCATGAGGGTCACCCCTTTCTATATCCACATATTCCCCTCAGGGATATAGGGTTTCCTTCTGTCACTCCTTTCCAGTGAATCTCTTTACATGTCATTTCCTCTCTATCAATTAGTTATGAGAGGGTTTTTCTCATTATTTGGCCTTTAGGGTTTATTTTTTCCCTTATATTTATGGCCCAGTTCCTTCTATGATGGATTTCTCATATGTAATTGACGCCATTCTATGCCTTCGTGCTCATTTTTTCAACTCTTCATATTCATACTCCCCTAGGATTCCATATCATCATACCATTATTTTTTTTTCCTATCCTCATGGTTCATGGGTTTGATCTGATGTTATCTCCTGGAGGTGGTTCTTCGCTGGTCTTGGTTGGTTTGAATTTCAGCCAAGAGCAATGATTTTAGTCCTGACATATCGTTTCCCCTCTCTAGTGATGTCTCTTGGTTTTTTTATTAATTATCTTATCCTAGAGAAGCATTGACTCAATTTTTTCCCTTGGTATGTATAGATCTTAATATTTTTGGTTTAGAGTGATGAGGATTTAAGGTTGATGATGTTGGTGGGTCTGGAGTTCATCCATTCTTCATTCAGTGTTTCATCTTGATGGTTGGATTAATGATGGTATTAATTGCTACATGAAGGTATCAAATCTCATAATGTATCAGTATGTGTGTCGCAGGAATGAGGAACTAGAAGGAGTAAGTATTTCAGTTTGTTTTTACTTATTTTTAATGGGTAATAGTGATGTGGTTCAGTAAATTCAGAGAAGCAAGCCTCTATTTTTTCTATTATGTGGCAGAAAATAGATAGTGACCAGGATGATATTCCCTTTTAGGTTTTAGTAGTTTTCTATACAAAGTATTTTCACTTTTAATGCCTTTTATATGTTGGGTTTCTTATTATTTGGTGTATTTTAGTCTTTTAATTTTGTTGGAAAAAATCAAGATGTTATCATCATTGTAAGAGTGGTGTTTCATTCTTCTTTGGTTTTGGGTTTTTAGTGGTTAAATATAAGCCTTTTTTCTTGCCTTCTTTTTAGAGGCTAGTGATTTGTAGGTTCCTATTTTCACTTACAGGTTGGCCCTCTTGTATTTGAGTTTTCTAGTGAATTTGTTTGTGTCATTGATGAATTTTTTTGGGCTTAGAGAATTGAATTCAATGGGGACCTATTGCAACAGATGATTTTCTTTGGTTGATGATGGTTTTTTTTCAGAGGATTGTATCATGGGAAAGAAATATGGTTAATACATGTAATTATGGCAACCTATATCGAAGTGTCTTTAGAGTTGTTTTGATGTACTTTTCTTAGGTTGTTTTTATTTGGTGAATGTGGTTATTTGGTCTTTAATTTTTGGTTTGTACGTGTTTCCCACTAAACCATAAAGTGACTCTTTGATAATTTAGAAAATGTTATTAGATAGATTAATAATTTTTTATAATGATTGGATAATATTTTGAACAAAAATTATATATAATTATCAACATAGTGAATATATTTATATAATTATCAACACGATGACATAATATTACCGACAACCTGATATCAAAATAAAACTTCTTTTGGTTAATGGAAATTGAAAATAAAATTTTAAAGAGGGTTTGGATCATGAAATAGATGCATGGGGTGAGACGATAGAAAAATAAGTTTTTTTTAAATAGGTGCAGTTTAGTTTGGAACCTAAACAAAACTACAAACCACAAGGGTCTATTAAATCTACACCACAAACCAAACTGTAAGAAAAAAATCAATGTTTTGGTTCAGTTTTCGGTTTGGTTCATTTTGGTAGGTTTTTTCCCACCCCTGGTTAAAACCATATAAAATTTTGAAATTTTATTTATTGTTATGATTTATTTAATTTTAGTGGTGTTTTTTAAAAAAATATCTCTAATTTGAGATGTTTTATTAAGAATCTTCGCAAAGTTAATGATGATTAATAAAATTTTTAATTATTTCTTAATAATTATATATTATTTATTATTTATTGTTTAGAATTGTAATTAATTATTAATTTTTAATTATTAATGTTCTCATAAAAGTTAAAAACTATACTTCTATTTTAGACGATCATAAGTTCTGATCAGGTTTTCTATTTAGGTTATGTGGACTTTAAAATCAAAGCTTATGATAAGCCTCCTATATCATTTAGTACTGATGTAGTTCCCCAAACATTTTATGTTATGAGTTACATTCTATTCATCAATGTGTTCCTTCAAAACAACACTATGTTATTTAGGAGATAGTTAAAACCTAGTCATTAAACAAAAATTTCCCACTTTTATGTTTTGAATTTGGAAAAATGGTCATCTAGAGTTGTGACCAGTATGTCATTTTGAATCTGATAGAACCAACTTATTTTTTGGTGAATAGTAACATACCCTTATGAATAGTTATATGAATAGTAATATGACCCTGATGAATAGAAAATTATATTATTATTTTCTTAAGGATTTAAGATAATGACATCTTAATTAATTTTTCAATGAGACGTAAAAACAGTTATAGTTTTTAAACAATTAATTTTTGAATTAAGTATGATTTTATTTAAAAATTAAATTAAAAATATTTAGAAAATTATTTTTAAAAAATGGACTTCATTTTTGAAATCTACACGTCGATAAATGGTTAGGGTGAATTTTGGGATTTTTTCTGAAACAGTTGATTTTTCAGTGAATAGTAAAAAATACAGTTTTTAGTTTCGGTATGTTAATAACATCATTAATGATGTAATAATGATATAATAAATCTGGTAGACTTTTTTATAGTTATATAAGATGTGAGGTGTCCCAAGTGGCTTATACCATGAGAAAATATCATGGGAAATCCCATGGTTTTGAAAATACCACTCATGAGGTGTCCCTTGAAAATTATTAAAATAATCTCTCACTTTTCCTATAAATACCAACTCTTACCTTCATTGATTTCATTCCCAATTCTCCCTAAACGAAGATCTGGACTCCTTACCTCCATTTTAGTTCTCCCAAGGTTTCTTCAAGCCCCCAAGTTCCCAACCTTCAAGTTCTAAGGGTTACTCTACAAGGTAAGAAAATTCTCAATTTCTTTCTTTTTCCATTCAAGTTCTCTTTTATGTGGTATAACTTTCAAGTTTCCATAACATGTTCTTATGTACTTATTATTCTTGATCTATTTATTTATTATGACTCATTTCTAGATGATTTACCCTTTTCCCCTCTCTTCTTAATGTTTTCTAAAACTTTGTCGCATAGCCGTTGGGCTACCGAATTTTTAAGAGATTTCTCACTTATTATTTTATTTTGAGTTCCTTCCTTATTCTTTCTTCATATATTCTTACCAAAGAGTCATGAAATATCCAAAAATAATTTATATTCTGTATTTTCTCATGTTTATGGAAAATTTCTCACCATTATTCTTCTCCTCTCCCACTTATTTAAGGAATAAAAACATTGTCCATGATGTGTCGAATTACTGACATCGTGGACGATGTAATTTCAATTTCCATTAATTCCTTCAAGTCTAGTCATGAAACCAAATATATGGTTTAACCAGGTCATAATATATGTGTTTTATCTTGATTAATGTTCTGTAATCTTTACACGTTCATAATATGGAATAATAATACAAAACATGTTTATTGAGCACAAAACTGCCAAGCCAAATTCAAGTGTTTTTCTTTAAACTCGTCGAATGAGTCATCCTCATGGTATATAACCAGAATCACCATAAGATCATTTATGTATCTTTAAATTCACTAATAATATATATTAACAATTCTGGATGTTTAACCATATTTCAAACCAACTTCCATTCTTGAATACAAGTAAACAAAGCATGAAACAAAGTGAGAAAATGCTTCCAAAACAATAAAATTGAATCTCTTAAATCCAACAAAAAGGCCATTAATGAACCTAATAAGGTTATACCATATCAATTAAATATAAAATAGGTTATGGAATTATGAATTAATAATCCTAATTTTTTTATTCAGGTCTTTAATAACAAGTCAAGAACACCTTCAAGTATAAGGTAAGGGATCATCTCTCTCACTTTTGTTCAAGAATATCCCCTTTATTGTGACTAACTTTGTATTGAGCACCTAATAATCCTTATGTGGTGTACCTACTGCCCATTTGAGATAACTTTCCATTTGAAATTGTATTTATATTAAATATCCATAATCCCATGTCATGGATATGATTTTTTTCTAAACTGTATACCATTTTACATACGGTGTTTATTTGGAAAGTTATTATGGAAATTTTGGTGAATCTGTATACTCTAATCTATAAGGATATTGAAAAGGCGTATTTATATTGTATTGAATCAATGTATAAAGAATGATTTGGATGTAGAGGTGGTTGGGTCCCACTACAGCCCCTCGATGCATCGGTAGGTCTCATGAGACAAAACAGTTTGGTGACAGACCCTTCGAGTTTGTTTCCAAAAATCAGACAGGTTTCTACCCATAGCAGTAAACCATTTTTATGGTATTATGGTTTCATGTGACAGATACATGATTTCCAATTCATAACAATTCTATTTATTCATTATCAGTTATTTTTATTATCCTTGAGGTTTTCACTATGACAAAACCTATGGATGCAGTTTCATTTTCAGTTTATTAATGGCATTAGTTTTTCATTCATTCACCATGCCATATTTATTATGTCAGATTGGCTATGATTAACTTGTCATTTTATTCATGCTTCCACTATATTTAACCCTTACTGATCATTTGATCTCACCCCTTTCATTGTCTACCTTCAACAGGTGATGAAGAGGAGATCATCTATTGAGTTTCTGTGGATGCAGTTTTTTAGTTTTTTTCATGGCTTGTATTTTGTAACCTTTTCCAATGTAATTTGAGTTACATATATGTAACTAGTTTCTTCAAGACTACTAAACTGAATGTTCCTTCAGGATTTTCATTCCTTCCAACCATTCCAATAGCACAAGTAATGTACCGGCTCCTATCTAGAGGGGTCGGGGTGTTACAGTTGGTATCAAAGGAAGTTTAGTATGAAACTTGGAAACTAGATTTAGCAAACGTGGATTAGGGAAAAACGTCCTGGTATTTTGGTAAGGAATAGATTATGTGGATCTTTTAAGCAATACGTCCCTATCTGGATATGAGAAGGTAGAGGTGGATCTGGCACAGATGTATCTAGGGGTAAAACCCGAAAACACCGCTTTGAGCTAGACTCGAACGGGAACTGGTGCACGACAACGGGCCTTACTACACTCTTGGTTATGACACTCCTAGGGGATATGCTTAGGATAATTCATATTTTCTTTACAAGACATTATGAAGGAGTTTAATGTAAATTTTCATCAGAGAAACAATGTTTATGAGATTAGCTATGCATAGGATTTCAATCTATGTTGAGTACTTTTTCTATTTGAGATTCATAAACTAACCTAGTGTATCCCATTATTTAGAAATGGCATCTAATGGAAGAAGGGGAATCAATACTTATGGGCAAGGTAGGGATATCCCTGCTGAGAAAGTTAACACAGTCAACATTGGAGCAGATCAGATCATGACCATATTGGGACAACTTACTCAAGTTGTAACGAATAACCATTTCACACCTGTGTTGGATCGTTTTATGCGGCAGAAGCCCCCATATTTCAGCGGGACTACTAATCCAGTGGTTGTTGAGAAATGGATCAAGTCCCTTGAAAAGATATTTATGGCATTAAGATGCAATGAAAATGAAAAGGTAGTACTGGCTGTATATTGTATCAAGGGAGATTTTGATCAATGGTGGTCCCTAATTCAAAATACCACGGAGGAAGAATAAATAGAAGATATGGAATGCAGGACTTTTAAGGAAATATTCTTCAAAAAATATTTCCCTCATGAGAAAAGAACTGAAATGAAGAGGAAATTCCTTAGCTTAAAATAAAGGGAAGAAGACAATGTTGCAGAGTATGAGGCTACTTTTACAAGGCTGGATAGGTATGCCGTAGATTACGTATGTGGCTCTGCAGACAAGATTGATCATTTCTTTGAAGGTCTTAATCTAAGTCTTCGAAGGGCACTGGCTTCTCAATAATTTTCATCATATGATGAAATTGTATCAAGTGCCATCAAAACAGAGAAGGAATTTTCTAGAACAAATCTTTTGAAAGGAAAACAAGATAAGAAGTGGTACTCTGATAACAAAGGAAAAGGAGAATCACCAAATAAGAGAAAGGGAACAAATAGTTTCCCATTGTGTGATAACTGTGGAAGGAATCATCCTGGGAAATGCTTGAAAGGCATGGGAGTCTTCAATAACTGTGGAGAAAAGGTTCATCGATCTGATAAATGCAAGTGGAAGAAACAATTAAATGATGTTCAATGCTTCAATTTTAGTGATATGGGACACTATGCAAATGAGTGTCCTAAGCATCAAGGAAACATGCCTCAGAAAAAAGCCAAGAGAACAAGGGAGAGCCTATGTGATTACAACCGCAGAGGTTGAAGTTCCTAGTGACGTGGTGGAAGGTACTTTAATTGTTTCCTCAAACTTAGCCAACACTTTATTTGATTCTGGATCATCACATTCATTTATATCTTCTCATTTTTTCAAGAAAATTAGATATGTCCAATTTGATTTAATAAAGGAGTTGTCAGCCAAAACTCCTGGGGGATGTATCATTGCAACAAAGGCATGTCAAATAGTCACCCTCCATTCACCAAAACGTGCTTTAGTTTCTAACCTTATCATCATACCAATGACTGAATTTGATATAATTCTCGAAATGAATTGGTTGTCAAACTATGATGCGAAGATTTATTGTAAGAAGAAGGAAGTTACAGTTTTTGAAAATGGTGTAGAATCTCTTATCTTTAGAGCCGAAACCTCGCCATCTGATTCTTATCTAGAACCACCCCCAGTAGCTCTATTGAATGCAATACTTGGAGAGGAATATAAACCAACATCTATGGGCAAGGAAATAAATCTTCAAATTGAAGATGTGCACGTAGTGCAAGAGTACATTGATGTGTTTCCAGAGGATTTACCTGGACATCCTCTAGAGTGTGAAGTTGAGTTCTCTATTGATTTAATTCCTAGTTCAAGACCTATATCAAAGACTCCCTATAGAATGGCCATTGTGGAATTAGTGGAGATAAAGAAACAACTAGAGGAGTTGAGTGAAAAAGGATTTATTTGACCTAGTGTTTCTCCATGGGGATCCCTGATCTTGTTTTTCAAGAAGAAAGATGGATCCATGAGGTTATGCATTAATTATAGGGAAATAAAAGCTATTAAAATAAAGAATAAGTATCCTCTTTCCTGAATTGATGATTTATTTGATCAACTTCATGGAGCTCAGTACTTTTCGAAGATTGATCTTCGGTTCGGATATCATCAGCATCGTGTGAGGAAGGAGGATATTCCTAAGACAGCATTTCGAACTAGGTATGGGCATTACGAGTTTACAGTGATTCCTTTTGGACTGACTAATGCACCCTCTGTTTTCATAGATTTAATGAACAGATTTTTCAAGGAATATCTTGATAACTTTGTTGTGGTGTTCATTGATGATATCCTGGTATACTCAAGAAGCTATGAAGACCATGAGAATCACCTGCGGATTATTCTGGAAATTCTTAGAAGAAATGAATTACATGGGAAGTTTAGCAAGTGAAAATTCTGGCTTCAATCAGTTTCTTTTCTAGGACATATTGTCTCTAAGTATGGAATCCTAGTTTATCCTGCGAAGACAAAGGAAATCCAAGATTGGACCACACCAATAAGCATAACCGAGGTACGCAGATTTATTGGCTTAGTAGGTTACTATCGGCATTTTGTTCAGAACTTTTCCTGACTGGCTAACCCGCTAACCAAGATCACACGTAAAGGAGTTAAGTTTGTGTGGAAAAAAGAGTGTACATAATACTTTGAAGAATTGAAAAGAAGATTGGTCAATGCACCAATTTTTAATCTTCCATCTTGAAGTGATAGATTTGTGATATACAGTGATGCATCAAAGAATGGGTTGGGTTGAGTGATTATGAAAAATGATAAAGTTATTTATTATGCATAAAGATAGTTGAAGACCCAGGAGAAAAATTATCCAACTCATGATCTTGAGTTAGCAACCATAATCTTGGCTCTGAAAATATGGAGGCATTATCTCTATGGAGAGAGATGTGAGATTTATACAGACCACAAGAGTTTGAAATACATTTTCACATAAAAATAACTCAACATGAGGCAAAGGAGATGGCTCGAGTTACTCAAAGATTATGATTGTTCAATAAACTACCATCCAGGAAAGGAAAATAAGGTGGCAGATGCATTAAGTAGGAAGGATCATGGACTTCTGACTCAAATGAGGATTGAGAGAGATCCTATATTTTTGGATATACTAAAGATGGATATAGGAATTTTTGAGTAAGGGGAAACATCTTTTATCTTTAAAATGATTGATAAACCATATTTATTAGAGAAGATAAAAAGCTCTCAATATGATGATGAGAATTTGCACAAGAAAATAAAAGTTGTCAAGGATTGGAGACTGGCTGACTTCGTGTATGAAGAAGGAGTTCTGAAGTTTGGGAAGAGGTTATGAGTTCCATCGGTACCTGAGCTAAAAAGGGAACTATTAGATGATTCTCATAGCTCAAATTTCTCTATACACCCAGGTAGCACCAAGATGTATATAGATCTGAAGGAATATTTTTGGTGGGATAATATGAAGCGGGAAATTGCTGACTACGTGTCAAGGTGCCTAGTTTGTCAACAAGTAAGGGCAGAGAGACAACATCCCAAAGGAGTGATGCAACCTCTACCTATTCCGATGTGGAAGTGGGATAACATTACGATGGATTTTATCACTGGACTATCGAGGACACCTAGAAGGAACGATGCAATATGGGTAATTGTTGATCGTCTCACAAAATCGGCGCATTTCATTCCTATAAGAGAGGATTTACCACTTGAGCGCTTGTCAAGACTATATATTAATGAAGTTGTAAGACTTCATGGTGCACCTCTATCAATTGTATCCAATCAATATCCCTGGTTTACATCAAAATTCTAGAAAAGTATCCAAAAGGCTTTGAATACTGAGCTTCGTATGAGTACTGCATATCACCCCCAAACTAATGGACAGTTTGAAAGGACTATTCAAACTTTAGAAGATATGTTGAGGTCATGCTCTCTCGACTTCTAAGGTATGTGGGATCAATACTTGTCTCTAGTGGAATTTTCCTACAACAATAGTTTCCATTCTAGTATTCAAATGGCTCCATATGAAGCATTATATGGAAAGAAATGTCAAACTCCAACTTGTTGGGACAAAGTTGGTGAGAGGAAACTTATAGGCCCAGAAATTATTAAAGAGACCACGGAAAAGGTGAAGAAAATACAAGCTCATATTAAAGCAGCCCAAAGTAGGCAAAAGAGTTATTCTAACAATCGGAGAAAGGATTTGGAATTCCAGGTGGGAGATCATGTCTTTCTGAAAGTATCTCCATGGAAGGGTGTTTTAAGGTTCGGTAAGAAAGGGAAACTGAGCCCCAGGTATATCGGACCGTTTGAAATTATGGAAAGGATCGGATCTGTAGCGTACCGTCTAGCGATGCCGCCAAATCTCTCCAGAGTTCATGATGTGTTCCATGTGTAATTGTTAAAGAAATACATGCCAGACCCAACGCATGTACTCACATATAAAGAAATTGAACTGGAACCTGATTTGTCATATTGTGAAAATCCTATCAGGATTCTTGACACAAGGGATCAGGTATTGAGAAATTGAACAACTTGTCTGGTAAAGGTTCTTTGGAGAAACCAGAATATGGAGGAAGCAACATGGGAACCTGAGGATGTTATGAAGAAGAACTACTCACATATTTTTGGTGGTCTTTATATATAAAATTTCGAGGACGAAATTTCCGAAGGAGGGAATAATGTAGTGACCAAAACATTTTATGTTATGATTTACATTCTATTCATCAATGTGTTCCTTCAAAACAACACTATGTTATTTAGGAGATAGTTAAAACCTAGTCATTAAACATAAATTTCCCACTTCTATGTTTTGAATTTTGAAAATGGTCATCTAGAGTTGTGACAAGTAAGTCATTTTGAATCTGATAGAACCAACTTATTTTTTTTGGTGAATAGTAATATACCCTTATGAATAGTGATATGAATAGTAATATGACCCTAATGAATAGTAAATTATATTATTATTATTTTCTTAAGGATTTAATATAATGACATCTTAATTAATTTTTCAATGAGACATAAAATCAGTTATAGTTTTTAAATAATTAATTTTTGAATTAAGTATGATTTTATTTAAAAATTAAATTAAAAATATTTAGAAAATTATTTTCAAAAAATGGACTTCATTTTTGAAATATAAACGTCTATAAATGGTTAGAGTGAATTTTGGGAATTTTTCTGAAACAGTTGATTTTTCAGTGAATAGTAAAAAATACAGTTTTTAGTTTCGGTATGTTAATGACATCATTAATGATGTAATAATGATTTCATAAATCTGGTAGACTTGTGTATAGTTATATAAGATGTGAGGAGTCCCAAGTGGCTTATACCATGAGAAAATATCATGGTAAAGCCCATGGTTTTGAAAATACCACTCTTGAGGTGTCCCTTGAAAATTATTAAAATAATCCCTCGGTTTTCCTATAAATACCAACTCTTTCCTTCATTGATTTCATTCGCAATTCTCCCTCAATGAATATATGGCCTCTTTACCTCCATTTTAGTTCTCCCAAGGTTTCCTCAAGCCCCCAAGGTCCCAACCTTCAAGTTCTAAGGGTTACTCTACAAGGTAAGAAAATTCTCAATTTCTTTCTTTTTCCATTCAAGTTCTCTTTTATGTGGTATAACTTTCAAGTTTCCATACCATGTTCTTATGTACTTATTATTCTTGATATATTTCTGTATTATGATTCATTTCTGGATGGGTGACCCTTGTCCCCTCTCTTCTTAATGTTTTCTAAAACTCTGTCGCATAACCGTTGGGCTGCCGAATTTTTAAGAGATTTCTCACTTATTATTTTATTTTGAGTTCCTTCCTTATTATTTCTTCATATATTCTTAAAAAATAGTCATGAAATCTCCATAAATCATGTATATTCTGGATTTTCTCATGTTTATGGAAAATTCCTCATCATTATTCTTCTCCTCTCTCACTTATTTAAGGAATAAAAACATTGTCCATGATGTGTCGAATTACCGACATCGTGGACGATGTAATTTCAATTTCCATTAATTCATTCAATTCTGGTCATGAAACAAAATATATGGTTGAACCAGGTCATCATATATGTGTTTTATCTTTATTAATGTTCTGTAATCTTTACACATTCATAATATGGAAAAATAATACAAAACATGTTTATTGAGCACAAAACTGCCAAGCCAAATTCAAGTGTTTTTCTTTAAACTCATCGAATGAGTCATCCTCATGGTATATAACCAGAATCACCATAAGATAATTTATGTATCTTTAAATTCACTAATAATATATATTAACAATTCTGGATGTTTAACCATATTTCAAACCAACTTCCATTCATGAATACAAGTAAACAAAGCATGAAACCAAGTGAGAAAATGCTTACAAAACAATAAAATTGAATCTCTTAAATCCAACAAAAAGGCCATTAATGAACCTAATAAGGTTATACCATATCAATTAAATATAAAATAGGTTCTGTAATTATGAATTAATAATCCTAATTTTTTTATTCAGTTCTTTAATAACAAGTCAAGAACACATTTAAGCATATGGTAAGGGATCCTCTCTTTCACTTTTGTTCAAGAATATCCACTTTGTTGTGACTAACTTTGTATTGAGCACCTAATAATCCTTATGTGGTGTACCTACTGCACATTTGAGATCACTTTTAATTTGAAATTTTATTTATATTAAATATCCATAATCTCATGTCATGGATATGATTGTTGTCTAAATCATATACCATTTTACATACGGTGTTTATTTGGAAAGTTATTATGGAAATTTTGGTGAATCTGTATACTCTACTCTATACGGATATTGAAAAGGCATATTTCTATTGTATTGAATCAATGTATAAAGAATTATATGGATGTATAGGTGGGTGGGTCCCAATACATCCCCTCTATGCATCAGTAGGTCTCATGAGACAAAACAGTTTGGCGATAGACCCTTCGAGTTTGTTTCCAAAAATCAAATGGGTTTCTACCCACAGCAGTAAACCGTTTTTATGGTATTATGGTTTCATGTGTCAAATACATGACATCTAATTAATAAGCATTCTCTTTATTCATTATCAGTTATTTTTATTATCCATGAGGTTTTCACTATGAAAAAACCTATGGATGCTGTTGCATTTTCAATTTATTAATGGCATTAGTTTTTCATTCATTCACCATTCCATATTTATTATGTCAGATTGGATATGATTCACTTATCATTTTATTCATGATTATGCTATATTTAACCCTTAATGAGATTTTTATCTCACCCCTTTCATTGTCTACCTTCAACAGGTGATTAAGAGGAGATCATCTATTGAGTTCCTGTGGATGCAGTTCTTTAGTTTTTGTCATGTCTTGTATTTTGTAACCTTTTCCAATGTAATTTGAGTTACATCTATGTATCTAGTTTCTTCAATACTACTAAACTGAACGTTCCTTCAGGATTTTCATTCCTTCCAACCATGCCAATAGCACAAGTAATTTACCGGCTCCTGTCTAGAGGGGTCGAGGTGTTACAACTGAGGTACCCTATACCCCATTTTTTTCTCAAACGAAATAGGTCTGAAAGACCTAAAATACTAACTTAAGTTAAGGTTCCTTAATTTTAGATCTTTCAATGGTATTTTTTATTCGTTTAATTAAAAGGGTATTCTTATCATTTTTAGATGGTGTATGAATTTATTCCATGTACCTTAATTTTATTTTTCCTTTGATGTCAATGGTTTTTTTCATTATCTGTTATTATAGTATGTATTTTATGATGGTTATTTATTCTTGATCTATATTGTTTTTTGTTCTTATAATTTTCTAATTATAGTTTTTTCACTCAAGGTTATTTTTGGTAGGACCCTTGATCCAATAACCCCTTCTATAAGGACACTTTATTTATATATAGAAGGTAAACTGAATAAAAATTACAAGATAAAGGAAATATAAAAAAGAAACAAAAAATTTTGTGGAGAAAAATAAGGAAAGAGAACTCAAGAGGCATAGTTTCTCCCCCATACAAGCCACATAGATGATCCCACCAACCTAAAAATTCTCTCCATACCCTTATCACTCACTGGTCTCCCTATTTAACAACTCTTTCCTCCTACTTATTTACTTACATGGGGACCTCCCTAACTAATAACTCTATAACAAATAGTTGTGTCCAGCTGTATTATTCCTCTACCATGACCCATATACCCTCTTCTAGAAAATGATTCTGAGGTTGTAACAAATAGTTGTGTATAATTTTATTCTTCCTATGTGATGATGTTTCCTGGTCTCTATCATTCACCCCCCTAAAGATCAGTATTTTCGTCAATATTGTGGAATTAAAAGTGATTCAGGTTAATAAAGACCACATCCCTTGTATCTTCTTATAGAATACACCCCTTTCATTTAGTGATACTTGGAGTTATTTATACCTTATTTTTTTATAATTCTACTGCTTCTAAATTTCATCCTTAACCAAGTGTTGAACATCAAAAAATCATTTGAATTTTCTAAATTGTGTCCAAGCATTCATTCCCATGAGAAATATTGAACAACACACACAATAATCCATGGGGTTAAGCTTTACTTGAAATTAAATTCATGCTCACATGCTAAATTATAGATTCAAAAGCACTTGAGAACACTCCAGTTTGGATCAAAATGGTTTTTAAATTATAATTGAATTGGAATAAGTATGAATGTGATTCTTTACAACATTCATACATTGGAGGAAAAAAATTCATAGCAATGTAGAAAAAAGTTAGGGTTGGCTACATTTTTTACTTATGACTTATATCTTTACTTTAGTTTAGTCAGAAGACGTAGCACTAAAAAAATACAAAGAACCATTAGCTATCACTCTCATGGAAAAATCCTGTTTCAAAACAACTATCAGGATATACCCTCGAAGCACCCAATCATTAATAATAACATTCCTAATCCAATAGTTTTTGCACCCCCACTACTACAAATATGGACTTTAAGACCATGAAAAATTTCCTTTAACAGTGCTAAAAAATCATTGTTAATCACAGCATTGATAAAGGGGGTCCCTTTTATCATCACTTTTCTAGCACTGATAAAGGCCCCCTTTAACAATTCTATTTTTAGAACTGATAAAGGGATACTTTCCTAAAATGTGTTGTTTATATAACAGCACACCCAACTTGTAATTTAAACACATATAACAGAACACCCAACTAGAAATTTAAACATATATAACAACACACCCAACCTATAATTTAAACACAGCACACCCAAAAACAAACTGGAATTTAAAAATCACACCAGAAGCAAACCTACTATATAAATTTAATTAAAATCAGGAATAAAAAACTATCCAACCATGGTATATACAAAAATAAATACTATTATTAACATTTAAAACAATTTTTTTATATAATTACATTTACAATTGTCCAACAAACATTCTAAGAAATTAATATTTCATCTTTTGATGCATGTGATCCCCTCTCAAAAATCTCCACCCATGGTATCCATTGCCGAAAAAATCATCTCAACCCAAGAAAAATATTCCACCTATATAAGAAAACAAATATTATGTTATTAATTAAAGAACGCATTAGTCTTCTCTTTTTGAAAAGGGAATTTCTAAGTGTGGCCTTTTCGAACCCTCCACACAGAGAAACCCCCCTCCCCTAAGAAGGGGTAGTACATGCAGGCAGCTCCCCAGCCAGAGAAGGAGCCATTGTCAGCCGATATGGAAGAGTGTCCCGGAGGGTAACGGACTGGCAGTGATGGTTCGTCATAGCGATCCCTCAGCAATTGGGTCACGCCTCATTTTTCCCGCCCAGAGGATTCTGGGAGACGCGGCAAGGTGGGTGGATCTCGGGGGAGAGGCTCTCCCCAAAAGAGGACTCCCAGGATTCTAACCCTGAACCTTTCAAAGAACGACTGTGTTTTGGCAACTCACCTTCACCACCGCACCACCACCAAAGTGGCGCGAAAGAACGCATTAGTAAAATGTCAATATTTAATAAAAATAACACATTTGGAGTTATACCAATCACACCATACATCCTACTGAGGTGGGGTTTATTCCTACATGTTATAAATGAGTTATGGATTGTTGTCATAAAATATCAAAACAATCTGAACTTTTTTCTCGGTTTTGAGTATGTCACTTGTTCTTTTACTAAAATTATTGTCAATTTTAAATAATGACACATTTGGAGTTATATCGGCCACATTTTGTTTCATATTGAGGCGCGTCTGATTCTAACCTGTCAAAAATTACTGATGGATTGTTTTCCTATGGTATCAAAACAATCTGAATGTGTTTTCTCATTTTCCAGTATGTTAGTTGTGTTTTTTTACTAAAATGTCATTTCAAACTGAAAACACGCATTTTGAGTCATACCGATCACATCATGCATCAGTTTGATGTGATACTACTTCATATACATCAAAAATGACTTATCAATCACTTTACTAAATTATCAATACAATCAGAGTGTGTTAGTTTGGTTTTTAGTGAGTGACACGTTTTGAACTAAAATGTCAATTTTAAAATGATAAGAGACACTTTTAGTCATATCAGTCACACTGTGCATCATATTGAGATGAGGGTGACTCTTATACATAAAAAATGAATCATGGATAATTTTAATAAAGTATAAAAACAATCCAAATGTGTTTTCTCAATTTTCAGTATGTCACATGTTGTTTTTACTTAAATTAATGTCAATTTTAAATAAAAAGAGGCACTTTGAGTTATACTAGCCACACCATGCATTGTATTGAGGTGCGTATGATCCCTACAAGTCATAAATGACCAATATATCATTTTCCTAAAATATCAAAATAATACAAATGCATTTTCTCAGTTTTTAGTATGTCACTTGTTATTTTTACTTAAATTAATGTCAATTTTAGATAAAAAGACACTTTGAGTTATACTGATAACACTATGTGTTGTATTGATGTTAGACTAATACCTACACATCAAAAATTACTGATATATCATTTTCCTAAAATATCAAAACAATCCGAATGTGTTTTCCTGGTTTTCAGTATGTCACTTATTGTTTTTACTTAAATTATTGTCATATTTAAATAAAAAAAGACACTTTGAGTTGTAATGGCCACACCATGCATCGGATTGAGGTGAGGTTGACTCGTACATGTCAAAAATGACTCATGTATCTCTTTCCTAAAGTATCAAAATAATCCAAATTCATTTTAGTTGTTTTAAGTATGTCACTTGTTGTTTTTACTTAAATTAATGTCAATTTTAAATAAAAAAGAAATACTTTGAGTTATACCAGCCACATTGTGTGTCGTATTGAGGTTTGACTAATCCCTAAATGTAAAAAATGGATAATATATCATTTTAATAAAATATTAAAACAATCCAAATGTTTTTTCTTGGTTTTCAGTATGTCACTTGTTGTTTTTACTTAAATTAATGTCAATTTTAAATAAAAAGAGACACTTTGAGTTGTACCAGACACACCGTGCATAATATTGAGGTGTGGTTGAATCCTACACTTCAAAAATTACTCATTTATACTTTTACTAAAGTATCAAAACAATATTAATGCATTTTCTTGGTTTCCAATTTGTCATTTTTTTTACTTAAATTAATGACAATTTTAAATAAAAAGAGATACATTGAGTTATACCGGCCACATCATGTGTCTTATTGAGGTTCAACTAATCCATACATATAAAAAATGAATAATATATCATTTTCCTAAAATATCAAAACAATATGAATGTGTTTTCTCGGTTTTGAGTATATCACTTGTTTTTACTTAAATTAATGTCAATTTTAAATAAAAAAACACTTTGAGTTGTAAAGGCCACACCATGCATAGGATTGAGGTGTGGTTGACTCCTACACATCACAAATGACTCATGGATAATTTTCCTATGGTATAAAAACAATCTGAATGTGTTTTCTCAGTTTTAAGTACGTCACTTGTTGTTTTTACTTAAATTGATGTCAATTTTAAATAAAAAGAGACACTTTGAGTTGTAATGGACACACCATGTATTTTATTGATGTGAGGCTAGTCCCTACATGTAAAAATGACTAATAGATAATTTTCCTAAAATATCAAAATAATCTGAATGTTTTTGGTCAGTTTTTAGTATGTCACTTGTTGTTTTTACTTAAATTAATGTCAATTTTAAATAAAAAGTGACACATTGAGTTGTACCAGAAAAACTATGCATCGTATTGATGTGTGGATGACTCTTAAATTTAAAAAATGTCTCATGGATTGTTTTCCTAGAGTATCAAAACTATCAGAATGTGTTTTCTCGGTTTTCAGTATGTCACTTGTTGTTTTTACTTAAATTAATGTCAATTTTAAATAAAAAGATGCACTTTGAGTTATACTACCCAAATCGTGTGTTGTATTGAGGTGTAGCTGATCCCTACACATCACAAATTACTAATAGATCATTGTAGTAAAATTTCAAAACAATCTGAATGTGTTTTCTCGGTTTTCATTATGTCACTTGTAGTTTCTAATTAAATTAATGTCAATTTTAAATAAAAAGATACACTTTGAGTTGTACCGACCTTCTTAGAAATCATTTATAAAACCATTATTCAAAACCTAAGGATATTAAACATAATAAAGGGTGATTATATATGTTAAATTAGTGTAAACAATGGAGATATCAATGATCATATGATGATAACATTATCATAAAGATGTCAGAAGGTGATATTAACATTAGAATCTGTACCCTGCATATGAAAGTCACATCTTCATGCTATTTGTTTACATTATTCCATAAGGTATGATGTCATTTCATTTCTAAGATCATCTATATCATGTTGTGAATATGAGTTTTTTTACAATCATAGTAGTACTGGAAAAATATAAATACACAAAGGATTAATAAATATTTTAAATGAAATAGTAATTATCTTCAAAAATACCTCTTCAAGGATGTTGGTTTCACTACTACAATATTGGGCTTTGAAGCCCCCTGACATGGGCGACTGCCTCGGGTGGTCGCTGAGATTTTCCAAAAATAAAGGGGGGGCTTACCCCCCCCCCCCCCCGCCTCCTCCCTCCCCCGTCGTCGCGCACCCTCGCCTCCCTCCACCGCTCACCGCCCTCCACACTCCCCCCTCGTCGGCCTCCGCCCTCTGCCCTCTGGCTCTGCCCGCCCTCCGGCCATCCTCCGCCCTACCCTCTGTCCCCTTCGGTGTCCCTCCACCCTCTGGCCTCTGCCCCCTCGGCCCTCCCCCCCCCCCACCCCGGACAGCCCCCCCACCTCGAACAGCCCCCCGAACCCCGTACACCCCCCCCCCCCGCACCCTAGAATCCCCCCCCCCCCACTTCGGACACCCCCCCACCCCGAACACCCCCCCCCCCCCCCCCCGCACCCCGGACAGCCCCCCAGCACCCCGAATAGTCCCTCCGCACCCCGGACAGCCCCCCCCCCTCGTTGCCCGTCCCCCGTCCCCTCATCGTCCTTCGCTCCAGCTCCCCGCCAGCCCCCGTCCCCTACCTCTTCATCCCCCTCCCTCGTTGTACCACTGCCGCTCGTCCCCTCCCTCACTGTCCCCTCCCTTGTCGCACTGTCATCGCCCGGTCCCCTCCCTCCCTGCATGGTCACTACTCGTCCCCTCACCGCTGCCACTCATCCACTCCGGCTCCCCGCTATCCTTGGTCCCCTCCCTCGTCGTCCCACCCTCGCTGCACCGTCGCCACCTCCCTGCCTCCTCTCCTCCGGCCCCCCGCCACCACCCGTCCCCTCCCTCGCCGCACCACCTCTAGATCCGGCTCCCCTTCACTGCCTCTCCTCTCCCTCACAGCACCACCTTCGGCTCCCCTCCCTTCCAGTTTTTTAGCGCAATCAGGTATGACATGGGCTTTCACTTACATTATTATTTTATCAATGGTTCACAAACAATTGATTAGTATTTATTTTAAATATAGTTGATTTGAAAAATGAAAATGTAATAAGTATTGTGTAAATGTTTGTTATACAGATATTATTATGGATAAGAGTTGGATTGATCTCCCAAATCGAACGTCTAGAGAATATTTCAATGGCATTATGCAGTTTATTAACTTCACCAAAGGATTTGAAAGTGACTATATTAGCTGTCTATGTATAAAATGTGCTAACAGATATCAATTCACATGAGATACTGTGAGGGAGCACCTATTCTTTAATGGATTTATGAAAAATTATAAGAGTTAGACTCGTCATGGAGAAGAATATGTTTGTTGTCAAAATACGGATGCAGATCAAATGGATGTTGATGCAAGGATGAATGATCCAATGCATGAAATGGTTACTGAAATGGTATCTGGGTTGGATCCTGAAGGCATTGACATCCAGAATCTTGAGACCGGTGAGATAAATCTTCGATCTGGTGCAGATCATGATTCGAGGAGGTTTTATGAAGCACTTGATGATGCAAAAACAGAATTATATCCTGGATGTACTTATTAAAACAACTGTTGTTTATCATGGAGTTGTTGCATTTGAAGACTTTGAATCATTGGTCAGACACATCATTCGACATGCTTTTGGTGTTATTAAAAAAGGTTCTTCCTATCGACGCTAAGATTCCTGAGTCGTATTACCATGCTCGTAAGTTGAAAGAGAACTTAGGTTTTACATATGAGACCATAGATGCATGTGCAAACAACTGTATGTTGTTTAGAAAGGAAACTTCCCATTTGGATATTTTTACGGTTTTTGGTGCTTCCAGGTGGAAAGAGAACAGGGGAAATCAGACTCATCAAATTCAGATTGAGATACAGGGGAAACTGATTGCCGTAAATCAAATGCGTTACTTTCCCCTTAAACTGAGGTTGAAAATATTTTTTATGTCATCTAAAGTTTCTAATTTAATGAAATGGCATGCAGAAAGAGTTCATGAAAGTAATATGTTAACCTACCCAGAAAACTCTCAAGCATGGAAGGATTTTGATAAGAGACATCCCGACTTTTCTAAAGATGTTCGTAATGTCCGATTGGGATTAGCAGCAGATGGTTTCAATCCATTCAAGTCTATGATTTGTGCAACTCAGAGCACATATTCCGTGATGTTGGTTCCGTATAACCTTCCTCTGTGGCTTTGTATGAAGCAACAATTTATATTACTTTCCACTCTTATTGATGGACCTAAAAGTCTGGGGATAATATTGATGTTTACCTTCATCCATTGATTGATGAGTTCAATGAATTTTGGGGCGATGGTGTGATGACTTATGGCTGTGAAACGAATGACATGTTCAAACTGCAAGCTGCTTTATTGTGGACAATCAATGTCTTCCCAGCTTATGAAAATTTATCAAGCTTGAGTACGAAAGGGGAATTTTATTTCCCTTGTTGCAATAAAAGTAAAAAATCTTTATGGCTTAAAGATTCCAAAAAATGGGCATACATGGGTCATAGACATTTTCTCCCCCCTAATCACAGGTTCAAAAAGGATAGAGTGGCATTTTATGGTTCTAGAGAGTTCAGCCCAGCACCAAAGATCATGACAAGAGTCGAAATGTTATCATAGATTGAGGAAGAAAACATCCACATGGTATATGAAATTCAGGATTTGGTGGCTCCTCCAGTACGTAATATTCATGCTGCAGGTAGGCAGCGTAGTCACAATTGGAAAAAGAAAAGTATTTTTTATAGTCTTCCATATTGGAAAACTAACATGCTAAGGCATAATTTGGATGTCATTCACATTGAAAAAAATGTTTGTGATAACATATTGTGGACCATTTTAGGTGTCAATGGAAAATAAAAGGACCATGTTAATGCACACTGTGATTTGGAATAAATGGGTTTAAGGAAACAGTTTCATTTACAGTTAGCTGAGGGAAACAAGGCATATATGCCTGCTGCACAGTATACGATGACTATAAAGGAGAAAGAGACATTTCTTTCCATTTTGAACATGCTCAAGGTTCCTGATGGTTACTCTTCTAATATTTCAAAGTGTGTGAATCTGACGAGCAAGACATTGCAAGGATTGAAAAGTCATGACAATCACATACTACTTCAGCAGTTGATTCCAATCACAATTTTTGATTGTTTATCCCCCAATGTTGTTCAGCCTTTGATTGAGATGAGTAATTTTTTTAGACATATTTTTTTAATAAATCAATGAATGAGTGATTTAAAAAGTTTACAGGATCGAATTGTACTTACACTTTGTCACTTTGAGAAACTATTTCCCCCCTCATTTTTCGATGTTATAGTCCACTTGACAGTGCACCTAACTGATGAAGTAATGGCTGTTGGTCTAGTGCAATTCAGGTGGATGTATCCTATTGAGTGGTATTTGAGTACATTGAAACGATTTGTATGCAACAAAGCTCGTCCGGAGGCATCTATATCCAATGGTTATTTGATGGATGAGTGAACTAATTTTTGTGCAGAATATCTTACAGATGTTGAAACAAAATTAGATAATCCCTCTCAGATTCATGATGGTCCATTTGGAGAAGGAACCACATTTGATATGGACAACATCGAGTGGATACAAGCACATCGATATATCTTGTTCAAAACTCCATCAGTTTGCACCATTAATGCAGTAAGTATCTTATCACTTTTATTTGTTTAACTTTTTCATGTTTTGTTTGCATAAGTTGATCATTTAAACATCGCATTATCATTTTCAGGAAACACATTAATGAGATAAAAGAAGAGATGTATCGTGCGACTGAGTTGAAAATTCAACAATCTCATTATGCGTCATTTCATGATTGGTTCAAGGATTATGTACTTATAAATTGATTTTTCATTATGAGTGAAGTATTATAATATTTCCTTTTGCATATATCAGTATTGA
Organism: Viscum album; assembly: GCA_963277665.1. Taxonomy (NCBI): domain Eukaryota; kingdom Viridiplantae; phylum Streptophyta; class Magnoliopsida; order Santalales; family Viscaceae; genus Viscum; species Viscum album. The sequence goes on along the minus strand of OY728153.1, from coordinate 566,307,272 downwards.
ATTTTATGAATTATGTAGGTTCATAAGCTGAGGGAGTTAGGGGAACCCACGCTAACTGAAGAATTTATCCAACTAGCTGAGGTTCCATCTATAGTGGATCTTCGTATAAATCTATAGATGCCTAATGGTTTCGATTTCGCATTAAATATGTTGATGAAAAATGAGCAACACAAAAACAGTGGCATCAATTGTCTATTTTTCGATTCTGGTTATTACTATAGTCAATTGATAGACATCATTGAAGTTGTATACACACACGGGTTAAAGTACATATTGTTAAAGTGTAATTGGGTTGATCCAGTGCTTGGATGTAAAGTCAATAAATATCATTTTTCATTGGTGAATTTTAACTATATGTTATACAGAAATGAACGATTTGAGAATGAAACCTTTCATTTTGACATCACAAGCGGAACAAGTATTCTTCATTACTTTGCCTTCGAATCCAAGTTGGCAAGTTGTTGTCAAAATGTCTTGGCGAGGAGTGTTTTTATTTGAAGAAGATGAATCCGAGACTGTTCCGTTTGTTTCCAAAAAGCTTGATCAACATACCGTAGTTCAACGTGAAGAAGATATTTATTGGGTCAGAGCGTATGTTGAAGGATAAATGGTCTATTTTCATGCTTAATGAAAGGTATAAAATGCCCTAGGATATCATAAATTATCTAACCATTTTATAAATCCTTGTAAGTTTTAATCCTCACTTTTGGAAATTTATTCAGTTATAAATATTTAGGTTGATTTTACTCTTGGTATATTGATGTTATTGTCATTGTATCTTCCCATTGAGGTATTCTTCATCTGGTTCATGTGATGCTTGATTTTTTATTAATTTAATCTAAAATTTGGCTATGCCTTGATTGGTTTTGTACATAATTTGTATATCTATTTTATTAACTTTATGATTTTTTAAAATTCATTCACAACTAATTATTCAATCCCTTTTTGTTTGATTAAAAACTGTACAAGTTTTATTTTTTTAAGAACAATCCAATTTATCTTTTGGACACTTTGGATAGTCCCCTTACTAATGTTTTCTATGACTGCAGGCATGTCAGGAGAAGAGGCAGTAAATCCACATCATCCATCTGAGACATCTAAGTCTCAGGGTAGAGGTATGTTTGAATGTCATTGTCTCTATTTTTTATGTAATTGATAAACATATATATATATATATAACATCTATCAAATTATATATAAAATTGTTTTCAATAGAATCAGACTTGATTGCTTCTTCCTCTCGCAAGAGAGGCCCTGGTCGTGGCATTTTATCATGGAATTTCGACACGATGTTTGATGCTTCCTTTGATGAGGTATTTCATCCTTTGGGACTGAATTCCCCTGCATTTATTCATTAGCTGGGTCATATCATACATGACCCACGTCGATTTCCATTGACCACGCGTGACTGGGATTCTATCCCTCAGGACACATTAGATCGTATTTGGAGGGAGGTTTAGGTAAGAAGACTATTTTACTTTATTCCTTATGTATAAACAATACTAATATGTGTGATTTTTTTCTTTAATAACAAAATTTAAAAGTATTCCCCAATGAGTTTTGGCCTGTGTGTATGATAAAATTCTGTAAGATGTGGAAAGACTATAAAGGCAAAGTGAAGAGGGACCACTGGGTACCAAATGTGGGTGCCCCAGACATTCTGGAAAAAGTCCTGAGAGGTGTCCTCCCAACTCAGTGGCGTGACTTAGTTGCATATTGTTCTACTGAGGGTTTTGCGGTTTGTATATTTATTTTGGAATATATATTTTCAAGAATGTGTGATTTGTTTGAAATTTGAATGAATTTAATGTAGGAGGTGTCAGCACGCCATTCTGAGAATCAAGCATTGCAGGGACCACCTCATAGGCTCAGGACTCATCACGTGTCTCAGATCTGACATGAGGTATTTATTATTCATTTTTTAATTTATTAATTAATATGGTTTTGTGTTTATATTCTATTAATATACAGTTACGGGAGCAAGGTGCACCGACTGATAAAATCTCGGTGTGGATGTGGACTCGTGATCACAATGATCCAGAGGCTACAACATTGATAGTAAGTGCTTGTACTTACCAATACTTACATAAATCTGTATATTAACATATATGTATATATATTTAAATATTTCACAGGCTCAATTTGAAGATGAGTTAGAACATCTTCCATAGGACCAGTGACAGCTTCCCATGCGAAGGGATGATATATTTCATCGCATTATTGGTCGGGACGAGAAAAGATATAGTTTGACCTATGGAACAGGGACTCCTCATTCTGTAGTGTCATGTGATGCGGTTTTCGGTCCTGCTATTGCTCAGATGACACTGCAGTTGTCAGATTTCGAGGCACAGTTGCGTGCTTCCGAGGAGGTAAATGCACAATTGATCGTTGAGGTCAGAGAACTACAGGAATATGTGCATCCAGGTGATGGTGCAGGGGATCATATGACGCAGGTTTATACTGTATTTATTTATTTAATTTATATTATTTTTCTTATGAAAATATTCATAATTTTTATTTGTTGTAGGCCCCTGGCCCACCGGATGGAGGTAGCAGTCATGACCACGCATGACGCGTCATATTCATGAGGTGTGTTTCTGTTTTTACTGGTGGGGTTGTTATTGATGTTTAGGTTGGGTTTCTAGTGATATTTTTTTGTGATTTGGGGGTATTAGGTATGTTTTGTCCTGATGCAATGTTTGTGTGCACGAATTGACAAGTGACCATTAAACTGATTAATGATTTGGATATTTTTTGTTCATTTAATTCATTAATATTTTAAATTTCATGTTCTGTAATAGTTTTGAAAAAACCATGTGATTCCTAATATAAACCATGAAACTTATTTTTGATGACTGAGCTCGGGTTCACTATTTGTAATCCCCAGACAGCCCCCCCCCCTCACCCCCGGACAGCCCCCCCGCACCCTTGGACATCCCCCCCCACACACCCCGGACAGCCCACCCCACCACCGGACACCCCCCCCCCACCCCACCCCCGGACAGCACCCCCCACCCTGGATACCCCCCCCCCCCGGATAGCCCCCCCCCCCCCCCCGGACAGCCCCCCTCCCACCCCCGGACAGCACCCCCCACCCCGAACAGCCCCCCCACCACCCCAGACACCCCCCCCCCCCCGTAGCCCCAGATAGCCCCCCCACCCCCGGACAGCCACCCTGCTCCCTGGACAGCCCCCCCCCCCACGCACCTCGGACAACCCGCCCCACCCATAGAAAACACCCACCCCCACCCCCGAATAGCACCGCCCACCCCGGACAGCCCCCCCCCCCCCCCCCCCGCGCGCACCCCGGACAGCCCTCCCCACCCCCCACCCCCCTTTCACCCCCAGACACCCCCCCCCCTGCACCACCGGGCAGCCCCCCACCCTCGAACAGCACCCCCCACCCCCGGAAAGCAACCCCCCCCCCACCCCAGAAAGCCCCCCCCCCCCCCACCACCCCAGATAACCCCCCCCCCCCCCCCGCACCCTCGGACACCCCGCCCCACCACCAGACAGCCCCCCCCCCCCCGGACAGCACCCCCCACCCCCGAACAGCACCCCCCACCCTGAACAGCCCCCCCCCCCCCCCGGACAGCCCGCCCCACCCCCGAACACCCCCCCCCCACACACACACACACACGATTGTGCAACTATAAAATAGACCAATTGGTCATTAGGTTATTAGGCCATTAGGGAAATTTTCAAGTTGGCCAATTGTTCAATTGTATGTTTAAACAAATGGCCATTAGGCTATTATGCCATTATTCCAATTGTACAACTATAAAATTGGCCAATTGGTCGTTAGGTCAATTAGTCGTTATGCCATTAGCCCCTTCAGAGAAAATGTGATTCGAATGAATTGAAACCACACGAAAACAATAGGAATATAATTCATGACATGTATAAGGAGACGGCACGTCCATTAGACGTGCGGTGTGCGCGGTACGACCGAATGTGTCGTTTTCGGCAGTTCGGCGCACTCTAAAAGGGCGCGTTGGGTGGTCAAAACCACCCGAACGACCTCAGAATACCATGAAATCATAAAAAAACAACCGTGGTGTGAATTTTGAAATGGTCGGAGCAGAAGGCACGTCAATCAAAGGTGTTGTTCGACCACGGTGACAAGAAACACGTTTTCGGTGTCATAAAAGACCAAAATGGCGTGTGACAGTCGAATTCAGAGAAAACGTGATCCGAATGACCTGAAACCGCATGAAAATAATAGTAATATTATTCGTGACATGTAGGAGGATACGGAACATTCATCGGATGTGCGGTGCGCGCAGTACAACTGAATGTGTCGTTTTCAGCAGTTCGGCGCGCTCTAAAAGGGCGCGTTGGGTGGTCAAAACCACCCTAACAACCTCAGAATTCCATGAAATCATACAAAAACAACCATGGTGTGAATTTTGAAATGTTCGGGTAGACGACACGTCAATTGGAGGTGTCATTTGACCGCGGTGACCAGAAACGTGTTTTCGGAGTCATAAAAGACCAAAACGGCATGTGACGGTCGAATTCAGAGAAAACGTGCTCCAAATGACCCTGAAACCACATGAAAATAATAGGAATATTATTCGTGACATGTAGGAGGATATGGCACATCCATCGGACAAGCGGTGTGCACGGTACAACCGAATGTGTCGTTTTCAGCAGTTCGGCGCCCTCTAAAAGGGCGTGTTGGGTGGTCAAAACCACCTAAAAGATCTCAGAATGCCATGAAATAGTACAACAACAACCGTGGTGTGTATTGTGAAATAGTCGGATAGAAGGCACATCAATCGGAGGTGTCTTTTGACCATGGTGACCGGAAATGCATTTCTGGAGTCATAAAAGACCAAAACGGCGTGTCACGGTTGAATTTAGAGAAAACATGCTCCGAATGACCTAAAACCACAAGAAAACAATAGAAATTTTATTCGTGACATGTAGGAGGAGACGGCACGTCCATCGGACATGCGGTGCACACGGTACGACTGAATGAGTCATTTTTAGCAGTTCAGCGCGCTCTAAAAGGGCGCGTTGGGTGGTCAAAACCACCCGAACGACCTCGGAATGCCATGAAATAATACGACAACAACCTTGGTGTGAATTTTCAAATGTTCGGGTAGACGGAACAACCTTGGTGTGAATTTTCAATCAGAGGTTTCGTTTGACTACGGTGACTGGAAACGCGTTTCTGGAGTCATAAAAGACCAAAACGGCATGTGACGATTAAATTCAGAGCAAACGTGCTCCGAATGACCCTGTAACCATGATAAAACAATAGGAATATTATTTGTGACATGTAAGAGGAGACAGCATGTTCATCAAATGTGTGGTGTGCGCGGTATGACTGAATGTGTCGTTTTTAGCAGTTTGGCACGCTCTAAAAGGGCGCGTTGGGTGGTCAAAACCACCCGAACGACCTCGGAATGCCATGAAATCATACGACAACAACCGTGGTGTGAATTTTGAAATGGTCAGGCAGATGGCACATCAATCGGAGGTGTCATTTGACCACGGTGACCGGAAATGTGTTTCCGGAGTCATAAAAGACCAAAACGGCGTGTCACAGTCGAATTCAAAGCAAACATGCTCCGAATGACCTGAAACCACATGAAAACAATAGGAATATTATTCTTGACATGTAGGAGGGGACAACACATCCATTGGATATGCGGTGTGCGCGGTACGACTGAATGTGTTGTTTTTAGTAGTTCGGCGCGCTCTAAAAGGGCGTGTTGGGTGGTCAAAACCACCCGAAAAACCTTGGAATTCCATGAAATTAAAGGAAAACAACCATGGTGTGAATTGTGAAATTTTTGGGCAGACGGAATGTCAATCGGAGGTGTAGTGTGACCGCAGTGACTGGAAACGCATTTTCGAAGTCATAAAAGACCAAAACGGCATGTGACAGTCGAATTTAGAGAAAACGTGCTTCTAATGACATGAAACCACACAAAAACAATAGGAATATTATTCGTGACATATAGGAGGAGACAGAATATCCATCGGACAGGCGGGTGCGCGCGGTACGACCGAATGTGTCGTTTTCAGCAGTTTGGCGCCCTCTAAAAGGGCATGTTGGGTGGTCAAAACCACCGGAAAGACCTCGGAATTCCATAAAATAGTACGACAACAACCATGGTGTGAATTTTGAAATGTTCGGGCATAAGTCATGTAAATCAGAGGTGTCGTTTGACCGCAGTGACCGGAAATGCGTTTCTAGAGTCATAAAAGACCAAAACGGTGGGTCACAGTCGAATTCAGAGAAAATGTGCTCCGAATGACCTGAAACCACAAAAAAACAATAGGAATGTTATTCGTGACATGTAGGTGGAGATGGAACGTCCATCAGACGTGTGGTGCGCATGGTATGACCGAATGTGTCGCTTTTAGCAGTTCGTCGCACTCTTAAAGGGCGCGTTGGGTGGTCAAAACCACCCGAATGATCTCGTAATGCCATGAAATCATACGAAAACAACCGTGGTGTTAATTTTGAAATGTTTGGGCTAACGTCACGTCAATCGGAGGTGTCGTTTGACCGTGGTGACCGGAAACGCATTTTCGGAATCATAAAAGACCAAAACGGCGTTCCACGGTCGAATTCAGAGAAAACGTGCTCCGAATGACCTGAAACCACACGAAAACAATAGTAATATTATTCGTGATATGTAGGAGGATATGTAACATCCATCAGATGTGCAGTGTGCTCAGTACGACCGAATGTGTCGTTTTCAGCAGTTCGGCGCGCTCTAAAAGGGTGTGTTGGGTTGTCAAAACCACCCGAACGACCTCGGAATGCCATAAAATCATACGACAACAACCGTGGTGTGAATTCTGAAATGGTTGGGTAGACGGAATGTCAATCAAAGGTGTCGTTTGACTGAGGTGACCGAAAACGCGTTTTCGGTGTCATAAAAGACCAAAACGGCGTGTGACTGTCGAATTCAGAGCAAACGTGCTCCGAATGACCTAAAACCACACGAAAATAATATGAATATTATTCGTGACATGTAGGAGGAGACAACACATCCATACTACGTGTGGTGTGCGCGGTACAACCAAATGTGTCGTTTTCAGCAGTTCGGTGCGCTCTAAAGGGGTGTGTTGGGTGGTCAAAACTACCCGAACAACCTCGGAATGCCATGAAATCATACGAAAAAAACTGTGGCATGAATTTTGAAATGTTCGTGTAGATGGCACATCAATCAGAGGTTTTGTTTGACCGTGGTGACTGGAAAAGCGTTTTCAGAGTCATAAAAGACCAAAACGGCGTGTGACGGTCGAATTCAGAGAAAACGTGCTCTGAATGAACTGAAACCACACGAAAAAAATATTAATAGTATTCGTGACATGTAGGAGGAGACAGCACTTCCATCGGACGTGCGGTGCGTGCGGTATGACCAAATGTGTCGTTTTCAGCAGTTCGGCGCGCTCTAAAAGGGAGAGTTGGGTGGCTGAAACCAACAGAACGATGTCGGAATGCCATAAAATCATACGAAAACAACCTTGTTATGAATTTTGAAATGTTCGAGCAGACAGCACGTCAATTGGAGGTGTATTTTGACCGTGGTGATCGGAAACGCGTTTCCGGAGTCATAAAAGACCAAAACGGCGTGTCATGGTCAAATTCAGATAAAACATGCTATGAATGACCTGAAAACAAACGAAAAAAATAGGTATATTATTCATGACATGTAGGAGGAATGGAACATCCATCGGACGTGTGGTGCGCGTGGTACGACCGAATGTGTCGTTTTCAGCAGTTCGGTGCGCTCTAAAAGGGCGCATTGGGTGGTCAAAACCACCCGAACGACCTAGTAATGCCATAAAATCATAATACAACAACCGTGGTGTGAATTGTGAAATTTTCGGGCAGACATCATGTCAATCGGAGGTGTCGTTTGACCGCGGTGATCAGAAACGCATTTTCAGAGTCATAAAAGACCAAAACGGCGTGTGACGGTTGAATTCAGAGCAAACATGCTCCGAATGACCTGAAACCACACAAAAAAATAGTAATATTATTCGTGACATTTAGGAGGAGACTTCACATCCATCGAACATGCGGTGCGCACGGTACGACCGAATGTATCATTTTCAGCAGTTCGATGCGCTCTAAAAGGGCGCGTTGGGTGGTCAAAACCACCCGAACGACCTCGGAATTCCATGAAATCATATGAAAACAACCGTGGTATGAATTGTAAAATGGTTGGGTAGCCAGAACGTCAATCAGAGGTTTCATTTGACCGCAGTGACCGGAAACGCATTTCCGGAGTCATAAAAGACCAAAACGGCGTGTCACGGTCGAATTCAGAGAAAATGTGCTCCGAATGACCCGAAACCACACGAAAACAATAGTAATATTATTCGTGACATGTAGGAGGAGACATCATGTCCATCGGACGTGCGGTGCGCATGGTACGACCGAATGTGTCGTTTTCAGCAGTTTGACGCGCTCTAAAAGGGCGCGTTGGGTGGTCAAAACCACCTGAACGACCTTTTAATGCCATGAAATCATACGACAACAACCATGGTGTGAATTGTAAAATGGTCGGGCATACGGCACATCAATCGGAGGTGTCGTTTGACCGCAGTGACTGGAAATGCATTTCCAGAGTCATAAAGGATCAAAACGGCGTGTCACGGTCGGATTCAGAGAAAACATACCCCGAATGACCTAAAACCACACGAAAATAATGGGAATAATATTTGTGAAATGTAGGAGGAGACGGAACGTCCATCGTACGTGCGGTGTGTGCAGAAAACATTCCTTTTTAGACAATAAAACACTTTCAGAAACTAAAGCAAAGACTCCAAAACAAGAAAAAAATCCTAAAATGATAACATTTCTTAAATTGGGGGTTTTAAATTATTATAGCACCCATGAGATATTATATTTCATTTTATTATATGTATATAATAACTAAATAAATATGTAAAATTTACGTTTGTTTTTTTTAGTTGTTTTCTTTGTATCTTATTGTAGGTTTCTAAAGTATATGGTTGTGGATCGTTGAAGCACGTCTATCATTTATTGTTTATGATGGTCTTGATTTTTATGGTGTTTGGATTTGTTTTCCATTTTTTATGATTTATATGCTGTTTTTTTATTCTGTACCATGAAATTTTTTTAAAAAAAATGTTTCCGATTTAGCAACCGCTGCAGGCGGTCGCTATAGGTTGCCTACTAACCTCAACAGCGACCGCCATTGGCAGTCGCTTCAGAAAAACAGTGACCGTCAGTGGCTGTCGTTGTAGGCCGGCATTTTGGCCAGCTTCAGTGACTACCAATGGCGGTTGTTGTAGGCCTACAGCGTCGTGCCTAGAACGACCTCCATTGGCGGTCGCTATAGGCCGGATTTTTAGTAGTGTTTGTTCATGGAATATGATCTCTCTCATAAATTTACAAACATAATAACCACAATCTTTTCCATTGGTTTGTTTCAGACACTGCAGGAATGTTGAGTAGAATAAGTAATTTGTTTTGATATGTGTTTTGATAGTGAAATCTTATTATATATACCCTGATACTTATCCAATCATAGTACTTGTGTTCTTCCTTGTACTTATCCCCTGGCCTCATTCCTTTTTTCAGACGATAGTGATACACTACCCTATAATAACAGAATCCTCATTAAAAGATAATATAAATTATTTAACTTGATGTTTAGTTCTAAAACGTTGGATATAGTATATTACAAATTGACAAATGCCATCATGTGTGGATGGTTTGTTGGATATCCATGCAATGAATCTAGGAAATAAATATTTGGAGTATCCAAAGTTTTTGTAATGAGCATACAATTATTCCTAAAAACAAAAAAAGGAATAAGTAATAAAATAAATGAAGATAAATTTGATATGATTAAATTGTAGAGTCTTTGTAACACCCCAAGATTTTATGAGAAATATTATTTTTAATTTTTTTGATGTCTTGTGTTGTACGCTACACCAAGATTATCTTGTGCTATACGCAACACTGTATTAGCTTGCAGTATATGCAAACACTATTCTAGGCTTGTGTTGCATGCCAGAGCAACATTCCTCGATAGCATGTGTTGTACGCAATATCGAGTTTCACTAAACGATATATTATTATAATATTATTATGAACTAGCCGTTATGAATAGTAATACCCACTTTTTGAAATTTTATAAATTTTATCTTTCAAAATGGACTTCATTTTTGGATTCAGAATATCTAAATTACCCTATGTTGATTTTTTGGTATTTTTCCGAGAACTTCCAATTTTTGATGAATAGTGAAAAATACTAAACTTTAATTAAAAACAACCTTTTTAATCAAAATAATTTATAGTGATAAATTATACTATTGAGTGGTTTTAAAGTATAATTAGATTACATTTTTACCATTTAATCCAATGTTGGACATTGGATGTAATTTCACATTTAAACTAGACATAAACAAGTGTCAATCTTTTGATAGTTATTATTTCTTAAAAATACGCTTTTTGTTTTGACAGTGGGAATTAATTTTAAATTAATTTCTACCACTTATCTGTTTTGAATTATGAAAAATGGATTTAATATTTGTAATTAGTGTGTCCAAATTTTGTAAATAGGTAACTTTTATTTTTAGACATTTTGAATAATTACTTGGGTAAATATTTTATTTACCATGGTTAAAGGGTAAATCTGGTAAAGAAGGGTAACAAAATAATATTATAATAATATTAAATTACCCTAAAACGTGTCCTAACCCTATTGGTGGATACATGTCCGACCATGGGAATCCTTGGGTCAATTTTGGGACCCCATGGATCCACTTGTAAATGAAAATGACACTTTATATAAATTAAGTTAAAGTAAATACAAAAGTGACATAAGCATATATCTTCTAGTAAAACAATTTTTACATAGGGTTATATATGTTATCTATTTGAATATAAATATTCATTAGAAATATAAAAATATTTCCTACATAATGGTATTTTATTTATGATTTTTAGACATTTAATAATTAAATTTATTTATGACACAATGATGATGCAGTATTTTCCTTATTAGTGAAAGAATCAAATAAATGGTATTATTAATGTTAAAATAAATATAATTTGAAAGTTTTTATGCCATAAACTAATTTTATAGGTTAATATGACATGTTAGGATTGATAAAATGAGTTTATTTTTAATTAATAAAGTTTTTAGGACTTTAACAAAAATCAATTACCAAAGTGTCAAAATTGACATAAAAGAGTTTTTAAAACAAATATTATATTATTAATTGATATAATGGTCCTAAAAATATAGTATTCAGCCAAAAGACTTATATAATAATATATATGACATTAATGAACTAATTGGGGTTTGATTTTTAGTTTATAGTAAGTTTACTAACCATATAGTGCAGGAATACAAGAAGACACGGTAAAAGTTAAATTATTTAACTTAGAGTTAAATCTAAATGATAAGGTTAAAATGCTAACCTAAACTTGTCTAAAACATATTGTTTGGGTGTATTTAGACCAATCCAAACCTTATACTATAAATAATCCACTTTGGAGCCATTATAAACCGAATATGAATTTATTATAAAATAATATTTTAAGTTTTTTCTAAGGTGCCCCTCACCCCTCTTATAAAAGGGCAATCCTCCTTCTCTCAACTTCACACCTTAAAAGCCATTTGTCTCAGCCAAACTCTGCCCAAATACTCTCTCAACTATCCTCCCTTCATCCTAGAGGCCCTAAGTTAGTCAGAAATCCAACCTAAGGAGCCCTTTTCATCAAATCAAAAGGAAGAACCCGAAGAAGAGGTAATGATTTCACCACCCTCTTTCAAGTTCCTTTCTTCTTCCACTTCCTCCTTCTTTGTTGTTTCCATTCTAAAATAATAAATCCAGTATCTTCTATATAATTTGATGTTATTATAAAAATAGTACAACCATATTAGTTATTTTATCCATCCTATGAATGAAAAAGTCACCACATGTGCATACATACGGCTTACCATCTCCACATCGTGGTGTAGTTTGTTATTCAAACATTTCATCATTTGGATGGGTATAATAATGAGTATAAATGATATAAATAATAAATATAACATTTTTATTATTCTTTATATATGATATACCATCCAATTATATACGATTTTAATATCAAAAGAATGATATCATCGCTCGCGCGTACGTACGGCCTACCGTCTCCACGATGTGATGTGACTCGTTCTACATGATCTTCATTGAATAATGATTATATAAATGAATTTAATGAATAAATATGATATATATTACACTAATAACATTTTTTAAATGAGTTATCTATAACCTAAAAATATTAATAAATATTTATTCAACAAAACATGCATAAGAACATAAAGCAATGAACACCCGAATAACAAGTAGCAATGAAATATGACTAATAAGAAGATAAGAATATGAACATATATGATATAATAATCATGAATATGATTCTGTAATAAGTCAATGACATTATTTAAATCATTATACAGGAGGTTTTGATACGTACGAAGCATATCGGACCTAAGGTAAGGGATAACTCTTCCAATCTCATTCTATCTGAGATTGTTTATTCGTAAGTATTAACTGGGGTCATATTTATCATCCACATCCATGTTTCCTCCATATGTAATATTATTTATATCCTCCTACAGTTTTTTAAATCCAATTTTACCTATTGGTGAGTTTTTGGTAAAGATATGAAAGGAATCTTTTGTCATTCTCAGTACGAGGTACTTTTTGACTTTTCCGGAAAAAGTACGAGAAGAATGTTTTTTTAACTTATACAGCATGAACGGATTTTTACAGTTTCATAATGCCTTACTTACATGAAGCTTCCTTTAAAATATTTCATGATTATTTTCAAAAAAAATTCTTTTCTTTCAAAATTTCATGTTATTTTGAGAAAATAAAATGATTTTGAAGAAGAAAGGATATTTTCCTCAGTAATTCATTTCAAGTGTTTTATCAAAGCTATTTTCCATATAAGATGACATTATTTAATATGTTTATGTTTCAAGTATAATTTCTCTATTATTTACATGGTTTTATTCTTCTTATGATGAAATTATATCCATTTGTTTTATATGGATTATGTTATGATGGGATGATGTTTATGAAACCCATTTTATTCTTTGGGTTATGATGAATGATTTATGTTTATTTCGTGGAACAAGTTAGAATGATTTCATTATGAGATTGGTGGGACCTTTATCTCTCTCTAATGCATTGGGTAAAGATTTATATCTCATGAGATATACATGGCTGGAAGGGAAAGTGAATCTAGTTCAGTAATACAGGTCTGGAACAGAAAGTAAACCTGGTTCAATAATTGACTTTGTCCACTATGATGGTCTTGGCAGTAATGCCTTGGATACTATGGAAATAATAACATGTGCTTAATGGTTTTCCATAATTAAATGTTTTATTCCCATGTTATTTTACCATGACTAATGTTCCTTTATGATATATGCCTTACTTACTTCCAAGATTTATGTCATTGCTCGTGATTTTGATGTTTAGATTTTATGTTCAAGTTTTTGTATTCAAATTTTTATGGATTGTTTTATGTTCTCTATGTTTACCCTTACTGAACATTTTAGCTCACCCTTTTTATGTTTTCTTTTCCCCAAGATATAAAGAAAGGTTTTAGGTAAGAAAAAAAAGGGGGAATATCTTTATGGGAGATGTTGAAGATCTTTCACCATGATTAGAAGATTATATTCCGAGTTTCCAAATACACTAAACTATTACGGTCCTTGGGTGTTTGTTTTTGTTATGTATTAATTATTCCGAAAAATTAATGTAATTTCCATGTATGTCAAGTATGGGTATATACAGTTGGTATCAGAGGAAAATTTTAGTTAACATTTGGAAACTAGGATGCGAAAAAATTAGTGAGATCCCTAGAGATATTTCTAAGGTATGTCTAGGGATTTCCCTAAGGTTAAGTATAAGTATAGTTTATAGTCCTAGAATTACGGAAACGATATTCGAATTAAACCTAAGATGTTATATATTTAAGGTAATCCCCCTTTATTATGTTGTTTTCCTAGCATGATTTTTTCCTCTCACACTATTCTTTTTGGGTTTTAGACAATGGCTGAAACCTGAAGGAACCGTGTTGATCAATGTAATGGACGATGCAATGATTGTCCTCCTGAACAAACCAATGTTATGGGAGATGGAGTGAAAAATCTTATTGCTATACTTACACAAGCTATGAATCATTCTGGACTTCCAAATGAGCAGAGAAGGGAACAATATTCTATTGAGTCTTTCATGAGGCTACGTCCACCTTCTTTCAATGGGTCTTCTGATCCACTTATTGCTGAACAATGGATCAGTACCATTGAAAATATATTTTCCATACTTCGCTGCTCGAAACATGAAAAAGTCATTCTGGCTATTTACCGTTTAGAAGGTGAAGCAGACCAGTGGTGGACTCTAATTAAGAATACAAGGCCCCAAGATGAAATTGAATCCATGGAATGGGATGAGTTCAAGAACTTGTTTTTCAATAACTATTTCCCTCGTATTATTCAAACAAAGATGGAAAAGGATTTCCTTGAGATTAAGAAAAATGATGATGAATTTGTTGGTATATACGAGGCGAATTTTACAAGGCTTTCAAGGTATGCATCTGGATTTATCATCCAACCTGAAAGTAAATTTGATCGATTCTTTGGTGGCTTAAAACCAAATCTTCGAAGGGAATTAGCTATAAGAGACTTCAGTAGCTATGAAGAAATTGTGCATTGTGATATCAAGGTATAACTGGAAGTTGGTTTTATATATCTATCTCATGGTTTTGACAAGAAACGAAAGATTGAGTTCAAGGAGAAATCTCAGAACAATGGTGAAAAGAATATGAATGTTTCTTTATGCTCAAAGTGAGGGAAGAAGCATGGTGGAGATTGTTTAAAAGGAACTAGAAAATGTTTTTTAAGTGTGGAAAAGAAGGTCATCGAGTAGTTGAGTGTCAAAGTAAGGGTAAAAAGGTAGTTAATGATGTGAATAGAGAAAAGATTACAGAGAACGCACCATCAACGCTTCAATGCTACAATTTCAAGGAAATGGTGCATTATGTTAACCAATGCCCTAATCCAAGGGTTAATGATGATCAACATCAACAACCTCTTAAGTAAAAGGAAAAATGGAAGTCACATGCAATCACTATTTGTGATTTTGAGTATGCCAATGATGTGGTGGAATGATTGATTAAGTGTTTATGTAATGGTATTTCAAAATAGTATCATGGAATCTCATTTATAGTATTGTGGAATATTGGAATACCCATGTATTGGTTTATTCTGGTTTTCAATAATTATATTGAAATACTTTTGTAAAGAATATTATATGCGCATAATGAATGGATAAGGAGAAAATAATATGTATGATAGTATTCATGATCTCATGATTGATATAAGGACAAAGTGATATCATGGTTTGAGTATATAGAATTTTTGGGATTTTGGTATGTGGAAAGAGTTAACTTTTGAAAGCATTCATGTTTTCACTAAGGTTCAATGGGTATTCATTTTTCAAGAGAATGCATGATTAAGAAATTCTCATGTTTGGAATGTGACCAAAAAGATATATCTTATGATATACGGACGATAAATGATTGTATTCAATTCTTGGTAGATGACCTTTCTAGTAATCATTTTATTTATACTATGAGATTGGACAAAAGTATTTTGGATAAACATAATGATTGGAATAGATTAAGTTAGACATCAGATAGTATTGTTTAAGTCTAGAACTTTTTGTTATGTGATAATAAGTATAGTTTTAGAAAAAGTACAACTCGTAGGAAGAGCGACAACCCGTTGCGTCGGACAAGGTTTCGGGAATCGAACCCACAACTGAAGTGCGACAGGCATTTATCGTCTACCACTGGCCTACAGGAAGTCCTTGATTATTAGAAACTAGTTTTATTTTATTAAGCAAGATGATAGATTAAGTATAAGTATATTTTTTGAAACCATATACGATTAATCTCACCGTATATGGACTTATGTATATAACTTTTTCTAACCTTATGTTTGAGACAGATGGAATGACCTATCATTCTATCACATGATCAGCTAACACTTCAGGAAAGACAAATTCAACTTCATTTCTTTAAGAGATGAAGTGGAATTTTTTCAAGGCATGAGCAATGGTGAGATTGTACCAAAATCAAGTAAGTATTTCTTTTGATTCGAAAATTCTTCAACATTAGGGAAATGATCTTGAAAACCCAAAAATTTGTCCTAGTGCCCTCATATCTGATTAATCAGATGGTACCTTAGAACATCACAAATTTATGGCTTTGTGATTATTGGCTTTTTCATATCCATGTTCTCTACCACTCTCCATCAAAACTTGATGATTAGATTTTTCTTCCATATCCATATTTTCACCTATGTTCCCCTATGTGGAAACCCAGTGATGAGTTACTTTGTGTAATCATTATGTTTCATACTTTAGTTTTTAAAATTAAATTTTAGTATTACTTTTTACGATGTGAATTTATATGAAAGAAATTTCAAGTAGTAAACAATTTATAACCACGACAAATTTCAAGGGCAAAATTCATTTTAAGGGGGGTAGAATGTAACACCCCGATATTTTATGAGAAATATTATTTTTAATTTATTTGATGTCTTGTGTTGTACGCTACACCAAGATTAGTTTGCTCTATACGAAAAACTGTATTAGCTTGCAGTATACGTAAATAGTATTCTAGGCTTGTGTTGAATGCCAGAGAAAAATTCCTCGATAGCGTGTGTTGTACGCAATACTGAGTTTCACTAAACAAGATATTATTATAATATTATTATGAACTAGCCGTTATGAATAGTAATACCCACTTTTTGAAATTTTATAAATTTTATCTTTCAAAATTGAATTCATTTTTGGATATGGAATATCGAAATTATCCTAGGTTGAATTTTTGGTATTTTTCCGAGAACTTCCAATTTTTGATGAATAGTGAAAAATGCTAAACTTTAATTAAAAACAACCTTTTTAATCAAAATAATTTATAGTGATAAATTATAATATTGAGTGGTTTTATAGTATAATTAGATTATATTTTTACCATTTAATCCAATGTTGTTCATTGGACGTAATTTCACATTTAAACTAGACATAAACAAGTGTCAATCTTTTGATAGTTATTATTTCTTTAAAACACGCTTTTTGTTTTGACTGCGGGAATTAATTTTAAATTAATTTCTGCCACTTCTGTGTTTTGAATTATGAAAAATGGATTTCATATTTGGAATTAGTGTGGTAAAATTGTGTAAATTGGTAACTTTTATTTTTAGACATTTTGAATAATTACTTCAGTAAATATTTTATTTACCATGGTTAAAGGGTAAATCCGGAAAAGAAGGGTAAAAAATAATATTATAATAATATTAAATTACCCTAAAACGTGTCCTAACCCTATTGGCTGATACATTTCCGACCATGGGCATCCTTGGGTCGATTTTGGGACCCCATGGATCCACTTGTAGGTGAAAATGACACTTTATATAAATTAAGTTAAATTAGATACAAAAGTGACATAAGCATATATCTTCTAGTAAAAAAAATTACATAGGGTTATATATGTTATATATTTGACTATAAATATTCATTAAAAATATAAAAATATTTCATACATAATGGTATTTTATTTATGATTTTTAGACATTGAATAATTAAAGTTATTTATGACACAATGATGATGCAGTATTTTCCTTATTAGTGAAAGAATCAAATAAATGGTATTATAAATGTCAAAATAAATATAATTTGAAAGTTTTTATGTCTTAAAATAATTTTATAGGTTAATATGACATGTTAGGATTTATAAAATGAGTTTTTTTCTAATTAATAAAGTTTTTAGGACTTTAACAAAAATCAATTACCAAATAGTGTCAAAATTGACATAAAAGAGTTTTTAAAACAAATATTATATTACTAATTGATATAATTATCCTAAAAATCTAAGGTTCATCCAAAAGACTTATATAATAATATATATGATATTAATGAACCAATTAGGGTTCGATTTGTAGTTTATAGTAAGTTTATTAACTATATAATGTAAGAATACAAGAAGACATGGTAAAAGTTAAATTATTTAACTTAGAGTTAAATATAAATGGTAAGGTTAAAATGGTAACATAAACTTGTCTAAAACCAATTGGTTGAGTTTATTTCGACCCATCCCCACCTTATCCTAGAAATAATACACTTTGGAGCCATTATAAACCGAATATGAATTTATTATAAAATAATATTTTAAGTTTTTCCTATGGTGCCCCTCACCCTTCTTATAAAAGGGCACTCCACCTTATCTCAACTTCACACCTTCAAATCCATTTGTCTAGGCCAAATCCTGACCAAATACTCTCTCAAATATCCTCCCTTCATCCTATATTCCCTCCATTATTCAGAAATCCAACCTAAAGAGCCCTTTTGATCAAATCAAAAGGAAGAACCAGAAGAAGAGGCAATAATTTCACCACCCTCTTTCAAGTTCCTTTCTTCTTCCACTTCCTCATTCTTTGTTGTTTACATTATAAAATAATAACTCTAGTATCTTCTATATACTGTGATGTTAATATAAAAATAGTACAACCATATTAGTTATTTTATCCATCCTATGAATGAAAAAGTCACCACACGTGCGTACGTACGGCTTACCGTCTCCACGTCGTGGTGTAGTTTGTTGTTCAAACATTTCATCATTTGGATTGGTATAATAATGAGTATAAATGATTTAAATAATAAATATAACATTGTTATTATTCTTTATATATGATATACCATACAATTATATACGATTTTAATATTAAAAGAATGCTATCATCACTCGTGCGTACGTACGGCCTACCGTCTCCACGATGTGATGCGACTCGTTCTACATGATCTTCATTGAATAATGATTATATAAATGAATTGAATGAATAAATATGATATATATTACACTAATACCATTCTGTAAATGAGATATCTATAACCTAAAAATAGTAATAAGAATTTATTCGACAAAACATGCATAAGAACATAAAGCAATGAACACCCGAATAACAAGTAGCAATGAAATATTACTAATAAGAAGATAAAAATATGAACATATATGATATCATAACCATGACTATGATTATATAATAAGTAAATGACATTATTTAAATCATTATAGATGATATTCGGATATGTACGAAGCATATCAGACCTAAGGTAAGGGATAACTCTTCCAATCTCATTCTATCCGAGATTGTTTATTCGTAAGTATTAACTGGGGTCATATTTATCATCCACATCCATGTTTCCTCCGTATGTAATATTATTTATATCCTCATACAATTTTTTAAATACAATTTTACCTATTTTTTAGTTTTTGGTAAAGATATGAAAGGAATCTTTTGTCGTTTTCAGTACGAGGTACTTTTTGACTTTTCCGGAAAAAGTATGAGAAGAATGTTTTTTTAACTTATACGGCATGAACGGATTTTTAAGATTTCATAACACCTTATTTCCATGAAGATTCCTCTAAAATATTTCATGATTATTTTCAAAAAAATCATTTTCTTTTAAAATTTCATGTCATTTTGAGAAAAGAAAATAATTTTGAAGAAGAAAGGATATTTTCCTCAGGAATTCATTTCAAGTGTTTTATCAAAGCTATTTTCCATCTAAGATGACATTATTTAATATGTTTATGTTTCAAGTATAATGTATCTATTATTTAGATGGTTTTATTCTTCTTGTGATGAAATTATATCCATTTGTTTTATATGGATTACGTTATGATGGGATGATGTTTATGAAACCCATTTTATTCTTTGGGTTGTGATGAACGATTTATGTTTATTTTGTGGCACAAGTAAGAATGATATCATTATGAGATGGGTGGGACCTTTATCTCCCTCCAATGCATTGGTTAAAGATTTATATCTCATGAGATATACATGGATGGAAGGGAAAGTGAATCTGGTTCAGTAATATAGGGCTGGAACGGCAAGTAAACCCGGTTCAGTAATGGACTTTGTCCACTATGATGGTCTTGGCAGTAATGTCTTGGATACTATGGAAATCATAACATGTGCTTAATGGTTTTCCATAATTAAATGTTTTATTCCCATGTTATTTTACCATTAATAATGTTCCTTTATGATATATTCCTTACTTACTTCCAAGATTTATGTCATTGCTCATGATTTTGATGTTTAGATTTTATGTTCAAGTTTTTGCATTCAAATGTTTATGGATTGTTTTATGTTCTCTATGTTTACCCTTACTGAGAATTTGAGATCACCCTTTTTATTTTTTCTTTTCCTCGGGATATAAAGAAAGGTTTTATGTAAGAAAACAAAAAGGGGAAGATCTTTATGGGAGATGTTGAAGATCTTTCACCATGATTAGAAGATTATATTCCGAGTTTCCAAAGACACTAAACTATTACGGTCCTTGGGTGTTTGTTTTTGTTATGTATTAATTATTCCGCAAAATTAATGTAATGTACATGTACATCAAGTATGGGTCTCTACAGTTTTACCCCTACATCATTGTTATTAAATAGAGTCTATCATATGAAATTTTTATTTCAAAGGATTTGATCAGACCTACCACTACTTCATCCTTTTTGTTGGGTTATATTTTAGCTTATACTATTGAGGTGATGTGAGGACTAACGAGTCTGAACTTTTTTTCATGGGAAAATCCATTCAATTGTTTTTCATATATATGCCTACCAAAAATATGAAATGTATTTAGTCATAATTAACACATTATATCAACTTTTGGAAAATGAAATCATGAGAGCATGCCTCATGTATACATTTACAACTGATTCGCCTAGCCAGTCATAGTTGAGGAATTCAGATTCTATCTCAACACAAATGAAGTCTTTATCTTTCTCTCCGTACATATTTTCCTCAGATTCAACTATGCAGTTGCCACCATGTTTTAACTTTGTATCCACATGAGCCTTTAATGATAGTAAATGTGGTTATAGAATGGGTGGGGTAATGGTGCTTTTGGTAGATCTTTTTTATTGGTTGGTCAATCCTTTAGATAGTTTTGAGATGGTATTTCATTTCAACCCCTTCTCTTTATCTGTATGTAATAACATTCATCAGTTTAGACCTTTTTAATTAATTTATAAAGTTTTATCTTGAAAAGTAAATTGGAAATTAATACCTCCTTTTCGAAATTCTTTTTTACAAGATGTGACATACATGCGATGAATTTTCCAACAGCTTTTTTGACTATATTAATATCATCCTCTTGAATTGGAATAGGTAGATTTGCACTCATCTCATAAGCTACGTTGATCGACACTCACACAAGACCTACTAGAAGTGGTCTGTTGTGTAGCATGTCCTTTTGAATATTGAACATTGTATCCCTCACCACAAGGAGATGGACGGGTGTTGATAGATATAAATCACATTCATTATCATCCTGTATAATAGCAGTATGGGAAAGGTATCAGTGTCTATCTGATTCACATTTCACAGAAACATTTATTAGAACATTTATTTCCATTGCTAAGATGTTTCTTTGAGGTTAATGGCTAGCCTTAAAGCTGGTGGGGGTGGGATGGGATCTTCACGTGGTGACTATTCTTGAGTTTCTTCTTCAATTTTTCTATCAATCATTAAAGTTTCCATTATCTCCCTATGCCATTGGAATTTTCCTTAAATGGTAGCTATTCTTTCTCTCATCTATTTTATTAATTCACTTTGATCATCCTCTTGTTTTTTTCTCAAAATATGTTCAGGGTGTCACCCCAGAACCCGCACCTCTAACACAATCATACTATTCTGGCCGCTTTAAGGCCATTGATAGTTTGTGCTCATCCAGAATAGGTGTTTTTGATTCCTGTGACTATGTCTGATAGAAAATATAGGAAAATAAGCGATCATTATTACATAATATTTATTTAAAGCAAAATAAATTTTTATTATGTAATACTTACACATGATTCCCACACCTTTTGTGTGTTCTAATCTATTAGTATCTCGTCTTTATTTACACATGCCTCCTTCCATAGCACATTGTATGGGATTGAAGTGGCTTTGGATTTCGAGTCATCAATCTGCATATAAACAGAGGAACATAATTATGGTGTTGTTTCATGTCACATAAAATTATTATGGTAGATTTAAAATACGTACTAATTTATTTTCAAGTGAAGCATACCCCATCCTTGCTTTACGGTAGGGGTACACTGGTTTTGTTGCTCGTTCCTTATTTCTAGCACTCTGTTTTGGTTTCATAAATAAAAAATTTCAAATCAAAGTGATGAATACATGTATCTTCAAACAACGTATTACTAGCCACAATGTACCTAAAAATACACATCTGCATGACAGATAATAAATGCATGCCACCCATCTTGGGTTATCAGGTGTGCATAGATAAGAAGTGGGAGTGGGTTTATTTTCCCTTCAGTGGATTTAAGATGGTCTCTTATTAGAATTTTACAAAAAAAACTCTATGAATCCTTCCATCAATAATTAATACATATTTCGTGTGGGAGTCATCTACTATAAATGCACTCTGCAATGGATGATGAAGAGTAAGTCAATCTTTCGTTATTTTATTTTTTAGTAAAATAAATAAATGATATCATAATATTACCATAATCTCTTCTCACATTAGTGTCTTAATCACGGGCACAACATGGTTCCATGAATCTACATCAATCGGCATGCGTTTCCGAGTGAAAATTCCAATGTAACTACAAAACATGTCCTTGTTGGGGTTAACATGCTTTCCTCGTGCATTCCATCTGACCTCATATTTGATTCCTTTGCCTTTCACCTTAATGAATTTTTCTAACACCATCAAACTATGGAACTCTTTTTTTTTTTGCATCCTCGATCCTTTGTCACCTACTATTTCCTCAAAATCAACATCGTTAATATGTTCCTCTAGAGCGGTAGCATCGACATGTGTAGATGGTTGTTGTACCTCTGCACTGGGAGCAGTAACAAGTTTAGAAACATATTGTTCCTCGGGAATGGGAGCACCAGTACGTGTACAAGGTCATTGTTCCTCTACACTATGAGCAGTAGTAGGTTGAGAGACCTATTATGCCTCGGGGTTGGGAGCACCAGTACGTGTAGAAGGTTGTTGTTCCTTTGCACTACAAACAACAGTAGGTTAAGAGAGTTGTTGTTCCTCAGGATTGGGAACACCAACACGTGTGGAAGTCATTATCTGTAGAAGTGGTTTAACATTTAATTTAGAGTATATAAATGCATCAAAAAATGGATAATAACATGAGGTAACATGATGTATATTACAAAAAATATAGTACCTAATTATTGAACTCTATTTTTTTTAAAGGCTAGAGGGATTTGACCCCTCTATCGTATATCTAAATACCTTCATTGTGGTCTCCTCTAAAATAAAAAACATCATCTATGTTGGAACCACTGTTAAATTATTGAGATGTCCTAATGAAAGGGTCATCCTCATTTGAATATTCATCGGACCCTTTAGTGGTTTTGGTCGATAACGGAACAATTGACCACTTTCGGTTTACATGATCTGGAATATAAAATACTTGTACTGCATGTCATGACATTATAAACAGTTTGTCTTTGTACCCTTCCTAACTGGAATCAACTTTCACAAATCCAAATTCATCTATTTTAACATCACCCCTATTATCAACCCACTTGCATAGAAAACCGACACTTGGAATTTTTTATAATCCAACTCCCATATTTTTTTGATGATGCCAAAGTATGACATATTCTCGTAAATTGGATTTCTTTCCTTAGTACCAAAAATATGCATCGTTTCAGCCACAAGTGTAACTCCACTATTTTTCATGGTACTGTATTTATCATTCTCATTTTTATAGAACATATAACCATTAATTACATAATCATTGTAAGATAATACATACGAACTTGGTCCTCCATCTTTCCATCGAAGTTGTTCTGAAATTGAATCCATATTTTCATTTGACTCCTTAAAAATATGGTCCCAAAACCATCCTATAAATTATTGATTATGTGTATTTGATATCCATATTTCACCCTTGATGGATTCAAATTCCTAATAATTTCTTTGTGGGTTTCAACATATGGGGAAACCTCCAAACTGTTATAAAAAACATAAAGGAATTCCTGCTCCCGATCTGTAATATTGATTGTGACAGCATCTCTTCTAGAAATTCCTTCACCCACAAGCCACCCAATGAGATGATATTTTGATAGACCAATAATTTCCACACTGAATAGGTATTTGGTACATAATTCAATGGTTTCCTCAACAATATATTGCTCTGCAATAAAACCCTTTGGCCGACTTCAATTTTTGACATACCCTTTCAAAATCTTCATATGCCATTCAATGGGGTATATCCACATATAGTGTATAGGACCACATAGTCGAATCTCTATCGCCAAGTGAACCATCAAATGAACCATCATATCAAATAATGTTGGTGGGAAGAACATTTCCAATTCACATAATATGATGGAAATTTATCTTTCCATAGTGGAAAATTATGTCAGGTTTATAACTTTGTTACATATAGATTTGAAGAAGAAACAGAGCTTGGTTAATTTATGATGAAAATTCTTGGGAAAAATAAAATGTAAATCTATAGACATTAGATCTTTCATCAAAACATGGTAGTTATGTGATTTCAGACCCATTAACTTTAAATCAGTAATTGACATGATGATCTTGATATTCAAGGAATACCCTCTGAAACCTTTATGTCATTCAAAAAGTTGAAAAACCGATATCTCTCCCACCTGTAAAGAGTGAAAGTTGTTGGAGGAAGAAAAAAAAAATTCACCCTTCACTGGCACCAACCCCTTTGATGCCTTTGGCTTTCACCCTAAGTATTTTTTTTATAACACCGTCAAACTATAATGCTCTTTTTTTCTGCGATGCCAGTCCTTTGTCGCCTACCATTTCCCTAGAATCAACATTTTCAATATGTTCCTCTGGAGAAGTGGCATCAGCATGTGCAGATGGTTGTTGTACCTCTATACTAGGAGTAGCAGCGGGTTGAGAAACATGTTGTTCCTTAGGAATGGGGGCACCAGCACGTGTAGAAGGTCTCTCCTCTGCACTACGAGTAGCATCAGGTTGAGAGACCTTTTGTTCCTCAGGAATGGGAGTACCAGTATGTGCAGAAGGTCTCTCCTCTACACTGCGAGCAGCAACAGGTTGAGAGACATGTTATTCTTTTGGATTGGGAGCACTGTCACATGCGGAAGTCATTATCTGTAGAAGTGGTTTAACATTTAATTTAGAGTACATAAATGCATCAACAAATGGATAATAACATCATATAATACGATGAGTTGACAAACACTTGGCATGCAACCTATGTCCATGCCAAGTGTTTAAATCATTTTAAAGGTATTTAAAACCAAAAAAAGTTATGTTGAACACATATAATTTTTTAAGAAACATTTCAAAACACTTGAATCGTTTTAAAAGAGAAACTTAGGCATTTTCACAAAGACATAAATCCCAAGAGAGGCACTTTACAAAGGATGCATGAATCAAAAATAACCATCATTTTATAAAATATAAATCTATAAAATGTTTATCATGTCTATCATGAATAAATAGTATGAATCCAATAGTTTACTCCTATAATACTGCTAAGGAGTGAATAAGTGATATATAAAAACATTAGCGTCACTTGACAATGATACTTTTGAACATAAATTCATATCACTTCAAAGTGGGAAACCATCTTCCACTTGATGCTTGAATCATGTACTACCTAAGATTGATCCTTACAATATGGTACATTAGAAAAAATGTTCCCCTTCTTGAGGGTATACATTAAGTAAAATTTAAAGGACTATAGGTACTCTTACCTTCTCCTCTATCAATGGTTAATTTCACTTTGTGATTAAATACATTTAAAACACTTTTTTAGTGCATTCCAATAACACCTCATGGAAAGCACCACTATTTCCAAATCTAGGAAAGGATTTGGGATGTTTCTCTAATGTGTTCTTAACTTTCTGGACCCATAATAGCCACACGACCATCATGGACTGTAACTGTTCAAATCATGACTCCTGGTACATCACAATATAATCCATACTCATTACCTCGCTCATTTATGGTTAAGATTAGTGTTTTCATCAATATCCCATTAATATATTAGAAGGATCTCTCATGAATATCTAAGAAAAGTAACCATACCACATTCTTGGTTAAGTCCTTCTTAGCACTTCCAATTAAGAAGAATCTCATTTGACCCTCAAGAAATAAAAGTGAACCCCTAATAAAATCACCAAGATAAAATTCTCATTTCATGTTCCAAAGACTCTTGTGTAATGATTTTTCTTCTCAATGAGTATTCCAAAAACACCTATATCACATGTTTCTTTTGCATGTTGTCCCACTTGCTTATAGTAAGTATCATTTGTTCATTCAGTTTCATCGACTTCCAAAATTTCATGGAATTCTCCCCATTGAACATGTGGACTTTCTAACACCTGTATCATGTCCAGCTAAAACCTTTCACTTTTTATGAATAGTTAATGTCACTCTTACATTTCAATGAATTAATCTTACATTCCAAAAACATTTTCTCAATACAGTGAAGAGAATACCTTAACATATCACCATTAAAAACCCATATTTAAAAAACCAAGATTTCTATTCATAACTTCTAGACTGCTTACAATTACACCATACACTTCTAAAAATCATATCTTTCAAAATCACTAAATATATAGGATATTTCACTAACTGCTTATTATATAAAAAAATGAGGCTATGTTCTGGAGCCTCTACTTTTGATTGAATTAATCAAAAAATGAGTAAGGATTCATATTCCAAATATTTTTCATGCTTGAAGACTACTTCATGGAGAATATAGTATCATATAACTATCTAACACAAGAAAAGAACTATGGTACTAAAATAATATATGGTATGATTTTCTATGGTCTATTTTATAAAATATTCAAAAAAGACTTTATAAATTAAATTACAAAGATGAGTCATTCTAAAATACTTAACTGAACTCATATCAGTAACCTCTAGAATCAAAGTGATGAGAGTATCATTGTAAGTCTCAAGATAATTCTTACCTCCCCAAAACTCATTCATGAAGTTAACAACATTAAGTCAAAAAATAGTCTAGAAACATTTAAATAAAATTTCATAAAGAAAATCTAGGTTAGGTACCTTTGATGGATGCATCAACCTAAATGCCACGACCACTTCATAACATTGAATATAAATAGTTATTAATTCATTCATATAATTTTTTAAAGTTGTAACAAAATAATAATTTGTATATTTAGATATAAAATTATGCTGAGAAGAAAATATTATTTGATAAAAATATGTTATTAAATTCTTAATGCCTTCATTTGTATCAACCCACATACCAATATCATCCATTAACCTTGAAATATGGTTATTCCTCCATTTAACAATATACTTTTGATAAAATAATGAAGTGTTTTTATATACTTCATTAACACAGATGTCTCATTTTAAAAAAATGGAACACTTATTAAAATTAGGAAACCCTTTTAAATAATAAAAAACACCAAGAATCTAAGTTATGGGTTGGTGTCCAGTGAAGTGTTCGATCATTATTGTAAGTCATTTCAAATGAAGAATGCCTCAATGTAAATGACCAATTTCCATATTCAAACGTTCAATAAGAACCAACCAATATACAATTCATTTAGTGTACAAATAAGGACCACCAACAGCCATGATTTTCAGCAGGGTGTTTAGCCCGTATAATTTAAAACATCACCATTAATATCAAACTATAATAACATGCGAACAAACCCCATTTCCCCTTTATATTTAATTATCCAGTTCTTATCTTTGATTAGTGTGGCACAACTATAAACTGTAGGAAAGAAAGAGTAGATCTCTCCCACTTGATACACAAACAAAGAGAAACTAAGGAGAATCTCTACCTCAAAGAACTTTTTCAACTCATCTGTGTACCGTAGGGAAAAGTAGGATGCCCGCACGTGACAACCACACTGCTAGAAACATGGATCAGCATATTCTTCACCAGAAGATTATCAAAACACTACCTAAACATGCAACTCAAGTGAAATTACAACGCTGCAGTGAATTCTGGGGAAAAAACAAGAGGAAACAGATGAGAAAGAGGAGAAAACTCACTGTTGAGGTGTGGTTCAGTGCACGGCGGAGGTGCATTCGTGGCGGAGGAGAGGCATGTGGCGGAGGAGAGGTGTGCGGCAGAGGAGAGGCATGCGGCGGAGGAGATGCGCAGGGCAGAGGAGAGGCGCATGGTGGAGGAGATGCACAGCGGTGGAGGAGTCGACAGGAGAGGAGGTGGTGGTGGTGGTGGTGGTGGCGGCAGCGAGAAGGATCCACTTTCGTGAGAGCTTAAGGGGTATGAGGAAGGAGGAGAAAGTTAGGGTTTCTTTATAAAACACGATAAAACTGTTATCAGTGCTGGATAAAAAGTGTTGATAAAAGTATGTTTTATCAGCGCTACAATAGAAAGTGCTGATAAAACATGCTTCTATCAACGCTTTTTTAGCGCTGATAAAGATAGGCATTTATCAGCACTAAAAAAATGTTGATAAAGGATGTCTTCATCAGTGCTAAAAAAAATAGCGCTGATAAAGACACCTTTTATCAGTGCTTTCTTAGGAATGATAAATATATACTGTTAAAAATTTATTTATATTATTATATATATTTATAAAATTATATATATGAAAATATATATTTATTTATTTATTTATTTATAATTATAACTATAAATAATATATATATATATAATTATAATTTAAATAATTATAAAATTATAATAAATATACTTATTATATTTATAATCTTAGAAATATATATAATAAATGTATTAATTATATATATTTATAAGATTATAGATATATATAACTATATTTCTTATAATTTTATAATTATTTATATGAATGTATATTTATTAATAATTATAATTATAAATGAATATATGTATTTTTATTTAAATAATTATAAAATTATAAAAAATTTATATTTATAATATTTATAATTTTATTAATATATATATATATATATAATATATTTATTATAATTTTATAATTATTTAAATATATCTGTTTTTATTTATAACTATAAATATAAATATTTTTATTTATTTATCAATATTTCTATATATTTATAAATATATTTATTTAATTGTATATTACATTATATATGAAAATAATAAATATATTTTTTATAAATTAATAATTATTTAAATAAATATGTATTTGTTTATATTTATAACTAATAAATATATATTTATTTATTTATAATTAAAAATTATAATAAATATTTATTTATTTATCATTGTAATTATAAATATATATATATATATATATATATATATATATTTAAATAATTATAAAATTATAACAAATATATTTATAATTTTATAAATATATATAATTAATATATTGATTATAATTTTTTTAATTATTTAAATATATCTACATTTATTTAGAATTATATTTATAACTATTTTTATTTATTTATAACTATTTTTATATAAATATATATAATTAATATATTTATTATAATTTTTTAATTATTTAAATATATCTATATTTATTTAGGAATTATAATTATAAATATTTGTATTTATTTATAAATATCTGTATATATTTATAAATATATTTATTTAATTATATATTTATAACTTTATAAGTAGTATAATAAATATATTTATTATAATTTTATAATTATTTACATATTTTTTTTATAGTTATTATTATAACTATAAATAAATATATTTATAAATATTTATATATAATTATAAATATATTTATATATATATTTATAAAATTATAATATATGTATTTATTGTAATTTTGTAATTATTTAAATATATATATTTATAATTATAATTACAAATAAATATATTTAAAAAGTATTTATATATAATTAAAATTTAATAATTATAAATTTAATAAATATATTTAATGTAATTTTATAAGCATTTTTGAGAACATAATAGTATATATGGGTAACATGAATTAATCATATGTCTAGTAAAATATACATAATAAAAAATGAGTCATGAATGGACAACACGAATAATAAGAAGGGTGTAATGTATAAGTGAACATTCATGATGATACATAACATATATGCACACATGATCAATATATTTATTGACCAAAATCATTAGAAACACATATATATTTAATAATTATAATATATAGATTTATATTTAAAAAGTATTTATATATATTAATTATAAATAAAATAAATATATTAAATATATTAAATAAAACAAATATAACAAATATAGTAAATATAATGAATCTAATAAATCTAATAAATCTTATAAATATATTTATTATTTAATGAAATTTATTATAATCTTATAATTATTTAAATATATATTTAATTTTAATCCTAGAAATACTTTTTTTAAACATTATATTTTTTTTGAATTATTAAATAATATATATTAATTATAAACATGTGTTTTTTACTTAATGTATACAAATAAAAATTATTTTTTAATATAAATATAATAATTTTATATAAATTATTATTAAAAACTTTTATCAATTCTAAAAATAATGCTGATAAATGGTACATTTATCAGTGCTTTTATCTAGCGCTGATAAAGTCCCCCCTTTATCAGCGCTTTCTGCTTTGCGCTGAAAAAATGAGATGCTTCCCTTGCCTCATTTTTTGGTAGTGCCCTACCATATAGGAGTTTGGATTCCCAAATGCCACCCGGGTCTAACCACCTCATTCATCTTGAACTGCACTTTGCATTGTTTTCCCAATGCAAATGAATTCATCTTGAACAACACTTTGCATTGTTTTCCCAATTTCTAATCAGGTCCAACCACCTCATTTGTTTTCCCAAATACCAATCGGATTCAACCACCAAATTCATCTTGAACTACACTTTTTATTATTTTACCAATATCAGGTCCAGGCAACACTTGAACTAGATGACTCTTCTTAGAAGCCACCAAACGAATGAGGTTACTGTCAGTGTGCAGTGAAACCCATGTATTTCATAAAAAACATGTCAAGTATATGTGTTGGGTCAGACATATACTTTCTCAATAGAGACATGTGTAAGACATCATGAACATTTGAAAGATTTGGAGGTAGTGATAATCGATAAGAAAGCTCTCCAACATGCTCCAAAATATCAAATGGTCCAATGTACGTTGGACTGAGTTTCTCCTTCTTTCCAAACCTCATGACCCCTTTCCATGGTGATATCTTGAGAAATACATGATCCCCAACATGAAATTATAAGTCTTTCTTTCGTTTGTCAACCTAACTTTCTATTAACTCTGGGAAACCATGATGTGTTTCTGAATCACTTATATATTTTCTGCGGTCTCCTTCACAATGTATGGTCTCAACAGTTTCTCCTCTCTAACTTCATCCCAACATGTTGGAGTTTTACACCTCTTTCTGTAGAGAGATTCACAAGGTGTCATTTGAATGCTCGAGTGGAAACTGTTGTTATGGGAGAATTTAATAAGTGGAAAATGTTGGTCTCAACTCCCTTGAAAATCAAGTGAGCTAGCCCGTAACATATATTCCAATGTTTTAATAGTCCTCTCAAACTACCCATCAGTTTGAGGATGATAGGTCGTGCTCAGGTTTACTTCTGTATTCATAGCCATTTGAAGGCTCCTCCAGAACATATAAGTAATCTAAGGATCTCATTCAGAAACAATCAACAGTGGTACTCTATGAAGTTTCACTACTTCTTGAATATAGAGGAGAGCTAGGAATTCTAGGGAGAAATCCTCTATTTTTGGAAATGAAATGGGCAGACTTTGTCAATCTATCAACGATTACCCAAATAGAATTGTTAACCTTGGATTTCTTTGGAAGGTTGGTGAAAAAATCAATAG
Organism: Viscum album; assembly: GCA_963277665.1. NCBI lineage: Eukaryota > Viridiplantae > Streptophyta > Magnoliopsida > Santalales > Viscaceae > Viscum > Viscum album. The sequence goes on along the minus strand of OY728153.1, from coordinate 566,275,425 downwards.
TGATAGTATCCCACTTCCATACAGTTATGGGTAGTGGTTGAAATGCCCCATTAGGAAGTTTTCACACAACCTTCACTTATTGACACACCAAGCACCTTGTAGTATAATCAGCAATCTTCTTCTTCATATTATCCCACAAATAATTATCACGAAGGTCCTTATACATCTTAGTGCTTCCGAGGTGTATGGAGAATGTATAGCTATGAGCTTTATCCATAACTCCTTATTTATATTTGAAATATATGTAATACATAGCCTTGTACAAAATTTCAATACACCTTCTTAATCAATATTGAATTCAGGAAACTTATCATTTTTCACAACCACTATCTTCTTTTCCATAAAGGGACCATCTCTTTAAACTTTCTTGATCTTCACTAGTAATGATAGCTGAGAGATCATTTGGGATAGGATTGATGATGTCCTTTACCTTATGATTATCATTTCCAACCTTACTAGGTCCTTGATCAATGGATCTCCTTTAATCCTCGTCATTGTAAGAACACCGAGATCTTTCCTACTCAGTGTATCTACAACATTGTTTTCTCTTCTGGGGTGATAATGAATTAAACAATCATAGTCATTAATAAGATATAACAATCTTCTTTGTCTCATGTTCAGTTCCTTTTTGTGTGAATATATATTTCAAACTTTGGTGGTCTGTATATATATCATATTTTTTCCCATAAAGAAAGTGTCTTCATATCTTCAAAGAAAAAATGACTACAGCTAACTCCAATTCATGAGTAGGATAATTCTGCTCATGAGGCTTCAACTGACGAGATGCACAGGTGATCACCTTATAATTTTTCATGATAACACATCAAATCCCTTTCATAGATGCATCACTATAGATTAAAAATCCTTCTCCGACAGAAGGTGGAGTAAGAATAGGTGCACTAACCAGCCTCCTCTTTGGTTCTTAGAAACTTTATTCACACTCCTTTGTCCAGATAAACATAACTTCCTTTAAAATTAACTTGGTTGGTGGATTATAAATCCATGAAATGTCTTTCATAAACCTTTTACAGTATCCCACTAGACCAAGGAAACTATGAATATATGTTACAGTTGGTCACTCCTCTACAGGCTTTGTCTTTTTTGGATCCACTAGCGTTCCATTATTGGTTATGGCATATCCCAAGAATACAACTTGTTATAACCATAACTCGCATTTGATGAATTTACCAAACAACATTTCCTTCCTCGAATTTTTTAATATGACCCTTAGATGATCCTCATGCTCTTCATGACTTTTGATATATATCAGAATATTGTCAATAAAGACCACCACAAATTTATCAAGGTAGTCCTTTAAAACTCTATTCATCAAATCCATAAATATGATGGGGGAATTAGTAAATACAAAGGGAATAACAATAAAATTGTATTGTTCATGTCTTGTTCGGAAGGAAGTCTTTGAAATGACTTCTTTCTTCACCCTTAACTGATGATACCTTGATCATAGGTCAATCCAGGAGAAGAATCGAGCCCCTCGAAGTTGTCCGAACAGATCTTCAATCCTTTGAGAGGGTATTTTTTCTTTATTATGATCTCATTAATCTCTCTATATCCAATGCATAGGCACATCGATCCATATTTCTTTTTCACAAAGAGAATAAGTGCACCCTAAGGAGACACACTTGTTCAAATAAAACACTTCTCCAAAATATCTTTAAGTTTCTTTTTTAATTCCTCTAACTCCATATATGTCATTCTATATGGGGTTTTTTATATTTTATTGGATCCAAGTATGAGTTCAATCGATAACTTCGCCCCTCTTTCTAGGGGAGGTCTAGGTAACTCTTTAGGAAATACATTAATGTATTCCCAAAAAATGGTTACATCTCCAATCCTTAGACTATCTCTTTATTCTCCTTCATCACCAATCATTTCAATAAATAAAGAAATGGGAGGTGGTTTTTAGAAATAATTGGGTTGGGATATCTCCCCTTTGAAGATAACTATGGGTTGTCCCTTCAAGAAAAAAGAAATCCCCTTACTTCTACAGTTGATCTTGGCATTATATGTTGACAACAAATCCATCCCAAGTATGATGTCAAATTCCACCATTGGATAAACCGCTTGGTTTTTAGAGAAATTGCACTCACCAAAGTTAATAGGGGAATCCCTATATATCTTTGATTCTTGAATAGTTCCTCCAGGAGTTTTAACCAAAAACTCTGCCACTAGAAGTTCAAGGTTTAAATTGATGTTCTTCGCAAACTTGAATGAAATAAAAGAATTCATAAAACCAAAATCAAACAACGTACTTTCTAGCTTTGATTATATGATGAGAGTACATGTCGCAACAACATTCAGAGCCTCTACTTCAGCAGTCATGATTGCAAATGCACAAACTTTCTCCCTTGGCCTATACTGAGGTTGATGGTGGTTGTCCTCTATTATCTTATGATTTAAACATTGGTTAGAGGAAATTCCATGCTCCCCACACTTGAAGCATTGAACGATAGGTTATGCTTACACTATATTCCATTTTTCATTGGCATTCAGATGTTGAGGATTGACATCTACATGACAGTTTTGATCTATATGGTCAGCTCTTCCACACTTGTAGCATTTTCCACTTCCTTTCCCCAAATATTTTTTTCCACATTTATTGCATGTGGGATGTTGTACTTTCTTCCCATTCTTTCCAAAAAAAATCTCCATCCTTCCCTTTTTTTTCATTTTTTGCATGAGTCCAATGGGTATCTCTAAACTCCATTTCAATTTTGAGAGCACATTGTACTATATTTTTGTAACTCCCAAAGTCTTGGATTTCCAATTCTTTCCATAGATGGGGCCTCAGTCCTCTAAAGAATCGGTCTAACTTCTCATCAAAATTGATGACAAAGCTTGAAGTGTATCACATAATCCTTGTAAAGTTCATCTCAAAATTCCTCATCAATTCATTTTTTCTTTATTTCAACTCAAGGAATTCCCTCTCATCTTGGTGCGGAGGGTTCAGGGAAAATACTTCTTGAAAAATACTTTTTAAAAGTCTTCTCATTCCATAGATTCCACCTCATCCTTTGGATTCGTGTTCTTAATCAATTGTCCACTACTGATCAGCTTCTCTGTCTCAACAATATACTATCAATGCAACTTTCTTTTGTTCGGAACAATGGAGTATAGAAAATATCATTTTTATAATATTGATCTATTGTTCGGTGATCAAAGGATCAGTGGTTCCATTAAAAACAGGTGGTCATTGAAGCTTGAAGGGTTCAACTTCCAGTTATTCCTTAGTGAATTTGGACACTCCGCATGGTTTAGGTTGTTATTCAGGACCCAACCCAAGTTAACTTATTCATCATCATCATGAATTTTTCAACTCTAGCTCATCTCGTATTGGGAAGATCATCATAGCATTGTTCATTGCATCTTTTGTTTGCATAAGTCTTTATTTCCTAAAAATTTTTTAGAAAAATATATCCTAAGTGAGAAATTTTTTAATATTGGGAATCTTATAATAATAATTCTAATGGAACGATTAATCCTAAAATATTCTAATATCATGCTTCGGGATGATATACATCAATCTTAAAAAGTTCACATTATCCATATATCATCCATAATGGTTGGTAAAAAAATTGTGATTACTCAAAACATATCCTCTGAAAGTGTCAAATCAGAAGTGCAGTAAGGCCTCTTTGTCATGTATCATGAGACGATCGAGTAAAATCTCAATGCACCCTTTTTCAGGGTTATTACCCCTATGCACAATTGTACCAGAGGTAGATCCACTTGTAGTCCCAATTTCCACAAGTAATTAAACCTTACACTTGATACCAACTATGACATCCTGTCTTTTTAATACGTAACTTTTAACATAATTCCTTAAAACAAAAATTACATTAATAACTTCAAAAGATCGTAAGAGGTCTAGTGTCTTGAAAACTAGGTACATAGTACATGAGGAAAACATAAACATGAACATTATTTAATCCTTCTAAAATACTCCTTTGTTAATCCATCTTAGCTCACCTCGCTGTAAGTAATTTCTTGGGGACATACATCAATGGGAAAAGGTGAGGATAATGATCAATAAAGGATGACAAAGGAAACAGAACATGAACGATCATCATTGATAAAACAATAGACATAACATGAGAAAATAATCATTAGTACTTTATACATAACATGAAAATGTGGCTACAACATAAAAATGAGATATTCATAACCATATCACCAAGGTTTATCACCAAAGTGATATAAAACATAATTACCAAGGTTATTTATCAAGGTATCGTAACATGTCATCCCAAGAGATTAATTTTTTACCCAATGTTTTGAGTGCTATCAGGGTGCACCCTTCATGTGTCTTAATTCATGTGTAACAACCCAGAAATTTATCAAAATTTCCATTCTTATATTTGTGTCATATTTAGTAATGTGTTATAATGCACATGCACAACATGATAAAATCAACTACATTTTAGTATATTAATTGGAACATTACATTTAGAGAATAAAAATGATCATAAGAATTGAAAGTGTTGCAATGGAACAATAAATAGAAAATAAGACAAGAATAAGAAAATTTGGATCTACTCGATCCTCTAGAATAAGAGCACTCACAACATTGTAGAAATGATGGAAAATGTTAGTAATGACTGACTATTATTTTTTATATAATTTTAAAAACACTAGGGAAAGTGACAACCGTGCAAGTACAAATTACAAATCATTAAGTACCATACAAGATGACTAAACCATTAAAATCTAATTTAAGCATGTTAGAAACATTATCCCTACATAATTTCCAATAGAGATAGTTTACCTCAGTAGACTGGGTCAACCTTGATAAGGTCTTCAAACCAATAAGTCATCTTGTCCCATGTTTGGATGTACTACTCCTTTGTTATCTTTCCTACATTGAAACCTCTTACCAGAATACAAGGTTTCCATAAGTAACAGTCTCTCAGCCATCTTATCAGCATCCTCTTGCAAGGCGTTGATCTGGAGCGATTCCTCAACATTTCTTCCTCAGAGCAGATGATAAACTCTAAAGTACTGATAAGATTTGGAACCTCCACGTCTGCCTCTCGTTGTTGTTTGGTAGGCGCGCCCTTAGTGAGGACATCATGATCAATGGTGTTCTCACTGTATGAGAGATCCACCACCATTGAGCCTTCTTGTAACTTATTTACTTCTCTCAACACCAGTACAAAACTCATAACCGTTACAAATCAGATCGTTGGAATAGTAATCTGACCGTTAAAAATAGTAATCTGTTCATTAAGAATTATAACATGACTATTAGCATAGTAACATAACCTATGGAAACAAAAAATAATATTTAGGTATCTTATAAAATAAAAATATAGCATGTTTGTATAAATAAATGTTTTAAAAATAATAAATTAAATGATTGTATATTTGTAAACCTAAATGTTTTAAATTTATTTTTATAATAAATATAATGTTTTAAAAGAGATTTTATTTTCATAAAATGAATTTATAAATTAATATTAAATTGTATTATAATGATGAGATGATTTTATGAGACTGTAATTTTTCAAAGGATCATAAATTCAATTATAATATTAAAATTAGAAATTTTCAAATAAATGATGATTTTATTTAAAAATTAAATCTCTTATGTACATGTTGAAATATGATTAGGGTGATTTTTTTGATATTTTTCTATAAATTAAATACATGAATTTTCGAGTCATAATCAATGTAATCACCAATTAATTCAAATCCACGATATAGTGACATGAATCAATAATATTGATAGTTCTTGAACCAAAATAATAAACTATTGATTATAATATTCAAAAACATTTCTCTCCTCCCCTTGTAAATAACACCTCTTACCACTCATCTAAGCCTTGAAGCTTGTCGTTGTTCCAAACTCACTCCACACCACTCTTCCCACATCCTAATACCGCTCGTCTCACCAAAAGATAAATTCCAAGTGTCTTAAAAAGCATTTCATGGAGGTGACATTTAAGAGATAATATTCTCAATTTACCTCTTATAAATTCATTTTTTTTCTTGTACCTTCTCAACCCCTCGTCCAACATGCAAAATAACTCCAATATCATATATAAATATTGAAATGTTAAATTGCTAATGTAAATCTATTATCCACCTTTTTTCCATCTCATCTTATTCAAAGAGAATAAGAAATTATTGTTCATATTAGGTCAATTCACCACCTTCGTAGATGAGTTATTGTTTTCCACTACCACTTTCATAGGAGTTTTAAATTCACTTATAATGGTTTAAAATGAACATATTATGTATATAATATATTGTTTCACATTCTAGAAAAAATATGACCATAATATTAAATAAAACAAAAATGCATAATTTTAATAAAATAATATTTTTTTATCATGGATTTTATATAATTAATTATTACACCATTATTACATTTATATATGTATATATAGTCATAAAAAATATCAAAAACTATTTTTACTATTTACTAAAAAATAAAAAAAAATCTCAAAAATTCTCAAAATTCCACATTAACATAATTTTAATAGGCTAATTTAAATTATAATATTTCTCTCATAGACTATTTCACCTTTAGGAGAACCCCAATAACACTACCTCCCTCTCAAGTTATGAGAAATGGACTACAAATGGTTGAGTGAACTGCTTCTCCAAATGTCATATTGACCAACTATAATATAAACAGTCAGGAGAATCCCAATAACCCCAGCTAGTTTTGTATGAGCATAGAGTTGAGGTGCTGGGGTCATTGGTCCACTTCATCAACCGAGGTCTCATTCATAGTCTCCACACAATCATTGCAAAGCATCTAATAGTGATCCACTCATACGAGTGGTTATCCAACAGTGCATTTTATGGAAGTTAATCTTATAGGTCTGACAAATTAGTAACCCCCTTTGGGAGGGCTACTTTCTATACATGGAAGGTAAACCGAACCAGAATCACAGGAGAAAATTAGCCTAAAAATAAGCAAAAAATAGAATGAGTGCAAAATGAAAGAGATTCGAGATGCATTGATGCTCCCCACCCCCCAAGCGACAAGGTTGATCCCACGAAAATACTCTCTCGATACCCCTCAACAGCCCTTGCCTCCGGCTTATCTACTCACATGAGAACCTCCCTACCAACTATGTAAAAAACAGTTGTGGCCGGCTATATGATTCCAAGGTTGTGACAAACTCAGGCCCTGTATTCTTTCCTCTCTGATGATGTGCTCTGGTTTCTATCAATTTATTATATGTTTTTTGAAAAGTTTGCCTTCCCTTCGTTTAGGTTGAACAGCAATTTTCAAATGTTTAAAAGGATTGATATAAACTACAGTTCAAGCACACTGAGCCAGGTATACTGTACGCCTCCTGCAATAGTGGCAGGAGGCAGATGGATCTTGAAACCAATGGGGACGAGGGTATATTTTTTTATCGTTGAAGATGCCCAGATTTTCTGATTTGGATGCATCGTTGTTGCTTCCGTCCAGCATCAGGATAAAACGATAAATCAAACTGCCTACAGATCGAAGCATGAAAAAGGAAGAGCACTACAAGAAAACAAGATTTGATAATATCTTCAGATTCAGAGGAGTGGGATACCGAACGAACAAAACAACTGACTAATCAAACCTCTTGGTAAAACGAAAAATGAAGAATCTATCAATATTGATGGACGGAAACATAGACGAGCATACCATGTTTTGATCATGGAGGAGAGCCGACGAAGGAAACAGGGAGAGGGAGTAGTGGTCGAAAGCCTACAGAATGGATGGTATCGGTAAGAACCTCTCGCCCAATCAATTCATCTCACCGATCCATCCACCCTCTAAGATTCCGAGGCCATCACCAGTCTCCGTCCCAATCCTCCGGCAGTTGAAGCATCGCTTGATGCTGGATTCCTCAATGCCCTGTTTTATAGGGCGCCCGGCCAAACCCTAGCCTCCCATCGCATGAGGATGGCTCGGAGGTGTTCGCGTGTGCCATCTAATTGTTGACCGTCGGATCATTTGACGTCCTGTAATCTTAAGATGGAGAACTGGAATATATATATATATATATATATCTGTGTGTGAATCTATTTACATGTATTTATCTAAATTTACATAAATACAGGTATATATATTTATTTATTTATTTATTTATATATGTGTGTCGATTTATATATATTTATATAAATTTTTTTGTATTTGTATGTATTTGTGTGTATTTATGCATATATGTATATATTTATGTGTGTGTATTTATATATATTTATTTATATTTGTGTGTATTTATATATGTGTGTGTGTGTATATATATATAACATGTGAGGGAACAACGCCTCCTTTTATTAAGAATGTACATCCTATTTTGCCCCCCCTCACAATCATGAGGTCAAGTCATCAGATCGTTTCTTTATTTCTTTGTTTCTTTCTTGTAGCGTGTGCACATGCAATTGCAGTGTAAACTCATTGTTTAAAAGTAAACCCTATTTCCAACGAGGGTGAGAGGTAACTCTAACATAACCATAAAGCCCAGTAACACATGACTCAATACAATATGATAGCCCGAAGACTTAATGGCTGAAAAGCCGAAATAACACAAAAGGAGGGCTCAGCGTCATGAAGGCCACCCAAGACACCAAGCCACTAAGCGAGCATTCAACAACATGTCAAAACCCCAATCAAATCATCACGCTGCCCCACCTAAAAGTGACATGTATATGTATAATTACATGCGTGTGTTTGTTTCTAGTTATATTTATATGTACTTATATTTATATATATTGTGCGGGTATGTGTATGTATGTGTGTTTATATATACATTTATGTATACTTATTTATAATTATATGTATGTATAGATATTTATATGTATTTATGTATATTTATAACCATTTATATGTATGTATAGATGTTTATATATTACGTGGGTGGGTGTGTGGGTGTTTATGTATGTTTATATGTTTTTTTATCTACATATAATTTTTTTTATTTTTTTATATAATTATATTTAATTATATATATTTGTGTATTTATATATATTTACGTATATTTATTTATAATTTATATACATTCATTTATATTAATTTATGATTATGTATAGTTATACATATTTATAGATATTTATATGTATTTACATGTGTTTATATATATATATATATATATATATATATATATATATATATATATATATACGTTGAGACCGAAGTCTCAGTTTATTAGGAGAAAGATGCTGCATTACAAAGAAAAGTAGACAACATATAATGTAAGGATGTATTAGACGAGACTCAAACTCGAGACCTTCGTCAAAACCCATAGGAGCAGCTACCACTGAGTTGCATCCCGGGGGCCATATATATGTGTGTGTGTGTGTGTGAATTTTTATATATTTTTATATATTTATATATTTTTATATGTATTTATATTTATTTATATTAATATATGTTTATATATATTTGTGTGTGCCCCTTGCGCTCAGTTGGGGCGATAAGGGTGGGGTGGGGTGGGGTTTTGGGCATGGCCACGAGTCAAGTCCCCGGGCCAGTGAATTTACCTGCAGTTTATTTGTAGCGCGTGTGAGTTGTCATTGGCAGTTGTACCTAAATGTAATATAATATATATCTGTGAGTGTGTATTTATGTATATTTATACATGCTTATATATACATATTTATACATGTATGTAAATTTATTTATATTTATAGATATTTTTATCTATTTATGTATATTTAGATACACTTTTATATATTTATATATGTTTATATAATTAAGTCGATATATATACATAAATACACGCATATTTATATATTTGTGTATATGTTTATATTAATATTAATACTAATATTAATATTTAATAATATTTAATTATATACATATGTGCATTTATATACATTTATGCATCTCTCTCCCTTTATACATATATAACAAATATTTATATATGTAATTATATATTTATATTTATGTATTTATAAATTATGAATAAATACATGCACACATATATATGCATTTATCTGCATGTATTAAAGTACATTAAAGTAGGTTGTGTCATTACACGTAGGACATGAAGTGGTAAAGGTTTTACGGAATAACCAAGAGACAAGGGGTTTACATCTTAGCCCACACATATGTAAATAAAAAAAAATAAAAATAAAAAAAAACATAATTAAAAATAGTTTTTAACGCTTGCTTAAAAATTAAAAATAGAAAACTACCGCTAAACGTTACAAACTGTCATAAAATGATTGTAGTAGTTTTTTAAAAACGTCGCGAAATAATCCCTGATAAGGGAATTGGTGGTGGTTTTGAAAAATCATCGTGGATCATTTCGCGGCAGTTTAAACTGTCATAAAATGCAAAAAAAAATCCATTAAATGGATTTTTGGCACAACGATACAATGATAAGAACAAGACTGAATCAGTTTAAATTTGTTGGCCTAACACTAGTATAAGTTGTTGGATCAGGTTATACCAAATACACTCAAGAGGGGGGGTGAATTGTGTGTATTACAATTTCTTCACGAGATCGTGATCTCTCCTTTTAACTTTATCACAATGATTAAACAGCGGAAAATAAATAGCAAAGGACACATGATGTATAGTGGTTTGGGGAATAGAAGGTCCCTAGTCCACTCCCCCAACACTCTACTCCATGAGCATGGTGATTTTTAATATCTGGTCCTCTTACCAACAGATCGTTCCACAACTGAGTGCAGGCAGTTTACACCTTTACAACTTTTAAGCCTAAACAGAGCCTTCTGGTTCATACACAGAACCTAACACACAGCTTAGTACGAGAATCTGGTCACTCAAAGTAAAAGAGTATTTGTTCTTTGAAATACTTTCCAGTTGTTCTTCACAATTGTAACAACACGCAATTGACAGTTGATTGATCGTCGATTTTCAGAAAATGATGTTCTTCAAGTAAGAGTAGTTCTGAGTCGATCCGGTTGCAATAGATCTCGAAATATAATTCACAACTTTAACAACAGTTGATTCACAAAAGATATTTGATATAGAATCGGTGAATCTTCAATCGTGTTTCTTCTTCTTCTTCAGAAAATATAGCTTTGCTGCTCTTCGTAACAACAGACCTGTAAGTCTTGATTGTCTCTGTAAATTGTAGCAGTGAAAAACTCAAGAGTTTGATATATATTTTTCTTCTTTTCGATGATTCGCCTCTCTCTCTGTAATACAAAATAATACAGGTATATATAGAATAAAGACGATTGTTCTTCTTTTAAATTTAAATCCACAAAAGTCACCTTTAGAATCACGATATTCAAAAGTTTGAATAAAAGAGCAGTCGTAACTCACCTGAAAATTTGGCATGAAAAGCTCCTCTTAAATCGATCCTTTGAATCATAAATAAACGGCTTTGAATCAGTCAAAGACGCGCTTTAGATTTGGGCTTTTACTCTGGCTTTAAATCAGCCTAATAATCTGTTGGGAAAGACGAGAAAGTGACGAACGTACAAACAATAGAAAAGGCGGACGCGCAGCGGAAATAAAATCTTTCCCCCCCAAATAAAAGCGGATGCACAACGACAAAATTAAGTGCAGAAAAATAAAGTTGACACCGGAAATTTTTACGTGGAAACCCCAAAAGGGAAAAACCACGGGACCTGGTTCAGAAAGAGGGATCCACTAAAATCAAGAGGTACACGGTAGAGAATCCCAAAAAATGGAAGGGATCTCAAAAGTAATTCTCAAGAATAAAAGTGTGGATCAAATATGGAGAGTAGTAAAGATGATCGTCGAAGAAAGGCGATCACCAAATGGGATTTGCTCTCGATGTTGTTGCTGCCGGTGATGTTGAAATGTCTTGCCTCTGCCTCATTATATAAGAAAAAGAATCCATGTCAAATAATGTCGTCGCGTCAAAAGAGTGTCACCGCGTGAATTAATTCACGCGGTCTTGGCCCGCCTTAAAACACCCCATTAAAAGAAGAAACCATGTGGTGCTCCAATTGAGGAGGTGTTACGCGGTCCGCCAACTAGGAAGACACCCAAAAAACTCCCTTTCCGACTCAAGTGGGGATCACCGCCAACCCTACAATCTGTCGAAAAATCTCAAATTTTTCTCTGGGTAAACTCTTGGTCAATATGTCTGACCCGTTGTCGTCAGTGTGGATCATCTCAAGCACTAACTATCTCGAATCAAGGACGTTGCAGATCCAATGATATCGAACATCGATATGTTTCGATCTGCCATGAAAAGTGGAATTCTTTCCTAAATAAATAACACTCTGACTATCACAAAATAAAACATACCTGTCCTGATTTAAACTGAGCTCTCGAATAAATGTTTTCATCCACAACAATTATTTGCATGCCTCAGTAGTTGCAATAAACTCTGACTCTATGGTAGATAAAACAACACATCTCTGCAATCTAGACTGCCAAGATACAGCTCCCCCTGCAAAAGTGATCAAATAGCCTGTAGTAGACTTCCTCGAATCGATATCTCCTACCATATCTGAATCTGTAAAGCCATAAAGCACAGGTTCCCCTTTTCCAAAACACAATCTCAGATCAGAAGTACCACAAAGATAACGAAAAATGTACTTCACTGCTCTCCAATGCTCTCTACCTGGATTTGATATAAAACGACTGACCACACCAACTGCATGAGCAATATTAGGTCTAGTACATACCATTGCATACATCAAACAACCAACGACAGATGAATAAGGTATGTGTTGCATCTCCTCTCTCTCTTCATCAGTAGAAGGCTGACTGGTACTGAGCTTAAAATGTAAAGCAAGAGGAGTACTAACCACTTTCGCTCTATCCATATAAAATATCCGAAGAACCTTCTCAATGTATCTCTCTTGAGATAACCACAACTTCTTGGTCTTCCTGTCATGAGAGATCGTCATGGCAAGAATATGTCATGCTGGCCCTAAGTCTTTTATCGCAAAAGACTGACAAAGATCCTTCTTCAATCTATCAATTCTAGAAGTATCATGGCCAACAATAATCATATCATCAACATAAAGCAACAGTATAATAAAATCATCATCAGTAAATCTCTGAACAAAAACACAATGATCAGAAGATGTCTTCCTGAAACCCTGATGAGAAATGATAGATTCAAATTTCTTATACCACTGCCTCAGAGCTTGCTTCAATCCATACAAACTATTCTTCAACCTGCAAACATGATTTTCTTTACCTGTTTCAACAAAACCCTATGGATGCTCCATATAAATCTCCTCCTCTAAATCTCCATGGAGGAAAGCTGTCTTCACATCCATCTGCTCAATCTGCAGATCCAAACTAGCAGCCAAACCAAGAACAACCTGAATGGAAGACATTTTGACAACATGTGAGAAAATCTCATCAAAATCAATACCTTTCTTCTGACGAAAGCCTTTGACAACTAACCTTGCCTTGTATCATGGAACAGAACTAGATTCTTTATTTTTAATCCGATAAATCCACTGATTTTACAAAGCTCTTTTAACTGTCGATAACTTCACCAGCTCAAAAGTGTGGTTGTCGTGCAATGATTTCATCTTGTCATCCATTGCCGCAACCCATCTATCATTCTGTTCACTTTCCATTGCCTCATCAAACGATTCTGGTTCTCCCCCTTCAGCAAGGAGCACATACTCATCAGGTGAATATCAAGTAGAAATGGTGTGATGCCGAGATGACCTCCGGAGTGGAACTGCGGGTTCATTGTTAACCCCTAGAACTAGATCATCAGAAACAAAAGGTGCATCAGAAACATCAACTCCAACCTGTTCACCTTGAGAATCATTCTGTACATCAACATGATCATCAGAATCAACAATATGAGGTAAATGTGAATCAGAACATGGATCAAGACTGAAAAAACCATCAGAAGTTGGAGAAACAACTTTTTCTCCCTTATCAATGTCTGCAATAGTATGATAATCCTTAAACACTGCATCACGACTTCTGAAACGTTTCTTCAAAACAGGATCATAGAACCTGTACCCAAACTCATCGTGTCTATAGCCAATAAAAATACACTGGCGTGTCTTACCATCCAACTTGGATCTCTCATCTTTAGGCACATGAACAAAAGCCTTGCAACCAAAACATGCAAGTGATCGTACCTGATCTCTTTTCCATACCAAAACTTGTCGGGAGTGTCTGTCTGCAAAGAAACAACATGCGACAAATTGATAATATAAGCAGTAGTAAGTAAAGCCTCACCCCAAAAATGTCCAGGTAACTTTGCTTCCGAAAGCAAATAACGAATTCTTTCCAACAAAGTCCTGTTCATCCGCTCAGCTACACCATTCAGCTGAGGTGTCTTGGGCGGCGTCTTCTGATACCGAATACCTTTCTTCCTACAATGCTGATCAAATAGACCACAATACTCTCCCCTATTGTCAGTGAGAATACATTTCAATTTCTTGACCGATTCTCTCTCAGTAGAAACATGAAATTGCTTAAAAACACTGAGCACCTAACTTTTGGCATTCAAAACATAAACCCAGAGCTTTCATGATTAGTCATCAATAAATGTAACAAAATAAAGACCGTCACTAAAGGTATTAGATTTCAAATGACCACAAACATCAGAATGTACCAATTCAAGTACCTGTGACTTCCTGTGTGGAGGATGACTACTGAAACCCACTCTGCTCTATTTTCCAGCCATGCAATGATCACATGTGTCCAATTTGACACTATTCAAATATGGAAGAAGATTTCTCTTAGCCAAACAACCAAGTCCTTTCTCACTGATGTGACTGAGCCTCTTATGTTACAACTTGGGCGAAACACTGCACTCAACAATGCAAGCAGTATCAAAAGAAATAGAAGCTCTAGTCCAGTACAAACCTAATTGCTTCTTCCCTTGAGCCACAATCAAAGATCCCTTGTAAAGCTTCCGTTGGAAATAAAAAAAAGTGCTGATAAACCCTTCATCATCAAGAACACTGGTAGAAATAAGATTCAAATGAACCTTGGGCGCATGTTGAAAATTCTTCAAAATCAGCTTACTTTCTGTACTGGTCTCTAAAAAAACAGTCCTGATGCCTACAACGTCAACATGACCATCATTTCCCATCTTCAAAATCACAAAAATTACCTGGGATGTAAGATGTAAAGAACTCCTTCTTCGATGTCACGTGAAAACATGCACCACTGGCAACAACCCAGCAACAATCATCAGAATCAATGTCAATGGAGTCATAAACAATAACAAGATCACCCCCTGTAGTGACGACAACATGATCATCTCCATCGCCATTTTTCTTCTGTGGATTTTCCTTCAATCTGATCTCTCTTTTTAGCTGATAAAAAAACTTCTTAACATGACCCTTCTTACCACAATGATGACATTCAAAATCTCTCTGCTTTGGTTTGGATTTGCTTCTGCCTCTACTCTTATCTCGACTACCCTGCCCCCGGTCCTGACTTATCCCCCTGTTCTCTATGACCAAAACCTCGGAAGAAGATTTCTCCTGAGTGCGTCTCTTGACCTCTTCATTTAAAATAGCATACTTGACAAAACTAAATGTCACAACACCATTAGGAGCAGAACCCGTTAGAGTAACACGTAAATTTTCCCATGAATCGGCTAAAGTGTTAAGAAACAAAAGAGCTAAAACCTCATCTTCAAAATTGATACCCATGCCAGATAACTAATCAAAACATCCCTGATATTCAATTAAGTAATCATAAATAGACGTACCTTATTTATACCTCAATTTCATCATTTTCTTGAGAAGAAACAATTTATTGTTTCCCGTCTTGGAAGTGTAGGTCGTCTCAAGATTCTTCTACAAAGTTCTAGCATGAGAGATGTTGACAATGTGGTTCATCACGTTGTCTTCGACCCATTGGAGAATGAAGCCGCAAACCATATCATGCTTGAATGCCCATTCTTTATCTGACATCCTCTCTGGCTTCTGGGTACTAAACACTGGAATATGCATTCAGTTGACAAAAAGAAGATCCTTCATTTTAAGTCGCCACATATGGTAGTTGGTACCATTTAACAAAATCATCTGACTGTAGTTAGCCTACATAATAAATATGAAATAAAAACCAAACCCTATGATACCAGATGTTGGGAAAGATGAGAAAGCGATGAACGCGTAAACAATAGAAAAGGCGGACGCGCAACAGAAATAAAATCTTCCCCCCCAAATAAAAGTTGATGCACAATGAAAAAATTAAGCACAGAAAAATAAAGTTGACACCGAAAATTTTTACGTGGAAAACCCAAAAGGGAAAAACCACGAGACCTAGTCCGGAAAGAGGGATCCACTAAAATCAAGAGGTACACGGTAGAGACTCCCAAAAAATGAAAGGGATCTCAAAAGTAATACTCAATAATAAAAGTGTGGATCAAATATGGAGAGCAGTAAAGATAATCGTCGAAGAAAGGCGATCACCAAATGGGATTTTCTCTCGGTGTTGTTTCTGCTGGTGATGTTGAAATGCCTTGCCTCTACCTCCTTATATAATAAAAAGAATCTGCATCAAATAATGTTGCTGCGTCAAAAGAGTGTCACCGTGTGAATTAATTCACGTGGTCTTGTCCCGCATTAAAACACCCCATTAAAAGAAGAAATTGAGTGGTGCTCCAATTGAGGAGGTGTTTCGCAGTGCGCCAACCAGGAATGCGCCCAACATAATCTGCATAAATATCGTTGCTTTAATAAAGTTGTAATTTAAATCTCTAACGCCAAACGTAGGGTTGAACTGTATAGCATAAATTATCTGAACGTAAGGTTCACAATGTAAGTTTGATTAGGAAATTAAGATTTGATGATCCATTCTTCAAATGTAAGGTTGATCTCAAACGTAAGGTTGATCATCCATAATTTTCTCTTCAACTCTCAAATGTATGGTATATGATCCATACTTTTCTCTGATTTAGTACGTAACGTTCATGATATATACTTTTCAATCAAACGTATGGTTGTTTACAAAAGTGAGGTTGATGAAACATACTTTTGAGAAACAAACATGATGTTCCATACCAACATAGGGTTCTTCTTCCATACTTTTCTGATATCCAAAACGTAAGGTTCCTTCCAAACGAAGGGTTCTTCTTTCATACTTTTTTAATAACGTATGGTTGCTTAACCATACTTTTTTGATAACCCGTAAGCCACAATTTTCATCCTTACACTATGCTCCTCAACATAGGGTATGAACACTGTTTCCAGAACACGCTAAAGTGATTTCCGAATACGTAGAGTAAGAACAGTGTTTCCAGAACATGCTAAAGTGATTTCTGAACACTTTGTCAAATATTCCACATGGATTAAAATGCTTAAATATTATTTCAAAATAGAGAAATAAATAATATTAATTTCCACAAATATACTCAAAGTAAAATCATTAGAATAACAAATAAGGGTATTTGTGAACATCAAAATCATCACAAAGAGATAGAGTGTTGTTCTCAACAATCTCCCCCTTAATAAAATAGAGTGTTGTTGAAGACCACACTTTCTCAACAATCTCCCCCTTTTTAATGATCAAAAAACCCATGAAATAACCAATAAAATTATCATACAAAATTAATTGCATATAATTTAGAATTTTTCAAAGATAAAAAAATATTTTATTTTAACAAAATTATTTCCTAATTTTTACATTTTCTCCCCCTTTATAAAGTAAAATAATATATCCTCATTTATAAATAAATAATTTTGTGTTTATCAAAAAATTTATCCTTAAAATAAATTTCTCCCCTCAAAATGAAAAATTTCCTTTTCTTCCTCTGAGTAAAAGGTTTAAAAAAAATGTTGTGTTTATCTATATTTCTCAAAAAAAAAATGTTGTGTTTATCCATATTTCTTTTAAAAAAATATGTTGTGTTTATCCATATTTCTCCCCCTTTTTGTGATATAAAAAAGAATGATAGAAGAAGGAATATAAAACATTTTAATGTAGCACTGAACTTAAGTAAATGCTATGATAAACTAGTTATCAGTATTTGAATATGGATTACTGGAATTCTAATATAAACAATACATTAAAAAAAATTAATGACACATAAACATGTGATTCAAATATATGTCATTGAAAATATAATTACAAGTACAGTAATAAAAATGAGAATCAAGGTTGGCTAAAAAGGTTTGTAAAACGGGGTTCAGCGCCTCTGAATGACTTCCTTGAGCTCTGACATCTACAATCTCAACCTTTTCATCATTCCATCACCTAACTGGATTATGAGATCTCTTTCGTCCCGAGTCAGATGGATGTCTTTAATCAAATTGACTTTGAAGAACTCATGTAGCCTCTCTTCCTTCTCCAAAAAAGAGTTAACTTATCAGTGAACTGATTCAGCAAATCTCTAATCCCAGGTTCATTCAAAGTCAACTGCTCAATAAGAAACTTCTAATTGTCCAAAAACATAGATAAAGGAGCACTATTGCATTAAAGGTCCTGCAGTCTATCATTCATATTGCTCATTGTTGCTGTAATAGCCTGAAATCTTCTGATCAGATCAGGTGAAGTACCTGATGTACTAGCTTCGCTATTTCTGAAAACTGCAAATTGTTACTCCATGAAAGATTTAAACTCTAGTAAATCTGACTTAATAAACATTTCAGATTTGAGATTTGAAACTTTATCCAACATTTCCTTCTTGAAATTTTCAACTTCTTTATTAGAAATAGAACTGGCTTTCAATCTTTGAAATTTTTGATGTTCCTTTTCTAATGCTCCTCTTAAGGCGACATTTTAATCTTAAACTTTATTAAATTTTTGGATTAACTCTTCCACATGATTATTATCAAAATTAGAGGCACCTTGTGCTTGATTCTCAGTCTAATCTTCCACTAGATTTATCAGAGCCAGAGGTAGGGATTCGACATCTGATTTCTCTTTATCATTCCTCTTTAATGGCTTCTCTACTGATTTTTCCTTCGATTCCTTTCCTAACTCATCCACAGAAAAATCCTCACTAATAATTTCAGTGTGAATTTCAGAAGGGTTCTCTTATGGGTTAGTTTCTTGCTCGTCCTGAGCATCTTCTTCATTGATTTACTCCAAGACATGTTCCTCTAATATAGGTTCCTCTTGAGTTAATTCTTCTTGGACAATTTTAGCAGGCTATACAGTTTCAGATCTAGCCACTTCAACTTCTCCAGGATTTTAAATAGTTGGATGAAAAATTTATTTTTCTACTTGAGGAGTCACCTCAATATGAGAAACTGTTGGTTGTGCAATTTCATATACTATAGATTCTCTAATAAATTTGTAGCTTAAAAGAGGTTCAGTTGTTTCAACATTTGCTTGAGTAGGTTCCTCATCAGCTTGAGCTACTATTTGCCTTCTCCTCTGAAGTCCTTCTCTACTTTCCTCATCAATAGGTGTATCAACTGACTCAAACCATATCCTCCTTGATACTCCACTAGTTCTAGATTTAGATACTCCTTCCTTTGATTTTGCAGGTAGATCCTGAGCACTCTTTTGTTCTTCTTCTGCTCCAACAGGCATGAGTTTTCCTTTTATTGTGCTCCAAAAGAAACCAATCTTCCTCAGTGTTCTAATATTGAAAATGTTTCCATGGTGACATCTCACTCGGGCATCCACTAGCCTTATCATATACTTTTTAAATAAAATCTTTGAAATGAACCTTTCAAAGGGATAAAAGTTCATCCTCGCTTCTGTTTGGCGGCAGTAGTTGAGATATCTGACCATAAATCTCAAAAAATTCAACTTAATATCACTCATAAATAGAAACATTATGTATATATCAGGGTACAATATTTTCTCCATCTCTGACATTCTGGGTGTAATACCTTTTTTTAAAGGTTGGGGTCGAAGCCTCATTTTTATTATTAAATCAAAGAAAAGACCTCTTTTAACTGGGTAGAGGGAAAACCATTACATAGCCTGAAGTCTCAGTGTGCTTATATCCCATTTCATAGCCCGTAGGCCCAAATTTTTGGCCCAATTCACATTCTGTGAATAGTAACCCGCCTGCTACAATACACGCACAGTACCGCCACCGCTACAGTGCCCTGTCACCGCTATAGTACCCACTCAAGATATTTCACTAAAATATTCCTTATATTTGTATAGCCAAACATAAAAGAAATAATGTCCTTAGATTCAGCTACTCCTTCCTTTGATTTTGCAAGTAGCTTCCGAGCACTCTCTTGTTCTTCTTCTTCTCCAACAGGCATAAGTTTTGCTTTTATTGTGCTCTAAAAGAAACCAATCTTCCTCAGTGTTCCAGCATTGAAAATGTTGCTATGGTGATATCTCACTCGGGCATCCACCAGCCTTATCATATATTTTTTAAATAAAATCTTTGAAATGAACCTTTTAAAGGGATAGAAGTTCATCCTCGCTTTTGTTTGGCAGCAGTAGTTGAGATATCTGACCATAAATATCAAAAAATTAAAATTAATATCACTCATAAACAGAAAAATTATGTACATATCAGGTTACAATATTTTTTCCATATCTGACATTCTAGGTGCAATATCTGTTTGCACAAATTTAACTAAAATATTCTGATCAGGCTCAAGACATTTCACTAACATATTCCTTATATTTGTAGAGACAAACAAAAAAGACATAATGTCCTTATACTTATGGACTTTATCACCAATATTATTTAAATCAAAATGATAAACTCCCTCATTAGGGAAGTTAAGAATTTTGGCTATCTCCACAGACGAAATTAAAAAATCTCTGTCCTCGATCTTAGCTATTATTGAATCTTCATCTTCTCCCAGACTAAAATGAACCGATTTAAAAATGTGACGAAGTTCTACCTTATATAGAAACTCTGTATAGTCTCCATTTAAGGTTTTCTCGAGTTTATGAAATGCCAGGGCTTGCCTCAGTGTCAGATCCGTCTGGTAAAACCATTCCAGATCAATGACTTTTCCTTGCAAAATCTTTCATCCTATCGAGCGCTGCTGCTTGGTGTTGTTAATTTCTGTCTCATCCGTCCTTTTGGTTTTGGCTATTGCTTTTACATATTTCTGAAGGTTCGAAAAGCTAGGGTTTCAAAGGTTCAAGTGCGGGTAGAGAAGAGCGGTAGAAGTTTTCAAGGTAGAGAAGAGTTTTGAGAAAACGAATGGGTTTAGAATTGAAAACGGTTTTTAACATCCTAGATTCCCATGTCATTACACACATAGTAATTATTAAATTATTTAAAAATAAAAATTTACATAGAAAAAGTTTAAATCATAACTAGCGAAGTTTTTAAATTGTTTTAAAAGCAAGTAATAAATAAAATAAGAATTAAAATAAGTAATTAAAAAAATCATTTAAAAATAAATAAACCTACCTCCCCATTAATAAAATAAAACCTAGCGGTGGGAAGTGGTTTAGTAAAAATATCAGCTAATTAAATTTCAGTGCTTATAAATTCTAAGAATATATCCTTTTTAAGAACATGATCTCTTAGAAAGTGATGTCTGATATCAATATTCTTAGTTTTAGATTGATTAATATGATTTTTTGAAATATTTATAGCACTTGTATTATCACATAAAATAGGTGTGTTATTAAAATTTAGTCCAAAGTCCATAAGAGTGTTTTTCATCCACAAAACTTATGCACAACAACTGCATGCTGATACATATTCAGCCTTGGCTATTGATAGAGAAACTGCGTATTGTTTCTTACTAGACCATGACACTAAAGATTTTCCTAAAAAGTGACGAGTACCTGAGGTGATTTTTCTATCTAATCTATAGCTTCCAAATTCAGCATCTGAATATGAAATTAAATTAAAATCAGAAGTTTTTGGATAGAGAAGAGATTAAAAAATAGTTCCTTTTAAATATCTAAAAATTATTTTGACAACACTTAGGTGAGATTCTTTAGGATCAGATTGAAATATAGCACAAAGACATACTGAGTACATTATATCTGGCCTGCTAGCAGTAATATATAATAAACTACCAATTATACCTCTATATAACTTGTTGTCAACTGATTTTCCAGTTTCATCCAAATCAAGTTTTATATTAGTACACATAGGAGTTGAATATTTCTTTCTATTTTCAAGTCCAAATTTTCTTAGTAAATCAGTAATTTTTTTTAAGAAATTGGTGACATGAATTGGTTTCCCAATTCATGCCCCCTGAAAGAATTTATTAAAATCAAAAGAGTACATTACAAACACGAGGTGCAAATAGCTTACACCAACATAGGATTATTAGGGGTACATGAAAAAGACTCAAAATAAGAACAAAACCAGAAAATGAAGCCCTCCATAATGAGGTGACCATAAATGAGTAAGAAAAGACCTCCAAGTGAGTCCAAACTCATTCTTCACAAACTTCAAATCTGAAATCGCAAGAGGATTATCCATCATGATAGCTGAAAATCACTGCAACAAGGAACTCATCCATTATAGAAATCCCCAAGCAGAAAAACAGTCAAATCCCAATTCAGCTTATATACTTCAAGAGAAATCCCCTTCTGACCAATATAACAGAAAAATCATGCTACTCAGGGGAAATAGGGAGAATGCACAAAAGCCGGAAGATCATAGATCTGGAATATATGCAGTGCAATGATCTGTTCTGTGGCACATAAAAACATTGATTCTAAACACTCAGAAAAATTAAAAACTACCAGAGAGACACCCCAATCAGATAGCAGCAGAAAAAACCAGATTAAAATTGAAACCCTTCAAGATATCTTAGAGGTCTGTAAAAAATTGAAAAACAATCGGCTAGTGGAGCCAAACCATAAAGGATCCAAACTGCTCTTTCATCCAAACTCAGAAAGTAAAGGATCTGTACAAAAAACCCCACCACAATGCAATGTGTAAACTGAGAAAAAACAATTCTGAAAGAGATATCCAATAGAGAAAAAGACAACCCCAGGTGAGAAAATAGAGTAGTAATAAAACCCATCTTCTTTCACTCCAAGCAATGTAGGAAAACCGAGTAGAAAAAATCAGATCCATCCATAAAGGCTCCAAATCTGCCAGAAGGTCTGTGCAAGCCATCCATCACCCCAAGGGGACAATAATCTGAAGCTCAAACTGTTACTTTAAAAAGGGGGAACAATATCCTCAATAAACATTGAAACAGAAAAACAGGCTCCATTTTGATCCAAAGATAAAATCAGACATCAAGTGAAGAAAGAAGACCAACAGACAGTGCAGCCCGGTTGCATGCTTTCTCAGAAAATCTAGAAGCACAATAGACAGCATGACAAAGAAATCCAAAACATAATTAGTTTAAGAAATCTTTCCTGATTCTTTCATTGAAAATTTCATGCTTTGCAGCCAAATAGGCGCTCTTAGTGATCTCTCCTTTCTTAAAAGAGTTATATAGGATTTCATCACTGAGTCCCTCTGAAGAATCAGGAGCTTCACAAGTTGGTATAGTGTGATTATCAACCCTTTCAGCTTGTTTCTCCTTCTCTACATGATGATTTTCGATAGGGGCATGGACATTATGTCTAGAAATGTCCAAATAACGAGTGACAATAGTCCTCTCCACATGGGAAAAATCCCTACGTTTTCTAGTTTTTTTTGGATTGGGTGTGACAAACCCATCTGCATCTACTATTGGTTTTTTACCTTTCTGGGCCATGTCCCTTAAATATTTCTCCTCAATATCAGTAGATTTATCCTCTTCAGTGCTTTGTGAGAGACCATCTTCAGATGCATCACACCTCTCCTTATCCTCATCTTCCTGAGTGCCTTCTTGAATTTTCACTATCGTCCTATCATCAAGTGGGGGTGTGGGGTTAAGAGGTACATTTGCATTCAGCACAGAGGTTGAAATCCCCTTCTCACCCATATCCAGAGAAGAGTCTTCATGGTCCCGCCGTGAATCACAATGTTCTAGAGGCACATTAGAATTCCCGGGGACATCATTGGCAATAGGAGTCTCAGTAACATCAACAGGGTTTGATTTAGTAGGATTCAAGTTAATTTTAGCATTGACTTTTTCTACCCAAACTGATTTGTAGCGAGTTTGAGGTGGTGCGGAATTTTTTGACTCACATTCTCTTATAGAATGACCGACTTTGTAGCAGGAATTATAATAAGGTGGAACATTTTCAAAAACCACCTCTTGAGAATAGCCTTTATCACCATTCTGAAGCCAAAATCTGGAAGGCAAAGGCTGAGATATATCTATCTCAGTGCAGATTCTAGAAACTGAGGGACGAGATAAATTCAAGGTGGTAGAATCTAATCTAATCAGAGATCCAAAAAGACTTGCAATGGTAGTAAGAGCACGCTACTTAAAGAAATGCAGAGGCAGACCTGGAAAAACGATCCAAAGGGGAACAATAGGGGGCTTAGAACCAAGTTCAAAATCAGGAGACCACTTGAAGACATTCATTGAAGCCCCACCAAAAGACCAATAACCGCAAATCCAAAATCGATAATAGTCATTATCCGAGGAGAACCGAAATACAACATTCAGAGAGTTAAGAAGTCCAATCTGGAAGTTTGTAAAACCTATGTTCTCAATATTTTTGCGTAAGAAGAACAGAGAAGGTCAGTTTTTGATAAATCTGCCAACAAGAACAAATCGAAGATCTGAGGCAAGTTCGATTACCTCATATTTGGAGAAACTAATCACTGATAGACCTCTGTGTCGGTATGTTTTTGGAGTGAAAAATCCGGAGGCCTTCGAATCCATGCGAGGGATTCTACCCGATACCACTTCTGTGAAGGATCGCTCGTCTTGGAGCCCTTGATCGGCAAAGTTAGGGTTACGCCTATCACCTGAGAGTGTCGCCTTCCCGCGAGCCTCCATCTCTTAGTAAATCAGTAATGTATTTTCTTTGATTTAAAACATTTCCAAAATATTTTTGAAAAATTTGAAGTCCTAAAAAGAAATTTAATTATCCCATCACACTCATTTCAAATTCTTTTTTCATTAAATTTGAAAACTCATGAAAAAGTTTTTTGTTTTTTGAACAAAAAATTACATCATCAATATAAATTTGAACCAATAAAATATTAGAGTTGACAGTTTTCTTAAACAATGTTGGATCTTCCATCCCAACAGTAAAATTATTTTTTAAAAGAAAAGAACTTAATCTTTCATACCAAACTCTAGGTTCTTGTTTAAGGCCATAAAGAGATTTAGTAAGTTTAAAAACAGAATATGGTTTTTGTGAATTTTCAAAACCAGGAGATTGCTCAATATAAACTTCATCTAATAAGTAACCATTTAAAAATGCAGACTTAATATCCATCTGAAATAATTTAAAGTTCATATGAGATGCATAGGCTAAAAGGGTCCTAATGGATTCTAATCTAGCTACAGGTGCAAAGGTCTCATCATAATCTATAACTTCTTCCTGATTATAACCTTTAGCTACTAGTCTTTCTTTATTTCTAGTTATTATTCTTTGATCATCTTGTTTATTTCTAAAGAATCATTTGGTTCCTATAACTGGATAGTTCTTAGGTCTTTTAACTAAATTCCAAACTTCATTTCTCTTGAATTGGTTTAGTTCTTCTTTCATTGCTATCATCCAACTTTTATCAACTAAGGATTCTTCTAATGTCTTAGGTTCTAATTGGGATAGAAAGACAGAGAATTCAATATGATTTTCTACATTTCTTTTGGTTTTTATTCCAGTGTCTAGGTATCCTATAACAATTTCTAAATGGTGATTTTTTAGGGTTCTAGACTGTCTAGGTAGTACACTGTTAGGTTCTCCAATTTCATGTACTTCTGAACTGGACTGAATTTAATTTAAATCTTTTTCAAAGTCATCTTTTAAGTTCTCAAGTCTCATGTTATCATTAGAGTCAGATTCATCAATTTGGTCTTTCCTTTTCTCAAAGGGATCAGATTCATCAAATTTTATATGAACTGATTCTTTAACAATCCTTGAATTTTTATTAAAAACTCTATAAGATTTGGAAATAGCAGAATATCCTAAGAAAATTCCTTCATCAGATTTTGGATCAAACTTACCAAGATTGTCCTTAGTGTTTAAGGTGTAAACCTTGCATCTAAAAACTTTAAAGTAATTTACTTTAGGTTTTCTGTTATTCCAGAGTTCATAGGGTATCTTTTTAAAAATTGGTCTGATTAAAACTCTATTCTTTATATAATAGGCTATGCTTACAGCTTCTTCCCATAAATAGGTAGGAAGACTGTATTCATTTAGCATAGTCCTAGCCATTTCTAAAAATAGTCCTATTTTTTCTTTCAACAATTCCATTTTTTGAGGTTTTCTTTGTGAAGAGAAGGTGTGTTTAATACCCATATTTGAGAAAAAGGAATTAAATTCTAGATTCTCAAACTCTCCACCATGATCAATTCTTAATGAAATTATTTTAGAATCTTTTTCATTTTGAACAGCTTTAAATTTTTTTTCAAATATAGTAAAAGCTTCAGTTTTATATTTTAGAAAATAAATCCATGTAAATCTAGAATAGTCATAAACTAAAACATATATATAAAATTTACCAGCCAATATTTCTATTCTTGAAGGTCCAAACAAATCCATATGGGTAATTTCTAGAGGTTTAGATGTAGCAATTTTGTTAACAGATTTGAAGGATGATTTGTACTTCTTTCCAATTTGACATGCATCATAGAATCTATCACTTTAAAATTTGAGAATAAGAAAATTAGAAAATAATTTTTTCTTAGATAACTTATATAATGCATATATATATTTCAATGTCCAAGTATTCTATGATAGATCCAAGATTCATTTATCTTTGTAGTTAAGCATTTTAATTTTTGTTTACACAAGGAATTTAAGTCCCGGGTGTAAACATTATCAGTTATGGGTGCTCTAAATTTAAGCAATTTATATTTAAAGACAGAACAACAATTTTTAGAAAAATAAACAAAATAACCATCATCACAGAGTTGAGAGATACTTATCATATTGTGTTTCAATCCTTGTGAATAGATTACTTTATTGATTGAGACAACTTCTGGATCTCCAACAGTTCCAATGCCAATAGTTTTACCTTTGGCATTGTCACCAAATGTGACTAGACCACCGTCCTTTTGAGTTAATGTTTTAAAGTTCGATGAATTTCCACTCATATGCCTGGATCAGCCACTGTCCATATACCATATTTCAGTTTGGCTTCTGTGACTTGCTTCCTGCAAAGGCATTTAAACAAAGGATTGTTTTGGTACCCATATTCTATTGGGTCCAGTAGTGTTAGCTAGCAAAGACACGGGAATCCAGACTTGATTTGTTTTTCTATAATAAATAGAATCATATAAACTTCTTGAAATAAAGGCTTTCTTAATCCCACTTATTTTCGATTGCCTTAAATAACAGTTTTTAGATATGTGACCTTTTGTTCCACAGTAGTTGCAAATTTTACCTTTTGTACTTGGGACAAAATAGTTCTTATACAGTTTGGGATTCTCACCTTTACTTCCTATTCCATATCTTTCCTTTTTAATCACATTCTTTCCAAGTATTTCATTTAGTGTATTTTCTCCTTTTGTAAAAATAAGAGCTACACTTTTGTATGTTTCTACTTCTGTTTGCAGCATTTTTATTTTAGTTTCATGATCTGTACAGTTTGTGTTTGATGAGTTATATTTTTCAATTAACTCTTGATGTTGTTTTAGCACAGTTTCTCTTTCTCCTAATATAGTAGTATGAATATTTTTTAGTGATTTATGTTTATTAAATAAGGAATCATATTTCTCTTCCAATATATTGCACTAGGATGTAAGTTTATTATTTGTACAACTAGAACTAGAATCAGAATCAGATGAGTAGTAAGATTGTACCTCATCAACTTCTGCCATAAATCACATGTTTGATTTCAGATTTGATTCTTATTTTTCTGAGTAAGACTTTGATGAGCTGCTGGAGTCTTCAGAAACACTCCAAGTAGCTTCCATTTCTCTTTTTTCTTTCTGCTCATAATCATTATTATTTTTTAAAAAAATTCTTCTTTTCTCCTTTTAATTGAGGATAGTCAGGTTTAATGTGACCCATATTTTTTACATTCATAGTATCTGACTTCCTTTGGTTCTTTTTCATCCTTTTAAAGGATTTTCTGAATCCTTTCTTCTTTCTATATAATTTACTAAACTTTCTGGCCAGCTGAGCCAGTTCCACATCTGAATCATATGAATCAGACTTCTTTGATTTCACTTTGATTTCATTCTTCATTTTTCTACTTTTCTTTTGAGATGTTACCTTCAAAGCAATATTTTACTTTTTGATTAAAAATTTATGCTCATTTACTTCATCTTCCATCTCAGCTACATACATCATAAGAGTTCCAATTAACTCTCTCATTGTAAGATATTTGACTGGTGAGGATTGCCTAATAGCAGCCGAAATTCCATTCCATTTAGGTGGTAGTACTCTTATAACTTTCAGGTCCTGATCTGCTTGTTTGATAGGATCTCCCAAGACAGTGATGTTATTAACAATTTATGTAATCCTTCCATTCATCTGGGTGATAATTTCTCCTTCAAACATTCTAAATGTGTCGAATTTCAATTTTTCAGTGGCATACCTCATTTGTCTAACATTTTCAGTTCCTTCATAGACAACTACAATGGTCTGCCACATTTCATAAGCCGTCGGGCAATGAGATACTATATTGAATTCATATGGTCCAAGACCACAGATGATAGCATTCATAGATTTTGAGTTTATGTCATACTCTGCTTCTGTATCAACACTCCATGTTTCAGGTTTCTCTGGAATCACATAGGGAGTTAGAATTTTCGAGTAGACACTATATCCAAGGTTCTTTAAATATATGATCATCCTTGATTTACAACATCCATAATTTTCACCGTTGAAGTAGGGAGCTCAAAACATTGACACACCCTCTTGTGTATCAGCCATTGTGATCTGTATAATCCAAAAACTTTCAGCATGTTATAGCTTTACTAAAAGAACCACCTCTAATACCAATTGTTGGATTGAGTTATACCAAATATACACAATAGGGGGGGGGGGGTGAATTGTGTGTATTACAATTTCTTCGTGAGATTGTGATCTGTCCTTTTAACTTTATCAGAATGATTAAGCAGTGGAAAATAAATAGAAAAGGACGCATGATGTATATTGGTTCGGGGAATAGAAGGCCCCTAGTCCATTCCACCAATTCTCTACTCCACAAGCTTAGTGATTTTCACTATCTGGTCCTCTTATCAACAGATCGTTTCACAATTGAGTGCAGGAAGTTGACACCTTTACAACTTTAAAGGCTAAACAGATCCTTCTGGTTCATACACAGAACCTAACAAACAACTTAGTACAATAATACAATCACTCAAAGTAAAGGAGTAGTTGTTCTTTGAAATAATTTCCAGTTGTTCTTCATAATTTCAATAACATGTAATTGACAGTCGATGGATCGTCGATTTTCAGAAATGATGTTCTTTAGTTAAGAGTAGTTTGGATTAGATCTAGTTTTAGCAGATCTTGAAATATAATTCACAACTTTAACAATAGTCTATTCACAAAATATATTTGATATAGAATCGGTGAATCTTCAATCGTGTTTCTTCTTCTCCAGAAAACAGAGCTTTTTCTCTCTTCGTAACAGCAGACCTGTAAGTCTCGATTGTCTCTGTAAATTGTAGCAGTGAAAAACTAAAGAGCTTGATATATATTTTTCTTCTTTTTGATGATTCAACTCTCTCTCTATAATAAAAAATAATATAGGTATATATAGAATAAAGATGAGTATTCTTCTTTTAAATTTAGATCCACAAAAGTTTCCTTTAGAATCGTGATATTCAAAAGTTTGAATAACAGAGCATTCGTAACTCCCCTGAAAATTCAGCATGAAAAGATCCTCTTAAATCGATCCTTTGAATCATAAATAAACGACTTTGAATCAGTCAAAGATGCGCTTTAGATTCAGGCTTTTACTCTAGCTTGAAATCAGCCTAATAATCTATATAAATACCATTGCTTTAATAAAGTTGTAATTTAAATCTCCGACGCCAAACATAGGGTTGAACTGCATAGCATACATTCTCTGAATGTAAGGTTCAAAACATAAGGTTTATTAGGAAAGTAAGATTTGATGATCCATTCTTCAAATATAAGGTTGATCTCAAATTTAAGGTTGATCATCCATACTTTTCTCTTCAACTCTCAAATGTACGGTATATGATCCATACTTTTCTCTACTTTAGAACGTAACATTCATGATCCATACTTTTCAATCAAACATACAGTTTTTTACAAAATCAAGGTTGATGAACCATACTTTTGATAAACAAACATGACATTCCATACTAACGTATGGTTCTTCTTCAATACTTCTTTGATATCCAAAACGTAAGGTTCCTTCCAAATGTAGGGTTCTTCTTTCGTACTTTTTTGATAATGTATGGTTGCTTAACTATACTTTTTTTATAACCTGTAAGTGACAGTTTTCATCATTACGCTACGCTCCTCAACGTAGGTTATGAACACTATTTTCAGAACATGCTAAAGTGATTTCCAAATACATAGAGTATGAATAGTGTTTCCAGAACACGCTAAAGTGATTTCTGAACACTTTGTCAAATATTCCATGCGAATTAAAATGCTTAAATATTATTTCAAAATAGAGAAATAAATAATACTAATTTCTTGAAATATACTCAAAGTAAAATCATTAGAATAAAAAATAAGGGTATTTATGAACATCAAAATCATCACAAAGAGATAAAGTGTTGTACTAAAAAATCTCCCCCTTAATAAAACATAGTGTTGTTGAAGACCACACTTTCTCAACATAAGCAACCTATAGGGGGAAGTGTGGTTGGGTCTTGGACATGTGATCTAAACATCACTATGTATCTTGTGAGAACAAGAATCAATCTACACATAGTTAATGTAAGGGGAAAATATGCCATCATAGCATAAGGTTAATAAAAGTGAAACCATACATGAATTGGTAAACCCACAAACTATGATGGTTTTAATGGGAAATAGGATAAATGATGAATTTATGGGTGGGTCTAAGATTGATGATCCTGACATCACTACGTATCTCGTGGTAAGAAGAATCAATCTACATGTGTTCTGGAAGGGGGGATTTTTATCTCGATATAGGATTGGTGTAGAATGTCAAATATGAAATTGCGAACCAACACACTAGGATGTATTTTAATATAAGGATAGCATAGAACCTGGATATTATCGAATGATTAAACACTAGAATGGTGGGAAAGGGATAATTTTTTGGCTGGCCCTAAGATAAGAGATCTATGTGTTGCTTTGTATACTATGAGAATAAGAACCAAACCACACATAGTTATGAAAGATGGATTTTTTATCCTATAATTGGACTATTGAAGGAAACCCAACACGAACGAGGAAGTCATACACTAGGAACTCTTACATAGATCAGTTACTTATGTGAGGGGATTATGTTATATGGAATAGACCACTCCATGTAGTTTAGGGTCATGTGGGATAGACCACTTTAACCAGTTTAGGACCATTAAGGATGTAAAACTTCAATAAGTTTAAGGTTATGAAGGATGGACTATACACCATACAATTTAAAATCATGTTGTAAGTGTTGAGTGGCTCCTTAATACTTTATTTATGATTTTATAATTATACCCTCTCACTTTGTTTCATTTGTTTTAATTATTTATTTTATTATTTTATTCATTATTATTTCAAAATTATTATTCCATGATTACTCACTTTTTATGATGAGAAATTTTCTTAGTACAAACTGGAGAAAAACCTTACATTTGATATTTAGAAGTTCAATTTTGGAAATTTTAGAATTTTAGTAAAGTTAGAAATCTTACGTATCATAGGATATTGAATTTTGGCCATTCATTGGAATTTTGGAAATTTAGAAATATCTAAAATATTATGCATTATATGAAGCTGAAAAAATATATTATGCATGGATGGAATTACATTACGTATCATTAGTATTAGAATTTTCACAAAGTCTAAAATATTATGCATGCTTGAAAGGATTTGGAAATATGTTTTGCATGGATACAAATATCTTATTTATTTAAGATTTAAAAAATTTCCTATCTCATAAATGCTACGCATGAAGAAGAAGCTAAATAATTATATTACACACACTTCTGTTGAAGATCTCATGTATTGGTAGAATCGAAAAATTGGCTAAGTCTATTATCCCATGCATTACAAGGAATATATTACATATGACGAAAATATTATGTATGGATATTTTTTAAAGAGAAGTATCTTTCATATCAAAATTAAATTTCTTACATATTGGTTTTTATATAAAGGATATTTTTTTATGTTTCAGAGTAAATATCTTATGAAATATTGAAGGAGAAATCATCATGAAGAATGACATGCAGAGTGAATTTGAGAAGATCAAAGAATAAACCATACAATATACATGAAATCCTCTATATAAAAGTTAATAAATAAAGAAGGATATGACTAGAAAAAATGAATGCCATGTTACATGAAGATTGAGTCTAATGAGTTTAAAAAAGTATGAGTGATAGTTTGCTGAAGCTGTCGATATAAGAGTGGGATAATATGACATGTGGCCAGATCATGTAGAACATAGGTTTATGATTTAATGAAATCAGTGGTAATGACATGTAGGACTTTAGAAGTTACAATTCGAGAATATTGGAAGTTACAATAATGGTAGAATAGAAGTTGTGGTTATTCATCATATTTTACAACTAACTCTATAAAAAACTCATTACTTTTTACTCTATTTATCTATCATTTAGATGAATTTTTATAATACAATGATATTGGTATTATTCATGATATTTTATCAGTTTTTTTTGTTCATTGTTATATTCCAACAGAGAAAATGTAAGTGGTTGTGAAGAGTTTGGTGCAGAATCGAATGAATTCTTGGCTGGAGGTATCAATTGTTGAATATGATATCAAAATATCATATATATGATATGTGAAAATGGAAAATATATTAAGAAGGACATATATTTCATACTGCGATATTTATATATCAAAGGATATGATTTTTTGAAGTTATAAGCTATGATGAGAAAAAACAAAATGGAGAATTATTTATCATAGCTTAAGACCGGCTTTTTGTTGTGGAAAAACAGTGGGAGAAACGAAGTGACAAGTGATCCATAGAAGAGTAAAAGGGAAGAAAATAATGAGAATAAGATATTGGGACACAAATATTTATGTGGTTTGGGAATAATCTATACATCCATGAATTTACAGAATCACTTCACTATGAAATCTAAGAGCATAATTACAAGGTGATCTTAGATTTTCTCACTCATATAAACCCTATCCCTAAATGGGCTAATAAATAAGATAAATTATTGTGCCACCGATCACATAGAAAGTCTGCATTTCTATAGTGAATGGTGGCTAGAAGTCAGCATCACTATAGTGTCGCGACCATCCAAGTCCAAGCTGCTACATGGGACGATGTTCATTATGGGCTGCAAGCATTTGGCCCAACATCATCCAAAAAGGATCAGGCTACACCAATCCAACACTTTTTACAGTTTATAGTAACATGATTACAAGAAACATTTCTTTTATTCAAATTCAAATATTTTAATTATTGAGGAATTGGTTTTTTCTATATTTTAGGGATGATTCAAAGAGTTAAACTAAAATTTAAAATGATGATTGACTTGATAAAATTATAGAGAAGATTGAGGAGTGTTTTGAAAAATATTATTCAAATATTTATTCAAAGGAAATACCATAACAATTATGATTATATTACATAGGAAATTATTGATATCTTTGACTGTTTTATTTTTATTTATCAATGGAAGGAAGAACTGTGGAAGATATATTATTTATATCTTATATATTTGTTTTGTAAGGATCAATAAGTGTTACAACATATAGTAAAACTCACACATGCTAAAATATAAAATTATATATACTTCTTATTTCTGATATATCATATTTTATGACTTGGAGATGGAGGAGATGAAATAATAAAAGAAAGAGATAAGACAGAAGCATGGCATATGCTAAAGATATTTTTCTATTGTGGTATTCATTGAAGATCAATTACAGTAAGGGTCACTTCATGACTACTACACCATAAAGATTCATTTTTATAGAGGAAGATATATCTAATTTAAGTTTATAGAGTTACAACTATGTGTTGGAATTGTTTTCAATTCTATATCTCCTCTACATCTACCTAAATTTCAACTACCTTTACTTTTTTGTAGTGAAGTTTCAACTACTTGTACTTAGTTTTGGAGTAAGTGTCAACCACTTGTACTTAGCTATGAGTTCTCTAGTAAAAGAATCCGAAGACCCATTAAAAGACTTGATATAATAAGTGACAATTTCTTTCACTAGGTTGGGAGATCCTTAGGAAAAATATCCCAATAAAATAACTAAACCTATATTGAGTGTTATTGGAGTGGACTAGGGGGTATTCTTAAATACCCTAACCACTATGAAAGCCTCACGTGTCTCCCTCTTTAATTTATTTATTTTCACTATAAAACTCGATTAAAAATATGAAAGATACAAAATAATTTATTGGGTATTTTAAATTGATGAAATTACTTAAAGGAATCAATTTACCCCTCCTCTTGAGTCTTTGTCTTCAACCTAATTAGGACAACAAGTGGTATCAAAGATGGTATTTCTTTTAATATCTTTGAACTTTCCTAATTCTATCAAGTGTTAATAGTGAAAATCTCCTTTTGGATATACTCTATTGAAGTCATCTCTTAATTTTTTTTATCTTTTGGCCTTAATAATCTAGAGATAAACATCTAACAAGACAAAGACATATTGTTATGGGTGATCCTAGAGAAGGCATGTCTATGATTATAACTCCTTATTTCAATGGAGAGAATTATGATTTATGGAAATCTATAATCATTATATATTAGAAGAATATTGGTTTAAAACTTTGTATAAAGGTAGTGAAACCATATAAGATTCCCACTGGAAAACCTAAATCATGGAGTGCTGATCAAGAAGCTGATTATGATTTAAATTAAAATGCTATGAATGCTATCATTTTTTTATTTAGATTGGATTAAATCAAAAGATTTTCTCAATTTGTGACTGCTCATGGCATGTGGGAAACTATTTTAGTTTCCTATGAAGGGAAAACTAATGTTGAAAAATTGAGGTGTAATACTAATAAAAATAAATTTGATACTTTCAGGATGTTTGATGAAGAAATTATTACTCAAATTAATGGAAATATCACTAAGATCATGAATAATGTTGTTGCCTTAGGAACTGTTATACCAGAAACTACTAAATCATTAAAAGTTATTAGAGTTATACCAGTTGAATGGAGAATAATATATACTACTATTAGGCATTCTAAACTTATTATAGACTTGAAAATTAAGAACTTGGTTGGAACACTCATGATGAATGAAGTCAAGATGCCAAAAGAAGTTGATGATCATATGCTAGGAAAGATAGAGAATGTTTCTCTTAAATATTCTATTTCTAAAGAAAAATATTCTGATTAATCTGATGAATATTCTAGTGCTTTATATTCTAGTGATTATTTTTCATGGATTTATAAAATATTCAAAAAGTTACATAATAGGAGAAAAGAAAAATCCAGGAAAAATGATGAAAAAGTGGCCAGATGCTATGAATGTAAGAAACATAGACATTTTAGACCCGAATCCCCCTACTCAAATATAAAATAAAATATAGAAATTTGGATTATAAAAGAAAAGGAAAGAAAGATATAAAAATTACTTGGTGTAATTTTTTGGATTATAATGATGAATATCATTCTAACTCTGAAGTTGATCATTTAACTTAGAAAGTAAATCTATGTTTAATATCTCAACTGAAGAGGTACAATCTTTTTTCTATTCTAATTCTAAATTTAAAAAATTATTTATTTAATAAGTTTAACGAGTAATGTTTCATGATTGAAGATAAATGTGATTCTTTAAACAATTAAATAGATATATTATAAAATCATATGATTTTATTCTTATTGAAAAATATATTTTATATAAACAAATTTTGTAATTAATATCTAAATCCGATAAAGGTTCTTATTTTTGTGCTATGCGTAATAGTAAAATTAGTGATTTATTATATGAATTTGATTATTTGAAATTGGTTGATGGTATGCTTACTAAAGGAAAATATCATCTTAATAAAATCCTCAGTAATATTAAATTAAATTAAGATAGACTTGTAATGGGAAGCAATGGTGAAAAGCCTAAGCTTTATAGAAATTATTTTATGTCTGGATTGAGTAGTAAAAAAATGTCTACTATTAAATGTTTTCACTATGGTATTGATGGATGATGTGGTGATTCACTTATATTTTCAATATTTTTTTTAAAAAAATCCTAAGGATTTTAAATGAATTTTACTCAATAATTCTATGTATTCTAATGTTTTATTAATATATTGTCACAACCTGACCCAAACTAGGGCCTGAGCTGCTACTACCCCAAGCCCACCTCCATAGGCGGGGGGCTGGAAACAAGTGATGAAAGGCATATATAACAAGGGGAGGCCTTTACCTAATGAACCAATATGCACACACCCAACCATCTCAATGCAGAAGTGAAGAGGAATAAGAATAAAAAGATGCAACAACTAGAATATAAACCAAGTATGAAAAACCTCTTGGGTGTACAAGAGTACTACTATACAAACTGAATGAAATGGGAAAAAATACACACCTAACCATAAAGATATCCCAACCTGACAAAAACAGAAAATAAAATACTGAGAGAGCTCAGATCCTGATCTTCAAGCAATGACCATCATACATGGTCCAATGCACCTAGTATCCCTAAGCTCCGCTAAAGTCACCACCGACTTGTCCCTCATCTCTTTAAGACACAACATGTATGCGAAAATACCATATAGGGGTGAGTATATACATACCCAGTAGAACACCCTAAAAGAAAAAATGGAGAGTATTAAGAGACACAATAGTAATGGAAATATATTAGATGGTAAACAGTGAACAACTCAACTCAAAGAAAGTAAGAAACCTCATCCAACCATAGGGAGATCAACACGTAATGTAGGTGGGCTACGCATCATGTCTCTACCACCCACAATAAGAGAGTATCAAAATCCATAAACATGGACACACACACAAACACATGCTTAGAAAAGAATCCCAAATGAGAGAGAAATGGGATCTCCTTCTCACTACCCAGCCCAGACAAAGAGTCGCCATCAGTTCTAGAAGTCCATCAATGATGCCCATAATCTAATGAATCTTACCAATAGAAAACATCCAAGTCAAGTCTCACTCAGACACTGTGCCACACAGTCAAGGGGCCACAATCTCTAGGTAGAGGACCCATGCTCTAGTATAATAGGAGGGTGACACTCTAATGGCTGAGGACCAATTCCTATCCCATATGGAGGGTTCTCCTTAGAAGGCCGAGGACCATGCTCTATCCCTACAGGAGGGTTCTAATATAGTCATTGAGGACCCATGCACAGTTCGGCTGGAGGGTTCCACTCAGAAGGTTGGGGACCTATGCCCTATTTTCACAGGAGGGTTCCATTCTAGTCATCGAGGACCCATGCCCAGCTCAGATGGAGGGTGCCACTTGGAAGGTCGGGGACTCATGCTCTATATCCACAAGAGGGTACCACTCAAGTCATCAAGGACCCATACCAAGCCCAGATGGGTGGTGCCACTTGGAAGGTTGAGGAACCATGCCTTGTCTATGTAGGAGGGCGCTACTCTAGTCATCAAGAACCCATGCCCTGTCTCCATAGGAGGGTCTAGTCATTAAGTACCCATGCCTAGCTTGACTGGAGGGAGCCACTTGGAAAGCCACTGGTGATCCTTCTTGATAACTATCATCATTTAGAATTTCCTAAAAAATCACCATACCTAGAACATCTCGCATCATATCCCAAAATCCAAAACAAATGGAACCATCACATTCTATATGAAAAAAAAACCCAGGATAGGCTACTCGCAGGCCAAAATCCAAGTTTAAATGAAGGAGATACAAAAGATTGAAGTGTACTAAAAAATAACTAAGGGGTAAATGGTGTGTGAGGGGACCCACACGACATGTTGTATCACTCCATCACATGGTTGTGTATTCATTAGAACATGGATCCCAACCCATGTATAAGTACATGGAATGAAGGTGGACTACATGGTGTGTCCAAGCTACCTAGGGTTGAGCTGTGTTCACCTGGCCATGCCCATGTACTTTGGTACACGGAGCATTCATGACTATGTCCTACCACATAGGGTCTTGTAAGTGTGATACTCCACATGGAATGTATTCCCATGGAGGGGTACAGGGTGTGTTGGAGGCCTACACACTATTTTATCCTTATCTTTTCCCAAAACCCTAGCCACCACAACATAGGGGTCACACACTATGCGTTCTTTTGAAATACACAACGTGTAGTCAATATTTTCTTAGAACATCATATCTAGTCTTTTTTTATAGATCTGGTGTTTCTTCCTTTAGATCCCATCTATTCTCTTCCTAAAAATGGATGGATCTATCTTTAGTTGGCAATTTTCTACCCTCTGGTGGCCAAAAATTGGTTCTCCATTGGCCCATTCGTATCTCGCGTGCCTCGCGCATATCCAATCATTCCATACTTGATGATTTGAATTCTGATATTCATAATGATCGGCTACCTCCTATAATCCAACCAAATATATCCTTGATTTTTTGATCCATCCCTCGCACATGAATCTGAATGGGGGTCTAATCGGGTTCGATCCCACCCAATAATGTCAAACTTATACCCTGTAGGCCGATCAACGAAGAATGCAAGGAATTTTTGGGAGAAAGGAATAAAAAAGGTTTAATAAATCATTGGACAATTGTTCTTGTCCAATAATGATATTTTGGTGATCTGGATTTAGAAAGAAATGAATAATCAATTTAATTTCTAATACATGGGCGCATGTGAAGGTCACAATTGGCGCAGATCAAAGGTAAGAAGATGAACTTGCTCAATCATTTAATCAAATGAGGTGGAAACAAAAAATAAAGAGTCTTACCTGGATATTGGATCATTCTTCATTGAAGAACATGTTCTCCAATGATTGAGAGGGGTTTTTTCATTTGTTGCTTCTCAATTTTCTTGGATCTAGAACCTCATCCTCATCGAATGCGATTCACCAACGGAAGGAGGAGAATAACACTCCCGATCCTATTAGTATTTATATGACTAAACCTAGAGGATAATTTATGGAGGTGGATTTATATCAATTATATTAGGTTAATTTAATTAAAATAAATAAATTTAATTATTTATTTTAACTAAATTCACCCACCAATGGTCTCTATTTCTGAACACCTCATGCTGACCTATTTTAGGTTGTGCCTAGGGTAAAAATCATGTTTAGACTCAACTGTGGTCTCAAATTTCTAATCCAAGATTCCGTTTAAGAGTTTTACCATTTTATTTAAGAAAATATGTGTTCTTAATATAAAATATATTTAATATTTTTATAAAATTAATTCCGGACACACCGGGACTCGGAATCACATGCTGTCTCAGTGCCTGGCTCCAAAAATATTTATAGAAATATTTCAAAGTCTTACAAGGAAAAAATGAATCTCCACATAATTACCTCCAAGAATATTTTCATCCCTAAAAATAAAAATTAAACATACAAATTGGGATATTGAGCCTGCATTTGGATCCCCCGCTCAGAGGAGCTCTCATGCATGTTCTTGTGCTACCACAACACATGAACCAAGGAGATGGTCCATCCAAAAAGGTTCCTCTCCTATCAATCCTCGATCACTAATGGGTGCTCTAAAAAAGTGGATCCATCCTTGATTTCTAGATCACCCCAGTCAATGACGTGCGTGGGGTCATGCATGTATCTCCTCAGTTGCAACACATGGAAGACAATGTGCACCTGATTCTGCTATGGGGGTAGGGAAAGGTGGTAAGAAACCCCAAAAACCCTATGTATGATCTTGAATGACCTAATAAACCTTAGGGATAGCTTTCCTCCATGACTGAATCTCCATAATCCTCATCGTTGGGATAATATCAAGAAAATGTGGTCTCCCCACTAAAAATCCAAGTACCTATGACGACAATATACATAAGATTTTTGCCTACTTTGCTCCATCCTCATCCACTCATGGATGACCTAGACCTTCTCCATCATTCCCTACACTAACTCTGGACCCACAAGAGATGTCTCTCCGATCTCTATCCAGTACAAGGGTGACCTCTAGGGTCTCTCGTACAGGGCCTCAAAAGGTTCCATGTAGATAGTAGAGTGATAACTGTTGTTGTACACAAACTCTACTAATGGAAAGTGATCCTCCTAGATCTGAACAAAGTCTAACATGCAAGACCTCAACATATCCCATAACACATGAATAGTTCACTCAGTATGCCCATCTTTCTAGGGGTGAAAGGTTATACTCATCCTCATCTGGGTCCCAAATGCCTCCCACGGGCCTCTCTACAATTATGATATTAACTACACATCACGATTGGGGACAATAGTCAAGGGAATCCATGAAGGTGAATAATCTCTCATATGTACATCTCCTCCAAACTCTCTATCGATCTATGATCCATGATTTCAAGGAAGTGTGCTGAATTCATGAGTCGATAAACTATCACCCAGATGGCATCATGTCCCTTTGTTTTCCATGGAATCCCTGTAACAAAGTCCATGGATATGTTTTCCCACTTCCACTCTGGGATCTCAAGGGGTTGTAATAAACATTCCAGAACCTATTGCTCAACCTTCACTTACTGACAGGTGAGGCACCGAGAGATGAAATCATCCATTCTCTATCTCATGAAGGAACATCAAAAATATTGTTGAAGGTCTCTATACATCTTCCACACACTGGGATGTAAAACTAGGGGAGAAGTGTGGAACTCTCGCATCACCTCCTCCCACATCGTGACTAGGACCATCATTCATCCCTAGAAAATTATGATGTGGTTAACTCCTTTAGAATATCCATATGGTGAATCTACTATTAATATATAGTCATGTAAGACCTCATAGTCGATGTATCCTAGCTGGGACTCTCTCACACACTTGAGAAGTGAAGGAGTTAACATTATCGAGTGAAGAAAAGTCACACCCTCCTGCTCCACTAGGGTCATCTATAAGGAATAAAACTGCTCTGAAGACTTTTGAACTAGGAGATCCTAGGACTTCCTGCTAAGGGAATCAACTACCATGTTTCCCTTACCCTAAGTATAGACTATCTTGAAATCATAGTCCAGCAGGAACTCTAACCAATGCCATTCTATCAGGTTCAAGTCTCTCTACGTGAAGACATACCCAAGAATATGATGGCCTGAGTAAATCATGAAGTTCTATACTAGAATATTGTGCCTTCACATCCTTAGGCGAAAGACTACCTCTACTAACTATAGGTCATGATTCATGTAGTTCTGTTCATAGTGTCTCAACTTCCATGACCCGTATGTGATAACTTCCTACTGCTGCATCAACATGCAGCCGAGCCTATCTCCCATGACATCACAATAAACTACATACTCCACACCCTCCTATAGTAATATCAACATAAGATCACTCATCAGCCTTAGCCTCAACTCCTCGAAGGCCCTTTGGCACTGCTCAGTCCAGGTAAAAATATTCTCTTTCTATGTCAAGGCAGTCAAAGGGGCTATGATCCTAGAGAATTCTACCACAAACCTCCTATATTACCCTACTAAGACAAGAAAAATACTCACCTCTGACATGTTCTTGGGTGTCTCCTAAAAAAATAACTGCATTAATCTTTGCTGGTTCCATGGATAAAACATTCTCATAAATGAAATGACCCATAAAGTGAACCTCATGAATTCAGAACTGGAACTTCGCGAGTTTACCATAAAGTTGGCACTACCGAGGAAATTATAAGACCATCCTCAAGTGATCTACATACTCCTCCTCTAACTCAGAGTATATGAGTATGTCATTGATGAAGATAAATAAAAATTGGTCCAAGTATGACTAGAAAAGCTAGTTCATCAAAGCCATAAACATGGTGGTGGAATTAATCACACCAAAGGGAATCACCAGGAACTCATAGTGTCCGTAGCAACATTGAAATTCCATATTTGGAATATCATCTTATCAAACCCTCAACTAATGGTAGACAGACCATAGATCAATCTTTGAGACCCATCTAGCGCCTCATAGCTAGTCAAAGAGGTCATAAATTCTTATAAAGGGGTAATTTTTCTTTATTATAGCCAGGTTTAGGCGACGATAATCCATGAAAAACCACAATCTCACATTCTCCTTTTACATGAACAACACTGAAGCTGCCCAAGGGGACACACTGGGCTTGATGAAACCCTTTTATCGAAGGTCCTCCAACTATAACTGCAACTCTTGGAGATTATTAAGGGCTATCCAATATGCCATAGAAGATATTAGAGCGGTCCTGGGATGAAATTCAATACAAAAATCCATCTCCTGCCTCAATGGTAGTCCTGAAATGTTCTCAGGGAATACATCCATATAATATTATAAAAATTAAGGAATCCAAATGCCTAAAAATCCTCTTGAACCAAGGACTATAATCACTAACTGATGGGTGATTGGTGGTAGCCTATTGCTCACAGAACCCACTTATTCCACCATGAGATCTCTCTCACCCGTAAAGGCGAATATCGTCCCATCAATGAGAAGGAATCTGAATCATCTATGGTGATAGTCAATCTAGGATCAGACCATGGAAAACCAATACATACCTAAAATTATTCCATAGGGTTCCATCGTGCTGACCAGAAGGTCCCACGTGAACCTCTCTTTACCGAGTGATAGCTCGCACCATTGACAGATAAAAGATACAGAAGAAGCGTTCCATATAGGAATCTCAAGATAAAGATGCTGGGCTAAAGCCTCAACTGGGAGCTCTATATCTCACACTAGGAGTATAAATATTAAGGAATATCTAGAACCTATGTCTACTAATACACAATCAAGATTAGAAAATACATACATTGTACCTATAATCATATTGTGCATTGTGGAGTCATAAGCCTCCATAGCATGCATCTGTCTGCGACCCTCATCACAAACTCCCTGATCCTGATGGGCCACCTAGTAGTGGTGATTTAAGGATCTCATAGTGTCATCCACCACCCATAGCTCCTACTACTCCTCTTCCTGCTCTACCTCCCTGGAGGCCACCCTGCCCTCACTTGGGCGATCCCTGATCATAGTGTTTCCTCTGCCATGGCTGTCTGTCAGCTATGTTCTTGTACTCCTCAACACAAAAAGTCTATAAATCACATGATATAT
This sequence comes from Viscum album, assembly GCA_963277665.1. Lineage (NCBI taxonomy): Eukaryota > Viridiplantae > Streptophyta > Magnoliopsida > Santalales > Viscaceae > Viscum > Viscum album. The sequence continues at coordinate 566,232,376 of OY728153.1, read as the reverse complement.
GACCTTTCCCATAACAATCATATCACCACCCCTCTCTAGGATTCCCTGATCCTCTATGATTTCTCTAACCATGTGCCCGAGCCTGATCTTGGGAAGGTCTCCTGCACCAAGATCCTGTCAACTAGCGTTTGATGACTACTGTAGATGAATCAGCTATGTAATAACCAATTACATATCTAGCTACCTAGAATCGCTATGAAAGGAAACTCTATGTCACTAGTGCATGTTTCAACACCCTGAAAATGGTGGGAATGCACAAGGGTATCACACTGGTACAGATCTCTCGACGGAGTCCCTGCTCAAAATTTTGTGCTTGGAAGTATCCATACTGAATCATATTAAGGGAGTACTATATAAGGTCAGCGAATCTCACCACATACTCAAACAATTTTATACCTCTCTAATGCAGTTCCATATTCTCTATAATCCAAACTAAGCGCAATCAGGAGGGGTATTACTCCTCACAGAAAAACTGTTGGAAGTCGGGCCATGAGTGTTTCAACTCATTGTGCATCTAGGTAACAAGACTCCACCAATTCCCAACTAATACATGGAAAAGGTATATTATAGTGAAAAAACTTTATTTTTTAGTTTTTGGATAAGACAGATGATAAAAACCCATGACTCTAGTAAATCCTCCATCGCCTAGGGATCTGGCTCACCATGGAACCTTAATAGCCTCTTGTTCTGGAACTCACGGAGTGGACTAAGCCAGTGTACATCCTCAGTTTTCTCTATTGGTATGATCTGTTACTCAAAAGGTGGTTTTTATACTACCTATCCACCTATAGGAATGATCTCATGGTATGGACCCTAAACCGAGGGCTCATCACTCATCAGATCTTCATCATGATCTGGTACTGGTAACCTAGCTGGTTGATGTCACAGAGGCATCCTAAAAATTTAATCAAGATGTACCACTTTCAGATGAGCACAAACACACACATATATACACATAAAATGGGGATATGAATCAATAAGGATAGTCAAATACTCAATCCTATATGATGCATGTACCATTGATCCCTACATCCAATGTCTTAGTATTCCGAGTCGACAAGTAGGTAGTCAAGGTCATGGTAAATGGATACATCAACTACCCTTACCATCATGGGGTTTCCTGGACTAGGAGTTGTACTCAGCACACTTTGAAACTATTTCCCTAAACCCCAACCAAATCCTTGTAAGGGGGACTACTCAAAACACCATACTAAGGATCAAACCACCTTTGATACCAATTTGTCACAACCTGATCCAAACTGAGGCTCGAGCTGCAACTAACCGAAGCCCACCTCCATAGGCCATGGGCTAGCGACAAGTTCCAAAAGGAATATCTAACATGGGGAGGCCTTTACCTAATATACCTACACACACACACACCCGACCATCTCAATGAAGAAGTGTAGAGGAATAGTAATAAAAAGATTCAACAACTAGAATATAAACCAGGAATTCAAAACCTTTGAGGTGTACAAGAGTACTACAGTGAAAACTAAAAGAAAATGGAAAAAATAAATGCCCAACCAGAAAGATGTACCAATCTAAAAAAACTAGAAAGTAAAATACTGAGAGAGCTCAGATCATGATCTCTAAGCTATGACCACCATACATGGTCCAATGCACCCAATATCCCTAAGCTCCTCTAAAGTCACTGCCGACCTATCCGCCATTTTCATAAGAAATGACACGTACGGGAAAATCCCATGCAGAGGTGAGTATATACATACCCAGTAGGGCACTCCAAAATTCGAAAGAGGGATTACTAAGAGACATAATAAAAATGGAAAGACAATAAATAGTAAATAGTGAACAACTCAACCCAAATAAGTAAGAAACCTCATCCAACCACAAATATTTCAACACGTCATATATGTGGACTACACGTTGTGTCTCTACTACCCATAGCAAGAGAGTAGAAAAATACATCAACATGGACACACACACACACACATTCTCAAAAAAGAATCTTAAACGATAGAGAAAGGGGATCTTCATCTCACAACCCAACCCGGGTAAAGAGTCACTATTAGTTCCAAAAGTCCATCAACAATGCCTAGTATCTTGGGAGTCTGCCCAAAAAAACATCCAAGTCCAGTCTCACCTCACCACTATTCCATATAGTCAAGGGGCCTCAATATCTAGGTATAGGACCCATGCCCATGTACAACAGGTGGGTGCCACTCTGATGGTCGATGACCCATGCCCATCCCAAGTAGAGGGTGACACTCGGAAGGTCGGGGACCCATGACCCATCTTCATATGAGGGTTCTACTCTAGTCATAGAGGAACCATTACTAGTACGACTAGAGAGTTCCACTCTTAAGTTTGAGGACCCATGCCCTATTTTCATAGGATGGTGAAACTCTAGTCATCGAGGACTCATGCCTAACCTAGCTAGAGGGTGCCACTCAGAAGGTCAAGGAATGTTAGTCCCAATGGGTTAAATACCCTGAGAGGGGGGGGGGATCAAGGTATGACTGATTAAAAAACCGCCCCTTTTGATCTTGTATTATTATTAAACAAAACCCTCTTCTCTCTCCTCACCATAGCAAAGTATGAACAAAAGTTAAATCACACACAAGACACAACAATTTTACTTGGTTAACCCTCACTGGGCTACGTCCAAGGAGCATACAATGATACTGTACTGATGTACCAAATCCACTAAAATCACACTGCTGTTTACAAAGTTTGGAGCAGATTCATTGTCCCTCCTGGTTTACAACCAATTACAATTTGAAAGCTCACTGCTCTCTCAACTGAAGTGTGCTCACTAGTTCTTCAGAATATCCACTCACAGTTTATAGACTTTTAGTTCCCTTCATTATCTTGAATGAATGCATCCTCCACTGTATGTAGATGCTCTGTTGATGTCCCGCTTTCATCCACTAATGAATACCGCTTTACCACATATGTACTGGGAAACTTCAACCTTTCGCAAAACCTCAAGGTGACTTGCACACTACTTTATGCATGTAATGAAAGTGTTGCCTTTGTCATGGGAAATCCACTTGCGTGAAACTACAACCTTGTGTGACACACCCTTTTTATGCCCAACTCACTATTGTAATGTAACTCCCTTCTAGCACAAAACTTCTGAATAACACACTACTTGTGTGACCTCACCACTCACGTGACCAGAGATCTGATTCTATCTAAGTGTTTATATTCAACAAAATGATGGGGGTAGCACTCTATTTATAGGAATTTTGGTGACCCTGCATGTGAGGCATGCAAATTTCCCCCTTCCACACAAGTCCATTTTTCCTAGCTTTTGTTGCACAACTCACCTTACACACCAACTCCAAAACTTGCACGAAATTCTTTCATTTTCCATATTTTGATATGATGATCTTGAAAGATATGTGGTGTGTAACCTTCCAAACATCCTTAGGCCTAATTCTCAACTCCATTTTCCAAAAACACTTTTCTCCAATCTTTAATTTTTTGACCCAAATTTTTTGGAAAACATTATAAAACGATGCCACCTTGTATACATTCTTTTTGTACTGCCTCCAGATCATTCATTCCTTTTTCATGGATCATTGTCAACATAGTTTGTAAAAAATATCTCTATAATTCGAAAAAATTCCATGGAATCCCTCTTTTTCAACAAACACAATCAACCAAAAAAAATGCTTCAATGTTACCTTGAGCAATTTTTTCCCAACAATCCCCCCTTTGGGTTTTTTGACAACTCTTTCATAAATTGAAACCTTTTTATAGATTCATCTATATTTTACCACCATTATCTTCATACGGATTATATAGTGATCAAATATTTACTCAACACATACTCTAAGCCCACATGATCCATGCTCAGCGTGATAAACAAGAGTAATATGAAAAGTTCATAAAAAAACCACTTCATTCCAAACCAGTCAACTGCTTTCATCATGAACTCCAACTATTGTGATATATATCCTCTAATAGAACACTTTGTAGCATCATCAGATTTAATACTCCCTCTATTTCACTGCTCCCCCTATATCACTACTCCCCCTATATCACTGCTATACCTATTAGCTTGTCCCCGTGTCTTGACTAAGATATTTTCTCCCTCTTTACTAGCCATAATTTCTCCCCCTTTGTCAACGAACATGAAGGACACACCTTTGAGGTCGCAATAGGGTAAATAATATAGACCAATACATTAGGGAAAAACACACCATACCTCCGGGAGAGGGGGTTCTACATCCACACTTTTTCAAGTGAAGGGAGTCAATTGAACTCCCAGTGCTAGACGATGCCTCACAAACACTTCTTTAGGTAAGGCCTTTGTCAAAATTTCTACAACCTGTAGTTCGGTAGGCACATACTCCAACTTCACAAGCCCATACTTCACCTTCTACTTGATAAAATGATACTTTATTTCAATGTGATTTGTCCTTGAGTGATGGAATGTATTTTTTTATTAGATTTATAACACTTGAATTATTGAAATGGATTCTAATTAGAGACTTCAATTCAACTCCCATATCATCAAGCTACTACTTCATCCATAATAACTGCATGCATGCTTGAGTTGCATCAATATACCCAGCTTCTGTGATGCTCAACGAAATACAATCTTGTTTCTTACTCAACCAAGAAATACAAAACACACCAGGATAGAAAGCACCCCCTGACGTTGATTTTCTATCAAATGCTGATCTAGCCCAATCTGCATCTGTACATCCCAATAACTCTTGCTAATTTTTATCATTTTACATCAAACCAAAGTCGACTATACCCTTAATATAGTGAAGTATTCCTTTCATTGCAATCACATGGATTTATTTGGGATTGATTTGATATCTTGCTTCTTGACCTATGGAAAAGAAAATATCTGGTCATGTCACTATTAAGTACAACATACTTACAATGATTTGCCTATATTCGAGGACATTAACTATCTTTCTATCATCATCCCGTGACAGTTTCATCTAGGTAGTCATCGGAGTCATCATCTCCTTGGAATTATATAATTAAAATATCCATAAAACCTAAATAGTATAATTATATTGAGAAATTAATGTTCTATTACTTCTTTTTGTAACTTGAAAACCAAGGAAAAATTTCATTTCACCAATCATTGACATTTCAAAATCATTTTTCATGAATTCAGAAAACTGTCTACACTATGCTTCATTTATTCCATCAAATATTATGTCATCGACATATACTAGAACCATCATCCTTTTATTATTATCATTATTGAAATAGAGATTATAATCAAATACACCACATTAAAAACCATGATTTTTCAAAAATTGATCTAGTCTTGAATTCCATGCTCTTGATGCTTATTTCAACCCATAAAGTGCCTTTTTCAACCGACAAACTCTAATTTCTTCTTCGTGAATGATAAAACCATCGGGATGCTCAATATAAACTTCTTCTTCTAGAACCCCATTCAGAAATGATGACATGACGTCCATATGGAAATCATTGAACTTTCTTTCCACTGTTATGACAAAAAATAACCAGATTGTCTCCAGCCTTGCAACAGGTGAAAATGTCTCATCAACATCAATACCCTCTATCTAGGATTATCCTTTTCACACTAGTCATGTTTTTTTGTATCAATATTCCATATTCATTCATCTTATTATCAAAGACCCATTTAGTCCTAATGACATTCTTATTTGTTGGCCTCAAAAAAATCACCCACATATGATTCTTTGATTTTCTACTTGTGACCACTTTGATTCTGCTTTGACACATTCCTCTGCATGGTTTATGTACAATATCTATCCATGTTCCCAAATCCTCCACACCAAAAACAATGTCCCTTGAAATATTTTATAGAGTACCATGATCTATTTGGATTCCACTATTGTTCTTGTGCCCTTAGGTATATCTTGGCTATGGAACACACATTTTTGTGAGTGTCCCATCTTTCCACAACAATAAAACCTAATGTAGGGTTCATTCCTACATGTCACTTCTACACCACTAGATGTCCCTTGGGTTCTCTAAATCTTATGATTCTGCTTCATTCCCAAATCAATCTTCAATCTCAGAGTGGGTTCTGGTGGTATGACTTCAACCATGACTGCATTTTGTTTTTGATCAATCCCCATACCAACATTATCATTTAGATTTGATTGTTTCTTTTTCTCTACTGAACCTCTATGATCCACTTCTAACTTTTCCATCTTTTTAATGATATTATTTCTTGATGTCACATTGGGAGTCAAGAGTTTTTCTTGATCCTTAACTTTTCATCACAAACTAAAAACTTCCTCTTCAAGTTATTTGATACATTTGTTTTGATCCCTTCCGGTGTTAGTCAAACTATCAGTTTCTCACTTATGTTCCTCGATTTTGAGCTTATAATCAACACCCCTTTTTGATATCTCTAGTGTTAAAGACTTAAGTTTTTCAATTTATTCTATTATCTCAGACTTCTCTTCTTTCTGCTGCTATATATAGAGTTTGTAATCATGAAGTACTTTATTGATTTTTTTCATTTTAGCTCTCCAAACATATATCTCTTAAATAGAGGCTTCTAATTCATCTTTCAAATCAAATATTCCTTAAAATTATTCTTTATCAATGTAAGTTTCTTCATTTTTTCTAATCACTACTGACAACTTCCACCATATCATTTTCTCCACGATCTTTGTAATTCTCTATCTCTTCAACCTCAGATTCATATGAACTGTCACATTCTTGTGAAGGAAGATTCTTATTATTGAAGAAGTTTCTCTTAAAATTTTTCTTTTCTTTCACATAGGCTTGAGACTTCTTCATAGGGATTTCAATTTCATCCTCATCATCTTCTTGGAAATTATTTGGGAACCTTGCTGAAATATGACCAACCTTTCCACACCAAAAGCAAGCTAGTGGAAGTTTCCATTTGAACTTTCCTTTTCTTCTTTGAAGGTTTGAATAAAGGAATGACATTACCTCATATGTCTCTTATTCCTTTTGACAATCTTAAATGGTGAGCTTCTTAATGGCCTAGAATTACACCTCTTTAGAATTCCCCTTTTCCACAGACTCAGTGTCCTCATTTCTCATCTCGTATGCAACAAGATTACTGTGTAAACTATCCAATGTCATTTCATTTGGATATTTATCCTCCAACATTGAAACCTTCAGATTAAACCGGGGTGGAAGTATTCTTAAGATGTTCTTGATGATCTTTACATATTCAATAGTTTCTCCAAGCCCACACATGTATTCCAAAACAACATTAACCCTATTAAAGAATGCATCGATAGACTCATTTGGGTTCATTCTCAGATATTTATAATTCTTCCATATAACCTGAAGCTATGCCTCTCTAAAATTTTAATCACTTTCATAGATATTTAATAGCTTTTACCATATAGCATGTTATGTCTTTCATAACATCACCTTCATATATATTTCATTGTATAGGACCCACCTAATGCATTGATTGCTTTGGCTTCAATATCTAATTATTTTCTTTCAAATTTTGATAAAGCACCACTATCAAAGTTGGCTGAAATTCCATGCATCGCTATTATAAACACATCCATTCCCAAAGATCAGAAGTAGTGCTACATCCGATTCTTCCATAATTGAAAATTATTCCCATCAAAGATTAGAATACCTTTATGATTGATGAACTCTATTGAGAGAGAAACACTAATATTAACCTTTTCCTATAATACCAATTGTTAGTCCCACTAGGTTAAATACCCTAAGAGGAGGGGGGGGGGGTGAATCAGGACATGAACAATTAAAAAAATTACCCATTTTGATCTTGTTTCATTATTAAACAGAATTCTCTTCTCTCTTCTTCTCATATAAAAGTATGAACAAAAATTAAAGCATGCACATGATACATAAATTTTACTTGGTTCACCCTCACTATGATATATCCAAGGAGCATACAATGGCAATGTGTTGATGTACCAAATCCACTAAAAGTGCACTGCTGTTTACAAAGTTTGGAGCAGACTCACTATCCCTTCTGGTTTACAACTAATTACAATTTTAAAGCTCACTGATCTCTCAACTGAAGTGTGTTCATTGATTCTTTAGAATATCCAATCATAGTTTATATACTTTTATGTCCCTTAATTATATTAAATTAATGAATCCTCCACTATATGTATATTCTCTGTTGATGTACCACTTTCATCCACTGATGAATACCGCTTTACCACAGATGTAATGGGAAACTTCAACATTTTGCACAACCTCAGGGTAAATTGAATCATAATTTATGAATGGAACTCAAGTGTTACCTTTGTCATAGAAAATTCACTTGTGTGAAACTCTAAACTTGCACGACACACCCTTTTTACACCCAACTCACTATTATCACACAACTCCCTTTTGGCGTGCAACTTCTGAATAACTCACTACTTGCGCGACCTCACCACTTCCATGACCAGAGCTCCCATTCTCTCTAAGTGTTGAGCCACAACAAAATTAAGGGGGTATCCATCTATTTAGATGAATTTTGGTGATTCTAAATGTGAGGCACAAAACTTCCTCCCTACCGTGCAAGTCCATTCGCCCTAGCCTCTGTTGCACAACTCACCTTGAACACCAACTCCAAAACTTGCACAAAATTATTTCCTTTTCTATATTTTTATGTGATGATATTGAAATATGCATGGTTTGAAACTTTCCAAACATCCTTAGGCCTGGCACGTAACTCCCTTTTCCAAAAACACTTTTCTCCAATCTCCAATTTTTGGACCCAAAAAATTTGGCAAACATTAGAAAACTATGCCACCTTGTATACGATCTTTTTGTACCACCTCCAGATCATCCATTCCTTCTTCATAGATCCTTGTCAATATATATTTTCAACAATCTCTCTATAATTCCACAATAGTCCATGGAATCCCTCTTTGTCAACAAACAAAATCAATCCAAAAATGATTCAATGTTACATTGAGGGATTTTTTCCCAACAAGGACCCATGCCCTGTCTTCACAAGAGGTTTCCACTATAGTCATCAAGAACCCATGTCCAGCCAGGCTGGAGGGTGCCACTCGGAAGGTTGAGGACCCATGCCCTATCTCCATAGGAGGGTGCCACTCAAGTCATCGAGGACCCGTGCCCATCCTGATCGGAGGGTGCCACTCGGAAGGCTGAGGAACCATGCCCTATCATCGTAGGAGGGTGCCACTCTAGTCATCAAAGACCCATGCCCAACCTAGCCGAAGAGTGTCACTCAGAAAGCCTCCGATGATCCTTTTTGATCACTACCTTTGTCGAGCATCGTCTACATAAGAGTTATGCCAATAACATCTTTCATATAATCCAAAAAGCCAAAACGGAGGGAACTATCACGTTCTATGCATAAAAACACTTGGGATAGGCTACTCGTGGGGCAAGATTCAAGTCCAAATGAAGAAGATACAAGAGATTGAAGTTTCCTCATAAGAAACCAAGGGGTACAAAACGTGTGAGGGGACCCACATGATATGTGGTATAACTCCATCACCTATTTGTTTCTCTCTAGAATATAGGATAGAATATAGAATTTATCAATGAGATTTCTATGAATAGTTCTTATGGAAAGATCTCTCCCTCTTATATATAGTGTGTTAATAAATTACCCAAAAATGGCACCCCAACCCCCGAATTATTTTACAAACTATATAAATGATATTATTACTACTGTACTAAGCCATAAATATCATTTATATTATTATCACCATCCTTTAATATAATAAATATATTATGTGATAATACTCAATACATTAACTCAACTCATATTTCCCACAAATATTAAATGAACCTTGAATATTTTAAACTAATATTCATTCAAATAATATTATCCATGTATCGACTTTAAAATTTGTAAATACTTTTAATAAATAAATTCAATGTAAACTATTCTTAACATGAATAATATGAATGTATTTATTGATTTGGTGAGAGTATTTCCTTAGATAAAACCTGGATGCCAATGGTGGGTCCCACCATGTCCTATATACCTATTCAACTGAATAGAGAAGATTCTTGAATACGTTATTTTGTATGACCCTCTAGGCCCTTATCTCGATAGCAGTGAATACTATTCACATACCAATAGTGGGATCTAATAACCCATCATGCCCCCTAAAGAGATAGGGATAGTCATAGAAATGACAACCAACCTACAAACACTCACTGTGTAATATAATCTCTTTATCTTTAAATATCTCATAAATCATGACACACACCTATATCATCACCCTTTATTACATTATTAGTTTTTGATATAACTGGATGGATTTTCCCTCAACTACCATGGCCATGGATTTATGAAGGTTCTACCATCCTATTCAACCAGGACCTAGATATATTATTTCCTTAACCTGGAAGTGATAAATCCTTTCTTGACCATTCAACCAATGCCATACCACCAATGACGCACCTAACACAAGCTACCTCACCATGAATTTATTATCATGGATTTTTACTTGTATCAAATTATGTGATCAAATGACATGGATTGGTAATGATTTCAAGTTAAGATACCATTACACATGTACGTAGATAAGAACTATCAATGACACCCAAAACATGTGGTGTTCCTCTTGGTAGGTCTGTCCTCATGATATCAATAATAGAGATCACCAAGTGCAAACTTCATGATAATAAGTTTCAATACTTATGATCCCCCAACACTTAATATTCAAACATCTATTGTGTCATGTCCGTATGATGTATCTAGACTATATGACACATGTTTAAGATTAATTTCATAGTATCTCATGGTTATAATTATAGCCTAGGATCTTCTATAACCTTTTGATATGATAATTAATCAATGGACATTACCATTAAATAGTGAACACAAAAATATCTACATTATAATGGTAAGTATACATCATGTATATCTAACTGTTCACATGATACGATAATTAAAAGTAATACATAGTTGGGTCTAGGGAACCCACTATTACAACATGATATAGTCGTGAGACACCCCGCGCTCAGACAAAACCTGCCACTACTCTCCAACACCTCCATCGCTCGACACCCCCACCATACAATGGCTGGAAAACACCATGTTAGCCACCTGGGGAGCTCAAAGCTTGAGATGGATACCACAACCACCACTCCAAACCACCCAGAATCACCTTTGGACCTCAGACAACCACTGTGAACCAATTTTAAAGAGTATCAATGCCCTGCTTGCTACTAGAGATCCTTATATCTGCTATGAAGGCTAGAGGTGTTGATTAAGGATGAAAACACCACTTTCTACACAAATTTTCCATGGAGTTACCACCAAAGGAAGGTTATGGTGCATGCCATGTGCCACGAACCATGCACGAGTCATGCATGTGCATGAGGAGATTTCACATCGCTAAATATATCATGATATCTATAGGATATATTTTTATATATCCATTCAATGGAGAATAAAAAATTTAAATAAGGAAATACTGAAAGATATAGAGACTCAAGTGGGGGAGATATAAAATAATTCCCTCATCTATAAATAGAGGAGCTTTCCACTGATGAGGAGATGAGGCTAAAGAGGATCATGCCCGGGAGAGATGTTCTATTTTATTTTTTTGTTTTATTTTTATTCTTATATATATTTAACTCTTATTTTACTTATTTTTATTAATTTTAGTTCATGAATATTTGTTTTAAACAATGTGTTTTCACCCACGGTTTCCATTCTTCCTTTTCTTCTTCTCTCATTATTTATTTTATTTTCTCATTCTCTTTTATTTTATTTTTATTCTATATCTATCTCATTATTTCTCACCCCCATTATTCTTTTTATTTTATTCTAATTATTCCAACATTTTATTTTATTATTCTCCTTTTCTTCTCTTCTCACCCTTCCATAGTGACCTCTTACCCTCAATAATGAGGGATTGACCCGAGGGTTGGCCAAGGGGAGGTATGTTGTGTTTCTTGTATTCTGTACTTAAATTCATTTGTTTAATTTTAGTTTGTGGTGAATGAGGATGGAATGAATGAGTGTGGAAATTTTACACCATTACATGAAATTAAAGTTCAATTTTATTCTTTTATTTAAAACTTTTCCCTCCCTTCTAATGAACATAATCTCTTCATATGATGGAGTTGTTCCATTCAATGGATGAAACAATATATGTTAGATCTAGGTCCTAAAATATGTCACACTCTCAATTGAGGTGTGTCATCAACCATGATTATAGGATAAGGTGTAATTAATATTTTCTAGGAATTTGAAATTTTACACCCAATAAATAAAAGTAAAGTAATTCATGCATGATATTTCATAATTGAATTATCAAACTAAATTTAAACAATAACAAGAAGAATAATTATGGATCCCATAAACCAAACGTTAAAAGGACATATAATTTCTTCTCTAAATCATTCGATCTTTAATTTCATATTAGTATAATTTTAGCATTTCATTTATTTTCAAAAATCATAAAAATAAAAATATATAGTTTTAATAAAATAATAAAAAAAACAAAATCAAGTAGTTTAGGTGAATTGTAATTAGTAAGTATAAAATTGTGAATCTCCTCAAGTGAGATGACCCTAGTTATCAACTGCACTACACTAGATAAAAAATATCAGCTTTTGTACCATCCTATGACAAACATGTCAAAACATGGATCTGTTGTTGGGGAGATAATCGGTAGCTTGGTTTCCTTTTCCATTTTCACATTCTACATAGTTTTTGATTATTTTATTTTAAAAAAATATTTTTCTATGATGTTTTCAAATGATTATTTTTTAAATTCATGGAAAAATTATCCATAGGTAAAGGACCAAGTGAAAGTGTTTCACAATGCTGTGGAGGCCCTACAAAAAGTAGTTTGAGAAAAAAATGATAAAAGTAGAGAAAAATTCAAGTATTAATTCATTAATTATTATATCATTGATCGTGTCCCACTTTGAGCTTGGGAAGTGGGAGTTTTTATTTTGAAAGAGATAATTTCATTGAGTTTTTACTTTAGATATTATGATTTTTACTTTAGAGTTAACCTCCTCTTTGAGCCTTAATTTTTAACATCAATTCATACCAAACTTACGACTTAGAGTCATTATAAACTTAATTTCAATGTCTTAATTATTTTTTGTGACTTTTGACTTTAGAAAGTGGAGAAATTAGTTCTTTTTCAAGCATATGGAAAAAGATAATGTTCTCATAATATGAGCATAACTGCACTTGAATTTTTATCATGAGTGATGAGAGAAAATATTCAAAAGTGAGGTAAATTATAAGTTGGAATGTTTAATAATAATAAATTAAGGATATTGAATATATGAGAGGAGAATATATACTATTTTCAAAATAAAAAAAATTAAAATAATTGATTTGATTGTTTCTTTGAAAAGTGAGAAGTTAAATCAACATTTTATGTGGAACTTGGTAATTTGGTTTGAAATTAATAATCATTTGATTTAATTTATTTGAATTTTAAATATTGGTAGCATGATATTCCTCTTAAATTAAATATGAATATTTAATGATTGAGGAAAATCATAGTTTAAATGTGGGGGTATTTTATGAACTTATATTTTCATGAAAATTTTAAAACATTTTAAAAGTATTTTAAATAAATTTTTCTCAATAATTATATTTGTTCCAAAGTTTTATTAATAAATGGGGATTTATAATTAAATAATTAAAATTGAATAAAATATGGGATTCTAATGATTTATTTCATTGAATAACATTTTTTGGAGTTTTATTATGCGTGTTTAATGTTTTTAGGTGAAAAATTAGCTTATCAGGCTGGCCTTCAACCTCAAAGGCTTGAAAGCCACTTATCCAGGCCCAAGTAGGCCCGACCAGCCAAGTAGAGCCTGAAGGAAGGCTTAAAAAATAACTGGTGTGGAGAAAGCTCATGGGGAGGAGCCCATGAGCATAGGGTGGGCCTAAGCCTGTATGTGCTGTGCGAGGAGGCATTACCCATTTGAGTGTGTCATGTGTTATGGGATCCCATACACATTGTGAGATTTTGAACCACTGATGGAGAACATTTCAATATATATGAACACATAGCACAAGAACATTTTTTATGTGGGATAGCCACACCACAACTACTGTTTATTTTAATGAAACAACATCACTCCTCCATTGCCGTGTGACACCCCATGCTTGAACACAACCAACCACTACTCTATGCAACCTCCAATATTTGATGATACCCCACCACCACCTAAACTGGTCAAAAAACACTCTAAAAGCTACTTAGTAAGCTCGAAGCTTGATATGGTGACCACTTCCACCACTCCAAACCAACCGGGGTCACCTACGAACCTCAAATGACCACCGTGAACCCATTTCGAAGAGGATCGATGCCCTGGATGCTAATGAAGCTCCCTACAACCACTATGAATGAAAAAGGGATTAATAAAGGCTAAAAAAACCACTACCCACACCACTGTTCCATAGAGTCACCACTGAAGGAAGTTTGTGGTGCATGCCACGTGCCATGACCCATGCACGAGCCATGCATGTGCATGAGGAGTTGTCCATGTAGATAAAGATCTACCGATATCTATGGGAGATATTTTAATATCTCCATTCAATAGAGAATCCAAATTTTAAATAAATTAATTCCAAGAGATATTAATATTCAAGCGAGGGAGATAGATAAGAAGTCACTCCTCTATAAAAGGAGGAGTTTTCCACTGCCGAGGAGAGGAGGCTGAAGAAGAGCTGTTTTGGAAGAGTAGCTACTGCAATTTATTTCTCTATTTTATTTTTATGACTATGTAGCTTTAGGAATTGTTTTACTTCTTTTTATTAATTATAATTCATTCATCTTTGTTTTTAAAAAAGTGTTTTCACCCACAGTTTCCATTCTTCTTCTTCTTCTCAAATTATTTATTTTATTTTCTCATTCTCTTTTATTTTATTTTCATTCTTTCTTTATATGTCTATTTAATTCCCTCTTATTCCCCATTCTTCATTTATTTTATTCTTATTCTTCCAATGTTTTATTTTATTCTTCTCCTTATCTTCTCTTCTCATCCTTCCACAATGACCTATTACCCTCAATAATGAGGGGCTGAACTGAGTCTTGGCCCATGGGAGGTCTTTGGTGTTTCTTGAATTCTATGATTAAATTAATATGTTTAACTTTTATTTTTGGTGAATGAGGATGACATTCACAGGTATGGAAATTGTCCAACATGACATGAAATTCAAGTTCATTTCTATTATTTTGTTTAAAACTTTTCCCTCCCTTTTACTGAACACAATATATTTATATGATGGAGTTGATCCATTCAATGGATGAAACGACATACGATGGATCTGAGTCCTCAAAGATGTCACACTCTCAATTGAGGGTTTTCATCAACCTTTATTATTATAGGATGTGGAATTAAGATTTTATAGGAATTTTAAATTTCACACCCAATAAATAAAAGGATAGTAATTCATGAATGTGATTTCATAATTGTATTATCAAACTAAATTTAAACAAAAACAAGAAGAATAATGATGGAACCCATAAACCAAACCCTAAAAGGCCAATTAATTTCTTCTCTAACTCATTATTTCTTACATTTCATATTATTATAATTTTATCATTTCATTTATTTTCAAAAATTATAAAACTCAAAATTAATAGTTTTAATAAAATAATAAAAATAAAAAAATAAGTAGTTTAGGTGAATTAGAATTAGTAAGTAGACAACTATGAAGCTCCTCAAGTGAGAAGACCCTTGTATTCACTATACTGCACTAGGAAAAAAATATTATCTTTTGTACTTACCTACTATAGGCATGTTATGTGCCTTTGATATGGTATATGTTTACCACATCTATTTCAAAAAATATTATATATTTTCTGTCAAAATGTGATTTTAAGGGAGAATTATTTATTCTTTATCAATTCAGGTTAAAAACATTATTATTTCAACATTTTAATTAAAATTTAGGGATTTTGGTAATTAATTGATAAAATGATCTTTATCTTACCATTCATACATTTTAAGAGCAAAAAATTTAGGTGATTTTTTTGATACTTTGATTAATTTATATATTTTGAAGTATTTTTGGAAAGGGTTGTATATATTAGAAATAATTACTTCTATGTTTCATGCTTATACTTTAAATATGTTTTATGGGAACACTTTTTATTTTGAAGCTAGAAAAGTTTTCGAAAAACTGGAAAAGTTCTAGAAATTTAGGAATTTTTTCAATAAAATTTATCCAAGTTTTCATTTTATAAGACATATATAATCACGTATGACTTATTTCTACATGCACATGACTTTTGAAAATCCCTGTATGACTTTGCAGCTAGATTTTATATCTCTTTAACGATGAATATCAGTTCATGAATTTCTAAAATTTAGATATCAACTACCAAAATGGATTAAAATTCAACATTATCTCTAAATTCTCAATTCAAAATCAATTAAGGAGGGATGAATCTCAAGCCTTAGAATCCATACATGAAGGAGTTCAACACTGAAACTTTCCATGGAAGCCTTATCATATAAATTAAGAACCCACATGGGATCACGAAATTCATAGGGGATCTTAGATCGAGTAATAATGATGAAGATGATAAACAGTTACCCACACCACGTGGACATCAATGATTTGACCCAAAGTATTTTATATGATCTCATTGCTGGGAGTTGGTGTGCATATTCATTTTAAAAAATACTATAACTTAGACATTTTGGGGATCTTTTTTTGACTTAGGAGGATTGATGGGAGTAATAGGCATGAACCAGGAGACTTAGAACCAGTTAGAGAGAAGGATATGGGAAATAAGAGCTCCTATATATAGAATACTCCTCTCACCCTTTTCTTTATTTTATTTCCTTTTTGTAATAAACTTCTTATACTCTATTGAAACAAACATGGTTCTTGGAAAAAATTATTGAGATGAAATAATATTGATTATTGTTTATCATTTGGGTCATTTATCGTCAAGACCAAATGAAAATTTGATATAGAACAAATCAACTTCAACTCTCCATAGTTTAGTGAATTCAGTGATTTATAATCCAATGAATTCACCCATATAAGCACTAACACCCATGATTGAAGGTTCTGGTTATATATTTGAATATTAGAAACCTAGTTTTCCAACATACAATCAATTTAAGAATAAAGGAAAATCAATTTAAAAATAGACATTCAAAATATCCCCTATCCTTATCACTTGATTCTGCCTCAGTCCTACTACTTTGAGTTCACTATTTCATTCATGGTTTCAAACTAGTTTCTTCAGTTTATCATGATTTCATCATTTACATTATTTTTTTTAATTTTTGTTGAGTTTTATTTTGTTTCTTGTACCTTTATATCCATTACCTTGGGTTATACCCTACTTATCCACTTTACTATTTTTAATTTGGTGAAAATAATTAAATAAATTGATAGTCTAACAATAAATCATAACTGAACATTATATTAATGATTTTTACTTTAAAATTCCTTGATTATGTAGTGTTAATCATGCTTAAATTTATAACGATTTATCTAAAGTAAAGGCTAGAGTTTCTTATAGAAGTAAATAGTTTTGGTTACCTATGTCTCTTATTTCTAACACTGCTCGACTCAAAATCATATGGGTACCAAAAAGAATTTTTGTTTGATATTTTTTAGGAATATACCCTAATGAATTTATGTAAAATAATATGGTGGTTTATCAATATATTAACACTTCTTAAAATATTTTTCTTATGGAAATTGAAGAAATTCATGTTTCTTTTAAGGGATGAGTTCAATAGATATATGGTTATATCTTTCAAGGTTTCATCCCTTCCATTTCAATGATAATTTATTGAGTTATAATAACTATTTTATATAGGAGGAAATGATTTATAACTATATTTTAAATTATTATTTTTCTATTAATCATGTGTTTAATGTTTTATTTTTAGAGTTGAACTATTTATTATTCTTGGAATATATTTAACATGTTTCGTGCCTCCTTAAGATTAACTATTTTATATTTTCAAGTGGAGAAAAATTACATTGAGGGGATAATTTACTACATTATCATTCGTTTATTTGTCTATATTTGATATATATTTCAAATATTCATGAGCTTATGGGGGTTAATATTTTAATTATTTTTAATTGAGTTGAGCATGAATTTGTTTCTCATATTTAATATTTTGAAGCATGTTTTTTATTATGAAATTGATTTTATCACTACTCAAGCATGATATATATATAATTTCTTTACTGATGGAGAATGATAGATATGTTTATTCATTACTATCTATATAAATCATGTTTTTTATAGTTTTTATTGGTTTTTCATGTCTGTTTTTATCTTGAAAGTGAGGAAATGTTAGTTTTGTTAAAAGCTTGTGTTTACTAATATATACTGTTATATTCCACTGTGCTTGTTTATTTTATTTATTATTAATTTTTGATACATGCTAGTTATATTCATGATTATTCATTGGATCATGCTATGTTTTTTTGTTTTATATTATTTAGAAAAGAGGGATACATTTTTATTTATTATTTACATGATCTTGTTTCTATTATGTACTGAAAGGGGGATAATGTGTTTTGTACAACCCTTATGCTTAAGTTTTATCATATTAAGGGAGAATGTGTTATTTATTATTTTTTTACTTGATATAATCTTCCTTATCTTATCTTTTTGATCCTTACAAAAAGGGGGAAATATGTTTGATGTGTTTACGAGTTTACGAGTTTGGGTTTTATAATTATCATAAAGAGGGAGAATGTTGAGTAGACCCTTTTCATTTTATTTATGTTTTGATAATTAAAACAAATCAAATTGTTTTATATGTTTTGATTAGTTATTTTATTATTATACTCATTATTATTTTAGTATTATTAATCTACGATTACTCAGTTTTTTAGGTTGAGAAATTGTCTAAGTACAGATGAGAGAAAAACCTTAAGTTTTATATTTATAAAGTTCAGTTTTAGAAAGTTCAGATTTTTTATAAAGTTAAAAATATTAAATATTAGAGGATATTACATTTTTGTTGTGCATTTGAATTTAGGAAATATGGAAAAGTCTGAAATATTAA
The DNA here is from genome assembly GCA_963277665.1 of Viscum album. Classification (NCBI taxonomy): domain Eukaryota; kingdom Viridiplantae; phylum Streptophyta; class Magnoliopsida; order Santalales; family Viscaceae; genus Viscum; species Viscum album. The sequence goes on along the minus strand of OY728153.1, from coordinate 566,213,449 downwards.
ACATTCTATGAATCTAAAGAAATATATCATGCATGGATGAAATTATATTACGTATCTTCAATATTGGAATTTTCAAAAAGTCCAGAATATTATTCATTCTTGAAAGGATCTAAAAATATTTTATGCATGAATAAAAATATCTTATATATTAAATATTTCAAAAATAAACTAAGTCATAAATGTTACATATGAAGAAGAAGCTGAAGAATTATATTATGTATGCTGCAATTTAAGATCTTATGTATTAGATGAATAAAAAAACTAGCTAAGTTTATTATTTTACAAATTATAAAAAATATATTTCATATCTGGAGAAATTATTATATATGGATATTTTTGTAATTGAATTATCTCACGTATGAAAATCAAATTTCTTACATATTGGTTTTTTTGTAAAGGAAAGTATATTACGCTTTAGAGTGAATATCTTATGCATTATTGAAGGAGAAATCGACATGAAAAATGATTCCGAGAGGATCATAGAATACATCATATGAAATGTAGGCAGTTAACTTTATGAAAGTGATGAAACCAAGGATATGACTTGAAGAAATTAATGTTACGTTAAATTTAGGTTGAGTTTCATGTGTTTGAATAAGTATGTGAGATAACCTCCCAGAGCTTACGATATCTTAGGAGTTAGAGAATATGACATGTGTTCAAAACATACATGACACAATATTAAAAATTATATAAATTAGTGTATATGAAATGAATAACTTCAGAAGTTATGATTCAAGAATATTATAAGTTATGATAACAATAGAACAAAAGTTGTGATTATTCTTTATATTTTACAATAGCCTCAATATATAACTTATGATTTATTAGTCCTATTCTCTATTATTTTGATATATTTTTATATTGAAATGATATCTAAATTATTCATGATGATTTATTAGTTCATTTTTAATTGTTATATTCTAATGAAGATACTAGAAGTGGTTGGTAAGAGTTTGGAGTAGATTGAATTAATTATTAGATGTAGGTATTGATTATTGAATATGTAATTAGAATATCTTATTTATGATATGGAAATTATATCACACAGAAAAATATATTACACACAGTGATATCTGGATATTGAAGGATATGAACTTGCAAAGTCAGAATCTATGATGGGAAATTATGATAAGAAGAATTATTTACTGTATCTTATGACAAGATTTTTATAGTTTATGATAATGAGATTCTAGGAAACACTGTTTTTATTCAAATTCAAATATTTGAGTTATTAAAAAGGTTGTTTTTGTAACATTTCAGAGATGATTCAAAGAGTTAAATAAAGATTTAAAATATTGATTGACTTGTTGAAATTATAGAGAATATTTATGAGGGTTTTTACCATGAGTATTCAAAGTTTTATTCAAAGGAAAGACTGCTATTGCTATGCTTAAATTATAGTGGAAATTATGGATCACTTTGATTATTTTATTTTGAATTATCCAAGGAAGGAATAATTTCAATGAATATATTATTTTTATCTTACATATTTTTTCCAAGCAAATCAATAAGTGTTACAATATACAGTAAAACTCATACATGTAGAAATCTATAATTATAAATACTCTTTATTGTGACTATATTGTATTTTATGACTTAGAGAATGAAGAGAATAATGAAGACAAGTAGGAGGTAAGAAGAAAACTTGTTTTCTATTAAAGATATTTTACCAATGGTGTGTTTATTGAATATCAATTATAAAAATAGTCACTTCAAGACTATTACACTTTGATGATTCATTTTCTAGAGGAAGTTCAATCTACTTTCAGTTGCTGGAGTTGAAAATATTTTCTGGAACCATTTTTAATTATATATATAATATATTTATACCTAAGTCTCATTTCAATTATGGTGAAGTGTCATCTATTTGTGCGTAGTTGTAGAGTAAGTGTTAACTACTTGTACTTATTTGTGAGTTCCTCGATAAAAGGATCTGAAAACCCAATAAAAGACTTATTGTACCAAGTGACAACGATTTGCAATTAGTTGTAAGATCCCAAGAAAAAAAGGATCTAAGTAAAATCATAATGATTGCATTGGTTATTAAAGGAGTGGACTTAGGGATGTTCCTGTACCTCCAAACCACTATAAAAAATTTGTGTGTCCTACTCTTTACTTTAAGTATTTTTCCCAAATTACTCTACTAAAAAGAGAAGGATAGATTTGAACTAATTTAAGGGGAAGTGATTCACCCACTATAGAGTCTTTTTCTTTAACCTAGTTGATACAACGCACTAAAAAATAACATATAATTAGGTGTGTTTTAATATAACACAAATAATTTTAATTAATCCATGTTTTCTTAAAAATATTACTAATTTATTAGTGTTTTTAGCCCCACTTCAAAACATGGCTAATCATTATTTTAACTGTTTTTTTAAATACAATTAAATTATGTAATAAATTTAATGTTATTTATTTAATATATATGTATATATATAATACATAGATATATAAACACACATGAGTTAACAAGTAATTATAATTAATTAAATTATAGCTAAATAAATTATCATTAATAATAAATTATTAATAATAAGCGTGTGTTCTGATGCGTGCATATTTGTTTATATATAAATTTATAGTATTATATATATAAAAATAATATATTAACACACATTCAAAAACATGTTAATATATAAATTTATAAAAATATTATACACACATAAACATACATAAAAATGTGAATATAGATAACTAATAATATTACAAATTGATAGATATATATACACATATATATATATATGTATAAATAAAAATATGTATATGTCTATTAATTCACACATAGAAATATATATATATATATACATACATATAATTGATAAAAGCATAGGATAGAGCCTAACGACTCTATACTATTTATTCAAAGAAAATAAATAAGTAAAAATAGGGGAATATGAGATCAAACATGATAAAAACTGCCCTCACCATGAAAACAAAAATAAAGACATAGTGTCAAAGACACCCAACAATAATAAACTAAAGGTCAAAATCAATAGCTTGAGATAAACCATGTGAACGATGACCACCAAAATTATGATAGGGTACTCTACCACCATGACCATGTGGATAAAGACCTCTTATCTAAGTTTTAGCACACCTTCAAGAGTTATTTTGATCATATTTATAAGATTCAATTAGTTTCCAGCCTACTATCATTTTAGAGCCTTTATTTGAGCCACTTTCCACTACATATTCCCAAACCTCTTCCTCTTTTTGATCAGAGGATTCATACTACATGGAAAAGTAATAAGAAGTGGGAACATGTATTTTCACCTTACTATTTAATGGATTATCCAAAGAAAAAACTAGACTAATATGAAAAGCTTCTTCTAAATCATGATTTACAAGACCACAACTTGCCAACTGAGTTTTAGGGATTGAAGTTGTAGCAAAATCCCATGTAGAAAATCAGGAATCATAGGTGGAAATATGATCAACCACCTTAGAAGAAATCAATGACCCATATTGTTCAATGTTAATAGGGTATCTGTAAGAAATAAAAATAGGCACACTTGACTCTATATATAAGGACCCATCCTTAAACAATCCATAAATTCTATATTTTGATAAGAATTAATTTTCTTGTATTCTCAAATATCTTTTAGGTTTATATTTTTAGATAATTAGTTCACCACCCATACATAAATAAATATTACATCACAAAGTGGACACTTCCACTCAGTATCCATTTTTCACACAATACAATCCTTTTAAGATATAAAAAGTTTTTTCCATGAAATATCTTCACAATTTTCATCTTGACCACATCCTTATACATAATCATCCTTAAAAACCTATGAAAAACATTTGAAAACATGAGATGATCATAAAAATCTCAACAAGGGGCATATAAAAAGAAATAAAGAAACTCATTAGTCCATGAATACTCATTATAAAATTTTTACTTTTTCATAATAAAATTTGAGCTCAAAAATAAATATTTTCTTACCTAAGAAATTAACTTCTCTACCCAAATATTTTTATAAAACATTTCATAATAAATCTTAAATTAAAAAATAAAACTCATAAAGGTTTATTTTTAAATCATAAAAAACTCATGAATTTTTTTTCAAAAAGTTATACATTTCACCCTTAAGAAGTATCATAAACTTCTCTTTAAACTTAAACTTATCAGTTTACCCCGTGAATCATAATATTTTCATAAAAACCAATAGAAAAAATAGATAAATCATGTAGGAAACTTGGGGTATCATTTTAATATCACTATTATAATCACTCTTATAAATGTAATAACCTAGATAGTAAATTCTAACAATATCTTAGGATAAAACTATGACTGGTTAGCTTCATCCCTTTACCCCATGCATTGGAAATCTATTTTAGGCTAACCCGTCATCATGAGCTATATCGGGATCACCCATCATCATGAGATATATCTAGATCACTCATGATAATAAATAATTTCCAATAAAAATAAGATAATAAAAACATGTTAAATATTTAATCTTCATCATCATAATCATAAAAATTTTCCTTTCACCCATAAGAAAAACATTTCTAGATATCAAAATATCCATTATATTTAAAACCAATTTTGAAAATACCAATAAAAAAGGGAAGGAGGGGTTTTTAAGAAAAAATGGAATACTATAAAGGAATACAAACATAAAAAAATGGTTATGGTAGTTGGAAAAAGTTTTATGTTGTATACATTAAAATTAAACATTAATTTTTTCCTTTTTCTTTCAAAATATTCCATATAAAATACATAAAAAATTCCTTTTGAAAACCTCTGAAAGAAAGTAAAAAGAGGCATAAAATTTTATTTATAATTCATTTATATCCATATAAATACATTAATAAAATAATGTTAGGAATATATGCATAAAATAAAAAAATTTAGAAAATAAATCTTTAAAACATTTAAAACAGGGTTTTTAAGGTAAAGTGTCCCCTACCTCAAGTCTGATTCATCATGTACGTTCTTTATCTTACTGAATTATAACCTTATGTTAATTATTTAATTTATTAATAATTTTTTTCAAGTTTATTATTCCTTTTATTTTATTTATTATCATGTTAAATCCAATTACTTAATCAATTAATTTCACATCGTACATTTTGATGATATTCATCTCATATGTCCAAAATGACTTCGGTATATTGACTATTCTCAAAGAGGTAATTATTCCATCATATATAGAATAATAATCATGAAAAAATTATCATTTTTACACAGTAATTATAATTTTAAAACCAACCATGAAATATGGTTTTAAAAAATCAATTACATTATAATCATGGATATGAAAAATGATACATAAATATGAGTAAAGTTTTCATGTTTCAAAGAGCACGAGGGAAAGAATGTAAGTAAAATTTATATTTATTGAATTATGATTATATCATAAATATAATATTATCTCTTTAAATAAACTTATATATATCAACCATGTGATTCAGTTACAAAAAACAAATCACATCGCTTTATAGAGGTGGTAATCTACACGTACACACGAATGACATTATTATTTTTCAATGGATGGAAAGGTAAGAAAATTAATGTTATATTATATTTAAAGAATGATAATTATTTCATGAATAATATATATATATTTATATATATATATAAAATTTAAATCAATAATTATAACCAGTCATGAGAGGTGGTGATAGAAAACGAATTTCATCAGTTCGTGTGGCGATAGTCCGTCGTACACACAAACAACAATTTCATTTCCCATTCTATTAATGTGTAGATAAATATAGGTAATTAAATTAATATAATAACATATCATTATATGTAATATAATAGTGTTATTATTTTATCATGGTTGAATAAAATTTTAATGAGGTATTAGAAGAAATAAAACAAAAATGCTCAGTTAAGAACAATACCTCATCTTCAGAAAACCTATTTTGGTTTATACCTAAAGGATTTATAGGTTTGTTTTATGATAAAAAGGGCCTATATTATGTGGGTAGGGATTTTAGGAAGTGATTTGGATAGTTATTTTCTGAATTCAAATGATATTGAGGCGTAGAGAGTAGAGGATAAGGGGTGTCTTTTTATAAGTGGGGGAGAGAACACACTTGGAATTTTTAAAAATATTAAAATATATTAGGGTATTACTTAAGAAAAATGGATCCAAAATGAACCATTAAAAAATATTAAAAGATTTAGGGTCTAAATATGGAAATAAAATATGATTTAGACTAGTTTTTAGGTTATTTTAAGCCTTATCACTTTAGTTTAACCTCCCGGTAAATCTGTTTTAACCTTTACTCTCGTATTTTTTTACTATTTTTACTATTAATTATTAAAAAAAAATTAAATTGAACTTATAAAATAATATTAATTATTATTTATAAAAATATAAAATCCATTTTAACAAATTTAATTCATATAAGTGTTAGATTTTAATTGAAAATTAAACCTGCAAAACATGATAAAAAATAGTTTTTCAGGAAAATATATTTTTAAGTACAAAAATGTTTTTATACCAAGTTGAAGTATAATTTTTATTAAAATAAGAATTATTTGATTATTTTTAATCAAAATTAACTAATTAAAATTTAAAAATAATCCAAAATTGAACGGAACTTTGTAAATACTTGAAAAGAAAAGATAATTTTTATTAAAAATATGTATTTTCACTATTCATTAAGAAATCAAACTTTTTCAAAAATTTTAAAAAATCAATCCTAAGATAATTTTGAAACATTGAATTAAAAAATGAAGTTATTTTTTTCAAATTATAGTTCTATAATTTTAAGTTAAATATTTTAACAAAAACCATATAACGCATGAAAACCCAATTTGTTAAAAATAAAGCATTTTTCTTTTCAACTAAAAAATCACCTAATATTATTATAGTGAATATAAATATATAAAATATAATTAATGAATATTAATGATTCATAAAATTGATTTACTATTAATTTTACCTGGGTTGTTACATTCTTCCCCACTTTTAGAAATTATGTCATCACGATTTTATTCATTTCTTAAACAAGTGGGTATTTTTTTCCTTCGTAAAACTTTTGATTCCCATTTTGATTCTTCAATAATATAGTTTTTTTAAAAAACCTTAAACTGGTAAATCAATTTATTATAAAACAATTTATATCCATGGTCAAGATTCCATACTAACTATTCCTAAAAAAGGTTTTCTTCTAACTAAACTACTTCAGGGATCAAAACATGGGATGCATCCAAAACATATTTCCTTAACAATGAAACATGAAATACGTCATTCACCAAGGATAAAATCACAGGCAAGGCCACTTAGTAAGAAATCAATCCAATATTATCAAAAATTTCATATGGTATAATAAACCATAGACTTAGCATTCATTTTTTACTAAAACACATAACACTTTTTCATGAAGATACTTTAAGAAAAATATAATCACCTACCTCAAATGAACGATCTTTCCTCTGATTATCTGTTATAACTTTTATTCACACTCTAATATATCCTCATGTGCCTTTGAATAATCTTCACCTTCTCAACCATTTTTTCTACCAATTATAGTCCCAATGACATTCTTTTCCCAACAACATATCAACAAGCTAGAGTCCATCACCACATTATATATAATGATTCAAAAGTTTCCATCTGTGTACTGTAATTAAAACTATTATTATAAAAAAACTCATCCAAACTTGGATGTTAATCCTAAATTCCCTGACAATCCATCGGAAAATATCAAATTATAGGCCAAAAAATATGAATTACTCTCTCCAACTGTCCATAGGATTGAGGATGAAAGGTTTTACTGTGGAGAACCTGACCTGGATACCCTCTCAAACTGGTACCTGACCTGAATTTACACATACTCTAAGGGAATTCTCAATCCCTACGAGTTGATGACTAGCTCCAAGGCATCAAAAAACATCTATAGGGAATTATTTCTCCTAATCGGAATAAAAAATGTCATATATAAATATATACAATAGAGACAAACAACATAAGAGATAAACATATTCCATAACTAAAAGAAGATAGTGGAAACAATAAAACTAAAAAGTAGTTAGAACAACCCAAGTACAAGTACAATATCAAAGGATAACTAAAATAGAACTGACTTCTCTATGTGATAGCATGAGTAAGCTCCCACCATCTCACCACCAGCTACCTAGACCCACCTAAAAGAAACCCTATCACCTCACTGTGGTGCCTTGCCTTTTCCTACATCAAAAGACATACAAAGGTCAATGAACTGCTGGAGAGGTGTGTAGGGTGTGAGATAATAGGCTCAGTAGGATCCCACCTAGGTGTTCCATATCAAGTTCCTATAAAATAATCTGAATAATTACCAACTTTAAAGAAAATAAGTCATGATAAATAGTTAAAAAAATTTTATATCAAAATCATAGTAAATCATTTTATTCCCCCATTTTCACATTTCCAAAATAATCTAGGTAAAACAGTTTCAAATCATTTCATATAAAAAAAGTCAAATCAAATCAAATCATGCATCACAAATCATATCAAATCCAATACAAATAGGAAGCATAAGTAATATCACACTAATGATCACTACAGGTTAGGCTAACAGACTACTCATATCATAATCAATGACTAGTGTGCGATCAAGTCCTTAGAACATAGGACTAAGAACAGAGGAACACCACATGAGTGAATCCACAAAATGTTAATTGAGTCCCTAGAAAAAAAGGTTTAGGGATAAGAGGAATACCCTATGAGTGAACCCCAAAAAATATATAGATGATGTCCCTAAGCTACACCTTCTACTTAATTACCCAAGGCTTCCCATGTGATTTGTTTTCCTAACCATTTAATCATAAAAATTATTTTAAAACAATTTTATAAATCCATTTTAAAATTCCTTTAAAAATACCTTTTCATTTTCTAAAATAAATGAAAAACCATAATTGTTTCCACACACACAAATTAATCATAACAAATCATTTATAAAACGATTCATAAAAACTAGAGTAATAAAGTTCATCAACATAGGCTAGAGATGGAACCACCTACCCCAAACTCAGGTTTCACACACCCACAATGGGATCCACCAAATAGAAAGAACATAAAGACAACAAAAAATGTCCTATTATCAATCCTCACATCTCAAAATCAATTCAATAAGAAAAAAGGGTTGGAAGAGAGGAAAAATCACAATATACCTCAAAGAACTCACACCCAATGCACCATAACCAATGAAGGATTTACCTTAGAAGAAGATCACATAGTGGGGCTAGAAAGGATCAAGAATATTATCATAAAAAATCAAAAAATCCAATAACAAAACACAACGGTGCCACCCTGATCAATGAAAACATATAAGTAGAAGGATTACTCACATGGAGAAATACACCACAACCAAAAGGATGATAAATCACCAAACAAAATGATCCAAAAGGACCAGAGTTCTCTAAAATTGCATGGGAGAGCTCCTAGGTTGAGAGGGATGATACCTGCGGTTGAATGAAAAAAAAATTAGCCGTGTACACCCTAAAAACACAAACTGTGAGAATTATATATTGTATATTCCCTTTTCACATTTTGTAATAAAGAAACGAAAATACACCAAAAAACCCATCACCTTGGGTTAAAATTCCCAATTTTTACCATTAAACAATGTGTAATATTTTCATAGTGTGTAAACCATTCACACCCTATACTGGTTCATGAAATCTTCTCGATGATCAATACATGACATGAATATATTTCTCACGATGTGTAAACTTCTCATGACATGTAATATTTTCACACTCTGAACCAAACTCACGACATCTCCCCGATGATGAATACATGATGTCAATATTTTACACAGTGTGTAAAACCATTTAATGACATGTAATAATTTACATGACATGTAATCACCCAGTAGACATTGAAAACTCTAGATTCTGCACAAAGACCCAAACCACCACCAGTATTCTCTGAACTTGGGGAGAACCCCATAAATCCTTTAACATATTTATACCTAGACTATAATGAACCTAATTTTTTTACATATATCATTACATGATTTTAAGCATAATTAACCATCACATACACACCAAGGATCATAAAGTCTAGCATCTTTGGAAGACTAGGTACATAATTAGAAAGTATGAAACCAAAAATAAAATGATCTTTTATTTAATCTTTATAATGAGATCCTAACATCATTTGAGACCTTACATATTCATAGGATAACTTGGGGAATTAATGAACAAATGGATGAGCTAAAAATCCCAGTAAGGGAATACACATGGGAATAAAGCATATCACATGAGTTAGAAGGAATAACATGATGATATAAAAAGGAATGACACATGAATAAACATATTGAAGAATAAAATATCGAATATGGAATCATGTGATCATAAAAAAATAGGAATTTGGAATAAAAATACAACATGACATAAATATGAGTCAAGGCTAATTTCCAAGACTATATCACATGGTGGACAATGTCCCATAATGGATTAGGTTTACTACCTAGTCCCATACATGATGTCTCATGAGACTAAAAATTACCCAATAAATTGGAGCCCTATCTAGGAAAACCCATCTTAATATGTTCATTCATATGTGTTCCACATGAAGAATCAAATATAAGGTATAAACATAAGGGTTACCCATGGAAAGAAATAGGTATCACAATCATGTCATAAGGCATAACTAAAGGGAATATCATAATGGCGTCCATAAAAGAATGGATTTAAATCATAATTATACATTAATACAGGAAAATAGGAATAGATAATGATAAATTATTTCCATATAATGTGGAAACATTTAAAATTTGTTTTTAAATAACTTTATAAATGAGAAACTTCAGTGCAGTTTATAGAAAATACTGACGATTCTTTAAAGAAGAAGAAAACATAATTGTTTATATATAAAAAATGAACTAAGAAAGTTTTTCTTGATAAAATGAGTTATTTTATAAAAATATTGGTGGCCTAAAATAGTTTATGGAGGGTACTTGAAAATGGGTAAGAAATTGGGAAGTTCCAGTTAATTAATCTTTCTTATTAGAAGGAATTAAGAAGGGGAAACCATTTAAAACATGTATTTTCCCATAAAAGAAGGATGAATGGACCTGGATACATAATTTTTTTTACATATATATAGAATATTGAATAATTATATAAGAATAATAATAAAAATAAATTGGTGTAAAGAGAGAGAAAGTGTAACCCAAAGGAAATTTGAAGGTTTGGAGAGATCCCTTACCTTATGTCCAAAAGTGATTGTCACTTACACTTAATGTACTAGATAATAAAATTAGATTCATTAATAATTTAATTTAGAAACTATAAAATGTATAATTTATTTATTAAAATTTAATTAAGTTCATTTATAACCATTTTTATGGGTTATAATGTTTAATTTCATTGTTCATGGTGCGTTCGTTTCATGATTTTATGACTGGTTCCCTTAAGTTTAATTATAGGAGTTCTTTTCAAATGGAAGAAAAACTCTAGAAGTGGAATTATATGATATTGATGAACCTCCATAATTTTAAATGTTATCATATATCATTTTTATTTCTATTATGAGGATGATTCATTAGATAGAACACTAATGATAAACATTTAGTTTATTTTGGAAGGTTTTCGATCATCACGAACTAGTTTTGTTTTATTATTTAATATTAGGAATATATATTAGTTTCTGAACATTAAAAAATTTATAATATACATTTTAAAATATTTTTTAACCATTATAATGGTTTTATGTGTAGATATTAATGCGATAATGAAAAATGAAAACTCATCGTCGAGAAGGTGGTGAATCGACACATCATGGACGATGTTTTCAGTTTTAGAATAAAAGTAGAAGATAAAAGTTTTGATGATGGATATTACATTAACACAATAAAATTATAGTATATATATTATACTAGATTTATCATGATATTTTAGATAGGTTAGGTGAGAGGAGGATAAGAAATGGAAAGAAAGTAAAAGAGAAAGAAAGAGGATTTTACCTTTTGAATATCTTCTCCTTGAGAACCTCCTTAAGGAACATGGATTTGGTCTTTTGTTGAGACCAAAAGATATTTTAAATGGGTAAGAGTATTAGAAAAGTAATTGGACATAATTTTGACAAGCTACAAGGCTAGGAATGTGTGAGGAGAAGGGGTGGTATTTATAGTGGGAGGAGATGGGTATTTTTGATTATTTTATTCATTTGTTTATTATTTTGGATCATGAATATAAATAGTGTTGATTACCGTGAATAAATATAGTAAATGGTCCTAGATATTTTGAAACAATGCGTGCTTATCTCATCCATACATCATCTACGAATAAATAATTCCTGTATTTGTTAAATATTGTAAATTACCATATTTCACTTTTCACTAAAAATTCAACTATTTTAGGAAAATTCCTAAAAAATCACCCCATTTTTTTTAAATTTAGATTTCAAAAATGGTCTCAATTTTATGAAAATAATTTTAAAAATATGGGAAATTTAATTTTTAAATTAAATCACCATTTATTCAAAAAATATTGATTTTAATTTTATAACCGATTTTATGACACTTTGAAAAATTGATTAAGATATCATAAAATTATCTTATAATTTTAAGACAAAAAATATTAATTTATAAACCTATTTTATGAAAATAAATTTTCTTTTTAAATCATTATATTAATTATAAAATGGTAAATAAACATTTATGTTTCACAAAAACACTAACACTTAATATATCATTTATAAAACATTTATTTAATTATTCCCTGATATAAATATATCATATTTTCATTAATAAGATACTTATATTTTATTTATACTCCCATAGGTGAGGTTACTATTCTAATATACATATTACTATTCCTAATGGTCACATTACTATTCCAACGGTCATGTTACTATTCCAAAGATCAGATTTATAATGGTCATAAGGGTTTACAACTTCCTATAAATACCTCTTATTACATTTATCAGTCACTTATATTTTATTCCATGGTTATCTATAATTTCATATTTTAAATGAACATTTTATTATTAAAATTATGTTTTATTTCTACAGCTTAGTTCTTGAGTGTAGCCATTCTAGTGGACTGAGAATATCCAAAATTTATTATTCTTATTATCTTATTTTCTATTTATTATCCCACTGCAATATTTGAAATTCATATTAGTTTTTTATGAATAATGTATCATTATTAATTTATGAGGATAATGTTTTTATTGGGATCTCTATGTGATTTATGTTCTTTAAACTACATGGCATAAGAAGGGAAAATTTCTTTGATAATATTTTGGGTCGTTACACAGACTCTATTAATTCAAATAAATATACATCCCCGAACATTAGGTCATTTTACAAAGAAAATTATCTCCATACATAGAAGCCCCAAAACACACCCAACATAATATGGAAACAAAAAGATAGATGAGAAATACCTGAAAGTGCGTAACAGGATGTTACAAACTCCCCACCATAAAACTTTTCATCCTTAAGAAGTTATGTGGAAGAATCTTGTCCAAAAAAGTGGTGAGGCCACTACCCCATCATCAATTAATCATGCTCATAAGTATCATGATAATATTATCCATTACACTATAATACTCATACCTACATAATCAACTTCTCATGTAAGAATTTCACCTGATCATCAACGATCTCCACTAGCTTCTCCACAATAGAAACATACAACACCAACTCAATCTTTTACCAAATAAAAACATGATAGGGAACAAAATTGCATTTATTGAGTTGTGATATGTGAAAAAAAATCATGAATTCATGTCAAATTAACTTGCAATGAAAAATGATAAAAATCCTACCCAATCTACCCAGTAACCTCAAACGGTCCAATATATCTCAGAGCCAACTTTCCCTATTTTCCAAGATGATAAAGATTATTTCCCTATGAACTACATGGGTTCCCCTGTGTCCCATAATACCCTTCTCATCAAACAATTTGATATGGTTATTAATAAAATCATGGGTCACATCCTAAACTAGAAAAATAGGTCCTTATCTTTTGGAGGGAGAATAAATTTGATTAATTCCACCCTTTCCTCCATCCCAATGCATATCTTGTCCACTCTAAAGGTCTCGAAGAAGGTGATTTACAACATAGAGAACAATCCAATATACTTTTTATGGGACAAGAATTTGGAAGTTAAGTATCATTAGGATTATTGGAACAAGCTTTCTAAACCTATTAAGAAAGGGGGTATTAACCAAAAGAGTATTTATGGAACCATAAATTTCCTTCATTCCAAACTTTCCAGGTAGATAATAGAGGGGAAAAATTTAGGGGTTAAACATATGTAGAGTACTTATGGAAATGATGGGATCCAATCTAGATTTAAATCCACTAAAATTTATAAGATGATGCAGACCTATATCCATAACCTTCAATAACATTCTTAGTGGTTAATTGGAAAGGTATATATATTAGTTATTAGAACCATAATTGGTGATGGAATATTATTAGATTCTCACACTACCCCACACCTAGTATCATCTTTAGAGAGGCTAGTTAACATATCATATTCATCAGTTCTACTTTGGATGATAATCAGAGGAGCATTTTTGACAGCATCGTATTGACTAATGATCAGGACCAATATGTTTTCACTGGATCTACTACAGGTATTTTTAATATTAAATATTTTCATATCACTCAATATGTGTCTTCTGCTTAGGAAATTTGTGGGGGCTATATTATGGTGTAAGGATATCCCTTTGAAGTTTTATTTTCTGATGTGATGTGTCTGGAACAATTCCTTTCCAACTGATGAGAGCATCTAGAAGAGAGGGGCCAACCTTGCCTCTAAATGCCTTTTCAAAAGGGAGACGAATTATGAGTCAAAAAATCACATGTTCATCAATAGTGATTGGGAAAGGGATATTTGGAGAGATTTCGGCCAGTTTATAGGGTGGTCTGTTCACATTGTTTCTATGGAGACCTTCCTCCATCAATGGATCCAAGGTACAGATAGACCAAGCCTTGAGAGGAAGGCCAGATCCTTAATACTCACTACTGGGTGCTGGGTCCTCTAGAAATCCAGAAATGAAAAGTGACATCATTCCTCTCCAGGGACCATCATGAGTATCCTTTATAAAACTAGAAAATTATTTTTGGACTTATGTAGGCTATGAAAAGGTTTGGTGAATGGACCTTCCATCATGGCCTTACATCCCTTGCATCCCTCCCTCAACAATGACATTACTACTAAGGAGAAATGGATCAAATGGAAGCCTCCTGTATCTGGAAACAAGTTAAACATAGATGGATAGTGTAGTATTGGATCAATATGTGGTGGTGGAGTGATCAGAGACCCCAAAGGCTCAGTTGTGGCATATTTCTCATTTTTCTTTAGGAATAGAGACTCTCTTCAAGAAGAATCCCATAATATCCTTAGAGGATTGATCATATGTAATTAGAGTAACATTCTTATCAGAGATATTGAGAATGTTTCATTATCAATTTACAATGCACTGTCATTCAAAGGACCTATCACTTGGTCCATTGAATACTCCATCATAAGGTGAAAGAAGTTAATGAACAACCACATGTCCATTTATCATACTTGGTGATAGGGTAATGTTGTGGATGAATTTATTCATTCAAGAGTGTCTCTGGATGGTTGGATCTTAGTTTTTTCTAGTATTTGGTCCTTTCCCCCCGAGGGTACCAACTTTTTTCGGGGTGAAGCTCTTGGGATCCATTATTTCAAACCCCATTAATTATATCTTTATAGGATCTTCATCCTTTTTTCTTTTTAATAAAAAAAAATTCTTTTATTGGTGTAAGATTATAATGAACCAAAGAAGGATAAACTTTCAATAAAACATGGTAACCTATAGAAAACTCCAAAGAATGACACCATTGATTTGCATATTATTTCTATTGACTCTGAGCTGTAACCAGAAACTAATGTATATCTTGAATCCTTGCTGAAACCTCCTTAACGAGACTCAGACCCACTAAAGAGGCTTCACCCACTTCTTCCCAACAAAGAGGTGAATTACATGGGAAACCATACAAAATATCAAAGGGTTACATTTAAATATAATAATAATAACTATTGTTATAAGAAAATTCAACCAATCCAAGATGGATATCCCAAAATCCATAGAAATCCAAGACATAGGCATGAAGCATATCCTCCAGGATTTTAATAGAAAACTCCATATGACTGTCTATCGATGGATGACAAGTTGTACTCAATTTGACCTAAGTCTCCATAAGCTCTTGGAAAATCCTCCAGAACCTCAAAGTAAACCTAGGATTCCTATTTGAAATAATGAAAAAAGGAACCCTGTGTAACCTCAAAACCTCCTGTACATACAACCTACCTAGATGTTCAACTTTTGTGTTGTCCCTGATTGGAATGAAATGAGATGAATTTCTCAACTAATCAATCACCACCAATAATGAATTCCTCCATCAAGGAGTCTGTGTTAATCCAAAAACAATTTCCATAGACACCTTTTCCTATTTCAAAATCGTCATTGGAATAATCTGGAGAAAACCAAAAGGTTTTAGATACTATGCCTTTATCAGTTGGCCGGTGTAACAATGAGACACATAATAATCAATTTCACACTTCATACTTGGCTAGTAGAATCACCGTCTCATATCATAATACATATTCATAGTTCCTAGATGAACGACCCATGAATAACCATGATAGTAAAAAAACTAAGCTCCTCATAGATTTTTTGATGACAAACTAATCCCTAAAATCAAGAATACCATCTGAAGAGAGAGACCAACCAGAAATGGTCTCCCCACCATATAGGGTTTCTCAAATTACACTGAACTTTTCATCCTATTTTTGAATCAGTAAAATAGAATCTAGTAGAGATGATGATAACTAAATACTATCTAGAACCATACCCAGAACATCCTCCTGATCATATAGGTGAAACTGAGAAAATATCCCCATAAGGTTCCACTCCTCATTGATTAAAAAACAACATATGATGGTAATTTCCTATTGAGACCGTATACGATGAAATTCCCCTTCCTCGGGGTGTATTAAATGTCTAAGTCAAACATCTTATGGTATTAAACCCACTGCCTTTGTCTGAGATTCAAGACTTTATGGGAAACGATATATCTTATAATATTATGGTCAGAAAAGACCATGAACCTCTCCCAAAAAAGATAGTGTCACCATCACTTAAGAACATGCATAAACTCAGAAATCTTTAAGTCATGAGTGAGGTAAATCTTCTCATTCAATTGAAGCTAGTGAGAGACGTAAGGCACCACATGATCATTATACATAAGCACACAACCCAAAGTATCACGATAAGTATCATAGAATACCACATAACCCTTACCAGGACCAAGTAAGATTAGAATATGATCTGATTCCAAAAGTCATTTAATCTCATCGATAGAAGACTAAAACTTTTCATCCCATATGAATTTTACCCCTTTCCTAGTAATAGAAGTCAATGGTGACACTAAATTTGGGAAATCCTTAATGAACCATTGATAATATCTAGCAAGAATAAGGAATCTCAAAATCTCAAAGACATTCTGTGGCTCTTCCCAAGACAAAACAACCTCACCTTCTTAGTTTCAACTAATAATCCATGCTAAAAAATAACGTGCCCCATGGAATTATCTTCTTAAATACATAAAATCCATTTCAAAATATTTCCATAAAAATGGTGAATTCTCAGGATATCCAAAACCAAACTCAAATGGTGCTCGTGCTCACACTCAGATCTTGAGTAAACCAAGATATCATCCATGAACACTACCAAAAAAGTTTTGAGATACTCATGAAATATCTGATTCATCAAATCCATGAAAAATATATGAGTGTTAGTTATACAAAACAACATCACAATATATTCATAATTCATATATCTACTCCTGAAAGTCATCATCAGTATATCATAATCCCAAACTCCTATATAATGATAACCCAACTGAATATCAATCTTTGAAGCCCACTTTTCTCTTTTAACTGGTAAAAAAAATCATCCACATGAGGCAAAGGATACTTATTCTTAGTCATTACTCGATTCAACTTCCGATAGTTCACAAAAAATCAGACTGAATCATATCCTTCTTGGAAAAGATCACATGGGATTCCCAAGGTGAAAAACTAGGGTTAAAAAAACATTTTCCATCAGATCATCCAACTGAATCTTGATCTATTTTAGCTCCACTGGTTCTATATAATAAGAGGGCATCAAAATCAATTTTTTACCTAGAACTAGATCAATTTTAAACTCTAACTCCCTCTATAGATTAAGAACATATAAATCATTAGGGAAAATGGAAAGAAAGTCCCAAAAAAATAGTGGTAATATTAAAAATAGAGGAAACATAATTGGGATAAACTTCTATAACAGAAAAAAACTCCTGAGATATAGGAGGAAAGGCTCTTCATGACCAGACCTTGAATCCCACTCTCCATGAAACACCCAAGATATCCCATTATCCACAATAAACGAGACACACTGATGATAAAAATCAACCTTAACATGATGAGAAATAAGAAAATCCCTCATGATGATGACGTTAAAAGACCCCGATCGAGAATGAAAAGATCCTATACTGACTCTGCATCAGCTATCGACAATGATCAATAAGGAAACTAAAACTCCTGCTCTTTCCTCTTTCCAAGAGGTGTTTTTAACTCCATAACAAAGGATATGATATTCATTGGAAGTTTAAGAATATTAAAAAATGGGAAGATATAAATGAGTGGGAAGAACCATTATCAAATAAAGCATTCACTACCAAAGATGCAATAAAGACGGTGCCTCTCACTATCACTAGACTCATGTCCCCTTATGACAAAAACTCATCTAATGCATGGAGGTGATTAATTTATGAGGTCTTTGGATAAATCCTTTTAGTATTTGAAGCATATGACTGCACCGCAGTAGCCTTTGGAGCCAAAGATTCCTGACCATAATGAGTCATAGACATAACCTGATAGAAACACTATAGATGACCATAACATCCACATTTTTTGTACATCTTCAAAAGAGCAGAACAAGAGCTCTGGGTGTGTCTAACCTTGACACACTGATAGAAAGTTAGGTTCACACTGCTAGTTGTAATTGAGGGTGCAGAGGGCCCCTGTTATTTAGAACCACCTCCACCACTCCTGAAATGATCTTTCCACTTCCTCCTTTTCCCTTGTGCGCCACTGAAGATACCACTAGGTTAAAGATAAGGGGAAACGTAACCATCTTTTCATGCTATATTCTTCTATTTAATAATTTTCTAGTCTACCATCCCCAC
Organism: Viscum album; assembly: GCA_963277665.1. Lineage (NCBI taxonomy): Eukaryota > Viridiplantae > Streptophyta > Magnoliopsida > Santalales > Viscaceae > Viscum > Viscum album. The sequence goes on along the minus strand of OY728153.1, from coordinate 566,194,263 downwards.
ATAGGTTGAAATATTTATCATAAATACTTATGATTTGATATCCATTCACAAACCCTATAGATACTACTCAGCCTTCAGTTAGTATTCTTTACCATCTATAGAGAAAATAGAACCATCTCATCCAACTGATTAGTGAATTCAAACACTAAAGACTTTTTCTATTCTAAGGAGAGGAACTCTAGAGACTTCTCCATCACCGGTGACTCTAGATAAAATTTCTGGAAGAATAGAGTCTTGAAACCCTTCCATTCCAAACCCACATGCCTATCTTATTGTACCATGTAATCCCACCATCGCTTTATTGGACCCTCAAGTTGTAATTCCACACACTTTACATTGATACTCTCAGGTGTACCCAAAAAGTTGAAGATTTGATTAATATAGTCTAGCCATTCCTCTATCTCTTGAGTTTCAATAGTACCCCAAAAGGATGGTGGCATCTCATATAAGAACCCTTGTTATCAATCCCCATCTCCTCCAGTTCCTGGTTATACCTCAACAACTATTTTATGGACTTATGATACATTTTGATCGATAACACGAACTGCCTACATGATAACCTTGATAAGATTATGATCTATAGGCAGATTCCCTTGAGGAGCATCTACTGCACCCTCCCGAGGAACCCATGGAACATGTTGTAGAGGCATACTTCTACACACTGAAACAAAATAAATGATCATAAAATAAGACAATCTTAGTTCAAACTAGAAAAAAAAAATTGAGATTAAGATCAAGAACTCAAAACAGAAGACACACTATAAGGCCTCAACCTTAAACATTACAAAATCTTGATTTTTAGTCAAGAATTTACTTTATTTTACTTTAAGGATCTTTTTACGTTTATATTTTTAGATAATTAGGTCATAAATCATACGTTACAAACCCATACAATACAAAGTGGACACTTTCGATTAGTATCCATTTTCCCATAATATAAAACTTTTAAAATAAAACATGATTTATTTCATGGAAATATTCATGACTTTTAACTTAACTTATTACATTCCCTTACCCATCCTTAAATCCTATGAAAACATTTAAAAACATGGGTTGAGCACAAAAATCTCAGTGAGGGATACACAAAGAAGGAAAACCGTTAGTCTTGTGAAAACATGAAAACTCATATAATGCTTACCTTTATCTTCAAAGTTCTTTGAGCATATGAAATAAAATATTTTCACATAATAAACACACCCAAAACTTTTTTCTCAAATAAAATAATTAAAACCCATATAAATCAATTAAAAACCCTTCTCAATAACTTAGATCATAATATTCATTACCCATTTTAAACCCATTTCAAAAGTAACTGGAGCCTAGTTAAATCCATAGAAGAAACCTTTTGGTAACTACCTTCTTCTTTATTGTTAAGAAAAGGAACATTAACCAATTAATTGGAGTGATATCTAGGAACATCCATCATTTAAGCTATAATGAGCTCACCCAACGCTATCTGGGCCGCCCCATCATATAAGCTATAACGGGCTCACCCGACTCTATCTAAGCCGCCCCATCGTATAAGTTGTAACGGGCTCACCCGACACTATCCGGGACACCCCATCATATAATTCTCAAGTACCATATCATGAATAAAACATTTTTATAATTTCACTTTTCCAACATAACACATTTGAGAATATCTTTTAAACTCATAAACAAATCACTTTTTGATATCAAAATACCCCTATCTTTAAAAACCCATTTTGAATATAAAAACACCATTTTATTTTGAAAAAACATTTTCAATAGAAAATACACCAAAAATATGTAAATAATTTTTTCATTGATGTAAACATGACATATATTAAATTAATTTAGAAATTAAATAATGGTCACAATGGCAGAAAATTCGTTATCACCGTGTATGTTAAGAATTCCTTTTGTTGTTTATCAAAAAAATTTGTGTAAAACATTTAAAATGATTTTTTTTGAAAACATTTGAAAATAAATTATAAAATTTACTTTATAAATCTTTTATATAAATATAAAAAGTTTTAGAAAAACATCTTAAAAACATGTTCATGGAAGAGAAAGATAGTTTTAAGGAAAAACATTAAAATATGTTTTTCAAAGGAAAATCCCCTTATCACTTGGGAAACACTTGAATCATAATCCCCAGGAAATATTAACATTAAAAAAACCTTTAAATAACATTGGAATAAATAAATTATTGACATAACATGTAAAATGGGCTTTATATATGCCTTATAAAAGAATATAGGTGTATAAAATCATGATATTCCTTAATGAATGGAGATTGAGATGAAGTCCCTTACCTTAAGTCTAATTTGTCACGTGTGTATTTATCTTCCTAAATAATAAACTTAGGTTTATTTTTAACTTTATTGATAAATTTTTTAAATTTTATTATTACTTTTATTTAATTTATTAACAAGTTATATACAATTACTTAATCAATTAAGTTTATGCCATTCGTTTTGACCATATTTGTCTTATGTGTAAAAAATGACTTTGGTAGGTCAACTATGGTAAAACTGGTCATTATTTAAAAATACATAGAATAATAATCATTAAATAATGTTCATATTTATAAATAAATTATAATTTTAAAACCAATCATCAAATATGGTTATGAAAAGTGAACTAACATTGAGATCATGGAGATGGTAGGTTGTACGTACGCTTGAGTAACATTTCCATTTTCAATGATCATTATGGAAAGATGGTAAATAATATTTTATCATTATAGAATGATTATTATATCATAAATAACATATTTTTTATTTATATATACTCATATATATTTTTCCTATGATGTGGTGATGAAGAAATGAATCACATCACTTTAAGGAGGTGGTAGTCTGCACGCCCAATAATGACGTTATCACTTTTTCATTGAGAGAAAAGTTATTAAATAAAATTATATATAATACTTAAAGAATGATAAATATTTCATTAATATCATAAATAAGTCATTTATATCACATATATTCATTATATTTACCCTTATTACATTCCATGTAACACATTAGTGAAAACGAATCACATCGCTTCGTGAGGCAGTAGTCCACCGTACACACGAACGACGTTATCATATCCATTACATATTATAATATAAAAATGGTATATATATATGATATAATAACTAAAAATTTATAATTATGTTATAAATATCATATATAAACTTTATGTCCATCATTATACCCAACTATGAAAGGTGATAATGGAAAAACGAATAACATCATTTCCGAGGCGGTAGTCCGCTGTACACATGAATGATGCTTTCATAACCCATTTTATGGAAGTGTGTGTGGTTTTAGGTACAAAAATTAACATAAAACAACTCAGTATATGAAATATAATGAGTTTATTATATAATCATGTTATAAGAACAATTGAAGGGGGTGGATGAGGAAATAAAATAAAATGCTTGTCGATGAACGTTACCACTTCTTTAGGTATCTCCCTTTGGTTTGTACCAGAGGACTTTTTTAGTGGGATTTATTCCCAAGTATAGGCTTTTAGGATTATTTTATGGGTTTTAATAAGTGAATTTGGTAGGTATTTTCTAAACCAATTGGCTTTTAATGTGTGAGGATAGGAGGATAGGTGGTGGCCTCTAATAAGTGAGGTGAGTGGCACACTTGTAATTTTTTTGAAAGAGTGAATTATATCCACATTTGTTTCATGTCACCTAGACCCAATAATGAAAAAAATAAATAAAATAAGGCTTAAAGTCTAAATATGACCATACAATGGTTTTTTTAAATGTTTCTATGTCATTTTACCCTTAAGTTTAAAGTTTAACCATTAAGTAAACTCATTTTTTACCTTAAACACTATAATTAATTTTAATTGAATTTAATAATATCTTCAGTAAAAAATTAAGTTGACCATTTTAGAAATTATAAATTATGATTATTAAAAACATGGAATATATTTTTACAAATTAAATTCATATAATTGGTAAAATTTAATTTAATATTAATCTCACATACGTGGTGAGACAATGAGTTTTTAATAAGAGTATCTTTAAAAAAAATATGATTCTATATTAACTCCATGACTAATAATAATTATTACATGAAAATAAATTAGAATTTAATGATATATAATATATAATTTTCCTTTAAAAACATTCCCCATTAGGTATTATTATAATTAATTAAACAGTAGAAACATTATGCATTTTAAAACAGTTTTTAGAAAACTCGTTTTTTAAACCCAAAAACAAACTTATTCTAAAAACCAAAATAATGTTGATTAGAAAGTAGTTAATTGGATTAAATATAAATAGATAATAATTAAATTACTTTAAAATATATTCAAAATATATTGGGACTCTTAAATTACTTAATTTATTTTAAAAGAAAAGACTTTGGTTTAAAATTGATATTTCTCACTATTCACTGAAAAATCAATATTTTCTGAAAAAACCCAAAATTTTAGCCAAAGTAAATTTTGATATTCTGATTTAAAAGTTTATATTAATTTTATTAAATTAAAATTCTAAAATTTATAATTTAATCTTTTAAATAAAACCTTATTAGAAAATAGTTTAGTTAAAATATTTCCTTTTTGATTTAAAAAAATTACTTTTTATTTTTTTTATAATATAACTATCTAATTAATAGTAATAAATTTGAAAAAGATTTATTCTATCATTAAATAGGTAATTACATCCTTTCACCTTTTTATAAATTATTTCCTCATAATTATATTCAAGTATTAAACAAGTAGGGATATCTTTCCCTTATAGCATTTTCAGATTCTCATGTTACCTCTTCAACCATATGGGTTTTCCATAAAACCTTAATATGGAAAATCACCTTATTTTGAAACAATTTATCTCTATGGTTAATAATATTAATGGTATGTTCCTTATATGAATGATTATCTTCCAACTAAACTACATCAGGGCTAAGAACATGAGATGAATCTAGCACATATTTCATTAACATTGAAACAAGAAATATGTTGAGTACCTGAGATAAAATTTGAGGAAAGGCCACTCAGTAGAAAACTAATCTAGAATTATACAAGATTTCATATGTTCCAATTAAATATAGACTCAACTTACCCTTCTTACCAAAACTCATCACACTTCTCCATGGAGAAACTTTGATAAATAAATGATCACCTACGTCGAAAGAAAGATCTTTCCTCTGGTTATCAGCATAAATTTTATGCCTACTCTGAGCTATTCTCACGTGTCACTGAATCAGCTACAACTTCTCTATAATTTCCTTTACCAAATTTTGTCTCATCAACTTCCTTTCTCCTACTTCATCCCTAAAACCTGATGTCTAACACCGCTTTCCATATAATGCCTCAAATGGTGCCATCTGTATAATAGAATGAAAAATATTATTATAAGAAAACTCAACCAAAGAAATATTTTGATCCCAAATTCCCTTATAATAAATTAAATTAGAATGAATAATATCTTACATGGTTTGAATCATCCACTCATACTATCCATTGTATTAAGGATGAAAATCTATACTAAAATTTAATTCAGTACCCAACGAATTCTGAAGTCCTTTTCAAAAATTGGATGTGACCCTAGGATAACAGTATGATACAATGGAGAGAGGCACTCCATGTAACCTGAATATATCCTTTATATAAAGTTGATAAATATAATCTAAATACATTATATCTCAAATGGAAAATAATTTTTCAGATTCAGTTAATCGATAAACAATAACCCAAATCACATTGTTACCTCCGAATGTCCTTAGAAATCCCACCATGAAATTCATGGTTATATTTTCCCATTTCCACTTCGGAACTGGAAAAGGATGAAGTATCCCCTTCGTTAGCTATTATTCTGCTTTAACCAACAGACAATTCAAACACTTCATGGTAAATTCAGTAATATCTATTTTTATTCCATCCCACCAGTAATACTTCTGAATGTCTTTGTGCATCTTACACTGCCCGGAGAAACAAAAAATGAAGAACTATGAGCTTCATTTAACAATTATTTCCTCAACCAAGAATCACAATGAAGACATAACTGATATCTATATTTCATTCATGTATTTTGCGGTGTTTTAATATATTAATTTCTGTATTTAAATGATCATTATCTCTAATGTATAAATGGTTTAACTCATTTTGTGTTTTATGGAAGGATACAATAGATAATTGAAAAAGGAGAAAAAAGACACTTCATGCTGCGAGTGAAGCGAAGTAGAACGACACCATATTTTTTAAGAAGATCACAGAGCACTTCCAATGCACATAACTAAAGAACTAAGAAAAAACAAGGCCTATGGAGCTAAAAAATGACATTACATGTTGTGTAATCATTGCACGCCGTGAACTGGTGCAAGTCGTGAAAGAGAGACACGTTGTGAAGTGGAGGAAAGAATCCATAAATGAAGTTGAAATGTATTACAGCGTGACACATGTATGCCACACTATTTAACTTTTTTAGTATGCCTAGAAAGACACAAATCATGATTTTAGTACACATTATTCAAGATTTACACATCATGTAATCATTTCATGTCGTGTAAAAAGTCAGGACAAGATTAAAAAGGCCAGATTTGATGTATCTTTAGTTTTTGACATATTTTAACACCCAAGACCTACCTATGACCACTTTTGACCAATATTTTATGTCATTCATTAATACTTAATCTCATATAGAGCCTATAAATAGAGGGCCAACCCGTTTCTATGGAGGAGAGACCATAGACTAAAGCTTAGAGTGAGAAGCTTTGTTGTGAAAGGTCCTCCCTAGTTTCATCTCTGTTTTCATCATGCGTTATTTTTCTTATCTCCTTCCATATTCTCCTCTCAACAATAGTATTAGGGGTTAAACTTGACCTGTTCCAGGGTTATGTAATAGAATGGGGACGGTGTTGTTGGATTGATTTCATTTCCTTTATTCATGTATTTGGTTTTCCATGATTTCTTCAATCAAATTTCATTCCCTTTCTTTTACTTTTATCATGAACATTGATATTTAAACCCAAAAGGAAACTTAAAATTGTGCAATTGACATCCCTAAATGAGTCATGACCATTTTCAAACATATGGGAATTAGGTTTAAACATTGTATCGAGACAAACTTGATTCAACCAAACCCTAAATTACTGGACCAAGGAAAATAGGGGATTTCCACATCAAGGAGGGGATACAATGACCATTGGATCTCCCTCATCTTGAATCTGACACCAATAATGGATTAATCAACCTATTTTCTAAAATTCAATTGAACCTCAACCATGAAATTACAAAACCTAGGAACACTTTTCAAATCTGATTCTAAAATAATCAATCTACTTTTCTTTCATCTTTCATTTTCTTAATATCAATAAACCCATATTTTATTCACCTATTTCTTCAATTTATTAAAACCAATTCTTTTGAAAACCTAATCAAACTAATTCACCTTATCTATTGGTTTGACCTCAAACTTCCCAATACTACATTTTAATTAATTGAGTATCATGATTAGATTTTTTATAAATTTTGTATTTTGATTAGACCTATAGGGAAATAATGACACCCCATAGGAATGTCAAAACTGGAGTTGTTTATGAGGATGATTACAAGTTAGTTTTTATGTTTTTAATTTTAATTTTAATTTTATTTCTTTACTTAAATTATAATTTCTATATTGGGTATTTTGGGCTGTAATTCTTAGATTGAAAGCATTAATGAAAAACTATAACACTTGGGCAAAGAGAAAAAACATCATCGAGTCTACCCAACATTATGAACCACACCAAAAAATTAAATTCACTACAACCATGGAGGGCACTAAGAAAAACCAAGTTATTGGGGTTTTTCAAAGAGACCCAGGACTGCAGATTCCTACAAACTATGGGCGTATATTGAATATAGGATTACAACCTAGCATCCTAGAACCCCCTTTTGCTTTAAATCATTTCAAGATCAAGCCTAAAATAGTTTCGATGGTCAAAAACAGTATGCAATTCATTTAACTACCACATAAAGATCCAAACAAGAATCTGGGAAACTTCCTCGAGCTCCATGAAAAATTATAATTCCAGAATGTCTCAAGAAATATGGTAGGACTTTGTATTTTCTGATTTTCATTATGTGAGGGAGCTTGAGATTTGATGCAGAACCTGCCTACACATTCCATCACTACATGGGATGAGTTAGCCAAAACTTCCTCACCTGCTTATTTCCACCTTCTAATTTAATGGACATACCGGTAAACATTCTAAACTTTTTTCAATTTGAATATGAATCTTTATATTCTACCTGGGAATGATATAAAGACGTGGATAAAAAATTCACCCATCATGGTATAGAGTTATGAATGCTAATAAAAAATTTATATATTGGTTTTTTAGAGGGAAACATGTTAATTATAGACGTTGGAGCTGGAGTATCATTAATGAGTAAGTTTCCTAAAGTGAGATGCAACTTGTTAGATGAAATGGAGAGAAATAGTTTCCTATCATAAGAATAAGGAACGTAATTAAAAGGTGTTCACACAGTCAAAAAAAATTGATAGATGGTGGAACAACTAGAGTAATTAACCAAAAAGATGAAAATCATGATGGTCTAGCAGCAAAATCCCCAAGGTAAGAATATAGAAAAATCAAATTATGATGATTACAATTGTGGTAATAAATTCCAGGGATGGCTGTCTTGAAAACAACAAGGACAAGGATATCAAAAAAGGCCACAAGGGTACCAACAATAAGAAACCCAAGGGACCACACTTAAAAGCTAGGTCCATGCGTTGGAAGAGATGATGACTACATCCATGAACACAATTAAAGATGTACTCAAGGGAATAAAAGAAGAATAAACAAACCAAAATACTCCATTATGGAATCTGGAGCATCAAGTTTTCCAAATTACTGATCAGCTTAGAGAGAGACCTAGAGGAACACTGACTGGATTCCCTAAAGTACTCCCACATGAATAATTGAAATATATACTAATTATAAGTGGTAATAAAACAAAATTAAGTAGTATAGAATTTATAGGACAACAACTAGTGGAAAAAAGTGAAAAATAAGGTGAGAATAATAAGGAACAAGTAGCTGAATAAGATAAAGAAGAACCACATTAGTACAAGCTAAGAATACCATTTCTAGAACTAATGGCATGAGTGATGATCAATATGAAAAAAGGTAAATATCTAAAAAAAATTAAAAAACTTTATATTAATATACCTTTTGAAGAGTCTCTTACAAACATGCCAATATATGTGAAATTCGTGAAAGATATAGTAACCAAAAAAAGAATATGAAGGAAATTGGAACCATTCCACTCACATGATAGTGTTTAGTGGTGGTATATAAGGACCTACCTAAGAAGCAACATGATCTAGGTAGCTTTTAAATTCCTATATTTATTAAAGAAAACACATTTGGAAAAGTTTTTTGTGATTTAGGTGAGAGTTTCAATATCATGTCATACAAAACATTTAGAAGTTTGGGACATGAAGGGCTAAATCCCACAAGAGTCTCACTTCAATTAGTAGTCTCAATAGTGAAGCATCCCTAAGGATTCATCTAGGATATCCTGATCAAATTTGAAAAGTTTATCTTTCTCACCAACTTCTTAGTGTTAGATATAAAAGAGGATTGAAATACACTCATTCTGAGGAGACCATTTTTAGCCACTAGGCATGCGCTAATCAATGTTTAAAGCAGAGAAATCTATTTGAGAGTTGGTTGTAATCAAGTAAGTTTCAACATCCACCAGGAAATGAAAAACTGCGATGCTCAAGAGGAAAATGAGTTTGGAGAATACAATACACTAGAAGTTGAGGGTTTCACTAAAATTGAAGATGTACATGACTTAGATTTTGGTGTACAAGAGGATTCTCAACTAAAGAATAAAGATAAGATGAAGGGTTTGACTATTGAAATGAGAGGAGAGAATCACTCCACCACATTTAAAAAAAGACAACAGGTATAGATTCTAAATGAACTTCTATTTAGTTCATTGAGATTGAGGAAGAAATAGTAAGTCGATCCAATATAGATTAATCAAGTACTTCTATCAGGAAGAATTAAGCTATTCAGAGAAGAAGGACAAGGGACAACCTACATGGACATGACACAACGAAGACCATTTATGGACCCTGAATAGGTACAAAAATTTCAATCATACATCACGTGAGCTAAAGCCAAAGGAGGTAAGGTAGATCCAACAATGGTAAACAAAAGCCCTTTCAGGAGGCAACCTGAGTTTCTTTTTAATTTTTAATTTTTTTATTTACATGGTTTTTAGTGGTGTTCATGATCTCAATCCAAATATTCAAAATTTATTGATAATGGCATGTGATTTCACCTTTTTATTTTAAATTTTAAGGACCATCAAGACCCAAGATAGCAGTAAGCAGTGGGAAATACAAGGAGAGACTACAGGACAATTACACATCGTGAGAGAAGTACACATCATAAACCAATACAGGTAGGACTGTAAGAACCCGTATCTTCTTTTTAGGTACGCATTTCCTTTTTTTGGAGTTTTTGAGAAAAATGATGTTTTTGGAAATTTTCAAAGTACACGCCGTGTACTTTATGAGTACACGCCATGTACTATTTTCCCGCTCGAAGCCGTGCGATGGCCGTGTCTGGGCCACACACACGGTGTGTAGGGGTGACGTGGAGGTTGATTTTGGCGAAGTATAGAAAAAACCACTACACTCCGTGTACTCTAAAAGTACATGCAGTGTACTTTTTTTTCATTAAATGGACCGGGGTCGCGCCTAATCAAGGAAAACGTCTTCTTCTCCAGATTATTCATATGAGAGCGACTGTATGACCGCGGATCTTCGACAATCCCCCACCTCTCTGTCCGTTCTCCGATTCGATCACTGTTGATTGTGTTGGAATCACAGCGGTGAGTTATCCCTTCTGCTTGAGCCTTGTTTTCCAAATCCTCCTCTTTCTCTTGTTATCATGGTTTATGTGTTTCAGAAATTTTCTTAGATCTATGATGTTCTAAGGAGAATCTTTCGTCACTGTTCACATATATCGATCCCCTAGTATCAAGGTAGGTGGTTTGTGCCTTTCTGTAGAAAGTCTTTGAGTATTTTTTGCAAATTCCACCAATACCCTTGAATGGGGTATTGCGTGTTTCTTGTTTTGCCCCTGTTTTTTCCTGCTATGATTGATTGCTTGAGTAGAGGTAAATGCTTGTAAATTTTGGATATGTTATACCGTGTTCATGTGATTTACCTTGCATGTTTTTCTTATTAGGCATTGCCAGTTGCCATGCCTAGTTGTAGGATAGTGGAACTGTTATAAAATTATGCTGCTATGCCTTAGAATGATAGCCAAGTAGTTCTTGAGGCTTACTTGGGAGATACATGCACACTGAGCATGTTAATTTTACACAGGACTATGAGAACCTAGTGTAGTAGACCATATGGAGAATGGACATAAGGGATTCTCCAGATTTTCTTTTAATACGATGCGAGACCACAGGGGGAATTGGCGATGAGTTCTTCCCCAGAGATTATGTAGTTCCTCGATGCGGGCCATAGGGGGAATGAGACATTGAGTGCTTCCCCAGATAGCCTTTAGCATGATACAGGACTATAGGGGGAATTGACGGTGAGTGTTTCCTCATAAAGTCTACTCGTAGCTGAACCAGAGGGGTAAGACTGTGTGTGCCTCCTAGAGGGTTGCTAGTACTTGCAGGTTGAACCATAGGGGTTAGGCTGTGAGAGCTACCCAGAGGGTTACCTCTTTTCTTCTTGTTTCTGGTTGTTTACTTGTATACTTTATATGCTAGAACTGTGGATTGTAGCCGTTGTGTGCTTTTCTGTTTACTGATTCTTGCACTCTTACTTGCCTTGTATTCATTGACTGTTAGGAACAAATATTTGGGTGGTTTCCTACTGGGATTGTATCTCACACCCTATTTGGGCCATGCTTTTGGGCCCAAGCAGACTATGTTGTTGCAGGTATAGATAAGGGCAAGTGCCCTTATACTTCAGGTGTTTGACTTGCTGTGGAGTTGGAGAGAATGGGACCGAGCTAAGGTTTGCGATTCCACTGGAGTTGCTGTTGCTTTAGTACTTTGTGTTCAGTTGTATTTCAGCACATTGTTGTGTGTGCTGTTTTCCTTAGATACTTATACCTGCTGCATCATTATCATCATTTCTATATATTTTCTCTTCCGCTGTTTGGTTACAGTTATGTATGTTGTTACTGCTTCCGCTATTGACCGTTATTTTCTTTACCTTGTATACCTTACCAAATGAGGGAATAATTTCCCCAATAACTTACCAAGGCCCTCGCTACTAGTCGGCAGCCTCTGGCGTTTGGGGAAATGCACTTGAGGTCATGTGGAGAACCAAGTACGGGGCACCAGTGGAGGGTCTCCGGATTTGGGTCATTACAAAGTGGTATCAGAGGAAGGTTCTTTTCTCTTGCCTTACTATTTGGAGACTTTAGCCAGGGATATGATGGATTTAGTACTTTGTATTAAGCTGTGCTCAAGAGTAGCTAACCCGTGTACAGGGAAAATCAATACTACCTCATTAATTGCAGTTTGCTGGTTTTGAGATTTTACGGTTGATATGATTTCACCTAGAGTGATTCACATGCTTTGTGTTGTTGTTTTCTTGACGATTGCAGTTCTATTTCTGTCGCAACCCGATGAGATGAGGGTATTCCATCTCATGAATCATATAGGACCTTGTATAAATCACATGCCATGCATTCTTGCCATGCCATCTAGGGTGCATTAGCGATTTCATGCTGTTGTGATAGACTTTGTGTAGATTATGCATGCTATTGTGATAGATGCTTGATAGAATATTTGCTGCCTTGTTAGAGGATTTTTTTGTTTCCTAACTTGCTTAAATGAACGCCAAATTTTGATTCTTGATGTGTTATGGGCCCTCTTGAATCAGAAATTGGTGGATCATGATCCTGTTTTCTCTTGTCCATGACTATAGGAGATGCCAAGCTTTGATTCACGGTGAGTATGGGCCCTCACGAATTGGAAATTGGCACCTCCTTGCCCTGTTTTCTGTGTTTTCTGGGCTTCTGTGCAGTTTCTGAGCTACTACCCAGAAAAACCCAGAATACACGGCGTGAAATTTTGACTACACACCGTGTAGTTTTTAGACCGTGTCACTGACCGTGTGAGCAGGGACACGCAGTTGTAGAAATAACTTTAGAAACATGCCGTGTACAGTAGGTACACGCCGTGTAGTTCGGAGCTGTGTACCTAGTCGTATCACTAACAACACGGGTCGGGGAAGCTTGAGTAGAACACGTCATGTTCTAAAGGAACATGACGTGTAGTCCTGTCCAGGTACCTGGTCGTGTCACGAACAACACGGGTCAGAATTACCTTCTCTTCGACACACCGTGTTGTTTTCGGAACACGCCGTGTAGTCTTGTTCAGGTACCCGGCCATTTCATGAAAAACACGGGACATTGTCACCTTCACTTATACACGCTGTGTTTGTTCAGAACACGCCGTGTAAGGTTCAGCCATGTAGACGATCGTGTGTTTAACAACACGGGCCGCCGAAGCCTTTTCTATTACACGCTGTGTTTGTTTAGAACACGCCGTGTAGTCTCGGGTTAAGTCGGACTGTGTGGGTTAGCCATGTAAAGAGACTCAGGTAGGGGAATAGTTTTCAAGTACACGCCATGTGTTGGGTCAACACGCCATGTATTTTGAGGTGTTACATGACTTGTAGGGCAGGAGTACACTCCCATGTCAGTGGATTAAGAAGACACGCCGTGTAGTTTTTATTCACGCCGTGTAGTCGTGTTTTGTAAACTTGTGTGTTTTCCTTCTCCTATTCCCGTTTTGTACTCTTGTGTTCTCTATCCTTGTTTTTCTGATCTAAGGTGTGCTTTTGATCTTTTAGAGCTATGACTCCAAGACGTCCTCCGGTTGTACGTCTGTCGTCGGGCAGTGATCAGATGCCAGATATGGCTGATCAGGGACTTCTTGCCGATCCTCCAGTCGGGCTAGCCTTGGAACTGGCTGTCATACCAGTTGCAGGCACTGATGCGCAGTTCAAGAAAGATTTTATGAGGATGATGCAGACCTTTCAAGGATCACCGCCTCCTGCCTCGACTATGGAAGACTTGACGTGGGTTTTTCAGCAGCAACATCCTCCCACATTCTCAGGGGAAGGAGGAACCCAGGCTGCAGAGTCATGGTTGGAAGCCATGCTGACTATATTCAAGCATCTGGAGACACCTCCAGAGAGGTGGGTCAAGCTCTCTACCTACATGCTCCGAGACTCCACCAAGAGGTGGTGGGAGGTGATCTCATAGGCGGGTCATCAGCAGGTTATGGCTTGGGAGGAGTTCCAGTGCGTGTTCTACGAATACTTCTACCCAGAGACCCTGAGGGCCGATCGAGCCTGGGAGTTCATGAGCTTAGAGTAGGGTACTCTTTCTGTCATGGAGTATTCCTCTTGTTTCACCAAGCTGCAACATTTCACACCCCTCTGCGATAGGAGTGGGGTGTTCTTAGTAAGGAATTTTGAGGATGGTCTCAGGCGGGATATCCGATCGCAGGTGAATCTCTTCCAGTTGACTTACATCACTTCCATCATCAACCAGGCACTGATTGCGGAGCGCAATCTGAGAGACTCCGGAGCTACGAGCCAGGGCGGTTCTGCTTCCATATCTAGTTTTCTTCCAGATGACAGTAAGAAGTGCCGTAGAGAGTCTACGCATGGTGATCCGAGGAAGCGAGATGCATCATCAGGAAGCCAGGTGATATGATACCAGTATGGCCGGTCAGGGCACACAAGGCCGTAGTGCCAGAGAGACCCCGTGGAGTGCCGATCTTGTGGAAATATGGGTCAACTTTAGAGTTTCTGCCAGGTTTTCTCACCAGCAGCTGGTGACCTGGGTTCTTCCATGACTCCTCATTCAGGAGCAGCACCACTAGTTTCTCACCAGTCGGGGAACTGGAGTTCTTCCGGCCATTCGGGCCGAGGTGGAGGTTGAGGCCATGACAGTCAAACACCAGTCCCTCATCACCAGCAGGGAGGTTTAACTCAGAGTGGTCAGCCAGGGGCGCATGGCCATGGTGCATGCCAGTCTTTTGCCATGAAGCAGACCTATCAGGAGCAGGATCCTGGACCTTCTACAGTTTGAGGTACGATTTTAGTAGCCTCAATTTTATCTTCAACCCTTTTCGATATTGGTGCTACACATAGCTTTGTCTCTGTTACTATCGTGGAGAGCCTTGGGCTCTGTATCTTTTCTTCTACCGACTCGTTGACACTAGACACACCATTGGGGACAAGGAAATATAGTGTACGTCAGTGTAGGAGTGCCCTCTCGAGGTTGTAGGGTATCATTTCTTATGGGATCTCTATGTCCTAGAGATGACAGGCTATGATGTCATTCTCGGGATGGACTGGTTGGTTCCCTTCTAAGAATTCGTTGACTATTATCACTGGAGAGTGAGTTTTGTTTCACCAGAGGGTGAATCTTTTCTTCATAGAGGCGAATGGGATGTTTAGGCGAGTCGAGCAGGACTCGAGTATCATGGGCTAGGAAGGGTGACATACCAGATTTCTAGTATTTATCTAGATGACTAGGGGACCTCGCAGTTGGACTTTCCTCCAGTGGTGGATCATTTCAGGGACGTCTTTCTAGAGGACTTTTCAGGTTTTCCTCCAGAGCGTGAGGTAGACTTTTCTATTGATCTCGTGCCAGGAGAAGCACCGATGTCCATTCCTCCTTATAGGATGGCTACACCTGAGTTGCAGGAGCTCAAGAAGCTGTTGGAGGAGTTACAGGGAAAGGGTTTCATCCAACCCAATACTTCTCCTTGGGGTTTGCCTATCCTGTTTGCAAAGAAGGCAAACGGTACCCTTCGGCTTTGTGTGGATTATCGGAAGATGAACCAGTTGACGATCAAGAACCAATATCCCTTACCGAGGATCGATGACCTCTTTGATCAGCTTCAAGGATCCCGAGTGTTCTTGAAGATATACTTGAGGTCCGGTTATCATCAGTTGTGCGTTAGACCATCAGATATACCTCTGATAGCCTTTAGGAGCAGGTATGGTCTATATGAGTATACAATCATTCCGTTCGGTCTCATGAACGCGCCTGCAGTTTTCATGGAACTGATGAACCGAGTGTTCCATCCTTACTTGGACTCCTTCATCGTGGTCTTCGTGGACGATATCTTGGTGTACTCTCACACTCGACACGACCATGACACACATCTTGAGATCGTTCTGAGTACATTGAGAGAGCAATGACTTTATGCTAAACTTTCGAAGTTCCACTTTTGGATGGAACAGATTCATTTCTTGGGTCACGTCATCTCAGAGGCCGGAGTATCTGTGGACCCATATAAAGTGAGAGTTGTAGTCTCCTAGGAGCAGCTGAAGAATGTTTTTGAGGTACAGAGTTTTCTAGGGATGGATGGATACTACAGGAACTTCATTCAAGACTTTTCACGCCTAGAAGCACCTTTGACAGGTCTGACCAAGAAGGGGGTGAAGTTTTTGTGGTCAGATTCTTGTGAGTCAGCCTTTCAGGAGCTGAAGGGAAGGTTAACGTCTACACTAATACTTGTCTTTCTAGATCCAGGAAAGGTCTATACTATCTATTGTGATTCTTCAGGTATCGGACTAGGCGCTGTGCTTATGCAGGAAGATGGATTCGTTGGGTACAGGTCTCAACAGTTGAGGCCACATGAGAAAAACTACCCTACGCACGATCTGGAGTTGGCAGCTATTGTTCATGCCCTACTCTGTTGGAGACACTATCTTCTGGGAGAGAACTTTGTGGTCTTCACTGACCACAAGAGTCTCAAGTATATCTTCACTCAGAGTGATCTGAATCTGAGGTAGCGTAGGTGGGTCGAGTATCTTCAGTATTTTGATTTTGATCTTGCCTATATTCCGGGAAAGGGAAATGAAGTGGAAGATGCGTTGAGTAGGAGAACTCAAATTCAGGCAGTTCAGGAGGCCAGCAGTGAGTGGCAGCTTATGGCTCTGTTCTCTGAGATGCATTTGGAGGTGCAAGACAGACAGGGATAGACCTTCCTATCTTCTGTATCTGTTACCTCTACACTACTTGATCGGGTACAAATTAGGTAGCTATCAGACTCAGAAGGCTTAGTCCTACGGGAGAGTGTGTTAGGAGAGGACCCTATTCCTGGATGGACAGTGGGCGAGGATGAGATCTTGCATTTACAGGGATGCGTATGGGTTCCTGCAGGCATACGTGAGGATATTATGTGGGATTTTCATTCCTCAATTTGGGCAGTTCATCCTGGAGTCACCAAGATGTATCAGGATATTCATCACCAGTACTGGTGGCCAGGTATGAAGAGGGATGTTTCTGGTTTTTTCATGAGATGCTCTACTTGTCAGCAGGTGAAGGCAGAGCATCAGTGACCAGCACGTCTTTTACAGCAGTTACCCATTCCGGAGTGGAAGTGGAACGATGTTGCGATGAACTTTGTGACCGGGTTTCCGAGGTTGCCTCAGGGGAACAATGCTATTTGGGTTGTCGTCGACAGGATCACGAAGGTTGCTCACTACTTTCCGATCAAGGAGACCTTCAGTGTCGATGATCTGGAATGACTTTACATTAGAGAGATCATTCGTCTACATGGAGTTCCACACTCCATTTTTTCAGACAGGGATACACGCTTTACCTCTTGGTTCTGGCAGGGACTTTAGAAGTCCTTGGGTACAAAAGTACTTTTGAGTACAACGTACCATCCCCAGACTGATGGCCAGTCTGAGCGCACAATTCAGGTGCTTGATGATATGCTCCAAGCTTGCATCCTAGACTTTGGAGGTTCTTGGGAGAAGCATATCCCTCTTGTGGAGTTCGCCTACAACAACAGTTATCAGGTGACTATATAGATGGAACCATACAAGGCTTTGTACGGTAGGCCATGCTGATCACCCTTATGCTGGATGGAGGTAAGAGAGGCAGCTTTGTTGGGCCCTCATCTTGTTCAGGAGACTTTAGACCAGATAGAGTTGATTTGGAAGAGGATGGATACGACACAGTCTCAGCAGAAGTCTTATGCTGATCAGCAGAGATGACCTCTGGAGTTCGAGGTCGGGGATCAGGTTTTTCTGCGTGTCACACCGAGGTTGGGGCACAAGAGGATTCAGAGGCAGGGTAAGCTTTCACCGCAGTACGTCAGGCCGTTTGAGGTTTTGGAGAGAGTTGATCCGGTCGCCTATCGGTTGCAGCTACCCCAGAGGTACCGGGCCATGCACGACGTTTTCCACATCTCTAAGCTCCGATGTTACTTTTCAGACCCATATCATGTCTTTCAGCCTGAGGAGGTTGAGCTCAAAGTGGATGCATCGTTTGAGGAGTATCCCATCCGGATTGTCGATTGCAGTACGAAGGTTCTATGTGGGCGGTCTGTCCCTCTGGTATGGGTGCTATGGCAGCATGGGCGAGTACATGATGAGACGTGGGAGAGGGAGGCCGATGTACGATCACAGTGGCCGGAGCTGTTCGGGACTTCTTCTTCTATGCCTCGCTAGGGAAATTCAGGGATGAATTTCTTTAAGGGGGGAAGTTTGTAAGAACCCGTATCTTCTTTTCAGGTACGTATTTCCTTTTTCTGGAGTTTTTGAGAAAAATGAAGTTTCTGGAAATTTTTTAAGTACACGTCGTGTACGTTATGTGTACACGCCGTGTACTCTTTTCCCGCTTGAAGCCATGTGCTGGACGTGTCTGGGCCACACACACGGTGTGTAGGGGTGACGTGGAGGCCGATTTTGGCGGAGTACGGAAAAAACCACTACATGCCGTGTACTCTAAAAGTACACACAATGTACTTTTTTTTCATTAAACAGACCAGGGTCGCGCCTAATTGAGGAAAACATCTTCTTCTCCAACTTCTTCGTCTGAGTGCGACCGTACGACCTCAGATATTTGATGATCCCCCACCTCGCCGTACATTCTCCGATTCAAGCACCGTTGATTTCATTGGAATCGCAGCGGTGATTTCTCCCTTCTTCTTGTGCCTTGTTTTACAAATCCTCTTCTTTCTCTTGTTATCATGGTTTATGTGTTTCAGATGGTTTCTTAGATCTACGACTTTCTAAGGTGAATCTGTCATCGCTATTCACGTATATCGATCCCCTAGCATCAAGTTAGGTGGTTTGTGCCTTTATGTAGATAGTCTTTGAGTATTTTGTGCAAATTCCACCAATACCCTTGAACGGGGTATTGCGTGTTTCCTGTTTTGCCTCTATTTTTGCCTGCTATTCTTGATTGCTTGAGTAGAGGTAAATGCTTGTAAATTTTGGATATGTTATACGGTGTTCATGTGCTTTGCCTTGCATGTTTTTATTATTAGGAATTTCCAGTTGCCATGCCTAGTTGTAGGATTGTGGAACTGTTATACTATTATGCTGCTGTGCCTTAGAATGATAAACAAGTAGTTCTTGAGGTTTACTTGGGCGATACACGCGCGCTGAGCATGTTAATTTTACACAGGACTGTGAGAACCTAGCGTAGTAGACCATAGGGAGAATGGACGTAAGGGACTCTCCAGTGTGTCTTTTAATACGATGCGTGACCATAAGGAGAATTGATGATGAGTGCTTCCCCAGAGAGTTTGTAGTTCCTTGACGCGGACCACATGGTGAATGAGATGTTGAGTGCTTCCCCAGAGAGCCTTTAGCACGACACGAGACTATAAGGGGAATTCATAGTGAGTGCTTCCTCAGAAAGTATACTCTTAGCTGAACCAGAGGGGTGAGACTGTGTGTGCCTCCTAGAGGGTTGCTAGTACTTGTAGGTTGAACCATAGGGGTTAGGATGTGAGAGCTACCCAGAGGGTTACCCGTTTTCTTCTTGTTGCTGGTTGTTTACTTGTGTACTTTATATACTAGAACTGTGGATTGTAGCCGTTGTGTGCTTTTATGTTTACTGCTTCTTGCACTCTTACTTGACTTATATTCATTAACTGTTAGGCACAAATATTTGGGTGGTTTCCTACTAGGATTGTATCTCACACCCTGTTTGGGCCATGCTTTTGGGCCCAAGCAGACTATGTTGTTGCAGGTATAGATAATGGCAAGAACCCTTCTACTTCAGGTGTTTGACTTGCTGTGGAGTTGGAGAGAATGGGACTGAGCTAAGACTTGTGATGCCGCTGGAGTTGCTATTGCTTTAGTACTTTGTGTTCAGTTTTATTTCAGCACGTTGTTGTGTTTTATGTTATCCTTAGATACTTGTACCTACTGCATCATTATCATCATTGCTATATATTTTCTCTTCCGCTGTTTGGTTTCAGTTATGTATGTTGTTACTGCTTTCACTATTGACCGTTGTTTTCCTTACCTTGTATACCTTACCAAATGAGGGAATAGTTTTCCCAATAATTTACTAAGGCCCTCGCTGCTAGTCGGCAGCCTCTGGCGTTTGGGGAAATGTGCTTGAGGTCATGTGGCGAACCGGGTATGGGGCACCAGTGGAGGGGCTCCGGATTCGGGTCGTTACAAGGACCTACGCAACCGTGTTTAAAGAAATAATTGAAATAGGAGTAATCATTTCAAATTTTCTATATTTTATTCACCACATTTAACCATTTTAAGTATTTAACTACCAATTATATTACCCACATTTGATTATTGCTTTAATCAACTAAGCTAGGAGACATAAACTGCTTAGGATAAATATCATGCCATGAAGTTAGATTTACTTATCAATAAATTTGAATGATAAAAATGGGTAAAATAATTAGTAGTGATAAGTATGTGGATTAAGATTTAAAAAATCATGTTTCAGGGGAACATGTTGATCATTGAAAATGAAATTTTTCTAAGATTTGACCATGATTTGAATTTTTGATATTTCAATTAATTGATTTAATTATTTGTATGAATTTCCATGAGTGATTTTCCTAACCATTTTTATCATTCTCGATACATCCAAAAAGCCAATATTTCTCATTATTTAGTTCATATATTTCTTTATAAAACTAACCATTATTTATTCTAGAGATTTCTTTTCATCTTATTGAAGCTATGGATTTTTAAAATGATTGGGGCATTATTTTTGTTAGCCCTTATCCTGAGACTCACATGACAATAATCTTTGTTAAATCCCATAGAATCTATGAACAACCTTTTTAGGAAATGAGCCATGTTACAAGCCCATATTATTCTTTCCTACCTTCCTTTAAATATTTTGTATGATTATCAAACGTAAGAGTAGGGGAAAATGTGACTGGTGGAAGGGATATAGATTTTATAAGGAATAAGTGTGGGGAAAATTTCATGATATTTGGGGAAGGCACATTTATTATATTTATTACACACCCTCTAAAAAAAGAAAAATAAAATAAAAAAGGGTTGTGTCTAGAGAAATTAAAAAATCACTATTTCTTGACCGGTGATCTTATTATAACTATTAAAAATAATGTCATGAAGAGATAATTTGGGGTTGGGTGATGGATTTGAGAATTTTCCCTAACAAAAATTCTGAAAAAGAAAAGAAAATAATATAATAATAATAAAAGTGTGTGTTTCATTTATTGCATTTTATCTCTTCATGAGCCTACTCTGAAATACTGGGGGAAGATGAGACTTTCATTGAGATATTTTTTATTATCATATAAATTACTTTAGATAAGAAATTTATTTTTGATCCTTAATTGATTTAAATAATTTTCCTACCTACCCTAATCCTTAGAGTCATTTGATCCTAAATAGTGAATCCCTCATGATTATTTGTTATTTTTTATTTACACGATGAAGATGTTAGATTCCTTGTAATCCTATGGAATGTGTCATGTTCCTGAGGTATGTTCATCACTCTATTTACAATAATAACTTGATGATGAGAAGAAAAATTAATGTGAGGTAAATTAAAAATGGAATGCGTATTAATAATTAATTGAAAAACGAAAATGGATGAACAAAAAGGCTTGGATATTTCAAAAGATGAAAATTAAAATAGATGGTTGATTTGTATTCGTTAAAAAATGAGGCATTGATAAATTTTCTACCTATGATTATCAAACATTTAATTTTCCATTTTATCAATTTCTTTTGTTGAAATTTAATTTAAACTATGGTAAGGTGATCATCCTTTGTAGTTTGTTGAGATTCCATCCCTAAGGAAAAGTATGAATTCATTTCTGGGGGTATTTGATATCTGTATTTCATGAATGTATTTTATGGTGTTTTAATATATTGATTTCTATATTTAAATGATTATTCTTTCCAATGTGTGAAAGGTTTAACTCATTTTTTGTTTTATGATAGGATACAACAAATAATTGATAAAGGATAAAAAAGATACTTCGCGCCACAAGCAAAGCAAAGAGACATGAAACCAGATTTATGAGGATGATCATGGAGAACTTATAAGGCACATAACTAAATAACTAATACAAAAAAGGATTCTAGAGAAGAAAATTGACATTACACACCTTGTAGTCATTACAAGTTGTGAATCAGTGCATGTCATGAAAGAGAGACATGTCGTGAAGTAGAGGAAATAAGTCAGAAATGAAGTTGACATGTGTCATGGTGTGACACATGTATGTCATGCCATGAAACATTTAATGTATTCATAGAAAAACACAAGTTGTGATTTTGGTACATGTTGTACAATATTTACACACCGTGTAATCATTACAAATCGTGTAAAGAGTCAGGACATGATTAAAAAGGCTAGATTTGACGTATCTTTATTTGTTGACATATTTTAACACCCATGACCCACCCATGACCAACTTTTGACCATTCCTTTATGTCACTCATTAATACTCAAGCCCATATGGAGCCTATAAATGGAGGTCCAACCTACTTCTATAGAGGAGATCTCAGAGACTAAAGCATGGATTGAGAAGTTTCACTATGCAAAGTCCTCCCCAGTTTCATCTCTGTTTTCATTATGCATTCTTTTTTTCTATAATTACCTCTTATCCTCTCAACACTAGGATGAGGGGGAAACCTGCCTTGTGCTAGAGTTATGTAATAGAAGGGGAAAGGTGATGTTGGATTGATTTATTTTCCCTTATTCATGTATTTGGATTTCTGTGATTTCTTCAATCAATTTCCAATCCCTTTATTTTACTTTTATCATGAACATTGATATTTGAACCTAAAAGGAACCTTAAAATTGTGAAAATAACAACTGTAAAGGATGCATTACCATTTTCAAACTTATGGGAATTAGGTTTAAATATGGTATTGAGACAAAATTGATTCAGAAAAACCCTAAATTACTCGACGAATGGAAATAGGGGATTGTCGCGTCAAGGAGGGTACACCATGACCATTGGATCTCTCTATTTCTGAATCCGAAGCCAATCATGGATTAATCAACCTATTTTCCAAAATCCAATTTTATATGAACCCTGAAACTATAAAACCCATGCACACTTTTCAAATATGATTCCAAAACAATAAATTTTCTTTGCTTTCCTCTTTAATTTTCTTAAACTCAATAAAACCCATATTTTATTCACCTCTTTATTCAATTTATTAAAACCAATTATTTTGAAAACCTAATCAAATTAATTCATTATCTCTATGGGTTCGACCTTGAACTTTCAAATACAACATTTTAATTAATTGAGCAGCATAGTTTGAGTTTTAATAAATTTTGTATTTTGATTAGACCCATAGGGAAATTACGGCGCCCCACGAGAATGTTAATAACCTTTTCAAAAATCCTAAAATAAATTCTTTATCAATATTAAAATCAGGTAACTTACCCTTCCTAACAGATTCAAGATTTTCCTACAAATATTGATCCCGGTTTTGATCTCTCTTAATTCTTTCTAACAAAGTTGACTATAATGAAACTTGAAACAAAATAGAGGATGTCCCTCCATCCAAAACTTGTAGGCCAATATTTATCAAATCATTAAACAAAGGGTAACATTCCAAAAATAACATGGTTAATGTAGAATTATTATTTTTGACTCAAAGCATCGAACACTTTGTTTTATTTTCCAGGATGGTAATAAATTGTACAATCACAATCCTTGATTAGTTCCATCCATATTCTCCATATCATGTTATGTTCTTTATGAATTAATATATACTTAAAACTTTTGTGATCAATATATATTTCACACTTTAATCCATACAAATTATGCCTCTAAATTTTTAATGTAAAAACAATAGCAGCTAATTCCAAATCATGTGGAGGGTAATTTAACACATGAGGTTTCAACTGATGTGAAGCATAAGAAATTAACTAATCATTATTAATTATGAAATAACCAATTCCTTTCAATGAAGTATCACTGTAGTTGATGAATTATCCATTTAATAAAGGAAAGGCCAAAACTAGAGAATTCACCAATCTTCTTTTTATATACTAAAAACAATCATCACATTCTTTTTTCTAGATAAACTTAACTATTTTTCATGTTAACTTAGTCAGTGTGTTAGAAAACTGAGAAACGTTTTCAACAAACCAATGGTAGTAACCCGCTAATACAATAAAACTATAAATATATATGATATGTTTGGGTCTTGTACATTCTTCAAAAACTTTTGTTTTTGTAGGTTCAATAGTTATTCTATCTTTATAAAAAATATTTCTATGGAAATAATTTTTTTGCAACCAAAATTCACACTTTCTAAATTTCCCATATAGTTTATTTTCTTTTAAGGTTTGAAAAAAAATCCTTAGGTGTCTTTTATATTCCTCTTAAATTTTAGAATACAAAAAAACTTCATCAATAAACAAAACCTAAAACTTGTCTAAGAACTCATGAAAAATTCTATTTATAAGGTCCATAAATATAGCAGGTGCATTATATTACCCAAACGACATAACTACAAACTCATAGTGCCCATATATAGTCTAAAGCACAATATTCATAATTTCTTCTTTTTTCACATTTAACTGACAGTACCCCGACCTCAGGTTAACCTTAAACAATGAATATTAGCCTTTTTCAGTGGCTAATCACACCCCCAACTTGAGTTTTTCTAGTCCTAAGAAAAATATACCTCAAAAATATGAAATTTGAATTCCCTTTTACAAAAACATTTTAATACACATTGCTCACCCAAATACCTCATACCAAAAAATTATGAAACCAATAAAAATAATTTTAAAAAAGCTAGGTCTAGAGGAATATCTCAAGTCCAAGCCCATTCCTTTGTTCAAATTAATCACCACATTTTATCCAATTTAAATTAAGTATAATGAAGTGTTGTGAGTCACAATAGACATGGGGGGTTCATCTTTATTAAAGGGATAAAATATGGAAGCACTAGGTGGAATCAAATTTTAATATTAAGATGAGTATTCATTTTTTCTATTTTTTTATTTTTTTTTGTGTTTTTTTGTTGCAATTTTTCCATGGTAATTGAAATTGAACTCAATCGAGTCAACTCATGTTGCAAGACATTGTCGATGACTCCCAGGTTCAAAGACCTTAGGGAATAAAGTGAAGCTCACATACTCAGGAATCATCTCGAGTTTACTCAATCAAAAACAAATTCAAATTACAAAAAATAGAGATAAAATTCCCAAATATAGGCTAGAAAACTATGGATTCATGATCCCCAAATGCCTAAATCCACACATTAGGTCAATCCATTTCTCTACGCACAATTGATTTTTTGTTTGATTTTTTTTCTTTATTTTTTTTAATTTTTTTGAATACTCATATTAAAATTAAAATGATCACCAAACCTATTCCATTTATTATGGGACCCCAAGAACTCAAAATAATACCCCACAATCCATATGATGTGCATTGTGTTCTTTTGTTATTAAATTAATGAAAATATAAATGATGAAAAATCACATCGGACAACCAAAATTTCCAAAATCTATGCACATGAACTTAAAAATGCATTAAAATCAGAATCAAGGCTTGAAAAATTATTTAATATTGAATTTAAAAGTGTGAAATGTGTATTATCATGTTCAATATTAAATAAATTTTTCCTTCCACGCATTTTTTTATGCACACAAAAGCATTTTTTTTTATTTCATCTCCCCCCAACTTAAAATAACATTATCCCCAGTGTTTAAAGAAAATAAAATTTATAAGGGGTAAGAGGTATAAGAGAGGAGTTATAAAAGGATTTTGAAATAAGAAACATAGAATAAAGTTACCTGGTTTTTGATGTTGAAGTTCATGACACTCTTGATTACTCCTTTGATCTCTATGTCACTCATAGAAGTCTCATTAATGACGATAGTTTGTGTTTGTAATCCTGGAGGAAATATGTATTGCCTAAAAATCCATCAATCTCAGTAGCCCCTGACTCACAAACACCAACATAATTAGAACACAATGGAAACCCCTTTATGTTACCTTACTAAAAATAAACAAAAACACAAGGAAAGGAGAAAAAAAATAGTTGTTTACTTTGAAACTCCAAACCTTGAGTAAATGTATAGGTAAAGGCCGATTTGCCTCCCAAAAAGTGATTTGTTTAATGTCGTTAGCCCGACATGGACCCTAAATCTATAAATTTTTTCCTGGTTCATAGGTTGGCTCAGTTAACTCATCCTCTATTTCCTATTTATTTAATGATTCAATGAATGGTTTTAGCCTATGACCATTGAATTTGAAAATGTGACCACTTGTGGGATCCTGAATCTCTACTACCCCATGGGGGTACACATGATGCACTATGAATGGACCCAAAAATCTAGACCTTAACTTTCCTGGGTGTAAATTAAGTTTTGAACTATAAAAGAGAATGAATTTTCCTGGTTCAAAGTGTTTAACTTTGAGATTACTAGATTTTTAGGCTTGAACTCTAGCTTTATTTATCCTTGAATTTTAATAATCCTCCATCCTAAGTTCCTCAAGTTCATTAAGATCTAATTTCATCTTTGATTCAGGAAAAGAAATGTCAAAGTTCATTTTTTTGATTTCCCAAAAGGCCTTATGCTCAACTTCAATAGGTAAATGGCATGCTTTTACATAAACCAAACTATATGGGGAAATTACTAGGCTGGTTTTTAATGAAGTAAGATACGACCAAAGGGAATCCAAGAGTTTTTCGGACCAATCTTTCCTAGAGGGATTGACAGTTTTCAAGAATTTTCTTAATCTCCCTATTTTCTAACTCATCTTGACCATTGGTTTAAGGATGGTGCATAGTGAAAACTTTATAAGAAATCCCATACTTATAAATGAGTGAATAGAATGAGTGTTTGCAGAAATGGGTTCCTTGATCACTGATTATAGCCATAGGAATTCCAAATTGAGAAAATATGCGCTCTTTTAGAAATCAGATCATAACATGATGGTCATTGGACATGGTGGGAATAGCCTCAACCCATATCGAGACATAATTGACATCTAATAGGGTGTATAGGTATCCCCTAGAGTCTGGGAAGGGTCCCATGAAATCAATTCCCCAATAATCAAAGATTTTGATGACCAGAATGGGAGTGAGGGCATTTGATTTCTTTTGGTAATGGATCCTAATTGATGAAATTGAGGAAATTTTTTGTAGAATTGGTAGGAATAATTAGTGAGGTTAGGCTAGTAGAAACCAATTTGGAGGACCTTTTTAGTGGTTTTATTTTTGGAAAAGTTGTAACTCCCTACCCCAGTTACCCAGATTCAGTGCATTATTACGCATTATTGACATGATCACAAAAGATCAAGTCTCTAAAGACCGATTAGTTTAGTAGCCTTAAAATTACTAGATACATTCATAAGTTTTAAATTACATCATAAAATGGAAAACTACAACAAATTTGTTTCCGTAGACAACACTGAGATCCCATAGACTATCCCTGCAGGCCAGTCATAATATACTTCTTTGCATTCTGGGAAAAATAAAACATAGAAAGGTGTGAGATCAGATGATCAGTAAGGATAACAATAAATCAGAAGCTTTCATAAATAATAATAAACATTTAAGGAAATGTATAGAACTAAAACAAAATCCTTTTAAACTTGAACTTCAGCATAATATGGAAAAGTTAAAATCAAAATAATGCCATTTACTTACTCACATTGATATTCTACTAGTCAAATAATCACATGAAATATCAATAGACACTTTAATAATGATGGAATGCATAATTCCAGACTATCATAACCACATAGTCAAGGCCTTGCGCCAAGAATACAAATAAGATTTTGTCAAGGCCTTATGCCAAGACACTAGTTTGTCTCATGAGATCTACCGATGCATCGAGGAGCTATAGCGGGCTCCACCCATCACTTACTAAGTCCAATGCATTCCTCATATGAAAAGGTTTAAACATAACATAAACATTCATATTAAAACTAGCATACGAAATGTCAATACTTTATCCATAAACCATGAATGCTATAAAAATAACACATCCAGTCAACATATCACAATACTTTTAATACAATATGGAAGTTTTGTATCATAATAAATCAACTTCAAATAAGCTTAGAATCCATCAAAGGATATTGATATAGATGAAATCACAACTATTTGAGAGAAATATATCTTTTTTGAAATCATTTAAAAGTCACAAAATTATAAAAGAAAACATTTACTTTGAAAATATTCTTATAAGCTTGTAAGGTAAGCTTAGACAATTTTATAATAGTGGAAAATAGCCACACCCACTGTATAAGTTAAAAAAAACATTCTTACCTTAATTTTGACAAAAAGGTTAAAAAGGACCTTGTTTGGAAAATTATAGAAATATTCCTTTATAAAAATCTTATAAAAAGTCAAACAAGGGTATAAATGACTTTAAACCATTGTCTATTAAATAGTAAAAATGTTTTGAAATACATTTTTAAGAAACATGGATGTGGATGATAAAGAGGTCCCAGTAGATAATTACGTATAAACAACCTTAGATAATGAAGATATTGTGAAATAAACCCTTACCTAGTACTTTTCATTGGTAGAGGGTAGGTTAACCTCCTGTATAATAGTGAAATAATTTTTATTAAATTATACAAGAATCATATAAATTAATATGATATCATATATGATCTTTTAATATCTCTTTGTTAATAATATATTAGTATTATCATCGTTTTGGGTGTTAAATTACTAGTTTTATTTTATATGTTTTGTAACATAAGCCGTGTTTTTATGGATATGTTGTATATTATTCATATCCAGAATTATATCAAGTACTTAAACATTATTTTCAATCATCAAATGAAAATTATTCTTGAATGGATACGATGGGGAATGTATCTCATCACGTTCCTGGAGATGATATATCATATTTATAGAATCATTATCATGTTATATTTATTATTTACATCAATTATACTCATTATTATACCCATCCAAATGATGAAGCGTTTGAATAGAAAACTACACCACGACGTGGAGAAGGTAAGCCGTACGTACGCACGTATGGTGACATTGTCATTTATAGGATGGATAGAATAAAAAATATTGTTGTGAAATTTTTATAATAACATCACAGTATATAGAATATACTAGAGTTATTATATTATAATGGAAAAAAAGGAAAAGGAAGTGTAAGAAGAAAAGAACTTGAAAGAGGGTGGTGAATTTATTACCTCTTCTTCGGGTGTTTCCTTTTGAGTTGATCAAAAGGGATCCTTAGGTTGGCTTTCTGACTAAAGTAAGGCCTCTAGGTTGAAGTGAGAGAATTTGGGAGGATATTTGGTTAGGGTTTGGCTGAGCCAAATGACTTTGAAGGTGTGAATTAGAGAGAAGAGAGAGTTCCCTTTTATAAGAGGGGTGAGGGGCACCTTAGGAAAAGCTAGAAATATTATTTTATAATAAATTTATATTCAGTTTATAATAGATTAAAAGTAACTTATTTAGAGGATAGGGTGGGTATGGGTCAAAATAATTTCAACCAATAGATTTTAGACAGGTTTAGGTCACCATATTAACCTTATCATTTATATTTAACTCTTAGTTAAATAGTTTGACATATACCATGTCTCTTTGTATTTTTATATTATATGGTTAATAAACTTACTATAACAAGTCAAGAGAACCCCAAGTGGTTCATTATTAATATATATAACCTTATCTAAGTCCTTTAGCCGAACCTTATATTTTTAGGAATATAATATCAATTAATAATATAATATTTGTTTTAAAAACTCTTTTATGTCAATTTTGACACTATTTGGTATTTTGTTATTTATAAATTCATAACAGCATTATTACTTAGAAAAAAATTTATTTAATCAACCCTAACATGTCATATTAACCTATAAAATTAGTGTAATTCATAAAATGTCTCAAATTACATTTATTTGGGTATTTTTAATATCAATTATTTTAATATTTCATTAATAAGGTAATTACTGCATCATCATCGTGTCATAAATAAATTAAATTATTTAATGTCTACAAATTATAAATAAAATACAATTATGTAGGAAATATTCCTATCTTTCTAATGAATATTTATAATTGAATTTATCTTCTGTATAACCCTATATTAAAAATGTTTTAGTTATTAAACTTTGATTTTTAACACTTTTAACTCTTCCTTGAATTAAATAATAATAAATGTCCTAATCTAATCCAAGTGGACATAAATGATCATATTTTATTCCTAAGGTTGTTTTTTGTCTATATTCACTTATCCAATAGAATTAGGACATGTGTTAGGGTAAAAATAATATCAATTTTACCTTTAATTACCCTATTTACTTTTAACCGTGGTAAATAAAAGTAAAAAGTTACTATTCAACAAAAATTATTTTTTATCTCATTGAACCAAATTTTAATTACTGATATCAACCGTGTCTATCGGATTTTTGAAATTCAACTTACAGAAGCAATAAAATTAAGTTTTATGCAATTTTACAAAAGCTCATAGGAGGTGGGTAAAAGACGATAACAAGTTCAATAAAATTTTATATATCTAAAATTAATATAAAATGACTCCAATGAAGTGCATTGAACTTATATATGTATTATGTATCTATTTTGACCTAAAATAAATTTAAATAAAATAAGTAATTATTTAAATAAAAAGTCGGTTTTAACTAATAACCCAGTGTTTTTCACTATTCATCAAAAATTGAAAGATTTCAGAAAAATACCAAAAATTCACCCTAAGATAATTTCAATATTACGAATTCAAAAATGAAGTCCATTTTGAAAAATAAAGTTTATAAAATTTCAAAAAGTGGGTATTACTATTCATAACAGCTAGTTTGATTGGTTGTGGTGTGTTAGAACTCGAAGTTGCGTACAACACACGCTATTGTATTATTCAAAGAGAAGCGTACCATATAAAATTGGAGTGTTACATTCTACCCTCCTTCAATAAATTGTGTCCTCACAATTTTAAATTTTTATTCGAAAATAAAAGGTTGAAAATAGAAAATACCTTTGTGGAAAACCCATATCAGAAATAGGGTTAATAAAATTTAGTTTTAATAAGAGGGAATGGGAAATGAGAATGTCACCACCAAATTAGGGTTTCAAATAAGAGAACATTGGTGGAAATTATAAACACGTAATTTGAGGAAAACGTAAATATTTATAGGGAGTTATTGAGGTCATCAATCACAAACAAGTGTAAAATTGAGGGCCTCAAAGCCATCAATCTTTGATGATTTAAAATATCATCAGTTCAACAAAACATAAGTTATTAAGATAACAAATTTTTGGTTTTAATATCCCTTACCTAAAGTTTAAGAATTAATTTCTTCATATAATAAGATATATATATATATACTTGACAAGTAGAGTTTCATCCTTCAACTAATTTCTACCACAAACTCATATTTCACTTCAAAAGATAATAGATCTCAAAAATATTATATTTCTTCTAATTGTATAAGGTTCCAAATATTAAAACATACCATTAAAATGAAGAAAAATATTTTGTAATAACCAGGGAATTCCTATAGGCTAGTGGTAGGTAATAAAGGCCTGTCACACTGTGGTTGTAGGTTCAATTCCTGTAGCTTTGTCCGACATGACGGGTTATCGTCCGACCTGCAGGTTGTCCTTTTCCTAAAACTATAGTATCATAATATTCCAAAAATAATCATAAGAAATGTTTTAACCTTAAACAATGCTATCAAAAGTTCAGATTAATCCATTCCAAACATTATATTTATCCAAAGTACCTCTGTCCAGAATCTCTGTAAAAGGTATCTAAATTCCAAAATCAATTGTAACATCAGATTCCCCAAACAATGTAAAGTTTATCTTATTATCACATACTAAAAATATGATTACCTTATTCAAATTAAAACCATAATGAAAACAATAAGTAATGTAGTATAATCCTTATATATATCACATTATTCTTATAATTAGAATATAATCCTTGAGTCCAAAAACACAAATACATTAATTATTCCACTTCAACTGTAGTAACAACATAAGCTTGGCCTTGATCCCTTGGCCTTTTCTGAGGTAAGTTTCTCTGACTCTTAGGACATTAATTTGTATAATTCCCCATTTCTCTACAATTGTAGCATTCTACATTGACAACCTCTTTCTTTCCCTTGCAATCCCGAGCCTGGTGACCTTTTTATACACATTTATAACAAACTCCCATTCCTTTTAGGCAAGTACCGAGGTGTTTCTTCCCACAATTATCACATAATAGAAAATACTTCTTTCCCTGTTTCCCTTTATCTGTCTCTTGCTCCACCATTATCTTCTTCTCTTACTTTACTTTATTTTCATAAGATTTAGAGAATTCCTTTTCTGTCTTGATAGCACATGATACAATATCTTCGTACGATGAGAAGGATTGTGAGACTAATGCTCGATGGAGAAATGGTTTTAACCCATCAAAGAAATGATCAATCTTACTTATTGGGTTACGTATATAATCTGTAGCATGCCTTGCTAACCTAGTAAAGTTAGCCTCATACTTTCCGACATTATCATACTCCTTTTGGCTTAGACTCAGAAATTGTCTTTCCATATCTGCTCGATGGTCATGAGGAAATTATTTTTCTAAGAAAATATCTTTAAACTACCTCCATTACATATTTGATACTTCATCATCTTCCTTCTTGTTTTGAATCAATGACCACCATTGATCAGAATCTCCAGTGAGGTGGTAAACTGCCATGACAACCTTTTCCCTTTCACTACTCCCCAAGGCGTGGAATATTTTCTCTAAGGAATTTATCCATTGCTCAGCTACTAGTGGATTTGTACCGCCATTAAATTTTGGTGGTTGTTGCCTCATGAAGTGATCTAACATTGATCCTCTATGCTGCGGATCAGGGTGCTCCACACGGGTAAGGTTATTATTCATAACCTGAGTGAGTTGTTCCAGTATGGTGATTAGCTGATCAGAACCAGTTGCATCACCAGCTCCACTATAATTATCTTGAGTAGGAGGGAAATACCTATATGGATTATGTGCATTGATACATTTTCCATTCCTTCCACTGGGCTCCATTTCTAAAAAATGGCACAAACTAGATTAGTTTATGGATCACAATACATAATTCCATACTTGTAAAACACTTAACATAAATTGAACAGTTTAAGGATATAATCCATAATCATAAAAATGTTTTCTTTGAGGAAGTATATAACCATAAACCCTTCATAATGGTTTGTAAAGAAAATGAGAATTATCCTAAGCATATCCCCCGGGAGTGTCGTAACCAAGAGTGCAGCAAGGCCCGTTGTCATGCACTAGTTCCCGTTTGAGTCTAGCTCAAAGTGGTGTTTTTGGGTTTTACCCCTAGGTACATATGTTCCAGAGCTATCTCTACCTGCTCATATCCAGATAGGGATGTATTTCTTGGAAAACTCACAAAATCTCTACAATACCAAAATTCTAGGAAGTTCTTATATACTAATACTCAAAGTCAATCTTAGGGCTATGTGCTCTAATCAAAGTTTATCTAAATCTAGATTCCAAGGTTTATTACTAAACTTCCTCTAATACTAACTATAATGCCCTGACCCCAGTTACCCAGAGTTGGTGAATTATTACGTATCATTGGAATGATCACAAAAGATCAAGTCTCGAAAGTCCGATTAGTTTAGTAGCCCTGGAAGTACTAGATACATTCATAAGTTTTACATTACATCAAAAAATGGAAAACTAAAACAACATTGTTTCCATAGACAACACTGAGATCCCATAGAATATCCCTACAAGTCAGTCATAATATACTTATTCGCATCCTGGGAAAAATAAAACATAGAAAGGGGTGAACTCAGATGCTCAGTAAGGATAACAATAAAGCGAAAGCTTTCATAAATAAGAATAAATATTTAAGGCAATGTTTAGAACTAAAACAAAAGTCTTTTAAACTTTAACTTCAGAATAATATGGAAAAGATAAAATCAAAATAATGCCATTTAATTACTCACATGGATATTCTACTAGTCGAATAATCACATGCAATATCAATATCCATTTTTATAATGATGGAATGCATAATTCCAGACTATCATACCCACATAGTCAAGGCCTTGTGCCAAGACTAAAAATAAGATTTTGTCAAGGGATTGTTCCAAGACACTAGTTTGTATCATGATACCTACCTATGCATCGAGGAGATATAGGGGGCTCCACCCATCACTTACTAAGTCCAATGCATTCCTCATATGAAAAGGTTTAAACATAACATAAACATTCGTATTAAAACTAGCATACGAAATGTCAATACTTTATCCATAAACCATGAATGGTATAAAAATAACATATCCACAGTCAACATATCACAAAACTTTTAATACAATATGGAAGTTTTGTATCATAATAAATCAACTTCAAATAAGCTTAGAATCCATTAAAGGATGTTGATATAGATGAAATCAAAACTATTTGAGAGAAATATCTCTTTTTTGAAATCATTTAAAAGTCACATAATTATAAAAGAAAACATTTACTTTGAAAATATTCTTATAATCTTGTAAGGGAAGCTTCAATAATTTTATAACAGTGGAAAATAGCCGCACCTGCCATATAAGTTAAAAAAATATTCTAACCTTAATTTTGTCGAAAATGTTAAAAAGGACCTTGTTTGGAAAATGAAAGAAATATTCCTTTATAAAAATATTATAAGAAGTCAAAAAAGGGTATAAATTACTTTAACCAATTGTCTATTAAATAGTAAAAATGTTTTGAAATACATTTTTAAGAAACATGGATGTGGATGATAAAGTGGTCCCAGTAGATAATTACGTATAAACAACCTCGGATAATGAAGAGATTGTGAAATAAACCCTTACCTTGTAATTTTCCTTGGTCGAGGCTAGGTTAAAATCTTGTATAATGGTGAAATAATTGTTATTAAATTATAAAAGAATCATATAAATTAATATGATATCATATATGATCTTTTAATATCGCTTTGTTAATAATATTTTAGTATTATCGTCGTTTCAGGTGTTAACTTACTCGTTTTCTTTTATATGTTGTGTTACATAAGCCATGTTTGTTATGGATAGGTTGTATATTATTCATATCAAGAATGATATCAAGTCCTTAAACATTATTTTCAATCATCAAATGAAAATTATTCTTGAATGGATACGATGGGGAATGAATCTCCTCGCGTTCGTGGAGATGGTAATCCGTACGTACGCACGAGCAACAATATCATTCTTTTGATATTAAAAGAGCATATAATTGGAGAATATATCATATATACAGAATCATTATCATGTAATATTTATTATTTAAATCAGTTATACTGATTATTATACCCATCCAAATGATGAAGCGTTTGAATAGAAAACTACACCACGACGTGGAGACGGTAAGCCGTACGTACGCACGTATGGTGACGTTGTCATTTATAAGATGGATAGAATAAAAAATATTGTTGTGAAATTTTTATAATAACATCATAGTATATATAAGATAATGTAGTTATTATATTACAATGCAAACAAAGAAAAAGGAAGTGGAATAAGAAAAGAACTTGAAAGAGGGTGGTGAATTTATTACCTCTTCTTTGGGTGTTTCCTTTTGAGTTGATCAAAAGGGCTCCATAGGTTGTATTTATGACTAAATTAAGGACTCTAGGTTGAAGTGAGGGAAGTTGGGAGGATATTTGGGTAGGGTTTGTCCGAGCCAAATGGCTTTGAAGATGTGAATTAGAGATAAGGGGGAGTTCCCTTTTATAAGAGGGGTGATGTGCACCTTAGGAAATGCTAGAAATATTATTTTATAATAAATTAATATTCGGTTTATAATAGCTCAAAAGTGACTTATTTCAAGTCTATGGTGGGTATGGGTCTAAATCCTTTCAATAAATATATTCTAGACAGGTTTAGGTCACCATATTAACCTTATCATTTATATTTAACTCTTAGTTAAATAGTTTGACATTTACCATGTCTCTTTGTATTTTTATATTATATGGTGAATAAACTTACTATAACAAGCTAAGAGAACCCCAAGTGGTTCATTATTAATATATATAACCTTATATAAGTCCTTTGGCCGAAACTTAGATTTTTAGGAATAGAATATCAATTAATAATATAATATATTTTTTAAAAACTCTTTTATGTCAATTTTGACACTATTTGGTATTTTGTTTTTCCTAAATTCATAACAACATTATTAATTAGAAAAAAATTTATTTAATCAACACTAACATGTCATATTAATCTGGAAAATTAGTTTAATTCATAAAAAGTCTCAAATTAAATTTATTTGTGTATTTATAATATCAATTATTCTAATATTTCATTAATAAGGTAATTACTGCATCATCATTATGTCATAAATAAATTAAATTATTTAATGTATAAAAATTATAAATAAAATACCATTATGTACTAAATCTTTTTATATTTCTAATTAATATTTATAATGGAATTTATCTTATGTATGACCCTATATTAAAAATGTTTTAGTTATTAAACTTTGATTTTTAACACTTTTAACTCTTCTTTGAATTAAATAATAATAAATGTCCTAATCTAATACAAGTGGACCTAAATGATCATATTTTATTACTAAGGTTTTTTTGGTCGATATAAACTTATCCAATAGAATTAGGACATGTGTTAGGGTAAAAATAATATCATTTTTACCTTTAATTACCCTATTTACTTTTAACCATGGTAAATAAAAGTAAAAAGTTACTATTCACCAAATATTATTTTTATCTCATTGAACCACATTTTACTTAATGATATCAACCGTGTGTCTTTTATTTTTAAAATTCAAATCACATAAGCGGTAAAATTAAGTTTTATGCAATTTTGCAAAAGCTCCTAGGAGGTGTGTAAAAGACGATAAAAAGTTCAATAAAATTTTATATATCTAAAATTAATATAAAATGACTCCAATGAATTAAATTGAACTTATATAGGTATTATGTATCTATTTTGACCTAAAATAAATTTAAATAAAATAAATAATTATTTAAATAAAAAGTCGGTTTTAACCAATAACTCAGTGTTTTTCACTATTCATCAAAAATTGAAAGTTTTCAGAAAAATACCAAAAATTCACCCTAAGCTAATTTCGATATTCCAAATTAAAAAATGAAGTCCATTTTGAAAAATAAAGTTTATAAAATTTCAAAAATTGGGTATAACTATTCATAATGGCTAGTTTGATTGGTTGTGGTGTGTTAGAACTTGAAGTTGCGTACAACACACTCTATTTTATTATTCAAAGAGAAGCGTATCGTGGAAGCTTGAGGTGTTACAAAAGTGGCCTACACATGACTCTCCATGACATAATTTTAGAATGGACTCTTTCTTAGACTTGGGAACACATATCCTAATGATTTGATCAGGGTATAACTTGAAAAGGTAAGGATCATCAAACAAATAGTGTTTGAAATCAGAAATTAATTTCCTCTAAGCTTGGCTCCCTAGGAATTTTAGAATTTCACCTGTTACCAAATGGTTTTCTATGTCAACATACCATGGGAAATCACTCACAGAATAGAGGTTCTCATCAAGAAATG
The DNA here is from genome assembly GCA_963277665.1 of Viscum album. Lineage (NCBI taxonomy): Eukaryota > Viridiplantae > Streptophyta > Magnoliopsida > Santalales > Viscaceae > Viscum > Viscum album. The sequence goes on along the minus strand of OY728153.1, from coordinate 566,156,511 downwards.
AATTAGACACAAAAAGGTGATATGAGTTGTCTTTGAATTCCATCTTAGAGAGATGATCATCTAAAAATATTTCAGCACCCTTTTTATCTGTAATGGTTAAATTGAACTCTTGAAGAATAAGGACCCACCTAATCAATCTAGTCTTGGAATCTTGTTTTTTGAAAAGGAATTTTATGGCTGAATGGTTGGCGAAGACAATGATGTGTGATCCTGAGAGATATGACTTGAATTTATCTAAGGAAAATACAACAACAAGTAACTCTTTCTCAATGGTGGTGTAGTTGATTTTTGAATCATTTAATGTTTTTCTTGAATAAGCAATGACACATAGAGTTTTCTCACAACTTTTTCCTAAGACTACTCCTACAGTGAAGTCACTCGCATCACACATGAGCATGAACAAAAGTTTCCAAATGGGAGATTTCATGATAGGTGGAGAGATAAGAGATGAATCAAGTGTAGAGAATGATTACTCATAGATTTCTATCCCTAAAAATGGAGAATCATTCACCAGAAGAGAACAAAGTGGTCGGGAAATGGAGCTAAAGTTACTAATGAACCTTCTATAGAAACCAACATGTCCTAAGAAGGACCTCACTTCCATGAAAGTTTTAGGAGAGGGAAGGTGAAAAATAATATCGACCTTAGCTTTATCAAATTCAATCCCTCTACCAGATACTAGATGACCTAGAACAAGTGAAGGTACTAGGGGCATTACAAAACCCAAAGGGCATGCGCTTGAAGGAAAAAGTTCCGAATGGAAAAGTGAAGGTTTTTTTTCCTTGATCCTCTAAGGAGACCTCAATTTTATTATACCCTAATAATCCATCTAGGAAGAAGTAGAATTGATGACCCGCCACTTGCTCAAGGAATTAATCAATGAAGGGAAAAGGGAAATTGTATTTCTCTGTACATGAGTTGATCTTCCTATAGTAAATATAGACTCTCCATATACTACTAACCCTTTAGGGGAGAAGATCACCATCCTCATTGGTTATAACAATGATTCCATATTTCTTTGGTATAACTTGAATTGGGCTTATCCACTCACTCTCAAAAATGGGGTAGATAATACTCATTTTCAACAACTTACGAAGTTCTTTCCTTACCACATCCATAATATCAGGATTGAGTCTCCGTTTATTTTGATGACATGGTTTGGATTTAGATTCAAGAACAATCCTATAAGTTCCAATGAGTGGGCTAATCCCAAGAATATCAGAAAGGGTCCATCCAGTAGCTTTTTTATACTTTTATAGGACATCTAGAATCATCCTCTCTTTATTATCTTCAAGAGAGGAATAAATGACAATAGGAAATACTCGATTGGCCCCTAAGAATGAATACTTGAGTGATGATAGTAAGACATTAAATTCAAGATCATATTGGTTAACACTTTTGAAATAAGGATGGGACTTTGTATCAAAATCAGTCTTTTTTTCCAAATTTATTAGCCAAATTAGTTCCTTTTGAATAGAAGTTTCAACCACCACATTGTCTAGATCAGTGTCATGAATGGGTATGGACTCAATGTTACTGATTTCACCAATGGTATCATTGATTAGTGATTCGATAAAATCATCAAAAGAGATTTCTAAAAGAGATTCAAGCCAAGGAGACAAATTTCCCTCATGTGAACAAAGGAAATAAATATCTTCTTGACTTAAACATACTTCAATAATTCCTTGATGTTCCTCTTGTTCACTATCAACACTACCAATCAAATTAACCCCATGGACCTCTTAATCATCCCCAATTTGAGAGTTTTCATTGTAGATGCTCAAATAAAGGCTCATGTTTCCAAAGGTTGTTGTCATGTTCCCATTCCTAACTCAAATGACTGAGTTGATTATTACTAATAATGGATGAACAAGGATGATGGGGGTTTTATCCCTATAACCTAAGCTTGGGGGATTGTCAAGTACAATGAAGTTAGCAGGTTAAATGAAATTTTCAACTTTCATGAAAACATCCTTTAAGATTCCCTTAGGAACTCAAACACTACGATCAACAAGTTAAAGAGTGAAAGATGTGAGTTGGAGTTCTTAGAGCCCTAACTAACAATATATGGCATAAGGAATGAGGTTCACACTATCTCCTAGATCATAAAGGGATTTGACAACTTTTTTCTTTCCTAACTCAACATTGATGTATGGACATCCTGGATCTTTCAACTTTGGAGGAATGGTCCCTTGAATGGTGGTACTCACATTAGAAGCCAAAAGTACTTAGTTTTTATGGGAAAATTTCCTTTTAAAAGTTTAAAATTACTTAAGTTACTTTGATTAGGTAGGAATATTTTTGATTGAATAAAGAATTAGAATGTTCAACATAACCTGAGAGAAGATTTCCCTCAAAGTTTCATTCAGTTCTGGTTTAGATTTTCCTTTCATGACTTGAGGTAAGGGAGAATGTAATTTGATTGTTTAGTTTGGATGTAGTTTCTTATAATTGTTATTGGGTTTTTCAGAATCTTTGGGTGGTTCTTCATCATTTTCATGTGTTTTTGAAGCTTTTAATGGTTCTGGAATGGTTGGTTTAGGTTTCTTAATGGATTTCCCACTTCTTAAAATACTCACTGCTTTTAGTTGTTCATGAGAGGGTTGTGTGTAACTGGATTATCCCTTTAAGGTTTAAGATTGTACCTCCTGATTATGTATGGGTGCCTTCCCAGTTTTAATGGTTTGTAGTTCATGTTTTAGGGATGAGACTTTTGAGTTCATTTTCTCCATTTGTTTACAATACTGTCCAAGGATTGGTAGAGGGACTAATTGGGTAGGGGATTGTGCTGGTTGGTTTATCCCATGAGGATACTTTGGTTTTTGTTATTGGATAAGAGGGTGTTGGTATTGGACTAGTTTTAGTTGTAACTGGTTATTGTTTTTTGAAAATTTTGTGGAGGGTAGGGGTTTGGTCCTTGTGGTTGACTAGGTTGTTGGCTGGCTTGCTGGTTATCTTTCTAACAAAATTTTGGATGGTCGTTGTACCTTGGGTTGAAAGTGTTTTGGTATTGTGGATTCTGAAGGTTTAGATAATTGTGCTCCATTGGTGGTCCTCCTAAAAGAACATCCTTAATGGAAGGGATTTTTGGGAAGTTGTTAGTCTTGTCGTCATGTTTGCCACAAATTGTGCAAACAATCTCAACAGTTTGAATTTCATGGACCTTACTAAGATTGAACTCCTCAACCTTCTTAGTGAGTGCATCAAGTTTTTCTCTAAGGCTTTCCTCTTCCCTAAATGTGTTAATTTCACCAGATTTTAGTGGCTTCTCATAGTACGTTGATGTTCCCCATGTTTGGTTTTGTTTAGTCAGTCCCTCTAGAAACTCATAAGCATCATTTGAGGATGTTTTTAATGGTTCCATTACACATCATGTCAATGAATTGTTTGTTTCCCAAACCCAACCCTTAATAGAAAATTCAAACTTGTTTTAGGATTTAGAATCCATAGTGAGGTACCATGTTGATTGTATCTTTTAACCTCTTCCATGTTTCATAAAATGACTCCCCTTCTTTTTCAAAAAAGTTTTGTATGCTCTTTTTAAGCGCAATTGTTTTGTGATGGGGGAAGTATTTTTTGTATAATTCTCTTTGTAATTTGTCCTAGGAGTGGATTGATATAGGTATCAGATTGTTTAAACAGTTATTTTTTCAATCCTTTAGTGAGAAATAAAAGAGCCTCATCTTAGATGACTCAAGTTGACGTGGTGGGAACATGGTTTCAACAATGTCGTTGAACTCTTAGACATGAAGGTATGGAATTTCTGACTCCATCATGTGGAAGGTTGGAAGGTGGTTTAGGATATGAGTTTTGAAGACATAGTGGGATTATCCTAGGGAATAATTACTAATGCAAGAGGGTTTATTGTTCAAGATAGGCGTGAGGTAGTCATTCATGGTTTGATCTACTTCATTCCCCAAGTTTAGGGCTGACTCATTTGGATTTCCATTTTGGTTCCCGCCTGGGTTTATGAGTTGGTTTATTTGAAGTCCCTCCATTGAAATGGGATCAATTTTTAATCTAGAGTATTAATAATATTAGTATATAATGAAAAAATCTCCCTTGGTGTACTTGACTCCCCAACCCTAGGACTATCCACCCTAACAAGATGATTTGATTGGTCACAGGTATAGGAAGACACACACCAAGAAAAGTGAAAAACAAAAGAAAGGGGAAAATATAAGAGAAGATGAGGTTAGAAAAGAGAAATGGGGTAGAATAGAATGAGTTCTGATATGAATTACTTTGGTCCTTGTAAATGGAACTAAACTTTTCTCTCACCCAAATTTACCCAAGTTTTTAGGGTTAAGCGGTCACTTATAGTGTAGCTTGGGTTGTCGAATCCTAAGAGACCTAAGAAGAAACCTATAGACACGTACATTCTACGGACTGTTTTTGGATATGAAGTGGACAAATTTGGGTTGATTTTAGTTGGTTTTAAAATAGAACTAATATATCTATGTGAATTCAAATTATTAGAAAAATGAGCTGATCTTAGGTTATTGCTTAGGGTGGATTGGATGGATTCCTTTTTTTAATGATTTCAATTTCATTAACTTGAGAAAGATTCATTCAATGAATTCAAACTAACCTCATCACTTACTGGTTAAAAAAATTCACAAAAACATTCTAATAAAATATACACTTGTAGGATCATTTTCATTAGAAATCTAAGGTAAATTATCTTTTTAGCACATAAAAGTGGGGCGAATAAATTCATTAAGGAAGAGGAATAGAGAAACTCATTGAATAAAATAAACCCAAATAAAAGAAATTAAAAAAAATTAGAGAGAGATAAATTACATCCAATCCATCCCCTTACTAATCCATTGGATCAAACCATAAAATAGTTATCTCTCCATTGATGACATGTTCTCAACAGAAGCGGGAAGTAGACTTACGAGGGTGGAATTGAAGAAGTAAAAACAACATAATAACGATCACTCCACCATTGTGTGATAAATTTAACATGGTTTGGGGTGAATAAATTAACAACATGAGGAAAAGGTATCAATGTGACATGGAGAATAATATAAAAAGATGAAATTAAGAACTTTTATTAAGAAACTAAGGTGAATTGAATAACTAACATGAGACAGAAATGCGATTACAAACACAAAGTGACAACATAACATTACAGTGAAATCAAGCACAAAATATGATCAAATAATTCACCACCACTTCCTAAAATAGGCATTTTTGAATTCTTGGATTAAGATTACAACAATTTAAGTCACCTAAATTGATGGTGGTGGGCCTAGGTGGGTGGAAAGTTAAGGGAGAGTGGACTTTTCCACCATTGACAAAAAATCCGAGCCAACTTGTATCCACTAAATAGAGGAGCCAAAATGAGCTTCTATATGGAATAATTTAGGTGGTACATATAATAAAAAAATGAATATACTGATGCACCCTGATAGTATATAAAATTTCAGAAGAAATGAATATTTTTTTGAGGGATATATGTAAAATGCTGGGCTGTTTTTTTAGACCACAAAATATGGCTCATAATTTTATCTCCAACTTGGGCCGCATGGAACTCAATTTAACACTCCAAATTATCTCTTGTAACTATTGGATTAAATGTTCCCCTTGATGAAATATATCTTCTGTTAAATTTTGAGAAATTTTGGGCTTGGATCTTGGCCACTACAGTCTATTTGTTGGGATGCTGTCCAGTTTACATTGCCCATAATGTGTTGGCATGAAAGCCCACTTTGGTCATCTTTCAATGTGAATTTAGAAGTGATCCAAAATAATAATTTTTTTCTTATATCATATGAGACATGAAAATAAAATATGAAAATAAAATCATGAACATTTTTTAGGAGGTGTTCAAATATGTACCAAGTAATAGTGAACTTTGAAAAATAATTCCAATAATAAAGTAAAATAATGTTAAAATTGTAAAATGCACTAAAAATGGTGTTTATGAATAATGAATCACATGAATATTATAATATAAACAATTAATATTAACCTATTTCAGTGGCTAATCACTTTACCTCAAGGCCAAACACTCTGGATCCTCATACTACCCCTCCTTAATCTGGATTAAGAGCATGGAAACAACTACCATTGATGAAGTGGTCATCTTCCCTTATCCATATTGAACCTATAGATGCATCTCAACAAACAAAACCATCATCCTCTACTCAAAACTCTATTCCTGACCCACCTAATTTTGATTCTTCTGACTCAAAGAATTTGTAACATTATTTCCATTTCCCGATGTATAGAGAAAATCAAAAATCAAAAGAATTCATGCACTCAAACCATATTCACTATTGAAGATTCAAATCACGTTGGGAGAAGATATACTTAAGGATTTTATGATCGGTATACACAATAAACCCTTCTCCCAAAAATTAATGCCTCTAAAACATTAAATCATAAACCACTTCCTACAAATAAAGATCATTCATAGGGTAATTTTTTTAATGAGACCTCAACTTATATGATCCATACTCCACAACCTAATCATCCTGCATTAATAGTTCCCCAATCCCAACACTAGATGCATTGTAAAACAAGATATACTCCTTACCCGACCCGGGTAGGGTTAAAATTGGTGTAGTTGTCAACCACCTTTTTACTTCATGGAATGAATCCTGACATTATCCCATATACTCAAACTTGAAACCCTTATTAGTTAAGCCTAAATGTGTTGCTTCTAAATGGGAAAAGTATTTAATGAACCGTCGGTAATAGCCCACTAAACCCAGAAAGCATCGAATATCAGAAACATTCATGGGATGCTACCAAGATATAACTACTTTAACTTTCCCTAGGTCCACTAAAACAACTTCCTCAGAGATTATGTGACCCAAGAAATGTACCCCATCAATCCAGAAATAACATTTAGATAGCTTGGTGTATAGCCTTTGCTTTATTAGTTTACTCATGAAAATGTAAAGATGTTTGGAATGATCATCATGAGTCTTAGAGTACACCAAGATTTCATCCACAAATAATAATAAAAACTAGTCTAGGTATAGGTGGAATATTTTTTTCATTAGGTCCATAAAAACTACTGGAATATCGGTCAACCCAACGACATCACAAAAAACTCATATAACCCATACCTACTCCTGAAAGTAGTACACATTATATTAGAAGGTCTCACACTAAACTGATGATACCCTGACCTCAAATAAATTTTGGAGAACATAGTAGCACCCTTAAACTAGTAAAAAGACCATTTATTCACATAAGAGGGTATCAGTTATTAACTGTCATTTGATTCAGCTGCTCGTAATCGACACACAACCACAACGTCCCATCCAATTTCCTAGAAAAAAAACTGAAGATACCAAAGGTGATGTACCTAGATGAATAAAACCTTTATTATCCAATTCCTCTAATTGATTTTTAAGTTCCTAAAGTTATTCCAGTTCCATTCTATATGGTGGAATATAAATAGGTTCTCCTCTAAGAAGAAACTCAATCGTGAACTCAACATCTCTTTTGAGTGTCAGCCTTGAAAATTATTCGGAAAACACATCCTGAAATTGACCCACCATATGAGAAAAGAAAAGACGATATACTCCCCCATAATCCAACACAAGACATGCCACTTGGGATGTGAGCTCACCCATCTACTAAAAAACTGGTTCTGCATGACCTTCTCGAATATCCCATTCCCCATGGTGAACATAAGTATCCCCCTCAAGGGACGAGAATGTTACCCTACAGAGGTAGCAGTAAATATGGTATTGATACAACACCATCCAATCCATCCAAAATATCAGAAAAAAACTTTAGAACTAGAGCACAAAAAATTCCCATAGGAAACGATACCTATCAACCTCAAAAAAACACTCCTTACATTGTCAGATATGTTCTACTCATATTCCTAATGGTGTATCAATCGACATAACTCCACACATACACTCCACTACTAGAACCAAAATATTTAAAAACTAGGAATATATAAAAGAATATGAGGTGACTATATCAAATAAAACACTAGAAATCATGAAAGTAACAATAATATCACCTAGAACTATTGATGGTCCATCCTCTCTACCTCCAGGTGTAGGTTGAACTACATAAAGTTGACCTACCCCTCTACACTGGGCTCTGATCTTAATTCTTGGTACCACACTACCCTTCTCATATGGACACTATTGTCCTAGAGTACCATGTCTTCCACCCTCACCGGTAAGGCCAGTATAACTCCAAATGACTACCTTATATGGGGTAACTGACCCCCTACCTACACTCTTCATTGACCGTGACCCTCCATCACTACCCATCTATCATGGGTTCCTACATAAATTCTGCACATTCCTCATCCTTCCACATGATCAGCACTCAACTGGTGGTTAGGGAAACTATCCATGCATGTGTCCCAGCCTTCCACAATGATAGTAGAAAACTCGATCACTACCTTGAGAGGCTGGTCCCCTTATCTGACTACTTTTTCTACCACCACCCTAGTGAAAACCCTTAAAATGGTGCTTCATACTATTACAAGTCACACCACTAGGTCACCTAAATAGAACCACATTTCCACCACTAGAATCCTCATTGAGGTTCCATTTTGAAATAAGATCCTAATCTACCACTTTAGAAAATATCTTTAAATGGAAGATATTCAACTAAGACTTGACCTTGTGTATAAGACCATCCTGAAATCATCTCGCCGTAACTGTCTCATCCCCTGCCAACACTGGAACAAATCTTTGTAGGTGAGTGGAGACCATCCTAATACATCACTATCATGGTCCCCTAAGTCAACCTTATAAAATCTGGGGTCTTATCCTATCTCAAGGTCTATATATAGAAATGTTCCAGAAACTATTCCTCAAAATATTTCCACAACATACCATATTCCTGATCAGTCTTCACCAAGATATCCCACCAACACTTTGCCTATCCTCACAACATTTATGCCTCCAACTTGACTCTTTTATTAGGAAGAATATATATGTGATCTAGAATCATATGGATGGACTCTATCCAGAACTCGTCTACCTCAGGTCCACCCTATCTAGAAAATGATCATGGGTGTTGTAACTAAAACTCTCTAGTCAAGTCAAACATACTCAGCACAACCCTCCCTGAGTCTCATTCCATCATTTGCATAAAACGAGCAAAGTTCTCATAGAACTGATCCTCTCTTCTATTACCCTATATTAGCAGGGTTTCCTAATCCTCTATTGGAGGAAGATTCTTGGTGATATCCTCATGTATCCCAACCGGCACACATCTTCGTGGTGGCATCTCTCTACAATTCCAAACACACATCTCAAAACACATATCATATGGTTTTTTCACAATTTACAGAAAATAAGGCTCGCTTCCAGCCATAAAAAACTCACTCTCCACACACCATACCATCAGATATATCCACATATCTATCACTACCCTCAACCATCCCTATCATGGTCCATGGTCAATATGGGGTAAACCAACCTATATATCCACACATCATTCATTAGACACCCTTTTTTAAAAAATTTACCCTCACAAAATAAATATTTCTTATTTAGGCTCCTTTCCATCTTTACAGATCATCATAACCAAATTATTCTTAACCCTTTTATGACTCTTCATTAGGCACTATTATTTAACCATTATTTTACATTATTTCTATTTACCCGATTACATCATCTTTATTCGACACCGTCTCTTAAATATTTCAAGTAAATTGAAATTCATTCTATCCCTTACATCCCACATGTCTTCCCCATGTGTTCTTACCAGGATGCATGTCACATATATCCCTAGGTTCCTAAAATGATGCATGTATGCACAACCAAATACCATTTCATCCATGAGAAAAATATCAAAAAATAGTCACATCACACAACAAGTGCATCAACCAAGATGAAATATCATCCTACCATAACAAAAAACATCAGGAACAACAATACCACCATGAGAACTTAGTTCCCCACCATAAATGGGTTAAATACTCTTATGCATGATCTCATTACCAAGGCTTGAAACATCCAAATATCTTTTCTACCTTCCCAAAATAAAATAATAACAGAAAAAACCCCTATGATACCACTTTGTACCATCCCCAACCCCGTAGCCACTAATTTGGTGCCCGGAGACGGGTCACCACATGACCTCAGGAACAAATACCCATATTCCAGAGGTTTTTGACTAGCAAGGGTCTAATAGAACACATGGGGAGACTATAACATCTTTATCAGAGTAATACATAATAGATAAAATATTAAATAAATGTATTATATAAATAACAACCATGCATCACAATTCCATTTCCCAAAACATGGTACATGCCCACAACCAAATAGTAAATAGGCCATTCCATGTCTATAGTTCCAAGTGTAAGGAAAACCAAAAATAAAGAAAAAATAAAGAATCCCCAAAAAGGGTCCTAACTCTAAGTCCAGATCCCTCATCCATGCACATCCCTTGCCCAATTCAACCATCTAGCATAGGGCCTTTTCCCTTGTCATGACCTGCAACCATGAAGTCTTCTCTGGTACCCAATGGCGGCCCGAGTAGGGTGTGAGTAAAAATTAGTAGACCACCACCAATGGTGTCTACAAAATACCCAGTCTAAACTAATAGTGTATGCATGTACATAATGAATAATAAGGTAAACAAAAGATAAACCTTGTTCCATTAGATAACAACATTCACTTTATCTATTTTCATCATTTATTTCATGGGTTATCTATTTTCATCAAATACACTTTAACCTGTTCCAGTCATATAAACAATGCATAAGGGGAATAATCAAGTTTAATACATCACTAGGGAGTAAATTACACAAAACTATAAACAACACTTACCTTGGAGCCTCAATCGAGTTAGTCATACCATATGAATCTATTAGGCGAATAACGCCTCAGTCTGATTCTTTAATCCATGCATTATAGGGGTGGGGTTTAGATCCTTAGTCCAACCTGACTTGTGGGAATAAAACCTCAATACAATACCCCACATACCACAAATCCATGTTCACATGCTTTATTAACCATTTATCACATATAAAAATTCACAAACCATAATCATTAAACACACTTACCATTTTCATCCCATAGTTCATTCGACACATATATCATCTTCATTCCTTAACCCATTACACACTTACCATTTACATGTTTTAACCCATTTAACCAAAAATACCATTCCCAATTCATAACCCATTTACAAATATACCATTTATGTGGCTTAACACATTATCACACATATCAATTACACACCTAACTCATTTAGAACATTTTCATTATATTGAACTCCCCCTTATGTCATGTCAACAACTAGACATAGATAACAATAGTTCCATTTCATAACCCAATCCATCATGTCAAAAATATTTATGATGGGATGTATCTTATAAAAATTCAATTATATACTTAAAAACCCAATTACATGTTCAAGAAATCCTCAAAACTTATGAGTGTCCCTTAACCCAGTATAATAAAATTCAATGCATCCCATAGGGATCATGAGGGGTCCAATTAATCATTTAACCAATAAATTTACCATTTCTTACTAAGAAAATAATATTTACAACAATAAGGTACCATAACACAACCACAAACACATAAACTAAACATCAATACTATGGGATATAACTTTTATACCACCTACCTCGATTCCATAGATGAATGCTCACTTAACCTTGGCCTTTGATTCAGAAACAAACCACATTTAAAGACCCAACCTAGGATCCATTAGACAAAGAGGGTTTTAGAGCTTCAGGTGAATAAGAACAATTCCACAAGTCCTAATCTATAACAAGGAAGTAATAGGAGTGTTAGACTCACCTGGAGCTTTTATCCTCACCCAACAATGCTCCAAATGGCTTAGAAATGAGGGAGATCGATCCTTGAGAAGTTTGAGAAGAAGGGTTTTTAACCCATGGATGTTGTAGGATAAATGGGAAAGAAAATCAGGTGAGAAAACATAAATCCTGAGGGGGAGATGGTAAATTTTCCCACTTTAATGAGGTGCATGGTTTAGATTCATAGTTGACCAAACCGCGCGCCAACCATGCGCCAACCGTGCGCCACCCTCTATCTAAGAGGAGGTCTAGGTCGAATGGTTTCCTGAGGATCTATATGGTTTGAAAAACCATGCAGTAACTATGTGGAATGGATCCATCCAAGACTTCATGGTTTCACCTCCACCCTTGAATGATTTTACAAACTATTCCCCCCTCCTCCAAGAAAGCTTGGTTAAGTTGCACAATAACTACTAACCATGCGCCAACCGTGAAACATGTACTGAATTGAAACTTTTCCTCCTCTTTACTATCCCAAACCCCCATGACACCCCAAGTCACCTCATAGACTCGAGAAACATTCCATTAACCATATTAAGGGATTTAAACCAAAACTTAAACAAGAAAATACCACATTAGAAGTTTGGGATCTTACACCCCTTCTTACCAAAATGCGTCACACTTTTCCATACAGAAAATTTGAGGAAGACATGATCAACTACCTCGAAAGAAAGATCTTTCCTCCGGTTATCCATATGATTTTTCTTCTTGATTTTAGATATTTTCATGTACCATTGAACCAACTGCACCTTCTCATCCATTTTCTCTACCAACTCTGGTCCCATCAACTTCCTTTCTCCACAACAACCCAAAAAGCCAGTGTCTAACACTGCTTTCCATATAATGCGTCAAATAGTGCCATATTTATACTGAAATTAAAACTGTTATTATAAGAAAACTCAAACAAAGAAATATATTTATCCCAAATTCCCTAGTAAACCATTGAAAAAGAACGAAGCATATAATCCATGGTCCGAATCTTCCTCTTATACTATCCATCAGATTGAGGTTAAAAAATCAGTATTGAAATATTATTCAGTACCAAAGGAATTCTTAAATCCTTTCCAAAAATTGGATGTGAAACTGGGATCACGGTCTGATATAATGGATAGAGGAAATCCATGTAACTTGACTATCTCCATTAGATAAAGTCAAGAAATATGATCTAAAGACATTGTATCTTGAATGGGAAGGAAATGTGAAGATTTTTCTAATCAATCAACAATAAACCAAATCACATTGTTACCACCTTATGTCCTTAGAAATTCAACCATGAAATCCATGGATATATTTTCCTATTTACACTTCAGTACTGGAAAAGGTTAAACCACACCCCTTAAGTAACATTCATTCTTCTTTAACTTGTCAACATTTCAAACACTTCACATGGTAAATTCAGTAATATATATTTTCATTTCATCTCACTATTAATACCCCTAAAGGTATTTGTACTTCTTAATACTGGATAGATAAATGAAAATGGAGAACTATGAGATTCATTCAATAATCATTTTCTCAACTGGGAATCACAAGTCACACAAAACCATTTCCGAAATCATAAGATAACTTCTTTATGAATATTAAAATCAGGAAACTTACCCTTCTTAATATATTATACCTTTTCCTACAAATATTTATTCTCTTTTTGAGCTCTCTTAATTATTTCTGACAAAGTCAATTATACTAAAACTTGAAATAAATTAGAGTATATCCTTGCATCCAAAAATTCTAGGAAAAAATATACCAAATCATTAAACAAAGGGTCACATTCCAAACATAACATGGTTAATGTAACATTAAATTTTCATCTCAAATCACCATCCACTTTATTTTATTTCCCAGGATGGTAATGAATCATGAAATAATAATACTTGATTAGTTTTGGCTATATTATCTATCTCATGTTCAGTTATTTCTGAGTGAATATATAATTTAAAATTTTGTGATCAATACATATTTCAAACTTTACTCCATAAAAATTATTCCTCCAAATTTTTAAAGAGAAAAATAACAGAAGCTAATTTCAAATCATGTTTAGGGTAATTTAACTCATGAGGTTTCAACTGACATGTTTCATAAACAACTACCTGATCATTATACATTAGGATGAAAACAAGTCCTTTCAATGAAGCATAATTATAGATGATGAATTATCAATTTTTGGAAGGAAGGTCCAAATCTAGGGAATTCACCAATCTTCTTTTCCATTCCTGAATACAATGATATCATTTTTTTTCTAGATGAAATTAACTCCATTTCATGCTAACATAGTCAGTGGGATATAAAATCAAGCAAAGTTTTCAATAAAATGCCTATAGTAACCTGATAATCCAAGAAAAATATGAATATTTGTGATATTTTTGGGCCTTGTACATTCTTCAAAAACTTTGGTTTTATCAGGGTCAAAAATTATTCCATATTTAAAAACAATATTTCCAAGGAAAGAATCTTTTTGAAACCAAAATTCACACTTGATAAATTTCCCATAAATTTTATTTTATTTTAAAGTTTTCAAAACAATCCTTAGGTGTATTCTATATTCCTATTGACTTTTAGAATATATCAAAATTTCATCAATAAAAACAACCACAATATTTTCTAAGAACTCATGAAAAATTATATTCATAAGGTCCATAAACAAAACAAGTGAATTAGATAACTCAAAAAACATAACTACAAACTCATAATGCCCATATATAGTCTAAAACACAGTCTTAGGAATGTATTCTTACTTCACTTTCAACTGATGGTACCATGAACTTAGGTCAACCTTTAAAAAATATTAACATCCCTGGAGCTGATCAAACAAATCATCGATATGAGGTAAAGGATAATTGTTCTTAATAGTGATGTTATTCAGGGATCTATGATCAATGAAAAGTCTCATTAAACCGTAATTATTTTTAACAAACGATTTATTCCTGACAAATGAGTATCATAAAATCTAAAAGGGATGAAATACATAAATCATGGGTATTATTTTCCTTGCAGAAAAAATGAATAGGAGGTATCCAACTCATGTGGATCACATAACCTTTATAAGGACACATGATCGCATGACGCTTATATGGTCATGTGAGAAGATCATGTGCATCACATGATCTACTATTAATCAAGAGATACCCCTTCGATAAGACCTCTTGTTCTTACAAAGGCATCCAAGACACTCGCTGATCATGTAGAGGCTGCCAGACAAGTTCCTCCGAGTCATGCGACATGTCAATCAGTGGACACTTGATAATTATCCAAAACCCCTTGTAAAATAAAGGATTAAAATATGAAAAAATCAAATACCTTAATAGGTATTTGATCTTCATGTGACACTCTTATGCGGTCCACAAGACACCATGGAGCCAGGATGACATGTCCACCTTATCACACAAGATCATGTTTTCATGTCACCCTAATCATGAAAGGGGTTTTAGAAATATTCATTCGATTATGAACTACCCATCAAATTCATACCTTACCCGATGTAATAAATTTTTTCATTACTCTTCATCCTAAATTTTAATCTAAAAACTTCTAATAGTTTTATATTATTAAAACCCTACAGGGTAAATTTTTATGTGATTTCTATCTATCCATACCCATGCACCTATTTTTTACAAGGGGTACAGTGTATAATATACTGGGAGACAAGATAAAAAATAAATAACTCCCTAAAGGTCACATGAGAGTGGGGATTGTTTTAGATCAATATTTGGATGCTGATTTGCCTATTCTACTTAATGATTCAGATATTACAATGGTCAATGATTCTATAAGAAATTTCATAGCATGGTCTTATAATCTTATAAAGATACATGAGGGTTTTATTTAAAAAAAATTCATACAAAAACCTGTAACATTTGATGAAAAAATTTCTGATGTGAGGTATGGTATTAAAGATGGAAAAAGTGATGGAGATACAAAAGGCTATATAAATACAATCTAGTGAATCAACCACAAAATCCAAAGGACCTTTTAGAAGCACCTTCTCCCCACCAGTTCCACTACAAAATTTACTATCATTATAGCTTCATGCATATAATACATTTAAATATGGAGATATGTCTTACATTCCATATGAAGAATAAATACTTGGAACTTTCATTACAAACGTAGTTGCTCTTGAGATTATAAATGAGATTCTCAAGTTTGAATTGTTGGGAGTCTTAGTTGTGAATAAATATATAAGGTACATTTCTATAATATATATTTCCAAAAATGATATAATATGTTCATTAATGTTAATAACTATTCATATTTTCTACAGGAATTTATATTACTACTATATAAGTGGAAAATCACATGAAGCACGATTTGGATTCATTAATCCTTGTATCATTTCTATGCAAGAAACTTATTTGGAGAAGGAGGAAATTAATTAGAAAAAAGATGAGATAAATGATGCGTTTCAGGAAAAAATAATAGAAGACAAACTCTTTTTGATTCCTACAAGGCAGGGGTAAAAAAATATCATCTAATCACATAAAATATATTTTTATTTTTTCATTACTTATTTTTTTTTGTTTTTTTAGAAAGCACTGGATGCTGATCTCACTCAATCTGGATACCCCAAATATTTATTTTTTGGATCCAATGCATGGATACCCAACAAACTAACCACACATGATTTGTATTGTGAATTTTCAATACAATTAAATGAAAATTTTATATAAAAACTTCAAATTATATGTTTTAGTCTGTGATTTAATAAGAATTTTGTTATGATAGGGTGGTCACTAAATATAGGCTAAATCATGGCATGAAGTCAGTGACTGAATATAAAAATCCCACATATTACTTCAAATGGAAATAGATTAAGGTGTATATAGAAATATTTAACTATCAAAACACAATTAAAAATAATATAATTATTTTGGTCAATATTCCTGTAGTGTTTAGATCAAGATAATAGTAACAATTGTGGATATTATGTTTTCAAATTTATGATAGAGATTATAAACCATGAAAAGACCAGCATCCCTGAGCAGGTAATTTCCAAAGGTAATTAAAATTTCATTAAAAATATTTATTAATCATTTTTCTATATTTTCTCAATACTAAAAATATTTTTAATAACTTTTACACTCAAAAGAAGAAGTAAAGCTTTTTATAGATGAGTGGGCATAATACATGATGTTAGAATGTTTTACGACATCAAATTTAGGTGATTACCTACTATTTTTATGTTTTAGTATGGTCTATGAACTTAGAATAATGATTGGGGTGTGCATAATTAGTATCATAATGCTTATATATTATTTTTGATCTGTTTCTCAAGCATAAGTATAATGGATTAAATCAATTTTTTAAGAAACGAATGGGTAGAATACATGGTGTAAGAATTTATACAAGAAACATGAAGTGCCGACTTCCTACAACTTATTTAGTTAATTTTATCATCATTTCATATTATTTTTAAGCTAATTTTCTTATATTTTTTATATCATACTTATTTTTTTAAATTTACACATTAGTTCAAAACATAAGTCACATGATCAAAACTGAGAAAACGATCTTATATTGTTTTCAAACTTTAGGTCAATGATCCATAAGTCATTTATAACATGTAGGAATTTACCACACATCAATACAACACATTATGTGGTCAGTATGTCTCAAAGTACATATTTTCAATACAAAAGTTTCATTTTAGTTTAAAAATATATCAAATAGTAAAAAATAAGTAAACAAGATTGGATTGTTTTCAAAATTTTAGAAAACGACCCATAATTCATTTTTCACATTCAGGTTTTGACCGCACATCAATATGAAACCTGATGCGGTTGATATGACTCAAAGTATGTGTTTTCAATACAAAAGTGTCATTTTAGTTTAAAACATACATCAAATAGTTAAAACTAATCAAATGAGCTTATATTGTTTTCAAAATTTAATAAAACAATCCATAATTCATTTTTCAGATGTAGGAATTGACTTCACATCAATATGAGTTACGATGAGGTTGATATGACCTGAAATACGTGTTTTCAATAGAAATGTTCCATTTTAGTTTAAAATATGTTTCAAAATAACCAAAAATAATAAATGAGATCATATTGTTTTAAAAATTTAGGAAAATTATTGATAATTAATTTTTCACATGTAGGAATTTACCATGCATCAATCCGAGACATGATTCGGTTGATATGACCTAAAGTAAAAGTTTTTAATAGAAATGTTTCATTTTTGTTTAGAATGTATGTCATAATATACAAAACCAAGAAAATGAACTCAGATTGTTTTCAAACTTTAGAAAAATAGTCCATAATTCATTATTCATGTGTGGGAATTGACCACACATCAATATGACACACATTGTGAATAATATTACTCAAATTATTTTGGTTTGAGTTTAAAATTAACATTTTATGAAGAAAGATATGTGACAAACTCAAAACTGAGAAAATGAATTCAGTTTATTTTGGTACTTTAAAAAAACAATCCATCAGTAATTTTTAACATACAAGAATAAACTACACCTCAATCTAATACAAGTTCACCTAGTATGACTCAAATTGTATGTTTTTAGTTTAAAATTTAAATTTTATTAATTCATTATTTCATATTTATGTTTAATTTATTTTTTATAGTATTACAAACATAATAATTTTTTTATTATATAGGTGGATTCATTTTCTTGATTTGGGGTGGTTTGTTTGAAGATGCTCATGATCATTAGAGATTGGACTTCAAGGATGCAACTGAGATATTGTAAATAAGGAAATATGTCAAGAATATATAGATAAATCATGAAAAGGTGAATTCCTACTACTTATTTAGTTAATTTTTTCACCATTTTATCTACTATTTTTAAGTTAATTTCCTTATCATTTTTATCTAATAATTTTTTTCATAGATCTTTTGATAATTCATATTTTTCTTTCAACTATCTGTAATAATCCAGAAATGATAGAAACTTTTCTTTATTTTATGGCTCATTACAGACAGTTGATCGTAAAACACACATCACATACTCAATAAACCACACCTAAATTTGATACATAGTGTGCTCATTATGACTTAAATTGTATGTTTTTTAGTTTATAATTTACATTTTAGTTCAAAACACACATCACATACTCAAAACTAAGAAAATGAATTCAGATTGTTTTGATAATTTAGAAAAATAATCCAGAAGTCATTTACGATATATAGGAATTATCCACACCTCAAATAGACACACAATGTGATTGACATGACTCCAAATGTGTCTTTTTATTTAAAATTTACTCAAAACTAAGTAAACACATTTATATTGTTTTTATAATTTAATAAAATTACCCATAAGTCATTTGTGACATGTAGGAATCAACCACACCTCAATCTAATACACGGTGTGCCCGATATGACTCAAAGTGTGTCATTTTATTTAAAGTAGAAATTAATTTTATTAAAAAAGACAAGTGATATACTCAAAATCATGAAAATTCATTCATATTGTTTTGATACTTTAGTAAAATGATTCATAAGTCATTCTTGATGGGTAGGAATCAGCCTCATCTCAATCTGATACATAGTGTTCCTGGTATAACTCAAAGTGTACGTTATTAGTTTAAAATCGACAATTTAGTTCAAAAAGTGTGAAAAAAATTAAAATTTAAGAAAAAAAATTCATATTGTATTGATAATTTAGGAAAAAAATTCATAAATCATGTGTGACATGTGATAATTATTCTCATGTCAAACAGACACACAATGTGACCGATATGACTCAAAGTGCGTTTTTCTAGTTTAAAATGAAATTTTAGTAAAAAACACAAGTGACATACTCCAAAGCAATAAAATTAATTACAATTGTTTTGATAATTAATTAAAATTATACATATGTTATTTATGATGTGTAGGAATTAGCCTCACCTCAATCTGATGCATGGTGTTACCGGTATGACTCCAAGTGTTTCTTTTTTTTAAATCGACATTAATTTTAGTAAAAAAAGACAAGTGACTTAATCAAAAGAAATAAAATTCATTTTTATTATTTTGATAATTTAGGAAAATGATCCATAATTAATTTTTGATTTTTATAAATTAGTTATATCTCAATCTGATACATGGTGTGCCTAGTATGACTCCAAGTGTGTATTTTTATTTAAAATTGACATTAATTTTAGTAAAAAAGACAAGTGACATACTCAAAACCAAGAAAACACATTCAAATTATTCTTATACTTTAGTTAAATGACCCATAGGTCATTTTCAACATGTGAGGATAATTTTCACCTCAATTCGATGTACAGTGATCCCAATATAACTCAAAGTGTCCGTTATCAGTTTAAAATTGACTTTTTAGGTCAAACAGTGCATCACTCATTGAAAACCAAGAAAATGCTATCATATTGTATTGATAATTTACTAAAATTATTCATAAGTCTGTTTTATTTTTAGGATTCAGTATCATGTAAAATATATACACGATTTGACCGGTATGACTCAAAGTGCCTGTTTCCAGTTTAAAATGACATTTTAATAAAAAAGACAAGTGACATACTCAAAACCAACAAAATGAATTTTTAATTGTTTTATAATTTAGGAAAATTATTTATAAGACATTTTTTACATGTAGGGATAAACCACAACTCATTCTAACATACAATGTGACTGTTATGACTCCATGTGTGTCTTTTTATTTAAAATTGATATTAATTTTAGTAAAAAAGACAAGTGACATACTCAAAATCAAGAAAATTAATTTTTATTGTATTGATACTTTATATAAATGATCCACAACTTATTTTTGATGTTAAAGAATTATCCACACCTCAATCCGATGCAAGATGTTATCCGTATGACTCCAAGTGCATCTTTCTATATAAAATTGACATTAATTTTAGTAAAAAAGGCAAGTGAAATACTCAAAAATAATAAAACACATTCATATTGTTTTTATACTTTATAAAAATTATCCATAAGTCATTTTGGATGTTTAGGAATCATTCTCACCTCAATATTACGCATGGTGTGACCGATATGACCTAAAGTGTGTCTTTTTATTTAAAATTGACATCAATTTTAGTAAAAAAGACAAGTGACAAACTCAAAATCGAGAAAACACATTTTTATTATTTTGATACTTTAGTGAAATGATATATAATTCATTTGTAATGTTTTATAATCAATCAAACCTCAATATAATACACATTGTTCCCAATATAACTCAAAGTGTCCGCTATCAGTTAAAAATTGATATTTTTGTTCAAAAAGTGTGTCACTCATTGAAAACTAAGAAAATATTCTTGGATTGTCTAAATAATTTAGGAAAAATATTCATAATTAATTTTTTATATGTAGGAATTAGTCACACATGAATCTAACACACGTTGTGAAGTGTGTGTTTCTAGTTCAAAATGACATTTTAGTAAAAAAGATAAGTGACATACTCAAAACCAATAAAAAATTATAATTATTTTGATAATTTATTAAAAAAATACGTAAGTTATCTTTAACATGTATGAATCATCATCACCTTAATCTGATGCATGGTGTGACCGGTATGACTCCAAGTGTGTCTTTTTATTTAAAATTAGCATTAATTTTAGTAAAAAAGACAAGTGACATACTCAAAACTAAGAAAATGCATTCAGATTGTTTTGATACTTTAGGAAAATTATCTATAAGTCATTTTTTATGTGTAGGAATCAGACATACATCAATAAAATACATGATGTGCCCGGTATGACTCAAATTATCCCTTATGAGTTTAAAATTGACATTTTAGTTCAAAAAGTGTTTTACTCACTGAAAACTGAGAAAACATGCTCATATTATGTTGATAATTTAGGAAAATGATTCATAAGTAATTTTTTATGTGTATAAATAATTATCACATCAAACCAACACACGATGTGACCGATATGTCTCAAAGTGTGTGTTTCTAGTTCAAAATGACATTTTAGTAAAAAACACAAGTGACATACTCAAAACCAAGAAAACATATTTGGGTTATTTTGATACTTTGGAAAAAATATCCATTAGTCATTTTTGACATATATAAATTGAAAACACTTCAATATGATACACGATGTGGTCATTATTACTTGAAGTATGTGTTTTCAATATATAACTGACATTTTAGTTTAAAATGTGCATCACATCGCCAAAACCGAGAAAATGAGTTCATATTATTTTCTCATCATTTTATCTAATATTAATTAATTAATTTCTTTATAATTTTTATATTATACTTATTTATTGAATTTTCATAGAGATAATTCTTGTATATGAACAAGAAATAGCGTGATGTGCAAGAATCAACTGCAACTCAATATGATACAAGGCATTCCTGATATGACTCAAAATTTAGTTTAAAACTGATACTTTCTGTTTAATTTATTTATTTATAGTATTACTAACATAATAATTTTTTTCTTAAATAGGTACATTCTTTTTCTTGATCTGGTTTGATTTTTTTGGTAATAACATGAGTGGGGGTTGGAGTTCAAATACAAAAGAACATTTATTTTTTTGAATGTCTATGATAATTTGTATTTACTCATGTAATTACACAAACTAATGTTTGAAATGTCTATAATATAGCTTTTTTATTGTATTTTTGTTGTAACTTTTATTTCCTTTAAATTTTGTATTTGCATCCTATTTGTTTCTTCTCTTTCTACTACTACAATTTAATATAAATTTAATAGCACACTGCAGTATGACCCTTTATCAGTGCTACTAAATGCGTCGATAAAGGTATCCTTTATTAGTGCTAAAAAATAACTGATAAATGGTCTCTTGATTAGTTATATTTTTAGAACTGATGAAGGTTTCCTTTATCATCATTATTTATAGTGCTAATAAAAGGTTCACTGATCAGCGCTTTTCTAACACTGATAAAAGCCTAGGTCTTTTACTCACACTCTGGTAGTTAACGCTTTTTTTCACTGACAATGGCCAATTCTAGCACTATTAAAGTCTTGTTTTGTATTATTGGAACAACATGCCTAGTGAGAAGTGGAACACCCCATGAGTGAACCCACTAATAATACATAGATGATGTCCCTAAGCTATAACTTCCACCTAAGAACCCAATTCTTCCCATGTGCTATGTTTTCCAAGCCATTTAACTGCATACATGATTTGAAAACCATTTCAGAAATACATTTTACAATGCTTTACAAAATTCAATTTTTTTTTAAAATAATGGAAAAACTATCATTCCTCAAAAACCAATATCCACACACACAAATCAATCATACCAAATCATTTATAAAAAAATTAAAAAAAACAGACCAATACAATTCATCCAATATAGGCTATAGATGAAACCCCCTATCCCAAACTCGAGTATCACATTACCATAATAGGATCCACCAACTAGAAAGAACAAAAAGAGAAAAACATAGGTCTTAGAATCAATAATCACATCTGAGAATCAATTAAACAAGAAAAAAGGGTTGGTGAAGAGGAAAAATCACAACATACCTCAAAGAAATCAAATCTACTACACCAAGGATTGGCCCCTGGAAGAAGATCACATAGCAGATCTTGAAAAGATCAAGAATATTATCACCACAGATTAACAGGTCCAATAACTTAACATAATGGCGCCACCATGATGAATGGAAATAAATAAGAATAAGGACTAATCACCTAAAGAAATTCACCAAAAACACAATGATGATCAATCCCTGAATAAAAAAATCTAGAAAGAGAGGAGGTATCCAAAATTTCCTAGAAGACATCCCAGGTTCAGAGGGATGAGACCTGTGGAAAAATAAAAAAAATCATCCATGCGATGCCACAAGAACACAAATTGTGATAATTACATGGTGTGTAATCCCTTTCCATATCATATAATCCATGAAACCCAAATATACTGAAAAACCCATCGCCTTGGGTAAAAAATACCGATTTTTACCATTATATGATGTGAAATATTTTCATGGAATGTAAACCATTCACACCCTAATACTAGTTCAAGACATATTCTCAGTGATCAATATACGACATGAATTAATTTTCATGACATGTAAACTTCTCACGACATGTAATACTTTCATGCTCTCAACTAAACTCACGACATCTGATCAGATACCAATACATGATGTGAAAATTTTAAATAGTGTGTAAAACTATTTCATGACATGTAATAATTTACATGGCATGTAATCTCCCAAGAGATATTGAAAATTCCATATTCTTCACAAAAACCCAAACCACCACCAATATTCTCCAAACTCAGGGAGAACCCTACAAATACTTTAACATGTTTATACCCAGACTCTATTAATTCTAACAAACATAAATCCACAAACTTTAGGTCATTTTACTCATTAAAAGCTCTCCATCCTCAGAAGCCCCAAAACACACCCAAACCAAGAGGTAAATGAAAAAGAGATGTGAGAAATACTTGAAAGTGGGTAATGGGGTGTTACATGTACTAAAATTTAATTTAGTACCCAATGAATTCTAAAGTCCTTTATAGAAATTAGAGGTGAATCTAGGATCATGATCAGATACAATGAAAATATAGAATCCATTTAATGTAATTATCACTTTAACATAACATTTATAAATTTTATTCAAAGACATAATATCTAAATTGGGAATAAAATGAGCATATTTAGTTAATTTATCAATAATTACTCAAATATAATTATTACTAGAAGATTTAATTAATAATCCAACCAAGAACTATATTGATATATTCTCTCATTTCCATTATATCATTGGAAAAGTCTAGAAAACCCCCTTTAGTAATTATTATTTAGCTTTATTCTATTGACAAACGAAACAATTTATAGTAAAATAAGCAATATGTTTCTTTATTCCTTCCCACAAAAAATGTTCCCAATAGTCTCTATACATTTTTATGTTACGAGGATGAATAAAAATTGGAGAGAAATGAGACTCACTCAATAGTTCTTTCTTCAATCAGGGATCACATAAAACACATAACATTTTTCTAAACCACAAAACACATTCTGTGTTAATATTCAATTCAATGTACTTACCTTTCCAAACCAATTATACCTTTTATTGTAAAACACTATCATCCTTCTAAGATTTATTAATAGTATCTAAAAAAGATGATTATATTGACACTCGAAAAAATGTATTTCTTATATGAAATTTTTTAAGCCAACATTAATCAAATCACTAACCAAATTATCATGTTCCAGAAATAGCATAGTTAAATATGCATTATATTTATGACTCAAAGAATCAACTACTTTTTTTTTTCTTTTGCGGATGGTAAATAATTTTCCAATAATAATAATTTATCAATCCCATCTATCTCCTATGTCTCATGTTCAACTCTTTTGGAGTGAATATACACTTAAATATTTTATGATCAATATATATTTCACACTTTACTCTATATAAGTGATGTCTCAAATTTTTTAAAGAAAACTCTACAACCTCCAGTTCAAGGTCATGTGTAGGATGATTTCACTCACGAGGTTTTAATTAACATGAAGAATAATCAATTAACTGATAATTCTACATTAAAACATAGAAACATCCCTTCAATAAAGTATCAATATAGATAATAAAGTCGCCATTTATGGATGGTAGGGATAAACTAGAGAATTCACTAATATTATTTTCAATTCTTAGAAAAATTAATTGCATTGATTTTTTTAGATGAACCTAATTTCTTTTTCATGTTAACTTGGTTAGTAGGATAGATAACCATGTAAAGTTTTTAATAAATTTCTAGTTATAGCCATCTAATCTAAGAAAACTATGAATATTAATAACATTTATAGGTATTGTTCATTCATCAGCCAATTTAGTTTTAGAAGGATCAATAATTATGCATTCTTTATTTAAGACATGTTTAAGGAATGAAATCTCTTGTAACCAAAAATCACATTTAAAAATTTTTCCATATAAATTAATTTCTTTCAAGGTTTGAATTTTAATCCTTAGAATTTTTTTTGTGATCTTCATAAATTTTAGAATAAAGTAAAATATCATCAATAAGTACAACTCAAAACTTATCCAAATATTCATGGAAAACATTATTAATAATATCAATGAGTATAACTGGATCATTCATCATCCCAAATGTTATAGAAACAAACTCCTAATTCCCATACTTAGTATGAAATACTATCTTAGGGATGTAATCATATTTCACCTTCATCTGATGGTACATGGACCCAAGGTAATCCTTTGAAAAATACTAATCTCCCTAGAGATGATAAAACAAGTATCTATGGGAGGAAAAAATACTTATTCATAATAGTGATGTTATTAAATACTATACAATCAATTAAAATCCTTATGGAATCATATTTATTTAAAAAAAATAAAGAAGTATAACCCCATAGTGAAGTGTTAGGAATAATGAATCCTTTATCAATAAATTATTACAAATTTTATTTCAATTCTAGAAGTTCAACTTAAGACATTAGACAAGGAGGTTTTGAAATTGTCTTAACATCAAGAATTAAGTCCATAGTAAATTCAACTTCCTGGTTAGGTATAATACCAATAAACTCATTAGAAAAAACATATAGATATTCTTTTACTACTAAAACATTATTAATCTAAACAGTTCCTTTATTTTCAATAATATGAGCAAGATAACTTTTATTTCAATCTTTTAGAAGTTTCTCAAATTCTTGATATGTTATTAAAGGTACGAATTGATTATTATACAAAAACAAAAACTCATTTTTGGAAAATGAATTATTTGCATTGACAATCTATCTTAGCATGATAAGTAGAAATCCAATTTATACCCATAATGACATCAAATTCTAAAATGGGATCAACAATAAGGTTTTTAGGTAAAATCCTTCCATATATGATAATAAAAAGATCTTTTAAAATTATTTTTAACTTAATACTACCCATAGTTTTTTCTTACCAAAAGTCTTGACTTCATTTCTTAAGGTGAAATTTTTATTTTACCTTCAAATTTATTATAAATGAAAGAATTTATAGACCCCAAATCAAAAAGTCATTAGCATAATTTGAATAAACATGTAATGTACCTATTATAAGTTTATTTTATGGACCAAAATTTTACAAATTAGTTGAAAAGGATTTACAAACCCTTCTTCTAATGGTCTTGATGTATCCTATCATTCATGCTCTTATTTGGACACACATCTGCATAATGACTCATCTCATTACATTTAAAACACATTATTGTCTAGTTATAAAAATTAGTCTTACCACTACTAATATATTTTCCTAGAAATCATGAGTTAAATTCCCAAACATACCAAATCATAAGCACTTCCTAGATTTTATAGGATATTCCCTAGGGTCATTTTAACCACACCTATCGTAAACTAAAAACTTGATTTTTTACCTCCAGATTTTATTGATGGATTCTTCCCATTTTCCTACCACATATACCACTTTTTATTATTGTTTTTGTAGGACACATGATCATCATAAAAACTCTATTTCAAACTTCTTAGCATAGAAAACAAGGTTTTTATGAATTTTAAATTTGTGAGAGGACAATTAGCTTCTGTATATTGGATTTAATCCTGATTAAAACTGATTAATTTTACTATAAAGATCCTAGATTCCATTTGGTACATACCTTGACAATCAGGTAAATTTTTATTCATATACATCCCCTGAATATTTATCATTTTTCCTCAATTACAATAATTTCTTTTCCATCATAAATATGACAACTGTAAAAAAATATTTCTCAATAAAATTATTATTAAATATATCCCATTCTATGGCATTAATATCTTCTATTTCTCCAGTATTGTTAACCATTAACTACCATTGATCAACATCACATTAAATATGGTAATAGTGAGAGTTACCTTTTGATGCTCCGAAAAACCCATGACATTGAATATTGTTTCCATATATTTAATCTATCCCTCATTTACCACTAAGTTATAATATCCATTGAATACTAGAGGGCGTTGTCTCATAAAATGCTCCACTATAGACATATTCCTCTATGGTAGATCTAGTTTCTCTATAGAATTTATACCACCACCATTTATCACCCACATAAATTGATCCATCATAGTAACAAACTACTCAATTCCATAACTAAACATATCAAGTTGTGGATTTAGAAGGATATTTTACTCTTGGTGCCTTCCTAATTCATCTTCCCTATTACATCTATAAAAAACCATTCTGAATAGAAATAGTTTATATGAAGCAACATGGTAATATTAAAATTCTATATCATGATAAACATAAATTATAATCTCTTAAATTTATTTAATTACATTATACAAACCTCTAAAATTTTATAAACCTTTTCACTAATACTAACTATAAGGAATTGAACTTAAACAATCTGTAAATTTTATCTTTAGACAAGAATTCATTTTCTTTCTTTCCTAGAGATCTTTTAGGTTTAGTGTTTTAAATAATTAGTTCATAACCTTTACATAAATAAATATTATATCACAAAGTGGACACTTCCACTCAATATCTATTTTTCCCATAATAAATTTTTAAGATATATTTTTTTTCTTTTCATGATATATATTCATAATTTTCATCTTAAACTCATACTTATCCATACTCATACTTAAAATACTATTCAAAAATTTTAAAAATGTGGGATGAGAAAAAAAATATTAGTAAGGTATATATAGAAAGAAAGAAATATACTCATTAATCCATGAATACTCCTTATATTTTTTTTCCTTTTTCATAATAAAATTCGATTTCAAAATAAATATTTTCTTACCCAAGAAATAAACTTCTCTTACAAAATATTTTTATAAAACATTTCATAAGAAATCTTAAAGTAAGAATAAAAAACATATATTTTTCTTTTTATTCATGAAAATATCAAAATTTTTTTCTGAAATTATATATTTCTCCCTTAATAAGTAGCATAAAATTACCTTTAAACTTAGCCTCATTATCTTACCTTGATAAATCATAAGATTTCTATAAAAACTATAGAATGAAAAGATAAATCATATAGTTAAATTGAGACATAATTTTAATATCACTCATATAATCTATATTACAAATGGAATAATCTACTTGGTAAATTATAATAATCTCTTAGGAGAAACCTATAACTGTTTAAATTTATCCCTTTACCCAATGCATTAGAGAGCTATATCAACATCACCCATAATCATGACATATATCGGGATCACCCATAATCATGAGATATATATATCCCACTTGTAATCATAATTAATTCCAAATAACTATAAAATAATCATAACACATGAAATATTTCATTTCCATTATCATACTCATAAAAATATTTGTTTCACCCATACGAAAAACATTTTTGGATATCAAAATATCCATTCCATTTAAAACCATTTTTTAAAATACAAAGAATAAATGGAATGGGGTTTTATTTGAATAAAACATGGAATACTATAAATAAATACATACATCAAATAATGGTTATAGTGGCAGGAAAACCCATTGACTCCATCTACCTTAAAATAGAACATCCATTTTGTATTTTTTATCAAAATGTTTCATAAAAAATATGTAAAAATATTCATTTTAAAAACCTTTTAAATAAAGTAAAAATATAGTTGAAATTTTCATTATAATTAATTTATTTCTATTTATATACATACAAAAAATAATTTTTTGAATATGTATATGGAATAAAAAAATTTATAAAATAAATCTTTAAAACATTTAAAATGAGGTTTTTAAGGTAAAGTTTCCCTTACCTCAAGTCTGACTCATCAAATATGTTCTTTATCTTTATGAATAATAAATTCATGTTAATTATTTAATTTCCTAATAATTTTTTTTAATTTTATTATTCCTTTTATTTTATTTATTATCTTGTTATATTCAATTACTTAATCAATTAAGTTCACGTGAGATGTTTTGATAATATTCGGATCATATGTCCATAATGACTTAGGTAAGTTGACTATGGTCAAAAAGGTTATTATTCCAACATCCCAAGAATAATAATCATGAAATAATTATAATTTTTATACATTAATTATACTTTTAAAACCAACCATGAAATATGGTAATGAAAAATGAATTATGTTACAATCATGGAGATCGTAGGTCGTACGTGCACATGAGTAACATTTACATTTTTCAAAGAGCATGAGGGAAAGAATATAAGTATCATTTTATCTTTATATAATTATAATTATATCATAAATATCATATTATATCATTAAATAAACTTATATATACCATCCATGTGACATTGTGATGAAAAAAAATCACATCGCTTCATGGAGGTGGTAATCCACAAGTACACATGAACGATGTTATCATTTTTAAATAGATGGAAAGGAAAGAAAATTGATGATATATTATATATATAATATTATAAATATGTCATTAATATAATATGAGTACATTAAATTCATCATTATAACCATTAGTGATAGGTGGTGATGTAAAATGAATTACATCGGTTTGCGAGTCAGTATTCCATCGTACACACGAAAGATGTTTTCATCTCCCATTTGATGGAACATGAGATTGATGTAGGTTATGAAATTTACATAATAAAATATCAGTATATTAAATATAATTTTTTTATTATTTAATCAAGGTTGAATAATATTTGAAGGAGGTATAATAATAAATAAAATGAAAATGCTCTGTTAAGAACTACACCTCTTATTCAAACAACCTCTTTATGTTTATATATAAATTCTTCATAGGATAGTTTTATGATAAAAAAATTTAATATACAACGTGGGGAGGAATTTTAGAAATTTATTTTGGAAGGTATTTTCTGAAACAAAAGGCTCTTGAATTGTGGAGTGGAGGGGAGAGTGGGTTTCATTTTATAAGTGGGGGAGTGGATACACTTGGAATTTTTAAAAGATTAAAATATATTAATGAATTTCTTAATAAAATGTCTCCAAAATAGACCATTTATAAACATTATATGAGATATGGTCAAAATATGTCCATAAAATATGGCTTAGACAAGTTTTTAGGTCACTATAACCCTTATCAATTTAGTTTAACCCTTGGTAAATATGTTTTAACCTTAATCGTGGAAATTTTTTTTTAATGTTTTTAATATTCATAATGAGAAAAATTTAGTTAAACTTATTAAATAATATTAATTATTATTTTTTAAAATATGGAATCCATTTTATCAAATTCAATTCACATAATTGGAAGAATTTAATTTAAAATTAAACCTGCAAAATGCGATGAAAAACTATTTTCTAGTAAAATGTCTTTTTAAGTATAAAAATGTTTTTATAAAAAAATAAAGTATAATGTTAATTCCAATAAAATTTATTGAATTATTATTAATAAAAATTAAATGATTAAATTTTAAAGCTAATCCAAAATATAATTTTACATTATAAATGCTTGAAATGATAATATAATTTTCAATAAAAATCAGTATTTTTCACTATTCATTGAAAAATTAATCTTTGCAAAAAATTCACAAAAAATCACTAAAAGATAATTTTGACATTTATATTTAAAAAATGAGGTTATTTTTATCAAATAAATTTTCTATAAGAAGAAAAAAATTAGTTTTTCAATTTTTTTCACAAAAAGTTATGGAAACATTTTTTGAGAAAAATGTATTTTTGAAGCATATAAAAGCTTTACTAAAAATTAAAAAAAAATTATCAATAAGTTTAATTGATATAAAAACATTATAATCAATTTTCAAAATTTGTTAATTCTTATTCATACGACCAAGTTTAAAGGCTAGGTTATAATGTTCATGTTTGAATAATAATATAAATGTTATATCGCGGTTTGTTAAAACTCAGTGTTGCGTGTAATGAAAGATATCAAAGAAATTAAATTTATTTCAAAAAATATTTCATAAAATATTAGGGTATTACATTATAAAACAGTTAAAATAATTTCTCCCCTGAAATTCACTCACTATGGTAAAAATAACTGAGGATAATTTTTCATCATTACATCCTTAGGTTCCCACATAGCTTCCTTAAATTGGTGGTTTAGCCATAAAACTTTAACTAGGTTAGTGGTATTGTTTCGTAGCACTTATTCTATAATATCTAGGATCTCCACCAATTTTTCTTCATAGAAATTATCATGCTTTAGCAGTATGACCTCTGGGTTCAGTACATGTGATAGATCAGGTATATACTTCCATAGGAGTGATACATAGAACACATTATGGACTTGAGAGAGGTTAAGTGAAAGTGCTAATCAATAAGATACTATCCCAATATGATCAATAATTTAAAAGGTACTAATATACCCAGGGATTAGTTTTACCCTCTTTCAAAATCTCATTATCTTCTTCCATGGAGAAATTCTTAGAAACACCTTTTCACCAACTTTAAATTCCAGATCACACTAGCGATTATCAGTATAAATTTCAGCCAACATTGTGCCACCCTTATGCACTTTTGCATAGATATAACCTTATATGATATTTATTCATCCATATTAAGTCACAATATATTTATTTCTCCAAATCCATTTTAAAATTTTGGAGTTTTTCACTTCTATTCATAGAGGGATTCATTAGGAGCCATATGGATGCTCCACTGAAAGTTATTATTGTATAAAAACTCAACTAGAGGAAGGTGTTGATCCCAAACCTATTTGAAATACATATAACAATATATAAAAATATCCTATAGGGATTTAATTATTATTTCATACTGAATATCTGTTTAAGGATGATACACAATGATGAAACTCAACTCTATATCAAGATCTTGCTGAATACTTAGCTAAAACATTGAGGTAAACCTCAGATCCTGATCAAATACAATGGAATTTGGTACTATATGAAACCTTACCACTTCCTTAATGTATATATTGTAAATATAATCTAGAGAGAAATATTATCTAATAGAAATGAAGTGTGATAACTTTATAAGGATATCAACTACAAACCATATAACATTATTCCATTTAGACATTTTGGGGAGTTTGATGAAAAAATACCTGGTGATTTTTCCTATTTTCATTCTGGTATGGTTAATGGTTGTAACATACCCTCATAATTTTTTCTCTTATAAATAAATTAAATACATACCAAGAACCTAGATACAAACTCAGTGATATCTCTCTTTATTCCATCCCCCAAAAAATACTCTTTCAAATCTCTATACATCTTTGTACTTCTAGAATGAATAGAGATTGAAGAAATATGACCTTCCTCTAACAACTCCTTGTTCAAAAATATTATTGAGTGGACAAAAACATGGTTTCTAAACCTTATCAATCCATCAAAATCAAGGTTTAATTTAGGAACATTTCTAATCTTCTTCTGTAGTTTTGCATATCCCTTCTATACCACTTTGATTCTCATATGGATATATGGTTGAACACTCATTTGAGAAATATAATATTTATTCCCTTTATTTATTATTTATGGATCCATTCTTTTCAAATACCTAAATATTGGATCTATTGTGATACTCATCATAGATACGCTAGCATGATCCTTTCGACTCAAAGCATCATCCACCTTGTTCTCTTTCTAAGGGTGGTAATGTATTGAGAAATCATAATCTTTAATAATCTACAACCATATTCTATAGAACATATTTAACTCCTTCTTTGTGAAAATATAATTTAAGATTTTATGATCAGTATATATGTTAAAAATTTCTCTGTAAAGATAATTTCTCTACATCTTTAATGAAAAAATTACCACAAATAACTCCAAATCATGAGTTGGGTGATTTTTTCTCATGAAACTTAACTTTTTGTGAGGCATATGATATCACCATTTCATTATTCATGATAATGTATCCCAGTCCATTTTTTAAATCATAATTTTAGATTACAATCCCTTCTCAGCTGTAGGATAGTGTAATCATAGATTAACCAACTAACCTTCTCTCCAGTTCCCTAAAATTTTCCTCATATTCATTTATCCAAAGAAACTTGGATCCCTTATGAGTTAACTTAGTGAGTGGATTGGAGAAAAATGTGGAATGTTTTATAAAGTGTGGATAATATCCAGATAAGACAAGAAAACTATGGATCTTAGTCACCATGGCTAGCCTAACCTAATGTTAAATAGATTTCTTTTTTGATGGATCTAATGATATACCCTAGTTTGAGATTATATGACCAAAAAATGACACTTTTTGTATCCAAAATTCATGTTTTTTAAATTTTTCATAAAAATTATCTTTACTTTGGGTCTTTAGAAGAATTATCAAGTGATATTCATGCTGTTAAATTATCTTTGAATATATAATAATATCATCTATAAAGGATACCACAAAGTGATTAAGGTAGTCTCTAAATACTCTATTCAATAAATAAATGAAGATAGAAGGGGAATTAGTAAAACCAAATGGAATTACTATATATTCATAGTGTCCATACCTTTTTTATAATTTTTTATTGGGTATATCCTCATTCTTGAACCTCAATTACTGATATCCATAATAAAGTTCAATCTTGGAAAATTATTGAGATCTACACAGTTGTTCAAAAAAGTCATCAATATTGGTTAGAGGATACTTTTTTTTATTGTGATCCTATTATTTTCTCAATAATCAATGAAAATTCTCATTGATCCATATTTCTTCTTAAAAAATATAACAGTTTCACCCCAAGGTGATGCACTTGGCCAAATAAATACCTTTTCAATATTCTCCTAGAGTTTCTTCTTCAATTACTATAACTAAATTAAATCCATTCTATACAGAGTCTTTGAAATATGTGTAGCACCAAGTATTAAATCTATCGAGAACCCAACTTCACGATTCAGTGGAAGACTTGGAAACTCCTCTAAAAAGACAACCAAAAACTCCTGAACAATAGGCATATATTTGATGTTGAGTTTATTGCTAACCATTTGAGATAAATATATTTTATGGATAATAATTAAGAATAACAAGATAGAAGTAATTTATATTGGAATTTTGTATTCATCCTCTCACTGATAAATAAGGATGGGTTCATTTGGAATAAAAAATTAGACTTACCTTCTTTAGAAGTTGATATGGGATCCATATAATGAAAGTCAATACATGCCTAGAATCATATCAAATTCAACTAAAGGGAGACTCATTAGATTTACAGGAAGAACATTCCCACAAACTTCAATCAAATAGGAATTATAGACTTGGGATGTGACCATCATACCATTAATTGTTTTCACTACTAACTCAATATCTAATCATCGACCTGGTAATTCAATACCCTTTAAAAATTCCTTAGATATAAAAGATAGGGTTGATCCATAATCAAATAAGACATTAGTAGTTCTAGAGTGGATGGTAAGTGTACCTTTCAACAATTAATTATTCTGCTTCAAATCAATAATAGTGATCATATGATATTTACCATTATCTCTAGTATTATGAGGTTTTTGACATCAATCATCATCATTAACCTTCATATTTGTACACTGGTTAGCATAATTATCATACTCCTTTCATTTAAAACACTGGAGTGTGGTCGGTACATTTTTTTGAGATTTCTATCCATTGATTTCATTGATTGGCCTCTTCACATCACTTATACATTATTTGGATCAATGGATCGGATTCCCACAATTGAAACACCTTATTATTCCTTTTAGGTATTCACCTGAGTGATCATTCCCACATTTTTAGTGGGTAGGAGGTTGAAAATTTTTCTTCCCTCCATGTGACATATCATTGGAACTTATATGAAACCACTTCTTAATTTTCTTATCTCTAGAACCATGAGGGTTTCTAGCTTCCATTTCCACTTTGATTTCACATCGAACAATTTCTTCATATCTTCCAAATTTCCTTATGGATAATGAATTTTTAAGACTTGGTTTCAAACCATGAAATAATCAATCAATTTTTCTTTCAAAGATGATGATTAATCTAGAAGAATACCTTGAAAGTCTTGTAAAATTTCCCTCATAGGTTCCAATGGATTCATCATCCTTATACTTAAGTTCATGGAATAACTTATCCATTTTGGTATGTAAAATATGAGGAAATTTATTACTAAAAAATATCCTCTTAAACTCATCCCATTCCATGGATTCAATTTATTCCTCTTTCCACCACTTATATGATTTTCCTTCCAAATGATAAATGGCTAGTAAAAACTTTTCATGGTCCAAGCACTGAAGAATGGAAAATATATTTTCCATCACATTGATCCATTGTTCAGAAAATAGTGGTTAAAAATTACAATAGAAGTATGGTGGATGTTGTCTCATAAAAGATTAAATGGCATGTTTCTCCTTCCATGGTAAATTCAAAAGTTCAACATGACCCATGTTACCACTTAAAAATCCAAATATTTGAGTGAGAATAGTCACAAAATATTACATCCCAGTTTATAATCCATTTGGTTTCTCATGAGGATAGTCATTTTAATGTATTTCACATTCGTTATTCACACGATTCCTTTGAGTTACATGCATTGAATAAAAAAAATAATAGTGTGAGAAATAATAATCATAGATGGAAACAAAATAATTACAAAAAATTTAAATTATTTTTAAACTATGACACATTCACTTAAAACTAGGATACCTTAGTTTTAACGAAGGCCATTTATGGTCATCATTTATTCAAATCCTTCATGATGGGATTGTAAAAAAAAATGTTAATTCCAAAACATATCCCTTGAGAGTTTCAAACTAGGTGTGCAACAAGGCCCATTTTCATGCATCAAGTGACAATTGAGTCAACTCCCAATGTTCCCTTTTCAAAGTTATTACCCCTAGGTACAAATATTCTAGAGCTACATCTACTTACTGTATCTTGAAAGGGATGTAATTTCCTGAAAAAACGCATAATATCTTCCTTACCAAAATATTAGGATGTTATCCTATACTTAGACTTATCCCCAAGATTTTCACCAAAGTTTTCTAACCCTAATCTACAAAGGTTGACTAAACCTTTACCTTTGATACCAACTATAATGAACCATGATTTTCATATATAAATATTATATCTTTTTAGATAAATATTTAATAAATTTTACAAATACATTCCCATGGACCATAAAATGTTTGGTGTATTTGGAGACTAGATATACAATCTTCTTATTCCATGAATAATCTTCAAAATACCCCATAAATATATTCTCATTTAGTACAATTCATAGAAATACCCTACCTAAAACATTATTCATAACCTAGGGAAAGGAAACATAATAAAGGATGATCTTAGATGCTTAGTAAGGGTAATAAAGATAGATATCAATAATCACTTAAACATAACATGAAAAAAGGGTATGAGAACATGGATATAACATTTTAAATCTATACCATACATAACGTAGATCATAATCCTGAATCATGGCATAAATCATGTTAGTTCATAAGAAATAAATCATAAATGTAATCAATGATAATAATCCATGAGAGATTAACATAGACATAGTAATATGGAAAAAAACACAATCTTATAACATTGTGAACATGTAGTAATTGAAACAGGTTCACTCATTAAGTTAAGGACATAAAATCAGGTCCTTACATAAAGTTATGGTCATGAAACCAGGTCCACACATAATATTATGGAAATGAAACTAGGTCTACACATAACCTTATGGACATAAAATCCATTTACTTGCATAAATATATGTACATGAAATCCAGGTCTTCACATAAACTTGTGAACATGAAATCAGGTTCACACATAACATATTTATCTCATGAGTTATCCATATTTATGAAACTCATTGGAGGGAGATATAGGTCCCAACCATCAAATAATTAAAACCATACATATTTGTGCACTAATATTATAAAACATTCATCATATCATAATCCATGGAAATAAAATGGGTTTCATAATCAATTTATCAATCCCTCATAGCATAACCCATGGAAAATAAATGGGTTTCATAAAAATATTATCATCAATAATCATTAACCATCCAAATAAAGAAAAATTATGATACCATTGGATCATATCCATAACAAAAAGTAAGAAACACAAAAAGTTTTTGTTCTTTATGAATAGAAATCCTGTAAGGAGATCATTAAAAACATTCTTGATGAAAATAACATTTACACTTTGAAAATTACCTTTTAAAAACTAAAAGTTCAAAAAATATTGGAAAATAATTTTATTTGAAAATAACCTTTTAAACTTATTATGGATTCTTTAAATAATTGAGTGGTTATAATGGTATAAAATTCAGTTCATTTTTCATAAGTCAAAACAAAATATTCCTTTCACATTTTTGGTAAAAAGTAAAAATGTACCTTGTTTGAAAAAAAAGAAGAATTATTTTATTTTTTAAAAAAAATTCAATCATGGGTAAAAATGAATATAAAAAATAATATTATAATATTAAAAACATTATTTAAATCATTTTTATAAAACATAGACATGGAAGAGATAGGTATTTTGATCAAAGAGAGAAATAAATTAGATTTTCCTTCAAAACACATTTTCAGTCCATTGAGTTCATAAATAGAGGAAAATAAGGAAAAAATTATTATATGGAAATAACTATAGGATAATAAAATTAAATGGGTTTATCATGAATGGATCATATAATTTCCTTCAATGGAAATTAAAGTATAAATGATCATAATTAAAATGAGATTGAAACATAAATACTTTACCACTTTGGTAACTTTTAAATAATAATACCCATGAAAGAAAGAACCTTTTATGGATATGTAAATACCAATAAAATTAATATTAAAAATCATATAATACATTAATGCTTAGTATATAAGCCACTTAAAAGAAACATGTGGTGAATATGGCATGTTTCCCAATAAATAAAAGTGGGATGAAAATCCTTTACCTCAGGTATGATTTCCTTAGTAGGTGTGAAAAACTCCTTATAATAAATATATAATTATTATAAATTTATTCTAGATACATAATCATTCATATCATACCATATATATTTTACTTAAAATCTTTTATCACCCGTTTATTAACAATTCCTTGTTAAAATCACTATTCTGGGTAATATATGATTTGTTTTTCATATAAGTCTTGGTTCGGTGGTTTTGGTCCTTGTTATTTGATCATTTTTACATAATCTAAATAATTTAAACGTTTATATAAATAGTATATATAATAATTATATACATATTTAGAATTATCCATAAATTTAGGGATAAATAAATGAATTACATTGTCATGGAGACAATAGGTCGTACATACGCATGAACATTGTTTCCATTTTTCCAAAAGATGGAAGGAAATAAAAGTAAATATTAATTAAATTTGAAAAAATAATTATTGTTTAATATTTATCATTTATATTAATAAAATACATCCTTATTACTATAAATTTAAAAATAAAATGAAAAATGTTTCATATCGCTTTGTGGAGGGGGTAGTCTACATCTACGCACGAGCAACATTATCATTTTCCAATGGAATTTAAGGTAAGAAGTAGATGTGATAATATAATTAAATAAGTTTAACTATGTTACAAATATGATATAAATATTTTAAATCCATCATTATATCCATTATTGAGTAGCGATGGGGGAAAATAAACTATATCAGTTCTCGATACAGTTGTCTATCATACACACGATCGACATGTTCATTTACAATTTGATGGAAGAGGAGATAGAAATAGTTCATTCCATAAAAAAACATATAATTATAAGGGAGATAATTAAATTATTATATAATCATATTTGAAAAATACTTGAAGGATGTGGAAGAAGAAATAACATAAAAACACATGGTTAATAATAATGCCTCGTCTTCGGATAATCTCCTTAGATTTGCACCAAAATCCTTAATAGGATAGTTTAATAATAAAATTAAGGACTATAAAACATGGGGATGGATTTAAGTAATGTATTTGGGTAGGTATTGTCTGAACCAGAAGGATTTTTAAGTGTAAAGGGGAGAGGAGAGGGGGTGACATTTTATAAGTAGGGGAGAGGACACACTTGGAATTTTTGAAAAGAAAAAGTTATAACCACATTTTTCACATTAAAAAAGGATCCAAAATGGATAATTATCAAGAATTATATGTTATAAGGTTTAAATATTTACATAAAATAATAATTGGAGAAGTTTTTAGGTTATTTTAATCCTTATATTTTTATTTTAACCCTCGGTAAACTCGTTTTTATCTTAACAGTGACAATTAATTTTTACTGGTTTACTATTCATTATGAAAAAATATGTTGGAATTATTATATAATATTAATTATTATGATTCCAAATATGGAATCCATTTTACCAAATTCAATTCACATAAGTGTAATAATTAAATTTAAAATTAATCCCACAGACGCGATGAAAAAACCGATAATTCAAAGAAAAAGTTTCATATGTCAAGAAAGTTTTAATATAAAAATTCAAGATAAAATTGATTCCAATGACCTAAATTTAATTAATAAATATATAATTTAACCTATTTTACATTTAAAAACATATCTAATTAAAATGGACCTTGTAAATTCTTTAAACAAAAAGGCAGTTTTTAATATAAATCAATATTTTTTGCTATTCATTGAAAAATTAATCTTTATAGAAAATTCTCAAAAATTTACTCAAAGATAATTTTTAAATGTAGATTTAAAAAATGAATTTTATTTTTTAAAATAAATTTTATAAAAGTTTCAAAAAATGTTTTTACTATTTTTTCACAAAAATAAATTTAAACATTTTTTTGAGAATAAGGTATTTTCAAATCATATAAAGGCTTTACTAAAAATTAAATAATGTTTATAAATATTTTTTATTTATATAAAACCATTATAATTATTTTAAAAAATGTGGTTATTCCTATTCATACTACAAAATTTAACAATTAGGTTATAATAATCATGTTTAAATAATAATATAAATAGTATATCGTAGTTTATTAGAACTCAGTGTTGTGTGTAATACAAGATATCAATGAAATCAAATTTATTTGAAACAATATATATTTCATAAAATATTGGGGTATTATGTCAATAATTACTCGAATAAATCATGGAATGTCTATATTTTTTCATAGGCTATCATGTGTGACTAGTGCATCCAAACATGTTCAACTTGTCATTTCATGTAGCATGTTTAGTGACCATGTCGACCATTCCCACCGTTATTACATTATTTAAGATCCCATCACAACCTTCTGAATAGAATACACGTTTCTAGAATACCCCACATCCCAATCACCCATGTATATCCAATGATTGTAGAATCCATGGTGGCAAGGTTGGGTAAAAAAGAGATGATGGTTGACCATAGGGATACTGGTACCAACAGGGGAGGACACTTTCATCCCCTGGCCGTTCTCGGGTCTAAACACACTCTAATGGTGTACCTATATGGATTTCATGACTAGGTTTTCCATGTAAGTTAAAGGCCTTCAATGTAATGGATCCACTAACTCCAAACCACAACCCCCAACTACCATCTCAATCACAACACCACTACCTACTTATTTTCTACTAGGCGACCTTCCAAAAGGTGACAATGGATACATGGTGACATAAAAATTTATTGTAAAAAATAATAAGGGATTATTCCCAACTAATGTTGCACTATCCCCATTCCATTCATTCCCAATACCACAACCAGTGTATAGGAATTCAAGAAATCCATCACCAAAAACCCCACTCCCATTCCAATTACCATAGAATAGTCTGATGTGATTCACCTTTTCTTTTAGGCATGGCCCACATATTTATCAAACATCTATTCAATTTAAATTTATCGTTCAAGTATTGAAGTTTATTTTTTTTGGATATTCTGATCACCGAATTCCAATTAAATCATGATATGGAATCAATCATACCAATTTTTGATTTTTTATATACTAAGAAAAGGCCTTTAATTAAGTTTTAGGGTATCACCTATTGGAAGGGAATTTTTTCCATTAGTGGTTGGCCTCAAGCACCTCACCGCACCCCTATAAAAGAATGAAAGTACCCCATGAATTTTTGTTCTTAGTTAGTTGAACTCCAACTCATGTTATAAGACTATGAACCTGGTGATTTGGTGGTAGGGTTTGAGAGGGTGGGATCTCAAGATACCCAAATCCACTTAATCAAAATCAGGAACACCATTCCACTAAACCACCTAAGAAACATGACTGGTGAGTAGGGAAGCTAGATCTAGTCCAGTTGAAAAAACCTTTCCTTTTAGAAAGCACGCAAGCACCATTCCAACTATTCTATAGATGTAGTGATTTGTCTCAAGTGTACTCACGCCAATGGAATTGGTGAAGAAGGTAGAACATGTTGGGAAGTGTGGGGTAACATTACTATTTTGGTCATTGAAGACAATGCATGACCTCTTGGTGGCTTGACCTTGGATTTCCACTCAGTCCAATGCTTGATACCAGACCATTCCCCAAGCACCACCTCCATATAAACATCATGATAACCTTCATCCAATCCCAGACTATCTATTATATCATTTCTTAAATCTCAACTATTGAAACACCATTTCAACCACACCAACTAACCATTTTAACCACCATTATCTTCCAAAATGTCCACCCTTAACCCAACCATGAAAATTCCATGCCACCATCCAATCATAGTCACACTACTACTACTAGTACTCTATTATAGTACCTTCAAATCCAATCACAACACCACCATATAAACCATCGAACCCCCAAACCATAAACTATCATACGAGGTGAATGAACCCCTATGAACATGAAACAATACGGTGCATTTAAACTTATGGTTTGGTAGATTAATTGTTCTCAAAGTAACTAGACTGTGACTCTGATGCATTCTCAACCGGTTCCTATGGTTGTAGTATTAATGGCTATCCGACTCGTCTATATTTTTCATGAGGTTTTATTGGATATAGTGTAATTTAAATGGTGGTGTAAGTAGTGTCTCAACTCTAGTACCTTTCCATTATAGTGGGGTTGTGGCCCATGAGCTCCAAGATACCTATTAGATAGTTTTTTAGTTAGTATGGATATTCTTGATCCATGATATCTCTCTGATCTCCACCATAGGTGAGTAATATTGAGTACGAAAAGGGATGGTTCACATATCTCCTATTCAATTGGGTATTGTTCTTCTACTGGGTCTGAGAATGAGTCCAAGTGGCATTCCAAGATCTATCCACCAGTTACCACCACTAGTAGAGATAATACCAACAACATAGCTGCACCGCATACTGCCTCCCAGGTTCTGAATTGTAATAGGATAACCCCATGCTCGATTCCATTCCCCTTGTACTAAAAAAGTACCTTTCCATTCTCATGAAACTATGGAAGATATTAATTGAACTATATCATAACATTATAAACCCAAATCATGTACCACTATTTTCAATTGGTGAATAACCAAACCCTCGGGACCGGTTTCTTCCCTAGGAGGCGATGAGTCGACATCGAGGTGCAAAAAAAAACTATTGATCTGAGATCTTGGGTTTCATCAGCTTGTTATCCATGTCATATCTATAATCCATTTTGTGAGAACCCAAACACACCAAACTACTCAGTTCACTATGGATGACAACTCAGATTACCTTTTGAATTGTATATCACTACTCGAGTTGTTCCTTCTTACAGTTAATAATTGAACACCAATATGCACCTGATAGAGTTATGTGTATTTAACCATTGCACACCACATTTTAATCTTTAGGAGGAATCCAAACCAAATAAAATATTGAAATTTATATGTTCCCACTTGAATTAAATGAATAATATAATGATCTAGTGCATCTTATATCAGTCATAATGAAAATTTTCATCAATAACTCCACTAATACTACCACCATATAGAGATGATACCAAGAAAACAACCCCATGACCATATCAGATTAGTGATAAACCATCAATACCAAGTGATTAAAATAAGGTGTATGAATGGATGAACTGCTTTATACATCTATCCATGAATCTTATGGAGCCTTCCAATCCAATATGGATATGGTAGATATTGTTGTGCCTATAGTGGAACTGGTTATTCAATTTATTTCACTCATGACGCACTTGGTTTAGAGCATTGGGAATTGACAGAATGAGTGGACCCACTTGTTGGTAGAGTGGTTTTGGTAGGATACTATATCAATACTACTATCCTACAAGGAATTCATCTGTCTTGATCACAATGAAGAAAATAGTAAAGGTGCACGAGATCTTACCGTCTATTAGTGGGGAGCTCTATATTTGAACTGATAGTTCATTTTCACTAGATTTTATTTCATACACAAATGGGAAGGTGTGACAACATTCATGAAGGTTTATAATTATGATACAAGGTATTTATCAACCTTCAAATAGTTTTTTTACTACTGCTGTATACCACTAGTTTGATATAGATGGTAGACCTATGCTCAGTACCCAACTGCATTGGCTTTACATCACCGGTCAAGTGTTAGACTCTATACATAGGTTTACCTATAAGAAGAGTCATGTTTTTTAATAAATAGTTGTTACCCCATTTATTTCTCCCCTCCTATTGGATACATGGACCTGAGGTTATCCAATGAGATAGGTTTATCCTTAGTACTATACTCTAATAGTGACACAACTGGTGGTTCAATTGCTTGCTGAGTTCCTTTCAAATGGGTTGATCAGGTTCCAAATAGTATAGTCTACTAGTGAAATTTTTTTTGGTTATTGGTATATAAATATGTTTTATGGATCAATTTGACTCATACACTCACAATTGTCTTCAGTTTATGCCTTCCATAGCCCAACCACTTCCACCATCAACACTAAAAAAATTGTTGGAGTGGATTTAGTATAGTCCCACTAACGTGGACCTTGTACTCCAAAAATTACCATGGGATATCTTGAACTACCCATACCTTGGAACTACCATATATAATAGATTGTGGTGGTGGAACTATTAGAATAGTACTAAGAATTCCACTCCCCCTATAGTTGTGATGCAGTGTTGGTGAATGAGCTATGAAACTGATGACCAATCACCCTTTGGACCCCAACCCTACCCATTATGAAAATCAAACCCCTACTATATATATATATGTGTATATGTATATGTATATGTATATACAATTTAGATGTGTGGTATGTTGTCCAACCCAATTCTAGGTTATTTTGTTCCATCCAAGAACCCAACCATTTCATAGGGAATTCATTTCCCCCTATCAACACTATCAGAAGAGTATTGATGACCTCCACCCTATACCATTGTGATAGATGGTGAGTACTCTTATAGTAGTGGTGTGGTCAACTAAGCAGGCAATGAGAGTGGTGATGTTATTGCATACAAGAAAAAAATGGGAAAAAGGGTTTTATTGGTTGTTTTGGAAGATAACAAAAAATAAGGGTTCAAAAGAAGGGGTTGTTTCTCTTTGGATTCAACGAAAGAGAGGAAGAAAATATGAAAGTGT
This sequence comes from Viscum album, assembly GCA_963277665.1. Lineage (NCBI taxonomy): Eukaryota > Viridiplantae > Streptophyta > Magnoliopsida > Santalales > Viscaceae > Viscum > Viscum album. The sequence continues at coordinate 566,111,634 of OY728153.1, read as the reverse complement.
ATATGGGGTTCGGTGTTGGGTTGGGGTTCTAGAAGGGTGTTAATAGATTATTTTATCACTCACACCCTAGTATAAAAAAGGGGATTAATGATCATATCCATATTTGATTAACATAGAAGAGTCATCAATCAAGTAGTTATCTATGATGTTGGGAACATGTTCTCACATGTCTGTATACTATTTTCATTGATTACAATGAACATATAGTATTATATCTATTGTAAGATAGATTTGATTGGGAATAAAACTATTTTCATTTGGTTTGAACAAGCTCAGGGCACTAGGTAGTGAGCAGTGAGTAGCCAGGGGGTTAGTGTACCATAGTACCCTTTCTTGCTAGGATGTTGTTCCCATTATTTAGTATTTGTCTTGAGGCCCATGAAAAAGGTGTGAGATTCATTATGTTTTTGAAGTTTATGGTCATTGAACCCTTACCGACCACTCTATTCTCTTGTGGTTTGGTATCCTCTCTGACCAGTTCCAATGGAATCTCTATGCCAAATGATATAGGGTAAGGTATTCGAGACAAAAAACTTGTTTATGGAATGACCACTCTATGCAGTTGAGAATCCCATGGGTTTGATAGGTTCTCCCACCCTTGCATCATTCCCTAATTCGATTCATGTATCCATGATAAATCCATATGCATATCCACTCAATAACTTCACTCAGGTTAAGGGTGTAGTTCGAGAGGTTTTTGACCTATTCTCATCAAATCAAAAGGGATCATAGCAATTTTTTTGGCTGTTTCGAAGAAGGAATGAAAGTCTAAGAGCATATAATCCAAGGGTATACCATATTTTATGGGTTCCTCTCCTTTATAGGATATAAAATGAGTGATGAAACCACTAGGTGTTTCAAAAACCAATCACCAGCACCACTGGGAGCCATTGACCGAACTTCGGGCATTGGTGTTGGGGGTGGGCTAGAGTTGGGAGTGTAATATATGTATTTTCCAACTAGAAAGACAATTGAAAAGAGGGTTTAGTGATATGTTGATTTAGTAAGTGGAAGGGACTTAGAATGTATTCCAAATGGGGTATGAGTAGTGGTTCCATGCAAGGTTATGTAGGAGTAGTTATGGGGTCAACAACGAGTAGGCATGATGTGCTATTTGGTGAAATAATTCAGCTTGGGGTGAACTTTTAAAGAATTGTATGGAAAAAAACTACCAATGAGCTGTTTTCATTTTCCACAACACTCACTATGGTTTTCTCAGGGAAACCCTAAGAATATTTTTCACAAAAGTTTATGTTCTCGATACTATTTATTTAGTCTCAAATAAAATAGATGTGTGATCCTAATTGTGTACCCAAACCCACCTTGTGGATTCCTGATTACAATTCGTGTTCACCTAGCCGTATGACCATTAGCTAACCCAAACCTAGAGAAAACTAGGTGTTGAAATTGTATCACATGGGAAAACATTACCATTCAAATAGGTTAGTCTATTTTTTGTATGGTTCCAAAATCAAATGTTCCATCATAGTGGTTCTCATTTTCTAATTTCCTAGTTATATGGGATCGAAAGGTGTCAACTTATAAAATTGCATATGGGAAACATAATAAAAGGGATTTATTCTTCTTTCCTAGGATGTTGTGAATCACATGTGGGGGTTTCATGATCTCATACTAAATGGGGATAGACACCTCATATTATCCTAATTCAAAAAGGTGTTCCAGTGAGTTGAAATGGTTTTCCATTTGATCATATTGGTGATGGAGGTCAACATAGAATTTACAATCAAATCATTATCTCTAGTTTTAAATATCACATGTTTGTCAACTTGGTCTTCTAGCGTACACTAGTTTGGATTGGGAAATAATATTAGTGTAGATTATTGAGCAATTATATTAATGTGATAAGGTTATAAAAGTTCCAGGTTTAATTGGTTGGAAATCGGTGGGAAATTTTTCGGTTTGGATCAGGCCCATAAGTGAAAAATAAAATGAATCTCTCAATGATAAGAAAAAACCAATTGAATTGGAAGCGATATCAAAATCAAAACAAATAAAATTCAAACCATTCTAGGACAATATATTCAGAACATATGACCCAAAAGAAAGAATCATTCTAGCATGTGATTACTATTTCATTGAAAAAACTGAATTTAGCCAATAGGAAGATCATATTATTGAGGTTGAGAAATATAATGGAAGTATTTTCTCACATTCTAGGGGGATGAAGATGACCAAAAAAACATAAAATCATTTTAATCCAAGGTGGGTGACTAAAATATACATCGAGGGTTAATTACCATTATATTCAAGGCATTCATGATTTATTGGGAATTCACAATAGATATAGTTGTCGATTAAAATATGGTATGATAAAAATGGTAGTTGAACATTGGATTTAGCCATTAGTAGGCTAGAAGTGGGGATAACACAATGACAATACAACCTCGTTGTTCCAATTACAACAATATTCTACTCTATTTGAGTTTAGTAGGTGGTTGAAGAGGTGGTTCTGGAATATACCTAAGTTGGCCACTCTGATCATTTATTTGGGACAATGGGAGGGGGTAGCTAGTCTAAGTACTCCATTTAATAGTGTGTTCACTAACCATGTGGTCATTCTCAGGTAATCATTGGGTCATGTATTCTAGGTCCTCCCAGGCCTGGGACACATGAAGTATCCCAATAAGGAGGTTCTGTCCTTGAAGGGCTAGTAAAAACCAAGGTGATCACTGACTTTATCAAGTATTACATAAACCTCTTCCTTTTGTCACTACTAAACCTACCAAAAATGGACATTCCTATTGGGCCTAGAATACCAGTGTTGGATTTTCTAGAATAGATAGTGCACTATTCTATTTGGATTATCAATGAACAAAACACATGAACCTCTCGTTATGTTGATCTAGTTGGAGTGGACCATCCATCATCTTGCTATCCAGTGTAATCAAAACCATCCCAAACCCCTGTATCTCTTCTAAATATTCCAAAATGTAGATAAGTCATGTAGTTTCTTGTAAGGTTCATGGGTGACCCTCAAATGGAATCCCAATAGCTATGCATTATATGTCTTTTAGTAGCATGTAATGCCCCGAACCTACACTTCTGTATTCATTACTAAGAATTCAGTGTTTTTTTTATAAAAGAAAAATGAAAAATACATAGAGCATTGTACATACCAAGAACTTTTCCGATCGATGTTTTGGAGAATAGATAATTACATTACAAATTATCGAAGTAGTACAAAATTTATACAATTGGATTCATGTGAACTACCTCCTTATATGAAACAGACATCATTTGAATTTCTAATAAACCTATAAAAATTATATTAAAACATAGGTTGAGCATTAAATTTCCCAGTAAGGGGTTTTAAATCCATTGAAAAATACATTGAAAATTTCATTGAAAACATTTAATATCAAATAAAAAATATTTGATATATCCTTTAAAAATATTAATCTTTTTATGAAAAAATAATTTTAAAAACCTTTTAAAAATGCTTATCATTTTTAAAACCATTAAAAAATACAATTTAAAAAATACTTGTATTTCTCCATAAAAATATTTTGAAAATAGTAATCCTTTTATGGATAAAAATGATACTTAGAAGATATCATGAAAACCACGTGGCCACTTAGCAATATCACTTATAGGACAACGTCTCCATAATGGTCATGGGTTCACTCCTCATACCATATCATCTCATTCTATACCCAAGTTCCAAATTTCTATGAAACCATTTTTAAAGAATTTTCCTTTCTCATTCATAACCCATTACAAACATTTCATAAATTATTTTCATAAAAAAAATTAATTATTCTCAAATTGATTAAAACCCAATTTTCTTAAAACAAAATATATTTGGGAGAAATACACTTTTCTAGATTAAATACCAACATTTAAGAATATATAGACACAAATTATTTGAAACTAAAACAGATGATTTCATAAAAGTGCATGAAACATCATCAATAATTATAGACGATGACCACATCTACAATCATGAATGAAAATAAAATATTTTCCAAGAAAATATAAAATTATCTTATAAAAATAATACATTCAAAATAATCCTCTTACCTTGATTCTGAATCCTCACATATGTTTCTTTATCTTTGTCTTATTCGGATAATCCATTTTCTTAACACCTTAAGACAACTAAAGATGATATTTTGTCTAAACTAAGGCCTTTAAAATATTTCCAGGGAAGTGTAAAAGATAAATTTGTAGGATATTATCAAGATAGAATGCTCAAGGTGATGAAATTAAGTGAAGTAAGGTGTCCCATTTTATAATTCAGGAGAAGGGTAATTTAGGAATTACTTAAAATATTAAAATATAATAAGAATATTACAGGGTTAAAGACTTCCAAAATGCCTAAAACATTAAATGGGATTAAATTTTAGACTAAATATTATCATATGTATCCTTATTCAAGTTTTTTTGTGATCCTTAAATATTTTAATAAAATATTATATTCATGAAAAATATTTTTTGTCAAATTTAACACTATTCATAACTATGACTTCAAAAGCATCAAAACAAACACTAAAATTAAAAAAAAACTATTTTATTATATATTATATATGTCACAATTATCTAGATAATTCATATACCATCTTAATTATCTCATATTACATTTATTTTAGTATTTTTAATATCATTTATTTTATTTTTTCATTAAATTAATAATTACTACGTCATCGTTGTGCAAGCCTTTAAGGTATTTATTTGTTGCCTAAAAATTTTAAAAAAAATCCACGAAGAGTATAAATTTATTAGATTTAAAATTAATATTTATGGTTTAATATGTTTTTTTGGAAAACCATATATTAAAATATTCTACTAATTAAAATCTATAGTGTGAACAATTTGAATTTCTTTTAAATAAAATACTATAAGGGTATTAATTATATCTATGTAGCTCAAAATGGTCATTAATTAGACCCTTGGACAAAAATGGATGATATCTAATAAAAAAATAATATTTGGACTAGTTTTTTGGGCCATTTAAGAGTTCTTATAACTGTAATTAAAATTATTTTATTGGTTTTTCTTTTTCTTACACAAGCACTGCATCAGGGTATCATAAACATTAAAGTTAATTATTTTATATATAAAAATTAAAATTATATTAATATCATAAAAATAAATAAATTAGGTTCAATATAATAATTTATATTTTTTCATTATGTATATTTACTCATAAACATGTCAAGAAAACTTCTTTAATTTGTTAATTTGACTTTTCATGCCTTGCGTAACCATTGCACATGAATTTGGATAAGATTCATGTTATATAACTCTAAAATTAGAAAAAATCATCCAAAAATATAAATTATACATAATAGTTAATAAAAAAGTCATAAAAATACTTTTAATCACTCAATTATTATCTATAAGGAACCAATTTTTACTTTTCCAACACTGTGCAGGTGCTGCATCAGCACTGATAATGATTTTTATATTTATCATGAAGTAATTCATAATTTAAATGTTTTGGATTATTTTTGGATAATATTTATATAATAATATCATAACTTAGTAATTCCATGGGTTTAATAAATTTTTATATTATAGTTATTTCGTGAAGATACCACAAAATATATCTTATTTTATAAAAATTGTATTTTTTTACTATTAAAAAAAAATTCACCTTTTCAGAAAATTCTCAAAATATCACCATAGGATAATTTTGATATGATGATTTCAAAAGTTATGTTCATTTTATCAAATAAATTTTCTAAAATTTCCAGAAATTTATTATATTATCTGTACATAAAAAGAGATAAAAATAATTTTTGAAGAAAATGTATTTCTGAAGATAAAAGTGATTTTACTAAAAATTATATTATTATTTTATGATAATTTACCAATAAATTTATATTAATTAAAACCAACATATTTATTTCATAAATAAGTTATTCTTATTCATACCTACTAAATTAATGAAAAGGTTATAATGGTCACATTTAAATAATAATATTTATTTTATCATTTAAGATTGATGTGTCGCATATTATGCACTAACGAACATAGTGTTTCCTTTTAAAAAATATCAGGATGTTACATAAAACCCCTTGAGACTCACCCGATTGGTCTCATTAACCCCATATACCATGATTTTTTCATCGGTCTGGTAGTTCATTGCTCCACCCAAAACCAATATATCTAGTTTCACAAGGAAAAAGAGAATTTTAGATTATTTCTACAATAATATAAGTTTCATGAGCTATAAAATTTGTCTTTAAGTATGAACTAATCTCCAAATAATTCTCTCTTCAGAAAACATAAGTAACAGTAGTGACCAATACATTGGCCGAATGAGTACCCTTCATCATAGAAGATCTTGAATTTGTTAGGCATGAGCCTATATCACATGAGAGAGTAGGGGAAAATAGAAGGGAGATGAGTAAATGAGGTTGAATTGACCATTTGGTGGTTGTAGATAAGTGATTTTTCATCCATTGTAGTGAAGGTAACATAAGATAAGAAAGGGTATTCATATTATATTAGAGGGCATAGTTTCTATCAAGATCCAAAAATTGGTCATGTAATGCATAAGATCCTTCATCTAGTAATATAGAGTAATGGATTTTCTCCATCCAAAGACCCATATCTTTAGGAATCGTTTAGAATGACTGGTCAAGGAATCCAATGTCTCACCATCTTGATATAAAGAGAGTCTCTCAACTAATATGAAATGGAATGATTATGACTAATATTTTATATGTGTTTAGTGTGCCAGGAAAGAGGAAGACTCCAGAGGGTCAAAAATTTCTTTGTATTGATTTATCTCTTGTTCAACCAAGCTTTGTGAACATTGTGAGAGTTAGAAAAATGTTTGGGTTTTGGGAAAAAATATTATTGTATAGTTTGAGAGGCATTTTTCACTTGGGGACCTAGAGAAGAATGAGCCTTATTCTAGAAAGGCATGAGAAAAGTTTTGTAGACTCAAGCGAAGGAAAAAAAGGATAATTTTGAGTAGCTGATAGACCATAGAGGATAGTGTTGAATCCATGGTATTAAATATCACATATTTTTCAGATTCTTCTCATATATAGATCTGAGCAGTGGTACATAAGGATAAAGAAAGAAGATACTCTGACTCTCACTCCATCGCCTATTATATGTTCATACTGACCTCTTCTATCTGTAGGGATATAGATCAAGGACAATACACTTTCACTTACTCTCCCATCACTAAGTGAGTTCAATTTCTTTTGAGGCTGGTCAAGAAATTATGAAATCTTGAATAACATATAGAATGAGTTAGGTTTTTAGGAGAAAATCCAGATAGAATTAATTGAGTATCCTCATCCTATTGGTCAGATAAAATAAATTGAGTAGCTTTTTTATTCTCTCAAAGGAATCATCATTGCATTCTATAAACTTTCACTTAATATCACATACTTAGTGATATTTTATAGACATGAAACAAGACTCCTATTTGGTGTTTTTTCTTGTAGAGATATTGAAAGGACCCCCCTGAGTCCACTTGAAAGAACTGTATAAATGAGAAAAAACTGATGAATATATCCCTCATAAAAATTAGATAAAGCATCATTTTATGACATTATTGGTCAATAAACTATCCAATAAACCTATTTATGAGTACTAGGGTTCTGTTCTTGATTTCTTATAGAGTTATACTATGTCAGATATTGTAGCCTCGGAGTATAGAAATGAACAATGATTTGATATGATATTTTAATTTTAGGTGGTGATGACTATCAAATCATTAGTTTTATAGGTTTTGAATAAAGGATAATCAAAACATGTGATATTTAATAACTCGATAAGTTAGGGATCAATATCAATTGGGGGAAGGTACCTCTTCTTTTTTAGATGCTTTATGACATGACATGATGGTGACATGAAATGTCTCCATCATGTCATGTCTCTATAGTGATTAGTTTATGCACATAGGGTCACGATCAATCTTTCAATCTTTGCCCTAATTCTTCTTCTAACTGTAAGTGTGTTGCGCCATGTATAACTCTTGTTGTTGTTGATGAATATAGTATCATTTTTATTGAATATCCAAGGTATTACTAATTTTATTAATCAATCATATCATCACTTCAAAAAAAAATTAAAATAGAACCTCAATTTAGAGAGGTAAAGGAAAAGATTGACCCCTTAAAGCATCAAGATGATGATTTTGAATCTAGTCCTAAGAAAAGGAATAAGAGACCATGAGGACAACATATGGTTGGGCCAAGTCAATCACATATACTTTTGTAACACCACTAGTTATTACAAGATATTCTATTAAGTAAGGCAAGTGTGGGACTCAAAAATAAGGTTGCTAAAGAATTATATGAGTTTGAAATATGTCTATGAGTATATCTGTACATGAGGTAAAAGTAGGGTAGTCACTCATTCAAATGGAATATGGGCTCAATTTATGAGGGAAATGTGGTCTTGTGTGCTTAAGGCTTCATCCAATCATTAATGTGGTGGTGTTACATGTTCTAGAGGGGATCATGGGTTTCCTCACCAAATTTTTCATGAAAAAATAAGGCCCCATCACATGAATGAACCACATAGGGCATCTAGTTATAGAGGGGTTTCACTTTCCAATCTAATCAAGAAAAGAGGCATCATGGTCATAGGCTACTCATTAGGAATTGGTTACTCGTAGTTGCAAAGTTATAGTGGTTAACCTTTATATTAAAAGGAGTGTTACCAAGAGAAAAATATGCCATCTCATATAGACCCTTACCATGGAATGAGTAATTATGACTAGAAAAGATCATAGATGAAACAAAGGAACAAGGATCATGAGACAAATGGGATAGAGGATTTTTCGATTGACACTTTCTTTTGGAATGAGAAGATAAACTCACCATTGGTGATAAAATTTCTAAGATCAAGTATAAAGTAGAAAAAATGGTCTTTAAGGATTGTGGAAGGTGGAATAGTCAAGGAAAACCCTTGTAGGGTGATTTGAGCTAGCATTAGTTAGGTGGAGAAGCATAGGTATTCTCAAAGGAAAATTCATACCAGAGTGATCCATAATATAAATGAATGAGAATGAGTAGTTAGAGGAAGCAATAACAATGATCATGCATTGCTTCATGAAATTGAATTTTCATTTATGGATGAAAACTACTCAAATTTTGATGGCTATTCTAGGAAGGATGAGACCATTGGAAACCTAAAATGTTAGTCAAATAATACTCAACTAAGGAGTCATTTTCACAAGATCACTCACTCTGAACACTGAAAAAATAGAACATACCGGGGCCATAGAATATATAGTAGGGTGACTGATTGGATCAACCACCCATGGAGCATCAGTACTCTACACTAGTAGTGTAAATACTGTTGGAAATTCTAACTGAGCAAATATGGAAATCACTCTGAAAATTGGATAGATCAAACTACTTGAGACTCTTCATGATGAGTGTAGTTACACTAATTTTGGGAATAATAAGATAGTGGGTTAACCAAAAATTCAACTTTTCATCATAGTTTCTAGAATATTAATACTATTTCATTTCTCTAAATTTCATTCAATTTAGTTCTCACAATAATGGGATACTTCATGTATCCTAGGCTGGTACAAGTACTCCATTTCTCCACTAGTCACCTAGTCATTCTCAGTGAAAACCTAGCATGAATCATACCCTTTTGTGAAATATAGTGAATCAGAAAGGTTATAGTCATTTAACCAGCTAATATTTCCCTAATTCTATATTATTTAGTCCCATGGGATCTTTTTAGAGTCATTTTTAGTTCAATAAGTAGAATAAGGAATTGAAAAAAGGTGATACATACAAAGTTGTTATAGGAAGGAATATATGGAACTCTTTTCTCTGAGTTCATAGCCCATTTTATTAAAATAAAAATACCCAGTGAATGGTGATCTAAACTAAGAGATAAGAAAATGTGTGTTTACAACTATTGAGGTGAAGGAAGGGATCAAGTGAAAACAATTCAAGACATGCATCACTTTTGTAGGAGATAACTACAGAAAAAAGTCATATTCCATGGTAGTGGACCCAAGGGGTTGTCACTAATCATAATTCTTAATTTGAAATTAGGGTGTCAACCTAATGATATTTTTTATTATATCACTCATAGTTATTCCATCTTCCTAAACCAATGGCCACATTTTCATAATCCAAATAGAGATCATAGTGAAGTATATTTTTGATGGATAAAAGATTAAAAAATTTCTGAATGATGATGAAATGAGGCTACTTGAATTGGATCATATTAGGGTTCAGAATATGGTAATAACTATAGTTAATAATAAGAAAAATAAATTAAACCCTCTCCTTATAGTCAGTTGAGCCTCTCCACCCCTCAATATTTTAAGGTATTGATACAAATGATCAAAATTTTGTAAGGTTTGTGGTCTAAATTTTACTGGCCAATAGATCCTATTATTTCATGGATATGGGAACCTAGCTGATCTACAAGTACCCTGTGCATGACTGTCACAACAATGGTTGGAGGTCACCTTGGGATTGGAGTGGTCACTAATCATATATCCATAGTGTTTTAATGAAGTCATGAAACCTATTTTCATTGAGTTGGATGTTGTACTGACAGTATAAGACTACGCATAGTGGGACTCTAGCGGATGGATGCATTTTATCGAGCCTCTTACACACTGTGGTTTCCACCCAAATCACTCGTTTTTCAACTAGAGAGTCAACATTGAAGAAATTACCCACCAAATCCATAGATATTGAAATGGAAGCAGGAATACAATACCTATATTCCAATCACAATATTGTTGGTACCGGAGCACACATCATAATCTGGTGGGTTAGGGATTTTAATTTTTTATCACTGAAACAATAGAACTTGTTGTGTCCAGTGATCCGAGCCCCAGTACTGTCTGAGGTTCTCATGTGAATTAAATAGAGAACAGAAAATAAAAATAATGAGTACCTCATTATGATTTGAATTGTGCATGTTCGTCACCTATCATTGGGAACCATTTCTTAAGGGATCCAATGCCAAATCCCTCTAGATCATCCAATCATGCTTCTCGAATCTGTGCATGCTCCATTAGTTAGATTCCGGGTGATAGCGCGGAGCTCTAATGATCTCTTCAATGCCGCGATGATCACCATGATAACTAGAATTTAATCCATGAAGGAAAAATTAGATTGTTCTATCATATTGAGTGATTCTCTATCTAGAATTCAGGAGTACATAGAATCTCTCAATTCTAGACTTATAAATAGTCCATTGGAATGAGCTTCTCTCCACTTATATAGTGGAAGTTCCCGTTACCCAGTTAGGGTTCCCCAACCCCCATGCATTAAACATCCACTGAATAAGTGATATAAATAATTAATTATAACGAACTTACTACACCATACATATTATTTATATTTTATCACATACATGTAATATATATTAAATATATTATGTAATAAAACCAAGTTATTAACTTGAATTGTAAGTCCCGATAATATTAAATGAACATAGAAAATTAAAATAACATTCATTCGTATAATATAAATCCTTGTATTTACATAAACACTTGTAAATACTTTTAATAAATAAATTCAACCCAATTATTTTTTAATTTAATAATAATGAATTTATTTATTTATCAGTGATCGATAAAACTTGGACAACACTCAGACCTCGTGGTGGGGCCCACCATGTCTTATATTCCTATTCACCAGAATAGGGTATATTATCGAATGATCTCTTATATGTGACCCTCTTGGACCTTATCTCAATAGTAGTGAATAGTATTCACATACCAAGAGTGGAGTATAGAGACCCATAAAGGCCCCTAAAGAGATAATGAGTAGTTATAATAATAAAAACCAACCTAAGAACACACATTGTGTAATATAATCTCTTTGTCTTTGCCTATATCATAAAGAAGGATGTAAACTTGTGTCATAATCCTTTATTGATTTATTATTTATTGATATAAATGGACATATTTACCCTTTACTACCATGGATATGGATTTATGAAGGTACCACCATCCTGATCAACCAGGACCAAGATATTAATTCCTAAAACTTGAAGTGAAAAAATCATATCTTGAACATTCAACCAATGTCATGCCACTAATGACGCACCCAACTCAAGATACCTCATTATGATTTCATTATCATGGTTTTTGATTTGAATCAAAGTACATGATAAAATGGAACACATTGATAATGATATAAAATTAATAGACCAATACACATGTCCATAGGTAGGAACATCCAATGAAACCCAAAACATGTGGTGTTTCTATTGGCGGGTCTGTCCTCATGATATAAACTACTAGAGACCACTAAGTACAAGATTCATGAGAATAAGTCTCAATTATTATGATCCACCAGAACTTGATAGTCAAATTTATACTATGTACAATTAGTATGATGTATCTAGACTATAAGAAATACATTTAAGATTAATGTTATAATATCTCAAGGTTCTTATTATAGCATGATATCTTCTATAACCTTTTTATATAAAAAATAATCTATAGACATTACCATTAAATAGTGTAAGTAGAAATGTATACACTATAATGGTAAGTGTACATCATGTATGTCACACTGTATACATGATATGGTAATCAAAAGTACTGATAAAGTTGGTTCTAGGGAACCCACTTTTACAACACTCCCACTTGAACTAGAGCCAAATTTCTAGCCTCTCTTGTTAGCTATCACATGATTCAAATATTGTTTCTTCTATGTTATGTATTTAGTTGTTGGGTCTGCCACATCTTCACTAAAAGTTTATTCTCCTATGTGAGTCCTTGTCTCCTTGAGTAAAACTTATCAAGTGATGTAAATCCCAAGTGCATTTCATTTATCCACTATAAAAACTTTAAATCTTGTCTAGTAAGAGTATTATAATTTACATTATGATAATAATTTTCTTACTAGGTGAAATTCCAAGAACTGGAACAAATCTTTACCTTTAATAACTGCTTCTTAGCTACCTCAGAAGCTGCAACACACTCAGTATTTGTAGATATGGTTACCAATAGCTTGTATGATCTTGTATCTCTCATTCCCTTAGCCTAAATGTGTTATTAGATCAAATTTATTGAATGGAGACTAGTTTATGTCCCCTAAAAAACTAGCGTCCATTCCTCTCCACTTACCAAGTACATATCTCTTGTACTTCCTCAAGTACAATCAGATAGTTCTGAATGCCTCCCTTATAGTTATCCTAGATATAAATGAGATTTTCCTACTATACAGTATATATTATCAATATCAATTATTATACATATCATGGAATACATGATTGATACATTGCTAAAGTGTATGGAATTCAACTCACTGTGTTAATCACCTCATATGTCCTGGACATGTCTACCTCGAGAGATATATTCCATGTGACACTGGTAAAAATTATCTCTATAATTGTTCTAACTTATATTTTTCAATACTTTGTCAGTATATATACCATTTACTAGGTCTAATAAACCTTTAGATCTACCTCAATAGATCATTTCCCCTAAAACATAGTTTTCTACTTTAAGTAAATCACTAGAGAATCACTTTCATTCTGGTCTTAGCTAACTGTAAGACCAATAGTTGTTTTCCATATGTTAGAAAACATATTCTACTTGGAAAACTATGGTTCTACAAATAACCTTTGGTATACACATGAAAATAAATTCATTATAAATTAATATTCTTTGATCTTGTTTCTTACTTCAATCCTAAACTGGATTCAAGTAACTTTCACCCTTATTGGAATTCTATGATGTCACCAACCCTTTTTGGTTGCATTGTATACTATCCTTCTATGATTAGTGGTCATGACATCTAATTCTTAATAATATGGTCATATAAGTTAGCTATGACAAGTAAAATTATAATGGATTTAGGCATAACAACTTGGTATTACCAATACATCCTTATTGGTACCATTCTTGTACCATCAATGTATAGTCTCACTTGAATACTCACCACAGTATTCAAAATAACAAGCCACACGTGCTTTGATACATGGAATACATTATTGAATTTTAATTGTTCTTGAGCTAATTTTCATATACTTCTTACTTAGGAATTATTATTCACAATGAATAATGTATTACTAGACATAGTGAATATAAAACCATAACCATAATTTTATTCTTCCTACATAGTATGTGTATTTAGAAAATTATCTTCTAAAATATCTTTTGGAACTTATTCCTATGTCAACTACTTGTGCATCTCTGGAATTGCATAAACTCAAGTCAATATGGATCCCACTATCTCAAGTAGATATTTTCAACCTTATATATTAATATAGTCTATAACTTGAATATATATTTCTATCATATTGATTTCTATAATACCCTAAAAAACTTTTAGGTTAATTACTATAGATGCACACATTGTCTTTTTCTTGACGCAAGTCTGTTTATATATTAACAAACACTTTTCATTCAAACATAATGTTCTAATTACATAATGTATTCCCATTATACTGTAACTCATATGATATACATTTTTCATGATAATTGGCATATGGTTTTTAGATAATGATGTTATTTTTGAACCACTTCTTGAAAAATGGAAGTATCTGCAATGTATAAAATTTAACATTGATGCTCCTTTTACTTACATCGTGACTTTGATGTGTATAAGGAAATGTGCATTTCAGAATTACTCTGTGATACATTTTTTTGATCAATTTTAACATATAAGACTCATCATCAATACTCCTTATTAGCATCATATCCCTAATGTGGATAAGGTAATGCATGTTTAGGAATTACTCCATGCTACATTTTGTTGATCGATGAATGATTGGTCAAGATATTCTTCGACAGACGAGCCCGAAGCATCCTATATCTTATGAATATGCATATACCATACTTCACTTTCATATTCCTTAATCACTTAAAGGAATCTTATGAATTATTGTTACCACTAGATCACCCTTGGAATAGTTTACACACTTTGGATGAACTAATTCTGAAAGCTTTGTAGCATACCTTTATTTCTAAAGGTTTATTTGTCCAAAACTAATTAAGTATATAAGTTGATAATACCAAAGGTGTTTTCTCCACTGAGTATAAATACCATACTAGGTATATAATAGACATCCTCTTTTAGTTTTTCTTGAAAAATATTTATCTCCCCACAATTGTGTATATATGTATTACATTTTATATTCATCAGGTATTTCCAATGATTCAAGTATCACTAAACTATTGGTCAAGTATAAAATACAAAAAAAAAATTAATTCCTAAACCAGATTAATGTATACTTTTTCCCAAGGATACATGATATAAAGTTTTTGGCAATAATCAATAAACATTTCTACTAGAATCATTCACTTAACAATTAGAAGTTTTTTGCTACTCACCGCTGAATTAGGAACCACCCTTTCATAGCCACTTGAATAATACACCTTACTTCGAGTAATGTTTCTATACTTGTTTGGTTACATTATTTAAATACATATATGTAATAGGAATATTGTATTTAATACCCAAAAGTAAAATATAAACATTACATATAATTAATGAATATACCTAAAGAAGAGATTACTTTCTTCTTTGATTTAGTTCATTGTATTTAAATTTCCATAGATTTATTTTATGATATGCAAAGAAAATAACCTCCTGTTTATTACCTCTTTCTGTGAAGGATGTTTCAAATGTTATTTTGTGTTTTTATTACAATTGTACTTTTCTCCTTTTCTTTCAACTTATTCTCCATAAGTAATAAAGATTAATCTTTCTTTAATTTTCTTATTTACTTGGTGAACTTTACTAAAAAGGTAATGAATCATTTACTCCAAACTGTTCATTTTTATTCTTAAAAAAAACATGAGTAATTGGGTGAAAAATATGTAATAATGGGATGTATTGAAATATCATGGTCTTCCTTTCATATTTACACATAACCAATGTTATATAATCCATTCATATCTTTCTTCACTTTCTCCACACAAACTTATTAGATATGATACTACATGTGAAATCATCTATGTCCTGATGTTGTAACCACAACTAACATTGGAAGTTGATGAAAAAATTATGACATAATCATAGTATGCATCCTAAATGAGTATCTTGTAATTGTTTTTACACCCTCACTTCCTGAGGTGGTCTAACAGGTATTGGGGACACCAACACCTTGAATTTCTGATATTGTAGTATTATGCGCAAACACCTGTATTACTTTTGGAAATTCACAACAGTGTGGACATGTTCATTTTCTAGATTTATCAAAATGTAATTACAGTATTTATTTTCCATTTTATAAAGAATAAAAACTAGGAAAATATACTTTTATCTTGATTATCTAATTAAACATTACCAATTAGTTTAATCATTAAATTTCACTTAGTATTTTATCAAATTATGGGAACACTATGTACTAGAATCAGAATAATTTTTCGCTTGAGTATTCTAGTGGAAAGTATCCTTGAACCTCCCCTCATAGTCTACAGGCATTGGCTACACCACTACACATAGAGTTCAAGGTTGGATTTTAATTGACAACCACATTAACTCGTGTCTCCTTGATTTTTTGAGTGAAGTCCCAACTTCTAAAATCATAAACTTGATTTACTCAATGATTGCCTCTAAATTTATAGCATGTTAGATTTGGATACTTCATTTCTAACAACTTCTGTTAAGTCAACCTATCTCTTTCATATGAACTCCCATGTAGTAAGAGACACCCTCAACTTTGGATGACGAGCAGCTTGAGTACTCAGTTTTGTTCAAATTCAAATGATGGAAGGTGTTTAATGACTTAATATTTCATTGAGGGTTTTTTAATTATTTATCGACGTATGAAACCAGTTTCAATCTTAATATGCACGTTCTATGTGATTGCACTCACCAATGACTATGCAATAAATAGGAAAACATTAATCACATCATAAATTGATCTAATCTATGGATTTATATGTTTATTATTTTATATGATTGCGTAAACTTGAAAATTAAATAAAATAATAAAAAATGCATAAATTAAATATACTACATGACTGGTATTGAGAATCTATTATTGGTTAATCCATTTAAACTCAATGGACCAACCACGACCTTGGGGTATATTACCTGATTCAGTACTTGACTCGTATTGAATCTCGCACCCTGACCGAATGTGTCATCGTCTCATTGGGGATACCACCTTGTCTCGGGGTGGTCCACATCTTACTACATCTTCATCACAATACATACATACTCGCACACATAAGAGGGGGTCTTGGGAATGCATAATATAGATAATGATAGATGTGGAGGCCCTTATACATATTAAATAAGAAAAATGATGATGCACTGACCATCTTAATTATTTATAATCATCACATACAATTATAAATAATTAAATAAATAAAACATACATACATTGGTTGGTCTGTGCTCAAGATCATTCGTCGCACAATTAAAAACTAAATTGCTATAAATTTCAAGTACGAGGGAAATTCAAATAAATTAAATGAATTATTAGATTCAAAAAATTTATTCAAATATTTTAATTTTAATTTAAAAAAAAGTTAATTTAATTTCAATAAAAAAATTAAATTAATTTATTAATTTAATTTTAATACCTAAAATTAAATTAATTTATTTTTATAATATTAAAATATGATGTTTTTTAAACCAAAAATTAACTTTTAATTTATTTATTTTTAATACCTAAAATTAAATTAATCAAATAAATTAATTTTTGATTATATAATAAATACTAGGGCACTGAAACCCCGTGAAGAGCCTATGTGGGTTAGGTTAAACCCTTGTGGGCTTGTTTTGGGTCGTATAGGGCGGTTCAGGGCCAGGAAGGTCTGCCCATACCCATTTTGGGTTGGTACGACCCTCCTGAAACCATTTCAGAGAAGATCCGACCTATACAGGGTGGTATTTCATCATCTCCATTTTCCACCTGAACTGATGGGTTAATTTATATCCTACTATTGTGACATGTGTCCTAGTTTCAGTTCAACCAATCAATTTAATAACCCTATTACTGTATTTTTTTTTCATTTTACCACCCTCAGGAATCAGGAGACCATTATCCTAAGAAATCATGACCAAATCGAACTTTAGATTTCATCTCACCTGCTTCAAATTTGGATTTGGGTTTATTCTCCTCTGGTGGCCATTTTGTTTCACCATTGAATGAAAACAGAGGAGAGATTTAGGGTTTTAGTCATCTTCCGGAATGATGGTGCAACAACGTTTCAACTCATTCTCTAGAAATCATCATTCTCCATTGCCACAAAGCAGAGAAATTTTGGGTTTCAGGTGTCTCAGATCAATATATACATATTATTAATTATCCAAAGATGACTTCTTCTTTTATTTACCCTATAAAATATTATTTATGGTTTATTTTTTATATTTTTAGATGAAAAATGTTACATTTATAGTTTACAGTGTATACGTTTTCTAGAAATATTTGGTGTTTATTTTTTCTACCCAACAAAGACAATAAAAATTCTTTTTAAAAATGTGTATCATTAAAAATTAAATATTGCGAGTACTTAAATTATTATATAAATAATAAATGGATTCCTTTCTTAAAGTTCTATTTAGGATATGTAGTTGCAATGAGTTCTACTAGTGGTGTGATTAGAGCACGACATGAGGACTATAGCTGTGGAAATCAAGCATCCATAAATATATCAAAGACTGAGAGAAATACAGATAGATTATTTGCTACCTATGAAATTAAGAAATGTACTTTTTTTCAAGTGGTTAGAACCACCACATGAATTTAGAAGTCAGGCATGCAATAAATATGATTTAATTATGGACCAATGTCAGTCACAAATGGAACACTAAAAGAATTTTATTGAAAACATGCAATATAAAGTTATAGAGATAATGTTTCAAGTTGATGTGTTGAAGATGAAGCTTTTGGGATTTTTTGTACTTTTCATTGTTCTACTTATACTTCTAGCTATTTTTTTAATCAAAATCATGTAATTGTTAGAGTTCTAAAAGTGTAATACAAAAACCTATTCTTTGATAGAATTTTCCCATTCTAAACTATTAAGTCTATGCATCATTTTTTACTTCTAATTTTGTAGAGATGTGTTAACAAGTTTGAAGTATGGAAGGCGATTGATCCAACAAATCCCCTACAAGATATTTATAGAATCATTCTTGAAATATTAACTAGGGAATTATACTATAATTTCTTCCAATTATATAATCCTTCCAAAGACAAATATGCTACAAATCCCCTATATGAGATTTGAAGGATCATAATTAGAAATCTCCAGATGGGGATTCTAGTGTAGATGATTCCCTCTATTGAACCAATTATAGTGCATGGTACTTTTCTATGAAGCTTTAACTTTGGTATAGTATAATGTTGGATTCTATTCTAGCTACTTTACTTTGTAGAACTAGTGGTAGTGAAATTAATTTTTCTTTGAATTTACAAATATGTTATAGTAAAAGGCCCCACAATGTTGTAGAAATTAATTTTTTAAGGTTATTTTCATTATAATCTAAAAAAATGTAATGATTCTATAAATCCCATATACTGGATTTAGTGAAAGACCCCACATAATGTACAAACATGTTTGTTGAGGTTAATGTCCCTATAATACAATTACATTCAATTAGGGTTAAAATCCCCTGCAGAGGATTTGCAGCTTCACAAATGGAAATCTCCACCTGAGGATTCTAGTGTAACCACTTCCCTTTGATGAAATTGTGATACTGGATGGTACGTATCTATGAATATTTAACTTTGGTATAGTATAAGGCCCGAAATTATGTACTAATTTTTTGTTAAGGTTGTTATCTTTATAATCCAAAAAAATTTATTGATGCAAAAATTCCCATAAAGGGGATTTGTAGCTTCATAAGTGGAAATCTCCACTTAGAGATTCTAGTCCAGCTACTTCCCTTTATAGAACTAGTAGTAGTTCATGGTATTTGAATTTGAATTTGCAACTCTATTTTAGTAAAAGGCCCCAAAATGATGTAGAAATTTATTTTTTAAGGATTTTTTCCTTATAATCCAACAAAATATAATGATGTCGAAAATACCCTATAAGGGATTTTCAGTATCAAAACTGGATATCTCAACATGAGGATTCTAGTGCAACCGCTTCCATTTGAAGAACCAATATTAATGCACAATACTTTTCATTAAAGTTTCAACTATGGTATAGTGGAAGGCCCCACACAATGAACAAAATTTTTTATTGTGGTTGTTGTCCCTATAATCCAACAACATGCAATTAGAATGAAAATCCCCTATAGGGGATTTGTGACATCACAACTGAAAATCTCCAATCGGGGATTCTAGTGTAACCGCTTGCCTTTGAAGAAATAGTGACACCACACAATACTTATCTAGGAATCTTGGACTTTAGTATTGTATAAGGCCTGAAATTATGTACTATTTTTTTTGTTAAGGTTGTTATCCTTATAATCCAACAAAATGTAATGACTCTACAAATCCCCTATAAGGGATTTGAAACTTTAGAAATGGAAATCTCTACCTGGGGATTCTAGTCTAGTTGTTTTCATTTGAATAAGTACTACAAATAGGGATTTTAAAAGCGCTAAAAACTGACTTTAACATTTATATAAAAGAGCTGTTAATTGTGGCGAAGATAGGGGGTCCCCTTTAATAGTACTTTTTTGAGCGCTGATAAAGGCCCCCTTTATCGGTGCTATTTTGAGCACTGATAAAGGCCAAGTTGCTTGAGAAAACCTAGCACCGGCACAACACCTGCACACCTGAGACAGAACCTGCGTACACAACACAAAACATCACCCACACACAAAATAGCTGCACAAAACAACACATACACACAAAAAAAGCATAGAAGAACAAAACATCATGCACAAGAGATTTGAAAACAATTCTATATACATTTACTTGAAATCATGAATAAAAAAACACATTTTTATATACATTTTAAACAATTTTCTATATGGTTACAATTAAAATTATCCAATAAACAGTTAAAAACAATAATGTTTCATATTTTTTTGCATCCGTGATCCCCTCTCAAAAATTGTGTCCATGGTATTAGTTGCTGAACAAAGCATCCAAACTCAAGAAAAAATTCCACCTATATAAGAAAACAAATATTATGTTAGTAAAACAATAATGAAATAAATTAAACATTAATATGAAAGAATGCATTAATAAAATGTTATTTTTTAATAAAAAATACACATTTGGGTACGTAGGGGCCATAAGACTAGATGATACTTGATACCTGACCTTAATATGGGTAGGTAAGAAGACATGATAAGATACTAGAGTAATGAAAAGGAAAAAAGTCCACAAAGTACATCAATTAATTATTTTGAGAGGTTTCTTAGTGTATGGACATTCCCACTTTCTCTTCTTTGTCCTCTTAGAGGAAAGAACTTCAAAAGATAACTTGAGGTGCCAAAGGTGGTGTTGATGGAGGCACAAATGGTGTTGCCTTTGGATCAGAAACAACCACATCCATGAGTTCCATTTGACTGGGACAACCCTGATCATCAGCCTCTCAGTCACTTTTTGAACCAACTTTGGCCACAGTGTCCCTAGGAAAGTAAACTAGAGAGGTGGGAGGTGACTAAATTTTACCAGCCTCTTGAAATACCCAAGAGATAAGAAAGTTCACCATAGTCCTAACAATATCAAAGAATATATGAAAGTGATGATAAAACATATCTTACCTCTTCACTAGATCCATCCTAGTCTCCGTTATCTTCACTAGTTACCATTGTTCTAGGAATTATCATTCTCTAAGATAGGGGTGTGTAATGGACTTGGACTTTGATAGAATTAATCACCACATTAAGTTCTTGGAGAAGTGATTTGACTTCAATGGGATGTTATTCATAGAAGATTCCTTCGAGAGTGATCACACTCCCAAATCCCTCTAAATCTATTTCCACTCAACACAAAACTCTCCAGACCTCTATGGTCAATGTATTCCTCCTCTAGTTGTACCAGTATTGGAATGTGATGGGAAATGCCACCATAATTAGAGCATATCCCCCACTGACTAGAACTTCTTTCATGAGAACTCCAAACATTGTTACCAAATCCATTGGAACCCTCCTTGTTGATGGTGTTCGATCTAAGTGCCTCATTTGATTCTAAGACATCTAGAGAGTTGTGGGTCTTTTGGAAGATGTTTTCTTTTCTGTATTCTAACTTTTTGATGATACCAGAGCCCCTGTGTCCTCCTCCTCATCCACTATTAGAAGATCTATGTGCTTTATCACAAATGGAGCCAACTGACAATTCAGGTATGATCAGACCAAGATATAGACATAAGACTTAGAGAGGACAAAACCCACACTATTCAGAAGGAAGGTCACCCGGACCTAAGTTTCCTATCAGGTGAACATTATACACAATTTGTGTTCCACCATGGGATGCATTTTTGAACGGATGTGGGGAGGAGTGTGGAATTTCATCTGAATGCACTGAACTATCTCCCAAAGTGGTATGATTCATACCACTCATAAAATATATTTCAGTTAATCCAAGTGGATAAACACCCTTAAATATGGCTAAAATATAGGCATAGGCTACAAGATCACCCTTTACATTATTGGTAATTTCACAGGTTGGGGCTTTGTATGGTATAAAAAAACTGATCATACCGGTTCACTTTTCTCTTGATCTTCTAGTTCTTTAGTTTGATTAGCCAGACCCCACTGATACTTTATTGAAATTTTCTAAACTGGTAACTTGGAATGTTGTGAGTATTAAGTAACTCATATCCCCCAATGTGGCCCCCCATCCAACCCCACTGTAGTTGGAAGGGGATGGATATTCTGAACAGGGAATACCCCTATAGATGTGGTGAAGTTGGGAATATAACTTATCCAACATGGGAAAAAACAAGATGATAATCGTACCACCTGCAATCACCTCTACCATCATTAAGGTGAAAACCATAACTCCACCTTTTTTCTGTATTGTGAATAAGTAACCGCTTAGGTACATTGCTAAGAATCTTACTAGATGAAGAAGGTGATGGTCCTGGGAGGTGACTGACCATCCCTAGTCATTGAATTGACACTCCTAAACTATTTTAAAATGATAACCATATTCCCCATAGGATTCTCATGATGTACAATCCTTGGGATTCTTATTCAGACACTCATGCCGAGTCTTCTTGATGAACAAGTCAGACCACTTCTTGAAGGGGATGTCGACCCCTGGATATGGGTCCCTCCCAAGGGATGTTTTGGATAGATTGATGAGATCCTTCATAATGGGAGGATTCTATTCCATGTCATCCCGAGTATATGGGGGATGAATTTACCCATCATACTTGTCTCCTAAAATAATCGCACCATAGATCATCTTAATGTCCCATATATTGATGTCGAACTCACTATACATAAAATGAAATGTGTTCATGTATTGACTCTATAAACTGAAAAATTATACCATCAAATTTTTTCTAAAATAATTAAAGGTTTGGTAAGCCAAAATATATTAATAAAATCCTATCTTTTTTAGCTCAACCCCAAACTCTGTGGAAGTACACTGAACCAAGAAGGGACAACCTTGGTTCATCCCAAAGCTTCCACCTGATCGAATAACCCAGCCAAATAACCACCCAAACTTATAATTTGATATATAATTCTACATTTTTTATCTTTAAATATGGGTTTTAAGCTCAAAATCATGTTATAACCCTTTAAAATAAATCCACATAGCCTTCAAATTTAATTGCATGACTTGTTCAAAGTCATGCGATCACATGACCATAATAGGATCACATGATCAAATGAACCTGGGAGATTTTTATGATTACACGACCCTTGAGGATTTATGAAATCATGTAAATAATACAAGAATACAAAAATCATGGTTCAAGTGAATTAATTTGATTATGTGATTTGTTTATGTGATTTGATCATGTGATGAGATCACACGATCAGTTCACATGAAGCATTCATACAAAGGAGCTTATATGACATGATCACATGAAGAGGATTATGTGAAGTATAGAAAAAATCTAAGAATTCTTGTAGTGCTATGAAATATTGAGTCATTAGTGAAATATATTTCCCATTACTCTCCTATCTATAGGAAATTTCACGAAATACCAAGAGTATCTTAGAATACTAAAAGAAAAATAGAAGCCCAAGGGAATCAGTCAGGTATTCAATTCCTTATAACAAAGTCCTTTTTTATTCTTCTGGAATTTGTATGTGAGGTATGTATTCATCTAGGAATTGATGTGATGCGGGTTCTATATGAGGTGCGTAGGCACCCCGATTTTGATGGGCATGCATATGTATATATGATGCGGGTTCATTTGAGAAATTGTTGAGATGCAAGATCTATGGACAATGATTTTACTATGCAAACATCAAGATTATCTCTATGACTGAGCAGACACGACATCATTTCTCTTCCTGTAAAGGCATGTCACATGGATAGAAATCTTCTAAAATAAATTAACCCTGCAAGGAATAATGAAAATAAAATCAACGTTTCATTATATAATTTTTAATTAAACTAGACATATTATATCGTAACACTACCTTTAGATATTTCCAATAGTTTCGTTGGTCCAAATATAAGATAATAACAAAACTAATGATTCTTTGTGCACTTTAATACTATTGGTTAACTACTGCTTAGCATAGCATCTGAGCTGAACTTTCGATCCTGCGTCCTAATGATGCTCTCATCCGAAACCATATCTATGATATCATCATTTTGAATTCACTTTTCCTTCTCTTCCTGCACCCATTTACTAGGTAAATGGGTGTTGGAAGAGAAGGAAAAGTGAATGGTGAATGATGATATCATAGAGATGGTTTCAGATGAGTGCATCACAGGGATGCCAGATCAGAAATTTAGATTAGATGTTATGCTAAGTGGTAGTTAACCAATAGTAGTAAAGAATCCTTAGTTTTTTTATTAAATTTTTGAGGGGTACACAACCAATATTCTTCCAACACACTGCATCTGTATAAATAGATTCATAAATGACCAAAATACAGAATATAAATGATCCATTCCATAATAGTATAGGTATAGTGCTTTTAGAAACATAGAAACATAAAGAACTAGTTTATAAGAGTCTCTCATTAATTTATGCTTTAATAGAAAGACAAATCATTTCTAAAACCATTCTTCATAACCTAAGGATATAAAACATAATAAAGGGTGATCATATATGCTCAATAAGTTTAAATAAGGGAGATATCAATGATTATATAAGTATAACATAAGTACTAGGAATTCACCTTCATCATATTTGTGTACAATATTCCATTAGGTATGTTTCCCATTCTTTTCTAAACACATCTATATCATCTTGTGAAATGAGTTTTTGTGACAGTCATGTTAGTAATGAAAAAATATAAATACACAAAGGATTAATAAATATTTTAAATGAACTCGTAATTATTTTTGAAAATACCTCTTTAGGGATGCTAGTTTGTTGATGAAATACGATCTATTTCATAAATTTATAGACATAATAACCACAGTCCTTTCCATTTGTTTATTTTGGACACTGTAGAAACATTGAGAAAAATAAGTAATTTGTTTTGATATGTGTTTGGATAGGGAAGTATTATTATATATACCAGGATATTTTTCCATTTGTAGATCTTATAGGCGTTCTTTTCCTTAGGCCCTGGATTCATTCCATGAAGTAGAAAATATTAATACACCGCCCTATCATAACAGAATCCTCATTAAAAGATAATATAAATCATATAAATAGATGTTTAGTTCTATAATGTTGGATCTAGTGTATTAAAAATTGACAAATGCCATCTTGTTTTGTCGGTTTGTTTCATATCCATGCATCGAATCCAGAAAATAAATCTTTGGAGTATCCAAATTGACTGCAATCAGTATCCAATGCTGCCTAAAAACACAAAAAATGAATAAGTAATGAAAGAAATGAAAATTTAGTTGATAATATTAAATTGTAGAGTTTTATCCCTGCACCATTGGTATTAAAAAGAGTATGTCATCCGTAATTCTATTTTCAAATGATCTGAGCAGGGATGACATTATTTCATCCTCTTTATTAGAATTTATTTCTTCTTTTGAAGAGGTGATGTGAGGAATAACGAGTCCAAATTTTTGTTCATGGGGAAATCCCTTCAATTGTTTTTCATATATATGCCTATGAAAAAATAAGAAATGTATTTAGTCATAATTATAATAGTATATTAGCTTTTGTAAAATCAAATCATGAAAACATACCGCATGTATACATTTGCAACTGAGGTGCCTAGCCATTCATACTTGAGGATTTCATTTACAATTTCAACACTAATGAAATATGATTTTTCCTCTCCGTACATATTTTTTTTCAAAATAAACTATGTTAGCATTTCCGTATATCAAATTTGTATCCACATGAGCCTACAATGATATTAAATGTGGATATAGAATGGGCGGGGTGAAGGTCCTCTCAGTAGATCGTTTCAATCAGTTGGTTGATCCTTGAAATAGTTTTGAGCTGATATTTATTTTCACCCCTTATCTTTATCGTTCTGTGATAACATTCGTCAGTTTAGACTTTTTTTCATTAAATGTTAAAGGTTCAGCTTGAAAAGTAAATTGGAAATGGATACCTCCTTGTCAACATGTTTTTTTACAAGAATTGACGGCCATGCGATGAATGTTCCAACAACTTGCTCTACTGTATGAATGTCGTCATCGTCATTTGGAATAGGTATCTCGGTAGCTGGCTCATTAGATATTTTAATCGACACTCTGACATGATTTGTTTGAAGTTGTCTATTGTGTAGCATGTCGTTCTGCATATTGAACACTGTATCCCTCGCTACAAGGCGATAGATGGGATCTGATAGATATAAATCACAGTCATTTTCACCCTGTAGAATATTAGTACCGGAAAGGTATCAGTGTCTAAGTGATTCACATTTCACAGAAAAAATTATTATAACATTGATTACCTTAGCTAAGTCTGGTTTTTTAGGGGAATGCCTCGCCTCAGAGTTGGGGGGGGGGATCTTCACACACAATTTGTTGTTGAGTTGTTTCTTCTCTTTTCATCCCCCAATAAAACTTTCTATCATCTCTCTTTGGTATTTTAATTATTCTTGAAACATAGTTATTGTTTCTCTCATATTTTTCATTTCCTCATTTTGATCCTCCACTTGTTTTTCTTTCTGAAAATATGTTGGGGGTGTCACCCCAAAACTCACACCTCTGATGCGGCCATACTGTTATGGCTACTTTAAGGCTGTTGAAAGTTTGTCTTCATCTGGTGCGGGTGTTGTTGATTCCTGTGACTATGTCATATAGAAAATATAGGAAAATAAGTAGTCATTATTATGTAATAGCGATTTAAAGAAAATCAAATTTATATTATGTCATACTTACACATGTTTCCCACAATGTTTTTTGTGTTTTCATCTATAAGTGTTCCTTATTTATTTACACAAGCCTCCTTCTATAGAACATGGCATGGTATGGAAGTGGATTTTGATTTCGATTCATCAATCTGCATATAAACAGATGAACATGGTTATAGTTTTGTTTTATGTCACATAAAAGTATTACGGTAGATTTAAAATATGTACCATTTTTTTCTCAAGTGAAGCACACCCCAGCCTTGCTTTATGGTAGGGGTTCACTGGTTTTGTTTTCTGTTCTTTATTTTTATCACTCAGTTACTGTTTCATAAATAAAAAAACAATCAATCAAAGTGATGAATATGAGCAACGTCAATCAACGTATTTCCAGACACAATGTACCTAAAAATTCTGATCCCCACGATGGTTCCTAAACGCATCCCATTCTCCTTGGGATATCAAGTTTTCATAAAGATGAGGTGGGTGCGGGTTGATTTTCCCTTCTACATCTTTAAGATGATATTTTTTTAAAATCGTGTGGAAGCCTCTATGAATCCTTCCTGCAACTCTTAATACACATTCCTTGTGCGAGGAATCTACTATAAATGCACTCTGCAATGGATGATGAAGAGTAAGTCAATGTTTTAGTATTTTATTTTATTTTAAAAAATTAAAGAAATGATATCATAATGTTACTGTAATATCTTCCCACATTAGTGTCTTAAGCCCAGTGACAACATGGTTCCACGACTGTACATCAATCGATACAAGTTTCCAATTGACGATTCCAATATAGCTACTAAAGATGGCTTTGTTGGGGTTAACATGTTGGCCTTTCTTATTCTATCCCACCTCATATTTGATGCCATTTGCCTTTTCCTTATGGATTTTGGCTAACATTGTCAAACTACGACACTCTTGTTTTTTTTTGCGCCGTCAGGTTTTCATTTCCTACCATTTTCTCAGAAGCATCATCATTATGTTCCTATGGATCACTAGCATTGACACTGGGACTAGCAGAAATAGGTTGAGAAATCTGTTATGCCTCAGCACTGGGACCAACAACAATAGGTTGATAAACCTGTTGTTGCTCTGCACTGGGACCAACAACAGTAGGTTGAGAGACCTATTGTGCTTCCGGATTGGGCATATTAGCAGGTGCAAAGGTCATTATCTGCATAAGTTCTTTAACATTTAATTTAGATTACATAAAAGTATAAGTGAATAGATAATAACATAACGTAACACAATGTATATTACAATAAACAAATAACCTGATTTTTGAACTCTTTTTTTAAAGGCTGAAAAGATTTGACCCCTCTATCGACTATATAAATCTCTTCATTGTGGTATCCTCTAACATAAAAAATGACATCTACATTGGGACTACTATGAAATGATTTCGAAGTCCCAATGAAAGGGTCATCCTCTGTTGAACTTTCATCTGACCCTTCAGTTGTTTTGGTCGATAACAGAATAATTGAACAGTTTCAGTTTGCGGGATCTGGAACATACAATACTTGTACTACCTGTGATGCCATTATAAATGGTTTTTATTTCTCCCTTTCCTTACTGAAATCAACTTTGATGAATCCTAATTCATCTATTTTAACAGCACTCTTGTTATCAACCCACTTACATTGAAAAATCGGCTTTTGTAATTTCGTATAATCCAGCTCCAATATTTGTTTGATGATGCCAAAGTATGACATATTCACATAAATTGTATTTCTATCCTTAGCACCGGAAACATGAATTGATTCATCCATAAGTGTAACCCCACTATTCTGTATGGTACTGTCTTCTTCATGTTCATTAGTATAGAATGTATAACCATTAACTACATAAGCATTGTAAGACAATACATACACACTTGAACCTTCGGCTAGCCATCGAAGTCGTTATGAAATTGAGTATGGATTTTCATCTAACTTCTTAAAAATATGGCCCTGAAACCATCCTATAAACTGTCGATTATGTGTATCTGATATCCATTTTTTATCCCTAGATGGATTCAAATGCCTAAGAATATCTTTGTGGGTTTGAACATATGGGTCAACATTGAAACTGTGATACAGAACTTAAAGGTGGGCCTTCTCCCGATATGTAATATTGATTGTGATTACCTCTCTTCCAGAAATTACTTCACCCTAAAGCTACCCAGTGTGACGAGATTTAGGTAGGCCAATGATTTCCACACCAGATAGGTATTCAGTGCAGAATTCAACGGCTTCCTCAACAATATATTGCTCCGCAACACAACCCTCTGGATGAATTCGATTTTTGACATACCCTTTAAAAATATTCATATAATGTTTAATGGGGTACATCCATCTATAATATATAGGGACACATAGTCAAATATCTCTCACCAAATGAACCATCAGATGAACCATCATATAAAATAATTTCGATGGGAATAACATTTCCAATTCACATAATATGACGGCAATTTCTCTTTCCATAGTTGGAAATTTCGCCGGATCTATAACTTTGCTACATATAGCATTGAAGAAGAAATAGATCATCATTAATGTATGTGGGAAATTATTTGAAAAATGCAATGTAAATCTATAGGAATTAGATCTTCCATCAAAACATGGAAGTCATGTGATTTTAGACCCTTTAACTTTAAATTTCTCATTGACATGATGTTCTTGATATTTGATGAATACCCATATGGAACCTTTACATCATTCAAGAAGTTGAAAAATGGATATCTCTCCTTCCTGGAAAGAGTGTAAGTAGTAGGAGGACAAAATTTTTGTTTTCACCTTCACTGGTGCCTAATCTTCTCGTATTCCCATCTTAACCATGTCCAATCTAGCCTCAATTCCATCATTTGTTTTGCTGAGTGCATTTAGAAACGTGCCGATGACACTATCACATACATTTTTTTCAACATACATAACATCAGTAAAATGTATGACATACACACAATTTCGGTATGGTAATTCAAAAAAAACTGATCTCTTCTTCCAACCGGTTTTTGTAAGTTTTTTCGAAAATGGTTTACCAAAAGTAGTGTCCACAACTTTTACTTTCGCAAATAATTGTTCACCTATTAGTGGAGATGGTTTTGTACATTATTCTTGACTTCCATCGAATGATTTCATCCAAGATCGGTACTTATGACGTTGGGGTAGAAATTTGCGATGTCCTAGAAACACAGTTTTCGATGAATATTTCAACCTAATTGACGGTGTACCTTTTTCTCAAATGGGACACCCTTGAGTTCCTTTAATGCTATATCCTGAAAAATTTCCATAAGAAGGAAAGTCATTTATCGTCCTGTACAACATGTCTCTCAAAGTGAAATCTTCATTTTTGTAAGAATCATACAATGTAACACCTGAATCCCAAAATAATTTTAAATCCTCGATCAATGGAGCCAAATAAACATCAATATCATTACCCAATTGTTTTGGTCCTGATATAAGCATAGATAACATGATGTATTTTCATTTAATACATAACCATAGTGGTAAGTTATAATTTATCAACATAACTGTCCATGTACTATGACTACTACTTTGAAAACCAAAAGGATTCACTCCATCTGTAGATAACACAAGATGAAGGTTTATCAGCTCATTTCCAAATCTAGGATACTCATGATCAATTCTCTTCCACTGAGGAGAGTCTGCCAGGTGACGTAGTTTCCCATCTTTAATTCTTGTATCTTCATGCCATTTCAATTGTATTGCAGTCTCCTCACTTCCATATAGGTTCCTAAACCTTGGAATGATTGGAAAGTACCATTCAACTTTCATAGGATTGGATTCATCTTTCTTGTATCAATAAGAACCACACTTTGGTAATTCTTTAAGTGATTGGTGGCCTGTGAGAAATAATATACAGTCATTCGGGTAGGCGTGTATTCTTTCAAAGATCATACCCATCGAGCGTAGCATTTATTTGGCATCGTATGTTCAGCTTAGGAGCTCATTATCATCTAGGATCATGTCATTTAGGAGAGCAAGTTGTTTCGTAAAACTGGCATCACTCCACCCGTTGCTTTCTTTCAAATTATATAGCTTCAGTATGGATGAAAATGCTATATATTTCGTGAAACCAACATACAATGGCATCTTTGCACAAGTCTTTAACTTCTCAAATAATTTCAGGAAATCATGAAGTTCATATTCAAATGTCCTTGCCATTTCCTCAATACAATCTTCATCATCATTCACCTCTATAATCACATCCTCCATACGATCATCTTCATTGTTCACGCTTGTAATCTTATCATATGATCCATAAAACATAGTATTATCCCATGTACTACCTGCATTCATTTTTTCCATGTGTTTATTACAACATGTATAACTTTGATCTATTCCGTGACAGATCAGGTGTTCTTCCAACTCTTCTAGACTAATTTTTCTTGAATAATAACAGCGTAAACATAGAAAAAGTATTTGAGAAGGGTCATATGCATGATCTTTTGAAAACTTGATAAACTCTTTTATGCCATCTTCATACTCTTTTGTCAACCGATTGGAATTCATCCATTCTTTATTCATATTCATCCTATTTGGTACAGTAATATTAATATTTAACAAAATAATTACACAAAAGATGTTCAAATAGGGTTATCATCCAACTATAATAAATGGAACTAGCTATGGTAAACAATACCCTTACCTCTCCATGAATTACTCAAGACCAAAGTAGATCACACCCATCATCCCAACCACCTGATCAATGGAACTAGCTATGATAATCCCTTGCACTAAAATGTTTTAGTATCCCACATGGGATCTATATGCATTGCTGTAAACCAATTTTTTAGTGTTTCTCTAGAAACATAATGTCTCTAGTCAAGAACTATGTTACTAAACTAATAGATGGTATGATTTTCAATAGAGTGCTTGTGGGTGGAAGGATTCATTACATGTGTTATTATGGTTATTTGACTAGGGTGTCTATAAAGTGTCTCATAGATTCCTCTAGTAAAGTGGTTTTCTAAGATTTAGTGGAATTTCACTAGTAACAAAGTGGTGGTTCCATTGAAATGGGTAAAGTTTGGATTGATATTAAATAATGGAAGGACTCCAACATGGAAAAAATGGCATACCAATCATTCCAACAACCGCAACAACATAATAACATGCAATTGTGCTCGTAATCGCAACACCATACAAACCAAACAATCACAATTTCATATTTTACAAAGCATCCCTTATTCAATTCAGTTTGTTAATTCATGGGTTATCACAAAAGTTTTATCATCCTGGGGAATTAATTCATTAGTCAGTATATGTAAATTACCAATTTTTATATTCAAATGTTCAACAGGAAGCAGCCAACATGCAATTCATTTAGTCCATAAACAAGGACCACCAACGACCATGATTTTCAGTGGGGAATTTAGCCCATACATTTCACAACATAACCATCAATATCAAAAAGTAATAACATGAGAACAAGAGGAAAATAATGAGTAAGAGGAGAAAACTCACTGTGAAGGTGTCGTTTAGTGCGCAGTAGAGGTGCGTTCGTGGTAGAGGAGAGGTACGTGACAATGGAGATTTCCAACTGAAAAGAAAACATAAAATGAGAACTCACATGTTAAACAATTTTATTATTTAATAGTGGGATTTTATTTTCCATCTATGATATCTTCTTCATGTTTATTTATTTTTTGTGTATCTATTATTTTCCTAGATGTTCAACTTATGAATGGGACATATATTCTTTTTAGGAGAAATATCATTTTCAATTTACTCTAATTTAGGGTTAAAATATTCCACATTAATTATATTTTTTTAGGTGATCATTACTATCTCGTAGGGATCATGAATGCCTATTAGGTTAGTGGAAAGTTAGGTCAGTTGTTGGTTATGATACTATCCTGGGACGTATCATTACATTTCCAATTGTAATTGAACCATGTCCATTTAAATATATGATTGGGGGCAGAAAATATAATATATAGAAGGAATAAGATAGGTAAAAGTTATCCTAGGCTCTCCAATACAAGTGATGAAATATGAAACATACAACAGGTGAGGGAGAACAACCCAAGAGGAGAGGAGGGGGAGGTTGGCGTAGCTCGGAGGGGTTCTGGATGTGAAAAGGGAAAAAATCCAGTAAAACATAAAAGGTTCAAAGGAGAAGGGGGTGGGATGTACAGGGGGTAGGGGGTGTGGGTTTTCCAGGGAGGGGGGGGGGTGGGCTGTCCACTATGAAATGACCATTATGGATCCTAAAGATTGAATTATGATATGGGAAAATTATTGGGAAGATGGGTTTGGGTGATGGGGTCGAGTGACTAATAAGGAATAGGGGAACCTCATTAAAAAGACTAAAAAAATCTCTTTTCAATTCAAGAATAGGGTACATTATGGTGTAGCCTAAGGGTATATTGCATAGTTCACCCTATGATGTCACATTGTTGAATTACCACAAGGTATACACTTCAACACTCATCCCCTATGAGGAACCATTAAATCTTGATCATGAATTTTGATGTGACTATATGCCTCATGGAATAACATCCACTCCCCAAAAAACAGTATGGAGGGCATAACAAAGCCAACCTCCCAGATGATCCAAACCATTAACATAAGGCAGTTACCATGGATAAACTCACGTACATAAAGGAGGACCTAAATAGGAATAACCAATCTAACCTCTAACACAATCTAATTCTCTAATACAAGGTATTCTGCATGGCTAATAATATATACTAGAAGTGGATCGTGAGAAGGTCATAAAAGAGCCAACTTTCTGCCTGAGAAGGACTACCAATGTAAGACAGATACCTTGGCTAAATGAACATACATAAAGTAGATCCTAGGGAGGGCATAACATAGCTAACCTTCAACACAATCTGAACCACTAAAATAATTTATGTCTTGTGGAAAATCACATATACCCCATGATGTATAGCCAAACATAAACTTTAAAAAACTTGAAAGAATGTTCACCTTGGTGGAGTATCTCTACATTGAAATATCAAGGTCTCTAGGACTCATCCTCATCATAGATATATAATAATGATTAATATATAATAAAAAATCATGGAAGATAAGCCTCATCATAGATCTTAGCTAGCCAATGATTGATACCTAGCTTTGAGGAGGAGGAGAATGGTCGCGACAGAGGAGGAGGAAAAGGCAGCGGAGGAGGAAGATAAGGAGTGGGAATCATTTCCCAACACTAAGGTATAATTTCCCTAGTAATGGGCTCACCATAGAATGGGTATATCATCCCTAAAGTTCATTTCTTTAAGATATCAATATTATTGGACAGTGCATCTCAAACCATTTGAATATTTCATAATTGGTATAGCATCTCGGATCACATTATTATATGGTAAGTGGGAAATGCAACTCATACAACACATCACAGTATCACATCAAGTATATCATCCCATTCTTTAGGAATCTTCAACATAAATTTTCATATCATCCCAGTCCATATTCCACGTCGGAGTGATTAAGAAGGTCATCCCACACCCAAAAAAAGATATTAATCAAGGGGCAACACTTACACCATATAAAAATATAATTACCAATTAGAATAGTGTCCTATAGTATATAAACAACATAAAATGGCATAATAAAAATCTTAGAAAATACTAAATAAACCATAACCAGGTTTTCCTAACATATGACTCACTCAAAGTATAATATTAGTTGATCCACACATGCCGAACCCATATCCAAATCCAAAACTAGGTTATAAACCACTCGAATATTACAGTTCATAAGGGGGAGGATCACTCACCCCATAAGTTAGTCAAATAAGTCAAAAATTCTACGAGGAAACACTAAGTTCCATTTGGGTCAAGTATCACACTGAACTCACATAATCCACACATCTCTTATTCAAGGGAGGCTAAGGGAACTTATTTTGTTCCCTCTATGTTATTTTATGCCAAGGAGGAATACCTATTGGTTATATAGAACATAATTATCATTAATTTAATTTTCAAACATGGAACATATTGTCCACTGAATCGCTCTACATCACATGTAAGGATAGAACATAGCCCAAAAAAAATTACCTACTCTTAGGCGGTGAATTAAAAATATCCTAGTAAAAAACTCAAAATGGAATCTCTCAATTATACACTTATCCCATATCTAGGGTGGAAAAAAGACACTTAACCAAGGTCCTAGGAATCATAGTATAGTATAAGAGAATCCCCTAAGGGCTCTTGAATGTAATTTTCAATGTATTTTAATTTATTCTAACAACCCCTGATGGTCATGGAATTAAGGAATAATACTCAAAGGGTCTATAACATCCCTAGATGTTTTTCCCAATACATATGGTCAAGGAAAAAAATTTGAGTTGATTTAATACCAACTACACAAGGGTGTAAAGAATACATATCACACAATGCATGAAACAATACACAAAACATTAGTAATGGTTTGAAACCACCAACCTCAAAGTGGAGTTGACCCCTTAATAATGCTTATCCACCATATCCGAAGCTCATCCAGGCTCGATCAAGATCCATCATCCATTTTTGAAACACATGAGGAGGCGGACGCGATGGAGGAGGATGATTTAATGACTGGAGGCGGAGGAGGAGGAGGAGGTAGCGACGGTGAAGGATGAGGAGAAGTAGGGTTGCAGCGGAGAAGGGATCACAGTAGAGGAGGAGGAGGAGAAGGCAACAATGATAGAGGAGGAGGAGGACGGTCGCGGAGGAGGAGGAGGACAAGGCAATGACGACGACAGAGGAGGAAGAGGAGGAGGAGAATGAGGGATCACAACACAGGGTTTAGCTTCCGTGAAGGTTTGAATGGGTGCGATGGAGGAGGGTTCTATTAGGGTTATTTTATAAAAACTACTAGAACCTTTATCAGTGCTAGTTAAAAGCGCTGATAAAGGCATGTTTTCTCAGTGCTAAAATAAAGGCACTGATAAATGATACCTTAATCAGTGATTTTTGAGTGTTGATAAAGATAATCCTTTATCAGCGCTAAAAAAGCACTGATAAAGGACATATTTATCAGCACTAACATTTTAGCGCTGATAAATAGGTATTTTATCAATGCTTTTTAGCGCTGATAAAGTCATATCTTTATCAGCGCTAAAAAAGCACTCATAAAACAAATATTTATATGCGATAAAATTATAGTGATGATAAATACTTATTTCAGCAGTCCTTTTTAATTAAATATATATATTAAAAATTATTATATATTTATAAATAAAATAAATAAAATAAATATATTAAATATAACAAATATAATAAATACAATGAATTAATCTAATACATCTCTAATAAATATAAAAATATAATAAATATGTTTATTATTTAATGTAATTTATTATAATCTTATAATTATATATATATATATATATATATATTTAATTATAATCTTATAAATATTTTTTTCAATTAAAACATTATATATATATTTTTGAATTATTAAAAAATATATATTAATTATAAATATTTTTTTATTTAATGTTTTCAAATAAAGATTATTTTTTAATATAAATATAATAATTTTATATAAATTAATAATAAAAGCTTTTATCAATGCTGATAATAGCACTGATAAATGTACACTTTATCAGCGCTTATTTTAGCACTGATAAAGTGTACATTTATCAGCGCTTTTAGCTTGCACTGATAAAGGCCCACCCCTTAATCAGTGCTTTCTGCTTATCATTGATAAATGAAAACACTTCCCTTGCCCTATTTTGTGGTAGTGAAGAATCAGTGGTAGTGCACGGTACTTATATTTGAAGTTGCAACTCAGATATAGTAAAAAGCCCCACTTGATATAGAAATTTCTTTGTTAAGGTTTTTGTCCTTGTAATACAAAAAAATTTAATGATGAAGGAAATCTCCTACAGGGGATTTGCAGCATCAGAACTGCATATCTTTACATGGGGATTCTAGTGTAGCCACTCCCCTTTGAAGAACCATTGATAGTGTGTGGTAGTTTTCTTTGAAGTTGTAACTCCGGTATAGTGAATGTTCCCACATTATGTACAAACTTCTTTGTTGAGGTTGTTGTCCCTAAAATCCAATAACATGAAATTAGGCTGAAAATACCCTATAGGGGATTTGCAACATCACAACTAGAAATCTGCACCTGGGGATTCTAGTGTAACCACTTCCCTTTGAAGAAAGAACGATATTGCACAATACTTATCTATGAAGCTTGGACTCTAGTGTAGTATAAGGCCCAACATTATGTACCAATTTTTTTAAAGATTTTTTTCCTTATAATCCCACAAAATGTAATGATGTTGTAAATCTCCCACAGTGGATTTAGGATTGGAACTGGATATCTCTATTCAGGGATTCAATTGTTGCTACTTCCCTTTAAAGAACTAGTGATATTGCATGATATTTATCTATGAAGTTGGAACTTTTGTATATTAAAAATTACTTCTATGACGTATGAATTTGGTATTTCTTATATATGGATGTACACGTGGAAACAAATTCCAGGTGAGGCATACTATATTATCATTCAAACATGACAAATCTTCAATTCTTATTAAAGGAAATTCACCTCGCCCCACCAATAACCATAAGTCATCATTAAAGGAAACACCTTTCTGGAATTTGTTTAATTTGATTTTGAAGGAAAATATCCCCTATTCAGACAAAAAGAGGTCTGACAGTGCTGTAATTTACTTCTTGTGATTATATAATGTCCAAAAAAGGAAGTTCAACATTGGAGGACAAGAGACAAAATTTCTTGAAGAGGATATTTGTTGAATATTTGGCATTAGTTATGAACCAATCCCAATAATTTAATCTTATATTTACAAAATGAAAAAATCATAGATCATGCTGAGAAGATCATATTATTCACTTATTCAGAACTTATTATATAACCCCTTTAATGATTTTAAATTAAATGTTCATAATTTGTGTAAAATATTAATGTTTAAATATTAAATATAATTTTAGAGCACTATTTGAATTCATCCAGATTCAAGTCTGTTTAATTTTTTAATAATAAATATCACCTTACTTATTCAAATTACATTATTATTGTTTTTATGGTTCCTTAATCAAATTACAACATTTCATTAGAAGTAATAAATGTCCAATTCTTTCATTTGAAGGGTCATATGGTCCTTACAAGAAGGCCTAATGAATTTGTGAAGAAACTGAACCATTCATGAAGATAGAATTACTGGGCTCATTCCAGAAGTCCAAATCCTTTAATTATCCTCCAAAGGTCTGGGGATAATTCAATTCATCTTGGATAAAAATTTCAAGGCCCAACTCCAAAGACAAGGGGACCAAATAATGAATTTAAACCCAAACCACCATTCTGTTCGGGAAATGAAATTAGCACACCATTATTGATTTTTCTCCTGATATAGACTTCCATTCAAGATAATATTTTTTAGTGTGAAAGATGAGATATCTGAGGATGACTTTTTTAATAAAGTGTTTGGATTTGAGGGCATATTACTATTCAAAAACCCATTCACATTTTGGCCTTTAAAAAGTTTGTATTGAAATGGATAGATTAAAATTGTTTAATAAAAGTGCCATAACATTGGTTCCTTAAGTCCAATGGACTCCAAATTTTCAGAGTAGACAGAGGAGATAAATATATAAAACTTGTAAGAAGATCATATCTTGATATTCAGCTGTCTAATGTATCAAATTGGAGATGTAAGTGGAGGGTATGTTTTGGAATGCAACCAAAGCTTTGCCAAAGGTTTGGGAGGACCTTCCATACTCAAGTTTTCACTAGAGAAACCCTTCCTCCTCTCTTTGATTTCATTTAATTTTGTGCTTTTCTTCATTTTTAATCTCATAAGTGTTGTTTTTATAATTATATTTTAGTGCAAGTTTATTATTCATATTCTATTTTAATCATCCACCCTTTATTCTTAAATATTAATTCTCTTAATATATTTGAAATCAAGTTGAAACCCCTTTCCTTCTTTTGCTTCCTCATTCAATCAAAATTCTATTTTTTAATTCTCATCACCGTTTGTGTGTGTTTGTTTAGTGCACAAATCTTTTCGTATCCAATTTTTTTCTTCTCTTATTAAATCATCATTATAAACACAATAAACCAGATTTCTAATAATCTTAATGGATGATTAAATCTACCATTGGGGTGAGTTTAAATTTAGGGATGTTAAGTTATTGAGAGTATTTGCTCGATGGGAATTCTTTAATTTAACATTGTGTATGTTTTACTTAACATGTCATGGATTAATGACATATTTTTTTAACGTATGGATTCCATGGATTATTAGAACCATAAATACACTACCACAATCAAGTACTTATTGAGATTAGAATCCTAGTTAAGTTAAGGCTTGAATTAAAGCCTTAACACTTAGGAATTCCAATCAATGTCAACTTGTGACATAGGTATTAATTTAATGAAATATAAAGTAAGGATCAAGGATATCACAAGATTAACTACCTATTGATGAACTCACCCCAATATTTATCAAATTGTTAAATCAATATTAATCAATCAATCAATTCAATTAATCTCTTCAAACAAACCCCCTAATCAAAATACAATCTACTGAAAATAATTGACCATTAAAAATCATCATCACCGATGATTCGACCCGAGTGTTGCTATAAACATTAGCAGAGCACCAGAACCTTGAACGGTCAATAGGCGATAATCGGCTACACTTTCAGAAGATTTAGAATATGTGGGGTGATTATAACTCATAATGCAATTAGGATTGCTATTACACAAGCGGTACAAGGCAAGAATAAAGTATACTATAATGAAAATGTAGCATTATTATGCCTTTACACATGTGCAACCTTATTTTTCACTTTGAGTGGTAACTATATTGTATGGGGTATTATCCAGTTTGTAGAAAATGAGAATGGAATGAAACAGTTAGCATGGTTGTGAGATATTCACCGATATCTCATGTCATCTATACAGTCCTCCCAAAAAAATCATGGGAATTTATATGGATTAGTTGTATAATTGTTAGTAATTTTCAAACATCTTTTAATTTTCAACACAATTTCAAACTATTTATTCATGTGAAAATTCAAATCCAATTAAATATGCAGTATTGGTTTTGTGAGGTTAGTGAAATCATACAACCAAATGGAAGTGGCCAGAAAGCTACCTTTACAAAGTTAAACCTCAATGCATTGAACTCCACATTGAACATGTAGTACGAACATGTAAGTGACATATCTTCCAAGATAGAGGATTTTTTTTCCAAAAATAGAAGAAATGGAAGAACATGTTACTAAAGAAGGAAATATAGTGGAACAACTATAGGTCCAAATATAAAACTTAAGGAAGGTTGTACAGAAACATCAGAATAAAATACAAAAATACAAGAAGATTGGCCTGTTAAATATTTTGGTAAATGAAAAATAAATGCCTCCACAAATAGAGACCATGGATGATGTAACATAAATTCGATATGAAGGAAAACATGGGGTCAGTTCCCCCATTGAAGTAGAATCTCAACCAAATAGTCAAGGTGAAAAAACTTCTTCAAAATATACAGACCAATCAGTGGTGTTCGAATCTGAAAATTCAAATAGAAAGAAGAAATGTTTGATGATTAAGATGGTGAAGTGAAAGTCATGAAAGAAAAAACAACTGGACCCAACATATGTCTACAACCTTGGACCAAGAAAGAGACAACGTCCAGCCTTACCACACCCAACAATTTCTGTTCAAATTTCATCTTCTCCTATTACCATTCCTTAATGGTTGAGGGAAAATCCAAACTTTACAGTTGAGGCCCATTGTACTTTTTACAAAATAATTCAAAAGGAAACAGATTCGTAAGTTAATATTACATTATTTTCTTTAAGTATTAGAATAGAATATTTATGTCAAATTTATTTACCTGCATTTTGATCATTCTAATTTGTGCATGTTATACGTTCAGGAATCAAGTGATAGATATCAACAGGTATTGATGAAGGAGGTTGTAGAACCGATGTATAAGGGGATGACATCCAATTGTGTGAGTGTTACACTAATTTTAAATAATTATTGTAATCAATTTTCTTACAAATATTTTCACACTAGGTTATTGATTCCTACTGTGAGATTGTTAAGGAAAACTATAATGAAACTGATGTTGTAAATATTTTTCCAAAGAAAATAGTGTTCATTACAAGTTCTTGTATCGTAAGTATGATTTTTTTTGAATTTAAATTTAAGTTATTATAACAAATATTTATCAACTACACACATTTTTCTTTGTAGAGTATA
Source organism: Viscum album (assembly GCA_963277665.1). Taxonomy (NCBI): domain Eukaryota; kingdom Viridiplantae; phylum Streptophyta; class Magnoliopsida; order Santalales; family Viscaceae; genus Viscum; species Viscum album. The sequence goes on along the minus strand of OY728153.1, from coordinate 566,070,227 downwards.
ATCAAGGGCTATAATGAATCATTAAGAAGAAGCCCGATTGACAACCTAATTCTAGAAGTTGTGGAATCTACTCGATTCTTATTCTTTACTATCAATACAGCAAACCTGCATCGGAAATTACTTGTTTGGGATATAAAAGACAATGGTTTTGCATAATTTAATTCAATGAAACAAAATTTAGGAATGAGAGGTATAGATAGATATATAGAATATGCCATTGAATTCATAATAATTTTAGTTTTCAAATTCCTCTAGGTAGATAACTATATAAGATCTTTGAGTTTCTAATTATAATAATTAATGTTGTTTTATAAAAATCATAAATCGAGTAGTTGATTGGGAATTCAGAATATAATGTGAAGAAATGTAAAGTATTAATTGATCTAAGAGTTGAAGAAACTCTGTATCAGGATTCCATAAGTTTAGACTGTGGAATTATTGTTTTTTATTTGATCGAAAAAATAGAATTTGGTTTAGGCATATTAAATTTATTAACACAGACCAACATATATGATAAAAGGGCCTGAATGTTGCATAAATTCCTAACTCATCCAAGATTGAGTTAGACTAAGGCTAACTTTAGTGTAAGGATATGTTTGGAAATGTCAAGGGACAGGTAAAAGGAAAGACAATACCAAGGTAAGGTTTTGTAATCAACATATGAACATGTGTTTCACTAATATTTGTTTTCTGAAGAATTGTATTTACACATTCTGTTTTTAATTTTTGATAGCACTGCATTGAGTCAACCTCTCAATAGAAAGAAATGTTGGTTATAAATGAAATGTTAAGTAAAATGAATTATCTCATTAATCTTGAAATCATAAAGTTTCTTTTGAAACAAAAAACCTTTTTTCATAAAATACAATTGTCTGAACAATGATAATGAACATGTTTTTAGTAGAGACACATATCTTTTTTTAGATTCATAGAGTTATTAAAAGTCCTTTATGTAAGATATAAAAAAAATTCAACAGTCAATGTCCCCTATTTTGTAAATAGAAATAAAAAATAGAAACATACATTGTCACCAATATTTGTAGCATCATCTATGTGTCATTTGCATTTCTTGTGATTATTTCTCTCTAATAATATTTTCACACATTATCCTACTCTTTGAGGAGGATTCCTTTTAATATTAACAACTTTTCCAACAATAGAGGAATTACTATGCACATTGTCTGCTGGCATAGAGCTATTTATGTTAACCATGTTCCAACAAAAGGTTTTGGGGTTTGAAAGACCAACTTAATAACCAATATCTGTTTCACATTCCACTATTACCAATTTCATTTCCATTCAATCTAGTTCTTTGTGATGTTTTTATTTAAGTGAATTATTATTGACCTATTTCTCAATAGGATCACCTTCACAAATGTCAAATTTTCACGCATTTTTTCCACCTCTTAAAAAAGAAATGTTCTATAATAGATCTCACATCAAGCCTCTCAAACAATTTTAAAATATGGAAACAAAAGATTCCAACCGATTCAAATTTTCTGCAAAAACACTTCACCATTCTCAGATGTTGATCATATAAAATCTGAAACTTTCTTACATAACCCATCATGAAAAAAACATATGAGTATGGGACTTCAATTTCATGAAAATATTTAAGAAAAATTTCCCTAACCAGTAGATATTCATTTTGAAATAGCTCAATTTTTTTGGAGTGTATGTATCTGCAACTTTTTTAACCTATGGATAGAAAGGGAACACAATTCATGGAAGTTTTTCCTTTGGAAGTCATGGTTTATTTATCAATATCTATACTATTAGAGTTGGTGTCCTGAGATCCAACTATTTGTACTTTGATTACTTGAATGTACACTTATTATATATTGTTCATTGTTCTTTATGACTATAATATAATAATGTCCTGGAATATTTGTTGCATTAACAAGGTCATGGAAGATCCCCACTATGATGAGAACCTTGAAATTCTATAACAATATTCTTAAATAAAGTTCTACGGTTGGATGACATACTATGATAGGATACATAGTATACAGACCATCACGTGCGAGTACTCATAAGAAGATGAGACTCTCTCTCATGGAGTTCGCACTTGGTAATATCCAAGATAAGAGATTATGAGAACAGACCCACCAATAGCAATTCCGCATGTCTTGGTGTCATCAGACATTACTATCTGCGAGCGTGTGTAATGGTCCTTAGACTGGAAGATTATCATTAACTCATGTCATGACTCACGCACTTAGATTTGCTGACGAAAACCGTCATGTAGACAGTTGGTAGGAAGTAGGGTACGTTGTGTGCATCACGAATGACATGTTGTTAATGGATAAGTCAAGGAAGGATTTGTCCCTTCCATATTTATGGAAGTAGATATCTCGGGCCCTCTGATTGAAATAGAACTGTCGCACAAATTCCATGGCCATGGTGTCACAACAAGTTTATTTCTGGAAGTCAAAGAATGACAGATCAAGCATATAGGTTTATGACACTGCCATGAAACCTACTTGATGAGATATTGAGACAAAGGGATTAAATTACACAGTAAGAATTCGTATGAGGTGAAACGTCAATGCGGCGTCAACTTCTTTCTCTTGGGTTCCTTGACCCGTTGCTAGACTGTAATCTTGGACTGTAGGAAATCCCACCTAATTCCAATGAGAAAGAGGCCTAGAGGGTCACACACTAAGTGTATCCAAGTATCTCAAGAGTAATAAAGATTATTCCCGTACGTGGTTTAATAATTATTCAAGGAAGCCTAAATCATTTTAATGGTGGAGGAATAATAAAATTAAAACAAGTACAGGTCGTGTATTAATGATTAAACGCTGTGTAGTTTTTATTTTGAAAACAAGTACACACCATGTATTAATGATTACACGCCGTGTAGTTTTCCTTTTTGGAAAAAAAGTACACACCGTGTATTTATTATTACATGCCGTTTAGTTTTTCCAGTCAGGATTTTGAGGATATAATATTGTTTTATTAAATGATATTTATTATAATCAGCGTGGGTGCATGTCAAGTAATTAATTATTTGACATGGGGGTTTTCAATAAGAGTTAATTAAATAAATAAAATGCGTAACACGTTTATTTATTATCATAAATCTATAACCCCAAATGCCGATTATATATATCCTCACAACCCCAACACTTTTCCCCAATCGTTGTGCACAACAATTCTGGAGAATTCTTTCAATGCTGAAAGAACCTCTTCCTCCAAGAACGCTCTCAAGACCAAGAGAGATCCTCTTCCATTAGATCAAGATTATTTAAGGTGGACAATGCAAGAAAAGGTTTCTCCACGCTAGCACCCGGAGACTCCTTTGGTGACATCCAGAGATACGAGTTGCAGGTGTGGATCACCGCTAGAGGAAGTCTACACTTGGATTCTACGACGCAACGACAAATCACATCAGAACATGATCAAGAACATCAACGAAGAAAGAAAACCCAAAAGGTACTTCTTTATAATTGATTAAATTAATTATAATCAACCCGTAACGATCCTACTTTATGGTTCCAGGACTTTCCTTTTCTTTTGTCTATTTCTGTGATTCGATCTGTGGAGACTGGAATTTATCACCATATTGATCCCAGATTGATCATTGTTAATGACCAAAATCCAAGTGGGAACATCCACCCATGAGCTTCCGCTGCACTCGGAACCTTCAAATGGTATCAGAGCGAGGTTAAAACGTTGATTATAGTTATTTAATTTTAGTTGATAATTTATGCATTTATGTTTGATTCAATTCAAAATAAATCGTTCTATAAATTTGAATAAACGAGATCTGTTCTTCATCCTTAATTTCTCAATTCATGTCACAGAAACTACCTTTTAATTTAATTTTGATTAAAATAAAAACAAGGAACTCATCCGGAGGAGCCGCTCTTTCTATCTGTATAACACGGGAATACACGGCGTGTAATGAAAACTACACGCCGTGTACTTAGGTTCAATGAACCGGTACTAGTTCGCCAAACCACGCCGTGTGAATTGAGTATACCTGAGTTTTATTACACTGTGTTGACCAGAAATGAACGGCGTGTGGAAAATGGAATACATGGAGTGTATGTTGGATCAACACACCATGTAGTCCGTTCCGGCCCAGGAGAAACCATGTACAAGGATATGCCATGTACTGCGTACACATGATTTCCAGGTTGGTAACCGCGTAACAAGGAAGTACACGCTGTGTTAGATTAATCTACATGCCGTGTACTCCAAAATTTCCAAAGTAGATAAAAACACTCCAAAGCCCCCAGCATGTACTTTGGATAAAGGGTGAAAGAAATACACACCATGTAAATATAAACTACATGCCGTGTAATTTCCAGAAATGGAATTTCACCAGGTTTCCTCCAAAAGTACAAAGACACCATAAAAGGAATATGGATGAGAATAATCTCAAGGAAATTCAGAAAGGAATTTAAGATAAATAATTGATTAATTGTAAGATCATCATTAATGGAATTCAAGCACGACTTATCTTGAATAATAGAAGGATTAAAATAATTTGAATTCTAAATATGCGTAAATGTCGTTGCATGCTATGGATGATCATGAGCTAGAACAAAGACCCTTTGTATGTGTATGAATTCATTTAAATTTATTTAATTTAAATTGGTTGTCCTGTGAGACTTCTTCCAATAAAATGTAGGGCTTGTATGCCCATGGTTTCTTTAATATAAACCCCATGTAATAGAGGATCTCCCAAGCCGGAGGAGACGGTTCAAAACCCAAAGCTGAGGCAAAACCAACCCAAGAGGATACAAAGGTGGACAGGTGGGAGCTGCAAAACACGAACCATCAGTTCAAGGTGTTTTTCCCTAGGTCAGGGTTAGCTTATCAAACCGCTAGATAAGCTATCCAATAGAAGCTCGTGATCATGCCATCTTATTTTATTTCTGTCGGATTTTATGGTTTATTTATTATGTATGTGTTATCGCGATCACATAATTAATGAAGTAAACAAGCATGCAAAGATGGAATAAAATAAAACCGAACTATGTGTAAGAATTATCAGAACATGGTTAATGAATTAAAATTAACAAGCATGTGATAATGTGAAAATACGCATAAAGGACTAAAATCCCTCAATACCATATTAAGTCAGACCAAGCCTTCCGTTACTTGATTAAGGGAAAGAATCAATAAAACTATGTGTTTGACCATCCCTTGTTGGGACACTTACTTTTATAAAGGATTCCCTTATGAAAGGTTTCGGGTTGACTTAACCATATTACATCAAGAGGAGTAGCCCTTGATAGACTTGGTGTAATATTGGAGGAAAGTGTTGAGGAAATCCAAGTCAGGATTTCAGGATTAGGGAGTCCACTCAATGGATCAAGGAACTGTAAGCTCACAGTTGGAAAATACCTACCTACCTAAATACCTTCAAATAGCTTGACCAACCCTTTTTGGGGTTATGTAAAGGGGAATATGGATCCTTGACACTAGAATGTCAAAGTAACTGGACATTCTGAGTTCAATGGTGAGGGATATTGGAACTTGATAAAATAGTGGGAGACTTAATAAAATTTATTATTTCTCATAAAATGTAATCAAGAAAGTACTGATAAATCTTCTCTTTTAATTTGCAGAATCAAAAATTACAAACTCGTCAACCAAATTTTATCTGCGATCAATCCCGGATAAAGAAAATATCCTCACCGGCAGTAACTTTCAGGAATGGTTTAGGCACCTTCGGGTTATCCTATGCCATGAATGAAAGTTTTATGTGCTGGAGTCCTCACTTCCTAATTGTCCTGCCCAAGGGGCGAGTGATGAAGACTTCCTTGTCTATGATCAACATTTGAGTGATGCCCTAAATGTTCAATGTTTTATTCTATCATTAATGTCTAGTGAGCAAATGAAGTATCATGAAGACATGGATGCTTATAGCATGCTCGAGCACCTCCGTGGTCTATACCAGGGGAGAGAAAGATAGGAAAGGTTTGAGATCTCCAAGGCTCTATTTCAGAGCAAGCTTGGAGAGGGTGCCCTAGCTGGGCCTCATGCAGTCAAGCTCATTGGCTACATTGAGCGCTTGGAGGTTTCAGGGTTTAAACTCCTCAAAGAACTAGGTACCGATATCATTCTTACATCACTTCCCCATAGCTTCTCTAACTTTGTTGTGAACTTCAACATGAACAACATTGAGAAGTCTCTGTTTGATCTTCTTATCCTCATTCGCCAAGTGGACAATGACATGAAGCATGAAAAGCCTTCTGTACTCATGGTGAATAAAAGGAAAGGTAAGGTGAAGAGATTTAAGCCCAAAGCTTCTTCAAGGCCTTCCATGAAATGGAAGATCATAGGGGAGGCAAGAGAACATGAGGATGTTTGTTTCGCATGTGGCAAGAAGGGCCACTGGAAGAAAAACTGCACCCATCCAAGGAAGCAAGGGGAAGCTTCTGGTGTGTTTTTTATCGAATGAAATCTATATGTTTCTACAAATCGGGTATTAGATATAGCTTTTGGTTCTCACATATGTATCCAAATATAGTAACCAAGTAGATGCAGGAAGATTGATCGAGGGGAGGTAGATCTACGAGCAACCAACGGAGCCAGACTTGCTGTTGTTGTTGTCGGGGACTACCACCTCACATTTCCAACTGGAATGATCTTGGTTTTAAAGGGTTGTTATTATGTGCCTTCTGTTAATAAAAACATTATTTCAGTATCCATATTAGATACTGATGGATTCATGTTCAAGTTTGAAAATGAATGTTGCTACTTTTATAAAGATAACATTTGTTTTGGTAGGGCACATTTATATAACGACCTTTAGGTGTTAGACTACACAAACCAAGTAATGACAATCAATAACAAAGTTAATTCACATGGCTCACACCACACCCAACTTTTGGCATCACTGGCTAGTTCATGTCAATGAGAAACGTTTGACAAAATTACATCAAGATGGGTATTTAGATTCTTTCGAACTAAAACCACTTAGTTCAAATAGATGTGTGTGGACCATTTCCAGTTGAATCAAGGGGTGGGTTCTCATATTTCATAACTTTTACTGATGATTTTAGTAGATATGGATATATCTACTTAATGAGGTATAAGTCAGATTCTTTTGATTGGTTCAAATAATACAAGAATGAAGTTGAGAACCAGCTTGGTAAGAAGATTAAGAAACTCCGCTCAGAAAGAGGAGGAGAATATCTTAATCAGGACTTCATTGATTTCTTATGAGAGTTTGGGATTCTATCTCAACTCACTCCTCCTTACACGCCATAGTGGAATGGTGTAAGTGAAAGGAGGAACCACACCATGTTGGACATGGTGAGATCAATGGTGAGTCATGCGAGTCTTCCATTATCCTTTTGGGGATATGCATTACAAACAAAATCACACCTACTAAACCAAGTACCAACTAAATAGATAAATGGTATTCCATATGAGTTATGGAGTGGACGCAAAGCCATGTTATTGAATTTACATGTGTGAGGTAGCGAAGCATTTGTTAAGGCCTCTTCAGGTAACAAACTTGCACCCCAAGGCACAAAGTGTATCTTTATAGGATATCCTAAGGAAACAAGGAGATATTACCTATACAACCCCTCAGATAAAAGGGTTACAGTGGCAAGACACTCCATATTCCTTGAGAGGGAGCACATCTCCAAAAGAGATAGTGGGAGCGAGATAGACTTCAATGAAGTCGACGCTCAAGATACACAAGAGTTGGTACAAGAATAGATTCTACAAAGCCCTGTGGAAGAACAATCTGTTCCAGAGACACAAGAACTGCGTAGAAGCACGAGAGAGGTAAGAGAACCAAAATGATATGGTTTTCTTGTCACCGAGGATGGTGAATCATTATTGGTGGACAATGATGATCCTATTACCTACAAGGAAGTTGTTGAAGGCATAGACGTTGCCAAGTGGCAAGAAGCCATGAATTTTGAAATGGATTTCATGTACCAAAACTAAGTCTGGATTTTGGTAGATCCTCCAGTTGATGTAAATCCTATTGGTAATAAATGGGCATTCAAGAAGAAACTGGACATGGAGGGACAAGTCAGCACCTATAAGGCACGACTGGTTGCAAAAGGTTTTAGACAACGTCAAGGAATTGACTATGATGAAACCTTTTCACCGATTACGATGCTAAAATCCATCAGAATCCTATTGGCCATTTCCTCTTACCATGACTATGAAATTTGGAAAATGGATGTCAAAACAAATTTCCTTAATGGGAACCTCCAAGAAGATGTCTACATGACACAACCTGAAGGGTTTGTGACTCCAAAGGATGCCAACAAGGTTTTCAAGTTGCAGAAATCCATTTATGGATTAAAGAAAGCATCAAGGTCATGAAACATTAGTTTTGATGAAGCCCTAACAGAATTTGGCTTTGTTAAGAACAAATGTGAGCCTTGTGTCTACAAAAGGTTTAGTGGAAGTGCAGTCATTTTTCTAATAGTATATGTTGATGACATATTACTAATTGGAAACGAAGTACCTGTCTTATAGTCAGTTAGGACATGGTTGCATAAATGCTTCTCCATGAAAGACTTGGGCGAGGCAGCATATATTTTAGGGATCAAGATCCATCGTGATAGATCCAAGAGAATGATGGGCCTAAGTCAAAGTACATACATTGACAAGATACTGAAGAGATTCAGTATAGAACAGTCCAAGAGGGGATTGTTTCCAGTGTCACATGGCATTCATATTTCCAAGAAAATGTGTCCTCATACACACGAGGAAAGAAAGAAAATGGCAAGGATCCCTTACGCATCCATGATTGGGTCAGTCACGTATGATATGCTATGTACGAGGATAGATGTTGCTTACACATTAAGTGCGGTAGGCAGATATCAAGCCGATCCAGGAGACCGCCATTGGATGGCAGTCAAGAATATCCTTAAGTATCTGAGGCATACGAAGGATATGTTACTGGTTTATGGAGGAGACGCGGAACTAGTCATCAGAGGAAATATAGATGCTAGTTTCCAGACTGATCAAGATGACATAAAGTCATAGACTGGATACATCTTCTGTTTGAATGGAGGTTCAGTGAGCTAGAAGAGCTCAAAGAAAAGTGTGGTGGCAGATTCTACAGCGGAGTCCGAGTATATCGCAGCTTTTAAAGAAGCTAAAGAAGCAGTATGGATGCAAAGCTTCTTCCAAGAGCTGGATGTAGTACCTAACAGTAAAGATCCTATCACACTCTATTGTGATAATACTGCATCGGTGGCAATTGAAAAATAGACAAGGTCACATCAGCATACAAAGTACATGCTTCAGAAGTATCATCTCTTGAGGGATTTTTCTCAGAGAGGTGAAGTTGCAGTAAGCAGTATTTCCACAGAAGACAACATGGCAGACCCCTTGACTAAAGCCTTGACTAAGTAGAAACATGATCATCATGTGAGGTCTAGCAGACTAAAAGTCGTAGGCAGTTGGCTCTAGTCCAAGTGGGAGCTTTTTAGAGTTGGTGTCCTGAGATCCAACTGTTTGTACTTTTATTACATGAATGTACACTTATTATATATTGTTCATTGTTCTGCATGACTATAATATAATAATGTCCTGAAATATTTGTTGCATTAAAAAGGTCATGGAAGATCCCCGCTATGATGAGAACCTTGAAATGCTATAATAATATTCTTAAATAATGTTCTATGGTTGGATGACATACTATAATAGGACACATAGTATACAGACCGTCATGTGCGAGTACTCGTAAGAAGAAGAGACTCTCTCTCATGGAGTTCGCACATGGTAATCTCCAAGATAGAAGATTATGAGAACAGACCCGCCAGTAGTAATTCTGCATGTCTTGGTTTCATCGGACATTACTATCTATGAGCATGTGTAATGGTCCTTAGACTGGAATATTATCATTAAATCATGTCATGACTCACGTACTTAGATTTGCTGACAAAAACCGTCACGTAGACAGTTGGAGGGAAGTAGGGTACGTTGGGTGCATCACAAATGACATGTTGTTAATGGATAAGTCGAGGAAGGATTTGTCCCTTCCATATTTATGGAAGTAGATATCTCAGGCCCTTTGATTGAAATAGAACTTTCACACAAATTCCATGGCCATGGTGTCACGACGAGTTTATTTCTGGAAGTCAAAGAATGACAGATCAAGAATATAGGTTTATAACACTTCCATGAAACCTGCTTGATGAGATATTGAGAAAAAGGGATTAAATTACATAGTAAGCTTTCGTATGAGGTGAAACGTCAATGCGGCGTCAACTTCTTTCTCTTGGGTTCCTTGACCCGTTGATAGATAGTAATCTTGGTCTTTAGGCAAGCCTGCCTGATGCCAACGAGAAAGAGGCCTAGAGGGTCACACACTAAGTGTATCCAAGTATCTCAAGTATAATAAAGATTATTCCCGTATGTGGTTTAATAATTATTCAAGTAATCCTAAATCATTTTAATTTTGGAGGAAGAATAAAATTAAAACAAGTACATGCCGTGTATTAATGATTACATGTCATGTAGTTTTTATTTTGAAAACAAGTACATGTCGTGTATTAATAATTACACGCCATGTAGTTTTAATTTTGGAAAGGAAATGAAAAACAAGTTTACGCCATGAATTAATGATTACACACCGTGCAATTTTCCTTTTTGGAAAACAAGTACATGTCGTATATTTATTATTACACGCCGTGTAGTTTTTCCAGTCGGGATTTTGAGGATATAATATTGTTTTATTAAATGATATTTATTATAATCAGCATGGACGCATGTCAAGGAATTAATTATTCAACATGGGGGTTTTCAATAAGAGTTAATTAAATAAATAAAACACATAACACGTTTATTTATTGTCATAACTCTATAACCCTGCACACCGATTATAAATATCCTCACAACCCCAACACTTTTCTCCAATCGTTGTGCACAACAATTCTGGAGAATTCTTTCAAGGCCGAAAGAACCTCTTCCTCCAAGAATTCTCACAAGACAGAGAGATATCCTCTTCTATCAGATCAAGACGATTTAAGGCGGACCACACAATCAAATGTTTCTCCACGCTAGCAGCCGAAGACTCCTTTGGCGACATCCAGAGATACGAGGTGCACATGTGGATCGTTGCTAGAGGAAGTCTACACTTGGCTTCTACGAAGCAACAAAAAATCACATCGGAACATGATCAAGAACATCAATGAAGAAAGAACACCCAACATTTACTTCTTTATAATTGATTAAATTAATTATAATCAACCTGTAACGATCCTACTTTGTGGTTCTGGGACATTCCTTTTCTTTTGTCTATTTCTGTGATTCGATCTTTGGAGACTGGCATTTATCGTCATATTGATCCCGGACTGATCATTGCTAATGACAAAAATCCAAGTGGGAAAATCCACCTATGAGCTTCCGTTGTGCCCGGAACATTCATATACTTTGTAACAATTTTCTCAAAGTGCTTGAAAAAATCACAAACACTCAATCTACGATGAACAAAATCGTTTATGACACCATTAAAACTTTCACTTAATTATGTGCTATGTATCCCCAATTATAATGTATTCTTCATAATGAAATGAGACCATTTTCCACTCAAAGTATATACATCATCCAAACAAGAATATTTACCTTTACCAAATTTAATTTTAAGAGCCACCCACTCTACCTCAAAATCAACCGCATTATGGTACTCAAACATGCATTTCCTCAAATAATGAAGGAAACTTGAACCATCTTTTATCAAGATACCGAGCCATTTTATGCCATTTTTCATTAGATTCCATGTACATAGGCCATGATAAGTATCAGAAAGTACCTCATATATTGATTTTTCAATAGCCGCATCTTGATCAGTAAATATAGTCAACAAACTCCTCATATTGTGCACCCCAATAAATTTCTGAAATAACAATGAAAATGAACTGGTTGTTTCATCGTACAGTAATGAAACTCCAAAAATTATAATTTCCATGAAATTATTAAACCCAACAAAAATCGCTAGAGGTCCGAATTCCCTATTTGTACTAAATATTGTATCAAACACAACTACATCTCCAAATTGTTCAAAATCAAGCCTCATTTTCGTGTCAGCCAAAAAAATAGTTGTAATTTTCTCATTCATGTCAAATTGAAAGGCATAGAAAAATGAAGGATTGTATTTACATTGTCATTCTAGATAATCTAACATGACTACACCATCCCCTATATTCAAATTTCTCTGACATTTCAATTGAAGAAAATTCATTTGGTCAACTTGGGTATAACCTAAACCATCTTGACCACTGTCAATAGTTTCCACCAAAGAGAAGGAATTAACAATCATAATTCATGCTAATGAATTAAATTCCAACTTCACAGCCTGAACTTCATTTACCTTTCATTTGGACCTCATAAAATTACACTAGTCAGTATAATGAAATGGATGATTGTGAGCATCTACAAATAAATTACACGAATATTCCCCATAGGACAACATATTAATAGACATATGTACAGGACAACCTGTCCTTGTCTGTGCATGAAATTTTTTCACAAATTCATTAAGTTTATCATTATTTTTTTGCCCTTCCTTACTAAATGTATAAATAATTGATGTCATTCTTCTTTTTCATTCTTAATCTTATTTTCATATTGTCTACACACACTAAAACCAATTCTTTCGGCATAACCAAGATAAAAATCATGGGCATTACCAAGATCTTCAAAAGTCATTTCTACTTTAGGTTCTCTATTGTAGAAACACAAAACATTGTCCATGTAAGAACCCTATTTTGGCTATAAAAGAATTTGGAATATTCCTGATATTATTCCAGAGAAGGGCCCTCAGACAGCGTGCGATTCCGAGCCTTGGAGTGGCCGTAATTAGATTTTCAGTGCGTTCATACTGGGAACGCCAAATAAATGGGATAAATCCTAAACAGTGTTTCGGATCAGAGATCTGAGTGTACGGATGGGTCTAGAATGGGGTTTTTACCCTAAGAAAGACATAAAACTTGTCGGTGTGGGACGTTTGGACCCCTCGCTCGCTATCGGAGTGTGGAACAGATAAATTAAATGATTAATTTATTCATTTAACGACTTAACTCAGGTATCTCTTGAACGGTGGATCAGATTGGAAAATTGAGGGCACCATTGATTTCGGAGCATGCTTTTTACCCTAAGAGGGGTGTAAGTTTCGCGGGCGCGGGCCGTTTGGAGAAAATGGCCTGAGGGGCGTTTTTGTAATTTGGTGGCCTCAGGCGCTAAGTTTAATAACATTTGATAGGGGCATCAGATTAAAATTCTGAGACCTCCGTTGCGCTCAGAGCATGGTGTTAACCCTATGGGAGGTTTAATTTTGACCTCGCCAAAAGTTTCGGATGCAGGTTAAAATTAGGGGTTTAAGTTAATTAAAAATTTAATTAATTTTCTTATTTAAACCAAACCCACCCCTTTCCTTCTCCTTTGGCACACCCTGGTGGAAGAACCCTCAAGGCATCCCCCTTAAGCTTATCCTCTCCTCCTCCCCTCCGTCAAGGCAGCGACGCAGCGGTGGACCCTCCGTGAAGCGTCGAGCGAAGCCCAACAAGGTAAGATCGTTGCGGTTTCAATTTTTATTTCCCGCACCTACTTTGAACTCGATTATATGCGTAGATTTTCTATTAAACCTTAAAAACAATCCCATGGTCGTGTAGTATGAATTTTTTTCTTTCCAACGCATCTTTTTTATTTGAATTTCGAGTTCCGAGCAGTTCATAAATTTTCATCGAAGTTGGCAGCTTTTTGTTTTTTTTTCCGGCGGGCCTTCAGCGGAGGAGGCGGCCAGGGGTTTCGGCCAGGCTCATCAAGGAGCGACGGTGGGCCTTTAGCATGGGCGATCGAGGGCGGACAGGGGCATGTGGCCCTGGCAGTGTCGTTGAGAGCCGGCGTGAGGCGAAGCCGGCCGCGCGAGGCGGCAACTCTAGGCGGCGAGGCTGAGCCACCGGGGCGCAGCGACCGCGGGGTCGCGGCGCGCGACCCCCACGCGAGGACAAGACCCATGAGACGCGGGTCTTCATGCTGACCAAGTGACTGGCCACAGGCCGGTCTGTGCGTGGACCACAGGTCAGTGGCGGGGCCGCGCGGTTGAACCGCGGCCCGGGCCAGAACGGCCGGACCGGCTGGTTCAGGCCGGTCTAGCCCAAGGGGCGTTGCCCCCGCGACTCGGACGCCCATAATTTCTTCTACGGGCTTCTATTTTGCTTTCCATCTACGGCAGTGGAACCGTATCGACGAGACTGACTTTTTGAGATGGTTTTAGGAATTTTTAATTCCCGAAACAAGGGGCCTCAGAGGCGCGACACATCTTTAAGTGAATTAACGCTTTTTCTGGGGATCTTGTTTTGGACGACGTGGACGCATCCGATGTCCGCTTTGAGAGGCGTCAGCGGAGTTGGGATCTGGGTGCCGAGGTGGAGTTTTCTAGTGTGGTTTTGGTTGATGAAGCCGGAGTTGAGGCGTGGGCCTTACGGCCCGTCTTTTGATCTGTGAGCTGCGTTTAGCGACTTTCTCATCGGGCGTCCGTTCGGGGCGTGCGAGCAGTCTATTCTGGATGCTTTTTTGAGGGGATTGCAATGGTGCAATCCTCCCACTCTAATTCAGCATGATGGTGGGGGCCCCAAGAGGGTCTTTTGGGCATTGACGGTGATTTTCCATCTCTATCACCGAGCGACCATTTTGGACAAGTGAATAGTCCACCTTGTGTACTTTTTCGAGAGGATCGCAACGATGCGATCAGTTCGTTGTGTTTTGGGACTTAGATGCGGGTCCCACGTAGCACCACTTGTGTGCGGTGCATCGGAATGCACCTTTTTCTCCAGATATCCGTTGTGCTTAAGTGAGCTGTGTTTTTGACGTATTTACCTAAAGGGATCGCAATGGCGTGATTCTCCCGACTGTTTTCGAGGCCGGGGATCGGGTCCACGGGATGCCGTTCGGGCATAAAGCGGTGTTGGAAACCTTTTCGTCGGATATCCGTTGGAGTCACGTAGGTAGTCAATCTCGCATGTTTTTCCGTTTGGATTACAACGGTGTAATCAGCTCAGGCGGGCGGAGCCTCTTACGTGATCTTATTAAATGTGGAAATGTGAAGGTTCCCCAAGGCGGTTCTTCCACCCTGTTTGTAGCGGAACCTTGGCGTGTGATATTATTCACTCCTAGGAGAGTGAGGTTGGTGTTTAAAGAGATGTGGTTGGCTGTGCCTCAGCCGTTGAGGTGGAAGGTTGGAGTTGTTACGTTATGACTTCACGTTGACGTTCAGTGCCGTGTGCACAATAGCCTTTGGGCTGGAACGTGGTATACTTTGGGAGTATACGGGAACACTTGGAGGTGCATGTGGTTGTTTTTACCTGAGAACGTTTGTGCATTCGATTGGGGTTGACTTGGGGACACACGTCGTGTGGGCCCCATGTGTGTGTCGTGTTATGCTTTACATACTTTTGACCTCTCGCGACGTAGAGGGTTCCTCTGTTCTCGTTTGTTGACCAGTAGGGTTGAGTTTTACCCTGGTACTGTTCTCCTTTGTTGACCGGCAGGGTTGAGTTTTCCCCTGGCTCCATTCTCGTTGGGCCGACAGAGATGGTTTGGTTCCTCTGTTTCTTCAGCTATGAGGGGTTCAGTACCTTGTCCCTTTCATCGGACTGTAGCACCATTTGCGACTATGGGTGTTCGTACAGTGTGGGTGTTTCCCCATTTTCGGGGATGAGTTGACTCGGTCTGCTTTGACAGTGACTCAGCGGATTGGAGTGTGATCGCCTTGAGAGGCTCGGGGAGTTTCTACTGTTCCTTAGTGGCCCCTGGTAGAGTTCGTGTGGATTCGGTGTGACCAACACTTTACGCAGGCACAGATCCTCTATCTAGGAGGTTGTTTCCAGTAGGGCTGAGGTTGTTACCAGCAAGGATGAGGTTGTTTCGAGCATGGCTCGTCAGTTGTACCATCCAGCGGGGATGGCCAGTGGGTTACCATCCATCAGGGATGGCCAGTACAGTGGTGTTCACCGAGTAGTACCATCCAGCTGGGATGGCTAGAGCAGTTCCGGGTTTACCTCCAGAGGGGCTGGGCAGTGGTCCCCAATGCCGGGCTTACCTCTAGCTAGGCTGGGCACTAGTCCCCGATACCGGGCTTACCTCCAGCTGGGATGGGCAGTGGTCCCCGATGCCGGGTTACCTCCAGCTGGGCTAGACAGTGTTCCCATCGCCGACTTTAGCCTGTTCTCCCTCCAGTAGATTACCCTGTTACGGGACTGGGCAGTGTGGCCCCCATCGACTCTTGCTGGGTCTCCCTGTAGTGGGAAACTGTCGACTTCCAGGGACCCTCCAGCGGGACTGGGCAGGGGGTCGCCTGTTGACTTTGAGGAGAACTCTCGACTACGGGGCAGTGACGAGTTATGGTTGACGTTCCCCCAGAACTCTCAAGTATGAGGAGCGCTTTCCCCACCGATACGCGTCCTTGTGACGTGACCTAAAACCGTGAGGGTGAGTCAGTGCTGCCCAAAGCGGATAGTTTCGAGGTGCGGTGATTTGACCCCTTGAATTGTAGTTCAGGGCAGAGGTGTGGGATGCTGGGCATCGATGGTGTTTACTTCTGGGACTATTGGCTAATCACTTTCTTGGGCTGAGCTACGGGATGGAGATCCCCTTACGACCTTGTTCGAGCTTCTTGACAGAGCATATACATATATGTATATACCTTGTTCCAGTACCCACTCCTTGAGTTTTGGCTAATCTCCTTCCAGGAGAGGCGAAGACGCGTGGGGTATGCCATGTGCTTTCCGTGTCTAGTTTATCGTGGTTGGACGAGTCTACTCTCCTGCTATAGGTAGTGGAGACTAGACGGGAAGTTCATCTTCTCACCATTTCCAGCTCTTTATGTCTGGATGAGTCTACCTTCTTTCCTCTTGTTGGGTTGAGCTGGACTCTCTACTATACTCTTTACTGCACTCTCGGTTGTACTCCTTTACTTTTCATGTTCGATCTACTGCTCACCCTTTGGTACTTCCTTTGTTGCTCCCTCGAGCCTTCGGGGTATCCTAATGAGTATTTTTTTTACTCACCCCTACTTGGGCTTTGCCCACACTTTGTGTTCCCTTGCAGATGACAGATAGGTTGGTCGTGACTTCAGTGGAGCACAGGTGTTCGGGAGCTTGGACTACATGCGGTGGTCGTAGTCGGGTTCCAGGTGAGGGACCCTTCCAGCTGTTTCTTTTTGTTTACCTATTTTCGGGTTGTGGAACTTTTCTAGTTGGGCGCGTGTTTTTCCCCTTTTCTTTTTAGTGTACCTTCAGCTTTTACTTTGTAATTTTAGAGGTTGATGCACTTTGTGGTTTATTTATAGCAGTTGGTACCATCCTTTTCTTTTTTACTATGCACTTTTTCATTGAGTGTGCTACGTGTGTGGGTTTACAGGTACTCAGGAAAAGGACTCCCCGAGTTGTATAGCCTTCGGTGCTTGTCGCTATCCCCTGGCCTATGGAGGTGGGCTTGGGTTAGTTGCGGCTCGAGCCCGGGTAGGGTCGGGTCGTGACAAAGTGGTATCAGAGGTGGTTCGTTCCTTGGGATGTCGTGCGGACATCCCTAAAAAGGAATTGGTTGGGATTTAGGGAAATAGTGTTAACGTGTCTCGAGAGTGGCTCTCAGGCCAGGGAGTCCAGTGATGGTGTGGCGGTCTATGTATCCATTCACCAGGACCTTGATAACCCGCTTGTCGACTCGGCATGCTGAGACACTTATTGCAGGGAAAATTGGTTTGTGCATCACATAGGATTGAGTCTTTGACTGTCCTTCTTGATTCAGCTTCCCATCGTTGTTGTTACTGTTATATACATATATGCTCATCTGACCGCGACACTCCTTGATAACATTCAGGATGTCTCCGCGAAGCCAGCCAACCAGGATACCAGCTTTGGTTCGTGACGATGACCCTGTGAGCTACGAGGACACAGTCCAAGACCCATCACGTGAGCCACTTTCTCCAGGTGGGCTGGTAGCAGCACCCCCAACTGTTGAGCAGCAGACAGCTTCAGCAGAGCAGACTGAGCTTGAGCGCAGGTTGAGCACGCTCCGTGAGTTCCAGCGGTAGGGACCGCTGAGGTTCAGTGGTGAGCCATACCCTCGAGCAGCAGAGGTTTGGCTCGAGACAGTGGTTTGCCTTTTTAGACTTGTGCAGACACCAGCAGATCTTATGGTGGCTTTGGCCGCCAACCTTTTTTGTAGAGCATCTTGGCGTTGGTGGAGTCTAGTGACTCAGTTTCATGACGATTCGTCACTTTCGTGGGGCGAATTTCAGTTATTGTTCCATGAGGAGTTTTTACCCTCTTTCTTGCGATCTGTTCAAATTTAGGAGCTCCTACAGTTTCAGCAGGGAGGGATGATGGTGGCCGAGTACGCGGCTAGTTTCACAGACCGTGCATGCTTTTACCCGGACTTGGTCCATGACGAAAACTTCCGAGCGCGAAAGTTTGAGCAGGGTCTCTGCCGAGAGATTCGTGCTATCATAGTACCATTGGGAATTTCCACATATGTCTGGGTGATAGAGCAAGCGCTGGTGACAGAGATATTCTTGTCACGTTCTAGAGTTAGTGGTGGTAGCAGGCACGTTAGAGCTGAGACGTCTGCCGCAGCTAGCAGGCGTCGACAAGCAGAAGCTCGACGTAGGTGGATTTCTGACAACCGGTCTCAGGGGTGTGGTCGTACACCATAGTGGCACTGGAGGGCACCAGTGTGGCCCGGAGAGATTCGGTGCTATGCTTACGATGGGCGAGGTCACCTGGCATGGGACTGCCCGACAAGGCATGTGGAGAGCATCGGGCAGGCAGCAGGTGCACCACCATGACGGAGGCAGCACCATGATCGGAGTAGTACCTAGAGATGTGGTGCTAGTAGAGGAGAGGGAGGAGTTGGTAGTGGGGGATGACCTTACGAGGTCTTCCCATCACCACTAGGCGGTCCACGTCAGGCTCCGGGAGCTGACAGTTGGGACCGCAGACAGCCGCGAGCTTTTGATGTCTACGATTCTGCAGAGGATGAGGTGGTAAGAGGTACGCTCTACGACTCTTTTACTTTTTGCTGTAGAATTGTTAGACTCTGTGTGTGAAATGATTTTTCTCTCTTCTCCTTGCTCGGGTTGTTACCAGGGTGACGCAGGGCGTCGGTGTAACCCTGTGTTGGTAAGGGAAAGGCCTGTGACCTTTTTCTCTAGTCGATGGTGTCGACTCCTTCACCTTTCGAGCGTGTAAGAGAGTATTGGTTGTGGTACATCGACTGTGAAATCTTGTGTGACTAGATATCCTTGGGTGTTTCACCATATGGATGTTCTGAAGGAGGGAATCCCCAGGCCTTGTTCTTGGTGCGGGCGGTGATTTCAATCACGACATGCGACGTAAGGGTTCGGTCGGGGAGGTGAGCTACCCCTGAGAGCCTTCGGGCCATTTGAGATCGTGCAAAGGTATGGCGAGGTTCCCTACCGCCATGCCCTAACCCCAAAGGCCGGTTTAGGTGCATGGTGTTTCCCACGTGACTCACCGGAGAAGAAGTGTGCGTGCTCCTATGCACGACATCAGCAAGGGCCGGCCTCACGTGAACATATCAAATCCTTTGGTCTGTGTGCGGTGACGCGGGACTGTGCAAGAGTTCTTTTGGGTACGGAAGATCCAGCTGTGGTCTTGGTACGCTGAATTGTTCCCCTAGTTTTTCTTTTTAGTGACGAAAATCTTGAAGGAGGGAATGATGTAAGAACCCAGTTTTTGGCTATAAAAGACTTTGGAATATTTCTGATATTAATTCCAGAGAAGTGCCCTCAGACGACGTACGATTCCGAGCCCCGGAGTGGCCAGAATTAAATTTTCAGTGCGTTCACACTAGGAACGCAAAATAAATAGGACAACTCCTAAATGGTGTTTCAGATCAGAGATCTGAGTGTACAGATGGGTCTGGAATGGGGCGTTTACCCTAGGAACGACATAAAACTTGTCGAGGCGGGGCGTTTGGACCCCTCGCTCACTATCAGAGCGTGGAACAGATAAATTAAATGATTAATTTATTCGTTTAATGGATTAACTCAAGTATCTCTTGAACGGTGGCTCAGATTTGAAAACTGAGGGCACCGTTGAGTTTGTAGCATGCCGTTTACCCTAGGAGGGGTGTAAGTTTTGCGGGCGCGGGCCGTTTGTGAAAAATGGCCCTAGGGGCGTTTTCGTAATTTTGTGGCGTCGAGCGCTAAGTTTAATAACATTTGATCGGGGCCTCAGATTAAAATTCCAAGACCACCGTTGCGCTCAAAGCGTGGTGTTTACCCTAGGGGAGGTTTAATTTTGACCTCGCCAAAAGTTTCGGATGCGGGTAAAAATTAGGGGTTTAAGTTAATTAAAAATTTAATTAATTTTCTTATTTAAACCAACCCCACCCCCTTCATTATCCTTTGGAACCCCCTGGTGGAACAACCCTCAAGGAAGCCCCCTCAAGCTCCTCCTCTCCTCCTCCCATCGGGCAAGGCAGCGGCGCAGCGGCAGACCCTCCGTGAAGCGTCGGGCGAAGCCCAACAAGGTAGGATAATTGCGGTTTCAATTTTTATTTCCCGCACCTATTTTGATCTCGATAATATGCATCGATTTGCTGTTAAAACTTAAAAATAATCTCATGTTCATGTAGTATGCATTTTTTTCTTTCCAACACATCTTTCGGATTTGAATTCTGAGTTCCGAGCAGCTCGCAAATGTTCGTCGAAGTTGGTGGGTTTTTGTTTTTTTTCCGGCGGGCCTTCAACGAAGGAGGTGGCCAGGGGTTTCAGCCAGGTGTAACAAGGAGCGGTGGTGGGCCTTTAGCGCGGGCGAGAGAGGGCGGCTGGGGGTGTGCGGCTCTGCCAGTGTCGTTGGGTGCCAGCGCGAGGCAAAGCCGGCTGTGCGACTCCCGCTCGGGGACGAGACCCGCGAGACGTAGGTCTTCGCACAGAACAAGCGACCGACAACAGGCCGACCGGTGCGTGGACCACAGGTCAACGGCTGGGCCGTGCGGTTGAACCACGACCCGACCCAGAACGGTCGGTTCAGGCCGGTCCAGCCTAAGGGGCGTTGCACCCGCGACTCGGACACCCGTAATTTCCGCTACGGGAATCTGTTTTTCTTGCCGTATGCGATAGTGGAACCGTATCGACGAGACAGACTTTTTGAGATGGTTTTCGGAATTTTTAATTCCCAAAACAAGGGTCCTCGGAGGCGTGACACGTCTTTAAGTGAATTAACGGTTTTTCTGGGGATCTTGTTTTGGATAGCGCGGATGCGTCCGACGTCCGTTTTGAGCACCGTCAACAGCATTGGGACCATGGTGCTGAGGTGGATTATTTATAGTGTGGTTTCGGGCGAAGAAGCCGGAGTTGATGCGTGGGCCCCACAGCTCGTCTTTTCAGCTGCGAGCAGCGTTTAGCAACTTTCTCATCGGGCGTCCGTTCGGGGCGTGCGAGCAGTCGATTCTGGATGTTTTTCCAAGGGGATTTCAATGGTGCAATCCACCCGGTCTAATTCAACACGATGGTGCGGGCCCCACGAGGGACGTTTGGGTGTTCACGGTGATTTTCCATCTCTATCACCAGGTGACCGTTTTGGACAAGTGAATAATCCACCTTTTGTACTTTTTCGAGAGGATCGTAACAGTGCTATCTGTTCGTTGTGTTTTGGAACCGGGATGTGGGTCCCATGTAGCACCGCTCATGTGCGGTGCGCCAGAATGCACCTTTTTCTCTGGATATCCGTTGTGCTCAAGTGATCAGTGTTTTTTACGTATTTACCCGAGGGGATCGAAATGGTGTGATGCCGCCGACTGTTTTCGGGGCCGAGGCTCAGGACCACAGGACGTCGTTCGAGCATAAAGCGGTGATGGCGACCTTTTCGTCGGATATCCGTTGGGGGTGAGTAGGTTGTCTATCTCGCATATTTTTCGTGATGATTATAATGTTGTAATCAACTCAGGCGGGCAGAGCCTCTTACGTGATCTTATTAAATTTGGAAATGTGAAGGTGCCCCGAGGCGGTTCCTCTACCCTGTTTGTAGCGGACCCTTGGCATGTGATCGCGTTCACTCCTGGGAGAGTGAGGTTGGTGTTTAAAGAGATGTTGTTGGATGTGCCTCAACTGTTGAGGTGGAAGGTTGGAGTTGTTACGTTAAGCCTTCGTGTTGACGTTGGGTGTCGTGTGCACGATAGCCTTTGGACTGAAACGTGGTATACACTGGGAGTATACGGGAATGCTTGGAGGTACATGTGGTTGTTTGTACCTGAGAACATTTGTGTGTTCGGTTTGGGTTGACTTGGGGACACACGTCGTGTGGGCCCCATGTGCATTCCATGTTCTGATTTACGTACTTTTGACCTCTCATGACGTAGAGGGTTCCTCTATTCTCGTTTTTTGACCAGTAGGGTTGAGTTTTTCCCTGGTACGATTCTCTTTTGTTGACCGGTAGGGTTGAGTTTTCCCCTGGCTCCGTTCTCGTTTGGCCGACAGAGATGGTTTGGTTCCTCTGTTTCCTCAGCTATGAGGGGTTCAGTACCGTGCCCCTTTCATCAGACTGCGACACCGTTTACGACTATGGGTGTTCGTAAATTGTGGGTTTTTTCCTCATTTTCTAGGATGATTTTAGTCGGTCCGCTTTGACAGTGACTCAGCGGATTGGAGCGTGATCGCCTTGAGAGGCTGGGGAGTTTCTCCCATTCCTTCATGGCCCCTGGTAGAGTTCTTGTGGATTCAGTGTGACAAACACTTTACGTGGGCACCGATCCTCTACTCAAGAGGTTTTTTCTAGTAGGGCTGAGGTTGTTACCAGCAAGGCAGAGGTTGTTTCAAGTAGGGCTCGCCAGTTGTACCATCCAGCGGGGATGGCCAGTGGGTTACCATCCAGCAGGGATGACTGGTACAGCGGTGTTCACCGAGTAGTACCATCCAACAGGGATGGCCAGAGCAGTTCTAGGTTTACCTCTAGCGGGGATGGGCAGTAGTCCCCGATGCCGGGCTTACCTCCAGCTGGGTTGGGCAGTGGTCCCGGATGCTAGGCTTACCTCCAGCTGGGCTGGGCAGTGGTCTCCGATGTCGGGTTACCTCCAGCTGGGCTGGGCAGTGGTACCGTCGCCGACTTTAGCCAGGTCGCCCTCCAGTGGATTACCCTATTATGGGACTGGGCAGTGTGGCACCCTTCGACTCTTGTCGGGTCTCCTTGTAGTGGGAGCCCATCAACTTCCAGGGACCCTCCAGCGGGGATGGGAAGGGGGTCTCCTGTCGACTTTGAGGAGACCTCTTGACTGCGGGGCAATGACGAGTTATGGTTGACATTCCCCCAGAACTCTCAAGTACGAGGAGCGCTTTCCCCACCGAGACGCGTCCTTGTGACGCGACCTAAAACCGTGTGGGCGAGTCAGTGCCGCCTAAAGAGGATGGTTTCGAGGTACGGTGATTTGACCCCTTGACTTGCAGTCCAGGGCAGGCGTGTGGGATGCTGGGCATCAATGGTGTTTACTTCTGGGACTGTTGGCTACTCACTTTCTTGGGTTGAGCTATGGGATGGAGATCCCCTTATGAACTTGTTCGGGCTTCTTGATAGAGCATATATATATGTATATACCTTGTTCCAGTACCCACTCCTTGGGTTTTGGCTACTCTCCTTCCAGGAGAGGCGAAGACGCGCGGGGTATGCCACGTTCTTTCCTTGTCTAGTTTCTCGTGGTTGGACGAGTCTACTCTCCTACTATAGGTAGCGAAGACTCGATGGGAAGTTTATCTTCTCACCATTTCTAGCTCCTTGTGTCTGGATGAGTCTAGCTTCTTTCCTCTTGTTGGGTTGAGATGGACTCTCTATTGTACTCTTTACTGCACTCTCAGTTGTACTCCTTTACTTTTCTTGTTCGATCTACTGCTCACCCTTCGTTACCTTCTTTGTTTCTCCCTCAAGTCTTCAGGGTATCCTACTGAGTATTTTTTATACTCACCCCTGCTTGGGATTTGCCCGCACTTGGTGTGCCCTTGCAGACGACGGACAGGTTGGTTGTGACTTCAGTGGAGCATAGGAGTTTGGGAGCTTGGACCGCGTGCGGTGGTCGTAGTCGGGTTCCAGGTGGGGGACCCTTCCAGCTTTTTCCTTTTGTTTACCTGTTACTGGGTTGTGGCACTTTTCTGATTAGGCGCATGTTTTTCCCCTTTTCTTTTTAGTGTACCTTCATATTTTACTTTGTACTTTTAGTGGTCGATGAACTTTGTGGTTTATTTATAGCAGTTGGTACCATGCTTTTCTTTTTAATCTTAACTTTTGCATTGAGTCTGCTGTGTGTGTGGGTGTACAGGTACTCAGGCAATGGACTCACCGAGTTTTATAGCCTTTGACGCTTGTCGTCAGCCCCTGGCCTATGGAGGCGGGTTTGGGGTAGTTGCGGATCAAGCCCAGGTAGGGTCGGGTCGTGACAGTTCGCCACATCATTAACACATTGACAATATAGGTACCTAAATTTCAATGTTAAACAACCAATCACAAATCAACCACTATAGATCCAATCGATAGATTTGTAATATAATGAAAAAAATGAAATAGATATAAAAAAAAACCTCTTCAATATTTGTCTCCTCAACTTAATAGTTGAAAAAAATCATGGTAGAATCTTAACAAACAAATATTTGCTTTGCTCCTCCTTGACCATGATCATACCACCTCTAATCGTCCATTGTTTTGAGTGTGGTGCATAGCTCACAGGTCTCCATCACCTCCATCATGTGTTGTCTCCGCTTCCACAGTTTTGGTCGCGTCTGTTATTTTGGAATGACATAAATTCCGATCAACCCTAGGGTGGAAAAGGTGTTAATTCGTCCCGAAAGAAATTCCCCACTGTTTTGATTATGGTTTTTATCCCTAAACGGTAGGAATTCTGACGAACCCAGGTGGGAAATCTATTAATTGGGCCAATTCTATTTTTCAATCTCACACTAATTAGTACTCTGAAATAGTGTACATAGTAATAAAAAAAATGCAATTGTAGGTGTCTGATAACCTTCGCAACGACAGATCTCTTCGAGGGAGGAGGTGGGATAACATAGGTGGCCAGCCGCATCTGCTGGAGATGGTGGTGTCCAGGCCCTCAGATGCGGCCGTGATGGGATGGAGGAGCTGGGCGGTGGTTCCTACGCTCGATAATGGAAGGCGGTGAGGGAAGGAGGCCCGCTGGGAAGGATTTCCAGCATGGGGAGGCCACTCTTCATTTTTATTTTGACAAAGTAATTTTTTTCTTCTTAATAACCACTTTTATGGGCCCACAAAGTCAGATATCAATAGTATCTAGGATGAGGACACATGTCCTATTATATTTCTAGTCTTCAGATCAAATCTTCATGACATTCCTTTGATTTGAATTAGGAGACAGTTTTGCCCTCGCGTTTTGTGAGACGGATCGACTTTGACAGGCTGCGGCGACTGCGACAAAACCCTGAAATCCCGCACCGAGGCAACAACGATGAATCAAGCTGGTCCGGGAACAACTATAGGGAATAAAATGACTACGACAGTGGGGACGACTCCACTGAAGGCAGTGTCGCGTTGTCCCCAAGTCTCGTCCAACGCAAAGACACGAGTTTTCTTCTCTGAGAATTGCCGGACTCCGGTGGTGTTTCGTCTCCATCTACGATAGTCATTTTTGTACAAAACAGGAAGCAATGACTGATGAATGTGCCGTAACTTAGTGATTTTTTTCCAAAATATGTACTTGAAAATAGGTATTCCATTTCTGTTGTTACGATTCCTTATTTAATACTTATGTCTTATTAGCAGTTTTCTGTAAATGTTGTCTATCAATTATTTTCGAATTAAAAAAATTCCATTTCTACATTTTGAAGTCACTACAAATGGTGCAAACAGAGCAAAAATATTGTCTTTTTGCAGGTTTGACGGCATTGGTATATTGTTCCCCACTGGAGGGGTTCCAATGGAACATCCCACTGGAACCTCCACTTTCCAGTGGAGGTTCGTGGAAGTTAAATTGAAACTATAATAAAAACTTCCACTCAATGTTCCACTGGAACTTTGTGACACTTCCATTAGAACCTCCAGTGGAACTTTCAATGGATTACACTTTGTTGTTCCAATACAGGTTCCAGTGGAACTTCCAGCCTCACTATGAAGCTACCTTAAGTAAAAAATCGAAGTGTTATTTCCCAGTGGAACTTCCACTGGAACTTCCAATGATAGTTCCAGTGCAACTACCACTAGAAGTTTCACTAGAACTTCCACTCTAATTCAATCTTCTAAGCCTATAGTGTAGAAGTTCCAGTGGAACTTCCATCGAAAGTTTCAGTGGAACTTCCATTGAAATTTCCACTCGGTAGTGGAAGATTAATTCAAATTAAAATTGTTTATAAAATCTCAAATGCTAAATTAAATCATTTTTATAATCATCATGTTTAACAATTTCAATTCAAATTTCTTTTAATTATATTTAATAATAATATTAGTTTTAGGAATATACATTTTTGTTGTAGTGTATAAGTTTCAGTGGAAGTTCCACTGGAACTTCCACTCTAATTCAATCTTCCAAACCTATAGTGTAAAAGTTCCAATGGAACTTCCACCAGAAGTGAATTTATTTTAATTATATTTAACACAATATTAGTTTTAGAAATATACATTTTTTTTGTAGTGTGGAACTTCCATGAGAACTACCACTAGAACTACCACTGAAACTTAGACTTATTCTACCTTCAATACTATAATTTTGAGGATGTCCCCAATAATTCCTTCATTTCTACACCACTGAAACTTCCACTAGAACTTCCACCAGAACTTTCACCAGAACTTCTACCAGAACTTCCACTGGAAGTGCATTTCTTTTAATTATATTTAACAATAATATTAGTTATAGAAATATACATTTTTTTGTAGTTTGGAACTTCCAGTAGAACTTCCACTGGAATTCCAACTAGAACTTCCAATGGGTAGTGGAAAATTAATTAAATTTAAAATTGTTTATAAAATTTAAAATGGAAAATTAAATCAATTTTATAAAATTATGTGTAACAATTGAAATCCGCATTTCCTTGAATTATATTTAACAATAATATTAGTTTTAGAAATATACATTTTTGTTGTAGTGTGGAAGTTACAGTGGAAGTTGCAGTGAAACTTCTAATGGAACTTCCACTGGAACATCCACTAGAACTTCCACTGGAACTTCCACTCTAAATTCCACCAGAACTTACTTATTCTACCTTCTATACTGTAATTTTGTAGATGACCCCAATAATTTATTAATTTCTATAGTGTAGTGGAATTTTTATAGGGTTCAATGTGGAATTATTTTTTTGTCGTTGTCTTAGTGTAAGTTTTTTGATTCTAAGTGATGGTCTTACTTTCACTTTTTAGGTGTGCATTTTAGGTCCAATTTGACCTCTTTACAAAGGATTTTACAAGAAATCGAACATCAACTAAAATAAGGTCATAGAAATTCTTTGCGCAATACTCCTTTTGTAACGCCTCAACCCCAATTACCCAGAGTCGGTGCATTATTTTAATAAATTGGCATGATTACAAGGAATCAAGTCTCGAAATACCAATCAATTTAGTAGTCTTGGAAAATAGATTACATAAATGAACTTTATATTACTATTTCTGACATAAAACACAACATAAATAATCCTTTGAGGACGCTATTATTCCCTTAGCTTAAACCTGCATATAAATCATAATACACTTCTTGGAATCCTGAGAAAATGAAACATAAGAAAAGGGTGAGCTCAGATGATAAGTAAGGATAACAATATAGCAGAAACTTTCATAAATAAGCATAAACATTGAAAGCAATGTATAATAATAAAACGCAAGCCTTTTAGACATATACTTCAGAATAATATGGAAAAGATAAATCAAATAATTTCATTTAATTATTCACATGGATATTTTACCAGTCGAATAATCACATGTAATATTAATAGATAATTTCATAATGATGGAATGCATAATGCTGGACATCATAACCACCTAGTCAAGGCCTCATGCCAAGACTACAAATAATATTTTTTCAAGGCCTTGTGCCAAGACACTAGTTTGAATCATGAGACCTACCGATACATCGAGGATCTATAGAGATCTCCACCCATCACTTACTATGTCCAATTCATTACTCATATGAAAAGGTTGAAACATAATATAAACATTCGCATTAAAACTAGCATACAAAATGTCAATACTTTAACCATAAACCATGAATGGTATAAAAATATCACATTCATAGTCAAACATATCACAAAACCTTCAATACAATATGGAAGATTGTATCATAATATATCATCTTCAAAAAAATGTAAAATTCATCAAAGGATGTTGACATAGATGAAATAAAAACTATTTGAGAGAAATTTTGAAATAATTTAAAGGTCACATAATTATAAAATAAAACATTTATTTTGAAAATATTCTTATAAGTTTGTAAGGTAAGCTTAGAATGTGTTATAACGATGGAAAATATCCCACTCTCCATATAAGTTAAAAAAACATTCTTTCCTTAATTTTTTTGAAAAGGTCATAAAGGACCTTGTTTGGAAAATGAAAAAAAAGATTCCTTTATAAACATTTTATAAAAAGTCAAACAAGGGTATAAAGGACTTTAACCCATAGTCTAGGAAATAGTAAAAATGTTTTGAAATAAATTTTTAAGAAACACAGATGTGGATGATAAAGATGTTCAAGTAGATACTTACGTATTAACAACCTCAGATAGTACAGAGATTGTAAAATTAACCCTTACCTTATATTCTTCCTTAGTCGAGGGTACGTTAACCTCCTCCTCTTCAGGTGCTTCCTTTTGATTTGATAAAAATGGCTCTTTAGGTTGGATTTATGATCAAAGTAAGGCCTCTAGGTTGAAATGACGGTAGTTGGGAGGATATTTGAGCCAGGGTTGGATGAGCCAAATGGATTTGGAGGTGTGAAAATAAGAGAAGGGGAAGTACCCTTTTATAAGAGAGGTGATGATCACTTTAGGAAAAGCTTGAAATATCATTTTATTATAAAATAATTTTCAGTTTCTAATGAATCCAAATGAATTTATTTCAAGTCTTAGGTAGTTATTGGTCTAAATACTCTCAACCAATAGGTTTTAGACAAGTTTCTGTTACCATATTAACCTTATCTTTTAGATTTAACTATTGGTTAAATAGTTTGACATTTACCATGTCTCTTTGTATTTTTATATTATATAGTTAATATACTTACTATAAAATTCCAAGAAAACCTCAAGTGGTTCATTAGTGACATATGTATCATTATATAAGTCTTTTGGCTGAGCCTTAGATTTTTAGGACTATTATATAATTCAATAATATAGTATTTTTTTAAAAACTCATTTATGTCAATTTTGACACTATTTAGTATTTGGTTTTTTGTGAAAGTCAAAAAAACTTGATTACTTATAAAAAATACATTAAATCAACCCTAACATGTCATATTCACCTAAAAAATTCGTTTATGGAATAAAAACGTTCAAATTATATTTATTTTAATATTTATAATATCATTTATTTGATTATTTCATTAATAAGGAAAATACTGCATCATTATTGTGTCATAAATAAATATATTTATTTTATGTCTAAAAATTATAAATAAAATATCATGATGTAGGAAATATTTTTATATTTAAAATGAATAATTATAGTAAAAGAGATCAATTTTATAATCCCATATAAAAATGTTTTACTAAAAGATACATGCTTATGTTATTTTTGTCTTTACTATAAATTAGTTAATATAAAATGTCATTATCACTCCCAAGTGGCTTCATAGGGTCCTAAAATTGACCCAAGAATGAACATGGTCAGACATCTATCACCCAATAGGGCCAGGAAACGTGTTAGGTTAATTTAATATTATTATAATATTATTTTTTACCCTTATTTACCAGATTTACCCTTTAACCATGGTAAATAAAATATTTACTGAAGTGACTATTCATAATATCTAAAAATAAAAGTTATCTATTTACAAAATTTGGATCTCCTGATTCCAAATATGGAATCAATTTTTCCAAATTCAAAACAAATAATTTGTAA
The DNA here is from genome assembly GCA_963277665.1 of Viscum album. Lineage (NCBI taxonomy): Eukaryota > Viridiplantae > Streptophyta > Magnoliopsida > Santalales > Viscaceae > Viscum > Viscum album. Next base: position 566,040,214 of record OY728153.1, on the reverse strand, counting down.
AAATTAATTTAAAATTAATTTTCATTTTCAAAACCAAAAAGCGGGTTTTTAAGAAGTAAAAACTATCAAAAGATTGACATATGTTTATGTACAATTTAAATGTGAAATTATATCCAATGACCTAAATTATATTAAATGATAAAAATATAATCTAATGATACTTTAAAACCACTCAAATTTATAATTTGACACTATAAATTATTTCGATTAACAAAGTAGTTTTTAATTAAAATTTAGTATTTTTCACTATTCATCAAAATATGAAAGTTATCAGAAAAGTACCAAAAATTTATTCAAAATAAAATTTTATGTCCTGATTCGAAATAATAATTTAATTTCATCAAATTGAATATATAAAAGTGTCAAATATTGGATCTAAAAAGGGTTCTCCATTAAAATTGGAAAAACTGTATTTTTTGAAAAATACTTCTTTTATTGAAAAATTGAATTTTTCGACATATTATATCTTATAAAAACAAAATATGGATGTTAAAATTATATGAGATATATATAAAATTAAAAATTTGGTTAATAATATTCATAACTTCTTTTTAAACGGCTAGTTTGATAGGTTGTGGGGCGCTTGAACTTGGTGTTGAGTACATCACACAATATTGTATTATTCAAAGAGAAACGTACCGTGGAAGCTTGGGGTGTTACATTATCCCCTCATTCAATAAACTAAGTCCTCAAAATTTGAAATTGTTTTTCGAAAATAAAAGGTTGATAATAGAAAATACCTTTGTGGAAAACCACATCAGAAATAGGGTTAATAAAATTTTGTCTTAATAAGAGGGAAAGGGAAATCAAAAAGTCACCACCAAATTAGGATTTCAAATAGGAGAACATTGGTGGAAATTATAATTTGAGGAAAAATGTAAATATTTATAGGGAGTGATTGAGGTCATCAATCACAAACAAGTGATTGGGAAATTGAGGGCCTCAAATCCATAAATCTATAATTATTTAAAATATCATCAGTTCAACAAAACATAAGGTAATAGAATAATTTTTTTTGGTTTTAAGATCTTTTCCCTAATGTTTAAAAATTAATTTCTTCATAGAATAAGAAAAAATAATACTTGAAAAATAGAGTCCAATCCTTTAACTAATTTCTACCACAAACTCATCTTAGAACTCAAAAGTATTCTGTTTATCCTAATCATATAGTGTTACAAAAAAAGAATTTATAATTCATCTACCAGACCATTTAAAAAAATACATTATAAAAACCAGGATATCACATAGGCCAGTGGTGGGTGATTCACCCTTATCGCCTTTCGGCTGTGAGTTCAAGTCTCGCGACCTTAACAGATGTGATGGGTTATCGCCCGACCTCTGGGTTGTCCTTTTTACAACAATCCAAAAATAATATTAAGAAATGTTTTAACCTTAAAAAAATAGTATCCAATTTTCAACTTAATCCATTCCAACTTTTAGACTAATCCAAAATACTTCTGTCCAAAATCACAGTACAAAATTTATAAGGAAGGTAAAAAAACGAAGATCCCTTTTGTCACATAACAACATGTGAATACCTTTATCATATATTATATTAAAACATGGTAACAATCCGAATTACAATAAAATCTTATTTGAATATGTATGTACCTTCTTATTCCTTCTGTAAAACATAGAATACTGGATATACTCCTTAAATCCATAAATGTTTAAAACTCCCAATAATGACGGTATAAACCGCTTTTTAAACAAACCATTAATCAGTTCCAAGGATGTAAATAATATCCAATCTACTTTATCCAAATCAATTATCTATTATTTTGAAATCATTATCTCAATTTCAGAAACATATTAAGGGTTATATTTCCCCCAACCATATATTTTACAAAATGTTTAAATTGAAACTGTGTCACTTTACTTGGTACCATACAATCTCAAATCCTTATTGAAATAGTACTATGATAGAATCATTATATCCTCTATAATTCTTATAAATTTTACATCATTAATACAATACTTAAATGAAACAATTATTTAAAAACAAAATAAAAACACTAATCATTCCTTTTCATTTTCGGTACTATCATAACTTGATTATTATCCAATAGCATCATTTGGGGTATACTCTGATTATTGGGACATTGATTCGTGTAGTGACCCAAATCCTTGAAGATGAATCATTGTAGATTTGAAACTTTTTTCTTACCCTTAAAATCACTAACTTAGTGTCCTTTTTCTCTACACTTATAAAAAACTCCCATCCCCTTCAGGCATTTACCAAGGTGATTCTTTCCACAGTTATCACATGTAGAAAAATCCTTCTTTCCTTTCTTCCCTTTATGAATCTTTTTCACTTCCATTCTATTATTCCATTTCTTCCCTTCAAATCCATAGGACTCAAAGAATTCATTAGTTATATTATTAACACTTGAAACTATTTATTCCTATGATGAGAATATGTGGGAGACTATTTCCCTTCTAAATGCTGGCTTAAGACCATGAAAGATATGATCCTTCTAACTCTTTGGATCATGTGTATTACTGGAGTTCGCATTCCTTCTACTGGGTGCCATTCCTAAATGATGACATACAATAGGTTAGATCATATCATAATGTATAATCCAAAAACTATATAAATTTTCAGCATTAACTGAATATTTACACACATCTAGTCTCATAATCATAACATTGGTTTCTTTTCCGACATATTTACTCATAAATCCTTTATAATGGTTTATAAAGAAAATGTGAATTATCCTAAGCATATCCCCTAGGAGTTTCAAACCAGGTGTATAGTAAGGCCCATTGTCGTGTACCAGGATACCTCAGGTCAAGCCCAAAACTCCTTGTTAGAGTTTTCACTCCTAGGTACATCTATGCCAGAACCACGTCCACTTGTATTATCCAGAGAGGGATGTATTTCTGGGAAAACCCACACAATATCTACATTACCATTTTGTTTGGATAATATTCTACACTAATCCTCAAATTATATACTAGGTTAATGTTTCCTAATCAGATTTTATCTAAATCTAGTTTCCAATGTTGTTTCTAAACTTCCTCTGATACCAACTGTAACGCCCTGACCCCAGTTACCTAGAGTCGATGCATTATTTTAATAAATTGGCCTGATTACAAGGAATAAAGTCCTAAAAAACCGATTGGTTTAGCAGTATTGAAAAATAGATTACATACATGAACTTTACATTATAATTTATAACATAAAACACATCATAAATAATCCTTTCAGAAATCCATTATTCCCTTAGCTTAAACCTGTATATAAATCATAATACACTTCTTGGCATCCTGAGAAAATGAAACTTAAGAAAAGGCTCAGCTCAGATGCTTAGTAAGGATAACAATATAGCGGAAAATTTCATAAATAAGTATAAACATTGAAGGTAATGTATAATACTAAAACACAAGCCTTTTAAACTTAAAATTCAGCATAATATGACAAAGATAAATCAAATAAATCCATTAAATTATTCACATGGATATTCTACTAGTCGAATAATCACATGTAATATTAATAGCTAATTTTATAACAATGGAATGCATAATTCCAGACATCATAACCACATAGTTAAGGTCTCGTGCCAAGACTACAAATTATATTTTTTCAAGGTCTTGTGCCAAGACGCTAGTTTTTCTCAAGAGACCTACTGATGCATCGAGGAGCTATAGCGACCTCCACCCATCACTTACTAAGTCCAATTCATTCCTCATATGAAAATTTTGAAACATAATATGAACATTCGTATTAAAATTATCATATGAAATGTAAACACTTTTAACCATAAACCATGAATGGTATAAAAATAACACATCCACAGTTAGACATATCACAAAACCTTAAATACAATATGAAAGATTGTATCATAATAAATAATTTCAAACAAACGTAAAATCTATCAAAGTATGTTGACATAAATTATATCAAAACTATTTGAGAGAAATTTTGAAATCATTTAATGGTCACATAATTATAAAATAAAACATTTATTTTTAAAATATTCTTATAAGCTTGTAAGGTAAGATTCGAATGTGTTATAATGGCGGAAAATAGCCGCAATCGCCGTATAAGTTAAAAAACATTCTTTTATTAATTTTTTCGAAAATTTCATAAAGGACCATGTTTGGAAAATGATAAAAAGATTCCTTTATAAACATTTTATAAAAAGTCAAACAAGGGTATAAACGACTTTAACCCATAGTCTAGGAAATAGTAAAAATGTTTTGAAATACATTTTTAAGAAACACAGATGTGGATGATAAAGAGTTCCTAGTTGATAATTATGTATTAAAATCCTTGGATAGTAAAGAGATTGTAAAATTAACGCTTACCTTGTATTCTTTCTTAGTTGAGGGTAAGTTAACCTCCTCTTCTTCGGGTGATTCCTTTTGATTTGATCAAAAGGGCTCCTTAGGTTGGCTTTCTGATCAAAATAAGGCCTCTAGGTTTAAGTGAGGGTAGTTGGTAGGATATTTGAGTAGGTCTTGCCTGATCCAAATGGATTTGGAGGTGTGAAATTAATAGAAGGGTAAGTACCCTTTTACAAGAGAGGTGATGGTCACTTTAGGAAAAGCTTGAAATATTATTTTATTATAAAATCATTTTCGGTTTCTAATGGATCAAAATGAATTTATTTCAAGACTTATGTGGTTATGGGTCTAAATCCTCCCAACCAATAGGTTTTAGACAAGTTTATGTTACCATATTAACCTTATCTTTTAGATTTAACTCTTGGTTAAATAGTTTAACATTTACCATATCTCCTTGTATTTTTATATTATATGGTTAATAAATTTACTATAAAATGCCAAGAGAACCACAAGTGGTTAATTAATGACATATATATCATTATATAAGTTCTTTGGCCGAAACATAGATTTTTAGGACTATTATATAATTTAATAATGTAGTATTTGTTTTAAAAACTCATTTATGTCAATTTCGACACTATTTAGTATTTTGTTTTTTGTGAAAGTCAACAAAACTTGATTAATTAGAAAAAAATAAATTAAATAAATGATAACATGTCATATTAACCTATAAAATTCGTGTATATCATAAAAACTTTCAAATTATATTTATTTTAATATTTGTAATATCATTTATTTGATTCTTTCATTAATAAGGAAAATACTGCATCTTTATTATCTCATAAATAAATATATTTATTTTATGTATAAAAATTATAAATAAAATATCATGATGTAGAAAATATTTTTAGATTTAAAATGAATAATTATATTCAAAGTGATCAATTATACACCCTATATAAAAAACATTTTACTAAAAGATAAATGCTTATGTTATTTTTGTCTTTACTTTAAATTAATTAATATAAAATGTCATTATCACTCCAAAGTGGATCCATGGGGTCCCAAAATTGAACCAAGGATGACCATGGTCAGAAATGTATCAACCAATAGGGTTATAACACATGTTACGCTAATTTAATATTATTATAATATTATTTTTTACCCTTATTTACTGGATTTACCCTTTAACCATGGTAAATAAAATATTTCCTGAATTAACTATTCCTAATGTCTAAAAATAAAATTTATCTATTTAAAAAATTTGGACTTCCTGATTACAAATATGAAATCCATTTTTTGAAATTCAAAACATAGAAGTTTCATAAATTAATTTAAAATTAATTTCTGTTGTCAAAACCAAAAAGCGAGTTTTTAAGAAGTAAAAACTATCAAAAGATTGACATGTGTTTATGTATAATTTAAATTTAAAATTACATCCAATGAACTAAATTATATTAAATGATAAAAATACAATCTAATTATACTTTAAAACCACTAAATGTATAATTTTCCACAATAAATTATTTTGATTAAAAAAGTTGTTTTTAATTAAAATTTAGTATTTTTCATTATTCATCAAAATATGAAAGTTATCAGAAAAGTACCAAAAATTTATTCAAACTAAATTTTTATGTCACTATTATAAAGAAGAATTTAATTTCATAAAATTTAATATATAAACTTATCAAATATTGGATTTAAAAAGGGTTCGCCATTAAAAGGCAAAAAAACTCTATTTTTTGAAAAATTGTATTTGTCCACATATTATATCCTATAAACACAAAATATGGATGTTAAAATTATATGGGATATATATAAAATTCAAAATTTGGTTAATACTATTCATAACCTCTTTTTAAACGGCTAGTTTGATAGGTCGGGGTACGCTTGAACTCGGTGTTGCGTACATCGCACGCTATTGTATTCTTCAAAGAGAAACGTATCGTGGAAGCTTGGGGTGTTACACCTTTCTGGAATATGTTTTAAGAATTAATATCCAATACTATATCAGTATTATATTGTAAAAAATTTGATAGTTCTTTTTAGTATGTATTGGATAACTACAATCCATTAACAAGTTCTTTTCAATTTGGTAGAGAGGAAAGACGTTTCTCTGAAGCTGATATCCAAAGGATATTTGGAATAACAGAAGTTCAAACATAAATGGAGGACTCATACTCATTCAAACCAACCAAGGCATCATTTTATGTAATGATATTTCAAATAGGCGTGAAGTTTTTTTTTCAGATATGGTAATAAAATCATCTCTTTTGGAAGTAATAAAGGGATATTAAGAAGCCAATAATATTGACACAGAAGCACTACTATGTTTATACACATGTGCAACTATTTTTTTCATTACTAAATGTTCTTACCTGAGCTGTTGTTTTATCAATTATGCTGATATTGTGAGATACCTAAGAACACTAAGATGGTCTCATGCAATCCACCAAGAATTGATGATATCAATTAAATAATTTCACAACCACCGTGCAAGGATTACATGGGAAATTATCACATTATTGGTAATGATTAGCATTTATTTTCAGTTCAATGTATAATATACTCTTCATATGCTTGTTGTTATTATAGTATTGGTATTGTGAGCAAAGTGGAATAGTGAAAGGGAATGAACAAGCGGCCAATCCACCATTCACAAAGTGGAGCCTCTCGGATTTTGATTCTATGATAAAAAAACAGAAGATTCATCAAGTTTCCACTAGAGAGGTAATTATACCAATTAAAATATAAATTTAATGATTTTATAAACCATGATTATGTCAAAAAAATATTATAGATACAAAAAGAAGCAGAAATTGAGGAGGATCCACCAACGATTAAGGAAGATACTGTTGGACAACATGAAAAGGGGGAATCAAAGGACAGAAAAATAACAGTTCTTGAAAAATAAAATTTGGCCCTAAAAAGAAAAATACATAAAATGGAAGTAATTTTTAGAAAAAATGAGAAAAAAATTAAAATATTGAATTTTTTAGTAAGTGAGAATGCCAGTATAGAGGGAAGAAGAAGAGAAGGTAACGCTAAAAAGAGTCATTTTGTCAAGGAGGAAACCCGAACAATAGTTAAAAATGAAGCTGGGATGCAGCCATATCCTCCTAAAAAAACTGAATCTCTCCCTGAAGTAGAATAGTAGAAAATAACCCCTTCCCTAATAGTGGAAAACAAGAAATAAGGAGCCAAGGAAACTGAGATTGAGGAGCCTACAGATCAACTACAAGAAGGTACTGAACAAACCAAACCTGTATATCAAAGAAAACAAACTTATTAAATATAAATAGAAAGTATATAAATGATATCAATGATTATAAATGTGAAGTCTATAGCTATAAAATAGAAGAAATTGGATTCATCTTCTCAGTATGAAACCTGATACACAAGAAGAAGAACAGTAATAGGACAAAAAAAAATATTAGAACAACCAAGTAAGCTGAAAAAACCATTGGCATAGGTAGTGTTTTAAATAAAACACAACCAAAAAATCTATTAAAGGGCTTCCAAGTATACCTAAATGGGTCAGACAGAGTAGACGCCTGCAAAAAAAAAGACTATGAGAAGCTGGAAAAGATTATCTAGATGGAACCAGGATGGTATATCCGCCCTTAATTTAAAGGATTTCTATTAAATTCACCTGAAATCTATATTTTTTCCTATAATTTACTATTATTATAATGTAGTCAATATCTATGGGGAGCTGATAATAGCTTTTATTCAGTTTCATTAGATTAAATTTTCTAACTTTTCACCAAAAGCATGACAAGTAGCAGGGTGAGTATTTAACTTAACCAAGCTTACTATAAACTAATATTCAATTAGTCTCACATCCTCCATTATTTTTTATTAATATCAGGTTATAGGTTCCTATGCTTAGCTTATCAAAAAGAAGTGTGAAATAGGGACAATGATCGGAATTTTCCTTGATAAGTCAATTGTTATTATAAGTGTTGCAATGGTGAGTGTAATATTCTCTATGTCCTTGTGGTTTTAAATGTAATAATTAATTTTTTTTCAAAATTTATTCATTTATAAAAAGGATTATATCTGGTAAAAACAAAAATTTGAAAGTCGGATTGTTAGAGAAACCCATAAAAGAAGTAATGAAGTTGAATGGAAAATTCTTAATCCCATCAACACAAAAAATCTGCATTGGACTTTGCTTGTGTTTGATATTGAAAAATATATTTCATATACTATAAATCCATGTAGCCTCAGATGGGTGATACTAAAATTTATTATTACCATCAAGATGATTTAAAAATGGTAAATTCTTTCCTCTTTAACAACAAATGCATTTTCATATAAACCAACTGACTGGATAAATTTTCTACAAAACTTGTAGAAAAAATTTATTGAGGAAATCATCAAACAATGGAACCCCAAATACTTAGAGAAGACTTCTCTCATGCTGCCATCCATAGTGGAAGACACTCCTCAGTAGGGGATGCAACATTAAACTATGAGATAATTGTTTGTTATCTCATTGAAAAGCTATAAATGGATCAAGGATATAACAAGAAGCTATCACAAGACAAAGTTGATGACATGCTCCTATATATGGTACATTGTTTCCTTACAAAACCTACATACAACTTGAGTAAAACATCATAAAGAAACATGATTTTTCTTCTAAAAACAATGTTGGAATGAACATAACATGTTAAACAGCTGGGTTCAATGGATCTGACATCAGATTATAATTAAAATGGTTTGAAAGGTCTTAAAGATTTATACATCCCACTTTAATGGATGTTACTGGAAAATGCACTTGACTATTGTTTGGTTTTTAAATAGCTATACTGCCTACATTAATGGAAGTTTTTTTTCATTCATATCAATATTTATTTATTTGGGTTTACTATTATAATTTATTTTGGTAATTACAATGGTTTAAAATTGGTGTTCACAATTGCAATGGTTTATATTTGGTGTTGGTAATTTCAATGGTTTATATTTGGTGTTGGTAATTGTGGTTTTGCTGTTATAATTGTTGTTGGTAAATAGAATGGTTTAAAATTGGTGTTGGAAATTTCAGTGGTTTATATTTGTTATTGGTAATTGTAATGGTTTATATTTGGTGTTGGTAATTGCAATGGTTTATATTTGGTGTTGGTAATTGCAATGGTTTATATTTTCTATTGGAAATTGCAATTGGTGTTGGTAATTGTAATGGTTAATATTTTCTATTGTTAATTCTAATGGTTTATATTTGGATTTGGTAATTTCAATGGTTCATATTTGGTTTTGGAAAATGAAATTATTTAAATTTGGTTTTGGTAATGGATATTGGTAATTTCAATGTGGTCTTATTTGGTTTTGGAAAATTTAGTTGAAATATTATTTCATTATGAGGGGAAATATCTTCTTCTGAGGGGATTTATTTGGTTTTGTTTTTATATTTGTTGATGATAATTTCAATTGGTAAGTGGATGAATAGTTATGTTCACATTTTCAAAACAACAAACACAATCTTCACTGTTGTTACTTTTATAGTTTCATACAACACAAATACATACAACACATTTGCAATTTATTGAAATGGTATACCGATACCAATCCATTACAACCAATAGTCGACTATGAAATATTGTATCCTATAAATGCTTCAATTTAGTAATTACAATTTTAAAAACAATTTCCATCAAATGTTCTCTAAACTACTCGACCTCTTCGAATGCTATTCCAGTCTACCGCTAAATCCGAAGCTCCAAATTGGTTGATAAGTATTTCTGCAATAGAAGAACAACACAATTAAAAGAGTTATAGAAATGAATTATGTTAAAAATATTACATTTAAATCTATTTTTCTTGCAAAAACACCAAATTATAATTTGTCTTCCTCTATAATTCCCTACATACAAACATAAATTATATCAAATACCCCATTAACAATAGAAAACTACTCTTATAAATGAAATAAATCATAAAATGAAATCATACCGTCATCATAGCAGTAGAGTTTTTTTTTCAACTGTTCCCCCTTTCAACAACCATTTTCTAAAAACATTTTCATCCTATCTCCCACTTTCCTATTTCGTTTCTTTTTAAAAGAATCATTTCTTAAAATTCTGTTTGAACTATTATGACCATTAACTCTATCCGATGATGTATTTATGCTACTCAACTCTTTTGAAAAATTACTGAAATAAGAAAACAGAATATCATAACCTACATCTGTATTACAAGCTATGGTAATTAACTTCATTCAAATTTGTGCTAAATATTTGTAACATTTTTCTATGACTAATTTCCTATCAACAAGTACTTGAATAGAATATCCTTCAAACATCACAATATTTATAACCAATCGGGTCCATATCCCCAAAATATATTTTTCAGTTATTGATCTCACATCAAGATACTCATAAATTTTTAAAAAATGAAAAAAAGATACCCAACCAACTCAAAATTTTGGCAAGAACATTCAACAACTTCATTGGAAGCTTCATATGATACACATAATTGATCTTCACAACCAACCATTCCAATAACATAAATGAATTGAACTCCAATTTCAATACATGATATCATAAAAAAAGCACCAATCAATATATATTCATGTTTAAATAAATATAATAACTTAGGTGTATATCTAGTAGAAACCTGAAACATCAATGCATGATAAGGGTAAAAATTATGAGGAAACTTCTCCTGCATCTCAAATTCTACCTTTGTTTCACAATAATTATTTTTCTCGAACAATATCTCAATATTATTAAAGAATTCAATAACGCATAACTTGTGATGAACATAATATTTAATAAATCCATTAAAACTTTCACTTAATTGAGTGATGTGAATACCCAATGTTAAAGCATAAATCAAAAATAAATGTGCCCACTTTTCTTGCAATACGAAGACATCATCTAATGACTATGATTTCCCATCATCATATTCTTCTCTAAGGGAAGACCACTCCTGATCAAACTGATTTACATCATGGTATAGGAATATACACTTCTTAAATATAGTTAAAAAACTATATCCATCTTTCATCCAATTACCTAAATGCTTAATTCCATTTTACATCAAATGCCATGAACAAAAGAAATGTCAAGTTCCAACTAAAACTTCACAAATTGATTTTCCCATCATCGCATCCTGATTGGTAAAAATAGTTTGAGGTAACTTCATGTGATTCACTTATAATTTTTTTTGAAACAACCAAGAAAAAAAAGTCATAGTTTCATCATATAACAAAGCGTCCCCAAAAATGAAAATTTCTTGATGATGATTGAACCCCACAATAATACCTAAAAACTTGGAATCTTTATTAGTGCTGAAAGTGGTGTCAAAAACAAAAACATATCCAAACAACTCATAATCTGTCTTCATTTTTGGATCAACCTAGAAAATATTACTAATTTTTCCATTCACGTCAAAATGCATAGTATAGAAAAATGATGGATTATCCTGACTTTATTTTTCCAAGTACTCTAACATGAAACATGCATCACCATGAAGCAATTCCCTTTCCCATTGAGGACTTAAAAAATTCAACTGATCAACACTTGTGTACCTAATAACTTCTCGACCACCTGTGATAGCTATTTCCAAGGAGAATGAATCATTTGGTTTAATACCTATTGCATCATTCACATCTAACTCAGCTACATGTGCTTCTGTTATTTATCTTCACGAACTCATCATATGAATTGATTCACGGATGTGAAACATATTATTATTATCTTCAACAAAGAAATTACATGCTTATTGACCAGAAGACAATAAACTAACCCCTATTCTAGCCAAACAACCTGTATGTGTCTCGGCCTGAGGAAATCTCACCATTCTATCACATTTTTCAACCTTCCTATGACCTTATTTTCTACATGAAAAAGTCTCGATGTGAAAATCGATTTATTCTTTCTCCATTTATTAGAGTATTGTTGGCATACACTAAACCCATTTACTCCCCCAAACGTGACATGACAAGATTGAGCTTTATCAAGTGACTTGAAAGTCATCCCTACATCTGGTTTAATAGAAGGTTCTACAACATCAACATCAACATCAACACCATTGCAACAACCAATAACAAAAAAACTTAAGTTCAAGCAAAGTATATTAATTTTATAATAGGATTTAATTCGTTTATAAATGTATAAACTATATAAATAGAAACATACATAAATAATATATAATTAAGAAAATAATTTTTTACATATATATATATAATAAAATTATATTTCTCAAATTATAAATAAAATAATTTTTAAGATATATTAAATGTATGTTACATTGGAGATTCCAGTGGAACTTCCACACTGTAAAAAATGTATATTTATAAAACTAATATTATTGTTAAATATAGTTAAAATAAATATGAATTGAAATTTTCACACATAATCATGATAAAAATTATTTAATTTACCATTTGAAATTGTATAAACAATTTTAAATGTAATCACTACCCAGTGGAATTTCCAGTAGGTGTTTCAGTGGAAGTTCCATTGGAAGTTCCACCAGAAGTTCCACACTACAAAAAATGTATATTTATAAAACTAATATTATTGTTAAATATATTTAAAAGAAATATGAATTTCAATTGTTACACATAATCATGATAAAAATGATTTAATTTACCATTTGAAATTTTATAAACGATTTTAAATTTAATTAATTTTCCACTAACCAGTGGAAGTTCGACTAAGAGTTAGAGTGGATGTTCTAGTAGGAATTCTAGTGGGACTTCCAGTGAGACTTCCAGAGGAAAATATAGTGGGACATCCAATGGAACGTCATGTGGAACTTGAATTGGAACCTCGAGCAGTGGAAGTGGAACTTACCTCCAGGGTCACAACTTCCACTGAAAAAATCTAGTGGAACTTCTACAATGCAATGAAACTCTATATTTATTTCAGTAAAAAAACCACTAAAAACATTATCAAATGATCTTGGATAGATTTACCACACAAAATAACATTAAATAAACTTTAAATATAATCTTCAATACTTCAGTATATAGTAATGGAGCGAAACTTATTCAACATTTACCAAAAACCTGTGAAAATAATTGAAATATAATCTACAATACCTTCATCACTATCTATTATAAGGAGAACCAAAATAAAAACTTCAAATAATTTGATGACTCAGATGAATCGCAGAGCTCAAAAATTCACTGATAATGCCTCATGGTCCCAAAATGATGAACCCACTGAAAATACCCCATTGGCTCACACAGTCATGCAGATGTCGATAGGAGAAACACAAAAAACCTTGCCCATAATCCGAGAAAAACCAATAAACCACACCCTAGGGAAACCCACTGATAAAATACACCTTTACCACAATCCTTCAAACCACGCGTACCATGAAAAATCACAGTGCACCTTTCCCGCAATCCTTCAGGAACACCTTCTGTGAAAATGTCGGTCCTCGCATGATGGTTCATTTCACGTGCACCTCATTTCTCCATGAAACCAAAATAACCTCTAGAAAATAGGCGCAATAGGATGATTCCACATGTAAGAATGAACATATGTCCCCATCCTGGAACATGACCAGAGCATCCTCTTAAAAAGGGGAACTGGAGATGATAAATCCCGCATAATGTCTCCCTGCCAGCCACTTGAAAATAAAATTTACAAAGCCTATTAATAGAGAATTTTAACACAATAATAAAAATTATTATTATTATAACAAAATAATAATAATAATTATCATTATTTAATATCCAAAATTTGTTGGAAACTGAATACACCAGTCAGATCAAATATGATCACTGGAATCCAATAATCAGAATCCAATCACCCAACGCCCTCGAAAATACATCGAAAATATATATATTGTTCTTCATATTTTTTAAAAACCAATATTTTAATATCTAAAAATACCACCATGTTCAATCCATTATTATTTTTGAATGGACTTCACTTGGCCATCCGAGATCAGATCGTAGCATGGTCAAATCTGTTGAGACCAAAATAATAACCTATACTTAAATTTAAAGAAAAATAAGTTTTTCTTGGCTCGAAAAATCCACGTGATCCCTCTGACATGAGATCACTAAGTATAAACTTCATGATTAAGAGTCTCAATTCTTATGATTCCCTATCACCTGATAGTCAAATATCTACTATGTCCAGTCATTATGATGTAACTAGACCATAGAACATACGTTTAAGATTAATTTCATGTTATCTCAAGGTTCTCATTATAGCCTAAGATTTTCTATAACCTTTTGATAAGAAAAATAATCTATGGACATTACCATTAAATAGTGGGTGCTAAAATTTCTACACTATAATGGTAAGTGTACATCATGTATATCTCATTATATACATGATATGGTAATAAAAAGTACTGATAATGTTGGGTCTAGGTCACACACTTTTTTCAAAAAAAAATAAACTACCATTAATCCAATTTCAAGGAACACACCCGACACTCGATGGCTAATAGGAAACATAGAAATAAGCTGTGGTTGATAAAAAAATAAATATAGAGCTTGGGGTTTAAGGTAGCTCATTCACTCACTAGTTCAAGTTTTTCAGATTTAACATCAAAGGAGAACTAGTTCAACATAGTCCACTGGATAACTCTGATACTCCAAGATGGTACTCCAAGAAAACCGACTTGGAGTTGTGGATAAAAACACAAAATGAAACTGTAAGACTCAATCATTTCTCACCCATAGTGATCCAATAAACTAATAATAATGGTCCATCACACAAAACTAGGACCATTGATATGAGGGGGTCATCAATTCAATAAAATCTTAGTACTGCAATGCTACTCTAGCCAGTTCAAGTACCCAAACACTATAATGACGTTTCAAGAACATAAATATCAGGAACCAATTGCTGATGAAGGCCTTAAGAATAAATCTACTCTAATAGAATAGATTTTATCATTTATTTTAAGGTTGAAAGATATCTCCCATTCCATCTAGTATTTTCAAAAGTTCTAGTGGAACCCCGACATAAAATAGAAATAACATATTATATGAATGTGTTTTTGAATCGACTTGTATGAAGTATAATGACATGGAGGATTGGATTGGATTGTTATAGAAGCAGTTTTTGGAAGATATTAAAAGACAAAATTTCCTTAAATAGATTATATTGAATCATAATTTTTCTTTAAAATATTCATCTATAAAGGGGTAGTGAGAAATGATTAGAAAACAAGCTTGATTCCTCTCCATATAGTCAGTTGATCCAATCCAACCATTTATGATTGAAAGAAATATACCTAACTTAGATATCAATCACATCAACCCTTTATTAATAAAAATCATGTAGACTCATAAATCTCCATAATACTTTACAATATTCCTTATTCTATCAAATAATCCCGAAATAACATTGAGTTATATGTCTAAAAGGGTGATAGAGAGTTGAGGTGCCTAAGGTAAGCTCAACCCACAACTCCCAAATAACATGGACGAGGTCTAATCTATTATATAAGACTTATTTCTTAATTGATGAGTGAAAAAATCTAGACTAATACTTTCACCTAAGAAAGATAAAATAACTATCTCACTTGGGCTCGGGGCCTTTGATCCCAACCCTAATCTAATCAGCTCGACCAAAAAATTCAGATGCTTTGATTGATAAGGTCAGTCACATATATGAGATAAACCTCAAAATTTCTTGCACGAGAAAGAAAAAAAAGGGTTGGTACTATAAAGAGATTCTTACCTCAAGGTAGATCCGACCTTGTAAAGGAGGATAGATGGAAACATATCATTGGGGATTAGAACCCCCCCAAAACATCCTTTTAGAAGAGAGACCCTTAATTTTTTAAGTAAAGTAAGAAAGAGATATCATGATTATGTACAAACATGTGAACCATGTGTCATACACCACTACTTGTTCAAACCATGAGCAAGTGATAAGAAAATTAATTACCTCCATCTTACCACTCAGAGATATTCCAAAACCCCCCTCCAAGAATAGTTGAAATTTGTTTTAAATGATAGTATTGTCTACTCCAATCACTATGATGGAAATGAAACTGTGTTTCCAGTAGTTGATGCTGATCATTTTCAATATCCAGGGTAGCATGGTTTACCTTCATCAAAAACCCATTTAGGAGATGAATGAAATGAGATACGTTTTTGTATAACTTTCAACCATGACTTTCAATATTAATTTTTTCTATACACTGATGTGATAATCCTCAAATCAGAGTGTTTCCACTATTGATTCCAAAGAGAAACTAATATTGATACTGAGAATTACTGAGAGGTTCAATCAGTCTAACTTGAATCAAATCAATCAATATCCTTTATTTAGTTACACTTAGTAAACAAGAATGATATCTAAGTAGGAAGATAGGAATCAAGTAACTAATTTATTGTGAATAGCATTGCCTAAGGAATAAGAAAGTGGGAATTTTAATAATGGAAGAACACTTATATTTATACATGAAGGATTATCTTAAAATATGAGTTAAATTTATAATTAATTGAGAGAAGATTAAGGACCATATAAACCATATTACCCTGTCTAATTTGTTGGATTTGAATACTAGACTACCCCTCCTGACCTAGTTGAGATTCCAAAAGGATATGGTAATCACCTAAATGAACCATTTGTTTTAATTATTCTTGATACTCCATTACCAATTCTAACATTATTATTATATGATAATAGATGGAGAATTTTTTTCATATTCTTTATACCTTGGAACATTTAGTATAAAAAACAAATGAGACTGCTAAAACCTTGATCATCAGATAGATTCTCTTCTCTTACTACACAAGGACCTATAGAAGAGAAAAAATGATACTTAGAAATATCCCATATGATTAGTTTCACAAGTTTCACTTTTACATTTATATTTCTCATCGAGAGAACATAAGATAATTCATGTCAAGTGCACATCTTTATCTTTTTCCATTTTTATTTTCATTCTTTCTTTATAGTACATAGTACGGTCAATGAGATACAACACTATGATAATCATGGTTTAGAAATTCCACAATAAAAGATTCATGGTTTCTATTCCAAATGACACTCACAGGGAGAAGCTTGACTTCATTTGTGAGTGAACCCACTCTATTCCATTGACTACCATCATTGTATGATTGCATTTATGTAGAGAAGATCATGGAATATCTGAAAGGCCAACTCCAAGATCTTCTTGAAGTTAGGACCATTTCTACTCTTATAGAATGATAATGGATTTTCCTTCCCTAAGATCCATTGGTTCATTGGATAATGGATAGATAAAATAGAGATCTTATACAGTGATCTACCTAGTTATTTATTTCACAACTATGGTGGGTTTGGATCAAGAACACACCAAATGGTTGGATTGGACAAAGGGTATAGAGTTGATGTGCTAAATGGGAAAATGTAATGCACTACTATATAAATGGTAGTAGCTATGTATATTTCCTTGTTCTACCTTCGGTAAGGGAAATAAACAATGACCCTTTTAAATTTCAATTTCAAAGTGACTCATGATTCACACTAAATAGAGATGATACTAAGAAAACTCAATTCCCTTCAAAATATGGGTTTCCACTCATCTAAATTGTCCCAAAAACTAGTAGAGTATATCCATTTTGTACTTATGGACATTCATTGTGCACCGAGTGACATTATATTGATCCCATGGAAATAACGTGTTCATCGATCCCTATCAGTTGGACTTACCCACTCTTTTGAATGGATATGGACTTGTTCTACCCATCATAGGATCTAAATATAGGGATCATAGTTGTATTATTGATCCATAATATGTTATATATAGAGATCAGATAAAAACTACATATTCCCACACCTAAACCCTTGTGGAACACCTATGATGAAATAGAAGTGAAAACATCTCATTATAATCCTACTTCCCAATGTGTTCTGAAAATTCATAGGGCCAATATGTGCTTCCTGTGCCTATTGGTCATTGAGTGGATGGTGGAAAAGGTTCTTGATGTGACTTGATGATCTTCGTCTCACACCAGTGGCATGAATGGACAATAACATAGCTACACCATTGTTCCATATGAGGTATTTGGGAAGTTTCTACTATCAGTGTTGGGGGTTGATGGGTCTTGTGAATTGTAATGATCACAATGGAATTTGGGGGTGATTAGTGGAAGAATATTGATTGGGAATATTGAAACACCAGTATATTGGGGTGTAACGCCCTGACCCCAGATACCCAGAGTTGGTGCATTATTAAATAACATTGGCATGATCAGAAAAGATCAAATCTTGAAATACCGATTAGTTTAGTAGCCTTAGAAACACTAGATACATTCATAAGTCTTACATTACATCATAAAGTGAAAAACTACAACAAAAACTTGTCCCCTTTGAAGACACTTATCCCTTAAAATATCCCTGTAGGTTAGTCATAATATACATCTTTACATCCTGGGAAAAATAAAACATAGAAAGAGGTGAGCTCAGATGCTCAGTAAGGATAACAATATAGCGTAAACTTTCATAAATAAGCATAAACATTTTAAGGCAATTTATAACTAAAACAAATGCCTTTTAAACATAAAATGTAGCATAATATGGAAAAGATAAAATAAAATAATTCCATTTACTTATTCACATGGATATTTTACTAGTCGAATAATCACATGCAATATCAAATAGACACTTTCATAATAATGGAATGCATAATGCCAGACTTTCATAACCACATAGTCAAGGCCTTGTGCCAAGACTACAAATAATATTTTTTCAAGGCCTTGTGACAAGACACTAGTTTTTCTCATGAGACATACCAATTTATTGAGGATCTATAGTGGGCTCCACCCATCACTTACTAAGTCCAATGCATTCCTCATATGAAAAGGATTAAACATAACATAAACATTCATATTGAAACTAGCATACGAAATGTCAATAATTTATCTATAAACTATGAATGTATGAATAACACATCCACAGTCAAATATATCACAAAACCTTCAATACAATATGGAAGTTTTTTATCATAATAAATCAATTTCAAATAAGCTCAAAATCCATCAAAGGATGTTGACATAGATGAAATCAAAACTATTTGGGAGAAATATCTCTTTTTTGAATTAATTTAAAAGTCAAAAAATTAAAAAAGAAAAACTTTATTTTGAAAATATTATTATAAGCTTGTAAGGGAAGCTTCTACGATTTTATAATGATAGAAGATAGCTGCACCTGCCGTATAAGTTAAGAAAGACATTCTTACCTTAATTTTGTCAAAAAGTTTAAAAGGTACATTGTTTGGAAAACGACAGAAACATTACTTTTAAAAATGTATAAGTTAAAATAAGGGTATAAATGGATTTAACCCATTTTAAATTAAATAGTAAAGATGTTTTGAAAGACATTTTTAAGAAACAGGGCTGTGGATGATAAAGAGGTCCCAGTAGATACTTACGTAAAAACAATCTCGGATAATAAAGAGATTGTGAATTTAACCCTTAACTTGTACTTTTCCTTATTTGATGGTATGTTAACCTCATGTATAATACTTAAAACATTGTTATTAAATTATACAATAATCATATACATAAATATGATTTCATATATTATCTTCTAATATTGTTTGTTAATAATATTTTAGTATTATCGTCGTTTCGGGTGTTAACTTACTCGTTTTGTTTTATATGTTTTGTTAAATAATCCATGTTTTTTATGGATAGATTGTATATTATTCATATCCATAATTATATCAAGTCCTTAAAAATTATTTTTAATCATAAAATGAAAATTAGTCTTGAATGGATACGATGGGTAATGAATCTCATCGCGTTCGTGGAGACGGTAATCCGCACGTACACAAGAACAACAATATCATTTTTTTGATATTAAAATCATATATAATTGGATGGTATATCATATATAAAGAATCATTATAATTTTATATTTATTATTTAAATCATTTATACTCATTATTATACTCATACAAATGATGAAATTTTTTAATAACAAACTACACCACGACGTGGAGACGGTAAGCCGTACGTATGCACGTGTGGTGTCTTTTTCATTCATAGGATGGATAAAATAACTAATATGGTTGTAACATTTTTATAATAACATTACAGTATATATAAGATAATGGATTTACTTTTTTAGAATGGAAACAACAAGGAAAGAAGAAGTGGAAGAATAAAATAACTTGAAAGAGGGTGGTGAAATTATTACCTCTTCTTCGGGTGTTTCCTTTTGAGTTGATCAAAAGGGATCCTTAGGTTGGATTTCTGACCAAAGTAAGGCCTATAGGTTGAAGTGAGGGAAGTTGGTAGGATATTTGGGCAGGGGTTGTCCGAAACAAATGGCTTTGAAGGTGTTAATTTGAGATAAGGGAAAGTGCCCTTTTATAAGAGGGTCGAGGGGCACCTTAGGAAAAACTAGAAATATTATTTTATAATAAAATAATTTTCGGTTTCTAATGCCTCCAAATTGATTTATTTCGAGGATAAGGTGGGGATGGGTCGAAAACCACTCAACCAATAGGTTTTAGACAGGTTTGGGTCACTATATTAACCTTATGTTTGAGATTTAACTCTTAGTTAATTAGTTTGACATTTACCATGTCTCTTTGTATTTTTATATTATATGGTTAATAAAATTACTATAACAAGCCAAGAGAAACCCAAGTGGTTCATTATTAATATATATAACCTTATATAAGTCATTTGGCCAAAACTTAGATTTTTAGGAATATAATATCAATTAATAATATAATATTTGTTTTAAAAACTATTTTATGTCAATTTTGACACTATTTGGTAATTGATTTTTGTAAAAATCATAACAACATGATTACTTCAGAAAAAGTTAATTAAATCAATCCCAAAATTTCATATTAACTTATAAAATTCATGTAATTTATTAAAAGTCCAAAATTACATTTATTTGGATATTTATAAAATCAATTATTGTAATATTTTATTAATTAGGTAATTACTGCATCATCATTGTGTCATAAATAAATTAAATTATTTAATGTATAAAAATTATAAATAAAATAAAATTATGTAGGAAATATTTTTTGATTTCTAATGAATATTTATAATCAAATTTATATTATGTATAACCCTATATTAAAAATGTTTTAGTTATTAAACTTTGATTTTAACTCTTTTAACTCTTCTTTGAATTAAATAATAATAAATGTCCTATTCTAATCCAAGTGGACCTAAAGGATCATATTTTATTCCTAATTTTGTTTTTGGTCGAATTAAACTTATCCAATAGAATTAGGAAATGTGTTAGGGTAAAAATAATATCATTTTTACCTTTAATTACCCTATTTACTTTTAACCGTGGTAAATGAAAGTCAAAAGTTACTATTCACCAAAAATTATTTTCATCTCATTGAACCACATTTTACTTACTGATATCAACCGTGTCTCTCGGATTTTTGAAATTCAACTCACAGAAGCGGTAAAATTAAGTTTTATGCAAATTTGCAAAAGCTCCTAGGAGGTGGGTAAAAGACAGTATATAGTTCAATAAAATTTTATATATCTAAACTTATTATAAAATTACTACAATGAATTACATTGAAATTATATAGGTATTATGTATCTATTTTGACCTAAAATAAATTTAAATAAAATAAATAATTATTTAAATAAAAAGTCGGTTTTAACCAATAACTCAGTGTTTTCACTATTCATCAAAAAGTGAAAGTTTTCAGAAAAATACCAAAAATTCACCGTATGCTAATTTTGATATTATGAATAAAAAAATGAAGTCCATTTCGAAAAATAAAATTCATAAAATTTCAAAAGTGACTATTTCTATTCATAACGGCTAGTTTGATTGGTTGTGGTGTGTTAGAACGCGAAGTTGCGTACAACACATGCTATTGTATTATTCAAAGAGAAGCGCACCGTGGAAGCTTGGGGTGTTACATTCTCCCCTCCTTCAAATAATTTCTTCCTCAAAATTTCTAGAATATTACTGCATAAAAAGACTCGGGTGGTTCTTCATCATAAGTTCCTCGGGTTCCCACGTTGCCTCTTCCATCTTGTGGTTTCTCCATAGAATTTTTACCAGACGAGTCGTCCAGTTTCTCAGCACTTGTTCTATTGTATCAAGAATCCTGACGGGCTCTTCAGAATAAGACAGATCAGGTTCCAGTTCTAATTCCTCATAGGTGAGTACATGAGTTGGGTCAGGCATGTATTTTTTCAACAGTGATACGTAGAACACATCAAGAACTTTGGAGAGACTTGGCAGCATTTCCAAACGGTAAGCTACAACCCCAATTCGTTCAAGAATTTCGAAAGGTCCAATGTACCTGGGACTCAATTTACCCTTCTTACCTAAATGTATAACTCCCTTCCATGGAGATACCTTCAAGAAAACATGATCTCCTAACTAAAATTCCAAATCCTTTTTCGTTTATCGGCATAGCTCTTCTGCCTACTTTGAGTTGCTTTGATGTGGGTTTGGATTACATTTACCTTTTCCATCATTTCCTCAACAAGTTCTGAGTCTACAAGTTTTCTTTCACCAACATCATCCCAACAGGTTGGTGTGCGACATCTCTTTCCATATAACGCTCCATATGGTTCCATCTGAATAATTGAATCGAAGCTATTGTTATAGGAAAATTATACCAGAGGTAAATATTGATCTCACATACCTTGAAAGTCTAGTGAGCATGATATCAACATGTATTCTAAGGTTTGAATAGTCCGTTCTGATTGTCCATAATTTTGGGGGTGGTAGGCAGTGCTCAAATGAAGTTTAGTATCCAAGGCCTTCTGAAGACTTTTCCAGAATCTTGATGTAAAATGTGGATCACGATCAGAAACAATCGATAGGGGTAATCCATGAAGTCTCAAAACTTCATTAATATATAGTCTTTCTAGATGTTCAAGTGGTAGATCTTCTCTTATATCAAGAAAATGAGCTGACTTGGTAAGACGATCAACAATGACCCATATTGCATCATTCCTTCTAGGAGTCTTTGGTAGTCCCATGAAAAATTCCATTGTAATATTATCCCATTTCCACTCAGGTATGGGAAGAGGTTGCATGACTCCTTTAGGCTATTTCCTTCCAGCTTTCACTTGTTGACAAACCATACATCTTGACACAACATCATCAATCTCCCTCTTCATGTTGTCCCACAAAAAATGTTCCTTCAAATCTCTATACATATTAGTGCTACCAGGGTGTATAGAGAAATTGGAGCTATGAGCATCATCCAACAATTCCCTTTTTAGATCAGGTATGTCAGGAACACAAAGTCTCTTCCCAAATTTCAAAATTCCATCTTTATACCCAAAGTCACTCAATCTCCCATCATTCACAACTTTAATCTTCTTTTGAAACTCTTCCTCATCAGTCTGAGAACTTTTTATCCTTTCTAGTAAAGATGGTTTGGAAACCATTTGAAAAAGTATTGATGTTTCACCTTACATGGTTATTCCCACATACATGTTCACTAGATCTATGAAAATAGGATCCCTTTCAACTCTCATCTGGTTCAAAACTCCATGATCCTTTCTGCTCAAAGAATCTTCCACCTTATTTTCCTTCCCCGGGTGGTAGTGTATAGTGCAATCATAATCCTTAAGTAATTCAAGGCATCTTCTTGGCCTCATGTTGAGTTCTTTCTATGAAAAAATATACTTCAAACTCCTGTGATCGGTATATATCTCACATTTTTCACCATATAGATAATGTATCCATATCTTCAAAGAAAATATTACAGCTGCTAACTCAAGATCATGATTAGGATAGTTTTGTTCATGAATTTTTAGCTATCGTGATACATAGGCAATAACCCTATCATTCTGCATGAGGACACAACCAAGTCCTTTATTTGATGCATCACTATAAATAACAAACCCATCATTCCCTGGTGGTAGATTCAAGATAGGAGCATTGACTAATCTTCTATTCAATTCTTCAAAACATTCTTCACACTCTTTTTTCCAAACAAATTTAACCCCTTTACGTGTGAGCTTGGTTAATGGGTTAGCCAATTGGGAAAAATTCTGGATGAAATGCCAATAATAACCTGCTAAACCAATAAAACTGCATACCTCAGTTATACTCGTTGGTGTTGGTCATTCTTGGATTGCTCTTGTCTTAGAAGGATCAACAGAGATTCCATCCTTAGAGACAGTGTGACCATGAAAAGAAATCTCTTGAATCTAGAATTCACACTTTCTAAACTTCCCATATAATTCATGTCTTCTAAGATTCTTTAGAATAATGCGCAAGTGATTTTCATGATCTTCGTAGCTTTTGGAGTATACAAAGATATCATCAATAAATACCACTACAAAGTCATCAAGATATTCATTGAAAAATATATTCATTAGATCCATGAAGATAGAGGGTGCATTAGTCAATTCAAAAGGCATTACTATAAACTCATAATGCCCGTACCTGGTTCAAAATGCTGTTTTCGGAATGTCTTCCTTCTTCACACACAACTAATGATATCCATATCGAAGGTCAATCTTTGAAAATTATTGAGATCCATGAAGTTGGTCGAATAAATCCTCAATGCGAGGTAGGGGATAGTTGTTATTTATTGTTATAAAATTGATCTCCCTATAGTCAATGCACAACCTCATAGATCCATCTTTCTTTTTAACAAAAAGGACAGGGGCTCCCCATGGAGAAACGCTTGGGCGAATAAATACCTTATTACTCAATTCCTCTAGTTGTTTATTTAGTTTTACCAATTCCACAGTGGCCATTCTATAAGGGGTCTTCAATATGGGCCTTGAACCAAGAATTAAGTCAATAGAAAACTCAATTTCTCATTCTGAAGGTTTTCCAGGTAAATCCTCTGGAAACACACCAACATATTCTTGAAAAACAAGTACATCCTCTATTTGAACGTTCCTTTCCTCACCCACAGTTATTTCATTCTCTTACTCCCTAATAATTGAATTTAGTTGAGCTACTGGGGGTGGATATAGATAAGAATTAGGCGGTGATGTTTCTTCTTTAAAGAGATGGTACTCCTTATCATCATAAAAAATTGTAACCTCCTTTTTCTTAAAATAAATTTTCACATCATGGTCTGAAATCCAATCCATACCGAGGATTATATAAAATTCCATCATGGTTATAATGATGATATCTACAGATAAATAACATTTATATGATCTAATGGTAACTGATTCACAAAGCTTTTTTGCAATGATATTTCCCTTAGGAGTTTTGGCTGACAACTCCCTTGTTAAATCAAATTGAAAATATCTAATTTTCTTATAAAACTGGGAAGATATGAAATAATGTGATGATCCAGAATCAAATAAAGCATTGGTTAAACTTGAGAAAACCATTAAATTACCCGCCACTACGTCTTTTGGAGCTTAAACCCGAGCATTAGTTATAGCATAAGCTTTCCCTTGATCCCTTGGCCTCTTCTAAGATAAATTTGCCTGACACTTATGAAATTCATTTGTATAATGTCCCATCTCCCTGCAATTTTAGCATTGAACATTAGTAGCTTCTTTCATCCCCTTGCAATCACGATCTTGGTGGCCCTTTTCACCACACTTATAACCGACTCCCATTCCATTCAAGAAAGTACCGGGGTGTTTATCCCCACATTTACTGCAGGATGGATATTCAACTTTTCCCTTCTTCCCCTTATATCCATTTCCAGAGTGATCAGAAGATATATTCTTCTCTTGATTTTCTTTAAAGTCGTAAGACTTAGAGAATTCCTTCTCTGTATTGATAGCATATGAGAAAATATCTTCGTACGACGAGAAGGATTATGAGACCAATGCTCGATGAAGAAATGGTTTTAACCCATCAAAGAAATGATCGATATTACTTCTTGGGTTATGTATATAATCTGAAGCATGCCTTGCTAACCTTGTAAAGTTAGATTCAAACTTTGTGACATTCTCATCCTCCTTTTTCCACAAACTTAGAAATTGTCTTTCCATATCCGCTCTATGGTCATGAGGAAATTATTTTTCTAAGAAAATTTCTTTAAACTCCCTCCATTCCATATTTGATACTTCATCATCTTCCTTTGTGTTTTATATCAATTACCACCATTGATCAACATCTCCAGTGAGGCGATAAACTGTCATGACAACTTTTTCCATTTCACTACTCCCCAAAGCCTGAAATATTTTATCTAGGGAACTTATCCATTGCTCAGCTACCAATGGATTTTTATTCCCATTTAATGTTGGTGTTTTTTGCCTCATGAAGTGATCTAACATTGATCCTCCACGTTGCGGATCAGAGTGCTCCATACGGGTAAGCTTATTATTCATAACCTGAGTGAGTTGTCCCAGTATAGTGATAAGATGATCAACACCAGTTGTATCACCATCTCCAATATAATAATCTTGAAAAGGGAAATCCCTACATGGAGTGCGTGCATTGATACAGTTTCCATTCCTTACACTAGGTTCCATTTCTAAACAATGGCATACACTAGATTAGTTTATGAATCACAATACATAAATCCAAACTTGTAAAACACTTAACATAAATTGAACAGTTTATGGATATAATCCATAATCATAAAAATGTTTTCTTTTAGGAAGTATATACTCATAAACCCTTCATAATGGTTTGTAAAGAAAATGAGAATTATCCTATGCATATCCCCTAGGAGTGTCATAACCAAGAGTGCAACAAGGCCCGTTGTCGTGCACCAGTTCCCATTCGAGTCTTTCTCAAAGTGGTGTTTTTGGGTTTTACCCCTAGGTACATCTGTGCCAGAGCCACCTATACCTACTCGTATCCAGACAAGGATGTATTTCTCAGAAACTCACAAAATCTCTATAATACCAAAATTCTCGGAAGTTCTTCTATACTAATCCTCAAAGTCTATCTTAGGTCTATGTGCTCTAATAAGGGTTTATCTAAATATATCTTCCAAGGTTTATGATAAACTTCCTTCCTGACCCTAGTTACCTAGAGTTGGTGCATTATTACATAACATTGGAATGATCACAAAGATCAAATCTCGAAAGACCGATTAGTTTAGTAGCCTTGGAAACACTAGATACATTCATAAGTCTTACATTACATCATAAAGTAAAAAACTACAACATATTGTACCCTTTGAACACACTTATCCCTTAGACTATCCCTACACGTCAGTTATAATATACTTATTCACATCCTAGAAAAAATAAAACATAGAAAGGGGTGAGATCATATGCTTAGTAAGGATAACAATATAGCGGAAACTTTCATAAATAAGAATAAAAAATTTAAGGCAATGTATAACTAAAACAAAATCCTTTTAAACTTGAACTACAACATAATATGGCAAATATAAAATCAAATAATTCTATTTACTTATTCACATGGATATTCTACTAGTCAATTAATCACGTTCAATATCAAATAGAAACTTTCATAATGATGGAATGCATAATGCCAGACTTTCATAACCACATAGTCAAGGCCTTGTGCCAAGACTAAAAATAAGATTTTGTCAAGGCCTTGTGCCAAGACACTAGTTTGTCTCATGAGACCTACCGATGCATCAAGGAGCTATAACAGGATCCACCCTTCACTTACTAAGTACAATGCATTCCTCATATGAAAAGGTTTGAACATAACATAAACATTCGTATTGAAACTAGCATACGAAATGTCAATAATTTATCCATAAACTATTAATGGTATGAATAAAATATCCACAGTAAAACATATCACAAAACCTTCAATACAATATGAAAGTTTTTTATCATAATAAATCAACTTCAAATAAGCTTAAAATCCATCAAAGGATGTTGACATAGATGAAATCAAAACTATTTGAGAGAAATATCTCTTTTTTGAAATCATTTAAAAGTCACATAATTATAAAAGAAAAACTTTATTTTTAAAATATTCTTATAATCTTATAAGGGAAGCTTAGACGATTTTATAATAGAAGAAAATAATCGCACCTTCCGTATAAGTTAAAAAAGACATTCTTACCTTAATTTTGTCGAAAAGGTTAAAAAGTACCTTGTTTGGAAAACGAAGGAAATATTCCTTTCAAAAACGTATAAGGTCAAATAAGGGTATAAATAACTTTAACCCATTTTCTATTAAATAGTGAAAATGTTTTGAAAGTCATTTTTAAGAAACACGGATGTGGATTATAAAGAGGTCCCAGTAGATACTTACGTAAAAACAACCTCATATAATAAAGAGATTGTGAATTTAACCCTTACCTTGTACTTTTCCTTAGTCGATGGTATGTTAACCTCATTTATAATAGTTAAAACATTGTTATTAAATTATACAAGAATCATATACATAAATATGATATCATGTATGATATTCTAATATTTCTTTGTTAATAATATTTTAGTATTATCGTCATTTCAAGTGTTAACTTACTCGTTTTGTTTTATATGTTTTGTTACATAATCCGTGTTTTTTTATGGATAGTTTGTATATTATTCATATCCAAAATGATATCAAGTCCTTAAATATTATTTTTAATCATCAAATAAAAATTATTATTTAATGGATACGATGGAGAATGAATCTCATCGCGTTCGTGGAGATGGTAATCCGTACGTACGCACGAGCGACAATATCATTCTTTTGATATCAAAATAGTATATAATTGGATGGTATATCATATATACAGAATAATTATAATTTTATATTTATTATTTACATAATTTATACTCATTATTATACCCATCCAAATGATGAAATTTTTGAATAAAAAACTACACCACGACGTGGAGACGGTAAGCCGTACGTACGCACATGTGGTGAATTTTTCATTCATAGGATGGATAAAATAACTAATATGGTTGTAACATTTTTATAATAACATTATAGTATATAGAAGATATTGGAGTTATTATTTTATAATGTAAACAACAAGGAAATAAGAATTGGAAGAAGAAAATAACTTGAAAGAGGGTGGTGAAATTATTACCTCTTCTTCGGGTGTTTCCTTTTGAGTTGATCAAAAGGGATCCTTAGGTTGGCTTTATGAATAAAGTAATTACTCTAGGTTTAAGTGAGGGAATTTTGGAGGATATTTGGGCAGGGTTTGGCTGAGCCAAATGGCTTTGAAGGGGTGAATTTTAGAGAAGGGGAAGTGCCCTTTTATAAGAGGGGTGAGGGGCACCTTAGGAAAAGCTAGAAATATTATTTTATAATAAAATCATTTTCGGTTTCTAATGGCTCAAATGTGATTTATTTCTAAGCTAAGGTGGATATGGGTTGAAAAAAACTCAACCAATAAGTTTTAGATAGGTTTGGGTCACTATATTAACCTTATCTTTTAGATTTAACTCTTAGTTAATTAGTTTGACATTTACCATGTCTCTTTATATTTTTATATTATATGGTTAATAAACTTACTATAACAAGACAAGAGAACCCCAAGTGATTAATTATTGATATATATAACCTTATATAAGTCATTTGGATGAACCTTATATTTTTAGGAATAGAATATCAATTAGTAATATAATATTTATTTTAAAAACTCTTTTATGTCAATTTTGACACTATTTGGTAATTGATTTTTGTGAAAAATTATAACAGCATGATTACTTCGAAAAAAGTTAATTAAATAAATACCAACATGTCATATTAACCTATAAAATTATTTTAATTCATTAAAAGTCTCAAATTAAATTTATTTGGATATTTATAATAACAATTATTTTAATATTTCATTAATTAGGTAATTACTGTATCATCATTGTGTCATAAATAAATTAAATTATTTAATGTCTAAAAATTATAAATAAAATATAATTATGTATGAAATATTTTTAGCTTTCTAATGAATATTTATAATTGAATTTATCTTATGTATAACTCTATATTAAAAATGTTTTATTTATTAAACAATGATTTTAACTCTTTTAACTCTTCTATGAATTAAATAATAATAAATGACCTATTCTAATCCAAGTGGACCTAAAATATCATATTTAATTCCTAAGGTTTTTTTGGTCGAATTACACTTATCCAATAGAATTAGGAAATGTGTTAGGGTAAAAATAACATCATGTTTACCTTTAATTACCCTATTTACTTTTATCCGTGGTAAATAAAAGTCAAAAGTTACTATTCACCAAAAATTATTTTCATCTCATTGAACCACATTTTACTTACTAATATCAACCGTTTCTCTCAGATTTTTGAAATTCAAATCACAGAAGCAGTAAAATTAAGTTTTATGCAAATTTGTAAAAGCTCATAGGAGGTGGGTAAAAGACAGTAAAAAGTTCAATAAAATTCTATATATCTAAACTTATTATAAATGTCTCCAATGAATTACATTGAACATATATAGGTATTATATATCTATTTTTACCTAAAAAAATTGAAATAAAATAAATAATTATTTAAATAAAAAGTTGGTTTTAACCAATAACTCAGTGTTTTCACTATTCATCAAAAATTGAAAGTTTTCAGAAAAATACCAAAAATTCCCCCTAGGCTAATTTCGATATTCCGAATCCAAAAATGAATTCCATTTTGAAAAATAAATATTATAATATTTCAAAAAGTGGATATTACTATTCATAACAGATAGTTTGGTTGGTTGTGGTGTGTTAGAACTTGAAGTTGCGTACAACACATGCTATTGTATTATTCAAAGAGAAGTGTACCATAGAATCTTGGGGTATTACATGGGGTGATATGAGAAAATAAAGGAAGGGGGTACCCGTTTTTTCCAGTCT
Source organism: Viscum album (assembly GCA_963277665.1). Lineage (NCBI taxonomy): Eukaryota > Viridiplantae > Streptophyta > Magnoliopsida > Santalales > Viscaceae > Viscum > Viscum album. Next base: position 566,009,322 of record OY728153.1, on the reverse strand, counting down.
AAACCCAAAACACAATCGTTCTCGGTATAATATAGGTAGTAGGCTTCACAGTGGACAATTCCATTCCAATAGAGAATTAATATCTAGTGGGGTTGATGGTGTGGGGTGAAATGGGGCATCAGTTTTCTAGATGCAATGAGTGAATGATGATATCGATTGGATTCAAATTGAGGTTCCAGGAGTTGCAATTTCTCTTTCTTGGCTAGGATCTTAGGGAGTTCACTTGTGTTACCTTTCTTTCTATTCTAACTACTTGATGATGCACCAATGATACATTCTATTGGACAATAAATTCTACTAATTCCCCCATCTATCAATACTAATGGGTATACACCCTCACTCCCATGGACACATTAGTGTTTTGAGATGGATTTTCCAACTGTTTCCTGTGTAATATACCACCCCCATTCCCCTTGGCCTATCAATACCATTGTTGATTGATCTAGTAGAAATGATCAAGACCATCAGGTTTTTGAGTTACTTCCATTAAACTAGAATAGAGTTGTTTTTTTGCACAAACTAGGGAAGGGTTGACTAGAATTAAGCTCTTGGGGTGACCCATAACTCAGAATAGAGTACAGAGTGAAACACCAATCTAGAGTATAATTCCATTAACCCACTCCACAATTTATATTCTTGATAGAATGTTTTTTAGTGCGAGGAAATGTAAAACCAATGATTACAAGATAAGATGGGATTTGGGTTGAATGGAGGGAGAAGGGGTACCTGAAAAAGGTAGCACAAAAGGATTCAATCAGTACCCATGGGGATGTCAGAGCGTATCATCCTTCCTAAGGCACTAGATCTCTGGTTGTCCATTTCTTATATTATTGAATGGATTTGTGACTTCACCCAAGAGCGTCATTATTTCACTCAATAAATATCGAAGAACATATTTTATAAAACTTGTCAATCACTAACTAATTTAAACACAGTAAAGTGAAATATCGAGGTCGATCCACTAAGAATGGAGTAGAAATGACTTAAAGTATTTAGAAAAAATTTCTAAAAATTAAACAAAGTATTGGATTGGTTGGTTTTTAAATTTGATGATATTGATGTGCTGAATATATGTGAGTTCTAGTCTATGTACTTATTGAGGGAAAAGTGTTTGAATTTGAATTTAAACAGTGTCAAAACCTAATTCTTGTGAGCCTTTTCTCAGAGTGGTCACCCTCTAAATGATGAACCTACTTATCCCCTCTCAATTCATAGGTTAGTTATTAAATAGTGTTTGGAGACAAATATAAACACAATGACCTCATAATCATTCATTTGTAGTTATATGTGTAAGGGTCACTGGTTGAATCCTTTTTAAATTGGAAGACCCATATATTTCATCATTGGTTATTACTAAAAGAGAAGGGTAAGAATGAGAATCTAAGATGAACAAAAATATAAAATCCCATTATAATTAAAATAAAAAACAATCCCTAAAACTGGGTGCACTCCCCATCCCTTACATAGTTTGTCCCAAAAGAGAACTACCCCCTCATGCTAGTCATGAGGGGATGGAAAAATAAAAGGAACCTACTTCCATAACAGGACTCCACAACAACATCACCTTCATCTTTCCTTCCTATGAGAGATGAGTCCGAGTTCTAGTCTCAATGTTAGGGTTAGGTTTCTTTTTTTGGAACATCATCCTTATTCATAATTTATAGAGAGATTTACCCTTATCTAAATTTTTATATCTCATTATCCTGCTGGATCTTCCACTTGTATTTCAATTTCAGTGTTTAACCCGCTCTTCTCCATATATCTCTATCTCTATCTTATGAGTATTTCTTCATTTTTATAGGATAATTTAAAATCCTTTTTTTGAGAGGCCTCCATATATATCTTTTTAAATTTCTCATGAGTACTTGACCAGTATATTGAATATACCCTAAAAGAATTAGGTATTTGAATCGGTAGGTAACTACAACACTGCGAAATGAATTTTTTCTCCATAGAACAACCTATACAAGGTATTCATAGATGTGCATGGAATATGGTGAAACATTTCAAACCACTATGCACCAATTTTCCCTTAAAAAACCGGTTCTTCAATTTTAAAACCATCCATTCTGTATGGAGAACACCAAAGCACAACCTTTTTATACATTTTTCTCAGTGTGAATGGTTACAACGTAGCAATTTGGTCTATGGTGTGACAAAATTCAAGGATCTTCAAAGATATGGCATAACATGGTGGTAAGGGTGCAACTTCCTCTCTTTCTTAAAACCCTTTCCACTAAAAATATTGTAATATACATGGGGAAGCACACAAACCATGAAATATCCCCTCCTATATAGAGATCCCACAATATAATGCATGATGGATATGATGCATGCAACTAAAGAATCCCATCAGGTCTTCATAGTGGATTTATAGGGAATAAAAGGCTTCAAATTTATTTAATTTGTCTTCATGGTGGTCATTTTAGGGAAAATATTTTTTCCTAGGTCATTTAGAGCCTAGGAATAGAAATACGGCTTGACCCTGAGCTTTTACGGTGGCTTCCATGTCACTCTACAATGAGTTGCAGAAGGTGGCTATCGAGGATGAACGTGGAAGATAGTAGAGAGGCATCAGTGGGATATAATTGAGTGTGTGGGAGCACCTATGAAGCAAGACAACACCTCTTTTATAAAAAATGAAGATTGAAACTAAAATACTTATCCCATATCAAACTTCAGCACAAATTGGTGATTGTATATATAAAAAATCATGGAAGAACATCATCAAGGAAGACATACTAGAGTCATAGGACACCTACCACAATGGTTTCCACCCTGCACCAATGAGACCCTTCAGTTACTGCATGGAGTTTCCCTATGTACATGCATAATTTTGTATGCCTACTCCTTCCCCAACACCGATATGTGAAGTGGATTCCCTAAATGAATGACCTTTTCAAGGTTGGGCTTGGTTAGCAGGCCCTTTGGGCATGCTATGTGGATTTCCCCCTTGGTTATGGTCTGGTCGGTTGGTGGTCCAATTTTTTTTTATCCCCTTATTATTTTATAATTTCCTACACAACATAACTATAAAAATACCTAAAATAGTAAAACAAATAAAAAAAGTATTTTTCTTTCATTTTATTTGATATTTCAGAATGTAATTTAAATAATAGAATACCCAAAATTGAAATTTATTAATTAAAATATAAATTTTATCAATTAAAAACATTAGACATTTCATAATTAAAAATAAAAATTTATTCATACAAAATAGACTCATCAAATCCCTCACACTTAAATCATTCATGTCCTCAAGAATATATATTAACAATGAATCACAAAGGAAACCCCCATTCTACCAAAATTTAAAAATCATAATTAATAGAACTCAAATAATTTTCAATGGGGTAGAATAAATTTCAAGTTCCACATAAAGAAAATGATTTTTACTCATCATTAGACATAATGAATTTTAATTTTCCCAAATAATAATGGAGGAAATTCACATTTCATTCATTAAAGTCTTTTAATTCATCATTATTAACATGTTAATTTTTGATTTACCTTACCATTTTTTTTCTTATCTCATAACTCAAGACCAAATTAGTATGAAGTTTACCTCATACATTGAGTACATTCACCAAAATTTGGATTTTAAATTTATCTACTTTCTCCACTTAGTACAGAAAAATATCACTAAAAATACTAAGGGACTTCAAAATAAGGATCAAATGTTTTTGAGGCTAAGTGATGGTATGAAATTGATGAATAAAATATTAAGCTAAAAAATTATTTTAATCTCTATGTGTTAATCATGATAAAAAAATTAAATCCAATGAAATTATCCTTCTCAAAAAGTGACATCTCCCCAAATCCTAATCTCAAGATAAGGTCATGAACAAAATAATCTCAATGAATGATTTACCCCCTCTATATTTTTATTCATTTTTTTAGAAAATTGAGCCAATAGAAGTCTCACATCTATCCCCCAACACTAAATGATAAAAATCATTGGTCAAGTGATGGTGATTTTTGACCCTCCGTAACTCAAACCACATTTTTTTTTTCTTCATTTTTTCCTTTTTAAGGGGGACGAATAATAAATAAAATGACTAATAACATGATCCTGCTCCCTAAATATCCAATGAGATACCCAAAACATAATCTCTCAACAAATCATAACCCTTTTTTCATGAAATCCATCCCCCCACACTTGAACTTTTAATATCATGCAAAACATTTGAGTAAGGGCGGGGATGGATAAATCGGTTTGGAATATAGAAATTCCTATCAAATTACATTCATTTTCTATGAGTACTAAAAGGAGGATTTATATTAGGTAGGTCTAAATGATAATTTATATATATAAAAATTCCTCAATCATTTTTCTAGTGATTCTGTACAATCATTCTTTGATATGATTTAAATCAAATCATAGATGATGACATATCCCGATTTCTCTCAAAATATTTACTATGAATGATTTCAATTATTGGATTAGAAACCAATCAGGAAAAAGAGAATATAATATTAAATATAATCACTCATTTCATGTGTCATAAAAAAATCAATCAAGATAAATTTTTTAAAATCAAAGCATGAAATATGGAAAGAAATTTTCAGCAACATGTGATTATAAAAGAAAAATCATGAATTATTGATTTCATTTCCCTATGATTAACTCTAATCATCCAATATCCCCATATAACTTGTTCAATTCCATCAATTCAAAAATTAAAACATGGAATCTTTGGGTTCCTAAAAAATATTAAGTATCATTGATCAAAAGTAAGCCTAATCTAAGTGTGGGCATGCATTTTTCTCATTTAAAAATCCAAACATATTCTGAAAAAATAGGGGAGTGAGAAAATGGATACCGAAAATTGAAGATTACCCCCATTCCACTTATATCTCTTATCTTATTTCCCATGTAACATTCAGTCCTTATACCTTGAATCTCTAAGGACTTAAAAATTTTAAGATAGAAAATAAATATGTAGGACCATTTTCATGAAAGTTCAAAAATAATAAAGATAATAAAATCCTACTATTTCATATAGAAAATTAAAATAAAATGGTATAAAAAATTGTGTGTTTCATCCTAAAAGATATTTGGTTAATTTAATTAATCTTGAACTTACCTCTTTCAGTAAAGTGATGAAAGGTAAGAAAGAGGTTACCAAGACTGGATCAACAAATGGTTGGAGCTGTCACTCTACCATGTATATGGGTGTTATTCCTTTTTCAGAACGTAATTTCAATATTAATTTTTTAAAACCTTATATTTTTCCATGGGCCCAATCTATAATGTTTTGGAACTTCTTGAATAATCAAATGGTATCTCACTAACTTCTAAAACTTGCTGACCATCCTTGAATACTTCTTAGACAACAGTATCACTAGTATCTCTAGATTTATCCAGAAACATGGTGCCTTTATTGTCCCCTTTTTCAACTTCTTATTTTCCTTTACAATATAAAACTCATATCTTCCTCCCAGAATAGAAATATCCTTAACTTTTAGTATCTCATCCTCTTGCAACTCATCTCCTATTTCCTTCTCCAGATTCTTCATCACCCGGTGAATATTGAATTTTACCTCTTCTCCACTAACTCTCAAACTCATATTTCTATTTTAGAAATCAATTAGTTAGATTAACATTTATAGGAAGGGTATTACCCAAATTATTGGGCGTATTATCCTCATAAATGTCCTTCACAAGAAAATATTATAGAAATTAGAACTTATCTACCTTGATAACGACATCCTCAAGTAGTCCTCAGTGATGCCTCACTATTTTGTCTGCTAGCAGAAGACTTATTTGAGTTGGATTAATCTATCTTAAACCCAGAATCTTGAATGTTTCATATTAAATAATGTTTATAATTTAACCTAAATCAAACATATATCTACTAAAAACATTAGAAATAATGTTAAAGGGAATATAATAACTACCTGGATCGATTTGTTTCTTTGGTAAGCTCCGTGAAACCAAAACTGAGAATCCCCCCCATCAATGGGATGGTTTCTAATTCCTCAAGTTTAATTTTTTTCCACAAATTCGTTCAAACAAATTTCATAGATATCCATGTTTGTAATTACCTCAATGAATGGAATGTTGATGCGTAATTTCTTGAACATTTCTAGAAACTTTTCTCTCTACATGTCAGGCTTTTCTTGCCTTACTATTTTTGGAAATGGTGGTTCTGGTCTGTATGGTAGTGGGGATTCTTCTCAAACACTTTTCTCATCTTCTTTTTCTTTTTATTGTATTTTTTTGAACAATTTATTTCATTTCCAATGGTTATACTTCAATATATTTTTCATATTGTTTACCAAATTTTTCAATAGCTTACTATGTGTTATTAATACTCCTCAAAGTGATTTATTTCATCTCTCCATGTCTCGAAACCTCAGTCTCACCCTGAAGGACTCCCCTAGGTCTTTCTTTGAGTTGGTTGGAAATCTATTCAATTTGGAGTTCCAAATTCCTCATGGAAACCCTTTTATTTCTTGAGTCATTTTCAATTATTGGATTTATGCACCTTGATTCTTTGAATAGGCTATAAACTCCTTGAGAGAATCCCTCATTGTGGTGATGAAACTAGCCATGTTATCTTTTAATGAGTTGAATTAACTTGTTAGTGTTGGGCCTTGATGTTGTAGAATAAAACCTTGATCCCTTGGATGAAATACTTGTCAGTGAACTTGATTTTGTTGTTGTTATTATGGTGGCCTCCATCCCTGAAAATAATTCTATTGACTAAAATCAACATAATCTGTGTTCTTGAAATACATACCTTTGGAATTTTGATTATCCATAATCACATCAAGCTTCTGAGATTCGTTCATTTGGGTGGCGACCTAGTTTTTGTCCACTATGTGCACTTCTTTCACTTCCTTTATTTTCTTTGGTTACCATTGTAAACTATTAGTGAAATTTTTTTCAAACAATTCATAGCTCTCTTTCAGTGAATTTCACATTAATGAACCTTCAGAAGATGTATCAAAAATTCACCTATTTCACTGAGATAATCCCTTATAAATGGGTTGGATTATAAGACATGTTTCAATTCCATGATGGGGGAATCATCTTATCTGACTTTTAAATCTCTACTAAGCACTCTATTATGATTAATTAGTCATTTGTTAAAAATTCGTAATGCTTACCCATAGATCCATGGATTTAGAAGGTGGGGGAAAACCTCCTTAGAAACTTCCTTAACAAATCCTCCCAAGTTATGATAGAGTTTGGTGGTAGAATATGAATACATTTGTATGCCTTATCTTTCAATGAGAATCTGAAGAGTTGAAGTCGCAACTCAACACTTTTTTATGTTGTTGAAATGAAAAGTGTCACACAACTCCAAAAAACTCCCAATATGAGAATTGGGGTCTTTATGTGGTAGCCCAGTGAGATGAATAGAATGGATGATTATTTGGATGATCATTGATTTTATCTTGAAATGTTGAGTAGCATTCAATGGTACTAGGATTCATGGATAAAACCCTATGTTTTAGGGTCTTCTATAGTCGAAAATTTCTTGCATCCACCACTTTAATCCTTAAACTTCTTGCACAGCTCTCTATCCAGCTTCTTGTACATCACTCCCAAACATGATCTCTTCTTTTTAGTGTTTTTTATCATTTCTTTCTAATTTTTCTTTCGATATTAGGATCAAAATTAGGATTATTTTCTTTTTTTCCTTGGTAGAGTAAGAAGAGTTTGATCCTAAAACTACATAATAAGAATAACAAGTGTAAAAAGACAAAAAATAAAAAAAAATAAAAAAAAATTACAAAAAACATTAATTATTACTAACTACCATTCCCTAAAAAGGATTTAGGTTTTGACATTACCTAAGATCATCATTATTTCTCTCGTTAATTATCAAAGAATTTTTTTTGTAAAACTCTAAAACCACTAACTAATTTAAACATATTAAAGCTGAAGACCAAGTTTGATCCACTGATAATGGTGTAGAAATGAATTAATTTATTTAAGAAAACATCTGAAAAAGAAAAAAAGAGATTGGATTGCTTGGTTTTGAAATTTTATGAGGTGGATGTACTAGGAATATGTGAGTTTTGGTTTGTCTACTTAGCGAGGAAAAAGTGTTTGACTTTGAATTTAAATAGTGTTGGAATCTACTTCTAGTGAGACTCCTCTCAGAGTGTTCACCCTCTAAATTATGAACCTCCTCCTCCCCTAATAGAACTTATGTTAGTTAATAAATATGTTTTTGGAACCAAATTTAAACATAGTGACCCCATACTCATGTATTGGTTGTGTTGTGGGTAAGGGTCACTAGTAGAAGCATTTTTAAATGGCCAGACCCTTCTCATTCAGCATTGGTTGTGTCTGAAATAGAAGGGAAATAATGAGAGTATGAGATGAAAAAAAATGAAAAACCCCCTGATAATTTCAATAAAAAACAATCCTCTACACTTTGTGAACTTCCCATCCCTTACACAGGTTGGCACAAAAGAGAACTACCCCGTCATTATAGTTATGAGGGGATAAAAAAATAAAAGGAACCTAATGTAGCAACATGAATCTACAATAGCAGCACCTCCAAATTTTCCTTCTTTCAGGAGATGAGTCTAAGTTCTAGTATCAGCGTCTGGGTCAAGTTTCTTTTTTTGAAAAAACATCCCTATTCACAATCACAACTACAAAATAGGGTTTTATCGGTGCTAAAATAGCACTGATAATCACAGTGCTATTTAAAGTGGGGTACCTTTTATCAACGCTAAAAAAAGCACCGATAAGGGCCCCTTTTATCATCCCTAAAAAATCACTTAGAAAAGTATAAAAAAAATAACTTTTTTTTAAAAAATTATGTAAATCAGATGGTTGACCCACCCCCTTTTAATATTGCTTGACCCATCATTCAACAGCGCTAGGAGGCCCTGTCCACACGCGCCCCTGCCACCCCTTTAACAGTATCTGGTGAACACCCCCACCCTTTAATAGTGCTAACCCCCTACACCAGACCGCACACCCCTGCCTCCACTTGGATTCGAACCTGAGACCTCTCCCTTGTGCGTTTTCATCTTTACCACTCATTCATCTTCTTTTGTTCTCCAATTAATGATATATATATATATATATATTTAGTTATATTTATTTGTATATTAATATTGATTTATATTAATATATATATATATTATTATATTAATATATATTTATATCTATTTATTTAAATATATATTTAGTTATATTTTTTTATTCATATATTTATTTGTATATTAATATATATTTATAAAATTAGTTTTAAATACATTTATAAAATATATTTTTGTGTGTGTTTATAAATAAATAAATAAATACATATATACAACACACATAAACATGTATATATATTATATATATGTGTATCTATAAGTATAATTATACATATTTGTATATATTTACATAAATTATATATAAATATATATATTCATATGTTAGTATATAGATAATATATATCAGTTTGTTAATACACACACACACACACAAACTATATAGGTATATAAATATTCATATATTTGTATTTTAAATAGATTGGATATTAGCTTTTTTTATACAAGGCTTATATATTGATAAATATATTTTATATGTAACTATGTTTAATTATTTATTTATAAAATTAAATTTTTTATGTGTGAATACATAAAATATATGTATATATTGTTATATATTTGATTATAAATAATTTTACATTGTGAAAAAAGGATAAATTTTTTATTCCATAATATCAATATGAATGTAATACCTAAGAATAAAATTAGTCCCCACTGAAAAAGGGAAAACTCCCCTTAAACAAGGATGAAATTCCATTGAATGTTAAAACATTTGGGTATCTCGACTAAAAACTCAGTTTTAGAGGCCTTATGGGCCTTTTATAGGCTTAAAAAATGTGATAGAGGGATACCCTATATTATTAGTATGTAGATATCATCATAGGTTTTCATTTGATATGTAGTAGAGCTCAAACAGACAACCGAATCAAAATTTATGGCCGTTTTAAGTTTGAGTTCCGTTTTAAACTTATTTAAGATCTTTTTCTTTTAATTTTTTTGCATATTCAATTTGTTATTAAATGATTATTACTTGATAATAATCAGAAAATTATTAATTAATAATATTTTTAAAAATATTTTATAAGTCATTTTCAATAAATATCTTATATATTAAGTCTAAATATCTATTTATAATTATCTAAAACATATTTAAAAAATATATATTATATCTATATCAATATAAATATATAAATATATAAATATATTATTTTTATTGATTTTTTATTGAAATATACCTTTTATCAGTGCTAGTAAAAAAAATCACTGATAAAGACCCCCTTTATCAACGCTCATAAAAAAACCACTGATAAAGGGGGTCCCTTTAACAGTGCTAAAAAAAGCGCTGACAAAGGGGTACTTTTAACTATGCTTTTTTAGAACTATTAAAAGTATCCTTTATCAGTGCTTTTTTAGCACTGATAAATGTATTCCCTTTATCAGTGCTAAAAGAGTGATGATAAAGGTCATCCTTTATCCGTGCTAAAAAACATACTGATAAAGGACCCCCTTTATCAGTGTTTTTAGCACTGATAAAGACCACCTTTATCAATCCAATTTTTAGCGCTGATTAAGGACACCCTTTATCAAAGCTTTAAATAGAATTGATAAAGTGGGACCTTTATCAATGCTAAAAATAGCACTGATAAAGTCCTAGTCATCTGCAATGTGTTGTTAGTATAACAGCACACCCAAAAGAAAAAACCTGCAATTTCAAATGCTAAATATAACTTGTAATTTCAAAAAACATTATAATTTCAAACAATGATATAAAAATTTAATTAAAATCATGAAAACAAAAATTTCAACCCATGGTATATACAAAAAAACAATACTATTTACATTTCAATCAAATTTTTTTATATAATTACATTTATAATTATCCAACAAACATTCTAAAACATTAATATTTCATCTTTTAACACCCATGACCCCCTAACAAAAATGTCTACCCATGGTATCAGTTGCCAAACAAATCATCTCAACCTGACCAAAAGATTCCTCCTATATAGGAAAACGAATATTATGTTAGTAATACTATAAAGAAATAAATTAAACATTAATAGGAAAGAATACATTAATTAAATGTCAATATTTAATAAAAATGGCACATTTTGAGTTACACTAGTCACACCATGAATCCTATTGAGGTGGGGTTGATTATTACAGGTCACAAATGAGTTATAGATTGTTTTCCTAAAATATCAAAACAATCTGAATGTGTTTTCTCAGTTTTGAGTATGTCACTTGTTCTTTAAATAAAATTAATGTAAATTTTAGATAATGACACATTTGGAGTTATACCTGTCACACCATTCATCATATTGAGGTGAGAATGATTCTCGCCTATCCTAAATTACTGATGGATTGTTTTCCTGAAGTATCAAAATAACCTGAATTCATTTTCTCAGTTTTTAGTATGTCAGTTTTTTTTTACTAAAATGTCATTTCAAACTAGAAACACACATTATGAGTCAAACCGGACGCATTGTGCGTCGGTTTGACATGATACTGCTTCATACACATCAAAAATGACTTCTGAATCATTTTACTAAATTATCAAGATAATCAAAGTGTGTTTTCTTTGTTTTCAATGAGTGAAACATTTTGAACTAAAATGTTAATTTTAAACTGATAAAAGGCACTTTTAGTCATAACGGTCACACAATGCATCAGATTGAGGTAATTTTGAATCCTACACATCAAAAATGACTCATGAATTGTTTTCTTAAAGTATCAAAACAATCTAAAGGAATTTTATTAGTTTCCAGTATGTCACTTGTTGTTTTTATTTAAATTAATGTCAATTTTAAATAAAAAGATACACTTTGAGTTATATCGGCCACACCGTGCATTTTATTGAGGTGAGGATGATTAATACATATCAAAAGTGACTAATAAATCATTTTACTAAAATATCAAAATAATATAAATGTGTTTTCTCAGTTTTCAGTTTGTCACTTGTTGTTTTTACTTAAATTAATGTCAATTTTAAATAAAAATAGGCACTTTGAGTTATACCGGACACACCAAGCATTGTATTAAGGTGTGGATAATTTCTACAGGTTAACAATGACTAATATATCATTTTAATAAAATAGAAAAACAATATAAATTCATGTTCTCAGTTTTAAGTATGCCAATTGTGTTTTTTTACTAAAATGTCATTTAAAACTAGAAACACGCATTTGGAGTCATACCGATCACATCGTGCATCAGTTTGACATGAGAATAATTCATACACATCAAAAAAGACTTATTAATCACTCAACTAAATTTTGAATACAGTTGGATCACGTTTTATTGGTTTTCAGTGAGTGACACATTTTGAACTAAAATGTCAATTTTAAACTGATAACAAAAATTTTAGTCATATCAGTCACATTGTGCTTAGATTGAGGTAAAATTGAATCCTAAACATAAAAAATATCTCATGTATCATTTTACTAAATTATAAAAAATAATCCTAATGCATATTCTTAGTTCTCAATATGTCAATTGTTGTTTTTAATTAAATAAATGTCAATTCTAAATAAAAAGAGATACTTTGAGTGATATTGGCCACACCGTGTGTAGTATTGAGGTGCATCTGATTCCTACACATCAAAAATTAATAATATATCATTTTATTAATGTATCAAAATAATCCAAATGCATTTTTTTAGTTTTTAGTAGTTGTTTTTTTACTAAAATGTCATTTCAAATTGGAAACATGCATTTTGAGTCTTACCGATCTCATCGTGCATCAGTTTGATCTGATACTACTTCATACACATCAAAAATTAATTATTAATCACTGTACTAAATTATAAAGAAAATCGGAGGGTGTTTTCTTGGTTTTCAATTACTGACACGTTTTGAACTAAAATGTCAATTTTAATCTGATAACAAACAATTTTAGTCATACCAGTCACACCATACATCAGATTGAGTTTAAGTTGACTCCTACACACCAAAAATGACCCATGTATTGTTTTATTAAATTATAAGAATAATCTGAATGCATTTATTGGGTTTTCATCTTGTCACTTGTTGTTTTTACTTAAATTAATGTCTATTTAATAAAAAATACATACATAAAGTCATACCAGACACACCATGAATCATATTGAGATGAAACTGATTTATACACATCACAAGTGACTAATAGATAGCTTTACTAAAATATCAATACAATATGAATGTGTTTTCTTAGTTTTTAGTATTCTAGTATTGTTTTTTTACTAAAATGTCATTTCAAACTAGAAACATGCATTTTGAGTCATACTGGTCGTATCATCCATCATTTTGATGCGAGACTATTTCATACATGTCAAAAATGACTTATTAATCTCTACCCTAAATTATCCAGACAATTGGAGCACATTTTCTTGGTTTTTAGTGAGTGACATATTTTGAACTAAAATGTCAATTTTAAACTGATAACAAACACTTTTAGTCATATCTGTCACACCATGCATCATATTGAGGTGTTTTTGATTCCTAAAAATCAGAAATGACTCATGGATCATTTCACTAATCTATCAAAACAATCCAAATTCATTTTCTTGATTTTCAGCATGTCACATGTTGTTTTTACTCATTTTAATGTCAATTTAATATAAAAATACACACTTAAAGTCATACCGAACACACCATTCATTTTATTGAGGAATGTTTGATTCCTAAAAATCACAAATGGATCATGGATAATTGACCTAAAATATCAAAACAATCTGAATGAGTTTTCTCAGTTTCAGTATGTCACTTTTTCTTTTCACTAAAAGTAAATTCAATTTCAAATAAAAAGACACACTTTGAGTGATACCGGTCACTTGTTATTTTTTTCTCAGTTTTGAGTAGGTAAGTTTCTATGATACCAACTATATTGACCCATACATTTCATTCATAGATATCACATCTTAGTAGATTGATATTACTTACATAACATAATGATTCATTCCAGAACAGTTTAGTTATAGTGCTTTTGGAAACATAAAAACCTAAAGAACTAGTTCATAAGAGTCTCACATTAAGTTATTATTTACTAGAAACCTTCTTAGAAATATCATTTATAAAACCATTATTAATTACCTAAGGATATGAAACATAATAAAGGGTGATCATAGATGCTCAATAAGGGTAAAAAATGAAGATATCAATGATCATATAAGGATAGCATGAGCATAAAGATGTTACCATGATTTCCATTTACTTTCTTTGTCGAAATGGAAACACTACATTGTTGAAATTTATCACTTTCCTTCAACTTACCTCTACTACCTTTGAAGGAAAGTAATAAATTCCAATAATGCAGGGGTGAAAAGGTTTTGAGGGAGAATAAGTCTGTGGAAGACATTGAATCTAGTAAATAAATATTTAGAGTATCCAAATTTACTGTAATGAGCATCCAATGCTACTTAAAAACACAAAAATGAAAAAGTAATGAAAAAAATAAAAATATATTTTATATGATTAAATTGTAGAGTTTTACACCTTTATTGTGGGTATTAAATAGATTCTATCATCCTGAATTTTTATTTTGAATGATTTGACCAGACCTTCCATTATTTCATCCATTTTTTGGTTCTATTTTTATTTTTCCTATAGAGTATATGTGAGGACTAACGAGTCCAAATTTTCTTTCATGTGAAAATACCTTCAATTTTTTTTCATATATATTCCTACCAAAAATTGGAAATGTATTTTGTCATAATTAACACAATATATCAGCTTTTGGAAAATCAAATCATGAAAACTCACCTCATGTATACATTTAAAAAAGAGATTTCTAGACAATCATAGTACGAGAATTTCACTTACACTCTCAACACCGATGAATTATTGATCTTTATATCTATATATATTTTCTTCAAAATCAACTACGTGATTTTTAACTTTTTTAAAATTTGTATCCACATGAACCGTCAATGATAGTAAACGAGGATATAGAATGGGAGGGGTAACGATGCTTTTAGTATATATTTTTGATCAGTTGGTCAATCCTTTCAATGGTATGAGGTGGTTTTTCATTTCATCCCCTTCTCTTTTTCCTTTTGTAAGAAAATTCATCAGTCCATACTTTTTTTTCATTAATTATTAAATGTTTAGCATGAAAAGTAAATTGGAAATGAATACCTCCTCATCCACATGTTTTTTACAAGATGTGATGACCATGTGATGAATCTTCCAACAACTTTTTTAACCATATAAATATCTTCCTCATGAATTGGAATAGGTACCTCAAAGCTCGGTTCATGGGCTATGAAAATCAACACTCACACATAACCTATTGGATGTGGTATGTTGTATAGCATGTCATTTTGGATATTGAACACCATAGCCCTTGATACAAGGTGATGGGTGGGTGTTGAAAGATATAAATCAGGGTCATTATCACCCTATATAATATTAGCACAAGAAAGGTATTAGTGTCTGTCTGATTCAAATTCCATAGAAACATTTATTAGAACATTGATTAACACATCTAATATATCTCTTTGAGGGGAATGACTCGCCTCATAGCTAGTGGGGGTGGGGTGGGATCTCCACGTGATGGCTGTTCTTGAGTTGCTTCTTCTCTTTGCCCCCATTAAAGATTCCATAATTTCTATCTTCCATTGTAATTCTTCTTCAAGGGTATATATTCTTTCTATCATCATTTTTTTCATGTTAAATTATTTCCACAAATTCCAAAAATTTTCTATAATTTTTCACAATTAAATCAACCACATCTCAAACATTTCAAATTAAATAAATTCTTTATTACAAGTAAATCTTCACACATGGTTTCAAAAATTAATGCATTTCTCAAAATCCCCTTTTAATTTCAATATAAAAAATACCATGTAAAAATGAAAAGAGAAGAGAAACCATATTTAAAACATTTCACAACCATTAAAATATTTTTCATTCCTTCATAAATTTTGTTTTAAAATCATCTCAAAGAATGATATATCTTTTTCCATTTAAACACAATCTTTTCCAAACAAAAAAAAATTTAAATACTCAAATAGGATATTATAGAAATACATACATGAATTGGTATATAATGCACTATTAATGTTTAAATGATTGTGGAAAAAATATAAAAGTGAAATTTAATGTTAGGCCAAATATATGAAATCAAGGAAAATATTTATATGAAGAAACCAAAAGGATATGAGGAATATACAAATGGGGATGTTATATGAATATTCAAGTAATTAGTTTATGGATTGAAGTAGGTTCCTCAATAATAGAACCGGAAGATTGAGGTTTCATGGTCAAAGAAGGATTCACTTAAAGCAATAACGACTACTATTTCTAAAATAATGCATGGGATGGATGAAGTTACATCATACTTATTTTATAAGTGGACGACATGTCAGTTGCTGGATTTGGATTTATAAGGAATATGGTTTAAAAACATTATTTTTCTAAAAGTTTCAAGATGAAAGATCTTGGAATTTTCATTTTAAAAAATATTTATATTATCTGGAGTGTAGGTACTGAGAATGGAATATGAGATCCTTTACAAGGAAAATATTCTATTATCATCAGAAATTATAATTTTGATGTAAATGATGATTTTTACATAGTCATATACTACCTTTATAGTAATATTTTTGTGTCTTTCATGTCAAATATAGGAAGGGAACCTTGGGAGGCTGTAAAAAATCATCCAATACTTAATGGTATTGAATGATACATAAATGTTCCTTTAGGAAGATGATCTTCTATATGGGTTCCTAGATACAAACATTATTAGATATTAAGATACCTAGAAGATCTCAATTGTATTAGTGTTAACCTATGTAGGGAAAATGGTTTGTTGGATGCCATAGCTGTAACTAGTAGTTAATTTTTCAAATATGGAAAATTAATTTGTGGAAACACTTAAATTGGGAAAGGAGTTTATTTTGTTAAGGCGATTAATTAAGGATATTAACATATTATTAGAGGAGGGGATACTATAATATGATATTTAGAGTGTGATTCACCAAAAAAATTGAGTGTTTCATTCTAGGATGAAACACATTGACCTCATATTCAATTTCATCTAATATGTATTAGAAGATAAATTTCTAGAGTAGTGAAAAAAGATGAGAAATAGAACCTAGATAATATATTTCATATCCATGAAAGCCGAAGTAAATACTATGCCTCAGTGAGACTAGTGTGAATACATCAGATAGAGAAGATAACATACTATGTAATGGAGGAACAATGGCTATAGTTTCCAATTTTAAAGAGGTTTCCAAGAATTTCCTTCAAATAGTCATAAAATGGGAGATTATTAGGAAATGATGCTTGTTTTAATTTTTTTTTTCAGTTCATCCAAGAGTATAGGTCACTAAAAGTAAGGGAAGTGTTGATCGAAAGGATATAAATTAATACAAAAATGCATCAATGAATGACATTTTATACAGAAAGAAATCCATAAAATAAAAATTCCAAAACCACTTCTAACCAATTGCTCCAAACATCAACTCCAACTCCTAACTAGCTCGATCCATATTTGTCACTAAAAGACTCCTGATCACCTATAATATATATATATATAGGAGTGATCATATAATATATACTTAGTAGGATCATCATTAGGACCTCTCAGTTAAATGTGAGAAAAGCACACTAATGCTCCAGTGAGAATAAATTAGAACCAACACACACCTATTAGGTTAACTACCCATCCCCACCCTCACCAAGAATTTCATCCAAGTATAGTAAAAATAATATCAAAATAAAAATAATCATAGATTCCCCCCGTAACCACTTCCCCCTTGATTTTATACTCTCAAATCCCAATGCCAAACATCCTATGCTCTTTTCCATTCCTTACTAATGTGAATCAGGTCACAACCCCACCTACCCCAACTCTCACAAGGTCCAACATCTCATGTTGGCATCAGTAAAACCACACATCTCATCATCAAATTATAAAGAGAGTACAACATGGAAGAAAAAAACGCATCCATAAGAAATAAAATGTCAAGAAAAAATGATATACCTGAAATAATATAAATATATATGCACACATAATATCTAAATGCACAAACAATTTAGATTGCTTGGAACTTACAGTCCAGTGGCCAGGATAGCAGGGGCAGTGGCGACAGCGACAACAACGACGGTGATGGGGGCAGCGACAATAGTGACAATGGGGGTGGGGGTAGGGACGATAATGGGGACAAGGGTAGGGGGGATGACGCAGGTGGAGGAAGGGGTAACAGAGGTAGGGGTAGTGGAGATGGGGGTAGCATAGATAGAGGCAGAGGTAACGGGGGCGGAGGCGAAGGCGACAACATGGACATCATAGGCGGGGGTGGTGGAGGCAGAGGCTGGGAAAGTGGAGGCGGAGGCTGAGGCGACGGTGAGGACAACAGAGGTGGGGGCAACGGAGGCAGGGGCAACAGAGAATGGAGCAGCGGAGGTGGAGGTAGGGGCAACGGAGGTGGAGTTAGAGGAAACATAGGTAGAGGCGGAGGTAGAAGCAGTGAGTGCGGAGGCAGTAGGGGTGGAGGCGGAGGCCGCAGAGGTAGAGGTAGAGGTAGAGGCGGAGGCGACAATGACGGAGCTAGAGCTCAACTTTTACAAAATTTTGTGGGTCAAGAAGAAGGTGGATCTGTTAGGGTTCCATTTATAAAAACAGGAAAGGATTTAATCAATGATTTTTGGAAAGCGTTGATTAAGGTCATTTTTATTAGTGCTAAATTATAAAGCGCTGATAAAATGGACTTTTATCAGTTTTTTAGTGATGATAAAGACCTAATATCAATAAATTATTTATAATTATTACATTATAATAAATATATTTATTATATTATATAACTATCATTATAAATAAATAGATATTTGTTAATAGTCATAAAAAATATAGATAAAAAATATATTCATTTTCATTTGATAAGTATTTGAATATATATATATATATATATTTATATTTATGACTATAAATAAATAAATAATTATTTATAATTATAATTATAAAAATCATAAATATATTTATTATAATTTTATAATTATATATATATATATTATTTATAATTATAATTATAAATATTTTTATATATGTATAAATATATTTATTTATAAAATTATAATTATTATAAATATAATTATTATAATTTTATAATTCTTTAAATATAAATATATGTTTATTCAAATAATTATGAATTTATAAAAAATATATATAATTAATATATTCATTTTAATTTCAAATGTATTTAAATATATATATATATATATATATATATATATATTTATATTTATGACTATAAATAAATAAATATTTATTTATAATTATAATTATACATATAAGAAATATATTTATTATAATTTTATAACTATTTACACACACACACACACATATATTAATTATAATTATAATTATAAATATTTGTATATATGTATACATATTTTTTATATATTTATAAATTTATTTATATAATTATATATATTTATAAAATTATAATTATTATAAATATATTTATTATAATTTTCTAATTATTTAAATATATATGTATATTTATTTATAATTATAATTATAATTATAAATAAATATTTTTATAAATATTTTTATATAATTATAAATATATTTATATGTATATATATATGTATATTAATATATAGATATATATAATTATAAAATTATAAAAAATGTATTTATTATAATATTATAAGAAGTGTTTATAACCATGTTAGTGCAAACCATGATATATTTTTCATTTATGAAAATTATTATAAATATATGTCTTTAATGAATATATATATATATATATATATTCATAAATACATAAATTTATTTATAATTATAATTATAAATAAATATATTTGAAAGTTACTTATATATAATTATAAATATAATAAATATATTTATCATCTTAAAAAATTATTGTAATTTTATAATTATATAAATATATGTATATTTAGTTATATATAATTATAATTATAAATAAACTTTTAAAAGTATTTATATATAACTAAATATTTATAATTATAAATATAATAAATATATTTATTATTTAAATATATTTATCGTGATTTTAAGTATTTATGAGAAAGATAATAGCTTGATGGGAACATGAATGAATCATATATCTAGTAAAGTAAAGATCATAAAAAACAAGTCACCATATATATATATGGACAACTTGAATAAAATGAGGGTGTAATGTATAAATGAATATTCATGATAAATACATAACATATGAACGCCAATTATATTCATTCATCAATTGACCGAATTCATTGGAAATATATATATATATTTAAATAAATAAATGAATATATATATATATTTATAATTATAATTATAAATATACATATTTAAAAAGCTTTTATATATAATTATAAATATATAATTCTAAAGATATATATATAATAAATATATTTGTTATTCAATGAAATTTATTATATATATATTTGAATTATTAAAAAATATACATTAATTATAAACATGTTTTTTTATTTAATATATAAAAATAAACATTGTTTTTTAATATAAATATAATAATTTTCTATGAATTAATAATATTTTTTTAAAAAACTTTTATCAACGCTAATAAAAGTGATGATAAATATACCCTTTATGAGCGCTAAAAAAGCACTCATAAAGGGTACACCTTTATCAGTGGAAGGAAAACATTTCCTTGAAATACCCTGACAAAGAGAAAGGGAATAAGAAATACAAAAGTAGCATGGATGAAGTGCCTGATGGTTCTCAGGTAAGGTCACTTAGCTTTCTTGACTTTCGAAATAGGTCTAATAGCAAGGAGGTGTTTTCTGCAGAATTTGGGAATGCTCATCGAGGCGAAGCCACTAAGATGGACAAGTCATCATTAGGCCCTGATCTGGTGGATGATCCTTCCCCACCATATATTGATGATGGGACATGGAAGTAGCCTTAAAAATGGTGAAGGGGATATCACCCAAGAGGTATAGGTAGTGTACGATTCTGTAAATGAGTTTCTTATGTTGTGAAGTGACTTGTCACATGCCTGCATTCCCCATTTTCTGTTGTAATTTGTTTATATTTTTTCAATAAATTTTGAAATTATGGTACAACCTATAGTTTTCACTAACTTGGCTTTATCAACACTTTTTTGCGCTAATAAAGGGTATATTTATCAGTGCTTTTATCTAGCACTGATAAAGCCCACCTGTTATCAGCACTTTCTGCTTAGCGCTGATAAAACCCAGTGCATCCCTTTCTTGGATCTGTGGTAGTGACTGTTAAAGGGTGGCACTAAAAAAAACTGTTTTTGGGGTCGTGAATTTACAGAGAGAGTTCTCTCTATATAGATTTTTCTATCTCCTTATCCCACTAGATCTTCTAGCCGTATTTCAATTTCAGCCACTCTTCTCCAAATCTCTCTCTCTCTCTCTCTTATGAGCCTTTATTTATTTGTGGAGGAACATTTAAAATTTTTATTTTATGAAAAGGACTTTAAACATCTCCATTTAAATATCCTTTGATTATCCATCCAATTTAGTGAAGATACCCCAAAAAAATTAGGTATTTAAATTGACAGGTCACTGCAACAGTACAGTGTGAATTGCTTCTCCATGGAACAACCCATGCAAGGGATGCATGGATGCACATGGTTTTAGGTACAACAGTATACACCATGTTTCAACCATTTTTCCTTCAAAGTTTAGTTCTTCTAATTTTGGAACATCCACACCTTAGGGAGAACACCACAACATTTTATTTTTCTATATTATTCTCAAAGTGAATGGATATGGCATAGCATTTTGGTCAACAATGTAGCTATATTCATGGATCTTCAAGGCTATGGAATAACATGGTTGTAGTGACAGAAAATTATCTCTTGCTCAAAACCCTTTCCACTATCGATATTGGAATCTCCTTAGGGAATCAGACCCACCACGGCCCAACCCCTCCTGCATGGAGAGCCCACGATATAATCCTTGGTGGTTACGGTTTAGGGAACTCATAAATCCCATCCAGGATTCACTATGGTCGAATGGGGAATGAAAGGCTTCAAACATATTTAATTTAGCTTCAAGGTGGTTGTTTTAGGCTCCATATTTTTTCCAAGGTGATTTTGGGCCTTAGCATGGAAATTTAGCTTGACCCCAAGCTTTGATAGTGGCTTCAATGTCATTCTAGGGTGAGTTTTATATGATGGATGTCAAGGGAGAAGGTGGTGGATGGTCAAGAGGGTTTTTAATTTTTTTTAAACGGGATAGGGTCCCCATTTTTTTAAAAAAAATGGGACCAAAGAAGCGTGAACCCCATTCACGCTTCTCTTTTTTCCACCAGATAAGCATGAATGATGTTCACGCTTCTTAAGAACAATCGAGGATTAATGAACATCATTCACACATCCTTTGTAAATGTGATTAAGGATGTGTGAACGTGGTTTACGCATCCCCTTGACAAAAATATATAAAAAATGCTCCCTAAATCACATTTTTTCCTCTGATTTTTATTGCGAAGCCCTATAGAAAATATTTCTCAGCATATATTTGTTGCTTTTAAGAAGGTAAAATTTCAATTTAAAATTTTAATTTTTTAATTGTGTATATTTATTTTGTTTGTATGGTTTATTTATTTAATATGTGATGTGTAGAAATTAGTGTTTTCATGTATGGTTTATTTATTTAATATGTATTGATGCATGTATGAATGTATAAATTATTGTCTTTTTTATGATTTAAATTTTGAATGAGTTATTATTTGTTGTATAATCTAATTCATATTGAATTTTTAGAAAATTTAAATATGGTGTGTCTAAAATGTAATTTATATTTAGGGAAATAAAATTATTTTAAAAAACGTATATATTTTTAATTTAAATGGAGTTTTAAATATATTTATATTTATATAAAATGTGTTATTTTTAAAGTAATATAAATATAAATTATAATATTCTATACAGTAGCTATATAATTTATTAAAAGTATATTAGTTATATTATATATCATGTTTAAATTTATTATAAATTATGATATTTTTAAATTAATATAAATTTAAATTATAATATTCTATACAGTATATATATAATTTATTAAAAGTATATTAGTTATATTATGTATCATATTTAAATTTGTTATAAAATACATAGAAAATTATTTTTGTTAATGGTATAATTTTTTTTCAATAAATAATAATTTCAAATTATCTTAAGTGTAAATAATTATTATTTTAAGTAATTAAGTATGAAATATAATTAATTAAATATTGGAAAGTATAAAAATGTAAAAATTTACATATATGTAATTTTATTAAATTTAAAATAACATAATTTTATATTATTTTAATGGTTTTTATGTAATTGTAAATTATATTACTTATATTTACTACTGATAATACTTTTAATCAATAAATTTAAATTATATTAAGTATAAATAATTATTATTTCAAGTAATAAAGTATAAAATATAATTACTTATATTTTGGGAAGTAGTATAATGAAAAAAAAATTATACATACATATGAAATTTTATAAAATTGAAAATAACATAAGTGTTCAGTATTGTAATGGTTGTTATGTAAGTGTAAATTATATTAATTGTAATTAAATTTATCAAATGATATTATTAAATATATATATATATACACATTGAAAATTTAATTTTTTGGAAAACATATGTAGATATTTAATATGTATTTCATATAGTAACAGGTAAAGTTATATAATATGTAGATAATAATAAGTATACTAAAAAATGTTAAGAGTTTTGTGTGATGACTGATCTTGAGATGACCAACCAATGAATTATTGAAATTGAATGTCTATTTCTTGTGTAAGTGGTTATATAATTTGTAATAATTGCATTTTATTTTCCATATTGATGACCTGTGAGTCATATCTCACTAAATATGTAAGGACCTAAGTGTCTGCTTAAAAAATGTTATGTATTTCATACCCCTAGAACCCATCACATTCATGTGAGTAAATTTGTAATAAGAAGGTGATCGACAAGAGGCATTCCCGAAGAGGTGTTCCACAACAGGCATTCAAAAAGAGGCATTTCTATCTGAAAGGAGTCTAGCAGTTGCTGAAATATTTTATAATAGAGAATCTAGGAATCCACCCATAGTTTTTGGTTAGATTATCAGACAATGATAAACTATTCCATAGTAAGTCTCAAGATCAATTCATGATTATTTATTCATGATTAATTAAAATTTATGAAACAATTGACGATGTTGTATAAAAATATATAACATTATATTAAATTTGTGTTGGTAATAATATCATGATCACTATACCTAAATAGTGATAAACCAATCCATAGAGAAATTCTCAAGATCAAGTCAATTATTCAATTATAACCAATTTAAATAATTTTAAATTTTCATGTAGTATATAATATTTTAGTAATTATTTTTTTATAAATAATCATATCTGCAGAAATATATTACAATGGTGAGGTAATTTATATCAAGAAGGGGGTTTAGTTATATTTTTCCACCTAGAAGAGTGTAAAATATTCATGGTTGTCTGGCATTGTATGAAGTTCACATTAAGATTCATAGTTTGTTAAAACTGAGGTACGATCAATAAATTACATCAGTAACATATCAACATCTTCATTATTCTGAATGTTTATGGAACACCAAGTACCCTCTATTCGATGATGAGGATTGGATGGATGCATATTTTTTATTCAATAAACAGTGTTGTAATGGTCTGATGGAATTGTACGTGGTGATTTGTGATATTTATGTGGTGCAATTGATTACTAAACAACCATGTTTTGTGACATCTGTAGAAATAAGTCCTTCACAACACTCTTATTCATTGCCTTATCCTCATATGGATCCTATGATAGAACCAAATTATGAAGAAGATGATTAGAATTCGGAAGGAAATATAGGAGAAAACCCTTTTTTTACTGCTAATATATTGAATGAAAGTTTATCTAAGGATAAAGTATATTATGAGGAATCAGGAGATGATGTGGGTGAGGGTGATGTAGGGAATGAACCTTTTGAGGTTCCAAGAGATATAGGCATCCATAATAGGGTGATGTGGGGAATGAACCTTATGAGGTTCCTATGAGATATATGCATCCACAACATCCACCGGTTAGTGGTAATCATCATTCGGTATTGAGTTCCTTGGTTGAAGGAATGTCACATGAACAACATTTTGATTGGGATGTCATTACACCAGATTTTGAATTCCCTGGCATTATAGGTAATATATCTTCATCAAATGATAACGCCATCTATGTCGGTAAAGAGTTTGAAAGTAAAATTTCCATGAAAATGTGATAAAATAATGCCACATAGAGCGGTATTTCACATTTGTGATTGATGATTCAAAGAAGACAAAATATCTCATTATATGTGAAAAATATGGACCAGAATATAAATTTTTATTAAGGGCAATATATGATAATTTTTTTTCATGTTGGAAGATAACTAAATTAGAAGGCCCACAAACTTGTGTACATTCATGATTGTCGCAGGATCACTCTTCACTTAATGTAGAGTTTATATCAACTATTATTGTTGAGATGATACGAACATGTTAGGATGTTCCTTTTTCCCTTTTTTTGAAAGAATTCAATAGTTTTTTAACTATAAGATATCCTACAACAAATATTGGAATGAAAAATATAAGGAAATTATAAAAGTTTATGGTGACTGGGATGAATCTTATGAAATGTTTCCATAAATTATGTAATTTTTTTCTCTCAATAATAAAATTATTTATCATTTGGACACTGTTGAGTATGTGTCCCTCAATCACCAAGTTGACCAATCAAAGGTGAAGTTCAATACGATTTTATGGGAATTCAGGCCATGCATCGCTACTTTTCCCTTTTATAAACAATTCATTTAGGTTTATGGAACTTTCCTTTATGGAAAATATTTAAGTGTTATGATCATTGCTTCCACACAGGATAATAATCATGCCCCTCTCCCACTTTCATTCACTATTATTGAATAGAAATTTTTTGAATTATGGAGATGGTTTTTGGCATGTGTACGCATTCATGTCACACAAAACCAGGGAGTGTGCCTGATATCTGATCATCATCGAGAAATTATAGAGCCCATAAATATTTATGGGGTTTCATGGACTGAGCTTAATGCTTATCATCAATATTTAATTAGACATATTGCAAGTAATGTGCATAAGCATTTCAGAGATGAGGAAATAAATAAGTAAATCCTCAGGTTGGGTATGTCTTTCTAAACTTACTTTTTTAAAGAAAATTTATATGACTTTTAATACATTATTCCCTTATGTTTTTAGCATATGATCCCCAACAATTAAGGTTTGATCGTCATCTTGAATAGATTCTAAGGGATAATGAAGATGTGTATGAATATATGATGAAGATTTCAAAGGAAAAATTGTCATTAGCATATGATAGTGGTAGGAGATATGGCCATATGACCACTAATATAGTGGAGTGTATAAATGGGGTACTTAAGGGTGTGTGAAAACTCTTGATCACAGGGTTAGTGCTAGATACATTTTATAGATTTGTGCACTACTTTTTTTACTCGTCCCAAAAGTCCTATTAGAGGATGGAAAATGGAATGTGTTTTACTAAGCATTTCCAAAGTGACATTGATGAGATACTGAATGAGGATTCAAGATGGAGTGTTCTAACCTTTAATAAGTAAAATATGAGCTTTTAGGTAAGTCAATGCTACAACTATGCTTCATGAACTAGTGGTTGAGTGCTTGTGGTCATGTTGGATAATAGGTACTGTGATTGCAACAACTTTTAGGCATTGAGATATCCCTGTTCACATGTTGTTGCAGTTTGTTCTTCAGAAAACATATCATAGGATCCCTATGTTGAACCGGTGTATCACATGATAACTTTGGTTAACTATTATAGTGCATATTGGATGCCTGTTGGTGACTTTAATTCTATCCCATTTCCTACTGATCAGTCGAATATCGTCCCTGATATTTCCATGTTTCGTAAGTTGTTTTTTTTCAATTTATTCCATTTTTAAATTTTTTGGATTCATACTAATAAGTTTAACCCCCAAGGAAGAAAAATTTTTACTTGAATTAGAAATGATATGGATTGGCCTCAACAATGAGGAGGGGGACTACGATGTAGTATTTTTCACATAGAAGGGAAAACTCATAAGAGATGTCCCTATGTGTCAGGACAGAGCTCCACATCCCGTCATCCATGATCGAGTCTGTGTATTTTATCATCAATGTGTATATTTTGTTTCATATGTGGATGTTTCATTAATTAATTCTTTTATTTCTAACTTTCTCCATTTCTAACATGTTTTAATTTTGGTTTTTTCATTTCTGGATTCTATCAGAAATAAATTTTTGATATTTTAACTATAAAAAAAATAAACATAAAATGAAAATGAATATATCATGAATCCACATGTTAAATGTGGGTTTACCATCACTGTTGGTTTATATAAAAAAATTAAGATAAATTAAACTTCATTGGAGATCAATAAAACAACAAATTCATAAACTACACCAAAAACATCACCCAAATATATATTTTACCTTATTTTCATTGTTGTAGTTTTTTAAAAAATACTTTTATATTTTTTTATTAAATTCACTTTAAAAAATTAATGATGATATCATTTTTGAAAATGGAAGTTCCTCCATTGTTCAAATCCCTGGATACTCGTGTTTCACGGCTAGTTTTAGAGGGAGTCCTATGCCTCCTTTGAGTGTATATAAATCTCATCATTTCCATCATGTCGCACCACCTCCCGCTATCACCCCCCATCTTCTTTGTGATGGGTTCTATGGCATAGTGATGTGTGACTTCACCTTTTTCAAACATCATCTCATTGATATGCTCATAGAGATATGGAGGCTAGAGTCACATATGTTCCATTTTATAGAAGAAGAGATGACTATTACAATACAAAATGTTTCCATTATGTTGGGCCTCCCCATCAACAGTACAATTATGACAGGCTGAGTTGGAGCAGATTGGTTCGATCTTGTTCATAGATTAATAGGTATAGAGTTCCACGACGATGGTAGATCCATCGTCGGTGGTAGATTAAGAATTCCCTAGTTGTACCATCACTTTACACATCTATAAGAGGATGTTAAAAAGATCACCGTGCTGTGATTTGCATGTGCTTATATTTTGAAGCTGATCGGTGACACAATTTTTGTTGATCAGTCCACTACATTTGTACATCTAATGTATTTACCATTTCTGGAGGATTTGGACTAGGAAGGCCAGTATAGCTGGGGGTTTTCTTGTCTTTCATATACATACAGGATGCTATGTAGTGAATGTCACATCGATAAGATGCAGATCACATGATATGTTGTTCTTCTACAGATGTGGGTATGGGAGCACATCCCCCTCCTAGCTCCACATGCTCGTGTGCCATTGCCTACAGATATCGTAGTAGAGGCTCCACATAGACGATGGTATATTATTCCTTCCTTCTAATGTATAAATTAATTGTATAAATTTATATTATGAAATTTAACTGTAATAATGATATCTATAAGTGGATTCACACACATCATAATTCAGATACTGCCAGACATGAAGTCCATGCCTACAGACTTATGTTGGATAGCCTTCAACCCGATGATGTAAGTTATTATTATTTGTATTATTAAATATATATTCTTTACTGTACATTTATTCATTTATTAATTGATTATTCATTTTTTCTTTCAAATTACATGGTTACTATATACTGATAATATCATCCAAATTCTTCCACAGTATTGTACGGAAATGCTTGCTACCATCTCCTGCATGGTTCTATTGATTCATTTTCATATAATTGAGTGGCATCAAAATAATAGATTAATGAGGCAGTTTGGATTCCTTCATCCTGTTCCTGAACCACCCAATCAGTTACCTTCACTAAATTCACTGAATATTTCAGGGAATATAGACTTTGATTGGAGGAGATACCATGCCACATATATTGATATATGGGATATATGATAGGATCCCTAATTACGAGGGGTGCAGAAAATATGTTTCCATTTATTAAATCAGCTGAATTATGAATCCTTTCACTATGGGTCCCTAGCCATATTTCTAACACGACACAGATGGGGATTTTATCAGTTGGTATCCATTATACCTTCCACTGTTGAACATATTTTTTATTAACATTACTTAACAACAGATTTTTTTGTTGGATTATCATATCCCTTGTCTACTTCACATGTCTGATCTAGTAGAGGGAGGCATGTTTGAAGAGGAATATTTTTATAGAGCTATGAAATATTTGATTCCTTCGATGGATGATATTTATCATGGAATTCTCTTCGATCCACCACACAATGTTGTTTCCCTCACAATGTGTGTTCTTATTAGGAATCAAAATTTTGGAATGGTTTCCAACGTATTTGTTTATGGAACCGAAAACAACCAATGGTTCTATAACCAAAGGGACCTTCTTTCTAAAGGCATGTGTTTGTTATTTATTTTGACATATGACTCTTAATAACACTCATTGGTCGAGAGGATGTGAGTTCGGGCTCATGAAATGCTTTTGGAGGGGAATTATTGCCTACTATGGGACTCTCTCATAGATTTAAGATATGTTCATGGATCCTTTATTAATTCACCATGTATGAAATCATTTTCCCTTGTAATTTATAAATCAAACATTAGCATGAATGGAACATAGAATCATCTGTATGTATCTGAGGTTCTTCATAAATGGAGATATCTGTATGAATCTGAGGTTCTCCATCAATGTTATCCTCTTATATACTACTTAGAGATTCTTTAGTCGTTATTAGGATGATGATAGTTTTTTATAAAACTTAGTGAGGCACTTTGGATTTTTTTTCATCTAGGTAGACAATAGTTACTCTAGAGTTTATCTTCATCCAGGGAGAATAATTTTACTCTGAATTTTATTGTCATCCAGAGAGATGAAATTTGTTTTGATGCTTAGATCGAACCCATAAATGGGATACCAACGTATGATCATGAATGGAATCAAAACCTATGTAGTTTAGTGCCAATTAATGGGAAACATAATACCTTTTAAGGTCATGTGATATTTATTTAACCATACAGTGTAACGTCATGTGGTAAGGATGTTTAGGCAGAAGGTGCCTAGCCAATTCATGGTACATGACTTATACCAAAGCAGTCCAAGGAACTTATAAAGGATGTGAGTTTACAAGTTTAATTATACCCTATGAGGGGTATATCCAAAAATAAAAGGGTTGATTTAGTAGTTGGTTTTGAACCTCAGGGAGGCTTCCTACATATCCTGTTTGGATCAGAATCAAAGTTCATGTATTTCAGTATGTTTTGTTGGAGAGTCTGATCCTTTGAGAGAGAAATGTTAGGGCTTAATCCTAAGAAGGATGCCCTATAAAAGGTACCATGAATAATGTATTTATTCATGGTGTTGTTGGGGGTTTAATTTGGGGATTACTCTTAAGAATTATTCCTTGTAATAGCAGTAACAGGGTCCATGAGGGTGTTGTAAATCATGGATATTTAAGGGTTTAACTCAGGGATTACTCCTAAATATGATGCCTAGATTAAGAGAATTTGGATTGGGGATTAATCCTAAGGAGGATTACCGGATTAAGGGGGTATTTTTTTCTCATTTTATGGATGAGTTTATATTGATCTCGTGCCTTATGAAGGCTTCCAACGTATCCCAGTTATAGTGGGAATCAGAGTTCTCATAGTTCATTCTGTTTGGGGCTTACACCTAGGAGGAGACCCATTTGGGTTGAGGTTTGGGGCTTACTCATGAGAAGGATTACCATAAGTGATTTGGTATTGAGAATATGTAATGATCATCACTAATATCTAAGACCACGTGAGTCATGCTTGGTGTGAGAAACAAGAGATAATAATATATCTAAAGACCGCACAATACACTTTCATCTATTGATGTCCATGGTGAAAAAAACACAAAGGCATCTAGGTGACAAAAGATAAATGGGAGAGGAATGAGGTATTGAGATTTCCCACCACCTCATTTGTTTTGGTAGCCTAGATAGTCATGTATATAAATCATCATGGTTACCTCCTAGGGGTGATGGTGTATGAGGGCATGGAGCAATGAACCTTTCAATGTGAAATGAAAGTGAATGTCATTAGGTCTGTCCTGAAAGGCTAGGGTCTTACTCCAATAGGGATTCCTAGATTAATGGAATTAGGACTAGGGATTACTCCTGAGGAGGATTCCCAGATTAAGGGGGTTTGATTTCTCATTTTATGGATGAGATGATAAGGAGCTCGGGCCTTAGGAAGGCTTTCTATGTATCCTAGTTACGGTGGGAATCAGATTTCTCGTATTTAATTTTGTTTGGGAATTACACCAAGTAGGAGGACCATTTGGATTGATGTTTGGGGCTTAATCTTATGGAGGATGTCCGTGAGAGATTTGGGATTGGGAAGATGTTATGGTCATAACTAATCTCTAAGCCCATGTGAGTCATGCTTGGTGTGAGAAAAAAGAGATAATAATAGATCTGAAGACTACATAATCCAATTTCTTCAATTGATGTACATGGTGCCAAAACCCAAAGTTATCCATGGAGACAAAATCTCAATGAGAGAGGGAATAGGTGTTGAGCTTTCCCATCACCTCGATTGATTTGGTAGTCTGGATAGTTCTATATGGAGACCATCCCAATTACCTCATGGGGGTGACAGTGGATGAGGGTGTGGAGAAATGAACCTTTCAATTTGAAATGAAAGTGAAGCTCATTAGGTCTGGACCAAAAGGCCAGGGTCTTACTCCAAGAGGGATGACTGGTAAATTTTTCTGAAGAATGGAGAGAGACTTCTACTTTGTCAAAGGATTCCTCTGACCAAGGATCATGGGCTTCGGGTCTTAGAGATGAGATGGGGAGGATGGAGTCCTATCCCCGTAATATGAGATTGGGAACTCCTCAACACTTTCCTTGGGGTTAGGGTCCACGTGACCATAGATATATAAACCTATAGATATCCCAATGATCCTAACCCCCTTATAAGATAAATGCGAGAAACCTATGGCCATAGAAATGTAAACCCAAATGAAAGACATGATGATGTGCCTTTCCCAAAGGTTTAATAGATTAGAAGGTCTTGGTGTAGGTTTCAACATGATACCTTAGTAAAGGGATACAATGAAGGAGAATCCCTGTCTTGAGTGGCTTTGGAGGAGGTTTCATGAAAGGCTCGAGCAGGTTGAAGGGGTGAGGTGAACCAAGAAGGGGCGCTCATGTAAGTCATGTGCAGGTATATAGCATAAAAGTAGACATGGGTGAATTGGTTTCACCTTAATTGATGAACAACTTGGATTAATAGACTTGTGCGATACTTGGATCAAGCCTTAAAGAGTATTTACAGGTATTCCCATAAGTGAGGTGTGCAAATTCCTATATGAGTAATGAAGGGTGCACAATTGTTCTTGAATCAGGGAGGTTGGATGACTGATTCATGCAAGTGTTATTTACTTTTAACATTTAATGGACTTAAGTCCTTTTATCCTCCTTTAATTCCCTTTTCCTAGTTTTTAAAAAACTACCTTCGAGGTTTTTAAAGACTTGGGAGAATCACTAGGGAGATCAGAGCAGTAATCAGGATTTAGAGAAATTCTTCCATCCAAATGAAGACCCCAAGGGTCTATTTATAGGGAAATATGGTACCTTAAGTGATGGAGACTTGGTGTAGAAGTGATGAGGTGGTGCACAAGTTATGAGGTGGTGTGCAAGTGAGGGGCACACAAGTACTTGCACGCCAACGGTAATTCCTGCCACCCTGCGCGAACTCAAATTTGATCATTTGAAAATATTGAAATTCTCCATATATTTTCTCCACCTTTTTCTAAGGAATTTCCATTTCTCACATTTTCATCAATGTTATGAAAAAGAGTGTCAATAGTGACTTAGGAAAAACAACTTCTACATACCGTGGGGGATGCGCCCCCATATCCTTGCTTGAGATTAGTGTTAGGCTACGGTCTTAGCCCTTTGGGCTAGTGCCTTTACTACTTTCACTAACCCCCATGAAAAATGCAGAGTATCACCGTGAACTTTTCAAGCCTGGTTGAGGATGTTTTGTGGATAAGTGAATGGAACACATTTCATGGTGTCTAGAAACCCCACCTATAATTATATTCTTTCAAAATGAAAATAATTTGGTTCTAAGGTAAAAGTAGGGAACTTTGGCACATTATAACATTATTTTGTGGGTTTTGGAACTACATCAAGTTTGGATGGATACTCTAATTTTTCCTAATCTATGGACTTAGTGGGTATAGTTTGAATATTACTAGGGTTTTATGGGAAACCCTATAAAATTGTGTCTTTTGCGTCATCACCCTAATTTTTTACTAAGCTCAATATAGAAGAGACTTAGCAGGTGAGATTTGGATTTTTATTAGACTGTCATTTTTTGGGTTTTCAGCCTAAAAAGTTCTGGATTTTAACTTTTTATCACTCAATATTTTCTAA
Source organism: Viscum album (assembly GCA_963277665.1). Classification (NCBI taxonomy): domain Eukaryota; kingdom Viridiplantae; phylum Streptophyta; class Magnoliopsida; order Santalales; family Viscaceae; genus Viscum; species Viscum album. Next base: position 565,975,945 of record OY728153.1, on the reverse strand, counting down.
ATTTTATAGAATATAGGTCTAGCGAGTTGATGCATGACTTTTTTCTAGGGTTAACTTATTTAGGTCTCAACCTAGTGAGTACTACATCTCTTTTTTAGGTAAGTTTAAAGTCATTCATTTCAGACTAATAGGGACAATGTTTAAGGTTGAACAACTTTGACCATAGGGTTTGAAATTAAAACCCAAACAAGGATTAATTCCTATTAATGAATCAATATTCTTTAGATATTTAGAAGGGGAATCTTGAGTCATGATTTTTATGGTCACAAAATATAAAATTTTAATTATTGAAACAGAGGAGGTCTCTCCCAAGAATGAAGTTACCACCATTTGACAAACCTGTTATGGGGGCTGTATTATACAGTGCCAGTTAAGACATGTGCTATATAGCCAAATAATAGAATCCTTAGGCTGGAATTTCCATTATATAGGTGAATTTTATGCAATTAAAATTGGGGACCATACTACATAGTTAGTTAAATGAGTTTCTAGGAATTTTTAAATTCTATTACTGATGGAAAAAATGGGGTTAAGATTTGGATGTCTTAAGACCACAATGTGTGTCTTTGCTAAGGAAAGATGTCTAAGAATAAAAAGGGGCCATCTATACTAACATATTCCATGAATGGGAAACCAATTTTACATGTATTTGATGTGTAAAGGAGGGTAGAATTTGTTAAATTACCTATGTCAGTAGGAGAAGGTTCTTTTCCAACAAAGGATGATGGTTCTATGTAGTTTAAATTCATGTATTAAGGACATTATGACTTGCAGTTTAAAGTAGTGTAGAAAAGACATTATGCTGTGTAGTTTAAAGTCATATATCAAGGAAATTAGGGTATTGTGCAGTTTAATGTCTTGTAGCAAGGACATTATTCTATACAGTTTAAATTAATGCAGTAAGGAAATTATGCTGTGTAGTTTAAAGTCATGCAATAAGAACATTAAAGAATTTTTAACAGTATTTTGTGAAGTTTAAATTCGTGAAACAAGGATATGATAGTGATTTAATTTAAGGTATTTATCTTTGAATAAAGGTTTATGAGTCTCCAATTTCTTGATAATTTTTTGGGAAATGTGCTACCATGTTCAGGTATAGAAAGGAAGAATTGTAAACTGTGACTTGGGAATTTTTAGATCTGGAGAATTAAATGGGAAAAGGGTTAAAGGAATTAGAGGAAGTATTTTCCAAGAACAAAGTTACTGCTATTTGACAAACCCATTACGGGGAATGTATTATGTAGGGACAACTAGGGAATGTGCTACATAGTCAATAGTGGCATCCTTATACTAACAAGCCCGTTATGTAGGAATATTTTATACAAGGCCAACTAGGGAACATACTGCATAGTTAGGTAAAGGAGATATCAAGAATTTTGACATTCTATTGTTAAAAGATAAAGAAAGTTTATGGAGATTTGGATTTTCCCAAGCACAGAGTTTGGTTTATAGATAAAAGAACATGAATACATAAAGAGTATTTCCAGTCACGATTTCCAAATAATTAGAGGAATAGGATTTCTATGAAGGTCTAATCCAAACATAGGAAGTATGGTGTCTATAGTTTTAGGTCATATGACTGGGAACATAATATTATGGAAACAATGGATGATATGTGTTTAAATTATCTAAGGTAATTTAAGTATGCTATGAACAAGTGAAGGGAATAAAATTTAAACCATAGTCTTGGAGACTTTCAAGTGAGGAGAAAGGATATGTTAAAAATATGCAATGGATTACCACTTTAAAATACAGGTTCCTGCATACTGTCATCAAATATTAAAGGATACAAAATAGGATTTTCCCATGAACGAAGTTAACACTATTTGAAAAACCCATTATGGGGGCTGTATTATATAGGTCCAACTGGGGTATATGATGCATAACCAAATAGTGACATCCTATGGCTGATAGACCTGTTATGTGGGATAATTATTCAAGTCCACCTAGTGGAACGTGCTTCATAGTCAAGAAAAAGATATCTTAGGTATAAAAAATTATTCCACCAAAATCTTAGGAAATATTATGAAAATATGAATGTATTCAAGATTATGTGTATGAAATGAGAAAAGGGTAATGTCCAATGCATAAGAGAAATATTTGGATCAATATTGGCCATGAGTTTGTATTCCCTTACATAGATCTCACTCATATGCATAATGGGGTTATCTTTTGTTTCCTTGATGAGATCTCTAAGTAGAGGACCCAAAATAAGGGCACCTTCATAGATTTTTAATTGTATGTGGGAGAGGGAAAAGTTTATTTTATCCCATGGTTGGGACTAGGATTTAATTCCTAGTTTTTTTCACTACATATTTTAATGGGATGAGAATCAATTCATACATAGTTCTCTGAGTATCATGTAGTTTATTGTAGTGTGGAAAGGATATTATGTTGTGGAGTTTAGAGTTATGTAGCAAGGAAATTATGTTGTGCAGTTTAGAGTCATGCTGCAAGGACATTAGCGAGTCTGATATAAAGATAAATTGAATGTTGCAGCTGGACTAGGGTGTATGGCCCAAGTGTCACTATGTATATTGTCAAAGAAATAATCAATCCACACGTAGTTATATCAGATAAAAGTTCATGTATAAGGTGAAAACCTGTATTGGTTATCCTCATGTAGATATGACTTGTTCATGGGAGAAAAGAGGCATTTTCATATCATGCTGCAATTGGGCCCATGATTGAAAATATGGACATCACTATGTATCTCATATAGATGAGAATAAAGCCACACATAGTTCTTATAGTTCCATATAGTTTATCATTATGCAGTGATTAGATGAAGTGATTCTGATGTGAAAAAGGAATATTATGGCTAAACTATGGGACAAGACCCGGGTGTCACCATGTATTTTGATGGGGAAAGAATAAAGACACACATAGTTCTTAAATAAAGGCTACCCCACCCTAATTTAATTCACAAGTGGGGGATAATGTGGGTTTCTTAAATATGGGTTCATACATAATATGAGAACTCATATTGATCTCCTCATGTATATCTGACTCATACATGGAAGAAAATAGGCATTAATTTCATGATGTTGTGACTAGTCCATGATTGAAAGTTTGGACAATACTACATATCTCATATAGATAAAAATCAATACATACATAGTTATTGATAGGGTTTCTTGTGTAGGTCTGATACATACATAGGGAGTGGAAGATTTTAACATTGCGGCTGAACTCGAGATAGGAGATCTGGGTATCACTACATATCTCATGGGGATGAGAATCATTCCAAAAATAGTTTTTGAATTCCCTTTTAGTTTAACGCCTTTCAATTTAGATGAAGATTAACCGACGTGAAAAGAAGGATATACTGCAGCTGGTACAGGGTTAAAACACATGCATCACAATGTATCTTTTTGGAGAAAAAATAAAGCAACACATAGTTCTTGAAAAATTCCCTATGCAGGTTTGATTCATACACAAAGGGAATGAAGGGGATTTTTTTCTATTATGGATAAGACCAATATCGGAGATCATGGTGTCTCTCTGTATCTCATTGGAATGAGAATCAAGCCATAAGTAGTTCTTGATAAGATTCCTCACACCAACTAGGTTTTGATGTGAGGAAGGGGGAATTTTTTTAGGTTATGGTTCGACCCAATATTGGAGATTTGGGCATCACTATATATCTCATTGGAATGAGAATCAATAAAAACATAGTTCTTGATGATATTCCTCACACCAACTAGGTTTTGATGTGAGGAAGGGGTTTTTTTAGTTATGTATGGAACTAAGATTGGATATCTAGGCATCATTACATATCTCATTAGAATAATAATCAAGAAACACATAGTTCTTAATGAGATTAATCACACCAACTAGGTTTTGATGTGAGGAAGGGGGGACTTTTTTACTTATGGATGGACCCAATATTAGAGATCTGGGAGTCACTATGTATCTTATTGGAATGAGAATCAATCTATACATAGTTCTATAAGAATCATGTTGTTTAAGATCTTGTGATGATGATGATAGTGACCTGACATGAAAGAAACATTGTGGCTGGACCATGGAGTAAGACCCAGGTGTCACCACTTATCTTACTAGGGGAAAGAATCAAGACACACATAGTTCTTGAAAATGGGTCCCTATGCAGATCTGACTCAAACATATGGAGAAATGGGCCACAAGTTCCACTAGTGAGTGGCAATTATGTGAGTAATGATTGCATATGGAAACTAATCATCTTTTAGAGAAACATAAGAAATACCAATTTGTGGTATCTTGGTGGATTTATTAACTTCAAATGAAAGAGATGTTAACCATATATTTTAATGTCATGTATCGAGGAAAAATGATGTCATGTAGCGAGGAAAAATGATGCCGTGTAGTTTAACATCATGCGATAAAGACAAAGATGCTACATATTTTAACTTCATGCAACATGGATGTGTATGGTTATATATAGTTTAACGTACCATGACTAAGATGATGGTTTCTATGTAGTTTATCATCTTGCAACTAGGACATATTCTATGTGATTACACAAAGTACTTATTCAAGAACCTTGCATTGATTGGAGTTTTAATGAGTTCTCCATCCATTGAGATTAGGGAATAAACTCCATTAGAGTGGACCTTATGTATGGAGTAAGGTCCTTCCCACTTTGGATCAAGATTTGGAGGATTTTTTACCAGTATCATTATAATCCTGAGGACTAATACCAATTCTTCTTGAAGAAATGAATATAGGTGAACATTCTTTTTGAAACCTTGTGTTATTATTTTATAATAGAGTTACAAATGATGAAAGGTATGAAATATCTTTTTTTTAATCACTCCATCTCATATAGCCTCTTCTGAGACTGCCCATATATAGATAACTAGACACATATGGAAACTCAAATTGAAGAAAATTGAACTTCAATGGGTAGGATTACTTCTGCTGCGTATACAAATGAGTACGGAGTTGCTTGTGTAGCAGTACAGTTAGTAGTCCTGTAAGCCCATAAAGCATGTAAGAGTTTATCAGGACAAGATTTATTATATTTATCCACCATATTCAATAGTATATTATATATGATCTTGTTTAAATCCTCTATCTATCCATTAGACACTGTATGATAGTGGGATGAATGGTTGGATTTGATACTTCGCTCCTGATATAACTTCATTACCTGAGCAGAATAGAAATTGGTTTATTTTCTATCAATATCATATGAGTGACACCAAATTTGGTGATGATATTATCTTTTAAAAAGATAGCAATTATTTTGGCCCCAACTTATTTGAGAGGTATTCCCTCAACCCATTTGTATAAGAAATCACTAGTAGTGGGGATGTACGTGAACTGCTTAGCTATAGATGGAGGATAGGGCCCTACTACATCAATTACACATATAGAAAATGGCCAGGAGTATTTAGATATATGTATAAAATATGGGGGTTGATGTATGAAGCTGGAATGCACTTAGCAGGGATGACACTTTTCAGTGAAATCTATACAATCCTACATCATCAAAGTAAAGAAATATCCAAGTCTTCGAATTTGATCCAAAATCCAATGCCCAGACTGGTGGGCATGACAAGATCCTACATGAACTTGTTTCATGAAAACTACAGTCTCTTATACATCAATTCATCTGAGGAGGATTCTATCAAAGCCTCATTTATAGAGTATCTTCTAATGATCAGGGCCATCATAAATAATGAAATTGACCACATGACATCGGACCTGTTCCTTCCCAACTTTATCCAGTGGAAGTACCCTGTTTTGAAGATATTTCATTATGGGTGTCATCCATCCCGTTTTATGACCATATGTCTTGTAAATTAGACTAATTTCATTTATTTCCTTTATTCTGATTTGAAAAAAAGGTGAAACCACACAATGATGGGCAATGATGGTGATTTTTTTTTCTGGATTTGGATCTTCCAAGGCTGGGGCTGCATTTTCCAATGCATTAGCTTGAGATTTTTGTGATTGTGGGATGTAATAAAGTGTTGGATCTGAGGGAAATTAATCCATTAACCCTTAAAAATAATCACATAGGGGAATTAGGTCTTCTTTTTTGAGAGTAATCCCCATCGATCTGTTTGATTACCAATTCTGAATCACCTTTCACTCCCAGGTGATTCACTGGTAACTGGAGTGCTAATTCTATGTCTGCAGTGAGATCCTGATACTCTGCCTCATTGTTGGTACCACCTTTTGATAATAAGAAGGATTATGGAAACACTTCCTTCTTTGGGGAGATAAGAACACTCCCTAACCGAACTTTGTTGAGCTTAGGGTTTTCCATCATCTTCCCTATTGGACTTCTAGAAGCACCATAAATGTACATTTCCTATATTAAGAGACTATCTTGAATAGATAATATTTCTTCATTAGGAAGTTTAGTATTCAATTATGTCTCTTCCATAGATGGGTTCTCAGTAAGGAAGACTGCTAAGGCTTGGACTTTTACTACTTTCTAAGTCACAAATTGTATGTCAAACTACTGCAGAATAACTTAACACCATACCAGATGTCTTGTAAGCATAGGATGATTGAGGATAAATTTGAGTGGGTTATTTCAAGATACCAAGTGGACCTCATGATGCTGCAGATAGTGCCTCATCTTTTGAACTGAAAATATTAGTGTTAGGAAACTCTTCTCAATATCTGAATATGAAGTCTATTCATTGAGCATGGTTTTATTGAGATAGTAAAGGCTATTTTCATTACCAACACCATTCTTCTATGCAAGGAATAAACCCAGTGATCACTCTAAGTATATCACATAGAGAATGAGATGTTTTCCTTCTACAAGTGGTATTAATACCTGTGGGTTCAAGAGGTATTTATTGAGTGTTTCAAATGATTCTTGGAAGCCATTGGTCCATTGATATGTGACCCCCTTCTTCATCAATTTGGTGAAGGGAAAAAACTTTCCTACTAGATTGGCTATGAATCACCGGATATAGTCCAAGTGTACTTGTAGTCATCTTAACTATATAAGGTTTCAAGGAAGTGAAATGAAAAGGATTGATTTAGTCTTATTGGGATCAAATTCTATGCCATGATGACGAATAATAAAATCAAGAAAGTTTCCCAAGGTTACCCCGAAAGAACATTTCCAGGGGTTCATCTTCATATTATGATGTTGATGCTTACTAAAAATGGTTTATAATTCATCGAAAAGATAATATAATTTCTTTTATTTGACCATTAAATCATCAACGTAGCATTATAAAAATTTCCCCCAAAATGGTTTTAAGATATGATTCATAGCATGTTGATATGTGGAACCCTCATTCTTTAATCCAAGGGGCATCACTCAATAGAAAAATACTCCTTGAGAGGCTCTGAAGGCTGTAGATTCTTCATATTCTGGGGCTATTTAGATTTGGTTATATTCAGAGTATCCATCCATGAAGGAGAGAGCTTTATAGCTAGTTGTTGCATCAATAAAGAGTTCTGTGATTGGAAATGGGAAGTCATATTTGGGATAATTCCGGTTGAAATCTCTAAAATCAATGAAAAATATGATTTTATCGTTCTTCTTTTTTCACAAGGAAAATATTATCTATCCATTTGGGATATTTAACCTCCCCGATAAAGACATATTTGATAAGCTTGTCGACTTGAACCTTAATTTTGGAGGCATGAGTTGGGTGCGTTATTCTTGCTGCCAACTTAAATCCCCGATTCTCTTATAGAAAACCCAAATAATGGGTGGATATGTCGGGGTCAAGGCATGGAATTTTTGTATAGTTACAGGAAAACACATCCCAATGTTTCTTTTAAAAATGAAGTATATATTTAATTCTCTTTAGGAGTCAGGGACGCACTAATCAAAGTGGACTGTGGATCTAACTTTGTACCTAGATTTATTTATCTGATTTCATCTAAAGTGGTGGATATGCCTTCCTAAAATGCTAGATGGGAATCCCTGAGGTCTTCTTCTTCTTCATATTCCTCATGTGTTACTGATTACACCAATTCTCAGAGGATGGCTTAGAGGATAACCGATGAAGAAAGTTTTTTAGTATTAGAAGAGGAGTCAGTATTTGGACATCCAGAAGAAGAGGAAATCATTTCTAATTCAAATAATGATGGGGTATTTTCCATAAGATCTAGAGGGAAAATAATGGGTTGATAATCATCATCACTATCTTTCTCCATTAATTCGATAAATTCTTCCATCCAAACTAATGAAGTGAAGGCTTGTTGAAGCTTGGGGGATGTAATGTAGGCATTTTCATCCAGGCCTTCATTACTACTTGGAGACTTGATGAATTCTTCTATAATTTTAGGTTCAATTAATACAACTAACATTGTGGAAGTTACTAAATGCGTGTCTTGAGTGGGGTATACCATTTTAATTTTATTGATAGTCAACATGTAATATGAACTAAGATGATTGAATGGGTTAGCTGAGATATTTTACATACCATTCAGTGCATTGATTCTTGTTATATACTTTACTACGGACCATTTTCCTCTTGTTTGATAGAACTCTGCATCAATATACTGAATTTCACAAGTTTTGAATGGGGAATTGTCACCATGAAATTTCCCAATTTGAAAATTGAATAAATACTTGATACATTGGTGTTATGGTGAAGGAATAGACACATGATGATGTATCCAAGGCATTCCTAACAGAATGTTCAAAGCTGTATCCTATCAAAAAACCAAGAAATCTGAATCAGATATTGGATCCCCAAACCGAGTTCTAATTGTAATCTCTCTCATAGGTTCGTGTTCATTATTGTCATAACCTTGCAACATCATAGTGGAGGGAGACATGTCAAATTCAGTGATACCCAATGGATGAAGTGTACATATGGGAATGAGGTCGACTCCTGAGCCATTATCAATGAAGGCTTGTTAGATGTCGGTATCATTAACCTTTACAGATAGATACAAGGGTCTGATGTGTCAATGTAAAACATCATCCTCATCTTGGTCCCTGAAAGATATGACTACATGACATTATGCATGATCATTCTCTATACGGTAGACCTCAGAAGAAAAAAACTCGTTTTCAAACTCTCAAGGACTAACAAAATCCTCAATAAGTGATTCTAAAAGATCTTTTGAATATTCATAGAATCCAAGATTGATAAATTGGATGGTACATAGGCTAGTTTCTTAAAAACTTTGTACTTATAGACCAGATATCTGAGCTTCCCTGCATGGATATATTCTTTTGCAGATGCCTTGGGAGCTGATGTACCTAATGTTGATGGACCATCCTTTCAAGTAAGAGTTGTAAGTACTTCTTCTCTTGGTGGATTAGGTTGGCTAGGCCTTCCCACCCACCAATGAGATGGAAAAATAGCCTCTAACTAGTATTCAAAGGTGATTATGTCAGGGAATACTCTGTCATATGTGGGAGAGTTTCCCTATTCTTGCTGATCCTACTGGAGGAATCTCCCATCAGTTTCTGTTGTATAAACTGTTCGAGTGGGGGTATGGTTGAAGTAGTGACTTCTGGAATGACCACATCTTCCCCTATATCCTTGACCTCAATGACTCTGCCTTTCAGTTTCCCAATCAAATTTAGGTAAATAAGGTTTATAATCAAAATCATCATTTGGGAAGGGATCCATTAAGTGAATGAAATTAACAGAGCCAAAAATAAACTCTTCTTCTGACAAAGATTCATCCTGATAGGTCGACACTTGTTTTTCCATTTTTCGGGGTGGTGCCCATGATTTTGAGATAGTTGGCATGAAATCTTCCAAATTCAAGGAAAAATTTGGCCTTGAAATGAGCTCATATTCTTTTTACTTATCTTTGTCCTTCTTTCTTTGAGGATTGGACTTTGGAGGACTAGTCTTTTGATGAAGATGTCTTTGATGCATCAGAAGTGGAAAGAGGTATAGTTAGTTGTTCTAGTTGTGTTCATAGAAATGTGTTATTCTGATCAATCATTTTCCTGACCATACAGTCATCAAACTTCTATGCATTCATACTTTTGACTTCCCTCCATTTTCCTTCTTCCTCTGGATTAGTAGTAGAAATAGATGCTACCTAGGATAATGAACTTTTCAGTTTCAATTTCCCCGAGTCCACCTTCTTTTGAAAGAGATATTTGAAAACAAAACACTCTTGGATGGGGTGCCCCAACCTTTGATGGAAGGGGAAGTAGTTTGGGAGGTCCTCATATCATTCTTTGTTCGGATTATTGGGCCTTGGAAACTAGATTAAATTGTTTTCCAAGGTTGAAATGAAGTATCTGAGAACTTGTTCATTTCGAAAAGAATAAACTTTGTTCTTTAAATCCTCAAATAGTCTTTGTCTCTGATATTTTTGATCATATTGATGAGGCGGTCATTATTGCTGATGCTCAAGAGGTGGAGCCCTACATTATGATGAGGGATTTAAAGTAGGATAGGGTTTAGGTGCTTTCTTAAGTGTAACTATAGAAACCTATACTTTTTCTACTATTCTTCCCATAGATCATGGGATTACTCGATATTTGGATGTAGTATTTGTTATGGAGTTTTCTACCTATTGAGAAATCAAGGATAAATCCTGAAACCCTCTTGTGTATTTCATAGGGATTAAATGTGTGCACAACTCATCATGGAGGTTTGATACACAAATATCCAACATTTCTTCTTGAGGGATTGATATATTCAAGGAGTATGTTAATACTTTCCACTGAGCGATGAAATTTTAAAATCTTTCATTCTCCCTTTAATTATAGTTTGTAAGATCGAAGATTGTTGTCTTCTGCAGTGTCGATATGAATTAGAAAATGAATTTTTGACCGAGATCTTTCCATCTAGTAATTGATCAAGACTGGAAACTTGTATACTGTTTCAACCCAATCCTTTTCACACCATGTATTGTTAGGGAGAGACGGTCCCACCATTATTGGGCAGTGTATCCTTATTTTTTATGTTATTAAGGAGGTGCCACATTTGTATGATCCCAGTGGACGATTTCAAAGGAGGACTACATGTACGTTCAATCGACCTATGCTAGGTACGATTCCCTTGGATGGTCTCCAACAGGTTTATTCATGGAGCCAGAAACACCCAATGGACCTGATAACCATGATTTATGGACCTACATTAAAAATGTAGGAACACGTTGGATGAAGATTTGGCCAACGATACTTTAGGAATCTATTGGTCAAGAGAATGGGAGGTCGGGCTCATCATACCCTTTTTGGGGGAATTATTGCATACTCTGGGACTCTCTTATAGATTTAAGCCATTTTTATATGTTCTTAAATCCTCAGTTCATTCCTGAAGAGTGTATCCATGGGTTACCCTATGGTTACTGGATTATCATAGATATACATGGATTTTATGCCATATAGACAATGTTGACTTAAGCCATGCAATGAGGAACTTTGGATTTTACCATCATCTAGGAGTGAAAGAAGTAGGTTTGATGTTGGGTTCAAGCCCATAAGATGGGATTCCTGTGTATCTTCATGAGAGAAATTAGATCCCACATAGTTCGGTGTTGCTTAACTGGACACATCGCCTCTTAAGGTTGTGTGATAAGCACCCATCCATTCAGTTTAACATCATGCGATGAGGGCGTCCAGGTTAAATATGCTTGGTCAAGACTTGGTGTGGGACTCATTTCGAGGCATCCTAAAGTTCCTAGAAGATATGTGGTCTCTCATGTGGACATGAACCTTCTAATCACACGGTTTGAAGAACATTAGGGTTGATTTGAGGGTCGAATTTGGACCTAAGAGAGGAATCCCATGTATCCTGGTAAAATGGGGAATCAAAGTCTTCAGAGTTATAGAATAATGAGGAATTATACTCTATGGAAGCCTAAAATGAGGGAATGGTTGCTTGGGGCTTATACAGAGGTGATTCCCATTTGGGGGACGCGATTGGATGAACCCTTTTGAGAGGGAACCCCTTTGATCTTGGGCCTTCAAGATGGCGTCGTACGTATCCTGGCATGAATAGGAATTAGAGTTATCATAGTTCTTTTAGATTGATGGTTATACCTATGAGGAGGCCCATTTTTTGGGGGAATAATTGGGTGAACCCTTTTAGAAGGGCACCCCTTTGAGGTAGGCCTTTAATGTAGGGACCCTATGTATATTGGTTTGAATAGGAATTATAGTCGTCTTAGTTTGTTTATCTTGGGGTTGGGAGAATGATTTACCATCACAAACCCCTAAGACCATGTGATCCATGCTTGGTGTGAGAAACAAGAGGGTGTGAGAGATTCAATAAATGAACACTTTCTCTTTTCTACTTATGAAAAAGGAGGATGACAATGGTGAAATATGTTGTGGCTATAAGCCTGATGGGAGAGGGAAAGAGCATTGGGTGTGTCAATTCCCTGACATAGTATCACATTGAGCCAATAGTGGATGATGGTGCAAAGTAATTAACTCTTCAATGTGGGATGAACTTGGAAGTCATGTGGTTCATATCTTGTAATTTTAAGGAATTAACTCAATGGGAGTGACCGGTAATGTGTTCTAGGCAAGGGGTGGAATGTCGCCTCTCATCAAAAGGAAAGGAGAGCATGATTACCTTGACTGATCATTGTTCCTCATTGAATGGAAAAGAAAGTGATCATCCTTGATCCCTAGAACATGGAGGACCATGTTAGTATCCCATGTTTGGGCTCTGGGTTACCATGGGAATGTAGACTTAGATACATTTCGGGGGGTCCGAACCGTTGTGGGGATAGCCTATGTGAATCCACTTACCTTGGGTATGCAGACTCAGAGGGGTGTGTTGATGCACTCAACGATATGATCATACAGGTCCAAAGAATTATGAGGACGCTAGAATGGACCACCATGTACCAAATTGGTAGGTGGTCCTGGATGTGGTTTTCCACGCTGCTTCAGCTTCCATCTGCATACTAATTCAGTACGCATCGTAGTTTTCAATCCGCATCGCGATGCGCTATGCAGAGCGCCGAATTGAAGAAGGATCCTAAAACCTGTGGTTCATGGGGAATTTATCAGTGAGGAATTTATGGTTCACGATGGAACCAATTAGGTTTTTGGTTCACCAATTATTATTATGTTCCTTCTTTTTATGGTTCATGGTTAGTTATAGCTATGGAAAATTGGTTTGAAATTCGCACTTCGTTGGTGATTCAAAATCAAATTCAGAATCTTTCCTGTATTCAAATTCTTTCTCCCATCCCCTTGGGTATCCTTCATGCTCTCTTCCACCAATCTATGCTCTCTCTTCATCGGTCTTCCCTTTCAATTCCTCATGTGTCCCTTTTATCAAGCACATGGGAAATCATATCTGTGGGCATCTGGCATCATTTGCGGAAGGCCATGAAGATATATCTCAACCCACAGAAGACTTGGTCAACTAGGGTTTGCGGAGGTAGTGTTTCACAAGTTGTGGTTTGCATAACCCTGTCAGCTTGCTCCATTTGTGAACTGTTGAGTTCATGGGATGGTATGCAGATGGAATTTCTGAACTTGATTCCACCAATGACATGGTTCGCACTATCCAGGGTTTGCTGGCCATCACCCCACGGGCCAATGCCTTGTAGGTCCTTCCACGCACAGTGGTTCTTGATTCATGTGCTCCATGAACCATTCACAGTGATGGTACATGGGTCACTAAAACTCTTGAAAAAATTGATTTCTTCAAGTTTCTTCTCAAATTCGCTATTCAATTTGCATAAATTTTCTTTGATAGACCTATAGAAATGTTTTATTCCTTATGAAAATTGATTGTGGGAGTATTTAATTCCCCTTGTGAAGTTTTCAAGACCCTAAAAATCCCCCCTCTCGGAATGGAGTCCATTTAGAATGAAGAGGAGGCTATTCCGAAGTATAAGTAGTCTTGAACTAAAGTGGTTTGTGGTAGAATGGGTAGGTCCAGTAGGGGGTACCACACCTATTTATAGGGGCCTAGATCATTTTCCTTTTAGAATTTTTTGTGGAAAAAAGTTCTCTCAACCTCTCCTCAGCTTCCTTTGCATCCACATACTGACTCCTTCATGAAATCCATTTTCACGAACCACATTGAAGGTTTCAAAAACTAAAATCTTCACAATTTGTTCTTACCAAGAACTGAATTTTGGGTTTGCAAACTGCATAACGGAATTTAGAACTTAAGTACAGAATTACATGTAGGATAACACTACACAATATTCATGCTCGTACATTGAAAATTAAACTGGAAAACTAAACTTTAAACATTATTAAATCAAAAATAAAATTTTAATAAGAAAACTTTGAATTTTAGCATGGAGAGGCCTTCGTTCGCGGTTTATTCCTTTTGTGAACCACTTGGTTTGATAGCTGATGCTCTGTGGGCCAACTCCTCACGGGACTTCCATATACCGAGGTCGTATGAGGGATATTGCTTCCTCGTACTGATTCAGTACATAAGAAATGACCTTCGTATACCATTTCTAGGATAAGTACATGAATCCCCATGCAGACCCTCTTTTTAAGTCCCATGGACACTTTTGTGGCTCTTATCCAACTATTTTCTCATTGGACTAACTTTTTTGTGGTCCTTTGGATATTTTTGTGAAAACTCCAATGTCTCTTCCACAGATATTGATAGAATCAACCAAGATGAGAGAAGCCATGATTGAGGAAACTAAGGACCATCTTTGATCTTCCATTGTTCCACGAGACAATTCCTTAAAATATCTTCCTACTCTAGAGATTCTAGATTACCCCTTATCTATCTAGCTACTGCTATACGCCTTTGGTATTTCTAATGATGTCCCTTTTCCATTGGCTAACCATAATACTCAGTTAATTCTCATAGAAGCACCCTAAGGGTGTAATCTATCCAATATTTCTTCAACAAGAGTAATCATAACTACTCCTATTCAAGATAAAGTGTTCATACTAAAAGTCTTGGTGTGGACACAGAGTAATCCTAGTTTTCGCAACACTTCCTCGAGACTAGTCACCCAGGAGTACCCATCTAATGTCAACATTTCCTGAGAAAAACCTAATGGTGGGTGCAGCACCAAATGGGACCTGTAAGCTAGAGTATGATTTCCCAAAAAATGGGACTGAGCATTCTAGGTACATCAAATCTATTTGGATTCCCCTAATCAGTTGGAAGTGGTGAACTTGTACCAGGTAGCTTGGGTTTCCCAGTTCATAGTTTTCTCTCCATGAGAAATCCTACCCGAACTACTGAGCCACTAGTGTTATAGTACAAATACTTTCCATTTATTGCATGGAGAGGGGGGGATCAGCTTATGGGGCATCCACCATCTCAGAGGACTAACCATTCTTGGAAACATGTAAGAATAATTTCTTATAGCAACTACTACTTGGGACAATTCCAACCATGTGTCCCCATTTACAAGGAGCCTACTGGTCATGGTAGAGGGGCTGCTTGATCACCCCTCTAATATCTCTATCTTATCCCATTTGGGGATTAAATATGGTCATATCTATAGGTAAATGGGCCTAGGACAAGGGACCACCACATTATAAATCATCTAACCCATCAGTATTGAAAAATTTTAGGGTCATATTATGCCACCCTCAAAGTGCGACGATACACTACCTGAGGATACAAGATTTGACCAGACGTGTCACTTGAGCTTAAATTAGTAGCTTTATTCACCATGTTTTGAGCGAATGGCTCTTCCAATCCCGTGATGTATAAAATAGGGTCATAGTTTGTACTCTGATGATGGAGACTATACTGGAAGAGGGTCAACCAATTAATCTAGCCATTCCTACTCTTACTCAAATTTATCAGTTGTTTGGGAAGATACAAGAAAGTAAAACTCCACACTTTCTTAGCAGACCATTTCAATTTCATTATGGGTGGAAAGTAGAACATTTCCATTACTATGAATATCGATATACTATGAGGGTTCCTCATTCCAACTTTCACCTTTCACTTATTAAAATTCTCGTTGTTTTTTCTATGACTTCAAGAATTATCGATGTGGTAGGGCTGCTAAATGATGCTTCTTGCTTTTCTTTTGCACTATACCCTACACATCATGGGTCAGTAAGGGGTGATGGAATAAGTTATTCAGAGGAGTGATCATATATCATCTTTATTAGAGACGGAATGCTAACTTCTTTCATAGATCAAATGGTTATTTGTGATCCATACACCCCCTATCAGTTTGCTAGGAAATTCAAGTGCCTTCAACAGACCGTGCTTCTTCCTTCTATCCAGTTGAGGGGAAAATCTAATCCCACAATTATTCTACAATTATGGATTATAATGATGTGGTAAGGTGACACCATGGAGGTTATCATCCATAATACAATTTGATCCAACTTTTTATCATTGGAGTATGCCCAACTGTGGGTGTACTGTTACCTTAACAGGGTGCTAGGAAGACCAATTCAATGGTTCCAAAAGCCATTAACCATCCTTCACCCTTATTGGACCATGATGACTATGCCATATATGCCTCTCCCTATGGAGAACATGATGGCCACACCATCTTTTCCTCTACCTATGGTGAGAGGACCCTCGATCCACCATCAAATGTGTCTGGATGAGGTGTCATCTATGTAGCCCATCTCGGTAGGGAGTTATTTAGACTGCTCCCCTCCTATGGATACTGTTCACGTACATAATAAGGTTGGCTCCGATAGAGTGCCACTGGATATCATGGAAGTCACGACCAGTCCCCCGTGTCCAGCTCCAGGGGTCAAACCATCTGTGGGGAGGGAGATCCCTCCTGCCTAGGTAACCTATCTTAGGTGTCTTCCCACTGCTGTAATGATGATTCCCACCTATAGACCCATTTTAGTGGGGGAGGACCAAGGCCCTAGTACTGCGGGGAGACATTAAGCGGTATGACAACAAGCATGGCGTCATTTATGTTCCCTTGTTGCGGAAATCCCTTTAGATAACTTCACCAATGAAACAGACAACTTTCAGTGATTATTTTCTGAATTGGGTTTGGGTGGCTTTGATTACCGGCATCTACACTTTCTTATTTACCATATTATCATAGCTTAGGAAGACCTTCCTTCTTGTGAGGAAAAAATTGCTAGATTCGATTCTTCAAAACATCAGGTAATGAACTTCTAAGATGTTTTTGATGAACTCGATTATTTGACGGTTGCGGAGGCGAAGGCTCATGACTTGGTGGTCACCCAAACATAAGAGATATGAGAATTCATGGCCCACATGGCAAGGTTTAAGGATCAATGTCCTCTCCAGGTGCCTAATATGAAGCTATCAAGAATAAAGGGTGGGATCTCAAAGCCATTATGGAATACATATGCCTGATGGTCGAAGATGAGGTGGAAGAGAGAGTTACTTTAGAGAAAACCCATGATAGCCCATAAAAGTCTCTTGTAATTTTTACGGAAAGGGAGATCTGAGCCTCACTGTAATTTTCATGAATTTTGATGTACTCACTTTGTTTTGATACCATGGAAAGACTCCAAACTGGGGATGTTCCTCCATTTTTTTGTGTTTTTTTTCTTCGGTACTAATGGAACCATTTAATCCTCTAATACTTCTTCTTTTAATTTTCCTATAATGTCAATCAATCACAATTGACTATATAAACACCATTTCAATCAGGTATTAATTTTAAACCATCATTCGAAACCAGTAAATTGAATTAGGCTCTAATTTTTTCCTGATGCACAGGACTCAGCGAGCATAGTTCGACTATTTCTGGGGTTTCATGGAAAACCTCATGAAATTTTGTGCCTTTTTCCATTATGTCCCTAATTTTTTATTAATCCTATTTGGTATGGGCTTATCTGGTATAACTTGACTTCTTATTAGGCCTCCCTTTGTGGGTTTTTGATCTAACAAGATTTATGTCTCTTTCTAATATTTGATAGCTCAACATTTTTTCCTAAACCATACATAGTATAAGTTTATCGATCTAGTACTCAACTTCTATCTAGGGGTGCCCTTTGTGGGTTTTCACTCTGGTGAGTATTATGTCTTTTTTTTGGTGATTTATAGTCTTCCCAATCAGACTTATTACTGATGTTTTAGGTTGAACATCTTTGACCAAAATTGATGGGGCATGAGGTCCCAATTCTGGATTCGTCAGTTGGAAATGTCCTAATAACTCTCAGACATGAATATGGAATTTTTATTGACCCTTAATTTTTGAGTATTGGAAGAGTATGGGTCTTGGGAGCCATTTTTGGAATACGGTGGTAGGAAAGGTCTCTCTTGAGGACAAATTTTCCTTTGGTTGACAACCGTTTTGTAGGAGACATATGCAGAGACATCGAGGCATGATGTGCATATTAAAAAAAAGTTTCTGTAGGACACTTTCCTTCCATCTCTGATGGGCTGGGAGATTTATAACACTTTGGATTTGTTTTGAGTTTGGTAACCATAGTGGGTGGACTATCTGAGGGATGATGTCTAAAAGTATTAGGAAAATTTGTATCGGATTTGAATAAGAAACCACTCCCACACAAATTTATATTATGTAAGGAAGAACCGGTGAATGGTATAGTTTAACATCATACAACTAGGAAACTTGAAACCTATTATAGGAGATCATTTTACTATAACCAAGAGAGAGTAACTGATTCATCAGTTCAATTAGAAATGCTTTTCATTTTTAGGAATTTGAAAGGGGAAAATTATGTAAATTGTAATCTAGGGGGTTTCTAAATCCTAGGAGTTGGATGAGACATAAATGTCATGTGAGCGTACAGAAACTAGAAATGACTCTCCTAAGGATGAATTTTCCTTTGGTTGACAGCCATTTTGTAGGTGACATATGTAGAGCCACCAGGGCATGATGTGCATAGTCAAACAAAGGTGTCCATAGGAAACTAGCCTTCCATATCTGATATCCATGATGAATTATGGATATTGAGACCTCTATGGACACAACATATGGATTATAAAGGGGTTATTCCTAAAAATTAAAGGGGGAATTTCTTTGGAAAAACTTTACCAGGAAAACCAGAAATATGTGGGGGTATTTTGTTTTTCATACGTGAATCAACTTCCCACATAGGGATGGGGCATTCTTTATTTTGTAGAAGCCTTAAGAGATACCAGAGATGAATTGGGCCAGGATGTTCTGATATATCCAGGATGTGAGTGGGAAGGAGAATGTAAAACATGAATTTGACGGTTCTTGAATCAGGAAGGATGTTATGGGGATTGGGAGCTATTAGGTGCCCCAAGGTAGGAGAAGAATCTTCTGATGATGGATTTTTCTTTGATTTATGGCCTTTTTGTAGGCGACATATGCAGAGCCACTAGGGAATGATGTGCATAGTAAAAAAAAGTTTTCTGCTGGACACTGACCTTCCATCTTTGATGGACATTGATGGTTATGGGGATCCAAGATTACCCAAAGTAAAGGGTTTGATGTGTGGTAGAAGTGTATCCAGATACATTAGAAATGTCAAGGATATGATTTCCCTTGGGATCAAGTAATCCCATATATAGATGTGTCTCATACTTAAGGTAAGTCATCCATCCCATATTTGGATTACCCTGCAATTTAAAATCATACGACCAGGACTTGGGTTTCCTTTTGAGGAAGGGAATCATAACATTGCATTTTAGGATCATTCTTATATGACAAGAATCCAGGAATGATTTGATATGATGTCATGGTGGATATCCTATTGAGGTCCCTAAGCTCATGTGATCTAAGATCGGTGTGAGAAACAAGGGATTATGATGATTTTAGGTCACCAATTAAGAATGGAATAATCAATGGTAGAGAGCATTTTATTCTTAGACCAATGATATGCAGTTTAATGTCATGCAACAAGGATGAATTACACACAATTTATCATCTTATGGGGTGGACATAGGGTAATCTTGATATGGAAGAAGGGAAATAATATTACACTTAAGCAGACCTGTAAATAGGATTTTTCTGGGGATTCTCTGCATTGATTCATTTCATTCATAGAAAAGGGGACACTTTTGGCCTTGAAGTTTATCATCATGCAGCAAGGACGTCGGCATCACAGTTTACTATCATGTTGCAGAGACAAATTTTTATAAAGACCATAAATAGCTTTGAGATGATCGTAGTCAAGATATTATGGCATTACTTAGACTTGAGTGATGATATAAGGGTTAAACCATTTTCCCAAGGTCACATTGGATTGGGAGGAATAACATAGGGCTTGGAAGCCATTGGGAATAAAGAAATAGGAAAAGACTCTCCTAAGGAAGAATTTTCCTTTGTTTGATGGCAATTTTATAAGAAACATATATAGAGCCACTGGGGAATGATGTGAATAGTCAAACAAAGGTATTCACAAGACACTGTCTTTCCATCTATGATGGCCATGGATGTTTATGGGGACCCAATATTTTATGGAGTTTAGAGTTTGACAAATGAGAAAGATGTGTCTCAGAATGTAATAAATATCCAGACCATGATTATCTATGAAACATGGAAGCATCTACATATATTTGACTCATATTTAGGGGGAAGCATGATCTTTTGACTCCTTTTGGGCATCAGAATTCAGACTTAGAATTTCTATCATCCCTTTGCATTTTTTTATAGAAAATTGGAGGCATGTTCGGGATCTTTTAAATCTGAGAATTGGGAAACACATGATTCTTGAGGAACCTTTCAGTCTAATGTCATGCATTTAGGACATTTCATTCATTCCCATATGAAGGTTTGACCTATGAAAAGAGGAAGGGGCATTTCCCCCTCTTTTTTTAAAAGTGGCGATTGGACCAGGATGGAGGATCTAGACGTCACTACGTGTCCTCTAAGGATAAGAATCAAGCCACACATAGTTCTAGAAAGGAATTACCTAAATAGGTCTAACCCATATGTAGGGAAAAGGGGAAGTTTTGTTTCTTAATGGATGGACCAAGATTTGGGATCAAGGTGTCACTATGTATCTTATATGGATAGAATCAAACTGCACATAGTTCTGGACATATCCTCCCTGTAAAAGTCTAGTCCGTGCATAGGGAGGGGGAAGGAATTTTAAATGATGGATGAATTGGGATGTGATATCCGGTTATCACTATGTATCCTAGTGAGATAGGAATCAAACCATACATAGTTCTTAAAAGTTCCCTATAGAGGTTTGGTCCATGTGTAGGGAAACAAGAGGGAATTTTTCTTTGATTGGTGGTTGGGCCAGGATGCTAAATCCAGGCGTCACTACATATCCTATAAGGGAAGGAATCAATACATACGTAGTTCATTAAATTCCCTCCCTTTATAGGTCCAGTACATACATAAGGGGGGTTTATTCTGATTTCATCCCCTATAGGAGCTGGGTCTATCATATCACTATATGATTTTTTTACGAAAGGAAACCCTTACCACCGATCCTAAGATCACATGAGTTATACTTGATGTAAGAAACAAGTAGAGACAAGGATTTCCCTAATATTATGGGGTTATAGAGTATATAACTGGGGTATTATATTTCATGTGATGGTTGGGCCAAGATCAAGGGTCGATGCATTGCTACATATCCTAAAAGGGAAGGAATCAATCCATACATAGTTCTAGATTTCCTTTCCTATGTTGGTATGACCTATGCATAGAAAGGGGGTGGGGAATTGCTATATTTTCCTCGCATGAACTGGACTTATATGCGATGAAATGTTAGATGGAACACAATAACTACCATGTAGTTTAATATCTTATGGTTAAGAAAAAAATGTTATGTAGTTTAGCATCATGCAACATGGATGATTTTGACCCTAAAGATTAACATCATGCATTAAGTACAATTTTGACCCAACAGTTTAACGTAATGTGGTATGGATGAATATATCATGTAGTTTATCGTCATGCGATTATGATGATGATTCTATGCAGTTTAATGTCTTGTATCTAGGACATTTTATCATCCCTTTTCACGTCATGCGATGAGGATGATTTATGTTTCTATATAGTTTTACATCCTATATCTAGGAAAAATATGTCACTATGTAGTTTAACATCTTTCAACTAAGACATTGGTTAATGGTTCATATGAAGTATTTCTTCAAAAACCTTACATTGGTGGGAGCTATGGTGAGATGTTGATCCATTGATATCATGAAATATTCTCTATTGGAGTAGACCTTATGTATGTCATATGACCCCTACCACTTTGACTCAAGATTTGGGGGTTTCTTCCCAAGTATCATTGGGGATCTATAGACCAACACCATCTCTCCTTCGAGGAAAGACTGAAGGAAAACCTTTTTGTTTAAGGCTTGTATGATTCGGTTTTAGTAGATTTCCAAATGGTGCATAGTGTTCAACTTTTTCTTATCCAGTCACTCCAACTCGTCAAACCGTTTCTAGGATTACTCATCCATGGAAAGTTGATCACAAATTGAAATACAGAGTAATGGAACTTGAAATTTGATGGGAAGAACCACTTCTGTCCCATAAACTAGTGAGTACGAGGTTGGCTGGGTGGTAGTGTGGGTCATGGTCCGATAATACCATAAAGCATGAATAATCTCATCTAGCCACGATTTATTTTCCTTGTCTAACATGTTCTGGATTATTTTGGACATAGTCTTGTTGAAATCCTCAATCTTCCTGTTGGCTACTGCATGATAGTGGGATGAATGGTTGGCTTTGATTCCATATTCTTGGTATAATTTTTCCAACTCAGCAGAGTATAAGTTGGTTCCATTGTCCAACAGTATTGTATTATGGACACCAAATATGGTAATGATGTTGGATTTCACAAAGCTAATGATTTTTTTACCCTGACGTCTTTAAGGTGTATGGATTAATCACATTTAAAGAATAAGTTGGTTTTTGTGAGGATGAACTTAAATTGTCTCGATGTGGTGGGAGGATATGGTCCCACGACATCTATCTCCCATATGAAAAATGTCCAGGAGTACTTAGCTATGTGAAGTAGCTCTAGGGGTTAGTGAATAAAATTGGCAGGAACTTGGTAGGGATGGAAGTTCTCGGTGAATATGTCACAATCCTTTATCATAATGGACCAATAGTATCCAAGCCTTCAAATTTTATGGGAGAGCTTGGATACTGATTAGTGTGCTCCAAAAGTTTGAACATGCACTTCTTTCATTATGACATTTGTCTCTTCTCTATAAATTCACCTAAGAAGGACTCTATCAAGGCCTCGTTTGTAGAGAACCTTTTCTTGGTTTACACTAGTGCACAAGAAAAGATTAACTGCCTTCCTCCAGATCTGTTCTCTTCCATCCCAATCTGGTGGGATTTCCCCCCTCAAGAGGTAATTTTTAATGGGATTCATCCAGCCGGTGGTGTGACCATAGGGTTCAGTAAGGAGAATAATCTTGTAGATTTATTCCATATTTTTCTGAATTAATGGTAATACCATCTGATGGTGGGAAATACTGATGACTATTTCATCTCGGTCTGGATTAGCCAGGGTTGTGGCTGCATTTTCCAGTGCATCGTCTTGAGCATTTTATGACCGCGGGACATAAGTCAGTGTTGGTTCTAATGGGAATTATTCCATTGTCTCTTGAACATGGTTCATCAAAGGTATCAATACTTCTTTCTTAATGGCATAATCTCCATTAACCTTCTTGATGACCATCTCTGAATCACCTTTTATCTTCAGGAGTTCATCTCGTGCATGAAGTTCCATTTCTAGGCTTGCAATGAGGGCCTGCTATTCTACTTCATTATTCATGCACCCCTCTAAAATCAGAACAGAGTAAGGAAAGACACACTTTTCTAAATATATGATTATAACAACCAACTATACTTTGTTGATTTTGGGATCCTCCATCATTTTCCCTGTCATGATTTCAGTGGTACCGTCGAAGTACATTTCCCATGTCTGGGGGATGTCTTGGGAAGAGAATAATTCTTCATCTAGAATTTCAGTATCCAATGGGGTCATTTATTCTGAGGGGTTCTCCGCCACGAAATATGCTAATTCTTGGCCTTTGATGGATTTCCGGGGCACGTACCGTATGTCAAACTACTGTAGGATGACTTCCCACCATGATAGGCATCCAGTTAGCATAGGATGGGTGGGGATATACTTGAGCGGGTTGCATCAAGAGACTAGGTGGACCTCATAGTACTGCAGGTAATGCCTGAGTTTCTGAACTGCTAAGATTAGGGCGAGGTAGTTCTTTTTTATTCATGAATATTGAGTGTCAACATCAATCATTGTTTGGCTGAGGTAATAGAGACTGTTCTCACTACCAACATCATTATTCTGTTTAAGGAAAGAACCTAATGACCATTCCAAGGCGGTTATGTACAAAATGAGTGGTCTTACCTCAGATGGAGGAATCAACACTGGTGGGATAAGGAGATATATTTTGAGATTTTCAAATTCTTCTTGACAATAATTATCCTACTGGTATGCGAACCTTTTCTTCATCATCCTGGTGAAAGGAAAAGACTTATCTACAAGGTTTGATATGAAGTACTGAATGTAGGCCAGGTGCCCCTAGAGACCCATAAACTCAGTGTGATTGTGAGGTGGATACATTCAAATGATGGATTTTTTCTTCTCAGGGTCGACTTCAATGCCGTGATGGAATATGACGAAGATGAGGATTTTCCTAAAGGTGACTCTGAAATCAAACTTTAAGGGATTCATCTTTAGACTATGTTGTCTCATTTTATTGAAGATAGTTTCAAGATCTTTCTGGTGGTTTGAGTGCTGCCGTGATTTAACCACCAGGTCATCGATGTAGCACTCAATGAATTTTAATAGGAAGTTCTTGAAAATGTGATTCATATTGCACTGATATGTAATGTTGACATATTTTAGACCAAAGGGAATCGCCTTATAGAAAAATACTCCCTAGTGGGGCTGAAATTAGTGGATTATTAATCTTATCAGGACATCTAGATCTAGTTGTATCGAGAATAACCATCAATAAAAGTGAGGGCCTCATACCCGGAGGTCACATCGAACAAAAATTCCATGATCGGGACTGGGAAATCATGTTTCAGGAAGTGCTGATTGAGGTCCCTGAAGTCAATGCAGACTCAAATCTGTCCATTATTTTTTTATAGGGACTATGTTTTCTATACAGATAAGATATTGGACTTCCCGAATGAAGTTAGATTTGTTCAGTTTGTTAACTTCAGCCTTTATTTTGGCAGCATGAGTTGGGTGGGTCCTTCTAGCAGCCTACTTGTAAACACGATGGTCTTCCGATAGACCCAGGTGATGAGTGGTGACCTCAGGATCGAGGCATTGAATTTTTATCTAGTTTTAGGAAAATACATCTCAATTATTATTTAAAAATGGGGTATATGCCACATGATACTTGAAAGTCATATCCATACTAATTAAAGTGGGTCATGGGTCATCTTCGGTACCTAGGTTTATCTCTCTATGATCATAAATTGTGGTGAAGATACCATGTTTGAATGTGGGAGGGGGAATATTTGAGGTATTATTATTATTCTTATTCTTCTTCTTCATATTATTCCTCATCATTATCTTCTTCTTCTAATGAAGAGAGGATTTTTGAGATAAACTCCCCAGCATTGGTAGAGAAATCACAACTCTAATTTATGGAAACGAAAATAGAGCCTTTTGCCTAGACTGACTATGGGGGAATCTCTGAAGAGGATGGAATTTCCTTTCTTTCAGTGTCATGACATTTTCTTCTACCTTGAGTAAGGAAGGAACTGTCTGGGGTCCTGAGGATGGACTAGGAGTATTTTTGTTCAAGCCCTCCCTATCATCACAGGGTTCAATGCACTTTTTGACATCCTTGGACTTGGCAGCCATAATGAAAATCATGAAGACGGTTGATTCCATATCCAAACATGATCTTATGCACTCAACCTGGTTGATGGGTAATACATACACTTCCCCAAGATGTTTGAGGGGATCAGTGGGAGACATTTAAAATCCATTTTGGGTGGTGATCCAATCAACATAGTCGACCAAAGACTATTTTGGTTTATAGAACCCTTGGTAAAGCGTTGTCGTGGGCGCCCTCAAATTATTAGTGTAATTTGGGGTACTTAGGTGCAGCAAAGTGGCTGACCAAGTTCATCTCTCAAAGGAGGAAGTGAATTTAACAACTTATTAGAGGTATTCTAAAAAAAATAGAATAGAATAAAAACACTACTTTAAAGGATTGGGGTTTTTTGTAGTTTATGAATCTAGAAGAAGTTTGCTGGAAGAAGATTGTATAATTTTTTTTGTTTTTAGTTTTGAAATGAATTTTGATTAAAATGACACAATAAGAAGATGTTTTTTTAGAAATCTATTTAAAAGGCGTAATCGATCTAACTCTATGTCTTCACTTTATTATTAATAATTATTATTTAAATTAACATTCACTTAATTATGATCCCTTAATTTGTTAAATCTCGAACCCTACGAGAATTAACTTTACCACGAAGATGATGTGAATTTAACCCTGGGCTAACTTCGGAACATGCAATAGCAGCTCCCTGCTTTGATTGATGTTCTAAGATTAGATTATGGTCAGTGGTAAATTAAGGCTCATATCCATTCTGGAAATGAGTATGAATTGTGTTTAGGGATTATATTTGAACTCTACAAATTTATCCCGTGTGGTCTTGTATTACCGATTAAGATTGCACTCTCACAATTTACACAAAATCCCGACCTCGCGTGTTTTGTGTTAACTGTTCAATTGATTGCTTAGTTTCTTACAATTTAAAAATAGAATTCATGGATCATATTAAATGAATTACATTAGCTCAATGATTCAAAATAATTAAATGAAGAGGGTAGAAGATAGATCGATTACTAAAAGACTACTCTTCTATGGGTGGCGTAATCATCGTAGAAGCGTTTTGCATGTGAAAAAGTTTATAATGGGTATAACCCAATAACGCTTCTACTCAAGAATTCCAGCCCAAAGAGGAATATTAAGAGAAGAATAAATTTAAACAAAACAGAAGAAAAGAGAATAAATAAAATAATAACAAAGAAGTTTATTACACAAATGAAAACATTACAAAATGAAGAAGAGAAGGAGGCTTCGATGAGGGGATCCTTGCTTCAAGAGATACCCCTCTTACAATGGTTGGATAATTTAGGTGAAACAAATTCTCCTCTGCCTCCAATCTCCTAATTCACTTCCCAACCCCTCCAAATGAGAAAAACTCCAATTTATAGAGGGGAGGGTAGGAGAGGTTACAAGTGGTTTCAAGTGTGAATGTAGAAATTCGGCCAAATATATTAATGCATATTGCACCACCCATTTGACCACAAAAACCCATTACTTGTCCGGAATTCCAGAAGGGTCAAATGTGTGGCTATGGGTCCTCTATCTCCTATCCAAATTTGGGCTCAATAAAAGCCCATATGTAGGAGTTATGGCCGCAATACAGAAGCTTATCCATTCTGGAGATTCCAGCCCGTCTTTGACTCTATGGCCCAATTACTCCATTAAAATGCATTCTTTTGATCTAGTATCCTGAATAAAAATTGTAGATAATTAAGTTAGTAACACTGTTACAAACTTTCAAATTCAAATAATAAATATAAAAATATTTATATTCGAAATACTACAGTGCACTATTAAGGGTAAAACTAGAATTTTCACCAAATTTTCAAATGAATGATCAAATCCCAAATATTTTACAAATAAACATATTTAACACAATGTGAGGAAATTATATCTTTTATTATGAGTAAAATATTCAATAAAATAGTGTTCTATCAACTCCCCCACACTTACCCTTTTGCACACCTGGGCAAAACCTCATATCAAGTAAACATCAATATCAAATCAAAACCGATTTTAAAACACATATCCTTAAGATCAATAAATTTCACACCAAGAATCAAAAGATATAATGCCTCATAAAAAAACTTATTTCAAGTTCTCCATTTATATCATTCAATATATTTCCACATAATTTATCCGCCCATGCACAAAACACTTACCTCGCTTGAATTTTCTCTCATCACTCAAATATCAATTTTTTTGCAATGTATTTCTCATACAAACTCATACAAGGGTCACCATAGGCTTGATAGATTCCTACATAGCTACCCGATGTGAGTAAAGGACATATGTTTATCATGAGGATTTTTCAGGGTTGTTCTGTGGCTTTCAGTTGGTAGGATTAAGATGTGAAAAACTCTGAGGCTGAATGAGGAGGGCTTGACTCTTTTGAAGCAAAATTGCATTAATCTAATTTTCACTTAAATATGGTCTTCTCTTCAATCCCCATAGTATCAATTTATCTCCATCATCATGAAAAGTCATGAAAGGGTTACACCATTCATCATTTCAGCATAAAAATTTCAATCTTCTCAGACATGATTTTCTTGAAAGCTCCAGATGGGCACAACTTTCCACCTCAATTAGAAGCTCCAGAAAAGGCACAACTTCACTTGTCATGAAAGCTCCAGAAAAGGCACGACTTTCAATATAATGACTTTCTTTAGAATCAAACACATCTCTTCAGAATTTAATTTTCCACCCAAAGTATCACAGAATGTGGTGGCAAAACACAAGACAACTTCCTCCACACTTAAGCTCAACTAGATTATGCAATTTCACTTCAAGAGTTGGTTGGATAGGGAAAATTGGCTTGTAATGTGGCTGACCTAACAGGATTTTCATGGATTCTAAGGGATAAAAGGATTAAATATTCAAGGTAGGACATTATAAAAAAGGATTCTTTGAAATAGGGGCTTTAATACCAAACAAATGCCTCAATCATTTAAACATAAGTACCTCAAACCCTCAAGTTTTGACAGGAATAGATCAAATTCTGGTTAAATCAAGTATGGTTTGGTTCTCTCAAGAAGTGAGGTGAATGTAAAGAATATGAAAATAATGGTTTAGAAGCCTCACAGGAAAGTGATTTCAAATATAAGACAGTGAGATGTGGCATGGGATTCAAAATTCAGCGTACCTTTCATGAAATTACTAAATAATTGAACTTGAAACAAAGTCATTTAAACATTCATTTATGCTTAGTTTCAAGGGGTAAATTGTTTCACTTATTGATATGGATTTAAAAATGGTTATGAGAATCATTTCAGCCCAAAAGTTTCAAAAACACACAGAAAATTGTAAAATAAACACACAAAATTTGAAAAACACACAATTTTTTTTTGGTTTTTTTGAAGAGGAAAGCAATTGAAATTACTAAACTAAAAGGTTCCCTCCCCCACACTTAAAATATTTCATTGTCCTCAATGTGAACCTATGAGATGATATATGCACATGAAATGTAGAATTTTTAAATAGGAAAAATAATATAAAAGTGAAAGGGTTAGGAATAGCCTGATGTGCTGAAGTGATGATGGGGTCATGCAGTGTGATAAAATCCACTACATCAGTAGGAAGTCCCTCAATGTATCTCTTCAAACGTTTTCCATTGACTGTAAAGCTCCTTCTAGTGTCCTCTTGTGTGATCTCCACTGCACCATATGGAAAAACATTAGTCACAACATAAGGACCTAACCATCTGGAATGCAACTTACCAGGCATCAGCTTCAGTCGTGAACTGTAGAGAAGGACTTTCTCTACAACATGAAACTCCATTTGTTAGATCATTTGATCATGATCTGCTTTTGATCTTTCCTTATAGAGCCTTGAGTTCTCATATGATGATAATCTAATCTCCTCAAGCTCTTGAATTTGCAGCTTCCTTTGGATTCCACCTTGGGCCAAATCCATGTTGCATTTCTTTATATCCCAATAAGACTGATGCTCGACTTCCACTGGGAGATGACATGCTTTCCCAAAAACAATCCGAAATGGGGACATACCAATGGGGGTCTTGTATGCTGTTCTATAAGCCCACAATGCATCATCCAAGTGCTTGCTCCAATCCTTCCTATTTGGCTACACAGTTTTCTCCAAGATTTGTTTCAACTCACGATTTGAAACCTCAGCCTGGCCATTTGTTTGGGGGTGGTATGGTGTTGATGTTTTGTGTGTCACCCCATAATTTTGAAGGAGGGAAGCAAAATTCCTATTGCAAAAGTGTGTCCCTTGGTCACTGATGATGGCCTTTGGTACTCCAAACCTGCAAAAAATCTGTGCTTTGAAAAAGTCCACAACAACATGAGAATCGTCAGTCCTGGTGGCCTTGGCCTCCACCCATTTACTCACATAATCAACATCAACCAAAATATACAAAAATCCAAATTAACTAGGAAAAGGACCCATAAAATCAATGCCCCATACATCAAATATCACAAAATAGTATGGGTTGTTGGGCCATCTCATGTCTCTTAGAAATGTTCCCAGTGTGTTGGAAACGAGAGCATGACTTACAAAACACATAGGCATCATGGAATAAGATAGGCCAATATAATCAAGAGTCCAAAACCTTCCTAGCTGTCCGTTTGGGTCCAAAGTGTCCACCAAAAGCAAGTGTATGACAGAAATGCAAAACAGAATCAAACTCATGATCGGGAACACATCGCCTAATGACTTGGTCACTACACATGTTCCATAGGTAAGGATCATCCCACACATAAAACCTAGACTCAATTTTTAATTTTTGTACTTGATGTTTCTTTAAATTTGCAGGGATTTCAGAGGCAACAATGTAGTTCACTAAATCTGCATACCAAGGATGCATACCTGAGATGGAATAAAGATGCTCATCGGGGAAGGTGTCCCGAAGTGGTACCTGGTCCAAGGTGTCTTCCTCTAGTGTGTGAGTAAGCCTACTCATGTGGTCTACCACCAAATTCTCTGATCCCTTTTTGTCCTTTATCTCAATGTAAAACTCTTGAAGAAGAAGCATCCAACGGATAAGTCGTGGATTTGCATCTGGCTTCTTCAAGAGGTACCTCAGAGCTGCATGGTCAGAAAAAACAACTACTTTAGAGCCCAATAAATATGAACGAAATTTATCTAAAACAAATATGACAGCAAGAAACTCCTTTTCTGTGGTAGTGTAGTTTGATTGGGCTGAATCCAATGTCCTTGATGCATAGGCAATCACATGTGAACGTCCTTCCACACTCTGAGATAAGACTGCTCCAACCGCAAAGTTGGAGGTGTCACGCATAATCTCAAAAGGAATCTCCCACCGTGGGGGCTATATGATAGGTGGAGTGCTCAGACACTTCTTTAGCTCATCAAAGGAATTCCTACAAGAATCGTCAAACACAAAATCAGAATCTTTTTGAAGTAATCGTGACATAGGAAGAGCAATCTTACTAAAATCTTTGATGAAGCGCTGATAAAATCCTACATGCCCTAGGAAAGATCTAACATCACGCACACATGAAGGATAGGGTAAGGATGAAATAATTTCTACCTTAGATCTATCAACCTCTATCCCATGTTTTGGCACTACATGCCCTAAGACAATGCCATGCTCTACCATGAAATGACACTTTTCAAAGTTCAGGACCATATTCTTCTCAATACAATGATTCAACACCTTTACCAAACTAATTAGACATTCATCAAATGAAGACCCATACTCTATAATATCATCCATAAATACCTCCATGCAGGTCTCAATAAAATCAGAAAAAATACTCACCATGCATCTCTGGAAGGTACCTGGGGCATTGCAAAGTCCAAATGGCATCCTACGGTAGGCAAATGTGCCAAAGGGATAGGTGAATGTAGTCTTCTCCTGATCCTCTGGAGCTATAGGAACCTGAAAATATCCAGAAAATCCATCCAAGAAACAATAGTGTGTTTTCCCAGCTAGTCTCTCGAGCATTTGATCAATAAATGGGAGGGGGAAATGGTCCTTGCGAGTGGTCTGATTTAGTTTCCTATAATCAATACACACACGCCAACTGTTTTGCACCCTCATTGGAACTAAATCATCTTTCTCATTTTTAACAATAGTAAAACCAGTTTTCTTAGGCACAACCTGAGTTGGACTTACCCACTGTGAGTTAGAAATAGGGTAAATTATACCTACCTCGAGCAATTTTTCAACTTCTTTTTTAACAACTTTCCGGAGGGTGGGATTAAGTCTCCTTTATGGTTGTCTCACTGGTTTATCCCCATCCTCCAAGAGAATCCTATGCATGCAAATGGAGGGGCTAATACCTGATATGTCAGCCAAGGTCCACCCAATCGCCCTGATGTTCTCCCTCAAAATATTCAAAAGCTTTTCTTCATGTTCAAAATGGAGATTGTTAGCAATGATAACAGGTAATCTCTCACCACTCAACAAGTATGAGTATTTTAGATTTGGTAGCAATGTCTTGAGTTCTAATGAAGGAGGGTGTAGTATGGATGGAGACATTGAAGGAACCAAAATATGTGCACAAAGAGAATCGGTATCAGAATATACATAATCAAAATCAGAGAATAAAGCATCAAATCCATTAGCATACTCTATAGCCATGTCATAATCAGAGTTCACATGATCAAAATCAGAATATTATTCCATTTCAAAATCAAATCTTAGAGAGTCCTGTTCCTTAGAAACGGGTGTGGAAGTACTTTTAGACATCAAACTAGAACTAATACTCATAATCTCCCTAAGAATAGGACAATCCAATTCCATGGTGTTTTTACTTGGTGGTTCAAAATGGGAGATAAAAAATGCAGAATGATCCTCTGAGAGTTACTTCATGGAATCCATAACATTAAATACCACAACTTCATCCCAAAATTCCATGGAAAGTGTACCCTCATTGACATTTATGATAGTTTTTGTAGTTTTGAGGCAGGGTCTACCTAAGATAATGGGGGCATGAGAACATACCTGATCATCCTCCATGTTAAGCACGTAGAAATCTGCTGGGAATATCATGTCTCTTACCCAGACAAGTACATCCTCAAGAACTCCCGCTGGATATGCCGTAGCTCTATTCGCCAATTGCACCACTACTCTTGTTGGCTTCAACTCACCAACCTGCAAGGAAGAGAATACAGAGTGAGGCATCACATTTATTGAAGCTCCTAAATCACAAAGAGCATCAGAGAAGTGCAACTCCCCTATGGTACATGGGATGGTGAATGTCCCGGGATCCTTGCACTTTGTTGGCATTGCTAGAGTTGGTGTAATGAGTGACGAGACATTCCTTCCAAGGTTGTTCCTCTCATTTCCCTTGAGCCTTCTTCGATTGGTACAAAGTTCTTTTAAGAATTTTGCATACATTAGAATTTTCTTAATGGATTCAAGTAGAGGAATGTTGATCTCCACACGCTTGAATGTGTCCAAAACCTCCTTTTTCATTGCTTCTTCAGCCATCTTCTTGGTTTGAACAACCCTGTTTGGAAAAGGAAGGGGTTTAGGAGGTACATCATCAATCTTTTTCTCACCTTTATCTTTCTCCTTGGATTGCTCATCAGTTGGTATGGAATGAGGCTTCTCTAGAGTAGAGGTGAATCTCGGTGGAATGGTAGGTCCAGATGTATCATTCATTTGCTTCCCACTTCTCAATGTGATGGCACTAACATTCCCCTTTGTATTTGGAGTGGGTTGGGAAGGTAGATTTCCAGAATTCTTACTCACAAGTTCATAGAGGGCGGTGGCAATCTGACTCATTTGATTCTTCAACTCTCTCAACTCCGAACCTTGACTCTTCAGCTCATTCTGTTGATTAAGAACAATTTGTTTCAAAATATCATCAGTGTTAGAGTCTACCTTGTGTTGGATATTCCCTTGTTGCTGACTCATTGATGTTTGAGATTCGAATCTCCTTTGGGGTTGTTGGAAACCCTGTTGGTAAGGTGGAGGCAGCTGGAAGTTTGGTTGAAAAGGGGGCCTTTGTTGTCGTCCAGAGCCATACCTCATGTCTGACTGATCTTTCCCCCCTTGGTTGTATACTGTATCAAACTTCTTTTGGGGATATGGTTGTTGTTGTTGTTGCTAAAATGTTCTCCCAGGGAACACTGCTGCACAATCTTCTGTCTCTTGTAGTTGTGGGCAATAGTCAGTTGGGTGGCTTGTCTCAGTGCAAATGCCACATTGCCTTCAAGGAGGGGGTTGGGATGTCTTTTGAGCCAATGCAATCTGCCTCACCAGAGTTGTCAATTTTTCTAACTTAGTATCAATCAAATGACTTTCAAGTGAAGAAGGACTTACTTGATGTACTCCTCGAACATGTGGTGTACCTCTGTCACCGAATTGTTGAGAGTTTTGGGCCATTTTGTCGATCAATGCTCGTGCAGCTACTGGTGTCTTGTCCACCAATGCTCCTCCAGCTGCAACATCCACCATGCTACTCTCCATGGGTGTGAGTCCTTCATAGAAGTACTGACTGAGTAGTTGCTCACTGATTTGGTGATGTGGGCAGCTTGCACACAACTTCTTGAATCGCTCCCAGTACTCATACATTGACTCCCCTTGTGCTTGATTGATCCTCGATATCTCCTTTCGAATGGATGTGGTCCTTGATGCTGGAAAAAATATTTTCAAGAAAAGACGTTTCAAATCATTCCAACATGTTACATCTTCAGGTTGCAAATAATACATCCAATCTTTTGCAGCTCCATCAAGTGAGAATGGGAATGCCCTTAATTTTATTTGATCTTCAGAAACATTTCTTGGTTTTAACGTTGAGAAAACCACATTAAATTATTTAAGGTGTTTGTTGGGATCCTCACCAGAGAGGCCATGAAACATTGGAAGTAAGTGAATTAACCCCGATTTTAGTTCAAAGTCTGATTCGAGATTTGGGTATGCAATACAATTTGGTTGATAGTTAATATTAGGTGCAGCCAATTCTAGAATGGTTCTATTAAGTTAATTTCCATTGTTTTCAGACATTGGTTCTTATTTTATGTTTGAATTTGAATAGATTCCAATTTCAATGTTTCCAAAATAGAGGAATTCACCAACTGGTTGAATATTAAAACTTCCCGTAGACTGAGAATTTCTGATTCGATCCCTAAGGCTACGTTCAATCTCACGGTCAATATCTAAGAGATCTTCGGGATTAGTTCATGTC
The DNA here is from genome assembly GCA_963277665.1 of Viscum album. NCBI lineage: Eukaryota > Viridiplantae > Streptophyta > Magnoliopsida > Santalales > Viscaceae > Viscum > Viscum album. The sequence continues at coordinate 565,941,261 of OY728153.1, read as the reverse complement.
ATAGATAAAATAAAAATTAAAAGAAAGAAATTGGACCATATTAAAATAAAAATGAGAAGTTTGAGTTGATGGTCCAAAAATAAGTAGAAGAAAATAAAAGAAGAAGAAGAAAAATCAGATTGGGTAAAGAAGGAAGAAAGAAGAGAGGAAGAGAATAAAATGTAAAATAAAATAAATACCTCTAATTGGTTGAAATAATTACTTGCCTCCCTGGAAACGGTGCCAATTTGGTAAAGCGCTATCGTGGGCGCCCTCAAATGATTAGTGTAATTTGGGGTACTTAGGTGCAGCAGAGTGGATGACCAAGGTCGTCTCTTAAAGGAGGAAGTGAATTTAACAACTTATTAGAGGTATTCTAAAAAATAAAATAAAATAGAATAGAATAAAAACACTACTTTAAAGGATTGGGGTTTTTTTGTAGTTTATGAATCTAGAAGAAGTTTGCTGGAAGAAGATTGTATAATTTTTTTTTGTTTTTAGTTTTGAAATGAATTTCGATTAAAATGACACAACAAGAAGATGTTTTTCTAGAAATCTATTTAAAAGGCGTAATCGATCTAACTCTACCTATTAAATTTATTATTAATCATTATCATTTAAATTAACATTCACTTAATTATTATCCCTTAATTTGTTAAATCCCGAACCCTACGAGAATTAACTTTACCACGAAGATGATGTGAATTTAACCCTAGACTAACTTTGGAACATGCAATCGCAGCACCCTGCTTTGATTGATGTTCTAAGATTAGATTATGGTTAGTGGTAAATTAAGGCTCATATACATTCTGGAAATTAGGATGAATTGTGTTTAGGGATTATATTTGAACTCTACAAATTTATCCCGTGTGGTCTTGTATTACCGATTAAGATCGCGCTCTCACAATTTACACAAAATCCCGACCTCGCGTGTTTTGTGTTAATTGTTCAATTGCTTGCTTAGTTTCTTACAATTTAAAAACAGAATTCATGGATCATATTAAATGAATTACAGTATCTCAATGATTCAAAATAATTAAATTAAGAGGGTACAAGATATATCTATTACTAAAAGACTACTCTTCCATGGGTGGCGTAATCATCGTAGAAGCGTTTTGCATGTGCAAAGGTTTATAATGGGTATAACCCAATAACGCTTCTACTAAAGAATTCAAGCCCAAAGAGGAAGATTAATAGAATAATAAATTTAAACAAAATAGAAGAAAGGAGAAGAAATAAAAGAATAAAAAAGAAGTTTATTACACAAATGAAAACATTACAAAATGAAGAAGAGAAGGAGGCTTCGATGAGGGGATCCTTGCTTCAAGAGATACCCCTCTTAAAATGGTTCGAGAATTTAGGTGAAACAAATTATCCTTTTCCTCCAATATCCTAATGCACGTCCCAACCCCTCAAAATGAGAAAAAATCCAATTTATAGAGGGGAGGGGAGGAGAGGTTACAAGTGGTTTCAAGTGTGAATGTAGAAATTCGGCCAAATATTTTAATGAAAATTTCACCACCCATTTTACCACAAAATGCGTTAGTTTGCCGGCCTTACAGAAGGATAAAATGTGAGTATATAGGTCCTCTATCTCCTCTCCAAATTTGGGCTCAATAAAAGCCCATATGTAGGAGTTATGGCCGCAATACAGAAGCTTATACATTCTGGAGAGTCCAGCGCAACTTTTACTTTATGGACCAATTACTCCATTAAAATGCATTCTTTTGATCTAGTGCACTGAATAAAAGTTGTAGATAATTAAGTTAGGAACATTGTTACAAACTTTAAAATTCAAATAATAAATATTAAAATATTTATATTCGAAATACTACAGTGCACTATTAAGGGTAAAACTGGAATTTTCACCAAATTTTCAAATGAATGATCAAATCCAAAATATTTTATAAATAAACATATTTAACACAATTTGAGGAAATTATATCATTTATTATCAATAAAATATTCAATAAAATAGTGTTTTATCAACCCTAAATTGATGTAATGCGACTCACATGATTCGAATGGGGATTTATCGGTGTGCAATGTCCCGTTCTTCCCATTAGTGAAATATTTGACACACTAATGGTATGATAAGAGGATTGCAGCCTGCTGATGCAGCCAGGGGCACCCCAAAAAGACATTGAAGGCTGTACTTTTCCACAATAACAGAAACTTGGAACTAGACATGAGGTCACCAATCCATGTTTTATGCTTGATTTGTCCCAATGTATTCTACTATCTTTTGTCATATCCTGACAGAGTTGTGGCGTAGGGTGTCAGATTGTCCTCGTCATAGCCTAATAGATGAAGTGTTAACAGTGGGAGGAGGTTAACTTCAGAGCTGTTATCGATAAAAATTCTTCAAATATCAATACCATTTATTTTTTCAGACACATATAAGGGTTTGATGTTTCCTTGCATGATGGAGTCTTCATCATGATCTGTGAAGGAGATGAAAACATGGAATTATTCAGGATTGGTGTATGTTTGATAGAATTTGGTAAATGATACTTCATCCTTGAATTCCTAGGGACTTAGTAAGGCTTCGATGAGTACCTCTCTAAGTTCTGATGATAGAAACAAGGAATCTAGGATCAATAGATTTGTCAGTACTGAGGTTAGATGCTTCAGGATATCATATTTCTGCTCTAAATTCCAGTGCATACCATCTTAGGGATTCTATTTTATGGGTGATTTAGGGGCTTGATATTTGGACAAATATGGTTCGACCTCTTTGGCAGGAGCTGATGGTGCCACTGTGCTTTCTGAGTTTGTCCAAATTGCTCTTCATGTACGCCTCTGTTGATTGAAAATATTATCTTCCTTCGACTAATACTACTGGATGATTGGGATTGGATTTCTTTCTAAAGGGGTATAGAAACACATTGGTTCCTATTGTGTATTTTAGAGGGTCCTTCAACAAGTTCCCGCAATATTAATAGTTTGAGTTAAGGTGTGGTTGGGGATCTGACTCCTGCCACGATCACACCTTCCTAGAAACCCATATCTTTTGCTGCCTCTTCCTATAACTCTCTGGTTAGATGTAGTGAATTTGGGTTCACAACCATAGTCTCCATCATAGAAGGGGTCTACCATGTGAATGAAATTAATGGATCCAAAGATCAATTCTTGATCTGACAATAATTATGTATGCCCGTCTTCTTCTAATGGTTCCAATTGGCGGGGCGGTGCCCGTGCTTTCAAGTCTACTAGTATGAAGTTTGAATGTGTCAAGACCAGTTTCATATTTGGTGTGAGATCATATTTTTTCTTATTCTTTATTCCTTTTCACCCCTTAGATGATTATGGGATTAAGGATGATGGTTGTGTTGCATCAAGAGCTATTGGGGGAACAGATGGTTACTTGAATTGTTCCTAGAGGATGCCAAAAGCTCGATCGACTATTTTTTGAGTCATCAAAGTGTCAAATTTTTGATCCTTTTTTTCTAGTAACTATTTTCTATTCCTCTTCATCTATTGAGTCTAAGGCAGAGATATATTCCACTTGTGCTGGCGGCAGACCCAACTTGACTTGTCTAGAATCCACCATCTTTTACAGGAGATCCTTGAAAACAAAGAACTCATGGATGGTGTGTCCCAGTATTCGGTGATTGGGAAAATGATTGGGATTGTCATTGAGACCCACTTCATTGGTTTTCTTTGGCTCGAGTAGCCGAAGAAATTTGTAATTCATGGAAGCTACAAAGTATCCATGGACTTGGTCATGTTGGAATGAGTAGACTATATTTATTCATTTATCTAACTGATTTCTTTTGGCACCACTTGACTCATCTTGCTGAGGTGGGGTGGATATTTGCATCTAAGGGGTCCTCCATGGTTTGGTGAAGGCCACACAACTGGAGAAAGTGCCAGGGGTGGATTTATTGTGAAAAAATTCACTTCATCTTTTCTCATTCTTTTTCCTAGAGTCGATGGGGCCACCTGAGACATGATATTGGTCTGCTACAAGGAGTCTTATATCCTTTGAGAACTAGAAGAGAAATCTTGGAACCAACTAGTGTACTGATCTAGGATGAGTGGTGTACACAACTTATCTTGGAGATTATTGATCCACATAGTGAGAATTTCATCTGGGTTGAGTGGCTGGTTCAGGGAGTAAGTTAGGATTTTCTATCTGGTGATGAAGTTTGAAACTCTTTTATTCTCTCTCTTCTTGTAGTTCATGAGATCACTGACAGTTTTCTTAGGAAATGTAAAACTGAACTGGAAGAGAAACTGTTTCCGGAGGTCCTCCCATCATGTGATTGAGTTAGATGGAAATCTAGTATACCACACAAAGGCTGAACCTTGAAAAGTTCACACGAATAACCTGAGTTTTACTGCTTTTTGTTGCTTCGGGGTGCCCATCATGGGGTCGCAATAAGATGTATAATGATTTAGATGCTATTACGGGTATCCCAAACCATTGAACATTGGGAATATGGGGTTCCTGAAGATCGGCGGTGGCAGAACATTTCTCACCCAATCATGGTAAGGTATTCATTCTAGTTGTATCAAAGCACATCGCCCTTCCATGGATTCTATTCAGGCTATCAATTGCTCGATGGTATTCAAGAGCCGTTGATGCATATCTTGCCAGACTTGAGATTTTGTTGGTTTGGAAGGGGGAAAAGATGGACATGCCAGCACTGCTAGTATTTGGGGTTGATACCTAGCCATGGGTATTCTTTGTGGGTTCCCCTAAATGTCTTCTGGCTACATCCCCAATGAAGGGAAGTCTTGATGTTCTTCTAGGGATAGATTCAAGTAGGATGATGATCCCAGTGCTGGATTGGGCGGACATTTGAGCTTAATTTCATTTACCGGGACGAGTGACTATGGTAAGGGAACCTATTCTGGGAACACCTATTGACATTACTCACGAGGAACACATCCGACAAGATAGCTTCCTTGACGCAACTCATCATTGATTCTCCTGAGCTCTCTTATTTCTTCCTCCTGCTTGGAGAATCTTTACTCGAGCATGAGGGAAAAATTCTATAGGGAAGGAGGTGGTGGTTCATAGAATACTTGGGATTTATTCTTCTCCTTTTTGTGGATTTACAAGAGAGGTAGTAATGAGTTTTATGAGGGTGTCCCCAAATTTAAGGTAGCTCTCTTGTTCTGGGTGTGCACACCATTAGGCTTGGTGTGGGAGGCCTCTAAGAGGGAACCATCTTCTCTTGCATCCTATCAATTTTCATTATTTACCATGAGATCCATGGGAATGACGTTTACCATGTTCACTAACTCATGCCACATTGGGGGTGGTGTACCAAGTGCCAAATGGTAGGAGAGCTTTTTGCATCCTTTGTTGGAATTTCTCCTTCCATTATATGGTATCCTTTGGATTTCTTGGAGAAGATCAACCTAAAGGGAGCCCTGATCTGACCTTGAAAAATAACTTTGTATTAGAGGGTATGAACCATGAGATGGGGTTGAAAGGGTGACCTCACCACTTGTTGTTCTTACTATACGAAAGAAGATAGATGTCCGCTATGCAGGAATTTGAGGTAAAAATTCCCCCAGCCCTAAGGGATGTGTAAAATTATGTTACGTTTTCAGGTACTTTTGATGTCTCTAAGTGCCTCTGTTTTTGAGTAGTGACTTGAGGGTTTGTTTGGGTGTACTTTTAAAGAAAAATAAAAGTAAAATGGCTTGTGCACTATTTGCGCACGGTTTGACAAACCGTGCGATCACACCGTGCCAACCAAGCAGCACTGACAGAGTGGTGCGCATGATGTGCACACGGTTTGGCAAACCATGCGACCAAACTATGTGGACCAGCATCCCTGGGCAGTGATCTCCACACGGTGTGCTCACGGTTTGAAAAACCGTGCGGACTAACCGTGCGGCCACTTAATTTTAGATCCTTAAATTGTGAATCCCGGCCGTTTTTCCTCTAAGTGATTCGTTTTTCCTTCTATGCAGCCCTAACTCGGGATTTGTCTTCTCCCAAGGTTATAGAAGGTTCTCCCATCATTCTAGAGGTGATCCAAAGGCTCCTCTTGGTGAATCAAAGTGGGATTCTCAAGGTATGTGATTATTCTTCTTCTTTCTTGATCGGTTTCTTAGATCTACTTAGATCTACTTCTCCTCTTCCATTGGTTTCTTAGATCTACACCCGTTATGGGTAGATCTAAGTGTGTAGATACCAAAATGACGAGTTTTGGTCTTGGTATTTCTAGGATAAAGGATCTAGGATGGTTTTTGGAGAAGTAACCGGGATTCTTGAGTTTTCTTTGCCCCTTGTGGTTTTGGTCAAAACCCTTGAGGTAGGTGGTTCCGTCCCGACATGCCAAATTGATTATCTTCATATTGCTTGATATATATCACTTGTTGATTTTAATTCAATTACTTAACTTGTTTTCAATTGATGTAATAAAAATCTAATTCCTTTGAATTGGGATTTTTGAATTGGTTTTGGCATGAGGATTTGGAAAACACCCAATTCCATTGAATTGGGGTGTGTGTTCATGGAAATAAATTGTGAAATGATGGAATTGGTTTTGAATTAATTTTAAACTATTGAAATGGCATAAAATGTTTTGATAGAGACCCATTGGTTTTATCTTTTGAAAAAGGCATGATTTTTAATAAAACCTATTGTGGTTTTAAATGGAATGGAATTGGCACTTTTGAAATGGAATAATGGGAATGATCGTATTTTAAGCTTTTTTAAAATAGTTTTCCCATCATGTAAGAGTGTATGCAAGCCTTAGGTAGTTAGTGAGTTATTTGGATACACTCTACGATACAACAACGTTCCAAAACATACTTGTGGCGGGTCACATCCCTGATGGGTTGGTGACCAGTCTCCTTTGGACACTGTCACAGGGATGTGTGTACACACATCTTTCTGAGTTCACATAGAGAGTGTAGAATCCCATAACTGATTAATACTATCGTACCTTTTGGAAGATGACCATGTTGCTCACCAGAATATTTATATGTGATGTATAAATGTTGCCAATGCTTTTGAAATTATTTGCATGCCTTCTGATTTTACATTAACTGTTTTATGTAACTGATTTTAATTAATCCATTGTTTTTAGATGTATTCCAACATTGTAGAACCTTGTTTGGTGAACTTTTCATTACTTGAAAGTGTATAGCATGATTTGTTGAAATATAATTTTGTATTTCCAAACCTTTTTACTTTAAAAATTGAAAGTTTTTCTTTGGATAATCTTTATTTGGAATATGTTATGGAATCATTGGTGGTATCCTGTTGGGCTTTAGGTCACACCCTACTTTTGCCTTCAGGTGTTTGTAGACTTTCTTCTTCCAGGTTCGTGCAAGGGGAAAGGATCACTTGGAGGTGGATCCAGCTGTTGAGTTTTCAACATGGTGAGTTGTGTCCTTATGGACTTTGGAGTTGTTCTCCTGTTTTAAGTACTTGGGTTTTAGTACTTTGGACTTTTTATGTCTCTTTGTATTCTGGTACAATACTCCCAGTGGAGTTCCTTCGTTATGCATACTGTTTGTTTTACTCTTTCTTCTGCATTCTTGTGGAAAAATCATTCCCACTTGTATGTTGTATGATTCCAGGTGCTAGTCACCGACCCATGGGGATCAGGAACGCCCTTCAGGCTATGTCAAGGCTAGCTCGGTTATCGGGTTACCAGGGTACCCAGGCTGGTTCATGACAAATTGGTATCAAAGGGAGGTTTAATATCTTGCATAGATAACAGTATGCATTTGAGTTTTCTTGTCAGGACTTAAGAGGTAGTTGTGATTGATTTCCTGGCCAACTCTCACCGCAAAGAACCTTATGTCACCAGGGGTAGTTAGGGAAGTACGACTTGTGAATTAGTTCTAGTATTTTTCCTATTTTTATTTGGATAGAGTTGAATCCAAATCTTTTATATTCCTTCCTTTAAGAGTACTTTTCCTTGTTACTCGAATGGTATTTTAATCTGTGGCTTTTCTAGTGTTGTGTAGAATCATGACTTTGAAAAGACGTGGAAATCAGATCCAAAAAGAGGTTGCTACTAAACCTCATCAAGCGAGTCCTATTGTGGATCTGAGTCTGGTTGAGGTGATTGTTCACACTATCCAAGCTCTAGTACAGGCACCACCTCCAGTCCCTGTTCAGACTCTAGCTATATATCCTCAAATTGATATTCTACGAAGTTGTTCTCAAGAGTTCCTATGCCAGAATCCACCAGTCTTCAAAGGATCCACTGATCCTCAACATTCTGAGGAATGGTTGAGTAAGATTGAACGCCTGTTTGGGTTCTTGGAGACACCTAATTCAATCAAGGTGAAGTGTGCCACCTTTGTACTGGAGGGACCAAGTAGGAGATGGTGGGACACGATGGTGACGGCTGGGAAACATGAGGGTTTGGAGTGGAAAGACTTTAGGGTTCTTTTCCCTAACCAATTCTATCCAGAATCAATGGTGTTGGCCAAGGATGTGGAGTTTTTCAAGCTTTAGCAGTCCAACAAAACCGTGACTGAGTATTAAAATCGCTTTTCTGAATTGGTACAGCTTTCTCCTGAAATTGTATCTAATGAGAGGATGAAGGCTTGACGATTTGAGTTTGGGATTCAATCAGATATCCGCTATCAGGTTTTCTTGTTGAATTTTTCCACTTATGCTGATGTGCTGGATAGGGCGATGATGGTTCAGATGGAATTGGCAGGAAAGTCAGGGTTGCAGGAAGTTCCTTTTCTTTCTAGTTGTAGTGTTGTTTCCTTTAAAGGAAAATGGAAGCGCGATGTTTTGCATGGTGGTTCTCGACAGCAGAATCATTCCAGACCTCCAGTGGCACAAGGATGGGCTTCTTTGACTTGCTATCAGTGTGGAAAACCGGGACATTCTAAGAGGGTTTGCACTGACACACCCAAGAACTGTATCTCCTACGGACGTTTGGGGCACTTACAGAGATTTTTCCATCACTTCTCTACTCCACATGGTGGAACAGATTCTTTAGCACCTCCAAAAACTGTGGGGCAATCAAATAATTCATGTAAAAAATATTTCCAGCCACAAGTATCTGGAACGAAGCTTCTTCACACAGTGGAAGAGTCTCTTGAGGTAACTAATGCAGGTCCTGCGATAGTGAGAGGTACCATCACTATAGCTTCATCTTTAGGGACCGCACTTCTCGATACTGGTGCATCTCACTCTTTTATTTCAACACATTTTGTTAATCTACTTAATATACCTATGGATCTTTTGTCTTGTGTGATGGATATTACTACACCTCTTGGTACGATGAGAGAGAAGGGTCTCTGTAGTCCTTCTTGCATCTTATTTCTGTCAGGTGTTGAGCTTGTTTGGGACTTTTTGGTTCTCAACATGAAATATTTTGACGTCATATTTGGTATGGGTTGGCTCATCGCCAATAAATCCTGGATTGATTGCTAACTTTGATGGGTCTACCTTACTACACCTAGTGGTGTGCCTCTTGTTTTTCAAGGAGAATGGGACCCAAGGTCAAGCAGAGCCAGAACTTCTTATCTAGAGGGGGGAAAAGTTATATCAGTGTTTTCTTTTGATCTAGAGAGAGATCCTATGTGTGGTGATCTTCCTACAGTCATCGCTGAGTTTCCAGACGTGTTTTCTTCTGACTTCTCTGGTATGCCACCGGTAAGGGAGATCGATTTTTCTATTGACTTGATGCCTGGTACTCAACCGATTTCTATACCCTCTTGCCGAATGGCCCCAGTAGAACCAAAATAACTGAAGTCTCAGTTAGACGATCTCCTTGAGAAGAGTTTTATATGACAGAGTGTGTCACCTTGGGCAGCACCAGTTCTCTTCACCAAGAAGGCTGATGGTTCACTTCGCTAATGTGTTGATTATCGAAAACTCAATCGAGTTACGATAATGAAAAAATATCCGTTACCATGAATTGATGATTTTTTTGATCAATTGAAAGGGGGAAAATAGTTTTCTTAAATTGACCTTCGATCTGGTTACCATAAGTTGAGGATAAAATAATCTGACATTCATAAGACCGCTTTTCGAAGTAGGTATGGCCATTATGAGTAACTTGTCATGCCCTTCTGCCTAACAAATGCTCCTACAGTTCTCATGGCCTTGATGAAAAAAGTTTTCCTTGAGTATCTAGATACTTTTGTGGTAGTCTTTTTGGATGAAATCCTTGTATACTCCAAGTCTGAGGAGGATCATGTGCTTCATCTGAGATCAGTTCTGAGTCTTTTAAGAAATCACCATCTTTATGCCAAGCTTTCAAAGTGCGATTTCTGGATCCAAAAAGTGAAATTATTGGGACATGTCATGTCAAAACAAGTAATATCAGTTAATAATGATAAGGTGAAGGATGTTATGATGTGGGAACAACCACAAAATGTTTTTGAGATTTAGAGCTTCTTGGGATTAGCAGGATATTATCGCTGTTTTGTCAAAGACTTTTCAAAGTTAGCTTCTCTAATTATTGCTCTAACTCGAAAGGGAGTGGAGTTTTCCTGGAATGAAAAATTTCAGAGTTCTTTTGTTGAGATAAAGCATATTTTGACTACTGTTCCGGTGTTAACTCTTCCTGAGGTTGGGGAAAGTTATGTGGTCTTTTGTGATGCATCGGGTTCAGGTTTGGGATGTGTCCTTATGCAAGGTAATCATGTTGTTGCTTATGGATCTCGTCAGCTTAAGCCTCATGAGAAGAACTATCCTACCCATGACCTTGAACTTGTAGCTATAATGCACGCACTCAAGTGTTGGTGACATTACCTTTATAGAGAGAGGTTTAATATGTATTCATACCACAAGAGCTTGAGTTGTATCTTCTCTCAAAAATATTTGAACCTCCATCAAAGGCGTTGGGTGGAGTACCTGCAATATTTTGACTTCAACATTGCCTATACCCCGGGGAAAGGGAATGTAGTCACTGATGCATTGAGTAGGAAACTACCATCGCAGGATGTGAAAGAAACTTCAGAAGAGTGGAGTTTGATGGCTCTATTTTCTCTGTTGCATATTAGAGTTCAGTGGAAGGAGAATGAAGTTTCTTTAGCCAGTTTCCAGTTTACATCTGCTCTTTTTGATTTAATTCTTCAGGAACAAAAACTGGATGATGAATTCCGTGGCAATAGGGACTCTCTTTATGGTGGGGAGACTGACACCTTGTGGTCATTATCCAAAGATGGTGTTCTGTGTTATCAAAACCGTTACGTGGTGCCGTTATCGGCAATGAAGGATGTGATGAGGGATTTCCAGAACTCTAAATCGGTTATGCACCGAGGAACCACAAAGATGTTCTATGATATGTGGCGACAATTTTGATGGCCATGTATGAGACGAGACATTTTTGAGTATTTATCTCATTACTATACATTCCAGCAGGTGAAAGCCAAGCACCAGAAACCTTCGGGTTTGCTTCAACCACTTCCGGTCCCAACATGGAAGTGGGATGAAATCTCTATGGACTTTGTGGTTGGGTTACCTCAAACACAGAGGAAGTGGAATGCGATATGGGTTGTGATCAACAATCTGACCAAGTCGGTTAATTTTATACCCATTCGAGATACAACCAAAGTTGAGGAGTTGGGAAATATGTATATGAAGGAAGTTGTTCATTTGCACAGAGTTCCATCTGCTATAGTCTCTGATAGAGATACTCGGTTTACTTCTCTCTTTTGGAGGGGCCTTCAGGAGGAAGTGGGATATCAGGTCTGTTTGAGCATGTCCTACCATCCTCAGTCGGATGGCCAGACAGAGAGAGCTATTCAGATTCTTGAGGATATGCTCCGCGCTTGTGTTCTCGACTTTTGTGGGGCTTAGGATAATCATTTGGGGATGATTGAGTTTTCTTATAACAATAGTTATCAGTCTGCGATCAGAATGGATCCTCCCGAGGCATTGTATGGCCATCCTTGTAAATCTCCCTTAGGTTGGTTAGATATTGGTGAAAGATCATTGGTAGGACCGAGCTTGGTCCAAGAGATGATAGCTAAGATCCAGTTGATTCATCAGAGGATGTAGATAGTGAAAATTCGGTACAAGTCTTATATTGATCATCGCCATAGACCTTTGGAGTTATCTGTTGGTGACCAGGTGTTCTTGAAGGTTTCGCCCAGTTTAGGTCATTGATGGATTGGGAGGCAACGGAATCTTGCTCCTCATTTTGTGGGACCTTTTGAGGTTGTTGGTCTTGTGGAGAAAGTTTCTTACCATCTAGCTCTACCACCACAGATAACATCGATACATAACATGTTCCATGTATCGTAACTGCAGAAGTACCTCTCTGATCCATCTCATGTTGTGAGCTGGAGTGATCTTGAGATTGAACCAAATATATCTGTGGCTGAACGACCAGTCAGGGTTTTTGATTCTGAGACCAAGGTGCTTCATGGGAGAACTATACCTCTGGTCCATATAATTTGGAAACATGGTTCAGATTCTCATAAGACATGGGAAAGAGAGGCACTAATGAGGGAGTAGTGGCCTCATCTTTTTGATGTGGAAGTTTCTTCCTAGGCTTTCTGGGGACATAAAGGTCTTATGGTGGGGAGGTTGTAACATTCTGTTATGTTTTCTGGTACTTTTGATATCTCTAAGTGCCACTATTTTGGAGTAGTGTCTTGAGGGTGCGTTTGGGTGAACTTTTAAAGAAAATAAAAGGAAAATTCCTTGTGCACGGTTTGCGCACGGTTTGACAAACCGTGCAATCAAACCATGCCAACCAAGCAGCACTGGTAGAGTGGTGCACATGGTGTGCGCACGGTTTGGAAAACTATGTGACCAAACCGTGCGGACCAGCATCCCTGGGCAGGGAGCTCTGCATGGTGTGTGCACGGTTTGACAAACCATATAGACTAACCATGTGGCCACTTAATTTTAGATCCTTAAATTGTGGATCTCAGCCTTTTTGCCTCTAAGTGCTTTGTTTTTCCTCCTATGCGGCCCTAACTCGGGATTTGTCTTCTCCCAAGGTCAAAGAAGGTTCTCCCATCATTCTAGAGACAATCCAAAGGCTCCTCTTGGTGAACCGAAGTGTGATTCTCAAGGTATGTGATCATTCTTCTTCTTTTCTTGATCGGTTTCTTAGATCTACTTAGATCTACTTCTCCTCTTCCTTTGGTTTCTTAGATCTACGCCAGTTAGGGGTAGATCTAAGTGTTTAGATGCCAAAATGATGAGTTTTGGTCTTGGTCTTTCTAGGAGAAGGGATCTAGGATGGTTTTTGGAGAAGCAACCTGGATTCTTGAGTTTTCTTCGCCCCTTGTGGTTTTGGTCAAAACCATTGAGGTAGGTGGTTCTGTCCTGACCTTCCAAATTGATTATCTTCATATTGATTGATATATATCACTTTTTGATTTTAATTCAATTAATTAACATTTTTTCAATTGATGTAATTAAAATCTAATTCCTTTGAAATGGGATTTTTGAATTGGTTTTGGCATGAGGATTTGGAAAACACCAAATTCCATTGAATTGGGGTGTGTTTTCATGGAAATAAATTGTGAAATGATGCAATTTGTTTTGAATGAATTTAAAACTCTTGAAATGTCTTAAAATGTTTTGATATATACCCATTGGTTTTATCTTGTGAAAAAGGCATGATTTTGAATAAAATTTGTTGTGGTTTTAAAGGAATGGAATTGACACTTTTGAAATGGAAGAATGGGAATGATCATATTTTAAGCATTCTTAAAATAGTTTTCCCATCATGTAAGAGCACATGCAAGCCTGAGGTAGTTAGTGAGTTATTTGGATACACTCTACGATACGACAACATTCCAAAACATACTTGCAGCGGGTCACATCCCCGATGGGTTGGTGATGAGTCTCCTTTGGCCAGTGTCATAGGGACGTGTGTATACACATCTTGCTCAGTTCACATAGAGAGTGCGGAATCCCATAACTGATTCATACTATCATACCTTTTGGCAGATGACCATGTTGCTCTCTAGAATATTTATATGTGATGTATAAATGTTGCCAATGCTTTTGAACTGCTTTTCATGTCTGATGATTTTACATAAACTGTTTTATGTAACTGATTTTTAATTAAGCCATTGTTTTTAGAAGTATTCCATCATTATAGAACCTTGTTTGGTGAACTTTTCATTAATTGAAAATGTATATCATGATTTTTTAAAATATTCTTTTGTATTTCCAAACCTGTTTACTTTAAAAATTGAAAGCTTTTCTTTGGATAATCTTTATTTGGCATATTTTATGGAATCTTTGGTGGTATCCTGATGGTCTTAGGCTCACACCCTACTTTTTCCTTCAGGTGTTTGTAGACTTCCTTCTTCCAGGTTCGTGCAAGGGGAAAGGATCACATAAAGGTGGATCCAGATGTTGAGTTTTCAATGTGGTGAGTTGTGTCCTTATGGACTTTGGAGTTGTTCTTCTGTTTTAAGTACTTGGGTTGTTGTACATTGGGATTTTTACGTCTCTTTTTATTCTGGTACCATACTCTCAATGGAGTTCCTTTGTTATGCATACTATTTGTTTTACTCTAGCTTCCCCATTATTATGGAAAAATCGTTCCCACTTGTATGTTTTACGATACCAGGTGCTTGTTTACGACCCGTGAGGATCGGGAATGCCCTTCGTGCTATGTTAGGGCCGGCTCGGTTATCGGGTTACTAGGGTACCCGGGCCGGTTCGTGACAGGATGAGATCACTCCCATTCTTCTGTTGATGCACTGTGTCCCAGATTTGTTGGTCTTATGAGGGAATTTTGGGTTAAAAATGCCCTCAGTCTTACGGGTTAGGGATGTTCCCATATTTTGGTGGTAACCATCGCTATTGCCACCATTTTGATTTCCCACACTCCTGCGCAGGTGTGAGATTGGTATGGTGGTGGACTTGTATGGGATTTATTTTATTTCTAGGACATGAGAAATATTTTCTTGTTGGATTACCTTAGGAAGGAATCCTACTGGATGTTCTTGGTTTCCTGGCTCAAAATATTTTCAATGGCTTGATATCGTTGGGTCTAATGCTTTTGGGACTTACTCAGGGATGGTTCTTGTTGAGTGTTCCACCTTTCCTGAGTATTGATTTCATTTTATTTCTACCTTTGGGTAATGAAATTTCCAGATTTCATTTCAAATGAGGTCTGCTGGATGGGACGTGGGTAAAGTGTAGAGCTCCATGTTCTCCCCATCCCTGAATATAAACTCCATACAGGGCATCACCAATGAGGCAACACAACTTGTGCATCATGTGGAGGAAATCCAGTTTAAGGTTTTTTCTTTTTCCTTTTTGATTGGGGATGTCGTACAGATGGGAGGGCTTCCATGTTGATTAGATGGAGAAGCTATCTTAATATGTTGACATGGTCTGCATACCCTTAATTGGGATGAACTTTTCTTTTAGATGGTGAAGAGTCATCCAGATATTGAGGTGAATTCTACGCATACATTCCTCAGACAAATCCCCTAGTATGTTGAAGTGAAAATTGTCCATGGACTAATACATCACTGTTATATTATCCTTAGATAGTTGTCTTCTCACAAGCAAAATATCCTGTTTTTGTTCTTTCGAGAACTCCTCTACTTGATATGACCAACATGGATTCTTCTAAATGGTTTTGTTCTAGGAGCATGGATGGTTGGAAACTCATTGATATGTGAGCAATGTGGGGGTGGCTCATATGATGAGTGTGGCACCAGAACTTCCTCTAGTTGAGAATGGATATCACTCGCCAGGGACGGAGTGTCTGACATGTATGACTCCATTTTTTCAAGTTCCTTGGTATAGGAGGGATTTCACACATTTGTCCCAACAAGGGGAGGACCTTCTTTCCAGTTTGAATTTTGATTGTGGGGAGGGCCTCTTCAATTGGTTCTAAAATGGAGAGGGTTACCATTGTAAATTAATGCCCAACCGCATGGAATGTCCCTATGGTGTATACCCTGGGGTAGACCTTTCGGGTGGGCTGCTATAGGAGGAGGACCTTATTGCTGCTTGATGTCACTGAGGGGAGGACCTTATTGATGAGTGCTATGATGGAAAGGACTACTATCATAGCTTGATATCTGGATTCAAGGAGAATTTATCTAGTGTAAATCCTGGGGAGGGCCTTCAGGATGTACTGCAATTAGGGGAGGACCTTCTTGTTTCTTGATTTTTCTATGGGTAGGACCTTTGTAGCAACTGCCATTGCAGGGAGGGCCTTTTCAATGGCTACCATATTGGCGAGGACTACCATTATGATTTGACTTCCAATTGTAAGGAGAATCATATCTATAGCATATACCCTAGGGAGTACCATCAAGGAGGACGCCAGCAAGAGGAGGACCTTCTTGCTGTCTGATCTTTCGGTTAAGGGGAGGGATACCCTGACATGCATCAGGAGATAGGATCTCATGATGGATCATTCCTGGACCATGAAGTAAGCCTCCAGGGGTGTTATGGGTAGGACCTTCAGAGATGCTGGTAGAAATATTTTGGGGATGGCCTTCACAGATTCTACTTCCACTTCCATAATTTGGTAATGGACTGATAGGGTCTTGAACCATTATTAATATATAATCAAGGGTGTCAAGAATTCCAACTTCTAATAGAGAGAGATCATGTATATGCTCTTCATTTTCCAGTTTCCTTTATCACATTTCATTTTTGGGCACTCTCTTGCAGGTAACTGGGGTCGTCTGCTTTTGGTAATGGCCTTCATATATGGGTCCCTATTTTTTTGGTTCTCATGATGTCGCTGAGATACATCAATGGACATCTTGGATTTTTGTGGGGATATATGTCTACCCTGGAGCAGCCACCACATTGGACCGGCATCCCCCAGTTGGAATGAGTATTTTTTTCTTGATTTGGTTATCCGTGTATCATAAGATATTTCCGTCGACCCTCTTGGACTAGATTAGAGATGCATAACTACTCCAGAGTGACTAACCCATTTTGTGGGTAAGTCATTCCATTTTATGAAACTGGGTCGTGGCCCTGGTTCCTCTATTTTTTCTCCGATGCAATGATATCTTGACATGTCTGCAGGATTTAGTTTGGAATCGACATCTGATTTTCCATCATATCTAGGAAGAGAAGAGATACATCTTTGGCTAGAATGGGTATGAAGGCCTATTCCAATATCGGAGCATGAGTTTGTTCTTTCTCCAGTCTTTCATAGGTAGACAATGGATACTGGTATATCTCTAGTGCCGGGACAGAGGAACAAGTTTGTCATCGGTTGTCTTCTCTGGTTGCCACTGTATTTGACAAGTGGGCTTTAAATTTATGAGTGGAAATTTTCATATGCTCTCTTACCGCTGTATTTTTCTCATGGGATTTTTATGCATCCAAAGGGATTTGACTCTGCACATATTTTTCCCCACCCTATTTGGATAGAGATATTGATACACATTAGTAGGTATTTGTCCCTGCCTATAGATAGTTGTTGTCTTATTTAGATTATGAGCTTCTTGTGCATCGACAAATATTTGCATCTTCCTATAGTTTGAATCTTTGTCTACACAACAGGACCGATGATCATTGGTATGAATATACATGTGCTCTTATTTTTCCACTTTACTTCCGTGGTGGTCTTGAGTGGAGGGGGAAGAGTTGTATGTCTTCCCATTGAATGCCACCACATTTTTATGGCAGAGTTCCTCCTAAAAAATTAGGGTGATGGCCTATTATGGATTGTATGTTTTCCTCCATTAGAAGGAAGACCAAGGGGCCCATGTCTTTTGGAATTCCGTAGGTGCCCCAACCTAAGATCCTCTTCAGGGTGAGGATACTTGGTCGCTCGGTATTAGTAGTGACGATCTATGGTAGGGTCCCGTGAGAAGGACCCTTGTGCAGCTATTATGAATTCATCAACATTGACTTCAACTACCTCCCTGAGATAAGGGGGTACTTGTTGTCACACATTGGGGACAGGATCCCTAAAAAATTCGAGAGGACAACCGAGACCGCCTTGTGTTGGGGTGACATCTTCCGTTGGTGTGATTTTGCAGATTGAAGGGCTTGTCTTGAGGCCTCCACTATGGGGAGAGTACTGTTTTGGTGGTACTCTCTAATCAGTGTGTTGGATACCCAGTTTTGAAGATGCTGAGTTGGAGAGGGGGTTTGGCTCTTTATTGGGGCCCTGGCTGCCCGCGAGATCATTGAGGTGCGCGTCTGAATTGGTTATTGGGATGTCATTTAGATCGAAGGTTGCCATGCGGAAATATTCAATATATATATATGACATATACCGACAAAAAAAACCACGTCAAATTAGAATATCATTATCATATGAATATTTGGCGATTCAGCTTGGACCCCTTCCTTTTTTGTGAGGTGAAGGGGCTTGAGTGGACTAAAACCGCCACCTTGGTTGGGGATTCACATCGGGTTCCCCATTTTTTTTCGACCCGATCCGTGTTGCACCGCATATTTATAGGGAGAGACGGTCCCACCAGGATTGGTCAATGTATCATTATTTTTGTAAATTCTTGGAATTTCTTTGTATTATTTTTAAATATTAAATGGAATTATTTTGAGACTAGACCTTTCGACGATGTGTGATTTTGATCCCCAGAGTCCCCAGAATAAATGTTTGAAATAAATTAAAATTTTAAACAGTGCACATGGGAAATTTTCTTGAAAAAGTGTAATATATTTTAAACGGGAGCCCGAATCAGAAATCCAAGGGCACTGTTGTGTTCAGAGCAACGACTTTACCTTACGTGGGGCCTAACATCGACCGACGCGGGTCGATTGCAAAATTTAGTTTTTGGGAATTTTAAAAGGAAGCACATTATAAGAAATAAAAAAAATTAATAATTTATTTTATTATTTTAAAATGTTTCCCTTTTTTTACAGTGACCTAATCCTCCCCTATAAATTTATTCTTTTGGAAAGTTTGAAGGGTTAGCCTCATAACCCTGTGAGTTGAGAGAGAGAGAGAGAGAGAGAGCCTCTTGGAGCTTTGGAGGAGGAGACCCATTGGCAGACGACGACAACGCAAGCAAACACCTCTCGGATTTAATGAATCACGCCAATGAACATGACACAACGATTGTTCTCCAACCAAATTGAGGTACGGGTTGTTGTTTCAATTCTCTTTTCCCTGTTTTTGAATTTAAATGACGAACTTGGATCAACCAGGAACATGTTGATCCGTGAATTCGTACGTTCTTGCAGGAAGGTTTTTATTAGGACAATTTTCGGGGAATTGGTCCATGTTAAATTTTTGTTGATTTCTTCTCTGTTTAAGCCTACTAACGAGATTGTATCAACGCCGTGATGAACGAAGGTGGAGGTTCGTTCCTCGATTTTCTTATTGTATTTTCTTTCCCTTTTCTCTTCTTTGCGCGTTCTTCACGTTCTTCACAGGGCAAGGAACAAAGGATCATTGCACATCCTTTTTGTGATGCAACAATCACAAACTAAAGATACGATGTCACGATGACCTAGAGGAGGTGCAACGACAATAGCGGATGACAAATCAGACTAGATCGGGAAAGTTTCTTCTTCATGAGTTCTTCACACAGGTGGATCGTTAAGTGTGTTCGGGACCGATCGGAGGTCCGGAAACAATGGAATAATCTTCATGGTGTCGGGGCGACCAAAACCTGTGAGTTTCATGGCGATCAGACGGTTGCATCAACGAACATGGCAGCACGGAAGGCGCGATGGTGGAAGTCTGTGATTCTGGAAATTTCCAGAATACACGGCATGTATCCCAAAGAACACACCGTGTGGACCGGGTTAGCAACGAATAGGGTTTCGGGAGTCATAAGGGTATCACACGTCATGTGACCAAGGTCACATAGTGTGTTGGACCTTCCCTGAAGCTCGGCGTGTATTCTGGGAAGTACACGGACACAAAATGGACTACATGGCTTCGGAACACAACGTGTACACCATATGCGGTAGGGAAAAGGCAACTACGTAGGACTTGGCATGTATCCAGGGGATACACGGGAACGGGATAGAGTATAGGATCGCATACTCCACCACATGGCCAGGCAAGGTCAGTAACACGGGTCACCCCATGTACCGATTACACGGGTTGGAACACATGGGTTGAGGCTACGTACGGGCACATGGCCAATATACAGGGAGACGACCCCGGTTACTTGGACATGATGTGTAATTCGTACTACACACTGTGCACTGACTTTTTCTACATGAACTGCCTTATGACCCTGGCCATTGTAAAAAGGCAGTACCCAGGGTTAGAAGACACAACATGTGATCCTACAACATGTTGTGTACTTTTTTGAAAATGGATTGGTCTTCCTGTCCTCTGTATCTTAGACATGTTTCGTTTGGGATAGTGCCCCTTCTTCTCATTCCCCTAAAGGACATGCATTGTTTCCTTCTATAGGAGTATTATCCATTCAACATGACTTTCTGTGATAGAGTCAGGCATCCATATGAGAGGCCCGGAGTGAGATCCCTTATCCATTCTTGAACCTAGGTAGAGTCAGGCATCGATATTACCAACTCCCCCGGGCGTCGATCCTCTACCTAGAAGGTGAATACGGATGAGTCGTGGTATCCTCCATGGCCCTGGAAATGATCCTCATCTGTGTATTGTGATCTTTCCCCACTCAGGAGTGTGTCTCCCGTAATGAGTGTATCTATCGATCGTGATCTTTCCCACTCAGGTGTGTGTTCTCCCATAATGAGTGTATCTATCTCTCATGGATTTTACTGATGAATAGTAATTCATAGATGGACATCATCAGAGATATCAGACTCATTGAGTGAGTTTCTCCTAGAACGAGTGCTTCGTGGAATCTTCGAACTGAATCCCTAGCAGGGGTATGCAGTTGTGTGATTTGTCTCTAGACCGCGGGCCTGGGTTTTGAGTATACCTAGTTTTTGTTTCTCTTTCTATATGTTTTGTAGACATATACTGTGTAGAGATGACTCTACCTTTACTTCATGTATCGATTTTTAGTTTTTGGGGTCCTCTACTGAGTATTGTTATACTCACCCTTGTATGGGCTTTCCCGAACGTGTCGTGTCTTGTGCAGACGAGAAGCCTTTCGACAGAGTTCGGGGTGGACCAGGATAGAATCGATATTTCTAAGTTCCCTACAGGCCGAGGCGTTCCTATGGCTATGAGCAGCAGTCCCAGTACCTATTTGTGTTTACAGGTTGGACTTTTTAGTATTCAGACAATTATTTTTGGTGGGCTTGTATTCCGACCCAGTTTGTTTTCAGAACTTTACTTTCTGTCGTACTCTGTTGGTTGGGTTTAGTTGTATTCATGAATTTTGTTCCTTAGTGGTTTTTTTACATTTCAGAAATTGTGGCCTTGGAGATGTGTGCGTGTGTACAGGTACATAGAAAATGCCTACCATGTTAGTAATATGCATACTTGGTGCTAGTCACCGGCCCCTTGCCTATTGGAGGCGGGCTTGGGGAGTCACAGCATAGGCCCCACTGGGATGGGTCATGAAAGAGTGGTATCAGAGGTGGTCGGTTCTACATAAGGACCAAGAGTCTGTAAGATTTGGGTTGGGGAAATAGTGTTAAGTGTTTCAATCTCAGCTTTCAGGCTGGAGACTCCAGTGTTGGTGCAGGCGACTGACATATCCATACACCAGGACTCTGATAACCTATCTTTCAACTCAGTGCATGAAAACACTAGTTGTGTGGAAATAAAATAATGGTACATGCATCATATAGGAATGGGTTGTGTTTTCCATGTCCTTTGTGTCATCTATCCAGACATACTCATTGACCATGGTACATCTTGTTTCCCTACATGATGCCTCCACAACGCATACCTGCTAGGATTCAGCAGAGAGATCACGAGGATGACCCCCTTAGTGAAGAGGCTTCGATACAGGGACCAGTTCCCAAGGCATTGACATCAGGTGGTGAAAATGCTATTCCAGCACCAGTGGAGCAGCCTGTGGTACCTACAGTACCGATCGACGAGGGGCGCAGGCTGAGCGCGCTACATGAGTTCGAGAGACAGAGACCCCTCAGGTTCCGAGGAGAGCCCGACCCTCAGGTGGATAAGGACTGGCTTGAGGCGATGACCAGAGTTTTCCGTCTAGTGAGGAAACCAGTAGACCAGATGGTGATCCTAGGAGAAAGACTTATTTAGGGTTTGGCAGGACGATTGTGGAGTCTGACCACACAGACTCACGATGAGAAGACTCTTTCGTGGACGGAGTTCGAGCGACTCTTTAGGGAGGAGTTCTCTCCAGTTATGCTAAGTACAGTGCGCATCCAGGAGCTTATTCATCTCCAGCAAGGCAGTTTGATGGTAGATGACTATTCATCGAGGTTCAGCAACCTCGCCCGGTACTCGATGGATATGGTCAGAAATTAGTACTTCAGAACTCGGACCTTCGAACGAGGTCTACGAAGAGAAATATGATCTAGTGTCATGCCTATATGAATTTATACTTATGATGAAGTGATCGAGGGGGACTTGGTGATCGAGAGCATCGTGGCGGAGCATAGACAACCGAAGGCAGTCAGCAGCAGGCAAACAAGTGCGGAGACCTCGGTAGTAGGGAGCCGACATCAGGCACAGAGATTTGGATGTGGAAAATGTCATAGGAGGACCTAGGACAGAGGATCGACAGTCCAGGGCTCTCAGGCTGGATCCATTCATCCTAGGGAGAAGTTATCTACACGTGTGACGGTAGGGGATATCTATTTAGAGATTGTCCAACCCATCGAGCTGCTGACAGGGAGGCGGTGGATGGACCACCAAGGCAGAGGCAGTGAATGGAGCAGACAGACCCGTCAGGTGGCGGACATGGAATAGGAGCTGGGAGAGCTGCAGGTGGTGGAAGACACTACGATTTACTTCCACCACTACCCCTGGGAGGTCCGCACCTGGCTCAGGGAGCTGGAGGGAAAGGGGCGGGGACAACTGCATGCGATCGAGGCATACGACCCAGGGACTCTAGGGATGATCTGAGGTATGATTTTTTTCTTCTATACCTTAGCTTCCATACTTATAGACATAGGTTCCAGTTATTCCTTCCTCACCACATGTCTTGTGAGAAACCTTGAGATTCTGGTAGAGTTGTTGACTTGATCCTTACGCTTGGAGGCACCTATGGGAGGAGACTCAACGGTCACGCACCTTTGCAGATAGTGTGATCTTACCCTTAGAGGCAAGTGTTTTGGTTGGAACCTATTGGTGGTAGCATTGAGGCCATAAGTATTCATTCTGAGTATGGATTTTTTATCTTCAGTCCATGCCCAGATTGACTATTTTAGGTGAAGAGTGTGGTGTGTCTGCAGTGATGGAATGAGGTTTTATTTTATTAGAGAAAGGAAAACCCAAGCAGCACAGAATGTGATCATGCATAGGAGGGTGCATCCAATCACTCATTAGTTAGATAGACTTTCCCTCAGATTAGTGGATGTTGTGGGCTCCTAATTCCCTATAGTAGTGTCGGGGTACAAGGACATCTTTCCCGAAGATGTTCTAGGATTACCTCCCCACCGGGGAACAACTTCTGCATCGGCTTACACCCCGGGGCGACACCAATTTCTTCATCAACATATCGGATGGCTCCCTCAAAGATTTGAAAGATGAGGGTGCAGTTGGAGGATTTGCAGAACAAGGGTTTTGTAAGACCCAACATTTCACCCTGGGAGGCCCCAATCTTGTTTTCCAAGAAGGCAGACAAGAGTTTAAGATTTTTCCTGGATTACCCGTGCTTGAACCAAGTGATGGTGAAGAATAAGTATCCACTACTGAGAATCGATGACCTATTTGATCAGCTAAGAGGGGCATAGTGGTTCTAGAAGGTTGACCATCGATCAGGTTATCAGCAGTTACGAGTACGGGATGAGGATATAACAAAGACGACATTCAGATGCCGCTACGGTCACTATGAGTATTTGGTGATGCCTTTCGACATGACGAACGCCCCCAAAGTGTTCATGGGACTTATGAATCGTATCTTCCAGCCATATTTAGAGTGGTTCGTAGTGGTCTTCATCGATGACATCCTTGTGTACACGGCATTAGAGGATGAGCACACGAGACACCCGCGGATGGTTCTAGACGTACTCCGAGAGCACCAGCTTTATAGGAAGCTCTCAAAGTGCCAATTCTAGATTCAGGAGGTCCACTTTCTAGGACATGTCATCTCAGTAGATGAAGTAGCTATGGACCCAGCCAAGGCAGAGGTAGTGTTAGCATGGGAGCCACCTCAGAGTGTGACAGAGGTGCAGAGCTTCCTTGGGTTGGAAGGATATTACCGAAGATTCATTCTTGATTTCTCCTTGATATCATCACCGTTGAAAACCTTAACCAGGAAGGGACAACCATTTGTGTGGAAGGAGAAGTTATAGTAGGATTTCGAGCAGTTGAGATAGAGTTTGATGAGCGCCCCAATTTTGAGATTGCCGGAGGAGGGTGTCGAGTACATAGTTTTCTGCAATGCGTCGAGAACCGGGCTTGGCTGTATCCTGATGTAGAGATAGGCAGTGATTGCTTTTGGTTCACACCAGCTTAGGTCACATGATTATAACTATGCAAACCCTGATCTCGAGTTGGCAGCGGTAGTCTTCGCATTGAAGATGTGGCGACACTACCTTATGGGCGAGAGGTTTATCGTCTACTCTAACCACAATAGCCTCAAGTACATCTTTTCATAGAAATATATGAATCTAAGATAGAGGTTTTGGATAGAGTTCCTCCATGACTATGATTTCGAGATCATATATACTCTTAGTAAGGGGAACAAGGTGGCAGATGATCTTAGCAGGAGGTCAAGCTCACAACTGTTGAGTGAGGCGACATAATAGTTAGCTGCATTGCAGTTATCCTTCGTGGACAAAGAGGATGCAGATTACCTACAGTCGATGGTTTTCACCCCTATACTATTACAATGTTTTAGGGAGGCGCAACTTGGGGATGTCAACTATGAGGCTTTATGTGCTCAGTTATCCATAGGACATGCTCCTAATGGATATTCGCAAGGTGGGAAACACATACTTATTTCAGAGGATGCACTGTTTTACCAGTGGCGTTTTAGGAAGAGTTCTTGATGGATTTTCATACATCCCCCTTGGAAGTACATCCTAGAGTGGAAAAGATGTACCAGGATCTCTGATGGAAGTTCTGGTGGTCATGCATGAAGAAGGAAGTAGCAGAGTTTGTTTCTCAGTGCCTTACGTGCCAGCAAGTGAAGGCTGAGCAATAGGTTCCAGCAGGATTATCTCACCCCTGGAAGTTATAGAGTGTAAGTGGGATGGAATATCTATGGAATTCGAGACATGATTACCACAGACGTCCAAGGGGCACAATTCCATCTGGGTGATCGTTGACCAGCTCACCAAGTCGGTGCACTTCCTAGCTATCAGAGAGTAGAGTTCTATAGAGAGCTTGGGATGCCTCTACGTGTAGGCGATAGTTCGACTACATGGAGTACCCTCAAAAATAGTCCTGTACCAAGATTCCCATTTCATATCCCGATTTTGTAAGGGATTTCAGGGGGATTTTGGGACTCAGCTACGCTTGAGCACAATGTTTCATCCCCAGAAAGATGGTCAGACGGAGAGGACCATTCAGGTTCTGGAGGATACGTTGCGAGCCTGTATCTTGGACGTTGGTCATAGTTGGGAGGACCACCTACCACTGGTGGAGTTTTCGTACAACAACAACTACCAATCCACCATTGGTATGACACCGTTCAA
The DNA here is from genome assembly GCA_963277665.1 of Viscum album. NCBI lineage: Eukaryota > Viridiplantae > Streptophyta > Magnoliopsida > Santalales > Viscaceae > Viscum > Viscum album. The sequence goes on along the minus strand of OY728153.1, from coordinate 565,915,715 downwards.
GGATTTATATGTGAGACCCTACCGGCCAACGCTTTGTTGGACCGACCCCAGAGAGTTAGCACTCGTGGGTCTAGAGTTGGTACGAGCTACCACCGAGAAGGTGCAGATCGTCTGGGAGTGGATGAAGACTGCAAAGAGCCGGCATAAGTCTTATGCTGACAGACGATGGAGACCTCTGAAGTTCTAGTAGGAAGGCCACGTCTTTCTTCAGGTCTCACCTCGACGAGGGTTATAGAGATTTGGCCGGGGCGACAAGCTATCTCGGAGCTTCATCGAACCTTTCTAGATACTGTACAGAGTCAGTGAGGTGGTGTACCACCGAGATCTACCACCACAGTTGCATCAGGTACATTATGTATTCCACGTGTCGCAGCTGAGGAGGTATGTGCATGACCCATCGCATGTCATCAGCTGGGGTGATCTGGACATCAAAGATGGAGTGACCTTTGCTGAGTACCCAGTGGAGATCGAGGATCTGCATGAGAGGATCCTTTGTGGGAAATAAATTCCTTTGGTTCATGTCTGGTGGCAACATAAGAATCTTCAGGAGAGCACATGGGAGCAGGAGGCTTAGATCCGTGCCCAGTACCCACATCTTTTTTAGTAGCCTTTGTTTTAGCTTTTCAGGGATGTAAATCCCCAAGGTGGGGAGAATGTAATGTCTAAGATTTTCTATGTATTATTTTTATATATTATGTGGAATTATTTTGAGACCATAACTTTTGATGGCGTACAATTCTGAGGCCCGAAGTGCCCGGAATAAATGTTTTAAATAAATTAAAATTTTGAACAGCGCGTGTGAGAGGTTTTACTGAAAATGTGGAATATCTTTTAAATGGGTGCCCAAATCATAAAACCAAGGGAACCATTATGTTCAGAGTAGTGACTTTACCTTAGGCGTGGCATAACATCGACCGACGTTGGTCAGCTGCTAAAGTTAGTTTTTGGGCGTTTTAAAAGGAAGCACTTTAGAAGAAATAAAATAAATTAATAACTTATTTTATTATTTTAAAACGTTTCCCTTTTTACGCAGAAACCTAATCCTCCCCTATAAATTCATGCTTATGGAAAGTTCATAGGTTTAGCCTCATGAACCTGTGAGTTGAGATAGAGAGAGAGAGAGAGAGCCTCTTGGATCATTGGAGGAGGATGACCCATTGGCAGATGACGACGACGCGAGAAAATGCCTCTCGGATTCGATGAATCCCTCCAACAAATGCGACACGACAATCATTCTTCAACCAGATCGAGGTAGGGGTTGTTGTTTTGATTCTATTTTCCTTAGTTTTGAATTTAAATGACGAACGTGGATCGACCATGAACAAGTTGATCCGTGAATTCATACGTCCTTGTGGGAGGGTTTTTATTGGGATGATTTTCAGGGAATTGATCCATGTTATATTGTTGTTGATTTCTGCTCCGTTTAATCCTATTAACAGGAGAGGATCAATGCCGTAATGAATGAAAGCGGAGGACTGTTCCTCGATTTTCTTATTGTATTTTCTTTCCCTTTTCTCTTCTTCACGTGTTCTTTGCATTCTTAGTGGGGTGAAGAACAACAGATCATTGCACACCCGTTTTGTGATGCAACGATCGAAAACTGAAGATCTAGGGTCACGACGACCTAGCAGAGGTGCGACGATGATTGTGGACGACGAATCAGAACAGATAGAGAAAGACTGTTCTTCGAGCGTTCTTTGCGTGGGTGGATCATTACGTGTTTTCGTGACTGATAAGAGGCCCAAAAACAACGGAATCAGCTTCGTGCTGTCAGGAAGACCAAAACCCGTGAGTTTCATGGCGATCGGATGGCCAGATCGACGAACAAGGCAGCACAGAAGGCGCGATGTTGGATGTCCGTGATTCTAGAAATTTCCATAATACACGTCATGTATCCTGAAGAACACACCATGTGGACCGGCTTAGTGGAGTCTAGGGTTTCGGGAGTCAGACGGGTATCACACGGTGTGTGACCAAGGTCACACGACATGTTGGACCTTCCTCGAAGCTCGGCATGTATTCTGGGAAGTACACAGACACATGATGGACTACACGGCTTCAGAACACGGCGTGTTGACCCTACGTAGTAGGGAAAAGGAAACTACACAGGACTCGGTGTGTATCCAAGGGATACACGGGCACAGGATGGAGTACACGACCGTGTACTCCACCACACGGCCGGGTGAGGTGAGTAACGCGGGTCACCTCGTGTACTGATTGAACGGGTTGGAACACATGGGTTGAGGCCACATACGAGCACATGGATAGCGTACACGGAGCCAACCCCAGTTACTTAGACACAACGTGTAATCTGTACCACACGCCGTGTACTGACTTTTTCTACATGACTATCCTTACAACATGGGCCGTTTTACACGGGCAGTACCCGGGGTCAGAAGACATGACGTGTGATCCTACTACAAGCCATGTACATCTTGGAAAATGGCTTGGTCTTCCTATCCTCCGTATCTTGGAAATGTTTCATTTGGTTTAGATCCCCTTGTTCTCGTTCCCCTAAAGGGCATGCATTGTTTCCTTCTACAGGAGTATGATCCCTTCAGTAGGAATTTATGTCATAGAGTCAGGCATCTATCAGAGAGGCCTGAAGTGATATCCTCTATCCATTCTTGACCCTAGGTAGAGTTAGGCATCGACATGACCAACTCCACTAGGCATCGATCCTCTACCTAGAAGGTTAATCCAGATGAGTTGTGGTATCCTCCATGGCCCTGTTAGTGATCCTCATCTGTGTATCATGATCTTTCCCCACTCAGGAGGGTGTCTCCCATAATGAGTGTATCTATCTATTGTGATCTTTCCCACTCGAGAGTGTGTTCTCCCGTAATGAGTGTATCTATCTCTCGTGGCTTTTCCCGATGAACAATACTTCTCAGATGGACGTCATCAGAGATATCAGACTCATGGAGTGATTTTCTCTCGGAATGAGTGATTCGTGGAATCTTTGAACTGAATCCCTAGCGGGGGTATGCGGTTGTGTGATTTGTCTCTAGACCGCGGGACTGGGTTTTGAGTATACCTGGTTTTTCTTTCTCTTGGTATATGTTCTATAGATATATACTGTGTAGAGCTGAATATAAATTTACTTATTGTATTGATTTGTGGTTGTTGGGGTCCTCTACTGAGATTTTCAATACTCACCCCTGTACGGGCTTTTCCCGAACGTGTCATGTCTTGTGTAGACAAGAAGCCTTTTGACAGAGTCCAGGGTAGAACAGGATATGACCGACCATTTTGAGTTCCCTACAGGCTGAGGCATTTCTATGGCTACAAGCACTAGTCCCAGTACCTTTTTGTGTTTACAGTTTGGACTTTACAGTTTTTAGACTCTTGTTTTTGGTGGACTTGTATGTCGACCAAGTTTTTTTTAGAACTTTACTTTCCATCGTACTCTGTTGGTTAGGTTTAGTTGTATGCATGCATTTTGTTCCTTAGTGGTTTTTTAAATTTCAGAAATTGTGGGATTGGAGATGTGTACATGTGTACAGGTACTTAGGAAATGCCTCCCATGTTTGTATTATGCCTACTCGGTGCTAGTCACCAGCCCCTGGCCTATTGGAGGCGGGCTTGGGGAGTCGCGTTGCGGGCCCCACTAGGATGAGTCGGGAATTTTTTTATGTTATTAAATAGGTTCCACATTTTCATGATCCTGAAAGATGATTGAAAAGTGGGATTACTTGTCCATGAAATCAGCCTATGATGGGTACGATGCCTTCATATGGTCTCAAACAAGTTTATTCATGGAGCTATAAACACCCAACGACCTTGGTATCCAGGATTCAGGGACCTAGTTTCCAAAGGAAGGCACTCATTGGGTGAAAATTTGGCCAACATTACTTCAGGACTCCATTGGTTGAGAGGATGGGAGGTCAGTCTCATCAAACCCTTTTGTGGGGAATTATTGCCTACTCCGAGGCTCTCTTATAGATTTAATCCATGTTCATATGTTCATTAATCCTCAGTTTATTCTTGAAGAGTGTATCCACAGGTTACCCCTGGTTTTCCAGATCATCATAGATATACCTGTATTTGATGCCATAAGTTGTGCTTCTTACGTATCCTTGTAAGAGGAATAAAATCCCACATAGCTTGGTGTTGCTTAACTAGACACGTCACCTTTTAAGGTCGTGTGATAGGGACCCATCATTGCAGTTTAATGTCATGCAGCAAGGACATCTAGGTAAAATATGCCTGGTCAAGAATTGGTATGGGACTCATGATGGTTTGAACAGGAATCAGAGTTCTCATAGTTCATTTAGATTGGGGCTGGGCGAATTTTGTACCGTCACAAACCCCTAAGCCCACATGAGCCATGATCGGTGTGAGAAACTAGTGGGCGTGAGAGATTCAACAATGGCACACTTTCTATTATTTGCTGATGGAAAAGGATAATGACGATGACCAAATATTCCATGATTATAAGTTCGAAGAGAGAGGTAAAGGGCATTGGGTGTGTTGATTCCCTCACATGGTCCCATGTTGAGCCAAAAATGGATGAGGTTGCACAACAATAAACTCTTCAATAAGAGATGACCTTAGAAGTCATGTGGTTTGGATCTCAAAAGGTTAGGGACTTAACTCAGTGGGAGTGCCCCATAATGTGTTCTGGGGAAGGAGAGGAATGTCGTCTTTGATCAAAAGGAAAGGCGAGCATGATTACCTCGACTGGTCACTATTCCTCATTGAATGGAAAAGAAAGTGGTCATCCTTGATCCCTTTAATAGGTAGGTTCATGTCAGTATCTCAAGGTTGGACTCTGGGTTACCATTGGAATTTAGACTTAGAGACATTCCATGGGGGTCTGAACCATTTTGGCGACAACCTACGTGACTCCACTTACCATGGGTATGTAGACTCAAAGGTGCATGCTGATGCACTCAACGAACTAATCATACGGGTCTGGTGGATTTGGAGGAGGATTTGGCCTGATGTTGGTGGATTAGTTCATAAAGAAGTTATGGAGGACTGGACGGTAATGGAGGGGCATGATTGGTGGTAGAGGGAAGGACACCCGAAGACACCCCATTGCGTGTTTTGTTTTCTCATACAGGATGGGGGTAGCCTCACATACCATAATTCTATGTGGGTAGAGGGGTCATCTTTGTACCAAATAACTATGCAGACATAGGCATGGGCCACTACGTACCAAAGTGGTACACATTCCTAGATGTGGTTTTCCATGCTGATTCGGGTTCTATCCATGTATGGATGCATTACACTGCGTAGGGTTTGATCTGCATTGCAATGTGCTATGTGGAGCACTAAATTTAAGAACGATCTTGAAACCCAGGGTTCATGGGGAATTCATCTGCTGGGAATTTATGGTTCGCGATGGCACCAATTAGGTTCACGATTCACCAATTTTTTTTAAGTTTCTTCTTTTTATGGTTTTCGGGTAGTTATACCTATGGAAAAGTGGTTCAATATTTTCCCTTCATCGGAGATTCGAAATCAAATATGGAATATTCCCCATATCCAAATTATTTCTCCAAGACTCTAGGGTCTATTTCATACTCTCTTCTACTTGTCTCCACTCTCTCTTATTTGGTCCTCCCTCTAAATTCCTCCTATTACCCTTTTATAGAGCACAGGGGAAATAATATATATGGGAATGTGGCACAATTTTTGGAAGCCCGTGAAGATATATATCAACCTATAGAAGAATCAGTCAATTATGGTTTGTAGAGGAGGTGGTTCACAAGTCGTGGTTCGTGGAACCCTGTCATCTTGCACCATTTGAAAACTACTGAGTTCATGGGATAGTATGGATATCGAATCTCTATGCTTGATTCCACCAATGACATGGTTTGTATCATCCTGGGTTTGCTATCCATTTCCCCACATGACAATTCCTCATGGGTCCTTCTACGTACTATGATTCACGATTCATGTGCTCCGTGAACCTTTCCCAATGATGGTAAACGAGTCACTAAAACTCTTGAAAATATTTATTTCTTCAAGTTTATTATCAAATTTGAAACTCAATTTGCATCCATTTACCTTAATCGACCTATAGGAATGTTTTATTCCTTCTACAAGGTTCTTGTGGGATTATTTACTTCCCCTTATGATGTTTTTAGGACCCTACATATACCAGATGAAGGTTATCCCCTGAAATGATTGTATGAAGAATTTGAGTTTCACTACTTCCTACTGCTCAGGGGTCCCCATAATGGGATCACAAAAAGAGGTGAAATGTGTCAAGTGTTTATCCAGATCTCTTGATCCATTGAATAATGGAAATATGATATTTCTAACATTTGGTGGAGGAGGAGTCGAATCTACCCATTCGGGATAAACCTTATTTTCTAGTTTAATCGGTGCATTCCATCATTCCATAGCTTCTAATCGATTTGTTAATGACTCAATTGAATTCATAACAATTTGGGAAACATATGGATGAGCCGAGAACTGAACAAGTGCGGCGGATAGAGCCTGAATGGGTGCAGTGACTGGTATGACCATTGGTGGTGGCACCGCTGGAATCTTCTGTGGGTAACCCATAAGAATAGGCCTATAAGTGTGTACTTGTAATGGAGTGAATTCTTGATCTACCCCAGTTTTTGTGAAAAACTCTCTTGATTTATTTTTTCCAACTAGAAGTGCCAATTTAGGATATGCTTGCAGAGCATATATGGTAATAAGACTACCTATGAGTAACTCTAAATTGAATTTTCTTAACTCCTTTATTTCTTATTCATGATGTGAAAATCATTATTCTAATGAAATGGATTAAAATTATACAGGGGAAGGTGAGACATGGTCTAACTTTTATCTTTATCTCTATTAGATTCCTTTCAAAAAGGTCGAAGTGGATTTTTTGAGGGGATGAATTGATTACGGGAAAGTATCTAATTTCTGGTATGCACACCTCCTTCATATTCTTTAGTGTGGACCATATCAATAACATGAACTTCCTATTTTTATTCCCCTGAGATGGATTTATGCTCTGGAGGATCTAAAATGATGGAATTAATGAAATTTAATGATGCGAAATTTATTGCAGGTGCTCTATCTGTATTTTTGAGAATCGCCTTCTTTCATGTCATACATGAGACCCAGTCCCTCTGTTGGTTGACTCCCCAAGAATTTCCTTGTGAATCGTAACTCGAAAAGAATCCTCTGATATTTCAGTTATGCATTCATTTTTTGGTGTGTTCCCTAATTGGGAGAAAAATAACTTTCACTGAAGAGGGGATTGTGAATGTGAAAAATCCCCCAGCCCTATAGGCTGGGGATGTTCCTGTTCTTTCTACTCATCCCTTCAGGATCTTTTAGTTGGATCCAAGGGTTGGGTTAAAAATCCCCTAGCCTGGTGCCCTAGGAGTTCTCCTGAACTTCTATGGATAATATTATTGCAGCCTCTCTTCTGATCTTACTGATTTTGGTCCAAACATTGGCTGGGTATATTATCCTACATCCACCTAAATCACCTAATTTGGATTACCACTGTGAAATTTCATAAATTTTCTCAATATGATGATGGAAATCATCTAAATTGGAGGCATGTTAGATATTTTCAAATTCTTGATGCAAAATTATTTCAATAGTATTATCTATTTGTTCCTGACTCTAGTGAAGGTTAGTTGAGGCCTATTCATGATGAGCATATCTTTAGTTATAAACCAAATCCACTTTTTGTAGCTGACCTGGGAAAATAACATTGCATAAAACCAATTTTAGAGGGATTTGATAAATTTTTTTCAGTGAAATGAAATGATCCAGGACACCCCATCCTCTAATATGAATTCTAGATGGGGTATCTGCGATTAGTTGCCAAACATAAATAATGCATCGAGGCACGCACACTAAAGGGCTCCCTACTGTTTCTCGATCTTTGGATGTTTGGAAAATGAGAGAGATGTGAAGTCAATTTGGCATTTCAACCCTTTTATTACCATTACTTGACTTGGATATTTTTCATAAGGTAATACTTTCAACTTTAGGTGATGAAGAGTATTCCATATGTTGAGTAAGATATCATGAATAAAATATTCTTCCAAAATCTCTTGAATACTCTATTGAGGAGTGGACAATGGACAGAACATGACTGGTACTTCATTTTTTTCTAGTTGTTTCCTCATGCTAAACATATCCTCTTTGTTTTTAACTGGAGTTTCTTATACCTAATCAGAAAAAAGTTGGTGTTTCTCTACTATTTCATCAAAATCAAAAAGATTAGTTGAGAGTTACTCTGTTGCATTAGAAGATAAGTGGACCAAGGGTGGTTCAGAGAATGACCAATGCCTTGGAAAGTCTTTTGGATGCAAAAGTATTTCACTTTTTAGTGAAAAGGCAACATAAATGAGTAGTCTTGTATTTGAATGTGCCTCAAGATAAGAATGATTTATCATCCCTACATTTTCCATTAGATAATTCTCTTGGAAATGTGAATCATTATTGAGGAGAGGACTTTCACAGTGAATAACATCATGGGGAGGACCACCATGGTGGGTTATAGAAAGGGGTAAACCCTCTTGATCATTGGTCTTCTAGCCACATAGAGGGTTGATGTGGATATCATCAAGAGATAAGATCTCTATATTTACAAAATTATCATCAATAAAGACTTCATGAAGAAGTTTATGATGAGGAACTTCAGAATTATTGCTACCACTCCCATAATTTTTTAATTGTAGGGAAGGATCTTGAGATGCAATAGAAAAATGTATGAGGGCTTCAAGAACTCCATCATTGAGTGGAACCAGATCACAAATCAGATCTTGATTCTTTAACTATGTTTTATGGTACTTCTTCTTATATGTATTCTTACTAGTAGTTTGGGCCACATACTGGGAGAAGTGGTTATCATGGGTAGATTTATGTGCCTGCCTTAGAGTGGATATAGGAATAGGTTGGTTACCACCAGTTGGATTGGGTGTATGTGCCCGATCTGATTGTCCATATGATATTGGAAAATTTTCCCTATGACCCTCCTGGATGGGAACAAAGGTATATATCTACTCCTAGGTAGCATGTTGATGAGAAAAAAATACTTGTGGGGATATAGTGATGCTTCTTTACCTCAAGTACTGCTATTGTTTTCGTGATGATATCTTGGAATGTCTCTAGGATGTGAGAAAGAATTTGCATCTTCCCTTTAACCATTGAAAAGATGTGCTTGGTGAATTTAGAGGAAGAAACAAGAATATACGTCCATTACGTATATGGATTAGGTGATGTACATGCTCCTATCCTCCCATTCCTATTAGTGGATTATAATAGTACTCACATGTAGGGGAAGATATTTGAATCTTACCTCTTATTGTTATCAGGGATTTCTGATTGAATTCTCCGGGTGCTGCCAAACAAGGATGTTAGCAGGCTTGATGAATGCTGGTAGGTGTATGTGACTGCTGGATAATTGCAACAATATTTGGTTAGTGAACTTATTTGAATGAAGATAGATGATACTACTAGAAAAACTAAATATTGTAAGCATGTGTATTTCCCTACTCATGAAACTCCACCAGATTTGAATGACATGATTGGTTAGGTGCCGCCAAACGAGTCTGCTGGTTGGTAGAATGAAGGTAAATAGGTGTTTGTACCCAAGTACTGTTTGCCACAAAACTTGGTTGGTGAGCTTCTCTGAAGGTGGAAAAGGTAATAACCTGGTCCTTGTTAGCTGGTTTTTGTCTCCAGTGGGCCATCTTGCATGTACAGGTCTGAGGGACCTGGATCGGACAACCGAAGGTAACACCCTCATCATGTTGAGGGTTCACTATCACGTGGCATTTTCAGTGGTGATTATTGGTAGTATCCCTTAGAAAGGACCCCCGTGTCTTCAGAATGAGGTTTTGGTTGACCTATTGATCCACCTCATTGAATTATGGGAGGGACTGGTTACTATGTTCTGGGGATAAGTTCTCAAAATGGTTGAAGATGGTAACTGGTGTCATCCTCTTTTGAACCACCAATAATCACTATATGGATGATCGAAGGTGGTACTTTATCTAGAGAGATTATTGGGTAGCCTCCAAGGTCGTGATAGTACCATGTTGATGGTACTCACGAACCAGTGCGTTTGAGACCCTGTGTTGATGATGCTGAGTCGGTGATGCAATCCTTTAGACAAACGAGGATCTAGATTGAGTAGTAGCTGGATCATTCATAGGTGAAAACCTTAAGGAATCCATTTGGATTGTCATGATTTATTTGGAAAACAGTGCCTATTGATATATGAAAAAAAATAATCAATAAAAACCTATTAAAATAAGTATCCTTTGGATGAGTACATGCGTGATTGATTTCCTTGTTGGCCCTATTTTATTGAAAGGGTCCGGACAGATGGGTAACATCATTAACTTGGTTAAGGTTTCCCATCAGGTTCACCATTTTTTGTTTCCCTCTAAATGTGTATTCTTGTTTGGAATCACTATTTCTGAACGGTTTCAATGGATTTTTATGGAACTAGAAACACCCAATGGTTCTTTATCTAAAGGGACCTGCTTTCCAAAGGAAGGTGTTTGTTAGGTATTTTTACTTCTGACTCTTAATAAATCTCATTGGTCGAGAGGATGGGAGGTCAGGATGATCACACCCTTTTGGGGGGAATTATTTCCTACTTGAGGACTCTCTCATAGATTTCAGTTATGTTCATGAATCCTTTATTAATTCACCGAGTATGACATGAGATTCCCTTGTAATTTAGCAATCAATTGTTAGCATCAATGGAACTTAGAATCATATTTATGTATCCGAGGTTCATCATCAATGAAGATATCTATATGAATATAAGGTTCTCCATAAATGGTATCCTCTTTAGTTGTTATTACGACGATGATGGTTTTTAAGACACTTAGTGAGGCACTCTGGAATTTATTGTCATCCAGATAGATAAGAGTTACTCTAGATTTTAATGTCATCTAGGGAGACAGAAGTTTACTATGGAGTTTATCATCATCTAGGGAGACAAAAGTTGTTTTGATGTTGGTATTGAACCCATAAATGGGATACCTATGTATCCTCATGAAAGGGATCAGAACCCACGTAGTTCGGTGCCGCTTAATGGGACACATCATACCTTTTAAGGTCATGTGATAAGGACCTAACCATACAGTTCAACGTCATTTGGTAAGGACATCTAGGTGGAAGGTTCCTAACCAATGGTTGGTGTGAGATTTATACCAAAGCAGCCCAAAGAACCTAGAAAGGATGTGAGTTTCCAAGTTCAATTATACCATTTGGGGGTATGGACCAGAAGAATAGGGTTGATTTAGGAGTTGGGTTTTAACCTTAGGGAGGCATCATACACATCCTGTTTGGATGGTAATCAAAGTCCACATAGTTTGGTAAGTCTCGCTGAAGAGTATGAACCTTTAAGAGAAAGTTTGAGGCTTAATCTTGAGAAGGATGCCCTATGAAGGGTACCATGAGTAATTTATTGATTCATGATGATGTTGGGGGTTTAATTTGGTGCTTACTCCTGAGAATTATTCCATATAATAGCAGTAATAGGGTCCATTAGGGTGTTTTAACTCATGTAGATTTGGGGGTTTAACTTAGGGCTTACTTCTAAGGAGGATGCCTAGATTAATGGAATTGGGATTAGGGATTACTCTTGAGGTTGATTTACAGATTAAGGGGGTATGATTTATCATTTTATGGGTAAGATGATATGTATCTCAGGCCTCATGAAGTCTTCCTACATATCCCAGTTATTGTGGGAATCAGAGTTCTCATAGTTCATTCTATTTGGGGAATACACCCAGGAGGAGGCCAATTTGTGTTGAGGTTTGGGGATTACTTCTGAGGAGGATTCCCATGAGAGATTTGGGATTGAGAAGATGTTATGATCATTACTAATCTCCAATCCCATGTGAGTCATGCTCAGTGTAAAAAAAAGGATAATAATAGATCTGAAGACTATATAATCCACTTTCGTCCATTGATGTCCATGGTGACAAACCCCAATGTTATTCATGGTGAAAAAAGATCAACTATAGAGGGATGTGGTGTTGAGATTTCCCATCACCTCGTTTGTTTTGGTAGCCTGGATAGTCATGTATGGCGACCATCCTAGCTACCTCTTGGGGATGACGATGGATGAGGGTGTAAAGCAATAAACCTTTCAAAGAGAAAAGAAAGTGAAGGTCATTAGGGAGGATCGAAAGGATAGGGTATTACTCTACTAGGGGTGCCCGAATTAAGGGAATTAGGATTGGGGATAAATATTGAGGAGGATGACCAGATTAAGGGATTATGATTTCTCATTTTATGGATGAGATGATATGGAGTTTGATCCTTAGGAAGGATTCCTATGTATCATATTTATGGTTGGAATCAGAGTTCTCATAGTTCATTCTGTTTGGGGCTTACACCTAGGAGTAGGCCCATTTTGGTTGAGGTTTGGGGATTAATCCTAAGGAGGTTTTCCGTGAGAGATTTCGGATTGAGAAGATGTTATGATAATCACTAATATCAAAGCCCACGTGAATCATGATCGGTGTGAGAAATAGAAGATAATAATACATCTGAAGACTACACAATCTAGTTTTGTCAATGAATGTCCATGGTGAAAAAACCCAAAGGTATCCATGGAGACAAAATCCCAACGGGAGAGGGATGTGGTGTTGAGATTTAACATCTCCTCATTTGTTTTGGTAGCCCAGATAGTCATATATGGATACTATCCCGGTTACCTCCCAGGGTGACGGTGGATGAGGGCGTGGAGCAATAAACCTTTCAATGTAAAATGAAAGTGAAGGGATTTAGGTTCTTCTCGAATTTCTAGGGGCTTACTCCAGGAGGGATGCCCAGTAATTGGTCTAGGGAAAGGAGGGATACTTCTCCTTTTTCAAGGTATCCCTTTTACTAAGGAATGAATTCTCTAAGTATTAGATATGAGATGGGGATTATGGAGTCCTATCCCCATAATCCAAGACCAGGAACTCCTCAGAACTGTCCCTGGGGTAAGTTTCCATTTGAATATAGATATATAAACCTATAGACATCATGGGGATCCGGACCCCCTTATAAGACAATGTGGGAAACCTCTGATTGTAGAAATATTAACCCAAATGGGAGACATGATGATGCACCTTTCCCCAAGGTATAGTAGATCAAGAGGTCTTGGGGGAGGTTTCAATATGACCCCTTTTAGTAAAGGGAGACAATGAAGGATAATACTTGTCATGAGTGGCTTTGAAGGAGGTTTCATGAAAGGATCGAGCAGGATGAAGGGGTGAGGTAAACCAAGAAGGGGCACTCAAGTAAGTGGCGTGCAGGTATGTGGCGTGCAAGTAGACTTGGGAAAATTGGTTGCACCTTAAGTGATGAACAACCTAGAATACTAGACTTGGGAGATACTTGGGTCAAGACTTCAAGAGTATTTTTAGGTATTCCCAGAAGTGAGGTTCATAACTTCATGTTTTAGGAATGAAGGATGCGTAAGTGTTATTGAATCAGGGAGGTCAGGTGACTGAGTCGAGAAAATGTTATTTATTTTTAACACTAAATAGAATTAAGTTATATTATCCTCCTTTAATTCACTTGGATTAGGTGTTACTAAAATACCCTTGAGGTTTTAGAAGACTTGGGTGAAGCACTAGGGAGACCATAGAAACAATCGGGCTTTAGGAAAATTCGTCCATCCAAATGAAGACCCCAAGGGTCTATTTATAGGAAAATATGATACCTTGAGCGATATAGACTTGGCCCACAAGTGATGAGGTGGTGTGCAAGTGATGAGGTAGTGTGCAAGTGATGAGGCAGTGTGCAAGTGATGAGGTGGCATGTAAGTGAGGGGAACAAAAGTACTTGCGTGATGCCGGTGATTCAGGCTGTCTTGCATGAACTCAAATTTGAGCCTTTGAAAATCTTGAAATTCTCTATATATTTTCTTTTCCTTTTTCTAAGGAATTTCCTTTTTCACCTTTTCATCAATGTGATGGAACAAAGTGTCAATAGGGACTTAGGAGAAATAGATTCTTCATATCGTGGGGGATGCAACCCAAACCCATGCTCACAGTCAGTGCTGGTCTATGATCTCAGCACTTTAGGCCGATGTCTTCGCTATCATCACTAACCCCCATGAAAAATGCAGAGTCACACCGTGAAATTTTCGATCTTGGTTGAGAACTTTTTGTGGAGAATTGCATGGAACACATTTTAGGGTGTCTACAGATGCTGAGGCTTTTGAACCTAATATAGATGTACCAGGGGGTGACAACCCTATTTTGGATGCTGATGTTCCACAGGAGGAGGGTGTTCATCATGATAAGCTAGATGCTCCTCTAGATTCTTAGTCACAACCATAGGTAGATATTGATGTTGGCTGGTTTGAGTTGGATGCTTTATTAGGCCCTGATTCGTAGACATCTTCAGCACAACAACCATCTTCTTCATTTTTTGGTGAGAGTTCTAGCCATTATCCATTATCCTTAGAGGCAGGATAGGGCACAGGCGGTGAGACTATACGCCCACCACCTGTCACACAGGAGGATTTGGAGGCGGCTGCTGATTATGATATATAAGACCAACATATACTAGAGCAGATACATATATAGACACGATGTGTACTCATCCAGTACATGCCTAATTGTGGGACAGAGGAGCATCTAACTCACATGTGTAGATTAGATTAATATTATATTTATGATACATGTTGTATGTGACTTACTGTTAGCATTTATAGAGTTCTATTCTTTTTTTAATAAGTACCTCACTGTTATCATTTATAAATATTTATAAATATTAATTACAAATTAATAAATATTAAATAAATACAATTAAATATTCATGAATAATTATAAATATTAATTAAATATTAATAAATATTAAATTAATATTCATATTTTTTTAAAAAAAATTAACAAGTTGAGTGTCATGCCCTCTTTTATTAAGAATATATAAATATTAATTAAATAATAATGAATATATAAAAATATTAATGAAATATTAATAAATGTTAATAAATATTTATTAACATTTATTTTATATTTATATATTATTTATTAATATTTATTTAAATTTATTGATATTTAGTGAATATGTATTATACTAATTTGTATGCATTAATTTTTAATTAATATTTATTAATATTTTTTTAATATTTATTAATTTTTAATTAAAATTTAGAAATATTTAAAAATATTGTAAATTATTTCATTATTATTTATTAATATCTTTTTATCATTTTATTTATATTTCAGAATATTTAATTAAAATGTAACAATAATTATTATTTATTATTGACATTTATTGAAATTTATTGATATTTGATCAATACTAATTAGTACTTATGAAATTTTAAATAAATTTTACTACTTTTTTTTTGAATATTTGATTAATTTTTTAATTAATATTTATGAATATTTAATTAAAATTTAATAATAATTATTAATTTTTATTCAAATTTATTGGAATGTATTGATATTTTATAAATACTTATTAATATTTATGAACTTTTAAATAAATTTTATTGTTTTTTTGTGAATATTTGATAAATTTTTTAATTAATATTTATGAATATTTATATATTATTTATTAAGATTTGTTAATATTTATTGGTATTTATTAATATTTTTTAGTATTTATGAATATTTATGAATATTTAATTAATCAATATAAAAAATTAATTAATATTAATTAACATTTTTTTACTAATTTTTAATATTTATTTATATTTATTTAAATTTGTTTATATTATTTTATTTTTATTAATAATTATTTAATATTTAGTAATATTTATTTAATATTTAATCAATATGTATTAATATTTATTTGTATTATCAATATTTATGAATATTTATTTAAAGTTTATGAATAGTTTTTAATATTTACAAAAAATAAATTAATCTTTATTGGTATTTTATAAATATTGTTGATTTTTAATTAATATTTATTTATATCTAATTAGTATGTATTAATTTATAATAAATTCTTATTAATTTTTATTAATATTTAATTTTTTAGTTAGATATCTATTTTATATATAGATATATAGTAATATTTATAATTTAACAAATTTTGAAGGAAGCGTGAACGGGGTTCACACTTCCTTCAGAAATGTCACACAGGAAGCATGAACCCCGTTCACACTTCCTAGAGATGGGAGAACTGTGAATAGGGTTCACTCTTCTCAGGTCCCATTTTTGAAAATATTCGGAACCTATCCCTTTTATAAAAAACATTAAAAACCCATTAAAAAAACCACGGTGGAGAGGTGATAGTGGGATCTATTCGATCGTGAGGGAGCGCATGTGAAGCGGGACAATGTCACTTTTATAAAAATGAATAGTACCATAGAAACTCTTATCCAACATCAAACTTCAATGTAACTTGGTTCTTGTATATATAAAAAAGCACGACAACACTGATGAGATCCTCCCGCCTCTGTACGGAGTTGCCCAGTGCCCCAGATTAGTATTGTATGGTTGTTCCTACCCCTGCCTCATCTCATGCAGGGGCTGCCCTAGCCACACGACCTTCCCGAGGCTAGGCTTGGCTAGTATGGTTGACCAGTTGGTGTCCCAATGTCTATTGAAGTCTCCTTTTTCATTTCCCTACTCAACATAAACATAAAAATACTTAAAACAATAAAACAAATAAAAACAAGTATTTTTCTTTATTTTTATTTCTTTTTTAAAAATGTCATTTAAATAATAGAATACCCTAAATTGATATTTATTAACAAAAATATGGGTTTTCTCAATTAAAATCATTAGACATTAAAAATTAAAAATTAATATTAATGCATAAAATCAAACTCTGCAATTTGAGGTGATTCTATATCATTATTGTCATCCACCTTCATCTCCCTTTCAACCTAGGGCCTTCCACTTTGTCCTATCAAAGAAGTGGGGGTGCATCTTGAGATAGTGGGTAGAATCGTATACCTGTTGGGGGTGTCGAGTTTTGTCTGAGGACGGTGTCTTGTCTGATCACCTCATTGTTGGAGTAGAGCATTTATGTCAACTTTCTTTGGCCTTCATTGGGTCTTGGGAAAACACAGATTATCAAGTATTCAAGAATCAACTCTAGAGGGGAGAGGGGGTCTATTATGCAATGATAGGGGTTGAATGGATGGTTGAAAAGAGAATTCCAACTACATTCATGATGTCCTCCTTGATACTTACTATGTTGGGGGTGTCCAATTCATCTATATTTTATGGTCTCAATGATATAAATTGAAATGCCATGATCAATGATATCAAATAATGGCTTTACAGTGCTTGAATTCCTCTATCAACTAATTTTACAATGCCAATGGTGGGGAACTGAGCATAACCAATAGACATACTAATGTAAGTAAACCTTATTTCATGAATTTCACGGTTCAGAAGTCAGTATCAGCAATTTCAATGGTCGAAGAGGTGGTATATGTGTCCATGAAGCTGAAGTTTCTTATTTAATAGGTTTTTGGGAGGTGTTCTCAAATAGGGTTTGGTGTGATAGTTAGTAATGTGACTTTAACCTTTTTTTATCATTCCCATGACTTCCTTATTTCCTCATTATCATCTATGAATATTTCTTAGTAGCACTCAGATGCTTGATTGAGTCGGTGTTCTAGAATCAAGGTAGTTTATCCTAATAAGGAAGGGAAAAAACCACCAGGGCATATTTTTGGAATGACATGACCCTTTTTACTACACTGTAACTCTTATAGTAGAGTACCGAGGTGGCTGAAGTGGGAAGGAATATTATTCATATCGATTCAAAGTGATAGTGTGAGAGAAGTGGATTTGGGGGCTATGATGGAATTAAAATTAGGGGTTGAAGTGATAGGTCAAAACAAGTAGTTTGTGACCAACAATGTTGGGAATGACTATAGCTGGGGTTTATAGACCACTGGTTGGGAAGCTTCCATGGACATCGAACAACATAGGGTATAGGTGGTTGTGGTTAATTCAGAACACCAGTGACTCCATATGACTCATGGGGTTCAGTTCGGTTGAATAGATTGGATTTCCTACCACAAATGATTTTGATGTCATTTCCTAAGGGTTGGTGGTTGAAATGGGGTTTCTAGGGTAAAAAACAAGTGGTGCTCGCATGGGGTTGAGATCATGAATATGATGATCCAATGTTGGTGCATTCTGCTTCGCCAATATCAATGTAAAGAGTGAGAAAATGATGAAATGGGTTTTATCTGTTTCAGATTCCAATTCGTATTGTGAAATGATGGTACACCTAGTACACTATCTATTTCACCACCTGAAAGGTGAGAGAAGGGTGGGGTTTGGAGGGGGAACAATATCATCAGGGGGTACATGCTTCCTTCCAGTGTATTTCATGGGGTAGTTATGGAATTCTATTTTAGGGCTCATGAGTGTTTGGTTTGGAGTATTGGTACATGAGGTTTGAAGATGAAGATCAAATTCATTCAATTAGTGGTATAGTTTAGTGATCAATGCCAATATTCTTTCAAGTTCAAAGGTAATCAAGCCTATGTTTCATAAAAAATATTGATATGGTTTGGGGTTGGAAGGATAATAGATCCACACAATGTAGTAGCACCGATATCATCAAAACATCATTCTATTCTTCTTAAACTGTTATGCTTCAAATGCAGTTGAAATGAGGGTCCTACCATGTGTCAACACTATAGTTTTATTTTTTTTCAAAAGTGGTAGCAACTATATCATTGAGGTATTGGAGGGTAGTGGGAATTGAACATGGTAAGCATGATAAGCAGTACATGATGCCAGTGATCAGGCACCACCAAACCTATCGTGCACACCATGGGAAGATCAATGAAATACAAATCAACTGGTCAAGTAGATGTTTGATGAGGAATGAATTATGTATTGAATAAAGATATTTATTTTTGAAACACTTTGAGAAATTGAGGTATAGTGTAGTATGAAAAGTTCATGGGAAAACTTATTTTCATGTCAATTTAACATCACATTGAATTTTCATAGGCGTAATATGTGGTTATAAAGATATGGATTGTCATTCATGTGGTACATTCAAAGGTACATGATTATGTAATCTTGGTTGGAACTTAAAACTTATGGTATGTGTGGCTATGGGAAGCTAATCAAGAGAGGATGTTATGGATGAAACAAGTCTTTGAGCTAGGTTGTTCCACATGGTTTCAATGGATTGAAATGTGAAAACATGGGTGATATCTAATTGAATAGTATATCATGGTATCAAAGAAAGAACAATGTAGAAAAAACCATTATCTACTTTATATTCAAGGAAAATATAATGGGTATGTTTGGAACCTATCTAAACATTCAGTTCAGTTTCAAAAGGGACAGTATGCAAACTTGCCAATATAAACCAGTAGGTAGGGGGTAGTGGTAAGTGAACAATAAGGGTGAATTTTGGATTAGTAATATTTTATTTGATTATTGAATTGACGGTATTCATGTTACATCAATAGATATCTAAAATCATGGTATGAGGACCACTCATGCACAAGTTCTCTATTTGAAGGGTGTTTGGAATGTTTCATTAATAAAAAAGTGATGAGTATTGGGGTGTTTTAAACCGGTGTCCGAATAATCTTCATTGTGATGAGAGATTGTGAGAAACCATTCATTATCAACTGATTTAGGTTGGTGGGGCTATTTGAATTTATCACCTTACTTATACCATTGGGATTGACTGAAAAATTAGTTAGATATACATTGTTATGATCACCTTTTATTGATAAGAGTTCCAGACAACATTTTGACCTCTAAGTTCATACTGAATCACTAGAATACACTCCATGAAAAGGGGAACTTGAATCAATCTAGGTAGTATAGGGGTTCAAATTCCATTAAACTCATTAAAATCCATAGAACTATATACTGTTGATTAGTAAAGTGATTCTATACCATACGTGATATCATGAATGGAAATATAAAGGCCCAATAGACGACTTAGTACGAGTTCAATCATGTGTGAACTATATGATAGAATATATTGGTGGCATTGAGGGACTGTATTCTATTATGTGATTTTGTGAACTCAATATGGATAATTTTAGTTGGGTTTTAGGAATTCTTAAATGGTTATTGGGAACCATGTGGTGACGCTTCGTGATACAATAAAAAAGGGTCGAGTAGAGTGGAGATGATATTTTTTGGAGTCAAGGCCCATGATTGTTTTTCTACTACACTAGAGGACATCCTTTCAACTACCACTTTTTTTGGAATCTCCTTAGAACTAGAATAAGGAACCCATATGCCCACTATTGGATGCACTGGCGTTCCGCATCGGGCATTGATGGTCCAATCCACAGGGTTCTATTCTTCATCTAGAAACTCCACACCATTAGTTAATAGGTGGGCAAGGTGGACATACCAGAGATTTACCCTACAGATTAGAGTGATGGTATGTGTACATAGTGACATCTTGTCTTGGGGTTCCAGGGTGGTTTCCTAGTGGTTCCAATTCAATTGGAGCTACTAGTGTGACTTGGATTGGTGGTTTAGTCATGAAATGAAAGCGATATCCGAATGAATATTTCAGGTATCATGTGGATCAATGGGGAATACTATGCATTATTTTATATTAGGCCACCTATAAATTATTAATGTAAATGGGAGAATGTCAAGATTAATTACCCATAGAACCCCTTGTAGATGAAAGGAAAATTTGATTATTTTGATTCCTACGAACCAACAATCTACCCCCAACCATGATTACCCTCAATATATTATTTGGATCTCAATCCACTATCTAATGTTATTTCACTACTAGGTTTGTATGAGTTGATTTAGATATTTATCCTCTCAATATATTCAGTAATATCGCCAAAACAATGGAGTGAATTGACTAAGCTCACCCTGAGTTTGTAGTTAATTTGGCCACAAAAAAAGAAAATACTTCTATGAGTGACCCATAACATTCATAGATATGAAAAATACACATTTATCCATTCTATCTAATCATATTATTAAATTAAAGGTTGTGATATTATTAAATAGGATTGAGCTATATGATGTGATGTCATACCCCTACCCCCTGATCAACCCAGCTACATTCTAACCCGCCTGAGGGCTTCATGCTATTGGGATTCATGAAAATTGAAAGAAAACAAAACACTTAGATCATTGATCAATTTAAATATTATCTTACCTTAATTATGAGTGTTAAATTAGAAATATCAGATTAAGGTCCTCCCTCCTCTTCCTATTGAGCCAGGTGTGGGTATGAGTGTTAATTGTACAAAACCCCACAATTCTTGAGAATGAAAAAGAGAGAAACTTTGATACTATTCCTGTATTCCCTTATAGTCTTGGGTATGAGTTTCATTTGGGATATTGTGAACTATATAGGGTTTGGGGAATCAATGTTAGAAGAAATATCATCATCCCCTATTTTAAAAGAGACCGAAAAAGGTTCAAATAGCATTGGTGTGAGGATAAACTCCTTACCCTTCCTTCAAGTAGTGAATAGTTTGCATGAGATGAGACAATGTTGATAGATATGGATATGGAAGAGATAACATTCCTACTGCTATAACTCTGAAGAGTCATAACCTAAAATAGGAAGACAAGATATTTGAGTCCACAAATGCCTATTAGATCACCATATGATTCCTATCCTTCCTGAGGAACTGGATAGTTAAATCAGACAAGTCATAACCTAAAAGTGGTAAACAAGAGATTTGATTCAACGAATGCCTATTATATCTTCTGATGATTCCTACAATTCTTGAGGAATTGGATAGTCAATATCAATTGAGTACTCACTAAAGAATCATAAATATATTTTGGATGTAAAATTTTCTCTTTTTGAGATTCCCTATCAATTTACTTTCCTGCTGACTTGATCCAGATCCTAGGAAGTACTTTTTGTAAATTTTCTTCTTAAAGATATAAAAATGGCATCTAACTAGACAACACAATACTATAGATACCTAATTCATTTCTTATATGCACTTCCATTATATCCAAATCCATATCTAAAAAAGAAACCCACCCTTTTCCCCTGATCCCTCTCACTTCCTCAAGAATGAAAGGCCACTTCTCACTCTATGTGGAATATGAATAAGATCCATAATGCCATCATTGTATGTCCATTAATCATACATGGATCTACTTTTCATATTTCTTATCTTTCTCTTTATTGAATTCCATGTCCTTACACTTGTATAATCAAGTCATTATCATGGAAAATTCTAAATCATTGAGATATCACTCACTCCCTAACAGAGTCTATCATTTGTTGAACATCATCTATCAATCATCCTAGGTGATTATTTCTACCAGGATCACCCCTTGTGGAATTTTTGAGCCTAAGGATAGGTTTTCCCATAAAAAATTTACTGAGTTATCATCCATAGTTATATTCACTTCATCTAGGTGGCTGGATGAGAAGAAGGGGAAAAGTCAAGGACTGAGGCCTGAAGGTATGTGAATTTATAAGCTAGAGACAAAGAGAGTAGAGGAGATGATTGATTGAATGAATGTAATTTCACACAGATAAGAATATGGGTGATTAGCATATATTCAATTTATACTATATGGTTTATTAATGGTTTTCCATGTCATGATCTACTCATTCATGCTATTGGAGGATAATTCATAGTGAAGATCCCAACATGATCTACTCAGTTAAATCTGATTCAGGAACTTCAACTTACCCAACAAAATAATCTATGAGTAATAATAGAATCATATCATTTCATTTATGAGGTTTGGGATAGTATCTAATTCTCTTATATAATAAATGGATTTATATGGTTTTCCCCATCCTCATTTCCATCATCTCCCTTCCTCTTACTGAAATAAAGTGAGAAGTCACTTGAATCATTGTATGAGGGGGTCTATTGAATAAAAATAGAAAACTTGCCACTAGAGTGGAAGAATACTTCTACAATCTATTCAATTTGATGATACCAAGAATTCAGATAACATGAAATCTGAATATATTGACGATTTAAACATAAATAGGTACATATAAGGGATTAGAAGTGAAAAACATGGTGAAATTATCCTAGGTTAGTGTGTAGATAAATGATTTTTTTTCCAAGTTCCCAAACTAGACAATTTTTTTTTGACAATACGAACATTATGATACCATGGTATTTAAAAAAACTATATGAGATATAATATTCTAGGTCTTTGAGTTTTTTTACTTCCCTTTTTGTAGGTTTAGTACTAGTGTCCATATTTCCCCCTTTCAGTACTCAGGGTTGGAGTTTAATTTGTAGTTTCATTCCACACGTAGAATGTGATAGGTGAAAGGTTTAATATCAGACCAGTTATGAGTAGAGAAAAACTCTCTTAAAATAAATCTCTCCAGTTATGAGTAGAGAAAAACTCTCTTAAAATAAATCTCTCATATGAGTATGATCAAGAAGTTAATTTTGGTCAAAGATAATGGAATATATCTAGGATAGGGTTGATGTTGTTTTAATTGGAATTTCATTCCTTCCCGATTTTATACCAGAACAGAGTGTTTGACTAGGGATACCCTAGAATATAAATAGTGTCACACTATCTAGAGGAAGTTTCTATATGAATAGGTTCTATCTAGTTTGTTCTATCACTAACCATGGATGCCCCGGGAACTGAATACCGCCTTTGGGGAACCTCTTCCTTCACTGCGCTTTGAAAGGAAAGTCCATTGTAGTTTAAGTTTGAAAGATGGTTTTCTAGGGGGTACATCCTCCCAAGGTTCATGGTATACTTGACCCAATTATCCCAAGATTTCCCTGATCATTTAATGGCCCTCCTAGTTCACTTACTCCTAGGTACGATATAATAAATGAAGTAGACTGAGGCTAGGGAGAAATTTACCTAGTCATTAAATGGTCATTCTCAGTATTCGACCACCACATTTACTTTATAGATATGGCCTTCACATGAGGTTTTATCCTTCTCTTAGGTAAAATGGAATAGATTATGGAATGGTCAAGGGATAGGAAAGCAGTGCTTAAAGGGGTGGTGAAGATATTAGAATTTCACTTATGGGGGGAATGTGGTCACTTACACTACCAGAAGGACTAAAAAATGGTTCTTTTAAGGTGGTCTACAAAGTCATCATCTAATATTGTAGTTGTAAAAAAAATAATCACATTCCATCATCAAACCAATCCCCCTATCAACTCATGAGAATATTCTGGTGAAGATCGTCTAATTATAGTTTCATGGTCATGGAATTGGAAATTTTAAAAGGAAAGAGTGGGGGTGTAGAATAAGAGGTCCTTGAAGATGAAATTACAATAAGGAGAAACTACCAACAAACCAATTTATTCATGGGATTAGCCTTAATTTTTAGACACCTTACACCTCATATTTCGATTCCAACCACCATTCAAACCATCAATCAAAACCATAATGACCCCGAGCTCTATTACTTGCTCTACACTATTGGGAATACCTCTCTTGCGACCCTTTCCCTTGGTTATAGCTCATGGTGGTGTATTCCTAGCCAATTCAGAAATCCACCTTGGTCCCAATACCACCAGTTCAAGCCTAAATGAATCTACAGACTGAGTATAATAGTTCTCTAGTGGTCTTAGAATTGGGGATTTGAAATTGAGTTATGAACTTTCATTTTATATTAAATATTCTTAAATATTAATAAATATTAATATAAATAAATGAAAAATATTAATAAAATAAAAAATAAAATAAATAAATAGTTGTATATTGGCTATAATTGAGTTGGCCTTGTAGTACTAGTGGTAACCATACACCTAACTTTCCATAATGACTAGTATTTTGTGGATCAATTCTAAAGGAACCTTTCGTTCTGATATCAAGGGGTGGTAGAACAATTCAAGTGACCCTCATCAATAGTGTGGTATGTGGTTCCAAGTCACCCATCTTTATCCATCAAATCTATATAGGCACAATACTGAGTTTACTATCTCACCATATTCACATTGGGATCTTACACCTCATGGACCATGGGGGTTTGAGCATCTCTATACATGAACTAGGCATCCATCACCCATAAACAGTTCAAAGGGAATGAAATTGAGAAATCTCAAATACCTTGATATTGTGGTGTTGATGGTGTTGTGATAATTGATTCTTCTAGAGTGGTGCTACTATAAAAATTGAGTTGATGGTTTGACCCAAAATTCACCACTTGTAATCAACTGGATAGTACAAGACTTGACAATATCATCATAGTTTCCAACTGGGACTTATGGATGAAGGTCGTTTCCTAGACCCTTTCATCCACCCTTTTTTTAGCTCACTAAAAAATGAGTTACCCTAACCTCAATGAATCCAATGGTTGAAAAGAATTTTTTCATTAACTAGTAGTGTTGGAAGAATTCCAACTCAATATTTTTTTCTAGATACAGTGACAATGTACAATAGTGAAAGTAACTTCTCCCACACCACCACAATTTTTAATTGGCATCATTTCTATTGGAAATGCAATGACAACCTAAAATATCCTCGAGATAGTATTAGAATAAAGTCATTGTTCAATTTCTTGTTTTATATAGTTGTTTATGAATATTTTTATGAATTGAAAAAATGGAATCACTTTGTTCTTGGATTAAAACCTCCATTGAATGAGTGAAAAACTAACCATTCCATCTCAAGAACAAAGATATGAAAGTTTCTTCTAGAGTGACTATGATTTCCTCATTGATGATTGATATCTACTTGAAAATGATGCCAAAATTTTCATCAACCACCAAGCCACTCATTTTTTCATTGCCTTAACTTGATTTGAGAATTTACATATCCATAGAACCCAAAACCCATGGATGATTTGAAACATCAAAATAATAAATCAACCTTATGGAACACATCCGCAAAAACCATTATCTAAATAGGAAAATCAATGGATTTCCATGTCTATTGAGTTATTCTCGGTTAGTATTAGAAGGAGGGACCCTTTTGGGGGTTTCATTCATTGGTATCACTGGTTTCACCCTCACCTTAATCCACCCAATTTGGATAGGGGGACTTTTAGTTCCTATTCTTTACTAGGATACTTCTTATATCCTAGTTTTTTTTCTAATACCTCCTTGGTCATTTTCAAGTTTGACCACCCCTAGTCATTTCCAAGTTTAAACAGGCCTAGGAGGATTGGGGAGGGCTTGGATGTAACAACCAAGTACATACTAGAGGGTTAGAACAATGAAACCAAATGTGTTGGATTATATTTATAGGATATTGAACCCCCTAGTGGAATAGAGAACTCAAAGAAACTAGTGGTTTCCAAATTGAGGAAGGATTTGTTCTACCATCTTTTTCCCTTTCCAAATTCAAAAATTTCCCTTACCTTTGAGTGATTAGTCCTTCTATGATAATAAATTCCTCTATTCCTTTCACCACCTTATTCATGCACGAGATTCTTTAGTATGAAATGAGCCACTTCAAATAGGTTCATTAAACTGGTCTATTCATCCGGCATGGGATATATGGTTCTTGAGTAGTTTATCGGATCATTTGAGTAGTTAGACCTAAAATTTTAATATTGTGATTACACAAGGGATTGAAGTAACCCTTTCATAACTTTTTAAAATGGTGAGTGGAGAATGATATCAAAAAAGTGGTGGATGAGCCTCATGTATTAGGGTAAGAAGTGGTGCATCAAATCTGGTATGTGAAGTTTGGTAGAGGGTGAGACTTCCCACTAGTGTGTATTCCTACCACATAGGGATGAGGAGTTGAAAAACCATCTTCAAAGAAGAAATAGGACCAAACAAAATTACACTTCTTAAATAGTGGAAACATATTCTCTATCACATATTTTGAAACCAAAGAAAGAACTATTTATTAGACTTCCCTGATGGTCTAAACATTATAGGTATTCTGTTCTAGGATCTCTTCCTCTATTTCACTTTGTTTTGACCCGATTCACATCATACCAGGGTAGAAAAAATGTCTCGATGGATACTAACCAATTATCCATTATTATGATGGGTTCGACGTCAGTTTTACCATTTTGGTTTCGACCCGATTCGCATTACACCTTGGAAGACAAGGGAATTTTAAGGAACTTTTCTATGGGGATTGTAAAGTGTATCCTTCTCAAATTTCAAAGGTGGTAGCTTGGTTGAGTGGTCCCCACAGGTGATTGCAGGGGGGGTTGAGTTTGTTTGAAATCAATCCGCATCGGGTATGATGTCATAGGATGGTATCTAATGGGTTTATTCATGGAGAAAGAAACACCCAACGACCCTTGTATCTATGATTTATGGACCTAGTTTCCAAATTAAGGTGCTTGTTGGATGACTATTTGGCCAAAGACTCTTAATAAATCCATTGGTTGAGAGGATGGGAGGCTGGGCTCATCACACCCTTTTGGGGGGAATTATTTCCTACTCTAGGACTCTCCTATAGATTTAAGAAATGTTCATATGTTTGTTAATCCTTGGTTGTTTCCCATGTATGTGTCCTTGTATTACCCCTAACTTGAAAAATAAATCATGGATACACATGGATTAAGAATTAAGGAGACACTTCTAGTTTAATCCTTATGATGAGGTGCTTTGGAGTTTATCATTGTACAGGGAGGATGGAATTTTCTTTGATATCAGTATCGAACACATGTGATGGGATTACTATGTATCCTCTTGGGAGGAATCCAAAACCACGTAGTTTATTGCCACTTAACTAGACACATCACCTTTTAAGGTCATGTGATGGGGACCCATCCATGTAGTTAAACGTTTTGCAGCGAGGATGTCTAGGAGGAGGATTCCTATTCAATATTTTGTGTGGGACTTACACCAAAGTGGCCAAGGAAAATATAGAGAGGCATGGTCTCCTGGGTGGATATGGACCTACTAGGGATATGGCCCAGTGAACACTAGGGTGATTTGGGTGCTGGGTTTGCACCTCAGGGCAGCTTCCTACGTATTCTGGTTAATTATGAATAAAAGACCTCATAGTTCGGTTTAGTTTGGGGCATATACCATAATGGAGGCCCTTCTGTAAGAGTCAAATCGAGGCTTATAACAAAAGAGTATAACTTTCTAGAAGAGTCATGTCAGGGATTATACCTAAAGAGGATTCCTTAATGATTCAGTGGTAATTTTATTGGGACTTAATTTTAAGGAGAATGTCTCTTGAGCTCGGGCCTTCATACATGAAACCTACATATCCTGGTTAGAGAAGGAATCAAAGTACTTTTAGTTCATTGGGGTGGGGATTACAAGTGGAAGATTTCCACTTGATCTTGGGCCTTTATACATGCATCCTATGTATTATTATTACAACAGGAATCAGATCTCTCATAGTTCATTAGGGTGGGGATTATGCGTGGAAGCTTCCCACATGAGCTCGGGCCTTCAGATAGGTGTCCTACATATCCTAGTTACAACATGAATTGGATTTATTGTAGTTCATTTTAAGATGGTATGGATGTTGTGATCTTCATTAACCTATAATCCCACATGATTCATGCTCAGTGTGAGAAACAAGAGGAAGTGGTAGATCTGACAGACCACACACATTTCCTTCTCTGCTGATGGAAAAGGAGGATGATGACGGAAGTGGCTGGGGTGATGAATCAATGAAAGAGAGAGGGGATTTTAATGTTCCAACTCTCACCCATGTTGATATCTGGGATATTCAAGTTTGTAAGTGTATCCAGACATGTCCCAGGACAAGCCTGAGAGGAGTAAGAGCATCACCTCCTGTAGAAAGGCTATGGGGTCACCTAAAGGGGTGACCTAAAGATGGTTCTGGTAAAAGGGAGAGGCATCACTCCTCATCAAAGGGAGAGGTAGGAATGATCCCTTTGATGTATCACTATCCCTCATTGGATGGAAAATCTAGTTATTACCCTTGATCCCTAGAATGGGGAGGTACATGTGAGCATCCCATGGTTTGGACCCCGGGTTACCTTGAGAATATAGACTTAAAAACACTATGGGGGCCCATAATGTTCCAGGGGTTACCCACATGTATCCACTTACCATGAGTATTTAGACTTAGAAGGATATGCCAATGCACATGATGGTTTTAACACATGGGTTCAGTGGCTTTGGAAGAGGCTTTGGCATGATACCAATGGATTGGTTTGGGGAGGGGATTCATAGGATGGGATGGAAATGGAAAGGCATAATCAATACTGGAAGGAGGAAATATATAAGGTA
This sequence comes from Viscum album, assembly GCA_963277665.1. Taxonomy (NCBI): domain Eukaryota; kingdom Viridiplantae; phylum Streptophyta; class Magnoliopsida; order Santalales; family Viscaceae; genus Viscum; species Viscum album. The sequence goes on along the minus strand of OY728153.1, from coordinate 565,886,725 downwards.
CCCCATTACATGTACCACTGTTCATGCGGGGTGGGGTACCCTCTTCATGGTGCATTGATATGCGGGTGGATGGGTCGTCCGTGTACCAAGGCGGTACGCAGACCTGGATGTCGTCTATGTACCAAGGTGGTACATGAACCTAGATGTTTTTCACATACTGTAGTGGTATTCATCCTTGGGTTATATCTGCATACCATGGTGGTATGGGGAACTAGATTCCATTAATTTGGTGTAATGCTATGCAGGGTAGGGTTTCATTCACATAGAGATGTGCTATGCAGTACGCCAGATTAAAGAAGGGGCATTAGTCCTACAGTTCACAGGATGTTAATCCACGAAGGGAGTATGGTTCTCAATTCTACAATTAGGTTCACAGTTTTCCTATATTATTATACTTCTTTCTTTATATGGTTCACGATCGATTTATACCTTCTAAAAACCATTTTCAGTTCTGTACTTCATCTTTCATTTTCCTTCGAAGTATTCTGTCTATAAACTCCAAGCTCTCCAAAAATCTGATCCCTCTCACCCTTTTTCTTCTCCCCTTGGGGTCCTTTTATAGAGTGCTAAGTAGGCTGTATCTATGGGTCACATAAAACATTTTGTGAAAGCCCATGGAGAAATCATTCATCGAGAAAATGAATTGGACAATAGGGATTTGTAGGGATGCAGTTCACGGTAGTAGAAATTACTACCTCAATCCTATGAATGACATGGTTCCCGAGACACCACCCACCTCACCTTTTACAAGAATAGATCTTGAAGGGATGGTGTGTAAGGACCCGACCCTAGTTCCACGGAGCCGGAGCCTTATTTGATTACGTTGGCATACATACAAGGAATACTAATCCTGAAGGACCAAGTAGTTTAGTATTATTAGAAACAAGATACATACATAAGTTCAATAATACAACTTGAAAATCAAAATGACATGGAAACTCCTTAGACAACATCCATAACTCCTATGCTATTTCAGCATGTCATTCATAAATTACTTCTTCATGTCCGAAGAAAATGAAACATAAGAAATGAGTGATCATAAACACTCAGTAAGAATAAGAAATACAGTGGAAGATAATATAAACATTAGACATGGTGAATAATTGAAAACACATTCCCTTAATAATAAACTTGAACACATTATGGAAGGAAAATAAGATGAGTAAATAATTCTATAATAAAAAATAATCATGGGTATTCTACTAATAGAATAACCACATGAAATATCAATAGCTAAAGTCATAATGATGGAATGCATAATGCCGGACATTCTGAAACATTTTTTCAAGGCCTCAGCCAAGACGTCTAATGATTAAGGCCTCGACCAAAATCCTTATATCAAATTGGGAATGGCCTTGGCATATTCCACGTCTATTTGTCTCATCATACATACCGATGCATCAAGGGGCTATAGCAGGCCCAAACCGTCACATAATAAGTCCAATGAATTCCTCATATGAGTGGGTATCCACATAAAAAACATATACATTCATATTAAAACTATCATATGAAATGTAACTAACTTTCCCCAATCATTAAACATAAAACACTAACCATTATGAGTAATATGGTGAATGGTTTTAGGATAGATAATCCACAATAGAGTTAGTCATAAACCATTAAATAAAATTTTGTAGATGAATTCAGAAATTATTAAACCCAATAATACCATGGAATGAACAAGAGTGTTGAATTAGACGAAAATACTCTTATAAAATCATTAAGTAATTCTTGAGATAAATACTCATTTATTTTGAAAAGAAGCGTTCTTTTGGAAAAACCTTTTTATAAAACCATACGTGAAATAAGATAGTATTTTTATAATAAAACGAGTGATTTTATAAAGATAATGGTTTCCAAAAATAGATTATAGAGTTCCCTTTAAAATAGGTAAGAGTTTGATAAATTCCCTTGCATCGGGCTTGTATTTTGGAAACAATTTTGAAATTTCCTTTTAAAACGTGTAACTATCAATAAAATAGGGAAGGGTTATGGGTTTTAAACATATATATGATACTCACCTATAATATATGAGTAGTACATAACAATACATAAGAATTTTATTGAGTTAATTAGACAATGAAGTAATCCGAATGAGAATGGAAGTTCTGGTGGAAAAACCCTTACCTTAACTCCAAACGTGTTCCTCTCTTGAACTTAAGCTCTTGGAATATGAAATTATACTTATTAATAAATTATTTCAGAACCTATTAGACATGTATATAGTTTATCATAATTCTGTTTAGTTCATTTATAACCTTATTGCTAAGTTATTATATTGAATTTCATTGTTCCAGGGTGTTCGTTTTCTTTATTTTCATAATCAGTTCACTTGTTTTTAAGTAATGGAGTTCATGTGGAATGGTTTTAATTATCCATAATTTAAATTACATATTATTTATGAACATACAGAATTGATAATGTTCATTTCTATCATTTTGTTACATGGAATGAGAATGAATCATTAGATGATAACCACTTCGATTATTTGGCTGTATTTGGATTATTATGAACTAGTTTTGTCATATAACATAATTATATGTACATATTCTGGTTCCTGAATATTAATTAGGTTATAATACACATATTATATTCTGGTTCAACCATAAATATGGTTTCATGACCAGTAATGAAGAATGAATCTTCGAATTATATAGATGTTACTAGAGTTATCATGATCATTTGGAAAGAGGAGGTGAGGAGAGGATAACAAAAAAAGATAAATCTAAATGAAACTAAAATAAAAAGATAGGTGTTTTACCTCTTGAAATAACTTCCTCAAGAACCTCCATAAGGGAAAGGGTTTTGGTATTTTGGCATAACTAAGAGCTTCCTGGTCGTGGGGAGTGACTAGGGAAGGGTATTTGGGTAGAACTTGGAGGAGATTAAAGTCTTAGATGAGTGAAGAGAAGAGGGAGTGGTGAGGGGTTTTTATAGTGGAGGAGAGTGGTAAATTTTGAATATTTAATTTCATTATTTTATTATTTCCATCATGACAACCAATAGTATTATTTTATGTGACCCCTAATAGTAATAAGATCATGTGAGTTCGAACCAAGTGTCCTTACATCACTTATGATGTCATAAATAGTGTATTTAACTGATAATCCGTACATACAGTATTTTATCATATTTCACTATTCATAAAAAATTCTAGAATTTCCAAAAAATCCCAAAAATTCACCCCTACCATTTTTCAATGTGTATAATTCAAAAGTGAACTCCATTTTTCGATAATAATTTTCTAAATATTATTAATTTAATTTTTAAATAAATCCATAGTTAATTCAAAAAATAAAAATCTTAGAGGTATAATTAGTTTTATGTGACATTGAAAAATTAATTAAGATCCCATTATCTTATTACCATAAGAAAATAAAATAATAACATTATATACTATTCATAAGGGTCATATTACTATTCATAAGGGTATGTTATTATTCACCAAAAATCAAGTTTGTTCTATCAGACTCTAAATGACATACTGAACACAACTCTAGATGACCATTTTTCAAAATTCAAAACATAAAAGAGGAAAATATGTGTTTAATGGATAGATTATAAAATTGCATTCAATATTTATTTTCAAAACCTTGGGGTGTTACATTCTACCCTCCTTACAAAAAATTTTCCTCGAAATTCACAAAATATTACCTAAAAAGATTCGAGTATGTCTTTAACATAAGCTCCTCAGGCTCCCATGTTGCTTCCTCCATCTTATGGTTCCTCCAAAGAACCTTTACCAGACGAGTCATCTGATTTCTCAATACTTGTTCTCTAGTATCAAGAATCTTGATAGGCTCTTCACAATAAGATAGATTAGGCTCAAGTTCTACTTCTTCATAAGTGAGTACATGTGTTGGGTGTGGAATGTACTTTCTTAACATTGACATGTGGAACACATTGTGAACCTTGGAGAGACTTAGAAGCATTTCCAAACGGTAAGATACGACTCCAATTCGGTCTAGAATTTCAAAAGGTACGATGTACCTGGGACTTAATTTTCCATTCTTACCTAATCGTATAATACCCTTCCATGGAGATACCTTTAAGAAAATGCGATCACCTTCTTGAAATTAAAAATCCTTCATTCGGTTATCAGCATATCTCTTTTTCCTACTTTGAGCTGTTTTGTTATGGTTTTGGATAATCTTCACCTTTTCTATTGTTTCTTCAACAAGTTCTGGGCCCACAAGATTTATTTCACCAACATCATCCCAACAAGTTGGTGTACGACATATCTTCCCATATAATGCTTCATAGGGTGTCATCTGAATACTTGAATGGAACCTATTGTTGTAGGAGAATTCCACGAGAGGTAAATATTGATCCCACATGCCTTGAAAATCAAGTGAACAAGACCTCAACTTGTCTTCCAATGTTTGAATAGTCCATTCTGATTGTCCATCAGTTTGTGGGTGGTAGGCAATGCTCAAACGAAGATCACTATCTAGGGCCTTCTGAAGACCATTCCAGAATCGTGATGTAAAACGGGGATCACGATCGGAAACAATTGATGAGGGTACACCATGAAGTCTTACAACTTCATTAATATATATTCTTTCTAAACTTTCAATTGGTAAATCTTACATTATAGAAATAAAATGTGAAAATTTTGTAAGACGGTCAACAATGACCCATATCGCATCATTCTTTATTGGAGTCTTTGGTAGCCCCATGAAAAAGTCCATCGTAATATCATCCCATTTCCACATAGGTATAGGAAGGGGTTTCATGACTCCACCAGGATGTTGTCTTCCTGCCTTCACTTGTTGACAAACCAAACATATCTACACATAATTAGTAATCTCCCTCCTCATGTTTTCCTACAAAAAAACATTCATTTAGATCTCTAAACATCTTTGTGCTACCAGGGTGAATAGAGAAATTAGAGCTATGAGCATCATCCAGTAGTTCCATCTTAAGCTCAGGAATAGCAGGAACACAATTCCTCTTTCTATATTTCAAAATTCCACCTTCATATGCAAATTCAGTCAATCTCCCATCATTTATAGCTTTAATTTTCTTTTGAAACTCCTCCTCATCATCCTGAGAAAACTTTATCTTTTCTAGTAAAGAAGGTTTGGAAACCATTTGAAAAAGTAGTGATGTGTTACCTTCTTTGATAATTACCATATCTATCTTTACTAGATCCATGAACAGAGTATCCCTTTCAACTCTCATCTTATTCAAAATTCCATGGTCCTTTCTACTCAAATCATCTGCCTCCTTATTTGCCTTCCGTGGGTGGTAGTGTATTGTGCAGTCATAGTCTTTGAGTAGCTCTATCCATCTCCTTTGTCTCATGTTGAGTTCTTTCTATGAAAATATATATTTAAAACTCTTATGATATGTATATATATATCACATTTCTCTCCATAGAGGTAATGTATAAAAATATTCATAGAAAAGATTACCGTTGCTAACTCAAGATCATGAGTTGGGTAGTTTTGTTCATGAATTTTTAGCTGCCTAGATGCATAGGCAATCACTCGATCATTCTACATAAGGACACAACCAAGTACTTTCTTTGATTTGTCACTATAGATAACAAACCCATCATTCCATGATTGTGGGGTTAGGATCATTGAATTCACTAACCTCCTCTTCAATTATTCGAAACACTCTTCACATTCCTTGGTCCATACGAACTTAACCCCTTTTCATGTGAGCTTGGTCATTGGGTTGGCTAAACAGGAGAAGTTCTGAATGAAACTCCGATAATAACCAACTAAACCAATAAAACTACATACCTCAGTTACGTTCATTGGAGTAGGCCATTCTTGAAAAGCCTTTGACTTCGTAGGATCTAGAGATATTCCAGCCTTAGAGACAATGCGGCCCAGAAAGGAAACTGATTGGAGCCAGAATTCACACTTGCTAAACTTCCCATATAATTAATTTCCTCTCAGAGTTTTTAGAATGGTACGCAAGTGATTTTCATGATCTTCATAGATCTTATATTAAACCAAGATATCATCGATAAAAACCACTACAAAGTCATCAAGATATTCCTTGAAGACTCTGTTCATGAGATCCATGAAAACAGATGGTGCATTGGTTTGTCCAAAAAGCATTATTGTAAACTCATAATGCTCATACATGGTTTGAAATGCTGTTTTTGGAATGTTTTCCTTTCTCACAAGCAACTGATGATATCCAGATCGAAGATCAATCTTCAAAAAATATTGGGCTCCATGAAGTTGATCGAATAAATCATCAATTTGTGGCAGAGGATACTTATTATTTATTTTAATAGCATTGATTTCCCTATAATCAATGCACAACCTCATAGAACCATATTTCTTCTTAACGAAAAGAACAGGGGCTCCCTATGGAGAAACACTAGGGAAAATAAATCCTTTATCACTCAATTCCTCTAGTTGTTTCTTTAGCTCTACTAACTCCACAGTGGCCATTCTATAGGGGGTCTTTGATATGGGCCTTGAACCAGGAATGAAGTCAATAGAAAACTCAATTTCCCACTTTTGAGGATTTCCAGGTAAATCCTCTAGAAATACATCAATGTATTCTTGTACAATAGGTACATATTATATTTGAATATTCTTTTACTCACCCATAGTTAATTCATTCTCTTCCTCCCCGATAATTGAATTTAGTTGAGCTACTGGGGGTGCATCTAGATAAGAATCAGGTGGTGAATTTTCTGCTCTAAAGATAAGGTACTCTTTATCATCATCGAAAATTGTAACCTCCTTCTTCTTACAATAAATTTTTGCATCATGGTCCAAAAGCCAATCCATACCAAGGATTATATCAAATTCAATCATGGGTATGACAACGAGATTAGTAGATAAAGAACATTTATAAGCCCTAATGGGAAATGATTCCCAAAAATTTGTTGCAATGATACTTCCCTTAGGAGTTTTGACTAACAACACCCTTGTTAAATCAAATTGGAAATATCTAATTTTCTTAGCAAACCGGGAAGATATGAAACAATACGATGATCCAGAATCACATTGGCTAATTTTGATGAAACGATCAAAGTACCCGCCACCACGTCATTGGGAACTTCAACCTCTGTAGTTGTGATTTCATAAGCTTTTCCCGGATCCCTTGGCCTTTTCTATTGCATATTTCCTTGATGCTTTGGAAAATCATTAGCGTAGTGTCCCATCTCCCGAAAATTATAGCATCAAACATCATTGGCTTCCTTCTTCCCCTTGAAATCACCAGCAAGATGGCCTTTCTGACCACATTTTTGCATACTCCTTTTCCTTTTAAGCACACACCTGGGTGTTTCCTTCCATAATTGTCACATTTTGGAAATTCAACTCTTCCCTTATTCCCTATTTCCTGATTTCCTTTCCCAGGTTCTTCAACAACCCTCTTATTTTCTTTCTTTCCCTTAAAGTCATAAGACTTAGAGAATTATTTTTCTATCTTGATAGCACAAGAAACTATATCCTCATATGATGAAAAACTTTGGGAGACCAGTGCCCACCAGAGGAATGGCTTTAGGCCATCAAAGAATCTATCAATTTTTCTCCTTGGATTTCATATGTAGTCCACATAATGTCTTGCTAACCTTGTGAAGTTAGATTCGTACTTTTCAACATTATCATCTTCTTTCTGCCTTAGATTCAAGAATTGCCTCTCCATATCCGCTCTTTGTTCACAACGAAATTATTTTCACAGGAATATTTCATTCAAGTCCCTCCATTCTATCTCCTCTATTTCTTCCTCCTCCTTTATGTTTTGTATTAATGAACACCACTGATCTGCATCTCCTGATAGATGATAGACTTCCATGATGAACTTCCCTCTTTCATTAAATCCCAAGGAGAGAAATATCTTCTCAAGGGAACATATCCACTGCTCTGCTCCAAAAGGGTTTGTAGTTTCATTGAATGATGGAGGTTATTTTCGCATAAAGCGATCTAACATAGCTCCTCCACGTGGTGGATCTGGATGCTCCATGCGGGTAAGGTTATTATTCATAACCTGATTAAGTTGTCCTAGTATAGTTATGAGTTGCTCATCACCAGTCATAACACCAGATCCAACATCATTATCTTGCATCAGAGGGAAATCCCTACAGGGGACACATGCATTCGTGCAGTTTCCATTCCTTCCACTAGGCGCCATTTCAAAATAATGGCATACACTAGATTAGAGTATGAATCATAATTTATCATCTCAATGTAGAAAAATACTAATCACAAATTGAAATTATACGCATGGATAATCTCTTAATCATAAACATGGTATATTTGTGGAAAAATTTACATTTAAATCCTTCATAATGGCTTTTAAAGAAAACATGAATTATCCTAAGCATATGCCCCAGGAGTGTCATAACCAAGAGTGAAGCAAGGCCAATTGTCATATACTAGGATACCCCGAGTCAAGCCCGAAACTCCTTGTCGGAGCTTTCACTCCTAGGTATATCTATGCCAAAGCCACCTCTACCTGCTTGTATCCGTATAGGGATGTATTGCTTGAATGATCCACATAATCTATTCCTTGCCAAAATACCAGTATGTTCTTGTATGTTTATCCTCAATGACTATCTTTGGGACTCTTCCCTAATCTACATTTTCTAAATATAGTTTCCATGTTTTCTACTAAACTTTCTTCTGATTCCAACTGTAAGGACCCAAACCCAGTTTCCCGGAGCTGGAGCCTTATTTGATTACGTTGGCATACATACAAGGAATACGAATCCCAAAGAGCCAAGTAGTTTAGTATTATTGGAAATAAGATATATACATAAGTTCAATAACACAACTTGAAAAGCAAAACGACATGGAAAGTCCTTAGACAACATCCATAACTTCTATGCTATTTCAGTATGTCATTCATAAATTACTTATTCATGTCCTGAGAAAATGAAACATAAGAAAGGGGTGAGCTCAAATGCTCAGTAAGAGTAAGGAATATAGCATAATATAATATAAACATTATACATAGTGAATAATTGAAAACACATGCCTTTAAGAATAAACTTGAACACATTATGGAATGAAAATTAGTTGAGCAAATAATGCCATAATAAAAAATAATCATGGGTATTATACTAATTGAATAACCACATGAAATATCAATAGCTAAACTCATAATGATGTAATGAATAATTTCGGACCATCTAAAACATTTTTTCAAGGCCTCAGCCAAGACGTCTAATGATTAAGGCCTGGGCCAAAATCCGTATATCACATTGGGAATGGCCTCGGCCAATTACACATCTATTTTTCTCATGAGACCTACCGATGCATCGAAGGGATATAGCAGACCCCACCCATCACATAATAAGTCCAATGAATTCCTCATATGAGTGGGGATCAACATAAACAACCTATACATTCATATTAAAACTATCATATGAAATGTAACTAACTTTCCCCAATCATTAAACATAAAACACTAACAATTCCGAGTAAAATGGTGAATGGTTTTAGGATAGATCATCCACAATAGAGTTAGTCATAAACCATTAAATAAAATATGGTATATGACTTCATAAATGGTAAAACCCAATAATACCATGGAATCAACAAGAGTGTTGAATTAGATGAAAATAGTCTTATAAAATCATTAAGCAATTCTTGAGATAAATACTCATTTATTTTGAAAAGAAGAGTTCTTTTGGAAAAATATTTTTATAAAACTAGACATGAAATAAGATAGAATTTTCATAATAAAATGAGTTATTTTATAAATATAATGGTTTCCAAAAATAGATTATAGAGTGCCCTTAAAAATAGGTAAGAGTTTGATAAATTCCCTTACATCGGGCTTGTATTTTGGAAACAATTTTGAAAGTTGCTTTTAAAACGTGTAACTATCAATAAAATAGGGAAGGGTTATGGTTTTTAAACATATATATGATATTCAAACAGAATATATGAGGAGTACATAACAATACATAGGAATTTCATTAAGGTAATTAGATAATGAAGTAACCTGAATGAGAATGGAAGTTCAGGTGGAAAAACCCTTACCTTAACTCCAAACGTGTTCCTCTCTTGAACTTAAGCTCTTTGAATATAAAATTATACTTATTAATAACTTATTTCAGAACCTATTAGGCTTGTATTTATTTTATCATAATTCCTTTTAGTTCATTTATAACCTTATTGCTAAGCTATTATATTGAATTTCGTTGTTCCGGGGTGTTCGTTTTCTTTACTTTCATAATCGTTTCACTTGTTTTTAAGTAATGGAGTTCATGTGGAATTGTTTTAATTCTCCAGAATTAAAAATAAATATTATTTATGAACATAAATAATTTATAAGGGTAATTTCTATCATTTGGTTAGATGGAACGAGAGTGAATCATTAGATGACAACCACTTTGATTATTTGGTGGTATTTGGATTATTATGAACTACTTTTGTCATATAACATAATTATATGTACATATTCTGGTTCCTGAATATTAATTAGGTTATAATAAACATATTATATTCTGGTTCAACCATAAATATGGTTTTATGACCAGTAATGAATAAGAAATTCAATAATGAAACTTCGTTGTCCATGAAGGCTATAAATTGGAACCTCATGGACGTTGATTTGGTTTATAAAAATAAAAGGGAGGGAGTAAGAATATTGATGATGGTTCTTCCATTCACATGATATAATTCTAGTATATAGATGTTTCTGGAGTTATCATGATCATTTGGATAGAGGAGGTGAGGAGAGGATAACAAAATAAGATAAATTGAAATGAAACTCAAATAAAAAGAGTGGTGTTTTACCTCTTGAAATAACTTCCTCGAGAACCTCCTTAAGGGAAGGGGTTTTTCTCTTTTGGAAATAATAAGAGCTTCCTGGTCGTGGGGAGTGACTAGGGAAGTGTATTTGGGCAGAACTTTGAGGAGCTTCAAGTCTTAGAGGGGTGAAGAGAAGAGGGAGTGGTGAGGGGTTTTTATAGTGGAGGAGAGGGGTAAAGTTTGAATATTTACTTTCATTATTTTATTATTTCCATCAAGACAACCAATAGTATTGTTTCATGTGACCCCTAATAGTAATACGATCATGTGAGTTCGAACCAAGTGGCCTTACATCACTTATGATGTCAAAAATAGTGTATTTAACTGATAATTCGTATATACGGTATTTTATCATATTTCACTATTCATAAAAAATTCTAGAATTTCATAAAAATCCCAAAAATTCACCCCTACCATTTTTCTACATGTAGAATTCAAAAGTGAACTCCATGTTTCAAAAATAATTTTCTAAATATTATTAATTTAATTTTTAAATAAATCCATAGTTAATTCGAAAAATAACAATCTTAGAGGAATAATTAGTTTTATGTGACATTGTAAAATTAATTAAGATACCATTATCTTATTACCGTAATAAAATAAAATAATATCATTATCTACTATTCATAAGGGTCATATTACTATTCAGAAGGGTATGTTATTATTCACCAAAACTCAAGTTTGTTCTATCAGACTCTAAATGACATAATGAACACAACTCTAGATGACCATTTTTCAAAATTCAAAACATAGAAGAGGCAAAGATGTGTTTAATGGATAGATTATAAAATTTCATTTAATATTTATTTTAAAAACATTGGGGTGTTACATGGTGTGTGTAGGCATACCTCTCCTTCATATTTTCACCAACGATATGGTTCGCGGGGCTGTGGTTCGTAGGTGGAATTTCTCTACCTCTATTCCGCTTATGATGTGGTTCACATTGGATCGATGCCATTCCTTATTTATTCCACGAACTTCCAGGTTCACTGGTTAATTCCTCATAGGCCATCTTTCATGGGATTTCCACATACCATTCGAGTTGCGGGAAATACTATCCGTGTACCATTCCCAGAAATTAGTACGTGGACCACTTTGGTCCTTTTAAAAATTTGATTTCTTTAATATTCTTCTCATGATTACAAAAAAAACTGTCTCTTATTCCTTCATATAAATTATGGGAGTATTTTTCTTCTGTTTGTGGAGTTTTTAGGACCCTACAAATTCCCCCATTGGAATGGGTTCTGATCAGGATGAAGAGTAGGCTATTATGATGTATAAAATGGTCTTGAATTTAATTGGTTTGTAGTAGAAAGGTGGAACCATTTTGGGGGGAACAAAAATATATAGGGGGGGCATGTATTTTTCCATTTACCAAACTTCTCAGTGAAAAGTACTCCATAACGTTCGCTCAGACATCCCTGCTTTTGTGGACCAGTTTCTTCATGAAATCCATCATCTATGAACCGTGCTTCACATTTTGTGAACTACAAACTCTTCATGGCCATTCTCATCCAAGAACTGACCATTGAATCCACAAACCGAACCTTGAAAATTAAAATGTAAGTTTGAACTGTAGCGTAGTAAGACACTACACAGTTTTCCTGATCCACAGACTAAACCTCAATTCAGTGAACTGAAACTTAAATTTCTAAATCAAACTTTAAATATTTGAATTGTAATTTTTTTGAACAACCTTATAGAAAATATCAATACGCAGATCACCCATACTGTGAATTGGGATTGATTCACTGGCCAACTCTTCGTGGGCTAGTGTCTTGTGGGGCATTCCATGAACTGTTGATTTTCGGGGAATTCCATCCACAAACAATTTTTAGGGTTCAGTATACAGATCCTTGATATGTGAACTTCTTGTAGTCCTTTGCCAATTTTTTGTCATTTTCGCAAAGATTTTGTTGGAATGACCCTTTTGTATGGTCTTTTTTATGTAGTATAATGGATCTTCCTCTTATCTCAATAGAAGTAACCAAGATGAGGGTAGGTATGGTTGAAAATTATGAAGACAACCTTCATTCCTACATCATTCCCCAAAAGGGTATTCCTAGAGACCTCCTTTCAATAGACCTCAGGGCCTATCCTCTATCTGATCAGTTGATTCCATACAAATTCATCCTCCAAGATGCAATTCCCCTACCACCGGTTGACTAGAGTGTCTTCACCATTCACCTTAAGATGCCTCGAGAGTATGACCAGTTGAATATTATTTCCATGGGGGAAATCAAAACTACCTCGAGCCAGGGTGAAATATTTATTCTGTATGGCTCTATGTGGATGAAGAGAAATCAATGGAACTATACTAAATCATTCGAATAAGTCATTTAGGATTACATGACTATTGTTAACTTATCACGAATCAACCCCAATGGAGGGTGGAGCTCCAAATTGGATCTTCTATCTGGAGAGCGCTTTTTTTATGAGTGGTCCTAGGCCTTCTGGGTGCACCGAAACTTCCTGGAGTTCCCTAATCAGTTGGAATCTATCAGTCTTCATCTGGAAGTATGGGTCTCCCAAATTTCCATCTATTCACTAGGAGAAATGCTTGTTGAGCTACTCATTAATTGGTGTTTGATCACTAGAACCTTTCAATTTCCCCATGGTGAAGTGGGGATCAGTTTATGGGATGTCTATTAGATTGGGGGACTTTCTATCCTTGGAGACATGTATGATGAGTTTATTCCACTAGCCAAAACTTGGGAAAACTCTGAACTAGTATCTACATTGGGGATAGATTTACTAGTCCTAGAAGAGGGATTTCTTGGTCATCCCATTGATGGCCACTCGTTGATTTCATTTGAATATTGGATATGATCTTTCCTACATGTGAGCGGTCCAAAGATGAAAGTCCTCTGCGGCTGAACTCATCAAACTCAATAGTCTCGATGAATTCCTAGATCATACTGCGCTACCCTTGAGGTAGGTCGGTACACCACCTGAGGCTACGAGATCTGGTCACACATATCAACCGAGCTCAAATTAGTGGTTTTAGTTTCCATGTTCCTGAGTGGATGGCTCTTCCTCTCTCGTGATGTATACGCCAGTGTTAGAACTTGTACTTTGATGATGAAGGCCTCATTGGTGGAGTTGCATCTTATCAATATAGCCATCCCTACCCTTTCCCTAATCTATGAGTTATTGGGGAAGATACATGAAGGGAGGCCTTTGCATTGTATCAGTGGGACATTTAATTTTTTGTATAACAGATCATATTTACCGATATGAGTATTATCATACTGCAATGGTTCCTCATTTTAAATTCCACCCAACCCTTCTCAGTATTTCATCCATTGGCCCCTGGTCTCTGAGTGTTTATGGAGTAGTTAAACTGCTGAGGGATGTTTCTCAGTTTTATTTTTCACCATACCCTTTGCCTTACAGAATAATTGTAGGTGATGGGTGGGGATCTTCAGAATCCCATGCATACTTCCTAGAACGTTGGGATGGAATATTAGCTGCTCATATAGACAGGATGGGTGTCTGTGAACCCTATGCACCCTACTAGTTTTCCAGGAAGTTTTGATGTCTGTTGCGAGTTTCACTCCTCTCAATTATCTTGGTTAAGAGAGAATCTTACCTAGAAATCCTTCTTCAGCTATGGTTTATGATGATGCAGGAGGACTATAGATTTCATTTTTTTATTCCTCCCAAAGTGGCACATACTTAATTATCATTGGAGTATGTCCAACAGTGGGTAGCGTGCTATCCTGACAATATACTGGCCAAGATAGTCTGATGAGTGCAAAGACCCCTAAATACTTCTATTCCCATTTTTCCTGTTCTAGTTGAGTCATCTCCCTCTGCCCCATAGCCCTACGGTGCTCCATTCAGCACCACATTCACTCAGAGGGGTATTATTCTTCTCATCCTATCCTTATGAATAGTTATTCATACACCAAACTTTTTTCTGATTAATTTCGTGGTCCTACTAAAGTTGTTCTGAGAAGAACATCATTAGATACCCACAGTTTTATTCCTTGACTACCTACCTGTTCTGGAAAAGGAACAGGGTCAGGGTTCCAATTCTATTAGGAGAAACCAAGCTGTGCATAGACGGGTGTGGATTCGAATCTTCACTATTATTTCTGATACTCCTCTTCCAAAGTTTGCTGACGAGGAGGACACCCTTCAGTATCTATTTACCAACTTGGGTTTCGACCGCTTCGACTACTAACATCTGCACCAACTTTAACACCATATTGTCATGTTTTGAGAGGATCTATCCACTCATCAAGAAAACCTCGATCAATTCAACTCTTCAAAACATAAGACAAAGAATTTTTGAAATTTTAACTAAGAGCTGCATCACTCAATGGATGAGGAGATAGACACTCATGACCAAATGATTGCCCAAACGGAAGAGTTACCGGAGTAAAAATCTCATGTTGCCAAGATATATATGAAAGTGGCATCAATGAGTGCCAAATTTTAATCCATTAAATAAAAAAGGTAGGATCTTGGTGCCATACTGAAGCAAGTGCATCCCTCTATTGAAGCTGAATCTACAAAGAGGGCTACTTTAGAGAGTGTACTTGTCGGTCCATGCCATACAATCATTTATTTGTTGGAAAGAGATAGGAAAGATTCATTGTAATATTTTTATATTGACTTGTACAATTTTTTTTCTCATCTATTAGGGAGAGGATATATGTTGTAGATGTCCTCCTTTTATTCATTTTAAAAAATGAAAACATTTCACGCCCCAGTGATTATCCTTTATCTTCTCCTAAAATATCAATTAATCGTGATCAACTATAATTGAAACCATAATCTCAATCAGATATCAAATTTAGTCAAAATCCAGGATAAAGAAAATAATCAAATCATGCCCTAATTTTTCATGAGCACAGGGGATTAGTGAGCGTAGTTTGAATCTTACTAGGGTCACATGGAGAACCCTACAAACTTTGTGACTTTTTTGTTATCACCTTTATTTTTTTCTAATCTGGTTATGGTGTGGGCCTAGCAGGTATAACTTTAATTTTTATTAGTCCACCCTTTTCGGGTTTTTGACCTAACAAGATTGGAATCTCTTGATGATTTTTTGATTGCTCGATGTTTTTCCTAAACCATATCTAGTATAGGTTTAGTGATCTGGTACTCAATGTTTGTCAAGGGTTCCCTTTTTGGGTTTTCACCCTAGAGAACATTGTGTCTTTTTCATTGGCAGTTTAAATTCTTTCAAAATGGACTATCATTATAGATGTTTTAGTTTGAATAGCATTGACCATGACTTGCGGGGAAAAGACCCCAATTTGGGACTCACTAATCAATAATTTTGTGGCAACTTTTAGGTATGGATGAGGGATTTTTCTTTACTCTAAATTGTGATTTATGGACATGGGACATGATATGGGGCATGGAATCCATTGGGCATATGGAAGTGGGAAAGGCCTCCCATGAGGAAATTTTTTCCCTTAGTTGACATTCCATTGTTGTGGGAAACATATGCTAAGCCATTGGGGCATTGTGCGCATAGTCAAACAATGGTGTCTGTAGGACACTAGACATCCTTTTATGATGGCTAGAAAATTCGTATAGAATTTTGGATTTTTTGTTCTGTTGAGGACCATAGTGGGTGGCCTCTTAAGGGAACAATGTTGGAAATTATGGGGGAATTTATATTGGTTCTAATTTAGAAACCGCTCCCACATGAATTTGACATGTGAAAAATAGGGATAGTGTATGGTGTAGTTTAATGTCGTACAACAGGGAATTTTGAGACTTATGGTCTAAAGAATTTTTTTACTCTAACCAGAGGGAGGAAAAAATTATCCTTTTCTACAACAGTTCGGCCAACAATGTTCTATCACCTTTAGGCATGAGGGGGAAAGATGTAAACTGTAATCCAGGGGGTTTCTGAAACTGGGGAATGAAGTGATACATAGATTTCATAGGAAAATACATAGATAGGAAAATAATCTACTGAGGATGAATTTTCCTTTGGATGACATGCCATTTTTTTGGTCAACATATGAAGAGCCACCGGGGCATTGTGTGAATAGTCAAAAAAAGGTATCCGCAAGACACTAGCTATCCATTTCTGATGTCCAGAGATTATTATGGGGATTAAGAACTTTCTAGATGCATATTATGGTGTGTGAATTGGGTTGCCTAATCATGAAAATGGGAAATTTAAGGTTGAAATTTACCAGGAATATGAGGAATGAGTGGAGGCATTTTTATCCTATCTATATGAGTTGTTTTCTTACATAGTTCTGACCCTTGTACAGGTGCGGATGGGTAAATACTATTTCATGGATGGATATTTTATATGATATTTGGATTTCACTACATATCCTATGATGAAAGGAATCAAGATGTACATAGTTCTCTTAAGGCTCATTCCTATGTGGATCTGATTCACGCATATGGATGGGGAATTTTTTGTTTTGGATACAGATTCACCAATGAGGCGGGGCATGTGTCAAAATTTTTTGTGTAGATTCATTTCTTACACAAGGTCATGAGGGGAAATACCCTTTTGATGTGACCTGAACTAAGGGTGAATACTAGGTATTGAGTATCATGCTGTTTAAACATAATGCGATTATGAAATTGATATAGAATCCCTGAGTAACTTCAAGGTAATCAAAACAGGATGTTATAACATGTTTAGGATGTGGGTAGGAAGGAGAGTGTAAACCATTTTTAAAGGGATATTGGATCAAGAGAAATGACGTGGGTCTTGGAAGCCATTAGGAATAAGAAAATATGAAAACCTCTCTTGGGGATGAATTTTCATTTTGTTGACATGCAATTTTTGTGGGCAACATATGCAGAGCCGTCAAGGCATTGTGTGTATAGTCAAAAAAGGTTTCCTTAGGACACTGACCTTCCATTATGTATGCAAATGAAGGATTATGATGATATAAGATCACAAAAATCACAGAGTTTGATGAATGTTGAGAGTTGGTTTTGATATATCAAAAACACCCAGGCCATGACTATTTGAAATATTCAGAGTCTCTCTACACACATTTGACCTGTATGTGAGGCAGTATATTTTGAATCCCTTGTCGGATCGAGGGCCATTTTTCAAGATCAAGGTGTCCCAATCTCAGATTCCCTTCACAATTTTGGTCCTTTCATAAGGGGTGGGGGGATTTCAATTATAATTGGGGTACCTTTTAGTTTAATATCATATGGTTGAGACTTTATGTTTTTCTAATATAGAGGGGGAAACACTAATATTCCTTTCAATGTCATTTTAGTAGGGTCAGTCATTATTGATTGATTCTCCCTGGATCTGTGGGGAGTCCCCTATTGAAATTCTTAAGCCCACATGTGCTATGCTCGATGTGAGAAACAAGGGGTGGAAAGGGTTTAAATCTACCAACTAGGGATGGAAGGATCAAAGAAAAGAGCATTGTTGGGCCATGCAATTTAAAATCATGCGGTGTGGAAGTGGGTGACTCGATGTGAATGAGATAACTGTTGTGGGTCCATGTAGTTTTAAGTATTGTAGAAATGAAATTGACAATAAAGTTTAACGTCATGTTTTAGGGATGAAATAACAAAGATATCAGGCATAAATATGAGACAATCATGCTGTGATATTCCTGGTATTCCCTAGAAATGAGTGGGGGAAGAAGGTGTAAACCATGATTCTAGGAGAAATTGAGTTAGGAGGGATGATGTGAGCCTTAGGAGCCAACGGGCATACAGAAGTTAGAATATCCTCTCACAGGGAAACATTTTCCTTTGGTTGAAAACCCATTTTTTTGGCCAACATATGCAGAGCTACCAGGGAATTATATTTATAGTCAAATAAAGGTTTCTGCAAGACACTAGCCATCCATTTCCAATAGCCGTGGGTGATTATGGTGATCTGAGATTTCCTGGGGCATGGAGTTTGATGGATGAAAAGGGGATGTCTGGGTACATGAGAAATATATAGACCATGATTATTTATAAGGTATGAGATCCTCTATATAGATTTGATTCGTATGTAAAGGGAATCGTGGTCTTTTGAAACTTTCTAGATGTAAGAGTCAAGATTTGAAAACCCCTGCATCTATTTTCATTTAACATGTAGGGGATTGGCAGAATTTTTTTCTTTGTTTTATTCTGCGTGGCTCGACCCAGGATTTCTGGCCCGAGTGTCACTAAGTATCTTGTTATACCGAGAATCAATCCACACATAGTTCTTGAGATACCTTATAGTTTAATGTCATGTGGTTAGGAATTCATTGTCCATGCAGTTTAACATCATGCGGTAAAGAATCATGAATTTCCCTATGCAAGTCTGGATGATATGTAGGGGGGGTATTTGTTTCATGGAAGCTGAACCCAAGAAGGCCCAGGTGTCACTATGTGTCTCATTGATGGATGATAATCAAGCCACATGTATTTCCGGTATCCTATGTTGTTTAAAACCATACAGTAAAGATGAGAGTGAACCTACATGAACAAGATGAGGTGAGTGAAGTGTCTGTCTTGAACCTCGTGGAGGTTTCCAACGTATCCTAGTTAGTTGGGAATCAAAGTCCACATAGTTCTAAAAACATGTTCTCTATAACAATCCCACCCATTTATAGGAAAGGAGTAGTTTTTTGGGATGGTGGATGGACCAGGATGAAGGATTCATGCATCACTATGTATTTTATGGGGGAAGGAATTAAGCCATACGTAGTTCTTGAAAACTCTCTCTTCTAGTTTTAGTAGTGCATAGAGAGGGAGGATTTGTATCATGTGGTGGATGGACCGAGAATTAGGGTCAAGGTTTATCTACGTATCCTGTTAGGGTGAGAATCAAACCATATGTAGTTATTGAGTTACCCTATATTTTAACATCACACAGTTAGGACTTTGCATGGATTCCCCTATGCAAGTCTGACCTATACACATGGAGGGGGGAATTGTTGAATTTCAATGGTTTCTAGAGTAGGATGTAGAATCCCAGTGTCACTACATATCCCATTGATGAATGGGAATCAAGCCATATGTAGTTCTAATATACACTATCTATGCTGATTTGAACCATACATAGAAAAGGAGGGAATTTTTACCTTTCCCTCACACATATCTAATTTATGCACAACAAGTCATTGTACTAGAAAAAATGATCACCATGAATTTTAACATATTATGGTAAGGACAAATATGATAAGAAGTTTAACATCGCACAACATGGATGCATATGTCGCTATGAAGTTTAACATCTTACAGCTAAGATAGGTTCATCCTGTAGTTTAATGTCATGAAATCATAACCATTTTCGTAAATTTTAATGCCATGTAACATAGAGATAGGTGGTGCTATGCAGTTTAACGTCATGGAGCTAAGATGAGTTTGATACAATTACAAAAATTACTTCTTCAGGAACCTCACATTGGTGGGAGCTGTGGTGAGCTATCCATCCATTAAAATTAAGGTATATGCTCCATTGGAGTAGAACTTGTGTATAAAATATGGTCCTTCCCATTTTTTCTAAAACTTTGGAGGTTTCTTTATGAGTATCATCGAGGTTCTGAGGACCAACACCATTTCTCATTTAAGGTATTATCAGGGGAAAACCTTCTTGTTGAAGGCTTGTGCAATACGATTCTGGTAAATTCCAAATGGTGTGGAGTTTGCAAATTTTTCTCATCCAAATGATCTACCTCATCGAACCATTTCTGGGAATGCTCATATGTGGACAATTGATCACATATGGCCACACAGAGTGATGGTAATTGAACTTAAATGGGTAGAACTGCCTTTGTACCATATACTAATGAGTACGAGGTTTCTATAGTGGTAGTGCAGGTCATTGTATGGTAATCCCATAGTGCATGGAGGAGCTTATCCGGCCATAATTTCTTATCCTAGTCTACCATCTTCTAGAGTATATTGGATGGGTCTTTTTGAAGGCCTATATCTACCCATTGGCCTCTACATGATAGTGGGATGAATGGTTGACCTTGATTATATGCTCCTGATATAGCTTGTCCAATTCAATAGAGAAAAAATTGGTGCCATTGTCTATTAGTATCATATGAGGGACACCAAACCTGGTGATGATGTTGGATTTCACATTGCTTATTTCCCCAACCTCTTTGAGAGGTGCAAATTGAAACCATTTGGAAAATAATTTAGTTGTTGTGAGAATATATTTGAATTGTATGGACATGGAGGGAGGTTATGGTCCCATTATGTCCATTCCCCATTGTTTCGTACGGAATCCGGGTATGACCTCCTGGATGGGAGATTCAAACGTTCCGATCGGTTTCTAATGGGTTTGTTCGTAGAAACGGAAACATCCAATGATTCCACATCCGTTTGGACCTACTTTCCAAAGGCAGGCGCTCATAAGCTTGTGGACTAATGAGGCTTAAGAATTTGCATTGGTCGAGAGGATGGGAGGTCGGACTCATCACACCTTTTTGAGGGGAATTATTGTCTACTCCGAGACTCTATTTATAGATTTAAGTTATGTTCGTGAATCCTTATTATATTACCAAGTATAAAATGAGCTTTCCTTTAGTTTTAACAATCAATGATTAAATATGCAAGAAATTTAGAGAATCTTTTATATGTATTCGAGGTTCTTCATCAATAGAGAATCATCTATATCTGTTTAGAGATTCTTGGTCAATGGAATCCTTCAAAACATTTATATAAAAGTCTCTTGGTCATTATGATGACCAGGCTGGTTTTAAAGCCACTCAGTGGGGCACTTGAAGTTTATCGTCATTCAGAAGGACATAGATTATTTTAAAGTTGGGATCGAACCCATAAATGGGCTACCTACGTATCCTTTGTTTTGGAAAAGGAATCAGAACCCATGTAGTTCGAGAAATGGAGTATGATGTTTATGGTTGATGGCTCAAAGATGAATGTCATAATTACTTTTACACTCTAAGCTCACGTGAGTCATGCTCGGTGTGAGAAACAAGAGGTATTGGTAAAAATTAGACAATTGTTCCATGAAAGATGCAATCATAAGAATTTGTTTGGGGCTTATGTATGGATGACTTCCCAGATAGATGAAGGTTTAGGATTTACTTTTAGGGAGAAAATCCATGAACAAGGTCCATAAAGTTATATGTGCTTCATGGAGATTTGAATACTCTAATCTTGGGGCTTACTCCTAAGGAGGATTCCCAAGTTAGGAGGGGACTTATGATTGGGTTTTACTCTTGAAAAGGAAACCCAAATCAAAGGTAAATTATGACTGGTTAAGAGAATTTTAAGGGGGCTTGGGGTTTACTCCTGAAAAGGAAACCCAAGATTATGACTGGGACTTACTCCTAAAATGGAGGCCCAGGTTAGGGGACTTGGGGCTTACTCCTAAAAAGGAAGCCCAAGGTTATGACTGAGTCTTATTCCTGAAAAGGAGACCCAGTTTAGAGGACTTGGGGCTTACTCCTGAAAAGGAAGCCCAAGATTATGACTGAGTCTTATTCCTGAAAAGGAAACCCAGGTTAGGGATTAAGGTTTGGGGCTTACTCCTGAGGAGGATGCCCATATTTGAGGTTGGGGCTTATTCCTAAGAAAGATGCCCAAGATTAGGAACTTTAAGAATTTGGGGCTTACTCCTGAGGAAGATGCCCAGATTAAAGGATTTATAACTGGGGATTATTCCTGAAAAGGAGACCCAGGTTAGGAATTCTCTCATTTTAAAGGATGAGGTTAAATGAATGAACTCTCAATCTTTGGTGACATAAGGATATTTAAATCCCTAGGTTTTGAGAGATATTCCACCGAATTCCTTTCAGATCAGGAAGTCAAATCAAGAAATCATGCCATAAATGGCTTTGAAGAGTGTCTTGAAGACTGAATCTTGAAAAGGAAAGGTGAAATGGCTTAAGAGGGGTAAAAATGGGCAAGATGGGAACCCAAAAAGATAGGGGGGCACAAGTCTTGCAAGGCGCGCAATTCTTCCATGGGCGCGCAAATATGGTCGCGCAGGTATACCTGCGCGGCACATGGTGTACTTGCGCGATTTTCAACCAGCATTGAAATACTTGAGCGACTCTTTTTTAAACCCTTTAGAATTTTCTTTAGGTTCTTCCAGAAAAGGGACGCGCAAGTTATATTGAAGGAAATAAGTCGGCGCGCAAGTGTTTGATGAGTTTCAACACTTAGGCCTTCCTTCTTCTCTTTAAATCTTCTGTTCTAGGTAAGAAATTACCTTAGAAGTGTTCCGGAAGCTTTGAGAAGAGACTTGGGCGTCGGGAGATTCAATCCGAGTTTCTGGAAAAATATCCTCTCGAATGGGGGGCCCACATGGTCTATTTATAGGCAAAATAAGACCCCGGGCGGTTACCGGGCAGTTACCGGGCGGTTATCACTTAGGTCACGCAAGTCACTTGCACGACCATAAGGCGTCGCGCAAGTACATGCACGACCACTAGGCGGCGCGCAAGTGTACTTGCGCGACCATGAGGGAACTTGCGCGACCTATGGGCAATGTTCTCCTTGTTCATCCCTTTGTCGATTTTTGATGTTTCTTCAAAGGATGAATCACTTTTTGCTTAGATATTCCCCTTTTCCGATCTTTATATTCTGTGAAGAAAGGAGTGTCAACAAAAGTCCCCCCTCAGAGTTGGATCCGGAGAGAAATGAGGATTTGACTCTGAGGAAATCAAAGACATCCAAAGGAAAAGGTGGTTTTCAAGTCTTTAGTGCGCAGAAGGCAGCGTGCAAGTGTGCTGGAACTTGACTTTTATTCAGAGTTCCTTTGTCTTTTGTGGGCAGTTTAAAGTCATGCATGCCGGACATAAAGGGGCTAATGTTTAAGGTCGAAATAGCTTTGACCGAAATGGATTAGAATTGACACAATTCCTTGAAAGTTCATCTGAAAACATACTACCATACTCAAGTATGAGAGAAAATATGTAAACTATGGCTTAAGAATATTTGAATCTGGGGAATGATATGAAAAAGAGCTAAAAGGAATTAGAAGAAGTAGTTTCCAAGAATGAAGTTACTATTATTTAAAAAAAACCCGTTAGGGGGTTGAAATATGCAGGGCCACCTATGGGCATTGGCTGCATGGTCAAATAAATAGCATCTTTCGGCTGACAAGTCTGTTATGTGGACTGTTTATGCAAGGCCACCTATGGGCACGTGCTGCATAGTCAGGCGAAAGAACTCTTAGAAATTTACTTTCTTAGTGCTAAAAGCCAGTGAAAGTTTATAGAGATTCAAATTTTCTAAAGTATAGAGTTTGTTGTATGGAAAGAGGTACTTGAATATGGAGAAGATATTTCCGAACAAGAATATCGAAGAACTGGATGAACATCACTCCTACGAAGGTCTGACCCAAACGTAGGGAAGAAGAATAAACCATAGACTTGAATACTTTCAGATCATGAAAAAGGATATGGGACAAATATGTTAAGGATGGCTATTTTTTTTTGCGGATCCCTACATACTGTCGTTTAAGACAAATAAGGACAAAAGAGGCATTCTTCCCAAGAATGAAGTTACTATTATTTAACAAAACCCGTTAGGGGGTTGAAATATACAGGGCCACCTAAGGGCATTGGATGCATGGTCAAATAAATAGCATCTTTTGGCTGACAAGTCTGTTATGTGGACTGTTTATGCAAGGCCACCTATGGGCACATGCTGCATATTCAGGCAAAAGAATTCTCAGAAGTTTGACATTTTTGTGATTAGAAGTCATGAAAAGGGTTATGAAGATCTAAAAATATTTAAGGTTAGGATTATAACACATAAATATGGGTATTGTACAATGTATATAGAGATACATAGGTCAATGATAACCATAATTATGTTGTGGCTAGGTCCTGAAAACCTGGACTTCACTACGTATCTCATAAGAATGAGAATCAAGCCATACGTAGTTCTTGAAATGCAGTTTTAACGTCGTGCAGGACGAAAGTATGAGTGATCTTAGTTTAGGGTCATAGAATTCGGACCATAATAGTGAATACACAGTGTGTGTTTTCATGAGGACTTTTCAGCCAAGGGACTGAAAGTGAAATTTGGGGTTAGGCCCAAAAGACTTGGGACTGGATTCGAGGGATACTCGAATGTTCCTACGTATCCCATAAGGATGGGAATCAAGTCCACGTAGTTCTAGAACTACCCTTTGTACAAATTTGGTTCGTACATGTGAAGGGTGAAAGGGGACTTTAGTGCAATGATGGTTTAACCTAAGATAGAAAGTTTAGGCATTACCATGTATGCATGTAGTCTTTTGAAAATGAAAACCATGATTAAAAAATCAATGTCAATAATAGTTCTCTCTCAAATGAGGAAATCAAAGAATATTGTAGTTTATTGTCGTACCGGACAAAAGTGTTGTATAGTTTAACGTCATATAACAAGGACGAAAGTGAATCAATGTAAAGATATTGATTCCAGGGGCGGTTTCATGAATCAACATCATATGAGATGGTGGTAAACCGATGTGAAGAGATTATTTTTGGGCTTGAACCCTGGGAGGTTGCCTACTTACCCAGCCTGGAGGGCAAGGATCAAAGTCCGTGTAGTTCAATTAAAGAATGAATTAATGATCAAGTTGTTCTTGGGGACAACGATCCATTTAAAATGTTGTTGGGACTTACACATGGTTAGCGGCCCAGAGAGAGTGTTATGGTTGATGTTCGCTCTAAGATCACGTGAGTCATACTCGGTGTGAGAAACAAGAGGTAATAACAACCTTAACGATGTACAGTTTAATGTCATGTAGGACATAAAAAAGGGACTATGCAGTTTGAAGTCTTGCAGTTAGGACTATTGGTGCTGCACAGTTTAGTGTCATATAGCAGGGACAAAATAACAGTTTAATGTCATGTAGGACATATCAAGGGCTTTCTATACAGTTTATCGTCATGTAGTTAGGACGATGGGAACAATACAGTTTAACGTCATATTGGATGAAAGTGCGAATAGTTTAAGGTCATATTCATGGACCGTGGATGGTGCGGTTTAATGTCATGCTGGACCTTTGATGATTATATAGTTTAACGTCTTTTCGGATGTGAGGGACTTTTATACAGTTTAGCGTCATGTAGTTTAGGACGTCACAGTTTAACGTCTTGCTGGACATAAGGGATTTGCAAATAGTTTATGGTCATATACATGGACCAGGGATGATGCAGTTTAAGGTCATGCTGGACGGTTTAGGGAACTTTTTCACAGTTTAATGTCGTGTGGGACGAAGTTGCAGTTTAAAGTCATACTGGACCATTGCTGTATAGTTTAACGTCATATAGCAAGGACGAACTGGTGTTGTACAGTTTAAAGTCATGTAGCTAGGACTAAGGTGAACCAATATGAGGATATCAGTTCTGGGGACTTTTTACAGTTTATCGTCATGCTGGACGATGAAAGTGCCACACAGTTTAATGTCATGTTGCTAGGACATAATATAGTTTAACGTCATCTCGGACAAAATATAGTTTAATGTCATCTCGGACAAAATATGGAACTTCTGTACAGTTTAATGTCATGTAGATAGGACATAATACAGTTTAGTGTCATGTAGGAAAAAATATAGTTTAATGTCATCTTGGACATATATGGAACTTCTATACAGTTTAATGTCATGTAGATAGGACATAATACAGTTTAATGTCATGTAGGACAAACTGGTGCTGTACAGTTTAAAGTCATGTAGCTAGGACTAATACAGTTTAGTGTCATGTAGGACAAAATATAGTTTAATGTCATCTCGGACATATATGGAACTAATGTGATTGTTTTGGATCTGGGAAAAAATATTTTGTGTTTATACAAAATACTTCTTCAGAAATATGGCATTAGTTGGAGTCGTGATGTGTTCTCCATCTATTGAGATCAGAGAATACGCTCCATTGGAGTAGACCTTATGTATTGAATAAGGTCCTTCCCATTTTGGTTCAAGCTTGGGAGGCTTCTTTCCTGGTATCATTGGTGCTCTGAGAACCAATACCAATTCTCCCTGAATGAATGAACGAAGACGAACTTTTTTGTTAAAAGCTCGTGCTATTCGATTCTGATAGATTTCCAAGTGGTGCAAAGTGCACAATATTTTCTCATCTAACTGTTCCAATTCATTCAACCGGTTTTGGGATTGCTCATCTGTAGATAACTGATCACAAATGGCTATTCTGAGTGAGGGAAATTGAACTTCAATTGGCAAGACTGCTTCTGTTCCATATACCAATGAATATGGAGTTGACCGCGTTGCATTACGAGTAGTAGTACGATAAGCCCATAAAGCATGAAAGAGTTTATCAGGCCATGACCTCTTATCTTTATCCACCATCTTTTGCAGTATATTTGAAAGAGTCTTGTTGAAGGCCTCTATCTGGCCATTAGCCGCTGCATGATATCGAGATGAATGGTTGGACTTAATGTTGTATTCTTGATATAATTTCTTTACCTCAGAAGAACAGAAGTTGGTGCCATTGTCCGTCAATATGGTATGAGGGACACCAAATCTAGTAATGATGTTAGACTTGATGAAGCTAACAATGCATTTAGAACTGACTTCTTTGAGAGGTACTGCCTCTGCCCATTTGGAAAAGAAATCAGTAGCAGTAAGAATGTACTTAAACTGCTTGGCCGTAGCTGAAGGGTAAGGTCCCACCACATCCATTCCCCATGTGGAAAATGGCCATGAGTATTTAGCTGTATGAAGCAACTCTGGAGGTTGATGAATGAAGTT
Source organism: Viscum album (assembly GCA_963277665.1). NCBI lineage: Eukaryota > Viridiplantae > Streptophyta > Magnoliopsida > Santalales > Viscaceae > Viscum > Viscum album. Next base: position 565,859,356 of record OY728153.1, on the reverse strand, counting down.
GGCATATACTTGGCATGAATGACACTTCTTTGTGAAATTAACACAATCTTGTATCATTGAAGGCCATAAGTATCCAAGCCTTCGAATTTGATCAGACAGTCTATGTCCAGACTGGTGGGAACCACAGACTCCTGCATGCACTTCTTTTATGACAACCATTGTCTCTTCACCATCAATACATCTGAAGAGAACTCCATCAAAACCACGTTTGTAGAGAATTTTCTCGAGGTGGTTTGGGCCATCATAAAGAGTAAAATTGACCACACGTCGCCGAATTTGTTCTTTCTCGGCTCTATCAGGTGGAAGTGTTCCATTTTGAAGGTATTCCCTGATAGGTGACATCCATCCTGTAGTATGACCATACGGTTCAGGAATGGGACTAATTTCATTAATTTCCTCTGTTCTGACTTGAACATAAGGTGAAATTGCACGACGGTGGGCAATACAGATGGTTGTCTCGTCCTGATTTGGATTTGCTAAAGCTGTGGCTATATTAGCCAGTGAATCATCTTGAGCATTTTGTGATCTTGGGACATAAGGAAATGTCGGTTCTGAAGGGAATTCTAACATTAACTCTCTGACGTAATCATACAAAGGGATTGATTATTCTTTTCTGATGGCATAATCCCCATTGACTTGTTTGATTACCAGGTCTGAATCACCTTTCACCTTTAAGTGATTCACTTGTGCTTGAAGCGCTAACTCCAAGCCTGTAATGAGAGCTTGGTATTCAGCTTCATTATTGGTACCACCTTCCCACAACAAAAAGGAATAAGGTAACACTGCCTTATCTGGAGAAATGAGCACAATTCCTAAACCAACTCTGTTGAATTTAGGATTTTCCATTTTCTTCCCTGTTGGACTTCTAGAAGCACCATCAAAATACATTTCCCATGTTTGAGGACTCTCTTGAATAGAGGAAACTTCCTCATCAGGGAGTTCGATATCTAAATACGTGTCTTCCACTGAAGGATGTTCAGCCAGGAAATCAGCCAGAGCTTGGCCCTTAATTGCCTTTTGAGACACATACTGAATGTCGAACTGCTGTAGAATAACCGCCTACCTTGCCAGACGTCCTGTAAGCATTGGACGACTAAGGATGAATTTGAGCGGATTATTACGAGATACCAATTAGACCTCATGATGTTTTAGGTAGTGTCTCAGTTTCTGAACTGCAAAGATTAATGCTAGACATCACTTTTCAATACTTAAATACCGGGTTTCTGCTTCAAGCATAGTTCTACTGAGATAGTAGAGACTATTTTCATTCCCAGCATCATTCTTTTGAGTGAGAAAGGCACCCAATGATCGCTCTAAAGATGTCACATAGAGGATAAGAGGTCTACCCTCAACAGGTGGCATGAGTACTGGAGGACTCAAGAGGTATTTCTTGAGAACATCAAATGCTTTTTGACATTCTTCAGTCCACTGGTAAGTGACTCCTTTCTTTAATAATTTGGTAAAGGGTAAACTTTTGCCTGCCAAATTGGCGATGAAACGCCGAATATAGGCTAAGTGTCCTTGAAGTCCTCTTAATTCTTTTAAATTTTGAGGAGGTGACATACCAAGGATTTATTTGGTCTTCTCAGGATCGACTTCAATACCACGATGGCGTACAACAAAGCCGAGGAATTTTCCTGAGGTTACCCCAAAAGCACATTTTAAGGGGTTCATCTTCAAATTATGTTGTCGAAGCATGTGGAATATGACTTCCAAATCAGCCAAGTGATCAAAACGTTGTTTGGATTTAACCACCAAATCATCTACATAGAATTCAACAAATTTCCCTAAAAGAGGTTTGAAGATACGATGCATGGCGCGTTGATATGTTGCACCTGCATTCTTTAAACCAAATGGCATCACCCAGTAACAAAACACACCGTGAGGAGCTCTGAAGGCTGTATATTCCTCATCTTCTAGGGCCATTCGGATTTGATTATATCCAGAATATCCATCCATGAAAGAAAGTACTTCATATCCAGCCGTCGCATCAATTAAGAGTTCTGTAATCGGAACTGGGAAATCATCTTTAGGACAATACCGATTAAGATCTCTGAAATCGATGCAAACCCTAATTTGTCCGTTCTTCTTCTTTACAGGGACAATATTAGCCAACCACTTGGGATACTGAACTTCTCTGACGAAGTTAGCTTTGATAAGCTTATCCACTTCAGCCTCAATTTTGGAAGCATAGGTTGGGTGTGTTCTTCTCACGGCTTGCTTGAATCCTCGATGTTCTTTTGGAAAACCCAAATGATGGGTGGCAACATCAGGATCAAGGCCAGGCATCTCTGTATAATTCCAAGCAAAAATATCTTTATTTTGCTTTAGAAAAGAAATATACATCTCTTGCTCTTCAAGGGTCATGGCCGCACTAATTAAAGTGGGGCGTGGATCTTTCTCTATACCCAGATTTACTTCTCTGAGTTCATCCATAGTGGTAGAGATACCCTCTTCAAATGCTGGAGGAGCATCTCTAAGATCTTCCTCTTCCTCTTCATCATGTGTTATTTCTTCCGTTTCTACTTGCAAAGTAGATGAAAAAACGAAATTCTCATGATCATAAGAGATGTCAAAATTTTCACATTTTGAAGAAGAAGCTTCCATTTCCGACCCTATTGATGATAAAGGGTCTTCTTTGGGAAATAAAGAGGAGATGATGGATTGAGAATCAACATCATTATTCACCTATGGTGTTGCTATAACTTCTTCTGGCCTGATTAGCGAAGTATATACTTGTTGGATTTCAGCAGACGAAATGAAAACGTCACCACTTATGCTTTCATCACTGCTTGGTAAGTTACCAATTTCTCCCATGTTGTCTGGCTCGATTGCCGTAATTGACATTATGGATATTTCCATAAGAGTATTTTGATTTGGGCCTATTTTGTCAATTTGACTGATAGGTAACACATAATCTGTACTCACATGTGAAAATGGATTTATTGGAATTTTTTCCAAACCATATGGAGCATTAACTTTGGTAATTTCCTTCATTGTATATTTTTCTCTTCCCTTCATGTGATAAAATTCCGCCTCAATGTATTGAGACTCACATGTCTTGAACGGGGCCTTATCACCATACAATGTTCCAACTTGACCATCGAAACAGTATTTGAGACATTGATGGTATGATGATAGAATAGCTGCATGCTGATGTAGCCAGGGTCTTCCAAGCAAGATATTGAAAGCTGAGTCTTGATTAACAATCATGAAATCCGAATTGGAAACAAGATCTCCAAACTGAGTTCTGAGCGTAACTTCTCCCAGTGGTTCTTGTTCATTTTTATCATATCCTTGCAACATAATGGTAGAAGGAGATAAATCAGATTCCATGAGGCCCAATCGACGAAGTGTACGAATGGGCATGAGGTTGACTCCTGAACCATTGTCAATGAAAGCTCTTCGAACATCTATACCATTGACTTTTCCAGATAAGTACAAAGGTTTTATGTGCCCATGCACAACATCATCTTCATCTTTATCAGTAAAAGATATCACTGCATGGCATTCTGCAGGATTATTCTCTATGTGATAGATTTCAGCTGCAGCAATTTCAGCTTCAAACTCTTGAGGACTTGACAAAGCTTCGATGAGTGCTTCCCGAAGTTCTTTTGACAGATTCAAAGCATCCAAAATTGAAAACATGGATGGTACTTGGGCCAAGTGTTTCAATATATCATACTTTTGATCTAGAGGTCTGCGTTTCTCAATAGGAATATGCGGTTTAGCAGGTACCTTGGAAGCAGATTCTTTGGAAGTTGATGCATCTTGTATTGAAGCTGGCAACATCCTTGGTTTTGGCAGATTAGACTGATTAGATCCATTTACTTGCTGAGATAAAGAAGATGGAACTTTTAATCGGTCTTCCAAAATAACTATGCCGAAACTGAGTTGGCCATTGGCAGAAGAACTTGCTTGTTCTTTTTGAGCTCGCTGAAGGGCTCTACCACGAGTTTCTGCTGCATATACAGTGCTAGTAGGGGTAGAATTAGAGTAGTGGCTTCGGAAATATCCACGTCTTCCCCTATATCCTGATCCTCTAGAACTTCCTTGGGTTCCCTTATTTGATACAGGGAATTCAGGCTCATCAAGACTGGAATATGAATCTGTTAATTGAATCATATTAACAGAACCAAAGATTAACTCTTCGTCTGATAGAGACTCTGCCTGGTTAGCCTGTTTATACTGTGCCGTTTGGTGGGACGGTGCCCGTGGCTTTGAAGTAGATGGCATGAAATCTTCCAGAGTCAAAGACAATTTAGGCTTTGACACATACTCATCTTCTCCTGATTCCTCTTTCTTCTTTGAATTGCGCTGCCCTTTTGAGGATTTGTCTTTTGATGGAGGCTTTACCGCAACTTTTGTAGGAGACACAATTGGCTTCTTCAATTGTGTTCGCAAAATGGAATGGGTCCGATTGATTGTCTTTCTGACCATCCAATCATCATATTTTTTCGCAGTTTTTCTTTTGACTTCCTGCCACTCGCCTCCTTCCTCTGGATCTGTAGCGGTAATACACGCTATATGAGCTGAAGAACCCTTCAATTTGACTTGTCCCAAGTCGACCATCTTTTGCAGGAGGTCTTTAAAGACAAAACACTCCTGGATGGGATGCCCCAACATTTGATGAAAGGGACAATAATTGGGACGGTCTTCATCTCCTTCCTTGTTTGGCCTCTTGGGCACTGGTAATTGAACCTAATTATTTTCCAGAGCTGAAATGAAGTAGCCAGGAACTTGTTCACTTCGGAAAGAGTAAGTTTTACTCTTCATATCCTCAAATTGTTTTCGTCGTTGATCTTTTTGATCATTTGGACGAAACAGCCTTTGTTGTTGGAATTTAGGAGGTGGATCCCTTCGAGAAGATGAAGGTTTTTAAGTAGAAATAGGTACAGGTGCTTGTTTAAGCATAACTGTAGCAGTTTCTGTTTTACCCATTCTTATTCCTGGAGCTGATGGAATTACACGAGATTTAACCTTAGCCTGTATAAGGGAATCTTCAATCTGTTGAGCGATTGAAGTAAGGTCTCGAAACCCTCCTGTGTATTTCACAGGGATCAATGGCGTGCGTAATTCGTCACGCAAATTTTCCACACAGATTGGCAACAATTCCTCCTGAGGGAGTGCTAAACTCAAGGAATATGTTAATCCCTTCCAACGAGCAATGAAATCGGAGACTCTTTCATTTTCCCTTTGCTTGCAGTTTGTAAGATCGAAAACTGTCGTTTTTGGAAAAGTTGAGCTAAACTGAAGAAGGAATTTTTGACGAAGATCCTCCCATCTGATGACTGACCGGGATTGCAAGCTTGTATACCAGACAAAAGCTGGCCCTTGCAAGGTTCGCACGAAGCATCTGAGTTTCACTGCTTCTTGCTGCTCTGGAGTTCCCATCATAGGATCACAACAAGACACGTAATGTGTCAAATGTTTTTCAGAGTCGCCTGATCCATTGAAAGTAGGGAAAACAGGGTTTCCAAAACTGGATGGAGGAGAAATTGAATCTACACATTCAGGGTAAACTTTATTTTCAGGTTGAACTTGCGCCCGTTTCCCTTCCATAGTTTCTAACTGAGCTGTTAATGACTCAATAGTAGTTATTAACTTTTGGGAAATGTCAGGTTGAACTTGGTTTTGGGTAGGTGCAATTAATGGATCTTGGATAGACGTGGTGATTGGTGTTGCAACTGATGGTAGTGCTGCCAACCGTTGTTGCGTTTGACCCGTAGGATTAGACCTCTGAGGGTGTACTGATAAAGGAGGATATTCCTGATCCATCTCAGTAGTTACAACAAATTCCTTTGGCTGTCGGACTTTATCATTCTTAAGAAGAAGACTACTCTGAAGTAGTTCTGCATTCAACCTTCTTAATTCTTTCATTTCTTCCTCCTGTTGTGCAAACCTTTGCTCTAATGAGAGCGATTGATCTCCTTCAGAGGAAGGGTGAGAAGTAACCTGATTCTTTCCTTTCCCCTTATTGGATCCTTTTCGGAGAGGGGGAAGTGGGTTACTTGAAGGAATACCCAGATTTTGGGTAATCCTTTGATTACGTGTGCGCACACCTTCTTCATTTAGGTCTGTGTGCGCAACTTCTTGAGCAGGAACCTCTTCGTCTGATCCCTCTGATTGAGCCTCATCTGGTGAATCAGCAGCAATGACATTGATGACATTAATGGATGCATATTGCATGGAATCCTTTCTATCAGCATTTCTGTGATATTGTCTTCTTCCATGTCCATGATGAGACATGGAATTCCGTTGACTTGATCCCTCAGGAACTTCTTGGAGAACCGTCACTTGGAGAGAATCTCCTGATAGCTTGGATCTTTGTTCCTCTCGAGGCTTATTCTCTAATCGAGAGAATACTGACTTTCTCTGAGGGAGGGATTGAGGATTTGAAAAAGTCCCTAGTCCGGTGGACTGGGGATGTTCCTGCTGCTTCCGCTCAACTCCTCGAATCCCATTTGTTGACTCTGAGGGTTGGGTTAGAGAAGTCCCCAGTCTGGTAAGCTGGGGTGTATCTTGACATGCTATGTCTGAGATCTTCTTAAAATATCTCTTGATCTTGCGAATTTTAGTTTGGAAATTAGCTGGATGCATTAACCTGTATCCACTTTTATCACCTAGTTCAACAGATCGTTGGATGATTTCCGAAACTTCTGTCATTTGATGACGTGTTTGCTCCAGACGAGAGGCTTGTGCAATATTCTCGCCTTCTTGATGTAGGAGTAATTCAACAACTTGTTCTCTATATACTTGATTTTGAGAGTAACTAGTTGAAGCTTGTTCTTGAGCAAGCTTTTGATTATGAACAAAGCCCATTGACTGTGGCCGGCCATGGGCAATAACATTACATGAGACCGTTTTCGGCGGGCTTTGCTGACCGGAAAGCACTGTGAAATGTAGTGCTCCGCGAACACCCCATCCTCTGATATGAACATCAGATGGAGCATTGGAAATTAACTGACGCAATCTTCTTAGTGCGCCCAGGCATGAACGTTGAAGGGTTCTCTGTTGCTTTTCATCCTTCGGATACCGAGAGACTGATAGAGATGCCAAATCAATCTGACGATGTAGCCCTTCTATTATATTAAGATGATTTTCATATTCATCGTAAGATAATACCTTCTTCTTTAATTGACAAAGAGTTTTCCATATGTTGAGACGAGTATCATGGATTCCATCATCCGTCAACATCTTTGGAATGTCGTACTGGGAGTCAGCCAAAGGCCAAAACATGACTGGTACTTCACCTTTTGCCAGTTTTTTCCTCATGTTCAACATTTCCTCTTTATCATTAAATAGAGATTCTTCTACCTGTTTGGACCAGAGTTGGTGTTTCCTTGTTTCTTCATCGGATTCAACAAGATTGGTAGAGAAATCACTATTCATGCTGGAAGATGAATGACCCAGGGATGGTTCGGAGAATAACCTGAACCCCAGGCTATCTTCTGATGGAGAAAGAGTTTCACCTGCCGATAGTAAAGCATCAGACATGACTTGTTTTACGTTTGAAAGTGCCTCGAGATAGGAGGGCTTTCTCGTCACTACATTTCCTTCTGAAGAATTTTCGAGACAACGTGAATCACTACTGCGGAGAGGACTTTCGCAGCGAAGTTCATCACCATGAGGAGGACCGTCATGATGGGTTACAACAAAAGATGAAATCTCTTGCTCCTTGGCCTTCTGACCACACAGAGGGTTCCTGTGGCTCTCATCTGAAGAAGAAACTTCAAGATTGACCGAATTTTCATGAAGCAAGTCTTCATGAGGAAGTGTCTGTTGAAGACCTTTAGAATTAATGTTCCCGTTATTGGGAACTGAGGGAGTAGAATCTTGAATTCCGACAGATAAATGTATGAGGGCTTCAAGAACTCCAGTATCGAGCAAGGCTTGGTTACAGATTGGCCTTTGATCTCCTGACTGTGCTGAGCGGATCTTTTTCTTAGATGCCTTCTTACTCGCTTTAGAAACCACTTGATGACGAAAGTGATTGCTCTGAGCAGGTGTATGTGCCTGATCAGGAAAGATGGTCAGGTTAGGCTGACGATCTCCACTCAAATCAGGTGCATGTGCCTGACTTGGTTGTCCGTATGATATGGGGGAGTATGCCCCATAACCCTCTTGGACTGGAACAGATGTGTGTGTCTGTTCCGGAGTGAATCATTGATGTGTCACTCCACTGCTAGGGATAGATTTATGTGTCTGTCCCTGAGATGATGCTGAAGCTGTTATGATATCCTGGCAAGCATCCAGAATATGAGCAGGAATTTGCTTCTGCTCTTTCACCATTGACAAAATATGTTTGGTGACTTCAGCTGCCGGAATGGGGATATACGTCCATTTAGGGCTTGGAGTAGGTGTATGTGCCTGCTCCTGTCCTCCTTTTCCTGTCAGTGAATCCTGACAGTACTCAAGTGTGGAAGCAGAGAGTTGAGTCTGCCCCCTGTTTGTCGTCGGGACTTTCCGACTGACTTCTCCGTGCGCTACCAAGCGAGACTGTTGGTAGGCTTGATTAGTATTAGCAGGTGTATGTGCCTGCTGATTACACTTCGCCAAACGTGGTTGACGAGATCCGTCATATGTAGTCAGACGATCCTGCTGACTAACTGGTGATGTATAAGCAGGTGTATGTTCCTGCCTATGGTACTCCACCAGAATTGCCTGGCGGGATAGGCTTGATGCTGCCAGACGAGTCTGCTAGACAACAAAATTAAAACGAACAGGTGTGTATGCCTGCTCATTGTTTGCCACCAAGTTAGGTTGGTGGACTTCTCCGGAGATGGCAGGGATGACAACCTGCCTATTGTTAACCAGATTCCGTCTCTGGAGGTTCATCTTGCCTGCTCGGGTTCGAGGAACCTGAGCTGAATGCCTGGAGTCGGTACCCTCATCATGTTGAGGGCGCACTACCGCACGAGTCTGGCGGCGATTGTTGATGGGAGCCCTCGGGAAGGACTCCTGTCTTTTTGAACTAAGGCCCTGAGGGACCTGCTCATTCACTTCCTCAGAGTAAGGGAGTGAATGGAAATTGCGTTTCGGGGATAACGACCCGAAATGGTTGGAGACGGTAGTCAGCACCGCCTGCTTCTTGATTGCTGGCCGCCGTTGTCCGGACGACCAGGTAGAGTTGTTAACTTGGAGGGCTTGACGAGCGGCCTCCAGAGTTGGGATAGTACCGTTGCGACGGTACTCCTTAACCAGTGCATTAGAAACCCAGCGTTGAAGACGCTGAGTTGGTTATGTCATCCTCAGAGCGGATGACGTTCCAGCAGGAGTAGTAGCATTGGTTTTCACAGCAGTAGACCTCACAGTAGAGGTGTTCACAGCAGCAGTATTCATAGGGGTGAATTTAAGGAAAGCCATTTTGCAGAAGATCTTGAGAAAAGAGTGCCTGTTCCATGTAACAGACATAATCAAGATGAATCCGACCACTGCATCTTTTGGATGAGCATATGTCAATGATTGCTTTGTTGGCCCAAGGGTCCTAACAAATAAGAAGAACATCACTTTAACTTGGTTAAGGATTCACGTCGGGTTCACCATTTTTGTTTCGCACGGAATCCGGGTATGACCTCCTGGACGGGAGATTCAAACGTTCCGATCGGTTTCTAACGGGTTTATTCGTAGAACCGGAAACATCCAATGATTCCACATCCGTTTGGACCTACTTTCCAAAGGCAGGCGCTCATTAGCTTGTGGACTAATGAGGCTTAGGAATTTGCATTGGTCGAGAGGATGGGAGGTCGGACTCATCACACCTTTTTGAGGGGAATTATTGTCTACTCCGGGACTCTCTTTATAGATTTAAGTTATGTTCGTGAATCCTTATTATATTACCAAGTATAAAATGATATTTCCTTTAGTTTTAACAATCAATGATTAAATATGCAAGAAATTTAGAGAATCTTTTATATGTATTCGAGGTTCTTCATCAATAGAGAATCATCTATATCTGTTTAGAGATTCTTGGTCAATGGTATCCTTCAAAACATTTATATAAAAGTCTCTTGGTCATTATGATGACCAAGCTGGTTTTAAAGCCACTCAGTGGGGCACTTGAAGTTTATCGTCATTCAGAAGGACAGAGATTATTTCAAAGTTGGGATCGAACCCATAAATGGGCTACCTACGTATCCTTTGTTTTGGAAAAGGAATCAGAACCCACGTAGTTCGAGAAATGGAGTATGATGTTTATGATTGATGGCTCAAAGATGAATGTCATAATTACTTTTACACTCTAAGCTCACGTGAGTCATGCTCGGTGTGAGAAACAAGAGGTATTGGTAAAAATTAGACAATTGTGCCATGAAATATGCAATCATAAGAATTTGTTTGGGGCTTATGTATGGATGACTGCCCAGATAGATGAAGGTTTAGGATTTACTTTTAGGGAGAAAATCCATGAACAAGGTCCATAAAGTTATATGTGCTTCATGGAGATTTGAATACTCTAATCTTGGGCATCCTCCTCAGGAGTAAGCCCCAAACCTTAATCCCTAACCTGGGTCTCCTTTTCAGGAATAAGACTCAGTCATAATCTTGGGCTTACTTTTCAGGAGTAAGCCCCAAGTCCTCTAACCTGGGTCTCCTTTTCAGGAATAAGACTCAGTCATAACCTTGGGCTTCCTTTTCAGGAACAATCCCCAAGTCCCCTAACCTGGGTCTCCTTTTCAAGAATAATCCCCAGTTATAAATCCTTTAATCTGGGCATCTTCCTCAGGAGTAAGCCCCAAATTCTTAAAGTTCCTAATCTTGGGAATCTTTCTTAAGAATAAGCCCCAACCTCAAATATGGGCATCCTCCTCAGGAGTAAGCCCCAAACCTTAATCCCTAACCTGGGCCTCCTTTTTAGGAGTAAGTCCCAGTCATAATCTTGGGTTTCCTTTTCAGGAGTAAACCCCAAGCCCCCTTAAAATTCTCTTAACCAGTCATAATTTACCTTTGATTTGGGTTTCCTTTTCAAGAGTAAAACCCAAGCATAAGTCCCCTCCTAACTTGGGCATCCTCCTTAGGAGTAATCCCCAAGATTAGAGTATTCAAATCTCCATGAAGCACATATAACTTTATAGACCTTGTTCATGGATTTTCTCCCTAAAAGTAAATCCTAAACCTTCATCTATCTGGGAAGTCATCCATACATAAGCCCCAAACAAATTCTTATGATTGCATCTTTCATGGCACAATTGTCTAATTTTTACCAATACCTCTTGTTTCTCACACCGAGCATGACTCACGTGAGCTTAGAGTGTAAAAGTAATTATGACATTCATCTTTAAGCCATCAATCATAAACATCATACTCCATTTCTCGAACTATGTGGGTTCTGATTCATTTTCCAAAACAAAGGATACGTAGGTAGCCCATTTATGGGTTCGATCCCAACTTTGAAATAATCTCTGTCCTTCTGAATGACGATAAACTTCAAGTGCCCCACTGAGTGGCTTTAAAACCAGCCTGGTCATCATAATGACCAAGAGACTTTTATATAAATGTTTTGAAGGATACCATTGACCAAGAATCTCTAAACAGATATAGATGATTCTCTATTGATGAAGAACCTCGAATACATATAAAAGATTCTCTAAATTTCTTGCATATTTAATCATTGATTGTTAAAACTAAAGGAAAGCTCATTTTATACTTGGTAATATAATAAGGATTCACGAACATAACTTAAATCTATAAAGAGAGTCCCGGAGTAGACAATAATTCCCCTCAAAAAGGTGTGATGAGTCCGACCTCCCATCCTCTCGACCAATGAAAATTCCTAAGCCTCATTAGTCCACAAGCTAATGAGCGCCTGCCTTTGGAAAGTAGGTTCAAACGGATGTGGAATCATTGGATGTTTCCGGTTCAACGAACAAACCCGTTAGAAACCGATCGGAACGTTTGAATCTCCCGTCTAGGAGGTCATACCCGGATTCCGTGCGAAACACCCATATAGAAAATAACCAGGAGTACTTGGTTCTATGAAGTAACTCCAGGGGATGGTGGATGAAATTTTCATGAATTTGGCAGTGATGACACATCCGAGTGAATGTGGCACAATCCTGCATCATGGTGGTCCAATAGTACCCAAGCCTTTGAATCTACTGCAAGATCTTAGATGCTAATTGATGTTCTCAAAAGGATCCGAAATTCATTTCTTTTATGAAAGTGTCAGTCTCTTCTCTATCAATGCACCTGATAAGGACTCCATCAAGGACTATCTTATAAAGTAACTTTTTCCAGTTTGTACCATCCTACATTATGAATTTAATTTCCCATCTTTTGATTTTCTCCCTTCGAGAGATCCCCCCTTTGAAGGTAATATTCAATGGGAGTCATCTAGCCAGTGGTAGGACCATACATATCAGAGATGGGACTGATTTCTTTAATTTCTCCCAGGTTGTCTTGAATGAATGGTAAGACCATCTGTCAGCGGGAAATACTAAAGTCTCTTTCATTCAGATATGGGTTATCCAGAGCCGCGGATACATTTTCCAATTCATCAGCTTGCACATTTTGTGAATGAGGGGTATAACTCAATGTTGGATCTAACAAGAATTCTTCCATCATTTCTCAAAAATGGTTCATCAAAGGGATCAGATCCTATATCTTGTGAGCATTGTCACCATTGACTTTCTTGATGACTAGTTCTGAATCACCTTTAATCTTTAGGTGTTCAGCCTAATCTTGAATTTAAAACTCTAGGCCTACAATGAGGGCCTGGTACTCAACTTCATTGTTCAAACATCCTTCTAACATTTGGAAGGAATAGGACATAACTACTTTTTTTAGGGATATGAGTTTGACTCTTAGCCCCACTTTTCTAAACTTGGGGGCTTCCATTATTTTTCCTATCAGGCTTCTGGAGGCACCATCTAAGTGCATTTCCCATGTCCGAGGATCCTCTAAAATAGAGAACAATTCCCCATCAAGTAGCTCAGCATCTAATGTGTCCACCTTTGTTGAGGGATGTTTTTTTAGGAATTATGATGTTGCTTGAACTTTGATAGCCTTCTGGGGTATGAACCATATATCAAACTATTGCAGGATGACCGCCCACCATGATAGGAATCCAGTTAACATTGGATGGCTCAGAATATATTTGAGTGGGTTGCTACGTGAGACTAAATGAACATCGTGGTGCTAAAAGTAATGCCTCATATTATGGACCATAAATATTAATTCATGGCATCTCTTATCGATATTCAAATAATGAGTCTCAGTATCAATCATGGTTCTTCTATGGTAATAGAGTCTATTATTACTATCGACATCATTATTCAATGTGAGGAAGGCACATAGGGATCGCTCCATGGAGGTTACATACAAAATGAGTGGTCTTCCTTCAATAGGTGGAATTAGAACTAGTGGACTTAAGAGATATTTCTTTAGTTTGTCGAATTCTTCCTAATAGTCTTTATTCCATTGATATTATACCCCTTTCTTCATCAACCTAGTAAAGGGAAATAATTTTCCTCCGAGTTTGGCTATGAAGTGCCAAATGTAGGCCATGTGTCCTTGGAGTCCCCTCAACTCTTTGAGGTTTTAAGGAGGCGACATGCCAAGGATGTCCATTTTATTCCCAGGTTCGACTTTGATTCCCCTGTGGAATATGACGAAGCGAAGTAATTTCCCTGAGGTAACACTAAAAGAATATTTCAGGGGGTTCATTTTCAGATTGTGATATCGTAGTTTATTGAAGATGGTTTCAAGATCTGCTAGATGGTTTGATCATTTTCATGATTTAACCGACAGATCATCAACATGGAATTCAAATAACTTTCCCATGTAGGTTTTGAAAATGTGGTGCATGGTGTGCTTGTAGCGACCATAAATTTTGAATAAATATTGTTTCTTATTTTGTGTGTTATTTTATTTTTATACTCAACAAAACTGTTTCATTTGATAACAAGAGTATAATTAAAATGAGACCGTTGGGTTTCGACTGTTATATGAACATTGTCAATATGACCGTTGGAAACTAAATGTTGCGATTGTTGTCTCTAAATACAAGTGATCTTGGTTAATTAATATAGAAAGAAGATTCTATGGACTCATCCAGTAGTCTTGGGCCAATCGAAGCCCATCTAACAGAACTTGGGAAGGAGGTAGCACCACTAGGATTTGCTCTGGACCAAACCCAAGCCGAACTTCATCATGTGAAGCTAGAAAGGAATCGCCTTCGCGAGAAGTTTAAAGTGATAGAAATTACTACTCATGCAATGTTGGCTGAGCCGCCCTCAGAATCTCTCACCTTAGCACACCTTACACTTAGGACCTATGATGGGGTTATAAGGGGCTATGTAAGGAGACCGTAATTGCTTTATGTAATCCTTTGATAAATAAATATTGCGATTTCTTCTTATGGGGAAGTTTATGAATTTTAAAAATGTATGAATAAATGTAGGATGTATATTATTGTTGAATTTTGGAAAAAGGGATATTTTAAAATACTTAAGTAAACCTTAAATAATTCATGATGTGTAATGATTTTCAAAATATGGTCTTCTGCAAATGTGTTCAGTAAGAAATTTACAGTCTAATAAGATCAACCTAATTTTTTGGTGAATAGTGATTTATGAATAGTGATTTTACGCTTAGGATTAGTAATGTGACCAAATGGATTGGTAATCTCACTAAAATAAAGTATTAATATAATTTAGACACCTTGATTAAGTAATTTGATTCAATAAAATGGTTAAATAACAGTTTCATAAATTATTAGTCAAGTATTAGTTTTCTGGGTGAATAGTGTTTTTTAATTAAAAATATTTAGAAAATTATTTTTATAAAATGGGATTTATTTTTGAACTTAGAGCATCGATATTATATTAAGGTAATTTTTGGGGATTTTTCTGAAAAAAATGAATTTTCGGTGAATAGTGTTTTTATTTAAAAATTAAATTAAAAATATTTAGAAAATTATTTTTATAAAATGGAGTTAATTTTTGAATTCAGAGTATTGATATTATGTTTAGGTAAATTTCTAAGAGTTTTCTGAAAAATTTGAATTTTCAGTGAATAGTAAAAATACAGTTTTAGGGTTTCAGTATGTTTAATGACATCATAACTGCATCATGATGATGTGATGAGATATTTTAAGGGATGGAAGACTAAAGGGGATGAATTATTGTATTTGGTGTCCCAAGTGGCCAATACCATGGGCAAATACCATGGGAAAGCCCATGGTTTTTCCAATACTACCAATGAGGTGTCCCTTGGCCATTAATGCATTGTCCCCTCACTTTCCCTATAAATACCAAGCCATTATCTCATCCTTTCGACTCCAGAATCATCCAAAACTATGTTCTGGTCTCCTTACCACCCAATGAGTCCTCCCAAGGTGCCCCCAAGCCCTCAAGGTCCCAAACTTTGAGTTTTAAGAGATACGTTTTAAGGTAAGGGATCATACCTCTCTCTTTCTTTCCAAGTACTCTCTTTTATGTCATTTATTTTATGATCCATTTTCTTATGTTGGGGATGATATTTTATATTCATACTACTATCCTTTTTATGTTCATATGATGAGAGACCCCCCTTTTTCTCTCATCATTTCATTTTATTAATGTTTAAATGGTGCCGTTAGGCTACATAATTTTTAAGGGATTCTTTTACCCTTCTCATTTTTCAAAGATCTAATTTCATGTCAAGTCTTTCAAGTTCCTTTTTATTATGTTGGGGTATGATCTCAAAATTTATCATACTGATATTTTATTTTCATATGATGAGAGAGCCTATTTTTATCTCGTCTATTCATTTTTTGAAGTTTTAAGTGACGCCGTTGGGCTGCCAAATTTTCATAAGAGAAATCTTATTTTTGTCTCCCTTCCATGTTTTTTATTTCATATGGTATGTATTTAAAATTTAATTAATATGTTCTTATATCCTTTATATTCTATCCCTATACTATTTTATGGATCATTTATGAGTGGGTGACCCATGTCCCCTCTCTTTTCAATATTTTCTAAAATTGTATAACATGGAAGTTATGCTACATAATTTTCGTCTCAAAATGTCTCTCTCCTTTTCTCAAATTATTTTATTTTATTAAGTGAATACTCAAAGATCTTTATTATATATTGGTATTCACAAATATATCAAAATTTCCTATTTTAATTCTGGGATTTACATATATGAAACCCGCTTTCCTTTTTCCGTGGGTTTAAAGTGACATAAAGATCATGTCTTTAAAGCAGTTTTTAAAAACGTTATGATTAAGAAATGAAACCCATTTATTTTAGGCTAGATAGGTTATTGAAGAAATTTTTGATGATGATATATGTGGCTAACATGATAACAAAGACAAATTTAAGGGTGCGCCCTGCTAGCGCTCTAATTCATTGGGTAAAGACTTAATCTCTAGATATGACCATTTTTAACGATATCTTGGTGAATAACCTTGGTAATTTTAATGACACCTTGGGGATGGAACTTGGTGAACTAGAAATGATTTTCTTTGTTAAATGTTGTAGCCACATCTTCAAGTTATGAAAAAAGTTATTTTTATTATGATATGCCTCGTGAACTCTTCCTCATGCCCTAAAGTTCTTTTTCGTGACTTTTTGATATATCTCAAGTTCACATGTAAATTGTTTCCCTTGTTTCCCTTACTGGGCCTTCTGCTCGACCTTTCCTTTGATATATGCTCCTAGGTTATGAGATGCTGTAATGAACTTAGGATGAACAATGAAGAAGCCTTTCAAGTGTTTAATAAGAATGTTTTATGTTGTTTTCATGTATTATGTTCCTGGTTTCCAAGACACTAAACCTTAAAAATCCCCAGTTTTGTATAATTTAAATGAAATTTTATGTGATAAAAAGGCGGGATCCTATAGTTGGTATCAAAGGATGGTTTAGTTATTTGTGGAAATTAGGGTATGAAAAAATTAGGAAGAACCCTATAGAAAAGTTTAAATATAGGAAATCTTCCTGGTATTTTGGTGAGTATTGTGTAAGTGGTTTATCAAGCAAATACGTCTCTGTCTGGATACGAACAGGTAGAGGTGGCTCTGGCACATATGTACATATGGGTAAAACCCGAAAACACTACTTTGAGCTAGACTCAAACGGGAACTGGTACACGAAAATGGGTCTTGCTGCACTCTTGGTTACGACACTCTCGGGGGATATGCTTGGGTAAATTCATAAGCTTAGTATGAACCATTATTAAAGGAATAAAGATAAAATAAAATAAATATTCACATAAAAATATATGATCATGGATAACCTAGATTGGAACCTAGGGGATCATAAGTTAGGATATACTTTTCTTCTACAAGTTTATCCTTTTATGCTTAAAGTTTCCTTTTCATGATTATTGGATAAGTATTTGAGGCCCCTAATTATACTTTCTTTTATTAGTTAATGGTGGGAAATGGAAGAACATGTCCCAACAACCAATGTGATAGGAAATGTGAAGATTTCCCTATTAATGTGATAGAGATGACGAGAGATCAAGTTGAACATATTGTGATTATGCCAAACCAGCTATCAAAAATCACAATTAATAATTGGTACCTAGTTGAATGCCCAAATTCATCAAGGAAGAAGAAGATGAAGTCTCAAGGAGGTTCATCTGATAAAGTTGATAAGGGAAATAAGACCCATTTCCCTTTGTGAAAAAAGTGTGGAAAGGGGCACCAAGGAGAATGTCACAAAGGAACCGGTAGATTTTGTAAGTGTGGGGTGATAGGGCATAAAGTAGCCAATTTCTTTTAAAAAATGGATAATGTGATGAATAGAGTTATGGTTCGATCTAATGTACCTTATACTTTTCAATGCCGTAAATGTGGAGAAGTTGGACATTATCCAATTCAATGCTCTCTTGGAAGGGATGAGAAGCATGATGAGTATAAAAAATCTTCAAGGACAAGGGAACAATGCAAGTCCTATGCTGATATGGATCTTGATGACTAAAGTACATGTAACTTCTTCGAAATAATTGTCTATGTCATGTTGTATTTTAGTTCGTTCTCTATGATCATATCTTTTCTGTTTTCTAAGATCATATAGTCACTACCTAAGATGATTTTATATCATTAAATAAAACATCTATTGTCATGTATCACATGTTGATGTTATGAAGCTGTTCTTCTTGAAAAAAAAGAGATTATTAGGGGATTAAAAGATGAATATTATTTTGGAAGACATTCACTATTTTGGGAACCCTATATGATCAAGGTAAATAGATTACTATGGTATTTTCTTTGAGGAGTAAAGTTTGACTTATATTTTGAATAATCGATGAATTTAAGGCGAACTTATGGTAATTTAGGTTACTTATGGAAATGATTAACCTATCTTGGGGGAAATGTGATTAGGTTAGTTACTTTTGTTATAAGATGATAAGAGTGGTTGATGTTGTTTGGAGATGAATGATAAAGTCTATCTTGTAAGACTATGTTATGAGATCGTTCTTATAATTTGGTTTCAATCTTAGTTTGGTTTAATTTGAGGAATTTTAAGGATAGTTATTTATAGAATGGTCTATGATGAACCTTGGGTAGTACCGTGGAATTTTGAAGATTTAAAGAAGTTTTCCTTCCTATGGGATTCTTTCTTTTTTACGAGTTGTTTTATCTTACCCTTTCCATTTTTGGGATAAATGTTTAAAGATAGATAGTTACTCTTTTTTGGATTACGTGATTCTCTAGAAGATGATTCTTATGCTTTTGATGAGACCAAGTGTTTTTGGATCATTGTTTGGAGAAAAGATTAGTTTTGGTAGAATCTTATTAAAGGATTAAACTCTACTTAAAGGTAGGTATATTTCCTTATGTTTTTATTCTTTTTAGTAAATGAATTCCTCAAAACTATTAAAAGTAACATAAAACAAAAATGGTGTCTGTTAAAATTTCCTATTGGGAAATCAAATACCGTTTAACCCATCATAAGTTTGTGATTTTCTTGTTGTTAACTTTATCCTAATCATGTTTTCTATCACTATCCATCAGAACATGACCCTTTGTTTTCTCTTCCATGTCCATGTTTTCCTACAAGGAATCCTAGTATGGGTTAACTCGGGTGAACTTTGTACTTCCTTTTCTTTCTTTTAAAGTAATAGTGTTACTGACTCTTTTTCCAATGTGGGACATCCAATGAAATTTCCAAGCCCAATTTTTTAAAAATTGTGAGGACGCATTTTCTTAAGGGGGAAAAATGTAACGACTTGAAATTTTGAATAAATCTTATTTCTTATTTTGTGTGTTATTTTATTTTTATACTCAACAAAACTGTTTCATTTGATAACATGAGTATAATTAAAATGAGACCGTTGGGTTTCAACTGTTATATGAACATTGGTCTATATGACCGTTGGAAACTAAATGTTGCGATTATTGTCTCTAAATACAAGTGATCTTGGTTAATTAATATAGAAATAAGATTCTATGGCCTCATCCAGTAGTCTTGGGCCAATCGAATCCCATCTAACAGAACTTGGGAAGGAGGTAGCACCACTATGCTTTGCTCTGGACCAAACCCATGCCGAACTTCATCGTGTGAAGTTAGAACGGAATCGCCTTGACGAGAAGTTTAAACTGATAGAAATTACTACTCATGCAATGTTAGTTGAGCCACCCTCATATTCTCTCACCTTAGCACACATTACACTTAGGTCCTATGCTGGGGTTAAAAGGGGCTATGTAAGAAGACCGTAACTGCTTTGTGTAATCCTTTTATAAATAAAAATTGTGATTTTTTCTTATGGGGAAGTTCGTGAATTTTCAAAATGTTTGAATAAATTTAGGATGTATATTATTGTTGAATTTTGGAAAAAGGGATATTTTAAAATACTTATGTAAACCATAAATAATTCATGATGTGTAATGATTTTCAAAATACGGTCTTCTGCAAATATGTTCAGTAAGAAATTTAGAGTCTAATAAGATCAACTGATTTTTTGGGGATTAGTGATTTATGAATAGTTATTTCATGCTTAGGATTAGTAATGTGACCAAATGGATTATTAATATCACTAAAAAAAGTATTAATATAATTTAGGCACCTTGATTAAGTAATGTGATTCAATAAAATGGGTAAATAATGGTTTCATAAATTATTAGTCAAGTAATAGTTTTTTCAGGTGAATAGTGTTTTTTAATTAAGAATTAAATTAAAAATATTTAGAAAATTATTTTTATAAAATGGACTTTAGTTTTGTACTCAAAGAATCGATATTATGTTAAGGTAATTTTTGGGGATTTTTCTGAAAAAAATGAATTTTTAGTGAATAGTGTTTTTATTTAAAAATTAAATTAAAAATATTTAGAAAATTATTTTTATAAAATGGAGTTAATTTTTGAATTTAGAACATTGATATTATTTTAAGGTAAATTTCTGGGAGTTTTCTGAAAAAGTTGAATTTTCAGTGAATAGTAAAAGTACAGTTTTAGGGTTTTGGTATGTTTAATGACATCATAACTGCATCATGATGATGTTATGAGATATTTTAAGGGATGGCCGACTAAAGGGGATGAATTATTGTATTACGTGTCCCAAGTGGCCAATACCATGGGCAAGCCCATGGTTTTTTCAATACCACCAATGAGGTGTCCCTTGGCCATTAATGCCTTGTCCCCTCACTTTCCCTATAAATACCAAGACATTCTCTCATCATTTCGACTCCAAAATCATCCACAACGAATTTATGGTCTCCTTACCTCCCAAGGAGTCCTCAAAAGGTTCTCCCAAGACCTCAAGGTCCCAAAAATTGAGTTTTAAGAGATATATTTTAAGGTAAGGGATCATACCTCTCTCTTTCTTTCCAAGTACTCTCTTTTATGTCATTTAATTTATGCTCCATGTTATTATGTTGGGGATGTTCTTTTATATTCATCCTACTATCCATTTTATGTTCATATGATGGGAGACCCCCTCTCTCTCTGATCATTTCATTTTAGGGATGTTTAAATGGCGTCGTTAGGCTGCCGAATTTTTAAGGGATTCTTTTACCCTTCTCATTTTTCAAAGTTCTACTTTCATGTCAAGTATTTCAAGTTACTTTTTCTTATGTTGGGGTATTATATCAATATTCATCATACTTATCTTTTATTTTCATATGATGATAGAACCTATTTTTATCTCTTCAATTCATTTTTTGAAATTTTAAGTGACTCTGTTAGGCTGCCGAATTTTCATAAGAGAAATCGTATTTTTGTCTCCCTTACATGTTTTTCATTTCACATGGTATGTCTTTAAAATTTCATTACCATGTTCTTATATCCTTTATATTCTGTCTCTATACTGTTTTATGGATCATTTATGAGTGGGTGGCCCATGTCCCCTCTCTTTTCAATATTTTCTAAAACCGTATAACATGGCCGTTATGCAGCAGAATTCTCTTCTCCAAATGTCTCTCTCTTTTTCTCAAATTATTTTATTTTATTAAGTGAATACTAAAAGTTATTTATTATATATTGGTATTCACATATATATCAAAATTTCATATTTTAATTCTGGGATTTACATACATGAAACCCGCTTTCCTTTTTCCGTGGGTTTAAAGTGACATAAAGATCATGTCTTTAAAGCAGTTTTTAAAAACATTATGATTATGAAATGAAACCCATTTATTTTATGCTATATGGGTTATTTACGAAATGTTTGATGATGATATATGTGGATAACATGATAACAAAGGAAAATTTAAGGGTGCTCCCTGATAGCGCTCCAATCCATTGGGTAAAGACTTAATCTCTAGAGATGACCATTTTTAACGATATCTTGGTGAATAACCTTGGTAATTTTAATGAAACCTTGGGGATGGACCTTGGTGAAACAGAAATGATTGTCTATGTTAAATGTTGTATCCACATATTCAAGTTATGAAACACGTTATTTTTATTATGATATTCCTCATGAACTCTTTCTCATGCCCTAAAGTTATTTTTCATGGCTTTTTGGTATATCTCAAGTTCACATGTAAATTGTTTCCCTTGTTTCCCTTACTAGGACTTCTGCTCACCCTTTCCTTTGATGTATGTTCCCAGGTTTTGAGATGTTGTAATGAACTTAGGATGAACAATGAAGAATCCTTTCAAGTGTTTAAGAAGAATGTTTTATGTTGTTTTCATGTATTAAGTTCCTGGTTTCGAAGAACTAAACCTTAAAGATCCTCGGTTTTATATAATGTAAATGAAAGTTTATGTGATAAAAAGGCAGGATTCTATAGTGCTGATATGTGGCATTGACATTTTTCAAACCAAAAGGCATCACCTTATAGCAAAACACTATATGGAAAGCCTAAAGGCGTCAGATTCTTCATCTTCTTGGGCCATTCATATCTGGTTATGTCCAAAATAACCATCCATGAAAGAGAGAGACTCATATCCAATAGTTTCATCGATAAAAAATTTTGTGATTGGGGTTGGGAAATCATTTTTTGGGAAATGCTGGTTCAGGTCACTAAAATCGATGCAATCCCTAATCTACCAGTTTTCTCCTTGAAGGGGACAATGTTTTCTATCCATATGGGGTATTGGAACTACCAAATGAGGTTTTCTCTGATGATATTTCCAACTTTGACCCCTCTTTTGGCAGCATGTGTCAGGTGCATCCTTCTAGTGGAATTCCAGTAACCACAGTGGTCCTCTGGCAAGCCCAGGTGGTTAGTGGCCACCTCTAGATCGAGACCTAGAATTTATGTATAATTCTAGGTGAAAACATCTCGATTCTGGTTTATTAAATTGGTGTATACTTCTTTCTCTTTGGAAGGAATGGACATACTAAACAGAGTGAGTCACGGGTCTTCTTCCATACCCATGTTGATTTCCTTGATTTCATCAATAGTGGTAGAGACGACTTCCTAAAACGATGGAGGGGAATCCCTTAAGGTATTATTCTTCATCCTCTACATCCTCATCATTTTCCTCTTTATATTATGATGGGTAAACAATAATTGTAATGATTTCTCCATTGCTAATGGAATAGTTTCAATTTCGGTGTCTAAGAGGTGAAGTCGTCTTCTCTGTCTCATCCATCAGTGGAGGATTCTCCAAAGAAGATGCAATGAGGGGTAAAATAAGTTCATCTTATTTGAGTGATGGGACACTTACTCCTTCCTTAGTTGGTGAGGCAGTAATTTTTTGGGGTTTTGATGATGGTTTAGGGGAATTTTCATCTGAATCCCCACCATTATCTAGGGAGTCAGTGGGTTATTCAACATTTTCAGGATTGACGTCCATAGATAAAATCACGAGGACTGCTAAATATGTGTCTACATTTGGACTTTTTCTTTCAATATGATTGATGGGTAGTACATATTCTTCCCCAAGCTGCTTGAGGGTATTGGTGGGATACATTTCCAAACTGTTTGGGGTGGTGACCCAATCAATTCTATCAGTTGAGTATTATTTACCTTTCAATTCATAGAACCGTGAATCAATATAGTGTGACTTCCTGGCCTCCAATGGGGACTTATCAATATATAATCTACCACTATATCCATTAATGCTATATTTCAGGCACTGATGGTATGAGGAGGGGATTTCTGCATGTTTATGTAGCTAGGTCCTCCCTAGTAGGGCATTGAAGGTTGTATTATTTCAAACCACCAGAAATTGTGGTTGAGCTACGAGGTCACTGAACCGGGTTTTGAGCTTGATTTGTCCGAATGTATTCTACACACTTTTTTCATAGCCCAATAGGGTTGTGGGGCAGGGCGTCAGACCATCCTCATTGCAAACCAGACAATAAAGTATCCACAGTGGGAGGAGATCAACCCTATATCCATTATCGATGAATAATTTTCAGATTTTGACGCCATTTATTATTCTAGAAACATATAAGGGGTTGACATGTCCTTTCATTATGGAATCTTCATCTTGATACATGAAGGAGATAACTGCAAGGAATTATGTAGGATTGGTCTCTGTCTGGTAGAATTCAGCAGCAAACACCTCATCTTCAATCACCTGAGGACTTAGAAAAGCATTGATGAGTGATTCTTTGAGATATTATTATATATTCAGTGCATCCATGAATAAGATCTTAGCTTGTACTGAAGCTAACTATTTCAGAATGTCATATTTCTGATCTAAAGGTTGGTTCTTCCTATCTTGGGGATGCTCTTTCATAGGTGTTTTAGGGTCTTGAGCATTTTATGATGATGGGTTGTCCCTTGGGATATGAGATACAAGAGATTTTGTCCTTTTTGGATTGGGCTAGGAAGGATGCTCATCTGCTGAGGGAAATTGGTCATCTATTCTTTCTCGGAAGGATATTTCAGAAGGATTGGATCGGGGTGTATTTTTTTTGAGGTAAGAGAATTTTTCTTGTCTCTATCAAATTCACTGGAGGGTGCTTCTGTGGGTTTCTATAACACTAATGGTTTGAGTGATGGTGCATCCATAATCATGATTTCTACCATGGCTGCATCTCCCTTGATATCCCTAGCTTATGTGGCTTCTTCCTCTAGGCACCCAATTGGGTGTGGGAAATTCTAGTTGATAATCATATTCATGTTCGGAGAAGGGATCCATCGAGTGAATGAAATTGACGGAGCCAAAAATCAGCTTCTTTTCTGATGATGACTTTGCCTTATCATTTTCCGCTGATGGTACCGTTTGGTGGGACAGTGCCCATGTCCTCAGATTTTATGGTATAAAATATGATAGTGTCAAAGCCAAATATGGATTTGGTGCAAGTTAATCTTCATGTAATTTCTTTCAATCCTTCTTATTGGACTATTTTTTGGGCGATCATCCTTTGGAGGATTATGGGGATGAGAATGTTAGCTGTGTTACATCAAGAGATGTTGGAGGCATAATTGGTTACTTCAACTATGCCCAGAGGATACCATGGAATCAGTTGATTATTTTCCAAGTCAACTGACTATAAAACTTTTTCTCCTTTTTGTTAACAAATTTTTTCCACTCCACCTCTTCATCTGGGTCAATGGTGGGAAAATATGCCACTTTCCCTGGCGATGGTCCCATCTTGACTTGTCATGAATCTATCATTCATTTCAGGAGGTCCTTGAAAAAAAAGAACTTCTAAATGTTGTGCCCCAACATCTGGGGAAGGTATAATAATCTGGCTGACCATCAATACCTACTTCATCATACCACTTTGTCTTTAGAAGTCAAAGTAAGTTGCAATTGATGGACGGTACAAATTAGCCATAGGATTGATCATCTCGGAATGAATACACATTATTTCTGAGTTCCTTGAATTGATTTATTTTCACCCCCCACCACTCATCTTGATGGGGTGGGGGCATCTTTTAATGTCCAGAGGGTCCTGTATGGTTTGGTGGGGGCCTTGGAGCTAGAGATGTTGTAGGGGTGGCTTAATCATGACATTAGATACTTTATCTCTCCCTACTCTTTTTACTGGGGTTGATGGGGATTCCTAGGACTTGAGATTAGTCCATTGCAAGGAATATTCTATCCTTTGAGCGATGGAAGAGAAGTCCCAGAACCCACTTTTATATTTTACCATAATAAGTGGTGTTCACATCTCATCATAGAGGTTATTGATGCACATGGAAAACATCTCATCTTGGAGGAGTTCCTGGTTCAAGGAGTAAGTTAGAACCTTCAATCTGGTAATGAATTTCAAAACACTCTCGTTTACTTGCTGTTTGTAGTTAATGAGGTCACTCACTATTGTTTTTAGAAAATTTGAGCTAAACTAGAATAAGAAATGGCGTCAGAGATCCTCCCATCCTATTATTTAGTTTTATTGAAAACTAGTGCACCAAACAAATATTGAACCCTGTAGGTTTTACAAAAAGCATATGAGATTCACAGCTTCTTATTGCTCGGGGGTTTCGATCATGGGATCACAGTAAGAAGAGTAGTGCATTATATATTTCTCCAGGTCCCTTGAGCCATTAAACATTAGTAATATGGGGTTTTGAGGTACATTTCTTACCCAATCGGTGTAGGTCTTACATTATAGTTGTATTGGAGCACATCCTCATTAAATTTCTTCCATTTGAGTTTTCAATAACTCAATTGTATTCAGGATCCCTTGATGCATGTATTGTTAGACCTGATCATTAGTGGGTGTAGTAGGGGGAAGGATTGGAAATGAAGAAGCTGCTGGAACTTGTAGAGGATACCTTTATGGGGGAATCCTTTTTGGATTCTCCTACATCTGTTCCAGCGCTTCCCCAATGGAAGAAAATCTTGATATACTATTAGGATTGGGTTCAAGTAGACTGATGGTCCCGACACTACCTTTCATGATCTTTTCATCCTTTCATTATCCATTAGGATAAGCCTATAAGGTATAGGTACATATGATGGAAGTGTGTGTCGATGGTCCACCTAAGGAACATACCTATTAGGATTGATTTCTCATAGCAGTTCATTATTGATTCACCTTAGCTCTTTCATTTCATCCTCTTATCGAGTGAATATCTCCTCAAATGTGGGGGAATCATTTTCATGAAGAATAGAAGGTGGGTCATATACCTTTATCTTATTCTTATCCTTGTTGGGGATTGAACCAGGAATTTTTTGTGGATTCACTAAGGGGGCACCCAAAATTTTGACAACTCTCGGGTTTCTGGTGTTCACACCTTCAGGCTCGGTGTGGACCGTCTTCGAGAGGGAACCCTCTTCTCATGTTACCTCATTATTTTTATCATTTTTAGAGAGGTATATATGGATGATTTCTACAAAGTTCATCGATGCATAGAAAATTGGGGGTGTCATACTAGGTACTGAATGGTAGGAGAGATTCTTGCATCCTTTGTGGGATCTTCTCTATCCATTCTATGATTCTCTTTAGGTTTCTTAATGAAGAGTGACTCGAAGTGAGACCTGATATGACCATGCAGTATTCCTACATTCCAGGGGATGTGATTCATGGGATGAGATGAAATTAGTGACCCCTATATTGATTTTTCTCCTCATTCAGTAGAAGACATACATCCGTTGGGTGAGAATTTGAGGTAGAAACCCCCCCAACCCTATGGGTTGGGGTTTCTCCCGTTCTTTTTTTGACGTGTATTGGCCAAGATTTGTTGGTATTATGGGGGAATTTTTTGTTAAAAATTATCCTAGAGCTACGGGTTGGGGTTGATGTCATGTTACGGTGGCTGCTGCTACTATTGCTGCATTCTTGATCTAACGCATTCCCATGCGGGTGTGAGCCGGATATGATGTCGGGTCTACCTGTGAATTGTTTTCTCCCAAGGAAATGATTAGTGTTCATATATTAGATTCCATTATAAGGGAGGAATTATTTATGTTTATAGTGGCTTGATTCAGGATCTTCTCAATGGATTACTCTCACTGAGCATGACACTTTCGAGACTTACTCAAGGCTAGTTATTATCGAGCGTTCCACCTTTCCTAAGCAAGGAATCCATTTGACTACCATCTGGGATGATGAAATTACAGGATTTGAATTTTAGTGGATTCTAATGGATTGGAAGTGGGGTGATGCTTAGATATCCATGTTCTCCCCATCCCTAGATATTAACACCACCCAAGGCATTGGCGATAAGGTAGCGCAACTTGTGGAGCACATGGAGGCATGCCAGATCAAGGCATTTCTTTCACCTTTCGGATTGTGGCCTCCATGTAGATAGAAGGGATTCTAGTTATATTTGATAGTGAAGTTCTCCCAAGACATTAACATGGTATGAATACCCATAATACGGAAAAAAAATTTCTTTTAAATGGTGGATAGTTTCCTAGATATCGAGGTTAATGTTATGCATACATTCTTTTGACAACTCTCTTGGTATGTTGAACTGAGAAGTGGTTGTGGGCCAATAAATCATTGGCAAATAATCCCAAGATAGTTTTATTCTCACAAGAAACATATCTTGTTGTTGTTCCCCTAGGGAATCTTATTCTTGATCCGCCCGGTTTGACTGGTCCTTAATGATTTCGTTCCAAGCAGTGGGGTTAGAGGGAGTCTCGTTGACATATGAATGGTACGAGGGTGGCTTGGAAGATGAGTGTGGCCCCTATATGTTATCTTTTTGAGAAAGGATATCTCTTGTCATGGATAGAGTATCCAATATGTCATACTCCATTTTTTCAAGTGCCTACAAATATGAGGGATTTCCCATATTTGACCCGATGAGGGGAGGACCTTCTCAGCAGCATAAATTTTGACTATGGGGAGGACCTTTACAATCAGTACAGTGATGGTGAGGACTACCATCAAGTCTTAGTGTTCGGTCATAGAGAGGACTTATACAGTGTATACCCTAGGGAGGAACTTCATGGAGGATCGCATCAAGGGGAGAAACTTCTTGTTACATGGCTTCATTGAGGGGAGGGCCTTCACAATGAATACTATCATGGTGAGGACTACCATTATAACTCTAGATGCAGAGTGAGTATCCATAGTGTACATTATGGGGAGGGACTTTAGAATGTACTATAATGAGAATAAGACCTTCTCATTTCTTTTTTTCACTACATAGAGGGCCTTCGTAGCGATTGTCGTCATGGTGAGGATTACCAGCATAGCTTGACGTCCGACTATAGGGAAAACATATCATCAACATATACCCTAGGCAGGACCATCAAGGTAGACAATAACAAGAGGAGGAGATTCTTTCTATTTGATATTTTAGTCAAGGAGAGGGCTACCTTGACACACATCAGAAGATAGGCTCTCATGATCGATCATTTCTGGCCCACGGAGTAAGCCCATGTGGGTGCTCTAGGGGGGACCTTCAGAACTGCTGGTTGTGACATTGCAGGGAGGAACTTAACAACTGCTACTTCAACTTCCATAATTTAGTAATTTACTAAAAGGATCATGAGCCTCTATTGAAATATGTTTGATGGCATCAAGAACTCCAGCTTCCAGAAGAGTAGAATCATGAATGTGATCTTTATTTTCTGGTTTCCTTTGGATCCTTTCATGTTTGGGTGCTCTCTTGTGGGAAATTGGGGCTGCCTGATATTGGAAACACCCTTCATATATGGGACCCTATTTGGTTGGTTCCCATGATTTCATCAGGATATGTTGATGAGCATATTGAGTACTAGTAGGGGTATATGCCTGCCCTAGATTGGCCACCATGTTGGAACAGTGTCCCCCAGTTGGAACAAGTGTTTTTTCTGGATTCGATTGTCCTTGTATACCAAAATATGGTCGTTGAACCTCATGGACTAGAGCAGGTATGTGGGTCTGCTTCAGGGTGACTATCTGATTTTTTGGATGAATCACTTCTCCAGAGAAGACAGTATCGTGGGCCTGGCTCCTCTCTTTTTCCACTAATGCAATGAAATATTGACATGTATGGAGGATATAGTCTGCGATCGATGTATGATCATCCATCATGGCCAAGATGTGTTAATATAAATATTTGATTGGAAAAAGTATGAATTCCCATTTCGATTTCCGAGGAGGAGTTTCTGTCTACTCTGGTACTCCATGGGTTTCCAGTGGGTATTGGGAGTTCTCCTGTGTTGGGATAGATGAATGAGTCTTCCATCAGCTGTATTCTCCAGTTTCCACCATATTAGGTTGGTGGTCTTTGTGTTCATCCCTAAGAATTTGACTCTACTGATATTTTCTTTCCATCATATTTGACCGGTGGGCTTTATTGTGGTAGGTAAGAATTTTCATCTGCCTGGGGATTTCCACCAAATTTTACTGGTGGGATTCATATGCATCAGTAGTGTTATATAGCTACCCATGGTTTTCTGTTCCATTCAGATGGCGATATTGGTGTGAGTGAATAGGGATTTTTTCCTCCTTATAGTTGGGTACCGTCCTATTTGGATTGTGGGATTCATGCCCAATAGAAAAGATTGAAATCTGTCTATAATTAACCACTCTGACTACGTGGGAGGACCGGTGAGCAATAGTAGGAATGTGATTTTGCTCATATTTTCCACCCTATTTCCTTGGTGGGATTCATATGAGCAAGTAGGGATATGCACATTCTCATATACTACCACCGTATTTTTTTGGAGAGCTTTAACAGGAGGGGAAGAGTTGTATACCTACCCATTATATACCACTGCGTTTGTGTGGAATACCTCCTCCTTAGGAACCAAGGTGATAACCTTCTTCTGATCCTGCCTTTTCTGCCCTCGGTGGGCAGACCAAGGGGCCCCTGTCTATTAGACTTCAGCAGGTGCACTCAACATTGGATCCTCTTTAAATCGAGGATATTGGGTTGTATACCACTAATGGAGACATCCTTATATAAGATCCCTCGAGGAGGGTTTCTGTGTAGCTGGGATGAAGTCATTGGTTTCGACCTCATCTGCCTCCCTAATATAAGGTAGGTATTCATTTTCTCATTTTGGTGACAGGCTCCTGAAATGATTTGAGATAGCCAGTGGAGTTGTCCCATGATGTATTTCTAGCAGTATCTGAAGAGGTGGTTGGTGATATTTCACTGATTGGAGGGCCTGCCTTGTAGCCTCCACTATAGAGAGAGTACTAGTTTGGTGGTACTCTTTGATTAGCACATTTGAAACCCAGTGTTGAATACACTTGGAAGGCAAGGGAGTCCTATTATTTTTTGGGGACTCGGCTTCCTGTGTGGTTGCTGACATGCGTGTTTGAGAAAATTTTCAGGTTTCCATTTGGATTGGAGAGAGCTCCATGAAATGCATGCAATATATATAGGATATATACATACAACAAAACTCTATCAAAGTAGAATCTCATGACCACATGCATAATTTATGATCCTATTCGGACCTCTTCCTTTTTAGATGAAAGGGGTTTGTGGTGGGATAATACCGCTAACTTGGTTAAGGATTAATTTCAGGTTCACCATTTTTGTTTCGACCTGATTCGCATTGTACTAGGGCATAAAAATGGCCTGATGAATAGTAACTGATTTTTCATTATTACAAAGGGTTCTGTGTCAGGTTTACCATTTTCATTTTGAAACAATTTGTTTTGCACCCCAGGTGATGGGGGATTTTTGGGCCCATCCCTACGGGGACTAGGCAGTGTATCCTTCTCATATTTCAAAGGAGTTTCTATAGTTGAGTGGTTCCCATAGGTGACTGAAGGGGGGTTGAGTATGTGTGCTATTATTCCACGTCAGGTATGACGTCATCAGATGGTCTCCAAAAGGTTTATTCATGAATCCAAAAACACTTAATTACCCTTATATCCATGATTCAAGGAACTTATTTCCAAAGGTAGGTGCTCTTTGGATGATGATTTGGACAACAAATCTCAAGGACTCCATTGGTCGAGAGGATGGGAGGTTGGGCTCATCACAATCTTTTGGGGGAATTATTTCATACTCTAAGACTCTCTTATATATTTAAGAAATTTTCATATGTTCATGAATCCTTGGTTCTTTCCCAAGCAAGTTTTTGCGGATTACCCCTGACTTGAAAAATCAATCATGGATACGCATGGATTAGGAATTACTGAGACAATGATAGTTTAATTCCTATGATGAGGTGCTCTGGAGTTTATCATCATACAAGTAGGACAGAAGTTTATTTGATATCAGGATCGAACCCATGAGATGGGATTCCTATGTATCGTAGTTAGAGGAATTAGAACCCATGTAGTTTGATGCCACTTAACTGGGAACATCACCTTTTAAGGTCATGTGATAAGGACCCATCCACACAGTTTGTCATCGTGCGGTGAGGAAGTCTAGGCGAAGGATTCCTATTCAATATTTCATGTGGGACATACATTGAAGCGGCCTAGGACGCTTAGGGGAGGCATAGTCTTACGGGTGGATTTGGCCCTTTTGGGGGATATGGCCTAGTGAACACTAGTGTGATTTGGGTGTTGGGTTTGGACCTTAGGGAGACTTCCTATGTATCCTAGCTAGTTGGGAATCAAAGCCCTCATAGAATGGTTTATGTTGGGGCTTATATAGTAAATGAGGCCCTTTTAGAAGAGTCACACTAGGGCTTATAACTAAAGAGGATTATTTTCTAAAAGGGTCAATTCAGGGCTTATACCTAAAGAGGATGCATTGTTGATCCAGGGGGAATTTTATAGGGACTAAATTTTAAGAAGAATGTCCCATTAGCTCGGACCTTCAGACAGGACTCCTGTGTATCCTGGTTAGATAAGGAATCAGATTTATCATAGTTCATTAGGGTGGGGATTATATGTAGAAGATTTTTAATTGATCCTGAGCCTTCATAAAGGCATCCTACGTATCCTGGTTATAGTAGGAATCAACGTTCTCGTAGTTCATTAAGGTGGGGCTTATTTGTGGAAACTTCCAACTTGATCTCGGGCATTCAGAAAGGTATCCTATGTATCCTAGTAATAGCATGAATTTTAGTTCTTTTAGTTCATTGTAATATGGAATGGATGTCTTCATCTTCGTTAACCTCTAAGACCACATAAGTCATGCTCAGTGTGAGAAACAAGAGGAAGCGGTAGATTTGGCAGAACACACACCTTTCCTTCTCCGTTGATGGAAAATGAAGATGAAAACCGAAGAGGTAAGGGCGAAAAATCAAAGAGATAGAGTGGGGATTTGAATGTACCAAATCTCGCCCATGTTGATATTCTTGATAGTCACATTTGGAAGTCTCTTCAGACATGGCGTAGGCCGAGTCTGAGGGGAGAAAGAGCATCACCTCCCATAGAAAGGCTATGGGGTCACCTTAAGGGGGGTTCCCTAAAGACGGTTCTAGTAAATGGGAGAAGAATTGATCCTCGTCAAAGGGAGAAGAAGGAATGATCCCTTTTATGTATTGTTTTCCTTCATTGAATGG
Source organism: Viscum album (assembly GCA_963277665.1). Taxonomy (NCBI): domain Eukaryota; kingdom Viridiplantae; phylum Streptophyta; class Magnoliopsida; order Santalales; family Viscaceae; genus Viscum; species Viscum album. The sequence goes on along the minus strand of OY728153.1, from coordinate 565,826,714 downwards.
AAAATCCAGTGATTACCCTTGATACCTAGAATGGGGAGGTACATGTGAGCATCCCAAGCTCTGGAACCTAGGTTACCACAAGAATATAGACTTAGAAACACTTTGGGGGCCTGTTCCTTCGCGATGGTAACCCACATGTCTATTCTTACCACGAGCATGGAGACTCAGAAGGATGAAATGATGTGCCTAATGGTTTTAACATATGGGTCCAGTGGATTTGGAAGAGGATTTGGCCTGATACCAATTGAATGGTTCATGGAGGGGACTCAGAGAATGTGATGGAAATTGAACGGCATGATTGACACAAAAAGGTGTAAACCCCAAAGTTACCCCATTCCTCATACCACTTATTCATTTGGGGTGGGGTACCCACTGTATGGAACATTGCTATGTGGGTGGAGGGGCTGTCTACGTACCAAGGTGGTACGCAGACTTGGATGTCATCTATGTACCAAGGTATTACACATAATTGGATGTGGTCCGCATACCATAGTGGTATGAAGCCTCAAGTTCCATATGAATACCATGGTGTTATGTGGCACTGGATTCCATACATGTGGAGGAACACTATACAGGGTAAGGTATTTTTCGCATAGAGATGTACTATGAAGTACGCCAGATTGAAGAAGGGGAATTAATATTGTAATTCATGGGAAGTTCATCAACTAAGGGATTATGGTTCATGGTCCACCAATTAGGTTTGAGGTTTTCCAATATTATTATGCTTCCTTATTTTTATGGTTTATAGTGGATTTATATATATTGGAAACCATTTGTAGTTTTGTAAATCATCGATCATTTGACTTTGAAGTCTTCTATACATAAACTCCAATATCTCTAAAAATCTGATCCCTCTCCCAGTTTTTCTTCTCCCCTCAGGGTAATTTTATTGAGTTCTGATGAGGTTATATCTATGGGTCACATGGATCCATTTGAGTAATCCCATGGGTAAATAATCTGGCCCATGGATGACTCGGTCATCAGGGATTTGCGGGACTTCGGTTCGTAGCGACAGAAATCACCACCTCAATCCCACAAAGGACTCGATTCGTGGGATACCTCCAGCCTCACCTTTCCTGAGAACCAAGTTTTTAGGGATGGTGTGTGGGGGCGTACCTCTCCGACATGTTGTCACCAATGATGTGGTTAATGGGGTCGTGGTTCACTGGTGGAATTTCTCTACCTATATTTTTCCAATGATGTGGTCAACAGGGGATCAAATTTGTTCCTCATTTATTCCGTAAACTGCCTGGTTCGTGGCCAACATCTCATGGTCCAGTGTTTTATGGTATATCCATGTACCATTCAGTTTGTTGGAAGTACCATCCATGTACCATTCTTGGAAATTAGTAGACATACCACTTTAGTCCTTTTCCAAATTCTATTTCTTCAATATTCTTCTCATGTTTTGAATCGAACCTGTGTCTTTTTCCTTCATCTAATTTGTAGGAGTATTTTTATTCCCTTTGTAGAGTTCTTAGGATAGTACACACTTTTCCACTGATTTTGTCTATGGATATCTTCCAATTGAATTCTAATGAAGACTTAAATTCCCTTTTAAAAGGATTAGTACTATATGGATAGGTTTTTTTATCCAGTATTCGTTATCTAGAGTCATTGGGGAACGTTGGGTTGGGTTTGGGGATATAATACTTTCCCCGACATGTCTGTACATTTTAAATACCTTCACTAAGAATCGGGGATCATAGACCAATTATGGCCAGTTATTTTATATTGTCCATCAATCTATCTAGTTATTGGGATTCATTCAAGTAATACCCTATCAGGATGTGGTAGGATCTTCAAGAGTTTTTGCAACAATATCAGGTGTTTATGCATGGTATTGAATGGATTACACACCAAGGGAATCAAAAAGGAGAATTGAATATTCAATGCTATTCATAGTAATGTTGATATTCACTATTATTTTACTACACTATGAATAGTGTCATCGATCTATGAATCCCAAAAATCCCCTAAGAATGAATGAAAAGGAAGAATCCATTGACATAATTCCTCTAACAAAACCTCAATCCCCATTATTCCCTTCTTTTTCCTCTACTCCTATGGTTGAAAAGGCACTAATCTATAACCACTAGCTTGTCAATTCAACCTTTTTGATACATATCCCTACTATTTTCCCTAATATCTCACTTGATATGGTCTTAGTACCAACTGATTCAAGATCTTATATATTTAAAGATACTCTATTGAACAATATCTTTATCACTACCACTTCTTATGTTTTATAGTGTGATATAATTCATTGGAGTTTAGTTCATACGTGAATATGAATGTGATAGATCATGAAACCTCCATTATCATATAAATAATCTTAAAGCCACTTTTTTAAAACTAGATATATTGGTTGTGGGTTGATCAATGAACATGTAGACTGATGGTAAATCATGGTATATGGGGTCAATGAGATTGATAAGGTGATTTGAAATGGGTGTTATTACTAGGCGTCTAATGCACAACTACAAGGTATCCATTATAGGGGTAGCCATGAACCCTACTTGAAACTATGTGATTTTTCTATATTGTTGAATATTGGGAAGAGCTAGTAGGGTTTAGGATAGTTTTTATTTCACTCAATAGAAAGACTATGGATTTTCCACTCTGACTAGCCTATTATCTCGAGTGGTTCATGTGTTTTATTCATTGATGATCCACAAAGCATAGTGTAATATCTTTTCTGGAAACTCTAGCACTGATATTCAGGGCACTATAGGAATTGACTATTTTGGTAGATTTAGTAGTGATAGAAAGAAGAGGTTTATGGTGTACTAGTTGAATTAGTGATCACCTTAGTATTTACCATCCCTCCAAGGCCAAGCCCTCCTTATTGAGATACTTTGTGTATCCCATTCCAAGGAGTACCTGAGATACATGACCTAGTGAGGACCTAAGAATGACCACCTAGTTAGTGAACACACTATGATTCAAGTATCTAGTGGTTTAGTTTATCTACACTACTATGAATGAAAATCTTCTAGGTAACTCTAAAACATGGACAAATATTGGATGACCTTTGGGCTGGTGGGTTACCAAAAGGACTAGGGGTTGTGTTTGTTCACCTAGGTAATAATCATCCAGTTTCTTGTAGGTGGTGATGGGAATCCCCATGATACCTAGTTGTTCAATCTCAATGTAGTCCAGTAGTTTCCCTTTAGGTTTCCAGGTTCATATATATTGTGCATACCAGAGAAAGATAAGGAGGAAGAAACACCCTCTAGTATTTTTCATATAGTTTAATTAAGAACCTTCCATAAACTAGACCAATGATATCTTCCGGTATAAGAGTGTGGTTACTACAACACACATGAGGGCACTGGTGGTTTGTGAGTCCCATGTCAACATAATATTTTTACTAGTGGTCCTTATAATTTCTAAGTTAGTTATTTAAATATGGATACCATAGAAACCTAGTAGACTATGGGGGTCTGAAAGTGAATTTCTGGTGTAATAGGCAAGAGAGTATTGGTGTAGTCCATTCCTCAATGATGTTTTGACCCATATCACATCACTTAGACCAAATTAGCCAAAAACAATTCTTTTTAACTAGAAAGATGATAGGTCAGTATGAATAAGCATGAAAATTATTGAGGTTAGAAATATCCTTATGATGATGGTACATAATGATCTATCATTTAACAGGGAAGCTGTTACCTCTAAGGGATACCACTGAATGAGCTAAGTGAGCAAACACATCACAGTGAGTCAATAACGAATGAGGTCTCGAGAGTGTGGGAGATATCAAGGGATATAGATTGGAAGTCATGCTAGTTTGATTGAAATAGTGAATTTAGGACCCAAAAACCCTTGCATGTATGTTTCCTAGGAACATTGAATGCGATTGAAGCTAGAATGGGTTACATGGAAATTGGAGGAAAAACCTCATATATCTTGTGTAATGGTTTCCAAATTCATGAATTAGGTGATTATAATGTTTTTAAAGGGTGTCTAGGATTCTATAGGCTATTTCCTTAACTTTATAGAGCTCATTAGAGCTTTTGGGGACAACCCAAAGTTAATGGAATCTCCCACCAACCCTGAACCAAAACTACCAAACCTGAAAAATAATGAACCATGCACCTCTTCCATCAAATAGAGGTTGTTCCTATACTACCCCATGGGCAAAAAATCATCTGTAAAAGAGGTTTAACTCTTCATTGGTGGGGAAAAAGGCAAGTAAAATTAAATATTTGGAACTATTTGGCTAGGCCTTGTCAAGAACATACTAAAAAGTGTAACATGGAGGTTCAAAGAAAGGAATAATGATGGGTATCCTTCCTTCGATGTTGCAAGTAGAATGATATGGAAAATATTCATTTACTTAAGTTGTTTCAATTAAAATAATTAGTTTGAGTAGGTGGTGAAATATATGGGTACCCTAGCATGTCCATGTCATTTACAGGACCTCCCTAGGATACATGAAGTACCTCGGACTAGGTCCTCCTAGGTTCGGTTAAATATAGGTAGTAGAGAGAGGCCAGAGAGAAATTTACCTGGTTCATTACTGGTCTTCTATGTCCAAGTTATCATAGGTTCTGTATAATGTAGGTAGTAGTATGAGGACATATATTAATTTACCTAGTCATTACTTTGAACTTACCAGATTCCTTCAGAGATGAATGTTCGGATTTGACGAGAGCATGCTTGACCGTCCTTAGTGTTTTCAGAAACTCAAGGATGTAATACTAGGTCTTGGGAGATACTAAATCACTTAGGGTTATGGGTGTGGTTGGGTATCTTTTAAGAAGTCCCTCCAACATATGTTAAGGGAACATAATCCATTGATATCTTTCTAGATAAGTTTTCTCTTGACTTTCTTACTATCATATTTTTTCTTTAGGGGATTCACATTGTCTAATAAGAACACAAATCTCTTTGACCTCCCCATCTCCTACCCAGATCCCAACACATATTAAAAAACCTTGGGCCCTAGTGCATCCACCTATGAGTCTATTTGAAATATATCTTATCATCACACTTGGATCCTATGCCTATCCCAAGAGCTTTACTAACCAGGATGTCCCTGTTTGGGAAATTCATGGAGAACCAGGACTTGTCACACTTTTTTTCTGAAAGTTCAATTATTGTTTTCTCTAGGAGGTCCACTATAATAGGAATTCAGATTCAAGATCACATACTTCCATTTTCTTGCTTGATCCTACTATAGAATCAGTCAATTTTTCTTCTTTATTACCAACTGCAAAGTGAATCTATTGATATAGATTTTAATTGATGTGATACAATACAATGAAAGGTTATCATCTCATGGGTAAGTACTTAACTAGAAACTATCTTATTTCATTAGTAAATTCTAATGAATCATATATATTTCTAGGATAGACTCATTTTACCATCATACATGGATTGAGGGTTATACCCTAAATCTCATCACTTACTTAAGATTGATCCACCGATTCTAGTACCTCGTAGAACTTTTCTCATTGTTGATTACCTCTATTTGTTGATATGTAGTTTGATTGGTCTCTAAAAGCTTCCCTATTTGATGTAGATGAAGGTAATTGGATATGATTGAGGAATTTCACGTACTTGGTGACCTTAAGATTGTGTCAAAGTACTTGGAAGGTTATGATAAGAACATATCTGGGTAGGATCTTTAGTATCTTACAATGTTTGTTATATAGAAAGAGATATAGCACTAAACATTCCTATGTTATGGGCTCATATATCAGATAGTATTTTAGTCGACTGAGTGCCCAAATCTATTGATCAAGAAAGAACATGATAGAAGGCATGGATAGAGGGACACTTTTCATCCTCCTCCAAAGTAAGATATATGATTATACACTATAAAGGGTACTCAATGGAAATCATACCAAAGTCAAATCCCTTCACCTCAACTCTCCTATAGCAAGATAATTACATAAAATACCTTCATATATCATTTTATACTCTTGATTAAAATTTTCAATGGTTTATATTGATATCAGGGAATGAAAAATGATTAGATTATGGAGTAAAATAACATATTGAGAAGTGGATGAGACAATGAATTATGATCCCTATTTTCATTGCTCATAAACCATTCCTTTGTCCTTTTCTTTATGTATTCCCAATTTCCCATTACATTTCACTTGGGGATTCCTAGATGAAATGTGATGCATCATATACCATCAAAGAGTAAATGCCCATATTGTGTCTTATTTCTATCTTAAATTAGTAAAAAACCTCTCTTGGGGTAGTAGACCCAAAAAAAAGACATTCAATAGGGTGGTAAAATAGTTAACCACCATATAGGTGTTTTTATTAAGTCATCCCATGATTAAACCCTATCACCCAAAATTTGCGAGTTAGGTAACATTCTCAGCCCTAGCACTAGTGTATGAGTCTACCCCTCAATGTTGTCGGAGAACTAGTACAATCTCTAACCCTCATATAATATTTTCAATTTCCCTCTAACCCTTCAACTATACCATAATCCGAGTCTTTCTATCCCACTAGTAAGAATGTAAAAAACTCATATCCCTATCCCACTCATCCATACAAGACTCATAAGATAGGAAGTCACCTAGGTGATTCAAAGATAACTAGAGAAAGATATCATGTAATCTAGCCTTGTATGAGTAGGAGTCAAATTCATCTAGTGAGTATCCCCTCAGTTCTAGAGTGATCATGGTTCAAAGGTCATTTTGAGCTAGATGAAGAAAGATAAGAAGAATGAAGACCCTGCCTCTTGTGATTTTAAGGAATTAGGTTGTGGTTATGGTTTTATTTGAAATTATCTCCAATGAACACCTTATATGTGTCGAGTAGATCCCTTTAGGAGTTGTTAAATGGCATGAAAATGGATAAGCACAAATTCCATTTCAATTTCATTGACTAAATGAGAAATAAAGATTTACACTCACTACTTCCAAGTCACTCTTGTGTGATATATTATAGTGATCGATCTGGTCCTTGTAGGTGTTCATATGTCAGAATGTAATCCTACCAGTTTTCCAAAGTAGCTCTTGAGAAATACGCCTACCATAATATCATTTCCCCTAATATTGTATTAAACCCCAAAACTATGATAATTACTATACCACCATCTCAAAGTCATACAAGTGGTTCTAGTGGACGATAGGTGAAGGGTTGAGCTATATTATGATTACATTCCAATAAGTAATCACCCCTGAATAGAAAAAAATCCATATTGAATGGACATGGTCTTAAACCACGTGATATAGACTCTAGGGAAATTCAGGGACATGAATCTCAGTATGCTCCCTTGGAAGAACCCCCCATGTGTAAGTGGAGATAGTCAGAAGAGAGATGGTAAAAGTCTACTGTCACGAGTTGCCTTGGGCTGGATGCACTTCTTTAGAGTTTAGAGATGGAAGTCACATTCAAGACACCCTTGATCCCATTCCCCAGTAGGTGTATTTGGGAATGAAATGGTCCTTGGATAAGTGGTTCAACTATACATTAAATCAAGGATCTCAATAGAGTTGAGATTCCAATCATACCACCTGAAACTAATGTATTCAATATAACATCTTTTCTCCATCCCATATCTCAAAACTGCTCATGCCACCTCTAGACCACTAACATCCATTCCCAAACACACACTATTCCAAACCACCACCTTGAACCAAAGGCCAAATAAATAACCCAAAGGATAATCATATGAGACCTAAGGCTTTATATGAGGCTTTAAAACCTTGTGATTGGGGTTCTTTTGAGTAGATTTTTCCTTATTGTGAGCCACAAGTCTTTGTAATCGACCAATTCAATGGCCTATCAATTCATCAATGAGACCATCCACATTTCAAATAAATTCCAATGGTAACATTATAAGAAGAATCAACCAAATAAAATATTTGAGGTGCATCACCATGGACAATCAAAAATATCCTAATAGTAACATACGGTTAAACAAGGTTTAGAAATGAGATTCCAAAATATTTTCCATCCCCAACCAATAGTGAAAAAGTGAGACTTTGAGTCGTAGAACCATTGAATCAAACTTATTTCGAAAAACCACTAATTCTATATTCTCTATTGATCCATTGAATTTGAGATGATCACCACAATGTTCCAATCCCAAAAACCATCTATGGATATGGCATCCTAATCTGAGTGGTGTATTTTAGAAGTCCCAATTATCCCGACCACTCAAAAAATATATCAAGATAAATAGATGGACCAAAAAGTGTCTAAAAAATTCCAATACCATGCAATCATTTCAAAATCGATGTGATGCTCTGTACCGAAGTACTCAATCAATTGGTGATAATAGTATATGATTGAGTATAGTGTACCACTGATCACATGAAACCCACAAAACCTAGTTGCTAAGGAAAAAATTGAACCATATATACTATCTAACAATGAAAAGTAATTTTTATTCCAACCCTTGAAACCCAGTTAAAATAAGAGCTAATGAAATGGTAGTGAGTAAAGTTAAAATAGATTGATCATACCATATTTTTAGTAGATCATGATGAGACCAAGTTATTAATTCTCTAGACATTGGTGGAATCTAGTTATAAAACATTGGAAGCTATTGAGGATTGAAATGAAATATTCATTGGGGAGGCCAGATGAATCTAAGCTTTACAACTAGTGAAAAAGTAGAATGATAATATGACCAAAATATAGAAATATGGAACATAACCTCTAAGATGATAAACATAAAAGATAAATATCTCAGTCTATTTTATACCATTTGAGTATAATACCCTACCTTAATTCACATAAAATATTGTACCATCAAAGGAACAAGGTGTATAGGATCAACAATATCCCCATCATACCAACTATGGAACACCCACTACGTGGATACATGAATAAAACACCACTAACTATACTATCCCCAACATTGATTTCTCCTGAAATTAGCCACGGACTTGGCTCTACCAAATTATAGGAATGCCTCAGTGAATCAATCATGCCTTATCAGCCCAAGAGGTTTCATGAACCATCAATTCCACCCCAACCACTCCAAGATAGTAGGTATGTAATGATATATATAGTGTTCGATCTGATCATTCCCTATAACCAATAGTCGTTTTTCCTTCCTTGACTACCCAATAAACTAAATTGAATATAATTGTGAGTCCACTTCCCAAATCTATAATTCATTAACACCTAAAACTACCCCATCATTAGCTTAATTTGTTCCCCTATTAATACCTCATCTCTCTCATCATATATAGTTTATAGTCTTTGAAAAACATGATATGATGCTATTAATGGTAATATGATATCCTAGTTAAGTTGTATCACCTTAGTATATTTCTCTTCCATCTCCCTAAAAAACATCATGCGGTGATATAGAACCACTCTGGTTGGACGAACTTCTACAGTTGGCCAATTCTTTCTTTCCACCCCACCTCACATTGTTCAAATGTCAATATAACTTAACAGTCATATGTACGTTGCTAGTATGGTTCCTCAAGTTCCTTTTACTACATACCCCCACTACAACACCACCCCAACTTCTATTCGATTCCAATATAGAAAAATCTAGTAGGAATAGAGAAGTGGAATTATCTAATAGGGATAAGAAACTAATCCTTATTAGATATTTAAAGGAAACACAAAGTGAGTACCTATTTTTGAGTGTGTTTTTCCCAGAGTTACACATTAAAAAGACTCAATGACCCAATGACCAGTCTAATGAAATTGTCCACCCCCATTTCAAGAGTTATGCATTTTATTATGGTGATCTATGAGTACTAGGGATTCCTATATCCATTTTGAGGTTTTTCCCATTCAATCTCATATGATCCACACATTTAAATGTGTACCATCTCAGTATTGGAGTCTGATATCCCCATACCAAATTATAGTAGTCCAATATGAATAGATTCATGACAACCCTTGAGATGGAAGACCCCCCACACCAATATTTACATTCAGCTGATCTGGTCTCTTCCAAATACTTTGTATTATGATTTCAATATTAGTGGATGCCTAAACCTAGAACCTAATGTCCATTTCAATGAAAAAGGCACACCACCTTTCATTGAGTGTCTATGTGGTAGTAAGATAGGTTGTTCTGGTCAAGTAGAATATAGACTAATGAAATCTCCACATGACATGGTGACCCCCACTCAATGATATTTGACCTTGATAGCCAACTAATATGGTCTTCCATGCCTAGCTTCCCAATTATTTCTATAATTCCCAAGATCCAATGTTGTTTGATTTGGTGACCCATGAACCAACATATGACCATACACCAATTGGATACCTAGAATCAATATTCTAGTAGATAGTCTACACCGATGTGAAACACAAAGCCATATTCATCTTGAAAGTAGAACAACATGTTTATCTCTTTAAGGTCTTTATTTACATTTGTATGTGAATGTACTATCCAAATGTAGATCAACCCCAAAACTCCAAACAATATCACACACACACACACACACATATATATATATATATATAATTTTGAGAGTACTATGAATAACTAGATGAATTGTGTCCAATAGAAGAAATAGATGAATACATCCAATTACAACATTAGAATTCAATATAGAAAACTTGTGCCCAACTTTCTTCCTACTAGTTATTCCTACCACCTCACCCTCAAGAGATAGTAACTTGCCTCTTCCACCCAATTTGACCTTACTTCCATCCAGCCATTGTAGATCTTTTATTTACTGCAAGAAACACCAATATCTTCTAATTTGAGAACCAGATTCTGAGAACCAATTTTCCAAAAACCCATGATTCATGATCATTTATAGATATTCACGTAGAATATTCCTAAACCTATTGAGTGGGAGGGTGTTCCAATTCTAAACATGTTATTTCCCAACATCTGATCTCTCTTAATAACACCATCCCCAAATGAATAAATGTGTAGTTATGATCTCTCTATCTATTATGATCTTTCTTTTTTTAACCTCATGAACCATACTGGAGTGGTAACTAGTCATTATCATGGATAATTCAGTAATTATGAGTTTTTTATGGCCTCATTATACTACCTATGTTATACCAACCCTAGAAGGACTAGTTTATTCCAATGTCTGACCTGACCTAGTCATTTCTAGGTCTGACCAGTCCTGGTGATTTATAGGTTTAACCTGGGCTGGGAGGACATGAATTGAGAGTTATATTAAAGAGGGACTAGGTTATTCTTTCTTTATCTCTTATTTGGACCACTATAAACTCTATAAAAATAAAACCCTCTATTATAATGAATATAAATACCTTTTTAAAACCATCTACATCTCTATCGTGATTAATACATTTATTGATTAATAGCATATTTTCATTGTGTACAAACCAACACAAGGAGACCAGGAAACCAAATAAAGGTACATTGACCCATCAACTGGTCTTCTCCACCACTATTGGGAACCCACCCACTCAGTACATTTTCCCCAGTGACAAGTCAAGAAGTGAACAACCCATGTTAGGTTCCATTCAATTTTTCCAGTGGATATGGACATCGTACCTACTTTGGAATAGATCATGGACATTGAAAACCCAATAAAATAGGGACATTGTGTTTGGGGGTTCATGAGTGGTATATTGTGAATGTCATGAGGTATCACCATCAGTATCAACATTATTTTTATCCAACATGCACCAAAACCCATATTCTCAATTAATCCATACAACCTTTTCAACCACCATAATAAAAAAAGTTTCCATTTCAAGATAGGCTCTCATCCCCTTGCCTGAGATCCCATTTCTGATCCCCTAATCCCTTGGAGATAAACCCAAGTGAGCCATATCATACCCCCAACTGAAAGAACCCACATGCTACTCCAATTAAATGATTTAAATTGAAATTATCCTTACCATTACTAAAACCATACATGAAAGATCCATCCATTCCATCTAGTAGGTCAGTAGTGGTCTTTCGAACACCCGTTTGATGTAAATGGATTGGTGGACAGACAATGACTTGAGTCATTCATGGGTCTTTGTATTATTACTGAGTTTTCCTAGTGGATCAAGTAAAATTTGAATGTCCTTTACATGAAATGGATATTATATGATATTCCAGGTTTTGATATGCCAACTCCACCAGCTAGCCATTGGCCCCTATAACATTAATCTATTCCTAGATAGAGTGGAAAGGTAATGTTTTTTCTAGGTTTGATAGATTCCCCATCCTCCCTTGGACACTTAGTTTATAGATTCTCTATATATTGTGTAGTTATCCAAATGAACTTGATTCACACTGACCATATCATTTGAGACCATTCCACTAACTACTAACTGTTTTTTTTGATAGAAAAAAAAACTAATAACTAGTTAGTAAATATACAATGGATCATATGAAATGTACACATGAGAGTGGAATGAAGGGTTGGTTTTTTGAAAGAGATGGCGTTGTTGGTGTGGATTGGATTATCCAATAGGTATTGGGTGTGGTTCCTTGGAAAATAATAATGGTATGATTTATTCCACAAATCTCACTACACTAGCCATAAGATACTCCACCAAAAAGTATAAACATGCTCGGTTGAATTAAACAACTTGGTACTATATCAAATTTCGAATCAAAGGAAGGTAAAACCCAACTATGAGGGAAATCAAATGATATAACTAGAATATATATATGAGTTTTTGATTGTTGGATGACTCAATTTTCTACTTTAGAGATATATGATTGCCCCATTGTTGAATTAGAATCTAGAATCAGATAACTATCAAAAGTTAGAGACTTTATATTCCTTTGAAATATCCTGAATACTCATAAGGGTGGAAAACCAACCCAAAAATGCACTGGAATCATTGAACGTCATATAGCCATATCGACTATATATGAACCACTATTGTGACCATATCTGTGGAAACAAACCATCAATTCCATCGTCTCAACGCCATCTAAGAATGCTGATGTTCCACTTGCACACACACCACTCACCTGGTCTCTTTAGAATTTCATGAGGTACCACAAAAAATACCTTCATCTGATAGGTTCCCAATCATTGATACATAATATTATCTTCCAATAAACCCTATCATAAATTCATACCATGGATCAGGTCACTAGAAAACCAAAATCTCCATACATGGATCTTGGTTCCCTTGCTTCTGAATCAATTCATTCTCACTGCTCGTCTATTATTTGGAACTCTAAATTGGCCATCTGAAGTCAGATTTCCATTGGTATATTTTATTCAATATCACATGTATGGTCCTGGATAGAGGTGCACATATTTTCTTCCTTACCCTCTAACCCCAACAGTGTTCCAATTCCAAGAAAATCTCTATTCCTACCCCACTAACTCCATTCCACCCATAAAATACATGATTGATTAACCACCTATCCTAGTTAAAATCCAATACCACCCAATAAATATTAGTTTTATGGGTGCCTTAAATCCTAAACACTTCCCCAATTATATCAACTAGGCCACCATATTGAACCCTATTAACCCTATTTGGATCATGGTAGTTCCAAGCCTAGAATTGACAATCTCGCACCATCTCTTTTTTGGGTATAGGATTCAAACCTATATTCATTTTAGTCATGATACTAAGAAGTATATAGAATTCCTACAAACCATTTTTGTCACTCTATTTTAATTGAAATTTTTCCCGTTGATTTTCCAAACACCTTGGTGATTCAAGGAATCATCATTGTCAACTTCCCCCCAACAACTGTAATTCCAACTGTACCATTTTACCCCTAGGTAGAGTAGGTATTTATTGTATTTATGAAACCATACATGTCATACCTTATATAAACCCCAACATAATGTGTAGTATTCATAGTGTAAATCTTTCCATTTTTGCGAAGTGATCCCTGAAATTGTACCCCCTACTCCGACAGTCGACCACCATACCCACCCACCATCAACTCAAACATTCCAAATTCTCCCTAGAATATAGTTTATTCACGTTTTGATCCTTTACATAGTGATTTAATAAGTTCTCAAGGTTCAACTATAAATATTTTTAGAGTAATATTATTCTTTGTCAATTTCATCTCCTCTGATCTTCTTTCACATTATCCATATTCTGGTTTTTATGTTTTCCAAATGATACAAAAAGGTAACTTATCCCAATTCTCAATGTGGAGTATTTAGTGTGATAGATATATTTTGTTGAAGGTTTGTAACCTATCACTCAACTATAAATACCAATAAAAAATTTATACCCCAGTTAAAACATTAGAGGGTTCATAATCTCACTCAACTATCAATACCAAACTCAACAGGGTATCTGATTATAGATCAGTAAAGAAGTGTGAGTTATGAATTCAACAATCACTTATGATTTAATATGACTATATATAAATTTTTTACTCTTTTTAATTTCCATTTCACCTTACCTTTTTGAATATATGTATTTGTAAACCCTTACAATAGGAAAGATAAGTTAAAGAATCCAATATGATAAAGTGAAATAAGTCCTTCTTCTCTTTCAAGTATATAGGGGAGGGATATCAAAACTATCTCGAGGGATTCCTTTGTAGGTTCTTTATTTGATATAGTAAATCTTTTTCGAGAGCTAGAGTATAATTCCCACATACTACCCTAATCAGTTTCATCCCTATGTCTAAGGCCATCAATATACTAGGATTTAGATAAATTTCCACCGGTTTATCTACTCCCATAATTGGGAGAAGTTGTAGGTATCAAGTGTTATTTTCTAGAAGTTGGAATATATTGAATGTGAATGGAAGTTTCTATTATGAAACTAGGAATTAGTGCCCTTATTATAAGATAAACTAGATAGAGGGGATTTAGATTCCATTCCATATCTATATTCCGTACACAAGGGACTTAACCTATCAGACAAGGAGGTCACAAATCAAAACCCAAGTTCAATTCTAGGTTTGATCAGTACTCTTAGTCTAATGACCATATCCACTGTACAAATTGAACCCATAACCTTCTGGTTTTGGAGACACAAATTTTAACTGCAATTAACTAAGAGAGATGGATATAAAACTCATCATCATTGGATTCCATAATGTACCAGTGTCCACAATTACCAAAAGGAGTCAATCGACGTGTTGAAATGGTGGTTGAACTGAACCAATCATCTTAATTGGTGATCCTTGAACCATATCATCCGATAATCCTATTAACCACAAATTTTCACCCCCACAAAAAAATTAAACACTATGAAAAACATTATCAAAATAGTAAAATCAGTGGTATTGGAATCACTAGGGCCATACCATGTTTAAGGAATTGGAATTGGGGTTTCTGATTTCAATTCAACCACCTGGACAAATGATCATACCATGATTCAATGCTTCATTTCACCCTTACATCACTATTTTAATCAAGTTGTGTATTGAAAATTAAAAATATAATAACAAATTGAACTTCCCATTTTATTCAATTATTCTGTTAAAAATGGAAATTATACTTTTTTTGGTGATTTCATAGTAGAAGGAGGTGATTTGGAGGGTCGAAGATGATGTAGAAGGAAAATGGGCCAAACTTCATGGAATTCCAAGGAAATATGTACACTATTTTACATGTATCAAGAAATAAATGAATTAAAATGGGCTGATTTTTTTTAGCTGATTCATAAATCAGTGGGATATAACTATATCAAGACACCCAATCCCAATTCATCCATCTTCTAGCCCAAACGAACTAATTTTTCCAGAGAACCAAATCTACACATATTCAAAAGTTATGCTTGGTATTTTGACTATATATCTCATTTAAGATATAAAATTTCCACTAAATTTAAAATGGTGATAGTCAATATTCCTTCCAAAAACTTTTATATATTTTTTAAGTTGAGATAATTCCATTTACTAACCCAAAATTGAGACACAAATGGTATCTTGAAATTTGAGTTCCCAAAACCACTTCTCATTTTTTCTATAAAAGGGAACCATGAGAACGTCATTTGGGAGTTTTACCAAGGAGTGAAGTGATTCCATTGTGTAGTTACATATGAGTCCTATCATCACCTTGGAGGTTTCTAAACTCCCGATACTCATAGGTAGATCTCTTGAAGCAAGGATCCTTTCATCGAAGCATTCTTCTCCTTTTCATGTTGTAATATTTGTGGTTGTATAAAAAACTTCTTAGTTTATCTTCTATTTCTTGGGTTTTATTAAATTTTATTCTTATATAATCATCCTCTTTGGTATGTAAATAAATATTATAAATAATATTGAATTATACCCTTTCAATGACCATTGTGAATGAAAAATGTTTATGCGATGACTACACCACCAATGGAAGAGTAGTTTTTACGAGTAATTGAACTAATTATCACCTTATTCACTTATTTTTTTAATAAATGAGATAATTTAATTCACATAATGTGACCCATAAATTTTGTTTTTATCATAAAGTAAACTAACCATGAAATTTCAAAATTTACACAAAACTTGTGAGGTTGAGAAATGTGTGAATTGTTAGAGCACGATCTTAATCAGTAAAACAAAACAACACGTGATAAATTTGTAGAGTTAAAATATAACTCATAAAATCAATTAATACTCATTTATAGAATGTATATATTCCATAATTTACCAATAACTATAACATATCCATGTAATTACAATCAATATAGGATGCTACGATTTCATGTTCTAAAGCTAGCTTAGGGTTCAATTCATTTCACCATTGTGGTTAAGTTAACTCCCATAGGGTTAAAGGGTTAAAATATTAGGGGATCATAATTAATTAGAGATTATTATAAATTTTAATGATTAATAAGTAATTTAATAGGTAGTTTTTGATCGATTATTCTTTATAAAAATATTTTTCTAATTTTTTTTCTCATTACGCTTTCTCAATCCCATTTAAAAAATAAAAAAATAAAAAAATTCAATCTTCTTCCAAAATAATTTTCTTGTTTTATGAAAAATAAAACCCCCAAACTTTTAGGTAGTGTGTTTATATTATTTTATTTTATTTTCAAAATACCATTAATATGATGTTTTAATTACTTCTTCCTTTGAGAGATATCCTTGGTCATTCACTCTGTTACACCTAAATAACCAAAAACCACACATCATTTGAGAGCGCCCATGATAATTCCTTTAAAATTGGAACCATTTATAAAGAAGAAATTATTTTCTTCCAATAATTAGAGGTATTTTTTACTTTTATTTCATTATATTCTTCTCTTCTTTCTTCATTCTTTCCCATTTCTCATTTTTTTCATTTTATTTTTTTGGACCATCCACTCAATTTTATTTTTATTTTTATTGTGGTATACTTTTCTCCATTTCATTTTTATTTGATTTATGACATGAAATAATCCCAAGGATCTCTTAGATCTTGAAACTAAGCATGAACAAAGCCTTAGGGTTCAAATCATACATTATCATTCTATGAGAAGTTTCAGCATTCATCGAGTTAGAAAATTCATCCATTTTGGGAACATTGAAATCAAAAACACTTCTGAATCAAACCTAAAACAAAAACCAATGGATTAAAAGATTAACAATGAACTTAATAGAACTATTTGAGAACTGGATGCTCCAAAAATTAACTATCAACCAAATTGTATTGCATACCCAAATCTAGAATAGGACTTTGAACTAAACTGTGGATTGATGCACCTTATTCCAAAGTTTCATGGCCTCTCCAATGAGGATCCAAAAAAACACCTTAAAGGATTTAATGTGGTTTGATCAACCCTAAAACCAATAAATGTATTTGAAGATAATATCAAACTAAGATCGTTCCTATTCTCACTTGATGGAACAAAAAAATATTTACTGTATTATTTAAAACCTAAAAATGTAACATGTTGGGAATGATTTGAAACATCTTTTACTGGAGATATTTTTTCCAGCACCAAGGACCACTGCCATTCAAAAATACATCTTAGAAATCAATCAAACCTAAGGGGATTCAATGTATATGTACTGAGAGAAATTCAAGAAGTTGTTTGAAATCTTCCTACATCACCAAATCTATGAGAAAATCCTCATCTTGTACTTCTCTGATGGTATCATACATATGGAGAGAAGTATGATGGATTCTACAGATAGAGGGGAATTGGTTGAAAAAGTATCAGCAGCTTCACATTTATTTATTGATATGATGGCACAAAACTCCCAACACTTTTGTGATAGAGGTAGACCATATTTTATATTATTACAATAGGTTTTTCCTAGTTCTCTTGAAAATAATTTCATTGATACTATGTTGAAATAATTGACCACTATGGTTAGACAAATTTCTTTTGCTCAAAAGACTTCCTAAACCTCTTTAACAAGGACTTGTGGAATTTTCACTAAAACAAACCAACCAACTGACCATTTCCCCCAATTACAGGAGACAGAATATTGTTCATCCTTATTTCATGGGATATCATATCAGTAGTAGCAATAAACACATCTCCATAAGAAGTATGATTCCTTTACAACAACATACAAAAAAGGGTATCAGGATCAATCATACATGAGGTATGGCTCTAGATAACAACAAAGGCTCCATTTTCAACAAAATTTCCAGTAGCCTTTGCCTTACCAATATGGGTTTCAACAACCCCAATGGAGATTTGAAGCTCAAGAATCAAAAAGTCATCAAAAGGGAATTATCAACAAAAGGTAGATTCTAATACTAATGAACTTTTCAAACAAATTTTTATTAATCTATTGAGTGATATGAGGATTCAAGGTTTGTATTTGGGGGAGTAGAAGACAGAAATGATGCATATTACCACCACCCTCCATGAACTGGTAAGTAAGAACTCTAATAATACACCTTCATAGACTACTCCAAATACCAAGGGGAATAACAGTGCCATCACATTGAGAAGTGGGAAGCAAAATAGTGATACATCTTCGCCTACCATTCCACCGAGATTCACCACAACTCCAAATAATCCCCATTCAATAATAAATGATGAGATTCCCAAAGATAAATACAAAGGTAAGAAAAATATTGATGATTTTCCTCCAAAACCCCTTCCATTTCTAAATATAGTTTTAAAAAATAGCTAATGAGTTGATTCAAAAAAAGGTTTTGGATACATTCAATCCTGTTTATATCAACATCCCTCTACTTGAAACGATTCAGAAAAACCTAAGGTGTGCCAAATTCTTAAAATAACTTTTTACCAATCAAAGGGGGATATAGGGAAATGAGAGGATAAATCATGGAAGTAATGTTTTTGAACTCATTACACCAACTCAAGAAATGGAACTCAGGGAAGCCTCTAAGTGGCGTCAGCCTCTCACTCTCTCATGCTAGGGTTTCCCTGGTGGAAATTTGGAGGGGGAGGCCCGCCCTTTGCCTCATCTCTCCCCTTTCATTGGTTCTTCTTCTTCCCATACAGTACTTTCTCAGTGTTCTTATCGCTTGGTGATGGATTCGATGGTTGTATTTGGTGGTATTGGTGTGGTCGAACCTCTCTTGTGGTTCCCAAGCCCAATTATAAGTCTACTCTGGCTTCAAGTACCTTTACGGTTATCCTAGTCGGTATGCGGTGGTGGTTTCCAAGAGGCTCTGGGATGTGTTTTCTGATCAGTCAAAGGTGTTTTGGGAGGCGCGCCCATCGTTGGATTTGTTCCAGGTCATAGTGGTTCTTTCAAGATGTTGTTTGTTGATGGCATGTGATTTTGGTTGCATTTCTCTAATGAAGTTTCGTCAATGAGGATTTCTGTAAAGGTTGATGGTTCTGGCATTAGTCCTTACTTCTACGGCGACCTCAGTCTGCTCAACCTCTACTCTATCTTTGGGTTATATCACTCCTCACTAGGTCGGTCTAGTGCAATGGTTCCCAGGAGGCTTTGGGTCTTGCTGGTGGAGCAGATGATGGGGTTCCAAGAGGTGATTCATGCGTTGTATTTTCTTCTTCTTCTAGATTTCAGTTGCATTTTCTCTTGGATTTGGTGATTTTCGAGGAAATTTGACATCTTCGGTGGTTTTTTAATTTGTGTGGATATTGAGAATCTGTTGTGGTTGTCGGTTCTAGTTTTTATGTTGGCGTCTTTGGGCTTCAGAGTCTTTGAGTTTCAGTGATTTTTGTTTCTCGAATGTTGATGACGAGGGTGAAGCGATGACATTGTGGGTGAGTATTGAATGGTGTTTTAAAGACGATGATGGTGAAGGTGAAGATAAAGGTGATAGTTTACTTAGAGACAGTTGGACGATTGTTATGGCTCTGCTTCTCAGGTTTATTTTTCCGGTTACTGGCTCCTGTGGTGGTGTGGCGACGATGGTGTCAACGGTGGAGATATAATGATGATGGAGGTCAGTGATGTGGCTTCATCTGATTTTCATTGTACCTGGATCGAGGCTCGGATATTTATCGAAGATTGGTCTATGGATGTGTTGTCAGGGGGCATGTGATGCTACGGGATTTGAGGGTGCCAAATTTGTGTATTTTGAAATTTTAATCTTTGGTTGATCGGTGTTTGAATATTTGAAAATTGAATGTATGGTGACCAATCCTCATAAAGTGGATTTTTATAAAATAAAAAAATGGTTTGAGGAAGAAATGTCAACAAAGTGAAATGATCAGGGGACATTCACTATTCCATGCACCATAGGGGAGTTACACTATTATGATGCTTTATGTGATTTGGGATCTTCCATAAATGTGATCCCTCACTCTGTATTCTCCTTTTTACATGTTGGTGATTTGAAGCCGATGAGAGTAGTGGTGAGTTTAGATAATAGAGCTATATAATATCCAGTATGATTCCTTGAGGATGTACTTGTTCCGATAAGAGACATGATATTTCCAGCAGATTTCTATGTGGTTAACATGGAGGATGATCAGGTAAATTCTCATGATCCCAATATCTTAGGTAGGAAATTGCTCAAAAATGAAGAAAATATCATAAATTTCAATGAGTTTACACTTTCCATGGAGTTTGGTGATGATGTTGTGATATTTAATGTTATGGAATCCATGAAGTACCCCAAATAGGACCATTCTATTTTTGTTATCACCCATTTTGAACCACCAAGTAAAAACCCCATGGATTTTGATTATCCTATTATTAGAGATATTATGAGTATTGGTTCTAGTTTTATGTCTAAGATCACATCCATACCTGTTTCTAATGTACAAACCTCTCTTTTATTTTATTTTTATGTGGATTCATATTCTAATTTTGACCATGTTCACTCTGATTATGACATGGATATTGAGTATGCCTATGGATTTAATGCATTATTCTCTTATTTTGATGATGTATATTCTGATACTGATGTTCATTGTTCACATATTTTAGTCCCTTCAATGTCTTCATCCATATAGTACCAACCTTCATTGGAAATAAAGACATTTTCACCAAATATCAAATACTCATACATGTTTAGTGGTTGGTTATTAACTATTATAATTGCTAACAATCTCCCGTTTGAAAGTGAAGAAATGTTTTTGAATATTTTTAGGGAAAACATTAGATTAATTGGGTGGAACTTGGATGAAATATTAGGTATTAGCCTCTCCATTTACATGCATAGGATTATTTTGGATGATGGGGATAAACCAGTTTGGCATCCACAAAGGAGACTTAATCCAACTCTTATATAAGTTGTTAAAAAATAATTTGAAAATTTTCTCAAGGCAGATATCATTTATTCCATTTCATATTCTCAGTGGGTGAGTCCTATTCAGGTTGTCCCTAAGAAAAGTTTTGTTACTATTGTTAGAAATGAGATAGAGGAGTAATTTCTAATGAGGGTACAAAATAATTGGCATGTGTTTGTTGATTATAGGAAACTATATCAATCCACTCATAAAGACTATTCCCCCCCCCATTTATTGATGAAATGGTTGAGAGACCATCTAGGAAGACACACTATTGTTTATTGGATAGATTTTATAGATATTTTCAGGTTCCTATAGATCTATAGAATCAGAAGAAGGCAACATTAACTTGTCTATTCAATACATTTTCCTACCAAAGGATTCTATTTTTAATTTTTAATGCCCCAGGTACCTTCTAGAGATGCATGGTGAGTATTTTTTTTCATATTTCATTAAGACATACATGTAGTAATTTATGGATGATTTTATATTGTATGGATCTTTATTTTATGAATGTATCTTTTGTTTATGAGAGTTGTTGAATCATTGTATGGGAATGAACCTAGTTTTGAACTTTGAGAAATGTCATTTCATGGTACAACATGGCATTTTAATAGGTCATGTAGTGTAAAAACATGTAATAGAGGTTTCTATATCTATGGTCTATATTATTTCATCCTTTATATATCCTTCATGTGTATGAGATGTTAGATCATTCCCAGGCCATACAGGCATTTATCAACACTTCATTAGAGATTTCAATAAGATCTCTCTACCCATATCTTGATTTATTTAAAAAGATATTGACTTATTTTTTTATGATTCATGCTGGGTATCATTTAATGAGATAAATAATCATCTTACCACTCCACCAATCATACAAACCCCATGGTGGGAGGCTTCATTTTGAGCTTATGTGTGATGCATCCAACTTCATGGTTGGAGCTGTCTTATCATAGAGGGTGGGAGGGCGATACCATGTGATAATTTATACATCGAGTACATTATATTTAGACCAATAAAATTAAACCAAAATGTAAAAGGAGTTTATTTTCCTTATATTTTCATTAGATAATTTTTTTTCATATTTATTGGGCTCTAAAGTAGTTGTTTTTTCTGAACATTCATCTTTGAGGTACCTCTTGATGAAGCTATATATGAAGCTCAGGCTTATCTGATGGATGATACTTATTCATGAATTCTATATTGATATAAGGGGAAATAAGGTGTTATAAAACGTGGTGGTGGACCAAATTAGTAGGATTAATCACACACTAGAGCCTGACACTTGGAACCAGGTACCACTCTAGGACACTTTTCTCGATGAGAATCTTTATGCACTCCCAGGTACACATCCTTGGTATTTTTATTTATTTAACTACCTTGTTGCCTCTAAAATTCCTGAAATTTTTTAAAAAATAAAGTTGAAAAATAAACGAGTGAGTCTAGGTTTTATTTATTTTATGATCCCTACCTATGGAACATGTGTAGTGACCAAGTTATTAGGAGGTGTGTTCTTGATCATGAGTTTGAGTCTGTTCTGCATTTCTGCCATACACTTTCATGTGGAAGACACTTTGGACCCCAAAAAACTTATAGGAATGTTTTAGAATCTGTATTTTATTCACCTAGATTATTTCACGATGCTCATGTGTTTTTTAATTCGTGATCATGTTTCTAACACAAAATAAAAATTTCGATGAGACATGAGATGCCCCAACACCCCATATTATTCTACAATATTTTTTTTATAGGACATTGATTTTATTGTTCCTTTTTTATGTTCATTTATTTTTTTATTTTGGTTTCTATTTATTATGTTAGAAAATGGGTGGACTCTAAGGCCACCGAGACTGATGATTCTCGAGTTGTAGTCAATTTTGTCAGGGCACAAATTTTTTGAAGGTTTGGAGTACCAAAGTCTATCGTCAGCAATCATGGGATACCCTTTTGAAATATGAAATTAGATTCTCTCCTTCATAAGTATGGTATGACACATAAGACTGCTACTCCATTCCACCACCAAACAAATGAACATAACTAGGTTTCAAATCGTGAGTTGAAACCAATTTTGGAGAAAACCATGCAGTCAAATATAGGAAGGATTGGATCAAGTACTTGGATGAAGTGTTGTGGGATTGTAGTATGGCATACATGACACCCATAGTTATGTCCCTATTTTGTATTTTCTTTTGGAAATCCTCTCATAACCCCATGGTGTTCGAGCATCATGCATATTGGGTAATAAATAAATTCAACACGGATTTGGACCGAAATGGAATTCAATAGTGGATGAAAATTCAAGAGATTTATGAGATTTTATTATCATCATATGGGAACTCAAGGTTCGACATAGAAAGATAAAAATAATGTTATGATATCAAAATCCAAAAAATATATTTTCATGTAGGGGAGAAATTCCAACTGTATAGTTCACGACTAAAGCAGATACCCAATAAGTTGCATTACATATGGTTAGGTACTAATGTTGTATCTAATGTTTTTCATTATGGTTTAGTGGATATCCCTTAATAGAACACATGAAGGATATTTATAGTCAATGGGAAACATTTTAAGGAATACATTGAGGTAATTCCCACCCATGATGTTGATTTCATTACATTGCATGACCCAATCATCACTTGACACTGTCTATCTATTCCTAACCCTTTCAATTTTATATTATTTTTCCTATTTAAAATTCTACATTTAATGTGCAAATATCATCTCATAGGTTCACATTGAGGGAAATGGAATATTTTAAGTGTGGGGGAGGGGAAAAAATTTTGGGGTAGCTATTTATAATTTTCATATGTTTGTTTTGTGTGTATTTTCTGTTAGGTTTTTGATTAAATTTTCAAAAAACACACAAAAACAGATCATGTAACTTTATCATTTACATTTAGAACATATGGAAACTTATTGTTTTTAAAATGAATTAGTAACATGATGATATTTAGAAACATTTAATCATCAAGGGTCGATTTTTATAAAAATAAAAGTCATTGATGATATTATTGGATGTGTCATTATAAAAACTTCAAAATTTTTACACCATTCATTGTGATATTTCTTCATGGAAAATTGGGTAATTTATTTCTCCACACAAATTTTCATACAACCATGAATTGTGAAATTTTTCCTACTCAATTTAAGTTATATAAAATTTAGTTAAAAAATTAATCTTATATCAATGTTTGGTTCATATATTCATTTTTCTTTTGATCAATTTCATTACTATACTGAATTGGCCTATGTGTTTGTACCTGATATCCAACTGTTTTACACCCTAAAAATAATAATAATAATAATCGTAATAACTAAGGGATTGATGAAATGTAAAAAATATGGGTATGTCTAGGTTAGAAGTTTAAGGTTTGACTTTCTGGAATTATTAATTGGGTGGGTCTTGAAATTTGATTGTAAAGGAATGTAGAATAGGTTCGGTGAGTTTAACTAGGTAAGAAGAATTGTTTTACATGACATGAATATATTGAATAAATCGTGGAGATAAGAGATTGAAATGGTTGGAACACACAAACATGTAGGAATTTAATGGCATGATATACCCAAAACTTGTTTTTCTATGATTATTGTCATTAATATCATTGGATTTTGTTATGATACAATTTATGAGACAATGACATATAATTTATTGAGATTGACTTTTAATGGGATTCTTACATTACCTATATTACCACTGTGGATTGAGGAATATGAACATGAATATCTCTTAACAATTTTTTCTTCTAGATTACATGATATGGGTTTTTTCTTGAGAGTGAAAATGTTTAGGTGTGGGGGTGTGATTGCACCACGATTCACTACTTTATTTCACCCTTACATCACTATTTTAAACTGGTTTTGTATTTAAAATTAAAATAATAACAACAAATTTAAATTCCTATTTTATTAAATTATTCAATGTTTATCACTGTTAAAAAGAGAAATTATACTTGTTTTGATGATTTTATTGTAGGAGGAGGTGGTTTAGAGGGTCAGAGATAATGTAGAAGGAAAATGGGCCAAACTACATGGAAGCCCAAGGATATATGTCTACTATTTTACATGTCCAAAAAAAATAAATGCATCCAAATGGGATGAAATTTTGTGAGATTATCCAAATCTTAGTGGTATACAACTCATATCAAGACACCCAATACCAATTCTCCCATCTTCTGTCCCAAAAGAACTGATCTTTATAGAGAACCGAATATGAACTTTTTCAAAATTTAGGTTTGGTGTTTTGACTATATAACCCATTATAGATTTCTAAATTCCTTGTAATTTTACATGGTTATAGTGAATATTCCATTCAAAAAAATTTATATTTTTTCCAATTTAGGATAATTCCATTTACCAACCCAAAAAACTGATACGCAAGTGGTATCTAGAAATATGGGTGGCCAAAACCACTTCCCATTTTTTCTATAAAAGGGAACCATGGACAACACATTTGTGAGTTCTACCAAGGAGTGAAGTGATTCCTTTTTGGAGTTCTATTGGATTCATCTCATCACCTTGGAGGTTCTATAACTCTGTATACTCATAGGGATATCTCTTGAAGCAAGGATCCCTTCATGGAAGCCTTCTTCTTCTCATGTTGTAAAATTTTTGATTTCATAATAAACATATTATTTTCTATTATATTTATTATATTTTATTAAATATTATTATTCTATAATCATAAAATTTAGGCTGTAAATCAAGAGTAGATATGTGATTGGGTTATACCCTTTCCATGACCTTTGATAATGAAAAACTTTCCTATGATGACTATAATACCCATGGAAGAGTAGTTTTTTCTTAGTAATTGATCTAATTCTCATCATATTCACTTATTTGTTTTAAATAAATGAGATACTATAATTACCATAATATGATACATTAATTGAGTTTTTAACTTAAAATAAAAAAATTAATAAATTGAACAATTTACACAAAACTTGTGAGGTTGAGTAATGTGTTAATTGTGAGAGAGAAATCTTAATTGGTAAAACAAAAACACATGGTCAATTTTTAGAGTTAAAATATAATTCCTAAACTCAATTAATCCTTATTTACAGAATGGATATGTTCCCTAATTTACCACTGACTATAAGATATCCTTGGAATGACAGTCAATAGAGGGTTCTACGATTTCATGTTTGGAAGCTATCATAGGGTTCAATTCATTTCATCATTTGGTTAAGTTAACCCCTATAGGGTTCGAGAGTTCATAAATTAGGGGATCATAATTAAGTAGAGATTAATCTAAATGATAATTATTAATAATTAAGTGAAGAGGTATTTTTATATCCATTACACCTTATAAAAATTGTTTTCTAAAAAAACATATTCTCATTGAATTTTCTCAATCCCATCTCAAAAACAAAAATTAAAAAGGGAAAAAATACAATCTTATTTCAAAATACTTGTCTTATTTTATAAAAAATAAAAAAACCCCACAATTTTAACAAGTGTGTTTAATTTAATTTAATTTATTTTAAAAATACCTTTAATATGTTGTTTAATTAATTCCTCCTTTGAGAGATAACCTTAGACAACCACTCTACTTCACCTAAATAAACAAAAACCACATTTCATTTTAGAGCACACATGCCAGTACCTTTCAAAAACATAACCCCAAACACCACATATATTAGTTGGAATGAGATGATAACATTTTTACTTCTGTTACCAACCTAGGTGTTCCCAAATACCCATGGGTGGATTTACACAGTGCTGGTTGATATGGAATTACTTTCAAGGAGGTGGTTATTTGGGACCGGTGTCATTCCTGATACATCATTTGAAGGGAATCTTGGAAACCCAAAGTAACCACAGTTTAAGGATTGTTAAAAATTTTATGAAAATAAGAAAACACCAATAAAACCTCATAATCCCTTGCAATGGTGCTGATTCTAGTTCTTAATAATTTTTCCAAACCATCGTGGACATTGGTGTAGTTTTATGGTCATTCTTCTGAATCACATAGTCGCCATTGCATGCTCCCCAAGTTTTTAATGGCCCTATGAAACCATAAACTCCTTACTGGATTACTTAAAGATGATAATTACCTATTGAGGACCAGTAATACATGAATACTTCTAGACACTTGGTCATTCTCAATGAAAACCCAGAGCACCAGTGACAATATAGGAAAGATCGTTCTGATTCACCCGATTCAACTGTGTTCATTGAGTTTCCAAAAACATCAAGATCATCATTACCATAAAAATTAAAAATAAGTAAAACTACTATAAAACATGCCTCATAAGATTTGTTGAACCTTTTGGGGGCCTATTAGTGTAAGGGGGCCCAATGAATCCACACTAAAGGCATCCCAACATGCTATCACCACTAGTACAATTGAGTCAATAGGACACCCTTGGGGGAAGGAACTAAGGAGATCTCAAATACCCTTTGAAAGTAGGGAATATAACCATAATGATTATTTTTCCAAATCAATGATTCTTTATCATCATATCATACCATCTATTCCCCATGTCGTTTATTTTTCCTTATCCTTGAGTTAGATACTAGTGATATCGACCTTTTTGGTATTGGATGCTCAACCCCAAGCTATATGGGATTCAGATGATCAGATAAAACATTTCCAATCAAATATATGGCTAGTGAAATATAAGGAAGTTACCCAAGGATGATTTGGTGTTTTGGGTTCTTTAGTATCAAAAAATAAGTTTTATAAAAACTCATGTTGATGTCATCCATTTCACTTGGGACATGTCCGTATCCATTCAACATGACAACAATTTCCAAGAAGTACTTAAATGGTGTATGATTTAAGTATGATAATCCTAGTGGGAGAGACCTTCTATTAATGGATAGAAACATATGACAACATGCGATCAAATGGAATGCTAGGTTGATCTGTAGTGGGTGGTGTGAATATTGGAGTATGTGGAGAATCAATTGATTGTATGGATAGTTCATCCCAAGTCACCAATGGACTTTCAGGATCTATAGAAAAAAAATTCTATTTCACCTCAAATGATACTCACTCTTTTTTACCACACAGAAAACCAATCCTCACCATGGATTTACACCGATGTATTCATGAGATGTTTCCTTATTACTATATTATTCTAGAGGAACCACTACTTAGATGGTGTCCAAAGGGATTAAGTTTATGGGATGTCCTTAAAAATAGTGCACTGATATAAAAAATGTCACAATGAATCATCATGAGAGTGAATAACTAGCTCAACACTCAAGAAACCTCATTGTTGGTTCCAGTTCCCCCATGAAATTAATCACAAGATCATTCCAACCCATGATCCAGAGGTCTTGGAATCTATATCCCATCACATTCCTGAGCATGATTCACCTTGCCTTAATCTTATGCATATATTTAGCCATAGGCTTTATTTTACACCCATGAACAAAATGCATTCTAATCCAATACTTTGGTGAATATCGATTTGGTGAATGGGGATGCCTACTAGATCTCTCAAATATGAGTTTACCTATATGTCTCTGGTACTAATTGAGATTCATGATAGGGGTTCATAGCCATGCGCTTATTCCCACATCTACCAACTCACAAAGAACTAGATATTACTGAGTTGATCATTTATTACTATAAAAAATTTCACACACTATTGAATTGGTAGTGAAATCAACAATTCCAATGCTAACCTATCTCAATTCGAATGTCATACTTTTCTCTATGAAACCATGTGAGTGTAATCATTGGATAAATCAATGATTTCACTCTTTATTGAACATGTTGGCTGAGTCGTAGAACCCCAACACCATGTATATCCTTCATATATTCACGTGACATCAATTAGTCCTATTCATACTCAGTGTATGGAAATGATAGTTATGCTTAGAGTATAAAGGGGCCCATGTGCTCACCCTGAACCATCAGTCACCCTAGTTCTCGGGAAACTCAACACAAACTCTATCATCCCATATCATCATGAAATACCTAACCCAATATAAAACATATTCATTTCACTTAATCCTTCCTATACTCCCACCCTTCGGGGTCATCGTATGAGTAGGTCATTTTTTCACCTCGGTGTTATTCCAACTGAGTCCCTATATCCATTCCATGGACTTCCAATTAAATTAGTAGGGTTGGTGTGGTATATGTGCCTTTGTCCTTGACCAATCTTAGTAGTAATAACACCACCAAAACTCCATGATCCCCATGACCATTCCACCATATCTTTGACAATCCAATGACTAGGATCAATAATCACCATTTAGGTGCCAATTTTTTGGTTTGGAGTTTGATTCATGACTGGTTCATTTAATTGATGGATATATAGTCATGGTGTGTTAATGGAGATGATACTCTTGAGCAGTTCATTCAATTTATAGAGTACTGAGGTTGACTATGGCTAGAAAGCAGTCGCTTGACTTGAAGGATCATCATTGGAGGATATTGAGATTTTGTAGTTAAAGTGTGGTGATAAAATCATTTAAAAACTATGTGTGGAGGTCAATATACATGTTGGTGGTATTGTAGTTGAGTGGGGAAGGAGCATGGATAAATTATTTCAAGTTTATACAAGTGTTGGGTATGTATAAATGAAGTGATGATAAGACTACTAGTCTTAGAGATAATCAATTAGAAATCCACCATCCTTATCATGTTTTGGTGATTCCATGTTCAGTAGTGGTATTTTATTCTCTAGCTATCCAT
This sequence comes from Viscum album, assembly GCA_963277665.1. Classification (NCBI taxonomy): domain Eukaryota; kingdom Viridiplantae; phylum Streptophyta; class Magnoliopsida; order Santalales; family Viscaceae; genus Viscum; species Viscum album. Next base: position 565,796,632 of record OY728153.1, on the reverse strand, counting down.
GCCTGGGGGATTCCCAGTAGATGAAAAAAGGAGATGATCTGAAGGGATATATATTATGGTACCCCTACTAGGATTATATATTTGTTCAGTGTACTAAAAAAGAGTAAGACTCTAGAGGGTCAACAATTTATTTTTCCTGATTTCTCTATCTCTTGTTCAACTATGTTGTGCGAACATTAAGAGAGTCAGGTAAAGGTTTGGGTTTTGGGGAAAAATATTCTTACATAGTTTGAGTGGCCTTTTACACTTAGGGACCTTGATGAGGATGAGACTTGATCTAGGAAGGCACAAGACTGATTTTATAGAATCAATCAAAGTAAAGAGGAATAATTTTGATTAGCTGATATATCATAAAGGTTAGGGATGAATCATTGGTAATAAATATCACATTTTTGTTATATTCTGGTCATATATAGAGATAAGTAATTTTACATTAGGATGAAGAAATAAGATTCATTGAATCTCACTCCTTTTCCCATGATAGGTTCATACTGACCTCTTTTATCTATAGGGATCCAGATCATGGAAAGTACACTTTTACTTCATCTCCTATCTCCAAGTGAGTTCACTTACTTCAGAGGATAGTTGAGCAATTATTAAATATTGAATAATAGATAGAAAAGGTGTGATTTTTAAGTGTAAATCCACATAGAATCAATTTAATAACCTCATCCTACCAGTCAATAGAATCAATTGAGTAGATTTTCACTTCTCTCAACAGACTCATCATTACATTCAATCGTGATTCACTTGATATCTTATATGTGGCGATATTTTTTAGACATAAAACTAGACTCTTATTTTATTTTTTTCCTTTTTTGGAAGGATTGAAAGTAAACCCCCCTGATTCCACCCAAAAGAACTATATATATGAGAAAAACATGATGAATATATCCCTCTATAAAAACTTCTGAAGTAGCATTTTACAATACTCTTGGTCCAAACACTATGAGATAAAACTATTCATTAGTAGTAGGGTCATATTATTGATTTTTTAGGGATTTATACTATATTAGATACACTATCCTTGGAGTATGTAAATGAACACTAACATGATACACTCTTTTCATTTCAAGTGGAGATATCATCAAATTATTGGGTTTTAGGGTTGAAAATGAAGGAGAATCAGAACATGTGATATTTAATACCTCATGAAATTAGTGCTCAATCTTAATTAGGGGTAAGTACCTCTTACTTTTCATTTGATTTATGAACTAAAATGATGGAGTTATGACATGATGGAGACATGACATGATAGAGCCATGAAATGATGGATACATGACATGAAAGATACATGAAATGTCTCTGTCATGTCATGTATCCATAGTGATCAGTGTATGCACATAGGATCATAGTAAATTATTCATGATTGGTCTTGTATATTCTTTTAAATATAGAAGTTTCATGCCATTTGTTATTTCTAATTAATACAATAGCCTTTTTATTAAGTATCGAAGGCATGCCTCATTGTCTCAATAAAGCATATCATTACTTAAAATATAATTTAAAATAGAACCTCACTATTAGAGGTAAAGGAAAGGATAGACCCCTGGAAGAATCAAAACAAATATTTTGGTTCCATACCTAATAGAAGTGAAAATATACCATAAGGACGACATATAGTTGGGGTTGGTTAGTCACATAGGATTTTGTAACACCACAAGTCAGTACTAGACATGCCGTCAATAAATTAAAGCATGGGCCTTGAAAAGGAGTTAGTTTAATAATAGTATGAGTTAGCTATATTTCTATGAGTATATTTTTATATGAGGGGAAAGTGGGGTAGTAACTCCTTAAATTGAAATAGGGGCTATGTATATGAAGAAAATGTGGGATTGTGTGCTCGAGGCATCAACCACCCATTCGTGTGGTGGTGTTACATGTTATAGAGGGGCTCATGGGTTTCCTCATCAAGTTTTTCATGAATGGATAAGGCCTTTTCACATTAATGTACAACTCAGGACAGTTGTTTATGGAGGGGAAGCACTTTCTAGTCTGATCCAGAAAAGAAACATCATAGCCATAGGCTACTCATCAGAAATTGGCTACTAATATTTTTTAAGTGATAGTGGTTCTCTATTCTATTTAAAATAATGATATCAAGGGAAAAATATACAACCTTATGAAGGCCCTTACCATGAAATGAGAAACTAGGGATAGAAATTAAATAAAAGAAAAAAAAGAAACAAGGAGCTTGAGACAAATGGGATAATGTTTTTTTTTTCAAAATACACATTTTTTGGAATGAAAAGATGAAATCACTAGTACTGATAAAATTTTGAAGAGTTAACATAAATAATAAAAAAAAAGAGATATGATGCTTATAGAAGGATGACTTGGAAAATAAATCCCTTATAGGGTGATCTGAGCCAACATTAGTTTAGTGGTGAAGAATAGGCCTTATCAAAGGAAAATGAATACTAGATAGAACCATGAGCTAAATTAATAAGATAGAGTGGTGAGTGAAATAAATTTCTATGATCATGAATTGAATTAGGAATTTTAGTTTTCTTTTATGGGTGAAAATACTTGAATATGGATTGATAGTTTGGGCAACATGAGTGTTCTGAAAAACCAAAATTTCAATAAAATAATACTCAACTCAAAATTCATTTTTATGAGAGTGATCACTATGAACACTTAGAAAAGTTGATATACTAGGGCCTTACACTATATAATAGGGTGATTAGTTGGATCGAACACCCTTTGAGAATTAGTACTCTACTCTAATAGTTAATTGAATACTAAAAATTATGACTGAGTGAACACAATAAGCACCATGAAAAGAAGATAGATCAAACTACTTAAGACACATCATCCATGAAAATTCCCTTATTCTTTCCCTTGTTGTTTACCCATGCTGGTACAATAATAGTAATAGACTCCCTTACAAATCATCAATGCATACTAGAAACTTCAACTCAAGGTTCAAGTGATACAATTCACGATGTAAATAAGACCAGGTCGATTGGGATAATAAGAAATGTACATGATCGACACTATTAGATTAGAGTACTGAGTACATAAGGGAGATAGATGTGAGTGAAATGCCTCTCATATAGTACTAATTGGCTGGGAAGTTCTTCTTTAATAGGTGAAGAATGAGCTAAGGTATTTGAAACATTTTATTGAAAACATGAATGAATACAATTGTACATTGTAAAGATGTACATTTTTTAAACTCAAAACCTGAAACATTCCCATTGTTTATCTCTTTTATGGACTCTAACAATACTATTAGAGTAGATTTATGAGGTTTTCAATCTTTCACAAATTTCTGTGATTGATAGAAGGAAATGGGACAGATTCAAAAAAATATCTAAAACCTCTTGAGTAAGGTGAAAACATGGTCACATTACAAACATTCCCTTGTATCCTACATCTTTGAAAGACCCTAACATAACATGAGTTGAAGACCATATTTGACCCTATGTTCCCAAAAAAGGTGAATTCATAGAAAATAAAAATGAAATTGATACATAAAACTTATGGTATAACCTTTCAAACATCTTATGATTCAATTTTTACATATCATGGAGGTGGAAAATGATCAACATGTGTTCATTTTCTCACTCATAGAGTATATGCACAAGTAGAAAGTTTCCTTAGCCTGAGAGTTGTACTAGTTTCAATATATACCTCACTAATTATAAGAAAATTCCTAAAATGCTCAATGAGATTAAAAAAATGATGGAAGAAAGTTTAACTTGATCATACTTCATTTTCAAGGTTTTTGAAATGTATCCCACTATTAAGTATAAAGAAACTGACATAGTCAATGCACCCTTCTTCTCTAAATTTTTCTCCACATAGTGGTGGGTAGGGAATGTGTCTAATTATATCATCTAACAAAGTTAATATATGTATCTAAGAAAGAGTAAAACACTTGTATTCTCATTTATTGACAATGTTATTAGATGGTTTATGAATTTCATGAGCCTATATCCTTCACTACAAATACAAGATTGTGTTTATTTATCTGATTGATGATCATAAAATCATGTTAAGATAGAAATGTCATGATTTGATTACTCTAGGTTCACTGAAGGTGAGTAATAACATGACATAACATCATTGTTCACCTTAGAAGTATACAAAAGCAAGGTCTATTTCAATCATATTGACCATTATCGACCTCCATAGGTTTGATCGAACATTATTCACCTACCTGAGTACTCTAAATATCATTTTGGGAACACCTAGTGTACATTTAGTGTAGCCGAATACAATCATTGGGTTCATTTACCAATATTTACAGGACTTCTATGAAAATAAAATAGGATCACCACTTTGTTCCATATTTATCATTCCCATGACCTAGCCCCTCATGTGGTAGTGCTTGAGGGTGAATCCCACTGGGTAGCAGTTGTGAATTACTGCATGTAGAAGTCTACTTAAACCATCCAAATTTTTATTGGTACATATCTATGGCTATTGTTGTATTAATTTTTTCTATTTGATCATGAGTTTAGGTAAACTACTATACCTTAACCATCAATGTCAAATGGTTACCATTACACTGAGCATTTTCATACCACTAATACACCAACTACGTCTCAAACACCATACTAAATTAATGAATCTATCCTTGAGTATAATATATCTATAATAATAGAGAGAAAATAGAAAAAAGGTCTATCGAGTCATGAAACCACAAAAAACAGGCATTTTGTTTTGTTCTCACTGACGCTTCACTCATATAGAAAACTAAGAAGGGTCACAATTACACTTTATAGATACATTTTACTCAATATAAAAATGCTAACTAGTGTTTGGAATGAACATAGGTGTGAAAAAGGTGATATGGTAGGGGACATGGGATCACTAAAAAGGATGTAATTTCAATAGGATCTCTCTGATTCATAAGGATCTCATGGTCACTTTTCAGATAGAATATTCTAGTATGTATACTGAATGAAACGACGATAAATATTTCCACCAACATATGAAAAAATACATGTTGGGAACCAGAACACTCCAAAAAAAGTTACTAAACTTGAGTCAATTGGTATTGAGAGGTGTATTTGGGTATATGGTATATATGGGATTCCACTAGTCAATGGATTTTTAAGAATTATATCATTAACTACGTAGTATTGGGATTATGGGCACCTTAGCTTTTGGATTAGAGGACACAACAATCCTATTATTTTTTAGGATGAACAGATGAATTGATTTCTTTTTAACATGACCATCGAGATCACCTTGGACCATCAACATGGGTACTGGCTATTTGGAACCCTGAGGTTCAAGATAGGTAAACCTCAATGTAAATCCCATGAATAAATTGAGTTATTGGGATTTTTTCTTTGTTGGAATTTCATCCCCAGGGACCTCTCACCATCCCCCACCACCCTTCCCTTTTAGGTTATCTAATTCCATGACCATAACATTATAGCTAGATGATTTACACTGGAAGATTCTCTCTAGTTTAAAGGGGATTCATTTGATGATGGAATGTGATTGGTTTTTTAGTGCTACTTTATTAGATTATGACCTTGTAGGATGGCTGGAAAAAACCATTGTTTGGTCCTTCAGGAAATGGAAGTGACTATGTTACCCCCATCAATGACATTTCAACCTCTTTACCATGCCCCGAACTACTACTTTATTATCCCTTGACCATTCCATTACCTATTCTATTTTTCTTTAGGAAGGGAACAAACTCATAAACAAGGAAAACCTATGATTATACACTCTATTCAAAGATGAAATGTTGTGGCCAAATATGGGGAATATCTTGGAAATGATCAGGTAAATTCCATCCTAGCCACATTCTACTACTTATATTATACCAAACCTAGGAGTACCTATCCTAGAAGGGCTAGTGAATGACTAATGACCTCTTGGGATCATTGGGTTAGGCATACCATTAACCTTGGAAGGATGGACCCCCTAAAAACTATCTTTCAACCTTGAACTGCAATGGCCTTAACTTATGAAGCATGGGGATGGGAAGAGGTTCCTTAGAGTAAAAGTTCATATCACAGGGCATCCATGGTTGGTGATAGAACATAGCGAATAGAACTGATTCATATGGAAATATCCTTTAAATAGTGTGAAAATCTTCTTATTCTAGGTTAGATATTTTTGATGCTTTATTCTGGGGACACACACCATTTGTGATGATGCACATCTATTACCGCGTATTTCCTCTTTCCAAACGAAGGTGGATTCTAACACCATGATTGGAAATATTGTCTCCTTGATCAAAACATGTTGATGGGATGTTAGTTCCTCCTTACATGGATTCCTCCATGGAACCTGTTTCCTAGTACGTGACTCCCTCATATATTTTATTCATGTTTAGGAAAATTATTATGAGTGCCATATTGTGGTGGATTCTAATTAATTCTGCTACTTCTATCTCAATAGGGCATCCATATTTAGTTGAATTAGTTGGTAATGATGGGTTTGTCTTGGAATCTTGAGATGTTTTATAGTTTGGGAATCTGTAAAGTCTTCCAATTTTATGGTGAGGGTATCCTATTCATTGGTTATTTTAGGAATGGAACTTGAGGCATCCCATATCATTTACAGGGTAGTTTGTGTTGGGGGCATAGAACATTTGAATCCTATTTCCTCAAGCATTCAATATTCATTTCTCAGAGTAGAGATTTTGAGGATTTCAATGGGGTCAAAGGTTTATGGTATTGTGGGGACATAATAGGTTGGTAACATATTTAATGTCTTGCGGGGAAAGGTTTTTATAGGTTTAACATATTATGGTGATAGACTAGTCATATGTTTAATGTCTTATGGGGATAGGTTGATCACATGTTTAATGTATTGTGGGGATAGTTTGGTCACATGTTTAACATCTTGTGGGGACATATTGTTCATAGGTTTGATGTCTTGTGGATATAGGTTGGTCACAATTTTAATATATTTTGAGGACATATTGGTTTGTATGGTAGGTGGTTAAGTTCCTCCCCATGGGGGAAGATGATCACACTTTGGGTGAAAAGGGAAAGTATGTATATATGGGGGAATAAGATCAAACTTAGTGGTATTTATCTTATCAAGGATAATACATTCACATTTTGTAGTAGTGTTGGGGGATTGTGAATGAACCTCAGGGAGGTATCCCAGATGCATTAGGAAGTTAGGATTGAACGTTAGGGAGGTGAAACAATTATTTTGGGAAGTTGGCATTGAACTTCTGGGAGGTGTCCTAGATGTTTTGGAAAGGTGGTAATGAACCTTAGGTAGGTTTCCTATGCACCCTGTTAGAATACAAGGATAAAAACCCACGTAGTTTGATGTTTCAATTTAGGGTCATGTGACAAGACCAATCTATGTAGATTAATATCATTCGGTAAGGATGCTCGTGTTGTGAAAAAAGAATCAATGAGGTATGGTGTGGGGATTACACATATGATCTTCTTGAAATGGGAGTCACATACTATAGTGTGGGAGGTGGTTTCATCCCATGATGATCACATATGGGGAATCCTGTGTTTATCACATAGGGTAAAGATAAAGTCTAATGTCATGTGCTGAGGATGTTGTGGTGTAGTTTAACATCATACAATTAGGATTATGGATTATTGAATTTAAATTCATGTAGCTCACAATATTTGGGGGCCTACCCCCAGGGAAACCATATCAAAGTAGGATATGAGGATATAGAACTAGTTCTCCCTATAAGGAATGGAGGGGAGTTCACCGTGGTGACGCAACTCTTTGAGATTATGTTTCTACTTCTTAGGAACCTATAGGTGGCACATAGTGTAAACACTACCATGGAGGAGTAGAAACTAGGGGTCCTGAGGTGAGGATGCCTATACTTAAGAGAAATAGGCATTAGGTTTCCTATGCTTAAGAGGAAAAGGAAACACAAATTTCCAAGATGTTACATAAGAAAAAGGATCAAACATGGGGGTTTATGATATCTGTCATGTGGAATATCGAGGCATGATTGGACTATGTTTGAATAGATGTAAGAGTATTGGGTACTCAACTTTCATAAAAGTTTGTCTATAGAAAAGAGAAACCATGAAGAGGATCGATGGATGGGTTTTACAAATCATGGGGGTTCATGAAGATAGAGGGTTTTTTTGAAGGACATGGGTCTCATGGAGGAATATCTTTTGTGAAATATAGAGACCCTACCTCAGATTAAAGTCTTGGTTCCCATGGGGAAGTTTTATTGAAGGAAAATTATATTAAGAAACCCCAAGAGCCTCATGGGGATTTAATCTTATGTAAAGGTTGTGCACCTTCATTAAAGTCATATACACTATATTTTGAGCTTCTCAATAACACATGATATTTTTTTTCTGAAATATGGCTAATGGTAGAAATCCATTTCTTATATTTCTCACTAAGGATGGATTTTGATGAATTCAGAGCTTTGGGTGGAATTACAAAGTTTGTGTCCCCTTAAAATTTGGATGGGGAAGGTATTTATAGGCCCAATGAAGGTTGAGAGTTACATTTCATGAATGATAACATCATTAACATAATATGTTGAGTTTCATAAGGTATGGGTAGTTCTGCAATGAAACATGCACTACATGGTGGTTACTGCAACAACCTCTACAACGGGTGCAGACCTCCGTGATTGGACTTACGCTACACTGAGATTACCACCTCATCATCGATAGTAGTTGGTGACCTTTTTGAGGTGTTGGGAAATCATGAATGTCTGGAACTTTTTGAATCCAGAACCATAAGTTTATTTTAGACCTATTTTAGCTTCAAACCACCTCAAAATGCATGTGGATTTCTTGAAATCTTTAGTAATAAATATTTTCAACCTAAAAAAAATTCACCCTTAGAATGGGAGATGGTGTGGGAGAGTAGTTCCATATTATGAGGGAAAACCATTGAAAATTGGAAATTTCCAAGTCTTATTTGAAAAAATCAGCTTGGACATATGCCTATAAATAAGTGTTGGGGTCCTATAGGGTACCATGAGATCTTTTTCTAAGATAGGCCATTGCTCTCGTTTCATAAAAACCACAAACAGCACAACCATTTTCTTATTATAATCCTTAACACTCATGAAACTTTTTCACTTCCATGACTATTTCTTATGAAAATTATATTTTATTATAGAAATAAATTTCATGAATGCGACCTTCGTGAATCAAGACCTTCACAAACAAGAACTGAATTTTTTTATGTCCGGGGGATGGAAGATGAAGGTGTTGAATCTATAAAGGATCGATGAAGGGAGATGGATGAAAACATCATGATTGAGAAGATATTAAATATGGAGTTAGGTTAAAACATCCATAATGAATTGTTGATAGAGACACAACAAGAATACATACTATGAAATAGGTTACTTATATACATATTTTGAATGAGGGATGATGTGTTTGTCCCAAATGCTGATCTAGATGATCCTACCTATTAATTTTGAATCTACCTTGGATTATACCAATGGAATAGGTATGCCACAAGTCATTGTAAGAAAAACCACACATAACTCACTAATCACATTATATGGAACATTGTGATCAATATCAATGGGAAAGCACTTACTAAGGAGATGACCCCTCTTCAATATGAGAACTTCCTCAAGGAGTGTGTGAAAGACCATCTCAAAGGGTGGATAGAAGCCTGGGACCTATTCCTGGGTGGAAACTTGATGACTGAATGGGACCAAGCATATTGGGTATTCAATTCCAATCATGAATTCACAGTGGAACTAAAGTGGGCAGGGCTTTATGAGAAAGTATAGACGTCACAATTCCATGTTTACAACCACAAGGATAACTTACCATATCTTCTGAGCAGGGTGTCACCAAGGACTATAATGTTTCATCTATATCACAAAGAGGTCTACACAAGCCTATGGGACCTCAACCAGATTGAATGGATCCCTATTTAAGGGGATATTTATGATGAGTTCCACCCCATCGAGGATGTATGAGATGACCAAGAGAAAATGCTTATGATAGAAATGGTTCTTCTAGACCTGGTGTAGGGGATGGATGAAAAAAATTCAAGGATAAAGGATATCTAATTTAATAATTGGAATAGTTTATTTTTAAATAATCTTGTAGACATGCTACATGGGAGGCCTTGATAGTTCCTGAAATCATTGCAGTAAGGGAATGAGCACACATATTGGAGGATCCTGGAGGTGAGGCAGTGGAATCTGTTGGGATACAATGTGAATCTTAAGGAACCCAATAAAACTGGTGGGGTTCATTGTGGTTATAATATATCGGTGGATTCTTCTAGTTTATGATGCTTATATGGGGGTGGGAACGGGCAACTACTTCATGGAGGTGATTCTTGTAATGGGTATCACATCAACTCATTAGAACTAGTTATAGGAAAGTTATACAAGGTATTATGCCACATATTTCAGGGGAAAATCCATCTATGAGTATGGGCCCTTCCATTTACTATATGGTTGGGTTTCTGCAGATATGGGGGGATATGATTACCCAAACACGATCTCCCCTCCTGGCACCAATTTTTGACCCTCAATGCTCAACATCACCTGGAGTCATCCCCTAAGCCTAGGTTTGGTTTATGTACTATCAAGGATTGGGATAGAAGTCCACTTAATTTTCTACTCAGTGTCTTTTCTAATGTTAATGGTTATCGATTATTAAATGAAAACTATTGACCAGTGTTCATACATCTTAGACATTTGAGGTGGGTTATTGGTGGCCATGGTGGATTGAAAGTAAATGTTTGAGTCATACACACAACACTGGTTCATGTGGAAGTTTTTATGTATTTAGTGAATCACCCTAAAAGTTAATATTAGGGTATGTACCGAGATCAATCCTCTGGTTCTCAAGTAGATCTAGAGGATGTTCACGTGAAAAGAAAACATGGGTTGAAATAGGATACTACTTGTCACCACCACTTATGGGATCATCCACAAATATGAACTAAGATATAAGAGAATGTGTCCTAGGGATATAATGATTAAATGAACCATTCATGCCAATAATGAATAAGGGACCCCATAATCATGGGGTCATAGATGATAAGAGGGTAGTGTACATCATGGAGGTAGGGTTGGACCCACTGGTAGAGTAGTGGTTCTAGCTACATCAATAATTGGTTCTTCATATATGGAAGATCTAGTGAGGTGATAAGCAATATGCCTAGTGTACATAAGAAAGTGTCTTTAGGAGGAAGGTGGACCCTCCAGAGTGGTTCCAAGGGAATGAGGTTAGGTTTCGGGGAATTGGTTGTGCTTACCAGATTTATCCAATGATGCTATCTTTCCCAAAGCTTGGGAGATATGGGGAATCTATAGGCAACTCAACTCTCTATATGGGTTGTGGCTATGCCTTAATTATGATGGGATAATCCTTATCAGGATGGGCCATGTAAGGGATGGTTTCTAGGATCCTTTATAATATGTGGTGAAATATATCATGAAGATGAAATAAATGATAAATTAAAATGGAATTGTATGGACCTTGATGGACTAAGTGAGGATATTACTAGATATTTCCTCTACTAAAGAAATTACTAGGGGTCGATCAGATGCAATTGCAACTAGCCAAGAGGGGCCAGTGGAGCACATGAGCCTCAGCTCGGTTGGTGAGGGCTCGACAAGTTCATCCAAGATACCCGAGATCAAATATGGGTGGAGAAACACTTCTAGTTTACTATAGCAGTATTGTAGAAGGTATTGTTCAGTACTGTAGAAGTCAGGACTATTCATCCATGTGGCCTTCTGGGCCATCAGTTTGGTACTCAGATCCCTTAAGGATTTTGGGCCACCCAAGGCCTTCGGGACAATTGTCTCTTAAGGCCTTCAGGCCACCTTAAGGCCTGTGGTCCACCCCATGGCCTTTGGGCCACAAGAATTTGCAGATGTACCAGTCAGAATAGAAGGGGAAAAGTTCCATATAAGGATTTAGAGCAGGCACATTCACCAGAGTATAGCTAACCGTATTGGATGAACAAGAGGGTATGTCTTTGTCATCAGTACCGGGATTGTGCATCTCTTCAAAGGGCAACTAGCCAACCATCCCTACAAAGGTGGAGTGATGATATCATGACATGTTCTAGGGATGATTCATTCCAAGTTTTCTTGTCTGGGTGATTCTCTCTAAGACCTACATGTCATGTAATTGACTCTAAGTCTTTGGGCCTTGCTAGGGTTCCACATCACCCTTTGAAAGGTGGATTATCAAAAAAATGAAGGACTTTAGGCCATTCAATCGGTCAATAGGGGACAGTGGAGGAGGGATCCTTTGGACCCGATACCTACCTGGGCTCCCCTAAGGAAGGGGATATCACTATTGATCAAGTAAACTTCTAGGTTCTCTGGGCATTGTATAAAAATTGGAATTATTTTTTGACTCCTTTTTGAAATGTGAAAGAATAATTGATCATCTAGGAAGGGGAGGGTTTTGATGATCCTACTGTGGTGGTGGAGCAATCCCCAAATGTTGTTTTCATAGGCGGCCAACTGTCAGTTGTTGAGGAAAAGATTCTGAATGATGAATTATCTCTTTATTCCCAAGTGTTACCTAGTATCTTCTAAAAATATATTTTCCATGTTTATCTCATGGATTTGTACCAATATTCTTATTATGACTTGTTTTCCTCCTTCTAAATAGATCCTTCACATCCATATGTGGAGAATCTTTTTTGTAGTTGGGACACCAATCATTGTAGTGATATTGGTAATAGGAGGGATCCCATTGAATATCTATGAGATTCTAATAAACCTATATGACTCATATAGGTATTTAATTTTTGTTTACTTTCATTTTTAATCATATTTTTGACTCTACTAACCCCCATTTGTTTCTTTTTCACAACATTGTATCCTTTCCTTGTGAATCATCCTCCAGTGGTGATGCTCGAAGTCGTACCCCTAATTGAGGTGGCTGAGGAGGCTAATGTGGATAAGACTTACCGAGTAATATCTCTAGGGGATAAAATATCTTATAAAACACTATATGTGTTATAGGAGACCCTGGTGGTTGATCCTTCTTTGGAGTCATCACAAGAGGTTACAGTGGTGGAGTCCTCTTTGATGGAAAATGATGTCGAGGAGGATTATTGTATGGGTGAGAGTTTATAAATGATTTATTTCACTTCGAATCTAGTGCTCAATCCTCATAGATGGATTCTAGAGGCTATCCCCACAGCTAATGTTTTGGAGTCCTTTCCTGAGTACCATCTTGCACCGCATGAAGAATTAGAGGATTTTAGTTCTAATATGACTAAGGAGAACCGAGTCGTCAGATGTAGGGCTAGGAAGAGTGTTCATAATTTCATTTATCACACTCTTTTGGATGATTTTACAAGCCTCGTGTGGTCCCTTGTCCATTGGGTAGTAAACCATAGTAATAGTGGAGTGGAATCTCATGGTCTTCATGCACTGGCCTGATATTTAATTTTCGAGTGGGTATGGGTAGAGTGGAAGGAGTTTGATACTTCTTGGTACTAGGAAAAGTATGAAGGTACCAAGGTGCTCTGGGTAGTTGAGCAAGAACTCACTCAAATTGAGGAGTAGGCACATAAGTATAAAGTCATCACCAATTCTGAAGTGGTGACCATTAACAAAATAATGGTGCAGTTTGTGGTGAATGAGGCTAGGGTTACAGGGGTAGTATCTATAGTTACTGCGTGCCAAGCCAAGTAGGATCAGGTGTGAATTTAGGCCAACGAGACCCACCAGGTGGTCGAGGAGGAAGCAATAGATCTTGTTAATTGGAAAAAAGCCCCAGGGACCAATTTTAAAAGGTTTCTTGGACTCGATCACTCAATCAATGAGGCCGGGCCTTAAGGAGAACTTGTTTTTCTTTATTTTAAATAAAAGAGAGGCTATAACCTATGGATGAACCTCTTTAATGATGACTTCAGAGTTATTTGATTCAATTCTGGAAATTTTCATGTCTCCTTTTTCCAAATATAAATCACACTAGTAAGGTAAGGAGGCATAAACCTATAAGACTATTGAGTCTTTATAAATGTGAGAAAAAAGAGATAAACATAGCATAACTTTCTCTTATGAGAGTGCCAAGAGGGGTGTGGTCAAAATAATTCATCAACCATTGGGGGAATCCATATTAGGAAATATTTGGTTAGGGAGTGGGACTTAGAAGATCTGACTTTTTTTTCCTAATTTTCACAGGCGTGTGAGTGGGTTAATGCCAGGAGTGTTGGGTTATACCCAAACAAAGGGGAATATAGAGGATGTGAATCAGGACATCCTATAAATAGAACACAAAGTGGTAGCCGATTGAATGGGAATGAGTACTGACCACATTGGAAATGAAGGTCTGACAATCACACTATTAGGAGTGGGGAAAAATAAATGAGGGATGACCACTAAATATTCTTTAAACATGGGACATGTTATATTATCATCAAATGTCCTGCAAGGTGTGTACCTAATATGGGAGGTGAGCTATTTTGTGAGGCACCATCACCGTTAGGGGACCCATTCAGATGTGGAGGATGATGGAAGTACAAATCAAGGAGTACGCAAAGCATGGGGGTGAATATTAAAATATGTTCAGTTGGATTCCAACACTCATAGGATTACATCATTGGGTTTCAGATCACATTGGTTAAGCATATCGATCTGATTAGGGGTTATACTCACATTCTAAGAGGAATGTCATCTTGGTTTCCAAGAAATAATAGAGGATCTCACATGGAAATTTAGGTGAGTAACACTAGGGGTGTAAAAGGTATTCTTTATTTTATGACCTACAACCACACACACTTCCAAAAAATGGGTTATAAAATCATTGTTCATGTGTATGGAGAACTACCGCCTTACGAACATATGTTTTTTTTTACATTACCACATATCAAGGCTGAGAATAATGATGGAAACACTATATATATATGATATTTATTATTTTTATGATATTATTATGGTTCTATAATTGTTAAATCACACATACCTTCATTCTTTCCATTTTTTTGGGTATACGATAACATCGTTCGTGTGTACGGTAGACTAGCGCCTCATGAAGTGATGTGACTCGTTCACATTTTACATGGAATATATTAAGGATGGGTTTAATAAAAATATATTTTATATATGAAATAAAAATTATTTTATAATGATAATATATCATATACTTTTCTTTCTTTCAATATGAAAAGAAAATGGAAACCACGTTAATGCGTACTTATGACCTACCGTCTACGTGAACGGTGTATTTCATTTCCAATTTATATCATTTATAGATTATATATATATATAATAAATATATAAGATTTTTATATTATGGTTATCATTATGGGGATGATGGAATCATTATAGAGGTATGAGAACAAAAAAATATAATGAATCAAAACATTTATGAAAACAAAGCGGTTATTTCCCGAAACGTAACTTTAACATGAAAATTTTAAAATATGAGTAATATAATGTCATAATTAAATAATATATGGTATTATATACATTAATATTATTCTATTATAGATTTATAATAAACTTATATTTATTATAAAGGAGGTTTTAGTGTGTAAAATGTAATTCAAGACTTATGGTAAGAGGTTTCCATCTGACTTTTTTACTTTTGTGATCCACATGTTATATCCACAAACTATTTCTTCTATGTAGTTTATATAGTAAAAATAAATGTAATTTACGGTTCTTAAACATAAAATTATTGTTATTTACATTTCAATTTTAGTATCTCTCTTTCATGGGATCCACAGTTCAAAAGTTACCAAATCGGTAAGATATTTTTGTCTCAATTTTCCTTCTTTGGGATGTACCTTTTATTTTGAACCTATATTATTTATTACAGTGTATATAAAACAAATTTTACATATATTATCATGAATCGATTCATAGTAATGATATTTTATGTTATTCCTTCAGGGGTCTTATGATTCATGGTTACCAAAGTGGTAAGAGTTTTATGTTACAATCTCACTGTACTCGGGATTGTTTCTGATCAAGTCTCCAATTTTGAAATTTCATGATCTAAATATCAAGAAATATCATGAAATTTATTATCCTCTGTTTATTCATGATATCTTCATGCAATGGTATAATTTTTCCACTACTTGGTAATTAAGATAATTAATAAAATATTTTTAATAAAATCTGAATTTATTTATCTCTTTGATCCGAAATCAGTTTTCTTTCAAAACCATTTTTTCTAAAATATGGTTTCAAAAAGATTTTATAGAAAGTTATATTATCCTATTATTATTTTTAGAGGATATTTTTACTCATTTTTTAAATTTAACAAGAAAATTTTGAATGAATTTTAATTTCATTTTCCAAAAAAATGCCCATTTAGCTTTTACCAGAAATTTGAAAGGAACCTTTGTGTTTACATATACTGAATGAAAAAAATATTATAAAAACATGAAAAATAATTTCATTGAAGCTTAATTTTTTTTCAAATTTATATTCAAAGAAAAAGGTTCTCAAAAGGTTTTATGTTTTAAAAAGCATTTCCAAATTGGAAAGGATATTTTCCTCAAGAAATGTTATAAATGATACTTTCCAAATTATTTTCAATCTAAGATGAAATTTGTTGGTGTTACTTGTTAATTTTTGTGGATATTATCCAATGGTACCATTCACATTCTTTCTTATAATGGTTTATGTTTTTATGGCTTGATTTTTATGAAACTAATTTCTCTTTCACTGGTTATATTGTTATGAAACAAACCTCTTTTCACGAGTAATGCTATGATGAAATGATTATGAAGCCTGTCTCTTTTCCATAGGTTATGATGTGATGAAATGTTTATGATTCCCATTTCATTTCATGGGTTATGGTATGATGAATTTTTATGATCTTGTGGAACACATAAATATGGTTTTCATTATGAGATGTGTGGGACCTATATCTACCTCCAATGCATTGGGTAAAGATTTACATCTCATGAGATAGACAAGACTAGAATAGGGAGTGAACTCGGTTTAGTAATACAGGGATGTAACGATAAGAAAACTCTATTTAGTAATACATGACTGGAATGGGAAGTGAAACTAGTTCAATAATGCATGGCCAGTACGAGGAGTAATATGGATTCAGTAAAGTAATTTGTCTACTATGATGGTATTGGATGTGATCCTTGACTAATATGAAATGATTTTCTAGGATTATTTGAATAACACAAATTCCATGTCTTTTGGCAATATTATGCTATCACGGATCATGTTCATTAATTTAATTATGATTCATTTCTTATGAAATACCAATATTTATTCCATGATTCAATATTATGATATTTTATATATTGGGTATGCTTTTAAATTGTTATGATCATGTTCTCATACCCTTATATGCTCATGTTATGCTAATGTATCTCCTTTGTTTACCTTTACTGAGCATCTGAGCTCACCCTTTCTTATGTTTCCTTTCCAATGGTTATGAAGATGTGTATTATGTATGATATGTATATGAAGGGTTCTAATTATAAATAATGGAGATGATGTAGCTTACCTATGAACTAGTGTTTATGTTTCCATGTTTCTAAAGACACTAAATTATTATAGTCCTCAAGTGTGTGTCTGTGTAATGTAATAAATATTCCACAAAAATGATTTAATGTTTATATATAAAGATCCTGGGTTAATATAGTTGGTATTATAGGAAATTTTTATTTATCCTTTAGAAATTAGGATGAGAAAACCATGGATAGATCCCTGAGGACATGTATAAGGATAATTCTAAGGATGATTCAAAGTATAGAAAAATGTACTGTAATTTTGGTATAGGATAGAGTGAGTGGTTTTCTATAAATAGATCCCATTATAGATACTACAAGTTGATGTGAATTTGGTATAGATGTACCTAGGGGTAACAACCTACAAAAAACCGTATTGATCTAAACTCGATCAGGAACTAGTGTAAGACAAAAGGCCTTGTTGCACACCCATTTTGAAACTCCTGGGGGATATACTTTGTAAATTCACAAACTCTTTATGAACCATCATGAAGAATTTAAATAGAAGATGGCTGTTGGGCAAAAATCCCTCAAGGTAACTTTGCAGTATTTTTGGGTTGATTGTGTTTGTTGACAAAGCAGGTTTTCATGGATATTTGTCAAGTTCTTGAGAATTTATTGACAATCCTTGTTGACAAAGAACGATGACAAAGGAAAGGACGATCTGGAGGTGGTACAAAAGAGAAGTACAAGGTGGCGCTGTTTTCCAGTGTTTGCCAAATTTTTGGGGTCCAAAATTTGGAGTTTGGTGAGCATCGCGAAAAGTGGATTTCCATGAAGATCATAATTTAATATGGAAAGGGAATGAATTTCGTGAATATAGGATCCATGGTTTGGAAATCACGAAGACCAGAAGAATGGAGGTGGTGAGTCTTCGCGATTACGTCAAGCTTCGCGAATGGCAGAGGCTGAAGCGCATCTCGGCGGTGAAGGGCTTTGCGAGGGAGCTTCGCGGAGAAGGCGCGAAGGAATGTTGGGCTTCGCGAGGGAGCTTTGTAGAGAAGTCGTGAAGGTATGTTGACGGTGATTCTTCGCGACTACGTCAATCTTAGCGAACGGCAAAGTGCCGTGGTGCTTCGCGATTTGGACATAATTCCAGCGGAATCTTTGGAGCTTCGCGATTTGAGATGATATGGCGTTGACTTCGCGCGGAAGGGATTAGGGTCAGTGGAATCGCCTATAAATAGAGGTCGACCCCCTCGAGAGAAGTAGAGATAATTTTCAGAGAAAATCCATTGCTCTCGGTTCGCAGAGGTGGTTTACGAAGGCAGTGTGCTTTGCGAAAGGGGAGCTTTGCGGCAGTTATTTTAGCTCCACGAAAGGTGTGTGCCCCACATTGGCTCAGTGAGATTCGTGGAGAGGCAAGAGCTCCGCGACGGCCTAAGCATTGCAAAGGTCTATTCATCGTGAGAGTGCTTCGCGATAGAGCTTCGCGAAAAGGCAGGAGCTTCGCGAAGTCTTGTTTGAGCTTCGCGAAATTGGAAGCTTCGCGAAGTAGGGTACTTTGCGAAGGCGTTTCCAAAAGGAATTGCTCAGTGTTCTGAGGCAAAGTGGTATTCATCAGTGGATGAAAGTTGGACTATAACAGAGCATCCATCAACACTTAAGGATGCGTGTATTCATGAAAATGAAGAGACCTACAGGTCTATAAACTATGAGTGAATCCCTTCACAGAGCAGTGAGCTTAGGAAGAGGAAAAAGGTGATCCTCTCCACTGGCAGTGAGCCAGAGAGAGAGAAACAGGGAGTGACCCTTGGGAAAGCAGTGAGCTGACCCTAAACATTGTAAAGGCAGTGATCCTGGGCATAGAAGTGATCTAGCCTGAACATTGTAATCTACATCTAGTGAAGTTTAGAGGAATTGGTACGCACGACAACTTGTCGGCATATGCTCCTTGGACGTAGCCCAGTGAGGGTGAACCAAGTAAAAATCTTTGTGTCTGCCTGCTTACTTCCCTGTATTGCATTTGAAGCATCATCATCAGACAAAGAAGAAAATAAGTGATCATAATAAACACACAAGTGCAAACAAAGTGACCTTTGTAATAAAGAGGTCAAGATCCAGTGGGGCAGGAAGAATTTTGAAAAAGAATATCCATACCCTGATTCACCCCCCCTCTCAGGGTATATAGGACCCTATTGGCTCTAACAATTGGTATTAGAGGGATAGGTTGCTTTTATCAGATTTGTTTGCTCCGACTTGGTTTAGTTGATCTGTGTGTTTAAATAATTAGTCTTCTCTTATCTCGGTGAGCCATGGCAAAGGGAAAAACATCCAAGAAGAAGCAGAAGTCATGTGGTATTCCTTAGTGTGGAAGTATGTATGGAAAAAGTGTGATTCAATTAAAAGAATCAAATAGTTTACTGAAGGAAGGTCTGGATGAATCTGACAGGGAAAAGATTGATTCACTCAATCATGATGTTGGAATGACTGAAGTACATGAGCATCAGAGTGATGCTGAAACAGAAGAAGAAATTGAAGGAATAATAGATATGCGAGCTGATTTGGAGGCTTCTCTTGAGGAGATAGATGTTTGGAGAGCAAAAAAAAAAAGAAATCCAACAAAGTTGTTCACGATGCCAAACTCTATATGCAGCAGCAGGAAGAAGAGAAGTCTGAGTTAATGGAAGAAATTGAGAAACTCAAGTTATCAGCACGAGAGAACTCAGAATTGGTCAGTGAGTATAAGATTAAGATTGAAGAACAGAAAAGGGAGATCGATGACTTGAATAGAAAAGTGAAAGATCAAGTCAAGTGCATCGAAGAACCTGAGATTCCAATTGGTGTTGGAAATACCAAAGAAGTCAAATCTAAAGATATCCGGATCAAAGTATTGGAGATTGAGGTCAAAAAGCTAAGAGGCTTAAATCAAAGGCTTATTGACATACTTACTGACCTAATAGAGAAGAATGATTCTCATGCCAATGAACTACAAAAGATGGATAAAATGAAAGGAAAACAAAAGGGTGATGATTATGAAGAGAATCAAAAGTTATCTGAAGTACAAAATCTAAAAGATAGAAATGACGATATAGTAGCACAGTTGTCTGAAGAAGTTTAGAAGAATCAAAGCCTACAACAAGAGAATGAATCTGTCTCTAAATCTGTTTCTGAGGAAAAATTAAAAGTAGTGAAGCAAAGTGAAATGGTGGAAAAGCTCACACAGGAACTAGAAGATGAGGTGAGTAGCGGGAAGCTTCTCAAGAAAGAACTGGATGTCCAACTTGAATCAAGGGAGACGAAGATTAAAAAGTTGGAAGAGGATCTAGAATCAGTAAAGAAGGATGGGGAGAAATCCAATGCTAAAGGAATGCCAAAAATGAAGGATGCCTTACACTTGCTATTTGATCATCCTTCGACAAGTGATGATAAAATGAAGAATAGGTATGCTATTTCTAAAGAGAAAAACAGAATATTTTCTCAGCTCAAAGACCAGAAAGTTCCGGAAAAGCTGGTATTGGATTCGATGAATCCCCTCCTGTGCATGACAGAAAGAGATCCGTGAAAAGTTATAGAAATGGAAAAGATCATGCAGGTGCTGGAGATAGGCATAAAAGGACAATTACAAAAAGAAGTGATGACATGTGCTATTTCTGCGGGATTCACGACCAAAAATCAAGATTCTGTTTAGAGTCTCATGAATACATATCAGGCTGTGAAAATAGAAACTTTGTTGAATCCCAGAATAAGAAGAAGAATCCGGAGAAATCAGAGAGTAGAGTCTCTCAAAGGAAAGAATTTATAAAATGCTATTACTGTGGAAGAATGGGACACACCATGAATATGTGTCAGGAAGCTCAAGAGATCGATGCCAAAAGAAGAAAACAAGTTGCATCCACATATCAGCAGATAAGTGATGAAATGAGGTATGCCTTTAATAGAAAATGTTTCATATGTTCTGATCATGGGAATTTGGCCAGACAGTGCAGCAAGAAGAAAGCGGGGAAGGAAAAAAGACCCGATAAAGAGATTACCAACTCCAGTGGTACATAATGAGAAATTATACACTGGGAGACAAAGTGGTAAGGTGAAAAATAGGCTTAGAGCCTCAGGGGAATCACATGGAGCTGAACGAAAGGTGTATCAATCACCCCCTCTGTCGTACTCACAACCACTCTCAAGGAGAGAATGTGAACAAACCTGGAAGATTAAGGGGAGATCTACTCCAGCTGTGATAAAGAAGAATGAACATTCAATGGAGGACTCACCACCAGTGAAAAAGAGTGTGGTGACTCAGACATATAATAAAAGAAAGATGAATAAAGAATGTGTTGAAAAATTTTCATGTCGTGTTCCACAGCGAAAAGTAGAGGAAGGTGCAAGATCCTTGCAATGGTGGAAGAAGCAGGGGAAGATGGCAAGTAGAGAGGTTCCTACCTAGAGAAGGAATCAAGGGAAATGGAATTTCAGTGGAACATCAAAGACAAAAATGTGTACTGGTGGGTTTAAACCCCAAATGGTGAAAAAGGATAAGTCTTTCAAATCTACATATCAGAGAAAGGCTTGGAATATGGGTAAAGAATGCTTAGTCATATGGCCAGAGCAGTTGAAGTTTTCAAGGCAACTAGAAGAATAAAGGAAAGAGTGTGATGCTCTGCAAGAAAGAATCAAAGGGTTGACCCATCAGGATCAACCACAATCATCATCTTGAGGATTCAGGAAGAGAACCCCCCTCTCCCTATGTATATAAATGCTATTAACTGATGATCTGTGTGTTTTAGGTTTTAGGGAGATACAATCCAAGGGGAAGTGGAATCTAAGGATGCGAAGTGGAGAAATGATATTCTCTAGAGTTTCAATTGATTCAAATCAGATAGAAGAATTGAAAATGAAAGGGAGAAACTGAGCACAATTAGAAGTGATTGTGTTATTAGCTTTATCTCTTGTTTCCTACATCGAGTTCCAACTCAGTAGGCTTAGAGATTTGGTTAATGGCTCGATGCTGAGTTCCATATTAGTATAAATGGTGCACGTGGAGAAGAATGGTTATGGGTCTCTACCGTTGGGCCTAACCGATAAGAATGTGTGGTGTAACACATGGGGAGTATCCTATAACAAAATCAGATGCTAGAGCCATCAAAGCAATAATTGGATGACTCGGCTCAGGAATTCCCTATCGAGGGAAGAAAAAAACACAGGGAGAAGCATCAATAATCATGCACCTCATTCTTATCTTTTTTTTATATCTAAAAATGTGGTATTAGCTGACTGTTTTCAGGATACCATGAAGCTGCGAAGAAAAATAAAAGGCGTGTCAACAAAAATATGAGAGAAGAAGTTCAAAGAAATGACATCATTGAACAATGACACAGTGACATGTTTTCAGCTGAAAGAAATGATGCCACTGAAAAATGAGTCAGTGAACAAATTTCTGATGAAAGTGATGAGGAAGTAAGTAACACAAGGAGAGAAGAAGTGGCTGATAATGATTCAGAAGAAGACACCGATGATGAACACGAAATTGTTTAGTTTGTGCTAACAAGAAAGCCAATGATCTGAGCTGACATTGATAGAAAAAATATCATTGGTGATCAGGCAGCTCCTATTCAAACACGAATAATGAAGTCACTGTAGCAGACATCTTTCCTACCTCAAGTAGAGCTGAAATGATTTGCTGATGCGGCTAACGTTGAAAACTGGGTTCATGCTATGAATAAAATGCTTGATCAGATTGCGAAGAACCAGATGTGGGAGATTGTTTCGAGACAATCAGATTATTCCTAGCCATTGCAGGGCAAAGAAAGTTCATAGAGTTCCAGATGGATGTAAAGACTGCATTTCTAAATGGGTTTCTGGAAGAAGAGGTTTATATTGAGCAGCCAGATGGTTTTCTCATTTATGAGGATGAGAACAAAGTTTGCAGGCTGAAGAAGGCATTATATGGGCTGAAACAAGCACCAAGAGCATTGTACTAAAGGCTATATTAGTATTTGAAGAATCTTGGTTTTCAGCATTACAGAAGTCAGGAATGACACATTCATTTCTCAATCCAAATATGCCAAGGATGCTTTGGAATGATTTGGAATGGAAAATTCCAAGGAGATGAAGACTCTGGTTTCTACCCAGATGAAATCATCAAAAGATGACAGTGGCAGGGTAGTTAATCTCACTGAAAACATGCAGATTATCAGCAGGTTGCTGTACATGATCGCACCAAAGCCTGATATTGTTTTCGCCACATGCCAAGCATAGAGATATAAGAGTAATCCCAAAGAAAGCCACATGATTATATTGAAAAGAATACTTCGGTGTATCAGGGTCACAGTGGATTTCGGTTTGACATATAATGACAAATCTCAGACAGAGTTATTGGGATATACTGATGTAGACTAGGCCGGGTCAGCAGATGATAGAAAATCAATGTTAGGAGGTGCATTCTATCTTGGTGGACTGTGTATTTCTTGGCTAAGTAAGAAGCAAGATTGCATTTCATTGAGCACCGTAGAAGCTGAGTATATTGCGTCCACTTAAGAATGCACACAGTTATTGTGGATGAGGAAGCAGCTTGAAGATATGGGAGTTGAAGTGAAGTCTAAGATCGGAATCTAGTGCGATAACTTAAGTGCTATAAATCTCATCAAAAATACCGTCCATCACTCTAGGACAAATCACATTGAGATAAAGTATCATTTTATCAAGGAGAAAGTTGAGCAGGGGATCGTGAAGTTGGAGTATGTGCCTACAGAACTATAGGTTGCAGACATCCTGACAAAGGCCTTACCCAAGGAAGCATTTGAGAGACATTGACTGAATCTGGGAGTTCAGTCGACTCCCCACACTTGAAATAGTGTGTATGTGGAACCCCCCCCCCTCTCCCCGAGGTATGGTGTGTTTTTCCCTAATGTGCTGATTTGTGTTCTCTACTCTGTTACGGACTACCAAGGAGTGACCTTTGGGTTCGTTGACAAAGGGGGAGAAAAGTGTTTGTTAAAGGGGGAGAAAATAGTGATTGTTCAAGGGGGAGACAGTGCGGAGATTTGATAAATCATAACTGATACGGGGAGAAGCTGACAGGTGGAGCATCCAGAAAGGGGGAGCAATGAGAAAGGGGGAGAGTTTTTTTTTTAAATCTGACGATGCTAGAAGTGATCGATCAAAGCATAGAAATCACGACAGTTGAGGATCGTGATAAAAACAGAACAGTGGTGTTGGAATGGTGTGAGACGGTGTCCAGCTATCACCAATTGGTATCAGTGTGGTTCAACAATTAGTATCAATTTAAGAATTGGTATCAGGTTGGAATCGACAATTGGGGTCTGACATGAAGTTATTCATTGATGAACTTTTCATACTACTCTTGTTTCTCACGCCGAGCATTGCTCATGTGGGCTTAGAGTACGTGTTAATTGATTCCTTGAACGCTATCATAATCGCAAGAGGCGAATAGTGGTAGTGGTTGGAAGAAGACTCAGTGAGGTATCAAAGTGCAGAAAATCTTTCTGAGCAGAGTTGTGAAGAGTTGTCAACAAACCAAAAGGAGGAGATTGTTGGGAAAAAATCCCCAAGGAAACTTTGCAGTATTTTTGGGTTCATTATGTTTGTTGACAAATCATGTTTTCATGGATATTTGTCGACTTCTTGAGAATTTGTTGACAATCCTTGTTGACAAAGAACGATGACAAAGGAAAGGACGATCTAGAGGCGGTACAAAAGAGCAGTACAAGGTTGCGTTGTTTGCCAGTGTTTGCCAAATTTTTGGGGTCCAAAATTTGGAGTTTGGTGAGCATCGCGAAAAGTGGATTTCCATGAAGATCATAATTTAATATGGAAAGGGCATGAATTTCGCGAAGATAGGATTAATGGTTTGGAAATCGCGAAGACCAGAAGAATGGAGGCGGTGAGTCTTCGCGATTACGTCAAGCTTCGCGAATGGCAGAGGATGAAGCGCATCGCGACGGTGAAGGGCTTTGTGAGGGAGCTTCCCGGCGAAGGCGCGAAGGAATGTTGCGATTCATGAGGGAGATTCGCGGCGAAGTCGCGAAGGTATGTTGATGGTGATTCTTCACGACTACGTCAAGTTTCGTGAATGGCAAAGTGCCGTGGTGCTTCGCGATTTGGACAGAATTCCGGCAGAATCTTTGGAGCTTCGCGATTTGAGATGATGTGGCATTGACTTCGCGCGGAAGGGACAAGGGTCAGTGGAATCGCCTATAAATAGAGGCCACCCCCCTCGAGAGAAGTAGAGATAATTTTCAGATAAAATCCATTGCTCTCGGTTCGCAGAGGTGGTTCACGAAGGCAGTGTGCTTCGCGAAAGGGGAGCTTCGCAGCGGCTATTTTAGCTCCGCGAAAGGTGTGTGCCCTGCGTTGGCTCAGTGAGCTTCGCGGAGAGGCAGGAGCTCCGCGACGGCCTAAGCATTGCGAAGGTCTGTGCATCATGAGAGTGCTTCACGATAGAGATTCGTGAAAAGGCAGGAGCTTCGTGAAGGCTTGTTTGAGCTTCGCGAAATTGGAAGCTTCGCGAAGTAGGGTGCTTTGCGAAGGCGTTTCCAAAAGGAATTGCCCAGTGTTCAGAGGAAAAGTGGTATTCATCAGTGGATGAAAGTTAGACTATAACAGAGCATCCATCAACACTTAAGGATGCGTGTATTCATGTAAATGAAGAGACCTACAGGTCTATAAACTATGAGTGAATCCCTTCACAGAGCAGTGAGCTTAGGAAGAGGAAAAAGGTGATCCTCTCCACCGGCAGTGAGGCAGAGAGAGAGAAACATGGAGTGACCCTTGGGAAAGTAGTGAGATGACCCTAAACATTGTAAAGGTAGTGAGCCTGGGCATAGAAGTGATCTAGCCCGAAAATTGTGATCCACAACTAGTGAAGTTTAATGGAATTGGTACGCACGACAACTTTTCGGCGTATGCTCCTTGGACGTAGCCCAGTGAGGGTGAACCAAGTAAAAATATTTGTGTCTTCCTGCTTACTTCCCTGCATTGCATTTGAAGCATCATCATCAGACAAAGAAGAAAATAAGTGATCATAATAAGCACACAAGTGCAAACAAAGTGACCCTTGTAATAAAGAGGTCAAGATCCAGTGGGGCAGGAAGAATTTTGAAAAAGAATATCCATACCCTGATTCACCCCCCCCCCCTCTTAGGGTATATAGGCCCCTATTGGCCCTAACAATGGATATTAATGGACTAGGATAAACCTAAGGTGTGATAAATTAAATAATGTGTTGTAATTTAGACATCTTATAAAGTATTTTCATGATTATGTGGCTCCCCAATATGATTATTGTTTCTTACTTTATGGTTTTTGGTCTTAGTCAATGGATGGAACCTAATGGAACCAAGTTAATTCTGAGTGTGATGGAAAATTATATGATTGTACTCTTGAGAACCCAAATGTTATGGGATATTGGATGAAAAATCTATTTTCTATGCTCACACAACTTTCTCAAGCTATGAATCATGCTCTACTTCCAAATGAGAAAAGGAGGGAACAACATTCTATTGATTCATTCATGAGGCAATGTCCACCTTCTTTCGGAGGGTCTTCTGAATTCAGTTTCTAAACAATGGATCTGTACCATTGGGAAAATATTTTCTATTCTCTAATATTTGAATCCTGAAAATTTCATTTTGATTTTCTATTATTTTGATGGTGGAGCAGATAAATGGCGGACACTTATCAAGAATATGAGGAAACATGAAGAAATTGACTCCATGGATTGGGATGAGTCCAAGAGCTTATTATTAAAAAAGTAAATTCCTCATATTCTTCATATGAAGATGGAGAAAGAGTTACTTGAGCCAAGGAAAAAAATGAAGAATGCATTGGTACCTACAATGAAATTTTTAAAAGATTTGAGAGGAATTATTAGGGTATTATCATCCAACTTGAAAGTAATGTTGATCGATTATTTAGTGGATTAAAACCAAGTCTCTGAAGGGTGATATCCATAAGAGACTTCAGTAGCTATGAAGAGATTGTTTGATGTGAAATCAAGGTGGAAATGGAAGTTGGAGTTCTTTATCAGCCTCATAGTTTTGACAAGAAAAGGAAGGTGGAGTTCAAATAAAAATATAATAACCTTGGTGAGAAGAAGATGATATTTCCTTTATGCTCTAAGTGTGGGAAGAAACATGGAGTAAATTGCCTTAGGGGGACTAGTAAATGTTTTATGTTTGGAAGGGAAGGTCCTCGGGTAATTTATTACCAAAGGGATGGGAACGTTAGATAAGATTCAAATAGAGAGAAGGATACTTAGAATGAACATCCCCCAATTTAGTGCTTCTAGTGTATATATAATGGTAATTATGCTAACGAGTGACCAAACTAGAGGGTTAATGATAATGATTGATTTCAACAACCTCTAAATCCGAGGGACAATGGGAAATATCATGCAATTTCTGTTTTTGATGAGGGGGTGATAATGACATGTTAAAAGGTACACTTACCATCCACTCTAGAAATGACTCTAAATCAATATGTTTTATAAATAAAAAGAGAGTGATGACACAAAAAAATGAGGGACCGGGGGAGTAGAAAAGGAAACAAAGAATCATGGGGGCTTAAATTAGTGCATCCCAAGGGCATAGCCTCTCACTAGATCCACTCTAGAACTACTAATGTATTATTTGAATCTATATATAAAAATTATTTAATTAAATAATTTTATAAGGGTATCAATATTACACACAAATGATTAGATGTGGAATTAGCAGGGGAAACCCCTAATGGTATGATGATCACATCTTAATTCTATGATTCCTCTCCAGTTGATGTTGGTGGGAATGTGCTTCCTGAAAATATTTTCATTCTTCAACTAGTTGAATTTTATGTCAATCTAAGCATGGATTGCATTTCTCTACATAAATCCCACATCAATTATTGAATAAGGGATGTTTTTCTGATATGCCAAACCAACCTATGATCATCTGTCAATGTGAAGATAAGTATGAACTTTTGATGGAGATTACATCCAGTGTATGGGTCTTGATTCCAATTATGAAGGGGTGTTTATCTCAAATGTTTGGGGAGAATATTAACATCGATAATATGCCTATTGTTCAGAATTTTTTTTATTCTTTTTCCAAAATATTTTTCTAGCCTTACACCAAAAAATGATATTGAGTTATCAGAATAAATTATACCTAGTGCCACACCAATTTCAAAGACTCTATATAGAATGGTCTTGATTGAGTTTCAATAATTGAAGAATAAACTTTAGGAAAACCTTGATAAGGGATTCATCCATCCAAGTGCGTCACCTGTATAAGTAGATACATCAAGGAAGGAGGCTATTGAATGTTGGCCCAAACCAAACATGGTTACTGAGATCCATAGTTTACTTGGTTTAGCTAGATATTATCGATAGTATGTAGAGAATTTCACATAACTATCTAATCCTCTGACAATGTTGACTTAAAAGGGATAAAAGTCCCTATGGACAGTTGAATGTGAGGAAAATTTCAAGGAACTGAAGATATGGTTAGTCATTTCACCTATGCTTACATTAACCTGTAGTGGATAAGGGTCTGTAATCTATAGTGACTCATCGAAGAAGGTATTGGGATGTGTTATTATGTAGAATGGTATTGTTAAATCTTATGACTCGTGAAAATTGAAGATTATTTAACAAAATTACCTAACTCATGATTTGAACATAGATATGGTAATTTTTTTATTAATGATATGGAGGCATTATATTTATGAATAAAGGTGTTATATATATACTGATCAAATAAATTTAATATATATATATATAAAAAGAAGGAGTTAAACATGCACAAAAAATAAGGTTATATATGATTAATGATTATGACTTATCAATACATTACAAACCTAGACAATCAAACAAGGTGGATGATGCTTTGAGTCGGAAGGATCATGCTAGCTAATCCATGATGAGGATAACAAAAAATCTGTTTTTTTTGGATTTTCAAAGGATGGATCTGGAAATCCTGAAGGAAGGGGAAAAATCTTATCTTTCTCAATTGAATTTTTAATGATCTGTCCAAGTGAATATTAAAGAGGAAAAAAAGGAATATATATAGCTACAAAAGAAGGTTATAAATGCTCCTGGGTGTGACCTTGATGTTGATGGGATGATAAGGTTAAAGAATTTTTTATGCATTACTTCCATAGAAGACTTGAAGAAGGAGGTGTTAGATGAAGGTTATAGTTCTTCATTATCTATTAATATTGAAATTATGAAGATGTATAGAGATTTAAAAGAATAATTATGGTGGGATGGATTGCAGATAGATATCATAGAGTTTCTATTTTGGTGCTCGGTATGTCAACAAGTTAAGGATGAAAAACAAAATATTAAGGGGTTGTTACATCCATTACCTATACTAGAATACAAATGGGAGAAAATCACCATGGATTTTTTTCATTGGACTCCCCAAAACCTATAAAGGCCATAATTATATGTGGGTTATAATTGATCACCTTAATAAGTTAGTACACTTCATCTCTATTAGAGAAGAATTATCTCAAGATCAGTTTTCTAGGATATACATTAAGAAATTGGTAAGGTCCATGGAATACAAAATTCCATTGTATCTAATTAGGATCTGAGGTTTACACCAATGTTCTGGTTAATTATTCATCAATCCCTTGATATGAAATTGAGTTTAAGAATTTCTTATCATCCTCATATGTATGGTCATTCTGAAAGAATAATTCAAACCCTAGAGGATATATTGAGATATCGTTCTTTGGATTTAAAAGCTTTTTAGGATCAACACCTCCCTCTGGTTGAGTTTTATTACAACAATAGCTTTAAATCAAGAATTCATATGGCTCCTTTTGAATCCCTCTATGGAAATAAATGTAGATCTACAACGTGGTATAATGAAGTTGGAGAAGGAAATCAATTGGGACCTAAGATAGTTGAATAAATGGCATAGAAGGTTAGAGCCATTAAAAAGCATATCATGGCAGCTGAAAGTCAGTAGAAAAGTTATA
Source organism: Viscum album (assembly GCA_963277665.1). NCBI lineage: Eukaryota > Viridiplantae > Streptophyta > Magnoliopsida > Santalales > Viscaceae > Viscum > Viscum album. The sequence continues at coordinate 565,766,326 of OY728153.1, read as the reverse complement.
CAAATAATATTTGACGTGATATATAATTTGAAGTTGATGATAAGGTGTTTCTTATAATTTCTCCATGGAAGAAGGTTATGAGATTTGGGAAGAAAGGGAAGAAAATCCCTAGGTATATCGGTCCCTTTGAAATCCTTGATCGTATTGGGACACAAGCCAATCTCTTAGAGATTCAAAAAAACCACTCTCAATTACAAGATGTTATTAATGTATCTCTACTATGTAAGTACATACCCAACCCTTAACATGTAATTAACTGTGATTTCATACTGCTAGAGAAAGATCTTTCTTATGAGAAATAGTAGGTGGAGATTCTGGATCGTACAAAGAAAGTTCTATGAAACAAGAACACTCACCTGGTCAAAGTTTTGTGGTGAAAACACTAGTTTGAGGAAGTTGTATGGGAACTTTAGGATATGACTAGGCATAATTATCCTCATTAATTTTGTATCATAGTGATGAATTTCGAGGGAGAAATTCATTTTTTTGGGGTAGATTGTAACACCCTGAGTTTTTATAAACTTATTTTCTCAAATAAATTAAATTTTATTGATAGATTACATTACACACTACACCAATTCAATATTATGTTACATGAAACATTGTTTTATCTTTCAATACATGAAACACTTGGTAAGATTTCATGACATAAGACATCTAGTTTTAACAAAACCTTAACATATTATTAATATAGTAATATAAATGTGACTGTTGTAACCTTGCAGTTGGGATTAGAAAAATGAATATCAATAACTATTTTTGAAATATTAATTATAATGTATTTACATAAAGGAAACATATTGACAATAAAATATATATTTTTTGTAATGTCTTTATTTGTTTTGATAATATTATTTTCTAAAAAATGTGATTTTTATGTCTTTTGTGAATAATAATAAAATTAATTTTTGACATTTTTAGAAATTTAATTTGATAAAATAAAATTTATTTTTGAATTCATAATTCCAAAATTATATTAGGGTTATTTTTTGGTATTTTTCATATTTTTTTTATTTTTTTTGATGAATAGTGGACAATACAAAATTTTAAATGAAAAATACATTTTTTTTTAATTTATTTATATATTTAAATTGTATTTTAATTTTATTTTAATGTATATTTAGTTAAATTATAAATATATTAATCAAGTATAGGTAATTGAAATAAATTTTATATTGAAACAGAATATAAACACTTTGTAAACTTTTGATCGTTTTCGATTTAAAACCCCACTTTCTCGACATGTCTGCAGGATTAATTTTAAATTATTTTTTCCACTAATATGATTATAATTTGAAAAAATTCAGTCCATATATTTAATAATAATAATTTATTATGTATAATATGTTTAAATTAATTTATTTACCAAAGTTATTAGTGAAAGAAATTAAAAATTAATTACAACGATTATTGTAAAAACAAGATTACATAGTGGTTAAACCTAGAAAATAAGGTGTAAAAAATAACCTAAAACTTGTAAAAAATCAATTATAAGGAAATATTTCGACCATATAATCTATAAGGTTATAATTTGATCCATTTTGGACACTTGTTCCATATGAAAAATGTGGGTGGAATTCTCTCTTCCAAAAATTTACAAGTTTTCCAATCACCTCCCTTATAAAAGGCCACCCTCTCATCCCCTATGTTCACACCTATAAATACATTTTAATGGGACAATTACTATCAAAATATCTTCCCAAATTTCTTTACCTCATCCTAAAATCATTAATTTGGTCACAAATCCAACCACAAAAGGCCTTTGGTGAAAACCAAAAGGCGACACCCGAAGAAGAGGTAACGTTCATCAATGAACATTTTTGTTTTATTTATTCCCCAACCCCATAAATTATTTTTATATCATGGTTATACAATAAAATTATTTTCTCAATATACTAATATTTTTTTATGTTAAGGTTACTACCTACAACCACACAAAATTCCATCAAATAGGTTATGAAATCACCATTCGTGTGTACGGTGGACTACCACCTCTCGAACTGATGTCATTAATTTTTCCATTACCACCTATCAAGGTTGAGAATAATGATGTAAAATCTATTTATATATATTATTTATAATTTTTATTATGCTATTAGTATTTTTTAATTTTTATATCACACATACCTTCAAGATTTCCATTTTTTTAATACGATAACATTGTTCGGCATATGAGCCTCATCCTTGTTGGGGAGGAGTCATTAAGTGAATCAAAGAGACGTAGGATAAAATCTGGGTGGAGGATTATTTCCAGGATACATTATCCATTCTATAGTAGGTGTTTTAGTAGGTGTTGTAGCAAGTGTTGTAGCAGGTTCTATAGAAGGTTTTGCAGCAGGTTTTGTAGGAGGTGTTATAGTAGGTGTTGCAGTAGGTGTTATAGTAGGTACTATTCGATGTTGTAGCAGTAGGAATTATTTATCCAATTCAGACTTTGAGCCACTGTTTTGGTCCTATATTCCTTTAGTACTTTGGTAAAACCAAGTCCTTCTGGCCAATAAGGCCTTCGGGCCACCTCAAGGCCTTTGGGTCACATGGGAAAAAATATAGATTCAACCTGATAGACTCTACAAGGTTCAGGCTCCAGATGAGGATTTAGAGAAGGTTAATTCACTAGAGTATGGCTAACTAGATTTGGAGTAATGAGAGGGTATGGAATTTCCATTGGTACTAGTCCTGTGAATATTTTCACAGGATTGCTACCTGACTAGCCTTGTGAAGGTGGAGTGTTTTCATCATGATATAGATGCCAAGGAGGGCCTGTTCTAAGTAGTTATAGTTTGGAATCAATTCCTATAAGTCCTCCAGGTAATGTATTTTTTCACTAATAATACAGTCCATATAAGTATTATCCTTAAACCCTTAAAATTGGGATTAAAAAAAATAAAAAAAATTCAAGGCATTCGAGCCATTCAGGCAATAACATCGTTTGTGTGTATGGCGGACTACCACCTCAAGAAGTGATGTACTTGTTCATTATTTACATGGAATGTATTAAGGATGGGTTTAATAAAACTATGTGATATATATGAAATTAAAATTATTCTATAAGGATAATATATCATATAATTTTATGTCTTTCAATCCAATAAGAAAATTGAAACAATGTTCATACGTATGTATGACCTACCATCTCCAAGAATGGTGTATTTCATGTCCTATTTCAATATTTTATAGATTATTATAAATATATATATATATAGAGAAGATATATTTTATTTATATCATTGTTATCATTATTTAGATTATTAAATCATTATTAAGGTAATAGAACAAAAAATATAACGAATCAAAACATTTATGAAAAAGAAAGCAGTTATTACCCAAAACAAAACATTAACATGTAATTGTTAAAATACGAGTAATATAATGTCCTAATAAAATAATATATGGTATTATATACATTAATATAGTTCTTTTATAGATTTATAATAAAATTATATTTAATATATAGGAGTTCTGAATGAGTACGATTGAATTCAAGACTTAAGGTAAGGGATTTTCGTCTCACTTTTTAAATTTTGTGAGACACAAGCTATATCCACAACCTCATTATTATATGTTCTGTATATACTGACCATGAATGTAATTTATTTTTATTATACATAATTTTTCATACATATCCATTTTATGATCTCTATTTCATGGGATCTAAGGTTCAAAAGTTTCTAAATCGGTAAGATATTTTTGTATCAATTTACTTTCTTTGAGATGTATGTTTTGTTATGAACCTATATTCTTTCATGAGGTGTATATACATCCCATTTTACATATGTTATCATAAATTTATTCATAATAATTATCTTTTAATTTATATTGTATTTTATTCCTTCTTGGGGCTTAAAATTAAAGGTTACCAAAGTGGTAATAGTTTTATGTTACAATATCACCGTTTATCAGATTTTTTTTGATCAGGTCTCTAATATTGAAATATCATGATTTACCACTCAATAAATATCAATAATTTTATTATCCTATGGTTATTAATGATATATATATTTAATGGTACCATTTTTTCACTCTTTGGTTGATAATTACGAAAATGTTTGTAAGAAAATATGACTTTATTTTTATCTTCGGTTGGAAATCTATTTTATTTCAAAAGTATGTTTTCTAATAAGGTTTTAAATTTTTTTCAAAAATGTTTTACTGCCCTCTTATTATTTTTAAAATATAATTTTACACATTTTTTACTTTTTACTAATTTTTTTATGGAATCTTCATGTCACCTTCCAAAACAATGTTCATTTTGATTTTATCAAAAATGTGAAAGGAGACATCATGTTAATGTGTGCAACATGAAAAAAATATTATGATGTCATGACCAGTAATTTATTCAAATATTACTTTGTATGTTTTAAAATTTATTTTCTAAGCAAACGTTTTTCAACTTTTTTATGTTTTAAAAAGAATTTTCAATTTAGAAAGGTTGTTTTCCTAAATAAATGTTTTAATAGATCCTTTAAAATTATTTTACATCTAAGATAACATCTATTAGTGTTAATAATTTCTTACTGGGGATATTATCTAAGGGTACCATTCATATTTTTTCTCATAATGATTTATTTTTTGATTACATGATGTTTATGAAACCCATTTCTATTTCATGGGTTATATTCTTATGGAACTCACCTCTTTTAATGGGTTATGCTATGATGAAATGATTATAAAACCTCTCTCTTTTACATAGGTTATGATGTGATGAAATGATTATGATACCCAATTCATCTTATGGGTTATGATATGATGACTATTTATGATACCGTGGAACACATAAATATGGTTTTCATTATGAGATGGGTGGGACCAATATCTCCCTCCAATGCATTGGGTAAAGATTTATATCTCATGATATAGATAAGACTGGAATGGGGAGTGAACTCGCCTCAATATTATAGGGCTATAATGGGAAGTGAACTTGGTTTAGTAATATAGGGATGGAACGGGAAGTGAACTTGGTTCAGGAATACCAGGTTAGAACAGGGATTGAAACCAATTTAGTAAAGGAAATTGTTCACTATGATGGTCTTGGCAGCGAGCCTTGACTAATATGAAATTATTTTCTATACTTATGTGTATACCGCAAATTCCATGTCTTATGACAATATTATTCTCTCAAGGATCATGTTATTTGATTTAATTATCATTTATGACTTATGAAATTCCAATATTTATGCCATGATTCAAGATTACGATCTTTGATATGCAGGGTATGATTTTTAGTTGTTATAATCATGTTATCATACCCTTATTCTCATGTTCTGATTACTTATCTCTCTTGTTTACCCATACCGATCATCTGAGGTCACCCATTATTAAGTTTCATTTCCGCAGATTATGAAGATATGTATTATTTATGATATTTCTAAGAAGTGTTCTAGTTATGAATAATGTTGTGGGAGATGACATAACTCACATATGAATCTGTGTATATGTTTCCATGTTTCTAAAGACACTAAACTATTACGGTCCTCAAGCATGTATTTATTTTATGTAATAAATATTCTAGAAAAATTATGTAATATCCATATATGTAGATACTCAATCATTATGTGTATACCTCTTCCATTTAGGCCCTCAATTTTTCCCAGGCCACATGGGAAACCTAGTGGGTGAGAGTCTAAATTTTTCTCATATTTCACCTATGGGTTTTAAATCAAACAGACACTTTTTCATCTTTCCTTGTGAATTTTAGGGTCATAATAGTCTGACTGAATAGGTACATACATTGGGGGAATATGTATGGGTGATTGCATGAAGTTTAAGGTCATGATTCTTAGACCATCTGCACACAATTTTGGGTTATGATGCTTGGACAAGGGGAAGGCAAGCCTTTGAAGGGATTTTTGCAACATGGAAGAGATTAAAACCCAGTGTGAAAGAAGGGTGAGTAAATACATGTTCCATGAAAATCTCCAAAACAAGTTTCATATAGTTTATGGTCACAATTCTTGGACCAAGGAACCAAGTTTTAGGTCATAGTGTACAAACCATAGTTTTCACATACCTTAAGGTTACGATGCATGGACCAGAAGGGGTTTTTCTTTAGAAGATGTTTTTTTGGAATGAAGGCGGTAAAAATATGATGTGAAATAAGGGATAGGAAATCCATATTCCATGGAAATATCTGAAACAATGTGTAGATAGTTTAGGCTTGTGATGCTTGGATTAGAGGGTAATAGATTGAGGAAACTTACACAATATGGAAGAGATGACATACCGACATGAAAGGAGAGAGAGGAATGCCCCGTTGAAGTCACCTGAGAGCATCGATACTTCACTTGGGAAATATCAAAGAACAAATTTTATTAGGCTCAAAGTATGATAACTAATTTAATACTATAATTCAGTGAAAGTTCGAGGTTAATCCATTTCTAATTCTATAGAAAATGACTTAATATTTTTAAAATTTCTTTGGGGTATAAAGATTTAGGATTTCTTTGGTTTGTGATTGATAAGAATATCATACCAGGAAACATAATTATAGAAACATTCCCCTAGTGTAGTTAGTGATTTATGGTAATTAGATTGTTGTCATAATTAGATAAAAGTGAGCCTCCTTTCACTTACTCACACTCTAGACTTTGATTCCCTTTTGGCCTCTTAGTTACTATGTTTTTTAATGTGGTTTATGACATCATAAGAAGAAGTAGATGCAGATCTAACTGACCCTTCGAAAAAACTCAACCTCACTTTGATAAAACTGATGGATGATATTTTTGTGGCAGAAAAAACAACATGCGTAGATCACTTGAGGTGATCACAATGACACAGACGCAACAAAATAATGGTATTTATTTCTTAACTCGGAATTGAAATACAATGCATATAGTACTCCCTATTTATAGAGATAAAAACGAACAGGAAAAACCAATGATCAAAAATAGAGAAAATAAAAAGTCCATTAATTAGGTGTGGTAGGTGCCGCCTAATCCTTCAACTCCAAACACTTAAAGCAGCAATTGTTCAATTCTTCCAAGCTCTATGGCATCAGTGGAGGTAGGGGTCATACAAGTAATAATGAGTTTATTATCCAACATTGCCCCTTAAACTTGTATTGCTCATGACCCCTGATTTTTCATTATATCTTAGTGGGTAACCAACACGTATAATGACTTCACCATAGTCATTAGTTGTCATAAATTCAAAAACACATTCGGCAGTAGATAAGAAGATCAATGGAGGTGATCTCATAAATAAAATAATTCTACCAAGAAACAAACTAGATTTTATTGCTTCCATTTGGATTTCTTCCACCTTGTACTCCTCTTCAAGGATTGAATTCTTATCAACAAAATCCTCTGACTTGGTTTCCAGTTCAATGAAATATCTATGCTTTCTCTGGGAGTTCACCGGGCCTCAGACCCACTGAAGGAGGGGCCACTTTTCTTCATCATGGGAATAATGATTGGGCTCCGATGCTTTAAGAAGCTTGAATTGGCAGATGGTTCACCAGATTCAACATTGAAAAACACTATCATAGACCCATGAAAGGGACGCACCAGGTATTTTTAGCACTCCGAAGAAAGAGCATATAAAGGGGGGGTCTTTATCAGCGCTACCTAAAAGCACTGACAAATCGATCCTTTATCAGCACTAAAAAAATGCTGATAAAGGTGTACTCTTTATCATTACTTTTTTAGCACTAATAAAGGTTGGATTTATCATCACTATGTTTAGTGCTGATAAAAGTTTTTAATAAAAAATATTATAAATTTATATAAAATTATTTGATTTATATTAAAAAATAATGTTTATTTGTATACATTAAATAAAAAATGCATGTTTATAATTAATATATATTTTTTAATAATTAAAATATATATATAGATAATGTTTTTAAAAAATTATTTCTAAGATTATAATTAAATAAATGTATGTATAAATATTTATAATATTATAATAAATTTCTTTAAATAATAAATATATTTATTAGATTTGTTCGATTTATTAGATTTATTAGATTTGTTATATTTATTATATTTATAATAACATATAAATACTTTTAAAATATATATTTATAATTATAATTATAATTATATATATGTGTGTGTGTTTCCACTGAATTTGGTAAAAAAATATATTGATGCGTGAGTATAATTGACATGCATATATGTTATGTATTCATCATGAATTCACATTTATACATTACACCATTCTTATTATTCATGTTGTCCATATGTGACAACTCCTTTTTTATTATCTATACTTTACTAGGTATATGATTCATTCTTGTTATACCCATCAATATATTATATTCTAAAAAATACTAATAAATTTATAATAAATATATTTAAATAATAATTATATTTATTATATTTATAATTATAAAATTTTACCTATATATAAATACTTTTTAAATATATTTATTTGTAATTAAAATTATAACTATATATATATATAAATAATTATAATAAGTATATTTATTATACTTATAAAGTTTTAAATATGTATAATTAAATAAATATATTTATAAATTTATACAAATATTTATAAATAAATACAAATAGTTATAATTATAATTCTAAATAAATATAGATATATTTAAATAATTATAAAATTATAATAAATATATTAATTATATATATTTATATAGAAATATTTACAAATAAATATAAATCTTTTTAATTATAATTCTAAATAAATATAGATATATATAAATAATAATAAAATTATAATAAATATATTAATTATATATATTTATAATATTATAAATATATTTTTTATAATTTTATAATTATTTAAATAAATAAATATATATTTATAATTACATCTATAAATAAATAAATATTTATTATTATTTTTAATTACAAATAAATAAATATTTATTTATAGTTATAAATATAAATAAATATATATTTATTTAAATAATTTCTAATTTATAAAAAATATATTTATTTTTCTTTTATAATGATATATAAATTTATAAAAATATATTTATAAATTTATAAAAATATTGATAAATAAATAAAAATATTTATAATTATAATTATATATAAATACATATATATTTAAATAATAAGAAAATTATCATGAATATATTTATTACATATGTTAATAAAATTATAATTATAATAAGTATGGTTGTAATAATTTTATAATTATTCAAATAAATAAATATTTATTTATTTATAGTTATAATTATAAATAAATATATATTCATTTAAATAATTATAAAATTAGAATATATATAGTTATATATATCTATAATCTTATAAATATATATAATTAATATATTTCTAAGATTATAAGCATAGTAAGTATATTTATAATCTTAGAAATATATATAACAAATATATTAATTATATATATTTATACAATTATATATATATATATATTTCTTCTAATTTTATATTTATTTAAATGAAAATAAATATTTGTTTATAATTATAAATATAAATAAATAACTATTTATTTATTTAAATAATTATAAAATTATAACAAATATATTTATTATATTTATAAATTTATTAATATATTTAACTAATATATTTAATATAATTTTATAATTATATATAAATATATATATTTATAATTATAATTATAAATAAATAAATAAATATTTATCATATATATAATTTTATACACATATATAATAATATAAATAAATTATTACATTATATCTTTATCAGCACTAACAAATGATGATAAAAGCAATTTTTATCACTGCTTTCTATTTTAACATTGATAAAATATTCCTTTATTAGCGCTTTTTAACTAGTACTGATAAAAGGTTCACCCGATTTTATAAATTAACACTATCAGTCTTCTCCTTCTCTCGCACACCTCAATCTCTCATGGAAGCTGACCCCTAAGCCACTAACCTCTCCTCTGCCCCGACCTCACCTCTACTGCCGCTGACCCATCCTCTGCCGCTGACCCCTCCTCCACTGCTGTGAACCCCTCCTCCACCAATAACCCTCATACAATGATCCTCTGCCGCGAACCCACCTCCGCTATGAACCCCCCTCCGCAGTGCGCTGAACCCCACATCCTACCTCGAACCCCTCCACCGCGAACCCTCCACCTCCACGAACCCTCCTCCGCCGTGAACCCCACCTCTACTGTGAACCCCTCCGCTGCCACTACCACTTACCTCGACTCTACCACCACCGAACCCAACTACTATTGTCGGAGGGGCATGACATTTTTTCTACATTATTATGAATTCCTAATATGTAGATAGATTTTGGCTTGGTTTTGGTCTGTTCTTACATTACATTTAGTATTCAAGAAATTCCAAATATCAGCTTACCCCTTTTTTATCCCGATATGTCTAATTATTTCTAGGGGGATTTTTGTGATTGGAACCTAGTAGGTACTTGGTATACCTTTTTCTGAGCTCCTTTCTTTTAATTAATGAATAGTGAAACTATTTTCCAACTTAGAGGGTCTCTTCTTAGGATAATTGCTTTCATTATATTCCTCTAGAGTTGAGGACCTACTTATAGCTTCTTTATTATTCCCTAAATTATTCTAGATATAATATGATTCTAAATTCACATTATTATCTCATATAAATCATCTATAATTAAAAACATAGCTTCTGACATTATTTTTTTAGTGAAACATGTCTTATTCTTCAAACATTGTGCTCTTGGGATTCTACAAACATACTCATAGTGTAACAACCATTGTTTTTAATATTTTAATTAATATTATAATTTCTTCAACATAAGAATAATATAAATATTATACTCAAATTAGTATTCTTATATTAAAAATTCATATATTAGTAATACTGGTTTTTATATTATAAGAAACTATGTAGCTAATAATATAACATTTAACTTTGTTCATTAATATATCTAATTGTATATAATGTACAAGATAATTATATTTACCTTTAAATAAAGTATATTATTTAATATAATTTTTTACATGTTCTCATTTCAAAATAATAACATTTTCATCATTTGAAGAATTTTTAATTTGTATACTAATTGTTAATAAAATGAAACCATTTAACATATACTAAAGAATAATAAAAAATTAAGTGTATTAGGATATATGAAATTATTAATTTAGATATTAATATATGCAGTTTTAGTAATTTAACATAAATTTATTAAAAATATATAAGGATATGATAATAATAATAATAATAATTGGTAATTAGTTAAAATTATAAAATTTAATAGTTAAAAATTATTTATAGCGGTAAAAAATGTTACTGTATATTTAATAAAAATAAATTTATAATATAATTTATAATATAATTAACTTAAAACGGGAAAGATTCTAAGTAAGATAAAATCTATTATGGCAGTGATTTTAATGACAATATAAAAATAATAATAAACTTAGAAACCCAATATATGTATATGTAAATATACATGTATACCTATAAATTTATATATATTCCATTATGAAAAAATATAAATATATAAGAATATTCAGCTATAAAATGATATTCAATATTTATATATATATATGGAATATATATATATATATTAACTTATACCCTATATATATATGTATACATATAAGAATCAATATATAATAATAATATTAAAGAAATAATTATATAATGATTTAATAAATTACAAGAATATTTGAGAATGTTTGTTCTATAGGGAAATTGGAATGTATATATTTATAAGTATCTAACATAAAAAAATGAGGGGTTCTTCTTGGTTTTTTATGATGCCATCATGTAACCACCGTTCATACTCATCCTCCTTTCCCACTTTTTCCACCAGCTAACCTCACTGTGACTGGAAGAGGGTCTAAAGACCAACCTCTCCATCACAATCCTTCCATCCTCCATCAATTGCTAGACCCTTCACCCATCGATTTCATCAAACCAACCTATCCCATGTTCTATAATGACCATTGGTGTCTTATTCTCAACCTCCATCATACTTAGAGGGATATTAAAAATGATGTGGGAGAGAAAAAATTCCTAGTTAATAATGAGAACATAGATATTCCATAAATATATTTTTAAATCAATATATCATATAGTCGAGATACATCTATGTTACATGACAAAGATAATGTTTGACTATCTGGTGATGGAGTCTCATAGGAAATTGGTACATCTTATCATGAACTTATACTAGGTGATCTCTAAGAAGAATGGTCCCAAGGAAAGACCGACTAATAGGAATTCCACATGTTTTATGTGCCATTTGATATTATTATATGAAAAAAAGTTTATTTTCCCTAAAACTAGATTTTTTTGGGTTTTCTTATAGCTTTATGTTTTATAAAATCTTGGTTATTTTTTATTCATATATCTTCTATAAAGTGCCTCTCTTGAAATTTATGTCTTTGTGAAAATTACTAAGTGCCTCTTTTAAAATTATTCAAGTGTTTTTAAATGTTTCTTAAAAAATTATATGTGTTCAACATATGTTTTTTTGGTTTTAAATAGATTTAAAATGACTTAAACACTTTTCATGGTCTTAGGTTGCATGGAAATTTTTTTCCAACTCACCCAATTAGTTTTCATAAAGTTATTTGAATGTTTTGAAAGTGCATTTAATTCTTGTTTCATTTTAACAAGAGGTGTGTGAAGTTTTAAATGAAAATTTGTAAAATTTAGAGGGTTTTCATTCATTTTAAATGATTAAGACTTTTGGGTCATGAAGTTTCCTTGAATTATTTAAAGAAATGAATTTTGGTTTTGTGAAAGAGTACATGGAATTTATTGGATTATTTTAGAATGTGTGTGTTATTTTAAAGGGGAATTTGAGTAAATTGTTATTTTTTAATCGGATTTAAGATGTTATTTTACAAATAGTTTTTTAAGGATATATGAAATGTATTTGTCCTATAATATTCTATGTTTATATTTTTATAGAATTAGGAAATCCAATACATTATATAGGTAATACATGTAGATTGATAATAACACCATGTCAAGGGAATGTCACTAACTCTATCCAACCCATAGAATATCCATCACGACATCACTCCCACAAAAGGTGAAAAAATATTTAACCCCATTGTAAATACTAAACCTATACTACGTCAATATCACTTTCATGGTTTAAATTAGGGGCCCCCTTCTTTGATATATCTATGTTGGCCTTTTCCCTTAGAGGGATATTATTGATTATTAATATGGAATGATTTATGCTTATTCATGGATGTGAACATGGTCTCTTTCATATGAGGGTGTTAAAGTTGAAATGTGATTTACTAATTATGTTATATTTATTCATGTTATGATCATTGGATTGTTGTTTCTCACTTCCACTTGTTTGGCTACATGAGAACCATACGAATTAAGAAATAGGTCCAAATGTATACTACACTAGTTGGCTAACACACTAGCTAGTTTCCCATAGTTGTATGGTTTGTTTAGTCTATATGAGTTTCCCTAATGAGGAATGTGTGGGTATGTCGGGTGGATTTTCTATTCTTTTAGGATTCAACATAAGACAATTATTGGCCTCAATGTAGTGTGTGTAAAAACTGATGGAATAATTAAATTCCCTCTATGATTTTTATACATTGCAGATAATAGAATTGGAACCAGGAAATAGGGATCTATAGAAAATTAGATTTATCATCTAAAGGAGAAAGTGGATGATAGGAAATAGTGAAAGGTGTCTATAGTTTTAAACTTATTTCTATAATTAGTAAGATTATATTTCAGTTATATTTTCTCTCCTGCTGTAAATCATATAAAAATTCAGATGGTTCATGACTTGGTTTCTATTGAAGGTTTATTTCTAGAACAAATGGATGTCATTATTATATTCCTTCATGGGTATTTGAAGGAAGAGATCTATATATATCAACTGGAAGATTTCATGCTAAATGGAATATAAGGTTTGGTTCCTGTCTCAAATGGAGTTTTTGTGGGCTTGAATAGGCACCAAGAGAGTGTAACTAGAATTTAAATGATTTTATGCTAGAATCAATGTTCATGCAGTGTAATGTAAATAATTGAAACTATATGAAGGTGTATTATGATGTGAGTTTTTTCATTTTACTTATTTATGTGGATGAATTTATCTTAGTTAGACCAATTAAGGAAAGGTTGGAAGATCTGAAGAAACATTTATATAGAAGATCCCAAATGAAGGACCATGATTCTGAAAAATGGATATTAGGGACAAATATTAAAAGAGACTTAAAGTCTATAACTTTTTTTAGCCTTGGTTAATTTTTATATAAATGTTTTGTGTATTTATTTTTTAAAATATTAATATTATCGAATCAAATATAATCGATTTGAATAAGTAATGGATGGATTCTAAAGATCATGCATATGACCCTTCTCAAATCCATTGGCTGTGTTTATACTATTTTTATTCAAGAAAAATTAGTCCATAAGAGTTAGAAGAACACTTAATATATCACAAAATAGATCAAAGTTATAAATTATGGAATAAATAAGTGGAAAAATAAAATGTAGCTAGTGTCTAGGAAACCACTACATTTTATGGATCATCTGATATGATTACAAGTGTGGAAAATGAAGAATGCCATATCGAGGATGTGATTACCGATGTGAATGATGATGAAGGTCGTATTGAGGAAATGAAAAGGTCAACTGAAGATGAACTTTGTGATTGCCCAAAATTGTTTGAGAAGTTAAAGAGTTTTGAAAAGACTCTATTTTCGGTTGGTTTCACTAAATATACAACATTTTCAACCATAATGAAGCTGTATAATTTTAAAGTAGGCAAAAGAAGGAGTGAAACAAATTTTACGTAACTACTTGCTCTATTGAATGACATGCTCCCAGAATATAATGAGCTTCTAATATGAACGTATGACACAAACCAAATGCTATGCTCGATGGGTATGATATTTGAAAGAATACACGCCTGCCTGAATGACTGTAAACTATTTCTAAAGGACCAAAAATCACCTACATAATGCCTAAAGTGTGGTTATTCTTGATATAAGAAAGATGAATTCGGTGCTAAAAATTTGTTATGGTACTTTCCTATCATTCCAAGGTTTAGGCGCCTATATGGAAGTGAGGATACTTCAGGAAAATTGGCGTGGCATATAGATACATGATTTAAAGGTGAGAAATTACATCACCCGAAAGACTCTCCTCAGTGGAAGAAAATTGATCATGAGTATCCTAAATTTAGAAATGATCTGAAAAACATTCATCTTGAGTTATCTATAGATGGATTGAATCCATTTGGTTTTCAAAGTAGTACTCAAATTACATGGCTGGTTATATTGGTAAATTGTAACATTCCACCGTGATTATGCATTAAGTGAAAATACATCATGTCATATGTGCTTATATCCGAAAAAAAACTAGGTAATGATATTGATGTTTATCTAGCTCTATTGAATAAGGATTTGAAATTATTTTTGGATTCTGGTGTTACATTGTATGATGCTTATAGAAATGAAGATTTAACATTGAGAGACATGTTTTATTGAATGATAAATGACTTTCCTAGTTATGGAAAAATTTTAGGATATAGTATTAAAGGAACTTGAGGTTGCCCTGTCTGCGAATAAGGTACTCAATCAATTAGGATGAAACATCTATCAAAATCTATGTTTCTAAGAAATCACGGTTTTTTACCTCGACATTATAAGTTACAATCTTGGATTTAATCATTTGATAGAAGTTTAGAAGAATGAAAAACACCATCTCCACTAACAGGTGATCAAATATTTGAGAAAGTAAAAGGGGTGGACACTTATTTTGGTAAATAGTTTTCGAAAAGCCTTAGGATAACTAGTTTTAAAAATATTTCAGTTCTTTTAGTAACCATGCTAGAATTATCTATACGTCAGGAATTTTATCAATGTTATGCATATTAAAAAATGTATGTGATAATTTCAAAGGAAGGTTGCTAAATATACCTAGAGAAACAATGGATGTAATTAAGGCTAGGTTGGACATTGTTGACATGGGAATACGAGAAGAGTTGGTGCTAGTGAAGGGTGAAAAACAGTATTTTCTTCCTCCAGTAGATTACACTCTTTCCAAGTAGAAGAGATACCAGTTTTTCATCTTCTTGAATGACATAAAGGTTCCTTAGGGGTATTCATCAAATATCAAGATCATCATGTCAATAAACGATTTAAAGTTAAAGAGATTGAAATCACATGACTAACATGATTTGTTAAAATATCCAATGTTTATAGATTTAAGTTTCATTTTTCACAAAAATGTCCATCATAAATTAACCAAGCTATGTTTCTTCTTCGAATCTATATGAAACGAAGTTATAGACCCATTAAAAATTTTCAACTATGGAATGATAAATTTCCATGATATTATGTGAATTGTAAATATTATTCCTGTCAACATTCTTTATATGAAGGCTCATTTTATGGTTCAATTGGTGAGAGATATTTGACTATGTGGTTTTGTACACTATAGATGGATGTAACCCATTAAATAGTATATGATGATTTTGAAAGGGTATATCAAAAATCAAATTTGTCTCAAGGGTTGTATTGTAGAGTGATATATTTTTTAGGAAGTCATTGAATTCTGTACCGAATACCTATTCAGTGTGGAAATCATTTGTCTACCAAAATCTTGTAACACTGGGTGGCTTGTGGGTGAAGTAATTTCTGGAAGATATGTTTTCACAATCAATATTAAAAATCAAGAGCATTACCACCTTTAAATATTTTGATAATAGTTTAGAGGTTTCCCCATATATTTAAACCCACAAATAATTTTTTAGGAATTTGAATACATCAAGGGTGAAATATGGATATCAAATACAAATAATCAAGAATTTATAAGATGGTTTTGGGACTATATTTTTAAGAAGTCAAATGAAAATATAGATTCAATTTTAGAAAAACTTTTATGGATAGATATAGGACCAAGTTTGTATGTATTATCTAAGAATGGTTATGTAATTAATGGTTATATGTTGTACATAAATGATCATGATGAAGATAGTACCATGAAAAATAGTGGAGTTACACATGTGGCTGAAGTGATGCATGTTTTTGGTTCTAAGGACAAAAATTAAATTTAAATAAATATTCCATACTTTGTCATCAACAAACAAATATGGGAGTTTGATTATACAATATTCCATGTGAATATTTTTTTATAAATGTAGGTTGATAACAGGAGTGTTGTTAAAATAGATTAATTGAGATTCATGAAATTTTCTTTTAGTAAGGAAGGGTAAAAAGGAGAACCATTTATAATGGAATCACAAGAAGTATAAGTATTTTATGTTCTAGATCCCACAAACCAAAAGTGGTCAATTGTTTTATTATCAACAAAAAACATTGAAGGGTTAGATTAAAATTCAATTAAGGATGGCCAATTCATTTGGACTTCACAATCATTCCACAGTGTTTCCAATGTAAATGGTGTTCTGTATGTCAGAGGAGACCACAATGAAGGGATTTGGATAGTCGATAGAGGGGTAAAATACCTTCACTATTTAAAAAAATAGAGTTCAATAATCAGGTAATATTTATTTTGTAATACAGAATATGTTACCTCATGTTATTATCAATTTTTTCTGCATTTATGTACTCAAAATTAAATGTTAAACCACTTATTCAAATAATGACATCCACATGTGCTGGTGTTACCAATACTGAGGAACAAAAACTCTCTCTACCTACTGCTACTCATAATGTAGAGGAATAATGAGCTTCTATACGTTTTGGTGCTCTCAATCCCGAGTCACAATAGGTCTCTAAACCTACTACAAATCGCAGTGTAGAGGAAAAACGACTTTCTACACATGCTGGTGCTCCCATTCCTAAGGAAAAAAAGGTTTCAAAACATGTTTCTACTCCCAGTACAAAGGTACAAGACCCTGTTCACATGGTGATGCAACCACCCTAGAGGAATATATTAACGATTTTGATTCTAAGGAAATGGTAGGTGATAAAGGACCAACGACATAGAAAAAATTGGAGCATCATAGTTTGACGGTGTTTGAAAACATCATTAGGGAAAAAGTCAAAGACATCAAATATGAGGTCAGATGGAATGTATGAGTCCAATATGTTAACCACAACAAGGCCATGTTCAATAGTTACATTTGAATCGTCACTCAGAAATATGTGCTGATTGATGTAGATTCATAGAACCATGTTGTGTCTGTACTTAAGACAGTGATGTGGGAAGAGATTAAGGTAACATCATCATATCATTTATTTATTTCAATAAAAAATAAAATAATAAAACAATGAATTACTCTTCATCATCCATTGTAGAGTGAATTTATAGTAGATCACTCCAACAAGAAATATGTATTAATGCTTTTTGAAAGGATTTATAGAGAGTTTTATACAATTCTAACAAGATATCATCCTAAATATGATTAAGGGAAAATAAACCCTCACCCACTTCTTATCTATGAAAACCTGATAACCCAAGATGCATGGGATGCATTTTTTGTCTGTCATGCAAATGTTTCTTTTCATGTATATTGTGGCTAGTAATATGTTGTTTGAAGATACGTGTATTCATCACTTTGATTGAAAATTTTTTATTTATGAAAAAACAATTATGTTATGGAAATAAGGAACGACCAACAAAACCAGTGTACTCCTACCATAAAGAAAGGATGGTGTACACTTCACTTGAAAAAAATAGGTACGTATTTTAAATCTTCCATAATAATTTTATGTGACATGAAAGAACACCATAATTATGTTTCTCTGTTTATAATCATATTGATGACTCCAAATTCAAATACATTTCCATACCATGTCATGTTCTATGGAAGGGGGGATGTGTACATAAAGGCAAGATACTTATAGATGAAAACACACAAAAAGTGTGGAAAACATGTGTAAGTATGGAATAATAAAAATTTATTTTCCTTTAAATACCCATTACATAACAACGATCACTTATTTTCCTATATTTTATATCTGAAATATTCATAGGAATCAGAAAAACCTGTACCAGATGAACACATACTATCGGTGGACTTGAAGTGACCACAACAGTATGACCACGTCAGAGGTGTAGGTTTTGGTGTGACACCCCGAGCATATTTTGAGAAAAAAAGAGGAGGATAAAAATGAAGCAATGAAACACATGAGAGAAAGACTATCTACCCTTGAAGAATAATTTCAATGGAAGATAGATATGATGAAAAATTTTATGGGGTGGAAGAAAAGAGAATAATTAACTCAAGAACAACCACCACATGGAGATCCCGCCCCACCCCCACCAGCTATAAGGTGAGACATTCTACTCAAAGATATGTCTTAGTCGTGGTAATCAATGTTATAATAAATGTTTCTGTGAAGTGTGAATCAGATAGACACTGATATATTTTATATATTGATATTTTATAGGGTTATAATGACTATGATTTATATCTATCAACACCACCCATTACCTTTTAATGAGGGCTACAGTGTTCAATATCCAAAATGAAATGCTACACAATAGACCACTTCTAATAGGTCATGTGTGAGTGTCGATTAGCATAGCCCATGATCTGAGCACCGAGCTACCTGTTCCAATTGATGAGTAATATATTCATATGGTTGAAAAAGATGTTGGAATATTCATTGTATGGCCTCCACATCTTGTAAACAAACATTTTGACAAGGAGGTATTTTTTTCCAAATTATTTTTTAAGATAAACCTTTAACAATTAAGGAAAAAAGGTATTAACCAATGAATGTTATTAGAAGAGAAAAAAGGGAAGGGGATAAAATGGAAGACCAACTCAAAACCATCTAAAGGATCGACTAACCGATCAAAAATATCTACCGAAAGCACCATTACCCCACCTGTTCTATATCCAAATTTACTTTCATTGAAGGTTCATTTGGATACAATGTTAAAACATGGTTGTAATCACATAGTTGATTTTGAAGAAAATATGTATGGAGATAAATATAAATACTTCATTGGTTTTGAGAGTGTAAGTGAAATATTTGACTATGATTGGCTAGGTGGATTAGTAGTAAATGTGTAAATGAGGTATGTTTTTATGATTTGATTTTACAAAATATGATATACTATGTTAATTATGACTAAATACATTTCAAATTTTTGGCAGGCATATATATGAAAAATAATTAAAGGGATTTTCCCATGAAAAAATAGGACTTGTTAACCCTCATATCTCCTATAATGAACAACCAAAAATAGATACAAAAAATGGATGAAATAGTGGTAGGTTTGATCAATTTTTTTGAAAGAAAACGTTAGTATGATAAACTCTATTCAATACCAACAACGCTGGGGTAAAACTCTACAATTTAATAATATAAAATATATTTTAATTTATTTCATTACTCATTACTTTTTGTGTTTTTAGGCAGCATTGGATGCTCATTGAAGAAAATATGGATACTCCAAATATTTATTTTCCAGATTCAATGTAGGGATATCCAAAAAATCATCCACACATGATGGAGTTTTTCATTAAGTAATACAATACATCCAAATTTTTATAACTAAACCTCAAGTTATATAATTTATATTATCTTTTAGTGAAGATTATATTATGATAGGTAAATACATGAATATTGTGAAAAAAAGGATTGAAGCTAGGGGATAAGCATGAGAAAGAAGATAAGTTATACGACTGGACAAGTATCATGGTATATATAATAATACTTCACTATTCAAACACATATAAAAACAAATTAATTATTCTCCTCAATATTTATACAGATTATGAAACAAACCAATGGAAAAAATTGTGATTTTTATGTTTGTAAATTTATGAGAGAGATCATATTCCATGAAAAAATAGTATCCCTAAATAGATATTTACAAATATAATTACCACTTCATTTAAAATATTTATTAATATTTTATGTATTTATATTATTCCAGTGCTGTTATGACTGTCTAAAAGACTCATATTCACAAGACGATATAGATGTTCTTAGAAATGAATGGGAAACATACATGATAGAAGAATTTAAACAAATAGGATGATGATGTGACTTCCATATAATTAGTGGATTGTTTCATATTTATGTTTAATTTAATTTTTTTAGTATTACTCGCATAATAATTGTTTTCTTATACAAGTGGATTCCTTTGTTCAAGTCAAGGCAGTTTGTTCAAAGATACTCATTCTCATGAGAGATTGGACTTTGAGGTTATAACTGAGACAATGAGAACAAGGAAATGGGTCAAGAATGTATAAATTTGAATTTATACGAATTATGTAATTAATTATTTCTTTCATCATTTTACCTACTCAAAACCGAGAAAAAAAGAAAAAGTGACTCGTATCACTCAATGTGTCTCTTTTTATTTAAAATTGACCTTACTTTTAGTAAAAAGAACACGTGACATACTAGAAACTGAAAAAATTCATTCATATTGTTTTTATACTTTAGTAAAACGATCCACAAGTCATTTTTTAATGTTTTGGAATCAAACACACCTCAATCTGATCCATGGTGTGACCCGTATGACTTTTAGTGTGTATTTTTATATTAAATTGACCTTAAATTATGCAAAAAGAACAAGTGACATATGAAAAACAAATAAAACGAATTTATATTATCTTGATACATTAATAAAATTATCCATGAGTCATTCGTGACATGTAGGAATCAACCAAAAGTCAATATGACTCATGGTGTGACCGGAATGACTAAGAGTTTCAGTTATCAGTTTAAAATTGAAATTTTAGTTCAAAACATGTCTCTCACTGAAAACCAAGAAAACAGGATCCAATTATATTCACAAGTCATTTTTTATGTGTATGAAGCAGTCTCACATAAAAATGACACACGATGCGATCTGTATGACTCAAAATAGGTTTTTCCATTTTGAAATGACGTTTTAGTAAAAAAACGGAACTGGCATTCTGGAATCCGAGTAAACACATTTGTTTTGTTTTCATACTTTAGTAAAATGCTCTATAATTCATATTTGACATGTATGAATTAAAATGACCCCAATATGATGCATGTTTTGTCCGATATAACTCAAATTCTCTCTTTTTATTTAAAATTGACATTAATTTATGTAAAAACAACAAGTGACATACTAAAAACCAAGAAAATACATTCATATTGTTTTGATATTTTAGTAAAATTATCTATATGTAATTGTTTATGTTTAGGAATCATACAAACCTCAATATGATGCATGGTGTGGTTGGTGTCACTCAGAGTGTCTTTTCTATTTAAAATTGACATTAATTTAAGTAAAAACAATAACTAACATACTAAAAACTGAGAAAATTCATTCATATTGTTTTTATTTTTTTAGAAAATGATCCATGAGTCATTTTTGATGTGTAGGATTCAACCTCACCTCAATAATATCCACAGTGTTCCCAATATGACTCTATGTGTGTATTTTTATTTAAAATTGACATTAATTTATGTTTAAAAGAATAAGTGACATACTAAAAACTAAGAAAATGAATTTTTATTGTTTTTAAACTTTAGTAAAATGATACATGAGTCATTTTTGACATGTAGGAATCAATAAAACCTCAATCTAACACACAATGTGACCGTTATGACTAAAAGTGTCCGTTATCTGTTCAAAATTGATAGTTTAATTCAAAAAGTGTCACTTAGTAAATTCCAAGAAAACACACTCTGATTTTATTTATAATTTATCAAGGTGATTAATAAATAATTTTTGACATGTATGAAGTACTCTCATGTCAAACCGATGCACGAAGTGATTTATAAGACACATAATTCATGTTTCCAGTTTGAAATGACATTTTAGTAAACAACACAACTGGCATATGGAAAACTGAGTAAACATATTCAAATTGTTTTGATACTCTAGTAAAATGATCTGTAAGTCATTTTTGATGTTTATGAATTAGATGAACCTCAATACGATGCACGTTGTGGCCAGTATAACACAAAGTGTCTCTTTTTATTTAAAATTGACATCAGTTTAAGTAAAAACAACAAGTGACATTTTGCAGACCGAGTAAGTAAATTCAGATTGTTTTTATATTTTTTGAAAATGATACATTAGTCCATTTTGACATGTAAGAGTCAACAAAAACTTAATATAATTCACGTTTTGAATGGTATGACTCCAAGTGTATATTTTTATTTGAAATTGACATTAATTAAAGTAAAAATAATAAGTGACATACTGAAAACCAAGAAAAATCATTAACATTGTTTTGGTACTTTAGTAAAATGGTCTATGATTCATTTTTGACATATAGGAATCAAAAACACCTCAATATGATGTATTTTGGGACCAATATGACTAAAAGAATCTCTTATCAGTTTAAAATTAACATTTTTGTTCAAAACATGTCACTCACTAAAAACCAAGAAAACACACTCTTATTTTTTAGATAATTTAGGACAGTGATTCATATGTCATTTGTGACATGTATAAAGTAGTCTCATGTCAAAATAATTCACTATGGGTCCAGTATGACTCATAATACATGTTTCCAGTTTGAAATGAAATTTTAGCAAAAAAAAAACTGGCATTTGAAAACTGAGAAACAGCATTCATAGTGTTTTTATACTTTATGAAAATGATCTATATGTCATTTGTGAAATTTATTAATCAACTTAAACTCAATACAATGCATGGTGTGTATGGTATAACTCAAAGTGTCTCTTTTTTTATTTAAAATTGACATTAATTTAAGTTAAAACAACAAGTGACATACTGAAAACCAAGAAAATGCGTTCAGATCATTTTTATATTTTAGGAAAAAGATATATAAGTCATTTTTGGCAAGTAGGAATCAGTCTCACTTCAATATGATTCATGTCGTGACTGGTATAACTCAATGTGTCTTTTTTGATTAAAATTGACATTAATTTAAGTAAAAACAACAAGTGACATACTATAAACAAAGAAAACACATTTAAATCGTTTTGGTATTTTAGGAAAATGATCTATGAGTAATTTATGACATGTAAAAGTCAAACACACATAAATCCAGCACAAGGTGTGACCGGAATGTCTAAAAGTTTCCATTATTAGTTTAAAATGGACATTTTTGTTCTGAATATGTCACTTACTGAAAACCAATAAAATGTGCTCCGATTGACTTGATAATTTAGGAATATTATTCATAAGTCATTTTTGATATGTATGAAGCAGTCTCACATAAAAATAACACAATAAGTGATCGGTATGACTCATAATGCATGTTTCTAGTTTGAGATGACATTTTAGTAAAAAATACAACTAACATATTAAAAACTAGGAATTTTTTTATTGTTTTCATACTTTTGGACAATGATCCATAAGTAATTTTTGATATGTAGGAATTAGCCGCACCTCAATCTGACACATGGTGTGAACAGAATAAGTCCAAATGTGTCATTATTTAACATTGATATTTATTTTAGTAAAAGAACAAGTGACATACTCAAAACCAAGAAAAAGGATTCAAATTGTTTTGATATTTTAGTATAATGATCCATAACTCATTTATGACATGTAGGAATCAACCCCGCCTCAATAGGATTCATGATGTGACTGGTATAACTTCAAATGTGTATTTTTTATTAAATATTGAAATTTTATTAATTTATTCTTCCATATTGATGTTTAATTTATTTCTTTATAGTATTAATAACATAATATTTATTTTCTTATATAGGTGTAATATTTTTCTCTGGTTGAGATGCTTTTTTCGGAAAATGATACCATGTGCATACATTTTTGAGAGGGGATCACGAGCATCAAAATATGAAACATTATTTTTTTTAAATGTTTGTTGGATAAATGTATATGTAATTATATAAAACAATGTATTAAATGTATATAGAATTGTTTTTTTATATAACCTTGGTTTTCATTTTTGTATTCCTGGTGTCACATTAAATGTATATAAGATTATTTAAAATTATAGGTCTTTTAGGTTTTTGTTGGGTGTGTTGTTATATTAACATCACATTACACCTAGCTAGGATATTATCAATGCTAAAATAATTCTAATAAAGGGGGAACTTTATCAGTGCTTATGTATCATAGATAAAGGGGACCCCTTTATCATTGCTGTGATTAACAATTCTTTTTTAGCACTGTTAAAAGACATTTTTCATGCTATTAAAGGGAATAAGTTTAGTAGTGAAAGGTCACATCTTTCAGGAAGGCATCTGTGTGGGATAGTAACTTCAATTATTTGTCAACTCTTAGGAAGGAGTCTGCATTAGATAGAAACTCTAGTTCTTTAACGACTTCAAGTGAAGAAGATTTATTCAACTTTATGAGAAGAGATGAAGGTGGGGGTGTTTATAATCATATTCAATGTCCATAAAGAAGTCAAAGGTATCGTCGATGAAATTGAATTCAATATATAGGACAAGCATTTTTTCCAACAGTGAAAATTGCAATTATTTTTTCAAAATTGGAATTTTTTGTACATTGGAAGTAGAAGTAGATGTGGATCTCACTGATCCTTCGACACACCTCAACCTCGCTTTGACACCACTAATAGCATATCTTTTGGCGTTAAACAAAAAAGTAAGCATAGATCACTTGATGTGATAAAAAAACCAGACGTAGGGAAATAATGATATTTAATTCTTCACTCTTAATTGAAATACAACACATACAATACTATCTATTTTTAGTAATAAAAACTAAAAACAAAAACCAATGATCAAAAACAGAGGAAATAAAAATTCCATTAATAAAGTGAGATAGGTTCCACCCAATCCTTCAGCTCCTAACATGTCAAACTAGATCATTGAATTATTCAAAACTCCTCCTCAACAGTGGAGGTAGGCACTGTCCAAGGAATAAAAAGTTTATTATCCAATAGTTTTATCAATTAGTTAGGCATCCTAAACCCTGTTTAAACATATCCATTTAAATCCATAAAATGTTTTTGCTAGGGAAAAGATTTTAGTCATTACATTAATTAATCATACCCTACCTCAAATTACAATTTTCATGTGAATAAAACAAAAATAATATTATGAAATTAGAATTAATGAAAAAATCCACTTGAATTTCCATATGTGAAAGTCTACACTAGGTTTAATTCCTCTTCATTACATTCTTGGTTCAAAGAAGAACTACCCCCTCAATCTAGTTATGAGGGGATATGAAGAATAAAAACATAACATATAAAAAAAGAAGAAATATCCAGAAGTAGCCTCTATCTCTAGTCTTGGCCTAGTTGAAGTATTCTAAAGTCCCCTTGCAAATCATCCCCTTCTCTATTTATAGATGAGGTTCTATCCTGATAGAAGTATCTTTCTCTATTTTAATTTAAATGACCTTTTCCCCCACAATATCATTTTCTCTCTCCATATTTTGTATTTTTATTTGGGTTTGAAATGGTTATCCTCAATTGATCTTCTCAGATGAAAGTGGTTGGATGGATCTCCTTTGTTTTATGGGAGTATTTTTAACTCATATTTAGTAAGCGAGGCCCATGCATGCTTTTATTTTTAAAACATATCGACTGGATTCATGTAGATAGAATATAACCTAAGTGTATTAGACTCTTGAAATTTACCATAACCCAAACCCTATAGCATGGGTCTCCTCCCCCCGGTGTATCCCATTCATGGTCATGCATGGATATAGCATAGACAACCCCCCATGATGCAACAACTTTCCCTTCTCTTTTCCATGCTATACTTTCAAATTAAAACCCTCAATAGTGCAAATTCAACCCTACGACACAAATGAATTCTTCTTTTTCTCTGGAAATAGTATATATGGAGTATAATTGATGCCACGATGAAGCTCATTCCCTTTGGTTTAAGTTCCCAAGTCCACTATTTCGTATAGTCATGACAGCTCCATTTTGGTGCTTTATTTTCTAGTGGCATCCAATATTTTTCCATGGAGACTCTATGATGTAGCGACCTAGATTGCAGCATAAGAATACATCTCAACTATGAATTAAGAAGTAAAACCCCCTTCCACCAAAAACACATATATAATACCATTAAAAATACATTGTAAAACATGTATTTTTTAATTATTTTTATTTATTTTTTCAAAACTAAATTTAAAAATAAAAATTCCAAAAAATGATGCTTAATAATTAAATCCTTGGTGTAATTCAATTAAAAACTATGAGCCAACGAGCTCATACCCAAGTGGTAAGGGATCCTGCTTAGCATCCAAGAGACCCAGGTTCAAAACCAGGTGGAGGAAAATTTATAGGTTACTATAGCAGTACTGTAGCAGGTACTGTAGTAGGTACTATTCGGTACTGTAGCAGGTTCTGTTCGGTACTGTAGTTTCTGGAACTATTCACCAGATTTGGGACTTTGGGCCATCGGTTCGGGCCTTGGGTCTCACAGGGCCTTCGGGTCATCAAAGGCCTTTGGGCCACAGGGCCTTTAGGCCACAAAGACCATGGAGTAACCTAGTTCACACAGAGCAGGCCCCAGAAGATGATCATAGCAACAGTAGCAGTCACCATACGCAGAGCCAACCGGATTGTCAGAATGAGAGGGTATGGAAACCGCCATCGGGACCAGGCACCATGAAACTTTGTATGGTGTAATACTAGCTGGTCAGCAATGCAAGGTGGGGATCTAAGGTGATTAATGATGCAGACGCTGGGGAGGGGAAGTTCTAGTGGGTTAGACCTACGGGTCATGTAATGGGAATGGTATGCCTCTGGGCCTTCGGGTCATCTATTTTGGGTCATGTCGGGCCTTGTGCATTGGGCCTATGGGTCATGTACAGGTTCCCCTTAAACCCTTAAAAAGGGGATTATCTATAATAAAATAAAAAATAAGGCCTTAGGGCCATTTGGGAAATTAAAAACTATGAAATTAACGAATTAAAATTTTAAATTTGTTTGCATAAAATGAACTCATCAAATCCCCCACTCTTAAACCATATTTTCCCTCATGTATAAAACTCAAATATGAATTAAAAAAGGACAAACCCCTTCTACCAATATTTAAAATTCAAAATTAATGAATCAAAAACAATTTTCAATGGGGGAGAGATTACTTTCAAGGAACATGTATATAAAGTGATTTCAAATCTTCACTAGACACAATTATTTTGAAATTTATAAAGAAAAAATATGGGGCTTTTCATCTCTTCTATTCAATATTTTTAATTCAACATTATTAACATGCCAAGTTGTGATCTACCTCACCATTTTTTTAATCAATCAAGGAAAAAATTTATATGAATTTTTCATCGCACCTTGAGTACATGCACCAAACATATAGATTTTAAATTGATCAAATTTAACCATTTAGTAGTGAAAAATATCACTAAAAACATGAGGGATTTGAAAATAAGGATCAAATGATTCTGAGGAAAAGGTATGGTAGGAAATTGATGAATAAAAGTTGACCTCAAAAGAAGGTTTTATCTCTTAAGTGTTAAGAATGATAATTAATCTAGATCTAATGCAAGTCTCCTTCTCAAAGAGTGACAACTCCCCACATCCAAAGCTCAAGTAAGGAAATTAACAATTAAATAATAATGAATGAATCACCACTCTAATTTTTTCATTCCTTATTTAATTTTTTTAAGTTTAATTTTTCAAAAATTGAGTTAGGAAAAGTCTCACATACATCAACCAACTCGAAAAGATAAAATTCATTGGTCATGTGATGGTGATTTTGACCCTCCATAACTCAACCAATATATTATTTTCATTTTTTTTGTTTCTTAAGAGGGGCTGATAGCATAAAAATTGAAATTATGCATGAAACTTATTCCCAAAATCTAATGATATTCCCACAACAGAATCTCTCAAATAATAATATCCCTTTTTCCATGAAATATGTATCCCCCCAAAAATGAACTTTTAGCATCATTAATAATATTAAAGTAAGGGTAGGAATGTATAAATTGAGCTAAAATGTGGATATTACTAACCTGGTCTATTCATGGTATGTAAGGTCTAAAAGGGGGATAATTATAAGGTGGGTCTCAGGGATAATGTATAAATAAAAAAATAATACCTCAATCCTTTTTTAAGTGAATTTGTAAAATCATATCTTTGAAAAGATTAAAATCAAACCCCAGTAGGTGACATGTCCTATGTTGTCTAAATAAATTTACTAAAAAATATTAGAAATATTAGTAAAAATTGGATTAGAAACCTCTCAAAAACAAGAGAATATAATTTAAAAGACAATCACTCATGGAATGTGTCATAATAAAAAATCGATCAACAGGAATTTTTGAAAATCAGAGCACGAAAAATAAATGATAATTTCCATCAACATGTGACTAAAAATAAAAAAACCTAATTATTGATTTCAAATTCATAATATTCTCTCTAATCATTCTATCTATCCATTTCAGTCATTCAACTACAATAGATAGAATATTAAAACATGGAATCTTGGGGTTCCAAAAAAATTCTAAGTATCATTGATAAAAAATGAATCACTAATCTAAGTGTGGGAATTAATTTTTTTTATTAAATCTCTAGATGAATTCTAGAAATTGAGGGGATCACAAGTAAATTAAGAAATTTAAAGTTTTAATCCCTTTTCAGTATGATGTTCCTCTCCTATGGTTTTTTATTGAATTTGTTTCTTATTCCTAGGATTTTGATGGACCTGAAAATTAAAATAAAATATTGAATATTTAGGACCACTAACATGAATGTTAAAAAAATTATGGGATAGAGGTTTCACTACATCCTAGATGAAAATTCCTAAACTATGAAAGAAAATAACGAATAACTCAGTTTTCCTCCCATAAAGAACTTTTATTAAAGTTCATGAACTCGAACTTACCTTTCACTGTGAAGTGATAAATGTTATGAAAGAGGTTACATGGTATTGATCAATAAATGAATGGATCTATTATTCCTCCATATATATGGGTCATATACCATTTTAAGACACTAATTTCACTCTTACCTTAGGCAGCACCTTCCCTCTTTCCATGGGCGCAATCTAGTGAGTTTTGGATCTTCTTTAACAATCAAATGGAAGCTCAATAACTACCCATACCTACTATCTATCTTTGAAAACTTCTTAGACTATAGTGTCTCCAACATCTCTATATTTTTTTAGAAAATATTTATCTTTATTTTCCTATTTTTAAAAATATTTTTTATCATATTATTTCACTTTTATAATAGTTAAGTCAACTCTCATATAATGTATAACAGAGTCTTCAACTTCTAGTTTCTCATCTCTATCATCTCATCAACTATTTCTTCTAAATATTTCATTTCCCAGTGAATGTTGAACAACACCACTTCTCCACCAACTTGTAAACATAACTCTGTATTTTGGAAATCAATCAATTCTATTACTATTTCTAGGAATGGTATTCCCAAAATTATTGGGATCTTCTCCTCATCCATTTCCATCGTAATGAAATTCTCTAGAAAATAGAACTTGTCTACCATGAAAATGACATCCTCAATTAGTTCTTTGGGACATCTAAATGTTGTGTTCTTAAGTAGAATCCCAACTTGATTTGGATTCATCTCTCTTAATACCATTCACTTGAATTTTGAATATGAAATAATATTTAATGTTGAACCTAAATCACATAAATCTCCACAAAAAACTTTACAACCAATTTCAATGGGAATAAAAAAGATATATGGGTCACTTTGTTCTTTATAAGGGCCCTTAAAACCACTACTGAACAATACATATCAGTGGGATGGTTCCTAATTCCTAAATATTCCTTTTTTTGTAACCAATTCATTTATAAACTTTGCATAGGTGGGAATGTTCACAATTTCCTTAGTGAATGGAATGTTAATGTGCTGGTTTTGACCATATATAAGAACTTTTCCATTTTCTTATTGAATTTTTCTTTCTTAAATGAATCTAGGAATGGTGTTTGTGGTAAGTACGATAGTGGGAAATCTTCTCAAACATTTTTCTCATCTTCTTGTACTTTTTATTTACTTAATTTTATTGATTGTCGACTTTTCACTAGTTTTGATTCAATCTTTTTTCATCTTATAATCTATTTTTTAGTAACTTTTGGTGTTTTATATTCACTTCTAAAGTTGATGTATTTGAGGTCACCATGTTTATGATAGTGGGAAATCTTCTCAAACATTTTTCTCATCTTATTTTACTTTTTATTTACTTACTTTTATTGTTTGTTGTCTTTTCACTATTTTTGATTCACTATTTTTTCATCTTATTTTATATTTTTCAGTAACTTTTGGTGTTGTATTTTCACTCCTCAAGTTGATGTATTTGAGCTCTTCATGTTTTGAAACCTCAGTGTCACCTGGTAGAAATCCCTTTGGCCTCTCTTTGAGTTGGATGGAAACTGGTCCATGATAGAGATAATATTTTAATTATTATTCATGTGTGTTTAAAAGATTTAATCCCTTACAATTAATCAATTTGAGCTTATTTTCATCATTTTAGTATTTTTAGTGAATTTTGGGATAGAATGTGAAAATTTCTTAATTTTGGAATTTTAATAGTTTTATATCACTTCTACACTTCATTCATAAGTAATAAAATAATGATCCAATTTGAGTGATTACTTTTGTAGGATTCCTTTTTCATGGGATTCAACTTATTCTTATATACCTAGAGATAATTTTAAATCCAAATTTCTATAAAAATTTATAAATACGAAAAATCATTCTAGCTAAAAAAGGGACCCCACCCTAGTAGTTGAGATATAACTCAGGATAAATACATCAAGATGAGGTTATTCTAGCCGCATTTGAAAGAGAAATCAAAGACACATTTTCAAATTAAATTTCATGGATAATTTATATCATCAAGGAATCTAATTAATTCTCCAAAGTGAAGGAAGTTGAATAGTCTCTTTAGATAGAAACCATGTGCTTTAGTAATTTGGGAACATTTCTTTTGAAAAATTTCCAAATATACTGAGATTTTGACGATGGATGACCAAGAAATATAGGAGAACCTTTGATGAAAAAAAACTACCCATCAATCACCCATTAAAAATGGAAAATTATTTCAAAATTTAGGTAGACAGAAACTAAAGGGAACATTTTCGACCCCCAACCCTATAAATATGTTCATCCACTTCCATTCAATGTGGTTGATGAATGATAAAGAAGAGTTATGTTAGAGTTTTGGAACCTTGAGGCTCTATGTATTTTCTATTTTCTCTTTTATTATTTTCCTAATGCTCTTTTCTTCCCCATTAAACTCTATTACCCTTCACATATAGGGGTAAAAACTTTAACTGATTGGGGAAGGGTGATTTTTCCTTTTGTAATATCAGAGTCTTGTGCTTTAATTTAAAACTCTATTTTTCTATTAAATGATTTCTATTTTTAGTGGTGCCCAATTATCTTAATGCGATTTTATTTAAGGTTTTGGTGTCATTGGTTGAAGTTCTTTAAACTCCCTCCGCCTAGTATAGATTTTCTTGATAGATATGATTGTGTTAGGTGGTTAGACTCTATTATCGTTGGAATCTATGATGAATAATTGACTTGTTTCTAGATTTATAAGATTAAAAAATTACTGATTGGGCCTTGCCTTAGTAGTTTAGGAATGGTTTATTAATTTTCTTGCACACAAGAGTGGTTTCCATTTCTTCCTTCAACCAAGGGTTAGTGGAAACTTGATCAAGGACTCTTTCATTTGTCATTAAATCAGAAGAGATAGTGGAATGAATTCCATGACCATGATGACATTTCAAAAGGTGATCCTTCCATGACCCTATTCATGCTCTTCATCACCCATTTTTGTCTTCCTAATCTCAGGCATCTCTATTCACGTGCTTCATCAACCCTTTTGTTTGAGTATAATTCAACACACCTAGAATTAACCTATCCATGCACTAGTTCACATTGAGAAATAAATTCATCTGTGAAATAATTATTACACTCGATCCAAAACTTTCTCAATCAGGATTCTCTCAATGGTCGATAAACAAGTTCAAACCCTATGTTTTTGAACCATTCCGAGTACTATAAAATAAATGAGAAATTATTCATTTACCCTTATTTTCCACACTTATCATGACTCACATGGGCCTAGGGATTCATTATTTAGTGTCTGATAAATGCGACTGAGATACAAAAAAAAAGAAAAAATTCCAAATAATAGGGAAATTTAAAGAAAATCAACCAAAGTTTGGGATGATCATCCAAATATTAAAGCATATCCCGTATTTTAGGAAAAGGTAAAATTTCCCTAAGGCATGTCCCCAAAAACCATGTGATCAAGCTTAGCCATCCTCTATTGAGTAGCATCCAGAGTCCACTACTGCTCCACTAGATCGAATTACTATTCCTCTATGATTGGAAAAACCTCTTTAGCCTTGATGGACATCCGATCTATCTAATCCTAGAACATGGCCACTAAAGTCACTTCCTCCACTACCTTTTTCTCAGCCACATACAGCTGACCCCTTAGTTAGACAATGATCTGTTCTTGAGTAGTGAAAATGGCCTCATGACCCTTTGTTGTCCCTTCTAGGGGATATATTTCCTCCACATACACTTGTAGATCTTGGGTTCCCACGTCCTTCTTATTGCACTAGGAAGTATCAAACACATACCACTCAGAACACACCCACTTGATGAGAAGGCCTTGATCTAGTGTGTAGAGGCTGATAGAGTCCACCCCACCCATCCTAAGGCTGATAATTCAATGGCAGAGAGATCTCACCTGATTTGGATGATCCGTCAGTGGGGTACAGATGGTGAAGTTCCACATGATCCTCCACACCTTGCATCAGAAAACTCGGTTCTCCCTAGAAATATCCAAGATGGAATACCTAAAGTCCTCAGGTGGCATGAGCTTGTACGGAGGGAAGATCTCCAAATGTTTAGTGACTATGTAATCTGTAAACATGACCTTAGGCGGGGTGAACCCCATTTCTAGGGCAATGAATCCTCACTGGACCCTTAATCTATAGTGGTAGCCTTATATTACCCTTACATGACCTCCATGGTAGAATCATCCATCATAGCCTTCTCAACCAACTTTTTTGGTGGCATGATCTGAGACACCTTCATTAAGGCCTCAACTTTTGTAGCTACTGCTGGTAGCACCTATGAGGTTGACATGGTCACCATATCCTCCTCAACCACCTTGGTTTTCGACATGATTTTGACCTCCTCTGTTAAGGCTTCATCCCCAGTATCCGCCTCATGCAGCACCTTTGAGGAAAGCACCGTAACCAAAGCCTACTTAACATCCATAGTTAGTGGAACAATGTATCCCTCCCCCACTGAGGCTTTAAGTCCAGTAACAACTTCCTATGTTGCTTCACTAGTAGG
This sequence comes from Viscum album, assembly GCA_963277665.1. Classification (NCBI taxonomy): domain Eukaryota; kingdom Viridiplantae; phylum Streptophyta; class Magnoliopsida; order Santalales; family Viscaceae; genus Viscum; species Viscum album. The sequence goes on along the minus strand of OY728153.1, from coordinate 565,732,289 downwards.
ATCAACCACCATAGCCTCATTGAAAGCATTTTTTAGGGCATAGCCTTACCCAATACTACTACCCCAAGATCAAGTGTCTCCATAACTGGATGATCTCCAAACACAGTTTGAACTGCCATTTAAAACACTAGGTTAACTGAGTGTGACATAAGAGGAAAACCATGAAAGGAAAGGTGGGAAAGGGTAAATGTATTATACGAATAGTGCAACCTCACAAGAAGCTTGAATAGATTCATGAGAAATCCCCCTGGTGAGGTAATTCCCCTAGTAGTCATCAACACACTCATAGGAATTACTTCATCCAACAATTGGTTTCCCATGGCCATGAAATCAAGGAAAGGACCCACACTCACCCCTTTAAGGTTTAGGCTCTCTCTACCTATTTCATAGTTCCATCATAAACATATCCCTCCATTTTTGTCATTGATTCCTACACAAGTAGAAAAAGAGTTAGAAAAAAAATATAAAGTTTGGGTAATATTCAAGGTACACAAGGTTAGTGGATATACCCAATTAATGGTAATATCTTCATTCATGGTAGTGAACAAATAATAATCACTTCCCCAAGAATCGTGATTGAACTAGAGGGTCCTTCTTCCTCCCACATCCTCTTTCCCAAGAGCGTTGAGATTTTCACCTCTCCCCTCCCTACAGCTTCTATCAGTGGAGGGAAATATGGCTCTATAGTAGATGATCCACCCACTAGATCAACCCTAAATCCATGTAAGGCCCTGAAGGCTACTCATCCTTGACCCCATAATTGTGAGACCCCTCCATCACTAGATTTTATAATTAATAGAATCTTCATTTCCAAGAGATCTGTGCTCTCCTAAATCTATGAAAAGTTATTGATGAGACCATAAGAAGTAGTGGGTTGTGATAGTTCATTTAAGCACTTACCATGTTTTTTCATGAACATGTGCTAGATCTATTTAAGAACCAAGGGTTGACATTTTCTATGTACCCTTGTGTACACCCTTGGGGTTAGTCACTAGGGGAATCAAAATTTCCTTGAAAACTAATGTGGGTCGTACGACTCACAGATCACCTTACAGTTGAACCTCACCACTAATACCACACCTCAAAATTATAATAGATAGGACCGATGATCAATTTTCCCTATTCCATCATTATTCACCATCCCTGTGAGAAGGGGAAATAAGTGTAAATTGAAGTGGTTGGACAACCTGATCCTCACCAGCATGTCCACTTAGACCAAGATGAGAGGGAGACTCCCAATGATGTTCATTATTGATATCTAAAGGATTGTGCTATGAGGTGAGATTGGGTTTAGATATTTATATTCCCCCATGTTTACGGTGAACCAACCATATGGAAATTTGAAAGTCCCACACACATGGAGAGGATTCTTCCCCTGGATGATTTAGAGGATAACTTATTACAAATTCACCAATACCAGGACAACCAGGTTGACATGATACCCCATTAACAACATTTCTTCCATGATGAAGGTACTCAGAACACCCCCATGTGCGCATCCTTCACCGAGAGAATCCACCCACAAATCATCATAGTGATAAATCCCACTAGCCTAACCATGAAAGCCTCATTCTTCACAATAGAGAAAAACACCTTCCACTATTTTGCCTCCAAAATCCTTTACCCACTAGAAGGAAATAGGGAAATATCATGGATTCCATGGTAGGATGTTCACCGATGTATTCAAAATTTTCCCGAACCACTGCTTGAATGAGATGCTTCCATCCTAGGTTTTTGTTCAATAATCTCTTGCTCCAAATGAAACAACTCCCTTGATATGACCGGAAACTACACTTTGTCCTCCTATATATTCTCTGGGGGATGAATTCATCATACATGTCTCCTTGTATTGGGATCCCAACAATCTAGAAAATATCCCACAAGCTGAGGCCAACCTCCCTAGGGTAAAAATGAAATGTATTGATTCCTAGAAACCACCTAGTCAATAGCTCCAGCATGATTTCCATGTGGTGGTAAACATGGAACTATGGGGACCTTAATACCTCGTAAATCCCTACCCACTTCAACTCTACCTCAAACTCATGGCATGAAGGGAATGTATAGTACACTGATGCCCACTCATCCATGAAATTTACTCCCTAGTGTAGGTCTCAACTTTCTATCCATCCCTACAGAGGGTTTCTCAAACCCACCTTGAGAACCATCTCGTGATGAGGGGGAGACTCCTCCACCTCCAAAATCTCTTGATTAGAATCATTCACATAGTTTTATAGAGTATGAGCAGTGATAGAAAATTGGTACTTCTACATGTGGCCTCAAATAGCCCCATCCCACCGGTAAATTCCATGTGTTCTCTTGAACCAGTAGGCAGGCTCATTTTGATAATCATTAGGGATAAACACCTCATCCCTCAGATCAAAGCCATATAATGGTATCCTTTTTTCACAATTATTATTCTTTCTGAGTCTCTATCAACAATACAATGATTGTTTCATAATCCAGAACACTGTGGATTCTCTCTCTAATCATGATATTACCAACCATCTCCTCATAAAAGTCAAAGTAGCATTTTCACCTTCAACAACCATTTTGTTCAAAAATTTGGAAATTCTTTGATACTAGCTTGAATAGGTCAGCTCGCAAAGGTTGATTTCATTGAGGTTTTTTCAAATAAGTATGTTTATAGAATTTGTGAGTTTCATGAGCAGTGAGGATCAGAATCACAAAATGCTCACAAAGGTCTTAAGTTTCATGAAAATAGAGAACATTTCTATATTTCGTGAAAGAATCATGGACCCATAAGGGAATCCCACCCCTATTTATATGTGTATAGTCAAACTGATTTTCATGAGTGGGACTTTCCAATAACCAATTTTTAGTAGTTTATTTGCTAAATCCAATCCTCCATTCCATCTTTGGATCCAATTTTGAGGGGAACATTTTTTGACAAAAAAATACATGTGTCATAAGAGATTTTAAAGAATCCATGCCTTCTTTGGAGTTAATTAGGGCCAAAAGGCCCAAAAACCCACTTAAGGGTTTGGATTTGCAAAGGTCTACACCTTCACAAATGACCGAAGCTTACAGAATTCCCTAGCTGCATGAATCTATAATTATAAACTCCCTGAGTGTATATCCTGTTCATGAAGATCCATTTTGTGGAAGTACCCAACTACATAGAGATTTGAAGGAAACCTTCATGTAGCATAACTCTAGCTGAGGGAAACTTGTTAGTTTTCAAAGCTCATAAAGTTTCATTAAATCCAACATATTTTATGAAAATAATTCCCTTTACTCTATTGGTCCTATAAATACCTTCCAATGACCATCCTTTTAGGGGACGAGACCTTTTATATTTTGAAAAAATATATGAACTCACAATACTAAGAAGATTCAAGATAAAAAGAATATATGAACCTTAAAAGTTATCCATATTTCAAAAAACTAACTCCCATGGGTTTTTGAGAACCTGAACCGAAGGTGGAGATGCCTTTTGTGAAGGTCCATGGATTTCATGTAAGAATAAACCCCTTTCAGGATCTTGGGATTCCATGAGATAACTATCATTTGTGAAACCAACCCCATGTTAACCAAGAATTTACTCCAATGAAGGGTCACCGCGTTTCATGAAACATATTATTTCACAAGACCCCAGTCCTTTGTGAGACCCTTGGAAATCACAAAGATATAAACGTTCAAAAATTACCAAGCTTTATGGAACCCATTCTCTAATCCTCATTATAGTACCCCCTTTCATCCAGCAGATTTTCATGAAATTTAAGTCCCTAGGGACAACTTATCAATCTATAGCTGGTTTAACCACTCCCCAAATCTATGCGTGATTGGTAAAACCGACTCTTATTTCTACCCATATTGCTTCAAGTGCGGACCGAGCCTTCACCCTACCTATTTATCCTATAAATAGGGACCCTAATGTCTATCGATCCTATGCATAGGTAACATAACATTGGTTCTCCTAATTTAAATTCCTCCATAGTGGTGTCTACACCATGCCCCATCTAGAGGTGCATGATCAGTGGAAACATAATTCCTAAAGGTGGTGTTGATAATGGAAATTGCTTACCAATCTCGATAGATCATTCTTACGATGAATATTCCTCTGTCTTTGACACAGTCCCCCTTGGGGTGTGATCCCCATCCACATATGAGATGCATGACATAATACAACCTATCTCTATATCCAAATCATACAATATTAAACTACATGACCTTGTCCTCATAACATGAAGTTAAACTGTAGTGTTAAGATTTGTTACAAACACAAGATGCACCATGCATGGAATCCATGGGATGACATCCTCCCCCCAACAATCAGATATGATTCCCATACTAGGAATCATGTACACATAATCCCCATACCATATTTCCCCACAGTCAGATGTGAACCCCATTTTAGGAAACTTCCAAGAATATGACCCTCACCATTCCTCATTGAAACTCCTTCTCTATTTGAGCATACTTACTACATGATGTTAAACATCGTGGATCGATCCTATCACATGCCCTTAAACTCTGACATCAAACTATGTGGGTTTTAATCCCTGTATCTTAAATTGGGTACATAGGACACCCCCATGATGTTCAATCTCAACACCATCCAATGTAAAATATTACCCATTGGGGAAAAACTTACAATGACCTGAATTTTGACCAAGGTACAAATCATTGGTATTTCATTTTGAATCATTCCTTTTATCATGTTATAGGTATGATATGGCATAGGGAAGGATTAAAGAGCATCTGGGGCTAGATCATAGCATGGAGGTCTGAAAAAATTGGTAACTAGATGGGCCACATGGTTTGTGTAAATTATACAGTTGTAGACTGGGGAACCTGCAAGTCCGCACGGTTTGTCTGCAAACCTGCAGACCAGGTGCACAACTGTGCAACTTGTTGAATAAATTGGATAATCATTCATGCACAGTTTGTTAACTATGCACATAAACCATGCACATGGGGCATTGGAGGAAAATTACAATCCCCCACTTAAAATATAACCTATTTATTCTATTTAACCTACCTCTAATGGAAAAAATATAGGGATCCTCCTCTTTGAGCTCTCAATAGGCCTAAGATATGGTTTTGATCTAGGTTATCTATTTGATGTCAGATATTTAATTCGTTGGAGGCATTGGAACCCCAGTGGTAAGGCTCCCTAGTATCTCTACTCATATCTTGGTTCCTTTTATCATCTATTGTGCTATTTAGTTTTAGGCTCATATACCCTATTTTCATGGCATTGGACTAAAACTAAAATATCTTCCAACTTTCATCAAATATGTGGTCGATATCAAGCAAGGAATCATCTATGACCCTAAGGTAGGTGGTCATGTAGGTTTCCATTTGAGTTTTGTCCATTTTTTATTTATTCTCATTGTTCCATGAGCCGATCCTTGCTAATATTCCTTGTTGAATAGACTCCTTCATGTATAAATGACCCTAGTACCTTCATTAATGTTAATTATATCTTGTTAGAGGGTTTAGATATCCCCTCTTCTCTATAAGGACACCCAAGGGTGTGCCAACCGAATTGACCATTTTAATCCAATTTCCAAAAATGACCAAATCCTTTTTATATATCCTGACATGAGTTTAAATTGAATTGACCCTTGTCTCATGTGTATTTTGATGAACCTAAGACACTCCATGAGTGTTTGGACCTCTTAGGCTTGGAATTGAGAAATTGAGCATGTGACTATTTGATATGGCCATTGTCAAGGCTTTTCCTCTTCTAATTGGGTTTTCCATGTTAGGGAAATTGGATGGTTTTATTATATAGGTTGGATAAGGCTTCATGGATATAAAATTTTAAATGAATTGGTTTTAATGGAATTGTTTCAAGGGATTTAATGGTCATTGCCTAGTTATTATATTATTGAAAATTCAATATATGAAATGGATTGTTTGTTAAATGAACTTCTTATATAGGATGGTTGAACCCATGAATTGTGGTTATGATTTTAATAAATGTTATATTCTATTGAAATGATACAATATGGTTTTACCTAATGTCATATGACATGAATTTTTATTCCACTTCTACGCTTATGAGTTTATGATATGTAAATGGGTGGGAGGCATTCTTAACACACACTAACTATGATATAAATGTATCGGTGGGAGGCAATATTGCCCCATGACATCTATGATATAAATGCATGGGTGGTAGGAATTCTTACCCCATTACAGCTATGATATAAATGTATGGATGTGAGGAATTATTACCCCATTCCATTTATGATATAAATGTATGGGTGAGAGGCATTCTTACCCCATTCCAGTTATAATCTCTATATGTTTATGGGTGGAGGAATGCTTACCCCATACTAGTTATAGTCTCTAGATACTAGTATGGATGGGAGAAATTCTTACCCCGTGACAGATATATATATATATATATATATATATATATATATAGACCCGATTAGACATAATATCTATGTGCTCAAGCAGGTAGACCCTCCAAGTATCCTTTAGGAACTTGAGAGGGTGGTTATTTATTTAGTCTACATTTCCTTACTTACCTGTATTAATTGCACACTATTTACTTATGAGCGATTACTCAGGTTACACATAGACACTATTGGTGGTGGCCTGCTGAGATTTTTATCTCGCACCCTACTCAGGCCTCCTTTAGAACTCAAGAATATTGTTTACCTATAGGTATGGATAGGTTTAAAAACCACTCTTCAGGATATTTAATCCTACTACTTAGTTAGATATTAGGATCTGAGGATCGGGCTTAGGCTTGAGATACCATGAAGTAGATTTTGGTGTTTGTTCACTTTTTTACTTCATTTAGCACACATGTTTGTTATTTCCTTCGTAGAAGAATGCCATTCATATATGTTTATATCAAACACTACCTATGAGGATTTTTCTATATTATTTGGTTATTTAGTCTTCTTCTATTTACTTTTTCTTTCTGTTTAACTATGATTCTGTGACTATTTATTATCTGTTGTATTTTTTGTGTTACTATGACATGTGGATTTAGTCTCGTTGTTGAACTTCCTACACACCCCCACAGCTAGTGGCAACCCCTGACTTATGGGGAGACACGTCGGGGGTTATGTGACCAATCGGGCTTGTGGAACATGTTAAGTGGAATCCGGGTCCAGGATGTCACAAAGTGGTATCAGAGTGGTTATTTTCTTTCCTTAATATTTGGTTACAATAGATTGGGGATTGGGAATGCTTGGGACTTGGTCACAATCCATTATTGGGTGTCACAAACCCATATACAGGGTACTGGACACGTTTCATGAATTATTATTGTTCTGTTTATGACTATTACTATTGATATCATTTCACAATTGGGTGCTTCACATGTTTTGTGATATTATTGATATTGGTGATATTGGGACAATGATTTCATTACTCGACCCGATGAAATGAGGGTTATGTACTATAACATGTGTCACGTTAGGCACAATATGAATAGGCCATGCATTTTTCATGGCATGTTTAAATTTTCAGTAAGAATTTCCTATTGAATATTTATTGTGCCTTGTATTATATGTATACATTTTTGAATACCCTTCTTATATGATTGGGACTATGGAATGGTGTGAGTTCCGTGGGTTCCACTCATTGGTTCAAAAGGTTAATGAGACCTTATAGATCGGAAAATGGAATTATTTCTAGCTCAAACATTTAAGAACGGTATAATCACATGTATTAGGGAAAATTAAATGAAAATGAAATCCATGTGTGTTTTATCTTTTGGTTAATAAGATGTATGGGCCCTTATGGGCTAGAAAATGGCATATCATTGAATTAAGCCGATTTAAACATTTTAAACGTTTAAATGAGAAACTTTAAGTGGAAAATGACTTATAAATTGGGAATAACTATCTTGAACATGTAATAGATAGATACTTTTCCCGGATTTGGTAGTGGGTAGTTGGAGTTTGTTTTTTTTATGGCCTATTACGATATGTTCTATAGTCTAGACCCATATTTTGAAGCAGGTAGAGAGGTGTGTTAAATTTATAGGAAGGATTTAGTTCCTTTCCTAGTTTCCTAAAATCAATATTCTGAATTTTTTGAATCCCTTCTGATATATTCTTTTGGAATTATATAATTATAACTCTAAAACATCCTTGTTCCACGTGCCTTGAAGGCGATAAAAATCATGTTTCTGAGGTGGTGGGACTTGAGCCGCCAGTTGTTCTTCCATTTGAGCCACCAGTGGATCCTCTTACAATACCTAATTTGGGTGTTGATTCCCAATTTCAAGATGGATTCTTGTGAAAGATTCAAAACATGCAAGGAAGAGTGAGACATGCCCCGAGTATGGTAGATTTGACTCATGAGCTTCAGCAGTAGCATCCTACCACTTTCTCAGGGGATGGTAGATCACTCACTATGGAGTCTTAGTTTGAGGTGATTCTATCTATTTTAGAAGACATAGAAACACCCCCAAAGCAGAGGGTCAAGCTGGCTTCTTACATTCTACGCGATTCATTCAAGAGGTGGTGGGATGTCATCACCCAGGTGGGCCAACATATAGAGATGGTTTTGGATTACTTCCAAAATATCTTCTACGACTACTTCCTTCCCTAGACTATGAGGGATGATAGATCTAGAGAGTTTATAAATATGAAAAAGGAGGCCATGTTAGTTATGGATTACTCATCCCATTTCATTGAGCTAGAACATTTCAATCCTTCTCTAGTCTCTGATGATATAATGGATACTATGTGGTTTGAGGATAGGCTATATTACACCATATAATTGCAGGTAAATGTGTTCAGGATAAAGTATTTTTTTTGAAATCATCAACCAAGCCCTAATTATAGATAGAAATTTTAGAGATTATGATGGTGCAAGCTAGGGAGGTTCAGATCCTAAGGCTTTCGTTGGATCTTCTTCTGAAAAAAAAAACAATGCTTTGAAGAATATCATAGTGGTAGTAGTGGTTAGGCTCCATTCATGGGATGTTCTCCTATCTTTCACCAGTGCAAATTTCTAGGGCACTTTAAGAGGTAGTGTCCATGGAATCCCGTGGAGTGTAGAGGCTATGGAAGAATGGGACATCTCCACAATTTATACAAGACTATCCAGTCAGTGCCTAGTGAGAAAGTATTTTCACATACTCCTTGATAGAGTGTGGGATTTTTATGATCACGACAGTCAAGATGCTAGAATAACACCAGTCATTTAGGCTGAGGTGATGGTTGAGGTAGATGCAACCAAACATATGATTCTCAGCGCCAATAGAGTAGGCCTGCTTAAGATAGTATGGTAGTAACTCAGGGATGTGAAACTGGCTAGTTACATATAGTTTATCCTACACTATAAGAGAAAATAGCTAGAAAATCTACAGTATCAGGTACTATTCTTGTATCCTACACTTTATTGTCTACTTTGTTTGATATAGGCATGTCTCAATCAATCATTTCTGAGGAAATAAATATTATTTTAGGACTTGACATTGAGTTTTATGATGGATTCATGACACTAGATACACCCTTAGGTATCCGTTCAAAGGGCATTCACCACTGTCAGAATTTCTCACTTAAGATAGGTGGTTACCTATTTGAATGGAACCTATACATTAAAAACATGATAGGTTTCAATTTAATTATTGGTATATAATGGTTAGTTCCCTACAAAGCCCATATAGACTTCTATCATTGGATGATGAAATTCAAATCACCAGATGGTGTTACACACTTATATAAGGGAGAATGGGATGTTAGTGAAGCATGAGAAGGACCCAAGAAACAAAGGATGTGTAGTGTTACAGAATAGGTTTCCAGTATTTACATTGATGATTAGGGGTTACAACCCACTATTTTCCCTCCTATAATGGATTGTTTCAGAAATGTTTTTTCTGATGAATTATCTGGTCTACTTCTGGTGTGAGAGGCAGAGTTTACGAATGTACTCATTCTAGAAGCAGCTCATGTGACTATTCTTCCTTATAGGATGGCACCTAAGGAGCGTATGGAGATCAATAATTAGTCATAGGATATAGAGGTGAAAGGTTTTATATAAATCAGTTGACTATCAAGAACCAGTATCCATTGAAAAGAATAGATAACCTATTTGATCAGATATGAGGAGAGAAGGTGTTTTAAAAGATAGATATGAGGTCTTTCTATCATTAGGATCATGTCAAGACTTTATAGGTACCACACACAGCTTTCAGGATCATTTATGGTCTCTACGAGTACCTAGTTATACTGTTTGGACTCACAAACACACCTTCTATATTCATGGATCTTATAAATATGGTTTTCCAACCATATATGGATTCATTTGTGGTTATATTTATTGACTATATCTTAGTGTATTCATTCTCTAGAAATTACCATGTAACCCATCTTGAGATGATGATGAATACACTGATAGAGAACCATCTCTATGCTAAGCTCACTAAATGACACTTATGGAACGATAAAGTTCACATACTGGTTCATATCATCTTGAAGTTAGTAGTTTTTGTTGACCCAAATAAAGTGGGGGTTTTGGTTTCTTGGGAATATAACATGAAATTATTTTATATTCAGAGTTTCTTGGTCCTTTATTGATATTATAGATTCTTAATTCAGGATTTCTCACACCTTGGTGCACCGATAATAGGTTTGACAATGAACTGTGTGAAATTTGAATGGTCAGAACCTTGTGAATCATCCTTTCAAGAGCTGAAGGGTAGACTTACTTCAGTACCGATACTAATACTACTAGATCCAGGCATGTCTTATATAGTCTACTGTGATGCATCAATTATTAGTCCTAGAGATTTTTTTATGCAGGATGAGTGAGTCATTGCATATGGTTCTCTTTAGTTGAGGCCTCACGAGCAGAACTACCTGACACATGACCTAGATCTCACTGTTGTTGTTCATTCCTTATGCAGTTGGAGACACTATTTATTGGGAGATCATTTTATGGTGTTAAAATACCACAAAAGACTCAAATAAATCTTCTCTCAGTGGGATCTGAATCTCATGCAGCATAGGTGGGTCGAGTACCGACAATCTTTTGATTTCGAACTTCCCTATACTCTAGGGAAATGTAATTTAGTAGCCGATGCTCTAAGATGAAAGACTTAGTCATAGGTATTTCAGGAGTATAGTGAATAATGGAAGCTTATGGAATTATTCTTATAAATGTACATTGAGGTTCAAGATGACCATGGTTAGAATATTCTCTTAGCCCTAGCGGTGACATCCACTCTTCTAGAATGAGTATGGTAGAGGAAGCTGTCTGATCCTAAAGTCCTTGTCCTACTGGAAAGTGTCTCAGATGATGATACTAATTATGATTGGATAGTCAATGGGGATGATAATAATTTTTCTCAATGGCATGTATGGGTCCCAACAGACATCAGAGAGGAGACGATGAGGGATTTACATACCTTATAAAGGGTAGTTCTCCTCAGTGTCACCAAAATTTATCAAGATCTACGACACCAATACTGGTGTCTCAATATGGAGCATGATATATATGGTTTCATCATGAGATTTTCCACCTATCAGTAGGTTATGGTGGAACATCAGCATCTGGATGGGATTCTATAGCTTTTGTCCATTCCTAAGTGGAAATGGGATGATGTTTTAATGGAACTTCATGACTGGTTTACCCAGATCACCCTATGGAAATGATGAATTGTGGGTTATTATTGATCGTCTGATGAAGGTTTCACACTTTTCACCTATGTGATAGACCTTCTAGGTAGATGAGATATGAATTATGTACCTCAAAGAGGTGGTATGTCTTCATGGAGCACCTATTTATATTGTTTCTGACAAAGACACTCATTTCACATCACAGTTTTTGTCAGGGTTGTAGAAGGACATGGGTACATAGGTAAATTTGAGCAAGACCTATCTCCCCCAAACTGATGGATAGATAGAGTGTACAATACTGATTCTATATAATATTCTCTAAGCATGAATTCACTGCTTTGAGGGGTTATTGAGAGAAACACATTCCCATCACTGAGTTTTCTTATAATAATAGATTCTTGGATAACATTGAGATGGATCCTTATGAATTCTTGTATGGTAGGCATTTTAGATCACCTCTATGATGGTTAGAGGAAGGGGAAGATGATGTGATTAGGCCTCAACTCATGCAGGAGAGTACAGAGTAGGTCCATCTAATCAGGAAGTGCATGTTGACAGCTCAATCCAGACAACATTTTTATTCCAATAGATTCCAGTGACCTCTTGAGTTCGTGGTTGGGGTTCAAGTTTTTTGTAATGTATCTCCCATGTTAGGGCATAGACATATTCAGAAGTAGGATAAGTTATCACCAAGATTCATTGGGACCTTCAAGGTTGTGAATAAGATTAGAAAAATGGCTTATCTGATGGCACTTCCTCAGAGATACTGATCCATGCATGATGTCTTTCATGTATCTCAACTTCTCCAATATTATCTAGAACCATCTCAAATCTTTCATCCTGATGTGGTGGAGTTGGATATGGATTCTTCCTTCGAGGAGTATCCAATACTTATTGTTGATTGGAGTGTGAAGACTTTCTAAGGTAGGTTTGTTCCTCTTGTATGAGTACTATGGAAGCATGACTAAGTAAAGGATGAGAATTGGGAGACAAAATTTGATATACGATCTCATTGTTTGGAAATATTTGCTAACAGTATGTCTTCACCCTCAGAAGGCCAACTGGGGGATGAGTTTCTATAAGGAGTGGAGGTTGTAACGAACCAACTTTTGACCAATGTAGAGATAGTTGGTTTTTACTTTTGAATATTTCCTTTGATCACGGTAAAGGTATGCTACATCCAAGGGAAAGCCCAAGGAGCGTCTGAGGTTGGTTCAAAGTATGGAGGTCCGGAAAAATGGGCTGAAGGTTGGGCCGCATGGTTTGTGCAAACTATATGACCCAGGAAACATGGTTTTTGTAAACTGTGCAGTTGTAGATAGGGGAACCTTCAAGTATGAAGGTTTTGTCTAAAATCCTTCAGAACAGGTGTACGATCATGCGACCTACTACAAAATGGGGATATATCCTTCAAGAATGATTTCACATGGTTTGTAAACTGTGCACATAAACCATGTGTAGGGGTTCTTGGGAAAATATTTCCATTCCACCCCACTTAAAATCTAACATATTTCCTCTCTTTACCTTACCAACTACTAACATAACAAAGGGATCCTCTTCTTTGATCTCTCAAAAGGCCTAATCCTGGGTTTTGATCTAGGTTCTCTTTCTGGTGTTCAATCTTAAATCCCTTCGACTCATTGGAACCCTAGTGGCAAGGCTCTCTAGTCTCTCTACTCCTATCTATATTCTTTTTTTCATCTATTTCTCTATTTGGTTTTAGGATCATATTCCATATTTCTAAGGAATTGGAATGAAACTCATATATCTTCTAACCTTCTTCGAATCTAAGGTTGATATCAAGCGAGCATCATCTATGACCCTAAGGTAGGTGGTCATGTAGTTTTCCATTTGAGTTTTAGCCATTTTGTATTTATTTTCATTGTTCCCAGAGCCGACCCTTGTTGGGTTTCATTATTTCATGAACTCCTTCATGTATAAATGACCATAGTGCCTTTATTGATGTTAATTATATCTTTTTAGGGGGTTTATTTATCCCCTAGGCTCTATAAGGAAAGCCATGGGATTTTTTAATGAAATTGGCCATTTTAGGCCAATTTCCCAAAATGAACAAATAATTTTTATATCTCCCAACATGAGTTTAAATTGAATGGAACCTTTTCTCATGTGTATTTTGATGAAACCAAGACACCCCATGGGTGTTTTGACCTCATAGGATTGGAATTTCCAAATTTATCCTGTGACTATTTGATTTGTCCTTTTTCAAGGATTGTGATCTTATAATTGGGTTTTCCATGTTTGGAAAATGGGATGGTTGGCTTGTATAGTTTTTCTTGGGATTGATGGATACAATATTTTAAATGAATTTTTTAATGTAATGGTTTCAAGGGATGTCATGGTCATTCCCTTGTTATTGTATTATTGAAAATTTATTATATGAAATAGATTATTTGTTAAATAAACTTCATTTATAGGATGGTTGAACCCATTCATTGTGCCTATGATTCTAACATATTTCATATTCTATTGAAATGATACAAGATGGTTTTTCCTTATGTCATATGATATGAATGGTTATTCCACTACTATGATTATGAGATTATGATATATAAATCGGTGGGAGGAATTCTTACCCCACACCATCTATGATGTAAACATATGGGTGGGAGGAATTATTATCGCATGCCAACTATGATATAAACGTATGGGTGGGAGGCACTATTACCCTATGCAAGATACAATATTAATTTATGGGTGGGAGGAATTATTACTCCACACTAGAAATGATATAAATGTATGGTTGGGAGACATTCTTACCCCATGCTAGTTATAGTATCGATATGTGTATGGGTGGGAGGCATACTTACCCCTCACCAGTTATAGTCTCTAGATACAGGTATATATGGGAGTAATTATTACCCCTTTCTAGTTGTATATATATATATGCTGACTTGATCAGACACATTACCTATGATCTAAAGCAGGTAGACCTTCTAGGAATACATTAGGAACCTAAAAAGGAGGTTATTTATTTATTATTTATTTTATTACTTGTATTAATTTCAAACTATTTACTTACATCCATTTACTCAGATCACATGTTGAAATCATTGGTGGTGGCCTATGGAGATTTTTATCTCACACACTACTTGGGCTACCTTTGGAACCTTAGAAGACTGTTTTCTTATAGGTATGGAGAGGAAAACACCACTCTTTAGGATATTGAATCTTATTACATAGTTGGAGCTTAGGAGCATAGGATTGGGATTAGTTTCAAGATTATATGGGGCATATTTTTTCTTTTTTTTTTCACTTTTGTACTTTTTTTAGAATTCCTATTTTTTGTTTTCTTTGTAGCATCATGCCATGTATTCATGTTTTTATCAGACACTACATATAAGGCTTTTTCTATATTATCAATTTATTCATTATTGTGCTATTTACTTTTTATTTTTTAAAAAAGGATTCTACTACTATTTATTATTATTTTTATCATTGCGTTACACTAACATGGGGGTTTAGTCTCCCTGTTCTACTACCTACACACCCCCACTACTAGTCGGAAGCCTCTGGCTTATGGGGAGATGTGCCAGGGGTCATGTGGCCAATTGGTCTCAGGGCACGGATTAATTGGTATCTCGGTCCGGGATGTCACAACACTCCATTAACCAAATGTGAATTCATCCACCTTGGGGGGACACACTACACCATCCAGTGTGAAATCATCCCTCTTAGGGGGACACACTCCCTCATACCAGTGTGAAATCATCCCCTTTTGGGGACACACTCCATAATCCTAGTGAGAAATCATCTCCCATAGGGTGGACCACTCTATCAGAACCTAGTTTGAAATCAACCCCCTTGGGGTGAAACACTCCAAAATTCAATTGTGACATCTTCCCATCTGGGGACAAACTCCACCACTTATCCCCACAAGATTTTAAAACTTTAACCACCTCCACAAGGCATTAAACTTGTGACCAATCTAGAATTCATACCCCATGAAATAAATGTGGTACTCATATGGTAAAATCCTTGTAAGACATACACCATGGTATAAATTACATCATTATTGGCAAAATATTCATTGGGTTCCATGCCCAATATTCCTCACACATGAGATGCCCTCCAAAATAGGAATACATTATAGGTTTCTAATCTACACAATGTCTAAAAATGACCAACAATACAAATTCTACTAATTCCCATAACCAAAGGTTTCTACCTTATCAATATAGAAGCAATATAATTAACTAGAATCCACCTTGAGATGACATCAAGAATGAGTTTCATGAACATGACTTAAATATAGGAGGGAGAACCGTACTAGGCAACGATCACCAAGGAGGAATACATGGAAGGATTAACTGACATCACCTCATCCATTTATGATCAAGGAGCCAACATTACTGATTAGAGTGATAGAATTATCCCACATTTGGAAAGAGGGAATGCGTGGACATAAAAGAAGCATGTTGACGCAAGGTAGAAGGCCAAAAATTCCCCTATAAAAAGCATCAAAAACACTCATGAAGGCATATATTTCATGAAATAGGATAGACCTACCACAGAGTAAAGTCTTGGTTCCCATGGGGAAGGTTTTGTGAAGGATAATTATCTCATGAAACCCTAAGAACCTTGACGGTATTTATTTTTATTTGAAGGTCATGGACCTTCATGAAAGGAATCTCCACCATGGTCTAAGGTTCTTAGGAACCCATGGGAGGATTTTTGTGAAATATGGATACCTAGGGGAATCCATCAAATTTTTTCTCGTAAAGGTTGGAGTTCCATGATTTTAGATATTTGGATAGAATTCCAAAGGTTTTGTACCTTTAAATGTAATATGGAGGAATGTATTTCTAGGCCTGGTGAAGGTGGGAAGTTAAATTTCAAAAAATATAGCATCATTTTCATAATATGATGGGTTTTGAAAGTGATGGATAGTTCTATGATGAAACATAAGCTATGAAGAGGTAATATCCTCAACCTCTATAGAAATTGTAGACCTTCGTTATTGTACTTACACTATATAGAGGTTACTTCCTTAACCTCTATGAAAGACTATGACCTTCATGAGGTGTTGGGAATTCACAAAAGTCTTGACATTCAAAAATATAGAACCTTAGGTAGATTTTCAGCCTTTTGGACCCAAACCATCTCAATAAACCCATGTATTCCTCAGAATATCCTATAACACTTATTTTTTAGCATTAATAGTTGCCCTAGTTGAACACTATGGTATGGTATAGAAAGAATAAGGAAAGAATCTCTAGTTAGAACAACATTAACCCTATCATAGATACATTACATTCTCTTTGAAAAAAATAAACTTATTGATTAAACTCATATGATATATTCCTTTTATATAGATTTTCTCTACTCATCACTAGAAATATATCAAACATTTCACCTATCACATCCTATGCATGGAATGAAACTACAACATGAAATCTAAACCCTAGCACTGAAAGTGGGAAATATGGACACTAGAACTCAACCTAAAAAAATGGAACTGAAAAAACATGAGGTCCTAGAATCTAATAAATCATATGGTTTGTTTAAATACCATGTTCTAATGATGTTCATGTTTTGTAATTATTGTTTTTTGGGTTGGTCTGTATGAAAAAGTCCTCTATCTACACACTAACCTAGGATAATTTCACCATATTTTTTATTTCTAAGACACTAAATATTCTTATTTATATTCAAATCATTAATTTATTCAGCCATCACATCATCTAAATTTATGGTATCATCAAATAGAGTATAATATATGAGTGTTATTCCAATCTAGTGGTAAGTTTTATTTTTTCATTTAGTATACTCCCTCACACATTGTGTCAAGATACTTATCATTTTCTATCTTGAAGAGGAAGTGAGATTATTAAAATGTAGTTGAAAAAAAACCCATATCAATCCCTTTATTCTATAATAGAATTGGATCCCAACCCAGACCTTAAAAATGAAATGATATTATTCCACTAGTACATGTACCTTCTTTTATTGGGTTGGTTGGAGTGATTAAATCAGAATTGATCAAGTAGATTATATTGGGATATTTACTATTAATTATATTTTATTAGTTTTACTAATTATATCATTTAATAACACACCATTAATAAATCAGATAGGATAAATTGAATATATGGTGATCCCCCCATTCCTATCAGTGTGAAATGAAATTCATTTAACCAGTACTCTCCTATGTTGTCTCTATCTATGGATTCTACTTTCACATACCTTCAGAAATGAGTCGTTGAATTTTCCTCTTCTACTCCTCTGGCCACCTAGATGAGGTGGATGGACCTCAAAATGAGGATTCAGTGAATGTTTTACAGGAAGATAAGACCCGGTCACAAAAACTAGAAAAAGGGATGATCCCAAGAGAAAGAGTCTACAAATATGATTAATAGATACTAGTTGAGAAATAAAAGACTCTTCCAGGGAGTGAGTGATATCTCAAAGCCATAGAATCGATCATAAGCTTGACCTTATTTTAGAAGTGTTAGGATTGGGGATTTGAGAAATAGAAAGATTGGAAAGACTACAATTCAAGAAATGTATGACTATTGGCTATACAATGATGGAATTTTGGATCTCATTCATATTCCATATAGAATAAGATGTGGTTTTGTCATTCCAGATGGAGTGAGAGGACTCAGGGGAAAATAGAGGGTGGGTTTTTTAGCAATTTATTCATATGGAATGAAAGAACATATAGAAAAAAATTGGGCATCTATGGTAATGAATTATATAGTCATATTACTTTTCTATATCTTCAAGATGAAAATCGACAAAAGGTCCCTCCTCATAGTGTCTATATTAGATCTGTAGGAAAGAAAATGGATAGGGAATCTCAAATAGAGACATTGTTGAATCACAAATGATCATTTTTATTATTTAGTGAGTACTCAATCGATATTGATATTCGATTTTTGTAAGGAGGGGAATGATCTGGTTCTCTAATGGGAATTAGTAGACTTAGAGGTCTTGTATGCCTCTTTTAGGTAATGAATAGTCTGGGTTATAGCAGTAGGAATGTGAAATTTTCCAAATCTGGATCTATCTACACTATCTCATATCATAGAAAGTGGTCAGTATCTGTAGGAAGGGTAAATATTTTATCCTCACACTGGCAATAGTTTAACCTTATTCAATCTCTTTCAATAGTGGGGATGTTGAAATTTCTTTTTACAATGATACCCCAAAACCATTCTAGTTTACAATATCCTAATTGAAACTTGTACCCAATACTATAATGGAAGGAAAATATGGTATAAAAGGTTATCTATTTATTTTTCTAGAGAGAATTTAGGTATCATACAATTAAAACTTTTACCCACATTCTTTTTAATAATAATATAAGGGAGGACCTCATTTTTTAATTTTTCATGTAGTACTAAGAAGGAAAGGAATAGAATATGTGAATCAATCAATGATTTGAGGAGTCCATTCTATATATTTTTTTATGAATAATAATGAAATGAATCCCTTGAGTGGGATGGATTGTAGATGGGTTGATTTGGGGTAAGGGAATTGCATCACATCATCTAGTTAAATCCTATTTATGATGAATGTATCCTTTGATTCAATAAGAAGAATAATTACAAGGGAGAAATGATATTTTTACTATATTTGAATTCTATGGGCCAATCACTATAGTGTTTTCGTTTCCTTTGACGAAATTGACTACAAACTCTGGGTTAGTTTAGTCAATTCTGTCTTTTGTTTCAGATATATTTCTAAATTATTCAAGGAGATAAATATTTGAATCAAATCATCCAAAACTATTCTAAAATCACCATTCGAAACTGGATTAATATCCAAATTATATGTTTTATCTATCTAAGGTTGGGGATATATGGTTGGTTTGTAGGCATGAAAATAACCTAATATTACTTTCATCTACAAGTATATATAAGGGAAATTAATTTTTACTTCACCTATTTACATCGATAATTACTAGGTTGACTGATATAGACCAATGAATTGGTTTCCCCAATGATATGTGAGATACCCCAACTATTCACTCTGATATCTCTTTCATTCGATGGATAAACCACCAATCCATGTCACGCTACTAGTACCAGTTGAATTGGAACCACTGGACCACCACCATGGAACCCCAAGGAATTATTTCACTCTGTACAACTACCATAACACTACTATATAGAGTATTTAATTTTCATTTCCTCCCCTCCCTCCCATGAATTGATGACTTTGAGTTACCAGATGATGAGCATCACCATGTATATTGGATCATCAATGCCTGATGCAGAACATCAGTGCATCTAGTAGTGGGAATATGGGTACCTTATTCCAATTCATAGGATATTCAAAACGAGCTTCATTTGAATGGATATCTTACAGTGTAGTAGAGAAACAATCTTGGACCTTGACATGAAAACATGTCTGTTACACTCTACTTGACTCTTTTTGATTAGATCACACAACATCACCACATGTTCCCCAATAGCATTTTAAGAATTCCTAAAACCAGAATAAAATCATCCCTACTGAGTTTCCAACATAACATAAGATCATATAGTCCCTCAATGCCACCAATATAGTCTATCATATAGTTCACATGATATTTACCCTTGGAAAAGTGGTATATTGGGCCTTTATCTTTCTAGTCATTATATTGTGTATGGTATGGGATTAATCTATTAATCCAAAGTATATGGTTTTATGGATTTCAAATTCAAAAAATGTTCGAGCCCCATAATACCTAGCTTTATTAATGTTACCCTTTACTTAGAGTATATTATATAAACTTGATATATACTTCGAAGTCCAAATGTTTATAGACCTATTATTGATAAGAGGAAATTGTAACAGAGTATATCTAACTTATTTTTTAGGAAGTCACAGCAGTATATGTATGGTTCTTGAGTTGAATAGCACCACCAACCCAAATCAGTTGATAAATAATGGTTTCTCAAATGCTCTCATCATGATATAAATCATTCAGACAACAATTTTAGACTCCCCAACAATCTTCACTTTTTAATTAATGACACCATCCAAACCCCCTTCCACTAGAGAACCCATGATTTAGTGTTCCCCATACCATTATTTAAGATATCAGTTGATGAACCATAAAGAACATTAATTCCATGATCAACCCCACTATTAGTTATCTAAACTTCACCCTTATCATTCACATACAAATACCCTCACCTATTGGTTTATTTTGGAATGACCCCATGACCTTCCTTTTGAAATTGGAATGAATGTTTGGGAAAGTTCTAAATTAACTTGTTTGATATATCTTGAATCTACAATGTAGAATGGTGCATTCCTATGTTGTTATTACTTTGAGATCATGACCCACTACTCAACCAGATATCTACCGTGTTTTCACCTTTCATGCTCGTTCCAACATATAGAACAACCTGGATTAAAGACTTGTTTCATCCATAACAACCTCTCTTGATTAGTTTCCCACTACCACCCATACCATATGGTTTAAGTGTCGACTAGGATAATGGAACCATGGACATTCAAATATACCTCATGAATGAAAATCCCTATCTTTCCATCCATCTCTTATGATTTTTCAAATTCAATGTGATGGATAAGTGACCTTAAAAAAATATTGTCCATGATCTTTCTACATTGCAATATACCTCAACTTCATAGAGTGTTTCATTAACCACTAGATTTTTTCTAGACATAAGCGATTCATCATAAAATTTCTACTTGACAAGCTGATTTTTATTTCAAATAACCTTACCATGGTGTGCATAGTAGGTTTGGTGGTTCTTGATCACTGTCATCAAATATCTATTATCATCCTTACCATTTTGGATTCTCACTTCCTTCTTATACCTCAGTGTTATAGTTCATATGACTTTTTACAAAAAAACTAACCATAGTTACAACACACAACATGACCCCCATTTCAACTGCATATGAGGAATACCAGTCCAAGAATAAAAGAATGATTCTTTGATGATACTAATTCCACTATTTCAAATAGATCTAATAGACTTAAAACATCAACCCATATTAATATTTTTGATTAAACAACGAATTATTCCCTTTGAACTCGAAAACATGATGGGAATTGCATGCTAAAATGAACCTCCACTTCAGTGAATATGATATTCATCTTAGTATCACATGTACTAATACTCCAAACCAACCACTCAGGAGCCTAATAATTCAATGGAAGAACTCCCCTATGCAATACACTGGCAGTAAGCATGTACCTCCCGATGATACTACCCCCTCTAAACCTCACAATTCTGTCATATTTTAGGTGGTGAAATAGATAGTTCAATAGGAATTCCATCATTTAAAAATAGGAATTTTAACATGAAAATAAGACAAACCATTATATAATTTTATCACTTTTGACATTGATATTGTTGAATCAGAAGACACCAACACTGGTTCATCATTGTCTAAAGATAAACCCTATGTGAGAACCACCTACATTTCAGCCTAAAAACTCCACTTCCACCACCAACCCTTATGCCATAACATCGATAACATACATATTTGTAATTAAAATCTATTAAATCTCCCCAAAACCCATGATTTTTATAGATTCATTGGTGTTTGAAATTAAACACAACAACTTATATCCCATTCTATTTTATGGCCATGGAAGTTACCCAACCGATGGCCCATGAACCCCAACTCTAGTCCTTCCCGACATTGTCGATTACAACATACTTTATTTGGAATATCAGTTCCACCCCCAATTCTAATGAAATCACATCACAAAAATCCAATTCTCTCACATTACCTATCTGAATTGATATGAATACAATCCCTTCCTGCTTGACCAACCTCAGTAATGACCGTGCAATGAAAAGGGTACTCACATTATAAATATATGCCCTAGTGGTTTTTTTGATTCCTTAGTGTGATAAACTACCTTAATTATGTAATTAAAACTCAATCACGATTATACTAAAAAATATATCTAGGATATAATGAGGACAAAATGAAGTTAAAAAAATGAAAAAATTATTCAAAAGAATCTTGTTGACTGGAACACTATATTCTATTCAAGCACACCAACCAGAAACCAATTGAATAAGAAACTCAAACTTCATGGACATTGAATACCACCTATTTAACCATTTAATTTACTGATATTGACATTGAAACTACAACATACTTGAAATTTGATTTACTGGCACCAGTATGGATGCTGTTTGTGCTCGGTTTCCTACCACCGGCGTTTCTTCATTAGTCGATGGGGGCATTCAAGAACTGAAATGCCATGAGTTGAGATAATTGATCAGGGAATTTTAGTTTTTATCTTTTATCCAATAAAATAAATCTAAATTGGACACCGTAGAACTATAGGGGTCATGTAGGATATCATGGAACCATTTGGAATCTTCTTTTCATTCATCCATTCAACCGTAATCACATCACAACCAACCCCCTTCTCTCCTAATGATTTGATTCGTAGATTCTTGCTAATCTATGTTTTCCTAGTACCCAAGGAAGGAAAAATTATGTTTTCATCAGGAAACTAATTTAATAGTTCATAAATTAATCAATATTTATTTATTAGACAACACTCAACACACCCAACTAGTATGTGATTTCACCCACTCTCTCAAGATCCACCCCCACTTCTCTGATAGGCCAAAGGGTTAATTACCTAGTCTGAATGGTAGATGGAGGTGTCCAATGATGATGACATACAATTAAATCAAATATATTTAATACTAGAAGCAATTCAAAACCATAGATACATTTCCTTCCGAAGGATGATACACTCCGACTACCTCTCGTGCGTCAATTGACTCCTTCCATACTGCTTTTTCTGGGTACCCCTTTTTCAACAATTCGGCCTATCCCATACCTTATCATATATTCATTATATAAACTTTTCCCTTTAATAAATAAATTTCTGTCAAGAATATTAGTTTCTGAGTGTTTCAATGGAATGTCATTCTTGATTAGTGTTTCACTCTGTACCATATTCCGATCCATGGGTCACCCTAAGAACTAAATGCTCGTCACCCCCTCCCAAATGTATACAAAAACCCACTTATATTCCATTTTGATGAATGTAAATCGAAAAATTGATGGTATCAATCATTACAACTGGGCCATTCCATTGCGGTAACAATAGGCTAAGGGGAATGGGGGTGGTATGGTATATGAGAAAAAACTAGGAATGCTCTCGCAAAACACCAATACGCCTATGGGAGTGGGGGTGCATACACATTGGTATTGATAGATGGGGGAAGTGGTGTAATAAATAGTATAATGGAATTTATACGTAGTCCATCATAAAGTATTCATAATGGAAAAAGGGTAGGATTAGTGAACTCCCTAAACATCTATCCAAGAAAGAGAAATTACAACTCATGGAACCTCAATTTAAATCTAGTCCACACCACCACTCACTTATTTCAGATAGACAACCGATGACCCATTTCACCCCATACCATCTACCCCAATAAATATTGATGCTCTATTAGAATGGAATTTAACACTGTTTAGTCTACTACCTATAATATACTGAGAATTATTGTGTTTTGGGTTCATTAAGGAAAAAATTGAACCCCCTTCCTTCATTTCCCCATATCACCCCATGAAGTTGGTGTTTCACCTTAACCAATCAATATTATATTAATCATTATCCCCAAATCCCATTTTGATCACTGCAATTCACAAGACCAATAAACCCCCAATAGCGATAGTAGCGGTAGCCTAAAGACCCCATACAGAATGCAAATGCAGCTATGTTGTTGACCATTCATGGAACTGGTGTGAGACAAAGGTCATCAAGGTGTGTCAATGACCTATTACACCATCCAATCAATGAACAGTGGGCACAAGAGGCACATATTTTCCTCATGACATTATATAATATAATTGTAATTAGGATTTCATAGAGCTATTTTCACTCCTATGGAATTGGAAGTGCACCATGGCAGTTGATGTGGGGATACAGGTAGAGCTTTCCGATATCTAACTATCAAATATTCTAGATCAATAATCCATCCATGACCTATATATTCATATTCTATGGTGGGGGTAACAAGTCCATATCCTTTCATAATAGTGTGGAAGTCTATCTTCTAGGGATTGATGAATGCATTGATGCCATGGGATTAGCGGAATGTCATTCAACTCATAATGAATGGACAAAAGAACATAATGGTTTTAATCCATAGGTTATTGGTAAATGTCAGTCAAGTGTAAAACCATCATCCAAATTGAATCATGTTATCTAGTTATAATATCTATTTTGTGTCCTTCTTGATCCCCTTGGAAGGGGGAATTTCAAGCAACCATCATTTCTTTCCCTTCCCAAAGGCAGAACATGACAATCAATATGGATGCTACCATCCATACAATAGTTTTCTCTATTAATCCATGTATCCCATCAACTCCATACCCTATTTATGGTCTAAACCATTCGGTGTGTTGTTGAGTCAAACCCACTATAGTTGTGTAATGAATAGCTAAGTGAATCACCATAGAAGAACTCTATGTTGCCCATCCATTACTCAATGACCTAAGAGATCAATGGGAATGAAAAGACATTATCATGCTATTATAGTTGAGATGGTCCTGGATTCAATAAGAGACAGGATTTGACCTTTCATATATTACATGATCTTCTCTACCCAAAGGCAATCAGACAATGATGGTGGTTAAATTAATAGAGTTGGATCATTCCCAAAGGCATTCAAGAATCCCCCTGTGAGTTTCATGTGGGATGGAAACCAAGATCCATTTGGTGTGGCATTGTTGAACCTTGATTCTCAGAGTGTTGAATCTCATTGACCATACCATGTACTATAAAGAAAGAAATAAATAAAGAAACAACGAAAGAAATAATGAAAAGAGAAAAAATATATTGATGTGTGCTTGACATGTGTTATGTTACGTGTTCTCAAGGTGAAAGAAAAAGGTAAAAGTCAACCATGTGAAGATATTCATATGAGAGATTTAGCAGTATAATTTCATACAATCCCCAAGTCCTTGTGCTAAAAACAACATATATTTTTTATACTAAGGTTACCAAAGGCATAAATCTTACTAACAAATGTTATATTCCATTATCATATAATAATAAATTCATACTCGGTAATGGATTATTAATAATAACTAAAACAAATTGTGCATTTAGGTGATTATCATATCATATTAGAATCTAAACTAGGATAGGAGGCACAATCTATTATTCCAATGCAAGAAATTAGATTGGGGAATAAGGTTTATATAGTCCTTTTTAATCTCTCAATTGATTATAAATTTAATGTAAATTTTAATCCAATAATTCACATCTAACTATAAGTGCTCTTCTATTAATTTTATGCCTTATTTCCTATTCCTTGGGCTATGTTATGCACAATCAATCAATTTCTTACTTCTTATCTTCCAACATAGATGTATTACTTATTTACTAAGTGTAACTAAATAAAAAATATTTATTAATTCAAGTAAAGATTGAGTGATTTAACCTCTTAGGTGGACTTAGTATCAACATCATTTTCTCTTTGATGTGAAGTGTTAAAACACTCTGATGTGAGGTTAGTCACATCAGTGCGAGGAAAAAAATCATATCCAAAAGTGTGGGAAAATGTTATATGGAAACATATCTCATTACATTTATCTACAGAATGAGTATTTTATGAAAGTGAAACACACCTACATCTTCATTCACACTGATCAACACCAACCACTGGATGCATAAGTTTTTTGGCATCAGGGTGAGTAGAGTAGCTGACACTAGCATTCAATGTAAATGTTGAATTCTCTTGGTGAGAGTTTTTAGATGATATATGAGTGGTAATTTGGAGTTAATTCATCCTATTATCACTCACTAATGGTTTTTCCAAGGAGTGGTGTGTTCCACCTAGGTCACATGTTCGAAGATAACTAGACTACCTCTTCCTTATATTACTTAATCAATTAAGAGTCTCACTTCCAAAAGGTTGTTGTTAGGGGTTCCAAGATCTAGTGATGTGTTTTTTATCCTACTTTAAATGTTTGGGTATACCTTGGGATAATAATATATTTATGGTATCAACCCTTTATTTTATTTCTTGTGTAATCATGTTTGAAGTTTTTTATGTATATGTGACTGACTCTACTGGTCAAAATCTCTGAATTGACTTGTCAAGATGAATAACCAAGGGCTAGGATCAAAGGCCCTATGATGAAGTGATCTAGTGATTTTTTGTTTTCTTAGGTGAACTGATTAGTAGAATTTTAATCACTCTCCAATTAATAAAGAAGTCTTATATAATGTATTAGATTATATCTATTTTATTTTAGTGTTGTTGGTCGAGGTTATGTTAGGCATCTCCACTCTCTTTCACTAATTATAACATCTAACTCAATGTTATATGAGGATTATGATCGTGTTTTCATGACATGTTAAATTGATAATGTTTTTAAGGTTAATTTATAGTATATTGAGGACCCTAGGTTGTTTCTCAAGGATCTTTAGTGGTTTATAGTGTGTATTTTAATAAAAAGGACTAAAAGAGGGGTTTGTTTTGAAAACAATGTTAAGATAATAAATTAATTTAAAGTGTTTAATAGTTTAGAAACCAAGTAGATTTTGGAAAATATGAGAAAAATGGTTTATTTTGAGTTCACTACAGAAATTTCAGGTTTATCATTATTGGATATTAATTAGGGTTTGATGTAAGTCTTTGGTTGAAATTAATTGGAATCACGATTAGTTTCCATGATTTTATATTAAATCACATTGAGCCAAACCTTAACATAACAATCATATATACGAGGTCCAGATATCATTCATGGTAAAATAACATCACAAGAAAATTGAAATATCAAATAAGTGAGGAAGAAAAGGATTCTTGTGCTGTCCAATTGTAGAAAGACAAGTCACACACTCACACCGATAGGTTAAAAGTAAAGAGAATTCCATTTAATTCAATAAAAAAAATCATTCAAACATGAATCAAAGTAAAATAATTCTAAATAAAATCTTTCCAAACCCAAAATACATCAAACCATTAGTTTTAAAAGTTCCAAAACTCCCTCTAAAAGATGTGTAGCTCCCTCACAACGAACACCCACAATTTATCCCAACATTGAGGGGAGGAGGAAAGTTGGGTGCATCCAATTCTTCATTTCATCTCTCCCTATGAGGATAGGGAGGTACATAATCTCCAAATGGATGAAAGGACTCCTTATTAACTTCAATGTTTCAAAACTTCACTCTCCTAGTTGAACTTACAAATGGGGTTCCCAAGGTATCATTTTATAGGAAAATTAGAAGGTGGTTTTCAACCCCAGATTTCAAGAAACCACTTGGTCCATGGTTTTAGACCTCCATATAGTCTTATATATATTTTGAGAAAATTAAAAGTTGTATCCCAACCTCTTGAATATGTCCACAGAAAATTGGGCACCATTTTTACAACTACAACTCGAGATATCGATAGAATATAAAACTCCACTTTTGACTTTGTGCAGATTTGATCCCCTAGATAGACCAGTTCAGATGGGACCCTTATTGGACGAATAGGGCATGTGATTCTTTATTTGAAATGTATTTTTGTACAATCCCACAAAATAATAGCCCATTTGGATGTAGGATTTAGTAGTAGTATGAATTTGAGTCCACTAGTGTGCTTGGATCCCACATAGTTTGGCCCATTTTTTAACTTCGTCATGGGCTCTCCAAATCACCTCCACCTATAATGTAATTATCAAGAAAATTAAAATTTTTATTTTTATTAGTAATAATTAAAATAATTTAATAAAAAATTAATTGATATTTGTTATTATTTTTATAATTTTCAATAAAAAACTAGTTTAACATAGTTTTGTAAGGGTGAAATAAAGCAGTGAATCATGGTGCGATCAGACCCCCAAACCTAAACATTTTCATTCCTGGGAAAAGTCACATTTCCAAAATGTATGCATGGATATATTCCCAACTTTATGAAGATTTCACATTGAATGAAATTGTAGTCCTTGATAGAAATACGATCAATGAAAAAATCAAACCAATGAGTTATTCTCAGTGATCATGGAAGAAGATGTCTCATGAATTGTATTAGAATTAAATTCAAGGAGATGAATGATACCAATTTGGGAAAATAATTCAGAATTCAAAAATTTCATTAACTCTCCACATGTGTGTGTGTGTGTGAAAACCATTTCATTGTATTCCTTCCACATTCTATCCAATAAATATAGGTTGTTTTAAAAACATTATTCTTAAATGATTTTTTCCACCAAACCTTACCTACACCCATTGCAATAAAATTTCAAAAACCGCTCAATTAAGTATTCCTAGAAGGAAAACCATAAGATTGTGACCAATATATCCTCATATTTTTTACATTTCATCACTCCCCACATTTATTATTATTGTTGTTTTTTTTCAAAAGTCACACTAAGAGAAAATCTCACACTATTCTATCAACCCTTGTTTGATCTCCTCATGACACTAATTGTAATAGTTATAACATGATCAAAATTCAAAGAAGGGGTTTTTGACCTAACCAAGATACAAACCTTTTTTTGATTGTTTTTTTTAGTATTAGTTTTTTTGTTTGATGGAGTACAGTTGTCAGATAATAGGTACACACACATAGGTCAATCTAATACAGTAATGAAAATGATCGAATAAGGAATGAATTTATGGAAAATCATTTTTGTAAAGTTGATAAATATTAAACTAACTTATATTTACCTTCCATTTTGTAATAAAAATTCACACTTCATGGTAGGGTGAAAAGATGTGTGGAGATATTTAGTGACATAATTTTCACATAAATTACTCACTTAAAAGGGTACAATTCTTCAAAAATATTCCAGGATGATATAACCATTAATATCATTGGAAAACAAACAATTTTATTGAAAAATTCACACTTAAATATTAAATTCATTTTTAAACACACATTTCCTCAGCGATTTGTTTTTTGAAAATGTTAAAACAACATGAAATAGGGAAATTCCTCATGAATTTTCAATAAATTTTATGAATAAGAGGGCATAATTTTCCATGAAAAAGTGGGCATCAAAAAATTAATATTTCGGAACAAAAGTGAGGGGGGAAATTGGGGGGGGGGGTAAAAATACTATTTATAAAAAAGAAGAAAAAAAATAAAGATGATGAAAATTCGTAACTAACCCAGGAAAGTACTACCCCCCACACCTAAAGCATGTTGTTTCCTCGTTTGAATAAAAGATAATTTGGGAAGGAAGGATAAAACCTGGTGAGTGTTTTTGATAGGATGATTCTTGAACTTGGAGTTCCTCCATCGAGGAATCTAGAATGGCTTCATGAAATTTCTTAAGATACTACCCATTGATATTGCAGGTTTGTTTCGTTTATTCATTTTATACCGGAATGACACCAAGTGGATAAACACTAGTATCAATGTATGGGAAAAACCAATGGGAACGATGCTTACCTGGATGAAACTTCAGACTTAAATTTTAAAGGAGGACCTTTTGGCCAATTTGTAATTAGAGATGAAGTATGAGATGATCATGGGAAGCCTTGGTTCGCTCTTTATAAATCCCAGAGTTCTCATATAAATCTTAATGCATTTCTACCAACTCATGAATCTGCAAATTCTATTGAGAACTTGCACTCGAAGGATTATAATTACATTGTTTGATGGACCATTAGTCATGTTTCTCTATATCAATAGAGAGGTGACAACCTTTTCCAAAAAGAAGACAATATGTGGATATTCTAATTTGGGTTTTGTGTAGTTTGATAATTCTATAATGAATCATCAAGTCTAAGACTCCAATCTTTTCTGTTGGGATGAACCATTTTTTCAAGATTTTGTTTTACCTCCCTATTTGACACCTCAGCTTGACCATTAGTTTGTAGGTGATTTGTAGTAGACACTCAATGATCAAACCCATATGGTACAAAAGTTATTGCATTTTTTGGTTGTAGAAATGAGAACCCTGGTCACTTATGATCAACATAGGTAATCCAAATCGACAAAAAATTTGGGTTCTCAAAAATTTGACAACACTATTGGAATCATTAGTCCTTGTGGATCATGCCTCTACCCATTTTGACACATAATCAACTATGAGAATAATATTCAAGTTTCCAAAGGAATTGGGAAATGGACCCATAATGTCAATTTCCCAAACATCAAAAATTTCATGGAAAAGAAAGGGTTGTTGTGGAATTTAATTTCTTTCAGACACATTCCCCATTCATTGAAAATGGGGACAATCTTTACATAAATCATGGGCATTACAAAATAATGTGGGCCAAAAGATACCATGATAGAGGACCTTGAGAGAAGTCCATTGGGGACTAAAGTGTCCCCCACAAAAAAGTGTGACCGAACCTAAGGATGAACTTAAACTTGATTTCAGGAACGTAATGGCTATGTATTTGATCAATATATGTTCAAAAAAGTTGGGGTCATCCCAAATGTACCAAAAAGACTCATGTTTTAGACATTTGACCTGATTTTTGTTGAAATCATCTGGAATTCAAGAAGCTACCAAATAATTTACAATTTAATCATACCAAGTAATAGAATATTTCCCTTAGTATAGTTGCCGATCAAGAAACATGTCACTTATGGGAATACATGGAGATGAGTCAATGTATGAGGATGATAGAATCCTACTGATATAGTCATCCATCACATTCTCAGCACCTTTT
Organism: Viscum album; assembly: GCA_963277665.1. Taxonomy (NCBI): domain Eukaryota; kingdom Viridiplantae; phylum Streptophyta; class Magnoliopsida; order Santalales; family Viscaceae; genus Viscum; species Viscum album. Next base: position 565,701,128 of record OY728153.1, on the reverse strand, counting down.
TTATCCCTAATTTCTGAATTAAATTCCTGAAGTAGTAGAATCCAACGAATGAGACATGCTTTGGATTCTAGTTACTTAAGGAGACACCAGAGGTCTGTGTGGTCTAAGAACACAATAACTTTGGACCCTAAAAGGTATACACCAAATTTATCCAAGAAAAAACAATGGACAAGAATTTTTTTTGTGGTTTAGTTTTCTTGGGCAGGGTCTGGTGTGTGTAAGGCATATGCTATGCCATGTAGAGCTCGGTCAACCCTTTATAATAAGAATTTTCTGACTACATAGATATAGTCATCACTCATGAGATCCAATGGTAAATCCCACCAAGGTGTTTGGATTATTGGGTGTGATGAGAGACTATATTTTTACTTATTAAATGCTTCCTCAAATTATTTATAAAAGACAAATTCTTTTTCTTTTTGGTGTAATTGGGGGAGGGGAAGTTCAATCTTACTAAAGTCATGAATGAAACGATGGTAAAACCCAAAATTAAATTTGAATTACTACACATCCTACACATTTTTGGGGAGTTTCATGGAATAAATGACATCTAATTTTGATTTATCTACTTGGATATAACATCCCATACTTTAAATACATATTTATTCCATCATAATTGAAGAATACTTATTACAACATATAACAAACCCATGAAAGGACTGTATAGGTATAGTGTCTTTAGAAACTGGGAAACATAAACAACTGGTTCATAAATCATCTACATTGTATCCCATTTATTTCATCATATTTAGAGTCCCTTTTGGAATATCCTACTTAGTACCCTTCTTCCTGACCTGGGGAAAAGAAAACATACAAAATGGGTGATCTCAAATTCCCAGTAAGGGTAAACAAAAGAAATATCAATCATATCATATTTATAATAACATAACATTTTGAAAATCTTAACCTACAAAAGAGATCATAATATCATAACATGGGATAAATCATAGTAGTGAAATGTAATCCCAATAATCATAACTTAAAACTTGAAACTTTGTGGAATATACACATAATCATAGAAAATCATTTCATATTAGTCAAGGCTCATTGCCAATACCATCATAGTGGGCAAAGTCCACTGCTGAACCGAGTTTACTCCTCGTTCCAGTCCTGTATCACTGAACCAGATTAACTTTTTGTTCTAGCCATGTCTATCTCATGAGATATAAATCATTACCCAATGCATTGGTGGGAGATATAGGTCCCAACCATCTCATAATGAAATCATTCTTATGTGTGCCATAAAATCATAAACCATACATCATAGCATAACCCATGTAATAAAAATGGGATTCATAAACATCATTCCATAATAAAATAATCCATAAAAGGACTTCATAAGAATAATTCCAACATAACATAATCAAATCAACGTAATAATAGGGATAAAAACAGAACCCTATATTATCTTAGATGGAAAATAATTTCGATAAAACACTTGAACTCCATTCCTAAGGAAAATATCCATTATTCTTCAAAAACATTTTTCCTTTCTCAACATGTCATACAATTTTAAACTAAAAGAATTTAATTGAAAATAAACTTGAAAACTTGTAAAGGAAGATTCATGGAAATAATTTATTATGAAATCATAAAAATCCATTCATGTCGTATAAGTTAAAAATAAACATTCTTCTCATACTTTGGCCGGAAAAGTCAAAAAGTACCTCGTACTGAAAACGACAAAAGATTCCTTTCATATATTTTACCAAAAATTCACCAATATGTAAAATTGGATTTAATAAATTGTATGAGGATATAAATAATATTACATATTGATGAAACATGGATGTGGATGATAAATATGCCCCAGTAAATACCAAAGTATAAAAAATCTTGGATTAAAATTGAGATTGCGAGATTTTCCCTTACCTTAGGTCTGATATGATTAGTATGAATCCGAACCTCCTGTATAATGGTTTAAATAATGTTATTGAATTATTAAAGAATCATATTCATTTTCATGATATCATATATGGTCATATTCCTATCTTCTTATTAGCAATATTTCATTGATACTTGTTATTCAGTTATTTATTGCTTTATGTTCTTATGCATTTTTTGTCGAATAAATTCTTATTCTTATTTTTAGGTTATAGATACCTAATTTAAAGAATGGTATTAGTGTAATATATATCATATTTATTCACTCAATTCATTTATATAAACATTATTCAATGAAGATCATGTAGAACGAGTTGCATCACACTATTGGAAAAGTCATTTTTACCAACGGTTCTTTACCAACGGTTTGGTTAAACCATTTGTAAAGATGGTTTAGGGAACCCTTTCCCAACGGTTCACAAGAACCGTTGGGAAAGGGTACCCCTTTTCCAAATATTCTAGTGAACTATTGGGAAAGGGGTGTTTAAGTTACCCTTTTCCAATGGTTTTAGGAAACCATTGGGAAAGGAAACCCCTTTTCCAACGGTTCAATTGAACCGTTGGAAAAGGGTACCCTCAACAACCCTTTTCCAACGGTTTTTAAAAACTGTTGGTAAAGGTTTTCCCCAAATACAGTCGGGCCGCTACTCTCTCTCATTCGCGACAGAACCCTAATCAATCTGGCGTTCTACTCCTCTCGCGAACTCCCCCATCCAAACAGGTGAAAAACCATCTCAAATCAGGTATTTTATTCTTTATACACATATGCTACCTTGTTTTTATTGTTATTGATCTAATATTTTAATTTTAAGTTTGTATGTTGATGTGATTTCACCATGAAAAATAGGGAAATGATCGAATATTTTTTTAATTAATTAGTTTCCCATGAAATATCATTTGTGTTATAATGTCCATGCTAAATAAAGGGGTAATGTAATAAAAGACCTTGAATAAATTGTGGAAGTTGGGGTATGTTTCTTCTATGAGAGGTTTTTTGTTGTGTTTCATTGTATGTTGTAGGATTTTGTATGGTGATTGAGGTGAAGAGTTGAGCTTTTTGATATGTGGGGTTGTAATGTGATGGTTAGTGGGCATGGATATGACATGTGAAGTTATGTGATAGTGATGATGTGTGGTGGTGTTGTGTCGTGTGGTGGTGTTGTGTGATGAGGTTGTGGTGTATGATGTGGTGAGGTGGTTTTGGTTGTGTGGTGGTTTGTGATGTGAAATATTTTTGTTGTGATATGTGGTTGTTTTGGTGAGATGGTTGGCCGATGTAACATGGCGACGATGGTTATTGTGAGATGGTGAGTTGTTGTGTGGTGGTTTTATTAGTTTCCAGGTTATCTATGGAATAAATTATGCTGTTAAAAAAACAAGATAGTGAAGAAATGAGATGTAATAGAAATGGATGTGTGGTAAATGGATTTAATTAATTTAACATTAAATGAATGGACAATGTAAGTGTGAATGATGTGGCTTATAAATGAAAGTGGGAAATGCTATGTGTATTGTGTGGTGGTGGTGTGGTGTGTTTCATATAGTGGTGAAAGTGTTTGTGATGGTTTATGTGTTGTATAGTGGTAGTGAAGTTTGTGATTATGTAGTTAATGTGAACCCATAGGTTGGGTATTTTGTGCTATCTATATATCATGTAATTTATGTTATTTCTACACATTCCCAACCTGAGTTGGATAATCTTACCAATGATCAGAGGTTTTGAGTTATGGGTATTTTTTATAATATCTAGGATGGTGGTTATATGGTTGGATAGCTACCATGTCTTCCCTACTCTTCCTTCATAAGTGATTGACCATGTGTTTTTAGGCAAGATGCAATGTGATTTTCCATGTGTCTTCAGGTGAGATGTACTATGATTTCCCTAGTGTTTTCAGGTGAGGTGCGATGTGATAAGGCTATAATAAGATGTGGCATGTGGTTGGGGTCATGTAGGGTAGGAGGATGGCACAAGGTTGATGTTATTCATGTTCATGATACCCTACTAATATGGTTATGGAATGAGGCATGCTGTGATGTGATAACACATTAAGTTCTTGTTGGTTTTACATTTTTTCAATAACACATTAGTAGGTTTTTTTTCACATGTGTAGTTGATACCTTGATTATTTTCTTCCTTTATCGTTTACTTAAATGTATTTTCTATTAAAGTTCAATCCCATTGAATTGTTTATGACAAAATGACTTAAATAAATTCTTTTTACAGAATGGACAGAAGTTGGATGTATGAAACCGATAGGATCTCAGGCGATTTTCAAAACAATTTGGAGAGATTTATAGATTTTTCATTTTACAATGCTTCAGATAGTGGTCTCATACACTACCCATGTTCCAATTGTGTTGGTAGACCTTGGTTGAGACATGAAGAAGCCAGCTACCACATAAACAAAAATGGTTTTCAAGAAAACTACTTTGTGTGGTATCACAATGGGGAGATAATAAAATATAAAATTGTTGATGATCGAAATGAAAGGACTGGAATGGAGAATTTGTTAGATGATCGGTTTCTGTTTATTCGTCATCATGAAAAAGAAAGGATTTCAACTCAAGAAGACTTCGATATGAGGAGAGCGGATGCATCTAGTTAAAATGATGATATTAATAGGGTGAAAATATTGAATGATGCTGCCACAACTCCAGTATATCAACAATGTGATAAAATGAAAAAGCTAGAATTTTTCATCTGATTATTTCATGGGAAAACTATGTATGGTATTTCTAATACAGAAATATATTACATTATTACCCCCTTGAAGGATTTACTTCCAGCTGATGTAGATATTCCCTCAAACCACTATATGGCATGAAAGTTAGTTGAGGAACTTGGATTTTCAAGAAACAAAATTCATGCTTGCCTGAAAGATTGCAGTTTATTCTAGGAGGAAACCACTGAACGAAATGATTGTATAAAATGCGACACATCCCGCTGGAAGTCAAAATCTGATGGAACACCATCACGCGTTCCACAGAAAGTAATGTGGCATTTTCCATTGATCCCCATACTCCAGAATCTTTTTATGTCTGATGACATATCAATAAAAATGAGATGGCATGATACCGAGAGAAATAAGACTAATGATGAGTTGGTTCATCCTGCAAATGGATTTTCATGGTAGAGATTTGATGCTCGACATCCTGATTTTGTAGCTGACGTGCGTAATGTGAGGCTGGGTCTTTCATGCGACGATTTTAATCCGTTTGGGAAGATTCTTACTTCTCACAACACATGGCCAGGTTTTATGCACATTTATAATCTTCCCCCACGGTTGTGTATAAAAAAACATTTCACTTTCATGAGTATACTCATATCTGGTCCTTCTGATCTCGACATTGATATTGATGTATACATGCAGCCTTTAATAAAAGAGTTGAAACTTCTTTGGGATGTGGGTGTGCGCACATACGATGCATGTTCGAAAGACATATTTCAGTTGTGTGCTGCACTTATGTGGACGATCAATGATTTTCCAGCTTATGCAATGATGTCTGGATAGAGAACGAAGGGAAAACTATCATGTCCAGTTTGTATGAAGAATACACGATCCAGAAGACTGAAACATCATTGTAGTTTCAGTTTTTTGGGACATCGAAAATTCTTCCCAAAGGATCATCCATATAGATTGAATCGTCGAAGATTTGATAATAACATAGAGACCGATGATCCACCTCAGTGTATGTCTGGAACTGATGTTCTTAATGAATTGAAAGATTTCAGTTTTTTGTTCAGGAAGGGTCAAATGAAATCTGGAAAGAGAAATAATGTTTCCACTGAAACCTGTTTCAATTGGAGGAAGAGGAGTATCTTTTTTGATTGGCCTTATTGGTCGACCAATTTGTTACATCATTGGTTAGACATAATGCATATTGAAAAGAATATATGTGAAATGTTGCTTTCAGTTCTTCTAAATGTCAAGGGGAAGACAAAGGATGATTTACGATCTCGGCGTGACTTGGTGGATTGGGGCATCAGACCAGAATTGCATCCTGTGCATATTAGTAAAAATAAATGGCAACTTACATGTAATTCTAATGTGATGACACCTATGAAGAAAAAACAATTTCTGGAAGTATTATAGAATATTATAGTTCCTGATGTCTATTCAAGAAACATATCTAAACGGGTCAATAGAAGATAGTTGAAGCTAAAATCTTTGAAGACTCATGATTATCACGTTCTAATGCATCAGTTGCTTCCAATAGAAATCCGTCATTTTTTGTCCAATAATGTAAGGGTGGCTATTATTCATTTGTGCCATTTGTTTAGAGATATTTGTGCTAAGAAGTTTTCGAAGTCTTTCTTACAAAAAATGTTTACATATGCCCCATTAATTTTGTGTGATTTGGAGAAAATATTTCCTCTATCATTTTTCACATGCATGATGCATCTGACTGTCCATATTCCTACTGAAATACTTCTCGGAGGACCTGTTTCTTTTCGTTGGATGTATCCAACTGAATGAAATATGGTCACATTGTAGTCTTATGTCTGAAACAGAAATCATCCCGATGGTTCTATCATGAACGGTTACCTGGATCAATAATGTATGGATTTTCCTCGATGTATTTGTCTGATCTTACTACAAGATTGAACAGACCAATGAGAAATGCAGAAGAATAGTATGAGGAAATTGAACCCAGTTTTCCATCACTTCCTCAAACAGGAGGAATTCCTGGATCACATACATTAAAGACATTAAGCCATGAAGAGTGGGAGATGGCACATCGCATAGTTTTGTTCAACTGTGATTTGTTCGATGACTATATCAGGTAACTAAATTTATTATGTATATCTTACATATATATCTGTTAAGATATTCATATTTTTTATCTACAGGGAACATAAAACAATGATAAATAGGAAGCATCATTCTTTATCTTTGAGAAGGAGAGAAACTTTTCATAGCAAAGAGTTTTCTACTTAGTTAAAATTGAAGGTAAAAATATTACTGTTTAAATTAATTATTTCAATATTTAATTAAGTTTAACAGTCATTTATATTGCAGGTATTGAGTTTTTCTGCTGACTCTGTCTCTAAGGAAATATGAGCTTTGGCTTCTGGTCCTAATACTGTGGTTCGTGACTATAAATAAATTGTTATCAATGGGTACAAATTTATTATCACTGAATGAGAAAAGAACATGGGAACACAACATGATAGTGTTATGGTTACTGCCACAATAGATTTTTATGCCAGTGCATCAGATAGTAGACCGCGATTTGAAAATGTGGGTTATTATGGAGTCGTTGAGAAAATAATAATATTGGATTATTACTCTCATGGACGAGTCACAATGATGAAATACCATTGGTTTGATTCGATGACGAGACATGGCACATTTATTGATGATTGTGGATTTTGAGTAATTAATATGACTCGCACTCTTGCTACTGAAGAACCATATGTGTTGGTATCAATGGCTAAACAAGTTTTTTATGTCAAAGACAAACTTCGACCTGAATTTGGTGTCATCGTTGAAGTAATTATAAGAAATATTTTTGATGATGGTGATGATGGAATTGACACTGTCCCTATTTCCATTGGAACCAATCCATTTATTTCTTTTGTTGACTCTAATAGCTCAATTTTCAGAGTTGATTGTGAACCTGAAGTTGTGGTTGAAAATATATAGAATCATTCATCCATGTTCTGAATTATTTTGGTTTACCTCGAGTTGGGTTGTTAAGGTTGGCAATATTCAAATTGATTTAGTATTGATCACAAATATGTTTTAGCTGACTTGATCGTTATGTGAATTTTCAATGTTTATTGGTTGCTGTTTTATTTGAATTGCATTTTCTAATTTGTAATTGCATTGTATTAAAACCTAGTCAAACAATATTTCTAACTTGGTGAACATTACAACTTGTATGATTTATTAAATTCATTCAATCTCTTCTAAAACAAGTGATAGATAAATTATAAATGAATCCCCCTATTCCCTCATATATTTAGTTTTTTTGTTTACACATTAGTTTCCTTTTTCTAATTAATTACATATTTGTTTTCAAAAGCAGGAAATGCATCCAATTGAAGATAGACGAAGGAAAAAAATGATGGAGAACAATCGTCGGATGGCGGAGATGGGCGTTCCACCATTAGTTCCTACAGTGAGTACTTTATTTCAAATATATATATATATATATATATATATTTAAAGAACATATAATGTCATGTGATTAATTTTTTGTAAACATTTTTGTAGGATCCACCTATATGTCGACAGTTATTCGATGAGGAGCCTAGTACTTGTCCTATTACTCAGGCCGGTGGTATGAGGAGGGTTCGCACCAGAGGTGGATGATCAGCTGCGCGTGCCTAACTAGACCCTGCCCCTCCCACTAACATGTCATCCTTCCCACATTCTGATCCTGGTGTGTCTTTAGGGACACACGGGATATTTAGGCCTCCCATGTTTTCGCTACCTTGTACATCTTCTAGCCCATCATTTTCACATCCCATGATGATTCCCACTCCCCAGTCAGCATCCAATCATACTGTTGTCCCATATTATTTTCCCTCTAATTCCGTCTCTCCGAGCTTCAATATTCCATCATCTTTGACTCCTATTCCACCACATGTTGTTCCATCAGTTTATGTGGATCCGGCGGTGCTCAGTGATCAGACTGGCACATGTATATTTATAGAACCCTAACAAATTTTTATAGAAATACTTATTTTCATTATAACATGTTTTGATAAAATATTTGTTTTTATTTCATGACAGATACATATACTGATAGGAGACGTGGGCAGGGGCCTACACTCATGCGTTCGGTGTGCAACTGCTGCACACAGGTTATGGTGGATTATAATGAAGACAACCATATGGTTGAGAAAACAGGGCATAAAGGTTGGAGTTTTTTGGCGACGCTTTCCAAATACTCCGACATCATTCCCGTCAGCCCACTGTCGTGGAGACATTTGCCACATGAGTTCAAGGATAGATCTTGGGCAGAGATATGGGTAAAAAAATCGGTTCTTTTTAATTCCATGAATTATTTTCGTATTTATATGAATTAATATTTTGATTTCAGCTTCAATTTAATTTTCCCGATGGTGAGGGTGCACGAACGGAACGTCTAAAGGATTTAGGCGAGCTTTGGAGAGCCTACAAGCATGAGTTGTATATTGGTTGGGTTTCTAGAGTTGGCACTAAGTTAGAGGCGGTACCAGTGGTGGATGATTGTCCTATAGAGCAGTATCGTCCGATGATTACTCATTGGACGAGTACCCAGTTTAAGGAATGAATAACATTTGAGGTATTTAAATAATAACTTTCATGTTTTGAATTAATACTATCTTTTTCTTTTTCGAATTTTATTTAGGAATCATCAGGAAACAATAAAAAGAACATTGATGCAAAAAAATACCTCCACACACTGGGATGCACTATGATGCCTGATCATGAGAGGAATCAGGTATGACAATTGTTTATAAGTTTTCTTGATGACTTACACTTTCTTTTGATCCCTCAATTATTTAATAGTTTTATAAATCTTTAATATAACTTTATTTTTCAATGTCATTTTAGAGGCAAATACAAAATATTGAAGGATGTGTGCCTCGAGATAAACTATTTTTCTTGAGTAGACGGAAAAAGGATGGAAGTGTCATCAACGAAGCGACTCAGTAGTAGATTGTAAGTTTTAATATGTTGATTTTATATTTTAATATCTATTTTGTAACTTAATGATATATTTATATTTGTAACGGGCTTCTTTAGAGGCCCTCGATGCCCAAGAACCAGACAATTTTGGGCCAACAGATCACTTACATCAGGTGTTGGGAGAGGAGCATTCTGGCAGAGTATGCTGCCGACCTAGGATATCCCCGACAAGGTATTGTCCCTCCTTAGGTACGAGCTGTAGTGCCACCGAGCTACAACAAGTTAGGGAACAGGTAGAACAGGCTGAGAAAAGGGCCACAGAGACGGCAGAACAGTCTGCTAGGGAAAACAGCACGTTTATGACATTTATTGAAGTTCTACATCTGACACTTCTAGTAGAGGCCAGCCCAGCTTTTGATGAGTATATGTCATCGATATGTTCTATATGTGGTGCACCAGGTGGTAGTTCTAGTGGTGTTCAGGATGATGTACAACTTGGCGATGATGATGGCGAGGAGTCTGATTCGGAAGAGGAGGGAGAGGAGGAGGGCGAGGCGGGTGGCGAGAGCGAGGAGGAGGGCGAGGGCGAGGAGTAGGGAGAGGGCGAGGAGGGCGAGGACGATGATGGGGACAAGGACGAGGGTGGTGATGATGATGGTGATGGTGACGGTGATGTGGTACAAGTTGATCCATTAGATTTTTGACTAATATTATTGAGATTTGATATTTAATCTATTCTAGTTGTTGGTTTTATCTAGACTCGTTGTATAGTATTGGATTTGAGTTATTTTTATATATTATCTGTTTTTATGGATGTTGTTGTCTTTTAGTGGTTGTGTGTTTGGGAACCCCCCTCCTCCCTAGACCTTGGACAACCCCCCACCCTCCTCCCTAGACCCCAGAAAGCCCTGCCAAACAGCCCCCCAAACAGCCCCCCAGACAGCCCCCCCACCCTCTTCCTTGGACCCTGGACAACCCCCCCCCCCCCCGAAACCCCCCGGACATCACCCCAAACAGCCCTCGGGCATCCCCCACCCTCCTCCCTGGACCCCGAACAGCCCCCAGGATAGCCCCCCAGACAACCCCTCGAACATCACCCCCCCCACCCTCTTCCTCGGACCCCGGACAACCCCCGGAACACCGCCGGACATCCCCAGATAGCCCCCCGAACAGCCCCCCAGACAGCCCCCCACCCTCTTCTTTGACATGCCTCTTTTAAAACTCCTCTTAGGGCACTAAAATTGGTCTTTGAAGAAGACCGTGACCTCTAGAATATTTCTAGGGAAGTTTAGAAGGTAAATGGGCAGGGTTTGGCTGAGCTTGAAGGCTCAAAGTTGTGTAAATAGAAGAGGGAGGAGGTTCCCTTTTATAAGGGAGGAGAGGGGCACCTTAGAAAAAACATAAAATATTATTTTATAATAAAGTCACATTCGGTTTATAATAGCTCCTTTAGGTGATAATGTGGGGGTGGATCGAAATCCTCTCGACCAATAGATTTTAGACAAGTTTAGGTTACTATTTTAACCATATCATTTAGATTTAACTCTAAGTTAAATAATTTAACTTTTACCATGTCTTCTTGTTTTCTTACACTATATGGTCAATAAACTTAAAATAAACTACCAATAGAACCCCAAGTGGTTCATTGATAATATATATAACCTTATCTAAGTCATTTGACCGAAACTTAGATTTTTAGGAATATAATATCAATTAATAATATAATATTTGTTTTAAAAAAACTATTTTATGTCAATTTTGACACTATTTGGTAATTGATTTTTGTGAAAATCATAATAGAATGATTAGTTAGAAAAAGGTTAATTAAATCAATAATAACATGTCATATTAACCTAGAAAATTAGTGTAATTCATTAAAAGTCTCATATTACATTTATTTGGGTATTTATAACATCATTTAGGTTAATATTACATTAATAAGGTAATTACTACATCATCATTATGTCATAAATAAATTAAATTATTTAACGTCTAAAAATTATAAATAAAATACCATTATGTAGGAAATAAATTTATCTTTCTTAGGAATATTTATAGTCCAATTTATCTTATGTATAACCCTATATTAAAAATGTTTTAGTTATTAAACTTTGATTTTAACTCTTCTTTGAATTAAATAATAATAAATGTCCTAATCTAATTCAATTGGACCTAGAGGGTCATATTTTATTCCTATGGTTGTTTTTGGTTGAATTACGCTTATCCAATAGAATTAGGACATGTGTTAGGGTAAAAATAACATCATTTTTACCTTTAATTACCATATTTACTTTTAACAGTGGTAAAAAAAGTAAAAAGTTACTATTCACCAAAAAATATTTTTATCTCATTGAAACACATTTTACTTAATGATATCAAACATGTCTCTAGGGGTTTTGAAATTCCATTCACAGAAGTGGTAAAATTATGTTTTATATAAATTTGCAAATTCTCCTAGGAGGTGGGTAAAATACGGTAAAAATTTCAATATACTTTTTATATATCTAAAATTATAATAAAATGACTCCAATGAATTTCATTAAACTTATATATGTATTATGTATCTATTTTTCATAAAATAAATTTATATAAAATAAATAATTATTAAAATAAAAAGTCGGTTTTTAAATAGTAACTTAGTGTTTTCACTATTCATCAAAAATTGAAAGTTTTCAGAAAAAAACAAAAAATTCACCCTAAGCTAATTTCAATATTCTGAATCCAAAAATGAAGTCCATTTTGAAAGATAAAATTTATAAAATTTCAAAAAGTGGTTATTACTATTCATAACGACTAGTTTATATAATATTTTAATAACATATCGTTCTTTAGTGAAACTCGGTATTGCGTACAATGAAAGCTATTGGGGAAGGTTGATCTTGCATGTAATGCAATCCAAGACAGTGTTGTGAAATATTCCTTTGGTTTTGCATATAACATAATACATAAAAACAAAATATTTCTCAAAAAACTCAGGGTGTTACATTCTACCCCCCTTAAAATGAATTTCATCCTCGAAATTCGTCCCTTTGTAACAAATAGATGAGGATACCTCTCCCCCATCATATCCTCAAGCTCCCTTATAGCTTCTTCTAATTGGTGGTTTCTCCATAAAACTTTCACCAAGCGAGTGGTCTTGTTCCGTAGAACATTTTCGCTACGATCCATAATCTCTATCGGCTATTCTTCATAAGAAAGATCTTGCTCTAGCGGTACAACTTTTGAGCTAAGTACATTTGAAGGATCGGGTATGTACTTTCTCAGGAGAGATACATGGAACACATCATGAACTTGAGAGTGATTCGGTGGAAGTGCCAATCGGTAAGCTACCTTCCCAACACGGTCTAGTATTTCAAAAGGACCAATATACCTAGGGAAAAGCTTGCCCTTCTTTCCAAATCTCATTACTCTCTTCGAAGGAGATATTCGTAAGAACACTTTATCACCCACTTCAAACTATAGGTCTTTTCTTCGGTTGTCATCATAACTTTTTTGTTGACTCTAAGCTACTCTTATGTGTTGTTGAATATATCTGACCTTTTCAGCCATTTCTTCAACAAGATTAGGTCCTAATAGCTTTCTTTCCCCAACTTCATCCCAGCAAGTTGGAGTTCTACATTTCTTTCCATAGAGAGCTTCATAAGGAGCCATATAAATAGTGGAGTGAAAGCTATTATTATATGAAAATTCCACCAAAGGTAGGTTTTGATCCCAACCACCTTTGAAATCCATAGAGCAAGCTCATAACATGTCTTCTAGAGTCTGATTTGTTCTCTCAGACTGACCATCTGTCTGAGGATGATAAGCAGTGCTGAAACTCAACTCTGTATTTAAAGTATGTTGAAGACTTCTCCAGAACTTCGAGGTAAACCTCGGATCCTGATCAGATATAATGGAAAGTGGTACTCCATGCAATCTTACCACTTCCTTTATATATATCATAGCAAGATGATCAAGAGAGAAATCTTCTCTAATAGTAACGAAGTGTGTTGACTTCATAAGACGATCAACTATAACCCAGATAGCATTATTTCCTTTGGATGTTTTAGGAAGTCCAGTGACAAAGTCTATAGTGATGTTTTCCCATTTCCATTCTGGTATGGGTAATGGTTGTAACATCCCCTTAGACTTCTGTCTCTCAGCTTTAACTTGCTGAAAAACCAAGCATCGAGAGACATATTTAGCAACATCTCTTTTCATGCCATCCCACCAGAAGTACTCTTTCTGGTCCCTATACATCTTCGTGCTTCCAGGATGAATAGATAATGAAGAACTATGAGCCTCATCCAGTAGCTCCTTCTTCAATTCTAGGATGGGAGGAACACAAACCCGATTCCTGAACCTTATTATCCTATCACAATCAAGGTTAAATTCAGGAATATTTATCACCTTCTTTTGTAAATCTACATCTTCATTATGTGCCTCTTTAATCCTCACATGAATAGATGGTTGAACATTCATTTGGAAAAGATAATATATCTCCCCTTTCATTAGAATTCTAAGATCCATCCTCTGTAAATCCATAAATATTGGATATTTTGTGATCCTCATCATGGATAAGCTAGCATGGTCTGGTCGACTTAATGTATCTACCACCTTGTTTGCTTTCCCAGGGTGATAATGAATTGAGCAGTCGTAATTCTTAATCAACTACAACCATCTTATTTGGTGCATATTCATCTCCTTTTGTGTGAAAATACACTTTAAACTTTTATGATTGGTAGAAATATCACACCTTTCACCATAAAGATAATTCCTCCATATTTTTAATTCAAAGATTACCGTGGATAACTTCAAATCACGAGTTGGGTAGTTTTGCTCGTGGATTTTCAACTATCGTGAGGCATAAGCTATCACCATATCATTTTGCATGATAACACACCCCAATCCCTTCTTGGATGCGTCACTGTAGATCAAAAACCTTTCTCCACTGCATGGTAGTGTGAGCACAGGTGCACTGGAAAATCTTCTTTTTAACTCCTTGAAATTCTCTTGACATTCCTCCATCCAAACAAACTTAACTCCTCTTCGAGTCAACCTGGTGAGTGGATTAGATAATCATGAAAAATCTTTCACAAAACGTCGATAATATCCAAACAAGACAAGAAAACATCGGATCTCAGTTACTGTTTTTGGTCTCGACTATCTTTCAATAACCTCTGTTTTTTCTGGATCCATAGATATCCCTTCTTTTGAGATTATGTGACCCAAAAATGAAACTTTTTGAATCTAAAATTCACACTTGTTAAATTTGTCATAAAGCTTCTCCTTTCTCAGGGTCTTCAATACAATTCTTATGTGATCTTCCTGTTCTTCCTTGTTCTTTGAGTAGACAAGAATATCGTCTATAAAGACTACCACAAACTGATCATGATTGTCTCTAAAGAATCTATTCATTAGATCCATGAAGATAGCAAGAGCATTAGTAACACAAAATGGCATCACTATAAATTCATAGTGTCCATACCTTGTACAAAAAGTCATCTTTGGTATATCCTCCTTTTGACCCTTAATTGATGATACCCTGAACGAGGATCAATCTTGGAAAATTATTGAGCTCCGTGTTGTAGGTCAAATAATTCATCAATTCATGGGAGGGGATATTTGTTCTTGATAGTGATCTTGTTAAGTTCTCGATAATCAATGAAAAGTCTCATTGATCCATCTTTCTTCATAACAAATAGAACAGGTGCTCCCCAAGGTGACGCACTAGGGCATATGAATCCTTTACCAAGATTCTATTGGAGTTTCTTCTTCAATTCCTACAACTCAATTAGGGCCATTCTATATGGTGTCTATGAAATAGGTAATGCACCCGGTATGAGTTCTATTAAAAAATCAACTTCACGATTTGGTGGAAGACCTGGAAATTCTTTCGGAAAGACGTCATCAAACTCCCTTACAATGGGAATATCTTTAATCGTGAGTTTCTCTAAAACCATTTGAGATAAATAACCTTTATTTATTGGAATCATGACCCATGATATGGAAGAAATTTCCACTCAAAGGTTACATTTATCCTTTCATCGATAGATGATCATAGATTGATCAGAAATATGAAATGTGACTTGCCTTATTTGGAAATTGATATGTGCTCCATATAAGGAAAGCCAATCCATGCCATGAAACACATCAAATTACACTATAGGAAGGATCACAAGATTTTCAGGAAGCACTCTCCCACAAACATTAATTGGAGAAGAATTATAAACTTTTGATGCAACCGTTGTGCCATTAGGAGTTGTCACGGATAACTCAACAACTAATTGTTGAGGTAGTACGATGATACCCTTAGATAATTCTTCAGAAATAAAAGAGTGGGTGGATCCAGAATCAAATAAAAAATTTGATACTTTAGAGTGGATGGTAAGTTTACCTTTCACCACATCGTTATCGTACTCCACATCTCCGATAGAAATTGCATGTGACTTTCCTTTGACTTTGGCCTTAAGAGTTTATTGACGTCGATCATCATCAACAACCCATGGATTTGGGCATTGATTGGCATAATTCCCCATCTCCTTGAACTTGAATCATTGAAGTGTAGGAGGTGCATTATATGTATCCCTTTCTTTGTTCGCATCATTACACATCTTCTTCCTATTATTTCAATATTCAACTGCCCGATGACCTTCTTTTCCACACTTAAAACATTTACTTGTCAATTTAAGAAAATTCCCTCCATGTTTCTTTCCACACTTTGATCATAAGGGAAAACTCACCTTCTTTTAAGTGTGGTCTTTATATTTTCCTTTGAATTCCATTTTCCCCTTCTTATCAAACCCATATGACTGATGGGTTACTCCAATCTCCATCTCAACCTTGAGACCACATCGAACAATTTCCTCATAGCTATTGAAGTCCCTTATGGCTAACTCCCTTTGGAGACTTGGTTTTAAGCCACTAAATAATCAATTGATTTTACTCTCAGGTTGGATAATAATTCTGGAAGTGTACCTTGCAAGTCTTGTAAAATTTGCTTCGTAGGTACCAACAGATTCATCATCCTTTTGCTTCAGTTCAAGAAACTCCTTCTCAATCTTTGATCGAAGAATACGAGGGAAGTACTTATTGAAGAATAAGTTCTTGAACTCATCCCATTCCATGGACTCAATTTCATCTCTTTACCTCGTATTCTTGATAAGATTCCACCATTTATCAGCTTCACCTTCCAAACAATATACTGATATGATGACTTTATCTTGTTTAGGACATTGAAGGATTGAAAATATCTTTTCAGTGGTACTGGTCCATTGTTCAGCCACTAATGGATCAGAAGAACCGCTGAATGAAGGTGGACGCTACCTCATGAAGGATTCAACAGAATGTTGATCCCTCCTTTTCTCGTTTAGAAGTCATGTATGATTTATAGCTTGAGAAATTTGTGTGAGCATGGCTACAATATTTTGCATTGCAGCTCCCACAACATTTTGTTGCTCAGGGGGACAATCATTGCATTGCCCATCGCATTCAGCATTAGCACGGTTCCTTAGGGTTCTAGACATTGACTAAAACCAAGAAGAATAATGTGAGAAACACTAATTTCAACAGGAAAACCACATAATCAGGAATAAAATTTCACTCTTTAGGTCTTATCATAGGTTATTCATAAAAATTTCTAAAACACCAAGATTTTGTTCTTTGCATAGACATATCTTTAGGGTTCTTACTAAGGCTTTCACATCCTAATTTCCAAAGGTTGACTATACCTTTCCTCTAATACCAAATATAACGTCACATACTTTACATACATAGTTATTACATTAGAATTGAAGAATACTTATTACAACATATAACAAAACCATGAAAGGACCGTATAGGTATAGTGTCTTTAGAAACTGGGAAACATAAACAACTGGTTCATAAATCATCTACATTGTCTCCCATTTATTTCATCATATTTAGAGTCCCTTTTGGAATATCCTACTTAATACCCTTCTTCCAGACCTGGGGAAAATAAAACATACAAAAGGGATAAGATCAAATGCTCAGTAAGGGTAAACAAAATAAATATCAATCATATCATATTTAAAAGAACATAACATTTTGAAAATCTTAACCTGCAAAAGAGATCATAATATCATAACATGGGATAAAGCATAGTAGTGAAATGTAATCCCAATAATCATAACATAAAACTTGAAACTTTGTGGCATACATAGATAATCATAGAAAATCATTTCATATTAGTCAAGTCTCTTTTCCAAGACCATCATAGCAGACAAAGTCCACTACTAAACTGAGTTCACTCCTCATTCCAGTCTTGTATCACTAAACCAGATTAACTTGTCGTTTCATCCATGTCTATCTCATGAGATATAAATCTTTACCCAATGCATTGGAGGGAGATATAGGTCCCACCCATCTCATAATTAAACCATTCTTATGTGTTCCACAAAATCATAAACCATACATCATAGCATAACCCATGTAATAAAAATGGGATTCATAAACATCATTCCATTATAAAATAATCCATAAAAGGACTTCATAAGAATAATTCCATCATAACATAATCAAATAAATGTAATAATAGGGATATAAACATATCCCTATATTATCTTATATGGAAAATAATTTTGATAAAACACTTGAACTCCATTCCTTAGGAAAATATCATTTCTTCTTCAAAAACATTTTTCCTTTCTCAACATGTCATAAAATTTTAAACTAAAAGAATTTAATTGAAAATGTACGTTAAAAATTATAAAGTAAGCTTCATGGAAATAATGTTTTATGAAATCATAAAAATCCATTCATTCCGTATAAGTTAAAAATAAACATTCTTCTCGTAATTTGGCTGAAAAAGTCAAAAAGTACCTCGTACTAAAAACGACAAAAGATTCCTTTCATATATTTTACTAAAAATTCACCAATATTTAAAATTGGATTTAATCAATTGTAGGAGGATAGAAATAATATTATGTATTGATGAAACATGGATGTGGATGATAAATATGCCCCAGTAAATACCTAAGTATAAACAATCTCGGATAAAAATTGAGATTGTGAGATTTTCCATTACCTTAGGTCCGATATGATTCGTATGAATCCGAACCTCCTGTATAATGGTTTAAATATTTTTATTGACTTATTACAGAATAATATTCATTTTAATGATATCATATATGGTCATATTCTTATCTTCTTATTAGTAATATTTCATTGCTACTTGTTATTCGGGTGTTTATTGCTTTATGTTCTTATGCGTGTTTTGTCGAATAAATTCTTATTCCTCTTTTTAGGTTATAGATACCTCATTTACAAAATTTTATTAGTGTAATATATATCATATTTATTCATTAAATTAATTTATAAAATCATTATTCAATGAAGATCATGTAGAACGAGTCGCATCACATTGTGGAGATGGTAGGCCGTACGTACGCACGAGCGATGATATCATTCCCATGATTGTGGGATTGTATTGAAGTGTATGTATAATATTTAAGAATCAATATCACATTAAAATAATCATATATATTTGCTATTTACACCATTATACCCATCCAAGTAAGGTGGTGGTGTAAAACAGATTACACCACGGTGTGGAGACGGTATTCTGTACGTACGCACGCGCGGTGATTTCATTTTCTGTTGGATGGATAGAAGGTGAAATAGGGTTGTTTCATATTTATAATAACATATCATTATATTATTGATACTGATGTTATTACTTCATAATGAAACAACTAAATAAGATGAAGTAGAAGAAGAAATAAATTTGAAAGAATCGGTAACGGATATTACCTCTTCTTTGACACAGCTCTTTGAAACCTCATCTTAGGCACTAAAATTGGTTTGTGAAGAAGACCAGGACCTATAGAATATTTCTAGGGAAGTTTAGAAGTCAAATGGTCAGGGTTTGGCCGATCTTGAAGGCTCAAAGTTGTGTAAAGAGAAGAGGGAGGAGGTGCCCTTTTATAAGGGAGGAGAGGGGCACCTTAGGAAAAACTTAAAATATTATTTTATAATAAAGTCACATTCGGTTTATAATAGCTCCAAATTGATTTATTTAGGAGCTAATATGGGTATGGGTTAAAATAATCTCAAAAAATAGGTTTTAGAAAAGTTTAGGTCACTATTTTATCCTTATCATTTAGATTTAATCTAAGTTAAATAATTTAACTTTTACTATGTCTTCTTGTTTTCTTACACTATATGGTTAATAAACTTACAATAAACTGCCAATCGAACCCCAAGTGGTTCTTTATTAATATATATAACCTTATCTAAGTCATTTGGCCGAACCTTATATTTTTAGGAATATAATATAAATTAATAATATAATATTTGTTTTAAAAAAACTATTTTATGTCAATTTTGACACTATTTGGTAATTGATTTTTGTGAAAATCATAACAGAATTATTAGTTCGAACAAGGTTAATTAAATCAATAATAATATGTCATAATAACCTATAAAATTAGTGTAATTCATTAAAAGTCTCATATTACATTTATTTGGGTATTTATAACATCATTTATGTTAATATTTCATTAATAAGGTAATTACTGCATCATCATTGTGTCATTAATAAATTAAATTATTTAATGTCTAAAAATTATAAATAAAATAAAATTATGTAGGAAATATTTTTATCTTTATTATTAATATTTATAGTCCAATTTATCTTATGTATAACCTTATATTAAAAAAAATTATTTATTAAACTTTGATTTTAACTCTTTTAACTCTTATTTGAATTAAATAATAATAAATGTCCTAATCTAATCCAGGTGGACCTAGAGGGTCATATTTTATTTCTAAGGTTGTTTTGGGTCGAATTACACTTATCTAATAGAGTTAGGACATGTATTAGGGTAAAAATAATATCATTTTTACCTTTAATTACCCTATTTACTTTTAACCATGGTAAAAAAAAGTAAAAAGGTACTATTCACCAAAAATTATTTTTATCTCATTGAACCACATTTTACTTATTTATATCAATCATGTCTCTCTGATTTTCGAAATTCCATTCACAGAAGAGGTAAATTTATGTTTTATGTAAATTTGCAAATGCTCCTAGGAGGTTGGTAAAATACGGTAAAAATTTCAATATACTTTTTATATATAAAATATTATCATAAATTGACTCCAATGAATTACATTGAACTTATATACATATTATTTATCTATTTTTACCTAAAATAAATTTAAATAAAATAAATAATTATTTAAATAAAAAGTCGGTTTTTAAATAGTAACTCTGTGTTTTCACTATTCATCAAAAATTGAAATTTTTCAAAAAAAACCAAAAATTAACCCTAAGATAATTTCAATATTTCAAATCCAAAAATGAAGTCCAATTTGAAAGATAAAATTTATAAAATTTCAAAAAGTGGTTATTAATATTCATAATAGCTAGTTTATATAATATTTTAATAACATATCGTTCTTTAGTGAAACTCGGTATTGCGTACAATGCAAGCTATCAAGGAAGGTTGCTCTTGCGTGTAATGCAAGCCAAGACAATGTTGTTAAGGATTCCTTTGGTGTTTCATATAACATAATACATAAAAACAAAATATTTCTCATAAAAACTCAGGGTGTTTCATTGGATTCCATCCCTATAAATGATATTCCCAACTAATATACCTTTTATCACCACAAAATAGAATTTCTCATAATTTGATGTAAGATTATTTTCAATATAGTGATGTAGGACAGAACCAATACTACTCAAACATTCATCAAAATAGGGTCATACATAGTGAAATCATCCATGAATACTTCCATGTAATTCTCCAAGTAATCCAAAAAAATACTAACCAAGCATCGCTGGAATGTACATGGAGCATTGCACAGACCAAATAGAACCCTCTTATATTAAAATGTGCCAAAGGGGTAAGTAAAGGTTGTCTTTTCCTAATCCTAGGGGGAAATATGAATCTGAAAGTATCCATAATACCAATCAAGGAAACCACAGTGGGACTTACCTACTAGACTCTCTTTCCTCTAATCAATGAAAGAAAATGGGAAATTTACCTTCCTAGTGTATTGGTTTAGTTGATGATACTCTATACAGACATACCAACTATTCTACAGACAGGTTGGAACGACTTCATTGGTTTCATTTTTAATTACCATAAGGGAAATTTTTTCGGAACTCTATGAATTGAACTAACCCATTGGTTGTCATATATGGCATACAAGATTCCAGTGGCCAATAATTTTGTTAACTCCTTTTTTATAACAACTATGAGTTTTTGGGTTAGTTGAAATTGTGACTGCCTCACTAGTTTATCCTCTTAATTTAACAATATATGATGTGTGAAAATTAATGGGATAATACTAGGAATGTTAGAAAGTTCCCATACTAAATCTTGTTAGTACTCCCTCAAAAGTCCAAGCAGTTGAAATTCATGCTCAGTAGGGAGTGAACTAGAAATGACGACATGAAACCTGTTTCTATTCTCAATATAGGAATATTTTAAATTTTGAGTTATTTTTTTAGTTCCAATTTAGGTGTATTTTTGATTGATGGTAGTAAATGTGATAGTGGGAGGTCAATGATCTCATCTAACAGCTCAATGGAAACATTCTCAGATAAGGAATGATATTTTACAAGATTAGTATTATCATCGAGGTCATGGGATCCTTAGTGTTCAAGAAATAATTAATTAAAAAACATGCATGAATTTTTTCTAGACCACTAAAAAAATAATTTCATGATTAATTTCCTAGAATTTTAATCAATTATGAAAAGTCAGAAAGGTGATTTGGGTAATGAAAAGAAGTGATTTTAAGGGATGGGAGTACATCAATATAATTAGCTGAAGGTAATGAATTCTCTTCTAATGGGTGTTTCATGGAATCAAAGATGTTGAAATAGACAATGTCACCACCAAAATCAATTGATAATTTACCATTGTGGATATTAATTATGGTTTTGTTAGTTTTCAGGAAAGGTCTCCCAAATATAATCAGGGAATGTCCATTCATCTTATCAGCTACCATTTTAAGGACATAATAATCAATAGGAAAAATTAAAATTTTCACCCTCATAAGAACATCCTCTAACATTCCAGAAGGGTGAGTTTTACTCTGATATGATAATTGAATAATAATTTTAATGGTATTTAATTCCCCAACCCTAAAAGAAGATTAAATAGAGTGAGGCATAATATTTATAAAATCACTCAAATCAAACATAAAATTGGAAAAGGAATACTACCCTATGGTTCATGGAATTTAGAATGTTCTTGTATCATTTAATTTGGTGGGTAGTGATGGCTCTATCAATACTGAGACATTACTACCCAATATCACCTTTTCATCACCTCTAATTCTTCTTCAATTTGTACACATCTCCTTCAAAAACATGGTGTATCGTGGAATTTTCTTCATGACATCAATCAAGGGGATGTTAACCTGCACTTTTTTGAAAGTTCAAAGATATATTTATCAAGTTCAGTTTCTTTTTGTTTTATTGGTTGGGTGGACATTTGTGAAAATGGAAGAGGAATGGTTGGGCTAAGTGACTCATCAATAGACACACTCTTTCCTTTGAAACGGCTTCTCTTAGGATAAGGTTTTTCAATATTCGGAATAATTTCAATGGTTGGGATGGTGTTTTCATCAGGAGGGTATGACTCTAAAGGAGGATTAATTTGGATTTAAAGACGATTTCCACTCCTAATGGTTATGTCACTGACATTTCCCTTACCCCTAGGGTTAACTAGTGGTTGAGAGTGTAGTGTACCCGACCCATGACTTTGGATTTCCCCACCGAGATAGCTAGTTGGCCTAATTTGGGGTTTAGGTCTTGTATGATATCTTGGGTGGTTTGTTATAATTGGATATTGTTGGAATCCATTTGTTTAATCATGTATTATAGGATAGGCTCATTTTTTGGAGGGGGTTGTTGTAAAGGCCTTTTTGTGGTTGAGGATTTATGGGTGGTGGTGGATGACTAATCTTCTTTGGTTGGTTCCTTGGTTAATGAGTTTTGTTTGAATACCCCATTTCATATAATCTTCGTTTTATTTCCACCTATTGTTGGATGGATAGTAAGGTTCCTTCTTAAAGGGTTGGTTATAGGGGAGAAATGGAAATATTTCCTCACAACTTTTATAACTTTCTCTCAGTTGGGGGAATTGGTCAGAATAGTGGGTGTCAAAATAATATATACCACAATGGATGGTATTAGGAGATTGGTATTTCCCTTGGGAAAGAGAAAATTTTCAATGAATGATAATTTCCTCTTCAAACTTAATGTCTAACTTCTTATCGAATTCATCACTTTGTACCTCCTGGACACCTCAAATGTGTACATTGAAATTTGAACCAAATCGTGAGTGTTTTACGTCATGTTCTCAAAGAGGGTCCTTGTAGTGATTAGAGTTTTTTCACCTAGTAAACCACCTATAACATCATCAATCATGTTTCGATCAATAGAACTTAAACCTTAATAAAAATAATCTATAAAAAGTTGATCACTTATTTGGTGGTGTGGAAAACATAAAAAAATAAATTTAAACCTTTTTTAGTATTCATGAATCTTTTCCATTTGAGTTTGTCATATCCCATAAATTTCCTTTCTTATTTTTTCATTTTAAGAGGCTGGGAATCATTTTTTCAAGAAAAATGAATTTTGTGTCCACCCAACTTCTAATTATAATAAAGCCAATGTTTTGCAGTGTATTCTAATGATGAAGGGAATTCCCTAAGATTTACTTGTTATTAAACTACATTAGCATGTTTTAATTTAGAAAACTCAATATGAAATTCTTTTAAATGCTTATGTGGGTCTTCACTATCCAGTCCATTGAATCTTCGTAATAAGTGAATTCAACCAGATTTTAGTTCAAAATTTGGTGCCTTTCATTGAATTTGAATATAAGTGGGTTGGATATCAACATTAGTTGAGGTTATTTATTTTGGTGTTCTATTATTTTCAGCCATGTTATACAACTTATTTTTAGTTTTAATGTGGTTTCCAGAAGAATAAGAAGGATCAAGAAGAGTTTCAAGACGTGATGTGTCCTCCTTCAAAGGGTTTTCATGTGTGTCTCAGTGTCACTAACGTGGGATCCTCTCTAGTTCGGGTTTGAAAGGTGGTAAATCTACTAGAGTAGAATGTGTCATGAACATAACCTACAAAAGAAATAAATAATAACACAAAAATATAGGTAAAGTTATTATATAAAAAAAATATTCACAAAATTTACAAAAAATCTTATCAAAAACACGCACTAAAAACTAAAGCACTCACCAGAAACATCCCCAAATTTTTACCATGTTGTTGTGACAGTTCAAACTGATTATGTTTTTATGGCTGATATATAGTATAGGGGAGACCCTAGGTTTTCTCTCAAGTAGCTTTAGTGTTTTATAAAGTGTATTTTTAATAAAAAGGACTTAAATAGGGGGTGTTTTTGAAAGCATTTTTAAGAAAATAACATAATTTAAAGAGTTTAATTGTTGAGAAACAAAGTGGATTTTGAAAAATATGAGAAAAAGGGTTTGTTATGACTTCACTACACACATTTCATGTTCATTATTCTTGGAGATTAATTAGGGTGTGTTTTAATTATTTGGTTGAAATTATTGTGAATCTCAATTACCTTACAAGATTTTATATCAAGGCTTGTTGAGCCAAACATTAACATAAAAAACGTATATCCAAGGTCCAGATTTCATTCATGGTATAATAACTTCCAAAAAAATTGAATTCCCAAATAAGTGGGGAATAAAAGGATAATTTTTCTGTTCAATTAGAACAAGACAAGTCATGCACTCAAGACTTCACAACAATTGGTTAAAAGTAAAGAGCATTCTATTCAATTCAATAAAACAAATAATTCAAATATGAATCAAAGTAATATAAATCTAAATTAAATATTTTAAAACCTAAAATAAATAAAACTAGTAGTGTACAAGTACTGTAACTCTATTTATAAGATGTGTAGATCCATCATAATGAACACCCACCATTTATCCCAACATAGAGAGGAGGAAAGTCGAGTCCATATCCTTCTTCATTTCATCTATCCCTATGATGATAGGTAGATCTAGATAATCCAAATATATTAAAGGACTCATAAATAACTTTAATTTTCATAATTTCACTCTCTTATTCTAACTTACAAATTGGGTGCCCAAAGTATCATTTTATAGGAAAATTGGAAGGTGATTTTGAGCCCCCGGATTTAAAGAAACCACTTGGACCATTGTTTTATACCTCCAAATAATCTTATATCACTTTGGAGATAATTAAAAAGTTGTATCCCCAACTTTTGAATTTATTAAATGAACATTTTGCATCAATTGAACAACTATAGTTCGAGATATCAATTAAATACAGAACACCACTTTTGACTTTGTGATGATTTGATCCCCTAGAAAGATCAGTTTTGATGGGACACATAATGGATGAATGGGGATTGAGTGTTTCATATGAAATTAATAACAATTAATTCTAGACTATATCACAATATCTAATCCCATTTGGATGCACAGTTTAATAGAAGTATGTGGTTGAGTCCACTGTTGTGCTTGGATCCTACACAATTTGGCCCATTTTTTTGAACTTCGTCATGGGCCCTCCAAATCACCATCAAATATAATATAATTATAAAAAAAGTAACATTTACCATTTTAAAATTGATAAAAAACTAATTTAATCAAACATTAAGTGAAATTTGTTATTATTTTTATAATTTTCAATATAAAACTAGTTTAGCACAGTGGTGTAAGGGTGAAATAAAACTGTGAATCACAGTGTGATCCACTTATTAAATATGATAAGAAATATTTTAATGTTTTGGTGACATTAATGAGTCTAATTGATTAGTATTATTATAGGTTTTATGTAATTGATCCCTAATTAAGATATATTTTCTTTAATCATAGAGGTGTAGAGAGGCTCGACTGACTGTAAGGAGAGGAATCAAGAATGGTTGCTAGTCATTTATCACTAACCACTTTATATATGAATATAAAGAAGTTAGATTATGGTTCATGACATTCAGTGAAAGGAAGTTTTGGACATATATGTTTTCCTAAAATTTCTTCTATAATAACCCAATCTAATCCACGATGTCATTATGCTTCCCACATGCTAATTCTACAACACATTCATATACTATATTATTTCTATTTTAGGTGGGGGTTCCACTCCATATTGAGTGATTAATATATTGTGTGGTCCCCATCATTTGACTTTCAGCTACATGATGGACTCAATTCTAGTTCAGTAGATTGAGTACCCATGACTGCATCTACAATTGGTGTTTAGGATTTGTGTTTGTGAAATTTCATTGTAGTTTTTGGGTACTTGAACTAGAAAGAGTAGCATTGAGGTACCAAGGTGCTATTGAATTGATAATCCTCTCATTTCAATGGGGTTGGTCATTATCAACCATCATATTATGTGATTGAACATAATTTATAGTGTATTGGAAGACAATGGGTGAGATTTTATTGAGGCCTACGGTTTCATTTTGTGGTTTTCTTCAGAAATCCAAGTCATTAGGCTTGGAGTACCGAAGTTTTCCAATTTTCTATATTGAACTGGGGATACCTTGATATTCCACCTAAACCACTCCAACTAGTTCATGAATGAACCTCCTTACACCCCAAGCTCCTTCTTTATTTGTTTATCATCCACAACTCACCTCTATGAATCTTATTGGTCATCAAATTTTAGGCATGTCCCTTTCATTTGGGTTGATGGTGGTTTGTCTTGATTGAAAAATATAAATTTTATTCCTGCTTATATTTCATTAACCATGGATTTTGTGGGGAATTTTGTTAATGTTCACTCTCTAGTTACAGGAATATTGAGTTACGCGGAAACCAAAGTCTATAGGGGCTCAAGAAAACACATTCATCCACAGATATTCCACTACTCATATTATTATACTGGAATTATTTCAAATATTCATATTTTTTGAGTGGAATAAAGGTTCATGACAAGCATTCATGATAGTGTGATAATTGGTATACTAGTAATGGAGTGGAGAATGTCAGGATATAGATTAAAGAACATGGGATGGGAAAGGAAATAGTGATGTTTCCATTGGACTTTCAGATTTCTAACTCCATCAAACTCACCCATCATCATCACTCAAATGATAGGATTTATGGTTTTTCCATTCAATGATGTTAGATTTCTTGATGTTGGGGGTTTAAAAAAGCTATGTGACAAGAAAAATCTACATGGATGATCTTGAATGTATTGTCTATTCAATGAGAGCACTAACACCATTCCCCTAGTATATCCTCTTGGGAACTTGAACTACTGGGACAAAAGGAGAGGAGTGAAACCATGTTCCCTCCCTGGTTGTGGAATCTTGGTCCTCACTAAGAACATGATGTCTTCAAGTCACCTGGTCATTCCCAATTTTTTGAATTAGTGTAAGTCTTGATACCATTGCCCTTTCCTCCCACACAAAAATACCCAACTTGAGATGGGGGATAATGGTTTGGAAACACCAATTCAATAGTTACGGTAGGTTTTGGTTGGGTGAAGTTCATATCTATGGTTTCTAGTATGATTATCCTTCAGTCATTCATTCTATAATCATAGGAATTTTCAAGATATCCTAATAATGTTTTGTTGGATCAGGATGTGGTCATGGATTAAGGAAAGTACTATCAATGGCGGTATGATACAAGTTGAGGTGGGGGTAAATAGAGTGGTTGGAATGTAAATTTAAGTAGGAAATATGTTGGTTGGTAGAAAATAAAAGTACATATAGCTTCATAAACCACCTTACAACATCTCAAACAAGATGTGTTTCAAAAGATCGATTCCCATTTTTCCTAGGGGCTGGCCAAAGGAATGGAAAGGTGAGAATTATAGTCTTCATTGAGTTTTCAGAACACCCCTTTGTCCAATATCAAAAACAATACTGAACAATTACATAAATCAAATGAAAAGAAACAACCATAAAATAACAGGTGAGAGTTTATCCCATGGGTGTATACACGAATGGGTATAAGTACCTTTAATGGATGAGCCAAGTGTAAACATGTACCGGACTATAAAAGCAATTCCTAAACTAAACCAAACCAATAAAAACCAATCATTTACATTATAATGATTCATGACCTCAACCAATAAGAGTAGTGAAATTATTGTGAACAAACTATCAAAACCATGTGTATAATAAAATCACGATTCAGAATAAAGAGGTATTCTCTTATAAGATAAGCCAAAAAATGACTTAAAAAATTTAACCTTTATATGCATGTTTTAAAAACTTTAAAATCATGAAACAAGAACTAAGAATTAATTATAAGATATTGAAAACTAATCTAAATACTCATATCATTTTAATAGAATGATTCCATCAAATAGGGTGGTTAATCACACGTAGTTGTTCAAAAATTACCTTTCTCCAAGGAGAAAGTTCCCATCTTTGTCAAAACCTGGAAACAATGAACAAATGATGGAACTAGAATATACTATTCGACTAGAGTACTGAGGTTGACAGTAATTATTATATGAAATAACAGTTGATACTATTAGAGTATATTATTTATTTCAATTCCAATGACGTGAGTCTTTTAGAACTTTAAATATATCAAATCCAATTACGAGCATCCTGGATGTAACTATCTCTATTGAGATAGTAAGTGGGGGATATAAGTTCATTTTCAATATCTCACTTCTCTTGGATGGAGTTATTAGTGTACTTAATCTTAAATGAAAAAATAGATAGGTTTCATAACCTAGTGTGTTTTGTACGAACTACATTGAGGTGTTCTCTGACCCTACTTGTTTTAGGATAAATCTCCATTCAATTTAGTCATTTTCCCAATTTAGTTAGTAGATAAGTAAACTTTGCATATAGAGAAGGTATGAATGTATGATAGGAGGAGTACACACTTAAAGTGGTATTGGATAGTGTGTATATTGTTTGATTAGCTCGTCTAGAACTCCCTAATTCTAGAGGCTTTTAATGATTGATATACTTCCCTCTATTGACCCCTATGGAATATAGTAATCAAAGTGGTTGATATGTGACTCAAAGGTAGGACATAATTTTACTAGGCTAAGTTAGGATTCCCTTTCTAGCAAGGAAGTATATCAGTCAAGACCTAGCCTAGTCCATCCTTATTTTTCTCTTTCCTTTATCAAAAAGTGGTTGTCGTTTCCAATCATTTCTAGAATGTATGCCTCTATCCCTTCGAATTGAAATCTATAAGAATTTGAAACTATTCTAATCAAGATGTTAAATTGGTGTGGTGAGTTATTAGAATAATTAAATGAATATAAAGAAAGAAACTTGAAAATAACACTATGTTATAGTAGAAAAAATTTAACAAAATAAGGTATGTAGGTTTTGTTATGGTTTGGGGACTTCTTTAATAGAATTCATTTTCTCTTCATTGATGTATCATATTTTATTTTTTTATCATATGTATGATTTCATTTATCATTCATATATATATAGACTGCATATCTTCTCATGAGTATTAGGATAAGGATAAATTACTATCATAGGACTATATCATCAAAGAATAAAATTGATTGAATATCTCTACTATTTCTAGTAGCTAGTTCTTCATATCTTTGTCCGAAATACAAGGTTTGTTGTATAAGGGGTTCAAAGATTATGTTTTAGACTTAGATAGCTCAATGTAGGGGATAAATTTATAGGTAGCATGAGAACTATAAAAAATAGTTTATTTTTCATATATGAGTATATTTCATATGCTTAGCGTGAAGAAAGAAAGTGATTACAGTGAAAATAAAGCTTGAATCTATGAAAGTTCATCATAAGAGATAGGTGGTTATGGTGTGGGAATTTGATCTAGGATCACTTCTCTATTTCTCTTTAATAAATCTCTATGGAAACACTGATTTGAAGGTTATGATTCAAATGAAGGTTTTGGTAGATCCTAGGGTTTTCCCTCAAGTGTATAGAAAGACTATCCATGTACATGAAGAATCACTCAAAGACTGATATAGTTTTTTATGATTTGACATACTATACTTGAACAATTGGATTTAAATAAATCATATTCCTTTAAAAACAACCTAGAATCAAAAAAACCATACTCTATCCCCTAAATGATCCCTCTCACGTTTTAGTTCTGATCCACTTCTTGATACACTCATTTTCTATTTCTTTAGCCCCAAGGACATTCCAAAGTCAACTAATTCTTGAAATTCATATCGGTGTAGCAAACATCTAGTATGGTTGTTTGAGTTCCATTTTTATGATAAGGTTTTAGAAGGTTCATTTTTCTCTCATCTCAAAGTATACTACCTATATTATATCTATGTAGACGATCAAACATGACCATGGTCTACTAATTCACATATTTAAATTTCCTTCCACCAAGACATAACTTAGGAAATGATAGGGAAAGGCACCTACAAGAAATGTGGAGGATGTACTATAGATAGTATGGTTTCTTATTTCGTGTTTCTTAGGAATATTGGGAGGACCTGAATGAACAAGGGGTTAAAAAATTGGGGGTGGCGATGAGGTATCATGAGATGGAACATAAAGTCACTATAGTGTGGTGACATGGTTTCTCATGATGCCAAGCAGTTTACTAGGTTGGTTCAAAAGAAGAGTGAAATTGGGCCTATTAGAAACTGAACTCTAGTATTGGAAGGTTGGGAAAGGTCAAGTGATTAGACAACTGATGATGATTTAAAAACTATGTCGGGTGTTGTTCAAGGATTCAGTGGTCTGGTCAAACTATACCACCAGGAACGCAAAGCACCTATGAAACTCTGAAACATAGACAAATAATGGATAACCATTAGGTTATTATGATACCAAAAGGACTAGATTTTGTGTTAGTGTGCTCGGGGAACAATGATCTAATGTCTTGGAGGTGTTGATGGGAATACCCACGATACCTAGTGGTTCATTCCCAATGCATTCCAATGGTTTCCTTTTCGGTTACTATGTGTATTCATATTGTACATACCAGGGTAAGATAAATACAATGGAATGACATGTGATTATTTTCAAATGGTTGAATAGTGAACTAGCCATGAACTATACCCATGAAATCTTCCGGTATAGGAGTAGGGTTACTATGACATGCATGAAGCCATTAGTGGTTTGAGTGATCCATGTAGACCAGATATTTTTTACTGGTTGAACTTATTCTTGTTTGATGAGTTATAGAAATATTGATACCATGGACACCTATCAAACTATAAGGGGTGTGGAGGTTCATTTCTGGTGCAATATTCAAGTGGGTATTGGGGTATTCCATTCCTCAATGAGGTTTTGACATGTATCACAACACTCATAACCAATCATCTAAAAATAATGACTTTGACCCCTAGAAATATTTTAGCTCAGTAGGAATATGTAATCATTTTGGTGAGGTTGATAACATTCATATAATGATAGTACATGATGCTTTATCATTGAATATGGAATCCGTCAACACCAAGGGATACCATGGAATAAGTTAGGTGGTCAAACACATCACATTGATTCGATAGAAAATGAGGTCCTTTGAGTGTTGGTGGTATCAAGGGATATAGATTGGTAGTCATACTAGCAGGATTGAAAAGGTACATCGAGGAACCATGCACTTATGTGTTTCTGTTTCTGAGGAACTATGAATGTGACTGAAGTTTTATTGGTCACCATGGACACTAGAGGAAAAACCTTGGATATTTTGTGGAATGGTTTCCTAATTCATGTATTAGGGTTAGTTACCATTTTCATAGGGGGTCTAGGATCCTTTGGGTGGTTTCCTTCACTTGATAGAGTTCATCAGAGGCTTATGGTGTCGTCCCAACTCAGTGGAAGCTCCTAAAAACCCTGAAACAACATCGTTGAACCTCAAGAAACATGGTCCATGAATCTCTACCACCAAATAAATTATTCTACCATCAAACCCTATGGGAATAAAAGTGTGTTTATAGGAGCTGTACCTCTTCATTATTGGTGCGAAAGGAAAATAAAATGAAATATTTGGTACCCTTTGGTTGGTCCTAGTCAAGAACATATCAAAAAAGGTAGAATATGGAGGTTCAAATGATGTTATGGTGGCATGTATCCTTCCTTTGATGGGGGAAGTGTAATGATATGGAAAATTTTCAACTCCCTGAGTAGTTTCAATTCAACTCATTCAATAAAATAGGTGATGAAATGGATGTGTACCCTTGTATGTCCTAGTCATTTCTAGGCCCTCCCTGGGATACATAAAGTATCCCAGACTAGGTCCTCCGAGGTTTGGTATAATATAGGTAGTAGATTAAGTCTAGGGAGGAATTTACCTGGTTACTTACTGGACCTCTGAGGCCGGGTCCTCATAGGTTCAGTATAATATAGGTAATAGACTATGTCCAGTGAGGAATTTACCTGGTTACTCCTTTGATCTTACTGTATTCATTCAAAGATGAAAGTTGGGATTTCATAATATAATTATTTATCTTCCTTTATGTTCTAAGTAAACTAAGGATGTAGAACCAGGTCATGTGAGATACTCAATCACTTGGGGGAATTGGTGAGGTTGGGTCACTTTTAGGAAGTACCTCCAACATATATTAATGGGAGATAATCCTTTCATATTGATCCTGATATGTCTTCTCATGACTTTCTTTCTATCATCATTCTTTTTAGGGGATTCACATTTTATAATATGATCACAAATCTCTTCAACCTTTTTTTATCACCTTCTCTCAGTCCAACTCATAGTCAAAATCCTCAGGTCCTAGTTCGACCAATTTTGGGTCTATTTGAAATCTATCTAATCACTTTGTTTCAAACCTATTCCCGATCCAAGACTATTTCTAACTAGGATGTCCCTAGTTAGGAAATTCAGGGAGGAATAATACTAATATGTATTTCATTCCATAAGTTGTAGTTCCTGTTGTATTTGGGAGTTCCACTATAATAGGAAGTCATATTTTATAGAACATCCTTCCATTTTCTTGATCGATATTAATTTTGAATTAGTTGTTGTTTCTTCTTTATTCTCAATCTCAAATTTAATCCCTTAATAATGATAGTAGATAGATTCATCATGTGAAACTTATGTGACAAAATACAATGGAAAACTTTCATCTCATGGGTATTCATTGGGAAAGTCTACCAAATCATATGTATGTGTAGGATAGAGTCTTTTTGTTGTCAAAAGTGACTTGAGGTGTCTACCATAAATCTCATCACCGCCTTGTGATTGATTCATTGGTTCTAGGACCTCTTGGTTCTTTTTTCATCAAAAATTCCCTCTAATTATTGATGTCTAGTTTGATTGGCCTTTGAAATATTTCATCTTGGTACTAGATGAATGTAATTAGAGACACCTGTGTAATTTAACATACACAGTGAACATTAGATTATGTCAAAGTCTCTATAAGTATATGATAAAAATATATCTGAGTAGTATCTTTAGTATCCTACTTCATATGTGTTATAGGAAGGGATCTAGAAATGAAATTCCTTATGGTATGGGTTCATCTATTAGATATGATTTCAGTCAAATGAGTACCCAAATTTATTTCTCAAGAAAACACAAGATAGAAGTCATTGATTGAGGGACACTTCAAATCCTCTCCCAAAGAATGATCATTGATTCTATACTATCAAGGGAACTCAATGGACAATATACCAAAGTCAAATTGCTTCTCCACAACTCTTTATCAGCATGATCATCAATAAAAATACCTCCATCAATCATTTCCTACTCTAAATTCAATTCATCAAAAGTTCCTCTTGATGTTGGGGAATAAATAATGGCCAGATTATAGAGAAAAATAACCTATTTAGCTGTTTATGAGCCAATTCATTCCAATCCCTCTTTATATTGCTCATGATCCATTCCTTTTTCATTTTCGTGATGGATTCCGCATTTCCAAATACTCTTCACTTAGGGATGCTTGGATGGAGCGTGATGAAACATATACGATAAAATAGTAAATGATCATATTGTGCCTTGTCACTCTCTTCAATTAGGAAATAACATCTCTAGGGGTATTGTACCTACTCAAAAAAATTCAACAGGTTAATTAAGATAGTTAATTCCATTGTAATTGTAGTTCTTAAGTCATCCCACTCTCAAACCCTATCACCAAATAGTTGAGAGTTAGGTTGTATCCTAACCCCTAGTGCTAGTTTATAATTATATACCTCTAACCTAATTGTAGTTGGAGAACCAGTCCAATATTTAACCCTCATCTAACATCATCTTTTTCCCTCTGACCCTTTGAATATACCATAAGATTGGTCTTTTTATCCTCCTATAAAGGAAGAAATAAACTTATATCCCTAGACTGATCATCCATACAATCTACCCAAGATAGAAAATCACCCAGGTGATTAACATTCAGATAGAGAAAGTTTCCATGTAATCTATCCTTCAATTAGTAGGAGTTAGAGTTATCTAGTGAGTCTTCTCATAGTTCTAGATTGAGAAATATTCTAGATTCATTCTAATCTAGAGGAAGAAAGTTAGTAATAATGATGAACCTAGCTCATGTGACTAAGGAAGCGGGTAGAAGTTATTGTTTTATATGATAGTCACACCCCTGAACACCTTAGGTGTTTCAAGTAGAGACCTTTGGGATTCATTAAATGGTTTGAAAATGGAAAATCACCAACACTATTCAAATTTATCTGACTGATGGATAAATGAATGTGTATGATCACTACTTCTAAAGCACTCTTGTGTGATAGATGGCAGTGATTGATGTTGTCCTTTTAGGTGTTCATCCATCCAAATTCATGCCTACCAGTTGTATATAGTAGCTCTTAAGTGAAATCACATACCATAATCCTGATTCCCCAGTACCAAATGAATCAAAAACATCTATGATATTACTCAAGACACCATATCAAAGTCATATGAGTGTTCCCAGTGGATGATAGGATGAAGGGTTGAGCTACCTACTAGATGAATTATAATAATTTTCACCCATGAAGGGTAAAGTCAGTCATATGGAATGGCCATGGTATTGAACTATGAGGTATAAATATTATAATATTTTTAAATTCATAGATATAAATCTTAATATACTCCCACAGAATCTCCCCTCAGGTGAGAGTGGTGATGGTTGGAAGATAAATGGTAAAGGCCTGCCATCACGAGTTATGTTGGGCTAGAGGAAATCATTTGGATCTGAGTGAAGGAGGACAACTTCAGCACCCCATTGATCGCATTACCCAGTAGGTTTATTTGGGTATTAAATAGAATTTGAATAAGTGGATCAACTATACTCAAAATCATGGATCTCAATATATTTAGAAGTCCAATCGTACCACCTATAATTGATGTATTCAATATAACATTTATGATGAATCCCATATATCATAACTACTCATGTGACCTCCAGACCACCAACCTCCATACCAGAATATCAAAAATTCTTGACCGCCACCTTAAAATAAGGGAATGATAAATATCTCAAAGGATAATTAGATGATCCCTAAGGCTTTAGATCAAGTTTGAAACACTTGTGATTGGGGTTCTTCTAAGTGAATTTGTCCCCATACTGAGTCATGAATCCTAGAAACTAGCCACTTTAATGACCTATCCATTCATCGATACAACCTTCCATATCTTAAATCCATTAAAATGGAAAATTTCTAAAAAACCAATAAAAAAACATCTTTCAATTGGATCACTGTAAACAATCATGAAAATACCAATAGAAACATGCAGTGAAATGAGGAGAAAACATTATCTTCCAATATATCTAAAAACCCCAAATATAGTGAAAAAGCAAGAGTTTGATTCCAAGAACCATTGAATCAACCTTGTTTATGAAAAACACTAATTTCATTTTCTCTATTGACCTGGTGTATTTGAGCAGATCACCACAATGGTTCAATTCCAAAAACTAACTATGGATATGGAATCCTAGCCTTAGTGGTTTATTTTAGTAGTTTTGATTACCCTTGGCCTCTTCACCAATATAATTAGTGAAATAAATTGAACTGAACAACATTTAAAAAATTTATGCACCATGCTACAATTTTAAATCCATCATGTGTGTCATACCAAACTTCCCTATCAATTGTAGATGACAAAAAATTCTAATTTATAGTGTAACAATGATCAAAAGAAACCCATAAAACCTGATTTATAAGGAAAATGTTGAACCATATATACTATTTGATAATAATAAGAAGTTTTATTCATATTATAACCCTTCAAACCAAGTGAAAATTAGATCCATTGCAATGATAGTGAGTAAATAGAAAACAAATCGATGATACTTATTGTTTAGTAGATCATGATGATCCTAAGTGATTGATGATTTAGATATTGTGTAAATTATTTTATTCATTATTGTAATCTCTCGAGTAATGAAATGAAAGATTTATTGGGGGTGTGTATATAAATATGACCTCTAATTTTGCAGCCAAACCAAAATGATAATATTCCCAAAAGAGAGAAATAAGGAACACAAAGTATAGGATCACCATGATCCCCATCACACAAACTATGGAACTACCATGAATTGGATACATGTACAAAATACCCAAAACTATACTAGTCCCAATGCTGATAGGTCCCAACATTGGACATGGAATTGGATCCACCAAATGATAGGAATGCCTCAGTGAATCAAGAATGACTTACTAAACTAAAATTTTTCATGAACCATCCATATTTCCCCCATCCACTTAATGCTAGTAAGTAATTAGTGGTATACATAGTGTTTGATCTAATCATGCCCCATCACTAGCTGTTAGTTTTCTTTCTAGATATTCCCAATGATCTCAATTGAATGTACTTGTAAGAATTCTTCCCCAAGATAGAATTTAGTAACACATAAAACCTCCCCCTTTTGTCTCTTCATCTATTCTACCATTAATACCTCATCTCACTCATCATATATAGTCTACAGTCATCATACGACTTGATATGATGCTGGAAATGGTACTCTAATAACCTAGTTAAGTTGCATAACATTAGTATCTTTCTATTCCATTTCCTTGAAAAACCTCATACGATGATAGAGAACTATTTTGGTTTAATATCCTTCTCCACTTGGCCAATTATTTCTTTTCACCCCACCCCATATTGTTTCAATGCCAATATACCACAAAAATATGATGTATGATGTCAATCTGGTGTCTTGAGTGCCTTCCGTTACATACCCCCACCACAGAACCACCTCAAACACTATTTAAATTCCAATATAGAAATATCCAGTGGTAATATATAAGTGGAATTTACTGATAGGGATAAGGAACTAAGACCACTCAATGCTACAAATGGAATAGAAAGTACCCATTTTTAGTGTATTTTACCAAGTGTATTGCATAAAAAAAGACCAAGTGACCCAATGAACAAACCAATAAAATAGACCACCCCTATTTCAATCCATACCATATCTATACAACCATATGAAATTGATTCACATGTAGACTACCCGTTAATGGCCTTTGGGTCCCTTCCACCTCTTCCGTTCTGGAGCTCAATTTCCCCATTCACTCACCATATTAACACCCAGGGATGTGTATCTGCTGATAGTAATAAAGGAGGGAATCATTTTGGATCTATCCATAAATAAACAAAATGGTTCAAAAATTTAAATGTTTTATGAAAAATATTTCAACCAGTGGTACTATTTCTACAGTGATGAACCCATTCATAACTAAACTAGAAGTGGGGTGATTCATGAGACAGATGCATCTACTACGATGATTCATGATGATCATATTCAATTTCTAATTGTATTGTTGAGTATCATCCTACCAGTCTTCAACCATCCAGTGAATAGATCATGGAGTTTCCATCTAATATACACAACAAATTTGGTGAGTTTATGGCCAACAAGAGTTCACAAGATGTTCTGGAAGCGGCACATAGTTAAAGCCATGATATCCATTTTCATGAGCACCTGATTGATGATTTGAACATCAATGATGGTGGATTCAAAGGTGACTCCTTCCAAGCTTATATTGTTCAAAAGGGGATATTTCTCATCTAATTAGAGCAATTTTAAATTTTCTTTTAAATTTCTTTGAGTTTCTAAAATGTGTATTACTCATTGATAAATCTAACCCTGTTTTTGCAGCTTTCACTTTGAAAAATAATATTGTTCTTTCCTTGGTCACTAAAAAGGGTGGATACTTAGTACCTAATGCAGTGAAATTGTTTTCAAATCTGTTTTATGATTTCATGATCATGCCAACAATAATAATATAGGAGGTAGGAGCATCATTGTGCAATAATGTTTTCCCCTCACATCTCGATCACTTTTACTTTTTAGTTATTTTATAATTCCCTAGGTGTGATTCAATTTGGATTCTCTAGCACTAGTCACCTACCCTGTACATGTTCATTGACATTTTTGATGTCCATTAGCATCACTATATTGGGAGTTGAGAGATATGTGCTTTATTTTTTAAGCATCTACTTACCTAAAGGCATGCACATGATGTTAGAACCAATACATGTACTAATCAAGCTCATCACTATTTTTTTCATTCATTTATCTAGGGTATCCATTTATTTTACAATATGATGTTCCTTCCTAGTTTAGTTAATATCTTGAGTGATTTTATGTGGACATTTCTATTACTTCAATATTGATGTTATTTCATTGGTGATCCGGGAACCCTTTGGCGGTGCTAGTGTTAACACGGTTGGAAATCGGTGTAGAAATATTACAAGATCATGTTTTTACTATATTAATTTGTATCTACATGAATGATGCTCCAAATATCCATCAATTATGAGTGTTGGTCCCCATACCTTCTAATAAAATACCCAATCCACACTACAATGATATGCATATCATGGTATATTGGTGGTAGAATTGAATTAACATTGAGTGGTGGAATTGTAAAATTATTTTTATTTAATGGTAGGTTGTTTGTGGTGATAGTACAATCATGGATATTCATTTAAAAGAATAGATTATTTACTCTTATTGAATGATGAGGGATAGTTTTCCACCTTCATGTCCAATTTCAATTTAGCTTGTCAAAATAGTTGAATCCAACTCAATTAATGACATTATTCTAGTGTTCTATCTTGTGAAATTGTTTTATTGGTGTCATGTACCATAATAGAAAGTAGTGGGATGTGTTGGGAATGATATATATGATACAGATATAGAAATGGGTTGACTGCAGAGCATATGGTTAGAATGAACTATTCCACTGTGGTCATAAGGCATTGTTGAATGCATCATATGAGTGGGTGAGAGAATACAATTTTATCAATGATTGAGGAGGGTGCAAATAGATCTCAGAGTAGAATGGTTGGGGTAGAATGGAGGGAATAAACTTGGAGGGTCTTGATAATGGACAATATATCCACTCTAAACTCTATAACTAATGGTGAGATGGGATCAGTGCACTAGTACACCATCCCAGAGGTTTTTCTTAGGTATTCATGAATATATAAGTGGGAAGAGAGTGGTGGATCACAAATGAGATCTTAGGCCAAGAATAAATTTCAACTATTGAACGATATGACAATGATTCTTGATGTTGAAACAACATGTCATCCCAAGAATCCATAGTCACTTGATTTCACATCCAACCCCAATAAATATATCATATTATTGGGAAATCAAGATATAATATAGTTTTTGTATAATACTGCAGCTAGTCTCTAAAATTTTATTATTGATGCATCACATACTGAATGTTGATCTTGTGTTCGCATGTGTGGAAACCTTGATGAGATATGTTGCTGGGGTTGGTTTTTCTGATATTTGGGAAAGTATGTTTATCTTGTTCATTCATCCTCATCTCTTTTTTATCTCAATCATGCTAGTTTTAGCAGTCCAAAGGAATGGGGTTGGGATTTCGGTGTGCTTCTAATACTCTTATCGAATGAGAAAGTGTTTCATGGATATGTCCTTCCTTGGGGGAAGATGAAGTCATGTCCTTATGGACTAATGTTTGGGGTGACACACATGACCCTAGTAGTGGTCCATGATAATCAGAAGCATGGTTAAATGTCTATTTCTACATGGAAAGATGACACCACAATCATATTGTTCTCTACAATTGGGAACATGAAGTTGGAATCGCATGTGATGACAGATCAGCATGCCATACTGAATCTTTACCCTAGCCTTGTACACACCGCCTGTTAAATCTATTTTCTGGTTATAGCTTGACACATTTATTTTCACCTCTTTCCCATTTCTCAATTAATGGTTCCATTATATAGCTACAACTCCCAAAGGATAGCAGGGGTTCGACAAATGTGTCTATATTGTGGTTCTCATGGCCTAGTTCGATTCATGCTACTTCCATTACCTTTTTCCAGTGGGGTGAAGTCGTAAAAAGGTATCTTTTGGGGGATATATGGTTTCATTGGGTTCATTGTACTACTATTATTCCATTGATTAGTGCTTTATGTGGAATCCATTAATTCTTATATTTGGTTCATTAGTTCAAACATTGGGGAATAGAATTATAGATTGTAGTTCTACCATGTGAAACTCGACATCGAATCACAAAACATCTATGATGTCATGTGAAATTAGAACCAATAAAACCTCCCTAGAATGTAAGGGTAATAAAAACCACATCATCAACGATCGATGATTTTTGTCCACCTTGATGATTATAACTCTGAAAGGGTATGCAGCAGATGGTGAACTGACCTTGAATTAAATTTATCTAAATTTTCATTGAATTGGGGTACAAAATGGAGAGAAAATAGGATGTGGGGTGAAAGGTAGTTGACTATGAAAACTAGACCTAAGGTATTATTGTTTTAACATGATCAACCTAGATAACCCAATCCCACATGGAATTCTACTTGATTCCTAGTTGTTCAAGTAGAATGAGAGAATTGGGGACATTATGTACTGGGATTTTCGGGACATATGGTGTTGGATCCAATCATGTGGGGGAGTGGCATATGGGGTTCGATCAATTAGATATATATCCTTATATAGTGGTGCATGGAAATGGGTTTAATAGGACTTCAAATCATCCATCCATTATCATTCTGAATGTGACTGATTTTTTTCCTTCAGTTCACAATCTTATATGTAGTAATAACATGTTCCTCATATCAAGAAATAGGGTGATGCATTTTCCATGAGTGAATAAATATTGACGTAATACACTACCAATTCCACCATGCACTACCACAACACCCCTTGAAATGAAAACTAAATCAAATTAGTAATGGTTTCGGGCGCAATAGAAGCCTACAGAGGTGGGAGATATATTAAAAATTATTTTAATAATATTTTCCCAAAACCAAGAGAGATGATCTTGCACATCAAATTTATAATTAATTTATTTAATATTTGATTAAATAAATACATGATCTCCAGAACTTCCTTCATTGGTGAATTTTGATCATCCGAGAAGACCCTTTTAGATTACCTTCATTGTGCTATGAGGATCCAAGGATAGAATCCCTCTAGCGGCAATCCACACATGCTACTGTGATCTTCAAGAAACGTCACTCGATCTCAGGGTGCTAGCATAGTGATTTGAATGTCTTTCATTGTTCGTTCTTGATCTCTCATTATTCAGTCTTGAATAAATCTATCTTTCACTTCTCATTCTTGAGAGGCAGAGAGAATGGTGAGTTGATAGAGAATTCATTGTGTGAAATAATTCTCTATTCTCAATTTTTGAATGCTCTATAGAATAGATATTTACATCTATTTATAGAGATAAGATTTAAGTTAAAATATTATTTAATTTCATTTCATCCATAAAATAACATTTATTACCTTTAATAAATCAAATTCCAATAATAATAATTATATTATTATTATTTTGTGATGCACACCGACTTTCGCAATAAGAGATATTATATGACAGTCATATTAATTAATATTTTCCACCAGACTCAATATTGGTTTTTTCAAACTCCTCTATCATTTATTAAACAACCAAATAAATATTCTATTAATAAATAAATATTCTATTCATAATCTATTGAATAAAAATTTATTAAAATAATAAATAAATGAAATAAATATTTTATTCACATGT
This sequence comes from Viscum album, assembly GCA_963277665.1. NCBI lineage: Eukaryota > Viridiplantae > Streptophyta > Magnoliopsida > Santalales > Viscaceae > Viscum > Viscum album. Next base: position 565,658,737 of record OY728153.1, on the reverse strand, counting down.
CGAAGAATAAATATTTATTTAATTTATGCGATCAATATAAATTGAATAAAATTATAACTTGAACTTGAGAATAAAATTTATTCCATTAATTAAACTCAAATATAATTTAATCAAGATAAAAATATACTCTTAGTGTGCAACCCTTAATGATTATTTCTCGTTGGCATTAGGTGGGCTTGCCTGAAGTCCAATATTACTGTTTAGAAACAGTTCAAGGAACCCAAGAGAAAGAAATTAATGTTGTTACATTGAAAACCATATATGAACACTCACTATGTAATACAATCCATTTTAAAAATATATAATTCGGAAGGTTGTATAACTGTGTCACAAACCTATATACTGGATATGTCTTTCTCGACTATCTGAAATAAACATTTTGTTACACCATGGCCTTGTAATTTAATGTGAAGGTTTTATTCCAATTAAAACAGTCAATATATTTGCTTCCATAAATATGGAAGGGGAAAATCCTTCCTCGAATTATTCAATGTTGACATGTCACTCTTGATGCACCTAATTTATACAACTTTTCCATGAATTGTTATCGTCATGGTTTATGAAAGGCATCTAAGTAAGCGAGTTGTAACATGAGTTAATAATAATCTTAATGTCTAAGGAAAATCACATATTCTCCTATATTGTAATATCTGATGAAGCCAAAACATGAAAAATTCCTACTAGTGGGTCTATTCTCATAATCTCATGTCTTGTAGATTACCATTTGTGAAATTTAGGAGAAGAATCCTCATCTAATTACGAGTACTCACACTTGAAAATATATATACCATGTTTCAAATCAAGTATGTTATCCAACCACAAAGCATTATTTGATAATATCATCATAGCCCATCAAGGTTCACATCATAGCGGGGCACTGCTTTGAACTTATTAATGAAACATATAATATTAGATATTATTACATTAGAGTCATGAAGTAAAAAATGTCATATTAAGCTTTATTAATATTCAATAAATAAAATATTTATGTACTCAAAGTATGAAAAGTTGGTCCTAAGTCACCAAATACAACACACTCCCACTAGGACTAGAGCCAACTGCCTACGACCTTTAGTCCACTATACCTAACATGATATTCATGTTTCCACTGAGTCAAGAATTTAGTGAAGGGGTCATCCATGTTGTCTTATGTGGAAATATTGCTCACTACAACTTCAACACTGTGAGAAAAATCCCCCAAGTTATGATACTTTCAAAGTATGTGCTTCATTTGGTGATGCGATCTTGGATATTTTGTAAGATCCACCATTGCAATATTATCACAATATATTGTGATAAGATCTTTACTACTAGGTACAACATCAAGATCTTGGATGAACTTACACATCCATACTGCTTATTTAGCTACCTCAAAAGCTACAATATACTCTAACACTATTGTAGAATCTACAACCACAGCCTGCTTTGAACTCTTCTAGCTCAAAAAACCTCTATTCAATGTGATGATGTATCCCATTTGTGAATTCATGTCATCTTGATTAGTTTCGAAACTTGCATATAAATATCATCTGATGAAAATTTACTCATATTCGCTATAAACCAGGAACATATTCTCAGTATGCCTAATATTCTTAAGGATAGTCTTGACTTCCATCCAATGTTGGTCTCTTGAATCATCTTGATATCTTCCTACCACATTTACTACATAGGAAACATCTATCCTAGTACATAGAATAACATACTTGGTTGACCCAATCTATGATTCTTATGGAATCCTTGTCATTCTATTTCTTTCCTCCTGTATTTGAGGACACATTTTCTTGGAAATATGAATTCCATGTGATTCTATAAACAATCCCTTCTTAGATTATTCCATAATGAATTTCATTAGTATATTGTAAATGTATGTACTTTGACTTAGGCTGAGAAACCTCTTAGATATATCATGATAGAAATTTACCCCAGGAATATATGTTGCCTAACCCAAGTCCTTTATAAAGATGGAATTATTTAACCACACCTTAATATACTATAAGACTGAAATTTCATTTCCAATGAGTAATATGTCATAAATATATACTATTAAGAAAAAAAATTCACTCCCACTAAACCATTTATAGACACACTTCCCATATTCATTCTTTATGAAACCAAATTATGTTATGGAGTCATCAAAAAAATGTTCCATGACCTAGATGCTTGTTTTAATCTATAAATGGATCATTGTAACTTACATACCTTGTTAGCATCATTCAGAATAAAAAACCTTCAGGATGTTCCATATAGATATCTTCCATAAGGTTCCTGTTAAGGAAAGTTGTTTTGACATCCATTTTCAAAATATCATGATCATGGAAATCTGTAATGGAAAGTATAATTCTGATGGATTTTAGCATCGAAACTGGTGAAAATGTTTTTTCATAGTCAATTCCATGACACTATTTAATTCCTTTTGTAACTAGTTGGGCCTTATAAGAACTGAATTTTCCTTCCATGAACATGTTCCTTTTGAATACCCATTTGAAACCAACAAGATTTATATCTACTGGATGGTCTACCAAAATATAGACTCGGTTTCAGTACATGGAATCCATTTCAGAATTCTTGGATTCTTTTCAATTGGAAACATATATTCCACTTAATTCTTCCTTGTAGGTTATAGGACTATTAATATCAACTAATAATGATTCAAAATCCTAGTTTTCTAAAAAAACATACCATTTAGGTTCTCTAACCTCTCTTGTACTCCTATGTATTAATTGTGTCTCTATAATAATTTCTTCTTCCATAAGTTTTTTTGAAATTTTTTTATATGAAAACTCTTATGTATCGTGATCCTAGAATTCATAGAAGTATATCTCACTCCAACTATATCTTTTAGATATAAGATGCTCCTCAAGAAATGTGTGATGTCTATCAAGAAAAACCATTTTGTCTATAGGATTTTATAGTTAGTATCCATTTGTTTCTTTAGGATATCCAATAAAGATACACTTTGTGCCTTAGGGTGCAAGATTATTACCTGAATAGGCCTTAACAAATTCTATGTAACCCCAAACATGAAAGTAATACAACACGGGATTCTTTCCATCCCATTATTCATATTGTATACTGTCTGTTTCTTAAGTTTTCACTCTATTTAGTATGTATGTTGTTTTTTGTAACGTGTACCCCCAAAAGGATAATGGAAGACTGTCATGAATCATCATTGATCTCACCATATAAAAAAAAGTGTGATTAATCCTTTAACTTACACCTTTCCATTGAGGAATATAAGGGGCAGTGATTTGAGATAAAATCATAAACTCCCATATATATTAAATGAAGTATTTATTAAGTTATTATCCACCATGGTTTGAGTAAAGTTTATTAATATTACAAAGATGGTTCTCAACATCATTCTTGTATTCCTTGATTTTTTCCAAAGAATATGACTTATACATTATTCAGTATACAAATCCATATCTATTAAAATCATCAGTAAAATTTAATAATTATGAGTACCCACCCTTTACTTCAATAGGAAATGTTCCACAAATATCAGTATGAACTAATTCAATAAGCTCTTTATCCCTTTCACCTTTCCCACTAAATGGTGATTTGGTAATTTTTCCTTGAAAAAATGTGTGACATAAACCAAGTGGTTTTAGTCCAAAATAATCTAAATATCCATCTTGATGTAATTTAGTCAAGCACTTTTCATTTAAATGACTTAACGAGTGATGCCAAAGTTTGGTGTGGTATGAGTCACGTGAAGTACTTTCATTATTGATTTCCATTATTTGGTTCGTGTAATCCAACACATAAAGACCATTATTGAAATGTTCCTTACCATAATAAATTCTATTTTTATAATATAAGAAACATTTATTCCAAAATTAGAAAATAAATCCATTCATATCAACTATGGATATAGAAATGATGCTTTTAGTAATTTAAGGAACATAATACAAACCCTTTAAAATAAAGATAATTTTAGTAGACAATGTGAGGTGGTAGTACCTGATAGATAAAAAAACAAGTTTAGATCCATTGGATTCTTGAAGATATACCTATCATTGATCAACCTTTTTGAATCTAGTTGGTTCCTATATCTTAATACATATGTGAACACCATAAGCTAGATCTAATACCCAAAATGTAGAAAAAGATAAGTTAAATTTGATAACAAACACACCTGAAGATTCCCATTGATTCTTTGGTTGGGTGAAGTTTTTCTTCAAGTGGACCTTCTTTCCACATGAAAAATATACAATATCGTATTCCCTTTCTTTCCCATTAATATTCCTCTTCTCAGAAGGGAATGAAGAAGATTTAGTCTTAAAGTTCTGGATTTAGCTTTCCATTTTTTTACCATAAGGAATAAAGGGTTTTCATGCTTCATATCCTTATCTACTTGGGGAAGAAGAGTAAGAAGATATGTAAAAGACTTCTCAATGTTGTTCATATTAAAATTCACAACAAAGATGGAGAACCTCTAAGGTTGTGATGCTAGAATGAGTTCAGTTCCTAGTTCGTAAGGGTGTTTAAACCCTAGAACCTCTAAGCGCTCAATGTAGCTAATGAGGTTGATTACATGAGGCATAATTGGGGCCCACTTTCCAAGATTTCTCTGAAAGAGAAAAATGGAAATCTCAAACCATTCATGCCCAGATCCCTCCTGGTAAAGACCACAAAGGTTCTCCAGCATGCTATACACATCCATGTTTTTGTGAGACTTCATTAGTTCATGGGACATTGATGAAATCATCAAACGTCAACCACATCACTCAAATGTTTTTCATAGGAAAGAAACTCTTAAAAAATCACCTCTTTAGTAGGGTGATCATACATTGAGGATTCTTTCACATTAGATTTCCATTCATGGCGTAGAATAACTTGAATACATATAAACCACTCCTGATATTTAGTATTTGTTAGGAGGTTATCTTTATCCAATATTGATCGTATGGATAGTGTGGATGATGAACTTCTAATTTTATTGTACAATTAAAAAAGTTCATATTTTTATTACATTTCTTGATTACAAAATAATTGAGATATAATATATTAAATGTTTTTATTTATTTATTTATTAAATATCCCACTATTTTATCAAGTCTCAATGGCCCTAAACATTGAACTTGGAATGTCTAGTTGATTCAAAATTATAGTGGCAAAGATACCAATTAATTTTCTTAATGATCTTGACATTGACCATGGAAAACATAATAAAGTAATTCGGTAGGTAGTCCTACCAACTATGGACTTGCAGCTCCTTGATCCATTGAGTGGATTCCCCTATCCTAAAATCTTGACTTGGATTTCTTCACCACTTGCCTCCAAATTTTTTTTGAACAACCTTTTTCCATTAAACTCAATGAAAATTCAGTAAAGTCAACCCAAAACTCTCTTGATAACTCCCCCATAAAAGTAAGTATCCAGACTTTGGCCATTATTCACTTAGTTCTATGGTTTCATTCCCAATAATGTAATGGAAGGCTTAGTCAAACTTAATATTTAATTGAGGGATTTTAATTTATTATGCATAAATTTTTATCATGTTTTATGCTTTATAGATCTTATTAATATTAACTGGATGTTACTTAATTAATTAATCATATTGGATAAAACATTTATGCAAAATTAATTTATTTAATTTCCTTCATTGCACATTAATTAATTTATTTATGTGATCACAACCTTGCATCAATAAAATAAATAATTGCATAGTCAGAAATTAAAAATTAACTAAATAACATGTTCACGAGCTTTATATGATGGTTTATTTAATGAGAAGACAATAAGTTAACCTTTGACCTAGTGGAAATAACTCATATTTCCCATCTTGACTTGAGTTACAATATTCCACATATCCACGTATGAATCACCTAGGTTGGAATCATTATGGTTCCATCATTTACCACCTCCATGCACCTTGGGATGCTCCATAAATTACAAATATTTATTACTCACATTCATGTGAGGGGAACCAAAGGATTGGTTAAAGGGGGTTACATGAATATCCTTAGACATGTAGGTGATACATAATAATGGAGGGAGAGATGAATCATATTACATAATTTAATTTAATATTAAATAATTGAAAACTCATGCAATAAATTAAATTAAAACATCCAACACATACACAGGTTTTGGTCATGCTCATGAACAGTCACACATGCAATGAATACACAAAAGTAAACAGATATCATTCATTTGTTTATTTGTTCTTTTATTATTTAAGATAAATTCACATGGATTAATTAATTAATTAGTTAATTAATTCCCTTTCATCTTAATGATCATCTGATCTTATTTGGATATGCCCATCATTAATGAAATTCATAGAAAATTAATGGCAAAACCAATAATGAAAAATTAATTACAATAAATTTATTGAGCATGTGAAATTATTTAAAACCATTATTAAATTTTCAAACAAAAAATTGTGTTCCAATCAATAAAATAAGGTTTTAATGATATAATTTTCAAATTTAATGAGATTTTAACTTTTTCTATTAATGGGAGACTACACGGTGTTTACATACAGCTACATGCAATGTACCTCTGTTTACATACATCCAAGTCACATGCCTAGGGCTTTGACATGTTAACTCGGCCAGACTATATGGTCTGTACATGATAGCTACACACCCTGTATCCTCTTTCCCTATTCCAAGTTAGCGCAGTCAACACATGTTGTGAAATAAAATCACCATGTGTAATTAATTTCTTAGTTCATCTAGATACAATGTGCATTGGTATACGACATGTGCTTCGACCGCACGCCGTGTAACCCAGTTTTACCGGTCAATGATTTGGAACTTCCCAATGGAATCTTTGGTCGTTATTCATTTTTTCGTAAACATTTGAGAAAATGAAACAATGGAAAAACATGATTAATATGTCTATAAACTGTTAATTAAAATCAATTTTAATAATGAATAATATGTAATGAAAATCTTACTCCAATTGCATATAGATCAACAATCAAATAAATAATTATAAATTTAAACATGACCACTTTGATACCAAGTGATGGTTATAGGTGCAACAAAAGTGTACTGAGGTGGTTTATATATTAAAATTTATTTTAACAATCATTTCCTGAAACCAAGAGCGAGATTCTTTTACATCAAATTTATAAATAATTTAATTAATATTTGAAGAAATAAATAACAGGACTTAGGAACTTTCTTCATTGGTGAATGTTAATCGTTCAAAAACACCCTTTCAAATTACCTTTATTGTGTTGTGAAGTTCCAAGGATAGAATCTATCTATAGGTGATCCAAACATGCTTCTATGATCTCCGAGCAACACCACTCATCTTGTAGGTGCTAGTGCGATGAGTCGAATGTCTTACATTTTTCGTTCCTGATCGCTCATTCTTTGGTCTTGAATAAATATCCCATGGACTTATAAATCTTGTGAGGGAGAGAGGAGGAGGGGTTGAGAGATAATTCATTTTTCACAATACTTCTCTATTATCAATTTTTTAATTCTCTACACAACAGACATAGCCATATATTTTTAGAGTTAGTATTTAATTTAAAATATTATTTAATTTTGTACCAGCCATTAAATGACATTTATTATCTTTAATAAACCCCGTGACACATAATAACAATTATATTATTATTATTTTGTTGTGTGTGCCAACTTGGGAAATAAGAAATATTATGTAGTGGTGTTTTTAATTAATATTTATCACCAGACTCAGTCTATGTCCATTCCAACTCCTCTATCATTTATTAAACAACTAAATAAATATTTTATTTATAAATATATATTATATTCACAATATAGTTGATAAATATTTATTAAAATGTTCAATAAATAAAATAAATATTTTATTCACATGCCGATGAATAAATATTTATTTAATTTATGCGATCAATATAACTTGAATAAAATTATTCATCGGACTTGGGAATTATATTTATTCTGTTAATTAAACTCAAATAGAATTTTATTGAGATCAATGTAAACACTTAGTGCTTGACCCTCAAGGATTATTTCTTATTAATATTATGTGGGATTTCTTAAATTCCAAAATTATTGTCTAGAAATGGGTCAAGGAACCCAAATGAATAACTTAGTATCACAATATTGATGACCACATACAAACACTCACTGTGTAATATAATCCCTTTTCCATGATCTCTCAACATGGAGAATACATAACCATGTCAGCAACCTATATAATAGATATGTCTTTATTTGACTATCTGAAATAAACACGTTGTTAAACTATGACCATGAAATTTAATGCAATTGTTCTATTCCAATAAATTGTACAATATATCAGAATCAATAAAGATGAAATGGAATAATCCTTCCTCAAATTATTCATTAATGACATGTCACTCATGATGCACCCAATGTATCCAACTTTTCCATTAACCTTTTTCATCATTGTTTATGAAATAAGTCTAAGTACGCAAGTTGTAACATGAATTAATAATAATCTTAAATACTAAGATCCATCACACATGCTTGTAGATAGGAATATCTGATGAAACCAAAACATGTGAAAATCCTACTGGAGGGCCAGTTATCATAATCTCCAATATTGTAGATTACCAAGTGTGAGATTAATTAGAAGAATCCTCATACTATTATGATTACTCACACTTGAAAGACTATGTACTATGTGTCCCATCATAGTATGTTATCCATCAACATAAAATTATTTGAGAATATCATCATAGCACATAAAGGTTATCATCATAGTGGGGAACTTCTATGACCTTATAAATGCAACATATACTCTATGAAATTAATAAATTAGAGTCATGCAGAACAAAAACTATATGAAATAAGAAATTTTATTAATATTTAATACATCAAATATTTATGGAATCAAAGTAAAAGCATTTGGTCCAAGGACACCAACTCCAACAAAGAGATGAAATAAAAATGGTCGTGCAGATGACCAATGGTATTACTAGTTCAACAAAGTGAATTGGGGAATATAATAGAGTTGAGCTAGTTAGTATGGTCTTGGGGGTTGAAGTGGTGGTGTGTAATTCGAAGATATAAAAATGGTGACTCTGGCAGGTTCATTTTTATGGGGTACCTACTTATAGAGATCTATGATTTTATGACCTTTCAGTGTTCCGACCTAGTTTTGATGAGTCAACTGTAAACCTAAACACAACTCATAAAAGGTAAAACACTCTGATATCCCATTCATAGATACAACTACAACCACCTTATAAACAAAAATGGGTGGACATCCCCTTGGATTCAAGTTTCCTGACCATTCCCTACTCGAGTATGGTGTTGAATAAGAGTAAAATAAAGAGGTAGTGTGACACCAACTCAGTTGTTCATATGAATTTGATAGCATAGTCCACCGAGTGGATCAACTGGTGTCTATTGAGCCCACCAATAGTATACTCTTCATTTTGGTTGGGTCATATGTCTCAAGAAAATGAAAAAATTTGAGAGAGTTTAGGGATTGGTTGGTGACCATGCGTGTGGGTCTATATGACTACTATTTCACCTACGGTCCACTGAGATTGATGGGGTCATACTAGTGGGAAGGAGAGAATTTAGTATATCCACTACATTCCTAATAAAAATGATAACAATTGAATGGATACAATCACTATTCTATGATATTGAATTGGAACCTTTCCTACAAATATGGTGCCACTACTATGTTTGGTATTACACCTAATTTCACTAACAATGTTGAATAAGGTCCAAAAGGTTCTAAGTTGTGTGATGGTGGAAGATCCACTTAGAAATGAAACCATGAATTGGAAGGGGTTGTATTTTGTTGGGAAAATGGTTTAATCCACCAACCCAATCAATTTTAAAGGGTGGAATGAAACAGAGACGACTTAAGTACAACAACGAGTGACTAGGGTATTTTATATTAAAATAGTGGGAGTACTGAGTTTGGTACTCGAATGGCATCACGGACATGACTGAACTCAAGTACCTAGGCTATAGCTCATATAATATGGGGGAGAGATCACTAGAGAGGTCTAAATTCCCCAGAACTAGATATGATCATAGAACTCAATAGCATGTGGAAAGTGGTATATTTTCCCTACTACATCAGATCCTTCCATAGGGAAAACCCCAATGGTTGGGTTTTATTTCAAACACCATCCACCCCAAATGCCAAAACCAATACCAAAGGGGAATATAGGCTAGAAAATTCCATTTCAAGATTGTGAAACATGATATGACTCAATATATTTTCATGTATATTTATTGTAACACACTCAGGACAGGTCAACTAGTTGGTTTTATGATGACATAACCATTTTTGGAACTATAATGCCAATGTATTTAACTTGTATGATTTATCCACTAAAATCAAAGTAGTTTTGGACATTGAAGGAGGTGTAATATGTGGTTTGGAATCTAAATATCCATAAAAATAGTATTAATTCTAATAAAAACACCATTCACCCCCATTGAACCTAGCCCATGACATCTGGTATGCTGGAAGTTCAATTGTGCTCTCAAAGTAGAAGGATGATGGAATGGGTACATGATGAGTATGGACAACTCCAAATATCATGTGTTTGTTCCCAGATAAAAAATTTCATAGTGTTCTGACTAACTAGGCTAGGAAAAAAACCTCTCATACCTAGGATACATGAATTATCCCAATTAGGACCTAGATTCCCTACCAGGGCTTAGGGATTAGACCAGAAGTTCAGTCCATGATGGTAAAGAGAACTCATTTTTGAATCTATCAAATCATCCTATTTCATTGATATTCTATTAATCAACCAAGATAAAATCACTCTTATACATTGGTATAATTGATTATATAGATATAGATATATATATATATATATGATTTGAAAAGAGTTTTATATATAATACAACTATTCTTCAACAGGAATATTCCATCAATGGATTTGTGTTGTTAGGAGGTGAAGAGCTATGTTAGAAAAGTCAAGTATTAGAGTAGAGTAGACATTCTGAAAGAACATAGTCAAGCTGAACTATGTCGATGGGTCTATCCCTTTATATCTTTATTTACATCTATACCATAAAACATCAAGCATCCAATGCTTGTGATTCAAAAAATCCTTCTTAGAGGGTTAGAGGTCATTCCCCAGTCTCATTTTGTCCCCTGAATGGTCTTTTGTTCTTCCTTTATTTATATTTATAATTTAAACACTAAAAACCCTTCTGTACAATCTTCCCAAGATATTAGTCATTATTCACCAATTTTCTCATTCAAATACAACCCACTCAGCAATCTATAGATATATATAATTCTCTCTTATTGGATCCTTTCAATATGGACTTTTGAAAGAAATGTAAAAATGAGTTTTGTGAGGCCTAAGACTGAAGTGACTCAATACTTGGACGATATTTTTTCTTTAAATGAATGAAAAGTGTTAATAAAGTAGATGATTGGAAACTCTTTCTCTTAGTTAGTAGATAACCACTCATCTCACTCTTTCTTAGTGCTCCTTTAAAGTCTTTACCAAGACCTCCTTTTCCTCTATAATCGATGTGGATGATTTTCCTTCACTTGACTAATACTAACATCTGACTTAAACCCTAATTTCCAAAAAGTGTCTATATACTTCAATAATATACGTATTTTGAAGAATCATAACTAATATTAGAAGGTATCAAGGGTATCTTATTTTATGATCACACTATCTATTGGATATATATCCGTATATATTCTTTCCATAAATTTTTGAGTCGAATAAGATGGACAATGAGGACTCATCACATCCCCACTTCTAGTGTAGTGTCAAAACTAATATAGACTATCTTTCATACCTATGAAACTATGATATATATTCCCCTTTTCTAAAGAAAAGTATATATATTCATCCATTTCCTTGGAGGCTTTCTACTAAACATATCCTTTGTTGAGTAAAATGATTTTATTTTGGAAATCCAGTTGAGGCCTTTCATTTAATGGTTTTTGTGAAGACATTGTATCTCTATCTATTTTGTTAATTATGATCCTAGGAATGTAGTTTTTTTCTATCCCCAATATCATAAACTAGATTGGATCTATTTTATCCTGATTGGAGTTAAATAGATCCTTGAATTGAATTAATAATATATATTTCTTTGAAATAAAATACTCAATGGTGATTAATTCTTGAGAGAAAGAAAGTGATTGATTTTCAGTCGACTAACTAAGGCCTTAACGATCAGCCAAACCAAGATGACCTTCATAAAAAAAGGTTCAAACTAAAACCCCCAGAACACTCAAGAGATTATATCTAGGAAAAGTATGAAGAAGATAATTCTTATATTCCATTGGATACCAAAATACTAGGATAAAATAGACTGAACAAAATAAGGAATTCTGACCTCTATATGAATCCGAATAAAGTCCCAAGAAAAAATTCCTTGAACCTAACTAGCCCAATGAACATTCGTGGAAGAATAATTTAGTCAAAAATGGTTTATCAAGTATTGATTATCAGATATATCTTCTCAGATATAGCTTCTAAGATATATATAGAATACATGATATATCCAATATCTATCTCCAAGTAGAAGGGTAAGGTAGATTAACAAAGGATCAAAGATAGGTATTGAGGTTTGGAAAGTGTCTAGTTCCAATTATCTTCTACTTTTAAACCTATGATTGAAACTCTTTTAAAAATATTAGGCCATCAATGAGAAGTCAATCAATTCACCTAGAACTAATAATCCAGGATTCAGTAGCACCATTGTTAGGGATGGAAGATGGATATGAACTATTTTTAAAATGACTTAGATTGACCATTCATGCACCTAAGAATAGACCATATCCCATGATGTAAGAGATTAAACCAAATGAGGGAGGATCACATCATAGGGGAATGAGAAATAAATATCTTTCTGAACCTAGAAATGGATATTCATATGAGTCAAAGGAGGAAAGATAAGATAAGAAAACTCATTAATCTTAACAAAGTCATCTAGGTAACCAATTCACACTTCAGAGAAGGAAAGGCTAGTGGAGTTAAAGATAGAGTCTCAGTATAATAAAATAAATAGGATTTAAATGAATAAGGTCTCAAAAGGATAATAAATGAATTTGAAGGACTAGTATAGGCCATGTTTTGAAAACTCTTTTGAGTCATTATGTCTTGTTTTCAGTGTATATTATTCTTGATATTATTATACTGAAGGTAGTTCAAATCCCATTAGGGAAGTTGACTATGAATTTAATGGACCAAATAAGCTTCACCTATGATGGATATTAGTTGATATGCCTATGTTTCCCTGAAACTATTCCTTGTGAAATAACTTTAAAGAAAAAAGGAGATATGGTGGTGTAGGTGATGTCATAGTCTTTAGCTTTCCCATTTCTGTAGAGAAAATTCATATGGTAGCATCACTGATTGTCCCTTATTAGCTCATAGAAATAAAGAGTTTCAATGGTGGTTGTTTTTTGGAGCTAAGTTGATCATTGGTAATGGAGGATCAATTGGAATAAAAAACATGGATAGTTTTTTCTATCTATTCATTGTCATTGAGACATGGCCATGGTTTGAATTGGGAGGGGGGGTCGAGATGGCTATGTTGAAGGGGATTAATTCATAAAACCATGCACTATACTAGATGAATAGAATTTAAATGTGTGTGTGTTTCATCTTTATGGGACCACCTCTATGAGCTAGGGTGGAATTCCTTCATTGAGGGCATTTGAATGATGCGATCAGTACCTCTCACATTGGTCAAACACCAATGATAACACTGGAAAAATAAAGTTTACCCCTTTCTTCCCATCATCAATCAACTATGAGGACCCATGGGTGGTGATGGATGGAGGGGGATCATCAGATGGTGGAGTTTTGGGTTAAAGGATGGATGCACAACCATATATAAAGGGGATAAGAGGGTGGAAAAGATAAATTTTTGGACCTTTTGATTCAAGATGATAATGATGGTCTGTGGGGGTCAATGATAAGAAATGAAATTCCAATATGTGTTGGGTTTTTTAATGCAATATCGAATTTGAGACCTCAATACTAGGGATATTAGAGGAGAGTACTGAAGATGGGAATGGTTAGATAAAAAATGTTGTGTTAAGGTAATGTGAGAGATATATTATACAGTGATATGGGGACTCAAATAAGAGAATGAAATCCATCATCAACCCCATATTCAAAACAAGGTTCAACTAATCATGAAAAAAATGGAAAATAATAATGGAAGACTTCATGTATCCCAGATACTCCTAGGCCTGAGATTCATGAAGTATCCTAAACAATGACCAAGGAGGACTTAATCATTCTCAAGTATCAAATTTGAATACCTACCATGCCTGATTGGATCAATGAAATATATTATCCACCATTCTTAGGATCACCAGCATCACAAAGGGGGTTATATGACTTATCTATGAAAATGAAATAGAATCATATTTATAGAGTGTGAAATGGGATTCTCAACCAAAACTTTAGCCACTCATCTAATGGAAATAGTATCCCTAAAAGAACTACCTTCCATCCATGAGATAACCCATAAGTATTATATCACACTAAAAAACCAACTCATTAGAAATATCTTGTAGCATAATTTTCCTAGTGGTGGAACAAGGTGTTTTATCTAGTCAATTATCTAGACTTCCTTCCCTACCATGCCCAATTACTCTAAATGGTGCAGTGGTAAAACCCTCAGGCTCTCAAGTCATGACTAGTCTGACCACACTTCTAATGGGATACCTGCCTCCCCATATCCCCCTAGATTCCCCCATAACACCGCTCAAATTTACCATGATTTAAATTGTATGTATATAGATACACCAAAATTTCCACCATGATTCACCGAAGCAAGACGGTTTTTAACAAGGCCATTCACATAGCTTCACACCTCGATGGGATCCCACATCCCAATAACCAAACCCTACTTGGATGCCAAATTACTATTGATTGGTTTAATTCCTTTAGTGTTCACCATGTATCCTCCATGACCATTGTGTTCTAGTAATCCAGCTCAGTCAATTCCCCCCCCCCCCGAATCTAGTCATCTCTCTATGGTGGTGGAAAACCATGCACTAGTCCACCATTGGCTCATGGTTTTTCCAAGTATACACTTCCAATGAGGTGTCATTGAAGGATCCCATTTAACTTGTGATCTATAGCGAGTCATCCCCTCCCCATTGAACTGAAAGGGGCATAGGTATGTGTGATAATCGTCCTATGGGATTGAAATATAGTTCTTTTTCTCACCCCATCACACCACCTCGGTTCATTCCCTTAAGGGTTTGAGCTTCAGTTCCACCAGTCGAAACAACCACAAAATAAATTGAGTATCCAGGTTAGTGGTTAAGAAGAATGTAATAGTGGGTGCAAGAAAAGAACCAATCCCATTTTATTATGTATATATATATAGAGAGAGAGAGATAGATAAAGGTATAAGGTCTTGGTATTTTGACAGAAATCCATTTGGAAGTCACTAGTTAGAGGTTCTGTGAATGTGGGAAAGGGGTAGGTGGTTGTGAGTTATCTTAAGAATTGGTACTACTCATGGATGGATGATCCTAATGCTTTGATGTCTTCCTTGTGGATCGTTGGTTTGACTCCAACTCAACCTTGGGTGCCTACCAACCCATACCACCTAATGAATTCCTGGGTTCTCCCACATTTTAGTAGGTGAGGAACCCAGGGAAAGGTCTATATGGGAGGAATATAGGAACAAGGCCATTAAACTACAGGGTTACTCTATTCAAACACTATCTTGGAACCATGGTTCTTCAGAATTTGGGTGGTATAATTCTCATAAACTACCGACATAAAGATGGGATGAAGTGATATTGAATTTCATTTTAACTGCTCAGATACCTTGAAACCTCATTATTCTGAGCACCAAAAAGATAAGATACATTATAAAGGGTGGAGATCTTAGTGGGCTTACTACTATAAATAATATTGATGAAATTCATATGATTGAGCTTTGGGTATGAGTTTTCACATGGGGTGATTACTAGATACCATAACACCGTTGGTATTAGGAGTGAGGTCTTCTTCCAATAATGTAGGTATTATTGAGAATTGTATGATGGATATTTATAATTTTCATTCCATCCTATGGGATGAGACAAGAAATAGGTTTCATGGGAGGCATCTTGGTCATCCAATTCCATGACTCATTGTCCTAAAGGTGAAAGGGGAATGGCCAAAAAGGATACCCAATAACATTTTCCATTACCCCATCATGGCGGGTGTATTCAAGCATGGTTGGTTGTTTAAAGTGTAGAACCAACTTTGTTGGATCATCCACTATACGCACTTGGTTGGATCTCTTGCTCAAGAAGAATGGGGGATGATGGTTCCTTCTTGTATAGTTCACATCAAGCACTGGGTCATGTATTCTAGGTCCTCACTAGGTCATGTATCCTAGGTTCTCTAAGTCTTATCATACATGATGTATCCCAGTAAGGAGGTCCTTACCTCGGATGTATAGTGAGTACCTTTTATAAACCATGGGACTATTCATGCCTACTTTACGCTATGATCACCCCCAAATACCAAACACATTTCCTTTCCCCATGCTATTCTTTCAAGGTTCTCTAGTTTCAACCACTCTTCTATCTTTGGCTCCACTAGCTGCTTGGGAACATAGGGTTCCTAGATTTCCTTCACTATTCAGTACATTGGGGTGATAGGGGACCTTCTACACCTATGGGTTAACAATTTGTGTCATTAAATTACTATCGGGTGGGTAGGGTTATCTTTCTTAGTCACCTTAAAATGGGTTATTGTCTAGAATAAAAGTGGATGGTTTAATATAGAGAACAAACCAAATGAGTTCCATGAGGTCATCAAGAATATGAAATAGGTAATGGGGCATGTACTATTGTCACGGGTGAGGAATATTAGAGTGAAATTACCAACCACCACATCATCCACATATATGCCATAGGGTGAAGAATCCAAGCATAACTAGAAGTGACTTGGTTGGATGGTATGATTGGGATGGAGGTAATGAGTTAATACATTTACCATGAAACATGATGTCCAAGGGTATATCAAATGGATGAAAGTATAGATATGAGAGAATGGAAATATCTAACTAGCTCCATCCACTTAATCAACCAAGAACATGGTAGTAGTGATGAACGAGCACTATGGGGTGAGTAGGTTCATGTGGATGGGAGGAATCCACTACTCCATGGGAACCTATCGACCTATGGGTCCAACATATGGAATCTTAAATAGAAATGATGTTATCTAAGGTTACTATAATTACATCAAGTTTTCTTGAAAGGAATACATTTTCCCCATTAAATTTAGGTCTTGGAGGTGATAATTTATTTTTGGTCTAAATAGTTTGGAATGGTCTTCACATGAAGTTGAAAGGCCTTATATTCATTCTGACCATTGAGTTTGGATCCTAAATAAGTAGTACCTAGAATGTTCCAATTCTTTGTTTTCTACTAAAAACTGCAACAACACAGTGAAACACACTCTATAATGGTTAACGTACCAGATTCATCCATGACACTGAAAGCCTAATGAGTACCATTAGGGGAATTTTAAAGATAACCCACCATATTCCAATGGGAGTTAAATAGAACCCCTATTATGATGTTGTTTGGATATTCATATAAGTGAGTAGAATAATAGTTTAAAGATAGCACACAAGATCAATTAGATAGGTTGGTCACTCATATGACTCCAAACAGAAAACCTTTTTCATGATGGGTCAGTGATTCAATGGGAAATGTGTCTAGAGATACTAGGTAGTGGTGCTACTCCCCTTTCATATCTGATTTCATTAGACCTAAATTTTATCGAGAAATCCATATGAAGGTGGTCACTTGTTTATTGGAAGTGGCGTATCAAGAAAAAGTATGTGGGAAAAATACTATGATGACTGGTGGCTAGGGGTCATATGCCAACCAATATCAGGGATAGGTAGTTTTCCATGAAATATATTTCAGTAGTGCATACCTACAATGGAAATAGCTCAAGGTATATGGTTATAGTGCATTGGAATTGGAAATGGATATATAATTCTAGGGGGTGTTTGACTCCATGGGTACTCTATTCAAATATTGGCCTAGTATCCATAGTACAATATTGAGGGTGTGGTTCCTAGATCCACTGTTAATAGGTAAAGAACCCATATCATTAGCTAAGGTCCCTGATCAACTATCTTAGTGTGAAAGGAAGTGGGGGTATCGGATTTGGTTCAAGAAGTTATCTTAGAAGCATCCATACAGATGATCAAAAGTTTCATAACTCATTGATCAAGGGATAATTTAAGCTGATGATGTCATGGGACTACAACTATTGCACTGAAGAGACTAGATGATTCCATTATGGCACTACCAATATGAAAATTATGGTTCTATTCGTAGTGATACGTTCTATTAATATATGGTTGGGGATTAGATACTAAACCCTAGGTTTTCTCAGAAGAGAGAATGATTTCATGAGTATAATATTTCAATCCTCTTTAAATGAGTAGTGCTATAAGTAGATCAAGGTTTCAATATATGGTCATAAGTATTGATTGAATCTGTCCCTTAGCTCTACTTTTTTTGATGGGGTACCCGAGAATGAGAGGTCTATTTGATTGAAAGTAAAATGCTAATAACGATTCATGCTGGACTTTTTTTGGTGGTTGGCCTTCCCTTCTTCGCTTCTAGAAGAGTACTGACCATGTGCCTCAATGGAATATGGTGGAGGTCATCAGTATTCTTCTAATAGTGTTGATAAGGGATTATAGAATCCACATTAAATGGTTCATTGCTTGGATATAAGAAAAAACCTAGAATTGGGTTGGACAACATATCACACATCTGAATCGCATATACATATACATATAATAGTTGGGTATTGAGTTGAAAAATGTGTAGGGTTGAGGTCCAAAGTGTGAATGGTCATTGTTTTCATGGATCATTCAATGAAAATACCTCACAACTATAAGGGGAGTGGACTTTCTGGGACTCTTTTAATAGTCCTTCCACCACCATAGATTCTATATGGTCGTGCCAAAGGCGGGGGGAATTCAATACACCCTACGATACTTTTTGGGGTAAAAGGGACACTATAGTAGGACTAGTAAAAATCCATTCCAACTATTATGTTAGTGTTGATGGTGGAGGTGGTTGGCCTATGGAAATCATAAGATGGAAACAAATATGAGTGGATGAGTTGAAGCAAGATATAAAATAGATGATCATACTAACAACCTAAAAAGGTTCAACAGTATAGTATACTATTTTTCAGGTGAGTACCCCATTTTTAAGGAACATGTAATGCACTTGAATGATTGGTTATGTCACTATTATAGAACAGTAGTAAGGATATAACTATCTCATTGGATCACCTTCGGTCCATGCATCCTAAAGGTGGGGTGGGGAGAAATAAATGGGGGAAGTGACTATTTAGAAAAAACATAGGACTCTACTTAGAGTCTGACCAATGTATAGAGTCTGACACCTTCCTAGTTATTTAATGCTGATGATGTTGGGTACTAAGCTGAGGGATCCAAACCATATCAACCTAGTGGTAAACAAAAGGAGTAACCCTAACTTTATAAAGGTATATAAATTCCTTGTCACATAATTAGTGACCTATATGAATGGTATCATGATATTAAAGATGTATATAAAATGGAATATGATGAAAATGAACACTCATTCAGATTATGAGATCTACATGTCTAGAGGTTAAGACCCCATGAACCTTGAATATTATCTTCTTTGTGAGATAGATAATTGAATTCCTCATAGGATGGTATTAGTGATCTATTTCCTTACTAACATTGCTCCACCAATAAGTGGGGCCACTCGTTCAGTAAATGTTCAATGATCTAACCCAAGAACATCATGAGTGAAATGAATCGACTCACTAGTTTTACTATAGTCATAACAATGACCACTATATTCACAATGGAATGGAATTATCCAGACAATTCATGGATAGGTGTGAAAAGTGGTTTGACCATTCATCTAGTTTGTTTCAATCTATTGGAAGCAGTTGTTTCCCATTACTCTAACATGATCATGGGGTATTTTTCTTAGTATCGTCTCAATATGGAAGTGGTCTTGGTGGTGTTATGGATTATAGTTGTCTTCATGACTGATATAGGATGATTCTGGTTCATCACCTTATTTATTCAATTCAAGTGGGAACAGAGTGATTATGATATTTTATTTGGGGTGAATTCCTCCTAAAGAGTAACAGGTAGTGTGTAATAGACCAAGATACCCAACCATATCATTTTTTTATTGGGGTTAAATTCCCAATTTCAATATGGAACAACTCAAGAAGGTATATATAATTCAAAAGGTAATCGGATCATTTTTCCATAGTGTACTAGGAAATTCTGTGTGGTTTGGAGCTCAAAAAATAGATCCAAGGTACACTATAGATAATAGGGTGATAAAACCCAAGAGGTTGGATCGATGGTTTTGTTTGTCACATTAATGTCAACTCATCACCTCCTAGGGAAGAAGTTGGTCCTGAGGGTTTTGTTGTTTTCTACATAAAAAGTGTGGTATGTGAGTTTGGTTTAGAATGTCATGAGAAAGTTTAGTTACTATCTACCATGAATTCATGATAATGGAAAGTTATACACCCTAGTATGAGAGTAATATAATCAAGCATGGGGCTAACCCATTGTGATCCAAAACCCAGGTGGTAGTATGCAGTGAAACTATCTCTTTTCTATCATCTCTAATAGTGGTGGTAACTAGTGGATGGATCTTTTAACACCACTTAGACTTGTTCTCAGACTCAGTAGATAAGTACCCAAGAATATAGAATTTTTTTGAACCATCCATTTTAGAACTCAATCATTCTCACATATAGTAGAGATCGAGAATATATCATGGAGAAAGTGTATTTTTAATAAATAGACAACTAGCTAATAGGTTGCTCGGAGACCCTAGGACACCACACCACTCCAATGGAAAGGTATTGAAGTTGAACCACCATGTACACTACTATTTAAATTCCACCATATCAAATACCATTGACATTATAAATACATGTGATTTGGATTTACAATGACATTAGAAACATGGAAACTGGTTGAGAATGCATTAGAGTTGTAGTCTGGTCGACCTTGGGGCCAAGGCATCTTCCAAACCATCATTTTAAAGGTAGTTGGTTGTTTCAGGTTCAAAGGGGTGCATTCACCTCATATGATAGTCAATGGTTCTAGGGATAAATGGTGGATATATTGGAGATTGAATTGTATTTTTAAGTATTATAATAAAATAGTAGTATTATTAGTACAACTATGATTGGATGGTGGCATGTCATTATCATGGTTCAGTTGAGGGTGCTCGGTTTGGAAGAGCATGGTGGTCAGAATGTTCAATTAGTGTGGTTAAATGGGTGGTTTTGTAGTTGAGATGCTTGAAATTATATAATAGATAGTATGGGAGTGGATTTAGGTTGTCTTAATGGTCACATGGAGGTTTTTCTTGAGGAGTAGTCTGGTATTTGTAATTTGACTGAGCCTAAATACAAGGTCAAGACTCAAAGTGGTCATGCATTGGCTTCAACATACAACATATTCATGATACCCCCTTCCCAACAAGTTCCACCTTTTAAATAATTCCATTCGAGTGAGTATACTCGATTATAATTGTCACATCCATGAAAAAATTTAAATGGATTGTGAATTCTTTATGAATGGAATTTTTTTTCTATTATATGTGATAGGGCTTCCTCACTCATCGATCACATTTCTTAGGTGGTTTAGTGGAATTTTGTTGCTAATTGTGATTGAGTGGATCTAACACTCCTGAGATACAAACCCCTTGAACTAAACCAATAAATCAAAAGGGTCATGGTCATATGGATTGATTTGGAGTTTAACAAACCATGAATGAAAATACTAAGGGTACCTTCATTCTTGGGTAAGGGGTAATGTGAGGTGCTCAATGCCAAACACTAATAGAAAAATGGACTTCGAACTGGTGAAACACAAACACTTGATTATATGCATTTTCATAATATATCATAAATCAAATAAATGTTATGATTGATTCCATATAATGATTTCTTTTGAATTCATAAATGGGAATAGTCAAACAACTCCACTTTGTTACTTGAGCGACAACCTGAAATAGACTTGTAGTTTTCTAAACACGTGGACTATGCCTAAAAGTGAAGTAAAATCACATCAAGATTCTCTATGGTGATTGAAATTAGAGTTGGTGTTTATATGATGGATTTATTGAACTTATAGACATTGGTTATGGTATTGGTAATGAATGGAATGGGGTTGGTTTACCCATAGTTAGGCAGAATAACAACTTATCAATTCCAAAAAAGTGTAATACCACCATGTATCTATTATACCCTTTTGGAAGGTGGTCTAGTAAAAAAGTAGTAGGTATGTGTTGTGATTGATATAGTAGTTGTGGGGTTGGGGTTTTGAGTGGGTGGATCCATTTCATTGAAGGCCTTTAACTACAAGGAAAATGTATACATGACATCAAGGCTGGTACCCCATTAGAGTGAAGTTAGACCCCAGAATGGTTAGGGGATGGAAGTGTACTCCACTTTTATTATAAGTATCCCTATGGTAAATCACCATCACTATTCTATCCATCCTTTCCACCAAAAAATCTATAGGAACTAGATATCCATGGGGTCTTGGGATTTTGGGTATGATAGAATCATCCATTCTATTGACAAGGTTGGGATAAGAAATCAACCATTAGAAGAATAGAGGGAATGATCGACATGGGAAAAACACTCTACATAAATTTACAAGAAGAACGTGTTTGGATACATTCATCACACATGATTGCATATGATAAATTGCAGACATTCCATTTTTGATCGATCCATTCCTGACATTTAGTGATAATCGTTATCCATTGAATCAAATCGAACTTCCTATCTCAACCCCTCTCCACCCTAGGGCTATTGATATGGAACATGAATAGATTTATTTATTATCAAAGAAGGAAAATCACTCCAAGTAAAGGGTCATATATCTTTATAATGTTACATGGGATTTAAACCAACCCATTATTTTAATTTAAAAGATTATTCCAGAGTTGAATGAACATACTGGACACAATGAGTACCAAAATGGTGGAAAAAACAACCAGTCTTGGGATATGGAAATGAAATTTCACATGTATATGGGATAGATCAATTGAAATGTGGTTAACCATCCATTTTTATAGTAATGTGAAATGCATAAAATTTAATCTGCATCCTGAGCTTGTTTGTGTAGTGGTATTTTTTTTGGATTCTACCACAAAAAAAACAAGATCAATTGACACACAGTAGTTTAATCGTGGATGTGACCTTGGGGATGTTATAGCTGATCCGTGTTGTTGATGCTTTGGGTGTTATAATTGGAAATACCTCAACAGTGCACTAGGAATCCAAGACTAGATCTGTCAAACTAAAAGGTCCATGCATTATCGAATTTCAACCAATTCACTAGCCAATAAAGACTAGTCTTACAGTTTTGGATATCCTGATGCATGTTGTTCATGGGAAGCATGAAATCATCATTTTCAAACAAAAAATGGGAAAAAATATAATTGGGGTTGATACCTTGATTTCCCAAAAAGCATGTGAATTCCACCAGTCAGGAGGAAGACAAGATCTATTTTGTATATGTAGCTATAGGATATAAATGATCAATGGTTACATAAGTCATTTAGATGCTTCCAGTATTGGGTATTCCATTTTGGTGGATACTAAAACATTGGAAACCTCTCTACTTTAATTTATTGGACCGTATTCTAGGTGTGAAATGGAAGAATATTTCTATGTTCATCGAATGCACATTATGACCATATATTATGAAATTTCAAAATAGGTAGTGCCACATCAAAAAAATGGAATTATTATTATGCATACCATTAGGTCGTGAGGAATTCCTATGTGTTGTTTTCTATTTTCATTCCCATCTACTAGAATATGAATCTAAATGATTAGACAATACTGGTGTAGGTATCTTGACTACCCATCAAATTAAAAAACACTAGCGGGAGACATCTAGGCCTATATTCCAACCAATGTGATCCCAATTACTGATGAAAAAATGTGGTTAGAAACATATCTATTTTATCAAGGTATGTTCCCATAAATCAGTGATGGATTATAAATCAATAAAGTTGTCTCACACACGTAGGTAAAAGCTATGAAACAAGTATGTGGTACTTCAAAACTAAAATCATAATAATATCAAGAATTGTATCCCCTTACTCATTTTGGTTCAGACTTGGATGAGGTAACTCAAGCTATTCCCAATCATGGTTCATAAATTATAGATGTTCTAAAACAACCACTACATCATCCAATGGATCTTGAATGAAAACTAATGGTACTATATGAAACAATCAATGGTTTCTTTGATTGAATTTAAGTTGATTGAATAATGCAATATGAGATGGTAATCAATACACCTTATAAATGGTTTTACTTTCAATATAAACTAGCTCGATGAGTTCAAACTCAAATTCAAGAAGGAAACAAATCACTTATTATACAAAATCACTTCATTTATCAACTAGATATATATAATATAGTAGTAATGTTCTTGTTTATTTAACCCCTTTGGAAGGCATGCCCTTTGGCATTGTTGATCACTGGCGGAAGCTAACCTCAGACAAATAAAATGGATAGATTAATCTCTGGGTACATTGCTGTAGTGAATGATCCAATACTCAAGGATGGATTCTTCTTTCTCAGTGAAATGATCACTCGCACCATCATCCTTCTATAATGATACAACCAAGATACCTTTAAGGACTATTTCAGGATTGTTTCTCAGGGAATCCATGATCAACCACCAACTCTCATTGTTGGTTTCTATCTTGATGAAATAATGATTTCAAGGGTGAGTTAAATGATCAAAAAGTGTAGGATGGGTTCAGTGAATTCTATGAAACACCATTCTCAATAGAGATGAAATATTAAAGGGGTTATATTGAACATTGTAGGTATGATGAAATAACTCCAGGATGTGATGAATTTGATTTATAGTGATGGATGAAGAACACTTGGGGGTTATTGGAACTAAAAATGACAATTTAATGAGTCAATATAGTGATCCAACTATGGAGATTTCTATTCCATGTACATGTCAGATGGTTAGTTTTAAGAATCATATCATGGAAGGTATATACAGTGACCCATAATTTACATACATTGATATTACATCATAATTGAAGTAAATTCATTACAACATATAAAAAATACGTGATTGGACCATATAGTTATAGTGTCTTTAGAAACTAGGAAACATGAACAATTGGATCATAAAACATCTACACTGTCTCCCATTTATTTCGTTATAACTAGACTCCTTTTTGGAATATCTTACTTAATACCCTTCTTTCTGGCATGGGGAAAAGAAACATATGAAAGGGTGAGATCAAATTCTCAATAAGGGTAAACAAAGGAAATATCAATCATATCATATTTATAAGAAAATAACATTTTAAATTCTTATCCTACATATAAAACATCATAATATCATGTCCTAGTATAAATCATAAAAGTGAAATGTAATCTCAATAGTCAAAGAATAAGACATGAAACTTTGTGGCATTCACACATAAGCATAGAAAATGATTTCATATTAGTCAAAGATCATTTCCAAGACCATAATTGTGGACAAAGTCCATTACTAAACCGAGTTCACTCCTCATTCCATCCTTGTATCATTGAATCGGATTTACTTTTTCACAACCCGTCCCCCAGGGCTCGTGTCGTGACTAAACCAAGCCCGCCTTCCATAGGCCATGGGCTGGCGACTAGCACCGAAAGGCGTATTCCCTAAAATGAGAAGGAATTTCCTTTATAAACTATAAACTCACCCTACCCAAGCACACATAAAGATACGAACACTAGAAAACTATATAGTAAAAAGAGTGCCTACAATAAGAAAAAGGGGCTAGTATACAAGATCAACTAGAAAGTACAAGAAAACTGGAAACCACAAGTAAATTGGAACAACTCCTGTGAACACCCACCAAGGATCCTACCTGAAGGGTAGGTATAGCTCTCGAAAGGCCGTCTCGGCAGTACGCCTCATCTAATGTCCACCTCCGAGCTACCACCAATCCTGGTACTCTCTTCCTCAGTCAGCGTTGTCCTTCGTCTGCACCAAACACAACAAGGTGCGGGTGTAGCCCATGCAGGGGTGAGTATAATGATACTCAGTAGGGACCCCGAGACCCTCAAAGGCCTCATTAAATCCACAAAGGATAAACCAAAAAGCATGTAAACATCTAACAACCCTTCATAGGTATATTCTCATACATATAACCAAGTTATCAAGTATAACCATCTCATTCATGAGGAAACACAAGGCCCAACTCAAAATCCCAAATCTCAACTATTCTACAAAGGAAGGAATACCACGAATGTAACACCACAAAGGTAAGTACCACAAAGGTAATGCCACACAGAATAATACCACAAAGGTATCACCACGAAGGTAAGTACCACCAAGATACATCACATAGAAGAATACCACAAAGGTATCACCATGAAGGTAAGTACCAATAAGGTATGCCACATAGAATAATACCACCAAGGTATCACCATGAAGGAAAGTACCACATAGGTACGCCAAATAGAATAATACCACAAAGGTATCACCGCGAAGGTAAGTACAACACAGGTATTCCACATAGAAGAATACCACAATGGTTTCACCACGAAGTAAAGTACCACACAGGTACGCCACATAAAAGAATATCACAAAGGTTTCACCATGAAGGAAAGTACCACACAGGTATGCCACACAGAAGAATACCACAAAGGTATCACCACGAAGGTAAGTTCCACGCAGGTATGCCACACAGAAGAATACCACCAAGGTATCACCAAGAAGGTAAAGACTCAGCTCACACCAGGTATAACATAGGTACAGTAGTAAAGATGATTATATGTAACTACTGAATCATATTAATCTGTTAAGAGGCAGACCCACATAGGATCCTAAATCATCAGACCCACATAGGATCTTAAATCACTAGACCCACAAAGGATCCTAGTACATCATCAGACTGACATAGGATCCTAGTACAACAGAACCACATAGGATCCAAGAGTAGTCCCACATGAATTTCCTAGAGGGGATCCATGTGGGACTCTTGAACACAGACCCACATAGGATCTTTAAGCATATACCCACATAGGATCCTTTTATCATGTTACAGCCAGCTACAGGGTTCCCGCACTAAGCTCACTTGATTCCATGAGGGTCCGCTCGTCAAGACCCATGTCGATACTCCAACTGCCAATAAGTCACAATAAGAAGTATCCCAAAGTACCACCATATAAAAGGGGTCTCAACACAACAGACAGTGTGTCAATAGGACGCCCGTTCTATAAGTTATTGGCCTTTTAGTCCCGAGGGCCTGGTTGGATTCATGCTCGATCTAACCCGGACATACCCCAATTTTATCCAAAAGTTAAGTGGGGTATACCAAAAGGACCATATCGATCCAAGGATTCTGTCACCACAGATGGTTTGTCAAATAGATGCTCGTAGCCCAAGATATGACTGAAAGAACAAAAATGTTTGAAGTTGGTCCATGTCCCGTCTGACCTGGTCGGACCGACCCGGCCCGCTGGTCCGCTCAGCACGCGGCTGGCTGGATGGCCAACCCCTCCTCCTTCGCATGGCATGGTTGCACACCGTGCCATCACCAACATCCAACAGTGATATGGTCGTCCATTCAGCATCGCCGCTGCCTTGCACCGCGGCCCCTACTCATCGGGCAGTATAGACGCGCACCGCCGCCTCCCCATCACGCAGCCGGCCGTGAGCTAGCCAACGCCTCCACTCTGTCGTGGCCGACGGGCTGCAACCCTTCTCTGGTGGCGCAGTTACACCGCCTCTATCGTCATGACAAGCTGGTGTGCCGGTCGGAGTGCAGGCTGGAGTGTCGGTCACCGCTCCCAAGTCCCACCTGTGCCTGTCGCCGGCACCGGTCACCATCCTCCTCCGTCACGAAGAACACAACAAAAACCATAAAGGTTGCAGAGTGTTCTGGCCATGTTTTTTTGGCCTTCACCCTCCACGTTAGAGCAGTATCAATCGGCTCATGGGGAGAGATTCAATCGTAAAATAAGTTAACCATGATTAATCAAAACACACCACTACCTCGAAGGTTTTGTTGGAGATCATCAGTTGTTTGAAGACATATGGGTGTTTTTTGATCCTGAAGCAAGCCTCCTCCAACAATGTCACTTATTTTATGATCCTCCATTTTTTGGTTCGTGGTTTGGGGTCGCCCATAACCGCCTTCCAGAATCAGCTCCGTCCTCCAAGTGTTGGGCATCGCAGCACTTTACCAGAGCTTCGTTGCTTGGGGAACTTGTGTCAATTACTCCCCCCAAGCTCCATATAAATTAGGAGAGTGGGAGGGTAAGTAACGATCATGGAATTTATGAAGGTTTATTTAATAGGAACCTTCCTAAATTCCAACAACGTTGTTACTTAGTATTTTAAAGGTCGATCCATTTAATTTATGTTGGTTCTATTAAATGGCATAATTAATTGCATTGCGTTGGCATAATTAAATGGGAGGATTCCAAGGGACTTCCCCACATTAAAGATAGGTTCGGGTGGTCCCCAACACCATGAATTCACAAATTGGAATTTTCTAGCTCGGGTGTTCCCCACCTCTAAGAATTTAATTGGGAGGTTAAAAATAAAATAAATTTTTTTCTTTTATTTTATTTTTATTTCCACGAAAACACGAAAACTAACTTCATCCTCAACCAATTTGAGGTCAAGGTGAAGGTCTCCTTAAGAGAATATTGGCGCTGCGAGTTCAACGGTGCCCTCAGATTTCAATTCTGAGCACCGGTTCAAAAGTTATATAATGATGCTCGTGCGTTTACTGAATGTAGCTGAAAAAATGGTTTGGAAAAATTATAACAGTCACTATTGACCCACGCCGGTCGAGGTTAGGCTCTGCCTAATTGGAAAACACCCCAAATAACCCAATAGTACTCTTTAATTTTCAATCTGAATTACCTTTTAAATGTTATAAATTTTACAATAAAATAATTTTCACTTAATTATTTTATTTACGGCAAAAAACTAACTTTCACGGGTGGCCTACACTGACAAATCTTAGTATCTACATAAAGAGAGAATACCCTCACAAGTTAATTGGAGGTCTTCGATTTTAAATCCGAGTTACCTTTTTTGAGTTATAAGCATTTGAAAAAAAAAATAATTTATTTAATTATTTTATTTATGATTATGCCATTTTTAGGTTTTCTCACATGAGGCCAGTGCCGACTAAACAAACTACTTACGCGCACTAATTAAAACTCAACCAAACTTCAACAGATCATTCCAGGAACTTCGGGCCTCAGAATCACGCATCGTTAGATTTCGAGGTATTGAAATAATTTCATATAATTAAAAAAAATTATATGGAATTTTCAGATCATTAAATTTTCCCCACCTTAGGGATTAACATCCCAGAAAGCCACAACAACGGCAAAACAACCAAAAGAGGGTACTGAGCACGAATCTAAGCCTCCTACTCCCATGTGCTCTCCTAGAGGATCTCGTAATGCCAACGTACATGCACCAAATGTATCAATCACCCACAAAGGACTCTCTCCTGTCAATCCTCACTCTCCACTGGAACCTCTTTAAATGTCTCCCCATCGTCAATGTCCAGCTTTCCATGGTCGATGATGTGATAAGGGTCGTGCATGTATCTTCTCAGCTGGGATACGTGGAAGATTTCATGCACCCAGTGCATCTGAGGGGGAAGTGATAGGCGGTAAACCACCTCACCAACTATACTAAGGACCTTGAAGGGTCCAATGAACCTCATAGATAACTTGCCTCCCAGACTAAATCTCCGCAAAACTCTTTGGGGTGAGACCCGTAGGAAAACATGATCACCATACTCAAAATCCAGAGGTCTCCGTCTCCTGTCGGCATATGACTTCTGCCTACTCGGTGTAGTCTTTATCTGGTCCTGGATGATCTGCACCCTCTCTGTGGTAGCCCGTACCATATTTGGTCCCATGAGTGCTGACTCCCCTGGGTTAGTCCAGCATAAAGGTGATCTGTAGGGTCATTCGTACAACGCCTCGAAAGGTGCCATCCCAATGGTGGAGTGATAGCTGTTGTTGTATGAAAACTCTACCAAGGGAATGTGATCCTCCTAGCTACGACCGAATTTGAGGACGCAATAACACAACATGTCCTTGAGGGTATTAATGGTCCTCTTAGTCTGGCCATCCGTCTGAGGATGGAAGGCGGTGCACAAATGAAGCTTCATCCTGAAAGCCTCCTGCAACCCCTTCCATAGCCAGGAAGTGAAATGTGCATCATGATCGGAGATAATTTTTGAGGGTACTCTATGTATACTCATAATCTCTTGTGCGTAGAGTCATTCCATCCCTCTACTAGACCCTTCTCTCTGATAGGTAGGAAGTGGGCCAACTTGGTGATTCGGTCAACAATCACCTAAAAGGAATCATGTCCCCTAGATGTGGGTGGAAGACCCGTCATAATGTCCATGGAAAATCCATCCCACTTCCACTCTGGCACCTCTAATGGATGAACTAAGTCTGTTGGAACCTGGTGCTCTGCCTTCATTTGCTGAAAAGTGAGGCATGATGAGACAAACTATGCTCCTGATTTCTTCATTCACGACCACCAGTGTTGACGCCAGAGGTCCTGGTACATCTTCACCACTCTCGTATGTACCGCTAGATGAGACGTATGGATCTCCCACAACACTTACTTGCGTATCTCTTCAAGTATCATAGTACGTCCTTTGAAGAGGATGACTTTCTCCCCACCTTCGAAAAATCCATCAGGTGCCTGTCTTGTGGATATCTGAGCACACTGAGCCTCGTAGTTAGTGTTCCCATGTTGGGCCTCCCTGACTCGCTGAAGAAGTGGCAGAGTAACTATAATAGACTGAAGATAAGATGCTCCATCTTGATCTATGTAAGATATCTGTAAAGTAGCTAGCTACTCTATCACCTCACTCAGCAGCTACAGGCCAGACCCCCTACTGAGTGCATCTGCTACCACTTTTCTTTTCCCAGGTGTATGGACTATCTCAAAGTCATAGTCCTGGAGGAACTCTAGAAACTCCCATTGGGAACTGAAAACTCAAAACCTCTAGTGCGACGAGGGTAAGGTTGGCCGACTCAAGAGTGATCGGTTGCACCCTCCTATGCATGAGTTTAACCTGTGCTGCCTAGGTTTCCTTTTTCACCGACTAAGTAAAACCTCATCCCAACATTGTAGATAAACCACACCCTTTTTGCCTAATACAGTCAATCTGAGTATGAATTGTGGATGTCCAGTCATACCCAAACTAACGTCGTAAGCCTTTGACGTTACCACCAAGAGGTTCCAACTGAAACTCTCACCTTAAGGGTTAGATCACACCATCGACGCAAGTGTGATTATCAAGTCTCCTCCCAAAGGTATCTACAGATGTGAGGGTGAAGTCAATGGTTTAACCTGAAACTTTAGGTCTTGGAAAAGATTCGTGGAAGGAAGGAATGATTGGTACCCATTTTTATTGATATGGTAGCTAGTAGTAGACACATACCATACCTTGAATCATTCCTAGAGCCCTTGGGTCGCACTGTTTGACCGCATGCAGCTAATCTCTTCCCTTGTCCTCTAGCTCCCTGAGCCTGGAAGGGACCACGAGGGGGGGTTGTAATATGTTGAAATATACCCCAACTCAGGCTGCTCCCCTAGCTATGCTTCCACGTCTGCAGCCCTATAGATTCATGTATCCCTAACACTTCTCCCCAAAACATTTTTACACACCCAAGACTCTGAGACTGGCGCCAGTTTCATATTTTCCCACTACTAACATTCACTACCTGTATCTGCTCAGCCAAAGAACTTTCAACCACAAAGGTTCTCTCTATCACCCAAATATAAGTAGGAATGAAAAGAGGAATAGTGCTGGCTCAGACGTCCTTAAACACACTACGCTCAAAAGTCCGAGCCCCGAAGCACTGATCACATCATATTCATCGAGTACCAGTAATGATCGGTATGCCTCAATGAATACTCAGCAACCGACATGTCGTCCTGCCAAAGCTGTATAATCTCTAGAGAACTCTTAGCCACCTTATCAAGCCAGTCCCCAGCCGCCTATGAGTCGAGCTTTCCTCAGAACCTGAGGGGTATCTGATGCTAAATCATGTTTAAGGCACTAACACTATATATTTCCTCTACTAGTATAGCCAGTTGTGACTTCTAACCAATAGGCAGTGATATAGCCGACACACTACCCGAAGGTACTATCTCGTGTAATGGTCCACGTACCGAAGCCTCATCACTGTGCAGACCATCCTCATGGTCACTCACTGAAAAACACTAGTAGCTAAGATCCCCATATGTTCTACTGGTGTCTCAACTAGGAAGAAAACTCTAGCTACCACCTCCAGCAAGCCCTCAACTGCGTGGGAAACTATCTTGCCTCGAAACCTAGGAGGCCTCTGCTGCTGGAACTCATGAAATGTGCTCAGTCGGTGTGCATCGTCCACCAGTGCGGCTAGTGGTATCTGCTACCCAACGGGTGGTGGTGCGGTTGGTACACCACCTGAAGGTGACAACATAGTAAGAGGGACCTGCACTAGAGCCTCTTCGCTCGGTGGGTCGTCATCGTGTACTCCCTCTAGAATCCTAGATGGCTATCTACGCAGCGGCATCCTGATAAGGAACAAGTGTGACATATTCATTAAGTTATACCTGGTGAGATGATTCAATGAGACACAAGTAAACTTTTCAAAACACACATGCAATCAGTGTTTTCGTGCACTTAGTCAAAAATCAGAAGTCAGGGTCCTAGTGTATGGATACGTCGGTCGCCGCACCAACACTAGATTCCCTAAACTGATAACCACACTAACTACACTTAACACTATTGCTATTAAAAAGATTATATTCCTATCTTCTACGGTATAACCGACTCCTCTGATACCAATATCTCACAACCCGTCCCCCGGGTCCTATGTCATGACTACCCCAAGCCCACCTTCCATAGGCCAGTGCCTGGCGACTAGCACCGAAAGGCGTATTACCTAAAACAGGAAGGCATTTCCTATAAAACCTGTAAACTCACACAAACCAAGAACACGAAAAGATACAAACACTAGAAAACTATATAGTAAAAAGAGTGCCTACAGTAAGAAAAAGTGGCTAGTATACAATCCCAACTAGAAAGTATAAGAAAACTGGAAAGTACAAGTAAACTGAAACAACTCCTGTGAATACCCACCAAGGATCCTACCTGAAGGGTAGGTACAGCTCTCGAATGACCATCTCTGTGGTACACATTATCTAATGTCTACCTCTTATCTACCTCCAGTCCTGGTACTCTCATCCTCAGTCAGCATTGTCTGTCATTCACACCAAAAACAACAAGGTGCAGGCATAGCCCATGCATGGGTGAGTATAACGATACTCAGTAGGGACCCCGAGATCCTCAAAGGTCTCACGAAATCCACAAAGGATAAACCACAAATCACGTAGACATTTTAAAATCCTAATTTGGTATATGCCCACACATATACTGAAGTTATCAAGTATACCCATCTCATTCATGAGGAAACACAAGGTCCATCTCAAAATCCCAAAGCTCAACTATTCCACAAAGGAAGGAATACCACGAAGGTAACTCCACAAAGTTAAGTAACAAAAAGGTTACAACACAAAGAAGAATACCACAAAGGTATCACCATGAAGGTAAGTACCACAAAGATACATCACATAGAATAATACCACAAAGGTATCACCACAAAGGTAAGTACCACTAAGGTATGCCACATAGAAGAATACCACCAAGGTATCACCACAAAGGAAAGTACCAGACAGGTATGCCACACAGAAGAATACCGCAAAGGTATCACCACGAAGGTAAGTACAACACAGGCATGCCACATAGAAGAATACCAAAAAGGTTTCACCATGAAGGAAAGTACCACATAGGTACGCCACACAGAAGAATACCATAAAGGTTTCACCACGAAGTAAGTACCACACAGGTACGCCAAAGAGAAGAATACCACAAAGGTATCACCACAAAGGTAAGTACCACACTGGTATGCCACATAGAAGAATACCACCAATGTATCACCACGAAGGTAAAAACTCAGCTCACACTAGGTATAATTTAGGTACAGTAGTAAAGATGATTAGATGTAACTACCGAATCATCTTACTCTGTTAAGAGGCAGACCCACGTAGGATCCTGAATCATTAGACCCACATAGGATCCTAAATCATCAGACCCACATAGGATCCTAGTACATCATCAGACCCACATAGGATCCTAGTACAACAGACCCACATAGGATCCCAGAGTAGTCTCACGTGAATTTCCAAGAGCGGATCCATGTGGGACTCTTAAAAATAGACCCACATAGGATCCCAAAGCATTGACCCACATAGGACCCCAAAGAATAGACCCACATAGGATCCTTTTGAAGGTTCCGGGCGCAGCGGAAGCTCGTGGGTGGATGTTTCCACATGGATTTTTTCCATTAGCAATGATCAATCCGGGATCAATACGATGATAAACAACAGACTCCATGGATCAAATCATAGAAATAGACAAAGAAGAAGAATAGTCTTGGAACCACAAATGATAATCATCACATATTGATTATAATTAATTTAATTAATTGATAAGAAGTACCTTTTATGGAGTTCTTTCTTCATTGATATTTCTGATCACGCTTTGATGTAATTATTCATTGCATCT
Organism: Viscum album; assembly: GCA_963277665.1. Taxonomy (NCBI): domain Eukaryota; kingdom Viridiplantae; phylum Streptophyta; class Magnoliopsida; order Santalales; family Viscaceae; genus Viscum; species Viscum album. The sequence goes on along the minus strand of OY728153.1, from coordinate 565,624,108 downwards.
TATAATCCAAGTGTAGACTCTCTCTATAATTCATCCACACATGCACCATGTATCTATGGACGTCACCAAACGAGTCTTCGGGTGCTAGCGTGGAGAAACCTTTACTTTAATTGTCCACCTTAGATCGCCTTGATCTGATGGAGGAGGATCTCTCATGATCTCGAGAGCGTTCTTGGAGGAAGGAATTATTTCGTCCTTGAGAGAATTCTCCAAAATTGTTGTGCATAATGATTTGGGAAAAGAGTTAGGGTTGTGAGGATATTTATAATCGGGTTTGAGGTTATAGAGTTATGACAATAAATAAATACATTGCGTGTTTTATTTATTTCATTAACTCTTATTGAAAACCCCATGTCGAATAATTAATTCCCTGACATGCGCCCACACTGATTATAATAAATATCATTTATTAAAACAATATTATATCCTTAAAATCCAAACTGGAAAAACTACACAGCGTGTAATCATTAATACATGGAATGTACTTGTTTTTAATAAAAAAATACATGGCATGTAATCATTAATACAAGAAATGAACTTGTTTTTCATTTCCTTTCCAAAATGAAAACTACAAAGTGTGTAATCATTAATACAAGACATGTACTTATTTTAAAAATAAAAACTTCACTGTGTGTAATCATTAATACACAGCATGTACTTGTTTTCATTTTATTCTTCCACCAACATTAAAACTATTTAGGCTTCCTTGAATAATTATTAAACCACTTACGGGAATAAACTTTATTCCACTTGAGATAGTTGGATACACTTTGTGTGTGACCCTCTAGGCCTCTTTCTAATTGGTATTAGGCGGGCTTGACTAAATTCCAAGATTACTGTCTAGCAACGGGTCAAGGCATCCAAGATCAAGAAGTTGACACCGCATTGATGTGTCACCTAATAAAAATTCTTACCGTGTAATTCAATCCCCTTGTATCTATATCTCATCAAGCAGGTTTCATGGCAGTGTCATAAACCTATATGATTGGTCTTTCATTCTTTGACTTCCAGAAATAAACTCGTCGTTACACCATGGCCATTGAATTTGCGTGAAAGATCTGTTTCAATCAAGGGGCCGGAGATATCTACTTCTATAAATATGGAAGGGACAAATCCTTCCTCGACTTATCCATTAACAACATGTCATTCGTGACGCACCCAACATACCTTACTTCCTGCCAAATGTCTTTATGATGGTTTTCATCAGCAAATCTGAGTACGTGAGTCATGAAATGAGTTAATGTTAATCTTACAGTATAAGGACCATTACACATGCTTGTAGATAGTAATGTACGATGACACCAAGACATGTGGAATTACTACTGGTGGGTCTGTTCTCATAATCTCCCATCTTGGAGATTACCAAGTGTGAACTCCATGAGAGAGAGTCTCATCTTCTTACGAGTACTCGCACATGACAGTATGTATACTATTTGTCCTATCATAGTATTTCATCCAACATTAGAACATTATATAAGAATATTGTTATATAATTTCAAGTTTATGATCATAGAGGTGATCTTCCATAACCTTATTAATGCAACAAATATTCTAGGACATTACTATATTATCGTCATGCAGAACAATGAAAAATATATAATATGTGTACATTAATGTAATCAAAGTACAAACCGTTGGTTCATAGGACACAAACTCTAACAAACTCCCACTTGGACTAGAGCCAACTACCTCCAACTTTTAGTCCACTAGACCTCAAATGATGATAATGTTTCTGCTGAGTCAAGGCTTTAGTCAAGGGGTCCTCCATGTTGTCTTTCGTGAAAATACTGATCACTACCACTTCACCTCTCTGAGAAAAATCCCTCAAGAGATGATACTTCCGAAGTATGTTCTTTGTCTGCTGATGTGACCTTGTCTCTTTTGCAAGTGCAAACGTTGTAGTATTATCACAATAGAGTGTGATAGGATCTTTGCTGCTAGGTACTACATACAACTCTTGGATGAAGCTTCGCATCCATACTGCTTCTTTAGCTGCCTCAAAAGTTGCAATATACTCGGACTCTACTGTAGAATCTGCGACCACACCTTTATTTGAGCTCTTATAGCTCACTGTACCTCCATTCAAACTGAATATGTATCCAGTATGCGACTTCATGTCATCTTGATCAGTCTGGAAACTAGCATCTACATGTCCTCTGATGACTAGTTCCTCATCTCCTCCATAAACTAGGTACATATCCTTAGTACACCTTAGATACTTAAGGATATTCTTGACTACCATCCAATGGCGGTCTCCTAGATCATCTTGATATCTTCCTAACACACTTAATGCGTAATAAACATCTAGCCTCATACATAGCATATCATACATGATTAACCCAATTGAGGTTGCGTAAGGGATCATTTCCATTTTCATTCTTTCCTCTTGTGTTTGAGGACGCATTTTCTTGGAAAGATGAATACCATGTGACACTGGAAATAATCCCCTCTTGGACTGTTCCATACTGAATCTCTTCAGTATCTTGTCAATGTATATACTTTGACTCAAGCCGAGCATTCTCTTGGATATATCATAATGGATCTTGATCCCAATAATATATGTTTCCTCACCCAAGTCTTTCATAGAGAATCAATTATCCAACCATGCCTTGACTGACTGTAAGATAGGTACTTTGTTTCCAGTTAGTAATATGTCATCAACATATACTATTAGGAAAACAACTGCACTTCCACTAAACCTTTTGTAGACAAAAGTCTCACACTCATTCTTAACAAAGACAAATTCTATTACAGCTTCATCAAAATGAATTTTCCATGACCTTGATGCTTGATTTAATCCATAAATGGATTTCTGAAACTTGCATATCTTGTTCGCATCCTTTGGAGTCACAAACCCTTCAGGTTGTGTCATGTAGACTTCTTCCTGGAGGTTCCTGTTAAGGAATGTTATTTTGACATCCATTTTCCAAATTTAATAGTCATGGTAAGCGGCAATGGAAAATATTATTCTGATGGATTTCAGAATCGCAATGGATGAAAAAGTTTTATCAAAGTCAATTCCTTGATGCTGCCTAAAAACTTTTGCAACCAGTCGTGCCTTATAGGTGCAGACTTGTCCCTCCATGTCCAGTTTATTCTCAAATACCCATTTAATACCAATAGGCATTACATAAACTAGAGGATCTACCAAAACCCAGACTTGGTTTTGGTACATGGAATCCATTTCATAATTCATGGCTTCTTTCCACTTGGAAACATATGTGCCTTCAACTAATTCTTCTTAGGTAATAGGATCATCATTATCAACCAATAATGAGTCACCATCCTCACTGACAAGAAAACCACATCGTTCTAGTTCTCTCACCTCTCTCATGCTCCTATATAGTTCTTGTGTCTCTGGAATAGATTGTTCTTCCATGGGGCTTTGTGTAATCTATTCTTGTACCAACACCTGAGTGTCTTAAGCCTCTAATTCATTGAAGTCTATCTCACTTCCACTATCTCTTTTGGAGATGTGCTCCCTCTCAAGGAATATGGCGTGTCTTTCCACTGTAACCTTTTTATCTGAGGTTTTTTATAGGTAATATCCCCTTGTTTCCTTGGGATATCCTATAAAGATACACTTTGTGCCTCGGGGTGCAAGTTTGATACCTCAAGAGGCCTTAAAAAATTCTTCACTAGACCACACATGAAAATTTGATAACAAGGCTTTACGTCCACTCCATAATTCGTATGGAATACCATTTATAGATTTAGTTGGTACTTGGTTTAGTATGTGTGCTGCTATTTATAATGAATATCCCCAAAAGGATAATGGAAGACTCACATGACTCATCATTGATCTCACCATGTCTAAGAGGGTGCAGTTCCTTCTTTCACTTACACCATTCCACTGAGTCATGTAAGGAGGAGTGAGTTGAGATAGAATCCCAAACTTTCATAAGAAATCAATGAAGTCCTGATTAAGATATTATCCTCATTTTTCTGAGCAGAGTTTCTTAATATTCTTACCAATATGGTTCTCAAATTCATTCCTGTGTTATTTGAACTGATCAAAATAATCCGACTTATACCTCATTAATTAAATATATCCATATCTACTAAAATCCTCAGTAAAATTTATGAAGTACAAGAACCCACCCCTTGCTTCAACTGGAAATGGTCCACACACATCTGTGTGAACTAATTATAGAATCTCTTTAGCCCTTTTACATTTCCCTCTAAATGGGGTTTTTTTCATTTTTCCTTGTAGACATGAATGACATACACCAAGTGGTTTTAGTTTGAAAGAATCTAAATACCCATCATGATGTAATTTTTTCAAACGTTTCTCATTGACATGACCTAGTTGGTGATGCAAAAGTTGGGTGTGTTATGATTCATGTGAATTAATTTTATCATCGATTGCCATTACTTGGTTTGTGTAGTCTAACACATAATGGACATTATATAAATGTGCCCTACCAAAACAAATTCTATCATTATAAAAGTAGCAACATTCACTTCGAAACTTGAAGATAAATCCACCAATATCTAATATGGATACTGCAACAATGTTTTTGGTTACAGAGGGTACATAATAATATCCTTTTAATACCAAGACCATCCCAGTAGGCAATGTGATGTGGTAGTCTCCGACAGCTACAACAGTGAGTCTGGATCCGTTGGCTACTCGCAGATACACCTCACCTCGATCAATCTTTCTGAATCTACTTGGTTCCTTTATTTGGATACAGATGTGAGAACCACAAGAAGTATCTAATACCCAATTGGTAGAAACCGATATATTGCATTCAATAACAAACTCACTTGAATCTTCCCCTTTCTTCATTGGCTGGGTGTAGTTTTTCTTCCAGTGGCCCTTCTTGCCACATACAAAACAAACAGCCTCATGTTCTCTTGCCTCCCCTTTGATCTTCCTTTTCTTGGAAGGCCTTGAAGAAGCTTTGGTCTTAAAGCTATTCACCTTCCCTTTCCTTTTATTCACCATAAGGACAGAATGATTTTCACACTTCATATCATTGTCCACATGGTGAATGGGGATAAGAAGATCATATAGAGACTTCTCAATGTTGTTCATGTTGAAATTTACAACAAAGTTAGAGAACCTCTGGGGGTGTGATGAAAGAATGAGATCGGTAACCAGATCTTCGGGGAGTTTAAACCTTAGAACCTTTAAGTGCTCAATTTAGCTAATGAGATTGACTACATGAGGCCCAGCTAGGGCACCCTCTCCAAGATTGCTTTGAAATAGAGCCTTGGAGATCTCAAACCTTTCCGGTCTTTCTCTCTCCTGGTATAGACCATGGAGGTGCTCGAGCATTCTATAGGCATCCATGTCTTCATTAGACTTCATGAGATCACTAGACATTCATGACAATGTAAAACATTGAATGTTGAGTGCATCGCTCAAATGTTGATCATAGACCAGAAAATCTTCATCACTCGCCCCTTGGGTAGGTGAATCAATAAGTGAGGACTCCAACACGTAAAACTTTCATTCATGTCATAGGATAACTCAAAGGCGCATAAACCATTACGGAATGTTACTACCAGTGAGGATATTGTCTTTATCTAGAATTTATCGCAGAGAAAATTTGGTTGACGAGTTTGTCATATTGATTCTACAAATTAAAAGAGAAGATTTGTCAGTACTTTCTTAATTACATTTTATGAGAAATAATAAATTTTTATTAAGTCTCCCACTATTTTATCATGTCCCAATGGCCCTCACCATTGAACTTGGAATGTCCAGTTGCTTTGACATTCTAATGTCAAGGAACTATATTCTTCTTCACATAACCTCAACAAGGGTTGGTCAATCTATTTAATGGTATTTAGGTAGGTAGGTCTTTTCCAACTATGACCTTACAGTTCCTTAATCTGTTGAGTGGACTCCCTAATCCTGAAATCCTGATGTGGATTTCCTCAACACTTTCCTCCATTTTACAATAAGTCTATCAAGGGATACTCCTCTTGATGTAAAATGTTTAAGTAAACCCAAAACTTTCATAAGAGATTCCTTTATAAAAGTAAGTATCCCAACCAGGGTTGGTCAAACACATAGTTTTATTGATTCTTCCCCTTAATCAAGTAACAGAAGGCTTGGTCTGACTTAATATGGTATTTTAGGGATTTTAATCCATTATGTGTAGTTTCTCATTATCACAAGATTGTTAATATTAAGTGATTCTTGCTTAAGTGATTAACCATGTTCTGATAATGTTTACACATAGTCTATTTTTTATTTTATTCCATCATTTCATGCTTTTTTGTTTCATTAACTATGTGATCGCGAAAACACATACATAATAAATAAACAATTCAATCAGACAGAAATAAAATAATATGGAATGATCATGATCTTCTATTGGTTAGCTTATCTAGCGATTTTGATAAGCTATCCCCGGCCTAGGGAAAAACACCTTTAACCCGATGGTTTGTGTTTTTTAGCTCCCACCTATCCACCTTTGTATCTTCTTGGGTTGGTTTCACCCTTGCTTTGGATTTTGAACCATCTCCTCTGGCTTGGGAGATCCTCCATTACATGGGGTTTACATTAAAGAAACCATGGGCATGCATGCCCTACATATTATTTGAAGAAGGCTCGCAGGCCAACGAATTAAAATTAAATAAATTTAAATGAAAATTTACACACAAAAAGGGTCTTTGGTCTAGCTCATGATCATCCATAGCATGCAATGACATTTACGCATATTTAGTATTCAAATTCTTTTAATCTTTCTATTATTAAAGATAAGTTGCACTTGAATTGAATTAATTATGATCTTATACTTAATCAATTCTTTATCTTAAATTCCTTTCTAAATTTCCTTGAGATTATTCTCATCCATATTCCTTGTACGGGTCTCTGTACTTTGGAGGAAACCTGGTGAAATTCCATTTCAGGAAAGTACACGCCGTGTAGGCTATATTACACAACGTGTATTTTTTTCACACTTTATCCAAAGTACATGCTGGGGCTTTGGCGTGTTTTTTGTACTTTGGAAATTTTGGAGTACACAGCGTGTAGATTAATCTAACACGGTGTGTACTTCCTTGTTACGCGGTTACTAGCCTGGAAATCCCATGTATGTGGTACACGACTTCTCCTTGTACACGGTTTCACCTGGGCTAGATCGGACTACACAGTGTGTTGATTCAACATACACGTCATGTATTCTGGTTCCCATGCGCCGTTCAATTCTGGTCAACACAGAGTAATAACTACTTAGGTATACTCAATTCACACGGCATGGTTTGGTAGACCAGTACTGGTTCGTTGAACTGAAGTACACAACGTGTAGTTTTCATTACACGCCGTGTATTCTTGTGTTGTACAGACAGAAAGAGTGGATCCCCGGGATGAGTTCCTCTTTTTTATTTTAGTCAAAAATAAAATTAAATGGTCATTTTTGAGATGTGAATCAAGAAACGAAGGAGGAAGAACAAATCTCGTTCATTCGTATTTATAGAACGATTTATCTTGAATTGAATCAAATATAAATGCGTAAATTATCAACGAAAATTAAATAACTATAATCAACGTTGGAACCTCCTTCTAATACCAATTGGATGTTCTGGGCGTAGAGGAATCTCATGGGTGGATGTGGCGATTTGGATTTTTTTCATTAGCAATGATCATTCTGAGATCAATAAGATGATAAACGCCAGACTCAACTTGACTATAATTAATTTAATTAATTGAAAAGAAGTACCTTTTATGGCGTTCTTTCTTCATTGACATTTATGATCACGCTCCGATGTGATTCTTCATTGCGTCACAGAAGCCAAGTGTAGACTTCCTCTTGCTGTGATCCACTTGTGCACCACGTATCTCCGGACGTCGCCAAAGGAGTCTATGGGTGCTAGCATGGAGAGACCTTTGCTTGTGTTATCTGCCTTAGATCACCTTGATTTGATGGAGGAGGATCTCTCTTGGTCTTGAGAGCATTCTTGGGGGCAATAATTCTTTCGGCCTTGAGATAATTCTCCAAAATTTTTGTGCACAACGATTTGGGAAAAGAGTTGGGGTTGTGAGGATATTTATAATCGGGTTTGAGGTTATAGAGTTATGACAATAAATAAATGTGTTACAAGTTTTATTTATTTCATTAACTCTAATTGAAAACCCCAAGTCGAATAATTAATTCCTTTACATGCGCCCACACTGATTATAATAAATATAATGTAATAAAATAATATTATATCCTCAAATCCTGACTGGAAAAACTACACAGCATGTAATCATTAATACATGGCGTTTACTTTTTTTTCATAAAAAACTACATGGTGTGTAGTCATTAATACATGGCATTTACTTGTTTTTCATTTCCTTTCCAAAATGAAAACGACATGACTTGTAATCATTAATACACCGCGTGTACTTGTTTTCAAAATAAAAATTACACGACGTGTAATCATTAATACACGGTGTGTACTTATTTTCATTTTATTATTCCTCCAACATTAAAACAATTTAGGATTCCTTGAATAATTATTAAACCACATATGAGAATAATTTTTATTCTACTTGAGATACTTGGATACACTTAGTGTGTGACCCTCTAGGCCTCTTTCTTGTTGGCATTAGGCGAGCTTTCCTAAAGTCCAAGATTACTGTCTAGCAACAGGTCAAGGCACCCAAGATAAAGAAGTTAACACCGCATTGATGTGTCACCTCATATAAATGATTACCGGGTAATTTAATCCATTTGTCTCAATAACTCATCAAGAAGGTTTCATGGTAGTGTCATAAACCTATATGCTTGATCTGTCATTCTTTGACTTCCAGAAATAAACTCGTCGTTACACCATGGCCATTGAATTTGCGCGATAGTTCTATTTCAATAAAAGGGACTAAGATATCTACTTCCATCAATATGGAAGGGAAAAATCCTTCCTCGACTTATCCATTAACAACATGTCATGCGTGACACAACCAACGTACCCTACTTCCCACCAACTGTCTTTGTGATTTTTTTTGTTAGAAAATCTAAGTGCGTGAGTCATTACATGAGTTAATGATAATCTTACAGTCTATGGACCATTACACACGCTCATAGATAGTAATGTCCGATGACACCAAGACATGCAGAATTACTACTCGCGGGTCTGTTCTCATAATATCCCATCTTGGAGATTACCAAGTGCGAACTCCATGAGAGAGAGTCTCATCTTCTTACGAGTACTCTCACATGACGGTCTGTATACTATGTGTCCTATACTAGTATGTCATCCAACCATAGAACTTTATTTAAGAATATTGTTATAGAATTTCAAGGTTTTCATCATAGCAGGGATCTTCCATGACCTTATTAATGCAACAAATATTCCAGGAAATTATTATATTATAGTCATTCAGAAAAATGAACAATATTTAATAAGTTTACATTCATGTAATGAAAGTACAAACAGTTGGTTCTCAGGACACCAACTCTAACACCTTTTCTCATGTTACAGCCAGCTACAGGGTTCTCACACTATGCTCGCTTGATTCCAGGAGGGTCTTCTCCTCAAACCACAGGTCGATACTCCAACTACCAAAAAGTTCCAAGAAGAAGTATCCCAAAGGACCTCCATGTAAAATGGGTCTCAATGCAACAGACAGTGCGTCAATCGGATGCCCGGTCTGTAAGTTATTGGCCTTTTAGTCCCGAGGGCCCGGTTGGATTCGTGCTCGATCCAACCCAATCATACCCCAATTTTATCCAAAAGTCATGTGGGGTATACCAAAATTACCATCTTGATCCAAGGTTTCTGGTTCCGTAGACGGTTCTTTAAACGGATGCTCGTAGCCCAAGATATGACCGAAAGAATGAAAAGGGTCAAAGTTGGTCCGGGTCCGGTCCGACCCGGTAGGGCCGACCCGGTCCAACCCAACCCGTTTCGGGTCAACCCAACCCGACCCGGGTCTGGAACTGGGTCTGACCTGGCATGATGGATCCGACCCAGCCCGTTGGCGCGGCCCAGTGGGTGGCCTGCGGTGCGGCCCGCTGGTCCGCTCGGCACGCGGCTGGCCAGATGGCCAGCCCCTCCTCCTCCGCACGGTGCGGTCGCTCACCGTGCCATCGCTGGTGGCTGACAACGATCTTGATTTCCATTCATCGTTGTCGCGGCCTTGCACCGCATCACCTGCTCGCCGGGCGGTGCGGACGTGCGCTGCCGCTTCCCCATCACACAGCTGCCCATGAGCTGGCCGCCGCCTCCGCTCCGTCATGGACGACGGGTCGCAGCCCTTCTCCAGTGGCGTGGTTGTACTGCCGCTATCGTCATGTCTAGACGGAGTGCCGACCGTCGCTCCCAAGTCCCACCGGTGCCAATCGCCAGCACTGGTCTCTATCCTCCTTCGTCGTGAAGAACACAACAAAAACTATAAAGGTTGCAGAGTGGTCGGGCCATGTTTTTTTGGCCCACAACCTTCATGTTAGAGTGGTATAAATTGGCTCATGGGGAGAGATTCAATCATAAAATAAATTAATAGTGATTAATAAAAACATACCCATACCTCTAAGGTTCTGTTGGAGATCATCTATGGTTTCAAGACAGATTGATGTTTGTCAATCCCAAAGCAAGCCTCCTCCAATGATGCCTCTTGTTTGACGATCCTCCGTTCTTCAGTTCATGGTTTGGGGTCACTCGTCACCACCCACTGGAACTGGCTCTTCCCTCCATGTGTTGGGTGTCGCGGCACTTTACCATAGCTTTGTCGCTTGGTGAAGTCGTGTCAATTCCCCCCCACCCCCCCAAGCTCCATATAAATAGGAGATGGGGAGGGTATGTAACGATCGTGGAATTTAGGAAGGTTCATTTAATAGGAACCTTTCTAAATTCCAACGACGCTGTTACTTAGTATTTTAAAGGTCGTGCCATTTAATTTACGTTGGCACAATTAAATGGAATAATTAATTGCATTGCATAGGCACAATTAAATGGTAGTATTCCAAGGGACTTTCCCACATTAAAGAGAGGTTCAGGTGGTCCCCACCACCATGAATTCAAAAATGGGGGTTTTCTAGATCAGGAGGTCCCCACCTTTAAGCATTCAATTGGGAGGTTAAAAATAATATAAAAGTTATTCTTTTATTTTATTTTTATTTCCACAAAAACAAGAAAACTAACTTTCACCCTCGACAACTACGGTCGAGGTGAATATCTCCTTAAAAGAATATCGGCACTGCGAGTTCAACGGTTCCCTTGGATTTCAATTCCGAGCACTGGTTAAAAAGTTATATAAATCTGCTCACACGTTTACTAGACGTACCCAAAAAAAAAGTTTGGAAAAATTATAATAGTCACCCTTGACCCGCGTCGGTCGATGTTAGGCTCTGCCTAAGTGAAACATTCCCCTACAAACCCAACAGTACTCTCATATTTTCAATCCGAGTTTCTGTTTAGAAGTTATGAATTTTAAAATAACATAATTGTCACTTAATTATTTTATTTACAGCCAAAAACTAGCTTTCACTAGTGGCCCGTGCCGACCAATGTCAGTATCTTCCTAAAGAGAGAATACCCTCACGAGTTCAGCGGTGGTCTCAAATTTTCAATCCGAGTTACCATTTGTGAGTTATAAGCATTTCAAAAACAAAATAATTTATTATATTATTTTATTTACGATTATGCCATTTTTGGGTTTTCTCACAGGAGGCCCGCACCGACTAAACTTAAGTCACGCCTAGGGTAAGCCCACCATCCTAAACAAAAAGGTTCCCTCATATTTCTAATCCAAGTTACCGTTTAAGAGTTATTCCACTTTTTCAGGAAAACTAATTACGGGCGCTAATTAAAACTCAACCAAACATTGACGGATCATTTTGGGCACTCCAGGCCTCGGAATCGCGCGTCATCAGATTTCATGATCTCAAAATAATTCCATATAATTAAAAAAATTATACGGAATTTTCAGCTCATTACATAATTTTCGTGCCAGCCATGTCTATCTTATGAGACATAAATATTTACCCAATTCATTGGAGGGAGATATAGGTCCCACACATCACATAATGAAACCATTATTACGTGTACCTCAAAATCATAAAAACATTTACCATATCATAACCCAAGCAATAAAAATGGTTTCTTAACCATCATTCCATCATAATTGATATAAAACAAATGTATTTCCTAAATAAAATTCCATCATAAACAAAATAAAATCATGGTAATAACAAGGATAGAAATATAACCCAATTTAAAGAGTGAAATATTATATGGAATCTAATTTTTAGGAAACAGCTGAAATTAATTCCTAAAGAAAATATCCTTTCTTTTTCCAAAAATGTTTTCTTTCCTCAAAATGCCATGAAATTTAAAAGGAAATAATTTAGTTGAAAATAATTTTGAAATCCTATAGAGGATTATTCATGGAAAAAATATATCATGAAATCATAAAAATCCATTCATGTCGTATAAGTTATAAATATATTCTTCTCATACTTTTACTAGAAAGGTCAAAACGTACCTCGTACCGAGAATGACAAAAGATTCCATTCATACCATTTAGTAAAAATTAACCAATGGGTAAGATTGACTCTAAAAAATTTTAAAAGGATATAAAGAATATTTTGACATACATATTTTGGAAACATGTATTAGGATGATAAATATACCCCAGTAAATACTTATGAATAAACAATCTCAGATAAAAACGATATTTGAAAAGTTATCCATTACCTTAAGTCCTATATGCTTCGTATGTATCCGAAAAACATGTATAATGATTTAAATAATGTTACTCATTTATTCCAAAATAATAATCATTTTTATGACAACATTTATTGTCATATTTTAATCCTTTTTCTAGTAACATTTCATTGATACTCATTATTCGGGTATTAACTACATTATGTTCTTATGTATGTTTTGTCGAATAAGTTCTCATTCCTCTTTTTAGGTTATAGTTATATCATTTATATCATGGTATTAGTATAATATATATTGTATTTATTCATTCCATTCATTTATATAATCATGTTTTAATAAATATTATGTAGAACGAATCACATTGCACCATGGAGACGGTAAGCCGTACGTATGCACAAGGGATGCTATCGTTCCCATAATTGTTGAATGGTATTGAAGTGGATGGTGTATAGTATCTCATAATTAGTATCATGTTACAATAATCATATATAGTTATTATTTAAATCATTATACCCATCGAAGTAAGGTGGTGGTGAAAAAAATATTACACTACGGCGTGGACACGGTAAGCCGTACGTACGCACGCGCGGTGATTTTGTTTTTCGTAGGATGGATAGAAGGTGAAATAGGATTGTTTTTTATTTATAATAAAATATCATTATATGAGTGATACTGATGTTATTACCTTATAATTAAACAACTAAATAAGAGGTAGTATAGTAATAATTAAATTTGAACGAACCGATAGAAGAGATTACCTCTTCCTCGACGTGCCTTTTTAAATATCCTCTTTGGGCACTAGAGTTGGTCTTTTTATAGGACCAGAAGATCTTGAATGTTACTAGGGAAATTTAGAAGAGAAATTTTAATGAGTTGGATGAGATTTAAGGATAAATATGGAGTGAATAGGAGAGGGAGTATGTTCCCTTTTATAAGAGAGGAGAGGGGCACTTTAGGAAACTCACAAAAATATTTATTTATAATAAAATAAAACCCTACAAAAAACCTCCAAAGTGTCCAAAATTAGAATATGGGATGATATAGGGTTGTAATCTCATCATCCAATAAATTTTTGACAACTTATTTTTTCAATTTAAACCTTATCGTTTTAATTGATACATAGTTATTCTATTAAATTTTAATTATGGTAATAATATTATAGATATTTAATGGTTATGAATATTTACTTATGTGGTGTTAATTGAAAATAAATGGATACTTTATTCCATTTTAAAACATATAATTATCACTTTTTAATTTTTAAATATTGTTATAATTTTAAAATAATTTAATAAATTGTTATGTTTATAAAATGTCAATAGTGTCAATTTTGACACTATTCATTTATTAGACTTTAAATAAAATTGAAAAAGAAGATAAATTCGAAAAAAAATATTTAATACACTACTAACATGTCTTATTCTCCTAAAAAATGTTTGGATCACATTAATTAGTTCATATTATGGTTATTTTAATATTTTTAAAACCATTTATTTGATATTTCTATTAATAAAAAAAATTCTATATCACTATTCTGTCATCATTAATGGTAATTATTTAATATATAAAAATTATAAATAAATATCTATTATGTAGGAAATTATTTTATATTTCTATATACTATCTATAGTGTATTTTATCTCCTAGTTATCCATTTATTAAAATTAATATACTTATATAAAATCAAATTTCAACATTTTGTGCATTTCATTAGTTTTTATTACATTCATGTAATTTCATAGGTAAGTGTCCATAAAGTGACTCCATTTATAAAAATAGATTATAATGGTATTATTTAGTAATATAATAGTATTTTTACAGGTGTTAAGGTAATTTTATAATATTATTTGTTTCCTTAATTACCCAATTTACCTTTAACTATGGTAATAAAAATAATTACAAAAGTTACGATTTATAATGCCTAAAAGTAAAAGTATCCTATTAACATAATTTGGACCTAATGATTAAAAATATCAAATAAATTTTTCAAAATTCAAAACACAGAAGTTTCAGTAATTAATTTAAAATTAATCCCATTGTTGAGAAAAAGAGTTTTAAAAGTTAAAATGTTGTAAAAGATTGAAGTGTTTTTACCTATAAATTCAATGTAAAATTAATGCGAATGAAATTAATTATATTAAATAGTAAAAAAATATTCTATTTATACTTTAAAACCATTTAATATTATATTTTAACCACATAAATTATCTCGATGAAAAGAGTTGTTTTTAATTAAAATTTTGCATATTTTTACTGCTCATCAAAATATGAAAGTTATCAGAAAAATATCAAAAATTTATCCAAAGTAAATTTTTATATCTATATTAAAAATAACATGTTTATGTTATCATATAAAAATTATTAATGTGTCAAAATATTAATTTAAATTGGTTTTTCCATTCAAAGGTGTAAAATTAACCTGTAAAAATTACATCAAATAGGGTCTTATTCATAACCTATGACTAAAATATCCATTGGATGAATATAAAAAATATTTTATTAAGTATATAACACATATGTATCTCAATAATTTCATTACCAAAAGTAATTCACTCCAAAATACAAATATCTAATTGGTTTATGTTTTTGATAAACAATTGATAGCCAATGAATTCATAATGCATTTTCATAAGTTAGTTATAATTATTCCCACTAGCCTAACAACTAGGATATAACTGTCATTTTATAATAAGAGAATAACGAGGTTTGTTTAAACTCACGATTGCGTGCAAAGAAAGCTACTAAAGAATAAAAATTATTTAAAGAAAATATTTCATAAAAAAATCTAGGTGTTACATTCTACCCAACTTAAACTGAATTTCGTCCTCAAAATTCATCACTTGGTAATAAAGAGATGAGGATACCTCTCCCGCATAATATACTCAAGTTCCCATGTATCTTCTTCAAATTGGTGGTTCCTCCATAAAACATTAACCAAGCGAGTGGTCTTGTTTTGTATAACTTTTTTGTTATGATCCAGAATCTCTATCGGTTGTTCTTCATAAGAAAGATTTTTCTCTAGTGGTACAACTTATGATCTTAGTACATGTGAAGGATCAGGTATGTACTTTGTCAGGAGAGATACATGGAACACATCATGAACTTGAGAGATATTTGGTAGAAGCACCAATCGGTAAGCTACCTTCCCAACACGATCCAGTATTTCAAAAGGACCGATATACCTGGGGCTCAACTTGCCCTTCTTTCCAAACCTCATTACTCTCTTTCTGGGAGATATTCGTAAAAACACCTTATCACCCATTTGAAACTCTAGGTATTTTCTTCAGTTTTCAGTATAACTTTTTTGTTGACTCTTAGCTTCTCTTATGTGTTGTTGAATAGATCTGACCTTTTCTAACATTTCATCAAAAAGATCAGGTCCTAATAACTTTCTTTCCCCAACTTCATCCCAGCAAGTTGGAGTTATGCACTTTTTTCCATACAGGGCATCATAAGGATCCATCTGAATACTGGAGTGAAATATATTATTATATGAAAATTCCACAAATTGTAAGTGTTGATCCCAACCACCTTTGAAATCCATAGAGCATGTTATCAACATGTCTTCTAGAGTTTTAATTGTCCTCTTAGACAAACCATATTTCTAAGGATGATAAGAAGTGTTGAAACTTAACTCTGTATCCAGAGCATGCTGAATACTTCACCAGAACTTTGAGGTAAACCTCGGATCCCAATCAGATATAATGAAAAGTGGTACTCCATGAAATCTTACCACTTCCTTTACATATATCCTAGAAATTTTATCAAGAGATAAATCCTCTCAAATAGTAATGAAATGTGTCGACTTTGTAAGGAGATCAACTATAACCCATATAACATTATTGCCTTTGGATGTTTTGGGAAGTCCGATGACAAAGTCCATTGTAATGTTTTCCCATTTTCATTATGGTATGGCTAATGGTTTTAACATACCCTTATACTTCTATCTCTCATCCTTAAATTTTTGACAAACCAAGCATCGAGAGACACATTCTACGACATCTCTTTTCATGCTATCCCACAATAAGTGCTCTTACAGGTCCATGTACATCTTTGTGCTTCCAGTGTGAATAGAGAATGAAGAACTATGAGCCTCATCCAATAGATCTTTATTTAATTATAGTATGAGAGGAACACAAAACCTATTCCTGAATCTTATTATTTCATCATAATCAAGGTTGAATTCAGGAACGTTTCACACCTTCTTTTGTAACTCTACATCTTCCTTCTATGCCTATTTAATCTTCACTTGTATAGATAGTTGAACAATAATTTGATAAAGATAATATTTCTCCCCTTATATTATAATTTCAAGATCCATCCTTTTCAAATCCATAAATAATGTATCTTTCGTGATCCATGTCATGGATAAGCCTGCATGGTCTTGTTAACTTAATGCATCTTCCACCTTGTTTGCTTTCCCAGGGTGGTAATGTATTGAGTAGTCGTAATCTTTAATCAACTCCAACCATCTTCTTTGTCACATATTAAGATCCTTTTGTGTGAAAATATACTTTAAACTTTTATAATTATTATAAATATCACCCCTTTCACCATAAAGATAATTCCTCCATATTTTTAATTCAAAGATTAACCCAGCTAACTCCAAATCATGAGTTGGGTAATTTTACTCTTGGATTTTCAACTGTCGTGAGACATAAGTTATCACCATATCATTTTGCATGATAACACACCCTAGACCCTTCTTGGATTCATCACTATAGATCACAAACCTTTCTCCACTACAAGGAAGTGTGAGCACAGGTGCACTGGATAACCTTCTTTTGAGATATTTGAAACTCTCTTCACATTCCTCCGTCCAAATGAACTTATCACTTTTCTGAGTCAACTTGGTGAGTGGATTAGATAATCATGAAAAATATTTCACCAAATGTCGATAATATCTATCCAAACCAATAAAACTAAGGATCTCAATTACTATTGTTGGTCTTGACCATCTTTCAATAACCTTTGTTTTTGCTGGATCCACAGATACCCCCCCCCCTCTTGAAATTATGTGACACAAAAATGAAACTTTTTGAAGCCAAAATTCACACTTGGTAAATTTTGTATAAATATTATTCTTTCTCAGGGTCTTCAATACAATTCTCAAGTGATCTTCATGTTCTTCCTTTTTCATTGAATAGACAAGAATATCGTCTATAAATACTACCACAAACTGATCAAGATAATCTCTAAAGTATCTATTCATTAGATCCATGAAGATAGTGGGGGAATTAGTAAGACCAAAATGCATCAATATAAATTCATAGTGTCCATACCTTGTACAAAATGTCATGTTTGGTATATCATCCTTTTCTACACTTAATTGATGATATCCTTAATGATGATCAATCTTGGAAAAGTATTGAGCTCTTCTTAGTTGGTCAAATAAGTAATCAATGAGGGGAAGAGGATATTTTTTATTGATTGTGATCTTGTTTAGTTCTTGATAATCAATGTCTAGTCTCATTGTTCCATATTTATTATTAAAAAATAGAATAGGTTCTCTCCACGGTGACACACTAGGGCATATGAATCCTTTATCAAGATTTTGTTTTAGTTTCTTCTTCAATTCCTGTAGCTCAATTGTGGTCATTCTATAAGGTGTCTTTGAAATAAGCATAGAACTAGGTATGAGTTATATTGAAAACTAAAATTCATGCTTTGGTGGAAGACCTATAAATTTATCCAGAAAGACATCATCAAACTCCCATACAATGGGCGTATTCTTAATAATGAGTTTCTCCCCAACCATTTGAGATAATTAACCTTCATTTATTGGAATCAAGACCCATAATATGGAAGATATTTATACTGGAAGGTTATATTCATCATTGCATCGATAGATGATCATAGACTGATCTGGAATATGAAATGTGACTTCCCAACTTTTGAAATTGATATGAGATCTATATAAAGAAACCCAATCCATGCCAAGAATCACATCAAATTTCACTATAGTAAGGATCACCAAATTTGTAGGATGTACTCTCCCACAAACATCAATTTGAGAAGAATTTAAAACTTTTGATGAGACCGTTGTTCCATTATGTGTTTTCATAGATAACTCAACATCTAATTGTCGAGGTAATATGGATATAACCTTTGAAAATTATTCATAAATAAAATAGTGGGTGGATCCAGAATCAAATAAAACATTTTCTACATTAGAATGGATTGTAAGTGTACCTTTCACCACTTTATTAGCATACTCCATGTCACTGATAGTAATTTTATGTGACTTTCATTTTTCTTTGGCCTTAATAGTTTGTTGACGTTGAACATCATCAATAACCCTTAGATTAGCTCATTGATTGGCATAATTCCCCCATTTCCTTGCACTTGTAACATTGAATTGCAGGAGGTGCATTCTGTGTAGCCTTTTCGTTATTTGCATCATTAGAAATATTTTTCCCATCACTTTTCCATTAAAATTTTCTATGACCTTATTTTCCACACTTAAAACATTTACTAGTCCCTTTAATACAATTACCTCCATGTTTCTTTCCACACATTTAGCATAAAGAAAAACTCATCTTCTTTTCAGTGTGGTCTTTAGATTTTCCCTTGAAATCCATTTTTCTCTTCTTATCAAACCCATATGACTAATGGGTTACTCCAATATCCATCTCAAAATTGAGTTCACATCTAAAAATTTTCCCTTTTCTATTGAATTCCCTTATGTCTAATTCCCTTTAGAAACTTGGTTTTAAGCCACTAAAGAGTCCATTAATCTTACTCTCAGGTTGGATAATAATTCCCAAAGCGTACCTGGAAAGTCTTGTAAACTTTTCTTTATAGTTACCAGTGGATTCATCATCCTTTTTCTTAAATTCAAGGAACTCATTCTCCGTCTTTCATCAAAGAATACATTGAAATTACTTATTGAAAAATAAGTTCTTGAACTTGTCCCATTCCATGGAATCAATTTCATCTCTTTGCATCATATTCTTGATAAGATTCCACCATTGATCAGCTTCACCTTCCAAATGATATAATGCTAAGATGAAATTATCATTTTTAGAACATTGTAGAACTGAAAATATATTTTCAGTTGTACTGATCCATTTTTGATCCACTAATAGATCATAAGATCCGCTGAATGAAGGTGGATGCTGCCTCGGGAAGGATTAAACAGAATGTCACTCCCTCCTTTTCTCATTTGGAAGTCGTGCATGATTCATATATTGAGAAAGTTGTGTGATCATGGATACAAGATTTTTAATTCCATCTCCCATAACATTTTTTTTCTTAGGGGTACAATCATTGCATTGCTTGTTGTATTCAACATTAACGCGGTTCCTTCAGGTTCCATCCATTGACTAAAACCAAGAAGAATAGTGTGAGCAGCACTAATCATAATAGTAAAACTACATAATCAATAATAAATTTAAATTAATGACCCTTTAGGTTTTATACTAGGTTATTCATAGTCATTTCTAAAACAATAGGATTGTATCCTATTCTTAGACATATCCATAATGCTTTCTCATCCTAGTTTCCAAAGGTTAACTATACATTTCCTTTGATACTAACTTTATCGACCCGTACTTTGCATACATTGATATTACTTTAGAATTCAAGTAAATTCATTAAAAAATATAACAAAACCATGAATGGACTATATAGGTATAGTGTCTTTAGAAACTGGGAAACATAAACAACTGGTTCATAAAACATCTACATTGTCTCTCATTTATTTCTTCATAACTAGAATCCTTTTTGGCATATCTTACTTAATAACATTCTTCCTGACCTAGGGAAAAGAAACATAAGGGTGATCTCAAATGCTCATTAAGGGTTAACAAAGGAAATATCAATCATATCATATTCATAAGAACATAACATTTGAAAATCATATCTTGCATATAAAATATCAAAATATCATGTCATGGGATAAATCATAAAAGTAAAATGTAATACCAATATTCAAAACATAAGACATGAAACTTTTTGGAATTCACACATAAGAATAGAAAATCTTTTCATATTAGTAAAGGCTCATTTACAAGACTATCATAGCAGAAAAAGTCCAATACAGAACCAAGTTCACTCCTCGTTCTAGCCATGTATCACTGAACCAGATTTACTTGTCGTTACAACCATGTCTATCTCATTAGATATAAATATTTACCCAATGCATTGGATAGAGATATAGGTCCCACTATCTCAAAATTAAACCATTCTTATGTGTTTCATAAAAACATAAAAACATTTACCATAGCATAACCCATGAAATAAAATGGGTTTCTTAAACATCATTCCATCATAATTGATATAAAAAATGGATTTACTAAATAAAATTACATCATAAACAAAATAAAATCATTGTAATAAAAAATATAAAAATATAACCCAATTTAAAGAGTGACATATTAGATGGAAAATAATTTTGAGGAAACACTTGAAATTAATTCCTGAGGAAAATATCCCTTCTTTTTCCCAAAATGTTTTCTTTTCTCAAAATGCCACAGAATTTAAAAGAATATAATTTAGTTGAAAATAATCTTTAAATCGTGTATAGTATTATTCATGGAAATAAGATTTCATGAAATCATAAAAATCCATTCATTCTATATAAGTTAAAAAAACATTCTTCTCTTACTTTTGCTGGAAAGGTCAAAAAGTACCTCGTACCGAGAATTACAAAAGATTCCATTCATACCATTTAGTAAAAATTAACCAAGAGGTAAAATTGAAATTAAACAATTATAGAATGATATAAAGAATATTTTTAAATAAATATTTAGGAAACATGTATGTGGATGATAAATATACCCCAGTAAGTACTTACAAATAAACAATCTTGGATAAAAATAAGATTTGAAAAGTTATCCCTTTCCTTAGGTCTGATATGATTCGTACGTATTTGAAACTCCAGTATAATGATATAAATAATGTTACAGATTTATTACAGAATCATAATCATTTTTATGATAACATTTATGATCATATTTTCATCTGTTTGTTAGTAACATTTCGTTGTTACTCGTTATTTGGGTATTAACTAGCTTTATGTTCTTATGTATGTTTTGTTGGATCAGTTCTTATTCATATTTTTAGGTTATATTTATATCATTTATATAATTTTATTAGTATAATATAAATCATATTTATTCATTCAATTCATTTATATAATCATGGTTTAATAAATATTATGTATAACGAATCGCATCGCATTGGGGAAACGGTAAGTTGTACCTACGCACGAACGATGATATTGTTGTCATAATTGTTGAGTGGTATTGAAGTGGATGGTTTATAGTATATAAGAATTAATATAATGATAGAATAATCATATATAGTTATTATTTCTACCATTATACTCTTCTAAGTAAGGTGGTGGTGAAAATCAGATTACACCACGACGTGAAGACGGTAAGCCGTATGTACGCACGCGCGGTGATTTTCTTTTTCATAGGATGGATAGAAAGAGAAATAGGTTTTTTAATATTTATAATAACATATAAGTATATGAATGATACTTATGTTATTAATTTTTAATGAAACACCTAAAAAAGATGAAGTAGAAGAATAAATAAATCTGAAATAATCGGTAGAAGAGATTACCTCTTCCTCAATGTGCCTCCTTTAAATTTCCACTTAGGGCACTAGAGTTGGTATTTTGAGAAGACCAGAACCTCTATACTGTGACTAGGGAAGTTTATAATAGAAATTTTCATGTTTTTAATGATATTGAAGGCTCAAAATGTATTGAAGAGGAGAGAGAGGATGTTCCCTTTTATAAGAGAGGAGAGTGGCACTTTAGGAAACTCTCAAAAAATTAATTTATAATAAACTCAAACCCTACCCAAAAACCTCCAAAGATTCCCAAATTAGAATATGAGATTATATAAGGTTTTAATATCGTCAACCAATAAATTTTAGACATCCTATTTGTTCAATTTAAACCTTATATTCTTAATTGACACTTAGTTATTCTATTAACTTTAAATTTTGGTAATTATATTCTATATTTTTAATGGTAATGAATATTAATTTATATGGTGTTAATTTACAAAAAACGGGTAATTTATTCCATTATAAACCTTATAATTATCACTTCATAATTTTTAAATATTGTTATAATTTTTATTTAATTTAATTAAATATTATGTTTATAAAATGTCAATAGTGTGAATTTTGACACTATTCATTTATTAGACTTGAAATAAAATTCACAGAGAAGATAAATTCAAAGAAAAATATTTAATATAATAATAACATGTCATAGTAACCTATAAAATTAGTGGATCACATTAATTAGTTCATATGATTTTTTTTAATATTTTTAAAACCATTTATTTGATATTTCTATTAAAAAAATAATTTCTACATCACTATTTTGTCATCATTAATGGTATTTATTTAATATATAAAAATTATAAATAAATTTATATGATGTAGTTAATTATTTTATATTTACATATACTATCTATAGTCTATTTTATCTCCAAGTTATCCGTATATTAAAATTAATATACTTATATAAAATGAGATTGTGACATTTTGTCCATTTCATTAGTTTTTATTACATTCATGTCATTTTCTTAGTTAAGTGGCCATAAAGTGATACCATTTCAAAAAATATATGATAAGGGTATAATTAATCATAAAATATGTTTTTTAAAGGTTTTAAGTTAATTTTATAATATTATTTGTACCCTTAATTACATGATTTACCTTTAACCATGGTAATAAAAATAATTACCTGTTACTATTTATAATACCCAAAAATAAAAGTAGCCAAATAACATAATTTGGACCTACTGATTAAAAATATGGAATCCATTTTTTAAAATTCAAAACACATAATTTTCAGTAATTAATTAAAAATTAATCCCATTGTTGAGAAAACAGGTTTTAAAAGTTAAAACATTGCAAAAGATTGAAATGTTTTTACCTATGAATTTAAAGTAAAATTAATGCTAATGACATAAATTATATTAAATGGTAAAATATAATATATTTATACTTTAAAACTATTCAACATTATAATTTAACCATATAAATTATTTCGATGAAAAATGTTGTTTTTAATTAAAATTTAGCGTATCTCTACTGTTCATCAAAATATGAAAGTTATCAGAAAAATATCAAAAATTTATCCAAAGTAAATTATTATTTCATGATTCAAAATAAAATGTTTATGTTTTCATATAAAAAATTTTAATGTTTCAAAATATTAATTTAAAATGGGTTCTCCATTCAAAGCTATAAAATTAACCTTTAAAAAAATTATATCAAATAGGGTTTTATTCATAACCTATGACTAAAATATTCATTGGTTGAATATCAAAAATATTTTATTAAGTATATAACACATATATATCTCATTAATTTCATTACCAAAATTAATTCACTCTAAAATGAAAATATCTAATTTATTTATGTTTTTCATAAATAATTGATAGCCAATGAAATTATAATTAATTTTCATAAGTTAGTTATAATTATTCCTTCTAGTGTAACAGTTAGGATATAATAGTAATTTTATAATAAGGGCATCTCACGGTTCATTTAAACTCGCGATTTTGTGTAAATCATGCTACTAAAGAATAAAAATTATTTAAAAAAATGTTTCATAAAAAAATCCTGGTGTTACAGTATAGAGTTGGAAACCACTTAAGAGTGAATGGGGTCATTGGGAATGACTAGAAAATAACCAGTTAAATTCCTCACTAGCCTTAGTCTACTAACTATATTATGAAAAAACTATGAGGACCTCTTCTATGATACTTCATGTATCCCAGGGACAATGGAATTATAAGTTGGAAGAATTAACTCCTCGTACTGTGTACACCGCAAATGCAGTCCCTTATTGAATTAGGGACATAGAATTGAAATATAAACCCTAATAACGATGGTAGAACAATACGATTTTAGGTGTGTAGGTGAAATGATCCATCAATGATATGATCAATTTCTCTATTTATACTATTAAAAAAATAAATGAACATCGATGTCGAAAAAATAGATATTGTTTGTGATGCATCTCATCCATGGAAATTAGAATCTCAAGAGGGAGCTGCACCGATCATACAAGGTATCACTGGGTTACATAGTGATATCCATCACTTCAAATTTAAAATCATGGGGTTCATTTCATAGATATTGGTTTGAGAATTATGGTTATTCCCCTTTCCCATTGGATTATAGAAAAGGTGGATCATTCATGGAACTACACTTGGGATTTTTAGACAATATTTACTAGTATCATAACAATGTTTATTTCTATCTATTTCTTTTCTCTATTATACTCATTAGATGAGGTCATAAATTAGATCATTATGATCAAAGATATTGGAAATCAGTGGTATTAGAGGTTTCCTCCTACTTATGGTTCTTATGGTGATTTCTATGGTGGTTCACTCGGGATGTGAACCCCCATATAGTGTATACCATTAGAGTAGAGTACTAATATTTTTCTGAACTATCAAATACTCTAACTGGGTGTCTAGAATGAACAAGTGGGATGAATTTTCTCTCATATCGATGAAAAAAAAGATGGATCTCTGAGTGATGGTTTCTTCTATACAAGACACTTCAATTTCAACTGTTACTAGCTTATGGGTGTATTAAAATATGGGTGGAGTGGATGGGATGGGGATTGATCAATTCGATTAAGCCCATGCAATAGAAACTATGGAATTATGTCCTGGGAAAGTGAGCAACAGCTATAATAATGGGGAATTTCGATCATCATACCTAAAAGAAGAAATTTATGAGGGTAAAATGGATCAAGGTGGTTTATAAATAGGTATATTAGGTTATTAAAAAATGGAAACTATGTTTTAAGGGACCATGGATACCATATGGGAATACCAAATCACCAAGAAAATTGTCCTTAATTCGTAGCATTGATACAAAATGATTGATATGATTAATCAATACAATAATATATTTTAACCTATAAATGGTTCTAGTGCTTCCAATGGAACAAAAGTTCATCCTATATATTCCACCACACTCCAAAGGGTCTGTATGTGAAATTTTTTTCTATGGTGTTCAACAACGTGCCTAATCCATCCTACATGGACACATTTTTCCTTGAGGTGAGGTGTGTGTATAGATTACCAAGTAATGCATTAGGATTTTAAACTTATTATCACAAGCTCAACACCTACTAAACCCAACACGCATTTGACATGTGTCTTGTGCATATATGGGCCATTAAGTCATTTTGTTGCACTAGTACACTCAAATAATGATTTTATGCCTTTAGATTCATATTCCCCGTAGGAGTATCATAGATGGAAATCCACGTCATATCCCACACCACATCATGGATCCACTAGGTGGATGATTGACTTTGAGTGTTTGAGATGTCCACCACCTTATTTTTTTCAACAAGAAATTTTCAGGCTAGAAAGAAGGCTTCCAATTCTTTCCCTGAACCAAAGGAAAGTGAATGGGAATCGATTGGGCATGATTTAATATTTATTGTTTTCATGTTTCACCCATTTACCATAATTTAATTCCTAATTCCCATCCAGCTAATATAGAGTCGTAGCTTGACTAGCCGATAGAATGTATGGGGACGATCATCAAACACTAATATAAAAGTCAAGTGGTTCACTACTGACTACGGTGGCTCTATAAAGCCAAGTTCTAGTAGCACTTGGAAAATCAAATGGTGTGAAATTGAACAAGCACATTCATGATATATGGGATTCCCAAAGATATTTAGTGTGTAACATTTCATTGATACTTTATTTCTATAAAATGAGGTAGGTTATCTAGGATCTGACCAATATGATTGCATGGTAGATCACATATTCCATCAATCACCACATACATGGTATGATTTATTGATTAAATATTGAGTGAAATTCAACTAGAGAATGGAACCCTTTTCATGAATGAACCCAATTCCCGGAACCGTAAGACCCCTATTGGTCCTTGAACCCACAAAATTTTGTGAGGTCTGGTATCGAAGGTGGGGTAGATCTGGTGTTCGTTGTCATTCTATACCTACAACTACTACTATGACATCATTCATGAAACATATTTTATTTTTTGTATTTCATTCCCAAATTTAATCATTCCCATTGGTTTGATAAATGAGATGATCCAGTTCCCCTGTAGCACAAGGCATTGTCATTTTTTGATAGGTGCTCATGGATAAGCTAAAAATGGGCCTTTCCTACTTATTTCCACCTTCCACTAAGGGAAAGTCATGTGTGTATACTATTGAGTCTGAGTATTCCATACTTTAATGATTCCATTAGCAAGTGGTTATTTGTGATTGAATTTCATCTAGGTCATTAACTAGATCAGGTTCCATCAGGCTGACACTTTTTGAAGATGGAACTATGGGAGAAAGACAAACAACACCACATCAAGTTAGGGGATTTAATATGACCACAAAGCTTATTTCAAATCCAACTTGGTAGCTAGAAAATGATTTTCTTGAGAGAGTGAAATAATCATCTCAAAATGCAACATGGGAAGTGGAAAAAACTAAACCTGAATTGGTATAGTTTTCATTGAAATGGTGGTTGAAGAGATGGACATAGGGTTCATATCACATTGGAGGGGGTAATTCTAGTATTCATGAATAAGTTTCTTGTCCATTAGTCATTAAAATGGGATAAATAAGGACTTGGGGTTTTGGTATATATTAGAGTATTATTTCGGTCATACCATGTTGAACTAGGCTGGAATTTTTCATATATGATATATAGTTGATGGAATATAGCCTCAACTTATCAACATGAAATGAGAATATGGTTTTACATCCACTGTATTCTAAAATTATCAAGATATATTTAATTATGGAATTGAAGTGTGACCATGATCACTATTGGATAATGTGGAAATGATTTATCCAATGCACCACACCATCTCAATACCAATACAGTGCATTTGGCCATCTATTTTTTTCATACACTTGAGAAGGAACAAGTGGTATATGATGTGGGATTGAGGGGATCATAAATAATCTAATAAAATAAAAATGGGGTTGAAATGGTATGGAAATTTCAAAAATCAAAGCAATGGGTTTACTATGAGGTTTGGGGGCTCAGATATGGCCTACTATGTTGCACGTACATGATGAGGTTGTTTAAAAAATTATGTCTGCTTGAGTGTTGCATCATTGATGTTCATTACTCTACTCTAATAGCGTGTTAAGGGGTGTTTTTTTCATTTAGAGGAATTTTATTGGGGGTATTTCATCAGGTAGGATTCCATGGTCTATTCATCAATTGGAGTTATTGGTTACTCGATTACTAGGGCGGAATAGTTGAGCTTAAGTACTACATATTGTTAGTCTAGTATGATACACACCACTAGTGATATATTCATGGGGTTAGGGGTCATATGTAAAAAACCGTTGAGACCAAAAATTCCAAAACATTGCGTTGATATCAAACATGAGGTACCATTGGCCCAATCCAACACCCAAAGGTACCGAGTCTTATTTCCTTGAAATTTCTACCGAGATCCCCATTGCAACTCCAGTGAAACCTCGTGCACTCCTTGATATTGAATAGGGATAATTCATGTATCCCATGTTTTTCCTAAACTTATAGGGATAGTAAATCACATTATAGGACCTGACCTTTGTCTACTACCTATATTATACTGAACCTAAGAGGAATTGTTGAGTGATAATACTATGGAATGGGGAACTTTAACCCTATCAACTACCACCTAAAAACCTAGTTAGTGAAGTAACTATGAAATAGAGTACTTATACCATGTGGTGTTTCTAGGAGTAATAAAAGATTCCTAAAATTTCTCCATGGATCTTCCATTCATCATCTTGGTGGTAGAATACAATATATCAATTGAAAACAACATGCACTCATAGGTGATCCCATGAGGAAAAAGTAAGAATCTCAATAACCACTCCCAAGGAAAAAACATATATTAGGATGAATGGAATCAAACCTAACTTAAATATTTCTCTATTTGGGTTAATATAGGCCAAATTCAATTTCAATGTTCAATAGGTATATGTGATTTGAGTGTTTCAAGGAATGAGATGGTGGATGGTACAAAATCAATGGGTGTTGGTGTTGCTACAATTTCATTATCTAGAGTGGTGGTTTGAATTGAAAACATGTTCAGTGTGTTGCTTAAATCCATGGTGCAAAATATTTAAATGAGAAAAATTTCATTTGGGTATGTTATTTTGGGGTTCATTATGACCAAATCTATAGCCTCATTTTCCTCAATGATAGAGGGTTTCTCTCATCTACATTTCAAACTGGTTCACCCTATTTCCCCTGGTCATTATTAGGGATAATTTATTTATTCTAGGGTTTTACTAGTCATAATTGAGTCTATAAAAAGATACATGAAGTATCCTAGGTTTTTCCTAGTCTCAGAGGACCGGTGAGTTCTTATAAAGTTCCTTAGCCAAGTGTACTCAATAGGTGGTATGTTCAAGATGGCATTTCATGATTTCTCAATTAATTATTTAATGACCATTGTCTTGACCCCCTAGAATTCCCCTAAACCTTCACTATTCCATTAACTCTTGAATTTCAGTGGATATAATTCATGTAACCATTGAAAAAGCACAATGGAGCGACTCGACTAACCAGGAAAGAGTACTTTTTAGTGCTCTAGTACAATAATAGAAATAGGGAAGACGACATTAGAGGTACCATAAATAATCACTAGTGTGGAATGAAATCAACTATATTGGGTGTCATAGAATTCCACCATAGATGCATCGATCTGTGTTTTTTTCATTGGTGTACTCACAGTCTCGGTATTGTTCCCCTTTCTCATGTCAGTACGATAGACAATATACTATTGATTATCATAGAATATATTTCCTCCTATTACTATGTTTGATTTTTTTCCTTAATAGGACATAAAATGATATACTATTTTCATAGAGTGGTGATCCGATGGGGTCAAACCATGTAAGATAGGACGGTTCAAGTGGATCTTTCATTCATTCTAGTTAGTCAACTGATGATGTGAATGCCAAAAGTAACAAAGATAATCTATTCAGGAACTTAATTCTGTGGTAAATGAAACTACTAATCATGATCCACTCAAATTAGATGGTATATTCTAATATACTTTTCACCTCTTTGACCATGATATGGATTAGATCAAACATGCCTATTGTTTATTAAGGATTTTTTTTTCAACCTCATCATGGATGGAGTTAAAAACATAATTGTTGACGAAATATATGGAACTCTTATATTCTATAATAAATGAGATCTAAAACATAGAATAATATAGGTAGTAGATTAAATGGTTTTTATTTCCATGTATCTATCTTCTTTCTCTCACTATCAAGATAAAAATGGGATGAATGTTCCAACACATAACAGATCATGCTTTGGTTCTTGTTAGTTTCCATATATGAGGTTTTCTCATGGGGGCCATTGGATATCAATAAAAGGATACATTAATGATGATATTAATATTGATTTTGATAAAGGGGTTGTAACCAATGTAGAAGGGAAATCTATATTGTTTTCTATAGGAAACTATATCAAGCAGTGCTTGTTATGACCTGACCATGACTAGCTCATGAATGTTTTGTACCATCTAAATCATTGCCAAGTGTATGTGTTATATGTTCACTTATGATTGTGATATGATTACATCCCCATTATGTTTTATGTTAAGTGAATGTGGTGTTAGGTAATAGGGTGGATATGTATCCCTGGGTAATGGAGGCCTGATACTAAGCTCCAGGGATGGAGTATTCCCCTAGGTGTGTGTGACATGTTGGTTCTGAGCAGGGGATGCCACCCCTCGGGTGGATGGATATTTTTTCTATGGATAGAGGATACACCATATGTAATTTAGATATGTGGGTTAGGGATATAACCACCAACACATATTTAGATATTACAGACTACCCTGATAGGGAGTCAGTGATTGAGCATGTATACTGGGGGGATTTAGACCCTAGGTTTTTATCTCATGTATATTGGGGAGAGTTAGACCATGTTTTTTCGTCTCATGTATATTGGGGTGAGCCCATACCCAGTGATTAGCTTCCATATACCAAGGTGATTAAAATCCCTAGTGATTACATTGGTTGGAGCAATTATGGGACATTCTCATAGACACTATGGCACTAAACAAAACATGTATGGTCAGCCTCAGGTGTCACCATAGAACCCAATGGATTGTAGTGATTTATTTATTTATTTTTAGTATGTAATTTATTTATTCAATCATGTATCATGATCATACATTGAATTTACCAGTTATGTATGGGACTGTGAAGTTTTTTCCCTACTGAGTTGTAACCAAACCCTTCTCAGGTGGTCATGACACTTGGGTACCTGAGAAGACTTCACTGATCATAAGTATAGGTTGGGAAGAGGCCTAGGATGGGGTATGTTCAGATATCTAGGATGGGGTATAGATATGTATGGGGTATGGCTCAACTACTTGGTAGATCCTATTGATTTATTAATTTATTTATTTCATGTGGGATATGCCTAGTGGTTTATCGACTTGTTTGACTGTGAGTTTGTAGGTATGTTGTATTTCATTCCATTATTAGGGGTTTTGCTTATTTATTTTGTGTACATTGATTATGTTATGGATTAATTTTGGTTATTTTTCATGATTACACACTCTTACATGGGGGTATTTTCTCACCAATGTCACACCTTGGACCCTCATTGCTAGTTTTTAGACTCTGACATACGGGAAGGCTCACCCGGGGTCATGTGGAGACCCAGTATGGTTATTATACTATGTGAACCAAAGAGGGGATGTTACAAAGTGGTATCATAGAATTTATTTCTGTTTATATTAGTCTTTATGGATATGGTAGAAAGGTGATATAATAATGTATCAGAGATTCTAATGAAACCTAGACTGGTGAATCACAAACAACTTTTCTAGTGGAAGTCTATGTTATCAAGGATATGGTATTTATGTTATTATTTTCCCTATTATGATTATAGGATTTCACCTTGGGTCACTCACATATTATTTTTAGGTTCATTTTAATCATGGAGTTTTTTCTCTTGGCCCATAGAGGCAAGAATAACCTCATGAATGATTTTTTTCATGTAGGACTCACATGAAATGTGCCTTCTTATGTGTGATTATAATGATGGTGAGAGTTTAGTTGTTTAAAGTAAAAAAAATTCTCATATGGTTTTCACTGTATAAGTTGTTGGTGTAATTCTACTCAACTAAGTCATGATGTATTTCCTTCTGATGGAAGGTCATGTGGATCTATGTAGGGGTGATCCTTGATGATGATGGTGTAGTTATCTAGTACATGGTAGGTGAAAAGCCCGTTGATGGTCCAGTATTGGAACATGATTCATAAATGATGGTTTTACCAGGAAAAAGAGTTTGGATACTTAAGTTTTCATCAATAGTATATGTGGTGTTTTCCTATATTGGTTCTTGGTGGAATTCTAATTTTCTGAACAATTTCACTATGCTTTGGTTGGTATGGGTCATATCAGGGTGACGCCATTATCTATATGTATGAAAATGTGACCTAATCCCCTAGGGAGTAGTTTGATGTGTTGATGCTCAGAGTGGTTGGGGGATCTAGGAGTGGGCGATTGATTTTGAATGTGATTCTTGATGTGTATATGTAAGACTTGGGATGGATATGTTGGAATGTGAGCTACTGAGGTGATATGTGACATGGGAGTGGGATTCTTCCTATGAGTATTTTTAAGTGTTTTGTGACCTTGTGTGGAATGACTTATGGGTTAGGGGGGAGAGGCTAGTTTTTTAATGTTCCACTCAATATAGCAGTGAGTTTCTTATTATGGATGAGATGAGGTGTGATATGTGTGGGGGTAACCCGTTAGAAGGGTTTGACCAGTTTTTTGAGTTCTTTAAAGGATATAAGCATTGGTATATTCTTAATGTGGATATCGGTGCACATGATGTGCTTCTGGGTATGGGATACAAGAACGCTGATGCCATAGATGGTGTGAATATGAAATGCGCAGGTAGTTTCATTACCTTGATATAAGTTCATTAGAGTTTTTGTTGGGGATATGGTTTAGTCATAGGAAGGACTTTAATTTTGCGATGATGAGAACCTTCAGTGCTAGTGCTTGGTATCAATACTAATTTTGGAGGCTAAGATGGGTAATATTCATAGCCCATGTGTTTTCAGATGTGTTTTTAATGAGGTTAATAATCATGATACTAGGTTTAAAAATCTATAATAGTTATAAATCATGGATAGATGCTTCTGGTTAAGTGGGGATGATCAGGTTAGTAGGTGACCATGAAGTAGAACTAGACATAGGTGAAAATGCCCAATTTTAAAGAGGAGTACCTAGGGAGCTTCTGACTTAATGAGACTACAATAATTTTGGATCATGGTTAGTGGTTAGGCATGAGATCTTAGTATTGATTGCATAAAAATAATAGGATAATGTGGTAGGTAATGATATATTGTGGTACAAGAGCGTAAACCAGTTTTCATATAAAAATACTAAGTTAGTGAACATCATTCATTTTCAGTGCCATTTGGTTGATAGAGTAGTGAAATGGGTCATTTATAGGATGTTAAGGATGATTGGGTTATGGAGGAACCTAAGTGATATAAAGGAAGTAGTATTGAGGTGGATTTAGTTTAGGGCCACTATCATAGTGTTGTGTCTAGTGTTCTTTGAAAGAGTGTGGGTCGTGGAGGAACGAACTCATGTTTGTAGGGTTGTGGGTGTAATGAGACTGATCATTGGATGGTAGAGGTTGTTATTGGATGATGATGAGTTAGATAACATAATTTTGTCTCCTTAGTTAGTGAACAATATATTTTTCATTCCGATGTGATGTTTGATGGAGTCTGTGAAATGGCACTGGTCTTGAGATAGTTTTGGTGTGATATGAGGGTGAATCATATTAGAGATGCGCTAATGCTCATAAGGGGAGTACGATTAAGGATCTGGTTTGTCAATGATCCATCGGAGTAATTTCAGTAAAATTTGGGATCAGACATTTTTGTGGATGTCGGATGACTGAAGTATTAGTGATACTTTTCAGTGATTATAAGTGTTATCATGGAGAGGTTGTAATATCCCTTATCGGTATGTGAGTGAAAATGCTAGAGGAAATTTGGATCATTGGGTCTTTTAGAGGTTATATTTGAATTTAACTTTATAGTTACATTTTAAAAATTTTAAAATAACTAAATGGTGGTTTTAGACATGAAATGTGAATTTGAAGAATGTTTTTATTCTCAAAGGAGCGTCATAGTAGGTTCGGGATGGAAGGGATATTGAATTTCTACAGCCACTTGCCACTAATCAGTGGTTTGTTTTTGTGTTTGTTTTTACTGGGGAGAAATACAATATTTTTATGATTTATACCCTTATATTTTAATTTTTTGTGAGGCCTAGTGGAGGGTATTTTGGTCTATACCCCCCCCCTCATTCTCTTCCTTGGTTCCCCCTTGATATAGGGTTATTTCTTTTGGCATTTTTGGTGTTTCGAGGTACGATTTCATCACTATTGATCTTCATCCTTCCTTTCCTTAATCTGTATTAATTTATAGACATACCAATTTATGAATTTGATGATTATTTCACTAGATTATGGTTAAATTTTATGAAAATGATGTAATTTTTCTCAATCGCATAGAGGATATCCCATAATGGGTTCAATACACCGCCGCTCATCATTTCAGTGGAGGTATGCCATCATATCATTTTTTATATATTTTCTAGTTAATATTAAATTAAATTAAGTATTTAATCAATATATAATGTTATATATTTGGACTAGGATGATACCATTAGTACATTATGTACCTCCCATGTGATTTTGGTTTCGATTTGAGAGCGACCTAGTTTCTTATTGAGTTGTCAGCGGTTATTCATGTTAAATTAAATTTTAAATCAATTATAATTTTATATAATTTATATTTATAATTAATTATAATTAATTATAATTAATTATTGGACCTTTTTATGTGATCTATGTTCCCGGGGTGTTAAACAATGTGTTGGAAATCCTCATTAGAGATATTGGGTTATGAATTTAAAGAGGAACTGGTTCACTTATAGGGTAGGTGGTATTTTTTTCATTCCCCTTTGGTAATGTAAGTTTGTTTATGTTGCATGTGGAATGTGGTCTCACCACCATTGAAGTATAATTAATTAAATTAAATAAATTTTTTATAATTAAAATTAATCTCTCTTTTAAAACAAAAATTATTATTACTATAATGAATGAAGTATCAAGGCCACGAGGGATCTTATGCACTAGCTTATTGTCTTAACAACTGACAGCTAGGGAATTATTTGTAAATGTAAACCTTGATAGGTATGGGACCTAAGGGGTGTAAATAAAAAGAAATAATTAAATGTGATTTAATATCCATCTGGTAGGATCCCTTTTATACTTTCATGTTGTGGGGTGGATTGAATTAGCATTGGTCAACCCCAGTTGTCCTTAGTAGACCCTTATTTAGGTTCCCTTGGAACTTCCTTGTTAAGGGAGGTGGTGAATTTACTAATGTTGTCCCTGATGAGCATTTATGAATTA
Organism: Viscum album; assembly: GCA_963277665.1. Taxonomy (NCBI): domain Eukaryota; kingdom Viridiplantae; phylum Streptophyta; class Magnoliopsida; order Santalales; family Viscaceae; genus Viscum; species Viscum album. Next base: position 565,589,026 of record OY728153.1, on the reverse strand, counting down.
TGAGGTGTCTTATAGACTGTAATTAAGATGATATGACATGATATGTGAGATAGTATTTTTACAATATCTTTAGTGAAGTCAGTGGAGCATGAAACATATGGACCAAGAAGACATACTATAAAATATGATGTTTCCATGGACCTGGATGGTCTTTGAGTGAATCATGTTAACCGATGAGATTATACCATGTAGGGTTCCTTTCCATTCAGCGACTTAGGGGATTTTGATAGGTGTTAATTGATGAAGACCCTAGAGAGGGGCAATGCATGGTATTTAGAATTTCATTACTAGGATTGATCTTTATTTTGGTAAAATGGATAAGCAATAAATTAAATGATTAATAATGGAATGGGTAATATGATTCATGGATATGAGGCCCTGGTGATTGTGTATTCCCCCAAGTGATTTCTTGTTTATTTTATAGCTTTAGGGATGATGGATACCCTAAGTTCATATCATGGATGTTCACTAATGATCTGGATATCATTGCAGCCCCTGGATGTTTTTCTGGAGTTGGTGTTATAAAACCAACATTTATTAGTTTGGATTACATGTATATTATAAGATTTTAATATTCATTAAACATATTATTATATATTGATTATTATTATTCATTACTTTGATGTAATAATGTCTGAGGGTATCTATCACATTGATAAAGTCATAAAAGATCCCTCCCATGATGAGAACCTTGAAATGACATTATGATATTCTTAAATACATTTTTTCGATCAAATAAAATTTTATGATGGGGAACATGGTATGTTGAGTGGAAAGTGTGGGTACTCATAAGTGGATGAGAATTCTTCTCATGAAGTTCAAACTTGGTAATCTCCAAGATAAGAGATTATGAGAATATGCTCATTAGTAGGAATTCTATATATTTATGTTTCATTAGATATTCCTATATTAGAGCATGTATAATAGTACTTAGGCTTTAATATTGTCATTAATGCATGTCATGACTCCCACGATTATATTTACTGACCAAAACCATGATGCCATATATTTTCAGGAAGTAGGGTTTGATGGGTAAATCATGAATGATATGTTATTAATGGATATGATGAGGAAATATTATTACCTTCCATATTTATTAAAGTTTATTTCTGAACCCTTTGATTGGAATAAAACCACCACATTAAATTCTACAGACATAGTGTAATGGTGTGTATATTTCAGATAATCAAAGAAAGACATATCAAGAAAACAAGTTGATAACGCAGATGTGAAACCTTCTTGATGAGTTATTATGACTACGTGATTATATTAAACAGTGAGTGTTCATATGTGGTTGTCGATGTTGCGATATTACGTTTTTTCACTTGGGTGACTTGACCCATTTATAGAGTGAAATCTTGTAATTTACACAATCCCACCTAATGCCAATGAGAAATTATCCTAGAGGGGCACATACTAAGTGTTTATGTTGATCTCAATTAAATTATATTTGGATTTTACTAATAGAATAAATATTATTATCAAGACGAAGGAATATTTTTATTCATGTTTTACTGATCTTAAAAATTTATTGAATATTTAATAAATATTTATTCTTTGTTCTATGGATAATTATTTATTTATGAATAAAATATTTATTTTCATATTCAATGAATGTTGAGGAGTTGGATAAGACCAAGATCATGTCTGGTGATGAATATTAATTTTCAAGTCGGTAAAATAATATTTATCATTCTATAGGTATCACACACCATAATTTTTTTTAAAGGCAATGTCCTGGTTAACGACCAAGACTAAAAATAGATTTATCAAGCGAGAGGATTACAGAAGTCTGAAAGAGGGGATTTTATTACAATCCTTAGTAAGGAGAGGGAGGAGGTCATCCAGAAACTCATCAAACCACGTAATGGCCTGGTCGATCCCCTTGTTTTAAAGAGCATCTACCACCATATTAGCTTCACGGTAGGCATGGGTGGCAATATATCTGATCTCCAAAAGCGAGTTCAGGAAGATCTTCCAACTCGCAGTAAGAGGCCAAGAGAGGTGGACCTCCCCATTCCAAATAGCTTGAACAATTGTGGTGGAGTCAGTTTCAATCTAGATATTGTTCCAGCCTTTATATTTGACAAATTGGATGGCATGGATGAGAGCCAGCATCTCAGCTTCAAGGGAGGAAGTGATCCCACAGCTGCCATAGAAACAGCCATGGCAGTGACCCGTGGAGTCTCTGAAGATTTCCCCACAACCCGTAGTTCCTGAATTTCCTTTGGAATCCCCATCCACATTGATCTTGATCCATCCAGGAAGTGGGTATTTCCAAAAGACTTCAAGAAAACGTTTTGGCTGAGGAAATATGCCTTAAATCTGCTGATGCTGCAAGATCACAAAGTCACCGATCATGTTGTCACAATTGGATTTCTGGATCGAAGCAGCATCTTTAGTAGCAGTCAGTATTCTCATGCGACCTTCAATGAGATTGGTCGAGTGATTATTGTGAATAATGGTATTTCTATCATACCAGATAATGTGTAGGAGCTCTGCCATGATAGATAGGAAAAGGTTTTTGATTTTTGGTGAAAATTTAAGCTCCACACAATGCTTTAGCTGAAAGAGGACATTGTCAAAAGAAGGACATCTGCAATCAAATATGTCAGCAATAAAGTTCCATATAGCAAAATCCTTAACACAAGATAAAAAATATGGTTGATATCTTCACGGTGTTGGTGACAGTGAGGGCATTTAGAACAGAGTTGAATTCCAAAAGATTGAAGATAAGTCTTAGTAGGGATACACTTGTGAGCCAAGCTCCAAATAAGATTAAGTATGGAATGTTTAATCTAAGGTTTAAAAAAAATTAACTAGGAAAAATCAGATTCAGAGTCAAATAAATAATGATTGTAAAAAAATTTAGATTCAAGCATAACATTGTGAGCTGGTTCCCAAACCAGCAGGTCATCATCGCTAGAGAAAGGGTATCCATAAACCACCTGCAAGATGGAGTCAAGTATCTCTAAGGTTCTGGAATACAACACTTCATTTATAGTTCAGTTAATGCTATTAGGTGAAGTATTAGGAGGAAGTATGGAGATAAGCGGGGATCCAGTCCAGTTATCCAGCCAAAAACAAATGGTGGAATCCATGCTAACCATCCATCTAGAGTTATTCATGATGCTGAAAAACGAGTTTCTTAGAGAGGGCCAAAGAGAATATTGGACATAGTTGAGATTCCCATTTTTTAACCTCATAAGAAATTTATTTATAAGGAAACCAAGGGAGTCAGAGGTGTTATTGATCAGTCTCCAAGTGATCCTTACTTGGAGGGCCTCATTGAACAACCTGATATTTTTTAATATCAAGGGCACCCTTCTCAAGAGGGGTGCAGTAGGACGACCAGGGGATGGTAACAAGTTTTCTTTCAATGATGTTGTTGTTCCAGACTAAAATTTTAATATAAGTATTAATTATCTTAAGAAGACCAAGGGACCACTTATAGATCATGAGGGAATAAACCAATTTGGAGATAATGGTCTATTTCACAAGGAAAATCCTGACAGACATGGACAGGGATTTCCCTCTCCAGGAAGTAAGCTGATTGATCACTTGATCAACCACATTATTAAAATAAATATCTTTCAGTCTGCCCAAAAAAATGGGAACTCCAAGATAAGTAAACAGACAAGAACCTTCTTTAATGCCAAGATTATCTATAATGTGACCTTTTCCGGAGAGGGGGAAGGATTTTTCAAAAAAAAATAAAGGATTTTTTCCAACTGATGGATGGCCCGGAAACCTCTTCATAATGGGATAAGGCTTTTTTACGGTAAAGAACGCTCTATTTATTTCAATTGAGGAAAAGAATTATGTCATCGGTGTAAAGGATATGGGTCAGGAAAGTTAGATTTCTGTAATCTGAGATAGGGTTTAGTTTACCTTGAGCAATAGGGGAGGAAAGCAATCTACTAAGGTAGTCTTCCGCAATAGCAAAGAGAATGGAAGAAAGAGGATCACCTTGACAAACTCCTTTAGATCATTTAAAATAACCCTTGGTGGAGCCATTAACCAGGATTGATATTGAGGCAAAGTTGAAGAGAGAGTGAATCCTACTAATTAAGACATCATTGAAGCCAAAATCTTTAAGAACATTGAAAATGAAAGTCTATTCAATAGTGTCAAAGGCCTTCTTAACATCAATCTTTATGGAAATGTTACCTCCTCGGGAGACTTTGTTTAAAGATTTGGTGCATTCTGAAGCAAGGAAAATGCAATATTGTATGTATCTACCTTTGATGAAACCAAATTGATTCCAGGAAATGATTTTGTTACTTAGAGAAGAAATGCAATTGGAAAAAAGTTTGGTAATGATTTTTTAAATAGAATTTATTAGAGAAATGGGCCTAAAGAGATGAATTTTAGAGGCATTGGGCACATTTGGGATGTGGGTGATAAATTGAGCATTTAGACCATAAGGAAGGGAACTAGTCTTAAAAAATGTTTAACATGTTTACAACATCTATGTGGAAAACCTCCCAGTGATGTTGAAAAAAACCATTATTGAAGCCATCAGGACCAGGGGCAATGTCAGGATTCAGACTGAAGACTGTGGCTTTGATTTCATCATCCAGGGGTGGAGACAAGAGAAATAGATTGTCATCTTCATTGATCAAAGTCAGGATGATCCCAGGAAGAATATTCTTGTTAATATGAGGACCATTGAAGATATTTTTAAAATAAGTGACAACATGATTAGAGATGGCATATTCAGAGGAAAGAATATTGTCATTCTCTTTCAAATACACACCATAAAAGATTATTATTATTATTATTATTATTATTACATGTAATGAATATTGATAAGGATTATTATATTATTTAAGGGATAGTGTGTAGTTAAACAATATTTTAACATAAACCTTATCTGTATAAGTATATAGTTATGCCTATAATGTAAAGTTAATCATGATTTGAAAATCGTTGCACACCTCTAACTACTATCTCCATTCCTCATCCTATCTTCCTATATTCCTCTCAAAAATGAGAAGCACTAGGGAGATTCCTTTAATCCTAGAGGAATTAGAAGCAATCAAGATGAAAACCATAAGATGATAGATATTTTGTGCTAGTACCCAGTGATCCATCGATGTTACTCGAAGATCAAAGAAACATTTGTTAATCACATCTAGAGGGATTATATAATTGGATCCTACCAGTAGAATGATGGAATTCCAAAAAGGGTTTAAGAGGATCAAAAACACCATCAAAGAAATTTTTGATGATAAGGTATCATTTCCTTCAATCATATTTAAATTAATTATAAATTTAACCTACAAAGACCCTCTATTTAGGTTCTAGGTTCCCTAATGAAAATATTCAGTGGGAAATATTTTTATACATGATGTTTACATATTTTACAGTTTTAAAAATGATCTATAGAATCCAAAAAAACCTCTATGGTTATACACCCACTAATGTGATTCTATTGTGCATGGAACCTGTAAGTGGTATCAAATTTTTCACATTTTAAATTTTTAATTATTTATTTTATTCTTGGTCTATTATGTTCAATAGTGGTTAGATATTTCATTTCAAGAATATTAATTATTTAATACATTTTAAATTAAAATTATTTAAAAATAATAATTATCATTATCTAGGGTTTAATTTTCTTAAAGGAATAAGAACAAATGAAGAACAATTGGAGATTATATTAACATATTCCAAGAATTATGATCTATAAGACTGTGTAACATGGAATGTAGACAATATAAACATAGTATACCAAATTGCACTGCATCTGGACATACCATAGGATACACAACATGTCAATCAGTAACTACATGCAGTGTATTTATTTCAAACTACATATAGATCAAGCCAACCATTCACATGGATTGTTGGATTACATGGAATATAGATGGAATACTTTTCATTTAGTCTACATGGTTTAGTGGTGAAATTAACACAAATAGTGTGGTCAAATAAATATTTAAACCCCACATGAGAATGACATCCTAGAGAATTAATGAAATAAATAACATATAGCTAGTATAGATGGTGTGTAGTACATTATTTCCCATTTCATATATACAGACCGAGTTATTTGGAAATTTATGCAGACACTTGTCTAGCATAATACACAGCGTGTAGCTGGAGTGAAAATCATGTGGTCATGTGTTCAAAGAACACACATATTTCTTTGGTGGGTTATTAGAACACATAGAAAGAGTGATATATGGCATGTAGTTGGCTAGAATATTCCAATTATTCCAGTTGATGTACACACCAAATTCCCAAGCATTAATCCCGAGTACACAATATTCGAGGAACATGATTTGTAGCTCATAAGTACATTCCATGTAGTCTACCAATAAAGTACATAATTAAATTATATTAAATAATTAATTATAACATTAAAACCTTATTACATTTATTGTAACCCTATGTGTTTGATATTTTTATATAGGTTTTAAATAAATAAAAATTCTCAATTAATTTATTGTAATTATCTGTAATTATTGTTCATTCCATTTATTTTCCATGAACACTTTTATGATGGGTATCTCTAAGAGAATTCTGATGGTCATTAAGATAAAATGGAATTAATTAATAAATTAATCCATGCATGTTTATCTTAATAATAATAAAAATAGAATTTAATGTTAGATAATATACTTTTATGTATTAACTATATATGTATGACCATTCATGAGCATGACCAAGAACTGTGTGTATTGGTTTTATATAATTTAATTTACCGCATGGATTTTTGATTGTCAATTATTAAATTAAAATTATGGTATGTGATTTATCCCTCCCTCCTTTATTATGTATGACCTACATTTCCAAGGTGATTTATGTAATTCCCCTTAACCAATCCTTTGGTTCCCCTCACCTGTGTGCAATTTATAAATACATGTAATTAAAAAAGTATCTGAAGGTGCATAAGGATGGTTAAAAATGGGACCGAGATGATTCCAACCAAAGTGATGCACATGTGGATAGGTGTAATGCTTCAAATCATGATAAGACTGACACAATGAGCTTTCCCCTAGGAAATAGATTGGTTTATTATCTAATCAATACATAAATTGTTAGGTAATCTCATGATCATGTCATTTATTTATTTATTTATTTATTTATTGTTATCTTATCTGTTATTTATTTTATAGATGCAAGAATGAAATCACATAAATAAATGAATTAATATGAAAAGATGAAATTTAAATAAATTTATTGTGAAAAAATATTTTATCAAACACGGTTAATAACTTTAGAAATATGCATTTAATATTAAAAATACATGTAAAGGATGAAACAAAATAAAATTTATGTGTCATAAATAAAATCCCTCAAATGTATATTTATTTAGACTTGGAATTTCATTAGTTGATTAGGAATGAAAATCATTGAACAAAGTGTTTGACCAAACCACACTGGCAAACATACTTTTATCATCGAGTTATTATGAAAGTGTTTGGTTGACTTAACCAACTTGAATCAGGAGGAGCAGCCCACATTAGACATGATGTAACTTAGAGGAAAGTGTTGAGTAAATTTCAGTTAGGATTTCAAGATTGGGGATTCCATTCAACGGATCAAGGATCTACAATCCTGTATTTTGAAACGACCCACCTACATAAATACCATCAAGTAGTTTGACCATCCCATTATGGGGTTATGCAAAGGGGAATATAGATCCTTGAAACTAGAATATTTTAGAAAAAAACACATTATGAGTTCAATTTTGAGGGATATTGAGACTTTGTTAAAAGGGTGAGAGTCTTATTAAAGTTAATTATTATTATTTCTTACATAATTTATAATCAAGAAAATTACTAACAATATGGTCTTCTATAATTGTAAAATGATGAAAAAAATACATCTACAATATCCCTATGATCAATTTTAGAGAAATTATATGTCATAATTGGCAGTAACTTCCTGGAATGGTTTATATGCCTTTGGGTTGTGTTGCATCATGAACGGAAATCTTATGTGATAGAATCCTCACTTCGTAATTTTCCTACAAAGGAGGCGAGTGATGAAGAGTTCATTTTCTATGATAAAAAAAATTAGTGATGTGGTAAATGTTCAATGTTTAGTGATATCATCAATGTATAGTAAAATCATGAAGTCTAAAGAAGACATGGATACTTATAGAACACTCTAACCTCTCCTTAGACTATATCATGAGAGAGATAAATTAGAACAGTTTTAGATATCCAAGGTTATCTTTCAAAGTATGCTTAGAGAGAGTGAACTAATTAGTCCCCACATAGTCAAACTCATTGGATACATTGAACACCTATAGGTTATAGAGTTTAAAATCCCTGAATAACTATACACTGATATCACTACTGTATCACTAAATGAGAGATTTTCCTTTTTTATTAATTTCAATATAAAAAACATTGAGAAACCTCTCCCAGATCTGATCACTCTTCTTTATAATGTTTATAAGCAGATGAAGCATGAAAATCCTTCTGTCTTTATGTTGAATAAACATAATTTCCAAGAAAATAAATCTAATCCCCATGATTCTTCACAACTCCATTCTAAAAAGAGAAAGATTAATGGGTATGAAATTTAATAGGATGCTTTCTATTTGACATGTGTAAAGAACAACCATTGGAAGAAAAATTTCACCTAGGAAATATAGAAAGGGTAAAATTCATGTGCTTTTTCCATTGAGTTCAGTTTATTTATTTCTATAAATTTGGTATTAGAAACACATTTTGGTGCTCACATATGTATTCAAATATAGAAAACGAGTAGATTTGGACTATTTGAAAAATGGGAGGTAGATCTATAAGAATCCAACAAATCTAAACTTTTTGTTGTGGCTATCAGGGACTACAAAGTCACATTTTCAACCTGAATGATCTTTGTTTTAATGATTTTATTTTCTTCCATCAATTACAAAAAACATTATTTCTATATACAGACGTGATATGGATAGATTTATTTTCATGTTTAGGAATAAATATTTTTTATTTTATAAAGATATAATTTTTAATTGTAAGAAAAATTTAAATAATGGTCATTATGTGTTATATTACATGAACCAATGAATGGAAATCAATAATGAAACTATATCACATGACTCATACCTCACCCAACTATGGAATCACCAGTTGGGTCATGCAAATGAAAAGAGTTTGAATAAATTTCACCAATATGGATATATGGATTCCTTTTATCTAAAACCACTTGGTGCATGTCATGAATGTTTACAATGAAAAATGACTAAATCCCAATTTAGTGGAAAATGTAAAAGGGACAAGGTTCTTCTTGAATTAGTTCATATTGATGTGCATGGAATATTTCAGTTGAATCAAGGTGTGGTTACTCATAATTCATGACATTTGATGATGATTTTAGTAGATATGGTTGTTTATACTTGATGGGGTATAAGTCAAATTCCTTTTACATATTCAAGGAATACATGAATGAAGTTTAGAACTATATTTTTAATAAAATTAAGAAATTGTACATAGACCATGGTGGAGAATATCTTAATCAAGATATTATTTATTATTTACAAGAGTTTGGGATTCTATCACAAATCACTTCTCCTTATACACCTCATTGTAATCGTTTAAGTGAAAAGAGGAATCACACTAGTTAGACATGGTGAGACCAATGATAAGTCATGAAAATATTCCATTATTCTTTTGGGGATACACATTATAAATAGTATCATATATACTAAATCATGTGCCAACTGAAGCAGAAAATGGTATTCAATATCTATTTTAGAGTGGAAAGAAAAATGTGTTGTTGTACTTACATGTGTGGGATTTTGTAGAGTTTTTAAGAACCTCTCTAGGTTACAAACTCGCACCCTGAGTCACAAAGTGCACCTTTATAGGATACCCCAAGGAAAAAACGGGATATTATTGATATGGCCCCTCATAAAAATGGTTATAGTGGAAAGTCACACCATATTACTTGAGAGGGATAACATATCTGGAAGATATATTGGGAGAGAGATAGAATTTGATGAATTCTAGGATCAAGATACACAAGAGTTTGCAAAGGAAAAAAATACACAAATTCCCCATAGATTAAGATTTTCCCAAGACACAAGTATTGCATAGGAGTATAAGTGTGGTTAGAGAACTATGATGGTATGGTTTTTCAGTCACCGAGGATGGTGACTCATTATTAATTAATAATAATGATCCTATAACCTATAAGGAAGTAATAAATGAAACAGATGTTTCCAAATGTAAATAAGCTATTAATTATCAAATGGATTCCATATAGCATAACCAGGTTTCGATTTTGGTAGATTCTATAATAGATATTAATCCCATTGGTTGTAAATGGGTATTCAAAATAAACTAGACATGGATGGAAAATTCAATACATATAAGGCACAACCAGTTGCAAAAGGCTTCAAACAACACCAAGGCATAGACTACGATGAATCTTTTTCACCAGATTCTATGCTTAAATACATTATAATTATGCTTTCCATTTATATTTAGAAAATATACGTCAAAATATATTTTGATAACAAGAACCGTTATGAAGATGTCTCTATGAAACAACCTAGAGGGTTTGTGTCTCCAATGGATTCCAACAAGACATGACAATTTCAAAGATCCATTTATGGATTGAATCAATCATCAAGGTCATGGAACATTTGTTTTGATGAATCCATAATATAATTTGGTTTCAACAAGAATGAATGAAATACTTGTGTCTATAAGAAGTTTAGTGGGAGTTTAGTCATTTTATTAATAGTATATTCCGATGAAATACTACTTATTGGAAAATAAATACCATTATTACAATTTTCTAAATTATATTTTAATAAATGATTCTACATGAATGAAATATATTAAGAAATATATATTATTGGGTAAAATATCCATCTATATATATCCAAGAGGTTTCTCATCCTAATTCAAGGTACGTATATTGACAATGTATTGAAGAGTTATAGTATGAAACAATCCAAGATGGGATTGTTTCCATTGTAAAATGGAATTCATCTTTCCCATAAAATGTTTCCTTAGACATAGGTGGAATGAAAAATTATGATAAGTATTATATATGCACATACAATTGGGTCATTTGTGTATTCTATGCTATGTACTAGGTTAGATATCACCTATACCTTAAGTGCGGTGGAAAAATATCAATATGAAATAGGAGACTGCCATTAGATGGATGTCAAGACTGTCCTTATGTATAAAATTAATAATAACTATATGTTCCTGGTCTATGGAGGATATGAGGAACTAATCATCTGAGGATATGCATATTTCGATTTGCAAACAAATCAAGATGATCTGAATTCATATATGAGATACAACTTCTCTCTCAATGGAGGTGTTGTAAGTTGGAAGAGATCAAAAAATTCTATGGTCACAGATTATACAACATAGTAAAAGTATATTGTGGATTATTAGGAAGCTAAATATGTAGTATGGGTACACAACTTCATATAAGATATTGACATGTTACCTAGAATTAAAGATCTCATCACATTCTATTGGGATAATACTGTAGCGGTGCCCCTTTCCAAGGGTCCTAGGTCACATTAGTGGATGAAGAATTTACTTTGTATGTATCATATCTTAGGGAATATTTCTCAGATAAGTAAATTTATAGTGAGAAGAATATCCAAGGAAGACAAAATTGTGGAACCCTTTACTAAATCCTTGAATCAGTAGAAAAATGATCAATATGTGAGATCTAGAGGCCTGAAAGTTGTAAGTAGTTAGATCTAGTCCAAGTTGGAGTTTGTTAGAGTTCTTTTTCTAGAACAAAATATTTTTACTTTGGATTACATGTATATTAATTGATTTTAATATTAATTAACCATCTTATTAAATATTATTCATTTTTATGTATGACTTTGATAAAATAATGTAATAGGGTATCTGTCGCATTGATAAGGTCATAGAAGATCCCTTCATTGACGAGAACCTTTAAATTATATAATTATATTCTTAAATATAATTTTTTTAGTCATATGAAATTCTATGATGTGTTACGTAGTATGTTTACTATTGGTTGAAAGTACGCGTAATTGGATGAGACTTCTTCTCATAATGTTTTCACATGGTACTCTCCAGGATGAGAGATTGTGAGAATAGGCATGTTAGTTATAATTTTTCATGTTTATGAATCATCAGAAATTTCTATCTCTAACCACGTATAATGGTCCTTAAAATTTAATATTTTCATTAATTCATGTCATGGATCACACACTTAGATTTTCTAACCATAATCATGATTTTTTATGTTCTCGGGAAATCGGATATGTTGGATGTGTCATGATTGAAATTTTATTAATGGATAAGTTATGGAAGGATTTGTCTCTTCTATCTTTAGGGAGGTTGAAATATCATCCCTTTAATAAGAATAGAACTATTGAATTAAATTCCATTTCCATGGCGTAACAATGTGTTTATTTCAGATAGTCAAAGAAATATGTATCAAACAAATAGGTTGATGACATAAATATGAAACTTACTTGATGATATATTGTGAAAAGGGTATTATATTACACAACAAGAATTTATATATGGTTTTCAATGTGTGGAAATTAAGTTTATTCTCTTGGGTGCCTTGAACCATTTCTATATAGTAATATTAGATTTTAGGAAATACTTTCTAATATTAATGAGAAAGAATCCTTGAGGGTCTCACACTAAATGTTTCTATTGATCTAGATGAAATTGTATTTGAATTTAATTAATGGAATAAATATTATTACCAAGGATGAGGAATAATTTTATTCATGTTTTATTAACTGAATATTTTTATTAAATATTTGAAAAATATTTATTCATTTGTTTGTGAATAAAGTATTTATTTATGAATAAAATATTAATTTGGTTATTCAATGAATGTCATGGAGTTAGAGTGGAAAAAGGTCATATCAGGTGATGAATATTAATTTTCAATCCTATAAAATAATATTTATCATTTCACGAGGAAGTTCATGACATAAAATGATAATAATAATATTGTATGGCATCGGGTGTGATGAGGATTTTTATATTATTTAAGGTCCATTACATGAATAAATAATATTTTAACCTAAACCCTATCTCTATAAATAAAAGGTTTTGTCTATTGTGTAGGGTTAATCTTGATTTAAGAATTGTTTCACACAATAGATGTATCTCTCCATTCCCCCTCCTCTCTTCCTCTTCAGAGTAAGAATCACTAGAGAGATTCCTTCAAGACCAAATTTACTATAAGTGATCAGGTCAATAAACACAAGATGATAGATCCATCATGTTATCACCTAATGACCCATCAGTGTTTCTTTGTGATCAAATAAACATGTGTGAATAACTGTTAGAGGGATTCTAAACTTGGATCCAACAAGTTCAGTGATGCTAAAACAAAAAATGTTTTTTATAAAATCAACAACACCATTTAATAATGACCCTCATATGATGTATAATTTCCTCTGATCATATTTAAATTTATAATAATTTTAATATGAAATTGTACTCTATCTTGGTTTTGGGTTATATCATGTCATGATTTGGTGGTAAAATTTCATTGGTCATGAAGTTTATTTCATGAAAAAATTTAAGAATGGTCCATTGAAACTGAAAAAACATTTACGCATGTCCACCCACCAAAGCACTTTCATTTTTCCAAGAACCTTTGGTTTTGTATTATGTGAATTTGGGACTAGGTTCTAGGGTGGATAAGTATCCTCAGGTAATGGAGGCCTGATACCCATATTTGGGGATGGTGGATTCCCCCATGTACATGTGATAGGTTTGTTCTTGGTAGGGGACAAAAACCCCAATGTGGATGGATATATGTTTCAGGGATGGAGGATTCCTTAGGTGTACCTTGGATTCATGGGTTGGAGATGCGACCCCCACAGAGCTTGGGATGTCTTCGAAACAATGATTGGATTTTTGGATAGGGGATGCAACCCCCTAAAAATATTTAGATTCTATAGACTAACATGATTAGGAATTTTACATTGATCATATATACTAAGGGATTCATACCAAGAGTTTTTGTCTCATGTATACCAGGGGGACTTAGACCCTGAGTTTTCATCTCATGCATACAGGGGTGAACTAGGCCCTGAGGTTATTATTTTCTATACAATAGGGTGAGTCAAACCCTTAGGTGATTACATTGGTTGTAATTATTACATGACATGATTAGAGACACTTTTACATTGGTCAAATTAGGCATGATCGACCTCAGGTTTCACCACAAAAATCGAGAGCCAACATTGATTTATTTATATTTTATTCAGAAATTAATTTATTTATATGATCATTTCACATGTACATACTATTTATTTTATATTTATGTATGGGAACACATTTTTTGTTTTATATTGAGTTGTACTCACACCCTTATTAGGATTCCATGGAACTTCAGTACCCAATCCGACTTCATTGATCATAGGTACTGGTTGGGTAGAGGTCCGTGATTAGAATATTCAACATGATAGCTTAAAAGGAGTCTATAGATGGATGAGGTATAGCACACGGATGTGGTAAGTCCTTCTATTAATTTATTTTAGGTAGGATTGGGCCTATAGATGATATGCTTATATAATAGTGAGTCTTGTATGTATATTGTATTTCATTCCGTTATTGATGGTTCTGTTTACTGCAACTTCTTACTCTAATTATGTGATGGATTAATTTTGGTTATTGTCTATTATTGTACCCTCTGATATGAGGGTATAGTCTCTCCATGATCACACCTTAGACCCTCACTAATGTTCAGTATCCTATGGTGAATGGGGAGGCTCACTTGAGGTTATGTGGTGACCATGTATAGTTAATGTACTAAGTGAAAAAAGGAGGGGATGTTACAACCCTAATGCTTGAGAAACTCAATTTTCCTCCTTCTCGAGTCAGTAATCTCTAGAAAGTCTTTTAGTCAAAAAAAATTTCTTCTTATTCACCTCTATGTATGTTGGAAACATAAATGGGGTGAATACATACTGGATCACTGGACATAGTTTCTCTACAAGACAATGCGCTCAGAACTCCACGTCTATAAAAAAGTGAGAGGTGAAGCTAAGAAGGTCCTTCAATCAAACCCAGAGGTCCTGCATGGCCAGTATCATTTACTAAAGGGAGATAATATTCTACCTCTTCATCACCTTAATCATTGATGATAGGAAATCAGAACAAAATTACTTCTAGAAATTGGCCACTGAAACACATGCCTCCTTCTACTATATAAGATACAACACACACATTTTATGCAATACCCCTCACATTTAAATGAAAAACAATGGAACCCAAAACTCAAATCGATCTCAAATCATACTAAAGTTGATCTTGAGATCCTCCAACTAGATTTTGGACTCCAAGTTGGAGATTCTCCCATCATACTTCTGTAGAATCTAATATTGGATGGCACACAATACCCTCTACCACAACTCATCCTCCTATATTTGACCAATCCTCTACCAATCAATTAGATTAGATTGTTGAACCTATCCTCCCTAAACCACATGTGGATAATGACTAGGATCTATATATTGAAGCATAAAGTAAACCATAAGCCCTGTGGCATGGAATTTGTTAATATTTATTGGATTAGGTTTATTTTAATTTCTCTATATCACCTCATTCAATCACAAGTAAAAACAAGAATGTTGTTTTCAACTCTATTAGGTCTCTACCCCACAATCAGAATCCTTCTCTTATAAAATTTAAAAATCTTATGGTTTTTATTCCAGATCATGGGGGGATCTAAAATCATATATCCTAGTTGGTGTCCCCATATTACATTACAGGCTTAGCTCAGTAGATGTTGGTTCCCTACCAACACATGAAAGACTTATAAGTGTCCACCTTCAATATTTACCCAAACTTTTAACAAAAAAATTTGATATCAGTCTTTCACAACCCCCCTACATTATGGGTACCCCTCCTTGAAAAACAATGAAGAGATAGAGGTCTCTAAATCCCCCTTTAATAGGTATCAAGTTGCAAACTAGCAACGCGAGTTTAAAACACGCAATGGGTGGAATCACCCTCAATAATTCCATAATTATGATATAGAATGACCAATCAATTACATTTCATAAATATAAAATAATAATAATACCATGATTAATTTAAATTGATAAAAATGAAAACAATATATAAAATAAAAATAGTATCAAGGGAAATCATAAGGCTATAACTCTGCAGCTTCTCCAACCTCCCAATAAATGATGCTTGACTTAACCTCAGAAATTCTATATGAAACTTGAAATGAATTTAATAATATAGGGGTAATCATAACATGTATACATAATATGATCATACCCAATGTATCTCATGAAAATTTTAGAAGATAATACTAATCATCCAGTGAATGAACAATAGAACTACATGTTACTATGCTAGTCAATTGATTCCATTCTCAACCTAAACAAGGATCACTTATCAAGTAACATGTCTAAGAAGAAAAATATTTTCAAGGACTATATATAAATCTCCCCACTACCACTTCCTCACTATTTTTTCACTCTCACACCCTAATTTCAAATGAAATGTGCCATCATCCCTTACATATAAACCATGTAAATATAGGGGAGTAGGGTATCATCAATATGAAGTACATCACCATGTTACTTCCAATTACCATGCATGAACCCTGCCATATATAACATAGAATATCACCATGAACTAATAATTTTTAATCATTAGGAATATTCACCTACTAAATCATCATCACTAGGTTTCTCCCTCAACTAAACCATCGTCATTATGAATCACCACTGACTAAGTCATCATCACGAAGCACAACACCAACTAAGTCATCATTACTACATGCCTGAGATGAAGAGATAATAAAGGATATGGGTTAGTCAACCATCCATTCTTACCAATACATAATCTACATGTGCATTACCTACCTATAATGATAAAGAAAGGAATCAATTCACCAAACTATTAAATCAAACTATGACATCAATCTAGAAGGATTTAAATGAATGTTCCCCATATCATGGGATCCACATAAAGCATTTTTTTATCCACCATCATCATAAATGTATATCAATAAAAATAATTATATTTTCATATCTAAAAGATTTATTTATATAATTCATCAATTTAGAAGATTTGAATGATTAGGAGGAAATCAATTGAAAGATAAAAAAATATTATTATCAATAATTATGTGGAAAAATTAATCTTCAATGAGCCTAAATCATTAAATAATATAATTTTTTTTAATAAAAATTAGTTTTTTTCAAGAGTATAAGAGTTTTTATTTATAATAAAGATGATTAAAATTGACAATACAAGGGTCTTTGATGGGAACTAGCTAAACAGAGAGTGGTATAATTAATTTATTTTCTATAAGGGGCTATGTGGAGTACTATGGTCCAAGACATGTGGTTCTTGAGGGTGGATCCTCTTAACTCATGCACATAAAATGTATACCAAACACATGTATCAGGGTAGCACATTTTTTATATAGTACATTTGAATTGATCCTCAGACTTCATGGTACACATTCATGAAACTAGCATGTATTGAGATTCATCTCAATTTTGTGAACATTTTTTAAGGTTTCGATTTTTCAAAACTTCCACACATTGATTAAATGTAGAGAGTGATTTCCATTATATCAATATTCCTCACTAATATATATTTTTAGATATTATCATTAGTTCTATATTGAATATTTTGAATGGATTTTGTGTGGGATAAGAATTTTTAGGGTTTCCTTTTGTTATAAAAGGGAGTAGAATGGGTGCTTCACATAGAGAGGAAATATCAGGCGGTGTGCAGCAGATACTTGGGTGATAGTTTTTTGGTGTGGTCATCAGTGAACAAAAGAAAATAATTTTGTTCAATGAGGTGTTTCAATAATGTCATGTGTTCATTTTTGATCTCTGAAGAGTGATTTATTGTCATAGGAAGATTATTAGAGAGGCGACAAAGTGGTATTGGGGAGTGAATTTCACATAGGTTTTATATTCTATATATTTAATTCATATTTAAGATTCTATATGGATTATGTTTACTCTCTGATTCATAGTGTATTTTCATGGAGTTATCGAATGGTTTTTTAATCTCTTCATTAGAGGTGTTTTCCATGTTAAATTTATGTGTGCCCATTTATTTATTTCACTCTTATTTTTGTCCTCCATTTTCATTGGTGATTCTCATAATTTATTTGTTGCAATTGAGATTTTAGCCTCGGTTAGATCCAATTTTGACCCAATATCTAGTATTAAAGGAGGTTATCCATGTTTCTTTTTTATTGAATGTGGGTGATTCACACCAAGGGATTTCTACCACATTGAACTGTTTAACTGGAAAAATGATTTTAGAATTTGGTATAAAAGAGTTAAGAATATTCTGGTTCATGAGAAGATAGTGAAGGAATTGAAGAAAAACCATATAAACCAGAGATAAAGAGCAATGGTGATTGGAAGTATATGAGAGAATTGGTAACAAAAATGATTCAAATGTATTTGGATGATAATACTCTATAAGAAGTGATGAATCTAATGGATATGGGAGAGATAAAGGTGAATATTCAAAGCAGGTATAAATCAAAATCCCTAAAAAATAGTTTATATAAGAAAAATGGTTGTATAGTTTGTGAATTATCGATAATAGAGATTTAGGTAACCATATGGATGAGTTTAAAAAACTTCTAAAGGAGTTGTCTTCATTGGCGATCAAGATCAATGATAAAGGTAATACAGTGCCTATTGGAATAGAAGAATAAGACAAAACTTCTTCTTTTGGGTTCATTGCCTAAATCATAAGATAATATCATCACCAAACTATTGTTTTTGAAAGACACACTTAATTTGGAGGATGTGATTTCATCTTTGTTTATGAATAGGACTCAATGAAAGACAAATGATGGTGAATCTTTAGGTAATAGTGGTAATATAGTTCTGGTAGATAGATGTAGTAATCAGATATGTTAGTCAAAGATTAGAAGAAAGTTCAAGTGATTATTTTGATATAAGGAGGGTCATGTGTAGAGAAAATACTATCAATTGAAAAATATTAACGAGTAAAAGAAGGTGAAAGACATAGATTATAAGGATATCGACTTAAGTCTTATTCAGTGTAAGGGTGATTTACTTTTAGTTGGTATTGATTGTCACTGGTTAGATCTGTACACCAAATAGGTGGTTAATTCAGCAGCGTCATACCATTTTTCACCAAATATGGAACTATTTTCTTCACATGAAGAAATTGATTTTGGTATATTGAAGATGGGAAATAGAGAATATACTAATTTCATTGGTGTTGGTGATATTTATATCACTATGAATGTAGGTTATACACTGACATTGAGGGATGTACGACATGTTCTAGGTATATTCCATAATTTGTTATCTTCTTGTGCTCTTGATAATGATGGGATAGGGAGTTACATTGGTGGTGGAAGATGGACCTTTTCATGAGGATCGATGGTTTATGCATGAGGCAGAATGGATGACATGCTTTATAAGAAAATTTTAAAGACATGTGGTGATGTGATGAATACTATTGTGAAGATGAATTCTTCAAATTTGTGATAGAGAATATCATTGTGCATGAGTCGAAGACCATCGACTAAGACGAAGAAGGTTTGAAAGCTAAAGTAGGTCAAGTCAGGTGTTTCAGGTGTTACACCTAATTCTTTTTCATCATAGTGTGCCACATGTGAATAAAGAATTAAAATCTAAGACTGGGGTGATGTGCCAAGAGTTTCATACTGCTCAAAGGATGTTGATAAGAGGGATAAATTAATTCCTACATGTTCTCTAGATTATGTGGAAGTCACAATTATGGAGGATGAAAATATTATTCATTATGGTATTAGAAGTGGAGATACATGTATGATGAATACTTCAATATTTTGATTTATTTTTCAAGGGGATATTTTAGATTCATTTCAGAGATGCAAAATTAGGATGTAATATTTTCTGAAAAGGATGACGGTTGGTGTGATACCAACCGGTTTACAATCTATCTAATTTCGTTGGAATTTCAACTCTTTCATTGATGGGATGAAGAGGGAAACTGTTGATATTAAGACATATTTATTGGATATATTTTAGGGGTTTGATTTTTGAAACCATCCATGAAAGGATTAAATGCAGAGAGAGACTTTAATCATATATCTATTCCTCACTGGTATCTTTTTTTGATATTATAATTATTTCTATTTTTAATATTTTGAAATGAATTTGTGTGGAACATGAATTTTTTGGGTTTTATTTTCTTATAAAAGTGAGAATCATGGGTGCTTTAAATAGAGAGTAAATATCATGTGGTGTGAAGCTAATACATGGGTGATCATTTTTGGGTGTGGCCATCAACGAGCAGTAGTAAATTGGCTTGTGTAATGAGGTGTTGTAATGATTCCACGTGCCTGGTTTTGATCTTTCAAGGGTGATTTCTTGTCATGAGATGATTATCAGAGAGGCGACAGAGGCGTATCAGGTTTTGAATTTCACAAAATATTACTAAACGATATTTTTATTTCAAGTTTGTGCTTCTAGTTGGATTCTATGTACCCTCAAATTCATATTGGATTTTATTAATGTTTTCTAGTTGTTTTTTAATCCTCTTCATTGGAGGGTTTTTTCATGTTAAATTTTTCTATCCCTATTTTTTTTCTATCATCTTATTTATATTCCCTATTTTTGTTGGTGATTCTCACAATTAATTTGTCACAATTGAGATTTTATCCTTAATCTAATCCGCTTTGGATCAAAAATATTGTACGCACATATTTCCCAAAAGTCACCCCTTTACATTTTTTCGCTTGGTCTCTATACCTAGTCCATCCATATTCACTCACCCAACCCCTCCCCCTAATTTCCTAATTATAAATATGCTCCCTATCAGCTCCCTAGGAAGATTCCTACGTTTGGAAATTATTCCTATAGGGAACCATGCAATTTTTGGATTTATGAATTTCTATATTCCTCCTTACACTTAAAAAAATGTAAGTCTTTTTTTAAACTATTATATTATATTTTAATAATAATATAATTTTTTATATTATTCCATATTTTGTAAAATTTATAAATATATTCAAAATAATTTAATTATGCTAATTTTCCTCTTCCATCATTTTTTGAAACTAGTGGCTAGTGGTTGTCTCGTTCATTTTTCATCTTCACCCATTTGAAAGATATGGGTCCTAAAAAATTTATTTTAGTGCACTTTTTTCCACATTATCAAGAATCACTGAACACCACCACACATGGCACTTTTTTCCCATATTATTGAGAATAACTGAACACCACCACACATCAGTAGTTTTTATAGAGGTGGCATGCCCCAAGAATTCCCAACCACCTACTAATACTGGTGGTTTACATTCTCCACTAAACATCACTCAAAATATGGTAAAATTTTGAAATCATTATAAATTGTGATGTATTTTTTTTCTATATATCTACTTGAACTCCACCCCTTATAATGGATTCCCTCTTAAAAATATCCCACGAAATGAGGAGTGTTGCTTCAATAATTGGTACTTTGATATCTAATGAATGAAGTAAATAATTATTTCCACCAATATTATATCCAATAAAGTTCCCATAAAAACTCAAGATACATTCTAGGAGCTTTTGATGCTCTGAATAAAAACGTTTTGATATCATTTCCATGGATGTAAAAATCCACTAAATAACTTTATCAAAAATGTTATACTATTTTAATATGTTTAACATTTAGAGGCCATTATTATGTCCAATCTACTGAGTGTCTCTACTATAATGGGTGGTCTTGTTATCATTGTTCTCAAGGATTATGTTCCACAATTGAAACTGTGTAATGGGTTTTATTATGTTCCATTTCTATAGGAATAACCCATTCAACTTGTAATGTTTCAAGAAGCCCATGTTGTTATTGAAATCAATAATAATTTTCATCTCATCCAACCCTAAGAACTGCCCCTTCCATTCACTGAGAAAAAAAATGAAAAGTGTACATTTAAAACCCTTTTTGGGTTATTTTTCCTCTGTTCCATGAAATGTTGTGTTCAACATGTTATTTCTATTTGGGTTAATATACCCAAAATTATATGTGATGGACTAAGGAATATCATCCTCACAGAATTAATTGATGGAAAAGAACCATTCCATCTCATAACTAATCTGGAAATCATGTCAATGATATTTATCTCCTCGTATTATATATCCCAGAATATTATATTCTACCAAGGGGTTTATAGTAGATCACTTCTGTGATCTAAGACATTGAAAATTTTCTAGCATAGCTTAAAACCCCACAATTCAACTGGGATTCCCTTGGAATTTTTATCTCATAGGACCCTCATATTACAGTAAAACCTTATTTATTTTTGTTTAAATTTTTTCTCTTGGTTAACCAATTCCCCACCCTAATAATAAAGAGAATGTTCTTTGTATCAATCAATATATTTTCAATTATGCGGTTCTTGTGATCCCCTTTCTCTGAAACATTGAAAATGGTGCCTTCTCAAATTTTTAGTAGTGTTTGTTAGACACATTTTTTTTAACAAATATGCAATATTGTTATAGCTTTTAGTGATTTTAGTATGCTTTTCATCTTCATGAATTTAAATAATTCCTTGTTGGGCAGCCTTAACATTATAGTCAAAAGCATCATCCTCACATGGAACTCAAGTCAAAACACCCATAATATATTGATGCATGTACCATCAGGCTATACTAGACCTATATGAACCATTGATTGGTTATTTACCTGAGTCGTAGGTTGATACATCATGTTACTAACAATGTAGAGTGCAACTCAATGGGTCAATGAAGGATATACACATTGTAGTTCATTTTCCAAAGGTTGTGCGATCTAAACATCTTGGTTTAGGTTTATATCAAAAACTTAAATTTGTACTACTTAATCCAAAATTATTAGGGGAATGGATTGAAAAATATACTAACATATTACCCCCACCAGATAGCTCATATGTTGACATTTCTATATTTTCCATTTTCTAATGCTACAAAATATTATTATGAACTTGTTTGTTTAATTCCATTGAACTTATTACTTGGATCAATATCGGTTACAAATCTATATTGACAATGTACATGCATATTAAATTATCATATCATGATATATTCTCACAACCTATGTAAAAAATAACCCTCTCACTACTACTCAGGGTGATGTGTGATAGATGATGAAAGATCCTTGAACTACTCAGTGTATCCCTGGGTCATTTCCACCTATTTCATGGTTATGATCTATTCAAATGGATTCTAAATATATATAATGTTATTAATATGTAGATTTTTACCAGTAAAATAAACTAATGGATGGAGGTTACTTTCATAATAACTTGATCCATCAAGACTTTCAACTCCTCATTTTCCTGATGAATATAAAAATAGATCTCTACTCGAGTGATCCATCATGTTTAATTGGTGTCATTAAACAATAGTACCTAAAATAATTGAATATCATGCATAGGATAATCAATGTCGATAGTCACAATCTACATCCCATGTTCACATTAATCTTTCTTCTTTGTGACTCTAACTTCATATTAATGGGTGTAGAACTCCTCCTTGGTTTTTGGCTGGTGTAACATCCCAGCCCCACCCATTATCTTGGTCTAGGTCATATATACTAATAACATTATATGAAATTACCCCAGACAACAATGACTAGAAATAAATACCAAGGGTTTAAAAAAAGAGAAATGGGGGAATAGTTTACCGTTTTTATGCATGCACTCAACACACATAGTACTACATGAATAAGTAAAACCATAGGCATATCGAAAAATTATGCAGGTACCAAAACTCAATAATAATAAATATGTATCCAAAACTAACAATAAAAAATAAATTAATAATCAATATCAGAGTTTCAAAAGAATTGGGTAAAATAGAAAACTATAACTCCATAGCTGTAAAAGTCCTTGGAAACAAGGTGGAACCATTCTAAACAAATACACGAATAAATCCAAGCTCAATCTCTATCAAATATGTTAGCAACATCATGTATTTACACTAGAGAAGTAAGAAATTATCCCCTTACCTATATCACATAAAATAAAAGTTTGATATGTATAGAAGTGCATATGATAGGGGGAGTAATCATACCCAGTAGGAAACCACCAATATACTTTTCCCACATGACCCTAAGAACATAAACAAGTTAGATCATTGGAGTATAAAACATATAGGAATAATATCAAAAGTAGATAAAATAATTTTCATAATATAAAATATAACATATGAATAGGATTTCCAAATACAATTAAAACAAAAATAGTTTCCCTTTTAAGAATAATAAGAAGTTCATAAATTATGATTTGGAATATTCATCCATGTTCTCTCTCTCTCTCTCATGCATGTTGAATGACATCCCTATGCTCACTGGCGGTGATAAGTCCTCTTATAAGTCATCTCTTGGAGGAAATTATTCCTTATTCCTTTACAGTCACCACCAAGCATAAAGTCTATTTCAGTAAGTCTTCGTACAATGAAAATCATAAACACACATGAACTTCAGGACTTTCCAGATGAAACCCACAACCCAGTTATGCTAATATTATATATAAAAATTCTTTTAAGAAAACCCTTTTTGTTAATTTATCAAACAATTTAAGGCCATAATCCACAACCCAAATTCATTATCCAACCAGTAATATATCATTATAGTAGAGTTTCATAAGTAAAAATCATTTAAAAGTATAAGGAATTTATTTAAGAAAACCAATTTCATTTTCATTCCAATAACTATGGAAAGAGGGGAAAACCACCTACCTATAATGGTTGATCAATTCTTCTCTTTATTATCATTTACAAACCCTTTGATTCCCATTTGTCAAAGATTGATGATTTTATGGAATTAGAATCCATATCGAAGAAATATTCCAAAATCATATATGTAAGGGATGGAGTTCAAGTGAAAAGGGAGAGAGCGATATGAGAATCATAGGGAATGAAAATTAAAATAATGATTATGGGTATGCCCCATTCATGAAATGAATTCAGGATTCATGTCATGAATCTTCAAATTTCAACATACACCAAAAAAACCCATCACCTCAGCTTAAAACCTGATATTCCCTTAATGACATGAATAGTATCTCATGTTATGAATAGTATTATCCATCCACCTGATGAAACCCATTCACACCTTGAAAGATTTAATGAAATATTTCTAGAACAAATTCACTTCATGAATCACCATTAATGGTGTGAATCATTCCTATATCCAAATTTTATATTCCATTATCTTCATTCCTCAAAACTCTTCCCACAATTTATTCCAAAAATTAAACATAAAAGAAGAATCATAAAATGAATATATAACTAAAAACATGTGTGTTAAAAATATTTCACACCATCCTACAATGAAATCTCCATACATGGAACCATATTGGTTATAGATTTATGGAATTCCATTTTCCCTTTCATTTTATACAAAATAAATTCCACTATAGATGCCATTTTGGACAATTCTACTTCGACCAATCCCTAAATCGTTATTATGATAGTCACATACCAATGTGACTCATTGAACATAATTACTAGTGGAATATAATATTCCAATTATTGAAAAATATTCTCCAATAGATATTCCATAAGTGTGAGTTGTTTCCAGAATACTTCCATGTCTAGTATTTCCTAATCTTTCTTCTACTGGTCTCGCTGCATCTTTGGGAGAAAAGAGTTGATACTTCTTAGTGTTTTCCTAGATTAAAATGGTAGATAAACTATAATAGGGGGTGTATTATAGTCTAAAACATGACTAATAATATTTCACCACCTCATGTGTAAAAACTAATGGTATCACAAAGTTCTATTAAAGCCATAAATAATAATGCTATAAGATATCGGGATAAAAACAAATTTGTGTAGTTAAAATTAAGTCTGTTGAAATTTTAAGAACTTCTATCAAAACCAAACATGCCATGGAAATAAAAAAATACATAAAAATTAGTCATAATGAAAATAATTAACATAGAATACCTATTCACAAATCATGTTCCCCTTAAAAGGATATTATAAAGAAATATTTTAACCAAATAAAATAAAGAAAATTGTAGAACTAATTCAATATATCCTTGAATTTATCATATAAAAATTAATCCTTGATTTTAACCCATTGAAAGTTCTATCTTACAGTAACTTATAATTCCTTGACCGGTCGATATGTATTGGTCCTATTTTACAAAGTGAAAACTTGTCTTTTCTTTCTCATAGAATCCCTCAATCATCTCGATCAATGCTAGTTCTTACTTCTATAAACTAGAATATCAGCTCTATATTCCACATATAATCCCTTGATCTTGAAGGATTGGAAACAAAACAATTAAAAATAATAAATTTCTAAGATCTTTACAATTAATACCGAACAATGAAACTCCTAGCATGGAATTAAAAATTCACATACAATCAGAAGAACTTAGAAAACAACAAGAC
Organism: Viscum album; assembly: GCA_963277665.1. Lineage (NCBI taxonomy): Eukaryota > Viridiplantae > Streptophyta > Magnoliopsida > Santalales > Viscaceae > Viscum > Viscum album. The sequence goes on along the minus strand of OY728153.1, from coordinate 565,562,688 downwards.
AATTAAGGATTCATAGGATTGAAATATTATTTAGAGTATCTCATGCCACTTTTAAATGTATCTTTCAATCCTCAACGATACAATCCTATTTGTATGAAATTCTCCAATTCATGGATTTTGTGTTCTTTGAGATCATTTGTAACTACATCAATTGTTTCTTCATCATCAACTGATGAAATAAAATATTATTCTCTTAATTTTATGAAGTTAGTTATACACAACTATATTGTTCATAAATCTACTAGATATAACCTAGATATAAAAATCATCCCTCTATATTTTAATGTTAAAAAACATTGGGTTTAAGATTTCAATATTTTCATTATGTACTATAATAATTCTCAAAACAAAAACTCCAAGTTAAGTCAAATTATAATAGTGTATTGTGGTTTTAAAAAGTTTTGATGAAGTGATTCCTTTACTCAACACTTAGTTTTTACACTCTATCAAGTGGTGTTACCTTCATCATATTTCTTCCAATGGTGCTATACTCTTTCAAAAGGAGTCCAATTTTTTGGACCAATTTATAATCTTCCAGACAAGAAATCTAGCTAGTTCCAGATAATTTATATTTACGAAAACTGACTAGAACCAAAATTAAAAGAAGATGAATAGGGAGTATAAAAACAATGGAGGAAGAAAGAAGAAACTTGAGTGTCCCTAAATCTCTCTCACCCAAGAAAAAGATCTAACCCAAACTTGAATATTCTCATTGTGTCCCTCTCTCTAAAACCCTCCCCCTTTTAACAACCTCCCTTCTCTATTCCATGTTTGGGTCCCATAACTATCCATTTTTTATTTCCATGCTATATTTTTTTCCTGTCTGAACCTTAATCGCCTTTCTAGAGTCTTATTTAGGTTCGACTTCTTTCCAAGTTGCAGTGTGGTTCTAGTTGTGTCCAGGTGTGACTTTCCTATTTCCCAGCTTAGATCCACCCTTTTAGAATAATATTTTTTCTAGTTTTTCGAGGTTTCTAGGTCTCTATCATGTGACCAGAACTCTAAAAACACCTTCATATATAATTATACTTTAAAATTAATATAACATTAAATATTGGTGTTCATGGGTGTACAAGATGTTAAATCAAACCATGATTATTAGGTATACCCAAAGGCTAAATATTTTAGGGTTAATAGATTTTCAAAAGGACCTAAAATTAAATCTAAATCATTATATGTAATTCTTGGTACATTACAGATGATAGGTTATTACCGCCATGACACCATATTAGGAAAAGTCTATAAATGACCTCCATTACACAATGTATGAGTAATCAAGATACATGGGGAGATACTATTAATATATTTTATTCTATAATATTATTATTTAGAAAAACACCCATTATATTATCAAGAATCATGGATTTTTCAAAAAAGTATGTGGAACACATTTTTTTCGTTCCAATAACCACATAAAATTCATATTTTTATAGAATAATAGAATGTAATTATGAGGGAAAACTAGGAACTATGGAATATTCTTTAGGAACCAGAAATGTTCCTGAGGTTGACTATGTAGAAGTATTCTTCTAATAATGAGGATATTGTCCTAAGGTTGTTTACTTCCAAGAGTAGAATCTCAGCTCAAGGCTTATTTGGGGGAAATATGAAGATCTTAACTCAAGGAGTTTTTGGAACGAAGAAGATCTCAACTTAAGGAATCTTGGAATGAAGAGGAGAATCATGACTCAAGTCATTTTGGAAACCAAGAGTGAAATATCTACTCAAGGTTATTCAAGAACTATAGGAAAATCATGACTTAATTATTTTTTGATATTGAGAATAATAGGAAAATCTCATCTCAATTTATTCAGGATCAATATGAGGATCTAAACTCAAGTCTATTTGTGACAAATAGAATGAAATAAACTAAAGGTATTCAAGAAAATAGAATGATATCAATTCAAAACAATTTGGGAACAAGTGGAGAATCTCATTTCAAGAACAAAATCTTGACTTAAGGAATTTTGGACACTAATAGGAGGATCTTAACTCAAGGATTTTATTACCAAAAGATAAAAAAAATTAATTAAAATGTTAAAAGAAGTAGTTCAGGGTCGAATCCATATAGTCAGTGAATTGTTTATATTGGGTTTTAAAAAGAATTTATTTTATTAAATTGATGAAATTAGGGAAGAAAATATGGGTTTGATTGATTTTAAGAAAAATAATGATGAAAGAGAAGAATATTGATCGGTTTGAAATCATAATTGAAAAGAATTCAAAGGTTTTTTAATTTTAGGGTTTTGGTGTAATTTGATTTTACAAAATAGGTTAATTAATCCATTATTGGTTTCAGAGTCAATATGGGGGATATCCAATGGTCATGGTATCCCCTCCTTGATGCGGTAATCCCTGATTTCCCTTAGTCCAGCAATTTTGGGTTTCACCAAATCAAGTTTGTCTAGATACAATTATTTAAACCTAATTCCCCTAAATTTGAGAATGGTCAAACCTCCATTAGGGATTTTAGTTGAAAATTTTTATGTTTCCTTTCATATACAAATACAAATAGTCATGATAAAAGTAAAATAAAGGGATTGGAAATTTATTGAAGAAATCATGACAAACAAGATACCTTAAACAAGAAAAATAAATAAATCTAACAACATATTCATCCTTATATTATATAAACCTAGAACAAGTTTGTTTTACCCCCTCAACCTAGTTATGAGAGAATAAGAGGGAAGGATGATAGAAAAATAAAGCATAATGAAAATGGAAATGAAATTGTGGGGGACCCTGCACAACACAAATTCTCACTCCAAGATTTGGTCTCTGTGATCTGGTCCATAGAAACAAGTTGGACCTAAATTTGTAGAGTCTATATGGGATCTTGAAGGTTTGTATGTCATTATGTTTTTAGTAAAAAATTGGTCACAGGCAGGTCCCGAGTGTTAAATCATGTCAAAAAATGAAGATACGTCAAATCTGGCCTTTTTAATCCCATTCCGACATTTTACACATCAAGTAGTGCTTACACCATGAATAAATCATGAAACAAGTATACCAAAATCATTAAATATAGGATTATAGGTTATTATTACTTTTTTTAAGGTATGAAAAAAATTTGACAGTCCATAGGGAATCGTTAATTTCCCACGGGGTTACATAAATTTAATAATTTATAAAACTAAAACAACCTAACTAAAAATGTAGTACTTAGAAAGCCCAAGTTTTGAACCCACATGAACGGTCTGTATGTTCTAAATTAATTAAATAAATTTAAATTATAATTTTTTATTGTTTGAAGAAAGAGAAAGAAATTGCAGCAAAGACTGGGATTGATATCAAGAGAGAAGAGATTCCAGGTTCAGTGGTTTTTAGGTTCGTGCACGAGGGATTAAATTGAGTATGGTTTCATTCAGGTTTGGTATCCAAATTGTAGTAGCATGGATCCTTGGTTTGGTTACCCTACACTAATCATGTTATTGAACCTTTGGAATGGTCATCTACTAGGTGAAATCACAAAACTAGGTGACCCAAAACCCTATTTAAACATAACTACACTATATTTCATAATGGTGATATGAAAAATAGAAAAATTAATTGATGAAATGAAATAATATTCCTCAAATAAAAAACAATTATCATGCAATTTCAAAAATAAGAATAATGGAATTAATAATTAGGGTTGCAATAATCCAAAACATGTATAAAAATTTGAAATAATCCCAAACCGAACTTCCCCCTACAATCACATAACCTGGCATAGAAAATACTAATCGCTCATTCTTGGAATGATTAAAAAGAGCATGATGGATACATATGGAAGAATTTATATGAATAATAGTGGAAAATTAGGACTCTGGTGGTGCATACATTGGTTGGAAGTCATATGGGTATCTCCTCTCATTCGTATACATCTCTATTGTGTGGTTGAGGGTGTATTTTTATAAGAGTTTTCATCAAACCCTCAACCACCAGAGAATTTATTTTTATGTTTCTTGGTATTTTCATGATGTGTATGTTTACACGACATGTAATACATGTAATTATAAAATTATATTTATTTATTTATTTATTTATTTCTCTTGAACATTTACATCATGTATAATGCACATGGCATGTAATGGATTTTTAAAGCATGTAATGACTTCATAAATTTTCCTAAGAGGCATAGAATTCTCCACAATCTCACATCGTGTATTGGAACACATGATGTGTAAATGGTATATTTCCAATTCTTCCCCTATATCCATCTTCATGTGTTTTTTCTTTTGGCCTAAAAAATATGGTGTTGCGCCGTGAGAGAAGATCGAGGAGCGAAGTGTCTTTAAGCTCCTATTTTAATCTCATTTCACTCAATTTACAAATATCTATTTCTCCTACCAAAAATCACAAAACAAACAAAAATTTTGAATATTTTGAGAAAATAATCAATTAAATACAAAAATACATATATTAAAACATCATAAATTACATCCATGAAATACACTTATCATAGGAGAATATCTACTCAAGGTTATTTGAGTCCCAAGGTAAAATCATGACTTCAGGTGTTTTTGAGACTCAGAAAAAGAGGAGAATCTCAACTCAATGTGGTTAGGACCAACAATAGAATCTCATATCAAGGCTATTTTTTATAAAGATAATGAACTCAACTCACAGTATTTAAGACCAAAAGAAGGATATCGACTTAAGAATATTTAGGACCAAGTGGGGAATCTCAATTCATGGGGAGAATCTAGACTCAATGAATTTTGGACACTAAGAGGAGGATCTAAACTCATGTATTTTATTACCAAGAGGGTCTTAACTCAAGTAATTTTGGAAACTAAGAGATGGAACTTAACTCGACGTTATATGAGACACATAGGAGGATCTCAACTCATAGATTTTTGGGACCATGAAGGGGATCTTCACTCAAGAATTTTGAGAACCAAGAGGAGGACCTTGACTCAAGGCTATTTGGGATCCAAATATGGATATTGAATAATTCTATTTTAAACCAAGTGCATGAACTAGACATAATGAATTTTGAAATCATCAGAAGAATCTAAAATCAAATCATTTTAGAACCAATATAAGAATATAAACTCTAATATTTAATTCCCAAGAGGGTAATCTCAACCCAATTTGGAACCAAGAAAAAAATCATAACTCAAGCCATTTTTTAAACAAATAGGGGGTCTCAACTCAATGAATTTTGGAACCAAGAGGAGAATATAGAATCAATTAATTTCCTACCAATATAAGGATATCAACTAAAGGTATTTTTTACCAAGTGGAGAATCTTAAATCAAGTAATTTTGAAACAAGAGGAGAATTAGGACTAAATATATTTAAGGAATGTTTGAGGTTTTCGACTCAAGGATAATTGTAACTAAGAGGAGGATCTCAAAAGAATGTTATAACCCAGAGTAGGATCTTGATGCAAAGAAATGTCTGACCAAGATTAATATCATGATTCAAATATATTTTTTATGTTAAGGTGTACCCATACATGAGAGGGTTTGGTAGTAAAATTTCATAAATTTTCTTTGAATATGGGAGCGATCACCACCACACTATTATAAATCACATAGAATAAGGGTTTCTATTCATTTGGTACAATTAATATACCCTAGGTGGTTACTTAGAGGCTCAAAAGAAATTATGTTGTTCACTCTACCTAGGGGGAACCATTTAGATCAGTCAATGAACCCATTAGAAATTTCTATAAAAGGGTTTAACTAATGATGATAAAACATAGTGAATAGAATTAATAGAACCTTTGTTTGGGACCATGAGTATGCTCTAGGTGGTTACATAGCAGCTCAAAGAAAATTATGTTATTTACTCTACATAGGGGGTCTGTTTACACTAGTTTATGAACTTGTTACCAATTTCTATGAAAGTTTAAGATTGATAATAAGTTAGGCATAGAATATAACACAAGAAAAATAAAAGGGTTTTAATAATGATGATAAAATATTGTGTATATAATTAAGGTAACCATTATTTGTGACCATGAGTATGCTCTGGGTGGTTATGCAGTGGTTCAAAGGTAGTTATATTTTTCACTATACCATGTGGGTTCTATTTAAATTATTTTATAGAATTTTTACTAATTTTTATGAAAGTAATTTATTGGTAATAACTTGGGTATAAATTATATGAAGTGGATTTATATAAAAATTGATGTCCAATAAGTGTTTGATCTCCCTGAGAGTTACATTACCATGAATTGAGAACATTTTAATAGAAAAATTATGTGGAATGAAATTATATAGGTATTTGTAATCTAAAAATGAATAAATTCAAAATTGAATCATTGATAAAAAAAATATCCTTTAATAGTTAGAGTTTATGTTCCTTAAGAGGAGATAATTTTCTATATATATTTTTTAGCAAAGTGGGTGAAACATACATAGAATTTTTCTAGGGACAAATATCAGTCCCTATAAGTTTTTGAAAATTTTTATTTTATATTATTACTTTTATATGATCTATGGAAGGAAATAATTATGGAGTGAAGACTCAACTTTTTCTAAGGCCACCCTTTGTGGGTTTTTAACTTGGTAAGTTTTATGTATTTCTATTGTGATTTAATTTTTTCATAATAAATGGAAAGAATGGATTAGAGAGTGATGACTCTACTTTTTCTCTGGTTTCCATTATTTTATTTTTAACATAATGAGTCTTATGTATTTTTATTTTGTAATTCATTGGAATATTACTCGGACCATAATTTAATTGTTGAAGTTTGAGGTAATACAAATCAAAAGAGTGTTTCTTACCCAAAATAAGTGAGAATAGGCCAACCATTGGTAGTGGAAAGACCACCGCAACACCGTTATATAAAATAACATGGAATAAGGGAAACGTTTCATTTAAAACCATTAATATTCCCTATGTGGTCACTTACAAGGTCAAAATAATTTTTTTTGTTCAATCTACCCAGAGGGTCTATTCAGATTAGCCGATGAAACCATTACCATATTCAATAAAAAGATTTTACTGATAATGAATTAAGTTAGTGGGACCTTTATTCAAGAACAAGTGTATTCCCTGAGTGGTTACTTAGTGGATCAAAGTAAATTATGTTGTTCACTATATAGATGGGGGTCTGTTTAGATTATTCTATGAACCCATTAGCAATTTAAATAAAAGGTCTTTATTGATAATAATTTTGGAATCAAAAATATAAAATTGACATACATATAAATGGATGTTTAAGAAGGTTTTTGTTACCCTAATGGTTAAACTATCATGTATTGGGTACATATTCATAAAAATGTGATGTGGAATAAAATGTTCTAGGTAAATGGTCTCTCATGATTGAATTCAAAATGGAAACACAGATCAAAAATCACATTGAATAGTTAAATCTATTTTTCCTAAAGAAGAGTCACATTTCTCTAAAATTTTCTTATACCACTAGTTCGAACATGCATATCTTGGCCTTTTATTAGGAAAAACGTTGATCCCTTCAATATTTGAGACTTTATTTTATGCTCATACTTTTTTCTGACCCATGGAAGGAAAGGCTTAGCGAGTGAAGACTCGGCTTTTTCTTAGGAAACCATTTGTTGGTTTCTAACCTATTTTTTTGTTTCATTTTCTTTTTTACTTTATTTTTTTCATAATAAAATGAAGAAAAGGATTAAAGAGTGAAGACATGAATTTTACTCAGGCTTCCATTTATGGGTTTTCAACTTAATGATTTTTATTATGTAATTTATGGTCTTAGTGTTGTAGTTAGTGCCCTAGAACCAATTTTTATGAATGTTATGATTTCCTATAATCATTATATTTAATATTAATAAACTTATTATTACAACCTATTTGTTTTTCTGTGTAACATAGTATGTGATAATTCCCTAAGAGTAATTATCTCACTAAAAGTTCATAGAAGTTACACACTATGATTAGAACCTAAAAGTGTCACAATTGTATTATTAAATATATGGTCTATAATAGGATGATATAATTTTATGAAATGAATATTATACATGATATCAGGTGTGGGGAATCATAGTAATTTAAGGGACTTTCTCATGGTATAAGCCATTGGTAATTTCTAGTGTAGAAGATTATAAGAACATGAGCCTCCAATAGAAAAATAACATTTATCTATGTCAATAGATGTTTCTATCCAAGGATGTATGTATTGATCCTTATAATTCAATAATATTGTTAATGAATATCATTATTCATGTACTTTGATGTATTGATGAAAACCATGATGACATATGATTATGGAAAATTAGCTATCATGTTGGGTGCATCACGGGTGATATTTCATTAATGAATAATGCGAGAATGAATTTGTATCTTATGTTCTTTAGCTTATGTTGATATCATAGAACCTTTTATGGTAATGGAATAACCTAAATAAATCCATGTCTATGGATTTTTATGGGTAGGTTCATTTCTTGAAAGTTAAATAAAGAGACGTCAGAAATGTAGGTTAATGACACAAGCATGCAACATGCTTGATTAGAGATATCTTAATTAAGGGATTATATTACACAGTGACTATTTTTATGATATTTTATGTCATTTCAACATTAAATTCATTTATTATGGGTATCTTGTAATGTTTGTAGATTCTAATCTTGAACTTAGTTGGCTCTGCCAAATTCCAGTAAGAAAGGGACCTAGAGTGTCACACACTATGTGTATTCAAAATCATAATTATATTCTATTAGAATTTAACCATTTAAAATAAATATTATTCAATCTATGTAATTTAAAAATTATTCATGACTAATTCATTTCCAAGATTTAATGATGAATTATTTGGATGAATAAATATATGGTTAAAATAATAAAAATTATTTATTCACAAGATTTAGTGAATATAATATTTATTATATTTATCAGGGAATAATGAAGTAATATTTTTTATTAAATAAAAATTCACTATTTAAGGTTAAATAAATACCAAAGAGGATAGAAAAGATGAGTTTAATGTTCTATCCAGAAATGATGTGTTGAATATCATTTAAATAAATATTAATTTATTTTTAAAAAAAAATGAAGTGCCAAAAGATTTTTGGTTGGTATTTTTTAAATTAATATTTTCAATGTAATAAATGATAAGATAATTTGGGTTTTGTATTGGAATATCAACACATTAAGGAATAAGTTTTCTAGGGTTTTGGTTAAATGTGATTTTCGGTACTCTCGTGATGGATACCTAGGAAAGATGATTGAAGAGGATGATACTTGGAATGCCTGGCTAGAAAGATTCCTAATAGCCTTAAACATCATAAAATTGAAAGAGAATGAATTCATTAAAAATAATGAAAAGTGTTGAAGGAATTATTCCTACCATGTATGAAATAGTATATAATGACAATATTGTTACCTAGAGTGAACATCTTGAAGGAGATTTAATTTTTAGTGTGAAAAGAAATTTGAATGAGAGAATGAAGTATTAAGAGATGTGGATAATTCATCCCTATGTTTCTATGATTAAAGGAATGTTGAAATTAGTGTAGACATACCCATTAATGAAGGATGAAATGAATCTTTGGGTTTATTGAAATCTTAAGAGCATCACATGATATTGAATAATTCAAAGAGGTAAGTTTTCATATGTTGCTAAAGTGCATGGGAATCATTATATAGTGTTTAAGAATGTTTCATAAATTCCAAAATGCATTTTGAAGTGTTTTTTAATGGTTGAGATCAGCTTCAGATGAAGTAAAGGAACCCTAGTTTGAAAATGGATAAGACTAGAAAGTCTAGATTCCATATATGTGAATCTAGAGGATGGATTTATGCAATTGAAAATTTCACATACGTGAAGAAACCACATAAAATAATTCAGTACATATTTGAATGTCTACATATGTGAAGATCCATTTATGTGAGTTTCTAGACATATCTCAACAACCCATGTATGAAATTTATGTATCCAAAATCTATCACATATCATAATTCAATAACCATTTGTGAAAATGAAGTTCCACAAAGCTGAATCTAGAGAACATAGCTCAATACCATGTAGCTAACCCTTATATACAAATTCATACCACATAAGGGAATTAGATCCCAAATATTGGAATAAATCGTGCATATGATTCTATTTATGTAAAAGAAAATTTCATGTAATTGAATTTCTCATACATTCTAGATAAAAATTACAGAATTCTAGAATCAATGATTTTAAAGGAGAAACTCATTTCTGATGAGGATTATGCTGTGAAATATAGATCAAAACATCATGAAGCTTATTTAATCCATAATATGAGGATGTTTTCAGGAATATATAAGGATAAAAAATACTGAATATATTCTTTGTTGCTCAAAAATTAGTTTCATGAGTTTTTAAGAATAGTGTAGATAATAAACCATTAAAGCTCAAGATTCTTTTTATCATTTGATACATAAATTAATCAGAGGTTATAAAAGTGTTTTAGGGGAATTAAGATGGAATTATGGGAATTTCCCCAATAATGAAAGATGATATTGATTTATTGATTTTTTTGTGTATATAACCAAGAAAAATGGTTTTACAATTTTTATTCAAAGTCTCACACTACAAAATGAGTTCCAAATTGCATTTATTTCTAGAATAAGTTATCTATAGCTATGAAAAATGTATTTGGAGGATCATATATGGAGATATTTTGAAGAATAATATGATGATCTTGTTTGTGATTTAATCAGAATAAAGATTTTTTAATCTAACAAAAATGATAATGAAGAAGATGAGGGAAAGGTTTTCATTTTGATGAGTATATCAATTTAAAAAGAAAAATAAAGTCATGAGAATTGGAAGGATCTCATGTGTATGCATTTTTTTCCAAACACATTTATTATGATATTTCCATTATTGTAAACATGATGGGACACCCACCAAAATCTAATATCAACGTGGACTGAAATGAAGATCGTCAGAAAATCCTATGTATAGAGAGTTGTGTTTGAAAAATAATGGGCCATTATTTGAAGGATTTTTCTATATTCTGATATATAAAATATATATTGGTGAAGTTTTTATAAATTAACAAATGGTTGGGAATATAGTGCGTTGAATTTGGGATTTGTTGTGAATTTTTTTGAAGATTTGGAAAGCATATCACTCTTGAAGAAGAATGGGTATTATTTGTTGCTTATTGTAGTGAGGATGAGGGATAAGGACATCATTTTGAGATCAGTCTGATAGAGTGTATGTAGTGAGAATAATATCATATGAAATCCTTGGTTTTAGAATATTTATGAGGATCTTATGGAAATAGAATATTATAGGATCTCATAAATCAAGTGATAAATCCATGTGATAAGATTTAGTACGAGTTCTATGAAGATGAACTGTGGGAAGTGACTAAGTTGTTGAGTTTTTGTGAAGCCTTGTTGGCATAAAAAGAAGATACATGTGAGATGTAGATCAGTTTTATTGATAAGGAGACATTATATGTTGAACTAGGGATATAATTCTTAGTATGATCTAAAAATAAACTCTTGTATATACATGGTGAAAAATCAATCGAATCTATGGAACTTGAGGTATGTAATAAGACCCTAATGTGACTCAGTGACTATAGTGATAAGCTATTAAAAAATACCAATGGGAAGCTAGAAATTACATTTCTATGAGATACAATTAACTATCTAGTGTGACTCTAGCCAAGATAATATTAGTGAATCTAATCTAGTTATAGTGTGTAACGCACCCTCATCTTGTCATTGAATTAGATGAATTATAGTGAAGAATACGTGATTGGGAATAATAACCAATCACGATAAGGAATTAGTCTCTTTACTAACCCTTATAAATATAATTTTGTTATTGTTTCTCCATTTACATGATTGTATGATTCAGGCTATATAACACATGACATAGTGGATTGATACTGAATAAGTCAAGGAGGTTGAATTAAAAAGGAAATAATTCATAAAATCTTTAAGTAACTACTAATTCACCCCTCCCTTATCAGTGGTCTATCATTACTCTAGTCATGTCAAAAATGATATTTATTCATCCACATGTATTGTACATGTCAAGAAATATAATCATATTATCTACATTATTATAGATATAACAACCCTACTCTTTATTACACACGTAAACATGATTTATTACATAAAATTTCACTTAAGACAACTTTGAGGATTGAGAGGTATAGTGTCTTGGGAAATTAGGAACATTACATGAAAACCTAATAGATATAAGTACAACATATTTATTGAAAACTTCCTTTACTTGACCATAACATTCCCTTGTACCTAGAATTGCATGGGATATCCTGAGGACATACATGTGAAAAGGGTGATCTATAAAGACTAGAAAGGGAGTAGAAAATGAATAAAATGAATAATACAATACATTTTAGGCAGTAAGAATATCAATGGATCATAAGAGAAACATGAATATAAAGGCATGATATAGCATGATTATCATAACATGGAAGTGTGGCATCAACATTTTACATGATATTAGCATGAGACAAGTCTCATTGCACATGGATCATGAGTAAACCCTCATTACAGTTTAATTATCATGATTAAACCCTCATTTGACTTGATTTATCATGATAATAATCTTTATCCAATGCATTGGAGTGCTATCAGGGCACACCCTTCTTAATCATTTAATTTCATCCATAAGTGTGCCATATGGATCATATAACATGGATTCATTAAACATCGTAATTTATTAAACAATAAAATTATGTTACCTTCATGCATGAAAATATATAATAAATACATAATTCTTCATAAAGGTGAATACCCTTGATAGATAAATGATCATGGTATTCACTACACAATGACTTTGGCTTGGAAAAATCGCGGTGCAATTTCGGCAGCATAACGATGTGACATAAGAATTCATAAAAATGGTCGATGAGAGAGAAAGAGGTTTATCATAATATGTAAATGAAATGGATATTAATGGGGTCATATAGATACATGTCCCACTATATGTAATGGAATTTAGATTCAAAATACAAAATAATTGCTTGAATGTAAATGAAGAGAGAGAAATCCCCTACGGAATTTCTACATGGTAACAGGTGTACATGGGAGGAATTAATGAGAGATAAAGGGGTATCTCATCATTTAAACATAAGGAGGGAAGTATGGGGTAGGAGTTAAATCATACCCCAACATTATTAATTGAAAACAAAAGGTTATAGATACATAAAGAAACTTGGACAAAAATGAGAAAGGAAGAAATCCTTTACTTGGAAGTGCGATCCAAAAGACTTTGGAGGGGCTTGAGAGAGGCTTATTGAGAGCTTATGGAACCTTGGGAAGATTATAGAGAGAGTAGGTCAGAGGTTGGTTGAGCTATAAAGGCTTTGAGTGAAGAGTAAAATGGATCTTGGGTGGGTTTATATAGGAAAAGGGAGGGAATTATTTATTATTTCTGTTTTGGACCGTCCAAATTAAACTAATCAAAACCACAAACCAACCCCTGGTCTTTCCCATGGTTTTAGACAAATGGGAGTGTAAAACATTATTTTATAATTACAATGGCCGTACTTTTTAAATATTAGGCTTTATTATGTGGAGGTGCGTCACACACTCATTAAAATCATTTTAAAATGTTAAAATGTTTTATAACTCTTGTAGGGTCCGCTAAAGCTTTGTAAAATAAATAAAAAAACCTAAAATAACATTATTTTAATGGTACAACATATATATTGGACTAAAATACTATTTATATTATTTTATTACATCACTACTAGGTTATTATGATGCCATAAAACACATTATATAATTAAATGATATATATAATTTTTACCTAAAAATTCCACTGTCTTAGAAAATTATGAAAAATTCATTGTTGGATAATTTCAACATCCTAATTCCAAAAATAAAATTCATTTTAACTAATTTTTTTTCTAAATATTTAAATTTTTACTTTTAAAATAAAAATTTATATTTATCAAAAATTCATGGGTTTTGAAAAAAACGGCTTCCAAACCTTAACAAAAATCACAGTTGTGTTCATAAAAATTATAAAATCATTCATATTTAATAAAAATTAATTTAGTAATAATATTTTATTAAAATAATATTCAATTTAAAAATCCCTTAATTCATCAAAATATATTTCTTAATTGAATGTTAACTAAAAATAATATTTTTTCTTTAAAACTATTTACAAAGTAACAATAATAAAATGAATTTATATTCTTTATTCTATACAAAAATATTTCACATAATCATAGTGCTAGGTTCTTGTTACATAACCCCTTAAAACACCCACATAAGAACCTAAGGGTAAGGTTTGTGATGGTGATAGACTCTTGGGGTGGCTTGGATAATATCGCTCGGGTGGTAATCTCTATAAACTTTCACTTCTACCATAGGCGGTTCCATTCAAGATTAATTTGTTGAGGATTGTATTGGTCATGGTCAAGAGCGAAGCCCAGTGACGCTACCTCCTTTCTGAGCTCCGACAAATGGTCTTCGTATGGATCGATTCTGCTGGATAAGGCCATCAATTCCTTTGTTTGAGTAAATTAGATTTGGGAAAGACCTATATTTATACTAATCATGTGGTAATTGTTCAGAAATTATATTATTAATGGTATTTTGAAATCCAAAATCATAAAACCAAGGAATTTCATATGTTTTATATGATCATTTTACATAATAAGACATTTAATTAGTTCAAGAGGAATTTTCATTAACAAAAGTTTGGGTCGTTACAATATTCCCCCTTAAGAAATTTCTCCCTTGAAATTTCCTTTTCCTACACTAAAAAAGATGTGGGTAACTCTACTTCATCACTTCCTCTGATTCCCATGTTGCCTCTTCAAACTTGTGGTTTTGCCACAACACCTTGATGAGGGGCATTGTCTTATTTCATTGAAATTTTTCCCTAAAATCTAAAATCTTCACCAGATTATCTTCATAGGAGAGGTCATTATCCAATGGTATCACCACTCGATTGAGTACTTTTGATGGGTCAGGTATGTACTTCCTCAAGAGTGATACATGGAATACATCATGTATTTGAGATAGGTTTTGTGGGAGTGTTATTCGATAGGTCATTGCTCCAATGTGATCAATGATCTCAAAAGGGACGATGTACCTTGGACTAAGCTTTCCCTTCTTCCAAAATCTCATAAATCTCTTACACAGTGATATGCAGAGGAATACCATGTCTACAACATCAAACTCTAGGTCTCATCGATGAGTATCATCATAAATCTTTTGTTGACTCTAAGCAGCTTTAATGTGCTACTGGATTGTCTTAACATTCTCCACCATTTCTTAGACCATTTCTAGACCTAGGAGTTTTCGCGCCCCCACTTCATCCCAACATGTCGATTTTCTGCACCTCTACCCATAAAGGTCCTTGGAAGGTTCCATTTGGATTTTTGAATGGAAATTATTGTTGTAAGAGAACTCAACTAGAGGAATATGTTGATTCCATCATCCTTTGAAGTCCATTGAGCATGTTCTCAACATGTCCCCAAGTATTTTGATAGTCCGATGAGATTGGCCATCAGTTTAAGGATGATAAGCCGTACTGAAGTTCAGCGCGTTATTCAAAGCATGTTGAATAAATTTCCAGAACATAGGGGTGAATCTTGGATCTTGATCGGATACAATAGACAGTGGTACTCCATGTAGCCTTACCACTTCTTTGATAAATATATGTGTCAGTTTATCCAATGATAAATCCTCATGAATTACAATGAAGTGTGTAGTCTTTGTAAGAGGATCCACAACAACCCATATAGAATTGTTTACTTTGGATGTCTTTGGAAATTCAGTGACAATTTACATGGTGATTTTCTCCCATTTCCATACTAGTATGGGTAATGGTTTCATTATCCCATTAGACTTATACCTCTCATCCTTCACTTGCTGACATACCAGGCACTTTGATGTATACTCGGCGATCTCCTTCTTCATGTTATCCCACTAAAAATGCTCTCGAAGATCTCAATACATCTTTTTGTTTCCTAGGTAAATGGAGAAATTCTAACTATGTGAACCATCCAAAAGTTCTTTCTTTAACTCCAGATTTGATGAAACATATAGTCTTGACCCAAATCTCACAATTCCTTCTTCATTAACAATGAATTCTGAGGATTTCCATTTTCTGATAGTTTCCACTTTCATTTTTAATTCTCACATAATCCTTTTGAGAATCCTTTAACCTTTCTAAAAGTGATAGTTGAGAAATCAATTGTGAAAGGATTGATTATGTTCCCTTCATTATGATTTCCATGCCCATCTTCATCAAATCTAAGAATATTGGATCCTTTTCAATTCTCATCAATGATAGAATTGTTGGATCCTTTATACATAGAGCATCATCCACCTTGTTCGCTTTCCTAGGTTGGTAATGGATTAAGAAGTAATATTATTTGATTAGCTCTAACCATCTTCATTGGTGTATGTTCAACTCTTTTTGTGTGAATATATACTTGAGGCTTTTGTGATCCAAGTATATTTCACACTTCTCCCCAAGGAGGTAATGTCACCAAAATTTTAAAGCGAAGATTACTGAAACCAACTCTAGATCATGTTTTGGATATTTTTTCTTAATAACTTTCAATTTCCTTGAAGCATAGGCATTGAATTTTTCATTTTGCATCAACACACAACCCATGATCTTCTTTGAAGCATCACTAAATACCACAAAAATTTCTCCACTTGTGGGTAATGTGAGCACATGCACAGTGATAATCCTCCTTTTTAACTCCTTGAAGATATCTTCACATTCATCACTCCAAGAAAAATTGACTCCATTCTGAGTTAGCTTGGTAATATGGTTTTACAATCGTGAGAAATTTCTCACAAATCAGCAATAATATACAGCTAACCCCAGGATACTACGGATATCTGTCACCAATGTTGGCCTTGTCCATCCTTCAATTGCAGCTATCATGGAGGGATCCATAGAAATCCCATTGCTTGTGATGATATAACCCAAGAATGAGACTTCCTTAAACCGGAACTCACACTTTTTGTACTTTTCTTAGATCTTCTCCTTTCACAATGTCTCTAGTATAGTTCTTAGATTCTCCTCATACTATTCCTTGGTTTTGGAGTATATTATAATATCATCTATAAATACTACCAAAAATTTGTCTAGGTAATCCCTAAAGACTCTATTCATCAATTCTTTGAAGATTTCTGGAGAATTAGTGAGTCTGAAAGAAATTACTATAAATTCATAGTGCTCGTATCTTGTACGAAAAGTAGTCTTGGGGATGTCCCCCTTCTCCACCCTTACTTGGTAATATCCTGACCGTAAATCCACCTTGGAGAAGTATTGTACTCTATGTAGATGATCAAACAAGTCCTCAATTCAAGGAAGAGGATACTTGTTCTTTATCATGATTTTTTTGAGCTCATGATAATCAATTCAAAGGTGCATTGACCCATCCTTCTAATAGACGAAGAGGACTGGTGTACCCCAGGGTGAATCACATGGTCATATAAACCCTTTATCCAAATTCTCTTGTAGTTATTTCTTCATCTTCTCAAGTTCCACAAAATCCATTCTATACGAAGTCTTGGATATTAGCAATTCCCCAGTTATAATATCAATTAAGAATTCAAAATCTCTTCTAGTAGGAAGACCAGGCAATTCCTCGGGAAAAACTTCAGAAAATTCTCTCACAATAGGCATGTTTTAAAGGATGGTTGCTTCCTTGGACTCAATCATCTAATCCAAATACACATGATCATAGGGAAGTAATATCCACACTTGAGATGATGGTGCTAATAAATATTCATACTCCTCCATGCACTTGTGCAGAATCGGGGGTTGATTCGCTGTATGGATAGTGATTTCCCTCTCACGGAAATTTATATTGGCTATATATAGGGAAAGCCAATACATGCCAATAATTTCATCAACTTCCACAAAAGGGTGTATACTGAGGTTCACCGAGAAGTTCAAAACTCAAATTGTGACAGGGGAGGAGTAATATTCTTGTGTTGAAATGATTTCCCCATTTTCTGTTCTCACCAACATCCTTACTTCCATGATTTGTGGTGGTGTTGGGATTGTTCTACTAAACTTTCAGGATATAAAATAATTCATAGAACTATGGTTGATAACCCTACCATTCACTTTTTTATTTTGGTTCTACCTTATCAAATATAGACATAGGGATGAGTACTTTAAATCTATTAAACACATAAAGGAGAATCTAGTGACAAAACAGGATAACTTATAAATTAATTTTATTTCCTTAACTTATGAATTTGTAGGATTCAATCTATGTTATCCATGATCTACTTCCCAACATATATTCATAGGGGGTTTTTTATTCACTTAATAATGGTTCATACTAAGCTCGTGAATTTACCAAATCATATCCCTAGAGAGTGTCGTAACTAAGAGTGCAGTAAGGCTCGTTGTCATGAACTAGTTCCTGTTCGAGTGTAGCTCAAAGTGGTGTTTTCAGGTTTTACCCCTAGACACATTTGTGCTAGAGGCACCTCTACCTGCTCCTACCATATAGAGATGTATTTTCTTGATAAACCACTTACTAATTACTCACAAAAATTGATGGTTTTATTTATTATACTTAGTCATATCCCTAAGTATTTCACTAGGGTTTTCTAATCCTAATCCCAAAAATTACAAAACATATCCTTTGATACCAACTATAACAACCATGCTCTTTATTATACACTTAAACATGATTTATTACATAAACATTCACTTAAGAAAAATCTGAGGATCGAGAGGTCTAGTGTCTTGGTAAATTAGGAACATTACATGAAAACTTAATACATAAAAGTACAACTTATTTATTGAAAACTTCCTTTACATGACCACAACATTCCCTTATACCTAGCATTGCATGGGATAACCAAAGGACATACATGTGAAAAGGGTGAGCTATAAAGCCCAGTAAGGGAGTAAACAAGGAATAACATGAATAATAAAATACATGTTAGAAAATAGTCATATCAATGGAGCATAATAGAAATATGAACATTAATGCATGATATAGCATGATTATCATAACCTGGAAATCTGGCATCAACATTTAACATTATATTAGCATGATCCAAGGCTCATTGAACATGGAGAATGATTAAACCATCATTTAACATGAATTAGAATGATTAAACCCTCATTTCACTTGACGTGTCATGATATTAATCTTTAACCAATGCATTGGAGAGCTATTAGGGCGCACCCTTATAATCATTTCATTTCATGTATAAGTGTGCCACATGGATCATATAACATGGATTCATTAAACATCATCATTTATTCCACGATAAAGGAATGTGGAATTCATACATGAAACTCTATAATCAAAATGTAAATGCTCATAAAGGTGAATACTCTTGATAGAGAAATGGCCATGGTATTCACTACATAATGACTTTGGCTTAGAAAAATCACGATGCAATTTCGGCAGCATAACAACATGACATAAGAATTCATAAAAATGGTTACTAAGTGAGAAAGATTTTTATCATAATATTTACATGAAATAAACAGTAAGGGATTCATATAGATACATGTACAAAAATATGTAATGGAATTTAGATTCATAATACAAAATAATTGCTTGAATGTAAATGAGGAGAGAGAAATACCTTACGAAATTTCGGCATGGTAACATGTGTACATGGGAGGATTTAATGAGATAGAAATGGGTATATAGTAATTTAAACATAAGGAGGGAAGTATGGGGGAGGTTTTAATTCATACCCCAACATTTTTAACTGAAAATACAAGGTTATAGCAATATAAAGAAACTTGGACAAAATGAGAAAGGAAGAAATTCATTGCTTGAAAATGTGATCCCGAAGGCTTGGGAGGGGCTTGATAGAGGCTTATTAGGAGCCTGAGGCACCTTGGGAGGATTATAGAGAAAGGAGGGAATAATTTTGTCGATCTATAATTGATTTGAGTGAAGAGAAAGTGGGATCTTGGGTGGGTTTATATAGAAAAAGGGAGGGAATTATTTTTATTTCAGTTTTGGACCCTACACATTAAACTAATCAAAACCACAAACCAAACCACAGTTTTTTCCCATGGTTTTTGCTAAAGGGGAGTGGAAAACAATATTTTATAATTACAATGGACAAACTTCTTAAAATATTAAGCTTTCTTATGTGGAGGTGATTCACACTCTCAATGAAATCATTTTAAAATGTCAAAATGTTTTATAACTCTTGGAGGGTCCACTAAAGATTTCTAAAATAAATAAATAAAAAACCTAAAATAACATTATTTTAATGGTAAAACCTATATATTGGCCGAAAATCCCATTTATAGTATTTTATTACATCACTATTGGGTCATTATGATGTTATCAAACACATTATATAATTAATCGGTATATAATTTTTACACAAAAATTTGACTGTCTCGGAAAATTATGGAAAATTCACCATTAGATAATTTCGACATCCTAATTCCAAAAATAATATTTATTTTTTATAAATAATTTTCAAAATATATGAATTTTTACTTTTAAAATAAAAACATACATTTATCAAAAATTCATGGGTTTTCAGAAAAATGTCTTTCAAACCTTAATATAAATCACAATTGTATTCATAAAAATTAT
Source organism: Viscum album (assembly GCA_963277665.1). NCBI lineage: Eukaryota > Viridiplantae > Streptophyta > Magnoliopsida > Santalales > Viscaceae > Viscum > Viscum album. The sequence goes on along the minus strand of OY728153.1, from coordinate 565,542,226 downwards.
ACGATCATTTATATTTAATAAAAATTAATTTAGTAATAATATTTTAATAAAATATTACATAATTTAAAAATCCAATAATTCATTAAATTATATTTCTTAATTGAATATTAACTAAAAATACTATTTGTGCTTCAAAAACTATTTATTAAGTAACAATAATAAAATGACTGTATATTATTTATTGTATCAAAAAATAATGCACATAATCATAATGTTAGGGCCTTGTTACATAACCCCTTAAAACACCCACCTAATACCTAAGGGGGAGGTGTCTGATGGTGACAGACTCTTGGGGTGGCTCAGATAACATCACTCGGGTAGTAATCTCTATCAACTTACACTTCTCCCATAGGCATTTTCGTTCAATATTAACGTGTTGAAGCTCGACTTGGGTTTGGTCAAGAGAAAATCCCAGTGACGCTACATCCTTTCTGAGATCTGCCAAGCGGGCTTCGTACAGAGCAATTATACTAAATGAGGTCATCGCTTCCTTTTTCTGAGAAAATTGGATTTTTTAGAGCCCTATATTTATATAATCATGTGGTCATTGTTCAACAACTATATTAGAAAAGGTAGAAATTATTAACAGTATTTTGAAATCCAAAAATATAAAACCAAGGAAGTGCATATGTTTTATATGATGATTTTACATAATAATACATGTAATTAGATCAAGATAATATTTCATTGACAAAATATTGGGTCATGACAATAGACATGGGGTTCACTAAGTGATTTTTTAATGGTATTTGGGAAATTACCAACTCTATCATGGATTTAGAAATACCCTGTTATATCACTTTCCATAGTTAGATGCTTTTTATTCACATAAAAAATAAATAGAATTATATCAAGAACATGATCAAGAATAAGAGTTGTAATCCTCCTCTAACCTCTCAAGCCTTAGAGAGATCCTTAATAATCCTTTGTCCACAAATAGATTATTTCTGTGATCAATGAATAATTATGCAAGAGACCAGAATCAACTGTTCTAGAACCTGATTGTTCCACGATGACATACTGAGATTTCAGGGCATGTGAGGATCACCACTAGAGGTATTATGACCTTGAATCCTTTGATGAAATGACATTACTGTGAGATTAGTCAACCAAATCATCAATTAATAAATAATTACATGACAAGGTAATTATAAATATATCTATAAATTCATAATAAATTATATGTGATGATCATTTCTTATGGTTCCAATGTTAACAAGTGAGTTAATCTTTGATTTAATTATATTGGTCATGAATTTCTACATCATATAAATCTCATATTATTCATCTATTATGAAAAAAATATGAGCTGGAAATCCCCAATAGGCACTTCCACTATGCCCAGAACATTTAATTGGTATCATAACAGTCATATAATAAATTTATAACTATTCATCAATCACTGGTTGATTATATGAATTTTTTGTTAGTTATACTTCTCGGTTATTCATTCTTTAAATCAGAATATTAAATTCTTCTCTTCCCTTCTTCACCATTTAAAATATAACCAATAAAATATTAAATTAACAAAAAGAGAAAATGAGACTCCATCATGAGATGTTGAGGGTTCAGGGAAGATAACACAAGAGTACAAAACTTGTAGCTCAAATGTACATGTCGTGTACTCATGTTTAATACACTAGAAAAAATCATGTTAAAAGAGGACTACTATGAATTAAATACATGTAGAATGAATTTTATGCACACCACATGTTGACCAGGCCAAGATGGAATGTAGTTATACTGGACTACACACTGTGTAACTCGCTTACATGTTGTGTAGTCCACGTACTATCACGGAGGAAAAAATGGGGGTATAGGCAATGTCATGTATTCACTACATGACATGAAGAGTAGAAAACCATGAAACTTCAAGTTAACATTATATATAGATTGTTTACATGTTTTTACCTCATACGCATTTGAAATCGAAAAAAATGCCTAGTCCCTAGGCGTGTGTCTTGAACATGGGAAATAGAGAGAAAAAGTAATGATATAGTTAAACTTATTTACATGTGTTATGTGTGTCATTTATTTGACAGTTCATGCCATTTCATAGGATTATTAATTATATAGAAAATTAATTACTGTATTAAATTATGAACTATAAGTTGTTTATGATCTTTACTTGTAGTGAAATTTTTGTGTGTGATAGATCTCATTCCAAAACAGAGGACTGGTTAGTTTATTCTAAAAGGGGAAGGAAGGGGCAGTTTAATCTTTTTAAAAGTATTCTATCCGAAGGGGGAACATTCTATGAAGGGGGAAATGAATCTTGTGTCTCTAATAAAAGTGATTCCAGTACTCATAGGGGGGATAGAGAGAATATTCACTACCACAAATCAGCGTAAGGGAAGAGCCTTCATTTGTCATCCTTAAACAGAAAGTACTAATAAAGGTCTCTCCTTTATCAGTGCTAGCTAAAAGCACTGATAAAGTTAACTTTTATCAGCACTAAAAAACCTGATGATTATGGTGTATCCTTTATCAACAATTTTTTTAGAACTGAAAAAGGATAATCTTTATCGGAGATATTCATAGCACTGATAAAAGTTTCAATAAAAATATTATTAATATAAATATATAATTATTATAGTTATATGAAAAAGAAATTTTTATTTATATACATTAATTAGAAAACACATGTTTATAATTAATTTAAATATGATAAATTAATATATGTATATATATATTAATAATTAATATATATATATATATATATATTATTTAAAATGCTATTTATAAGATTATAAATATATATTTAAATAATTAAAAAATTATAATATTTTTTTAAAATAATAAATATATTTAATATATTTATAATTATATATTTATAATTATACTGAAAATGTTTATTTGAAATAAGAATCCATGGACCATTTATTAAAATAGAAAGAAAAGTAGCAAGCAAGAAAAGAAGGAGGACGAGGTCACTGAACAAACTGTCATCCAAAAAGGAAAACGACAGGGAATCATTACCCAAAACCATAAATAGAATCATCACCCTCATTCGTATATTCCAATTCATATTATGAATGTTTTGGATTGAAAATCACAGAATACATCTTCTTGAGACTTTCATTTGTTCTTTTTGTTAATTTAACCTTTTCTTGGTTATATGTGAAAGGGTGAATAAGGGAAGAAAAGAATTTAATATTCTGATTTGAAGAACTAATAACCCGAAATTATAACTAAAAACAAATGCATATAATTAATCAATGATTGGTGAATATTTATAAATTAATTATGTGAGTGATCTGATAAAAATTAAATGTTTTGGGCACAGTAGAAGTTCGTATTGGGGATTTACAACTCATATTTTTTTCATAATTGATGAATAATATCAGATTTCCATAACGGGGAACTTCATGGACAATAGAATTAAATCGAATATTAACTCACTTGTTAACTTTGGAAACATAAAACATGATCATTACATATTATTTATAATTAATTTATAAATAGATTTTGAATTACCTTGTCTTGTAATTCTTTCTTCATTGATGATTTGGTTGACTAATATCATAGTAACATCATTTCATCATATGATTCAAGGTCAGAATCCCTCTAGTAGTGATCCACACATGCTCTGAAATCTCAGTACATAATCATGGAACAACTGGGTGCTATAATGATCGATTCTGGTCCTATAATTGACAGTTGTAATGATCATAAGTTTATTTCTGGACCTGATTGTGGGTTTCTATATATGTACCAAATCTAAGATTACCTATTTTTATGATGACTGATAAAAAAATATTTTATTGAATATTTTATTGATAATAAATTATATAATTTCCTCACATTGTGTTAAATATGTTTAATTAGAAAGTATTTGGGATTAGATCATTCATTTGAATATTTGATGAAAATTCCAGTTTTACCCTTTATAGTTCACTATAGTATTTCAAAGATAAATATTTTTATATTTATTATTTGAATTTTAAATTTTGTAACAGTGTTACGAACTTAATTATCTACAACTTTTATTCAGGAAGCTAGATCTAAAGAGTGCATTTGTTTGTTGAAAATGGGCCATGAAGTCAAAGTTTGGCTGGACTCAACAGAATGGAGAATCTTCTATATTTCGGCCATAACTCCTTCATATTGGCCTGGATTGAGTCCAAATTTGGATAGTAGATAGAGTACCCATATCCTCACATTTGACCCTTCTGGATAGACGGCCAATTCACGAGTTTTTGTGGTCAAATGGGCGGTGAAAGTTGGCATAAAATATTTGGATGAGATTCCCCATTCACACTTGAAACAACTTTGAACTTAGCCTCCCCACCACTCTATAAATTGGTGTTTTTCTCATTTGGTGGGGTTGTGACGTGAATTGGGAAGTTTATCGCAGAGGATAAGTGGATCCACTCCATTTATCCAACCATTTCAATAAGGGTAGCTCTTGAAGCAAGGATCCCTTCGACGAAGTCTTCTTCTTCTCCTTCATGTTGTAATGATTTTGTTTATGTAATAAACTTTGTTGTTCTTCTTTTATTTATTCTCTTTTCTTCTGTTTTGTTTAAATTAATTATCTTAATATTCCTCTTTGGTATGGAATTCTTGAGTATAAACGTTATTGGGTTATACCCATTATAAACCTTTGCACATGCAAAACGCTTCTATGATGATTACGCCACCCATGGAAGAGTAGTTCTTTTTAGTAATCGATCGACCTCTATCCTTCTTAATTCATTTATTTTGAATCAATGAGATACTGTAATTCACATATTATGATCTATTAATTGAGTTTTTAACTTAAATTAAACTAATCAAGCAATTGAATAGTTGACACAAAACATGCGAGGTCGGGAATTGTGTGAACTGTGAGAGCGCAACCTTAATCGGTAATTCAAAACCACACGGGATCAATTTGTAGAGTTCAAATATAAACCATAAACTCAATTAATCCTAATTTCCAGAGTGGTAATGTGCCTTCATTTACCACTGACCATAAGCTAATTTTAGAACACCAATCAAAGCAGGGTGTTGCGATTGCATGTTCTGAAGTTAGCATAAGGTTAAATTCACTTCAATCTTCGTGGTAAAGTTAATTCTCATAGGGTTAGGGATTTAACAAATTAAGGGATCATAATTAAGTGAATATTAATTTAAATGATAATAATTAATAAATGATTGAAGAGGTAGAGTTAGATCGATTACGCCTTTTAAATATTGTATAAAAAACATCTTTTTGTTGTGTCATTTTAATCGAACTTCATTTCAAAACTAGAAACAAAACAAAATACAATATTGTTCCAGCAAACTTCTTCTAGATTCATAAACTATAACCAACCCACATCCATTCAAGTAGTGTTTTTATTATATTCTATTTTATTTTTTTTAGAATAACTTTAATAAGTTGTTAAATTCACTTCCTCCTTTGAGAGACGACCTTGGTCAGCCACTCTACTACACCTAAGAACCCCAAAATCACATTAATCATTTCAAGGCGCCCACGACAGCGCCCTATCAAATTGGCACCGTTTCCGAGGATGCAAGTAATTATTTCAACCAATTAGAGGTATTTATTTTATTTTACATTTTATTCTCTTCCTCTCTTCTTTATTCCTTCTTTACCCAATCTGATTTTTCTACTTCTTTTATTTTTTTCTACATCTTTTTAGACCATAAACTCAAACTTCTCATTTTTATTTTACTATGGTCCACTTTCTTTCTTTTCATTTTTATTTGATTTATGACACAAACTAATCCTGAAGATATCTTAGATCTTGACCCTGAGATTGAACGCAGCCTTAGGGCACGAATCAGACATTCTCAGTCTACGAGAAGTTTCAATATTCAGCGAGTTGGTGAATTCCTCTCTTCTGGAAACATTGAAATTGGAATTAATTCAAATTAAAACATAAAATATGAACCAATGGCTGGAAATAATGGAAATGAACTTAATAGAACCATTCAAGAATTGGCTACACCAGATATTAACTATCAACCAAATTGTATTGCATACCCAAATCTCGAATCAGACTTTGAATTGAAATCTGGATTAATTCACCTTCTTCCAAAGTTTCATGGATTATCTAGTGAGGATCCCAATAAACACCTTAAATAATTTAATGTGGTTTGCTCAACTTTAAAACCAAGAAATGTTTCTGAAGATCAAATTAAATTAAGAGCATTCTCATTCTCACTTGATGGAGCTGCAAAAGATTGGATGTATTATTTGCAACTTGAAGATGTAACATGTAGGAATGATTTGAAGCGTCTTTTATTTCAAAGATTTTTTCCAACATCAAGGACAACATCCATTCAAAAAGATATATCGGGGATCAAGCAAGCCCAAGAGGAGTCAATGTATGAGTACTGGGAGCAATTCAAGAAGTTGTGTGAAAGCTGACCACATCACCAAATCAGTGAGCAATTACTCATCCAGTACTTCTATAAAGGACTCACACCTATGAAGAGAAGCATGGTAGATTCTACGGATAGGGGAGCAATGGTGGAAAAGACACCAGTAGCTGCACGTGTGTTGATTGACAAGATGGCCCAAAACTCCCAATAATTTGGTGATAGAGGTACACCACATGTCAGGGGAGTACATCAGGTAAGTTCTTCTTCTCTCGAAAGTCATTTTATTGATACTAAGTTCGAATAATTGACCACTATGGTGAGGCAAATTGCTTTGGCACAAAAGACATCTCTACCCCCTCCTTCAAGGCCTTGTGGTATTTTCACTGAGACAAGCCACCCAACTGACTGTTGCCCACAACTCCAAGAAACAGAAGATTGTGCAGCAGTGTTCCCTGGGAGACCATATCAGCAGCAACAACAACAACCATATCCCCAAAAGAAGTTTGATCCAGCATACAACCAAGGGTGGAAACATCAGTCGGACATGAGGTATGGATCTGGACAATAACAAAGGCTCCCTTCTCAACCAAACTTCCAGCAGCATCCACCTTACCAACAGGGTTTCCAACAACCCCAAAGGAGATTTGAAGCTAAAACATCAACGAGTCAGTAACAAGGGAATATCCAACAGAATGTAGACTCTAACATTGATGATCTTTTGAAACAAATTGTTCTTAATCAACAGAATGAGCTAAAGAGTCAAGGTTCGGATCTGAGTGAGTTAAAGACTCAAATGATCCAGATTGCCACTGCCCTCCATGAACTTGTAAGTAAGAATTCTAGAAATCTACCTTCCCAACCCACTCCAAATCCAAAGGGGAATTTTAGTGCCATCACATTGAGAAGTGGGAAGCAAATGAATGATACATCTGTACCTACCATTCCACCAGGATTCACCTCAACTCCAGAGAAGCCTCATTTCATAAGAACTAATGAAAAATCCATGGAGAAAGATAAAGGTAAGAAAAAGATTGATGATGTTCCTCCTAAACCCCTTCCTTTTCCAAATAGGGTTGTTCAAACCAAGAAGATGGATGAAGAAGCAATGAAAAAGGAGGTTTTTGACACATTCAAGTGTGTGAAGATCAACATTCCTCTACTTGAATCCATTAAGCAAATCCCAAGGTATGCGAGATTCATAAAAGAACTCTGCACTAATCGAAGAGGGCTCAAGGGAAATGAGAGGATCAACCTTGGAAGGAATGTCTCAGCACTCATTACATCAACTATAGCAATGCCAACAAAGTGCAAGGATCCTGGGACATTCACCATCCCATGTACCATAGGGGAGTTGCACTTCTCTGATGCTCTTTGTGATTTATGAGCTTCAATAAATGTGATGTCTCACTCTGTATTCTCTTCCTTGCAGGTTGGTGAGTTGAATCCAAAAAGAGTAGTGGTGCAATTGGCGAATAGAGCTACGACATATCCAGAGGGAGTCCTTGAGGATGTACTTGTCTGGGTAAGAGACATAATCTTTCCAGCAGACTTCTATGTGCTTAACATGGAGGATGATCAGGTAAGTTCTCATGCCCCCATTATCTTAGGTAGTCCCTTCCTCAAAACTGCAAAAACTATCATAAATGTCAATGAGGGTACACTTTCCATGGAATTTGGAGATGAAGTTGTGATATTTAATGTTATGGATTCCATGAAGTACCCATCAGAGGACCATTCTTCTTTTTTTATCTCCCATTTTGAACCACCAAGTAAAAACATCATGGAATTGGATTGTCCTATGCTTAGGGAGATTATGAGTATTGGTTCTAGTTTGATGTCTAAGATTACCTCTACACCCTTTTCTAAGGAACAAGACTCTCTAGGATTTGATTTTGAAATGGAATCATATTCTGATTTTGATCATGTGAACTCTGATTATGAAATGGCTATTGAGTATGCTGATGGATTTGGTGCTTTATTCCATGATTGTGATGATTTTTATTCTGATACTGATGTTCATTGTGCAGATATTTCCGATGCATCAATTTCTCCATCCATACATCACCCCCCCTACATTGGAACTCAAGCCTTTTCCCCAAAATCTTAAATACGCATACTTGCTGAGTGTTGATAGATTACTTGTTATCATTTCTAACAATCTATCTTTTTAACATGAAGAAAAACTTTTGAATCTATTGAGAGATAACATTAGGGCAATTGGTTGGACATTGGGAGACATATCAGGTATTAGCCCCTCCATTTTCATGCATAGGATTATCTTGGAGGATGGGGCTAAACCGGTGAGGCAACCACAAAGGAGACTCAATCCAACACTTTTGGAGGTTGTTAAAAAAGAAGTTGCAAAATTGCTCGTGGCAGGTATAATCTATCCTATTTCAGATTCTCAGTGGGTAAGTCCAATTCAGGTTGTGCCTAAGAAAACTAGTTTCACTGTTTTAAAAAATGAAAATGATGAGTTAGTTCATGTGAGAGTTCAAAACAATTGGCAAGTGTGTACTGATTATAGGAAACTAAATCAATGCACTCATAAGGACCATTTCCCACTTCTATTCATTGACCAGATGCTTGAGAGACTTGTAGGTAGGACACATTATTGCTTCTTGGATGGTTTCTCTGGCTATTTTCAGGTTCCCATTGCAGTAGAGAATCAGGAGAAGACGACATTAACCTGACCATTCGGTACCTTTTCTTACAGAAGGATGCCATTTGGACTTTGTAATGCTCCAGGTACCTTCTAGATATGCATGGTGATTATTTTCTCAGATTTCATTGAGACCTGTATGGAGGTATTTATGGATGATTTTACAGTTTATGGATCCTCATTTGATGAATGTCTCTCTAGTTTGGGTGATTTGTTGCATCGTTGTATTCAGAAGAATCTGGTCTTAAATTTTGAAAAATGTCATTTCATGGTTGAAAAGGGAATTGTCTTAGGACATATAGTCTCACAACGTGGAATTGGAGTTGATAAATCTAAGGTAGACATTATTTCATCCCTCCCATATCCTACATGTGTGCGTGAGGTTCAATCATTCCTTGGAAATGCTGGATTTTATCGATGATTCATCAGATATTTTAGTAAGATCTCTCTACCCTTATCTCGATTGCTTAAAAAAGATATTGACTTCAATTTTGATGATTCATGCAAGGTATCATTTGATGAGCTAAAGAAGGGTCTGACCACTCCACCGATCATATAGCCCCCGTGGTGGGACCTTCCTTTTGAGCTTATGTGTGACGCCTCCAACTTCGCGGTTGGAGCTGTCTTATCTCAGAGGGTGGAGGGGCGTTCACATGTGATCGCCTATACATCGAGGACACTGGATTCAACCCAATAAAACTACACTACCCCAGAAAAGGAGTTTTTTGCAGTCATATTTTCTTTAGATAAATTCCGTTCATATTTATTGGGATCTAAAGTAGTTGTTTTTTCTGACCATGCAGCTTTGAGGTACCCCCAAAAGAAGCCAGATGTAAAGCCTAGGTTGATTCGATGGATGCTTCTTCTTTAGGAATTTGATATTGATATAAAGGACAAGAAGGGTTCATAGAATTTGGTGGCAAACCACATGAGTAGGCTTACTCACACACTAGAGGATGACACCTTGGACCAGGTACCACTTCAGGACACTTTCCTTGATGAGAATCTTTATTCCATCTCAGGTACGCATCCTTGGTATGCATATTTAGTTAACTACATTGTTGCCTCTGAAATCCCTGAAAATTTAAAGAAACATCAAGTCCAAAAATTAAAAAGTTATTCTAGGTTTTATGTGTGTGATGATCCTTACCTCTAGCGCATGTGTAGTGACCAAGTCATTAGGAGGTGTGTTCCCGATCATGATTTTGAGTCTATTTTGCATTTCTATCATGCACTTGCTTGTGGTGGAAACTTTGGACCCCAACAGACATCTATGAAGGTTTTGGACTCTATATTATATTGGCCTAGCTTTTTCCATGATGCCAATGTGTTTTGTAAGTCATGCTCTCGTTTCCAACACACTGGGAATATTTCTAGGAGACATGAGATTCCCCAACAACCCATACTATTCTATAAGATTTTTGATGTATGGGGTATTTATTTTATGGGTCCATTTCCTAGTTCATTTGGATTTTTGTTCATTTTGGTTGCTGTTGATTATGTGAGTAAATGGGTGGAGGCTAAGGCCACTAGGACTGATGATTATCATGTTGTTGTGGACTTTGTCAAAGCACAGATTTTTTTGCAGGTTTGGAGTATCAAAGGCCATCATCAGTGACCAAGGGACGCACTTTTTCAATAGGAATTTTTCTTCCCTCCTTCGAAAGTATGGGGTGACACACAAAATACCAACACCATACAACCCCCAAACAAATGGCCAGGCTGAGGTTTCAAATCGTGAGTTGAAACAAATTTTGGAGAAAACTGTACAACCAAATAGGAAGGATTGGAGAAAGCGCTTGGATGATGCATTGTGGGCTTATAGGACAGCATACAAGACCCCCATTGGTATGTCCCCATTTCGGATTGTGTTTGGGAAAGCATGTCATCTCCCAGTGTAAGTCGAGCATCGGGCATATTGGGCTATAAAGAAATGCAACATGGAATTGGCCCAAGCTGGAATTCAAAGGAAGTTGCAAATTCAAGAGCTTGAGGAGATTCGACTGTCATCATATGAGAACTCAAGGCTCTATATGGAAGGATCAAAATTAGCTCATGACAAAATGATCCAACAAAGGGATTTTCATGTTGGAGAGAAATTCCTTCTCTACAGTTCACGACTGAAGCTAATGTCTGGTAAGTTGCATTCCAGATGGTCAGGTCCTTATATTGTATCTAATGTTTTTCCTTATGGTGTAGTGGATATCACACAAGAGGACACTGGAAGGAGCTTTACAGTCAATGGGAAACGTTTTAAGAGATACATTGAGGGACTTTCTACTAATGTAGTGGATTTTATCACACTGCAAGACCCCATCATCACTTGAGTACATCAGGCTGTCCCTAACCCTTTCACTTTTATATTATTTTTCCTATTTAAAAATTCTGCATTTCATGTGCATATATCATCTCATGGGTTCACATTGAGGAAAATGCAATATTTTAAATGTGGGGGAGGGAACCTTTTAGTTTAGTAATTTAAATTGTTTTACTATTTAAAAAAACCAAAAAAAATTATGTGTTTTTCAAATTTTGTGTGTTTATTTTTCAATTTTCATTGTGTTTTTGAAATTTTTGAGCTGAAATGATTCTCATCACAATTTTGAAATTCATATTAATGAGTGAAACGATGTATCCCTTGAAACTAAGATTAAATGAATACTTAAATGACTTTGTTTCAAGTTCAAATATTTAGTAATTTCATAAAAAGTACACTGAATTTTGAATCCCATGCCACATCTCACTGTCTTTATATTTGAAATCACTTTCTTATGAGGCTTCTAAATCATTATTTTAATATTATTTACATTCACCTCACTTCTTGAGAGAACCAAACCATGCTTGATTTAACCATAATTTGATCTATTCCCGTCAAAACTTGAGGGTTTGAGGTACTTATTTTTAAATGATTGAGGAATTTGTTTGGTATTAAAGCCCCTATTTAAAATAATCCTTTTTTATAATGGCCTAACTTGAATATGAAATCCTTTTAGCCCTTATAATCCATGCACATCCTGTTATATTAGCCACATTACAAGCCAATTTTCCCTATCCAACCAACTCTTGAAGTTAAATTGCATAATCTAGTTGAGTTTAAGTGTGGGGGAAGCTGTCTTGAGTTGTGCTACCACATTTTGTGATACTTTGGGTGGAAAATTAAATTAGGAAGATATGTGTTTTCTTCTGAAGAAATTCATTATATTGAAATTTGTTCCTTTTCTGGAGCTTTCATGACAAGTGAAGCTGTGCCTTTTCTGGAGCTTCTAATTGAGGTGGAAATTTTTGCCTATCTGGATCTTTCAAGAAAATCATGTTTGATAAGATTGACAATTTTTTATGCTGAAATGAAGAATGGTGTAAACTTTTCATGGCTTTTCATGATGATGGAGCTGAATTGATACTATGGGGATTAATGAGGAGACCATATTTAAGTGAAAATTAGATTAATGCAATTTTGCTTCAAAAAGAGTCAAGCCCTCCTTATTCAGCCTCAGAATTTTTCACATCTAAATCCTACCAACCGAAAGCCACAGAACAACCCTAAAAATTCCTCATGATAAACATATGTCCTTGAATCACATCGGGTAGCGATGTAGGAATCTATCAAGCCTATGGTGACCCCTGTATGAGTTTGGATGAGAAAGACATTGCAAAAAAATTGATATTTGAGTGATGAGAGAAAATTCAATCGAGGTAAGTGTTTTGTGCATGGGAGGATAAATGAAGTGGAAATATATTGAATGATATAAATGGAGAACTTGAAATAAGGTTTTTATGAGGCATGATATCTTTTAATTTTTGGTGTGAAATTTATTAATCTCAAGGATATGTGTTTTAAAATTGGTTTTGATTTGATATTGATGTTTACATGATATGAAGTTTTTCCCAGGAGTGCAAAAGGGTAAGTGTGGGGGAGTTGATAAAACACTATTTTATTGAATATTTTATTGATAATAAATGATATAATTTCCTCACATTGTGTTAAATATGTTTAATTCGAAAGTATTTGGGATTAGATCATTCATTTGAATATTTGATGAAAATTCCAATTTTACCCTTTATAGTTCACTGTAGTTTTTCGAAGATAAATATTTTTATATTTATTATTTTAATTTGAAATTTTGTAAAAGTTTTCCTAAATTAATAATATACAACTTTTATGCAGGACACTAGAGCTAAAGAGTGCATTTGTTTGTTGAAAATGGGCCATGAAGTCAAAGTTGGGCTGGACTCGCCAGAATTGATAAGCTTATGTATTTCGGTCATACCTCCTTCATCTGGGCCTGGCATGAGCCCAAATTTGGATAGGAGATAGAGGACCCATATCCTCACATTGGATCCTTCTGGAAGGCCGGCCAATTCACGCGTTTCGGTGGTCAAATGGGCGGTAAAAATTGGAATAAAATATTTGGCCGAGATTCCCCATTCACACTTGAAACCACTTTGAACCTAGCCTCCCCACCACTCTATAAATTGGTGTTTTTCTCATTTGGTGGGGTTGGTACGTGAATTGGGAAGTTTAGGGAAGAGGAGAAGTATATCCACTACAATTATCCAACCATTTCAATAAGGTTATCTCTTGAAGCAAGGATCCCTTCGACGAAGCCTTCTTCTTCTCCTTCATGTTGTAATGATTTTGTTTATGTAATAAACTTCATTGTTATTCTTTTATTTATTATATTTTCTTCTGTTTTGTTTAAATTTATTCTCTTAATATTCCTATTTGGGCTGGAATTTTTGAGTAGAAGCTTTATTGGGTTATACCCATTATAAACCTTTGCACATGAAAAACGCTTCTACGATGATTACGCCACCCATGGAAGAGTAGTTCTTTTTAGTAATCGATCGACTTCTATCCTTATTCATTCATTTATTTTGAATCAATGAGATACTGTAATTCACATATTATGATCTATTAATTGAGTTTTTAATTTAAATGTAACTAAGCAAGCAATTGAATAGTTAACACAAAATACGCGAGGTCGGGAATTGTGTGAACTGTGAGAGCACAACCTTAACCGGTAATTCAAAACCACACAAGATCAATTTGTAGAGTTCAAATAAAATCCCTAAACTCAATTAATCCTCATTTCCATAGTGGTAATGTTCCTTAATTTACCACTTACCATAAGCTAATTTTAGAACATCAATCAAAGCAGGGTGTTGCGATTGCATGTTCCGAAGTTAGCCTAAGGTTAAATTCACTTCAATCTTTGTGGTAAAGTTAATTCTCGTAGGGTTCGGGATTTAAAAAATTAAGGGATCATAATTAAGTGAATATTAATTTAAATTATAATGGTTAATAAATGATTGAAGAGGTAGAGTTAGATCGATTACTCCTTTTAAATATTGTCTAAAAAACATCTTTTTGTTGTGTCATTTTAATCGAACTTCATTTCAAAACTAAAAACAAAACAAAATACAATCTTCTTCCAGAAAACTTCTTCTAGATTCATAAACTATAACCAACCCCCATCCTTTCAAGTAGTGTTTTTATTATATTCTATTTTATTTGTTTTATAATACCTTTAATAAGTTGTTAAATTCACTTCATCCTTTGAGAGACGACCTTGGTCAGCCACTCTAATGCACCTAAGAACCCCAAAATCATATTAATCATTTGAGGGTGCCCACGACAGTGCCCTATCAATGACACATGTATATGTTATGTATTCATGACTCATGAAATGTTCATTTATACATTGACACCCTTATTATTCATGCATCCATGTATGTGATAACTCGTTTTTTACGATCTATACTTTTCATTCATGTCATACCCATGAACTTATTTATGTTCTCATAAATAATTATAAAATTATAATAAATATATTTAATTAATAAATATATTTATTATTTTTATAATTATATATTTGTAATTGTATATAAATACTTTTTAAATAAACTTATTTATAATTATAATTATATGTATATAATTATAAAATTATAATAAATATATTTAAGTGATAAATATTTTTATTATATTTATAATTATATATATTTACATAATGATATAAATATATATAATTATATAAATATACCAAGGTAGTGCAAACCAAGAGGTATAATTATACAAATATGTTTATAATTATATTGAAATATCTTGAAAAATATTTATTTATAATTATTTAGAAATATTTTTAAATATATTTATTTATAATTATAATTATATATAAATAAATAATTATAAAATTACAAAAAATAAATTTATTATAATTTTGTAAATATAAATATTTTTATATTAATAAATAAATATATAATTATATAAATATTTAAATATATTTATAACTATATATAAATATTTTAAAATATATTTATTTATAATTATAATTAAATATTTATTTATTTAAATAATTATAAAAAATTAATAAATATATTTAATATATTTATAACTCTGTTAATATATACAATTATATAAATATATTTATAATTGTATACAAATATTTATAAACATATTTATTTATAATTATAATTTAAAATAAATAAATATATTTATTTATATATTTTTAAATAAATTTATATATACGAAAATTATCAAATTTATTTTAGTCAAAATGTTTAATGGTTTATTTATATACATTGATTACAAAATGTGTATATAATTAAAATAAAAATAATATATTAATATTTTATTTAAAAAATTATATAATACATAAATGAATATATTTATTTAGATATATAGTTCTTAAATATATTGATTTATTATTATGATTATAAATAAATAAATACATATTTAAATAATTATAAAATTACAATAAATATATTTAAATAATAAATATGTTCATTATATTCATAATTATATATTTATAATAATATATTTATAATTATATATTTATAATTATATATAAATATATATATTTATAATTATAATTATAAATATATATATATATATGTGTGTGTGTATTTATAATTATAATGGTATATATATATATATATATATATTATATATAATTTTAAAAATATATATAATGATATAAATAAATTATTAAGAGTAGATCTTTATCAGTGCTTTTTGAGAACTGATAAAGATTCCCCTTTATGAGTGGTAAAAATATGCTGATAAAACTAGTCTTTATCAGTGCTAATAAAGACTTGTTTTATCGCCATGTTTTTAACACTGATAAAGGGGCATCTTTATCGGCGTTAAAAAAGCACTGATAAAGACTTGTTGCAATGTGCGGCCGATTATCGCCTATCGACTGGTCAAAGTTCCGGTGCTCTGTTAATGTGTATAGCAGCACTCGGGTCGAATCCTTGGCGATGATACTTTATAATAGTCGTTTGTTTTTAGTATATTGTATTTTGATTAGGGGGGTTTGTTTGCAGATCTTAATTGAAATGATTGATTGACTATAATTGATTTAACAAATTTATAAAGATTGGGGTGAGTTCATTATTGGGGAGTAAAGCATGTGATATCCTTGAACCTTACATTGTATTGCATTAAATTAACACCCATGTCATAAGTTGACGTTGATTAGAATTCCTAGGTGTTAAGGCTTTAATCCAAGACTTAACCTAACTTAGGGTTCTAATCTCAATCAAAACTTATTTATGGTAGGGTATTTATGGTTCCAATAATCCATGGAAACCACTTGTTAAACAAAACATATCATTAATCCATAACATATTAAGTTTAACATACACAATATTAATTTAATGAATACTCATCGAGAAAAACTCTCAATCACTTAACATTCCAGAATTATAACTCACCCCAATGAGAGATTTACTCAGCCATTTGGGTTTTTAATAATCTGGTTATAATTATTATGATTATAAATTAATAAGAGAAGAAAAATAAAGGGATAAGAAAAGAGTGGTACGTCGACACACACACGAACAATGATGATAATTAAAAACAAACTTTCGATTGAATGAGGAAGCAAAATAAGGGAAGGGGATTCAAATATATATGAACTATTTTAAGAACATTAATATTAATCTACAAAAAGGTGGATTAGAATAAGACAAATTAAAGAAGAAACTTGCATTAAAACCGAATTACAAACAAAGAGACATACAAGATTACAAAAACGAAGAACACGAAAGTAAGCGAAAACAAAGAGATAAGAAAGGTCTCTCAAGTGAAAACTTGAGTATGGAAGGTCCTCCCAAGACTTTGTAAAGGCTTTGGTCATCCAATATAATCTGCTCTCTTCTGAAATTCCAACCCTTTTGAAAGGAGAGGAGGGGATGTATTTATAGCCCAAGGTGGTGGATTGTTTTCATTCCAGAAATACCCCTCCACTTGGCTCGCAGATATGGACATAAAGACAGCAGAATCTTGAGAAATATCCTTCTTTAAAGTTGTAGACAATATATATTTACGAATACTCTCAAAATTTGGAGTCATTTGGACTTAATTATAAAAAGTTATGTCTTGTTGATTAAACAAAGTAAAACTGCCCATTTCAATCCAGTCTTTTTGAAGTCCAGAATGGGAAAGGGTTTTTGAATATCCAGATGCCTTCAAATTCGAATGGGTTATTCAACAAAGTTGGCCGTATATATCTCCTCTTTCACACTGAAAACTCTCAACTCTATTTGATGCTAACATCATGAGATATGTCTTGTAAACTATTCTGATTTTAATTCTCGGCCATAATGGTGGGCTGGACTTCAAAGCTTAATTTGAGCCCCTTGTACTTAGATTTGGGCCTTGAATGTTTTATCCAAGATGACATGTAGTGTACCCAGAATTATTGTAGAGAGTTAATTTTTTTGGACTTCTGGATTGAGCCCAGTAAATCAATCTTCAAGGCTTGTCCAGTTTGTTCACAGATTCATTGGTATTGTTTGTGAGGACCATATGACCCTTCAAATGGAATAATTGGCTCATGGTACCTTCTAATGAAATGTTTTATATTGAAATGATAATCCTAAAAAACAAGAACCACACAATGTGGATCAGTATAGTGATATTTATTATTAAAACATTAAACTGACTCAATTGGACTACTTCAAAAAATGCTCAAAAATTATACTTAATATTAAAACATTAATATTTCACACAAATTATGCACATTTCATATAAAATAAGTAAAGGGAGTATATAATAAGTCATGAAAATATTAATGACATCAAATCCCCCACACTTAGTTTTGTTCATGTCCTCATGTGCAAAAAATATAAAAACATGACAAAATCATTTTTACTCACCAACAGATTTTAAAATTTTGTTTTCTCCAATTAGGGGAGGTTTAGACTATTTCACTCATCCATTTTGAATTCCACCACAAGTTGTTATAGAAACAATGTTCCAAAACTAATTCATTTTTTCATGCTCAAATTTAGAAATGTAAAATGTGGACACTCAAAACTCACACCTCTCAAGATGATAAAATTCATTTGTGGAGGTTCACTCTTTCACCAACCAAAAGTGAAAATCTTAGAGTTTGAAAAGAGATCTCAGCTTCCAATCCCTATCCAAAGTGAACAATAATAAAGAGGTATTTTAAAGGGTTTTTTCTGTTGCTATGGGATGGTGGAAATATAATTTCCAAGAGAGATAAGAGGAGGGTTAAAATACCAACATAGAAAAAGCAATGCACATTTTTTTGAAATAAAACATGGAAGGAAATGAAAACACATATTTACAAGGGAATGATTTTGTGAAGAAAGACATGATAGAGGAAGAAAATATGAAGGTAATGAGAAGATGTAATATTTAAAAAACAAAAAACTTCTCCCAATAAGAATATAATGCAAGTGTTCTTTTTTTTCTTCTCTTTTTTTTTCTATATTTTTTCGAAATTTGAACTTGGAAAAGATCTCACACTCATAACCCAACCCATGATTGATCTCCTCACGACACTAATTGTAATAGTTATAACATGATCAAATTTTGAGGAAGAGTGATTTTTGACCTACCCAAGACACAACCCATTTTTTCATTTTTTTTTATTTTTTATTTTTTTTATTTTTTTTTCATCATTTTTTTTGATCACTTGTCAATAACATTTAAAAAATTACATAAATGTAAGTTCATTACATTCCCCAAAACACACTTAATGAAAACCTATCCCCCATACTAAAATGGATGCTTATCCTCAAGCAGATGATAACTCATTGAAAATCAATAATAGGGTACCCAAACAATGAAATCCATTCCCCCCCACACTTAAATTTCAAAAAAAATTATGCAATGAAAATCCATGTTAATATTGGGTGGGAAAAGGTATTGGGCTTGTAATGTGGCTATCAAAGAAAAGGTTTTCATAGGATCGAAGGGGCTTTCAAAATGAGGATTAATTTGAGGGAAACGGGAGGCTATTTGGATATTGGATTCTCATGTGGTTCAGAAAATGCCTCTATCATATTAATACACACTAAGGTAGTAAATTCATCTCGAAGGTCCACAAACTCAAGACTCAAAAATGGGGGTGAAAACACACATTTTTAAAAGATAGCCATAGGTGGCCTTGGCATGAAATCAAATATTGTTCCTCACGGTTCAGGAAAAGCATTTTCCAAATCAAAAATTGAGCATTCAAAATTTGTTAATTTTGACACAAAATTATTTATCCAAAGTCATGATTAAAATACAAAATTTTTGAGATAAAAACATGTCTGTTAAATCCTCAAAATGGTTGGAAAAAATTTCAAAACTCGATGGTGAGTAAGCATGACTCTTTTTTTTGTATTTTTTTAAGTGATTGTGTTTTTTGATTTTTTTTAGTTTTTAATGTTTTTTTAAAATACACACCCACACAATAAAGAAAAAAAGGTTTTGATGAAGAAAGTGGTGATAAAAAATGAAAGAGAGAGGAAGAAGAAGAAAGAGGAAGAGAGAGGAAGAGATAGAGAGAGAGTTAAAGGGAAAGAGGTTCCCCCTGGTTTAGATTTAGCGGGTCGCCATCTCCATCTAGTGGTAGGTCGACTGGAGAAGTTAGGGATCTAGTAGAATTCGACAATTATCTAGGATTGTGCATTATTACCTGAAAAAGAAAATTCATTATTCATATAATGAAAAACAAAAAAGAAATTTAAATTTCACACAAGTAAAAGAAAACATGGGTTGCCTCCCAAGAAGCGCTAAATTTATTTGTCTACAGCTAGAAAGTTGTAATGGACTACCCATAGTCTGACAGTGGCCATCGTATTTTCTCAAATCTAGTGTTCTTCCAGAAAAAATTATCCTCTGGGAGGCCTGATGATTCATTGGATGATTTCTTCCCATCCTTGTTGGTGTGCTTGCAATTCAATGGGGGTGGAAAGAGAATATGACTATCCTTCCTTTGGTCTTCAACCTGAGGAATGATGTTATCCACAAAGTGCTGGTTTTCTATGCTTGGAAATTCAGGACGATGGCTCAATTCTGATGGTTCATTTTTGTAAGGATCAGATAACACAGAACCACAGTATGAGATCCCAATTGTTTTTGACTCATTTATTTCATCACTTACCGATGTAGAGTAATGAGGATCAGTGGAGTCATAATAATAAATAAAATTTTCAATTTCCTTTATGTCAATGTTGTTCGCCAAAGAATTGAAAATTTCAACCTCACCAGTGATCACTTTATTAATTAGGGAATAAATGTCACAACCTTCTCTCCCATCAGGACAATGTAAAAAAATTGTTTTGGGGTTCACCTCACATATAACTGAATTTTTCAGAATCTTGGATAGGAAATGATGAATATGGGATAATCAGATTTGAATCAAAAAATGAGCATTCTAGTTCATTTTCTTTATTACTATCCATGTTGGAGTATTGGAGGTCAGAGGTGAGATGAGATTACAAATAGTTTTCAAGATCCTTTAGATCAATGGAGTTTGAATTTTTAATGTCAACATCAATTTCAGCATTTATGACTTTGTTAATCATGGTGAAAATTTCACAAGATCCTTTGTCATTGGAACATAAAGAACATGGTGTATTGGGGTTTGATTGACTCTTAGAAGTTTCCTCAGAAGCATGGATTGAGAATGCAGAGTGATCCTCAGATGGGTATCGCATGGCTTGTAAAATGTTGAACTTGACCAGTTAGTCACCGAATTCCATGGATAAGATGCATGAATGGACATCAATCTTGGTTCTCGCAGTCATGAGGAATGGTCTTCCTAGAATTAGGGGAGATTGAGAAGAGTTCATCTCACCTTCCATGTCAAGCACATAGAAATCAGCAGGGAAGATAAGATCATTGAATCAGCCAAGGACATCCTCAATTATTCCCTCAAGACTGGCGGTGCTTCGATTGGCCAACTGAATGACAACACCTATTGGATGTAATGGACCTAGACCAAGTTTTGAGAATATGGATTTGGGCATGACATTAATTGAGGCTCCTAGTTCTATGAGTGCATCATCAAAGTTTGAACATCCAATTAGGCATGGAACCGTAAAGGTCCCTGGATCTTTGCACTTTATGGGAATAGACTGCTGGGTGGAAAAATTTTCGAAGGTACTAAGTTGCCTCTTGTGGGTACACAACTCCTTGAGAAACTTGTCATACTTAGGAATTTTTTTATGGCATCTAAGAGGGGAATTTTTACTTCAACACATCTAAACATGTCTAGAATTTCAGGATCAGGTTCAAAGGAATCCCTTGGTTTAGAAACGGCTTGAGGAAAAGGAATTGGGTTCCTAAGTGGAATTGAAGTAGGTGAGGGAATGGATTCATGTTCCTTTTCAATTTTCTTTTTCTTTTCATTTTCTAGGTCAACATTAAAAGGAGGGTTTGAGGATTTATCTTGAGCCATATCAAGTTGCTTTCCTGGTCTAATTTCAATTGCACTTACATTACCCTTGGGGTTGGGTAATGGTTGGGCTAGGAGTTAGGAAGAATTTGATTGTTGTTGTGGGATCAGGTGGGATGCAAGTTAACCTATTTGAGTTTAAATGTTTTTAAGGCTAGAACGGGTGAAGGAGGAAAGATATTCCACTGCACTTTCCCATGGTTTCTTGGAAGAAGAGGCTTGTCCCTGGTTGGGATTGACTTGATTTTGGTTCTTGGGAAATTTATTGTATTGGTTTTGGAATTGGGAAGGATCACTAGGATAATGGAATCTAGGAGGAGGATTGTTCCTTTAAGGTTGAGGAACAAAAGGATAAGGTTGATGGAAGTTACCACCACCTTGACCATATTGTAATTGGTTTGGGTTTTGAGGAGGGAATTGAGGGGGGTGAGACATGCGGTTACCATACCTCAATCCTTGGTTAAAGTTAGAGGAGAAGGGCTCAGAGTGAGGTTGGTTGAAGTTTCTAACAAACCGACCTGATAGTTGAGGATTGGTGTTCCGCTAAGAATATGCTTCATTGAGCTCCATTGGTCCAGATGAATCGGATTGATCCTCTTGAAGTTGTGGACATGTGTCAGTTGGATGAGCTGGAGAGTTGCAGATTTTACAGTTTTTGACTGGTCCAGGAAACTTTGATTGCGGAGAAGATGAAGTTGGGGATTGGTAGTCACAGCTAGTTGTCGCACAAGACCTGTAAGTTCACTCATCCACTCGGTCATCTTGTTCGGTTCAATTGATTGATTATCTTGGGCTTGTCTGACTTGAGCATGTGCTTGAGTATGGAATTATTGTGTGTTTGCAGCCATGTTACTTATGAGATCTCTTGCAGCTGCATGAGTTTTATCAACAAGAGCACCGCTACTTGCGGCATCAATGAGAGTTCTCTCCATAGCCAATAACCCCTCATAGAAGTATTGGATCAAGAGTTGGTCAGGGATTTGATGATGTGGGCAGGTTTCAAAAAGCTTTTTGAACCTCTCACAGTACTCATGGAGTGATTCACTTGGGAACTGACGAATACCACTTATTTCCTTACGGATAGAAGCAGTACGAGAAGCAGGAAAGAATTTTTCTAAGAAAATCCGCTTCATGTCATTCCCTGTGTTTATGGAACTAGGAGGAAGGTAGTAGAGCCATGACTTAGTAGTGTCGGCTAGGGAGAAAGGGAAGGCTCGGATTTTGATTTGTTCTTCAGAAACCCCTTGAGGCTTCATGGTAGAGCACACCACTTGGAACTCTTTAAGGTGGAGATGTGGATCCTCATCAGCTAGACCGTGAAAATGAGGGAGAAGATGAATCAAACCCGATTCTAGTTCGAAGTTATCTTCTATGTTTGGATATTGAATACCAAGAGGTTGGTAATTCATATCAGGGGAATCAAGTTCTTTTAGGGTTTGTTCCCTAGGATTGGCCATTTCAATTTCAACTGGTTGTATGAGGACTGGTTCTTGAATTATTTGAGTATCTCTTATGTTCCTCCTAAGTTTGCGAAGTGTTCGCTCAATTTCAGGGTCAAAAAAATCCGAGGGATTTTTTGGGAGGCTACGTAGCATTCAGAGATATTTTGGAAGAAATAGGAAGAGGGTTTTTTCTTTGTTTTTTTCAGTTTATGATTTTTAAGAGGAATATGGGTTTTTCTTTGTGTTTTTATTTTCAATTTATTTTAAATTTTGTCTTTTTTTGGATTTTTTTTACAATAACCAGAAACTAATGACTACATAAAGAACCATCCCCGGCAACGATTCCATTTGAAATGTGTGTCCTATTGTCGCCTATTGACCGGTCAAAGTTCTGGTGCTCTGCTAATGTTTATAGCAGCACTCGGGTCGAATCCTCGGCGATGATACTTTATAATAGTCGTTTATTTTTAGTTGATTGTATTTTGATTAGGGGGGATTGTTTGTAGAGCTTAATTGAAATTATTTATTGACTATAATTGATTTAACAAATTGATAAATATTGGGGTGAGTTCATTATTGGGGAGTTAAGCATGTGATATCCTTGAGCCTTACTTTGTATTGCATTAAATTAACACCAATGTCATAAGTTGACGTTGATTGGAATTCCTAGGTGTTAAGGCTTTAATCCAAGCCTTAACTTAACTTAGGGTTCTAATCTCAATCAAAACTTATTTATGGTAGTGTATTTATGGTTCCAATAATCCATGTAAACCACTCGTTAATCAAAACATATCATTAATCCATGACATATTAAGTTTAACATACACACTATTAATTTAAAGAATACTCATCGAGAAAAACTCTCAATCACGTAACATTCCATAATTATAACTCACCCCAATTAGATATTTACTCATCCATTTGGGTGTTTAATAATCTGGTTATAATTATTATGATTATAAATTAATAAGAGAAGAAAACTAAAGGGATAAGAAAAGAGTGGTACGTCGACACACACACGAACAATGATGATAATTAAAAACAAACTTTCGATTGAATGAGGAAGAAAAATAAGGGAAGGGGATTCAAATATATATGAACTATTTTAAGAAATTTAATATTAATCTACAGAAGGTGGATGAGAATAAGAGAAATTAAAGAATAAACTTGCATTAAAACCGAATTACAAACAAAGAGACTTACAAGATTACAAAAACGAAGAACACGAAAGTAAGCGAAAACAAAGAGATAAGAAAGGTCTCTCAAGTGAAAACCTGAGTATGGAAGGTCCTCCCAAGCCTTTTTAAAGGATTTGTTCATTCTAATATAATATCCTCTCTTCTGAAATGCCAACCCTTTTGAAAGGAGAGGAGGGGGTGTATTTATAGCCCAAGGTGGTGGACTGTTTACATTCTAGAAATACCCTTCCACTTTGGTCGCAGATATGGACATCAAGAAAGCAGAATCTCGAGAAATATCCTTCTTCAAAGTTGTAGAAAATATAATTTTACGACTACTCTCAAAATTTGGAGTCATTTGGACTTAATTATCAAACGTTATGTACGGTTGATTAAACAAAGTAAAACTGTCCATTTCAATCCAGTCTTTTTGAAGTCCAGAATGGAAAAGGGTTTTTAAATATCCAGATGCCTTCAACTTCGAATGGGTTATTCAACAAAGTCGGCCGTATATATCTCCTCTTTCACACTGAAAAATATCAACTCTATTTTATGCTTAAAGAATGATATATGTCATGTATACTATTCTGATTTTAATTCTCGGCCATAATGGTGGGTTTTACTTCAAAGCTTCATTTGGGCCCCTTGTACTTAGATTTGGGCCTTGAAAGTTTTATCCAAGATGACATGTAGTGTACCCCGAATTATTGTGGAGAGTTAAGTTTTTTGGACTTCTGGATTGAGCCCAGTAAATCAATCTTCAAGGCTTGTCCAGTTTGTTCACAGATTCTTTGGTCTTCTTTGTGAGGACCATATGACCCTTCAAATGGAAGAATTGGCTCATGGTACCTTCTAATGAAATGTTGTATATTGAAAGTATAATCCTACAAAATAATAACCACACAATTTGGATCAGTATAGTGATAGTTATTATTAAAACATTAAACTAACTCAATTAGACTACTTCTAAAAATGCTCAAAAATTATACTTAATATTAAAACATTAATATTTCACACAAATTATGCACATTTCATATAATATAAGTAAAGGGAGTATATAATAAGTCATTAAAATATTAATAACATTGCTTGTTTTATCATAAATATCTATTTTAGAGTTGATAATGCTACTCTTTATCATCACTTTTTGGAAAGCACTGATAAAATCCATACCTGACTGTTTCCCTTGGAATGTGTGTTATGGTTAGGAATCACTGTTTTCGAACGGTTTCCAAAGGATTTTTTTATGGAACTGGAAACACCCAACGGTTCTATATCCAAGGGGACCTACTTTCCAAAGAAATACGTTCATTAGGTATTTTGACCTACGACTCTTAAAAACTCACATTGGTCGAGAGGATGAGAGGTCGGGCTCATCACACCCTTTTGGGAGGAATTGTGGCCTACTCTGGGAATCACTTATAGATTTAAGATAAATTTATGAATCCTTCATTAATTCTCAAGTATGAGGTTGGTCATCTCAAAATTGAAAATCAATTATTACCTTGTATAAAAATTTAGAATCAACTGTATGAATTTGAGGTTCTTCGCCAATAGAGATATATGTATGTATTATAGGTCCTCCATCATTGGTATCGTCTCATATACTAGTTAGAGATTCTTTATAGATTATTTCAATGATACTGGTTTTAAAGTCACTCAGTGGTGAACTCTGGAATTTATTTTCATCTAGGTAGATATAGGGCACTCTGGAGTTTATCATCATCCAGGGAGATAGAAGGTTACTCAATAGTTTATCATCATCCAGGGAGATGAAATCTGTTTTGATATTGGGATCAAACCCATAAATGGTCTACCTACCTATCATTATGAAAGGAATCATAACCCATGTAGTTTGGTTTCGCTTAATGGGACACATCATACCTTTTAAGGTAGTGTGATAAGGATCCAACTGTATAGTTTAATGTCATGTGGTAAGGAAATATTGGTGGAAGGTGTCTAGTCAATGTTTGGTGTGGGACTTATGCCAAAGAAACCTAGGGAACCTGTAAGGAATGTAATCTTCTAGGTTGAATTATACCATGCTAGGAATGTGGAACAGAGAGAACATGGTTGATTTGGGATGTTGGGTTTTAACCTCTGGGAGGCTTCCTACATATCCCATTTGGATGGGAATCAAATCCCACGTAGTTTGGTAAGTCTCATAGGGGATTATGGCCCTTTGATAGGAATAGGTTGGGGCTTACTCCAGAAGTGGATTCCCTTTAATAGGGTCCATGACAGATGTCTCATCTAATGGAGGTTTGAGGGTTTAATTTGGGGCTTATTTATAAGGAAGATGCTTAGAGTAAGGGATTTATGATTAGGGATTACTCAGAAGAAGGATGACCATTTTAAAGTGGTATGATTTCTCATTTCATGGATGATATTATATGAAGCTCGGGCCTTAGAAAGGCTTCCTATGTATCCCCATTATGGTAGAAATTAGAGTTCTCTTAGTTCATTCCTTCAGGTGGATTTTATGGATGTTGTAATCATTACAAAACTCTAAACCTAAATGAGTCATGCACGATGTGAGGAAAAAGAGGACATGAAAGATTCAACAAAACCATACATGATTTCTCCTTTGATGGTGAAATAGGTCAGGCCTATGGCAGAAGAGTTCAGGGTGACGGTGGAGGAGGTCGTGGCTATGGCGGAACAGGCTGAAGAAATGAACCTTCCCTCTCTTCACTTTACATTGGACATGGGTCCGAATGTAAGGAAGGATTTTAGGTGGCGGAGGTATAGAGGAGAAAGACTAAAAAATCCTACATTAAAGGATAAGGCATTACACCAGGATGTTTTCCCTAAAATTGGGTGCTTAATAGGGGAGGATCAAACCCCATGTGAAGGGGAAAAAGTATGATCCTTATCCTCTCTTCTAGGAACCTGAGGCTCCAGATCTTAGAGACAAGAAGGGATGGAAAGAGTCCAATCCTCATAATATGAGATTAGGAACTCCACAACACTGTCTCTAGGATAAGGGTCTATGTGACCCTGTACATCCAAATCAATAGAGACCCCAAGGATCCTTACCGTCTGGTAGGATGAGTGTGGGAAACCCCTGAACATAGATATCCAAATCCAAATGGGTGACACGTAGATGTTCCTTTACCTGAGGTTTGGTAAATCAAGAGGTCTTGGTGGAGGTTTCAACTTGCTCCCATTCAAATAAGATATCCAAGGAAGAATAATCCCTACCATGAGTGTCGTAAAAGATGGATTAAGGGATGGCTCATGTAGGTCCTGTGCGTAGGTGGTCCGCATAGGTATGCCATGTAGCTATGTCGCACAGGTCCTAGGAGGAATTGAACAATGCTTAACATAGGGAGAATAACTATGTATAAAGATTGATATGCCTTGGGTAGTGGACTATCGGGGTAACACAACTTAGGTGAGGTTTTAACCTATGCACCCTAGGTCTCCCCATGTTTCTTTAGAAGAGTCTCACGTAGGTCCTTTATTAGCGAAGGGGAATCACATAGGTGTCTTCTTATGGGTCCAAAATCAGATGTTTTGTATCTTAAACAATAAAAGGACTTTGATATTTCATATCCCTTTTAATTCACTATTCTATCATGTTTTAGAGAGATACCTGAGAAAATTTAGGGTACCTGGGTGAAGGAGTTGTGCATTGAGAGCTTCGGGGGTTCTTCTTATTTTTTCAGTCTTCTAAATGGGGATCCTAAGGGCCCTATCTATAGGAAAGGTGGAGACCTGGTCAAGGAAAATTTGTTATTGTAGGTCATTGGTGCAGTTTTGTGGTGTATCTCTCCTACGTAGGAGTGTAATAATTACAAAACCATGTAGATCGTCGGTGTAGGTCCCCAATCTAGGTCCTTGGAGTAGCGGACTGCACCTTTGGGCTGCACTGGTAGGACCTGCCTTGACCTTCTTACATGCATGTGTTCTGCATAGGTCTGTTTGGATAGATTTCTTTGCATCCTTTTTTAAATTTTCTTAACACTTAAAGATATTCAAACATCACTTCCTAATCTTATAGACTTCCCTTATTAAAAAGGGAGTATCAACCCCCCCCCCCTAGGATTGGATCTAACTAAAAGGGGAGGGTCTAGTCCTGAGGTAAGACTATGGGTAAAAGATTGTGATGAATGAATGTTTGATTGTGTAGTTCCTCTTCATAGTTGTCCCATGTTGGTCATTAGTGTAGGTCTTTTGGCACAGGTTAATGGTGTAGGCCAATGGTGCCTATAAATACCCCTATTCCATTTTCATTTTCTTTACCCACATTTCTGATTTCTACTCTCATCATGTAGTTAATTTGCTTAGATACATTTCATTTTTCTCCTACCAATCATGCTACCTAAATCAGATGCATCTATTGTACTGGAGGTCGGATATGCCAAGGACTGAGTCGCTTCATATCCTCAGGGGGATTTAACAAAAAGAAAATAGCGGGTATCAGCCACAACAACTATTTTTCATGGAAATTGTGGTAAGAAATTCAAAACCAAAGATGATGTAGAGGCTTTAGAGGATTTAGAACCTTCAAAATGTCCTTGTAAAAGTCCACCAGGTGAACTAATGTTAAAGAAATAACATCCCAAATGCTGAGGTGATCTAGTCTCCATTATCAGAATGAGTTTACCATCTCATACCATGATTCTATCGAAGGGTAAGGGAGGCATGAAGAGGCTTTCTAGTCATATAGTGTTGAGTTTTCCTCACAACAAACCACATCAAATAAAAATTATGTGTGATTATTAGTAATATATTATTGGGAAATCATGACTCGTAATCTCAAGGATGCATGGGTGTTTCTCGAGTCTATAATTTGAATTTAAGAATTCGGTGATATTAAATCACCCTATGATTGTCATCCAGACAATAATATAGCTGATGTAAAGAAGTATATCGAGGAGCTGGAGGCTTTTATATATGCAACAGATGATCGAGTTCAGGCCTCAGAGCGAGTATCAAGGATGCTGGATCGAGGAGTAATCAAAGGGTTAATTCTTTATCCTGATGAGGAATAAAACCTTTATGTTAATACTGATTATGTATTTCCCTTCTCTTTTTTCTATTTTCTGCACTTCCATCCACCATCGATAATCTTTATGGGATATCATTTTGTAGTTTAAAATAAGAGAATGAGAAGTGACATGCACAATGGTGCCTTACTCAGCTAAGTATGGGCCTATGGGAACCACAATTGAAGTGGAAAATGATTCCATTAGTTCTCCAGAACTCTATCCTAGTGGGAGGACCATGATGGAAGTGATGCCAATAGAAATTCCGCAACAATTACCTCAAATATCCTCTGCCAAGAAGAGTAGAATAGTATCTTTACTATCTTATGAAAGGAAGCCAAAGAGATCATTAAATTTTGTCTAGAGAGTACATCATAGTGAGTATTTCCACAATCATCTGGTATTACAACTTGATTGAAAAACTTTCTAACCATGTCCATCTTTTTATAGGATCTGCATCGCTTTCTTCTCTTAATGGATCAAGTACTGGTCCTTCAGATATTGAGAAGGAAACCTCAAGGGAAATATAGATTTGTACTGACAAATACGTCACCTTGATAGATAAAGAGTCAAGGGATATGGTTTTATATGATCCTGCTTCTATAGAAAGATATAGGGGTCATATTAATGTCATATTCACTTCTTTTGGTTATCATATGGTGTTTCTAACATTCTTCTTCCCATAATATCTTAGATTTTTTTCCTGTAACAGAGGATCCTGTGGAAGTTAGTGATGATATTATTGTTGCTCCTAGAGGGAGAAATGTGGACCCTATGTAGTTTGAGGAAGGTGTCAGTTTTGATCTTGAATTAAAAAGTCCTGATAGAATCATTCTGATGGAAGAGTTGACGGAGAGAAATGGCAGTAGAGATAATACAGGTATTGATCAAAATTTTCTGGATACCTTAACTGGTGAGGATTCTATGATACAAAAATCCCTATACAGTGAAATTATGGATGCTCTTAATCTAGAAATTGATATTCCAGGTTCCATCAAGGAGTTTTGGGGACTTTCATGAGGAACTAAAAGGGAGTAAGTCTTCTCATTATTTCATTTTCCAGACATAGTTATTCCTTTATATGATATTTCACATCAAAGTTCAACTTATGCATAATTTTATGTAGATAATGTTGCAAAGGCTCTTCAAAAATGAAGAATTACACTCTATACTATCCCCTCTGACATCAGATAAGTACTGATTGAGAATCTAGAATCAAGAGATGCTCTAGATTCTTTGATCACAGTGGCTGAGAAAACTCAGGATAATGTCCCCCACCAAGAAGTATCTTCTCAAACTATTGTAGATGTGGATACTAGTTAGGAATATAATAAATTTGTTGACATATTATTGGGTAAACTTCATTTACTATCTTGATCATTCCCCATTCATATTATTATTTTGAAGCTAACAATGATTATGAGTCATCATTCATGATTTTCAGCCTATGCAGCCAGGTCTGAAGGTGAAGCATCTGTCTTGGCTGAACCAACAATGGAAGGTGAGGAATCCACTACTTAAAAGGGAGAAGAGAAAGAAACTTACTTGAGTGATTTTATTCAAGAATAAATCCCACCTCATTGTAGTGACTCTGATTTAGACTTAGATCTATAGGTCTCCCTTGGTGTCATGCATGGAAGGACATGATGGATCATTTGGAAAATGATCTCTAAGAAACCTTTTTAAGAGCTTCCCTCAAAATTTGGATAACTTGTAGTATTGTTCAATGCGATATGATTTTGTGGATTTGATTATAGTATAATTTATAATGTTGTGAAGGAGATCGTTCATCAGTGGGAGAATGGGCAAAAACTTCGGCAGGACCTTGTAAAACAAAACTTCTTACCAATGTTCACGGTTTTTGAGCTACAATATCTCAGGAAGATGCTAATCATAATAAAAAATTGAAATATTTTAGATGGAAAATTATGGAGAAAACAATTAAAGTGTCTCTCATTGACCAAGATATTTTTCACCTTCATAAAGAGTTGGGTATTTCTCAAATAGGATTTATACAACTCCATCAATCATTAGGAGAAGCCCAGCTAGAAGGGGTAACAAACATTGCGGCTACCATAGAAGCACTTCTCAAATTTGGGGAGACTGAAGTCGGATGATTGGATGAGATTCAACAATACATTGATAGAGCTCAAGAGGTTTTTCAAGAAATGAAGATTCATGCTGAAATTCTCTTGTAATATATGACAGAGAGACACCATTTTGTGTGTGTTCCTCTGATTTTTGTATATAAATGAAAAGAATTTCGTTTCTGATCATATATTTCTTCATCCTTACTTTATTTCTGTAATAATAATCTTAAATATGATTTTCATAGCATTACATATTTATGCCAGCTAATCATAATTACAGTGATAGGGATGATATGCACTCTAATTTTTTTACCTAAGCTAATGGGCCATGTGAGCATAGTTTATCTATTTCTATTGTCATGTGGACAAACATAAAAACTTTTTTTATTTTATGTAATCACCCTAATTTGGTCGTAAGCCCAATATGAAGGGCACTTAGTGGGTGAAACTTGGATTTTTCTTAGGCATTCATTTTTAGGTTTTCACCTTAACAAATTTTGTACCTTTTAACTTTTTATTGATCATACATTTCCTAAACTATAAAGAGTGTAGGTCTAGCGAGCCGAGACTTGAATTTTGTCTAGATTTCCCTTTGTAGGTTTTCAACCTGGTGAGTGTTATGTCTCTTTTTGTGGGAAGTTTAAATCATTCATGTTAGACTAATAAGGCTATTTTTTTAGGTTGAATATATTTTTCCATGAATTTTGAAATTATAACCCAAACAAGGTCTTATGGTTATGAAGGTTCTGATTTTATTAAGATATTTCCAGGGGAATCTTGAGACAATGATAATTTTTTTATGGTCACCAAATCTAAAATTTGAAGTATATAAAGAGAGGAGGTCTCTCCCAAGAATGAAGTTATAGCTATTTGATAAACCCGTTATGGGGGCTGTATTATGCAGGGACAACTAGGGCATGTGCTATATTGCCAAAAAGTGTCATCCTTAGGCTGACATGCCCATTATGTAGGCAAATTTTATGTAAGGAAAACTGAGGTACATACTTCACAGTCAGATAAAGGAGTTCATAGGAATTTTTACATGCTATTACTAATAGAAAAAAGGGGGTTAAGATTTGGATGTCTCAAGACCAAAGTGGGTGACTTTTCCACAGAAATATTTCTATGAATAAAAGTCATAATCTATGTTGACATAATCCATAAATGAGAAAATAATTCTACACGTATTTGATGTGTAAAGGAGGGTATAATTGTTAGAAAGGATCTTTTTGATATTATGTTGTGCAGTTTAAAATCAAGCAACAAGGAAATTAGGGGGGATGTTCAATTTCATGTCATGCATCAAGGAAATTATGGGGTTGTGTAGTTTAAAGTCATGCAATAAGGAGATTATGTTGTGTCATTCAATTTCATGAAGAAAGGACATTATGATGTGAAATTTAATGTCATACAGGAAGGAAATTATGCTATACAGTTTAAGTCATGCAACAAGTAAAATATGTTTTCCAGTTTAAAGTCATATAGTAATGACATTTTTTGTATAGTTTAAAGTCATACAACAGGGACATTATGTTGTGTAGTTTAAAGTCATGTAGTAAGGAAATTATTTTGTCCAGTTTAAAGTCATGCAGCAAGTACATTATGTTGTGCAGTTTAAAGTCATGCAACATGTACATTATGTTTTATAGTTTAAATTCATGCAGTAGGGACATTATGCTATGCAGTTTAAATTCATGCAGCAAGGACATTAGGGAGTTTTATGATCTTCATATTAAAGTCATGCAACATGAAAATTATAGGGATTTACATTTATGGTCTTTATCTTTGACCAAAGGTTTGATGATTCTTCAATTATGAGTAATTTTTATAGAAATGTGAAACCATATTCAGGAATGGAAAGAGAGAATTTTGAGCTATGATTTGGGGATTCCTGAATCTGAAGAGTGATATGAGAAAAATCGCTAGATGGAATTAGAGGATGTCTCTTACAAGAATGAAGTTACCACTATGTGACTAACCCATTATGGGGGTTTTATTATGTAGTGTAAACTAGGGCATGTGTTTCATATCCAAACAATGGAATACTTGGTCTAAAATGCCCTTTATGTGAGAAAAATTTGAAAAGAAAATTGGCAGCACATACTACATAGTCATGTAAAGGAGCTCTTATGATTTTGAAAATCTATTGCTAAAAGCCGATGAAAGTTTATGGAGATTCAGATATTCCCAATTATAAAGTTTGGTTTATGGAGAAAATTTCATGAATATATAAGGGTTATTTCAAGTCATAATTTTCCAATAATTGGGGGAATATGTATAAAGGTTTGACCAAAGTGTAAGAAGTATGGTGTCTTTAGTTTTAAGTCATATGACTGGGACCAGAATATTATGGAAACATTGAATGATATGTGGTCAAATGGACTATGGTTATTCCATTTTGATTTGAAAAAATTAATGGGAAAAGTGTAAACAAAGGTCTTGGATTCTTTCAGTTCAGGTGAATGAATATGGGACAAATATGAAAAGTAATACCATTTTAAAAAATGCAGGTTCCTGCATACCATCATCAAAGCTTAATGGGGAGAAAAATTGATTCTCCCAAGAATGAAGTTATTGCTATTTGATAAACCTATTATGGGTGCTGTATTATGTAGGGACAACTGAGGAATATGCTGTATAGACAAATTGTGGCTTATTTTGACTAACATACCCATTATGTGGGAAACTTTTTTGCAAGGCCAACTAGGGCACATACAGCATAGTCAAGGAAAAGAGGTCTCAACTATCAAACATTCTATCACCAAAAACCAAAGAAATATTATGATGATATGAAATTATTCGTGATTAGGAGTACGAAATGTGAAAAGGGTAATGTCTAATGCATAAGGGAAGCATTTGGACAGATATTGGCCATGAGTTTGGAGTCTCTTGCATAGATATGACTCATATGTATAATGGGGACATCTATTTTTTCCTCAGTGGGAACTCTAAGGAGAGGACCCAAAATAAAGACTCCTGCATAGATTTTTAATTATATGCAGGAGAGGGAGAATTTTCTTTTATATTGTAGCTGGATTCAGGATATGAGATTCGGGAATCACATCGTATCTGATAGGGATGAGAATCAAGACATATGTAGTTCTTGGGGTATCGTGTAGTTTAAAGTCATGCAGCAAGAAAAATAGGTTGTTTAGTTTAAAGTCACACAACAAGGGCATTAAAGGTCTTTGATATGAATAGAAATTGAATATTTCTGCTAGACTAGGGAATGGGACCCAACTGTCACTACGTATCTTGTCAGAGAAAGAATCAATCCACACATATTTCTATTAGATACAAGTTCATGTGTAAGGTGAGAACTTGTACTAGATTTACTTATGTATATCTGATTCATACGTGGGAGAATAGATACGTTTTCATATCATGATGTGGCTGGTACTATGATTTAAAATCTAGACATCACAACATATCTCACATGAGTGAGAATCAAGCCACACTTAGTTCTAAAATAGAGGACCCCCACCCTGATTGAATTCATAAGTGGAGGATAATGGGGTTTTTTTAATACGAGTTCATACATAAGATAAAAACTCATATCGAATCTTCTCATGTAGATTTGACTCATAAATGGGAGAAAGGATACATTAATTTGGTCATGTTGTGACTAGGACCATGATTGAAAGTTTGTACATCAATACGTATCTCATATGAGTGAGAATCAATCCATACGTAGTTCTTAAAGAACCATGCAGTTTATCATCACGTGGAAGGGATGTGAGTGATTCCAATGTGAAAATGAATATTGCGATTGGACTAGGATATAGGATCCAGGTGTCACTATATAAATTTCATGGGAAAGAATCAATTCATACATAGTTATGGAAATTGGTCTCCATTCATAGGCCTGGTCCATACATAGGGAGAGGGGAATTTTTATATTTAGGTTGAACCTAAGATATGAGATATGGGCATCACTATGTATCACATTAAAATGAGAATCAAGACATACATAGTTTTTTTAGAATATCATTAATTTTATTGTCATGAAAATAAGACATTTTTTGTGCCTTTTAAGGTCTTACATCCAGGACCATTGACCACCCTAATGGGGATTGAGACACCTTATTTATTTAGAAAACTCATTTACTGAATTCCTAAGCCCACATGAGTTATGCTCGGTGTGAGAAACAAGGAGTGGTAAAATCTTATCCTACAATACAATGGTAACACAACCAAATGATAGGGGAATGATGATTATATGGTTATTGAACCAGGGTGTAGGACCTAGGATACACTATGTATCTTGCAAGGGTAGGAATCAAGCCACACATAGGTTTAGCAAATTCTCCCCACATCGATTGGGTTTTGATATAGGGAAGGGGGGTTTGATAATTTATAGACTAATGGTTGGACCTAAAGTATGAGGACGAGAAAATACTATGTACCTCATTACAATGAGAATCAAGACATAAGTCTAGAAAAGTTCTCTTATACAGATCTAATTCATGAACAAGGATTTTTATCATGGATGGACCTAGGATTGGAAATCCAGGCATTACTATGTATCATAATATAATGAGAATCAAGACACAAGTAGTTCTTGAAATGTTCCGTGTGAAAATCTAACTCATACCCATAGGTTTGAAAGGGGGAAATTATTTTAATTGTGGCTAGACCCGAGATAGGAGATCTGGGCATCACTACGTATCCCATAGGAATAAGAGTCAAGACACATATAGTTCTTGAACAAACATGAAGTTTGATATCATGTGGTATGGATGAATAAGAACCTATGTAAAAATATGGAAATATTTTTGCTGGATCGAGGAATAAAACAAAGGTTTCACTACATATCTTGCAAGGGAAAGAATCAAGCCACACGTATTTCTAGAAACTTTCTCTTTTCTAGTTTAATTCATACACACGGGGAATGAAGGAGATTTTTTTCATGGATGGACCAATGATTAGAGATTTGGGAATCACTAAATATCTCATAAGATGAGAATTAATCCACACATAGTTCTTGAAAATGGTTCCCCATATCAATCAAGTTTTAATGTGAGGAAGGGGGATTTTTAATATTTTCCAAAATAATGGTTAATAATTAGACATAAGATGTTATGAAAATTAGGCCATATGTTCTGGAAGAGTTCTCTTTATAGGTTTATTTTATACATAGGAAAAGGGGAATTGTTTCTTTTATGGTTTTGGTTGGGCCTGAGATAGGATATTTGGGCATCACTACGTATCTCATTGGAATGAGAATCAAGCCACACTTAGATCTTGAATAACCATGTAGTTTAACATCACACGATATGGACATTAGTCACCTGATGTGAAAGAAACATTGTGGATGGACCAAGGGATAGGACCCCAGGTATCACTACTTATCTTGTAGAAGAAATAATCTATCCACATGTAGTTTTATAAGAGATATTCCCTATGAAGATTTGAATCATACACAGGGAGAAATTGGGATTTAGTATCACTAAGGAGTGACATTGATATGAGTGATTCTTTCACATAGAAATTTCCCATTTAAATTTAAGGTGCCAAAAGGAATATGAACCCATTGTATTTTTGGGTATTTCTTAACGTCAAAATAATTAGATGTTAACTATATAGTTTACTATCATGTGGAGAGGAAAAATATGTCTTGTACTTTTTAGGTCATGCGACTAGGACCTCATATTGTGCAGTTTATCATCGTGTGACAAGGACGATGGTGCTATGTAGTTTAATATCATGAAGCACAAGCATTGGTCATAATGCAGTTTATCATCATACAACTAGGATGAACTTTGTGTGATTACACAAAGTATTTCTTTAGTAATCTGTCATTGGTTGGATTTGTGATGAGTTCTCCATCATTTGGGATTAAGGAATAAAATCCATTAAAGTGGACCTTATGCATGGATTAATGACCTTCCCACTTTGGATCAAGTTTTGGAGGATTCTTTACATGCATCATTGGGGTCCTAAGGACCAAAACCAATTATCCTTGGAGGAACTAATAGAGGTGAACTTTATTATTAAAAGATCATGATATTATGTTCTGATAGAATTCTAAATGATACAATGAATTCCATCTCTTTTCGTCTAGTCACTCTAACTCATCCAACCATTTGTGAGATTACTAATCAGTGGATAGATGATCATAAATGGAAACTTTGAGTGATGGAAACTAAATATTAATGGGAATAAGTTATTATGTATAATATATCAAAGAATACGGAGTTGATCATTTGGAGGTATGGGTCGTAGTCCAATAATCCCATAAGGAATGAAAGAGTTTATCAGGACAAGATTTCTTATCATTATCCACCATATTTTTGAGTGTGTTGGAAAAGGTGTTGTTGAAATCCTCTATATGTCCATTGGTTGCTTAATAATAGAAGGATGAATGGTTGTATTTGATATTGTGTTGATGATATAACTTTTTTACCTTAGAATAATAGAAATTGGAGCTGTTATCTATCAATATGGTATGAGGAACACCAAATATGGTAATGATATTAGCTTTGAAAAGGCTAAAAATTATTTTGACCCCGAATTCTTTGAGAGGTATTGCTTCAGCCCATTTGGAGAAGAAATCAGTAACAGTGAGGATGTACTTAAACTGCTTAGCCATGTATGGAGTATAAGGCCCCACTAAATCCATTCCCAATTTAGAAAATTTCTAGGAGTATTTGGTTGTATGTAGAAACTCTAGGGGTTGACGGATGAAGTTGGAATGCACTTGATAGGTATGAAACTTCATAGTGAAATCTGTGTAGCCTTGTGTCATCGAAGGATAGAAGTATCTAAGCCTTCATATTTGATCAGAAATCCTGTACCCAGATTGGTGGGCACCACAGGCTCATGCATGTACTTATTTCTTTACAATCGTGGTTTCTTCCCCATTAATGCATCTGATGAGAATTCCATCAAAGCCTCATCTATAGAGGATCTTCTTGGATTTG
The DNA here is from genome assembly GCA_963277665.1 of Viscum album. NCBI lineage: Eukaryota > Viridiplantae > Streptophyta > Magnoliopsida > Santalales > Viscaceae > Viscum > Viscum album. Next base: position 565,503,918 of record OY728153.1, on the reverse strand, counting down.
GGCCATCATAAAGAGTGAAATTAACTTCCCATCACCAAATATTCTCTCTTCAAACTCTATTTAGTGGAACTACTCCATATTGGAGATATTCCATGATGGGTTCATCCTGTGGTAGGACCAAATGTTTTGGGAATGGGACTGATTTCATTGATTTTCTTTATTCTGATTTGAAAAAAAATGTGAAAAGACATGATAATGAGAAATTATGATAATTATTTCATCCTGGTTTGGATCTTCTAGGGATGTGGCTGCATTTTTCAATGCATCATCTTGATCATTTTGTGACCGTGGGTTGTAAGACAATGTTGGTTCAGAGGGAAATTTTGCCATTAACCATTGGAAAAAATCACATTGGTAGGTTAGATCTTATTTTATAATGATGTAATACCTATTTATATTCTTGATTTCCAATTATGAATCACCCTTCACTTCTAGGTGGTTTAATGGTACTTGGAGTTCCAATTCCATTCCTGAAAGGAGAGCATGATATTTTGCCTCATTTTTAGTACTACCTTCTAATAACATGAAGGAGTATGAAAATACTACCTTTTTTGGGGAGATAATAAAAATTACTAACCCAACTTTATTGATTTCAGGTTCTTCCATTCTCTTCCCCATTGGACTTCTATAAGCACCATCAAAGTACATTTCCTATATTTTGGGAATTTCTTGAATAGAGAATATTTATTCATTAGTAAGCTTTTTATTCAATGAATTTTCTTCTGCAGATGGGTGCTCAGAAAGGATTTCTACCGAGGCTTCGACTTTTATTTCTTTCTAAGACACAAATTGTATGTCAAAATGCTACAGAATAACCGACCACCATTCTAGATGTCCAGTAAGCATAGGACGACTTGGGATGAATTTCAGCAGGTTATTACGAGATACCAAGTGGACCTATTGATGCTGATGGTAGTGACTTAGCTTCTAAACCACAATGATTAATGATAAGAAACTATTCTCAATATCTGAATATTGAGTCTCTGTATTTAGAATGGTTCGATTGAGATAGTAAAGGCTTTTTTTATTTCTAGCATCATTCTTATTTGGAAGGAAGGTTCTTATTGATCGCTCTAAGTATGCCACATAGAGAATGAGAAGTTTTCCTTCGAGAGGTGGGATTAATACCTATGGTCTCAAGAGGTATTTCTTGAGGGTTTTAAATACCTCTTGTAATTCATTGGTCCATTTATATGTGACCCACTTTTTAATCAAATTGGTGAAGGGAAAATACTTGCCTACCATATTGGATATGAAGCACCAAATGTTGGCCATGTTTCCTTAAAGTCATATAAACTCTATCATGTTTCTAGGAGGTGGCATGCCGAGGATAGCTTTAGTCATCTTGGGATCAACTTTGATGTCGTGATGGCATACAAAAAAGAAAATAAATTTTCCTTATGTTTCCACAAAATCATGTTTCAAGTGGTTCATCTTCAGATTATGCTGTTAAATATTGCTGAAAATGGTTTCTATGTCATCTAAATGATTAGGGAATTGCCTTTATTTTACCACTAAATCATCAATGTAGCACTCAGAAAATTTCCCCAAAAGGGTTTTAAGATATGATGCATAACATGTTGATATGTCACACCCACATTCCTCAAGACAAAGGGCATTACTCGAAAGAAAAATACACCTTGATGGAATCTAAAGGCTTTATATTCCTTGTCTAATAAGTCCATATTGATTTGGTTATATCTAGAGTATCCATCCATGAAAAAGAGATCTTCATAGCCAGTTGTTGCATTAATAAATAGTTCTGTGATTGGAACTGGGAAGTCATCTTTGGGACAATTCTAGTTGAGACCTCTTAAATCAATGAAAAATATGATTTTCCCATTCCTATTTTTCACTGGGAAAATACTTGCTAATTACTTTGGATACTAAACCACTCATATGAAATTGTATTTCGTAAGCTTATTGACTTTAGCCTCAATTTTGGAGGTGTGATTCAGGTGCGTTCTTCTTTCTATCTTTTTATATCCCCGATGATCTTCTGGAAAACCTAAATGATGGGTGGCCACCTTGGGGTCAAGACCTGGAATTTCTATGTAATTCCAATCAAACACATATCAGTGTTTCATCAAAAATGAACTATACACCTCTTGTTATCTTGGAGTAATCGCTTTACTAATAAAAGTGGGTGTGGATCTACCTCTATACCTAGATTTATTTTTTTATGTTCATCCACGATGGTCGATATACCTTCCTCAAATGTTGGAGGAGAGTCCCTGAGGTCTTCCTCTTCTTCCTCCATTTCATGTGTCACTTATTATACCTCTTCTTGGATGGAAGGTTATAAATAAAGAATCTCAGAGCTGGGGGATGAGTCGGTATTTTCATATCCAAAAGAAGAGGTAATCATCTCCAACCCAACTGATGATGAAGGGTATTTTTGAAGTTCTGAAGGGAAGATGATGGGTTGAGAATCAGCATCCATGTATTCTTCCATTATTGTGACAAATTTTTCCAACCTAGCTGATAAAGTAGAGACTTTCTGAATTTCAATGAATGAACTGAAGACATATTCATTTAAGCTTTCATAATCACTTGGAGAGTTAATGAAATCTCTTGTGCTATTAGGTTCAATTACCACATCTAACATTATGGAAGCCACTAAATGAGTACTTAGATTTGGGCCTTTCCTTTCAATTTGAACAATGGGTACCAAAAAATCTATACTGAGATGCTGGGATGGGTTTGATAGGATTTTCCCTAGAGCATTCAGAGCATTGATTCTTGTAGCATCATCTGGAGAGGACCATTTCCCCCCTTGTGATAAAACTCTGCATCAATTTATTGAGATTCAAACGATTTGAATGGGGCCTTATCACCATTAAATTTACCAATTTTACGATTGACGTAATAATTTGATACATTGGTGGTATGATGAAGTAATGGCCACATGCTGATGTAGACAAAGTCTTCTGAGAATAAAATTGAAAGTTTTATCCTTTCAGACGACTATGAACTCTAAATTAGACACAAGATCCCCAAATTGAGTTCTGAGTGTAATCTTGCTAAGAGTTTATTTCCATTTCTTATCATAAACTTGTAAAATCATAGTGGATGTAGACAAGTGGGATTTAGTGAGACCTAGATGGTGAAGTGTTCGAACTGGAATGAGGTTGATTCTTGAGCCATTTTCAATGAACGGTTTTCAGATATCAGTGTCATTAATCCTACCGTAAATGTACAGGGGACTAAGGTGTCCTTGTAAAACATATTCCTCATATTGTTCTATGAAATATATGATTTCATGTAATATTTTTGGATCATTATCTATACGGTAAACTTCCATGGTATAAAATCTCAACTTCAAACTCTTGAGGACTTTACAAAGCCTCAATAAGTGCTTCTTGGAGATCATTCAAAATACTCAAGGCATCCAATACTGATAACTTGTCCAGTATGTGGGACAAATTTTTCAACACAACATACTTTTGATATAAAGGTATGTGTTTCCTAGCATGGAGATTCTCTTTTTCAGGTGCTTTGGGAGCTGATGTTTCAAATGTGGATGGACCCTCTCTTGGGGTAGAAGCTAGAAGTACTCCTACTCTTAGTGGGTTAGGTCGGCTACGTCTTCCCACTCATGGAGGAGGTGGTGGAATAGACTCTAATTGGCCTTCAAAGATAATCATGTTAGGGTAGGCCCTTTAATATGTGGGGGGAATTCCATTGTTCCTGTTGAACCCACTGGCGGGCTCTCCCATTAGTTTCTACTACATAAACAGTTCGAGCAGGGGTGTTGTTGGAGTATTGATTTCTAGTATGACCACATCCTCTTTTGTATCCTTGGCCCTGAAAACCACTTCCCCCAGTTCCCCAATCAAGTTCAGAGAAATCAGGTTTATAATCAGAATCATCATTTGAATAGGGATCAATTAGGTGAATAACGTTAACAGAGATGAAGATCAACTCCTCATCTGATGAAGATTTTTCCTGATAGGTCAATTATTGTTGTGCTGTTTGGAGGGGTGCTGCCCATGATTTTGAGAAAATTGGAATGAAATATTCTAAGTTCAAGGACAAAATTGGCCTTGACAGAATCTCATCATCTTCTGACCACTCTGTCCTTTTGAGCATGTTGCTTCTTTGAGGATTGGTGTTTGGAGTAATGAGCTTTTGAAGAAGGTGGATTTACTAAAGTGGAAGTTCCAGGAGGCACAGTCGGTTATTTCAACTATTTTTATAGAATGGTTTGAGTCCAATTGATTATTAACCTAACTATCCAGTCATCAAACTTCTGCACATTCTTTCTTTTGACTTCCTTCCATTATCTTTCTTCCTCTATATTGGTAGCAGCAACACATGCTTCTTAGGCTAGTGAATTTTTCATATTCACTTTTCCAGAGTCCACCATCATTTTTAGGAGTTCCTTAAAAAAACACTCCAGGTTGGGGTTCCCCAGCATATGGTGGAAGGTGCAATATTTTTCGAGTTTCTTGTCTTCTTCTTTGTTCGGATTCTTGGGCCTTGGAAACTTGACTAAGTAATTTTCCAAGGATGAAATGAAGTTTTCGAGGACTTCATTATTTTTAAATGAATAGACATAGTTTTTAATCTCCTAAAACTCTCTATGCCTATGGTATTTTTGATCATCTTGACAAGGAGTTTGTTGTTTCTAAAACATTGGAGGTGGAGCCCTACAGTATAATGAGGGATTTGAAAGGGGAGCTGGTACATAGTCCTGCATAAGTGTAACTATAACAGTATCTACTTTTCCTACTCTTCTTCTCAGATCTGATATAATTTCTAAGGATATGGATTTATTCTTTTCTATGGATTATTCCACCTATTGAGTGATCAAGGTGAGATCCCAAATCCCTCCTGTGTATTTCAAAATAATTAATGGTGCGTGCAAGTCATCACGGACATTTTCTACACAAATGTGTATAAAATATTCTTAATGGAGGGGTAGATTCAAGGAGTATATTAATCCTTTCCATTGAGAAATTAAATATGAAACACTTTAATTACACCTTTTCATTTAGTTCGTGAGATTGAAAAATATTGTCTTCTATAGTGTTGAGATGAACTGGAATAGGAACTTCAGATGGATATATTCCCATCTAGTGATTGATCGAGACTGAACGCTCATATACCATACAAAGTTGGCCCCTGTATTGATTATATGAAGAATCTAAGTTTCAGTGCTTCCTACTGCTCAAGGGTCCCCATCATGGGGTCATAGTGAGAGATGAAATGCGTCAAGTGATGCTCCGGATCTCCTAATTCATTAAAGATGGGAAATGTGAGATTCCCAATGTTTGATGGAGGGGGAGTCGGAAATACCCATTCAGGATAAGACTTCTTTTTTAGCTATACAGGTGAACTCCATCCATCCATAGCTTCCAATCAAGGCTCCAATGACTCAATGGTATTCATAAGCATTCAAGAAATATCTGGCTATGTCAGGACTTGAATAGGTGTGGCTATTGGGGCCAGAACGTGTGAAGTGACTAGAAGGACCACTGGTGGTGGCACTACTGGTATTTTCCTTGGATAACCCATGGGGATAGGCCTGTAAGTATGTTACTGACCCTGCTCTAGTTTTACTTCCAATGGATGGAATTCATTATCCACATTAGTAGTTACAAGAAACCCCATTTTCTAAGGTGCTCCTACTAGAAGTGAAATCTAGGGATCTTCTTGTGGAGCATATCTAGTAGAAATTATACCTCAGAGTAAATTTACATTGAGTCTTCTCAAATCCTTCATATCCTCCTCTTGTCGAGAAAACCGTTATTCAAGTTAAAGGTATTGACCTTATCTGGGTAAAAGGTGATATACATTCTGACTCTTACCCTTTTCCTTATTAGGTTCCTTTCAGAAATGTGGAAGTGGATTAATTTAGGGGATGACAAAATTCTTGGAAAGCCTCTGGTTTTGGGTATGCACAACTCCTTCATTTATTTTGGTATGGATCGTATTATAAACAAGAACTTCATCCTATAACTCCCCTAAATTGGACTCATGTTATAGAGAATTTTCAATGACGTAATTGATGACATTCACCAACGCATAATGCATTTCTAGAATTATTTCGGCATATTTATGAGATCTCCTTCTTCTATGCCATCCAAGAGACTTTTTCCTCTTATTTTTTGGTTCCCCAGGAACTTTTTAGAGAATATTAACTTGAAGGTAATCCTCTAATAGTTCAATTGTGTGCTCATTTTTTGGCTTCTTCCCTAATTGGGAGAAAACTGACTTCCACTAAGGAAGAGATTTTGAATGTGAAAAATCCCCCAACCCTGTGGGCTGGGGTTGTTCATGTTCTTATTTCTCAACCATTCAGGCTTTGTATGTTGGATCTGAGGTTTGGGTTAAAAAGCCCCCATCCCTATCGTTAGGGGACATTCTTGAACTTCTATGTCTAATAGTAGTGAATATGATCTTCTAATTTTATGAATTATGGTCTGAATGTCGATTGGGTGTGTTATTTGGAACCCACTTAACTCTTCTATTTTGGAAGACCTTTGTTCTTTTTCAGACCTTTGTGAAATATGGCGATTGGCATCTTCTAAGAAGGATTCCAGATCGATATTCTCAAATGCTTGATGCAAAAGTATATCAACAATATGCTCTCTTTGGGCCTAACATTGGTAAAATCCAGTCGAGGCTTGTTCTTGCTGAGAATATCTTCGGTCATGATCAGAATTCTTCTAATGTATCCATCCAGGGGAAATAACATTACATGACACCACTTTTGGTAGTCTTTGTTAACTTTCAAGTGTAGTAAAATGCAATGCTCCATGTGCACCCCATCCTCTGATATGAACACCAGATGGGGTATCTGGAATCAATCATCACTTCCTCATTAATGTATCAAGGCATTCACATTGATGGGATCTCTGTTTCTTCTCAATCATTGGATGTTGGGAATCCAGGAGAGATGCCAATTCAATTTATCATTGTAACCCTTATATTACCTTAACATGACTTTAGGATTCATTATAAGCTAATATCCATAATTTCAAATGATGAATAGTTTTCCACATGTTGAGACAGATGTCATGCATACAATCTTCCACCAACATCTCTAGGATGTTGTATTGAGAAGTGTCCAAAGGCCAAAAAATGACTGGTATTTCATTTTTATCCAGTTTTTCCTCATGTTCAACATATCCTCTTTGTATTTTTCTAGTGTTTCTTATACCTGACCAGACCAAATTTGGTGTTTCTTTTTCATTTCATCATAATAATAAATATTGGTAGGGAGTTCCTCTGTTGAATTAGAAAGCAGGTGACATAAGGGTGGTTCAAAGAATGACTGTCACCTTGGGCTATCTTCTTGTTGAGAAAGTATTTCACCCACCAGTAACAAGGCATCATACTTGACTGGCCTTGCATTTTCAAGTGCCTCAAGATAATATTGTTTTATCATCACTATATTTTCCATTAGAGAATTCTCTTGGGAATGTGAATCACTACTACGAAGGGAGCTTACGCAGTGAGCATCATCTTAGGGAGGACCACCATGGTGGGTTATAGAAATGGGTGAAACATCTATCTCCTTAGTCTTCTGGAAACACGGAGTGTTTCTATGGCTCTCATTAAGAGATAAGATCTCGAGATTGACCGAATTATCATGAATCAAGCCTTCATGAGGAAGCGTCTGATCAGGACCTTCATAATTACCACTATTACTCCCATAATTTGGTAATGGGAGGGTAGGATCTTGAGCTGGAGTAGATAAATGTCTGAGGGATTCAAGAACTCTAGAATTGAGCAGAACCAAATCACAGATTGGCACTTTATTTTTGAACTATATTTGATAACACTTATTTTTATATGCCTTCTTAGAAGTAGTTGGGTCCACTTGTTGGGAGAAGTGGTTATTGTGGGAAGGTATATGTTCCTTACTTGGAGTGGTCATATGAATAGGCCGATTATCACTAATTGGAATGGGTGTATTTTCCCAATCCGGTTGTCTGCATGGTATGGGGGAGTATGCCCCATGACACTCCTGGATGGGAAAAGAGGTATGTATCTGCTCTGGGGTGTCATGATGATGAGCCACCCTACTTATGTGGATAAATTTATGTTTCTATCCCTCAGGTGCTACTGTTTTTTCGATAATGATATTATGGAAATATTTTAGGATATGGGTATGAATTTTCACCTTCCCCTTTACCATTTCCAAAATGTTATTGGTGACTTTAGTGGCTAGAATTAGAATATATATCCATTATGTGTCTGGAGTCTGTGTATTTTTCTGCTATTGTCCTCCCTTTCCTACTAGTGGATATTAAAAGTACTCATGTGTTGTGGTTGAGAGTTGAGTTTTCCCTCTGCCTATCATTGGTACATTCCAACTAAATTCTATAGATGCTACCAAACATGGTTTTTGGTAGGATTGGTGGTTGTAGGTAGGTGTTTGTTCCTACCTACAAATTGCCTTCATATTTGACTGGCAGGCTTCTTTAAATGCTGTCGGAAGAGTCTTCTGGATAGATTTACAAATGTAGGAAGGTGTATGTTCTTTCTTATGATACTCCATTAGATTAGAATGGTGGGATTTATTAGATTCCACTAGATTATTTTTATAGTCATTTGATTGAAAATGAACAAGTGTATGTGCCCGGTCGTTGTTTTCCACCAAACTAGGTTGGTGGGATTCTCCAAAGGGTAAAAGGTAGGAATCTACTCCATGTTAGCATGTTGTTGTCACTGTTTGGAATCTTACATGTCCAGGTTTGACAAAACTGGACCATATATCTAAAGGAAACACCCTCATCATGTTGAGGGTTTACTGTCGCATGACACTGGAGGCAATGATTGTTGGAAGGAGGCCTTGGGAAGGACCTATGTGTCTTCGGGATGAGGCCATAGTTGAACTTCTGGTCAACTTCCATGGAATATGGGAGGGATCAGTGGTTTCATTTTCTGGTTAAGCTCCCAAAACGGTTGAAGACGGTGGTTGGAACCATCTGCTTCTTGACCATCGTTCATCATTGACTGGAAAACTGGGGGTGATTCTTGATTTGGAGGTCATGTCGGGCAACCTCCAAGGTTGGGATGGTACTGTGTTGATGGTACTCTAACACCAGTGCATTAGACACCCATTGTTTATGATTTTGATTTGATTATGGCGTCATTTGAGTAGATAAGGTTCTAGATTGACCAGCAACCCAAGCATTCAGGGGTGTGAACTTAAAGGAAGCTATTTGGATTGTTATGAGTTCATGGAAAATAGTTCATGTATATATAACAAACACAAATAATGAACTCTGACATCTCCTCTGATCGATCAAATTCTTGATTTATTTCCTTTTCTAGACCTATTTTATCAATTAATAGGGGCTTAATAGATGGGTAACACTATCATCTTGGTTAAGGATTTACGTCGGGTTCACCATTTTTTATTTCCCTCAGAATGTATGTTCCGGTTAGGAATCACTATTTTTGAATGGTTTCCAACAGATTTATTTATGAAACCGAAAACACTCAATGATTCTATATCCAAAGGGACCTAAATTCAAAAGCTAGAAATTAATTAGGTATTTTGATCTATAACTCTTAAGAACTCACATTGGTCGATAGGATGGGAGGTTGGGCTCATCACACCCTTTTGGGGGGAATTATTGCCTACTTCAGGACACTCTTATAGATTAAGGATATTTTTGTGAATCCTTCATTAATTCCCAAGTATGAGGTAGGTCATATAAAAATTGGAAATCAATTATTAGTATGTATAGAAATTTATAATCATTTGTATGTATTCAAGAATCTTCATCAATTGAGATATCTGTTTTTATTTGAGGTTCTCCATAAATAGTATTCTCTCATATACTACTTAGATATTCTTTATTCATTATGATGATGATACTAGTTTTTAATACACTAAAGGGGGTAACTCTTGAATTTATTTTCATCCAGGTAGAAAAATTAATCTCTAGAATTTAACTTCATCTGGGGAGACAGAAGGTTAATCTGAAGTTTATCATCATCCAGGGAGATGAAAGTTGTTTTGATGTTGGGATCGTTCTTATAGATGGGATACCTACATATCCTTGTGAAAGGAATCAGAACCCACGTAGTTCAGTGCCACTTAATGGGACATATCATACACTTTAAGGTTGTGTGATAAGGACCCAATCATATATTTTAACATCATGTGGTAAGGACATCTAGGAAGAAGGTGCATAGTCAAATTTTGTTGTGGTACTTATGTCGAAGCAACCTAAGGAACCTTGATGGAATTTAAGCTTCCAAGTTGAATTAGACCTACTGGGAATGTGGACTGGAGAGAATAAGGTTGACTTGGGATGTTGGGTTTGAACCTCAGGGAGGCTTCCTATATATCCCATTTGGATGGGAATCAAAGCCCACATAGTTCGTCAAGTCTCACAGTAGAGTATGGACCTTTGATAAGAATATGTTGAGGCTTACTCTAGAAGATGATTCCATTTAATAGAGTACAAGAGAGATTTATCAACTCAAGGAGGTTTGGGGGTTTAATTTGGGGATTATTCATAATGAGGATGCCCAGATTAAGGGATTTAAGATTGGGGATAACTCCTGATAAGTATTACAAGATTAAAGTGGTATGATTTCTCATTTCACATAGGAGAATATATAGATCTCGGGCCTTTGGAAGGCTTACTACGTATCCCAGTTATGGTAGGAATCAGAGATATCATATTTCATTCCTTCAGGTGGATTTTATTGATATTTTAATTATTATAAACCTCTAATCCCACATGAGTCATTCTCGGTGTGAGAAACAAGAGGATGTGAAAGATTCAACAAAAGTGCACATGATTTCTCCTCCACTGGTGGAAGAATCCTGGACTATGGAAGAAGAGGCTAGGGTGATAGTGGAAGTGGTCATTGCTATGGTGGAAGAGGCTGATGAAATGAACCTTCCCTCCCTTCACTTTACATTGGACATGGGTCCAAATTTAAGAAAGGATTGCAGGTGGTGGAGGTAGAGAGAAGCAAGGTTGTAACCTCCTACATGAAAGGAGAGGGATTACACCAGGATATTTTCCCAAAAAATGGACTCTTGGAAAGTGAGGATCTAATCCCAAGTGGAAGGGAAAATAAGGTATAATTCTTATCCTCTTTGAAAGAAACATGAGCCTCCAGATCTCAGAGATGAGAAGGGATGGACAGAGTCTTATCACCAGAATCCATGATCGGGAACTCCACAACATTTTCCCCAGGGTAAGGGTCTATGTGTCCATGGATATCCAAATCCATGGACTCCCCAAGGATCCTTACTCTCTCATAGGATGAGTGTGGGAAACCCTTGAACTTAGATATCCAAATCCAAATGAGAGACACAAATATGTTCCTTTCCCTGAGGTTTGGTAAATCAAGAGGTCTTGGTGGAGGTTTCAACTTCGTCCCTTTCAGATAAGGGATACAAAGAAGAATAATCCCTGACATGAGTGGATTAAAATAGGGCTTAAAGGATGGCTCGTGTAGGTCCTGAGAATAGGTGGTCCACACAGCTATGCTGCGTAATTCATAGAATGAACTGAAAAATTCTGAACATAGGTGGTTTTTTATGGGTCTACAATCAGATGTTTTGTATCTTAAACTCTTAAGGGACTTTGATCGGGCTTTTACCTTTTAATTATCTCTTCTCTCATGTTTTAGAGATGTACCTGAGAAAATTCGAGGGACCTGGGAAAAGGAGCTTCACAATGAGATCTTGGGAAGTTCATTTTGTTTTTCAGTCTTCGAAATGGGGAGCCCAAGGGTCCTATTTATAGGCAAAGAGGGGACCTGGTTGAGGGTAATTTGTTGGTGTAGTTCATTGTCATAGGTCCGCAGCATAGATCTCTCATGTAGGAGTGTAAAAATTAAAAATCTGTGTAGCTCTCCGGCATAGGTCCCCATCATAGGCCCTTGACATAGGGGACTGTTCCTTTAGGTTGCACTGGCAGGACCTGCACTAGACTTCTTGCATGTAGGTGTGCTTCTTAGGTTCATTTGGATAGATTTCTTTGCTTCCTTTGTAAATTTTATTACACATTAAGATATTCAAAGTTCTCTTCATATTCTTTTGGCCTTACCTTATTAAAAAGGGGTTATCAGCACTGATTTTATAAAAGAACCATAATGGGAGAATTTTCTCTCACACACCGTCAAGATATCATAGAACCCTAGTTCTATTGTGCAGTCACTCTCTCCATCGCTCTCAATCTTCTATCATGCCACAGCTCTCATCGCTACTCTCTCCAATATTCTATTGTTCCTCCGCTCTAACCGTCGGCTCTCTTTATCTTTATCAACTTCTATGAAAAATATTTTTTCTCTAAATCTAAGGTATATGAAGAATCAATGCACCGTATCACACCCTTATATCACATCACACCACACCACATGAATCCCTTGATATTTCCATTAACAACAGTCTTAGAATGAGATTTGGAATTTTTTTTAATCGTATGAAATGACTAGGGGGATGATTCTAATGTGTTTTATTAATTGAAAGTGGTCTAAAGTATGTTTCGAGGGTTCAAGAGTATGTTTAATCATGGAAAGTGGTAGATAAGGTACATTGAATACTTGGTTAGTTCGAACCACTTATTTAATAATGGTCCAGATGATGGGTCTTTGGTTATTTTCAGCTAAAGGAGATTTTAAGAGTTAATATGCATTCAATTTCTTATTGATTAACAAAATGTAATCCATAGCCCTTATTTATATTCACATTCTCACCAATATATAATGTAATTTTATTTGAATAGAATATATGATATTGTACTCTATTAAGATTTTGGATCAAGGGTGTGATAGGGGTGATAAACAACTTGTTAACTGATGTTAAAGTGATGCTATGATTTTTTTGTGAGAAATCCATTCATTATGACTAATTTATTTTATATAATTAAATTTTATTAACTAAATGTTTTTGTTTTAGAAATAATTGAAATGTATGTTTGATAGTCTTATGACCTTGTGTGACAATAGGTTTTTTAATTGAGTTTCAACGGTCTTGTATGAACTTAGGTGATTAATTTCCTATATTTATTCATGGGATAACTATATATTTAGGTTTATGGTCAATAACATTTCACTAGGTAGAATTAATTGTTCATGAGATATGTGGGATGTGGCCTCATCTCCAAATTATGATTGACCTAAACCTAAAATGAGTTTATTTTCTATAAACTATATATGTTGGATTTGAACAAATACTCCCAAGTAGAACCATACTAAATTCATACCATTATGTTATGGTTATATAATTCAATGTTATTGAATTAAATTCAATTGGAATTTATATTTTCTTGTTATTGCATTGATGGAATGAGATCACATGATGATTATTTATTCCCATCAACCCTCAACCCATATAAGTTTTCCAAATATATATTACTTATTTTATATTATTTAATTTTATGAAATTAAGGATTATAGTTAAATTTTAGTTTTGACGGACTAAATTGAATCTAATATTGTGTAATTTTTCAAATAAACAAAAGAATTTTAGTGAAGTGAAATTTAGTTTGATCCTACAAAATATGTTTGATATAAAACATTGAAATGAGAAAAATAATCAATGTATCTAAATATATGTATTTTTCTACATGTATATTTATTTTTAACGAATAATTTAATAAGTTGTGTTTATGTTTTCAATTATATATTCTTGAAATATATTTTTTAAAATATTTATAAAATTTTAAAACAAATGTTATTGTTGGATCCTTATATTAATGAGTTCAATAGATTTTCATCATATTAAATATATGAATAAAATACAAGAAATTTCAACTAAAATAAGTTACCATAAGTTTTATATAATTTCTCTTTTAACTTTATCAACTCATCTTCATAATTCTTACAACCTTTATTTTAGTCATATTTAATCACATACAACCAATTGAAAATAAAAAAAACATAATTTCATTTCATTCCATCAATACCCATTATAAGCTCAATAATAGTTATAATCGGATTGGGGGAAATATTTTATCAGATGAATTGTGTGCTTATATATTCATAATTTAAATTTTATATAATAATTATATAATTAAATTTGATAAATATTTTTTAATATGAATTATCAATATATAAATATCATATTTTACTAATCCAATATTTTTTTTGTAATTGATAAAACTTTAATTATATATATTTTTTACATATTGAATCCAAATTTTCAATTGATTTTATAAAAACCAATCCATGACTATAGTCAATGTAATTATTAAATAAAACTCTATTTGTATTTCAAAACCATGCATTAAATGTGAGAGATTTTATAAATATATTTTTAAAGATAATTTATATCCTAAAAATGATGCAAAATGATGACCTCAGACATCATGTAAATTTAGTGAGCTAAGATCCACATTTCATCAAGACTTACAATAGTTATCAGGTAAGTAAACCATGATTATTTGGGTATAGAATCATCCTAATAATAATAGTTATACTTCATAGATAATTAATTATATGACCACCTATCCAAATTTATCGTGGATTCACTCAACTCTATTCCTCTCGTATCCTCATTGATTGGGATTTCCAGTTAGTGTAACCCAAATAAAACATCAAGAATAATCCAACATAGGAAAATCGAAGGATTCTCAAGCTAATCTAGACAATACCCAATATGAAAATCTTGAGTTATGTAAAGATTTATTTCCTTATTTAAGATAATCTAGGGGTATTTATGTTTAGATTAACAATACCCATTTGAATAATCGAGGAATTGAAAATTTTTACTATGGAAAGAATTTCTCCCTTAATATTAAAAGAGGTTTATTTTAAGGAATCAACAATTTAATATACATTATATTCATATTAAATTCAAAACTATTACATCATACATAATATTTATCTCTTCATGTTTTACTTATTTTTTGTATGCAACCTTCTAATGATTTAGTTTTGGAAATCCCTATTTCATCCACAACTACATCTTCTCTCTGATTTGGTGTTGGATCCTAAGGGAATGAGTCTCATTCAACAAAATGAAATAATAAATATCATCCTCATCATCTTTTTCTCCCGAAAAGTTATTATTTAATTTTGTTTCCTAAGACTCATCCCCCATATCTTCTAGATGTGCACCTATATTTCTTAAACTACTATGAGCAGTAGTCATCTCATACTAGGTACTGATGAACATTATGGATGAATACATAGAAAAACACCTAGCACCAGTGGAGTAATTCTTTTCTTAAATTCAATTACCCATTTCCTTCAAATCATGATAAAATTATTTGAAACATTCAAATGTTGGGATCCCCATATTTGAAAGGCCCCTTTTTGCATATTTTTTTTAAATATTAATATTATCAAATAAAACAGGATGGCTATGAATAGGAAATAGATGGATACCAATTGTATGAAAAAAGAGCATAAAATGGGGTGAAATATTTCATTATGTTTTCAAAATATCATGTATATAACCCTTCTCAAATCATTTTTCTATGTCTACACTATTTTTATTCAAGTTAAATAAGTCTAGAGGAGTTGGAATAAAACAAGGTCGGTCAAAAAATAGATTGAAGTTATAAATTTTGAAATAGAAATAGGGGAAAAGAAATTGTAGATATTTATTGGCATAAAACTATGTTTTATGGATCATCTGATATGATTACCAGTGTAGAAAATGAATAATATTGTATCGAGGATGTGATTACAGGTTTGAATGATGATAAAGATCGTATTGAGGAAATGATAATGGTAGTTGAAGATGAACTTTTTGATTGTCCAAAATAGTTTTATGTGTTAAAGAGTTATGGAAAGATTCCATTATATGTTGGTTTCACTAAATATATTACAATTTCAGCCATACTGAAGCTGTATAATTTAAAAGTTTACAACAGATGAGTGATTCTAGTTTTACTAAAATAATTTCTCTCTTGAATGATATGCTCTCATAAGATAATGAGCTCTATATTATAATATATAATTCTAAAATAATTCTACATTCGATGGGTTTGATCACTAAAAGAATACATGCATGTCCAAATAACTATATACTTTTTTGTAAGGACCAAAAATCACTTAAATAATGCCCAAATGTGGTGCTTCTCAATACAAGAAACTTGAATTGGGTATTATGATAGTTTTATGGTACTTTCCAACAACTCTAAGGTTTATGAAACTACATGGAAGTTAGGAGACACAAAAATAATTGGAGTGGCACATAGATACAAGAAACAAAGACGGGAAACTTCATCACCTGACAGACTCTCCTCTACAGAAGAGAATTGATCATGAGTATCATGAATTTAGAAATGATATAAGAAATATTTGTCTTCTGTTATCTATATATGGAGTTAATCCTTTTGGTTTTAAAAGAATCACTCATAGTATATGGCTAGTTATGTTGGTGAATTATAACTTTCTACTTTGGTTATGTAAGAAATGAATGCACATTATGTTATCTCTGATTATATTAGGACTAAAGCAACTGGGTAATGATATTGATGTTTAATTTTCTCCATTGATCGAAGATTTGAAATTATTGTGGGATTCTGGTTTTACATTGTATGATTATTATATAAATAAAGATTTGATGTTGAGATCCATGTTATACGGGATGATAAATGACTTTCCTTCTTATATAATTTTTTTAGGATATAACATTAACTTAACTCAAGCGTGTCCCATTTTCAAATAAGGTACACAATAAATTAGGTTGAAACATTCATAGAATAATGTGTTTCTAGGATATTGTATATTTATACCCCGTTGAAATAAGTACTAATATTGGATGACATCATTTGATAGAAGTTCAGAAGAATGTACGACACTGTCTCCACTAATAGGTGATCAAATTTTTGAGAAAGTTAAAGATACAGACACTAATTTTGGAAACCCTTTTTGAAAAAAACTTATAAAAATAGGTTGGAAAATGAGATCATTTTTTAAATTACCATAATTGAAATTTCCATACATTAGAAATTTTATTGATGTTATGCATGTTGAAAAAAATGAATGTGATATTCTCATTGGAATATTACTAAATGAACCCAGAAAAATAAAGGATTGAATTAAGACTGGGTTGGATATGATTGACATGGGAATATAAGAAGAGTTGGTGCTAGTGAAGGGTGAAAGATAGAATTTCCTTACCTCATCTTCTTATACTCTTTCTAGGAAAGAGAGATATCAATTTTCCAACCTCTTGAATAATTTAAATTTTTCATAGGGGTATTCATAAAATATAAAGAATATCATATCATTGACTTATTTAAAGATAAAGGTTCTGAAATCACATGACTTTAGTGTTTTGATTCAAGATTTAATTTATGTTTTTTTACATTGAATGTTTTCCAAGAATTTCAATTATACATTAAGAAAGATCTGTTTTTTCTAAGATATAAGTAGAAAAGTTATAGTTCTGAAGAAATTACTAACTATGGAAAGGGAAATTTTCATCATATTATGTTAATTGTAAATGTTATTCCCATAAAAATTCATTGATATGATGGTTTACTTTATGGTTCACTTGGTGAGAGATATTTGACTATGTGGTCCTATAGATTATAGATGGATGTACCACATTGAATGGTATATGATGATTTTGAAAGGGTATATCAAAAATTAAAGTCATACAGAGGTTTTTATTAAGGGGTGATATTTTTTAGGAATATGTTGAATTATGAAACAACTACCTATCTGGTGCAGAAGGCACTGGTCTACCCAAATCTCATCACATTGGGAAGCTTGTGTTTGGAGAGATTTCTGAAAGAGATGTTGTCAGAATAAATATTACATATTGAGGGCAGACCCACCTTTACATTTTTCATCATATTTTATAGGTTTCCCTATATAATGAAACCCAAAAATAAATTCTTAGTCATTTGAATCCATCAATGGATGAAATATTGATATAAAATACACATAATAAATAGTTTATAGGATGGTTTCGAGACTATGTTTGTAAGGTGTTAGATGAAAATCCAGATTCAATTTCATAATGGCTTCAATGGAAATACAGAGGACCTGGTGTGTATGTATTATCTTACAATGGTTATGTAATTAATGGTTATATGTTTTATAAAAATGAACATGATGAAGGAAATACCATAAAAATAGTGGATTTAAACTTGTGGATGAAGTGATGCTTCTTTCCATTATAAAAGACAAAAATCCAATTTCTGTGAATATTTCAAACTTTGGCATCATCAAACAAACAAGGGAGTTGGATTATACAACATTCCAAGTGCCTATTTTTCAATGAAAGTGGGTTGATAATAGGAGTGCTGTTAAAATTGATGAATTGGGAATTATGAAAGCTGATTTCGGTAAGGAAGTGTACAAAGAAAAAGCATTTATAATGGAATCACGTGTATTACAAGTGTTTTATGCTCCATATCCCACAAATTGAAAGTGGTAAATTGTTCTATTATCATCCAAAATCGCTGAAGGGTCGGATGAAAAGTCAACGGAGGATGACCCTTTCATTGGGACGTCATAATAATTTGGTAGTGGTCCCAATATAGATAGAGTATTTTATGTCATAGGAGACCACAATTAAGGGATTTGGATACTTGATATAGGGATCAAATCCCATCAAACATTAAAAAAATATTTCAATAATCAGGTTATATTTTTTTGTAATATACATTGTGTTACCTTGTGTTATTATTTGTTCGATGTTTCATTTATAATATAAATTAAATGTTAAATAAATTCTACAGATAATGACTTATTCACATGATGATGATCCCAATACTGATGAACAATAGGTTTATCAACCTTTTACTACTCCCATTAAAGAGGAACAATGACCTTCTACACATATCGATTCTACCAATCCAGAGAAACAATAGGTTTATCAACCTTATGCTACTCCCAATGCAGAGGAAAAATGACCTTCTGCACATTCCAATGATACCAATCAAAGGAACAACACATTAATGATGTGTAATATAAGGAAATGGTAGATGGAGAAGAACCGATGCTCTAAAAAATGTAGAACCACCGTAGCATGACAGTGTTAGAAAAAATTATTAAGGTGAAAATGAGAGGCATCAAATTCAAGCTCAGATGGAATGTGTGTGGCCAGCCTGTTAACCCCAACAAGACCATGTTCAATAGTTACATTGGTATCATCACTTGGAAGTGCATGCCGATTGATGAAGATTCATGTCAACATGTTGTGCCCATACTTAAGAAACTGATTTGGGAAGAGATTATGTTAACATTATGATATTATTTCTTTATTTTATAGAAAAATAAAATAACAAAACATTGAACTACTCTTCATCATCCCTTACATAGTGCATTTATAGTAGATGAGTTCCAAAATAAATATGTATTAATTCTTACTAGAATGATTCATAGAGGATTTCACACAATTCTAATGAGATTTATTTTTAAATATGTTGAATGGAAAGTAAAATCACACCCACCACTTATGTTTGAACGTGTGATAAGATATGCAGTGTGGGATGCATTTACTGTCCTTTTTAGGGAGATATATTTTCAGGTACATTTTGGATGGTAATAATTTTTTTGAAAATATGTGTGTTCATCAACTTGATTAAAAAAATTATTTATGAAAAAACAAATGAGTGATTAAAATAAGGAATGGGAAGAAAAACCAACATACCCCAAACATAAAGCAAGGATGGGGTATGCTTCACTTGAAAAATGGTATGTATTTTAAATATACCATAATAATTTTATGTGGAATAAAACAACAACATAATTATTTTCATCTATTTATATACATATTGACGAATCAAAATCCAAATCCACTTCCATCCCATGTCATGTGCTATGGGAGGATGCGTGTGTAAATAAAGATGGGGTACTAATTGATAAAAACACAAAAAAATGGTAATAATCTATAAGAATGACATAATAAAAATTTATTTTATTCAAATAACTATTACATAACAATGATTAATTATTTTCCTATGTTTTCTATTTGAATTAGACAAAGGAATCATTGACACCTTTATTAGATAAAAACCTACTATCGGTGGACTTAAAGTGGATAGAACAATATGACCACATAAGAGGTGAATGTTTTGGTGTGACACCCCAAACATATTTTGAGAAAAGAATACAATAAGAGGATAAAAATAAATAAATGGATGAGATGAATGTAATATTAGTTTCCCTTGAAGAAAAATCCCATTGGAAATGTAGTTGCTAGAAAATTTTATGGGGGAAGCAAAGAGAAGAATCAACTCAAGAACAACCATTGTATGGAGATCCCTCCCCTCCACCCCCACTAGCTTTTACGTGATCCATTCCCCTTAAAGTGATAACTTAGATGAGGTAATCAATATTCTTATAAGTTTTTCTAGGAAATGTGAATCAGGAAGACATTGATACCCTTCCTACACTGATATTATACATGGTGAAAATGATTGTGATTTATATCTATCAACACCCACCCTTTGCCTTGTAGTGAGGGCTACCTTGTGTAATATCCAAGAAGAAATTTTTCACAATAGACAAATTCCAACAGGTCATGTGAGAGTGGTGATTAGCATAGCTCAGGAGTTGAGCATCGAGATATATATTCCACTTGATGATGTAGATATTCATATGGTTGACCAAGCTATTGGAACATTCATAGAATTATCTTCATATCTTGTAAAAAACATGTATGCAAAGAGGTATTCATTTCCAATTTATTTTTCATGATAATCCTTTAAAAATTAATGAAAAAATGTTTGAACTGATGAATGTTATTACATATGGAAAATGGGAAGGGGTGAAATGAAAGGTTGAATCATAACTATCTAAAAGATCAACCAACTAATCAAAAATAACTTCAAAAATCTCCTTTACCTTGAATATTCAATATCCACATTTACTGACATTTATGGTTCATGTAGATACAAAGTTACAAATTGGTAGTAATCACAAAGTTTATTTTTAAGGGAAAATGTATGGAGAGGCCGTTATAGAGAACATTTCTCTTTAAAATTTAAATGAAATCTTCAAGTATGAATGGGTATGAGTCTCAGTTTTAAATATATATATGAGGTCCATTTTCATGATTTTTTTTCCGAATAGATGATATACTATGTCAATTATGACTAAATGCATTTCATATATTTTTTTGGATTATATATGAATACCAATTGAAGAGATAACCCCGTGAACTTAAATTTGGACTCATTAGTCCACACATCACATTTAGAGACAAAAAAGAAACAGAATAAAAAAATGAATGAAATGGTGGAAAACTGTCTAAATCTTTTGAAAGTAAACCTATTGATGATAGACTATTCTTAATACAAACTATGTAGGGTAAAACTCTACAATTTACTCATATAAAATATTTTTTCATTTATTTCAATACTTATTCCATTTTTTGTTTTTAGGAAACATTGGATACTTCAATGATTTATTTCTTAGATTCACTATATGGATACCCAACAAACCGACCACACTTGATGATGTTTATCAATTTGTGATACACTACATCCAACATTTAAGAAATAAACTTCAATTTATATATTTTATATTATGTTTTAATGAGAATTATGTTATGGAAGGGTGGTGTTTAAATATCATGAAAATCATGGAATGTCGATAATCCATGCGCACAAGCATCTTGATAAGTTCTACCACTAGAAAAGTATCATTGTATATATAATAAGATTTAACTATCCAAATACATATAAAAACAAATTAATTAGTTTTCTCAATTTTTCTTCTTTTTTCAAAACAAAAAAAATGGAATGATTTTAGATATTATGTTTATAAATTTATGAGAGAGATCATATTCCATCAACAAACTATCATCCTCTGTCACGACCCGTCCTCGGGGCCCATGCCGTGACTACCCCAAGTCAGCCTTCCATAGGCCAGGGGCTGGCGACTAGCACCAAGGCATAATTCCCGGTAAAAAGGGAAGGCATTGCCTTTGTAAAGTAAACAAACACCACAGAGCAAGAAAGCAGCAGTAAACACTGAGTAAAAACTGGGTACAATAGTAAGTGCGGAAAAGTAAGTGGGCCAGAATACAAACCCAACCTGAAAGTAAAATAGAACTGAAAGGAAGTACAACAACTATAAAGTAAAGTCACTACGGTGAGCCGTCCTCTGGTACTACCACCTGAAGGGTGGGTACAGATAGCCTCCACATCTCCTCGGGTCCAGCCGTCCGCTCCGAGTACGTCCCGCTCAGTGGTCCACCTCCAAGTACCGTCCTGCTCTGCAAGCCTCAACCACGATCAGCACTGTCCATCGTCTGCAACAAAGAAAACATAGTGCGGGCATAGCCCGTGTAGGGGTGAGTATAAGCTACTCAGTAGGGACCCCGAGACCCACGAAGGTCACCCAGAATCCACAAAGGATAATCCACAAAGTAAGATACAATCACGAAGTAACATCAGTCACCACTTAGGTATATGACCATATATATACCTAAGTCATCAATTCTCGTTCAGCTCCAACATCCGAGCCCAAGTACAACCCAGTCCACACAGGAAACACAACCCAATCCACACAGGAAAGCATAACATAATCCACACAGGATAACAAGTCAATCTTATCAAAGATAAGAATTGAAATTCAAGATTGAGCTCACACAGGTATACTTCTTCGTAAGACGATAGAGATGATCAAATATTGCCACTGATTCATCTAAGTCATCGGACCCACACAGGATCGATAGGTACTAACCCCCGCAATTACCCACAAAGGATCGATAGGTAACTAACCCCCACAATGACCCACAAAGGATCGATAGGTAACTAACCCCCGCAATGAACCACACAGGATCGGAATCACACAGGATCTGTAGGTGCAGGCCTACACAGGACCGATGAGCACGGACCCACACAGGATCTGACCCACACAGAATTGGTAGCACTGATCCACGTAGGATCGCTGAGTGTTGTAGTCGACACCGTCGAATCCACGGAGAATTTCTGCATAGTCGTCATCATCGTCACAGTCGCAGCCAGCTCTAGGGTTCCCGCACACAGCAAGCTCGTTCGGGAGGGTCCGCTCCACGAGACGAGGGGCTGATACATCAACTGACACATAGTCCGGATTTGATGTATCCAAAAGTTCTGTATCATCAACAGGAACTCAATGCGACAGACGGCGTGTCGATCGGACGCCCGGTCTGAGAGTTATTGGCTTTTTTGTTCCAGGGGCCCGGTTGGTTTTTAAGTCAAAACTAACCCAACTGTACTCCAACTAAGTCCAAAACTCGATCGGAGTAAGACAAAAGGTTTGTCTCACTTAGAGGAATCCAACAAAGTTGACGGCACGTCAATCGGACGTCCGTAACTCAAGTTATAAGTGTTTCCGCTCCGAGGGCCCGGTTGGTTTCGTGTAGGAACCAACCTGGATGAACCCAAAGTACTCTGAAACCTTGAGTGTAATATACCAAAACGACAGTCTCGATCCAGGGATCGAATCACAGCTGATGGTGCATCGATCGGAGGTTCGCAGCCTACGTTATGGGCAAAAGACCGTGAGAGGTCCGGTATTAGGGGGTTCGGGCCCTGTCCGACCCAGCCCGATACCCTCTGGGTCGGCCCAAACCGAGTCGACCCATCCTGGGTCCGTGTCCGGCCTGCTTGGGCACAGTCCAGCCCGACTGTCATGGCCCGGCCTGGCGGTCCGGCATGGGCAGCCGGCCCGGCGCGCTGGCGCCAGCCAGGTGGCTCGGCCGAGCAGATGGGGGGGGGGGCGTCTGCCCCCTGTTTCATAACCGCGACCCCCATAATACGGGGCGGCTCATACTGGCCAGCTGGGGGTCAAAACCTCTGGCTCTTCCCCTATCCGGTCGGCCCGCTCCGACCGGCCAGTTGTTGCCGCCACGGGACCAGCGATGGCCGGTCCCCCTGCTCCGATGCCGGCGGCCCAGAACCGGCCGTCGGTCCCTACTCCGCCATGACCTATGGCTGCGGCCTTAGTCCGCCCGGCGTGGTGCGATGGCACCGCGCCCCTCTGCCGTGGGCCCACTCTGGAAGCGGTGCCTTTGGGGTTCTCCGGCGCGGTGCGACGGCGCCGCGATCTTGCTCGATTCAACAGCGCGGCGCGACGGCCCCGCGCATTCCTTGCCGCATGACCCCGTACGGTGCGATGGAACCATTCCATCCTCATTCCATTACACCACAAGGTAGACAAGAGAAAAAGGGGAGGTGGGTCAGCTGTGTTTGTGCGGTCCGGCCCCCTCCCGTTATCTGATAACAAGTGTTCCATTTGTACGAGGAATGATGACGGAAGAAAATTCACGAATAGAAATGTATAAAACCCCTACCTCAAGCGTAGATTGAACGGAGGTTTATCACGAAAATAACTGTCGCGGAAGAAGACGTCGCGGAAGGAGAATCGTCGTGTCACAGAGAAATGATTCGTCGGCGTCACGTCGTTGATCTCCGAGGATCTGGCGTTCTTCGCGTTCTTCGCGTTCTTCATCGAGGAAGAAGAACTTCAAGATCTTTTCCTTTTCTCCCAAAGACTCTCACAACAAGATCCAACCAAAATAAAATAAGTACTTCCCTTATTTTATTAACATGACTTAAGTTTGAAATTCAAAAGTTGAATTAATCCACTAAATTAATTAACTCAAATTGACTTAATAAATGGAGGGTTATGGAAGGTTAGAGAAGATGAAGAGGTGGGGTTCGTGTGGGCCCCACCACTCTCATAACATCCCATGGGAAGTTGGGTGGTTACCCCAACTTCCACTCAAAGTCTAAACACTTAGAGAAAAATAAAAAATGTAGCTCAAATTTTTATTTTTATCTTCCATAATTTTAACAACTACTCTCGTGAAAACGCAACTCTAAAAAAGGTGTTCCTAAACAATTACTGGCGCTGTGAATCCATTGGTGCCCTCGGAATTCGATTCCAAGCATCAGTTCAAATGTTAGAAACACCCGCTCATTCTTTCACTGAATGTACCCGAGCTAAACTTCGGATTAAAATTCTGGGCTCACCGGGCCTTGGAATCAAGTGCCGTCAGAAACCGCGTTCTTGTAAAATCCCAAAGAAAATTAAGAAAAAATTTCCCTTGAATTTTATGGGTCTTTACATTACTCCCACCTCAGGGATTTACGTCCCCGTAAAGATACATCAAAAACTAGGGGAACAAATGTGGGTACTGTGCACACATCTAAGCCTCCCGCTCCGAAGTGGTCTCCTGGAGGTTCTCGTGCTGCCATCTGATGCGCACTAGAGGAATCGACCATCCACGTAGGACCCGCTCCTGTAGATCCTCAATCTCCACTGGGACCTCTGCAAAAGTCGCCCCATCATCTATGTCCAGCTCCCCATGGTCAATGATATGTGTCGGTTCGTGAACGTATCTCCTCAGCTAAGATACGTGAAGGACGTCGTGCACCCGGTGCAACTGAGGTGGTAGAGCCAGGCGATAAGCCACCTCGCCAATCCTACTGAGGACCTGGAATGGTCTGATGAAGCGTGGAGACAACTTGCCGCCTCGGCCAAATCTCTGTATTCCACGTCGAGGTGAGACCCGCAAGAAGACGTGGTCTCCATCCTCGAACTCTAGTGCCCTCCGCCTCCTGTCAGTATAAGACTTCTTCCAGCTCTGAGTTGTCCTCATCCGCTCCTGGACCATCTATGGTCCCACAAGTGATGACTCCCCAGGGTCTGTCCAGCATAGAAGAGATCTTCAAGGTCAGCCATACAACGCCTTTTATGGTGCCATCTTAATGGTGGAGTGGTAGTTGTTGTTGTACGTGAACTCCACTAAGGGAAGTTGGTCCTCCCAGCTACGACCAAATTCGAGGACACATGCGCGGAGCATGTCCTCGAGATTCTGAATGGTCCTCTCCGTCTGACCATCTTTCTAAGGGTGAAAGGCATTACTCAGACGTAGCTGCGTCCCAAATGCCTCCTGCAACCCCTTCCAAAGCCAGGAAGTAAAGCTAGCATCTCGATCAGAGATGATAGATGATGGCACAACATGAAGCCGCACAATCTTTTGAACATAGAGACGTCCCAAGCTCTCCACTAAGCCCTGCTCTCTGATGGGTATGAAGTGAGCCGACTTGGTGAGTCGGTCGACAATCACCCAAATGGAGTCATGACCTCTGGAAGTGCGTGGAAGTTCAGTCACGATGTCCATAGATATCCTGTCCCACTTCTACTCCGGGACCTCCAAGGGTTGTACCAAGCCTACTGGTAACTGGTGCTCTGCCTTCACCTGCTGGCAGGTAAGGCATCGAGAAAAGAACTCTGCCACAACCTTCTTCAGGCCTAGCCACCAGTGCTGTCGTCTGAGGCCGTGGTACATCTTCGCCACTCCAGGATGTACCGCCAAAGGGGAAGTGTGAAACTCTCTCAGCACCTCCTCTCGTAAAGCAACTGGTACCAAGGTACATCCTCTGAAAAGGACATCGTGCTCTCCTCCTAAGGAGAAACCAGCAGGTGCATGTGCTAAGGATATCTGCGCACGCCGCATCTCACAGTCGGCGTCCCCATGTTGTGCCTCTCTGTCCCACTACAGTAGTAGAGAAGTGACTGTGATCGACTGAAGAAAGGCTGCTCCATCGCTATCCACGAAGGATATCCGAAAATCGACTAGCTGCTCTGTCACCTCCCCAAGTAGCTGGATGCCCGTCCTCCTGCTGAGAGCATCGGCTACTACGTTCCCCTTACCAGGAGTATAGACTATATCAAATTCATAGTCCTGGAGGAACTCGATCCATCTCCGCTATCTCAGGTTCAAGTCCTTCTGCGAGAAGATGTACCTGAGACGCTGATGGTCAGAATAGACTGTAAAGCGCTCTCCCATCAGATAGTGTCGCCACATCTTCAGAGCGAAGATCACTGCTGCTAACTCAAGGTCATGGGAAGCGTAATTCTACTCATGCTTCCTCAACTGACGTGATCCATAGGCGATCACAGCCTGCTCCTGCATCAGGAAACATCCGAGTCTGGTCCCTGATGCATCACAGTAAACTACGTGCCCTACTCCCTTCTCCGGCAACCTCAAGATAGGTGCGCTGGTCAATCTCTGTCTCATCTCCTGGAAGCTCTTCCGACATCTGTCTGACCACACAAAGGGTTTCCCCTTCTTCATCAAAGCTGAGAGTGGTGCCAAAACTCTGGAGATGTCTGGCACAAATCTCCGGTAGTACCCAGCCAGTCCCAAGAAACTCCGCACCTTCGTCACGCTCCTGGGTGGCTCCCAAGCTAGAACTGCCTTGATCTTCATAGGATCCACCGCAACTCCCGCCTCATAGATGATGTGTCCCAAAAAGTGGACCTTGCGTATCTAGAACTGATACTTTGAGAGATTTCCATAAAGCTGGTGCTCTCGGAGTGTGTCTAGTACAACCCACAAGTGGTAGGCGTGCTCCTCCTCATTCGTCGAGTAAATCAAAATGTCGTCGATGAAGACCACGACAAATCGATCATGTTATGGCGGAAATATCATGTTCATGAGGGCCATAAACACTTCTGGAGCATTGGTTATGCCGAATGGCATAACCAAGAACTCATAGTGGCCATACCGACATCTGAAGGTCGTCTTCTGCACGTCCTCGTCCCAAACTATGAGCTGATGATAGCCTGACCTAAGGTCTATCTTAGAGAACCACCATGCTCCCTTGAGCAGATCGAAGAAGTTATCAATCGTCGGCAGCGGATACTTATTCCTCATTGTCACCTGGTTTAGGCGATGATAGTTGACACAAAGTCGCAAGCTCCCGTCCACCTTCTTGGTGAACAATATCGGGGAAGCCCAGGGTGAAACACTGGGTCGGATGAATCCCTTGCCCTGCAAGTCATCCAACTGTACCCGTAGTTCTCGAAGCTCAGTGGGGGCCATCTGATATGCTGGAGTGGATATCGAGGCTGTCTTGGGGTACAGTTCAATATAAAAGTCTACCTCTCTGCGAGGAGGTAGACCCAGAACGTCGTCAAGAAAAATGTATGCATACTAATCCACCACTAATGAAAAACCAGGATTCCACACGTCAACTGCTCCAAGGATGAGGCTAACCAACTGATGATTGATGGGTTTTCCTCTCCACTGTGAGAGTCCATCCTGTGCTACGAAGGCTCCCTTCTCACTGGTGAAGGTGAACCTGCTCCCATCGGTGCGTACACATTGCACCTTGCGCCAAATACATTTAGTATGAGCATGGACTGTAGATAACCAATCGCGGCCCAAGATGACATTGTAAGGCCTCGACGCCGCTACTAGAAGATCCTATCCAAAGATATCGCCTCCTATAGTAAGCTCACACTGCCGGCACCAGTGCGTAATCATCGAGTCTTCTCCCGTAGGAGTCTCTAGCCGTAAGGATCGAGCCAACAGCTCTGTCGGAATCTCCGAGCTCTGAACAAGGGCAGCGACTATGAAAGAATTACTCGCTCTTGTGTCTATAAGAACTGCAGAAAGGGTAGAATAAACACAGATAGTACATCGTATCATCTTGGGTGCGCCGTGGTCATAGGCTTCTGCTGCCTGAAGTTATGCCTGTCTCTGCCCGCCAGCTCCCTGTGGTCGGGGTGGACCTCCTGGTGGTGGTGTTGGTAGAGCCTCAAAGTGTCGCCCACCACCTGCTGCTTGGCCATCTCCTCTACCTCATCCGCCTGCTCCCTGGGGACCGCCACGGTTGACCCTCTGCCTCTGCCTAGGTGGTCCCTCAACCATCTTCTGCTCCTCTGCACGGCGAGTCGGGCAGTCACGATCCATGTGGCTCTGCCCGCCGTATGCGTAGCACTGTCTGCCTCTCGAAAGACTGGCTCTGCGCTGTGTGCCCCGCACCACTGAGCCAGTGTCCTGAGGTTGTCTGCCTGAGGTTCTGTTCTTCCTAGACCCATGAGTCATTCGTCAATTTCCTACTGCAGAAGACTCTGCTACGTGATGCCATGCGGTAGGTCTCGCTGCTGATGTAGGCTCAGCAAGGAAGCTCTTGATCAGAAGGGCTCGCTCCAGTACCCCTGCCTGTGTCGGAATGCTGAGGGAGATCAGCGATGCCCTGATCTCCTGCCTCATTCCCTGCTTGAAGGTCTGGGCCCGGAAGAATGGGTCCCGTACCATTTACGTCAAGTAGAGCGAGAGATCGGTAAATCTCGCCGAGTACTGGCCGACCGTCAAGTTGCCCTGCCGCAGCTGAAGAAGCTCCTGGATGCGCACCGCATGGAGGGTGGCTGCAACGAACTCTGAGCGAAAGAGGCTCTCAAAGTCTGTCCAGAGAAGAGATGCCTCGTCATGCACCTGGAGCATCAAGCTCCACCATTTTCCTGCTGCCGCGTGCACTAGGCTCGCTGCGAGGATCACCATGAGGTCTGCCGGTGTCCTCACTAACCTGAAAACTCATACAACTGCCTCCAGCCAATCCTCGGCGGCCTGAGGGTCCATCTCCCCAAAGAACCTGGGTGGTCATTGACGTTGAAACTCGTGCAGTGCACTAAGGCGACATACATCATCAGCGGCTGGGGCTGGTAGCATCAGTGGCTCGGCGGGTAGAGGTATCGTCGGTGCCTCTTCTGTCAAAGGGCCCTATAGCGAGACCTCATCGCTCGTTGGGCTGTTGTCACGCACAACTCTCAGAACCCTAGCTGGATGCCGTCGTGGGGCCATCCTGAAAAGAAACAGGTGTGCCACGATCAAACAGTATACCTGGTGAGCTGACATAAATTAATCACAAAGAAAACTTGAAACACACAAGCAATAAATGTTTTCGTTTATTAAGTCATAAATCAGAAGTCAGGGTCCTGGTGTACGGATATGTCGGACGCCGTACCAACACTGGACTCCCTGTACTGATAACCACACTCAATACTCTTAACATTATTGCTTCACATAGAAAAATATCATAGTCCGGAGTTCTGCGGTAGAACCGAACTCCTCTGATACCAATTTGTCACGACCCGTCCTCGGGGCCCGTGTCGTGACTACCCCAAGCCCACCCTCCATAGGCCAGGGGCTGGCGACTAGGACCAAGGCGTAATTCCTGATAAAAAGGGAAGACATTGCCTTTGTAAAGTAAACAAACACCATAGAGCAAGAAAGCAGAAGTAAACACTGGGTAAAAATTGGGTACCACAGTAAGTGCATAAAAGTAAGTGGGCCAGAATAGAAACCCAAACTGAAAGTAAAATAGAACTGAAAGGAAGTACAGAAACTGTAAAGTAAAGCCGCTATGGTGAGCCATCCTCTGGTACTCCCACCTGAAGGGTGGGTACAGATATCCTCCACAGCTCCTCGGGTCCAACCGTCCGCTCCGAGTACGTCCCACCCAGTGGTCCACCTCCAGGCACCGTCCTGCTCCGCAAGCCTCAGCCACGATCAGCGTTGTCCGTCATCTGCAAAGAACACAACATAGTGCGGGAATATCCCGTGCAGGGGTGAGTATAAGCTAATCAGTAGGGACCCCGAGACCCCCGAAGGCCTCCCAGAATCCAAAAAGGATAATCCACAAAGGAAGACACAATCACGAAGTAACATCCGTCACCACTTAGTATATTCCCATACATATACCTAAGTCATGAATTCTCGTTTGGCTCCAACATTCGAGCCCAAGTACAACCCAGTCCACACAGTAAATAAAACCCAATCCACACAGGAAAGTATAACGTAATCCACATAGGATAACAAGTCAATCTTATCGAAGATAAGAATTGAAAGTCAAGATTCATCTCACACAGGTATACTTCTTCGTAAGACGATAGAGATGATCAGATATTTCCATTGATTCGTCTAAGCCATCAGAACCACATAGGATCGATAGGTACTAACCCCCGCAATAACCCACAAAGGATCGATAGGTAACTAACCCCCGCAATGACCCACAAAGGATCGATAGGTAACTAACCCCCGCAATGACCCACAAAGGATCGGACCCACACAGGATTTGTAGGCGCTGGCCCACACAGGACCGCTGAGCGCTAACCCACACAGGATCTGACCCACACAGGATTGGTAGCACTAATACACATAGGATTTCTAAGTGTTGTAGTCGTCACCGTCAAATCCACGGAGGATTTCTGCACAGTCATCATCATCGTCACAGTCGCAGCCAGCTCTAGGGTTCCCGCACACAGCAAGCTCGTTCGGGAGGGTCTGCTCCATGAGCCGAGAAGCTGATACATCAACTGACACATAGTCCAGAGTTGATGTATCCAAAAGTTCCTAATCGTCAACAGGAACTCAACGCGACAGACGGTGCGTCGATCGGACGCCCGGTCTGAGAGTTATTGCCTTTTTCGTTCCAGGGGCCCGGTTGGTTTTTAAGTCAAAACCAACCCGACCGTACTCCAACTACATCCCAAGCTCGAGCAGAGTAAGCCAAAAGGTCTGTCTCACTTAGAGGAATCCAACAAAGTCGACCACACGTCAATCGGACGTCCTAAACTCAAGTTATAAGTGTTTCCGCTCCGAGGGCCCTGTTGGTTTCGTGTACGAACCAACCTGTCCGAACCTAAAGTACTCTGAAACCTTGATTGTAATATACCTAAACGACCGTCTTGATCCAAGGATCGCATCTCAGCTGATGTTGCGTCGATCGGAGGTCCGCATCCCAAGTTATGGGTAAAAGACCGTGAGAGGTCCGATATTAGGGGGTTCGGGCCCGGTCCGACCCGGCCCGATACCCTCTGAGTCAGCCCGAACCAGGTCGACCCATCCCGGTTCCGGGTTCGGCCCGCTTGGGCGCGGCCAAGCCCGGCCGTTGCGGCTTGGCCCAGCTGGCGCGGCCCAGCCTGGCCTGGGCGTGGCCCGGCCTGGCCTGGCGCGGTCCAGCCTGGCGGCCCGGCGCGTTGGCGCTAGCCAGGTGGCTCGGTCGATCAGCCGAGCAGATGGGGGGGTGTCCTGCCCCTTGTTTCATAACCGCGACCACCATAATGGGGGGCCACTCATGATGGCCAGCCGGGGGTCATAACCCCCAGCTCTTGCCCTGTCCGATCGGCCCGCTCCGGCTGGCCGGCTGTTGCCGCCACAGGACCGGCAATGGCCGGTCCCCCTGCTCTGATGCCGGCAGCCCGGAACCGGCCACCGATCCCTACTCAGTTGTGGCCTATGTCCGCGGTACGATGACCCCATGGCCCTCCGTCGCGGCCCCGATCCGGCCGCGGTGCCTTCGGGGTTCTCCGTCGCGGCGCGACAGCACCGCGATCTTGCTCGATTCAACTACGCGGCACGACGGCGCCGCACATTCCTTGCAGCATGACCCGCGCGGTGCGATGGCACCATTCCATCCTCGTTCCATTACACCACAAGGTAGACAAGAGAAAAAGGGGAGGTGGGTCGGCCATGTTTGTGCGGTCCAACCCCTTCCCGTTATCTGATAACAAGTGGTCCAATTGTACGAGGAATGATGACGGATGAAAATTCATGAATAGAAACACATAAAACCCCTACCTCGAGTGTAGTTTGAATGGAGGTTCTTCATGGAAATAACCATCGCGGAATAAGACATTGCGGAAGAAGACATCGCAGAAGGAGAATCATCGCGTCGTAGAGAAATGATTCGTCGGCGTCGCGTCGTCGATCTCTGAGGATCCGGCGTTCTTCGCGTTCTTCGCGTTCTTCGTCGAGGAAGAAGAACTTCAAGAGTTTTTCCTTTTCTCCCAAAGACTCTCACAACAAGATCCAACCAAAATAAAATAAGTACTTCCCTTATTTTATTAACATGACTTAAGATTGAAATTCAACAGTTGAATTAATCCACTCAATTAATTAACTCAACTTGACTTAATAAATGGAGGGTTATGGAAGGTTAGGGAAGATGAAGAGGTGGGGTTCGTGTTGGCGCCTCCTCTATCATAACCTCCCATGGGAAGTTGGGTGGTTACCCCAACTTCCACTCAAAGTCTAAACACTTAGAGAAAAATAAGAATTGTAGCTCAAATTTTTATTTTTAACTTCCATAATTTTAACAATTACTCTCGTGAAAACGCAACTCCGAAAAAGGTGTTCCTAAGCAATTACCAGTGCTGCGAATCCATTGGTTCCCTCAGAATTCGATTCCAAGCACCAGTTCAAAAGTTAGAAAAACCCACTCGTTTGTTCACTGAACTTACTTGAGCTAAACTTCGGATTAAAATTCTGGGCACACCGAGCCTCGGAATCAAGTGCCGTCAGAAACTACGTTCTTGTAAATTCCCAAAGAAAATTAATAAAAAAATTCCCTTGAATTTTACGAGTCTTTACATCCTCGAAGAGTTATTTTCGAAGATAATTACTATTTCATTTAAAATATTTATTAATAATTTTTATATTTATATTTTTCAGTACTACTATCAATGTTGAAAATGATTTTATTCAAAATATGAAATTTTTTTTTTGAAATTATCAGGTTGCATACTTGTGGGTAGAATTTACATATATATCATGAAGATGTGACTTATATAGAACTAATGGATTATTTTGTATTTATTTTTAATTTATCTATTTTTATTATTACTAAAATAAGCATTGTTTCTTTATATAAGTGTATTCTTTTGTTGGAGTTGGGTTTTTTCGAAGATGCTCATGCTCGTAGGAAATTGGACTTTGGGGCTGTAAGTAAGATAATAACAACAAAGAAATGGGTCAAGAATGTATACAACTATCATGAAAAAGGTGAGTTCGTACTACTTATTTAATTAATTTTTTCATCATTTTATCTACTATTTTTAAGTTAATTTCCTTATCATTTTTATCTTATACTTATTTGGTTTTTTCATAGATCTTTTGGGAAGTCAAATTTTTCATTCGACTATATCCAACAAGCCACAAAAGAGATAACATGTTCTTTTCTACCAATGTTACCACACTTTACATTGCCTTTATTTGTCAAAATTCCAATACTTTATATTGATTCGATGTTATTAGCCAAAAAAACCATTCTCATTATTGAAAACCAGAAGAGTAGAGGAAGGTTTTCAGCTAAGAACATCAACTCAATATGTAGTGTTGGCAGTTCGATAAGTAATGGAAATGGAAATCATGGTAAAATGGTTGTCCAGATAGTTTTGATAATTTAGTACAACAATCTAGAACTAATTTGGGATGTGTATGAATCAGCAGCACCTCAATCTTACACACATTGTGACTGGTATGACTCCAGGTGCATCTTTTTATTTAAAATTGACATTAATTTTATTAAAGAAGATAACTGGCATACTCAAAACCGATAAAATGAATTCAGATTGTTTTGATACATTACTAAAATGATCCATAAGTCATTTTTGATGTATAGTAATCAACTGAACTTTAATCTGATGCATGATAAGATAGATATG
This sequence comes from Viscum album, assembly GCA_963277665.1. Lineage (NCBI taxonomy): Eukaryota > Viridiplantae > Streptophyta > Magnoliopsida > Santalales > Viscaceae > Viscum > Viscum album. The sequence continues at coordinate 565,469,781 of OY728153.1, read as the reverse complement.
ACTCCAAGTGTGTCTTTTCATCTAAAATTGACATTAATTTTAGTAAAAAGAACAAGTAACATACTCAAAAATGAGAAAATGCATTCAGATTGTTTTGATACTTTAGGAAAATGATATAGAAGTCATTTTTGATGTGTGTTAATCAACCAAACCTCAATCTGATTCACAGTGTGACCTATATGACTCAAAGTGTTTCTTTTTATTCAAAATTGACATTAATTTTAGTAAAATGAATAAGTGACATACTGAAAACCAAGAAAACACATTCATATTGTTTTGATACTTTAGGGAAATGATCCAACAACCTTTTTTGATGTGTAGGTATAAACTAAACGTCAATATGACACATAGTGTGACCGGTATGACTCCAAATGTATTTTTATTTGAAATTGATATTAATTTGAGTAAAAATAAAAACTGACATATTGAAAACTGAGTAAATGCATTCATAATATTTTGATACTTTAGGAAAACAATCCATAAGTCATTTTTGACAAGTAAGAATCAATCAAACCTCAACCCTATGTATGTTACGTTCAGTATTACTCAATGTGTCTGTTATGAGTTTAAAATTGTAATTTTTGTTCAAAAAGTGTGTCACTCACTGAAAACCAACCAAACATGATCTGATTTTCTTGAAAATTTAGGAAAACAATTCATAAGTGGATTTTGACATGTTGGAAGTAGTATCACATCAAACTGACACATGATGTGACCGATATGACTCAAAATTCATTTTTCCAGTTTTGAATGACATTTTAGTAAAAAGAACAAGTGACATACTGAAAGCCAATAAAATTCATTCATATTGTTTTGATACTTTCAGAAAATGATCCATAAGTCATTTTTGACATGTATGAATCTACTCCACCTCAATATGATGTACGATGTGACTGGTATAACTCTAAATTTGGATTTTTATTTAAAATTTACATTAATTTAAGTAAAAAGAAAAAGTGACATACTGATAATAGAGAAAATACATTCCAATTATTTTGATACATTAGTAAAATGATCTATATGTAATTTTTTATGTTTATGAATCAATAACACCTCAATCTGTTGCACTTTGTGACTGGTATGACTCAAAATCTCCATTATCAGTTTAAAATTGAAATTTTAGTCCAAATTGTCTCAGTCACTAAAAAACAAGAAAATTCTATCTGATTGTATTGATAATTTAGAAAAATGATTCATAAGTCGGTTGTAACATGTAGGAAGTAGTCTAACATCAAACTAACACATGATGAAACTTATATGATTGAAATTGTGTGTTTCTAGTTTCAAATAACATTTTAATAAAACCATAAGTGACATATTGAAAACTGAAAAAACACATTCAGATTGTTTTGATACATTAGGAAAACAATACATAAGTCATTTTTGACATGTAGTAATTATCATAAATTTAATTTTATGCTTAGTTCAACTGTTATAATTCCATTTGGTATATTTATTTAAAATTGACATTAATTTTATTAAAAAGAACAAGTGATATACTGAAAAAAAATGTAAGCACATTTAGATAGTTTTCATACATTATGAAAATGATCCATAAGTCATTTATGACGTGTTGGAATCAACCGTACCTCAATATGATTCATGGTATGAGCGGTATAACTCCAAGTGTTTCCTTTTATTTAAAATTTTCATTAATTTTAGTAAAATTAACAAGTGACATACTTAAAATGGGGAAAATGTCTTCACATTGTTTTGATAATTTATAAAAATGATCCATAAGTCATTTTTGATGTGTATGAATAAACCAAACCTCAATCTGATGTACATTGTGAGCAATATGACTCTAGGTTAGTCTTTTTATTTAAAATCAACATTAATTTTAATAAAATGAACAAATGGCCTACTGAAAACCGAGAAAACGCATTTGGATTATTTTGATACTTAAGGAAAACAATCAATGATTCATTTTTTATTTGTAGAAGTCAACCACACCTCAATTTGACACACGGTGTGACCGGTATGACTCAATATATCTGTTTCTAGTTTAAAATTGACATTTTAGTTCAAAACATTTGTCACTCACTGAAAATCAATAAAACATGCTCCAATTGTCTTGATAATTTAAGTCAGAGATTCATATGTCATTTTTGATGTGTATCAACTAGTTTCACATCAAACCAATTTACGATGTGACCAGTATGACTCAAATTAATTGTTTCTAGTTTGAAATGACATTTTACTAAAAAAACAAAAGTGACATACTGAAAATAGATCAAACACTTAGAAATGTTTTGATACTTTAGTAAAATTATCCATAACTCATTTGTGACATGTTGGAATCAACCAAACCTCAATATGTTGCATGGTGTGACCAGTATATCTCCAAGTGTGTCTTTTTATTTAAACTGGCATTTTATTATAGTATTCTTTCATATTAATGTTTAATTTATTTATTTATAGTATTACTAAAATAATATTTGTTTTCGTATATAGGTGGATTCTTTTTCTTGTGTTGGGTTGATTTTTTCAGCAATTGATACCTTGTACGAAATTTTATGAGGGGGAATTAGGGGCTCCAAATATGATGAAACATTAATTTTTTAAATGTCTTTGGATATTAATTGTAAATTTCATTATACAAAACATTATTTGAAATGTATATAGTAGTGTTTTTTTGTATATGTTATGAAAAATTTATTTCAATTAAATTATATATTTTTCATATTGGTTAGAAGTATTTACTATAATTCTCTATTATACAAAAAACATACTACAATATTTTGGGCCTTTATCATCGCTATTTATAATTCTAGTAGGGGGAATTATCACGCTAATGAAAGCACTGATAAAGGTGATCATTTATCTGTGCTTTTATTATCACTGACAAAGGGCCCCACATTATCAGCGCTTTTTTAGTGCTGTTAAAGGGGACCCTCTTTTAATGGAACAAGGGACAACATTGATTTTTAGCATTGTTAATGGCCTTTTGTGGGCTATTAAAGGGATGATCATTAGTAGTGATTTACTATTGTTATAGAGTTCAACCAGTTGGCTTGGTCAGGGATAGGTACTCCTGTGTAATTTTCTTCATCCATTTTCATCTCTGATAGCCTATAGTATACTGTAAGTAAAACCATATACTAATAGGAGTCTCTCCTAACTTATATATCATATTCATTTCTACAACATTTGGGTAGGGTCTTAATACTTAGTTTGACCTACCAAATCCACTCACCTCACAACCCATGTTCTCGTTAACTCTCGAACTCATGAAACATGATGTCGATGATGGGGACTCATTAACAGGTAAGGATTAAAGGAACCAAGCAATGAATTGGATGAGAGGAAAAAACCTTATTGGATCTAGAATTTATAGTCGATAGTATTACTTAAGTCTAATGGTGATGGGATTATGAATTGAAAGAGTAGGGTGAGTTTCATTAGTTTTTCACCAACCTAGTTCACCAAATAGAGAAGTCCCCGTACAAGATGTGGTGCACCCGATGTTGATAGTCTAGGTGTATGGAACATAGTTATATGTCATTGACCATAAATAACACTTTATCATTAGCTGATTCAATGAACTAATCACACCTCCTACATCTAGTGAGATGATATTTGTATCTCTCTATGTGGAATAACTCATGTTTCACAGAATAGACCCCCAAGGCTAGATCACCATTACTAAAATCTATTTCTAAGTACACCCCTGAATACACCAAGATCACATTATCTCAAATATATATGTATGGTTTCACCATTCATTGGTCCTCCATTCTCATTGAGGTACTTCTGAATATCCCTTGGAAACAATTTAAAACTGGGTTAATGGATAATTTTAGTGTATTATACATAAAAAATCCCTATGAAGAGCTCCCAACCATATAGAAAAGAGGATTAGTGTAAGAATATGTTGATAAATTTGGGTAACTTACTTCCTTGATCCTATGAAATCCTGATAAATATAATTTTGGTTGTTTTATTCATGGTTTTTTTGATGGAATTCTAAATTGGGAATGAATTCACAAACTGATGGACCTGATGAAGTATAATGAAAAATCATCGAATTCCCAAATTTTTGCCATTATTTTCAAATAGATGGACCAAAAAAGTTGCAGTTTATCTATAAATATGGAGGGGAGTTTGGGGGTATTCAAATTCTTATTTTATTTGATATTGGGGCCACACATAATTTTATTTCCCCCAAACTGATAGAGTTTCTTGGTTTCACCGTCTGAGACTCTAGGTTCATGAATGTAAAATTAGGTTAGGAGAACTGAGTTCACTCACCCCATGTATATTGAATTATGTGGTTAATTATCGGTGAATATTTATTATCCATTGAGGCACACATTTTGGAACTTAGAGGTAGGGACCTAATATTGGGTTTCTCCTAGATTTGAACACTTGAAGAAATGATAATCAGCTAGGAGGAAAAGACCATGAATTTCATAACTAAAGACGACATTTATTATCCCAAGGGGATAGAGTCATTATTTCCTAACTATTTCATCCCTTGAATAATTTTTCATCCCATCATCTTTTTGTGTCCATATATGCTCCTACCTTGATGATAAACCTATCCAGTGGGACAAAAAACTGAATAACAAGAAATACCTCTCTTTAAATTTCCCACTAACAATGCTCCAAGGATTATTTTCAGAATCAATGGACAACCCTACAATATGAAAAAGGAATCATACAATCAACTTAATTGGGTAATTACACTCAAGAAAATAATGACATCTTCCCATGTACCATTCCTTCTTGATTTTTTGAAGCATTTTGAAGTAGAGTGTGATGTATTAGGGAGAGTAATCTATTGGGGTGTAATAGATTCATGGAAATGATAAACACATAAAATAAAGAAGGAAAAATGGAGAACACATGATATTTACATGGTTTGGAAATATTTCATACATCCATGGGAGAAGGGGGCCAATTCCCTATTATTTCTCTCTGGATCAAACTCATCGGAGGATCACCACACACACAATACAACCCTTTTTGTCTTTTTTCATGTACATGGGATTTTCATCCCATTTTATAGATACAAAAAAACCAAACTTTATTTGATTTTTTTGGGTATCTCATCTACCCATGAAGTCTTTCCCACTGCTGGCTACTATCCACAAAGGTTGTTGCGTGCCCATTTCACATAGCTAGGTTGGTTTCCGATAATCCTCCCTTCCACAAATCACTCTCCCAAATTGGGAGTGGCCCCCAAAAAACTCCCCTCACGACCAATTTAGGGTAGAATCTTGACCTGCAGTCACCTTTTAGGTGTTAAAAACATTATCATCAAATAGAACATACTTCTTCTCACCAGATGATGTGTCACTTCCACTATCTTCAATTGATATCGAGATGACTACGCTCCCCTTCAAATGATATAACCCTTGGAACTCTTTCCTAGTAAGTATCACTACATCGCCACATGAGACTTCTAATACTCCACCAGCTATGGAAATATTTTTCCCTTTCGAATATAGCCAACTTAATGATACCATGTTTCATCTCATCCTTGGAATGATTTTAATGTCCTCCAGTTTTCATACTGCTCCATCGGGTGTCTTCAATTTCACCATCCTGACTCCTTGAACCTTACATGTTGACCCATCACCAAGTCTCACAGAATCTTTCACCTTCTGAAAGTATGAAATACACCATTTGTCATACATATGTGTACTGAGCTCCCTGAATCCAAAACCCATCCATCTTCCTTTAGATTTTGAGCCATCTTGTTCTTCATTTTTAAAATTTTAAATTCATGCTTCATGTACCCTTATCTTTTTTAGTAATGACACTACAATTTTCCCCATTCAATTCTCCCATCTATGTGAGAGATTCTCATTGTCATTCAGACTTCATTATCTCTTGAAGATTCTGTGTGGTTCACAATATTCTATTTATCTTTCTCTTTCCTAGCAACATACCATTTGAGATCATCAAATTCACTTTTATAGTGACCCTTTTTATCACACTAGAAACACGGGATTTAACTAGAATCATTTCCCCTCAATTTTGGCAACCATTCTTTACCTCATGACTTCTAATATCATCTCCTCCTACTTTGATCATCTCACATCACCATGATTTTCTCTCTTGAATGTGTCGTGGGTCTTTAGAATACCTTTAAATATTGAAGTGAAGACATCACCTCATCCAGGTTCAATGTTTCTTTCCCCATGAGAAATGCAGTCACAAGTCCATCAAATGTGCTTTGTTGAGATGAAAAAGTAAAAGTGTTTTGTCTTCCTCTTCAACCTTTACACCGATCCCTAATAATTGCATTAAGATTTTGTTGAATTTTTTGGTATGATCTAACAAATTTATTCCCTTGTCTATACTCAACTGGTATAATTTATTCTTTAGGAATAATTTTTTGGTGAGTGAATTCACCATATACCGATGCACCAACTTCTTACTGATCTCCTTCAGTGAGGTCTTGTCCAAACCTGATTACTTTATGTCATTCTCAAAACACTGTTGAATTGTGCTAATGACCCGCATCTCAAGATCTTCCCAATCATCATCACTAGTTCTATCAGGAATTTCTCCCATTAATGGTCAGATCATACCATATTGAAAAAGAATATCTTTCATTGTACTTTTCCACAAGGTGAAATTGATCCGTCCATCGAACTTCTCAATATCAAATTTTGGTATTTCTCCATCACTATCCATAGTTTTTGTAATAAAAAAACGATTACCACCGTCAATGTATAACCTCTTATAGTCAACTTATGGAGTTATAATTTGGAAAATATAATCATATGGATGCATTTGGAATGGTTTAAATAATTGGAATCGAATCCTAGATCATCAAAAACAGAGTCCAATTGGTCAAGTTATAGAAAAAAATAGTATCAACGATCCAGATCGGTTGCTGATGTGGCACTGACGTGGCTCTCCGGAACCATTACCGGATAACTCGCTAGAAAGTCTCCATCGGTGTGAATAGTATTGTCTTCTCTGGAAAGGGGGTATTGTAGCACCCTTAGTTATATCGAGACATTTATTGGCTCTATAGACTTCATTTCAGCTCCATTTTTGACATCGCGTGTGCCGTTGGAATCGTCCCGCTGAGCTCTTCACAGATCTGGCCTCAAAAAAATTGAGCACTTTCTAGTTTCATATTACTGGAAAACTTATCTACTTTCCCCCATATCTCTCAAACTGGATCTAATACCACTTTTTGGGTTGGCGAAGCTTCATAAAAAAGATAAACACAAAAAACATAGAAGCAAAAATGGAGAACACACGAGATTTACAAGCTTCAGCAAGATTGCCTACGTCCATGGGAGAAGGGGTCAATTCTCTATTATTTCTCTCCGAATAAAACTTTTCATAGGATCACCAAACACACAATACAAACCTTTTTTATTTTTTTTCAATTACATAGGATTTTCATCATATTTTATAGATACAAAAAAACCAAAATTTCTCCGATTGGTTTGGGTTGCTCATCTACCCATGAAGTTTCTCCTGCTGTTGGCTACTATCCACGAAGGCTGCGGCACATAAACTATACACAACTGGGTTGTCTTCCAACAATCCTCCCACAAATCACTCTCCCAAATTTGGAGTGGCCCCCACATAATCAATGTTTTCTAAATGAAATACCGATAGCCAATTTTTTATTTTATCAAGGCCCTCTTTGTAACGATGTTAAAAAAATCAACCTACGAGAAATAGGTTGTGGCCTTAGTATTGGACATCCATCATTGGCACCCAAACCCTTTGGTAAATCCTCACACTATTTTCTCATATCATAGTTTCATTAAATACCTCTTATAATATATTATAACAATGACCAACCAGCAGTGTTGGATTTCCAAACTGCTGGGATACCAATTTGACATAAAATTTAAGCTAGGATAGGAGAACGCAACAATAGATTCTTTATCATGATGTGATGATGAATTTAATTTTTGACTGATTCATTCTAGTATTTCATAGGAGGACAGGGTTTGTTTTACTATTAGAGTTCGCGAAGACCCCCTTCTTTTTCAGATTATTCAATCCCTTTATGTTGTTGGCCCTACTTATCCTATTTTTTCTTTTACACAAGGAAAGCTCAAATATAAGGGTCAGCTGGTTATTCTGACAGCATATCATTGGGTTATAAAACATTTATAAGACTCACAAGATATTCCCTAGGGGGAATTAAGGTTTCTATCACACCTATAATAAGCTTCCCACCAAGCTATACAGGGTTGTAATGAAAAAACATGTCCATGATTTTTTCCAGAATTGCACTGTATATTAGCACAATAAATACAGAACACTCTCCCCTACTGGTCTATTGTAGCCTCTTGAAATACCTGCAACATTTTGTGTTGGTATATCCATGTATTTTATCTCAGGATTTACCAAATATTCCAGATACAATGTTATTATTGTGGTATTTGTCCATCTCACCAAATATACCCATTTCATCTTTCTCAATCACCCATACACTATGAATAATGTTGCTGATATTTTTATTCACAAAGTCATTCGATTGCATAAAATTCCATCTCCCATTATCCATGATCGTGATCCTCTCTTTGTTAGACTTTTTTGGACATAATTTTTTCTCCATAATGGCACTACTCTAAGGATGATCTTGGCCCACTAATCCCAAAAAAATGGTCAAATGGAAGTAGTAAATCACTGCCTTGAAACCCATTTGCGATGATTTGAGAATCCCATAGCATGGTGTTTTTGGATCCCATGGGAGGAACCCAGTTAAAAAACTACCTAGCATGAAACCATTAAAACCACACCCTTTGAGGTTTTTTATAGTCCCAAACATCCTATCATCACCATTTTTTCCCTTATGAAATTCAGGTTGATGTCGTTGCTACAATCTTGAGTAAACACGATGAGGCTTCAAAACAACTTCAACACCATCTTGTTTGATCCATTCACCTGATGAAGCAACATGTTAAAACTACAAGGCATTAGGTTTTCTTAAAACTAGGTAATCATGTTTACTTGAAGCTTTTTCTGCATCACTAATATACTCTCACTCATAGAATTCATCAAATATTGTCCCCTTGATTCTATAACCCTTTCAAAATACTCAACCGAGTTAGATGCATAGCTTATCATTTGTACCTACCACTAACCTCTCATCTCCACCCTATATCACATGTTTTCCATCTAAAAATATAGTGGTTTCTTAACCCTTAAACTCAATACTACTCCCTGAGTTGGAATCAAATGTTCACAATGTTGATACCGAAAAATAATTTCCCCACTTGTGCAATGACAACCATGAGATAAAATAAAGTGAAAAAATGAGGGCAAAATGGACACCAGATGTAACATAGAAAAACCCCGAAAATTAAAGGTGTAAAAAATCATGAGAAAAAAGTAGGATCTTTATGGGTAAAAGTGGGTACACACTCATTCACTATTACAAAGAGAAAACACTCATAAAATTTTTCTTCAATAATAGGGAAACATCCTAATATATACTGCTAAAAGGGATGAACTATTGATGACGAGAAGCTAAAACTAATGATCAAACTGTTGGGAGAGAGCCCCATTTATAGGCTGCATCTCCCCCTCCTTCTCATCCTCTGTTGGTGGGTTTGGTGGGGTTGGCCACACACCACATCCTCCACCGCTAGCCCCCTTTGACAAAAACAGGGGGCAGTGTCATCTGTCAAATAAACAACAGCAGACACATATTCCACTTGGATATTGATTGAGAACCAATCTCATCTTAACACATCCTTTCTATCTGCCAAACATGATTCTCATTTCTATGAAAGGCCTCTTGAGGATCTATAACATCTTAACTTATTAGAGTCAACCACCTTCTTCAGGAAATCTACCAGATTTTCTTTAGTGTGTATTTTCTGTATGTCCACTCTTCCTTCCTCCCTCACATCTCAGACAATGTGATATTGTAACCCAACATGCTTTATACTAGAATGAAAATATGTATTCCTTGCAATGTGAAAGGTGTTATGACTAACAAAAAATAATGGAATCTACTCATGTGTGTTCCTGAGATCCTCCAACAACCTTCTCATCCAAATTACCTCTTTGCAAGCCTGTGTAGCTTCCATGTACTCCACCTCTATCGTGGATAAATACAAAACTAACTGTAACTTTGAAATCCAACTCATTGCTCCTCCTGCAAGAGTAAACATATAACTAACAGTGTATTTCCTCTGATCAGAATCACCTACAAAATATAATCCTCCATAACATAATGCAGCAACTGAGATATACTTGATGTATCTAAGTATCCTCTTCAATGTTCTCCAATGATCCTATCCTAGATTCTCTATGTACCGACTAGCTACTCCCACTGCATGTGTAATGGATGTTCTAGCACTAACCATAGAGAATATTAATATACCCATTATTGATTCATATGGTACTCAAGAAATCTCCATCCTCTCTTCTTTACAGTTAGGATTCATCATTGAGGATAACTTGAAATTAATAGGAATAGGGGTAGATATTGGCTTACATTATTTCATGTTGTAGTGTTTCAAGAATATCCATATGTAATTCTTCTATGATATCAAAATATTCCCATAACTTCTATCTTGGTAAATCTACATCCCACGAATCTTTTTTTCTGGTCCCAAGTCCTTCATATCAAAATCTCTAGCTAATTGTGCCTTTGTCTCTTGGATATGATCATTGTTGGGGCCTGAAACCAGCATTTAATCCACATACAACAGATGAACGATGAAATAATTACCATCTAAACCCATAAAATATACATAGGGATCTGAATTATGTCTCTTGTATCCAATATTTGTGATATATGAATCAAATCACTTGTACCAACACCTCGGGGCCTTCTTGAGACTGTATATAGATTTATTCAACCAGCAAACCAAGTTCTCATTTCCTTCTTCTAAAAAACCTTCGAGTTGAAGAATATAGATCTCTTCATCAAGACCATAATGGAGAAAAGAAGTCTTCAAATCCAGTGACTCTATATGTAGACTATATGTATCACACATCGTCAGAACTATTTGAACAATTGTCAGTCTAACAACAGGAGAAAATATTTCATTGAAATCAATACCTTCCTTTTGAGAATATCATTTGACCACCAGTATTACATGATATCTTTCCACATGGTCCTTTATGTCCCATTTGATCTTAAAGACCCATTTTTTTTCTATAGCCTTCCTTCCATGATGTAATGGAAGAAGATCCCAAGTTTTGTTTTTTTGTAGGGCATCAAGTTCCTCCTACATCACTGCCATCCATGAGGATACATCTAGACTTTGGGTCACCTCCATCAAATAATATGAATATCTAGCCTTCATCAATAAGAAGTATTCAATATTTCTCTCAGTGACATATTATGTGTTCCATAATGGTTCTATTTTCTCCCGAGTTGACCGACGTGGTCCAAACTCAATGGGTACTTGATCATCATTCTCCTGTAATGCCTCAGAGTAAACTGGTTCTTCCTTGGATTTTCCCTCCACCTCAATTGTTATAGTTTCTGTGTTATCTTTCTCTATATCTCCATCAATTGTCATTTTTACCTTTTCTTCTGTAAAAATGACATCACTACACATGATAATTTTGTGGGTAGTGGGGTCCCACAAATGATATCCCTTCACACCATCAGCGTACCCCAAGAAGATACATTTCCTGGATCTCAAATCCAAATTCCATTTTTTCAGTTCCTTAAATATTGCATATACTGGACTTCCAAAACTATGTAATTAATAATAGTCAGTGGGTTTACCATTTCACATCTCCATTGGTTTCTTCAGATCAATCACCAGTGAAGGAGATATTTTGATCACATAAAATGTGATATTCACTACTTCTACCCAATTGTTTTTGGAAATTCCTACTATCTTCAGCATTTCCCTTATTCTATCCAACAGGGTTCTGTTCATCTACTCTACCACTTCATTCTACTGAGCAGTGTACGCCACCGTGAACTTTCTCTTAACTCCTTCCTATTGAAAAAAATTACCAAACTTATCACTTGTATATTATCCACCATTATCAGTCCTCTGACACTTGATATTCTTTCTAGATTCAAGCTCCTTCCATGCTTTGAATATTTTTAAGACTTAAAAAACATATGAATTCATCTTGACTGCGTACACCAAATATCTCCTGGAATAATCAACAATGAATGATAAAAAATAAATTTCTCCTCTTAGGGATATAACAGGTGCTTTCCAAATGTTGAAATGAATCAATTCTAAGATCTCCATGCTTCATGTTGTTGATGTCCTGAACTTTAACCCATGTTGCTTTCTCAAAACAAAATGATCATAAAATGGTAATGATAACATTGGTATCCCAGGAATCATCTTCTGATCTACAAGAATCTTCAGGCCTTGTTTTGACATATGTCCAAGCTTCTGATTCCATAATTTCGTCAACGCTTCTGTCAAGGTAGTTGATGCAACATATATCTCTGCCTACTTGTACCTTTCACCCATAAGAACGTACAATTTATTTGAGATCTTCTCTTCCTTAATCACCACAAGTGAACCCTTCAAAATTCTCACCACTCTATTATTGGTGTGAGTCTTGCATCTGATATCATAAAATTTTCCCAAAGACAATATCTTCCTCTTCAAGCCCTTCACATGGCACACTCCTTGGATGATTTGTACCATGCCATCATGTATCTTCAATTATATGGTACTGACTCCAAAAATCTTCAAGGTGTGATCATTCTCCATGTACACAAGTCCTTCTGAGATGGTTTCATACTGATCATACAATTCTCATTGAGACGTCATGTTCCATGTTTCTCATGAGTCAATGATCCATGCATTCTTTAGATTCTTCCTACTTACAACAGTCGTCACCACTTCACTAACAAAAATGTATCCATTTTTTAGAAGTAATTTCCACATTCCCCTGAGATCACTTTTCACTACTCTTCTTATTCCAATAATCCTTCTTGACGTGCCCCTTCTTGCCACAATTGAAACATGTGAAATTATTCTTCTTACTCCTCGATTTTGATCTACTAGGATTTTGGCTCCCACTAGAACCACGCTCCATCATCCTTCATATCTCCATTGATAGAGTCTATGCTTGGTGTGATGTTGTCTATATATCCTCCTTCATCTTGTGCCAAATTTCTTCTTCAAGAACAGTGACTGCAACATCATTGAAGGGAGACATATCTGTTAGGATATTTTTGGTGAGGTTGATGATGAGTTGTTCATATGAATCTGGAAGACTCTAGAGTAGAATATTCGCATGTTAATTATCCATAATTTTGTAGCCCAACACTGTGAGCTGAGTAAACATGGTATTTTGGTTGTTGATGTGGTCGGTAATTGATGATGAATCATCTATTCAAAGTGTGTACAATTTTCTCTTCATGAAATTTTGTTGGTTAGTGACTCGGCCTCGTATAGCTTTGTCAGAGTATCACATATTTCATTCGCTGCCTTTTTCTCCTCAATGCTCGATAAGACACTATATTATAAATCCTAATGGATGTTTTCAATACAATTCTCATCTATTTTGTTCCATTACTCCTCTATCACACCTTCCCATTTTTCACCAATTTCCATTAGGTAATTATCCTTCTACAACACTTCCTCTATCTTCATTTTCCCCAATGAAAAAATTATTCCCGTTGAATTTTTTGATCTCGAATTTTTCTACCATCTCAATAAGACATAATCCCTAAACCTCCTTTATTTCACAAAGGTTTATTTAATAATATCAATAAATTTTTTCTGATGTGAAAGATCAACCAGAGTCGCAATCATAGAGCATACTCAAATTTATGAGAATTATTAATACCCAAAAAGGTGAACAGCACCAGGCCAAAACCTTACACTGATATCACTTGTTGAGACCAAAATATAATTGTCTCACTGGTGTAGTGATAATCATGAGATAAAATAAAGTGAAAAAAATGACGAAAAAATGGACAACATATTTAAAATGGAAAAAACACCCAAAATGAAAGGGGTAAAAACCCATGGGAAAATATATGGATCACTATGAGTAAAAGTGTTTACACACTCCATCACTATTACAAAGGGAAACCCCTCATAAAATATCTCTTGAATAATGTGGAAAAAAGATCACATATATTGCTCAATGGGATGAACTGTCAATGTTGAGAAACAAAAGCTAATGATCAAAGTATTAGTAGAGAGCCCCATTTATAGGCTCTCTCTCCCCCTTCTCCTCATCCTATACTTGTGGGTTTAGTGGGGTTGTCCACCCACCACATATACCATCAGTAGACCCCTTTGAAAAAAATAGGGGGTGGTGTCGTCTATCAAATAAACAACCGCTGACACATAAAGTGCTAGAACTTGTGGGAGTCTTTTCTTGACGAATAACAGAGTAGGATGGATGGACACTACATGATTCACTGATCAAATGGTGTAACCCCCCAATATAGGAGGACTCATGGGATGATGTCCATGTACTTCAGAAATAAATTCCCACTTTCAATCTTGAGGAAAAGACTATTTCTTAAGACAAGCTGAGTGATAGATCTCATGCCACAACAAGGTATTGGTTGATTTATTATAGAAGGGGGAATACAGGGTAGTTTAGTCATTCTAAAAGGATTCATATAGTATGGATAACATGCTAGGAAGGGGTAAAGGAGGATTAGGTATATTATAAAAGTGGTACCAGTACTCTTAGAGGGGGGACAAAGAGAATATTTTATGATATTATAGAGACTATCCATCTTGCTTGGGCTAGGGGTGGTACTCCTATTTAATTATCTTTTTCCATTTCTCTAATCTATCAGTCCATAGTAAACTATAAGTATGACCATATAAAATTAAAAATCTATCATACTTATCTAACATATTTAGTGTTTCTACCTTGGGGTGGGTCTAAATAGTGCATTAATAGCATCACATGCTTCCAAAATTACATATAATCATGTGTCTTTTATTGAAAAAATCACACCTCTTAATTATGATTCAAAATTCTTGTTGGATTTTTTATGGGTTTGTGTGAAAAAAAATAGAATGATTGGAATTGGTAAATATATCCTTTGGATTTGTGAAAATATTTTCATAGTTAATGGTTTCACATCAGATTCCCCCTTTTTTTAGACAAAATGGGGAGATATCAGTGTGGTCCAACAATTGATTGTGGGGGGGGGGTTGAATATGGTTTTACAATCATCCATCAGGATCACCACTCTTTGTTCTAGAAACAACCAATGTCTCCCACATCTATGAAGAATCGCATACTAGATTTTTAAAGGTAGCCTTCATTGGGGTTTCATGCCCAATGACACTTCGGAACTCACATTAGTTGAGAGGATGGGAGTTCAGGCTCATCACACCCTTTTGGGGGGAATTATTGCCTACTTTAAGAATCTATTATAGATTTAAGATATGTTCTTCAATCTTTCCCAACCCCCAATACAGTATTGGTTACCCAAAAAACCATCATTTTTCAAACCCTTGTACATGTAAGAAATAATAACATCATTTGTTTGTATCCGAGGTTCACTAATGGAATTTGAAGCTTTTGCGACAGTGTATTTGTGACAGACTTCCATTGTAAAAAGTCATTTTTCATAGGAGTTCTTCACCAATATTCCATCACAGAATATAGAATCACAAATGTGTTTTTTTATGATGGCTCGTCACAAATGCTATCTATATGCGATGATTAGATAATCTATCAAAAATAAACACCAATGAGGTTTTTAAATAATAATTAGCGTTGGATCCATCAAAAAGGTTTATTTTCAATAGACCCACTGTAAATGATTATTTTTTATGGAAACAGTGGTCCATCGTAAATACTAATAATTTTTTAGAAAATGAAAAATACAAAAGAATAATTAAAATCACCAAAATTATAAATAATTTAAAATAATAAAACCAAAAATAACATTAATACATAATTTCACACAAAATATGTTTATCACCACTGAATACAAAATTGTCATAAAGAATAGCATATCTTGAACTTGTATGATCGGGTGGATGAAGATCACTCAAAGGTCCATGAGGTGTAAACTCCATACCAACACCACACACAAACCATTGAATGTACCCAAACATATTCTCTTCTCTTAGATACTACTACTCAAGATCCTCCTCCCTTTCTCTCTACATCCACTGTATCATCTCATCCTCTTCTCCCAACATGTCCTCATATTGTGTAGTGAATGATAATGAACCCTTTCCAGGAGCTCCCTTATAACTAGTCGATGACATTGTAGAAGTACCATAATAAGTGGTATGTGTCAGTCATGAACCAATATTGACCATCAGGCCTTTCTGGTCACCATGTAAAGTCACTTGTCTCAAATCCCCCTCATTGAAACCTAACTTTCTAGTGGCATCTACTTCACTCAAGGATTGACTCTCTTGTGAATGAGAATTCACAGCCTCATACGTTTCTTTAAAATATAATTATAAATTAGAATAATAGTAAAATTAATATCATTGAATTTTTTAAAAATAAATTACTAAACAAAATATGAAGTTATCAGTCGATGAAAACCTATCATGTACTAGGATCAGTGTATATCTTCTTATAAACATAAAACTCAGTAATAGAGGGGTTTGTAGTAGCCTACATAATATAATAAATAGTTTACATTTAATGTATATATACATTAATAAATAACATTACCCATCATATTTCATCGATGTATACCAAATGTATGACTCCTAGCCCTAGGTGTAACCACCTACATCCCCCAGTTCTGATGTACAACTGATGATCTCCTCCTAAAAGTCTCTCCTATCCAGTAGAAGCACAATACATCCCACACCTAAGCTGAGATATTGTCAGGTTAATGGGAGATGCACTAATGATTGACAATAGTAGCATAAGTTCTATCCATGGATCACTTTCTAAGGTTATGTAAAAACTGACAAACAATTTCACATATACAAATCTTTCATACCTCTCAAATAGGATATCTCATACTATCATCAATCGAAGATACCGATGACTCAGGAAAATAATTTCCGAGAATCTCACCATCCTACCTAATAGTTAAATGAGAAAAACTGTGAAAATAAAAATAAAATAATTAGAATATTATTACGAAAATTAATACTAAAAATTAATATGAAATAAATAACTTAAAAATTGAACATACCTATATAAATGAGGATCAAAATCAACATATGGGTGCCTATCTAGAACATGGTCTAGAATCATATATCGAGTAAGACCATGTACCCTCATAATAGGTGAAACCTCCTATGGATCAGCTGAATCAGACTCATCATCAAGATGTCTGGAACCAATGAGAGAATGAATTAGATTATTGAGAGAATCTCCATCCACCTGAAACAAATAATCTAACCTATAATAAATTTTTACTAAAGATATCAAATATAAATAAAAAATAAATATTGGAATATAATAATTGTAATTGTAAAAAGTTGTTAATAAAAATATCAGATATAAAACATTAATAAAAACCATAATAAAATAATCTTACCTATAAGAAGTTTTTAATACAAATATGAAATATAAAATAAAATAAAAATACCAGAATATAATAATTACCTATAAATAAACATTGGAACATCATAATATAACCTATAAATATTTTTTATTATAGATATAAAATATAAAAAACTAATAAATACCATAAAGGATGTAATATTCTTAACAATAAATTATTGTTCATATGGATATCAAATATAAAAAACTAATAATTACTAGCATCTGTAAAGGAAACAAATATATAATCAAGTCCTTCCATATGGAAAAAACTTGTAAATAATTGTTAATACAAATATAAAATAGGAAAAACAAATAAATACCTGAATATAATACATCAATTATCATCTTTTTCCTCATCTTCATCAAGAAAATTCTCTTTATCCTCATCTTCATCATCATCGACTTCCATATGACTTTCATTTTCATCATCCCTTATTAATTCATAAACATTATCAATATCATTGACCCTTAACTAGGGCGTGAATCATAAATATTTACATCTCATCGGGTAATAGATATATTTGAGGATGTTTCTTGAAAAAAATCAATATGTTGTACTTCCACAGAGCCATTTTCATTTTCAATAAACAGATTGTCATGAGTGTTCATTTTTATTACCCTACATCAGTCATTCAAATCTCTCAAAACATCATAGTAATTTGTATAATAAAATTTATGTGCTTTATGTTTCCACATAAATGGTTCATTTGATGTGGGAAGGATGTTATATTTAATTTCAACAACTGTATTTCATGGATGAACACACAAACCTCAATCAATATCAAACCAATGGAATTTAAACATTATTACAAAATTTGGTCCCATATAACATAATTCAATTATTTCATCCAACATACCATAGAAGTCATCTTCACTTTTTTTATGATGATATCCTTTCAAACAAACACCTTCATTGATTTATTTGATTCACCATATATGCATTTATTGATTCAAAATCCATTATGTTCATACCCATTATAGGATTTTACCAATTCTGATGGAGGGTTTTTTAGCACACATAATCGAACATCAATTATACCTTCATGTTTTGTTACCAGAAAATAAAAAAAATTAATAATAGATATCATTAAAAATTTGAGATGATAGATTTTACCCAAATACATGAGAGCACTGTTGGAGGTTCATCTCTTTAAATCCTACCTTTTGTAAAAATATTTGTGTTTCTTGGAAAAAGGTGATCCATGAGAATAAATCTTTGATGAAATTCAAATTAACTAGTCTTTCCGCCATTTCAAATAATAAATTATTTGTTCTTAAGCATGAAATATAGACATGATTTTAGACCATGTGTACTGCATCCAAATAATATAGAATATGTTGTAAAGTCACTGATCATTCACATTAATGAAACCTTCAATGAAAAATTCTGATCTACAACTATATCAAATGTAGTCACGTTGTTGTTCTATAATGAAATTAACTTATGAATTAGGGGCCTCAAAAAACATCGATATTCTTCTTCAGATGTCCCACAATTAATAACACCAAATATATATGGTTCATCCATCAACATTCCAGGAGGTATGTTTTATAGAGTAATGAAAACATAAAAACAAGAATATTTACTTTCGTAAGAAAAAAATGGGAAAAACATCAGTAGAAAGACCCAACCATGTGTTACGAGGTTCTGATGAAAAATAAGAATGCATCTGGTGATTTTTTTTCCATAAATCACCATCGCATGGATGATTTAATCATTTATTGTTGGAAATATTTTATTTAGGCCATGTTATCAATGTAGAACTATTGCGACACATAAATAAATGCTATAAATGAGGTGTAATAGGAAAATACCTCAATAGTTTCACAGGAACTCTGGACTTTCCTTGTTGTTACCCATAATACATCGATTCTCCATATGTTGGAAAATTAACTAATGAGTAATAATAACCATAATATAAGATACAATCATTTGATGAAGCATGAATCTTCTGATAACTATGACCCAAATTATACACCAACCTCTTACTTTCAGAGAAACTTGCAAGTAATGTATTTCCTTTGAGAAACAATGATTTAAGCAAAGAAAAAATCTGATCGCATCAACTATTCGACATTCCAAAATCCAATTTAATAGCCATAAATTTTGCAATAGATGCAAGTTTTCTCATCTTTAATCTTGGATATAAGGCCTCCTTAGCAAATTTCAACAAATTTTAAACTTAAAAAGGTTTAGATTTAGGATTTTAAATATCATACTATGTTGTTTTTTCGTGAATAGACGGACCAACTACCTCATGTACTAAATTGTGAAATGATAGATCTTGAACAAAAAAATTTGTATTTTATATTGAATTTTTTTCATCATGTTGATACAAAAAAAATAGAATATTTCCAAAAACCAAAACATAGTAGATAAAGTCAATCATTGGAAAACATTTAGAAGCTCCTAAGATCATATTTCTATCATGGGAATTTAATTATTCCTCTCGAAACTAATTTAGAATTTGAAAATGAAAATGATATAAATTAGTAATGCAAAATGGGCGGGGCAGGGCAGGGCGTGCTAAGCCTGCACAGGATTGAGCCCGCACGGGTTTGTCTGCAAAATCCAACATATAATGCAAACAAAAAAATTCAAGCCCGCTCCGCCCTGCATAAACCCGCGGGTTGCCTGTGGGCTTACCCACATTTACAAAAAAAATACTATTTATAATCATTTAAATACTGTATTTTTTATCATTCTTAAAGGTATTTTTGGGGAGAAGTGTGAATTAACAAAAAATAGAGTTTTAAGGGATGTGATGGAACATTTTTTTGTGGGCTAATGGTGGCATACGGTGACGCTGATTTGGTGGCAAACTGTTGCAATAGAAAGTAGGTGAGTGATTAGTGATGGGCGATGAATGGTAAGGTTGGTTTTGTGGTGATATGAACAGCTAAACCTATGAATGAATGAAGTCCTTCCAGGTAACGATCAGTTTCAGAGGAAGCTATTAGTGTTTCCACGAGGTTTTATCCTATTCTTTTAATAACAAAATAAAATTAAATGATAACAAAATTAAATAGACCTAAAAAATATTATGATTATAATAACTCTCATAGAATTGAAACCATGCGCAGGGGCGATGAGTTCCATTTTTCGAGAGATGGGTTGACACACCATGTGAATATGGTTAATAATTACTATCTAAATAATATAATATCATATTAAAATGATAAATATAGGACAATTTAAAATTCACATGTGAATAAATGGTGAATTAGTGTGACCATTATGGTGAGAAATCATATGTCACTATTTAACCATAATTTTTTTATTAAAAAAACTAAAATGTTAAACAAACATATATTATAAAAATAATATTTTTTTTAAATCAGGCCTGCGGGAAAGCCCGCACCCGCATGGGCTCAACCCGCATTGGCCCTCACTTTAAACGGTCAAAAATTTTATCCCCCCCCTACCCCACATCCACCCCATACCCGAAAAGCCCATGGGCCATGGGCCCGCTTTGCATTGCTACCTCAATGTAGACAATATTTATACCAGAATTGTTGGGATTTTTTTATGATTTATCCAATCATGATCGTGTAATATAAATTGATGCCTACTTCCTAAGTCCATAATTATCTAAAAACAAAAAACAATAAGAATAATTATTACTCGTTGTGACTAAATGAAAATTATTATTATATTTTAACACCTTGGAGTATTTTATAGAATATGATCAGAGTGAGGCACTAAGTTAGAACTCGATTTTGTGGCCCGTTAGGGATCGATGTAGATAGAATAAAAATATTAAAAATATTATATCACACACACAAACACACTATTTTATAAAAAAACAGAATATTTTTCAAATAGTGTCTCATGTGGGAAATCTAAGACCACTTTTAGGTATAGGATACATGGTTTAACCTTGGTACGACCTAACATTTTTGTGTCTTAGGTGATTGGTTATATTCCAGGGTAATTCATATACTGTTTTTATTATAATTTTTTATAAAAAAATTATATCTCCTGGAAAATGTCTTATATGGGAAATATGATACCACTATTAGGTTTAGGGTATAAGGTTTACCCTAGGCACGACATAATATTTTTTTATGTCAAGTGTCTGGTTACATTCCACATGAGGGTAATTCATTTAATATTTTTATTATAATTTTTTATAAAAAATTGGAATATCTACCTATGAGTGTCTCATATGAGAAATCTAATCCACTATTAGGTTTGAGATATTGGGTTTACCCTAGGTGCGACATAAAATTTGTGTTCTTCAGGTATTTGGTTATAGTACAAGGTAATTCATTTAATATTTTTATTATAAATTTTTATAATAAATTGTAATATCACTCAAATAGTGTCTCATATGGGGAATATGAGACCATCATTAGGTTTGGGATATGAGGTTCACCCTAGGCACGACATAATATTTGTGTACATTAGGTGTTTGGTTATATTTTTGGGTAAATCGTTTAATATTTTTATTATAATTTTTTATAAAAAAAATTGATTATCTACTAAAAAGTGTATCATATGGGAATTTTGAGACCACCTTTAGGTCTAGGTTACAGGGTTTACCATAGGCGCGATAAAACATTTTTGTGCATCGGGTGTTGGGTTACATTCTACATGAGGGTAATTCATTTAGTATTTTTATTATATTTTTTTTATAAAAAATTGAAATATCTCTCGAATTGTGTGTCATATGAAAAATCAGAGATTGGTGTTCGGTCTGATATACAGGGTTTATTCTAGGCCTCACATAACATTTGTGTGTGTTAGATGTTTGGTAACATCATGCGCGATAGTAACCATTTCAATATTTTATTAATATTATATATATATAAATATAATTACAACATTTTTATGAATAATTAATACCAATTTTTTTAATTAATGAAACATTTGTATGAATTATTGGGAATTTCCCATAGTTATTATTATTATTTATATATTTTTAAAAATTATTAATAATATTTTGTAATTAACACTAATATTTACAATTTATTAATAATATTTACTCATTTGTTATTAAATATTTTAAATTATTTGATGATTTTTACTTATTATTTCAATTATTGCTATATTTTCAAAATATTAATTTTTTTGGGAATTTTTAATAATATTATTTTTTTATATTTTTTTATAATTTATTACAAAAAATCTACTAATTATTATTAGCAATGTTTTTAATAAATATCATTTATTTTTAATTGTTATTGTTTTTTCAATAAAAAAAATTTTATAAAATTTTCTATAAAAAAAAATTCTTATAAATAATGTTTTGTTAAAGCATTTTCTTTAAATTAATTTTCTCTTCATTTTTATAAAACACTAATTTTCTATTTATTTCATATGTTATATATATTACGTACTTTCTTAATCAGATTTATTTACATAAATTATATTTTTACACATTTTTTAAAACAAATAAATATATCAAATCTATATACATACATACATATATACCAACAAACATAAATACAAACATGCATACATAGATACATAGATACATACATATATACACACAAATATATATATATATATATATATATCAAAAACCACACATGTTATTTTTAAAATGTTTATATATGTAACACCCCATGGTTCTCTAAAAATAAATTTAAATTCTTGAAATTTTGTTTAATGTAGATATATATATGTAGCCTTTAAACATAATTTTACTGCTTCTATGTTTTGAATTTTGAAAAATGGTCATCTAAAATTGTGTTCAGTGTGTTATTTGGAGTCCATTGGAACCAACTTGTTTTTTTGATGAATAGTAACATAACCTTATGAATAGTAACATGAATAGTAATGACCCTAAAAATAGTAAATTGTATTATTATTTTATTTTCTTAAGGATTTAAGATAATTACATCTTGATTATTTTTTAAATGTGATATAAAAGCAGTTATTGTTTTTAAATTATTAATTTTTGAATTAAGTATGATTTTATTTAAAAATTAAATTAAAAATATTTTGAAAATTATTTTCGAAAAATGTAATTCATTTTTAAATTCTACACGTCGATAAATGGTCAGGGTGAATTTTGTGGATTTTTCTAACACAATTGATTTTTCAGTGAATAGTAAAAATACTGTTTTGAGTTTCAGTGTGTTAATGACATCATTAATTATGTAATAATAATATAATAAATATGGTCGACTTGTGTATAGTAAAATAAGTTATGAGGTGTCCCAAGTGTCTTATATAATGGGAAAATACCATGGTCAAGCCCATGGTTTTACAAATACCACTAATGAGTTGTCCCTTGGAAATTATTAAAATAATCACTCACTTTTGCTATAAATACCAATCCATTCCTTCATTAACTTCATTCAAAATTCCTCATCAATGAATCTCTGGCCTTCTTACCTCCCTATTAGACCTTCTAAGGTTTCCTTAATCCCCCAAGGTCCCAAACTTCAAGTTCTATGAGTTACTCTACAAGGTAAGAAAATTATAAATTTCTTTCTTTTTCCATTCAAGTTCTCTTTTACGTGGTATAACTTTCAAGTTTTCATACTGTGTTATTATTTCCTTCTTATTCATGATCTTTTCTGTATTATGATTCATGTCTGTATGGGTGACCCTTGTCCCCTCTCTTTTTAATATTTTTGAAAACCATGTTGCATAGCCGTTAGGCTGCCGAATTTTTGTAAGGGATTTCTCAATTATTCTTTTATTTTGAGTTCCTTTAATTTCTTATTCTTTCATTATATATTCTTATCCAAGAGGCATGAAATATAAAGAAATCATGTATATTATGTATTTTCTCATGTTCATGGAAAACTCATCATCATTATTCTTCTCATCTCCCACTTATTCAAGGAATAAAAACATTGTCCATGATGTGTCGAATTACTAACATCGTGAACGATGTGATTTCAATTTCCGTTAATTCTTTCAAGTATAGTCATGAAACCATTTCTATGGTAGAACTAGGTTATAATATATGTATTATGTTACATCCATGGTTCTGTAATTCTTTTGTATTCATGGTTTTAAGTTATAAGACAAAATGAGGTTGTTATTATCAAAGAACCACTAAAATGATCTAAACGAACATCATTAATGTTTTAACTTAAGAATCATTCTCATATAGAACATCAAAATGATAAATATTATAAATTATGGTACTGAGAATATGTAAATATCTTTACATTACAATTATGTAGTTTCACTTCCAATCAACAAGAACATCCATCATCAACCAATCAAGGAAATCATGTAAGGAACTCACCCAAAACAGTGCAAAGAACAAAATACTAACAATTAAGGGGTGAAATTGGGATTATGAAATTATCATATAAGATGTTATAAACATGAACATGTTTCTTTAAAATACTAATAACAATTTTTTAACCATTATACAGGAAGTTTAAACAATTTTGAAGTAAGACAAGCCTGAGGTAATGGAATTCTAAACCCGATTTCCATTCTTTGGGTTAACTTTCTACTTCATTAATTATGTGGTATTAAAATTGTTTGTGTGATGAATATTATTTATATTATCATTAATTATGTGTATTTATAGTATATATACATATTACATTCACTCTATTAAGTCTCACTTCAATTATATGATGTTTATAAGGGACTTTTCTTTTAAAATCCTCTTAAAATTCTGTTTTACAAAATTCAAAAGCAATTTTTTTATGATATTATTAATGTTGTATGATTGTATTCTGTATCTTGGGAATTATTTATGATGAATGTTGGACATATATCTCCCTACAATGCATTGGGTATGTGTAAGTCGGAGGTCAGTCGTATGGTTACTCCAAGTGTAACTGTGATGGTTACACAAATAATAAGGTAGCCGTGAGGGTTACAAATTATAAGGTAGTTGAGAGGGTTACAATATTATGTAAGTAATTCCCCAATATACCTTTATAGTTCTACTTATTTTCTTAGGTATTGTGTAAATCTCATGTTTCACAAAGTAATTATATGTATACAGGTGATAAGTATGTCTTTTGAAAATGATTTCATACGTTAGAAGTATTCATGGACTAATGTATTCTTTCCTTATTTTTATATCCCTTAGAGAGTTTTTGGGTCCATCCCAAGTTTTAAATGATTTTAACAGGTTAATGGATGTGTAATACAAAGAAAGAATCCATGTTAAATGTTGAAGAATTGTTAAGGACTCAGGTTTTAAGTTTTAATGTTTTTAATTTTGAAAATAAATGGAAACTATTTTTGGGGTATCCACTCTGTAACAATGTGTAATGTTATAAATGTATTATGTCTCAATTCTCTAAAGCACTAAACTTGAAAAGATTATCAATGTAAAAGGAAGTGTTTTCTTGACTAAATTCAAGATTATGTATGTAATAAGGTTGGGTCCTTATAATATATGTATATTTACATGTTAATATATATACATATATATCAAAACATTTACAAAACTATATTTACATGTTTTAAATAAATGAAAACAGATCATAATATAACAAAAAATCATGGTTTAACATCAATTTCAGAATCCAAAGAGCTATCATAATTCATCAAAAATTATATCACCATAACCATGTTATACAATTGACTAACTAAACATATTTATATAGATTTCATCATTTTAAAACATCCCTATAAATATTTTCCACAATCATCATATTTCCAATAATAATATAAAATAATAAACTTACAACAACCCTAAACAACAACAAAAATCTATTAAATCTAAAGATCATAAAATAAGAAAAATATCTCAAATCAAATTAAATAAACTCATGTATAGCTAATGGACACCCAAATAAGGAATAATTAACTTATAGTGACCCTAAAAGTCAAAAAAATCATAAAAATTAGGTAAATTTATTTTCCAAAGTTTTGACCAAATCAATTTTTACAAGATTGAAAGGAAAATCACCAAAAGAATGGAGGGAGGAAGCGGAGTCCATACCTAAGAGATCTGAGCCTAAATCGGTAATAAATCGGGTACAACAGGCATTTTTGGGTTATCCATGGGTGTAGTTGTTGGAGTATTTTGTCTTTTATTGTTAGGGTTTCAAGAGTAGAATGATGGAGAGGAGAAGAATGGGTTGTGTTATTTTATTAAATTATTTTTTTGTGATGGGCTAATAGAGATGTGATTTTGGTCATCGCAAAAGATCTTTCATCCAAATAATTTAAGACAAACTTCAATATCCATCAAAAAAAGGTTTCTATGGATTTTATTTTTGATAGATGAAACATTATATAGCAATTACCCATCACTATTTTCCCACCCGTTCAATGGTGAAAAATTGCGCCAAAAACATTTGTGATGGGTCTGAAATTCCAATCTCAAATTAAGATTATTTTCAATGAAATAGGATATCCATCACAAATAACTCCTTCTATGGAACTATTTATGATGGGTATCTCATCTATCTCAAGTATCCCATCACAACGAGTCAATTTACCATAGTTATTCTGTATATCACTACTAATTATTGTTTATTAATGAATGGTTGCTTATATTTTAAAGTCATGTGACTTGGGAATTTTGAGTTTGTTTCCATCTAGGGTGGAAATTACTTATTTGTTATTGGTATTAAACCTCCATGATTAATTCTACATATCTTGTGATGTACATGAATCAAAACCCACATAGTTCATTTATCAACTCTGTTTAGTTTAATCACATGCAGAAAGGATGTGTATGGGGAAATTTGAATGCATTGGATTTGGAGCTCAGGCCTAAGGAACATGTCCTACATATCCTATTTATGTAGGAATCAAAGTCTTTATAGTTCATTTTATGGATACGATTTTTTAAAACTTATGAAAATAGAATCTTTGAGGTATAATTAAAGTTTCTTTTCTAGGAATACGGCCTTTTGAAGCATGGGAGGATGTGATCAAGATCACACCCAAAATGAGGCCCATTTGGGGAATTTTAATCATTCCAATGACATGATCAATTTCTTTCTCTATTAAATCCCACCAAATGAGCATCAAAAAATTCACAAAAAAATACTTGAATATGGGTATTGTTTTCCCTACAAAAGAAAAGTAAGGAGAAGGTGGATGGGGTTAGCGAATTGTATAAACCTCCCAGAGATACGCGATCGTCTGACCATCATAATTTCATGTGAAGGAACCAAGTGCATTGAATAATTGGTGTAAGATCACATGAATACCCATTGAAAAGTCCTTCTACTCTTGTAAAGGCACCCCAGATAATTGCTAGTCACGCGAAAGCAGCCAGATAAGCTCCCCTCAGACACACAGATTGTCAACTGGTGGACACCTGGAAGACCCTCTGAAACTCCTTTGATAATGGGAGGAAAATATCCAAAATGGTTGATCCTATTGTGGTCTTAAGACTCATGTGATGCATCACTGATGAGGAGAATGATTATCCTCGACAATATGGAAGAAAACTTGTGATATCCCTACACCTTTGTAAAATAAAAAATAAATAAATAAAAGTGGAGGATGTGGGATACCCTTGATGTCATAAAAGTTATGTGATGTGCCTTTGGTGGTCTGTAATATGTAGCAATACCTCGACGACATGCCTTCCTCATTTCGCAAAATCCCATTGTATTGTCATCCTCTTTACATGAAGAGCCTCAGGTATGTCTAGGAAATGTCTCACTCCCCCTTTGGTTCCTTATGTAAAAATAGATGTAATTGTCTGTGAAATGATCATGAATCTCCATAAAACCTTTATTGGTTAAGAAATGTATCACCAAAATGTTGAGTAATTGTCTTCAACAATAATCATGCAATCTCGCATGATCCCCAAGATTTGTAAAATAAAAAATGGAAATAAAGAGGGGGAAGGTTGGAGCCTCTTGATTAGGCACTAAATGAGGCTAATATTCATGTTATTTATTATTCATAAACACCATTTTAGTTCATTTTACACTTTGAACATCATTTCACATTATGATTGTAATACCTTCTTAAAATGCACTATTATGTGGTACATTTTTGAACATCATTTGAAGTACCCAATGATTCATATAATTTTAAGGAATATAATTATAAATATTTTAATTTGATACTCTTTTGAACTGGATATTCACTTCAAGGATCAATGAAAGATTCATAAAGGATGATGGATATATTTGGCAATGAAAGGAAGCAATTCTGGAGAAGGCAGATTGGACACCAGCCCACTGATGAGAATGTGGATCCCAACATACAAGACAAATGAATCCTAAATTTCGTGGGATGCTATAAGACATGTATAGGAACAAATAACTCTTAATTATCCAATGATAATCCGGCCTTCATGGTATCCATTTGGGCGGCCCAAGTTAGAGATAAAATTCTGGGCCAGATTCTGCAGCCCAGAAAAACAGCCCACTAATATGGTCATATCTCGGAATACACAACTCCAAATGGGCCCAAATTTTATGGGAGGTTAGAATACGTCCTGAGATCCATTTTCTTCTTATATGTCCCACTCTGATTCGGCAATATAGAAGGTCTTACAAGCGCGTTTGTTCGGTGATGGAAAGATGGATGCCACCTCGGTTCAAGGGTGGAAAAATCATCTCTCCCTTAATTTCCACCCACCTATGGCCTACCACAATTAATTGAGGAGACTTGTAATGTTGGAGTCTCGACACAAGGGCTCAAAAATTCCTATTTAAGGCAGTGGTGTTGGATTATTGAAAGATATTTGGTGCTTGGTTCAATTGTAATGTTATGCTGCGATTTTGTTGTCTCAAATTTGTCTTTCACTTGTAAGTTGTTCAATTAACTTTAGTTCCTTAATAAAAGTTCTTCTTCTCCTATTATTATTCTGTTCTAAATCTCACTTTGATACCTTTTCATTAAGGTTTGAATTTATTCACACCAAATCTTGTGAAATTATTCACACAACGGTGGAGTGATCATTTTATTTTTGTTGTTTTCTTTACTTCTCCATGTCCTCCCTCATGAGTCTACTTTCCGCTTCCATTGAAACCATAGAATCAATGGAGGGATAACCCACTTATGGGTTGATCCAAGGGAGTAGAAAGGGGATGGATTGGATGTTATTTATCATCCCGTTAATTTATAATCAATTCTTAAATTGGTGATTTTTATTTGATGATTTTTAAACTCCACCGTCCTTGTTGAACTTAAGGTCACACACTTCATGTGCTAATACGAACCTTTACCTTGAAGTGATCAAAACTTTGATCCTTCAAGTGTATAGGTGATTAGTATTAAAGGGTGTAGTAATTGAACCAGTAAGTGATGATGTTGTTTTATCTTCTTAAATGAACTCATCTCAAATATAAGAAATTGAAATCTTTGAAAAGGAAATACGTCCAATCCACCCCGAGCGATAACCTAGGATCAACTCATTCTTTTAAATTGAATTCACTTAAATCTATTATATATCCTATAAAATCATCTAAAACTAATCCAATTTGGCCACTTCATAGCCAAAAACAGTCCATAGAATGTACGTGTCTATATGTTTCCTCTTAGGTCTCTGAGGATTCGATAACCCAAGCTAAACTACAAGAACTGTTTTACCTTCATCTCTTGGGTAAATTTGAGCGAGAATAAAATTTTTGCACCATTTCCGGGGACCCAAGTAAGTAATCTAAACACCCATTCTATTCTCCCCCATTTCTTCTTTTCTCATCCAAATTCTCTTATCTTGTCCCTTTCTCGTTTTTTTTCTTTTGGTGCATGTCCGCCTACACCCGCGATCAATCAAACCGTCTAGTTAGGGTGGATAGTCCTGGGGTTGCGGAGTAAAGTACACCAAGGGAACTTATTCAATTAGATCCTAATCTTAATAATACTCTAGAATCCAAAATTGAGCCAATTTAAATGGAAGGACTTCAAAGAAACCAACTCATAAACCAGGGTGGGAACCAAAATGGAAACCCAAATGAGGAAGCCCCAAACTTGGGGAATGCAATTGATCAAACCATGAATGACTACCTCACACCTTCCTGGACCAATTACCCCTAATGCATTAGACACAATTCCCTAGGAGATGAAAAATACATCTTTAAACCCCATGTCCAAAACCACCTTCCCACATTCCATGGAATGGAGTCTGAGATTCCATACCTGCACATTAAGGAGTTCAATGACATTGTAGAAACCATGTGTCCCCCACATCAACTAGAATCAGCTAAGATGAGGCTATTTAATTTTTCTTTAAATGATAGAGCTAAAAATTGTCTAAACAATTTGAGACCATCATCCATCAACTCTTGGGACCAAATACAAAGAGAATTCTACAAAAAATACTTTCCCCACCACAAAACAATTGCACTTAAAAAGAGTATCCAAAACTTTTAGGAAAAAGAGGGAGAGTCATTCTATGAAACATGGGAGAGGTTCAAAGACACTCTAAACATGGTTCCACACCATGGTTTTTCTATACCTGGACAATTGAGAATTTCCTATGAAGGGTTGGGTCCAGGGAATAAACAATTCATTGACATGATGTGTAATGGAACCTTTAAAAACAAAGCCCCAAATGATGCTTACGAGTATCTAGAAAGCCTTTCTGAACAAAACCAAACATGGGGAACTTCACTTTATTCTGAAAAGCCACAAAGAATTACTGGAATTCATACACTTAGAGAATAGGAAATCCTTAGGTCTAAACTCGCATCACTCTCTAGGAAGGTTGAAGAGATAGACCTTAGGAAAGTCCATGAAATCCAAACTTTTGACCCTATTTTCACAATTTGTGACAAACATGACCATAAGACAGACAAGTGTCCAACCATTCCATCCATCAAGGATGTTCTCTTAGGAGGACCCCCTGTAGAATTAAATTCTTTTAACTTTCAAAATCCTCAATACCAAAACACCTTCAACCCAAGGTATAACGACCACCCAGGCTTCCGCTGGAAAGATAACCAACAACCTAGCCAACCACAGGGACAAAATCATTACCCCCATCAGAACTAACAATCCCATAACCAGTTCCAAACCCAACCTATCCAATACCAACATCCACCAGTCCATTTTCAATAAAGAATCCCACTTCCAAAATATCCCCCAGGGATAAACCAATCTTCTCAAGCACCAACCCAAACTATTCCACAAAGCCTACTAGAACAACTGTGCAAACAAATGGAGAGGATGAACTCAGAAGTCTCTTCCCTAAAACAAGAACTTCAAACCATCAAAACTAGAAAGGCACCCATGCCTACTCAGGCGGTTCCATCCTCAACTTCAAGGGTAGAGTCAAGTTGTACTCAGACAACTCATGAACAACTAAAGGTTGTGACTGTTTTATGAAGTGGGAAATCAATTGAGAAACCTGAACAACTAATTCAAAACCCACCTGAAGATTCAAACTTGGATGAAAATTCAAATGAACCAAATGATCAAATTGAAAAACATGATAACATTTTCAAAGAAACAACTCTTCAACAAACAACCCCACAACCTGCACCATTTCCTCAACGCATGAGGGGGAAAACCAAGCCTGAATTGAGTGAAACATTGAGGGAAATCTTTTCACAAGTAAAGTTGAACATACCCCTTCTCGATGCCATCCAAACCATACCTTCCTACTCAAAGTACCTTAAGGAATTGTTCACTTTTAAAAGAAAAAATTCACATAAAAACCAAGTCCCTTTGGCTGCTAATGTGAGTACCACCATTCAAGGGAACATTCCTCCTAAGTTGAAAGACCCGGGTTGCCCTTAAATTAATGTTGAAATAGGAGAGAGCAAAGTTATCAAGGCCTTGTGTGATCTAGGTGCTAGTGTCAATATCGTCCCATATGCTTTGTACTGCCAGTTAGGCCTAGAAGAACTCCAACCCACATCTGTCACACTTCAACTTGTTGATCGTAGCATTAGGGTTCCAAAGGGGATTCTAAAGGACGTTTTGGTAAAGGTTGAAAACTTCATCTACCCTGCTGACTTCATTGTCCTTGACAACCATCCAAACTTAGTAAATAACGAACAAACCCCAATCATCCTTGGTTGTTCTTTCCTTGCAACAATCAACTCTGTTATCCGAGTCCGAAATGGGAACATGACCATCACCTTTGGGAACATGAGTCTAGACTTGAACATATATAATACAAGCTCACAAATAGGGGATGATGAGGACATTCATGAAGTAAACATGATAGGAAGAATTGATAATGAATCCATGGAACATCAAGGAATATTTGATGAAGGTTTAAGTCAGGATGAGATTGATTTCCTTTGTTTATAAGAAGGAAGTTTATCTCCTTGTCTTGAATCATTTTCAAATTTCTCTTATGATAAAGTCTTAGGTCCAACAATCAGTGAAACCTTTCAATAAACCACTTTCATGGAGACCACTCCAAATTCCTTCCCTAAATATGATCAATCCAATCTTATAGCTGAAACTTCTACATGTGGGGAATCAATCCTATCTGAAACTCTAAAAAAATAAATTGAACTTGATCCAATGTCCCAATCTTCTATTGAAATTCCGAACCAACCTGATCTTGAATTGAAGGAACTTCCCTCTACACTCAAGTATGATTTCCTAGGGGACAATAAAACACATCCTATTGTCATTTATTCTTCTCTTGAAGCCAATCATGAAAGGATGCTTCTAGATGTCCTTAGGAAGCATAAGAAAGTCGTTGGTTGGACCCTTTATGATATTCCTGGGATTAGCCCACTTATCGGGACTCATAGGATTGTTCTGGAATCTGATCCAAAGCCATGTCATCAACCTCAACGGTGAATCAATCCTAATCTCATGGAGGTAGTAAGAAAAGAACTCCTGAAATTGCTAAAATCTAGTATCATATATCCCATAGCTGAGAGTGAATGGGTGAGCCCAATCCAAGTGGTTCCAAAAAAGGCTGGAATCATAGTGATAACCAATGAGGATGGAGAGATTCTTCCAATAAGGGTGAGTAGTGGATGGAGGTTCTACATTGACTATAGTAAGCTAAACTCATTCACCAAGAAGGACCATTTCCCTTTACCATTCATTGACCAAGTCCTTGAGAGAGTGGCAGGTCATGCGTTCTACTGTTTCTTAGATGGGTACTTAGGGTATAATCAAATTGAGGTCTCCCTAGAGGATCAAGGGAAGACTACATTCACATGTCCATTTGGAACCTTTGCTTTCAAACGCATGCCCTTCGGGTTATGCAATGCCCCTGGAACCTTCCAATGGTGCATGATGGGAATCTTCTCATACATGGTAGGGTATTTTCTAGAGGTCTTCATGGATGACTTCTCTGTGTTTAGGGATACATTTGAGGGATGTCTGAGGAATGTAGAGAGAGTCTTGTCAATATGTGAAGAAAATAATCTCATCCTAAACTGGGAAAATGCCATTTTTTGGTTAAAGAGGGACTAGTTTTAGGCCATCTGGTCTCAGGTAGGGGGATTGAAGTTGATAAATCCAAGGTTTACATCATTCATCACCTTCCATCACCCAAAACTGTCAAGGAAGTGAGGTCTTTCTTAGGACATTCTGGTTTCTATAGAAGATTCATCAAGGACTTTAGTTCAATCTCTCATCCCCTTTGTGCTCTCCTAGTAAAGGATGCTCCATTTGTTTGGATAGAAAGCTGTGAGGGTTCATTCTCAACCCTCAAATACTCTCTCACCTCTCCTCCCATTATGAAATCTCCAAATTTGAACCTTCCTTTTGAACTTATGTGTGATGCCAGTGACTTTGTTGTAGGATCTGTGTTAGGACAACATTGTGATAAAAATCCTTATGTCATTTCTTATGAAAGAAAATCCTTAAATGATGCCCAAATCAACTACACCACCACTGAAAAGGAGTTACTTGCTATTGTGTTTTCCTTAGAGAATTTTAGGTCCTACCTTTTAGGATCCCCCATCACTGTGTTCACTGACCATTCTGCACTAAAATACCTCTTCCAAAAACAAGATGATAAGTCTAGACTTATTAGGTGGTTCCTTCTCTTACAAGAATTTGACCTCACAATCAAGGATAAAAAAGGAGCTGAAAATGTTGTAGTTGATCACCTCTCTAGGATGTAATTCAAAGACAAATCAAATCACCTTTTTGTGTCTGATTAATTTCTTGATGAACACTTATACTCTGTGAGTGACTGCCCTTGGTATGCCGACATAGCCAATTTCTTAGTTATATGAGTCATTCCAAAATTCTCAGGGACTCAAGCTCGAAGGAAATTTCATTATGATGTTAGACACTATGTGTTTGATGATTCATACCTCTATAAGTTCTGCCCTGACCAAGTCATTTGGAGGTGTGTTCCAGAATCTGAACAAGAGTCCATCCTTAAATTCTGTCATAGTGAGGCATGTGGAGGTCACTTTTCCTCTAAGAAAACATCTTCTAAGATTCTTCAATGTGGTCTCTTCTGGACCACCCTTTCAAGGGACTTCTATACATTTTTTCAAAGCTATCCTAGCTGTCAACAAGTTTGGTCCATCACAAAAAGGAATCAAATGACACTCACTCCCATCTTAGTGGTTGAAATCTTTGACTGTTGGGGAATTGATTTCATGGGTCCTTTCCCAAACTCTAGGGGATACCTCTACATTCTCTTAGTTTTTGATTATGTATCAAAATGGGTTGAGTCCATTCCCACACAATCCAATGATCATCAAACTATGATTAGATTCCTAAAAGAAAACATCTTCTCTAGATTTGGAATTCCTATGGCTATCATAAGTGATCGTGGAACTCATTTTTGAAATCGTCCATTCTCATCACTCATGAAAAAATATGGAATTTCTCACAAAGTGTCCACTTCTTACCACCCACAGACCAATGGTCAAGCTGAGTTAGCCAATCGTAAAATTAAACAAATTCTTGAGAAAACTATCAATCCTTCTAGGAAAGATTGGTCTGAGAAACTCTTGGATGCACTTTGGGAATATCGTGCATCATTCAAAACCATCCTAGGAATGTCACCATATAGGTTGGTTTATGGAAAATCATGCCATTTACCTGTTGAAATTGAGCATAAGGCCTTTTGGGAAATTAAGAAAATGGATTATGACCTCTCATTGGCCAGAACAAAAAGTAAATTAGATCTCAATGAACTGGATGAATTAAGGATGGAGGATTATAAAAATTAAAGGATCAATAAAGCTAGAGTTCAAGCCTACCAATCTAGGAATATCAAGGTAAAACATTTTGAACTAGGAAAACTTGTGCTCTTGTATAGTTCAAAACTTCATTTACACCCAGGAAAGTTAAGGTCTAGATGGTCAGGACCTTTCATAGTGCATCATGTGTACCCCCATGGGGCAGTAGAGATTCAAGATCCCACAAGTGGTTATATCTTCAAGGTCAATGGTCAAAGCTTAAAACCATTCATTGAATCATTAAATAAACAAGAAATAGAGGTTCAGTTAACTGAGCCAACCTATGAAACAGAAAAAAAATTGATAGATTTAGGGTCCATGTTGAGATACTGACGTTAAACAAAGCGCTGCATGGGAGGCAACCCATGGTTTTCAAGTTTCCAATAATTTCGTTGTTTTAATTAACTTTATATTTTAAATAGGATTAATGAGACATTTTGATATTTAGAAATAAAAAAAATAAATTGTTGACCTGTTCTTCTATAATGAGTATGGATGGGTACGAAAGGGGAGTGTCATATTCATCCGTGTCATGTGGTGTGATCCTTGAGTAATACCTTACCCAGAAATTTAAAAAGAAGACAATGTATCATCAGTTTAATTTACTTTATTTTTATGTGTTTGTAGGTTAAAAAAATACAAAAAAATACAAAAAAATAAAAAAATATAATAATAAAAAAAAAAGACCACATTGTAGGTCGTGGGGCAAACCCCGTCACAACCGGCGAAGCCGTGGGGATTCGAACCCAGGACCGAAGGGAGATAGGGGCGCGCACTTACCACTGACCTACGGCTTCTTGTTCTTCCTTATTCTATCATTTTTATATATATACTTATATTTTACTTCTTTTATTATATATATATATATATATATTTTTTTTTTTTCCTTTTTCTACTAGGGAACTCTGCAAGTGACATGGATATCAAAGGATTGAAAGGAAATAGCAAGAACTTCAAACTTCAACCACCAGGTGACTTCATTCCATGATCCTAATTTTCAATTTCCTTTTTGAACTTTCATTCTCTACCTCTACCCCATTATAAATTTTCTTTTCTTTAAACACTGGGGACAGTGTTATTTTAAGTTGGTGGGGGGAGATAAAATAAAAAATGATTTCTTGTCAAAAAAATGAATGATTTGAAAAAAAATGTGTAAATGGAAGGAAAAAATCCTTTAACTTTGAACATGGTAACACACATTACACACTTTGAAACTGAATATCAAATAATTTAGCATGCCTTGATTCTGATTTTAATCCTTGTATAATTTCATGAGCATAGATTTGGGAAAGTGTGGTTGTCCAATGTGATATTTCATTGTTTATATTTTCATCCAAATAAAAAAAAGATCACAATGCACGTCCTTTGGATAGTGGGGTATTAGTTTAGTTCATGGGGTCCCCAAAATAAATAGCATAGGTTTGGTGATCATTTTAGTTTAATATGAGTATTCAAAAAAAAATTAAAAAAAAATTGCGCGTAGAGCAATGAAATGACCTAATGCGTGGCTTTCGTCACTTGGGGATCGTGACTCTATAGTTGTCTAGCCCAAAGTTAGTAATTTTATATCTATTTTTGGTAATTTGAATTTGTTTTTGACTGAGTTAACTCAAGATGATGCCCAAGTATGTGGGATTCACTTGGTGCCCTAAGGTCTTTGAGCCTGGGAGTCATCAGCAAAGTCTCGCTACAGGGGTTGACTCTTTTGAGTGCAACTTCAATTACCATGGAAAAATTGAAAAAAAACAAACAAAAACAAAAAAAACAAACAAAAAATAATACAATAAAAAAATGAATACTCATCTTAATATTGAAATGTGATTCCACCTAGCGCTTCCATCATTCCCCCCTTGAATAAAAATGAACCCCCATGTTTATCATGATGCACAACACATCCTCATACTTAATTGATATTGGATGAAATATGACAATGAATTTGAACAAAGGAATGGGCTTGGGATTGGGATCTGATTATTAAACTATCTTGTATTAAAATATTTTGATGGGTTTCATGATTATTTGGTATAAGGGTTTCTGGTGATCACTGTGTATTAAAATGTTTTTGGAAAAGTGAATTCAAATTTCATATTGTTGAGATATATTTTGCTCGGGACTAGCAAAACTCAAGTTGGGGGGGTGTGATTAGCCACTAAATGAGGATAATATTAATTGTTAATATACATAATATTCATGTTCTTTATTATTCATAAACACCATTTTAGTGCATTTTACACTTTGAACATCATTTCACATTATGATTGTAATACCTTCTTAAAATGCACTATTATGTGGTACATTTTTGAACATCATTTGAAGTACCCAATGATTCATATAATTTTAAGGAATCTAATTATAAATATTTTAATTTGATACTATTTTGAACTGGATATTCACTTCAAGGATCAATGAAAGATTTATAAAGGATGATTGAGATATTTGGAAATGAAAGGAAGCAATTCTAGAGAAGGCAGATTGGACACCATCCCACTGATGAGAATGTGGGCCCCAACATACAATTCCAATGAATCCAAAATTTCGTGGGATGCTAGAATACATGTATAGGAACAAATCCTTATTCATGATCCAATGATAATTCGGCATCCATGGTATCCATTTAGGCGGCCCAAGTTAGAGATAAAATTATGGGCCAGATTCTCCGGCCCAGAAAAACATCCCACTAATATGATCATATCGAGTAATAAACAACTCCAAATGGGCCTAAATTTTACAGGAGGTTAGAAGACATCCGTAACTACATTTTCTTATTCTATGTCCCACTCTGATTCTGCAATCTAGAAGGTATTCCAAGCGTGTCTGTTCGGTGAAGGAAAGTTGGATGCCACCTCGGGTCAAGGGTGGAAAAATCATCTCTCCCTTACTTTCCACCCACCTATGGCCTACCACGATTAATTGAGGAGACTTGTACTGTTAGAGGATTTCCCCAAGGGCTCAAAAATTCTTATTTAAGGCAGTGGTGTTGGATTATTGAAAGATCTTTGGTGCATGGTTCAATTGTAATGTTATGTTGCAATTTTGTTGTCTCAAATTTGTCTTTCACTTGTAAGTTGTTCAATTAACTTTAGTTCCTTAATAAAAGATCTTCTTCTCATATTATTATGTTGTTCTAAATCTCAATTTGATACCATTACCTCAATTTGTGAATTTATTCACACCAAATCTTGTGAAATTATTCACACAACGGTGGAGTGATCATTTTATTTTTGTTGTTTTTTTACTTCTTCATGTCCTCCCTCATGAGTCTACTTTCTACTTCCATTGAAACCATAGAATCAATGGAGGGATAACCCACTTATGGTTTGATCCAAGGGAGTATAAAGGGGATGTATTGGATGTTATTTATCACCCCATTAATGTATAATCACTTCTTAAATTGATATTTTTATTTGATGATTTTTAAACTCCATCGTCCTTGTTGAATTTAAGGCCACACACTTCATGTGCTAATACGAACCTTTACCTTGAAGTGCTCAAAACTTTGACCCTTCAAGTGTATAGGTGATTAGTATTAAAGGTTGTAGGCATTGAACTAGTAAGTGATGATGTTGTTTTATCTTCTTAAATGAACCCATCTCAAATATAATAAATTGAAATCTTTGAAAAGGAAATACGTCCAATCCACCCCGAGCGATAACCTAGGATCAACTCATTATTTTAAATTGAATTCACTTAAATATGTTAGATATCCTCTAAACTCATCTAAAATAAATCCAATTTGACCACTTCATAGCCGAAAAAATTCCATAGAATGTACGTGTATATATGTTTCTTCTTAGGTCTCTGAGGATTCGATAACCCAAGCTAAACTACAAGGGCCATTTTACCTTCATCTCTTGGGTAAATTTGAGGGAGAATCACCTCTTGTAGTCCTAAAACTATTTCAATGCATTAATGATGTTTGTAGCACACTCTCACAAGAACCCTTGACAAGTAATCTAAATCCCATAAAGGCCCCCTGACACGCCATCCTTGCCTCACAAAAATTCCTAGACAAGTCACAAGAGATCATGTGAAGGACCTTCACAAGGCACCCTGATCTCACAAAGGCCTTTGGACATATTGATATGACAACATGTAATCCCTTTGGATTTTCCATGTGATTCAAGAATGTCCCCATTAATAGGAAATAATCTAATAAAGAATTCATTAATAGGATGGACTCACGGTTGCTAAAAATCCAGCGACGCCCTCTGAGTGATCCCCAACAGGAACTCACAAAGAAAAGTTAAACTGAATCCCTCCACCAACACCAACATGGATTTGTGTGATATGCTCTGCAAAACGTGGTGAACAACCGGGGTGGTGAGGCCTACAAATACCCCACCCCAACATGAAAAATAAAACATTACTCTATGGATAAAGAGTTTTACTTCTTGCACCTAGACACTCTGGTTCACCCAAGAACCAAGGAGAATTTATTAGAGCAGCTGATCTCGTTACTGGAAAAGAATTTCCATCCGGTAAGATTCGGAGAACAACCAGAGCAATCATGTGCAATGCATAACCAATTCATGTGTAAAGACCTGAACTTTTAATAATTTATGTTTCCTATGTTTGTGTGGTATTTTATTTTATACTCAACAAAACTATTTCATTTAATGAAATGAGTATATAATTAAAATTAGACCATTGGGTTCCAACGGTTGTATGATTGTTGGTCAATATGAACATTGGAAACTAAACTCTATGTTGCGATTATTTTCTATAAAAACAAGTGATATTGGTTAAATAATACAGAAAGAAGATACGATGGCCTCATCCAGTAGTCTCAGGCCGATCGAAGCTCGTCTGAAGGAACTGGGGAAGGAGGTAGCACCACTGGGCTTTGCTCTGGACCAAACCCAAGCCGAACTTCATCGTGTGAAGCTAGAAACAAATCTCCATCGGGAGAAGTTCAAACTTATAGAAATTACTACTCAGGCAATGTTGGTCGAGCCGCCCTCAGATTCTCTCACCTTACCAGACCTTACACTTAGGTCATATGTTGGGGTTATAAGGGGCTATGTAACGAGACTGTAACTGCTTTGTGTAATCCTTTGATATAAATAAAATTGTTATTTCTTCTTATAGTGATGTTAGTAAATCACAAATGTCCAGATAAATATAGGATGTATATTATTGATGAATTTTGGAAAAAGGATATTTTAAAATATTTATGTAAACCTTAAATAATTAATGATGTGTAATTATTTTCAAAAAAAGGTCTTCTGCAAATGTGTTCAGTAAGAAATTTGGAGTCTAATAAGATCAACTTAATTTTTGGTGAATAGTAAATTATGAATAGTAATTTTATGATTATGAATAGTAATGTGACTAATTGGATTAGTAACCATGCTTAAGAATATACTATTATAATTTAGGCACCTTGATTAGGTATTGTGATTCAATAAAATAAGTAAATAACTATTTCAGAAATTATTAGTTAAATTATTAGTTTTTCAGGGTGAATAGTGTTTTTATTTAAAAATTAAAGTAAAATTATTTAAAAAATTATTTTTATAAAATGGAGTTCATTTTTGACTTCAATGCATCGATATTAGGTTAAGGTATTTTTTTGGATTTTTCTAAAAAAGTTGAATTTTTGATGAATAGTGAAATTTCAGTTTTGAGTTTCGGGTGTTTAATGACATCATTAAGGATGTAATAATTATGAGATCATTCTAGTCGAATGGTGAATAGTAAGATAAGGTATTATGTGTCCATGTGTCCAATAGCATGAGGAAATACCATTGCATATCCCATAGTTTTTCCAATACCACCTATGAGGTGTCCTTGGTAATTAATGTCTTGTCTCCTCACTTCCCCTATAAATACCAAGTCATTCCCTCATCCTTTTCATTCCAAAATCTTCATCAAAGAATTTATGGTCTCCTTACCTCCCAAGGAGTCCTCCCAAGGTGGCCTAAAGCCTCCTAAGGTCCCGAACTTCAAGCTTTCGAAGTTACTCTTCAAGGTAAGGGATTTTTTCACCCTCCTCCTTTAAGTCATGGGTTCCTTTTTGTTGTGTCTTCTAGTTTCCATCTCTTTATGTTGAGGGTATTTTCTTATATGTTCTCATTAATTTCCATTTCATGTATAATTGTTGAGAGACCCTTTCCGCTCTCATCAATTAGTTTTCTGGATTTTTAAGTGACGCTGTTAGGCTGCCGAATTTATTGTAAACGAAAATGCATCTTCTCTTTCCTTTAAAGTTTCCTTTTCTTGTGGTATGTCATTAAAATATCCAAACCATGTTCTTACCTCTATGTTATTATGTATTTATATTTTAATGTGATTTATTTATGAGTGGGTTACCCTTGTACCCTATTTTTTATTATTTTCTAAAACCATGTTATATAGTCATTATGCTGCAGAAATTTCGTCTCAAAATTTCTCTCTCTTTCTCTCAAGAAATTATATTGTTTTATATATGTGAATAACCAGACCTATTTTGTTTCTATGGGTGTTAATAGGTACACAAAATTGATATATTTTATTCTGGATTTGACATACATATAACCCTCACTCTCTTTCCATGGTTTATAAATGACACAATGATCTTATTTTTAAATACTTTTTAAAACGTTATGATTTTGAAATGAAACCCATTTCTTTTATTCTCTATGGGTTATTTATGAAATTTTTGATTATGATATATGTGGATAACATGAAATTAAATACATATTAAGGGTGCGCCTTGATAGCGCTCCAATTCCTTGGGTAAAGAATTAATCTCTAGAGATGATAAGTTTTACAATACCTTGGTGAATAACCTTGGTAATTTTTATGACACCTTGGGGATGGACCTTGGTGATATGTTCATGAATGTCTAAATGAAATGTTGTAGCCACATATTCTAGTATGTTTCAAGTTATTTTCATTATTATATGCTTATACATCCATTTCTCATGTCATTATGTTCTTATTTAAGTTCTTATTGATATCACAAGTAAACTGATTTCTTGTTTACCCTTACTGGGCCTTCTGCTCACCCTTTACATTGATGTATGTCTCCAGGATATGAGATGCAGTAATTTTAGATAGGATGAACATATGAAGAAGCCTTAAAAGTGGATTAGAAGAATTATTTATGTTGTTTTCATGTTTTATGTCCCTGATTTTCAAGACACTAGACTTTAAAGATCCTATATTTGTAAAATGTAATGAAAAGTTATGTAATAAAAAGGTGGGATGCCACATCATGTTATCAAAGTATAGTTTAGTTATTTATGGAAATTCAGCTTTGAAAAGTTTATAAAGAAACCTATAGAAAAGTTTAAATATAGGTAAACCTCCTGGTATTTTGGTAAGTATTGAGTAAGTGGTTTATCAAACAAATATATCCCTGTCTGGATACGAGCAGGTAGAGGCGACTCTGGAACAGATGCACATAGGGGTAAAACCCGAAAACACCGCTTTGAGATAGACTCGAACGGAAACTGGTGCATGATAATGAGTCTTGCTGCACTCTTAGTTACGACACTCCTGGGGGATATGTTTGGTTAATCACAAGTTTTTTATGAATCATTATGAAGG
This sequence comes from Viscum album, assembly GCA_963277665.1. NCBI lineage: Eukaryota > Viridiplantae > Streptophyta > Magnoliopsida > Santalales > Viscaceae > Viscum > Viscum album. Next base: position 565,426,875 of record OY728153.1, on the reverse strand, counting down.
AATTATAGAGAAATGTAATTGTCTAAGCATGAAGTTTTAGTTAAAAGATTCGTAAATGAAATAAGTTTCTCAATAAGGTTTTATTATTTTAGAAAATGGTGGGAAATATTAGGAACCATACAAATTGTGACCACAATGAACAATGCATTGACGGCCCTCCGATAAAAGCCAAAATGGAAACATTCATGCGAATGATGAACCAACTAACTGAAGTTATGGGAAATAACTTGAATCAAGCTGAGAGACGGATCTCACCGCGAAAGGAACAACATTCTGTTGAGTCCTTTATACATCAATGACCACCAACCTTTAGTGGATTGACTAACCCATTGTAACACCCCGAGATTCCATGGTACGCTTCTCTTTGAATAATACAGTAGCATGTGTTGTACGCAACCTCGAGTTCAAACACACCGCGACCAATCAAAGTAGCCGTTATGAATAGTAATACCCACTTTTTGAAATTTTATAAATATTATTTTTCAAAATGGAATTCATTTTTGGATTTGGAATATCGAAATTAGCCTAGGGAGAATTTTTGGCATTTTTCTAAAAAACTTCATTTTTTGATGAATAGTGAATCCACAAAGTGCTAGTTAAAAAACTGAATTTTTCATAAAACTTAATTTTACCACTTCTGTGAGTTGAATTTCAAAAATCAGAGAGAAAAAGTTGATATCATTAAGTAAAATGTGGTTCAATGAGATGAAAATAATTGTTGGTGAACAGTAACTTTTTCCTTTTATTTACCACGGTTAAAAGTAAATAAGGTAATTAAAGGTAAAAATGATATTATTTTTACCCTAACACATGTCCTAATTCTATTGGATAAGCATAATTAGACATAAAACAACCTTAGGAATAAAATATTAACCTCTTTGGTCCACTTGGATTAGATTAGGACATTTATTATTATTTAATTCAAAGAAGAGTTAAAAGAGTTAAAATCAAAGTTTTATAACTAAAACATTTTTAATATAGGGTCATACATAAGATAAATTATATTATAATTATTAATTAAAAATATAAAACAATTTACTACATAAATATATTTTATTTATAATTTTTAGACATTAAATAATTTAATTTATTTATGACACAATGGTGATGCAGTAATTACCCTTTTAATGAAATATTAAAATAATTGATATTATAAATACCCAAATAAATATAATTTGAGACTTTTTATAAATTGAAATAATTTTCTAGGTTAATATTACATGTTATGATTGATGTAATTAACTTTTTTCGAATTAATCATTCTGTTATGAGTTTCACAAAAAATCAATTTCCAAATAGTGTCAAAATTGACATAAAAGAGTTTTTAAAACAAATATTATATTATTAATTGATTTTATATTCCTAAAAATCTAAGTTTTGTCCAAGAGACTTATATAATGATATTTGTATCATTAATTAACCACTTGGTGTTCTCTTGGAAGTTTATAGTAAGTTTATTAACCATATAATATAATAATACAAAGAGACATGGTAAATGTGAAACTAATTAACAAAGAGTTAAAACTAAAAGATAATGTTAATATAGAGACCCAAACATGTCTAAAACCCATTGGTTGGGTGGTTATAAACCCATACCCACCTTATATTTGAAATAAATCACTTTGGAGTCATTAGAAACCGAATATGAATTTATTATAAAATAATATTTCTAGCTTTTCCTAAGGTGCCCCTCACTCCTCTTATAAAAGGGTACTCCCCCTTCTCTTTAATTCACAACTTCAAAGCCATTTGGCTCAGCCAAACCCTACCCAAATACTCTCTAAACATCCCTCCCTTAATCATAGAGGCCTTATTTTGATCATAAATCCAACCTAAGGATCCCTTTTGATCAAATCAAAAGGAAGAACCCGAAGAAGAGGTAATGATTTCACCACCCTCTTTCAAGTTCTTTTCTTATTCCACTTCTTCTTTATTTGTTATTTCCATTATAAAATAATAAATCCAGTATCTTCTATATACTGTGATGTTATTATAAATATGGTACAACCATATTCATTATTTTATCCATCCTTTTAATGACGTGTCACCATACGTGTGTACGTACGGCTTACCGTCTCCACGTCGTGGTGTAATTGTTATTCAAAACATTATTATTTGGATGGGTATGATATTGTGGTGTAATTGATGTAAATAATAAATATAACATGATTATTATTCTGTATATATGATATTCCATCCAATTATATATTATTTTATAATCAAAATAATGATATTGTCGCTTGTGCGTACGTACGGAATATCGTCTCCACGAACGCGATGAGATTTACTCCCCATCATATCCATTCAAGACTAATTATCATTTGATAATAAAAAATAATGTTTAAGGACTTGATATAATTCTAGATATGAATAAGATACAACCTATTTATAACAAACACGGCTTACGTAACAAATCATATAAAGGAAAACGAATCAGTTAACACCTGAAATGACGATAATACTAAAATATTATTAACAAAGCAATATTAGAAGATCATATATGATATCATAATTATGTATATGGTTCTTGTATAATTTAATAAAATTTTTGTAACTATTATTTAGTAGGTTAACATACCATTGACTAAGTAAAAGTACAAGGTAAGGGTTTATTTCACAATCTCTTCATTATCCGAGGTTGTTTATACGAAATTATCTAGTGGGACCTCTTTATCATACACATCCATGTTTCTTAAAAATGTCTTTCAAAACATTTTTACTATTTAATATAAAATGGGTTAAAGTCATTTATACCATTATTTGACCTTATACATTTTTGAAAGGAATCTTCCCATCGTTTTCCAAACAAGGTACTTTTTAACCTTTTCGAAAAAATTAAGGTAAGAATGATTTTTTTAACTTATACGGCGGGTGCGGCTATTTTCCGCCATTATAAATTTTTCAAAGATTCCCTTACAAGCTTATAATAATATTTTCAAAGTAATGGTTTTATTTTATAATTATTTGACTTTTAAATGATTTCAAAAATGAGATATTTCTCTCAAATAGTTTTGATTTCATCTATGTCAACATCCTTTGATGGATTTTAAGATTATTTGAAGTTGATTTGTTATGATACAAAACTTACATATTGTATTGAATGTTTTGTGATATGTTTGACTGTGGATGTGTTATTTCATACCATTAATGGTTTATGGATCAAGTATTGACATTTCGTATGCTAGTTTTAATATGAATGTTTATGTTATGTTTAAACCTTTTCATATGAGGAATGCATTGGACTTAGTAAGTGACGGTTGGAGCCCGCTATAGCTCTTCGATGCATCGGTAGGTCTCATAATACAAACTAGTGTCTTGGCACGAGGCCTTGAAAAAATATTATTTGTAGTCTTGGCACGAGGCCTTGGCTATGTGGTTATGATAATCTGGCATTATGCATTCCATCATTATGAAAGTGGTTATTGATATTGCATGTGATTATTAAACTAGTATAATATCCATGTGAATAAGTAAATGGAATTATTTCATTTTATTTTTACAATATGATGTTGAAGTTCAAGTTTAAAAGGCTTTTGTTTTTGTTATACATTGTCTTAAATATTTATGCTTATTTATGAAATTTTATGCTATATTGTTATCCTTACTGAGCATCTGAGATCACCCCTTTCTATGTTTTATTTTTCCCAGGATGTGAAGAAGTTTATTATGATTGACCTGCAGGGATAGTATATGGGAGATTAATGTGGTTAATGAAGACAATATTGTTATTGTATTTCATTTTATGATGTAATGTAAGACTTATGAATATATCTAGTGTTTCCAAGGCTACTAAACTAATTGATCTTTAGAGACTTGATCTTTTTTTATCATGCCAATGATATGTAATAATGCACAGAATCTGGGTAACTGGGGTCAGGGAGTTACAGTTGGTATCAGAGGAAGTTTAGTAATAAACCTTGGAAGCTAGATTTAGGTAAACTCTGATTAGAGCACATAGACCTAAGATGGACTTTGAGGATTAGTATAGAAGAACTTCCTAGAATTTTGGTATTGTAGAGATTTTGTGAGTTTTTCGAGAAATACATCCATGTCTGGATACGAGCAGGTAGAGGCATCTCTGGCACAGATGTACCTAGGGGTAAAACCCAAAAACACCACTTTGAGCTAGACTTGAACGGGAACTGGTGCTCGACAACGGGCCTTGCTACACTCTTAGTTACGACACTCCTGGGGGATATGCTTAGGATAATTCTCATTTTCTTTACAAACCATTATGAAGGGTTTATGAGTATATACTTCCTCAAAGAAAATGTTTTTATGATTATGGATTATATCCATAAAATGTTCAATTTATGTTAAGTGTTTTACAATTATGGAATTATGTATTTTGATTCATAAATTGATCTAGTTTATGCCATTGTTTAGAAATTGTGCCTAGTGGAAGGAATGGAAACCATATCAATGCACGCACTCCATGTAGGGATTGACCTCCTGCTCAATGAAATTATAGTGGAGCTGGTGATGCAACTGATGTTGATCAGCTAATCACCATACTGGGACAACTCACTCAGGTTATGAATAATAACCTTACCCGTATAGAGCACCATGATCCGCAGCGTGGAGGATCAATGTTAGATCTCTTCATGAGGCAACAACCACCAACATTTAATGGGGGTACAAATCCACTAGTAGCTGAGCAATGGATCAATTCCTTAGAAAAAATATTCCATGCCTTGTGGTGTAGTGAAAGGGAAAAAGTTGTCATGGCAGTTTACTGCCTCACTGGAGATGATGATCAATGGTGGTCATTGATTCAAAACACAAAGGAAGATGATGAAGTATCAAGTATGGAATGGAGGGAGTTTAAAGAAATTTTCTTAGAAAAATACTTTCCTCATGACCATCGAGCAGATATAGAAAGGAAATTTCTAAGTCTGAGGCAAAAGGAGGATGAGAATGTCGCAAAGTATGAGGCTAACTTTACAAGGTTAGCAAGGCATGCAGTAGATTATATACGTAACCCAAGTAGTAAGATTGACAATTTCTTTGATGGGTTAAAACCATTTCTACATTGAGCATTAGTCTCACAATATTTCTCAACGTACGAAGATATTGTCTCATGTACTATCAAGACAGAAAAGGAATTCTTTAAATCTTATGACAATAAAGTAAATCAAGAGAAGAAGAGAACAGTAGATCAAGAGATAGATAAAGGGAAAAAGGGAAAGAATTATTTTCCATTATGTGATAATTGTGGGAAGAATCACCCCGGTACTTTCCTAAAATGAATGGGAGTTTGTTACAAGTGTGGTGAAAAAGGCCACCAAGCTCGTGATTGCAAGGGGAAGAAAGAAACTACTGATGTTCAGTGCTACAATTTCAGGGAGATGGGACATTATGAAAATGAACTCCCTAAGCACCAAGGGAACTTACCTCATAAAAGGCCAAGGGATCAAGGCTAAACTTATGTTGTTACTATAGTTGAAGAGGAATAATTAATGTATTTGTGTTTTTGGACTCAATGATTATATTCTGGTTATGAGAATAATGCGATATATATAAGGATTTTATTGCAGTACTTGTTGTTTTCATTAAGGTTTTAATATGACTAAGGTAATCATATTTTCATTATGTGACAATAAGAGAAACTTTACTTTGGGGGAATCTGATGTTACAATTGATTTTGGAATTTGGATACCTTTTACAGAGAGTCTGGACAGAGGTACGTTGGATAACTATAATGTTTGGAATGGATTAATTTGAACGTTGGATAGCATGGATTAAGGTTAAAACATTTCTTAAGATTATTTCGGGAATATTATAATACTATAGTTTTAGAAAAAGGACAATCTTCAGGTCGGGCAATAACTCGTCACATCAGACAAAGCTGTAGGAATCAAACCCACAACCATAGTGCGACATGCCTTTATTACCTACCACTAGCCTACAGGAAGTCCATGGTTATTACAAAATATTTTTCTTCATTTTAATGGTATGTGATAATATTTGGAACCTTATACGATTAGGGTAAATAAAATATTTATTAGTTCTATTATCTTCTAAAGTGAAAGATGTGTTTTTGGTAGAAATTAGTTTAAGGATGAAACTCTACTTGCCAAGTATATATATATATATCACTTATTTTATGAAGAAATTAATTCTTAAACTTTAGGGAAGGGATATTAAAACCAAAAATGTGTTATCCTAGTACCTTATGTTTTATTGAATTGATGATATTTTAAATCGTCACAGATCGATGGCTTTAAGGCCCTCAATTTTACACTTGTTTGTGATTGATGACCTCAATCACTCCCCAAAAATATTTACGTTTTTCCTCCAATTATGTGTCTCTAATTTCCACCAATGTTCTCCTAATCGAGATCATAATTTGGTAGTGAGTTTTTCATTTCCCTTTCCCTCTTTTTAAGACTAAATTTTATTAACCCGATTTCCGATGTGGGTTTTCCACAAAGGTATTTTTCTTTTTTTTTATCCATTTATTCACGAAGAACAATTTCAAATTTCGAGGATGAAATTATTTGAAGGAGGGGATAATGTAACACCCCAAGCTTCCATGGTACGCTTCTCTTTGAATAATACAGTAGCGTGTGTTGTACGTAACCTCGAGTTCTAACACCCCGCAACCAATCAAAGTAGCCGTTATGAATAGTAATACCCACTTTTTGAAATTTTATAATTTTTTTTTCAAAATGGACTTCATTTTTCGATTAGGAATATCGAAATTAGCCTAGGGTAAATTTTTGGTATTTTTCTGAAAAATTTCATTTTTTGATGAATAGTGAAACCACTAAGTGGTAGTTAAAAAACTGAATTTTTCATAAAACTTAATTTTACCGCTTTTGTGAGTTGAATTTCAAAAATTTGAGAGACACGGTTGATATCAGTAAGTAAAATTTGGTTCAATGAGATGAAAATAATTTTTGGTGAATAGTAACTTTTTCCTTTTATTTACCACGGTTAAAAGTAAATAGGGTAGTTAAAGGTAAAAATGATATTATTTTTACCCTAACACATGTCCTAATTCTATTTGATAAGCATAATTCGACCGAAAACAACCTTAGGAATAAAATATGAACCTCTTTGGTCCACTTGGATTTGATTAGGACATTTATTATTATTTAATTCAAAGAAGAGTTAAAAGAGTTAAAATCAAAGTTTTATAAATAAAACATTTTTATTATAGGGTTATACATAAGATAAATTCGATTATAAATATTCATTAGAAAGATGAAAAAAATTATACATAATGATATTTTATTTATAATTTTTAGACATTAAATAATTTAATTTATTTATGACACAATGGTGATGTAGTAATTACCCTTTTAATGAAATATTAAAATAATTGATATTATAAATACCCAAATAAATATAATTTTAGACTTTTTATAAATTTCACTAATTTTATAGGATAATATGACATGTTAGGATTGTTTTAATTAACTTTTTTCGAATTAATCATTCTTTTATAAGTTTCACAAAAATCAATTTCCAAATAGTGTCAAAATTGACATAAAAGAGTTTTTAAAACAAATATTATATTATTAATTGATATTATATTCCTAAAAATCTAAAGTTCGGCCAAGAGACTTATATAATGATATATTTATCATTAATGAATCACTTGGGGTTCTCTTGGAAGTTTATAGTAATTTTATTAACCATATAATATAATAGTACAAAGAGACATGGTAAATGTAAAACTAATTAACTAAGAGTTAAAACTAAAAGATAAGGTTAATATAGTGACCCAAACCTGTCTAAAACCCATTTGTTGGGTGTTTTTAGACCCATACCCACCTTATACTCGAAATAAATCACTTTGGATCCATTAGAAACTGAATATTAATTTATTATAAAATAATATTTCTAGGTTTTCCTAAGGTGCCCCTCACTCCTCTTATAAAAGGGCACTCCCCCTTCTCTTTAATTCACACCTTCAAAGCCATTTGGCTCGGCCAAACCCTACCCAAATACACTCTCAACTTCCCTCCCTTAATCCTAGATGCCTTATTTTGATCATAAATCCAACCTAAGGAGCCCTTTTGATCAAATCAAAAGGAAGAACCTCAAGAAGAGGTAATGATTTCACCACCCTCTTTCAAGTTCTTTTCTTCTTCCACTTCTTCTTTCTTTGTTATTTACATTATAAAATAATAACTCCAGTATATTCTATATATTGTGATGTTATTATAAATATGGTACAACCATATTCATTATTCTATCCATATTTTGAATGACATGTCACCATACGTGTGTACGTACAGCTTACCGTCTCCACGTCGTGGTGTAATTGTTATTCAAAACATTATTATTTGGATGGGTATGATATTGATGTTTAATTTATGTAAATAATAAATATAACATGATTATGATTCTTTATATATGATATACCATCCAATTATATATTATTTTAATATCAAAATAATGATATTGTCGCTTGTGCGTACGTTCGGAATACCGTCTCCACAAACGCGATGAGATTCAATCCCCATCATATTCATTCAAGACTAATTCTCATTTGATAATTAAGAATAATGTTTAAGGACTTGATATCATTCTGGATATGAATAAGATACAACCTATCTATAACAAACACGGCTTATGTAACAAAGCATATAAAGGAAAACGAATCAGTTAACACCCGAAACGATGATAATACTAAAATATTATTAACAAAGCAATATTAGAAGATCATATATGATATCATAATTATGTATATGGTTCTTGTATAATTTAATAACAATGTTTTAACTATTATACAGTAATTTAACATACCATCGACTAAGTAAAAGTACAAGGTAAGGGTTTATTTCACAATCTCTTCATTATCTGAGGTTGTTTATACGAAATTATCTACTGGGACCTCTTTATCATCCACATCCATGTTTCTTAAAAATGTCTTTCAAAATATATTTACTATTTAATATACAATTTTTTAAATTCATTAATACCCTTATTTTACCTTATACGTTTTTGAAAGGAATCTTCCCATCATTTTCCAAACAAGTTACTTTTTAACCTTTTCGACAAAATTAAGGTAAGAATGATTTTTTTAACTTATACGGCGGGTGCGTCTATTTTCCGCCATTATAAATTTGTCAAAGATTCCATTACAAGCTTATAATAATATTTTCAAAGTAATGGTTTTATTTTATAATTATGTTACTTTTAAATGATTTCAAAAATGAGATATTTCTCTCAAATAGTTTTGATTTCATCTATGTCAACATCCTTTGATGGATTTTAAGATTATTTGAAGTTGATTTGTTATGATACAAAACTTCTATATTGTATTGAATTTTTTGTGATATGTTTGACTATGGATGTGTTATTTCATACCATTCATGGTTTATGGATCAAGTATTGACATTTCGTATGCTAGTTTTAATACGAATGTTTATGTTATGTTTAAACCTTTTCATATGAGAAATGCATTGGACTTAGTAAGTGACGGGTGGAGCCTGCTATAGCTCCTCGATGCATCGGTAGGTATCATGAGACAAACTAGTGTCTTGGAACGAGGTCTTGACAAAATATTATTTGTATTCTTGGCACACAACCTTGGCTACGTGGTTATGATAGTCTGGCATTATGCATTCCATCATTATGAAAGTGGTTATTGATATTGCATGTGATTATTAGACTAGTTGAATATCCATGTGAATAAGTAAATGGAATTATTTAATTTTATTTCTGTCATATTATGATGAAGTTCAAGTTTAAAAGGATTTTTTTTATACATTTCCTTAAATTTTTATGCTTGTTTATGAAAGTTTATGCTATATTTTTATCCTTACTGAGCATCTGAGCTCACCCCTTTCTATGTTTAATTTTTCCCAGGATGTGAAGAAGTTTATTATTATTGACCTGCAGGGATAGTATATGGGAGATGAAAGTGGTTAATTAAGACAATATTGTTGTTGTATTTCATTTTATGATGTAATGTAAGACTTATAAATATATCTAGGGTTTCCAAGGCTACTAAACTAATCGATCTTCAGAGACTTGATCTTTTGTGATCATGTCAATGATACGTAATAATGCACCGACTCTGAGTATTTGGTGTCGGGGCGTTACACCCATTGATTGTTGAGCAGTGGATCAGCTCCATCGGGAAGATCTTTTCTATGCTCTGCTATTCAGAGCAAGAAAAGGTCACCCTGGCTGTCTATCACTTAGAAGGGGAAGCTGATCAGCGGTGGGAACTGATCAAAAACACGAGGCAAAGAGTGAAAGTTGAAGCTATGTAGTCTGAAGAGTTTAGAGGGATATGTTTCAGTAAGTATTTCCCTCATTCCATGAGAACAAGAATGGAGAAGGAATTTCTTGAGCTGAAGCAGAAGGAGAGAAAATCTGTCAGAATCTATGAGATGAACTTCACCTGAATTTCACGATATACCTCTAGCTTTGTCATGGATCCAAATGGGAAGGTTTATAGATTCTTCGGTGGACTGATACATCATTTACGGAAGAATCTAGCCAACTGAGACTATGATAGCTATGAAGAGATCGTACGGAGTGCGATGAAAGTTGAGCTGGAGTTCGGTGAGACGCAATGGTCTCAGAAATAAAATGACAAGAAGAGGTCGATGGAGCCCAGCATAGGGAGAACTTTTGATCAAGGAAGAGGAAAGAAAGTGAAACTTCCCACATGTAATAAATGTGGGAAGAAACATTCAGGGAACTTCTTGCTCGGGATTGGGAGATGCTACAAGTGTGGTAGAGATGGCCACATTTTAAGGAATTTTCATGGTGAGGTGAAACCTAAACTTACAAACACAAACGATAAGGGGAAGATGGTGTAGGCCCTACCTAATGTCCAGTGCTTCAAGTGTAGACAAAATGGGAACTTTTCCAATCACTGTCCAAATCTGAGGGCAGTGGAGGGGAACCACTATTAGCCTCAGCAAATGCCAAGGGATCAAGGTCGTGCTTTTGATATCATGACAGCTGAAGTTGAAGCTCTGAATGATGTGATAGTAGGTACTCTTGTGGTCCTCTAAAATCTAGAAAGTACTTTGTTTGATTTTGGTTCTACGCGTTCTTTTATTTTCTCTAAGTTTGCAAAGAATTTAGAATCAACCCCTGATTTTCTAAAAGTAGAGTTATCATTCAAGACTCCTAGTGGGACTATCCAAGCATCGTCATTGTTTAGAAACTCTAGTATTTACTTTAGTGAGCACAATCTTATCGCAAATCTAGTAGTCATTCCCTTGCTGGAATTCGACATTATACTAGGGATGGACTTTCTCTTAAAGTATAATGCTAAGATCAATTGCAGAAGCAAGGAAATATCAGTATCCTTGAATGGAAAACCTACAGTTATCTTCCAAGGAGAGATATCTCAACCTGATCTTGGTCTATAAGAACCTCCTATATCCTTCTTTATGGATTTGATTGGTGAAGAAGAAGAAGGAGATGAGAGTTTAAGGATATAAAGTGTCCCCGTCATCCAGGAATACGTGGACGTATTTCCTAAGGAGTTACCCAGACCTCCCCCGGAAAGAGAGGTAGATTTCTCCATTGAACACATACCTAGATCTCATCCGATATCAAAGACCCCGTATAGGATGGAAAATGTGGAACTAGAGGAATTAAAGAAACTACTCCAAGATCTTTTGGAGAAGGGATTTATCCGACCGAGTGTGTCTCCTTGGGGAGCACCAGTTCTCTTTGTGAAGAAGAAGGATGGATCAATACGGCTATGCATTGATTATAGAGAACTGAATGGGATCATAGGGAAGAACAAATACCCTCTTCCAAGAATTGATTACTTATTTGACCAACTTTGTGGGGCTCAATTCTTCTCTAAGATTGATATTCGATCTGGTTATCATCAATTGAGGGGGAAGAAAGCAAATATTCCAAAAACTATCTTCCGATCAAGATATGGGCATTATGAGTTTGTTGTTATGCCCTTCGGACTGACTAATGCACCTTCTATTTTTATGGATTTAATGAATTGATTCTTTAAGGACTACCTTGATAACTTTGTGGTAGTTTTTATTGATGATATTCTGATATATTCCAAAAGTCGTGAGGAGCATGAGGATCATCTAAGGGCTATTTTACAAACTCTACGAAAGGCGAGGCTTTTTGGGAAGTTCAGTAAATGTGAATTCCGGTTGCAACAAGTTGCTTTCTTGGGGCACATTGTTACCAATGAAGGAATCACTGTTGACCCTATCAAGACAAAAGTTGTAGAGGAGTGGCCTCAACCTACAATAATAACTAAGATTCGTAGTTTTCTTGTATTAGCAGGATATTATAATAGGTTTGTGAAAAACTTTTCATGAAATTATAATCCATTAACCAAGTTAACTCAAAAAGGGGTCAAGTTTATCTAGAAAAATGAGTGTGAGGAAAGTTTCCAAGAGATTAAGAAGAGATTGGTTACTGTACTCGTGTTAAATTTTCCCTCAAGTGAAGAAGGATTCATTATTTTTAGCGATGCATCTCTAAAAGGTCTTGGGTGCGTCCTCATGTAAAATGACAAGGTCATTGCTTATGCATATCGACAGTTGAAGACTCATGAGAAGAATTATCCTACGCATGATCTAGAGCAAGCTGCAATTGTTTTTGAGTGGAGGCACTATCTTTATGGGGAGAAATGTGATATATACACAGACCATCAAAGTTTGAAGTATATTTTCACACAAAAGTAATTGAAAATGAGACAAAGGAGATCGTTGGAACTTCTCAAAGACTATGATTATTCAATTCATTATCATCCTGAAAAAGCAAACAAAGTCGCTGATGCATTAAGTAGGAAAGACCCAGTTGTTCTTTCCATGATGAGGATTCAAAAAGATCCTTTGATCAATGACCTAGTAAAGCTGGACATTGGAATTATAAGGGAAGGGACATCATCAACCCTAACCCAAATGATTTCTCAACCGTCATTACTAGAGAAGATCAAGAAAGCTCAGAAAGAATATCCTTTGTTACAAGAGAATTTTGAGGTCGTAAAGGATGGAAAGTTTCTGAGTTCAATTTTGATCAAGAAGGTGTACTAAAATTTCATACAAGACTATGTGTTCCATCTATTCTGGAAATAAATAAGGAGCTGATGGATGAAGCTCATAGCTCTAATTTTTCTATACATCCTGGAAGCACAAAAATGTATAGGGGCCTTCGTGATCATTTTTGGTGGGATAATATGAAAAGGGAGATTACTGAATACACTTCAAGGTGTCTGTTATGTCAGCAAGTGATGGCAGAATGAAAAATTTCTAAAGGGGTATTGCAACCACTACCCATACCAGCATGGAAGTGGGACAATATCACTATGGACTTCGTCACTGGTCTCCTAAGAACTTCCAAAGGAAACAATGTGATATGGATTATTGTGGACCATCTCACCAAGACTTTTCATTTTATCTCTATTCAGGAAGATTTCTCTCTTGATCAACATTCCAGGATTTACATGAAGGAAGTGGTAAGGCTGCATGGAGTTCCACTTTCTATCGTATCTGATCGTGATCCAAGATTCATGTCAAAATTCTGGAGAATTCTTTAACATGCTCTAAGCACTGAATTGAATTTCAGTACGGCCTATCACCCTCAAACTGATGTACAATCTGAAAGTACTATTCAAACACTCGAGGACATGCTGAGAACTTTCTCAATGGAATTTAAAGGTGGATGGGATCAATATCTCCCTTTAGTTGAGTTCTCTTACAACAACAGCTACCACTCAAGCATTCAAATGGAACCCTATGAAGCTCTATATGGGAAGCGATGTAGAAATACTACTTGTTGGGATGAAGCTGGTGAGAGAAAGCATCTTGGGACTGATCTTGTGAAAGAGATGACAGAAAAATTCCATGTCATCCAACAACACATTAAGGCTGCTCAGAGTCAGAAAAAGAGCTATGCCGACAACCGTCGAAGGGGCTTGGAGTTTGATGTTGGTGACAAGGTCTTTCTTTGAATATCACCTTGGAAGAGATTCATGAGGTTTGGGAAGAAAGGGAAGCTCATCCCTAGGTACATTGGGCCCTATGAAATCCTTGATCGTGTGGGAGAAGTGGCCTATCGGCTTGAACTTCTTCCAAATCTGGCACAAGTTCATGATGTCTTCCACGTATCCTTCTTGAGGAAGTACATACCTGACCCTTCACATGTACTGAACCCAGAGGTGGTACAACTGGAACATGACCTATCTTATGAGGAGAAGCCGGTGGAGAACTTGGATCGTAGAGACAAGGTTCTACGTAATAAGACTACCCACCTTGTTAAGTTGTTGTGGAGGAACCACAAATATGAAGAAGCCACGTGGAAACCAGAGGAGTCTATGAGGCATAAGTACCCACACCTTTTCTCTTCTGAGGGTATGAGTTAAAAATTTCAGGGATGAAATTTCTTAAGTGGGGAAGAATGTAACGACCCGAACTTTTAATAATTTATGTTTCCTATGTTTGTGTGTTATTTTATTTTATACTCAATGAAACTATTTCTTTTAATGAATTGAGTATAATTAAAATTAGACCATTGGGTTCCAACTGTTGTATGACCATTTGTCAATATGACCGTTGGTCAATATGACTGTTGGAAACTAAACTCTATGTTGTGATTATTGTCTATACAAACAAGTGATATTGGTTAAATAATACAGAAAGAAGATACGATGGCCTCATCCAGTAGTCTTGGGTCGATCGAAGCCCATCTGACGGAACTGGGGAAGGAGGTAGCACCACTGGGCTTTGCTCTGGACCAAATCCAAGCCGAACTTCATCGTGTGAATCTGGAACGGAATCGCCTTCGGGAGAAGTTCAAGCTTATAGAAATTACTACTCGGGAAATGTTGGCTGAGACGCCCTCGGATTCTCTCACCTTAGCACACCTTACACTCAGGTCCTATGCTGGGGTTATAAGGGGATATGTAACGAGACCATAACTGGTTTGTGTAGTCCTTTGATATAAATAAAATTGTTATTTCTTCTTATAGTGATGTTAGTAAATCTCAAATGTACGGATAAATATAGGATGTATATTATTGATGAATTTTGGAAAAAGGATATTTTAAAATATTTATGTAAACCTTAAATAATTAATGATGTGTAATGATTTTCAAAAAAAATGGTCTTCTGCAAATGTGTTCAGTAAGAAATTTGGAGTCTAATAAGATCAACTTATTTTTTGGTGAATAGTAAATTATGAATAGTAATTTTACACTTATGAATAGTAATGTGACTAATTGGATTAGTAACCACGCTTAATAATGTACTATTATTATTTAGGCAACTTGATTAGGTATTGTGATTCAATAAAATAAATAAATAATTGTTTCAGAAATTATTAGTTAAAGTATTAGTTTTTCCAAGTGAATAGTGTTTTTTATTTAAAAATTAAATTAAAAATATTTAAAAAATTATTTTTATAAAATTAAGTTCATTTTTTATTTCAGTGCATCGATATTAGGTTAAGGTATTTTTTTGGGATTTTTATGAAAAAGTTGAATTTTCGATGAATAGTGAAATTTCAGTTTTGAGTTTCGGGTGTTTAATGATATCATTAAGGATGTAATAATTATGAAATCGTTCTGGTAGACTTATGAATAGTAATATAAGGTATGAGGTTTCCCAAGTGGCCAATACCATAAGAAAATACCATTAAATAGCCCATAGTTTTGTCAATACCACCTATAAGGTGTCCCTTGGTAATTAATGCCTTGTCCCATCACTTCCCCTATAAATACCAAGTCATTACCTCATCCTTTTCATTCCAAAATCCTCCTCAACGAATTTCTAGTCCCCTTACCTCCCAAGGAGTCCTACCAAGGTGCCCTCAAGCCTCCCAAGGTCCCAAACATCAAGCTTTCAAAGTTACTCTTCAAGGTAAGGGATTCTTTCACCCTCCTCTTTTAAGTCATGGCTTCCTTTTTGTTGCATCTTCTAATTTTCATCTCTTTATGTTCAGTGTATGTTCTTATATGTTCTTATTACTTTCCATTTCATGTATAATTGTTTAGAGACCCTTTCCGCTCTCATCAATTGGTTTTCTGGATTTTTAAGTGACGCTGTTAGGCTGCCGAATTTATTTTAAACGAAAACGCATCTTCTCTTTCCTTTCAAGTTTCCTTTTCTTATGGTATGTCATTCAAATATCCATACAATGTTCTTACCTATATGTTATTCTGTATTTATATTTTAATATGAGTTATTTATGAGTGGGTTACCCTTGTAACCTCTTTTTTTTATTATTTTCTAAAACCATATTATATAGTCGTTATGCTGCAGAAATTTTGTTTCAAAATTTCTCTCTCTTTCTCTCAAGAAATTCTCTTGTTTTATATATGTGAATACCCATAACTATTTCGTTTCTTTGGGGGTTCATAGGTATAAAAAATTGATATATTTTATTCTGGATTTGACATACATATAACCCTCACTCCCTTTCCATGGGTTATAAATGACACAATGATCTTATTTTTAAGTACTTTTTAAAACATCGAGATTTTGAAATGAAACTAATTTCTTTTATTCTTTATGGGTTATTTATGAAATGTTTGATTATGATCTATGTAGATCACATGAAATTAAATAAATATTATGGGTTTTCCCTGATAGTGCTCCGATGCATTGGGTAAATAATTAATCTCTAGAGATGATAAGTTTTACGATACCTTGGTGAATAACCTTGGTAATTTTTATGACACATTGGGGATGGACCTTGGTGATATGTTCATGAATGTATAAATGAAATGTTTTAGCCACATATTCAAGTATGTTTCAAGTTCTTTTCATTATGATATTCTTATACATCCATTGCTCATGTCATTATGTTCATATTCAATTTTTTATTGATATCACAAGTAAATTGATTCCTTGTTTAACCTTACTGGGCCTTCTGCTCACCCTTTACTTTGATGTATTTCTCCAGGATATGAGATGCAGTAATTGTACATAGTATGAAAATATGAAGAATCATTACAAGTGGATTAGAAAAATGATTTATGTTGTTTTCATTTTTTATGTCTCTGATTTCTAAGACACATGACTTTAAAGATCCTATGTTTGTAAAATGTAATTAAAAGTTATGTAATAAAAAGGCAGGATGCCACATCATGTTATCACTATAGATCATGTGAATAACATTTTGTAGGACACAAAAAGAACATCCTACACATATTCTATATTTCACGAGGTTTAAAACAACCTAACACTAAATAAATATATGGCATTTCCGATAAAAGGCTAAAATAAAGAGTAAAATATGGGGTTACTTTGTGAAGAACATATACACTGATCCTCATGCGCTTCACATGAACCACCTAGGACACATGAAAACACTATGAAATGTCTTCTAGATCTTGTGACACTCATTTGGTATACTATTTGGATCATGTGAAGTTCTCTGGACATGTCAAAACAATTCGCATGGTTCCCCACAGGCATGCCACCCCTATCTCGCAAATCCCTCTGAGATCGCCATCCAATTCTTGTGATTTCCTTTAGAAATGATTCTTGGCCCATATGTCAACATCAATTCATGTTAGAAAAGTATCTTTGTAGCACCCAGTCATGTCAACTGACTCTCACAGTGTCCTCTGGGCATTCCAGTCAGCTCTTGCAATGTCCCTCAGACACACCATCAAGGCTTTATGATGTCCTCCAGACATGTCATCCAGGACATCTGACACCCTCCAAGACATGTCGCATTGAGTCTTATGACACACACTAAGAGTGTCTCCAACTCTTCCAATGGCACTAGGGCATGTCAGTTAGGTCATGTTACGCCCTCTAGGCATGTCATCCAAGAACATGTGATGGCTTCCAGAATCAACCGGAGAGGTCTCACGATTTCCTTTGGGTAAGTAATCCTTGATCATGTGATGACCCTCAAACATTCCATCTATGATACATGCCATTCCTCAGAAAATTCAACCAGGTCATGTGATTTTCTTTAGACAAGACCATAATATAACCTGACATGTCCAAACATCCTCCGACATGTCGAAATAGACAATCAAGGCATGTAAAGCAAGAAATCAAGAAGGTCAAGATAGAAATAAGGCTAGGTTAATAAGGGAATCCAAGGGCATGATAACTTTGTCCAACCTCGATGTGTAATCCCTGACCCAAGGGCAACATCAGTGTGTAATCCCCAATCTAGTGAACTATAGGGAATCTGATTCCTTCCATATCCAGGATACATATGAAGCCTCTCAAAGGACCATGCTCTATATTAACCATCCAAAGGGTTGTCTCAATACCTAAGTCCCATATACATAAGCAGTGTAATTGATCTATTTCCATACCTTGTTTCTCACACCAATCATAGCTCGCATGGGCTTAGGGAGTTTCAATAATCATAGCATTTTCATAGTAAGACTCTACAAAGTGAAGGGAAACCTTAGAGTGTACACCCCGATCAGTGGTATAATATGATATGTCCCGCATATAGGGAAATTATAGCTTGTAATCCCCAATCAAATAAACTACAAGGACTATGAATCCTACAATAACCAAGATATGTATAACTCCTTCATAAGGCTTGAGCACAAATAAGTATCCATTTTGATGTAATCCCCATGTCTCCAACATTTAGACAATCGAGGGACAATCATTCCAATGGTATGATCACTCTACCTTATCCCTCAGTAGACTAAGAAGTCAACTTAACTACGATGAATCTGATTCCTTCCATAATCAGGATACATAGGATGACTCACTGAGGCCTAACATCTATATTAAAATCCAAGGGTTGTCTCAGTAAACAAGTCTCGCATCCATATGCAATGAGGTTAATCACTTTTTATCCCTTGTTTCTCACACTAAGCATAGATCATGTGTGACTAGGGAGTTTCAATGAAAACATCATTGATATCAAAAATCTCCAAAAACTAAGGAAATCTCAGTATGTAAGCCCCGATGAGTGGTGTGATATAAATTTCTCTCATACGAGGGAATCTACATTGGGGACAGTCCCACGGGCATGATCAAACTATGATAACTCTGATTCCTACCATAACCAGGATACATAGGGCATATCCTCAATACTTGAGCTCAAATATCCAATGCCTAAGTGACTATACATATTTTCTTTCCATATGATGTTAAACTAAACGAGTTTAACAAACTGCATGGGTTTTTATTCTAGAAATAACCAAGATATGTAGGATGCCTCATAATTTTTCAATACCATCCTCATAATATTAACCACCTCGCTGCATGTTAGAAAATTTTAAAGTACCTGGTTATATGGCTTCAACACATAATTAACTACCCATTTCTGGGGAAATGGATAAAAAACCTTAGATACATATAGATGGATTCACTAATGGGATCCTCATCTTCTGTACATAAAAGAGACTTAACATATAAATAATTTTGTTAGGGTAACCTATCATGTATCAGGATTTGGAATTGATTCATGAACATATCTTAAATATATAAGAGAGTCCTATAGTTGGAAAAAATTCCCCCCAATGAGGGTGTGATAAGACCTACCTCCCATCCTCTTGACCAATGTGAGTCTCCAAGTTTTGTTGGGTTTGAAACCTCAATTGACCACCGACCATTGGAAAGTAGGTCCATACATAATTATGGATGATGGAACCATTGGGATTTTACATTAGGAACAACAATGGTGACCCGATGTTATTAGTTGTGTAAGAACTGAGCCCCTCACAACCCACCATCGGTCCAAACCAAATCCACCTCGATGGGGGTTCCGAGTCATATCCTCCCCAATGAAAAAATTGGTGAAGCCAACATGAATATATCAAATAAAAAAATGATTATTTTATTATCCATTGATCCATTTTTTAACACTGTATGCAAACAAAAATGGAGAGCCTGACATGAAATTCTCAAGTAACAGAATGATTGGTTAATCAAGCATCAAGCCACTTTATTTTTCATATATCACACAAAAAATCTGATAATCCGGACATTAATATTACTACTGATCCTGTATAATTGGGTTTCCCATAAATAATACAATCATTTATTTGAAAATTACTAGCGAGAAGAATGTCTGGATTGGGAATAAAAGGAAAATTTTATTAACCAAGCATATCTATTGAACACACATCATGCCTGCGATATTGCACTAATTAGTAACCTTGTTCCTTATTTTCTGCATGACTAAAAATACTACTCTCATCAATAACATCCCAATATAAGATAATGTATTCATCATCTAGAAACTATTCTTGAAAATCACCTATGGCTACAACCCCAGTGGGTCGCAAAATGATCTCACATGCTCGAAAACTTCAACATCGGGTGGAGAACACAATGGTCTGGGAATACCACTAAAGTGGTACAATCCCAACCCTGGGAGCTACACATGAGGGTCTCCAAGCATGAAAACTGATGATTCCAAATCACCCAGGGAAAGTTGCAGCTAATCCAGTGGCCCTCGTCACCCCAGCCAAATGGTTCAGGAGCTTATCCCCAGAGCATGAAAACCACCACCTTCAGTATGAAGATAGACTAGGGAGTCAAATACGGATCCCTTTCGGTTCAGGTGCTTCTGAAGAGGGCACCTGTCAACCATCGTCGCCAGCATCATCCCACTAGTACCCATCATTTTTCTACTGAGGGTACCATTCGATACACTGCCTCCTATGATTCCCATGTATGGGTAGGAAAGAAGATACATCGGGCAAGGAATAAGATGGTTATATAGAAGTGGGTTCATATCCCCACTCCTACTAATGGTTTTTGCCGAAATATCCTGATAGTGAGCAGTGAGCATGCTCATATCTATTCTCACTTGGAAAATGTATGTGGGCATATTCCTACAGCAGGAATGGGATAAGCATGTATCATTGGCCCCATGCATGAATTATATTGACATAATCTAGTGGAATAAAGATGAAAGAAGTGGGTGCATATCCCTACTTCAATCAAAGGAATCTACCAATATATAATCGATATTGAAAATGTTCTAGCTTACATCTTTTCACACACTTTTCTAAAATTCCAATACATATTTGCAATAGTAGAAGAACTCCGCCGACATATTCCAGCACTAGTTGAAACACAGGGATAAAGGCATATTTCTATCCCTACAGCCATGATAACTCAACACTCTAATCATCGCAAACAAGTTAATGCTTCAGAGAAAGCACACATTATTACTCCAATCTAGTAGGATTATTAGCATAATCTAATAAAGGACGAGGCATCAGACCAGGTTCATACTCCCATTCAAACCGAGGATCGCCAGGTGAGAGTGGCACATGCCTCGGGACAGGGTAACATGCATGTCAAAAAAGACTGGTGGCATATTTCATAGGCCTAGGATCAGGATCATATCCCCATTTTGACCAAGGCTCACCAAGTGAGAGGTTCACATACTTAGGACATGTTCATATTCCTATCGAAGAAGTCTAGCGATGTACTTCAAAGGTCTAGGATCAGTCATATATCCTTTTTCTGGTCGGGGATAACCAAGTGAGAATGGAAAATTCCTTGAGACATGATCATATTATTGTCAGTGAACCTACCTAATATATTATACCAGATCAAAAATTCATGGAGCATATTCCTACTTCAGCTGATGAAATACTATACTAGTATCATTCTAATTCATTACAGGAGGATGATTATATCCCTTATCACATTCCAAAGGTCCATTGGTATATTCTGGTGGGGAATTCATATTTGGACTAGGATCATATCCCTATTCCAACTATGGCTCACCAGGTAAGAGTGGCACATACCTCGAGGAATGCCCATTTTCCTTCCAAGAAAATCCAGTGGCATATTTCAAAGGCTCAGGATTAGGCTCATATTACCATCCTGACTGAGCCTCCCCATGTGATAATGGCACATGCCTTAGGATAGGCTCACATTCTTGTAAATAGTGATATAGCTCATTAGAGTATTCAAGTAGCTTCTCTGTAGTTGGATCATACTCCCTCATCACCAAACAGTTATGAAAAAGTTCTGGAAACCATCATACAACAGGATCATACCCCTACACAATTCCAAAAGGAAGGTCTTCATATTTCAATAATGATCTAAAACATGACCCATATTTCTAATATTCTCAATGATAGTGTCTTTGAGGTCATTTGAGACACATTATCAACACCCCAACGTCTCTTCAACTCTTCAAATAAAGCAGAATATGATCATTATAATGATAGTCCTCCTCATGGTATTGTGGAGATGGATCATAGGGACTCTACTCCTGATATCCACCGTGGTCAACCTCCCCATGATGATATCTCCCACATACAAGAAAATACCCCCTTCCCAAAAACTTTTTATTTAGAGGTGCTCAAAATGTAGACGTCTTCGTATAGAGAGGTACTCCAAATATTGATTTTAACTACATATAGTTCCCCACCAACTTCCAGCAGCACTCCACTCTAGTCAATAGGTGACCCTTAAAAGCATCATCTATGGTATGACTATATGAGGTGTGAAAGTCTCATGAAGAGGAGGTATACCTAGAAATATGGAGATATTTATTAGGAAAAAACCTCCCCATAATGTTTTTCCCCTCACCACTTCTGACTATGAGGCCTCATATGAGCTAGAGAAAGAGTGCATGCCTTATCTATTCCAAAATATGTGGGAATCTATTCAACTACAGAAGGCTATACATCTCCCTTATAAAGGATATGAGTATAACTTTCAGCTCATCAATAAAATATTTTTTCAGCTAGATATGGTTCGTGGTTTCTTAGACATTTCCATTGGTTTTTGATGTTTTTGTTTAATGGTGAAAGTGGTTGTATTGGAATCATGTAGTGGGGTACCGGGAACCCATAAACCGGCTTTAGAAAATGAAAAAAATGATTAGCGGCTTAGAAAAATTCTCATAAAAATGATTCCCACCATGGGCTTCCATCGCACCCAGCTCCTACACGAGCACAACTATGCCTCATAAAATGAGACGTAGTAGTAGTTTCCATAATATCTATATATGATCAGACCCAGCTCACCCATCTAGGAGAATATCTACCAACACCTCCACCTCTCGGATCTTCAATTACCTAGAGGATCTGGGACATACCAACAGCATATGCAAACAAACCCCAACCCACTAGGATGGTGGAATTTATATCGTAATCCCCATCACCAGGTGAATCATCCCTTGAGAGAGTTCTAAGAAAATCAATAATGATTCTAGATAAACTCCATCCAACTAGGCTAAGGGAATTTATATCTCTATTTTCATCCTAAGAAAAATTTAATCCCCAATTGGAATCATTGGATCCTCAGAAACCATACTAATCAATGCCAGTTGTGACCTCGAATAACCCACATCCTCGGGGGTTGGGGTTATTTTCATCATCACCATCACCATTGAGAGAATCAGTATTCTCCAGGTTGGGAGATCAAAATAAACGGTCATCATTCCATCTATTCCTCCCACAGAAAGACAAACCTCTACTATTCCGGGCCAATTCAGAAAACACAACCAAAAATACCTCAAGTTCATTATTCATAGACTAGGGTGAGGGGAACATATGGTAAAAGAAATCAGACCCCATCGAGTTTTCAAGCCAGAACAGACTAATATATCCAAGGGTTCAAATAATGACCCTGATGAAGGTAGCGCAAAATCATCTAGGTGTGTTGAAAGTAATGTCACAACCACCATTTACTGATATGCCTCTTTGAATTTCATCACTGTAAATATGAAAAACATTTGGGATCAAGACAAAAATGTAGATGTTTGCAACATTGAAAACATATCCTGGGAGTAGGGTGGTCTGGATGCACCAACCAAGGCTGCAAGCACCTGGAACCAAAGAAGTATCCAAAATCAGGAACCTTTGAATATCGAGTTTCCACCTCCCTAGTGGAACATTACCAAATAAAAAGGGAAATGATTTGTTAAATCCTAATCACCGCCTATAATATTTGAATTTCCTTCCATGGAGGAACATTTTTCGCAATACAATATTGAGATAAAAACTCTCATATGACTCAAAAAGAGCTACTCATGGGAAATATTCCTGTTGGGTATCATCTATAAGAAGAGATGAATATTCTCCCTCATATAGCCGATCTGATATTAAGAGAGTAATCTAATCATAAGACTGGCTTTGAATCCAGGATGTCGATCAACATGGATGAAGAAGTTGAAAATGATCTTTAATTCCATCTGTTAAAGTGGAATCCTCTCCCTCACCAGTGAAATCATTCAGTCTTAGGATGAATTGAGAATTTGTGGGAGATGAAGGTAGGTCCACCTCATTGACCCTCACCCGCTCCATGTAGATGGGAGGTGGCTCAAACAATAGTACCCTCAGAGATACATAATGGCATTGAGACCTTTTCTACTCGAATGGAATCCATGGAAGGGTGATGCACACCTGCGAAAACTGAGAGGAATCCATATCCTTAGTGAGTGGATGAAACCTTACCTCCACACATCTTTAAAAATCATACCTTCTCTATCTATGACAGTGAAGGATACCTCGAAAAACATCTCACACACTTCGTATCCTAATGTGGGATGAAGATGGTACCTCAAGATCAACAGAAGAAAACCAAGATGAGGAGTTTTGTGTGAACTTTGAGAGGGATAGTATTTATTTGGTACAACAATATACTAGCTAGATCCATTACAGGATGGGAAGACCTTCGTTATCATTTCCTTTACTAGTTCAGCTCCATGATGAGGAAAATGATAATTGTTGACTTAAAAAACTGAAAGCAACAAAAAAATGATAGTGTGTACGAATTCATAGCCATATAGAAAGGTTTAACCTATTCAATCACTATCCCTCTATCAGAGGAGAAACTATTGGAACTATGTCTTGAAAATATTAGGGATGATTTGCAGACACCTCTGATCCTAATGAAGTATCCAGGTGAGTTCTGTGAATTTGAAGAAACATAACAACATCTTGAGGACAACATTCAGTGAACCTGATCCAAATCTCAACTCATGCCCTCAGCATAGGGGAAAATATTGACAAATAAGAAGTTGTATTTGTCACTCTCAATTCAGCCGTGGTGCCCATCCAAGCATGTATGCAGGTCCCAAACCACCCAATACCTCTTATCGAGAGATGAAAACCATAGCATCTCCCTCATCCAGAAGCACAGAGAAATCAGGGTCAGCCAAGATTTTAGGAACGGATGAATAAATTATACTCCTTTCAAAATGAGCAAGTCCCTAGTTATTTCTTGGAATCCATGGATAACAACCTTCTTTGGCTTGAACAGCCCAGGAATCCCAGTGATATTAATCTCACTGACCATCCTAACTGCTTCCCACTCCATAGAAAATTGGGTCATATTATCTTGGACTGTTTCATATTCAAATATTTCCTTTATGTCTTGGTTGATTCTGGATAGGTGGTGTTAGATAACTCCACAGAGTAGGTGTCTTGTGTAACCATTACCTAGTCAAAAGAGGAGGATGGTTGGTAGAAAGTTCTAGCCAGGCGTGTGTGACTTTTCGACCACTGGATGACTCAAAAAAGAGTTGACTGAACTCATGAAACCCTGATAGCAAAGCTGCACAGACCCACAATAGCTCCACCACTTAAGAAGTATACATCATATATGTCTCCCAAAAGTGGGTACGAACACCGAAAGAATAAAGAGATATAATAGAAAGAGTCATATTCTATTCAAACGTAAGCTACAACTATTTCATATTTCTTCCCTACAATGTTCAAAGAATGGGTACCACCCCACCAAATGGAACCATCATCAGATGAAGAGCACATATTTGGTTCTGAAAATTTGATACACTTGGAATACCCATTCTCCAATGATGAATATGCCTCAAAATATGAGCTTCTCGCATGTAGCTAGGGAACTGGAGGTTTAATGCACAAGAACTGAGGATCCATGGGACAACACAGGCATGGTCAAATATAATATTTTGGTCACATCCCCAGAGAGGACACATATATAGTGGAGACTTGTGGTCAAGCACTCCAACAGGCTCAAAAGAGGCATGGGGTGTTCGAGAATCCCCCAATGGTCATCTGATCCTAGTTGTCTTGCATGACCACCAAGAGGGGGTTTAATTATCCAATAAACCTAGGAAACGGGGAAGGCTTGCATGAAAGACACTGCTAGAAGAAGATTCTCAATCACCCTCTACACAAGTACCATGCCCACCCACCTTGAATTCCTTGACTCCTGAGCCACATGTTGAGGAGAAACTCCACCTCTGGAAGGATCATCCTTTGGAAAAAAAAGTACAACATTATGAAATAGTGTGTGGTTTTTGTAGTCAAACTCTCAATCATGGATGCACTTTATATTTTAGAAGAACCAATGGAGGCACTCATTAAATCCCTCTAGATATCATATGAGTTTGAGATAGAAGTTTCTATAGTTTAGATTTATCAAGTGGAGACTATGTCATAAGAATTCCATGACTCCATATCATTCACAGAGCGTGACCAGGAAGAGGTCATCCAAGGGAACATCAAGACCCAGTATGTTTCAGGAAGACTCAATAATGTCAACTTTCAATGGGCCTTGATTGATAATGGCTCCAAGATTAACCTCATCCCAATTCAAACCCTCTGACATTTGGGATATAGTGAAGGAGACTTATCTCCCACAAATTTGACCATTCAAGGGTAAGATAAGCATGATAAAAGACCCCTAAGGAAGATAAAACTTGAATCTTGGTTTGGAGATCTCAAATCTGACACTGATTTTATGGTTATCCAGAAAAACACCACATACAATTTCCTTCTTGGAAGGCTCTAGCTCTATAGGCACATGGTGGTACCATCAAAATTCTATCAATGTCTGAAATACCCCATCAATGAAAAGGCCAGAATACTACATGGTGAAAACTCCCCCTTTGAAAATTGAGGATCAGCATATGCTTAAGAAAATTTATATTAAATGGGAGGAAAAAACTTATGAAAGATGGTGATATACATGTTTCATCCCCTAATGGCTTGGGGAATTCCCCTGAAAATCCTTGGAATATAGTTGATAACGAATATGTTCTCACCATAAATTGAGTCGAGGTAATAGACCTAGTCCCACATATCCAAGCTCCTCCAGTCCCTAAAGACTGTGTAAAAAACAATCAGCTCTGACATCTCTCTACAACGACTCAGGAAACATGGGATGATAATGTCTCTTTTCATGGACTCTCTCACCCTGATAGTGACAGAGAGGCCCCCAGATTTCCAACTTCATCTTGAAATGTCTCTACATACTTAGAAGTGAATGAAGGTGAGGATTAACTCAAGAACACCCCTCCCACATTTGAGGAAGGCATCTCCACCACCATTGACGAGCTCAAAAAGATAAACCTAGGAATATAAGAAGACTTGTGACCTATACTGATTAGTTCCTCCATGCCCCTCGAAGAGCATGAAATTTACATTTCATTTCTCAAGAAACATTGATATGTTTTCTCTTGTAACTATTCATAAATTCCCGAAATGAATCCATATGTGGTTATGCACCATCTCAGATCACTTGATGAGCATCGAGGCTTTAAGCATGATGCCAGGAGAATGAATCCCTCTCATTCCACCAATGTAGAGGTGGATGTTAAAAACTAATCAATGCTAACTTTTTTCAAGAAGTGAAATTCCCAATATGGCTCACCAACATCGTCCCTGTCAAGAAAAATAATTGTATTATAAGGGTCTTTATCTATTTTAGGGAACTTTTTCAGAATTTCCCAAAGGATGAATTCACTTTTCTGATCACATAACACTTGATTGTTACAAATTCTGGATTCAAATCCTTTTCCTTCATGGATAGGTATTTAGGGTACAATCAAATAAATATAGCCCTTGAAGATGAAGAATCCACATCCTTTAGAGCACCACAGGGGATCTTTTTCTATCAGGTGATGCCCTTCATCTTAAAGAAAATAGACTCCATATATGCACAGGGCTCGAGTCCCGCCAGACTCGGACACTGTGCATATTATGCATAGGGAGATTCAAATTCGTTTCTTAGCTGGGGAATGTGCGGCACACGCTGGCTTGGCAGAGCCCCCAATGGGCCCAAGCGTGTTACCCTTACACACGTTTTGCCCCATAGGGTGCAGTTTAGTGGTTCTGCCCCTGCTGTACCTGTGGTGGTGAGTTGAGGAGGTCCTGGTTTCGAGCCTCTGTGTCTGCAGATTTTCTTTCCTTTCTTCCCCTCCCCCCAGACCTACCATGTATATTTAATCCATTCCTAGAAAGAATAGATCAATGTTATGTCGAAGACTTGGTGGTCAAATCCCGATAGTGATTCGATCACTTCATAGATCTTCAAACAAACTTCAAAAATCTATGATGATAAAATATGAAGAGGAATCCACTAAAATGAACCTTTGGGGTAACATCAGGGAAGTTACTTGGTTATCTAGTATGTCACCATGACATCAAATTAGACCTAGAGAAGACTAATTATATTTTAGCAATGTAACACCATAAAAATCTCAAATAACTGAGGTGGATCCTAGGGAACCTCACTTATATTCATCAATTCATAACCAACTTGGTCGGTAAAGCTCTCCCCTTCACCAGTATAATGAAGAATGGGACCACCTATCAATGGGACAATGAATACTAAGAAGCCTTCAAAATTCTCAAGAAGTATTTAAAATTCCCACCGGTTCTCAAGATTTTGTTTGGAAAGAGGCCACTCATCTTGTATGTGGCCTCCATAGAACACTCACTAGGCACCCACCTCAAACATAAAAATTATACAGGGAGTGAGAACAGTCTCTACTACCTCATCCCAATAATGCTAGGTACTGAGACCCGATACTCTGATGTCGAGAAGAACTGCCTTTCACTCATCATTTTAGGGGAAAATATAAGGCATTACTTGCACCACCATAAATTATATATGGTATCTTGTATTAATCTGCTCAAGTACATCCTTGGATGTCCTATGTTGATTGGGAACTTAGCTCGATGGGAGGTCATTTTTCAAAAACATAACATCAAATTCATGTCTTAAAAATTAGTAAAAGGGAAAGACCTGGCTGATTTCCTTGTAGCACATCCTGCCCTGAAGAATACAATAGTGGACACAAAACATTAGGATGAGGTCTTATAAGCCCATAATACCCCCACAAAAATAGAAGATGTATTTTGACGGTGCCTCCCAGAGCCCCTTCAAAAAAGGATGGAAAACCCAAAGCTCAATCGGGTTTGATTAAGGATTGTATTTGTTTCTACAATCAAAGTACTTTTTTCCTATTATTTATCATTATCCAAAGGCTACAAAAATAATGAGGTAGAATATTGAGCCCTCATTGTTGGCTAGGAACTTCCCTACAGCTGCATATAGCCTACCTAAATATCAAATGGGATTTAGTACTTGTGATAAAGAATTTCAATGACGAATATTACATGAAAAAAGAAGAATTGGCCCCTCTCAATGGATATGTACGGGGACTGATGGAAGAGTTCCCTTGTGAGCCCACATTGCATCATGTTCTCTTGATCACAGAATGCATGTGCTGATGTGCTGGCTAATGTACCCACTGTCCTGACTGACCCTGATTAGGAGGAAGCAACCTTCCATATCACATATTGAAGAATGGTCTCATCAATTGCCATATTTGATATGAAATAAATAAATCTGGTCAGGGATACCCCAGAGCATGATGAATTGGTTTCCACCCTTAGATGGATGGAGCCCATAATAGACTATCTCTAAAATGGGACTCTCCCAAAAGACCAATATAGAAGGGAACATATTCAGTACTGTGTGGGAAATTTTACCCTAAAGGATGGCCCAAATGAATAGATGGCCCTCTACATGCATGGATTTGATGGAATCATCCTCATATGCATAATGGAAAGAGATATTCTCATCATCATGGGAGAAATACATACAAACTCCTACGGCGCCCATCATTCTGGGACTAGGCTATCCCACCAAATCATAAGTCTATGTTATTACTGGAAAACCATGATACATGATTACATAAAATTAACCATGAAATTTCATGCATATGAGATGCATGAAAACTTCATCCATAAATCCCTCATAATTGCTACATCCATCTAAATATTCCTGTCCATTCTCTGTTTGGTGAATGGATCTTGTGGGGCCATATCCCCCAGTAACTAATAAGAAGTTAAAGTACATCCTTACTCCTACTGATTTACTTTCTAAATGGTCTGATGCAATACCCCCCAAGGAATTCAGGATGGAGAATATCATTAACTTTTTGAAGTCTCATATCATCACTAGGTTTAGGGTCCCTCAAAAAATATTGATAGACAACGACACTAAATTATGTTCTACATAGTTGAAGAAATTGTACCAACAATACGATATCGAATCTAATCACTCATCTTGTTACCATGCAGTGAAAAATGGATAGATAGAGGCCTTCAATAAGACCATGTCTGGTATACTCTATAAGACGGTGAAAAAGTATAATAGATCTTGGCCAGATAGGATCCTCCATGCTTTATGGTCCACTGCACCACCACACGTACGTCTACACAAGAAACTACATATTCATTGGTGTACGGGACCAAGGCAATGTTACCCATAGATGTACATCTACCTTATCTCTAAATAAGATTTTGCAGATAGCACTCAGATGCTGAGAAATCACAAAAGTTACTGGATGAATTAGATCATCTCGATGAGAACAGGTTGCATACATTGCACAACATTGAAATCCATCAGAATCATATCACGCGAGAATTTAATAAAAAGGTTTTCATCTATTAATTTCCCCAAGGAGAACTGGTATTGGATCTCAAAACCCCAATGATACCAGAGTATAAGCCTCCAAAGTTGAAACCTAAATATGAAGGGTCTTACATCATACATAAGGTCTATCACAACAGAGCTTACTCATTAGCCACCATGCATGGGGAGCATGTTATACCACCCACTAATGTGATATTTCTCAATAAATAATTTTCATAGTTTCCATCAAGTGTAAGGTCCAAAAAAAAGACTTTAAATACCACAGTGTCTCACATCCTAACCACATGATGTTAAACTATATGGAGATATCCTGACCACATGAAACTAAACTGTATGGAAGAAGACCTCACCACATGACGTTAAACTACATGGATAAATTTCTCACTGCATGATGTTAAAATTCACAAAAACACCATCTCACTAAAGAATCACCACACATGATCCAGATCTGTGCAGAGGATGAAATTCCTACATCCCCGTATGAAATCCTCCTGGGGAATCTCTTCAACCAAGAACAACATACAGCTTTATTATTGTCATGACATGATATATAGTTATGCTCAAACCTCTCTCTTGGGCCTAGGTACAACCTTCTTTTTCCTTCATGTAGGGTGATCCATTTCCTTATCATAATATGTTAAACTGTACATCTAATGTCCCATATATAATACATTAAACTGCATGAGTTTCTATAACTATCTAAGGCTTGATTCTCATTTTCATTGAGATACATAGGGACACCTCGATCCTATATCTTGGTCCTTCCACCACATGATATAAAATACCCATATCATGTACATAATTTCCTCTGAATAGTGAGAGGAACCCTTTCCATTCCTTTTTTCTCACACCGAGAATAGCCCATGTGAGATTAGGATTTTCAGTAAGGAATTCCCCACACAAACAAGTCATATAATCTCATGAAAGAATCATCATGGTCTTGAATGCAAGACCATAAAAGGCATACCATGATTCCTCACTATATGATGTTAAACTGAAAGGTTGATGTCCCTTACATAACATAAAACTATACATAACTATGAACCTTTCCAGAGAGAACCACCATTGTTGGTTTTGGTCTCCTACCACACCTCTATTCTAGAACTAACTATGGATTTATTCTCATATTCATTGAGATTCATAAGGATGCCTCGATTCAATATCATGGTCCAGCCACAAAAAGATACAAAATGCCACTTCATTGCATATAGTCCGGACTTTATAGGGAAATTCATTCCTCAAGAACTATGTTTGGATTGATTACTATTACAATATGATACATAGTGATGCCAAGATCTCCATCGTTGGGTCAATCTACAATTCCCATTTTCACATTGAGAAGCCTATGTACTTACTGCATGACATTAAACTACACAATTATAGAAGAAATACATGTGGATTGATTCCATTCATCAAATGATACATAGGGATGCTTGGATATCCAATCCTAGGCCCAGCTACAACAATAAATGGAAACAATAACCCCTATGCATACAGGTCAGACCCGTGTAAAGATTTTCTCATTCAAGAAATACGTTTGGATTGATTCTTATCATCACAGGATATCTAGTGATTCCCAAGTCTCCAGTCACAACACTATCTACAAAAAATGATGAAAAAATTCATCCCAACTACATTGGGATTGATTCACACAAGCTCATTTTTCCTATATATGATCCATAACTATATACAAATTGTTTATGCATGAAATATATCATGAACGAATTTTCCACAGTTGTTCCCATGTCCCTACCACATGATGTAAACTATAAGGAAAATTTCATGGCCACAAGACATTAAAACTGACCCAAAAAAGTCCTTACCACATGATGATAAACTGCATGGAAAACTTCCTTACAGCATGATGTTAAACTACATGGAGAACGTCCCCACTACATGATAATAATATGTGCAGGCCATCACCCATTTTTCATCCCATATCAAGGGACCACATGAGCCTTACCATGTTAATCCAGAGTATGGGTTGCTTCCAACATCTTTTAAAAGCACCTCAATCCATAAATCATACTTCATATATCGAGTGAATCAGGTTTCCAAAACCTTTCACGGCCCTTGGAAGAGATACTTGGATTCAAGGGTCCCTTTACTTGACTATGAATGTATGCCTATGTGTCACGAACAAACATGGGTCACCATCTAACCTGGTGACCGATCTGGTCCACAACAATTCTAGAAGGGTGTTTCCAATCCCCACGGGCTGGAATAAGTGCTCGGGTATCAAATAAAATAGGAGGTAACGATTTACCCGAATTTACCATAGTAAAAAGAACAAAAAAACTAATAATTCAGATCTAAAAAATCAACCAAAATCACCCTTAACAATGACTAGATTTTAAGTTTTCAAACTAAATAAAACAAAAAATGGGCAATGACTAAAAGGGAAAAATAGGAAAATTCCCCAAACCTCCATGCAATAAGAGGAGCACATCCCCAAACCTCCACCACCAAGATCCACTATAAACTCAACCTTCCAACACTACATGCCTTGCCCTAACCTGAAACAAATAGACAACGGGGTCTGCACACACCCAAAGGTTTATGTAGGGTGTGAGCCAAATCCCACTAGGATTCCACCCAATAAATGATTCCATGCTATAAACATTAAAAGAAAGATAACATGAAATTTTTATAAATAAAAGAAATGTTAGAGACAATTTTAAGGAGAACTAATTTTAAACAAAACAAACTTGAATGAAAGATAACTTTAAATGAAGAACAATTTGAGTGGAGAAACTTTAAATGGGAAATAATTTTAATTAAAGAAACTTTAAAATGGAAATGTACTTACTTTTGAAATCACCAAACCAACATACTGTATGTCGACGGTAAGTGTGATATAGTTAATGAGTACTAGTCATGAGAAAAGCCCCTGGGCCCTAGCTAGAAATGGGGCACTACGCACATCATATCTCAGTGAAATGTGGTATAAAAACCACAACCAACAACATTATTGTGCACGATCCACTAGTGGGGAACACACCCATAACCTAGTGGTCTCCAATCATGATCCATGTTTAGTTAGTACTGTTATCGTCAATCCTGCTAAGTTAAAACCAGGCACAACTACTTCCAAATCACTATCATACTAGTCCTAGTCCACCCACCTAGATACTCGGGATTCCCTTCTTGAGATCAATTAAGTTCCACATGTCACATAATATATCACTTTCACATTTCACAAGGCAAACATGGCACTACACACACAAAATCCACCACTTGCACATCAAAATCCATTTTTGAAAACATACACACACCAAAACATTTCCCAAATATGCTTCACACCTTTTATATAATTTAATAAACCATTATAAAAATTTATAAAACAATTTCAATAAACACCTCAAATGATTTTACACCAAAAGTGTACCTGAAACCCTCTTTAAAAATCAACTGCACATAAATGTTATATCAAAACACAATTTTCAGACCATACATACTTTAGTAAACCAATTTCATGCTTTATAAAATGACATCAAATGACACACAAGGGTTTGCACAAGAAAAATACCTAATTTAACTTAAAACTTACACTTTAAAAATTAAACGCATGCTCAATCATACCAAATATCACTTTCATGTCACATGTATAATTTAAAAATTCGTTTAACCAATGTATAAAGCATTAACAAATGGAACAACCAATGTTTGCACCAAAAACACACCCAGTTTCATATAAAAACGCCACTTTAAAACCAAAAATGTATTCAAATCTTCCAAAAAATACTTTCACACCATCTAAATAATTCAATAAATCATTTCAAGAAAAACCAAAAGGACTTTACACCAAAATACTCCCAAAATACCCTTTTTAAAACCAAACATACATCATAACTTTCCCAAAATATGATTCTCATCACATACACAATCTAATAGATTATTTACCCAATTTATAAAAATGATAATAAGTGACCTAACATTGGTTTACACAAAAAAACTCACCCAATTCCTCATGGAAGCCCCATTTGAGCACACAAAAATATCAAATCCTTTAATAAATCACAGTCACACCACACATGACAATCATAAAACCTATAAAAATGAACAAGCAAGAATTTTAAACTCATAAAAAATGTTTAAACATAGAATCACCTACCTCAGGTGTAGAAATCCCCAAAATTCGGTGTGAAACTCCAATCGCACCCTAATTTCACTGCAAGGAAACACAATTGAACCCAAAAATACCAAGATCATACCCTAAACAAAACAAAACCCTAGCCGTAGATAAGCTTAAAACCTAAGGAGAGAGTGAAGATATTGACCTAGTGTAGATCGTGCAAGGGGGAATCCCCCAGAGAAGAGTCGTGCGCTAGGGGGGGGGGGGGGGGGTCGTCGGAGGTCGCACACGCAGGGGGCCGCACCGGTAGGGGCTTGCATCAGAAGGAAAGATTGTGCAAGAGTGCTGCGAGGGGAGTAGGGTGGTGCGAGGATAGTGCGAGGGAGGTTGCCGAAGCTACTAGCTAGAAATGGGGCACCGATAGGGAAAGGGTCGTCCAATAATGGGGAATGGAGATTGGCACACATAGCAGGTGGGAAGGAGAGGCGCGACGGGAGAGGAAGGAGAGGAAGAGGGAAGATAAAGAAAAAAGAAAAAAAAATAAAAGGGGAGAGAAAAAAAATAAAAAAGTAAAGAAAAATAAAACCTAGAAAAACCTAAATACAACAACAACAACAACAACAACAATAATAATAATATGGTTAAGAATATTAATATTATTAACACCAATAATAATTATAATATTAACAATATTAACATTATTAGCACCGATAATAATATTAATATTATTAACACTATTAATAATAATAATAATACTAACACTAATAATAATAATAATAATCTATAAAATCATTATTATCATTATTATTAAAACCAGTTTTTTTTAAATTTTATTTCATGCCTCTTACTTTTTTTATTATTATTTCTTTAATTCATTATTTATTTTTAATGCTGGGTAATCGCGTGATTACCCCAAATAGCTCAACTGACCGTGTGTCGACCATGTGGTGGCTTCTGGCCATTATATAAGTGAAAGCACGAGTACTTGGGTTGACCACACAGCTTCTGATAACCATACAGTGTTCGCACACCAACCTAAAACGTGCAAAATTTCCAAACTTAAATAATTTAAATTGGGACCCAAACCCAAAATTCGACAAAGATATCTCAAAACCTCAAACCCATCACATCTTGTTCCTGAGAAAAACAACTATGACTCGACCAGGACCGGGACCAAGGATAAATTAAAAATTGGGTGTGACAATTCTCCCCACCATAATGCTTTCCGCCCCAAGAAATCCATCCCACAATTTTTTAGAAAACCGAACCGGTACACCCTCTTAGCTCAAATAGGTTCCCAACAAACAATAAGAGAGTGCAGCAAGAACACTATCAACAAAGAGAAAGGACTTGAAAAAAAACTCAAGAGTCCCAAAATGACCTCCCCACCAAGTGACGCCCACCCCCAAAAGTCAAGACACCTCCATTTGATAATCAAAATATAGAAACTCTCACAATGCACCATTAAATATCCAAAGACAAAACACCTTAAACATTCTCCAAGAATCTCACGCATTATACCAGAAAAAAACAATGAACTCAATGAGGCTACCAAAACCTTAATTCACAATACTGTTGTGTGCACAGTTCGAACCCAATGTTTACTAAAGAAAGGTTCTTGGGGTTGGATAGCTCCGAACAAGACTACCAACCGCCAAACCAACACCAGGGACAAAACTGAATTGCTAAGACAGAGAAGCTAGAGTAGAATCTCCACCATAAGAGGCAACTAACACCTGAGATGGAATTGGGATACCAATATGGGGAGGTCCGAACAGACTCCCCACCATAAAAAAATGGCTAACATTGATTTACATTCGAGGAAATTTCAGCGATAAACCACGATGGGTCTCCCCAACATAGAGACCAACTAGATAAACTGACTAGCATGGATCGACACTGAAATCCCGACACGAGCTAATTTGGGAGATTCTTGCACGACATGATACACTTTGAGAAATAGGATCCTCAAGATCCCTCCATCCAATGGGACCATTCAGAATGTAATGGATACGCAAAAATCTTAAACTGTCTCCATTTCCCAAACTAAAGATAGACACTGAACCAAGGTCCCTTAATACCATGGGGGTTCCTAACTATGTGTCATCTTCACTCAAAGACCTATGGTAAGAGCTCTGATTATTGAAGCATCTCTTTCCTCACAGTTAGGCACTGAAAACCCCCAATCGAAAATTCTTATTTTGACACAAGAAACTGCACCACGATCCAACAACACCAGCAGAACACAACACACCCTACAACCTACTTTACTCAACATGGAACTTCATCGCAAAAAGTACTTACAAGATTCCCATGCATCATCCCTTTCAACATCAAATGAGAAGTTTAAAAAGGAAGGGCACATAAAAACTGATTTCACATGAAACAAAAAAACTCTGAATTCCCTGAAAGGAACACATGCTTTTGGTAAAATAGAGTCTCTCTAAAGTTCCCACAACATCCACCCTCCCATTTTGGAAAAAACATGACACTTCATAATGCAACCAAACATGACAGTTGCAGCCTAAGATCCCTTATAAGGTAAGGGACCCTAAACTGAGTCCCGGACATCACGCAATTCTTGAAAATGATCTTAACGGCCTTACACAGCCTTATTTTCCACATTGTTAACCAAACACGAACCTTTTCTTGGAAGAACCTGATGATAGGTCCAAAGGCCCTTCCATACACGACCATCACCAACAACCCATACTGCATTCATCTTTCTTTAATTGAATTACCTTCACCTCTCTTAAATAGAACCATTAGGTACAACAGTGTCAAACTTCGCCTTTGATGACTTAGGTAACTTATGAAACTAAGGTCTCTCATCAACCATCCACAACCACTCTTCCGCTACAAGAGGATCAACTTAACTAAAAAGGAGTAGTGTCTAACTAGATTTCCAATGCTTAAGAGGAAAGTCCTAATGTTGATCTACTGGAGGGTCTTCCAATGGTGAATCACACATGGCCACACTTCAAACCTGAATTAATTCTTTATGGGGGCATGCACTAGACAAGAAAGAAAATTGAGGACCCAATAAAGTTGGTCTATTAGCCAAGACATATCCCAAGTGAACACCAAGCATACAAAGGGAACCACTATGAGGGATTCCCAAAGAAATTTTTAGAAGAATCCACTAACCACACATTTTCACACCAACTTACCAATAAGAACTCAGACTCAAGACACAAGTCGCCCAGAAAATATTCTAGACTCCAAACACCTTGCAAACAACATTCAAAAAATTCAAAAAGACACACCACGCAATCACCGATTATCAAAAAACCAAATTTTCCTTAAAAATTATGTTTGAAAAAATGAATAAGGCTGGTGGGTTTCACAATCACCAATGGTGTCTCATGGGACTAACACATGCATGTTTCTATGCCACACTAGGAACCCACCTCATGTTCATCCAGGAACTCATCCACTCATGTCATTTACCATCCACATTTCCATATATACCCCTGCAAGTGGTCACTCGTGAGAACACCAAAGACCAAAAACAAATTGTTCCACTTTTTGAAACAAAAAAAAATCAACCCACACTTTTAAAACCCTTCACATAAATTTCAAAGAATTTCCATTTTCAAACATTTTCAACTACACAAAAAACCTCACTTAATTATCAACCATTTAATTAAAAACTCATTATTCTCATTTAAAAAAAAGTTTCCAAAACCCCTTTTCGAAAATAAAATTTCATTTCCCCAAATGACTATCTTTTAATAAACAACAAACATTATTTATAAAAACTCACCCATGATAAACTCATCCCCTCTGCAAAAAAAATCATTTTACAAAGGTTCAAATCTCTAAAACATCCTTTTGGTAAAATCTAAAAATTTACTTTCCACCTCCAAAAAACCAAATCATCCTTACATAAAAATCAAATTACCATAATTCCATAATAAAGAGACGTAGAATAATGCAAGAGGAAACCAATGTCGGCAGGTGACTTGGACATATGGTTGGTGGCCATATGTCAATCACTCTATCATAATAGAGAGTATTCTAGGACAACATCCCCGGACCCACATGGGTTTCCAGGCCCAACGAGCTCACTGAGACCATTGACCCAACTCCCATTTCATTTCCCAAACAACAAGTGACCACAAGGGACAAAGAACTCAGATGGAACCCTACTTCCCCTAGTGACTAGAGTCCCGTCATGAGGTTTGTTGGCCAAGCACCCCACTCGCAACTAGAACATTAAGTCATGAAAATCCTAGCACATGTATACCTAGAGTCTTCTCCAAGGAACAAGTTTCAAAAGAGAAAACCTACCTTTGATACCATTTTTTCATGAACCAACTTGGGTATCCATCAAACCCAATGCCCAAACCAGTCTTTGACAAGGCCTGATGGGTGTTCTCGATCCCCACAGGGTTGAAAAAGTGCCCTAGTATAAAATAAAACAAGAGGGAATGATTTAACCAAATTTACCAAAGTAAAAATACCAAAAAAATAAAATAATTCAGATCTATAAATTCAACTAAACTCACCCTTAACAATTACCATATTTTAAGTTTACAAACTAAAACAAACCAAAAAGGGAAAACGACAAAAAGGGAAAACTAAGACAACTCCCCAAACCTCCGTGCAATAATAGGGGCACATCCTTAAGAAGCCACCACCAAGATCTAGAACAAGAGACACTAGAAACCTGACCTCCCAACATGACATCCCTTTCCTTAACCTAAAACAAATAGACAACGGGGTCTGAATACACACAAAGGTATATGTAGGGTGTGAGCCAAATCTCAATAGTATGCCATGCAAGAAAAGATTCCAAGCTATAAGCATTAAAAGACAAATAAATTTCATGTTTTATAAATAAATGAAATGCTATAGACAATTTTAACGAGAACTACTTTTAAACAAGATGACTTTGAATGAGAGTTACCTTTAAATGAAGAACAATTTGAGGGGAGAAACTTTAAATGATTTTTTAAGGTAAATGCACTTAATTTTGGAACTACCAACCCAACATACCATATGCCGATGGTAGGTGCGATATAGTCAATGATGACTAGTCACGGGAAAATCCCCTAGGCACTAGATAGCAATGGTAAACTAGGAACATTGTATCTCGGTGAAATGTGGTATAGAAATCATGACCAATAGCATTCTCGTGCATGATCCACTAGTAGGGAACAAACCCATAACCTAGTGGTCTTCAATCACCGTCCATGTATAGTTACTGTGGTTATTTTCAATCCCACTAAGTGAAACTGGGCCGCAGTCACTTCCAAATCACTAGCATACTAGTCCTAGTCATCCCACCTAGATACACGGGCTTCCTTTTTGTGCTAAATCAAGTTCCACATGTCACATAATATATCACTTTCACATTTCACAAGCCAAAGAAGGCACTACACACAAAAAAGCAACCACTTGCAAATAAAAATCCATTTTTGAAAATATACGCACACCAAAACATTTCCCAAATATGCTTCACACCTTTTATATAATTTAATAAACCATTATAACAATTTATAAAACAATTTAAATAAACACCCCAAATGATTTTACACAAAAAGTGCACCTGAAACCCTTTTTGAAAATCAAGCACACATCAATGATATATCGAAACAAAATTTTCATCCCACACATAGTTTAATAAACTAATTACATTCTTTATAAAATGACATCAAATGGAACATAAGGGTTTTCACATGAAAAATACCAAATTTCACATAAAACTGTCACTTTAAAAATTAAACGAATGTCAATCATACCAAATACCACTTTGGCATCACATGATTAATCTAGCAATTCATTTAAACAATGTATACAGCATTAAAAAATGGTGAAACCAAAGTTTTCACCAAAAACACACCCAATTTCATATAAAAACGCCACTTTAAAACCAAAATCATATTCAACTCTTCCAAAAATTACTTTTGAACCATCTAAATAATTAATTAAATCATTTAGACTATTTATTAAATCATTTAAAGAAAAATCAAAAGGAATTTTCTCCAAAATATAACCAAAATCTCCTTTTTAAAACCAAACGCACATTATAACTTTTCCGAAATATGATTCGCATTACATACAAAATTTATAAAAATGCCAATAAGTGGCCTAAAAAAGGATTACACATAAACCTCATCTGATTTCTCATGAAAAAACCCATTTTTGCACCAAAAACATAACAAATCCTTCCGTAAATATCATTCGCACCGCACATGAAAATCATAGAATATGTAAAAATGCACAAGAAATCATTTTAAATTCATCAAAAAATGTTTAAACACGGAATCACCTACCTCATGTGTAGAAATCCCTAAAATTTGGTGTGACACTCCAATTTCACCCTAATTGAACCACACGAAAATGAAATTGAACCCTAATCAAGGAGATCGAACCCAAAAATATCAAGATCAAACCCTAAAAAATAAAACCCTAGCTGCGAAGAAGCCAAAACCCTAAGGAGGGAGTGAAGAGTCTTACCAAGTGTAGATCATGAGAGGGGGAAGGCATCGAGGAGGAGTCGCACACTAAGGGGGTTCATCGGAGGTCGCACCGGCATGGGGTTGTGCCGAAGAATAAGTTTTATCGGCATGGCCTTATGTCGTCATGGGCTTTCCCCAATAGGAGGGGCGGTGCGAGGGATGTGCGGGGGGAGTAGGGCAGTGTGAGGGCGGCACGAAGGAGGTCTCTGGAGCTACTCGCTGGATATGAGGCACCAACAGGGTAAGGGACAACCCGCAAAGGGGAAGGGAGGTAGGGCAACGACGCACACAGTAGGTGGGAAGGAGAGGCATGATGGGAGAGGATGGAGAGGAAGAGGGAAGAAAAAGAAAAAAGGAAGAAAAAAGGGGG
This sequence comes from Viscum album, assembly GCA_963277665.1. Classification (NCBI taxonomy): domain Eukaryota; kingdom Viridiplantae; phylum Streptophyta; class Magnoliopsida; order Santalales; family Viscaceae; genus Viscum; species Viscum album. The sequence goes on along the minus strand of OY728153.1, from coordinate 565,385,379 downwards.
AAAGAAAAAAATAAAATAAAAATAAAAAAGGAAAGAAAAATGAAACCTAAAAAAACCTAAATTCAATAATAATAATAATAATAATATGGTTAATAATAATATTATTATTATTACCAATAATAATAATATTAACAATAAAAAATAATATTAACATTATTTGCACCAATAATAATATTAATATTATTAACACTAATAATAATATTAATATTATTAACACTAATAAAAATAAAAATAATATTCTCTAATAACATTATTATCATTATTATTAAAAAAAATTAAAAACAAAATATTTCACGCCACTTACTTTATTTTATTATTATTATTCATTTAATGCATTATTTATTTTTGTGGGGAAACCATGTGGTTACCCTGCATGGCTCAAGCGACCATGTGGGGACCATACAGTAGCTTTTGTTTATTCTAGAAGTAACTGCATGGGTACCCGGGCTAACCACATGACTTCCACTAACCGTGCGGTGTTTGCGCACCATCTAAAAACCTGCAAAATTTTCAAACTTCAAAACATTAAACCGGGACCCAAACCCAAAATTTGACAAAGATATCCAAAAACCTCAAACTCGTCACACCTAGTTCCCAATAAAAACAACTGAGACTTGACCAGGACTCGGACAAAGGCTAAATTAAAACTCAAGTGTGACATTATGGTTCATGCATACGTGACTATGCTCATCAACCAAATACATCACTATGAAAAATCGATTTTCAATCCTCTAAAATTACCGTTGAAGAACTCAACACCTCAGTGTGATCTGAACTACTCTTAATATGATTGTCTCACATCATTACTCATGACCTGAGGACCTTGATCCATAATTTACAACATTTTCATCCCCTGCCCAGAAGAATGTTGGAGTAATCTTAACCCTGGGTATCCTAATAAGGATATTGTGTATCATTCCCCATATTAGGTCCATGTGCGTGATGACCTTAAACTTCTTTCACTATTGGTCAAAGCAGTATGACCTTAAACTCTAGCCTATAATGGTCCAAATTGCAAGACCTTAATTTCTAGAGAAAGAGACATGAAACTCTTTAGATCGAAAACCCGCAAAGGGAAGTTTGAGAATTTTTTTTCTTCACTCACTAAAATTAGCATCTATAGAGTTTAATAAAAAGTTAGGGCATAAATGAATAAGGAATAAAGATGATGTTTTTTTTGATTCGTGGATTTAGTTTCTAGGTCTTCCACAATTTCACCGTGTGGAAACTCTGCTATATGAAACCTCATCTCATTGAGTATAACTTCTCAAGAGATGGTATTCCTGAGTATATCTCTTTTTTCCACTATTATAACTTGAAATCTTGTATGGTAAGAATATCATAATCTAAATTATGTTAATACTGCTCTTAATAGGTTTAATTCTAGTAACTGGAACATATTGTGGTGTTTAACTACTTCTTAGCTACCGCAAAAGCTGCAATGTACTCACTATTTGTAGATATGTCTACCACTAGCTTTTATGATTTTTTGTTGCTCATCAAATTATCCTAATTTTGATATTATATCACATGGATCTAAGGAATATTAGTTCGTGTCCCCTAAAAATTAGTATCCTTTCTTCTCAACATACCAGGGTATATATCCTTTGTACTTTTCGAAGTGAAAATGGATAGTTCTGACTGCTTCCCTTGCAGTGTGCCTGGATATAGCTGATATATTCCTACTATAAATTTTATCTTGGACATGTCAATTCTTGTTCATATCATGGAATATGTGATTGATCCACTGCATAATCGCATGGAATTCAACTCGCCGCATTAATCTCCTCCCATGTCCTGAACATGTCAACCTAGAGAGAGATATTCCATGTCACATTGGAAACAACTATAAATCTAATCATTCTAACTTATATTTTTAAATACCATGTCACTATATGTACAATTGACTATGTCCAAGAAACTGTTATATCTACCTCAGTAGATCATGTTCCCTTGAACTTAGGTTACTATATTATGTCAATCACTATATATTATACTTCATCATGTTCTTTACCAAGTGTAAGATAAATATTTGTTTTCCATATGTTTCTGAACATATTTTACATGGAAAACATGGGATCTCCCACTAAACTTTGATAGAAACATGGAAAACATTCATTCCAAATGAATATTCTATTATCTTGTTTCTTACTTCAATCCTAAACTGGATTTTAGTAACTTGAAACCTTTATTAGAATTCTATGAAGTGATCATACCTTTTATGGTTGCATTGTACAGACCGCTTCCACAAATGGTGGTCATGACATCTAATTCTTAATAAAATGATCATAGATATTAGATATCAAAATTAAAATCATAATGGATTTGGGAATAACGAATTGGTGTAACCAATCGATCCTTATTGGTACTACACGTGTACCATCCATGTATAATCCCATTTGAATACCCAGCACATTATTCAAAATAATATGTCCCTTTGCAATTTGACACATGGAATCCATTGTTTAATTTTAATTAATATTCTCAATATTATCTAATTTCCATATACTTCTTACTTGTAGGATTTATTATTCTCATTGAATAATTTATCACCGACCATGGTGAATACAAAACCATTACTATGGTTTTAACCTTCCTATGTAGTATGTGTGTCTCTAGAACATTTCTATTCCACATGCAGTTTTTTAACTAGTTACTATGCTAATTACATGTGCATCTCTAGCACTGACTAAATGCAATTCAATCTATCTCCCATTATCTCAAATAGAGATGCGCACCCTTATATAGAAATGTAGTCTACCACTAGACTACACTTTTCTATCTTAGGGATTTATGTAATATCCTAAGGAACCATTATTTTAATTACTTAGATGAACATTTTGTTTTTCTTGATGCAAGTTTGTTTATATCCTAACAAACTCTATTCATCTAAACACGTGTCATATAACATAATGTATTTTTATCGTACTATGAATCATATGATATCTATTTTTTATTATAGTTGGTATATGGTTATGAGATATTTCCATTATTTTTAATGTATGTTATGAAATATAATGGAAGTTTCTATAAGTTGCAACATTGATGCTACTTACATCATAACTGTGATGCATAAAATGTGTGTTTAGGAATTTATCCAAACGGCATTTTTTTATCAATGATAACATGTAATAATTCATCATCAATCCTACTCATTTACATCAATTTCTTGATATAGATAAGGTAACATGCATTTAGAAATTACTCCAAACTACATTATATTGATCAATGATTTCTTGATCAATATATTGTTCGGAATGCCTGCCTGAAGAAAATTATATCTTATGACCATGCATATACCATACTTCAATTTCATATTCCTTAATCACTTAAATTAATCTAAATTTATATATTTACAACTAGCTTACCCTTGGAATAGTTCTCACTCTCCCATTGAACTAATTCTGAAAGCTTTGTGGATTTCCTTTATTTATTAACATTCATTTGTCCAAAAATAAGTATATATGTTGATAATACCTATGGTTTTTAGATAGGATGACTCTAAATACCATACTGGGTATACCCTAGACATATACTTTTAGTTTTTCTTGATAAATATTTAATGCTCCATAACTGGGTAAATAAGTCTTACATTTTAAATTCATCTTGTATTGCCTATGATTCAAGTATGAAAGAACTATTGGTTGAGAATTAGATACCAAAAATAATATTCATTCCTAAACAATGAATAATGTCTCATAGAGTCTAATGGACACATGAGATAAATGTTTTTTATAATCAATAATAGCTTGACTTGGATCATTAACTTGGAAATGAGAAGCTATGTTTTTCTCACCATGGACTTAGGAATCATCATTTCTCAGCTACTTGGATAATAGAACTTACTTATTTTAATGTTTATTTTACATTTATGTGATGAATATGCCTGAAGAAGAAGTGATACCATACTTATTTAATTCATTTTATTGCATTTAAACATCCATGGTCTTATTTCATGATTTGCAATTACAATAAAATCCTCTTGAAATCCAACTTCATTTCATTTAATGACGTAGGGAATGTGCTTTTGGCGTGTCACTTTCCAGGGGCCTTTTCACCTAGTCTTTCAATTTTTTCTTCATAAGAACTAAATATGATACTTTCTTTTTTGTTATTATTTACTTGTAGAACCTTACCTAAAAATTTAACGAAGCATTTACTCAATACTATTCGTTTTGTAACCTAAAATGAGGCTTGAGTAAATGGGTGAAAATGATATGAGAAAGGGATCTATTGAAAGATCATAATTCATATTTCAATTTACACATGTCCAGTGTAAACATCACCTTAGTCACATCTTTCTTTATTTTCTCCTTGAAAACTTCTTAGAGATGATACTTCATATTATATCATCCATGTCCTGATGTATTGACCACAACTAGCATCAGACGTTGATGATAGCATTATGACATAACCATCACATGCTTAACACATGAGTCTCTTGTAAGCATATTTATCCCCCTCACTTCACGAGGTGGATTAACATGTATAGAGACACCATCACCTTGAATTTCCTATATCATAGTATTGTGTGCAAGTGCCTTTACTATTCTTGGGAATTCATGTTTGTGTGGATATTTACTTGGTCCATTATTTATGATAGTATTTCTTGTGGAATTACTTTTCATTTTCAACAAAAATAAAATTATAGAAGATTAGTAATTTTTATCTTGATTACCTTTTAGACATTTTTTATTAATTTTAAAATGTCGCCCACTATTTTATCGAACCTTAATAACCCCCACTATTAAATTCGGAATAATATGTAGCTTGAGTAATCTAGTAGCAAGGATCCTCAAAACCTCCCCTCATAGTCTATGGCTAGGACACTATTTGGAGAGTTTTAAGATAGGATCTAGGATGGACAACTACTTTAACTGGTGGTTCCTTGATCTATTGAGTAAAGTTCAAGCTTATTGGAATAGTAACTTTATTCCCTCAACTATTTACCTCTAAATTGATAGAAAGTTAACTATGGCTAATCATTGACTACGCACATTAGTTAAGGTGACCCAATACTCTCATGATAACTCCTCGATAGTAAGAGGCACTCTCAACTATCGCTGACGAGCACCCCAAACACCCAGTTTTGTTCAAATGTGAGCAATGGTAGGCATTATGACTTAATATATCTTTGAGAGATTTTATTATTTCTTGAAAAATGAAATCCATTTCTATTAAATATGTTCAATCTATGTTGTCACGCTCCCAACTGAACATGCAATAGAAAAACATACATTGCATTGTTATGCATTTTATCTTGTTTATTATTTTATGTGATTATGAAATAATCATACGCTTGCATAAAACAACAAAAGATGAATAAAGGAAATAAATTCTACTCAACTGGTCTTGAGCTTCTAATTATGATTGATCCATAACAAATCTATCTTGAACAAGGGTGTTTCATACCTGAGTTGAGTCCTGACTCATAGTGCTGCTCACCCCCTGATCCAATGTATTTGATTCTCATATGTATTATTGCCTTGACATGGTGGGGTCCAAATCTTAAGACATCATCATCTATGTACAAATATACTCTTGCACGGGTGAGGGGGCCTAGGGGTGCAATGCATAAGAGGTGTATTGGATGCACAAGCCTTTACACATATTTGAATTAAAGTAAGATGATGTGTAGACTGTCATTTAATTACCTCCTTATTACAATCATCACACAATAAATAATTAAATAATCCATACATGGGTCAATCACTAGCTCAAGACCGGTCGGTATAAATGAATAAACATGCAATAAAAATTAAATTTCGATAAATTTAAAAGTATGAGGGTATTGAAATAAATTAAATGAATTTAGTTAAATTCAAATATTTTATTGTATTCGGTTCCTGTTTTAATTTAATTTTAAATCCAAAAAATAAATTAGATAAATTAATTTAATTTTACCACCCAAATTAAATTAATATTTCGGATTATTAAGATTTTAAACCAAAACTAATTTTATTTAATTTAATTTAAAACTAAAATTAAATTAATCAAATTAATTTAATTTTGATTATGAATTTCAACCGTGCCCCAAATACTCCATGTAGGGGTATTCTAGCATAGGCAGGCCAGTCGGCCCTTTTGAAGGAGGTGGGTGGGACCTTGGCCACAGCTCATGGCGACCCACAAATGACAGAGGAGGGGTGATGACAGCTTCATGCATCGGCAGCGGCGGCCCAAATCTGGGGATCTTCTGGTCAGCGGGAGGGCGTCACAACGCTTGCGTGAGAGAGGTGGAAGCCAGCGGTGGAGCTCACAATGGAGCTAGACCCGACCGATGATGGGGTTCGGGGCGACCACAACTTCTAGATCATGGAGACTGATGAGGAGATGGTGGCGGACGACTATACTTCCCAGATGGTAGGAGTGCGAGGGGTCGGCGATGCGGGCTTCGACCGAGAGGGATGGGCCACCTATGTATAGTGAAGGGGTGCTGCGGGAGAGGAGGAGGTGTGGTCGGGTCCGACTGAGGAGGATGTGGGTTCCACTTTTGTACCAGGTAGTAGCGAGGAGCTCGCCCGGGGGAGGAGGTGGGGATGCTGGGTGAGTTCATGCACCAAAGGAGTGCAAAAGTTGGGTAGAAAAGAGTTATTTGTTTGTTTTGTTTTCCATGGCTCACAGGAAAAACAAATCTTCCAAAGGATGATTATTTTGTTTTGTTGTTTAGATAGTCAAGCAGCCATGATATTTTTTTCAACAGACTCATTAAAGACAATCTTAATATAATAATAATAATTATTATAACATGTTCTTAAAAAACATGAAAAAACATAAATCTAGAAAACACTATTTTGATCCATTTTTTTTTCAAATGACCATAACATGGACTTCCAAAATCAGATCGATGAGCGGTCAGATTTCTTGGAACCGTTTCAGTACCCTATACTTAAAATTTAAAGAAAAATAATTTACATGGCTTAGAAAAACAATGTGATCTATCTAATACAAATTGAAGGTACCAGGGTGCACAACGGAGGTTGGTGGGCTGGGGATTTAAAATTTTTCCATCACACGAGTGATGAAACTTTATCGTACTCAATGATCCATCCTCGATATGGTCTGAGGGTCCCATGTGCTTTAATCAGAGCACAATAAATAAAACAAACGATTACCACGTTTCGATTTGATGTGCGCTCAACCATCGAAATTTATAGTCATTCATTGCTCAAAGGATCCGATGTTCAATCCCTCTAGACCATCCACACACACTTCTCAAATATTTATGTGTTGTTCGTCGGATTCTGTGTGCTAGCATGGAGCTCTGGCGATCACTTCAACACAGCGACGATCACCACGATCCTCTACCATCGATGCATGAAAACGAACTTGGATCATATGCTTGGATTGAGAAATTCTCTCTCTAGAGAGAGACTCTAAATTCCAAAAAATGGAATTCTTATGTAGGGATGATCTTCTCTCCACTTATATAGTGGATGTCAAAATACCTCGTTAGGGTTCCCTGACCCCCATGTAATAATAGTCCACTAAAGAAGTGATATAAATAATTAATTATAATGAACTAAACTACTTCATAAATATTATTTATATTTTATCACATACCTGTAATATATATTAAATATGTTATGTGATAAACCAAAGCCATTAACTCGACTCACAGCTTCGGATAATATTAAACAAAACTGGAAGATTATAATAATATTCGTTTATATAATATTAATCCTTGTATTTACTAATCACTTTTAAATACATTTAATAAATAAATTCAACCCAATTATTATTTACATGAATAATAATGAATTTACCTATTTATTGTGGATTGATGAAACTTGGACAACACTCAGACCCTGTGGTGGGGCCCACCATGTCATGTATTCCTATTCACCAAAATAGTGCAGATTCTCGAATGCGCTATTGTGTATGACCCTCAAGGACCTTATCTCAATAGTAGTGAATAATATTTACAGACTAAGAGTAGAGTCTAGAAACTAATCAATTTTCCTAAAGAGATAAGGAAAATTCATAGCAGTGAAAACCAACCTACAAACATGCACTATTTAATACAATCTCTTTGTCTTTAATATCTTATAAAGTAAGACACACACCCATGTCATCATCCATTATTTCATTATTGTTTGCTGATCTAACTCGGTGAATTTACCTTCAAATTTCATGGCCATGGACTTATGAAGGTACTACCATCCTGATCAACTAGGTCCGAGATATAACGTTCTTAACTTGTTAGGGACAAATCCTTTTTAACTATTCAACCAATCCCATACCACCAATGGCACACCTAACACAAGTTACCTTGTCGCAATTTCATTATCATGGTTTTATCCTTTCATCAAAGTATGAGATCAAATGGCACACATTGGTAATGATTTCAAGTCTGGAGACCAATACACATTTCTATAGATAAGAACATCCAATGAAACACAAAACATGTGGTGTTTCTATTGGCAGGAATCTCCTCATGATCTCACTACTAGATATCACCAAGTGAGAACTTCATGAGAAAAAGTCACAATGCTTATGATCCCCCATCACATGATAGTAAGACATCAACTGTGTCCAGTTAGTATGATGTATCCAGACCATAGGACCATTTTTTAAGATTAATGTTATAGTATCTTGAGGTTCTCATTATAGCTTGGGATATTCTATAACCTTTTGATATGATAAATAATCTATGGAAATTACCATTAAATAGTGGATGAAAAAATTGATACACTATAGTGGTAAGAACACATAATTTATATCTAACTATATAGACGATATGGTAATCAAAATTACTGTTCAAGTTGGGTCTAGGGCACCCATTATTATGACAATAATGGCTCAATACCCTTCTTGAAACATTAACTGACTCCATATGTGTAAGAATACTCAGAAGTACCTTGTCATATGGCTTCAACACATAAGAAACTATCCATTACTTGGGAAATAGATGTATAACTTGGGATACATATAGATGGATTCACTAATTAGATCCTCGTCTTCTGCACATAAAAGATACTTAACCTACAAATCATTTTGTTAGGGTAAATAGTCCCATATAACTATTAGGAAGAGATTTAAGAACATATCTGAAATCAATAAGAGAGTACCATAGTAGGAAACAATTCCCTGAAAAAAGGGTGTGATGAGCCTGACCTCCCATTATATTGACCAATGCGACTTCCCAAGCATCATTGGGTCTGAAACCCCTATTGACCACTGAACTTTGGACAGTATTTCCATACCTAGTTTTGGATGAGGGAACCGTTGGGAGTTCTCGTTAATAATGAAAATGGTGACCTAATGTTATTAGTTGTGCAAGAACTGAACACCTCACAACCCACCATCAGACATAATCGAATCCACCTAGACATGGGTTCCATGTTATCTCTTTCCCAATGAAACAATCTCTATGTCCACATGATCCATGATCGATGTGAAAAATAAGAGTCTGAGGAAGGTTGGGAAAATTTTTATGATAGCACTGGATTGAACCATGTAGGGTCTATACATAGTGGTTTCCCTGATGTTTTGGTTGGACGGGGAATAATGGAGAATATGTCCTCACAAGGGGAAGATATGGTATCTTGGTAGGGTGATTGGGCCATAATAATGCACCCTACATGTCCTTCTTATAACAGGAATCAAAGTCTTTGTAGTTCTGGTATGGTTCCTCACCCAATGATGGACGAAGAAGAGTGACTACACCCAAATGGATTATTTCCTCAAGGTTATGGAATTACACCAACGATTGATGCCCATATTTATAAACAATTGTATCATGACATTGAATTGATCACTACAGATCTCTAGGACCATGTGGTCCATGATCGGTGTGGGATACAAGAGATAATAGATGACCAAATATGTCGCATGAATACAATGGTGATATCATATGGGGACTACACATTGTGGTTTCCATGATATTAAAAAAAATGTAGTCTCATCAAAAGGATATTAGTCTGAATTCCAAAGGAATTGTGGGAATATGTCCAAGTACACCTCCCTGACAAGGCTTTCATGTCCAAAGATGCATGTCCAACATGTCTGAGGATGCGTGGGTATGTCCTGATTGTCTACTTGAGTTTTCCAAGGATGATCATGTAATCCAGTTGACCTTTCCAAGGATCCTTCACATGATCTATGAACTAATCACATAGAGTTCCTGATCTCATCATTTGATCAAGTATGTCATGTACAAAGGGAAACATAATATATGGATGACTTGTCCAAAGGACTTCACATGATCTTCCTGATATGTTTAAAATGGTGTTGTGTGATCTGGATGTCTTGTTTAGAGGAATTTTCATTATTTGTGAACTGATCAAACAGAGTATGTGATCCCATTATTTGATTTTTTTCTGATGCTTTCTTTGGGGCCACACATCACTGGTAACAGACACATGTTTTGTTTCCCCACATTCCCACTTTCCAAAGGAGGTATTTTTCATAAATCTGGTTGGTGATGTATTCTCCTTGAATGAAATAGGATGATAGGATGTCAGTTTCCCCTTCCATGGATTCCACCTTGGAGCTTGTTTCCTAGTCCAGGTCTCCATTATAAATTTGGTTCATGTTCATTAAACTCATTCCCAGTGCCATCTGATGGTGGACACCTATTAATTAAGTACTTATTGATCAACATGGTATAAACCTTCGATTAGAGTAGATAATAATGTTGAGCATGTCTGGGAATCTTGGGATGTTGGTTATGTTGGGGACCTATAAATTCTTCTTCTTTTAGAGTGAGTGAATCTCATATATTAGGATTATTAGGTGTGGAACTTGAGGCATCCCATTTCGATTTCATGGTAATGTGTTCCATGAGCATAGGGAATCATAGGCACTAGACCTAAGGAATCATGTGTTGACTATGGGATAGTTTTTTCTATGGGTGAAAGGCATCTTAAGCACTATAACTAAGGCATCTTGTGTTGATCACATGGTAGTTTGTGCCAGGGGTGTAAGACATCTGAAATTTGATTGTTCCAAGAATCCCACATTCATCACATTGGGTAAGTGGTTTGAGTAATTTAGTGAGGTCACATGGTTGGGTTCATGTGGGGACACAATGGGTTGGTCACAGGTTTAATTTCTTATGAGTAAAGGTTGGTCATGGGTTTAATGTCATATGGTGACAGGTGGGTCAGAGGTTTATTGTCTTAAGGGGAAAGGTTGGTCACATGTTTAACATCTTGTGGGGATAGGTTAGTCACATGTTTAATATCTTACGAGGATAGGTTGGTCATAGGTTTAATTTATTACGGGTAAAAGTTGTTCACATGTTTAATTTATGTTGGGGATAGGTTAGTTATAGGTTTAATGAATTGTAGGGACAGGTTGGTCATAGGTTTAATGTCTTTTTGGGACAGGTTGCTGGATGGTAAAAAGTTAAGTGTGTCCCCATTAGGGAAGATGATCACCCTCATTATATTTCTTAAGAGTGTCCCCATCTGGTATATGATCAAACTTGAGAGTTTGGTGATGCTGGTGCGTTATTATTGAAGCTCAGGGAGGTACATAAAGTGTGTTACGAAGTCGAGATTGAACCTCAGGGAGGTGTTCCAAATGCCATGTCAGTAGATAGGGATCAAAACCCACATAGTTTGATATCATGGTTTAAGGTCATGTGACAAGATCGTTCCATGCAGTTTAACGTCATGTGGTAGGGATTCTCATGTCGTAGAAGGGGAATCAATGAGGGGTGGTGTAGGGATTAAGAATATGGGATTTCCATAGCAAGTTCCTCATCACATGGTTGGGTAGAGGGTTTCATCCCATGAGGATAGAACATGGGTAATCCTATGCTCATCACACAAGGTTAGGATACAATTTAACTTCATGTGTCGAGGGAATTTTCATCTAGTTTAACATTGTACAACTAGGAATTTAGAGCTATGAAGTTTTCCGTCATACAGGTCAGATGAGATTAGGCCTATGCCTAGGGAGGACCATGTCAAGGTGAGAGGAAGATCTAACATAAAGGCCTCATCTCTCTACCAAGAATGGTGGGTTATCTCATTTGATGATTAAACACTTCAGACATATATATCTACCACCTGTGCACCTATCAGTGGTGCATGGAATAAACATGGACATAGAGGAGTGGTAATTAGGGGTCCCAACATTATGTTGCCTATGCTTAGGAGAAAGAGGAATTAGGGTAGAAATTCATAGTAGAAAAAGTTAATAAAACTTGCTAGGACATTCCATGGGAAAAATAGGCTGATAGGAGGGATGAAGAGACTAGTCACATGAAAGATCGACGTGTGGATGATTCTAATCAAGTTGGGGCGAAGTGCATGAGCACTGAACCTGTGCACAATTGTATTTGGTGAAATTAATCATTAGGTCGGGGAGCCAAAGGTTGTTGCATGAGACTCTACAGTTGTTCTTGAAAATTGGGTTTCATGAAGCATAGTTTATAGTTTGAGTATGTTACATGGATATAAGGGGTATATGTGCATGCAACTATTAGAGTTACCCAGAGCCTAGGGTTGCGTGAAGGTAAGTCATATTGTATGAAATCGTTCAACCATTAAAAGAAGTTTTATGAGTTAGTATCAAACATGATCCAAGAAAGATTATGTACCATGTTTGGTCATTCTCTCAAATTATTTAACTTTTATGTTCCATGATGTTTGGAATTTCATGAAGACCGTGAAGGTATGAGTTGCACGAGTGAGATTTGACTCTCAACTTTCGGATTGATCCTTGAAGGTGGGGGAGATTGAGGTTAAATTTATAGATGAACTGGGTGGATATCATTGAAAAACTATCATAGGTAACGAAATTCTTCTTTTATGACATCCATTCCTTTTTCATTAGGATAGTGGTGTGGAAGACTTTAGTATATTGATTCCTTTTGCATGCAAGTATGTCGTGTGACAGTGAGGGTTATACGCAATTTCCCAATCTTATGTACCATCCCCTTTATGGAATAATGGTTTCTATGGGGAATCCATGGAACCTATTCCCTTCCAAACATCCATTTTTATTCATTTATATTGCGTACCATACATAGATTTTGCACAAAAACCAATGAATTTGTGTGTTACCCCCAAAGAGGCTTCAGGACAGTTCCTTAGGGTAGGTGATGTCCTTGTTTTGGGGGGAAAATGAGATCTCATGGAGAATCAAACACTTTCAAAATCTAAAAATACTCCTCCTCGGAGTTGGATCTGATAGGGACCGAAAGGTTGAGTTCCATGAAAAAACACTGAAACATAGGGTGGGTATTGTTGTTTCATGCAACAATCCTCCCGGGTTGCGCCACCCTATTTCACTAGCATGAAAATCTAGGGGTTACAAGAATATAAATTGTTTTAGGGTATTATTTAAAGTCACCATAAATTAACACTCGATAATTAGTCTCCCATTCCTAGAACTCCACCCTCTTTGTGAAATCCTAAGATCTTCAGTCGTGGCATTCACCCAAGTCAAATTTACACGATATTGCTTTTCGTGAAAGATATTTACTTTTGCATGAATAGGAATCAAGTTTCAAAAAGTTCCTAAATTTAATTGAAGATCCAAAATTTCATGACCCAGCCTTAGTAAAATTCAAGAATCACCCAGATATGGTCGATCAACTTGAACAACTTGCTTACACTACTACTACTGCTTGGAGGGGAAAGAGGGCCAGAAATCCTGAAATTTCCCCAGCAAGGAGAGTTATTTACAACAAAGAAGAATTGATGGGGATGATGACTGAGGACTAGAGGTGATATTTTCTAAGAAAATTTCTACCACTATACATCTTTGGATTTCTGGATTACATGAAATTTATAACCATGGAGGTGAACAAACCGAGATTCTAGTTTTCTCATCACAATGAACTGAATAGCTGGAACATTACCGTTGGAAGTCATGAAGCTAGGGGATGTGATGATTCTATTATCTGCACCTTCAGTGGGAAGTTAATGATGATGATTGGGGAAAATAGGATAGTAAAGAAACCCCTACCTATTATTCAAGAATCATTCAATATATCCTTCAAAACAGTCACTTGGTGGGGATGAAGATTGGGATCTATGAGATAGGGGAAAATTCACCGATGAGTGGGAATGGGTGTACTAGATATGCTTCACCTATGATAAATATGGTTCCAAACTACATGATATATGGAATTATGTGGCAATATGGATGTTTTTGTAATTCCCTGACCACAAAGAGAGATAATAGAGAAAGAAAATGGAAGAAAATGACGTTTATTTCACTTGAACAAAGCTTTACAAAAACTCCCTCTAAACCTCTCTCTCACATGGAGCACTCAAGGCTATCCTAGAGGAACTGAGCACATCATGGATTGAATTGATGATCACAAGGGGCACTCCAAGGATTCCTTATATAGCCATGGTGGGAGGAGTCCATGTTTGACACAACATCTCCACCAATACCCACCATCCATTGGACTTCAAAAATGGATGCCATCAACACCTTTGACAACTCCCATGGTTTCCAAAACAATAGTTTATTCACATGTGAAATATGAATCCCCAAAATGGTAGTCCTCCTGTGGTGGGTGTGGTTGGTGCAATACCCACCAACCATAGAAGCTGGAGAATATTCATCAATTATCCCCCTCTAGTTTTAATCTTCTAGAGAATATGTAAAGGTTTATCTTCTCCCAAGAAACCACCATTGTCAACATATCCACCTGGTTATCCTTTTTTTGGATGTTCACAAGTCACATCAGCTGTTGATCCATCACTTTGCATATCCAATGATAGTGAATGTCGATGGGATTCGTTTAGGAATGGTACATGGAATTCTTGGTTAAGTCCAAAGAACTTTTACTATCATAATGAACCATGTACTCCTTCTGGATGAATCTGAGCTCTTGGAGAAAAAAAATTATCAACAACATCTCCTTTCCATCTTTCGAAGCAGCAATTTACTCTAATTCCATCATGGATAAAGCGAAGCACTTTTTCAATCTTGACTGTCATGATACAACTCTTCCTTCAAAAGTATAGATGTACCCTGATGTAGAATTCCTACTATCAGGATCTTCGGCCATATATGCATCTGTATAGCCCTCTAAAATAGGTTCATCTCCCCCATAGCACAAACATAACTTTGAATTACCTTTAAGATACCTCAGAATCCACTTGACTGCATCCTAGTGCTGCTTCTCGGGATTAGAGAGAAACCGACTCACAATTTCCACTGCATGGAAAATGTCAGGTCTCGTACCCACCATAGCATACATCAAGCTTCCAACTGATGAGGAGTATGGTATCATCTCCACTGCCTCAATTTATTTCCTGGACAATGGGTAAGAACTCTTTCTCAACCTCAAATGACCGTGAGGATGAATGATCACTAGTTTTTCTTTGTCCATGTTGAAACGTTTCAGAACACATTCAACATACTTATCATGAGATAGCCATAACAACCTCCTCTTTCTTTCACAAATGATCTGCATCCCCAAAATCTATTGAGCAGCTCCCACGTCCTTCATATCAAAAGACTTGGATAAATCATTCTTCAACTTGCTAATCTTAACTGCATCCTTCCTAATGTTCAACATGTCATCAACATAATGTTGAAGGGAAATAAAGATACCATCCTAAAATATATGGATGTAGAATCACTGGTCCTCTTGTGTCTTCTTGTAGCCATGACTCACCATGAATGAGTCAAACTTCTTGTTACACTGTCTGTGAGCCTATTTCAGTCTGTACAAGCTCTTCTTCAATTTGAAGATGAGGTTTTCTTGTCTAGAAACCTCAAATCCTTCAGGTTGCTTCATATAGATCTCCTCGAAGAGGTCACTATAAATAAAAGTTTTCTTTACATCCATTTTTTCAAGATCCAAGTCTAATCTAGACACCAATTAAAAAATTACTCAGATTGAAGCCATCGTCACCATGGCTGAAAAGATCTCATCAAAGTCAACTCATTTCTTCTAAAGGAAGCCCTTGAAAACTAACCGAGATTTGTTCTTGAACTCCCTTTTTCTTCCATCCTTCTTTATCATGAACACCCATTTGTTTGTTAGTTCCTTCTTACCTTTGGTTAATTCCACCAAATCATATTTTTGGTTCTTCATCAAAGACTCCATATCTTCCTCCATTGCATTTAGCCACTTGAGTTTTTTGGGATGATACCCTGCTTCCAGGTATCCTTTTGGCTCCCCCTCATTAGTTAGAAATAGGTACTCTGACTCAAAATATTTTGTTGATGGAATCCTTCCCCATGAAGATCTGTGAACCTGTGGAATGGTAGGTTCTGGAGGCACAACATCACCTGGCTCCTGTGATGGTTCTGCAACTTCTTGTGGAGAGGATTGAGTCTCCCCCTACTCAATTATAAGAACCCGGTTCTTCTCTTGAGGTACAGGCTTCTTATTTTCTATTTTCCTTAAGTGTTTTTAATAAAATATGGAAAATGGGGAAAAATACTAAATTTTGGAACTACACGCCGTGTACTTTTTCCACATGCCCTGTACTTTGGCCGTGTTGGGATGAGTACACAGGGCGTGTAGCCATGTTGGTGAAAAAGGGTGTAGGAACCGATTACACGTCGTGTAGTGGTACTTTACACGCCATGTAGTCATTCAGCAGGCCAAAATATTAAGGCGGTGGAGCAGCCGCCAGCTGGGCGGCAGTACACGCCATGTACTCAGGAGCACATGCCGTGTACTCATGTCGGCAGACAAACAGTACCGTGCTGGTGGGAAGCAGATAGAGGAACAGTTTAAAATTTGGTAAGTACACACTGTGTACTCGGAATTACACACCGTGTACTTTGTTTTTTCAGCTTAAAACATGCAGTAGACTCCTCTTTTGGCAGAGGAGGCATTTGAGCTGTTTTAGAGCCAAAGGAGGAGGTCGAACCTTTGAAGATCCTCTGAGTCTTCGTCTGGAATTGGTTTCCGCCTCGGACGATCTCTTTGGAACCGCACAGGTAAGGGATTCCATCTCCTTGACTACTTCTTACCAATTATTCTCCTAATAAGAGTTATTTGAGGTTAAGCGGGTATTGTTCTTCGTCAGATCTATGCCATTATTGGGCATTTCTGGAGTCGGCGTTCGGGTATAACGTTCATTGGCGTATAAGGTATGTGGATTGGTGTTAATTTTTCCAACCGTCGTGTGTTTTGTGTGATTTTGTGCCACGAACCCATTTTGGGGTGTCGTGTGGCTGAGGTCGTTGCTATATTAAACACCTATAATTGATTAGGTATTTAATTATGATATTAAAATGCTGGTTGGGATCATTTCTTGGATCTGGAACCACCCCGTGGGTGTATTCCACTGTTTAGCTGTTTGGCCAGGATACCCGGGGGTATGCCTTAAAATTAGTAATTGTATAATTGACTTGAAGGGAATTGCTTGTTTACTACTTATTTACATGTTTGGCAGGACCCGGTTACCTGTTAGACTGAGGGAGTTGTTGTGATTAGCCTGTGGGCACTGCACTATTTAGCCTGAGGGAAGTAGTTATTTCAGCCTAAGGGAAACTTCTTCCGTGCCTAAGGGCAATAGACTCTGTGCCTAAGTGCGACACTACCTGCGCCTAAGGGAAAACTCTATTATTCCTAAGGGAAGATTCTTGTGTTGGATACTCGTTACCTGGGGGTAGGAGTTTACTTGTCTGAGGACATTAACTGGTTATTTAGAATATTCACTATGGTGGTATTTTAAATTAAATGGATTAAATGGATAATTAAATTGAAATATAACTGGTAATTAGTTACTTTTGAGTACTGCTTAATTTATTACACTTTACTACTGCACAGTGTTGTTTCATGTTCACACGCAGTTGGGCACGGGCCTTTGGTGGGTGCCTACTGGGAAATTATTTCTCACACCCTATTTGGGTCACGCTTTTTGTCCCAAACAGATTAAGTTTCTATAGGTGTGGATATGGGAAAGAGTCCCTATACAGGTACTTGACTATTGCTGAGGAGTAGGAGGGCATGGGACCGAGCCTAGGCTCGCGATGCCGCTGCCAGTTGTTTTTCTTTGTTTTGTTGTACTCTGCTTTTGTTGTACTGTAGTGATGTATAACATGTTCTGGCTGTTTTCATAGAACTTGAGACATGTTGCATCATCATTTATATACTGTTGGTTATATCCACTGCTGTTTTTTATTTCAGTTGTGTATGGTTTACTGCTTCCGCTGTTTGATGTATGTTTTATTCTGCACTCCGTTGTGCTACACTTTGAAAAATGACGGCATAGTTTCCCCACTTTCAGACCTGGTCCCTCACTGCTAGTTGGTAGCCTCTGGAGTTTGGGAAACGTGCTTGAGGTCACGTGGCGAACCGGGTTCGGGGCACCCGTTGCGTGGCACCCGGAACCGGGACGTTACAAAGTGGTATCAGAGGGGTTCTTTTCTTTGACTTACTATTTGGACCCATAGTCAGGGATAGGATGAATGGTAGTTGGTAATAAGTTGTGTCTGGGCGTAGCTAACCCGTGTACAGGGAAAAGCTAGTCTACCTCGTATTTTGCAATTTTTTTTTTCTGATTTTGAAAATTTTATAGTTGATATGTTTTCACCGTTGGGTGACGCACTTGGTATTGTGCTGTTATAATTTATTTGTGGGTTCTATTTTGTTGCAACCCAAGGAGATGAGGGTATGCCATCTCATGCATCATTTAGGAATATTCTAGAAATCACATTCCATGCATAGTTCCATGCAATGTAGGTGCATTATAAATTGCATGTTGTTGTGATAGTAGTTGTGCTAGAAAATCACGCTGTTGTGATAGCTTCTTGATAAATACCTGTTGTTTGATAGGGTATTTTGTGTAAGCCTGTTTATAGAATGGACACCAAACTTTGGTTTTTGGGGAGTATGGGCCCCCATTGACCGGAATTTTGTGGATCATTGACTATTTATAAGTTATAACACAGATAAGATGTCAAAATTTGATTCGTGGGGAGTATGGGCCCTCACGTGTCGGAATTTGACACTTAGGTGTTGGTTTTCGGTATTTTCTAGGTTCTAAATAAGTTTCTAAGACATACTGTCCAGAAACCCAGTATACACGTCGTGTAGTATTTTTACACACGCCATGTATGACCTTCTATTCGAGAAGAAAAATGAACTTTTTAAGTACACGCCGTGTACTCTGAGTACACGCCGTGTAGTCTATTCTCGTGTCACAAACTGTGTGGGAGGAGACACGGGGTAGGGAAGAGCTTGGGTAAAACATGATTTGTACCAGATCTACACGCCGTGTAGTTTTGATCCAGATTCCGGCCGTGTAACTAACAATATAAGTCGATGAAATCCTTCACAGAACAAGCCGTGTCAATAATGTACACGCTGTGTAGTGTAACCTGGGGACTCGGCTATGTAACTAAGAACATGGTTCAGTGTCACCTCTCCTTGAACACAACATGTACATTTGGGACACGCCGTGTAGTCTTGTCCGAGAACAGACCGTGTGGACTTAGCCGTGTGACTGGGAAACAGGGTTGTTGACACGCCGTGTGCGGATGTAACACGCCGTGTAGGGTCAAGAAGAGTAGTCGGTCGTGTCATAGACGACACGAGAAGTTGGAAATAACACCATACACGCCGTGTATATGAAATACACTCCGTGTAGTTTTTGTTCAAATGGGATCTGTGTCGCTTAGCCGTGCAGAAGGACCCGGGCAGGGGAAGGGAAGTCAAGTACACGCCATGTAGTCATTATACACACCGTGTAGTATTGTTTTGAAAATTTTGAATTCCTTATTCCTCCTATTACCTTTTTGGCTTCTTTTCTTTCGGTCTTTGATAATCTTGTTCTAAGGCGTGTTTTTGACCATGTAGTGTCATGCCTCCTAGACGACCGTGTATTGTTTTCTAGGAGAGCAGCAACGAGAATACTCAAGAAATGGTTGGCCATGGGCTACCAGTTGATCCTCCAGTAGAGCCAGATGCGACGCCCACTGTTATACCGGACACAGGCGTGGAGGTGTAGTTCCGTGAAGGCTTATTGCGGTTCATGCAGACCTTTCAAGGAGCATCGTAGGCTGCCACATCTATGGCTGAGCTGACACGTATTTTCCAGCAGCAGCATCCGCCTACGTTCTCAGGGGATGGCAGACCACATGCTACAGAGTCTTGGCTGGGGTTGATGCAGACTATTTTCGAGTATCTTGAGATGCCTCCAGGGCGGAGGGTCAAGCTCATGACTTACATGCTGCGTGATTCCGCCAAGAGGTTGTGGGATGTTACCACTCAGTCAGAGCATCACAGAGACATGGCGTGGGAGGATTTTCAGGCAGTATTCTAGGACTTATTCTTTCCCAAGACACTGTGAGCAGATAGAGCTCGAGAGTTCATGAATCTACAACAGATCTTTATGTCAGTGATGGACTATTCTTCCCGTTTTATGGATCTTTAGCGCTTTGCACCCGTGCTGGTGGGTGATGAGACGTTGAGAGCCAGACGTTTTGAGGATGGTCTTCGGTATGACATCTGAGCGCTGGTGAATGTCTTCAGGTTGCCTACTGTACAAGCTATTGTGAACCAGGTGTTGATCAAAGAGAGGAACCTTCGAGAATCTTGTGGTGTGGGCCATGGTGGTTCAGCACCGGTTACTGGTAAATTTTTTGTTGGCAAGAGGAAGAGACAGGTGGACTTCTCTCAGGGTGGTAGTACCAGTCAGAAGAATGCTTCAGGTGGACAGGTCATGTGCTACCAGTGTGGTAGAGAGGGGTACAAGAGGCCACAGTGTCCATGAGATCCAGTGGAGTGCCAAGCTTGCGGCAAGATGGGTTATCTGCAACACTTTTGCAGGGCGTTTCTACCAGTGGCTAGTGAGAGGGGTTCTGTGCAGACTCCGCATGAGGGAGAAGGACTAGTGGCTTCTTACCAGTCTGGGAACTGGAATACGTCAGGGCGTGCAGGTAGAGATGGTGGTCGTGGCCGTGGTAGCCAGACACCAGGATCTCAGTGGCAGTAGGGCGGGACAACTCAGTGTAGCCAGGCTGTGTCGCAGGGCCGCGACACTGGGCAGACATATGCAGTGCAACAGACCCAGAAGGAGCGGGATCCCGGACCTTCTATAGTCATAGGTACTATTCTATTAGCTTATGTATTATCATCAGTACTTTTTGATATGGGTTCTACACATAGTTTCATATCTGTACACTTTGTAGAGAGCCTTGGGCTCTGTGTTTCTCCATCTTCTGATGTTATGACGCTAGACACTCCGTTTTGGACTAGAACGGCTGGTGTGCATCAGTGCAAGGAGTGCCCCCTTGAGGTTGGTGGGTGTCACTTCCTTTGGGACCACTATGTCCTAGAGATGACGAACTATGACGTCATTCTCAGGATGGACTGGTTGGTTCCCTTTCGAGCCTTTGTAGACTGCTATCGTCACAGGGTGAGTTTCACGTCACCAGAGGGCGGAGAGTTTTTATACAAGGGTGAATGGGATGTTCAGGCGAGTCGAGATGGACCAGAGCATCGTGGGCAAGGTGGAGTCACATCCCAGATTGCGAGCTTATATCTGGATGACCATGGGACTTGTCAGACGGATTTCCCTCCTATTGTTGATCGTTTTAGGTATGTCTTCTCGGATGACTTTTCAGGTCTACCTACAGAGTGTGAGGTGGATTTCTCCATTGATCTTGTGCCAGGAGCAGCACCGGTGTCCATTCCTCCATATAGAATGGCTACACCTAAGTTACAGGAGCTCAAGAGGCAGTTGGAGGAGTTGCAGGCAAAGGGATTTATCCGACCCATTACTTCTCCTTGGGGTTCACCGGTACTTTTTTCAAAGAAGGCGGATGATACCCTCAGACTTTGTGTGGATTATCGGAAGCTGAACCAGTTGACGGTTAAGAACCGATATCCCTTACCGAGGATTTATGATCTTTTTTATCAGCTTCATGGAGCACGAGTGTTCTCGAAGATTGACCTGAGATCAGGATATCATCAGCTGCGTGAAAGACCATATGATATACCTCTCACGGCTTTCAGAAGTAGGTATGGTCTATATGAGTATACGGTTATGCCGTTCGGACTCACAAACACGCCAGTAGTTTTCATGGCTTCGATGAATCATGTGTTTCCTCCATATCTTAATTAATTTGTGGTAGTATTCGTGGGCGACATCTTGATGTACTTTCACACTCGACACGACCATGCCACCCATCTTGAGATCGTATTGAGTACACCGAGGGAGCATCAGCTATATGCTAAGCTCTCAAAGTTCCACTTTTGGATGAACCAAGTTCACTTCCTGGGACATATCATCTCTGAGGAAGGAGTTTCAGTAGACCGAAAGAAGGTAAGAGCAGTGGTTTCCTGGGAGCATCCTAAGAACGTGTTCGAGATACGGGGTTTCTTAAGGCTGGATGGTTACTACATGCATTTCATACAGGACTTCTCCCACTTAGCAGCACTGTTGACAGGTCTGATTAAGAAGGGTGTGAAGTTCGTTTGGTCGGAATCTTGCGAAGGTATCTTTTCAGGACCTGAAGGGAAGGTTGACATCAACACCAATCCTGATACTCCCAGAGCCGGGGAAGAGCTATACAGTTTACTGTGATGCATCAGGTATTGGGCTGGGAGCAGTGTTGATGTAGGGCGACCGAGTTGTAGCGTACGGGTCTCGGTAGTTACGGCCACATGAGCGGAATTACCTGACTCATGATCTCGAGTTGGCTGCAGTTGTTCATGCATTGCGCTGTTGGAGACACTATCTGTTGGGAGAGCATTTTGGGGTTTTCACTGACCACAAAAGCCTCAAGTATATCTTCACTCAGCATTTCTGGGGTTGGCATTCGGGTATAACGTTCGTTGACGTATAAGGTAGGTGGCTAGATGTTAATTTTTCCAAATGTTGTGTGTTTTGTGCGTCTTTGTGCCATGAGCCCATTTTGGGTTGTCGTGTGGCTGAGGTTTTTGCTATATTAAAAACCTAGAATTGATTAGATATTTAATTATGATATTAAAATGCTGGTTGGGATCGTTTCTTGGATCCGGAACCACACCTTGGGTATGTTCCACTGTTTAGCTGTTTGGCCAGGATACCCAAGGGTATGCCTTAAAAGTAGTAATTGTAGAATTGCCTTGAGAGGAATTTCTTTTTTACTGCCTATTTACATGTTGGGCACGACCCGGTTACCTGTTATCCTGAGGGCGTTGTTGTGATTAGCCTGCAGGCACTGCACTATTTAGCCTGAGGGCAGTAGTTATTTCGGCCTGAGGGAAACTTCTTCCATGCTTGGGGGAAATAGACTCTTTGCCTGAGGGAGACACTACCTACGCCTGAGGGAAAACTATGTTATGCCTGAGGGTAGATTCTTGTGTTGGATACTCATTACCTGAGGGTAGGAGTTTACGTTTTTGAGGATAATAGCTGGTTATTCAGAATATTCACTGTGGTGGTATTTTAAATTAAATGGATTAAATGGATAATTAAATGGCAATATAACTGGTAATTAGTTACTTTTGAGTACTTCTTACTTTATTTAACTTTACTACTACACACTGTTGTTTCATGTTCACACGCAGTTGGGCACAGGCCTTTGGTGGGTGCCTATTGGGAAATTATTTCTCACATCCTGTTTGGGTCATGCTTTTCGGCCCAAACAGATTACGTTTCTGCAGGTGTGGATAGGGGCAAGAGTCCCTATATAGGTACTTGACTGTTGCTGAGGAGTAGGAGGGCATGGGACTGAGCCTAGGCTCCCGATGCCGCTGCCAGTTGTTTTGATTTGTTTTTATGTACTCTTCTTTTGTTGTACTATAGTGATGTATAACATGTTCTTTCTATTTTCATAGAACATGAGACATGTAGCATCATCATTTATATACTGTTGGTTATATCCACTGATGTTGTTTATTTCAGTTGTGTGTGGATTAATGCTTCCGCTGTTTGATGTATTTTTTATTCTGCATTCCGCTGCACTACACTTTGACAAATGAAGGCATAGTTTCTCCACTTTAAGACTTGGGCCCTCGTTGCTAGTCGGCAGCCTCTGGCATTTGGGGAAATGTGCTTGAGGTCACGTGGCGAATCGGGTTCGGGGCACCCATTGTGTGGCACCCGGAACCAAGACGTTACATCAATATCCTCCTTCATTGCCTCCTAGTTCACTGTCTATGAGTCTTCTTTCACATCCTCCTCTTCAATGACAGGTGGTACTGGTATTGGTGTTAGATCATGAATTGAGTCCTCAACACTTTCCCTTCGAGAAATTATAGTATTTTGAATATCCTCAATCATCTGGTTCTCATGGAACATGACATCCCTACTTCTGATCACCTTCTTCTCCTTCAGGTCCCAAAGATTGTATCCAAACTTCTCATCTCCATAACCAATGAATATGCATGGAGTAGATCTCCCATCTAGCTTCAGTCTGAGCTCCTTGAATACATGTAAAAATGAAAAACATCCAAATACTCATAAATGAGAGTAAGAGGGATGTTTATTAGACCATTTATTCAGTGTAATCTCAAAATTCAGCTGGACCGATGGTGATCTGTTGATGAGGTAGCATGAAACCTGAACAACTTCTCCCTAGAATGTATTAGGGAGCTTAGCCAAACTCATCATGCTTATAACCTTCTCCATGATGGTTCTGTTCATTCTTTCTAAAACTCTGTTGTGTTGTGGGGTGTGAGGGATTGTCCTCTCATGTTGGATGCCCTGACTCCTACAATAGGCTTCAAATTCCCTATATGTGTACTCTCCTCCATTGTCTGAATGAAGACACTTCATCTTCCTTCCAGTTTCACACTCCACCATGGCGTGGATCATATTGAAGTAGTCTAGTACTTAGTCCTTCATCCACAAGAAGAACACCCACACCCTTCGAGATGCATCATCAATAAAGGATAATAAATATTTGTTACCTCTGAGTGAATCCACCTCAATGGGTCTGAATACATCAGAGTGCACCAAATCCAAAAACTCTGATCTCCTTGATGAAGTATTATTGAATGAGACTCTATTCTCCTTTCCATACAAGCAGCATTTACAAGGATCAAGTGATTCATCCTTATCAATACTGATGTACTTATTCTTTGTTAGGGTAGATAACCATTTTTCAATCATGTGGTCGAGCCTTTTATGCCACATATTGGATGAAATTTCTCCATCCACCATGTGGAGGATGTATGTACATATCTTCACATGATTTTTGTACAATGTAACACATAGGAATCCTTAGGTGATGATGATGTCTCATTTTTTCATCTTCCATGCTCCATTACTGAAGATGTTTTTATAGCCTTGTCGATCAAAGGCTATACCTGATAACAGGATGATCTGAAGACCTGCATCCTGAAGGTTTCAAGGCATATAGTGGAAGCCAGTGGGAATGTTATTTAAAAAAATTTCATCACCAGGATGATATAACTTTTCATCTCTTGTGATTCGATCCCTTATATGGTCGTGAGGATCTCACATGAATTAAACAAAGTACAGAAAAATTAATAAAATGTGTACCTCATTTAGAATCGATTTGTGCTCGATTAAAACTAGTTGCTGGTGATTGTTTCCCGAAGTATCTAAATACAACCCCTATATGTCAACCATGAATTATATAAGAATCTATGTGCTCACCATTCTTCAAATTATGGATGCTAGTGTGGAACTTTAGGAATCCCTCGACGTCACGATGATTACCTTAATCCCAGGCCTTCGATCCTTCAAAGGCATACTTGGATCAGCACTCATAAAGAGACTACCTATCACTAAATGGTGATAGGAGACGGAGTCTCACATTTCATTGGCATGAAGAGTGAATTAAATGATATCCCGACTCCAACTTATATAGTGGGTGAAGCAAATACTCGGAAAGGGTTCCCTGACCCCCAAAAAATATAACTCCCAATAAACAAGTAATAAATAAAAAATTATGACTAACTGAACTACATTATAAATGTTATTTATATTTAATCACATACCTATAATATATATTCAATATATTACATGATAAAACTGAGTCATTTAGCTTGACTTGTAATTCCCACTAATATTAAACAAACCTAGAAAATTAAAATAATATTATTTCAAATAATATCTTTCTTATATTCAATTAATATCCTGTGAATACTTTTAATAAAAAAATAAACACTATTATTTTATACTTTAATGATAATTTATTTATTTAATTTTTGATGATTGATAACTTAGACTTCCCTGGGACCCTGTGGTGGGTCCCACAATGTCCTATATACCTATTCAATAGAATATGACAGATTATTGACTACACTATTGGGTGTCACCATATTGACCCTTATCTTGATAATAGAGAATAGTATTCATAGACCAAGAGCGAATTCTAGAAACCCATCAAGTCCTTTATAGAAATAAGGAATATTCATAGCAATGACAACCAACCTACGAACACAGACTGTGTAATATAATATCTTTTTCTTTCGATATCTCATAAATCTGGATGAACACTTGTGTAATCATACTTTATTTCATTATTATTCGTTGATCTGTATGGATGTATTTACCTTTAACTTCCTTGGACAAGGATTTATGAAGGTACTACCAATCTGATCAACAAGGCCCCAGATATTGATTACTTAACTCGGAAGTGAAAAATTCTATCTTGACCATTCAACCAATTTCATACCATCAATTACGAAACCAACACAAGCTACCTCACCAAAATTTCATTATGATGTATTTTTTCCTTTCATCAATGTATTTGATCAAATGACACACATTGATAATGATATCAAGTCAAGATAAAAATACTTTTGTCCATAAATAGGAACAACCAATGACACATGAAACATGTGGTGTTCCTATTGGAGGGTCTGTCCTCATGATATCACCTACTAGAGATCAAAAAGTACAAAATTCATGATAATAATTCTCAATGATTACAACCCCCCATCACATGATAGTTAGAAATCAACTATTTCCATTCATTATGATGTATCTAGACCATTAGACATTTTTTTATAATTAATTTCATAGTATCTTGAGGTCTCATTTTAGCATGGGATCTACTATAAACTTTTGATACTAAAATTAATCTATAGAAATTACTATTTAAATAATGGGCACAAAAATTTATATGCTATAATGGTATGTTTACATAATGTATAACTAACTGTATTCATGATATGGTAATCAAAAACTACTATTTAATTGGGTCTAGGGCACCCAATATTATAACACTCCCACTTACAATAGATCCAACATGATAACCATCCTCGTTATCTCTCACATGATTTTTTATTATGTTTCTACTGATTCATGGCTATAGTTGTTGGGTCTTCCATGTCTCTACTGCGTGTTTATTTTTCTATGTGTGTCATCATCTCCTTTAGTAAAATTCCTCAAGATATGTAAACCCTGAGTGTATTCCTTTTTTATCCACTATCTAAACATTTCATCTTGGATAGTAGTAGTTTTATAATTTACATTCTGAAAATAATTTACTTACTAGCTGTGATTCCAAGAACTGGAACAAATCATTGCGGATTTTATACTACTTATTAGATACCTTAAAAGATACAATGTACTCAGTATTTTTAAATATGGCTACCAATAGCTTAAATGAGATTGTCTTTCTCGTTATCTTAGCCTAACTATGATATTAGATCATATGTATCTATGAAATAATAGTTTGTGTCCCTTGAAAACTAGTATCATTTTCTATTCACTTGCTATGTACATATCCTTTATATATTCTCTAGTACTATTGGATAGTTCTAACTACTTCCCTTGCAGTTCTCCTAGATATATTTGATATTTTCTGATCATAAAGTTTATGTTGGAATTATCATTTGTTGTATATATCATGGAATACATGATTGATCCATCCCTGAAGTGAATGGGATTCAACTCACCACATTAATCTCCTCTTATGTCCCGTACATATCTTCTTGGAGAGATATATTCCATGTGACATTGAAAACAATTCTCTCTTGAATAGTTCGAACTTCTTTCAATACTTTGTGAGTATACATACTATTGAATTGGTCTAAGAAACCACTAGATCTACCTTATTAGATCATATTCTCTATAACTTAGGTTGTTACTTAAAATAAATCTATGGGGAGATAATTTCATTATGGTCTTAACTAACTGTAAGACCAATAGTTGTTTTCCATATGTTACAAAACATATTATTCTTTGAAAACAATGCATCTCCGACTAACCACCGGTAGACACATAGAAAAGTTTCATTCTAAATGAATATTCTATGATCTTGTTGCTTATTTTAATCCTGAAATGGATTTGAGTAACTTTCACCCCTTATTGGCATTCTCTAGTGTCACTATCTATTTTTGGTTGCATCATATAGACACCTTCAATGATTGGTAGTCTTAACATCTAATTCCCAATAAAATATCATATAAATTATATATGATAAGTAATAATATAATGCATTCAAGCATAATGAATTGATATTCCCAATCAATCCTTATTGGTAACATGCTCGTACTATTCATGCATAGTCTCAATTGATACCCACCAAAATATTCAAAATAATAATCCCCTGTTTTTTGATACATGGAATCTATTTTTGAATTTTAATTGGTCTTGTCAATTTTATCTAATTTCCACATACTGACTACTTATGGGAATTATTATTCTCAATGAATAATGTTTCACTGAATGCATTGAATATAAAACCACCACTATGGTTTTATCCATCCTATATAGTATGTATGTTTGGAACATTTATTTTCCACACCTCTTGTGGAACTTGTTCCTAGGCCAACTATTTGCGCATCTCAATCAATGACTAAATCCAAGTCAATATTTCTCCCAATATCTCAAGTAGAGATGTGAACCATTTTATAGAAATGTAATCTATCACATGAATAAAGATTTTCAGTCATAGGTACTTCTCTAAAATCCTAATAAACATTAGGATAATTACATTAGAAGCACACAATGATTTTCTTGATGCATTTTTTATATCCTAACAAACACATTGCATCTGAACAGATGTTCTTATGACATAATTGATTTCCATCATACTTTGACTCATATTACATCCATTTTTCATGATATTTGACATGTTATTATGAGATAACACCATTATTTTAAGAACGTATCTTGAAAATATTGTAATTTTATTCTATGATTATTGGTCTCACCATTGATACTCCTTTAACATACATCATAAAACTAATCTGTATAAGGAAATGTGTGGTTAGGAATCGCTCAAAGTTACATTCTATTGATAAATGTTAACATGTAAGACTAATCATCAATCCTACTTTTGAGAATCATATCTATTATTTGGATAAGTTAATGTGTGTTTAGGAATTACTCTATGATGAATTATAATGATTGTTGAATGCTTGTTAAGATATTGTTCTGCATACCTTCCTGAAGTACCTCATATCATCTAATCATTCATATACCATACTTCACATTCAGATTCCTTAAACACTTAAAGAAATATAATGAATTATATTTACTACTATCTTACCCTTTTAATGGTTTATGATCTCTAAATGATGTAATTCTGAATGCTTTTTGGCTTAACTTTATTTCTAAAGGTTTCTATGTCCAAACTATAAAAGTATATACATTGATAATACCAACGGATTTTGTCTCTACTGAGTCTAAATACCTTGCTAGGTATATCCTAATATTCACTCTTAGTTTTACTTGAAAATAATTATCTTTCCACAAATGAGTATATGACTCTTATATTTTATATTCATCCTGTATTTCCATTGATTCATGTATTACTGAACTATTAGTTGAGTACTAGACACCATAAACAACATTAATTCATGAACTGGAAGAATGTATCACTTTGTACAAAGGACACGTGAGATTAATATTTTGGTAATAATTAAAAAAGGTTCAACTATAATCGTTTACTTGGAAATTAGAAGTTACTTGATTCTCACCACTGACGTAGGAATCACCCTTTCTCGGCATGTTGGAGAATACACCTTACTTCTTTTAATGTTTCAATACTTACTTATTTATTTTATTTCAATACAAATATGTGACAAATATATTGTATTTAATACCCAAGAAGTATGTTATAAAAAATACTTATAATTGATGAATACTCCTAAATAAGAAGCGATTACTTTCTTATTTAATTCAGTTCATTGTGATTAAACATCCGTAGATTTATTTCATGATATTCAAAGCAAATAACCTTCCATTTATTACCTCTATCATTGAAGGTTTTTGGGAAGGTGTATTTTGCGTTTCTCTTTCCATTGTCCTTATCACCTTTTCTTTCAACTTGTTCACCACAATATCTAATGATTAATCTTTATTTAATGTTATTATTTACTTGGAGAACCTTACCTAAAAGGTAGTAATGTGTTTAATCGATCATGTTCATTTTTTAATCAAAAAATGAAACTGAATTAATTTAGTGAAAAAGATGTAAGAATGGGATGTCTTAGAAGATCGTACTACACCTTTCATATTTACATGCAACCAATGTAATTATCATCAATTAATATATCGCTTCACTTTCTCCTTGTAATCTTCTCAGAGATGAGACAACATGTGAAATCGTCCATGTCCCAAGGTTGTACCCACAACTAACATTAGGCATTGGTGAAACCAGACATAACCATCATATGTGTATTATATGAGTCTCCTGTAAGAATTATTACACCCCCTCTTCTTAAGGTGGCTTAACGGGCATTGGGGACTCTAGCACATTTAATTTCCTATATCTTAGTATTGTGCACAAGCACCTATACTACACTTGGAAATTAATTCTAGTTTGGACATTTACTTTTCTAATGATTATCACGGTGTATCTTGTGGTATTAAATTCCATTTTCTATGAAAATAAAATCTAGTAGATTGTACTTTTATCTTGATTAACAATTTATAAATTATTGATTGATTAATTAAATCATTAAAAGTATTCCAATCTTTTATCAAATACTAGGAACTCTATGTACTAGAATCAGAATACTCTATCACGTAAGTATTATAGTGGAAAGGATCCTCAAACCTCCCATCATTGTTTATAACCTATGTCTAGGCCACTACTCGGAGAGTTCAAGATGGAAATTTGACTAGCCAAACACATTAAATGGCAACTCCTTATGCTGTTGAGTGAACTCCCGACTTCTAAAATCTTAAATATAATTTACTAATTATTTCCTTTTTGGTTGAAGCAAGCTAGTTATTGATACTATTTTTCTTCCAAATTCAGTTATGTCAACCCATCATTCTCATAAGAACTCCCTAGTAGTAGGAGGTACCCTCAATTATGGTAGATTGAGCACCATGTACACCTGGTTTTGTTCAAATTTGAATGATGAAAGGTGTTTGTGACTTAATATTTCTTTGAGGGTTTTTATAATTTTCTCATCAAATGTAATTCATTTCTATTAATCTGTTCATACTATGTTGTCATGCTCAAAACATGACATTAATAGAAAAACATTCATCACTTATTTATGCATTTTACTATTTATTATTTTATGTGTTTCCCGCTATCATACAAATTCATAAAGGAAATAAAAATACCCGACCGGTCTTGATCATCTAATATTGGTTAATCCATTTAAACTTAACGGATTAATCATGACATAGGGGAAACATACCTAAGTTATATCTTGACTCACGATGAAAATCGTCCCCATCTAGTTTGTCTACTACTCATTTGGATTTTGCCTCAACTTGGTGTTGTTCACTAATTACACCATCCTCGTCATAGTACAATTGATACTCTCTCACAGGCGAGTGGGTCTCAGGAGTACAAAATATAGATAACTAACTTTTAGCTGGGCACACAAACCCTTATACAAATTAAACAAGAAAAAGTGACGATGTGAAGACCATATTATTTAATTACAATCATCACACACAATTAAATAATTAAATAGATGAGTAAATAAAATAGACATGCACATGGTCGGTCAATTGATCACGACCAGTCAACAGGTAAAGGTAAAAGTGTGATTAAAATTAAATTGCAATCAATTAGGTACGAGGTAATTAATTAAATTGAATGAATTATTTAAATTCAAATAATTTCACTCTATTCGGCCGTATATTAATTTAACTTTATTTCTGAACATTAAATTAATTAATCAATTTAATTTAAAACCAAAATTAAATTAATGATTCAATATATGAAAATTATTATCTTTAAACCAAAATTAATTGTAATTAATTTAATCTTAATATGAAAATTAAATTAAGTAAGTTAATTATATTTTATTATTTAAATTATTATCGGGCCCTTAAACCCCCAGCAAGGCCCAATGGATGAGTCCAAACCCGTGCATGACCATTACAAGCCATGAAATGGCCATGTAGGGCTGTTATGGCTAGCGGTTCTTTCTATACCCATTCCATGTCAGACATACTCATCTTGACCCACTGGAGGGAAGTTTGAGTCCAAGAGGACCCAATAATGCTGTGGAAGGAGGGTTACCTCACTGTTGTAAGGATAGCACGACCACTGGAGTTGGGAAGTGCCCGTGGTCAAGGGACAATGTAGTGATGTCCATAGGTGATGATGATTGGGGTTTTTGGCAGTGGGATGGTGGGGCACCAGTCAAGTCGGCAATGGAAGTCGTGATTAAGTGAGGTCGTGACAAGGGCGGCGATGGATGAATACATGATGGGAGGAGAACTTGCGGGTGGTGGGGATGATGTCCTAGCAATATCGGCCGAATATAACAAGGCTTCGGTAGGCGGTCGAGCCTCAGAAAAGGGAGACAAAATCAGATTCTCATTCCATTCTAATCAGAGCCTATAAAATTAAGATTTGTGAAAAATAATTAATTAATTAACATTATTTAATTATTTCAAATTTCCCCAGGAGATGGATGGAACCAGAGATTTCATCTAAAATGTTCACCGGTGATCGAAACTGTCACCAGTGGTACAATCTGATAAGAATATCATATATATGAAAATGTTTAAAATTTTAACACCAAAATCGGATCTAAATGCGGTTGGATCTGTTGGTACTGATTTAATACCATCTACTTAATTTTAATTCAATTTAATTTTCTCTTGGATTAAATAATTTATGTGATCACTATGATAAAAATTCAAGGTGATAAGGCATGCAGAAGAAGCCAATGTGCTAGAGATTTGAAAAATTTCCATCCTTTAGATGATGAAACTTGTTATCTTCAGCGATCCATGCCTCGATACGGTCTCAAATATCTCATGTGAATTAAATAGAGGATAAAAAATAATTAAAAGGTTTACCTTGTTCTGAATCAAAGTGTACTCAACTGAAACTAGACATCTCTGATCATTACTTGAAAGATCTGAAGCAAAACCCCTGTATACCATCTACACATGCTCGAATAATCCACGTGCTCTCTGTTCAACAAATTCTAGGTACTAGTGCAGAGCTCCAAAAAATCCTTCAACATCACGAAAATCACCTTGATCCAATGCCTTCGACCAGGCGAAGATGTACTTGGATCGATACAGTGAGAGATGCTCTCTCAATCTCTCTAAGATAAAAGGATAGGGATACTATCATTTTGTTAGTATGAATAACTCATCAAATTTTGTCCTCTCACCTGCTTATATAGTGGGGGAATCAAATACCCAAAAAGGGTTTCCCATCCCCTGGAAAATAAAACACCCAATAAATAAAAAATAAAAAAATAATCATGATTAAATAAAATACATCATAAATATTATTTATATTTTATAACATAAATATAATATATATTAAATATTTTACATCATAAAACCGATTCATGTACCTCGACTCATAATTCCCACTAATATTAAACGAACATGAAATAATAAAATAAAATTCTTTCATATAATATTTGTCCCATATTTACATTGTGAATGATTTTAATAAATAAATTCAACCCTATTAATTTATACTTGAATAATAATGAATTTATTTATTTATCAGTGATCAATAACTTGTAAATCCCTCAGACCCTATGGTGGGGCCCACCATGTCCTATATACATATTTAACTAAATAGGGTAGATTATTGAATACGCTATTGTGTGTGATCCTCTGAACCATTATCTTAATAGAAGTTAATAGTATTCACAGACCAATAGAAGAATCTTGAAACCCATCAAGGCCCCTAAAGAGATAAGCAATAGTCATAGAAAGCACAATCAACCTATGAACACACAATGTACAATATAATATCATTTTCTTTCAAAATATCATAAAGTAGGATGCACACTTGTATCATTGTACTTTATTTCTTTATTATTTTTTGATATATCTAGATAGATTTAACTTTAACTACATTAGACAAGGATTAATGAAGGCACTGCCATCTTGATCAACCAGGTCCAAGATATTACTTCCTCAACTCAAAAGTGACAAATCCTATATTGATCATCTAACCAATGTCATACCACCAATGCACACCCAACACGAGCTACCTCTCCTTGATTTTATTATCATAGTTTTTTCCTTGAATCAAATTATGTGATAAAATGACACACCTTGATAGTGATCTGAAGTTAGGATACCAATAAAAAGGTATGTAGATAGAAACAACCAATGGCACCTTAAACATGTGGTGTTCCTATTGGCGTGTCTGTCATCATGATCTCACCTAACAGAGATCACCATGTGTGAAATTCATGAGAATAAGTCTCAATTCTTATGATCCCATAACACTTGATATCCAAAAATCAACCATGTATATTTAATGTTATTTATCTAGACGATAGGACATTTTTTTAAGATTAATGTCATAGTATCTCAACATTCTCATTATGGCATGTGATCTTCTAAAACCTTTTGATATGAAGATTAATCTATGGAAATTACCATTTAAATAGTGGATACAAAAATGTATACACTATAATTATAAGTGTACATAATGTATAACTAACTATATGTATGATATGACAATCAAAAAGTTCTGTAAAGCTGTGTCTAGGGAACCCACAATAATGCTAAGTGTACATAATGTACAACACATCCTTAGCAATCGGGTGTGGATGAGGAAGATGGGATGTTTTTCCAATGATATGGGCAAACCTCCAGAGTCGTCCATCTAGGATGAGTCGAACCTGACCCCAGAAGAGCTACCCATTATTATTGAAGAAATGGTTGCGGGGGAGGTGTAGATCAATGGTGGTGAAGATGTTGTTTCTAGTGAAGAGTCGAGCCAATATAGCCATCCACACGATCTAGAACCCTGTCGATCTGAGAGGATTCCCAAAAAGGACCCTGCTTCTAGTGTTATAATGTATTTTCCTAAGTATGATACTACACCTCCTGAGGATATAGAAGTCTCTATATCTAACATCACTGAAGAAAATCAAATTTTCTGATTAAGGTAATGAGTAATCATGCAAGATTTCATTACCCACACTATTGAGCCACAATTGGTGAGTTAGATGGGGACTCTCCACCACATGGTGTCAATCATGGGCACTAAAGGGGTAGATACATGTGCTCTCCATGTACTGGCTCTTGACTACCTTAACAATCATGTGTGTGTAGAGCATCATGATTTGGATGTTTCATGGCACAAGGAGAAATCTACGGGTACTAATAATCTCTAGGTAACCAAACAAGAACTCAAGAAGGTGGAATAATGTTTGTGGGAGAATATTGTAATCACCAACGATCAAGTGGATATTATCATCCATCTGAGGTCCCAATTGGTGGTGGGTGAGGCTAAGGTAGCATGGGAGGCATTACTGGTGATTGAGTGTAAAGACGAGCTGGATCAGGTGCACATTTGGGACAACTAGCTCTGCCCAGTGGCTGAGGAGGAATAAATAGAGCTTTTTAGGATTGAAAATTCTCTAGAGGACACTCACCAAAGGTTGGTTGGGATAGATCTCTTGGATGTCAAGGTAGAGCCTTAGGAAGCACTATTTTTTTATAATGAATGAGAGGCTCCATTGTATGGACGAGCCTTCTAAAAACTATGTTTGTTTTATTTTAACCCCCACATGCATGAGTGTGTTTCTTTTTATTGTAACTCGATCACATTAATGAGAAAACCAACAATTAATTCTTAAGACCATGTATGTCATGATCAGTGTGGGAAAGAAGGGATAAAAAAATATTTCTCATTTATATGAGTGTTTCATACAGTGGTGAAATACTCGAGGCCCTAATTGTTCCTTGACCATTGAGAGTATCCTGAATAAAAAAGATTTGGTTGGAGAGGAGGAGTCTCTGCATAGTCAACTTTCATTCTCAACATGTCCAGGTTCATGAAGGGTTAATGCCATGGGTGTTGAATTATACATGAAAAGGGATATGAGGGATGTGAATATATACATTTTATATTTGAAACAATGGGGTTTATAGGTTGATATAGGGTTAATGATCACCAAATTTGAAACACATATTCCACTATTATACTAGCAAGGACAAGAACAAATAAATGAGGGTCAGACATTGACCACGTTTGAAACACAAGACCTATCAAATGTTATCCAAATTATTTTGGAGCATATGCCTAGTATGGTAGATGATCTAGTCTAGTCAGACACTATTGGTGTTGGGGGGGGGGGTTCAGATATGGAATATTATAGAGTTCCAAATCAAGGTGGATGCGAAGCATGGGTATGAATTAAGAGGATGTTCAAATGGAGTCCAACATGTTTGGGGTTACACCACTATGGATCTAATGATGTTGGGTTGGAGTATCGGTCTGAGCTAGGGTTATACTCAACTCAATGGGGAACATCATCTTGGATGTCGGGTGATGGTCCAGGAGTCCGAATGGTGTGGTAGATGACTAGCACTGAAGAGTGAAAATGATTTCCCAGGAAAAGGCCTATGATTCTTTGTGGTTTTACATCATGTAATGTGGATGTGAGATGTGTAGTATAATTTATTATGGAAAGGAAGTTAATAATGTAGTTTAAAATCATATGGTGTGGATGGTGCGTCATACAGTTTAATGCCAAATGACTAGGATGCTCATAGAATGATTCTTCATCTTATGACCAGGATGTTGGTTTTTTCATCTCACATTTATCATATGATGCATCCTTTTCCCATCACATAGTGTAATGTTATGGTTTAAAATATTTTTAAAGGATGTGTGAAATTACATGAAAAGATCCCACCTATCTAGTGTAGTGGGATTTATAAAAATAGTACATAGTGGAAGACACCTCATTGGGGTCTCAAGAATCAAATAGAGAAATGATTTGGCTCTAACTCTTCCCTGAACCGATGGGGTCCAGTGAGCATAGAAGAATATTGCTGAAAATAGGGGGAATCCACTTGAATTTGATTATGAAATTAAAGGAGGGGGAATTAAATTTCTTGGGAATTAGTGGTAAGGAAAATCAAATTCATGTTGGGGGGTAACAAAGTTGACCAGTTGCACATAGTTTAAGGTTATCATGTGTGGACTGTGATGGGTGTGTGTGTCTTTAAAACATCTATACAACAAAAAAAAGTAAAAATAAAATGTGAATAAGGAACCTAGGAGGACCTTATCCCCATAAATTTATAAGAAAATTCATAAACATTTTAAGGTCTTGATGCTTGGACCATATGGTTGTTGCAGTTTAGGTTCACGTAGCTTTGACCAAGGTCTGTTTCAATTTAAGGCCATGTAGCATTGACCAAGGGTTTCTACAGTTTAAGGTCACATAGATTTGAGAAAGGGTTGATGTAGTTTAAGGTCATGTAGCTTTGACCAAGGGTATGTATCATGAGGAAGATGTGTGGAAAAAAGGAGTTGTAATAAGACAAAAAAAGGAGGTACAAAATGGATTGGTGCTACATGAAACATCACCCAAACATGTTACACACAATTTAATGTCATAATTCATGGAATGTAGATCCTAGATTAAGGTTTTAGAGTTCATAAAAAATATCAATAAATTCCATTCATGGAATTCATGTGAATTTCAACCATTCTAGGGGGTGAGTTCCACTACATCTCCAAAGAAAACACGATTTATGATTAGCATGAGAAACAATGAGCGACACAGAGTTCCACAGTCTCAAGGGAAAGAATGATATGAGGTAGGTGGAAACTGACTTGGGAAGGTTCTAGTGATGTAAACATTATTTTCCATCATTCTAAAATTCATGATGAAATGACACAAATGGTGTTGAAACTTCATCGGAGTGATATGAGGTGGAAAGGAAGGTAAACCATAACTTCCAATGATCTAGATCATGAAGGGGGGGGGGTTGACTAATGGGTGGGGAATAAGTGTTGAACATATTCTAAAAAAGGTTATGTAACCATTGTAGTCATGGATGGGGGAGAAAATTTCATAATTGACCATTGACCAAGTTTGAAACACAAAATCTTCCAAATGTCATTGATGATATTTCAATGAATCTACCTAGGACGATAGGAGAGCCATTGTGGCTAGGAACCAGTGTTGTTAGGGGGACCATTAATATTTATAAGTTATGGGGATCCAAAAAAATGAATCATAAGGTGTGAAATCAAGAGTTGTAGGATTTTTTTGGGGAAGTTGAGTACCCTAGGGGTTATTCCAACTTGTTCTTGAATGCACTAGATGAGTGTATTGAAAAGTGAGGGTTGGGCCTATTCCTGAGGGAAAAATATCCTAGAATGTGCTAGTAGTGGGGATAGACCTAAGTTATAATATCTTATTATCTTTATGTATCCTCTGTTTTTTTGAATCAAGACACACATAGATCTAGTGTGCGACATGATGGATGGCCATTTTCGGAAGGGGTTCTCTCTTTGGTGAGGGTACTGAATCATCCTGCATTTATCATATAAGGTATCCATATTTATTGTAGGGTAAATCTATAGTTTAACATTTTGTGATGATGATATTGTATTTTTTCATCTTATATTTTTCATATGATTCATCCTATGTTAATTACATAGGGTAAGGCTATATTTTAGTGTTGTGTGCTAAGGACATGGGTTTTTTGTTCATTCCATACTTATTGTTTGAGGCATACTATGTTACTTAAATAGGTTAAGGCTATAGTTTAACATCATGTGATAAAGAAATAGGTTTTTTTCATCCCATACATATCATATGAGGAATCAAAAGTTCATCACATAGGGTAAGGATGCATTTTAATTTTGTGTTCTTGAGGATGTGTGTGGGACTTACGCATCAGAACACTGATTTTTTTGTTTCTCATGTTGGGTCAGGAGGGAATATCAAACCATTGGTGGGTTTAGAAATATAATAATGGATTATACCTCATAAGGAGGCCCGTTGGGGAAAATTTGAGGGTGATAAGGTTGTAGGAAGAATTTGAGATCTACAATCATTTTAATTCCTTCCATATGTCATGTATGAAGGTGATTCCCATACAGGTGGATCGACCATGTCATCCAGAGGTAATAGGGAATGGTGGGTTCTGATGAATTTACAGTCGGTCCAGATAATATGGGTCAAGATGTTACTATGTATCTTATGGAATTTGGAATCAAACCACACATAGTTGAAAAACACGATGTGGTATAATAAAAAAGATGAAAGTGGAAAGGGGATATTATCTATGGCGAGGATAGGATACCTTCTGTATATTTTAATGCATCATACAAAGAGATGGTGGATACACAGTTTATGATCATGAAATAAGGAATGAGGGGGATTTAACTTATAGTTTAAGTTCATGATTCCTGGACCAATGGGAGTTTCTATTTTGATGATACTTATGTGGAATGAATGAGGTGAAAACCCAATGTGAAAGGATAGATAATCAAGTCTATGTACCATGTAAATATCTCAAAAAAATATACAAATAGTTTAATATCAGGATACTTAAACCATTTTTGGGTCCAAGGGACTAATATTGGTTAATTTGGTTTCACTTGTTGGGAATATTTGTGGTTGGGAATGAATAAAATGGGTCTAAGAATCACTATGTATCCCATGGAATTGAGAATGAAGCAACAGATAGTTATGGAATTATGAATGGTAGAGGGGTGATGATTAAATAATGGAATCCTCTTTGGTGACGATATTGTATCATCACATAGAGGCATCCCAAGTTAATAATAAGATATTGATACAGTTTAACATTATATGCTGATGAATTTTTTTATCTTATATTTGAAAAATGAGGCATCCTATTTTTATTTCATAGCATAAGGCTATATTTTAACATCATGTGATGAGTAAGTGGGATTTTAGTTTAAATTTGAACATATTAGACAATGATTTTTATATGGTTATGGTCATTGAGCTCAGACCGAGGGTAGGGTTCACATGATGTGCTACTTGAGAAACATGGCATTGGTGGTGGGGGTGTGATACTCTCCTCATCCATGGTGATTAGTGAGTATTCCACATTGTATTATACCTTATGGATGATGTAAGTCCCTTCCCACTAGGTTTATAACTTTAGAGACTTCTTGATGGTAATCATCGGTATCCTGATAGAGAATACCTTATCACCTTGGAGAAATGATTAATGTCAAAACTTCTTGTTGAATGGTGGAACTACATTGGTGCCTATACAAATTATATATCTCATGGAGTCTTTTTTCGCGATGGATTCCAACTCATCTAGATAGACCACTGATATTTTTTCTAACATCATTTCATCATAAATGACTATTCAGGGAGACAAAAACTAAATCTCTATAGATAATACTACCTGTGTTCCATATACTAGATAATATGGGGTCTCCTAGGTGGAACACCAAGTCATCGTATGATAGGAACATAGGGCATTAGAAATATTTTTAGGCCAAATTTTTTGTTCTTTCCCACCATATTTTGAAAAATGATATAGAGGGTTTTATTAAAAAGATAAATTGTCCATTTTCTAGTGCATACTAATAGGAGGTATGGTCAAACTAGATGTTAAATTTGGTGTATAACCTCTTCAACTTTACTGAATAAAAGTTATCACCATTGTCTATGAGAATAGAGTAGGGGACCCAAAATTGATGGATGATGTGAGAGTTTGTGAACTCGACCACGGAATGGGTTGGGACCCACAATATAAAGTCCCCAAACTACAAAGGGACAAGAATATATAGTGTTATGGATAATCTATATAGGTATATGAAAAAAAGTTCTATGGATATGGCATGTATGACACCTCTTGGTGATTTAAATATAGTCACCAACCATGGTGGTCCATAAGTAACGAAATATTCAGATCTAGTGGGGGATCATCAATAATTCTGGGTGGGTTCCACAAGACCTAACATGGACCTCTTACATAACTTGAGGTATATGCTCTCATAGGATTTAATGGAGAATAATCCTGATTATCCAATTCTTATAGAGGGTCTGCTCAAGGTTGGGTCCACTATAGATGGTAAACTATGCTTCATGTCGGTGAACTCGTTCATGATCTGCTCAATATTATGGTAGAGTGATATATTGGAGATAATTAAAGAAGGAGTCCATTAAATTAGGTGTTTCTTTGACCAAAGGATAAGATGAGGGCCCTGGTGTATAATTATGGGCAGCCAACTAATTCAACTTCTAATAATCATCTTAAAAAGTGGCGGGGGTGATGACCCTTCGATGTACCTCATGAATGAAAATGCTATCTTGTTAGGTATCTTCAAGGGATACGTCCAAGATTTATAGGGTTTCAACTTGGTTTTTCTTTGATCAAGGAACAAGATTCACCTTTAGTTGATAAGGGAACTGCCCCATTAGCCAATGATTTCATTCCAATAGAGGATAAAGTTCATGCTTCCTGACAACATAGTCCCATTTTATTTTCTTAATGAAAATTTTTGAGCCACCCTTCACATGTATGTGGGAGAAGTCAATCTCAAGAGTTTTATTGAGGACAGTTATAAGGGCTTGATAATTTTCCTAGATTTAGTACAACCTTTTGATAGCAGGAATGAGTATGGAAAGACAACCTATGCTAGAGTGATGAAAATGATCCCTATTCATGCCTTGTTGAGTTTCGGATTGCTGATCCTTCTACTGATAATACTCTGAGAGGATCCATAAAAATGTGTATTCTAGCATGGTACAAAATGATCTACTTGGATGATGGTTTAATTTGGAAAATCAACATCCAAAATTAATTCTTAGTGTTTGCGTGTGCAACTAGAAAATATATGAGCTCTTTGACATTTATGGATTTCAACATGACAAGCAATATAAAAAAAATACTAAAGAATTAATGCCCAATGTCCTTATCACCTTGTGAGAATGGTGTGGTTGAGAATGTACTTTAGTGGATCAACATGGGAAACTAGCTAGATCTCATGATGCTATATAATTTCGCAACTTATGCACTGTAAAAACTTGCATGAGTTAACTCTTGTCGAAGGGGTAGTATCTGATATACATGTCAAGGAACATGCATATAAGATGATATGGGTTGTTATCTATACCTTCATTGTTATTTTGGGCTATAAGGGCACTAAGATACCATTCTAGGGTGGTAACATATAGGAATAGAGGCTTTCCTTGATGAGAGACATTAGATCTATGGGATGTATAAGGTATTTCTTGATGTCTTCAAAGGTGTTATATAAATACTCATGCCATTAGAAGCATGAAACTTTTTTTCACGAGCCTCAAAAAGTGCCCACACTTTAATGATAGATTATCAATGAAATGTAAAACATGTTCTTAGTAGATTTAGAGGCCTCACAGCTCTCGAAGTTGTGTGAAGGGGGAATTTGGGTGACAACCTTCATTTTCTCTAGGTAAAACTCAATGACTTTATATTTTACAACAAAACCAAGAAAAATTATCAAGGTAACCTCAAATGCACACAATAAGGGGTTCATATTTAGGTAACGAGAGTAGAGGAATTAAAACACTTTATCAATTTATTTGAGATGGTAATGATGTTTTCTGGATTTGACCACCATGTCATTGACATAAAATTCTACCAACATCCCTAGGATTGACTTTAATATATAGCGTATGGAGCATTAGTAAGTGGGTCCAATATTATTCATGATGAAATACATTAATCTGCAATAGAATGTCCCCTAGGGTGCCCTGTAGGTTGTGGATTCTTCATCATCAGGGGATATCCAGATCTGAATGTAGCAAGAGTACCCATCGAGGAAATAGAGGGCCTAGAAACCATTTGTGGAACCAATCAATAGATCTATCACTACAAGGGAAAAACCATCATTTGGGAAATGGTGGTTGTGGTAAAAAAATGTCAATGAAGTCTCTAATATGACCATTATTTTTCCTGAATGGGAGGATTTTTCTCATCCATTTGGGATATTGGACTTTTATGATACAGTTTTCCATAGTAAGATTATCAACTTAGACCTCAACCATAGAAATGTGGGAAGGGTTCATCTTTCTATGAGGTTATTTAAACCCACAGTGACCCATTGGGTGGCCAAGATGATCAACAAAAACCTGGGGATTGAGACCTTTCATCTCGCTATAGCTCCTAGAAAACACGTTATGATGCTGTTTCTGGAAGGCCAAATACTAATGTTGTTCCTCTAAGGAGATGACTGTGTTGATTATCATCAACCTTGGATCCCACTCAATGTTGTCGTTTACCTACATCGACCTATCAATAGTGGTTTAGACACCCTCTTCAAATATAGGAGGGTCATCATCCAAAAACTCTTCATCATCTGATACTGGGGTATTGGAAGGAGGAAACTCTTCTAGATTTGAGGACCCAAGAGTCATACTAGAAATGTATGCTTCGGTGGATGCAAGATTCTTGACCAGAGTTTCCTATTATGTAGAGACCATGGAAAATAAATTATTTGAGCCTATCCTTCATGGTTTATTACAGTGATTCCCACATTTGATATCAAATTATCAAGGTTAGGTCAATTTCCACTAGGGTATCCTTGCCTTCTAGAACATATTATGGTTTCATGGATCCATGGCCATAGAGTGGACTCCTCCGTATTCTATGGGCGTAAGGTCTTCCAGTGTTGTCAAAACATGTCCCATTTAAGAGTATGAGTTAATATACGAGAAATCCTTTATCCTGGAGATAATGAAACAACTATACAGATCTATGGTCATGTGTTCCAACAAGTGGGTAGTAGAAAAATTATATCTCTCAAGTCTATCCATGGACCTATAAAAGTGGATTTCAGATCATTGGGATAATTATTACACTCAACCCCATTTTTCTGAAGCTATTTTCCTTTCCTTTTTTAGTAATCAGTATCCAAATAATAGGTATCACATGAGTGGAAGGGGAATGCATCACTCTGGACTACCTCTACCTAACCATTGAGGGAGTACTTGAGGCACTGGTGATAGGACAAGAGAATTACAGCCTCAAAATAGAGCCATGGTCTTCCCATCAGGGCATTATAGGCAGTTTCTTATGAGACTACCATAAATTTG
Organism: Viscum album; assembly: GCA_963277665.1. NCBI lineage: Eukaryota > Viridiplantae > Streptophyta > Magnoliopsida > Santalales > Viscaceae > Viscum > Viscum album. The sequence goes on along the minus strand of OY728153.1, from coordinate 565,341,296 downwards.
GTACTTTATCCTGGCCACCTAACTAATTATATAACCAAATATTATCATGTGGTTTCTTATCTCTCTTATTATACCCTTGAATTTTCTGGTTGGATGGAGTGAGATCCGCCTCTATGAGTCCTAACTTGTGATGCATTTGGGCTGAGATGAGATTGATAACAAATCCAGTATCCACTAGGAAGAAATAAGTTTCTATGTTATTAAACTGTCCAAATATATAGATTTATAATATTTTCCCTTGAATGGTAGTACCCTCATCTCTCTTATAAAAGGATATGATAGCTTGGCACTCCTCTAACTGTTACACCTATGCGTAATAAGCCTCAAAAATAGATACTTCAGTCTCAAAATGAAGAGTGATCTTTAGGGATTCGATGAGGGAATCACAAATATCTTTTGATAGGTGAATCACATAGAGATCAAGAGCCTTGATCATATGTTGGAAAATATAGTCATCACATCGTATTTCCATGTAAGGGGAGTGTTCTTTCCCACATAGGGATTTTCCTTGAGCGGGCATGTGGAAGGAGTGGTTGGATGAGTATTTGGGGTCTAGATAGGTCTGGATACATTATATTGTTGGTTATATGGCCTTCTCTAAACACTTGATGGGTGTGTACTAGATGGATGAGGTTGAGCCTTGACTGGACATAGCTGATCACATTGTGGTTGTGGATGAGCTACATGATCAACCAATACTATCAGTTGTAGTGATGTTCCAAGTAGATCATATTGTGTTGAATGTCCCTGTTGATCCCTATTAATGAACTATTTTTTGGTCTCGGTATCATGAAAAAATGACCTAAAATTTCATCCTATGTATTTTTACTGAAGTTTCATCCTATACCTCTTATTTTATGGTGTTGTAAAAGTGTTACTGAGGAGTTAGAATGTCATTACACATCATTGAACATCACATAATGATCTACCAACTCGATGGTTTTTACATAAGTACAATCATGCTCCTCTTCAATGGAATATTCTAAGTATATATGAATCCTTGGTGACTTCAAATTCTAGAGGCATGAAATCATAGAGGGTGTATGATGGTTTTGAAATTTGTGGGGGAATCTGAGTCCCTTTTTGAAAATTGCTCCTTTTCTTCCTTGACTAAGAGGATTTTAACAAAGATGCAGATGTAGGGGGTTGGAGGATGCACATAAACTACATAAGGTTCTATTCTCCTCAAGCAGGCACTGATAATTTCATGGGTGAGAATGACTTCCATTTTTTTATAACCAATCATTTTACTTATTCATTCCATGATTGAGGGACTGTTTCCACTCAATGGATTCTTCTCTATCACTATCGGGATCTGTGGAGACATGCGCTACCTAGGCCAAAATATCACCCAACTTGAATAGTTAATATTCCAACTAATCCTAAATAAAATCTTTAAAGATGAATCTTTCTTTGATGGTGTGTCCAAGAATCATGTTGTATAAGCAGTGATTGGGGAAATTGTTAAGATCGACTACTTGGGTCTCTTACATTCTGGATGATTTAGGATCATTTTTTCTATAGCATAAATGAAATACCCTAGGACCTATGCACACTTGAAGGATTAGGTAATGTTCATCCTTTCTGTGAAAGGAACTCTCAGGGACTAGTCCTTATGGGGGGTTGGGGAAATGTTTCTCTTGTGAGTATTTGTCCAATGAGGATATGCTTGGAAATGCTATGGATGGTGGGGATGCACTTGGTGAGGCTCTTATACTAAAGGGTTTAGTAGGTGTACTAGTAAAGGATTCTTTGTGTGCATAGAAGCAACTATTTCCACTTTCACAGGCCTTCATGCAAGAGTTGGAAGGGGTAACAGGTGCGACCGTTGCTTGGTCCACTACAAGGATTCCACTAGATGATGATCCTTTTTTGAAAAATCTTAGAATATAACTTGATAGATTAGGGAGAAAAGTGTAGGGACCAAGTAATCTTGTATTTTCTCCATGCACATAATAAGCATATGTTCTTAGTAAGGTGTATTGTCGAGCGAAAACAAGAGCCCCTTCCATTGGGGAAAAATTTCAGAAACTCATTCATCTGAACTCTATTTAAATTTGTAAAGGTCAGTGACGCTATTATTGTATGAGGTGGAGCTGAATTGGAAGGGTAAATATATATAGAGATCCTACCAAATGGTAATATAATTTTTGGGAATCTATTTTTATGAGACAAATAAATGTCCTTCTAGAGTTTGGATGAATCATCAGATCATAGAAGGTACTTATTATTCCGGAGTCCCCAACATTGGGACACACTATGTAGAAATTTGGTAAAAATACTGTAATGGTTCTCCCAACCCATGAAGGGTGATGAGAGGAGATATCACATCATCCTAATGAGGTTTTTTCTCACCAATTCTCTAAAAATATCATCAGTTCAAGAGACAAAGTTACCTTGATCCCAAGGAGGATAATCACGCTGCTTAGGAAGAGTAGGTTTCTCATTCCTAAATCGTTTACCATAGCCCTCGGTTTCTACTTTGATCAGATTTGTGGAGACACCAACATCAAATATGAGTTCCTGGATAAGGAAAATTTTGTGCTCAATTGGGGGAGAGATAGGGTACCCCCTAACATGGTCATGTCCCGTACACTTTTTGGAGATAATATTAGTAGTGAGCCTCTTGTAACCTCCAAACTCTTACAGAAAAGTAAATATCCTAAAATCTTACTCAATTTACTATATGAAATTAGATGGACTAACATGTTCATAAGGTCCCTTAACTTTTATATATATCATATAGTATGCAGTAATAACTCATTTGGGTGACTCCCGAGGCCCAACACCAATCTATAAAGATGAGTGCAAGAACCTGTTGGGAGTTATTCCTAGTATTTTACCAGTCCTTTGGGAAGGATCTCCCCACCGTGACATGTGTTGGTGGTCTAGTTTCAAAGGATCTATAGGGGTTCAATAGTGATGAAATTCATTATGGAAGTGGCCAGAGGACCTTCATCATCATCTGGAGAACCAGAAATATGATCCTTTTGTTTCCAAGTAAAATTGATTAAGTGGAGGGATACATACCACCCTAGCCTTATATCCACACATACAAGGATTCCACTTCCATGAATTTTTGGAGCTCGATGATTCTGTTAACATAGTTCCGATGAAGGGTTCGATGATACCCATATGAGCTAGGGTTCTAGGCTACCAGTAGTTTTTCAATTTAAATTCTCTAAAATATTGAAAGAATTCATATAGGAACTCATGTCATCATAGGTAGATCATCTAGTGATCTTATAGGTGGTTGAGAGTCACCTATATAATCTGGAAAAAATATGCTACCTGATCCTTAGTGAGGGACTCTGAGATGATAAAATCCAAGGCTAAAGGAGGTAAAAATTCGATTGAAATCTAATTTGTGGCCAAGATCTCCCAAAGGTACTCATATCAATTTCTTAGTGGATATTCCTACTTTTGGTCATCCCAAGGGATAATTAGCATAGGATGGGAAATTGGCGGTAGCACTGAAGCATAATTTAATTTCTACTAATTCACCAAAAGAGGGGGTTTTGGGTGGGACGTCGTATTGGAAATATATCCATTGAATATTATAATTTCTTTTTGAGTTTGTGAAATCATCATGACCATATCCATATTGGGGTGTGTGTATACAACCTCTTCATGTGCATGAGTGGAAACATCTTTCTAGGGTTTGGTGGCATGGTCACCATCATCCAAGGGTGCCAATACAGATCATGATAACTCTCTATGTTCATGTGTAGAGATTTATAGGGAAGATTATGGTAGATAATAAAGTTTTGCTATGATCCCTTTGAATGAGGCCATAACATATTCTACCTATATATAATTTTGAAGGTATTTTGGGATTCTTTTATACTCTATATTCAGGGATGTCTAGAAAAAGTTAACGAGCTTATACCCCATTTCTGGTAGAAAAGGTGAAGGAAATTTCAATAAGTCTCCTTTCATCTCAGAGTCCAAGATATTGATAGTGAAATGGATTTTTTTGGGGCTCTACCTCTTTTGGTTTGGGAATTATTAAAAAACAAGACACTATGAATTGATGGGAATTCCTCCATGTTAATTGCATCCCGTACCAAGTAAACAGATACCATGGTGGTTTCTCACCCTTCCTCACATGGAAGGAACCTCAAGGTAGGGAAAATATTCAGAACAATGTTGACCTCCACACCAATTATGGGTAGCTCAAAGAGTGCCTCCATAATATGATCCTTTTTCATGGGATGGACCATGACGGGTGACAGTGGTGCCAAAATTGGGAGAGTCAAACCTACCTATAAGGAAGTTAGGGTATAGATCCAAAACAAGTGAATAAAATCTCCCATTCATCATTTTTGGGAGTGCTATAATACACAATTTTTGGGGATGTGTCCATTATAGATAAATAATAGGCCTCCTTTTAGGAAGTGTTCATGGTATACTCCCAATTTTGGGACTGAGTGTTCTATATCAAGAATATTGGGGTAAGGATGTGGTTTACCATATCAACATGTGGGACCAATCGGGGCTGATGTTGGTGCAGATATGTGGGATCCCTCCTGGGTGGATCCTGAGTAGCGGTAACTGTGGGACTGGCTTAAATACCCCCACCTCCTCGGTATAGGGGAGTGAGCTCTCGTAATGTTATGAAAGAGGTTCTTGAAATTATTCTCTATTTGGATGGTGGGTTTCCACTTGTGTGTCCCTCTAGGGAGATGGTGTTGGTGAGGTGTTGATACCTCTAGATCTTAGCGGTCCATGTCACTAGTGGGAATTAACCCTTATTGTTTATATTGTTGGACAAGGGTGTTGATTACCCTCCAATAAATGAACTCAAAGTGTGATATGGGGTATGGTTTCCAAGAAACTAAAGATGTTGTTGGAGAATAGTTGCATGGGATTGTCTCACATATATTCCTATTTCCCCTTTTTCCATTGGCGTTGGGTCGTTGTCCTTCTGTGGATTGTGTCCTGTGTGGTACACATAATTAACTATCAGTAAAGACCTTAAAAAAGTGATTCCCAATTAATCAACATAATCCATTATTTATTTACAAACTATACAGATCTCTATTGATTATTTTTAGACATAAGGTGCCCAACATTATCTTCTCCACGTCACAAGAGTGTTTCATAATGGGCCCACCATTTTCTTGGGGGATATTGGAATTGAATATCAAGATCTGGTGACATGAAAATCCAATGGTTCCCCAATTTTGCTTCTCTTAATAGTTTAAGGATAATATTTTCACATCGCGTTCACCATTTGGTTTTTCTACGTGTTTTTTGGGGATGCACATCACTGGTTAGAGATGTGTGTTTTGTTTCCCCACATTCCTACTTTACAAAGGCATGTGACTTTCATCACTATGGTTGAAATTGTAGGCTTATTTATCAAAATGGGATGATGGGATGTCAGTTACTCCTTCCCAGGATTCCTATATAGATGTCACTTCCTAGTCTGAGTCACCCTTATTGATTTCAGTCATATTATTGAAAATCATTCCCAACAATATCTAGAGGTGGAAACTAGTTTATTATGCTTCTTATACCTTTGGTTAGAGTAGATAGTAATGTTGGTAATGCCTAAAAATATTTGGATGTTTGTTATGTTATTTATTTATAAATTCTTCTTCTTTTGGAGTGATGAAATCTCATATACGTGGCTTCTCAGGTGTGTAACCTGAGTCATACCATGTAGATTGTGGGGTAATGTGTTCTAGGGGCATAGGTAATCTTTTTAACTAGACCTAAGGAATATTGTTTTGACTATGGGGTAGTTTTCACTACGGTAAAAATGCATATTAGGAAATGGATCTAAGGCATATTGTGTTGATCATGGGGTAGTTTGTACCAAGGGAATAATATATATAAAATTTTATTGTTCTAGGAATGACACATTCATCACATGAGGTAGGGGTTTTGAGGCATTTTGTGGGGTCACAGGTTTAGGGTCTTGTGGTCACACAATTGGTTGGTCACAATTTTAATGTCATGTGTAGACATGTTGTTCATAGGTTTAACATCTTCTAGGGATAGGTTAGACATAGGTTTAATGTATTATGGGGATAAGTTGGGCATAGGTTTAATGACTTGTGGGGATATATTGGTCAAATGTTTAATATATTTTTGGGACAGGTTGTTCAATGGTTTAATGACTTGTGGGAATAGGTTGGTCATAGGTTTAACATCTTATAGGGGAAGGTTGGTAAGATGTTTAATATATTGTGGGGAAAGGTTGTCCATAGGTTTAATGTCTTGTGTGGAAATATTTGTGGATGGTAAGAAGTTAATTTCTTCCCATGGGGGGAGATAGTTACACTAGGAGGTTTTATTGAGTGTGTCCTTAGGGGGAGATGATCCGACAAGGGAGTTTGGTGATGTTGGGGAATCAGGATTGAACCTTAGAGAGGTTCCATAGGTGTGCTGGGAAGTTGGGATTGAACCTCATGGAGGTGTCGTACATGCCCTATTGGTAGAAATGGATCAAAACCCATGTAGTTTATTTCCATAGTTTAAGGTCATGTGACATAACCAGTCCACGTTGTTTAACATCATGCGATAAGGAATCTCGTGTCACATAAGGGGAATCAACGAGGGAAGGTGTGGGTATTATGCATATGGGAAATCCGTAACAGGTGTCTCATCCCATGGTGGGTGAGAGGGTATCATCCCATGATGATCATACATGGGTAATCCTGTGTTCATTACAAAAGGTAAATCTACAGTTTAAAATCATGTAATAAGGAAATTTTAATGTAGTTTAATATCGTATGACTAGGAATTTATAGCTGTGAAGTTATCCATCATACAACTCAGATGGGGTTAGGCCTATGTCAGGGGAGGACCATGTCAAAGAAATATAAATATCCAATATAAGTACCTTATCTCTCTACCAAGAAATATTGGAGGTTTCCCTGTATGATTGTACCCTTAGGGCTTACATGTCTACCACCAGTGCACCTCTGGGTGTTTAATGGTGTAAACCTGGTCATAGAAATCAAGGGTCCAGACATTAGGATTCCCATTACTATGATAAATAGGTATTAGTGTACTAATTATTAGGATAAAAAGTTAATATAGATGTCATGGTCATTCCATAGGAAAAAAGGATGTACATGAGGGTTTAAGAGACTAGTCATGTGGAAGATTGACGCACTAGTGAGCCTGATAAAGTTGGGGTGAGGTTCCTAAGCACTAAAATTGCGCGTAACTCTGTTTTATTAAAGGAGGAACTGGGAAGGAGATCCAAATTTTTTTAGTTCACATATCTATATTTTTGAGTGAAAAATAGGGTTATAAAAAGAATAGGCTCTATGACAAGTATGTTTCATGGATATATGGGAAATAGTTGTGCGTAACTTCTAGATTTACACTGAGACTAAGGTTTCATAGAATTAAATCATCTGGAAAATACAAATTCACCCATTAGAGTATGTTTCATGAGGATGTCTCAAACATGAACGAAGCTATGTTGGGGACCATGTGAGGTTAGTCACGAAAATTCTATACCATTGAGGTTCCATGAGGTTTGGAGTTGTGGAACAGTTGCGAATGTCTGAGTTGCACGAGCAAGAGTCGACTCTTAAACTTCTAAATCAATCCCCACAAGTGGGGGTGAGGTTATATTTATAACCAAAATGGGTGTCTATTTGTACACAACTCTCCTTGGTCAGGTAATAGTATTTTTTGAGAAATTCATTCATTTACCGTTAAAAGATAATAATGGATGGATTCAATTTATTAACATCATTTAAATGAAAGTACATCACATGATAGTTATGGTAGTGAAAAATTTACCAATCATTCACACCATCCTCTTTACAGAATCATGGTTTCTCTAAGGAATATTTAGAATATATTCTATTTGAAAACTCCTTTTATGTGAATGTGTATTGTATTCCACAAATATATTTCACATGAAAGCCTTCAACATTGTGCATGACCCCTTGGGATGATTCGGGGTGGTTCCTTAGGTTAGGTGATGTCCTTGGATTTTGTAAAAACCAACTCCTGGGGAGAAACACACATTTTTAGCATCCACAGTGATCACGGTTTTCATGTCCAAAAGGAATCATTTGATCTATATGACTTTTACAAAGGAACTTTAATGATTTTGATAACTTGTCCAAAGGACATTACATGGTTTGGAAAACATTTCTGAAGGAATTTTCATGATCCAGTTAACTTGTCCAATGGACATCACATGATCTGGATGAATTGTCCAAAGGAATTTACATGATCTGGATGACTTTTCTAGAGGGTGTTTCATGATCTAGCTGACTTGTTTAAAGGACTTCACATGATTTTCATGAAATGTACAAAGGTTGTCAAATGATCTATGAATTGGTTACACAAAGCACATGATCCCTTCATGTGATCGAGGATGAATTGTTCGAAGGGTGTCACATGATCTGCCCGACATGTTCTAAGGGAATCACATGATCAAAATGACTTATCCAGAGGACCTCATATGATCTTCACAACATGTCCAAAGGGATTTGTATTATCCATGAATTTATTACATGAATAACATGACCCCTTCTAATTAAAATAGAATATCCATATTCACATGAGGCTTATATCATTTACATCTTTTTATTGCATGAATACCTTTGTTATTTATCAAGAATTTCATCAATCAGATGCACCAAAGGTCCTTCTCATGATCTGAACGTTATGCTAGATTTCCTTCACATGATATTTGAATGGATCACACAATGTGTATGATCCTAGTACGTAATCTTTTTTGTCACTCACCTTGTAAATTATATAGAATAATTTTGTGATCTGGAATCCCTTTGTGTGATCCCTAGCCTTTAAGAATTCTTTGTCTCTTCTCCCTATCTCCTCTCCATTCCCTCATATAAATTATTAAACTCTAACACATCATTATTTCAATGAGTAATTCATGGGTTTCTATAGGAAAAGGAGGTAACTATTTCCACTAATTTTTAGGGTGAACTTTTCATGTGCACCAACTTGAAGTATTGGGGGGATTCTCATGATCTACATCATATGATGCATACATGATCACAAGATAGATTCACATTATGGGCGTCATATGATCATGTAGTAGCTCCCTGTAAATCTATTTAGGGATAACAATGATCACTTTAGGTCTTTGAATGATTTTTAAATGTGTCCATGGAAAAAATATGTACAACCACTGATAAATTTATGTGAAATAAAACATGTAAATGGTGAATTTTTCTTGAAAAGACAAGATAAAATGTTTTTATGTGAAGACTCCTGATGTCAACATGGATCACATGATCATTATAATTTATAATGTGATCCATTGGATATATTCTGATGGAATAATGTTGTTCTCATGATTGGATTCATATGATAATTTCTATTCTTTTTAACTTGATCATGTGATACTTGATCGTTCACATGAAAAATGAACTCCATGTGATGGATTGTTTCTTCCTTCAAACATGATTGTACATGGAAAAAGAGGCTTCATGCATATTTTGGGATAGTCAATAATATTTAACACTTGTATTCATTTTAAGGGATTTATGGTATGGTGGATGTTGAGTTCTAGATTTGACGTTGGTTATCTTGGTAGGATAGGAGGTTGAAGATGATCGCATGATCAATCAAAAAAATGAGGTTCATACAATTAGAAGTTTGAGGTTAGTCCCATAATTTTTAAATCACATGAAAAGTACAACACCTGAATCCTTCCTACACCGGACTTCCATATGGAAGTGCAGTGCTTAATAAGTTATCATGATCCCTAGACCTGCCATAAGTGAGTACCGGGCTCCAATCCCTTTCTTCACTGGCACTGACATGTGTTTCCACCGTTCTCCACTAAAATTCTAACCCAATGCAGTGAACTTTTCCTCTTTCTTGTTCATATGTTTTCACCCTCACACAATACACCTCTACTAGTTTTCCATGATGGATCTTGGGTGATATAGAGGTAACTCTCATATATGCTCAGGTTGAGCTGGTTGTCTAGATATCCATAGATGGATATATTATTTGGCTAAAGAAATACTTAAATTAGAATAAATTATAGGAAAATTAAGGAAATAAGGGCCATAATGTGTTAACTTTTAAAATGGTTCCCCAAAAAATTCCACTAATCATCAATAATTCCACTTCCACACATCTTTATAAGTCTTTCATGCATAATATGAATTGTATTTTCATAGGCTTGACACTTCTCAAATTCCTAGAAACATTGTGCATGGTTCCCAATTATGGGTTCCAAAAAATGACCCCTATAATTAGATTAATTTAGAATGAAATAAGTTTTATTTGGAGGTCAACATTGTTCACTTTTCCACATACATGAACATCTTACGAGATTTGATACTAAACCCCATGAGAGGATTCATCTAGAAAAGTGTGTTGACTGAGGAATTTTGATCACCACCAAGAGAAGAATCTCAAACCAAGGTGTCTTTTTTTGTCAAAAGGGATAAAGTATGGGTTTATAATATAGATAATCTTCTCAAGGATTAGGTTTACCATATGAATAAACTTTTATTCTGGAATAGATATCCTAAATTGGAGAATAGGTACAAATAAGAGGATGAAAAATAGATTTGGATGGAAAGGAAGTTGTGGATGGGTCCAAGATAGGGAACTTGGATAAAGCTATGTATCCTAATGGAAATGGGAATCAATACATATGTAGTTATAATATGGAATACTCATATGAATATCAATCTCATGCATAGGTGATATAGGTTTAATGTTGGAGAAATCTATAGTTAAAGCTCCTACATAGATCTGGATCATTTATAAGAAAGGGGATGACATACCTTTATTAAAGGGTCATGGATAGGGACCCATTTTTAGTGGGGGTTCTGCATAGATCTAGATCTCATGCTACATTTCATGCCAAAAAATTTGGACCACTCAAAAAAATTAAAGCTCTTGTAGTATGGAACTAATATCCTATAGTTTCATGGAATTATAGGACCAGTCACCCCCATATGGGTCCCAAGAAATATAGGTGTGCTCTAATTTTTTCATAGGTCAGTGGACCTAGCTAGAGTAGAATATTTTTATCTAGGGCCATATGGGGGCCCCATAATCATTTAAATCTTTTTCCCTAAATTTTTTCTAATCCATTGAGGGAGAGTCTTAGAGGTTTTGAACTAGGATTTTCCCCAAAATTCCATTTATAGGTTTTTATCTTAAAAAATTGTATGCCTTTCCCATTTCATATATGCTCATTTTTTCCTAGATTACATCATCTATGTGTCCAGTGATCAAAGAATCAAATTTCTCATAGGGTTCCATTTGTGGGATTTAAACCTATAAATATGTATATCTATTTCAATTAGAAAATTTAAGTTTATTCAAGTATGATCTATGGGGTGTAATAATTTTTTGTTAAACTTTTTGGACCCTATTTTGTTGTAGTTTAGGTTCTTCTTACTCCGACATGATGTTTCTGTAGTTTAGGATCATCTATCTCAAAACTTCTTTTATTTTAATTTTTTGTCTTCTAGATCGGACCTTATGTTACTACAGTTTTGGGTCTTCTAGCTCAGAACTTTTATTTCCATAGTTTAGGGTCTTCTATCTCAAACCTTATGTTGCATTAGTTTAGGGTATTATAGCCCATAACTTATATTTTTTTTGTTTAGGGACTTCTATATTTAACCTTCTACTACTATAGTCTAGGGTCGTCTTTCTTGGACATGATGTTGAGGGTTATGGAGGATGGGTATTCATGAAGGGTTCTGACACCCTAAATCATTTGAAGGATGTATATTCATAAAGGTTTCAGGCACCCTGAATCCCTACTATGAATGTATTTGGTACATGGTGGTTTAATAACATGGATGTAAAATCTACTTGGATAGTTAGAAAATGGGTTGTGTAAATCACGTCTCAAAATTTTTGAACTGAAGGTGGTGACATGGGCCAGACATGCCAGTGATGATAACGAAACACCTAAGGTGTCAAGTCCCACTGTGACATAGTTGGGGATCATGAGGATTAAAGATCATTTTTTATTAGTAAGATATAATTATAGCTAATGGGTGAAGGTACTATATACCTGATCCCATAGGGATTACATTCATGTTTAAGAAGAGGGGTATCCACTCCTTTCCAAAGGATGTGGAATATTTGAGAAGGTTAAATCACCTAAGATATGAAGTAGGATGTGGGGAAAAGGCTATACAAGAAGGGTTTTTGAACCATGGGGATGGTTTGGTTTTATTATTATGGAGCCCCGGCCCCACATCACATGGTTCTGAGTCCTTTGGTAGGGTCCATCAAAAGGTTTGAGAATGGAGTACCACATTCATGTTTTGATAATGTGTACAATACATGGTAATGTAACGTCGAGGATTTGGAATCCACGTGAATATTTTGGTTATGGGGGTTCTAAATCATAATATTAGAATATCTAAGTTAACCAAAAAGGGGGTATGGAGGTAAATGTAATCCATTGGTAATGGTGGAAATAACTACTTCACACAACCAGGACAATAATTAATGGATTTTATGGGGACCTCTCCTCTAGTACCAAAACATCCACTAGGCACAATATGTTTGGCCTTATGTTATTCTCTAGTAGATCCAAGAGGGGTTACTTTGGAATAGTTAGTACCTGTTACAAGTTTTCTTCACGGGAGAAATAGGAGCATATAGGATTGAGGTCCATGGGTTCTAAGAGAAGGGTATTGACTCAAGGAACTAGATGTTATCAACTCAGAATTCAAATAAATGAAGATGTATTATAGAAAATTTAGTATTCAAGAAGGGTTCGAACACCCTAAAAGTTTTATTATAACATAATGAATATGTTATCATGGTTAATAGGAGTGAAAAATCAACTCTCTAACTTTTTCCTTCATCGAGGGTCTAGCAAGCATGGATCGTCTTTTACTAGGGTCATAAGATGGTCCCTATGATCTTTTTACCATATTTTATTTATGCTCAAATTTTTTCTAAAATCTAAAAATGAAGATTTTACTGATAGGATAATTAAAATTTTCTCAGTAAAACCTTTATGGGTTTTCAATTAGATAAGTTTTATGTATCATTCACAGGTAGTTTGAGGTCTTTTGTTTTGGATAACACATCTTGTATTTTAATGTCATGTGACTAGGATATAGGTCGTACATTTTAACACTGTGTGATAGGGATGTTGTCTTGCAGTTTAACTTCATACGTCCAAGATTCTCCCCATTCTTCTTATCAGTATGTAGTAAGGACATGCAAAATGATTTCAAATTATGAAACATAAACCTGGAAATGCTTTGTGTTTGTCAAAGATATTCGAATGTGGGGGAATTTCCATATTTCCATTATAGGTATTCTCTTGCATGGATCTGATTTAGCTGAAATCAAACCATATGAAAATATAACTAATTTTCAGGAAATATGGGCTTATATTGCTCATGCATCCCCTTCCTACTGGGTGGACCAATGTTAATGGAATATGAAATTTCTTCAGTTGGGATTCTCATGGATTCCCTATCCCAGAGTTTTTATGTAAGTAGGGGGATCTTCCTCAGGCCACACATGATATCATGATTCCTCTTTTTAGTGGATATATGTCACATTTATGGGAATTTATACCACAATAGAGGGATTTTGGGGAAGTTATACGTTACCACTGAGGACCAAACCCTAAGGTAGAGGGGGACATTTTACATCATTTTATGTTTGGGATCAATGATGGGTGATATAAGAATCACTGTGTATCCTACTAGGATAGGAATAAATCCACACATAGTTATTGTATGAAAATGGTTCCCTGTATAGATTATACTTGTGTGTAAGAAAAGGGAGACATTTTACTTTGAGTATCATAGATGGGACTAGGACAAGGGACCCATGAATCACTATCTATCTTATGATGAAAGTAATCAATCCACATAGAGTTATTATAGAGACTCCTTTAATAGATCAAAATCATATGGAGAGGGTAATTTTTGGACTTGATGGGTAATTCATACCTTATAATGAAAAGGTACACAAATACGATTCCATAATCTTTCATTGACAATGAGTATGATGCACAGATGAGTAACATTTAGGGTATCTGAATCCTCTTGAATAGATAGGTTATGTTAAAGTTATATCATAACCCAAGAGTGTCTAAGTCAATGGGGAGTGGATAATTGTGGGTGTAGGTTGAAACTAGCACCATTCATAGCCAAGAAAATATCTCTTAGTTTAAGGGGTACCTCTGCTTTAGGTACAAAACATCCCCTAGGCACAAGATCACATGCCTTCTGTTATTCACCAGTGAATCCTAGAAGGGTACCATTATATTTTTTAGTCCATTTTACCTATATTCTATAAGGTATTACCAAGATAGTGCATGATCAATGTCCATGAGGTTCCAATATAGGGGTATCGAGTCATGAAACTGGTTGGTATTAACTCATACACCGAAGGTATGAAGGTGGATCATGGAGACTATAATATTCCAGGATGGTTGGAGCACCCTAAAAGTTACACCAACACGTATTGAACTAACTTTTAGGGTGAAAGGATAATAAATGAAATTCTCATAAACACAATCACTAGATATGATGACTTATTCAACATTAATCCCTCATGTCATGTAGTTTAACATCTTGTGACTAGGATATTGTTGATTAGTTTAACGTCATGCGACTAGAATGTTGTGATGCAGTTTAACATCATGAGACTGGGGCATGAATCCATTACTTTAGTAAGGTGAATATAATTTATTCTAGTTATAGTGACTTAACAGGTTCTCTAATCCCACATGAGTCACTCTCGACATGATAAAAAAGAGATTAATGGGAAGCTTACTAGACCACAAGAGAGTGCGTAATAGGGTGTGTTCGAGGGAAATCACATTTTGACATGAGTGGGAATCCCCACATGAATTTGGTTCTAATTAAAGAACATAGTAATAAGTTACAAAAAAATGGATGAGTTTGAAATAGATGATCTTGACGTCTCTACATATCCCACGGGAAATAGGAATCATGCCACATGTAGTTTTGATAGAGGGATCCCTACACAGATCCAAATCATGTGTTGGGGTGGGGATATTTTTCCTTTTTTATTTTATATGGTCTTAGGGTTAAGGGATCTGGGAATCAATAGGTATCTAATAGGGATAGGAATCAATCCCCATGTAGTTCTTGTAAATACTCCTTGTATAGATCTGGCTCATATGTGGAGATGGATCTTTTTTATTTTTCATTAAAAATCATGGATATCTTGATCATATAATGTTTCCACTACATAGATCAAAATCATATTTAGGGAGAGGGAATTTGGGTCTTTATAGGAAATTCCTACCTCAGAATGAATGTGTATATGAATAAAAAACCATAATTTCTTTTTGATAATGGGTACATTTCATTGATGCATAAAACTGAGAGTATTCAAATAACCCTAAATAGTTGGGTTGTGGGATGTGTAAATCTTAAAAAAAGAACATCTGAGTCAACATGAAATGTATAATGATGAGTAAAGGTCAAAACTAGTACTGCATATATCCATAACAATAACTCTTAGATTTAAGGGAGACCTATCCTATGGGACCAAAATATGACCTAGGCATAAGATCTTTGGCCTTGTGTTATTCAAAAGTGAATCCTAGAGGGGTCTCTTTGGATTAGTCAGTCCCTGATACAAGTTTTATAGAGGGTATAACTAAGAATGTGTGTTCTCAAAACCCATGGGGTTCCAAGAGAAGGGTATCAACTCAAAAAACAAGTTCGTATTAACTCAGATAATGGAGGTTTAAATGTGGATTATGGAGAAAATAATATTCAAGGAGGGTTAAAGAACCATATAATTAGTGAAAATATGTACTGAACACATTTTTAGGGGAAATTAATAAGACATGCTATTCTTAGTTACACAGTCATCATAGGGGATGATCTATTATGTGTGAAGACCTCATACCATGCGGTTTTACGTTATGCGACTAGGAGATGTTCATTAATTTTAACGTCATATGACTAGGACAAGGTCCCTATATTTTGAATAGAAGTGTAGCTAAAACATACTTGAAATAATGACATTCTAGGTCCTCTAAGATCACATGATACATACTCATCATGAGAAACATGAGGTGATTAATGTACATGGGAGTGTATAACATGGAACTTTGGGGGAATCACCATATTTTTTAGGTGGACAAAAATATTTACCTGAATCTGAAACACATAGAGGGAGATTGTTGAGAGTTATGAAAACTCATGGATGGGACCAAAATGGAGGATCCAGGAATCACTACATATCTTATGGTAATAGAAATCAGACAACTCATAGATCTTATTTAGATTCCCCTACATTGGTCTAACTCATATATAATGGGAGGGAAATTATTTGTTTATATATTGTGGCTAGACCTAGGATTTAGTATCTGGGTGTCGCTACGTATCCTATGATTAAAAAAATCAAGCCACACATAGTTATTATGTATGGTCCCCTTGTGGATCAAACTGTCACAAGGGGATAGGAAATATTATATTTTCTTTGGATTTTTGGATTGACAAGGGATTAGAGTATCTTAGTGATAAAATGTATCCCATATAAATAGGAATCAACCAACTCATATTTATGGTAAGTAAGGATCCCATGTACCTATCGGGATCACATGAAATGTAAGGGTATTTTTTTTATATTTCCCAATGATAGGTGGATCCTTCATTACACAAATCTATATCATGTGCAGAGAAAATAAAATCTTATCCACACCATGGTATGTAGCCATTGGGTTTCCTATATAGATCATGTATACATATATAGAATAGGTAATAACTATTCTACATATTTTTTTCAGCCTAGGATTATGGAATTCAATCATTTCTACATATCCTATAGTGTTCAGAATCAAGACACATGGAGTTATTATGAAATATGTTCTCTTACATAGATCTAACTTGTGTGAAATAGAAACATCATTTTTCTTTTGAATATTTTGGTTGGGCCTTGGAATAGGGGATATGATCATAACTATATATTCTGAAGGATTGATAATCAAGACACATGTAGTTCTATAATGTGATGCAGTAGATTATAGAAACCAGAAGGAAAAAATCCTCTATAGTAAGGACCTAAGGTATCATGCGGCTTCACGTCATGAAATGGGCATGTGGACAATAAATTTTAACATCATGTGTCAAGGATATATGTCCATGTAGTTTAACATAATGTGTTAAGGATGTATCTAAACATTTTAACATTATGCAACTAATATGTAGTTCCTCGATGTGAAAATTATGAAAATTATTTTTTTGAGAGACCCTTCATTGGTCAGATTCATGTTGTGTTCACCATCCATTGTATCTATTCAGTAAGATCTATCAAATCGAACTTATGTATTCTATATGGACCTTAGGTTACTACTTTAGAGGTTTCTTACCAAGTATGATTGGGGTTTTGAGGACTAACACTAGTTTTTCTTAGAGGAATGAGTAGAGTGAAACCTTTTTATTGAAGTATGATTAAATGTTATTTTGATATACTTCTCAGTTGTGCTACATTTTCAACATTTTCTCATTTATCCTTTCCAAATCATCCAATTTCTTTGGTTATTTCCCATCATCTGAGTTTTTTAAATGGATGGTTATTAGAAGTGAGGGTAACTAGAGTTTAATATGTAATACTTCCTAGTACCATAAACCAGTGAATATGGGGTGTCTTGTGTGGTAGTGTGGGTCATGGTCTGATAGGACTATAGAGAATATTGGAGTTTATCTGGCGATGAATTCTTGTTTTTTACACCATATTTTAGATTATATTTGAAAGAGGATTGTTAAAATCCTATATCAAACCATTTTATATCACATGATAATGAGGTGAGTGGTTGGAATCAATGTTATACTCCTTTTATAATTTATTTAATTCAAAATAATAGATGTTGGTGCCATTGTTCTTCAATATGGTGTGGGGAACACCAAATCTAGTGATAATGGTGGATTATATTAAGTTGATGACACTCTTTATTCTGAATTCCATGAGGGGTATAACTTCATCCAATTTGTAAAATAATTCAGTGGAATTAAGGATAAAATTGAATTTCTTAGTTTTGGATGGGGATATGGCCTCACTATATCTATTCCCCACATAGAAAACATAGAAGAATATTTAGTTATGTGTAGAATATTTAGAGGTTGATGGATGATTTTTTCATGGATTTGGAACGTGTGGCACTTTTTGGTAAACTCCACATAGTCCTATATAATTTTTTTTCCATATGTAACCCAACCTCTTAATTTAATGGGATATCATAGTTCCATACTAGTGAGAACCCCATGATCCTACATTGAAATTATTATGGAAGGATCTTCCTCCTTTATAATTAACCTAATGGGGACTCCCTAGAATCCTCATTTATAGAAGATTTTATGTTCAATTGGTCTATCCCGAATGGTGAAGTTCATTCCATGATGCTGATTTTTTTCTCTTTTGTATTGATTTTTTGTAAGGGTACCATTTTGAAGGTACTCCACTATGGGATTCATCCTTTGAGAAACTGGAATAAGCTCATCATGCCTTAAGTAAGAAATAAATTAATTGATCTCCTCCATGTCATAGAAATTTACTAGTGACACCACCCTTTGGTTTGTGATGTGGAAGACTATATCATCATCGTTAGAAAATTGTGGTTGCATTGGCTAGCATGTCATCATGGGAATTTTTCAATCATGGGACATGATTTAATGTTAGCTAAACATGTAATTTCAACATCATTCCCCTTATATATTCAATGATAGGATCCAATTACTCTTTTTCGACAACATATTCACCATTGATTTTTTTTATCAATAGATTTTGAAATTTAGATGACTCATTTATAGCTATAAGGGTAGCTCCAGGATAGCAATAAGAGCTTGGTATTCAACCTCATTATTAGTGAACCCTTTATAAAATGAGAAGGATTAGGGAATTATTTCATTATGTAGTGAAATGAATACAATCCCTAGACCAACCCAATCAAGCTTTTGGTTTTCCATTTTATTTCCAGTTGGGTTTCGAGAGGCACCGTCAAAATATATCTCCCACATTCATGGGTGTTATGGGAATAGTTAACCCCTTAACTTAGAAGCTCAATATCCGAAAACATGATTTTCATGGTGGGAAACACTGTGAGGAAGTCAAAAAGCACATTACCTTTAACTGTCTTATCTGAAATGAGTTGGATATCATACTTATATAGGACAATCACCCATCAGACCAGGTGGCCATTCAGCATAGAGAGGTTGAGGATACACATGTGTGGGTAAATAAGAGGGACTAAGTGGAATTCATGATTTTTTAAATAATGGCTTATCTTTTTCACTAAAAATATGAGTGTAAGTCAATTCTTCATGATATTATTATATCGTGTCTCGGTTCCTAGTATCATCCACCTGAGATGGTAGAGGTTGTTTTAATTCCTTGTATCATTTTTATGTGTGGGGAGGGAGCCAGGAAACCATTCAATTATGACCATGTATAGGATAAGTGGCTTAACTTATACTAATGTTATCAAGACCAATGGTTATTGTAGATATTTATCAAGTTTCTTGAAAGCTTCACGGTAGTCCTTATCCAATTGGAAATCGATTCCCTTTTTCATTAACCTTGTGAATGGGAGACATATTACAACCATGTTTTCTATAAAAATTTTGATATAATAAAGGCTCCCTTGAATCCCTCTAAATTATTAGAGATTTTGAGTGTGAAATTACCATAGTTTCCCTGGTGTTTTCTAGATCTACATCAATTCCATGGTAAAATACCACAAATTTGGTGAACATTATTAATGTCACCCCAAAGGTACAATTTAGAGGATTCATCTTCAAACTATGCTATCACAATTTTCTAAAGACTATTCAAAGATCAGTGAGGTGTTTAGAACACTATTGAGACTTTACCACCAGGTCATCAACATAGTACACTATGATCCTACCTAGAAAGAGTTTGAAAATATGATGTATGATGCACAAATAGGTATCACCAATGTTGTTTAAGTTAAAATGAATGACCTGGTTAAAAAATATTCCCTAAGGTCCTCTAATATACTTGTATTCCACATCTTCACGGGTCTTATTGATTTGATTATACCCTAAGTATGCAACCATGAAGGAAAGTTCATCGAAGCTGGCTATTGTATCTATCAAATGGTCTATAATCGGTACTGAGAAATTATTATTTGGGAAATTATAATTGATATCTCTAAATTCGATGAATACCTTGATCTTCTAGTTCTATTTCATAATAGGAAAAATGTTGGAAATCCAGTTTGGGTATTTTACCTCTCAAATAACGATGGATTTATTCAATTTTTTATCTTTAGACTCCACCTTAGTGGCATGGGTAGGATGAAATCTCTTGGTTGATTGTTTAAATTGTTGATGATCATCTAGAAATACCAGGTGATGAGTGGATACATTGGGGTATAGTATAATAATATCTATATAGTCCCAAGTGAAAATATTTTGATGATAATTAAAAAAGGAAATATAAATCTCATTCTCTTTGAGAAGCATGGAGGCACTGATTAATGTGCTATGTGGGTCCTCTTATGTTACCATATTTATTTTCCCGAGTTTATTAGTTGTGGTGTATACCCCTTCCTCAAATTTTTAGGGGAATCTCCAAATTCCTCCCATTCTTCTTCTATTTTAGTTTCAACAAATATATCCTCAGGTTCATCTAATGATGTGGGGACATATTATTTTTGGTCGAAGGATGGGAGGTTGTGGGAGGAAGAATTGACATCCTAGAATATTATGGAAACATTATAGAGATATATACTTCACTCTCTCCAATCTTAAGGGAAAATATGTATAGATATATGGAATTAAAGGGGATATAATTGGAGAATTTTGAACTTCCAATGATTGGAGATGGGAGATTTATGGCATGGATGGTGCATCCTATATTTCATTCAGAAAACCCACATCATCCAATTTGACTATTTCCACATGAACATGGGTTCATGAAGTATATTATTCATGATATATTACTGGATATAGATATACTTACTCAATTAGGTTTATAGGATGTGTGTAATAACCATTGAAAAAAGGTATTTGTAAGGGAGGCCTCCAAAATGTTGGTAGTGGTGACCGAAATTTCATATTCTATCACTAGCTGCTTTCCTCCCCTCTTTAGGAAACCTAACTCGACATATATGGATTCATAGGGTTCAAAGAGGGAACATTCAACCTGCAATATGATGAAATTTAAACTGATGGTATATTTCAAACATTGGGGAAATGTTTATGGAGGAACTATGTGTCTATGAATCTAAGGTCTCTTTAGCAAAACATTTTATTTTTTTTGCTGGATAACCATGAAATCAGTATCAGATGTTAACTCCTCGAACCAATATTTGATCTTGATCTTCCTGAGGGTTTTTTTCTCCATTTTTTCATATGCTTGATTAGTCAACTTCAGTGGAGAGAAATCATCCTCATTTTACCCCAAATGTTAGATGGTCTTGAAAGGCATGGGATTGATCTCGAAACAAGTATCAACCAGAGATCGTTGGAGGAGTTGACTTTTTCTTGATCTTTCTCTATGAATGAAATGTTAGTATTAAATTACTCTAGGTAATTTTTCATTTGATAAACCTTGGTCAGAGAAACATCCATCTAAAACTATTTTGGGGATTGAGAGGGCCTCAATAAGCACCTATCTGATCTCTTTTAAAAGATAAAGGGTGTCCAAGATTGAGAGCTTGTCTAAGATAACTACCAATTTCATTAAAATTTTATATTTCTATGACAGACTGATGCTTCTTGGTACAAGCTTTCTCCTAAACATGAAACTGAGGGGATGAAGTTTCTGTGGTAGATGGTCCCAATTCATGAGTAGAATTTGAGGGAGAATATGTGTCTGGTGACATGGGTTGTTTCGGTCTACCTATTTTCCTAGGCTGATCAACCGTTCATACATCTTGTAATATATATTTCATAATAATGGGTCTTATGTGATCACTAGAATACTTTTATTCACCTCCATGATACCATTGACACTGCTAAAGTGATCATCCATGGGTTTTATCTGCATATATGGATTCAACTAGGACCTAGCCAAGATATTGGGCTCGACCATGACCACGTTATCCCCTATGCCCATGGAACCTATGGAATCAGCTTATGGTTCCTTGTTCAAGTATAGAAAAATAATACTCATGGATACATTTACCATTAGATAATGGGTATTCTATGTAAATAACATTAATATAGAATAAGATTAGATCCTCATCCGATGAAGATTACATTTGGTGGGGAAATTCCAATGTTGTAGATTTTGGAGGAGATAAATCCATAAGAGTTAAAGTGGATTTTTGATGAAACTCCACTCTTTGCAGCTCTTCTAGATTTTGATGAGCATTCCTTCCTTCAAGACTCATATTTTATTGTGTCTCCTTAAATACCAGAATTTTGAATGGTTTATATATCTTCTCTCTAAGGTCCGCATGAGCTCTGTCAAATCTTTTGGGTTATCTAGTTTTTGAACTTCTATTCGTGCCTTCTTGAGACTTTTTCCCAATAACCCTATTCTACTGATTGAGTGGAAGATATGAAAGTATCTTTCACTATAGTTTTAAATAGTTTCACCATTCTAGAATCAACAATGCCCTATAGGATATCTTTTAATATGAAGCAGTCACATATAGTGTGAACTAGCCTTAAATGAAATGGGTAGTAGTAAAGGAAGTCACTGATGATGTCCTAATTGGGATTCCATGGATCTAGTATCTTAAGAAGACCATTTTACATCGATACAAAGAAATAATCAGGGACCTATTAATTTCATAAGTAGTATACTTTATTCATCCATTAGTCAAATTGTGGGTGGTCTTGATCTCTTTATTCCTCGGTTCAAAAGAGGTTTTCCTACTATTGTCACTTGATAGGAGGTGTCGGGTGATTTGGGGCCATCTTGGGTGATCCAATAGGAACCATTATTGGATTATGTTTTATAGAGGTAATTTATCATTTATTGGATCTCTTACATTATGCTATGGGAGTGGGATTGGATTTGGCCCTGGTTTTCTAAATGAAATCCTATAGATGTTGTACGATTTCCAAAAACACATGGAATCCACTTGGGTTTTTCATCGGGATCAACAACATATGGAATTCATCATGGTGTTTTTAATCACAAATTACTAGAAAATATTCTTATGAGAGTGGTATATTGAGTTAGTATACAAGACATTTCCATTTGGATATAATTTTTGTGACCCTCTAATTTTGACGTGTTTTCAATTTTGGAGATTGATGATATTATTATTCCTTAGTGTAGAGATAAATTTAAAGACAAAATGATAAGGAAGGTTTTCCCAACCTACTAAAGACCCTAGTTGGAGGCTAATATATCAGAAAAAGGCTAGCCTTACCAAGTTCTATATTAAGATCCTCAATTTCATTACTTATTGGTGCTCTTGAGGGACCATTATAGAACTATATGGGGATATAAAGTGCGTAATATGTTTTTTGGGTCCCTGATACTGTCTAAGACTTAGAAGGTAGGGTTGTCGAAATTGGGTGGAGGTAAGGTGTCATCCACCAATTTAGGGAATGGTTTCCTCTCAGAATGAATAGGTGATTGTATCCCCTCTATGTATTACATATGAGAAGAAAAATAATCGATGGTATTGATGAGATCTAGGGGTACCATTACCTAAAACACCTCCTAATAATGGGTTAAGGTGAGGCTGGATGTTATTTTACCTTCTTCATATTCCAATGATCCTCAATTAATGCTGGGTCCAAATGGCCTCCCTAGTAATGAGGTAATTATTGCTGCAATGAAGGAAAATCTTAGACTTATTTAATTCTAATGTTTAAATAGGATGTATTTCTAGATCCAGAGCTAGTTCAATGCTCTAATTCCACCCTCAAAGTTGGGTTAACTTCTTTTTGATATGCGGGAGGAAGGAAATGATTTTATACTTGAAGTAATACCTGGTGGAAATATTTCCCCTGAGTAATTTATTATTAAACCATTTGAGGTTGCACACCTCACACACATACTATGCTGGTCATTATTATGTAAAGGGGATATTTACCTTTCTAGGTGGATAATGGGACTTATCTATACCTTTACCTTTATCCTTGGAATAAATTCATCATGAAGGTGGAAACTCATCATTCATAGGTTCTAGCTTATGGATACTCCTCCGATTCTATGTATGAGCGGCCCCAGATTGTGCATCAGTGTCACCTACCTCTCAGGGTATCATTCCCATATCTCACCTCTCATTTACCACTTTCTATTTTATATCATCTTTTGGTTTGATGGTGATGATATTTATTGATGCATACTAATCAATGTATTCAACCTATCTCTGACCAAGGAGAAGGGTAGGTCTGTAACAATTGTTTCCCCTTCGAGAGTTTCTTCAAGGTCATGCCTCTGTTGATTGGTCTTTTTTGGACATATTTTCTTAAAACCTCAATTAAATTTTAAGGTTATTTCCATGTGTTTCCCCAAATTTGGTCTAAGAATTGGGAACATGAGGAATTCCTCAATTTTTCCCACTATGAGGGCTCTGAGTGTTAGTGGTGTTTCTCATAGCATGAAGAATGATTGGAATTTCAGTAATTGACAGCTGCTTCCTAGATTGGAGAAGAAAAATATCATTAGAGGATATGGTAAAAAATACCCCATCCCTATTAGATGGGGTTTATTTATAGCTTCTTTTGTCATTCCCTAATCTTGTTGTTAAGGATTTATTGATTCCTTGAATGACTGTTCAGATAAAAATTCACTCAACCATATGGGCTAGGGTTTATCAGGAGTTTCTGCAGTTTTTGTTAGGAACCTCATGGGATTTTATGATCCCATGGGTGGTGGCAGTGATAAAAAATACCTCCATCCCTATGGACTGCATCTAATCCTGAATTGATTCCGTGGAAACTTCCATTGCAATCTCTTTTATCTATCATAATTTTATTCAGCCACAAGATGAGTACAATGCCTAATCGAGAATAACCCATCATGGGGAGGTATGGAGAAATATGAAACATTGAAATTATCTCTTGATTCAGGTTCATTTCCCATCAATAAGCCTATATTAGGAGCCTATTAACACCCCAATTCCTCCACTCTTCATCCTTTTTCATTGGGAGATCATAGGGATTTCATTGGATCGACCAACTGGCTATGGATTATGTGGACCTGTGATCCCTCCTATTGCTATACCGTTGTAGTATTTCATGTGTGTGGAGTTTGGATAACCTATGTAAGGGATAAAGTGAAGCACTCCATATTTTCCCCATCCCTGAATATAGAAATCTGACGGGGCATTATAAATTAATCACTGGAGAGTTTTCATACAGTGGAGGAAATCACGTCATAAATTTTTATTATGCCTCTATGAAGTGGGTTCTCGGGCTATAGTGAAGGTGGGAAGGTTGAAATGAAATAAATGTTTATTAATTATTTGTAGGTAATCATCATACTTATGGTAAGGTAGGTTCTTAGACTTTAACCACCCATGGGTACTCCACAAATTCCGGCGTAAGTAAGGCACACATACCTCTACTGACTCATCTGGGAATTCATAGTCAAAAGCAACAATGGGTAACAACATGGTTGGAAGGTTGTTTTTATCCATCTTTATCCACATATACATGTCATACTCTCCTTCATTGTAGACATATTGCTCCACCTGGTCATACTATAGGTGTCCTTTCCTATGGTCACCTACTGACTGTGGTGAGGTGTTATTTGAGTTTGATGGGGAACTATATATGGTTAACCCTGATGTTTCAAGAACCTATCTATATGATGGTGTCTAAAAAATGGTAGTATTTCCATGAATGGGTGAGATATCAACATGGGTACGTTTTCCATAATAGATGTCAGGGGAAGGGTCCCTGTAATCTATCTCTATACATCCATAAGAAGGAATATCATGGTAGTTGTCACCTTCTTCTTTTGAAAAATAGATGATGGGCCCTTAAGGTGTTGTAGATATTTATTGTACAGCCTCAAGGACACTGGAATTGAGGAGAGTTAGAATATGAGACTCATCCAATGTTGCGGCCATTTTATTTTATCCTTCCTTTTGGGATTGAGTAGGAATATAATCAGGTTGCATGGCAGTTATTGAAGTATGCCAATGATTTTATAATGCTACAGAGGTAAGATCAGGCAACTGAGATGCTAATGGAATATGCCGATGAGATTCTATATTGTCACTGGGGGTATGATACTTCCATTGTATAGTCACTGGAGTATTCCAATAAACATTTTTTGAAGAGGGGGTATGATCCCGATTTGAATGTGCAACCCAAATCAGAATAATGTGATGAACCTCCAGAATAGTAGGAGTATGGAACTCCTCCTATGTATCCTATGAAGGATTCTGATGTGGTATTTATTTTTTGGGGTTAGGGATATGATTCTGAAACCTATAATATGCTAAAATATTCTAATTAGATCCAATGGAAATTATATGGTCATTCCCTAATGTGATTTCTAAACTAGGATGATCAACCCTAGTGGTAGTGGGGATGTGAGACTAGTATTATTCCATTGGAGTATACCACTGTCCTTATTCAATAGGGATGTGAGACTGTCCTGAGGTGAATTCCAAACTTGGTTGACATACCCCATTTGGAGTTGGGATATGATAGTAGTCTAGTGCCTCACCCTTTATTTGAATATACTGATAATTCTCATGTATGGGAGAGAGAGTGTTTTGTTTCCCTGATGTAGCCATCTACAGATGTGGGACATACTAATATTTTACTTTGGCTACTGATATAAGAATATATGCCTATACCTTTTTCATTGTCGTAATATTTCAGTGAAGGTCCTCTATCACTTCTATGATGTAGTGTCATTTCAGAAGGTTGTATGCTGTTATATAGTCCCCCACGTTTTTTGTATCCATAGCATATCAAAAAAATTATTTGACTGAAGTGGGGATATATTCCCATTTCTAGACTCCTTGTTTAACTAGAATATGAATATAGGATTCATCTATGGGGGAGAATATATGTGTATCCCCCATGATTTATTCCATGAGATGAGGGCATTCTTGGTCTGGGTGAGAAGGGGATATAAACATGTCTTCCAGCTACTGTCAGAATATACTAGTGTACTTTGATGGTGGGAGTAGGGATAAGATCCCACTCCCATTATTCTTCACCTTTCCATTCCTAGAAATATCTCCTTGGTGCCTGTATATGAGCATACATGGAAACAAAATGTATGATAGTTCCCTCAGTAGGCGAGTGAGGGGAATTGCTAGGTTGATGAAATAATTTTGATCGATAGGATCCCTTATGGGAATCCCTATAATTGTAATGGAGCCATGGATGGCTCCTTGACCCAGCTTCCTAAGGTAATGAAGGTGATGATTATCTCCCTCTAGTGAAATGCTCCTGAAGTGGTTAATAATGGTAACATGGGTAACTGGTTTCGCTAAAACATTCCTTAAGTGAGTTAGGATTTAGAAATTGGATTTCCCTTCACATAGACTCAATGGTCATGATTGTATCATGTTAGTTGTATTCCCTAACCATGTCATTGTCCACGTGACATTGGAGGTGTTTAGTAGGTGATGTTATTCTATGGTCCATAGGAATTATTACCCCAAGTGGGATTTTAGAATTATTACTTGATGATTCCATGTATTTAGATTAGGATGGTGCTTGTGATAACAATACAATTTTATTAAAAGGAAAACAATAAGCATGTTTATAGATTAGTACATCATTACAAGTATTAAATAATGGTTAATCAGCTATGTACTGGTGAAAAAATTTTATATTCTCATTTTCTGTTAGGCCATTTTTTATACATGTGTATCAAAATAGCCTATTGCATGGGATACCTGAGTATGGTTTTGTTACTAAATGATTTATTCTAGGTTCACCAATTTAGTTTCGAAAGGATTCACGTGAAAAAATGGTCAGATGAGAACTAGACTATATTTCATTTGGATTTATGAAAGGATTGACGTAGTTAAAGGTTTAACAATAGGTTCAAAATCTTTGTTTTGGATGGAATCAGGTGATATCGGGAAGGTCCAATGATTTATTGTAGGGGGTTGAGTAAAATTTCACAATAATCTATCGGGTTCACCGCTCTTTGTTCCAAAAACACCAAACAGATCCCACATCCATGATATGAGACTAGTTAACCAAAAAAACATTAGGTTCTAAACCCTTTTACATGTAAGAAATAATAATATCATCTTTATGTATATGATCTTCTCCATCTTGCTACTCATTATTACTTATTAATGTAGGGATGCTTATATTTTAAAGCTATATGATTTGGAACTCTAGAGTTTTATTCCATACAAGGAGGAAATTTGTGCTTTATTATTGGAATTAAACCTTAATGAGGTTTCCTACATATTCTGTGATAGATAAGAATAAAAACCCACATAGTTCTTTTATTCATACTGTGCATTTTAACGTCATGAAGAAAAGAAATATATGGGGGCTTTCGAATGCATTGGATATGGAGATCAACCCTAAGGAAGTAATCCTATGTATCTTATTCATAGTTGAATTCTAAGTATTTATAGTTCATTTTCTGTTTCCTATGTCATAAAGGTGAAATGATAGAGGTTTGGATCGAGACTTATGCATGTAATGTTACCCTATAATGATTTGTCGAGAATATGGCCTTTCAAAGCAGGGGAGGATGTGATATAGCTCACACCTAAAAGGAGGCCCATATTAGGGATTTTTAATCATTCCAATGACACAATCATCATCTATATCTAAGACCACATGATCCATGATCGATGTGAGAAATAAGATGCGGTGGAATATTTGTCTCATTTGTATGATAGAATCAGATTAAAATATGCAAGGACTATACACTAATGTTGTTCTAATATTTTGATTGGGGGTATTATGGAGAATATGAAATCCCAAGGGGAAGATATGTTATATTAGTATGGTGATCAGGTCTTAATAATACATCCTACATATATTTCTTATAGCAGAAATTATATTCTTCGTAGTTCATTTATGTTTCCTCACCTGATGATGGATGAAGAAGAGTAGTTACACCAAAATGGATTATTTCCCCACAGATTAAAATACATTGAGAATTACACCAAATTTTGATTCCCATAATTAGAGAGATATGTGTCAGGACATTGAATTTATCAATTTAGATATCTCATCCCACCTAAGTCATGCTCGGTGTTGGAAACATTAGGCAATAGATGACCAAACATGCTTTATGATTACAACACCGAGATATTATGGGAATTAAACACTAAAGTTTCCTTGAGGTTATAAAGGGGAGGATGGGATAGAGGATCTTAGAATTAGGTCTATATGGATCATGGTAATATGTTCAAGTACACAACCCTGAAAAGGCCATCATGTCCAAATATACATGCCTGATGTGTCTGAGGATCTCTGGATATGCCCTGATTATCTACCTCACATGTCTGAGGACTACCGTGTAATCCTGAAAACCTATCTAGGGAGTCGTTGCATGATCTTTAGAATGATCATGCAGAGAACATGTTCCCATAATGTGATCAATTCTATCATATCCAATGGGAATCATATGATATGGATAACCTATCTGGAAAACTTTGCAAGATATTACTGACATATATAAAGGTCATCACATGATTTGGATGAATTATCTGAATGACTTCACAATATTTGTGAATGGATCATGTGGAGCACATGATCCTGTAGTTTGATCAAGGCTGTTATGTCCAAAGGGAGTCACATAATCTTTTTGACTTGTCTAGAGGACCTCACATGTTCTGGATGACCTTTACAAATGACTTATCATGATCTGGATGACTTTTCTAAAGGAATTTTATGATCTAGATAAATTTCCCAAAGGAAATTTTATGATATTGATTACTTGTCCAAAGGAATTATCTTTTTATAACTAACTTATCCAAAGGTCATCGCATGATCTGGATGAATTTCTTAAAGTAATTCACATGATCTTTCCAACATGTTAAAGGGGAATCACATGATCTATGAACTGATCATACAAAAATCATGATCCCTACATATGATCAAGGATTCCTTGTCCAAAGGGAGTCACATGATCTTCCAAACATGTCCAAAGGGCATCACATGATTTGGATAACTTTTCCAGAGGACCTATCATGATCTTCCTAACATGTACAAAGTTCATTTAATGATCTATAAATTGATCACACAAAGCCCATGACTCCTTAAAATGAAACACAATGTATCTTTATTTGTGTGAATCTTCCTTAATTTATATATTTTTTATTATAAGAAAAACTTTTTTATTTATCGAGCATTTGATCACCCAGAGACACCAAAGGTCCTTCACATGATCTGGCCGTCATGCTAGATTTCCTTTGGTAGATCTAGGAATGGATCACAAGAAGAACAAGATTCTATTAACTATTATTTTGTGTCCCTTTCCTAGATTATTATGTGGAAGAATCTTGTGGTCCAACAGACCTTCACATGATCGCCTGCCTTCAATCGTTCTCTATCTCTTCTCCCTCTATCTATTTTTTCTCTCATCTATTTCTTCCCATATCGCATAAAGTTATTTAAAGGAGTAATTAAGGTGTCTAAATAGGTAAAGGAGGCCACTTTTTCATTTATTTTCATGGTTAAGGTGTTGTGTGAACCTAATTAAGGTAACGCGAGGCTTCACATGGTCAATTTCAAATGATTTATACATGATCACAAGATAACTTCACCTGATGGTATTTATATGATCATGCATCAGCTCTCTAGACAACCAATGAGGGCTTCATGTGATCTCTTTATATCTTCACCTAATTATTAGACATTTCCATGAATTTTTTTTGAAAAACCTTTGGCAACATCATGAAAAATAAAACATATATATTACAGACATTTCATGAGAGGAGAAGATATATTGTTTTATATGAAAATCAGAATGATATCAGCAAGGATAGAATGATCTTCATAATTTATCATGTGATCCATTTAAATCTTGTGAAAGAATCATGTGGTTTATATGATTTGATTCATGTGACAATTTCTATTCTTCGACACTTGATCATGTGATGCTCAATCATTCATGTGAATGAAAAAATTCATATGATGGAATGGTTATTACTTTAGAAATCCCCATTCATTCATGACAGAGGTTTCATGCATGGATTGGGATGATGCTTGTATTGATCATCAGAGATAGTTGGAATAGATTTCATTAAGTAATGGAGATGAAATCTGTCATCATGGAAGGATAATAGGTTATAGATGATTTCACTTGATGAGATTGAAAAGGTTCATATGATCGTATGGTTAAGGTTATGTCCATAATTTTTAAATCACATGAACAATAAATAATTTTAATCATTCACATATCGGAGTTCTGAGTGGAAGCACGACATAGAATAGTTTTTCACAGACCCTAGACCTGTCAGAATTGAGTATCAGGGTCTCCTCCCGATCTTCACCAGCACTGACCTATGCTGACAATATTATCTATTGTGCTACCAACCCATGGTGTTACCCTTGTCCTCTTGCCTATGTGATTGTGTATTCACTCAAACATGTTTTCTATGCTAGCTGGTCATTTTAGATCCTTGGTTGTGGTAGAGGAGGCTCCCATATATTCTTGGGATGAGCTAGATGGATGGTTAGCGATGGATGGACATATTTTTTTGGAAAAGGACATACATAAATTTGAGAAAAATTTAAGTAAAATGAGTGAAATAAGGGCCATAATATTTTCCATTATCAAATTAATCCCAAGAACAAGCATTTACTCTTCATGAATTAAACTTGCATTCCTCCTTATAAGTCCTTCATGCGGAATATGAATTGTATTGTAACAGTCTTTAGACTTCTCAAACTCCCAGAAGAAAAGTTCATAGTGCACAATTATGGGTTCCAACATGGATTTTATGTGAATAAATAGTACAAGGACCATGTTGAGTAGTTTGAATGGGTACAAGTTTTTCCCTCTAAGTACCATGGGTACTTTTGGAATTTTAAATACTTGTGAACTTTATTAATTTTAAATTAAAATAATTTGCTTAAAATTATTGATGATGAAAATTTTAGAATGTTTTGGAAGGAATTAAGATAAATTGAATTAATTAATCAATTAGAAATTTAATTGTACTAATTCATGGAATTTATCTCAATTAAATAACTAATTAATATAATTTATAGTGGAATTGAAAATTTATATTCATTTCTTAAGTGTGGGTGATCATGATATTAGAACAAACTTGTATACTTGATTGGTTTCATTTTAATTATTATTATTATTAAATTAAATTGACGTTTTTCATGTTATCCTCTGATCTCATTATGTAAGGGTCTGTGTTCCCATTATTTCTATTATGTAATCCCCATTAATCAATCCTTTAGTACCCCTCACCTCCATATGAGTAAATATTGTGTAATGGTAAGAGGTTTAAAATGATTGAAGATGGTTCACATTTAGATAAGAAGAAAAACCAATCCAATAAGTTCATAGTATCAAAGGTTGAAGGCTAAAATTTGAACCAGTGCAAGTTCAAGGAGTTATTACCCAATTATCATTGTTTTATTATAAACCTCTAGATAAACCAACTATTTGATAAAGATCATGATCATATCACTTTTTTTATTCATTTCTATCATTTCTATGGTCAGTTATTTATTTGAATAGATAGTGTTCACATTGAATAATTAAATTAACAAAGAATTAAATTTTAAATTAAATAATTAGATTATGCATAATTTTATGAATAAATTGATAATAAATTAAGAAAATAAACTTAATATTAACAGGAATATAATAAAGATAAAATGGTTTACTTAAACATAATGATAAAATCCTTAAATTTAATATTATGTTGATATAGTTTTACACTACTTAAGTTAAAATCAAACCAATCGTCCAAAGTGTTTGATCGGCCCATGTCAAGGTGCATTCAATTATCAGAGAATTCTAGATTTGGTTTTGGATTAACTTAAACATAGATCACATCAAGGGTCTGGTTTTCAAATAAGGACTTTGTGTAATAGAGGCAGTAGTTTGGGAAATCCTTATGTTGGATTTCAGTATTGGGGAGCTCACTCAACAGAAAAAGTGCTATGTGCTAATATAATAGACAAGTTACACCTACCTGAAACCCATAAAATAACATTTATGGACCATTTCTAGGTTCTAATAAAGAAAATATCAATTCTTTCCACTATAATATAAACCTATAATGATATTACAAAACCAATGGTGGGGGCCATTGGGTTTTAAAAAAATAATAGGAGATTAATGAAATTTAAAATTTATTTATCTCATTTTATAATCTAGATAATTTACTAAAATTACATTCTTAATTATTATAAAAATTAAAAGCGACACGAATTCAATTATTTCATTGTGATCCATGCCAGAGAAGGAAAAATTTCTCATCATCATGAATTTCTAGGAATGGTGTAGGAATTTTCAAATTATACAACACCATGAATTAAAGATATATGTTTTAAACCCCACTTCTTGAGTCTCTTTCTGAAGAAGCTAGTGAGGAAGAAAGTATCTCTCTACCTAAAACATGTTTAGGATTCCATTGATGTCCAATTTTTTATGATATCCTCCATGTTCATTGATATTTTAAACAAACATGGGAATATGGATGTGTATAGAATCATCTATAACCTTTGGGGTCTTTCTCAAGAGACTGTGATATAAGATAAATATGAGATCTCCAATGTACTATTAACTTGTATGTTGGGATATTCAATGCCAATTGGGCCTCATATAGTCAAGATGATTTGTATATTTCTTAGAAAACTTGGCATTTATTATCCTTATTTAGATCTTCATAGATCTAATTCTATCCTCTCTACCCTAAAGGCTTATCTAGTTTCATTATGAAATATAATATGAGAAATAGTGAAAAGACACTTTCATAACTTCTTACATTGATTAACCAAGTTGAAAAGGGCATGGGACGTAAAAAAACCTATGGTCCTTATACTTAATAAGAAATGGAATAATAGGGAAAAGAGACTTGATACTTATTCTATGTCTAAGGATCCTAAGGACTATACTTCCAAAAAGAAGAAGATATAATGGAAATAAAAATAATTAAATGTGGTATGTTTTCATGAGAAAATCTAAGACAATAAAAGAATAACTCCACCCAATTAAATAAGTAAGTGGAAGATCAAGATTTATTCATTATCAACTAAAATATTTCTAAATCAACACATTGGGTATTATATATATATTTTGGTGCTCACTTTTATATCCAAATATAGGAACCCAGTAGATTTCAGAAGATTACCAGAGGAGAGGTGTATCTTCAAGATGACAATGGAGTGATTCATTCTACTTTTTATATTGTAGATGAACACCTTCCATTGCCAAAAAACATGATTTTGGTTTTAAGTAACAATTATTTTTTTCCAAGTGTTATTTTGATCATAATATATTTTTTATTTCCATTACATAAATGGATTTATTTTTAAATTTGGAAATCAAAAAATTCATTTTATAATAATGTTATTTGTTATGGTATGACATAACTGAATAATGGTCTTTATGTATTAAATTATGAAAACTAAATAGTCATAATTGATAAAAAATAAAATTTTCATGACACATTTGACAACCACTTTTGGAATCACCATATTGGTCATGTAAATGAGAAGCGTATAACAAAGATCTATTAAGATGGTTATTTAGACTCTTTTAAGCAAAAACCACAAGAAATATGGAATAATTGTTTACAAAGAAATATGACCAAACAACCATTTGGGGGACATATTGAAATAACCACAGAACTTCTAGAATTGGTGCACACGATGTGTGTGAACCATTTCTACTGGAATATAGGGGTGATAATTCTTACTTAACAACTTTTACTATTGATTTGAGTAGATATGATTATATTTACTTGAGGAGGTATAATTCTGAGTCCTTAGATAAATTCAAATAATTCAATATTTATGTAGATAATCAACATGGAAATAATACAAAGATATCATCAATTTGATTGAGGTGATGAATATAGTAATCAAGATTTTATCGACTTTCTATAGGAGTATGTATATCTATCTCAACTCACTACATATTATACACTATATTAGAATGGTTTTTTTGAAAGGAGAAACTATATATTTCGTGGTATGGTGAGGTCAATAATTTGAAAAATATTTCTTTCATTAACCTTTTTGTGATGCATTACACACTGCATCATACATACTAAATTGTGTACCAAAAAAGTAGGAAAGCATAATTATTTTCAAGTTATGGTGTCGAAATAAAACTTTTAGGTTATAAAATCATGCATGGGGATGTGAGGAATTTCTTAAGGCCCACATATGTAACAAACTACCACCTCAAGGCACAATTTTCATCTTTATAAGGTATCTAATGAAAAAAGTGGACTTCACCTATGAAATCCCTCACACAAGAAGGTGACCATCACATGAAAAGTCATGTTTCTTAAGAGGAAGCATATAATAAAGAAGGTAATGGAAAAAATATTGAATTTGATAAATTTCATGCTCAAGGTACAAATAATTTTGTAAATAAACACAATTTATTGGTCCCCATGGAATATTTCATTTCTGATACATAAGAAGTATGTAGGAGCACCAGAGAGGTTATAGAATTATAAATATATTGCTTTCTAATCATCGATGATGATCACTAATTTTTCATTGACAAAGATGAACCCCTTTCCTAAAATGTGGAAATGAAGAGATATGAAGTGGTAATATGGAAAGAATCCAAAAATTATGAGATGGATTCCATTTATCAAAACCAATTTTGTGTTTTCGTAGATCTTACATCTGATTCATAGGGTGTAAATGGTAATTCAAGTGAACATTGAACATGAATGGTAAATTGTATAACACCCCAACCAGATCGACCATGTCTGAACCTGAGTGTCACATGAACTTATACATTCCTCTTCACTCTCAAGAGGATGTCAGCTAGCAGTGAGTGTCAAAGTATATCATTGGAGATACTATACCCTCAGTAACATGTCATTAGATAAATAAATGAAGTGATAACAAAAAAATAAAAAAATAATAAATAGATAACCCTCAGAGTATCATAAATTAAAAATATGTCAAACCATGAATTATAAATATGGAATATCAATTAAATAAACCAGATCTAAACAAAAGGATCCAAAGTATAGATAATGCAGTAAATAAATGAATCAGAAGATGTCCCACTCAACCTCCATCCATCAACTTTTATATCCTCTTTCTCTATGTGATCAACCATCTACCACATGTCCGTTTCCCATCACTATATCCCAAGTCATAAGATCTACAATCACACCAAAATTATTGAGTCTGGTGTGCTAAAAGACTGAGTAGAAACCCACCAATAACACTAAACATTAGTTAATAAGATATAAAAGTGCATTCCATTAATGTAAACATTTTACAAATATAAAAAATAATATTTCATAAGATCTACAATCACACCAGATCTACTTACTTCAACAACATGTATGAAGGAACATCACTTTCCATGTCTGACACATCCCCTAATTGAAATGATAGTTCAACTGTAAAGGTAATTATATAACTTGAAAACATGTATAAAAAATTAAATATCAAACATAACATTAATTCAAATAGTATAATCATTAGAATAATCCATATTCAATAAACACAATCATAGGTCAAGGCTACACACACTCCTCATGTGATCAAGCATCAGACATAGATTTCTCACTGGGCTACACATGCACACCAATAAATCATGCTAATAACCCATATAAAACATTATATAAATTCAATGAATTATAACCACATGGTTTTTGATGAAAACACCAAGTTTAATCATGGAAATTTCACTTGAACCACATCCATAGGTTGTTCATCTCAAACCACTTGCTAAGGATTCTTAGAAATGATTCCATATATTTTGTTACCAAAGAATAAAAACACCACATGTGATAACAAAATTTATATCTCTTTGATAATTTCTATATTATATTTTTAATCCATATAATGTTCTTAATAGTTTCTTTATTAAAGAATAATTATAATTTCACATGTGATAATATTTCTTATCTCTAGAATAATACAAGTTATGAATGATAATTATTATTTATCATTCTTTGTAATTTCCATATTACTATCATTTAAGAATAATTTATTAAATTTCTCTACAAATATTGGGAAATATTAATTTCAAATTGAACAAGGGAAAATAATACCTTGAAATTATTCCTTCAAAACACTGCACCCATAATAGAGATAAGAAGGTTAGGATTTTACCACACCTGGAACAAAATATAAGGACTCGTATTGATATAATAAAACTCCACCAATCTTGACATGGGAAATTCATAGACTTCCCGAACTCAAGATAATAACCTAAAATAAAGCAATAAAGATTCGAATATTTTTTAAGAAGTAAAATAATGTACATGTTTGGATCATTAAACCCCACAAATTTAATTTATTTATACCCAAATCATGATTTTGGAGTTTTAAATCCTTCATAAAGGGATTAAAACCTTTAAATAAGTTAAAAAAATCAATTCCTAGGATAAAATACATTTATAAGTGCATGAAATTAATTAAAAACGTGAATAGTGAAGAAAAAAAAATGAAAAATGGAGATAAATTTTTTTCGATAAAAAGGGAACTTTGTAAGGGTAACATGGATTTACCCTTATGCAGCTCATATGGTTTTCATAAGGGTACTAGGTTACCCTTACTTAACCTTTGAAAACTTATAATTACCCTTACATAACATAAGTATCCATGATCTTACCCTTACAAAACTCTAACTTACCTTTACGCAAGGAAAGAAAACCTCGGGTTACCCTTATGCAAATATCTGAAAAGTGTTGGTACCCATAAAATGGTAATACTTTACCATTTTAAGAGAAATAAAATCTATGGTTAACCTTACATAACCCTTAAGAATCATGATCTAGCCTTACATAGTGGCTATCTACCCTTATCAACACATTGAACTTGTTGGTTAACCTCATAAAAATCTATAGTTACCCTTACAAAGTGATATGTACCCTTATCTAGTTCTTGAATCTAGAGAGATACCCTTATATAGTGCATAATGAATCTTTTATACCTTTCTGAAATCCGTGTACATAGGGTCTTACACTAATGTGGCCTATATAAAAACCACTCTACCCTTACGTAACCCATGAAAACTAAGTAATACCATTATATAACCCTCAAAAGTTCCTTGTTTCCCTTATGTACCATATTCATTTTGTAAGAGTAAAAATTTAGTTTAATTTTTTAAAATTTCCATAAAAAATAATTATGAATTTAAACAAAAAAGGGTTTATAAAAACAAGGATGTTACATTTATCCACCTCTAACAACTTCACATCCTAGAGAATTATCTCTAACCATCTTTGTCAAATAACTCATTCCACTGAGCTCAAACATTAGAAAAAATATTATAAAATAATTTAACTGATAAATCCAAACCAATAAACACTTGAGAAGATAGGAATGAAAAACATGATCTCTAACAACCTAGAAACATATATAGAATAAAAAAATTAGGATTAAACCTTGTATTGTGTAATGTCCGTCTCCATTGTCTTCTTAAGAGTGATAAATTATATAATCCTTACTATACACAACTCCATGATGCTTCATAGCTCAGGAGATACCTAGTTTGTCGTGCCCAGTGGGGTCTGAACCTCCTACAAAGGTAATGTTCTCACCCCATGGACTGATTTATATGTATGAAACCATTAAACCTTGGATCATAAGAGCTTAATATGAATATTCTTTCCAAACTGGTGTCATGTCTTGAGTGAAATAGGACATTCATTGAGAAAGTGTCCCTTCCTCCCATAGTTATACCATCTTATAGAGTTTCTTTCCATATAAGGATTCAAAAAATATTTTATTTTCTATGATTGTAAACTATTTACCTAAAAGTCAACCTCTAACTTCTACTAATTATTATGAAAATAAGAAATTGGGACTATATTGTACAATTCACACATCTTTCCATTGAAAGAATAAATACGTCTAACATGTCTGTCTTCCTTGATTCTCTTCACTATCATTAATTCTTTACGAAGCATTACACCACATGTTTTCATATCAAAGTTCAAAGTCTATCATTTAATTTTTGGGTGAAGAAAAATATAAAACTTTCTAGCCTTCATAACCTTGTTACCCACCAAAAGTGTATAAAAATGAAACAGCTCAGTGAAGTGTGCTGAATAAGAAGAAATTGTCATCGTCCACTTCTAGAGATCCATGAACCAATGATCATGATCCAAATTTAGTGTATCATAAAATAAACCCTTGAAAATAGATCATTGATGGTCACCCATGTCATCCATTTTTTGTATAAAATCCTACAACATGACAACCCACCATCATCCAACTACATCTTAAAGCATAAATATCAAAATCTTTACACTCCAATCCTCTAGGGTGTCCACCAGGTTAAATATCCCATCAATGATCTGTATATAGTAAAATGTACTATGAGGGACTCCAGTACCCTAGAATGACGGGGGTGCTGGAGTTGGAATTCATGATCATAATCGACCATAGTCATCCCACCCCTATGGGTTCCTCTACCCTAAATAGGCATCAGTATAAAGAGTCTTGGATGGACCAGTTCTATAGATTGACCATATGAAGAAACTAAGGGGGGGGGGGATTCTTAGTTTCATCCTCTTATATTAAAGGGGTAATAAGTTCTTGTTCAAGACATCTATGAGGAGACATTTTTGAAAATTTCCAATGAACCTTAAATAAATCCAACAATGAGAAAAACCAATAGTTTAAATAGGGAAACCAAAATATAAACAGGAACACATAAGGGTTCAGAACAAGGTTCAACCTAATTGGCTACCCACAAAAACAAGGCATAAACCTCTAAGCACTACCCAAAACCCAAGTCAAGCCTATAATACATGCACGTTAGTTATAGGAACGAATATACACTCAAGCATATAATACAATAATATTGAATAAGGTTTATAAGAAATAATGCACCAAATAACATATAACAATTTCAACAGAAATCTTGTTATTTGGGCTCTATCTAATGTAAGAAATAGGTATTTATGGAATGTGAACCTATGTTCCTATAAAGATGGTTTCATTCACACCAAAACCGATAAATTACATTTTAACATCATGTGCATAACCCAAGGTAAATTTTATCAATGGTAACATCAAATAGAAAATACATAAATTCCTCATTTTATGGAAACTCAAAGGCCCACTATAGAGTGATAATCATACACTGACATAATCCCCCTACCTGAGTCCCAACCATTATATATCATGTATAACATATCTCAAATCAAATAAAATTGAAAATACAATGTAATGAATCTAATTCTCTAATAACATTTCGTAACAACCTGACTCGAACCACCAGGTTTGAACAGGAGTGCCACATGACCACATGTGTTCCTCACCATATGCAATTGTTTTTCGAATAGCAGAGAGGGTCTAATTCCATCAGTGGGTAGACTATACCCTCAATATCATTTCATTGGATAAATAAAATAAGAGATAATGAATATATCAACAAAAAATTAAAACCAGATAACCATAATTATAGTAAAAAATAAAAATATGTCAGCCCATGCAGTATCAATATAGCATGTCAAATAAATAAAAGTAATACCAAAAACCCCGCTTGAACTCCATTCAGAATGGTATACTTTCTCTTACTCCACCTTGTAAAAACATCCACCACATGAGTATTTACCTTTACTGTATCCCTAGTCATGAAATATACAATTACACCGGAATATTCAAGTAGGGTGTGAGTACAGGACTCAGTAAGACCCCATCAAAAACCCTTAATATCAGTGAATAAGATATAAAAGTTAATTCTATGAATGTAAAAAGATACATATATATATAAAAATATATCACATAAGTAAATAAAATATGTCTGGTCCTTAGAGAACATATCTAAATACTTCATCACCATTTTAAAAGGAATGTTACAATGCTTGTCTGAAATATCCCCCCTCTTTGATAGGATGGTTCACAAAACATTTTTGACTCATCTCGCTTGAAGGGATATCCCTCACAAATGTTGATCAATATCTCACACATCCCTACCATAAAGGGATAACCCATATTTCTTCACCTGCATCATCTGTAGAGACAACAATAGCACCTAAACACATGTATATATGATGACAGATCAAACATCATGTCAAGTCAAACCATATCATTATTAAAATAGTCCACATGCCAGCAAAATAAGCACAAGTCAAGGATACACACAAACACCACATGTGGTCAACCATCATACATAGGTTTTTCACTAGGATACATACATACAACATTAAATCATGCAAATAATCCATATAAATTATGCACTAAAGTAAAGGGATTCCTACCTAAATATGTTCGATGAAAAAGTCTATGTTTTTTCTGTTGGAACCAGGTTCATCAAAGCATGATTTGGTGTATGGTTTGTGTTTGTTGTCAATCCTCAATGGAAGTTCAGGGTGTGTACCAACAAAGCGATCATACCGTTCAAGCATAAAACAGTAGTGAAGGTGGCGCTGTTTCCCAGTGTTTGCCAAATTTTTGGGCCTAAAAATAGGCCAATAAAGTAAAGTGTTTTTGGAAAAGGTACTTGCACGCCATGCTCTTGGAGGATAAAAGACTTGCGCGCCATATGTTTTTGAGGATCAGAACATCAAAATTTGTCTAAGGAAAGAAGGTCGCGCAAGTGTTGGTTGGGTCGCGCAAGTGAGTTGTGCGACAAAGTTTATTGAAGACAAGACTTGCACGCCATCGAGGGACTTGCGCGCCGCCGCGTAGGGGGTCCAGTTTGCCTATAAATACTGGACCACCCCTCCTCATTTCTAACGAAGTTCAAGGCCGAGAGATTGTTCGAGCTCTCGTCGCGCAGGTGGTTGAGTCGCGCAGGTGGTTGTTTTGTCTTGCAAGTAGAGCTTGCGCGCCGGTTTTTGGCTGTGTGCCCAAGGTGGTTTGGAAGAGAAAGGAAGTGGACCGCGCAAGTTTGTAGTTGGGGAAGGAAGAGTCGCGCATGTGTGTTCATGACACTTGCGCACCAGTTTGGACTTGCGCGCTGTAGTGGGACTTGTGCGACTGTCTTGGAGAAGCGCGCCTGGTTTTGCTGAAGCCCACCGGCGTGTTTGGAGCTACACGAAAGCCGAGAGACTACTCGGTACATTCGAGGAAAAGTGATATTCTTCTTCTGGTGAGAATCAGACTTCAATAGAGCATCTACATACAACAAAGGATGCACTCTTATGCAAATGAAGAAGAGACCCTCACGTCTATAAACTGAGTGGGACTTCACCAACGGCAGTGAGCCAGGGGGAGTCAACGGGAGTGACCCGAGGGAAGTAGTGAGCTATCCCTGAACCTTTGTAAAGGAAGTGAGCCTGGGACAGAGAGACTGTACCTGAACTTTTGTAATCTACAGCTAGTGAATCATAGTGCATTTTGGTACGACCGACAACCTGTCGGCGTATGCTCCTTGGATGTATCCCTTAGTGGTGAACCAAGTAAAAATGGCTGTGTCTTCTCTGTGCTTGTGAATGTTTTCTTTCTGATCATAATCTTCATACAGGTTCAACAAGTTCCTACCAACGTGGGAACAAGATCCATCACATTAAAAGAAAAAGTGGTCACCCTGATTCACCCCTCCCCTCTCAGGGTGTCTCGGGGTCCTTCAAGTGGTATCAGAGGGTAAAGGTTGCTGGCATTGAATCTGACCTTCTTCGTCATGGATAACGCGATCAATGTCAGGGGAGTCCCTCTCTTCGATGGAAGCAATTTCCAGATCTGGAAGAACAGAATGAGATCTCATCTAAGATCTCTTGGAATGGAAGTTCTTTTTTCTACTGTTCAAGGAATACAAGTCACCGATCCAACATGCCTTGCTATGACTGAAATAGACAGGAAACTTCTTGATGCAGTTGCTAAAGCACAGAATGCACTCACTGCATCCCTTTCTGACCAGATCTACCTAAAGGTGATGAATTGTACCTCAGCAAAATCCATGTGGGATAAACTTGACAATATTTATGAAGGTGATAGCAAAGTGAAGGAGGCGAAACTACAAGTGCTGCACAATCGGTTTGATGATCTGAAGATGCATCCAGACGAGAATGCAGACTCTTTCTTCAATCGAATTACCGAAGTGGTTGGAGCTATTCGGGGTCTAAGCGAAGAAATCAAAGACATTGATATTGTAAAGAAAATATTGAGAAGACTTCCACCTCTTTATAATGCGAAGGTGACAGCCCTTGAGGAAAGAGATCTTTCCAAACTTTCTTTAGATGATCTACTGAGCAGTTTGGTAGCATATGAAATGAGAGTCAAACTTGAAGATGCTACGACTCGGGTGAGCAAGGAAATGGCATTCAAGGCCATGGATAAACTGAAAATATCAAAGGATAGTAGCGGTGAAGATGACGAAGAAAAAGAAATTCTTTCTCTCATTGCAAAGAAGTTCCAGAAGGGGAAAGGGAAATTCAAAGGGAAGTTACCTCTCGCGTGTTTCCGTTGTGGAAAAGTTGGGCACATTGCTTCTCAGTGTTTAAAAATGATCAATGATGAAGATAGTGAGGATGAAAACTTCAAGAAGCCTCAGAGAAGGTTCTTAAAAAAGGGAGACTTCAAATCTGGTAAGAAAATGCAAAGGAAG
Source organism: Viscum album (assembly GCA_963277665.1). Lineage (NCBI taxonomy): Eukaryota > Viridiplantae > Streptophyta > Magnoliopsida > Santalales > Viscaceae > Viscum > Viscum album. The sequence goes on along the minus strand of OY728153.1, from coordinate 565,297,784 downwards.
AGTTTTGTCTGTGAAGAGGAAGAAGATGATAATGAATTCTGTGATGAAGAAGAAACAGAATTCAAAACTGGGAACCATGCTTCTATGATGGCCACTGTTTAAAAGCCAGAAGATACTGAAGGAGAAAAACAACTGAGAACTTGTGTAGATCCTGAGATGCAACTTAAGGATGCGGTTAGTAAGCTTAAGATTAAATGTAAGAGCTGCAATAAGTGGAAATCAATTGTAGAAGAATCAACTGAATATGTTGATCAACTTGAAGCTGAAATTGAACGACTGGAAGAATTTGTGAAGGTACAATCTAAAATAATTGAAAGCAATGATGATGTGGTAGATCTGAAGCTGAGAATTGAAGAGCAGGAAAAGGTCATCAATGACCTCACATCCAAACTGGATGAAAAATCCAAGACTGCTGAGGGTCTTGAGGAGGAAGTAGTTACTCTAAGGAGTAAACTGGAGACTGAATTAGTTCCAAAAGAATCAAGGAATAAAATACACTTTGGAAGATTCTCAGATGCAGAATTACTAGCAAGAGCCAAGTGTGGTTCAGATGGGGTTGGAAAAATCTTGAGTGATCAAAGACCCGCTTGCATGGGAACGAGTGGAATTGGTTGTGAGGCTGAGTCATCAACTGCTGGAAGTGAAAAGATCCAAAATAAAGATAAGATGAAAGTTGAACATGTTGAAATGTTACCTAGAGTGCTGAAAAAGGAACCCTCAATCCAAACTAAAAGGAGACCTGAAAATTATCCTCAAACTTTCAAAAATGGCAGACAGTCTTACTATTCTCCCAAGGAAGAAGCTATAAGGAGAAATTCAAGTGAGAAGACATTTCTTCTCATGAAGTGTCAGTTCTGTGGCTATCTGGGCCACACCATGTCTTATTGTGAAGAGGCAAGAAGCTATCTGAATGGAGAAGATATAGATGCTCAAAAAAGGAGAACAATTTCATATCCTAATTCTTATAGAAGAAATAATTTCTATGGATATTGTTTTCATTGTTCTAACTTTGGTCATAAAGCCATTAATTGCAGGCAGAGAAGGGACATTGACACCTCATATAGAAGTTCCAGACATGTCAAGTCTCGTCAGCAATACGATGTTGCTCTTTCAAACAGGTTCTCACCTCTTAAAGAAGACTTTGACTATGAAGAACCTGGGTTTGCGGAAGAGATAGTTGAAAGGCCATCAGTTCTATATACTCAATCTAATGTCTCATGGAAGGAAAGGAGGAAGATTGAGAAATAAAACCTTGCAGAGGTAGCCCTCAAAGCTACAAAGAACAACAGTACCTGGATTCTAGATAGCGGTTGTTCATCTCATATGACAGGTAATGCCGGCCTACTAACAAATATCATAAAGAATGTTGATGGTACAGTAAGATTTGGTAATGATGGGGCTCTGAAAATCAAAGGGAGTGGAAGTACCAAATTAGCTAATGGAGAACTAAAGAAGACTGAAGTCCTTTACGTAGATGGCCTACATCATAATCTCCTCAGCGTGAGTCAACTCTGTGACTCAGGACTTGTTGTTACTTTTAATCAGAAAGGCTGCACTATCAAGGGAAAAACTGGCAATTCTCTCATGAAGGGATGCAGAACAGAAGGAAACTTGTATTAGGTTGATAGTGAAGAAAATGTATGTTACATGACTGTTGAAGAAGAAAACAATATGTGGCATCGGAGATTGGGACACATCAATCAACAAGACATGGAGAAAATATCAAAATTGAGAATTGTCATGGACATTCCCAACCTGAAGCGTGAGCGTGAAAAATCGTGTGATGCTTGTATTCGTGGGAAGCTGGTCTGCAGTTCATATCGGCCAAAGAAGAAAAGGGCATCTCACCTTCTTGATCTGATTCATACAGATGTTTGTGGTCCAATAAATGTTGCAGGAACACATGGAGAAATGTACTTTGTCCTTTTCATTGATGATTACAGTAGAATGGCATGTGTGATGGTCACTCACAGGAAAAGACAAGTCCTTGACTGCATGAAAACATATCGGAGAATCGCCGAGAATGATACTGGATGAACAATCAAAGTGTTGCGATCTGACAATGGAGGAGAATACACGTCCATTGAATTTGAGAATTATCTAGAGAAGCATGGGATACAGCATGAGGTAGCTGCTGTGAGAACTCCACAACAAAATGGAGTTGTTGAACGTAGGAATCGACAGGTGAACAACATGGCACGAACTATGCTGATTGAGAGTCGTATTCCATGACATTACTGGAAAGAGGCTGTTCAAGCTGCAGTGTACATTCAGAATCGAACAGGACTTTATATGGGAGAGACGAAGACACCATATGAATTATGGCATGGATGGAATCCTTCTCTAAAATACTTTCGTGTCTTTGGAAGTAAATGCTTCATCAGGAACAAAGAAGGAAATCAAGGGAAATATAGCGACAATGCAGATGAAGGAATTTTCCTTGGTAACTCAATGAACAGCAAAGCCTACAAATGTTTCAACAAGCGTTTGGGAAGAATTGTGGAAAGCAGTGATGTTAAGATAATTGAAGAGAAAACCACAAATGCTTCAAGGACGTCATATGCTGATGTGATAGAAAGTCATGAAGAATGTGAACGTGAAGAAAATACAAGTGCAGAAATAGATGAAGTTGTTCAAAACACTCAGCAGTCACATCATGATGTTGACTCAGAAGAAGAATCTGAAGCAGAAACTATGGCTGAAGAGAATACTAATGAACCTCACAGGAGAAATCGAAGAGCGGAGATTGATCCATCCAACATAATTGGGGACAGGAGTGCACCCACTCAAACAAGAAGGATGAGGAATACCACGCAATCTGCATTTCTATCAGTTGTAGAGCCATCCTCATTCGAAGAAGCTGCACAAGATATATCTTGGGTGAAAGCCATGAATGATGAATTAGATCAAATTGACAAGAATCAGACATGGGATCTTGTCCAGAGACCTGAAGGTCACAATGTGATCGGTACCAAATGGATCTTCAAAAATAAGTTTGATGAGTATGGAAGTGTCATCAGAAACAAGGCACGACTGGTATGTAAAGGATACTCTCAGATTGAAGGCATTGATGTTGAAGAAACCTTTTCTCCAGTGGCTAGACTGGAGTCAATCAGGCTTTTCCTTGCCATGACACTCCAAAGAGGATATAAATTATATCAAATGGATGTCAAGACAACATTTTTGAATGGTGTACTCGAAGAAGAAGTCTACATTGAACAACCAGTGGGCTTTGTCTTGGGTACCGATGAAACAAAGGTCTGCAAACTAAAGAAAGCTCTATATGGTTTGAAGCAGGCACCACGGGCGTTGTACTCATGGCTAGATTCATACCTCAAGAAGTTGGAATTCAAAAGAGGAGGAGTTGATCACAATCTCTATGTGAAGAATTCTCCAAAAGATCAATTCATGGTTCTTGTCTACGCTGATGATATCATATTTGGTGGCAGTAGGAAGAAATCAGTGGATGAATTTGCCAACCACATGAAATCAGAATTTGAAATGTCTATGATTGGGGAGCTCACATATTTCTTGGGGCTGCAAGTGATTCAAAAGAAGGAATACACATTCATTTCTCAGGAAAAATATGCAAGAGAGCTGCTGAAGAAGTTCAATATGCAAGACTCCAAACCAATGTCAACTCCGATTTCAGTTGGAACTAAACTTGGAAAGCATGAGGATGGGAACTCTGTTGATCCCACCATGTACAAGAGGATCATTGGAAGCCTACTGTAGCTGACAGAGACAAGGCCAGATATTGTCTTTGCAACATGCCTTGCGGCCCGCTTTCAGAGTAATCCAAAGGAGGAACATATGGCAGCAGTAAAAAGAATCATGAGGTACATTCAAGGTACACATAACTTTGGATTATTTTTTGCTGCAGGCAGGGACAGTGAATTATCAGCATTTTCTGATGCTGACTGGGCTGGTGATGTCGTAGATAGAAAGTCCACTAGTGGTGGAGCTTTCTATATTGGGCGGAAATGTGTTGGCTGGTTGAGCAAGAAACAAGAAAGTACTTCTCTTAGTACTGCTGAAGCTGAATATATCTCCGCCACAAAAGCATGCACTCAACTTCTTTGGATGAAGCAGCAGCTAACAGATATTGGTGATAAGGTGCAGCAACCAATGGTGATTTATTGTGATAACAAAAGTGCAATTGATCTTACGAAGAATCCGGTTCAGCATTCTCGTACAAAACATATTGAAATACGGTATCATTTTATCAAAGAAAAGGTTTAACAAGGCGTGATTAAAATGGATCATGTTGGAACTAATGAGCAAGTGGCTGATATCCTAACCAATCTATTGTCCGCGGCTGTGTTCGAGAAGCATCGGTTGAACCTCGGTGTTCGACCACCTCCTACTGCATAAGGAGGCTCCGGAAGTCCCCTCTCCCTGTTTGTTTTAACTTTTTTTATCTGCTTATGGCTGTGATGAAGGTTTATGGGGGAGATACTATCCAGGGGGAGTATGGCTTGAGCTGAACGTTGAACAAACTTTTCGGTCTTTGGTTTTATTGTCAATGGGGGAGAAAGGAATAAATTCAAGGCAAGAAATTCTTCTGTGATGAGAAGTGTAAGATTGTGATGAGAAGTTTAATAAGGATAACATCGGGCGTCATGGATAATTTCAAAACAATAAGACCCAATTCAAGCTTTCTCTCTTGTTTTCTACACCGAGCATTGCTCACGTAGACTTAGAGTGTTGGCTGAGTTGATTCTTGCATTTTGGATTTGCTCATGGTTGGAGATCTATTGAATTTATTCTGATTGCCAACAAACCCAAAGGGGGAGATTGTTGGAACCAGGTTCTTCAAAGAATGATTTGGTGTATGGTTTGTGTTTTTTGTCAATCCTCAATGGAAGTTCAGGGTGTGTACCAACAAAGCGATCATACCGTTCAAGCAGAAAACAGTAGTGAAGGTGGCGCTGTTTCCCAGTGTTTGCCAAATTTTTGGGCCTAAAAATCGGCCAATAAAGTAAAGTGTTTTTGGAAAAGGTACTTGCGCACCGTGCTCTTGGAGGATAAAATACTTGCGTGCCATATGTTTTTGAGGATCAGAACATCAAAATTTGTCTAAGGAAAGAAGGTCGCGCAAGTGTTGGTTGGGTCGCACAAGTGAGTTGCGCGACAGAGTTTATTGAAGACAAGACTTGCGCGCCGTCGAGGGACTTGCGCGCCGCCGCGCAGGGGGTCCAGTTTGCCAATAAATACTAGACCACCCCTCCTCATTTCTAACGAAGTTCAAGGCCGAGAGATTGTTCGAGCTCTCGTCGCGCAGGTGGTTGAGTCGCGCAGGTGGTTGTTTTGTCGCGCAAGTAGAGCTTGCGCGCTGGTTTTTGGCTGTGCGCCCAAGGTGGTTTGGAAGAGAAAGGAAGTGGACCGCGCAAGTTTGTAGTTGGGGAAGGAAGAGTCGCGCATGTGTGTTGATGACACTTGCGCGCCAGTTTGGACTTGCGCGCTGTAGTGGGACTTGCGCGACTATCTTGGAGAAGCGCGCCTGGTTTTGCTGAAGCCCACCGGCGTGTTTGGAGCTACACGAAAGCCGAGAGACTACTCGGTACATTCGAGGAAAAGTGATATTCTTCTTCTGGTGAGAATCGGACTTCAATAGAGCATCTACATACAACAAAGGATGCACTCTTATTCAAATGAAGAAGAGACCCTCACGTCTATAAACTGAGTGGGACTTCACCAACGGAAGTGAGCCAGGGGGAGTCAACGGGAGTGACCCGAGGGAAGTAGTGAGCTATCCCTGAACCTTTGTAAAGGCAGTGAGCCTGGGACAGAGCGACTGTACCCGAACTTTTGTAATCTACAGCTAGTGAAGCATAGTGGATTTTGGTACGACCGACAACCTGTCGGCGTATGCTCCTTGGACGTAGCCCTTAGTGGTGAACCAAGTAAAAATGGTTGTGTCTTCTCTGTGCTTGTGAATGTTTTCTTTCTGATCATAATCTTCATACAGGTGTTTGGAGCTACACGAAAGCCGAGAGACTACTCGGTACATTCGAGGAAAAGTGATATTCTTCTTCTGGTGAGAATCGGACTTCAATAGTGCATCTACATACAACAAAGGATGCACTCTTATGCAAATGAAGAAGAGACCCTCACGTCTATAAACTGAGTGGGACTTCACCAACGGCAGTGAGCCAGGGGGAGTCAACGGGAGTGACCCGAGGGAAGTAGTGAGCTATCCCTGAACCTTTGTAAAGGCAGTGAGCCTGGGACAGAGCGACTGTACCCGAACTTTTGTAATCTACAGCTAGTGAAGCATAGTGGATTTTGCTACGACCGACAACCTGTCGGCGTATGCTCCTTGGACGTAGCCCTTAGTGGTGAACCAAGTAAAAATGGCTGTGTCTTCTCTATGCTTGTGAATGTTTTCTTTCTGATCATAATCTTAATACAGGTTCAACAAGTTCCTACCAACGTGGGAACAAGATCCATCACATTAAAAGAAAAAGTGGTCACCCTGATTCACCCCTCCCCTCTCAGGGTGTCCCGGGGTCCTTCATTTTCAAGGAAACATCACCTAAATAATGTCTATATGTTCGTTAGCTCAAACCACACGTCAAGTATTCATAGAACCAATTATAGGTATTGTATTTTCAAATAAATTAAAACACAACATGTGGTAAAAAATTTCTCTCTCATTGATAACTTCTAGATTTTCCTTTTAAGCCAAAGCATGTTCTTAACATTTTCCCTTTTAAAGAATAATTATAATTTCACATGTGATAATATTATTTTTCTTGAATAATATGAGTCAAGCATGATAATTATTCTTTTTCATTCTATTATAATATCTATATTAATATTATTTAAGAAAAATTTATTCAATTCCTTCAGAAATATTAGGGAATTTTATTTTTAATTTCAGCAACAGAAAAGAATAACTAGAAATTATCCTTTTGAAATAATGTACCTAGAATAGAGGAGTGAGGGTGAGGGTTCTGCCCCATATGGAAGCTATAATATGGAATCATATTGATCAAATAATTCTTCAACAATATTGAAAATCGGATTTCCTAGAATTCGTGGACCCAAGAGAGTAACCCAAAATAAATGTATAATGGTTCATGTATTTTTTTGAAGGAAATCCATGTACAGGTTCCCAACATTAAACCCAAAAATTAAATTAACCGTTTGTCTTTTCTTTATCCCAATCATGAATTATGAGTGTTAAAAATCAGTTATAAAGGAATTAAAAAAATTAAACGAGTCAAATAATCAATTCCAATTATTTATGAAATTTAAAAATGCATGATATGCATTACATGTGTTAACAGGGAAGATGAAATGAAAAAAAAGAGATAAAAAATAATTTTTACCTCAAAAGGAAAATGTGTAAGGGTAACATGGATTTAACCTTATGAAGCTCATATGTTTCATGTAAGGGGAATAATTTTCCCTTACATAACTTTTTAAAACTCATAATTACCCTTGCGCAGTATAAGGATTCATGATATGACCCTTACATATCTCTAACTTACCTTTACGAAAGTAAAGAAAACCTCAGGTTACCCTTATGTGACACTTAGGAATAATTATCTACCCTTATGTAGTGGATATATACCCTTAAAAAGCTCTTGGAACAAATGGTTTACACTTATCCAACTATATATATAACCACCCAATTTATTTGAATGATATTTGTTTCTTGAGAAAATGTGTGTTATATTTTTTTTACACAACAAAACCAAATATCCTTAATAATAAAGTGAATATAAAGAGAAATGTGACCATGTGGTTTCAAACTTTATATAACTATTAGTCAAAAAATATTGTTGGTTTACAATACTATTTGAAACTATACTCTTGGAAATAATTTTAATGTTATGATTCGTTTTTATAAGTAGAAATGAAAGATGATAATTATTGCAGAAATGCGAAGCGATGGACTCAACCAGTAGATACATGCCATATGAAGCCTATTTTTAAAAACATGGGAGGTATTTAGTGTCATTGGGGTTCAGTAGGATCGAAATAATGATGTAGATGCTCAATATACAAGAGGGGGGGGGGGTGAATTGTGCACTTTAAAATTTTCTTAAACAAGGAAAGATCTAAGTTTAACAAAGTTAAAATAAGAAAATTCACAACACCTCTAACACCAATTGGAGAATTGGAACAAGGTATGAAGTTACAAGCTTCTAGTTCTATGCACTTGCTTAAATCTGGAATGTGATTCCAAAAAAGTGGTTCCAGAAATATGGATCCGGAAATTGAAACTTAACCAAATTTTACAATATGAGATTCTACCTTAAAGCATATAGAATCTAAACTAATTAAAGTACAAGTGTAAGGAAATATAAGAAGATTGAACTTTCCTTAAAATACAAAAATACAGCAGAAAAACAAGTAGTATAACTACAAGTAACAAGATATAAATATTTTAATCCAAAGAGAAGGGTATCCAACAACCTTGGATAAAGGTCTCTTGATTTATACTTTCAAGCAAGTCTGTCTTACCCACACCAGGGTAAGCCCTCGATACGAAGATCGGTGTCTCTATCTTTCTATCCCCGCAAGCCCTCAACTTCAAGGTAGTTGGAACCTCTATCTTCCTCAGTAGGGAAGCCCTCGAACTTCAAGGTAGTCGTCACCTCTGTCTTCCTATCCCCAGAAGCCCTAGAATGTAATCACCAACATTCGGAGTCACATGAAGCAATATGAATGAGCGGTTCAGTACGCACAAAATATGAAAAGCTTCTCTCTCTATAAATCACCTTAACAGAGTGTGGTCTCTAGAGTGATCAACTTCTGTATCGAGCTCTTTCAAATGATCTACTATTTATAAGCTCCGTTGGAACGGTCGGCTCCCTCCTCCAACGGTCATGTTTTCCTTAAAATTTGGAGGGACCTATACACATGTCACTAAACCAACAGTTTGTTAGAAATAGAATGGAAGACATCGTTTTATAACAAAATATGTATAAATAAAAACACGAAATTGTTTTACAATGAAACAAGTGTAAGCATAAGCAAAACTAGAATTCAAAATGTAAGCAAATAAAAATTCGGAGTCTAAACAAAATGGAATTCGGAATCTATAATAAAAAGGATATTTGGATTCTATATTATAAGAATTCAGAACCTGAATTTTGTGGAAATCTGGAGTCTGAATTTCTAATGAAATTCGGAGTCTGGTTTCACCAGAGTTCAGAATATGAACTTTCGGTGTTTGGAGTTGAACCTGTAGAAGTTCGGAGTTGAACTCATAAAAGTTCATAGTCAAACATTGTCAAATTTCAGAGTCGAACTCATGAAAGTTCGGATTCTAACTTCATAAGAGTTCAGAGTCGAACTAGTAAAAGTTCAGAGTCAAACTTCATAAGAGTTCAGAGTCGAACTAGTAAAAGATTGGATTCAAACTTCATAAGAGTTCGGAGTCGAACTTCATAAGAGTTTATATCCAGAATTCGGAGTGGAACTTCATCATAGTTCACATCCAGAATTCGGAGTGGAAATTATTTATAGTTCACATCCAAAATTCAGATCCTAAAAACAGAATGCTCCAATTCTTGACATTATGTGATTTCGGGGTTTTGGGTATGAATCCTGTTTTTGTACTTACGAAAAATATTGATATGTATAAGAAAATATAGGTTAGGGTAAATTTCCATAAAGAATAAAATTTTCCTTATGGAAGTAAAATATCGATTTTCTTAAGTATAAGGTGTTTGTGATTTTCAAATCAAGAAGTAATGGAAAATTCATAAGAAGAACCTTATTGACTCAACAATCTCTCCCTTTTTGAAAAGCACAAACATCCTTACGAAAAAGAATATAAGGTCTTTGAAGAATTTCATTTGAATTTGAAATTAAAACTTATCTCCCTTTATTCATGGATGATAGTGAATACAACTAACTCCCCCTTAGGCATTGAAACTCTAAGGATTGTATTCTGATTTTCCTAAGTTGAGTTTTCATTATCAAGGGAATGAAAAACTTCATAGTGAGAAACTCCCCCTTACTTTAAGGATATCTTCACTTAGAAATTCTTCTTCTTCATTTTAAATTTTTCCTTCTCCCCCTTATGAGTAGTTATTTTTTCCTTCTACAACTTTGTGATTTTCAAAAATAATTGAAGGTAATAGAAAAGAAAATATGGTACCTGAAACATTAGTATATAACAAGATACAACCAACCAAATTTTCATTAGAGTTGAGAAATTGTTTACAAAGAAAGACAAATACAACAAAAGATCGGAGTGGATTTATTTGTCTTCCTTTTCCTCTGGGATTAGTTTCTTCAACAAGGTTTTGAGCTTCTTCAAATCTCTTTGGTCTTCCTCAAATTGCCTCTCCAAGGCTTTTATCCTTTCTTCGTGGGATTTCAAAGATTTTTCCTAAGCCTTCATGGTCTCTTCCTGCATCTTTAGTAATTCATCTTGATTTTCCTGCTTCTCCTTAAACTAAATCTGGAATTCTCTTTCCCCTTTATAGTTCTAAGCTACCGAGTTAAGCTTCCCATTCAGATCTATGACCTGTTGATTCTGAGTACTTTTCTAATTATTAGCCCTTCTTGAAGATTCTTGATCTTGTTATCCTCATTTTCAAAGGCATATTTCACCTCATTCTGAATATTATCATAGTCAGCCATGTCTTCTTCAACTTTATTAGACCACAAAGTTATTTTGCTACAAGACTTCCTGTGTACATCATAATTGATAAGAAAAATTCTATGGTTGGCCTCAATATTTATACAATTATCCATGGCCATGGATAAGGCTTCTGATTTCTAATTCAAAGAATGCTGCATCATCTGGAATTTGGAGTCTATGGTGGGGAAAAACAGAATGGTGTCCACCATCTTTTTCAGAGATTCAACCACAAAATCTTGACCATGTGCTGATGACTCCGAATCTGATAATTTTCTTGGAGAATGTTCTTCTTCAACTTGCGCCAGTTTTCCTTTAGAAGAACCACCCACCTCCTTCTTCCTGAAAATATCTTTTTTTGGTGTATCCATTAGAATTTTCTTCCCCTTGTTAGGTTTCGTAATGGGTTGATCATCTGGAGATTCTTCCTCACTTTCTGATAACTGAACAATCAGATCTTCATCTGGTTTATTCTTTTCTACCCCTTCTTCAAGGAAATTCTTTTCATAAGATTCTTCCTCATCATACATAAAATTTTCCTCCTCTTCCTCTTGATCATCAATATCCTTCTCACTTTATTTCTCAACTATCTTTTCCAGAGTGGGTAATAATGTGGATTCAGCTTTTTCTTGATACTCTTCTACTTGTTTGATCAGATCATCAAGATCATCACTTTCTTCTTCTTCTTCTTCTTCTTGAACAACCTCTTCCTATTCTTTTTCAGTAGCTTCTTTTTCTACCTCTTTAACTACCTCTTTACCCTTGTATTTTTCCAGAGTGACAAAGTTCTTTACTGGAGTCTATAGTAATGAAGTTTGAACATAAAAAGTTTATGAAATGGGAATTTTATCAGAAGCTATTTCAGTATCTCTTAAAAGATATTTCACCACTTCAGCTTCAGACAACTTCTTTTTCAACTTCTTTTTTTGCCTGCTTTTCTAATTCATCTGCAGCTCTCTCTTTTAAGGACTTAGCCTCTACAGGGTCCAATTCGAACTGTGGATCCCCTTATTTCCTCTTCTCCTTGTCTTCCCTCCACTTGGCTGCCACTTCATCTGTATATGTTTTCTGCTTCTTCAGCTTGGGGGGAGCAGACTGAGTTTCCTTAGCTTTGAGAGTTTTTTCTTCAGCATCCACTTCCTTAAGCTTTCTCTTCTTCCTTGCCTTTTTAGATGGTTCTGGATTTTGTGAATCTTTCTAAGCTGCCCATCCTCTTCCACAGATAAAGGATAGAATTCTCCGGATTCACTAGAAAAACCCATCTTCATCCTCTTCAATGTATCATCACTAACCAACATAAGCTTACAATTCCGAACTTCTGACTTGCATGCAACTTTGAAAGACTCTAAGCACCAAACTATCAGCTTTGATAGTAAAGTAGGGTACATAATGATTTGGGATCTTAAGTTCCCTTCTTTTATATTCTGAATCGTAATCAAGACATGCCTCATCAAATTTATCTTCCTTATATTTACCAGGAAATCTAGGACATAGATGTCACACTTCTTCAGATTATACTTGTCACCTCTTCTTGGTACAAGAAAACCTTGTACCCACAACTGTATAATCCAATTATTCGGAGTGAGATGAGCAATATTATCCATCTTGGTATCTTTAAGTCCAAGACATTTCAATGCCTTCACCTTGTTGAAGCTTCCTTGCTCATCTGGAAGCTTATGTGAGCAAAATTCAGCTTCCCCTTCGTAAGGTAAACCCACCAAGCTTGCAGCCTTGGTGTAGGATAACTTGTATGTCTTACCATAAGACATAAAAGAAAAAAGTTCTATGCCATCTTCCTACTGGAAGGAAACAGACTCGTAAAACTTGATAAGTAAGTCTGTATAAACCAGATCCTATTTCTCTAACTTATATAAGCAAACATCTTCCCAGCCATTCAATATGATATTCTTGGTTATAAGAGAATAAAACTTGTAAAAATCCAGATACACTAACCTTTACCTGAAGACTAACCACTTCGAGATTGGATTTATAGTTGACATATCTTGAGATGTAGCTTCAATAGACATTCAGAGTGGAGAATTATGGAAGGTTTGGAACTAGCTTCAGAAAGTTTGGAATGGTCCTTAAGAAGAGATTCATATCTTCGAGATGCAAAAGCTTTGAAAAACCGATGTGGGATGACTCTTAGGGTCCCCTCTATATAGGAGAAGGAGGTGACCTTTGGTCTTCCAGAAACTATCTGACGGTTGAAAATCATTCTGATCTGATCTGACAGTTGAGAACATTCCGGAAAAAAAAAACTTGACTCCGATCTTTTGAGGTTTTATGAAAAAAATTCGGATTTAAGGAAAAATAGAATCCGAATAATTTTAAAACTCATAGGAAAATACCAGCAAGAAAAATATGACTATGAATATTTAATTAAGGAAATCATACCTTTCGGATTGTCTAGAAAGATTGTTCGTAATTGGTAATATTCTTCTTGAAAAAAAAACTCATTACGAAAAATCCTCATTACGAAAATTCTCATTATGGAAAATTCATTACGAAAGTTCTCATTACAGAAAATTCATTAAGAAAATTATCATTTTGGAAAATTCATTACGAATTTTCTCAGTTCTGGAAAATTCATTATGAAAATTCTCAGTTCTGGAAAATTTATTACAAAAATTCTCATTACGGAAAATTCATTACGAAAATTCTCAGTTATGGAAATTTTCTATTCCGAGAATTTCCATTCCAAGGGTTTCCATTCTGAAATTTCCGTTCCAAGAATTTAAAAAAACTTGTTACGATAAATTTTAGTTACAAAAGTTTGAAAAAAACTGTCAATGAAAATTTTGGTTAAACTAACACGCAAATGTACTCCCCCTATGAAAAGGAGTTTATTACTGTAAGGAGAATTGTTCAATCAAGAAGTTAATGGAGAAGGATTACCTCATGGTTATCATTCCTAAATTCTTTTTAATGTATTCAAATCTATCGGAGGATAATGATTTTGTGAAAATATCAGCAAGTTGATCTTGCGTTCCGATAAACTGAATAATGTTATCTCCTTTAAGTGTTTGATCCCTAAGAAAGTGATGCCTAATATCTATGTGCTTTTCACGTGAGTGATGTGCAGAGTTTTTACTAAGAGAAATGGGACATGTGTTATCACACAAAATTTGAGTCTTAGTAAAACTCAAGCCATAATCTGTGAGTGTGTGTTGCATCCACAACACTTGAGAACAACAACTTTCAGCTACTACATATTCAGCTTCAGCAGTGGAGAGTGTTACTAAGTGTTGCTTCTTGCATGACCAAGAAACTAATGAATCTCTTAAGAAATGATATGTTTCGTATGTACTCTTTCTATGCATTCTACAACCACCAAAGTCAGCATCCAAAATATTTTTAAAACAAAATCATTTCGAGAAGTATAAAATAATCCTAGATCCATGGTTCCCATTAAGTAGCAAAAAATTCTTTTCACTGCCTTTAAGTGAGATTCCTTAGGATTGGATTGATATCTTGAACATAAGAATAATGAAAACATTAATTCTAGTCGACTAGATGTTAAGTATAGTAGACTTCCTATCATACCTCTAAATGATGTTTGATTTACTGGTTTTCCAGCTTCATCAAGATCTAAAGAGTTTGAGGTGTCGATGGGAGTATATATACTCTTAGTGTTGTCATATCCATACTTTTTAAGAAGATATTTAATATACTTATGTTGAGATATATAGGTTCCTTCTAGTTTTTGGGAAATTTGAAAACCAAGGAAGAATGTTAAATCACCCATCATACTGATTTCAAACATAGACTTCATTAGACTTGCAAAAGAATCAGTTAAAGATTGCTGAGTTGAACCAAATATGATTTCATCAACATAAATTTGAACAATCAAAAATTTTTTCTTATCTTTCTTTATAAAAAGGGTTGGATCTGCATTTCCCTTAACATGGTTATTTTGAAGAAAAAATCCTATAAGTCTATCACACCAGGATCAAGGGGCTTGTTTAAATCCATACAAAGCTTTGGTTAGTCTAAAAACATGTTCAGGATGTTTTGTATCTTCAAATCCAGGAGGTTGTTCAACAAAAAAATCCTCTCGAACATAACCGTTAAGAAAAGAACATTTCACATCCATTTGAAAAAGTTTTAAATTGAAGAATGCTGCAAAGGCAAGTAAGATACAAATAGATTGAATCCTAGCTACTAGAGAATAGGTTTCTTTATAGTTTATTCCCTCTTGATGATTATATTCTTTAGCAACTAGTCTAGCTTTGTTTCTTACAATGACTCCATTTTCATCACACTTATTTCTGAAGACCCACTTTACTCCAATAACAGAAGTTTCCTTAGGTCTTTCAACCAAGGTCCAGACTTTATTACTTTCTAATTCATTTAGTTCATCTTGCATGGCTTTGATCCAATCATCATCACCTAAAGCTTCATCAGTTCTTTTTGGTTCTAATTGGGAAAGAAATGCTATATGTTCTAATTCATTTCTTAAGGAACTTCTAGTCCTTACAGGTTGATTTACATCACCAATGATGCTATCACTGGGATGATTCTTAAGAATCATATGGCTTGGGTTTTGTAAAACCTGTTCATCAACATATGGTGGAAAGTCTTCTGGGGTAAATGTTTCAGAAGTATCTTCTTGAACATTTTCCTTATCAGAAGGATCTTCGATCAAAGGTTGATAACCAGTTTTTGAAAACACAAATGAGGATGTAGGTTGGGATGGTTTAAAAACAAAAGGATCAGATTCATCAAATTTTACATTCACTGTTTCCTCAACATTACAAGTGTTTTTATTGAAAACTCTATAATCCTTAGAAGTTGTGGAGTAGCCTAAGAAAATTCCTTCATCAGATTTTGGTGAGAATTTGTGTAGATTAACTTTAGTATTTAGGATGAATACCTTGCAACCAAAAACCTTAAAGTAGGAAATTCTAGTTTTTCTACCATTCCATAACTCATAAGGAGTTTTTTTCAGAAAAGATCTAATCAAAACTTGATTTATAGTATAACAATAAGTACTTACAAATTCAGCCCAAAAATGTCTAACTATCGAATATTCACTCAACATGGTTCTAGTTATCTCTTGAAGAATTCTATTTCTTCTTTCAACTACACCATTTTGTTGAGGAGTTCTAGGTGCTGAAAATTTGTGAGTAATACCTTTTCTACTACAAAAAGTTTCAAAATCAGAATTTTGAAATTCTCCTCCATGATCACTATGAATAGTTTTCAGTGGAAGTTTTTTCTCATTTTTAACTTAGGCTCTAAAACTTTTGAAATAAGAAAAAGCTTCAGACTTTTTTTCTAGATAATAGACCCAAGTAAATCTAGTGTAATCATCAACTAGAAAAAACACATAGTATTTAACTCCAATGCTTCCAGTTTGTGTTGGACCGAAAGGATCCATGTGTACTAACTATAATGCATCAGTTGTTGAGACTTCACCGATTGATTTAAAACTAGATTTATGTTTCTTTCCATATTGACAAGGATCATAAACTTTAGAATAATCAAATCTAAGCTCTGGTAGATCCTTAAATAGTTTCTTCTTAGATAGTTTACATAAGTTCCTAAGGTTTAAGAGACCTAGTATTCTATGCCATAACCAAGAATGATCTTCCATTGCACTTAGGCAAGGTAAATCTTGGCTCCTAAGGTCTTATAAGTTTAATGTGTAAACATTATCTTGCCTATTGGCAGAAAGAATAAACTCTTCCTTGTAATTGTGTACTAAGCACTTATCATTCCTAAAATTCACAAGGTATCCTTCATCACATAACTGACTTATGCTAATGAGGTTGTGCTTAAGACACTTAACAAATAAAACTTTTGAAATCAATGTTTTAACAAGAAGAACAATATTACCTATAACAACAATTTATCCCTAAGAATTATCTCCGAAAGTTACTTTTCCTCCTTTCGTCTTGATAATCTTTTCAAAATATCTTTTGTTACCAGTCATGTGCCAGGAATATCCAATATCCATGTACCATGTAGTGTTTTTGGTACATCCTTTACCGTCCTGAAAACAAGAAAAGAGGTAGACTTTCAGAATCCAGACTTGTTTGGATTTGATATTTTCAGATAACAAAATTTTGGGCACCCATATCTTCTTAGAAAAATAAGACTTATGGAATCCTAAAGACTGGGTTTTGTTTAAAGAACAATTCTTTGCCCAGTGACCCCCACATTGACACTTGTTACAAAATGGGTCACTTTGAGAAACAAAATAATTGTTACTAAAAATTGGTTTTGCATGGGTATAACCAAATACGGATTTGTTTCTTAAAGGTCGTATTTGTGAATACATTTTATCAACATTTTCTTTACCATGAGTAAAGTTTGATAAACACTTCTTTAAGGAAACAATTTCAGACTTGAGTTTTATAACCACGTTTTTATCTTCAAAATCATTAGGTTTGGAAATAGAGCTAGGCTCAAAAAGACTTTTCTTAGAAATTACTTTTTCTAGATCTTTAGAAAGTTTATTCTTCTCAGAATTTATTTCCTCAAGATTTTTTTTGAAATACTTATAAAATCAGCATTTTTCCTATCAATATCTTTAGAAATATCTGATATTTCTTTTGTAAGAATCGTATTTCTAGAGTGTGCCTTATCAAGTTTTTTATTGAGTTTAGAATTCTCAATCTCAAGAAGTTTAGAAAACCTAGAAACTTCTTCATAGGTAGTGTAACACCCCAGGTAAATAAAGAATATGACATTTCATATTTATCCATATTTGTGAATAAAATATTTAAATGACTTTAAAGGGGACGCTATGCTCGATGGCGTACCCAACACACAACAACGAGTTTCTTGGGAATCTTACATTGCACTCTAATAATAAAATAATATTATTTTAAATGGTAGTTAACATGTAGCCGTTGTAATGGCGGGAATGGATATAAATAACTAAAATATGATTATATATGTTTTTAAATGTTTTTACATTTATCCAATAAAAGCTAAAGGCTTAAAATACGGAAAGAATTCAATTTTAGGCGTATATGCCCTAGTTTTCACTAAAGGTTCACTTATCGCCTTTTAATGGAGAACCATCATTAAATATAGTTTTGTTCACTCTTATAAATTATATTGGACCAAATAAAACTCTTCTTAAGAATCAGGACATCAAAATTTACTTTGTGTAAATTTTTGGTATCTTTCCGATAATGTTCATTTTTTTAATGAATAGTGTAAAATGTTGTATTTTAATTCAAAACCTATTTTTAATCCAATTTATTTATATGATTAGATTATATTTTGAATTGGTTTTAAAGTGAAATTAGAAAATATTTTTACCATTAAATCCAATAGTGGTCGTTGGAATTAATTTCACTTTGAAATGAGACTTAAACTAGTGTCAATCTTTTGATACTTATTGTTTTATAAAAACACGCTATTTGCTCTGACAGCGGGAATTAATTATTAAATTAATTAATGTGACTAATATGTTTTGATTTTTGTAAAACGGACTTCATTTTTGAATTCGGAATATCAAATATAGCTTAGGGTGAAGTTTTGGTATTTTTCTAAAAAACTCCAATTTTTGATGAATAGTGAAACCACTAAGTTGTAATCAAGCAAACTGATTTTTTAGTTAAATGAAAGTTTACCACTAATGTGTATTGAATTTTGAAAATCCGACATACATGGTTGTCATTAGTATGAAAATAATTTTTTGGTGAATAGTAACTTATTAAGTTTTTAATCGCGATTAGTGGTAATTAGTGTAATTTAAGGTAAAAATGATATTATAAGAATGTGAAAACACCATGAAACTTGTCCTACACCTATTGGGTGAGTCATGGACGACCAAGACAAGCCATGGATCAACTTGGGGACCCCATGGATCCACTTTGGTTGGGAAATGACATAAATAACTTTTTATTTAATGTAAAAGTAAAAATGACACAAACATGATATGTTCTACTAAAACAATTTTTAAGTGGGGTTAAACAAGTCCATAGTTTGATTATAAATAGTCATTGGAAAGATAAAAATATTTCCTACATCATAGTATTTTTTTATAATTTTTAGACATTAAATAAAGTAAATTATTTATGACATAATAATGATGCAGCGATGACATCATTATTTGATGATTTAAATAAAATGGAAAGATAATGTAAAATCTATGAACTACACATGTCCAAAACTTATTGGATGAGTGGATTTCGAAGCCTTATCACCTTATCCACAAATTATATCAATGTGGGACCTTTTAAAACCGAAACACATTTTCAAATAAAGTAATATTTCTTTACTTTCCAAAAGTGCCCCTCCTCTCCTCTTATAAAAGGCCCCCACCTCTACCTCATTTCACACAGCCCTCAAGCCTTTGGCTCGGCCAACCCCTGCCCATTTACTCTCTACACATCCCTCTACTAATCCTATAGGATTACCTTTGGGCATAATCCTTTCAAAGGAAGCCTTTAGGCTCAAATCAAAAGGAGTTACACTTTTAAAGGTAATTCATTCTCTCGTGATCATTTGTTTTATTTTTCTTCTCCAACCCCCTAAACACTTTTTATTTATTTCTTTTGTAACAACACCAGTATCTTCAATATACTAGGAATTTGTTATAATATTTATTCGAGCTACACTCTCACACAACTACATCAAATGGTTAAAGAACATACGGTTTCCGTGGATGGCGAATTTCTGCCTCCCGAAAGGATGATTGTTCAACATTTTTTTAACACCTTAAAAGGTGGACATTATGATGTCACTATTTTTATATATGATATATAATATGTTTATGTTTTACTTATGCTTCTGTATTTTTCATTTGTGTATCACCTTTATGGCTTCCATTATGGGTATACGCGATATCTTCATTTTAGGAAGTGCGGACTACCGCCCCCTCAAAGTGATGTGATTCGTTAATACCATATGTGGGACGTATAAAGGATGGAACTATGATATTATATATGATATTATACTGGAATTATAATATACCTTTATATCATTATTCTTCCATTATATAAAATACAAAATAGAAATGAAAGTAACGTTCATGCGTACGTACGGCTTACCGTCTCCATGAACGGTGCATTTCATTTCTTACCTCTAAATGATTATGTAACGTTATAAATTAATGAATGTACTGGATATATATGAAATATATGATATCTACATCATGAATAAAATTCTGGATATAATAAACATTTGGCCACACGAACAACATGTAATTGTAAGAAGTCCACTTTCGACTTAGGAACCAAACATCGGCAAAACAAATATTATTAACTTAAATGATTAAATAATGTTTATGACATGGTAATAAGTGATATAAAAGGAATAATGAACTTGAAAAATGTTCTTAAGGAAGTATAAATTAACTCAAGTTTATTATTCAGGAGATTAAAGAACGATCGAGTCAAGTCGGACCCGAGGTAAGGGATCCTACTCCTCTTTCTTTTTAAGTACACACTTTTATGTCGTTCCTTTTAAAGCTCATCTTTCTTGTTATTGGTATGATATTTTATATTAAATTTACTGTAATTATTATGTTCATGTGATGAGAGACCCTATTCTCTCTCATCAATCTATTTTGGAAGTTTTAAGTGGCGCCGATAGGCTGCCGAATTTTCATAAGAGATCTAACCTCTCTCTTTCTCTTTAAGTACTCCCCTTTTGTCACTTCTTTTAAGCTCATATTTGTTATTATGGGGGATGTTCTTTCATAATACTCATTCTGTAAATTTTGTTGTAATGTGATGAGATGCCCTATTTGATCTCATCAATCCATTTTTGGAAGTTCTATGTGGCGCCGTTAGGATGCCGAGTTTTCGTAAGGGATTTTTCATCTCACATTTATTCCCATGAGATTTATGCTACATTTGCCAAAATTTCTTTGAGTGGTGTATGTACTGCCCATTATTACACTCTTTGTGTAATATATTTTCATTTATGAGTATTTACATCAATGATCTATTGTCCTTCTTTCATGGGGTGTATGTTTTGAAAGATACCCAAGTCGGTAAGGGAACCTTTCACCCTCCTCTTTTTAAAAGACTTCTTTTGTTGGGTCTTTTAATTTACATATTTTTATGTTGGGATATGTTCTCATATATCCTTATTTATGTAAATTTTATGTCCAAGTGATGAGATACACTTTTTATCTCTCATCAACTCATTTTTATGTGATGTCGTTAGGCTGTCAAGGGAACTTATTAACCCAATTTCGATTTCTTTGGGTTCAACATGTGGTCATTGAATATGTCATCCATTGAATATGTGTGAATGACCTTTTATTGTTTTACACTTAATATCCACTTATATTGGGTGTATATATATTTGTCACACATATTTTTGAGATTTATTTGTCCTTAATTTAAGGATACCTTCTTTATAAGGGATTTCATCACATTTGACATTTCTATTGAGGGTTCATTGTTGTTATGCACCAATTCACTCTTATATGGTGTATATACTGTCCTTTGGAGTATTATATCTTGAATCCTTTTATTCTCATGATATTATAAAGTTCTGACTAAATGTTATTCCTCGATTATTGTATTCAAGTGTCTCTAATTTTGGTAAAACCCCTTTAACCAAAATATCTTTTTAAATGTTTTAATTATTGTTCTTATTAATATCCTTGTTTTCAAAATGGTTTTAAGGATTTATTTATATGGATATTAATTGTTTAAAATGTTAAAAGCTTCAAGGTGGTATGGGACACTTTGATTCAAAAATCTCTTTATTAAATGTTTTAAATGGTTTTGGAAATGGTTTCTTTTTGAATGGATTCATTATTTCAATAACCTAAAATGTTATATTGTGATTGAAATGTGGAAATGTTATGTTTTCTTTATTCATGTTTATGTGATACGATTATGTTATGGTTCTTGGGCATTGTTATGAAGAACGGGTGGTTCCGTGATAAACTAAGGGCGGGTGAGCCCGATATAGCTCTCCAATGCATTGGGTAACGCGAAGGAGTGAAACGTTAAGGTTTCTCCGAAGAGATTTAGGGAATATACTGTGATGGGTATTCCAAACGTAACCAAGAGGGTTACTCCCCATGTAAGAATGTTATGAATGCCTCAAGTTACCTTTATGTCTTATGATTTCTATGATTTATTCATGATTTGATATGCCTATGTTTTAAGGGTAAAGTATGATTTCATTCTTATGTATACATGTACTCATGTTTCCTTTCCATATCTATATATCCCTTGCTGAGCTTTTTATGCTCATCCCAAGTTTTTGAAATGTTTTTCACAGGTCAAGGGAAGGGTACATGATGTGATGATAGTGTCAAGGATGTGTCAAGAAATAATCCATGTTTTATTTTAAATATGTTTCCGTTGATGGGAAGAATGAATATTGTCTTTTATGTAACCACTTTGTTTAAATATGGAATGTAATGCAAGTTTCATGATCTAATTCTCTAAAACTCTAAACCTGAAAAGATCCTCAATGTGTAATCTTGTAATAACTCAAGATTAAGTAAGGTTTAAGGCTGGGGCCTTATAGTTGGTATCAAAGGTCGGTTTAGATAACTTTAGAGGTTAGGGTATTCTTTAAGCATAAGTGACATTACCATAATGGTTAGGATTTTAGAAAGAGTCCTAGTTTTAGATAAAGTGAATGAGTAAGTGTATCTTAGTGTTTACCTTCCTCATTAGTACATGATGGTTTTGTTGATATACTCACACTGACATTTCTATTTTTAGTGAATGGATGGATCTAGCAGGCACCAAAGAGACAACAGGTTTGAAGGAAACTATGGTGGTTCTCTGATTAAGATACTAGATAAAATGGAGGATTCAATGAGGAAACTCGTGGTTGTTCTAAACCAAATATCAAGGAGTCATGATCAACCACTTAAACCTTGGTGAGTTCTCTAATGCATCATGTACGAGATGGCCAACTCGATGTGGAAATTCAGGTAATAATTATTAAGGAAACCATTAGGGTTTATATGATACTTAATTTTTAGGTAATTATGGGTTACTCTATGATATGATGGAAAATGAAAGGAATGAGATAAACTTGAGGTTAAAATATGTTATGATTATTCTTGAAGATTTTTTTCTCATTTTGGGGAATGTTTTAAGAATTATATAGTTTTGGAAAAAGGACAACACTCAGACCATGTGACTACCCGTCGCGTCGGACAAAGCTGCGGGAATCGAACCCACAACCAAAGTGCGACTGGTATTTATCGCCTACCACTGGACTACGTGAAGTCCCTGGTTAGTTTGGATGATTATTTCTAGTTATATGATTTTATGAATTAAGAGTAAGTTGATTTTGGGTTATTTATGAAAATGATTAACCTATCTTGGAGGATATGTGATTAGGTTAATTACTTTTCAATACGAGACTTTAGGGGAACTGATGTTGTTTGGAGATAAATGTTACGATTTAACTTGGAACACTATGTGACTAAATCCTTCAAATATTTGGGTTTCAATCTTATATTGGTTTACTTTGAAGAATTTTATGGACAAATTGTTTATCGGATGGTCCTCGTTGAACTTTGGGTTTTGTTGGACAAATTTTGGAGATTAAGCATAGATTTTCTTTTTAAAGGGTTATCCTTTTCTGGATTATCTGACCTTGTACTAACCTTTTTGGTTTTGGTTTTGCTTAAAGCCTAAAGTCATGGGAAGTATATAGTTCTCTTTTGTGGATTAGGTGATTCTCTAGAAGTTGATTATAGTACTCTTAATTTGAACAAGTCTTCCTAAATACTCGCCTTTTGGAGAAAATATGAGTTTGTGTAAGGAATCTAATAAAAGTTCAGAGTCAACATGATAAGTGATTATGTTTCCTTATGAATAAATTACTCAATAAAAAGTAACTTAAAACAAAAATATTGTCTATTAACTTTTCCTACTGGGGAATCAAATACCGTTTAACCCATCACAAGTTTGTGATTTTCTCTTGGTTAACTTTCTCCTAAACATGTTTTCTATCACTCTCCATCAGAACATGACCCTTTGTTTTTTCCTCCATGTCCATATTTTCATACTTGGAATCCTAGTATGGGTTAACTCGGGTGACCTTTTTACTTATCTTTCTTTATTTTAAAGTGTTTGTTTTACCGACTTTTGTTCCGATGTGGGACTTTCAAGGATGTTTCCAAGCGCAATTTTAAAATTGCGAGGATGCAATTCCCAAAAGGGGGGAAGGATGTAACACCCCAGGTAAATAAAGAATATGACATTTCATATTTATCCATATTTGTGAATAAAATATTTAAATGACTTTAAAGGGGACGCTATGCTCGATGGCGTACCCAACACGCAACAACGAGTTTCTTGGGAATCTTACGTTGCACTCTAATAATAAAATAATATTATTTTAAATGGTAGTTAACATGTAGCCGTTGTAATGGCGGGAATGGATATAAATAACTAAAATATGATTATATATGTTTTTAAATGTTTTTACATTTATCCAATAAAAGCTAAAGGCTTAAAATACGGAAAGAATTCAATTTTAGGCGTATATGCCCTAGTTTTCACTAAAGGTTCACTTATCGCCTTTTAATGGAGAACCATCATTAAATATAGTTTTTTTCACTCTTATAAATTATATTGGACCAAATAAAACTCTTCTAAAGAATCGGGACATCAAAATTTACTTTGTGTAAATTTTTTGGTATCTTTCCGATAATGTTCATTTTTTTAATGAATAGTGTAAAATGTTGTATTTTAATTCAAAACCTCTTTTTAATCTAATTTATTTATATGATTAGATTATATTTTGAATTGGTTTTAAAGTGAAATTAGAAAATATTTTTACCATTAAATCCAATAGTGGTCGTTGGAATTAATTTCACATTGAAATGAGAGTTAAACTAGTGTCAATCTTTTGATACTTATTGTTTTATAAAAACACGCTATTTGCTCTGACAGCGGGAATTAATTATTAAATTAATTAATGTGACTAATATGTTTTGATTTTTGTAAAACGGACTTCATTTTTGAATTCGGAATATCAAATATAGCTTAGGGTGAAGTTTTGGTATTTTTCTGAAAAACTCCAATTTTTGATGAATAGTGAAACCACTAAGTGGTAATCAAGCAAACTGATTTTTTAGTTAAATGAAAGTTTACCACTAATGTGTATTGAATTTTGAAAATCCGACATACATGGTTGTCATTAGTATGAAAATAATTTTTTGGTGAATAGTAACTTATTAAGTTTTTAATCGCGATTAGTGGTAATTAGTGTAATTTAAGGTAAAACTGATATTATAAGAATGTGAAAACACCATTAAACTTGTCCTACACCTATTGGGTGAGTCATGGACGACCAAGACAAGCCATGGTCCAACTTGGGGACCCCATGGATCCACTTTGGTTGGGAAATGACATAAATAACTTTTTATTTAATGTAAAAGTAAAAATGACACAAACATGATATGTTCTACTAAAACAATTTTTAAGTGGGGTTACACAAGTCCAAATTTTGATTATAAATAGTCATTGGAAAGATAAAAATATTTCCTACATCATAGTATTTTTTTATAATTTTTAGAAATTAAATAAATTAAATTATTTATGACATAATAATGATGCAGCGATGACATCATTATTTGACGAATTAAATAAAATGGAAAGATAATTTAAAATCTATGAACTACACATGTCCAAAACTTATTTGATGAGTGGATTTCGAAGCCTTATCACCTTATACACTAATTATATCAATGTGGGACCTTTTAAAACAGAAACACATTTTCAAATAATGTAATATTTCTTTACTTTCCAAAAGTGCCCCTCCTCTCCTCTTATAAAAGGCCCCCACCTCTACCTCATTTCACACACCCCTCAAGCCTTTGGCTCGGCCAACCCCTGACCATTTACTCTCTCCACATCCCTCTCCTCATCCTAGAGGATTCCCTTTGGGCAGAATCCTTTCAAAGGAAGCCTTTAGGCTCAAATCAAAAGGAGTTACACTTTTAAAGGTAATTCATTCTCTCATGTTCATTTGTTTTATTTTGCTTCTCCAACCCCCTAAACTCTTTTTATTTATTTCTTTTGTAACAAAACCAGTATCTTCAATATACTAGGATGTTGTTATAATATTTATTCGAGCTACACTCTCACACAACTACATCAAATGGTTAAAGAACATACGGTTTCCGTGGATGGCGAATTTCTGCCTCCCGAAATGATGATTGTTCAACATTCTTTTAACACCTTCAAAGGTGGCAATTATGATGTCACTATTTTTATATATGATATATAATATGTTTATGTTTTACTTATTCCTCTGTATTTTTCATTTGTGTCTCACCTTTATGGCTTCCATTATGGGTATACGCGATATCTTCATTTTAGGAAGTGCGGACTACCGCCCCCTCAAAGTGATGTGATTCGTTAATACCATATGTGGGACGTATAAATGATGGAACTATGATATTATATATGATATTATACTGGAATTATAATATACCTTTATATCATTATTATTCCATTATATAAAATACAAAATAGAAATGAAAGTTGCGTTCATGCGTACGTACGGCTTACCGTCTCCATGAATGGTGCATTTCATTTCTTACCTCTAAATGATTATGTAAAGTTATAAATTAATGAATGTACTGGATATATATGAAATATATGATATCTACATCATGAATACAATTCTGGATATAATAAACATTTGGCCACACGAACAACATGTAATTGTAAGAAGTCCACTTTCGACTTAGGAACCAAACATCGGCAAAACAAATATTATTAACTTAAATGATTACATAATGTTTATGACATGGTAATAAGTGATATAAAAGGAATAATGAACTTGAAAAATGTTCTTAAGGAAGTATAAATTAACTCAAGTTTATTATTCAGGAGATTAAAGAACGATCGAGTCAAGTCGGACCCGAGGTAAGGGATCCTACTCCTCTTTCTTTTTAAGTACACACTTTTATGTCGTTCCTTTTAAAGCTCATCTTTCTTGTTATTGGTAT
The DNA here is from genome assembly GCA_963277665.1 of Viscum album. Classification (NCBI taxonomy): domain Eukaryota; kingdom Viridiplantae; phylum Streptophyta; class Magnoliopsida; order Santalales; family Viscaceae; genus Viscum; species Viscum album. Next base: position 565,271,253 of record OY728153.1, on the reverse strand, counting down.
GATATTTTATATTAAATTTACTGTAATTATTATGTTCATGTGATGAGAGACCCTATTCTCTCTCATCAATCTATTTTGGAAGTTTTAAGTGGCGCCGATAGGCTGCCGAATTTTCATAAGAGATCTAACCTCTCTCTTTCTCTTTAAGTACTCCCCTTTTGTCACTTCTTTTAAGCTCATATTTGTTATTATGGGGGTTGTTCTTTAATAATACTCATTCTGTACATTTTGTTGTAATGTGATGAGATGCCCTATTTTATCTCATCAATCCATTTTTGAAAGTTCTATGTGGCGCCGTTAGGATGCCGAGTTTTCGTAAGGGATTTTTCATCTCACATTTATTCCCATGAGATTTATGCTTCATTTGCCACAATTTCTTTGAGTGGTGCATGTACTGCCCATTATTACACTCTTTGTGTAATATACTTTCATTTATGAGTATTTACATCAATGATCTATTGTTCTTATTTCATGGGGTGTATGTTTTGAAAGATACCCAAGTCGGTAAGGGAACCTTTCACCCACCTCTTTTTAAAAGACTTCTTTTGTTGGGTCTTTTAATTTACATATTGTTATGTTGGGATATGTTCTCATATATCCTTATTGATGTAAATTTTATGTCCAAGTGATGAGATACACTTTTTATCTCTCATCAACTCATTTTGATGTGATGTCGTTAGGCTGTCAAGGGAACTTATTAACCCAATTTCGATTTCTTTGGGTTCAACATGTGGTCATTGAATATGTCATCCATTGAATATGTGTGAATGACCTTTTATTGTTTTACACTTAATATCCACTTATATTGGGTGTATATATATTTGTCACACATATTTTTGAGATTTATTTATCCTTAATTTAAGGATATCTTCTTTATAAGGGATTTCATCACATTTGACATTTCTATTGAGGGTTCATTGTTGTTATGCACCAATTCACTCTTATATGGTGTATATACTGTCCTTTGGAGTATTATATCTTGAATACTTTTATTCTCATGATATTATAAAGTTCTGACTAAATGTTATTCCTCGATTATTGTATTCAAGTGTCTCTAATTTTGGTAAAACCCCTTTAACCAAAATATCATTTTAAATGTTTTAATTATTTGTTCTTATTAATATCCATGTTTTCAAAATGGTTTTAAGGATTTATTTATATGGATATTAATGGTTTAAAATGTTAAAAGATTCAAGGTGATATGGGACACTTTGATTCAAAAATCTCTTTATTAAATGTTTTAAATGGTTTTGGAAATGGTTTCTTTTTGAATGGATTCATTATTTCAATATCCTAAAATGTTATATTGTGATTGAAATGTGGAAATGTTATGTTTCCTTTATTCATGTTTATGTGATACGATTATGTTATGGTTCTTGGGCATTGTTATGAAGAACGGGTGGTTCCATGATAAACTAAGGGCGGGTGAGCCCGATATAGCTCTCCAATGCATTGGGTAACGCAAAGGAGTGAAACGTTAAGGTTTCTCCGAAGAGATTTAGGGAATATACTGTGATGGGTATTCAAAACGTAACCAAGAGGGTTACTCCCCACGTAAGAATGTTATGAATGCCTCAAGTTACCTTTATGTCTTATGATTTCTATGATTTATTAATGATTTGATATGCCTATGTTTTAAGGGTAAAGTATGATTTCATTCTTATGTATACATGTACTCATGTTTCCTTTCCATATCTATATATCCCTTACTGAGCTTTTTATGCTCATCCCAAGTTTTTGAAATGTTTTTCACAGGTCAATGGAAGGGTACATGATGTGATGATAGTGTCAAGGACGTGTCAAGAAAGAATCCATGTTTTATTTTAAATATGTTTCCATTGATGGGAAGAATGAATACTGTCTTTTATGTAACCACTTTGTTTAAATATGGAATGTAATGCAAGTTTCATGATCTAATTCTCTAAAACTCTAAACCTGAAAAGATCCTCAATGTGTAATCTTGTAATAACTCAATATTAATTAAGGTTTAAGGCTGGGGCCTTATAGGTAGGTGTAGTATTTTCTTCATCAGAAGAGGATTCTTCATCTGAAGAGTTATAATATTTACTGTCATTAGAATTTAAAGAAACATTGGTCAATGATTCAGAATTGTGTACCTTATCCATGAAGCAATGATTGTTAATTGGTAATCTGGCTATAAGGCCAAGATTCTTCTATCCTTAATATTCATAATCAGAAGATTCATCTGAAGAGTCACCACCACTGGCACTCCAGGTGTCATTAGCTTTCAGAACTTTCTTAGCTTTGGACTTGTAATAGTTCTTCCTGTTCCTTTCAGAATGCCTCTCTTTTATTTATTTCTTTTTGAGCAAAGGACAATCTGGTCAAATATGTCTAGCTCTCTTGCATTCATAACAAGTAACTTCTCCATCTTTCCAATCTTTCCTTTCCTTTTTCTTATACTTGGATTAGAAATTTCTCTGACCAGCCATCTTGTTCTTCCTTCGAGCAGGGTTTTCTAACTCATTCTCTGAGACTTCACTATCACTAGATTCTGATTGAATAACCACCTTCTTAGACTTGGATCTAGTTACTCTCTCAGGAGTCTTAGCCTTTAAATGATTTGATGTTGTTGTAAAAGATACAGTACCATTTCCATTCTTCTTCTTGATGTTGTCAGCATCTCTTTTCATTCTTGTTTCATGTTGGAGAAGAGTTCCAAATAACTCATCTAAGGAAATTTGAGTAACCTTCCTGTTCTCATCAATATTTGTTCTCTTTGATTCCCACTCATTGGGCATAATATCAATAATCTTATCCACAAGAGCTTCATCATCCAGACCTTTCTCTCCTATAGATTGTAGACTGTTTACGATTGTCATAAACCTCTGTTGAACTTTGAAAATGGGTTCTCCATAAGGAAAGTTAAAACCGTGATACTCATCTCTCAATATAGCTCTTCTTGTCTCAATCACTTTAGATGTACCAAAATGTGTGACTTCAAGTTTCTTCCATATATAGTTAGCTGTTTCACATGAAGAAATTTGTCTATATATATTCCTAGTCATTGAACAAAGTAGAGTATTGTGTACCTTATAGTTTAATTGATAATCATGCTTCTCTTGGTTTGTGAAAGCACTTATTTCCTTATCAGGAATTTTATAACTTCTAGTAAGCATAACGAAATTCTATACTCCAGTATTGATAACGAATGTCTTAATTTGATCTCTCTAGTATTCATAATCATTACCATCAAAAATTGGTGGTCTTGTAGGATTAAGATTGTCTATGGATCCAACTTTTAAACCTTCCATTCCTAAAATAACCTTTGACACACAATTTTGGTTAGGAACAACATTTCTTAATGAAATAATATATGAATCTGAAAAAATAATATGACTCCAGAAAATTAACTCTGAATATTATGTGTAACAAAACCTTAGTAGATGTAAGCAAAAGATGAATCCGAACTTTATGAGTCCAAAATATCAAATCTGAAAAATCTATTCCGAGGAAGAATGAGAAATTTTCTCTTCTGAATTTAATCGTGATATTAAATCAGATTGAACTAAACCTTGGGTTTTGAGTCAACCTACCACTGATACCAATTTTAGGATCGAAATAATGATTTATATGCTCAATATACAAGAGCGGGGGGGGGGGGGGGGTGAATTGTACACCTTAAAATTTTATTAAACAAGGAAAGATCTAAGTTTAACAAAGTTAAACTAATCAAATTCACAACACCTCTAACACCAATTGGAGAATTGGAACAAGGTATGAAGTTACAAGCTTCTAGTTCTATGCACTTTCTTAAATCTGGAAAGTGATTCCAAAAAAGTGGTTCCGGAAATATGGATCCGGAAATTGTAACTTAACCAAAGTTTACAATATGAGATTCTACCTTAAAGTGTATAGAATCTAAACTAATCAGAGTACAAGTTTAAGGAAATATAATAAGATTGTATGTTCCTTACAATAAGAAAATATAGTGGAAAACAAGTAGTAAAACTACAAGTAACAAGATATAAATATTTTAACCCAAAGAGAAGGGTATACAACAACCTTGGATAAATGTGTCTTGATTTATACTTTCACAAAAGTCTGTCTTACCCACACCAGGGTAATCCCTTGATATGAATATCGGTGTCTCTGTCTTGCTATCCCTGCAAGCCCTCAACTTTAAGGTAGTTGGAACGTTTTTCTTCCTCAGCAGGGAATCCCACGAACTTCAAGGTAGTCGGCACCTCTGTCTTCCTATCTCCGGAATCCCTCGAATGTAATCACCAACATTTGGAGTTGCACGAAGCAACCTGAATGAGTGGTTCAGTACACACAAAGCATGAAAATCTTCTCTCTCTAGAAATCACCTTAACAACGTGTGGTCTCTAGAGTGATCAACTTCTGTATCGAGCTCTTTCAAATGACATCCTATTTAAAGGCTCGGTTGGAATGGTCGGTTTCCTCCTCCAAAAATCATATTTTCCTTAAAATTCAGAGGCACTTGTACATGTGTCACTAAATCAACGGTTTGTTAGAAATAGAATGGGCAACATCATTTTATAACAAAATATGTATAACTGAAAAGACGACATCGTTTTACAATGAAACAAGTGTAAGAATAAGAAAAAATAGAATTCATAATGTAAGCAAATAAAAGTTCAGAGTCTAACCAAAATGGAATTGAGAGTCTATAATAAAAGGATATTTGGATTCTGTTTTATAAGAATTTGTAACCTGAATTCTGTGGAAATTCGGAGTCAGAATTTCTAAGGAAATTCAGAGTCTGGTTTCACCAGAGTTCAGAATATGAACTTTCAGAGTTTGGAGTTGAACTTGTAGAAGTTTGGAGTTGAACTCATAAAAGTTCAGAGTTGAACTAAGTAAAAGTTTGGAGTCGAACTCATGAAAGTTCAGAGTCGAACTTCATAAGAGTTCGGAGTCGAACTAGAAAATGTTCGGAGTCGAACTTCATAAGAGTTCAGAGTCGAAGTAGTAAAAGTTTGGAGTCGAACTTCATAAGAGTTTCGAGTCGAACTAGTAAAAGTTCAGAGTTGAACTTCATAAGAGTTCATATCCAGAATTCGGAGAGGAACTTCATTATAGTTCACATCCAGAATTTGGAGTGGAAATTCATTATAGTTCATATCTAGAAATCGGATCCTAAAAACAGAATTCTCCAATTATTGACATTATATGATTCCGGGGTTTTGGTTATGAATCCGGTTTTTGTACTTAAGAAAAATATTGATATGTATAAGAAAATATAGGTTAGGGTAAATTTCATTTAAGAAGAAAATTATCCTTATGGAAGTAAAATATCAATTTTCTTAAGTATAAGGTGTTTGTGATTTTCAAAACAAGAAGGAATAGAAAAGTCATAAGGAGAACCTTATTGACTCAACAGGTTCACCCATTACCAATACTAAACTAAGCTTCAACAAGTATATCTTTAATGAAATTTCATGTGAGATAAGTAAACAATAGTGTAAATTACGACTCGGGAGATGTTGGTCGAGCCACCCCATGAATCTAACAGCATCACACACCTTACCCTTAGGTCATACGTGGGTGTTATAATGGATTACATGTCCCAGCCTTAGTTTTTAACTCCATTGTATGAAATAAATTTTAATTCCCTCAATTCCATTTTAAGAATAGTTTTGTTTAATAAAAATAGGTATAATTGAGATGAAATTTGATAAATTAACTTTTCAGATCCAAATTGTAATTTTCTAAAAAGATATAATTTTTTATAATAAACAAAGTTATTACGAATAACGATTATTTTAATTAAATTGTAAGATTAAAACACTTTTATCTAAATATAAATGATAAAATATTTTTAATATTTTTATGTGTGAGAAATTTTACAATGCTTTTTCAACCAGCTGTTATTTTTAATAAATAAGGATTTTTATATTTAAAAGTTAATGTTCTCATATTAATATAATTATAATGATAAAATAAACACATTTTTTGAAATCAAAATGTTGAAATTATTTTAGGGCAGATTTATGATAATTTTCTAAAATATTTTGTTTTACCATGAATAGTATAAATACAATTTTGGATTTTTGGTATGTTTAAGAACTTCATAAATATGTCATAATGATTTAATAATTAATTAAAAAAATGGACTAAAATATATTCTTTTATTAATATCAAGTTGTTTTATATATTTTAATCAATTTATAAACTTATAATTTACTTTCCAAAGTCTAAAATGGATAATTTAACAATATAAACAATATTTTTGTGGAAACTTTACTTTTACATGCCAAAATGAGTAATATAAAATTATTATATACTCTTTTGGATATAAATAACATAAACTATGTCCCAAATGTCAAAAACCATCAGAAAAATCCTTGTGAAAGCCCATTGATTTTCATTTTCCACAACCCAGATTTCCAAGGCCTATATTAGAAAATTATTAAATAAATCCTCCACCATTTCTATAAATACCCACCTTTTTTCCATTTTTATTCACTAAAAATTCATACAACATGAATATATACTAGTTTTACCTTCCAAGGAGTCATATCAAGGTTTACACAATCCCCCAATGTCCCAATCTTCATGTTTTAGGAGTAACTCTTCAAGGTAATGGAATTATCCTTCTTTCATTTTCGATTCAAGAACCTCTATTCATATACATCTCCTAAATATTATAGTTACTCTATTATATTAGCCTTTTTATATAACCTTATTACCAAATTATATTTTATCAATGGGATACCCTTGTCCACTCTAATTTAACCGTTTTCAAAAACCACATTTTATACTCATTATGATTCTGAATTTACTTCTCAAAATTTATCTCTTCCCTAAAATGAATTCTATTTTATTTTCTTATGTCGAATAAAAAAGAATATTTATTTTACGATTGTATTCAAATAAATGTTAAAATTATTTATTTTATTTTGGTATTATCTTACTTGAAACCTAAATTCTATATTTTTGGGTTGAAAATGACATAATATTCATGTTTTTAATCACTTTTGAAACCCCACGGTTTTAATATGAAACCCATTTTTTTATTCTCCAAGGTTTTTTATGAATTTTTTTTATTATGATCCATGTGGATAACATTAATCAAGACATATTAAGGGTACATATTGATATCAATCCAATTAATTTTTTAAATATTTTAATCTCTAGAGATGACATATTTTACGACACCTTGGTGAATAACCTTGGTAATTTTTATGACACCTTGACGAAAAACCTTGGTGATATTCTTATGAATATATAATTTAAATTTTGTATCCAAATACCCATGTTACAACTCATGTTATTTTTATTATTATATTCCTATTTTTCCATTTCTCACTCTATAATGACATTACTCATGTTCTTATTCATATTCCTCACGACTATATGTAAATTGTTTCCCTTACTAGGCCTTATGCTCAACCCATTACTTTGATGTATATCCCCATGATATGATAGGTAGTAATTTTACATAGTATAAACCCTTGAATAAGCCTCTAATGTGGATTATAATAATTTTTTATATTTTTATTTATTCTGTTTCCGATTTACAAGAAACTAAACTCTAAAAGATCCTCTTTTTTTACTATGTAATGAAAATTTTATATAATAAAAATATGGGATTCCATAGTTGGTATCAAATAAAAGATTTGTTATTTGTGTAAATTATGATTTGAAAATGTTAGGGAGAAACCAAGGAAAAATATTAAATATAAGAAAACATCTTGGTATTTTGGGGAATTATTAAGTAATTCATTTATGAGAAAATAAATCCATGCCTGAATATCAAAAAGTGTACGTGGCTCTAGAATTGATGTATCTAGGGGTAACACCCGAAAACACTGCATTGAGATAGACTATAAGGAGAACATGTGTAATAAAATGGGCCATGCCTCACTCCTGGTTTGACACACCTAAGGGATATGTTTGGTTAATCAAAAGAAATTTATGAACTATTATGAAGGATTTATAGAAAATGAATTTTCTGTTGGGATTGAAATAATTAAGAATGACTTTTAAGAGATAAAATTCCTTTATAATTATAAGATTCTTAAAAGAAACACATTTCTCACTAAGGTTTTATTATTTTAGAAAATAGTGGTAAATGGGAGGAACCGCATAAATGGTGAGCACAATAGACCATGCACTGACGTACCACCAATGGAATACCGAAAGTAAAATTTTGTGAGAATGATGAATTAACCAACTCGAGTTATGAACAATGAATTGAATAAAGGTAAGAGACCAGATTCAACTCAAAGGGAACAAATTTTTGTTTAGTCCATTATACATCAATGAACACATTCTTTTAGTGAATCTACTATCCACTGATTACTAAAAAATTGATAAGATCTATAGAAAATATATTTTCTATACTCCATTGTTCAGAACATGAGATATTCACCCTAGATATGTACTTCTTAGGGGGAGAAGCTGATAAATGGTGGAATCTGATTCAAAACATGAAGAAAATAAGGGAGATCAATGAAATGGACTGTGGAGAGTTTATGGGATCATATTTCAATAAATATTTCCCCTGTTTTATATGAATGAAAATGGGGAAGGAATTCCTAGAGATGAATGACAAGGAAAATGAATATGTGAGAATATACGAGATGAAATTTTCAAGAAATTCTCATTACACCTCTAACTTTTTTATGTATTATAATAGAAAATTTTATAGATTATTCCATGGGATAAGACTCCATCTATGGAGAAATATAGGAAATGGAGAATATGAAAACTATGATAAGATTTTGTGGAGTTCTATGAATATCTAACTGGAGTTTAGAGAGACTCAATGGTCACATAAATTGAATGAAAATAAGTTATATTTGGAGAAAAACATGGGGAGAAATTTTTATCAAGGAATAGATGAAAAGAAAGTGCAACATCCCACATGCAACAAATGTGGGAAGAAGCATTTGGGGAACTACATTACTAGGACTGGAAAATATTACAAGTGTGGAAGATATGGAAATATAGCTAGAAAATGTCATAGTGAGGTGAAGCCTCGACTTCTCAACACTAACTACAAAGGGAATATGGTTCAGGCTCAGCCTGAAGTCCAATTATATAAGTGTGGAAAACTTGGGAACTCTTCCAATCACAGTTCAAATTAGAATTAAATGGATGGGAATCACTATAAACCTCAACATAGGACAATGGAGCATGATTGGACCTTTTCTATCCTTCATGTTGAAGTATAGGCTCCATATTATGTGGTGGAATGTACTCTCATTATTCACTCAAATCTAGGAAGTAGTTTGTTTGATTATGGTTCTACAAATTCCATTATTTTTTAAAAGTTTCCAAAGAAAATAGAATAAATCCCTGAAATTATAGAATTAGAGTTATCAGTCAAGAATCCTATATGGATTATCCAAGAATGAATAGTGTATAGAAACTCTAGTATTGGATTTGGAGAGCACAATATCATCGTAAATCAAGTCGTTATTCCAATGAAAGAATTTGGAATTTTACTAGGGATGAATGAATCAAAAAGTATAATTCTAAGATCAAATTAATAAGTATGTAAATATTAGTAGTCCTGAATGTAAAACCTAGAGTTATTTTAAAAGGAGAGATATTGAGATCTGATATTTTTCAAGGAAGAACCACCCATAGCCTTCTTTATGGAGATGATCAGCGAGGAGGAAGAATAAAATGAAAGTATAAGAATAAAAAATGTTCCCATCATTCAGAAATACATTAATGTATTTATTAAAGAGTTACCTAGACCTTTCCTTGATATATAGGTAGATTTATCCATTGAACTCATACCTAGATCCAAGAATATATTAATTCCCCCACATAGAATGGAAATGTGGAGTTGGAGGAATTAAAGAAATAGCTCCAAGATATTTTAGAGAAGGGTTTTTCCAACCATGTGTGTCTCCTTGGGGAACACCTATTCTCTTTTTAAAGAAGAAGGATGGATCAATGTATCTATTCATTGATTATTGGAAACTTAACATGATCAAAATGAAGAATAAGTACCCTCTCCCAAGGATTGATGATTTATTTGTCTAGATTAATGGGGATAAATTATTCTCCAAGATTGATCTTTGTTATGGTTTTCATTAATTATGTGTGAAGAGAGAATATATTCTAAAAAATTCATTTCGATCAAGATATGAGAATTATGATTTTGTAGTTATGCCATTCAAGTTGACTAATGATCCTGATATATTTATGGATTTGATGAATAGAGACTTTAAGGACTACCTTGATAAATTTTTGATAGTTTTTATTGATTATTTTTTAATATATTCCAAAAGTCTTGAGAAACATGAGGATAATTGAAGGGTTATATTGAAAACTCTAATGAAGGATAGGCTATTTAAAAAGTACATAAAATGTTAATTTTCATTACAAAAAGTTTCTTTCTTGGGGAAAATCGTAACCAATGAAGGAATCTTAGTTTACCCTACCAAGAAAAAGGCTATAGAGGACTAGCCTCATCATACAACTATAACTGAGATTCGTAGTTTCCATGGTTTAGAATTATACTATAGGATGTTTGAAAAAAAAATCACAACATTATAATCCACTAACCAAGTTAACTTGAAAGGGGTAAAGATTCATATGTAAAAAGGATCATGATGAAAATTTCCAAGAGATGAATAAGAGATTGGTTACTGCACTCGTGTTAACTCTACCCTCTACTAGAGAAGGGTTCATTATTTTTAGTGATGTATCTCTAAGAGGGATTGGGTGTGTCATCATGAAGAATGAAAAGGTGATTATTTATGTATCTTGATGATTAAATCCCCATGAGAATAATTCTAATACATCTAATATGAAGATAACTGATTTTTTTTTGCTCTAAAAATATGGAGGCACTATCTTTATGTAGAGAAATGTAGTATATATACAGACCACCGAAGTTTGAAGTATATTTTCATTAAAAAGGAATTGAACATGAGACATAAAATATGGTTGGAAATTATTAAAAACTATGACTATTCAATTCATTATCATCCTATAAGAGAAAAAAAGTTGCAATGCATTAAGTGGGAAAGACCATGTAGTGAAGGTAATAACAAGGATTCAAGAAGATCCTTTGATTAAAGTCCTAGTAAAACTAGATATGGGAATTTTAAGAGAGGGGACATCATCAACCATATCCCAAATTATTTATCAACCATCATTACTAGATAATATAATGAAATATCCAATAGAAGATCCCTTATTATAAAATAAGATAGAGGCTATGGAGAATGGGTTGTTTCTTGAGTTCAATATTGATCAAGAAGGTGTACTGAAAATTCATAGAAGTCTATGTGTTCTATATATTCCAGAGATAAAGAAAGAACTTATTAATGAAGCTCATATATATACATTATCTACACATCCTATAATCATTAAAATGTATAGGGAACTTTGTGATCATCATTGGTGGGATAACATGAAAAGGGACATTGTTGACTACACTAAAAAGTGCTTGGTGTGTCAAAAAGTGAAGGAGGACCAACAAATTCCTAATGAGTTTTTGAAACCACTACCCAAACCAGCTTGGAATTGGGACAATATCACTCTATAAATTGTCACTGGTCTCCCAGTAACATCCAAAGGAAATAATGCGATATAGTTTATAGTTGACCGACTCTTGAAGACTTCCCATTTCATCTCTATCTAGGAATAGTTCTCTCGTGACCTACATTCCATGAATTTTGTAAATAGATTTGCAAGGTTTCATGGATTTTCACTATCTTTCATTTATGATCATGATCCAAGGTTAAGTCTTCAACATGCTCTGAGTACATAATTGAATTTTATTACAGTCTATCACCCCCAAACTGATGGACAATCTAAAACAAGTATTTAAAGATGAGATTAAATGATGATAACATAGTCAATGGAATTTAAAGGTGTATGAAATCAACATATACTATTATTTTAGTTCCAATAAAACAAAAACTTCCATTTGAGTATTCAAATGGAACCCTATGAATCTCTATATTGGAACTGATGCATAACTCCTATGTTTTGGGACGAAGTTGGTTAGAGAAAGATGCTTAGGCCCGATCTTCTACAAGAGATGACATAAAAGGTTTATTCTATCCAAAAACCCATTAAGGATTCTCAGATTCGGTAGAAGGGCTCTGCTAATAACCATCACATGGACTTAGAGTTCGACTTTTGTGACACAGTTCTCCTTTGAATATCACTATGTAAGAGATTCATACTATTTGAAAAGAGAGGGAATATTAGCCTGAGGCACATTTTCCCCTATGAAATCCTTGATCAAATAGATGAAGTGTCCTGTAGGCTATCACTTCCACCAAATATAACTCAATTTCATTATGTATTCCATGTATCTATCTTGAGTAAGTACATACTTGACCCTTCACATGCACTGAATTTGAAGGTGTTATAACTAGAACATGACCTCTCTTATGAGGATCATTCGGCGGATATCTTGGACAGTAGAGACAAGTTTCTACACAACAATACTACCCACCTCATAAAAGTGTTATAGAGGAACCATAAATATGAATAACTGACACGAGAACTAGAGGAGGCAATAAGACAAAAGTACCCACAACTTTTCTCAACTGAGAGAATGAGTTGAAATTTCGGGGAAACATTTTCTTAATGGGGGTAGAGTGTAATGAACCAGAATTTTTGAATGATATTTGTTTCCTGAGAAAATGTGTATTATATTTTCTTACACAAAAAAGTCTCTTTAACATTGAAGTGAATATAATGGTAAATGTGTCCATATGGTTTCCACCATTACATGACTGTTGGTCAAACATGACCATTGATTAACATGACCATTGAAAACAATACTCTTGGAAATAATTTTAATGTTATTATTAGTGTTTATAAGTAGAAATGAAAAATGTTAATTATTTTCTAAAAGAGAAGCGATGGAATCAAACATTAGATTCATGCTATACAAAGACAATTTTTTAGTACTTGGGATGGAGGTAGAATCACTAGGGTTCTCCCTTGACCAAGCCCAAGCTGATATTCGTCACGCGATGCTTTAACAAAGTCTCATATGGTTGAAGTTTAAGTTAGTTGAAAATACCATTCGGGTGATGTTAGATGATCCACCCCATGAATCCATCACCATTGTACACCTCAGACTTAGTTCGTACATGGGTATTATAAGTGGTTATGTGTCCAGAACTTAGCTTGTAATTCAATTTTATAAATAAAATTGTTGTTCCTTCAATTCCTTTTTAATAAGTTTTTCATGACAAAAATAGGTTTAATTGAGATGGAATTTCATAAATTGACTTTTTGGATCTAAATTAAAATTTTCTAAAAAGATATAAACTGTAATAATAAACTATTTTATTATGAATAATACTTATTTTAATGAAATTTTATGATAAAAAAACTTTTATTTAATTATAAATGAAAAAATAATATTAATTTTTTAAGTGTCAAAATTTTTATTATGCATTCAACCCTCTATTATTTTGAATGTAAAATAATTTTTATATTTAAAAGTTAAATTTATCATATTCAGAATATTATTATGTTAAAATAAATATAATTTTTGAAATCCGAAAATCGAAATTAGGTTAGGGAAAATTAATGTTAATTTTCTAAAATATTTTTTTTCTATGAATAGAAAAAGTACAGTTTTGGGATTTTGGTATGTTTAATGACATCATAAATATTCCATAATGATGTAATAATTAATTAAAAACAGTCTACGACCTAAAATATGTTATTTTATTAACATCAATTATTTTAAAATATTTCAATCAATTTCCAAACGCATAATTTAATTTTCAATGTCTAAAATGGAAACATTAACATTAAAAAAATTATTTTTTTGGAACATTACCTTTCCAGGAAACAAGAAGAAATATAAAATGATGATAAGCACTTTTGGACTAAATTAACACAAATTTTTTCACAAATTTCAAAAATGATGGGAAAGCCCAAGGTTTTTCATTTTCTATAACCTATATTTTCAAGGCCTGTATTTGGAAATTATTAAGCAAATCATCCACTTTTTATATCAATACCCACAAATTTATACATTTTATTCCACATACAATCCATACTATATGAAGCTTTGGAATTTTTAACTCCAAATTATTCCTCCCATGGTTTCCTCAAGCCCCCAAGTTCCCAATCACAATTTTTTATGAGTAACTCTTCAAGGTAAGGGAATTACCCTTCTTTCCTTTTCGTTTCAAGAACCTCTTTTCATATATATCTTCTAAATTTCATGGTTACTCTCTTATATTACCATTTTGATATACCATTAATTCAAAATTATTTTTGATGAATGGGAGACCCTTGTCCCCTTTCATTTTACCCTTTTACAAAACCACATTTTATACCCATTATGTTGCCGAATTTACTTCTCAAAATTTATCTCTTCTCCTCAAGAAATTATATTTTATTTTATTCTTGAGAATACCCAAGAATCTTTATTTTCCAAGGATATTAAACTAAATGTAAAAATTATTTATTTGATTATGGGACTAACATATATGAAACATGTATTCCCTTTACATGGGTTGAAAATGACATAATGATCATGTTTTTATGTAATTTTTAAACGCCATGGTTTTTATATGAAACCCATTTTTTATTATCAATTGGTTATTCAAGAAATGTTTGATTTTGATATATTTGGATCAAATTAATTAATACATACGAATGGTGTGATCTTATAACACTCCAATACACTAGGTAAGGAATTTAATCTCTATAGATGACATGTTTTATGATACCATGGTGAATAACCATGCTAATTTTTATGAAACCTCTGTGAAAAACCATTATGATATGCTTATGAATGTATCATTTAAATGTTATAGACACATACCCATGTTATTAATCATGTTTTGTTTTATTATTATATGCCTTTTTTTACATTTCTCATGCCACAATGATATTCCTCATGCTCTTATTGGTATTACTCACGAATATATGTAAATGTTTTCCCTTACTGGACCTTATTATCACCCCACTACTTTGATGTATGTCCCTAGGATACAAGAGGTAGTAAATTTTCTTAGGATAAACCCATGAAGAAACATTTCACATGGATTAGAATAATGTTTTACATTTTCAGGTATTATATTCCCAATTTCCAAGGAACCAAACTTTAAAATTTCCTCTGTTTTGTACCGTGTAATGAAATGTTTATGTAATAAAAATGTAGGATGTAATATTATAGGTAAGATTATGTAGAATTATCTACTCATACTTAGCACTTGAAACCAGGGATATACCTTTACGTAGCACATTGGGACTCTTTATTTCCTTTATGTAATCCATATACACAGTGGCTTACCATGATGTAGTCTATAAAAAAACACTCTACCCTTATGTAGCCCAAAAAAACTAAGGGTTACCTTTATATAACCTTTCTAAACATCTCTATACTATTATTTAGTCCCTATTCCTTATGCAAGGGTATAAATTTTGTTGATTTTTTTTATATTTACACTAAAAATACACATGAATTAAAAAAATGGTTTATAAACATAAGGAGGTTACAAAGTAAATATCTATAAATAATGACTAAAAAATATCAAATAATTAACTATGTTTATATATACTTTTTAACACTATGAGAATTCAAAAGAACACTATGTTCGATAGCATATACAACACACAACACAGAGCATAAACAAACAATAAAATGTTTTTATTTTATGGTCGTTATAACACAACCATTGAGTTGGAGGGTATGAATAGAAGTAACCAAATTATGAAATATATATAAATTTCATAATCAAAAAAAATTTATTGAAGATTTATTTTGAAATAAACACTCAATTTTTAGTAAATACATTTTTTATTAAAAATAATTTTTCTTCAAAAATTGTTTCTATGTGAGAATATTATAATTAATTTATGGATATTTTATAAATTTTATTTCAAAAAAATAATATAATTTTTGAAATAATCATGTTGAAACAATCTTACAGTGATTGTTTGAGAATTTTTTGAAATGTTTTATTTTTCAATGAAAAGTGAAAAATACTAACTTTTATTGAAAACTACCTATTTATTTCATGAATTTGAAAAATTGCTAATTTTTTATGGTTTAAAAGTAAAATTAGTTTTATTATATTATTAATAATCAAATTAATTTTATTAGATTAAATTTTATGTTAATTTTTTTTATAAAAACATTTTTATACTTTAAAAAACATTTTTTTAAAACATTTTTTTCATTGTGTTTTACGTTTTTTTCTTAATTAATTTCCTTCACTTATATGAATTTAATATTTAAACACAGATTCTATTTTAGGTATTCTGAGGTCCAAATTTTATTAAATATTTCTTTTTTATAATTTTTTAATACAAATAATAACCATGGTAAAATTTTGTTATCACGGTAAAGATAAAATTTGTTAATTAGTGTTAAAACTAATGTTATAAGGATTCAAATTCATTAAAAAAATTAATTTATTTTATTATATGATTAAATTTTGTATATAATAATAAAAAATTCTAAAATATTACATTTTTATTTATTTTTTATTTTTACCTTTCTAATATTTAAGTAAAAGATAAAATAAAAAAGGTCACTTTCTTGATTTTAAAGTCTATAATATTCTGTGACCGGAGTAAAAAAACTAATGTTCATTTATAAATATTTATTAGAAATATTAATGAATTATTTTTATCTTGGTAATGTATTTTTATTTTTTAGTGATGAAATAATAACCCTAAATTCTTATGCAATGTAAACACAGTGCTTGTGAAATAAGTAAAAAAATAAAATAAATGTTTTTTAAGTATAAAAAATTAGATATTTTGTGTGTGAATTAAACAATATCAGTAATTTTTAACATAAATATAACATATTAGATATTTTTAAGGTTTTATATTTTAATTTAATTACTTTCATGTTGTTTTCAATGTCAAATTTGGTGAATTGTTCTTAAAATGACATCAATAGTATTTTATGTAAAATATATTTTATTAAATTATTTAAAAATTATAATAATATTGAAATTGTAAAATTAATATGATAAATGGTCTAAAATATATACCTCCTTCCATTTATGGTACAATTTTTACCATATAATTAAAATTATAATCCTTTAATATTAAAAAATCCATTACCACGATAAAGATTAAAATTGGTTAATTAAGGGGTTCAACCAAAATATAAGGTTTAAAATGATATGAAAAATTATAAAAATATTTTTTATCACTATATTCAGATAATATATTCCTTATATTATAATCCATATTATTTTGGAACCATTTTACAAGAGTTACACACATATAATAGTATTATATTTCATGTATTTCCAAAAATGTCATTAATGATAATTTATAATAAACAATATTTTGTTAAATGATTTAAAATTTATAAAAAGTCTATATTTAAAAAATTTATCATGAAATGGTTTAAAATATCAATCATGTTCCATTTATGGGTCACTTATCTTTTTTAAAATCACTTTATTGACCCTTAAAGAGTAAAAAAACATTACTATGACGGTAATGGTCAAAATGGTCAATAGAGGGATGAAACTATGAGATGAAGGTAATAACATAACCAAAACACGTATAAAATTATTTTATGAGAATATTTAGACTCATAAACATATTATATTCTAATTATATTAATTTGGAGTTATTTTTCCATGAAAAATAATTTACATTAATTTAATATTTTAAATAATTCAAAGAGAACTCGTTCCCTAAATTATAAAAGGACATATAATTTCCTCTCTTACTCACAAATTTTGAGCCTTATATCTTGGAAAATACCTACCATAATACCTTCCTATATAAATTACACATATTCTAGATCTTATATTCTTGATCAAATTCCATCCTTTCAAGGATTAAGGTGTAAGCCAACATATGTTTCTGAATAAAGAGGTATAACTCTCAACCAGGTGTTTTAAATTTTATTTATTATTATAACTCCTCAAAAACATTATATCTCATAATAAAATAATAATTTCAATATCCAAAATATTATTAAATGTTATTATGATAATATTGGAATTGAATGTATTACTTGTGTGTGCGTGGGGAGTACCTCCTCCATGTAGCGATACAATTCGTTTTCCATCACTAACTTTTATAGATGGTAATTGTGAAAGTTTATATAATATATTTATGATATAATTATTCTTTTATAATTAAAATATCATATGTACCTTCTTACATTCTCATCCATTGGAAAACGATAGCGTCGCTCGAGTTATGTGTGGAGTAACACCTCCATGAAGCGATGTGATTAATTTATCATTTACACTTGATATGGATGGTAATGAGGATATAATTAATTAATATATATGATATATTTTCTATGACAATGTTTTTGGAAAGGTGAATTATTATTTACCTTTATTTTATTCCATCCTTCGTAAAGTAAAAACAATGTTCATGCATACGTACGACCTACCATCTCTATTAACGGTGTAATTCATTTTTCTATATGTACATTTTATATATGACTCTATATATATACCATTAATATATATTAAAAGTACCAGAACTAGAAAAATGAAATTCTCATGAAAAATGAAACAGTAAGCACCCATAAATGATGATTTTAATATTGAATTATTAATAAATAGGTGTTAAAATATTATAAGTAGATAATATATGAAATTTTAAGTATGTAAATGAATATATTATATAGTTATAATAAATTTAAATTTATTATACAAGATCTTAGAGTTCTTTAGAAGAAAGTTGAACTCATGGTAAGGGATTTTCATCTCAGTTTTATTTATGTGAGACATATTCCATATTTAAAACTTTTATATTTTATATGGTGTATATTACACCAATGAATTTAATTTATGATTATTATCATGAAAATTATTTGTATTTACATATAATTCTAAGCTTATTTCTTTCAAAATGTTTTGATTTTAAAGTTTCAAATGTGGTAAGGTATTTATATTTAAATTTCATTTTAATCAAGGTTTCTTATGCTTGAATTTCCATTGAAGAAATTATATGATACTTATCTAATAAATTCCTTTAATTTATCTTCTCATATGTTTATTTCTGTATAATATAGGGTTTTCTTTCATTTCCATCATATTAATTACTCAAGAGTCTGTATGAATGTTATTAATGGAAACCGACTATATTAAACTATTCTATCGGGAGTCTTTTTCTTTGCGGACCATGTTTCCATTAAATTGTTTCAAGAATGTTTTTTCCTATTATTAAAAAAATTAATGTCATTTTACCTATTTTTTAATTTCTATAAAGTTTTTATAAAGGAATCATTTTTTCCTGAATGAGGTAATTTTTTATTTTCACTAAAAATGTGAAAGGAATATTGTTTTAATATACGCGACATGAATAGAATTTCCCATTGTCATGACTACTCAATTATTTGAGGCTTCCTTTATACGTTTACATGGATATTTTTAAATAAGATGACTTATTTAATATTTTTTAATGTTTTTTATTTTAAATATGTGATTTAAAAATGAAAAGGGTATTTTACTCAATAAAAATTCCAATATTCTTTTAATGAAATTTTCATCTATGATGACATCCTTTCATGTTAATTTTGATTTACCAGGTATATGATCCAATGATATCAACCCTATTCTTTCTCTATATTTTTTTTATTGTGATTATAATATTTTTATGAAACTTTTTTTTCTATTGGTTATGATATGATGAAATGATGAAATATTTATGAAATTAATATTTTTTCATGAGTTATGATATGATGATATGATGAATGTTTTATTACATAGTAGTAAAAATATTTATATTTTTCATTATGTGATAGGTGGGAATGGATATATTTATCCCTCCAATGCATTGGGTAATGTTTTTAATCTCAAGGGATAATTATGAACTACAATTTGATTCACTCAATCCAATATCTGAAACAGGTGGGGATGCATGATCAACTATGGGAGACATGTGATGATGTATGATCCATTATAATATGGGAAATATGTTTTGATTCTTTTTCCAATATGATGTTGTGATCTCGATAGTAAACCTTGAAATATTAATTTGTTTCTATACCAATGATAGTTCCATACTTTTATGACATGATTATGATATGAACTTATGGTTCATGATTGATTAATGATGTTTTATAACTCTTATGATTCATGTATTTTTATATGATAAAGTTTTATGTCATGAATCATGATTTTTATCCATGATAGATTTGGTATAAAATTCTTATGTTATGGTCATGAAATAATACCCTTATATTTATCTTATGCTTTCTTATGAACATCAATTGACATATCCTATTTTTACTCTTATTGAGAATCTGATGTTATACTTTTTGATGTTTTCTTTACCTAGGTTATAATGAATGGTTTTAAGTAGGGTATGTCTAGGAGGTTAAAAAGTGTGAATAACATTATGAGAGATGATGAATAATATATCTAAAAAAATATGTTTATGTATTTAACCTCTAAAGACACTAAACCTTTATAGTTATATCATTTATTGTAATGTTATGTATTGAATATTCATCTAAAAGGATGTAATATTTATGTATGAATTTTTTGGGACACTACTGTTGGTATCAGAGTAAGTTTTATTCAATCATTAATGATTTTTATTAGAGAACTTTAGTGAAATACCTAAGGATACGAGTAAGAATAAGATATCAATCTAAATTTTGGATAAGATATAAATTGTGTTATTTTCCTAGAAATAAATCCATTTCAAGATACTAAAAGTGTATGTGGTTTTAGAAAATATGCATTTATAGGTAATAAACTTGAAAAATACTTGGTTGAGTATATATCGACCATCATTTTGGTTCATGGTCAATGTTCCCATACAACACACCTGTTTGGACACTCCTGGGGAATATGATTGGGTTAAATCACATTTTCCATATGAACTGTTATGAAGGATTTTAATATATAATATTTAAAGATGACATAATTTAATCCTAATATGTCATATATTGAAAACATGTGTCCTGATTTAGACATCCAAAGAATGATTTTTCATGATTATATGATTCCTCACTATGACTATTGTTTATCACACTATAATTTTTAGTTATGTTAAATTGATGAAACTAGGAGGATTCGTGTTAATGATGAATGTGATGGAAAATGTAATTGTTTTACATAGGAGTAACCAAATGAAACAAGATCTAGAATGTGAAACAAGGTGATTATTTCTAATCAGTTATCCTATTAAGAGAAATATGTTTTTTCATAAAGGACATATAGGAAATAAGATTCAAATTCCTATATTTTGATAATTTGGGAAGAATCACTAAAGGTAATGTGTCAAAGGAATAAGAAGATTTATTCTGTGTGGAAATTAAGTTCTTAGAGCCAGTAATTACTGATTAAAAATGAATTGTTTTATGGAAAGATTTGACGTTCACCCTAAGGTACCATTTAAAGGTCAATTTATTATGTGTAGGGACATCAACACTATGTGATCCAATGCATTAATCCATGTGTTAACTCCTAAACCAAGGGAGGAACTATGTTATTCTAATCATTGAATGAAATAATATGTAGGTACTGGGGCCACACAAAAAAATTTTTCAGGATGGGAATTTAAAAAATTACACCATTAATTGATGTAAAATTTTCATTGTCGATGAAGTGAATCCTGATAGTGATAACGATCTTTTGTGAAATATTAAGCACAAAAAAATAAATAGTAAAAATTTCTGGCTCAATTTAAAGTCATGCATCCATTATCCCCTCATCGTCGATGATCATTGCTCAGAGTATCTAAATTTTAATCTCTCTAGATCATACACACTCACTTCAAAAATCCATGGGAGAATCGATCGTGAAATTATGGGTTCTAGCAGAGATCAGACGACGCCTTCAACCTTCCAATGATCAATGATGCTTTGTTCCATAGATCTATGAATGCAGTATTCAATCAATTCCTTGGAATGATAATTTCTCTGTCTAATAAGTGGGAAGATAATATAGAATATATAGAACTCATGTGATGAATATTATATTAAATGGAAGCCTCACCTCCTTTTTAATTTGATTTTTTAAAGTACCAGAAAATGAATCTCACCCCCAAGATATTTATTACCCACTATAAATGACATATTATTACTAATTTACTGAGTCATAAATATAATTTATATATTTATCAATTATTTTTAATATATTAAATATATTACCCGATAAACACGATTCATTTTATTTAATTTATATTCCCAATAATACTAAATGAAGCTTAAATATTAAAATAATATCCGCTCATATAATATTTTACCATGTATTTACTTTAATACTTATAAATAGATTTAATAAATAATTTTAATACTAATTATTCTAAACTCAAATAATTTGAATTTATTTATTCATTTGTGATAATATATCCACATACATCACTTGGACCCCAATGGTGGGGCCGACCATGTCCTAAACTCCTATTCCTAATAATAGTAAATAATTTTAAATACGCTCTATGTGTAACCATCTAGGACTATATCAAAATAGTAGTGAATATTCTTTTTAGTCCTATAGTTGAGTTTAGAAAACTACCAAGGCCCCTGAAGAGATAATTTATTGTTATAGCAACGACAACCATTC
The DNA here is from genome assembly GCA_963277665.1 of Viscum album. NCBI lineage: Eukaryota > Viridiplantae > Streptophyta > Magnoliopsida > Santalales > Viscaceae > Viscum > Viscum album. The sequence continues at coordinate 565,248,793 of OY728153.1, read as the reverse complement.
CTATGAACACACACGTGTAATATAATATCTTTTTGTAAAGATATCTCATAAACTAGGATGCACACTTGGGTCAATTTCCATTATTGAGTCATTATTCATTGACCTTACTGGATGAATGTACCTTATTCTACCAAGTCCATGGATTTAGTGAAGGAACTACTGTACTGATCAACTAGGCCCATGATATATCTTCCCATCAAAAGCAACAAATTTATCTTGATTATTCAATCAATTTCATACTACCATTAATGCAACCAATGAAAGATACCTCACTATGACTTCAATGCCATAGATTTTCCCTTACATTAATGTGCATGATCAAATAGTATACACTAATAATAATATCAAGTCGAGAGACCATTACATGTTTTCATAGATAGGAACTACCAATGAAACCTGAAACACGTGTTGTTCCTATTAGCAGTTCAATCCTCATGATGTCATATACTCAGGGTCACAATCTGTGAACTTCACGAGAAGAAGTATCAATACATATGGGCTCGTAACACCTAATAGTCATACATAATTTGTGTCTAGTCAAAATGATTTATCTAGACTATATGACATTTTTTTAATATTAATGTCACCATATCTCAAGTTTCTCATTATATAATGGGAAATTATATAATGTTTTGATAAAGAAAATAATCTACGCACTTTACCAATAAATAAGGGACATAGAAATATCAACACTATTATAGTAAGATTACATCATGCATAACAACCTATATACATGATACAGTAATCAAAATGTACAGTTCATTTTGGGTCTAAGGCACCCACTATTACAAAACTCCCACTTTCACTAAATCCAAATTGAAAAAATACATGTTAACTCTAACGTGTCAAGATCATTCTTATACTGAGTTATGGAATTATAATTTGGCCCCCCACATCTTTATGTATGGCTATTCTATTATCTAAAAACTTACATCCTTGGGTAAGACTTCTCATGAGATGACATCATTGATTAAATTCATTTTGTCCACTATCAAATCATAAAATTTTTTATAGTAATAGTAGTAATATTATCATAACTTATATTATGATAAAATATTACTTAATATGTGTGATTCCAAGAATAGTAAAAATTGTTTCATATTTTACACTTCTTTTTTAGCTGCATCATAATCCAAAACACACTCAGTATTTTTAGATAGTGATACCATTGGATTGAATGAGATTTTATTGACCATTACCTTACCCTAAAAATGATAATATATCATATTGGTATAAATTAATATGATTTTCCCCCTTAAACTAGTTTTCCTTCCTTTAAAAATACCAAGTACATATCTTTCGTACCATCTTAAGTACAATTGGATAGCTTTAACTAAATTCCTTTTAGTTCTTCTAGATATAATTGATATTTGTCTACTATAATGTATATTTGGGAAATATCATATCTATTACATAGCCTAGAATCAGTGATAGATCGATTGCTGGTGCTTATAGAATTCTAATCACCACCTTAATCTCGATCTATGTATCATACTTGCCTCTTAGAGTGATTTATTCCATATAAAATTGTTAACAATTATCTCTCGAATCATTACAAATTGTATTTATCAATATCTTATTATTATTATATGTACAATTTAATAGGTCTAAAAACCGTTAGATCTACCTTAGTATATCCTATTCCCAAGAACATAGATTGCTACGTTAAGTTAATCTCTAGAGAGTAAATTTCATTATAGTTTTAACTAACCGTATGACCAATACTTGTTTTCCATATGTTATCAAACATATTTTCCCTAGAAAATAGTGTTACTACCACGAACCTATTGTAGTCACATGTAAAAAATTTACAATATATGAATAGTCTATGATCTTATTTCTTACTTCAATCTAAAATTATATTTTAATAACTTTCACCCCATATTAGCATTCTATGGTGTCACCAAACCTTTCTGGTTTCATCATACTGTCTCCTTATAAGATCCAGGGTCATGAAATCCAATTCCCAATATAATGATCATATAAAGTATTTATGAGAAGTAAAATTATAACATATTTGGGCATAACTAATTAGTATAACCAATCGAGCCTTATTAGTACCAAGATTATACCACCGATGTATATCCCCAACTGAATACCCACCATTGTATTCAAATTAATAATCCCATTTTATTTCATACATGGAATACATTATTTAATTTTTTATGATCTTGTCAATATTAGATTTTTTACATTTACCTTTTACTTTTAGGAATCATTACTCTCAATAAAAAATGGATCACTGTCCATAGTTAATGTAAAACCATTACCATGAATTTATCCTTCTTTCACATTATGTGTATCTAGAACAATCCTTTTCCATAAGTTCATATAGAACTTGTTACTATTAAAACAACTAGTGTATCTATTGAATTGAATTAATTCAATTCAATATTTCTATTTCTATCTCAAATAGAGATGGACACCCTTTTATAAAAATATTGTCTGATACTATACTATAACTTTTTCCATACTTGGGATTTTATAATATCCTAATAAACCTTTAGGATAATTACATTTGATGCACATTTTGTTTTTCTTAATGTAGGGTTTTTATATCATTAACAAATACTTTGAATCTAAACACATGTTATTGTGACATGATGGATTTATATCATACTATATCTCATATGATATCCATTTTTCATAATATTTGGAATATAGTTATGGGTTATTAATATTATTTGTGATGCATGTCATGAAAAATGGATGTTTCTACAATTCATATGTATCTTATCATTGATTCTCCTTTTACTTACACCATGAATTAGATGTGTATAAGGAAATGTGCTTTTTGGAATAACTCCATGATATATTTTAATGATCAATGTTTTTATATAAGACTCTCCATTAATCCTACTTAATAACATAATCACTTTGATGTGTATAAGGAAATGTGAGTTTAGGAATAAATCTTCTCTATATTTCATGATCTATGAGTTCTTGGTCAATATATTCTTTGACACACATACCTGAATATACTCATATCTTTTGACCATGCATATCTCATACTTCACTATTAAATTCCTTGAAAAAATTAAAATAATATTATAAATTATATCATTTTACATCTAACTTAATCATGGAATAGTTTAAACTCTCTTGCTGAATAAATTCCAAAATCCATATGGATTACCTTTATTTCTAGAGGTTTATTTTCCAAAAACTAGATAAGTAAATTTTTCGATAATACCTAAGGTATTTAACTCTCTGGATTATAAATGCCATACTAGGTATATACTTTAAAATTAATTTTAGTTTTATTATAAAAAGAATTATATTTCCACACTGTGTATTACTATGTCTTAAAATTTTATATTCCTTGGTTATTTTTAATGATAGAGGAATTACAAAACTATTAATTGAGTATTAGACACCAAAAAAATCATTACACAATGGAATAATTTATCCCTATTTCTAATGGAAATGTGAGATAATTTGTTTTGTTATAATCAATATAATTTCAACTAAAATCATTAAACTTGATAATTTAAATTTATGTACTTCTCACCGCTATCTTAGGAACCACCCTTTCTCAGCCTCTTAGAGAATTTACCTTACTTCTTATAATTTTTCAATTCTTACATCATTACTATATTTATATATATATATATGTGTGTGTGTGTGTGTGTGATAGTCATATTATATTTAATACCCAAGATTTATGATAGAAATATCACATACAATGATGAATATAAATGAAGTGGAATCCATTAATTGCTTTTAATTGAAGTCTTTTCATTTATTCTTCCATAGACATAACTCATGACACGCAAAGAAAATATTCTCCTGTTAAATTCCTCCCCTTTTATTCTTTTGAAGGAAATTACGAAGTTCACCTTGGTTTTTTTTATTTTCATTGTCCTTTTCACCTTGTATTTTAACTTTTTCACCATAAGAACTCAAGATTAAACTTTCTTTAAGTTCTTATCTTCTTGGAGAACCTTACCCAAAAGGTAATAAAACATTTACTCTATATTTTTTGTTTGTAACCTTAAATGAGACTGGAGTAATAGGGTGATAGGGATGTAATAAGTAGATTTATTTAAAGATCATGATCCATATTCAATGCAATCTTCATCAATTTATATCCTTCTTAACTTTATCCTTGTATGATTCCCATATATGAGACAACATGTGAGATAATCCAAGTCCACATGATATAGTATCCAAAACTCACATTATATGTTGATGATTTCATTATAATGTAAACATCAGATGCATTACACATTAGTCTCCTCTAATAATCTTTTACACCCTTTCTTCATAAGGTATATTAATAATAAATTAGGACACTAGAACCTTGAATTTTAAGTATCATACTAATTTAGGGAAACACCTATATTACTCTTTGGAAACTCATGAAAGTTAGGACAAGGTATTTATCCAATAGATATCACAGTGTATCTATGGTATTAATTTCTATTTTTATATAAAATAAAATCTTGTAGATTAATACTTTTATCTTGATGATCAACTATACATTATCGATTAAATATTTAAATGTATCCCACTATTTTATTGAAATCTAGAATCCCTATCTACTAGACTCATAATACATAGTCTCTAGATTATTCTAGTGGAAAGGATCCCTAAAACCTCTCCTCATAGTCTATGATATGACTAAACAAATAATAAATGTGTTTCAAGGTAGACATTTGTTTGTCCAACCGCATTTAATTACAACTCTATGAAATGTTCAGTGAAGTAACAACTTATAAAATAATAAAATTGATTTACTCAACACTTTGCCTCTAATGATGAAACAAGTAAGATATGGATACTTTTTTGCTAGGATATTTAGTTAAGTATAACCATAACTCTTATAAGAACTCCCCAGTAGAAGGATACACCCTCAACTAGGGCTAATAAGGACCCCATACACCTGGTTTTGTTCAAATTCGAATGACATAAGGAATTTATGACTTAATATTTATTTGAGGGGTTTTAATATTTATCGATGAATTAAATAATTTTCTATTTGATATGCATGAATTATGTGATCACACTCACAACTAACCATGATATAAATGGAAAAAAACTCATATTCTCCTTAATTGATTTAATATATACATTTTTTATAATTTTTTTAATATGAAATATTGTGAAATCTCATAAAATAATAAACATAAATTAAATATATTAAATAAATGATCTGACTAATATAGATAATTTGATATTGGTTGATGAATTTATTCTCAATGGATCAACCATGAACCTAGGGTAAACTCCTTGAGTTAATACGCATGCGACTTGAGTTGCAACACTCACCAGTCCAATGCATCAAACCTTTGTCTGGTGTGTCACCATGTCTCTATGTGAACTATGTCACTAATCAACCTCATCATTATACAATAATACTCAAACAAAGGCAAGGGGATATAGAGAATAGATAATATAGATAAAAACATTTTTATTGGGTGTGTAGACCCTTATACATATAATGAATAAAAATTTGATACACATATCGTTATTTAATAAACAATTATTACAAACCATGCATTTCAATAATTAAAAAATAGAAGACATGTATTGGTCGGTATTTGGATAATTATTAGTCAATACACATTAAAATAATCTATATTAAATAAAATAATAAACAAAATTTAGTGAAAATTTAATTTCTATTAGCTTTAAAATTTCACAACATTCTTTCTCTAATACCATTGAAGAAATTTTTGGGTATTGAGGCCGCACAATGAATGTTGATGGATCTATGATTCTAATTTTTTCACCAGTAATAAATGTAAATTCATCATCATCGGTGAATCACATACTAGTACTAATAATTATCTTATGTGAAAATTCACGAACAATAAATTAAACTGAAAAAATACCTTTTTTTGATCTAAAGTCACACGTCCGCTCACCCCCAGTGATCATTTCTTGAAGGATCTGAATTAGAATCACTCTAGATAATCCAAATGGTTTTAAAAAATCTGTGGGAGTTTTTATTGTTGAATTCTAGGTTCTAGCCCAGAGATATGATGAAGCCTTATATGTCCCGATGATCACCGCTACTCCATTCCATTGACCCACAAAGGTAGTCTTCAGTAAAATCCTTGTAATGAGAGTTTATCTATCTTTGAAGATGTAATATGAGAGAGATAATTTAAAACTCATGTGATGAATAGTATATTTCATCAGACCCTATCCTCATTTTAATATTGCGGTTATAAAATACCCAAAATGGATCCCAGCCCCCAGGATAATTATTACCCACTATAAATGACATCTTATGACCACTTTATAGAATCATAAATGATATTTATATATTTATCACTTACATGTAATATATTAAATATATTACATTATAAATATTACTCATTAACTCGAATTTATATTCCTTCTAATATTGAAAAAACCTTGAATATTAAAATAGCAATCGTTCGTATAATATTTTTTGATGCATTTAATTTAATACTTGTAAAAACATTTAATAAATAATTTCAATGCTAATTATTATAAAATTGAATAATATGAATTTGTTTATTCATTTAGGATCGTATATCCTATAACATCACTTACTCCCCAAAGGTGGGGTCCACCATGTCCTAAAATGTTATTCCTGAGAATACACTAGACATTTGAATATGCTTTTTGTGTGACCCTTTAAGACCTTATCTCAATAAAAATGAATATTATTCAAAAAAAGAGAAGATCATAGAAAACCATTAAGATCCCTAAATTTATAATGTATAGTCATATAAACAACAACCTTTCCTATGAACACACACCATGTAATACAACATTTTTGTCTCATGACAGTTCATAAATTAGGTTTCACTCTTGTTTCACCATCCTTTCAGTATTTATTAATTGTTGAACTTAATGGAGGGACTTACCATGTTATATTATGACTATGAATTTAGTGAAGGTACTACCATATTGATCAACTAGGCCCAATATATCTCTTCCTATTAGAAGTGAAAAATTATATCTTGATTATTCAATCAAAATCATACTACCAATAACATACCCAATGCAATAAATCTTGATATGAATTCAATTTTATAATTTTTTTCCTTTAATAAATGTTCATGATCAAATAGTATACACTAATAGTAATCTAAAATAGAGATACCATTACACATGTTCATGGATAAGAACTACTAATGAATCCTTAAACATATGCAGTTCCTATTGGTATGACAGTCCTCATGATCTCATATATTTGAGATCAACAAGTGAAAATTTTATGAGAATAATTATCAATGCTTATGAGGCCCTATCACCAGATAGTCAGGAATCATTTGTGTCCAGTTATAATGATGTATCTAGACCATAAGAGATATGCTTAAGATTAATGAAATAGTATCTCAAGGTTCTTAATATATACTAGGGGATCCTATAACCATTTGATATGACAAATAATCCATAGAAGTTACCAATTAACAGTGGATGTAGAAATATCAACACTATTATGGTAATATTACATCATGCATAACTCACCATATACATGATATGGAAATCAAAAATTACTATTCAAGTTGGGTCTAGGGAACCCACATCAACACCATTAAAGTGGAAGGATTGAATTTTTTATATATCAAGATTTGGGATTATATTGAATAATTGTTACATCAATGATATTTTGGTTATAAGACTCATGAAACATATAAGTATTGTTATTTATAAGGTTTTAATTATTTATTTTCAAGAAAATGTCGAATGGTACTGATTACCTAGAAAAGTGATATAATGGTACGGTGATATTTTATGGAAAACACATTATTGAGGTATAGATGCCCCTTGTTATGTGCTTGATGCTGTTATAATAATATTTGATTGGGATGAAGATATAGTTGGTGTTAATAAAAAAATTGATAGTATTGATGACTTTTGAATATATTTGGTGATTTCATGAAAAATATATTTATGTGATCTTTGATTAAGTTTTCTATATTTTTGGATTTTAGGAATCTATTCAATAAACTATGATTTTATTTAAGGAAAAAAATTGTGTTAATTTTTTTAAGAATATATGTTTTCATGTGAGGTTAACATAAGAGTTGTGGATACCGTCATGGGGTTATAAGTTTAAGGTTGATCATAAGTTCAAAGGAATATATACCCCTTTTGAGGTTTTAAGTGATGGGATTTTGAGGTGATTTAAAAGTTTTACTAGGTTTTAATAATAATACTATATTGAGGTTTAAATAACCCTTTGGGATAGTATATGATTTGATGTTATGTTAATTAAGGTCTATCAAATAGTGGGATATAGATAATATTGATGGTTTAAAAGTGATTCATTGACAAGGTGATATTTTTTGATATATTTATGGTGAAGCCAAGGATCAAATTTCATGTTAGTAACTAAAATTTATTCATGATATTTTTGTGAATTTAACTACATTATAAGATTATATAGTGATTTATCTTGGTGATTAATAATATTTTTGTGGATTTTTCATTTGTTTGAGGTATATGTAACCCTTAGGTTTAACATGTTGTTTAATAAAAGAAATTATTTGGGAAGAATGAAATTAAATTTTTATGGGTGTAAGTTGAAAGGTATGATATCACCTTTGAGGTTAAAACATTATTTAACGTTGATATTATTTAGGGTAATTTGGATGTAGGGTTTTTTATTTGTGGAATAATCTATGTTAAACCTTTGGGGTAATTGTAGATTATGGTGGAAATTGACTGAAGGATGAAATTATACTTTTCAAGTAATAATATTTTCTTATATTTTTAGTATAGATGGTTAAGTAATTCATTAACTATTAGAAAAAGACCTTGAAACAAAAATGTTATCCCATTACATTCATTTGTGATGACTCAATGGCCTTTTTCATACCTTATTGATTTATGATCTTATGGTCATTAACTTTCTTATGACCATTAAATTTCTTATGATCAATTCTCTATGTCACTCTCCATCATTATTTGGACATTACAGTTTCCTTTATGTCCATATTTTCAATTCCCACTAATTTTATCTTATTTGGAAACCTAGTTATGTGTTATTCTTGATGACCTTCATATTTCCCTTCCCCTATTTTTTAGAGAAAGTTTTATTTACCCTTTTCATGATGTGGAATTTCAATATAGGAATTTTAAAATATAAAACCACTAATGACCAAGAACAAGTTCAAATTACAAGGATGATATTTATTAAATATGGGTGGGATAAAAACCATATATTTTAAAAGAAAACTATGTTTGATAATGTATAAAACAAGCAACACAGAGCATAAAAAACCACAAAATATTATTATATTATATCTATTATAAAATTATAGTAAAATTGTAGAGTATGAATTAAAGTAAATGAATTATGAAATATATATAAATGTTATGATCAATATTTTTTAATAAATGATTAGGAAATGAGCACTCAATTTTTCATAAAGTCATTTTATTATTCGAAATGCATTTTTTTCCAAAATGGTTTCTATGAGGGAATATTATAATTGATTTATAGAAATTTAATAATTTTTATTTTATAAAAATATTATCATTTTAGAAATCATCATGTAAAAATTATTTCTGTGTGTTTGTTTTATACTTTTTTGAGAAGTTTTTTTAATAAATAGTTAAAAATACTAATTTTTATTGAAAACAGTCTTTTGTGTTTCAATAATTCACAATGTACCAATTTTTTGTCTAGTTTCAAAGTAAAATTAGTTCTATTATAAAATTAATAATCCAATAATGTTTATTTGAATAAATTTTATGGTTGAACATGGTGTAAATAAATTTTTATACTTAAAAGGCACTTTTTTGAAAAATTGTTTCTTGTTACATTTTGAATATTTATTTTAAATTATTTTTTATCACTTATAGAAATTGAATCCTGAGAAATATATTACATATTTTGAATCATGAGGTCTAAATTTAGTAAATTAGACCATTATATTTTGTGTTATTATGAATAGTAACCATACTAAAATTTTATTAACATGGTAATGGTAAAATGGGTTAATTATGGTTAAAACAAATGTTATAAGGTTTTAAATTAGTTTAAAATTTACATTTATTTCATTGAATTAATCTATTTGATCCATAATAATAAAATATCTGAAAATATAGCCTTTTTGGAAATTTTACTTCGATTTTGGTTAATAATGTGAAACATGTGGGGCAAGGAAATGTATGAGAAGCCCATAAAGGATGAATCCCATGTAGGATTGTCCGTAAAAGCCTACATAAAATGCGAACAAAAAATTTCTAGACCACCCCACCATGTAAAATCCTATGGTATTTCTCAAATTTTAATAAATTATTCATTATGTTCATATAAATATTATATTTTTTTATCATTCCCAGAGGTAGTTGGTAGGATAAGTATGGATTGATCATAGATTGTGTTTTAATGGTAGCGGTGGAGCATTATTTGATAGGTTGATGGTTGAATAAGAGGACACCGTTATGGTGACAAAACATTCTAATGAAATGTAGGTGATCTTATGTTAAGGAGAAATGAATGGTAATGTTGGTGGTGTGAATAGTCAGACCTATGAAAAATCAATGACTCACCAGGAGGCACCCCATTTTAGAAGTTTTTTTTAGGGTTACCCCAATTAGGATGGTCCTTTAAAATCATTTTTAATTATAATATAATTTAATATAATATCAAAATTAAACTGGTAAAAAAATATTATGATTATAAGAACTATTGTAGCATTTAAACATTTTTCATGGGAGATGAGTTCTATTTTTAAAGACGTGGGATGACACGATAGGTGAATATGGTTAGTAATTATTATAATATCATATTAAAACAATAAATACTGACCTATTCAAAATTAACATTTGAATGGATGACGAATTAGTATGGACAACATGGTAAAAAAACATTATTCTATTGTCTAATCATGTATTTTTTTTGTTAAGAAAACTAATATGTTAAAGCAGCATATATTATACATTTTTTTAAATAAAGCTTGTGGGCAAGCCCCCACCCACACGAGCTCAACCCACATGGACTGCACCTACGTGGAATCAACCGCCTTGGCACATGATCAAAATGATAAAAATTTTCAGAATCTTCCCACCCCACATCTTCCCCAGATTTGAAAATCCCACTATATGTGGGGCGATTTTTAATTAGTAATTATGATCTTTATAGTATTTATGTAAAAAATAAAGACAAAAATTCCACTTTATTTCATTTAATATCTTTAATATTTTGTGATGGGGATAAAAAACTTATATTTTATTTTAAATTTTTATTTTAAAGATGAATGAATTATTCTATAATATAAATTTATTTTTAATTATTATCTCTTAAATAATTACTTAAAATTATTATGCAATGCCAACATAGTTCTTGTGAAAGGAGTAAAAAATCAGGTAAATGGTATTAAAAACTATAAAATTTATATTTTTTGGTGAGTGGAAGTTTCATTTAAAATTTTAGGATTAATATAAAATATTATATATGTTTGAATTTTTTATATATTAATTCCATTAATATTATGTTGGTCTCAAATTCATATTAAGTGAATAGTTCTTAAAATTACAGTGATAGTATTTTATATAATTTTTTTATTAAATTATTTAAAAATCAAAAAAATATTTCAGGAGGACGATTAGGATGATAAATGTTCTAAAATGTCATCTATTGGATTTTTTTTAACCAATTTCTACCTTATAAGTAAAATTACAATACTTTAATATTAAAAAATTCATTTCCATAGTTAGGGTAAACATTGGTTAACCAGGGAGTTAAATCAAAATATCTAGTTTAAAATGGGTTTTAAACCTATAAAATTTGACTGGATGATTATATTTAGATCATATATTTCTAATATTATAATACATGACATTTTTGGAACCATTTTAAATGAGTTAGACACATATTTTATTATAATATTTCATGTATTTCTAAAAAGGAAATTAATGATATTTTATAGTAAACAATACTATATTAAATTATTTAAAATTCATAAAAATACTATATTTGGAAACGTTAATATGATATGATTAAAAATTTAAACCATATATTATTTATTAGTCACTTGGCTTTTATGGTAACTTTCTTGAAACCTACCAAGAAAAAACATTGATATCACAGTAATTTCTAAAAGGGTTAACGATTGGTTAAAACTAATAGATAAGGGTGGAGACTTAACCAATACTTATCCAAATATTTATTACATGAGAGGATATGTATTTATACTCATATTATATTATAATTATATCATTTTGGATTAATTTCTTCATTAAAATTAATTTATATTAATTTAATACATTAACTAATTCCTAGAGTTCTCCTCCCCTCGCTTATAAAAGGGAACAACCTCTCTTCTATTCATCACACCTTTTTAGCCTTGTACCAGGGTAAATATATATAATAATACATTATTATATTCTTTCCCCAAATTCTATATCTTATTTTATTTCCAAAATACTATCCTTTTAAGGCTTAATGTGTAAGCCAAAAGTGTTTTCTCAATAAAGTGGTAAAACTCTTAGCCATTAATTTTCATTTTTATTTCCTATTCTACCTCCTATAAATATTTATTATTCATCATAAAATACTAAATTAATATCCTAACTATAATTTAATGATATTTTTTATGGAACCACCATTATCCACCTTATATTCCATTGAATGGGATGTGGAAATATTTCTTATGCGCACGTGTGGACTACCGCCCCCACGCAACGATAGAACTAATTTTCCATCACCTTATTTCATGGATGATTATTATGATGGGCTTAAAGGTTATATATGATATTTATGATATAATTATTATTATTTAATTATAATAATATATCCAACTTCTTATATTCCTATCCATTTGAAAATGATAACATCACTCATGCGTACATGTGGACAACAACCTCCACGAAGCGATGTGATTCATTTTTTCATTTACAATTTAAAAGGATGGAAACTAAGGTATAATTAATGAATATATACTATAAATATTATATAATAATTATTATTTAAAGGTAAAATATTATTTACCATTCTTTTATTTCATCCGTCAAAAAGTGAAAGTAACATTCATGCGTACGTACATCCTACAGTCTTCATGAACAATGTCATTCATTTTTTAATATCTTCCTTTTACATATTAATATATATATATATATATAATTAATATATATAATATTTATATAATTATTAAAATTTTGGAGATGATTTAATAATGACCAAAGTACAAGGACCAGAACTACCAAACCGAAATTCTCATGAGAAATGAAACATTTAACACCTGAAAATAATGATTTTATTAAGGAATTATTAATAAATGGGTGTTGAAATATTATACATGGATCATATATGATATTATAATTATTTAAATTAATATTTTATATAATTATAATAAATATAAATTTATTATATAGGAGTTTAAAGCTCCTTCAAAGTCAAACTCGAGGTGATGGATTTTCGTCTCACTTTTATTTTAGTGGGACACATGCCATATTCACAACTTGTTTATTTTATGTGGTGTATATACTATGCATAAATGTATTTCAAGGTTGTTTTAATGAAAATTATAGTAATTCTCATATCCATATTAGTTTATCTCTTTCATAATTTTTTGATTCAAAGATACAAAAGTGGTTAGGGATTTATGTTTTAATCTCTTTTTAATTGGGTTTTTTGTGCTTGAATTTATATTGATGAAATTATGTGATAATTATCAGATAAATTCATTTATTTTATCTTCTACTATAGTTATTTATAGATAATACACATTATCCTTTCCTTATCCTCACATTATTTACTCAAGATACCGAAATAATATTTTATGAAAAACCAATTATGATTTACCATTTGGTTAGAAAAATTTCTATTCCAGGACCCTATTTTCTTTAAAATGTTTAAAAGAATATTTTTGGATATTATGCAATGATTTTTTTTAAATTAATTTTTACCCATGTTTTAATTTATATAAATAAATTTAAAAAGAACCTTTTTGTCATTTTTCAAATGAGTTAGTTTTTTCTTTTTATTGAAAATTTAAAAGGAATATTTGTTTAAATATACAAAACATAAATGAATTTATCATTGTCATGAAATATAAATGATTTTAAGATTCATTTATAAGAATCCATTATTATTCTCAAATAATTTTTCCCTTATTTTATAAATATTTTGTTTTTAAATAAGTGATTTCAAAATAAAAATGTTATTTACCTCAAGAAATATTTCATTGATATTTTAAAGGAATTTTCATCCATGATAACATCCTTTGATATAAATTATGTTTTAATAGTCTTATTACCTAATGATACCATATTTATTCTTTCTTTGGATTTTTTATGATTATGATTATGATATTTTTATGAACCCCATTTATTTTACATTGGTTATGATATGATGAAATGTTTATGAAACCTATTTGCTTTACAAAGATTATTATATGATGATATGATGAATATTTTATGACCTTATGGAACACATTTAGGGTTTTAATCATGTGAAGAGTTTCCCTATAATTATATAGTCTTAAAATACATTGGGAAAAGTGTTATATCTTATGTGATAAGTATGGGATGTGATTTGATGTGTGTAATCTTCTTTGGGAAATGAGTGCGGATTTTTGATCCACTATAGGAAAGAAGTGATGATGTATGATCTATTATGATAAAGGAAAAAGTTATTGATACCTGATCCACTGTGATTTTATGGTCTCGTTAGTTGACCTTGAAATATGAAATGGTTATATACCTACGATGGTGCCACTCTTTTATGACATGATCATGATATGGACTTATAGTTCATGATTTCTTTATGATGTTTTATCACTCTTATGGTTTATTTATTTTGATATGATAAATTTTTATTCCATGAATAATGATTTTCATCCATGATATATTGGGTATGAACTTTGGAAGTTATTGTCAAGAAATAATACGCTTTTTGTTATCTTATTATTTATTATGTTAATCGATGGATATCTCCCATATTTACCCTTACTGGGCATCTGAGCTTATCCTTTATTATGATTCCTTTCCTCTGGTCTTTTAACACCCACCAAATGATCATAGACTATTTTAGGATTGAAGAAACAAAAAAATTATAGGTATTATTTTCTCCTCAAGAAAATGGAAGGATCATGACTAATACATGAATATTTGGTGGTTATATCATGTAAATCATATAAACCCAAGTGGAAAAACTATTGGATGACCTTAAGAATGCCACACAGTCAGATCATGTGTTCTGTGTGATCTGATAATGATCATGTGAAGACCCTTTGATGATTCCTTCTGTTCATAAATATCCCCTCTAGTAATCCAACCTATTATTATGAAGGAATAGGGACAACGTTTTATAATCACATGAATCCACTTTGACGAGCCCTTATGATAATGTGAAGGCCCTCTGACATGTCCATTAGATCTTTTGATGACCCTATGAATCCACAGATAAGTAGAGTGACTATCTAGGACAATGCTCAAATTCTGTTACAAGATACATCATTGATCGTGAAATTCACCAAAAAAAGTGGGTTTAATGTTCATGGAATGCTCACACACAATTGAATGATCTTTCACTGATCATGCGATGCACCAAAAATAAGTAAATCCACTTTCTATGGAAGTGCTTTCATGTCACTGCGAGATCCATTATTGATCATGCGACGCCCTTATAGACAAACAATGGGAAAAGTTTTTAATTCTTGTAAAATGAATAATAAATGTTGGAAAATTTATAAGCCTCATGCGAGATATAGTTACACTATTCTTTAAGAAAATGGGTTATACGCCTCATGTGATTGGCTCATTGATCACACACAACCCCTTTTATATGCCTACTTTATCTCAAAAATAGCCTACGACATGAAAACTTTATTGTGTGAATGGCCTCTGAAAATAAAAAATGATCATGCGACGGACCTTCGACATGACATATAAATCTTTTAAATGGTTTCTAACAAGACAACTTGATCTCAAAAATAGCCTATGACAAGACAACTTGATCTTGTGAAAGGCATCTTAAATGCCAACATGATCTCACAAATGTACTCTGACAACCCAACTTAATATGGAGAATGACCTATGATAAGTAAAATTGATCTCATGAATAGCCTCTAACAAGCCAACTTGATCTCATGAAGGGCCCTAGACAAGTCTCCCTTGATCAAGTGAAAACCTATTTAATAAGCATCCTGATCTCATGAAGACTCCTAGACAGGTCATACTGGTATTGGAAAGGCTCATTGAAATGTCAAAATGATCATGAAAAATCACTTTTAAAACCTAAGGGTCCAAAAAATATGTTAATTATTGAGTGTTATTATGGTCACTATTTTTTATGAAACATAATGATAAATCCATGGATGACCCCGCAGTAGGATCATGTAAAGAACATAATGCGATCCCCCCTCCATTGACATGAGCCCATATCTAAAATATATGAACTATTAAAGGTGGAGTATAACCAAGGTGGGAATTACTATATATTAATTCCCAATGGGAAACAAAAAATAGAGAGGAGATAGAAGAAACACCCATGGGAGTATAGAAGTGAGATCAGACTTCTCGGAGCAAAAATATAGGCAATTGAAAATGTATTCAATCAAGTAAAACCATGGGAATGAATTAAGGGATTACATGGAATGTGTATGAACTTTGTGTGATCACCATATTGAAAACTCAATGTTCTTCCTACTTACCATCCATATTATTAAAAGGAGATTCCATGTGTCGGCATGGTCATGAAAAACCTCAATAAGCTTGTGCTCGAAAAATATTATGGAATATATGTAATAAATATTAAAAAACATGGGTTCCTTATATAATTATGGATATGCTAATTTTCATCAAAATGAATCTTGAACTTCATATGACCTATCAAAATCATGAGAAAAATCCCAGACATGTAAGTCGAGTCACATGAAGTCCTCCAGAAATGTCAGATGAATAATGTGAATTCATCCAAACATGTTATCCAAGTCACATGAAGTCCCCAAGACATATCAACCAAGTCAAATTATGTACTCCCTAAATTCCATCCAGGTCATGGGATAGCCTTCTGATGTGTCATCCTAGATCACATGTCACCATTGGACATGTCTTCATTGATCATGATAAGACCCTCAGATGTGTTAACCGAGTCATGAAAAGTCATCTAGGCAAGTTAGCTGAATCAAAAAAATTCCTCCAGACATGTTATTTACATCCTGCAATGGCCCCTAACCATATCTACCAAGTAATGTGAAGTACTCCAGACATGTTATATGAGTCATGTGATAGTCCTATGGACATGTTAACCCTGATCATGTGGAACCCTTGGAAATTTCTTCTTCAATCATGCTAAGAACCTTTGACATGTTAACTTTGTCATGAAGCATCCCTTGGACAAATTAGCTCGATCATAGAATGACCACTTTAGACATTTCCAAAAAACATCCCCATACATGTAAGGTAGAAAACTAGGACATGTCTAACAGACAACCCCGACATGGAAATCATGTTAGGAAGAAACCTTGGGACATGATAACCATGTCTAAAAGACATACTCAGACCCAAAACTAACTGAACTATGAGGACTCTGATTCCAATCCAAACAGAATACGTAGGGAACCTTCCTAAGGCCCAAGTTCCAAATGTAAATAAACCTCAGGGTATGTACCAAAATATTTCAAACACTCTAACCCATGATAACCAAACTCTCCTATGGGTTTTTCATTCTTCCTAATCCATCAACAAATTGAGAAGGAAACTAAAATACAAGGACTCTAATTCCAATCCATAAAAGATAAGTATGATGCCTTCTTAAGGCCCAGTTTCCAAATTAGAATCCACCTTAGTTTAAGACCCTCCACATTCCAGAGACTCCAAACCACATGACCCAAACTCTCCCATGGTTTTATCATTCTTCCTCATCCATCAGTTTTTTGAGAGGCTAATTAAACTATGAGAACATTGATGACTCTAACAGAAGGATACATAAGATTCCTTCCTTATGACTGAGCTCCATATAAAATACTCCTCTAGGGCCACCCTAGTGCACAAGTCTCATATCCATATGTAAGGATTATGATCACTTTCTATCCCCTTTTTCTCACACTAATCACGACTCATGTGGGATTAAGAATTTTATATGATCATATCACTCATATAATAAGTTTCCACCATCCAAAGAAACACCAGTGTGTAAGACCCATTCAATGTCATGATACGAAATCCCCTATAAAAGAGCATCCAACTTAGTGTATGTCTTGAAGGAATTCCTATATTGGCAAACTATGGGTAAATAACCCTCACATGAATTAATTATATTTCAACATTCATCAAAATGTTGAGCATATACAGATCAAACTATGATGAATCTAATTCCTATTATAATAAGGATATGTAAGAAACCTTCTTAAGGATGATGATTAATACATAAGGCCTAA
This sequence comes from Viscum album, assembly GCA_963277665.1. Classification (NCBI taxonomy): domain Eukaryota; kingdom Viridiplantae; phylum Streptophyta; class Magnoliopsida; order Santalales; family Viscaceae; genus Viscum; species Viscum album. Next base: position 565,230,473 of record OY728153.1, on the reverse strand, counting down.
GTGCCCTTGTAAATGTCCTTTTGGAATGTCATTAAATTAAATGACCAAAACATAAAAAAAACTACATGATTATTGATTACTATTATAAATGGGAAATGTAGGTTGGCTCATAAAGGTTAAATACCATCCTTAAAACACCAATAACCTTCATGGATTGTTGTAAACTACAAATTTCCTAGTTATATGGATTCAAAATAAAAAAAAAGTTAGCAATTTCTATGAAATAATGGGAAAAAATGGATATCAACATATATATATATATAGATGGTCTCACTAATAGAACCCCCCTCTATATGTAGAAGGATTTAACACTCGATAATTTTATTAGGGTAACTAGTCCTGTATCAAGATTTGGAAGAGATTTACTATCATATATTAAATATATAAGAGAGTCCAACAATAGGAAAAAGTTCTCCCTAAAGGGTGTGATGAGCCTAACATCCCATCCTCTCGACCAATGTGAGTTCTGAAGCATCATTGGGTTTGAAATTCCAATTGATAGCATGCCTTTGGAATGTTGGTCTGCAAGTAGTTCTCTATGTGGGAGTCATTTGGAGTTTCAATAAAAGATGAAAATGTAAACCTAATGTGAATGATTGTGCAACCATACTTGACCCCCTACAATTAATTGTCAGAGATTATATCTCTATGAATGAAATTGGAATTGTGAACCCAATGTTAAAGAATTTAATTATAGAATAACTAAATAATTATTGGAATTGGGAATTCATATATCATGAACCCTAGGGATACCATACATCATCTATATTAGGAAACAAAATGGTGATCCTGACATGAATCTCTCAAATAATAAAAATGGTTGGTTGAGAATGCATCTGGATGTTTTTTGCATCTCCTATGAAAATGAAAATGGTATGACTGATGTGAAATCCTCTAGAAATGGGGTTCCTATAAAATAATTTCATTATACCCATGAAAATTACTTGAATTAGAAAAGGTCTATCTAGGAAAAATAAAGTAAAATTATGTTTTATTTTCATATATTATTAGGAATTTTTCATACTTGGTAAGATGCACTGATCAGTGACCATGTTCCTTGTTGTCTTTATGATTTCAGAAACTGATCTCATAAAAATATTGAATAGAGATCATGTACTTATCAAGAGAATGTTTTATAACCTCATCTATGATAGTAAATTTTTCATGCCAAAAAATATCCTCACCAACCATATTCCTTCAGCTTTAGGCGAAGAATGTAATGGTTTGGGAATACCAATGACTTGGTATGATCCTGAGCCTTGAGTCTACATGTAAAGGTATCAAAACACAAAATATGAAAATTTTTTCCCATTTATGGAATGATTCAATAAAACTATTGGAACCTATCGCCACCACAATTAACTTTGAAATCTTATCCCCATAGCATAGAAATAAACAACATCCCTATATTAGGATGGTGGATCAAGGAGTTGACTATAACTCCATTATGTCTTAGGAGATTATGAGAAAGGATCTTGTCAACTGTTGTAACCAACGTCATTCTATTGGTTCCCCTTAATCGCCTACTGAGGGAACCAACCAAAAAATTTCAACCCTAGACACTCATGAAAAATTAATAAGAAAGTCTCACCAGGAGAAGAAATCTATGGATAAATGGTCATGGGATCATATCCCGTCTTTTTTCTGACAAATCCCTTCAACATATTTTGATTATAGGTAGGGGTAGGATCATATCCCTTCTCACTCAGAAAAAGTTTGCACACATATTCCTAAAACAATAATGGGAGAGGAACATATTCCTTCCCCCATTCATGAATCACATTAGTATATTCTGATGGAATAAAGAGGACATGAGTGAACTTATATCCTTTCTTGAATTGAAGATATCTTCTAGTATATCTTGGAGAATAAAAATCTGTAGGCCTAAATTTCTTCACACACATTGCTAATGTGTCACAACATTCTAGCAATAGCTGAAGAAATCTATCAGCATATTCTATCACTATTACAAATAAAGGGACACACACATATTTTTATCTCAATAGATGAAGTAGCACATCATCATGATCAATATAAACAAGTGGTTACTATAGAGAAAGAACACATTAATTCTCCTATAAATGAGGATTATTTTTAGATACTGGTAAAGGATGAGGCATAAGACTAGGCTCATGTATCTATTTAAATAGAGGCTCACCAACTTAGTTTGGCACATGTCTTAGGATAGGCACATATTTCTATCGAAAAAGCCTAATGGCATGCTCCAAAGGCATGCGACTGAGCTCATATCCCCCTCCAACCAAGATTTATTAGTATAATATTTAAATCACTTTAGAGTAGGATCTTAATCATGTCAATCAAGTTACTCGACAGTTCCAGTGGATTAAGGAAGTAAGGACCATATCCTTACTTTCACCAACGAACAACTCCACCAAAATCCTTTAGAGGATATACAAGAGGAGGATCACATCCCTTATCCCATACTAGAGTTACATTGTCATATTCTGATAAGGAATGAATATTTGAACTGGGATCATATCCCCTCTTAATCCATTATTGGCTAGTATATTCTGAAAACCACCTACATATAGGCTAATATTTCTGCCAACAATACAAAATATTTCCGGAAAACTCCAGAAGATTTTTAGTCATGAGATCATATCCATGAATCACTATATGGTTAACAACATATTCCAAAAACCATCATATAGTAGGCTCATATCCCTGATCAACCCCAAAAGGGAGGCTGACATATTCTGGACATGATGTTGAATGAGTCTCATATCCCTAGTATGATCATTGTCGGTGTCTTTGAGGTTTTTTGACACATATCTACTGCACCTAAAGGGGTTTTTGACTCTTTAACCTAAGTAGAAGAAAATCATTACATAGATAGTTCTTCTTGTGTAATTACATAGATGGATCACATAAACTCTACTCTTGATACTATTTATGTTCAACCTCCCCATGGTGATATCTCTCTCGGACATGAAAATCCCCCCTTTCCGAAAAACCTCCATATAGATACGTGTTCAAATAAAAATAGATACATTAATATATAGAGGTATTTGAAGTGATAGGGTTAACCATATATAGTTCCCCCATCAACTATCAACAATACTTCAACATGGCTAGCTGGTGATCGAGGGAAGTAAACTCTTTGGTTTGACTAGGTGTGGGCATATAAATCTGATGAAGAAGAGGTCTACATGGATATATGTAGAGATTTAGCTAGAAACTAACTCCCAACCACGTTCTATCCTATCACTAGTTATTATTACGAGACACCATATGATCTAGAGAAGGATTTCATACATTATCTATGCCGAAATATGCAGGAATATTATTAGCGATTAAAGGATAGAATCATCCACAATATTGGATACAAGGGTCACCTTTAGACCATAAACACAATATATTATAAAATGGACCAAGATACTATCTCCATGACCCAGGAACCAAGGGAAAAAACCACAAAGAAAATCTACACACCCTTGCCACCATTGTACCACAACTCTTCAGTAACTGATCTTCAAATCCTCATCAAATATCTATATTTGATGATGTGGAAATTATAGAGCATTTCAATTCACCAAATCCATCAAATAACAGAATTTCCTAGATAAGGAATCCTGTAATTTCATATCCATAGGAAAAATCAGTGGACAGAGTAATGCACAAGCTAGTTGGTCAATATAATGAAATTACCCTTCTATAAAGGTGAAAAGATGTCAGAAACAATGGGAGATGGCTTCAAAAAACTTATAAAATGGTCCTGTCAAAAAAATGTTAATGAATTTTAGATATGGAAGATGAATTTTGGGACCAACCAACATCTACCCATAGAAAATGACTCCCATAATATGCATCCACTGCACTCAGCTCCCACAGGATCCTAATTGTGCCATATAAAAATAATCACAATAGAAGCATCCATAGAAACCATCCAAGAGAGAACCTATCCCATAGGGCTAGAATAATTTTTACCACTTCCACAAACCATCAGGTCATCAAACCCAGAGAGTATTCATAAAACAATGGTGGTGGCTGTAAACTAACACTAGCCCATAGAGATGGGGGTATTTTTTTCTAAATCACCATCACTAGGTTCATCACACCCTGATATGGTCTATTATAAATCAATATATATTCCATATGAACCATATATCATAGGTATAAGGGAATTAATATCTCAATTTATGCTTCAGGATCCATTAGATCATCAACTAAAATCATAAAATCCTCAACAATAGGATCATAAAGTTCCAACAACATCCCTAAATCATCACCATCCTATAGGTATGTGAGAATTTTTAGCATTATCATAACCCTATAAAGAATTAGTCTTCTCCAGGTTGGGAGGTAAATATTGACAGCTGATATCCCATCCATTCCTCCCACCATGAGACACATCTTTTCTCTTTTGGGCCCATTCGGCAAGATCAACCAAAAAAAATTCATAAGGTCATTATTCATAGATCAATAAATGAAGAATGTACAGTGAAGGAAATAAAACCCCATAATATTCATAACCTGAAATGGTCCAATATGGACAAGGGTTAGTGAAATTCCCCTAATGAATCCCTAAAAAGATGATTAAGTGGTGAAAAATTATTGAAATGAGTGTAATGGGATAACTATAATTTCTTGATAAACCTCAGTGAATTTCATCACCATCAACAAAAAAGATAATATGGATCAATATGAAAGTATAGAGGGACACAATGCAAGAATGATAACTTGAGTGAAGGGAGATTTGGATGTACCAAATGAGGCTAAACATATGAGGAATTAGAGAATGATCCAAAACATAACACCTTCAAATAATGAATTGCCACCTCTATAGTGGAACACTACAAAGGATAAAGGTAAAGGTGTAGATACATCCCACTCGCCACCTAGAGGTGCCAAATTACCATCTATAGTGGAATGACTAGACCAATATTAGAATGAGATACAGAATCTCAGACATTCCAACAAAGAACTATGGAGGGTCAACATTCCAATTGGATATCATCTTCATACATAGATGAATGTACCTTATCCCACATGACAAGAGAGAGTCAATCCTACTTCAAGAGATATATCGTAGCATTATGCTTACACTAGATCCTGGAAATTGGTCTATGTAAATGAGGAAGTTGGGGATGATTGCAACTTCCCTCCATTACAATGATAGCCTCTCCCCCATAAGGGCGATCATTCAGTCCAAGCATCAATAAGAAATTAATGGGATATGAAAATTGTGCCACATCATCAAGACTCGCCCAATCCCTATAGAAGGGAGGTAGTCTCGATAGTGGTACCTTAAAAATTCTCAACGCCATTGAATCCTTGACTACTCAAATAAAATCCATGGATGGGTGGTGCACACCCATGCATCCCAAGAAAAATATATATCCCAAATAGTAGGATCACACTTTACCCCCACCCAACTTTGGAAACCCAATCTTCTCAACATTTGATGGAGAGGGAGATCCAGAACAACATCTCACACAAATTGTGTCCCGATATGTCCTAATGATGGGCCCTTGAGATCAGTAGGAGATGACTAAGCTGAGATGTTTCGTACAAACTCAGGAAAATACAGCCTTCATTTTTTACAATAGTGTTATAATAGGTTCCATTGTGTGATTGGAAGAACATAACCATCAATTCTTTTGTTAGTTCAACTCTAAGATAAGGAAAATGATATTTTTTGACCTCACAAACTACAAAAACCCTGAAAAGGAGAGTGTTTATTACTTCATCACTAGATGTAAAGGTTTAATAATATTCACTCAGCACCCCTCTCTTATGATTGAAAGTGCTAGAACTCAATTATAAAAATCATTGGGATGATATACAAACACCTTTGATCCTAATGAAGTATCCATGTAGATTCCATGAGTTCACAGAGAAGATGAAGTGACTTGAATATTCCATTCAATGAGCCAATAATAAATCTTATCTCATTCCCTCAATAAAGGGAAAAAGGAATGTTAATTTAGAAACTACTGTTGTTACTCTCAAAACATTAGCAGTTCTCATTAAAGCACTCAGGAAGGCCCTAAATCATCTAGTGCCTCCCATCAAGTGACAATAGAAACAAAATTTCTATCAGACAAAAAAGTATGAGATCAATGTTGCCTATAATTTGAGGAATGGATGAATAAAGTGTACTCCTTATAAAATGATAAGTTCCCCAGGTATTTCCTGGAAAACATGTAAAATTACCTACTCAAGATACTAAATCCCTGAAAACCCTGTGAGGTCGACCTCCCTGATCTTTATGACTACTTACCTTTCTATAGGAGGCTAGGTAGCACCATTCAGGATTGATTCATCATCAAATACTTTCTCCAAATCATTGTTTATTTTGGAGAGGAGATTCTGGAGAATTCCCCAGCACATATCCCTTTTACGACCATCTCCCAAACATAAGAAGAGAATGACTGGAAAGAGGTTTTAACCAGGCATGGAAAAAAGTTTGATAACTGGATGACTCTAAAGATAGTTGATCGAGCTCAATCCACCCCAAGGGAATAGAATTGAAAACCAAAAAGGTCATATCACCTTGGGAGGATACACTGAAAACGCCTCCTAGAGATAGAAGTAATCATCTTACAAAGGAAAATAAATAATGGAAAGATTCATCTATATCTCCAACACAAGCTCTAACTCTTGAAGGCTTATTTATTTCAGTATCCAAAGAATGGTAAATTCCCCATTAAATGGAACCCTCATCAAAATAATAGCTAATTTTTTATTCTATTAACATATTTCAATTAATATATTCCTTCCCTGATGATGAATAATCCTCTGAGTAAGAGTTCCCTAGACTTGAACGAAGAGATAGATGATGAGGATGTGGGTGCTAAGGATACAGTGGATGGTGTAGGAATGGTTGAATACAATATTTTGGTCACATACCCATAAAGGAAATGTATCCAATTGAGACTCAAGGGTGATCAATCCAGAAATACCAACAGAAACATGAAGATTCCTCAGATCCCTCAACAGATCGTCCAAGTCCAGTCATCTTACATGACTGTTGGGTGGGGGTGCAATTTTATGATAAACCCAAATAGATGGGAAGGTAGATATGAACCATGTCACTAAAAGCAGATTCTCCCTCAACAATTGAGAAATCACCCATCCCAACCACCTCAAACACCTCAAATATTAATCCACATAATAAGGAGAAACCCCAAATTGAGAAGAATATAACTCTGGAACAAAAGTAGATAATTTTGAAATAGTTAACAGTTTTCCAGGAAAAACTCTCAATCAGTAATTCTCTCCATGTTTCAAAATAACTTAGTGAGTTACACATCCAAGCCCTATGGATCCCACAGATGTTTGAGACATAAGTGGTTGTAGGTATGGTTTATGGACTGGAGACCATTCCATCTAAATGACAAGTGACCATATCATTAATAGAACATGATTAGGAATAAGTTACCCTTGGAAGTATCATACCCTTGTATGTTTCATAAAAAATAAACAATGTCAACACTTGAAGGGTTCTTGTTGATAATGGTTTGAGTATTAACCTCATCCCAATTCAGTCCCACCAATTTCTAGGGTATAGTGAGGGGGACTTGTCTCCTATAAATTTAACCATTAAAAGGTTCAATGAGGGAAATAAAATGCCTCTTGAGGATATAAATATCAAGGATCATATTGGGGATCTCACATATAACAATTAGTTCATTTTTATCCAGAAATACACATCATATAATTTCATACCTGGAAGCACTTCGCTTCATAGAAATGTAGTAGTTCCTTCAATATTTCATTAGTGTCGAAAATACTCCATCAATGGGAAGTTATTCATACTACATTGTAATGGTTCCCCCATCAAGTCATGTGAATCAATATATGCTAATGCATGATTCTAAAAAAAGGAAGGAAAACAACCAATGGTGTAAGAAGATATGTAGGTTGCAGCCCCTGATGTATTGGGGACCTCCTCATTATATCCCTGGAGTATGATTGATAGAGATTATATGTTACCCATAAACATGATTGATGTAGCATACTTAATCTCATATGTCCAGGATCCTCCTATCCCCAGTGATACCATAAAAGAAAACAATCAGCTTTGAAATATTTCTACAGTGACACTGATAGTTTAGGATGACAACAACTCTTCCCATGGACTCTTTCACCTCAATAGTGACATAGATGCACTAAAATTACCCAAATTGTCTTAAAATGTCTCAACAGACTCAGAGATGGAAGAAGAGTATAACATCATGAATTCCCCTCCCACATTTGAGGAAAGAGTCTCCACCATCATTGATGAGATCAGGTAGGTGAATCTATGAACAAAATAAGACATGTGTCCTACATTGATTAGTCCCACCATTCCTCTTGAGTAGAAGAAGATGTATGTTGAATTTATAAAGCATCATTGATATGTGTTTTCTTGGAATGACATTGAAATGATCAGGTTGAACCCTGATGAGGCTATACATCAATTAGTATTACTCAATGGCCATCAAGGTTTCAAGTAGGAATACATAAGGATGAAACCCTCTCATGATATTAATATAGAATAATAATTTGAAAAATTAATCAAAGATAATTTTTAAAAGGAAGTGAAGTACCCAAAATAGCTCACCAACATTGTCCCCATCAAGAAAAAGAACGAAAAGATCAGGGTCTGCATCAATTTTTGGGACATTAATCAGCACTTTCTGTTGGATGATTTCCCATTACCGATAATCGAAATATTGATCAATTCTGTTTCTAGCTTCCAGGACATTTTCTTCATTGATGGTTATTTTGGGTATAATTAGATAAATATGTCCCCTGAAGATGATGAATCTACCACATTCATATCACCTGAGGGTATCTTTTCTTATCAGGTCATTCCAATTTAATTAAAGAACATTGATGATATTTATCAACATGTCATGAATCATATCTTTAAGACCTTATTAGTATGAATATTAGAATTATATTTCGATGACCTGTTAGTAAAATCTCGATAGAAATTTGATCACCTCATGGATCTTCAAACACTCTTAATGAACTTGCTGCAACACAATTTGAAGATAAATATACTGAAGTGTGATTTTGTAGTCACATTAGGGAAATTCATTATCTTTTATGTATTCCACCATGGAATCAAGGTCGATCAAGAAAATACTAGTGAAATCCTAGATATTTCACCTCCAAAAAATCTTAAAGAACTTAGTGGGTCCAAGGGAAACATTCTTACATTTGGAATTTCATAGAAAAAATGACCGAAAAAATACCCCCTTCACCATGTTAATGAATAAGGGAGTCACATACTAATGGGATAAGGACTGTAAAGAACCCTTTGAGAATATTAATAAGTAATTACTACACCCACTGGTCTTGTTACCTCTAGTAGAAGGAAATATAGTTATATTATACGTATTCATCATGGAGCTATCACTTGGTTCTCTCCTTGCAAAAAAATGATGTGGGGAATGAAAAAAACCTCTACTATATCTGTATAATAATGCTAGATACTAAGACCCATTATCTTGATATTGAGAAGAAATACCTCACACTCATCTTTGTAGTGAAAAAATGAGACATTACTTGCATCTTCACAAAGAAAACTTGGTCTCTCGTATCAACTCTCTCAAGTGAATCCTTTGTCATCGTATGTTGACTGGGATTTTTTTCTAATGGGAGGCTATTATATAATAACACAACATCTAGTTCATACTATAGAAGGAATATAAAGGGAAATCCCTGACTTCTTTTCTTGTGGCATATGCTGCCTCGAAAATCACACCAGTGGACACCAAACTTCCAAACAAAGAGGTTTTCTAGGTCAATAATAGTCCCTGAGCAAGGGTTATGTATTTTGATGATGCGTACCAAAGTCTTATTATCAAGAGGCTGGAAAACCGAAATATTAATAATTTTTATCTAGGATTTTATTTTTTTCCTTTGACAAGGACATTTTTTCGTAATCCTTCTCACTGTACAAAGGCTAAAACAATAATGAATATGAACACCAAGACCTTATTTTTAGATTATAACTAGACTTATAGAAATATATTTCCTACCTAAACAATAAAGGGTATTTGGATCTATTGATCAAACAAATCAGTAGTGAATATTCCATCAAGAATAAAGGATTTTCTCATCTCATCATTTACTTAATAGGACTTATGGAAGATTTCCCTTTTGAACCAACATTGTATCTTGTCCCTCGATCAAAAAATGATCTTTTCGACGCATTAGATAATATATCCACATTCCTAACCAACTACGATCATGATCACGTGCATTTTCACATCAAAAACTTAAGGATGGTCTCGATAGTCATAATTTGTACATTGGATGAAGTCAACAAGGTCAACAATACCGTATAGCATGATAAATTGATATCGATCCTTGGATGGATGGATCCCATATTCGATTACCTTCAAAATGGGACCCACCAGTTAGATCGAGCCGAAAGGGAACAAAATCAACACCAATCAGAGAACATTACTCTTTTAGATAAGAAGAATGATAAAAAAACCCTCTAAAAATGAGGCATAGATTGAATCTTCCTCAGATACATAGCAGAAAGATAGATTTCCACCATCATAGAAGAAGTCCATACAGGCTCCTACGACACTCATCAGTTTGGGACCAGAATCTCCCACCAAATTAAGAGGACTGGTTATTAATGCAAATAAATGATACAAGAATATGTCAAATTCACCTAGAAATGTCATGCATTCCATATTAATGAAAAATTTATCCATAAACCCCTTAAGTTTTTATATACTGCAAAATATTCCTGGTTATTTTCCATATGCATAATAGATATTGTGGATTCATATCCCCCAACCAATGATAATATGTTTAAATACATCCTTACTAATACTAACTTCTTTTCCAAATGATATAAGAAAATACCCCTCAAGGAATTCATGTAGAACAATTTCATTAACTCCATAAAACTCATTATCATCAATTTTTGGTGTCCCTCACATGATATTCACAGACAACAGAACCAAATTCTATTCTACCAAATTAATGAAATTATACCAAGAGTAAAACATCAACTCCAACCATCCATAATTCTATAATGTAGTGGGAAATGTAAAAATAGAGACCTTTAATAAGACTCTATTAAATATACTCTAGAAGATGGTGGAAAAGGATAAGAAATCCTGGACAAACAACCTCTTTCATGCTTTATGAGCCTACAATACTACCATGCACACTACCACACAAGTTTTTCCATTTTCATTATTTTATTGGACTAAGGAAGTTTTTACCATATAAGTATAGTTTCCATCACTCAAAATTTAAATATTTAGAAAAATAACAGATTATGAGAAATTCTGAAACTGGTTGGATGAGATGGAATGACTCGATGAGAAAAGGCTTCATACATTGAATGACCTCAAAGTTCATCAGAATCGTATCACATGAGACTTTAATAAAAAAGTTCACCTATACTTGTTCATTTAAGGAGAACTGGTATTGGATCTCATAACCCCAATTATATCAGGAATGAAATATCAAAATATAAAACCTAAATGGGAATGGAATTACATCAAACATAAGTTCTATTCAAATGGATCTTACTCATTGGCCACAATGTATGGGGTATTTTTTATGCACCCCACCAATGAAAGGATCCTAAAAAATTACATTACAAAGATTTTATCAACATCCTAAGTCCTAGAAGTAAAAATTTAAACTACATAGCATCAATGGTCCTAGTCATATGACCAAAAACTATAATATATAATTCATCTTTATAGCACAATGCTAAAATGAAGGGATATGTCCTTTTCACACGACCCTAAAAGGCATGACCCATACCATCCCAGTCATAAGACATTAAACTGTATGAAAAAATCTTCATAAAAAGACAATAAAATGTATTTTTTACATTACGTACCAATCATATGATTTTTTGGGAAACCATCTTATGTAAGGACCCAAACCCAGTTTCCCGAAGCCGGTTCCTTATTTGAATACATTGGAATATAAACAAGGAATAATAATACCAAAGGACCAAGTAGTTTAGTAGCTTTTTTAAACAAGATATATCAATAAGTTTAAAATTACATCATGAAGGGAAATACAACACTAATTTATTCCACTATAATCATCATTTTTCCTAGACTATGCTTGCAAGTCACTCATAAATTACATCATCATGTCTTGAGAAAATGAAACATAAGAAAGGGGTGAGCTCAAATGCTCAGTAAGAGTAATAAATAAATTGGAAGATAATATAAACATTAGACATGATGAATAACTGAAAACACATGCCTTTAATAATAAATATGAACACATTATGGAAGGAAAATGAGATGAGTAAATAATGCCATAATAAAACATAATCATGGGTATTATACTAATCGAATAACCACAAGAACTTTCAATTTATAGATTAATAATGAGGGAAGTGCATATACCGGACATTCTAAAACATTTTTTCAAGGCCTCGGCCAAGACGTCTAATGATTAAGGCCTCAGCCAAAATCCATATATCACATTGGGAAAGGCCTCGGCCAATTCCACGTCTATTTGTCTCATAAGACCTACCGATGCATCGAGGGGCTATATTGGGCCCAAACCATCACATAATAATTTCAATGAATTCCTCATATTAGAGGGGATCAACATATATATCATATACATTTATATTGAACCTATCATATGAAAAGTAACTAACTTTCCCCAATCATTAAATATTAAACTCTAACTATTCTGAGTAATATGGTGAATGGTTTTCAGATAGATCATACATAATAAATTTATTCATAAAACATTAAATAAAATATGGTATATGAAATAATAAATTATTAACCCCAACAATACATAAGAATCAACAAGTGTGTTGAATCAAACGAGAATACTCTTATAAAATCATTATGAAATTCTTGAGATAAATACTCTTTTTCTGAAAAGAAGCGTTCTTTTGGAAAAAAATATGTGTATAAAATTAAAAGTGAATTAATATAGTATTTTCAAAAAAAAATTAGTGATTTTATAAGGATAATTTCTTTCAAACATAGATTATATAGTTCCCTTGAAAATAGATAATAATTTGAGAAATTCCCTTGAATCGTGCTTGTATTTTGGAAACAGTTTTGAAAGTTCCTTTTAAAATGTGTAACTATCCATAAAATAAGAAAGGGTTCTGTTTTGTAAAAATATGTATAATAATAATAATTAATTTATGAGGAGTACATAAAAATACATTTCTCTGGGGTATTTAGACAACGAAAGTAACCCGAATGAAAATTGAAGTTTGGGTGGAAAAACCCTTACCTTAACTTCGAACGTGTTCCGCTATTGAACTTATGATCCTGGAATATGAAATTATACTTATTAATAAATTATTTAAGAACCTATTAGACATGTTTTTAGTTTATAATAATTCTTTTTTGTTTATTTATACCCTTATTTTTAAGTTATGATAATGAATTTTGTTGTTCCGGGCTGTTCATTTTCTTCATTTTCGTAATCGGTTCACTTGTTTTTAAGTAATGGAGTTCATGTGGAATGGTTATAAATCTCCAAGATTGAAATTATATATTATATATTAACATAAATAATTGATAATGGTCATTTATATCATTCGGTTACATGGAATGAGGATGAACCATTAGATGCCAACCACTTCAATTATATAGTGGTATTTGGATTATTATGATCTAGTTTTGTCATATAACTTAATTATATGTACATACCCATGTTCCTGAATATTAATTAGGTTATAATACATATATTATAGTCTTTTTTAACCATAAATATGGTTTCATGACTAGTAATGAAGAATAAATTGAAGAACGAAACTTCGTCATCCACAAAGGCTATAAATTGGAACCTCATGGACGTCGATTTAGTCTATAAAAATAAAAGGGAGGGAGTAAGAATATTTATGATGGTTCTTCCATTAACATGATATAATTCCATTATATATATGATACTAGAGTTATCATGATCATTTGGATAGAGGAGGTGAGGATAGGATAGCAAAAGATGATAAATAGAAATGAAACCAAATGAAAAAGAAGGGTGCTTTACCTCTTGAAATAACTTCCTCGAGAACATCCTTAAGGGAAGAGATTTTGGTCTTTTGGAAATAAAAAGAGCTTCCTGGTCGTGTGTAGTGACTAGGGAAGGTTATTTGGGCAGAAATTTTAGGATATTCAAGGCTTATAGGAGTGAAGAGAAGAGGGAGTGGTGAGGGGTTTTTATAGTGGAGGAGAGGGGTAAATTTTGAATATTTAATTCATTATTTTATTATTTCCATCAAGACAACCAATAATTTTGTTTCATGTGACCATAATAGTAATATGTGTATGTGGGTTCATACCAAGTGGACTTACATCACTTATGATGTCATAAATAGTGTATTTAACTGATAATTTTTATATACGGTATTTTATCGTATTTCACTATTCATTAAAAATTCTATAATTTCAGAAAAATCCCAAAACATTTCCCTAACCATTTTTTGATGTGTAAAATTAATAAATGAACTCCATTTTTCAAAATTAATTTTCTAAATATTATTAATTTAATTTTTAAATAAAGTCATAATTAATTCAAAAAATAAAAATCTTAACGGTGTAATTAGTTTTATTTCTCATTGAAAAACTAATAAAGATATCGTTATCTTATTTCCTTAAGAAAATAAAGTAATAATATTATTTACTATTCATAAGGGTCATATTCATATTAATATTCATAAGGGTATGTTTCTATTTAACAAAAAATCAAGTTTTTTCTATCAGATTCCAAATGACTTACTGATCACAACTCTAGATGACCATTTTTCGAAATTCAAAACATAGAAGAGGCAAAGTTGTGTTTAATGGATAGATTATAAAATTTCATTATATATTTATTTTCAAAACCTTGGGGTGTTACAATATCCCCTCCTTACAAAAATTTCATCCTCGAAATTCACAAAATATTACCTAAAAATATCTGGGTATGTCTTTAACATAAGATCCGCAGGATCCCATGTTGCTTCCTCCATCTTATGGTTCCTCCAAAGAACATTTACCAGAAGAGTCATCTGATTTCTAAATACTTGTTCTATAGTATCAAGAATCTTGATATGCTCTTCACAATAAGATAAATCGGTCTCAAGTTCCACTTCTTCATAAGTGAGTACATGTGTTGGGTCTCGCATGTACTTTCTTAAAATTGACACATGGAACACATTATGAAACTTGGAGAGACTTGGTGGCATTGCCAAACAGTAAGCTACGACTCTAATTCGGCCCATAATTTCAAAAGTTCTGAAGTACCTGGGACTTAATTTTCCCTTCTTACCGAATCTTATAATACCCATCCATGGAGATACCTTTAAGAAAACATGATCACCTTCTTGAAATTATAAATCCATACTTTATTATCAACATAGCTCTTTTGCCTACTTTGAGCTGTTTTGATATGGTTTTGGATAATCTTCACCTTTTCCATTGTTTCTTCAACAAGTTCTGGTCCCAATAGATTTCTTTCACCAATATCATCCCAGAAAGTTGGTGTATACATCTCTTCCTATATAATGCTTCATAGGGTGCCATATGAATACTTGAATGGAAGCTATTGTTGTATGAAAATTCCACGAGAGGTAAATACTGATCCCACATGCCTTGAAAATCAAGTGAACAAGACCTCAACATATATTCCAATGTTTTAATAGTCAGTTCTGATTATCCATTAGTTTTTGGGTGGTAGGCAGTGCTCAAATGAATATCAGTATCTAGGGCCTTATGAAGACACTTCTAGAATCGTGATGTAAAACAAGGATCACGATTGGAAACAATTGACGAGGGTACACCAAAAAGTCTTACAACTTCATTAATATATATTCTTGCTAAAAATTAAAGTGGTAAATCTTCCCTTATATCAAGAAAATGTGAAGATTTTGTAAGACAGTCAATAATTACCCATATCGTATCATTCTTTATTGGAGTCTTTGGTAGCCCCATGATAAAGTCCATCGTAATATCATCCCATTTCCAAATAGGTATAGGAAGGTTTTGCATGACTCCACCAATATGTTGTCTTCCTGCCTTCACCTGTTGACAAACCAAACATCTAAAAATGTAATCAGCAATCTCCCTCTTCATCTTTTCCCACAAAAAATATTCCTTTAGATCACTGAACATCTTTGTGCTTCCAGGGTGTATAGAGAAATTAGATCTATGAGAATCAACCAATAGTTCCATATTTAGATCAGGAATAGTAGGAACAAAAATCATTTTCCCTAATTTCAAATTTCCACCTTCATACATGAAGTCGGTCAAACTCCCATAATTTATAGATTTAATTTTATTTTTAAACTCCTCATCATTAGCATGAGAAAATTTTATATTTTATAGTAAAGAAGGTTTGGAAACCATTTGAAAAAGTAGTGACGTGTTACCTTCCTTGATAATTCTCATATCCATCTTTACTAGATCCATGAACAGAGGATCCCTTTCAACTCTTATCTTGTTCAGAATTCCGTGGTCCTTTCTAATTAAATCATCTACCCCTTTATTTTCCTTCCCGGGGTGGTAGTGTATTGTGAAATCATAGTCTTTGAGTAGATCAATCGATCTTCTTTGTCTCATGTTGAGTTCTTTCTGTGAGAATATATATTTCAAACTCTTATGATCTGTATATATCTCACATTTCTCGCCATAGAGGTAATGTATCCAAATCTTCAGAGCAAATATTACCACTTCTAACTCAAGATCATGAGTTGGATAGTTTTTTTCGTGAATTTTTAGCTGCCTAGACGCATAGGCAATCACTCGATCATTCTTTATAAGGACACAACCAAGTCCTTTCTTTGATGCATCGCTATAGATAACAAACCCATCATTCCCTAACGGTAGGGTTAGGATCAAAGAATTCATTAACCTCCTATTCAATTTTTTAAGACACTCCTCACATTCTTTGGTACATATGAACTTAACCCCTTTTCGTGTGAGCTTGGTCATTGGGTTGGCTAAATGGGTGAAGTTATGAACGAAACGATGATAATAAACTGCTAAACAAATAAAACTACATACCTCAGTTGAGTTCGTTGGAGTAGGCCAATCTTGCACAGCCTTTGTCTTTACATGATCTACAAATATTCCATCCTTAGAGACAATGTGGCCCAGAAAGGAAACTGATTGGAACCAGAATTCAAACTTGCTGAACATCCCATATAATTCATTTCTTCTCAGATTATTTAGAATGGTACGCAAGTGATTTTCATGATATTCATATCTCTTAGAGTAAACCAGGATATCATAGATAAACACCACTAAAAATTCATCAATATATTCCTTGAAGACTCTATTCATGAGATCCATGAAAATAGATGGTGCATCGGTTAGTCCAAAAGGCATTACTGTAAACTCATAATGCCCATACCTGGTTCGAAATGCTGTTTTTGGAATGTCTTCCTTTCTCACAAGCAACTGATGATATCCAAATCGAAGATCAATCTTTGAAAAATATTGGGCTCCATGAACTTGATCGAATAAATCATCAATTCATGGAAGAGGATACTTATTATTTATTTTAATAGCATTGATTTCCCTATAATCAATGCACAACCTCATAGACCCATATTTCTTCTTAACGAAAAGAACTAGGGCTCCCAATGGAGAAACACCAGGGTGAATAAATCCTTTATAACTCAATTCCTCTAGTTTTTTATTTAGCTCTACTAACTCCACAGTGTCCATTCTATAGGGGGTCATTGATATGGGCCTTGAACCAGGAATTAATTCATTGGAAAACTCAATTTCCCGCTCTGGAGGATGTCTAGATAAATCCTCTGAAAAGACATCAATATATTCTTGTAGAATAGGTACATCTTCTATTATAACATTCTTTTCCTCACCCATAGTTATTTCATTCTCTTCCTCCCGAATAATTGAATTTAGTTGAGGTACTGGGGGTGGATCAAGATAAGAATCTAGTGGTGATGTTTCTGATCTAATGATAAGGTACTTCTTATTATCATCGAAAATTGTAACCTCCTTATTCTTAAAATAAATTTTTTCATATTGGTCTAAAAGACAATCCATACAGAGGATTATATCAAATTAAATCATGGGTATGACAATGATATCAGTAGTTAAAGAACATTTATATGCCCTAATGGGAACTGATTCACAAAAATTTGTTTCAATAATACTTCCCTTATGAGTTTTGACTGACAAATCCCTTGTTAAATCAAATTGGAAATATCTAATTTTCTTAGAAAACTAGTAATATATGAAACAATGCGATGATCCAGAATGAAATAAATCACTGGCTAAGTTTTATGAAATGATCAAAGTACCTTCCACCACGTCATTTGAAACTTCAACCTATGAAATTGTGATTGCATAAGCTTGTCCCTGATCGCTTTTCATTTTCTATTGCATATTTCATTGACACTTTGGACAATCATTAGCATAGTGTCCCATCTCCTGACAATTATAGCATTACACATCATTGGATTCCTTCTTTCCCTTGAAATCACTAGTAAGATGGCCTTTCTGACCACATTTGTAGCATACTCCTTTTCCTTTTAACCATGCACTTGGGTGTTTCCTTACACAATTGTCACATGGTGGAAATTCAACTCTTCCCTTCTTCCATGTTTCCTTATTTCATTTCCCAGGGTTTTCAACAACCCTCTTCTTTTCTTGCTTTCCCTTAAATTCATAAGACTTAGAGAATTATTTTTCCATCTAGATAGCACATGAAAGTATATCCTCTTATGATGAAAAAGATTAGGAGACCATTGTTCACTGGAGGAATGGCTTTAGGACATCAAATAATCAATCAATTTTGCTCCTTGGGTTTCATATGTAGTCCACAACATGTCTTGATAAACTTGTGAAGTTAGCTTCATACTTTGCAACATTCTCATATTCCTTATACCTCAGATTCAAGAATTTCCTCTCCATAACTGCTCTTTGTTCATGAGGAAAGTATTTTTCCAGAAAGATTTCCTTAAAGTCCCTCCATTCCATCTCCTCCATTTCTTCCTCCTCATTTGTGTTTTGGATTAATGACCACCACTAATCCACATCTCCTAATAGAAGATAGACTACCATGACAACCTTCTCTCTTTCATTACATCCCAAGGCAAAAAATATCTTCTCAAGAGAACATATCCACTTCTCTTCTACAAAAGGGTTTGTAGTCCTGTTGAATGATGGAGGTTGTTGTCACATAAAGCGATCTAAAATAGCTCCTCCATGCGGTGGATCTAGATACTCCATACAGGTTTGGTTATTATTCATAACCTGAGTAAGTTGTCCTAGTATATTTATGAGTTGCTCAACACCAGTCACAGCACCAGAGCCAACATCATTATCTTGCATCAGAGGAAAATCCCTACAGGGGACACGTGCATTCGTGCGCTTTCCACTTGTTCCACTAGGTTCCATTTCTAAATAATGGCATACACTATATTAGAGTATGAATCATAAAGTATAATCTTAACTTAACAAAATACTTAGCACAAATTGAGATCCTACGCATTACGAATCCCATAACCACAAAAGTGGTTTCTTTGAGGAAAGTTTTACATTTAAATCCTTCATAATGGATTGTAAAGAAAATGTGAATTATCCTAAGCATATCTCCTGGGAGTGTCGTAACCAAGAGTGAAGAAAGGCCTATTGTCTTGCACCAATTCCCATTCGAGTCTAGATCAAATCAGGTTTTTCAGGTTTTACCCCTAGATATATTTGTGCCAGAGCCACCTCTACCTACTCGTATCCAGACAGAGATGTATTACATGAAAGATCCATATAGTATATTCCTTACCAAAATACTAGGACGTTCATGTATGTTTTTCCTCAAAACTATCTTAGAGACTCTTCCCTAATCCATGTTTTCTAAATCTAGTTTCCATGTTTTCTACTAAACTTCCTCTGATACCAAATGTAAGGACCTAAACCTAGTTCCCTGGAGCCAGTGCCTTATTTGATTACATTGGCATATAAACAAGGAATACGAATCCCGAAGGACCACATAGTTTAGTATCTTTTGGAAACAATATACATAAATAAGTTTAATATTACATCATGAAGGGAAATACAACACTAATTTATTCCACGAGAAACATCATGTCCCCTATATTATACTTGGAAGTCACTCATAAATTACTTCTTCATGTCCTGATAAAATGAAACATAAGAAAGGGGTGAGCTAAAATTCTCAGTAAGAGTAAGAAATACATCGGAAGATAATATAAACATTAGACATGGTGAATAATTGAAAACACATGACTTTAATGATAAACATGAACACATTATGGCAGGAAAATGAGCTGAGTAAATAATGCCATAATAAAACATAATCATGGGTATTATACTGATCGAATAACCACATGAACTTTAAATTGATAGCTTCATAATTAGGGAAGTTCAAATTCCATACATTCTAAAACATTTTTTCAAGGCCTCGACCAATATGTCTAATGATTAAGGCCTCGACCAAAATCCATATACCACATTGGGAAAGGCCTCAACCAATTCCACATCTATTTGTCTGATGAGACCTAATGATGCATTGATTGGATATAGCGGGCCCCACCCATCACATAATAAGTCAAATTCATTCCTCATATGAGTAGGGATCAACATAATCGACATATACCTTCATATTGAAACTATCATATGAAATGTAACTAACTTTCCCCAATCATTAAACATAAAAATCTAACCATTCCGAGTAATATGGTGAATGGTTTTAGGATTGATCATACACAATAAAGTTATCCATAAAACATTAAATAAAATATGGTATATGAAATCATAAATTATTAACCCCAACAATACATAAGAATCAACAAGTGTGTTGAGTCAAACGAGAATACTCTTATAAAATCATTAAGAAATTCTTGAGATTAATACTCTTTTTTTAAAAGAAGAGTTATTTTTGGAAAAAATATTTGTATAAAACCATAAGTTAATTAAGATAGTATTTTCATAAAAAAAATGAGTGATTTTATAAGGATAATGGTTTCAAAAAATAGATTAAATAGTTCCCTTGAAAATATATTAGAATTTGAGAAATTCCCTTGAATCAGGCTTGTATTTTGGAAACAGTTTTGAAAGTTACTTTTAAAATGTGTAAATATCCATCAAATAAGTAAGGTTTATGGTATTTAAAAATATGTAAAATACTCACAATTAATTTACTAGGAGTAAATAACAATACAAAATAATTTCTCTGAGGTATTTAGACTACAAAAGTAACCTGAATGAAAATAGAAGTTCGGGTGGAAAAACCCTAACCTTAACTCCGAACATGTTCCTCTCTTGAACTTAAGCTCCTAAAATATGAAATTATACTTATTAATAACTTATTTAAGAACCTATTAGACATTTATTTAGTTTATCATAATTCTTTTTAGTTTATTTATACCCTTATTACTAAGTTATTATATTGAATTTCGTTGTTCCGGGGTGTTCGTTTTCTTTATTTACATAATCGGTTCACTTGTTTTTAAGTAATGGAGTTCATGTGGAATGGTTATAAATATCTAGGATTGAAATTATATATTATTTATGAACATAAATAACTGATAATGTTCATTTCTATCATTTGGTTACATGTAATGAGGATGAATCATTAGATGCCAACTACTTCGATTATTCGGTAGTATTTTGATTATTATGAACTAGTTTTGTCATATAACTTAATTACATGTAAATATTCTGGTTCCAGAATATTAATTAGGTTATAATAAATATATTATAGTTTTTTTCAATCATAAATATGGTTTCATTACCAATAATGAAGAATAAATTGATGAATGAAACTTCGTCGTCCACGAAGGTTATAAATTTGAACCTCATGGATGTTGATTTCGTTTATAAAAATAAAAGGGAGAGAGTAAGAATATTTATGATGGTTATTCCATTAACATGATATAATTCCAGTATATAGATGATATTTGAGTTATCATGATAATTTGGAAAGAGTAAGTAAGGAGAGGATAGCGAAAGAAGATAAATAGAAATGAAACCAAATGAAAAAGAAGGGTGATTTACCTCTTGAAATGACTTCCTCGAGAACCTCCTTAAGGGAAGAGATTTTGGTCTTTGGGAAAGAACAAGAGCTTATTGGTCCTGGGGAGTGACTAGGGAAGGGTATTTGGGCATAAAATTGAGGATATTCAAGGCTTAGAGGAGTTAAGAGAAGAGGGAGTGGTGAGGGGTTTTTATAGTGGAAGAGAGGGGTAAATTTTGAATATTTAATTCATTATTTTATTATTTCCCTCAAGAAAACCAATAGTGTTGTTTCATATGAACCCTAATAGTAATAAGTGAATGTGAGTTCGAACCAAGTGGCCTCAAATCATGTATTATGTCATAAATATTGTATTTAACTGATAATTTGTATATACGGTATTTTATCGTATTTCACTCTTCATCAAAAATTCTAGAATTTCATAAAAATCCCAAAAATTTACCCTAACCATTTTTTAACGTGTAGAATTAAAAAAATGAACTCCATTTTTCAAAATTAATTTTCTAAATATTATTAATTTAATTTTTAAATAAATTCATAGTTAATTTGAAAAATAACAATCTTAAAGGTGCAATTAGTTTTATTTCTCGTTGAAAAACTAATTAAGATCTAATTATATTATTGCCTTAAAAAATAAAATAATTATATTATTTACTATTAATAAGGGTCATATTGATATTACTATTCATAAGGGTTTGTTACTATTCACCAAAAAATCATGTTTGTTCTATCAGACTCCAAATGACTTACTGATCACAACTCTAGATAACCATTTTTCGAAATTCAAAACATAGAAGAGGCAATGTTGTGTTTAATTTATAGATTATAAAACTGCATTCTATATTTATTTTCAAAACCTTGGGGTGTTAAATCTTAGGAAACCTCATGTCATAAACACAGAATACCTCTAATGTGATGATTTCTCAAATTCCTGGGAAGGATTTATGAGGCATCATACCTTCATCCTCACCACATGATGTTAACCTGCATGGTTAAAATCCCTATCATTCAATGTTAAAATGATCCCAGAACAATGTATATATTGATTCTCATTCCAATGAGATATGTAGATATGATTTAATCCTATATATTTGTCTAACAACTATATTATAAAAATACACTTATCCTTTATTTTAATCACCTATGTGTGGTGAAATAAACATTTTCCATTCCTCATTTTTTCACACCGAGAATCGCTTATGTGTGATTATGAATTTCCGAAAGGGATTCCCCACATGATCAGTACATATCAGTTCATGTCAGTGTTAACATGGTCTTGGATTCAAGACCTTAAAAGGAACACCAAACCACTTTACCACATCATATTAATCCTTATGGTTAATGTCTCTCGTGTTATTTAAAATAGAACATTGCTATATCCTTCACCCCATAGGACAACTAACATTGGTGTTGGTCTCCCAACACTCCTTTTTTAAAGATCTACTTTTGGATGGATTCCTATTACTGAAGGATACATAGTGACACTTGGATCTCCAACCTGTGGTCTAGCCATAATATAAATAGAAAAAATGATCCCTCTATGTATGGGTTAGACCAGTATAGAGAGTTTTGAATTCAGGAACTAGGTGTTCCTGGATTCCTTCCATCACAAGATACATAGTGATACCAATTTATCTTATATTTTTTCCATAAACAATATAATTATGTTCCCCCTACCTACACATAGGTTATAATTTTATAGGGATATTTCATATAAGAACTACATATGGCTTGATTCCTACTATCACAGGATAAGTAGTGACACCTAGATCCTCCATTTCAGTCGCATCCACGAGTCTCCATCACTCCCAATCATATCCCATGCATATGAGTCAGATCTGAACAGAGGGATCTCCTTAAAGGATTTTATTAGGTAATTATTCATTCCCTTGCATTATTCATGTGGAAATATAGGGAATCCTAGCTATAAAAATTTAATGTACATCTTTTTAAAGTGGGTAGAGTCATAAAAACACGCTCTACCTATGCACAAGTAATGTCTACATACAGATTTCATGAAATGATATAAATCTATTCAAGAAGTGATCTAGAATATGGATACCCATAAAAAATACTATTCATGGATAAAAGGTGCCTCTTAAATCTAAATTCCCCCAACAAGTGAAAAGTTTACCCAAGGATATATTGCACAATTTCACATTGTTTCCTATGTCCTCACAGTATGACATTAAACTGTAAGAAAAACATCATTTTCATATGATGTTAAACTTCATGAGTAATAAATCCCCACAACATGATGTTAACATGTGTAAACCATCATAGATAATTATTCCTTATCAAAGGACCACAAGATCTTGATCCCGTTAAACCAATTTATGTGGTGTTTTTGTCACCTTTTAAGCACCTCAAACTACAAATCACACTTCATGACTTGATCACCTTGATTTTCCAAAAAACGTTCATGACCCTTGGAAAGGAGAATAGATATCTCTTTTTGATCATTCTAGATTTTGATCAACATAATCACTTTGTACCACAAACTAGATATAACATGACCCTATAGGAAGGGATTTATTATCCTTGTGATCCCTGACGTCATCGTAGTAGATCTTGTCATCTTAGGGAGATTCATGATCATTTTTATATGATTTTACAATATCATTTCTCATTACTTGAGATCCTTGACCCATGATTTACAAGATTTTCATCTCCCTATCAAAAGGATGTTGGTGTACTCTTGTACTTGGGTATCCTAATTAGGATGTTGATTAATATTCCCCTCATACTAGGTCCATGTGCACCATGACCTTCAACCGCATACACTTTGGTCAAAGTTTTATGGCCTTAAACATTAGCCTTTGATGTTCCAATTCACAAGACCCTAAATCTATTAGTGAAAGAGACATAAAAATTTTCAAGATAAAAACTTGTAAAGGGAATATTGATAAAAATTCAAGTTTATTCTTGATAAACTATTCATCTCTAGAGTTTAGGAAAAAGTTAGAGCGTAAATAAACAATGTATAAAGATCATATGGACAAATTTTGGACCTAGTAAAAGTTCTTTTTTGATTTATGGAACCCCTAGTCTTGGAAAAAATTAGTGTAATTATTTTTCACATCTCCTTAGTGCGATAACATTTTCACTAGGCAGCGACACAACTTTTAGGTTGCTCAAACCCTTCTTTAATATTATGTTTTCCATAATCCAACTTCACTTATTTGATGTATGAGTTGAAAAAACCAATTAATCGATTTGGTATCCTCATCTTGGAAACCCATGGACCATGGGCCCCCTTTCTCCTAGTTATTCCCTATAGAAAACTAGTAACATGGGTAGGAAATCTAGAAGGACCTCATTAGAATTAATTAGAGAATTTCACCCAACTAAAGAAAATGTTCCTAGGGGATTTTTGTTCCCAGAAATCCCCCCCCCACACTTAAATCCAAGAGTTATTTTATTGACCATGTAAAATATGGGGTTCCACAATTGCCAATTATTAACCTATACACATCAGTTTCCACCTCTAGTTATCTCAAATATTCCTAGACCATGATTTATAATCCCCACAACTAGACTATTCAAGTGGATTCAACATCCTTGATATTACATCATCATGTGTTGTATACTTTATCAATAAAATAATACAATTCATCATTCCCAAACCTTTTTATGGACCACACCATGTGACTCAAAACCATAAGGCATAGGGATTGAGCTTCCTAACCAAAATCTGAACTACCCTTGGATGCCAGAACCATTATTGGATAGATATTCATCATCTAAATAGTTGAATATTCAAAAATATTCTGCAAACCATGGAAAAGATTTAGGACCCTTCTACTTGATCATCCTTATATGTCCTATGGGCTCATACATAAATTCCTCTGACCCATTAAACAGAGGGGTATCCTCCTTGTAGGAAAGGACCTCTAATCTTCATGACCCTCAACAACATCGTGGTAGAACTTAGCACCTTAGGGTGTTTTCAGTCATCCCTAAAATGCCTTCCCCATTCTATATTCATAAATTTACGATCCTTGACATGTGATTTAAACAACCCATATTCCAAATATCTAGGTGGACTCAACCTCCCTAACATTTTACCATCCATCAATCCCATCTTCACAAAATCATCAATGGAAATTAGAAAAGAGTTTATATCCCCTTTAATTGACTATAATTGTATGACCTATGGGTCCATGAATAAGGGCCTTTGTCCTACCAACAAAAGGAATATTCTCCATGTAGGAAAGGAAACCCAATACTCATGATCCCTAGAAACACCGTGGTGTAACTCATCACCTTAGGGTGTGTTGGGTCATCCTTGGATTTTCTGCCTCATTCCATGTTTTTTGGTTCAAACTATCCAAGTGGGCTCAGAATCCATCTCTTGCAATCAATAAATGGAAGAAAGACTCTAAAATTTATAGTGTTTCAATTCCCAGAAACAATAATTTACGCTTCATAGCATTTTTCATCCATACTACATGATGTTAAACTACATAGAATATGTCCTTAATATATAAAATTAACTGCATGGAAGACGTCCTTACCACATGGGGTTAAACAGATTAGTGAATGTTACATCGTGAATGGTACACTATGATCATTAGTAGGTCTAAGATAGATTACCCTAAACTACATCAGCAAATAGTATGATATGGAATAGCCAAAACTATAGCACGCCAACAGTTGAGTTTGAAATACCTTAAAATAACCAATCTAAAGAGGCACAATGCTCTCTAGGATTAAAACCCAAAATGGTAACCCTAAGAAAAATTATAGTCACTGCTCTCTAAACATGATCTTTGTGTGATCTAGGAAATATTGAGCATTTTTTAAATTGAAAAGGAATAAAAAAATTTTAGTTGAAAACCCATATAAGGCCCTAGAAAAATCTAGGTATGCACTCACAAAGCTTACCCCATTTGAATCTTAGGAAAAAGGAAGGGAAACATAAAATAGGACACAAATCCAGTAGAGATCCTTATTTTTTCTTATAAAAAATTTATATATTCTCTCTATGTCCACTGAATTACGAATAAATTAGAGCGCTCTGCCTCTGGGACAAGTATTTAACCCAAATTATCATTTTAAACAAGGTGATCCTAGGATTATCATATAATATGCATCAATGAGGAATATCACATCAATAGGAATATAGAAGAAATTATCAAGAGAAATATATTATGATTTAAGGATTAAAATCTGAGTGTTTGGGTTTACTAGGTATTATAAAAAGGATTGGTATCACTGATGATCCATACAATATCAATTCAATAAAATTTAATGCACATCATGAATAAAAGAAATATGGACAATGACATGTAAAGTAAAAAATATTTATTCATTGATAATGTAAAAAATGAGGAGGAATATATATATTCTAGAGTCTCTTCAAGGTTCAAAAAAGAAGAAGAAACCCATTAATGTATACATCATGAAAAAATTGGTCATTTGCGTACGCCAAGTCAACCAGAGTCAACCGAGAAGTATCAATTGAGCATTGAAGTGACAACAACTCTATTTATTTTGCTACTTCCTGAGGATAGAGAGTCTCAATCAAGAAAGATATCTCTTAAAGTCCTTTATGATTATTCACTAATAAATATTATGATGTTAGAAAATTTTATCTCGTGCTAGCTATATTTGCTTCATATTATGCTATTTCTATGGTCAAGACATCCATCCAAGCACGTACCTGATAGAATTTTTGATGTCATTGCTCAAGAATCCCTGAATATTCTCTTATTAGTTGGGCCAAAGAAATTTTTTCATCAATGTTTTACCAGTCCTTCTCACAATTTGATAGTTTTTTACGGGCCAGAAAAATCTACAACATGATGTCATATAACTTCTCATAATCAAATCCACCTACCCCCAAATCATGAAAGAACTGGCGAAGGTGTTCCTACTGGCCATGAAACTCTTACATGGGATTCTCAGTGATTCGGATATAGATTTACCGCCAAAATATCCTTCATGGTTCTTAGTTCTCTATGATCATTAGAGTTGGTATGTTATAAAGAGTAATGATTGATGGATGGAATTACGACATCAAATCTATTGAAAGAAGGATTGGATGAGATGATGAAGAAGCAAGAGAAAAAATTTACATGTGTGATCCTCTCAATTAGTGCATCATATGTTTCTAGTATCGAAGATTTAGAACCCTTAAATAATTATGTCCCACTAATGGTATGTTCTTCACCATGATGAGAGTGATTCAATGGAGGCTCCTCCAAGTCATGAATCAACTCCATTACTACCACATAAAATAGGTTTGGTGAATCATAAGGCTTGAAAACCTGATAGATTGGTCAATTAAATACACTAACAGGGTAAGATTCCACCCAATCCTGGGCATAGTTGTAAGATGGGAATATTGGGAAATAAATGGGTGGAATAATAATTTCATCATTTGTATCGTCACATTCCATCATGAGCCTAATTTAGTGAATGATCTCGGGATGTCGTTACCATCACACTCGAGCTGAGGGAAGATGTGAAACCAAATGAATATAGAAAAAATGGAAAGAAAATAAACAAGGGGTATATGGAAGAAAAATAAACAGATCATCCATGTGAGCTACAAAAAACCGCATCACAAAGAAAGATTTTATATAACCTCTCATTGATAGATCCACTACCACTACCAACAATTATCCAAGTTGGTTCATGATAGGCCTTGAAGATGAAATGTTCATGTTGTGTCAACATATTCATAACCTCGTTATGACCTACTTGCATCTCATTGACCCCAGAACATTCCATATACTAGGATAGAATGAATCATGGGGAATATTAGTAGTGTTATAATATTTGTAACCCTGAAAATGCTCTTCTGTATATTCAAATAAGAAATGGAAAGGTCCACCAATATGAAAGGGGATGTTTCATTGTTGGGTATGACCAATGAGTTGATAAATATGGTAAAGTGTCTGTATATCTTGATTAAGGGGATACCCCTCTTCCAATTAGGCTTCCATCACCAATGTACTTATTCAAATTCCCATGTGTGCCTCCTCGATTGGGAAAATCCATCCACTCAAAAACATGGATAGAGTACCCACTAACCAAAGGCTTAGGGATATATCCGTTATCATCCAATATCCCCATGAGTCATACTACCTAGATTTAAGAATAGCCTAATAAGGCCCCATGCTATTTTGAACCTATCCAGAAGGGCATCGATGAGGGATAATATTGGTTGGATGAGTCCCACTTTGGTGATAGAATATAATGATTGAGTCCTAGAAATAAACAAGTGAGTATAGGTTCACCTACTTATTTAACTTATCCTTCACAATGAACAACATGCCCCTTTACAAGGTTGTATTTTGTATGGGGTCATTCCAAACATCCACAATAGGGAGAAAAAAATAATACATCTACCTGAAAGGTGGTATTCCTCCCAACTGGTAAATATCCGAGAGGCTGATCCATAGTTTTCCATTAGATAGATGGAAGGAATTGGTTCCATCACACCATTGTCTTATCATCTCATTGAGGAACTCCGACTTATGGTATATGAAAAACAGAGAAGTCAGTGTTGCCTCATAAAGATGAATAGCATGTAAATGGTTGCAAAATTCTAAGCAACTTGTGTTGACCCATTATCTTCATGCCCTTTCATGAGAGAAGTTACTATCATGTCTCAAGTCCCACTTTGAGATCCAACCACATCTCAAATCATTAAATGTGGACATGAGTATGCTCTAATATGTAACCTCCAAAATGTTTATCAATGAAAATTCCTCTTGATCTAATTAAATGTCTTATTATGTAAAATGGTTATATAAAACATATTCACTTCCTTGATTTTATGTTTTTTTATTTTAAAATACCATTATGAAATGTTATGGTTTCTAATATATCCATTGAACAATGACCCCATTATTAATATAAATATAGGTCTTTAAAAAATCTAATTTACTCAGAAAAAGGAAGTGATGGCCTCATCCAGTAGAATTTCTCTATATGAAGCCCATTTGTCAGAGCTCGGAAATAAGGTAGTGTCACTAGGAATCACTCCTGACCAATCCCAATATGAACATAAACATGTTAAGTTTGAATGGAACTTTCTACAAGATAAGTGGAAGTAAATAGAGATAACCACCCGACCGATGTTATCTGAGCCACCCCAAGAGTTTTTCACCATCCCACACCTTACCCTTAGGTCTTATTTGGGTGTTATAATGGGTTACGTGACAATACCATAGCACTATTATTATGTTCTTTATTTCTTTTTATAAATAATATACATTTATTCAATTAGTGCTAATTTTTAAATGGTTTTTAAAGAACAAGTAGTTTTTTAGTTAATATTAAATTAAGAAATCTATTTTAATGAATTAATATATTTAGGAATTAAATAATATTTAAAAAAATATTATTACTAAATTAATTTTTATTAATTATAAATGATCATATAATATTTATGAATTCAATTGTAATTTTTATTGTGATTTGAAAGCTGTTTTTGTCAAAACCCATGAATTTTCGATAAATGTCAGTTTTTATTTTAAAAGTAAAAATTCACATATTTAGAAAATTATTTAGATAAAATTAATACTATTTTTGGATTTAGGTCATCAAAATTATATAATGGTGAATTTTTCATAATTTTCTGAGATAACTGATGTTTTGGGTAAAAATTAAATACCATTTAAATATATAATGTGTTTTATGACGTCATAATGACCCAATAGTTATGTAATAAAACAATATAAAAGATATTTTATGAAAATATGTGTTTACATTTAAAATAATGTGATTTTATATTTGTTTTATTTATTTTACAATGCCTTAGTGGATCGTCCAAGACTTATAAAATGTTTTAACATTTTACAATGATTTCCTTGAGAGTGTGACTCACCTCCACATAAGCAAGCCTAATATTTTAATTAATTATTAAATTGGACTTATAAAATATTTTTTTCCACTCCAATTTTTAAAAAAAACCATGGGTAAAAATCATGGGATGTTTTTGGGTTTTTATTAGTTTAATGTGTAGTGTCCAAAACCTAAATAATAAAGAATTCCCTCTCATTTACTATATAAAACCTCTCAATATCCCATTCCTCTTCACTCAAACCATTTTTAAATCTACCAATATCTCTATAATCCTCCCAGTGTTCCCCAATCTCCCAATAATCCTCTCTCATGCCTCTCCCAAGCCTTTGGGGTCACACTTCCATGTAAGGGATCCTCACTTTCCTTTATTCTTTATTTATGTTCATGTTTCCTTATATTGTTATGCCCTATTATTTTCAATTAAAAATGTTTGGATATGATTTATAACCTCCCATACACTCCCCTACTTATTTTTTAATGATTATATACCCCTTTCTCTCTCATTAATGTCTCCCATGTACACCTTTTACCATGACGAAAATCCGTAAGATATTTCTCTCTCCTCATTTACATTCAAGATATTATTTTATTTTATGCATCTAAATTCCATTACATATGTTGGGATATTATATTAAATGACACCCTTACTATCTATTTCATGTATAAATTATGATATACCCATTTCTCTCTCATCAACCCACTTTACAATTTCTATCTGACATCGTTATGCTGCAAAAATTATACCAAAATTTCCTATGCCAAAATCATCATGTAAGTGAATACCATACCCATTTCGCTATAAAGGGTATTCAAATGTATGCACATGTACTTTTTTATTGAAGACTTTCATTTATTTATTCCACATATCTTATCGGTGGAATAAATTATAACGTTTAA
This sequence comes from Viscum album, assembly GCA_963277665.1. Classification (NCBI taxonomy): domain Eukaryota; kingdom Viridiplantae; phylum Streptophyta; class Magnoliopsida; order Santalales; family Viscaceae; genus Viscum; species Viscum album. The sequence continues at coordinate 565,198,820 of OY728153.1, read as the reverse complement.
TGAATCCATGTTGTATGATCTATGTGGCACACTTATGCATGAAATGAAATGTTTTTAAAGGGTGCACCCTGATAGCACTACAATTCATTGGGTAAAGAATAGTATCATGATATGAAATGTCAAATGAGGGTTTAATCATGATAATTCATATGAAATTAGGTTTTACTCATTCTAATTCAAGTGTGATGAGGGTTTACTCATGCTCCATGTGAAACGAGCCTTGGATCATGAAAATATCATGTTAAAAGTTGTTGCTACATCTATGTGTTATGATAATCATGCTATATCATGACTTTATGTTCATATTTATCTTATGATACAATTATATTACTATTGCCTAACATGTATTGTATTATTAATTTTATTCATTATTTACTCCCTTATTGGGCTTTATAGATCACCCTTTTGTACATGTATGTCCTTAGGTTATCCTATGCAATGCTAAGTACAAGGGAATGTTGTAGTCATGTAAAGGAAGTTTTAAATAAATATATTTTATTTTTATGTCTTAATTTTTCATGTAATGTCCCTAATTTACCAAGACACTAGACCTATCGATCATCAGAGTTGTCTTAAGTGTATTTTTAAGTAATAAATATTATTAAAGTGATTAATAAAGAGAAGAGTTTTTATTTTTGGTATCAAAGGATATGTTTAGTTATTTTTGGGATTAGGATTATAAAACCCCAGTGAAAGACTTTGGGATAATACTAAGTATAATAAAAAAATCCCTAAATTTTGGTAAAATCCCTAAATTTTGGTGAGTACAGAGTAAGTGTTTTATCAGGAAAATACATCCATGTCTAGATACGAACAAGTAGAGGCGGCTCTGACACAGATTTATATAGGGGTAAAACCCGAAAATGCCGCTTTGAGCTAGACTCGAATGAGAACTAGTGCACGAAAAGCGTCCTTGATTCAATTTTTCTTATGACACTCATAGGTGATATGATTTGGTAAATTCATAATCTTAGTATGAACCATTACTAATGGAATAAAAAAAATTCCCCTAAGAATATATGTTATCAAGTGGATCATGGATAACAAAGATTTAAGCGTATAAATTCATAAGTTAAGAAAATAAATGTAATTTATAAGTTATAACTTTTTTTAATTGTATTCCCCTTTATGTGTTACCCCAAACTTTCCTTTTATTCAGTCCAATGGCTGGTAATAGGAGGACTCAGGATAACAACCGATGCGAAGATCAATTTGACGACTGTTCTAATGAGATGCCCAATCTGATGGGGGAGGGAATAGAAAACTTTGTCACGATTATCTCTCAGTTAATTCAAGTTCTGAATATAATCATGGGGCAAGAGTAACATTCACCCCCCCAGGAAAGAACAAGCCGCAATCGACAACTTGATAAGACAAATTCCTCCGATGTTAAATGGATAATCCTATCCCTCAATCACCGAACAATGGATTAAATCCATTGAAAAGATCTTATCTATCCTTCAATTTTGTAAACAAGAGAAGGTTTTTTTGGAAGTTTATCGTATGGAGGGTGAAGCGGATAAATGGTGCACAATGATCAAAAGTAAAAATCCTGAGGAATAGATCAAGGTGTTTGAATGGAATGATTTTTGGAAAATGTTTTTCGATAAATATTTTTCATGTACCCTCCAAATTAATATGGAAAGTGACTTCCTTGACCTCAATAAAAAAGTAAATGAATCCATCATAGATTATAAGAAAAAATTCACAAGGCTTGCAAAATATGCCTAGGGAATTTTCATTACCCTTGAATTCAAGTTGACCTCTTCTTTGGTAGGATAAAACCTATCCTACAGAAAGCCCTAGCTATCTGCGACTTTGATTGCTATGAGGAAATTTTCCGATGTTCCCTCAAAGTAAAAATGGAGATCATAAATTCTTAGGGATTTTTATGGGTATAAGAAGTAGAAAGTGGACTTAAATTATGGCTGTCTGATGGATAAATCCAACAGTGATATGAAATTTCATCACCCCAATTGCCAAAGGTGTGGAAATAAGCACCATGGTAATTTCCTGAAGGGGATGAGAAAATATTATAGGTTTGGAAGATTAGGAAACTTGACCATTAACTAGTGACAAGAAAAACCTGCTATTGTGAAAGAGGAGAGGAACGCTCCAGTCGACCCTCAATGCATTGTTCATTGCTTCAACTGCAAAGAACCAAAGAACTTTACTAATGAGTTCCCTATGCCAAGGGTTTTATTAGGAAACCAACAAACTCCAAAGTATCAAGGTAGATCTTTTTCCATCACTACCGCTGAAGCGAATCCCAAAAATGAAGTGGTGACAGGTATGATAGATATTCATTGAAGAATAATGACAAAATTTTTTATTATGGTTCTACACATTTTTTATATCCTAAAAGTTTAGTAGAACAATTCCAACACCACCAAAAATCATGTAAGTAGAGATGTTGGTGAGAATGGAAAATGGGTCAATCATTGCATCCCATGAATATAACTACTCCCATGTCATAATTTGTGGATTGAACTTCCCAGAATACATCATCATAGTCCCCCTCGTGGAATTTGATGCAATAATTTTCATGGATTGTCTTTATCTATATAGAGCCAATAGAAATTTCCATGAGAGGGAAATTACACTCCATATAGAGAATCGACCCTCCAATTCTGTACAAGTGAAAGGATGAGAATGAATCTTCTTTAGCATTGTCATCTCAAGCATGGATATTACTACCCTATGATAAATCATATCATTCTCAGATGATTGAGTCTAAGGAAGCATCCATCCTTGAAGACATTCCAATTGTGAGGGAATTCGCTGAAGTGTTTCCAAAGGAATTTTTGGGTCTTCCTCTGAGAAGAGATTTTGAATTCTCAATTGATCTTATACTTGGGGCTTTTCCAATATCCAATAATCTGTGTATAATGGATTTTTTTGGAGCAAGAGGATATAAAGAACCAACAACAAGAGAATCTGGATAAAGGGTTGATATGCCCAAGTGCTTCACCATGGGGTTCACCAGTCCACTTTGTCAATAAGAAGAATGGGTCAATGAACCTTTTCATTGATTATCGTGAGATCAATAAAATCATGATAAAGAACAAGTATAAAATTCCTTGAATTGATGACTTGTTTGATCATCTATGTAGAGCACAATACTTATTGAAGGTGGATCTGTGATTAGGATATTACCAAGTATGGGTGAAGAAGGAGGATATCCACAAGACTAATTTTTGTACAATGCATGGGCATTATGAATTCATATTAATTACTTTCAGACTCACTAATGCTCCATCAATCTTCATGGAATTTATGAATTCAGTCTTTATATATTACCTCAACAAATTTGCGGTAGTCTTTATAGATGATATCCTAATATACTCTAAAACCAAGGAGGAGCATCTAAGAAATGTACTAGAGACCTTACGAAAGGATAAGATCTATGAATATTATAAAAAGTGTGAGTTATTGTTGAATGATGTCTCATTATTAGGTCATACAATCACAAGAAATGGGATATTTTTGGACCCCTCCAATACAAATTCAATTGAGGGGTGTATGAGGCAAAAAAAATTTATGGATATCCATACCTTCCTTGGGTTTGCTGGATATTATCTCTAATTTGTGATAAATTTCCCACGATTGTCAAACCCTCTTACCAAGCTAACTTGGAAGGGAGTCAAGTTTTCTTGGAATGATGAATGTGAAGAGAGCATAAATGAGTTTTGAAGGAGGCTTATCACTGCACCCATGCTCACACTACCCACAAGTGGATAACTTTTTGGCATATTTACTGATCATTCGAAAAAGGGGATGGGTTGTGTGTTGATGAAACATTACAAATTCATTGCCTATGCTTCAAGGAAATTTAAATTTCATGAGAAAAACTATCCAACACATGATCTGGAGTTGGTTGTAGTAATCATAGCTTTAAAATTTTGGTGGCATTACCTCTTTGGGGAGAAGTGTGAAATATATACAGATCAAAAAAAAATCATCAAGTATATATTCACATAGAAAGAGCTGAATATGATCCAATGAATATGGTTAGAGCTGATCAAAGACTATGAATGCTCAATTCACAACCATCCAGGGAAAGCGAACAAGGTAGAAGATACTCTAAGTAGAAAGGATCCATACACTCTTTCATTGATGAAAATTGAAAAGGATCCAATCTTCTTAGATTTGATAAAGATGGACATGTGAATAATAAATAAGGGAACATAATTAATCCTTTCACAAATTATTGCTCAACTATGTCTTTTTGAAAGGTTAAAGGACTATAAAAAGGATGATGTGGGAATTCAGAAGAAATTAGAAACTATCAGAAAAGTGAAATCCTCGGAGTTCAATGTTAATGAAGACGAAATTGTGTGATTTGGGCCAATACTATGTTTTCTATAAAAACCTAAGTTAGAAAAGTACTTTTGGATGATGCATATAGTTTGAATTTCTCCATTCACCCAGGAAACACAATGATGTTTCGAGATCTCTGAGAGCATTATTGGTGGGATAAAATGAATAAGGAGATTGTTGAGTATACATCAAAGTTCCTGGTATATCAGCAGGTGAAGTATGAGAGGAAAAAATCTAAGGGATGATGCAACTATTACCCATACCAATATGGAAATGGGAGAACATCACCGTGGACTTTGTCACCGGACATCCGAAGACATCCAAAGGAAACAATGCTATATGGGTTGCTATGTATCATCTTAAAAATACTGCACACTTCATTACAATTCAGGAGGATTTATCATTGGATCAACTGGAATAGATATACATTATAGAAGTGCTAAGGCTGTATGGAGTACCTCTATCAATTATACCCAATCGAGATCCAATATTGACCTCTATGTTCTGGAAGATTATCCAACATGCTCTGAATACTGAGGTAAACTTCAGTACGTCTTATCACCCTCAAACTGATGGCCAATATGAACTAACTATCCAAACACTTGAGGACATGTTGAGATAATTATCATTGGAATTCAAAATAGGATTTGATTAACATCTTCCCCTGGTTGAATTTTCTTACAATAACATTTTCCACACAAGAATCTGAATGGATCCTTATGAAGACCTTTATGGGAAGAGGTGCAAAACATCAAAATGTTAGGATGAAGTTGGGGAGTGAAAACTCAAAGGTCCAGAAATGGTCAAAGGTTAAGACTATCCAGTAACATCTTAAAACTACTCAGAGTCGAAAAAAGAGCTATGTTGATAATCATCAACGAGACCTAGTGTTCGATGTTGGAGACGAGGTATTTCTCCGCATATCACCATGGGAGAGAGTTATGAGATTTTTGAATAAGGGAAAGCTTAGTCCAAGGTACATCAGCCCTTTTGAGATCCTTTATCACATTATAGAAGTGTCCTATCAACTATCACTCCCACCGAACCAATCTCAAGTACATTATGAATTCCATGTATCACTATTGAGGAAGTACATACTTGACCCATCACATGTACTCAATCCATAGGTGGTACCATTAGAGAATGACCTTTCTTATGAATAGAAGCTGGTGAAAATCTTAGATCATAGGAAAAAATTTCTATGAAATAAGTAAATTCCCCTCATCAAGGTGTTGTGGAGAAACCAAAAGTTTGAAGAAGCAATGTGGGAATCAGAGGAAGTGATGAAGCAGAGTTACCCTCATATATTTTAGTGTGGGAAAATGAAATTTTGAGGGTGAAATTTCTTAAGTAGGGAATATTGTAACGGCCCAAACTTTTATTAATGAAAATTCCACTTGATCTAATTAAATGTATTATTATGTGAAATTATTCTATAAAACATATTCAATTAATTGGTTTTATGTTTTTGGATTTTAAAATACCATTATGAAATGTTACCATTTCTAATATATCCACTGAACAATGATCACATGATTAGTATAAATACATGGTTTTAACAAATCCAATTTACTTAGAAAAAGGAAGTAATGTCCTCATCTAGTATAATTACTACATACGAAGCCCATTTTTTAGATCTCGGAAAGGAGGTAGCATCACTGGGCTTCTCTCCTGACCAATCCCAAGCCATGATTCAACACGTTAATCATGAAAGGAACCACCTATGAGGGAAGTTGAAGTTAATGGGGATTACCACCCGAGCGATGTTATCTGAGCCACATCAAGAGTCTTTCACCATCATACACCTTACCCTTAGGTCTTATGCGGGTGTTATAAGGGGTTATGTAACAAGGCCCTAGCACTATGATTATGTTCTTTATTTTTTATAAATAATATACATTCATTCTATTATTGTTACTTTTTAAAAGGTTTTTAAAGAATAAATTATTTTTTAGTTAATATTCAATTAAGAAATATATTTTGGAAAATTAATGGATTTATAAATTAAATATCATTATCATAAAATATTATTTATACATTACAATTTATTAAGTATAATTGATCGTATAACTTTTAGGAATACAATTGTAATTTTCATTAAGGTTTGAAAGCTATTTTTGTCAAAACCCATGAATTTTTTATAAATGTTGGTTTTTTATTTTAAAAGTAAAAATTTACATGTTTAGAAAATTATTTAGATAAAATGAATATTATTTTTGGATTCAGGATGTCAAAATTATCTAAAGGTGAAATTTTCATAATTTTCCGAGGTAGTCGAATGTTTGGGTAAACATTAAATACCGTTTGAATATATAATGTGTTTGAAGACATCATAATAACCCAATAGTGATGTAATAAAATACTCTAAAGGGGATGTTCTGAAAATATATGCTTTAACTTTAAAATAATATGATTTTAGATTTGTTTTATTGATTTTACAAAGCCTTAGTGGACCCTACAAGACTTATAAAACATTTTAACATTTTAAAATGATTTCCTTGAGAGTGTGACTCACCTCCTCATAATCTATCCTAATATTTTAATAAGTTATACCATTGAACTTATAAAATAATTTTTTCCACTCCCCTTTGGAAAAACCATGGTCAATAACCATGGGATGGTTTGTGATTTTGATTAGTTTAATGTGTATTTTCCAAAACCTAAATAATAAAGAATTCCCTATCCTTTCATATATAAACCCACTCAATCCCCCATTCCTATTCACTAAAACCATTTGGATCTCGACCAAACTATTTCCTCATCTCTATATAATCCTCCCAAGGAACACCATGCTCCCAATGATCCTATCTCAAGCCTCTCCCAAGCCTTTCTGATCACACTTCCAAATAAGGGATCCTCACTTTCCTTCCTTCCTTATTTATGCCAAAGTTTCCTTACATTGTTATACCCTTTTATTTTCAATTAAAAATGTTGGGGTATGATTCTTAACCTCTCCTAAACATAAATCATTATTTTTTAATTATTAGAGACCCCTTTATCTCTAATTAATTCCTCCCATGAACACCCATTATCATGCCAAAATTCCGTTAGGGATTTATTTCTTCTCATTTACATTCAAGAAATTATTTAATTTTATGCATCTAAATTCCATTAAATATGTTGGGATATTATATTCCATGACCCCATTACAATCCATTTTATTTATAAATGATTATATAACCTTTTATATATCATCATTTCACTTTATGATTTCTATTTGACGTCATTATACTGCTGAAGTTACACCAAAATTTACCATCCCAAAATCATTGTGTAAGTAAATACCATACCCATTTCTCTATCAAGGATATTAAACTTTATCAACATGTACTTGTTTATTTAGGAATTACATTTATGTATTCCACATATCTTATTCATGGAATAAATTATGACATTTAATGAATCCATGTTTTATGATCTATATGACATACTTATGCATGGAATGAATTGTTTTTAAAGGGTGCGCCCTGATAGCGCTCCAATGCATTGGGTAAAGAATAGTATCATGATATTCTATGTGAAATAAGGGTTTACCCATGATAATTCAGGTTAAATGAGGGTTTAATAATGCTAAATAAAGTTTGAATAGGGTTTACTCATTATCCATGTGAAATGAGCCTTATCTCATGCAAATATCATGTTAAATGTTGTTTCCACATCTCCCTGTTATGATAATTATGCTATATCATGCCTTTATGTTCATGTTTATATTATTCTCCATTGATATGACTATTTCCAATAATGTATTATATTATTCATGTTATGCATTTTTTACTCCCTTAATGGGCTTTATAGATCACCCTTTTCACATATTTGTCCTCAGGTTATCCCATGCAATGCTAAGTACTAGGGGATGATCTGGTCATGTAAAGGAAGTTTTAAATAAATATGTTGTATTTTCATGTCTTAAGTTGTCATGTAATGTCCATAATTTCCCAAGACACTATAAATAATGATCCTCATAGTTATCTTTAGTTCAATTTTATGTAATAAATCTTGTTAAAGTGTGTAATAAAGAGTAGGGTGGTTATAAAATAACTCTGAGAAATTGGATGATGGGTGAGATCACAACAATCTAGGCCTTTTGGGGAGTTATCAAACATATTGGATAACCCCTAGATATTTTCTAAAACTGATTTACTATTCTAAAAAAATCATTTGAATATGGTCTAGAGAAGATGGTATCTAGTGAGATGGAAGATTATAATTGGGTGAAGGATTGTAAGTATCATCCAAATGAAAGAATCTAAATAAAGGTAGTCGGTACGATAGAGTATAGTTCTGAATTTCATGTGGGAGAAGCCCCTTTAAAATCTCATTTTTAAAGAACACTTGATATTGAGGGCCATCAATTTGATTTCCAGTAATCATATCCCTCGGGTTGGCTGAGTTACAAGATGTCTATCAGATAGAATCCATCTATAGAAGAGTATAAATAAAACTTAATAAGGATACCATCCTAAAAAGTGGATCAGTTAAAGAAAATGTGTAACATGGGTAATAGCATGAGAATTGTGTGACCCATATAAGGGTTTGTGATCGCATGATCCATTATATGTCTCATGGATTTCATGAACCATAAAATTGTTTGGGATAGAGTGACATGTTACTAGTATCATGAATCACCTAACCCATATAAGTTTTCACAGTCACATGGCCCATTACCAGTTTTTTGGATCACATGACCCATGTAAAACCTCGCGATCAAGTGGTCTTCTTTGACCCTTACGAGTGTGTGACCATATAGTGGTCATGCAAGTCAAACAATGATGAATGGATCACACAGAAAATCCTTATTGGACCATGGAAAGTGTGTGAGATATAACTACATCTAAATTCATGTAGAACTACCTAAGGAAATTACCATTGACTAATTCATGGATCAATAAAGCTAGTCATTCCGATGAAGAAGTCACTCATATAGATCTTGTGATTGAATCTCATGAAGAGGTATTCAGAATTGGTTTTTGTGAAGTGGTTCTTACGAGGCGATCTTGTGAATAAGACACACACGATAGAAGCAATCACATGAGATATGATGTATGAGTCCCTTGTGGAATGAGGGACTCCATAACTTCAATATATATAGGGAATCCCACAGAATACCAATGGTCACCTAAAAGACTAAATGACACTTCAAACACTGATTAGTGAAATCCATAAGTAATTAGGTGCATATTTAGTCTCTTATGAATCAATTCCTAGTCCCTTTGACCTCAATTATAGATACCATATCCATTGAAACATATTAATACACTATTTTAAGAATAATTGACCATCAAATACCAACCAAGGATCTTTAATTCTATTGTCTTTGGTTGACTAGGTACATAATTAGAAAGAATGAAACCAACATAAATACATATATTATTTAAAATCCATAATGAGCTCCAAAAATCATTTGAGATATTTCCTCTACATAGGATAACATAGGGAATACAAGAACAAAGGAATGAGATAAAAATCCCTATAAGGGAATAAACATGGTAACAAAGAATAACACATGAGTTAGAAGGCATAACATGATGACATATAAAGCTGTGGAACATGAATTATCATATGTAATAATAATATGTAGAACATGTGAACATATAATCATGGAAATATAGTAATGTGTTAGAAATATATAACATGACATAAACACGAGTCAAGGATAACTGCCAAGATTATATCACATGGGGGAAGAATTACCATAATGGAATTAGATTTACTTCTTATACCAACATGATGTCTCATGAGACTAAAAATTATTCAATGTATTGGAGCACTATCTGGGCACACCCATCATAGATTATTAATTCATATGTGTGCCACATTAAGAATCAAACATAAGTAATAAACTTAAGGGTTTCCCATGGAAAGAAATATGTATCATAATCTTGTCATAAGGAATAATAAATGGAAAAAAACATAGATGTTTCCATGAAATAATGGATTTAAATCATAAATTAATATTCATAAGGTAAAATATTCATAGATCGTGATAATTTAATTCCAATTGAATTTAAACCACATAACAATATTGTTTAATAAACTTCATAAATTAGCGACTTTAGTGCAGTTTAAGGGAAAATAGTAAAGAAAATTTAAAGAGGAAAAGGAATAATTTTTTGTATAAAATCAGAAATTAAGTAAAATTTTTTTTCATGATGAAATGAGTAATTTTATAAAAATAAAGGTGGATTAAAACAAATTACATAGTGTACTTGAAAATGGGTAAGAAATTGGGAAGTTCCCTATAATCGGGCATACTTATCAAGAGGAATTGAAAAAGAAACATTATAAAACATATATTTCCTCATTGAATAATTGATCTAGGTAAATATTTTTGGAAAATACACACAAAATTTAGGAGGATTGCATTAAAATAATTAAGAATTACATTGGGGTAAGGAGAGAAAAATCACAACCCAAAGGAAAACTGGGGGTTCATAGAGAATCCCTTACCTTAGGTCTAAAAGTGTTATTCACTTGTACTTAATGTCTAAGATAATCAAATTAGATACATTATAAATTTAATTATGAAACTATTAAACAAGTATATGATTTATTAATTTTTTTTGTTCATTTAGGACCATTTTGATGGCTTATAATGTTTAGTTCCCTTTTTCTGGGTGTGTTGGTTTCATGATTTTATGATTGGTTCCCTTGAGTTTAATTATGGGAGTTCTTGTAAAATGGGATAAAAACTCCAAAAGTTGAATTATATGATATTAATTCAACTACAAAATTTTAAATTGTCTCACATATCATTATTTCAGATATGAGAATGATTCATTAGATTAAATTCAAATGATGAATGTTTATTTTGGTGAATTTTTTATCATCACTAAATAGCAGTCTTTTATTATTTAATATTATGTATATATATTAGTTATAGAACATAAAATAAGTTTTAATATAAAGTTTAAAATATTTTTTAACCATTATAATGTTTTTACATATATCCATGAAGGTTTTAATAGAATATGAAAAATTATCATCCATGAAGGTGGTGAATCAACACATCACATATGATGTTTTTGTTTTTAAGATAAGAAAAAATGAGAAGAGATATAATGATGGATATCCCATTAACATAATAATATTCTAGTATATGTATAATAATAGAGTGATCATGTCACTTTTGATAGTGTATAAAAGAATTAGGTAGAATAAGGAAAGAATTTAAAAGGAAAAGTTGGAGGTTTTTACCTCTTGAATAACTTCTCCGTGATAGCCTCCTTAATGCACTTGGAAATGGTATTTTGGGGAGACCAGTATGGCCAAAAGATATAGAAGAGTCCTGGGAGATAATTGAGAATAATATTCTCAATCTCAAAAGATTATAATGTGTGAGGAGAAGAGGTGGTGAGGGTGGTATTTATAGGGGGAGGAGATGAGTGTTTTTGATTATTTTATTAATTAATTTATTATTTTGGATCAAGACTATAAATTTTGTTGATCATTGTGATTGTTTATTGTAACAAGAGCATGTTATTTCTAGATAATGAGCACTTACATCATCCATGACTCAACCAGGACTCAAAAATTCATTTATTTACTTATAATGTTATATACCATAAATAACAGTATTTCACTATTCACCAAAGATTCAACTATTTTAGAAAAATACAAAATATTCACCATAATAATTTTTCAACACTTAGATTCAAAATGAGCTCCATTTTAAGAAAATTATTTTTTTAACATGGAAAATTTAATTTTTAATTAAAATAATCATTTAGTAGAAAAATGCCGATTTTAATATTATAACTGATTTTATGACACATTGAAAAGCTAATTAAGGTCTAATAAAATTATATTATATTTATAATAAATAAAAATATTTATTTATGAATCTAATTTATGAAAATATATTTTCTTTAAAATCATTATATTAATTATAAAATTGTAAAAAAATATTTATGACTTAAAAAATATACCAACATTTAATTTATCATTTTTAAAACATTTATTTACCTATATCATGATATAATTATATCATATTTTAATTTATAAGAGTATGGAATTTTATTTATAATTTCATAGGTGTGGTTAGTATTCTATTGGTCAGATTACTATTCACAATGGTCACATTACTATTCTAACGATCATGTTTCTATTCCATTAGTATATGTTCCTTAATTTTTATAAATACAATTTATTTCATTATTAATCTATGTGAGTAATGTTTTTATTGGGTTATATATGTGATGCATGAGATTTATACTATAATATAAAATTATAAGAAGGCAATTTCTATTTATAAAATTTTGGGTTGTTACATTCTTCCCCCTTATAAAATTTCTCCCTCGAATTTTTTATACATACTATGGTGAAAAAAGGAGATGGTACTTCTTATTCATCGATTACTCTGATTCCCATGTTTCCTCTTTGTACTTATTATTCCTCCATAGTAATTTTACCAGGTGATTATTCTTATTTCTTATAACTTTATCTCTAGGGTCCAAGATCTCCAACGGATGCTTCCCGTTAGAGAGATCATTTTTCAACTATACCACCTATGAATTTAGTACAGGAGAGGGATCTTATATTTACTTCCTCAATAGGGATACATGGAATACATAATATACTTGAGACATGGTTGGTATAAGTGCTAGTTGATAGGGCACAACTTTGACATGATCAAGAATATTGAAGGGAATGATGTACTTGGGACTTAGCTTTCCTTTCTTCTAGAATCTCATGATCCTCTTCCATGGAGGTATGCATAGGAATTCCATATATCCAACCATAAAAGCCATGTCTCATCTATGATTTCCTACACAGCTCATCTGTCGAGTTCGGGATGCCTTTATGTGTTGCAAGATGGTTTTCACCTTTTCTACTATTTCTTTGACCATTTAAATTTCGAGCAGCTAAAGTTCATCGACTTCATCCCAACTTGCTGGTGTTATTAATATTTTACCATAAAAGGATTAATATGGAGCCATTTGGATGCTTGGGTGGAAATTGTTATTGTAAGAGAACTCATCCATAGGTAAATGTTGGCCCAATCCTCCTTTGAAGTCCACATAACATGCTATAAACATGTATTCATGTATATGAATAGTTCTATTAGATTTTCCATTTGTTTGAGGATGATAAGATGCACTAAAGTTCAGTTCACTGTTTATATAATGTTAGAGGCTTTTTAAGAACATTGAGGTATATATCAGATCTCGGCTGAATATAATTAATAGTGGTACTCCATACAACCTTACCACTTCTCTAATATATATCAATGAAATTTGATCCAGTGATATGTCCAATCGAATTAAAAGAAGGTAAGATGCCTTTGTAAGACAATACACAATGACCCATAGGACATTATTTCCTCTGTATTTCTTTGGAATCTAGATGATAAAGTTCCATGACAAAGTCCATGGTAATGTTTTCCCACTCCCATGTTGGTATGAGTATTGGTTATATCATCCTCTTCTACTTTTTTCCTTTCATCCTTCACTTGATGACATACTAAGCACATTGATGTATATTCAATGATCTTATTCTTCATATTTTCTCACCAATAGTTCTCTCATAGATCTTGATACATCTTTATGATCCTTAGGCTAATAGATAAAGTTGAGCTATGTGCATCACTCAGAATCTCTTTCTTTATCTCTAGACTGGATGGTACATATAATCATGACCCAAATCTTATGAATCATTCCTCATCAATTTTTAACTCTGGGGATTTCTTATTTCTGATAGCTTCCACGTTTTTGTTAATTTCCACATAATTTCTTTGAGCATACATTATTTTTTCTGTAAGGTATGGGTGAGAAATAATTTTATAAAGGATTGATTGTTTTTCTTATTTAATGATTCTCATGTCCATCTTTTTTAGGTATGAAAAGATTTGATCCTTCTCAATTATCATCATTGATAAAGATGTAGGATCCTTTCTACTTAGATCATCTAAAACATTGTTTTTTTACTAATATGGTATTTTATTGAGAATTCATAATCCTTTATGAGCTCTAACTATATTTTCCAGTGCATATTAATATCCTTATATGTAAATATTTATTTAATTCTCTTATAATCAGTATATATCTCACACATCTCCCCATAGAGCTAATGCCGCCATTTTTTAACACAAAGATCATAGCTTCCAAATCTAGATTATGCATGGGATAGTTTTTCTCATGAATTTTAAACAACCATAAGGAATAGGGTATCAACTTATCATTTTCATTAGAAAATATCCCAATACATTATTTGAACCATCACTATAAATCATAAAGAGGTCCCCAATTTTTGGTAGTGTGAGTACTGGTGTAGTGATAAACATATTTTTAAACTATTTGAAGTAGTCTTCACATTCACTAGTCCAGAAAAACATTACTCCCTTCCAAGTCATCTTGGTTAGTGTGTTTTAAAATCATGATATGTTATTCAAAAATCATCGGTAATACCTATATAGATCGTGGAATCTATAGATCTCCATTACATATGTTTTCATAAGACACTCATCGAATTCCTTTGTTTTATAAGGGTCCATAGATATTCATTTTTAAGTTATACCATTCCCAAAGAATGATACTTCCTCCATATAGAATTCATATTTAGTTTAAATTGTATATATATTCTCCCTTAGAAAATTCTTTAGAACAGTACTCAAATTCCCATAATTTTCCTCCTTTCTTTTGGAGTATATCATATTATCATCGATAAATACTACCAAATATTTTTCAAGGTAATATCTAAAGACTCTATTCATTATGTACATAAAAAATTATGGAGAATTAGTGATTATAAAGGGAATCACTATGATCTCATAGTGTCCATACCTCATTCAAAAGGCTGTCTTGAAAATATATTCATTCCTTACCTTTAATTGATGATATCCTGACCGAACATCCAACTTAGAGAAATAACTGGACATACATAGTTGATCTAACAAGTAATCTATCAGTGGTAGGAGATATTTTCTCTTTATCATGATATTGATGATATCACAATAATTAATGTGGAGGAGCATGATCCATATTTTTTCTTGATGAAGAGGATTGACATAGCCCATGGAGAATCACTAAGTTGTATGAAACTCATTCCAAGATTCTATTGTAATTACTTATTAAGTTATTTAAACTCAATGGTGGCCATTCGGAAAGGAGTCTTTGATATAGGAAGTGATCCCAAAATAAGGTCAACTATTAACTCAACCTCTCAGTTGGGAGGAAGACTGGGAAATTCTTCAGGGAACACATCAGTGAAGTACCTCACAATTATCATGTCTTGGATCATGGTTCTATAATTTTTCATTATAATTTAAGATAGATATTATTTCTCATATAGAAATAATATTCACAATTTAGATAATGATTATAAAGTAGATTCATCCTCCTCGTTACACCTGTACATAATTGGGGGACTCCTCAGAATGTGAAGAGTGATATCCCTTTCTCAAATGTTGATATTGGATTTATATAAATATATCCAATACATGCTCAATATAGAATCAATCTACACCAAATTGAGTAAGACATGATTTTATGGGAGGTTTATTCCATAAACATTATTTGGGGAGGATTTATATACTTTGGATATATTAATTTCTAAATTTTTATTCTCACAAATAACTCAACCTTCATATTTTGAGGTGGTGTTTGAATAGTTATAATAAATTGGAAAGATATGAAGTAATGTGTAGAAATAGAATCAAATAGTATATTTTATATTCTTAAATGAATAACTAGTTTACCTATCACCACATCATTTTTGGGACCCACCGCATCAGTAGTGATAGAATATCCCCTTTAGCATTATTTTGGAGGTTGTTGTTGTTGATTGCCTTTGACAATCTCTGGCTTAGGGAATTGGCTCACATAATGCTCATGTTCCTTATAGTTGAAATATTACACTACATGATGAGTGTTGATAAGAAAATTCTTTTCTTCTTCCACATTTGTGAGATTATTCATATCACTTTGGAAAAAATTATCCTAATTCCCCACTCTTTCACATTTGAATCATCTATTGTTTTCATTTAGATAGTTCCTTGGATGTTTCTTCCAACAATTTTAATAAATGAGATTTTGGGTTTTCTTTCCATCATGGTATTTATCTATTGATCCTACCATATCAATCTCTATTCCTTAATTTTTGTCTCTGATCCCATGAGACCACTAAGATTCTCTAATATCCATTTCAACCTTAAGGGAACAATAGAATATCTACTTATAGCTATCAAAGTATCATATTTTCAATTCTTTCCATAGAATCAACATTAGTATTATAAATAATCGATCCACCTTACATTACATGTTCGTGAAAAACCTAGAGGCATATCATGAAATCCTTGTAATGTTTTCCTCATATCCCCTAATAGACTCATCTTTATTTTAGTTTGGTATAAATAACTCCTTATCCATCTTAACACAGTGATTTTGGGAAAATATTTATTGAAATATATTTTCTTGAATGATTCCCAATCCATGGAATCAATTTACTCCTTGGACTTCGCATTTTTTATTAGTTTCCTCCACGAATTAGCTTTGTAATCAAAATGATAGAACACCAACATGTCTTTTTCATCTATTGAGCCCTTGAGGATATATAATATATTTTGAATGGAGTTAATCCATTTTTCCATGATTAGTGGATTAGAATATAAATTAAATATATGGGTCCTTTGTCTCATAAAGGATTTAACCACAACTTTCTCTTTAATAGGATTAGGAGGGCTTTCCAGACAATTATAGTTATTATTCATAACTTGGGTAATCTATTCTAGTACATTCATGACGTTTTAAAATCCTATTCTCAAAATATTTTTCATTTCATTTGGAAAATCATCACAT
Organism: Viscum album; assembly: GCA_963277665.1. Taxonomy (NCBI): domain Eukaryota; kingdom Viridiplantae; phylum Streptophyta; class Magnoliopsida; order Santalales; family Viscaceae; genus Viscum; species Viscum album. Next base: position 565,181,709 of record OY728153.1, on the reverse strand, counting down.
TTCCTTTCATATTGATTGTTGTCATGAGTTCTCATATTTATAGCCATTAACTACGAAAAGGAAAGTACAATCACGGGGTCTTGAATACTTAGAAAATAAGAATATAAAAAGGAAACTTTGAACATATAAGGATAAACTTATAAATGAAAAGTATATCCTAACATGTGATTTTATTTTATTTTTCAATAAAGGTTATCCATGGTGATAGAATTATCCGTAGGGTTATAACTAATGTTTTATAATCCTAATACCCAAAAATAACTCAACCATAATTTGATACCAACTATAGTGACCTTATACTTTTAAACATATTATTACATTATTTTAATCATAATTCACCATCAAATACAAACCGAGGATCATAAAATTTAATTCCTTTGAAATATTAGGTACATAATCATAAAGCATGAAACCATAATAAATACACCTTTTATTTAAACTCTACAATGAGATCATAACTTTCTTTGAGATCTTATATCTGCATTGGATAACCCGGGGAATACATGAATAATGGGATTAGAAAAAAAAATCCCATTAAGGGAATAAAAATAAGAATAAAGAATAACACATGTGTTAGAAGGAATAACATGATAATATATAATGTCATGGAACATTAATAATAATATGGAAGAATAGAATGTAGAACATGCGATCATATATTCATGAAAACATAGGAATGTGGAAGCAGTATATAAGATGAAATAAACATGATTCAAGAATAACTTCCAAGACTATATCACATGGTGGAAAATGTCCCATAATGGAAATAGGTTTAATCCATATCCCAACATGACATATCGTGAGACTAAAAATTACCCAATGCATTGGAGTGATATCTAGGTGCACCCATCACAACATGTTCATAAATATGTGTTCCACATGAAGAATCAAACATAATAAATAAACATAAGGCTTACCCATGGAATGAAACAGGTATTGTAATCATGACATAAGGCATAACAAATGGGCGCATCATAAAGGTGTCCATGAAAGAATTGATATAAATAATACATGGAAATTAATAAGGTAAAATAAGAATAGATCATGATGAATGATATCCAACTAAATTAAAATCATGTAAAATGTGTGTTTAATAAACTTTAGAAATGAGCCACATTAGTGATGTTTAAAGGAAAATATTAAAGAGACTTTATAGAAGGAAAGGGAATATATTTTTTTATAAAACACGAAATGAAATATGATAGTTTTTCATGAGTATATTAGTGATTTTATATAAATAATGGTGTCCTAAAACATATTATATAGAATAATTTAAAAGTGGTAAGAAATTGGGACGTTCCCTTTAATCGGGCTTCTTATCAGGAGGAATTGAAAGAGGAAACCTTAAAAAAATTAATTTTCCCACTGAAGAATTGAGAAAGGAAAATATTTTTGGAATAAAAAAAATTATTAGTATTACATAATAATAATTAATAATTACAATAGGTTAAATAGATATAAATCATAACTCAAAGGAAAAAATGTGGGTATGGAGAAAATCCCTTACCATATGTCCGAAAGTGTTCTGCACTTGTACTTAATTTACTAGATAATCAAATTAAAGGGATAAATCCTATCTTATGGTAAGGAAATGGGAATACTTTTTCAATCTATCAATGATTACCTATATAAATTTTTTACCTGTGGATGTCTTCGAATGGTAGTGACGAATTCAATAGTGATATTATCCCACATTGATATAGGTAGGGGTAGTGGTTGTAATACCAATTTAGGAATTTTTCACTCAGATTTCACTTGTTGACACACTAATCATATTGCAGTAAAATCAATAATCTCGTTTTTCATATTATCCCTCCAATAATTATCATGAAGTTCCTTATACATCTTAGTGTTTTGGGGTGTATAAAGAATGTAGATCTACAAAATTTATCCATCATATCCATATTTATCCTTAAAATACATGGAATAAAAATTATTTTATGAAATTTCATAACACATTCTCAATCAATATTGAATTCAAGAAAATTATCATTTTTAAAGCCTATATATTCTTTTTCATCAAGGGACAATCTCTTTGAAAATTCTTGATCTTATCTAGTAATTATGGTTGAGAAATTATTTGGGATTGGATTGATGATTTATCTTACCTTATGATTCTTATTTATAACCTTACAAGGTCATTGATCAATTCATATACTTCAATCCTCATTATTGAAAGAACACCAATATCTGTTCTAATCAATGCATCTGCAACATTGTTTTCTCTTCTAGGGTGATAACGAAATAATAAATCACACTAGTTAAGAAGATTTAAAAATCTCCTTTGTATTGTTTTCAATTCCTTTTGTGTAAATATATACTTATAGCTTTTTTGTTCTATGTATATATCAATCATTTCCCAATAAAGAAAGTTTCTTCATATCTTTAGATCAAAAAGGACTATAGATAAATCCCCATCATGATTAATGTAATTCTTCTCATATGGCCTCAAATGTAGAGATTAATAGAATATCACCTTATAATTTTTATGAGAACACATCCATTCCCTTTCTTAGATTCATCACTATAGATAAAAAATATTTCTCCGATAGATCGTAGAGGTAGCATAGGTTCACTTACCAGCCTCCTCTACAGTTCTTGGAAAACTTATTCACACTCCTTTATCCATATAAACTTAACTCCCTTTCAAGTTAACATGGTTATTAGACTTCAATTGCATGAAAATTTTTCAGAATATTTTTATATTATCCCCCTAGACCCAGGAATCTATGAAGATCAGTTACAGTTGTAGTACGTGGACACTCCTCCATGGACATTGTCTTTGTTAGATCCACTGAGATTCATTAATTGGTCATTATGTGTCCAAAGAATTTGACTTTTAGTAACCAAATATCTCATTTTATAAATTTACTAAACTATATTTACTTCCTCAATGTTTTTAATATGACCCTTAGATGATCCTCATTCTCTTAATGAATTTTGGAATATATCATAATATATTCAATAAAAACTACCAAAAATTTATCAATGTAGTACCTAAATACTCTATTCATTAAATACATTAATATGAAAGGGGAATTAGTAAATATAAAGGGAATTACAAAAAACTTTTAATGACCATATCATATCTAAAAGGCTGTTTTTGATATTCCTTCTTTCATTACCCTTAATTGATGATACCTTGATCAGAGGTCAATCTTGGAGAATAATTGATCCCCTTAATGTTCGAAAAAAAGATCTTCAATCCTAGAGAGAGGATATTTGTTCTTTACTATCCTCTCATTAATCTCACTTTGGAAAACACATAGCCACATTGATCCATATTTATTTTTCATAAATATAACGAGTTCTCCCCAAGGAGACACACTTGTTCAAATAAATATATTCTACAAAAGATATTTTTTTTATTCTTTAATTCATCTAACTCCTTATATTTAAATATTGTCTTGGATCCATGTATGAGTTCATTTTTTAACCCCACCACTCATTCTGGGGGAGGTCCATGTAACACTTTTGGAAATACATTAATTTATTCTCAAACAATTAGTACATCTCTAATCCATAGAATTTCTATTTATTATTATTCTTCACCAATAATTTCAATAATGAAGGAAATAAGAAGGGGTTATTAGAAAAACTCAAGCTAGGATATCTCTCCTTTTAAAATAACCATAGATTTTCCATTCATGATAAAAAATCTCCTTAATTCTTACAGTTGATCTTGGAATTATACTTCGATAACCAATCCATCCCAAGTATGATGTAAAATTACACCATTGGAAGAACCAATGGGTTTTCAAAGAGATTTTAGTACCCAAATTTAATAGGGTAATACCTATATATATTTGATTCTTGAATATTTTATTAATTAGTTTTAACCAAAAACTATAAAACTAGAATTTTAGGGTTTAACATGATGTCTTTTGCAAACTCGAATGATATAAAATAATTCATAGAACCAAAACCAAACAATGTACTTTCTATATTTGAGTGTAATATTAGATTACATGCCATAAAAACATTTGGATCCTCTAATTCAGCATTTATGATTTCAAATGCACGACATTTATCCCTTGGCATATACTAAGGTTGACGATGGTTACCTTCTCTTATCATCTGATTTGAACATTGTTTTTTGAAATGTCCATACTCCCAACACATGAAGCATTACACAACATGTTGTGTTTTCACTCTCTTACCTTTTTCATTGGCATTCAGATGATGAGGCTTGAAAGCAGAATTATAGTTTCAACTTATATGGTCATCTTTTCCACACTTGTAGAAATTTCCACTTCCTTATAGGCAGTTCCCCAAATGATTTTCCACCTTTGTTTCATGTTGGTTGTTGTACTTTTTTCCCATTTAGATTCTTTCCAAAAAATGTCTCCATCATCCATTTTTATAATTATTTTTATCAGTCAAATTTGAATCTTTTAACTCCATTTAAATTTTGATTTCACATATTACTATCTCTTCATAACTCCTAATGTCTATGATTTCCAATTCTTTCCATAGATGGGGCCTGATTTTGCTAAATAATTGCTAGATATTCTCATCAAAATTGATGGAAAATATTGATGTGTATAGAAAAATCCTTGTAATGTTCATCTCATAATTCCCTATAGATTCATTTTATATTTGTTTCGTATCAAGGAAATCCATTTCCATCTTTGTGTGGAGGGTACAGGGAAAATACTTGTTGAAAAAGTCTTTTTTAATGTCTTTACATTCCATGGATTCCACCTCATCCTTTGACATCATGTTCTTAATAAATGTCCAGTATTGATCAGCCAATCCCTTTAAGAGATGTACTTTTATCATAACATTCTATTGGTCAAAGAAATGGAGTACACAAAATATATTTTATTTGGTATTAATCCCTTGTTCAACGATTAGTGGAATATTGGATCCACTAAAAATAGGTGGACTTTGACGCATGAAGGATTCAACTTCAAGTTTCTCCATCCATCCTGAAGTCAAACTCTCCACATAGTTTATGTTTTTATTCATGACCCAATTTAACTGATTCATCATGATCGTGAATTTTTCAACTCTATATCCTCCCATATTGGGAAGGTTATCATAGAATTGTTCATTGCATCTCTTATTTTCATGGTTCCTTCTATTTCTTTCCATTTTTATAGAAGAAGAAAACCTATGTGATAAAATTTTTACTATTGGGAATCTTAAAATAACAATTCTAAATGAATGATAAATCCAAAAAAATTATAATATCATACTTATAGGTTGATATACATAAATCTTAAAAAGTTTAAATTATCTATATATCATCCATAATGGTTTTTAAAAAGCATGTGATTACTGAATTTCATATCTTCTAGTTGTGTCAAACCATGTATATATCAAGGAATCTTTGTCATGCATTGGGTGATGATAGATTAAAATCTCAATGCGCCCTTTTTCAGGGTTTTTACCCCTAGGCCCAATTGTTTCAGATGCACATCCACTTGTAATATCCAAACATGGATTCCATTGCCTAAAAACCACATTTTTTATATTTCACCAAAATTTTAGAATGTTTTACCATATTAAGACCTATCACTAAGGTTATTACTAATAATTTTCTATTTATAATTTCCATGAATAACAAAACAATACATTTGATACCAACTATGTCATCTAACCTTTTTAATACATGACTTTAAACATAATTCCTTAACAAAAATTACATTAATAACTTTGAAATATCTTTTGAGGTCTAGTGTATGGGAATATTGGAACATAATACATGAATTACACAAGGAAAACATAAAAATTAACATTATTGAATACTTTTGAAATATTCCTTTGATAACCCATCATAGGTCACCTCACTGTAAGTAATTTCGAAGGGATTTACATCAATAGAAAAGGGTGAGCATAAAGACCAATAAATGATAAAAAAGGAAATAGAACATGAAAAATGATTATTGATAAAAAAGAGGAATAACATGAGATAATAATAATACATACATTATAAATAACATGGAAATGTGGCTATAATATAAAAATGATACATTTATAACCATATCCAAGGTTTTTCACCAACGTGTCATAAAACATAATTACTAATATTATTAACCAAGGTATCACAAAACATGTGATATCCAAAGATTAATTTATTACCCAATAAATTGAAGAGCTATCAGGTTCAACCCTTAATATGTCTTAATTCATGCTTTTAATGACCTGAAAACTTATTTTTTTAATTTACCTTCTTATATTTGTTATGTATTTAGTAATGTGGTATAATGAACATGCACCACATGATAAAATAAACTATATTATATTATATTAATTTTAACATTACATTCAGATATTAAAAGTGACCATAAGAATTGAAAGTGATACAATGGGACAATAAATAGAAAATAAGACAACAAGAATAGGTAAATATGGATCAGCTCAATTCCCCAAAATAATAGCACTCACGGAAAACACTGTAGAAATGGGGAATAATTTTAGCAATTAAATATATATTTTGAAAATGAAAATATATAACCTTTATATAAAATATAAGTGAATTAATAGTAAATTAAATATGTGGTATTTATAAGAAGTTGGGAACCCATATGACAATTACAAATATTACTATTTGAATAGTAACATAACCATTGTAATAGAAATCTGATAATTAAGAACAGTAACATGACTGTTAGCATAGTAGCCTCAACAATGGAAATGTAAAATAATATTTAGGTATCTTATAAACTAATAATATAGAATGTTTATATCATGATAAAAGTAAATAAGTATTTTAAAAATAATTTAAGTGTTTTTCTTTTTATGGACCATAAATATTTTAATCTCATTTTTATAGTAAATATAATATTTTAAAAGAGTGTTTATTTTATTAAAATAGATTTATAAATTAATATTATGTTGTATTATAATGATGAGATAATTTTATGAAACTTTAAATAAATTTATAAAGGGTCAAAAAATTGATTATAATATTAAAATCATAAATTTTTGAATAAATGGGGATTTTATTTAAAAATTATGTTTCTCATATATATAAAATTATTTTCATAAAATAAATTTCATTCTTAAAATCTGAAAATCAAAAACAAATTAGGGTTGATTTTTTGTATTTTTGTAAAATAGTTGAAATTTTGGGGAATAGTAAAATACAACAATATATGGTAAATTACATTATAAAAAAAATAAATGAATTTTTGAGTCATGACTGATGGAAGAACCCATTAGTTTGAAACCATATGCACAATTTATTGTATATTATCATAGGAATTAATAATATCGATAGTCTTGAGCTAAAATAATAACATGTTGAATATAATATTCAAAAGCACTTCTCTCCTCCCCTTATAAATATCAGCCATCACCAACCATTCTCATCACATCTTCTAAGCCTTGAAACTTCACAAATTTCTACCAAACTATCTTGTTGACTCCATCTAAATTATCATGAAAAAATTCATAAAATAAATAAATACCTAAACATATTTTTCCTAAAAACAAAGGAAGAAGAAGGTGGCAAAGACCCATAGATCCTGTGAACCTCCAAGTGGTATGTGATCATGTGACCATCATGAGGTCACAGGAAAGAACCATGTGCATAAAATATCCTATAAATAGTCCGAAAATTATTATCAACAAAGTTTTTATGCTCTCACGAAGGCACCTTGAACAATCACTAGCCAAGCGATGACAACCATATAAGCTCCCCCAGACATGAAAGTTTTAAACTGGTTGATACTTGAAAAACCATCCATAATTCCTTTCAAAAAAAATTGGAAAATATCCAAAAGTAAGGATCCTCTTGTGGTTATGAAGCTTATACAATGCATCACCAATGAGGAGAACGGCTATCCTTAACAACATTCAATCAAACTTCTGAACTCCCCAAACGTCATAAAATAGACAAGGGAAATAAATATGAAGGAAGAGGGAGCCTCTCACGACCATAAAAGTCATGAAATGTACTCTTGGTGATCCAAAAGACACCATGAGACCTCATTGACATGGCCACAACATCTCGTGAAATCCCATTGGCATGTCGTCATCATCACATAAAGGGACTTAGGTTTGTCTAGGAAACCTTGAACCCCCCCCCCCATGGATACTTAAGGACAAGCATATGGAATTGTCTATGAAAAGATCACACATCTCCACATAACCTTTTTTGGTCATCTGACAATTCACCAAGAGATAGAATTATTGTCCAGGAAAAAATTCAAGAAACCCCATTAACTCCCTATCCTTTTTAAAATAATAAAAAAGGAAATAAAAAAGGTAGGAGGTGGAAGCCTCACGTGGTTGTAAAAATATTGTGGCGCAATAAGGATTTATATAACATGATCTCACATGACCCCTCGTCAAGATGGTATAATATCAGGATGGCCCATTGAAAGGCCATCCTTGTCTTTGGGAAATTCCTAGAAAAGTCACATGAGGTCACGCGATGTACTTTCTATAGGTGCCCAGATATCGCGAAGGCACTTGGACATGTCAAACTAATAAGACAAAGATCCCTTGCAATGTATGTGTGATCAAACCAGTCCCCATTAATTTGAAATAATCCAACAAAGGAGGCGATGATGGGATGGTATTGTGGTTTCTGAAAGAAACATGATGCCCCTAGGGTGATCCATGACAGGGCCTCGTTAAGACATGTGATGTCAAAGCCCTTCACTGAATCCAACCTAGATTTTCATGATATGTTCCACACAAGGTAGGGAACAACTAGGTTGGTGATGCCTATAAGTCTCCCAAAGTAGCATGAAAAATGAAGCACTACTCTACGGATGAAGACTTTTCCTTCTAACATTTAGATGCACCGGAGCTAGAGAAGATTTCTCAGAGCGGCTGAGCTTCTGATCAGAAATCATTCCCTCTAGTTACAGTCCGGGGAACCAACATAGAAATCATGCTCCATGCATAAAGAACTATGCATGAACCCTCATAGATCATGTGAAAGAATTTTGGTAGGAAAGGTGAGGAAAATACCTCCCATCTACAAGACCATGAAAGACATAAAATATACTAACACTAAAAAAATCCAAGCAACTCACAATATAAAGGCTTAAACAAAGACTAATGATGGTGGAGTTATGCAAAGGACTCACACACTAACCCTCATGAACTTCCCGTGAACCACCCGAGACACACGATAACACCAGTACATATATCCCATATCTTGAAACGCTCCTTAGGTATACTATTTGGGTCATGAAAGGTCCTCTTAGGATTTCGAATCAAGTCACATGGTGCCCCTTAGGCATGCCACCCAAGTCTCACAAAACCCTCCAGGTTCAAAGTTAAAGTCTCAAAACGTCCTTCATATTTGTTGAATGACTCATATAATAACACCATCACGTGTTAGTTGAGCCTCACAATATCACCCAGGCATGGAGAATGGTTCTCGTAACACTCTGGAAAAAATCATCCAAGTATCACAAGGTCCCCTAGACATGTCATCCAGGACATGCAATACCCTCCGAGACAAGTCACATCAACTCTCACGACACCATCCAAGTGTGTATTCCTTCTCCCTTGATGAAACTAGAGTGTTCTAAATGGATCATTTGGAATACTCTAGACAAGACAATCAGGTTCATGAAATGTCTTCAAGGTCTAAATGATCAGGTTTTTTAGTGTACTCGGAAGACTCATCCTAGATCTTGTGATAACCCTCAGAAATGTCATTTAAGATATGTGACGTCCCTTGTAAATGTAAACTGGATTATATGATTTATTTAAGACATGCTAGGTAGATGCCCTCCGACATGTCAAACAAACAATCAAGGATTGTTAAGAAGGAAATCAAATCTTATCATGTAGGCAAGAAAGCCAGGTCAAAATGAAATCCTAGGGCTTGATAAATTTGTTCTCCCTTGGTGTGTAACCCTCATACATAGGAAAACGTCAGTGTGAAAGCCCTAAACTAGATAAATTTGAGGACTCTCATTCATTCCATAAACAGGATATATAGGATCCCTCTCCAAGGCCCAAGATCCATATTAACCATCCAAAGGGTTGTCTTAGTACATAAGTCCTGCATCCATAATTAGTTAGACTGATCATTTTCAATTCCTTATTCCTCACACCAAACATAGCACACATGGGATTAGGGAGATGAAATAATAATATAATTTTCATCATAAGCCTCTACTAAGGAATGTTAAATATCAAAGTGTAAGCCCTAATCAGAGGCATAATATGATATGCCAGGACTATAGGGAAACGTCAGTGTGTAATTCCTAATCAACTAAACTACAAGAACTTTGATTCCCGTAATAATGCAGATATGTAGGAAGCCTTCTTAAGGACCAAGTTAAAATAAAAACCTATTTTGATGTAATACCCATGTTTGTAAAATCTTAGCTATTGGGACCCAATCATTCCCATGGGATGATCACTCTACCTCATCCCACAGCGAACTAAGAAATAAACTAAACTACGATGACTCTGATTCCTTCCATAATTAGGATACATAGGAAGTATCATTGAGGCACGATCCCCATATTAAACCTCCTAATGGAATTTCTATAACACAATCCCCACATATCCATATGTAATGAATCTAAACACTTGTTATCGCTTGTTTCTCACACCAAGCATAACTCACATGGGATTAGGGAGTCATAATGAACACCTCATTTGTATCATGAATATCCAACATCAAGGGAAATCCTATTATATAATCCCAGATGAGTGGTATGATATACACACACCTACTGATATGGGAAACTACCTTGGGGACTGACCTGAGGGTGTGATCGAACTATGATAACTTTGATTCCTCCCATAACTAGGATACATAGGATGTCTCCTCGAGACTCAAGCTCAAATATTCAGTGCCTCAAAGCCCACACATATTTCCTCTTAAAATGATGTTAAATTTCATGGATTTAATGAACTATGTGGTTTTTTATTCTTATAATAACCATGATATATAGGATGCCTCATAATGGATCAATCATCTCCTCAGAATATTAATTAACTCCCTAAATGGTAGAAAATTTAGAAGTACCTAGTTATGTGGATTCAACATATAAAGAAACTATCCATATCTTTAAAAACAATAAAGAACATCAGATACATATATATGGATTTACTAATGAGATAACCTTCTCTTTGTTCATTGATGAGATCCATTTCATTTTTTATATAATGAGAATTAATCTATTATCATTTTTTTATAGTAAAAAGTCTCATACTGTGATTAGGAAGAGATTCACAAACATATAAAAAATCCACAAGATAGTCTCATAGTCGGAAACAATTCCCCTCAAAAGGGCATGATGAGCCTGAACTCCCATCCTATCGACTAATGTGAGTCCCTAAGAATCATTAGTTCTGAAACCCCAAATTACCACCAACCTTTTGAAAGTAGGTATATACCCAGTTATGGATGAAGAAACCATTAGGAGTTTATATTAAGAAGGAAAACTACCGAATGTCAATGATTGTGCCTGAAATTATACCCCCACATTCAACCATCAAGCCTTAATTGAACCCGCCTAAGTGAGGCTTTTTCGGTCATCTATTCTCAGTCAAAATAGAAATGGTGAACCCGATGTGAATATCTGAAATAAAAAATGATTATTTTATTATCCATCAGTCTATTTTGTTTCAAAAACATATGTAAACAGAAATGGTGAACCAGACATGAATATAAGAAATAACAAATTATTGGGTTATTATCTATAAGGCCATTTTTACACCATACACAAACCAAAATGGTGAACCTAGTGTGGATAACTAAAATAACAAATTATTGGGTTATTATCCGTTGATCTTTTTTTCACACTATACGCAAACAAAACTGGTAGGGTAATGACATGAAAATCTTAAATAACAAAATTATCAGTTAAACATGCTTCAATTTTTTTTTTCATATACTATACAAAAAAATCTGGTAAGATAGACAAGACTTTATAGTTTATCCTTGGTAACAGGGGTTCTCATGAAAAAAGTCCATCCTCATTTTTAAAATTCAAAACATGATTGGTAACCTTATTACTTATTATCTACATGACTATAGATACTTTCCTCATCAACAGCAACATGATCTGAGATAATGTCATCATCTAGTGACCATTCCATCATGTTAGTTGTGGTTATAACCCCAGTGGGTTTCAAAATGATCTCACCTTCTTGAAACCTTCAACGTTAGGTGGAAAACACATTGGGCCATAATTACATCTAAAATGGTTAAATACTAACCCTGGATGCTACCTATGAGGTTCTCCAAGAATTAAAACTGGTGATTCCACTTGGCCAGGGAAAGCTGCAGCTAAGTCAGTGTGCGTCATCAATATAGCCAACCCCTTTGGGAGTGTATCCCAAAATCATGACAACTTCCAAATTCAATATCTAATGGAGGTGTAAAGGAATAGAAATATGTATCCCTTTCAGTTCATGTTCCATAGTGGAGGGAACCAATAAACCTTCATTTCCAACATCATCCCACTGGTACCCACTAGTCGCCTATTGGGGGTACCACCCAACACACTACTGCCTTTGACACCCATGCATTGGAAGCAATGAAGAAAAATTGGGCAAAGAAGGAACTGGATATCCAATAGTGGGATCATATTCCCACCATGACTAATGATGTCTGCTAGTATATTGTAGTTGTAACCAGTGGGCATGCACATATCCTTTCTCACTCAGAACAAGTATGGGAGAATATTTATATATTAGTCATAGGGGAGGCACATATTCCTACCCCCATACATGAAATCCATCAACATATTTTAGTGGTACTGGGAAACACACATATTCATATCCCTACATCTAGGACAACTCAACACTTTGGTCATCATGAACAAGTGGCTTCTTTGGAGAAAGTTTACATTATTGGTCCCATCTAGGAGGATTATAATCATATTATATTAAGGTACGGGGTGTTTTACCAGGCTTATATCCTCATTCAAACTGGGGATCACTAGGTGAGAGCATCACATGCCTCAGTATAGAGGCACATGCCTATTAAAAAAGAACAACAACATATTCCAAAGGTCCATGTTTAGGCTCATATCCTAATTCTTTCCAAGGTTCACCAAGTGACAGTGGAGCATGCCTTGGGGAAGGCTCATATTTCTATCGAAGAAGTCCAATTAAGTACACCAAAGGACTTAGATTGGGTATAAATCATTGTTCTGGATGGGGATAACCATGTGAGAATGGAAAATGCCTCAAGACATTCTCATATTATTATAATTGAATCTTCCTGGCATATTCCAGCAGATCATGGAAGCCAGATGAATATTCCTACTTCCACCGATGAACGAATGCACCATCATCATTCCAAGGCAATATAGGAGGAGGCTCATATCCCATACCACATTCTAGAGGTCAATTGACATATTTCGGTGGGGAATGAATATTCGGACTAGGATTATATTCCTTCCCCAACTGGGGCTCACAAAGTGAGAGAAACCCATGCCTTGGGGCTATCTCATATTTTTTCCAAGAAATTCCCACAGTATATCCCAAAGGATAATGATTGGGATCATAATCCAGTCTTAACCAAGGCTCAATATATGATAATGGAACATACCTCAAGGCATGCTCATATTCCTATCAATAATGATACATCTCATCAGTATATTCCAGTAACTTCTCAGCAATAATCTCATACTCCCGCAACATCATACGATTACAAGAATGTTTTGAAAAATGGCATACATCAAGCTCATATCCCTGAACAATTTCAAAATTCAGGTCAAAATATTCAATCCATGACATAGAATGTGACCCATATTCCTAACCTTTTCAATGTTATTGTCCTTGAGGTATTTTGAGACACATTCACAACACCCCAAGGATCTTACAACACTTCAACCGAAGTAGAAGACGATCATTACCACAATATTACTCCTCATGGTAGTGTGGAGATAGATCACATAGACACTAATCATGAAATCCACCATTGTAAACCTCCCCAAAATTATATCTTCCACATAGAAGAAGATCCTCACCTTTCTGAGACACCTTTATATAGAGAGGTTTCCAATACTCCAATGCCTTTGTATAGAGAGGTGCTCGAAACATCGAGGTTAGCCTCATATCATTCCCCATAAACATCCAACAGAACTGCACTCTAGTGAGAAGGTGACCGATAGAATCAATATCTATGGTTTGATAAGATGGAGGTTTGTATGTCTGACGAAGAGGAGGATGACAATGACATATGGATACAGTTAGTTGGAAACAACCTCCCCATAAAGTTTTGGTCCATTTCTAATTCTAACTATGAGGTCCCATATGATCTAGAAAAGGATTACATGTCGTATCTAGGCCAAAATATATGTTAATCATCATTGGATAAGTCTAGAAACCTCCCTTATCCAAGATACAAGGTTCAACTTCATACCATCAAGATAATAAATTTCCAGCTAGACCTGGATGCTATCTCCATGGCCTGAGATCCAAAACTAGAGTAAGATAGTGAAAATTTTCAACACTCTTTCCACCATTGATTCACAACCCTTCGACGACTTATCTCTCAATCCACATCATCCATATTTATTTCGGGATGGAGAAAGTATGTAGGGTTACACTTTTCCTCACTTGTGGATCAAAAAATCCTCTAAGTTATGGTGTCTTGTAATTTCATAGCCTTTTATAAAATTAGAGGAATGGGTAACACTCAAGACAGTTAGCCACTACAATAGAATTTACTAACTTCAAATATTCCCAGACATCATAAATAGAGGGAGAGGATAGAGGTCATACCTTTGAACTGGGCCCCTCAAAGAAATAGGAATGTATTTCAGACACAAGGGGGGGGGTGATGTTGTGATTAGCTGTACAACTTTCTGAATATAATGATTCCCACTATGGGATTCTCTCACGCCCATCTCCCATGTGAGCACAACTATGCCACATAAAATGGTCCACCATAGTAGCATCCATATCATTTTTTTGGAGAAGACATAGCTCATCGGTCCAAGGGAATATCTACCACCACCTCCACCACTAGAATCATCAATTCCCGAGAGGATTAATGAAATGTAGGTGGTAGATGAAAAAAATCCCAACCCACTAGTATGGTGGAATTTATTTCTCAATCACCCTCCCCAGGTTCATCATCCCCTGAGAGGGTCTTGGGGAAATCAATGATGATTCTATATCAACCGCATACCAAGAGGTTGGGGGAATTTATATATTAATTTCCTTCCTCATATTCATCAAATCCTCAACTAGAATCATCATATCCTCAATAAAAGGACCAATCAATTCCAATTGTGTCCTCAAATAACCCCCAACCCACAAGGCTGTGGTATTTTCATCATCATCATCACCATAAAGAGAATCAATATTATCTATGTTAGGAGGTAAAAACCAATGGTCAGTGTCCCATCCATTCCTACCACTGAAAGAAAAACCTATGTTATTCAGGACCCACTTAGAAAACAGGACTAAAAAAATCCCACAAGGTCACAATTTATAAACCAAGATAGGAGGAGCATATGGAAAATGTGATCAGACCCCATTGGGGTCGTAAGACAAAAATCCTCAACAAGATCCACCCCACCAAATTGAATCCTCATCAGATGAAGAACTCAAATTTTGTTCTGTCAATGTGATACAATTCGTAGACCCCATCTCCAATGATAAACATGCCTCAAAATATATGTTCACAGCATATAAATGGGGAATGGGAGGCTTCCATCTCTTTAACCAAGGATACAGGTGACAATGCAGATGTGGTCAGATCCAATATTCTGGTCATGTACCCATGGAGAATATATATGCAACTGAGACCCATGGTAAGTGCTCCCGCAGGCTCAAAAAAGGCATGGAGGCATCCCAGAACCTTCCATCAGTCATACAAACCCAGTTGTCTTGCATGACTGCCTAGAAGGTTTTAAATTATTCAATCAATCGACATAGTATGGATGTTAGACATGACATGTGTTGTGGTAATTAAATTCCCCTTCAACCTCTACATAATCACAAGAACTGTCCACCTCAAATTCATCATCCCCTGAGCCACATATCAAGGAGAAACCCTAAATTGAGAAGCACAAAACTATGGCACAAAAGTACACCATTCTGAAACAGTTGGTGGTGGTCACAACAATGATCTCAATCCTCTATGTTCTCTATCTTTCAAAATTACTCAGGAAGGCACTTTTTGAATCCCTCTTGATCCCATAGAAGATTGATATAGAAGTCACTGCAGCCGAAGTTTATCAAGTGGAGACCATGCCATCAGAATGTCAGGTCACCATCTCTTTCACTGACCAGGATTAAGAAAAGTTCATCCAAGGACACATCAAGAACCTATATTTTTTCAAGAAGACTCAATAATTCCAATATTCGAAGGTACTTGGTTTATAATGGTTCTAGGATCATCTACATCCTGGTTCGAACCATTGATATTTGGGATATATCAAATTGGATTTGTGTCCCACAAAGCAACCCTTTCAAGGACATGAAAAATGTGAGAAAACCCCTCTTAGGAACATCAAGATCAAAGCTTATTTTTGGGATCTCATGTCTAATTATAAGTTTATAGTTATCCAAAAAAACACTACATACAATGTTCTCCTCAGAATAACCTAACACCATAGCCACCTAGAATTTCCTTCAACATTCTATTAGTGTTTGATGTACCCCATGATGAAAAGGTCAACATACTTCATGGTGATAGTTCCACTCTTAGAATTATGGATCCACTTATGCTAAAGCATAATTTTACAAAAGGGTAGGAAAATAATTGATATTCAATTATGATATATAGGTTGCATCCTCCAATGTCTTGGCCACCACCCATTAAAATAATTGGAGCATGATCTCCATCGACTGTGTGCTCCCCATAAATATAGTCTAGGTGATAGACACAACCCAGATGTCTAAGATCCTACTTTCCCTACAGAAAGTGTAAAATACAATCATCTTCAGTATCTCTCTGTAATTAATTTGGTAGAAGTGGGAGATAATGTCTCTTCTCCATGCCTCTCTTACCCCGATAGTGATAGAGATGCCCCCAGATTTAAAAATTCTTCTAGCAATGACTCCACATACTCAAAGATGGAAGAAGATGAGAATAACCTCAAGAACACCCCTCCCATTTTTGAGGAAGGTGTCTCCACCACCATCGATGAGATTAGACAGATAAATTTTGGAATAAAATAGGAATCATGACCTACATTGATTAGGGACACCATCCCCCCAAAGAGAAAGATAGGTACATCGTATTTATGAACAAACATTGATATGTGTTCTCTTGGAACTATACAAAAATTCCTGGACTGAATCCAAATGTGGCCACACACCATCTTGACTTACCTGAATACAATTGAGGATTCAAGCATGCAGGTAGGAGGATTGACCCCTCTAATTCCATAAATGTATAGGCAGAAGTTGAAAAATTTATAAAATCCAACACTGTCCGAGAATTGGAATACCCACGATGGATTTACAACATCATCCTCATCATGAAAAAGAACAGGTTGATTAGGGCCCTCATTTATTTTAGAGACCTTAAACAGAAATTACTGAAAGATGATTTTCAATTTACAATCATATAACTCTTTATCTATGAAACCTATAGCTTCCAAGACCTCTCATTCATGTATGGGTATTTAGGATACCATCAAATAAATATTCCCCCTAAAGATGATGAATCCACTTGCATATGTGCGACTCTGAGGATATTTTTCTATAATGTAATGCACTTTGGCTTGAGGAACGTTCTCTCCACACACAAAAATTCCATGAATCATATCATGAAGACATTATTTGTAAGAACAAACTAATGTTAGGCTGACGACTTGGTGGTCAAATCTAGATAGTGATGTGATCACTTCATGGATCTCCAAACAATCATTGATAAGATTTGGAAAAACAATCTGAAGAAGAATTTTCTGAAACGTGCTTCCAGGGTAACATCAAGGAAGTTCCTTTTCTTTTTGGTATGTCACCATGAAATCAAGATAAACCCAGAGAAGAATAGTTCTATTTTAGAAATTTCACCCCTAGAAACCTCAAATAACTGATGGGGCTCCAAGGGAACCTCACTTATATTTGGTGTTTTATAGAAAACTTGGCCGGAAAATATCCCCCCTTCACCAAGATAATGAAGAGAGGAATCATCTATAAATGGGACAATGAATAAAAAAATACTTTGAATATCTCACAATGTATCTACTACACCCACCCATTATGATGCCTCCGGTGGAAGGGTGGTCACTCATATTGTATGTGGCCGCTAGGCAATGCTCACTGGGCACCCTCCTCTCATAGAAAAATGATACGGGGAGTGAGAAAAGTCTCAAAAATCTTAGTAGAATAGTACTAGGTACTGAGACCCGATACTCTGATGTCGAGAAGAACTTCCTTTCACTCATATTCATAGTGAAAAATCCAAGGCATTACTCATAGTACCACCATTTCAACTTGGTATCTCGTCTTGATTTTCTTAAGTAAATCAATTGTCGACCAATGTTAACTAAGAATTTGGCCCAATGTGTGGTCATTCGGTAGTAATACAACATTCAGTTTGTATCAGAAAAATTGGTTAAAGGGAAATCCCTGGAATATTTCCTTAAAACACATTCTACCTTGGAGAATACACCACTAGACACTGATCTTCCGGATGAGGAGGTATTATATTCCCATGAAACTCCCCAGATATGGGATATGTATTTTTATGGCACCTCCTAGAGTCTTATTAGCAGAAGGATTGAAGACCTAAAGCATAATCAGGTTGTCTTAGGGGTTTTTTTGTCTCTCCAGACAACAAAATTTTCCCCTACTCTTTCTCACAATCAGAATACTGCATGAATAATGAGTAACAATACAAAGACCACATCGTTGGGTTATAACTATCCCTATTGCTACAAATAGATTTCCTAGATATCAAATGGTACTCAGATCTAGAGATAAAGCATATTAATGGAGAATATTCTATAAAAATGGAATAAAAGGCCCCTCTTACTTGAAACATTAGGGGATTAATAGAATAGTTCCCTTTTGGTACCACATTACATCATGTTCCTTGATCACATAATTCTTGCAACGACACATTGGATAATGCAACCACCGTCCCAAATGACCCCGGTCAGGATGAAGCAATCTCTTGTATCACACATCATAGAATGGTCTCATCAATTATCGTATGTGATATGAAATAAATAAAGTAGTTCAACACTTCCCCAAATCTTGATGAACCAACATTAAATACTATAAGGATGGATAATATAATTGTTTATATTCAAAATGGGACTCTTCTAGTAGAATAATCCAGAAGGTATTATATTTAGTGATGTATGGAAAATTTTACCCTATGGGATGGAATAAATGAGCAAAAAGTCCACTAGAAGTGAGGAGTTGATGAAATAATCCTTAGATGCATAACATAAGGAGATATACTCTTCATCATGGAAGAAGTACATGTAGGTTACTACGACGCTCATTAGTCTAGGAATATTATCTCCCACCAAATCATTAGGATGGGTTACTTTTAGAAAACCATGATACAAGACTTTGTGGAATTACCAATGAAATTTTATGCATGGAAGATCCATTAATCATTCATCCATCAACCCCCATAATTTCTACATACAACTAAATATTCCTGGTCGTTCACCGTTGGTGGAATGGATGTTGTGGGACCATATCCCCTAGTCACAACTAAGCAGTTTAAGTACATTCTTACTGCTACCAACTTCTTTTCCAAATTGGATGAGGCATTAACCCTCAAGGATATTGGGAAAAAGAACATAATAAACATTGTAAAGTCCCATATCATCACAAAGTTCATAGTTCCTCACACAATATCGATAGACAATGACACCAACTTCTATTCTACAAAGTTGAAAAAGCTATACTAAGAATACAACATTACGTCCAATCACTAATCTCACTATCATTAAGTGGAAAATGGACAGATAGAGGCCTTAAATAAGACTCTATAAAATACACTCTAGAATATTTTGAACATTTATAATAAGTCTTTTTATGACAATATCTTCAATGATTTAGGGGAATACTGTACCACCATGTGCACTGCTACACAAGAAACGCCATACTCATTGGTGCATGAGATCGGGGATGTTTTCCCAATAGAATTCTAGATTCCTTCACTCTTAATAGCCATCTGAAGATAGATCTCATAGGGTGAGCAATCAGAAAAGTGGCTCGATGAATTGGAGTCTCTCAGTGAGAACATGTTGAGTACATTTAACAAAATTTAGGTCCATTAGAATTGGATCACACAAGCCTTCAACAACACGGTTCACCTCTATTCATTTCTCCAAGGGGAACTGGTTCCAGTGCTCAATTATACTAGTTAAGAATCCTCTAATAGGAGAACCCAAATGTGAAGGACCTTACATCATACATAATGTCTATCAGATCAGGGGTTACTCATTGGACACAATGGATGGGTAATGTGTTACACCACCCACCAATGAGATATTTATCAACAAATAATTTACATAACTGTCTTCACATGGTCATCTACATATGATTAAGTCCTATCATTCATCCTGGTTACATGATGGTAAACTGTACAAGTTTCTTTTTTACCATAGTACGTTAAACTACATGGATGAGGTAATTTCCACATGACATTAAACTGCACAGGTTTTCTAGAAATATGTGTGACTTGATTCCTTCTATCGTAGAAGATGTAGTGATTCCCAAACCACTAATTGTGGGACCAGACACAACATTCACTTTATTTCATGTTAGGTGACCCTCATCCTTACTCCATTATGTAAAACTGCATGGACCCATGAACTCCATATTCATTCACATTAAGTGATCCAATTCCTTACCACATGATGTTAAACTTCACGAAATATGTCTTTTCTCCCCAATGTTAAACTGTATGGGTTTCTGAGAACTACATATGGTCTGATTATCATTTCCAATTGAGATACTTAGGGATGCCTCGATCCTATATCGTGGTTCATAAAACACATGATACAAAATACCACTGTAATATCAGCATATTTCCTCTTCACTGTAATAGAAACCCTCTCCATTTCTTGTTTCTCACACCGAGCATATCATATATGAACATTGGAATTTCAGTAAGGGTTTACACCACACAAGAAAAGGAATTTAAGTTCATGAATGGGTCATCATGGTCCTGAATGATATAAATTAAAATGAAATCCATGAGTCCATACCACATGATGTTAAAATACATGGTTGATGTCCTTTTCAATACAAAAACAACACATTCCAAAGGACCTTCCCAAGAGGACCACTATTGTTGGTGTTGGTCTCCTACCACACCTCCCCTCAAGAAATACATTTTTCTTAATTTCTATCATTATATGATATGTAGTGACACCCATATTTTCATGCATGGGTCCATCAGAAATACCAATTTTCATGTCGATAAGCCCATATACTTTTCAAATGAAGCTAAAATACACAGAACCTTGAGAACTACATGTGTCTTGATTCCTATCATCACATGATACATAGTGACACTCATATCTCTAATCCTGGGCCCATCTGCAACAATTGATGGAAATGAAGCCCACATCTGTGTATTGGTTAGATCAGCATAGATAGTTTTCCATTTGATAAATAAACATTACTTGATTTCCATCCTTATAGGATATGTAGTGATTCCCTAATCTCCAACTCTGGGTCCAGTCACAATAAACAAGTATAAAAAATCCCTCTTTGTGCATGGGTCAGACTTGCACAGAATACATTCTTAAGAAGTACATGTTTCCTAATTCCTATCACAACAGGATACATATTTACGAATAGATATCTGATACTAGGCCCAAATACATCAACTAATAAAAAAATGTACCCCTGCTACATAAGGGTTAAGTCATACAAGCTCATTTGTCCTATGTATGAGTCAAATATCCATATGGCGTGCTTGTGCACACGATATATCATGCCCAAACATTCACATATGGGATACCACATCCTTTCCACATGAAGTTAAAATTAAAGGAAAAAATATTGGTTGCATGAAATTAAAACTAAACAACAAAACCATCCTTACCGCACACCATTAAACTGCCTAAAAATTTTCCTTACTGCATGACAAAAAACTGAGCCAAACATGTCCTCACTGCATGAAATAAAACTACAAGGAAGAAAATATGTCCTCACTACATTAAAATAAACTATTAAGACCTACACCCATGTTTCATCATTTATCAAAATAACCACAATAGAATCACCCTATTCTAACAGTGTACAGGGTGATTCCATAAACTTTTAAGCATGTTAATCCATAAACAATACTTCATGACTCAAGAAATTCAGGTTTCCTCTAATAATTCATGGCACTTGAAAAAATACCCAACATCAAGGGACCCTTTTCTTGAATATTCATGTATGCCTATGACTTATACATATTCGTCTTTGTTCACTAACCAAATGTGTCAGTCTATAAAAAGGTCTTTCTGATCCTTGTGAGCTCAAAAATCAATGTGGTAGAACTCAACACCTATGTGTGATCTAAACTGCTCCCAGTATAAATGTCTCGTACCATTACTCATGACCTGAGAACCTCAATCCATGACTTACCATATTTCTATATCCTGATCAAAAGGACAATGGGGAACTCTTGACCAAAGGTATCCTAATTAGGCCCCTGTGCATCATCCCCATATTAGGTTCATGTGTGTCACAACCTTAAACTGCCTACACATTGTTCAAAGCTATATGAACTAAAAATATAGCCTATAATAATCCAAATTTCACGAAATTAAATTACTAGTGAATGAGATAAAAAACTTTTTAGGTCTAGAACACTCAAAGTGTGCCCTCAATAAAATCCAAGACATCACATTCTAAACTATTATTCTCTAGAGTTTAGGAAAAAATTAGGGTGAAAATAAATGAGGCATAAATATAATATGGTCTATTACATAGTCCTAGTAAAAGCCAAGCTATTTTCATTGGAATCCCCTAGTCTAAGAAAATGATAGAGTAATGATTTGTCACATCTCCTCACTATGAGAATATGTTCTCTAGGTAGTGACTCAACTTTTAGGGTGCTCGAACCCTTCTGGGATATTACACTTTCCACAATTCACACTTAATGATTTGGGAGCCCCATATCACCACAAACTTCCATGTACCTTGAAAATGATAATTAGCATGAAGGGAAATATTTATTTACTATGAATGCATGCTTATGGATCCTTCATATGCGCCTATGGTCGTCAACAAAATATGTCAATCTAAAACAAAAGAATTTTTGATCCATGTGTGCCCTAATATAACCATGGAAGAACATAACACCTCAGTGTGATCTGAACTACTCCCAACCGAACCTTTCTATATCATCCTCCTTACCTGAAAACTTTGGGCAATGATTTAAAATATTTGTACCAAACTATCCAAGAAGATTTGATATCCTCGACGTTATGTCACCATGTTTTTTACACTTCTTCATGTACGGAATATGATGCATCATTCCCAAAAAATTTATGTCCCATACATCATGATTCAAACCCATATGGTTTAGGTATCAAGTTTCACAATCAATATTTGATCTACCCTAGGGTGTCATAACCCTTCCTAGACGGCTTTCCTCCCATAACCAACTTCATCATATTACAATTTTAGTCTTAATAAATATTTCATGGGCCTTAGAAGGAGTGGATATCACCTTTCTATTTACCATGATACCAACACATAAGGGCCTTGAACTTCCAAATAAAGGTATATCCTCCTTTCCAAAAAAGATTTTTGATCCTTGTGAGCCCTAGAAACACCACTACAGAACCCAGAACCTCCGAGTTCTACGAGTCTTCACCAGTATGTTTGATCCATCCCATATTCACAGACTCAACCTTTTGTGTTATGATTTATATCACCCACAATCCAACTATCCAAGAGAACCTAGCATCCTTAGTATTTCTCCCTCAACTGATATTACCACACAATCCTAGCACAACCCTTAGAAAACAATTGATACACCTCAGTTTTTCAATACTCCAGATGCATAATGGATTTCATGTAACAACCATAGGCACCTTATCCTTGAAATAAAGGATCCATAATCCTTGTGATTCTCAATAACACCATAGTAGAACCCAACATCTTATTATGTTTCGAGTAATTCCTGGCATGTCTGTACCATATTACATGGTAACTAAGAAGATCTGTTCTAAAAGACCCTAAACTATAATGATGAAAATGTATAATCTAAAAAAACATAATCTAAGGTGATAAAATGTTCTAAGATAAAGGTCTATAAACTATAGTGATAAAATGGTCCAAGCTAAAAGACCCTAAACTAAATAAATAGAAGGTATGAGCTAAAAGTCCCTAAACTAAATCTATATATGGTCTCAAGTAAAATATCATAAACTATATCAGTAGAAGGTCTGATCTAGAAGACCCTAAAATACATCAATAGAAGGTATGAGATAAAATAAACTAAATTAAATCTATAGAAGGTCTGAGCTAAAAAAACCCTAAACTATAAGGTCTGAGATAAAATACTCTAAACTACAATGATAGAAGGTCTGAACTAAAAGTCCCTAAACTAAAGAGATAAATGATTTGAGCTAAAATACCCTAAACTAAATATATAGAAGTTCTGAATTAAAAGTCCCAAAACTAAATTTATTGAATGGACAAGCTAAAATACCCTAAACTACAGCGATAGATAGTTCGATCTAAAATACCCTAAACAAAAGAGATAGAAGGTTTGACCTAAAATACCCTAAACTAAATTTATAGATGTTTTTAGCTAAAAGAACCTAAAATATAGTGATAGGATTCCCAAGATAAAATACCCTAAAACTAAAACACACCAATGATTTAGTATTCAAGAATAGAAGAGATTTAGAGGCCCACCATATGTCCCTACTAAAAATCAAGCTACTTACACCACAGACATAAGAAGGAATTTACATTACTTAGAAACATGAACTCTTCTCCATGGATGTTGCTCCTGAGGGGGGAATTTGTTGATGCCCACCAAATGATCATCTAAAATTTTGAAAAAAGAAGAAATACTAGATCAATTGTATTGTTTTCCCCACAAAAACAAAGGAAGAAGAAGGTGGAAAATACCAATAGATCATGTTAACCTACAATGGACACATGATCATATGACCATCATGATGTCACTCGAAGGTACCATTCACAAAAATATCCTAGAGAGAGTCCTTCAAAGTCCCATATACAAAGTCCTTTTACTATCGCAAAGGAAAACCATACAATCCCTGTCCATGAAGTGATATCCAGATAAGATCCCCCAGAAACACTAGTTGTTAATTGGTGGATTCCTGAAAAACAATCCCGTTGTTTTTGAAAATAGAAGGAAATGTCAAAAAGGAGGGAGCCTTTGTTGGTCACGAAGCTCACATGATGCATCACCAATTAGGAGAATGTTTGACCTTGAGAACATTCAAATAAAATAAAAAAATCCCAAAACATTGTAAAATAAACAAGGGAAATAAATAAGGAGGATATGTTAGACTCTTTTGGTCATAAAAGTAACATGATGCACCCATAGCGATCTGTAAGACACCGCGAGACCCCAGTGACATGCCCAACTCATCTCTTGAATGCCCACCGACATGTCTTCCTCATCATGTGAATGGACTCAGGTATGTACAAGAAACCTTGTGATCCCCCTTTGAACCCTTAATGAAAATCATATAGAATTGTGTATGAAATTCTCTCACATATCCAGAAGACATTTTTTTCATGAGAAGCATCACCAAGAGGTAAAATGATTGTACTTAAAAAAATTCAAGCAACCTTGCGAACTACCTAACATTTTTAAAATAAAAAATGGAAATAAAAAAGGGAGGGGGAAGAAGCCTCTCACGATCATTAAAATATTTCAGTGTGCTAAGGGTGTCTATTGTACGGTATTGCATGTACCATAATCCTGACGGTATAATCTCATGAAGGCCCCTAGAAAATCCATATTTGTCTCATGGAAAGTCCTAGAAAAGTCACATGAGTTCATGTGAAGGAATTTTAATAGGAGACCTAATATCAGGAAGGAACTTATAAATTTAAAATAGACAAGATGAAGGTCAATTGTCATGTCCACATGATCAAACAAGACCCCATTAATTTGAAATAATCCAATAAAGGAGGAGATTATGGGTTGATATTGTTGTCTCTAAAAGACATGTGATGCCCCCAGGGTGATCCATGGTAGGACCTCATGAATACGCGTGACATAAAAGAAATTCCCTAACTCCATCCTATATTCAAGTGATATGTGATGCCCAAGGAAGAGAAAAACTAGTGTGTCTAGGCCTATAAATCCCCCACCTCATCATGAAAAATGCATCAGTACTCTTCAGGTTAAGAGTATGACATCTCACATCCAGAGGCACAAATACTAGAAAAGATTTCTCAGAGAGTCTGAGCATGCAAATGAAAAAACCTCCAATAAGGTAAGGACTGGTTAACAACCAGATTTATTCATGTGCCTTCATAAAGAACCTCACTTGATCAACAATAGATCATGTGAATGACTTCTAGTAGGAAACATGAGGAAAATCCCACCCATATTCCAGATTACTTGAGACTTAAAATAAACTAACACTAAAAAAATATAAGGCATTAATAGTATAAAGGATAGAACAACTAATAAATGTGGGAGAATTATGAGAAGTAAAAACATGATGACCCTCATGTGCTTCACATGAACCACTTGGGACTTGCGACAACATAAGGACATGTCTCCTAGATCTCATGACACCCCTTTAGTATAAAGTTTGGGTCTTGTGAGGTCCTCTGGGAATGTTAAATCACGTCACATGGTGCCCCTCAGGCATGCAACCCATGTGTCAAAAAACCCTCAGGGTTCACCATTCAAGTCTAGTGATGTCCTAAAGACATGTCTTCCGACACATATAAAGACACCATCACCTGTTAGTTGAGCCTCATGATAGAACTCAGGCATGACTAATGGTTCTTCTTATGCTCTCCTGGAATGTCATCCATGTCTTATGATGTCCCCAAGACATGTCATCCAGGACATGTGACTCCCTTTGATAAATGTATCATTGACTCTCCTAATTCCCTCCAAGTGTTTTAGTCAGCCGGGGTTATGTGATGGCTTACAAGGTTGACCGGTTTGGTATTGTGATGTCCTATAAATGATTCATCCTTGTTCATGATATGACCCTCATACATTACATCTAAGATATGCAACATCCCTTAGAAAAATCAAATGGATTATATGATTTCCTTAAGGCATGTCAAACAGACATTCTCCGACATGTCAAGCAGACAATCAAGGCATGTCAACCGGGCAATCAATTCATGTCATACATGAATTCAAGATGGGTCAAAAGGTTATATTAGGGATTGATAACATTTTTCACCCTTGGTGTGTATGACCTAACCATAGGTAAAAAACAGTGTCAAATCCCATATCTAGTGGACTACTAGGACTATGATTCCTTCCATAAACAGGATACATAGGATGCCTCTCAGAGGACCAAGCTCCATATTAACCATCCAAAGAGTTTTCTATGTACATATTTCTCATGTCCATAAGAAGTGATACAAATAATTTTCCATCCCTTGTTTTTCACACCAAGAATAGCTCACGTGGGCTTAGGGAGCTACAATAGTCATATCAATTGCATCATAATCCTCTACCTTAGAAATGGAAATCATAGAGTGTAGGACCTGATCAGAGGCATAATAGGATACATATCAACTATAGGGAAGCATCACTGTGTAAGACCAAATCAACTGAAATATGATAACCATGATTCCTACAATAGAAAGGATAAGCAGGACACCTTACTAAGGCCCAATATCAAATAAACAACTATTTTGATATAATCCCCATGTCTTCAAAAACTCAACCATTGGGACCCAATCATTACCATGGGATGATCACTCTAAATCACCTCTTAGTAGACTGATAAATAGACTAAAATATGATGACTCTGATTCCTTCTATAATCAGGATATGTAGGAAATCTCTTCATGGCCCATATTAATCATTCCAAGGGATGTCCCAATACAAAAGTCCCCCACATCCATATGCAATGATGCTGATCACTTAATACCGCTTGTTTCTTTCACTGATCATAGATCACATGGTCTTAGGGAGTCGCAATGAACACCTCATTAGCATTATTAATATCCACCATCCAAGGAAATCCCAGTATGTAAGCCCAGATAAGTGGCATGATATAAACACCCCTACACATATGGGAATATACCTTGAGGCTAGTCTCGAGGGTGTTATCAAACTATGATAACTATGATTCCTTCCATAACTAGGATATATAGGACATATCCTTGAGACTCAAGCTCAAACATCTGGTGCCTCAGTTCCCATAGATATATCCTCTCAGCTTGACTTTAAACTACAAGGGTTTAAATAACTATGTGGGTTTTAATTCCCACAATAACTAGTATAAGTAGGATGCCTCATAATAACTCAATCCTCTCCTTAGAATATTAACTAAATCCCTACATTGAAGAAAATTATGAAGTGCCTAGTTATTTGTATTTAGTTTATAATTCATCTATCCATCACTTGGAAATGGATGAAGAACCTTCGAAACATAAATATGGATTCATTAATGAGATCACCTTTTCTCTGATCATTAATGGGATCCCCTTTCATTTATTTTCAAATAGAATTATCCTATAATTGTTTTGTTAGGGTAACCCGTCTCATATAAATATTAATAATTGGTTGACAAAAATATCTTAAATCTATAAGAGAGTCCTGGAGTAGGCAACGATTCCCCCAAAAAGGGTGTGATGAGCCTGACCTCTCATCATCTCAACCAATGTGAGTCCATAAGAATCACTGGGTCTAAAATCCCAACTGACCACCTACATTTCAAAGGTAATTTTGTACCTAGTTATGGATGAGGGAACCATTGGGAGGTTTTATTAAGAATGTCAATGACCTAATGTTAATGATTGTTCATGAAATGAAACTCTGCAGAATAAACCATCAATTCCCAACCAAACCTGCCTCAACGATGATTTCTCAGTCATCTCTTACCCATAAAAACATCACTCCTCACCACTCTATCCACATTTTAGTGTTTCTGGCCTCACCAAAATAAAAATTTCATTTTCTTAAGTAGTGTTTCAAGGAGGCGACATTTAAGAGGTAATATTCTCAATTTACCTCTTATAAATTCATTTTTTATTCTACCTAATCCTCACCACCCTCATAAAATATATAATAATAACTAAAGTAAAATATATATAATGGAATTATATATATATAATTTAATATCCATTACCCACCCCTTTTCATCTCTTATTCAAAGAAAAATGAAATCATTGTCCATATTATGCCAGTTCACTGCCTTCATCGACGATGATTTTTTTTTCACTACAACCTTCATGGGATATTTAAATTAAATTATAATAGATTAAAATTAACTTATTATGAATATTATATATTTTTTGATATTTTGAAAAGAATACAATACCATGATATCAAATAAAAAAATCTAGATTGTGATGCTCGGTAAAATTACCAAAATTAACAAACCATTTAACAATATTGTTTTTACTAAATAGATCATACATATGTTAGAAAAAATGATATATAGAACCATTTAAAATTATATAAGTGCATGATACAATTTCATTTCACTTATATTGTTTTATTCCCATTTGAAAGTAACTTCCATATGTATATACAAGTGATCCGACCGGGGAACCATGAAATGAACACTCTTAGAAAAACATAATTAGACATTATATCTCATTGAAATGGTCATAAAGGAACATAATAAATTATAATAAGTCAAATGTATATGAATATATTTTAAAATTAAGTAATAAATGAATTTAATTTGATTATTCAGGACATTTATCAAAAGTGCAGAACAATTCTAGAACATAAGGTAAGGGATCTCTATGAACCACCCTTTTTCATTGGGTCATTAACTCTATCACTAACTCACTTTTTCTCTCTATTTTATGTTATAAAATTATTATAATTATTTTATATGTGCATTCTACATGTATAGCTTGATTATTATACCTTTCTTTGATAGGTTAATACATCTTATAAGTTCTTTTCTAAAATAAAACTCATTTATATCCATGGGTGTTTTTTATGTTTATGCCTTAAGATTTATTCCCTTTTGTGGAGAACATGAGCTTGTATATGTTATGATGGGTGTACATATATAGTGATATAACTCCTTGAATAGTGTTTTAGTCTCATGAGACATCATGTACGGTATTATGGAGTAAACTTAATCCATTATGAGACTCTATCCACTATGTGTCGTTGTCTCGGTGGTTATCCTCAAGACTCATGTTTATGAAATGTTATATATTGATGTCACTTTCCTATATTGTCATCATGATATGATACCATGATATTTGTGTTATTATATAATATGTTTATTCATGAGTCTGTATTATTTAAGATATCATTTTATGACTTTTGATTAATATTATATACCTCTATCATGTTTATTCCATTACTAAACTTTATAACTCAACCTTTTATTTTATGTATTCCCTGAGATATCCTGCATAGTTTTAGGAGGTCAAAAGGATTTTTGATCTCATTAAGGAAGATAAAATGAAGATGTTATATTTAGTTTCATGTTGATGTGTTATGTACCTAGTATGCCAATGAAACAAGGCTTTTTTATCCTTTGATTATATTTAATATATATATATATATTTAAAATCATGTAATAATATTTGTAAATCGATTCAGTCACTATAATGAGAGACACATTTATCATAATAAATCATTTCATGAATAACCCAATGAGAATAAAGAATAAGTTTCATATATAAACATTGAGTAGAGAAGTTCTTAAAGACCTAACATTACCTCATTTTTAACCCACAAAAAGGGAATGTGAGTTTCATACATTTAAATCCCCGATAAATAAAATACATTTACATTTTGGTGAATAATCATGGATAAATATTGATTTTAGTTATTCACTATATAATAACACATCATGTATAAGAGAGAAATTCAAGAAATGAATTTGACAGCATGACGATACACATGGATTAAGGAAAGGGCATAATGGGATGGAAGAAAAGTCTCCCATTAGTAAAATACTATTTTGAAAATAATTAGATAATAAGAATGTTATGAAAATAAATAAATACAAAATTTACAAAACATACTAAAAGAGTCATTTGAATGGAAAAGAAGAAGTGGAGAATTCTCTTATCCTGTACAGTTGCTTCCTAGAACATGAGGATGACACCTCAAGACCAGAAATCACCAGAAATTCACCAGAAAAATCACCAGAAATTCATTGATAATTTTTTTTATAGTGGATAGGAATGGTGGTATTGGTGGGTATTTATATTAAAAGATGTGGAATTGTTTAATAATTTCTAAATATGGTCGTAGAATTCTTGGTCATGGGAAATGAAAAACCAATGGTTAAATCACATTTTTTCTCATCATTTTGGGAATATAAATCATGTTTTATAATATTTTAATAAATTATAATCAAAATACATTTTTTAATATTACTTTGGACATGGAAAAGTAAATTTTCCACAAAATAGTTTTTTTTGAAACTATAATTTCCATTTTGAACTTTGGAAAGTCATTTATTAATTTGGAAATCTAAAACCATTAAAATACATAATATTCATAAAATAAAATATTTTTTTATTGTTGTTTTATATAATTAATTATCACATAATTATTAAATATATATATATTAAGTAATAAAACATATCATAAACACAAAATTATATTTGTACTATTCACTGAAAAATATAACATTTTTCAAAATTATGAGAATTTCACCCTAACATAATTTTAGCTTGCTTGTTTCAAATATAATTTTTATTTTATTAAAATAATTCTACAAATATTCCAATTTTAAATTTTAAATAAAAAGTATTATTTATTTAAAAATAATAGTTTTTATGACATATTCAACTTTCTGGCACTTACAAAAATTTCCTAGTACACTATAAAACTATATTATGATTTATATTTAAATAAAGTGTTTTA
Source organism: Viscum album (assembly GCA_963277665.1). Classification (NCBI taxonomy): domain Eukaryota; kingdom Viridiplantae; phylum Streptophyta; class Magnoliopsida; order Santalales; family Viscaceae; genus Viscum; species Viscum album. The sequence goes on along the minus strand of OY728153.1, from coordinate 565,149,839 downwards.
AAAAATATTTAATGAAAATAAATTTTTATATAGAATATTTTATGTTTTTTAGAATTTTATTTTTTTTGAAAACATAATTATATTTTATTTTACCACATGGTGATTTCCACTAACTTGAATGTATCTTGTAGGTGATTTATTTCAAACCTTTCTTGTTAAATCTCTGCTTGAATATGGTTAATGGAGAACCCAAATAATGCTACCTCCTTCTCAAGTTCTGAAGAATGAAATTCAAAAGACATAATTCCAATGATTAAGTACATTGTTTCTCCTTTCTGCATCAATTATCAGTTTTCATTACCCTTAATAAACAATAATTCTAATGGTAACATTATTACCGATGGTCATAATTCCAAAAAATCATATTGAACATTGGTCATATAGGTAACAGTCAGGTAGTGGTTACTTTTCCCTTTAAACATATCACCATTCCCTCAACATTTACTACTTGATTTCCATGGGTTTTTATAGTTCTTTTGATGATTTCAATTATATTTTTAATTTTAATTTTTATTTCAAATTTTTTCATGGAACATTTAATCTTCCTGAGAGAGTTTGACCCTAAAGAGTACACCATTGTGTGGTCTCTATTTTTTTTGGTTTTTATACATTTGTAATAGGTTTATCTATTGTATATATATATATATATATTTATAACAAGATTTCAATATACTTCCATTGTGAAAAATAATAAAATCTTAACTATGAAAAAATAGTTATTTTATTAATCATAGAATAAATTTCCAGATCCTTACACCTGACATTTCACTATGTGAGTGAAGTCCTTATATAATGTTGATTTTTATTTTTATAATTCAACCAGATCTTAATACTCATGTTCCCACACCAGTTGGAGCATAGCGTTGGTCTACTCAGTTAGTTAGTCCACTTTATCAACTAACATCTCATTCATCATGGTTCCTCATACACTAGGGGTTTTGTTACTGTATTAGTGGTATCCGACCACACAATCCTCATTGAAAAGTATTCATTAGTGCTCCACTCATTTAAGATATTATCCAATAGTGCTCTCTTTCATGGAAGTTAGTCTAATAGGTCATAAAAATTAATAGTTCCCTTTATCAAAAGGCCCCCTTAAAGATGGAAGTGCACCATACATATGGAAAGTAAAATGAAGTAGAAATACATGAGAAAATTAACAAAAAAAGAAGAAAAAAATAGATAGGTAGAATAGAGAATGAAATTGAACTCGAAATGCATTGATTCCTCCGACCATAATCCAAAAGGTTTATCCCACTAAACAAATATCTTCATACCACTCACTAACTAGTACCTCTATTTAATAGCCCCTAACACCCACTTATCTACTCACATGGGACCCTCCTTAAAACTATGAAAAAAACATTTTTTAGCTACATTCTTCCAAGGTTGTAACAAACTCAGCCACAATATTCTTCCTCTACAATGATGTGTTTTGGTTTCTATGAATTTATTATATATATATATATATATATTTATTTAGAATTTTAGATTTCATTTATTTTAGTTAAACTAAAATTATAAAATGTTTTTGAAAATTTTATCTTTCAATATATTATATGTTTTTGAAATGTTTTCATGATATTACTATACCATGCCCTTTTTTTATGATCTCATATGTTTATTTATGAGTCATACTTATTTATGATATCTAGTTATGACTTTTGATTAATATGTTATGTCTCTCCATAATTTCTCTCAACTTACTAATATTATAACTCACCCCTTTATTTTATGTATTCCCCAGGTTATCCTATATAGATTTAAGAGCTCAGATATATTTAGAAGCTCATTAATGGTGATAAAATAATGATGTTATTTTTATTTTTATATTGATGTATTATGTAACTTGTCTTCCAAATACACTAGGTTTTTTTATCCTTTGATTATATTTAATGGATATTAATATTAAAAATCATGTAATAATGTGTGAAATAAAGGATTTGGTCACTATAATATGATCCACATTGATCATAATAAATCAGTTAATCAATAACTCAAGTATAATAAAGAAAACGTTTCGTATAAAACATTGAGTGCATAAGTGTTTAAAGAATTAACATTACATCATTTTTAACCCCAAAAAAGGGAATGTGGGTTTCACACATGTAAATATTTGGTTAATAAGTTATCTTTACATATAGGTGAATACTCATGGATAATTAAGAAGTTTTAGTATTCACAATATAAGAATATTTCATGTAAAAGAGATAAATTCAAGAAATGAATTTGGAAGCATGAAAATATATATAGATTAATAAAATTGAATAATGGGAGGGAAAAATGTACCCCATTGATAAAACACTATTTTTTAATTAATTAGATAATAATAAGGGTATGGAAATAAAGTAATAAATAATTTAGAAAACATACCACAAAAGAGTCATTTGGACAGAAAAGGGAAAGTGGAGAAATCTCTTACGATGAAGAATTTCTTCAATAACATGAGTGGATGAAACCTAAAGACCTTGAAGAGATCTTTAAGGGACTATTTGAGAGGAAAAATTACTAAAACATCATGGATAATGGATTTGGAGTAGAGGGGAACTGTGGTATTGGTGGGCATTTGTAATAAAATATAAGGAAATATTTAATAATTTATAAATACAGGTCTTAGAATTATAGGTCATGGAAAATATAAAACCAATGGTTTACTCATGTTTTTTTCATGATTTTGGGAATCTAAATCTTTTTTATAATATTTTAATATATTAGAACCAAAATACATTTTTTACCATTAATTTGGAGTAAATTAATTTTTCCACAAAATATTGTTTTTAGACCCATAATTTCTATTTTAAACATTGGAAGGTCATTTATATGTTTGGAAATTTAAAACCATTAAAATATATAATATTCATAAAATAGAATATTTTTTATCATTTATTTTAAATAATTAATCATTACATCATTATTATATGAAAACATAAAACTGTATTATTAATATTTAGATAAAAATAATGTATTTTATAAAATTATCAAAATTTCACCATAACATAATTCTAGTGTGACAATTTAAAATATAATATTTTTTATCAAAATTTTTCACTAAATATTATAATTCTAAATATTAAATAAAAATAATTATTTATTGGAAAATAACCTTTTTTACGACATAGTCAACTTTTTGACACTTACAAAAATTTACTAGGACATCATAAATTTATATTATCTTTTACATTTAAATAAAGTTTTTTAAAAGATTATTTCAGGGAAATAAATTTTTATTTAGAGTACGTTATTTTTTTAAAAAAAGTATATATTTTCAGAAAATATAATTATATTTATTTAAATATGTAGTGATTTACACTAACTTGAACCTTTCTCATAGGTTATTTTTTTCAATTCTCAGTTTTTTAGGATCTTCTTGAACTTGAACAAGGGAGAAACCCAGTGACGCTACATATTTCTCAAGTTTTGAAAAATGGACTTCAAAAGACATGAGTAATCACTAAGTGCATTGTTTCTCCTTTCTTCATCAATTATCCATTATCAATACCCTTTATAACCAATAATTATAAAAATAACATTATTACTCATGGACAAAATACCCAACAATCATATTGACCAATGGTCATATAGACAACAATGAACTCCATTTCTTGGCCTCTTCTTTTTTGCTTTTATATATTTTTACTAGTTTCATCTATTGTAATCATTATTATTACAAGACATGTATATATATATATATATTTATAATAGTCATTATATATACTTCCATTGGGAAATATAATAAAATAGACATTTTGAAAAGAGTTCTTTTATTAATCATAGAAAAAAATCATATTGTTACACCTGGAATTTAACTATGTGATTGAAATCATTCCAAAATGTTGCTTGTTATTTTTGGAATTCTACCAGCTCTTACTGCTCTTGTTCCCACACCATATGGTTTTGTTTGAGAATAGTGCTGATCAACTTGGGTTGTTGGTCCACTTCATCAACCAACATATCATTCATCATGGTTACTCATAGTGGCATCTGACCACACACTCATCATTGAAAAGTATCTAGTAGTTAGTCTGATAAGTCAAAAAATTAGTTGGTCTCTTTATACAAATTCCCACATGGAAAAATAAGAACAATGAGAGAAGGATAATGGAGAATCAAAGAGAACTCAAGATTATTTAATGCTCCCCATACCAAGCTACTAGGTTGATCCCACTAAAATACTCCCTTCATACCCCTCAATAAATAGTCACCACAATTTAATAGCCCTTACCTCCCACTTATATACTCACATGGGGCCCTCCCTAACAACTGTTTAAATAGAAATTGTGGATAACTATATGCTTCCAAGGTTATAACAAACTATAACGATGTATTCTTCCTTTTTTATGATGTGTTCTGGTTTATAAATTTATTATATGTTTTTGAAAATTTTATATTTCCTTAATTTTGGTTAAACTTCAATTTTCAAATGTTTTTGAAAATTTTATATTTCAATTAAATATATGTTTTTGAAATTTTTTGTACTCAGGAAGGAAATACCACATGCCAGAGTCTATCTCCTTGAAAAATCCGACAATAGTAGGGTAAATGAAGCACATGGAGAGTGTCATAATTCTATCACTCACTAATAATTATGATATAGATATGAAACTAATTTCAATTGAAAGATACAAAACTATTTTCAATGAAAAAAAATCCAAAAAAATTATTATCCTCTGGTATTCAATGGTAACAACTAAAAATTTAAACTGAAACCCTGCATCATAAGTTTTAGTAGGATACTTAACCTAAATAATTCAATCCTCTAAATTTATGCAAAAATTGTTTCATTAAAAACAACCATGAGAGATTTATATTAAAATCACTAAAAATTTGAAATTAATGACTGATCAACCCCAACGAAACACAAGATAGATTATTGTAAGGACAAAGGAAATGTTTGAGAATGGGATATATTTTTTTTCACCACCAAGTGGGATTTTTTTATGTGGTAAATGTGATACTTGATGAACCCATCCACTACATCCGGGCCCATTATCAGTGACATAAAGTATTGGAGGACTATTTTTAGCTGGAACCTACCATAGATGATGAAAGGAAGATGATCCTCACCAAGGAGTAGTGGGTTTCATGAATAAAGGAGTGAAAGTCGGTAGAGGGAACCATTAACAACTCTAAGTATGAAAACTATCATTGTCAAAAGCCATGAATAAATATAGACAACAAGACATTGTGGTGGCTCATGAGTTGGGATTCCTTATCACCTGGGATGAGGTCCCTAATCCCATCCCATGGAAGCTGGTAGTGAAATCCCCGTCTGTACTTAGTAGTATCACAAATGTTTTCAACAGTGTGTTTCTCACCCCTGTGACTTGTTGTTTGTCTTTATTAACGGTTGATGGCACCACTGGTTTCCCAAATTGGCATTGTTGAATGGTAAATATATCTTATTTCACTCCTTCATCCATTCAACCCACTCCCCCTTGGTGAGGAGAAAATTCCCTCCCTCGTTGGTGGTGGAAACCATCTCAAAATGGTCCTTCACATCTTTTAGTATCCCTATTGCGTCCTCTACAGAGAGCGTGGAGATTTCAAGAAACATCTTAATTGAAAAAGAAATTTTGGAAAACCTGGAGGGGATGAATCAAGGTTACTTATCAACAAACATAATCATTATATACCCATAGATGTAGTTTGTCTTTTTGAGGATCAGATACATCCTTGATCCTCCAACCTCCTTCACCACCCAATGCACCTCTAGAGTGTCTCTTTCACCTTCAATGATGGCTCTGGGATGTGTCGATGCTGTATGAGAACATCAGGGGGATGAGGGATTGGAGTCTGGTATCATGTATCAATTAATTCTCCCTATGATATGAAAGGTTTTATATTCTTTTCCGATCAACACCCACAAAACACAAGAGAACATATTGGAAGGAAAGTATAAATACTAGAGCACGATAAATATTTTTTGCACCACTAAATTGTATTTTTATGTCTGTAATGTGGGATTTGATTAACCAATCCAATACCTCTATTTACATATTAGGATATATATTGTTAATTGGGAACCAGTTCTAGGGTTTTGGTATCATCGCCTTTAGAAGAAATCTCGAAGCATCCGACGGGTCCTCATATCTACATCTAAACTTGGGAAACTAATTGAATAGGGTCCAATCCCCAAGATTCATTGGATATTCACCTTTGGGTATGGGTGTTAGATCAGTCATGACATCACTAGACACTGATGCTACTGTTGTACCCAAAATCCCCTAATGTCATCCTATATCATATCTCTAGTATGATATTGGCTAAGATCTTAGTTGGGACAGTGTTCGGGATGAAAGGTCTAACAAAATCAAAAATCATATTGTGTACGTAGCTCTATATCCCCAGTATGAATCCTAAACATGCATGCACCAGTTTTATTATTAACCAACATATCCATGATATTTTGATTCATAACAAAGGAATCCTTGATGTTGATCAACACTGAGTAGTATGCCTTATGCTAAAAGATTTCTTAGATGAAGGTTGTGTTAACCGTGAACTAGTTTGACACAATTGAGGCCTTCCAGAACTCCACAGATGAAGGCTATGTTGGCCGTGAACCACTTAAAATCATAGTGGAACCTTCCTATAGATTCAGGTCATGAGTCCTCTACTATTAGAATGAAACCGTCCTATGGAGTCAGGGCATGAGTCGTCATCTATCAGAGTAACACCCTCTTGTAGAGTTAGGTCCCGGGTTCTCTACCTTCAGTGTTATATCCTCCAGTAGAGTCAGGGAAGGGTCCTCTGCCATCATATTGGAACCCTCCTATAGATTTAGGTCATGGGTCCTCTACCATCAGAGTGACACCCTCCTGTGAAGTCAGGGAATGGTTCCTCTAACAACACTGATCGAGAAGGATTATCAGAGAGATCAAATTTACACCCTCCTGTTGGGATATGTTGAGACTATCCTATACTTATATTCCCATATTAGTGGGAAGGTTTTCAATTCGGACCTAGTTCTGTGGGTTCAGTATCTACATCGTCATAAGTAGGCTCGATGTGCAAGATGGGTCCCCATATCTGAAGCTAAACTTGGGAAGCTTCTTGAACAAGGTCCACTACTCAATCTCAATAAACTTTTCACCTTCGGGTTGGGGCATGAGCTCATTAATGATGTTTTATGATGTCGATTCTATCATTATACTATACATCCCCCATGGTATCATTGGCTCATATCTCTAGTCTGGTCTGGGCTATGAGCATAGTTTGGGAAGTTTTCAGTCTAGAAGGTGTAACAAAATCTTAAATCTTGTTATGTAAACATATCGGTATCCTCAGTGGATAGACTAGATGAAAATTACCCATTTCAAACATTAACCAACATATACTTGATATTCAGATTCATAGAACAAGCTTCCTTGATGTTGATCAGCACCAGGTGGCATGCCTTATTCTAGAGGATATCTTAGATGAAGTTTGTGTCAGTAGTGAACCAATGGACACAATAGAGGCCTTCCAAAATTCCCTCTCCACCACAACATAGTCCTTATGGGACTGGCTATCAGTCTGGGATAGGTAATGTTTCTTGTTCATGATCAGCAAATACCCATGCATCGGGACACTACCTATTACGCATGTTATTAGCATCCACATGACCACTTTGTCCCCCATCATCCTTGCATTACTATGTAATTTGTAAGTAGGATAAATGATAAATAAAAATACATACATATAGAATCATGAAAAAAATATAACTTTAAGAAAATAAGATTTGATAATATCTGCAGATTGAGAAAACAAGGATATCGAACGAACCAAACAACTGACTAATCAAACCTCTTGGTAAAATAAAAAATGAAGAATCTGTCAATATTAATGGAGGAAAACATAGATTATCTTACCATGTTTTTATCATGTAGGAGAGTTGATAAAGGAATCTTGGAGAGGGGGATTGGTTGAAATCCTACCGAATAGTTGGAATCGGTAAGAACCTTCGGTTGTTGGACAATTTCTTGATGTGAGATTCCTAAATACACTGTTTTATGTGTGTATGTCTTTGTGTGTGTGAATATTTATAGGTTTTTATATATATATTTATATACATGTGTAAATTTTTATATATTTTTTATATATTTATATGAATTTATATTTATTTATATTTATATACATTTATATATATCATATGGGTGTGTGTGTGTATTTATCTATATTCATAAATTCTTATATATATATATATATGTAAATTTATATATATATATATATTTATGTATATTTATATATGTTCGTATAATTATGTTGTCATATATACATACATACACATATATTTATGTGTTTGTACATATATTTATATTTCTATTAATATTGATATCAATATTTAATTATATTTAATTATATACATATGTGAAATTATATATATTTATGTATATATATCTATATTTATATATATTTAACAGATATTTAAATATGTAATTATATTTTTATATGTATGTATTTATCAATTATGAATAAATATATGCACACATATATATGCATTTAAATGTAATTATCTGCATGTATTAAAGTATATTTAAGTATGTTGGGTCATCAAATGCAGGACTTTATGAAGTGTTAAAAGTTTTATTAAATAACCAAGAGGAAAGGGGTTTTAATCTCAACATAAACATATATAATTAATAAAAAAACCAGCATCAAATATTTTTTTAAAATATATTCTTAAAATTTTTTAAAAATAAAACTACACGTAAACATTACAAATTATCATCAAACGATTGTAGAGGTTTTTCAAAAATTCCACAAAATAATCCTTGATAAGTTAATTGGTGATGGTTTTAAAAAACCATCATGAATCATTTTGGTGATAGTTTAAACCGCCATTAAACAAACAAAAATTACATTAAATGGTTTTTTGGCACAATGATACAATGATAGGAACAATAATAAATCGATTTAATTTTTTTGGCGTAACATTTCAATAAGAAACTATGAGGGGTAACTGTGATTGGGTCTTGGACATGTGATCTAAACATCATTATGTATCTTGTGAGAATAGGAATCAAAATACACATAGTTAATGGAAGGGGAAATATGCCATCCTAGCATAGGGTTAATAAAAGGGAAATATTACATGAATTCGTAAACTAATAAAAAATAATGGTTTGAATGGGAAATGGGATAAAGGATGAATTTATGGGTGGTTCAAGATTGATGATCCTGACATCATTGTGTATCTCATGGTAGAAAGAATCAAGCTACGCATAGTTCTAGAATGGGTAATTTTTATTTCGATAGAGGATTAGTGTAGAAAGACCAATATGAAATTGTGAACCAATTCAGTAGGATTTATTTTGATATAATTTTTGAATATAAATGGAATATTATGGAATGATAAAACACTAGAATGCTAGTAAAGGGATGATTTTTTTGGTTGGTCTTGGGACAAGAGATCTATCTGCCTATTTGTATCCTATGCGAATAAGAATCAAACCATACATTGTTATGAAAGAGGTATGTTTTATCCTATATTATGTTCATTGAAGGAAACCCACAATGAATGAGTAAGTCATACACTAATAACCCTTATATAGATTGTTCACTTATGTGAGGGGATTTTGTTATATGGAATAGACCACTCCAAGAAGTTTTAGGGTCATGTATGATGGACCACTTCAAGTAGTTTAGGGACATACATAATATAAAAATTCAAGAAATTTAAGGTTATGTAAGATGTACCATACACCATACAGTTAAAAATCATGTTTTATGTGTTGAATGGCTCCTTGCTACTTTATTTTTGTTTTTTTAATTAGACCCTTAGACTTTTTTCATTTGTTTTAATTTTTTTTATTATTTTATTCATTATTTTTTCAGAATTATCATTCCATGATTAATCTATTTTTAAGATGATAAATTTTCATAGTACATACTAGAGAGAAACAATAGGTTTAATATTTAGAAATTTAGTTTTTTAAAGTTCATAAATCTATTAAGTTCAGTAATCTTACGCATCAGAGGATAGTACATTTTGGCCTTGCATTAGAATTATGGAAATTTGGAAATGTTTGAAATATTATTCATTATATGAAGCTTAGGAAATATATTATGCATGGATGTAATTACATTTTATATCTTTAGTATTGTAATTTTTAAAAAGTGTAAAATATTATCCATGCTTGGAGGTATTTGGAAATATGATCCACATGGATACATATATCTTATGTATTAAAGATTTAAAAAATTGTGTATCTCATAAATGTTACACATGAAGAAGAAGATGATGAATTATATTACACATACTCATGTTGAAGATCTTACAAATTGGTAGAATCAGAAAATTGTCTAAGCTTATTATCCCATGCATTACAGAGAATATATTACTTATGAAGAATATATTATGAATGTATATTTTTAAATGAGATGGATATTGTGTACCAAAATTAAATTTTTACATATTGGTTTTAATATAAATGATATTTTTTATTATTTATAGTAAAAATCATATGTAATATTGAAGGATAACTCGACATGAATAATGACATACATAGTGCATTTCAGCAGATCAAAAAATACACCATACAGTATGTAAGAAATCTACTATATGAAAATTAATAAATAAAGGAGGATATGACTGAAAAAAATTAATTCTACATTAAATGAAGATTGATCCTCCAAAGTTTGAAAAGGTATGATTGGTATTTCATTGAAGGTTACAATATTAGAGTTGGAGAATAATAAATGCAATCAGAACATGTAGAGCATAAGTTTACTATTTAAAGAATTATGTGGCGATGGAATAAAGGAAATCAGAAGTTATAATTCGAGAATATTAATGGTAGAATGTAATTTGTGGTTATTCATAATATTTTAAAATAGAATTAATATAAAACTTATGATTCATTACTCTATTTATATATCATTAGATTTCATTTAATAATAAAATTCTATCTTTATTCATGGAAGTTTATCAGTTTTTTGTTTATTTTTATATTCCAAAAAATATAATAGAAGTTGTTATGAAGATTTTGTTGTTAAATCGAATGAATTATTGGTCGGAGGTATCAATCATTGAATATGGTATCAGAATATTATATTTATCATATGTTCAAAAATAAAATATATTATGCCGGAAAATATATTTCAAGCTATGATATTTAGATATCGGAGGACATGACTTTGTGAATTTGGAAGTTATGATAATATAAAACAGAATGAAGAATTATTTATCATCTATTAAGAATGAATTTTTATATTTCATGATAATATGGTTATATGAAACGTTTATTTTATTCAAATTCAAATATTTGAATTTTCATGGAAGCTATTTTTTCTATATTTCAGGGATGATTCAAAGAGTGAAATTAATAATTTAAATTCCAAATGAATTGACAAAATTATGGATAATACTAAGTTGTGTTTTGACCAAGATTATTCAAATATTTATTCAAAGTAAATACAACAACAACTATTCATAAATCATGGAGGAAATTATGTGTATGTTTGATGGTTTTATCTTGAATTATCAAAGGAAGGAAGAACTTCAGAAGATATGTAATTTATATCTTATATTGTTTCTAGTCATAGATGGGTTTTTTATTAGTGGTAAGTACCTTGTAATATTACATCGAGTTTGGGTATTGAAAACCCATAGACGGTAGGTACTTTAGCAATTGAAGAACTGTAGCACTCATGGCACTGTAGTGGTGGTGGGCACTGTAGAAGGAACTGTAGCAGTGGAAGCATTGTAGAAATTACAATAGTATCTTGGGTATTGTAGAAACACTATTCACTAGTGTTCATTTGGTTAAAAATATGGGACTAAGGTCCATGTAATGAGCTTTCATTCCCACTGGGCCTATGGTCCATGTAATAGGCTTCATAACCACTGGGCCTACATGCCATGTACTGAATAAATAAGGTTAAATGGGTGAGATATCACTTGGGGGGGCTATGGAATGCCTTTCCAGCCTGTGTGTGCGGTGTGTGTGTGTGTTTAATTGTAATTATACCCCCAAGAACCAAATATATATATATATATATATACATTCTAGCAGGATCAAGAATTGTTACAACATATAGTAAAAACTGTGCATGCTAAAAGCTAAAATTATATATACTCCTTATTACTGATATATCATATTTTATGACTTGGAGAAGGAGGAGAAGAAACAATAAAATAAATAGATAATACATAATCATGTTGTATGTTGATGATAATTTTCTACAAATGTATTTATTGAAGATCAATTATATCAAGGGTCACTTGAGGGATTCTGCACTCTGAAGATTCATTTTTCTAGAGGAAGATATATCTACTTTCATTTTCTAGAAATACAACTATGTGTTTTAATTGTTTTTAATTCTATATCTCCTCTATATATACCTAAGTTTCACTAGTAGAAGCATTTTTAAATGGGAAGAACCTTGTCATTTAGCATTGGTTATGACTTAAAGAGAATGGTTAGAATAAGAATCTGATATAACTAAATGAAAACAACACCTAATAATTTCAAAAACAAATAAAACCCACCCTTGGTGAAATTATTATCACTTAGATATCTAGACATAAAGAAGAACTAACCCATCATGCTAGTCATGAGGGAATTTAAAAAAAAGGAACCTAATGCACCAGTAGGACTCTACAACAGTGGAACCATCATCTTTATTTCCTATGGGAGATTATTCCATCTGCAGTCTCAACATTAGGGTCAGGTTTTATTTCCACCACATCCTTATCCACAATTTATAGAGATAGTTTTCTCTATCATAATTTTTGTATCTCCTTCTCTCGATGGATCTTCCAGTTGTATTTCAATTTCAAAAGTTGACCCGCTCTTCTCCAAATCCCTCTCTCTATCCCTCTTGGGAGTGTTTTTTTGGAGGAGCATTTAAACTCATTATTTTTTGAAGATACCTCTATATATATAGTTTTTAATTTTTCTAGAGGACTCAATGAGTCCAGTGAAGATTCCCTAAAAGAATCGAGTATTTAAATTCGGAGGTAACTGCAACACTACGACTTGGATTGCTTCTCTACGACACATTCCATCCATGTGATGCATATATGTTCATGGTTTTTGGTTTAACTTTGTACACCAGAGTGAAACCATTTTTTCTTAAAAACTAAGTTCTTCCAATTTGGAACCATAATAGTCATATGGAGCACACCACAACACATGATTTTTCTATATTTTTCTCAGTGTGCAAGGTTACTATACAGAAATTTGGTCAACGATGTAGAAACATTCATAGTTCTTCAAGGCTATTTTGTAGCATAGTGTTAGTGGCACATATTCCTCTATTTTTCAAAACCATTTCCACTGTAGATATTGGCATCTCCATGAGTAAACACACACCACAACACAGTACCTCATGCATGGATATACCATGATGTAATGCATGGTTGCTACAGTATATAAAACTTACAAATCCAATCCGGCCTTCATAGTGGCTTGATGGGGATTTTTTCTGTGTTTTCTGATTTTTTTAAAAATATTTATGTCATTTTTTTAAAAGTATTTCGGAAAGACGGTAGGCCCCATGTCTCCTTTCTGGTAAAAAAATTACTTTTTTTAATTATAATTTTTTCAATATTTAAATTTTTTTTACTTTAATTTTGTTTTGTTATATATATATATATAACATAATTTTTCACAAGAATTTATATAATATTTAATATCCACCATTACTACCATTAATGCAGTCTAGAATTATGACATCAATACTCACCCAGGCTCCCTATTATAAGAGTTTTTCCCCTAGAAATCATTATGTATTTCCGATGTGGGATTCATGTTCTCCCTTTCCTATGCAGAATTTATAATATGTTACTATTAATCATTTTAATCAATTAATTAGTACTATTAATTAGTATCTAATAATATTATTAAAAAACTAATAAATTTCTAAATAGTTAATAAAAAATAATAGGTTTTAATTAATTAGAAATTAAATTATATATAATTAATAAAAAATCATTATAAAAATTAAATAATAAATAATAAATATATAATCTATAATTGTTAAAAATTATAATATAATTATTAACTATTAATTAAGTAATATTTAATTACTTATTCAATTAATTAGATTATATTTAATTTTTTAATTAGTAATATAATTATTAATTGCTGAATAATTAATTATTTTATAATTAATTAGTTAATAATTAATTAGTTAATTAGTAATATAATTATTAATTAATTAATAATTAATTAGTTAATAATTAATTACTTAATAATTAATTTTTTAATTAGTAGTATAATTATTAATTCTATAATAATTAATTAGTTAATTAGTAATATGATTATTAATTAGTAATAAAATTACTAATTATTAATTATTAATTATATAATTGATTATATAATTAGTAATATAATTATGAATTTTAAAATAATTAATTTATAATATAATTATTAATTATATAATTATTAATTGAATAATTATTAATTAGTTAGTTAGTAATAAAATTGTTAATTATAAAATTATTAATTAGATAATTAGTAATATAATAATTAATTATAAATATTAATTATTAATAATATCATAAATAATTAGTTAATTAGTAATATAATTATTAATTATTAATTATATAATAATTAATTAGTTAATTAGTAATATAATTATTATTTATATTATTGAAAAATATTATTTAGTTATTATTATGACTATTTTTAGTAATTATATATTATTTAATTTCTAATTAATTAGAACTTATTATATATTATTAAATATTTAGAAATTAATTAGTTATTTAATAATATTATTAAATAGTAATTATTAATATTAATTAATTGATTAAAAATGATTAATAATAATATATTATTAATTATTCTTAGGAAATGGAGAACCTAAATCCCACATCAGATATGCAGAATGATTTCTAGGGATTGTTGTGGGTAGCTCCTGGTTCGAAATTAAATTGGGCGGTTGTCTGAATTTTGGTTTTGAAATTTGAAAGTTCTATTTTGAATTTGGGATGATGGATGGGTGGTTTTTGGTGTGAACTGGTGGCTCTTTCTTGTATGGTTCCCACTTACCCAAAAAGTGACTTTTAATAAATACAAAAAAATTGATTGTGATTGATTGATTTCCTGTGAAATCCCTCTTATAAAATGGATCCCTAAGTGATGGTTTATATCAAAATTCTATACTTTTTTAATAACAGTAATGCTAGATATTAAATAGCAGATAAATTCTACTAATTTTTTTGTTATATATATATATATAATAAAAAAAATCAAAAAAATAAAAAATTTAAATATACAAAAATGTATATTTAAAATAGTATTTTTTTAGCATAAAGGATACATGACCCCTACCAATTTTCAGATATTATTTTCATAAAAAATACCCTAGTCTTATTCAAAAAAATAAAAATAAAAAAACATAAAAAAAATAACTCACAAGATGTGGAATGCATGGCTTCAAACTTTTTCAATTTGTCTTCAAGTTGAAAATTTTAGGCTCCAGATTTGTTTCTAGGTGAATTTTGGCCTTAGAATGGACATTAATGTTGACCCTGATCTTGGATAGTGGCTGTAGTGTTTTTCTCTAGTGAGTTATAGGTGGTGTCTATCAAGGAAAAGGGTGGAAGATGATGGAGATGTGAAAATGGGATCTATCTTATCACGAGGGAGTTTATGTGATGAGAGGCGACATTAATTTTATAAAAATTGAATAGTGTCGCTAAAACGCTTGTCCCACAACAAAATTTAGCTCATCTTGGTGCTTGTATATATCACAAAGTTCAATAGTACATTCATAATGAATCCAGAATAGGGATGGAGGACTTCTTCCATCATCGGTGCTGACCCGCACTCATGAGACCCTCCTCTTTCCACTGCACATAGTTTCCTCGTGCGCCGGTGTAGCTCTGCATGCGTGTTCCTACCCCTGTGTCAACCCTCATAGGGGCTACCAAAACCGCATTGCCTTCCTGAGTGTCGACTTGGCTAGTGGGACCTTTGGGCCTGCTATGTGGTTTTCCCCCTTGGTTGAGGGCTGGCCGTTTAGTTGCCCAATTTTTTTGTTAGTCTCTTTCTCTTTTTCATTTCCCTGTAGAACATAAACATAAAAATACATGGAATAAAAAAAATAAAAACACGCATTTTTATTTGTTTTTATTTCCTTTTTCAAAATGTTATTTAAATAATAGAATACCCAAAATTTATATTTATTAACAAAAATATGGGGTTTCTCAATTAAAATTAAAATTTATGCATACAAAATGATCTCATCAATTTGTGGTGATTGTATATCATCATCATCATCAACCACCTTTATCTACCTTTTTTTCTAGGGCCTTCCCCCTTTTTCCTATTAGAGAAGTGGGGGTGGGTGCCATCTTGAGATAGTGGGTGGAATTGTATAACGGTTGGGGGATGTTGA
This sequence comes from Viscum album, assembly GCA_963277665.1. Classification (NCBI taxonomy): domain Eukaryota; kingdom Viridiplantae; phylum Streptophyta; class Magnoliopsida; order Santalales; family Viscaceae; genus Viscum; species Viscum album. Next base: position 565,133,507 of record OY728153.1, on the reverse strand, counting down.
GTGTTGTCTGAGTAGGGTGTCTTTTTTGATTGTTTCACTGTTAGAGTATATTAATGATGTCAACTTTAATTGGCCTTCATTATGAGTTGAGAAAACACAAATTATCTAGAATCTTGGTATAAAATACTTAGGGAGTATGGGATTGATTGTGAAATGATAGAGGTTGAATGGATGGTTAAAAATTGAACTCCAACTGGTTCCACAATGTCCACCTTGATCCTTATAGTGTTGTGGGTGGATAATTCAGTTGTCTTTTCTGGGATCAATGACAGAAATAACAATGCCCTGATCAATGATCTCAACTCATGGATATCCGGTACTTGAATGCCCCTATCAACTGATGGTAAAATGCTAGTGGTGGGAAACCGAGAATAACCAGCAGCCATACTAGTGCTAGTTAACATCATTTCAAGTGTGTCGCAGATCATAAGTCAGTATCAGCAATTTTAATGTTCGAATAGGTGGTATAAGATAGCCATAAATATGGAGTTTCATATTCAATAGGTTTATGGTAGACGTTCTCAAATAGCATATAGTGTTCAAGTCAGTAAGGTTCCTTTGAACTTTTTTTATTTCCCATGACTTCTTTGTTTCCTCATTATTATCCAGGCATAGTGATTAGTATCACTCTAATGCTCGATTGAGTTGGTATTCTGAAATCAAGGTATTTGATCAAAATAAGAAAGGAACATAACCACCTAGGTTTTTCTATGGAATGTGAGGACCCAATCTATTGAAATTGAACTCTTAGAGTGGAGTACTAAGGTGGGTAATGTTGGAAGAAAAACTATTTGTATCGATTCATAGTGGTAGTGTGAAGAAATTAGAGTTGGGGTTGATGATGGAATTAAAATTGGGGGTGGAAACAATAATCTAAGGAAAGTAGTTTGTGATCAACAATATATGGAATGTCAAGAGTTGGGGTTCATGGGTCTCTATTTGGAAAACTTTTATGGACATAAAAAGTCATGAGATATTGGTGGTTTTGTTAAATTCATATCACAAGTGAATTCATATGATTCATGGGGTTTGGGTTGGTTGGATAGATTTTCATGCCTACCACATATGTGCTCGATGTTAGGGACCAAGGGTTGGTGGTAGAAATGGGGTCTCCATGGTGAAACACAAGTGGTTTTTGAGTGTAGTTAAGCTTCAGACTACAATGATCCAGTGCTAGTGCCTTCAGATTTTGAAATATCAATGACAATAGTGAGAAAATTATAGAATGCTTTGTCTCTATTTTAGGTTACAATTCCTATTGTGAAATTATGGTACACCTACTTCACTATCTATTCACCACCTATAAGGTGATATAAGGGAAATGTTTGTAGGGGGAACGATATCATCGAGTGGGGTGGACACTTTCTCTTTGTTCATTGCATGGGGTAGTTCTCGAATTATATTTTATGAGTCATGAGTGGTTAGTTTTGAGTATTGGGATATGAGGTTATTATTTGAAGATCAATTTCATTCAAGTGGTCATACGGTTCGGCGCTCGAAACCCAATATTCTTTCAAGTTCAATGCTAATCTGGACATTGTTTTATAAAAAAATAGTCATATGAGTTGGTGTTGGAAGGATAATATATCCACATGAGGTAGTATCATTGGTATTATTAAAACATCATTCTATTATTCTTGGAATGGTATGCCTCATTTTTAGATGAAATGGGGATCCTACTATGTTCCAACACTACAATTTTAGTTTTTAGAAAGTCAGAGGAACTATAGTGTTGAGGCATTAGAGGAAAGTGGTAATTGAACACAATAAGTATGATAATCAGTACATAACACCAGTGACCAGGAACTACCAAACATATTGTGCACAATAAGGTAATTACATTGAAATATGAATTAGTTTTTCAATTATAAGGTTGGTGATGAATCACTTATGTATATGAGATAGATAGTTTTTGTCAAAACACTTTGAGAAGTTGATGTATGATGTAGTGTAGAAATAGCATGGGAAAGCTTTCTCTAAGTTCAATTTTCCATAAAATTGAATCTTTATGGGCATAAGAGGTGGATGGAATGATATGGATATGTATTTATGTGGTACATTTTAAGGTCCATGGTTATGTCATCCAAGTTTTTACTTAATCATTATGGTATTGGTGGACATTAGAAGCTAGTCGAGGGAGGATTTTGTGGATGAAACTTGTCATTGAGACATGTTTTCTAACATGTTGTCAATGGATAGAAATGTAAAACCCTGAGTGATATCTTATTGAGTTTTGGAGCAAGATCATACAGGAATAAAAACCTAGAAAAACACCATTCAACACTTTATAGTCAAGTAAAATCGAATAGGTTTGTTTAGAAACTGTCCAAACATTCGGCCTAGTTTCAAACGGGAAGGTATGGGGACGTACCAATACAATCCATTAGGCAGGGGGTAGCCTCATGTGAACAAAAAATGAGATGTTTGGATCAGTAATAATTTGATAAATCATGTAATTGATGATCTTCATGGTACATCAATCCATATCTAATGGTATGGCATGGGGACCACTCACATAGAGGTTCCCTACTCAAAGGGGGGTTTGGCATGTTTCATTAATAAAAAAGTGAAGGGTGTTGGGTTATTTGAAATTGGCGTCTGAATGATATTCATCGTGATTAGAGAATTTTAGAAACTCTTTAATATCAACTGAGTTGGGTTGGTAGGGATATTCAACTTGGTAACATTACCTGTACCAGTGGTATTTTCTAAAAAAAACAAGGCATATACACATTGTTATGATTGAATTTTACTTATAATAGTTACATACTACATTTTGACCTCAAAGTGAGCACTAAAGTGGTTCAATTCACTCTATAGAAGGGGTCTCATAAATCAATCTAGGTAGTATGGGGGTTCAAATGTATTTTGACTCCTTGATATTCATCAAACTATATACTATTGATTAGTAAAGTGGGCCCATACCATAAGTGATATGATGACTATTAAGCTAAAGGCCCAATAGACCACTCATCCAAAGGTCAATCTTGTTTGTACTATATGATAGTGTATATTGGTAGAATTGTGGGACTAGTTTATCTTATGCATTTTTGGAAACTCGGTAGGGATGATTTTATTTGGGTTCTAGGATTGTTTAAAATGCTATTGGGAATCATTTGGTGACGTTGTGTGATCTAATAAAAAAGAAACAAGTAGAGTGGAAAAAAAAAATTGGAGTGAAGTACCATGATTTTTTCTACTAAAATGGAGAATATACCTTCAAATTTTGTTCATTCGTCATCTCCAGAGAACTGGAATAGGGAAACCATATGCCTACTATTGGATTCACTAACGTTTCACATCATCCATTGATGATCCAATCCAAGGGGCATTGTTCATCATTTAGAAACTCCACATTCTCAGTTCATATGTGGGAAAACTATATATACTAGTGACTTAATCTATATAGTAGGGTGATGGTAGGTGTATGTAGAGACATCATGCCTTGGGGTTCCATAGTGGCTAACCAGTGGTTCCATTTCATCTGGTACTAGTAGCATGACTTGGATTCGTGGTTTATTAATGGAATTAAAGAGATATCCAAGTGAAAAGTTGGGGTATCATGTATCTCAATGGGGAATATAGTTCATTTTACTATATCAGGACACCTATAAATGATCGATGTAAAAGGGAGAAAGCCATGATGAACTTCCCATATAGCCTCTTGTAGATGAAATACACATTTTTTATATTTGGATTCCTATAACCCAAAAATATAACACTAACCATAAGTAGCCACATAATATACATTTAATCCTAATCCACTATCTGATGTAGTTTCAAGACTATGTTTGGATGATTAAATTCATATATTTCCCCTCTCAGTTGATTCAATAAGATCTCTAAAACAAAATATTGAAATGACAAAGGTCACCATGAGTTTGTAGTTGATTCAGTCACATGGAAAAGAAAATATTACTATGAGTGTCCCATATAATTCATAGATAATAAAACCCTCATTTTCCCATTATACATATTCTTCTTATTGAATCAAAGGTTGTGATCTTATTATACAATATTGAACAAAATGATATGATGCATCCCTCTACCCCCTGATCAACCTAGCTGTAAGTGAAACCACCCGAGGGCTTACTTCCATAGGGATTCATGAAATTAGAAAGAAAATGGAATCCTAATATAATTGATAAATTCATACTTTCTCTTCCCTTCCATATGAGCTAAACATGATAAATATGAGATCAAGGTCCTCCATCTTCTTCTTATTGATGTGGTTATGAGTATGATTTTCAATTACAGGAAACCCCACCATTATCAAGAAGGAAAAATAGATAACCATTGATATTTCCCCTATATTCCCTTATAGTCTTGGGTTCAAGTTTCAATTGATATAAAATACACTTTATAGGGTTTGGGGCATCACAGTCAGAGGAAATCATGATTTTCATACAGTTGAAAGTGACCAAAGAACTTTAAAATAGGACTAGAGTGAGGATAAAATCTATACCCTTCCATCAGATTGTGAATTCTATGCATTATATGAGATAGTGTAGATATATTTGGATTAGGAAAAGATTACATTACTACTATTATAACTCAGAATGATCATAACCTAAAAGAAGGGGATAAGAGCTCTGAGTCTTTGAATGCCTATGAGAGCACCAACTAATTCCCCTCCTTCCTATGGAACTGAATTGTCAATATCTACTGAGTACTCACTGAAGGATTGAAGAGATATTTCTGATCAAATATTGTCCATATTTGAGATTCCCTATCCATTTTCGTTCATATTGTTTTGATTCAGATAACATGAATAAGGACTTGTTATCATTTTTATTCATTAAGATATAAAAGTGGAAGCTGAATAGACAATTCAAAACCATAGATGTATGATTTTTTTCTTAAATGAACTTCCATTTAATCCTAATACCCAGCTAAAAAAACAACCCACACTTTTCCCCTGATATCGTTTAGTCCCTCAATAATAGAAGGCCACATCTCACTCTATGTGGAATACAAATGAGATTCGTATTTGCATCATTGTATAACTAATAGTACTACATGGATTGATTTGTTATCTTTCCTATCCTTATCTTTATCAAAGGCCTTATAATTGCACTTATAGAATCAGTTCATGCTCATGACCAGTTATACATCATTGATATATCACTCACATGCTTGAAGAGTATTTTATTGTTTGACCATTATCTTTCAATCATATCGGGTGGTTTTTTCTCCTAGGATCATACCTTATGATTTTTTTGATCTTGATTCTACCTTTTCCCCTAAATCATTCACTGAATAATCATCCATAAGTCCATCCACTTCAGCTAGGTGGCTGGATGAGGGGAAGGGGAAAAGTCAATGGATGAGGCCTGAAGGAATGCCAATTTATAATTCATTGATAGAGAGAGCATATGATATAACTAATTGAATGGATGTAATTTCACATTTATAAAAATGGGGTGATCCTCGTATATTAAATTTCTCCTTTATGATTGATAAATTGTGTTTTATGGCTAGAGCTACTTGGTAAATTTAACATAGTATAATTCTTGGTGAATATTAAACACAATCTACTAGTTCAAGTCTAATTCAAGAACTCAAATCAACCCAACAAAATAAGCTATAGGTACTAGTGAAAGAATATCATTTTGTTTATGTGGTCTGGGCCAGGATCCAGTTATGTTATAGATTAAATGGATTGATATAGGTTTTTTCCCATCAATATTTTCCTCATATCACTTCCTCTTTAGGACTAAAAATGAGAAGTCAGTTGCCTCAGTGTACGAGGGTGGTTACAGAATGAAAATAGAAAACCTATGACTATATCTGAAGAATACTTTTATAATATAATCTATTTGTTAATACTATTAAGTAAACTAACATAACAACCAAATTTATGGATTATATGAACATCAATGGGAATCGAATGCATCATAGAAGTGAAAAATCACAGTGAATGTATCACGGGTTAGTGTTTAGATAGAAGAATTTTTTTACAAGGCCCAACCCACACAACAAAAACTATATAATAAAAACATCATGAAAACATAGTCTTAAAAAAACCATATGAGATAGTATATTATAGCTCCTCTAGTTTTTACAGTTCTCTTTTAATAGGTTTAGTTCCATTTTCCATCTTCCCCCTTTCAGTCCTAGGGGTTGAAATTCAAGTTGGAGGTTCATTCCATGAATAGTATATGAAAAGTGAAAGGTTCGGTATCATTCCAGTGATGATTATAGAAAAACTATCCTAAAATAAATATCTCATAGGATTATGATCAAGCCATAAATTTTGGTCAAAGTGAATAGAATTTGTCTACTATATGGTTGATGTTGTTATGACTGGAGTTCCTTTCCTTCTTCCTTCAATAGTAGAAGAGAGTGTTCGATTAGGGCTACACTAGAATAAGAAGTGTGTCATATTATCTAGAGGAAGTTTCCATATTTATATGTTCTATCTAGTATAGTCTATCCCCAATTAGGGATGCCCTAGTATTTTTGTACAACCTCTGGGGAACCTCTTCCCTACCATACCTCTGGATGGAAATTCCATTGTAGTTAATGGTTTAAGGATGGTTTTCTAGGGGGTCCGTCCTTCTATAGTTCATGGTATACCTAACCTAATGATCCCATGACATCTATGGTCATTCATTGTCTCTCCAAGGCTAGGTTTTCCTAGGTTTGTTATAATATATGTAGTAAATTTATGATCGATATGAATTTACCTAGTCATTTCCTAGTCATTCCCGGTATTTTACCACCACATTTACTCTTGGAATATAGTAGACAGTTGTAGCTATGGTCTGCGTATGATGTTTCTCCATTCCCCTGAGAAAAATGAAATAGATTATGGAATGATCAAGGGATAAAAAAGTAGTTGTTCTATGTGTAGTAAAGATGTTATAATGTCATTGTTGGGTATGGTAACTTCCCCTTCCTGAAGGAAAAAATGATGGTTCTTTTGAGGTGATCTAAAAGGTAATCATCTAATATTTTAGTGCTGAAAACTCCAATTACATTTCATAATCAACTCAATCTCCCTATCAACTCAAGAGAATATTCCAATAATGATCATCTAGTTATAGTTTCATGTTCATGAAATTAGACAATCAAAAAGGGAAAAGTGGGGGTGTAAGATGAGTGGTTACTAAGGATGAAATTCCAACAAGGTGAAACTCCTAGGAACCAATCAATTCATGGGATTGATCTTGATGTTGAGACATCTTATAGCTCAGGGTTCCGATCTAACCACCACTCAAACCATCAATAAAAACCATCATGACCCCCAGTTCCACTACATTCTCTATGCTATTATACCTACCACTATTGAAACCCTTTCCCTTGGTATTATCTCATGGTGACACATTCCTATCTAATTTAGAAATCCACCCTGGTCCCCATACCATCAGTTCAAGCTCGTAGGCATCTGTAGACTGAATCGAGTGGTTCTCCAGAAGCCATAGCATTGGTGATTGGAAATTGAGTTTCAAACATTTATTTAATATTAAATATTCTCAAATATTAATATAAATAAATAAAAAATATTAATAAAATTAAAAATTAAAAAAGTAAATAGTAGTAAATTTGTTGTGATTGAGTTGGACTTGTAGTATTAGAAGTAGCAATACACCTACATGGCCATAATGACTATTTTGTTGGGGATAAAGTCCAAAGGAATATTTTTTTCTCTCATAAAGGTGGTGGTAGAAAAAGTCAAGTGACCCTCATAAATAGAGTGGTGGGTGAATTCAAGTCACAAATCTTTAACCCTTAATTTTATATAGGCAACATATCTAGTTAGCTATCTCACCATATTCGAATCGGGATATTGAACATTATGGACCATGGGGGTTTGAACATATCTATACATGAACTAGGAATATGTGTCCCATAGGTTGAAAATTTTGAAAGAAATTTAGAAATCATTAATCTCTTGATGTTGTGGTGTTGATGGTATTAGAAAAATTGATTTCTCTAGAGTGGTGCTACTATCACAATTGAGTTGATGGTTTTACCCCAGATTCACTACTTGAACAAAACAGGCTAGAACAAGCCTTGGGGATGGTATCATAGTGGACAAATGGGACCCATGGTTAAAGGTCATTTCCTAGGCACATACATCCACCCATTTTTGCAGCTCACTAAAAATTGAGTAACCCTAACCTCAATGAATCTAGTAGTTGAAAGGTATTTTTTCATTAACATACAATACTAGTGGAACCGCAGAAAAAATAATTTTTTTGGATGGATACAGTGTCATCGAACAATAGTCAACATAATTCTACCCACACCGCCATAATTTTGAATTGGACTAAATTCTATTGGTAATGTACTGACCACCCAATCCAGCCCCGAGCTAATAGTATAGGAGAGTAATTATAACACCCCAAACATTTTATGGTATGCCTCTCTTAAAATACATTCTATTCATAACCTATATTTCATAAATCGCTTTCAAACAACACTTGGTTATTTAGGATATAGTTAAAACCTATCCATTAAACATAAATTTTCCACTTTTATGTTTTGAATTTCGAAAAATGGTCATCTAGAGTTGTGACTAGTAAGTTATTTGGAGTTTGATAGAACCGACTTGATTTTTTTGATGAATAGTAACACACCCTTATGAATAGTAATATGAATAGTAATATGACCCTTATAAATAGTAAATAATGACAATATTTTATTTTCTTAAGGTAATAACATAATGAGATCTTAATTAATTTTTTCATGTGATATAGAACTAATTATACATTTAAAATTTTTATTTTTCAAATTAACAATGATTTTATTTAAAAAATAATTTAAAAATAGTTAGACATTTATATTCAAAAAATGAAGTTTTTTTTTGAATTCTACACATGATAAAATGGTTAGGGTGATTTTTTGGTATTTTTCTAAAATACTTGAATTTTTCATCAAAGTAAAAATATTGTTTTGAGTTTTCAGAATTATAATGACATCATAATGTTGTAATAATTAAATAAAAATGGTTGTTCAAATTGTGTATATTAAAATATGACATGAGGTGTCCCAAGTGGTTAAAACCATGGGAAAATTCTACAGGCAATCCAATGGTTTGGAAAAAACCACTAATGAGGTGTCACATTGAAATTATTAAAAAACTACCTCACTTTTTCTATAAATACCCACTCATACATTCATTTTCATTCATTCCAAATCCGTCATCCTTGAATATTTGGTGGGTTTAAATCTCTATGAGTCCTCCTACGGTTTCCCTAATCCCCCAAGGTCCCAGATCTAGGAGTTACTTTACAAGGTAAGGGAATCCTTCATTATCTTCTTTTAGTCGACACTTCTTTTATGTTATCTATTGGAATTTCCATTATCATATATTGGGGTTTAATTTATGTATTATTCTTACTGTCCTTTTTATTTCAATATGATTATATACCCTTTTTCTCTCATCATTTAATTTTATGAAATTTTAAGTGACGTCATTAGGCTGGCGAATTTTTATAAGGGATCTCTCACATTTTCTTTTATTTTCAAGTTCATCTATTTTCTTTATATATCCTCACCTCCTCTGTCCAAATGAACATGATAACTCCATTATAATCTATATAATGTAATTATATCATGTTAATGGAAGAACCATCATCAATATTCTTACTCCCTCCTTTTTATTTTTATAAATGAAATCAACGTCCATGAGGTTCCAATTAAGAACCTTTGTGGACAACAGAGTTTCGTTCATCACTTTCTCCTTCATTACTGGTCATGAAACCATTTTAATGGTTGAACCAGATCAGAATATATGTATTTAATATCATTAATGTTCTGTAATTTTTAGACACTCATAATATGAAATAATAATACAAAATAAGTCCATTATGAACAAAACGGACAAGTTAATCCAAATATTTGTAATAAACTTTTAACTAATGAATCATCATCATGGTATATAACCCAAAATAATTATAATATCATTTATATCTATTTAATGTCACTACTAATATATATTAACAATTCTGGATATTTAACCGTATTTCAAATGAACCGCCATTCATTAATACAAGTAAACAAATCATGAAAACCAAGGAAGAAAATGCTTCCAAAACAATAAAATTGAACCTATTAAACCCATAAAAGGGACATGAATAAACCTAATAAGGTTATAATAAATCACTTAGATGTATAGGAGGTTCTGTAATTATTAATTAATGAAGATAATTTTTATTATTCAGGTCATTAAAACAAATAAAGAACACACTCGAGCATAAGGTAAGGGGTTTCTCATCTCACTTTCCTTTCTGTGAGATTTCCATTGTTCGCAAATTATTTCATGCATGTGGTATATGTGTACTAAAATTTGATATATAATAACATGATTCTATTTATATTCATGGTATTCAATGAGTCGTTTGAGGGTTATTATGTTCTGATCATATGATTCGACCGATTACATTGTGGTAAGGGACTTTGTTTGAACTACCATTTTGTTGTGACTAACTTGGTATTGTGAACCTAATAATCCTTATTCTATATAAATACTAACCATTTGATATCAATTTTCATTTGAAATTATATTTATATTAAATATCCATAATCTCATATCATGGATACATTTATTTGCTAAGCCATATACCATTTTACATATGGTGTATATTTGGAAAGTTATTTTAGATATGGAAATATTGATGAATATGTATTCAATAATCTATATGAATATTGAAAAGGAATATTTATCTTGTATTAAATAAATTTATAAATAATTATTTGGACTTAAAGTGACGGGTGGGTCCTGCTACAGCCCCTCTATGCATCGGCAGGTCTCATTAGACAAATCAGTTGGTGACAAACCCTTCGAGTTTGTTTCTAAAACTCTGGCAGGTTTCTACCCACATAACTAAACTGTTTTAACGGTATTATGGCATCATGTACCAGATACATGATGTCCAATTAGAAATAATTATCTTTATTCATTTTCAGTAATTACTATCCATGAAGTTTTCACTATGAAAGAATATATTGATGCAGGACCTTTATTAATTTATTAATGGTGTGTGATTGTCATTATGGATTCATGCTTCGGCTATTTGTAACCCTTAATAAGCATTTGAGATCACCCCTTTCATTCTCTACATTCAACAACTGATGAAGAGAAGATATTTTATTGAGTTATTGTGGATTTAGTTTTTAATTTTGTGATTTATTTTATTTTGTAACCTTATCCAATGCAATTTGAGTTACATCTATGTATCTAGTTTCTTCAAGACGACTAAACTGATCGTTCCTTCAGTATTTTCATTCCTTATAACCATGCCAATATAACAAGTAATGCACCGAATCTGGTCTAGATGGGTCAAGGTGTTATAGTAATTGTCAAATTTATTATTTCATATAGTTATTGATGTAATGTTTTTATGAATTAAAAACTAGAATTAATTTATTTTTGGATTTGAACCTCCTTTGACTGAGTGAAAAAATAACCATTCCATTTTAGGAAAGAATATAAGAAAGATGTAGCTGGAGCGACTATTATTTCCTCATTGAAAATTGATAACTACTTTGAACATGATGTTAGAATTCTCATCAACCACCAATCCACTGGATCATGCATTTACTTACATTTAATTATCCATTTCCATATCCATAGGCCCCAAAACCCATGGCAACTCTGACACATCAACACACTCAATAACCCTTGTGGAACATATCTACCAGAAGCATCATATCAATAGGAAACTCTGTGGATTTAAATATTAGTAGAGTAATTATAGGTCAGTATCCACAAGAAGGAACATTTTGTGGGTTCCATTCACTGATATCACTATTTTTTCCTCATATTGAGCCACCCGAATTGGACAAGGGGACTTTGAGTTCCTAGTCTTTACCAGGATTCTTCATGTATCCTAGTTTTTCCTAATAACTACATGTTCATTTCCATGTTTGACCACCCCTTGTAACCTCAATGTCTGAACAAGCCTAGGAGGAATAGGGAGGGCATGGATGGAACAACCAGAGAAATACTAGAGGGTTTGAAAAAAATAACCAAAATGTGTTGTCTTACTTTTTTTGGGATGTTGAACCCCCCGATGGTATAGAGAACTCAAAGAAACTAGTGGTTTTAAAATATAAGTATTTGTTTGGACAAATTGTACCATTTACAAACTCAAAAAAAAACCCTTACCTTTGAGTGATTGGTCCTTATATGACAATAAATTCATCCATTACATACAACACCTTATTAAAATATGGGCTTTTCTAGTATGAAATGATCAACATCAAATAAGTTCATTGGACCATCAAATTCCTTCGGTAAGGGCTATATGGGGATCAAGTAGTTTACCATATCAATATAGTAGTTTGAAATCAAATTTTAACTTTGTTTTTGTATAAGGGATTGAAGGATCCCATTTAGTATTTTATAAAATGGTTAGTAGGGAATGATATTAGAAATGTGATGGATATGCCTTGCGTATTAGGGTAAGCAGTGGTGTATCAAATTTTATATATAAGGTTTGGTAGATGAATAGCCATCACATGAGTGTGAATTACTACTACATATGGATGGGGAGTTAAATATCCACCATCAAAAAAGAAAATGGACCAAATCTAATTCCACTTTTTAAATGGTGGAAACATTTTCTCTATCTTAGTTTCTGAAACAAAAGAAAGAACTGCTTAGTCTATTTTCCTGATGGTCTAAACCTAATAGTTATTCACCTCTAAGATCTCTACCTCCATTTCAATTTTTACCCTTATTCTATGTTTTTCTATCTTTAAATAAATTTCCAATGAATACTTACATTCCATTTGAAAATGTATAAGTACTATATGGATAGGTTGTTCACAAAATCTTGGATGATTGGAATCATTGGGGATCATTGGGGATGGGTTTGGGGAAGGAATACTTTCCCCGACATGTCTCTATGATTTGAATCCATTTGCTATGAATTGAGGATCATAGAAAAATTAGTTAAATTTCTTTTATCTACACCATATCTCTCTATAGTTGTTGGGATTCTTTCAAGACATGCCCTGTCATGATTCGGCATGATATTCAAGAGCTCGTTCAACAATCTCATGCATTTATTCTTGGTCTTGAATGGATGTCACACTAGGGGAATTAAAAAGGAGAATCAAAACCTACAATCAATTCTTAGTAATATAGATATGAAACATTATTTTAATGCACTACAAATAACTTCTCTAATCAACGAAACCCATAAATCCCATAAGAAAAAATGAAAAATGAAGAAGCTTTCAAGATAAGTCCTTTTAACACAACATAAATCCCCTTTCATACCTTTTATGTCCTATGCTCCTATGTCTACCAAATCACTTATCTAAAACCACCAGATGGTCAATGAAACCTTTGTGACTCATATTAATACTCATTTTCCCATACTCTCTCACCTGATATGGTCTAATTATGAACCAATTCAAGATCTTCTATGATGAAGGAGACTCATTCATCCAATTTCTTAGTCACTACTGCTACTTATGTTTTCTGGTGTGAGGTCATTATTTGAAGTTCAATTCAAATTTAAAGTTGAAGTTGAAATATTGTGAATCCTCTATTATTGTAGAAAGAACATCGTAACCTATTTTTCTTGAGAAACTAGATATATTGGTTATTGGTGGAGAAATAAACCATTAGTCAAACGGGAAATTCTTGGTGTATAGGGTCAATGAGTTCAATCAAGCGAGTCGCAAGGGGATCTACTACTAGGATCCCATTACATGGCTAATAGGAATACATTTTAGGGGAACCCATGAACCCTAAATAAAACTATGTAATGTTTTTGGATTGTGGAATTTTGGGAATAGATACTATGATTTAGGTTTGTTTTGATTTCACTTGATAGATGGATGATGGGTGGTCCACTCTGATTGGTCTATAATCTATAGAGGTTTATGTGTTGTAGGAATTGATGATATACAATGCATGGTTCACTATATATTATGGAAACTCCATCACAGGTATTCGAGGACCTATTGGAATGACCTATTTTGGTATCTTTAGTAGTGATAGAAGGAATAGGTTTATGGCATACTAGACAGAGTTAGTGATCATCGTGGTCATTACTATCCCTCAAAGGCCAGAACCTTTGAATCAAGATACTTCATATATCCCATAACTAGGAGGAATTGGGATACATGACCATATGAGGGCCTTGGAATGACCACCTAGTTCGTAATGACACTATGATTCCAGAATCCATTTTGTTGGGTGAGCTATAATTCTAGGAACACAAAGCACCTAGGTAGCTCTGAAACATTTGGAAATATTCGATGACATTTGGGTTAGTGGGATACAAAAAGGAATAGGAGTTATGTTTGTGTACATGGGGAATAATGATCCAGTATCTTGTAAGTGGTTATGGGAATCCCTGCGACACCTAGTGGTTTAATCCCAATGAAGTCCAATGGTTTCCCTTTAGGTTTCAAGGTGTATGTATATTGTTCATTCCAGAGAAAGGGTAATAGAATGAAACACCCTATGGGTTTTTAATGTAGTTGAATTGATAAACATCCATCAACTAGACCCATGAAATCTACCAGTACAGGATTGGGGTTATTATGAAATGCATGAGACCATTTATGGGTTGTGTTCCCCGTTTCAACCCTATGTTTTCCAGTGGAGGTCCTTGTTCTTTCTAGGTGACTTATAGAAAGATGGATACCATGGAAACATTTTGGACTATGAGGGTGTGAAGGTGATGTTCTAGTGAAATAGAGAAGTTTGTAATGGATTAATCTATTCTTCCACAATGTTTGTACATTTATCATGTCACTCAGACCTAATCAGCTGGGAAAACCACCTTAAGCCACTAGAAATATGATTATTTAGTAGTAATAGTTATACATATTAGTGAGGTTTAAAATATTTATATGATGATGTTACACAATGTTCCATCATTGAATAGGGAAGATCTTAAAAGTAAGGGATACCATTGAATGAGATAGGTGGTCAAACACATCAAAATGATTCAATATCGAATGAGGTCCTGACATTATCAGCGTTCTCAAGGTCTATATATTGAAAGTCAATTTATTATTATTTAAAAGGTACATTGAGGACCCATGAACCCATGTTTGTATGTTTATGAGGAACCTTGAATGTTATTGTAGTGGGAATTTGTACCATGGATGCTGGAGGAAACACCATAGACAACTTGTGGAATGGTTTCTAAATTCATGCATCTGGGGATTATAATGTTTTTATAGTGGGTATGATCTCTAATGGGTGATCTCTTTCACTTGATGGATCTCATCAGAGTCTTGTGACTACAACCCCAACTCAGTGAAAACTCCCTCCCACCCTAAACCAACACTTCTGAACCTAAAAAATAGTATTCCATGCACATCTTCAACCAAATAGATTTGGTTCCCATCCTACGCCATATGAATCAAAGCATATCTATAAGAGGAATAAATTTTCATTCATGGTGAAAAAGTAAAATTGAATGAAATATTTTTCACTCTTGAGTTATGCTTGGTTAGGAAAGAAAGTGGAAGATGGTAGTCCAAAAAAGGTACAGTGATGAGTATCCTTCCTTTTAAGATGTCAGTTGAATGATATGTAAAATCTTCAACTCCACGATTAGTTTCAAATCAACTCATTAGATTGAATAGGTGGTGAAACAAATCGTAAACCTTTTATGTCCTTTTCATTTATAGTCCCTCCCTAGGATAAATTAAGTATCCCAAACCATGTCCTCCTAGGTTATATATAATATTGGTATTAGATATAGGTCAGGGAGGAATTTAATTGGTAATTTTCTTGACCTATGAGTTTAGTTCCTCCTAGTTTCAGTATAATATAAGTAGTATAATGAGTCCTTAAAGTAATTTAACTTAAAATTACCTTTATATTTATAGATTCTTTCAGATATAGAAGTTGGGATTTCAAGAGAGAATACTTGAACTTCCTTTATGTTCTGATTAACTCAAGGCTGTGAGGTTGGGTTAAGTGAGATACTCAATTACTTGTGAGTCTTGTGTGAGTTTGGGTCTCTTTCTAGTAGTCCCTCCAATATATTTTAATGGAAGATAATCATTTGATATTATTCCAGCTACGTCTTCTCTTCAATTTATTACTATTATATTTCTTACTGTAGAGATTCAAATAGTACAATAAAAAAAATCTCTTCAGCCTCCCCATAACCTTCTTTGAGGTAAAAACATATTCAAAAACCTCGGGTCCTAGAAATTCCACCTACGAGTCCTTTTAAAAGCTATCTATTCTTCACACTTGAAACCTATTCCCATTATGAGACCATTTCTAACCAGGATATCCCTGGTCAAGAAATTCAGGGAGGACCATGATTATTCCATATTTATTTGTAATAGTTTTTGTTCTTCATAACTCTTGGATATCAACTATAAAAAGAAGTCATATTCGATTGCACATCCTTTAATTTTATCACTTGATCCTACATTTTAATTACTTAGTTTTCCATTTTTTTCACTCAATCTCAAAGTGAATATCTTGATACAGATCACTTATAGGTTCATCAAGTGTAATTTATGTGACATAATACAATGAAAAGATCTCATATCATGGGTCTGTACTTAACTAGACACTAGACTATTTCTTTTGGAATTTATACTGAATCATATGTATGTGTATTATGGAATCATTTGACTATCATAATAGACTTCATGTTTAAACCCCAAACCTCTTCAATTCCTTTTAATTAATCCACCAATTCTAGTAACACATAGTTATTTTCACATTTTTGATTCCATCCACATGTTTATTCCTAGTTTGATTGGTCTCTAAAAGATTCCATCATGGATCTAGAAGATGGTAATTGTATATGCATGAGGAATTTCATATACATGGTGAATTTTTGATTGTGACAGAGTCTCTAGAAGGATATGATAGGAAAATAGGATCATTGAAATCAAACTACATGTGTTTTATAGAATGTGAGCTATAACTTACCTACCTTATGGTATGGTATCATATACCAAATATGATTCATGTTGATAGAGTGCTGGAATATATTTCTCAAGTAAGCATATGATATCAATCATTAATAGGGGGAAACTTTTCATCATCCCCAAAGTAAGATCTATGATCATATACTTGAAAGGTTACTCAATGGTCCAAATAAAAAAGTCAAAAAACTTCATCCCAACTCCCTTTAGGCTTTATAATCACTAATAATACCTCCATCTGTCATTTTATACCATCAATTCAATTCATCAATGGTTCTTAATGATGATGGTGAAAAAATGGTTGTATTGTGGAGAAAAATAAAATTTTGATTAGTTTATGATAAAATGCATTACAATCCCTCTTTCCATTTCTCATGAACTATTCCTTTATCATTTTTCTGGTGGATTCCCCATTTCACAATTCCCTATACTAAAGGATTCATGGACAAAACATGATGTACCATATAACATCAAATAGGAAATTCTTGTTTTTTCCTTATTTCTATCGTTAATTAGTAAAAAACCTCTCTTGTTGTAGTATACCCACTCAAATGGAATTCAATAGGTTGGGAAGATAGTGAACCACCATGTAGATTTTGTTATTAAGTCACCCCTTTCTCAAACCCTATCACCCATAAGCCGTCAGTCATGATACATTCACACCCACAATGCTTGTGTATGATTATATCCCTATATCCTCATTATAGTATGATAACTAGACCAATATCTGTCCCTCATCTAATTTTTTATCCGTAACTTAAACCCTTCAACTATACCATAATCCTGGTATTTCTATCCTACTAGAAATAAAGTAAAAAAATCATATCCTTATCCCACTAATCCATACAATACTCACAAGATTTAAGGAAACCTAGGCAATTAAAATTCAGCTAGAGAAATATATCCTATAAGCGAGCCTTTTATGGGTTGGTGTAGAAGTTGGCCAGTGAGTCTCCCCTCATTCTGGAGTGATCAAGGTTCAAAATTCATTCCGACCTAGAGTAAGTATGCCTGGAAGAATGAATATCCCACCTCTTTTTATTTTAAGGAATCAAGTGGAGGTTATGGTTCTATTTGATATTTTATCCATTAAACACCTTATAGGAGGGAATATATCACACAAGGATGATTAAGTGTATCCCCCCATGGTGGATAATTTCACATTGGGATGGATGGAGTGTTTCCCTACAATGGGGATAATTTGACACTTGGATGGTGGAGTGTGTCCCATAAGGGGGATAATTTCACACATGGGTTGATGTTAGGATTGAACCTCATGGAGGTTCCCTATGTAACCTATTTAAGAGATAGAGATAAAAACCAATGTAGTTCGATGTCACAGTTTAATGTCAAGTGATAGGATGGTTCATGTAGTTTGACATCATGTTGTAAGGAATACCATGTTGCAGATGGAAAATCAACGATTGATGTTATGGGTCTTATGCATGGAAGCTACTAGTGGATGGTGTTTCTTCTCATGATGGTAGAGGACGGTGTGGGGATTACACATGGAAGCTTCCCAATGAATTATTTTCTTCCCAGGTGTATCATTTCATCCCACGGTGAGGGAAGTAGTGGCATCCCATGATGATCATTCAAGGGGAATCCTGTTTTTATCTCACGTGATAAGGCTATAGTCTTACATCATGTGTTGAAGGACTTGTAAAATAATTTAACATTGTATGACTAGGACATGGATCTAGGCAGTTATATGTCTTGTTTCTTGGATTTGGTGGGGCTCAGACCTATTGGGGGATTGTGTCAATGTTGGAGTAATATTCTTCCTAAATAATATCCACCATGATAGGTGATATATTTTCATTGAAGATTTAATATATAGCGATTATGTGACCACCATTCATGAACCTCTTAGTGGGAGATGGAATTGGAATTATTATAGAGGATTGTAAATCAGGAGGGATAGAGTTAGGGTACCTATTATTTGGATTGATAAGAATTAGGGTACCTATTCTTATGAGAAAAAGGTAGGGTAATGGATGCACTATAGGCATAGGGAACATTGGGTTGGGGATAAGAAAATTGTTTCATGAAACATTGTTATATTGCACACAAGTAGAGTTGTGTGACCCATGGGATTTAGCACAAGTGAAACACATGGATTCTAGGGTCATTAGTGCATGCGATATTTGAAGTTACACATAGATCAGGGGTTCCTGAAGTCTGATTCTCTTGTTCACAAATTGATCAACCTTAGGAGAAGTTGATTAGGGATCACTCAACCACTAGCCAACATAATTTGGGTCCCACATGAGGTCTATTGTGTAAGTTATCTACCTTTTATGGTAAATGGATCTGTGTGTTGCATGATGTCATATAATAGAGGGTTGCACACATGAGATAATTGATTTGTTTTTTAGTATCTCCTTCCAAGGTTGGGTGAGGTTTCATTTATATATTAAATCATTAGTTGTTGGAACACAACATCACTATGGTCTGCAACATGGTTGCACACTTCTAATCCCTTTTCCACTGGGAGTTGGATGCACAACCTCCACGATTCTATGTCACTTTTCTAATTCATGTATACGGTTTCATTATGGGTTTTTTGAAAAACTACTCTTTTTCATGCACATGCCTTGGGTTCCAGGGGCTTGACCGTGCAACTTGGGGGAGTCATCATTACTATTCACGAACACATTTTTGGTTGCACAAATGATAGTCTTCCACTCAAGCCTCCATTTTTTCATGCATGTTACTTAGGAATTATTTTGGATTCGGGTGTATCTGTGATAATTAGCATCACCTTTGGAACACATTTTCTTTTCACGTCGAGCCACTTTTTTGCACATAACCCTTCAAACTTACGTGAAACCTGCTCCTCGGTCCTAAAACGTTCTTTCAGTGTGGATTCCATGTTTAATTCAACCAAAAATATCCTGTTGGGGTAAAAATTCATTTTCACCACTAAAAAAATACCCCCACCCCTCAGAATCAGAGCTTACATAGTACTATATGGTTGGGATCAGAGGGAAACTCTAAAGAGAATGGATGATTTTATGTGCATTCGTGCAACTTCCATATTAGGTCACATGACTATGTTGCATGTTTCATACAAGTTGGAAGACCTAAGCCTATAAATAGGGATAAAGTCCCTTTATATAGTACTCTAACTACAATGCATGATAATAATTCTCTCACATACTGAAATAAACCATTTTCATGAAATCCCGAGCTTTGGCTATGACTTTCACAAAACACTGAATTTTCACGAAATAACTTCGACACATCAAACATGATTTTGGACAACCTTTCTCAATGATACATGATGTAGAAAAAATTGTGTGACCAGAACCAATATTTGTACAATACGACCATAAAACTCATATATCATTATTATATTTCCAACCCAACTAACCAAGATGATATTGATTTTCTTTTTTCCACTCAGAGGGCTGAGATGTTGGGGAACCTAGAAATTCTTTGTGTTGGAGGGGTGGTTTCGGACAATCAGTCTCTCCTAGTCCTTTTTACTTAATCACATGGAGTTTATCTAATGGGAAACAATCTACTACCTTATAACTTTGGGATTATAGAATATGATTCTATCTAAACCATCGAAGTGAACACGTTGCACTTTTGGTTTTCTCGTCATGAGAAGCTTACTTTCTAGAAAAACCCTACTCTGAGTCATTCCACCAGGTATCATAAATATTCCACCATCTAAACTCGAAGTGGATGGATGAGGGAAATTAATAGGGAGATTATAAGAGATTAATAATTCCCATCCCATTATGATGAAATCTTTTAGGTCTGCATCTAGAACAGTTGTGTGGGATGGTACAAAGATTGTGACCCACTGGTCGAAGGAAACATCACTAATGAGTGGGCATGTGTGTACTGGGTAAACATAACATTCTAGGAATATACAGATGATATTTGTCACATTGGACTATATGAGGTAGTGTGGACATCCCAGTTCCACATATATAATCAACATGAGATACTCCTAGAGCTCCTCAGTCATTGTTCCCCAGAAACCAACACCTTCTACCTTCATCGTGGGGAGGTGCGAATTAGAATGTAGGACCTGAACCTCATGGACTGGGTTCCAATGTGATTAATTCCTCTCAATTCTGAATTCCTAGGGAGATAGGGAGCATACCACCATCTAGAACAGATCCTTATGTAATTTTTTTTAAAGTACTGAAGCATAATTCCTTGACACTAGTACATAACATTAAAGAGGTGGGTATGGATCCTCCTAAATAATACTCAAACTAAAAAAATGATATCACGACCAAAGTAGTTTCTAGTGGCACAATAGAGGAGGATGTCGGGATCTTACTTGTTGATATTGTTGGAAGGGCATCATGAGCAATGAGGCTATAACATGAAGAAGGGTTGTCATCCAGTAGTTTTCTACACTGAATTGTTGGCCAGTATTTTCAGTGGTTTGATACTTCTTATAAGATATGCATGCATAGGCCTATGTTTAGGTAAACTTGTGAAGGAAACAATAATGGTGTCTGGTAACTAGGTAAACATGGGAGTACAGGTGTTGGCCCAACTTTATTGCCAATTGGTCCATGTGGCTTGGGGGAGCATGCCTATAAAAGTATGTGTTGTATTTTTGTTCTTTCAAAGGGGAATCATAGTGCACTTTATGAAGGTTCCGGGCGCAGCAGAAGCGCGTGGGTGGATGTTCCCACTTGGCTTATTGTCATTAGCAATGATCAATATGGGATCAATACGACGATAAACGCCAGTCTCCACGGATCGAATCACAGAAAAAGACAAAGAAGATGGTTTTTCCTGGAACCACAAACAAGGATCGTTACAGGTTGATTATAATTAATTTAATTAATTATAAAGAAATACCTTTTGGGTGTTCTTTCTTCGTTGATGTTCTCAATCACGTTGTCGATGTGATCCGTCGTTGCGTCACAGAAGCCAAGTGTAGACTCCCTCTAGCAGTGATCCACACGTGTACCTCGTATCTCTGGACGTCGCCAAAAGATTCTCCGGGTGTTAGCGTGGAGAAGACTTTGCTTGCGTTGTCCGCCTTAGATTGTCTTGATCCGATGGAAGAGGATCTCTCTCAGTCTTGAGAGCGTTCTTGGAGGAAGAGGTTCTTTCGGCCTTGAAAGAATTCTCCAGAGATGTTGTGCACAACGATTCTCTTGTGTGTCAGAAAAGAGTTGGGGTTGTGAGGATATTTATAATCGGGTGTGTGGGGTTATAGAGTTATGAAAATAAATAAACGCGTTACGCGTTTTATTTATTTCATTGACTCTTTATTTAAAAACCCCATGTCGAATAAATAATTCCTTGACATGCGCCCACGCTGATTATAATAAATATCATTTAAAACAATATTATATCCTCAAAATCCCAACTAAAAAAAACTACACGGCGTGTATTAATAAATACACGGCGTGTACTTGTTTTTCATTGAAAACTACACGGCGTGTACATTAAATGTACACGGCGTGTATATCTTGTTTTCATTTATTCATTTCCTTTCCAAAATAAAACTACACGGCATGTAATAATAATACACGACGTGTACTTGTTTTATTTTCTTTTTCCTCCATCAATTAAAACAACTTAGGCTTCCTTGAATAATTATTAAACCACGTATGAGAATAATCTTTATTCAACTTGAGATACTTGGATACACTTAGTGTGTGACCCTCTAGGCCTCTTTCTCGTTGGCATTAGGCGGGCTTGCCTAAAGTCCAATATTACTGTCTAGCAACGGGTCAAGGCACCCAAGAGAAAGAAGTTGACGCCGCATTGACGTATCACCACATACGAACGCTTACTGTGTAATTTAATCCCTTTGTCTCAATATCTCATCAAGCAGGTTTCATGGCAGTGTCATAAACCTATATGCTTGATATGTCGTTCTTTGACTACCTGAAATAAACTCATCGTTTACACCATGGCCATGGAATTTAATGTGACAGTTCTATTTCAATCAAAGGGCCGAGATATCAACTTCCATAAATGGAAGGGACAAATCCTTCCTTGACTTATCCATTAACAACATGTCACTCGTGACGCACCCAACGTACCCTAATTCCCGCCAACTGTCTGCGTGACGGTTTTCGTCAGTAAATCTAAGTGTGTGAGTCATTACATGAGTTAATGATAATCTTCCAGTCTAAGGACCATTACACACGCTCGTAGATAGCAATATCCGATGACACCAAGACATGCGGAATTACTACTGGCGGGTCTGTTCTCATAATCTCCCATCTTGGAGATTACCAAGTGCGAACTCCATGAGAGAGAGTCTCGTATTCTTATGAGTACTCGCACATGACGGTCTGTATACTATGTGTACTATCATAGTATGTCATCCAACCGCAGTACTTTATTTAAGAATATTGTTATAGCATTTCAAGGTTCTCATCATAGCGGGGATCTGCTATGACCTTATTAATGAAACAAATATTTCAGGACATTATTATATTATAGTCATGCAGAACAATGAACAATATATAATAATTGAACATTTATGTAATAAAAGTACAAAACAGTTGGTTCTGAGGACACCAACCCTTACAAACTCCCACTTGGACTAGATCCAACTGCCTACGACTTTTAGTCCGCTAGACCTCACATGATGATCATGTTTCTGATGAGTCAAGGCTTTAGTCAATGGGTCCGCCACGTTTTCTTCCGTGGAAATACTGCTCACTGCAACTTCACCTCTCTGAGAAAAATCCCTCAAGAGATGATACTTTTGAAGTATGTGCTTTGTCCGCTGATGTGACCTTGGCTCTTTTGCAAGTGCCACCGCTGCAGTATTATCACAATAGAGTGTGATAGGATCTTTACTGCTCGGTACAACATCAAGATCTTGGACGAAGCTTCGCATCCATACTGCTTCTTTAGCTGCCTCAGAAGCTGCGATATACTCGGACTCCGCTGTAGAATCTGCCACCACACTTTGTTTTGAGCTCTTCCAGCTCACTGCACCTCCATTCAAACTGAAGATATATCCAGTCTGCGACTTCATGTCATCTTGATCAGTCTGAAACTAGCATCTACATGTCCTCTGATGACTAGTTCCTCATCTCCTCTATAAACCAAGAACATATCCTTAGTACGCCTCATATACTTAAGGATAGTCTTGACTGCCATCCAATGGCGGTCTCCTGAATCAGCTTGATATCTACCTACCGCACTTAATGCATAAGCAACATCTAGCCTCGTACATAGCATAGCATACATGACTGACCCAATAGCGGATGCGTAAGGGATCCTTGCCATTCTCTTTCTTTCCTCATGTGTCTGAGGACACATTTTCTTGGAAAGATGAATTCCATGTGACACTGGAAACAATCCCCTCTTGGACTGTTCCATACTGAATCTCTTCAGTATCTTGTCAATGTATGTACTTTGACTTAGGCCCAACATTTTCTTGGATCTATCATGATGGATCTTGATCCCAAGAATATATGCTGCCTCGCCCAAGTCTTTCATGGAGAAGCATTTATTCAACCATGCCTTAACTGACTGTAAGACAGGTACTTCGTTTCCAATTAGCAATATGTCATCGACATATACTATTAGGAAAACGACTGCACTTCCACTAAACCTTTTGTAGACACAAGGCTCACTTTCGTTCTTAACAAAGCCAAATTCTGTAACAGCTTCATCAAAACGAATGTTCCATGACCTTGATTCTTTCTTTAATCCATAAATGGATTTTTGCAACTTGCATACCTTGTTGGCATCCTTTGAAGTCACAAACCCTTCAGGTTGTGTCATGTAGACATCTTCCTGGAGGTTCCCGTTAAGGAAAGCTGTTTTGACATCCATTTTCCAAATTTCATAGTCATGGTAAGTAGCAATGGCCAATAGGATTCTGATAGACTTCAGCATTGCAACCGGTGAAAAGGTTTCATCATAGTCAATTCCTTGACGCTGTCTAAAACCTTTTGCAACCAGTCGTGCCTTGTAGGTGCTGACTTGCCCCTCCATGTCTAGTTTCTTCTTGAATACCCATTTATTACCAATAGGCTTTACATCAACTGGAGGATCTACCAAAATCCAGACTTGGTTTTGGTACATGGAATTCATTTCAGAATTCATGGCTTCTTGCCACTTGGCAACGTCTGTGCCTTCAACTGCTTCCTTGTAGGTAAGAGGATCATCATTGTCAACCAATAATGAGTCACCATCCTCAGTGACAAGAAAACCATATCGTTCTGGTTCTCTCACCTATCTCGTGCTCCTACGCAGTTCTTGTGTCTCTGGAACAGATTGTTCTTCCACGGGACTTTGTGGAATCGGTTCTTGTACCAACTCATGTGTATCCTGAGCCTCTACTTCATCGAAGTCTATCTCGCTCCCACTATCTCTTCTGGAGATGTGCTCCCTCTCAAGGAATATGGCGTGTCTTGCCACTGTAACCTTTTTTTCTGAGGGGTTGTATAGGTAATATCCCCTTGTTTCCTTGGGATATCCTATAAAGATACACTTTGTGCCTCGGGGTGCAAGTTTGTTACCTGAAGAGGCCTTAACAAATGCTTCGCTACCCCACACGTGTAAATTCGATAACATGGCTTTGCGTCCACTCCATAACTCGTATGGAATACCATTTATCGATTTACTTGGTACTTGGTTTAGTATGTGTGCTGCTGTTTGTAATGCATATCCCCAAAAGGATAATGGAAGACTCGCATGACTCATCATTGATCTCACCATGTCCAACAGGGTGCGGTTCCTCCTTTCACTTACCATTCCACTGCGGTGTGTAAGGAGGAGTGAGTTGAGATAGAATCCCAAACTCCCGTAAGAAATCAATGAAGTCTTGATTAAGATATTCTCCTCCTCTGTCTGAGCGGAGTTTCTTAATCTTCTTACCAAGATGGTTCTCAACTTCATTCTTGTATTCTTTGAACCGATCAAAAGAATCTGACTTATACCTCATTAAATAGATATATCCATATCTACTAAAATCATCAGTAAAAGTTATGAAGTACGAGAACCCACCCCTTGCTTCAACTAGAAATGGTCCACACACATCTCTGTGAACTAATTCTAGAAGCTCTTTAGCTCTTTCACCTTTCCCACTAAATGGGGCTTTGGTCATTTTGCCTTGTAGACACGCATGACATACACCAAGTGGTTTTAGTTTGAAAGAATCTAAATACCCATCTTGATGTAATTTTGTCAAGCGTTTCTCATTGACATGACCTAGCCGGTGATGCCAAAGTTGGGTGTGGTATGGGTCATGTAAATTAACTTTGTTATCAATTTGCATTACTTGGTTTGTGTAGTCTAACACATAAAGGCCGTTATATAAATGTGCCCTACCAAAACAAATGATATCTTTATAAAAGTAGCAACATTCATTTCCAAACTTGAATATGAATCCATCAGTATCTAATCTGGATACTGAAATAATGTTTTTGGTTACAGAGGGTACATAATAACATCCTTTCAAAACCAAGACCATCCCGGTAGGCAATGTGAGGTGGTAGTCCCCGACAGCTACAGCAGCAAGTCTGGCTCCGTTGGATGCTCGTAGATCTATCTCCCCTCGATCAATCTTCCTGAATCTACTTGGTTCCTATATTTGGATACAGATGTGAGCACCACAAGCAGTATCTAATACCCAATTAGTATAAACAGATAGATTTCATTCGATAACAAACGCACCTGAAGCTTCCCCTTGCTTCCTTGGCTGGGTGCAGTTTTTCTTCCAGTGACCCTTCTTACCACATGCGAAACAAACAGCATCCTGTTCCTTTGCCTCCCCTTTGATCTTCCTTTTCTTGGAAGGCCTTGAAGAAGCTTTGGGCTTAAAGCTCTTCGCCTTCCCTTTCCTTTTATTCACCATAAGGACAGAAGGCTTTTCACGCTTCATGTCATTGTCCACTTGGCGAATAAGGATAAGAAGATCAGATAGAGACTTCTCAATATTGTTCATGTTGAAATTAACAACAAAGTTTGAGAAGCTCTAGAAGAGTGATGCGATAATGAGATCGGTACCCAGTTCTTCAGGGAGTTTAAACCCTAGAACCTCCAAGCGCTCAATGTAGCCAATGAGCATGACTACATGAGGCCCAGCTGGGGCACCCTCTCCAAGCTTGCTCTGAAACAGAGCCTTGGAGATCTCAAACCTTTCTTGTCTTTCTCTCTCCTGGTATAAACCACGGAGGTGCTCAAGCATGATGTAGGCATCCATGTCTTCATGAGACTTCATGAGCTCACTAGACATAGATGACAGCATCAAACATTGAACGTCGAGAGCATCGTTCAAATGTTGATCATAGACTAGGAAATCTTCATCACTTGCCCCTGGGGCAGGAGAATCAGGAAGTGAGGACTCCAGCACATAAAACTTTCGTTCATGGCGTAGGATAACCCGAAGGCGCCTAAACCATTCTTGAAAGTTACTGCCGGTGAGGATGTTGTCTTTATCCAGAATTGATCGCAGAGAAAATGTGGTTGATGTGTTTGTCATTTTGATTCTATAATTTAAAAGAGCAGATTCATCAGTACTTTCTTGATTACATTTTATGAGAAATAATAAATTTTATTAAGTCTCCCACTATTTTATCAATTCCCAATGGCCCTCACCACTGAACTCGGAATGTCCACTTGCTTTGACATTCTAATGGCAAGGATCCATATTTCCCTTCGCATAACCCCAACAAGGGTTGGTCAAGCTATTTGAAGGTATTTAGGTAGGCGGGTCTTTGCCAACTGTGAGCTTACAGTTCCTTGATCTGTTGAGTGGACTCCCCAATCCTGAAATCCTGACTTGGATTTCCTCAACTCTTGCCTCCAATATTACATCATGTCTAGCAAGGGCTACTTATCTTGATGTAATATGGTTAAGTCAACCCGAAACCTTTCATAAGGGCTTCCTTTATAAAAGTAAGTGTCCCAAAAAGGGTTGGTCAAACACATAGTTTTATTGAGTCTTTCCCTTAATCATATAACGGAAGGCTTGGTCTGACTTAATATGGTATTTGAGGGATTTTATTCTTTATGCGTATCTTTGCATTGTCACATGCTTGTTAATATTAAGTGATGCTTGCTTAAGTGATTAACCATGTTCCGATAATGTATACGCATAGACCGGTTTTTATTTTATTCCATCTTTTCATGCTTGTTCATTTTATTAATTATGTGATCGCGACAACACATGCATAATATATAAACCATGCAATCAGACAGAAATAAAATAATATGGCGTGATCATGAGCTTCTATTTGGTTAGCTTATCTAGCGGTTTTGATAAGCTTACCCTGACCTAGGGAAAACACCTTGAACCTGATGGTTCGTGTTTTGTAGCTCCCACCTGTCCACCTTTGTATCTTCTTGTGTCGGTTTCGCCTCGGCTTTGGGATTTAAACCGTCTCCTCTGGCTTGGGAGATCCTCCATTTCATGGGTTTACATTAAAGAAACCATGGGCACGCAGGCCCTACATTTTATTGGAAGAAGGCTCGCAGGCCAACAAATTTAAATTAAATAAATTTAAATGAAACCATACACATACAAAGGGTCTTTGGTCTAGCTCATGATCATCCATAGTATGCAACGACATTTACGCATATTTAGAATTCAAATTCTTTTAATCGTTCTTTTATTTCAGATAAGACGCGCTCGAATTCAATTAATTATGATCTTATAATTAATCAATTCTTTATCTTAAATTCCTTTCTGAATTTCCTTGAGATTGTTCTCATCCATATTCCTTGTACGGGTCTTTGTACATTGGAGGAAACCTGGTGAAATTCCATTTCTGGAAAGTACACGGCGTGTAGTTTATAATTACACGGCGTGTATTTTTCTTTTCACCCTTTGTCCAAAGTACACACCGGGGCTTTGGCGTGTTTTTCTGTACTTTGGAAATTTTAGAGTACATGGCATGTAGATGAATCATACACGGCGTGTACTTCCTTGTTACGCGGTAACCGGTCTAGCAATCCCGTATACGCGGTACGTCACTTATCTTTGTACACGGTTTCACCTGGGTCGGAACGGACTACACGGCGTGTTGTTCCAACATACACGTCGTGTATTCCAGTTTCCATGCGCCGTTCTATTCTAGTCAACATGGCGTGATTAAAACATAGGCATAATCAATTCACATGGCGTGGTTTGGCGGACCAGTGCCGGTTCATTGAACCTAAGTACACGGCGTGTAGTTTTAATTACACGTCGTGTAATCCCGTGTTGTACAGACAGAAAGAGCGGCTCCTCCGGATGAGTTCCTCATTTTTATTTTAATAAAAATTAAAATTAAAAGGTCATTTCTGTGATATGAATCGAGAAACGAAGGAGGAAGAATAGATCTCGTTAATTCAGATTTATAGAACGATTTATTTCGAATTGAATCAAATATGAATGCGTAAATTATCAACGAAAATTAAATAACTATAATCAACGTTGTAACCTCGCTCTGATACCATTTGAAGGTTCCGGGCGCAGCGGAAGTGCGTGGGTGGATGTGCCCACTTGGCTTTTTTTCATTAGCAATGATCAATCTGGGATCAATACGACGATAAACGCCAGTCTCCACGGATCGAATCACAAAAAAAGAAAAAGAAGATGGTTTTTCCCGGAACCCCAAACAAGGATCGTTACAGGTTGATTATAATTAATTTAATTAATTATAAAGAAATACCTTTTGGGTGTTCTTTATTCGTTGATGTTCTCAATCACGTTGTCGATGTGATCCGTCGTTGCGTCGCAGAAGCCAAGTGTAGACTCCCTCTAGCGGTGATCCACATGTGTACCTCGTATCTCTGGACATCGCCAAAAGATTCTCCGGGTGCTAGCGTGGAGAAGCCTTTGCTTGCGTTGTCCGCCTTAGATTATATTGATCCGATGGAAGAGGATCTCTCTCGGTCTTGAGAGCGTTCTTGGAGGAAGAGGTTCTTTCGGCCTTGAAAGAATTCTCCAGAGATGTTGTGCACAACGATTCTCTTGTGTGTCAGAAAAGAGTTGGGGTTGTGAGGATATTTATAATCGGGTGTGTGGGGTTATAGAGTTATGACAATAAATAAACGTGTTATGCGTTTTATTTATTTCATTGACTCTTTATTTAAAAACCCCATGTCGAATAAATAATTCCTTGACATGCGCCCATGCTGATTATAATAAATATCATTTAAAACAATATTATATCCTCAAAATCCCAACTAAAAAAAACTACACGGCGTGTACTTGTTTTTCATTGAAAACTACACGGCGTGTACATTAAATGTACACGGCGTGTATATCTTGTTTTCATTTATTCATTTCCTTTCCAAAATAAAACTACATGACATGTAATAATAATACACGATGTGTACTTGTTTTATTTTCTTTTTCCTCCATCATTTAAAACAACTTAGGCTTCCTTGAATAATTATTAAACCACGTACGAGAATAATCTTTATTCAACTTGAGATACTTGGATACACTTAGTGTGTGACCCTCTAGGCCTCTTTCTCGTTGGCATTAGTCGGGCTTGCCTATTGTCCAAGATTACTGTCTAGCAACGGGTCAAGGCACCCAAGAGAAAGAAGTTGATGCCGCATTGACGTATCACCTCATACGAACGCTTACTATGTAATTTAATCCCTTTGTCTCAATATCTCATCAATCAGGTTTCATGGCAGTGTCATAAACCTATATGCTTGATATGTCGTTCTTTGACTACCTGAAATAAACTCATCGTTTACACCATGGCCATGGAATTTAATGCGACAGTTCTATTTCAATCAAAGGGCCGAGATATCAACTTCCATAAATGGAAGGGACAAATCCTTCCTTGACTTATCCATTAACAACATGTCACTCGTGACGCACCCAACGTACCCTACTTCCCGCCAACTGTCTGCGTGACGGTTTTCGTCAGTAAATCTAAGTGCGCGAGTCATGACATGAGTTAATGATAATCTTCCAGTCTAAGGACCATTACAGACGCTCGTAGATAGAAATATCCGATGACACCAAGACATGCAGAATTACTACTGGCGGGTCTGTTCTCATAATCTCCCATCTTGGAGATTACCAAGTGCGAACTCCATGAGAGAGAGTCTCGTCTTCTTATGAGTACTCGCACATGACGGTCTGTATACTATGTGTCCTATCATAGTATGTCATCTAACCGCAGAACTTTATTTAAGAATATTGTTATAGCATTTAAAGGTTCTCATCATAGCGGGGATCTGCTATGACCTTATTAATGCAACAAATATTTCAGGACATTATTATATTATAGTCATGTAGAACAATGAACAATATATAATAAGTGAACATTTATGTAATCAAAGTACAAAACAGTTGGTTCTGAGGACACCAACCCTTACACTTTAGGGGATATGAATTCATAAATTCCATCACTCCCCCAAATGATGGCCTTTGGACTTTTCTGCTCAACATTTTCAGGGTTCGGCCAGTGGCACTTAATGAAGTCGGGGTTATGGTTAACATCGAAAATGCGGTGAACTTTGATCTAAATATGATCTAAACCCCATTTGAAGATATGGTCTACAGTCTAAAGGGGATATTGAAGTATTGGGAATATATTAAGAACTTATGAGGTGGTGTATTAGTCGCTCGGAGAGACGAAAAAACTTATTGTGAGTTGTATACTCAGTCTCAGTTTTCAAGGAAATTTAGAAGCATCCAGTAGCCAAAGAATGGAGTTTACACGGGGATATGTGATGAGAGGCATCCCTATAATATTTTTCATTTGTGTTAGACGTTCATATGAAAGGGTATAGGGGATGTTATCATGATTCCGCTGAACAATGTCAACATTATCCCCTCTCAAACCTATGATGGGAATTGAGTTATGGCATATCCTGGTGTGATCCTATGTTATTGTGTAAGGGTAATAGGGCCTTAATGTGAGGCACAAGAGCATCAAGGTTATAGGAAAGCTATAATTTTAGGGGTTTTCCAATTGTTGTGATCACCAACTGAGGCTATAGCGGGGGCATCTCAAGGTGATGTTGCGCCCCTGCCTCCCAGAGGGGAGGACATCCCTCAAAAGAAATCACAGGATCATGCAAAGTTATATCAAACTAGGATGAGAAGAGTTAGGTAGGCTCTCAAAAATAATATATGGTATCTTATAATACCAACAGTTGATGTGTCCCTTCCTTATGCTATGGGTGGATTGGGGGATGATATTGATAACCCTGATGGTAGAGCATTTATGGACAAAGATGACTTGGAAAGGGATCATGTTGTCAGAGGTGTGGATCACTAGGATCCTTTCTAGGGTGCACATCCTTGAGAGTTTTTATACATGGAATTTATGGATTC
Source organism: Viscum album (assembly GCA_963277665.1). Taxonomy (NCBI): domain Eukaryota; kingdom Viridiplantae; phylum Streptophyta; class Magnoliopsida; order Santalales; family Viscaceae; genus Viscum; species Viscum album. Next base: position 565,101,370 of record OY728153.1, on the reverse strand, counting down.
CTTTTTATGCCAACATGGGGGACCTAATATTCCCTCTAGCCTAATGTGCTTTATGTTCAATGGAATTAGCAATCCTATGGGGATGAAATTCACTGAATAATCAGCATATGAATTGTTAGTTAGTGGTGATACATTGGGTTCTAGTGATGAATAGTCCTAGGGATAAACCCTTAATCAGGTGACTCCCTAGGAGAGTTCCTAGGTCACCCCTAAAGACAACAACTTGAATGAGCTACTGTTTATCTAGGTAATTCTAGTTTGTTAATTCATATAACTATTCCGTCCTTCCCCTTATTTTTTTCTCAAAGTCTATAATCGGGATTTATCTTATATAGAAGAAATATGAGCATGAAAAAGGGCTCCCAGTTGGAGGGTATGATGGTGTCTCAATAGATTTTGGTGGGAACACCTCATAATTGGTGCCCAATGATTCTACAAATAGAGGGCTTAGATAGAAGGATGTATGGGTGTCTCGAGATCCCCTAATACTCAATGTTATCTATGGTTGAATACTCCCAAGCATTCCAATGGTGGTGTCTACTACCGGTGGGGAAGATCATCTGAGGAGACTAATCATTGAGATCTCTATGCCTTGAGGTAAGAGTGAATAGAAACTATCATATATCTTTTAAAACATTCATGAAGCTATTTGATTATATTACAGCAACATGTTAGTTTGTTCTCAAGTATCTTCCACCCAAATAGCATTGAGGGACCCAATGTCGACCGTTGAAGTAGAAACTATAATTGAGGGGTATCCTATGGTGGAATTACCTTCCAAAACACATAGAGTAAAATTTTCCCAAACACTCACCTTCTATAAGTCCATCACCCAAATTTGATCCATGTTTACAAGATCTATTGGCACTGGTCCAACTAACTTGATTTTTTTAACATAGTATTAGATATCATTCATTCTTATAAAATATCTTTGGTTGGGGAACCCAGGGTGACTCCCCTAATGGTTGTGAATGATCTTATGGATTCATCCGTCCATGGTGATCCAGAATCAATACCAAGATGGAACCCTTTTTTGGATGTGATCAGTATCTCTAAAGGGGAGGAGGTCAAGTTTGGAGGGGATGGTGTTTCCAATGAAGGTCATGATGAATATGTACCTACCATCAATTAGTATCCTGACCTATCCAAGAGGTCTTGGAGTAAGACCATGTCGATGTTTTCCTTACATCCTTACCAGTGTATGAGCCTACACCACCCAAAAAATAGGAATACATTAGGTCTAACAAGGATGAAGAGAATCTGATCATCCCACACAAGTTGTGGAGGAGCACGTGGTACATTATCAACCACACACTAAATCCATATCCGGTGAGATAGATAGATTCCCCTTTCCACCGTCTATGGAAGTTAGGAACCAAAGGGCTGGATTCTAGTTCCCCTTTGAGTTTGTTCATGACTACCTCACTGAGAGGGTGCATGCTAGGGGCCAGAAATATTATGTTACATGGAAATGAGAGAAATATGATGGAATCAGAAAGCTCCAAGAGCCTATTAAATAACTTCAAAAAATGGAGGTGTATCTACATGATCACACATCTATCATCAATATCCATGTGGATATCATCAGTCAGTTGAAGGCTCAGTTGGAAGTGAAAAAATCTCAAGAATAGGATGTGGTATCTCAGATAGATGAGTGTCAAGATGAGAAGGTCTAGGTACTAATCATGGATGATAAGATTCTCCCCATGGATAAGGATTAAGATGCATAACTCATGAGGTTGTAATAGGACCTAGATTCCAAGTTCTATAGGTTTTCTAGGATGGAGTTCTCGATTGACATGGTGGATGCATAGTGAGTATTTTACTAATATAAAAAATAAGCTTTGGTGTGTGGATGACCCTTTCAAACAAAAAAATTATTTGGTTTAATTCCCTGTATGCATGGATATGTTTTATTTTACACACTTTACTGTGGAACTTTAATCACATTCATGAGACAACCAATGATCAATCCCTATGCCCAAGTGAATCATGATTGGTGTGGGAATCAAAGGATGAAAAATAGATATCTCACTCATATGAGAGCGTTAGTAAATATATGAACACTCAGGGTATGAATTTATTAGTTTATGACTAGGAATGATGTGGAAGAGAAGGGGTATGGCTGGAGGAAGGGGCCATCTAAATAGTCGACATTCTTTCTCAATGTGCATTAGTTCATGAATGGGGTAACACCAGAGGTGTTGAACTTTACCCTAAAAAGTGGAATGATGAGCATGAGTCGAGATGCCTAATATCTAGAACACAAATAGAGTGGTGTGAAAATAGAGAAAAACTATTGAATATGTTAAAAACACAACATCCATTATTATTTTTCCAATGATAGATACAAATAAATGAGGGATGACCACTAACCATGTTAAAAAAATGGGTCCTTTCTCATGATGCCTCAAAATTCGCTTCAAGACATGTACCCAGGATGATAGGTGATCCAATGTGATATAGGAACATTCCATAAAGGGGGCTCATTTGTATGTGGAGGATTTTGGGGATCCAATTAAGGGGAGATGTCAAGTGTTCATATGAAGTTATTAAATGTTATAATGGATTTTAAAACTCTCCAAATTACAGAACCATTTCATTGAACACATTGGGTAGGCATATCAATCTAAAAAATGGTCAGAATCATCTTCTATAAGGAACCTCATCTCAGATGCTGAGTTACAGTTGAAAAACATGAATGATGTAGTTGGTGAATGGAAGAGATGGAGGTAATGGACTCCTTAGGCAAGGGATTAAGATTCTCCGTTGTTCAATGTCATGTCATGAGAACGATGCACAAAAACTTTAATTTCATATGGTAAGGATGATGAAGATATAGATCAATGTCATATGGTGAGGAAGATGATTTCACAGTTTAGAATTGTGTAATTGGAAAATAAAGTAATATAGTTTAATGTCTTGTGATTAGGATGTTTGGTTCTGAGTTTAATTTCATAGAGTTTAGACCAATTGAAAATAGTTTAAGGTGATAGTTCTTACCCTATAGGGTTATGTTTCTCAAATTAATATGTGTTGTATCAAATAAATATTAACAAAAATTGATGGAGGGGCTTATAAGGCCACTCAATATCACATGAAACATCTCCGAGACAACTTGTAAAAAATTTAAGGTCATGATTCTTAGACTCGAGCTCTTAGTTTAAGGTTATAGAGTTTGGACCATGGATAACTTGGAGTGTTTGGAATGAAACAAATGAGTAGTAACCCAACATGAATGATGGGATAGGGGATGCCTTTCCCCATGAAAAACATAAGGGGAAAGATGAAAAAAGATTCATGGTGATGGTTCTTGGACTTGAGGGTGAGTATACCAAAAGTACATGTGTAGAGAAAAATAATGACAACTTTATGTGAAGTTAGGGACAAGGAGCCCTGATGCCACACAACACATTCTTTGGATGTATGGAACACAATTTAAAGTCATGATTATTAGACTTGGGATCTATGTTTATGGTCATAGATATTGGACCATTGTGCACTCATGCATCTCAACCTTTCATAAAGAAAAATTCCCACCAACTTCTATGACCTTGTGAGATATGGTTGCTTCAAGAAGTATTGAGTGGTATACAATTTCTATTATTAGAAGTAGAGAATGCAATGAATATTTCATGTGACCAACAAATCTTCTGAGGGAGATCATGACTTTCAATACATGGATAGTAAAAAAGGAAACCATTAACACATAGGGAACAACTATTGACCATGTTCAAAACACATGTTCTAGATCCGCATAGGTTGAGGATGGGTTGAACAAATGTAGAATCAACTATTGACTAAGTATAAAACATGGGACCCACTAATTGTTACCAAATATACTTTGAGGCGTATGCCCAAGATGGTAGGTGAGCCATTATATAATAGGACCATTCTGTTATGGATCCAGTTTAGATCAAGAGGATGAAAATTATCTAATTTGGAGAAAGTGTGAAGCATGGAAGTTTAAATAATGAATGTACTGAAAGAATATTAGGTTCCATGGGAGTTATTCCACCATGCACTCAAATTCATTGGATGAACATGATGTTAGTTAAGAATCAATCATGGCCTAGAGGGAAAAGAATATAAAATGAGTATATGGTAGGGCAATAACTGTGATGAAATATCTAGGAATTACTATATATCCTGTGAGAATGGGAATCAAGCCACACATAGTTTTTGGAGATGGTGTGGTAGGAGATCAATACTGAATGGGTGATTCCCTCTTTAGAGAGGATATCAAATCATCTCATATTATGAGGTATCCCAGTTTCGTATGATGTAATATTTTTTTTCATCCCATATATATTGCATGACAAATCCTAGTTTCATACGGGTTAATGTTTTCATGTAATCTAATAGTTGTTGTATGATATATATCAGTTTCATATGAGGTAATCTTTTTGGTCATCCCTTATTTTTTTTATAAGGAATCACGATTTCATATGGGGTAATATTTTTTTGTCATCCCATACATGTTTTATGAGCAATTCTAGTTAATATGGTGTAATTTTTTTTGGTCATCCCATACCTATCGTATGAGGCATCTCAGTTTTATACAAGTTAAGATTGTAGTTTAATGCCATGCACTAAGGATGCTTGGATTATCAGTTTAATGTCATACAAATCAAACTATATCTACTACTAGTTTAAGGTCGTAGATCATAGAATATAAAGAAATTATATGGTTTAAGTTCATGTATCTTTAACCAAAGTGGTTCATTGGTATCCTGAGGAGGTTTTCATGGAATGAAAGTGTGATAAAATTATGTGAAAGGATGACTAAAGGGACAATATTCAATGAAAAACTTGAAAAATTGTACGTTGGGTTGTCACCATGACGGTGTGGGAGGAAGGAACCCATAATGATTTGATAAAGGGGGAAGGGAATAGGATAAGATATTTGGGTATCATTAAATATACCAAGGATGATAATAAAGCCACACATTTTTCTGTAATGTGTTGTGGTATGAGACAAACGTCAGTAGGGTGATATCCACACGAGTGACTATATTGAATCATTTCACATTATTATATGAGTCATATTTAATTCATATGGTCTAAGGTTATAGTTTAACATTGTGCACGAAAACAATTGGTAGGGATTTCACATCGAGCTTCCTATTTCTTTATTTCTCTTATCAGGTCATGAGAGAATCTCATCATGCTAATGGGTAAAGGAATATAAATAGGTCTTATACCTGAAGAGGAGGCCCATGAGGTTTTTTTTGTGATAACTTCATGGGTAAAGGATATCTTTGTGGTGAATTTGTGGTTTGGATGGGAGATAGAAGGTCTACGCATAACTATGTGTCCCATGGAAATGGGAATCATGCCACACATATTTCTAGAAAGAGGTGAGGTAATAGGCTTACTAAAAGGCCAGGGATGAAGAAAACCATGTGAATAAGGTACCAAAGAGTCTAGATGAACATATTTTAAGTTCATAATGGATATAAAATGACTCTTAGTTTATATTCATATATCTTGGGCCATAGGGAAGTTCTTCGAGCTTGTTCGGGTGGATCAAAAGGATAAACATGACGTCAAAGGATCCAAGAAGGCTCTGATTCACATGAATTGATACTGAATCTAGTCGCACATAGTTTAAGTACCTATTTATTATACTATATTAACATTGTAAATAGTTTAAATTAATGATTCTTGGACTATTGGAAAATAGTTCAAATTCTGGATGCTTTCACTAAGGGTGGTGTTTGTTTCAAGGGTATTTACGTGTAAAAAAAATAGGTAGAACCCAATGTGAAAGGAGCGTAATTTAAGATAGAATAGCACATGAATATCCAATAAAAATTTTCATATATTATAAGGTCATAATTCTTGGACCATGAGTGCGGGAAACGGTTCAGATGTTTTTGAATTTGTAGTTATCCCCAAAGACTGGATGTCTATGAATCACTATGTATCCTAAGGATGGGAATCAATCCATGTGTAGTCCTAGATTGATGTGTATTAAAAGATCAACACTGTAAGTATTAGAAACCCTATTTGACATGGGTATTGTGGTTTTCAATAGTTTTCATGGGGAATCCCATTATTATCACAAAGGGTAATGATATAATTTATCATCGTGTGTCGAGGAAGTTGTTTTGGTCATACAATATTTGGTATATGATCCATCTTGTGTTTATTTCACAAGGTAAGATCAAAATTTAACATCTTTAATTGGGGATGATTATGTTTTTAGATTAATGTCTCACAACTCGAAGTGTCATTTCTGACATTCTTAGGTTCATGGAGCTTGAACCATAGGGGATGGAAACAGTTTAAGGTCATAATGCTCATACCATGAGTCCTAGTTTAAGATAATATATTTTTGACCAATTGAAAGTTTTTTATTGTTATAATTATTAGACCATGGGTTTATCATGTGAAGTATTTCCTAAAAAACTTGGAGTTGGTGGGAGCTGTGACACCCTCTCTGTCCAAGGTGATCAAATAATATACTCCATTAGAATAGTCCTCATAGAAAATTTAAGTTTCTTCCCAATTGGAATCCAACTTTAGCATATTTATACCTAGTATCATCAACATTATGAGATCCAATACCATGTCACCCTGAAGGAACAAGTAAATGTGAACCCTCTATTAAAATTCTCCCACCATACTAGTTTGGTGACTCTCTAGGTTGTGAAAGGCCTAAATAATGTTTTCCTCAATGAAATCCAGCTCAACATGATAGACTTATTCCATTCTATATGGAACCTTCTAGTCAAAAATAACTATTCACAGTGACAAAAAATAAACCTCAATGGGTAGTACTACCTCTGCTCAACACATTGGGGAGTATGGGGTAACCTAGGTGGAGTTATGGGTTGTCAACTAATAGGACCAACGAGATTGTGGGAGCTTATCGGGCCAACTCTTTTTATTATTGCCCACCATTTTTTGAAAGATGTTAGAGAGGGTATTTTTGAATACCTCAATCTTCCCATTCATCTATGCATGGTAGTATGAAATATGGTTATAATAGATTTTGTACTTACCTTATAATTTCTTAAACTTAGAAGCTCAAAATTTAGTGCCATTTTCTATAAGAATAGTGTGTGGCACTCTGAATTGATGGATGATATTGGAGATCATGAAATCGATCATGTATTAGGTATTGACTTACTTTAGGAGAAACGATTCTTCCCAATTGGAGAGGAATTCAGTTGTGGTCAAAATGAACTTTCACTATTGAGTTGTCACTGGTGGGTATGTTCCCACAACATTGAGTCCCCATACTACAAAGGTCCAAGAATACATAGTGGTGTGGAGGATCTCTAGCATTAGATTCAGAAAATTTGGAAGCAATCTAACACATGTGACACCTCTTGTTGAACTCAATGCAATATTAAACCGTGGTGGTCCAAAAGTAGCCCAATCTGTGAATTTAGTGGTAGTGATTCAATTGTACTTGATAGGAAACATGAATCAAACATGGAATTATTTCATAACCTAAGGGATCTTGTCTCCATAGTTGAAACCATGGATAATCCCATCAAACCCTCATGTATAGAGGGGTTTATCATGGTTAGGAACACTATAGATAGTGAATTGTGCTGCAAACTGGCATATTTACTCATGATGAGCTCAGTTTCGTAGGAGAATTCCACAATGAAGATACTCGATAAAGGGAGTTGTCCAATCATGAATTTCATCTACTATGGGGGGACCTAAGGGTTTTGGAAGTAAAGTACCAAAAACTAGTTGGTTTACCTACTGGTTGCCATCATCTGAACTGGTATGGCCTATAACCCTCTAGTGATCCACATGAATGACCAGATCATCCTAGTCAGGTTCTATTAGGGAGGAAACCAAATATTCCATGTAATTATCTCATATGTTCTATGAATGAGGGAAACAAGTCCCCTTTATATAGGAAGGATACCAGGAAATTAGTAGATGGGTATGTTCTAGTAGGATAATTACCTCTTAATTCCTAAAGATATAGTCACCCTTGATCTACTTGATGACTACCTCGTATTCTCCCATCACATGTAAACTAGGGACATCAATCTTGAGGGAAAAATCAAGATATGTAATGAGATCCTGATGCACTACCTTTAGATGTGTGCATACTTCTGACAACATGGATGAGTATGGAAAGATATCCAATATCGGGGTGATGAATATGATTCTGAGGCCTACCAAATTAAGTATGGGTTTGTTGATCCTTCTATGAGTCAGAATATGAGAGGTTCCATCGAATTGAATATTCCAAAATGACAAGACATGATCCATAAATATAATAGATTCATATCTGAAATCAACATCATGGGGAATTTATTTAGGGACCAAATGTGCATCCAAAAATTCTTTTAATGCCTTGCCATTAATGGTGTTCTGTAGGAGAAACCTAACGTCGAACTATTGGACGATCACCACGTAGAATTCCAACCATCCTATATCCATGGTTTAATTGAGGATATACTTCAATGGGTATACCTAAGACACTAGAAGTTACTCATGATGTTGAAAATAGTGTGGTGGATTATGCACCCAAAAAACTAGCTTGATGTAGCTCTTCTCGATGTTGGAGTATCTATTCTCTATGTCAAGTGGAATTTTTCTGATATATTATAGGTTATTTTCCAAAACCATGTTGTTTTTAGGATAATAGGAAACTGAGGGACTATTACACTGTGGTCAGACAGAGAGAAAAAGGCTTTTCAGAGATGGGTGGCATCAGCACTATATAAAACAACAAGTACTTCTTGATATCCCCAACGGAAGTTTGAAAATCCACATCCCACTCGTAAAAAATTCCTTTCTCAATGAGCCTTGACAAGGGAATACACTTGTCAGACATATTTAAAACAAATCATTATATGTAGACTAATTGGACCTAGAGGCCCTGCAACCCCGTAAGATTGCTTAGGGGAAGAATTTGATTCATAGAACTGATCTTATTTGGTATAATAATGATGCCTATGTGGATTATAAAAAATATTATAAAATTCATGAAGGTAACCTCAAATACACACTTCAAGGGGTTCATCATCATGTTTTAGGAGTGGGGAAAGCCAAAAAAATCTCAAGATCCTTGAGATTGTCCAGACACAAGTAGGATTTGATCACTTAGTCATCCATGTATCACTCCACCGGAGTCCTGAGGATTCTCTTGAAGATATGGTGCAAGGTCTGCTGGTAAGTGGCTCCAGTATTTTTCAAGATGATGGAAATAACCTAATATTAAAAAGATCTATAAGGTTCTCTAAAGGGGGTGGACTCCTCATCCTCAGGGTACATTCAGATCTAATTGTATCTAGAGTATATTTTTTTGAAGGATAGTCCATGGAACCGAAATATAGCATCAATAAATATATCTATCACAATAAGGGGAAAATCATGCTTCAGATAATGGAGGTTTAGGTCTTGTAAGTTGATACAGAATCTGATATTCCCATTCATTCTCCTAACTGGAATAAGGTTTTATGTCTATCTTGGGTAATGGAATTACTTAATGATGTTATATTTGATAATATTTTCATCTTTGGTCTTAACCATAGCATTGTGAGAAGGGTGAATCCTTTTGGGAGGTTGTTCGAACCTATGATGACTCATTGGAAGGCCAAGATGGTGCAGAATGACCTGAGGGTCTAGCATTGACATCTCATCATAGATCTAGGTGAATATTCCATTGTTTTATTTCAATAAGAACACATACTTATATTTCCATTCTAGAGACATGGATGAACTTATTTGTTTCAGCCTCAGATCTTCCTCTATACTGAGATTCACTTGGGTTAACTCATCAAAGGTGGTGGAGACACCCTCTTCAAATAAAACAGGGGAATATTCAAAATAAACTTCATCATCTGAGATAAGAGGATCATAGGGAGGAGGTGGAAATTCTAGGATATTCAACCCAGGGGAGCACTGGTATCTACTCTAGTGGATACATAATCCTCGATGAAGGGTTCTTGTTCTATGGAGACTATGGTGACAGAATCCATCGATCCAATTTCATATGCTTTTCAACTGTGAGGTCCAATCTTGATGTCAAAACAATGATGAAACGTTTTCCTTTTTTGAGTTACCCTTCTTTATAGAACATGTGGGAATAAAATTTATCAATGGACATGAAGATAACTTCTTGTTACTTCACCGGTGGAGGGGATTCATGTATCAACTGAGCTTGTCTGGTGTAGGAGTATAAGGTAACCTTGGAGATCTCCTTTTTCTTGGAGACAATAAAATGTCCCATGTATAGCATCATGATATCTAACTGGTGAATCATGAGAATTAATGTGCCCTTAAATTATACCCTATTATTAGATGCAGTGGCCGTTAAATACTTAGGGGAATTCATGTGCTAAATCCCATCCATTTGAACCTACTTCCCTAACCTTTTTTAGTAACTAGTATCCAGATAGTGGGTTTAATAGGATATTAAGGGAGATGAATCACCCTAGATTCCAAATAATCGAAAATTAAGGGTCTATTTGACACACTTCATGTATAAAGAGGAAACCACTACAAGAAAATGAAGCCAGCGTCTTCCCAGCAGTGGTAGGAAATTTCCTGTGAGACTACCATTAATTTAGTGCTTAATACAATAACATCAAACTAATTCTACATCTAAATATTTCCATGTGGTTTATTCTCACTCTTATAACATCATCTAATGATTAGGTTGGAGGGAGATAGATATTATTCCATCAGTATCATCTTATGAAGCATCTGAGTCGGGATGAGGTTGATCTTGGAACTAGTATATTGTAGGAACCAACATATCTCCATACCATTAAAATAACTGGTGATGTACAATGGTAGTATATGAAACTTCATAATGAAACCCTATTCCTATCTAGAAAATGAGTTGATGGATCAAAATTGAACTTTTCTAGCCTCCTATACAATGTAGGCCTCAACAGAAGCTACCTCATATTCTAACTAGAGGGGGATTTTCAAAGCTTTAGAAAGGGACTCATGTATTTCATTCTATAATTATTGGACCTTGAGGATATAATACCTTGAATGTATTCTGAAAATATGATTTAAAATATCAAACTTTCCTGTGAGAGGCATGTTATTTCCCACATAATGTATCTCTTTGGAATGGAGCATAGTAGGTGTCATTGGATGAACCAAAAAGTCTTGGATAGTACTGGAAATGTTCTAATACTGAATATATGAAATTCTATGAGAAATTGTCAACTGACTATCAGACAGTTGAGGTCAGGCCTTGTATATATATCGATGATCACGGTGTAGTCATGACTGAGCTGCATAGTCAACTAATTCAGTTGGTTGTAGAGGTGTACTTGAAAAAATAGATTGGGAGGTATGTTTCCACTATTCCCTATGTAAATCTTGCTTCTTAGTATCAGTATCATTATTGTCCTGGTTAGAATCACTATCAATAGAATTCTGATAGCTTTCATGTCCTATTCCTCTTCTTATATGGTGTTACTTAGAGGCACCTAAGGGGATTTTATATCATTCCTAAATACCAATAATTTACAAATAGTCCACTAGAATAATAATATTCGTCGAGGTATACTCCTTGTCATCATCGGTGGAGTATTCCATGGTTGGGTAGATCCTGGGTGCATCTTTAAAATCATGAGGGATGAAGTATCCAAGGTTTTGAGTTGGATATAGCATCGATGGAGGATTATGTTTTCATTAATTTCTATAGTTCCTATTCTTTTGAGATTTTTAAGGCTGCGATGTAGATGTGGAGGCAGAAGATGGAAGAAGAAAAGAATCCAAAAAAGGTTTTGGATCACTCAAGAGATCATGGATAATTTCAGGAGTGGGAACGACTAGCTTGAGAGCTATCCATTCATCGTACATTTTTGTCCCATGGATGGGAACCTGCTTCCATTCACCAGATTCCTCACTATCACTATCAGGATCTATAGATATATGTGTCACCTACATTGGAATGTCTCCCAATTTTTCTAAGAGGTTATCCACTTAACTGGGATACAATATTTTTGAACAAATCATTATTTAATGGTGTGTCTGAGGATCATGTTATATGGGAAATGATTAGTGTGTCCAGTGAGTTGGTCCTCCTAAGGCCTCTTTCACTATCGAAACTTAAGTATTACCCTCTTCACGAAATATATGAAATGTATTAGGACCTATGAATTCCATAAGGAATAAGTCCCATTTCTTTTGTTTGGGAAAGTAGACTCGTGATATTGGCCTTGATGGGTGGTTGGAGCCACATTCTCTCATCGAGGTGGTTTCACATGGTGAGGTTGTGCTGTGAAAGGCTTATCTAGGAGAGGCTACGCCTAAAAGGACTATGTTTGGTGAGGCTCATCCAGAAAAGGGAATAGTTGGTGCACCAGATTGGGGACCTTTTCATGCACAGTGGTTTCTTTCTCCTCTTTTACTAGTCTTCCTGCAGATGTTGAAAGTGGAAATGGGCATGGCTGTTGTCTATTTTTCTATAAGGCTTCTTACAAAAAATTATCCTCATCATAGAATTCCCATAATCCAATTGGGTAGTTCAGGGATATGAGGGTAGGGAATAACTCATTCTTGAAGTTCTCCACACACATCATGAACAGATGTTCTTGGGATAATGGCATATCGAGTGAGTATGTGAGTCACTTCCATCGGGTGAAAAAGTTGACGACTCACTCATCATGCATTTATTTTATTTTTAAGAGCACGGTGATGCTTGTCTTGCACGAGGTGGAATTGAAATTGTAGATAAAATATTTATGACGATCCTAACAACTGGCGACAGACCCTGTGGGCAGCTAACTCTACCAGATGAATGCAGGCCCTTCTAGAGTTTGGTTGATGCGTCTGATATTTGTGGCCTCCTACTATTATAGAGTTTCAAATATTGAGTTTCACCATGATGAAAATTGGGTTAGATCGTGTATCAGGTCACCCATTCTATTATATAGGGGTGAAGCTATGATTACAAATCTCTATGGGTGCTCATACATTGTCCACCCATGCTTCATATGATTTTCCGTCAGGCAGGACTACCATCTATATTATTTTTAGATCCTCAAGAGGGGAAATGAGAGCCTCTATGAAATCATCTTGGTGAGGCTATCTAAACACAAATACATCCATAATATCAAAAAATTATGGAGAAATGATTCCATGATCCCGAGGTGGATAGTTACTTTTTTATGTGGGGTTGGAGACTCATACCACAATCATTTTCCATTTCCATAGACTTCTTCCCTGACCAGATGCATGAGGACACCATGTTAAAATTGGGTCTTCTAGAAATGGATGATTGGGTGCCCCAAGGGATGAGATATGGTGTACCTCATGTAATTTATAGGGTTTATGATCCACTCAACAATGAGAGTAGTGGTGAGAATTTTGTATTACTTGAACTGCTAGAGTTAGGAGGCTATTGTGTGTTCTATGTATGAATTCAGTATGACCTTAGATATGTTGTAGGGTTCAAAATTTCCCTTACCTTGGACAATTTACTGATGGGTTAGTAGTAACGTTTCATTGGGGGGACATTTGAGGCCCAATTCCTATCTCTAATTACAAGTAAGGACACGTTTTTGGGGGTCTACCTATTACAGTGCTACCTCATGAGGTGGGTTTTCCCCGTCCTACCCTGTATTAGAGGCCTTGTTCCCCTAATCATATAGATGGTTAATAAAGACCATATTGACCATGGATGTAGTAATATGTGAAACTTTATCATTATAATATGGCCAAGACAGTTGGTTATACTACTATTGTAGGACAGGATAAAAATGTAGGGTGACATATTATCACTAGGCTTTGATCTGTACATGTGGAGCCACCTCTTCCATGAACTAGTGAATAAAATTATGTATCTTAGCACGTGTTTTATAGAATGTTTGGCGGTACCCATATGGATCAGGGTGATAAGAGTTTGGGAGTGTCATGGTCTCAACCATACTGCACTATTGGTCGACAACATCGAGGTTCTCCTAGAACCCTGGGTAGGTCAGTTCCTCATCACAGAGGCAGAAAAACATCGTCAAGATAATCTAGTGGAAAAAAACTTCCTGGTCCTTAGTGAGGAACTATGGAATGAAAAATTATAGAGATAATGGTTTTTAGAAAAAAACTGATTGTTGGTCTATAGTCATAACCTCCCATAAGGACAGTTTCCTAGATTAAGGGACCTGCTCTTGGTTGACTCAAGCCCTAACTAGAATAGAATAAAATAAGGGTGGTTGCATCAACATATACTTGCTTTGCAGATGATCTACTAGAAGAAGGGGTAAAGTGTGGATCAAATATCCTCTATATTCCAAGATGTATCTTGGAGGTGGATCTAGCTTCAAGATCATGTCCATGTAGAATGGGGTGTTCACTATCGTGTCATGTGTGAGGGAAGAAAAAACCATTTGTAGTTGAGTGGAGTTCTCTCCATATGAGGGTGTCATCCTAGACCCTAATGTATCTCCAAATTATTTCATGGAGGTAGAGAGGAGGGAAACTATCTATGATGTGGAAAGTTACATTGCGAGTCCCTGGAAGGAGGAAAAAAATACACCACTTATAGGTATCCATAGAGGCATGTAAGGATATTGTAGAACTTGAATTCTGGAATCATGAGCCTAAATTTCTAGGATTCTACCCTAGAATCTAGAAACCAGGGTGAAGGTTCCCTCACTGAGTTGTTTGTCACCTCATAATCTGAGAGGTTGATGATGACATGATGATTCCAACGGGTGTTCTCCCTCCTTCCCTGGGATTGTTCATTTGGATAGGGTATGTCTTCGTCATTGGCCGACCTTCGTTCCATTTAGTGGTGGTGTTTGGAGTACCTCATAATTAGTTGATGATGGAGTGGGGATAACCTCGACTTTGGTTAGTGGTGTCATGGGGAGGACCTCAGTATGGGATAATGATGGAGTAGGGACGACCTCCAATTTGGTTGGTAGAGGCATAAGTAGGGCCTTTTTGATGATTTCTGAAGGGCTGAGGAGGAACACTAATTTGGTTGGTGGTGGAATGGGGAGAATCTCCATGATGATTGATGAAGGAGTGAGGAGGACCTTCGTTTTGGTCGGTGGTGTCATGGGGAGGACCTATGTACGGGCTGTTTATAGAGTGGAGGGGACATCCGATTTTGTTTTACTTATCATGGGATTGCTCGTAATGGCTATCAGTGGTGCGAGAAACTAATATAGTCAACCCGACCTTCCTAAGAGACAATTGGAGCCTCAATACCATGCATGAAATAATGGATCCTTGTTCACATGTTAAAGGGATATAGTGGGATACGCTATCAATGGAAGGGGCCAAAAGAGATGTAGAAGATTCCCTATTTTAGGAAATGTCTTGGGTCTTCCCCTGATGTTAGTGTCAGGTGTTATGGACCAGGGATGAAGGAGTGGGGATTAATTCAACATGCTCATCATTCTGTGTGGATAGTTGGTTTTGGAGCTGGTGTGACCAAGTGGGAGACCTCTAGGGAAGATTCTAAGTGGTAGTCACTGCAGGGGTAACTCAAAAGCCCCCACATCCTTAGTGTGGTGGATAAATCTATCAATGTGCATTGAGTAGAGAATCCCAATTCTATTCACTACTGTAATGAGTGAGGCTACCCCCTATGCGGCCCTCAGGGGTGGCATGTTTGATGAGGCGTCAACTCCATGAGGTATTGGAAGGCCATATCCCTGGTAGGAATGACACCTTCCTATTCATACTGGTGAAGGAGGGTGTCGATCTCCCTAAATTGGATGATCTCATAGGGTGATATGGGGAATGGGATTCCTAATGCTAAAGGTGCTATGAATGTTATGGTAGTGGTATAATCAGGTAGGATTGACACATCAACAATTCCCTTACCCAGGTGACTATTGGTGTGAGGTCATTGAATTCATGTAGCATGAGTCCTTTAAGGCATATGGATTCAGTCTTCAGTAATGTTATAATAAAATCATTTCCCAATGACTCAAAAAATTTCCATTCTTTTTGAATTACAGAATGATCCATGCTGATGATGTCATCATCCGATTATGCCCAACGTTATCTGCCCCGATTCACCTGTGAATATTATACTGGGTCCACTATTTTCATGGGGTACCTGGTACTAAATATTTTGATCCAGTGAAATGAAAATCCTTTAGTTACCCAAACTCTATTAGTCCCAATTTTTTAGAAGAATATTTTTACATCAGTTTCACCATTTAAATTTCTTGTGCTTTCATCGGGACGCAACAATGCCCCCCGGACAATGAAATTCTTCTTTCTATTTCCCAAAATTACTACTTTCCAATGGTGGGAATATTTCATCACATTCATCATTGATGTATACTCCATGATATAAATTTTCTGATGGGATGTTGGTTCATATTTCTAGGGATTTCTCCTTAGAGATCATCACCTAGTGTGGGTCTCCCTCATAGATTTATGTCTTGTTTATGAAACTCATTCTTGGTTCCATATTGAGGTGGATTCTATTTAATTATTCTACATCTATCTTGATAGGGTTTCAACCTTCATTCATAGGATATGGAATAATTGGGAATGTTTTAAATGTATATAAGTTGGGTAGATTGGGAATCCGTAATGTATTTCTCTTTCAGTGAGAATATCATGTTTGAGGCATCTTAGGTTCGGAAACCAAGGCATCCCATGTTGGTGAGGAGGTAATTGAGACCAAGGGCGTAAGTATTATGATGATTTTTAACTCAAGCATCCCATTTTTATTTCATGGGGTAGGTATTATGGATCAGGTACTAAGTTTAATATCTTGTGGAGATGAGAACATGTTTAATTTATTATAGAGAAAGGTTGTGTGTAGGTTTATCATCTGGTAGAGAGAAGTTGGGTGCATGTTTAATGTCTTACAGAGACAGGATAATTACAGTTTTACCATCTTGATGGGAAATTTTTTCATATCATTAATGTCTTCCAGGTATAGTTGGATGATGGAGTGTGTCCCTAGTAGGTAATATTTCACACTTGGATGATGGAGTGTGCCCCCAAAGGGGGATAATTAAACACTTGGGTTGATGTTAGGGTTTAAACTCATGGAGTAATCCTTCACACCCTATTTAAGAGATACAGATCAGAACCCACATAGTTCAATGCCATAATTTAATGTCATGTGACAAGACCAATCTATGCTATTTAACATTCTGTGGTAAGGATGATCGTGTCATGGAAGGAGTGACAAGGAGGGATGGTGTGGGGATTATAGATGGGGGATTCCTATGGTAGGTGTTTCATCCCATGATATGGGGGGATGGTGTGGTGATTACACATGGAAGTTTCTTAGCATAGGAGTTTCATACAAGGTGTGGAGTTTCATCCCATAATTGGGGAACTGGTGGAATCCCATGGTGATTGTACATGGGGCATCCTGTGTTCATTTCCTAGGGTAAGGTTACAATTTTATGTCATGTGCTGAAGAAATTGTCATGCAGTTTAACATCATCTGACTAGGATGTGGAACAAGGAAATTTTATGTCTTGAAGCTTGGATATGGTGGGTATTACACCTCAAGGGGGACTATGTCAATGTGGGAGCAATATTCTACATAAGGAATCTCCACTAAGACAAGAGAATCATTTCCCTAGAATATTCCACCTCTAGGGATTAAGTGACTATCTCTCATGCACCTATGGGTGGGAAATGGAATTAGAACTATATTGGAGGAGTGGAAATTAGGAGTCTCTAAGATAGAGTACATATTATTTGGAGTGATATGAATTATGGTACATTTTCTATGGATAAAAAGGTAAGTTAATGGATTCAATAGAGGCATATGGAACGGTAGTTCATGGAAAAAAATTATTTCATTATGAACAATTAGAGTTGTACGATCCATGGAATATAGAAAAGGTGAAACTCATTAATTCTAGGATAATTGGGTTGTGAGAGATTGAGAGTTTCATGAAGAACAGGGTTTCATGAAGGCTTCTTCTCATGCACAAAATCAATCAACATTATGATGTGTTATATGAGGATCACTCAAACATGGCCTAACATAAGTTGGGTCCCATAAGAGTTATATTATGTAAGCTCTATACCATTTAGGGTCGAATGATTCTGGTGTTGCAAAATGTCATAGAAGAGAGGGTCTTGTGCAGGAGAGTGTAACTTTATCTTTTGGAGATTCACTTCCAAGGTGGGGATGAGGTTTTATTTATAGCCTAAATATTTGGCTATTGGTGTGTATCAATGCTATGGATAATAATAGGTTTGTGTTATTCTCATACCTTAGTCATTGAGACTCATCCATAAAACCTACATGGTTCTATGTCACACAAATCATGCTACTGGATGGTTCTGAGATGTGTTGTGCGCAAAGCACTTATTTTGCGTTCACATTCATGGGTGTCAGGTGATTGGCCGAACATCCAGAGGGATTTTTCATTGTATTTCTCACACAAATTCTTGGTCACACAAATTATGCACTTCTTCAAAATCATCCCTTATTGTGATCACGGGACTTGAGCATTATTTCAGTCTCAGGTATTTCTATGGAACTCAGCATCACTTTTTTTGTGCATGTCCTTTGCATGTAGAAACAATTATTTGTTTGAAACCATTAAAACTTTTATAAAACCTATTCCTTAGCCCTGGAACATTATTTAGGGGTGGGTCACATGTTTGGTTCAACCAAAACTATATTCTAGGGCGAATGACACATTTTCAATTCCAGTAGCCTTCAGAAGTTGTGTTGGGCTGAAGGAACACCTTTTGAATTATGTGAAGGAGGCCAGCTTCAACGCACCCTTGAGACCATTCCATAGTAAGTATATTTGGGGATACAATGATCTTCATTTAAGTGGTTCAATAATTCTCAAAATCATGGATTTAAATTGGGTTGGAAGTCTAATCGTACCACCACAAACTGATTCATTAAATACAACATGTCCACTCAATCCCATATCTCAAAACTACTCATGGTAACTCCAGACCACCATCATCCATACCCCAACATCCACTCTTCTGGACCACAAACTTGAACTGAAGGTTGAAGAAAGAACCCAAAGTCTAATCATATTATACCTAAGTCTTTAGATGAGGTTTTAAACCCTTGTGATTTGTGTTTTTCTAAGAGGCATTTTCCCATATCTGAGCCACAAGTCTTAGTAACTGAACACTTCAATGATCTATCAATTCACCAATTCCACTTTTCGTATCTCAAATCAATTCCAATATAAACAAGCTATGAAAAATCAAACAAATAACTTCTTTGAGGTGGATCACATGAATAATTGAAAATATCCCAAGAGAAACATGTGGTAAAATATGAATGAGAAATGATCTTCCAACATCTCTTCCAAACCCAACCCATAGAGAAAAAGTGAGAGTTTGAGTCCTAGAACTATTGAATCGAACTTGTTTCTAAAAACCAACACTTCCATTTTCCCAGTTCATTTTAGAATAACACCTCAATGGTCTAATTTCAAAATCCAACTATGTATATGGAATCTCAGTATGAGTGGTGTATTTTAGTAGTCCTAATTACACCCATCCTCCCCAAAAATATAATGAGATAAAGAGGATGAACTGAAAAACATCTAAAAAATTATAGTACCATGGTATCTTTTCAAAACCAATGTGATGCACCATTTTGAAATACCATATCATTTGGTGATAACAACATATGATCGATTATAGTGCACCAATTATAACATGAAACCAAGTTAATATAGTTGCTAAAGAAAAAATTTGATCCATATATACTATCTGACAATGAGAAGTAGTTTTGTTTATATTCCAAAACTTGTAACCAAGTGAAAACAAGAGATAGAGAAATGGTAGCGAATAAAGAAAAAAATATCAATGGTACATTACATTCAATAGACTAGGATGAGACCAAGTTATTGATGGTCCAGAAAATGGTGGAATCTAGGTATTCAGATTTGGAAGCTCTTGGGGATTGAAATGAATGATTCCTTGGGGTGGAAAGATCAATTAGAACATTACTACTGGCGCCAAATAAGAATGATAAGACTCCAAAAATAGATAAATAAGGAACATAAACTTAGATATTATGAATAGAAAGGATACATATATCGATCCATTTTGTATGACTGGGGTACTCTACCCTACCTTCGCTTCACATAGCACATTATTCCATCAATGGAACAAGGTGTATAGTAACACCCGTAGCCCCATAATACCAACTATAGAACACCCATTACTAAGATAAATAACACTACCAACAGTATTGTCCCCAACACTAATAGCTCCTGACATTTTCTGAGACATTGATCTACCAAATGATAGTAATTACTCGGTGAACTAAGAACACCTTATCAACCTAGGAGGTTTCATGAACAATCAATTACACCCCATCCACTCCAATATAGTAGGTATGTAGTGGTATATGTAGTGTTCAATATGATCATTCCCTATCACTAGATATTAATTTTCGTTCATTTGTTTCTGAATAGACTCACTTTAATGTACTCATGAGACCGCTTCCCCAAGCTATCATTCTTTAACACATAACAATTCCCCCCATTGGTCGATTCATATGATCCCACATGAATACCTCATCTATCTCATCAAATATAGTCTATATTCTTCATACATCTTTATATGATACTGGAAATGGTACCCGAATAACCCACTTGAGTTGTCGTATCTTGATATCTTACTCTATCATTTCCCAAAAAACATCATGCAATGATATATAACCACTAAGGTCAAACCACATTCTTCACTCAGCCAATCCTTGCTTTCCATCTTGTCCTATGTTGTTCAGTTATAAATATACCTCAACAACCTGATGTATAATTCTAGTTTGGTGCCTCAAGTACCTTCAGCTGCATACCCCCACCACAATACCACCTTGACCAAAATTTCAATTCTAATATAGAAAATGATAGTAAGAATAAAGAAGTTTGATTGTCTAATAGGGATAAGTAACCTATCCTACATAGAGCTATAAATGGAATTCAAAGAGAGTACCTATTTCCAAGTGTATTTTCCCAATAGTTATGTATTAAAAATAGATTGAGTGACCCAATCACCAAGAAAATGAAATGATCCACCCCCATTTCAAGAGTTGTGAATTTGATGATGGTGCTCGATGAGTACTAGGGTATAAGTCCTCAGCCTTAAACATTACATAATATTGAGTTAAGTCAATAATTCAAATTGAGGATCTTTTCATGTTTAGATATTTAGATAATTAGGCCATAAATATTACATTGAAAAACAATATAAATAAAAATTGGACACTTCCAATATTTTCCATTTCGTCCACAACACAAAAACATTCAAAAAGAAAAATGGTTTATTTTCATGTTTATGATGAAATAGTGGGTGCCCTAGAACCAAATATTTAGTTCTTTTTATTACCATATCATGTTTATTATTAGTTGTACATGATTTAATATTTGTGTTGACTTTTCTTTTTCCACTATTGAAATGGTAATGTCCAAAGATTAATTGTCGTATCGAAATGATATAGCAGTTTCCAGGCTATAATGAGAACCTCTAGATACTATGAAATTAATATTAAATATATTTTCTATGGTCTAGATACATATTACTGATTCGACACAGTCGATGTTTGACTATCGGGTACTGGGGGCTCATAAGCCTTGAGACTTCATCTCATGAAGATCGCACTTGGTGATCTCTAGTAGTGAGATCATGAGGACTGACCTACCAATAGGAACACCACATGTTTTGGGTGTCATTGGATGTTCCTATCTACGATCACGTGTAATGGTATCATAACTTGAGATCATAACCAATGTATTTCATTTGATTGCATACTTTTATGCAAGAAGAAAACCATGGCAATTAAGTCGTGGTGAAGTAGTTTGTGTTGGGCGCATAATTGGTGGCATGTCATTGGTTGAATGCTCAAGAAATGATTTGTAGCTTTCAGGTTAAGGAAGTAGTATATCTCATTCCATGTTGATAAGGATGAAAGTACCTATATAAGACCATGGACATGATAGTCGAAGGTAAATCCATCCACTTAAATGAAAAAAATAAAGCAAGATAAGGGTGATGACATGTGAGTGCATCCTACATTAAGGGATATAACAGACAAAGAGATTATATTACACAGTTCGTGTTTGTAGGTTGGTTGTCGCTGTTGTGACAATACTTATCTCTTCAGGGCCATGATGGGTTTCTAGATCCTGCTCTTGGTCTGTGAATAATATTCACTGCTATCGAGATAAGGGCCTAGAGGGTCACACACAATAGTGTATTCAAGAATCTTAAATATTTAGTTGAATATGAGTTTTGGATATGGTGGGACCCACCACTGGCCCCCAAGATTTATCCAAGGAAAAATTATCACCAATGCAATAAATAAATTATATTATTCATGTTTAGATTAATGATTATTGAATTTAGTTATTAAATGTATTTACGTGTTTTAAGTAAATAATGAAATGTATTAATTAACAAATATTAAATTATTCAAGGATCAATTAATATTTATGGGAATGACGAGTTGAGTTAATGACTCATTTATTATCACGTAATATTTTAATATATTGCAAATGAGTGATAATAATATTTATGACTCATATTAGTAGTCATAAAATGTCATTGATAGTGCGTTATGTATTCGGGGTCGGCAAGGCTATACCAGGTATTTTAATTAAGCGCTATAAATAGAAGAGGAGGGTATTTTTCAAAGGACTATTCATCTAGATTATCTCTCCTATCCACTCTCCCATGTTCTAGAGAGATAGAGTCTCTGGATCCAAAGATCATGGATCAAGGACTCTCTCAGGCATCGCTTATGAAGAGATACGGTGATCATTGGAGCATCGAAGGCATTGTTGCAATTCTACGCTAGTACCCGTATTATGATGAACGGTGCTACCGCGCATTTCATGAAGTGTGTGTGGATGATCTAGAGGAGTTTGATGTCAGATTTTTCAAGAAGTGATTGTCAACGACGAGCAAACATCATGTGTGACATCAAAATTAAACTAGGTACTTTATGATTTATTTTTGTTCTTAAAATCCTCCACGTGTGGCCTTCAGCTAATACCAAGTAGATGTCCACTGACGTCGACAAGTTTATGTCAATTGTCAGTGCGAATTTTTTAAAAACCAACTTGTTTGGGGCTTCCGTTGCATGCTCAATTCCAACAAGTGGTATCAGAGCAACGTGTGTCGATTTTAAGCCAAGAAAAATTAATTTTTCATTAAGTTATGAAGAGGGTGTCAATGCAGTCCCAACATCATAGACCACGTTTTAATCCGATACTGGATGACCATTCTACAATCATATGAAGTTTTAAGTGTGGATTAAAACCGGTAGTTTAACAAAGTTCTAAATTGATGTACTATTTTTATCTAAATATGTTTACACCGGAATAGTATTTTTCTGGTTAGGAATTTTTATTTTTATTTTTTTAATAATTTTATTATAATAATAATAGTTTAATTATAATAATATTTTATTATTATAATGTTTTAAATTTTCTAGTATAAATATAGAATTAAGAAAATTTTATTATAATTATATTATTATTAATCTCCAAAGTGTTAATAGGATTTATAATTTTTTATAAAAAAAAGGTGTAGTGGTGAAAGAATTGCAGATAAAGTCTTAGTTGGTCCAAAAATAAAACAATTAAGGGGAAAAGGGTGACCTTAAAAGCAGGTCACGTTAAAAAAACAATAGGGGGTGACCTCCATGTGCAGGTCATGAAAATAAACTTTTGTTTTTGGGGGACGGAGCAGCCCCCATCTCCCTTACGCGGCAACCCACAAAGGAGGTCATTGCCTCCATCTATACAAGGAATGGTGGAGCCTCCCTTCTTGGTCTATGAACCAGGAAGACAAGCTACCAGCACCACCTACAGCGCCTGATGAACCTCGCAGCCGCCTCCCACCTTGAGCCCCCCTGGACGCCCGCCTCGGACTGCGTCTGCCGGCGACACCCTACGCTGCTACCTGCTCCATGCCTGAGGCATCTCCCTCCTTCATTGTTCAGTTGCAGCACACAGTAGAGACATGACACACCTCACCAGAACGCATCGCACGCCGACGCCGGCGCTGCCCTGCGCCGCCTCGGTAATAGGGGCCTCCTCAGTGCACCAAGCCCGCACCAGATGCAGTGTCCACCCCGCACAAACCCAACACTCCAGCCTCCTTTCCACCTAGTCATGCCACTCTGTCCAGGCCACGACACCAGCCCCTCCGCCCCTATCCTGAGGGCTACCTCCCTCCTTCCCTGAGCCAGATCTGGCGCACCGCCCTCACGCGGACCTCCCGCCAGTCTGGCGACCTCTCACATCGCCTCACCCTTTCTCTTGCTTTGTCCGTTAACCCTGCCCAGCCGACGCTGACCATACCACCTCCTCCGTGTAACTAGACCTGATCTCCACCGTCAGGTAACCTCTACTATGGTTGCGGGTTCTTTTTTATTTGAATATACTGGATTTGCTTCTCTAGGTGACCGGGTAGGTCTGCCCAGCCAAGAATGAGCATGGGTGGGCCTGCTTGGTCTAGAAAAACCCCGTACGGGGTCAGTACAACCTGGGATGGGCCTCCACAGGTTCACCCCAACCCGCACAGGTCATGCCCAGGGTGTATGGGGCTCCGGTAATTTTATTTGAATCAATAATTAATTAATTTAATTAATTTAATTTCTATTTAGAATTAAATTAATTAAATATTAATTTTGGTTTATATTTTATGCGGCATAATTAAATTAATTATTGTTTAATTATATTAATTAATTAATTTAATTCTTAGCTATAAAATTGAATTAATTAATCAGGACCGAATGGCATAAATATTGGATAAAAAAATTATAGTTAAATTTTTTATTCAATTAAAATTCCCTCAAGTTTATTTTAATTAAATTTTAATTTTTATTCTGCATTTAATTTAAATACACAAGATTAATGCGTATACTGATCATGAGATGGAGACCGAAGAAAGTTTTTCTGGTGAATTTTATTTAATTAATTGTTTAATTTATTTATTATTTCATGTCGGTTTGTAATAATTAATTTAATTAAATAAAAGATGATCTGCATGTTGTCTAAAAGTTTTTATATGTATAAGGGTCTAGACACTCATTCTCAGAGTTATACATTTTATACCCTGATACCCCCTCGTCTACATGCAAGTACAATTGTATAATGACAATATGAGGTATGACGCATTTCATGCCAGGTGATGGAGATGCACCAGATAGGAGTCGGATGCAGTGGAAGAATAGATGTTTCTATTCAATTTGCAAACCACGTGACTAAAGGTATTGTCCCTAGGGTCTTGGTTGGTCTGTTTTTCACTCAATGGATCATCCATTAGAATAATCTAATTATCAGGTTTTTCATTTTATTCCTTCATGTTTTATTATTTTGTAAATTTTTAGTTATAGCGCGACCACATAGTATAAAAATAAACAAGAATGCAAGATAAAATGAACATGTGATGCGATAAAATTTCTATTTCTTGCATAGTCAGTTGTGAGTGCGATCACATAGTACGTGCTTATAAAGATATAAAATTATTTCTTTCGTCACATTAAAAATAATAAAACCCTCAAAAATATATTAATTCATAACTGTCTTCCATCATTTAAATTTGGACAAAACCAGCTGTTTTAGGTGCCGGTCATGCCATAGCTGAGGGCAACTCTTACTACCGGGGAGTCCTTATAATAATGATGGGATGAATTAACTAAAACTGTAGCGAAGAAATAGCCATATCTAGCTTGGTATAATTTTAGAGGCAAGCATTGAGTAAATCAAGTTCTGATTTTAGAAGCTGGGAATTCACTCAGTAGATTAAGGAACCGCAAGTTAAAGCACTCAGCCAGCCAAAATCCCACCTAGAACCCTCCAAGTAGTGGTGTAGTCATAGCTTGTTGACTATGAGGGGTGGTTCCGGGATGCTTTCCACTAGAATACTCTAATGATAGAGTATTTCGATTCTATCATGGAGGGTTCCTAGAATCCGATAAAATAGTGGGAGACATTACAGGATTTAAATAATAAATGAAAAAATGTCTAAATCGGTAATCAGATAAAAGGAACCAATCTACTAAAATTCATTTTTTAGAAAATTACAAGATATAACACAAATTTAAAAACTGTGATATTATATTGGAAAAAGTAAATGTCCTCACTGACACGACTATCTATGAATAGTACAGTCATGTGGTCATAGTACTATGATATAGGAAACTCAAGGTGCGAGTGTCCTAAGGGTGTAATTTTGGCCCAATGGCCCGAAAGCCTGACAGGCCCGGCCCGAAAGCCCGAGCGGCCCGGCCCGGCCCGGCAAAGCCCGCATCGGGCCACGCCGGGCTCGGGCCGCAGGTTCAGCGGGTCATCCCTGGGCCTTTCCAGGCAGGCCCGCGGGCCAGGTCGGGTCAGCCCGAAAAAGCCCGGCCCACGGGCCAGCGCGAAGCCCAGCCCGCTGGCCCGCCTGCTGTAAAAAATATAATGGGGTACTGCAGGTAGGGGGGTTTGACCAACTGGTCCAGGCGCTGCTTCTATAAATTAATCAC
Source organism: Viscum album (assembly GCA_963277665.1). Taxonomy (NCBI): domain Eukaryota; kingdom Viridiplantae; phylum Streptophyta; class Magnoliopsida; order Santalales; family Viscaceae; genus Viscum; species Viscum album. The sequence continues at coordinate 565,074,954 of OY728153.1, read as the reverse complement.
AGGTCTATGTATATATTGATATATTTTTATATATGTATGTAGATATATATATATATATATATATATATATATATATATATATATCTGGATATATCTATCTCTATATACATATATCTATATATACATATATCTATATATATATATATATTTATATATATATTTATTTATATATATATCTATTTATATATATATATATCTCAATATCTATATGTATATATCAATCTATATATACATATATCTATGTATATATATCTATATATATATATATCTCTATCTATATATATATCTATACATATATATATATATATCTATTAATATATATATCTCTATCTCTATATACATATATCTCTTTATATATCTGTATATATACATACATATATACATACATCTATATATATATCTACCTATATATCTATATATACATGTATCTTTATATATTTATATTTATCTATATATGTATCTATATATATGTGTGTGTGTATATATATATTTCTTTCTATATGTTCATATATCATTATATATTAACAAAAACTGATATTATATATATACATATAATTATTATTATATATAATTATAATGTGTGTATAAATATATATATACAACGATATATAATTATATATATAATAGTTTATATATATAAACAAATCCATTAATAATATATATCAATTATGTGTAGTTTTTTAAAATCCATTAATAATATATATATGTGTGTGTGTGTGTGTGTGTGTGTGTGTGTCTGTATATGATTTAATATAATATATATATATATATATAAACAAAGCTATTAATAAATATATATATATATATCAATGATTTAATATTATATATATATAATAACTTGTTGTATATTAACAAAAAAATAAGTATGGTTTTTAAAAATCCATTAATAATATATATATATATATGTATGTATATGTATATGTATATGATATAATATATATATATATATATATATATATCAATAATTTAATATAATAGTGTATATGTATAAACAAAGCCATTAATAATATATATCAATTAAGTGTGATTTTTAAAAATCCATTAATAATATATATATATATGTATATATGTATATGTATATGATTTAATATAATATATATATATATAAAGCTATTAATATATATCTATATATATCAATGATTTAATATTATATATATATAATAACTTGTTGTATATTAATAAAAAAATAAGTATGGTTTTTAAAAATCCATTGATAATAGATATATATGTGTGTGTATATGCATATTCATATGATATAATATAATATATATGTATATAAACAAAGCTATTAATATATATATATATATATATCGATGATTTAATATAATAGTGTATATATATAAACAAAGCCATTAATAATATACATCAATTAAGTGTGGTTTTTAAAAATCCATTAATAATATATATATGTATGTATGTATATGTATATGTATATGATTTAATATAATATATATATATATAAACAAAGATATATATATATATATATATATATATATCAATGATTTAATATTATATATATATAATAACTTGTTGTATTTTAATAAAAAAATAACACACTCGCCTAATGATGTTCGTGCAAGTCCCTCAACTTCATTAATTTTTTTAAGTACGTTGCAACATGCATAAATTATATAGACTATACACATATAAATCTATTTAGAAAAAAAATTAACTCACCCAATGATGTTCGCGCACACCCCCTAATTATTTTTTTACAAATTTCTCATATAATATATATATATATAATAACTTATTATATATTAACAAAAAATAACTACTCACTAAATGATATTCGCACACCCCCAACCTCATTATTTTTTTCAAAATATGATAAAACTTTCATATATTATATATATTATATATACATATATAAATTTATTTAAAAAAAATTAACTCACCCACTGTTGCGCACCTGCTAAGGGTGTCATTTCAGTCCAGACAGGGCCGGGTCGGGCCTGCCCTGCAAAAAAATTTAAAAACATTTAAAAAAATGTTTTAAATTAAACAAACTCTAAAACATACTTTTAATAAATAAGTTAAAAAAATAAATGTAAAAAACGTCTTAAATAAATGATAAAAAACATTTAAATAACAACACTTTAAACTCACCACTCACTGCTGCGCACCCCCCAATAACTCATTATTATTTTTTAATTTGTACATAATATATATAAATTCACAGACATGTATAAATCTATTTAAAAAAATAACATATTCACCCACTGTAAAATGTTTTTACAAAAAATGTGTAAAATGTTTAAAAAAAATTCATGTAAAAAATATGCGTTCAAAAAAACTTTTTAAATTAAACGTCTAAAAATAAATGTAAAAAAACGTTTTAAACAAGTGTTAAAAAATGGTTTAAATAAAAATGTTTAAAAAGTTTTTAAAACAAACATTTAAATTATTTTTTTTTAAAACAGACACTTAAAAAATACTTTTTACACTAAAATGTGAAAAACATTTAAATGTTTTAAGGAAATACATGTAAAAAGCATGCGTTTAAAAAAATTCAAAAATGTTTTAAATTAATCATTTAAAAATAAATGTAAAAAAATGTTTTAAACAGATGTTAAAGAAAATAGTTTAAATAAAAATGCTTAAATAAAAAATACTAACAAATGCTTAAAAATTATAAATAAGTTAAAAAAATAAATGTAAAAAATGTTTTAAATAAATGGTAGAAAAACGTTTAAATAATAAGGCTTTAAAATCACCCACGGTAGCTGCGCACCCCTCATTATTTTTTTTACAATTTCAAATAATATATATATATATATATATATATTTAGAGAAAAAACATATCCACCCACTGTAAAATGTTAATAAAAAATAACATAAATGTTTTTACAAAAAACATGCATTTAAAAATAAATGTAAAGAAACGTTTTAAATAAATGTTTTAAAAATGTTTAACTAAAAAAAATTAAGGGCCAATTATTTTGAAAATAATAAAAGCCCACCACGGCCTGATTTGAAAAAGCCCGGCCCGGCCCTGTCCGGGCCGGGCCGGGCCGGGCTGAAATTACACTCCTATAGTGTCCCCAACATTGTTAACTTCCTCAATAAGTGAGGGAGAAACTACTTATTGGAGACTAATGTAAAAAGCATATGATGGTTATATCATTATGCTTTCATCAACGTCTGGTGTCAGTTGCAGTCTCTACATCAGGACATGGATAATATAACATAAAGTCTCATCTCTCAGATATTTTAAAAGTGAAAGCGAAGTAATGATATAAATAAGGCTATGTTACACTGGCTTGAGTAAATTGAAATATTGATCATGATATTTAAATGGATCCCTTTCTTATATAATTTTTACCCCTTTACTCAAATTTCATTTTAGGTTACAAAATGAACAAGTATTGAGTAAATTATCCATTACCAATTTAGTTAAATTTCACCAAGTGAATAAGAATAAAAATAGTCAAGTTTTAATTCATATGTAGAATAAATTGAAAGACGATGTGAAAAGGTCAAAGGAAAGTAATTCCAATGGAATATTTGTGACAACCTTCAATTAATTAGGTATTAACAATGGTTATTTGAATTTCATATTATAAAATAATTCTATGGAAGTTTAAAAGAAATAAACTAATTTAAAAAAGAATGTTTCCACTTCTACATCAGACATATTCATCAATGTAATGTTTACTTTTTACTACTTGGATGTTTAATACTATAATCTTTTTTCCTGTGTATTTAAATACAGTTACCAAGTTAGTATAGAAACCTTACTAGAAGTCAGGTGTATTATCTATGTGGATGTGAAAGGGTGATACCTTGGCCAGTGGTGATAAGTACACGACTTCTTTAATTTCCAAGTGAAAGATTTGTGTTGAACTATTATTGAGTATAACCACAAACATTAATATCTTGTTTCCTTGGACACAAGGAGGCATTCTTTTATATTAAGGAATGACTGTTGTTTTTGGTAAAATCAATCACTAGTTCATTAATACATGAATCCTATGAAATTAGTGATGAATATAAATATAATACTTATACCCAGTTTTGAAAAGATAATCCCTTTTCAAGTAATACTAAAAGTGGACTTCATGAATATACCTAGTAAGATATTTAGACTCAGAACAACTAAATACTTTAAGTATTATCAATATCTTTAGTTTGGAAAAAGGATCCTTTAGTAATAAAGGTATGTTACAAAGCTTATAGAAATTGTTCAACAAGTAAGCATGAACTATTCCAAGAATAAGTTAGACCTATATAAACTTCATAGGATTCCTTTAAGTAACTAAGGAATAATAAAGTGAAGTATATGCACGATCATGAGATATGAGTTGCTTCGGGTTGGGATACCAAAGAATATATTGAGCAAGACTTCATCAATCGTGATAATGTAGTGTGGAGTAATTCCTAAACACACATTACCTAATCTACATCATGACATTGATGTTAATGAGGATGATTGATGATAAATTATTACATATCAACATTGATCAACAATCATGTAGCATGGAGTAAATCCCAAACTCATATATTATACATCAAAGTATTGATGTAAGTAATATCAATGTCGCAACTAACATAAATTTCCATTATATTTCATGAAATTATTTGAAAATAACATTGATATCCCACAACCATATGCAAACTATCATGACAAATGGATATCATACGAGTCATAGTATTTTGTAAATCCATTTTTTCATAAGGAAATGTGTTTGGATGCAAAGGTTTTGGACATAAACAAATTTGCATCAGGTATAAACACTATGTGCATCTATTGTAAATTATCCTAACAGTGGCATAGGATGTTAAATAAATACCTATCATAGAAAAGATATAATCATGTTATAGAATATATTTCTATTAGAGGGTTCACATCTCTATTAGAGATCGTGGGAGCTATATTGACTTGTGTTTAGTCAATGATCAATATGAACAAATAGTTGGAATATGAACTAGTTCCACAAGCACATGTGAAACATAGTATGTTCTGTAGACACATAATGTGTATGAAGGATAAAACAATGGTGATTGTTTTTATATTCACCATGATCGGTGATCTATTATTCAATGTGAATAATATTTCCTACAAGTAAGTAGTATATGAAAATTAGATAAAATTGATAATACCAACTAAAATTCAATTAATGGATTCCACGTATAAAAGTCCAACGGGGCTTGTTATTTTGAATACTATGGTGGGTATTAAAGTGAGTTGATACATGGATAGGACAAGTGTAGTACCAATAAGGATCAATTGGTTTCACCAAGTCGTTATGCCTAAATCCATTAGAATTTTCTTATCATAGATAATATTTATGATCAAATTATTTATCATTGGGATCCATGACCACCAATTATGGATGGTGTCTATACGACCCAACTAGAAAGGGATGATCACATCACAAAATGATAATAAATGTTGAAAATTACTTAAATCTAGTTTAGTATTGAAGTAAGAAACATGATCATAGAAAATTAATTTAAAGAAAACGATTTCCATGTGTCTACGAGAGGTTAGTGGGAGCTCTAATGTTTTCCAAGAAGAAATATGTTCGGAAACATATGGAAAATAGACATTGGTCTCATAGTTAGTTAAGACCCATATGAAATTTATTCTCTAGTGATTGAATTAATGTAGAAACCTATGTTCTAGGGAACAAGATCTACTGAGGTAGATCTATAGGTTTCTTGGTCCTAGTCAATCCTAGATATAGTGACATTGTGTTGAAAAATACAAGTTAGAATAATTCAGTAGATGAATTGTTTCAAATGTCAGAGGGCATAATCTCTCCATGATGACATGTCTGGAACATGGGAAGACAAACGTGTTGAGTTGAAATCCATACATCGAAGTGATGGATCAATCATGTATTCCCTAATATCTACAAGAACCGATATTACCAATGTATATTTTACAATAGGAAAATATAATTTATATCCCGGATCACTGCTAGGGATGTATTCAGAACTATCTAATGGTACTTCGTAAAGTACAAAAGATAAGTACCTGGTAAGTGGAGAAGAAAGGGTACTAGTTTTAGGGGAAATAAACTAGTCTTCGATAGATCAAGATGCTCTACTATCATATTTAGGCTAAAGACTATGAGAAATTTAAGCTCATATAAGCTAGTGGTAGGTATACATACAAATACCGAGTACGTTGCAACTTATAAGGAAGCTATGAAGCAGTTATTAAATGCGGAAATTTGTTCTAGTTCTTTGAAACACACTTTATGAGAAAAGTATTTTCATAATGTAAATTATGATATTCTTACTAGCCATGATTTCAATCTATGATAGTGGAAAAAGTGGATATACTCAGGATACGAACTCTTGAGAAGTTTTACTCAAGGAGATGAGGTCGCTATAGCAGAATAGCCATGTGGCAGAACTGTGGAAGTCCCAATAGCTAAATTTGTTACTCAGTAGAAACATGATGTTAATCATGTGAGTAACTAACATGTTTTATTAGAAATTTGGATTTAGTGAAAGTGGGTGTGTTGAAATAGTAGGTTCCCTAGAACCAACTATTCAGTGATTTTGATTACCATATCTTGTTTACATTTATCTATACATGATGCCATATTACCATTATAGTGTTGAATTTTCTGCATCCACTATTGAAATGGTAATGTCCAAAGATTAGTTATCATATCCAAAGGATATAGTAGTTTCCAGGCTATAATTGGAACCCATAGATACTATGATATTAATCTTAAATATATGTCCTATGGTCTAGATACATCTTAATGATTTGACACACTAGATGTTTGAATATTAGGTTTTGGGGGATCATAAGCATTGAAACTTATTCTCATGAAGTTCACACTTGATGATCTCTAGTAGTGAGATCATGAGGAATGACCTACCAATAAGAATACCACATGTTTCAGGTGTCATTGGACGTTCCTATATATGATCGTGTGTTATGGTCTCCTAACTTGAGATCATTACCAATGTATGTCATTTGATTACATACTTTGATGCAACACAAAAACCATGGCAATTAATTCATGGCGAAGTAATTTGTGTTGGGTGCATCATTAGTGGCATGTCATTGGTTGAATGGTCAAGAAAGGATTTGTCACTTCTAGGTTATGGAAGTAATATATCTCAGGACATGTTGATAAGGATGGAAGTACCTATATAAGACCATGGCCATGACAGTCAAAGGTAAATCCATCCAGTTAAATCAACAAACAATAAAGCAAGATAAGGTCGATGACACGTGAGTACATCCCACTTTAAGGGATATAACATACAAAGAGATTATATTACATAGTGTGTGTTCGTATGTTGGTTGTCACTACTGTGACAATACTTATCTCTTCAGAGGCTATGATGTGTTTCTAGATCCAACTCTTGGTCTGTGAATAATATTCACTGCTGTCGAGATAAGGGCCTAGAGGGTCACACACAATAGTGTATTCAAGAATCTGCCTTATTTAGTTTAATAGATGTTTTGGACATCGTGGCACCCACCACTAGGGTCCGATATTTTTCTAAGTAAAAAAAGATCACCAATGAAATAAATAAATTCCCATTATTAATTTTTAGAATAATGAGTATTGAATTCATTTATTAAATGTATTTATGAGTTTTATGTAAATACATGAAAAATATTAATTTATGAATATTAAATTATTCATGGCTAAATTAATATTTATGGGCACGAAGAGTTGATTTAATGACTCATTTATTATCATGTAATAATTTTATATATTACAAGTGATTGATAATGATATTTATGACTCAGATTAGTAGTCATAAAATTTTGTTGATAGTCTGTTTAGTATTCGGGGCCGATAAGGCTATACCTGGTATTTTAATTAAGCTCTATAAATAGAAGAGGAGGGGATTTTCCAATGATTATTCATGGTACTTCTCTCTCCTCTCCTCCCTCACATGTTCTAGAGAGATAGGCTCTAGATCCAAGGATCATGGATCAACCACTCTCTCAGAAATCTATTATGAAGCGATGCAGTGATCGTTGGAGCGTCAAAGGCATCATCATAATTACGCGCTAGCACCCAGATTATGATGAAAAGAGATCCCGCGGATTTCTTGAAGTGATTGTGGATGATCTAGAGGAGTTTTATGTCTTATTATTTGATGAGTGATCGCCAATGATGAGAAGAAGTTTTGCACGACTTCAAAATTAAACTAGTTACTTTACACTTTTTTATGTTTAAAATCATTCACGTGTGGTCCTCGGCTAAGACCGGGATACTGTTCATCGACATCGACAAGTTTACATCGATCGTAGGTAGAAAAATTTTAAAAACTCACTTGTTTGGGGCTTCCACTACAAACCTGGTTTCAACAGTTTAGTCATCACAACTTTTCCTTGACTCCATCCTTGACTACATTCTCCCTTAAATCCTATGACGAACATTTAAAAACTTAGGATGAGCATAAAAATCTTAGTAAGGTACATAAAATGATAGAAACCCATTAGTCTAGTTAAAACATGGTAATCCATTTAATATTATATATGTGAAAGAAACAAAAAAATTTCATATGTAAAACACACATACTTTTTTACTCAAAGGAAAACATTAAAAACAAAGGAAATCAATTATAACTCTTTTAGGTGATTTAGAGAATCATATGCATAAAACCCTTTAAATTGAATAATCATATGGTCTACTTCGAAATTGGAGATCTTTAATGGGGATCACCCTTCGTATAAGCTATATCGGGATCACTTGTGAGCTATAATGAGGAATAACCCATCATATAAGCTATAACAGGCTCACCTGTGAACTATCATGGGGCTCGAAACATCATATAAGCTGTATCAGGCTCACCCGTTTCAAATAATGCTCAAATACCATTTCATGAATAAAACATATTCATCACAAAAACCTTTTGAAAAACTCTTCTAATCCCATATAAAAAAAATCTTATAAAAAACCATTTTTATTTAAGAACCCATTTTCATTACCATGATACCCAAAAATTGAGAGTAGGAAATTTAATTTCCATTTAAAATATTTTAAGGCTTATAGAGGAAACCAAAAATAAAATAACGGTTACGGTGATAGAGAACTCGTTGTCACCGTATACATAAATCAAGCCATTCCTTTTGTGGTTTTGAAAAAAATATTCCATATAAAACACATTGAATGATTCCATTTTTAAGACCATTAACTGAAATTCAAAATATATAAAAATTTCCTTTAATTTATATCCATATAATAAACATGTAAATTAATATCTTGAATAAAATATTTGATAATTAATTCTTTAACCGTTCAAGGTGTCCCATACCACATTGAACATTTGAATCTTAATATCCATGAATTAATAAATTTACCAAACATTAAATAAAATTAGTATAGATAAAATATGGACATTAAATGTTTTAGTGGCTGTATATACACCTTATAAAAAAATAATGGTGTATATTATAAAGAATTGTCTCAATGAAAGGAGATTGGATAAAGTCACTTACTGTGAGTCCAACTAGTCAAGCATGTTCCTTGTTCATCCTGAATAATAAACATAGTTTATTTTATACTCACTTCATAACCTTTTTCAAGTTTTTTATTCCTTTTATATCACTTATGTCATGACCCGTCCCCTGGGGCCCGTGTTGTGACTACCCCAAGCCCGCCTTCCATAGGCTAGGGGATGGCGACTAGCACCAAAGGCGTAATTCCCTAAACTGGGAAGACATTGCCTTTATAACCTGTAAACACTCACAATTAATTACACAAAAAGATACCAACAGAAGTAAACTGTATAAAAAAAAGAGTGATGAAAAGTAAAAGGGACCAGAATACAAGCCCAACAGTAAAGGTACAAGAAACTAAAAGTACAAGTACAACTGAGGGAAAAGGAAAAATAGATACTGGGTCGTCCTTCGAGATTCCTACCTGAAGGGTAGGTATAGATCTCCTACTCAACACTCCACATTCGTCCGTATACTTCATGTACCGACAAGCCATATGGTCTACCTCTGCGCACCGTCCAGTCTTGGTACTCTTAGCCTCAGTCAGCGCTATCTATCTTCTACATCAAACACAACAAGGTGCGGGCATAACCCGTATAGGGGTGAGTATCATGATACTCATTAGGGACCTCGAGACCCTCAAGGTCTCAGAAAATCCACCAAGGATAAACCACAAAGTATTAAATCAATAGATAACCTTACTTAGGTATATTCCCATACATATACCTAAGTTATCAAGTAATCCATCTCAAACATGAGGAAAACACAGAGATACTGACTCAGCTCACAACAGGATTTATTCTAGGGGTAGTATCAAGTAACATCCCCAGTCACAACGTCAAACACCTCAACTACTGTAGAACTCCTCCTCAATCAAGTACAGTGAGCCTGCTGCATCACATAGAGGCATTTCCAACTAACCTTGGACTGCTGAGGTACTTCTCCTGTCGAGTACTGTGGGTATGCCGCATCACCAAGTACACTCCCCACCGTGGGTCTGCTGCATCACCAAGATCACTCCCCCTCATAGCCTGCTGAGGTACTCCTCCTATCGAGCACCATGTGTCTGTCACGTCACAAAGGCACTCCCCACCGTGGGTCTGTCACGTCACCAAGGCACTCCTACCATTTTATATAAATTAAGTAATTGTTTAAGTTTATATAAGACATTTTTTCGATATTCTGTACTTTAGTCGAAAATGAACCTCTTATGATTTGAATTTTCAATGTGCTCATTAGTCCATCATCTCTAGAATAATATTCAAGATTTGAATATCAAATATATATATAGTATATATTTATTTATAACAGTCCAAAATATTTGGGGATAATAAATGAAATGCAATTTTCATGGAGACGGTAGGTTGTATGTACGCATGAAAACTACTTTCATTTCTTTTTCATATTAAAATAATGAAACATAAGTGATACATATTTATATTATAAATAATAAATAATATAAATTTTATATATGTTATATAGTTTCATTAACACCATTATTTATATGTTCCATGTATAGCATGAATGAGTCATATCACTTTCAGGGGGTGGTAGTCAACACTTCCTCAAATGAAATTATCATAATTACACAACATGAAAAGAATAAAAGTATATTATAAATAAAAATTACATAAGAATAGAGGCAATATAAATATATAATATATAAATATAGTTCTATAATAATTTCCACCATGGGAGGTGGTAGAAGAAAATTGAACAATAATCATTTCATGAGACAGTAGGTCACCGCACACAGAAACAATGTGTTCGGTATCCATTATTTGGAGGTATGTATAAGTGTAGGTAGAACCATGATCATAAAAAAATACTAGTATATTTATGATACTATTTTTTATTAAATAATCGAATAAATAGATGTTACGGGGCTGTATAAGGAAAATAAATTAAAGAAGCTTGAGAGAAGATGTTACCTCTAAATTGGGTAACTCCTTTTCATTTGAGCCAAAAGGCTTTCTTGAATTTCCTTTTTCCCAAGTTATGGATTCTAGGTGGAAGTTACTTTTTCTGAGTGATTATTTGAGTAGAATTTGGTGAGCCAAGGGGATTCAGAGGTGTAAGTAAGCGGGTAGAGGTGGTGGCCTTTTTTAAGAGGGAGGAGGGGCACTTTAAGAAAATATTGAAATATTATTTTATTATAAATTGATATTAGAATTATAATAACTCTAAATTTATATATTTCTAGGATAAGATGATGATAGGTCTAAACCCTCTAAACCAATAGATTTTAGACAAGTTAAGCCAAAGAATTAACCTTATTATATGTATTTAATTCCTAGTTAAAAAAATTAACTCTTACCATGTCTACTTGTATTTTCATACCATATGGTTAATATAGTTACTATAAAATGATAAGAGAAACTAAATTGGATAATTAATGAAATTTTAGAAAATATATAATTCATTTTGAAGAATCTTAGATTTTTATGACTATTATATCATTTAATAAAACAATATTTGTTTTAAAAACTCATTTATGTCAATTTTGACACTATTTAGTAATTCATTTTTGATAAACTCATAAAAAATTAGTTCATTCAAAAAAACTACATTAACTCAAATTTAACATGTCATAATCATCAATAAAATTAGTGTATATAATCAAAAATTTCAAATTACATTTATTTTAATATTTAAAATATCATTTATTTGAATATTTCATTAATAAGGTAATAAATACATCATAATTGTTTCTTAAATAAATTTATTTATTAATTTATAAAAAATATAAATAAAATACCATGATGTAGGAAATAATTTTATATTTCTAATGAATACATATAGTCATTGATATCATCTATATAACCCCATATTAAAAAATTGTTTTAGTAATAAGTGACATGTTTATGATATTTTTATTTTTACTTTAAAAAAATGTGATTAATGTCATTATCTCGCCCAAGTGGCTTCCAATGGATAAATGTTCTAACCAATGATGTTATTGGTCCAAAATTACTCTTCCAATAAATTTAGGATAAGTGTAAGGGTAATTTTATATTATAATAATATTATTTTTACCATTAACTACCCTATTTACCTTTAGCCATGGTAAATGAAATTCAAAAGTTAATATTCACCAAAAAAATATTTTTATCATATTATACCACATTTTTTCAACATAATTACAACCATGTATGTCGTATTTTTTATATTAAATTCATAGAAGTGGAAAAATTACCTTTAATTATAATTTGTAAATGTTCATAGGAGGTGGGTAAAAGAGTCGTTCAAAAGTTCAATAAAATTATATATATATATAATTTTATTATAAAAAATATTTTAATGGATTACATTGTACTACTATATATATTATTTATATATTATAAATTTAAAATAAATTTAATGTAAAAAATATATTTAAATGAAAACATCGGTTTTTAATTACTATGCAGTATTTTTCACCATTCATAAAAAATTTAAACATTTCATAAAAATACAAAAAAATCAAGTAAAGTAGATTTTTATGTCCCTATTCTAAAGACTAAGTTTATTTTTTCAAATAGAACTTATAAAATTGTAAAAAAATATATTTAAAAGGGGTTATCCATCAAAAAGAAATAAAACTACCTTTTAAAAATATCAGAGTATTTTATGCATAAAATTGGATTTATTCTCATTTTATGCCTCCAAAATTTATTATATGAACGTAAAAACATTTAACAAACCTGTGTAAACATAATATAGTTATTTATATTCATTCCCACATAAACAAAAACTAGGCATTAACTAACATTTAAAATAATTATAATAATATTGTATTATTTTTCGGTATAACTCAGTCTTGTGTGAAATGTATGATTTCTGAGAAACCTGTTGATTTGTGTCGAGTACACTATCGAAGATAGCGTACCCTTTAAGGAAAAACCACTATTTAATTCATAAATTTTATTAGATATGAAATAGTATTATTCTATAATTACCATGGTTCTTACATAGGGATTTCTACTTCCATTTTGAGGTAGTCCCCATTCAACCTCTTGTGAGTCACACATCATAATGTGTACCATATGAAGATTAGAGTTATGAGGTCCCATACTAGATTCCATTTGTTCAATTCGAATAGCTTCATGAACAACCTTGATATGGCCAAATTCCTAACACCATCATTGACCACTGACTAATCCAATATCTTCCCACAACTTAGTATCATGATGCTAGTATCAGTGGATGCACAAACATGGAACCCAAGGTCCATTTCAATGAAAAGGAACACCACCATTCACTGAGTGTCTGTGTGGTTTTAAAATAGACTATTCTATCAAATTATAATAGGGAATAAAATAAACTTCATAGGACATGGAGAGCCCCTATCACTAAGATCTGAACTCAATATCCAACTGATATGGCCTTCTATTTCTAGCTACCTAGTTATTTATCAGATGCCCAAGAACTAGATTCATTTGATCCAGTGGCCACAACACCATCCAATTCACAGACACCAGTTGGATACATGGAATCAATATTCGAATAGATAGTCTACACCAGGATGAACCCCATGGATGAATTCATCTTGAGAGTGGAACACCATGTCTATCTCTTTTAACAATAAGGTTTTTTCCAGAAATTCATAGGTGAAATGTAGTTTCTGAATGTAGTTCAACTCCCAAATCCAAACAAGATCATATATATAGTTGGTTGAGAGTGCCTTGAATAACTAGATGAATTGCGTCTAATAGATTAATACATTCAGTTGTGGATTAGAATTTTATCTAGAAAACTTGTTCCCAACTTTCTTCCCCCTAGTTTTTCCTACCACCTCACCCTAAAGAGATAATACCTTTACTCTTCTTCCCAATTCATTCTTCTTTACATCCAACCATTCTCACTCATTTCTTTACCATAAAAAACACCAATCACCCAATATTTTAGAACCTAATTACAATAACTATTTTTCACCACAACCCATGACTCGTTATTTTTATAACTTTTCCCCATAGTATATACCCACCCCACTCGAGTGGGAGGGAGTTCCAATTCCAAAGTCACGATTTCCCATCATATGACCTCTCTTAAGTACACCATAACCAAATGGAGAAAAGTAAAATTATGGTTTCTCTATCTTCTCTGATTTTTCATTTTTTCACCCACTTGACCCATACTGGAGTGAGACCTAATATTAAGAAGTGGTCTTAAAAATATCTTATTATAGTGTTTTTAAACTAGAATTCACATTAAATGATATTTTATGTTTATAGTTTTAGAGGATTAGAAGAAAATATTACATAGTAAACATATAAATTACAAGTGGACACTTATACTCAGTATCCATTTTTTCACCAATGTAAACCCCTTTAAAATAAGACATGATTTCTTTTCAAGACATATCTTCAATAATTTCATCATAGAATCTTCTTTGTCATTACTAATCTTAAGAATTGTGGTTTTTTAAACTTGGGATGAATAGAAAAGCACATTAAGGTACATAAAAATAATGAAACCATTATTCTAGTTAAAAAATGGTAACCCATTTAACATTCTTTGAGCGAACAAAACAAAAAAAATTCACAAAAATAAAAATCATACTTTTTTCTCAAAGAAGAGAATTAAAACCAATAAAAAGAAATTAAAACTCATTTAGGTGACTTAGAGAATAATATACATAAAACACTTTCAACCCTTTTTCAATTCGAATAACCATATGGTTGACTTCAAAATTGGAGATCTATAATGGGGATCACCCTTTGTATAAGCCATATTAGGCTCACCCATGAGATATAATGGGGCTCAGACCTTCATATAATCTATAATGGGATAACTCATGAGCTATATTAGGGATTAACCCTTCTTATAAGCTGTTTCGAGCTCACTCATGAGCTATAATTTGGCTCAATCCTTTGTATAAGCTATATCGGGCTCACTCATTTCATATAATTCTCATGACCTATTTCAAAAACATATTCATCGCAAACCCCTTTTTAAGAAATCTTTTAATCCCACATGAAAAAATTTTAATATAAAAATACTATTTTCATTTAAGAACCCATTTTCAAAACTAATATTCCAAAATAAGGGATTTATTTTCCTTTTAAAATACATTATGGCTTATAGAGGAAGCCAAATATCGAATAACAGTTACAGTGATGGAGAAATCGTTGTCGTCGTATACGTTAAAACAAAAAACATTCCTTTTATCATTTTGTAATGAATGTAAAATTCTTTGTATCAAAAGATTACATTTTGAAAATTTTTAATTAAATTAAATATAGACATAAAATTCCCTTTATAATTCTTTTATTTCATGTAAATAAATATGTAAATTAATATCATGAAGAAAAAGATTTTAAAATTAAATCATTAAATGTTCATGGTGTCTCATACCACATTGAACATTTAAATCTTAATATCCATGAATTAATACATTTACCAAAACAATGAATAACATTTTTATAGATAAAATATTGATATGAATTTTCATAGTCGCTGTATATACACCTTATAAAAGAATAAAGGTGTAAATTATCAATAAATGCCTCAATTAAAGGAGATTAAGACGAAATCCCTTACCTTGAGTCCAACTCATCACATATAATCGTTACATTCCTGAATAATAAACATAGGATAATTTCTACCTGGTTGAGAATTTTTTTTCAAATTTATTGTTATTTTTTTATATCTTGTAACCATGTTATAAAAATTACATAATTATTTTAGTTCATATCAGACATTTTGTGGAAATTGAGTACTTGAGTCAAAAATGAACTTCGATTAATGTAAATAGTATATGTGGTCATAATTCCAACACCCTAAGATTAATATTCATGCAAAAATAATCACTTAAATACACCAGTTATACATTTTAAATCAAACAAATCATCTAAGGTATGAAAAATGAACTACGTTATAATCATTGAGACGGTAGGTCATAGGTACACATGAGTAACATTTCCACTTTTAATTGATTATTATGGAAATATGGTAATTATTATTTAAATGTTTAATAATGATCATAATATTATTAACATCATAATAAAATTTAAATATACTTATATATATCATACAAGTGATGTGCTGAATAAAAATTCTTTACATCACTTTGTAGAGGTGATAGTTCACACATACGCATGAACGACATTATCATTTTTATGAACATGGAAAGTAAGAAAATAACTAAAATATTATTCTTTTAAAAAGATAAATACATCCTTAATAAAATATGAAAACACTGATTCTATCATTATAACTAGTATTGATACACATTTATGGAAAATGAATTATATATGTTCATGGAGGTGATAGTTCACACGTATGCACAAACGATTAATTCCTTTCCCATTTAATTTAATTGGAGATGAATTTAGGTGGTGATATTAAAATAATAAAACATGAGTATATTGATGATACTAGATTTATTATTTCATCATGGTTGGATTATATTTTAAGTATGTGGAAGAAGAAATAAAACAGAAATAATTAAAGAAAATGATACCTCTTCTTCAGTTGATTGCCTTTGAAGAACACCTTAACACCTCTAAGAAGGGTGTTATGCCTAATATAAAGACTGAATAACATGGGGAGGGATTACAGAAAGAGGTATGAAAATATCTTGGCTGAGCCAAAAGTTTTTGGAAGTTTGTGTATTAGAGAATAGTGGGTACCTTTTTATAGGATATGGAAGGGGCACCCTTGAAAACTCTTAAAATATTAAATTAATATAATTTAAATTTTGGTGCTAAATGGTCCCAAAATCATTTATTTATATTATAATATTATTTTGGGTCGAATACCCATCATAAAATTAAAATTAAACAATTTTTTAATATTTTTTAATCCTTATCTTTTTGGTTTAACCCTTATTTTACAGTTTTTAATTGTACTGTGATATCATGTTATTTACACTTGGGGTGTTAATGTAATTACCAAAACATGTAAAATGACCAAAAAAAATTACATTTATGGCATATTATATTTTATCCTAACCATTTGGCCTAATATTATATTTTTATGAATTTTATTACATTTAGTAAACTATTTTATATTTTATGTTATGAAAAATGCCAATTTTGACACTATTCGTACTTAATTTTTTTTAAAACAGTTCATAAAAATAGGATTGCTTCGAAAAAAATACATTACATAAATCTTAACATGTCATGGTAATCCATAAAATTTGTGGATGGCATAAATTATGACATAAAATATTTATTTCAAAATTTATAATATCATTTATTTGATTCTTTCATTAATAAAGCAATCACTACATCATCACTGTGTCATAATTAAATTTAATTATTTAATATATAAAAATTATAAATAAAATACCATGATTTAGGTAACCCTTTTAATTTATAATTACGCTTTATACGATATTATTTGACTTATATATCCCCATATTAAAATTGTTTTAGTAATAAGATTCATGTTTATGATAATTTTGCCTTTACTTTAAATTAACAATTATATATGTCATAATCATACCCAAGTAGCTTCCAAAGGCCAAATTTTCGTCCCAAGGGTAGTATTGGTCGGTCATTAATCATTAAATAATATTATGACATGTTTTAGAGTAGTTTTATATTATTATAATATTATTTTTACCCTTATTTTCCCGATTTACCCTTTAACCGTGGTAAATAAAATACTGAAGTTACTATTCACCAAAAATTATTTTGTTCCTATTAGACAAAAATTTTCACAATGAATACAATAATTTATTTAATTTTTAAAAAATTCAATCCACAAAAGTGGGAAAATTAAATTTAAAAATTAATCCCGTAGTCGAAATGAAAAAAAGGGGTTTTTAAAAAGTAAAAACCATCAAAATATTGACATGTGATTATATAAATTTTTAATGAGAAATTAATTCCAATGACCAAAATAGGACTAAATTATAAAAAAATAATCTAAATAAAATTTATAGCCAATTCAAATGATAATCTATCAATACAAATAAATTAGATAAAAATATAGTTTTGAATTAAAATATATTATTTTCAATGTTCATTAAAATATGAATTTCATCAGAAAATTACTAAAATTTCAACAAAAGTAAATTATGATGTCCCACTTCCAAATAATATTTTTTTTTCAAATTTAACATATAAAAGTGATAAAAACTATATCTAAAAAGGGTTCACCATCAAAAGGCGGTAAAACAACTTTTTAAAAATATTTTATATTTAAAATTTGATTTATTCACATTTTATGAGAATAACATTTATTTGATGAATGTGAAACCATTTTAAAAACTCATGTTAACATAATATAGTTAGTTCTATCCATTTCCACCATTAAAAATTTCTATGAATTAAATACCATTTAAGATAATAATATTAATAATGTATTATTTTTCGGTATATCTCAGTCTTGTCTGAAACGTAAGATTTCAAAGAAACCTGTTGTTGTGTGTCGGGTACACAATCGGAAAGAGTGTACCCTTTGACATAAAATTAATATCTTATTCATAATTATTAATAGATATGAAAAAGTCTTATTCTTTAATTACCTGGGATGTTACACATAATAATTATCAAAGATACTTCATGTATTCTATGTTTTTCCTTGCCTTGGTCTACTACCTATATTATACTGAACCTAGGAGGACATGGTCATTCCCAAGCTTGGTCATTTTAAGGTCTGACTAGTCCTGGTCATTTCAAGGTTTGACCAAGCCTAATAGGACTTGACCTTGTAAGTCCATTAAAGAGGTCCTAGATTTTTCTTTCTTTATCTCTTCTTCCAAATGCCAATATATCTATGAAAATAAAATCCTATATTAGAATCAAAATAAATACTTTTTTAAACGTAACTATATCTCTCTCTTGATGAAGTCAAATATTGATTCATAATAGATTTCCATTATTTCCACACCCCCACAAAGAGCCCAGGAACCTGGTGTATGGTGCATTGACCCATAAACTAGTCTTCTCCAGCCCCACTATGAACCCACCATCTCAATTATTCTTACCTAATAACTAGCACATAAGTGAAAAAACTATGACAGGTGCCAATAGATTCTTCAATTGGATATGACCATCATAATTTTTTTTGAATAGATCATGGACTTTACAAATCCAATCAAAAAGGGCCCTTATGTTTGGGGGTTTAGGAGTGGTCTCTTTGGAATTTCATGGCGTATCACCACCAACATGTTCCTCTAAGAATCCATAGTGAATTTCAAATTTCAGTACCTCAACCCACCCATTCCTGAATCGCTGACCTCTGTATCAACCTATATTAGTCCAAATATCAACATTATTTTCATCCACTATATACCCAAACCCTTATTTTTAAAGCCTATGTAAAAACATGGAAACCAAGACATTAAAAACATTTTCTATTACATGATAGGCTCTCAGACCCTTGGCCAAGATCCCATTGAAAATCCCCCCACCCCTAGGAGATAAACCCAAGTGAACCATCACATACACCCAACTATAAGAACCCCCATTTTACACCAATTACATTGATTGGCATTGAAATTATCCTTCCCAAACCTCAAAATACACACAAATGAACCATCCATTCCCTATATTAGGTAAGTAGTGGTCTTTCGAACACCCTTCAATGTAAACAGATTGGTTGTCCGATAATGCCCTATGTTATTAATGGGTATCTTTCATCTTGCCTAGCATTCCCAATAGATCATGTACGATTTGAACATCCTTTTCTCAGAATGGATATTATACAATTTTATAAGTTGTGAGATGCCAAATCCATCATCAAGCCATTGGCCCCTATATAATTATTCTATTCCTACTTAGAGTGGAAGGGTAATATTTTTTTTCTAGGTATGATAGATGAACCATCCTCCCTTGGCCTCTTAGGATATGGATTCTATGTATATTTTCTATCCATCTAAACCACCTCGATTACCACTGACCATACCATTCATGATCATTCCACTAACTGGAACTTGTTTTGTATTTTTGTATTTTTTTATTTTTTTTTGTTTTGACTGAACAAAAAAATGAATAGCTATTCAGTAAAGTTATAGGGAATCATATAAAATGTATGCATGAGAGTGGATGGAAGGGTTGGTTGTTTGAAATAGATGATGATCTTCATGTGTTTTGGATTATCTAGAAGGTACTAGGTGAGGTTCCCTGGACAAAGTGTAGAGGCATGATTTATTCCAAAAATAACTACACTGACCATATTATACTCCACCACATAGTATAAACTTTATTAGTTGATTTAAACACCTTGATAATATATCGTATTTTAATTCAGAGGAAGGCACAACCCAACTACAAGGGGCATCAGCTACTATGATAAGAATACGGATATTAATTTTATCTAGTAGGATGACTTCATTGTCTACTTATAAGGGAACCGACTTCCCCATTCATAAATCAGAATCTCTAATTAGATAACTACCAAAAGTGAGATACTTGTCCATTTTGTCGAAATAGTTTGAATACTTGTAAGGGTTGTAAACCTACCCCAAACTGTAAGGGATGAATTGAACTACATACAACTCTACTGACTACCTATCAAACACCACTACGACTATCTATTTTAAAATAAACTGTCAATTCCATGATGTCATCCCCATATAATATTTTTATGTTCCACTTTCACACACACCACTCACCTAGTCTATTTGGAATGTCATGAGGTACCACCACCAATCCATTTGGTCGATAGGTCCCCAATAATTGATCCATCATCATAGCTTCCTATCAAACGTATCTTAAAGTCATACCATGGATTGAGTCACTATAAAACCACACTCTCCATACAAGGATCTTGGTTCCCTTACTTCTAAATCGAATCATTCTCATTACTCTTCTTTTCTTTGGAACTACAAGTTGGCCATTTAAATTCATTGTTCCCTTAATCCATTATACTCAATATCACACGTCTAGTCCCAGATGGTGGTTTATGTAGTTTCTTACTTACCCTCTAACCCAAAAATATTCCAATTGAAATACCATCTACATTCTAACCACGATAAATCTATACCATCCATATGGTACACGATTGGTTAACCACCTATCCCATTAAATATCTAATACCACCCAATAAATAAGAGTATTAGGGGAACCTTCATGCCTAGACACTCAACCAATTATATCAACAATGTCACCATCTTGAACCCCATAAACCCTATTTGAATTATGGTAGTGATGAGCCTAGCATTTCTGATCTCTCTCTATCTCCTTTTTTGGTATGGGATTCGAACCAACAATCATTCAGGTAATGATACTAAGGATTATATCAAATTCCTCCAACCCACATGCATTTATCAATTATCATTGAAATAGTGGGCCCAGATTTTTCCAAACACTATGGTGATTGGAGATATCATCATCGACATCTCCCCCCACAACAACTACAATGCCAACTGCACCATTTTTTCCATAGGAGGAGTAGGAAATTATTGGACTTTTGAAATGATCCATTTCATACCTTGGATTAACCCCAACATGAAATGTAGTAGTCATAGTGGATATCTTTCTATCTGTGAAAAGTGAACCCTGAAACTATACCCCCAACTGAAATCAACCACCATACCCACCCACCATCAACTCAAACATTCCATCTTCCCGTAGAATATAGTTTAGAAAATATTTGAGTATTTACCTAGTGATTAAATAAGTTATCAAGGGTTTACTACAAATCCTTTTAGATTTATCTTATTCTTTGGAAATTATAGGTCCTACACTCTTTCGGCACCTACTCCATATTTTCATTATGATGTTTTCTGAATGATCAAAAAATCTACCCTATCCCTATTATCAATGTTGAATATTCAGTTTGATAGGAAGATTTCATTTGAGGTATGTTACATATTGCTCAAATATCAATACAAATGAAAAGTTCATACCCAATTAAAAATATCATAGGGATTAGAATCTCACTCAACTATCAATACCAACCTCAATAGGATTTCCAGTTCTACCTCTATAAATTATTTTGAGTGATGAATTCAATAGGATATTATGATTCTATATGACTATATACAATTTTTTTACTCCTTTTAATTTCAATTTGACATTTATTTTTAAATAGTTGGATTTGGAAAACCATAAATGAGGAAAGAGTAGTTTAATAAGTTGACATGATAAGGAGAATTAATTTGTGCTTTGCTTTCAAGTATACGGTGGAGGGAGATCAAAACTACCGAGAGGGTTTCCTTTAGAGGTCCTGGATTTGATCTAGTCAGTTTTTTCTAGATCTAGATTAATATTCCCACATGATTACATACTATGCTATTTCCCCAATTATAGGGAAATAAATCTACATTTCTACAGATACATGCCCACCAATTTATCTTCTACCTTAAGTTGTTACAGTTTTAGGTATCATGTGTTCTGTCCCAGAAGTGGGAATACATTTTGCGTGAAGGGATGTTTCTATTATATAACTAGGAATTGGTGCCCTTAGTCTAAGATAAACTAGCCATAGGGGATTTTGAGATCATTATATATTTTTATTACATACCCAATGTCCTTAACTAAAGATATCAGGAGGTCCAAGATAAAACATGGAGTTTAGTTACAAGTTTTATAAATACTCTTGGCTGTGTGACCATAGCCCCTATAGAAATTGAACCTATAACCTTTAGGTTTTGTATAACTACATTATAATTATAGTGAACTATGATATATGGACAAAAACCACATAAAAAATAGATTCCATGATGCACCAGTTTCAACAATTCCCAAGAGGAGTCAATCGGCCTATAGGAATGGTTCTTGAACTAACCCAAACATCCGACTTAGTGATCCTTAAACCAAATCATCTGACAACCCCATAGAAGAAAATATTTTACCCCCACACAAAACATTCAACACTATAGAAAACATTCTAAAACTAGTTAACTCAATGGTATTGGAATCTCAAGGGACGTACCATGGTTAAGGGCTTGGAATTGAGGTTTGTGATTTCAATTCAACCACCTAGACAACTTAACCCCCAAACACCACATATATGGGTTGGTGGGAGATTATAGAAATGTGTTTATATGTTCCAAACCTATGTTTTTTCTTCTACCCATGGGTGGATTGTAATGATGGTGAATGAGATGGAATTTCTTTCATGTAGGTGGTAATTTGGGACCAGTGTCATTCCTAATAGGCTATTAGAATGGAATCTTGGATATAAACAATGACCATAGTTGGAGGATTGTTCCAACATTTATGAAAATAAAACTATGTACATGAAATAAATATTAGGCTATTGTAATGTGGTTGATTCAAGTTCTTAACTAGGGTCTCAAACCACCACTAGCATTGAAGTGGTTATTTTCCTGTTCTTTTGAATCGCATTGTCATCATTGTGTGTTCCCCAAGTTTAATTATCCCTCTGAGGCCAAGTCCTCCTTGATGGGATACCTCATGTACCCTAGGCTTGGGAGGAACTAGGATACGCGAGCCTACGATGACTTGGAATACAAGAAGACTTTCATTCACTAGGTCATTCTCAGTGAAAACCCGTAGCACCATTGCTAGTATAAGAAAACTTGTTCAGATTATTTTGATTCATCTTTTCTAATTGAGTTTCAAAAAAACATAAAAACCATTATTACCATTAAACTAAACAACCAGCGTGACTACTAAAAAACATGGAACATTAGAAGAATTGAATATTCTAGGGACCTATATGTTTAAGGGTCCTTAAGGAATCAACACCAAAGGAAACCAAGCATTCTATAGCCCCATGTCCAATCAAGTCAATAGGAAAACCTTGGGGAACAGAACTGAGGAGATCCCCACAACCATTTAAATGTAGGGAATATACCCATAATCATTTTTTCCAACCACTTATTCTTAATAAATATATAATACCATCTATGACCCATGTTGTTTCCTTTGTCCTTATCCATCAATTAAACACTATCAATATTGACCTTATTGGTATTGGATTCTCAACCCCCAAATATATGTGATTCACATGATCATAGAAAACCAGAAAGATAAAAGAGACGGACACAAAATTGGAAGGAAAACACCAAGGGATTCTTTGGCTTTTGGGGTTCTTTAGTATCAAAATAGAATTTTTTTAACCACTTGATTTAATGTCATACATTCCACTTGGGACATTTCCCTATCCATTCAACATGACATACTTTTCCAATAATTTCCATCAATGGTTTATAATTTAAGTATGATGGTCCTAGTGGGTGATACCTTTGGTTCCTGGATAAAAACCCATCTCCCATGTGATCAAATGAACACAATATCAATATATAGTGGGTGGTGTGAAGATTCAGGTAGGTGGAGAATCAATTGAACACATGGATAGTTAATAATAAGGAACCAATGTACTGGAAAGTTCTATAGAATAGGGATCTTAGTATTTAACCTAAAATTTCACTCACTCTTTATTTCCCCCGTAAAAATCCAAACCATTCCATGGATTTTCATTGAGGTTTTCATGATCCATTTCTATACTTCCCTATTCTAATGGTAGAACAACTTCTGAGATAAATTCAAAAAGGCATACCTTAATGGGATATCCCAAACAAGAGTTCACTGATATCAATAATGCCACAAAGTATCATCAAGAGAGTTACCACACTACTCAACACTCAATACCCCCTCCATGTTGGAACTAGTTCCCCCATGATAGTCATCACATGTTCATTCCAACCTATGATACATAGGTCTTAGAATCTCCATATTACCACATTGATAATCATGGTTCACCTTTACTGACTCTTATACATCAATTTATCCATAGGCCATATTTGACACCGTTGGAAAAAATAATATTCATCCACTACTTTATTGAAGATCAATTTTTTGAATGTGGATGACTACCATACCTCTCAAATAGTAGTTTAGTTATATTCTAGTAGTTCTACTTGTGCTTCAAGATGTGGGATCATCGACATGCACCTATTCACAACCACCAAATCTCAAAGAATCAGATATTCTATAGTTTATAATTTCTTTCTTCACACAATTAATCACACTATTTAATTTTTAGTGAAATAAAAAATTACAATGCCAACCAATCTCATCATAAATTTCATTATTTTCTTTATGAAACTATGTGTGTGTATTTAGTTGATAAATAAATGAATTCACTCTTTCTTGAACATGTTGGTGGGGTCAAGGAACCCTACTCCCTTTCATATCATTCAACTAATTATAAAACATAAACTAGACCTATTGCTTCTCATTGTATGAAAATGGTAGCTATTCTTAATGTATGAAGGACCCCATGATCTTGTTGTGAACCATCAATCATTCTAGTTCCTAGGAGAATGAAAATAAAATCTATAACCCTATATGATCATGGAATACCCGACCCAATAGAAAACCTATCTATTCAACTTCATCCTACCTATACCCCCACCCTTCAGGCTCATCATATGGGTGGATCATTCTATGACCTAAGTGTTATTCCAACTGAGGACTTATGTCCATTCCAAGGACTTCTAATTCACTCACTTTGGTTAGATTGGTATGTGTGCCTTCTTCCTTGACCAACCTCAGTAGTAAGAACACCACCACCAATCCATGATCCCAATGACTGTTCCACCTTTTTTATGATAAGAAAATAACCAAACTCGGAACCCCCCCATTTTAGGTGCCAATTTGTCTATCTAGAGTTGGACTCATGAGTGGTTCATTAGATTAATAAATTCATATTAACGGTAGAGAAATAGATATGTCACTCATAAAAATTTCACTATATTGATAGAGTACAAGGTTGAGTATGGGTAGAAAGTGGTCTCTCATTTTGCAGGATCACCATTAGAGGCTACCGAGATATTATAGGTAAATTATATTAATGTAAGTATTAAAAAACTATGAATTTATTTTGGTAGACATATTCATGGTATTGGAGTTTAGTGGGGATAGGGAATAGAAAAAATCTTTCAAGTTTAGACGAGTGGTTAGTAGTTATAAAAGGAGTGATGATATGAGTACTTTTCATGGAGATAATCCATTGGATATCCACCAACCTTGACCAATTTTTATGATTCCATGTTCTTTAATGGTATTTAGTTCACTAGATATCCTTTCCCAGGGGATTCCTAGTAGATAGAAAAAGCGGATGGGCTGAAAAGATATGATTTATGGAACCCCTGCTAAGATTATATATAAGTTCAATTTACAAGTCAAGAAGAATACTCTAGAGTCTCAAAAATTTCTTTGGAATGATTTATCTATCTTCTGTTCAACCATGTTGAGAAAACATCATGAGATCCATAAAAATGTTTTTTTTTTGGGAAATTTTATTACATAGTTTGAGAGGAATTTTAAACATAGGAACCTTGAGGAGGATGCCCATTTTTTAGGAAGTACAGAGACTGGT
The DNA here is from genome assembly GCA_963277665.1 of Viscum album. Lineage (NCBI taxonomy): Eukaryota > Viridiplantae > Streptophyta > Magnoliopsida > Santalales > Viscaceae > Viscum > Viscum album. The sequence goes on along the minus strand of OY728153.1, from coordinate 565,048,289 downwards.
TTTATAGACTCAAGTGAAGGTAAGAGGGATACTTTTGAGTAGCTGATAGATCAATGAGGATAGTATTGAATCTCTCATATTAAATATCACATATTTTTAGATTATTTACATATATAGATATAAGTAGTGTAATGTGAATATGTTGAAATATGATACTATGAATCTCAATCTTTCTCCCAAGATAGTTTCATGTTGGCCTATTTTACGTACAGGAAGTCAGATCAAGGAAAGTACACTTTCACACCCTCCCCTATATCCATGTGACTTCACTTCATTCTATGTATAGTAAATAAAATCAACGATATTTAATAATAGATAGAATGAGTTATTTTATATTATTAAATACACATATAATCAATTTAGTAGTCTCATCCAACTAGTTAGACTGATTCTATTGAGTAGATTTTCGCTTCTCTCAACGGACTCATCCCTACAATCTATCAAGATTCACATTATTTCATGGACATGTTTATTATTTATAGAAATAAAAATAGACTCTTTTTTCCTTGTTAGATTGAATGAATGGAACCCCCCATGATTTTACCCTGAAGAACCGTATAGTTGAGGAAAAACCTAATGAATCTATCCCTCTAAAAAATATCTGAAGCATCGTTTTTTGATACGCTTGGTACGAAAACAATACAGTAAACCCAATATTGATTATTTACAGATTTATAATGTATCATATACACTAGGATTAGAGTATGGATATAAAAACTGACATGTTACAATATTTTCATTTAAAGTGGTGGTGCATGTCGACTCATCGGTTTTTAGGGTTGCAAACAAAGGAGAATCAGGAAAATACACTAGTGCAGAAAACGTTTTTTACGTCGGTTATTTTTAATTTTTTACGTCAGTTTCTAGCCGACGTTAATACGTGCGACGTTATAAATAAGGTTTTTGACGTCAGTTATTTAAAAACCGACGTCAAAAACATAAAATCGCGATGTTTATCACGTCGGTTATTTTAGAACTGACGTGATAAAGGGCCTGGAGAATGGTTTATCACGTCTGTTATTTCAGAACCGACGTGATAAAGGGCCTAGAGAATGGTTTATCACGTCAGTTATTTTAGAACCGACGTGATAAAGGGCCTGGAGAATGGTTTATCACATCAGTTATTTTAGAACCGACGTGATAAAGGGCCTGGAGAATGGTTTATCACGTCGGTTATTGAAGAACCGACGTGATAAACGGCCTGGACAATGGTTTATCACGTCTGTTCTTAAAAAACCGACGTGATAAACAGGGGTGAGGGGGTTTATCACGTCCGTTCTATAAGAACCAACGTGATAAACCGGGCTGAGCGTGGTTTATCACGTCCGTTCTATAAGAACCAACGTGATAAACCGGGCTGAGCGTGGTTTATCACGTCGGTTCATATAAAACCGATGTGAAAAACCGGGGGAGGGGGGTTTATCACGTCGGTTATTCAATAACTGATGTGATAAACCATTGTCCAGGCCGTTTATCACGTCAGTTATTCAATAACCGACGTGCTAAACCATTCTACAGGCCCTTTATCACGTCAGTTATTAAATAACAAACATGATAAACCATTCTCTAGGCCTTTTATCACGTCGGTTAATAAATAACCGACGTGATAAACCATTCTGCAGACCTTTTATCACGTCGGTTATTAAATAACCGACGTGATAAACTATTCTACAGGCCTTTTATCACGTCGGTTATTAAATAACCGACGTGATAAACCATTCTGCAGACCTTTTATCACATCGGTTATTAAATAACCGACGTGATAAACTATTTTCCAGGCATTTTATCACGTCGGTTATTAAATAACCGACGTGATAAACCCAATTTTTTTTTAAACAGAATGCAGTGATCTTCTCTGTAGAGACCCGAATCTTGACGTACATGGACATTACATTACATTTGCGGAATACTTAGTACATAACAAAACACACACTAAAGGATCGTAATAGTTTAGTGTCTTTGGAAACTCGGAACGTAATCTTCTAATCGTGGTGAAAGTTCTTCAATATCTCCCATAAAGGTCATCCCTTTTTTCTACCTAAAACCTTTCTTTATATCTTGGGGAAAAGAAAACATAAAAGGGTGATCTCAAATGCTCAGTAAGGGTAAACAAAAGAAAAATCAATCACATCATATACATAGCTTTTGGAAATCTTAACCTGCAAAAGAGCTCATAATATCATAACATGGGATATATCATAGAAGTGAAATGTAATCCCAATAATCATAACTTAAAACATGAAACTTTGTGGCATACACACATAATCATAGAAAATCATTTCTTGTTAGTCAAGACTCATTGCCAAGACTATCTTAGTGGACAAAGTCCCTTCCTGAATCGAGTAACCCTCGTTTCAGTCCTGTTTCACTGAACCGGTATAACCTACCATTTCAGCCATGTCTATCTCATGAGATATAAAATCTTTACCCAATGAATTGGAGGGAGATATAGGTCCCACCCATCTCATAATGATACCATTCTTATGTGTGCCACAAAATCATAAATCATACATCATTTCATAACCCATGTAATAAAAATGGGATTCTTAAAACAACATGACATCATAAAACCATTCATATAAGATAAAGGAATTCATAAACATAATTCCATCACAACATAGTCAAATCAATGTAAAAATATGGATAGAAACAGAACCCTTTATTATCTTAGATGGAAAATAATTTTGATAAAACACTTGAAATGAATTCTTGAGGAAAATATCCTTTCTTCTTCAAAATCAATTTCTTTTCACAAAACATCATGCAATTTTAAAAGAAAGAGATTTTATTAAAAATAGTCATGAAATCTTTTGGAGGAAGCTTCATGAAAATAAGGCTTTATAAAACCGTAAAAATCCGTTCATGCCGTTTAAGTTAAAAAAAACATTCTTCGTACTTTTGTCGGAAAAGTCAAAAAGTACCTCGTATGAAAAAGCGACAAAAGATTCCTTTCATATTCTTTACTAAAAACTCACCGAAGAGTAAAATTGTATTTAAACTATTATAAGTGGATGGAAACAATATTACATATTGAAGGAACATGGATGTGGATGATAAAATACACCCCAGTAAATACTTACGAATAAACAATCTCGGATAAAAATGAGATTGTGATATTTCCCTTACCTTAGGTCCAATTTGCTTCGTATGTGTCCGAACCTACTGTATAATGATTTAAATAATGTCATTGACTTATTACAGAATCATATTCATTGTTATGATATCATATATGGTTCACTTATGACATTATATTACCCTTTCTTTTGTAAATTCCATGTTAAAGAAGCGTTTTGGGTAAAATCGTTTCATTTATCGTAGGTGTTTTGACTTGTTGTTCTTGACATCATTATTACTTATATCATGATTTACTTACTTCCAGAATATAAAATATGATTTATATATCATATATATTCAGTATATATATATATATAATAGATAGATAAATAAAATGAAAAATACCGTTCATGGAGACGGTAGTCCGTACGTACGCATGAACGTTGTTTTTCTTTCCTTATTGTCTTGAAATGGAAGTAAGTAGATGACATACATATGTATATATATACATAAATACAGTAGCTTTATAATGTCATATATTTCATTATTATTTCTTATATATACATTATAATCATTCTTAAATGGTTAACATGGAGAATGAATCTCATCGCGTCGTGGAGACGGTAGTCCGTACGTACGCACGAGCGATGATATCATTTCTATAAATATTGAATTGAATTGGAGTGGATTATACAATATATCAGAATCAATATGATGTTGTAATAACTATGTATAGTTATTCTTTACACCATTATACCCATCCATGTAAGGTGGTGGTGGAAAATAGATTACACCACGGCGTGGAGACGGTATTCCGTACGTACGCACGCGCGGTGATTTCTTTTTCCGTAGGATGGATAGATGGTGAAATAGGGTTGTTTCATACTTATAATAACATATCAGTATATGATTGATACTGATGTTATTACTTCATAATGAAACAACCTAAGAAGAAGAAGTGGAAGAAGAAATAAAGATGAAAGAATTGGTAACGGTAATTACCTCTTCTTTGAAGTGCCTCTTTGAGACCTCCTCTTAGGGCACTAGAATTGGTCTTTGAGGAAGACTAGAACCTCTAGGATGTTGCTAGGGAAGTGGAGAAGAGATTTAGGCAGGGGTTGGCCGAGCTTGAGTGCTCAAATTGGTGTGAGGAGGAGGGGGAGGAGGTTTCCTTTTATAAGGGAGGAGAGGGGCACCTTAGGAATATCTCAAAATATTATTTTATATTAAAGTCAAAATCGGTTTATAATGGTTCCAAAGGGTCTTATTTCAAAGATAAGGTGGGGAGGGGTCAAAATCCTATCAACCAATAGAATTTAGACAAGTTTAGGATATTATTTTAACCTTATCAATTAAATTTAACTCTAAGTTAAATAATTTAACTTTTACCATGTCTTTTTGTTTTCTTTCACTATATGGTTAATAAACTTACTATAACATGCCAAACGAACCCCAAATTGTTTATTATTAATATATATATCCTTATCTAAGTCATTTGGCCGAACCTTAGATTTTTAGGAATACAATAACAATTAATAATATAATATTCGATTTAAAAACTATTTTGTGTCAATTTTGACACTATTTGATATATGATTTTTGTGAAAGTCATAACAGAATTAAATGTTCGAACCAAGTTGATTAAATCAACATTAATATATCATAGTAACATAGAAAATTAGTGGAATCCATAAAAAATCTCAAATTACATTTATTTTGGTGTTTATAACATCAATTATGTCAATATTTCATTAATAAGATAATTACTGCATCATTGTTGTGTCATAAATAAATTAAATTATTTTATGTCTAAAAATTACAAATAAAATACCATCATGTAGGAAATCTTTTTAGCTTTCTAATGAATATTTACAATCGAATTTATCTTATGTATATCCCCATATTAAAAATGATTTACTTATTAAACTTTGATTTTAACTATTTTAACCTTTCTTTAAATAAATTAATAATAAATGTCCTAATCTAATCCAAGTGGGCCTAAATGGTCATATTTTATTCCTAAGTTTGTTTTTGGTCGAATTACACTTGTCCAATAGAATTAGGACATGTGTTAGGGTAATAGTAATATCATATTTACCCTTAGTTACCCTATTTACTATTAACCGCGGTAAAAAAGTAAAAAGTTACTATTCACCAAAAAATTATTTTCATCTCATTGAACCACATTTTAGTCCTTGATATTAACCGTGTCTCTCGGATTTTCGAAATTCCATTCACAGAAGCGGCAAAATTAAGTTTTATGAAAAATTCAGTTTTTTTTAACTACCACTTAGTAGTTTCACTATTCATCAAAAATTGATGTTTTTCAGAACAATGCCAAAAATTCATCCTAAGCTATATTTCATATTCCGAATTCAAAAATGAAATCTATTTTACCAAATTCATAACATAGAAGTTGCATTAATTAATTTTATAATTAAATCCCGCTGTTAAAATAAATAGCGTGTTTTTAGGAAACAATATATATCAAAAGATTGACACTTGATTATGTCTGGTTTAAATGTGAAATTACAACCAATGACCAACATTGTATTAAATTGTAAAAATATATTCTAAATATACTTTAAAACCACTCAAATTAATAATTTATCACTATTAATTATTTCGATTAAAAAAGTTGTCTTTAATTATAATTTAGTAATTTTTCACTATTCATCAGAATATGAAAGTTATCCGAAAAGTACCAAAATTTCACCTTAGGCTAAATTCGATACTCCGAATCCAAAAATGAAGTTCATTTTGAAAAATAAGATTTACAGAGTTTTAAAAAGTGGTTATTACTATTCATAACGGCTAGTTTTAATAATATTTTAATAGCATATCGTTGTTTAGTGAAACTCGGTATTGCGTATTACACACGCTATCGAGGAAGGTCGTGATTGCGTGTAATGAAAGGCAAGTCAAGGATGCGTGTTGTGCAAGCTCCTTTTGGTGTAGCGTACAACACAAGACATTAGTGAAATAAAAAGAATATTTTTCATAAAATCTCGGGCTGTTACATTCTACCCCCCTTAAAATGAATTTCGCCCTCGAAATTCGTCGGGGTTATAAATGGTTTACTATTCGAAAGTTTCTTTAATAGAAACCCACATCGTAAAAAGGAATACCAAAACCAATCTTTAAAAACGAAATTTTGAAACGTAACGGTTACCCAAATAAACTAATCACTGGGTTTCCACATAGGTGAAAATATGGATATGGAAGAAAAATCTAACCATCATGTTCTGATGGAGAGTGGTAGAGAACATGGCTATGGAAAAGCCAGTAATCACAAATCCATAGATTTGTGATGATATAAGGTACCATCTGATTCATCAGGTATAAGATCACTAGGACAACATTTTTGGTTTTCAAGATCATTTCCCTAAAGTTGAAAATTTGAATTAGAATAAATACTTACTTTATTTTGGTACAATCTCACTGTTGTTCGTGCCTTGAACAATTTCCACTTCATCTCTTAAATAAATGAAGTTGAATTTGTTATTAGCAGATCATGTGATAGAATGACGGGTCATTCCATCTGTCTCAAACAAAAGGTTAGCAAAAATTATATGCATAAGTCGATCTATAGTGAGATTAATCATATATAGTTCCTAAAATGGACTTATACTTCATATATCATACTGCTTAATATAATAAAACTAGTTTCTACTAAACAGGGACTTCCTGTAGGCCAGTGGTAGGCGATAAAGGCCAGTTGCACTTCGGTTGTGGGTTCGATTCCCACAGCCTTGTCCGAAGCGATGGGCTGTCGCCCGTCCTGCAGGTTGTCCTTTTTATAAAACTATATTACTATAACATCCCATCAATAATATCGAAAAAACTTCTATCCTTAAACAATACTAACTTATGTCCAACATAATCCATTCCAATCTTTTGGCTTATCCATAATACTGCAGTCCATTCTCATAACATAGTGAAAACGATTACCAGAGATTTAATACCATCGTTGATCCCCATATATCATAAGATATATCTTGTTGGTCACATTCCAAACATTCAAAGGCCTTAATCTTGTACTCTCTTGAATACCCATTGAGCCTTAGTGAAAAATTGAATGCAGTTAAAAGTTAACACTTTTCACATACCGAAATCCTCAAAATTCTATATACTCAAACCATGATATCACTTAGTCTTTATATCAATCATGAGCTCATGAATACTATCAAACATTTAATTTTCTCCTTATCCCTTCATTATGCGCATATCATCTACATTCCAAAAATATCTGAATAACCTTTCATGGATACTGGTAACATTAATCATACACTTTCAAAACACAAGGAAAGACAACAGTGTAACAATCCATAGATGTCTCTTTATTCCAAAATTACACATGATAAACATGTAATCATTCCACTACATTCTCAAACCATTGACCGAGCTTCAAAAATTCTTTCATCTCACATATCATTTGTAGTCTCTTCATCATCATCCACATAAATACTACCCATATGACCATACTGATTCTCTTCATGAGTCTTTCCCTTAGGGCATTTGCTTGCATAATGCCCATACATTCCACATTTAAAACACTTAACCATTTTTGATGTCGTAGCAATACCATTATCCTCATCCATGGTGTTAACCGACCCTTTTCCTTTGCACTTACTTGCTTTGTGTCCTTCTTTTCCACACCCAAAGCATCTTCCAGTTCCCTTGAAACATTCTCCTTGATGCCTCTTCCCACATGATTTACATAGGGGAAATTGAACTTTCTTTCCTCTATGATCATCATGAAACTCCATCTTTCTCTTATTAGCCGAGTCAGGAAACTTACCAAAGTTTACTTTATTGATCATATTATGAGATTTCTGATTCGGCATAATAATGATGTTTGGACTTCCAAATCCCATTTCATTTGGTTTCTCATAAAGAATATCATTCCATTGTCCATCATATCCTCCATTATTGTGAATCATCTTGTTTCCAGCCATTTTCTAAAACCCAAACAGAATAGTGTTAGATGCAAAAATCGTAATAAAGGGGGAGTAACTTAAATATCTATCATCTTTGGTTTAATCTAATATCATTACCATAGTTCTAGGACTATATCCTATACGTATACTTATCCTTAGGGGCATCCCTAGACATACCTTAGAAATATCTCTAGGGATCTCACTAATGTTTTCGCGTCCTAGTTTTCAAAGGTTGACTAAACCTTTCCTCTGATACCAACTGTAGAGACCCGAATCTTGACGTACATGGACATTACATTACATTTGCGGAATACTTAGTACATAACAAAACACACACTAAAGGATCGTAATAGTTTAGTGTCTTTGGAAACTCGGAACGTAATCTTCTAATCGTGGTGAAAGTTCTTCAATATCTCCCATAAAGGTCATCCCTTTTTTCTACCTAAAACCTTTCTTTATATCCTGGGGAAAAGAAAACATAAAAGGGTGAGCTCAAATGCTCAGTAAGGGTAAACAAAAGAAAAATCAATCACATCATATACATAGCTTTTGGAAATCTTAACCTGCAAAAGAGCTCATAATATCATAACATGGGATATATCATAGAAGTGAAATGTAATCCCAATAATCATAACTTAAAACATGAAACTTTGTGGCATACACACATAATCATAGAAAATCATTTCTTGTTAGTCAAGACTCATTGCCAAGACTATCTTAGTGGACAAAGTCCCTTCCTGAATCGAGTAACCCTCGTTTCAGTCCTGTTTCACCGAACCGGTATAACCTACCATTTCAGCCATGTCTATCTCATGAGATATAAAATCTTTACCCAATGCATTGGAGGGAGATATAGGTCCCACCCATCTCATAATGATACCATTCTTATGTGTGCCACAAAATCATAAATCATACATCATTTCATAACCCATGTAATAAAAATGGGATTCTTAAAACAACATGACATCATAAAACCATTCATATAAGATAAAGGAATTCATAAACATAATTCCATCACAACATAGTCAAATCAATGTAAAAATATGGATAGAAACAGAACCCTTTATTATCTTAGATGGAAAATAATTTTGATAAAACACTTGAAATGAATTCTTGAGGAAAATATCCTTTCTTCTTCAAAATCAATTTCTTTTCACAAAACATCATGCAATTTTAAAAGAAAGAGATTTTATTAAAAATAGTCATGAAATCTTTTGGAGGAAGCTTCATGAAAATAAGGCTTTATAAAACCGTAAAAATCCGTTCATGCCGTTTAAGTTAAAAAAACATTCTTCGTACTTTTGTCGGAAAAGTCAAAAAGTACCTCGTATGAAAAAGCGACAAAAGATTCCTTTCATATTCTTTACTAAAAACTCACCGAAGAGTAAAATTGGATTTAAACTATTCTAAGTGGATGGAAACAATATTACATATTGAAGGAACATGGATGTGGATGATAAAATACACCCCAGTAAATACTTACGAATAAACAATCTCGGATAAAAATGAGATTGTGATATTTCCCTTACCTTAGGTCCAATTTGCTTCGTATGTGTCCGAACCTCCTGTATAATGATTTAAATAATGTCATTGACTTATTACAGAATCATATTCATTGTTATGATATCATATATGGTTCACTTATGACATTATATTACCCGTTCTTTTGTAAATTCCATGTTAAAGAAGCGTTTTGGGTAAAATCGTTTCATTTATCGTAGGTGTTTTGACTTGTTGTTCTTGACATCATTATTACTTATATCATGATTTACTTACTTCCAGAATATAAAATATGATTTATATATCATATATATTCAGTATATATATATATATAATAGATAGATAAATAAAATGAAAAATACCGTTCATGGAGACGGTAGTCCGTACGTACGCATGAACGTTGTTTTTCTTTCCTTATTGTCTTGAAATGGAAGTAAGTAGATGACATACATATGTATATATATACATAAATACAGTAGCTTTATAATGTCATATATTTCATTATTATTTCTTATATATACATTATAATCATTCTTAAATGGTTAACATGGAGAATGAATCTCATCGCGTCGTGGAGACGGTAGTCCGTACGTACACACGAGCGATGATATCATTTCTATAAATATTGAATTGAATTGGAGTGGATTATACAATATATCAGAATCAATATGATGTTGTAATAACTATGTATAGTTATTCTTTACACCATTATACCCATCCATGTAAGGTGGTGGTGGAAAATAGATTACACCACGGCGTGGAGACGGTATTCCGTACGTACGCACGCGTGGTGATTTCTTTTTCCGTAGGATGGATAGATGGTGAAATAGGGTTGTTTCATACTTATAATAACATATCAGTATATGAGTGATACTGATGTTATTACTTCATAATGAAACAACCTAAGAAGAAGAAGTGGAAGAAGAAATAAAGATGAAAGAATTGGTAACGGTAATTACCTCTTCTTTGAAGTGCCTCTTTGAGACCTCCTCTTAGGGCACTAGAATTGGTCTTTGAGGAAGACTAGAACCTCTAGGATGTTGCTAGGGAAGTGGAGAAGAGATTTTGGCAGGGGTTGGCCGAGCTTGAGTGCTCAAATTGGTGTGAGGAGGAGGGGGAGGAGGTGTCCTTTTATAAGGGAGGAGAGGGGCACCTTAGGAATATCTCAAAATATTATTTTATATTAAAGTCAAAATCGGTTTATAATGGTTCCAAAGGGTCTTATTTCAAAGATAAGGTGGGGAGGGGTCGAAATCCTATCAACCAATAGAATTTAGACAAGTTTAGGATATTATTTTAACCTTATCAATTAAATTTAACTCTAAGTTAAATAATTTAACTTTTACCATGTCTTTTTGTTTTCTTTCACTATATGGTTAATAAACTTACTATAACATGCCAAACGAACCCCAAATTGTTTATTATTAATATATATATCCTTATCTAAGTCATTTGGCCGAACCTTAGATTTTTAGGAATACAATAACAATTAATAATATAATATTTGATTTAAAAACTATTTTGTGTCAATTTTGACACTATTTGATATATGATTTTTGTGAAAGTCATAACATAATTAAATGTTCGAAAACAGTTGATTAAATCAACATTAATATATCATAGTAACATAGAAAATTAGTGGAATCCATAAAAAATCTCAAATTACATTTATTTTTGTGTTTATAACATCAATTATGTCAATATTTCATTAATAAGATAATTACTGCATCATCGTTGTGTCATAAATAAATTAAATTATTTTATGTCTAAAAATTACAAATAAAATACCATCATGTAGGAAATCTTTTTAGCTTTCTAATGAATATTTACAATCGAATTTAGCTTATGTATAACCCCATATTAAAAATGATTTACTTATTAAACTTTGATTTTAACTATTTTAACCTTTCTTTAAATAAATTAATAATAAATGTCCTAATCTAATCCAAGTGGGCCTAAATGGTCATATTTTATTCCTAAGTTTGTTTTTGGTCGAATTAAACTTGTCCAATAGAATTAGGACATGTGTTAGGGTAATAGTAATATCATATTTACCCTTAGTTACCCTATTTACTATTAACCGCGGTAAAAAAGTAAAAAGTTACTATTCACCAAAAAATTATTTTCATCTCATTGAACCACATTTTAGTCCTTGATATTAACCGTGTCTCTCGGATTTTCGAAATTCCATTCACAGAAGCGGCAAAATTAAGTTTTATGAAAAATTCAGTTTTTTTTAACTACCACTTAGTAGTTTCACTATTCATCAAAAATTGATGTTTTTCAGAACAATGCCAAAATTTCATCCTAAGATATATTTCATATTCCGAATTCAAAAATGAAATCTATTTTACCAAATTCATAACATAGAAGTTGCATTAATTAATTTTATAATTAAATCCCGCTGTTAAAATAAATAGCGTGTTTTTAGGAAACAATATATATCAAAAGATTGACACTTGATTATGTCTGGTTTAAATGTGAAATTACAACCAATGACCAACATTGTATTAAATTGTAATAATATATTCTAAATATACTTTAAAACCACTCAAATTAATAATTTATCACTATTAATTATTTCGATTAATAAAGTTGTTTTTAATTATAATTAAGTAATTTTTCACTATTCATCAGAATATGAAAGTTATCCGAAAAGTACCAAAATTTCACCTTAGGCTAAATTCGATACTCCGAATCCAAAAATGAAGTTCATTTTGAAAAATAAGATTTACAGAGTTTTAAAAAGTGGTTATTACTATTCATAACGGCTAGTTTTAATAATATTTTAATAGCATATCGTTGTTTAGTGAAACTCGGTATTGCGTATTACACACGCTATCGAGGAAGGTCGTGATTGCGTGTAATGAAAGGAAAGTCAAGGATGCGTGTTGTGCAAGCTCATTTTGGTGTAGCGTACAACACAAGACATTAGTGAAATAAAAAGAATATTTTTCATAAAATCTCGGGCTGTTACATTCTCTCCACCAGAATCAACCAGAAAACAAATCAAGAAATCGTACCACAAAAACAGAAGTACAACAAAATTAAGCATCTACATAGATAACATATAAAACTTACCCACTAGACAGCATCCACCCTCATTTATACCTCATGGAAAGCCCTCCCCCACCCTGTTGGAGCCCTCACCCTCATGTATACCCCCTGGACAGCCCTCCCCCACCCCATTGGAGATCCCACCCTCATGTATACCCCTTGGACAACCCTCCCCCACCCCATTGGAGCCCCCACCACACTCCTGGACTGCCCCCCGACCCCCAGACACCCCCAAACACCCCTCGACAACCCCCCACCCGCCTGAACAACACCTCCTCACCCCCTCACCCCACTTGACAGCCCCCACCACACCCCTGGACAACCCCCCCACCCCTGGACAACACTCCCACACCCCTGGACCGGCTTCCCACACCCCTAGACATCCCTGCCACCCCCCAGGACTGTCCCCCCACCCCACCGGATATCCCTCCTAGACCGCTGGACACCCCCAACCCCACTGAACACACCCCCACACCTTTGGAACCCCTCCCCCACAGACCCAAATCCATACCAGAAGAACCATCAAAATTAGACCAAAACATGAAGTAGGGAAAAATTAAACATTCACTTATATAACATTAAAAACTTACACTGTCAACTTCAAAAAAAACTAAATCAAACCTCAACAACTACCAAATACACAATTAAAATGACAATATTCAAAATTACATTTTACATTACAAACAACTAAAATTCAATCAAACTTGTAAAATAATTTGACCACTCCACTTGTACGTGTTTGATGTCTTCAGCAGTATAGGGTTGAGGGTCATCAAAAAGCTACAAATGAAAAATAAGATAGTTAACGTGTATAATGAATAAATAAAATTGAAATATTATGGCAAAGTTTAAGAGGAAATTGTACCAGGTAAAAATTCACAACTGTCCCAGTTGTTATTATTTTATACATAAATCTTAACATATAATATCCAAATTCTATGAGGCCTTGTTGTTCATGACAATTCTGTTTTGAATGAGTGTAAATTCAATATATTATTTTTATGTAATAAATCAAAAAGTACAAATTATAAATGGAAATTTACCTTCGCATTTACATATTTGATCTTTGCATTTCTTTTCTTTGTGTTTTTTCAAAAGTAGACCCATGCACTGTTAGAAAATAATACGAATGGGGTAAATTTAAAATTCATTATAATATATAAAACTATTGAGAAATTGAAACTTACTTTTCCAATATATTCTTAAAACTTGCCCGCACATCACCATGAACAGAGCATATCCAATAAAGAGCTTTCTACCTTGGGAAAAAAATCCCTAACATCCAATGATTACTGATAAAAGGAAATTTAATGTTAGTGGTTTTTTATGTTAAAAGATAATTATCTCTTTGAGAGAAATGTTTTTCATACCTCTCACAAAAAGGCATCATCCAACATTGTTGGATTATATTCTTTTCAAATCTTTCGGCAATATAAACCATTCTTTGTTCCTCAGTCAATGCACATGCTTCAGGGGAAATCAATTGCGGGTCCATGAATCCATATACTTCTGTCAGTTCATTCCTCTAGAAAATATTATAAAGATACCTAATACAAAACATAAATAAGTATACATTTTTAATAAATATAACGCAGGGAAAAGGTGTTAAGACTTACATGGAAAAAATTTGCACCACGTTGATGCCAAACTTATCTCCAGTAACAAGCTCCATGATATCAGATTTTGTAACCCCCACACTTATTTCACATCCACAAACATGAGATTCCATTGGAAACTCATAAAAACCCAACAATAAATGTGAATATCTTGACAATCTGTCAAGACCACTGGAATCTGTATCTGATTTCATAGTATGTTGTCTTTGTTGTTGTCTATACAGTATTTCTTTACCTTTGAAGTATTCCTGTGAAAATGTTTTTGAGAATTATAGTAGTTTTCAAATGATAAAACAACTTTAATAAAAAAAATAAAATAAAAGATATAGAATTCATACCTCTATGGTAATGAGTCGAAGAAGTCTGGATGGCCAAACTAAAAAATGGCCGATACTCTGTCCAACTGTCTCCACCTCATCTGTAGGTATTGGCACCCTAGCTGATCTATCTATAATATCATGTACAATGACCCTCTGATTCTCTACCTCTAATTGTTGATGATTAACTGTATCTCCTATACAATATACCAACCTGTATGCTACTATATGATGTTGAAAATCATCAACATACAACTCGAAATATGTAGGAAGCTGCGGCAGAGGCGTAGGATAAAAAATGGGGTCCGCAGGCTGAGGTGGGGGAGTGGGAGCTACTGGCGGAGGTGGGGGATAAATAATGGGGTCTGCAGGGGAAGGTGGAGGAGTGGGAGCTGCAGTCTGAAATTGTCTTTGCATTTCTGCAAACATAGACTGCACCGACTCTCTAATCTTGTCTTCCATCGTCGCATTAATATTTTGAACTTCAGCCTCCAAGGATTCTATTTTTTTTGTAAACCCCCTCAATGTTAGAAGTTGAAGAACGTGGAAACACTTTTCTTACCGATACACCTGCCGGATATCCTCTTACACGACCAGGATGTTCGGGCCTTCCCAATGCTGCAAATAAAATATCTTCCCTCCCAGTAGCTGTAAATGTCCCCTCTGAACTCTGCTCCTCAAGAGAGTCCTGTATTAATTAATTGAACATTTCTGTAATGATTGAAACTTATATGAAGAAAAAAGTTAACTTAAATAAATTAAATAGATATCTTACAATCCTCTCAGCTACGATTCTCGATTATTCCGAAAGATATTGCCCTTTTTTTCCCTTCCAAGCTCTCTTCCATTTTTCATGTCTAGATGGAGGGGATGGAGGGGCCACCTCTCCAGAGCTTGAAGACTCAGCTCTTAGTTGTTGAAATTTTTCCGCTATAATTTTTTCTTCCAATAATGTATACCCTCCCCGAGATAAACTATGAGGGTATACATTTTTAGATTGGATCTCCTGATGAGATTTCCTTGTTTTCTGTAATTTAAGAATAAGAAATCATTAAAAAAACATTAATAAAATCATTTATATAAAAAAGTTTATAAAAGTTTACATTGCCCTTACCAGAAATGACTCTTTTTTCTACATTCAAAAAACTGTCTCCATGTGTCTTCATCTATAAAAGGATATATACGACATGGATTGTCATGACTCCTATGACCATAAATGAAATCAGATGAGAGGGTTGATTTGAAATCCCTCCATCTCCTGGCAGCCAATGATAATCATTTCTTCTTGACTCCTCCAGTGTCAGGAATATCAAATGTCATCTAATAAAGAAGAGTTTAAACATATTATATATACTAGAAACATTAAAAGAATGGTCAAAAAATGACAAAAGATCTTACCAAAATTGTCTCCCACAACTGAGAGATAATATCTTTATCCACACCTCTCCAATCATCATACAGAATGCTTACTTTGGTCTTAGCCTGAGTTGCAACAAAACTCTTAAAATCTTTGGCATTCGGACCTCTAGGAATATCATCATCATCAAACTCAACTACTATCCTCTGATCCTGCGTACGGGCAAGTGATAATTTTGGTAAACGTGTGCACCCACGTTTACCAACCTTTGAACTCTTTTTCGTAATAGGAGCATGTGAATGTTCATCCCTAGAGGTATGACCAGCAATATGCTCCTCTCCAAAATCATGTGGTTGATCATTTGAATGATCTGTCATTATCCTTCAAATCAAAAAAACAAACGTCAGTTCACAAATATACAAATTCAAATATTTTAATACTACTGTAATCAGAAAATAGAAAAGTGTACTAGGTTACATAATAGTAAACATTGGTAATATGGTAAGCATGTTAAATAATGGTAAAGATGGAAAAGATGGTCAAGATGGTCAAGATGGTCAAGATGGTAAAAAATGGAAAAAATGGTAAACCTGGTAAACATTGTAAACATGGTAAAGTAATTGTCAGTGAACAAATATACAAATTCAAATATTTTAATACTACTGTAATCAGAAAATAGAAAAGTGTACTAAGTTACATAATAGTAAACATTGGTAATATGGTAAGCATTTTAAACAATGGTAAAGATGGAAAAGATGGTAAAGATAGTCAAGATGGTAAAAATGGTAAAAATGGTAAACCTGGTAAACTTTGTAAACATGGTAAAGTAATTGTCAGTGAACAAAAATAAGCACTTTAAAATTCATGTAATGGTTATAAACATGATAAAGTAAACTAAAAAAACTTAAAACAAACAAAAACATATACTTATTTTATTTTAAAACATGTTTTAATGAATAAAAAACTTACAATATCTAACATTTATGGAAAAAATAAATGTAAACAAGAAATAAAAATATGTTACCTGTAATTTTAGGAATGTACAGATGGATTGTTTTCCCAAATTCCTTCGTCATGATCATTCCTTATGGCACAAACTATGTCTTCAACATGATCGTCATTATGTTCTGTTAATATTTCCATGGAAGTAGGGATCTCACATAAATCAGCATATTCATCAAGTTCATCCTCACCAACATATTGTTTTTTCCCTTTTAAAACAACAACCCACTGCATATCTGATTGACCTACTACATAAAAAATTTGTTTTTCATGTGTTGCCATTATAAAAGAATCAGCTGTGTCTTCCAATCTATTCAGATTAACAAGTGTCATTCCAAATTCATCGTGTCTGACACTGTTGTTACCATTAAACCATTTACAGTTAAAAACGGGAACTTTAATTTTAATGTAATCAACCTCCCATATGTCTTCAATCACTCCATAATATGCATTTGATGTAGAAATTGGGTTTTTGTCCTTAGCACTCGAAAAATGCATTGCTTCTGCAAACACCAATACACCACTATTCTGAACTGCACTTCTGTTGTCCTGAGCTTTTGTATAAAATGTATAACCATTAATGTCATAACCAGACCATGTTATCACATTTAAACATGGACCACCCACTATCCATTTTAATGTCTCTGATACATCTGATCTACCAATAAAAGTCTTTTTAATCCATGACAAAAAAGTTTTTTTGTGCTCATTCAAAATCCACATTTCTTTCTTCTTTGGATGACATTGTTTCAACTCATTAATATGCAATGTGATATATGGTTGAGCATCAGCTATGTTATTCAAGATGTATGATTCTAACTTCTTCATCTGTTCAGATGACAATGATTTGACTTTCAAGCCGTGAATCCCATTTCCCTCATTATTAACTCATTCATGGCGAGATGGAGGCAAACCTATGCATTGCGTCGTAGCCAAATAGCTCGTACAAAACTCTTCTACCTCCTCAGAAATATACTTTTCAATAATGGAGGCTTCAGGTCGATATATATTTTTGACATACCCCTTTAATATTTTCATATACCTTTCAAAAGGATACATCCAACTAAGATATACAGGTCCAAAAAGCTTTATTTCTCGAACCAGATGAATCATTAAATGCACCATTATATCAAAAAAGGTTGGAGGAAAATACATTTCCAATTGACAAAGTATAAAAATTGCATCCTTTTCCAAAATGTTCAAAGCATTCACATCAATCTCTTTATTACAAATTGAATTGAAAAAATAACACAACTTCATTATAGTCTTTCTGACACGAATGGGCAATATTCCACGCAATGCAACTGGTAGAATTTGTTGCATCATGACGTGACAATCATGTGATTTCATACCTATCAACTTCAAGTCCTTCAATGAGACAAAAAATTTTACATTATAAGAATAACCTTGAGGCACTTTGGTATCATGAAGACACTGACATAAGCTAATTTTCTCCCTCTTCGATAATGTATGACAAGCCGGGGGAAGAAATGTTCATCTTCCTTTAGGAGTGGGAGCTAACTCCAAACGTATTCCCATTGATAGTAAGTCTAATCTTGCATTCAACCCATCTTTAGTCTTTCCTTTAATATCTAACAATGTTCCAATAAAATAATCACAGACATTCTTCTCCACGTGCATGAAATCAATATTATGTTTAACTTCATGATACCTCCAATATGGTAGCTCAAAAAAAATTAACCTTTTCTTCCAAATATGTCTATCATTACCAGATTTCTGTGTCTTTCCCAATGTCACGTAAAGGTTTCTCACCCTCTCAAAATACAGATCAGGGGATAAAGGTTTTGGAGCAGTATCAAATTCTTGTGAGCCATTAAATTCCTTTTTTAGTCTTCTATAAGGGTGTTCCATAGGAAAAAACTTTCAATGACCTATGTACATTGTTTTCCTCCCATGATGCAATTGACAATAGGACGTCTGTTGTTCGCAAATTGGACATGCTTTATGCCCTTTAACACTGTATCCAGACAAATTTCCATACGCTGGGAAGTCATTTATAGTGAACAGAAGCACTGCATGCAGTTGAAAATATTCTATTTTATAAGAATCATACACCCTAATACCATCAGCCCATAACAGTTTCAAATCATCAATCAACGGTGACAAGTAAACATCAATATCATTACCGGGTTGCTTTGGACTAGAGATCATTGTACTCAACATGACATATTTGCGCTTCATACAAACTTCAAGAGAGAGGTTGTAAATTACCAATAAAACAGGCCATGAACTATGTGTGCTACTGAGTGTTCGGTATGGATTCATTCCATCTATGCACAACCCTAGTCTGAGATTTCTTATTTCATTTCCAAATGTAGAATACTGCGCATAAATTTTCTTCCATTGTGGACAATCAGCTGGATGACGTATTTTTCCATCACATACCCACTCTTTAGCATGCCATCTTAACCTTTTTGCATCATGTGAATTAGAAAATAAATGTTTGAAACGATTAATTATAGGAAGATACCAAAATACCTTTGAAGGGAGCTTTGTAATCTCTACATCACCCTGTGATTTTTCTTTCACCTTATACCGTGATGTCCCACATTTTGGACACTCTGACAGAAATTCATATTCCTTCCTATATATAATGCAGTCATTCGGACAGGCATGTATTTTCTTGTATCCCAATCCCATCGGGCATAATATTTTCTTGGATTTGTAATGTGAATCTGGAAGATCGTTATCTTTTGGAAGAATGTCTTTCATCAATTGTAGCAGCTCTGTAAAACTTCTATCACTCCATCCATGCTTCGCCTTCAGGTTAATCAATCTTAACACCGCCGACAAAACCATAAAATCTGTACAACCGGGATATAATGGTTTTTCAGCATCACCATATAGACGTGCAACTGTCGGTTCTATCTCAATTTTTTCTTCTACAATATCGCGAATCATTTCTTCAATTCCATTGGAGTTACCATCTTGCAAATCATCATCATCAGTGACATTCCATCCAGTTTCAACATGCCAAATCCAAGGGCTGTAACTCGGATTAAAACCATGACATATCAGATGATCTTTTATCTCTCTACTTTTCAACTTCTTCATATTCAAACATTTCAGGCATGGACAGAAAAAAATGTCACTACTTGGAACATTTCGTTTTGAAAATTCCAAAAAGGCATCAACACCTTCCTCAAATTCATTTCTCATTCGATGTGCCGTAATCCAACTTCGACTCATTATTACCTATAACAAATATCAACAAAAAATATATATTTTTAAGATAAGACAAATATATGTTTATATGAAAAAAATCATAATTTGAATGTAAAACAATTTAAAATATAAAACAAATATATAGGTATTTAAAAAAAATATGCTTGAATCTTATTTTTAAAACAAAATATAGTTAGATATAACAGTTTTAAATTTCATTGAATCAAAGAAAACCATGATGCATAATGATTCTCCAAATAAAATATACATCAATAAAACATAAACAAAATGATTTTTATCTAGAATAAGTGAATATGATCAGATGATAAACATTTATAATAATCTCATGCCAATATACTAATAAACATGTTAAAATATAGGAATACCTAATGGATCATATAACATGTGTTATTCATGCTTGTTGTTCAATCATTATGATCTAAAGTACTCAACACTTTCAAGTGCCAAAATCTTGAAAGTAGTAGTAGTTTTAATAAGTACCCAACACCAAATAGCTATACATCGTAAGTGTCATGTTAGAAATATGAATATAGACCATTTGTTTTATGTTTAATAATATTTTCATATTATCTGATAATTCTGATTATATATTAGAATTACTATATCCTTTTGATCCGATATATAATCTAAGGACATTAATATTTCTTTAGAAAAAGTAATGTTAATATCATGGTAATGTAAAAAAAAGTATATGTCGAACTATATATATGTAATACCAATAAAAAAATACATATGTGTTTGGCCTGGGTTTCACACATAAAACAACTCATCTCACAGATTAAATTTTTGAATCATCCTACATAATACTTATTTTTATAACTTAGGGAATGAAAAAAATAAAAGTTTTGATTTACGATACTCATTATGGGTAAACATGATATATATAAATACAATATCTAATCTCATAAAAAGATATCCATGGGGGTATAAGAGCATACACAAAGCACATGATCAAAAAGATAAGTGAAACAGTTCTATATAATCATAGATCATAAAACCTGAGTCCAAGTATAACAATATTAGCATAACATAAGACATGATTTATATGATAGTGGGAACATGATTTAAAAAACCTTATTCACAAGATCACAACATTGGTATGTGGAATAAAATTAGAGTGTGTCACAAACATAATCATATAAGTCATAACATATGTCAAGGGAAAACATAGTCTCATTCACCTCATATTGGGATATGTTAATCAACTTTCCTATAATTTATTATAATATTTCTTACGAGACACATCACATAACACATTGGACATGGTATAACCATCTGTATCCCATATTGATCTATGATATATAATGCATTGTCGAATGCATTAGAAGGATATTATGGACCCAAATGTCACATAATGACTAACCATATATATGGGTGAATCGTGATCATCAAATCATTTATAACACTTTCGTAGATCAATTAACTTAAAAAAATGAAATGGGGGTCATAGTTGTTTTTACAAAACATAATAATTATTAATATATAAAAATGTATTTGGATGGTAAGATAAGATAATATACCTAATTCAATCTAATTATCATTAAATTATTTCTACCTAGATAGAAAAGACCTTTATAAAAAAATATAATTTAACTTGAGAATGAAAAGAAAGTACCCTTTACCTTTTTTATAATGAAAAATCTAAAAAGGATGATAATAATATTTAGGTATTATAATTTTTTTATGAATTATTAATAATAAAATAAATCACCTCACTTGGTTTTGTTGAAAATCAGACATACCATCGTATTCAAGAAATCAAATACACTTTGCATGAAAAGGTCCGTCATTTTTAGGAGATGACTGAAAGAAGAAATGTATTATCAGACTCACCATGAGTCCAGAATGAAATATTTGATTGTAATAGGTATGAATTGATATTTTTATGAATGCAGATGAAAACAGATGATGGTTTTCTGATCTAGGAGTTCTAAAAATCATAATTTTTTTAAAAAAAAATTATGATGTAAGAATGATGAATGAAATTTTAAGGATAGGTATTACCGATTGTACCTGGTCCAATTTCATTCATGAAAATCATTTTCTAGACAATCATATTGAAAATATGATTTTAATAAAATAAGTACTACCAATCTTCATCCAGAAAGACACATTCCAGCTAAGTAGGAAATAATAATGTTGCTGGAAGAATGGAACGTTACAATACCACCCATTATTTTTTAGATTTTTCTGAAGCTAATATTCAATGTTTTAAAATTAATTATTCTTTCTAAATGATTGAATAATTTGAATGGTTGTGAAGTAAAATATCTATGTTCTCATGGTCATAGTAATATTTTTATCAGATATTGATTTATTTAGATACTTAATAGGTTGCTCGTAATGAAGTTTCTGGTATTCAGATAGATCAATATAGCGATCATATTGGAGTTGTTACTGATTCCTATTTCAGAAGAAAAGATGAAGTATAAGTGGTTTAAGAAGCTTTAATGAATCTACTTTTTCATTGTACTATAGAATCGTAAAGCGTATATCAGAATGAAAATCTAGAATAAGAGTTAAAAATAGTCTTATCCAAAATAAACCTGCTTGAATGTTGCGAGTTGAATGTTGTGAGTTGAATGTTGCGAGTTGAATGGACATAATAACCATTTGAAAAAACAAAAAATTCCACGAGATTCAAAAATGAACGAAAGGCACATCAAGAATCGAAACAAAAACGAACGAAATAAATTCGTGGAAGGCTTACTTGAATGTTGCGAGTTGAGATGATAGATCCGAGAGGAGTGAAGAAGATAAACTATGAAGCAAAAATGAGTTTAACGCAGGTCGATCGATGAGCCGATTAGGGTTTACCGCGTGAGAGAGAGATGAGCCGGCAGGCTGTCAATCGAAAAATCGTAAATGACAGTCCACGGGATTTAATTTTTTAAAATGTTTTATAACGTCGGTTATTATATAACCGATGTTATAAACTATTTTTTAACTTTATAACGTCGGTTATCTTAAAACCGACGTAAAAAATCTACCGCGCTTTGGTTTTTTACGTCGGTTATTTTATAAACGACGTAAACCCCCCCCCCCCGGGCTTTGGTTTTTTACGTCGGTTATAAGATAACCGACGTAAAAAACCAATCCGCGGGGGGTTTTTTACGTCGGTTTCCAAATAACCGACGTAAAAAACCCCGATATCTACGCGTTTTTTACGTCGGTTATTTTATAACTGACGTAAAAAACCAAAGCACAGGTGGGTTTTTTACATCGGTTATTTGGAAACCGACGTAAAAAACCTGATATCAACGCGTTTTTTACGTCGGTTATCAAATAACCGACGTAAAAAACCAAAGCCCCGGGGGGTTTTTTACATCGGTTATTTGATAACCGACGTAAAAAACGCGTCGATATCGGGCTTTTTACGTCGGTTACCAAATAACCGACGTAAAAAACCCCCCGCGCATTGGTTTTTTACATCCGTTATAAGATAACCGACATAAAAACCCAACAGGTGCGATTTGTAACGTCGGTTATTAAAATAACCGATGTTAAAAATCTACTCGCCGCATTTTTACGTCGGTTATATATAACCGACGTAAAAAATGGTGACGTAAAAAACGCTTTCTGCACTAGTGATATATATATAATAACTCAAAATTTTAGGGATCTTTATTAATCAGGTATAGGCACGTCTTGTTTTTCATATTCTTTGTGACATGAAATGATGCATTCATGACATGTTTGATACATGACATGATGGATCCATTAAATAAATGAGACATGACATGATAGAGACATTACATTTCTCTAGCATGTCATGTCTCCATAGTGATCAATGTATGCATGTAGGGTCACAGTCAATCTTTGAATCTTGGTTTTTTTTTATTCCATCAATTGGAATGTCATGAAAAGTTTAAATCTTTTTGTTTCTAATGATTTGAATAGAATTTTTCTTAAATTTTGATGGTAATACTTTTTGTCTTCATCAATCATATCATTACTTCAAATAGAATTTAAAATAGAACATCTTTGTATAGAATTAAATGAAATTATATACCCTTGAGAGTTTCAAAATGAAAATTGTGGTGCTATATCTAAGAAATATAACAAGAGACATAAGGACAACAAATTTTTTGGGAAGTTCAGTCACATACGATTTTGTAACACCACTAGTTAGTAGTAGAAATGTCAATGATAAAGGAAATCATGGCCTTTGAAAAAGAGGTAGCTAAAGAATCGTATGAGTTAGGTATAATTCTATTAGAATATGTGTATATAAGGGAAAAGTTTTTTTGTAACTACTTTAATTGAAATAGAGACTCTATATATAAAGGAAAAATGTTTGCTTGTTTGTTCATGGAATTAACCACTCATTTATATGGTGGTGTTGCGTTTTATGGGGGGTCTCATGGTTTTCCTTTTCACAGTGTTCATGAGAATCCAAGGCCTTTTCACATGAATTAACCACTTAGGATGGATGGTTATGTTGGGGAAACACTTTCCCTTATAATTAAGAAAAGAAACATTGCAGCCATAGTAAAATCATCAGCAATTGGCTATTCATAGTTTGGAAGTGATAGTGGTTCACCTTTCTATTGAAAATAAGGAGGGAAGGAAAAAAATAATCCAACTCATGAAGACTATTACCATGAAATGATAAACTGTGAATAGAAAGATCATTGGGGAAAAAAAGGCTTGAGAAGAATGAGACAAAAGGGACCAATTTTTTTTTCAAAATATGAATTTTTTGGAATGAGAATCTGAACTCCCAAGTAATGAAAAAAATTCAAAGATCGAGAAGAAAGAAGAGAAAAAGTTATTTGAGGTTTATGGAAGGTGGAACATGTATGGAGATCCATTACAGGGTGACCTAGATCAACATCAATTAGGTAGAAAAGATTATATATTCTCAATGTAAAATGAATACTAGGGAAAACTAGAAGCTAAATGAATGATACTGAGTGGTGGGTGAAATAAATAATGGTGATCATGAATTTCCTCAAGACATTTATTTTTCTATTTTATGGATGAAAACTACTTGAATTTGGATGGATAGTCTAGGAATATTGAGGATGATGAAAACCCAAATTTTTAGTCAAATAATACTCAAATCATAATACATTAACATGATAGTTGTCACTCCAAACATTGAAAAAATTGGACATACCAGGTCCTTACTCTGTATAGTAGGGTGACCGGTTATAATGAACACCCATGGATAATCTGTACTCTACTCTAATTTTGTATTGACTAATAGCAATTAAAACTGAGAGAACATAAGAAGAAATCTAAAATCAAATAGATAAAACTAGTTGAGACACTTAATTAAAGGGAATTACCTTATTTGTTCCATTTTTTCATACCCATGTTGGTAAAATAACAGTAATGGATGGCCTTGGAAATTACTGATGTGTACTAGCCACTAGAAACTCAAGCCACAAGTTCTTCGATGCCCAATGTTAATAAGACTATGTGGATAGGGATAATAAGAAATGTATACAATCAAAACTATTAGAGTAGAGTATTTAATATACATGGGAGATAAATGTGAGTGAAATTCCTCTCATCTATTACTGATAGGGTGGGTAGTTCTAATTAATTACTAGAAGAATGATCTAATTTATTTGAATCATTTCATTTGAAAACATGAATGACTATAATTGTACATTGAAAAGATGTAAATTTTCTAAACTCAAAATCTAGAACATTCCCACTATCTCCCTCCTTTTAGGACACAAATAGTACTATTAGAGTATAGTACTGAGGTCTCATGTCTTCATACCAATATGTTATTGATAGAAGGAAATGATAGGGATTCAAAAATCTACCAACAGTTGCTTGAGAAAGGTAGAATAAAGGTCACGTTAAAAACAATTCCATGATAGCCTCCATCCTTGAAAGATATTGCATTAAAATGAAAGGAAGACCATATATCACCCTTTATTCCTAAACATAGGTGATTTCATGTAAAATTAAAATAACATCGGTTCTTAAAACTTTTGCTATAAACTTTCAAATATATTATGATTCCAGGTTTACAGCTCATGGAGGAGGTCAATGGTCAATATATTTACATTTTCTCACACATAGAGGATATGAAGAAATAGGAATTCTCCTCAACCTAATAGTTTCATTGGTTTCAATATATACCTTACTCAGTAGGATAATATGCTTGAAATTGGTCACTGGGATGGTGATGAAAATAATAGATGAAACTGAAACTCCCTCATACACCATTTTTAGGGTTTTTGAAATGTGTCCCACTTCTATGTATAAAGAAACTGATAAAGTTAGTGAACCCTTTTTATCTAGCATTTTATCTACATAGTGGTAGGTCAAGAATGCAATTGATTATATCATCCAACCGAGTTAGCAGATTTCTCAATAAAAATGGAAAATAATTGTATTCTCATTGATTGACTAAGTATGTATCTTGTTTATAACATTGATGGGCCTCTATCCTTCACTCCAATAAAAATATTATCTTTTTTTTATATTATTGATGATCATACAATCATGTTAATCTAGAAAAGTCCCAACATGATGAATATATGGTCAATGAATGTGAGTAATCTCAGGACTTAGCATCATCATTCAAACCAGAATTATACCAGGTAAGTTCTATTTCAATCATCTTAACCATCATATACCTCCATATGATTGTTCCAACAATCTTCACCAACTTTTTTACTCTTACCATCATTTTGGGAACACCTAGTGTGCATTCTGCGGATCCGAATGTTTTTTTAGTTTTATTTCCCAACATGTAAAACACTTCTATGGAAATAAATCAAGATCTCCACTCTATAATATCTTTTTAATTCCCATGTATTTACACCTCATGTGGTAGTTATTAAGGATGAATCACATCAGGTAGTCAGTTTGATTTACTGCATGTAGTGGTATATTGAAACCTTCCAAAGTCTCAAGTGGTACATGTATATGTCTAGTCTGGTATTCCTACTCTCTATTTGAATATGGGTTTAGGTCAACTATTATACCTGAACCATCCACATAAAATGATGACCATTCCAATGGGAAGCCACAAACCCCTACTACACCACCTATATCTCAAATACCATACTAAATTAATTCATCTAACCCTGATTATAGTAAAACTAGAGTATACCAGAGAGAAAAGAGGAGATCAAGGTCTAATTAGTCATGGAGCCACCAAAAAATAGGAATTTTGTTATATTCTCAGTGATGCTTCTCTTGAATATAAAATTAGGAAGTTTCATAATTACACTACCTAACCATACTATACTCAATGTACAAAGACTAACTAGTGTTTTGAGTGATTGTAGGTGAAATATAGGTGATATGAGAGTGGACATATGATCACTAGAAATGGGAATTTTTAATTGTATCACTATGATTCATAAGGATATCACAATCACTTATTAGACAAAAGGGAATACTATTTCTACTTAATGAAATGAGTATTAATGATTTTCAACAATATATGTCCAAATCCAAGTTGGGAACTAGCTTACTCCAATTTCAAGGTACTTAAGTATATTCAATTTTTATTTGGAGGTGGGTTTGGGGATATATAATGGATGGTGTTCCACTATTCAATGGAGTTATATGAATAATATCATCCACTAGAAAACATAAGGATGATAGGAACCTTGTATTTTGGGTTGGAGGATGCAATACGCCTATGGTCATTCAAGATGAAAAAATGAAGTTATATCTATATAACATGACCATTGAGATCACCTTGTACCATCAACTTGGGTTCTAGATATTCAGAACCCTAAGGTGATTTATAGATCAATATCAAGAGAAATACCATGAATTTATTAGGTTGTTGGTATTTTCTTCTTTTTGTTGTTTCATCCTCACGTACCTCTAACCCTTCACCCACACTCTTCCCTTTTGGGTTGTCCAATTCCATGACCATGACATTGTAGCTAAATGAAAACCACTGGGAGACACTCTCAAGTTGAAAGGGTTCTTGAGTAAATGATGTAACATGAATGGTTTTTTCAGTACAACTAGATTAAATTATGACCATGTATACCACACAGAAAGTACAATCATTTGGTTCTTTGGGAAGTGGAAGTGATGATGATTCCCCCCATAAAAGAAATTAAAACCACTTTACCACCCCTTGAACCTCTTCTTTCTTGGACCTTGAGCATTCCATTATCTATTCCATTTTTCCTAAGGAAGGGGAAACATCATGTATGGGTCATATCTAGGACTATCCACTCTATTCCAAGAGGAAGTGTGGTGGTAAAATATGGGGAATATATAGGAAATGACCAAGTAAATTTATCCCTACCCTTGGTAGTATACCTCTATTAAGACAAACCTAGGAGAACCTAGCCTCAGGGATATAATTTATGACCAAGGATGTCTTGTGATTGTTGGGTAAGATATGCAATGACCCTGAGAAGGATGGACCCCCTGAAAAACCATTTTAAGCAATAAACTACAATCGAACTGCCTTCTAGAGCATGGGGTTGGGAAGAGGATCCCTAGAGGAATAATTTAGATATCGGGGAATTCATGGTTTGTGATATAACAAATAGGATAGAACCTATGTATATGGAAATAGCCTCTAGATAGTGTGACACTCTTCTCATTCAAGGGTAGCTATTTTTGGGGTTTTCCATCGTGGCCATGAAACATCAGTGTTGATTCATGTCTGTTTCCCCACATTATCGCTTTCCAGAAGTGGGTGGAATCCATCACCATGATTGGAAATATAGGATCCTTGATCGAAATAGGATTAGGGGTTGTCATTTCCTCCTTCCATGGATTCATCCATAGAGACTGTTTCCTAGTACGAGTCTACCTCATTGATTTTAGTCATGTTTTGGAAACTCATTATTGGATCCATATTAATGTGGTTGCTGGATAATTACACTACTTATGTCTCAACAAGGTATCCATATTCGATTGGAGAAGAAATTAATGATTGGAATATATGGGAATATTGATACATTAGATAGGTTGGACGTCACTAAATTCTTCCTCATTTGGAGTGAGGGAATCCCATGCATGGGGAATTTTAGGCCTAGAACTTGAGGCATCCTATGTCTATTACTGGGTAATTTTCTTCAGGGGAATAAAACATATAAATCTTGTTGCCTCAAACATCCCATATTCATTTTATGGAGTAGGGGTTTTTTAACTTTTGGTGGGGTCAAATTTTTAGGGTATTGTGGGGAAATAATAGGATGGTCACACATTTAACGTCTTGTGGGGGTAGATTTGTCACAGGTTTAACATCTTGTGGGGATAGATTAGTCATAGGTTTAATGTCTTGTAGGGATTTTTTGGTTTCATGTTTAATGACATGTGGGGACAGATTTTCCACAAGTTTAACATATTTTGGTTACAAATTGGTCACAGTTTTACCATCTTCTGAGGATAGGTTGGTAACTTGTTTAACATTTTTTGATGAAAAATTGGTATGAATGGTAGGATGTTAAGTGCATCCATATGGTGGTATGATGATAAAAATTTAGGTTTTGGGTTTGATTATTTCCCCATTGGAGAATATGATCACACTTTTAGTGAAAATGATAAGTGTGCCCCATGGGTGGAGATGTTCACACATTGGTGGATGTCTCTTATTAGAGAGAAGACATGAACATTTAATAGTAGTGTTTGGGGATTGGGATTTAACCCCACTGAGGTATCCTATATGCATCGGGATGTCAGGATTGAACCTCATAGTGGTGTGCCAATTTTTTTTAAGTTGGTATTGAACTGTGGGGAGGTGTCCTAGATTCTTTGGGATATTGGGATTTAACCTTACGATGTTTCCCCGCATACCATTTTAGAAGAGAGGGATAAAAAAACCATGATATTTTATGTTACAGTTTAGGGTTATTAGACAAGACTAGTTCATCAAGTTTAACATCGTGATGTAAGTATGCTCATTCCATGAAATAAACATCAATGAGGGATGGTGTGGGGATTACACATATGGGATGCTCAGAATGGGAGACATATCCTACGACAGAGGAGGTGGTTTCCTCCCATTATGATCATACATGGGGAATCATATGTTCATCACATGGGTTAATGATACAGTTTAACATCATGTGATGAGGATGTTGTCATGCATTTTAATTTTGGAAAATTATGACATTTGGCTATGTAGTTTAAATTCATGTAGCTCGAACTATTCACGGGCCTACCTTGAGGGTGGACATATTAATGTAGGAGAGGAGGATATGGAACTAGATCTACCTAAAATGAATGGTGGGTTGTTTCCCATGATGATTCCACTCGGAGGGCTTATGTGTCAATGGATCAGGCACCTATGGGTGGAGTGTGGTGTAAACACTACCTTGGAGGAGTGGAAATCATGGGTTCCGATGTTAGGTTTCCTATTATTAGAATAAAAATAATTTTTTATATTATAAGTAGAAAAATGAAATACAACTATCCAAGAAATTCCATGATCAATAGGGCTAGACAGTAGTGGTTATGATATTAGTCATCCGGAAGATCAAGGAATGAGTGGAAAATGTTTTAATGGATGTAGGAGGCCTGCAAACTCAACCTTCATGAAAGTGTGTCTACATAAAGAAGGCATGATAGAGAGTCATGGTGGATGGGTTTCATTAGTCTTGTGGGTTCATGAATATTAAGGGTTTTGTGAAGGACAAGGGTATCATGAAGGAATATATTTTTCAAAATAGGGTGACTTGGCCTCAAAGTAAGGTCTTGGTTTCAATGGGTAATGTTTAATAAAGTAAATTTATCTCTTAAAACCCCAATACCCTCTAGGGGATTTTATCTTATTCAAAGGTCATGGAATATCATTAAAGGAATCTCCATCATGGTCCAAGGTTCTCAAGAACACATGGGATTTTTTTCACAAAATATTGTTTCCACTGGAAATATTTTTCTTTTTTTATCTCATGAAGGTTGTAGTTCCATTAATTTAGATCTTTGTGAGTAATTATAAAGATTGATTTCTATTAATAGTTGGATGGTGGAAGGTATTTATATGCTCGATGAAGGAGGAGATTTATGCTTCATTAACGATAACATCATTCAGATAAGATGATGAGTTTTTTGAGGTCCATAAAGTTATGTAACGAAACATATTCTACATATTAGTTACTACCTCAACCTATAAAATGGTCGTATACCTTTGTGATTGGACTTACGCAATACCATAATTACCAACTAAACCTCCACACAAGATAGATAACTTTGTGCGGAGTTGAGAATTCACAAAAGTCTTGACCTTCATGAATATAGACCTTCAGGTTGATTTTTAGTTTTTTTGATTCTAAACACCTCCAAACAATCTTGGATTCCTCGACATATATTCTAACACTATTTTTCCGATTCAAAAAATGCCCCCTCGGAATGGGATATGACACTCGAGAGTAGTGCCATATTTTAAGAGAAAACCATAAAAAATTGGAAATTTTCAAGTCGAATTTGTTTAATTAATCCTAGACCTACATCTATAAATTGTTGTGGGGTCTTAGAGGGGACCATGAGATCTTATTCAAAGATAGGTCTTTGCTCACTTTTCAAAAAACTCAAAAACTTCATGATCATTATGTGATTTTTATCCTTACCATTCATGAATCTTTTTCACTTCCATGAGTAGTTATTATGAAAATATTCTTTTGAGAGACAAATAAATTTCATGAATAAGACCTTTGTGAATGAAGACCATGAAAAAAAATAACTGGGAATTTTTTAATGTCCTGGGGATAGAAGATGAAGGTGTTGAAGCTATTGTGGGTTCACAAAGGGAGATGACTAAGAACATTGTGATGGGGGAGATATTCAAGATGAATTCAGGTTATGGCAGCTTCAATTAATTGATGAGAAATTAAAAAAAGAATATTATTTATGAAAGAGGTTATTGTTATATCAAATTAGGCCAAGGGATGATGTGTTCATCCCCTATATCAATTTATATGAGACTTCATATTGGTTTAGAAGATCTCCTAGGATATAAAAATGGAATAGGGATGTCAAGAGTCATTGTATGAAAGACCACACATCAATTACTACTCACAATTTTTAAAACCATGTGAAAAACATCAATGGGAAAGAAATTAATGTGGATATGTCCCCTACATAATATGAGAACAAATTCAAGTTAGTTCTGGAAGACCACATCAAAGGGTGGATGGAAGACTGGGACCTATGCCAGGGACGAAACATCACGAATGAATGGGAATAGTCATACTGGGTATGCTAGTCCTATCATGAGTTTGTGTTGGAACTAATGAAATTATGGATTTATGAAGAATCATGGACCTCACAGTTCCATGTTTACCACTACTAGGATATCATGCCAGCGCTTCTGATTAGATGGTAATGAAAGACATAAAAAATTTATCTACATCATGGGTTGGTTGGTCTCAGCCCATGGGACCTCCACCAAACCATGGGATACCTATTTAATGGGATATGAATGATGGGTTCGTCCCCATCAAAGATTTATGGGATGACCCAGAGAAGATGTTAGTGATAGAAAGGTTTCTACTAGATATGGTGTAGGGGGTGGATTAAATAATGGTGGGGATGAATTATATCCCCTTCTATCATTGGTTTGGTATCTTTCTTAATGATCTTGTATACATGCTACCTAGAAGGCATCACTAGTATTTTAAAGCATCGTAGAGAGGGAAGGAACACTTGTATTGGAGGATCCTAGAGGTGAGGCAGCAGGATTTGTGTGGATGTAGTGTGAATCTTGAGGCACCCGTATTCATAATGGTGGGGTCCATTTTGATGATAATATGTGGGTGGATTTTCCTAGTACAGGATTCTCATATGGGGGTGTAGCCAATCACCCACATCATGGTGGCGATGTTGGTGATGGGGAAGAACATCATCTCAGTGGTTTTGGAGATAGAGAAGTTATACATGGGTTTTTTCCACATAGGTCATTGGAGACCCCCCCTCTATATGTACGGGGCCTTCCAATTATTGTATTGATGGGTTTCCACACATATGGGTGAATGTGAATACCCAAACATGATCTCCTATCCCAACTCAAAATTCCATCTATCGATGCTCAACATTTCCAGGAGTAATTCCCTCAACCTAGGTAAAGGTGACTTATTAACATGGATAATTCTAGAACACCACTTCATCTTCCACTAATTCCCTCTTCCAATGGGAATGGTAAAAGATTATGTTTTGGGGACCATTGATCAGTTGTTATACCTCTTGGATTTTGGGGTGGGTTACTGATAGCCACGATGGATTGAAAGTAAATTTTTGAGTTGTAGACCACTTAGCGGTTCTTAAAGTAGCTTCAATATCTTTAGAGACTCACCCGGAGGTTTATATTAGGGTACACACCAATAACCTCCCCTAGTTATATAGAAGATCCAGAGGATGTTTGTGAATGAATATAGCAGGGGGAGAAATAAGATACCACCACTAAAAATAACTCATGGGATCATCCATGAATACATAATAATATGGGAGAGCTTGTATAATTGGGATATTCTAAGGAAACTAAACATTCATGTTGAAAAGGAAGAAGAATCCCCACAAACATGTGGCCGGGGATGAGCGGTGGGTAGACTAAATTTTGGAGGTAGATCTAAACTCGTGAGTAGAGAACTATATGTAGTTCTAGAAATATTTAGTCTTATATAGTAGGAATGTCTAGTGAGTGAAGAATAAATAGACCCATTCCTCCTAGGAAAGATGATTTTTGAGGAGGTGGTTCCTTCGAAGTGGTTATGAGGGCATGAGGTGAGGTCCTAGGGAAGCAGTAGTGCCGCCCAGATATACCCAATAACAATGTCTTCCCCATTCCATGGGAGAGTTAGTGAATCTACATGTAACTCAAATGTCTATATGGGTTTTGGTTTCACATTAACGAGTATGGGATAAGCCTTCCCTAGATGATCTATTTGAGGGATGATTTCTTGGCTACCTGGGCAGAGGCAGTGAAATAAATTGTGGAGATGGAAGAGATGATCTATTATTATAGTGTGGAATGAACCTTGAGGGAATGGGTGAGGATACTCTTGGATATTCCCTCTCTATAAGACCTTCCCGTTGGCTGATCGGTTGCACTTGTGTCTATCCAAGAGGTTCCATTTGAATAGGAATCTTAGGAAAGTTATTCCTACTAAGGATCCCTTAGGGAAGTGGAACTTGTTGTTGATTAGGTAAAATTATAGGTTCTTTAGGTGTTTTCCAACCTTTGGGTTTATTTAATGTCTCAGTTTCGACATGTGTAGTAATTAGTGAGAAATAAGGAAGGGTTATATGATAATCCTCTTGTGGAGGAGGGGAAAACCTAGTTTTTTTCCATAGGTGGTCAACCATCAGTTGTCGAGGTGGTTTATATGAATGAGGTTTTAGCTCCATAGGCTCATGTTTTATCTGGTAGCTTCCAAACCTCTATGTTCCTTTTTGAGATTAAGTATTTGTGCCATGATTCTAGTTCTAAATTCTTTTCCTCCTTCAGAATAGAGCTTGATCATCTAGCTACGAAGTAGTTTTTTGTGGATGGGATGCCAGCCATAGCAGAGATATTGGAAATAAGAGGGCTCCTAGATAATATCTATGAGATTTTAGTCAGACTATATTCCTCCTATAAGTATTTATTTTAGTTTTAAATTAATTTTTAACCATATGTATGATTCTACTAACCCCCACCCTCATTCTTTTAGAAAACATTATATCCTTTCCTAGTGGCTCATCAACTAGGGGTGATGCTCAAAGCCATACCCCGACAGAGTTTTATGATGATTCTAATATTTTTGAGCCTACCCTAAGATATTTAGGGGGGGATACAATGGGTTTTCACACTCGGGACGCATCACACAAGGCCTTGGTGGTCAAGCCTGCTCTGGAGTCATCAAAAACATTGTCCTAGTGAAGACCTATTTGAAGGAAAAGGATGTTAGGTTGGATTTTTCTATGGGATATAGATTAAACATGATCTATTTCACTCTAAATACATCACTCAATCTTCCTAAATTGACTCCAAAGGCTAACCCTATATTTTAATTTCTATAATCCTTTGTTTAGTACTAGCAAACACCTTATGGAGAGTTCAATGATTCTAGTTCTAATGTTGTTGAGGTGAACTAAGTCATCAGAAATAGGGCTTGGTGAAGTGTACATAATTTCATTACTCTCTCCCATTTTGATGATTTTTCAAGCCACATGGGGTCCCTCTTCTATTGTAAAGTAATCCTTGGGAATGAAAGGATGGAATCTCATAGCCTTCATGCACTGTCCTATTATTTAATTTTAGCACAGACACAATATGAGTGTAAGGATTTGGATACTACTTAGTACAAGGAAAAGTCTGAAGGTACCAAGGTGCTCCATGTAGTTGAGAAAGAATTATGTCAAATAAGGGAGCAGACACATAATTATAAAGTCAAAACTAATTCTTATTTAGAGGTCATCAACCAACTAATTGTGTAGTTGGTTGTGACTGAGGTTAGTGATGCGGGGGTAGCATCTCTAGTGGATGAGTATAGATCCAAGAAGGACTGGGTGATAATATGGGACAGTAAGGCATGCCCGTTGGTTGATGAAGAAGATACATATCTTATTAAGTGGAAAAAATCCTTTATGATCACTCACCGGAGGTCAGATAGACTCAATTTCATGATCAATGAGGCTGCACCTTAAGGATAAATTATTTTTATTTATTTTAAATAATGTAGAGGCTCCAACATGTGCATGGCCCTACTTAAGGATGACTTCATAGTTATTTTTCTCAATTATTTACATGTGAATGTCTTATTTTTCTATATCTCCATCACATTATAAAGGTAGTCATCCATAAATCTCTAAGACCAATTATTCATGCTCGATGTGAGAAACATGAGATGAATAGTACACCACTTACTCTTGTGATAGGGTAAAGTTGGGTGGGGTCAGAATAATCCATTGACCATTGGGGGAATCCATATCAGGAAATCCTTGGCAAAGGACTAGGAATCTATAGATCTTACATTGATTCCTAATGTTCATAGGTGCATGAGTGGGGTAATTCTAAGAGAATTAGGTTCTACCCAAACAAATGGGATGATAGAGGATGTGAATCAAGACATCATGTACTTGTAATACACAGTGGAAACTAATTGAATGGGAATTCTGACTGACCACATTGAAAATGAAGGTTCCACAATCACATTATCACGAGTGAGAAAAAAAATATGATGGTTGAATATTTACTATTATTGAAAAATGGGACATGTTAAATTATCATTGAAAGTCCTTCGGGGTCTATACCAATGATGGGAGGTGAGCCATTTGGTCAGGCACCATCACCGTTAAAGGACTCGTTCAGATGTAGAGGATGAGGTGGGTCAAAATAAAAGAGGACACAAAGTGTGGGTTTAAACTTGATGATGTGTTTATATGGAGTCCAAATCACATAGGATAAAAGCACCATGATTTTTATCACATTAGGTAGGAATATCGATATGAGTAGGGGCCATACTCACCTTCTGGGAGGAATTTCATCTTAGTTTCCAAGAAACAATGAAGGGGATCACATGGAATAGTCTGTGATAAGAACCATAGGTTGAAATATACTTCTTAGAAAAATTATTAAGATATATCATAGTTTTATATAATTTTATGTAGATGAAAGTCATGTAGTTTAATGTCTTGTAGTGAGGATTTTGGGAATGAAGTTTAACCTCCTATAGTGAGGATGTAATGACTGCTATAATTTAGGGAAATATAGATTTTACCAATGTGTTGTATAGTTTTTTGTCATGAGACTGTGACATATAAACTGGAATAAATAAAAACCATACATATGGGGTAGTGAGAAGCATAAGAAGGTAACTTAAACGGTGTTACATCAAAGAGGGCCTCCTGAGGGGGGTGAGAAGGGAAAGTTTTGGCTCTAAATTTTTCTTGAACAAGTAGGTCCAATGAGTGTAGTTGGGGTTTTTTGGGACATATTGGTGAGTTCCATGGGATTTATACATCCTCCATCCATGCTTTTACTTTTTTATAGACCACAAGGGAGACCTAGTGGGTGGGATTTTAACTTTTTCTCTGATTTCCCCTATGGTTTTTCAATCTCATAGAAACTCATATCACTTTCTATGGGTAGTTTAGGGTGAAACATGTCAGAAAAAATTGGTACTTACATATTAATTATATGTTTGGTAGATTTTGTAACAGCCCAAGATTTTATGAAAAATATTCTTTTTTATTTTACTAATGTCTTGTGTTATACGCTACACCAAAAGGAGCTTGCACAACACACATCCTTGACTTGCCTTACATTACACGCAATCGCAACCTTCCTCGATAGCGTGTGTGGTACGTAATCCTGAGTTTCACGAAACAATGATATGCTATTAAAATATTATTAAAACTAGCCGTTATGAATAGTAATAACCACTTTTTAAAATTCTGTAAATCTTATATTTCAAAATGAACTTCATTTTTGGATTCGGAGTATCGAATTTAGCCTAAGGTGAAATTTTGGTACATTTCGGATAACTTTCATATTCTGATGAATAGTGAAAATTACTAAATTATAATTAAAAAACAACTTTTTTAATCGAAATAATTAATAGTGATAAATTATTAATTTGAGTAGTTTTAAAGTATATTTAGAATATATTTTTACAATTTAATACAATGTTGGTCATTGGATGTAATTTCACATTTAAACTAGACATAAACAAGTGTCAATCTTTTGATAGATATTGTTTCTTAAAAACACGCTATTTGTTTTAACAGCGGGATTTAATTATAAAATTAATTAATGCAACTTTTATGTTATGAATTTGGTAAAATATACTTCATTTTTGAATTCGGAATATGAAATATAGCTTGGGATGAAATTTTGGCATTGTTCTGAAAACTTTCAATTTTTGATGAATAGTGAAACCACTAAGTGGTAGGTTAAAAACTGAATTTTGCATAAAACATAATTTTACCGCTTCTGTGAATGGAATTTTGAAAATCCGAGAGACACGGTTAATATCAAGGACTAAAATGTGGTTCAATGAGATGAAAATAATTTTTTGGTGAATAGTAACTTTTTACTTTTTTTACCGCGGTTAATAGTAAATAGGGTAACTAAAGGTAAATATGATATTAATATTACCCTAACACATGTCCTAATTCTATTGTACAAGTGTAATTCGACCAAAAACAAACTTAGGAATAAAATATGACCATTTAGGCCCACTTGGATTAGATTAGGACATTTATTATTAATTTATTTAAAGAAGGGTTAAAATAGTTAAAATCAAAGTTTAATAAGTAAATCATTTTTAATATGGGGTTATACATAAGATAAATTCGATTGTAAATATTCCTTAGAAATCTAAGAAGATTTCCTACATGATGGTATTTTATTTGTAATTTTTAGACATAAAATAATTTAATTTATTTATGACACAACGATGATGGAGTAATTATCTTATTAATGAAATATTGACATAATTGATGTTATAAACACCAAAATAAATGTAATTTGAAATTTTTTATGAATTCCACTAATTTTCTAGGTTACTATGATATATTAATGTTGATTTATTCAACTTCGTTCGGACATATAATTCTGTTATGACTTTCACAAAAATCATATATCAAATAGTGTCAAAATTGACACAAAATAGTTTTTAAATAAAATATTATATTATTAATTGTTATTTTATTCCTAAAAATCTAAGGTTCGGCCAAATGACTTAGATAAGGATATATGTATTAATAATATACAATTTGGGGTTCGTTTGGCATGTTATAGTAAGTTTATTAACCATATAGTGAAAGAAAACAAAAAGACACGGTAAAAGTTAAATTATTTAACTTAGAGTTAAATCTAATTGATAAGGTTAAAATAATACCCTAAACTTGTCTAAATCCTATTGGTTGATAGGATTTCGACCCATCCCCACTTTAACTTCGAAATAAGACCCTTTGGAACCATTATAAACCGATTTTTACTTTAATATAAAATAATATTTTGAGATATTCCTAAGGTGCCCCTCTCCTCTCTTATAAAAGGACACCTCCTGCCCTCCTCCTCACACCAATTTGAGCACTCAAGCTCGGCCAACCCCTGCCAAAATCTCTTCTCCACTTCCCTAGCAACATCCTAGAGGTTCTGGTCTTCCTCAAAGACCAATTCTAGTGCCCTAAGAGGAGGTCTCAAAGAGGCGCTTCAAAGAAGAGGTAATTACCGTTACCAATTCTTTTATCTTTATTTCTTCTTCCACTTCTTCTTAGGATGTTTCATTATGAAGTAATAACATCAGTATCACTAATATACTGATATGTTATTATAAGTATGAAACAACCCTATTTCACTATCTATCCATCCTACGGAAAAAGAAATCACCGCGCGTGCGTACGTACGGAATACCGTCTCCACGCCGTGGTGTAATCTATTTTCCACCACCACCTTACATGGATGGGTATAATGGTGTAAAGAATAACTATACATAGTTATTACAACATCATATTGATTCTGATATATTGTATAATCCACTTCAATTCAGTTAAATATTTATGGAAATGATATTATCGCTCGTGCGTACGTACGGACTACCGTCTCCACGACGCGATGAAATTAATTCTCCATGTTAACCATTTAAGAATGATTATAAAGTATATATAAGAAATAATAATGAAATATATGACATTATAAAGCTACTGGATTTATGTATATATATATATACGTATGTCATCTACTTACTTCCATTTCAAGATAATAAGGAAAGGAAAACAGCGTTCATGCGTACGTACGGACTACCGTCCCCATGAACGGTGTTTTTCATTTTATTTATCTACCTATTATATATATATACTGAATATATATGATATATAAATCATATTTTATATTCTGGAAGTAAGTAAATCATGATATAAGTAATAATGATGTCAAGAACAACAAGTCAAAACACCTACGATAAATGAAACGATTTTACCCAAAACGCTTCTTTAACATGGAATTTACAAAAGAACGGGTAATATAATGTCATAAGTGAACCATATATGATATCATAACAATGAATATGATTCTGTAATAAGTCAATAACATTATTTAAACCATTATACAGGAGCTTCGGACACGAACAAAGCAAATCGGACCTAAGGTAAGGGAAATATCACAATCTCATTTTTATCCGAGATTGTTTATTCGTAAGTATTTACTGGGGTGTATTTTATCATCCACATCCATGTTCCCTCAATATGTAATATTGTTTCCATCCACTTGCAATAGTTTAAATCCAATTTTACCCTTAGGTGAGTTTTTTGTAAAGAATATGAAAGGAATCTTTTGTCGTTTTTCCGTACGAGGTACTTTTTGACTTTTCCGACAAAAGTACGAAGAATGTTTTTTTAACTTATACGGCACGAACGGATTTATACTGTTTTATAAAGCCTTATTTTCATGAAGCTTCCTCTAAAAGATTTCATGACTATTTTCAATAAAATCTCTTTCTTTTAAAATTGCATGATGTTTTGTGAAAAGAAATTGATTTTGAAGAAGAAAGGATATTTTCCTCAAGAATTCAATTCAAGTGTTTTATCAAAATTATTTTCCATATAAGATAATAAAGGGTTCTGTTTCTATCCATATTTTTACATTGATTTGACTATGTTGTGATGGAATTATGTTTATGAATTCCTTTATCTTATATGAATGGTTTTATGATGTCATGTTGTTTAAAAATCCCATTTTTATTACATGGGTTATGCAATGATGTATGATTTATGATTCTGTGGCACACATAAGAAAG
This sequence comes from Viscum album, assembly GCA_963277665.1. Lineage (NCBI taxonomy): Eukaryota > Viridiplantae > Streptophyta > Magnoliopsida > Santalales > Viscaceae > Viscum > Viscum album. Next base: position 565,007,567 of record OY728153.1, on the reverse strand, counting down.
GATTCATTAAGAGATGGGTGGGACCTATATCTCCCTCCAATGCATTGGGTAAAGATTTTATATCTCATGAGATAGACATGGCTGGAATGGTAGGTTATACCGGTTCAGTGAAACAGGACTGAAACGAGGATTACTCGATTCAGAAAGGGACTTTGTCCACTAAGATAGTCTTGGCAATGAGTCTTGACTAACAAGAAATGATTCTCTATGATTATGTGTGTATGCCACAATGAGTAATGTTTTAAGTTATGATTTATTTTCACTACTATGATTTATCCCATGTTATGAAATTATGCTCTCTTTTGCAGGTTAAGATTTCCAAAAATGTTATGTTCTTATAAAAATTATGTGATTGATATTTCCTTTGTTTACCCTTACTGAGCATTTGAGCTCACCCTTTTATGTTTTATTTTCCCCAGGATATAAAGAAAGGTTTTAGGTAAAAAAAAAGGGAATATCTTTATGGGAGATATTGAAGATCTTTCACCACGTTTAGAAGATTACGATCCGAGTTTCCAAAGACACTAAACTATTACGATCCTTGTGTGTGTGTTTTTGTTATGTACTAAGTATTCCGCAAAAGTAATGTAATGTCCATGTACGTCAAGATACGGGTCTCTACAGTTGGTATCAGAGGAAAGGTTTAGTCAACCTTTGGAAACTAGGATGCGAAAATGTTAGTGAGATCCCTAGAGATATTTCTAAGGTATGTCTAGGGATGTCCCTAGGGATAAGTATACGTATAGGTTATAGTAATAGAATTACGCTAACAATCATAGAATTAAACCTAAGATGTTGGATATTGAAGGTACTCCCCCTTTATTATGTTGTTTTCCCTAGCATGATTTTTTCCTCTCACACTATTCTTTTTGGGTTTTAGACGATGGCTAGAACCCGAAGGAACCGTGTTGATCAATGCAATGGACAATGCAATGATTGCCCTCCTGAACAAACAAATGTTATGGGAGATGGAGTGAAAAATCTTATTGCTATACTTACACAAGCTATGAATCATTCTGGACTTCCAAATGAGCAGAGAAGGGAACAATATTCTATTGAGTCCTTCATGAGGCAACGTCCACCTTCTTTCAGTGGGTCTTCTGATCCACTTGTGGCTGAACAATGGATCAGTACTACTGAAAAGATATTTTCAGTTCTTCAATGTTATGATCATGATAAAGTCATCTTAGCAGTATATCGTTTGGAAGTTGAAGCTGATCAATGGTGGAATCTTATCAAGAATACGAGGCCAAGATATGAAATTGAGTCCATGGAATGGGACGAGTTCAAGAACTTGTTTTTCAGTAAGTACTTCCCTCGTATTCTTCGAACAAAGATGGAGAAAGAGTTTCTTGAACTGAAGCAAAGGGACGATGAATCTGTTGGTACCTATGAAGCAAATTTTACAAGACTTGCAAGGTATGCTTCTGGAATTATCATCCAACCTGAAAGTAAAGTTGATCGATTTTTCAGTGGCTTAAAACCAAGTCTTCGAAGGGCATTAGCTATAAGAGACTTCAGTAGCTATGAAGAAATTGTGCGTTGTGCTATCAAGGTAGAAATGGAAGTTGGTGTTACATATCCATCTCATGGTTTTGACAAGAAACGAAAGATGGAGTTCAAGGAGAAATCTCAGAATAATGGTGAAAAGAAGATGAATGTTTCCTTATGAACAAAGTGTGGAAAGAAGTATGGTGGAGATTGTCTAAAAGGGACTAGAAAATGTTTTAAGTGTGGAAAAGAAGGTCATCGAGCAGCTGAGTGTCGAAGTAATGGAAAAAGGGTTTCTAATGATGTGAATAAAGCAAACACTGCAGAGAACGCACCGCCAACACTTTAATGCTTCAAGTGCAAGGAAATGGGGCATTATGCTAATAATTGACCTAATCCAAGGGTTAGTGATGATCAACATGAGCAACCACTGAAGGCAAAGGACAAAGGGAAATCACATGCGATCACTATTGGCAATGTTGAATATGACAACGATGTGGTGGAATGATTAAGTGTTTATGTAATGGGATTCCAAAATAATGTTGTATCATTGAGTATTGCAATATTTATTGATGTGGTATTCAAAGTGATTGAGATATTTTTTGGAAATAAGATGATATGCGCATAATGAAGACGAGAAAATGAAATTTTTAATAGTATTCATGAGCTCATGATTGATATAAGGACTAAGTGATATCATGGTTTGAGTATATAGAATTTTGAGGATTTTGGTATGTGGAAAGTGTTAACTTTTAACTGCACTCATGTTTTCACTAAGGTATTCAAGAGAATACATGATTAAGGACTTTGAATGTTTGGAATGTGACCAACAAGACATATCTTATGATATGTGGGGATCAACGACAGTATTAAATCTCTGGTAATTGATGTCACTATATTATGAGAGTGGACTGCAGTATTATGTATAAGCCTAAAGATTAGACTGGATTATGTTGGACATAAGTTAGTATTGTTTAAGGATAGAAGATTTTTGATATTATTGATGAGATTTTATAGTAACGTAGTTTTAGAAAAAGGACAACCTGCAGGACGGGCGACAGCCCATCGCTTCGGACAAGGCTGTAGGAATCGAACCCACAACCGAAGTGCGACTGGCCTTTATCGCCTACCACTGACCTACAGGAAGTCCCTGTTTAGTATAAACTAGTTTTATTATATTAAGCAGTATGATATATGAAGTATAAGTCCATTTTAGAAACCATATGTGATTAATCTCACTATAGATCGACTTATGTATATAATTTTTACTAACCTTTTGTTTGAGACAGATGGAATGACTCGTCATTCTATCACATGATCTGCTAACACTTCACGAATAACAAATTCAACTTCATTTATTTAAGAGATGAAGTAGAAATTGTTCAAGGCACGAACCAAAGTGAAATTGTACCAAAATAAAGTAAGTATTTATTCTAAACAAATTTTCAACTTTAGGGAAATGATCTTGAAAACCAAAAAATGTTGTCCTAGTGATCTTATACCTGATGAATCAGATGGTACCTTATATCATCACAAATCTATGGATTTGTGATTACTGGCTTTTCCATAGCCATGTTCTCTACCACTCTCCATCAGAACATGATGGTTAGATTTCTCTTCCACATCCATATTTTCACCTATGTGGAAACCCAGTGATTAGTTTATTTGGGTAATCGTTACATTTCATACTTTAGTTTTTAAAGCCAAGTTTTGGTATTCCCTTTTACGATGTGGGTTTCTATTAAAGAAACTTTCGAATAGTAAACTATTTATAACCCCGACGAATTTCGAGGGCGAAATTCATTTTAAGGGGGGTAGAATGTAACAGCCCAAGATTTTATGAAAAATATTCTTTTTTATTTTACTAATGTCTTGTGTTATACGCTACACCAAAAGGAGCTTGCACAACACGCATCCTTGACTTGCCTTACATTACACGCAATCGCAACCTTCCTCGATAGCGTGTGTGGTACGTAATCCTGAGTTTCACGAAACAATGATATGCTATTAAAATATTATTAAAACTAGCCGTTATGAATAGTAATAACCACTTTTTAAAATTCTGTAAATCTTATATTTCAAAATGAACTTCATTTTTGGATTCGGAGTATCGAATTTAGCCTAAGGTGAAATTTTGGTACATTTCGGATAACTTTCATATTCTGATGAATAGTGAAAATTACTAAATTATAATTAAGAAACAACTTTTTTAATCGAAATAATTAATAGTGATAAATTATTAATTTGAGTAGTTTTAAAGTATATTTAGAATATATTTTTACAATTTAATACAATGTTGGTCATTGGATGTAATTTCACATTTAAACTAGACATAAACAAGTGTCAATCTTTTGATAGATATTGTTTCTTAAAAACACGCTATTTGTTTTAACAGCGGGATTTAATTATAAAATTAATTAATGCAACTTTTATGTTATGAATTTGGTAAAATAGACTTCATTTTTGAATTCGGAATATGAAATATAGCTTGGGATGAAATTTTGGCATTGTTCTGAAAACTTTCAATTTTTGATGAATAGTGAAACCACTAAGTGGTAGGTTAAAAACTGAATTTCGCATAAAACTTAATTTTACCGCTTCTGTGAATGAAATTTCGAAAATCCGAGAGACACGGTTAATATCAAGGACTAAAATGTGGTTCAATGAGATGAAAATAATTTTTTGGTGAATAGTAACTTTTTACTTTTTTTACCGCGGTTAATAGTAAATAGGGTAACTAAAGGTAAATATGATATTAATATTACCCTAACACATGTCCTAATTCTATTGGACAAGTGTAATTCGACCAAAAACAAACTTAGGAATAAAATATGACCATTTAGGCCCACTTGGATTAGATTAGGACATTTATTATTAATTTATTTAAAGAAGGGTTAAAATAGTTAAAATCAAAGTTTAATAAGTAAATCATTTTTAATATGGGGTTATACATAAGATAAATTCGATTGTAAATATTCCTTAGAAAGCTAAGAAGATTTAATACATGATGGTATTTTATTTGTAATTTTTAGACATAAAATAATTTAATTTATTTATGACACAACGATGATGCAGTAATTATCTTATTAATGAAATATTGACATAATTGATGTTATAAACACCAAAATAAATGTAATTTGAACTTTTTTATGAATTCCACTAATTTTCTAGGTTACTATGATATATTAATGTTGATTTATTCAACTTGGTTCGAACATATAATTCTGTTATGACTTTCACAAAAATCATATATCAAATAGTGTCAAAATTGACACAAAATAGTTTTTAAATAAAATATTATATTATTAATTGTTATTTTATTCCTAAAAATCTAAGGTTCTGCCAAATGACTTAGATAAGGATATATGTATTAATAATATACAATTTGGGGTTCGTTTGGCATGTTATAGTAAGTTTATTAACCATATAGTGAAAGAAAACAAAAAGACACGGTAAAAGTTAAATTATTTAACTTAGAGTTAAATCTAATTGATAAGGTTAACATAATACCCTAAACTTGTCTAAATCCTGTTGGTTGATAGGATTTCAACCCATCCCCACTTTAACTTCGAAATAAGACCCTTTGGAACCATTATAAACCGATTTTGACTTTAATATAAAATAATATTTTGAGATATTCCTAAGGTGCCCCTCTCCTCTCTTATAAAAGGACACCTCCTCCCCCTCCTCCTCACACCAATTTGAGCACTCAAGCTCGGCCAACCCCTGCCAAAATCTCTTCTCCACTTCCCTAGCAACATCCTATAGGTTCTGGTCCTCCTAAAAGACCAATTCTAGTGCCCTAAGAGGAGGTCTCAAAGAGGCGCTTCAAAGAAGAGGTAATTACCGTTACCAATTCTTTTATCTTTATTTCTTCTTCCACTTCTTCTTAGGTTGTTTCATTATGAAGTAATAACATCAGTATCACTAATATACTGATATGTTATTATAAGTATGGAACAACCCTATTTCACTATCTATCCATCCTACGGAAAAAGAAATCACCGCGCGTGCGTACGTACGGAATACCGTCTCCACGCCGTGGTGTAATCTATTTTCCACCACCACCTTACATGGATGGGTATAATGGTGTAAAGAATAACTATACATAGTTATTACAACATCATATTGATTCTGATATATTTTATAATCCACTTCAATTCAGTTAAATATTTATGGAAATGATATTATTGCTCGTGCGTACGTACGGACTACCGTCTCCACGACGCGATGAAATTCATTCTCCATGTTAACCATTTAAGAATGATTATAAAGTATATATAAGAAATAATAATGAAATATATGACATTATAAAGCTACTGGATTTATGTATATATATATATATATGTATGTCATCTACTTACTTCCATTTCAAGACAATAAGGAAAGGAAAACAGCGTTCATGCGTACGTACGGACTACCGTCTCCATGAACGGTGTTTTTCATTTTATTTATCTACCTATTATATATATATATACTGAATATATATGATATATAAATCATATTTTATATTCTGGAAGTAATTAAATCATGATATAAGTAATAATGATGTCAAGAACAACAAGTCAAAACACCTACGATAAATGAAACGATTTTACCCAAAACGCTTCTTTAACATGGAATTTACAAAAGAACGGGTAATATAATGTCATAAGTGAACCATATATGATATCATAACAATGAATATGATTCTGTAATAAGTCAATAACATTATTTAAACCATTATACAGGAGCTTTGGACACGAACAAAGCAAATCGGACCTAAGGTAAGGGAAATATCACAATCTCATTTTTATCCGAGATTGTTTATTCGTAAGTATTTACTGGGGTGTATTTTATCATCCACATCCATGTTCCCTCAATATGTAATATTGTTTCCATCCACTTGCAATAGTTTAAATCCAATTTTACCCTTAGGTTAGTTTTTAGTAAAGAATATGAAAGAAATCTTTTGTCGCTTTTCCATACGAGGTACTTTTTGACTTTTCCGACAAAAGTACGAAGAATGTTTTTTTTAACTTATACGGAACGAACGGATTTATACTGTTTTATAAAGCCTTATTTTCATGAAGCTTCATCTAAAATATTTCATGACTATTTTCAATAAAATCTCTTTCTTTTAAAATTGCATGATGTTTTGTGAAAAGAAATTGATTTTGAAGAAGAAAGGATATTTTCCTCAAGAATTCAATTCAAGTGTTTTATCAAAATTATTTTCCATATAAGATAATAAAGGGTTCTGTTTCTATCCATATTTTTACATTTATTTGACTATGTTGTGATGGAATTATGTTTATGAATTCCTTTATCTTATATGAATGGTTTTATGATGTCATGTTGTTTAAAAATCCCATTTTTATTACATGGGTTATGGAATGATGTATGATTTATGATTCTGTGGCACACATAAGAAAGGATTCATTAAGAGATGGGTGGGACCTATATCTCCCTCCAATGCATTGGGTAAAGATTTTATATCTCATGAGATAGACATGGCTGGAATGGTAGGTTATACCGGTTCAGTGAAATAGGACTGAAACGAGGATTACTCGATTCAGAAAGGGACTTTGTCCACTAAGATAGTCTTGGCAATGAGTCTTGACTAACAAGAAATGATTCTCTATGATTATGTGTGTATTCCACAAATGAGTAATGTTTTAAGTTATGATTTCTTTTCACTACTATGATTTATCCCATGTTATGAAATTATGCTCTCTTTTGCAGGTTAAGATTTCCAAAAATGTTATGTTCTTATGAAAATTATGTGATTGATATTTCCTTTGTTTACCCTTACTGAGCATTTGAGCTCACCCTTTTATGTTTTATTTTCCCCAGGATATAAAGAAAGGTTTTAGGTAAAAAAAAAAGGGAAGATCTTTATGGGAGATATTGAAGATCTTTCACCACGTTTAGAAGATTACGATCCGAGTTTCCAAAGACACTAAACTATTACGATCCTTGTGTGTGTGTTTTTGTTATGTACTAAGTATTCCACAAAAGTAATGTAATGTCCATGTACGTCAAGATACGGGTCTCTACAGATTTTACATAGTTTTAGGTCATGATTATTGGACCAAAAACACATAATTTGGGGTCTTAATGCTTGGACTAAGAGGAAGGCATGTCTTTCAAGGTATTTTTGTGGAATGGAAGATGTTGAAACCTGAAATGAAAGGAGGGAGAAGAAATTCTTGTTCTATGAAAATATCAAAAATACTTTTCACACCATTTAAGGTCACAATTATTGAACCTATGAACATAGTTTAAGGATATAGAGTTCAAATTTTTTTCTCACATTGATTAAGGTCATGCTGCATATACCAGAAGGGGGTTTGTGTCCTAGAGAAATTTCTGTGGAATGAAGGAGGTAAAAAAATGATGTCAAAGGTTAGAGTGGAAATCCATGTGCCATGTAATTATCTAAAACAAGGTGCACATAGTTTAGGTTCAGCAATCTTGGATTACTTGGGAATAGATTTGAGGAAATTATATGGAATGGAAGAGGTGACAACCTAACATGAAATGAGGGTGAGTAAATCCCTATTAACATCACCTGAGAGAATTGTTACTTATCTTCGGAAATAAAAAAGAACAAATTTTATGATTCTAGAACTAGGATAACTAATTTAAAACTATAGTTTAGTGTGATATTGAGGTCAATTAATTTATAAATGTATATAAAACGACATAATGTTTTTATAAAATCATAAAAACATAAATATTGAGGATTTAATTTATTATGATTGATAATAATATCATACTAAGAAACATTATACAGGGATCATTACCCCAGTGAAGTCATATATTTATGGTAATTAGATTGTTTTCATAATTGCATCAAAGTGACCCACCTCTTAGTTACTCACACTCTAGAAATTGATTAACCATTCCCCTCTAAGTTACTAGGTTTTATCAATTAGTTAGGTATCCTAAACCATGTTTAAACATAACCATTTTAATCCATACTTTTTTTGTGCTATGGAAAGGTGTGTACTCATTACAATAATTAATCCTACCCTCTATAAAATTATAATGTTCATGTGAATAAGAGGAGAATAATATTAATAAAGTTAGAATGAATGAAAAAACCCAATTGAACCATATGTGTCATTCTTCACTAGGTTTAATTCCTCATCATTACATGATTGGTAAAATGAAGAAATAACCCCTCATTCAGTCTATGAGTGGATACTAAGAATAAAAGTAGAACTTACACTAAAATAATAAATCTCCAATAGTAGCATCGGTCTCCAGTCCTAGTCTTGTTTAAGTATGTATTGTACCCTACTGGTATTGGACATGTTAGGGGAGTGACACCCTGTCAACCTAGTTGTACCCACCCTTGATTGCATCTATGAATTATTGGGATGTATGAAAGAGGTAGGTCTCTACATCATCTCTATGGTCCATTCTAATTCATGTATAGCTGGGTGGAGGAACACTATCGATGCTATGAATATTAGCACACAGTGACAATTCCTCATTCAGCCTTTCTCCATAAGATTATTAATATTGATATTATTTTCCTAAGATACATGGGCATCAATGGTTTTGTTAAAATTCTGAGTGAATTTTATCATTTTACCATCATCGCTTACCCAACACCTTTGTGGGTGGTGGTTGATAATGGTTAAGGGACATTGAAAGAGTGTTCTTACATCATCTCTCTATGGGATGGAACTACAACTGCATGGGTGAACAAGGTAAACATCTTTGAATTATATACTCCTTAAATATTTTCCCAAATATTTTGATTTATAAAATAATTTTCCCTTTTCCCCTTCCTCAGATTCAAGTGTCCCACTAAGTTATTCTTCTCCACCTATTGCTTGTGGTGATCTGTGAGGATTTTGGCATGAAAATTCCATTTCCTTGCACAAAAACCCCCATTAATTAATCATAAAATTATAAAAGTATGTGGAAAGAATATTATCCTAATGGGATATTGAGGAAGTTAGTCCTAAAGGTTCCCCAACCATTGGCCTCTACTATTATTATTCCTAACACACCCTCAATAACAGTTTCAAGTGGAGAATGACTCTTGTCCCGACAATATAAGAATATCATGTGAGCTTCATCCTCCAACCCCCTCCTTATAGAAGATGCTGAAGATCTGAAATTCTCAACTAGCACTTCAAAAATACCTACCAATGTTGGTTCAGGTGAAATATCTATGGGAATCACATTAGTTGATGATGGTCCTTTATACGTGTTCCCAATGAAGGGAAAGGGATGGAGATGTAACATTTTATCACTCTGGAGTCATTATTTAAAATGAAACTATCTATCATGGTTGAAATACCATATTATATACCCATGGTGGTGAGTAATCAAGATTAGGATACCCATGTTTTGATCGAACACCAGGCTATGTGAGGATTTTCTTGGAACCTAATTTGCACCATCGTCACAGATACCCCCTAGCGGAGATAGTTGACAAGTTCGAAAGCCTTCAACAACATTTACTTGTCTTAGGTTTTAGGTGTGTTTTATTACTAGCAATTTCATATCTTTATCCAATAGACCTCCATATCTTGATAAGAATTAGTTTCTTTCATATGTGACCTTACTCAGTTCAACTTTTCTCATCATCAAACATAATCCTCAGGGGATAATATTGTTGGGATACACCACTTGGTTGCTGAAGAAGCAAGATCTTATGATCAAGTGGTCATACAGACTAAAGAGTTATTGAAATTTGAGTCTCATATATCTTGTTTAAAGGAACAGCTGTCATCAACAACTTTATATTTTGAATCCATAAATAATAAGGGTCGAGACCTCAGGTGTGTCATTAGGAAGATGTTCCCAATAGCTGAAACCGAAGATGGGAAAAGGACCACTTTAGAATAGAATCTTTATGGCTTGCATCAGGTAGTAGTCAATTTTCTGACAAAAGTGAGTCGGGCTTCATTATAACTATTTCATCTATTCTTTGTCCTCTTTTTTATTTTATAATTGGGGATACACTCCATGATGTGAATATTCCTCCATTCTCATTTTATAAAATTAAAACATTTTTGTACTCCAATGCTTATCCTTTATCTCTTTCAGCAATTCCAATCACAATTTGTAATGTGTTTTGAAAGATAATATCTCAAAAATGACTTGAATATTTTCATAACTAGATATAAATATCAATCACGAACTAGAATAACCAAATTAGTATAATCATGTAATTATCTAATTTTTTCATGAGTGGAGGGACTCACCAAGTGTAGTTTTTACTATTTATAGGGTTATATGGGAAACCCTACACACTTTTTGTCTCTTCAATTATCACCCTAATTTTCTACTAAGTCCACTGTGGTGTAGGCTTAATGGGAATACCTTTAACTTTTCATAGGACACTATTTGTTGTTTTTCAACCTAAAAATATTTGTGTCTCTCTTTTTTTTGATTTCTCAATTGTTTCCTAAACCTAGAAACACATAGGTTTAACATGATAGAATTTGACTTTTTTCTAGGGTTCCATTTGTAGGTTTACCACTTTGTGAGTTTTTTGTATTTTTATGGGTAGTTTATAGTCTTGAAAACTGGACTAATGAAATGAATGGTTTAGGTCAAACATCATTGACCTTGAATTATGAGGCAATGTCCCCAATATGGTGTACTTACTAAGAATGCCCCAATATTTTTCAGACATGAATTAAGGATTCTTCTTGACCATGATTTTGTGATTTATTAATTAGAGACATGATATGGGGTATGTGAGGAGTAACTTTAATAATGGTTTCCAATATGATTTTTTCGAGGCATGCAGAGCTAAGAAAAGCCTCTCCTAAGGTTGAATTTTACTTTGGTTGATTTGAATTTTTATATGGGAAATTTATTCTTATCCAATTAAAGAATATTGTGTATATTAAATCAAAAGAGTCCCCAGGTAACTGACCATCCTTTCCCAATGGACAAGTGATTTGTAAAAATTTGGATTTATTAAGACCATGAAGGGTAGATTATCAAGGGTATGATGTCTAAAAAATGATAAGGGCATCTGTATCGGCTTTATCCATGGATGATATGTTGTGACCCAATAATGGGGGTCCTTTCCCACACCAGCAAGAACATAAAAGTTTTGGTTCATCTGGTTTGTCCCTATTTATGAGATGGGAGTCTCCCCAACAAGTGGTATTAGAGGCAAGGTTCTGGCCTGGTGCTGTTCACTTTTTCAGGAATTAATAATTCTCATAAATTTGAGTATTCTATGTGATTGAAACTCTAGTTAATCTGTCACATCACAATATTTTTTGAGATTATTAAATACACCGTTGGGAATTGGAATAGGTTTTGGACTGACGTTGTGTCCAGATGTCTGTGAAATTTGAGATCGAATAATTCAACGAGAATAATTTTTCATTGTGGAAAATGAAGATGCAGGAAATACTGCAAAAGGATAATTGCCTACTGGAAATTGGAGAAAATCCGGATGGTGTGACGGTGGATAAATGGAATGATATAGATAGAAATTCTATTTCCAACATCCATTTGGATTTGTCACATGAGGTTCTATCGATCATTGTATAGAAAAAGACGGCGAAGTAAATATGGGATACTCTGACAAAGCTATATGAGGCCAAGTCACTACACATCAAAATGTTCCTGAAGAGAAAATTGTACACTCTTCGGATGGTGGAGTCATCCTCGGTGACCGACCACATGATCAAATTCAATACCCCGTTCACTCTGCTCAAGGCATTGGGGTATAAAATTGTGTATACTGAACGTGCATAGATTCTACTCTAGAGTTTTCCAGATTCATATGAACAACTCATCATCAAACTCACCAACAATATCCTGATGGATATGATGCTCTTTAATGATGTTGTAGCCACGATTCTTGAAGAAGAAAGTCGGAAAAAGAACAAGGAGGATAGACATACAACTTCTCACCAAGCAGAAGCTCTGTCAATGGAGAGAGGAAGGATGATGGAGCGTGGTTCTAGTGGGAGCCAAAATCATGGCAGGTCTAAATCAAGGAGTAAGAATAAGAATTTCACATGTTTCAATTGTCAAAAGAAGGGGCACGCAAAGAGGGATTGTTGGAATAATAAGAGTGCTTAAAAGATCTCTGAGGGGAATGTGGCGAGTACTTATGGAAAAGGAGATATTCTAGTTAGTGAAGTGGAAATGACTACTGGAAGTAGGAAGCATCTTGACGATGCGTGGATTATAGACTCAGGAGAAACATGGAACATTATGTCTCGACGAGAATGGTTTGACCAATATGAAACCATCCCAGAAGGACTTGTGTACATGGGGAACGATCACACTCTGGAGATCGTTGGAGTTGGTACCATCAAGCTGAAGATTCATAATAGCATAGTACGAACGATCCAAGGAGTACACCATGTGAAATGCCTGAAGAAGAAAATATTGTCTTTGGGACAATTTGATGACATCAGATGCAAGACTCACATTTAGAATGGAGTGATGAGAATTGTGAAGGGTGCGCTTGTGGTAATGAAGGCGGAGAAGATCTCAAAGAACATGTATGTGCTTATAGGTGAAATTTACAAGGAGATAGAGATTGTTTCTGCATCAACTACCTCGACGGAAGCATTGACGAGGTTTTGGAATCGTAATCTTGGCCATATGTTAGAATGAGGCCTGAAGATTCTTGCGGATCATAAGTTTCTTCCGGGGCTGAAAAAGGTATCCTTACTATTTTTTGAGAAATTTTTTTTGAAAAAGAAACACGGGTTAATGTTCGGGACATCAACAGCAAGAAGTCAGGAGATCTTGGAGTTGATCCATTACGATGTTTTTCAAGCACCGATTATTTCTCAAGGAGGAGCATGGTACATTGTATCACTTATTGATTATTATTCGAGGAGATGTTGGGTGTACCCAATCACGAGGAAGAGGTGCTGCTGCTAGGGGCATGGAAAATCCCCTTCAGCAACAGGGTGGAGATGGTGCTGAAGCTTAAGTGAATCTCGTACGAGTTCGTGGAGGAAGATCATAGAAACAAGAGACCCCTCCACCTCACCCACAATCCAGTCCTCAAGAAGATCCCAGTTCTTCTCCACAGCGGCAAGCCTTTGGCCGAGTCCCTAGTCATCGTTGAGTACATCGATGAGACTCTACCAGACCGACCTTGGTGGTGGGAGCGAAGTCCCGGGGTGTCATGCGGAGGTGACATGATAGAGAAGGTCATGCTTGAGATATGTTAGAGGCAAATACGCCACTATGAAGGGTGGGTCTCGTGGAGGTGGTTTTCGGCCCTAAGGGAGAGGGTGGACCATAGTGGTTTGCGACCCAGAGAGTGGGTGGGCCATTGATGCCAAGGACAAGGAAGGATTATCCCCTCAGGCCATTTTTGGTATTCAGTTAGTTGGAAGCAGTCTCGGACACAAAAAATTCCATGATCATGCATGCATGAGGGCGTGTATGGAATGGTGGGGGGATAATGTCATGACTTAATCATGCGGGGTCCTATCCCACACCAGTTTGAACATCAAAGCTGTGGTTCCTCTGGTTTGTCCCTATCTAAGAGATGGGAGTCTCCCCATCATCAGTTCTCATCACCACCAGTGGATCCCATATTTGAGCAGTTTTTGTGAGGTTTATTTCCCTGATTATTCAAGAGAGATTTTACAAGGTTTTTCTCCTTTTAATAGTGAGGGAGTGTGTACCCACTTTTACCCCTAGTGATCCTTCTATTTGCCCGTGGTTTTTTTACGCCATCCATTTGGGGTTTTTCCACATTACATATGGTGTTCCTTTTATTTCTACATTTTTTAATTTATTTTATCTCGTGATTATCACTTCACCAGTGGGCCAATCATTTACGGTCCCAACATGAGAAACTGCTCCTATATGAATTTGACTTCGGTAAAGGATAGCTAGAACATGGTGTTGTTTAACAACATGCAACTAGGATATGGACCTTGTAGTTTAACATCTTATGGTGATGAAATTTGAGAGATACAGTTGAAGGTCACATAGATTTTATTGAGGGATAAATGATTTTCCCCATTCATGGTAATTTTTCCAAGAATTTTATTTCATCTTCAGGCATGAAGTGTGTAGTTTTGTAAGCTATAATATAGGATGTGTCTAAATCATAAGAGTGATGTGGGATTTAAATTTCATTGGGGTGTATATAGGTATGAAAAAATATCTCATGAATATGAATTTTCCTCTAGTTGGCATGCCCTTTTTTTGGGTGACTTATGCAAATCCAAATAGGTAATATTGTGCACAGTCAAACAAAGGTATCCTTAGGATAGTGAACCTCTATTTTTAATAGTCTTGGATCTTTATAGGGATTCATATCTTCTTGGACACATGGTTTGGTTTGTGAAAAAAATTACCTAAAATTGAAAGGATCACTTCATGTCAAAACTTCCCAAGAATGGGTAGAAATGTTTTCCTTACACAGTATGAGAAGGTTCCTCATGAAGGCATTACCCATACACAGGGAAGGGGAAATTTTTTTCTAGACCTAGGATTAGAGAGACCCAAACATCACAAAATATCTGGTAAGGATAGTAATAAATCCATATGTAGTTCTAGGAAGGTTTTCCCACATTCCAAAATGACCCTTGGGAGGGAAAGGGGAATTTTACTTTGGATAAGATATCATGAAGTTGTGATGATCATATTATACTATCCTACAAATATCTATCTCTCATAAAGGAGAATGGGGAGTTTTCGTGGTGGTCGGACAGGGATATAGGATTCGGGTGTCAGTACATATTCGATAAAAGAAAGAATTTGGCCGTATGTAGATATCATGGGGTTCCCCCATCATATCTAATATGTGCATGGGGAAATGGTATTTTAAATTTTATTTAGCTAGACCCAGGATTTGATATGTGGGTTTCACTATGTACCCTATAGTTGTAGGTATCATTCCATGTGTAGTTATGGGTGTTATGCTGTTTTAAGGTCATTAATTTCTTATGTAGGTACGAAACCATACATATGGGAAGGGGGAAATTTTTATCTCATTACTGGACTTATTATTGAAAAATCGAGCATAACTACATATCTCGTTGAAATGAAAATCAATCCAGACATTGGTCTCGAAAATCGCTCAGTTTAATGTCATGAAACTAGGACACCAGTCATGCAGTTTAACGTCATACGTTGAGGACGTGGTGAGGTATTATAGTTTTGGATCCTATGCGTGTGAATATATGTCATGTAAAAACTGAGTAATAGGAGTCTCATCGGGTCGGTATGTTCCGACATGCCTCGGAAATGAGGGAGAAGAAAGCGTAAACCATGATTTTGGGGATTCAAGTATCATTAGAAATGTTATGGGGAAAAAATACCATTGGGGATTAAAAATATGGAAGAAGCCCCTCCTGGGGATGAATTTTCCATTGGTTGAGAACCCTTTTTTGTGGAAAACTTATGCCAAGTCAACTAGGGAATATTATCCATATTCAAACAAAGGTTTCCTCAAGACACTAAACCCTCCCATCATCAATAGTCAATGGAAGATGGTGAAAATATGAAACCACCCACGACATAGAGTATGATGAACATAGGGATATGTGTAGGTACTTAAGAAATATTCAGACTATTATTTTCCCTGGAGTGTGAAACTCCCTAAATAGATATGAAACATATGTACAGACATTAGGTACCATGCATTTTTACATCATGAGGTATGGACATTAGGCCAACTGACATGAATGAAGATGGACATCATGGATCGGGAAAATTTTAAATCATGATGTAAGGGTGTTTTCCTTAAAGTTTAACATCATTTGGAAAAAAAATTAGTGTTCCTTTTAATGTATTCCTATAAATCCCACAGAACCCTTGATATGGATCAATGCACCTTGATCATGCGGGGAATCCCCTACCGAAACTTATAGGCCGAGATGATCTATTATTGATGTGAGAAACAAGGGAAGGAAAAGGTTTATTCCACCGCAAAGAGGTGACAAAATAAAGGAAATGTGCATTTTTAATATGTGTCGTATTTTCCATGATGAACAATCCATGAATCAATAAATATCTTATTAAAACAAGGATTAAGCCCTAGGTAATTCTCAGAAAACTCCCTGTATAGATTGGACCCATACACATGGAGGAGGGAATTTTTATCCTTTGTTATAGTTGGACCTGTGATTAGAGATCCAGCCATCACTAAGTATCCTATAATGAAAATAATCAATACACACATAGTTATGTGAACCCGTGAATTTTAATGTCATGTGGTGAGGATGAGGGTTCCCCAGCATGAATCATGGGAAATGATGTGGCTAGACTCAAGATTGATGATTCAGGCATCACTGCATATACTGCATGGGTAGGAATCAATCCACACAACGTTCTTAAAGAACCTCCCTTCATAGATATAAATCATGTACATGTAGAGGGAACCTTTCTTGGAATGGACCTATAAATTTTATCTACTTTGGAGTCCCCTAAATTAATTTATTTTGTATTCAGGGGAGGGTACATTTCCTCTATTTTGTATTTGGGCCTTGGACATGAGGTCTATGTGTCACTATGTATCCCATAGAATGAGCTGTTGATAAAATATATTTGTGTAGTTCTGACCCATACAAAGGGAAGAGTTAATGTTTTACTCTTTGAGTGGTTGGACCAAGGTGTAGAATCCACAAGTTTCTACATATCTTGTATGGGAAGAAATCAAGAATTACGTAGTTCTTGAATACGACATGGTAGATGAATGATGTTAGGGGAAATTTCATCTTGGGTGAAAACATTATGTTATTTCATAGTTTAATTTCATACAACAAGGGAAATAGTGTCGTGCAGATTATTGTCTTGCAACACTGATGGTGTATCCTACAGTTTAATGTCATACAACCAGGATGATATGAATGGAGATAAATTTGAGTATAGGCCTAATAATATTGTTATATATGTCACTACATATCATGTAATTATAGTAATCATCATACATAGATTTATGGATGGGAATTATCCATGCAGGTCTGACCCATATGGAGAGGGGACATTTTTTCCCTATTTCATGGTTGGCCTCAGGACATAGGGTCTAGATTTCACTATGCATCATGTGAAAAAAAGACACAGGCCATATGTTGTTCTTGTGAAATAGAATCCTTAAGTGGATCCTATTATCATGTGGGTACATGGGCATTTCATCTTTCTCCTACACATATCTAACTAATGTGTGGTGAATCGTTGACTACAATAGTGGATCTCGTATAGTTTAATTTTATGTCATGAGGATGTTTATGTCGTTTGGTTTACTATCCCGTGAAATAGAAAATGATGTCATTATTTTTAAGGACATTTGAAAAATATTGAATATGTAGTTTAATTTCTTACATCTCGAACCATACACCATGTCATTTAATGTCATGCAATTAGGAGGGATATGTCACGTGATTACATGAAATATTTCTTCAGGAACCTTTAGTTGGTAGGGGTTGTGGTAAGCTATCAATACATTGAAATTAGGGTATAATCTCCATTTTACTAGACCTTATGTATAGTCTATGGTCACACCCATTTCGGTTCCAACTTTAGTGATTTCATTGCAGGTTTCATCTGAGTCCTAAGGACCAACGCCATATCTCCTCCGAGTAACACTGGAGGTGAACATTTTTGTTAAAGGATCATGGGATATGGTTTCGGTGGAATTACAAATGATGAAAGGTATGCAATATTTTCCCACCTATTACCTCCAACTCATCAAGTAATTTTTGGGATTTCACGATAACTGATTACAAATGGACACGCGGATTAAGGGAAATTGAACTTTGATTGGAAAGACCACCTCTATATCATACACTAATGAGAATGGGGTCACATGTGTGGCGGTATGGGTCATGGTCCAATAATTCAAAGAGGCATGTAGGTTCTTGTCTAACCAAGAAATGTTTCCTTATCTACCATCTTCTGAAGTATATTTTATAGCTTCTTATTAGAGGCCTCTATCTATCTGTTAGCCACTACTTGGTAGGGGAAGAATAGATGGAATTGATTTTATACTCCTGATATAGTTTTTCCAATTCAAGGGAACAGAAATTGGTTTCATTTTTTGTTATTATTGTATTAGGGACACCAAATCAGGTGATGATGTTGTCTTTCATGATATTGACAATGTTCCTTTCCCCAACTTCATTGAGGGGTATATCCTCGGCCCATATGGATAAGAATTTGATTGTGGTAATAATGTACTTGATCTTCTTGGACGTAGAGGGTGGATATGGTCCCATGATGTCCATTCCCCATATGGAAAACGGTAAGGAGTACATTTTTGTGTGTAGAAAATCCAATGGTTGGTGAATGAAATTATAAGGAACCTGGTTGGAATGGAAATTTTTGGTGAATTTAGTACAGTCATGAATTGAAGTGGGCTAATTATACCCGAGCCTTTGTATTTGGTGGAAAATAATGAGTACAGACTAGTGAGCTCCATAGGATTTGGTGTGAAATTACATCATTAAAGAAGTGGTCTCTTCTCCATCAATTTACCTGAGAAGGACCCCATCAAGGCTCTCCTTATAGAGTCGTTTTTATTGGTTCTTTCTGTCAAATAAAAAAAATTAACTGCTCATCTTTGGATTTTATCTCTCCCGAATCTAGCAAGTGGGATTTATCCATTTTGAAGGTATTACACAATTGGATTCATCCTATTGGTGTTAGGACCATATGGTTTAGGGAGGGGACTAATCTCATTGATATCTTCCTCATGTGTTTGAACAAATAGTGAGACCATATGACATTTCCTATTTTTAATGTCTATTTCATCCCACTCAGGAGCAGCTATAGTTATGGAATCATTCTCCATGGTGTTTTCCTAGTAAATTTTTGACCATGGGACATGAGTCAATATTGGATCTAGATGGAATTGCGACATTAATCCCCATACATGGTCAGGAAGGGAGATTATATCTTTTTTATAGCATAATCAACGTTAACCTGGTTAATGACCAGTTCTGAATCACATTTTATCGTCAAATGACTGACTTGTACTTGAAGTGCTAGCTCTAGATCTGTAATAAGAGATTGATATTGTAATTCTGTTTCCCTCGGAATTCGGGGATGACCTCCTAGATGGGAGATTCAAATTTTCCGATCGGTTTCTAATGGGTTTGTTCATAGAACCGGAAACATCCAATGATTCCACATCCATTTGGACCTACTTTCCAAAGGTAGGCACTCATTAGCATGTGGACTGATGAGGCTTAGGAATTTGTATTGGTCGAGAGGATGGGAGGTCGGACTCATCACACCTTTTTGAGGGGAATTATTGTCTATTCCGGGACTCTCTTTATAGATTTAAGTTATGTTCGTGAATCCTTATTACATTACCAAGTATAAAATGAGCTTTCCTTCAGTTTTGACAATCAATGATTAAATAATTAAGAAATTTAGAGAATCTTTTATATGTATTTGAGGTTCTTCATCAATAGAGAAGCATCTATATCTATTTAGAGATTATTGGTCAATGGTATCCTTCAAAAAATTTATATAAAAGTCTCTTGGTCATTATGATGACTAGGATGGTTTTAAAGCCACTCAGTGGGGCACTTGAAGTTTATTTTCATTCAGAAGGACATGAATTATTTCAGAGTTGGGATCGAACCCGTAGATGGGCTACCTACGTATCCTTTGTTTTGGAAAAGGAATCAGAACCCACGTAGTTCGAATAAGGGAGTATAATGTTTATGATTGATGGCTCAAAGAAGGATGTCAAAATTACTTTTACACTCTAAGCTCATGTGAGTCATGCTCGGTGTGAGAAACAAGAGGTATTGGTAATAAAATAGACAATTGGGCCATAAAAAATGTAATCATAAGAAATGGTTTGGGGCTTATGTATGTATGAATGCCCAGATAAATGAAGTTTAGGATTTACTTTAGGGAGAAAATCCCGGAACAGGGTCCATAAAGGTATATGTGCTTCATGGAGATTTGAATACTCTAACTTGGGACTTATTCCTGAAAAGGTAACCCAAATTAGGAGAGGATTGATAACTGGGTTTTACTCCTGAGAAGGAATCCTAGATCAAACGTAAATTAGGACTGGTTGAAGAGAAATTAAGGGACTTGGGGCTTACTCCTGAAAAGGAATCCCAAAATTATGACGGGGAATTATTCCTGAAAAGGAGTCCCAGGTTAGGGTACTTGGGGCTTACTCCTGAAAAGGAATCCCAAAATTATGACTGGGACTTATTCCTGAAAAGGAGACCCAGGTTAAGGAATTATGACTGGGACTTATTCCTAAAAAGGAGGCCCAGGTTATGGATTAAGGTTTGGGGATTACTCTTGAGGAAGATGCCAAAATTAAAGGACTTATAACTGGGGATTGTTCCTGAAAAGGAGACCCAGCTTAAGGATTCAGGTTTGGGGCTTACTCTTGAGGTGGATGCTGAGATTTGGGAACTTTAAGAATTTGGGGATTACTCCTAAGGAGGATGCCCGTGTTTGGAGGACATAGGACTGGGGACTATTCCTGAAAAGGAGACTCAGGTTAAGGATTTTAAAGGATGAGGTTGAATGAATGAACTCTCAATCTTTAGTGACATAAAGATATGTAAATTACTAGGATTTGAGAGATATTCCACCGAATTCCTTTCAGATAAGGAAGTCAAATCAAGAAATCATGCCATAAATGGCTTTGAAGAGTGTCTTGAAGACTGAATCTTAAATAGGAAAGGAGTAATGGCTTAATAGGGGTAAAATGGGCAACATTGGCACCCAAAAAGGAAGGGGCGTGCAAGTCTTGGAAGACGCGCAAGTACTGCGTGGGTGCGCAAGTATTGGTCGTGCAGGTAGACCTGTGCGACATGTGTGGGGTACTTGCGCGATGTTCAACCATCATTGAAATACTTGGGAGACTCTTTATTAAAGCCTTTAGAATCCTCTTGAGGTTCTTCCAGAAAAGGGACGCGCAAGTTCTATCGAAGGAGTAAGGCGGCGCGCAAGTGTGACCACTTCCCTTAAGGGCTGGCCAATCAGGCGCGCACGTGTTGATGAGTTTCAACACTTAGGCCTTCATCCCTCTCTTTAGATCTTCCGTTCTAGGTAAGAAATTACTTTAGAAGTTTTCTGGAAGCTTTGAGAAGAGACTTGGGTGTTGGGAGCTTCAATCTGAGTTTCTAGAAAAAGATCCTCTCGAATGGGGGGCCAACAGGGTCTATTTATAGGCAGGAGAAGACCTCGGGCGGTTACCGGGCAGTTTATCACTTAGGTCGCGCAAGTGACTTGCGCGCCAAGGTGCGTCGCGCAAGTGGACTTGCGAGACTATGAGAAAACTTGTGCGGCCTATGGGCAATGTTCTCCTTGTTCATCCCTTTGTCGATTTTTTGATGTTTTCTTCAAAGGTTTGAACCATTTTAATCTTCGATCTTCCCTTTTTCCAATCTCGAGATTCTGTGATGGAAGGAGCGTCAAAAAAAGTCCCCCCTAAGAGTTGGATCCGGGGAGAAATGAGGATTTGACTCGGATGAAATCGAATACGTCCAAAGAAATAGTGGCGCGCAAGTGTTCAGGGCGCAGAGGGCGGCGCGTAAGTTCGCGTCATGCAGGCTTTGAGCGCACTCTGTACGGCGCGCCGACAGGCTTCCTGGCCTATAAATACACAGCTTTTGGCTGTGTAGAGCATCTGATCCCAAATTTCTCAAGCTCTCGCCGCGCAAGCCATCTTCTCCGCGCAAGTCTCTGCTTTCCACTGTTTCCTCGCTGCCGCGCTACTCTCAAGGTAATAGGACTTGCGCGGTGATACATGCATGACAAAAACTTGCGCGGCACATGTAACACTTGCGCGATATCTCCATACTTGCGCACCTTAATTCCTTAGCCATTTTTTTGGATTTCCTTTAAAAAGTTTGTGGAAAATCAATCCATTTATGAATTAATTTATTCAACTCTTGTGCAGAATTAATGGCTCTTAGACCTGAATTAATTGATGAACTGGCTAGCAAGCGGATAGATGATATGATGAACATCATTGGCCATGATTATTATACTGTCAAAGATATCACTCTTCCGAATTTGGATAAGTATCTGAAGAAATTTAATCTCGACTTTCCTCAAAGCACTTATCTACACTTGTATGGCTATGGTCATCTACAAGAAGTCACTATTCCAGAAGTAAAGAATTATCTTCCATTTTCGTGGTTTCAGAATTATACCAACTTTGCTTCAGCAAATATCTGAAGTGGAGGAGTATTTATAAATACTGGAACAGTGGAGAAGGCCTATATGATGCATCATAGCCCTTGCACATCAGATCTAAAAAAACATACACCTGAGCTACAACCACATTGTCATCCTTCGATCTTCCGAAATGCTCAGATGGATCAATCCAAAGGCTGGAAGAAAAGTTGGGACTTCCGTCCTGGGGGAGGTGTGAATCCAACTTGGATGTGGGCATACTGGGTGCGACAGACCTGAGCAGAGTTTATCGAGGATCTGAAGAGAGCTGCAATATACGAGGCTGTCTGGGTTGGGAAAACATATGTTTACAGACATGATAACTTCGTGCCAGAGATACTCATCCACTGGAGCCCAGCAACTAATTCTTTCCATCTGACTCATGGAGAAGTAGGTATCCGTTTGTGGGATTTCCACAAGATCTCAGGGGATCCAATTTTGGGAGATATATATGATGAATTCATTCCTCCCAAGGTGACATGGAATGATTCAGAGAAGACTCCTGCTTTAGCTTGAGAATTATTTAAGATCTTCCATAGGCTCAAGAGTTCAGAGACCTCATTAACTCATTTTAGAAAAGATATTCATCCGGAAGAATGGATGAATGTATTTCTCATTGAGAAGAAAGAGATGGAACTAAAAGAAAAAGGATCCATGAAAAAGAAATCCAAGGATACCAGGCCCAAACGTCCTACCACCTGTCCAAAACCTGAGAAGAGAGGAGCTCCTGGCACATTCTGGCCAACTCTAGAAGCAGGAGAGTTTGAAAAGTGGGGATATTAAGTGAATCAAAGAATTCCAAAGAAAACTCGTCTGGCGGGTTTCTTGGCAATGTGGCTTAGTGTTTATCTCTTGCCGGTCAGGGATTCAAAGGGAGGCGTTTGGCCAGGGACCTTCTTCATTGCGGAAAAGTTGGCTGAGGGAAAAATGGTTGGGTTAGCTACCCCCATTTTAGCAATGATTCACAGGAGTTTACTTCATGTATTCATGGGTAAATCTCCTTTAAGAATAGTGGGACCATTCCAGGTTTTGTGGGGATGGATCGCCACTCACTTCAGGACTTACAATGTACATAATGGATTACAAATTCCTGGAAGCTCCTTCAGACCGTCAGTGCATGCATTCTCTGGAATTTCTCTATTAGATGTTAATGGTTATGACATGAAAATGAGGATGAGCATGTTTAAGGAATTCAACTTCTTTTCCTATGGAAGTCCGCCATCCGGGCGGTTTATTGATGATGGGACAACCCATTTGGATTTGAGGGAATACATGCTAGCTAGCAGGGATGGTGTGTTAGTAGCCAGGATTGATGGAGAGATCATATGTGAGCCCTATGCTCCATAAAGATTTGCACGGCAATTCAAATTTCTGTAGTAGATTGTTGTATCCCCTCCGATACATGTCAGGTTAGAGAAACATATAATGGTTGCTTGAAAAATATGGCTGCTGACATCAAGAGAGAAGACTGGGGCAGTATTTGATCTACCAGTTGAAAAAACGGAACATAATTTGACTACATATTATGCCGAACACTAGATAGCATCATACCCCAAAGGGATATTGAATCACCCAGTATATCAAGTGGGAAAGAGGAAGAGGACTGTAGAGAAAGAAACCCTTCCTCATGAAGGTGATTCTTCCTCACCTGAAATTGGTTCAAGAGACTCCTCTTCTGGAACTGATTCACCGGATTATCATGATGGGGATGATGAGGCACAACCGGCAGCAAAGCGGTTTCGTGCCCGATATAATCCTTCGGCCAGAATTAAAATACCCACTCCATCAACTCCTGGTGAGTTGTTTCATTGTAGTAATTTTAATCACTACTACTTTATAAATCAATAAGTCTTACTTTCTTATTCTCTATCTGTAGCTGCAGGAGCTGGGAAGAAATTAAAGTCAAAAATTGTAGGACCTTCCTCACAGCCTTCATATCTAAGACCAGAGGCTGTTCAGCTATGGAAGGGCTTATACTGTGGTACTGAGACTACCTGGCTGGATTTGTGTGAGGGCCTACAACTTCCTGGAATAGGAAATATTATGGCTTCTAAAAATCTTCAATACGAAGATAACCCCAATGAAGTGCGAGCTTACATCAGAGATCTAGAAATGCTCATATATGCCACTGATGATTCTGTTCCTATCACCAGGCGGGTGAAGGAAATGATTGATCGTGGCTCCATTGAGGGGGATGGTGGTTCTAGAGATGAGGAATGGCAAGAGTACGTGGCTCCTAAAGATGTAAGTTTTCTTTCCTTATTTTCTCTGCAACTTGATTTCAGTTGAAGCTTTGTTACTTAAGGAAGTTATTTTCTTCATCTCGCAGCTTGCAAAGAAAGGAACTAGGGTTCTTTCGCCACAGTATAGCCCTGGTGGTACTGCTATCGGGGCTGCTGCTGATTCTCCTCACGAACCAGTCGAGATATCTCGAGGCCAGCAGGCCATGAATGAGGCGCTAGACATAGCCTTCCATTCGCCAAACCAAGTGACTATAAGGGAGACTACTGATACTCCAAAAAAACAAAAGAAGAAAAGGCAACGAGGGAGGAAATCCACAGCTAAACGCTTCATTAGCATCAGTAAGTCCTTTGAACAATCATGAGTTTATACCCATAATCACATGGTTACTCATATTTCTGAGGATTGCAGGGGCTTCTTCAATTTGCCCCATGAGGGAAGGGACTGATCCTCCTTCAAAGGTCGTGGAGGGTGCTATAGAACAATCACAGACCCAAGCTGACTTGGCTGCTTCTGGAGAAGAGCTAGCATCCATTCCCAGTATCCCTCCTGCTGCTGAAGATGTTGTCCAGTGTCAGGGGTTGCAGGACGTAAGTCAGCAAGAAGATGTAACAAATGCTCCCACTGGTGAGACTAACCAGGATTCTGAAATATCATTGGATGAAATGATGAATCAAGGAATGAATTTCGAAGAATTTTATGATCATGCTAAGTTGTCATGTGATTTAGAAGACCTTGGGCGTGAGTGATACCCTTCGCACAAATTTTTTTAAAATTTACACTTCTAACCATGACTGAAAATAATATGAAGTTTCATCTGTAGAAGCTGCTGAACTGCCAATGCCTGAAGAGGGTGTGGACATTGATGTCAACCCTACTATCGCAGAAACATTAGCTCAAGTAGAGATCAACCCAATAAACCCTCCTGAGACCCATCTTGAAAATCCTGTTGAGACTGGGAAATATGGGGAGAAGTCTTCTCAAGTTGCTGAACCATCCTTGGGTAAGGGATAACAATATTTGTGACTGTACTTTATTCGCAAGACAATCTATTCTTTTGTTATCCATTGAAGCTAACTAAATCTTTCAATTAATCATGCAGGACCATCAACTGTAATGACTAAATCCGGAGGTGAGGCCTCACCCTCAGCCCCAACAGGAATTGAAAGTGAAGAAGCACAAATCAGGGGGGAAAGAGCAGGACAGGGTACTTCCCTAAGTGCGTTAATTCCAGATTACATGCCCCCCTCCGACGATGATGTCGAATCAGATCCAGAGATGCTTAAAGCGTTCAGCTTTTCACGACGTAAAGCATGGAACAACATATGGAACATAATATCTCGGATTCCTTTAGAAGATCTACCATCGAAAATTCCTCAATTGTCATCCCAATTTGTTATACTAGGACTTGGTGGTTTTGGATATGAAAAGATCCATGCCACAGTGAAACAGATCATTTTCAGGAGGGAGCAGGTGCAAAAAAGTCGCGATGATTTGATCAGAGTAAAATTGTCAGTCAACATAGGCAAATTTGAGGCTGTGGTATTCCAAGATGAAGCTGATTATACTGCCAAGATGAAGGAGCTAAAGCATAAAATCAAAGAAAAAGTCGTCCAGCAGGTGCAACTCCAGCAACAGTTAGATTCTGTTATTGGGGAACTTGATCAGCTTAATAAATCATTGGATGAAACTCATATGAATGGCATGAAATCCATCTCAGATGCTAAGAAGGAACTTCATCAAGCTGAAAAGAGTGAAGCTGGTCAAGTGCACGAGCTTCAAGTTACTGCTGATAAATCTCAGGATGTTGTACATCAAATGAAGATTCAGGTTGACAGTCTTTTGTAATTCTTGAAGAAGTGAAGAGACTCCAGTGTGTGGATTTCCTTCTATCTCCTGTGTATCAATGAAAAACACGTTCATCTTCAATCATTTGTACCTACATTCTTTCACTACCTGCTTCAAATTTACTTAAACCAATGGGCCTATTAAGCATTGTTTGATTTTTAATAGGATTATTACAAATAACCCTATAAACTTTGAATCTTTTAATTGCTCAATATTACCTAAATCATACAGAATGTATGTTTAGTGAGCTGGAACTTGACTTTTATTCATATTTCCTTTATCTTTTGTGGGCAGTTTAAAGTCATTCATGCCGGACATAAAGGGGCTAATGTTTAAGGTCGAAATAGATTTGACCGAAATGGATTAGAATTGACACAATTCCTTGAAAATTCATCTGAAAACATACTACCATACTCAAGTATGATGGAAAATATGTAAGTTATGACTTAAGAATATTTGAATCTGAGGAATGATATGAAAAAGAGCTAAAAGGCATTAGAAGAAGTAGTTTCCAAGAATGAAGTTACCATTATTTAACAAACCCGTTAGGGGGTTGAATTATAGAGGGCCACCTAAGGGCATTGGCTGAATAGTTAAATAAAATAGTATCTTTTGGCTTACAAGTCTGTTATGTAGACTGTTTATGCAAGGCCACCTATGGGAACGTGCTGCATAGTCAAGCAAAAATAATTCTCAGAAATTTACTTTCCTAGTGCTAAAAGCCAGTGAAAGTTTATGGAGATTCAAATTTTCTAAAGTATAGAGTTTGCTGTATGGAAAGGGGTACTTGAATATGGAGAAGATATTTCCAAACAAGATTATCGAAGAACTGGATGAATATCACTCCTACGAAGGTCTGACCCAAACGTAGGGAAGAAGAATAAACCATAGACTTGAATACTTTCATATCATGAAAAAGGATATGGGATAAATATGTTAAGGATGGATATTTTTTTTTGCGGATCCCTACATACTGTCATTTAAGAATAATAAGGACAAAAGAGGCATTCTTCCCAAGAATGAAGTTACCATCATTTAACAAACCCGTTAGGGGGTTGAATTATGCAGGGCCACCTAAGGGCATTGGCTGCATAGTTAAATAAAATAGTATCTTTTAGCTAACAAGTCTGTTATGTGGAATGTTTATGCAAGGCCACCTATGGGCACGTACTGCATAGTCAGGCAAAAGAATTCTCAGAAGTTTGACATTTTTGTGACTAAAAGACATGAAAAGGGTTATGAAGATCTGAAAATATTTAAGGTTAGGATTATAACACATAAAGATGGGTATTTTCCAATGTATATAGAGATACATAGGTCAATGATAACCATAATCATGTTGTGGCTGGGTCCTGAATTGAAATTTTGGACTTCACTACGTATCTAATAAGAATGAGAATCAAGCCATATGTAGTTCTTGAAATGCAGTTTAACGTCGTGCAGGACGAAATTATGAGAGATCTTAGTTTAGGGTCATAGAGTTGAGACCATAATAATGAATACACAGTGTGTGTTTTCATGAGGACTTTTCAGCCAAGGGACTGAAAGTGAAATTTGGGGTTTGGCCCAAAAAGACATGGGGCTAGATTCGAGGGATACTCGAACGTTCCTACGTATCCCATAAGGATGGGAATCAAGCCTACGTAGTTCTAGAACTACCCTTTGTACAAATTTGGTTCGTACATGTGAAGGGTGAAAGGGGACTTTAGTGCAATGATGGTTTAACCCGAGATAAAAAGTTTAGGCATTACCATGTATGCACGTAGTCTTTTGAAATGAAACATGATTGAAAAATCAATGTAAATAATGGTTCCCTCTCAAATGAGGAAATCAAAGAGTATTTTAGTTTATTGTCGTACCGGACAAAAGTGTTGTATAGTTTAGCGTCGTATAACAAGGGCGAAAGTGAATCAAATGTAAATATATTGATTCTAAGGGCGGTTTCACAAATCAATATCGTATGAGATGAAGGTGAACCGAAGTGAAGAGATTGTTTTTGGGCTTGAACCTTGGGAGGTTGCCTATGTACCCAGCCTGGAAGGCAAGGATCAAAGTCCGTGTAGTTCAATTAAAGAATGAATTAATGATCAAGTTGTTCTTGGGGACAACGACCTAAAAAAATGTTGTTGGGACTTATACATGGTTAGCGGCCCAAAGAGAGTGTTATGGTTGAGGTTTTCTCTAAGCTCACGTGAGTCAAACTAGGTGTGAGAAACAAGAGGTAACAACAACCTTAACGATGCATAGTTTAGTGTCATGTAGGACATATAAAGGGACTATGAAGTTTAAAGTCTTGCAGTTAGGACTATTGGTGTTGCACAGTTTAGTGTCATGTTGCGGGGACATAATACAGTTCAATGTCATGTAGGACATATAAAGGGACTATGTAGTTTAAATTCTTGCAGTTAGGACTATTGGTGCTGCACAGTTTAGTGTCATGTTGCGGGGACATAATACAGTTTAATGTCATGTAGGACGTATCAAGGAAATTATGTACAGTTTAGCGTCATGTAGTTAGGACAATGGGGACAATACAATTTAATGTCATGTTGGACAAAAAGGGGGACTGCGCAGTTTAATGTCATACAGTAAGGAGAAAATAACACACCATTTACGTCATGTTGGACGCATTGGGGATTTTTTCTATAGTTTAGTGTCATGTTGGACAAAAGGGCGAATAGTTTAAGGTCATATATATGGACCGTGGATGGTGCAGTTTAATGTCATGCTAGACATAAGTACAGTTTAAGGTCTTACAGAACCTTTGATGATTATGTAGTTTAACGTCTTTCCAGACGTAAGGGACTTTAAAATAGTTTAGGGTCATATGCATGGACCATGGATGGTGCAGTTTAATGTCATACAGGACTTTGGTGTAGTTTAAGGTCATACAGGACTTTTTTAGGGAACTTTTTCACAATTTAACGTCGTGTGGGATGAAGTTGCAGTTTAAGGTCATACTGGACCATTGCTGTATAGTTTAATGTCATATAGCAAGGACAAACTGGTGCTGCACAGTTTAGTGTCATGTTGCGGGGACATGAATGTGAATACTTTTTAGTTTATACAAAATATTTCTTCAAAGATCTGGCATTAGTTGGAGTAGTAATGAGTTCTCCATCCATCGAGATTAATGAATAAGCTCAATTGGAGTAGACCCTATGTATTGAATAAGGTCCTTCCCATTTTTTCTCAAGCTTGGGAGGTTTATTTCCTGGTATCATTGGAGTTCTGAGAACTAATACCAATTCTCCCTGAATGAATGAACGAAGACGAACTTTTTTGTTAAAAGCTCGTGCTATTCGATTCTGATAGATTTCCAAGTGGTGCAAAGTGCACAATCTTTTCTCATCTAACCATTCCAATTCATTAAATCCCTTTTGGGATTGCTCATCTGTAGATAACTGATCACACATGGATACTCTGAGTGAGGGAAATTGAACTTCAATTGGCAAGACTGCTTCTGTTCCATATACCAACGAATAAGGAGTTGACCGTGTTGCATTGCGGGTGGTAGTCCGATAAGCCCATAAAGCATGAAAGAGTTTATCAGGCCATGAACTCTTATCTTTATCCACCATATTTTGCAGTATATTTTAAAGAGTCTTGTTAAAGGATTCTATTTGTCCATTGGCCGCCGCATGATACCGAGATGAATGGTTGGATTTAATGTTGTATTCTTGATACAATTTTTTCACCTCATAAGAACAGAAGATGGTGTCGTTGTCCGTCAATATGGTATGAGGGACACCAAATCTAGTAATGATGTTAGACTTGATGAAGCTAACAATGCATTTACAACTGACTTCTTTGAGAGGTACTACCTCTGCCCATTTGGAAAAGAAGTCAGTAGCAGTAAGAATGTACTTAAACTGCTTGGTCGTAGCTGAAGGGTAAGGTCCCACCACATCCATTCCCCATTTGGAAAATGGCCACGAGTATTTATCTGTATGAAGAAACTCCGGAGGTTGATGAATGAAGTTGGCATGTACTTGAAATGAATGACACTTCTTTGTGAAATTAACACAATTTTTTATCATTTAAGGCCAAAAGTATCCAAGCCTTCGAATTTGATCAGACAATCTATGTCCAGACTGGTGGGCACCACAGACTCCTGCATGCACTTCTTTCATGACAGCCATTGTCTCTTCACAATCAATGCATCTGAAGAGAACACCATCAAAACCACGTTTGTAGATAATTTTCTCTAGGTGGTTTGGGATATCATAAAGAGTAAAATTGACCACACGTCGCCAGATTTGTTCTTTCTCGGCTCTATCAGGTGGAAGTGTTCCATTTTGAAGGTATTCCCTGATAGGTGACATCCATCCTATAGTATGACCATACGGTTCAGGAATGGGACTAATTTCATTAATTTCCTATGTTCTGGCTTGAACATAAGGTGAAATTGCATGACGGTGGGCAATATTGATGGTTGTCTCGTCCCGATTTGGATCTGCTAGAGTTGTGGCTATATTAGCCAGTGCATCAGCTTGAGCATTTTGTGATCTTGGAACATAAGAAAATGTCGGTTCTGAAGGGAATTCCGCCATTAACTCTATGACGTAATCATACAAAGGGATTAATTCTTCTTTTCTGATGGTATAATCCCCATTGACTTGTTTGATTACCAGGTATGAATCACCTTTCACCTTTAAGTGATTCACTTGTGCTTGAAGTGCTAACTCCAAGCCTATGATAAGAGCTTGGTATTCGGCTTCATTATTGGTACCACCTTCCCACAATAAAAAGGAATAAGGTAACAATGCATTATCTGGAGAAATGAGTACAATTCCTAAACCAACTTTGTTGAATTTAGGATTTTCCATTTTCTTCCCTGTTGGACTTCTGGAAGCACCATCAAAATAAATTTCCCATGTTTGAGGACTCTCTTGAATAGAGAAAACTTCCTCATCAGGGAGTTCAATATCTGAATACGTGTCTTCCACTGAAGGATGTTCATCCAGGAAATCAGCCAGAGGTTGGCCCTTTATTGCCTTTTGAGATACATACTGAATGTCAAACTGCTGCAAAATAACTGCCCACCTTGATAGACGTCCTGTAAGCATTGGATGACTAAGGATGAATTTGAGCGGATTATTGCGAGATACCAATTGGACCTTGTGATGTTTCAGGTAGTGTCTCAGTTTCTGAACTGCAAAGATTAATGCCAGACAGCACTTCTCAATACTTGAATACCGGGTTTCTACTTTAAGCATAGTTCTACTGAGATAATAGAGGCTATTTTCATTCCCAACATCATTCTTTTGAGCAAGAAAGGCACCCAATGATCGCTCTAGAGCTATCACATAGAGGATAAGTGGTCTTCCTTCAACAGGTGGCATGAGTATTGGTGGACTCAAGAGGTATTTCTTGAGAACATCAAACGCTTCTTGACATTCTTCATTCCACTGGTAAGTGACTCCTTTTTTCAATAATTTGGTAAAGGGTAAACATTTGCCTACCAAATTGGCGATGAAACGTCGAATATAAGCCAAGTGTCCTTGAATTCCTCTTAATTCTTTCAAATTCTGAGGAGGTGACATACCAAGGATTGACTTGGTCTTCTCAGGATCGACTTCAATACCACGATGGTGTACAACAAAGCCGAGGAATTTTCCTGAGGTTACCCCAAAAGCACATTTTAAGGGGTTTGTCTTCAAATTATGTTGTCGAAGCTTGTGGAATATGACTTCCAAATCCGCCAAGTGATTATAAATTTGTTTGGATTTAACCACCAAATCGTCTACATAGCATTCAAAAAACATCCCTAAGAAAGGTTGGAAGATACGATGCATGGCGCATTGATATGTTGCACCTGCATTCTTTAAACCAAAGGGCATCACCCGGTAACAAAACACACCTTGAGGGGCTCTTAAGGATGTAGATTCCTCATCTTTTGGGGCCATTCAGATCTGATTATATCCGAAATATCCATCCATGAAGGAAAGTACTTCATAGCCAACCGCCGCATCAATTAAGAGTTCTATAATCAGAACTGGGAAATCATCTTTAGGAAAATACCGATTAAGATCTCTGAAATCGATGAAAACCCTAATTTGTCCATTCTTCTTCTTTACAGGGACAATATTAGCCAACCACTTGGGATACTGAACTTCTCTGATGAAGTTAGCTTTGATCAGCTTATCCACTTCAGCTTCAATTTTGGAAGCATAAGTTAGGTGTGTTCTTCTCGCAGCTTGCTTAAATCCTCTATGTTCTTTTGGTAAACCCAAATGATGAGTAGAAACATCAGGATCAAGCCCAGGAATTTCTGTATAGTTCCAAGCAAAAATATCTTTATTTTTCTTTAGAAAAGAAATATACATCTCTTGCTCTTCAAGGGTCATGGCCGCACTAATTAAAGTTGGGCGTGGATCTTTCTCTATACCCAAATTCATTTCTCTGAGTTCATACACAGTGGTAGAGATACCCTCTTCAAATGCTATAGGAGCATCTCTAAGATCTTCCTCTTCCTCTTCATCATGTGCTATTTCTTCCGTTTCTACTTGCATAGTAGATGACAAAACAAAATTTTCATGATCATAAGAGATGTCAAAATTTGCACATTTTGAAGAAGAAGCTTCCATTTCCGACCCTATTGATGATAAAGGGCCTTATTTGGGAAATAAAGAGGAGATAATGGATTGAGAATGGACATCATTATTCACCTCCGATGTTTCTATAACTTCTTCTAGCCTGATTGGAGAAGTATAGACCTGTTGGATTTCAGCAGATGAAATGAAAACGTCACTACTTGTGTTTTCATCACCATTTGGTAGGTTACCAATTTCTCCCATGTTGTCTGGATCAATTGCCGTAATTGACATTATGGATCTTTCCATAAGAGTATTTTTATTTGGGCCTATTTTGTCAATTTGACTGATAGGTAACACATAATCTGTACTCACATGTGTAAATGGATTTATTGGAATCTTCTCCAAACCATATGGAGCATTAACTTTGGTAATTTCCTTGATTGTAGATTTCTCTCTTCCCTTCATGTGATAAAATTTTGCCTCAATGAATTGAAACTCACATGTCTTGAACGGGGTCTTATCACCATAAAATGTTCCAACTTGACCATTGAAACAGTATTTGAGACATTGATGGTATGATGAAGGGATAGCCGCATGCTGATGTAGCCAGGGTCTTCCAAGCAAGACGTTGAAAGCTGAGTCTTGATCAATAATCATGAAATCTGAATTGGATACAAGATCTGCAAACTGAGTTCTGAGTGTAACTTCACCCAGTGGTTCTTGTTCATTTTTATCATATCCTTGTAACATCATGGTAGAAGGAGATAAATCAGATTCTGTGAGGCCCAATCGATGAAGTGTACGAATGGGCATGAGGTTGACTCCTGAACCATTGTCAATGAAAGCTATTCGCATATCTACACCATTGAATTTTCCAGATAAGTACAGAGGTTTTATGTGCCCATGCACAACATCATCTTCATCTTTATCAGTAAAATATATCACTGCATGGCATTCTGCAAGATTATTCTCTATGTGATAGACTTCAGCTGCAACAATTTCAGCTTCAAACTCCTGAGGACTTGACAAAGCTTCGATGAGTGCTTCCCGAAGATCTTTTGATAGATTCAAAGCTTCCAAAATTGATAACTTGGCTGGTAATTGGGCCAAGTGTTTCAATATATCATACTTTTGATCTAGAGGTCTGCGTTTCCCAACAGGAATATGCAGTTTAGCAGGTACCTTGGAAGTAGATGATTTGGAAGCTGATACATCTTGTATTGGGATAGAAGTTGGCAACATCCTTGGTTTTGGAAGATTAGACCGATTAGATCCATTTACCTGCTGAGATAAAGAAGATGGAATCTTCAATCGGTCTTCCAAAATAACTGTGCCAAGACTGAGTTGACTATTAGCAGAAGAACTTTCTTGTTCTTTTTGAGCTCGTTAAAGGGCTCTACCACGAGTTTCTGCTGCATACATAGTGCTAGCAGGGGTAGAATTGGAGTAGTGGCTTCAGAAAGATCCACTTCTTCCACTGTATCATGAACCTATGGAACTTCCTCGGATTCCCTTATTTGATACAGGGAATTCAGGCTCATCAAAATTGAAATTACGACTGGAATACAGATCTGTTAATTGAATCATATTAACAGAACCGAAGATTAACTCATCGTCTAATAAAGACTCTGCCTGACTAGCCTGTTTAGGCTATGCCGTTTGATGGGGCGATGCTCGTGGTTTTGAAGTAGATGGAATAAAGTCTGCTAGAGTCAAAGACAACTTAGGCTTTAACACATACTCATCTTCTTCTGATTCTTTTTCCTTCTTTGAATCAAACCGTTTCTTTGAGGACTTTCCCTCCGACGAAGAGGGTTTTACCGCAATATTCATGGTAGAAGACACAATTGGGTTCTTTAATTGTGTTCGCAAAATGGCATGAGTCCGATTGATTGTCTTTCTGACCATCCAATCATCGTACTTTTGTGCATTTCTGCTTTTGAATTCTTGCCATTCACCTTCCTGCTCTGGAACTGTAGCAGTAACACATGCTACCTGAGTCGAAGAACCTTTCAACTTGACTTGTCCCAAGTCGACCATATTTTGCAGGAGGTCTTTAAAGACAAAAAACTCCTGGATGGGATTCCCCAACATTTGATGAAAGGGACAATAATTGGGACGGTCTTCATCTCCTTCTTTGTTTGGCCTCTTGGGCACTGGTAATTGAACCAAATTATTTTCCAGAGCTGAAATGAAGTAACCAGGAACTTGCTCATTTTGGAAAGAGTATGTTTTACTCTTCAAATCCTCAAATTGTTTCTATCGTTGATCTCTTTGATTAATTGGACGAAACGACCTTTGTTGTTGGTGTTCAGGAGGCGGAGCCCTTTGAGAAGATGAAGGTTTTGAAGTAGATATAGGTACAGGTGCTTGTTTAAGCATAACTGTAGCAGTTTTCGCTTTACCCATTCTCCTTCCTGGAGCTGATAGAATTACACGAGATTTAGCCTTAGCCTGTATAAGGGAATCTTCAATCTGCTGAGCGATTGAAGTAAGGTCTCGAAACCCTCCTGTGTATTTCATAGGGATCAATGGCGTGTGTAATTCGTCATGCAAAGTTTCCACACAGATTGGAAATAGCTCTTCCTGAGGGAGTGCTAAAATCAGGTAGTATGTTAATCCCTTCCAGCGAGCAATGAAATCAGAGACTCTTTCATTATCCCTTTGCTTTCAGTTTGTAAGATCGAAAACTGTCGTTTTTGGAAAATTTGAGCTAAACTGAAGAAGGAATTTTTGGCGAAGATCCTCCCATCCGACGATTGACCGGGATTGTAAGCTTGTATACCAGACAAAAGCTGGTCCATGCAAGGTTCGCACGAAGCATCTGAGTTTCACTACTTCTTGCTGCTCTGGAGTTCCCATCATAGGATTACAACAAGACACGTAATGTGTCAAATGTTGTTCAGGGTCGCCTGATCCATTGAATGTAGGGAAAACAGGGTTTCCAAAACTGGATGGAGGAGAAATTGAATCTACCCATTCAGGGCAAACTTTATTTTCTGGTTGAACGTGCACCCATTTCCCTTCCATAGTTTCTAACCGAGATATTAATGACTCAATAGTAGTTATTAACTTTTGAGAAACATCAGGTTGAATTTGGTCTTGGGTAGGTGCAATGAATGGAGCTTGGACAGATGTGGTGATTGGTGCTGCAACTGATGGTAGCACTGCCAACCGTTGTTGCGTTTGACTCGTAGGATTATACCTCTGATGGTGTACTGATAAAAGAGGATATTCCTGATCCATCTCAGTAGCTGCAACAAATTCCTTCGGCTGTCGGACTTCAGCATTCTTAAGAAGAAGACTACTCTGAAGTAGTTCTGCATTCAACCTTCTTAATTCTTTCATTTCTTCCTCCTGTTGTGCAAACCTTTGCTCTAATTAGAGCGATTGACCTTCTCCAGAGGAAGGATATGTAACCTGATTCTTTCCCCTCCCTTTGTTGGATACTTTTTGGAGAGAAGGAAGTGGATTACCTAGGTTCTGAGTAATCATTTGACTTCGTGTACGCACACCTTCTTCATTTGTATCGGTGCGTACATTTTCTTGAGAAGGACGCTCTTCATCTGAGTCCCCTGAGTGAGTCTCCTCTGGTGGATTAGCAATAATGGCATTGATGACATTGATTGATGCATAATGCATCGCATCCCTTCTATCAACATTTCTGTGATATTGTCTTCTTTAATGTCTTTGATGAGACATTGCCTTTTGTTGATTTAATC
The DNA here is from genome assembly GCA_963277665.1 of Viscum album. Classification (NCBI taxonomy): domain Eukaryota; kingdom Viridiplantae; phylum Streptophyta; class Magnoliopsida; order Santalales; family Viscaceae; genus Viscum; species Viscum album. The sequence goes on along the minus strand of OY728153.1, from coordinate 564,970,603 downwards.
CTTTAGGGACTTCTTGAAAAGCTATAACTTGGAGGGAATATCCTGATAATTTGGATCTTCGTTCCTCTTGGGGCTTCTTCCCCAATCGAGAAAAGACCAATATTCTCTGATAAGGGGATTGATGATTTGAAAGAGTCCCCAGTCTCGTGAACTGGGGATGTTCCTGCTGCTTCCGCTCAACTCCTCGAATCCCATTTGTTGACTCTGAGGGTTGGGTTAAAGGAGTCCCCAGTCTGACAAGCTTGGGTGGCTCTTGACATGCTATGTCTGAGACCTTCTTAAAAGATCTCTTGATCTTTCGAATCTTAGTTCGGAAATTAGTTGGATGCATTAACTTGTATCCACTTTTATCACCTGCTTTAACAGACTATTGGATGATTTCCGAAACTTCTGTCATTTGATGATGTGTTTTCTCCATACGAGAGGCTTGTGCAATATTCTCGCCTGCTTGATGTAGGAGAAATTCATCAACTTGTTCTCTATATGCTTGATTTTGAGAGGAACTAGTTGAAGCCTGTTCTTGATCATGCTTTTGATTACGAACAAAGCCCATTGACTATGGCCGGCCATGGGAAATAACATTGCATGAGACCATTTTCGACGGGATTTGCTGACTGGAAAGCACTGTGAAATGTAGTGCTCCGTGAACACCCCATCCTCTGATATGAACACCAGATGGAGCATTGGAAATTAACTGACGCAATTTTTTTAGTGCGGCAAGGCATGAACGTTGAAGGGTTCTCTGTTGCTTTTCAGCCTTCGGATACTGAGAGAATGATAGAGATGCCAAATCAATCTGACGTTGTAGCCCTTCTATTATCTTAAGATGATTTTCATATTCATCAAAAGATAATACCTTCTTCTTCAATTGACAAAGAGTTTTCCATATGTTGAGACGAATATCATGGATTCCATCTTCCATCAACATCTTTGGAACGTCATACTGGGAGTCAGCCAAAGGCCAAAACATGACTGGTACCTCATTTTTCGCTAGATTTTTCCTCATGTTCATCATTTCCTCTTCATCATTAAATGAAGATTCTTCTACCTGTTTTGACCAGAGTTGGTGTTTCCTTGTTGCTTTATCGGATTCAACAAGATTGGTAGAGAGATCATTGATCAAACTAGAAGATGCATGACTTAGGGGTGGTTCAAAGAATGACCTACACCCTGGGCTATCTTCTGATTGAGAAAGTATTTCACTTGCTAGCTATAAAGCATCGTACATGACTGGTTTCGCATTTGCAAGTGCCTCAAGATAAGAGGGCTTTATCGACACTACATTGTCCACTGGAGTATTTTCTAGGCAATGTGAATCACTACTGCGGAGAGGACTTTCGCAGCGAAATTCATCATCATGGGGAGGACCACCATAATGAGTTATAGCAAAAGATGAGATCTCTTGCACCTTGGTCTTCTGACCACACAGAGGGTTCCTGTGGCTCTCATCTGAAGATGAAACTTCAAGATTGACCGAATTGTCATGAAGAAAGCCTTCATGAGAAAGTGTCTATTGAAGACCTTCGGAATTAATGTTCCCATTATTGGGAACTGAGGGAGTAGAATCTTGAATTCCAACAGATAAATGTCTGAGGGCTTCAAGAACTCCAGCATCGAGAAAGGCCTTGTTACAGATTGGCCTTTGATCTCCTGATTGTGCTGGGTGGATCTTTTTCTTAGATGCCTTCTTACTCGCTTTGGAAACCATTTTTTGATGAAAGTGGTTTCTCTGAGTAGGTGTATGTGCCTGATCAGGAAATATGGTCAGTTTAGGCTGACGATCTCCACTCAAATTAGGTGTATGTGCCTGACTTGGTTGTCCGTATGATATGGGGGAGTATGCCCCATAACCCTCTTGGACTGGAATAGATGTGTGTGTCTGTTCCGGAGTGAATCGTTGATGTGTCACTCCACTGCTAGGGATAGAATTATGTGTCTTTCCCTGAGATTACGCTAAAGATGTTATGATATCCTGGCAAGCATCCGGAATATGAGCAGAAATTTGCTTATGCTCTTTCACCATTGACAAAATATGCTTGGTGACTTCAGCTGTCGGAACGGGGATATACATCCATTCTGGGTTTGGAGTAGGTGTATGTGCCTGCTCCTATCCTCCTTTTCCTGTCAGTGAATCCTGACTGTACTCAAGTGTGGAGGCAGAGAGTTGAGTCTGCCTCCTGTTTGTCGTCGGAGCTTTCTGACTGACTTCTATGTGCACTACCAAGAGAGACTGTTGGTAGGCTTGATTAGTACTAGCAGGTGTATGTGCCTGCTGATTACAATTCGCCAAACGCGGTTGATGAGATCCATCATATGTAGTCAGGCGAGCCTGCTGACTAACTGATGATGTATAAGCAGATGTATGTTCCTGCCTATAGTACTCCGCCGGAATTGCCTGGCGGGATTGGCGTGATGCTGCCAGACGAGTCTGCTGGACAGTGGAATTAAAATGGACATGTGTGTGTGCCTGCTCGTTGTTTGCCACCAAGTTAGGTTGGTGGACTTCTCCAGAGATAGCAGGGATGAAAACCTGCCCATTGTTAACCGGATTCCGTCTCTGGCGGTACGTCTTGCCTACTTGGGTTCGAGAAACCTGAGCCGAATGCCTGGAGTCGGTACCCTCGTCATGTTGAGGGTGCACTGTCGCACGAGTCTAGCGGCGATTATTGATGGGAGCCCTTGGGAAGGACTCCTGTCTTTTTGAATTAAGGCCCTGAGGGACCTGCTCATTCACTTCCTCAGAGTAAGGGAGCGAATGAAAATTGAGTTCCGGGGATAACAACCCGAAACAGTTGGAGATGGTAGTCAGCACTACCTGCCTCTTGATCACTGGTCATCGTTGTCCGGACGACCTGTGTGAATTGTTCACTTGGAGGGCCTGTCAGGCAGCCTCCAGAGTTGGGATGGTACTATGTTGACGGTACTCCTTAACCAGCACATTTGATACCCAGCATTGAAGATGCTGAGTAGGTGATGTCATCCTCAGAGCGGATGACGATCCAGTAGGAATAGTAGTAGTGGTATTTGCAGCAGCAGTATTCACAGGTGTGAATTTGAGAGCAGCCATTATGGAAATATAGAAGATCTTGGAAAAGAGTGCATGTTTGATATAACAGACGTAATCAAGATAAATTCAGCTACTTCATCCTTTGGATGAGTACACATGTCAATTATTGTTTTTGTTAGCCCTCTTATTGAGTTTTAAATAGGGTCTTAACAAATAGGTAAAATATCATATTAATCTTGGTTAAGGATTCACGTCGGGTTCACCATCTTTTGTTTCCCTCGGAATTCGGGGATGACCTCCTGGATGGGAGATTTAAACGTTCTGATCGGTTTCTAACGGGTTTGTTCGTAGAACCGGAAACATCCAATGATTCCATATCCATTTGGACCTACTTTCCAAAGGTAGGCGCTCATTAGCTTGTGGACTGATGAGGCATAGGAATTTGCATTGGTCGAGAGGATGGGAGGTCGGACTCATCACACCTTTTTGAGGGGATGTATTGTCTATTCCGGGACTCTCTTTATAGATTTAAGTTATGTTCGTGAATCCTTATTACATTACCAAGTATAAAATGAGCTTTCCTTCAGTTTTGACAATCAATGATTAAATATGTAATCAATTTAGAGAATATTTTATATGTATTTGAGGTTGTTCATCAATATAGAATCATCTATATCTCCTTCAAAACATTTATATAAAAGTCTCTTGGTCATTATGATGACCAGGCTGGTTTTAAAGCCACTCAGTGGGGCACTTGAAGTTTATTGTCATTCAGAAGGACATGAATTATTTCAGAGTTGGGATCGAACCCGTAGATGGGCTACCTACGTATCCTTTGTTTTGGAAAAAGAATCAGAACCCACGTAGTTCGAATAAGGGAGTATAATAGTTATGATTGATGGCTCAAAGAAGGATTTCATAATTACTTTTACTCTCTAAGCTCATGTGAGTCATGCTCGGTGTGAGAAACAAGCGGTATTGGTAATAAAATAGACAATTGGGCCATAAAAAATTTAATCATAAGAAATGGTTTGGGGATTATGTATGTATGACTGCCCAGATAAATGAAGGATAGGATTTACTTTAGGGAGAAAATCCAGGAACAGGGTCCATAAAGGTATATGTGCTTCATGGAGACTTGAATACTCTAACTTGGGACTTATTCCTGAAAAGGAAACCCAAATTAGGAGAGGATTGATAACTGGGTTTTACTCCTGAGAAGGAATCCCAGATCAAACGTAAATTAGGACTGGTTGAAGAGAAATTAAGGGACTTGGGGCTTACTCTTGAAAAGGAAGCCCAAAATTATGATGGTACTTATTCATGAAAAGGAGGCCCAGGTTAGGGGACTTGGGGCTTACTCCTGAAAAGGAAGCCCAAAATTATGACTGGGACTTATTCCTGAAAAGGAGACCCAGGTTAAGGGATTATGACTGAGACTTATTCCTAAAAAGGAGGCCCAGGTTATGGATTAAGGTTTGGGGCTTACTCTTGAGGAAGATTCCCAAATTAAAGGACTTATAACTGGGGATTATTCTGGAAAAGGAGACCCAGGTTAAGGATTCAGGTTTGGGGCTTACTCCTGAGGAGGATGCTCAGATTTGGGAACTTTAAGAATTTGGGGATTACTCCTGAGGAGGATGCCCAAGTTTGGAGGACTTAGAACTGGGGATTATTCCTGAAAAGGAGACCCAGGTTAAGGATTTTAAAGTATGAGGTTGAATGAATGAACTCTCAATATTTAGTGACATAAAGATATGTAAATCACTAAGTTTTGAGAGATATTCCACCGAATTCCTTTCAGATAAGGAAGTCAAATCAAGAAATCATGCCATAAATGGGTTTGAAGAGTGTCTTGAAGACTGAATCTTAAATAGGAAAGGAGTAATAGCTTAAGAGGGGTAAAATGGGCAAGATGGGCACCCAAAAAGGAAGGGGTGCTCAAGTCTTGGAAGACGCGCAAGTACTGCATGGGCGTGCAAGTATTGGTCGTGCAGGTATACCTGTGCGACATGTGTGGGGTACTTGCGCGATGTTCAACCAGCATTGAAATACTTGGGCGACTCTTTATTAAAGCCTTTAGAATCCTCTTGAGGTTCTTCCAGAAAAGGGACGCGCAAGTTCTATCGAAGGAGTAAGGCGGCGCGCAAGTGTGACCACTTCCCTTAAGGGATGTCCAATCAGGCGCGCAAGTGTTGATGAGTTTCAACACTTAGGCCTTCCTCCCTCTCTTTAGATCTTCCGTTCTAGGTAATAAATTACTTTTGAAGTGTTTTGGAAGCTTTGAGAAGAGACTTGGGCGTCGGGAGCTTCAATCTGAGTTTCTTGAAAAAGATCCTCTCGAATGGGGGGCCCACAGGGTCTATTTATAGGCAGGAGAAGACCCCGGGCGGTTACTGGGCGGTTTATCACTTAGGTCGCGCAAGTGACTTGCACGCCAAGGTGCGTCGCGCAAGTGGACTTGCGCGACTATGAGAAACCTTGCGCGGCCTATGGGCAAAGTTCTCCTTGTTCATCCCATTGTTGATTTTTTGATGTTTTCTTCAAAGGTTTGAACCATTTTAATCTCAGATCTTCCCTTTTTCCAATCTTGAGATTTTGTGACGGAAGGAGCGTCAACAAATTCATTGCTCGTTCACCCATCCAACAGTAGGAAGGACTAAAGAAGCACACTTTTTGCTGGAGATATGAGCACGAATCTCATCCCCACATTGTTAATATTGGGTCTTCCATCCTCTTTCCTATTGGGCTTCTAGATTCACCTTAAAAATAGATCTCCCACATATAGGGGACCTCTTGAATATAGAAAACCTCTTGAATGGGTAGTTTAGTGTCCAAAGGATTCATTTCTACTGAGGGGGATGCTCTACCAGAAAAGCTGATAATGCTTGACATTTGATTGAATTATGATGAAAGAACTGAATGTAGACCCTCTGTAGGATGACTGACCACCATGAAAGATGTATGATCAACATTGGAAAATTGAGGATGTATTTGAGTAGGTTTCTATGAGGGACTAAAATGACCTTGTGATGCTACAGATATTGCCTCAACTTCCAGACTGCAAAGATTAGCTCCAAACAGCTCGCCTCAATATCTGAATAATGAGTCTTAGCATTTATCATGGTTTTAATGAGATAATATAGGTTGTTTTTTTCTACTGAAGTCATTATTTTGTGTGACGAAGTCAACCAATGATCCCTCTATGGTTTTTACATAAAAATCAAGTGTCCTTCCTTAAACCAGTGGAATCACCACTATCGGGGTTAAGAGATATTTGTTGAGAATGAAAAATGAAAACTGAAAATCATTAGTTCACTAATATGTAACCCCCTTTTTCATCAACCTAGCGAAGGAAAAACAATTTTATGAAACGTTGGATATGAAGCGATGGATGTATTCTATTTTTTCATTGAAGTCATCTCAAATCTATGATGTTGTGAGGCGGTGACATAACAAGTATATCCTTTTATTTATTTGGGTCAACATTGATTCTATGGTGGTGTATAGAAAAAATGAGAAATTTCCATGATGTGACGTCAAAGACACATTTCAAGGGGTTAATATTCAGGATTTTCTACCATAATTTGTTGAAGACAATTTACATATCTGCCAAGTAGTTAGAGAGTTATAAATATTTAACCACCTGTTCATCAACAAATCATTCAAAAACTTTTCATGGTAATGTTTTGAATATGTGATTCATGGATCATTAGTATATAGAGTTAGCATAATTCAATAAAAAGGTAATTACATGATAGAAAAATACTCCTCAGGGTTCCCATAAGGAAGTAGATTCTTCATCTTCTTAGGAAATTAGAATCAAATTATATCTAGAATATCTATCCATGATGAAGATATATTGATATTATGTTCTTTTATAGATTATTAGTTTGGGGATCAAGACTAGAAAATCATCCTTTAAGTAGTTTCGGTTGAGATCCCTGAAATAGATGCACTCTCTTATTTTCTGATTCTTATTCTTTTTAGGGATTATACTTCTTTTTAGGGATTATACTGGTGAGACATATGGGATATTGGACCTCATGAATAAAGTTGTCACTGGTGATATTTTCACATCAATCCTCTATCTTGGAATAATGTTTTGGGTACATCCTCCTGATGGCTTGTTTATAGCTCCAGTGGTCCTCTGGAAAGCTTAGGTGGTGAGTGGCCACCTCAGCATCGAGACCTAGAATTTCTGTGCAGTTCTTGGTAAATACAACTTGATGATAGCTCAGGAAGTAGGTATATACCTCTTTCTCTTTAGAATACATGCCTACACTAATCAAGGAGGGTTGTTGGTTTTTTCTATACCCAGATTTTTTTCTATGAGCTCATTAATGGTTGTGGATATTCCATATTTAAACACTAGAGGTGCATCCCTCATGCCCTCCTCCCTTTATTCCTCCTCCTCTTATTATTATTTCTCTTGTTCCAATTTGGAAGAAAGTCTTTGGATGAGTTCTCCAAATATAGGAGAGGATTCAATATCGTGATATTAAAAAGATAAAGTAATTCCCCTAATCCAATTGATAGTGAGGGATTTCCTTGAAACTCCTGAGATAATGGAGTGATGGATAGAGGAGTGTCTTCGTCCACTTTGAGTGATGATACAACTTATTCTGCCTTAGTTAGCAATGTAGGGATTTCCTAAAGCCCCGAGGATAGAGTAAAGACATATTCATCTGAGATTTCATCATTTTTTGGGGATCCATTAAACTTTTCAACACTTTTGGACTCAGTTACATGATTTAAATCCTGGATATTACCAAATATATGATTTAATTTTGGCTCATATGCTTGATTTTGTTGGTAGGTATAACATACTCTTCCTCATTCGGTCTGAAGTGTTCAGTAGGGATCATTTCAAGACTGTTTGGGGTGATGGACCATTCAACACCATCAACCAGGGGTTGTTTACCTTTCCCCTGATAGAATATTGCATTGATATAATGAGACTTGTACGATTTGAATAGGGAAATGTCAGCGTGAAACATACCAATTTTCCCATTAATGTAGTATTTGATGCATTTATGGTATGATGAGGGGATTGTTGAGTGTTGATGCAACCAGGGCCTTCCTAGTAAGACGTTGAAGTTCATGTTCTTCCAAACAACCAAAAAGAATGGGTTGTCTATAAGGTATATGAATTGAGCCTTGATTTTGATATGAACCAACATTTTCTTATAACTTTTTCTCATAGTCTTTCAGTGTTATGGAGGAACGTTCTTGGTAATTTTCATCATAGCCAATCTGGTGAAGTGTTCATACTGGAATGAAATTAACTCTAGATCCATTATTATTGAAAACTTTTCAAAAATGAACACAATTTATCCAACTATAAACATAAAAGGGGTTTATGTTCCATTGTATAACAACATAATTATCATGATTTTTTAAGTACATAACCACGTGAAAATCCACATGATCGGTATTTGTCTGATAAACCTCAGGATCAGCTACTTAGGCTTCAAATTCTTAGGGTCGTAGCAAAGCTTCTATGAGTATTTTCCTAAGGTATTTTAAAAAACTTTGGGAATCCCAGATTGATTTTTTGGATGGTATCAAGGCCAATAATTTCAAAATGTCATACTTCAGGTCTAAAGGTCTCCTCTTCCCAGTGTGGGGGTTCCCTTTCATAGGCTCTTTAAGAGATTGAGTATTTTATATAGAAGGATCAGCACTCAAGACATGAGATGAAGGTGCTCATGTACTTAGTGGGTTGGGTTAGGCATGTATTCCTGCTTGCCAAGGGAGATCTAAAACCTTTTCCTATTTTGATTAATATTTAAAATTTATTTGTTAGAGTGGTTTATGATAGGTGAAGGAAAATTTTCATGTTCTTATTAGACCCTCTAAATGTCACTTCCACAAGTTTCTACAATATTGATGTTCTGATTGGGATACAACTAGATGTCTATCTTCTGTCGCAGTTTTACCTTACTCAATATCCTTAGCTACTTTGGCCATTTCCTCAGGTTCCATTGTTGGATGTGGGGAAATTGTATTCTTAGTATTAATAATCTTCAAAGATGGTATCCATTAAATGAATTACAATAATGGAACAAAAAATCAACTACTCTTCTAATGAGGACTCTTCCTGACTAACCATTTCTGGTTGTGTTGTTTGGTGGGGTGGTTCCCTTTGTTTCAGATATGAGGGAACGAATTTTGAGAGTGTCAAATCAACTTTGGCCTTGATTTAGGTTCATCCTCCAACACTTTACCCCATACTTCTGTCTAGGATTATTTTTTAAAGGATGTATTTTGGAGGACTATGGAACCAATGTCATTGGCTATTTTGTAGCAGAAGTGGATGGGGGAATAATTAGTTATTTCAACTATGCTTATAGAATTTAATGATCTTTCTTGAGTTTTTTATTTCATCATTCAATCAAATATATGGTCCCTTTTTCTAAAAAAGATCTTTCCACTCACCTCCTTCTTAAGGTAATTGGAGGAATCATACGCCACTTGCACTAGTGGAATTCCCAACTTTACTTACCCAAAATATACCATTTTCTACAGGAGGTCTTCGAAGATTAATCTTTATTGGATGGTGTGTCCCAGTATCTACTTAAAGGTGAAATAATTTGGATAGTCATTGAGACCTACCTAATCTAGCCTCTCAGGTTTTGGAAGGAGGACTAGATCATTTTTCATAGTGGCTATAAAATAGCCATGGACCTGATCATCACAGAATGAGTAAAAATTATTCCATAGTTCCTCAAGTTGATTTTTCATGGGTCCCCTCTATTCATCTTAGCAAGGAAGGGGTTTCTATTGACACCCTGGGGGTGATGAAAAATATTGTGTAGCCTTATGAGATGGGGTAGGCGCATAAGCTAGCTTAAGAATGATAGATTTCACCTCATCCTTTCTACTCCTTTCCCTGATATAGGTGGAATCATCTAGGATTTGAGACTAGTGTATTGTATAGAGTCATAAATTCTTTGGGTAATGGATTAGAAATCCCGAAACCCACTTATATATTTCACTTTGACGAATTGTGGTCACAACTCTTCATGAAGGTTATCAATGAAGAGAGCGATCATATTCTCCTGAGGAAGTAATCTGTTTAGGGAGTAAGTCTTCCCTTTCTATATGGTGATGAAATCTAAGACTCTCACATTTTCATACTATTTTCAATTTGATAGGTTACTAATTTTAAACCTTTTCAGCATTGAGATGAACTAGAAGAGTAATTTCTGATGGAGATTTTCCCATCCCATTATCGACCGTGTGGGGAAAATGGTATACAATAAAAAGGATGGCCCTTGTAGGGTCCATACAAAGAATTTTAGTATCACTACTTCTTATTGCTCAAGAGTTCCCATCAGGGGATCAAAATGGGATACATAGTGCATCAAATGTTTTTATGGGTCACTTGAACCATTGAATATTGGACACGTAGGACTCCCAAAATTTGGCGGCGGTGGAGTGTCACTTACCCAGTCGAGATAAAGTTTTTTTCTGGCTTCATTGGTGGACACTGCTCCTTCACAGCTTCCAATCGAGATGTTCATGACTTGATGGTGTTGATAATACCTTGATGAGTGTTTGGATGAACCTGATCATGGATGGGTGCAGAAATTGGTCAGATTTTATAGACTAGTTCCACCACTATTTTGAATGGATATCTGTTTAGATATTTCGTTGGAGTATTTTCCTAAACCTATTCCAGTTGTCTTCTCTGTGGAGGTAAATCTTGATATCAATCCACGACCGGGTCTAGGTGGGCTGGTGGTCTAGGCGCCATGTTTGAAATTTGTATTATACTTGCTTTAATCATTGAGATTAACTATTTTGGTTGTGGTACACCTACTGAAAGTGTATGTTGAAGCTCTTTCTGATTAACATATTTGATAAGAATTCTACCTCAGAGTAACTCAGTGTTGATTCGCCTCTACTCTTTCATTTATTACTCAAACTAAGTGAATATTTCTTTGATTTTAGTGATATCTTCCACCTCTAAAGGATGAGGTGGGTTGTAAATGACCTTGATTTTATTATTTTATCTTACACAGATTCATTGAGGAGGTAGTATGGGATTGATCGAGGGAGAACCCGAATTCTGGGTGATACTCTAGTTATGGGTATGTACCCTTTCATTATCAGTTTGAATGAAATTACAGGTGTAAAGGTTTGTTTGAGTCATTTTTTGGACCTCTCCCATCCTTTTCGGGATCCTCTTCGAGCTTCTTGGTGAACTGTGACTTAGAGGGTACCTCTATGAAGCCTCATCATATGCATCCCTTATGGGGGAAATGGGTCATGATATAGTATAAACAGGGAGAATTTTCCTCCCATTGTCCTGCATAGGCAGGGAAAGACTACTCTTCTTTGAGGGAGTGGTAGATAAAAAAATACCCCCATACCTATGGGTTGGGGTTTCTCTCGTTCTCTTAATTTTGTACACTGATCAGAATTTTTCAGTAATGTGGGGAATTTTCCATTAAAAAATCCCCCAGACCTGTGGGTTGGTGCTGATCCTGTACAATTGAAATTACTATGGTTGTCACCACACTCTTGATCTCGTGCATCCTTGTTCAAGCATGAGTCGAATATGTTGTCAGGTCTTCATGAAAACTACATTCTTATGAAGACATTAGCAGTGCAAGATTATTGGATTCCCTTAAGTGATAATCCTTCTAAATTTTCGTAGTTTCCTAGATCATGAGATTTTCAATGGATTTCTCTCATCATCCCTGGCGCTTTTGAGAATTTTTTTAAGTATATTCTTTTTAATCATGCTACCTTTCCTGAGTCAAGGCACTACATGATTGCCACCTTATAATAATAAAATTATAGGATTCCCTTTCCAATTGCTTTTTCTGAATGGGTTGTGAGTGGAAATTTAAATACCCATGATTTCCCCACCCCTAGATATTAACACCAAATGGGGTATCTCTAATTAAATGAAAAAAACTATGAAACACATTAAGGAATGGTCAATATATGGCTTGATTCTTAGCTTTCACATCAAACAAACCCAATGTACCTCCCTCTTTTCAAAATTTTCTGACCGTTATGGCTTCTGCAACCACCTCCAATACAACGGTGGACTATCCTGGTGTGTCTCATTGTTCCCCATATGTTTTAGGGTCATGGATATAGGACCCACCATCAGGCTCTTACCCTCTATGGATCATCCCTGATCATATTCTGACAGCTCCTTCCCTGAAGCTTGTTCTTCTTCAAGACCCTCCTTCGATAGCAGATTCCTTCTCCCAGGTACTGGAGGTCCCTATAGGCCCATCTTCCCTTCTGTTTCTCTTGGATCCCTAGTTTTCAACTTTCCTGAAGTGGAATTATCTGTGGCTTCATCACTTTTTCTGTGGACTCAAGTGGGATGATATGTAAAATATTGGCCTCCACTACTGTGGTTTCAATAGGTGGTTTCTTTGGGGGGGTTGGTGTTCACCATCCCATGTCTCCATCCTTAATAATAAAGCCTCCTGCATTGTCCTATCATCGCATGCTAACTTTGTTAAATCTTGGTCCCAGAATCCCAAATCGATCAAGTCCCAGAGGTTCAATCTTTTCAGATGGTCTTTAGGTGTCCACTCAAGTTGGCACTCTCTCTATGCCGAGGTGCGGTTCATCCTCTTGGGGCTCCATATCCCTATTCACAATTTGGAGTTTCTCCATTCGATCAGTGATGCGATGAGAACCTTTTTGTGTGAGGATGATCAATCTCCAATGTTTCTCAATGATTATTCAACAAGGATCTATGTAGAGGTGGATATTTTTGTTCCTCTTACAGACTATGTGCTTCTCAAAGTCTATGCCTCATTCTCATGGTGGAAGAATCTTCTTATGTATTCACCAACTCAATTTTGTTCGTCATTCCAGTTTCAAGGTCACTCCACAAAGGCTTGTAGGAAACATAGGTTTATACCCCAACCTATTAAACATAAATACCCTCCTTCCCCCTCTCCCTCCCTTCCCCTTGTGCAGCCTGAACATGCACTCCCCATAGTTGAACCCAAGTCTCCTTCCCCTCTTTTCCAACCTCCCCCTTTGGCATCAAGTTCGGCCCCCTTTTCTCCCTCATATCCCAGACCTTCAGTTTTTGTTCCTAGCTCTACGAACTCGTACCTACTCTTCCTTCCTTGGCCACCCCTCCATCAAACCTAGATATGATTACCTATCAACCGACTTGATTAGTAATTTATGTTGTATCCTTTCCCCCAAACCCCTGGAGAATCCCCACTTTAGTTCAGTCCCTCCCATACATCCCATAATTATATCCCCACCTAGGTTAACCATTTCCCCTTGGAACTCTCCCCTCAACACCTCCATTTTTTCAACCTTAACCTCTCCAGAGACAGATGCTCAGTCCCCAGCCAAAACTCTTCTTCCTTATCCCCCTAGTGGTATCCAAACTAGATCTCAGAAGAAATCTTCCTCAGCCGCAAGAGCCTCCTACTTCGCTGCCCCACCTTCAGCTTGCGCCAAAGACAAAAAAAACCCATCTTTCAACGATTTACATTATTCATTCGAATTACTTTGGACTTGGTTCTTGTGGTAAAATAGATTTTATTTCCAATGGAATCTCTAGATAAAACTCCTCTTTAGCGGCTACCTTTGAACCTAAACAACCGCATACCAAACTTTATACTTTTACTCACATAATAGGAGTTCACAATTATCTTCATGAGGCCCCCCAAGATCAGAATATATGGATATTCTGGAGGTCGAACATCTCAGTGAAACAGATCAATTTTCTGAGAATTTTCTCACTATAAAGATCTTCAAGGGTGTTTATATAGTATTGTTCTCATTTTTCTATAAAAATTGATATGTGCAAGATCACAGGGTACTATGGAATGGCCTAGAGGGCTTCAAATCCAGGTGACATTCCTTGGATTGTGTTAGGATACTTCATCATCATCATGGATAGCTCTGAAAAGAAGAGTCTTGTTGTTCATCCTCACAAAGACAGTCACGAGTTTATTTCTTTGTGGCATGTAATAGCCTTACCGATATGGGCTTCTACGGTGATCGCTTCACCTGGTGAAACAATCAGAAATGCTCTAATCGTACGTGGTTCCAATTGACCATTTCCTGGCCAACTTATCAAAAATATCATCCTACCTTGATGCCAAGTTTATCCATCTTCCTAGAAATCTTTCTGATCACTCTCCCCTTGTGGTTACACTATCTGATGGAGTGATCAACTGTAAAGACCTGGAATCTCCATGTATTTTTTTAAAAAATAAATGGCTATTTTACGAGTCCAAGAAAATTGAAAGCACATGATTCTGAGGCCCGGTGTGCCCGGAATCAATTTCTGAAGTTTTGTTTAGGAACGTTCAGTAAACGTACGAGCGGGTTTTTCTAACTTTTGAACACGTGCTCAGAATTGAAATCTGAGGGAACCTTTGAACTCGCACCATATGTATTCACTGAAGGAGACTTTCACCTCGACAACAGATGGTCAAGGGTGAAAGTTAGTTTTTGGGTTTTTCTTGTAAATAATAAAATAAAATAAACACACGATATATTTTATTTTGTTGTAACCACCCACCATGTGGATGCTCAGGGGTGGGGTGCGCTGGAACTAAACCTCCATGTGGAAGTTGAGAAATGGGGACCGCCAGAACTTAACCTCCCATGAGAGGTTATGGTGGTGGGGACCACTGGAACCTAGCCTCCCATGAGAGGTTATGGTGGTGGGGACCACCAGAGGGAGAAACCCCTCAAATCTCCTCTTAATGAGGGAATAACCTCTCAACCCCCCTCATTATTGTGAAGAAGCCTCTTGACTTCCTCCACATTAATTGTGCCAATGCACCCACGTTTAATTGCGCCAATCCTCATGCCTTAATTATGCCAACACACCAATTCATTGATCCAATTTAATTAATCCAATTAGAATTGTTCCAATGATTAAATAGGGGAAACACTATTTACTATATTGGGTATCTCTTTTATTTTGGTGGGTTCTTATTTTCGAGAACATTAGTTGGAAAAGGAAAGAGAGATATTGGTGGGAGAAAACTCTCCAACGAAGAACGCCAATGAAGAATGCTGACCCCGACATCGAGATTCTTCCTCGAGACTTCCTCTGACATGGGACATCTTCGACTGTGACGAACCGACGTGAAAACCGATGATCGAGGAAAACGCCGACAACACCGATGTCCGCTTTTTACCAATGATTCATCTTCTTATATGTGACTCCGTCAACGTATCAGCCCGAGGTAGGGGTTTAATTCTATTTGATTGTGACTTCCAAATTACACCCCTTATGTTTCTTTTGCGGGATGGGAAGAATCTTTGCGGGAGGGTTTGATGTGCTTCGTTCTTATGAACCAGTTACTACCTCTCTAATGCGAAAGGTGCAGGACAAACTAACAAAGCACGTCCTCTCGGTAACCCTTTTGTTGATTTTTGGAGTTCTTAGAAATGGAGGAAGGTGATGAAGGCGATGACACCGCCACCCGAGGGCTCCATGACTCGCGCCGCCCTTGCGACGCTCCGGGCTCCTGGACGAACCGGCCTCACGCCGCCGCCGGCCGAACTGGCCCTAAGCCGTGTCGCGCCCCGTTCGTGCCACACCCCTGTTGCACCGCCCTCCAGCTGCCCTGGCCTCCCGGCCGAAGTGTCCCTCGGCCACCCCGGCCTCCCGGCCGAGCCTCCCTGGCCACATCGTCCGTCGGCCGCGCCGCCCCGGCCGCTCCGACCTTCCGGACGAACCAGCCCCGGTCGCGCCACCTACAGGTTGAACCGGCCCCGACCACGCCACCCCCGACCTCCCAGCCAAGCCGCCCTAACCGCGCCATCTTTCGGACGAGCCGCCCTGGCCGCTCCGGCCTTCGGGCCGAACCGGCCCCAACCGTGCCACCCGCTGACCGAATCGGCCCCATCCGCGCCACCCCAGCCTCCGGGTCATGTCGCCCCGAGCCACGCCCCTGTGACCCTCTATGCCGAACTGGCCCCATTCCCCGGGCCGAGCCATCCTCGCAGAGCCCTTCGGGCCGAGCCGCCCACATGATGCCCTCTGGGCCGAACCGCCCTCTCGCCGACCCGTGACCGGTCCGCGCCCTCGTGGCCGGTCAGCGCCCTCACTGCTCTTCATGGCCCCTTGTAGCCCTCGCGGCTACCGGACCGCCCAGCGGACGGGGCCTGACCCATCGGGTCAGGCCAGGTCGACCCATTCCAGGTCAGGCCAGGTGGGTACGACCGGGTCGGATCGGACCCCGGCCCACTACGACCCGTTAACTTCTTTTGGCCATAACTTTGGCAATGGACGTCCGTTTGACAAACCATCAGTGATGCTAGAAATCTAGGGGCGATTCGGTCCCTTTGAGTATACCCCATTGAGTTTTGAATTGATATTGGGAATGAACAAGATGGATCAAGCACGAATCCAACAGGGCCCCTAAGACTAAAAAGTTAATAACCCATAGACCGGACGTCTGATTGGCGCGCTGTCTTTTGCGTTGAGACCCCTATTACGTGGTGGAACTTTGAGATACTTTTTCGTGGGGCTTCGTGATTGTTGGAGTATCTACCAGTATCTTATCGAGCGGAACCTCCTAGAGACAAGTGTGCATAGTGCAGAGACCTAGTAGCTGGCTGAGACCTGCTGACTGCTGACCGTATTGACTCGTAGTGACTCGACTAGCCCAGTAGAGAGCGCCTTGGTGTCACGACAGACCCACGGTGGGGAGCGCCTCTGCGTGATGCGGCAGACCCACGGTACTTGATAGGAGGAGTACCTCAGCAGGCTAAGAGGGGGAGCGCGCTTGGTGACGCGGCACACCCACGGTGGGGTGCGGCTTGGTGACGCGTCAGATCCACGGTACTCGATAGGAGGAGTACCTCAGCAGTCCAAGGATAGTGGGAAGCGTGCTTGGTGACGCGGAAGGCCCACTATACTCGATAGAGGAGGATTTCTCCAATACCCAAGGTGTTCGACAATGTGAATGAGGATGTTACTTGATACTACCCCTAGAATAAAATCTGGGTTGAGCTGTCGGTACTTATGTCTTTTCATTATTATTGAGATGGATTACTTGATAACTTAGGTATATGTATGGGAATATATCTAAGTGGGGTTATATGTTTATTTTCTTAATATTTGGTTTATCCTTGTTGGATTTTGAGAGACCTTTAGGGTCTCAGGGTTCCTACTGAGTATCGTTATACGCACCCCTGCACGGGCTATGCCCGCACCTTATTGTGTTGGATGCAGACGACGAAAAACGCTGACTGAAGCTGAGAGTACCAGGACTAAACGGTACCCGGAGGTGGACCATACGACATGTCGGTATATGGAAGATACAGACAGACGAGGAGTACTGAGGAGGCGATCTATACCTACCCATCAGGTAGGATCCCTGGACATGTTATCTCATGTGGTGGAATGCAATGAGTTAGTACTTTAGTGAATATGGGATGAGGCTACATTCGATCAACTCGCTTCTAAAAATAAAAACCTTGATGTAAGGTTGCTAGAATAGGAACGATCAATACGAGAGAAATCCAGGTTGAGATGGGTTGCTGAAGTCCACAAAAATACAGCATTTTTTCATGCTTATGTTTGAGAAAAGAAACGACACATCAAACCCAACCTTCGGTTGGATGATGGTACCTTTACAAAAATCCACGATGTGATTGGGTCCACGGAGGAGTCTCACTTTCGGGCTCTTCGTGCCAGTCCAGAGACCCGCATGCAAGGAGGCTACCTGAGGGGATCCTCTGAGCTCTTCGACACCCTGCCCTACTTCGTTTTTACCAACGACAATATCTGCTTCAAAGCTATTCCAGAAGAATTGTAAATTCCTGAATTTGTGAAAGCTCTTAACCCTGATAGCTCTCCAGGACCCAAAGGTTTCTCAGGTTTCTTCTGCATGGACTCCTGGTATATAGTGAGAAAGTAGGTTGTCTATGTGGTTCAAGACTAGTGGTCACCTCCCTCGGGTTGCTTGTGCCACTACCCTTGTTCTCCTGCCGAAGATCAAGGACCCCTCCGATCTCAAGAATTATAGAACCATCATTATGTGTAACTTCTATTATAAGATATTTTCATGTGTTATTAAGAAAATAATTTCAAATTAGCTTCCTTCATGGTTCTCCAAAGAGTAGTACTGGTTCCTCAAAGGGAGATCCATCCAGGGAATGATTGGTGTGGCATAGGAGATGATTGTTGGGTCGGAAACAGATTGGTTTCAAATATAAACTTAGTTGCGACAACAAAAATTTGTGAGAATCGCTAATGTAAACGAAGCGCCAAACCAAACAGCAGAATAACAAATGTGGACAAAAATTTTAACGTGGAAAAACCCTCCTTTCGAAGGATTAAAAACCATGGGGCAACTCCGAGAAAATTCACTATGAATCAAATAGTACAAAAATCCAAGTTAAACCCGAAACTTGAATCGCAAATACAGCATAAACACCTGTGCGAAAAACCACACCCTGATATGCCTTCGTCACCTCTCTGATAATAGTCTCGTGACAATACGTCACCCTTCGGAGATCAAAATCGAACTTGCGGCGTCGTTGCAGCACCTCGTTGCACAACCTGATTTGCCGCTGCTCGCTGCCGCCCACGCCCTAGAAAACAGTCACTCAAGTATCTGCTCTCCTTGGGTTGTCGAGCACCACCAAATTGTCACCTACCTTGATTCGCTGCTCCCCCTTTAATAGGCTCCACTGTTTCCTTTTTCAAATACAGATAAGATATGAAAATATAATATCTTAAATCATCAAATCACCATGTATCTGTCATGTTAAGATTTAAACACTTATCTCATCTAAATAGATAAGATATATCTCCCCATGAGATACACATGCAGCCTTATCTGAGTGATATGATAAAAGATATCTAATATTTAAAAACACATCTCAAATCTGGAAACACCAAGATGCGGGCTGAACCCTAACAATCTCCCCCTTCAGCCCATCGAAGAAAGAGATCGCATCCAACAAACTCAGTTGGAAAGAAAACCGGTTGGTATCACACCAACCGCCATCCTCTACAGAAAATATGACATCCCTCTTTTGCATCTCTGACGGAAACCTGAAAGCTCCCCCTGAAAAAGAAATCCAAATGCCGATGTCTTCTTCATACTTATGTCTGCACCACTAATACCAGAATCAATAATATCTGGCTCCCCCATAACTGTGATCGCCACATAATCTTGAGCACCTGCAGGAATTACTTGCTCCCTCTGCTCAACATCCTTCGAGCAGTCAAAAACACTTAGCACATCACCTCGATCTTTGATTTCCATTCTTTCTTCAATAGTGGCACTCTCTGAAGAAAAAGAATCATGTGTAAGATCTGAAACACCTGCCCTGACATGCTTCGGCTTCCAAACCTCCTTCAACTTAGTTGACGGTCTTCGACTTATGCACGACGATCGCCACTGCCACAAATCTGACGAAGTCCTCTTCGCAACTGGATTCGTCACATCACCACAAATGCCTTTACATCTGTCCTGTAAAGCATGTCATCCATTTTGCCGCACGCATAAATCATCGAGCCTCTGGACAAAGTCCATCTTCCACCGCTAAACGAACTCCTGAATCCATCAGTATCAAGAGAACTAGCAGATGACAAATTATGGAGAATTCCTGGCACATGTCGCACATCCTTCAATGTCAGTGTACAACCTGCATTCATAGTGATACAAATATCGCCAATACCAATGACATCAGCAGAATCTCCATTTCCCATCTTCAATCTACCAAAGTCACCTTCTTCATATGAAGAAAATAGTTCATTCTTTGGTGAAATATGGTATGATGCTGCTGAATCAACCACCCATTCGGTGTACAAATCTGACCTGCGACAATCAATGCCAACTGAAAGTAAATCACCCTCACCCTGAACAAGACTTACGCCGATATCCTCAGAATCGGTGTCGTGCGCATTCTTTTCCTTCTTAAGCTTTTTCAATTCATAGCAGCGTCTCTGCACATGACCCTCCTTGTTGCAAAAGAAGCATTTTACCTTTCTTCTTGTCTTTGACCGACCTCTTTGACTACCGCGTCCATCTGCCACAGCCAGAGTACCACCATTACCTGAAGATTCACCATCATTGGTCTTTCGTCGAGTCTCGTTCATCAACAACGATGAAATCACATCACCCAACTTCAGTGTGTCTTTCCCAAACAACAATGTGGTGACAAGATTATCATATGAATCAGGAAACGAACCCAAAAGAAGCAAAGCTTTGTCTTCTTCTTCAATTTCAACAGGTACCGTGTTACCTTTATCATCAATCTTGACCACCACGGAGGATAGCTCCGTCAGATGTTTGGTGAACTCGTCCAGATGGTTACCTAAATCTCCATTCTCTGGCATTCGCAAACGATACAACCGTTTCTTCAAATATAAACGAGTTGTGAGGGATTTTGATTTATACCTGCTTTCAAGCTTCGCCCAGATCTCCTCTGGATCTGTCAGATTCATCACTTCCCGCAGTGTATTATCAACAAAATACATCTGAATCGTGCTTGTCGCCAACTCTCGCATATCCTGCCAATCATCATCACTCATCGTCTCTGGCTTCTCTGATTTTTTCTTCAACGCCTTCATTGTCTTCTCACGGACCAAAATATTTTTAACTCTTTGCTGCCAAAGTGTAAAATCATTTTGCCCGTTGAACAGTTCAATGTGAGCTGAAATCCCACGGCGTGAATCCCCCATATTAATCAGTAAGAAGACACGGATAACCTCCTCTGATACCAGATGTTGGGTCGGAAACAGATTGGTTTCAAATATAAACTTAGTTGCGACAACAATAATTTGTGAGAATCGCCAATGTAAACAATGCGCCAAACCAAAGAGCAGAATAAAAAATGTGGACACAAATTTTAACGTAGAAAAACCCTCCTTTCGAAGGATTAAAAACCACGGGGCAACTCCGAGAAAATTCACTATGAATCAAATAGTACAAAATTCCAAGTTAAACCCGAAGCTTGAATCGCAAATACAGCATAAAAACCTGTGCGAAAAACCACACCCTGATATGCCTTCGTCGCCTCTCTGATAATAGTCCCGTGACAATACGTTACCCTTCGGAGATCAAAATTGAACTTGCGGCGTCGTTGCAGTACCTCGTTGCACAACCTGATTTTCTGCTGCTCGCTGCCGCCCACGCCCTAGAAAACAGTCACTCAAATATCTGCTCTCCTTGGGTTGTCGAGCACCACCAAATTGTCACCTTCCTTGATTTGCTGCTCCCCCTTTAATAGGCTCCACTGTTTCCTTTTTCAAATACAGATAAGATATGAAAATATAATATCTTAAATCTTCAAATCACCATGTATCTGCCATGTTAAGATTTAAACACTTATCTCATCTAAATAGATAAGATATATCTTCCCATGAGATACACATGCAGTCTTATCTGTGTGATATGATAAAAGATATCTAATATTCAAAAACATATCTCAAATCTGGAAACACCAAGATGCGGGGTGAACCCTAACAATGATTAGGGATATTAACACCATATATTCGGGTTCCCATGTCATCATAAAACTGGACATGGAAAAATCCTACGATATGCTTGAATGTAATATTATCCTCGAGTATCTCTCATGCCTGGGTTTCTCTGTGTGGGCCTCAGATCTCCTCTATAGGTGCTATTGCTCTCTGTGGTTTAGTATCTCCTTCATGGGAAAGAAATGTGGCTTCTTCAAATATACATGGGGATTAAGTCAAGGTTACCCACTATATCCCACTCTATTTATCTTAATGTAGTATGTAATCATTCTATATATCAATAGGAACCACCAGGTTGGCAAGGTTTTGCCTTTCGGATGAAAGAAACATCATAACGGAGTCACTCACATAATGTACGACGATGATATTATCATTTTTTTCGATGGATGTAAAAGATATTTCTGAGGAATCAATGAAGTCTTTGAAGAGTACTTTAAGTGGAGTGGGAAATGGATAAATCGTGAGAAGAGCAACATTTACCTTTTGTCACGGTGCCCGAAAAGGCGGGTTATTTACCTGGAATGAAAATTGGGCATGCAGCGGCATACTTTTTCAATGGAATATCTTATCACCCTGTTGTCTTCCTCTGTAGTTCAAATCCAACACTTCAACGGGATTATGTGCAAGATTACGGGACAAATACCCCCCTTTGGATCTCGATCCACCAACATATTGAGCACCTGCAGGTGTTCAACCGTTGTATTATTGGTAGACGCGACATTAATTTGTGGCATCAGAACTGGGCCGGTGTCTTGTTGGGTTTCCCTGGGTGTCTGACTCCAGACATGACCTTCAGAAAATCATGGAATTAACCAAACTTCACCCAGGAGGTCCTAAGAAATGAGTCTCATGTCATCTTCGATCATATTGATTTGAATAAAGACGAAGATAAATTCATTTTTGTGGGTTCATCGTCTGGTGTTTTTTCAACTAGATAATTCTGTCAGCTCTGTTCTCCTATCACCGAGTAGAACAGCTGGGGTGACCAGCTTTGGTGAAATTCTATTCCTGCATAAATGAACATTTTGTTCTGGAGCATCTAGAGTAATGCGATCTCTATGGATGACCATGTCAAGCGGACCCGCATCAACATAGCTTCAAGATGTCTTTGCTCTAGAAAACCCTGCGAAGAGTCATCGGGTCACATTTTCTTCGAAAGAGACCGGTCTTTCATGGTATGGATAACCTTTGGAGAGATCATCAACATCTCCCCTCATTTTCCTTCTCATGACTCATTCTTTACATGATGGTTCCAAGGGGTGGTGAACAATTTCCATGATATAAAGGAGCTCATTGCGGCTAGCTGTTGGTGCGTTTGGTGGGTGAGAAACTCTACTCAATATGAGGGTACCTCTTGTTCGCTGTTGGACCTTGTGTCTAAGGTCAAGTACCCCCTCGTTGATCTTACTCCCCTTTCCAACATCCAGTCTGACACACCTTCTATAAGGCTCTTCATGCGTAATCGGCCTCCGCATACTCCCATCCTGCATGGACCCCAAGACCACTGAGTCTATTGGCGTCCTCACAGTCGGTGCTTCAAACTCAACCCTGATGGAGCATGTAGTATGGGAATTATTCATATAGGAGGTGGTCTTGTATGGGACACCAAGTGAAATTTGATCATTACCTTCTCTACTCACTATTAACTAGGTGATTCCCTCCAGGATGAGGCGAGGTCGACACTTATAGGCTTGCAGCGCTGCATCTAACGCAACATTGGCTTGGGTGCTCTAGAGATGGACTCTATGATCATCTAGACCTCCCTAATTATCAATGGAAATACCACATGGACAATTTCTTATCCCATTCTCAATTTCATTAACCTCATCAACCTCATCAACCTCATCAACCTCATCAACCTCATCAACAACCACATGGATATCCAATAGTATGGTGCGAGGGAAACAATGTTGCTGATTTCCTGCCTTCCAGAGCACAAGTAGATACCTCTATCATGTGATTATCCAAAATGGGTAATTTTCCTTCTGAGGGAACCAACCTAGTCTAAGGGGATGCCCTCGGGCTTCACCACTTCATACCCACATAGTCCCCTGTTCCCTTTTTTGTTCGCAGCCTTGGCCTTTCTCTGTTTTCAAATTTTTCTTCAACAAAAATAAAAAAAAAATTATGGTGGTATTAAGGCATGCTGACTAAATATCTTTTTATATATTCTATGATTATAGTCGTTGTCAAGAGGAGATGGATTCCAAGTAAATTTGGTGATGAAGCTCCCCCAATATTTTGACAAGGTCTTCATACCCATCATAAGGTAATAATTTCTCTTTTAGGTGGAAGAGAGTTTTCCAAAGATTGAGATGGATATTGGGTATATATTCTTTTGATAATGCCACTAGAATGTCAAACTAAGAAGTAAAGGAGGTTCAAAAAATAATTTGTATATCGTCCTTGGACAATTTTCTTCTAAGGAGAAACATATCCTTTGGTTCTTCCAGAGAGTCCTCTACATGATCTTCCTAACACGGGCACTTCTCGGTTGTTGTGTCACAAGTAGTAGGGCCTGTAGGTGTCTCGTTGGTATGAGAATGGTCTTGGGATGGATCAAAGGATAAGCGTTGTCCCAAGCCATCTCATGGTTTAGAAAGGATGTTCCTTGTCATTTATAAGGCTTCTAACATGTCCAATCCTATATTTCCAAGATCCTCAACATACGAGGGCTTTCTCATATTTGACTTGGTAGGGGGGGTATTTTCTTGCCAACACGAGATGTCATTAAGGGGAAAACCTTCGCACATAGTGCCACAATGGTGAGTACTACCATCATAGCTCGTTGTTCGAATTCATGGAGAGTTTATACAGTATATACCTTGTGGATGACCTTCAAGGTAGATGATAGCAAGGGGGTCTTCTTGCTAAAAAGAGATGTCACTGCGAGGAGGGTCTTTAAAGATAGTGTTATAATGGTGAGGACTACCATCATAGCCTGATATCCGACTGTAGGGAGAATTTATGAAACATATACCATGGGGAGAACCTTTAGGATGGATGTTAGAAAGGGGAGGACATTCCTGCTAAAATGATATGTCAGTGCAGGGAGGACCTTCACAGCGCATACCACAATGGAGATAACTACCATCATAGATCGATGTCCAACTGCTTAGAGAATTTGTGCAGTGTATACCATTGGGAGGACATTCAGGATGTACGCCAGTAAGGGGGGACCTTATTACTGAAATGAGATGTCACTACAGAGAGGACCTTCATGACACATGCCACAATGGCGAGGAATACCATCATAGATCGATGTATAACTTCAAGGAGAATTTCGGTAATGTATACCATGGGGAGGACCTTCAAGGAAGATACCAGTAAGGGGATGACCTTATTACTGAAATTATATGTGACTATGGGGATTACTTTCGCAACACATGCCACAATGAAGAGGACTACCATCATAGATTGATCTCCAATTGTAGGCAAAATTGCGGCAGCGTATACCCTTGGGAGGACCTTCAGAGAGGACAACGGTAAGGGTAAGACCGTCTTGATGTTCAAAAATATATCCACGAGGAGGTATAACATGACTCTCATCAGGATATAGGATATTATGATTGATTATTTCATTCCCATGAAGTTATCCTTCATAGTAGATTCTCTAGGGAGGTCCTCCAGAACTTTTAGTAATAATGTTGCAGGGAGGACCTTCACAACTTCTATTTCCAGTTTATTAATTTTATAATGGATCAGCATGATCGTAGTAAAATTGGGATATTTTTTTTTATTTCTTCAATAAAGATATCTTCCAGTAGTGCAAGGTCATTAATCTTCTCTTCATTTTTCATCTACCTTTGGTGAAAATTATTTTTAGGTTCTCTCTTGCAGGAAACTGGGCTGATTGTTGTTGAAAACGACCTTCATATATGGGTGTCTATTCTAATGGATCATGTAGTGTTATCTGGATTAGCCAATAAGATTCCTAAATTATGGTAGGGATATATGCCTACTCTAGAGGGATACCAATGTGGATCGGTGTCGCCCAGTTTTAATGAGTAATTTTTCCCGATCCTGTTGTCCATTTATCACGAAATATTTCCAATGGCCCTCTTGGATGGGAATGAGGATGCATGTCTACTCTTGAGTGACAACCTCATTGTGTGGATAAGTAACCCCAATTAGGTAGTCGATACATAGGGCCCAACTCCTTGCTATAACTAGGGATGTGATTATATATTGGAAGGTCTATAGAGTAAGGTGAGGAACTGATTTCCGATCCTCCATCATTGCTAAGATGTGTTGAGAGATGTACATGGAAAGAACAATAATATATTCCCATTCCAGTGTCGGAGTAGAAATATGTCCCTACTTTGGTCCACTATTTCCTTCCAATATGTATTGACAATCCTTTTATGTGTGGGGTAGATATATGAGTCTGGACCTAACTTATAACAGAGATACTCCGACTACATTATCCATTTGCCACCATATTTGACTAATGTGATTCATATTTGTGAGTAGGTATTTTCATCTCCTCATTAGTTTCTATAATATTTTACTGATGGGCTTGATATTTATTTGCCTGAATTTTCCTCTACTCGTTTTCTATCATTTTTGACTAACGGGCTTCATGTGCATTGGTCAGGATATGCATCTATCAATTATTGGACGCCCTATTTAGATGAAAGGATTTGTGTGTGTTGGATGGGATTTTCATATTCTTATTTTTGGGTTCCTCCCTAATTGGCTAACGGGGTTCATGTATGTTGGTAGGGATATGCTTACACCTATATTTTCTACCCTATTTTCACAACAGGTCTGGCGAATAGTAGCATGAATTTTCCGCTGCCCTTAATTTGCTATCGTATTTGGCTGATAGGCTTCATAAGAGGGAATATGAATATAAGTCTTCCTATAGTGTGATATCATACATTCATGGAGAGATTGTTTAGTATGATTGATCATGATGGACTATTCCTGATTTTCTAATCATCACCCTTTGTTGGCCGCCGGATGAAACTGGTTTTATTTAACTTCAGTGGGGATCCATGGGGTGATATCCTCTTTATGGAGAGGATGTTGGGTCGTGTAGTGTTAGTGACGATGAATTCTAGAAGGGGCCCTTGGGTGGGACCCCTGTGCTACTGGGATGAGGTCTTTGGTGATGAATTCCTCATCCTATCTAAGGTAAGGGAGGAACTGATTATCACGTTCCTATGATAGGCTCCCAAAATAATTTCATACAGCTAATGGATGCATCTGGTTCTGTACAACCGACCATTGTTGGGACGACATATTGGGATGGATTCATATATTGGAGGGTCTATCTAGCTGCCTCTAGGGTGGGGAGAGTACCATTCTTGTGGTATTCCCTAACCAGTGCATTTTAAACGTAGTGTTGAAGATGCTTGGTGGGTGATGACAACCTCAGTTTGGTTGGGGACCCGATTGGTATACTGGATATAGTGCATGTCTATGAAAACTGGTGATATTACACTGGATCAAAGATATCTCTAAAGAGTTCATGAAATATATGTGACAAATACAAACAACAATACTTCATAAATGTTTCATCTCATGATTGTATGCATCAATAATAGTCTCATTTTCCACTTTCTCTTTATGGATGTGAAAGGGGAATAATGCAAGGTAACACTGCCACCTGGGTTATGGGTTCACAACGGGTTCACCATTCTGATTCCAAAAAAGGTCTTTTGGGCCTGAGTGGTTGATTGTACAAAGTTAAATTGTGTGCAATCACTGACATTGGTTAAACAACTTTGAAAGGTATCCAATTTTTTTTTCATGGAGATAGAAATTCCCAACCACTCTTATATCTTGGATGACTCATGGAACTACTTTCCAAAGGCATGTGTTCATTAGGTAACATGGAAAAAAAATTAAATAAATTACATTATTTGAGAGGATGGGATGTCAGGATAATCATACCCTTTTTGGGAAACCTATTCCCTATTCATGGACTCTCTTATAGATTTAATATATGTTCATGAATCCTTTTTTCATTCCCAAGTGTGTATAATACATATTACCCTAATGTAACGATTATTCATTAATACACATCAGTTCAGAATCATTTTTATTCATATGAGGTTCTCCAAAAATTGGGATATCTATATGTATCTGAGTTTCTCCATCAACGGTACCATTTTTATGAATAGTTCAGATTTTCTTTGGTCGTTTAGTTGGATGATTCTAGTTTTAATCCTCGCTTTGAGGTACTCTAAAGTTTACCATCATCCAGGGGAGAAAATTTGTTTTGATATCTAGATCGAACCCATAAGAAGGGATTCCTACATATCCTTGTGAGAATAATCTGAACCCATGTAGTTCTATTCCACTTATCGGGGCACATCATAATTTAAGGTCACGTGACAAGGACCCAACCATGTAGTTTAACGTCATGTGGAGAGGTTGAACAGGTTAATAGTACTTAGTCAATGATGGTGTGGGACTTACACCGAGGCAGCATTGGGGACCCAAAAGAGATATGGCCCCCAGGGTGGATATAAACCTTCTAGGGATGTGGCCTTGAGAACATTGGGGTGGATTTGGGTTTTGGGTTTGGACCTCAGAGAGGATTTCTACATAACTGAGTTAGTTCAGAATCAAATCACCTATAGTTTGGTAGGTTGGGGATTAAACCTTAAAGGAGGGCTGAGCGGTCAGGGCTTGCACATTGAAGCTTCCCATTTGAGGAGGCACGATCATTATTATACTCATGGTATTCCCTTCTAGTTTTACTTCATTGGGAATATGTCCCGTTGAATGTTGAAATATGGTTTTGGGGATAATAACCTATAGGTGGACCATCTGGTGCATATGGTTGGGGCTTATGCATGGAAATAACCCATTTGGGGATGAATATTATTGGGGAATACACCATATAGGTGGACCATTTGAATGGAAGTTGGGTCTTACATCTATGGAGAGGGCCCATGGATTTGGGTGAAGTTGGGGGTTATACCAATTATGAGGACCACTTGAGGTTTGGGATCATATAGATGTCATGATCGACACTAACCTCTAAGACCATGTGAGTCATACTCGGCGTGAGAAAAAAGAGGAATAAATATATCTGAAGATCACATGATTCCACTCCATATGCTAGTGGATGAGGTGGTGAAGACCAAAGAGAGAGGGAGAGGGCGTTGAGTGTTCACATTTCTAGTTTTATTTTGGTAAATGGGGTAGCCACATATGGTGATATATTTGGATTTGGCTTGGGATGAGGAAAAGTAGAGGAAAAGTGCCACCTCCCGCGAGAAAGTCCAGGCACATACTCTAGGAAGGATGCCGAAAAATTGGTTCTATGGGGGGAGGATCTCATTCCATGTCAAATGGAAAGGAACGTATGACCCCCTCTATGCCTTCCCGGAATAGGGATGTTCACGTGAGCATCCTAAGGTTGGAACCTGCGTTACCATGAGAATTTAAATCCAAGTAAATTATGAGGGTCCACCTTACTATGGTGGTTACCCATGTGACTCCACATACCACGAGTATGTAAAAATGATAGGACATGAAAATGTGCCCAATGATCTTATCGTACATGTCAGGTGGCTTTAGAAGGGGACTTCCCATAATATTGTTAGACTCATTCACAGAGGGGCCAACATAGTGGTCGATGACATGGAAGAAGGGAGTGATGAGAGGTAGAGAATATAATACCCTAGGATTCCCCATTACACATAGCAGTTTCTTAGGCAGGATGGGGTTCCCTCTGCGTATCATGTTACTATGTGGGTTAGGGTACCGTCTACGTAGCATTGTGCTATGCGGACCTAGGTTTTTCCGGTGTAGTGTACTGATACGCGAGGCTAGGTTACATCCACGTAGTGTGTTGCACCATGGATCTAATTTCCTCCCATGTTGTATTTTTTTCATGTGGGGTTGAGTTCCTATAATATAGAATTTGGCTTCAAAGGGCAGGGTTCTTCCCACATATTATTTTTCTGTGCGGGTTACTTATCGGCCAAGGGGACATCCATTTATGTCATGGAGAATGGTGTCTTCAATTGAATTTTTGACTTTGTGTAAGGATAGACCATTTATTACTTCTTCTTTACTACTATGCGACGGATTTTTACCTGTAGGGAATCGATGGTGAGGATTCAATTTTTTTGTTTCCTCATTGATCGTCTCCTCTAGCTCACTTCGCTTGGGTCTCATTGGTTATCTTTTCAATCCCCCTTGGGGTCTATTTATAAAAGATGGTAGGGAATGGATAATGGAATGCCCGGTCATCCATGCTGGGCCATGAAACATATTTTGTGGGATCCCATAGAGAATTCCATGTCCTGCAAATGACTTAGTCAGCAGGGAGAAGTTGTTTACAGAGGGGGGCATATCGTTTGTTGGGGAAAAAATCACCACCCGTCCCCATAAATGACATTTCTTTGTTCACAGGCACATGTAGTACCGCATCATCCAACAAAATATTTAGTTCATCAGGATGGTCCATCACGGGGGTAGAAATTACCGCTTGGAACTGCAAAATATTTTCATTCGTGGGGAATTTCGTGAAAAGAAGGAACACGACACGGAGTGGCGGTTCGCTAAGTGATTTTTACTTCACGGAATCAATCTGTCCTTCATGGACCCCCCTTTGGAAATTTTTCTTCAATATTATTATAGGTTTTATTTCACCCATTGCTGGGGTCGATGGAATTAATATCTTCTTAAGTGCTGAATTTTTAGGATCCAATACTGTAACAATAGTATTATTAATTATTATTATTATTATCACATTTATTTTTTAAACTATAAACATTATATGTTTTTTTTATAAAGAATATAAATTTATTTTATAGTTTATATTATAGAAATATTATATTAAATTTTTTTATTATATATTTATGTTTTTAATTATAAATATTTATATTATATCATGTATACACACATATATATACACACAAAATTAAATATATTTATATAATTGTAAATTTATAAAATAATTATAATATAAATATATATATACTAAATTAATTTATAATTGATATGATATACTAAAATGTAAATAATATAATTATATAATATAAATTAATTTTAATATAATAATTTTTTTAATATATATATATAATATAATTATATAATATATATATTTTTATTTTTATAAATTTTTTTCTAAATTATAGACACTTATATACATAATATATTATAAATGTATTTATATATAAATATACAAAAAAATGTATTTAATATAACATATGTATAATATAAATCATAATATAAATGTATTTAATAAATGTACAGTATTTATAAAACCACATATAAATTTTATATATTTAAATAAATATATTTATAATTACATTTATATTATGTATACCAATATTAATATATTTATACATTTTTTATATGTATAAGTATTTATTTAAAGTATTTAGGTAATCTGTTTAAATATATTTATATAATGTGTTTACGTAATACACCCCGCTCGATATAGAAATATATTATAAAATTTGAATTTATATGGGATTTATTTAAAAAAATAGACAGGGGTAAAACCCCCTCTAATATAAGGGATTAGTTTTCATTGATGAACCCCCTCTAATTTAAAATATTAGTGTCGGTTCATGAACCCCCTCTAATCTAAGGGATTAGATGGGGTTGTCAACCCCCTCTAATTTAAGATATTAGAGGGGTTATAAAGCCCAACTATTTCCTTAAAATAAAAATTCTATTATATATATATATATATCTTATGAAATAAAAATGAATATTATATATATAGCACCTCTAAAATCCAAAAAATATATATTATATATATAGAACCTCTAAAATTCAACTAAATATATAGTGCCATTAATTATTAAATTAGCGGTGGTTTTGAAATACCAACCTCTAAAATCCAACCACATATTTAAAAAAATAAAGATACAAAATTTAGAGGGGGTTATGAACCCCCTATAAATTTTATTATGAGCATAGGTTGTGCATAACCCCTCTAATTCATACAGAAAATGAATTTAGAGGGGGTTGTTCATAACCCCCTCTAAAAAACAATCGGTGATCTTCTATTTTTTATGGTGGTTGTTCTTGTTGATCCTGGTGTAAGGTTTACTATTTGGTATTAGTAAAATGAACTATACAAACTAGAGAACTAGATTAGATGTTCTTCCTACCATCATGTTGTCTGCCTCTCCTTCAACGGTGTCAGCCCTAGTGTTAAGACCAAGTTGATGATGATGGTATGTATTTTCAAAGGTTATATTTTTTTGTCAAGAAAGTTTAAGATGAAATATGAAATGGAAATCACCTCACTTTTTTGTTGTCAAAAATCATATTGACCATTGCTTTCAAAATAATCGAACTCGCTTTATCCATCATAACAAGAAGAAACTATTTGGAAGAAAAGATTTTTATCAGACTCACCATGGGTCTAGAATATGAGAAGATCCTAATAAGGATTTGATTATCATTGGATTCACTTTGAATTTTATAAGAGGGAAGTGTTTCTTTTTTTGAAGTATCAGAGTCTTCATGAATACAATAAAATTAAAAGTGATGATGCTTTGGTGATATGTATTTCTCCTAAATCATAAGTTGATTAAAGAACTTATTATGAAATATTTTTCAATGAAATGGGGAAAGAGATATTCCATATCATACTTAGATTTATTATATCAATGTGGAAGATAAGAAAGAGATGTTATAGCTCAAAAAGGAATCATACCTAGATTTGTTGTATGCGGGTGGAAGAGAAGAAAGATATGCTACCGATTGAAAAGGAATCATACCTATATTAATTGTATTCAGGATGAGAAGGAGAGAAATAGGTTAATGGAGGATTGGAATGTTTCAATTCTTTCAATTATATTCCAAGTACTGTATCATTCGATCATCCATTTTATGCATAAGAAAACTTTCCTATTAGGTCCGGTCATACTCAGAAAGAAAAATTTCATACCCTGTATGATTGTATTCAGAATGATCATATCTTGGAAATGCATACTCAGCCTCATCATAATCACACGTATCATACTCAGGTTTTTTGGAGAATCATACTCAAGTGCGAGTTTCAACTGGGTCAAGATAAGATGAGAAGAAGAAGTTGGTATCTCAACTGGGTCAAGAGAAAAAAATGAATAAGTTTAAAGAGCATATGTGAAGAAGTTTTCTAGATTTTCTATAAAGGGGGATCTTGAAAGTCAATGGAATGATTGTATTCATCACTCAGTGCAATATTCATTTATTCATACATATATATTCAATTGATACAATGCTTTTTATAGAATAAATCAGATTGATAAAATTGAACTCATGAATTGAAATCGAACTAGAAATTAAAATGAAAGTCTAAAGAAGAAGTGAATATTGTAGAAGAATCAAGAATCTTCGAGAAGAGTTGAAAATGTCAAAATTATCTTAATACTTTAGGGTAAATTGAGATTAAGGTGAATTTGATTAAGGTAGAATATTTTTTTGGATTCCTACCAAATCCATTTGAGGGTCACCTATAAAATGAGAAAAATACATTTTACTTTTCTGAGGACATATGTTTTGTTCACTGCAGTAGAGAGAAAATCTATGAGTTTTTAACGAGATAAAAAAGTTATAATATTGATCTTTTTTTGAAGATTTTTTCGATAGAGAAGAAGTCATAAGAGAATAGAAAATATTGAAACACTGTATTCAACTGATCATCATACTCATAATTTATCATACTAAGCTTGTTAATAATATTTGGGATATTTGTACTGTAGAATTATGGATTGAAGAGAATTAAGTGGTGTCGATTCATCACTACCATATTATGTCAAATTTATATTTTTCATACTGGGGAGAATCATTCTGGGGAGAATTGTACTCAAATAAATCAGATTGGGATACACATACTGAGTTTTTCTTAACAATGTCTAGGAAGTTATTACCATCTTCTGGGTAAGAAAGTATTGATTTTATTAAAAAGTAATACATTTATGAAACTAAAATGAGCAAAAGGTTACATTCATTCTTAGACAAATATTTTTTTACCCTCTTGGTGCTAAGAGGGTGAACTCACACTATTGGATTGTTTATATAGTGATATATGAGTGAAAGGATATATCATACTCATTATAATCTTGGGATTGTTTTCTAGTGGATTGTGTGGTATTGGATAATTTCTAAACCATACAAAGGATGTAGATATTCTTATTGAATAGTAAAACCTGTAAATTATTTTGTTCCTGTGGATGTGTGTTTGATTTGTTTGTAGTTGGGAATTGATATCTTTAACAAGAGGTGAAGTCTGTTTCAATTGAAAAGAAACTTAAAAGAAAAAATATCACTGATTCACCCCTCCCCTTCTCAGATATACAATTATCTAGATTGGGCACTTTTAATTGGTATCAGAGGTGAATTTTCCCTTTGTTTATTCTTTGATGATGGAGAATTTGAATCATGTTAATAGTAAAGTTATTCCGGTATTCTATGGAAGGATTTATCATATCTGGGAAGATAAATTTTTTCCTCATCTCATGTCTATCAGTTATGATGTTCTTGAAGCCACAACAGTTGGGTTTCCTCCCATTGATGATAAAGTTCCACTAACATCTATTGATAAGAAGTATCTGGAGAATGATGGAAGGGACATGAATTCAATACTATCATCACATTATGAAAGTGAATTACTAAGGGTTAAAGGTGTGGCCACGACCAAAGGTATATGGGATCTATTGAAAAACATATATGAAGGAAATAGAAAAGAGACAAAGGAAAAACTAAAAATTTGGATATTAAAATATGAGTATTTAAAGATGGCTGAGAGTGAATCTATTAGGTACTTCATTACTAGGGTGAATAAAATTATGAATACTATCAGATGTCCCAGTAAAAAGTTGAATGATTCTATATTTGTTGTAAATTTCTTGGGAACCATTCTTGAAATATTTGATGAATAATTTTCTTCTTCAGAAGATAGAGATCCTGAAACAATATCTCTTGATTATTAGCATAGAACGCTCATAAGTTATGAAACGAGAAGGGATAAGGCTTTGAAAATAAAAAAAAGGTGATAGAGAAATGTCTTTCAAGGATGATAATAAAGGAAATTCAAAGAAGATTCTTATTCAAGAAGAAGCTGACGAATCTGATTCTAGATATGAGGTATATAAAAATCATTATAATTTTTTATCCTTTATTTATAAAAATATTAAAATAGGTACATGTAAATATAAAGGGAAACATCCCTTGAAATGTTTTGAATGTGGAGCCTTTGGGAAAATTTATACCAATTTTCCTCGATGAAATAAATAAGAGGATAGTGATGAAGAATAAAGAAAGAAAAGAGGATATTATAAGAAACTGGGTGACAAAGGAAAAATTTATTCAATAGGTAAAGATACGAGATTATTAAATTACCAAAGAAGGTACTTCTTATCTAAAGATAAATAATATGAAGGAAGTGATGCTGAATCAAAAAAATCAATTGAGTATGGTATTTAGAATACTTTAATTTCAATAGTGGCTGATGAAGAATTTAGAAGTAGTAGTTATGAAGAAGAAGTAACTCAACCTGAAATGCATTTGAAAGAAGAATTGAACGAATTTTTGAGAAAGATAAGAAGGATTGAAACTGAAAACCAAAAGTTGGAAGATGGATGCTCTTCAAAAAGAAATCAATAATGGTTTTATGATGAGAAAGTGAAGTTAGTAAAATATATTGATTATTTGAAGAAATATCATGAAGAATAAAATAATTGTAATAATCATCTTGAAGTCAAGATGAAAGAAAAAAAGAGGTGTTGGAACTTGTACTAAAAAACATTCTAAAGATTAGAAGAAAAATATGAGTTTCCAAAAATCTATTACTGATGTTAGTGAAAGTTATTTGAATGAGAATCTAGATAAGATTAAACAAAATTTACCTTTAAAGGGTGAGAAGAATGATGGAATTGGTTCTAAAATAATTAATGCTAGGAATGTTATGTATGTTTCCAAGACCAGAAAAGTTGAGAATTCAGAAGTCTCAAAGAACACTGAGTCCAAAAATGTTTTAAAACAATGAGAATCTTGAAAACCATCTAATAATATTGGTTCTGATAAATAATAAAATAAAAGTAAGGCTCTAATTGATGATTAAGGGTTGGTGGCTCAGAAAATAAAAAGAAGATGGTGGTTGAGAAATGAATTCAAAATTATAGATTGTATGAATGTTTCAGAGGAAAATACTTCTTATATGACTATTGATGGTACTATGGGGGATTCAGACACTAAAAATATGTGTTGGTTCAACCAAAAACAGTTCTATTATCTCATAGGTTATGAAAGGAAAAGGTTTAGGTGGAGTAAATTCCCTCAAAAGAAGAATTGTGAGAAGGTTTTTATGAATAAGTCTAAAAAGAGTGAAGTCAATATTGAAAATAGGTTTTAACCCAGAGAAACTATTTTTGAGATATGTAAGAAGACTGGACACCTTGCGAAAGAATGTCTTGTTTTTTTACTAGCACAACGTTAGATTCTTAACAATTCTAAAAAGCTGAAGGTGTAGAAAAAAAGGAAGAAGAAAAAGAAATTATTGTTGAAACCACATTAAAATATACAAAAGGATATCAACTTTGGATTCTTGATAGTGGATGTTCTAATGATATTAAAGGAGACTTTAAATTATTAAATAATGTGAAATACATTAAAGAAGGAACAATTACATTTGGAAATGATTAATCCCTGAGAATCAAAGGTGTTGGATCAACCATCATTGGAAAAGAAAAGTTAAAATCCAAGAATTATTTATATTTTTATTGGATAAAACACAACTTGATTAGTGTCTCACAATTGTCTGATTAGGTAAACAAAGTAATCTTCAGGAAAGATGGGTTTTTTGTGAAATGTGAACAAGATGGAAATATTGTTACAAGAGTCCAATGTACAAAGGGAAATTTGTTTTAGATTGATGAAATAAAAAACACTTGTTACAAGAGTATGTTGGAAGTGAATTAAATATGGCATAAAAGTATCAGACACATGTGTCAGAGAAACATGAGAAAGTTTTTTAAAAGTGAAAGTGTTCGAGATATTCATGATTTTCCTTGAAGAAGAGATTAGTGCTGCATTATTTGTTAGAAAGGAAAGATTATAAATGTTGTTGCATAATAATGTAGATATTTTTTCAAAACAACCCATGGTTATAATTCCTTCCCACATTTGTGGGCCATTGAGAAAACAATAAAAAAAATTGAGATAAGTACTTCATCACATTTATTGATTATTTTACTCACATTACTTGTGTTATTTCTATGAAACATAAATCAGATGCTTTGAAAATGTTTAAATGTTCCATAAGGAAATATCAAAAGCAATGTCAGTATTCAATGAAGAGGTTGGGAACTGATACTGGTGGTGAATACAAAATTGATGAATTTTAATGTTATCACTAGAATCATATAATTATTCATGAGTATAGTTCCCTATACACTCCTCAACAAAATGGGGTTGCTAAAAGAAAAATATAAGTTGAGTAGAAATGGGAAGAAGCATGTTACTTGAACATGGACACTCTAAATACTTTTGGAGGAAATACATGAGCACTGATCTTTATATTCAGAACCATTTTTTCAATTGTCCCCAGTCATATATGAGTCTATATGAATTGTTTTATGGTAAAAAATCACAGTCTAAAACACTTTGGATTTTTCAGTAGTCCATGTATTATAAATATTAAAGGTAGAAATTTTGGAAAGTTTGAACAGAAAGGTAAAGATGGAATATTTCATGGCTATGCTCCAAAAGGAATAGGATATAGATTCCTCAATAAAGAGTCAATTTTTTTGATTTGATTGAAGTGAAAGTAATTGAAATAGGTGATAAATAAAAAAAATCAGGTAGAAAAGGAAGTTGAGAAAGTTCAAGAAAACAATTATGATAAGGATACAAACAATTATATTCCTATTCAAGAAGAAGAATCAGACTTAACAATTTCTAGTGATGAGGAAGATTCTTGAAATTCTCATCCTAATTGGAGGAAGCATGTGGAAGCTCCAAAATATAATTTTTGATCAACATCAGATGGTTCAAACAAGAAGAACAACATATATTGTTACACATACTTATTTGTATTCAAAAGTGGAGTTGAATGATTTCAAAGAATCTTTTGAGTATCCAAAATGGATTCAGGCCATGAATGAAGAGTATAATCATATTGAAAAGAATGATACATGGGAAATCATATCCAAACCAAAAAACAAAAACATTATTGGAATTAAATGGGTTTTATCGAACAGGTTGAATGAAGAAGGTGAAGGGATAAGAAACAAAGGAAGAATTGTGTGAAAAGGGTATTCACAAATTGAAGGTATTGATTTTGAAGAAACATTTGTTTTAGTGGTAAGACATGAAACAATCAAAATCATTCTTTCTATTATCTCACAAAGAGGCAACAAGATTTTTCAAATGGGTGTCAAATCCGCATTCCTGGATAGTGATCTTGAAGAAGAAGTTTATATTGAACAACCCTTTAGTTTTCTTGTTGGGATAGATGAAAGTTAAGAGTGAAAATTGAAAAAGGATTCGTATGTCCTATAACAATATTTGATGGAATGGTATTCCAAATTGGATAAAATATTAAGGAAGATGAATTTCAAGAAAGGAAGTGTGGATAACAGTAGCTACATCAGGGAAATTGAAGAGTATTCTCTCATTGTGATTGTTTTTGTTGATGATATTATCTTTTCTGGAAATGATGAAAAAAGTAGTGAAATGTTTTATGATGAAATGAAAAAGGTATTTGAAATGTCAATGCATGGGGA
Source organism: Viscum album (assembly GCA_963277665.1). Lineage (NCBI taxonomy): Eukaryota > Viridiplantae > Streptophyta > Magnoliopsida > Santalales > Viscaceae > Viscum > Viscum album. The sequence goes on along the minus strand of OY728153.1, from coordinate 564,932,424 downwards.
AATGAAATATATTCTCATGTTACAAATAAATCAATGGAAGGAATACATTTTTCATTGTCATTAAAAGTATTATAAGGAACTTCTTAAGATGTTCGGCCTGGAAAAATAAAAACATGATTCCACTCCAATATCAGTGGGAAAAAAGTTGTCGAAAGATGGAGAAGGAAAAGAAGTTGATCAGAAAGAATTTAGAAATTTTATTGGAGGTTTATTGTATTTGACTGTCTCAATACCTGACATTGTTCATGTTGTTAACTTATGAGAGAGTGCCCCCAAATAATCACATTTACTTGATGGAAAAATAATTCTCAGATACATCAAACGCACAATAGAAATTGGAATCAGGTATGGATGATCAGATAGTATTGATTTGTTTGGGTTTTCAGATGTTCATTGGGTAGGAAATGTTGATGATAGAAGATCCACATCTGGTGGAGTATTCTTTCTGAAAAATAATTGTGTTCGTTATAATTCAAAGAAACATAATTTAGTAACTCTCAGTATGACTGAAGCTGAGTATGTTTTTTCCACTCAAGGAACTACACAACTTATGTGGATGAAAACTTAATTGGAAGATTTAATTATTGAAGTGCAGTTACCCTTGATCTTGGGTTGCGACAATCAAAGCACAATCAATCTCATCCGGAATCTTGTTCAACATTCTCGTTCAAAACAGATTGATATAAAATATCATTTCATCAAAGAGTGTGTGTAGAGTATTGAATTGAAGCTAGATTATTTTCTAACATCGAAACAAGTTTCTTCTCTTTTCATAAAAACATTACTGAAAGAATCAATTTATAAGTTGAGGTTGAACATGGGTGTCCATACTCTTTCTCATTAAGGTTGAGGTATGTGTTTCTATCCCCTCTCTCATCTTACCTTTGTATTTATTTTTCAAGGGGTATAATTGTTTCATAAATCAATGTATTTATGGATAAAAGATATAGTTGTGGGTAATCTGTGAATTCATCATTGTTTTGTGAGTGAACAATTCTAATTATTTGTTGGAGTTGTTGTAGGAAAATAAATTGTTTTGTATTCTAGGGAGAATTAAGAAGAGTTTTTAAAGGAAAATAAAATGGTTGTCATGATCAGTATTTTTGGAAAGAATGGTTTTTTTGTCAATGATTATTGTTTCCAATAATTATTAAGCTTATATAGGATTAGAGTTTTTGATAAGTAATCCATTTCTTTAAGATATAAAGTTCATTGATTCATCAAACATGGTTGACAACATAATCCAAAGGGGGATATTGTTAGGACCAAGCTGATGAGGAAGGTATTTGTTTTCAAATGTTGTCTTTTGTTTTCAAGAAAGTGAATATGGAAGATAAGAGGGAAATCCCCCCACTTTGTAGTTGGTAAAAATATTATTGACCTTTGTTTTCAAAATAATCAGACTCACCTTTTCCATGGTACACTAATGTGAATATGGCCTTTATCAGTGCTATAAAAGGGAATTAAAAACACTATAAAAGTGATGTTAATCGAGGAGAAGATAAGGGGGTCCCTTTTATCAGTGCTCAGAAATGCACTGATAAAAGCCCCTTTTCTCAGTGCTAAAAAAAGAACCGATAAAAGATGACTTTTATCAACACTAAATAATCGATGGTAAAAAGGCCTTTTATCAGTGCTTTTTTAGCACTGATTAAAGTAAAAAAATTAAAATAAACTTTAAAAGGAAAATACAATGCTCATGGTGCTTTTAACAACACTTGACCACCTTTTATCAGTGCTAGGAAGACCCCCTCCCACAATTCGCACGCTTCACTTTCCCGTGCATCCCCCACTTTCCCGCATACCCGTGCTTCCACCCAAACTCAAACCCAAGACCCCCCTCGCTCTCCTTCACCTTTACCACTATGCTATTTAGTATTTTTCTCTATTTAATGATATATATATATATATATATATATTTATTTGTATATTAATATAGATTCATATTAATATAAATATATTTAGTTATATTAATACATATATATTTATTAATATATTAATATATATATGTATTCGTATATTAATATATATTTATATTTATATTTATAGTTATATTAATTTGTATATTAATATAGATTCATATTAATATAAATATATTTAGTTATATTAACACATATATATTTATTCATATATTAATATATATATATTCATATATTAACATATATTTATATTTATATTTATATTTTTAGTTATAATATTTTATCTGTATATTTATTTGTATATTAATATATATTTATAAGATTAGTTTTAATTAAATTTATAAAATTTGGTTTTTTATGTGTTTATAAATAAATAAATAAATAAATAAATACATACATACATATATACAACACACACACACACACACATAGAAACACACACACACACACACACACACACACATTTACGAATAAATAAATATATATGTGTATCTGAAAAATCCATAGAATGTTAAAACGACCATAACTTCTAATTGAGGAGTCTGTTTAAACTCCACACCCAGTCAAATTGAATAAAATGAAACAATATTTGATATGATATGTGGTACATGCCTAGTAGGCATCCGAATCAGAAGTTATACCTATTTGAATGTTAAAAAATTTGGGTATCCCGACTAAAAACTCAGTTTTGGAGGCCTTATTGGACTTTTTGGGCCTCAAAAATGTGAAAAAGGATACCTTAAGTCCCTAGCGCGTATATATCATTGAAAGATTTGATTTGATATGCTATAGAGCTGAAATGGACACTCGGACCAAAAGTTATGGACATTTGAAATTTGAGTAATATTTTCAATTTATTTTAGATATTTTATAAATTTATTTGGTATTTTGTGTCTTAAAATTGTTATAAAATGATTATTAATCAATTATAATTAGAAAATTATTAATTAATAATATTTTTTAAAATATTTTAAATCCATTTTCTCTAAATGTCTTATATATTAAATGTAATAGTCTATTTATACTTATCTGAAACATATTTAAAAAATATATATTATATTTATATCTATATAAATATACTTATATAATAATATATTATTTTTGCTTATTTTTTTTGTAATATACACTTTATGAGTTCTATAAAAAAGTGCTGATATAGCCCCCCATTTATCAGCGCTACTAAAAAAGTGCTGATATGGGGGGCTTTATCAACGCTAAAAAAAGCGCTGATAAGGGGTTACTTTTAACAACATTTTTTTAGCTCTGTTAAAATTTCCATTTATCAGTGCTGATAAAGGCATCCCAGTTATTAAAGCTTTTTTTAGCACTAATAAAGGGTGGTGCTGGGGAAATCCATTTTTGTGGTAGTGGTAAAATAAGATGTTTTTTGAAATAAAAGCTTTTGATCGGACTCACCTTGGCTCTAGAATCAGAGAAGATCATAATTATGATTTGATTATCGCTCGATTCAATTTAAATTCAATATGAAAGAAGAGTTTTTTGTTCATGTATCGGGGTTTTCATGAATATGATAAAATTAAATATTATGATGCTTTTTTGGTCTGTATTTTTCATAAATCATAAGTTGATTGATGAAATCATAATTCAATATTTTTGGAAGAAAATTTAAAAGAATCATTCCATATCGTACCATGAATTATTGTATCCAGTTAGAATATAAGAGAGAGATGATTCCAATTAAAAAGGAACCATACACAAATTTATCGTATCTAGGTGGAAGATAAGAAAGAGATAATACTGATTGAAAAAGAATCTGACCCATATTAATCGTATATAGGAAAAGAAGGATAGAAATATTTTGATGGAGTATTGGAAAGTTTCAATTCATTCAATTGTATACTATGTATTGTAGCATCTGATCATCCATCATATACATTAGAAAACTCTTTTATTCGGGATGATCCTAATCAGGATGAAAATGGTCATACCAAGTATGATCGTATTTCGAGTGATCAAATCACGGAAATTTGTACTTAGAATGATTGTAATACTACCTATCGTACTCAGGTCATCTGGATAATTATACATAAGTGTTAGTTTCAACTAGGTCAAGATAAGTGGAAAAGAAGAATATTGTATCTCAACTGGGTTAAGTGAAAAAATTAAGATGTTTAAAGATAATAGGTGAATAAGTTTGTTGGATGTGAAATAAAGGGGGAGATAGACATTAAATAGAATGATTGTATTTAACACTTAGTGTGGAATCCATTTCTTCATACATTTATGTTCAATTAATACAGAGCTTTTTATTGAAGAAATCATATTGCGAAAACCAGAAAAATGAATTGAACTAGGAATGAAAATTTAAATGAAAGTATGAAGAATAAGTGAAGAATTTATAAGAATAAATAATCCTTGAGAGGAGTTTAAGAAGTAAAAATTCACTAGATATTTTAGGGGAAATTGGCATTTGGGTGAATTTGATTAAGAGATAATATATTTTTTGGGATTCCTACGAAAGCCAATCGAGGGTCACCTATAAAAGGTGAAAATTAAATTGTACTTTTTTGATGACTAATGTACTGTTCACATTAGTAGAGAGAGAAGATTTATGTTTTTAGAGAGAGAAAGATGTTACCGTATTGATCATTGGTTGAATAATTTTTTGACATAGAATAATTCATAGGATAAGAGACAAGATTGCATTTTTGTATTCAGTTGATCATCATACTTAGAATTTATCCTATTCAGCTGATTACTATACTCAGCTTGTCAATCATATTTGGGATTTCTGTGCTGAAGATTTCTGAATTGAGGAGAAATAAGTGGTGTCTATTCATCTGTATCATATTCTGTAAAATTTATATTTTTCAAAATAGGGAGAATCGTACTATGAAAATCATACTAGGGAGAATCATACTCGGAGGAATCGTACTAGGAAAATCGAACTGAGTTTTTATTAACAAAGTCAAGGATGTTATTACTATATTCTAGGTAAGAAAGAAAATATCTTTTTAAAAGTAATAAATTTTTGAAACTAAAAATAATTACAAGTAACATGAGTTGTTACACAAATATTGTTTTACACTATTTGTGCTAAGAGGGTTCACTCGCACTATTGGATTGTTTACATAGTGTTATATGAGTGAAAGGGTATATCCTACTAGTTGTAATCGAGGTATGATTTTCTAGTGGATTGTGCGGTATTGGATCATTTCCAAACCATACCAAGGACATATCTATTTTTATTGAATATTGAACCTTGTAAATTTTTGTGTTCTTACGGATGTGGGTTTGCTTTTTTTAAATAGGGAATTGAAATATTTAATAGGAGGAGAAGGTTGTTTCAATTTAAGATAAATTTAAAATAAAAATTGCACATATTCACCCCTAATCATCCCAGTGATACAATTATCCTAACTTGGAACATTCATAGAGGATCCCATGGGGGATACATGGTGTTCCTCATCATTGGGTTCAAAAATAGATCCTCCAGTTGGACGTTGTTCATGAAGGAATACTCCTATTATGAGTCAGTTGAGTATTCCAGGATGGGGAGAAATCAATGGGCCTATCCCAATTCTAGAGTCATGAAATAACCAAACGTGAAGAATGGTTTTGGTACTGGCGGTAGACTCTTATTTCCCTTATGCCACTGATTCCTGTTCTTTGAATACTTTGAATGCTACGATGCAGATCCCAAAGATGTTGAAGCTTCTATTATGACAGATATTTAAGGTTCTATTCATCCCAAATTTGTATACATGGATTCAATGGTGTGTATAGTAGTTGGAACAATTAGTGAGGTCATCTTTCTCAGGCCTCCTACAATCTGGTAGTCTCATTACTTCTTTATCTAGTGAATAAATAATGTACCATGGGACCTATGTATCCTTAAAGGGGTTGGTCTTTTCTTCATTATATAATAGGGATGAGGGGTTTTGGGTTCTGATAAAGTGCTTGAGACACATCCTCAGGATGAATCTCCTCTTGATGTGGCTGAGCTGGGCGGGGTTATGTTGAGTGAGGTTGCGCCTGTGGAGGTCTGTCTGGTTGAGGTCTATCTAATTGGGGCATTTAAAGATGGAAAGGCTTAGAGACCTAAATATTTATAGTATCTATTGTATCCTCTTTTACTATCCACCACAATGGAGCTGGAATAGGTCATGGTCTACTTCAAGTTTTCTTACAGGCACTGGGTTCTTTTAAGGAATTCTCGAAATCCTTCTTTATATTTCAAGTAGATGAGGATAAGGAACAACTTACATTTTACATTCTCTATAAACACATTCAAGATCTATTATTTGTACATCTGTATATCAATCAAGTACATGATCCTATTTCATTAGGAAATGAATACAAGAACTCACTCATTGGGCCTGTTATATCATTTAGAGAGGTCGAGGATGCTAGTATTGTGAAAGGTATAGTTAAACTGAAAGAGGAACTACATACATAGATCCTACCAACTAGTGATGGATTTAAGGGTTAGTTAGTTATACCACCCAAAAGTAGGTCCCTCTTGATTATGCATGAAGCACCTAATTTTTGTGGCTTACCGCTTCTCTAGAGTTACCAAAAATGAGGTGCACTATGAAGAGAAGTGGTCCAAATGCTATAGTGGATCACACATACCATTGAATGGTGTGAAGATCGTGTTTCCAAATTCTAGAGGTGAGAGCGTATGGTCCACCCATGTTTAGTATGAATTTCCTTATAGTATAATTTATACATTCTCTGTTTCCAAATCCTCGCGGAAAGTGATGAGAGCAGTTATCACATCATCCTGGTGTGGGTTTGTGGCTACCATGGCATTGATCATCCTATCATCTAAAAGGGTGAAAAGGACCTTTTATTGAGGTGGGTAGTCAGATTTATTAGGTGGTGTAAGTGATTCATATCTCAGGTTTTAACCATAACCACCAACGTCAACCTTGGTCGAGTACACAAGACTAACTGGCCCAACCCTGGGATCATGGTGGAGGAGAATTTGTTACCCAGGCGGAAGATATATAGGGTAATTTTTGGAATTTTTCAACCCAGACGCTGCTCGATGAGGCTTTCAGCAACAATACCCATGTATCCATCAATATCTTGGCGTAGGGAGGAAAATATAGTGTCTGGTTATATTTCTAAAGCTGGATCATATAATTGAAAATGGCCTTGAGGTGCCCCTTTCCTTTATCAAGGTGTCAATGGGTTGGTGGAAACGTCTCATTAGGAGGAATTATGAGGCCCATCTCCCACCTCTTCTAACGAGTGTAGTAACTAATTAAGAGATATTCCTAATTTTTTTACCTCTTTCAAGTATGGTTTCTCCCTGTCATTCCATGTATCACCTACTAGTGGATCACTTGAAGTTACATTCATGATGACATCCATCAAATATGATCATTCACTATTAGTGGGAGGACAGAGTTGATGATCCTGTCATTACATCAAGAAGAGGCTGAATTAGAGGGCAGAATACTACTCCCAACCTTTGATCTAAATGTGAGTCAATTCATCATTAATGATTCTATAGAGCATAGTGAGGCTCTTGATGTATTTCTACTGAAATTTATAGTGGTACCCATACAAGCCTAGTCGTTATGCCACTAAGAGTGCCACAATGTCAACCCTAGTGTATTATTTCTGGAGGGCCTCAATGTGGTCTTGGATTCGATTATAGGCTAGATAATTATTTTGAATATGGTTGCATGTTTATTAGATATTCTGGTTGAATCAGGGCACCGAATCCTTGGTAAGGGAGTTTGGGGTGTCAATGTCCCCTGTTGCGGATGGCCAAAATGTGAACGAAAACTAGTCGATGGCCAAAATTCCCCACATTTAATCATTAGGTTCATTACCTAATGGTTTATCATATCGTAGTTAGCCCAAGATTCAATCAACACTAGTCGAGAAACTCGAGGTGGTAATGATGCAGACCTAATTTTATACTGATTTTCTAGCATAGGGTGTGTCATGTGGTCCTTTCATCCCTGAAAAGTCATGAATTCTTTTAGGGATGATGAAAACTTCAAAACCATATCCTTATTGAATAGGATAAACATGGTTTCATGGTTATCTAAGTAAAAAATATATCTTTGGGGCTTAACGGAGCACTAACCATCATATGAAGGTTCTAAGATAGATCTCGTCGTCTCACCAACTTCTAGGGTGGTGGTTGAATGGAGAGAAGATGAAAAGTGAGAGAAAAGGTTGCACTATGAGATCATGAAAAGAGGCCATGAAATATTTCACGTAAAATTATTTTTGGAGGAATAAAGGAACCTTATAGAACTTGTTTTTTGGGATGGTCAGTCTTGTTGGTCAAGCTTTTAATCTCAGTGAAATAAATGGTGTCGTGTCATCTGTCGCCTCAGGATTTGAAAGGTGAAAAAGACACGTGATTTTCTATGTTCCTTAGTTAGGTAATGTGGGAGCTCCCGAAGTGAAATACTCTGATGGTTGTGTGGATTTCCTCCATGAGTGTCATGTAATGAGGCATATGAAAGGCCTCCTTGGTTGTTAATCATCCCCCTGTCATCAGATGGATCTCTAGGGAAGTAATGTCTTTGTAATAGGGATGAACTTTGAATCTATTAGTGGTAGAATGGGGAGGACCTTTGTGGTAGGATCCCTCATCAAAATATGTCCCTTGACGACTTCTAGTGGCTCCCAATATTAGGATAATCAACCAATCATGCCGAGAATGTGGTTGGGGTCTCAATCCCAATTAAAATAAGAATGATCCCCACTCAGTAGTTGTGGGGATGGGATAAGATGATCTGATGTTGGAAGGGGTCATTGGAGATATAATCATTCCCTGATGTAAGTTAGGTATCATGACCTTCCCTCGACATCAGCTTAAGGTATTTCAAACAGAAGTTGGTGGAACAATGATAGATTACACCTATTCTCTATCTTGTGTGTAAATTTAGTGTTGTTATTAGAATATCTGGGATGGAACCCTCCAGGTATTCTCCTAGACAGTGGTCAAAATGGTCTTGGATAAAACGTACCCTACCTCCTCAACGTAGGGAAGTGATATGTGAGGAAGTTATGAGGAGAGACTCCCAAAATATTTTTTCTACCTGGATGGGGGGAGGTTACCCCCAGTATGTACCTCGAGGGTGGTGTTTTTGGGAAGGAATTGATGCCAAAAAGGTCTTGGTGGCACATCTACCTAGTATAAATGACCCCCTCTTATTCATAGTGGAGGAGTAGGGAATTGACCACCCTCCTCTAAATAATCTTGGATGAGAAGATAGGGAGTGTTAACCCCGTAACTAAGGATTTAGTATCTTTCATGTAAGTGGATCAATTATGAAAAATTATCACACCTTTATTCCTCCTTCCCCCATGCCTTTCAATATTGGTTCATCAATCTCTTATGACTTGAGTCCTTTGAGGTATATGGAATTTTATGTTAGTATAAATTCAATGAGAGGGATTCCAAATTATGTAACATTATTCATTATTTTTGAGGTAGTGGAAGGGTATAAAATTATGATGTCATAAACCAAGGATACCAAATGTTATTTGTCCCAAGTCGTAAGAGAGTATCATGTTGGACCCACAACTCATCGGTGGGGTCTAGAACCAACTATTTGGATCCAGTGACACAAAAATTTGACAGCACCCAATCCTAATAGACCTCATGGTTTATGGAGAAGAGTTTCACATCATGTTCACCATTCTTACACCATTGAAAAAATGTATTTTCCAAGTCAGATTCTTTTCAATGATAACATCGGTTTTTAATAGATGTTTATAAAGGTGAACTTATAAATAAGAATTTCCTTTTCATATTTTTTAAAAATGACACCTTAAAATTCTAGAAAAGAAAGGTGACAAGAAAATATACACCTTTAAATTTGGTTATACTATAATACCAATGAAGATACTGCAATCTCACAAAAATTGGTGTCAGTTTTATCAAGAAACTGATGATAAAAAGGGTTTTTCTGAATTTTCCAATTGAAATTTTAGCATCTGTTCCTATTATAAATGGACACTGAATATTTTATGATTTTTTGGTCAAATTGTGGGTGTTGTCTTCAAATAGAAACCAATTACTAAGCTTCTCTTTTTTTTATAATTTCAATATCGGTTTTCAAAAAACCCCAAAGGTGAAATGTTGATTTTTTTAGAAAATTTATAATATCACACCCCCAAAAAATATCAAAAACATCTAATAAAAAAACAACATACAAAAATAGATCCAATATACCACAGAATAAAAATTTGTAAGAACGAAAATAATATGAAAATATAATCAAAAAAATATTATATAGTTAAAAATATTTTAAGCTAGAATTAAAAAACACTTAGGTGATAATTTATAACTTAATATATCACCATTATTGTTGATGAGATCCTTTGAGATCATTATGTTAAAAATAATATTACAAAAAAATAAATAGTTATTGAAAACATTTTATTAGGAAAATGTAATATTAAAAATAGGCATTAAAAGAGTTATACATGATAATTTAAATCACTATTATTATTAATAAAGAGTTCAAAAACAAGGATTGAAGATGGGTTAGTTCCTCATTTATATATGACTCAGCATTGTTGAACGTCTATAACAACATTGGATGTAATAAGATTAATAAATATAATATTATGACAAAAATCATAAAATATTAAATATAATTAACTAACCATATCAAAATCAGTTGTTACTCTAGTTGTGATTATCTCATACATGAATTATAAAAAATAACAACCTCATTCCACCCTTCCTTGTTGATGATGACATTGAGGCTATAAAAAATTTACTTGATAATAAAAACTAACATAGATATATATATATATATATATATATATATATTAAAAATAAGAATATTATCTAATATAAAAAATAATAATCGTTACTTCAACATATTGGATTTGATTTTGGTTCTTCATCAACAAGTGATCATTGTTAAAAAAATTTCCATGAAATATATTTTAATTATATCAACTAATAAAACATGTATAAAAAATAAAAATAAAAAATTAGAAACTTATAAAAAATAAGAAAACATACTTTTCTAACAAGGTGAATTTTTTTATGAACATGACCTAATAAATAGAAACACCAATATAATATACATTTAGTTTGGTAGAATTTAACTATCATCCAATTCCCTCTACAATAAAAAATAATCACATTTAATATAATTATAATAAATATTAGTTCATAAATATATTAGTGTTATTACCCATCATGGAATAGAAAAAACCAACATATAATCTCTATCTTTGATAATATTTTAGATATATATTTAACTCTAACATCAATCATTACAAATTTCATGTATATTGAAATGAATTCTGGATCTATAAGACCATAAACACTAGTGGTCTCATTTTGAATAAGAAGAGTGTGTAAATAACTAATTAAACAATCAATATAGTAAGTCACATAAAATAATATTAATTTAATGAAATAAACTAAAACATAAATTTACTTATATAGAAAACAACTGCAACACATGCATGTTGAGCTCTTAAAAAAATTAGATCCGTGATAATGTTCGAAATATTCTCAATGGATAGTATCTTCCAAATATATCACCCTTCATCTGAAACTAATATAAATTATCCAAGGAAGAATAAACAGGGGATAATCTGTTTATCCCATTAGAAATAGGATATGTATATACAATTATTGGTTCTTGAACATTTTTTTCCATTGTATCATTTCTTCTAATTTTAGATACTTCATTAAAAATTAAATGTCAGAAAACATTATAAGTTATTTTCAATCAAATTTAATTAATATTTAAAATCAACACATACCTCATATGTAATATAACGAAGATGGTTACCCAACCAAATTAAAGAAAGTGACCCATATAATCCCCAACTATGGTAACATCCTCAGTAGGAAGTGGTAGTAGACTTTTAGGATCAATAATATCATGTATCGATACTCTGAAAAAACCCATCCACATAGTCTGGTGACGTAGAAAACCCTGAAAATATGTACAACTCTATACACTAAAATATGTAAAAAAGTATCTCCAACATACAAATCACTGTATAAGTTTGGGTCTGAACGAGGAGGTGAAAGATCTATGTAAGTAGGTTGGGTGGGTTGGGTCGGCCGGGAAGGTTGTATAAGTTACACATTCGGCTGGGAAGGCTGGACATGATGGGATTGTTGTATAAGATACACAACCGGTTAGGTAGGCTGAGTATTTTGTGTAGACTGTGAATTTATTATCAATTATTCAAACATAGTCTGCATAACTGATTGAATTTGATCGCCAATGGGATATTTTATTTTTTTCATCTAATATTTTGAGGAATTAGTTTTTGGGTCACTTGATTTATTAATTTGATGACCAAAAACTATCCCAATACTAACCCCTACCTCATATCCTCTTTCGTGGTAAGGGTGTTCTTGGTTTACTAAAGTAATAACTAAGATGTCCATCCTACCCTCATGGATAAAAATTCCATGGGTTACTTTCTCATGAATTTCATCCTGATTTAAAAATTTAAAATTTTATGTTAGTGTTGTTAATTTATAAATAAAAAAATTAATTAAATATAAATATTATTTACTTACTATTCTTTCAGCTACTTCCTTACATTTCTCTATAAGATAATTTTTATTTTTATTATTCTCACTCTTTTTCATTTTTCATGGAGAGTGGGGGCAGATGGAGGACTATACTAAAACTATTATAAAAAACTAGTAGATTAAGTTATTAATTCTTTAAACATTTCATCAATCATTTTCTTATCTAATAAATGATACCCTTCATGTGATAAAGTATGAGGGTATGCATTCTACAACCGTATTTCTTGATGAGATCTCTTGGAGGCATGTTATATAAAAACAAATTAATGTGTAATTAGGTAAATATATAATAAATTTTATAATATATAATAATTATCAACCAGAAATGATTCATCATATCCCCTAGAAACAAATTTATTCCATGTATATGCATCTAAAAACTCATACTTGAGACATGGGTTTTCATTCTATTTCTTTTGAAAAAAATAATTTTATATAATTTTTCTTGTAATTTGTCCATCAAACCGCCACTAAAGAAAAAATATCTTTTATTAATTTAATTTTTTTCTTCAAAATTGAATGTGAACTGCAATTAAATAAATTAAATATTAGTCTTTTAAAATATTTAATATTCAAATAATGATATAGAATAAATCAATTGAGTTATTTTACTGTTATGGTCTCCCAAAGTTGTTGTTTCGCAATCCTTTCAATGGACTCCCAATCATGATATATAATGCTAATCCTACAACAGATCTCCATGGATATATAATTGGTAAACTGAGTTTAATTTTGTCTAGTATCATTATTATAATCATCAAAACTAATTTTTAATCTCTCATCTCTAAGAGGGATGCATGACGGTCTTGGGGTATGGTCAAAAGAAATTATAATTTTTTTCTAGTGTAGTACAGTGGCTGACCAGGATCGTATCACTTGAACAGATTTTCATTTTGGTTCACCTACTTATTCTAAATCACCTAATATATCCCTTTTTTGGTTTTGATTAATTTTATAAAAAGCTACATTATATTTTTATTTCTTATTAATGAAATGAAAAAATGGAAATTCTAAATTATACTAATTTGAAAACTAAACAATATGAGTCAATTAAAAAATTACTTGGTTTGGGGGTTTGGTTTTGGATTCAATCATCATTATCCTTTATAGGTTTGATTATAGTTTGATAATCCAAACCTTAAATCTCATGTTTGATTAACTATTATTTTAAAAAATAGAAATATTTTGAGTTTCATTCCATTTGGGGGAGTTACCATATTGGGTACATTCGTCTCATTCATGCATGCTGCTCAAGTCGATAACAAAATTAAAACAAACTTTAATGAAAATTCAAGATCTCCTTGACCTCCCCCCTGGTCCAATCTTTAGGGTTAGATTATCATTTACGAGAGTAATAGATCACAATGGTGGAGTGGATGGAAGGAGAAGAGGAATAGAGAGAAAATAAAAGAATGAATGGTGGATGAATAAAATAAAAATGGTGGGATGGGGGGATGAGTAGAGAGAGAGGGAGAGGGAGAAATAGAGAGAGAAAATAAAATAAAATAAGTAAATATATATTTTATAAATAATGTTAAAATAATAATAATTATTATAATTACAATATTTATTATCATTATTATTGATATTATTATTATTATTATTATTATTATTTTTAGGAGAATGTTTTTCTAAAAAAAAGAGAGGAATTAATTTAGAAAATTTTAAAATAAGAATGTTATAATTATAATAATAATAATTAAAATGATAATAATATTTTAAAAATTGATATTAATATTAATACTACTACTAATAATAAAAGTACTTATAATTAAAAAAAATAAGGAGAATAATCATGGGATGGATGGAGAAACACAAATGCATGGATTTATTTAATAAAACAAAAATTCAAATTATAATTGAAATCAAAACTAAAATAAATAAAACTAAAAAATGAATAATAAGAAATGGGGGATATTTGAGGCCAGACTCCCTCAGTGGAGATCTCCTCCTTGGTTCCTCACAAGGAATGAAATGGAATGGAATGATTTGGGAAGGAGGAGCTCTCCTCCCTTTATAGGCCATATTTTTCCTTCAAAACTTGCCACATTTTAGGCCTATTAAATGGCTGATTCACGTATGTAACCCTTCATAATTTTTTTTTTCAAAATTACCTTTTGTGTATCCTGTAAACATTTAAACGTATTTTTTCATGTGTAGGGAATGTTATGACTGTTTTACTCTAAGAATTTGTTCTGCCCAGGAAGACTCTCCATATTTCAAATCTCTAGATTATCAAGCCTTAATTACAATGAAAACGATAGATTAAAGCATGAGATAATTCATGAAAGTTGTTACAAAACGTCTTTATAATCCACCCATCGAATTTAAGAGTATTTATTCCCTCCAATCACGAGATATAGTCCCAAAACTAAAACATGTAACATCTGTAAATAGTTTATGAGGCTTGTGTTGTAAGCTAATTTTGGGCCTCCAATTGATAGATTGATCTTGTTCTCAAGAAGGATTAAATGTAGATAATGTTGTTTGCAATTATAATAAAAATTAATCTCACAATTTAAAGTAGTTTATAAGATTTTATGGCCAAAATAAATAATAAAAATAAATAGTTAAATTCTAAAAGTTTCCCATTTTTATAATAAATCTCAAAATTCCAGAAAACATAAATATGTGATAATTTACAATAAAATATAATTGTTCCATGATTTTCCTCCAGAATAAAATCTCTACATTGAAAATATGGGGGTAATAATGTTATCACTATTCAAATTTTAATGAAATATATTAAAAAAATTATCAATATAAAATCAAAATTTAAAATTCCACATAAAATATCAATTCAATTTTCAATTTTTCAAAGAAACATTCAATTCATGTATTTTAGTTTTCCCCATTGAAAAATGATGGAAATTATCATTTCAATCATTCAAACTCCTATATTCATTATTAATAAACATTCCATGTCAAGATCTATAAATATTTTGAATATTCTCTCTCATCTTTCATTATACAAGGCAATTAGAATTATGCTCATATCACGAGAACATTATCCTTATCCATAATTTTTTAAAAGAACTAATTTATCCACTTTGTAAAGAAAAAAAAGCACATAAAATAATTAGGACTTGAAATTATGGTTATAATGACTCTGAGACTTAAGGTCAGTAGGATTTTAGGTTTCAAAATAAAGATCAAGGAGTAGGTTTAACTCTTAATGCATAAATTAGGATATTCAAAGTAAAAACGTTTAATGGAATTCTATCTTAAAAATTATGACAACTCCCAACATTCCCCAAGTCTCAAATTAAATATCATGAACATTTTAAGGATAATGAATGATTTGTTCCCACTAATGAATATTTTTATTAATTTTATTAATTTTTTTCTTTTTTAAAGAACCATTTGAATTTCTTTTCTTTTTCAAAATTTAATATTTATAAAAAAACCTCACATCCACCACCTAACCACATATGTGTGAAATCGTAGGTATAGTAATGGTGGTTTTTGTTCAACCCAAATCACAACCCATTTTCCTCATTTTTTGGCTCTTTTTTTTTCATTTTTTATTTTTTTTATATTAGAGAGGGGAAAAACAATAGAGTATAATGAATGATTCCACAAAATTTTACAATTCCCATAATAAGAACCCAAACACTTCATAATTTCATTGTAAATCATCCCATTTAAAATTATTCCCTTTACCCCAACATTTCAACTTTAAAATATCATGAAATTACTTAGAGAAGGGTAGGAATGGATAAAAATGGCTTCAAACATGGATCATTCCTAACAAGGTCATTCACGGTCTCTATGGGATGAATAAATATTTATGTAAATGAGGTATTTTAAGGATAAGTGGATTTTTAAAGGATTCCTCAATCATTTTAAATGTGTTTATGCAGAATCATAGACTTGAAAACTTAAAATTCAAGTTCTAGTAGGTGGAATGTCCCATGATTACTCAAGAAATATGATCAAGATAAAATAATAAGTATTTGGTCTAGAAATTATCTCAAGAATGGGAAAAATAATTTAGAAGAGTCAAAAAAGGAATGATTAATAATAAAAAATCAATTCACAATAATATCATAAATCAATTAATTAAAAATTGTTGGGAAATTTCATTTATATGATTCAATTAATTCCTTCAAATAATTATTCCTCATTTTAATGTCTATGCTTCACTTTAAAAATTTAATCATCCATTTTACAACTTTAATCATATCAACATTGAAATCTAAAACATGGCATCGTAAGATTCCCAAGAAACTATTATATCCTAGATTAGTCATGTAAAGCATAATTAAAGAGGGGCATGAAATTTCACTTTAAAGATCAAAAAAAATTTTTGGACAAAAAAATTAATAAGTTAAAAAGGTAGAAAATTGAAATGAACTTCCTTTTTAAGAAGCTTAGTCCTTCTCTTCCACTATTTGAGGCTGCCTTCTACCAATATGATCCTACAAAATATAATTAACCAATTAAGAACAATGATTATGTACTTTAAGCTCAAAAAGATTTAGGGAGGGGGAATCATGATGCACTAAATCCTATAAAATGAAATTTAAGTCTGAATTCCTATAAATCAAGTAAGGTAAACGTCTTGGTATGATCCCCTGAGTGGGCCTTGAATTTTTACTTCTTCCAAAGGGAAGTACCAGTTGTTATCCAAAGTCAGATGGTTGATGAAGATTCTATGATTTCAACCACCACATGTATATTTTCCGAGATTATGCTTCATCCATTTAGGTTAGGAATTATCCATGGATATAGTATGCCAGATACTCCCCCTTTAAAATGTGGTATAGGTTGTATGGTGGCAGTGGGACAAAGTACGGACCATCCTCTTCCTTGGTTTCCACTTGTGCAAACGCTTAATTAATCTCTAGTTTACTATTTATATTAATTTATAATGAGTATAATTTATCCTAATTTCCTTGGTCTTATCAATTTATATCTCTTCATGGTTCTCCTAAAATGCATGTTTATTGAAATATGGGAGCTCCATGTATTCCTTGGTAGGTGCAAGTCCGGGTTCTTCATCCTCCAATATGGAATATAAAATATTTTCTAATTTTGTATATTCAAAACAATAAGGATAGATTCATAATTAATATTCAATAAAACTAGAAGATATAGAGTCGAATAAAGGATCAAATCCCTATGTTTGTTCAGTTTCAGTCAAATCCACAGTGGTAAGTACCTCATGGAGTCTGATGCTAGCAAGTGAAGGTAGTTAGTCGGGTTCATCCACCTTGAGTTTTTCCTCAAGTTCTTGTATTTCCTAAAAAATATTAGGGAAAACCATCTTCACCTATTTCTTGGCCTCCTTAGGTATGACAAGTGGATCATCTTCTTGTTGAGGTTCGGACTCATATTTCTCTAATGGTGCTTGGATATATCTTGTAATGCAGTCTATTTTTTCTTGTAGTTTTTTCACAATCTATTCAAGAACTTAAATATCATATTTTACCTTGTTTATTTCCACTTTCTCATGGAAAATATCTAGTGTAACTTCTTCAATGTGTTGGGATTAATCGAGGATCACTCTTCTTCTATCTCAGCACCTTCTTGATAGAATTTTGGGAAGTACTCCTAGAATTCAATGAGTTATCTGGCCAATCCTTCAACAAATGGTTACTCGAGGGACTACTTGAGATCTTGGATGAGGTCCTTGAATTCCTACTCTATGAATATTTAACTTCGGGATCCCTTGATCTACTCGATCCATAATGAAACACTTTATTCAATTGACCTAGTGGATTTAACTACTGGTTCTGACACCTCCGAGTAATTGTCATTACATGCAGAATAATATTAATTTGAATTCATCATGAAAATATATTTTTTTAGTTTTTCTTTTTATAAAAGCATTAAAATATATGTAGAATTTGAAAATATAAAATCCAGATAAATAACTGATTGGATCCCCAAGAATGGTGGCAGTTTTAATGCACGCCTATCACGGGGTGTGGTCAAAAGAAATTATAATTTTTTTGTAGTGAAACATAGTGGCTAACCGGGGCCATCTCACTTGAGGAGTCTTTTAGTTTGGTTCACTGACATATTCTAAATCACTTTATCTATCCCTTTATTTGATTAATTTAACAAATTAATTAAAATATTTTTTGGGTTTTGATTAATGAAATAAAAAAAATGAAATTGTAAATTATACTAATATACAAAAAACCCGATATGAGTCAATTAAGAAATGACTTGGTTTGGGGGTCTGGTTTTGGATTCAATCATCATTCTACATTATATGTTTGATTCTATTTTGATAATCCAAACATTAAATCCTATGATTGATTAAATATTCTTTTCCAGAATATAAATAGTTTGAGTTGCATGTAATTGGGGGAAGTTACTATATCGGGGATATTCACCTCACCCATACATACTACTTAGATCTATCACAAACTTAAAAAAAATCAAGAGCACCTTGACTTCCCTCCAGGAAAATCCTTGGGGTTAGCCTCTCAATTCCAAGAGTAATAGATCACAATGGTGGAGTGGATGGAAGAAGAAGAGGAAGAGAGAGAAAATAAAAGAAATAATGGTTGATGAATAAAATAAAAATGGAAGAATGGGGGGATCAGGGAAGATATAGGGAGAGAGGGAATAAAATAAAATAACAAAATATGTATTTTATAAATAATGTTAAAATAATAATAATAATAATAAATATTATTATTATACTTAAGAGAATACTTTTTTGAAAAAATGGGAATAATGAAAATGGGAAAATAATTTTAAAATAAGAATGTTATAATAATAACAATGATAAATAATCAAATAATCAAATAAATAATATTAATTTCAATATTAATATTAATAATACTTATAAATAAAAGAATAAAATTGAGAAGAAGATTTGTGGGATGGATGAAGAAACACAAATGCATATATTAATTTAAGAAAAATAAAATATAAATAATATTTGAAAATAAAATTTAAGTAAATAAAACTAAAAAATGAAGAATAATAAATGGTGGAGATTTTCGGCTAGCCTCACTCGGTGGAGATCTCCTCCTTGGTGTCTCAGAAGGAATGGAATGGAATGGAATGACATGGGAAGGAGGAGCTCTCCTCCTTTTATAAGACATATTTTACCATCAAAATTCACTGTATCTTAGGCCCAATAAATGATAGATTTATGAGTTTAATACTTCATTAATGTTGTTCTAAATTATCTTCTATGTCTCCCCTCAAAAAATCACCATTCGTGTCCATGTGTAGCCAAATTTATGATTGTTTCACTCTGATAATTTATTCTTCCATGGATGACTCTCCACATTTCAAATATCCATATTATCATGTATTAAGGAACAAGGAAATAGAAGATTCGCGCATGAGAGAATTCATGAAAGTTTTTCCAAAATTTCATTCTCATACACCTATAGAATTTCATAGTATTTAATCCCTTTAATCGTGAGATATGTTCCCAAAACTAAAACTCTCTAGACCTATAAATAGTTTTTAGGCCTGTATTGGGAGTATATTTTGAGCCTCCAATTGATGGATTGAGATTTTGGTCAAGAAGGATGAAATATAACCAAAGATGTATGGGATTATAAGAAAAGGAAATTGAAAATTTAAATTAGTTTTCAAAAAGTAATATATGAAATACATAATAAAAATAAAACAGTTAAATTCAAAAAAAAAACCCATTTTACAATTAAGATTAAAATTACACAAACACATAAAAATGTGACAATTTCTAATAAAATAACATTGAGGAAGTTTAAAAACATTAAAATAAAATTTAAAATTATGAAAAAATATTTGTTCTAGAAATTCTCCCACACTTAAACCACGATTATGCTCTATAATAAAATCTCAACATTAAAAATTATAGGGTAAAAATGTTTTCAATATTCAAATTTCATCATAATATAATCAAAAAATTATTAAAATCAAATTAAAATTTCAAATTCCACATAAAATATCAATCCAAATTTCCTTTTTTCAAAGAAAAAATAAATTCATGTATTTTACTTTTCCCCTATGAAAAATGATGGAACTTCTCCTTTCATTCATTCAAGGTCCTCAATTCATCATTATTAAACATATTAAATCATTATATACCACACTTTTGAATATTTTATACCATCTCTCATGATAAAATTCAAGCATAGTTATGATCATATAATGAAAACTTTCTCCAAATCCATAATCATGTAAAGGAACTAATTTCTCCACTTTGTAAAGATAAATAACACATAAAATCATAAGGAATTACAATTAAAGTTCTAAGTACTTTGAGGCTTAATATTGGTAATATTGGATGTCTAATAATAAAGATCAAGGAGAAGGTTTAACTCTTAAAGCATAAAGCGTGATATTCAATATAAAAAATTTAATGAAATTATCCACTTCAAATTATAACAACTCCAAACATTCCACAAGACTCAAAGTAATTAGAATGATCATTTTAGGCATAATTAATAATTTTCCCCCTCTTGAATATTTATTTTACTTTTATTCAAAAAATTTCTTTTTCAATGAACCTTTTTTTATTTTTTGAAAGTTATTATTTAGAAAAAACCTCACATCAACCACGTAACCACATATGATAGAAATCATAGGTCTAGTAATGGTGATTTTTGGCTTACCCAAATCACAACCCATTTTTCTCATTCTTCGGGTGCTTTTTATCATTTTTATTTTTTTTATATTCAATAGGGTCAAAATAATATAGTATAATGAATGATTCCACAACCTTTTACAATTCCCACAATAAGAACCCACACACTTTTTCCTCACATTGTAAATCATCCAATTTTCCATGATTTCATTCACCCACACACTTCACCTTTAAAATATAATTCAATTACTAAGAGTATGGTAGGAATGGATAAATATGTATTGAAACATATCCCATTACGAAAAAGGTAATTCATGGTCTCTATGTGATAAAGAAGAATTGACGTAATGGTGGTATTTTAATTATAAGTTTATTTTAAAAGGATGCCTCACTCATTTTAAATGTGTTTCTGCACAATCATAGCCTTGAAAAGTTCACATTCAAGTTCTAGCGGGTTTCATGTCCCAAGATCACTCAAGAAATATGCTCAAGATAAAACACGAATTACTTGGTTTATAAATATTCTCAGGAATGTGACATATGATTTATAACAATCACTTAAGAAATGATTAATTATAATAAATAAAATCACATTAATTTAAGAAAATAAAATCATGAAAATGGTTGTGAAATTTTATTTACATGAATCAATTAATTCCTTCAAATCATGAGTCCTCATTTTAACATCCATGCTTCACTTTAAAAATTAATCCTCCTTTTTAATCATTTAATCATATAAGCAATGAAATATAATACATTGCGTCATAATATTCCTAAGAAATTGTTGTTTCCTATATTAGTCAAGTAAATAATACTTTATGTGTGGGAATTCCATTTCACTTTAAAGCTCAAAATATGTTTTTGGAAACAAAAAGTCAGGATTTTAAAAGATATACAATGAAAATGAAATCCATTTTCTTGAAGCTTAGTCCCTCTGTTCCATTGTTTGAGGATGACTTCTACCATTATGTACCTTAAAAATAGAATAACACAATTAAGAATAATGGTTATGTATTTCAAGATCAAAAATATAGAGGGAGTGGCCTCCATGTTGCACTACCTCCTAGGAAATTAAATTGAAATCTAAATTACTAGAATGAAAGTAAGGGTTAAGTATTTGTAGAGTCCCCCAAGTTGGCCATGATTTTTTTGTGCCTCTAAAGGTAAGTACCAGTTGTTATCCATAGTTAGATATTGGATGAATATTATTGGATTTGAACAACTAGATGTTCAATTTCCCGACTTGTGCTTCATCCTTCTGGGTGGGGAATGATCCATGTATAGAGTACATGAGAACCCCCTCCCTTGATAATGAGGTATAACTTTCATGATGCGGTTAGGATGAGGTATGGACCATCCCCTTCTTTGGTTTCTACTTTTGAAACCTCTTCAATATCCTCTAATGACTACTTTATAATTGTTTTATAATGAGAAGTATTTCCCCTAATTTCCTCAGGCTCAACAACTACGATCTATTCATGGGGATCCTAAAATGCATGTTCTTTGAAATCATTTAACACCATGTGTTTCTCAACATGTTCAAGTCCTAGTTCATCATACTCCTCTGAGACGAAGAAAATATTGTCCGATTCTATATAATCAAAAAAATAATAAGTGACAAACAATTAAGATTAAATAAAATAAAAAGAGGTAGTGTCAAAAAAAGGTTCATCTCCCTAAGTTTTTTCAGTTTCAGACAATGCCTCAATGGTAAGTGCCTCTTAGAGTTTGATGGTGGAAAGTGAAGGTAGGTAGATGGTCTCCTCCACATCGAGTTTTGCCTCAAGTTCTTGGATTTCATTAGAAAAATTAGGAATAACCAGTGCCACCTCTTTCTTTGCCTCATCAGGTAAGTAAAGTGGCCCATATTCAGGTTCAGGTTCAGTCACAGACTGCCCTAATGGTGCTAGGATACATGTTTTTATCCAATCCAGTTTTTCATGTATATTTTTTACCATCTCTTCAATATATTTAATATCATATTTGACTTTGTGTTTTTTCACTATCTCCTAGAAAAATTCTAGTGGAACTTATTCAAAAGTGTTGGGAGGAATCTA
This sequence comes from Viscum album, assembly GCA_963277665.1. NCBI lineage: Eukaryota > Viridiplantae > Streptophyta > Magnoliopsida > Santalales > Viscaceae > Viscum > Viscum album. Next base: position 564,909,375 of record OY728153.1, on the reverse strand, counting down.
GGAGGACTATAATTGTGTCTCAGGAACTTCTTGATAGAATTATAGGAAGTAATCCCAAAATTTAATGAGTTATATGACCAATACATCAACAACTAGTTGGTCATGGGTCTCCTTGAGATCCTAGATAAAGTACTTGAATTCCTCCTCTATGAAAATTTGTATTTGGGCTTCGTTGATCCATCTAAGAAATTTTGAAACACTTTCTTCTATAGACCAGGGGGCTTCAACTACTGGTTTCGACACTTGTGAGTAATCATTAGTCCTTGCATAATAATAATCATTTGAATTCATCATGGAAAAAAATTTCTATTTTTTTTATAAAATAAGTAAAATCTATTTAAAATGTGAAAATAGAAAATTTAAATGAATAACTGATTAGATAGCCGATAATGACGCCAATTTTAATGCACACCTATCATGTGGATTGTTCAAAATCAATTATAAATTTTCCTAGTGAATCGCAGTGGCTGACCAGTGTCGTATCACTTAAAGATCCTTTCAGTTTGGTTCACTTACCTATTCTAAATCACCTAATCTATATATTTTTGTTGTTTTGATTAATTTAAGAAAAATATTACATTATTTTTTTTGGATTTTTGAGTAATGGAATGAAAAAATCTAAATTTGAAATTATAAATATATGGAAACTAAAAAATACGAATCAATGAATAAATGACTTGGTTTGGGGGTTTGGTTTTGGATTCAATCATCACTCTCCTTTACATGTTTGATTCTAGTTTGATAATTCAAACATGAAATATCATGTTTGAGTTACTATTATTTTCCAAAATAGAAATATTTTGAGTTTTATGTCATTGGGGGATGTTACCATATCAGTAACATTTGACTAACCCATATATGGTGCTCAAATCTATCACAAACATAAAAAAACATTATAGAAAATTCAAGAACACATTGACCTCCCCTCGATCCAGGCCTCGAGGTTAGCCTCTCATTTATGAGTGCAATATATCACAATGTGGAGTGGATAGAAGGAGGAGAAGAAGATAAAGAAAATAAAAGAAATAATGGTGGATGAATAAAATAAAAATGGAAGAATGGGGTGATGGGGGAGAGAGAGATGGAGAGAGTATGAGAAAGAGAGAAAGAATAAAATAAAATTAAAAAATATATATTTTATAAAGAATGTTAAAATAATAATAATAATATTTATTATTATTATTATTATATTTAGGATATTTTTTTATGAAAAAAAGGGAAGAATTAAAATATGAAAATAATTTTAAAATAAAAATGTTATAATTATAAAAATTATAACAAAAATTATAAAAATAAAAATTTTAATAATAATAATACTAATAATAATAGTTATAATTAAAATAAGAAAATTGAGAAAAAGAATTTTTGGATGGATGGAGAAACACAAATGCAAGGATTAATTTAATAAAACTAAATTTTTTATTACAATTGAAATTAAAAATAAAATAAATAAAACTAAAAAAATGAAGAATAAGAAATGTGGGAGATTTTTTTCTAGTATCCCTTAGTGGAGATCTCTTCCTTGGTGCCTCAGATGGAATGGAATGAAATGGAATGATTTGGGAAGGAGAAATTATCCACCTTTTATAATCCAGATTTTTTCTTGGAAGTAATAATGTTTTAGGCCCATTAAATAGACGATTCACATGTGGAACCCATCATAAATGTTGTTCCAAATTGTATTTTAAATCTCCCATAGAAATTTCAGCATATGTTTCCACATGTATCAAAAGTTATGACCATTTCATTGTGAATATTTAATCTTCCCAGGCAGACTCTCAACATTTCAAATCTACGTATTATCATGCATTAATAAACCTAATAATGGAATATTAATGCATGAAATAATTCATGAATGTTGTTCCAAAATGTCTTTTTCATCCAACCACCAAATGTTATGGTATTTGGGCCCTATAATCATGTTATATGGGTCCAAAACCAAAAGTTACTAGATTTGTAAACAATTTTTGAGGAATGTGTTGTGAGATTATGTTGGGACTCCAATTGATAGATTGAGATTGTGGTAAATAATGATAACATGTTGAAAATATTTTTGGGATCCTACAAAAAAGAATTTTCACAATTTAAAGTAGTTTATAAAAAGTTATGTCTAAAGTACATAATAAAAATAAAATAGTTAAATTCCAAAATTTTGCCACTTTTACCATTAAGCTCAAAATCCCCCAAAAACATAAAAATATGATAATTGCCAATGAAATAACACTGTATAGGGTCTAAAAACAATGAAATAAAATGTAATATTTTGAAAAATATGTGTTCTATCAATAACAAAGTGACAGTTTTTGTAAATGTGTAATACCACTTTTACCAACTCAAGAAATCGATTTCTCTGTACTAAAAGGAGAAGAATCCTTCGTTGAAGGCACATAAGTAGTCCTAAAAATATTTTTTTTGTAAATTTAATTTTTTCTTTCTCTAAATAATTATATTATTTAATATTTAATATTTTGAAAATATACAGATACCTTAGTAACTGTTCCTCCATCTCTTTATTTATCATTGGAATGAGAAAATGTAATGAAATTATATATACCTCTATATTATTAGATAGGTGAATATTTAAAAAAATGGATGACAGAAATATGTATGTAAAAAATGTTGCACACATAAGTATGTTTTTTTAAAAAATAATTATTCCATGATTATTCTAATAAAAAAATATGCAATCTAAACAATTAAATAAAAAATTTACTTCAAAAATTATAGAAACATTTAAAAATTTAAATATCACAGTTATGAAAAATTGTTTTCATATGCATAGCTTTAACCAAAATATAATAATATAAATTATGAATTTTAATGAAAAAATGTTCAACAATAAAAGTGGAATATAAAATTTAACACAAAAAATCATATAAATAATCAAATATATATATAATTAAACATCCAATAGTTATTAAAAAAATATAGTTTTACAAAAGTAAATTTAAAAAATAGAAATAAAATATAAATATTTACCAATATAATTTTGATAAAATTTAGCGTTTCCCCATATCCCTTCAGCATGATCATTTAATACTACATATACTATGTCTGTGTTATTTTCATTATTATCATCTAGAAATCATTTAATAGATGAATATGCCTTAGGTTAATCAATAACATCATCATCATCCTCATCACTGAAATGGAATATTTTCCCTTTCAAAATGGCAGACCATTGGCCATTAAATGGATCAATGACATAAAATATTTTCTTTTCCTGCATCGCCATGATAAATGGTTACTCATTGAAACATAATATTTTTAAATCAACCAGTGTAAACCCAAAAATCATTGTGTTTCACACCACTATTACTATCAACCCAATTACACCTAAACACTGTGGTTCGAAAATTAGTGTAATCAATTACCATATATCCTCAAGAACTCGAAAATAAATTGATGATGAAAAATTAGTTTTTTATCTTTTGCACTCAAAAAACACAGTTCTTGAGTGACGACCATTACACCACTATTTTAAATGGTACTCTTGTCATCTAGAATTTTTGGTTAAAATTGCAACCCATTAATATCAAAACTAGAACATGTTATCACATTAAGATATGATCCCCATACCAACAATTTCAACATTTATTATTTAGATATATCTTTGATGAATTTCTCTTTAAACATTAAAAAAATGCATTAATATGACCAATAATCAACCACTTTTCATTTATTTTCGAATATTTTACCTCTAATTCAGTAATATGTAATGATATATATGATTGAACCCCATTTGTGATGATAAAAATTTATAAATGTTCCAATATTACTTCATCATGTGGAATGAATTTTACTTTTATTCCATGAATCTCTCTACCTTCACTACAAACTATCATATTATAAACTACAAGGGGACCAATATGATTCAATTCATTCAAATAATTAGTATAGAACTCAATCACCTCTTCTGATACATATTTTTGAACAATATATGGCTCCAACTGATATGTATTTTTAATATATACCTTTTAAATTTTCATATATCTTTTATAATTATACATACAACATAAATAAATAGGCCCATATATTCTTATCTCACACACCAAATGAATCACAAGAAGAACCATTATATCAAAAAAGGTAGTTGGGAAATACATATCTTGTTGAAAAATTAAAATATAATCTTAATTATCTAACACATATAACAAATTTGGATCAATGAAGTGTCTACAAATCGACTTGAATAAAATTAGCTGACATGATGATAGTGTTTCTGATGGTTTTTTGAAATATACCACGTTGTCCGACCGGTAGTAGTAGTTGCATAAATACAAAAGAATAATGATATTTCATAGTAATTAATTTACAATCCTTCACTAACACCAAATTCTTCACATTTAATCAATATCCATTGGGTACTTTTATACCATACAGACACTAAAAAAATTTCATCTTCTCAATATTTATTATTGTGTGATAAGCTAGAGGTAAATTTTTTTTGTTTCCATTCATAATGGGAGATAAATCCAAATGTATTCCCATATATATAAATTATAATATTGCATGAAATACGTCTTTTTTCGTTTCCTATTTTGACTATCAAATCTCCAATAAAACTCTCACATATGTTTTTCTCAACATGAATAACATCAATGTAACGTTTTATCTATAAAAATTTCCAATATGGTTGTTCAAAAAAGATAGACTATTTCTTAGAGATATTTTTTTGAAGACCAAAACTTTGTTTCTTTCCAAATGTTTAATAAATATTTTTTACCCTTTTATAAGATTCTTCAGCTAATAATGGTTTTGGAGGAATATTGTATTCTTATAAACCATTAAATTATTTTTTTTAATCTATGATAATGATGATCAATTACCAAAAATCTTTAATGTCCCATGTACACTATCTTTTTTCCATTCTAAAATTGATAATATGAAGTCTATTATTCACAACATGGACATGATTTATGTCTGTTAACACTATATCATGCTAATATTCCATATTAAGGAATGATTTTTATAGAAAACATTATCATATCATGAAAAAGAAAATAATCTTTTTTTGTATGCATACAAAACATTAACACATATCTCCCATTAGAGTTTAAAATCATCAATAAATGGTAAAAAACACTCATTAATATCATTTCTTGGATTTCTTGGTCCAAAAATCATAAAGTTTATGGTAAAATATTTTTTACTCATACATATCTGTGGGGACAATTGTAAAATACCAAAAAATAGGCCATGAACTATGTTGGATACTTATGATCTAATATGGACTCATTCCATATATACACACTCCCATTATAATATTTATAACTTCAAATCCAAAATTAAGAAATTATTTATCAAATATCTTCCACTATGGTGAATCAGAAAGGTGATGTAATTTACTATAAAATATGTGTTCATCTGAATGTCATCTTAACTATTTTTCATTAATTGAATTTTAAAATAGACGCTTCAAATAGGGAATTTTTGGAAGGTACCAAGTTTATTTTTTAAGAGATTTGAATAAGGTACCTCATAATGAATTAGAGTTGAGTTATTGTAATTATATGAAAGTATTATTGGATAAAATTATTTGAATTATCATGAAGTTAGATTCCAGTACCTAAGAATGAATCCTAGTTGAATTTTTCCTCCGTCTTATAACGTGATGTACCACATGTAGGACATTTTGATAAATATTCATATTCCTTCCTATAAAAAACATAATCATTAGGAATGAATATATATTTTTAAAACATAATACTATTCAGAATAATATTTTATTCACCTCATAATTGGAATTTGTAAGTTAGTTTCCTTATAGAAGAAGCTCTTTTAAAAGATCAGGTAAGTTAGAGAAACTTTTATCACTTCACCCATTTCATTATTCCAAGGTAAAAAGTCTCAAAACTACTGATAACACTGTATATTTACTAAAAATTTTGAATAATGGTTTTTCATAATCTCCATACAACCATTCAAAAATTTCTATGTTTTATGGTTTCGATAATAAATCATGAATTAATTCTTTAATATGATCTTCTGTATCATTATGAATATTTTTTCAACATTATATGTTGATTTTTTAGTTCTATCACCATCCTAGATCCAATATGTTTAATTAAGTATAAAACCATAGAAAATGAGATGATACTTGATTTCTCTAGAATTAAACTTTCTCATATTCAAACACTTCACACATGGAAGGAAAATAAAATCTATTTTTTGAAGATTTCTTTTAGAAAATTCCATGAAATCATCAACTAATTTTTCATATTCAATAGTGGTTATTCATAAATTTATCCATTTATGATCCACTCAATACCCAATATTGCAATATAATCAGCGACTATATTAAAACATATAAACATATAAACATATATATATATATATTAAAATAATTTTTAAACCTAAGAAAATAAAATAAGAATGATTTGTAATCAGGTGGAAAATATCAATGATTATTTAGAATAAAATAAAAAATAAATTACTCTATGTATTTATTTTATATAAATAATTAAATATGAAATATTTTTTATGATATTGGTAAAGGATTAGGGATACATTTTTCAAGTATAGTTAAATTTTTTAAAAAGACTATCACACAACACCGCTTCCATTTTACCTAGATCCTTTAATATAGACTTCAATATTTCTCATTAGTTATACTAAAATAAATAACATTAATTATAAATTCAAAATTTAATTATCAACTAAAAATGTAAATTTTATTTGGTAAAAAATATAGTTCAAGTGAATCATTTAATATAATAAATATAAAATTGAAAAAAATCATTGTTTGAAATCCATAAACATAAATAACATGGGTTCAAAGAATTATATACATGTGATCAAAAAAATCTCTTGAATTACCATTTGTAGAATAAAAATTAAAAATTAGGATGGCTATCATTATCATACAACATTGATTTTGGATGACATGAATAAAAAATCATATGTATCAATAAAAAAACTTTTTTTGATATTATGACATATATGAATCTATATTTTCTTGATGTATGTATTGCCGATCCAACTGTATATAATTGTTTTAGAATCAAAAATGAAAAATATCATAGGTACGAATTTTAACTGATATATATATATATACATATACATATATTCATTAATACACGCACACACATATATATACATACACAGATATATATTTATATATATATACCATTTTGGGAAAATCCTTTTGATAATTTCATCGAATAAAAAATTTAACAAATTAAAAAAATTAACAACAAAATATATAATTAAAAATAAAATGAATACAAACAAATGAAGAAATTAGCGCAAATTATAACTAAATCATAAAGAATTTATTTTTAAAAATTTAAAAATAACTAACAAAATTTGGAGTTCCACAATGTAAAATCGATCCACAATGTAGTTTTTCTCCCTCAAATTCATTGGTAGGATCAAAACAGAAAAATCTAACAATTTTTTTTAAATAAATGAAAAATAAACAAGGAAAAACAAAAAAAATAAAACCTTAGTTGATTGTGATCCGAAATAGGGTTTTTTTAGACTTAATACTTCTATGGATGGTGAAAAAATACCCAAGATGAAATAATAATGACCATTGATAGTGAAATTGTGATTGAATTCAAAGATGACTGAGTAAAATTGTCATCGAGGTTCCCTGGGTAGCCATCAATGGTGTTATTCACTGAGTGGAAATGAGATTAGAATATCCAAAATGAGGGTTTCAAGGTTAGAGGTGTTTTTTTTAAAATAATTTTTTCTTCAGTTTTTAATGAAGCCAACAACAAATATTTTTTTAAAAGTTTTCATGTCATTTTTTTACAGAAACCGATGGAAAAATTTTTATGAAAATTTTTGCCCCATTTTTTACTGAGACCAATGACAATAATTTTTGCCTTAAATTTTGGCATTTTATTTTTCAAAAATCATCACCAACCCCCAAACAGGACCCATTTTGGCATCGATTTTGGACAAAATTGATGCCAAAATTTCTACACAGACTTTTTTTCATCGATTTATAAGAAACTAACATCATATTTTCAATGTTGAAGCCAATATTTCTAATAGTGTTATTTACAACTTTTTATATTGGCGCCACACAACATTTGTGGTGATCTGTGTCCATTACCACACATTCCCACTTTCCAAAAGTGGGTGGAATTGATTGAATGTGGGTTACCTATATCTAAAATTTTATGCGCTTTGATTACCACTATATGTATATAATTTGATATAGATTGAAATATGTTTATATTACCATAATAGTTTCAATACTTACATTTCCATTATATTTATTGCAATTTCCATATATTACATGTCATATCAAAATTTTATAAGTGATCCAAAGATATAATGAGAACCTCAAGATACTACAAAATTAATCTTAAATATATGTATTATTTTCAATATATAAAATAATGACTGGACATAGTTGATGTTAGACTATCAGGTGTTGGGGGCTTATAAGAATTGGGACTTATTCTAATGAAGTTGACACTTTGTGATCTCCGGTAGGTTAGATAGTGAGGATAGACCCTCCAATAGGAACACCACATGTTTTGGGTGTTATTGGTTATTCCTATATATGGAGTTGTGTATTAGTCTCCTAACATGAGATCATTATCAACATGTTCCATTTGATCACGTACTTTGATAACAGTCGAAAACCATTACAATAAAGTCTTGGTTAGGTAGTTTGTGTTGGGCGTATCATAGATGGTATGACATTGGATTAATGATCAAGATATAATTTGTCTCTTCTGAGTTGAGTATGTGATATCTCTATCCAGGATGATCAGGATGGTAGTACCATTATTAAATCCATGGACATGGTAGTTAAAGGTAAGTTTGTCTAGTTAGATCAACAAATAATATATAAATTAAAGGATTATGAAAGCTTTGTGAATCCTACTGTAAGATATATTGTATGAAAAAGATATTATATTACACAATGCATGTACATTAGTTGGTTGTCATTGCTATGACTACTCCTTGTCTCTTTAAGGGCCATGATGGGTTGCTATATTCCCCTCATGGTTTGTGAATATTATTCACTAATATTGAGATAAGGGCCTACAGGGTCACACATAATATCTCTTTCATGATTCTATCATATTCTTATGATTAAGAATATAGTACATTGTGGTCCCCTCCACGAGTTCAGAGAGCGGTCTAATATTTATCGATCACTGATAAATAAATACATTCATTATTATTTGAGTATAGAATTATTGAGTTTAAATTTATTTAATAAAAGTATTTACAAGGAATTATGTAAATACATGGCATAATATTATATGAATGAATATTATATTTAATATTCAAGGTTCATTTAATATTAGCGGGAATTGCGTGTCGGGTTAACGACTCAGTTTTATTATGTAATATATATTTAATATATTTTAAAATTATGTGATAAAATATAAATAATTTAGTAAGTTCATAATGATTATTTATTCTTTACTTATTTAAGTGTATAATAGATATACGGGGGGTCGGGAACCCTATATTTGTATTTTTCACATGCACAATAAAGGTACAAGAGGTGCTTATTTCAATGAACAATGGAATTGAATTTATAATGGACTAAGAGGTCCTCTATACTCCTCCCACATCCTTGAGAGAGAAAGAAATTATTTAATCCATCGATCCAAGGAATCCTTCACAAATAATAGGAACAGAGTCGAGGAGATCTTCATGACGTCGAAGGAATCTTTGAAGATCCATGATAGGACTCAGAATCCGATGATCGATGTTTGTGCAGTTTCATGAAGTGCGTGTGGATGATCTAAAGGGGTTAATCATTATATCCTTCATGAAATGAATGTTGATGATAAGCGGCAGTCGAACATGACTTTGAATCGAAAAATTTACATGTTTGTTTATTTATTTTGTGATTAATAGTTTCACATGAGATTCCCAGACCTATATTAGGGCTCAGATCATTAGAGAAGACAAAGTAATGACACGTCAATGATGAATTTTTTTAAAATTATCACCATATTGACTTCTGTTTCCCACCCCAGTACCTTAAATTGGAATTAGAACAATCGTGTGAATTTTATTCACCAAATACAAACTAATTTGTATTAAATTAAGTAGTGAGTATTAAATAAGTCTCAATGGAACAAACCGTGCATCGATCTGATTCCGGATGTCCAAGTTATAGCCATAATTTTTTTTGGTATGGATCTTAAACATGACTACTGTTCCTTTTAAAATTTATGAATAGTGTAATTTAAAATCTGTTAAAAAAATAATTTTGGACGATCCATTTTGGGTTAATATTTGATCTGTATCCAATGACCAAAGTTCCACCGGCAAAGATTATTTTTCTCTCTAAGGGTTCTCTTCTATTGGAAGATTAAATATATAATAAAAGAAAAATTAAAGCGTGGTAAACAAATATTTCTTCTTAAAGAAGCAAAATATTTAAAAATAAATTTAATTATTTAAACATTAATAAGGTATATATATATCCTTTATAAAATAATGAAAAAATGGGTGGGTTTACATACCACGATGCAATCCAAAGATGGAAAACAATAAAATAATTCATGAGAAGATTGAAAATAAAAATAAAAAATGATTATTCCCACAAAATCATCCAAGGAGGCACCTATCACTTGAATAAAATAACACCACGTGGCCGAGACCCCTTCCTGGTGGACCTCCCTTGTTACAGTATCTCAGCCCCACCATTGTGTCCAGTGTCTCCCATCCCCCTCCCTTCTCCACCATGAGAGAGTCTCTTACACGCCACCTCTATGACAACTTGATATCATAGCACCCAGCTTCAATCTACAGCCTCTCTCAGTCGGGTTTTATTATGTATGAGTTTTATTATTTATTAAATATAAAAGTAATAGGGTTATAAATATTTTTAAAAATGGGTCTCAAGATGTGTGAACCTCATTCATGCATCTATCTGCACCGAAGATGCATGGATGGGGTTCACACATAGCTCCATGCTAAAGATGCATGAATGGGGTTCAACCATCCTACACAGATTCGATAAAGGATGCCTGAACCCCGTTCACGCATCCACCATATCTAGGATGCCTGAACCTCGTTCACGCATCTAGCATCTCTAGGATGCCTGAACAGGGTTCACACATCCTGTATGATGTTTCTAAAGGATAAGTGAACCATGTTCATTCATCCTATAGAAAGGTTAAAAAAATTAATCAATTATTTAGAGGAAAAAATTTCTTATGTATTTGATTAATTCAATTACAACCCCTTTCTATTCAGTTTATTTTTTTTATTAAAAAAGGAAGATAGATTTAGAAAAATATTCATCTGTCAATAACATGATCTTCCTGAATGTTCTAAAGTAATTAGATTTGATTCTAATTGACATAATAATTCTGGAAGTAATTTAATATTTATTCATTTAACTCCCCTTAAATAGAAACACTCATAAACATAAGTTTTGAAATATTATATAACTTCACCATGTATGATCTTCTTTAATACTTATTCTTGGATATGCTAACACATTACTAACCCTCTTATAGATTGTTTCTTATTTTAGAAGAATATGAAGTCAATATTTTTCATAATGTGCATAATTTTATCACATTATAGAGGTATTTTAATAGTAAAATCCTCCAGTGAAGATTGTGTACTAGTAGAGCATGTGTCCTTTTATAAAGTTTGAATATGAATTTTCTCAAAATTGGCCAAATGAACTTATAATTCCATACATATCATATTGTGGTTTTTCTTATCTTCAATCATAATCATATACTCTTCACAATTATTCATTATTCATTGAAATTATTCTTCATTCAATTTAAATTTGTTAAAAAAGGAATCATGTTCAATGATTTTTGGATTCAAATAATTGAGATAAATAACATTTTTCAAGATTTCTTGATGTTCATAGATCTTTTCATCCAGAGTATTAAAATTTATTAATGAATAACAAATAGAAATTATTAATTTTGGAAGATAATTTGATGAAAAAATACACTTATTAAAAAAGTAGATCTCTATAAATGATAATAGTAATCCACATACATAATGTTTTGTAAATCAAAAATCAACCTAATCTACGCCACTGGCATGGATACTCCTCTGTCCCACAACCAGGTGTATACTAGACACGTCCACATCGTGTTTGTCTCTGTCTGCACTCTGGTATATGCTGCACATCATCCTTAGTAGCCACATCCACATACTCTTGTGTGACTAGTGGTGGATGTACAGTCTCACCGTCTGGACATTGTCCTGCATCTAAGGATAGTGGAGGCTAGCTGGAACTCCCACCAACATGGAAATAAGATGGCTACTGTGTTGTAGATGTCTGTAATAAAGAATCAAGATCAACGCAGTCAATGTATGTATCTACCTGTGGCTAAGCTTGAGAATCTAGAGGATCATATGAATGATCATGTTGAACACCCTCTTCCTGTGGAAGACCAACATCTGACAAATCAAGCTGAATATCCTCCTCATGTGGAACAAAAATATCCATAACAGGTCGTCACCAATGGTACATCTATATGCTCATTAGTAGGATCAGCAGGCTCCGCAGCCTCCTAAGCATGTGGTGGATAAAATAAAATTCCATGATAAATCTCTTCCATCGAAGGAAGCAACTATTATACAAGGTTGTGAAAATTTGACAGGTCAAATATGAAGTGCTCTACTTGATCAGGAAAGTGGATTATTTGACAGATACGTGCATCCTATGAAAACAAAATTTATTGTTAAGTAATGTGAAAAAAAATCTACTAAATTGTGGAAGAACTACTGAAATTTTGACTATTTGCAATGGGCTATTTACGAAGGAATCCCGTCGCAAAAACACTTTAGCACTAGGGTCCCATCGAAAATGGCCCGTTGCAGAAAACGGCGTCACACCTATTATTTTTCGCGACAGTCCCGTCGAAAAAAGTACTATTTGCGATGGGAATCTATCACATCCCAAATAGATCTCTGATTAAATACATTATAAATATAAAAACATGTTGCGACGAGACCATCACAAAAAATTAGCTGTGACGGCCCGTCGTCTCATCTAAAATAGTTATCTGTTTGTATATGTTATATATACCTAAACCTTTTGCGATGGGCCCATCACAAATAAGTTTTAAAATATATATATATATGATCTATTTGCGATGGGGTCCCATTGCAAAAGGCCCCGTCAAAAATACTAAATAAAAAACATATTTAATAAAATTATGATTAATGAAAAAATAATATCAATATTATTAAAATAATAAAAAAAATAAAAAATATTAAAATTCTCAATAATCGATTTTTTTTAACAAAATCATAAATTATTATTATTATTATTAGTAAAATAGAAAAATATTAAAAAATATAATACTAATAATAAATAATAAAATATTAAAAATAAAAAAAAAGAAATTAAATTATGTAATATTCACACCAATATAAAAGACAAAAACTATAAATATTACTAATTATTGCTAATTATTGCTAATTATTACTAATTATTACTAATTATTCTAATTTATTGATAATTATTACTATTTATTTCTAATTATTCTTCTAAATATTTCTATTTATTTCTAATTAGTTCTCATGATTGAAATTTATTGCTAATTATTAATATTTATTGCTAATTATTGTTATTTTACCTGGCGACGGGACAACATCCCGTCGCAACATCCCCAGTCGCAACTCGTGTTTACCGCCTCCTGGTATTTGTGACGGGAGGTGTCTACCCGTCCCAAATACCCTTTCGCGTGGTTCGGCGGGCAAACTGTAGAAAACTGTGTGTATGTTTTTGGATGGAGCACCTAGTCCTGTTGAAAATAACTAATTATTTGTGACAGGTTGATTTTCACATCACAAATAAACTTTGCGACAGACTATTTGCGATGGGATTGATTCTCGTCACAAATAACCCGTCGCAAAAATTAGTTTTTTTCGTAGTGAAGGAACTATGATACCAGCTCATGAAAGCCTCGTCTGTATCATGTCAAAAATTTGACTGGGGACATGTGAAACCACGATGCATAATCCATATGATCCACAAAATGAAAACGCACTGTCCCTGCACCTCTCTACATGAACTCTTGTCGTCTGTCCCATAAGTCAATATATCTGGCATGGTATCTCCTCTAATCAAAATCTCTCTTCCCTGACATCTTTAGAGATTGATTTGAATCTAACTAACTGGATGGGTTGGGAACATGACGAATGAATATGAACTTCCTCATAACTCTGTCGGTCTGATGCCACTCGACTATATGAAAATGAATCAATGGAACCCTACAAGAGCCAATAGCAAACATCGCCATACAGTACGGTGGAAGACTCTAGATAATAGAATATGTATATGGAATCCATGAAATTAGAAAGAAAAAATAAATAATCAATTAATAAATGAATACATGTATAGTAAAGAATAAATATTTAACAATATAAATAATAATCACTTACATCGTGTGGTAGAATGCTATCCAACATAATTCTGTAGGCCTGGACGTCGAGTCTCAGGGAATCTGAATGCCGATGTTTCTGACTCCACCTATAGATAATATTGTTATATTTATATTTCATAATAGAACGTTATAAAAATAAGTTAGACAATATAAGGAAGGAATAACATACCAACGTCCACGCAGATCCTCTGCTAAAATATCTGCTGGCAATGGAACAAAATCATGTGGAGCTAAATGAGGGATGTGATCCCATACCCACATCTGTAGAAGAACCATGCATCCTATGATCTGCATCTTATCAATGCGACATGCGCTACATACTACCCTGTATGTATATTCTAGAAAAGTATACCCCAAGATACTCCTAACTGCCATGTCCAAATCCTTCAAAAAAGATAAATACAATAAATGTAAAGAAGTAGTGGAGTGATCAACAAAAAGGGCGCCACCGATCAGCCTCAAAATTTATTCATGTAAAAATTAAAGCACGGTGATTTAATCAACATCCTCTGTTAACTGTGTGATGTGCTGGTATGACCAAGTCATGTGTAATCTACCACCAACGATGTTCCTACCATCATCAGGGACCTTTATGCCTAGTAGTCTCTAAACAAGCTCCAAAAAATCTGCTCCAACTCGGCCAGTTAGAGACACACCATTGATGGGGAGGCCCAACATAATGGCCACATCCTGCAGGGTAATAATCATCTCCCCCTCTCTAAAATGGAATGTATGTGACTCTGGCCTCCATCCATCTACAATCACAACAATGAGATGATGATCGAGAAAGGTGAACTCGCACATCGCTACGCCATAGAATCTAGCGCGATGAAGATGAGGGATGATAACTGGAGGTTGTGCGATATGATGGAAATAGTGAGATCTGTGTCCACTCAATGAATGTAGTAGATATACCTCTTAAAGTAGTCATGATACATGAGTAGCTTAATATGTGAGAAATGCAAAACCTTCCATCTACACAAATGATATCATCTTTACTTTATTATAGTGAATTCAATAAAAATTTAAACTATTATTTAAACAAATCAAGAAAAATCAAATGAAAAATTAATGTGTTAATATTTTTGATTTATAAATGATTTTTTTGTGTGGAGTATTGTTTTTGTTACTTGACCATTCCCATCAATAAATAAAGGAACATATTACCTAATTTTGGGTTGAATCTTTTCAATGTAAAATATTTAATATAAAGTAATGAATCTACACAAATAAAAACTATAGAGGTTTTTTTAGTATAAAACCTCATGTAAGGGTATTTCAAATGTTTCTATTAGCATTGCATGTGAGCATCCATGAGATAGTCCTTTTTTATGGTCCATAAGATACTTGAATGCATAGGGATGACAATCCTATGGATAGTATCAGTGATATGTCATGTTTCTCATGTAATTTCAAGGTAGTATGCATTGGTGCATGTAGAATGAGAGGTAAATAAAAAGTTGAAACTTTTATTTAAATAAATATAGAACAATAAAATGAAAAATGATTGTGTTAATATTTAAAATTTATATTTGATTTTTTGTGTGTGGATTAGTGTCTTTGTTACATGTTGAATCATGATATATTCATTTTCATTCTATGTTGTTTTTTTGAATAGTTTGATTATCACAAATTTCATTATTAGAGAATAAAAAATGAGACAAACCAAAATTGAAACATGTTAGAAATGGAGAAAGATAGAAATAAATGGATTCAATCTTGAAACTTCCACATAAAAAAAATATAAATATTCATGATACAATAGACAAACTTGATCATGGATGATGATATGTGGATCACTATCCCGCTACTCGGGGACATATCTTATGAGTATGTCTTTCTGTGTGACAAATATTTCATCGTATTCTCCCTCCTCATTGACATGGCCAATCCATTTAATTTCTGATTAGACTTGAGTTTGGTCTTCCTCAAGGCCATAACCTAGTACTATGAAGCCAATAATTTAAAAAAAGATAGATATTTAAAACATCATAAATGAAAAAAAACCAAATTATGAAACATAGAAATATCACAGTCGATGGTCGGCTGATCAGCAGTCAATGATATAGAATGAAAGTCACCAACAGGCATCCAAGATTCATTATAACAGTTATCCAAAGTGCTTATGTCATACACTAGGTCAACATATGGCTCCCATGATATATTTACTGAAGAAGAAGCTGTGATAACATGTGCACAAGGATATCTAAATTCCTAAAAGTTTCTGTAATCATAGTATCTATTATCTAACATCACTAAAAACACTCGACCACTAGTTCATGTAGCCCGGTCATAGCACAATCTTACCTGAAAGATCGCATTTTCCCTATCAAAGGCTAGAACAGTCCATCTAGAAGCCTCATTCCATATCTAATCAATATCAATTTGGAAATGTTGTGTAAAATGAATTCTATTTTCCATCCTTTGATAGGCCTTTTGGGAATGGTCAAAAATGTAGTGAACACATCTATAAAATTTATCTTACACTAACCTTGTGATCGAGATTTTGCGCACACCCTTGAGGACCCCATTTATGAACTCTACTATATTAGTGGTCATATGGACATATCTTATTCCACCATCATATTCTAATGACCATTTTCCTTCGAAATTTGTGTTATATATTCATAAAGATCTTCATTAGCAGTTTATATCTCTTCAAGGCATCCATAAAACCATAATTGTTGGGTCTCATATGCTGAAACCATAAGATAATAATATATTAAAATGCAGAATAAATTTTGTTTTTGAAAAGTAAGTTTATAAAAACATACCGAACTTGAGGATTGCATTCTTTATGTAATAATCTCTGAAATTATTATGCACATTACATGAAGTATGTCTAATGAAATAACGAATATAAGTATTAGGTTCATTCCATGAAACCCCATCACTATATACAACCTCTATAATCTCTCGATGGTGATCAGATATTAGACACACACCATGGTTTTCTGTGACATGAACACATATACATGCCAAAAACCTTCTCCAGTATTCAAAATTATCCTTTTAAATAATAGAAAAAGCAAGTGGAAGAGGAGCACGATTACCATCCTGTGTAGCAACAATGAGTAGAACACCTATATAATTTCCATTCAGGAAAGTGCCATCAGCCTGAATAAATTGTTTAAAATAGAGAAAGAAAGCAATGCATGATCTGAATGTCCAAAAAAGCCTATTGAACATCATCTTTGTTTGATAAACTCGGTGATTGGGGGATAAATAGTCAACAATGTAAAATAGATAAACAATCTAATTGTTGAGAGACATCAATTCCATAAGTTGTGGCAAGATAACATAAGATTCATCCCAATCACTATACAATTTTAAAATTTCATTCTATTTTTCATTCCATGATTTGGTTTATGATATCTTATAGTTATAAAACTGTTGAATTCTTTCCTAAGGGAAATGGGAACATCCTGACATGTTCATATAATCTCACAAATAACATTTGAAATAAACTCTGAATCAAGGGAAGAGCGATCCTACGACAAGATTGGACACAAACAAGTGTGTGGACATTCTAATTTGGTTATCCTCCAACATGAAAAAAAATAAAATGTTTCCCTTAAGAGAAATTTACATTCAAACCCATATTTTTCACAAAAAATGATATATTTTGACTTATTTGACTCTTTAACCACAAATGTGAAATGTCTCTCAATGTGGTATTTCTTTAACTCATTTTTCATGTCTGGTTTACATTAAAAATCCTACCCGACATAGATGGAATTATCATTTGATGCAGACCTATTAACTATAATATCAAGGAATTTAGAAGATAGTGTAATGATATCCCAATCAAAATATTGTTCATGAGAAATTTATTTAACTAAGGAACTCAATACCAAAGGAAGATTACCACTAACTGGTGGATTTCGTGGATGCCTTTCTCTCAAAGGAACCTCGGAAGGTTCATTTCCCACATCACCCTCACCCTCATCTTTGAAAAGAACCTCAGAAGGTTCATTACCCACATCACCCTCACCCACATTATCTACTGATGGATTCCCAAATTCTTATACCTCATATAAACTTTCAATCACTATATCAGCACAAAAAGGGATGTCGTCTACATTTCCTTCCAAATTTTGATCATCTTATTCATAATTTTCTTCTATTACTATAGTCATATGAGAAGGAGGCAATGCAAATGACTGATGTGAAGGACCAACTTCTACAGATCTCACAAAACACAGTTCTTTAGTAGTTAGTTGCACCACATCTATATCATAAATCACCACATACAACTCCATCAAACGATTATCACACTTCTATCAAAATAATGAACATGCATCCATCCATTCGTTAGCATCGACCAAAGGGTACTCAGTGTTCCAGAAACATTCCAGATGTTGTAGATGTTGATATTCGAAGGAAGAAATGGATTGATCGACCATCTATTTTAAACAATTATGAATCTTATTGCTAACTTTATCCAATTTCATACAACCATGGAGATTTACCACTCTAACAGGTGGAACACTATAGCTAAATCCCTGATCCGTATAAATGGGATCACCATTGCAATATATTTTCACAAAAATTATTACCTATAAAAAAATAATTAATAAAATATTATGTACTACATCAATATTTTACAATATTTAAATTGGTTTTGAATAATTGACTTTATATGTAGACTTTTTATGTATTTATTTTTCACTATTGAGTTATAGTGATGATAGTATTATTGCCAAATCAAATTTAATATAACTTTATATATTTTAATTACTTACGTATAAATAATCATGACTTGATCTTGAGACATATGATTAGTTTATAATTATTTGATAAACTAACCAAAACCTATGGGTAGACTCATGAGTCTCTATTATCAAATATTTTAGAAACTATCAGTCTCCTTTCAAACAGTAACACCTCCTATCAAATGCTTGTTCTCAAAAACCTCTTTGGGGACACCTCTTTAGGGATGCCTCTTTGGGGATGCCTCTTGTTGATTTCCTTTTAATTAAATATTTACTCACATGCATGTGAGGGGGTTTAGGGGTATGAAATACATAAATTTTTTTAAGCGGACATGCAGGTCCTTACATAGTTAGAGATGAATCACACGTCATTAATAAAGAAAAATAAATGCAATTATTAGAAATTAAATAACCAAATTCACAAAAAAAGAAAGGAAATTTCAATTATGCATCGGTCTTTAATCTCAAGATCAGTCACCACACAACTTACCATGTTTTTTGGTATACTTATTATATCTATTACTTGATGAAATACATATTAAATATCTATATATCTTTTATATTTAATAAATTTAATTATAAATAATATAATTTAAACTTATTATTTATAAAAAATTGTTTTTATACAATTCAAACAAATAGTTTTCTATATATTTTTTAATAAATTTAAATACGATACATATAACTAATATATTATTTATAAATTATATAACTAGCGTATAAAATATTATAATTTAAATTAATATTACTTTCAAAATAACATATTTTATAACATATATTATTTTCATAAACATTACATATGAATTTATACAACATTTTAGAGATAGAATAATTAATTTTCCTAGACATTCAATATGAATTCAAACAACAAACACATCATTAAAAAATTAAGTCATACAAAAGAAACTAATTTACACATCAATACATTTGAAATAAATAAACCATACACTCTAAAACTAATTTATACATATCACAAATCAAATAAATATATCATAGAAAATAATTAAATAAACACAATTAAACAATTGAACATTTAAATATAAATTTTACCTTCTTAAAAGCAGCAAAAAAATTTTGAGAAAGAAATTATACAGGGCTTTGTAGCAAAATCTAGAGAATAAGAATAAACTTGTGGGGGGAGACCAATTTTATAGATTTAATCTTCTGGATGCGTGAATGGGGTTTGTGCATCCATCATCCCGTCTTTGAAGGATGCGTGGACCCCGTTCATGCATCTTCAGAACGGAGAGATTCGTGAATGAGATTAACACATCCTTCAAATATGGGATGGAGGATGTGTGAACCCCGTTCATGAATCTCTCAGCGTCAAAGATGTGTGAATGGAGTTCACACGTCTTGAGACCCATTTCAAAAAAAATTCTAACACTATCCCTTTTCTATAAAAAAATAAAACCCATAAATAAAAAAAATCCCCTCAGTCTTCTCACCTTCCATCATAGGAGTCCTGACACCTCTCTCCACATCCAACCTAGAAACCCCATAGGGAATTTTTAGCCATAAAATCATAACCCAAACACAATCACCTCCCCATGAGTCGACCATCCTCAAACGCTAAGGTTGCTACTATGAGAGATATATCTACCACTCCAATCCCTCGACCCCGCCACAAGTTGAGTTTAGCTAAGAATGCTTTCTCCCTAGGACACCAGTTGATGCGCCACCCATGATCCAAACTCGATGGCCATCAAGGAGACCTCTCATCGGCCTCCCCTTGTTTTCCCCCAACCTCACCATCCATATCCACATAATCAGTCCGTTGTCACACTGGTGCAGGTCCCAACCATTTTGATCAAGCCCTGCATGCGAGGTAACATTTTTCATATATCCAGATTATATCGAAATGGATTTGGTTCAACCCAAAATGGGTCTTCCTGAATAAGAAAATTCTTTAAGAATTCTTCATGACCCGTGAAGGCCCTAATAGGGTTTTTCGGGCCCAAAAAACAGACCTCCAAGGGATTAGGCTGACCCATTAAGGGCGTGGGAATTAATTATGGGTTAGGTAGATTTATTAATATTATTATAACAATAAATAAATTTATATAATTCATTTAATTTTAGTACTAAATTAAATTAATATTAATTTATTTTTTCAAAATAATAATAATTTTTTTTTTAATATTATTGGTTTAATTTCAGTATTAAATTAAATTAGTTGATTAATTTAATTTGTGAAATTAAAATTAAATTAATATAGAGACCAAATAAAATAAATTAATTTAATTGATTAGTTCATGTGATTTATTTTATTCTCTCAACTATAAATTTATTTCAATTTATTTTTACCGTATATTTACTTTAAATACAAATTTGTCATGAGAAATTGACTGAACCCATGTCTTTCCAGTTAATTTTATTTAATTTTTTACTAAATCATGTGATGTTAGTAATATGTAATTAATTTAATAAGGTCTATGCATAATAATTTTTTAATTTAATATGTATAAAGGACTGGTTTTCCAATTTATGAATTGTATATTGTGCCCCCAGACCCCTTGCACGCATGTGAGTATTCTTGTACATTTGTTAATGAAACTATAAGAAGAAAACCCCACCAAGTACAGGTGATATCCATAAAAGACGTAGATTACTCCAAGAGGATACATCTACATTAAATGGGACATGAAAACACTATAATAGGGACAAGCTTCATCAAGAGTCAGTACATGACTCATGTACGATTCCCCTAGGTCATGGTTGATCCATTGAGTTTAAATGGATCAACCATTATTAGATTCTCAAGACCAGTTGGGTATTTATTTACTTTATGTTTTTTTATTATTTTATTCATATGCATTTTACTTTGAAGAACACAAATATTAATAAACAAGAAAATAAATAAAAAAACAATGAATTTGTTTTCTGTTAATGTTCATTTTTGAGCACATCAACATAATATGAACTAATTAATATTATGGATTACATTCTTTCAAAATAAAAAACCCTCATATAATTATTAATTCCTAAAATCCTTCCATTTTTTTGAACTTGAAAAAAACCGGGGGTTCGGGGGATCATCATCCAAAGTTCAGGGTACCTCCAACTACCAGGGAGTTCTTATGAAATTGATGGTTTGACCTAACTGATTTTGGAATGAAAAAAGTTTTGAAACCTACCTTGTTTCAAATTTAGAGTAAATCATTGTGTTGATCATAAATATGATTTTAGAAGTTGGTACTTCACTCAACAGATCATGGAGTAATGAGGTAATGTGGATGACCAGTCAAAATCCTACCTTGAACTCTCCGAGATGTCAATTAGCCAATGATTGTAGACTATGTGGGGAGGATCAAGGATACCTTCCAATAGAATTCACATGTGACAGAGTATTTTGATTCTAGTACAGTGGGTTTCTATATTTTAATAAAATAGTTCGAGACATTTGATAATTTAATTAATCAATAATGTTTAAAAGGAAATCAAGATAAATTACTAATTGTTAAAAATGTATTTATTATACAAAAAACATGGAAATCATAAATACCTACAGAACACTATCACTATGATCAATATTGAATAAATAAAATATCTAGACTGACCATTACATCCAAGAATGGTATAGGCACTTGCACATAGTACTATTCCATGAAAGGAAGTTATATGTGATGGAATCCTAATTTCTTACTGATCCTCATTGGGGAGAAAGAAATTTGGATAAAGAAACATATAAAAAGAATTATATGTTGTACTAGATGTGCAACGTGTCATGTTTTTATCAATTTCTAGTATACTGCAGAAAATATATGAGGACAAAGATTCCTATAAAATGATAACTCATATCTAAGAAAAATATAGGGGAAATAATCGAAATAAAGATATGAGATATCCATTGAATTATATAAATGAATGTTAGCAGAAGGGAATCAATCAACACCTCATGTACTGAAGATGATTGGGTGCATTGAGAGACCTGAAGACCTTGGGTTGAAATTTAACCAAGAACTAGTGAATAGTTTCATTATTTTCACTTTAATACTGAGCTTCTTACCTTTTATTATTATTTATAATATGAATAACATGATGATGCCACTTCCAAATAATTTAGCTTTAGTTCTCCAAGATAATAAGGATATGGAGAAACCCAATTATTCAGTCCTTATGGTGAACAAAATAAGGAAGGTAAAGTCTAAGATGTCTAAGGCTAAATATAAGTCGAATACACCTAAGCACCATCCTTCAAAAAAGAAAAAGATAAAGAGGGAAGGAAATGAGGAGGTGGTTGTCTGATTTTTTAAAACAAATTATCATAATTTTTATTAAAATTGGGAGATAAGAGAAGTACATCAAGGGGGGATATAAAAGTTTAAGTTGAGATAATCCTCAATAATAATATGCACACCTCATGAGGGAATGGATACTATGTTGAAAACTCCATAACGAGGAATTTCTATGTATTTGTGGAGGCCATGAAGTCTGCCACATAATTTACCTCATTACAAGTATGGAAGAGTTTAGTGTCATTAGATAGGAGATACATTCACTTGTGAATCAAGTAAATCAATGGATATGAAGTATACGAAGTTCCTTTGAGAGAACTCCAGATAATTTTTGAATCTGTCTCCACCATAGATAGCTGGATGTTATGATTTTGGAAAATCTCAAGGCTTTTGAGCAAGGAAGGACACTAGAAGAAGAACTTCATAGTTGAGAAGAAGAAACAAGGTGACACTTCTTCTTGAGGTATTATTTTAACAGAATTCAATATGTCTTCATCTACAAGTTGTGTATTGGATACAGTGTGTGGATCACATATTTTTATTCAAATAAAAGAAACAAGTAGATTCCATAAGATTGTAAAATTAGATGTAGATCTCTAAGATTAGAATGGTGTGAGTCTAGTAACCTTATCGTGGGATATTATCACTTATATTTACCTAGTGGTTTTGTTCTTTTATTGAATAATTGTTATTATGAATCTTTAGTAAACA
Source organism: Viscum album (assembly GCA_963277665.1). Lineage (NCBI taxonomy): Eukaryota > Viridiplantae > Streptophyta > Magnoliopsida > Santalales > Viscaceae > Viscum > Viscum album. Next base: position 564,885,345 of record OY728153.1, on the reverse strand, counting down.
GAAACATAATCTCACTATCATGTTTGGAGACTATGGGATTTTATTTCATGTTTGGAAATAATTGTTGGCTGTTTTATAAGGAAAATATATGTTATGGTATGGTGTATCATAAAAATGGATTATATATACTTGAACATGGAAACCCAGAAATGGTAAAAAATGACAAAACTAGTGAACATGACTCATATAACACCTACATATGGTACTTCTGGATTTTCCAAGTAAATGAGATGCATTTATAGATATTACATTAAGAAGGATATTTAGACTCTGTCGAGTTAATATTCCTGGATGTATGCCATGATTTTTTATAAGGAAAAATGGTTACAACACCCATTTCTAGTAATGGATAAAGAGATGTATAATTTCTAGAATTGATTCATACTGACGTATGTGGTCCATTTCTAGTAGAGATCATGGTGGGTTTTTATACATCATTACTTTTACTATTTATTATAGTAGGTATTTATATATCTACATAATGCAATATAAGTCATATCCCATTCAAATGTATAAGGAATACCAACATGAAGTTGAAAAAAACTTGTTAAGAAGATTAAGGAACTCCACTCAGACCGAGGTGGAGAATATATTAACCAAGCTTTCATTGATCACTTAAAGGAGTATGAGATTATATCCCAACTCACTCCATATTATACACCACATTGAAATGGTGTTAGTGAAAGGAGGAATAGAACTTTGCTTGACAGGTTCAAATCAATGATGATTCAGGTATTTTTCCCATTAACCTTTTCGTGATACACATTATAGATGACATCATATACCCTTAACCAATTAACAACTAATGATATAGATTGGATTCCAAATGATTTGTGGTGTGGAAAGAAACCCAATCCATCACATTTATGTGTATGGGGATGTGATGTTTTTTTAAATATTATACATAGTAAAAAATTAGCATCCACAAGTATGAAGGGAATCTTTATAGGTTATCCTAATGAAACCAAATGATATTACCTATGTAACCCTTTTCATAGAAATGTGATTGTGGAAATACAAGACATATTTATAGAAATGGAAAACATTTACAAAGGAAATAGAGGGATAAATTTTGTCTTTGATGATGTTGATACCTCAGATTCACAAGACTTGACATGGGAACAATCTTCTCATGAAATAGTGTGAGATGAAGTTCATAAGACACAAGTACTGTGTTGGTCAAATAGAGAGGTTAGAGAACTAGGGCGTTATGGTTTTATGATAAACGAGTTAGGTGACATATTTTTTCTTTGAGGATGATGGACATATGACCTAAAATGAAAAATTATAATGGAACGATGCTGCTAAATGGTAAGATTCCATGAATTCTGAGATGGAGTTCATGTACCAAAATGAAGTTGTTATTTTGGTATACCCTCCATCTGATGTAAAACCCATTGGGTTCAACAGGTTATTTAAGAAAATGATATACATGGATGGTAAGATCAATACCAAAAATTAAATACTTGTAGAAAAGGGTTTTAGACTATTTCAATGCATAGACTTTGAAAAAACCTTCTCACTAGTAACAATGCTAAAATTCATCAGAATATTGATCGGAATAACAGCCTTCCATGATTATGATATTTGGAAAGTGGATGTCAAAAACTAATTTTTTAAATGGTAAGTTATTTTAATATATCTATATAAGTCAACCCAATGATTTTGTTAAGTAATATAATTCCAAAAAAGTATATAACCTACAGATATCCATTTCTAGGTTAAAGCATGCATCACGATCAGGGAATGTTCATTTCAATTATACCATAATAGAATTTGGTTTTATAAAAAATTAAAGTGAGAATTGTGTCTATAATAATTTTAAAGGTAATTCCATAATTTATCTAGTATTATAGGTTTATGAAATATTAATTGTGTTAAATGAAGTGGTAGTATTACAATCAGTTAAAACATGGTTAAATGAATCATTATACATGAAAGACTTAGGTGAAGAATACTATAGTATGGGGATCAAAATTATCAAGATAGATCTAAGAGGAATCTTGGGATAAGTAAAATTATATATATTGAAAAGTTTATTGAAATGTATAGTATGGAACAATCCAATAATGGACTATTTCCAATGTCACATGGTATCAATATCTCTAATAAAATATTCCCACAAACATTGGAATAGATTGAATGAATGAGTAGACTCCCTTATGCCTTGGCAATGGGACTAGTCATGTATGTCATGATATGTACTAAGATTGCTGATGAATTTTCTTTAACAATTGTGGGTATATATAAAAATAATCTAGGATAGATGCATTAGGAGGCTGTTAAAACTATTCTGAAGTACTTAAGGTAGACAAAGGATATGTTTCTAGTGTATGGAGAAGAAGATGAATTTGTAGTGATAGGATACACTATTAAAAGTTTCTAGATATATCATGATGATCCAAAATCACAGTTATGTTATATATTTTTCATTAATGGTGGTGTTGTGATCTGGAGAACATATAAGAAATCTATGGTCACCGATTCTATATGAGAATATGAGTATATAGTTTATTATGATGTTGTAAAGAAAGTAGTTTGGATATTAAACTTTTTCTCATATATTGGTGTTGTACCTAGTAGTGTAGACCATGTTCTAGTTTATTGTTATAATACAATGGAATTAGTTCTTAAAAAGGAACCCTAGTCCCACCATTGGATAAAGAATATATTTAGGTTGTTTAAAATCTTTTGGGATTTTACCCAAATATTTATAGTCATAGTTAGTAGAGTAGAAATAGAGGACAATATGGAGGACCCCCTGACTAAATCCATCTCTCAGGAAAATCATGATTCTCAAGTGAGAGCTAGTGGATTGAGACTTTTTAGAATATGGCTCTAGTGTAAGTGGGAGTGTTGAAAGTGGGTTCCCTCTACCCAAATTGTGATATACTTTGACTAGAACTACATGTATATAGTTTAATATAGTTACACATGTATTTATCTTACCATAATAATGTCAATTCTCCTGCTTCAATTATATTTATGGTAATTTCCTTATATTATAACCTGAATCAAAAGATTATAGAAGATACAAGGATATAATGAGAACCATAAGATTCTATGACATTAATCTTAAATATATGTCCTATGGTCTAGATACATTGTACTAACTGGACAAAGTTGATGTTAGATTATAATGTGTTGGGGATCATAATCATTGATACTTCTTCTCATAAAGTTTGTACTTGGTGATCTTTGGTAGGTGGGATCATGAGGATATACTATCCACTGGGAACACCATAATTGTTTGGTGTCATTGGTTTTTTATATCTACAAACATGTGTATTGGTCTCCTAACTTTAGATCATTATAAATATGTTGCATTTGATCATGTACATTGATCCAATACAAAAACCCTAACAATGAAGTCATGGTGAGGTCATTTATGTTAGGTGCATCGTTGATGGTGTGGCTTTAGATGAATGATCATGACTACATTTTTTGCTTCCGAGTTGGGAAAGTGATATATTTTTCCTGGTTGATCAGGATCATAGTACCTTCATTAAATCCATGACCATGTAGTCAAAGGTAAGTTCATATAGTTAGATCAAAAAACAATAAATCATGTAAAGGGTGATGATATAAGTTTGCATCCTACTTTATGAGATATCATATGAAAAAGATTTTGTATTACACAGTGCATATACGTAGGTTGGTTTTCATTGCTATGAATAAACCTTGTCTCTTTAGGGGACATAACAGTTTGATAGAATCCGATCTTGTTCTATGAATATTATTTACTACTATTGAGATAAGGGTCTAGAGGGTCACACACAATAGCAGTTTCAAGGTTCTTCCCTATTCTGATGATTAGGAATATAGGACATGATGGGACCCACTATGGGGTCTGAGAGTTGTCCAAGATTTATCGATCATTGATAAATTTAAAAAGTACCTTTTTACCAAAGTAAATAATTATTGAGTTCCATTTATTTAATAAAATTATTTACAAGTGTTTATGTAAAAACATGGAATAATATTATATAATTGAATACTATATTTAAGATTCAATGTTCATTCAATATTACCAAGAATTACGAGTCGGGTTAATGACATAGGTTTGTCACATAATATTTATTTAATATATATTACAAGTATATGATAAAATGTAAATAATATAAATGACACAGTTAGTTTGACATGATTATTTATTCATTAATTATTTATGTGGATGGATGATATATGGGAGACGAGAACCCTAACTGTGTATTTTTTACATCCACTATATATGTACATGAGGAGATCATTTCCACGAACAAGGGAATTTATTTTCCAAAGGATTGAGAGATCAACTCTCCTCCTCTCGCACACTTGAGAGAGAAAGAGACCATTTATGAAATCGATTCAAGGACATATTTGTGGTTCATAGGATCTAAGTGGAGGTGATTGTCATGACGTTAATGGAATCATTGAAGCTCAATTATAGCACTAAAAATTTGAGGATCGAGGTTCGTACTACTTCTTGAATAATGTGTGGACGATCTGGAGGGTTTTGACTTCGAATTCTTCAATAAACAATCATGGATGACATAATGTAGTCAAATGCATCTCCAAATCAAACAAGGTAAATGTTTGTTTATTTTTTTATTTTTTTATTATTAAATTCTCACAATATTCTCAAACATATATCGGGGCTTAGATCATTGGAGACAACAAATTTATGTCACTCCGATGATGAATATTTTTAAAATACTTGGCATGCCGGCTTCCGCTGACCTCCCTGATACCTTCAACTTCCATCATTGTGATTAGTGATACAGGCTCCATGATTGATGAAATTTGAAGGGATTTTAGTTCCTCCTTCCATGGATTATTCCATGGATATTTTTTAATAGTCTGGTTCTCTATCATACATTTGATTCATGTTCATGAAAATAGTTCCTAGCACCATCTCCAGGTAAACAATGGTTAATTAAGATTCCTATTTCCCAATAGGGAATCCACCTTCGGTTGGAGTTGATAGTAATTTTGGGAACATCTGGGAATCATTGAATGTTGGATAAGATGGGAATATATAATGTATTCATATTTTGAAGTGAGGAATTACCATGCATAGAGCATCTTAAGCTTGGAACTTGAGGCATCCAATGTCAGTTACAAGGTAGGTTTTTTAGGGAATAAAACAACTAAAGTTTATTTCCTTAGTCATCCCTTATTTGTTGCATGGAGCTGGGATTTTGAATATTTTTTTTGTCACAAGTTTAGGGTCTTGTGGAGAAACAATAGATTGATCTAAAATTTTACATATTGTGGGGAAAATTTTGTCAATATCTTCACACATTGTGGCGATTGAGTGATCATAGGGTCAAATAACTTTGGGAATATTTTTTTCACAGGTTTAACATTTTGTGGAGGTAAATTGTTCATAGGTTTAACATCTTTAGGGAACAAATTGGTCATATTTTTAACATCTTGAGAGGATAAGATGGTCAGAGGATTAACATCTTGTGGGTAAATAGTAGTTTGGATGGTATAGGGTTAGTTGTGTCCCCATGGGGTAAGACAATAACACTTTAGGTTTTGAGGATAATTGTGTACCCATGGGGGAATATTATCACACATTTAATGAGAAGGGTAGGTGTATCCCCATGGGAGAAGAGGATCATACATTGGGGGATGATTCTTCTCAAATATAATACATGAATAATTAATAGAAGTGTTGGGGGATCCGGATTGTACCTTCGGGTGGTATCACAAATGTGTTAGGAAGTCAACATTTAACCTCAGGGAGGTTCCCAATATGTTTCAATAATTAGTGATTGAACCTCTAGGAGGTTTCCCAGATGTGTTAAGAAGTCGGGAATGAACCTAGGGATGGTTTCTTACATACCTTTCTAGAAGAAAGATATAAAACCCAATGTAGTTTTTTTTCATAGTTTAAGTTCGTGTGACCACACTAGTATATATAGTTTAATGTCCTGTAGTAAGTATTCTCATTTTTAAAAAGGATCATCAATGAGGGATGTTATAGGGATTACGCATATGGGATTTCTGTAATGGGATTCACATCCTATGGTGGAGGAGGTGGTGTCATCCCATTACAAAAAATACATGGGGAATCCTATTTTCATCACATAGGGTTAGGCTATAGTTTAACATTATATGTTAAGGAAATATTCATGATGTTTAATGTCATATGACTAGGATGTTGATCCTTGTAGTTTAATTATCTATAACTCATACTATTTGAGTCCCTACCCTTAGGGAGACCATATCAATGTAGTAGAGGAGGATATGACACTATCTATTTGTATAAGGAAGGGTAGGAAGTTTCCTATGGAGAGACCACTCTTGGGGATTATGTGTATACTGGTCAGGCACCTCTGGGTGGCACATAGAGTAAACACTTCCATGGAGGAGTGTAAATAAAGGGTCTGGATCTTATGGTGTTTAGTATTTGTATAAAGAGGCATTATGGTTCCTATTCTTTAGAGAAAACAGAAATACAACTATCCAAGTTTCTCTATGAGAAAAAGTTCCATGAATGAGGGTTGGAGATATCAGTCTTGTGGAAGATAAAGTAATGAGTAGAAATTTTTTGAATAGATGTAGGTTTCATGGGAACTCATCTTTCGTGAAAGGGTGTCTATAGAAAGGAGGCACCAAGGAGTGGCATGGTGGATGGGTTTGTGATGATTTGGAGTTTGTGAAGATCAAGGGCTGCATGAAGTAAAAGGGTCTCACTGTTGATACCGAAATTCGCATTTCACTAGAGAGGTCAAGGAAGGAATGACTGATTCGAAGAAAATTCGAGAAAAAATGTCCAAAAATTTACTTAAGGGGCTCTATTTGAAAAGGTCTAGACCTTCACAAATAGTTGCAGCTCATGGAAGTCCCTGGATGTGAAAATATTTGATAGTAACATTTTCACAACATAAGTCCTATTCATGAATCTCTATTTCATATATGTGGCTGATCACATAGATCTTTGACGATAACTTTCATGAAACATTACTTGGTTCATAGAACCCCATTAGTTTGAGAAGCTCATAATGTTTTTTGGAAGCCTCCAATTTTTTTAAAATCAGTTCCCTTGCCTTTACTTGGCCTATAAATACCCCCTATGATTGAATTTTCAGGCGATGTGACTTTTAAACTTTCGATAAAATCTATAAACACACAATACTCTAAATATTTGCGAACAAAATATAAGATAGACCTACCAAGGAATCCATATTTCATGAAACCACCCCCATGTGTTTTTGACACCCACAACCCTTGGTGGAAATTCCATTCATGAAGGTTTATGTCATTTTCAAAAGAATAAACTCCCTTGTGATTGTTGGGGTTTTTCAAGATAACTATGTTTCATGAATCCAAGCCCATGGGAACCAAGACTTTACTCTAAGTTAGGGTCACCCTGTTTCACGAAACAAAATCTTTTGTGAGAACCCTGACCTATGTGAGACCCTTTTACTTCATGACATTCCAAACATTCATGATGCATCATCCTTCAAAAAAACCATTCTCCAAGCCTCCTTATGGTGCCTTATTTGAGCTAACACACTTTTGAAAATGTCGAGTTCCTAGGTCCCCCATACCAATCTTGGACCGGTTCAACTGCACCCCAAATATCCTTTCCACTAGTACCACCTACACATATGTCCACCAACATTGCTTCAAGTGCGGCCTAGGCCATAACACTAAATATTTATTCTAAGAATATGTACCCTAATGATTTTACATTTTAAAAAACGGTATATAATGTCAGGCCTCTTGATTTCAACTCCCCTATGGTGGTTTCAATGCCATGCACCAACCAAAGATGCATCAGCAGTGGACACATAATCCCTAAAGGTGGAGTAACCGAGTGAAATGTTTTACCTATATTGGTAGATCATCCTTATGATGAATATTACTCTTGCCTTGACATGGACCCCTTATGGTGTGATCTCCATCAACATCAAAGGTTCATGACATAAACCAATTTAGCTCTAAGTCCTAGTCATACAACATTGAACTGAACATAAATTTACTCAACACATGATGTTAAATTGTAGCCTTACCCATTTTAACACACACATGATACCCCATGTATGGAATGTATGGTATTACCCCCACCGCAACCACCATATGTGACTCCCATACCAAGAATATTGTACACATAATCCCCATACCATCATTCCCCACCATCGGATGTGACTCCCATTCTACAAAGCTTCCACACATAATCCCTACACCATTCCTCATAGACTCTCCTTACAAAACACAAGAGTTCTTAGCCCAAGATGTTAAAATTAATAGATCCTTCCTATCACACAAACATAAATTGTGGTATCAAACTACATGGGTTTTGATCCTTGTCTCTTAAATAGGGTATATAGGACACCTCCCTGATGCTCAATCCCAACATCATCCAATGTTTAATCATCACCATTTTATGGACACACTCTATCATCCAAGTGTGAAATCCGCCTCCTTAGGGGACACACAACACCATTTTGTGTGAAATAATATTCTTTGGGGGACCCAATTAATCATCCCTATGTGAAATCATCCCCCTTGGGGGGACACACTCATTCATCCCAGTGTGAAATTATCTCCCCCAGGGGACACACTGTATCAGATCCATGTGTTAAATCATCCTTTTTGGGGGACACACTCCACAATCCAACTGTGAAATATTACACTCTGTGGACACACTCCACCACTTCCCTACAAAATAAATTAAACCTGTGACCTTCTATGCGAGATGTTAATCTTGTGATCAATCCAAAATCTAAACCCCGTGAAATAATCACTGAATTCATAAGGTAAAATCCTCAGAATACTTATGCCCCTGGTGTCAATTACCTCATGATCAACCCAATATTACTTGGGTTTCATGCCTAAAATACCTGAAACATGATATTCCCTCAAAAATAGAAAGGCTTTATAGGGATTCAATCAACCCAATGTCTAGAAATTACCAATGTTCCAAATTATACTACCTCCCATGACCGAAGGTTTCTTCCTAGTCGAGAAAAAAGTATCATAATTAATCACCATCGAAATCGAGATGGAAATGGGAACTAGTTTCATGAACATGACTTAAATATAGGAGGGAGACCCATAATATGAATCAAGAACCAAGGAGAAATCCATATAAGGAGGAACCAACATCAAATCATCCCGTTTTGATCAACGATATGACATCACTGATCAATGTGATAGAAGACGCCTAGCTTTGGAAAGTGTGAATGTGGGGGAAACAAAATAAATGCATCATAAACAAGTGGATGTATGGTACTGGCCCTAATAAAAGTGTTAGAAAGATAAATGGTGAAACCAATGTGAAAATATTATCCTAAAAAATGTGGACTAGTAGAATTTCGGGCACTGTCAGATTTTCATGTAATTGGATCAAGATATTTGGTGCTATGTCCCCTCAAGAAAATGGTGGGTGAAGCATGAAACTCACCTATGAATTGGGGAAAATAAATTTGTCCATCAATGGTATAGGACATCATTATCATGGAACTCTATATTCTAAAAGAATAATGGAAAAATTTGGGGCATTGGGAATTACATTCACTTTACTTGTAATGGTGGTTGAATCCACATGTATTACATGAATAATGATATAAAAGTCAGTGACCTAGATCCAACAGTTACTTTAGAAGGGAAAACATTGATGTGGTAACCTCTCATGACTATATCTACCCCATGAATACCACTAAAAATTCAGATGTTGGTTACCCACACCCCATATCACCCTATAAGATCATCCATAGGAGGGTGATCGATAAACTTGTTCTCTGGTACAACCCAGAAGGGGTCATTCCCACCATGGAAATGGACCACCATGTTCTCAGGTAATCGATACCTCACCAAAACCACTGCCCCTGATGTCCATGTAGGGGGATACCTCCCCCTCTTATGACGGCGCACAACTTCAAGCATCTCTCCCCAGAGCACAATGACAGCTCCCTCCCCTATGCCGATATGTTAGGGTATGTTTGAGTTGTTCCTATAGTGACCACAACTAGGAAGCTTACTAGGAGGGATCCCAATAGGCCTTATCAGTTCTATCACTGACTGGTTCCATAGGCTGGAAATCATGTTGACTTTATCCTCACCCTGTCAGCACTAGTCCAGAACATTGGACATCAATTTCGAGGGCAAAAACATGACATTTTATGATATGGGGAATATTCTACATCTCTTATGGAACCTTCCTCCATCAAAGTATCATACTATTTCCCAGTAATAGGTGAACAAGGATTCATCTTCCCCCATATTGGATTGATACCCTAGCAACCTCACAGGCTAGTCATGTTGACTCTCTCAGTTGTTGGCACCACCGAAAGCCTTTAAGAGACATCATGTGATAAGGAAAAATAGTATGGAGGTTCTCCCCACACTACAACCAATTAGAATAGAGGTCCTCCCAATTCCATCATAATCCAAAGAAGAATTTCCTCCATGTACCATAAAAAACCAATGTGGAGGTCCTCCCTGCAACACCACTTACTAGTGTAGAGGTCCTCCCTCTACTGAAGGCATGCACTATCCTAAAGAACCATAACCAGGAAGGAGGGTGACCATTTTCCATGGGGTTCATGCCTGTGCTGTAGGAAATAACCCACATAGATAAAACCTTAGTAACTATTAAAAATCCGTTCTTGGAGAATTTCTACACTTTCAGAAGAGAGACCTTGAGAAGCACTATGTCATCATAGACCTCTTAGATCCAGAAGAAAAGGACGACTCAATGAGAGAACATTAAACCCCGCTGACTGAGTATGGGGTAGAAGACCATCAATTGAGGCTTATGATCCTAAAAAATAAGGTTTAAAAGATCCTTAGATCCCTCGGTAGATACTTAAAGGTGTAGTATGTTCTTTCCTCCTTTCAGGGACTGTCAGAGTAAATGTACGTTTCATCCCTTGTTTCCCTCTTATCTACCTCCACATAAGAATTTGGAGAGATTTTAGGCTTTGGGTTGATACCCTAAGATAATTTTCAACACTCTACTGAGCCACAAATGTATGCTTCATCCTTCACATGTGAGGCATTGGTAAACACTCCATCCTATGTGGGAATGATGTTGAATATGGATCAACCTTCGAGAGATGTGCTAGTATGCGGTGGATATTTGTCCTATATGACACCCCCTCTTATGATTGAGTATTCAAAAGTATGTCTTAATTGCTTCCACAACCCTTATCTTGACCTATGACAATCACGACTTTGGTCGAAAGATAGCATGACCCTTCCCCTAAGAAAGAGGACTTTTTGAAGATCTTGGATACCGACCAGCTATTAGTGGGGTTATGACCACCATAAGCTCTATAAATTATCATCCTGAAGTCTCTCACTGAGGATCCTATGGTTTGTTACAACCAGATTATCTAGGATAGGATTCACCACATATGGGATCAACAATAGACCTACCCAGGGAGCCACATGAATTGAAATGTCATCAACCAACAGTACAAGAAGGTTGATATCATAAATTTTCCAATATGTAAATTTCCTGAGTCATATGACTACCACTAGACTCTCTAGAAATAATATGTTAAGATCCTCACTATGATCTGCTAGGTCATGGGAGAGGTGTCTCCACACTTATTGATCAGAGGCTGTGGGAAATATGCTACCCTTAATTTTATCTCTATCATATGGTAGTGATAGGTATATCAATCCAGAACATCCTGTAATAGTGAGGATTACTATTTTACTACCATCGTGATTAATGTGATCACCACTAACCTTCCATAGGATAAGAGGAATGGGGCCACTAATGTAGGGAGTGATGGGTAAAACCCGGATTAAGGGGTAACAAAGTACTAAGAAGACCCCCGGAAGGCCATCACACTCATCATTAGATACATGAAATGGGCCTCAAAAGTCCCCTCCAATGAGACTAAACTACATGACCATCAGTACAGTGAAAAAGGTAAGGAACACGGAGAACCTTCAGACACACTCAAGGTTGCGTTGAAAGCAGAGTCAGAACCTAGGGTATCCTCCTTGAACTAGAAACAAAAGGAATAAAAAATTTTCACCTTCAATATCATTGACGAGAAGTTACTAGAACCTATAAACTTCATAAGATACCCATTCTCTTATCCATTGTAGAATTCAGTCCACCTCAGTCCGATTCACCAATTTGAACATGGTGGCCCTGTGCACCCGGTCAGGGAAGAAGCTGGGGATATGAAAAGTGACCAAGATATGAGTATCCCACCCTACCCATGGTTCATGATTATACCCCCTGAGGATCAATTACATACTTATAATCGATCCAATGATCCTGTCAATGCATCAGTGCATGTAAATACTCCCAAAGGTGACATGATATCCTCTCTCATCACCCGTATCAAAAATTTGGAAACATGACAAGTGGTAGTTCCTCCCAACAGAATGTTTTCCCCGGCATGGGTGGATCATTCATGAGAACCCCATAGTTCATTAATCATATCTTCAACCATTTAATGGGATTGGTGACCCAATACAGTGTTTTGCAAACTTCACCTAAAGGTGTGGTCAAATTTTCCGAACACTAGAATAGCAGGAAGCCGCTAATCTCTAATGTTTCATCCAAAATTTGGAAGGGACTAAATTTTTATAGTATGCTTAGCAGCCCAAAATTTAATTTTGTTACTAGAAGGATCTTCATCGACAGTTTATCTACCATTTTATCTCCACATAGTGCAAGGTGATCACTTCTAACCTCTTTAAATGAAAGAAGAGGCCCAATGAGTGAGACATTAAATTTTTCTCATGGTATAAGGGATTCATGTACTCAAATCATATGTGGATTTCCTAGGAAAATATACTCACAATGTGTATGAATAACTTCAATAATTATCTAGTTCCTACCGTCAACTCCCTAAACTATCCTAGTGGATTTCCGGAGTTCTCTAAAGTGGGTTGGTGTTTGGAAGGATCCTTACAGTGGAATAGACATCAGTCACACCCATTTCCCCTTCCATATCCCATGAGAAGGTCTATAAATGTAGAGATAGTCCCCAAAATTCATGTAGAGGTCCCTGATCTAGTACACCTACTGGCCCATTTTCCCTTTGAGACTCACTGAGTGAATATCTATTAGGCACAACCTCATCCAACACAACCTCGCCACACACAACCTCACCATGTGTAGCCGCATTGATGAAAAAGTTTAGTTCCAACCACACATCAAGACCATGATCCCAAGGAACCTATCCCAGAAATAAATAGAAATATCTATTCCTTTAGGTATTTTTAGGTCTCATTTTATTTCATCTACACCCTTTATAAGGGAAACCACAAGTTTCTAGAATGCAAGTGACCCCACAAGGCCCAACTCACTGTCTGTACTGATCATTGCATGTATCACAGGATCCTCAGACACACGATGAACTAATTATTAGTTTTCAATTATTTTCACCATTACTAAGTATATTATGTATTATTCATGTTGAGAATCATTCTATAATATGTGAAATATGTCTCTGATGACCTTGAAAATGAATGTGAAGGCTCAAATGAGGGGAAAAAGATTTCCAACCTCTATAAATAGAAGTATGAGGACAAGTTAGACCATAAGGTAGTCACTTGTTACCATGTTTTTATCTATTACCACTTGAAAAATCCCTACCTTTTTGTGATTGTTACTCCTCCTCTAACCGTTGCCTCCACATACGGGTCGTAGCCTTCTAAGTCTTGGAAAAACATGCATCGATGGTGCAAGGGAAATCAAAGTCCCCCTCCAGTTCTAAAACCTACTCACACTCAGGTTGATTTCATGCCTCCCAAATTGAGAGATTCACCCAAGGTATTTATATCCATAGACTATTACACATATGAGGAATATAAGTACACATCTTTGATTTTCATTGAGATGGTGGATCGATTAACAATTCTTGACAGAGATGAATTCTATGAAAACCCCTCGGGTGCCTTTAGAAATGGTCATTGAAAGATAGGTAGGGTATATGCGATCTGTTAGAATTATTATGTTAGTACTCTATACTAGGATTTTTATAATACTAAGACTAAGAAGTAGGAATTTTTCATTGATCAACAAACACAGTTCGCCCAGTCTGCTCCATCAGGTACACCTCCATAACCAACTATATTAATTGACTGTGTAGCTCATCTATGACCATGTTGTGATCATTCAAATCCATAAAGGTCCCTAAATCATCCAAATTAAACTCAAATGATAGTTTTTCATATAATACCAACTAATAATATGAATAATGTTGATAGTACTAGCCATAACCCTGCGATTCATCCAATGGAATCTTCTACACTCCCTGAAAAAGAACAACCCTATTCAGGAAAAATATATTCACTTGGAAAGGAAACATATTGAACTAAATCACCTCACTGGCATACATATTAGTCTTTTGATCACTGAGGATCTACTCTTTATAATGGAAATATTGGATGACCTTGCTGAACCCTTGAAAATAACCCTCCAGTTTAAGGATGAAGTAGATTTTGAAGAGGCCTACTATGTAGAGGATTCTAAGAAAGTGGAATTTCAAGACAAAATCTAATTTTATGTATAAGAATTGGGGTTCACCATTTAAGGGAACATATTCCCACAATATTTCATGGGACGGTTAAATGGAATAGAAATTAACGACTGCCTCATGGATACTGGATCTGGGATCAACCTCTTCCTAGCACGGACACTCCATATTTTGGGACTAATTGTAGAAGCTTGACTCCCTCCAAACTAAAAATCTTGGGATATGATAAGAGTAAGCAGAAGTCACATGGAAAAATTAAGATAAAGACTCATTTTGGTGGTCTAATATCTATCCCTAAGTTTATGGTAGTTTTGCAGAATACTAGATACAACACACAGCTAGAAAGACCCTGTCATCATTTGTATACATGGCCCTCTCTTTGTATCACTTGTGCCTCAAATACTACCTTGATGGTTGATTAGGGGTACTCCATGGAGATTCATCCACCTTGGTCTCTTTTGAGGCCCACAATATAGATTCTAGCTACAAAAAAGGGGAAGGAAAGCAGTTCCATTCCAATGGGGTTGAGCACATGAGCCTCAGCCCAGTTGGTGAGGACTACTTAAGTGCATCAAGGCAACCCGAGATAAAATCTAGGTGGAGGATAATTTTTGGTTTACTGTAGTAGTACTATAATATTATAGTGGAAGGTACTGTAGTAGGAACTGTGAAGTAATTTAGTAGGTACTGTAGTAGGCACTGTTTGGCACTGTAGTAGCCGGTAATATTCACCCTTTTGGGCCTTTGGGCCCCCAATTTGTTCCTTGAGTCCTTTAAGGCCTTCGGGCTACCCATGACATCAGGTCAGTAAGGATTTTGGGCCACCTCGAGGCCTTCAGGCCACCTTAAGTGTAGATGAAACCTAGAAAACCTACAAGGAACAAGCTTCAGAATGGAAATGGACAAAGAGATTTCAACATAGCATAAGTGAAACAGATAACATGAATGAGAGGGTATGGCACTTTCCATCGGGACAAGCATGTGCATGAATGTAAAAGCCTAGTCGAACAGCCATGTGAAGGTGGAGAGCTGATTTCATGATGAAGATGCTAGGGAGGAGCAGTTCTAAGGTGTTAGTCTGGGTTGTATGTAATGTTTGAAGCCTACGGGAAATGAATTCCATTATGTCCTACGGGCCATGTAATACTTACGCCTATGGGCCTTTTAAGGGTTCCACCTTACCCTTTGAAAGATGGATCATCAAAATAAATAAAAAAACGAAGGCCTTCGGGCCATTGGAGGAGCCCAATGGGGTTGAGCGCATCAATTCTCATAATAGTCTAATGAACACTACAACTGATCCTTGGGCAGACATGAAAGATATATTTGTTCTCTAGATTCATCAATTCAACCCTACGATGCCAGGAAAAGGGGGTTTCTTCATCGCCTCTAAGAGAAATGAGTGATCAGGTATTACCTAATAATCTTATATCAGATAGACCTAATTGGTACAAATAGACCCAAACCTTGTGACGTACTGATAATATCTCCCAATGTCCTTCGATTCATGTAATTACCATATGTTCCACATAGAAGGTATTACTCAATTAAGAGTGAAATGTATCCTTTTCTTGGATATCAAGAGTGGACCTCACAACCATAAACTGGACGGAATTAGAATAAACGATTCTTCCTCCATAGTATCTGTAGAGTGGAAACTCCTCATCTATGATTCTATATCCACCAAATTAGACACTAGTGCTCCCCTAGGTTTAATGGCCTATAAAATCCACCTCATCTCTATAATCCACTATCTTAGATGACGAATTAAAATTTTAAGATAAACCTCCTACATTTGGAGAGTGTTTCTCCACCACTATAGATGAGTTATCCAAGGTGAATCTTCATGCCGATGAAGATCTGAGGCTGACACTAATCAGTGCAGCCATGTTCCCATAAGAGTAGTAATAGTATGTGGCCTTCTTGAAACAAAGCCATGACATATTTTCTTGGATCTATGAAGATATCTCATGGATAAACCCTTGGGTAATCATTCGTCACCTCAGCCTCCCATTGAGTCATTGTGGATTCAAATAGCCTTTATGGATGATGCATCCCACTAACGGTTCTATTGTCAAGGAAGAAATTGACATGATCATCAAAGAAAACATTTTCTAGGAAGTCTAGTACCATAGGTGGATGGCCAATATTTTCATAGTCATGAAGAATAATAGTCATATCTGAGTCTCCATTGACTTCTGAGACCTCATCTTCCACTATTTGAAGGATGATTTTTCCATTCCAGTGAAAGATATGTTTATTGATGCTACAATAGGGTTCCTATATCTCTCTTTCATAGAGGGATAATCTGGATATAATTACATATGGATGTCCTATGAGGATGTGGATTCCACCATGTTGAGGGAACCTCAAGTAACTTTATACAATCAGGTGATGCCTTTTCCATAAAGAATGATAGATCCACTTATCAACAGTCCATGAACCTCATATTTAAGCCAATTATTATGAAATTGGTGGAATGTTATGTGGATGATCAGGTGGTAAAATCATTCCAGTGATAGGACAATCTCTAGGATATTGACAAAGTGTTTGGTTTCCTATGATCCTCACACTTCAAGATAATCCCCATGAAGGTAACATTTGGGGTTACATCTCGGAATATTCATAGTTTTTTTCATAAGATATATAGGTATTGATATTGAACCACAAAATATCAAATCCATCAATCAAATCCCACCCCAAGACATATCTGTTAGTTGAGAGGCCTCTAAAGACACGTAGCCTACATATTCTGATTTATCACAAATCTAGATGATATGTGTAATCCCTTATCAAAGACCACGAAGAAGGCACTATTTTCCAATGAAGCAAGGAGTCCCTAAATGTATTTGAGGATAATAAGAAGTACCTTCTTTAACTTATTGTTTTCATTTTACCAATATTAGGAAA
This sequence comes from Viscum album, assembly GCA_963277665.1. Lineage (NCBI taxonomy): Eukaryota > Viridiplantae > Streptophyta > Magnoliopsida > Santalales > Viscaceae > Viscum > Viscum album. The sequence continues at coordinate 564,867,982 of OY728153.1, read as the reverse complement.
GCCTTTGGTCCCCTATATGATCACTTTGGAATATTTCCTTATAGCGCATAAAAAATGAGGGTAGGGAAAATAGCCTATAACATCTCATATTTATGTTCCTTGACATAAAAATTAGATACTCCCCCATCAAGAAAAGTTTACTCATAATAGTTTTTATAGCACAGAAGATGAAAAATTATTTTAAGCATCGTGAGATACTTTTGGTGTCCTTAGTATACCCTCTAAAGTATATACTAAATCTCCCCATGCTGATGGGATAATTGGTACACTGTGTTGTGATCATCCAATTGTTCAACATCAGGTGTTTCCTATATATGGACATGAAAGGCGAGACATTGGTAGAATTCTTGGATGTACATCCATCCCTATAAGAACTTATCATGGATGTTGATTTCATATATGAATATATTCTCTCATTAATTCATGTTTTACTTTTTTGGAAGATTCATTTTGATGGTGCATCTTGAATTCTGATTGATATAAGGATCAACGACTCAATTTTCAATAGGGTAGGCCTGGGGATCATTTTCAACACCTCAGTATAGCCTGTCTTTTCATACTAATTTTTGTTGTAAGAAAGAAATTACCAAAAAAAGGGTATAGTATCAAGCTATAGTTAATGTTCTTGATTTTTATCTCAATATATATTTACACTATTTTCATATAAATGGAGACTCTGAGTTATTCCTCATGAAGATAAAGGTTATTACATTTTCATAAATCAAGAGTTAGTTCCCCTATTGGAATGAAACTATCAGTTGATGGCTCAGTTTCATTCACAGCTAAAGGTGACTTATGTTACTTAGCCATAGAATAGTCAAGCCCATGATTTAGTAGGTATGGCCTCATCCCATATAGATATCAACCATGATGATCTGGTCATTCATGTGTCACACTACAAGGTAATTTCATCCACCACTTCAGATTATGACATATAATAGGTGTATTAGGTGGATGATGTTACCTATAATACAAGATCCTTAAATACCCCCACATTTAAAGAATTTTTTTTATTGGATGAATCACTTGGTTTATTATCTCTAGTGTGCCATTATTCTATCTGACCCAGATAAGTGTGAATGAATCCACCAGTTCACAACACAGTTTACTCTCTAGAGTGGGCCTAAACATGAGAAAACCATATATAAGAATGAGTTCAATGGAATTATCCTATATTCCATAAAAGGGGATGATTTTTCTGGGTTTATACTAGAGGTCCATGTTGAATATCAGGGCACACATCAAGCGGTATTGACGCTTTGTAAAAAAAATTTACGTTTTTTCTAACTTTGGAACACCATGGTTCAAGACTGCATTTTTTTCACTAAGAGGTGTCACACTTGTCAAATCCATGCCAAATTTTTTCATCGACTACTAGATCTTCTCCACACTACCATGTATTCTTAGACCTTTTCAGTACGATGACTCAACATTGTGTGACCGTAATAACTAGTGAAAACTTGATGATGTAGGTTTATTTTGACCACGAAAAAATTATTCTCCAAATGGGATGAATCATTTCCCCTGAAGGAGTTCAAAAACCGGGTCATGATCAAGTTCATGAGGTCTCACATAATCCCTTTATTTTTAGTTCTTCACGCTAATATGGTAGAAAATGACAGCAACATCTAGGCTGCAGAGCTGAATAAATTGTATGCCAATACAAAATCTAGACCAACCATAATTATCAGTACTTTACACTATAGAATAGGAATATTGGGGAGTTCAAAAATACCAAATATAAAATTTTTCAGAAGATCATGGGTTAGAGAAAAAGTATTTGGCTCAAAAAACTCCCCAAATCCCTTTGGGTCTATTAGAAGACAAGTGAAGATTCCACCAAGAAAACTCTATACTCTTTGGTGTATAGAATAGAAGAAGTCTTACCTATTGAAGTTCAGTTTCTATCATTCCTATTGTATATTTATGACTTGAAGACACTAACGAGAATAAAAGAAGCATGGATTTCTATGATGGAAAACTTCAATTAAAATAGGCCCAAGCCCTGCATAACATAAAGAGGCACCAGAAAATGATAGAGAGAGTGTTAAATAAGAAGTTCCGCCTCCACTACTCCCTCTAGGATGAAATTGTAAAGGAACTCATAATTCTAATGATAACTAAACAAAATCCACAGAAGTTGGTCCAAAGTGGGGAGGATGTTACAGTATTCATAAATTCCATTCAAATTCAGAATACAGTTTCATCTCATTAGAGGGAGAACATATCACACCTCCAACCAACTCCATGTTTCTTAAGAAGTATTTCATATTAATCAAAAACAGTCTATGAATTATGACCTTAAATTGTTTTATGTTGGTATGAAATTTAAAAAATTAACTAGGAGTCATGGCCCAAGCATTATGACCTTAAAATATTCGTAGTATGCATGGACCGACCTCCATGACCCTAAATGGGTAGCAGCCATAGTCCAAGTTATATGAATTTAAACTGAAAATACCAATGTATCCAGTGATTGATGTTTAACAATGATCTTACCCTATGTGGTGAACAAAATATTCCTTACATACAAAGTGTGTGATAACCAAAAAAAACATTCTCAACACATGATGATAAACTATGGTCTTACCCTGTGTCTTATGCATGGGATTCCCCATGAAAAACATATGATACATCAATGACCTTGTTATATTGGGTTTACCTTACTTACAATTTCATACTTCTACCACACCAATTTCCATAACTATGTGTGGATTGATTCCCATTCACATAGGATATGTAGTGACTCTTAGACCCCTATTTTCAGGCCCAACCGCCAATTCATCATAAACCCTTACCTATTGGGGAATTACAATCACTAATTTTTCCCATTTGTCCCCACTTATGGTCTAAGAATTCCAAAATTAAAATATGTATAGTTTGTTTAAAGGTATTTATGTGGTAAGTGGTCCTGTATTCCCTCCTTTCACAATGGGTTCTACCACTTTTTTCGACACAAATACCCTTAAAATAAACACTACCATCTTCCAAGCATCATAACTTTAAACATATTTCCAATTTTCCATGGTCCAAGACTTATGACCCCAATCTATGTGAAAATGGATTTAGGATCTCTTTGGTTGGTGAAGATCCTCCTTGGATCCTTTTGCACTAGGTTTTAACTCTTTGAAACCACTCAAACATCCTTGAAGTTACCCCCTCCCATGGTCCATGCACTATGACATTAAACTAAGAGTCTTTTTAAAAACTATACAACCATAAACTAGGATACTTAGTCTAAGAATTACAACCATAATATATGTGAACCTACCCCTCATTCACATGGTTTTATTCAACCATGATGTTTCATCAAGCCTATTCCCCCACCTATTTCCATAACTATGTGTGGATTTATTCCCATTACATGGGATACATAGTGACTCCAAGACATCCCATATTCAGGAACATCCATGAAATCACCTCCAAACCACCCATTACCTGGGTATTATCACCCAAAAATACCATTATGGGCCTCCACTTTAGGTATAAGACTGAATCATATTACTTAAGCCATTATAAGGTGGATATTCCCTCATGAACTACCTTAAGGAGGAAAATAATGGGTAGCTCAATACATAAGCTTCACCAATGTTATCAGACAAATATGTAAAAATATATCTTTAACCAATATAAATTATGCATGGCTCATATCGTAATATGATATGATTCAGTATTCTCACTTGAGAGGACACCCCCTACCGGTGTCATTATCTTACTGTATCACATTTCAAAATCACATGAGGTTTGATTCCCATTCCCATGGGATACATAAAAATTTCCGAATCTCATAACATTGTTCTCATTATAGGGTCTTTCATTTCCCGACATCATGAAGTCGACTTGGGTATATTTTTTTAATATTTTTAGGAATAGGGTCTCCTTTTCCCTCCTTTCATGTTGGGTTATCACCTTTTCATTCCACAAAAGCTCCCTAAAGAAAAAAAATACCTTTGAACCAAGACCTACAACCTTAAACTAGTAGCTACCCCTTTATTCAAAACTATGTTACCTTAAATCAACAACTTCACTTTTGATCTGAGCTTCATAACCTTAAACTAGTAGCTTCCATAATATAAGTTGTATGGATTTAAATTTAAAAGCCTAAATTCATCATTACACAAAATTAAATCGTATCATTACCCCATATAAATCTGGGATACTCCATATGATGAGTATGGAATGAATATAATAATCTTACCATATATGAAACTAAGATACCCCATATGATGAGTATGGGATGACCAAAAAACCAACGTCCTCAACACATAATGATAATCTATAGCCTTACCCTGTATAAAATTGGGATTCCTCATGTGAGAAATATTTGATTACCAAAAAGAATACATATAATAAGAGATTAAACTATAGTATTACCCCATATAAAATCAATATTCCTCATAATATGAGATTATTCAATATCATCTCCATAGAGGACATCACCCCTCCAGTGTCGGTCTCCTACCATGTTGCATTCCAGAACTATGTGTGGCTTGATTCCCATTCTCATGGTATATGTAGCGAGACCCAAATATATCATCATGGGAGTATCCCTACTATTATCACACTTTGGGTTCTTTCCCCTATATGAAAGGCTTTATTCTATCCTACCATTATATTCATCCAACACATTTGAGCACATGTCAGAATAGATCTCAGGGAACTCATTATTCCCACTGGAACACTCCCCACTCCCAACTTTGTGATTTATTCATTATTTTATTTTTATAATCATCATACTCCTGATCTAAATAGTATCCTTAATAGCAATGGTACTATGATACAATATCTCACCTACCATCTTGGGCTCACGACTTGAATAATCATTGGTAAAAAATATAGGATCTGATGTTTTAAACTTGATCATTGGTCGAATCCTCAATTTTTCACCCATTTTTAACCAATGAAGATGTAGAAAATGTGTTTTAAACAAGGAAAATAGTTGTTCCCAAATTTTGATTCATTCTAATTTTAATATCCATGACTCCCAAGTCACAATCTCCCTCATAGGATTTGTCGATAGCATTCTAATCTCATTGTGTTCTCCACTAAAAACAATGCTAACACCATGAAACTTCATGTTTATGACATAGAGTATGGATCAAATGGGATTAGGGGTTGGGATGGATTTTTCCACTAAATTTTTTGAGAGGCATGAGTGAACTGTGGTCCATCCTATATAACCTTAAAATATGATCCTATTTCTAAATATCGTGACCTTAAACTACGTGTAAGATGTATCAGATATGTTTTGTGTGACATCGGGTAGCCTCCCAGGACCCTAATTTCAGGTTGGGTAACCGTTCATCGATACAGTGAATATTCAATTGGGATATGCATACCCTGATCTGAGCCCTTTGACCTTAAACTAAGATCCCATGTCCATGCATCATGACATTAAACTGTGTGGAGGTGACCCATGTAATTTGTTTCACGGTGTAAGGACTCCATGTCCCACAATTCACATAGGGTTTTTTTCCTATACTATGTTACTCATGTCTTTTTGGGATGTTCACCCAATGGTCTAAACTCTTTTACCTTAAACGATGAGCCCAAGTCTTTGCATTATGACTTTAAACATAGTATAGTCCATCATGAGAATATATTATTTGGATTCAGTCCTCCTTAGCCCTCTGTTCAAACCGAGGATCATCCCTTCCATTCCATACACACTCTTTTGAGATGAACCCCCCTGTGGTCTAGGAATAATGACCTTATACTATTTGAAACATCCAGGTCCAAAATCTATGACCATAAACTAAGAGACGAGGTATAATAATTACAACCTTAAACAATGTGAATGATGTCTCTGAGATGTTATATATGGAAGGGACTCCTAGGCACCTCATTAACATCAGGTTGTCTCTCCACTATTCCACACACATACCATTTGACACACAAAACCCTATATTCCAAGAATGTCAACCTTAAATTGTGTATGAATCCCCCCATATTTTTTGGCTTGGTTAAAATCCTCCTTGGAACACCATTTCCATTGGTTCTAAGCCCTCTGACGTCATAAGGACCTTTCTGGGAGGCATCCCCCATTAGGAATGAAAATTATCACCATAAACAGTTTTGAACCCTATTTTACAGGCTCTATATTTTAAACTAGGTGTTATGGTATGAGCATTATGAACCTAAACTATTTTTAGATTCTTGGTTCGACTCGTATGACCACAAACTACCAACGTAAGAGGAAATAATTACTAGAGGGTTGAAAAACCATTGGGGAATCCTAAAGAGTCATAATCCCTCATCATGTCACTTATATAACTTGGGAAAAAAATAAGTGGACCGAAAGAAAGATTTAAAAATACTACATGAACCAAATAAGGACTCGAGTTGAAATATGGTTGTGCTTTCTGAACCCTTCAATTCAAGTAAAATTTTGAGAGAAATTTTGAGATACCATTTCCTCACAAGCCCCTCTAGGGAGTACCCAATTGTGTTACCATATTACTTCCTCACAAACATGGATGTGATGGTTTTATTTACATCAGTTCACACATCCAAATCACATGATGTCATAATGTGAGATACATCATCTTCACCTTATGGTGTTATAATGTATGAACATCATCCTCACCATTTAAAATTAATATGTGTGTCCATCATCAATATTTCATGATGTTAAAATATGCAACATCTTAGTCCCTTTCTTCGGAATCATATTTACCCCTTTTAATGTTGGTCACCTACCACATAATCATGCTTTTTGACTATTTCTTGACATCTAATATAATGCTCGCCTTGGAAGATGAGTCTGAACATTTTTCAAACCAATACACCTACCAAATGTGCTCAATGGAACATAGGAAACAATCCAAGAGTGTTGAACTCCAATAAAAAATTTCATCACTTTATTCTCATGATACATGTATCTATTTACATGGATCCCCATTATCCTCCACATCTGAATGGGACCCCTTGACAACATGGTCTTATGCCACACTAGATCACCTACCATCCTAGGAACATGCATCTAATGACTTCTGGAAACATTTTTAAATTGGTACCTTATTTAAAGTATGGTCATAAGTATACCCTCGTTTTCCCCATCCTATGTAAAATGATAACATATTATATGTTTCGAACATGGTTGGAAGTTATCCTCCATTGACATTCCACCCCTATTTGTTCCAAATCATTAGTATCTGGATTCACACTCTTCATCACCCCTATTTTTAGGTAGAATTAAAATCCCTTAGAATTACACCGTCCATCCACTAGAAATCATTGATAAATAAATATGGTTGTGAAAATATTCTCATGATTCATCTATAACTTTCTCTGTATGGATACTCCTGGTGTCCGATAAAAAATTTTAGACCCAAAGTGTTTTACCCTTTCTAGGAACTCTCATATAATTGAGCAATCTTCCATTAGTCCCGTGTTTTACACTGATTATAAATCATGTGGACTTAGGGATTAAATTTTGGTTGTCTCATAAATGTGATTGAGATACATAAAAAATAAAACATTTTAAGGATTTTAATAATTTAATGCAAAACATTAATGTTTGGGTGGGTCATCCACATAATAGATCCTTAACCTTATTTCAGAACAAGGTAAAATTTTCATAAGTATTAGCCCAAAAACCCGATCACTTAAGATCAACTAGCCTTGAGTTTCCTCTAGAGTCCTCTTCCACTCTAGCAGATTGGTTTCCTCTTCCACCATGATAGGATAAACCTCTTTGGCCCCTGTTCTCATCTGATACTGCTCATCCTAGAACTCAGCCACCATAGGTGCCACCTCCACTACCTTTTCCTCATCTAACACCAATTGGGCCCTAAGTTGGCTAATGGTCTCTTCTTAAGAATTCAAAATGGACACATTATCTTGCACCATCCCATATAAGTGAGCGATCTCCTCTTGATCTACCTAGAAATAATGAGTGACCTCATACATCTTCTTGCACTAGGTGAAATTGAATTGCTTCCACTCAGTATACGACTTCTCAATGAAAATGTTATGATCTAGTGCATAGAGGCCTCTAAATTCCACCCCACCAGTCCTCGACATAAATATACAATTGAGGAGATCTCCCACTCAATCTATATGATCATACAATGGGGAATGAGTTATGAAGTTTCATATGATCCTCCACTCCTTGTGTCGGATTACATGATTCTCCTAGGAAACATCTGACCCAGAATCCTAACATTCATCAGGAATCATGGTCTCATATAGAGGGAAGACCACCAAAACATCAGTGTTTGGGTCATCCAAAGGCATGAACTCATTCTGGATGATCCACAGTTCATAGAGAAACACATGCTCATAGGACCCGTCATCTACAATGAGAGCCTCAACTACCTCTTGTGGCACCTCTAAGGTAGGAACAACCATTACAGATTTCTCGAACACCTCTATCAATGGAAAGATCTTCTCCACTATGGTTGAGAAATCAGCTCCATTAGCTACCATTGGTGACACCTCAAAAAAAATTATAGTCACTATAGCCTCTTCAACTACCTTAGTTACTGGTACAATTTTTGGCTCCTCTATTGAGGCTTTGACCATGAAATACACCTCATGTGGCACCTATAATGTAGGCGCTGTCACTACAACCTCCTCAACCACAAAGGTTTATGGTGAAATTTCTACCACCTCCATCAAGGCATCAACTCCATCTACCACCTCTTATGGGAAATCCATAGTAGGATCAGTTCACACAATCTCCTTGGACACCATTGCTGAGGTCATAAACTTTATCACTGAAATAACCCCAGTCAAGAGCATCTCCATTGAAGTTTGATCTCCAAACAAAGTTTTAAAATTCATTTAAAACTCAGGGTTCGCCGAGTGAGACATAAGAGGGAAAAATTTTAAGGAAAGGTGGAAAAGGGTAAATTTATTAAAATAATAGTACAACCCAGCAAGAAGATTAGAGAGATTCGTAGAAAATTACCCTTTCAATGTAATTCCCCAAGTAGTAATCACCTCAGTCTTAGGCACCACTTAAGCTAACATTTGGTTTCTTATGGATGTGACAGCATGAAAATACTCCATTCCCATCCCTTTAGTGTTTTTGGATCTATATATCTCTATCAAATGTCCATCATGAACCTCCCTCTCCTTCATGCTTGTTGATTCCTAAAAAAGTGTAAAAGTATTTAGGAGGAAATATTAAAGGTAGGGTAATATTCATGGAACATAAGGTGAAAGGATTTATCTGATGGATGGTAGGAAAATAATTCTAGGGAGAGTAATTATAGGAATCACATTCCTAAGACTCCTCCTCTAACCCGTCTTATATAGGCACATGTGTGGAAGGATCACTAGTTGAGTGATGTGGATAAGAGGCCATGCCCAACAACACCTTCACCCAGACAGTCAAGGGACACACGGTGCCTCATGAGTAAATGAGGTCCTCCATATCTTCCATGTACTGTATTTTTTTAGTGTGGGAAACATAGAATCCTAACCTCACATGGCCTTGATTGGTGAGGAATATACCCTCATCATGAAGACACTACCATACCCCATGGAGAGAGGTTATCAGATTGTTGATTCCCCAAATCTCCCAGGTTTCAAGGAATATGATGTCATTAGGAACATTTGATTGGTGCATTAACCTCCCTAGATATTGTAAATATTTCCTTAGGACTACGCTAGAGGGTCTTTCATCCTCCTGTAATTACATACCGAGGAGGGTCGAGCATGTATCCTCTCTCCTCCCAATAGCTTCCACCGTTGTAGGGCTAGTTGGATCTACGACCGTTGCTCCACCCGCTAAACAAACCCTATCTCCACATAGGGACCAAAATATTCCTCATACTTAAACCCATGGTTTTGGGAACCCTCCTTTAGTGTCCTGAGTGATTTAAAGCCTCATCATTTCATTGAGATATGTGCTCTCTTAGCTATGTTCCTAGTTGTAGATGATCCCATAAGAAGTTGGGAGTGTTGGTTGTTTATTCCAACCCCTCCCATATTTTAATGAAAACACGAACTATATATTTTAATAAAATTATAAATGAAGTTCTCTTTGTACCGAACAATACACCCTTGGGGTAAGTTGCTGGGGGAATAAGATTTTCCTCATGATCTGATGTTGGACATATGGCTCCCATATCACCTTTCAGTTGAACCTCACCACCAATACCCTTCCTCGATAGACAAATAGGTACAATAACATCTCAATAGTCCTTGTGTCATTGTCAGTCACCTTCCCCATGAGTAGGGTGTGGGTGTAAAATTATGTGGTCTTCCATCCCGATCCTCAATAGTACATCCACTGATCCAAAGTTGAGAGGGAGACTCTCGATAATGTTCATAATTTCTGAAAAAAAGACCATCCTAAGAGGGGAGATGGTGTTTGGATATTCATATCCCCCCATGTGTGTGGATACCTAACCATATAGAAAATGGAATGGCCTGTAAACTTGAAGAGTAATCTTCCCCTGGATGATGTGACGAAGCACCATGTACAACATTTCCAATACAATGATAGCAAGGTTGATGTGAAATCCCATCACCATCATTTCCTCCATGATTATGTTTCTCGGCTACACCCGCATTTTCTCATCTGTCACAGGGAACATCCACCCACTAATTCATGTAGATATGAATCCCACTATCCTGAATATGAATTCCATGGGATTCACACTATATCACCAAAACTGCCTTTGGATTACCTCCAAAATCCTCATGTATGAGTTACCTTACCCCACTAGAATTTTATAGGGCACTAACACGACCTACTTGGTAGCATGTTCATTGCTGGATTCCAAAAGTACATGAACCACTACAAGGGAATGATTTCCTTCATGCTCAGTTTGTGTTCTATCATCCCTTGCACCAGATGTAGTAACACCATTTCTATGGATTCATCTTCTTAGATCCTATATTGAAATTTTATATGGGGTAGAATCCATCATACATGGATCCTTGGTTTGGTATCCTAACAATATGTTAAAGATCCAACAAGACAATTCCAATCTCTCCACAGTGTAGATGGAATGTATTAATCCCTGGGGACCACCTGATGACCATCTTTTAAATTATGTCCATGTGGTGGTAGATGGGTAAATATGATAACCATGATGCCTAATAAATCCCTACCATCATTGACTCTAGTATAAACTCATATCTGGACCTACATGCCCAGTATTCCCAAGACCACTCATACATGAAATTTTCTCCTTAGAATATGTCTTGTATTTATATCCATCCCTTGAGAGGGTTCTCGAAACCCACCATGAGAATCATCTCATACTGAGGGGCAGACTCCTCCATCTCCAATGTCTCCCCATTAGCATTATTCACATGGTTCCATAGAGTGTGCGTCGTGAGAGACTAGTGTTCATTTAGGATGTGGTCTCCAGTGACCTTTTACTATTGGTAAACTCCATTCATTCTATTAATATAAAAGGAAGACTCTTCCCAATTAGAACTAGGGATGGACACCACATCCCTCAAGCCAAATCCATACAACACTATCCTTTTCTATAGTAGGTATTCTTGCTATGTCTTCATACAAAATATAGTGAGTGCATCTTAATATGATGCACTCTATATGATCTCTCTAATCATGATATTCCTATCCATCTTCTCTTGATGAGTTTACACAGCATTTTTACCTTCAGTGACCATTTTTTATAAGACTCGAATATTTTTTAGACTTTTTCATGAATGTTCTCTCATGAAGGTCGAGTTCACTGATCATTTTTCATAGAATTTAATCACAAATGTATGTTTGCAAAACCATGGTTCACAGAGGTGGTGAGTTTCGTGATTAGTGAGGATCATAATCACAAAAAATTTCAATGGTCTTGAGTTTTGAGGAAAGAGAGGATAGTCCTATCTTTCATGAAAGACTCATGGTCCCCTAAGAGACACCCACCCCTATTTATAGGAATGTGGTCAGAACATGTATCACAATTTTTGCTTTCCAATCTCCAATTTTTAGTCTGTTTCACTCACAAATCTGATCCACCATTCCCACATCAGATCCAATTCTAAGTGGTACATTTTTTGAAACCATAATACCTGAGTCATAATATAGGTTGAGGAATGAACATATTATTTGAAGAGAATTCAGTACAAAAAGGACCAAAAATCACCTTAATGGTTTGGATTTGGGATGTTCTACACCTTCATGAATGGTTGTAGCTCATGGAAGTCCCCAAACGTGAATAGATTTGATGATAACCTCCACATAGGGTAATTCTTATTTGTGAAGCTATATTTCATAGAAGTCTCAAGGCAGCTGAATCATTGACGGTAACCTTTTCATAATGAATCTCTTGTTTTTGGAACCCTATCATTTATTGAAGCTCATAAAGTTTCAAAATATCCTCTATCATTCACAAAAACAGTGACCCTTTCCTCTACTAGGCCTATAAATACCCCCCAATGCGTAACTTTTTAGGTGCCATCACCTTTCAGCATTCATGAAAATAAATGAACCCATGATACTCTAAAGATTTATAAGAGAAAGAAGGCATGAACCTCCAAATAATTCCATCCTTTGAGAAAATACCTCCCATGGGTTTTTGAGAGTCTCAACCCATGGTATAGATTCCTTTTGCAATGTTCCATTCCCTTGACATAAGAAAAAAATTCTTTGATTGTCTTGGGATTTAGAGAGATAACTATCATTCATGAAACTGATCCCATAGAAACCAATACTTTAATCAAAGGTAGGGTAACCCTATTTGAAAAAACATACTCTTTCACAAGACCCTGTACCTCTATGAGAACCTTGGCCTTCATAAATATCCAAACGTTCATGAAGCCTTAACCTTTTTGAAACCCATTATTCAAGACTCCTTATGGTTACTCCTTATATAAAACACCCATTCATGAAAGTTGAGTTCCAAGGACCCCCATAAAAATATCAGATAGGATATACCATACCCCAAATATCTTTGAAATCAGTACCAACTACTCTTATGTATTCCCATTTTGCTTCAATTCCAGATTGGGACGTGACTATACCCATTAATTCAAATCATAGGTACCTTAATACCTGTCCCTCCTAAGAATAGGTACCCTAACATCAGGCCTCCTTATTTCCACTCCTCCAGAGAGGTTTCTACACCATGCCCCAACCAGAGGCTCATGAGCAGTGGATTCATAATCCCCAAAGGTGTTTTCAACAAGGAAAAAGACCTACCTATCTCGATATGTTGAATGTTCCCCTAATATTGATATGGTCTCATTCAATGTGTGAGCCCAATCCACATCCGAGATGCATGATGAGAAACTTCTTATCCCCATGATCATGTCATGAAAAGTTAAATCACATGAAAGAATCCTTTGACCATGATTTTAAACTATAGTAATATCCTGTGAAAAGAACACAATATGTCTCAGGCATGGAATGCAAGATATGAAACCCTCCCTACAACCATCAAATGTGACTCTCATATCGGCCAACATTTACGCATAATCCCCACACCATATTTCCCCACCATCATATGTGACACCCATTCTAGGAATCTTATACACATATTCCCCCACAATCTTCCTAATAGATGCTCCTTCTACTACATGAGAATTATTATTGCAAAATGTTAAACTGCATATATCATTCCTCTCACAAGACCTTAAATAGCAACATTGAACTACATGGATTTTGATCCCTATCTCTTAAAAAAGGTACTGAGGAAACCTCCCTGAGGTTCAATCCTGAAACCATTCCCCTCATGGGGACACACTCGATCATACGAATGTAAAATAATCCCCCTTGGGGGGACAAAATACACCATCCAATGTGAAATCACCCCCTTGGTGGGAAACAATCTAACATACCAGTGCGGAATCACCCCCCTTAGGAGGAAACACACCATCATCCCAATGTGAAATAATCCCCCCAGGAGAAACACAATTCATCAGATCCAAGTGTTAAATCATCCTCCTTAGGGGACACACTTTAAAATCATAGTGTGAAAGATTCCTCTCTAGGGACACACTCCACCACATGTCCCCACAAGATGTTAAACTCGTGACCATAACTACAAGACATTAAACTTGGGACCATTCTTGAATCCCTACCCCATGAAATAAATGTGGGTGCATAATGTAAAATCCTTGTAAGACTTATTCCGTTGGAATAAATTCCATCGTGATCGACATAGGATGCCTTGGGTTATGCAACTATGATTCCCCACACACGAAATTCCCTTCAAAAGAGGAAGAATTTACAGGTTCCCAATCTACCAAATGTCTAGAAATTACAAATTTTCCTAATGCTACTACCTAACCTAATAAAAGGTTTCTACCAGGTCAAGATATAAGAAACATAATTAATCAGTGTCCACCTTGACATGGCCCTAGGAACAAGTTTCAGGAACATGAACTAAATCTACAAGGGAGACTCAGACTATGAGACAATCTCTAAGAAGGAATATATGGAAGGAAGAACCTATATACCATAATATAATTTCTATCAAGGATCTTACATTGATCTTCAATGTGATGGAAGTCTCCTACCATGGGAAAGTGGGAATGAAGGGAAATAAAATACGCATGTTTCTGCCGGTGGAAAGATAGTTCTAGTCCTGGGGAGAGCACCATTAAAAATCATGAAAGCACGTATTTTAGAAAAAACGGTGACCCTACCCCAGAGTAATGTCCTGGTTCCCATTGTGAAGGTTTCTTGAATGATAATTATCTCATGAAACCCTAAGAGCCTCGTGGGTATCTCTTATTATGTGAAGGTCATGGGCCTTCATGAAATTAATCTCCACCATGGTCAGAGTTTCTCAAGAACCCATGGGATGATGTTTCTAAATATGGTTACCTATAGAAATCCATCTATTTTTTTATCATTAAGGTTGGAGTTTTATGAATTCATAGCTCTGGGTGGAATTCCAAAGGATGTGTACCCTTAAAAGTCATATGGAGGAATGAATTTGTAGGCCTAGAGAAGGAGGGAAGTAACATTTCACAAAATATAAAATCATTTTCATAATATGAATACTTCTTCGAGGGATGGAAAGTTCATTGAGGAAACATACACTATGTAGAGTTAAGCAGCACAACTTACGTGGAAGTCATAAACCTCCACGATTAGACTTATGCTATTTGGAGGTTACTGACTCTATCTCTGTGATGGCCATTGACATTCACAAGGCATTGGAAATTCACAAAAGTTTTCACCTTCTAAAATATAGACCCTAAGGTGTATTTTTGGACTTTTTTGGCCCAAAACTACATCCAAATACCCATGGATTCCCCAAAATCTCCCATATCACATATTTTTTAGTATCAATAGTAAACCTATCCGAACACTCTAATATATTAGATATAGTAGAATGAAATAATGTATAGTTAGAACAACAATTACCCTATCCTAGATAAATTCCATTATCTTTGACCCAAATCAACTACTTTATCATACTTTTACAAGATATTTCTTTTAGGATACATTTTTTCCTCATCACTAGAATGATATCGAACATGTCACCAATCACATCCAATGCATGGAATGAAACTAAAACTTGAACTCTAACCCCTAGAACTAAAAAGGGTAAAAATGGAAACTAACACTAAACCTATAAAAGGGGAACTAGAAGAACCTAAAGTCCTAGAATTTTCTATCTCATATTGTTTTTTTGAATACCATTGTGTAATTATTTTCATCTTTTTTGATTTTTTTTCTCTGGGTTTGGCCTTGTGAAAAAATTCCTCTATTTTCACACTAAACCAGGAGGCTTTCAACAAATTTTCCCTCTTCTAAGAAACTTCTTGTGACCGTTTATATTCAAATAATTAATATATTCCGCCATCATGTCATCTGACTTGCTGGTATCATCAAATATAGTAGAGTCTGGAAGGTGTAACACCATGAGAATTTATGAGAAATATTCTATTTTTATGTATTATGTTATACGCGACACCAAAAGAATATTTCACTACACACAACACTATCTTGGCTTACTTTACACACAAGACCAACCTTCCTCGATATCTTGTGTTGTACGCAATACCGAGTTTCACTAAACAACATTATGTTATTAAAGTATTATATAAACAACCGTTATGAATAGTAATACCCACTTTTTGAAATTTTATAAATTTTATCATTCAAAATGGACTTCATTTTTGGATTTGGAATATCGAAATTATCCTAGGTTTAATTTTTGGTATTTTTCCGAGAACTTCCAATTTTTGATGAATAGTGAAAAATACTAAACTTTAATTAAAAACAACTTTTTTAATCAAAATAATTTATAGTGATAAATTATACTATTTAGTGTCTTTAAAGTATAATTAGATTATATTTTTACCATTTAATCCAATTTTGGTCATTGGACGTAATTTTACATTTAAACTAGACATAAACAAGTGTTAATCTTTTGATAGTTATTATTTCTTAAAAACACGCTTTTTGTTTTGACAACGGGAATTAATTTTAAATTAATTTCTGCCACTTCTGTGTTTTGAATTACGAAAAACGGATTTCATATTTGGAATCAGTGTGTCCAAATTGTGTAAATAGGTATCTTTTATTTTTAGACATTTTGAATAACTATTTTAGTAAATATTTTATTTACCATGGTTAAAGGGTAAATCCAGTAAAGAAGGGTAAAAAAATAGTATTATAATATTATTAAATTACCCTAAAAGGTTTCCTAAACCTATTGTCTGATACATTTCTGACCATGGGAATCCTTGGGTCAATTTTTGGACCCCGTTGATCCACTTCTAAGTGAAAATGACACTTCATATAAATTAAGTTAAAGTAAATACAAAAGTGACATTAGGATATATATTTTAGTAAAAAAAAATTTACCTAGGGTGATATATGTTATCTATATAAATATAAATATTCATTAGAAATATAAAAAGATTTCCTACATAATGGTATTTTATTTATTATTTTTAGACATTTAATAATTAAATTTATTTATGACACAATGATGAAGTAATATTTTTTTTATTAGTGAAAGAGTCAAATAAATGATATTATAAATGTTAAAATAATTATAATTTGAAGAATTTGGTGCCATAAAAGAATTTTATAGGTTAATATGACATTTTAGGATTTATCAGATGAGTTCATTTCTAATTAATAAAGTTTTTAGGGCTTAAAAAAAATAAATTACCAAATAGTGTCAAAATTGACATAAAAGATTTTTTATAACAAATATTATATTATTATCAATATTCTATTCCAAAAAATATATGGTTCGTCCAAAAGAATTATATAATTATAGGTGTATCATTAATGAACCACTTGGGGTTATATTGGAAGATTATAGTAAGTTCATTAACCATATAATATAAAAATACAAAGAGACATGGTAAATGTCAAACTAATTAACTAAGAGTTAAATCTAAGAGATAAGGTTAATATAATGACCCAAACCTGTCTAACAACTATTAAATGAGTGTCTTTAGACCCATACCCAACTTATCCTCAAAATAATCCTCTTTTGAGCCATCATAAACCGAATATGAATTTATTATAAAATAATATTTTAAGTTTTTTCTAAGGTGCCCCTCACCCCACTTATAAAAGGGAACCACATTCTCTCAACATCACACCTTCAAAGCCATTTAGATCTACTAACACCTGACCAAATAATCTTTAAAATATCCTACCTTTATCCTAGAGTCCCTAATTGAGTCAGAAAGCCAACCTAAGGATCCCTTTTGATCAAATAAAAAGGAATAACCCGAAGAAGAGGTAATGATTTCACCACCCTCTTTCAAGTTCCTTTCTTCTTCCACTTCATCATTATTTGTTGTTTCTATTCTAAAATAATGACTCTAGTATATTATATACACTGTGATGTTATTATAAAAATATTACAACCATATTAGTTATTTTATCCATCTGATGAATGAAAAAGTCACCACACGTGCGTACGTACGACTTACCGTCTCCACGTTGTGGTGTAGTTTGTTATTCAAACATTTCATCATTTGGATGGACATAATAATGTGTATAAATTATATAAATAATAAATATAAAATTTTTATGATTCTATATATATGATATACCATCCAATTATATACTATTTTAATATCAAAAGAAAGATATCATCGCTCGTGCGTACGTACGACCTACCGTCTCCACGATGTGATGCGACTCGTTCTACATGATCTTCATTGAATAATGATTATATAAATGAATTGAATGAATAAATATGATATTTATTACACTAATAACATTCTGTAAATTAGTTATCTATAACTTAAAAATAGGAATAATAATTTATTTGACAAAACATGCATAAGAACATAAAGTATTGAACACCCGAATAACATGTTGCAATGAAATACTACTGATAAGAAGATAATAATATGAACATATATGATATCATTACCATGACTATGATTCTATAATAAGTCAATGAAATTATTTAAATCATTATACAGGAGGTTCAGATATGTATGAAGCATACCAGACCTAAGGTAAGGGATAAGTTTCAATCTCATTTTTATCCGAGATTGTTTACACGTAAGTATTTACTAGGGTTATGTTTATCATCCAAGTCCATGTTTTCTCAAAATGTTTTCATAAAATGTTTACTATTATTCCATGTATGTTTAAAGTCATTTTTACACTTTTTTTACTTTTTCCACAAGGTATGGAAGGAATATTTCTTTTGTTTACCATAAAAGGTACTTTTTGACTTTTCTGGAAAAAGTACGAGAAGAATGTTTTTTTAAAACCTATACGACATGAAAGGATTTTTATGATTTCATTGAAATCTATTTCAATGAAGTTTACTTTACAAGTTTTAAATCTTATTTTCAATTTAATTCTTTTAGTTTAAAATTTTATGACATCTTGATAAGGGAAAAATGTTTTTGATGAAGAAAGAATATTTTCCTCAGGAATGGAATTCAAGTGTTTTATCAAAATTATTTTCCATCTAAGATAATATTGGGCTCTATTACTATCCCTATTATTACATTGATTTGATTATGATATGATGGAATTATTATTATGAATTCCTTTTATCTTATATGGTTTATGTTATGATGGCATGATGTTTAAGAATCTCATTTTTATTACATGGGTTATGCTATGATGTATGATTTATGATTTTGTGGCACACATAAGAATGGTTTAATTATGAGATGGGTGAGACCTATATCTCCCTCCAATGAATTGGGTATGGATTTATATCTAATGAGATAGACATGGATGGAATGGAAATTAAATCTAGTTCAGTGATACAGGACTGGAACGAGGAGTGAACTTGGTTCAGAAATGGACTTTGTCCACTAGGATAGTTTTGGAAATGAGTCTTGGCTAATAAGAAATGATTTTCTAGTATTATGTGTGTATGCAAAAAAGTTTCATGTTTTATGTTATGATTATTGGGATTACATTTTCAATACTATGATTTATCCCATGTTATGATATTATGCTCGCTTTTTCAGGTTAAGATTTTAAAAATGTTAGGTTCTTATGAATATGATATTTACTTTGTTTTCCCATACTGAGAATTTGCACTCACCCTTTTGTATGTTTTCTTTTTTCCCCAGGTCAGGAAGAAGGATATTAAGTAGGATATTCCAAAAGGGACTCTATATATGATGAAATAAATGGGATACAATGTAGATGTGTTATGAACCAATTGTTTATGTTTCCCAGTTTCTAAAGACACTATACCTATATGGTCCTATAATGGTTTTGTTATAAGTTATAATAAATATGCTTCAATTCTGAAGTAATAACAATATATGTAAAGTATGGGTCATTATATTTGGTATCAGAGGAAAGGTATAGTCAACCTATGGAAACTAGTATGTGAAAGCCTTAGTAAGAACCCTATGGATATGTCTAAGAATAGAACATAATATTAGTGTTTTAGAAATGGCCATGAATAACCTATGATAAGACATAAAGTGTGAAAATTTATTCTTGATTATGTGATTTTCTTATTATGATTAGTGTTTCTCAAACTATGATTATTGGTTTTAGTCAATGGTTGGAACCTGAAGGAACCATGTTAATGCTGAATATGACGGGCAATGAAATGATTGTCCCCCTGAGAAACCAAACATTATGGGAGCTGGAATGAAAAATCATTTAGCCACGCTCACACAACTTTCCCAAGCTATGAATCATGTAGGACTTCCAACTGAGCAATGGAAGGATCAACATTATATTGAATCCTTCGTGAGGCAGTGTACACCCTCATTCAGTGGGTCTACTGATCCATTAGTGGCTGAACAATGGATCAGTACCACTAAAAAGATATTTTCAGTTCTACAATTTTCTGAACATGATAAAGTCATCTTAGCAGTATATCGTTTGGAAGGTGAAGCTGATCAATGGTAAAATATTTTCAAGAATACAATGAAAAGGGATGAAATTGAGTCCATGGAATAGGATGAGTTCAAGAACATATTTTTCAATAAGTACTTCCCTCATATTCTTCGAAAAAATATGGACAAGGGTTTTCTTGAACTATAGAAAAAGGATAATGAATGTGTTGGTATTTACGAAGCAAATTTTACAAGACTTGCAAGGTATGATTCCGGAATTATTATCCAACCTGAGTGTAAGATCGATCGATTCTTTAGTGTCTTAAAACCAATTCTTAGAAGGGTGTTATCCATAAGTGACTTCAATAGATACAAGGAAACTGTTTGATGTGCTCTCAAGGATGATATGAATATTGGAGTAACCCATCAGTGATAGGGGTTTGATAAGAAGAGGAAAATGGAATTCAAATGGAAATCTAAAGACCACACTGAAAAAAAGATGAGTTTTCCCTTATGGTCATAGTGTGGAAAGAAACATGGGGGGAATTGTCTTAAAGGGATAAGTAAATGTTTCAAATGTGGAAAAGAAGGTCATCAGGCATTTGAATTCCACAGTGATGGGAAAAATTTGTCTAGTGATGAGAACAAAGAAAACTCTACAAAAAATGCACCTCCTACAATTCAATGTTACAAGTGCAAGGAAAATGGGAATTATTCTAATCAATGCCCTAATCCAAGGGTTAAGGATGATCGACATCAACAACCTCTTAATGGAAAGGATAAAGGAAAGTCACATGCTATTTCTATCGGTTATGTGGAGTACGATAAAGAAGTGGTGAAAGGTACACTTACTATCCACTTTAAATTAGAAAATGTTTTATTTGATTCTAGATCCACCCACTCTTTTATTTCTGAATAATTTTCTAAGGGTATCGCCATTTGACCTCAACAATTAGCTATTTATTAAGCTATGAAAACTTCTAATGGCATAACAGTTGCATCAACATTTTATAATTCTTCTCTAATTTACATTTGTGGGAAAGTACTTCCTGCAAATCTTGTGATCCTTCCTATAGTGGAATTTGATGTGATTCATGGCATGGATTGGCTTTCCTTATATGGAGCTCATATCGATTTCCAAAGAAGGGAAGTCATATTTCATATTCCCGATCAATCTATGATCATCTATCGATGCAAGGATGAGTGTAACCTTCTAGTGAAAATTTCTTCCATCTTATGGGTATTGATTCAAATAAATGAAGGTTATTTATCTCAAATGGTTGGAGAGAAACTAATGATTAATAATATTCCCATTGTACGGGAGTGTGATGATATCTTTCCAGAGGAATTTTCAGGTCTTCCACCAAATCATGAAGTTGAGTTTTCAGTAGAATTCAAACCAGGTGCTATACCCATTTCAAATACACCTTATAGAATGGCCTCAATTGAGTTGCATGAATTAAAGAATAAACTCCAAGAGAATCTTGATAAGGGATTCATGCGCCCTAGTGCATCACCTTAGGGAGGACCTATTCTGTTTTTTAAGAAGAAAGATGGATCAATGAGGTTCTGCATTAATTACCAAGAACTTAACAAGATCACTATCAATAACAAATATCCTCTGCCACACACTGATGACTTATTTGACCAACTACGCGGATCTCAATACTTTTCCAAGATTTATCTTCATTCAGGGTATCATTAATTAAGGGTCAAAAGGGAGGATATACCAAAGATGGATTTCTATACAAGGTATGGACACTATAAATTTATAGTGATGCCATTTGGTCTTACTAATGCCCACGCTATCTTCATGGATCTAATTAATAGAGTCTTTAGAGACAATCTTGATCAGTTTGTGGAAGTCTTTATAGACGATATTCATGTGTATTCAAAGGTCAAGGAAGAGCATGAAGATCACTTGAGAATTGTGTTAAAGACCCTAAGAAAGGATAATATTTATTCCAAATTTACCAAGTGTGAATTTTAGCTTCAAAAGTTTCATTTTTGGGTCACATAATCTCAAAAGAGGGGATATCTGTGGATCCAGCAAAACAGAGTTTATCGAAAGATGGTCGAGACCAACAATAGTAACTGAGATCTGAAGTTTTCTTGGTTTGGATGGATAATATCGATGTTTTGTGAAAGAATTTTCATGATTATCTAATCCACTATCTAGGTTGACTTGAAAAGGAGTTATGTTCGTTTGGACGGAGGAGTGTGAAGAGAATTTCAAGGAGCTAAAAAAAGGTTATCCAGTGCACCTGTGCTCACACTGCCTTGTAGTAGAGAGAGGTTTGTGATCTATAGTGATGCATACAAGAAGGTATTGGGGTGCGTTCTCATGCAAAACGATATGGTAATAGCTTATGCCTCACGACATTTGAAAATCCATGAGAAAAATTACCCAACTCATGATTTGGAATTAGCTGTGGTAATCTTTGCATTAAAGATTTGGAGGCATTATATTTATGGTGAAAGGTGTGATATTTATACTGATCATAAAAGTTTAAAGTATATTTTCACACAAAAGGATCTGAATATGAACCAAAGAAGATGGTTGGAGCTAATTAATGATTACAACTGCTCAATTAATTACCACCCTGGGAAAGCAAACAAGGTGGAAGACGCATTAAGTCAACAAGACCATGATAGCTTATCCATGATGAGGATCATAAAAGATCCAATATTTATGGATTTAAAAGGGATGGATCTTGGAATTATAATGGAAAGGGAAAAATCTTATCTTTCTCAATTGAATATTCATCCATCTATACCTTTTAAGATTAAAGAGGCACAGAAAGAAGACGTAGAGTTACAAAAGTAGGTGAGAAATGTTCCTGAATTCCACATTGATTGTGATGAAATAATAAGGTTCAGGAATCGGTTTTGTGTTCCTCCCATCTTAGAATTAAAGAAGGAAATATTGTATGAGGCTCATAGTTATTCATTCTATGTTCACCTTAGAAGCACAAAGATGTACAGGGACCTGAAGGAGTACTTCTGGTGGGATGGCATGAAAAGAGATGTTGCTGAATATGTCTCTTGATCCTTAGTTTTTCAGCAATTTAAAGATGAGAGACAGAAGTATAATGGGATGTTACAACCATTACCCATACCAGAATGGAAATGGGAAAACATCACTATGGACTTTGTCACTGGACTCCCTAAAACATCCACATGCAATAATGCTATCTGGGTAATAGTTGATCATATTAGGAAGTCAGCACACTTCCTTTCTATTAGAAAAGATTTCTCTCTTGATCAACTTTCCAGGATATATGTAAAGGAAGTGGTAAGATTTCGCGGAGTACCACTTTCCATTATATCTGATCGAGATCCGAGGTTTACCTCGAAGTTTTGGTGAATTCTTCAGTATAATCTAGATACAGAGTTGAGTTTCAGCACTGCTTATCATCCTCAGACAGACGGTCAGTCTGAGAGGACAATTCAAACCCTAGAAGAAATGTTAAGAGCATGTTCTATGGATTTCAAAGCTAGTTGGGATCAACACCTACCTTTGGGGGAATTTTCTTATAATAATAGCTTTCACTCCATTATTCATATGGCTCCTTATGATTCTCTCTATGGAAAGAAATACAGACCTCCAACTTGCTGGGATGAAGTTGGGGAACAAAAGCTATTAGGACCTGATCTTGGTGATGAGATGACAAAAAAGGTAAGACCTATTCAACAAAACATAAGAGCAGCTCAGAGTCGAAAAAAAAGTTATGCCGAAAACCGAAGAAAAGACCTAGAGTTTGAAGTGGGTGATAAAGTGTTCTTATTAATATCTCCTTGGAAGAGAGTAATCAGATTTGGAAAGAAGGGAAGGCTGAGCCCTAGGTATATTGGTCCTTTTGAAATACTAGATCATGTTGGGAAGGTAACTTAACGATTGGCGCTTCCACTGAATATCTCTCAAGTTCATGATGTGTTCCATGTATCTATCTTGAGAAAGTGCATACCCAATCCTTCACAAGTACTAATCTCAGAAGTTGTACCGCTGGAATAAGATATTTCTTATGAAGAACAGCCAATAGAGATTCTGGATCATAGTGAAAAAGTTATACGAAACAAGACCACTCGCTTGGTTAAAGTTTTATATAGGAACCACCAATTAGAAGAAGCTACATGGGAACTTGAGGATATGATGAGGGATAGGTATCCTCATCTATTTGTTACGAAATGATGAATTTCGAGGGCAAAATTCTTTTTGAGGGGGGTAGAATGTAACACCCTGAGATTTTATGAGAAATATTTTGTTTTTATGTATTATGTTATATGCAACACCAAAGGAATATTTCACTACACACAACACTGTCTTGTCTTGCGTTACACACTAGATAAACCTTCCTCGATAGCTTGCGTTGTACGCAATACCGAGTTTCACTAAACAATGATATGTTATTAAAATATTATATAAACTAGCCGTTATGAATATTAATACCCACTTTTTGAAATTTTATAAGTTTTATCATTCAAAATGGACTTCATTTTTTGATTCATAATATCGAAATTATCCTAGGTTTAATTTTTGGTATTTTTCTGAGAACTTCCAATTTTTGATGAATAGTGAAAAATTCTAAACTTTAATTAAAAACAACTTTTTTTAATCAAAATAATTTATAGTGATAAATTATACTATTAAGTGGTTTTAATTTATAATTAGATTATATTGTTACCATTTAATCCAATGTTATTCATTGAACGTAATTCCACATTTAAACTAGACATAAACAAGTGTCAATCTTTTGATAATTATTATTTCATAAAAACACGCTTTTTGTTTTGACAGCGAGAATTATTTTTAAATTAATTTCTGCAAATTTTGTGTTTTGAATTATGAAAAATGGATTTCATATTTGTAATAATTGTGTCCAAATTGTGTAAATATGTAACTTTTATTTTTAGACATATTGAATAATTATTTCTGTAAATATTTAATTTACCATGGTTTAAGGGTAAATCCGGTAAAGAAGGGTAATAAAATAATATTATAATAATATTAAATTACACTAAAACGTGTCCTAACCATATTTTCTGATACATTTCCGACCATGGGCATCCTTGGGTCGATTTTGGGACCCCATGGATCCACTTGTATGTTAAAATGACACTTTATATAAATTAAGTTAAAGTAAATACAAAAGTGACATAAGCATATATCTTTTAGTAAAACTATTTTTTACATAGGGTTATGTTTGTTATATATTTGAATATTAATATTCATTATAAAGAAAAAATTATTATCTACATAATGGTATTTTATTTAGGATTTTTAGACAATTAATATTTAAAGTTATTTATGACACAATGATGATGCATTATTTTCCTTATTAGTGAAAGAATCAAATAAATGATATTATAAATGTTAAAATAAATATTATTTGAATGTTTTGATGGAATACATGAATTTTATAGGTTAATATTACATTTTAGGATTTATAAAATGAGTTTATTTATAATTTATAAAGTTTTTAGTACTTTAACATAAATCAATTACCAAATAGTTTCAAAATTGACATAAAAGAGTTTTTAAAACAAATATTATATTATTAATTGATATTCTATTCCTAAAAATTTAATGTTCATACAACAGACTTTTATAATTATAGGTGTATCATTAATTAACCACTTGGGGTTCACTTGGAAGTTTATATTAAGTTTATTAACCATATAATATAAAAATAGAAAGAGACATGGTAAATGTCAAACAAATTAACTAAGAGTTAAATCTAGAAGATAAGGTTAATATATTGACCCAAACCTATCTAAAACCTATTGGTTGAGTGTATTTAGACCCATACACCCTTAATACTTTAAATAATACACTTTTTATCAATGATAAACCGAATATGAATTTATTATAAAATAATATTTTAAGTTTTTCCTAAGGTGCCCCTCACCCCTCTTATAAAAGGGCACCCCCCCTTCTCTCAACGAAACACCTTCAAAGCCATTTCTCTCATCCAAAACCTGACCAAATACTCTCTAAACTATCCTACCTTAATCTTGGAGGCCCTCTTTTAGTCTTAAATACAACCTATGGAGCCCTTTTTATCAAATCAAAAGGAAGAACCCGAAGAAGAGGTAATGATTTCACCACCCTCTTTCAAGTTCCTTTCTTCTTCCACTTCCTCCTTCTTTGTTTTTTCCATTATAAAATAATAACTCTAGTATATTATATATACTGTGATGTTATTATAGAAATAGTACAACCATATTAGTTATTTTATCCATCCTATGAATGAAAAAGTCACCACACGTGCGTACGTAAGACTTACCGTCTCCACGTTGTGGTGTAGTTTGTTATTCAAAAAAATCATCATTTGGATGGGTATAATAATGAGTATAAATGATATAAATAATAAATATAACGTTTTTATGATTCTTTATATATGATATACCATCCAATTATATATGATTTTATTATCAAAATAATGATATCATCGCTCGTGCGTACGTACGGCCTACCGTCTCTATGATGTGATGCGACCTGTTCTACCTGATCTTCATTGAATAATGATTATATAAATGAATTTAATGAATAAATATGATATATATTACACTAATAACATTTTTTAAATGAGGTATATATAACCTAAACAGATAAATAATAATTTATTCGACAAAACATGCATAAGAACATAAAGCAATGAACACCCGAAGAAGAAGTAGCAATGAAATATTACTGATAAGAAGATAAGAATATGAGCATAAATGATATCATAACCATGAATATTATTCTGTAATAAGTAAATTAAATTATTTAAATCATTATACAGGAGGTTCAGGTACGTATGAAGCATATCACATCTAAGTTAAGGGATAATTTCCAATCTCATTTTTATCCGAGATTGTTTATATGTTAGTATTTACTAGGGTTATGTTTATGATCCATGCCCATGTTTTCTCAAAATGTTTTCATAAAATGTCTACTATTATTTCATGTATGTTTAATGTCATTTTTACCCTTTTTTGTACATTTACCACATGGTATGGAAGGAATCTTTCTTCTGTTTACCAAACAAGGTGCTTTTTGACTTTTCTGGAAAAAGTACGAGAAGAATGTTTTTTTAACTTATACGGCATGAACAAATTTTTATGCTTTCATAGAAATATATTTCCATGAAGCTCCATTTACAATTTTTCAAGTTTATTTTCAATTAAAATATTTTATTTTAATATTTTATGACATATTGAGAAAGGAAAAATGTTTTTGATTAAGAAAGGATATTTTCCTCAGGAATGGAGTACAAGTGTTTTATCAAAATTATTTTCCATCTAAGAAAATATTGGGCTCTGTTTCTATACATATTGTTACATTTATTTGATTATGTTATGATGGAATGACTTTTATGAATTCCTTTTATCTTATATGGTTTACGTTATGATGAAATGATGTTTAAGAATCTCATTTTTATTACATGGGTTATGCTATGATGTATTATTTATGATTTTGTGGCACACATAATAATGATTTAATTATGAGATGGGTGGGACATATATCTACATCCAATGAATTGGGTAAAGATTTATATCTCATGATATAGACATGGCTGAAACGACATGTTAATCCGGTTCAGTGATATATGACTGGAATGAGGAGTGAGCTCGGTTCAGAATTGGACTTTGTCCACTATGATAGTCTTGGGAATGAGTCTTAGCTAATAAGAAATGATTTTCTATGATTATATGTGTATGAAAAAGTTTCATGTTTTATGTTATGATTATTTGGATTACATTTTCACTACTATTATTTATCCCATGTTATGATATTATGCTCTCTTTTGCAGGTTAAGATTTTAAAAATGTTATGTTCTTTTGAATATGATATTTCCTTTGTTTACCCTTACTAAGCATTCGAGCTCACCCTTTTGTATTTTTTCTTTTCCCCAGGGTAGGAAGAAGGATATTAAGTAGGATATGCCAAAAGGGACTCTAGATATGATGAAATAAATGGGAGACAATGTAGATGTGTTATGAACCAGTTGTTTATATTTCCCAGTTTCTAAAGACACTATACCTATACGGTCCTATCATGGTTTTGTTATAAGTTTTAATAAGTATGCTTCAATTTTTAATTAATAAAAATTTATTTAAATTATAGGTCTTTATAGAAGGATTCTTCCAGTCTAGTGGCTAGAGACACTATGTGGAAGAGGGGTCGATCGACCATTATATGAACAAAATGGGGTATAGTATCATATCCCATTTGATGTTTTCTGATGATGTGATGTTATTTATTTATGGAAGGAAACATTCTATCAGAGGATGGAATAGTTTGATGGAGATTTATGGAAAGCTCAGTGGCCAGAAGGTCAACTTGGATAAGAGTAGTGTTTTTGTTTCTAGGAAATGCCTAGCTCATCCGTGCAGGGTCCTTCAAAGGAATATGGGTATGCAAAAAAGGAAGATTTCATTGATGTATTTAGGTTACCCAATCTCTAATGAGATAATAAGAAAATGTTGATTCGAGGGAATGCTAAAAAAATAATGGGGTACATCTGCAACTGGGAAAAAAATTCTCTCATTTGTCGGATGCATTACTCTTATCAACATTGTGTTATCTTCCATGACTATTCATATTCTCTCTATGACCAAAATTCCCAAGGGTACCATAGAGTGACTGAAAGAAATCATGAAAAAGTTTTGTGGTATGCCAATGATGTTGGATGATATCACTGGGCTTCTTGGAGTAAGTTAGAGATGCCGATCGAAGAGGGTGGTATTAAACATTGAGACTTACCTGAAGTCATGTAGTCCATGGTGGCAAAAGTAGTAGGGGATATTGTGGATAAGAAATCTCTGTGGGCCAAATTCATGAAATCCAGGTAGGAAGATGAATGGGGGGAGTGGGATGTGAATGTGAGGAGGCCTTCTAGAATAAACCTCAATATGAAATACATTCTGGAGGTTATGTCATAGAATGTATGATGTATTTCAGGAAGAGGTGAGATCGGGTTCTAGAAGGAAAACTAGTCGGGTGAGGCATTATTCTTCCATGATTGTTTAGTGTTGGAAATTTCTTTTAGGGAGGCACCTGGTTTCCCAAATTTCATCAGAGAAGTTCTTGATTCATCAAAAAAAAATTGTTTGAGAGAATTTTTATTTTTGATGTTCCTAATGTTGGGAAAGACGACAAAGCGACGAACACGCACACAATCGAAAATAAAAAACGCAGTAGACATGAAATATTTCCCTCCAAATAAAGGAATATGTGCAATGAAAAAAATAAATGAAAAATATAAAGTTGACATCAGAAATTTTTATGTGGAAAACCCAAAAGGGAAAAACCACAGTACCTAGTCTATAAAGAGGAATCCACTAAAATGAAGAAATACACGTTAGAGACTCCCTAAAAATGGATGGGATTTCAAAATTATAACTCTTAGATGCAAATGAAAAATGATCATCCATGAAAGGTGATCACTAAATTGACTTTGCTTGTGGATGTACTGCAAAATCCTTTGTCACTGCCTCCTTTTATAGCAAAACAATCCACATGAAGATGTCTCACCACACCAAAAACACGTCTCTGTGTGAATTAATTCATGCAGTCTTGAACCGTATTAAAAAAGCCTCATTAATAGAGAAACCGCATGGACACCATTTGAGGAGGAACCCAACAAACTCCCCCTCCGACTCAAATGGGGATCATTTCCAACACTTTTGGACATCTGATAAAAAATATCAGCCTCCCCTGCAAAAGGAAATCCAAAACTGAACTCTGACTGTTATCAACAACGGAACACGCATCACAAATCTTGCTAGTCAATCAGACTTTCAATATCCCAAAAACACCTCTAGTACCACTATTGTCTTCCAATAACGTGTTTTGAGTCCTTAAAAAAACTGTTACACCAGATCTCTACCATTGCATTCTGAAATTGAGTACTTCAACCAATCCCTATGATACCAGATGATGGTAAAGATGAAAAAGAGACAAATGCACAAACAATCGAAAAGAAAACACGCAGCGGAAATAAAATTTTTCCCTCTAAATAAAGGTGGATGCACAGTGACAAAAATAAATGCAAAATATTCAGTTTACACAGGAAATTTTTTCATGGAAAACCCAATAGGGAAAAACCATGGGACCTAGTCCAAAAATCGGAATCCACTAAAATGAACAAGTGCATGATAGAGAGTCCCCAAAAATGGAAGGGATCTCAAAATTATAACACTCTGATGCAAAGGAAAAATGATCGTTAGTGAAAGGGGATCACCAAATTGACTCTACTTGTGGATGTCCTACAAAATCCTTTATCGCTACCTCCTTTTCTTAAAATAAAATCCAAGTGAAGATGTTTCACCACGTCAAAAATGCGTCTCTGCGTGAATTAATTCACATGGTCTTGACCCACATTAAAAAAACATCATTAATAGAGAAACCGCGTGGGCCCTATTTGAGGAGGCGCCCAACATCTGACAAGTATATTTTCTCTGTCTAAATATCAGGGTGGTCAAATGTAAATAATTGTTGTAAGATGATATATCCCTGCAATGGGAATTTTTTTAGGAAAATAGGCTCTGGTGTAAGAGGATACCTAGGAAGATGAATTTCATTATCTAGAGGATATGAAACAGTGCATTTCCAACGGATGAAAATGTCCAGAGGATAAAAATATCTATGGTCTATCACTGCTGGTGTTGCAGCTCCCCACAAAAAGAATTCACATGGAACCTATTTTTCATAAGTGAGTGGGTGGTGGGGACCTAGAGATACCTTAAAAGTTGTATGGGTGTCTCATGTGATGAGTAAAACATGACAGAATTTCTGGAGTTGTGGTTTTAGGGGGATTTTTAGAATTCAGAGGAAGCCAACGCGAGGGACTTTGTGTTGTGGGATATTTTTTGGTGTATTTGGGAAGTGAGGAATAAGGAATGGGAGGGTAATTTATCCTCTATTTCTCTCATTCATGTGTGGGTGAAATTCCATGTGGCTGAACATGGTTCCCTGCTCCCAGGCGGTTTTAGCGCGACGTCTCTAAGGATGATGGTACCTAAGGTGTTATCAAATGCTAGGAGAAATGATAGTATAAGTAAAGGGTAGTGGGTGTGTTGGATTCCCCCTCGAATGTCTTGAAGCTTAATGTTGACAGATCCTATGTGGCAGGGACTATGAGGGGCAATGGTTTAGTCTGCGATACAATTGGTTCAGTTAGGCTGAGAATCAGCGCTTTCTTAGAAACTGGTAACTCCTTAATGGAGGTATTTTTGACCTTGATCTATGGGATGATGTTTTTCAAGTTATATAACATCAATATCAAGGTGTTGTAAATTAATTCTAAGGTCCTGGTAGATTTTTTTTACAGAAAGATAAATCCACGGGGGAATTGACTTATCTTTTCAGGAAGTGTAGGCTGTTACTTGAGCATGATATGGTGGTTATTCATATTTGTAGGGAAGGAAAATTTTATACTGATGATTTGGAAACCAATGGAATTCCAGAGTAGGATCTTGTTTTATATAATGATATGGTCTCTCTCCATGATGACTGTAATATTCTTGTCCGGGGTGACTCCCTTGGACTTCATTATTTTCAGCCTCCATGATTGTATCACCTTTCCACCGGCCCTGAAAAGCAATAAAAATTTAATTTTCATTAATTTATTGAGTTTTAAGGGGCTAAGAAAGATGAAAAATTCCATTACAGAGAACTATCATGATGGTGTTTGAATCAGTTTCTAACCATATTGAGGTGCACCACTTTTTCTTTATAAAGGTAACCTCAGTGACATTTTTGCTTACAGTAAAGTGAAAAAACCACTGGTTCAATAAAAGAATCCAATAATCATCCCATTGTGGTCCCTGTAAAGTGATCTATAACCTGAGGGTCCTGTGTCTCCCTTTAAGGCACCATCGACATTTAATTTTATCCAACATGGATGAAGGGATTTCCAAAAGACTTAAAAGGTACGTTGAGGCTGAATAAAAATTCCCTCAAATCCCAAGGGGTGAACTATTCTGAAATCACTGATGGATTTGTGGAAATTCCCCCATTGGATTGATACATAATACTCAATATAGGGATATATATATTCAAATGGAATGAATTGAAATTGGAAAAATTAGTATGATGAATAGATGAGTTTCTATCATACCACATCACATGCATTATCTTAGAAACTGCGTCCATGAAGAGGTGTTTGATCTGAGGAGACATATCAGCAGTAATACAATGTTGGAGCTGAGGCCGAATGGTGGCCATAGCTAGACACATGAAATCAGAGATTTCATATATATACTTCGATAAAGTAGATGCAGTAGGAAAATATAGACAAAGATGGTTACTTTCATCTCTATGTTTATTGCATAGAAGACATTTATAACAAAGCTAAACCCTGACTAGTTGAAGACAAGAATATGTGTAAATTGGGTTGTGAGATAATCTCCAAACAAAGGTGAATCTAGATGGAATAATCCAAGGCCTGTCAATGTTTTTCATCCAAGAAAAATCATTATTTGAGAAAATAAAATCATGACTATAGAAAAGTTTAGAGTCTAGCATGCCATTATAATAAGGTCCCCAAATTAAATAATCATAATAATTAGAAAAGGAGTAATTTTTTATTATACTATTAATATCATACGGTAAGTCCAATCTGGGAGAGTTCAAGAAGTAATTTATTAAAGAATTAGTATCAACATGTATGTGATGGGGATCTACCATATAGATAAAGGGAGAGATGATATAGTTATCCAACCAAGAATTCTTTGAAGACTCCCTAATAACCATCCACTTAGAGTGAGACATAATATTTGAGAAAGAGTATTTAATGGATGAAAAAATTGATGTTTCCATGAAATTTAAGTTTACTTTCTTCAATTTATCATGTAATATATCTCTAGGAAGTTAAGAGCAATGAAGTTATTATTTATAATCATTCAAGTGAGTCTAGCCTATAAGGCGTAATTAAATAGTTTGAGATTTTTGATTCCATGACCACCACTATCTATTGGTTTATAGTATCTAGTCCAAGTATAATAAGTAAATTTCTTTCAAGGGTGATCCCACACTAATAAAGTTTTATGATGAAGACATTAAGTTTTTTATTAGACCAATAAGCCATTTATAGACCATAAAAGAGTAAACCATTTTATAATCAATTGTGAATTTTAAAAAGAAAATTATACTATCCATAGATAGAGATTTACCTATCTATGAGGGAATCTGATTTTGAATTTTATATACTATTTTAGAAAAGTAATTACTCTTAGGACTGCTCCAAAATATGGGGACAACAATATAGGTGAAGGGGAAGGTCACCAATTTTAGACCCAAATCACTTATGATATTAATGTTTCTAGTATCCAAGAGCCTTTTTCCGAATAATATAAAGGATCTTCTCCCAATTATTGATTTTCTATAAATATCTTCAAAATTTGAGAGATCTAACTTAATATTCTTGATATTTCTTTTTCTCCCATGTTGTAAAAGGATGATGTCATCCACATAGAGGAGGTGAGAAGAAACAATGAGATTTATATAGGAAAGGATAAGATTAAGTTTACCTTGACTCACTAAATGAGTGATAATTTTAATTAATTAATCCTCTGTAGTATAGAAGAGGATTACAGAAAGGGTTTCACCCTATCTGACATAATTGGTGTAATTAAAATAACCCTTAGGAGAACCATTAACAAGGATATAAAAGTGATAAGTGCTAAAAAATGGTTTTAGTTGTGTTAATAAAGTTATCATTAATAACAAAACATTGAAGGACCTTATAAATAAAAATTTAATCCATAGTATCAAAGGCCTTTATAATTTACAGTTTAATAGAAATTTTACCTCCTCTATTAGATTTATTTAAGAGATTAGTGCATTCAGAGGCTGAGAATAGGAAATCTTGAATGGTTCTACCCTTGATGAAACCAAAATTGATTCCAATAGAAAATATTTTTAGAAATTGAATAAAGTATATTAGCAAGGTTCTCAATGATGATTTTATAATGTGTATTAATAAGAGATATGGGCCCGAAGAGGTGGATCTCAAAGGCAATTTCCACTATGTGAATCAAATAGAGGAATTGTGAATTAAGAACATGGGGAATAGTTCCATTGGAGAAGAATGTTTTAACCAATTTACAAGTATCCAGTGGAATGATATCCCAATAACATTGAATTTTTTTTTGTGAAACCATGTATCCCAAGAGCACTATTTATATTGAGGATAAAAAAGAATCTTTGATCTCATAATCAAGGAACATTCTAGTGAGGAAAGTGTTTTAATCATTGTTTAAAATTACATGAATGGCGTCAGGGAGTAAATATTTATTGATGTCAGGAACATTAGAAATATTTCTAAAATAGGAGATAATATGATCATCAATACATTCCTCACTATGAATTAAACTGTCTCCATCCTTTACAAAATTGAGTGGCCTAGAAGCTTTCCTGGCTCATTATAGTGAGTTTCAGAACATTGTGTTCTTATCTCCATCTTTAAGCCATATAGTTTTAATTTTTTTTTTTGTAGTTTATATTCAATAGAGAGTAGAGATTATAGTTTTGTAGAAAGTTAAATTTCTTGATGTGGATCAATAGAATAATTAGACTTAGTGGAGGAAATTTGATGTTGATTAATATTGGGTTACAAAGAATCAATATCATTGTCAAGTTTTTTTGGATTTGACCTTACAATATCCTTTTAGTTTTTGTTTTAGGAATTTTTATTACATGACACAAGGAAAACAACAGTTACCATAATTCATAGAATTCAAGCTTCTCTAACAAAATTTCCACCTACAGATACTGAATCCTAGGAATTATTAAATCTTAAAGGAAGGATGGTTTTTTATGTTCCAATAAAATGATTCACCAAAATTGAGTGGGGATCTGAATTTAGTTTTGGAAGGGAAATGCTGGAGAAATATTTCCCATTTATCAAGGGCTTGATCACTATAAAAGGATCTATCAATCTTATTAACTACAACTATATTTTAATGCATTCTACACCAATATACTTATATCTAACTAGGTTAATCTCAATTAAATTATTATCTTAAATGCAGGCTTTAAATTCCCTTGAAGTGACTATGGAATAAGCTAGACCCATTTTTTCACTCAGACCTAATATAGAATTAGAATCTCTGACAATTATCCTCGAATCATGTATTATGTTACTTATGAAATAAAAATACCTCTGAAGAAATATTCTATCTTAGTGCCTAATTTTGGCATAAATAAATTAAAAAAATAAATGTGAGTTCTGATAGACTACTTCACATGTGATGATCGGGTCATCAATGTTATAAACACAAACATTATTTAAAGAGGAATGCCACAAAATATAAAGATATTAAATAGAATAGTTATTAATCCTATCACGAATAAAATAATATCCAATGTGATCCATTCTAGTAAACCTAGAGGAAAAATTAATTTTTGGTTCTCAAATAGAAAAAAGTTTTGGTTTGTGTGTGTGAATAAATATTTTTAAAGAACTGAGAGTGTTAGTGTTTTTTATACCCTCATAGTTCAAAAATAGAATATTCCTTTAAACTTTTACTTGGGGTTGGTTCCCCCTTATTTTTACCTTTGGAGATCTTCCTCCTTGTAGATTTACAGATCGGTTTAGTAGTTTTCGTATTAGGAGTAGAAGATTCTTCTTCCTATTTTAGCACAGAATAAGAAAAAGAATTTGTATCAGATTCACCTGCCCCTGTAGAAATGGGTGTCTTTTTTCTCATCACAAGTAATATTCTTAGAGGAAAAATTCTTTGAACTAGTTTTAAATTATAAAGTGGGATGTAGAAATGTATCATCATTTACATATTGAGTGATTGAAGGTAAACTAGGGGTAACCGTGTTGTTATCGTGCAACATCTCATAATTTTCTTGAACGTAAATTTCCTTGAGTTCAGCAGAAGGGGTAAAACCTGTAACCCTTCCAAGTTATTTCAAAAAGGAGTGTAATTTTTCTATAGTACATTCAAAAGTGTATTTAGAATCAGTAGTATACTGTTTATGTTGATCATGAGATATTTAAGGAGCATCCTCTTGTTTTTTTCCTGACAGGACATCCTATTTATTGTCTTAGTATCTTGTAACTATTTGGGGCTTTAATTGGAACATATATTGGTTCCTAAATTGGGATACTAATTTGAGTTAGATTCAACCATATTATTTCTATTTCTAAGTTTTAAATATTCAAGACTGTGGTCCTATTGAGAATTTTGGACTATATCCCTAGCCTCCTTAATAATTTTATCATGTATTATTTCTTCTTTGGAATCATTCTATTCTTCCTAAACCAAATCATCCTAGAGTTTTCCATAACTATCTTTTTTGGTATAATTGAGGTCCTGATTTTCCACCCATAGAGGAACATCATTATTGGGGGGGGGGGGGGGGGTCATCCTTCTCAATAGTAGGACCCTTTCCCTTTTTATGTTTTTTGATCTACTTCCATTCATTTTTGGAGGGTGTTATTACCTTCTTTTAAATATCCCTACAATTAGAGATGGTCTGAAGAATTATCTTACATACATCCCAGAAAGGAGTCTTGTACTCATATTCCAATTTGATATATGCACTATAGTCATTATCATTGAATCTAATGACTTCTGGTAATTTATAATCTAGATTATCCTCAACCATAACTTTAGCATATAGACCTAGCTCCCCATTTAAGGTAAATTGATAAATATTTAATGGAATACTAATATAAGAATCAATTTCATTTATAATTTTTAGGTTCCAAATGTAAAGACCCATCAAAATTCAAGGGAAATTTTTTCTTAATTTTCTTTAGAATTTTACAAGAACGTAGTTTCTGACGGCACC
This sequence comes from Viscum album, assembly GCA_963277665.1. Classification (NCBI taxonomy): domain Eukaryota; kingdom Viridiplantae; phylum Streptophyta; class Magnoliopsida; order Santalales; family Viscaceae; genus Viscum; species Viscum album. Next base: position 564,830,997 of record OY728153.1, on the reverse strand, counting down.
TAATTCCGAGGCCCGGTGTGCCTGGAATCTTTTTTCGAAGTTTAGCTCGGGTACGTTCAGTGAACGAACGAGTGGGTTTTTCCTAACTTTTGAACCGGTTCATGGAATTGAAACTTGAGGACACCGATGGAATCATAGAGCCGATAATTTCTTAGAAACACCTCTTCCGGAGTTGCGTTTTCTCGGGTGTGGTTTTTAAATTTCGGGGTTAAGTAAAAGAATAAAGTAAAAGTGGTGCAACCAATTTTATTTTATTTTTGTTTAACCTAAGCTAAGTGGATGAAGTGGGACCCACAATATCCTACCCATTAGGTAGGATAATTGTGCGGTGGGACCCATACGAGCCCCACCATTTCCTTTCTTCCTAAACCCCCTCCTTTAATAAGGTAACGCACCTGCACCCATATTAAGTGGAAGTAAACCCTTGCATTTTTCTGTTTATGAAAAGCCTCAATTAATTTTTCGGTTTAAACGTTGCAATTAATTCACTTAATTGATTGTTTCAATTTTTAATTTCAAAGGAGTTGGCTTGTGTGTTAATAAAATAAGACAAGTCTTATTTTATTAAGAGGTTCGTTGTGCGTGATGGCTTGGGGAGGATTTTTCTCACGTTCTTGAAGTTCTTCCTCCTCGACAAAGAACGTGAAGAACGCCGACCTCTGATGAAGGACGACGGTGAGAGACGCCTTCCTCGGAGATCTATGAACCGACGCACATCACCACATTCATTCTTTCCGCGTCAAAGGAAGGGAGACACCGTTCCTATGCGATGCAAAGATCTTCCTTCTTCCGTGGCGATCAATTCCGCGACGTCCCTTTCCACAACAACCTCGTTCGATGACTATGCTCGAGGTAGGGTTTTATTTTATTTGGTTGTTCGTGATTACTTCCGTCGCCATTCTTCATTTAAATTTGAGCCACCTGATATCGCAATAACAGTAGGAGGTCGGACCGCACGAACACGGTCGACCCTTCTCCCCCTTGTTGGTTTGCTTTTTGTTGCGGCACGTGTAAGGCGGCGCCGTGTCGAGCACCGCACGGGAAATATTAAAGGAAGGGCGGAGAAGTATGACAACGTCACGCCGCGCCTTTGAAGACGAACTAAACTGCGGTGCTACCGCGCCGCGCCGGATAGACCAAGGTCGTGGCTTAGACCGCGGCGGAGCAGGGAATGACGGCCGGTTCCGCGCCGCCGGCATCGGAGCAGGGGGACCGGCCCATGCCGGTCCCGTGGCGGCAGCAGCCGGCTGGCCGGAGCGGGCCGACCGGTTGGGGGAAAAACATGGGGTTCGTAACCCTCGGTTGGCTAGCAGGTGCGTCCCCCCACATGGGGGCCACAGTTTCACGACGTGGGGGGGGGGGGGGCAGGCCCCCCCCCCCCCCTTCACCGCTCAGCTATTTCAGCCGAGCCACCTGGCCAATTCCAGCGTATCGGGCCGAGCCACCAGGCTGGGGCATGCCCAAGCGGGCTAGACCCGGCCCCGGGTCGGGTCGACCCGGTTCGGCCCGACCCAGGGGGTCTCGAGCCGGATCGGTCCGGGCCCGAAACCCCCTAATACCGAACCTCTCACGGTCTTTTGCCCATAACTTGGGTTGCAACCTTCGATCGATGCACCATCAGCTGCGATGTGATATTTGGATCGAGACGGTCATTTCGGTATATTACACTCAAGGTTTCGAAGAACTTTGGGTTCGACCGGGTTGGTTCGTACACAAAACCAACCGGGAACTCGGAGCAAAAACACTTATAACTTGAGCTCCGGATGTTCGATTGATGTGCTGTTGACTTTGATGGATTACTCTTAGTGAGACGGACCTTTTGGATTACTCCTCTCGAGGTTTGGATGCAGTTGGAGTACAGTCGGTTTGGTTTTGACTAAAAAACCATCCGGGCCCCTCGAATGAAAAAGCCAATAACTCTCAGACCGAGCGTCCGATTGACGCGCCGTCTGTGACGTTGAGTTCCTGTTGATGATATAGAACTTTTGGATAAATTAACTCCGAACTTCGTGTCAGTTGATGTATCAGCCCCTCGCCTCGTGGAGCGGACCCTCCCGAACGAGCTTGTTGTGTGCGGGAACCCTAGAACTGGCTGCGACTGTGACGATGATGACGACTGTACAGGAATCCTCCGTGGATTCGACGGTGACGACTACCGCACTCATAGATCCTATGTGGATTAGTGCTACCGATCCTGTGTGGGTCAGATCCTATGTGGGTCAGTGCTCAGCGGTCCTGTGTGGGCTAGCGCCTACAGATCCTATGTGGGTCTGATCCTGTGTGGGTCACTGCGGGGGTTAGTACCTATCGATCCTTTGTGGGTCATTGCAGGGGTTAGTACCTATCGATCCTTTGTGGGTCATTGTCGGGGTTAGTACCTATCGATCCTGTGTGGGTCCGACGACTTAGATGATTCCGTGGCTACATCTGATCATCTCTATCGTCATACGAAGAAGTATACCTTTGTGAGGTGAATCTTGATTTTCTTTCCTATGTGGATTGTGTTGTGCTATCCTATGTGGATGTGATCGAACTTGGCATCGGATGTTGGAGTCGAACTGGAATTGATAACTTAGGTATATGTATGGTCATATACCTAAGTAGTGTCGGATGTTACTTCGTGATTGTATCTTTCCTTTGTGGATTATCCTTTTTGGATATTAAGAGACCTTTGGGGGTCTCGGGGTCCCTACTGAGTAGCTTATACTCACCCCTGCATGGGCTATGCCCGCACTACGTTGTGTTGGTTGCAGACGACGGATAGCGCTGATCGTGGTTGAGGCTTGTGGAGCAGGTTGGTACTTGGAGGTGGACCACTGGGCGGGATGTACTCGGAGCGGACTGCTGGACCCGAGGAGCTGTGGAGGCTATCTGTACCCACCCTTTAGGTGGGACATCCAGTGGATGGCTCGAGGCTACGGATTTACTTTTCAGTTGTTGTACTCCCGTTTTCAGTTGTACTTTACTTTCAGTTTGAGTTTTTATTCGGGCCCACTTACTTTCCATACTTACTATTGTACCCAGTTTTTACTTAGTGTTTACTTCTGCTTGCTTGCTCTGTGGTGTTTGTTTACTTTATAGAGGCAATGAATTCCCTTTTTACCGGGAATTACGCCTTAGTTCTAGTCGCCAGCCCTTGGCCTATGGAAGGCGGGCTTGGGGTAGTCACGACACTGGCCCCGAGGACGGGTCATGACAAATTGGTATCAAAGGAGTTCAGTTCTACAACAGAACTCTGGACTCTGATCTTTTTCTATGTGAAGCAATAGTGTTAAGAGTATTGAGTGTGGTTATCAGTCCAGGGAGTCCTGTGTTGGTGCGGTGGCTGATGTATCCGTACACCAGGACCCTAACTTCTGATTTCCGACTTAATGCAAAAAAACATTTATTGCATGTGTGTTTCAAGTTTTCTTTGTGATTACTTTGTGTTATCTCACCAGGTATACTGTTTGACCATGGCGCACCTGTTTCTTTTTAGGATGCCCCCATGATGGCATCCAGCTAGGGTTCCAAGCATTGTGCGTGACGACGGCCCACCGAATGACGATGCCTCTATACAGGGCCCTTTGACAGCAGAGGCACCGGTGGTACCTCTACCCGCTGAGCCACTGATGCTACCAGCCCCAGCCGCTGACGATGAACGTCGCCTTAGTGCACTGCACAAGTTCTAGCATCAGCGCCCGCCCAGGTTCCGTGGGGAGATGGACCCTCAGGCAGTCGAGGATTGGATGGAGGCAGTTGTATGAGTTTTTAGGTTAGTGAGGATACCAGCAGACCTACTGGTGATCCTCGCAGCGAGCCTCCTTCATGCGGCAGCAGGCAGATGGTGGAGCTTGATGCTCCAGGTGCACGACGAGGCATATCTCCTCTAGACAGACTTTGAGAGCCTCTTCTGCTCGGAGTTCATCCCAGCCACCCTCCATGTAGTGCGCATCCAGGAGCTTCTACAGCTACGGCATGGCAGCTTGATGGTCACCCAGTACTCGGCGAGATTTACAGTTCTCTCGCGCTATTCGATGGACATGGTCTGGGACCCATTCTTCTAGGCCCAGACCTTTGAGCAGGGATTGAGGCATGAGATCAGGGCGTCGCTGATCTCCCTCAGAATTCCGACATAGGCAGGGGTACTGGAGCGAGCCCTTCTCATCGAGAGATTCCTTGCTGAGTCTACACCAGCGGCGAGACCTACCGCAGGGTAGCACGTAGCAGAGTCTTCTGTAGCTGGAAGTCGACGGATGACACATGGGTTCAGGCAGACCGGACCCTCAGGAAAACGACCTCAGGACACTGGATTAGTGGTGCAGGGAACACAGCGCGAAGCCAGTCTTTCGAGAGGCAAATAGTGCTACGCATGCGGCGGGCAGGGCCACATGGCTCGTGACTGCCCGACCCACCGTACCAAGGAGCAGCAGACGGTTGAGGGAACACCCATGCAGAGGTAGAGGGTCGACCGTGGCAGTCCGCAGGGAGCAGGCGGACGAGGCAGAGGAGCTGGCCAAGCAGCAGGTGGTGGGCGATGCTTTCAAGCTCTACCACCACCACCCCCAGGAGGTCCACCCCGACCACAGGAAGCTAGCGGGCAGAGACAGGCACAGCTCCAGGCAGCGGAGGCCTACGACCACGGCGCGACAGAGATGATTTGAGGTAATATCTATGTCTATTCCACCCTTGATGCTGTTCTTATAGGCACAGGAGTGAGTCATTCTTTCATAACCGCTGCCCTTGTTCGCATCTCGGAGATTCTGACAGAGCCATTGGCTCAATCCTTATGGCAAGAGACTCCTACGGGAGCAGACTCGACGATTACGCACTGGTGCCGGCAGTGTGAGCTTACTATAGGAGGTGAGAGCTTAGGCTGTTATCTTCTTGTAGTGGCATCAAGGCGTTACGATGTCATCTTGGGCATGGATTAGTTATCTACAGTCCATGATCAGATCAACTGTATTAGGAGCAAGGTGCGGTGTGTACGCACCGACGGGAGCAGGTTCACCTTCACCGGCAAGAAGGGAGCCTTCGCAGCACAGGATGGACTCTCACAGAGGAGAGGACAGTCCATCACTCCTCAGTTGGCTAGCCTCATCCTAGGAAAAGTTGACGTGCAGAGTCCAGGTTTTCCTGCAGTGGTGGATCAGTATGCAGACGTTTTCCCCGACGACGTTCCAGGACTACCTCCTCACAGAGAGGTAGAATTTTATATTGACCTGTACCTTGGGAAAACCCTGATATCCACCCCAGCATATCGGATGGAACCCGCCGAGCTTCGAGAGCTACGGGTACAGTTGGAGGACTTGCAGGGAAAGGGATTCATCTGACCCAGTGTTTCACCCTGGGCTTCACCGATATAGTTCGCCAAGAAGGCGTACAGGAGCTTGCGACTTTGTGTCGACTATCATCGCCTGAACCAGGTGACAGTGAGGAACAAGTATCCGCTACTGAGGATTGATGACCTCTTCGATCAGCTGAAGGGAGCATGATGGTTCTCGAAGATAGACATCAGGTCAGGCTATCATTAGCTCAGAGTTCGGGATTAGGACGTGCAGAAGACGACCTTCAGATGTCGGTATGGCCACTACGAGTTTATGGTTGTGCCATTCGGCGTAACCAATGCTCCATCAGTGATAATGTGCCTCATGAACAGGATCTTTCAGCCATACCTCGATCGATTTGGCGTAGTCTTCATCAACGGCATTTTTGATAAACTCGACCACTGAGGAGGAGCACGCTACCACTTACGGGTTGAACTAGACACACTCCGAGAGAACCAGCTTTATGGAAAGCTATCGAAGTGTTAATCCTAGATACGCAAGTTCCACTTCTTGGGACATGTCATCTCTGAGGTGGGAGTTGCGGTGGATCCTGCGAAGATCAAGGCAGTGCTAGCTTGGGAGCCAACCAGGAGCGTGACGGAGGTGCAGAGTTTCTTGGGACTAGCTAGATACTACCAGAGATTTGTGCCAGACTTCTCTAGAGTTGCGGAACCACCCTATGCTTTGAAGAAGAAGGGGAAACACTTTTTCTGGTCATACAGATGTCAGCAGAGCTTCCAAGAGCCGAGACAGAGATTGACCAGCGTGCCTATCTTGCGACTACCATAGGAGGGAGTTGGGTACGTAGTTTACTACGATGCATCAGGGACCGGACTCGGATGTGTCCTAATTCAGGAGCGGGCCATGATCACCTACGGATCACGTTAGTTGAGGCAGCATGAGCAGAACTACGCTACCCATGAACTGGAGTTAGCAGCACTGGTCTTCGCTCTAAAGATGTGGCGACACTATCTGATTGGCGAGCACTTTACAGTCAAAAATGACCATCATAGTCTCAGGTACATATTCTCACAGAAGGACCTGATACTGAGATAGCGGCGATGGCTTGAGTTCCTCCAGGACTATTACTTTAAGATAGTCTATACTCCAGGAATGGGGAACGTGGTTTCCAATGCTCTCAGTAGGAGGACGGGTATTCAACTACTTGGGGAGGCGACAGAGCAGCTAGCCGCTTCGCAGATATCCTTCGTGGATAGCAATGGAGCTTCCTTTCTTCAGTCACTCACAGTCACTCCTCCACTACTGCAGCAGGTCAGAGAGGCACAGCGTGGGGATACTGACTGTGAGACGCGGCATGCACAGATATCCCCAAGACAGGCACCTGATGGTTTCTCTTTAGGAGGAGAGAACGACGTCCTTTTCAGAGGATGTACCTTGGTACCAGTTGCTTTACGGGAGGAGGTGCTGAGAGAGTTTCACATTTCCCCTTTGGTGGTACATCCTGGAGTGGCAAAGATGTACCAGGATCTCAGACGACAGCACTGGTGGCCGGGCATTAAGAAGGCTGTGGCTGAGTTTGTTTCTCGATGCCTCACCTGCCAGTAGGTGAAGGCAGAGCACTAGGTACCAGTAGGCTTGGTACAAACCTTGGAGGTCCCAGAGTGGAAGTGAGACGGGATATCTATGGACTTCGTGACTAGACTTCCATGCACTTCCAGAGGTCACGACTCCATTTGGGTGATTTTCGACCGACTCACCAAGTCGGCCCACTTCTTACCCATCAGAGAGCAGGGCTCAGTGGAGAGCTTGGGACAACTCTACATTCAAAAGATTGTACGGCTTCATGGTGTTCCATCATCTATCGTCTCCGATCAAGATGCTCGCTTTACTTCCCATCTTTAGAAGGGGTTGCAGGAGGCGTTCGGGACATAGCTACGTCTGAGCACCGCCTTTCACCCTGAGACAGATGGTCAGATGGAGAGGACCATTCAGGCTCTCGAGGGCATGCTCCGTGCATGTTTCCTCGACTTTGGTCGCAGCTGGGAGGACCACCTACCCTTGGTAGAGTTCGCGTACAACAACAGCTACCACTCCACCATCGGGATGGCAACATATGAGGCATTGTACGACCGACCTTGCAGATCTCCTCTATGCTGGACAGACTCTGGGGAGTCAGCACTTGTGGGACCGAAGATGGTCTAGGCCATGACAGAGAAGGTCCAAGTCATCCAGGAGAGGATGAGGACAGCTCAGAGCCAGAAGAAGTCTTATGTTGACAGGAGGCGGAGGCCACTGGAGTTCAAGGATGACGACCACGTCTTCTTGCGGGTCTCACCTCGATGTGGATTACAGAGATTTGTCTGAGGCAGCAAGTTTTCTCCACGCTTCATTGGACCATTTCAGGTCCTTAGCAGGATTGGCGAGGTGGCTTATCGCCTGGCTCTACCGCCTCAGTTGCACCGGGTGCATGACGTCTTCCACGTATCTCAGCTGAGGAGATACGTGCACAACCCGACACATATTGTTGACCATGGGGAGCTGGACGTTGATGATGGGGAGACTTTTGCAGAGGTCCCAGTGGAGATTGAGGATCGAAAGGAGCGGGTCCTACGTGGACGGTCGATTACTCTAGTGTGCATCAGATGGCAGCACAAGAACCTCCAGGAGAGCACTTGAGAGCGGGAGGCTCAGATGCGTGCTCAGTACCCACATTTGTTTCCCTAGTTTTTGATGTATCTTTACGGGGACGTAAATCCATGAGGTGGGAGTAATGTAAAGACCCGTAAAAAATCAAGGGAAATTTTTTCTTAATTTTCTTTGGAATTTCACAAGAACGCAGTTTCTGACAGCACCTAATTCTGAGGCCTGGTGTGCCCGGAATCTTTTTCCGAAGTTTAGCTCGTGTACGTTCAGTGAACGAACGAGCGGGTTTTTCCTAACTTTTGAACCGGTGCTCAGAATCAAAATCTGAGGACACCGATGGAATCGTAGTGCCGGTAATTGCTTAGAAACACCTCTTCCGGAGTTGCGTTTTCTCGGGTGTGGTTTTTAAATTTTGGGGTTAAGTAAAAGAATAAAATAAAAGTGGTGTAACCAATTTTATTTTATTTTTGTTTAACCTATGCTAAGTGGATGGAGTGGGAACCACAATATCCTACCCATTAGGTAGGATAATTGTGAGGTGGGACCAACAAGAGCCCCACCGTTTCTTTTCTTCCTAAACCCCCTCCTTTAATAAGGTAACGCACCCGCACCCCTATTAAGTGGAAGTCAACCCTTACATTTTTCTGTTTATGAAATGCCTCAATTAATTTGGCGGTTTAAATGTGGCAATTAATTCACTTAATTGATTGTTTAAATTTTTAATTTCAAAGGCGTTACCTTGTGTATTAATAAAATAAGACAAGTCTTATTTTATTAAGAGGTTCGATGTGCGTGAAGGATTGGGGAGGATTTTTCTCAAGTTCTTGAATTTCTTCCTCCTCGACGAAGAACGCGAAGAATGCGAAGAATGCCGACCACCGACGACGGACGATGGTGAGAGACGCCTTCCTTGGATATCGATGACCCAACGCGCATCACCTCGTACTTTCTTTCCGCGTCAAAGGAAGGGAGACATCGTTCCTCCACGACGCAACGATCTGCCTTCTTCCACAACGATCAATTGCGCGACGTCCCTTTCCACGACAACCTCGTTCGATGACTATGCTCGAGGTAGGGGTTTATTTTGTTTGGTTGTTCATGATTACTTCCTTCACCATTCTTCATCTCAATTTGAGCCACCTAATATCGCAATAACGGAAGGAGGTCGGACCGCACGAACACGGCCGAGCCTCCTCCCCCTTGTTGGTTTGATTTTTGATGCAGCACATGTAAGGTGGCGTGGTGCCAAGCACCGAGCGGGAAATATTAAAGGAAGGGCGGAGAAGCATGGCGCCGTTGCGCCGCACCTTTGAAGACGAACTGAACTGCGGCGCTACTAAGCCGTGCCAGAGAACCTCGAAGGAACCTCGGAGACACCGCGGCCGGAGCGGGGCCGTGGTGGCGGGGCGCGGCGCTGCCGCGCCGCGCCGAACGGACCAAGGCCACGGATTAGACCACAGCGGAGCAGGGAACGACGGCCGGTTCCAGGCCGCTGGCGTCGGAGCAGGGGGACCGGCCCATGTCGGTCCCGTAGCGGCAGTAGTGGGCCGACCGGAGTGGGCCGACCGGTCGGGGGAAAATCCGGGGGTTCGTAACCCCCGGTTGGCCAACAGGTGCAGCCCCCCACATGGGGGCCGCAGTTTCACTACGCGGGGGGGGGGGGGGGGGCAGCCCCCCCCCCCCCCCCCTTCACGGCTCGGCCGTTTCGGCAGAGCCACCTGGCCAATGCCAGCGCGCTAGTGCACCGGGCCGAGCCGCCAGGCCGGGCCGCGTCCAGGCCGGGCTGGGCCGCTCCAGCCGGGTCGGGTCGATTCTGTTTGGGACGACCCAGGGGGTCTCAGACCGGATCGGTCCAGGCCCAAAACCCCCTAATAACGGACCTCTCACGGTCTTGTGACCATAACATGGGCTGAGGACCTCTCATCGATGCACCGTCAGCTTCGATGCGATCCTTGGATCGAGACGGTCGTTTCAGTATATTATACTCAAGGTTTCGAAGAACTTTGGGTTCGTCCAGGTTGGTTCATACACGAAACCAATGGGGCCCTCGAAGTGGAAACACTTATAACTTGAGCTCCGGACGTCCGATTGACGTGCCGTTGACTTTGATGGATTCCTCTGCGTGAGACGGACCTTTTGGATTACTCCGCTCGAGGTTTGGATGCAGTTGGAGTACAATTGGGTTGGTTTTGACTTAAAAACCAACAGATCCCCTGGAACGAAAAAGCCAATAACTCTCAGACCGGGTATCCGATTGACGTGCCCTCTATGATGTTGAGTTCCTATTGATGATACCGAACTTTTGGATACATCAACTCCGGACTTCGTGTCAGTTGATGTATCAGCCCTCGGCTCATGGAGAGGACCCTCACGAACGAGCTTGCTGTGTGCGGGAACCCTAGAGCTGGCTGCGACTACGACGACGATGACGACTACAACACTCAGAGATCCTATGTGGATTAGTGCTACCGATCCTGTGTGGGTCAGCGCTCAGCGGTCCTGTGTGGGCCAACGCCTACAGATCCTGTGTGGGTCTGATCCTATGTGGGTCAACGCGGGGGTTAATACCTATCGATCCGTTGTGGGTCATTGCATGGGTTAATATCTATAGATCCTTTGTGGGTCATTGTGAGGGTTAGTACCTATTGATCCTATGTGGGTCCGACGACTTAGATGAATCAGTGGCTACATCTAATCATCTCTATCATCATACGAAGAAGTATACCTCTGTGAGATGAATCTTAATTTTCTTTCCTATATGGATTTTGTTGTGCTATCCTGTGGGGATGTGATCGAACATGGGCTCAGATATTGGAGCCGAACTGGAATTGATAACTTAGGTATATGTATAGGCATATACCTAAGTAGTGTCGGATGTTACTTCGTGATTGTATCTTTCCTTTGTGGATTATCCTTTGTGGATTCTGGGAGACCTTCGGGGGTCTCGGGGTCCCTACTGAGTAGCTTATACTCACCCCTCCATAGGCTATGCCCGCACTACATTGTGTTGGTTGCAGAAGATGGACAGCGCTGATCGTGGTTGAGGCTTGCAGAGTAGGGCGGTACCTGGAGGTGGACCACTGGGCGGGACGTACTCGGAGCAGACAACAGGACCCGAGGAGCTGTGGAGGCTATCTGTACCCACCCTTCAGGTGGGACTTCCAGTGGACGGCTCGAGGCTGCGGCTTTACTTTTCAGTTGCTCTACTCCCTTTTTCAGTTGTACGTTACTTTCAATTTGGGTTTTTTATTCTGGCCCACTTACTTTCCACACTTACTATTGTACCCAGTTTTTACTTAGTGTTTACTTTTGCTTGCTTGCTCTGTGGTGTTTGTTTACTTTACAAAGGCAATGCCTTCCCTTTTTACCGGGAATTACACCTTCGTGCTAGTCCCCATCCCCTGGCCTATGGAAGGAAGGCTTGGGGTAGTCACAACATGGGCCCTGAGGATAGGTCGTGACACCAAATTACCCAATTTAATATATGAAATCTAACCCATATTTTTTCCATATAATTTCTATGCAAAAGTGGATTAAAATAAATATAAAATTCAGTAATTGAAAGAAGCTACGTTTCAATTGCAGATTTCCAGGCCTACAAATAAAATTAAATCCTCCTGAGTGATAAGTATTATGTGATAATAACCTTTCTCAATTATATCTAACCTCCAATTTTTTTTCACCCAACAGTGGGAAATTCAGGATTTCATATCTACAAGAGGCCATGGGTTTTTCCCCTTTTAAATAAGTAATACACCATAAGATAGAGTAATTACACATGTTGAGCCTTTTTTGTAGGACTTCTAGATCCACATATATTAAAAAACATCTATCATACTATTTCATTAAAGGAGGGATCTTTTAGGTAGTCTCTTTGTGTAGATCATCTTCTTTAATATCCTCAAATAAGGATATGCATTTCGATTTTGATAGAAAATCAGGATTTAGATCATTATCCAATAGATCCCTTTTTCTCTAATGCTTTAAAATTGGGCTTCTAAAAGGATAATCCCCATTTCTAGTTAAAGAAATAAATGATGTGGTAGTATATATAGTGAATCAATAAGGGTCCATTAATGATCTTCAGTAAATTGCCCAAAAAATTTGGTATGAAAGTCATTTGTAGAATCACTCATAGGGTTGCTTCCATTAGAGATATCCCAAAATATAATCTATGAGGTTTAGTTTCAAGTGATATGATAAAATATTATATTAGAAAAAAATTCATATCAATCCATATATTCTATAATTGAATTATATCCCAACCTATACCATAGAAATTAAATGATATGCTTCCACTAGTGACTGTAGCTTCTTTTATTTGGTTTGTTGGAGTGCTTGAATCAAACTTGATTGAGTAGATCATGTTGGGATATTTAATATGAATTATCCTATGTAATTTTTACTTAGTAGATCATTTCATGGAACACCATTGAACAATAGGATAGGAGAAATAATACACAAGGATCACCCAATCATATCAGTATGAAATGGAATTTATTCCATCATTCCTCTCCTTTTCTCTCTTTATCCCTGGATTTTAGTTTCACAAAACTTATGGCCTCATTCATTGAATATTCCTATTCTACTCCTCCAACCACCCAAATGAAGTGTATGGAATTAAGGATGATGATTCAGTGAATTTATTATTGGAAATAGAATCCTTACAATCAAAAATAGCATAAGGGATGATCTTGAGAGAAAGAGTCACCCGAGAGGATTAACAAATGTTGGTATACAAATAACTGACTCTGACCGAGTGTGAGTGATATATAAAATACATAATATGTCATGATAATGAAATAAATCAATAAGTTATAGGATAGGGTATTTTTTAATGTTAAATATAGGAAATATTCTAATTCAATCCTTATATCATTATTGACCATACAACGATGGAATTTTGGATCTCATTCATATTACATACAAAGTAAGATGCAATATTTTATTCCTAATGGAGTGAGAGGGATTAGGGGAATAGGGTGGGTGGATTTTTTAGCCATGTATTTTTATGTAATGGAATCACATATTGGAAGCTAATCGGGCATCTATTGTTCTGGATTGTCTAGACATATTATATTTTAATATCATGAAGAAGAAAAAAAATGTTCCTCTTCATGGGGTCTAAATTAGATTAGCTAGAAATTAAATGGATAGGGAATCCCAAACATAGAAATTTATTCATAAAAAATATCTTTTTAATTCTTGAGTGAGTACTTACTTGATATTGATAATACAAATATATAAGAAAGATGGGAATGAGATAGTTCTCTAATAGGAATTTCCGGACTGAGAGCTCTTATTTTCCTCTTTTAGGTTATGACCAGTCTGAGTAATAGTAGTAGGAATGTTATTATTTCATGATCCAGGTCTATCTACATTGTCCCATCTCATTCAATGTGGAAACTATCTAATGTATGGGTATGAATTTTATCCTCTCACCAATGCTACATGAAAGTTATTCAGTCTCTTTTAGTAGTGGTGATGTTGCACTTTCCTTTAACAGTGATACCCCAAATCCTAGCTAGTGAAAAGTATCCCACTTAAAAATCACATCCAACTATATAAGGGAATACATGAGCAGTATAAAAGGTTCTCTATTTATATTTCTTGAGAATGGAAGGGTGTCCGACATTTGAATCTCATACCCACACTCATTTCAATAAGAATAGGAGGGAGGAATGCATTTTGTAATTTATCAGAAAGTGATAAAAAGGAAATCTAGGGAAATTGCGAATAAATAAATGATTCTAGGAGTCTTTTTTTTTATTTTTTTTCATGAATCCTAATGTGAAGAATCCCTCATGTGGGATGGATTATCGCTGGTTTGATCAGGGGAAGGTGAATAATATCACATTATCTAGTTCAATCAGTTTTAGGAAGATCACAACCTTCAATTAAATAATAAGAATATATAGAAGGGAATAATGGGTTTTCTCTCTCTCTAAATGAATGGGTCACTTGCAATAGTATTTTCTTTTATTTTCACTAAATGAACTACACACATAGGGTGAGCTTAGTCAATTCACAATTTTTTTTATAACTCTTGTTGAATCATCAAAGAGGAGAAAAGTTTGAATCAAATAACATAATTTTGGTCCATAAAAAACATTGGATAGTGGATTAAACTACAAAGTATACATTGTGGCTACCTATTTTTGGGGGTGTTGGATGGTTCATAGGCATATTAATAACTGAATGTTCTTTTCATACACAAGGGGGTATAAGGGTAGTTAATCATTAATTTATCCCATTTAATTCAATAATTACTAGGTGTATTTATATAGACCAATGCACATTATTCCCCATTGAGATGTCCGATTCCCCAATTTTTCACTCTGATCTCACGTTCATTCCATGAAAAAACAAGAAATCCAAGTCACGCTATTAGTACCTATTGAATTAGGTCCGCCGAGCCATCACTATAGAACCCCAAGGAATGATTTCACTAAATACTCCAACCATTAATATTCTACATAGAGTCATTCCTTGGAATTTCATCCCCACCCATGAAAGAAATGATGGTGTGGAGTTAACAGATGATGAACAATACCCTGTAGATTGGGTCGTTAATGCCCGATGTGGAACATCAGTGCATCCAATAATGGGAATCTAGGTTTCATGTTCCAATTTTAGAAGATACCAAATGGACTGAAGTTGAATGTGTCAAGACCAATCTCCCGAGTACCTGGAGTCAGTTCCATATAGAGGATCGAAGTCGGTTCAAGCTCTGAGAAACCATCTACTTCTGAAATATTTCTTTAGTAAAAACCAAAACATGAATTTTGTTAATAAAAAATGTAGGGTTAGCATACGAATTCCAAGTAAGGGGTTTAAAAATAACATACTATACCAAAAATAACTTTTTAAAATACCCATTAAACCATTTCATAAAACAATATTCTTAAAGAAAATCTATAACATATGTAATAAGTATTAATAAAAAGTGCTTAACTAAAAACATGCTAACAAAATTACAAGCATACACGATTTGAAAATAGGTATGCTTGATAGGAGTAATGAATAGAATAAATTTCAAAACATGTATGACATAAGAAAACGTAATCCCAAATCAAACAGCTAAGTGTAATGAATAATCAGAGTTGCGCATAAAGGCAATCACTTCAATTTCAAACATCAAATACTAAAACCATTGAGTTCTATACATATGTCATGCCATAAGAATTTACTTTTCTGATACTCATAAGTAATGGATCCTAACCAAGGATATTCTACTAGTCGAATATCCATTCGGTTAATTAATTATCATACACATAATGAGGGAAGTGTATATACAGGACATTATGAAACATTTTGTTAACGCCTCATCCAAGATGTCTAATGATTAAGGCCTCATCCAAAATCCATAATCTCTTTAACCAAAAATATTCTACTAGTTGAATATTTTTCTGGTTAATTAAATTAGATAATCTTAATGAGGAGAGTTCATATGTCGGACTGTGTCAAGGCCTCGACCAAGAACTGGGGTCTAACTATTAATGGACCCCAACCCGGAGAGCCTCTGTAACGGGACTCCAACCCTGTGTGCCTCTATAACTGAACACCAACCTGTAGGGTCTATTGTAACTAGACCCCAACCTGAAGGGATTAATTTTACCAATCTCCAACCCAAAACATACTAGTCCAATGCATTCCTCATATCTCTAAATCAAAGTGCACATACCACTTTGATTTATTAAATCACTTATCATTCCAAGTACACATATTACTTGGTTTCTCATTTCACATTATTCAATGTGTCCCATACCACTTTGAATAATAAAATTCTTATTTCATAAATCATCATGAATAATAAATTGTTTGATTATCACATAAAATAATAACTTTACAACTCCACCATAATAATAAAATTTTAATGCATTAAAATAAATGTTCATTATTTATGCTGAATTCATGTACTGATAAAAGGAATTGGAAACGAACTAAATCATAATATGTCAGTTATTATTTAAATGATAATTTTCCTAAAGACATGAATAAAATAGTAAAAATTCAATGCACATGTGATATTAATTTAAAACACGCAAGTAATGAATGAATGCGATTACCCCATAAAATGATAGTTCCTTAATTTTAAAAATCCTTGATTTATGGAAATGAATATTTATAGTTTTAAATGACTAACTTTAAATTAATAAAAATGTAATTTTTATACAATCATGCGTAGATAAATGATAATGTTTTAATAAATGGCCATACCCTATACTGCATAGCATATATAGTAAACTGATTTGCAGTGAAACATTTATTCTATGTAATGCATACACTCAAGAAAATTTAATTAAACATATCATAAACATACTTTAACACCGAAGTTTGTTTTAGGTTCATACATAAAACCAGAAATATAAATTATGTTTATGTCTCACCCTCTTACCTCGCTTTAAAGCAATTAGTCACCAAGTTTAAAATCAAATAATTTTATAAATATAATTGTATGGTGAAGGAAATCTTTTGACCGTATACTTATATTTATGTATATATATATATTTTTCATGGATTTAAATTTTACAAACATAAATTTATTAATTATAACCTAAATACATCTCAAACAAAAATACGTTTGAAAATAAATGATTCTCCTCATATGCAGAACCAGAAAGTAGAGGATATAATTAGTATAAATAAATAAACTTCTTTAATATAAATAATTTTTATTGCACCCTTAATTTATATATTCTAAAAACCAAAGTCATAAATATACATATATAAATTACCATCTTAAAATAAATGTAATTTTTAAAAAAATAACAAAACCGTAGCACCATAAAAGTAATTCATATTTTAAGAAATAGAACTCCCCTCTGAGAACCAGAAAAATAGAGAGTATAAATAAATTAATTAATTTCCCTTACACAACTAGAAAATAGAGGGTATAAATAAATAAATAAATTTTCCTTACAAAACATAAGATAGTAAAAATAAATAAATGTTCGAGACAAATATTTAACCCTTACAAGAAAATATTCCCTCACGCTAATAGTTTTCAAAAATCTATAGGAGTTTTAGAACACCAATTTTGAGGATTATAAGTGTAAAATAGAAAATAATTATAAATTAAAATAACCTTTACTCAAAGTTAAATTAAAATAAAACATTAAAAAAAACAAATAATCTCTTTATATTATTTTCCTTAGAAAAATTGAAGAAAACCATTTCCATTGCATGGATAAATCTTTGATTAATGGACGTTTGAAAATAAATTTTATTTTCCCTTATATTACATAAGATCGTAAAATAAATAAATATTTGAGACAAAGTATAATGAACCCTTACAAATAAATTTGAAACTAATAAATCCCATACCTGCAGAGCAGAAATAAAAAAAGGGTTGAAGCAGTTTACTTCATACTCAGGACCAACACCAACAGCCTACTAAAAACTTACACAGGTCTGGCTTTGCTGGATTTTTATATCGATAATTGGGACCAGCAGAAAAGAAGTAGAGTAACCATGCTATTTATAACCTCTAAAATCTCAAACAGGTGAGCTTGGTGTGTAAGCTGTGAACACAATGGCTAAAATAATAATAATAATAATAATAATAATAATAATAATAATAATACTAATAATAATAACTTTGAAAAATAAAACATTCATGGACCAAAACTATTTACCGAGAGAACAAAGATAAAATAGAAAATAATTTCTTCTATAGGTTCTTCCCTGGACAACCAAAATCATATATGAATTAAAAAACCAACCATAAACAAGAATTCAGAAGAAATTAATGTATCAACTGTTCAAAAATTGACAAAAGGTATGTGGACATATTGATTATAACTCAATATTGAAGATTCAGATAACAAAATGAAATAAAATAATCTTATTGTAGATTTGATAAAATCCAACCAGGATGGAACCCTAACCCGAACCGGCGCCAGAACCAGATGAAACACGACTCACCTGTTCCAGCCTCATCAGTGGCTTGACTAGATTGTACCTAGATAGCGCCTCATGAAACCGAGGTCGAGACTCCCATGCATCGCAACCCGACACCGACGTAAGACCCTACTCGACTCCACCACCGAGCTTGCCCCACCCTGTTGAAACCCTAGACACGGTCTGGACCCGCGACCTGCAGCAGAAATGCGACGCACCCCTGAGGCGCGGTCTCCCTTCTTCACAGACCTCATCGAATCCTCTCCCCGAACACCATCAGACCTTCTTGGACCAACCCCCATGCATGACGGATCCCGACCACAGACTCCTCTCCTCCTCATCGCGGCACGACAAAACCTCAGACTCCAAAACTCAAAACAAGATTCCCCATTTTTTTATTATTGTATTATTTTTCATTTTTTCTCCTTTTTCTTTACAACTTTTCAATAACACGATTTCTTATTGCTATTTGACTTTTTTTGTCTCCAATTCAATCAAATTATCACTTTATTATTATAATATCTTTACCTTTTCATTTTTTGTCAACCTATTAATAATATATTATTATCTTATTATATTATTATAATGATTTATTATTATATTATACATTATTATCTTATATCGAAACACATAGAATATATATATATATATATATATATCGTTTATTAAATTTTATTATATAAAAAATATAAATCCGATTAATATATAAAAGTGAACATAATTTAAACTAATTATATATATATATATATATATTTCTATAAATCAAAACTAACAATTATTACTTTATATATATGTACACAATATTAAATTAAAATTACCACATTATATTAATAATAATATATTTCAAATAGTTTTAATAAATAATTTATTCAAAATTTATAATTCAAAACATTTCATATACATATAGATATAAATCACGTTTAAAAGTTATATGTATATTTTCATTATAGATTTAAATATTAAGAATTTTGTAAATCTAATCGTAATTAATAATTAAAAAAAATATTTTTTACTATATATATTTATAAATTATTTCGGGAATAAATTTTTTTAATTCCAAATATATTCAATTTGTAGTATATATTATTTCATATTAAATAAATTTTATCTGTGTAATTGAAATAGTCAATATACTTTTTTAAGAAATTTATTTATTTAAAATATTTTTTCAATTGCTTTGAAATTATATTCAATTTAATTAAAATTATTATTTTAAATTATATTTTTTAAAAGGAAATAGACTAAATAAAACATATGAAATTAAATTTAAAATATTTTGGGGTGTTACATTATTCCCCCTACAAAGAATTGCATCCTCGCAATTCTAAAATGCTCGTACACAACCACATCAACACCAGACACACGTCACTCACGAGGTTCCTTTACCTGGAACACCACCCATGGTAGGGTGCTGACAACCTCAGGTGCATTCCTAATGTAGTATTCAGCTGCTCGATCTCTTTGGCCCAGACACACTATGAATAGCTGGGGTCAAACCTATGCCTAAAGCACTCGAACTTCCATAAATAGGCACGAGAAGTGTGGAGGTTGGAAATTTTAGAGTGGAGTAAATCTATATAATTCCCACACACCACGTCGTTATTGAAAGTATTGATGTCGTAGAGTTCTCTGTACATACTAAAACTAAGGACATGGAATAGGTAGGCCGCTCGATGGTCACCAGCCAAAGCAGATTCTAGAAATTTGTCCACAGCTCGGTAGTTATCATCCAAAGTGAAACAAAAAAAAAGAACTTCCAGAAACTTCCCTCTTCACCTATATGCTGCAAATTGTGCAACTTTTATACAGTAATAGACAAGATTACTTCCTTGGTAAAGATGGAGAATGTTTGGGCGGTTCGACACCTGATATTGTTTTTTACAAGTCAAACGTACGTTAGAATATGGATAGTACTCCTCGGAGCACGTCTTGATGATTATAGTCTCTAACAGTTCAGTAGGAAGAGATAAAACATTGGTTGGTGAACTCATGTCTTCTATCTGAAAATTTTTAAGAAGTCAACCTTCAGTATGGAAATTCTAGTTTAAGTAGAGTCATTGTTTATAAAATCATATCAAAACAGAGTATACAACATCATTCATTTGGACATGATTTATAAAACTCAAGAAATTAGGTAATCTCTTGCTCCCTCTCACACAACACTAGTATGGATTCCCTAAAGTCCTCTAAGATGACTCCTCATAGATTCCACCGATGTTGTGTATTTTCCCAGTTCTGAGACAAATGGATCCCCAACGCGATTCTAAATTCTTCAATCTCCTTGGTACAAATGCAACGTGTGAAACTATGATCAATCGCATGTGAACATCTAGAATTCATATTGAGAGAAGCATGTCAGGTATCAAGTTGAGAAACATTAGCATAAACTTTATGCTGATAATGCAAACAATTATTCTCGTTCTCAAGGGCTTCAAAGTCTATAACTTAACCATGGAGAACGTAGGTCAAAATATGACATAGATATGTTTCCCGGAGGTCGCCCCCTTGTGCGGCCTCCGCAATGTCCTCAAGAGAAAATAAATTATTGGCTAGGGTAAAACATTTAAAGATACCCTCAAAGTATTTCCCTTATCATGCATAGAACGGGAATTGAGCATTCATCATGAGGTAATAGATGAAACCTTCTCCTTTGTGAAGTTGGAGTAGACAAGGAGAGTTGGATACATGGTAGAGGTTTTTTCATGATAAACGAATATTTTCAAAAGTATCATAGTTTTCTACACATGATTTTCTCACTATGGTCTCTAATACTTTTTTTGGAAGAGATAAAATACTATTACTTTCATTTTCTATCTAAAAATTAAGAAAACATCGCTCTTAGTATTGCCTAATTAAGTGTTTTTTTATTGTTCAGTTCAATATTTCCAGAGTTATCTAAACCGAATACTCTGATACCAACTGGCACGCCCCAGCTCCCAAGTACCCGGAGCCGGTGCCATAAAGAGGAGCGAATTCGGTTCAGGCTCTGCGAAACCGGCTACTTCTGAAGTACTTATTTTGTAAAAACCAAAACCTGAAAAATTTTAATCAAAAATGTAGGGTGAGCATACGAATGCCCAGTATGGGGTTTAAAAAAACATAGTATACCCAAAATAACTTTTGAAAATATTTTTTAAACCATTTCATAAAACAATATTCTTAAAGAAATATATCACATAGGTAACAATTATTAACAAAAAGTTCTTAACTAAAAAAATTCTAAAAGAATTACAAGGATACGCGATTCAAAAATAGGCGTGATTGATAGGAATAATGAATAGAAGAAAATTAAAAACATGTATGACATAGGAAAACATAATCACAAATTAAATAGCTATGTGAAATGAATAATCAGAGTTTCACATAAAGGTAATCACTTCAATTTCATACATAAAATACTAAATTCACTGAGTGTTATACATATGTCATGCCATAAGATTTTACTTTTTTGATACTCATAAGTAATGGATCTTAAACATGGATATTATACTAGTCCAATATCCATTCGGTTAATTAATTATCATACACATAATGAGGGAAGTGTATATGCAGGACATCCTGAAACATTTTTTCAAGGCCTTGGCCAAGACATCTAATGATTACGTCCTTGGCCAAAATCCATAATCTCTTTAGCCAATAATATTCTACTAGTAGAATATTTTTATGGTTAATTAAATTAGATAATGTTAATGAGGGATGTGAATATTCCATACTGTGTCAAGGCATTGACCAAGACCGAGGGGATAACTGTAACCAGACCCCAACCTCAAGAGCCTCTGTAATCGGACTCCAACCCGGATTGCCTCTGTAAATGGACACCAACCGGGAGGGTCTGCTGTAACCGGACCCCAACCCAAAGGGCTTAATTTTACTAGTCCTCAACCCAGAACATACTATTCCAATTCATTCCTCATATCTCTAAATCAATGTGTACATACAAATCTGATTTATTCAATAACTAATCATTCCAAGTACACATATTACTTGGTTTCTCATTTCACATTATTCAAAGTGTCTCATACCACTTTGAATAATTAAATTCTTATTTTATAAATTATCATTAATAATAAATTATTTGATTATGACATAAAATAATAACATTACAACTCTTCCATAATAATATACTTTTAATGAATTAAAATACATGTTCATTATTCATGCCCAATTCATGCAATAATAAAAGTAATTTGAAATGCACTAAATCATAATATGTCAGTTGTTATTTAAATGATAATTTACCCAATGACATGCATAAAATAGTAAACATTCTTTGTGCATGTGATATTAATTTAAAACACGGAAGTAATGAATGAATGTGGTTACCTCATAAAATGATAGTTCCATAATTTTCAAAATCATCGATTTATGGAAATGAATATTTATAGTTTAAAATGACTAACTTTAAATTGAGACAAATTTGATTTGTACACAAGCATGCACAGATAAATGATCATGTTTTAATAAATGGTAATAACCTATAATGCATAACATATATGGTCAACTGATTTGTAGTGAAACATTTGTTCTATGTAATGCATACATTCATTAAAATTTAATTAAACATATCATAAACATACATTAACCACCGAATTTTGTTTTAGGTGCATACATAAAACCATATATATAAATTATGTATATGTCACACCCTCTTACCTTTCTTTGAAGCAATTAGTCACTGAGTTTAAAATCAAATACTTTTATAAATTTAGTTTTACTGTGAAGGAAAACTTGTGACCACATACTTATATTTATGTACATATATATATTTTCCATGGATTTAAATTTTACAAAAATAAATTGATTAATTATAAACTAGATACATATCAAACAAAAATACATTTTAAAATAAATGATTCTACTCATATGTGGAATCAGAAATTAGAGGATATAATTAGTATAAATAATCTTCTTTAATATAAATAATTTTTAGTTCACCCTTACTTTATATATTCTAAAAACTAAAGTCATAAATATACATATATAAATTAACATCTTATAAGAAATGTAATTTTTTTAATAATAACAAACCCATAGAATCATAAAAGTAATTCAAATTTTAAGGAGATGAACTCCCTTACAAGAACCAGAAAAATTGTGAGTATAAAAAAATAAATTAATTTCCCTTAACAAACCATAAAATAGAGGGTATAAATAAATAAATAAATTTTCATTACAAAACATAAGATCCTAAAAATAAATAAATGTTCGATACAAATATTTAACCCTTTCAAGAAATTATTTCCTCACGCTAATGGGTTTCGGAACTCTATATAAGTTTTAAAACAACAATTTTTTAGGATTATAAGTGTACAAAAGAAAATAATTACAAATTAAAATAACCCTTACTCAAACTTAAATTAAAACATAACATTAAATAAAACAAATAGTCTCTTTATATGATTTACCATAGAAAAAGTGAAGAAAAAAATTTCCATTGCATGGATAAATATTTGATAAATGGACTTTTGAAAATAAATTGTATTTTCCTTTACATAACATAAGCTCAAAAAATAAATAAATATTTGAGAAAAAGTATAATGAACCCTTACAAATAAATTTGAAACTAATAAATCCCTTACCTGTAGAGCAGAAATAAAATGAGGGTTGAAGTAGTGTACTCCATACTCAGGTCCAACCCCAACAACCTACTAAAAACTTACATAGGTCCGGCTTTGCTGGATTTTTATAGCCATAATTGGGACCGACAGAAAACAAGTAGAGTAACCATGCTATTTATAACCTCTAAAATCTCAAACGGGTGAGCTTGGTGTGTAAGCTATGAACACAGTGGCTAAAATAATAATAATAATAATAATAATAACTCTGAATAATAAACCATTAATGCACCAAAAAGTTTTACCCACAGAACAATGATAAAATAGAAAATAATTTCTGTTACAGGGTCTTCCATGGACAACAATAATCATACATGAATTTAAAACCCAACCGTAAACAGGAAGTCAGATAAAATTAATGTATCAAATGTTCAAAAATTGAAAAAAGGTATGTGGACAGATTGAGTATAACTCAATATCGATGTTTCGGAAAAAAATGAAAAAAACTACTCTTATTGCGGATTTGATAAAATCTAACCAGGATGGAACCCTAACCCGAACCGGTGCCAGAAATGGAAGAAACCCGAATTAGCAGCTCCGGCCTCATCAGCGCATTGACTATATTGTACCTGGATATCACCTCATGAAACCAAGGCTGAGGCTACCATGCCTCACGACCCGACACTGACGTCAGACCCTACTCGACTCCACCACCGAGCTCACCCTACCCTGCTGAAACCCTAGACGTGGCCTGGACCCACGACCTGCAGCCGAAATGCGACGCACCCCTGAGGCGTGGTCTCCCTTCTTCACGGGCCTCACTGAATCCTCTCCCTAAACGTCATTGGACCTACTTGGAGGCACCCCCATGCACGATGGATCCCGACCACAGACTCATCTCCTTCTCATCACGGTGCGACAAACCCTCAAACTCCAAAACTCAAAATGAGATTCCCCCCTTTTTTATTTTTTTTTCATTTTTTTCTCATTTTACTTTACACCTTTTCCATAACATGCATTCCTATTGCCTTTTGAGTTTTTTTGTCTCCAATTGAATAAAATTATCACTTTATTATTGTAATATCTTTATCTTTTTGTTTTTTTCAACCTATTAATAATATATTATTATTTTATTATATCAATACAATGATTTATTATTATATTATACATTATTATCTTATATCAAAACACTTAGCGTATATATATATATATATATATATATTTCGTTTATTACTTTTTATTATATAAAAAATATAAATCCGGTTGACATATAAAAGTGAACATAATTTAAACTAATTATATATATATATTTCTATAAAACAAAAGTAATAATTACAAATTTATATATATGTAAAATTTATTAAATAAAAATTACCACATTATATTAATAATAATATATTTCAAATAGTTTTATGAAATGATTTATTCAAAATTTATAATTCAATTTTTTTATACATATAGATATAAATTACGTTTAAACGATATATGTATATTTTCATGATAGATTTAAAATAGTAATAATTTTGTAAATATAATCGTAATTCATAATTTAAAAATAATAACTGTATCTATATATATTTATAAATTATTTCGAAAATAAAAATTTGTAATTCCAAATATATTAAATGTGTAGTATTTATTATTTCATATTAAATATATTTTATCAGTGTAATTTCAATAGTCAATATAATTTTTTAAAGAAATTTATTTATTTAAAATATTTTATCAAACACTCATTTCAATGAATTTTATTATTCAAATTCATTAATAAATATATCCATGTTAAAAATATAACGCTATAAAATTAGTTTGATGTTATAATATATTTTATTAAAATTATAATTTTAAGTTATATTTTTTAAAGGAAATAAAATAAATAAAATATATGAAATTAAATTTAAAATATTCTGGGGTGTTATAGAATGGATATCCTATAGTGGAAAAACAAAAAAATTTGGTCCTCAACACCAAAACATGTATGTTCCACTCTAGTCAACTATTTTTTATAAGATCAAACAACATCACCACATGGATCCTAATAATGGTTTATGAATTCCCGTCACCTACATCAAATCATCCATGTCGGGTTTCCTACATAAAATAAGATCATATAGACCCTCAATTACACAAATATAGTCCATCAAACAATTCACATGCGATTGACCCAAGGAAAAGTGGTATATTGGGCATTTAGCTTTCCATTTTTTGTATCATGTATGGTCTTGGATCAATCTTCTAAACATCATTATACAGTTTGATGGATGTAAACTAGTCAAATGGAGTTTGAACCCCCATAATACCTATCTCAATTCATTTTCTCCTTTACATGGATTAAATTATAGCACTTCGATATGAAATTAGAGTTCAAAATGATTTTTGGTCCTATTATTGAAAAAATTAAATCATAAAAGTGTACATCTGACTTGTTTTTTAGGAAATACCAGTGGTATAGATATGTTTCTCAAGTCGAATGGCCCCAACAACTCCACTTTCTTGAAAATTAACATTTTCTAAAAATAAATCATCATAATGTATATCATTTAGACACTAATTTCATACACCCCATCACTCTTCACTTTTTTATTGATTACACCTTCTAGAACCCTTCCAATAAAGAACCCATTCTTCAGTAGTCCCCATAACATGCTTTCATATATTGATTTATAAAACATGAAGAAAACAAATTCCATGATTGATCCCAATATTACTTAATGAACTTATATCTATTCATTCACCTACGACTACCCTTACCTGCTTTTTTTTATTTTAATGACCCCATACCTTCCCTTTTATAACTAGACCAAATATTTTTTTAATTTCTAGACATACATGTTCGATCATCCTTGAATCTATATTTCTGAAAGATTTATGTCTATTTTGTACTTAATTTGAGATATTTATACACTAATAAATAAAATATCTCCCATGTTTTCATCTTTTAGGATCTTGACAAAATGTGGAACAACCTAGATCAAATACTTATTTTAGTCATAGAAAGATCTCTCTACTAGATTCCAACTACCACCCATACCATAATGTTTAATTATAAACTTAGATGATGGAAATGTGGACCTTAAAATGTATGGAAAGACTCCCAATCCATATTATTCAAAGAACCTCTTATAAATTTGTAATTTCAATTTGAGGTAAAAGTGGCCTGAAAAAATGTGTTCCCATTATCTTTTTTTACTGCACTATACCTCAAATTCTCAGAGTGTTTCATTAACCACTAGATTCCATCAATATGTAAGTAATTCTTCATCAACCATCAACTTGACATGCTGATTTGTATTTATAATTACCTTCCCATGGTGCGCAAAATAGTTTTTGTAGTGACTGATCGCTGGAATCATGTACTGCATACCATGTTTACCGTGTTAAATTCTCACTTCCCTCACATACCTCAGTGTTATAGTTCCTATGAATTTTGAAAAAAATCAATCCTTAGGTCTAATACAGAGTAAGACCGCCATTTATACTACATATGAGGAATACCAGTTCAAGAATAATAGAATAATTATTTGATGATACCGGCACTTCTACCTCACGTAGATCTATTGTATTTCTCATCCCAACCCATATGAATGTTTTTGATGAAACAAAGGATTGATTCCCTTTGAAATTGAAAGCATGATGGGTGTTGAGTTCAAAACCATGCCAACACTTCAACAACTATGATATTCATATCCAATCCTCATATACCAATAATATTAACTAACCACTCATTATCCCCCAAATTAAATGGAATGACTCCCCGATGAAATAAACTAGTAGTAAGAGTGTACCCCCTGATGATATTTCTCCCCCTCCAAACCTCACCCTTCTGTCACCTTCCAGGTGGTGAAATCGAGAGTTTATTATGTGCGCCATCATTTCAAAATAGGATTTGATACATGAAATGAAGATAAACCATTATTTAATTTTCTCAATCTTTTCATTGATATTGGTGAAGTAGTAGGCAACAACACTAGCTCATCATAGTCTCGATCTTAGCCCTTTGTGAGAACCATATTCATTTTACCCCAAAACCCCATTTCAACCACCAAACCTTGGGCCATAGCTTCAAGCACATACATGTAAGGTAGGAAAAGATATTAAATTGAACCAAATACCATGAGTCATATAGATTCACTGGTGTTCTAAATTGACCACAACCAGTTATATCACGTTCTATTCAATGGCCATATAATTTTCCAAACCTACGGCCCAGGAACCCCAACTCCTGTAATTCCCAACATTGTTGATCAGATCCTACTTTCTATGCCTATCATTTTTACCCCAATTACAATTCCATCATAGAACCCAACTCCACTTCTCTCTCATTACCTATATTAATTGATATGAATAATTTATTTTCTCGCTTAACCCACCTCAGTACTCTACTCTAATAGTGATGGTGTGACAACAAGGGTCCTAACATTCCACATATACACCCTGGTGGTTTTTTATTTCCTTATTGAGATAAACTACCTATATTTTTGAATTCCAAATTAATCAAGCATCAGAAGTTTTCTAAACACTACACCCAAATGACAATGTGGAAAAGGGAATTCATAGGAATGAAAAAAAGGGTCAAAGGAACTCTTCTGACTATCATACCATATTTTATTTGACCACACCAACTAGAAAAATGTTGACCAAGAAACTAAAGCTTCTTGTCCATTGCATACCTCCTATTTGACCATTGAAATTGATTATACTTACTTCAAAACCATGGAACACTTTAAATATGGTTGACCTTTACTAGTTGGACACTGGTTGTGCATGGTTTCCTACCACTTACATTACAACATTAGTCGATGGGGGAATTTAATCACTGAGAAGCAACGAGTTGAGATCATTTATCATGGAATTAAAGTTTATATCATTTATCCCAGAAAATACATTTGAATTAGACACCCAATCACCATAGGGATCATTGATGACCTCATAGAACCAGATGGAGTTATCTTTTAAACCATCCATTCAACCATTAACTCTTAAAAATAAACCCCATTCTCTCCTATGAATTTGATTCATGGATACATTCTAATATGTTTTTTACTAGTAAACAAGGAAGGGAAAATAATGTTGAAGTCATTACTCATACTATAATAATGTAGACATCAGACAAGACACCTTTCTTAGATAACACTCGTCACCCCAAACCACTATATGATTCCACCCACAATATCAATAAGAACCCCCACTTCTATGACATGCAAAAGGGGGAAGGCCTTAGGCTTAGGTGAGATGAATGTTCCAAACAATGTTGATATATAATCCCCTAAAAATTTTTTAATACAAGAATAAATGAAATTCTAGATATCAACTTCTATCAAAATGATGATATACTCAGATTTACCCTTGCACTCCAATCGACTCCTTCCATGATGCCTATTTTGGGTACCCATTTTCCCACCATTCATCCAAGCCCCTTCCTTATTGTGTATTAATTGGTTTTAGATTTCCCTACACTAAATACCTTTCCATCAATAATAATATTTCATGATTAGTTGAATGGGAATTCATTCTCGATTGGACTTTTAATCTGTATCATAATATGATTTTTGGGTCACCCATGACCTTAGTTCAAGTCAACCCCTCTCCAATGTGTACACAAAACCACCTCTATTACATTTAGATGAATGAAACTAGAAACCTTTATGGTCTCAATTGTTTTCAGTAGGTAAATCCACTATGGTACCAACAGTCCAAGGGGAATGGGGTTGGTATGGTACATGGGAAATGACTAGAAATTCCATCTCAAAATATCACTGTGCCAATGGGAGTGGAGGGTGCATACCCATTGGTATTGATATATCATGGAAGTAGTGGAATCGATGGTCTAATGGAATGTGTAAATGGTGCATCATCATATAGCCAGAATGGAATGGAGGTTAGTGTAAGTGAACACACCAAAAAACATAAAAAGAAAGAGAAATTGAAACTCGTGGAACCTCTATTATAATCCCTTAAATACTACCACTCGCTTATTCTTACTAGACAACAGAATACTATGAAAATTATACTAAAAATTATTGTGTTTTGGGTTTTACCTTGACAAAAACTATAACCCCCTTACTTAATTTCCCCATATAACTGTAAGAAACTTGTG
This sequence comes from Viscum album, assembly GCA_963277665.1. Lineage (NCBI taxonomy): Eukaryota > Viridiplantae > Streptophyta > Magnoliopsida > Santalales > Viscaceae > Viscum > Viscum album. The sequence goes on along the minus strand of OY728153.1, from coordinate 564,801,532 downwards.
TATATCTCTTCTCAATCAAAATTATACCACTAATCACCACTAAATACCATTTTGTATCACTAAAATTTAAAAGACCCAACAACTTCCAACAATGATAGTAGTAGTTACCCAAAGACCCCATACAAAATGATGGTGTAACTCTGTTGTTTACCATTCATGCCACTAGTGTGAGACGAAGGTCATCAAGGAATGTCATGGACCTGTTACCCCATACAATGAATGAACAATGTGCATGAGAAGAATATATTATACCCATGCGATTATAGAACACAATGGGATTTAGGGTTTCCACAGTATTTTTTCACTCCTATGGCATCATAGGTGCCCCGTGGGGGTTGAGGTGGGGGTACAGGTGATAGTTATCTGATCACTTACTATAAAATATTATAGATCTATAATCCATCCATGACTTGTTCATACAGATCCTATGGTAGGGGTAACAAGGCCATATCCATTCACTAGAGTGGGGAGTTCCATCTTTTACAGATCGATGAATGCATTATCACTATGGGATGGGATAAATGTTAGTCAGTGCACAATGAATGGCCATAAGTATGAAATGGGTAGACTCCATTGGTTTTTGGGACATGTTGGTCAAGTTAATACCCATATTCTGAAGGGATTAAAGTTAAGTTTGTATAATCAATATTTATTTTTCATCTTGAGGCCTTTATAAATGGTCAATTCAAGAAACCTTAATTTATTTCCATTCCCAAAGGTAGAACACGGAAATAAACATGTATTATACTATCTATATAGTAGTGTACTCCATTTTCCCATTTATCCCATCAAATCCATACCCTTTTTATGATCATATCCATTCTATATGTTCTTGGGAAAAAACCATTATATTTGAGACATGAATAACTCAATGAATCATCGTAGAAGACCTCTCTTTTGGTAATCCATTACCCAATGGCCCAAGGGGTTAGGGGGAAGAAAAATACATTGTCATTATATTTGAGTTGAGATAATCCGAGATTCAATACAAGCTTGGATTCAACATTTTATATATTCCATGATCTTATATGTTGAAATTAAATCATCAAATGATGGTGGTAAATAGAATGGAGTTGGTTCATTCACAAAGGATTTCAAGTGTCCCCTTGAAAGTGTCATGTGGACTGGAAACCCTTAATACTTTAGTGTGGAATTATTGAACATTGATTATCATAGTGTTTTATCTCATTGACCATAACGTGTACTATAAAGAAATAAAAAAATACATAAATAAAGAAAGAAAGATAGTAAAAAAGAAATAAAGAAATAAATATAAAAAAGAGAATGATGTGCGCTTGACACATGTTGTGTTATGTTATCTCAAGGTGAAATCTAAATTTAAATGTCAACCTTATGATACTATTAATATTGGATATTTAGTTATAGAATTTTTTCATCATGTCTATAGGTCCTTTGAATGTATGAGGAGAGAATCTATATGATGAGAAATGTTGTATTAGTCTCATATATTTTCTATACTACGGGTGATAAAGGATTGAACCATAATAAATAATGATCTCTCCCATTATTATATAATTAAAAAGTCAAATTTGGTAAGGATGTATCAAGAAGAACAAAAAAAATTGTGTATTTATGTGATCACCATGTCCTATTGGAATATCAACCAGGTCATGAAGGGCAACCTATTATTCCAGTGCAACAAACAATACCAGGAGATAGGGTTTCTCTAGTCATTTCTCATCTATCAATTGATTGTAACTTTAACTCAACATTTAATCCAATCCTTCATGTATAACTGTATTCCATCTTCCATTATTTCTATTTTTTCTTTCCTATTTGTTGGACTATACAATGGGAAATAAATTAGTTTCTTGCTTCAAATATTCCCACCTATATGTGTTTATTATTCACAAAGTGTAACTAAATAAAAAATATTTATTGATTCACGTAAAGTAAGATTTATTGAACCTCCCAGGTAGTGTCAGTATCATTATCATTTTCTCATTAGCTTCATCAGTGGAAACACTATAATGTGTGTTTTTTCACATGAGTGCGTGGAAAATATTCATATACACATGTGTGGAAAAAGGTTATAGGGAATTTTTTTTTCATTTTTTATCCCCTAAATGGGTCTTTAATGAAGGTAAAACTCTCCACCTTGGTCATTGACACTGATCAGTACCAACCACTGGTTTCACAAGTTCATTTCCATCATGTTGTGTTGAGTAGCTAGCACTAGAATTCATTTCCAATTTTGAATACTCTTGGGGGGATATTATCAGATATCCAAGTGGTGAGATGGAAATAATTCATATTACTATCACTCACTGATAATTTGAATTAGGATTGTTTTATTCCACTTGGTTCATGTGTCATCACATATCCAGGTTGGCTCTTCCTTTCTTTACTTTAGAAAAAAGGGTCCAACTTCCAAAAGTTTTTTGTTGGGGCTTCTCGTCCCTAGTAATATGTTTATGTCTCTACTCCTATACATGTTCAGGTCTACCATGTGATAAGTATCTCCATATGGTACCAACAATTTATTTTCATTCATATTTATGGAATTTTGAGTTTTTTGATTTAGATGTGACTGACCCTATTAGTCAAAGCCTCTGAATTGGCTGGTTGAACTGGCTAATTGAGGGTTAGGATCAACGGCCCTGAGACCAAGTGAGATATTGATTTTTGGTTTCTTAGGTGAAAGGATTAGTTGAGATTCCATCACTCTCAAATTAATATAGATTTCATATATAATATATTAGACCATATTCATTTGATTTCAGTGTTGTTGATTGATATTAAATTAGGAACCTAAACTCTATATCACCCATTATGGTATCTCGATCAATGTTATCAGGGGATTAATCTATAAAATAAGGAAAATTTTAATGTCTAAGTGATATTCCTAAGTAAAATTTATTTTTATTACTAGAGGTTTTATGTAATTTAGTTCTATGTCAGATATATTTTCTTCAATCATAGAGGTGTAAAGAAGCACAACTGACTATAAGAAGAGGAATCATGGTTCTTTTCTAGTAATTTATCACTACCTAGTTTATATATGAATATATAGAATACAAATTATGGTTCAATATCGTAACTGATATAAATTTATAGATTTAAATATATTTTGAAAATATATTTCATAATAACCTTTTCTAATCCTTCATGTCCCTATTCTTTACACAAGTCAATTCAATGTCCCATTCATATACTATATTATTTCTATTTTAGACGAGGGTTACACTCAATATTGATCCATTACTAGATGGTGTGGGAAAAATTATTTAACTCAAACTACATGATGGACTGTGTACTAGTCTTATAGATTGATTCCCAAGTCCTACATTGACAATTGGTGTTCGAGAACTCTCTTCATGAAACATTATTGCAGTTTTTGGGTACATGAACTTGGAAAAGTAGCATTTATGTACCAAGATTCTATTTCATTGATTAGACCCTCATGTTAATGGGATTAGTCATGATATTATATTATATTATGTGTTGAACCATACATTCAGGTGTATTGGCTCATCATGGGTGAGATTTGATGGAGGCATATAGTGGAATTGTGTTGTTTTCTCCACATCTCTACGTGAGTAGGTTTAGAGTACCAGAGTTTTATAACAAGCTATGTCGAAATGGGTATACCTTGATGTTCCACCTAAACCAATCCAACTAATACATGAATGAACATTATTTAACTCTAATATCCTTCTTAATTTATATATCATCCACAACTCACATCTATTTTTCCAATTGGTCATCGAGTGTCAGGTTAATTACTTTCAATTGGGATTATGGTGGTTTATCTTTTTTGGAAAATAGAAAGTGTCTTCCTGTATCTTTTTCAATAACCATGGATTTGGTGGTTAATTTTGTTATTTTCTACTCTCCAATTGAAAAATGAGCGAGTTGGGTGGCAACCACGGTCTAGAGGGGCCCAGGAAAACACATTCATCCACCAACATTTCACTATGAATAGTCTTATACTGGTATGATTTCAACTATTTAGAGTTTTCAATGGATTAAGGGTTCATTAGAGGCATTAAGGATAGTGGGCTAATTTTTATTCTGGAAATGGTGTTTATAATGTCATAAGAGAAGTGAAAAAACACGGGATAATGATTGTGATGTTTCCATTGTCCTTTTATAACTCATACTCGATCAAACTCACCCATTATTTTCACTCAAATGATAGAATCAAAGTGTTTTCCATTCAAGGATGTTAGATTTCATGATCATATGGGTTTCCAAAATCCATGTTATAAAAGATGGTTTCATGGATGGTCTCTAATGTATTTTCAATTAAATGGGATCTCCTACACTATTACCATGGTATGTAAACTTGGGAAACTGAGATGTAGGGAATAGTGGAGAGGAGTGCAGACCTAGGCTCTCCTTGGTTCTGAAATCTTATTCCCTGTTTTTTCAATTAGTGAAAGGCCAGGTACCATGGACTATTCCCCCCACCCAACAATACCGGACTCGGGATGAGGGTAAATGGTTTGAAAACAACAATTCAATATCACCTGTAGGTTTTGGATAGGAGAATCGAGGTTATGGGGGTTCTAATATGATTTCCATTCTCTCGTACATTGTAGAATCAAAGGTGTATTAAATATAGACCAATAATTTTTAGTAGGATCGGGCTACGGTCATAGCCTAAAGAAGTTCCCTTTAATGAAAATATTATACAAGAAGAGGCAGGGTTATACTGAGTGGTTTGAGTGGAAATGGAAGTATGAAACAGTGTGATTGGTATGAAGTCCACTGGAAGATATCATCATAAACTACCTTATACCATAAAAAACGATATGTGTTTAGAAAGCATGATTCCCATTTTTCATAGGGGCTATCCAAGGTGAAGGCAAGGTGGGAATTTTAGTCTTTGTAGAATTTTTAGAACCCCACTTCATCCAATATCAACAACCATACTGAACATGTCTATGAATCAAATTACAGAAAACCACCATCAACAAACATGCTAGAGTGTGGACCATGGGTGCATATGAGAATGTGTTGAAGGATCTTTAATGTATAATCCATGCATAAACATGTACCAGATAGTAAAACCAATTCCTAATCTATCCATAACCAAGAAACATGCATAATTTACATTATAATGATTCATGACCTGCACCAATAAGAGTAACAAAATTGTTTTGACCAAACCGTGAAAAATAATTATATAGAAAAATCACAATTTAGAAGAAATATTTTTTCTCTTATAAGATAATCCTAGAGAATGACACAAAAAATTGAACATTTCTATGAATGTTACAAGAAATTAAAATTCATGAAACAAGAACTAATATTGATTTGGATAAAAGTGAAACCAAATCCCAATACTCATATCATATTAATAGAATGATTCAATAAAATTGTGTGTTAAATCAATTGTAGTTTATCAACCATTTCCTTGGTCCAGGGAGAAGGTGTATCACTTTTTCAGAACCAATAAATGGTGAAAAAATGATGGAAGTAGACTATACTATTAGAGTAGAATAATAAGGTTGAACTTGAGTTGTATAAGAAGAACTAGTTGATACTATCAGAGTAGAGTACTAAAATCAAGTCCAATAATGTGATTCATATATAAATCTACATATATCAAGTCCAATTGAAACCATACCAACTAGAATTATCTCTATTAAGTCAGTATGTGGGACTATAAAGTCATGATAACTCTATCACTCCTCTTTAATGGAGTTCTTAATGTCACCACTGAAAAAGAGGCCTTTAACTTCACTTACATAGGCCTTTATTAGTGATAAAAAAGAACTGACCACCGGAGCATGGTTAAAATCCCTAGGATTTTATCTGAATTAGAAAATCACTGTTAAATGGGTCCTTTTTCCGTGCTAAAAGAGAAGATAAATCACCCCTTTATTAGTGTATTTTTTAGTGTTGTTAAAGGAACCTTTGAAGATAATTTTTTTTGGAAATATTAAAGGGTGTAATTTTTTTCAAACATATGCGAGTCTAGACGCTTTATGAGTTCCTCCAAGACCCCTTTAACTACGCTCCACCCCTTATTAGCACTTTTCAACCACACCATCCCTTTATATTTTCTTTTCAAATTTCTACTACGCCTGCCTAGATTCGAACCCTGCACCTCTCTTTTTAAGATGGAATGCCTTGACCACTACACCATGTTGTTCTGTTATCTTTTTAATGATATTTTTTTCTAGTTATATATATATATATTTACAAATATATTTTTAGTCATATATATATAAAAATAATTTTAGGTACATTTATAAAATATGTGGGTGTGATATATATATAATTATATTTATTTAAATATATTATATATTATATTCATTTACATATCCTATAATATAATACAAATATATATTCATTTATTAATACACATAGATATGTCTATATAAACATTATGTTTATATATATATATTTATAATGTATAAAATGGTTTTATATTGTTTTAAATACATTTTTAAAATATGTATTTATTTATATATATTAGAATATACATATAGATATATATTAGTTAGTTATTGACACATACAAGTTTATATATAAAAATTAACTGTATAGATATATATATATATATATACAAATGAATGAATTTTTATAAGAAAAATAAAATGCATAGTTTTTTAGTTTAAATAAAATTAATAATAAATTTTTATTTTATATAATTAAGAACACATTTATACGGAAATATGTGGATATATGTTGTTATAAAAGTTATTTATTATAATTAAATATAATTAAATATTCATATATTTAATTACAAATAAAACTACATTATGAAAAATTATAAAATTTCCAAACCATAGTATCAATATGAATGTTGGACCTAGGAATAAATTCATTCCCCATTAAAAATGAAGAAATACCCCCTTAAATAAGAATAAAATTCCTTCGAATGTAAAAAAATTGAGGTACCCTGACTGAAAACTCAGTTTTGGAGTCTTTTTAGGCCTTTTTTGGACTTTGAAATTTTGATTGAATGTTTTCCTTGGTCACTTGATCATTGATATCATCGCATGCTTTGATTTGAAATGTGGTAGAGCCCAAATGGAAGCCTAAATCAAATGTTATGGTTGTTTGATGTTCGAGTTACATCTTCAACTTATTTTAGCTATTTTTTTTATTTTTTATTTTTTTATCTTTGAATTGTTATTAAAAACCTATTACTCGATAGTAAATATAAAATTATTAATTAAAAATATTTTTAATTATTTTATATTCAATTTTCACTAAATATATTATATATTAAGAGCAAATGACTATTTATCCTTATCTAAAAAATATTTAATATATATATTATATTAATATCAATATAAATATATTTTTAAATTTATATATTTTCTAAATGAAATATATATATTTTTGAAAAAACCTCTTTATCAAGCTAGTAAAAAGTGCTGATAAGGGGAGAGGGAATTTATCAATGCTTCTATAAAAGCACTAATAAGACCCCCTTGTATGAGTTATTTTTTAATAGAACTGATAAAGAATCCACTTTATTAGTACTTTGTTACTAAAATAGTTAAAATACCCATTTATTAATGAATTTTTACCATTGATGTTAAATACCCCCTTTAACAGCACTTTTTGATAGTGATGTTAAATCCCTAGTGCGGGATAAACCTAGTTTTGTATTAATATGATCCTATTCCTTTGAAAAAAATGGATAGGATTCAGAACCTAGTGGGTTTCATATGAACTTCATTGAGGATTTCTCTAGTCCTTCATGTGACAGGATAGATCCCCATTCAAGTCATCCATTTTCCCACGATAGTTAGGTGAGAATTCACTTTTCAATGGAGGTTATTTAAGAAATCATGATTGGAGGAATGTACTCTTCAAGGGTGACTGAAAAGGATTAGAGGTTGTTCTTGTAGCTCGTTTGGAACTCCCTTAAAGAGAATGCTTCTTATGTTTAACCTTATTCACTCTACTGACCCCTATGGCATAGAGAAATAATTTTATTTGATATCTGAATCAATGTTAGGCCATATTCGTGGTAGGATAAGCTAGGATTACCTTTCTGGTGAGGATGTGGATTGGTCAAGACCCATCCTAGGTTATCCTTTATGAAATTTGTTAACATCTGATACCATATGGAGCTTATAAATGGAGGTTTATCACATGTAGTTGAAGTGATCCCAAAAACCAAAGCATGAAGAGAGAATTTGTGTTGTGTAAGGACCTCCCCAAGTTCATCTCCTTTTTCACTATGATTTATTTTTCTTCCCTATTTCCCTCTTATCCCCTTATCACGAGGATGAGAGGGTAAACCAAAATTTTTCTAGGGTTATGTAATATAAGGAGGTACGTATTGTTGGATTGATTTTATTTTAATAATTCATGTATTTGGTTTTCCAAAATTCATCAATCAATTTAAAACCCATTTATTTTACTTTTATCATTACCATTGATAATTGAATTCAAAAGGAATCATCAAATCACAAAATTGGAAACCCTAAAGGAGGCATGACCACTTACAAATTTAGGGGAAATCATGTTTAAATATAGTATCAAGAAAAACTTTATCTGGAGAAACCATAAATTACTAGACCAATGGAATTAGTGGATTACAACATTAAGGAGGAGATACCCTAACCATTGTTTCTTCCTCATCATAACTCTCATAAAAATCATGAATTAATCAACATTTTTTCTAAAATTCAACTGCACTCGAGCCCTAAAGTTATAAAAGCCTAACAAAATTAGAAAATTTGTCTTCAAACTAATCAATCAATATTAGTCCATCCTTTTATTTCTTTAAATCAATAAAATCAATATTTTCTCACATATTTCTGAAAATTAATAAAATAAAATCTTTTTTAAACTTAATAAAACTAATTTCACCATCTATATGGATTGATCTTGACCTGTATATTTAATCATTTTAATTAAATATTTTAATCTATTGAGTTTTTATAAATTTATATTTTGATTTAACCAGTCGAGAAATAATGACCACCAATAGGCTTGTCAAAACTCATGTCATTTCCTTGGAAGGAAATAAGTTAATTTTTTAGGGTTTTTAATTTTAATTTTATTTTATTGGTTTATTTAAATTTCTCTATTTCTATTGGGTGTGTTTGTGCTGTGGATTTCAAATTTTGAATTTTTAAATGCATGAAAACAAACAATAGAAAAGGAAAAAGGTTTTTGACATCAATCTCAAACTAGAAAAATGTATAAGGAAGAACAAGGATGACATGACCATGGAGGGTGTTGAAGAAAACCTTCCTGCTGATGTTCTTCTGAGATATCGGGGACTACATACCCTTACAGACTATGACATCCATCAAACACAGGATTGTAACTAAGCATATTATAACCCATTGTTTCTATAAACCACTTCTTTATCAAGACTGTAATAATTTCAATGATCTCAAACAAAGTGAAATTCCCTATAATTTCATGTGATGATCATAAGAAGCATTTGGGAAGATTCCTAAAGATCTATGAAACATTACAATTCTATAATGTTTCAATTGATGGGGAAAGACTCTGTATTTTATGATTTTTATTACATGAGAGAGCTCATGATTCAACTCATTCATTCGCATCATGGTATGTGTAGGAATAAAACATCTTCACCCACTTCTTTCCACCTTCTACGTCAATAGTCATACAAGTAAAAATTCTAAATTTTTTCCAATTTGAAGTTGAATCCTTATATTTTTCCTAGGAACATTATAAATATATATCTTGAAAATTAACTCATCATTGTATAGATCTATTGATTCCAATATAAACTTTCTATAAGGGTTTTTTGTAGGGAAATTGATCAATTCATCATGATATAGTTAGAGGATCATTAATGAATAAGTATCCTGAAGCGAGCAACAACTTGTTGGATGAAATGGATAGAAATAGTTTACATTGGAAAGGATAAGAGATGAAATAGAAAAGAATTCATATAATAAATAATAATGAATGGATGGAAACACAAATGGATTCATTACCAAATAATATGGACATAATTATGTGATAACAATAAAACAAAAAGGTATGGGTATAGAGGATTCCAATTATGATTATTAAAATCATGGTAATCAATTTAAGGTTTGGAGACCACAACAACAACAAGGAAAAGCAATTCAACAAAGAAAAAAAGGTACTGAAAACATGAACCCAAAGGGACCACAATGATGGGACAAGTCCATATGTTTGAAGAGACACATACTACATTCTTGATCTCTTTTGTTGTTTACTCAATGAAATAAAATAAGAATCATCAAACCAAAAGTATGCGTTACAGAATCTAGAGCATCTAGTTTGAAAAATTGATGATCATCATAGAGAGAGTCCCAAAATAAAATTTATAGCAACCCATGATGTATAACCACATGAATATTTGAAAATTTTACATCCTAGAAGTGTGATAAAAAAGAAAGTGGTATAGAATTTTTAGAACCACGACCAATGGAAGCAAGAGAAGAGGAAGAATAAAGCGAACAAGTAGCCGAAGAAGAAAAATAAAAACCACCTAAATATAATCCAAGACTACCATTTCAAGAATTAATGGTGGAATTAAAGTACAATGTACAAAAATATATGTTTTTTGAACACTTTAAAAAAATTAATATTACTATATCATTTGTAGAGGATATCATGAACATGCAGACATATGAGAAATTAATAAATGAGCTAGTAACCAGAAAGAATAAACTGAAAGAGATTGGAACCATTTCACTCAGATGAGATTGTTCAGAAGTGGTATCTAACGACCTACCTAAGAGTAAAAGTAATGTAGGTATATATTCAATTCCCATATTAATCAAAGCTAGAAAATGTAAAAAATATTTGTCTGATATATGTGTGAGTGTCAATAACCATTTGTACACATCATTATAGAGTTTTGGACTATATGGTCTGAAGCCCACACAAGTATTTATTTAATTAGATGAATCAAAAATAATATCCGACAGAGGAATGATCGAAGATATCTTAAATAAATATGAAAAATTATATTTACTTGTCGACTTCATATTATTGGATATTGTGTAATAGAAAAATATACTCATTCTACAGAGACCATTTTTAGCCACTGGTCATGCACTGATTGACATCCAAAGTGGAGAACTCTATTTTAGAGTTGATAGTGATCATGTAAGTTTCAATATCCACATAGTAATGAAAAACTATGATGTGCATGAGGAAAATGATTTTGGAGAATACAATACACCCAAAGTAGAGGGTTTCACTGAAATTGATTAGGTACACGAGTTATATGTTGTTGCGAAAGAGGGTTCTCTACTAAAGAAGAATGAGAAGGTGAAGACCAAGAATAATAAAAACAAAGGAGTGACTGAATACACTATATTTGAGAAAAAACAACACTTATGGATGGTACATGAACTTCTATTTAGTTCATCAGGATTGAGGAAGAAATTGTCGATCGGTCAAATGGAGATCAAGAAGGTACTAACATTAGGGAGAATTAAGCTATTCTGAGAGGAAGGATAGGGACTGGCCTATGTGGATAAGACAAAACTAAGATAATTTATGGACCCAAAAGAGGTACAAAATTTTCAATAATCCATCAAAAAACCTAAAGCTAAAGGAGGTAAGGTTGAGCCAATTATGGAAAACTAATGTTCTTTTGGGAGGTAACCTGGGGTTTTTGTTTTTCTTTATTTTGACACTATTTTTTGAGGTGTGTGTGATCTACTTTCAAATATTTCAAAATTCATTGATAATGTACTATGATTTCACCTGTTTATTTATAATATTTTGGAACATCAATACCCAAGTCGACATCAAGAATAAGTAATTGAAATAATAGGTTGTAGAAAAATTACACGTCATGAAAGAAGTACACACCGTGAATCCAAACCAGGTAGAACCTACAAATACATCATTGTAGAAAAAATTTAGAGGAGAGTAGAAATTTAAAATTCAAAAAAAATTATACTTTATTCCCCAAATTTAATTAATGGGTTTTTACTGCAAATTTTATGCTTCAAATTTCATTAATTATTTTATTAATTGAAGTAGGGGACACGAAACTACCTAGGATAATTACCATTCCATGAATTTTAAATTTATTTTTTAGTAAATTTTAATAATAAAAATGGGAAAAGGAGTTATTTTAGATTATAATGTTGATTAGGTGTTGAAAAATCATTATTTGGGGATCATGTTGAAAATTGTAAATGAATTTTATTGAGAATTGGCCACGCTTTGATTTTTTAATATTTTCACTGATTGATTTAATTATTTATATTCATTTATATTAGTGATTTTCCCAACCATTTGTCTCATTATAGAGACAACCTCTAAGAGTAATATTTACTATTACTTCTTTATTATATTTCATTTCAAGCTCAGGAATATTTTCTTCTAGAAATTTCTTTGTATCTCATAAAAGCTCTGACTAAATAGATTCACTTTTAAAATGATTCAGGAATTCTTTTTTTAACCCTTTATCCTTGGACCCACCTATAATTAATCATTTTTAAGCCTTTATAACCCATGAATGGACTTTTTAGGAAATGTTCCATGTTATAACCCCATTTAATCCATTACTAATTTTGTCTAAAAAATTTTCATGATAATTAACAAAAATAAGTGTGGGGGAAGGATTTTCTTTTGTATATCAGGATATACAATATTGAGTATATTTTTCTGGGGGATTATTAATTGTGATTAATTGATATGAAATGAAATATTTTATTTCATTTTATTATTCATCACCCTTTAAAAAATCATGAAAATAATAAAATTAAAATATTGGGTTGTATTTTAGGAGGATAAAAATCATCATTTTCCAAACTGATGAAATTTTGATCAAGTGGGGTTAGGTGGTGGATGCGACATTTTTCTTACGAATATATTTCAAAAATTAAAATAACAATAAAAATAATAATAAAATCAACAGGGGATGATTCATTTAGTGTGATTATATGTATCATGTTCCCACATTGATCTTTTTGAGGGAGAGATAAATGACATATGTGAATGGAGATCTTTACTGTGAATATATTTTCATATCAATAAAAATGAATTAGTGTAAAACCTATAATTTTAGAATCCTTTTTTTTTATATTATTTACCTACCTATCCTAAGACTTAGAGTCTTTTGATCCTTAAAAGCGAATCCCGCATGGTTATTTCTGATTTTTTCTTTACATAGTGAAGATGATATATGCTTAGAAAACCTATGGTAAGTGACATTTTTTTTGAGATATGTGAAGATTTATATATACATTTTTACCTTGATTATGAGTAGAAAAATTAAAGTGAGTTAAATTGAATATCTCATGCGAATTAATAATGGATTTAAAAATGAAAATGTATGACTAAAAAGGATTAGATATTTCAAAGAAAAAAAGTAATATACTTGATTGACTTTTTTCTTTGAAAAATGGGGTACTTATGAATTTCTTATGTAATACATGAAAATTTAATTTTCCAATTGATAAATTTTTAATTGAAATAGAATTTTAATAATGGTAATGTGAACATCCTTTGTAGTATGTTGCAATTCCATCCTTGAAGAAAAATATGAATTCAAATGTGGGGGTATTTGATAATTTTATTTCATGCATATGTTTTTGGTGTATTAATATAGTTATTTATATAGTTAAATTTTTATTACCTACAACATGTTAATTGTTTATCTCATTTTTTATTTCATGGTTGGATACAATATATTATTTAGAAAATGAGAGAAAATACACTTCATAATGAGATATTTTCTAGCGATGTGACACCAGATATTTGAGGATGATCATGAAGCACTTCTAAGAAAAAGAACTGAATAACTGAGTAAAAAAGTTTCTTTTAGAGTAGAAAAATGATATTACATATCATGTAAATTATTAAACATTGTTTCCCAGTGAAAGTCATGAAAATAAAGACATTTCGTGATTTGAATAAAAGATGCATGAAAATTTCCACATGGAATACTAATTTATACCATTCATAAATAGTAAGTACAAGATTAAAGTGCTTTGATTCGAAATATGTTCATTGTTTGACACAATATATGACATGGGACCCACCGTAGACCACTTTAGGACCATTTTTTTATGAAATTTATTAACAACAGAGCCCATATGAAGCCCATAAATGCCGGACTATCCTTTTTTTAAAGAAATCCTAGAGACCAAATTTTAGAATGAGAATCAAATTTTGCAGGTCCCTCCTCGAGTTCATCTCCCTTTTCATTGTGCTTTTTCTTTTCTCTCCTTCTAAATCAACATCTCATCACTAGGTTGAGGGGTAAACCAAAATTTTTATACTGTAATGTAATATAATGGGGAAGGTTCCATTGGATTGATTTGATTTGATTTATTCATGTAATTTGTTTGTTGCAATTCTTCAATCAATTTCCAATACCTTTCATTTAGTTTTATCAAGACCATGGATAATTTAATAAAAAATGAATCATAAAATAGAAAAACTGACAATACTAAAGTAGTAATGACCATTTTGAAATATAATGGAAAAAAAGGTTTAAATATGGTATTGATACAAACATGATTCGACAAAACCCTGAATTACTAGTCCAAGGGAAATAATGGATTACCATATCAAGGAGGGGATACCATGACCATTGGATCTTTCTCATATCAAATCTAACACGAATCATAAATTGATCAACCTATTTTTTAAAATCCAATTTTACTCAAACCTTTATATTACGAAACATTAATGTTCTTTCAAAATAACTCTTCTAACCAATCAATCATTCTGATTTTTTCCTTTTCATTCATTAAATAAAACAAAAAATATTTTCCCACTTATTTCATAAATTAATAAAATAAAATATTTTTAAAACCTAACCAAACTAATTTAACCATCTATTTTGATCAATATCATCCTCCAGGTTTACTCATCTTAATTAATTAGTTTCATCTATTGATTTTTTATGAATTTGTATTTCGATTTCACCTATCAGGAAATAACAACTCCCTGCAGGAATGTCACCTATCATATTTTGTTTTTGTATCATATGTTTAATTTCATTTCTTTTTATTTTATATATAATATATATCTTATCATGAGTAATAAGATAATGAGAAATAACTATCATAGGTTCATATCATGAGATAAGAAAAGTTGATTGAATAACTATAGTATGTCTAATATCAAGTTCTATCATATCGTTTTTCGAAATGTAGGGTATTCAATGTAAGGGGTTCATAGAGTATGTTTTAGAATGAGATAGCTCAAAATAGGTCAAAAATTGACAAGTATTATGGGCACTGTCACAAATATTTTTATTATATATATGAGTAAATTTCATATGCTTAGCATAAAGAAATCAAGCCATTACCGTGAAAATAAAGCCTAGAGCTAGGAAAGGTTAGCTGATGGTGTGGGTATTTGAGATAGATTCCCTTATATGAATCTCATTGAGTAGTATTTATGAACACACCAATTTTAATGTTATGATTCATACACTCTTTTTTGGTATATCTTGATGTTTTTTTCTTCAAGGGTATAGAAATACTAGGCATGGGCTTGAAGAAGACATCAAAGACTGATAGAGTTTTTTATGTTTCAGTGGAATGTACTTAAACAAGTGGATTTTAATGAAAATAATTACATAAAAAACCAATAAAAAATATAATATATACCACCAATGGTCTATCTTAAGTAGCAGTTCTAATATACTACTTGGTACACTCATTTCCCCTTTCTTCATACCCAAGGACATTCCAAAGCCAACTACTACTTAAAATTAATATATTTCTACCCAACATCTAGTATGGTGGTTTGAGTTTCATTTAGATGACAATGGTTTAGAAGGTTAATTTTTCTCTCATATTGGAGTCTACTAACTATATTATACCAATGTAGATTCTCGAACATGACCTTGATCTACTAATTCACATAATGACCTTTATTCCCACCTAAAAAAACCTTGGAACCAATATGTAAATTCACCTACAGTCCATGGTGAATATGGCCTATATATATCATGGTTTCTCATATGGTGTTTCTTTGGAATCATGGAAGGATCACAATGAATAAGGGGTCAAAATAGTGGGGTGGAAATAAGGCATTATGAAATGGAACATGTTATTTCAATTGTTAGGTTTCATGGAACTCGTAAATCCAAGAAGTATACTAGGATGGTTTGAAGGAAGAGTAAAATTGAGACCATTAGAAACTCATCTATAGTATTGGAAGGTAGTTAATGTTATAGTTCTTGGACACTTGATGATGGTTTTGAGAATGATTTGGGTGTGTTTCAAGGATCCAATTTTCTGGTCAAACTATACCACCATGAATACAAAGAACCTAGGAAACTCTGTAACATGGAAAAATATTGGAAAAAAATTTTGGTGGTGGGCAACCAAAATAACTATGGGTTGTGTCAGTTCACTTGGGGAACAATGATCCTATATCTTGGAGGTGTTGATGGTAATCCCCATGACACCTAGTGGTTCATGCCCAACTTCATCTTATGGTTTCCCTTCAGGTTCCCAGTTGCATATAAATTGTACATGCCAGAGTAATCGATAGATAATGGAATTCACTATAGTTTTTTATATAGTTTATTATAGATCCATAAATCAATTAGAATCATTATATCTACCAATATAAGAGGGGGTTTGTTATGACTTATGTGAGGCCATTGGTTGGTTGTGTGCCCCGTGTCAACCTGACATTATCTACTGGTGGTCCTTGTTCTTAATTTATTAGTTATATAATGATGGATAACATGGAAACCTAATGTCCTAAGAGGGGTGTAAAGGTGATTTTATGGTTCAATATATAATAGGTTATTAGGGTATTCCATTCCTCCAGGATATTTTAACATGAATCACGTATTTTGGGACCAATCATCCATGAACAATGCCTTTGGCCACTTACCAGATGATAGTTTTATAAGAATAGGTATTAAAATTGGTTATTTGGACAATATCCATAAAATTATGGTACATGATGCTCCATCATTTAAGAAGGCATCAATCAACACCAAGGGATACCATTGAACAAGATAGATGGTCAAACACATTATAGTGAGTCGATATAGAATGATTTCTTGAGAGAGTCGACTGTCTCAAGGGATTTAGATTTGAATTAATTCTAGTATGATTGGATAGATACATTGATGAACCCTTCATCCTTGTGTGTCTGTTTTTGAGGAACCATGAATGTGATTGAATCTGGAATGGTCCATATGGTCATTGGAGTAATAACCTCAGGTATCTTGTGTAATGGTTTCTAAATTCATGCATTATGGGATGTTACTATTTTCATAGGGGGTCTAGGATCATCTAGGTGGTTTCTTTCACAATATAGATCTCACTGGTGGTTTTTGATGACGATCCCAAATCAGTGGAAGCTCCATCCAACCCTGAACCAACACCTTTAAACCTTAACAACCATGGGCCATGCACCTCTACCACCAAATAAAAGTTTTTCCCTTTTTAACCCGTAGGAATTAATTAATTTTTTAAGGAGTTGTACCTCTTTATTTTTGGTATGAAAGGAAAATAAAATGAAGGATTTTCCACTCTTGGGCTGGGCCTATAAAGGTACATATCAAAAAATTGGATCATATTTGTTTTAAAGAAGTTATGGTGGTGTGAATCCTTCCTTCATTATAGGAAGTGTAATGATATGTAAAAGGTCCAACTGCCTATGTTATTTCAATTCAAGTCATTTGATCGACTAGGTAGTGAAATGGATGGGTAACTTGGTATGTCTTGGTCATTTCCAGGCCCTCCTTAGGATACATAAAGATTCCCAAACTAGGTCCTTTTAGGTTCGGTAAAATATAGGTAGTATATTGAGGCCAAGGAAGAATTTACCTAGTCACTTATTGGACCTTTGAGTCCAGATCCTCCTAGGTTCGGTATAATATATGTATTATACTATTTCAGTGTAGGAATTTACCTGTTCATTCATTTGATCTTACCAGATTCATTCAAATATTAATGTTGGTAATTCATAAGATCATGCTTGACCATCCATTGTGTTACGAGTTAATCAAGGATGTAAGATCGGGTCATGTGAGATGCTCAGTCTCTTGAGGGAATGGGTGAGGTCAGGTCACTTTCTGGTAGTCCCTCTAAAACATGTTAAGGGAAGGGAATAATTTGATATCGATCTACCTAAGTATGATCTTGAATTTCTTATTGTCCTATTTATTACTAAGGGGACTCAAATTTACTTATACGAACATAAATATCGTAAAACTCCTTATAAACTACTCTAAGACCAACACATATAACAAAACCTTAGGTACTAGTGATTCCACTTGTGAGTCTATTTGAAATCTATCTAATCATTATGCTTCAAACCTATACCCACCCCAAGACCATTTTTAGCTAGGATGTCCCTTTTGAGGACATTAAGGGAGTACTAGGACTATCATGTCTTTATTTCTAGAAGTTATAGTTCTTTTTTTCTTTTGTAAGTACACTATAATAGGAAATCATATTCAATAACACATCCTGACATCTTCTCACTTGATCTTACTTTGGAATCATTCAGTTTTTTTCTTTATTCTCAACCTCAATGTGAATCTCTTGATACAAATAGCAGATAGATTCATCAAGTGAAATTTATGTGACATAATAAAATGAAAACATTTCATCTCATGGGTATTTACATAACTAAATTATAGTCTATTTAATTCGTAATTTCTACCAAAAAATATATATGTGGAGGATATAGTAATTTCACTATCATAAGTAACTTGAGACTTCTTCCCTAATTATCATCACCACCTTGAGATTGAGACACTAATTATAGTACCTCTTAGTTATTTTCTCATTATTTATTCAGTCCACTTGTTGATTCGTAGTTAGTTTTGTCTCTGAAAGCCTCCCTCTTGGAGAAGATGAAGGTAATTGGATACCCTTAAGAAATTTCCCATACTCAGTGACATACGGATTATGACAATGTATCCAATAGGATATGATATAAAAATATTTTAGTAGGATATTCAATATCCTACATCATGCATGTTATAGGAAGGGACATAGAAACAAACTTCCAAATTATATGGTATGATCTATCAGATATGATTCTAGTCTATCTAGTTCCAAAATTTATTTCTCATGCAAGCACATGACAAGAGAAAATGATAAAGGGAAATTTAAAATCCTCCTACAACATAAGAACTATGATTCTACAATAGAAATGGAACTCAATGGACATTATACCAAAGTCATTGTGCTTCTCCTAAACTCTTTTTTAGCAAGATAATTAATAAAAAGACATCAATCTATCATTTACTACTCTCAAGTTAGTTTATTAAATGGTCCTCTTGATGTAGGGGAATAAAAAATGGATAGATTATTGAGAAAAATATCCTATTGTGAAATTGATTATCCAATTCATTCTGATCCATATTTCCATTGCTCATAAACCATTCCTTTTTTCCTTTCACTGATGGCTTCCCCATTTCCCAATGTTCTGAACTCAAGGATTCATGGCTGGGACATGATGCATCATATACCTTCAAAGTGTAAATGCCCAAATTTTTCCTTTTCACTCTCTTTAACTAGGAAAAAACCTATATTGGTGTAGTAGACACACTCAAAAAGAATTCTAATGGTTAGGGAAGATAGTGAACCACCCTATAAGTGTATCTTTTAAGTCATCCCACTATCAAACTCTATCACCCAAAATATGAGAGTCATGATATATTATAACCCCATAGTGATAGTGTATAATTATATACCTCTAACATCATTGTAGAAGGTGGACTGGTCCACTTTCTAACCCTCGTCTAACATCATCATTGTCCCTCTAACCCTTCCAATTAACATAATCCCAGTCTCTCTATCCTACTAGAAATAAAGAAACAAACTCATATCCCTAGATCACTCATCAATAGTAAATTCCCAAGATAGAATGTTACCCAGGTGATTCATAGTCATCTATAGAAATCAATCATGTAAGACATCCTTGTATGAGTGGGAGTTGGAGTAATACAGTGAGTCTTCCCCATGTTCTAGTGTGAGAAATGTTCTAGACTAATTTTTAACTAGAAGAATCAAGTCAATAATAATAAAGACCCTACCTCATGTGATTTTAAGGAGGTGGGTGGATGTTATAGTTTTATTTGATATACCCTCCCATAAACAACATAAGTGTGTCGAGTTGAGCCCTTTTGGATTCATTGGTTGGTCTAAAAATGGCCATGCACAAACTTCTATTTAATTTCTACGGCCTAAGGAGAAATGAAGGTGTACGCTCACTGATTTCAAGGAATGATTGTGTGATAGCTGATAATGTTCTCTATTATCCTGAAAATGTGTCCATCTATCTGAATGAAATCCAACCAGTTTTTTAGAGTATCTATTGAATGGAATCCCCTACCATAAGACTAGTTCCCCCAGTACCAGATGAAACACCAATGGATATTTTTTTCAGAGTGAGTATCTGAAGTGGGGGGGGGGGTGAATTGAGTACCAATTTTTTTTTGTTAAAAACACGTTTAAATAAAATCAACCATTTATTTTAAGATAATCCAGTTAAACAAAAGTTTAGATCGATATAAGTCTTAAACATTTAAAATAATTCTTAATTATTGATTAGGTGTTAGTTAAAACCATATTTAATATTACTTTAAACATTAAAAAAGATCTAATAAAAAAAGATCACATAAAAATAGTAATTAAGGTTAACTGTAAAATTTTAGTTTTTTTAACGTTTAGAATAAAATTAGTTTTAAATCATAGAAATAAAACTAAAATAAACACATAGTGGAAATGAATACAGGAGTTTCAGAATCAATCTGAGAATTAATCCTCTCCACTTGAAAATTACCCTATGCTAAGATGATTATATAAAAAATATTGATTGAAAACATGGATAGGGTATACAAAATAAAAATTGATATCAAGTCCTCATAGGGACCTCTTCCAATGTAATTGTGAGAGTGAAGATAAAATAGGAAACAACCAGACCTCTACCACAACATGTTGGAAAACAGATAAAAGGAGTGTTGATAAGATATCTAGTATCTCCCAGTTTCAGTGAAGGAGGTAGTGTGCATGTAATAAATAGAGTATAAACACACTAATCCTGATGCAAATAAAATAAAAAAAATCGATAAATTAAAGAGAATTATAAATATTATCTTTCTCTCTCTAATACGCTTTAAATCTCAGGACTCCTTGAATGTAGCTTCAGTAGAAGATTGAGTCATGTTTCTAAAATCCAATGTACATCAGAGTATTGTAGACTCTTTATTATGACTGTTGTAATTATTCTAAATGTTTTTTATGATTATCTCTCATAGTTGTGTGTAAGTAAGATGCAGTGTGTGATCACTTAACAAGAAACACTCTTCAATATCTTCAATGTGTTCTCATATCTCTTTTCATGTAAAAATCATTGTGTACGAATGTGTATATTTTTATCACCTATTCTCTACGGTGCACGAAGGAGTATTATTTTTATTTTCAACAGCAACATGCACTAGCAATGTGAATCATTTAGATATTCTACATACTTGTACTCAATGCTGACACATTCCTTAATGCAACTTTTTATGTCACTTAAGGATCAATCATTAATATATTTTTCAGCATTAAATTCCATAATATAGGTGTTATAACTATAAAATTCAAATTAAATATAAAATAGTATTGGTGAGTCTTTTGAATGTTGAAACATTCTCTAGCGGTGTCTTGATATTGCAGTGACTATATCTAATGGTTATTTAGGCTAGCAGTGAGTCCTTCTGATAGTTAACCAAATTTTGGGTTCAATGTAAATTAATCATATAGTGGTGATTCATTCCATACTTTACCAAATTTATGTTCTGGAGGTGACTCATTTCCGAAAGTGAGTGTTTCCAACACATAGCCAAATTTCTATGATGGTGGTGAGTTGTCCTCAATAGGGATGCATTTTCTGGTGGTGACTCATACTTAGTCAAATTTTCAACTCGATGGTGAGTCATTGGTGATTGTTCCAGCCTTGGGGGTGAGAAATCTTCAATGGTGAGTCATAGCTAGTGGTGAATTAACCTCAAAGATGAGTCTTTCTTATACATTTCCAAATTTCTTTCCAATCTACCTTATCTTATAAAATACTATCATAACACCTAAAACTCATTAATAGTAAAAGGAACATGATTTTTTGAACATTAGAACAAGGATTCCAACAATCTCAACAAGAGTGCTAACAATCAACCCATTTTTAAGATAACAAATCAAGGAAATTATACACATGGTATAAATGATAAATAATATAGAAATGCATCTATCTAAGGAATGTAAACAGTGTTAAAGGAAGGTATTTACACATATATGGAAGTATCATAATGATATCAAAGGAATAATAATATAAAAATTCTATATTCTTCTCCCTCTTTTGATATTATTGAAAAGTAAATGACAAAATAGAGAATGAAAAGAACATAACAAGAATTAATATAGTGTTTTTATTTTATATTAACTAAAGGTAAAGCCAAAATTTATTAAACAAAAATTTTCACAAAAAAAAATCCCATTAAAGAAAAAAAATGACAAGATCAATGCTTCTTCCCAAGATGAGTTGAAGGTATATTAGAGGATATTCTATTACCTTTATCTAAAGTTGAAGTATCAGCACCCGAACCTGAAGGATGTCTGGGAATGGATTAAGGAATAGCTTTCAGATGAGAAGAATCTCTGACGAGGATTGGTTTTAGGTGTTGAATAACTTCCCTGAGAGAGAGATAAAGAATAGAAATGGGCTAGAAAGGGTTCATTAGGGACTCTGGTCAGACGATGAATAAAGTACTTTGGAGTAGTAATTGGAAGGCTTATGTGATCTGTAATAGGAATGAACTTCTAAATCACAATGGAAGTTCCATGAACATTTAGAAACAACATCATGATATTTATGAAATCCAAGATGATTTTTCCACCCCTCTACATTACACTAATGAAATATTTCATATCTTCCATAAAAATATTTATCATAGGAGTATTTACCTTCAACTAGTTGAAATTAACTTTAAAGTATTAGGACCCTAGAGTCCTTCTCATATTTGTTTAAAAAAACATAAAATGATCATTCCTCTCATGATTCGTATATATACTAGACAGATAATAATTTATATCTTTAGTGATGGTATCTCGGTTAGTCTTAATGTCTTAAATTTACTCCATGTCCATCATATGAACTGATCACTATTATTCCCAAACTCTCTTAAACATTACCGAGGAATGGATGGTTCTCCACATATAGTATCTCTAAACTCATTCTTTACAACTGACCTGATCCTTTCAACATTAAAAAATAGAAGGAGGAGAACTATAAATAGAAACCATAGAAGTATGATTCTCCCCCCTCTCAAGTAAAGTATCCATAGAAGCAGCAAAGTCTGTATACATCACATCAAAGACATACCTCATAAACTCCATCTCACTATAAAGTATCATATTTTCAATCTATAATTCTTGGATATGGTGCATCATTTTTTGTTGAATATATTATCTCACCATCTCAAATAAATATATTTCATCCCGTTCACTTAACTTAGTGACATGCAGTGCTAGACTATTAACTATCACAACAAAATTATAAATCAACTTTTCTCTAAAATATTCAAAGTCCCATCTAGTAACAACCTCTACTGGAACTTTTGGAACAACAGTGGAAGGTATAGGTGTAGTAGGCTCAGACCTTGAAGGAAAATTAAAAAAACCTCTCCAAGTGATCTAAAACATCAATCTGATTCACCAATGATCCATCAAGATCTCTTGACTTTTTAAGATCAGGTCCACCATTATTTGGTTAACTCTGGTAAAATTTGTCCAACTCCAAGAACATTCGGTCTATCCACTCTTCAAAAATATTGGATATGAAATCCAACAATTACTATAGGAACAACTATAGAGGCCTCAAAATATAATTTTATAACCACAATATTCTCAATGGTAGTAGGCTCCACCTCTATTTTTTCAACAACTAAATCTTCAAAAGTAGAAACAACACTCATCTACTCAACCACTGACTGTTCAACAATAGTCTTCTAAATAACACCTGTGAGGATACTAATATCACTACCAACAATAGGATCACCTCAATGAATTTACAAACAAGGACATTTGTCCCCCTCGATATGTGCATCCTCCTCCTCTCTAGCATCTATGTCTAGTTATTTAACAATGTTGGGTCTTTCTTATGATCTTGAAACATAGCCTCTATGAGAAGGAACAAGAAAGTGAGGTATTTCCATATCCTCTGCTACAATTCATCCACCAGAGCCATTAGGGTCAGATCCTCCATCATCATGATATCCATTTCCATTTCCATTAACTTCATCATCACCTCCTCCCTTCTCATCTTTATCTTCTTCCTCACCACCTTTTTCAGCATTATCATGTTCCTCAAAAGAGTTGGAATTAATTTTATAATTCTCTTCAACGGAATCGTATATATCTTCCCCATCAACACCTTATTTAAAAAGCTTATTTTTGACAAGGATTATCCAAATAGGGATAGGAGAACCATAGGTTATATTATAAGTACTTTTGGATAGTTCAGGATCACTTCCTTCATCCACAAAAAAACTCTTTCTCCATCATTACCAAAGATAGTATCTTCCTCTTCCTCTTCATTAGAATATTCAATGACCTCATAGGGATATATTCTAGGGTCTAAAATATTTTTTTGGTCTTGAAGGATGGTATACATAATTTAACCCATCATACAAATTTTCACTATCACCTACCCATTTATTTTTCCAACGATTCAAACTAATTTTAATCCTTTTTTATATTATTCTTGTGATGTATAAAAACCACCACAACCTAAAAAAGATTATTAATCTTCAAAATCTCAGAATTTTTCTTTTAGAATATCAGATATAATGAAAAGAGGGATCAAATAATTGGATCTCAAATAGGGCTTGGTCATTTCAAACATGTCTATCATAAGGTATCCACATAGGTTTATCCTATCACTTATTTTCATCAAACACGATAGGTAGACATCCTGATACCTCATGGTATATAATTCACTATTTCTTGGATAGAGAATATATTGCTTCAACATGAATGGAATAATTCATTCACCATCAAGTTTAGAGGCAATATGTATTCTTAAAAATTCAACTCCTATTATCTCAACTAAATGATCTTTATAAAAAAAGTCTCATTGGACTCTAGAATGGTCCCTTGATAATAATTATAAACTCCTTCATGTGGAAATTTCAAATATATAGCCTTGTTTCTTAGGGGGAATAACAGTATATGGACATTAATTCATTTCCTTTCCCAATCATTATTTTCTTCAAAAAAGAACTCAACACACTAACAAAATTGATAAACCAAACTAGGATAAAAATGTATCTCATTATAAGAGAACCATTCCATCCATCCTTAGTCTTGTTGACCTTTGATAACAAATGATTTACTTTAAAAAATACATTCTTATTGAACTTATTTCTGGGGTACTAAAATATTATTTGAACGATTAGGATTTATGGTCTCAATTGAAGAATTAGATAACTCCACTTTATGCTCCTTTGTGTCACATGACTCTTTCCGAGAAGACTCAGAAACGCACATCATTCTGACCATGCAGATTAGCTCAAATGGTTTTTTAAAAGGTGAGAGAAGGTTGAAATTCATGAGAGAATGGTTTCACATGGATCAAGAGAGAAGGATTGAGGAAATAAGTGTGTTGAAAATAGAAAAATAATCCCATTTATATCATTTGGGTTTTTAGGGATTCATAAAAGAAAAATAGAAATATGAGATAAAATTTGAATCAAATAATAAATTAATATTTAATTTGAAAAACTAAAATAACAATGATGATTGAAAATGTAAATGGTGAAACTTTGATAGTGGAATAATATTTTCAAATGTGAGAAAAACCAATGGTGTGAAGTTCCAATAGTGTGAAGTTCCCACGATGTGAAGTTCTAACGGTGTGAAGTTCTAAATATGTGAAGTTCCAAATGTGATACATTTCAAAATCATAAGAAATTTCAATATAAAAATCACAATGGTGTGAAATCACAATGGTGAGAAATCACAACTGTGAGAAATCACAATGGTGATAAATCACAATGGTGAGAAATCATAATAGTGAGAAATCACAATGGTGATGAATCACAACGGTGATACCAAAAAATTAAACTTAACTAAAATTAATCATACCTTAATCATGTTTGATGTAGTTCATTCTCTAAAAAATCAGAGGCCTAGTGAATATATCAGCAAGATGATGTTCATGACCAATATATTAGAGAGTTATATGACCCATTTGAAAATGATCTCTCAAAACGTGATGTCTTAAATCAATATTTTTTGTTCTATAATATGACATAGGATTATTTGAAATATTTATAGAAATTTTGTTATCATTGTTTATAGGGACATGTTAGAATTGATATCCATAGTCTTGTAAAGTGTTTTTCATCCACAAAATTTGTGCAAAGAAGCTATCTGAAACTATGTATTCATCTTTGATAGTAAATAGTGGAACTTAATTTTTATAATTAATACACCAAGATACTAGGGAATTTCCAAAAATGTGAAATGTTTTATAGGTTCTTTCTCTATCTAACTTACAGCCACACAAATAAACAATAGAATAAATAAGTCAAATTATTTTCCTCTTGGGTAAAAATAATTCAAAATTCAAGTATATTTGAGGTATTTTAAAATTATTATTATAGAAACTATGTGTGACTATTTTGGATTTTCTTGAAATTGATCACCCAAAAACACAATAAACATAATATTAGGTCGGCTAATAGTTATGGAGAGAATACACCCAATCATACCACTGTAATTAGTTTGATCTACTAGTTTTCCATTTTCATCAAGGTCCAATTTATAGCTCGAACTCCTTTGATATTCACTACTCTTAGTCCATTATATGTTAAAAAGCATTAAAAGATACGTAGTATATTTATTTCCATTCAAAATAGTTCTGTAATTATTTTCTTAAATCTAAAAACCAAGAAATAATTTATTTTCACCAATTTAAAACATTTCAAAACCATTTTTCCTTACCCTTAAAAAACTAGTACATAAATAATTTTTTGACGATTCAAAAAATTACATCACCTATATAAATTTATACAACTAAAACATATTTTTAAATTCGTTTAATAAAAAGGGAAGGATCAGCTATAACTTTTCAAAAACCTTTCAATTAATAAAAGAGATGATCTTATCATACCAAGTTCTAGGAAATTGTTTCAAACCATATAAAAGCTTTGATTATCTAAAAATGTAATTTCAAAAATGGGGAATTTGAAGACTAAGGGCTGTTAAATGAAAACATCTTCAACTATATACCTATTTAATAATTCACTCTTGAAATCTATTTGATAAAATTCAAAATCCAGATGTGTTGTATAAGCTAGCAGTATTCTAATGGATTCATTTCAAGATACATGTGAAGAGGAGAATTCATAATCTCTTCCTTCTTCTTGACTATACCCTTGTTTAACTGGTCTAGCATGATTCCTTACTATCATTCTTGATTCATCAACCTTTTTTTCAAAAACCCATATAGTTCCTATAGTCAAGGTGTATTTGGGTTTATCAAAAAGTTAAAATAATTTATGTATTTAAAATTTATTTAATTATTATTTCATATAAATTACCAAAAATTTCATCATTAATTTCATCATTTATGTTCTTTGGTTCTAGATATGATAAAAATGGTTGATGTTCAACCTAATTTATTAATAAATATCTATTCTATGTACTTCTCTCTATGTCCCCAAATATAGAACCTAAAGGATAGTAAATAAGGGTCCCAACACCTCTAAAAAATAAGGGATGACCAATTCAGGTTCTTCTAAAAGTTTAGGTTCATGTTATATATGTTCCTTAGAACTTTCTAATGTTTATGATTTCTTTCCAGTAGAACGAGAAGGTTTTTAATTTTTTTTAGAGCGGATAAATCATCCTTAAGGATTTCTAAGGAGGTATTAGGATCATGTGGACCTGGCTCATTTAATTTTATGTGAATAGACTCTTCCAGAAACATGGTCCTTTTATTAAAAACTCTATAATATTTACTAGAGATTGAATAACCTAGGAAAATTCCTTTATTTATCTTGGAAGCAAACATGTCATGATTATCGTTAGTTTTAACAATAAATAATTTTCAACCAATAAAACTAAAGTAATTAACATTATATTTTCTATTATTCCAAGTATCATAAGGGGTATTCTTATAGAAATCCTTAATTAAAACACTATTGATTATATAAAATTATGTGTTCACAACCTCTACCCTAAAGTATACAGATAAGTCATATTCATTAAGCATAGTGCGATATATTTATTAATGTTTTCTATTTCTTAATTCAAAAACTACATTATGTTGAGGGGTCCTAAAATTATATTATTTATGAATATACCCATTTTTTTGAGAAAAAAGATTCTAATTTTTGATTTTCAAATTCCTTGGCATGATCACTTCTTAAGGTCTTAATTCTAAGTCCACTTATGTTTTCCACAGAACTAGTGCACATGGTAAAATAAGAACAAGATTCCATTTTCGAGCTAAAAAGGATAGACAAGTATACCTGGAAAATTCATCTAATATTACATGAACACAGTTCTTCCCATTTATACTATAATCTCTATATGGTCCAAATAAATCCATACGAATCAACTCAAAATGATGAGATGTTGAAACTCTTTATTTGATTTAAAATAAATATTGTGTTGTTTCCCATTTTGAAAGGGGTTATAGAATTTATCATTTTGGAAATATAATTTTGTTATATCCTTAACTAAAACTATCCTAGTAAGGATTCTATGCAAGTTAATATTACAGTGGACTGGTGTCTTATTCCATATCCAACATTCTATATTAAACGAATTCAAGAAGGAATCATTTTGAGAAATTAATGAATAATGATTAATGACATAAATATTTTATATCTTAACATAGTAAAAATTAATCATATTTAGAATAAAAAAAATACATGTAATATTTTCAAATTTAACATGAAAAAACATCGTCATAGAATTGTGATATGCTAAGAAACTTATACTTCAAACCATAAAAAAGGCACTATGAAAATTAAAATAGAATTAATGTCACCAATTTTTCCAAGGTCAATGATATTTACTTTAGAATTATCACCAAAGGTAACATGACCAAAATAAACCCTTAATAGGATCTTGAAACTTGATTAGTATCCTTTTCTATTCCTTAAACATCCACTATCTAAGTACCATATACTTTTACATGAGTTCTTCAAGTATATTTCAAACATAACAAAATTTATACAATGAATGATTTTGGTACCTTGATTTTATTGGGTCTAGATGTGTTAGTAATCAAGTCTTTAGGAACCCACATTTTTTTAATAAGTCCCTTATAAATAGATTGTAATATTTTTGAAATAAACACTTTGTTTGGTCCTCTAGAATAATAACTAGCAGTTGAGTTTTCAGATTTAGATTTAGGTACAAATGTTCTCTTAACAATTCATCTATGTCCATTTTGGAATCCTAGACCTATAACCTACTTTTGAAAAACATTTTTACCTAGAATTTAAGTTTTTCTCTACCTTTTTAAAAATTTTCTAAACATTTCTTCAGTTTTTCATTTGAAAATTTATGTTCATAATTCCCCTTTAACAAATAAGAATTTTCCTCTTTCTCTATAATAAGGAAATATTTAGTATTAGCAGATAAAGCATGCTATTTTATAGAATATTATATATATCTTTAAGTTAATTTAATGAGTTATAAAATATATTACAATAATAAAAAATTTATTCTTTAGTCATATCATCATAATTTGCTTCATTTTTAGAGTGACTGGAATTAATCACAGATGAATTAGTAGATACAATAGGTACCTCGAAGACTTTTTCATGAAGCACATATTGGCTCTATCAAAATTCTATTCAGGAGTAGGGTCCAAGTCATTGGAGTTTTCCTTAGAGGCACTCCATATTTATTTCTTTAATTCCTTCAATTTTTGATCCTTGTCCTCATATTTATTTTTTTTATTTAAATTTTGTATAGTTTTCTTTAATATTTCATTTGCGCTTTCATTCATTACAGGTTATTTCACATGTATTTTAATCCATTTTATAATCTTTATTCTAAGTTCCTTTTCACTCATATTTCCCATTATAACTGGGATTCCTAAAGTAATTATTATTCTTGTAAACTTTTCTATATATTAAGGCAATACGGGCCATCTCTTCATCACTATTTGGTGGTGATTCATCATCACTTGAACATTCACCTTGTATATTTTCCTTCTACTTTTATTATTTTTTTATGGAGTAGACTTGAATGATACTGAATTTCATTTGGGTTCATCCTTATATTCGCAGTTTAATTTTTGTTCTTCTTCATATATCATTATCTGATCAAATTAATTCCTTAACAGAATGTTTGATAATATCACAAGACTCATCGATTGACACTGAGGTCCCTCTCTATCTTTCAGGAAGACATCTAAGTAGTCTCATTACAAAATCCTTGTAAAACTCTAGATATCCTAGGGATATCATGGTGTTTACTATTTAGTTGAACCTGACATACATATCAAGAATTAATTAATTATGATTTATCTTAAAATTATCATATTTAATTGTATGTGTATTCAATCTCATCTATTTAACATTTGTAGTTCCTTCATGTGTGACAGCTAAAGAATCACAAATTTCAAAAGTAGTTTTAAGAGTAGATGTTATATTTAATTATTCATATCCTAAATTACAACAAATATCATTAATTGATTTTCAATTATTATGATAATCATGATTTGTAGCTTCATCCCATGTAAATCTCGGAATTGCAGGTAATTCACATATATCTTCTATAGTAGGCAAATTTTGAAAACCATACTCTATATATGAATTTTCATATTGATTTTCCACTGTGAATAGTTATTATAATTGAAAAAGGAGGTATTATAGTATTAGAAACTTCTTGTCTATTATCCATTTAAATAATTAAAATTAGAAAAAATGGAAATTTAAAATCTTTAAAGAAACTAAAATCAAAGTTAAAAATATTTGAAAATCCATTAATACCAAATGTTGGTTAGAGTGAGTATATCAAGAAAGGGTTAATTGAATTCCCAATAATTTTTTTGTTAAAATAATGTTTAAATGAAATCCCCCTGTTAATTTAAAATAGGTCAGTTAAACAAAATAGGAGATCGACAAAAGTATTGACCTTTTAAAAGAATTCTCAATGATTGATTAGGTATCTGTTAAAATAATATATAATATTACTATAACATTTTAAATCAATTTAATAAATAATATCATATACAACAAGAATTAAGGCTAACTATTAATGTTGTGATTTTTTTACAATCTAAAACAAATTATGTTTTAAAGAATAGAAGTAAAACAAACAAAACACAATGTGGAAATGGATACAATAGGTTCAGTCTCAAGATGAGACTTAATCCTCTCTACTTGAAAATCGCCCATTTCCATGAAGTTTATATAAAACTAATCTTTAATACATAAACTAGATTAAGTATAAAATATCACAACATCTGTTTAGGACACATATGGACCTCTTCCATAATTGTTATGGGAGTATAGAAAAAACAATACACAACCATAACTCTATCGAAACACGTGAGAAAATAGATAAAAGTAGTGTTGATAAGATATCTAGTATCTTCAAGTTTGAGTATAAAAGATATTGAGCATGTAATAAACACAATATATACATACTAATCATGATGTAAATGAAATAATCAAATAGATCATGTAAATATAATTAGAAGTATTGTGTTTCTCTATTGGAAAGGATCTGAAGCTCGTGAATCCTTGAATGTAGCTTGAGTGGAAGCTCCAGTCATGTTTCTGAAATTAGTTGTAGAGTAGTAGGTTTTAGACTCTTTTTTCTATCTTATTAAGTATTCTGAAAGTTCACTATGATTCACTCTCACAGTTTTGTATAAGAAAGATGCAATGTGTGATCACTCAACAAGCAGCACTCTTCCCATTCTTCAATGTGTTCTCAACTCACTTATCATGTATAGATCTCTTTGTATTCATGTGTCTATCTATATCACTTATCTATAAATCGTACAAGGGAGTCTTATTCATCTTTTTAACAGAAGTATGTAGTAGTAAAGAGAATCATCCAGAAAATCATTATTCACATCCTCAGGTTTGAAAGATTCTTTAATGCATCTTTTTATGTCATTTGTGGAATAATCATTGAAATTATTTTTGAAATTAAATTCATTAATATAGCTGTTAGAACTATTAAAATAAAATTAAATAGTAAGATTTGAGTCTTTAGAGTGGTGACACATTCTCTGGAGGTGTCTTTATCTGGAAGATAGTGGATTTGATGGTGACTCAGGCTGGTGGTGAGTCTTTCTAAGACTGATCCAATTGTTTTGTTCAATCATGAGTAATCCTATGATAGTGAGTAAATCCATAGTTTACCAAAACAAATTTCTCATGGTGACTCATAGCCAACAGTGAGTGTTTCTGACACTTGATCCAAATTTCTTTGTTAGTGGCGAGTTGTCATGAATTGAGAGGCATTATCTAAATATTACTCATACTTAGTCAAATATTCATATCAGCGGTGAGTCATTAGTAATAATGTCATCCTTGGTGGTGAATCATCTTCAATGGTGTGTCATAGTTGGTGGTGAATCAACCTCAATGGTGAGTCTTTCTCATACTTATCCAAATTTCTATCCAATCTTCCTTGTGTAATAAAATTCTATCATAACGCATAAAACTCATTTTTAGCATAATGAGTATGATTTTGTGTTCATTTAAACAAGGAGTAAAACAATAAAAAAATAGTTATAACAACTATGATATCAACCAGACCACCATATACAAGTCATACATGTGGTCCCAGGGGATGATAGGTCAAAGGGTTAAGCTACCAGATGATTGCATTCCAACAAGTTATCTACTATTGGAGTTTTAGTTTTTTGCAACTGTGCAATAGTGAAAGACTCTCATCATATAAAGTCATTTCTAATGGGATTCCATCTCTATTGTACTATTGAAAAAATAGCATAGAAATTTCGGTAATTTGTGACAGCCTGTGATAAATAGATAATAATTGCAATGGATGAAATACTTGTATCAAATGTGGCTCATATTTTTTTAAATACTCAATCGTGATGGTCTGTCACAATTGATATAATTTGGGATAGAAAATCAATTCGTCGAAGAAGAATAATATACTCCAAGAAAAAAATACCAAAATTTAAAATGAATAAAAAAAACTAAAATTAATTAAAAAAAAATTAAAAAAATATTTAAAAATATTTAAAAAAAATAAAAAAATAAAAAAATTACAAATATTTTAAAATAATGAAAATAGTTAAAAAAAAAATTAATGAAAATTAAAAAAAACCTAAAAGTAATACATTAATTTAAACATACTATGTTTTCACCAAAAATTACAAAAAATTCATAAATCATCACAAATCATCAACTGGTGTCAGGTGGGGGAGGATCACTCAAAGTTATGTGGGAGGAAACTACATACCAATGCCAAACACAAGTTGTCACATATACTCCAACATCTACTCATCTCTACGATACTTCTACTCATGCTCATCCTCCCTCTCTCTCTCCACATGTGATGTATAATCTCATCCTCAACTCTCAACCTCTCCTAATATTGTGCAGTGGAAGATTATGTGGATTATTGCTCACCACGAGTTCCCTTCGAGCTCACCAATGACATTGCAGAAGTACCATAATTACTCATAGGTTTCAGTTAGGAACCAATACTGATCACTCAACCTTTCTCAACCCCAAATAATTTTATCAGTATCCATGCCCCCTCATCAAATCCTGATTCACCAGGGGCATCTACTTCAATCACGACTTGACTCATTGATGAATGAGAAGTAACATCCTCTTACATTTCCATCAAATATAACTATTAATTAGAATAATTAAAATTAGTGAAATTTTAAAAAAATTACTAACCATAATATGTGATTGTTGGATGCCTATAAATTATCCTCTTTAGGGATCAGTATACATCTTCTTATAAACATAAAACTCTATTATAGATTAGTAAAAAATAGCATGTATAATATAAAAATATTTTATAGTAAAATTATATATCCATTAATAAATAATATTAGTTACCATATATCTTTGATGTATGCCACATGTACAACTTATGAACCTATCTGTGACCTCCCACCTTCCCTGGCTCTGATGTCCAGATGAAAACCTCCTTCTAAAAGTATATCATAGATAGTAGAAGAAAAATCCATCTCATACCTGATATGAAATATTGTCAGGTTGATGGGTGATTTAGGACTGATCTAAAACAGAAGCACAATCTTTATCTATAGATCACTTTCTGAGGTTGTGTAAAAATTGATGAGAGTGCCCATGCATACAAATCTATCGTGCATGCTGGATAGGATATCTCTGTCTATCAGCAATCAGAGACCATAAATTCTTCAATAAAATTAAAAAACATTTGTCATTAATTAAATTAATTTTTAAAATTACAAATTATGTTACAATGTAAAATCCAATGGTTGAACATATGTTGATGCACAATGATGGAAACCCAGTCCCATGACACCCATGGATCAAAAAAACAATTTCATTAAATTACACCAACCATCAGAATTGCTAATTATGAAAAATGATGCAAATAAAAACAAAAAACCAGAATATTATTTTCCAAATTTAATTAAAAAAGTTAATAAAAAATAAATATATTAAATAATTAAATATTCTCCTATAAATGAGGATCCAAATAAATAGATGGGAGTCTCTATGGAATAGTATTTTTAATCATTGATTGAGTAATACCACACCCTCTTCTAATAGGATCTACATCCTATAGATCAGATGAATGAGGCTCATTAGTAGGAAGTTTGACATCAGTGAGAGAATGAAATAGTTCATCAGGACTATCTCTAGCCATTTAAAAAAAATAATCTTACTTGTATAAATTTTTTAATATGAATATAAAATATAAAAAACTAATAAATACAATAATATAATAATATCACCTTTGAGAAATTTTTGATATGGATATCAAATAAATAAAAAACTATAATAATTACCTATAAATAAATACTATAACATAATAAAGTAACCTATAAATATTTTTCAATACATATTTATAATAAAATAAATAAATATCATGAAGAATATAATATTCTTACATGTCTAAAATTATTAATTCTAATATCAAATATAAAAAAAATAATTAATGGAATCATCAAATGAATAGAACAGATTGTCAGGTCTAGTAATCCAAAACAAATATTTTTAATTTTAAATAATTGTTAATACAAATATATAATATAAAAAAATAATAAATAATTTAATATGATACATCAATCATCATTATATTTCTCATTTTCATCGATGACAATGCCTTTCTCCACATCCTCAATATCATCAACTTCCATGCAACTTTCAACTTCATCACCTCTTACTACTTCATCAGCATTATCAATATCATCATCCATTAACTGAGGGGTTTCGTCATCAATATTTATATCTTGTTAGGTAAGATATATATTTGGGGGTTTTCTTGAAAAAATCAATATGTTTCACTTCCACATAATCATTTTTATTTTCAATAAAGAATATTTCGTGAGATTTAATTTTTATTACACTTAACCGGTCATTCAAATCTTTCTAAACATCACAGTAATTTTCATAATAAAAATGATGTGATTTATGTTACAATATAAATGGTACTTTTTATGAAATAAGTCTATTATATTTAATTTCAATGAATCCATGTCAAAGAAAAACTCGCAACCCTTGATCAGTTTAAAAGAAGCAACATTTAAACATTGTTACATAATTTGGTCCCAGATAACATAACTCAAATATTTAATCCAAAAAACCATAAAAGTCAACTTTACATTCTCTATGATTATATCATTTCAAACAAACACCACTATTCATTTATTTATTTTATCCACTATATATGTGTGTATTGAATTGAAATCCATTAACCACATACCAATTATAAGATTTTATAAATTTCGATGGAGGGTTTTTTTAGCATACATAATCGGTTATCAATTTTTTATTAATGATTTGTTCCCTAAAAACCATAAAAAATATTAATAATAGATATCATTAAAAAATTCATTTACCGTTCCATTAAAATAAACTTAACTTACCAGTTTTTGAAACCAATATGAAAATATTTTTTGATGATGTTCTTCAAGAGAATCATATATAATTTTTATAAATTGTTTTTTGATATGGTCATCATATATTCTATAAGAAATTTAATTTAAATAAATTTATATATTATTAAAAATTAACAAAATAATAAAAAGTAGTACATTCTTCAAAAATCATGTCATTTATTCACAATTCATCACTACATATGTATGAGCTCTATGAAGTTATTCCTATGAAATCCATTGTTCTTGATAACCACAAAAACCAAGCATAGGATGAATAAAAAATAACAACAGATGGTCTACAAAATCATTAAAAATTTTCTTATTGTTAACCATCTGGTTATGTTTTGAAGGATATTCTTAATGAAACTAATAAGATTAGAAATTTAAAATTTCCTCATATAAGTACACTTTGAACTGATTCTTTGTTAAGTAATTTATTCTTTAACGTTTTCATACATCTCTTAAATGGGTACATCCATCAGAATTGTACCGACCGTCCACATTAACTTCATATGGAAAATGATATATTAAATGTTCATTTGAGTCAAATAATCCTGGTGAGAATATTTTATCCAACTTACATAAATCAAAACAAAATCATTTTTCAGAATACTCAATGAATCATAATCCAATTATTACTCACAAATATTTCAGAATAAATATGTTATTTTGGTTAACACGTCCCATATTTAATAATTCAACATACCTTTAATACCAATAGACAATTATCTTTCAACTATGACATGGTAGTCAGGAATTTTTAAACCGGTAATATGCCCATTTCTAACACAATGAGAAAAATTAGAAGAATAACCATATGATAACCACAATTCAGGAATCCATTGATAAAATAATAAACAAATTTCTCTAGAAAGTTAATAATATGATTTTGGATTCATTAAATTTTATGATCTTTCTTCTTGAAATATTTCAAGTTCATGACATCGGAAAATATGAGAAATATCTAATAATGACTTTACATTATATTTTTTCTTAACAGGTGTGTCTATCATGGTATAAAATATTTCATTAAAAAATTATTCTCAATGTGAATTTCTTCTAAATTGTTATGAACCAACAAATCAAACCAATATGTAAGGTCCCAAAAATACTCATCTTTATCCAATTATGATCTTACCCAAAACAATTTAATTTTGGTTCATTTATGGTTGGTCCAAAAGTAACATTATATAATGCAGATATGATATATTTTAACTATATACCTAAGAGCACTACTGGTGGTTCATCTCTTTCAATTATAATTTTTGTAAAAATATTTATGTTCCTTTAAAAAGTGTGATCTGCAGGATGAAATATCTGATGGTAGTAAAAATAACTAGTCTTTATCCCATTATCATGCATAACCGATTTTTTCTTAGCCATGCAGTATGGAAATGATTTTAGATCATATTTACTCTATCCAGATAACATACCATACATAATAAATTAACTAATTATACACACTAATACAACCTTCAATGTAAAATTATAATCTTCAAATATATCAAATGTATTCACACCATTTTCCCATAATGAAGATAATGCATTGGTTAGTGTATTCAAATGAAAATCGATATTATTATTCTTATTTCCTGGAATTATAACCTCAATATATATATGATTCCTTCATCAAAATCCATGGAGGTAAGTTTTATAGAGATATGAAAATAGGATAATAGGAAGATTGAATAACGTAAGAACCAAATGGACAAAACCATCAGTAGAATGAACTGACTATATGTTATGAGGTTTTGAAGAAAAATAAGGATGCATTTTATCAAAGTATTTCCTTGAATTGCCAACATATAGATAATTTATGATTTTACTGATGGAAAATTTTCATTTATTCCATGTCATCAACTCAGCTATGTTGTGAGATATAAATAAAAAATGTAAATGGGGTGTAATTGGAAGATACCTCAACTGTTTCACATGATTTTTTTTACTTTCCTTGTTTTGTCTCTTTAAAACCTAAATCTCTAAAAGTTGGAAAATTAACTAATGATTCATAATCACTATAATATATGATGAATTCATATTAACATGTGTGAATCTTCTATAAACTAATAGCAAAAATCATAGACCAACCCCTTACATTCATAGAAATATGTAGGTAAGGTATTTCTATTTGGAAATAATGATTTAACCAAAGATAAAATTTGATCACAATAACAATTTTACATTCCCAAATCCAATTTAATATCCATAAAATTTGTAACATCTTTCTGTTTTCTCAACTAGAATCCTAGATATAATGCCTTCTCAAAAAAAATCAACAAATTATAAAATTGAGAAGGTTCTGATTCAATAATTAGAATATTATTCCGAGTTTTTGTTTCCAAAATAGATGATCCATCTTCCTCATGTAATAAATTTTTGAATAATGGATTTGGAACAAAAAAATTAATTTTCTTCTCAATTATGTTCACTATGTTGATACCAAAAAATATAATCTTTCCAAAAACAAAAAAGTAACAAATGAAGTCCAACATTATCAAACGTTTCAAATCTACTAAGATCACATTTCATATATGGAAATTTAATTGTTACTTCAGAAATAAATTATGAATTTGATGATACAAATGATATAAATGTTATAACAACATCTCTATAGAAAGGATTGATACCAGATATGTTGGTATTTTTTTAATGATTTATCCAATCACAATCACATTATAGAAACCAGTGTCTAATTCATGAGTCTATAACTATCTAAAAATAAATTGAAATAAAAATAATTAATACTCATTATGACTAATTTTAAAATTTTATTATATTTTAATACCTTAGAATATTCTATGGAATATGATATAAGTGAGGTGCTTGGTTATGCTAGTGGAAACCACACCTATACCAACACAAATATCCCAAAGGCATTAAAAAATTGTTGGGATAGGTTCCATATACCAACGGTTCAATGAAACCATTGGTATAGGTTTGTTAATTGATGGATTTACCAATGGTTCAATACAACCATTGGTATAGGGGTGGAATTATGAAGGGTATACCATTGGTTTTAAAAAACCGTTGGTATATCTTATATATCCCAGCAGTTTTTAAAAACCATTGGGATAGAAAACCCCCCAAATACCCATGACCCTCCTGCTTCCCGAAGATCTGTCCACATTTTTCCCTAGCCATGTGCCCCTATACACATTTTTCCCTAGCCCCCAGCCTCCTTCTTCTAGAAGTAGATATGTTTCTTCTGGACAAGAGACCAATTCCACATCAAATTTGTAAGTGGTAGTTGTGTTAAATAGTTTTACTCCATTTATTTTGGCTGTTTTCATTCTATTTCGGTGTAATCTGAATTCAAATTTTTCTTTGGGTGCTCATCCTTGAAGTTTTAAGTCAATTCTCACCTCTTTAAGGTGTGTGTTTCAATGAAATTATTTCAATTTGAATTAAATGTTTGTTATTTCATTGTAAATTGATTTTTATTGAGGGGGTGGGGGGGGTGGGTTGTTCATGTGTGGTGGGGGGGGGGGGCTGTGCAGTTGGGGAGTGGGTGTGCAGTTTGAAGGTTTGGAGGGGGTGTGTGGGTTGTTTAGGTGGGATGGGGGTAGGGGGTTTCCTTGTGGGTAGGGGTGTCCATGAGGGTGGTGGGGTGTCTAATGGGGGGGGGGCTATCCATGGGGATGGGGTGCCTAGGGGGTGGGGTTTCCATGGGGGGGGGGGGGTTGTACATGGGGTGGGTGGGATATGTTTCCACCAATTACATAGCAGCCTAGCTCCCCCTTCCACGCATTTGCAGGCCCTAATCCAAACCTCTCCTTAAGCTCTCTCTTTACCCTAGGGTGTGAAACTCCTTCCACCCGATAAATATATCTTCAATACAGAAATGTTTTTTCTACGCTTCAAATTAGTAAGTTATACTTTTGTTTTAATGTTCAACATCTATTTTGTTTTGTTTTCCATATTGATTTGGCCCAAACCAGTGTTCTGTGCATTCGGTGGCATCCTATACCAAACACTTTGATTTGTTTTCTATTTTTTTCTAAATATCAAGTGTCATGATTGTGTGAATCACCTTTATTTGAAGTCCTCATACCCACTCCTTCTATGTAGAGTTTTTGAACCATATGAACTAATGGGTGCTGGTGATATGTATCCCCACTCCAAGATGGTAAATGGTAATGGATATAAGGATGGTCCAGTTGAAGGGATTGGGGATGGTTGGGGTTGTGATGTATGTGGTTTTCCATTTTTTTAGTGGTGTGATATCGTAGTATCTATGGAATTTAGTTTACTTAAAAATTGGATTTGAGTTTTGTATATATAGTTTTTGTTCAGGGAATATTGGGAAGGGTAGTGATATTGAGGATGAATTGGTTGTTGGCTAGGTGATGGATTGGAATTGTGATATTGGTTAGATTGGGTATAGGTAATTTTCAAGGTATTAAATGGGCATTTCCTCCACTAAACACCCCCACCCCCACCCCACTGGACACCCTACCATTGGATAGCCCCCCACCCCTTACACACCCCCACCCCCTTCACACCCCACCCCTTGAACAACCCCCACCCCGGGACACCCCCACCCCCTTGGATAGCCCCCCCAGACACCCCTCACCCCCCATGCGACAACCCCTACCTCCCCCCACCCCCTAGGACACCCCCATTCCATAGAAACCACCCCCATGGACAGCCCCCACCCCCTGGACCGCCCATTGGACAGCCCCCAAATCCTTCACACCCCCAACCCCTTGGACAACCCCCATCCCCTGACACCCTCACCCACTTGGACAGCCCCCCTAGACACCCCCACCACTGGAAAACATGAACCCCCCATGGAAAACCCCCCTCCCCCACCCCCTGGATACCCGCACCCCCTGGACAACCCCCACCCCCTAGACACCACCACCCCCTTGGACAACCCCCCTGGACACCCCCACCCCCTAGAGACCCCCACCCTATAGACACCCTCCACCCCCTTGAACAACCCTCACCCCTTGGACACCCCTCAAACACCATCCCACTCCTTAATTGTGTGGCCCAGTTTTTAAATTGGAATTATCCATGTAGGTTATTTCCCCTTTCCCCAATGACATTTCCTAAGTGACCCATAGAGCAATATAAATTTAATTTTTAATGTTTTGATAAATTTAATGGGTTTTTTTGAATGAAATGGATAATGCATGATGGTTTTACCTTATTAATTAATAAAATGGTTTTAAATAAAATTACCTTAAGAGGGGCTGATGTGGGGGTGGAAGGGGCTGCCCAGGTAGGGGGGCTATCCAGGTGGGGGTGGGTTGTCAAGGGGGTAGGGGGTTGATGGGGGGTAGGGGGCTTCAGGGGTGTAGGGGAGGGGGTGTTGGCTGTCCAAGGAGGGGTGTTGGCTATCAGGGGGGGGGTCTAGGTGGGATGTACAGCCGGTGGGGTGGCTTGTCCAGGAGGTGGACTATCCAGAGGTGGGCACTCCTGGGAGGAGGTGTGGGCTGTACAGGGGGTGGGGGGGCTGTCCAGGTGGGGGAGGGGGTGTGGGATATCCATGGGGTGGGGGTGGGCTATCTTGGAGGTGGAGTGGGGTGTGGATTTTCTAGGGAGGGGTGGGCTATCTTGGTGGGGGTGGGGGGGGGGGGTTGTCCAGGTGTGGGGTGGTGGGCTGTCTTGGTGGGGGTTGTCCAGGTGGGGTGGGGGGGGAATCTCCATGTGTGGGTGGGGTGGGGGTGGGGTGTGGATTTTACACTCCCTTATACACCCTACGCCCTAAACACCCCACCCCCTGGATAAACCCCACCCCCCGGGAAAGCCCCCAACCCTTTGACCCCCACACCCCCTAGACACCCCCACCCCTTAGTCAGTGTATGTGATCACTCAAATAATCTACTAAAATATTAAATATCTTCGATAAAAAAATTACTCAACTCCTCAATAATTCTACTCCATAGGTGTGCATCATCTTGTACACTCATGTATAGTTCTTTAAAGATAATTTTTTTACAAATATAGTAATTTTTTTCTTTTATATTATGATTCTCATACATAGTATTGTGTCAGTTATGGTTTCATATAAAGTGAAAAATTCTCATTTACTTAAATATATTTTCAATTAAACTTCAATATTATTGAATTTATTTTGAATAAATGACTTATAACAATTTTTTTACAGAATGGATAGAAGTTGGATGCCTAAAACTGATCGGATATCAAGTGATTTTCAAAACAATTTGAATAGTTTTTTAGATTTTTCATTTCACAATGCTTTAGATAGTGGTCACATACACTGCCCATGTTAAAATTGTTTTGGAAGACCTTGGTTGATCTCTGAAGAAGTTATATACCACTTACCCAAATACAGTATTCAAGAAAACTACTATGTGTGGTATCACAATGGGGATAAAATGAAATCTCAAATTTCCAATGATCCAAATGAGAAGACTATATTGAAGAATTTTTTATATGACCGATTTCCTTTTATTATTCATCAAGAAAAAGAAAGGATTACGAACCAATAATACTTTGATATGAGAACACATGATGTGTCTAATGAAAATGAAGATGTTTTCAGGGTGAAAAAATTGAATGATGCTGCCATGACTTCAGTATATCAACAATGTGGGAAAATGAAAAGGCCGGAATTTATAATCCGATTGTTCATGGGAAAACTATGTATGCGATTTCTAATACTTCCATCGATTACATTATTACCTTCTTTAAATACTTAGTTCTAGATGATGCAGATATTCTCTCAAACCACTATATGGCATGGAACTTTGTTAAGGAACTTGTATTTTCATGAAACAAGATTCTTTCTTGCCCGAAATATTTTAGATTATTTTGGGAGGAAAATGTTGAATGAAATTATTGTATAAAATTTGGAACATCCCACTGGAATACAAAATATGATGGAACACCATCCCGTGTGCCATATAAAGTAATGTGGCACTTTCCATTGATCCCCAAACTCCATAATCTTTTTACGTCTGATGATATATCAATAAAAATTATATGGCATGATAATGAGAGAAAGAAGACTAATAATGAGTTGGCTCACCCTACGTATTGATTTTCATGAAAGATATTTGATGCTTGGTATCCTTATTTTTTAGATGACATATGTAATGTAAGGTTGGGTCTTTGATGTCACAATTTTAATCTGTTTGCGTAGATGCTTACTTTCCAAAGGACATGGCCAGTTTTTATACACATTTATAAACTTCCTCAATGGTTTTGTATGAAAAAACCTATCACTTTCATGAGTATACTCATATCTGTCCCATCTGATTCTGGAAATGATATAGAAGTATACATGAAACCTTTAATGAAAGACTTGAAACTTCTTTGGGATGTGGTTGTGCGCACATGCAATTCATGTTTTAAAAACATATTTCATATGTGTGTTATGCTTATGTGGACGATCAATGACTTTCCTACTTATGAAATGATGTATTGATGGAGAAAGGAGGGAAAAATATCATGTCCTATTTGTATGAAGAATACACAATCCGGAAGATTGAAACACAATTGTAGTTTTAGTTTTATGGGACATCGACAATTATTGGAAATGGACCATCCATATAGAAATAATCGTCAAAGATTTCAAAATACCATGGAGAATGATGATCCACCTCATCATATGTATGGAACTGATGTGATTAATTATTTGAAAGATTTTATCTTTTCATTCGGGATGGGTCAAATTAATTTTGGAAAGAGAAATAATGTTACCACTGAAACCTGTTACAATTGGAAG
Source organism: Viscum album (assembly GCA_963277665.1). Lineage (NCBI taxonomy): Eukaryota > Viridiplantae > Streptophyta > Magnoliopsida > Santalales > Viscaceae > Viscum > Viscum album. The sequence continues at coordinate 564,757,815 of OY728153.1, read as the reverse complement.
AAGAGAAGTATCTTCTTTTCTTTTCCTTATTGGTAAACCGATTTTTTACTTCATTTTTTAGACATACTAAAAATTGAAAAAAATATGTGTGAAATGTTGCTTTAGATTCTTCTAAATGTTAAGGGAAAAACAAAATATGATTTAAGGCCTCAGTGTGACTTGGTGGATTGGGGCATCGGAATAGAATTACATCCTATGTGTATCAGTGAAAATAAATGGATAGTGCCATGTGCTTCTTATGTGATGACACCTATAGAAAAAATAAATTTCTGGAAGTACTAGAGACTATTAATGTTCCTAATGGATATTCAAGAAACATACCTAAACGGGTCAACATATGAGTGTTAAAGCTAAAATCATTAAAACTAATGATTATCACATCCTTCTGCATGAGTTGATTGCAATATAAATCCATTATCTTTTTTCCAATAATGTAAGGGTGGATGTTATTCGGTTGTTCCATTTGTTTAGAGATCTTTCTGCTAAGATTTTATCCAAGTCTTTCTTTCCAAAAATGATTGTAGATGCCCCATTAATTTTTTGTGATTTAGAGAAAATATTTCTTCCATCATTTTTCACATACATGATGCATCTAACTATCCATATTCTAAGTGAAATTCTACTCGGAGAACCTATTTATTTTCATTGGATGTATCCAACTGAAAGAAATATGTACACATTAAAGTATTACATCCAAAATAAGAATCATCCCAAAGGTTCTATCGTGAACTGTAACTGAGATGGGAATTCCACCACTAGTCCCTGTAGTGAGTATTCTATTTTGAATATATATTTAATTACCATATAATGTCATGTGATTAATTTTTTAAAAAAAATTTTCCAGGATCCACCTCTGAGATTTTATATGCCATCTTCTTCGACTCCTACTCCACCAGATTTTTTCCCTAGGGAGAATACATTGGTACCCACTCCACCTGTATAGGGTGTTCCTTTAGTTTGTGGGGATCCAGTGGTTCCCATTGATCAGACTATCGCAAGTACATTTATATAACCCTAAAATAAGGTATACCATTATTTTTTTCATTATAAAAATTGTTGGTAAAATATTTTTTTTATTTCTTAACAGATAAATCTAATGATAGTATTTGGGGGTGGGTGTGTACACGAATACATGCGGTTTGGAACTGCCGCACCGAGTTGATTGTAGACTATAATGAATAAAATCAAATGATTAAAAAAACAGGGTAGTAATGTCGGAGTTTTTTGACGATGCTAGCCAAATACTCCAACATCACTCATGTTAGCCCACTCTCATAGAGACATCTTCCAAATGAATTCAAGGGTAATTCTTGGGAAGATATATGGATAAAAAATATGTTGTATTTAATGAAATATATTATTTTTTTAATTTATATTAATTAATATTTTGGTGTCATCTTGGGTTTAATTTCCCCAATGGTGAGGGTGCATGACCAGAACATCTAACAGATTTAGGTGAGATTTGGAGATCCTATAATAATGAGTTGTATAATGGATTGTGTTCTAGAGTTGGAATAGAGTCAGAGGTGGTCCCTTTTGTTGATGACTATCCAATAGAACAGTATCGGTATATGATTATGCATTGGACGAATTCCCAGTTTAAGTTATTAATCACATTTGAGTTATTTAAATGAAAAATTTCTTGTTTTGCGTTAATACTATATTTGTAATTATTTAAATTTATATAGGAATCATCTAGAAGAAATAAAAAAACAATGAGGTTAAAACATTCCTTAACACATTCGGACGTACTATGATGCTAGATCATGAGAAGAAGCTAGTATGACAGTTGTTTATAATTTTTTTTACGAAATAAAATTTCTATTTTTCCTCGATAATTCATTTGATTACTAAAGTTGTTATGTAATTTTAGTTATGAAATTAATTATTGGTATCCCATTTTTAATTATGGTTTACTATATTCAATGTCCTTGTAGGGGGAAAATTTAATATTGAAGGATGGGTGCCTCGAGCAAAACTGTTTTCCTTGAGTCGAAGGAATAAAGATGGACGTGTGGTTAATGAACCGACTCAGTAACAGATTGTATGTTTAAATTTGTTGATTTCAAATGTTAATATCGATTTTTTATCTTAATAGTCTATTTATATTTGTAATAGGCTTCTTTGGAGGCCCTTTATTCCTAGGAAGTTGACAATGTTGGGCCAAACGACAACTTACATCAGGTGTTGGGAGATGAGCACCCTGGAAGAGTACACTGCCGAACTGGAAAGAGTATAGTCCCGATGAGCTATTGGCCATCCTCAGGTATGATTTGTAGTGCCACTAAGTTCCAGAAGGTTAAGTCATAGGCAGAACAAGCTGAAAAATGTCCATAGAGATGGCAGAACAGTCTGATCGGGCAAACACTGCATTTATGAAACTGATGGAAGTTTTACGTCAAAAACTTCTACCGAAGGCCAACATAACTTGTGATGAATATATGTATTCAATGAATACTATATATGGTCCACCATGTGGTAGTTCTAGTAGTGGTCGAGATGACAGAGAGGAGGAGGCTAAGGTGGAGGAGGAGGAGGCCGAGGAGGAGGCAGAGGACGAGGGTGAGGAGGAGGCCGAGGAAGAGGAAGAGGACGAGGAGGAGGACGAGGAGGAGTACGAGGGTGAAGAGTAATACGTTGAGGATGGAGGGTAAAATGATGGGGATGATGATGAGGACATGGGTGAGGCTGATGATGATAGTGATGGTGACAAGGGACATATTAATCTATTATATTTTTGACTGATATTACTGACATTTGATGTTTGATTATTTGTTGTGCTTGAATGTATGTGTGATTAGGTAGGTCATGTTATCTTTATTTATTTATTAGTACGTAATAAAACATGACTTGATTATTTTCTGTGACTGATTCACCCCACCCCTAGACACCCCACCCCCTGGACATCACCCCACCCCCTGGACACCCCCACCCCCTAGACACCCCCATCCCCTGGACACCCCCTACCCCCATGTATATCCCCCCACCAATGTGGATAGCCCCTCCCTCACTGGAAACCACCCCACAACTTGAACAACCCCACCCCCTTGGACAACCCCATACCCCCTTGGTTATCCCCCAACCCTCTGGAGAGACCCAACCCCCTAGACACCACCCCTCCACCTGGATACCCCCACCCCCGAGACACCCCCACCCCCAGGGACTTCCCCCACCCACCCTGGACACCACCCCACCACCTAGACACCCCTACCCCCACCTGGACACCCCCACCCCCATGGATAGACCCCACTCCCCATGGACACCATCCCAACCCTGGACATCCCCCACCCCCTGGACACCCCCACCCCCATGGACCACCCCCACCACCTGGACACCCCCAACCCGTAGACACCCCCACCCCCTGGACAACTCTCTGGACACCCCCACCCTCAGGACATCACTTCCCCTTGGATATCCCCCAACCCCTAGATATCCCCCACCACCTGGACACCCCCCATCCCACCTAAACACCCCGACCCCCATGGACAACCCCCCCCCCCCCCTCGGGACAGCGCGACGCCCATGGACACCCCCACCCCCTTGACACCCCCACCCCCTGGACACCCCCTAACCCCCTGGACAGTCCCCAACCCCCTGGACACCCCCAACCCTAGACACCATCCCACCAAGTACACACCCCCGCCCCTGGACACCCACACCTTAATGGGAAACCCCCACCCCCAGGACAGCCCCCACCCCTGGAAACCCCCCCTGGATAGCCCCCATCCCCCATGGACACCCCACCCCCTGAACACCCCTACCCCCTTTGGATAACCCCAAACCCCTAGACAGCCCCCACACCCTGGACACCACCCCACCACTTGGACACCCCCACCCCCTAGACACCCCACCCCCATGGACATGCCCCACCCCCTGGACAACCCCCACCCCATGGACACCCCCACCCTAGACACCCCCTGCCCCCTTGGCCATCCCCCAACCCCCTAGACACCCCTACCCCCAACCCCCTAGACACCCTCTCCCCCATGGACAACACCCACCCCCTAGATATCCCCCACCTAACTTCCATGGACACCCCACCCCTTGGAAACTGCTTACACCCCTTAGTCATCCCCAACCCCCTAGATATCCCCCACCCCCTGGACACCACCCCACCACCTGGACACCCCCTCCAACTAGACACCCCACCCCCATGGACATGCCCCCACCCCTGGACATCCCCCCACCCCCTAGACACCCCTACCCCCTTGGACAACCCCCAACCCCTGGACAACCCCTACACCCCTGAAAACCCCCACCCCCATGGAAAGCCCCCACCCCTGGACGCTCCCCCCCCCCCCCCCGACACCACCCCGAACTCTACCTACCCCATTGGAAATCCCCCCAACCCCCCTGGATAGCCCCCAACCCCCTAGACATCCCCCACCCACTAGACACCCCAACCCCCTGGACACCCCCACCCCCCAAGGACAACCCCCAACCCCTGGACAGCCCCCACCCCGATGGACACCCACCCCTTGGACACCCCTACCCCCTTGGACAACCCCTAACCCCTAGACAGCCCCATCCCCCCTTGACAACCCCCAACCCCTGGACACCCCACCCCCTGGACACCCCCTACCCCGTTAGATAGGCATAAACCAGTAAATCCTCTAACTGATGTCAAATCACCCATTTCTATATCATGTCATACCACATTATCCAAAAAAATTAAATCTCATCTGAACTCACCCATGCCTATGAAAAACAATTCCATATTCAAAACCTGAAACATTATTTTCTTATATAGAGGTTATTACCTTCTGAATTCTGAATTCAATTCTATATGTGTTATAGATAATTAAATATTTTATGTATTAATTTCAAAATTTTGTATTTCATAGGTTAATTGAACTGAATTTTTAATATAATTATTAATGTAATGAATTAAATTATGAATTTTGTGTTAATGTTGTATGGGTATACTTTTTGTATGTGTATATTTGCAGGAATTACCTAATGAATTATTGTTAATTTTGTATGTGTTTATGGGTAATAGATATAATATTTTCATTTTTTAATATGTATTTAAATGATTTAAGCTCTTTAATTAATCAATTTGAGCTGATTTCTATCATTTTAGTGTTTTGGTGAACTATGTGCATAATTGTGGAAATTGGTTAATTTTTGCAAATTTAATAGTTTTGTGGAGCTTCTGTATTTCAGGAATATCATTTATATTTGTGATCCAAATTGTGTGATTCCTTTTTTTAGGCTTTCCTTGATCGTTTTAATCAAATTTATCTTTTTGACCAATGTCCAATTCGACACACAATGACCCAAAAATATTTATCAAGTGGAAATAGTTTGCTGGGTGACAGAATGGACCCCACCATAATTAATGACTCATATCTCGACATAAATATGTCCAAATGATGTGATTACATATTGAATCTAAGTATTACTCAAGGAAAAAATTTCAAATTTAATTTACTGAAGAAATTATGTAATTAAGTAACCCATTGAATGCGACATAAAAGAAGAAGTTGAAGAGTCACCTCAGGCAGAAACAATTTGTCATTAGTAATTAGCGGATAACTTTTGTTAAACTTATCCAAATTAGTTGGGATTTTGAGGAAGCATTTCAAAGACAAATATAAACAACATTTATGAATAAATATTCCGGATATTCTACCATTTAATATGCTAAAATGACTCAAACTTTCAGTGGATTAATTTTGGAGGGAAATTTTCCACTCCACAAGCCTATAAATAAGAGTTTTCACTTCCATTCAAAGGGGTTCAAGAAGGTGAAAGAGGGGATTTGATGGAGTATTTATCTCTTAAAGTTCTTTATATTTTCTATTTTCTATTTTATTTGTTTCTTAATTCTCTCCTCTTCCCCATTCAACTCTATTACCCTTCACATGGAGGGGTAAATCCTTTGAGTGATCGGGGAAGGGGGAGTTTCATTTTTGTAATGTCGGAGTTTTGTGCTTAGAAGTAAAACCCTATTTTTCTTTTGAATGACTTATATTATAATTTTTTCCCAATTGTCTTAATGAGATTGTGTTTTGGGTTTGGTGTATTTTTTTTTAATATCTTTGGTTGAAGGATTTTAATCTCCCTCCGCCTAGTGCAATTTGTCTCGATCAAGCAGATTGTGTTAGGTGGTGAGTGTCCAGTGATCATTGGAACGTGTGTGGAACTGGTGAATTTTTTCTAGAGATCTAAGGAGAAAAAATTCCCAATTGGTATTTTCATGAGTTTTTTATAAATTTTTTATGAACTTCCATGTACATAGGAGTGAGTTCCACTTGTTTCTTTAACCAAGGGTGATTGATAACTCGATCGAGGAGTCTTTCATTTTTCATTCAAAATTAAGAGAGGGAAGATGATCTTTGTGAATATGATGACATTGAAAAAGGTGATCATACCCTGACCCCATCACTCTTTTAATCCATCAGTGTTCAAAATTTCATTTTAATTCCTTTCTTTGTTATTCAACTTAAACAATTTCAAAACAACATCTTCTCTTTTATTTTATTTAAGTGACAAACGTAATTCTTATGATCTCCTATATAGAGACAACCTAGGTTACCCACTTTAATTCATTTTAACTAAGGTAATATTTGTTTTTGTCACACCCCACAACATGAATGTGTCAAAACATGGTTCCATTTCTTGGGAGACTGTGCGAACAATCCATTTGTAAAAATTCGACACTTTTCAAATTAAAAAAAACATAAAAAATATTTTGCCATATTTTTATAAAATAATTTTTTATTTAATTCATGGGACAATTATCCATGAGTGAAAGAACTAGTTATTGAATAACCTTGGTCTACAGAGGATATTGTTTATCTCTTTTTTAAACAGATCAGGGGAGCTCAAATCTAAATCACCCAGGAGGATAAATTCAAGGATCTCATTCAAGATCATAAAGAAAACATTGAATACCTAGTATTGGAGGGATTGGACAGAGAATTATTTTAACTCCATGAGTATTTTCCATAATTTTTTCATTAAATGGTCAAGGTGAAACAATAAGAGGAAATTCGAACAAAAGATCAATTGCATGGACTTCAGGAACAAATACTGGACCTGAAGAGAAAATTGGAATGGCTAATGGAATATTTTCATACATCCCAAGAAAAACCGAAAACTAAACATGACCCATTAGTGGAAGTGGATTCTCCTCTCATACATGATGTTGAAGAACATGGGGATACCTTAGTGGAATTAAAAGAAGATCCATTTATCCCTTCTCAATCATTGCTGAAGAATATTAATGAAGAATAATTTCCTTGTTAATTATGTACGGAAGACCAAAAACATTGGGATGACTTTTGGAATGAGTGTGCAGAACTACTTAATCCTGCAGTTCCTCATAATGTAGAATATGTAGAATATTTGAAGGAATACACCACCAATGTGGTAGAATTTGAAGAGAATATTGAGGAGCCTAACTACCTTCCTCCATCTTCTACCACTCTACACCAAGAGGAAATTCCCACTGAAGAAGAAATTGAAGCTAATCCAATTAAGGGAGATGATATTTTCTTGACTCATTGTATTGTAATTTTATTTAAACTGAATTGAGTATCACCTCCCATTTCTTAAAATTTTCAGATTCTTACAACCATGTATTACCATGGTGGATGAGGAAGAAAGGAAGATGCACCGAAAGAGGAACAGTTGGAGCTCCCCAAACATGTTGATTATTTGTTGGAAGGAGTTCAAGAGGATATCCAACTGTCTATTCCTAAGGAAAAATGGTTGAAAGATGCATGATTTGAAGGGGAATAATTTGATATTGATTATTCTTGTTTAAATTTTTTTCAAAGATAATTATACTCTAACTTTCCCTTTGATTTTTCCAATGATTCAACATACCTTCAGAAACCACTAGAGAATAAATAAGATATTGTGAAATTATAAACCATGAAAGTGGGGGACTCATTCTTTGTCCTACCCCCACCAATAAATTTTTATTTTATTGTACTAGAGGTGGATTTATGATACTATACCCATGGTTTCATCAAAAAAAGGATGAAGTTCATGATGTAAAGAATAAGTTTTGTTAGATCATGAGAAAGAAACTTCAACAACCATTAGATTAGGGATATTCAATTAGAACTTCCCATCTGGAGGCAGTAAAACCCTAAGGCCCACTTGGGGGATTAAACCAAGATCTATCCTTATTTTCTCATCTTATTTCCTTTTTTTGTTTCTTTAAAAAAATTTCTTATGTTTTATTTTGTTCTTTTTCTTGTAGGTTTTTAGTGTGAAACACTTCGGATCATAACTCAATATTGCACTACCAATAAGCTAGGTTGTACCTCTCCTTTACACTTGCTTATTGTCGTGGTTAATTCTAAAATATTTTTACATGTTAAATCCACTTAAATGCATTGAGGAAACTGCATCATTTAAGTGTGGGGGAGGGAACCTTTTTTAGTTTAGGATTTTCATTCATTGTTTGTTTTCAAAAAAAATAAATAAGTAAAAAAATTATGTGTTTTTAAAATTTTTGTGTGTTTATATTTCGTTATTTTTGACGTGGTATTGAAACTTTTGAGCTAAAATGATTATCATTGCCATTTTTTAAACCCATGTTAATAAGTGAACCAATTTATTCCATGAAACTAAGTTTAAATGAATGATGAATATTATTTTTTTCAAGTTCAATTCCTTGGAAATTTTATGAAAAGTACTCAGATTTCTGAATCTCATGCCACATTTCACGGTCTTTATATTTGAAATCACTTTCTAGTGAGGCTTCTAAACCATTGTTGTCATATTATTTTCATTCACCTCACTTCTTGAGAGAACCATACCAGGATTTTTTTAACCAGAATTTTATTTATTCCTTTCTAAACATGAGGGTTTGAGGTACTTTTGTTTTAAATGATTGAGGAATTTAATTGGTTTGAAAGCCCCCTTTTCAAGAGAATATCTTTAATTCTGGACTTCCATGTACATTTAATCCCTGTATCCCTAAGAAACCATGAAACACTTGTTAGGTTAGCCACATTAAAATCCAATTTTCCCTATCCAACCTACTCTTGTAGTGAAATTGCATAATCTTGTTGAACATAAGTGTGGGGGAAGCTGTCTTGTGTTTTGATACCCTATTTGGTGAAACTATGGGTGGAAAATAAAATGATGAAGATAACTGTGTTCTGATGAAAAATAATTTTGTTGAAATCTCTACCTTTTCTAGAGATTTCATGATAAAATAAGTTGTGCCTTTTCAGGATCTTCTAATGGAGGAAGAAAGTTGTGCCTTTTCTTGAGCTTTCAAGAAAAATAATGTTTGAGAAGAATGAAATATTTTCTGCTGAAGTTATGGACTGTTTGAAAATTTATTGATATTTCATGATGATGGAGATTAATTTATACTAAGGGGGGTTAGTAGGATACCATACTTGAGTGAAAATTAGAATTGAGAAATTTTTCTTCAAAAAGATCCAAGCCCTCCGCATTCGACCTCAACATTTTTCACATAAAAATCCTATGAACCAAAATTCACATAAAAAATTTAAAATTTCCTCATGATAAATACATATCTATAACTCACATCTGGTGGAGAAGTTGGAGTTTGTCAAATCTATGGTGATCCTTGCATTGGTTTGGATGAGAAAAAGTTTGTTGAAAATTGATATTTAGGAGATGAGAGAATATTAATGTGAGGTAGGTGTCTTGTGTGTATTAGAGGAGAAATGCAGAGGAACAACATTTAATTATATGATTTTAGAACTTAGAATAATGGTTATGGATGAGGAATTATATCTTTTATCTCTTGGTGTGAAATTGGTGGATCTCATTGGAATGTGTTTTGAATCTTCATTGATTTGATTTTGATTATGACTTGTCCAGGAGTCCAAGTGCTAAGTGTGGTGGAATTTAAAGATATAGTATTTTAATTATTTTTCATATGTTTTTTAATTATTTAACCACTTAAAATTAATAAATTTGATCTGATTTGTATCATTTTAGTGTTTTGGTGAGTTATGGGTTTAATTGTGTAAATTGGTTAATTCTGTAAATTTAACAGTTTTTTAGAGCTTCTGTATTTTGGGAATATCTTTTATATCTGTGATCAAAATATTTTGATTCCCTTTTTTAGTATTTAAATACTCTTTTTATTTAAATTATCCTTTTTACCATGGTCCAATTCAACACACAATTTCCCAGAAAAATTTATCAAGTGGAAAGAGTTTGCTGGATGACAGAATGGACCCCACCGTAATTAATACGGCATATCTCGGTCTAAATATGTCCAAATTATGTAATTCCAGCTGTAAAAGAAAGACTACTCTGCAATAAAACCTCACATTAAAATTCATGAATAAATTAGGTCATAAACTTACCCATTACATGCGACCCAAAAGAAGAAGTTGAAGAGTCACCTCGGGCCAAAAAGATGTCATTAGTAATTCTATGATACATTTTGTTACACTTTTCCAAATTCACTGAGATTTTGAGGAATCAAGAACAAGATAGAGAGGTAAAAAATTTATGAATACAGATTTCCAATATTCGGCCATTTATTATACTATACGGACTTAAACATTTGGTGGAGTAATTTCGGATGGAAATTTTCTAATCCACAAGCCTATAAATAAGAGTGTTCACTTCCATTAAAAGGGGTTCAAGATGGAGAAAAAAGGTTTTTGATGGAGGAGTGAGTTCTTGATGTTCATTATATTTTCTATTTTTTCTTTTCTTTGTTTCATCAGCCTCTCTTCTTCCCCTTTCAACTCTATTGCCCTTCACGTGAAGGGGTAAAACCTTTGAGTGATCGGGAAAGGGGGAGTTTCAATTTTATAATGTTGGAGTTTTTTGATTAAATGTAAACCCCAATTTTTATTTAGAATGAATTGTATTCTCATTTTACCCCAATTATCTTAATGAGATTGTGTTTTGGGTTTGGTTTATTCATTGTTAACATCTTTTGTTAAGGAATTTTAATCTCCCTCTGCCTAGTGCAATTTGTCTTGATCGAGCAGATTGTGTTAGGTTGTGAGTGTCCAACGATCATTGGAACGTGTGTGGAACTAGTGAAACTCTTCTAGAGATATAAGGAGAAACAATTCTTTATCGATACTTTCCTTAGTTTTTTAGTAATTGTTTATGAACTTCAATACACATAGGGGTGAGTTCCATTTGTTTCTTTAACCAGAGGTGATTGATAACTCGATTGAGAAGTCTTTAATTTTTCATTAAAAATAAGAGAGGTAAGACGATATTTGTGACTTTGATGAAATTGAAAAAGGTGATCCTACCCTGGCCCCATCACTCCCTTCATCCATTAGTGTTCTGCATTTATTTTTAATTTCTTTCTTTATTATTCAACTTAGGCAATTTCAAAATGACATTTTCTTCTTTCTTTAATTTATGTGGAAAATGTAATTGTTGTGAACTCCTCTCTGGAGACGACCTATGTTACCCAATTTACTGCATTTTAACTTAGGTAATATTTGTTTTTGTCACACCCCACAACAGGCACGTGTCAACGGGTTAATTAAATACATAACTGCAGGTATGGTATGTGTGTATTGAGAACAGGTGGAAGTGGATTACTGCAGGTGCACAGGGGGAGACATGTCTGCTGTAGCTACATGTGCATAAAGGCTATGACAATGATTTACAACTATTGGAATATATTTGAAAAGAAACCATATACCAATGGTTTCATGTCAACTGCTGGTATAGATTCTATGACTGAATTTTCCCAATGCTTTGTGAGGAACCGTTCGTATAACTCTATACCAACGGTTTGGAGAAACATTGTTATAAACACGGAATTTGATATTTCTAACAGTTTTAAACCATTGGTAAACATTAAAACCAAAGGGTTTATTATAACCATTGGTTTATAATCCATTAAGAACCCATATACCACTGGTTCTCATATAACTGTTGGGATATGTCTATCCCCACGACTTTAGAGCCAACGGTTTGGACAACCGTTGGTATAGTTTATACTAATTCTTGTCCGACCTTTACCGAAAGTTTGAAAATATTGGTAATGAATAGCTTTCCAGTAGTGTTATCAATGAATTCAAGATCCCGTAGAGGATCGTCGCATATATAATAGAAAAATTAATTATATTATATCACACAAATGCTATTTTCCGTAAATAATTGATTATATCTATAACTGTGTTTCATATGAGAAATACGAGACCACTGTTAAGTCCGGTACATGGGGTTTACCATAGGTACGACACAAAATTTTTGTGCATCAGGTGTTTGTTTACATTTTAAGTGAGGGTAACTCATTTTATAATTTTATTATAATTTTTTATAAAAAAATCATGTATCTCTAGAACTGTGTATCATAATAAAAATTGAGTAACACCGTTAGGTCGAAAATGTGGTGTTTACCCTAGGAATGACATAACATTTGTGTGTGTCAGGTGTTGGTTACATCATACAAGAGGGTAATTAATTTAATTTTTTAATTTTAATTTTTTATAAAAAAATTAAATATCTACTGAACCATGTACCATATGAAAATTTAGAGACCACCATTAGGTCTGGGATGTAGGGTTTACTCTAGGCAATCATTAACATTTTTGTGCACCAGGTGTTTAGTTATAACTCACGTGAGGGTAATTTATTTAATATTTTCATTATAATTTTTTATAAAAAAACAGGTTTCTCATGATCTGTGTATTGTATGAAAACTCAGAGACAACCCTTGGGTCCAGGATGTGGGGTTTAACCAAGGTGTGACATAACATTTGTGTGTGTAAGGTGTTTGGTTACATTGAATCATAGGGTAATTAATTTAATATATTTATTATATATATTTTTATAAAAAAAATAATTACCCTTAGAACTATCTATCATTAGAAAAAATCAAATACCACATTTAGGTCTAGGATGTGATGTTTACCCTAGGCGTTACATAAAATTTGGGTGTGTTGGGTGACTTGTTACATCACACATGAGTCTAATTCAATTTACATTTTTAATATAATTTTTATTAGAAAATAATGTATCTATCTTAATATATATATTAAGAAACATTGGAGACCTCCAATATGTCTGGGATGCGGGGTTTACCCTAGGCATGACATAACATTTGAGTGCATCACGTGTTTTGTTACATCACATACGAAGACAATTTATTTAATATTTTTATTATAATTTTTTTTAAAAAAATTATGTATCTTCCGAATTGTATATCATATGAAAAATTGGATACCACCATTTGGTCCAAGATATATGTTTTAACCTAACCAATCCATAACATTTGTGCACATCGGGTGTTTAGTTACATCTCACATGAGGGTAATTCATTTAATTTTTTTTCCATAATTTTTTATTAAAAAATTAGTATCACCTGAAATATGTATCATATAAAGAATTAGAGACCAACGTTGCATCAGGGATGTGAGGTTTACCCTAGCTGCAACATAACATTTAACTACTACAAAATAATCTATTAAAAGTGCTAGAAATGACCTTTATTAGGACTAGAAAAGCACTGACTACCAGAGCAAGATTAAATGTCATGGTATTTTATCAGTGCTAAAAAATGCTGATTAATGTGACTTTTATCAGTTCTTATAGAAGCACTAATGAAGGGATTTTTATCAATGATTATGGAAGAGATGATAAAGTGTACCATTATTAGGGATTTTAACGGAACTGAAAAATTAGTCCTTTATCAGTTCTTTTAAATGAACTGATAAATGTGTCTTTTATCATTGTTGATAAAGGGCCATACTACAATGTGCTGCAACAACACACTAAAGCACCAATGTAATGTGCTTTAATTGCACACCATAGCACCAGAAACACACCATTTATCAACAAAAACAAGTCCCAATATGTAACATAAATGAAATTAAATTTACAACGCCAATACAAGAAAAATAACAATATTATAGAGATGTCAAACATTGTTTTATAGGATTACATAAATAAAAATTATTACATACATTAAAAAAAACAATGTTACATTGTATTTTAATCCTGACCCAATCTCGTAATACTGAAGAACAAACCATTCCTTCTCAAGAAAAATAACATTCCTGTATAAGTAAAGTTTCTTATGTTAGTAATAATATAAAGAAATAAATTAACAAAAATTGATAATTTTACTAAAATTTATCATAATTTTACTAAAATATATCTTAATTTTACTAAAATCGATTTCAATTTTAAATGAAGACACACATAGAGTTATACCAGTCACACTATGCATCTAATTTTGGTGTGGATAATTCCAACATGTCTAGAATGACTTTTGGATTGTTTTCCTAAAGTATCAAATCAATCTGAATCTATTTGATCAGTTTTCAGTACGCCAATTGTCTTTTTTACTATAATGTCATTTTAAATTGGAAACACACACTTTTGAATCACTACAACCACATATTGTATCGTTTTTATTTGAAACAAATTCCTATATGTCAAAAATGACTTATGAATTGTTTTCATAAATTATCAAGAAAATTCGAGTGTGTTTGATTGGTTTTTAGTGAGTGACAATTTTTGAACTAAAATGTCGATTTAAAACTGATAACAAACACTTTAAGTCTTACCAAAAAAATCATGCATCATATTGAGGCATGGATGATTCCTACACATAAAAAATGACATATTGATCATTTTCATAAAGTATCAAAATAATATGAATGATTTTTCTTAGTTTTGAGTAGGTAAATTGTCCATTTTACAAAAAATTGATGTCAATTTTAAATAAAAATACACACTTTGAGGCATAAAAGTCATACCATGGGTCGTATTAAGGTTAAGATGATTCATAAACATCTAAAATGTCTTATGTATCATTTTAATAAAGTATCAAATCGATTTAAATGTGTATTCTTGTTTTTGAGTATGTCAGTTGTATTTTATACTAAAATGTCATTTTAAATATAAAACACACACTTTGACTAATTCCTATAACAAAGTGAATCAGTTTTATGTATGACTAATTCATAAACATCAAAAACGAATTATGAGTCATTTTACTCAATTATAAATAAAATCAAAGTTTGTTTGATTGGATTTCAGTGAGTGGCACTTTATAAACTAAAATGACGATTTTAAACTGATAATGAAGACTTTGAGTCATACCTGGCACATCATGTATCGGGTTGTAGTGTGTATAATCCTTAAATGTCATAAAATGTATTATGTACAGTTTCTGTGAAGTATAAAAACAATTTGGAATCATTTTCTCAATTTTGAGTAGCTGAGTTATCCATTTTACTAAAATTGATGACAATTTTAAATAAAAAGATGAACTTTGAGTCATACCGGTCACACTGTTCATCAAATTTAGGTTTAGATAATTCATAAACATCTCAAATGACTTGGGGATCATTTTACTAAAGTATCAAAAAAATCAGAACATGTTTCCTTGGTTTTGAGTATGTCGGTAATCTTTTTTCTAAAATGTCATTTTAAACTAGAAACACACACTTTTGACTCATTCTGATCACATCATGTATTAGTTTGATGTGAAACTACTTACTATACATCAAAAATTAATTATTAATCATTTTCATAAATTATAAATAGTCTCCAAGAATGAATTATTGGTTTTCAATTAGTGACACTTTTTAACTAAAATGTCGATTTTAAACTTATAACAGGCACATTGAGTCATACCGGGCACATCGTGTATCAGATTGAGGTGAGGTTGATTCCTAAAAATAAAAAATAACATATAAATCATTGTATTATTGTCTCAAACCAATATAAATATTTTATATTGGTTTTGAGTATGTTAATTGTCTATTTTAATAAAATTAATGTCCATTTTAAATAGAAAGAAGTACTTGGAGTCATACCAATCAAACTGTTTGTCATATTGAGATTTGGCTAACTCTTACACCTCCAAAAGACACAAAAAAATATGAACAATCAATTATAACATGATATTTAAGGACTTTTCTTTATCAAATTGTTAACACTGCATGATCCTATTTTAACAAACCACCCTTGATCAAAAAAACAATTCACTTGTATTAGAAAACAATTATTTTGAGTAATACCAAAAAATTATAAATTAAAAAAATATGAAATAATAAATTAATTATATGGACAGTGATTTTACTATGTAAACATCAATATGTACTCTGTGATTGAGTAGTGAAGGGAAATGTAAGGAAATTGATAATTTTTAACATTGCAGGGGTGAAAGGTTTTGAGGGAGAAGAAGTATATAGACGTTTTGGTGTAAAAAGGCATTAAAGATCGACAGATCACCCCAATATGAACAAAAGAATCCATCAGTATAATAAAACTACGAATATTTGGGTAATAAAAAATATATTAATTAAACATAAATATGAAACAATAAATTAAGTCTAAGGACAATTATTTTCCTATCAAAACATCATGATTACCCCTATGATTTAGCATAGGTAGTGTTATTGAACTTCTAACAATGGTAGTGGAGAGAATTTGAAATAAAGTGAAAATTGAAACATTGTATGGGTAAATATGTTTTGAGGGAGAATATTTCCATGGATGTTTTAGTGATGAAATTTAGGAGTTATGGATAGACCGCCCCAACTCGAACAAAAGAATCCACCTATATAAGAAGACAATTACAATGTGAGTATTACAAAAAAGGAAAAAATTGAACCTAAATATGAAATAGTACATTAATTATATGGACAATGATTCTACAATTAAAACATCCTGATTACCTCAATGATTGAGATGAGGAATCACCGTTTCTCTTCCTTTAAAGGTAGTAGAAGTAACTTGAAGGAAAGTGATAAATGCAACACTACAGGGGTGAAAATCTTTTAAGGAAGAAGAATTCGGTGGATGTTTTGGTACAGAAATTCATGAAAAATAGACACAACAACCCAACTCGAACAAAATAATCCATCTATATAAGAAAAATTTATTATGCGAGTAATACTAAAAAGAAATAAATTAAACATAAAAATGGAACATTTCATTAATTCTATGGAAAATGATTTTGCTGTACAAACATCAAGATAATGTCTTTGATTGAGAAAAGACAAAAACATTTATCTTCCTACAAAGTCATGAAAAATGGATAAGAATATTCTAAAATAAATAAAATCTGAAAGGAATATTAAAAATTAAATCAACATTCTATTATATAATTTTTTTATAAAATAAAGAAAGTATATAATAACATTACCTTTACATTTTTCGAAAGGGTTCCCTTCATTATCGTTTTCTCATACAAGGGATTGGTTATATCATCATGTTCAGATGACATTGTATACATGAGTTTTTAAACATTTAATTTAGAATATGTTAATGTTGTAGAGAACATATAATATTATGAGTAAAAACGTTTTATATTAAAAAAATATTTTTACCTTCTCATTTAACTCTCTTTATTTTTTTAAGGTATGATGGATTTTGTTCCTCTATCGGGAAATCAAATCCCCTCTGTGTGGTCCCCTATAAAATACAATAAATTTTCTACATCAGGTCCTACATGAAGTGATTGTGATCTCCCAATAAAAGGGTTGTCCGCGATTGAATTTTCATCTGACAAGACATTTGTTTTAATCATCTATAGGTCAATTGACCAATTAATATTTATTTGATCATAGATATAAAACACTTTATCTACTTGGGATTCCATTATGAATGGATTATCTTTTCCTCCTTACACATTAAATTTCACCATCATGAAGCCTATTTCATGAATTTTCACTGCAATTATATTGTCACCATATTTGCAATGGAAAATCGGCACTTGAAATATTGTATAATCCAACTCATATATTTATTTGATATTGCCAAAATACGAAATATTTTTATAAAAATGATTTCTAGTAATGAAAGAAGATATGTGAATCACTTCATCCAAAAGAATAACATCATTTTTTCCATCATACTACATTCATCATGTTATTTTATATAGAATATATAACCACTGATTACAAAACCAGTATAAGATATAAAATTTTAATTTGGTCCTCTGGATATAAATTAAACTCATTCAGAAATAAAATTTGTATATTTAGATAACTCTATAAATTTTATCTTATAACCATCATATAAACTTTTTATTATGTGTAATTGATATCCATCCTTCAGCCCTTGATGGATTCAAATCTCACAAAATTTATTTTTGGGATTAAATGTATGGGTCAACATCATCACTATTGTGTAAAATATAAAGGTTCAGTTGCTCCTAAACTTTCAATGTAATTGTAACAACATCTATTCCAGGAAATCCCTTATCCTATAAGGTATTCACTATGATGACTCTTTAGGATACAGATGTTGTCAACATCTGATAAGTAATTAGTAAAATATTCAATAGATTCTTCAACAATATATCATTCTATAATACAACCTTCTAACCAACATTGATTATTGACATACCCTTTAAAAATCTTCATATATCATTCAATGGGTCACATCCATATTTAATGGATAGGACAACATAGCTTAACCTCTCTAACCAAGTGAACCATTAGGTGGAATATTATATCATAGAATTATGGTGGGAAGAACATCTCTAATTCATAAAATATTTTTGAAACTTCCTTATTTGTGATGGAAAATATCATCTTGTTTATAACTTTATGATATATAGATTTGAAAAAGAAGCATATTTTAATTAATGTATGTAATATATTTTAATGAAGAATTAAACCGAAAGTAAATATAATATCTTCGTAATTCGGAAATCTTAAAGCATAATTTGTGAATATTAAATTATAAAATAACCTTTACATTATATGTTATAAAAAATAATATAAATATATAGAAATATATATTTATACACACACACACACACACACAGATATATATATATATATATATCATTATGAAATAAACTTCAATTGATAAAAATATATGTAACCCTTATAGTAAAATATCACAACATGGTAAAATAAAAACAACCCTGTACTAATTTTGAAAATAGAGAGCAATTGATAATAAATAAATATGGTATCACCCTTAATAAGATTTTTCTTAAAACAAAACAACACAATTTTGAGCAACTAAATATTTAAGGAAAACCCTTACACGAGAATATTAAAACATAATTTAAATAAATAACATTCCATATATGAATTGTCTAAAATAATATTTTACTGCTTCTTCGCACCATACCCAGATTGAGAATTGGTTTTCTAAATCAATATCCTCACTAATTTATATTTTTTATATCCAAACCTCTATTGTTTATAAAGTTGCATAAATATTTATTTAATTGGTTTATCTTAGGGCCAATCCTAATTCTCTGATATCTCAAAACATCAAAAAAACTATGCTTGTGGAGAAAGCTGAGGTATAGATATAGACAGAAAAGAAAATTGATTCTATTTTTTTAAAAAAGACCAAAATAGGATATCCAAATCAGTAGCCAAGTGAACAATGGATCATAAACAAAAGAAAAATAGCCATAGTATAAAGAACTGATGACATCGTCAAAGAAGAAATAAAAAATGAAATGACAAATACCGAATGAATATCAGAGCCTAAAGACGAAAACATAGGACTACCTTTCTAGGTTAAATAAAATCTGAGACACTCAAATCCAGATATCGATGTTTTCTTTATAAACCCTTACTACAAGTGAACATTAGATGTCAGACAATGCTCAAGCAGTTGAAGGTAGTGGGTTTGTGTGATTCGAGTGGGTTTGTGTGGTTCGATATTTGATTAACTGAGGAGCACCAAAAGTGGGAGGATTTCATGGAAATATTATGATCTTGCAATGATTTCACAACATGACAGATTTTCTAAATAGATCCGGACATGTTTATCAGCACTTTCAAAAAAGCACTGCTAATGAGTATGTTTATCAGCGCTTAACTAATAGCCACTGATACAAGGACTTTCTATCAAAACTTTTTATCCCTATTAATGGTATATCTTTATCAATGCTAAAAAATTAGTGATAAATATTCCTTTTATCAATGCTAAAATTTTAGCACTAATAAATATTCATTTTTTCAGTTCTTATTTTAACACTGATTAAGGATCTACAATTATAATTACAAATAATATTTTTTGTAAATATATATATATACTTATTAAATTTATATAAATATAAATATAGTAAATATATTATTTATTTAAATATATTTATTATAAATTTATAATTATTTAAATATATAATTATTTATTTATAATTATATAATTATTTTTTCAAATAATATTTATATCATTATATATTATATATATATATATTATATATATATAACTATATAAAATATATTCATTATTTAAGTAAATTTATTAAAAATTTAATAATTATTTATTTATAATTATATAAATACTTTTTAAAATTTTTTATTTATAATTATAAATGTATAATTTTGTAAACATAGTATGTGTATTTATAAATATTTTTATTTACAAATATTTTTATTTACAGATATTTTTATTTACAAATATTTTTTACAAATATTTTTTTATAAATATTTTTTTACAATTTTTTAACATTATTAATGAAAATCTAATTTTAAGTGCATGCGTGTTAAAAATCCGTGAAATTGAATAAATTAAAATTAATAACTCTTTTATAATATTGAAAAAAAGGATAAGTTTGTGTGCGTGCATTTTATATAAAAATGCATTAATTATGTATATATATGAAATCGATATAACACACATTTAATCTATGTTAAATTAAAAATCAAATTATATTCAATTATATGTTCAATACTCTATGAAATTATTCAGTATTTTTATTTCATATTAATTTTTAATTTTAAATCATTATTCACTAAATGTATGACAATTTAATGTAAAGAAAATAAATATTTTTTAATATATAAATCAAATTTATATACATTAATATATATCTGTATATTTAATGTATACTATTTATTAACAATATCAATAATCATCTAATTAAAAAAATGTTTACTATTTTTCTGAATTTACTTATTTTTTTAATTTGTTTAATTATCATTTTTCATATATCTATATATTTAATACATACTATTTACTATTATATATAATTTATATATAGTATAATCAATTTATTCATTTTTATCAATAATTATTTACTTAATAAATTTTGTAATGTTTTTTTTAATAAATTGATTTATTATTTGTTATTTATTTTATTATTTAATTTTATTTATTCAGACCCCTATCAGTGCTAAAAAAGAACTTATAAAGGATTTTTTTGAGTATTAAAAATATAGCACTCATAAAGGTTTAAAATTATCACTTATTTATATAGAACTGAAAAAGATTCCATTTGTCAGCGTTTTTTTCTAGCGCTGGTAAATACTAGCACTGTTCAACGCCTATTTTGTAGTAGTGTTTGTGTATGTAGGGTGTTTTTTATATCCTGCATGAGGGAAATTCATTTAATATTTTTATTATATGTTTTTTCATAAAAATTAATTATTCCTCGAACTGTGTATCATATGAAAAATATGGGAACACCATTAGGTCCAGGATTTAGGGTTTACCCTAGGCATGATATAACATTTGTGTGCATCAGGTGTTCAGTTACATCACACACACTGAAAAAATTACTTATTAAGTAATACTAATAATTTATTATTTAGAATTCAATTTATAATAAATATTACTCATTTTTTACAAATAATCATATTTCATATTTTTTCTTTTACAACTAATTAAAAATAATCATAATTTCATCAAAATTTCAAATTAACAATATCATTTTGTAATTATTGCTAATATTTATTATTATTTAATAATAATAACTAATTAATTATTATAAATTTTAAATAATTTAGTTATTAGTACTATTTATTTAAATTATTTAAATTATTATTAAACTTTTAATAATTACTAGATATTTATATCATGATTTCGTAATTAATATAAATGCATCAAATATATTCTTACTCTTTCATAAACATATATACATATTAAATCTATATAAACACACACATATATGTATATAATAAACCATAAATATTTATATATATATATGAAACGTTACACATTTTTTTAAACTTATATATATTCACATATTAATATAAATAAATAAATAAATATATATATATATACTTACATGTTTTTTTAAATATATAAATATATATATATTTAAAAAAGTACATGTTTTTTAACTTTTATATATGTATATTCACATGGTAATATATATATATATACACACACCAACAATTCTTAATTAATGTAAAGCAGTAAATAATATATGCGCATCAAATAAAAATATATTTTACTTTATAAGATAAACATTACTGCATCATGAGAATAAAATGTGAAATATGAATAAGAAAATTAAAAGAGTGAAAGCACCAATAAATAAAATGACTGCTAAAATAAATTATTTTAATTACTTAAATATTATAATTAATATTATAGTTAATATTATTTTTTTTTATAATAACAATTAATTGAAGGAATTTAATGGTTTTATGTGGTAAAAATAATTTTTTATTAAAAGGCCTATCTTTCAAAGAATTCTATTTTTTGCATATATTATGTAATTTTATCTCATTAAATTAAATTGAAAAATATTTAGAGGATTATTCCAATTATAATAATCTATGTTCAAAATTAAAAATTACCAATCATTTAATTAGTAATTTATATTAAAAATTATTAAGAAACCATAATTTTAAAAAATATATTTTATTTAGTAAAATTATTTTTTTTGATATATTACATGATTTAATTTAAAGTTTAAAATTCTTCAATTTTATAATTTGAAATTTAAAAAAGGGGCATAATTTTTGGAATCAACACATCATTAATATATGTGAATTAAAAAAAATATCAAACAAAAAAGTTTATTAAATTTAAATATTAAACAATGCGAAAAATACTTAAAAAATCAATTGAAATAACCCGTGCAGGCCTGATTAACATTAAAACAGGGAATAATAAGTTCGAAGAAACCCAAAATACCAAATAAAGCTTGTTTATCAAATTAATTTATTAACATAGGGTTTTCTCAAACTAAATCATGTAGATAAAATAAAAAACACAAAACAAATGAAAATAGAGACAAGGGGAATCCATACAAAGACGGTTCGAACCTATATCTACAAAAGCATGATTACAATAGAGTTTTTAAGAGGGGAAGTCATGAACAATCTTCTATTCGGGAGAAGAGGGAGTGGCATCATCCGAAGAAGAAAAATTGAAACGGATAGAAAGTGTGGGTGGGGCTAGGTTATAACTTTAAAATTAATCGTGTCGGTTTAATTGAAAAATAATTAACCCCACCACAAATTTATTTTTTCATGAAAATTATTTGGGACAGAAAATAATGTTCATTTAAAATACTTTCTATGTTGAGACTATTAGTGAAGAAATTACAAATTCGTCATTGTTAACTGTCATAATAGGTTTTCATGTCGGGCTGAGAAAATTCCCACCAAATGCATATATGAAGGAAAATTTATTTTGTCAAGAATAATACATTTTTCTAACAAAATAAATCTTCCATCATAAATGCTTCCATTATATAGACTATATGCAATGGGTTAATTTCATGTTGCAATTAACCCACTGCAAATAAAAGTTTTCTAATAGTGGTAACCCCATAATTGAAAATGCATCCATATGTAATGGCCATGGTCATGAACTATGTGATATAGATATTATAATCTTGGGAAATTATCATACATTAATCTCAATATGCTCCCATAGAACAACCCCTAGGTGCGAGTGGAGATGGTCGGAAGAGAGATAGTAAATGTCTTATGTCAGGAGTTGTATTTGGCTAGAGGTAATCAATTAGAGATTAGTGAAAAAGTCCACCTTTAGTGTACCTACATCCCATTATCTAGTAGGTGTATTTTGGGATGAAATATCATTTGGATATGTGGTTCAACTATAGTCAAAATTATGAATCTCAATACCATTGTAAGTCCAATCATACCACCTCAAACTGATGTATTTAATATATTATGTCTTCTATATCCCATATCTCATAACTTCTCATGTAACCTCTAGATCACCAATCTCCATACCAAAATATCAAGTATTCTTGACCACCACCTTGAACCAAAGTCCATATAAAGTACTTAAAGGATAATTAGATGATCCCAAATGTGTTAGATGAGTTTTTAAAAACTTTAAATTGGGGTTCTATTGAGGGGATTTATCCCCCGCCTGATTCACAAGTCCTAGAAACCAGCCACGTCAATGATCTGTCCATTCATTGATACCACCATCAATTACTCAAATCAATCATAATGGAAATGTTCTAAGAAAAATCAGTAAAAACATCTTTGAGGTGGGGAACCACGAACAATAAAAAAAGACCAAGAGGAACATGTGGGGAAATAATCCTGGGAAATAATTTTTTAACATATCTATCATCCCCAATCAATTGTGAATAAGTGACAGTTTGAGTCCTAGAACCATTGAATATATCTTGTTTTTAAAAACCACTACTATAATTTTCTCTATTGACCTCATATATTTGAGAAGGTAAATTCAATGATATAATTAAAAACACCAACTATGGATATGGAATCCCAGTCTGAGAGGTTTATTTTAGTAGTTCCAATTAGCCCATGACCTCCCCATAAATATACAAAGACAAAGAGAATGACCCGAAATACATTTAAAAAATGAAAGTACCATGATATCGTCTCAAAGTCAATGTGATGCACCCTAGTGAACTGCACTATCGATTGGTGATAACTATCATGTCCAATCCCAATGGGGCTCGTGCGACAACACCCCAAGACCGCCTCCAATATGTAATTGGATGGAGATTTGGTATGAGTAGGAATATACCTAACATGGGAGGTCTTACCTAAAGTATATGTACACACAAACATATCAAATCCCATGCAATGTTACAATGTAAAACATCTGATAAACCATGAATGTATACATTTAAATACCACAACCAAAGTATGGAAAAAAACAATGGAAAGTAAATAGTTCCAAATACAAACCCACCATAAAGAGTATAAAAGTAATTGCAACCTGAAATAAAATTCGGAGACTGCTGTCAAGATAACTGAAGGAACACACCTCGGCTAGTCCAGATCACTAAGCGGTGCCTGGTCTTGGTCCTTCTTGAAATAGATCAAAAGATCTATCATCAGCAAAAGACATGTCACGTGTGGTTAAAGCCCATGTAGGGGTGAGTATTAAAGTACCAATTAGGAAACCCCAAAATAAATAAGAAGATAACAACAAGAATAACAGTCATATCTATATAGATATGTGTCTACATCACATATAACAAGAATATCTGGATAAACTCAACAAAGACACATAGTCTCAAGGTAATGTCACAATATTAATGTCAACTTGGATTCATTCTCAAAGGTTCTATATAAAACTTGTCTAATAGAACACACTCTATGAGTTATATAATAGTGACGATGTCCATCCGAGAGGTCATGCTCATCAGGTATCATCATAGTAAGTATACACTAAATGTATGAAGAGATATGATACATGAATAAGGGTTACAACCAAGTCTGTGAGGGGTATACTAACAACTCAATATGGAATAACCAGCTAAGTGGATGATTGACACCCATGTAAAGTTGGTCCCGGCGATACCAATAACTCCACCTAGGGAAATTATATGATAGAGGATCTGGCTTCAGGCCTCAAAAATGATTCCAATAACTATGTCCAAGAATTCATATTGAAAGGATCAATAGCCTATTTGTAGGATTCTATTCCATGTCAGAGTACACAGTGTGTAATATCATATGTACTCATGACCGTGTTTGTGTCCGGTTTTCTAGGTCCATAAATGACTATCCATGCCCATGCCCAAGCTTGTGTACTATCCCAAGTACATGACATGCTAACTAGTAAGGGTTACACACCGTGTGAAAGGGTTGCACGACGTGGGATACATAATATCATATGGAAACCCTAGTTGCCAAAGTGAAGGTCCCAGACATTGTTTATCTATTTAATACACATGGTGTATTAATAAATTTTCTAGATATCCAAATCTATATTCTACATCTACTCCTACACCTATGGGTTTCGATCATGCCACCCACCTTGCCGGAAAACATGAATTTGTGGTCGGCCGACCGTCCTATCATTGAACACTAGGATCTAGCCTGGGAATCCATTCTAAAAAACATCCTCACACATGAATCCATCATCACATGCCTATGAACATGAATTGGGTATCCCAAATCCATCTAATCTTCCATTTATTCCATTATCTCATAATCAATGTGTCATATCGATCCTAGATATATGATATCGAACCTTTGCGCCAAGAAAAGGGTGCACAACATTTTATTTACCGTTATTTTTTGAACAATAGGCTAATATATTTTTCTAGGATGAATGAATAGATTTGGAATAATAAATAAATAAAAACATGATGAACAAACCTCATCCATTGTTTTTGTTGTCCTTGATTAGTTTCCATTATAATTAAGGATAAAGATAGAACTAAATAATTACAAATCAATTTCACAAAATCCCAAATAAATCTAACCCGTACCCTCAATATTCACAATACAAAAACAAATCGGTTAGTTTAATTATTCATCTTCATTATAGGAATCATAAAATGGTGATAAATCCAATAAAAATAACATCATACTTTGATTTGGATGGATCACTAAAAAATAATGAATCTGCATCAGTTTTGTTTGTGAGATCCTTTGATTGTGTTGCACACTGATCACTAAACCATGATCTGATTTTCATCAACCAACAGAGTTCCTCCAATGATCTCTAATGTCTCTCATCAATTTTAATGGTTATGTTGCTAACCTTGTGATGTTTCCATACTATTGTATTTAATGAATAGTATTAGGTCTCTATGTCATTAAAGATTAAAAAAATTTAATTAATTTATTTATTTTTTATCCATGTCTGTGAGGAATTTTACACAAACAACCTGCATTGATAATGGTTATGTCATTATTATGTCAAAAACTCATGCTCTAAACACAACAGTTCCCACATATTTCTAATATGGGTCTTTGTTTAGAAGCTATTCCACTTTTTTCGGAAAACTATGCATACATGTTATTAAATATATTTAATACATTTCAAACATTTATTCTGGGAACATAAGGCTTTGAAATGACATGTAGTCGTAGTGGATGGTCGCAAAAATAATCCATATAATATCCAAAAATAGTACATGGAAAATATGATTCGTTACATTATCTCCACCTTGGGTCTTTACGTCCTAATAATTAGAAAAGGTAACTCTATCGTTGATTTCTATCTCACTCCAGTCAATAATGTGTGATGGACCGTACATGTACCTCCTCAGCTGCAACATTTCTAATACATCGTGTACCCAGTCTGACTACGGAGAAAGATCTAAGTGGTACTCCACCTCACCAAATCAATGATGTATCTAACAAGGGATTATAATTCTTATAGATATCTTGGAACCCTGAAGAAATATCAATAATCCATGTCAAGGTGAAACCCATAAGAATATATGGCCCCCCTCCTCTAATTCCAAAGGCCTCCATCATCTATCCATATAAGACTTCTGATAGATCTATACAGTCTTCATATCCTCTTTGTTGATCTGAACCTTATTATTAGTATCTCACACCAACTCTAGGCCCATGAGTGCTAACTCTCCTATGTCGGTCCAAGAAAGTGGGGACCTGAAAGTTCACCCATACAAGTCCTTGAAAGATTCCATAACGATGGTGGAGTGTTCACTATTGTTTTACACAAAATCTACTATGGGTAGGTGATCCACCCAACTATGGCCAAAGAACAACATGCAAGCTCGCAGCATGTCCTCCAAAACCTAAATAGTCCACTCTATCTAGACATTAGTCTAGGGGAGAAAATTCATACTCAAACAAAAATGAGTGATAAACTCCACCTTTAATACCTTCCATATCTGATATGTGAATCAATCATCATGGTCATAAATGATCGTTGAGGAAATTCAATGGATTTAGACTATCTACCTCATATAGAGTCATCCCAAACTTTTTACTAAACTCTGATTCTGAATAGCTAATAAGTGGGATTACATGGTATTTCAGTGTATGATCACTTAGATGGAATTGTGTCTCCTGGACATATGTGGTAGCCCTATTAAAAATTCCATTGATATACCATCACAATTCTACTATGGAACCTTAGGGGGTTTATTTAAACCTGTTATATCTTATTTCTCATCCTTTTCACATGTTGACAAGTAAGGCATCGATAGAAAAAAATGAAACTTCCTTCTTCATCTCTGACCACCCATCTAATGTTGGAGGTCTCAATACAACATTTACACACATGGATGCGCAACCAAAGTATATATATGAAAATATCTCAGAACCTCCTCATGCAATGTCACTGTTACCATAATGCATCCTTTGAAATGAAAAACATTCTACCATCCTTCATAAAATTCATTAGGAAAATTTCCAATGGATTGTGATTACACAGGGTCTCACAGTCATCATCCCCAAGATGTGCCTCTCTAGATCAGTAAAAAGGAAAAGGGGAATAGATGATAAACTGATTTCTCATTTGGTAGGGTCCCCAAATATTTACTGAGAAGACTACCACTAAAAACTCAAGATCATGGGTCACATAGTTCATATAATGATTCCTCAACTGACATGAAACATATGAAATCACTACCTGCCACCACACCAGAACACAACCAAGTACTATTCTTGATGCATCGTAGAAAACAATGTACTCAAAAACCACCTCTATAAATCTCAAGATGGGAGCACTCGTCAATATCATTATCAACTCCTAGAAATCCAGTTGTCACCTATCCATCCACAAAAAAGGATTCCCATTTTTATTAAAATATTAAAATAGAGATTTTATCATGGAGAAATAAGGTATGAATCTCCAATAATAGCCTACCAATCCAAGGAATCTCTGAACCCTCATCATGCTCTTGGGGGGCTCCCAAGATTACACTACCTTGACCTTTTCCATGTCAACTACCACACCATGTTATGAGAAGACATTTCCCATAATATGGAAATCAAAAATCTAGAACTGTAACTTTGAGAGGTTCCCATAAAGTTAGTTCTATTGGAGTAGATACAAAACTGTCCTAAAGTGTCTTGCATGATCTTCCTCAAACGGAGAGTGCACAAGGATATCGTCAATGGGAACTACCATGAACTCGTCTAATAAAGGATGAGAGATCCATTTCATGAGTCCCATGAAAACTTATGGATTTTTTTCATGCTAAAGGGAATCACCAATTAATCATAGTGATAGTAGACACATCTGAATGTCTTCAATAGTATATTCTCACCCCATACTTGAAACTGGTGATATCCTGATCTGAGATCAACCATATAGAATCATCATTACCCTATCAAATGAACAAATAGTTCATCGATCCTCGATACTGTATACTTTTCCTTTACAAAAACCTTTTTTAGGCGATGTTAGTCCACACATAACCCACATATTCTATCCAAATTATTTGATAACAATGCTAGCGCTACCTAGGGTGAAACATTGGGTATAACAAAGTCATAACTCTGAAAGTCCTCCAACAACACCCTTAACCTTTGAATCTCTAAAAGAGACATCTTATATTTTAGTTAACATATTAGGGTCATCTTGGAGTTTATATCAATTCATAATTAAATTCTCAGATGGGAGGTAAGCATGGAAAATCATCAAGAAAGGCATCCTCATACTCCACCTCCATGATAGGGAACTGAAAACTCATTACCTCTACTACTCAAAGGTTCATTATAGAAAACTAATGAGTTATAATATTCACCCCCTATGCATGATCCCATCTTATTCTTCTTGGGTTTCATTTTCACCCAAAAAGGAAAAAATGGTCCCATCACTGCAAACACATCGCATCCTCCATCTAAAACAGTCAATATGGGAATGAATTATAGACAACCATCCCATACATAAAATGAATTCAAAAGGCCTAATCAATGCTACAAATATATCTCAATAGAAACTCTCACCTACAATAGTAAGGTTAAACTTATGACCCCAGTATGTGATTGGGGAGTCATTTCTAGTAGGACTCTCTAAATCAAAGGTTGGAGCCAAGGGATCAACCAAAATCTCAATGTATTGGATCAGATAAGAGTGAATAATGTGATGAATGAAACTTGTTTCTACTAGTACCACAACTAAGTTATGAAAAAATAATACCTTGAATAATCCATAGAGCCTTTGGGTCATAAGCCTCAATTTCCTAAATCATTCCCCACCCATTTCCTCCAGCTCCTTAAATAAGGTTTGGAAGACCTGGTGGTTATTGTTGTAACAAGTCGAAGAATCTACCACCACTAGCTACTCTCCCATCACCTTTTACACATCTTCCACCCTTTTTACCTGCCTTATCCTACTGTTTCCTCTACCTTGGCGGTCCATCAACTATCTCCTTATCAGTCGTATGATGGGTTTTGAAAATAATGTCCAAGATGCCCCCTTCTGTCACATGAGTAGAACCAGTTATATCTAGGATGACTAAGCCCATCCTATGATCCCTAAACCACAATACCTATGTCATATTACCTCCACTTAAAACACCTCACATGTCCAAGTCCCTGAGACTTATGTCATCTTCCTGCTTCTGAAGTCTCTACTCCTATGTACCCTTAGTCAAAAACCACTGTTTGTGGATACCCATCTAGGAAACTCTCAACAACTAAAGATCAATATATCACCTCA
Source organism: Viscum album (assembly GCA_963277665.1). NCBI lineage: Eukaryota > Viridiplantae > Streptophyta > Magnoliopsida > Santalales > Viscaceae > Viscum > Viscum album. Next base: position 564,727,317 of record OY728153.1, on the reverse strand, counting down.
ACATAGGTAGGAATGTACAAAGGTATAGTGTTGGCTTAGATGTCTCTACATAGTTCTCTCTTAATGTTCTGATCCCAGAAGAACTGATTATGAACAATAGCCATCAGTTCCTAAAGAAGTTGTTGAACCTCGATGAAAACTCATCTACTATCATACTACCCTTCTAAATCTATATAAGATCCTAGGTTCATATAGACCCCAACATAGCAATATATAATTGATCTATAAAAAGTCACTCGAAATCAAACCATGCTAGAGTTTCCTTATACTAATACTATGTCACCAAACCCCACCATCATCTTGATAATCTACAAATAAGGATCGGTTAAAGAAAAATCATCTAATCTACTGGTGTCCAAATAAGACAAAAAATCTTGTCAACACCTTAATCAAGTCGTCATCCACTTATGGGTCATGCTCTTCTTGAAATCTGAGGGGTCATTGTCACTAAAACTCATGAAGTGGACTCAACCTATGCACCTTGCCTAGTGGTTTCACTAGTATCATATTCTACACAAAAGGAGGTGGTATAAATAGTGAACCATCTAGAGGTAACACATCGGGAATTGGTCCCTATATTGAAGCCTAATCATTGAGGGGTCATCCTCCCGATCCTAATGTTGAATCCTAACTGACATACATTTTAAAGCTATCATGAAATAAAAAATATGTCCCACAGTCAATGAATATATCTAGAGATGAGAATAAAGAAGGACATGGAAACTAATTACAAGTTATATATGATGCATGTACCATTAGGTTTCCCTACAATAAGTTTCTACATGTACATAGTTGAAAGGCAGGTGATTAAAGTCCTGGTATATGGATACATTAGGCGTCACACCAACATTGGAGTCCTTATCCTAAAAAACAAACTCAATACACTTAAAACTATTTCCCCAAACCAATCTCACAAACTCTAGTCTTAAGGTAAAAAATCCTGCTCTAATAACACTATGTAATGACTTGTCCCAATGGGGCCCATGCCGTAACTTCCCATGCCTGCATCCAATAGGATAGGGCCTAGAAACTAGTGATGAGTATGCATATCACTAACAGGGTAGACATTAGCCTTAAGTACCTATACACATGCACAAGTATCTAAGACCATGCATTGCTGAAATTGTAAAACAATTGATAACCCATGCATGGATACATCAAAATCCCACAACCAGATTATTATAAATGTAATGGAATTTAAACATGGCCAAATACAAGACCACCAAAATGAGTCTGAAAAAAAGTCCAACATGATAGTTAATATGGGGACTATTATCAAGATATCCATAGGAACACACCTCAGCCTTTCTATCTCACTATGATTTTTCTAGTCCGGATCCTTCTAGGACTCTGTCAAAAGGGTGATCATCTGCACAATACATGACCCATGTGGGAAAATCTTGTGCAAGGGTGAGCATAAAAATACCCATAAGGGCACCCTAAAACCACTAATAAGATAAAAAAATAGTTATCTCTACATAGGTATATTTCTATAGCATATATAATATGAATATCCAGATATACTAATCAAACACACATTGACTCAATGTAAAGTCACAACCATAATGTCAGCCTAGTTTTATTCTTGAAGGTTTCACATATCACTTATCTAGGATAACACACTTCACAAGTCTGATAACATAGATGAAAGTCATCTAATAGGTCGTTCTTTTTTAATCTCTTCATAAGAAGTATACACTAGAGGTCTTAAGAGATACAATACATATATGAGGATCACACTCAAATACATGGGGTATACCAATAATTAAATCTACAATGACCTGCTAAGTAGGGGATCAATACCCATGTTGTATTATTTAGGATGATACAAAGAACTCCACTTAGGATAAGAAGATGGTAGATGATCTCACTCTGAGACCCACATAAGGATTCCAACAAATATACTAATGAATTTATGTATAAGAGATCACTATCATATGTGTAGGACGTGAGTGCATACCAACCCGCATGGAATGGATATACGAAATGAACCACAAAAAACATTTTCCATGAAACAAAATACAAGGGTTTCAGGACTTCTTTGACGGAGTACACAACATGTACTAGTAGTACATGCTGTTTCCCTTCGACACCGAATCTTTCCCATGTGTCCCAGCTTGTGCCCGTGTCCATGTCCATGTCAGAGTACATGATATTTCAGAACCCATACACTCACGACCATGTCAATGTCCAGCTGGTTGTGTCCATGTACGACTAGTAGTGCTCGTTCCCATGCCTCTGTACCATCCCAGGTACATGTTGAGCTAATTGGGAAGGGTCACCTGACATGTGCAGGGTCACACACTATGTGATACTTAACATCACTAAAAAACCCTATCCTCTTTTACGAGGGTCCCACACAGTGTGTAGCTCCACAATACACACTGTGAGTTTCGGAATTTTTTAGAAATCTAGAACTAGGTAATCCATCTTCTCTTACACCTCTGACCATCGATCCATCCACCCACATTTCCATACAACATGAATTTGTGGCCATCCAAACTTGTCATCATCGAACACTCGAATACAAACCCTGAATCCATTTGAAAAAAAATTCCCTTACACATTAATCCATCATTGCACACTAAAGAACATGAATCAGGTATCCCAAATCTATTTATTCTATTGTCACTTCCATTGTCTCGTATTCCCTTTGTTGTAAAAATAATGTATCTATAAATAAAACTATTGAACCAATAAGTTGGTGTATGATGTCTGATTTAAAAATATTTATCATACCAGGAAACAAAATATTTTCCCACGATGAAGGAAAAAATGGGGAAGAAAAAAAAATAAAAAACACAAGGAATAAATCTTGGAAAATTTTCATGTTGTCCTTGATTTGTTTTTGTAAGAATGAATAACAAATATTTGAATACATAATCCAAAAACAATTCCCCCAAATCAATAATAAATCTACCCCAGAACCACAATATGCACGATCCGCAAATCAATTCGTTAGTTCGTTGATCATGGCAGTTTTATGGATTATAAAATGGTGATAAATTACAGAAAAACAAAATCCTATCTCAAATTGGATCGATCACTAATGAAGAATGAATCTGCATCATTGTTGTTGGTGAGATCCAATAATTTTGTTGCATACCGATCGTGGAACCTCGATATTTTTTCATCTTCCAATGGTGTTTTGCCAATGATCTATAATGTATCTATTCAATTTTTAGGGTTATGTGGTTACACCTAAAAATTTCTCATAATAATGTATTTAAATAAGTGGATTAGGTCACTACATCACTACGGAGTAAATAAATAATTTTTATTAATTTATTTTTTATCCACATCTATGATGAATTTTCCAAAAAAACCTGCTCTGAAAAAAATATTATGTCACTCTTATAGTAAAACTCATGACCTGAACTCAATAGTAACCTCATATTTATGATTCGGGCCTCCATTCAGAAGTTATTCCACTTTTTTAGGAAAAAAGTATGGGGATTTTATTAACTATATTTAATATATTTCACGAAGATATTTTTGGGACACCAAGCCTCAAAATCACACACCGTCCCAGGGAATACTCCCAAAAATAATGTATACAATATCCAAAACAATGTATGGAAATATAAGTCATTACAATTATAATAGATGCTTGAGTATAGTGTACCACTGATCACATGAATCCCATGGCACTCTATTACTAAGGAAAACATTGAACCATATATACTATTCGATAATAAGAAGTAGTTGTGTTCCTATAACAACCCTTGAAACCCAGTGAAAATTAGATCCAGTGAAACTATATCAAGTTAAGAGAAACCAAATTTATGGTACCTATACTTAAGTAAATTATGATTATCCCAAGTGATTTATGCTCTAAACAATGGGGGAATAAATGTATTCATCATTGGAATCTCTAGAGAATCAAAATTAAATATTCGTGGGGGTGTCCAGATGAATCTAACTTCTACCACTGGCACAAATCTAGAATGGTAAGAGGAACAAATGATAGAAATAAGGTACATAACCTCTGAGATGAAGAACATCATAAACCATATATTGGTCTATTTTGTACTACTAGGTTTTTCTTCCCTACCTTCTCTTCATGTAACACATGACTCCAAAAAAGGAATAAGGTTTATAGGATCACCAGTAGACCCATCATACCAACTATGGAACACCCATGAATTGGATTCATTTACAAAACATCATGAACTATATTGCTCCCAATACCAATAGCTCCCAAAATTGGACAAGGACATGGATTCACCACATGATAGGTATAACTTTGTGAATCAAGAATTACTTACCACCGAGAGAGGTTTCATGAACCATCCATGATGCCCCATCCACTCCAAGATAGTATGAAAGTAGTGGTACACATAGTTTTCGATCTAATGATTCCCCATCACCAGCTATTAGTTTTCCTTCCAAATATTCCCAGTGACATCAATTGAATGTACTCATGAGACGTCTTCCCCATGATATCGTTACATAACACATAACACTACCCCACCTTCATTCACTTCATCTGATCCCCAATTAATACATCATATTTCACATTATATATAGTTTATAGTTATCATAAAAACTGATATGCTGCTATAAATGGTACTATAATAGCCCAGTTAAGTTATAGAAACTCAGTATCTTTATCTTAAATCAACTTAAAAAACCACATGTGATGATAGATAACCATCGAGGTTGAACCGACATCTCCATTCATCTAATACTTACTTTCCACACCTCCCCATATAATTTCAATGACAATATACCTCTAAAAAATAATGTAAGATTCAATTCTGGTGCCCTGAGTTCCTTTTAGTGCATACCCCCACCATAACACCACCTCAACCACGATTTCAATTCCAATATAGAAATATTTAGTAGGAATAGAGATGTGTAATTAATTGATAGGGATAAAGAACTGAGCCCTCACAGAACTATTAATGGAATGAAAATAGAGTAACCATCTTTGAGTACATTTATCTAAGATAACCACATCAAAGAGACCATGTAACTCAATGAAAAATCCAATAAAATGACCCACTCATATTTCAATCCATACGTTATCTGCATAACCATATGAAATTGGTTCACATGTTGACTACACATGCATGGCCTTCGGGTCGCTTCCACCTCTTACATTATGGATCCTAGTTTCCCCATTCACACTCTATATTGACACCCTAGGATGTTCATCTACTTATTATTGTCAGGGAGGGAATCAATAGGTTGAATCCATAAAGAAAAAAATGGTTCATAAATTTAAAATTTTGATAAAAATATTCTAAACTAGTGTTACTTTTTATGCTGTGATGAACCCATTCAGAACTAAACTAGCAGTATAATGAGTCATGAGATGGATGAATATACTATGACAATTCATGATGATCATATTGAATTTCTACTTGTATTGTTCAAGATCATCCTAGTAGTATGCACCCATCCAGTCAATGGATCATGGATATTCCATCTGATTTACATGATAAATTGGGAGGATTGGTGGATAATAAGAGTTTCCATGATATTATGAAAATGGAAGATGGCTAAATCCATGATATCCCTTTTCATGAGAACCTGATTAATTATTTGAAAATTAATGATGGTGTATTTGTAAGTGAATCATTTCAAGATTATATTGTTCAGGTCAGGATTGTTCCCATCTTTTTAGAAAAATTTCCATTATCCCATCAATTCCTTTGGGTTCCAAAAACGTGTATCACTCATTTTCAAATTCAACCATGTTTTTCATCTTTTTATTTCAACATTAATACTGGTTCATTCATTAATCACTAAAAAGGGGGATCCTCGGTACATAATGTAGTGAAATTATTTTTAGAGATGGGTTATGATTTCATTCGTGTTTCATTTAATGTTAATATAAAAGGTAAAATCATCAATGTACAACAATGTTTTTCCCCTAAAATATCATTAAATTTTTATTTCTCATCATTTAATAATTCCCTAAGTCTAGTTCCATTTAGATATAATGTAACTAGTCACCTTTTCTAAACATGGTAGTTGTAATTTTTATTGTTCATTGTCATTGAATTATTTTGAGTTCAGAGATATGGGCATTGTTTTTTAAGTGTCTACTTACCTGAAGGTATAAAACTAATGTTAGAACCAATACTTGTACTACTCAAGATAATCCCACATTATTCAAATTAATTTATCTTGATCAAACACTTATTTTACAGTATGATGGTTGATTATAGTTTAGTCATGATCTTGAGTGGTTTCACATGAAAAATGCTCATACTGAAAGACTTTTTCAATTTGACTAGTGATCTATGAACTCTGTCAGTGGTGCTAGTGTTAACTAGGTTGGAAATTGGGGTAGATATTGTAAAAGATCATGTTTTTACAATATTAATTCATATATACTGAAATGATTCTCTAAATATCCATAAATTCTGAGTGTTGTCCCCAAGCCCTTCTCATTGACTACCCAATCCACCCAATAATGATACATAGATCATGGTATATGGGAGGGAGTATTTCATTATCATTGATTGTAGAATTATAAAATCATTGTGACTAAATGAGTGGTCATTTATTGTTTTAGTACAATCATGGATAGTAATTTCCACATATAGAGACATTTCTTTTATTGAACAAAGAGGGGTGTTTTTTGAACTTCAAGTAAAATTGAATTCTAGCTAGTCATGGAAGTTGAATCCAACACAATTATTGGCATCCTTCAAGTGGTCGATCTTGGGAAATGGGTTTCTTGGCATCACATGTCATATTATCAAGTAGTGTTATGTGTTGGGAATGATAGTTATGATGCAAATATAGATATGGCTTGAGTATGGATCATAGGGTTCGAATACACTATTCTAATATGATCATATGGGATTATTTAATGCATCTTCTAAGTGAGTGAGATAGTAAAATTCGATCGATGATTGGGGAGGGTGAAAAGAAATCTTGGAGTAGTAAGGTTGGGGTATGTGTAGGGAATGGAATTGTAAGGTCTTGGGAATGGAAAACATATCCACTCTTGACACCACAATCTATGGTGAGCTGGGATCAATGAACCATTACACTGTCCTGGTGTTTTTTCATGGGTTTTCAATAATATAGAAGGGGTAGGGGTGGTGGATCACAATTTAGATATTTAGAGGAGAAGAAACATCAATTACTGAATGATTAGACAATTGTTGTTGATATTGAAATAATATGTCATCTCAACACTCCTATAGAACTTTATTTCTTTTCCAATGCGAATCAATCAATCATATTCTTGGAGACTTGGTCCTTTACCTAGTTTTTGTTTAGTACTATAGCTGGTCTCTACCATTTAATTATTGATTCGTCGCATACTAAATTTTTATTCTGTGTTTGACTATGTAGAAACCTTGATGAGATATATTGTTGGGGGATGGTTTCTCTGATATCTTCATTTGAATGGAGTGAGTATGTTTATCTTAGTCATTCATGTGAATATCTTTCATGGTCTCTATCATGATATTGTTTGTAGTTCTCAATAATTTTTTTGGTGTCTTGTTCTATTTCTATTATTCTTATTGATTGGTAAAGTGTTTATGGGATATGTTCATCATTGGGGGAATATGAAGTCAAGTCTCCCTGGACTCATGGTTTGGGCGACACACATTCCAGTAGTGGTGGTCCATGAAATTATAAAATCATGGTTTAATGGATGAGAAAACATGGTAAGATTATACCACAATCATATTTTTCTCTCTAATTGGGAATATTAAGTTGGAATCTAATGTGATAGAAAATTAGCATACCGTGGTGAATTCTTACCCTAGCCCTGTACATAGTGACCATCATACCCCATTGCTGGTTGTGGCCCGATGCATCAAATTTCACCTATTTCTCATTTCTAGATTGATAGTTACATTGTATATCTACAAATCCAAAAGGATAGTTGGGTTTTGGGTGAATTTTTGAATGATGTGGTACTCATGGTCTTCTTTGATTCATGCTACTAAAATTAACATTTTCCAATGCGGTGAAGTCATAAAAAGGTAGTTGTAGGGGTACCTGTGGATGGATTTTGTTGACTATACTAATATAATGCCACTAATCAACATTATTTGGGGAATCCATGGATCTGTATATTTAGTACATCAGTTCATAAATTGGGGAGTGTCATCAGAGAGTGTGCTCCAACCATGTACAACTTGACATCACAGCATGGAACCTATATGATTGACTGAAACTTTGGAACCACACAGCCCTCCCCAGACTCATGGGAAATAAGGCCCATTGAATTACATGATCGATGTGTTCTAGCTACCTTGAGGTCCACTACATCAATAGGATATTCACCATATGGTGAACTGACATGGAATTTAAGGTAGATAGTCTGTCCTTGAATTGTGGTGAACGATGGAGAGAAAATGGTATTTTGGGTTCAAGGTAGTTGTGTATGAAAATGAATCTTTGGGTATCAATGGTTTGTAATTATTGACATATATACCTCGAACCCAAATGTAATTCTACTTGATTTCGAGTGGTTTATGTTGAATAGTATCATTGAGGACATTATGTATTAAAATGTTTAGGACAAATGGTGATAGATCAAATAATGTGAGAATATGTAATATGGGGTTTTAATGATTGGATATATATCCATATATAGATGTGCATTAAAAAGGGTTGAATAGGACTTCAGATCATCAATCCACTATAATTTTTAAATTGAATGATTTTTGGCCTTCAGATCTTAATCTTATAAATAGAAATACCATGAACCTCATATCAAGAAAAGGGGTGAAGGTTTTTCCATGAGGGACTCAATATTTTTGTACTCTACCACCAATATCACCATGTACTACCACGACACCCCTTGTAATGAAAACTCAATAAAAATATATGAAATGGAAATTGTCATGAAAATGAATAATGGGTCTACTTGTCCACTGAAGGGTCTTAGGGAATACACTATGGTATAGAGGGTCAAGATGTTCTTTGGGGTTGAATTGGTGGTGTTAAATTTGAGGATATCAAAATGGTGATGTTGGTAAGGTCATTTCAATGGTCAACATACTTGTGTAGCTAAATAATTTTCTAACCGTTTAGTGTTTTGACTTGGTTTTGATGATCCAACTATAAACTCAACCTCAACTCATACCTGGTCAACTACTATAATCTATCTTTCTAGGATGCACCCATGACCACAATATCATTGAAAATGTGTAGGAATCCCCTTGGATTATACCTACTTGACCTATACCTACTTTAGTATAGTGTTGAATATGATCCAAAAAAGATGTAGTGAAACACGAACTAAACTGGTCATATGACTATGAGAACATTGCACTGATTGGGCCTAATGGGTTCTATTTGGCTCACTAATAACATACTATTCGTGTTTGTGGGGTCATATGGATTAGGATAATAAAAAAGGGTTGAGAGAGTTGATGGATTAGTTGGTGACATTGTGTTTGGGTCTATGTGACTACTATTTCACCAACATGCCTTAAAGATTTATGGGGTCATACCAGTGGGAAGGACAAAAGTTCAGACATGAACCCTATTCCCAATGGAAATTCTAAATGTTGAATGGATTTGATCACAATTCAGTAGCCTTGAATCGGAACCCTGACTGTTGAGATGGTACCACTACTATGTTTGGTAGTTCATCTTATTACACTAATATGGTCAAATGGTGTCCAATAGTTTTTTGGGTTGTATGACAGTGGATGATCTACTCAAGAATGAAACCATTAATAGTAAGGGGTTATATGTTGTTGGTAAAATGGGAACATTGACATACCTCGTCAATTATAAAGGGTGGTGTAGGGCCCCTGTTTCCCTCTGGAATTTGGGATGATCTCATTGATTTATGATTCAAACATTCCAAGCGGTTTCTGATGGGTTTGTTCGTAGAACCGGAAACATCCAATGATTCCATATCCATTTGAACCTACTTTCCAAAGCCAGGTGCTCATTAGTTATGGACTAATGAGGCTTAGGAATTTGCATTGGTCGAGAGGATGGGAGGTCGGACTCATCACACCTTTTTTAGGGGAATTATTGTCTACTTCGGGACTCTCTTTATAGATTTAAGTTATGTTTGTGAATCCTTATTACATTACCAAGTATAAAATGAGTTTTCATTTAGATCTGACAATCATTGATTGATATGTAGGAAATTTAGAGAATATTTTATATGTATTCGAGGTTCTTCATTGATAGAGAATCATCTGTATTTGTTAGAGATTCTTAGTCAATGGTATCCTTTGATACATAAAAGTATCTTGGTCATTATGATGACCATACTGGTTTTAAAGCCACTCAGTGGGGAACTTGAAGTTTATTGTCATTCAGAAGGACATTGATTATTTCAGAGTTGGGATCATACCCGCAGATGAGATTCCTACATATCCTTTATTTTGGAAAAGGAATCAGAACCCATGTAGTTCAAGTAAGGGAATATGGTGTTTTTGCATAATTGATGGATCAAAGAAAGATTTCATGATTACTTTTACACTCTAAGCTCACGTGAGTCATGCTCGTTGTGAGAAACAAGAGGTATTGGTAAAAACTAGACAATTTTTCCATGAAAGATTCAATCATAAGAAATGATGTGGGGCTTATGTTTGTATGACTACCCAAACAGATGAAGATTAATATTTACTTCAGGGAAGAAATCCACGAACATGGTCCATAAAGGTATATGTACTTTATGGATATTTGGATACTTTAACTTGGGGCTTACTCCTCAAAAGGAGGCCCAAATTAGGAGGGGACTTATGATTGGGTTTTACTCCTGAGAAGGAAGACCAAATCAAAAGTAAATTAGGACTGTTTAAGAGAAAATTAAGGGACTTGGGGCTTACTCCTAAGGAGGATGCCCATATTTTAAACTGGGGATTATTCCTGAAAAGGAGGCCCAGGTTAATGAGTACTTGGGACTTACTTCTGAAAAAGAGGCCCATATTAAGAGAATTATGGTTGGGGATTACCTTTAAGGATGATGCCCATATTTGTGAATTTTAAGATTGAGGCTTACTCCTGAAAAGGATTCACATATTAGGGAACTTGGGGCTTACTCCTAAGGAGGATGCCCAAAAGTAATGGGAATTATGACTGGGACTTACTCCTGAAAAGAAGGCCCATGTTAAAGAGGACTTAGGCCTTACCCCTAAGAAGGATTCCCATGTTAGGAATTATGACTGGGGCTTATTCCTGAAAAGGTGGCCCAGGTTAAGAGAATTATGGTTGGGGCTTACTACTAAGGAGGATGTCCATGTTTGGGAATTTTAAGATTGGGTCTTAATCCTGAAAAGGATGCCCAAATTAGGGAACTTGGGGCATACTCCTAAGGATGATGCCCAAAATTAATGGGAATTGTGACTGGGACTTACTCCTGAAAAGGAGGCCCATGTTAAAGAGGACTTGGGGATTACTCTTAAGGAGGATGCCCAAATTAGGAATTATGACTGGGGATTATTCCTGAAAAGGAGGCCCAAGTTAAGGGGTTCTTGCATCATAAAGGATGAGGTTGAATGAATGAAATCTCAATATTTAGTGACATAAAGATGTGGAAATCAATAGGTTTTGAGATCCATTCCACAGAATTCCTTTCAGATAACGAATTTAATCAAGAAAACATGCCATAAATGGATTTGAAGAATGTCTTGAATACTGAATCTTGAATAGGATAGGTGGAATGGTATAAGAGGGGTTAAATGGGAAAGAAGGGAACCCAAAAAGGAAGGGGCGCGCAAGTCCTGGCAGGCGCGCAGGTACTGCATGGGCACGCAAGTCCTGGTCATGCAGGTATACATGCACGACACATGGGTACTTGCACGATTGTTAACCAGTAGGCTAACACTTGGGCGATCCTTGACCAAATCCTTTAGAATTATCCTGAGGTACTTCCTAAAGAGAGGCGCGCAAGTTTTGGTGAAGAAGTAGCACGGCACGCAAGTATGTTCATTTCTCTTGGGTAAAACACCTTAGGTGCGCAAGTGTCAGTGAATTATAACACTTAAACCTTACTCCTCTTGTTTAGACCTTCCATTATAGGTAAATAATTACCTTAGAAGTTTTCGGAAGACCTAAAGAAGAGACTTGGGTGTTCAGAGCTCTATATCTAAATTCTGGAAAAATTCCACTTCCAATGGGGGGCCCACCGGGGGTATTTATAGGTTGGAGAAGACCCCGGGTGGTTATCACCTAGGGCACGCAAGTCACTTGCGTGACCATTAGGCGGTGCGCAAGTGTACTTGCGCGACCATGAGGGAACTTGCACGGCCTATGGGCAATGTTCTCCTTGTTCATCCATTTGTCGATTTTTGATGTTTCTTCAAAGGATGAATCACTTTGGACTAGGGTATTTCCCTTTTTTTCAGTTATTAGACTCTTGGACGGAAAGGAGCGTCAACAAAAGTCCCCCCCTCAGAGTTGGATCTGGAGAGAAAAGAGGATTTGACTCTAAGGTGAAAAGAAAAACATGAAATCTAGCAGTTTAATGTCATGCAAGTCAGACATACAAAGGCTAATGTTTAAGGTCAAAATAGCTTTGGCCGAATGAATTATAATTTACTCAATTCTTTGACAATTTATCTGAAAACATATTACCATACTCAAGTATGAGGGAAAATATGTAAACTATGACTTAAGAATATTTGAATTTGAGGAATGATACAAAACTGATCTAAAAGGTATTAGAAGAAGTAGTTCCCAAGAATGAAGTTACCATTATTTAACAAACCCGTTAGGGGTTTGAATTATGTAGGGCCACCTAAGGGCATTGGCTGCATAGTCAAATAAATAGAATTTTTTGGATGACAGGTCCGTTATGTAGACTACTTATACAAGGCCACCTAAGGGAACATGCTGCATAGTCAGAAAAAAGAACTCTCAGAAATTTACTTTCCTAGTGCTAAAAATCAAGTGAAAGTTTATAGAGATTCAAATTTTCCAAAGTATAGAGTTTGTTGTATGGAAAGAGGTACTTGAATATGGAGAAGATATTTCCAAACAAGATTATCAAAGAACTGGATGGATATCACTTTTACGAAGGTCTGGCCCAAACGTAGGGAAGGAGAATATAATCCATAGACATGAATACTTTCAGATCATGAAAAAGGATATGGGACAAATATGTTATGGATGGCTATTTTTGTGGATCCCTATATATTATCAAGACAGATAAAGACAAGAGGTTTTCCTTCCAAGAATGAAGTTACCACTATTTAACAAACCCGTTAGGGGGTTGAATTATGCAGGGCCACCTAAAGGCATTGGCTGCATAGTCAAATAATAGCATCTTTTGACTGACAAGTCCGTTATGTATATTGTTTATGCAAGGCCGCCTAAGGGCACATGCTGCATGGTCAAGAAAAAGAACTCTCAGAATTTCAGGCCTTTTGTGATTAAAAGTTAATAAAAGGGTTATGAAGATCTGAAAATATTTAAAGTTAAGATTACGATACATAAAGATGGGTATTGTCCAATGTATGCAGAGATACACAGATCAATTCTAACCATAATCATGTTGTGGCTGGGTCCTGAATGGAAATGTTGGACTTCACTACGTATCCCATAAGGATGGGAATCAAGCCATACGTAGTTCTTAAACTATAGTTTAACGTCATACAAGACAAAAGGATTGGAGATCTTAGTTTAGGGTTATAGAGCTTAGACCATTATAAGAAATACACAGTGTGTGTTTTCATTGGGACTTTTCAGCCAGGGGACTGAAAGAGGAATTTGGGGTTTGGCCCAAAAGACTTGGGGCTGGATTCGAGGGACACTCGAACATTCCTATGTATCCCATAAGTATGGTAATCAATCCCACGTTGTTCTAGAAATACCCTTTGTACAAATTTGGTTCGTACATGTGAAGGGTGAAAGGGAACTTTAGTGCAATGATGGTTTAAACCACGATAAAAGTTTCTGGAATTTCCATGTATTCATGTAGTCTTTGAAATGAAACATGATTAAAAATCAATGTAAATAATGATTCCCTATCAGGTGAGGGTATCAAATAATATTATAGTTTATTGTCATACTGGACAAAAGTGTTGTATAGTTTAACGTCATATAGCAAGGATGACAGTGAACCAATGTAAATATATTGATTCTAGGGGCAGTTTCACGAATCAACATCATATGATATTGAGGGGAACCGATGTGAAGAGATTGATTTTGGGCTTGAACCTTGGGAGGTTGCCTACATACCCAGCCTGGAAGGAAAGGATCAAAGTCCACGTAGTTCGATTAAGGAATGAATTAGTGATCAAGATGTCCTTAGGGACAACAACCTAAAAAATAGTTTTGGGACTTACACATGGTTAGTAGCCCAGAGAGAGTGTTATGGTTGAAGTTTTCTCTAAGGTCACGTGATTCATACACGGTGTGAGAAAGAAGAGGTAGAAACAACCCTAACGATACACAGTTTAATGTCACGTAGGACATATAAAGGGACAATGTAGTTTAAAGTCTTACAGTTAGGACTATTGGTGCAGCACAATTTAATGTCATGTAGCAGGGACAAAGTACAGTTTAATGTCATGTAGGACATATTAATGGACTTTCTGTATAGTTTAGCGTCATGTAGTTAGGAAGATGGGGACAATATAGTTTAATGTCATGTTGGACAAAAAGAGGACTGTGCAGTTTAATTTCATGCAGTGAGGACAAAATAGTACACCATTTAACATCATGTTGGACTTATTAGGAACTTTTTCATAGTTTAACATCATGTTGGATGAAAAAGGGACGATACAGTTTAGCGTCATGTTGGATGTAAGTGCGAATAGTTTATGGTCGTATGCATGGACCGTTGGTTATGCAGTTTAACGTCTTGCTAGAAGTAAGGGACTTCTATACAGTTTAACGTCATATAGAAAGGACGATGATGGGGGACACAGTTTAATGTCATGTTGGATGAAAGTGCAAATAGTTTAAGGTCAGATGCATGGACCGTGGATGGTTATGCAGTTTAACGTCTTGCTGGACGTGATGGGCAGTTTTATTGTCATGCAGGACAGTGGTACAGTTTAAGGTCATACCAGACCAATGATGATATATTTTGTGTTTATATAAAATACTACTTCAAAAATTTGGCATTGGTTGGAGTAGTGATGAGTTTTCGATCCATCAAGATTAATGAATATGCTCCATTTGAGTAGAACTTATGTATTGAATAAGGTCCTTCCCACTTTGGTTCAAGCTTGGGAGGCTTATTTCCTGGTATCATTGGAGTTCTAAGAACTAATACTAATTCCCCCTGAGTGAATGAACGAAGATGAGATTTTTTGTTGAAAGCTCGTGTTATTTGATTCTAATAGACTTCCAAGTGGTACAAAGTACACAATATTTTCTCATCTAACCGTTCCAATTCATTCAATTGATTTTGAGATTGTTCATCTGTAGATGACTGATCACAAATAGCTACTCTGAGCGAGGGTAGTTGGACTTCCATGGGCATGACGGCTTCCGTTCTATATACTAGTGAATATGGAGTTGACCGCGTTGCAGTGCGGGTGGTGGTCCGATAAGCCCATAAAGCATGAAAGAGTTTATAATTCCATGACTTCTTATCTTTATCCACCATATTTTTTAGTATGTTTGAAAGAGTCTTGTTGAAGGATTCTATCTGTCCATTGGCCGCTGCATGATACCGAGATGAATGGTTGGATTTTATGTTGTATTCTTGATACAACTTCTTCACCTCGGATGAACGGAAGTTGGTGCCATTATCCTTCAATATGGTATGAGGGACACCAAATCTGGTAATGATGTTAGACTTTATGAAGCTAACAATGAATTTAGAATAGACTTCTTTAAGAGGTATTGCCTCTGTCCATTTGGAAAAGAAATCAGTAGCAGTAAGAATATACTTAAACAGCTTGGCTGTAGCTGAAGTGTAAGGTCCCACCACATCCATTCCCCATGTGGAAAATGGCCATGAGTATTTAGCTGTATAAATAACCTCTGGAGGTTGATGAATGAAATTGGCATGTACTTGGCATGAATGACATTTCTTTGTGAAATCAATACAACCTTTTATCATTGAAGGCCAAAAGTATCCAATCCTTTGAGTCTGATCAGACAGTCTATGTCCAGACTGGTGGGAACCATAGACTCCTACATGCACTTCTTTCATGACAACCATTGTCTCTTCACCATCAATACATCTGAAGAGAACTCCATCAAAACTAAGTTTGTAGATAATTTTCTCTAGGTGATCTGGACTATCATAAAGAGTAAAATTGACCACACATCTCCGAATTTGTTCTTTCTCGGCTCTATCAGGTGGAAGTGTTCCATTTTGAAGGTATTCCCTGATATGTGACATCCATCCTGTAGTATGACCATATGGTTCAGGAATGGGAATAATTTCATTAATTTCCTCTGTTTTGATTCGAACATAAGGTGAAATTGCATGACGGTGGGCAATACTGATGGTTGTCTCGTCCCGATTTGGATCTTCCAGAGCTGTGTCTATATTAGCCAGTGCATCATCTTGAGCATTTTGTGATCTTGGGATGTAAGAAAATGTCAGTTCTGAAGGAAATTCTGCCATTAACTCTCTGACATAATCATACAAAGGTTTTAATTCTTCTTTTTCTGATGGAATAATCCCCATTGACTTGTTTGATTACCATGTCTAAATCACCTTTCAGCTTTAAGTGATTCACTTGTGCTGGATGCGCCAATTCCAAGCCTATGATGAGAGATTGGTATTTTGATTCATTATTTGTACCACCTTCCCACAATAAGAAGTAATAAGGTAACACTGCCTTTTCTAGAGAAATGAGCACAATTCCTAATCCAACTTTGTTGAATTTAGGATTTTCCATTTTCCTCCCTATTGGACTTCTGGAATAACCATCAAAATACGCTTACCATGCCTGAGGAATTTCTTGAATAGAGAAGACTTCCTCATCAGGGAGTTCAATATCTGAAGATGTCTTCCACTGAAGGGTGTTCAGCCAGGAAATCAGCCAGAGCTTGGCCCTTTGTTGCCTTTTGAGACACATACTGAATGTCAAATTGTTGCAAAATAACTGCCCACCTTTCCAGACGTCATGTAAGCATTGGACAACTAAGGATGAATTTGAGAAGGTTATTGCGAGATAACAATTGGACCTAATGATGTTTCAGGTAGTGTCTCAACTTTTTAACTGCAAAGATTAATGCCAGGCAGCACTTCTCAATACTTGAATACCAGGTTTCTGCTTCAAGTATAGTCTGAATGAGGTAGTAGAGGCTTTTTTTTATTCCCAGCATCATTCTTCTGAGCAAGAAACACACCCAATGATCGCTCTAAAGCTGTCACGTAGAGGATAAGTGGTCTTCCTTCAACAGGTGGCATGAGTACCAGTGGACTCAAGAGGTATTTCTTGAGAATACCAAATTCTTCTTGAC
The DNA here is from genome assembly GCA_963277665.1 of Viscum album. NCBI lineage: Eukaryota > Viridiplantae > Streptophyta > Magnoliopsida > Santalales > Viscaceae > Viscum > Viscum album. Next base: position 564,709,989 of record OY728153.1, on the reverse strand, counting down.
ATTCTTCAATCCACTGGTAAGTGACTCCCTTGTTCATCAATTTGGTGAAGGGTAATGTTTTTCCTGCCAAATTGGCGATGAAACGCTGAATATATGCTAAGTGTCCTTGAAGTCCTCTTAATTATTTCAAATTTCAAGGAGATGACATACCAAGGATTGACTTGGTCTTCTCAGGATCGACTTCAATACCACGATGGAGTACAACAAAGCCGAGAAATTTTCCTGAGGTTACCTCAAAAGCACATTTTAAGGGGTTCATCTTCAAATTATGTTGCCGAAGCTTGCGGAATATGACTTCCAAATCAGCAAAGTGATTAGGACGTTGTTTGGATTTAACAACCAAATCATCCACATAACATTCAACAAACTTCCCTAAAAAGGGTTTTAAGATACAATGCATGGCATGCTGTTGTGTTGCGCCTGCATTCTTTAAGCCAAAGGGCATTACCCGGTAGAAAAACACACCCTGAGGGGCTCTTAAGGCTGTGGATTCCTCATCTTCTAGAGCCATTCAAATTTGATTATATCCTGAATATCCATCCATGAAGGAAAGTGATTCCTAGCCTGTTGTTGCATCAATTAAATGTTCTGTAATCAGTACTGGGAAATCATCCTTAGGACAATTCCGATTAAGATCTCTGAAATCTATGAAAACACTAATTTGCCTGTTCTTCTTCTTCACAGGGACAATATAATCCAACCACTTAGGATATTGAACTTCTCTAACAAAGTTATCTTTGATAAGATTATAAACTTCAGCTTCAATTTTGGAAGCATAAGTTGGGTGTGTTCTTCTCACGACTTGATTAAATCCTCGATGTTCTTCTGGTAAACCCAAATGATGAGTAGAAACATCAGGATCAGGCCCGGGCATTTCTGTATAGTTCCAAGAAAATATATCTCTATTTTTCTTTAGAAAAGAAATATACATCTCTTTCTCTTCAAGAGTCATGTCCGCACTGATTGAAGTGGGGCATGGATCTTCTTTTGTACCCAGATTTATTTCTCTGAGTTCATCCATAGTGGTAGAGATACCCTCTTCAAATGCTGGAGGAGCATCTCTGAGATCCTCTTCTTTTTCTTCTTCATGTGTTATTTCTTCCGTTTCTACTTGCATAGTATATGATAAAGAAAAATTTCCATGATCAGAAGAGATGTCAAAATTTGAACATCTTGAAGAAGAGGCTTCCATTTCTAACCCAATTGATGATGAAGGGTCTTCCTTGGGTAATAAAGAGGAGATGATGGATTGAGAATCAACATCATGATTCACCTATGACATTGCTATAACTTATTCTGGCCTGATTGGCGAAGTATAGACTTGCTAGATTTCAGCGGATGAAATGAAGACATCTCCATTTGGGCTTCCATCACTGCTTGGTGGGTTACCAATTTCTCCCATGTTGTCTGGCTCAATTTCCATAATTGACATTATGGATCTTCCCATAAGAGTATTTTGATTTGGGTCTATCTTTTCAATTTGACTGATAGGAAACACATAATATGTACTCACATGTGTAAATGGATTTACTAGAATCTTCTCCAAACTATATGGAGCATTAACTTTGGTAATCTCATTTGCTGTGGATTTATCCCTTCCCTTCAAGTGATAGAATTTCACCTCAATTTTTTGAGACTCACATGTCTTAAACAGGTCCTTATCACCATACAATGTCCCAACTTGACCATCGAAACAATACTTGAGACATTGATGGTATGATGAAGGGATAGTCACATGTTGATGTAGCCAGGGTCCTCCAATCCAGATGTTAAAGGCTGAGTCTTGATCTACAACCATGAAATATGAATTCGATACAAGATCTCCAAACTGAGTTCTGATTGTAACTTTTCCCAGTGGTTCTTGTTCATTTTTATGATAACCTTGTAACATCATGGTAGAAAAAGATAAATTAGATTCCGTGAGGGCCAATCACCGAAGTGTACGAATGGGCATGAGGTTGACTCCTGAACCATTATCAATGAAAGCAAATCGGACGTCTATGCCATTGACCTTTCCAGATAAATACAAAGGTCTAATATGTCCATGCACAACATCATCTTCATCTTTATCAGTGAAAGATATCACTACATGGCATTCCGCATGATTATTCTCTACATGATAGACTTCAGCTGCAGCAATTTTAGTTTCAAACTCCTTAGGACTTGACAAAGCCTCGATGAGTGCCTCTCGAAGATCCTTTGATAGATTCAAAGCATCCAGAATTGATAACATGGCTGGTACTTGGGCCAGGTGTTTCAATACATCATACTTTTGATCCAGAGGTCTGTGTTTTCCAACAGGAACATGTGGTTTAGCAGGTGACTTGGAAGTTGATGCTTTGGAATTTGATGCCTCTTGTATCGGGATAGGAGTTGGCAATATTCTTGGTTTTGGAATATTAGACCGATTAGATCCATTTATTTGTTGAGAGGATGAAGGTGGAACCTCCAACCGATCCTCCAGATTAACTATGCCAGGGCTGAATTTTCTATTGGTGGAAGAACTTTCTTGTTCTTGTTGAGCTCACTAAAGGGCTCTTCCACGAGTTTCTTCTACGTACACAGTTCTAATAGGAGTAGAATTGGAATAGTGGCCTCTGAAAGATCCACGTCTTCCCCTGTATCCAGATCCTCTGGAACTTCCTCTGAATCCTCTATTTGATATAGGGAATTCAGGCTCATCAAAATTGAAACTGCGACTGGCGTATGGATCTTTTAATGGAATCATATTAACAGAACCGAAGATCAACTCTTCATCCGATGAAGACTCTGCTTGATTAACCTGTTTAGGCTGTGCCGTTTGGTGGGGTGGTTCCCATGGCTTCGAAGTAGATGGCATGAAATCTACCATAGTCAAAGACAGCTTAGGATTTTACACATACTCATCTTCTTCTAATTGTTCCTCTTTCTTGGAATTATGCCGCCCTTTTGAGGATTTTCCCTCTGAAGAGGATTTTCTTGCAGCATTCATGGTAGAAGGCACAATTGGTTTCTTCAATTGTGTTCGCAAAATAGCATGAGTTCGGTTGATCGTCTTTATGACCATCCAATCATCATATTTATGTGCATTTTTTCTTTTTACTTCATGCCACTCGCCTTCCTCCTCTAGAACTGTAGCAGTAACACATGCTACATGAGATGAAGAACCTTTCAGTTTGACTTATCCTGAGTTGACCATTTTTTTAGGAGGTCGTTGAAAACAAAAAACTCCGGGATGGGATGCCCCAACATTTGATAAAAGGGACAATAATTGGGATGGTCTTTATCTCCTTCCTTGTTTGGCCTCATGGGCCTCGGCAGCTGAACCAAATTATTCTCCAAGGCCGAAATGAATTAACCAGGAACATGTTCATTTCTAAAAGAATAAACTTTACTCTTAAACTCATCAAACTGTTTCGGTCTTTGATCTATTTGATCATATTGATGAAACGACCTTTGTTGTTGACACTCAGGAGGTGGATCCCTTCGAGAAGATGAAGGTTTTGAGGTAGAAGCAGGTACAGGTGCTTGTTTAAGCATAACTGTAGCAGTCTCTACTTTAACCATTCTTTTTCCTAGATCTGATGGAATTACATGAGATTTATCTTTACTTTGTATAATAGAATCTTTAATCTATTGAGAGAATGAAGTAAGGTATTGAAACCCTCTTGTGTATTTCACAGGGATTAGTGGTGTGCGAAATTCGTCACGCAGATTTGCCACACAGATTGGCAACAGTTCCTCTTGAGGGAGTGCTAAGCTAAGGGAATATGTTAATCCCTTCCAGCGAGCAATGAAATTAGAGACCCTTTCATTCTCCCTTTTCTTATAGTTTGTAAGATCGAAAACTGTTGTCTTTGGCAATGTTGAGCTGAATTGGAGAAGGAATCTTTGACAGAGATCTTTCCATCCGGTAATTGACTGGGATTGAAAACTTGTATTCCAGACAAATGCTGGTCCTTGCAAGGTTCGCATGAAGCATCTGAGTTTTACTACTTCTTGATGCTCCGGAGTTCCCATCATTGGATCATAACAAGACACGTAATGCGTCAAATGCTGTTCAGGGTCGCGTGATCCATTGAAAATAGGGAATACACGGTTCCCAAAACTTGATGAAGGTGAGATTGAATCTACCCATTCGGGGTAATCTCTCTTTTCTGGTTGAACCTGCGCATTATTCCCTTCTATAGTCTCTAACCAAGATGTTAATGACTCAATGGTAGTTATTAACTTTTGAGAAACATCTGGTTGAACTTGGACTTGGGCAGGTGCAATGACTGGAGTTTGAATAGGTATGGTAGTTGGTGCTGCAACTGATGGTAGCACTACCAACTGTTGTTGCACTTGACCCGTAGGATTAGACCTGTGAGGGTGTACTGATAGAGGAGGATATTCTTAATCCATCTCAGTAGCTGCAACAAATTCCCTTGGTTGAATGACTCCAGCACATTTAGGAAGAATACAACCCTGAAGTAGTTCTGCATTCAACCTCCTCAATTCCTTCATCTCTTCCTCCTGTTGCACAAATCTTTACTCTAGTGAGAGCGATTGGCCTTCTATAAAGGAAGGATATGTTACCTTATTCTTTCCCTTCCCCTTGTTTGATCCCTTTTGGAGAGGTGGAAGTGGGTTACTTGAAGGATTACCTAGGTTCTGAGTAATCCTTTGATTTCGTGTACGCACACCTTGTTCATTTTTGTCTGTGCGTACATCTTCTTGAGCAGGAACCTCTTCATCTGAATCCCCTGATTGAGCCTCATATAGTGGATCAGCAACAACAGAATTGATGAAATTGATTGATTCATAACGCATCACATACCTTATATCAGCATTTCTGTGATATTTTATTCTTCCATGTCTTTGATGAGACATTTCCTTTTGTTGATTCGATACCTCAGGAACTTCTTGACGAACCGTAATTTGGAGGGAATCTCCTGATAACTTGGATCTTCGTTCCTCCTGTGGATTCTTCCCCAATCGAGAGGAGACCGACTTTCACTGAGGAGGGGATTGATGATTTGAAAAATTCTTAGTCCGGAGGACTGGAGCAGTTCTTGCAGCCTTTTCTCAACTCCTCGAATCCTATTTGTTGATTCTGAGGGTTGGTTTAAAAGAGTCCCCAGTCTAGCAAGATGGGGTGGCTCTTGACATGCTCTCTCTGAGACTTTATTAAAATCTCTCCTGATCATGCAGACCTTAGACCTGAAATTAGCTGGATGCATCAACCTGCATCCACTTTTATCACCCGGCTCAAAAGACCATTGGATGATTTATGACATTTCTATTACTTGGTGATATGCTTGCTCCAAACGAGAGGTCTGTTCAATATTCTTGTTTGCTTGATGCATTAGTAATTCAACAACTTGTTCTCGGTATTCTTGATTTTGAGAGGAACTAGTTGAAGCCTGTTCTTGGGAAAGATTTTTATTACAAACACAGCCAGGTATTTGTGGCCGGCCATGGGCAATAACATTGCATGAAACCATTTTCGGCGGGTTTTAATGACTGGAGAGCACCATGAAATGTATTTCTCCGTGAACACCCCATCCTCTGACATAAATACCAGATGGGGCATTGGCAATTAACTGGTGAAATCTTCTTAGTGCGCCAAGGCATGAACGCTGAAGGGATCTCTGCTACTTTTCAGCCTTCGGATATCGAGAGATTGATAGAGATGCCAAGTCAATTTGACATTGTAACCCTTCTATTATCTTAACATGATTTTCATATTCATCATAAGATAATACTTTCTTTTTCAACTGACAAAGAGTTTTCCATATGTTGAGACAAATATCAAGAATTCTATCTTCCGTCAACATCTCTAGAGTGTCATACTGAGAGTTAGCCAGAGGCCAAAACATGACTGGCACTTCACCTTTTTCCAGTTGTTTTCTCATGTTCAGAATTTCCTCTTTATCATTCAATGAAGATTCTTCTACCTGATTTGACCAGACCTGGTGCTTCCTTGTTGCTTCATCAGATTCAACAAGATTGGTAAAGAAATCACTGATCAAACTAGAAGATGCATGAATTTGGGGTGGTTCGTAGAATGACCTACACCCTAGGCTATCTTCCAATTGAGAAATTATTTCACCTACTAACGATGAAACAAAAGACATGACTGGTTTCGCATTTGCAAGTGCCTCAAGATAAGAGGGATTTCTCGACACTACATTGTACACTGGAGAATTTTCTGGGAAATGTGCATCACTAATACAGAGAGGACTTTCGCAGCGAAATTCATCATCATGGGGAGGACCACCATGGTGGGTTACAGCAAAAGATGAGATCTATTGCTCCTTGGTCTTCTGACCACAGAGAGGGTTCCTGTGGCTCTCATCTGAAGATGAAACTTCGAGATCGACCGAATTTTCATGAAGCAAGCCTTCATGAAGAAGTTTCTGTTAAAGGCCTTCGGAATTAATGTTCCCACTATTGGGAAATGAGGGAGTAGAATCTTCAATTCCAACAGATTACTATCTGAGGGCTTCAAGAACTCTAGCATCGAGCAAGGCCTTGTTACAGATTGGATCTTGATCTCTTAACTGTGTTGGGCAGGTCTTCTTCTTAGATGCCTTCTTACTCGCCTTGGAAACCAGTTTATGACTAAAGTGGCTACTCTGAGCAGGTGTATATGACTGATCAGGAGAGATGGCCAGGTTAGGCAGACGATCTCTACTCAAATCAGGTGTATGTGCCTAACTTGGTTGTCCGTATGATATGGGGGAGTATGCCCCACAACCCTCTTGGACTGGAGAATATGTGTGTATCTGTTCCGGAGTGAACTGGGGATATGTCACTCCACTGCTAGGGACAGATTTTTGTGTCTTTCCCTAAGATGTTGCTGAAGCTGTTATAATATCCTGGCAAGAATCCAAAATATCAGCAGAGATTTGCTTCTTCTCTTTCACCATTGATAGAATATTCTTGGCGACTTCAGCTGCTGGAACGGGGATATACGTCCATTCCGTGCTTGGAGTAGGTGTATGTGCCCACTTCTGTCCTCCTTTTCCTGTCAGTGAATCCTGACAGTACTCAAGTGTAGGGGTAGAGAGTTGAGTCTGCCTCCTGTTTGTCGCCGGAACTTTCCGACTGACTTCTCCGAATGCTACCAAGTGAGACTGTTGGTAGGCTTGATCAGTACTAGCAGGTGTATGTGCCTAGTGATTGCACTTCGCCGAACGTGGTTGACGAGATCCATCATATGTAGTAAGACGAGCCTGCTGACTAGCTGATGACGTATAAACAGGTGTATGTTCCTGCCTATAATACTCCGCAGGAATTTCCTGGCGGGATTGGTGTGATGCAACCAGACGAGTCTACTGGACAACGGAATTAAAAAGGGCAGGTGTTTGTGCCTACTCGTTGCTTGCCACTAAGTTAGGTTGTTGGACTTATCTGAAGATGACAGAGATGAGAACCTGCTCACTGTTAACCGGATTTTGCCTCTGGTGATTCGCCTTGCCTGCCCGGGTTCAAGGAACCTGAGCTGAATTCCTGGAGTCGGTACCCTCATCATGTTGAGGGTGCACTTTCGCACGAGTCTCGCAGAAATTGTTAATAGGAACCCTTGGGAAGAACTCTTGTTTCTTTGCATTAAGGCCCTGAGGGGCCTGCTCATTCACCTCCTCAGAATATGGGAGTGAATGTTCATTGCGTTCTGGGGATAACGACCTGAAACGGTTGGAGACGGTGGTTAGCACCGCCTGCTTCTTGATCACTGTTCATCGTTGTCTGGACGACCGGTGTAAGTTGTTCACTTGGAGGGCTTGTCGAACAGCCTCCAGAGTTGGAATGATACCGTGTTGACGGTACTCCTTAACCAGCACATTTGATACCCAGCATTGAAGACGCTGAGTAGGTGATATCGTCCTTAGAGCAGAAGACGATCCAGAAGGAGTAGCTGTAGTGGCATTCGCAGCAGCGGTATTCACAGGTGTGAATTTAAGAGCAGCCATTTCTTAGAATGCATAAAATCTTGGAAAAGAGTGCATGTTTGATATAACAGGCATAATCAAGATAAATTCAGCCACTACGTCTTTTGGATGAGCACATATGTAAATGATTGTTTTTAATGGGCTCTCATTGAGTTTTAAATAGAATTATAACAAATAAGAAAAAACATCATTTTAACTTGGTTAAGGATTCACGTCGGGTTCACAATTTTATGTTTCCCTCTGGAATTAGGGATTATCTCATTGATTTAAAATTTAAACATTCCAAGCGGTTTCAAATGGGTTTCTTAGTAGAACTGGAAACATCCAATGATTCCATATCCATTTGAACCTACTTTCCAAAGGTATGCACTCATTAGTTTTGGACTGATGAGGCTTATGAATTTTCATTGGTTGAGAGGATGGGAGGTCAGAATCATCACACCCCTTTAAGGGGAATTATTGTCTACTCCGGGACTCTCTTTATATATTTAAATTATGTTCATGAATCCTTATTACATTACCAAGTATAAAATGAGTTTTCCTTTATATCTTAAAATCAATGATTGATATGTAGGAAATTTAGAGAATCTTCTATATGTATTCGAGGTTCTTCATTGATAGAGAATCATCTATATTTGTTAGAGATTCTTAATCAATGGTATCCTTTGATACATAAAAGTTTCTTGTTCATTATGATGACCATACTAATTTTAAATCCACTCAGTGGGGCACTTGAAGTTTATTGTCATTCAGAAGGACATTAATTATTTCAAAGTTTGGATCGTACCCGCAGATGGGCTGCCTATGTATCCTTTATTTGGGAAAAGGAACCAGAACCCACATAGTTCAAGTAAGGGAATATGGTGTTTATGCATAATTGATGGCTCAAAAAAAGATGTCATGATTACTTTTACACTCTAAGCTCACATGAGTCATGCTCGGTGTGAGAAACAAGAGGTATTGGTAAAAACCATACAATTGTTCCATGAAAGATGAAATCATAAGAAATGATGTGGGGATTATGTATGTATGACTGACCAAACAGATGAAGATAAAGATTTACTTCAGGGAAGAAATCTAGGAATAGGGTCCATAAAGGTATATGTACTTTATGGAGATTTGGATACTTTAACTTGGGGATTACTCCTGAAATGGAGGCCCAAATTATGAGGGGACTTATGATTGGGTTTCACTCCTGATAACGAAGACGAAATCAAAAGTAAATTAGGATTGGTTAAGAGAAAATTAAGGGACTTGGGGCTTACTCCTAAGGAGGATGCCCATATTTGAAACTGGGGATTATTCCTGAAAAAGAGGCCCAAGTTAATGAGGACTTGGGACTTACTCCTGAAAAGGAGGCCCATATTAAGAGATTTAATGTTGGGGCTTACTCCTAAGGAGAAATCCCATATTTGGGAATTTTAAGATTGGGGCTTACTCCTAAAAAAGATTCTCAAATTAGGGAACTTGGGGATTACTCCTAAGGAGGATGCCCAAAATTAAAGGGAATTATGACTGGGACTTACTCTTGAAAAGGAGGCCTAGGTTAAAGAGGACTTGTGGCTTACTCCTAAGGAGGATACCCAAGTTAGGAATTATGACTGGGGCTTATTCCTGAAAAGGAGGCCCAGGTTAAGAGAATTATGGTTGGGTCTTACTCCTAAGGAGGATGCCCATATTTGGGAATTTTAAGACTGGGGCTTACTCCTGAAAAGGATGCCCAAATTAGGGAACTTGGGGCTTACTCCTAAGGATGATGCCCAAAATTAATGGGAATTATGACAGGGACTTACTCCTGAAAAGGAGGCCCAGGTTAAAGAGGACCTGGGGCTTACTCCTAAAGAGGATTCCCAAATTAAGAATTATGACTGTGGTTTATTCTTGAAAAGGAGGCCCAGGTTAATGGGTTCTCTCATCTTAAAGGATGAGGTTGAATGAATGAAATCTCAATCTTTAGTGACATGAAGATGTGGAAATAACTAGGTTTTGAGATCCATTCCACAAAATTCCTTTCAGATAAAGAAGTTAATCAATAAAACATGCCATAAACGGCTTTGAAGAATTTCTTGAAGACTGAATCTTGAATAGGAGAGGAGGAATGGTATAAGAGGGGTTAAATGGGCAAGAAGGGCACCCAAAAAAGCAGGGGCGCGCATGTCCTGGCAGGCATGCAGGTACTGGATGGGCGCGCAAGTCCAGCTCGCGCAGGTATACCTATGTGACACATGGGTACTTGCGCAATTTTTAACCAATAGGGTAACACTTGGGCTATCCTTGACCAAAGTCTTTTGAATTATCCTGAGGTACTTCCAGAAGAGAGGCACACAAGTTTTGGTGAAGAGGTAGGGCGGCGCGCAAGTATGATCATTTCCATTAAGCGTAAAACACCTTAGGCGTGCAAGTGTTAGTGAATTCTAACACTTAAACTTTACTCCTCTTGTTTAGACCTTCCATTCTTGGTAAATAATTACCTTAGAAGTGTTCGGAAGACCTGAAGAGGAGACTTGGGCGTTCAGAGCTCTATATCTAAATTCTGGAAAAATTCATCTCCAAATGGGGGGCCCACCGGGGGTATTTATTGGCTGGTGAAGACCTCGATTGTTTATCACCTAGGGCGTGCAAGTCACTTGCGCGAAGATTAGGCGGCACGCAAGTGTACTTTCGCGACCATGAGAAAACTTGCGCGACCTATGGGAAATGTTCTCCTTGTTCATCCCTTTGTCGATTTTTGATGTTTCTTCAAAGGATGAATCACTTTGGACTACAGTATTTCCCTTTTTTCAGTCGTTAGACTCTGTGACGGAAAGAAGCGTCCACATCCTGAAAAAATCTGCAAAGGGAAATTAAATACTCCCATAAAATTTATTAAGGAAAGTTATGCAAGTGGGTATGAAAATTGGAGGAAAAGATAAAAGGAATCCAATTTGGAATAGGATCCAAACTAGTCTGCATAATGGTTACTGGGAATAGTCCGTGAAAGGAAAAGACCTTGAAATGATCGTTACATTGGGGGCCTATGAAACACTGGACCACGATGTGTTGGCTAAAGAACTAGGCAGTTTGCAGAATAAATGATTAAAGGCATCGATCAATGACAAGCCACATCATTGGTGGAATTGAGGTGGAGAAATTCCACCTACGAACCATGTCATTGGAGAAAAAATGATAGAGAGTTACACACATGCATACCATCCCCACGTACTGAACATTTCACAGACAATTCAAGGATAAAAACAACCCATGAACCATAAAATTCATAAAATTGGGGTGTTTATTTCTACATCCTCGAACAGGAACACCGCGAGCCTCGGTTGACCATGTCATCTGTGGGTCATATGATCCCTCCATGGGCTACTGAAAAATGCATCGTGTTCTTGTAGATACGGCCTCTTCAATACTATATAAAAGAACCCCTTGGAAAGTTGTGAAAAAGATTGGATTTTGGAAGAGTTGGGAGTCTATGGATGGAAGACTTCGAAGGAAATAAGATAGAAAAGTACGGAACTACAAATAGTTCCTAGTAGGTATAAACACAACTAAAACCCTAAAAATAAGATAGCATAATAATATTGTAAACCCACCAACATAAAAGGAGAACCACAAACCATACTCCCTTCATGGGTGAACTTCCCATGAATTGCGTGGCTAATTCCCCTTCTTCAATTCAGCATACCGTGTAGCAAATCTCTATGAGGATGAAACCATTCCTGGCATAACATTCTTCCACACAGAGGGACTCCAATGCCACATACAACAATGGTATGTGAATGGATCCCGTGTCCGCGTACCACCATGGTACACAAACCAAAGCCCAATCTACACACCACCATGGCACGCCGATCACATATAGATCTGCGTACTTCCATGGTATGCAGAACACATGCACATATGCTTACCACCGCAGTACATAGATGACCCTACCACCCACATAGAGAAATGCTATGCGGAAGGTACCCCACCCCGCATAAACAAATTTTAAATGGAGTAGGGTCCCTCTAGTATTTTCAAAGTTCATTACCCACCATTCCCTTCCTTTTCTATCCCATCCTCTAAATTCCATCCATGAACCAATCCATCGACATCAGTCCAAAGCCTCTTCCAAAGCCACTCAACCCGTATGAATGGACCATCAGTCACATCATCACACTTTTATGAGTCTACATACCCATGGTAAGAGGATTCATGAAGGTAATACCCACATAGGTATGGACTCTAGGAATGTTCTTAATTATAAATTCCCATGGTACCCCAGAGTCTAACCTTTGGATACTAACATGGACCTCCCTGTTCTAGGGTACATGGTTAATCACTTTGTTTTCCATTAAATGAGGGGTAGTGATAAGTTAATGGAATTATGATCAATTTTTCTTTTTGATGAAAATAAACATTACTCCCCTTTCCTAGAACCCATTCTAGGGTATCCCTACTGGAGTAATCCTCATGTATTTTGGGATGGACCTAATTAATTTCACTTTCATTTCACATTGAAGGGTTCATCGTTCCTCACCCTCTCCCACAATTTTCCCCCAACATCTTTCACCATAGGATCCTCCTTTTATCTCTGTAGAGAAGGGAATATGCACCTTTATTGATTCTTTCACATTATCTTTTTTATCACACCAAGCATGAATCACATGGCCTTAGTGGTCTGTGATAATATGACATTGGCACAACCCAGCAATGAACTATGAAAACTCTGATTCCCAACACAATCGAGATATATAAGAAGCCTTTATCTAGGCTCGAGATCTATATCATCTCACTCATGAAATGAGAGATTACATCCCCTTAAAATGGGAATCTCTCATGCATAATCCCGAATCATGTCACATGTTGAACTGAACTATGAGGTATTTGATTCCTAATCAACCGGGATACGTAGGAAGCCTCCCTGAGGTCCAAACCTAATACCCAAAGCACACTATCATTCTTCGATCCATATTCCCGGTGGGGTAATATTAATACATGAGACCATATAATTCCTGGGAATCCAAAGAAGCCTCAGCGTAAGCCCCGAATTGGATCTTTATTAGGCACCATTCTCCTAGATGTCCTTACTGTATGATGTTAATCTACACAGATGGGTCTCCGTCAAATGAACTTAAAAGGTGATGTGTCTAGTTATGTGACACTAAACTACATGGGTTTTGATTCCTCTCAAGAGGATACATAGGAAAACAATCTCATGGGTTCAATCCCAATATGGAGGCAACTTCTATCCCCCTGGATGATGATAAAATCTAGACAGCCTCATCATGGGGCTTAAACTATCGTTGTCTCAGTAATTCATAATCCATGTGTATCCATGATTGATCTTGCAACCCAGGGGAAATATGTGAACACACTCTTTAGGAAAGAACCAAAGATTATTTAACATTTTAACATTGATTAAATCTATAAGGGATTCCTGAAGTAGGAAATAACTCCCCCTAAAAGGGTGTGATGCGCCTAAACTCCCATCCACTTGACCAATGGAGTCCTAAAGTGTCGTTGTCCAGATATTCATCCAAAGTGAACCTACCTTTGGAATGTATGACCATGAATAATTGGTACTAGGGCAGTTGGTTGTTTCTAGATCCATGAATAAAATCATTGGAGACCATCTGAGTACATCGTAACTGACATGGGTTGATTCCACAGACACATTACCCCCTTTGCAATCACCTGTCGTAATCAGGAAAATGTGGAACCTCTTTAATAACATAAAAAGTATACAGTTCCCAATACCATTGCAACCATATCTCTATATCAATATGTGGTGGGATAATAATTTGGAAAAAATAGAAATTATGAACCAGATATGAATCCTTCACCAATGTGGCAGATTACCCCACCTCAAGCCCCTTTTACATTCAAAAGGAAGAGGGCCTAGCAAGATCATCAATTTCACATGTGATCAACAAATGCTGCTTTGATTGGGTTTTTTTGTATGTATATTTCACACACACACATATATATATATATATATTAGGCATATAGAAGAGATCTATTTGATCCAAATAGAATCTCAAAAAATTTCTCATACAAGCATGTCAATGACCACACGGGCAGCCAAGTACCCAACAAAGAACATCACCCCCTCGCCTACCCAGCAACTTCAACACTGGGTTTCAAACACACTGATCAAAGTGTACCATCAAAACAAAACACTCCCTATAGTTGAAGAGAAAATGAAGGCCCTCCAATTAGAGAAATCTCACATACCATCTCTTCTGATACAAATAAAGATACAACATAGGACGAACCTACTGGACATCTCCAACCACATCGAGATTTTGTCCCTAGAAAACTAAAAAAATTACCTCCCTTATCTTATTGAGGTAGATAAGGTAAACACCAATGAATTTATACCATATTCATTGGAACCCCACTTAAGGGATACTATCAGAGGGCATCTCCATAACCAGCGTACAACCCAATATCCTCACTCTAAAGAGGATCCCATGACGAGGCCACCTACTGAAGTCCAGTGGACATGAGCCCCTCATCCTGCCTTCCGTGGGAAGTAAATTCTTAATCAGGAATAGTTTATCACCCTTGTTTATGAAGAGGATGTTCACCACACAAACAATGCGGTATATAACAGTCATGCATACAATCATTCCTCTTCTATTGAATCCAACCATGGAAATAAAGTGGAAATATATAAGTGGATGCACATACCCACTCACTCCTATGATGTCCATCATTGAAATAGGTTGGAACAATATGAGAAAAAAAACATTCCTACCAGTGCTCGTTGGTCCCACAACACAAGCAGGGCAAGAAATTATAGGCCGATGAAAATCTCTATTATTGCACAAGAAGCCTGTCATCCAAATAATATAGCACCAAACTATAATTGGACCAAATCCCTACTAAAATAAAAAAATCCCACTATCTAAATAGGGAGAAAAATTATGGGTAGTCATACAACATTGTAAGTGCATATGAAGCCCACCTTCCAAATATAGTGGAAATCAAATATAATAAGAGTTAAATTCCTAGAGATTCAAATAAATACCATGATATAAGTATAAGAGAAAATGAGCAGGTGGTAATTCATGCATGTAAATACAAATTCCACCAGCCAAATATTGTAGAAACAAGATAAAATAGCCGATGATAGACACATTATTCTTCCCCAATAAAGGAGAACCGCTAGTACCCATTGGAAACTAATGGAGGACTGGAGCAGGCATGGACTCCTTCTCTGAAATCAGAATGGGAAATCATACCCTTTCTAGAAAAATACATATCTCACTACATCCTGTTCATGGTGGAGGATAAAACATCGAGCCCAAACTATATCCTTCAGACATGTCAAGAAATCATTGTGTCTTTGGAAAAAATGGAGATGTCAAGCCAATGACCTTATATCCTTGGGTAGGGTGATCTATCAAAAAAATCAGATAATCACTCTAGAGAAGACCATCATCCATGCTTTAGTCTAGGAGGGTCGACGGACATATTTCTTGATACAAGGTCAAATGGATCAGAAACAAATACCAATTCTAACTAGGGGGGCACCAGTACAACATGGTGGCCACTCTAGGGCATGAATATATCTCATCTAGAACTCAATATGCTCATAATCATATCTTGGAGAAATCATGGGATCCAATTAGATAGGTACCCATACATTAAGGTCATTACCAATAGCAGGTGTCCCCAATTTCCCGCATGAGTGCACACAAAAATGAAATACACCAAATTCAACCAGAAAACGAAGTGAAAATTCAGGATTCTATTATAATGGAATATAGATTTCTTGGTGCCATAAAAAATTTATCAATATAGGATCGAGATCCTATTAGTTTATTACTAAATTATGGATGTGATAGAAGCAGTTTCAAATTTTCTCTCTACAATGTCGCTATTAGAATCCTTGAAGGACCTCCCCAGATCACCCATATGGGCTTACCCTGTGGGCCTAAAATGATCAATCACGAGATCCTATCTTCTAATTGATGTCAAGGTATCCCTCCCCTTGACCAAAAGATTGTATTGAAATAAGTAACTCCCCATGATGTAGTCCACTATGATGGTCCTCCCAAGGATATATGCTGTAGATATGCTTCTCCATATAGTCAGACGTCAAGCCGTGATGGTAGTCCTCTGTATAACGATAGTCACTACGAACACCCTCCCCATAGGGACATTAAGAAATGATAAGGCCCTCCCCGCGTTGAAGTACATCCTGAAGTCCCTCCCTAGAGTGTATACTATAGATACTCTCCCTACAGCCAGATCTATGACAGTAGTCCTCTCCATAATAGCATTCATTGTGGAGTCCCTCCCCTTAATGACACCAAGAAGCAATAAGCTCCTCCCCTTATTGCGGTCCACCCTAACGGTTATCCCTAGGGTCTACAACATAAAATACCTTTCTATGGATGGAAACTAAGCTATGATGGTAGTCCTCACCATCACGAAACTGACTACAAAGGTCCTCTTAGCAATCCAAATTAACATCGGTGAGAAGGTCCTCCCCTTGCTAGGTCAAATACAAGAAAACCCTCATATGTTGAGGCACTTGGAAAAATGGAGTATGAAATATGTGATACTATCTCCATGAATAGTGATATACCCTCTCAATTAGAAAAAGGCTTGGGTCCACTCTCATTTTCCAAGACACCCTCATACCATTCAAATGTAAACAAAACTCCCGCCTACCCCACTACTTGGAACAAAATCATTAAGGAGTGGTCACACCGGGTGGATCAAGAAGAAGATTCTCTGGTGGAACAACAAAAATACGTGTTTCTTATGAGAATTAAACTAGCTAGGGATGACATACCAGTGTTTTATTGGCCCATGAACACTTCTCAATTCTACATACAAAATATTTTTCAGTAGAATGTATTCATAACATTCACCTTAATATATGGACAACATTACGCTAGTTAAAAGAAATGTTTTTTCCCTATGATGGGTATATAGATCATGATAACAACTTGGGAGATATTCACCATAAAATATACTTAGAATCCCTTCTTTCTTCTTGGTGACCACAACCAGAAAGGTGAAAGAATGACCTTGGGCTGGCCTACCTTCATGTGTTGCACAAGTTGTGTTGTCTTATTAGTGAAACCACATTTGTTGTTCAAATAAGAGGATGGGGAGAACATGGAGGTCTAAAATTCACCCCAATTACCTTCTAAAAGAATCCACAAGAGGTGAAATCCTTCAATTTCATCATCCCCAAAAGATAATTAAATTAACTCCCTGCTCAAGAATGGTGGAATGCTCGATAAGAATCTGCCTTGAGTAAGTCATAGAAGTGTTAGTACTAAAGAGATAAATCCTTCAATAATATCTTAAACTAGTAAATTTAGAACATCCAATAGGATTACCATTTAAGGTAAGTCAATCAGAAAGCACTTATTATGTTCTTAGAAGTAAGTAATTCACATGCAGACCTGACAGCATATGCCGCCCACACCTGCATGGGGATGCATGAGATCAATAAATTGGTGATAGCGGCAGTTGTCATCGTAGTATGGGATCAACCCTATCCTGCATGTTTGGGGGAATTTTAAACACAAAAAACCCATGTAATTCCATAAAATATGGGGCTAGGACTTTCAATAGAAGAATGGGAAAAACCGCAGCCCACAGGGCTGGGCACATTTTACCTTAAATTCACACCCAATGGATATCTGTATTCTATTGTATGGGGAGAGAAATGGATATAACTTTCACCCATTCCATCCCATAGTGTGAATCACATACCCAAAAATGGAGGAATTCTACATGGTCATATTAGGGCTCCATTCGAGTCACTCTTCACCACGAAACCCAAAGAGTATCACAGAATGGCCGAAAAAGATCCAATAAAGTGTGTAATAAGATCTCCTACTATTCAGCAGCCAGTATACCACCCCAAATTAAGAATGAATCATTGAATTTCATTTAAATTATTACCACATACCTTTTTGGAAATAATACAAATAATGATACAACATGAGAAGATGGTTCCCCCCTAGATATGGTCCACACTGAGCCTAGATGTGTGCACACAAAAAACCAAAGATTTGTTTTAAAATTGGGTGACCCTCAGTCAATATTCCATTACCTCCCATGCGTATCCTAAACATGGAGAAGAATAAGATAAAGTTATCTGGCCCACCTCCTCATCCCTGTTAAGATGATTCCCCTATGCTTGAGGAGAGATTCACTCGACTAGAGGAAGAAATGAAAGAGATTAAGTGACTCAATGTTGAGCTACAAATAAAAAGACGTCCTACTGGGTATGTTCCTCTGGGGGAGCGTCAACACACAATTGCATCATAAATCCATCTACCTCATGGGAACAGTCCAAAAAATGAAGAAAGGATAAAAGGCCCATTTAGGGCTGCGCCAAATCCATCAGTCTACTGACCCAATCTCGACAGGATATCAAGATTTCACTCCATTAGGGAAGTAACCAGATTATATTCATGAAAATCCGCAAAGGATTCCCCTGACTGGGTATCTTCTTCAAGGTCAAAAAAATTCAACACATCCAATCATACCCCCTACTATGCTTGATGATTCTCAGGTCCAACAGGACATGCATGAAAGGCTCCGAAATACTATCAAGTTATTAACAACTAGAATGGAATAAATGGATGGATGACATGATCTACTACAACCAGAAAGAAGGCCTTACCCTGAATTGGTGAGGAACATTCCACATCCAAAAAATTTCGGGAATCCTATATTTCTAGTGTTCAATGGTTCAAGAGACTCAGAGCAGCATATAATGCACTACTCTTCTTGTTGTGATCCCTTGATAGGAACTATAGAGCATCAAGAGCAATAAAAATCAGATTATTTGTGAGAACTCTACAAGGTTCATCCTTTGTGTGGTACACCATTTTGAAATCTAATTCATTAACAAGATGGGAGGATCTCTGGCACTAGTTCCTATTCTAGTTCAGCTCAAAATTTCCCAAAACAACGATCAGTGATCTCATGAATTGCAATCAATTAGAGAACGAGGGAGTCTTAAACTTCATCAATATATGGAAAAGGTATGAATTACTCATTGAACCGATCAATATCCCAAGATGAGATTATTTCCATATGCATTGACAATATCCAGGATGAGATACGAATTCCACGCATTCCTATGAATTACACTAGTGGGTTCTATGACTTCTCCGTTATCGCTCAAAGGATAGAGGATTCCTTGCGATGAACTAATTTCATGTCCTGGGAAGCCCCATCAGCCCTAGTAAAATGAGTTGGGAGAGATTAAGTTTATTCTATCATGCTTATGCCACCCCCTATACCGGTCCCAGATCCAAGGCCTCCACAAAACCATGTAGCCCCCCTGGACGTCAGCAGCCACCACTTCCCTTTCAAGACAAGCAGAAGGGGGGCAATAGAAATCAATTTTAGGAATGTAAAAAAAATTCTACCTATTCTAGGATGAAAAGGTCTATGAGTACTTCATATATTCCATGAATTGAATCTTCCATCAGCTTCTGGATCCCAAGAGGGTTGATGAAGTAGGTCTTGATGACCATCCAGATTACTTTCCATTCCATAGAATATTGGGACACAACATCCAAGAGTGGTTTGTCTTCAAGGAACTTTTGAAAAAGATGATATATTCTAACCAGGTCAAATTGGGACCACTTCCAGTGAATGTGGCATATGTTTCCACCACTGGTTCAAACGAAGAAGGGAAATAGAAAAAAATGAACAAAAAGGGGAAAAATTTAGATAGTTGAATGAATCAAAAGATAGTTGACCAAGATCATGGAATACTCTAGACACAATTAAAAAACCATCTATGCTTCCAATGACTCTTAATGAAACAAAAACATCATCCTCGGCTCTATATTCCTCAAAAGGACAGCTACCCAAAAAGCAGGCCAATTAGAAGGGTGGAATGAAAGTGAAGTTAGATGAACATGCACCAAAAACAAGGTTGGATGTGGCACTCTCAGATTTCATACCATCAATTATGAAGCAACAGGAACCTCCCCACCAAATAGAACAACATGCACCGCCCCACCAAACATTAAAAAGGGAACTGTCCCACCAAATGGCACATCCAGAAGTGGATAATGATATAGAGACATCATCAGAAGAGGATCTGATTTTTGGCTATTTCAATTTCATCAATTTGATTTATCCTTTCTCCAATGAAGAGTATGGTTATCAACCAAAATTCCCCACACCCAAATGGGGAACTAGAAGAAGAAGCCACAAATTCCCCGGATAACAAAGGAGAAATGGCCATGGTGAAATCAAGCGTATGGTCACAACCACGCTCAAATTGTCCATGTTGCAGAAACCCATGGAAGGAACCTCCAGTGGATTTGACAGGGACAAGAAACATTCCAATACCCCCACTGGATTCCTACCAGATCCAATCATCATAGAGTATCCCTCAGAGGAAGAAAAGATGACTAATTTCCCTTGGTATGTCAGCTGACATGCCCGTCCTGATCCACAAAGGATAGAACCACCTCTAGCTCTGGTACTAACGACCAACCCATCTTCATAAAATGTTAAATCCCCTAAAGTTATTTTGAAAGAGAATCCCCATGTTGGGTATCTCTAGCCTACAGATCAGAAATATGACATTAAAAAATATTTATCTTTAGTTACAGCTAAACTTTCAATCATGCATGCACTAAATCTATCATAATATTTCAAGGAAACTATTATAGAGGCCTTGCTGAGTCCCTGGGAGTTTGAATTTGAAGTAGTTGTTACTGAAGTCTATAGGAAAAATATCAATTATGTAGAATGTCACAAAATTATATCCTTCATGGATCAAGATGAATACACCATCACGAAAGGACACATCAAAACCTTATATGTGTTTGGCACGATAAATGACATCGATATCTGAAAATTCTTCATCGAAAATGGCTCTGGGAACTACTAAAAAAGTCACTTTTATCAGGGATAAAACCCCCTTTATCAGCACTTTTTGAGCACTGTAAAGCGTGGAACTAATAAAGGGGGGTCCCTTTTATCAGTGCTTTTTTTGCGCTGATAAAAGTCAAAAAAATTGAAAAAAATTAAAAATATATATATAAGTGGGCGCACCCCCACCCCCCTCAACCCGCACGCTGCACCTCGCTTCACTGCGCCCGCACCCCCTCAACCCGCACATTGCTGCCCGCTTAGATGCGCCCGTGCGACCCTTCTTCCATTGGAATTCGAACACAGGACCTCCCCCCTTGCGCGCTGCAACTTTACCACTTAGCCATTTTTTTTGTTCTCCCTTTAATGATATATCAATTTATATATATATATATATATAGTTATATGTATTTGTATATTGATATAGATCCATATTAATATAAATTTATTTAGTTATATTAATAAATATATATATTCGTATATTAATATATATATAGATATAGTCATAATTTTTTATCCGTATATTTATTTTTATATTAAAATATATATTTATATGATTAGTTTCAAATACATTTATAGAATATGTGTTTTTATGTGTGTTTATAAATAAATAAATAAATACATACATATATTAAATACACACACACACACAGATATATATATATATATATGTATGTATGTATGTATGTATGTATGTATGTATGTATATAGTTATGAATGAATACATAGAAATGTGGATGTGAAAAGTCATCGACAATGTTAAAACATCAATAACTTCTAATCCAGAATTCCGTTTCAACTCCAAAACCAGTCAAATCGAAGAACATGAAACAATCTTCGATATGATATGTGGTACAAGCAAAACGGACATCCGGATCAGAAGTTAGAGTCGTTTGAATGTTAAAACAACCATAACTTCTAATCCAGGAGTCTGTTTCAGCTCCACAATCAGTCAAATCGAAGAAAATGAAATGATCTTTGATATGATATATGGTAAACAATTATCGGGCATCGATATTAGAAGTTATAGCTGTTCAATGGTAACAATTCGGGGTACCCCGACTAAAAACTCAGTTTTGGATGACTTCTAGGAATTTTTGGCCTTTATAAAACCTTGGATGGGTTCCTCCCATCCATTGAGATATATAGCTCATCGTAGGCTTCGATTTTATATTCTGTAGAGCTCAAACGGAGTCCCGGATCAAATGTTATGGCTGTTTGAAGTTTGAGTTGTGTTTTCAACATATTTTTGATCTTTTTTTTATTTTTTTTATTTTCTTTATACTCAAAGTGTTATTGCATGTCTATTTGTGGGTAAAAATTACATAATTATTAATTAAAAATATTTTATAAATATTTTATAAGCCTCTTTTACTAAATATCATATACATTCTTATTTGATTTTCATTCATTATTTCTAAAACATATTTAAAAAATAAATATTATATTTATATCAATATAAATAGAATTATAGCTTTATATATTAATAAATGTTTTCAATTTTTTTGATATTTTACCCTTTATCCACAATTTTTATAAAAGCGCTGATAATGGTTGGGTCTTTATCAGCGATTTTATATAAGTACTGATAAAGCCGCCCCTTTATCAGCGCTTCTGTAAAAGCGCTGATAAATGTGTAGCGCTTCCCGTGACCCGTTTTGTAGTAGTGGGGGTTAATCTACTCCCACAGAGGGCACTCTATCAGCTGGGATTCCTTGAGGATAATCTGACACCCTACACCCAACTCTATTATGATATGAAATAGTGAACAGAATTCATTGTTCCAAATTAATCTCAAACTCCAATTCAGTGACCTTGTAGTTCACCCAGAATTTATGGTGGTCTAAAATAATACGACCATTAATGCTATTATAGGGATGCACTGGCTGCATAAGCACGTAGAAATCCCCTCCTCTTACCATTAGTGACTGAAATATAGCATTCATGGATAGATTGAGACATTATGTGTCGATAAGGCATCGTTCAAGTCCTGTGATTTTCACAACATTGATGCAGGGTTCTATGAACCAATGGGGGAAACAACCTGAAACTGATTGAATTGATTGGATCACTATCTCAAATGGTTTGGAAATGTTTCCTATTAATCCCCTCAATTAGCTCAAGGAAGAATATGTACTGACAATCAATCAGTTTTAAAGAACAAGTCAAAATTTAGATACGTATTCAGAATTCCTCATGATTTCTGTTACGACTGCTTAAACTAATAATGTCCAAAGGTTCATTGACTCCCGAGATAATGAGGATGGTTAAAATATAAATACCCCCTAACCGACATTAAAACTATAAATAATTACCACCTCACCCACAGAGGAAGGAAGAAGTGTCTCTTCATTCAATGAAGATGAGGAAAATATTTTACCACTCACTGCATCTTTTCTGGAGAAGCCCCCACTACTGGCCGAGGCTAAAGAGACAACCTTACCTCTGAGACACCAAAATTGCATCTCCTCCCTCAATTATGGATAAATATATTCATGGATTTTTTCCCTATTAGAAAATGAAGAGGATGACTATGAGGATATATGGTAGGAGGAAGAAGAATACCTAAGGGATTCCCCGCTAGAATTTGAGGAAGGAATTTCCACCACCGTTGATGAACTCAAGGAAATCAACATGGGTTTGGAAGAAGACACACGACCCACTCTGGTTAGTGCAGACATTCCTCCCAAAAATAAAGATATATATGCCTATCTTCTAAAGAATAATTGAGATTTTTTATCATGGAATTATATTGAAATTACATGTCTCTATCCAGAGGTGGCCACACACCACATGGGCCTGCCAGAAGATCACCATGGTTACAGGAAAGCCTCCTGAATGATGAACCTGACACTTGCTGTCAAAATAGAGGAAAAAGTCAACAATATCATCAAAGATGAATTCATTTGAGAGGTCCAATAACTCATCTGGATTGAAAAAAATTTCCCTATCAAGAAGAATAATGGGAAGATTAGGGTTTTCATAGATTTCAGGGACCTCAACCAGTACTGCCCGAAAGATGATTTCCTAGTCCCAAAAACATAATTGTTGATTAATGCAGCTGCTGGATATGAGGCTCTCTATTTCATGGATGGAAATTCAGGATATAACCAGATCTGAATGGCCCAAAAAATATGAAGAAACCACCACCTTCAAGTCTCCCTAGGGAGTTTTTTTCTACAATGTGATGCCTTTCAGTTTGAAAAATTATGGCGCCACATATCAATGCGCAATGAACCCCATTTTCAAACATATCTTGGGAAATATTGTGGAATGTTATGTCGATGATCTAGTGGTTAAATTAGAAAAAAACTCAAACCATCTTGTGGATATTTAAACTGTCTTCAAAAAATTACAACCACACAGTCTGAAAATGAACCCCTTGAAATGTGCTTTTGGCATCACCTTATAGAAATTACTTGGATACTTCATGCACCCCTGAGGCATTGAAGTGGACCCTGAGAAGAAAAATAAAATCCCTGGCATGTAACCACCTAAAAAACTCACTAAGATAAGAGGACTCCAAGGGAATATGGCTTACATTTAGTGCTTCATAGCCATCCTTTCATGAAAATGTTTTCCATTCACTAGGATGATGAAGAAAGGGGTAGGATATAATGGGACTGAAGGTTGTCCGAAAGTGTTTGACAATATCAAGAAGTATCTCTTATGTCCACTGGTACTAATTCCTCATGTGGAAGGAAGGCTGTTTATTATGTGTGTAACCACCTTGGAGTGATCCCTTGGTGCCTTTATCGTGCATAAAAATGATGTTTATAGTTAGAATAGTCTCTCTTATCTCAGCAAAACCATGATTGATGTTGAGACCTATCATTAAAATACCGAGAAGAGATCCCTTGAATTAATATTTTCATCCCTAAAACTAAGACATTACTTGCAGTACCACAAAGTCCATTTGGTCTCACGTAGAAACCTTCTCAAGTACATTCTTATCCATCCAATGTTAACCGGATGCCTTTCACAATGGGGGGTCTTTTGGCGGAAGTTCAATATATGGTTCATATCATAAAAAGCTATCAAAGTCTAGGAATTATCAAATTTTCTAGAAGAGCATACCTCAATAAGAGTGGCATCATCATATGTTGAGCTACCTGATGAGGAAGTGTTCTGAACATAAGATAACACCCAATTGTGGGAAATTCACTTCAACGGTGCCTCAAGAAGCCTGATTGGAAACAGAATGGAAGAACCCATGTACAAAAAAGTGGGTCTGAGAGTCATGGATATATCCCTAGAAAAATCTGTTCTTCCCTTTTCCATCCTTCTATTAGAAGGATGCATGAAAAATAAATAAGAGTACCAGGCCCTTATTCTAGGCATAGAACTAGCACTCCCAGTGTAAAATGAATAATTGAAGATTAAAGGAGATTCAAAATTTTCATCAAGAAAGTCAATGGTGACTATGTTATCATGAAAGAGGATTTGTACCCATTTATGAACTGTGTCCAAGAACCGATGGTAGAATTCCCGTTATAACTAATATTGAATTACATTACCCAGTCACAAAATGCATAAGATGATGCATTGGAAAATGCATCCACGACTCTGACTATTTTGTATCAGAATGAAATAATCATCACTATTACCCACAACCATCATGAAAGAAGTGCATGTCGAAACTTGTGGGTCACACCAGCCATCATCCAAACTCTCTCATCAAATTAGAAGGCTTGGATACAATTAGGTCACCATGATTCAAGATAGTTATGATTTCACCAAAGGTGTCATTCCTACCAAGTCCATGCCAATTTCATCCATCAGACCCAAGATTTACTTCACATATCCAAGTACTCCTATCCATTTTTATATGCAGAATGGATGTCATGGGAACATATCCTCCCACCCTGGCCAGTTAATTCAAATACATTCTCATATCCACCAATATTTTTTTCAAATGGACAGAATTTTTATCTCTTAAAGAGGCCAAGGAAAAAGCATTACTAGATTTCTAAAGGCCAACATCATCACTGGGTTTGGGGTTCCTCACTCAATAATGATGGACTACAGCACCAATTTATACTCTGTTCAGTTGGAAAAACTCTACTGAGGGTATTGTATCAAATCCAACCCTTCATCCCGCTACCATGTGGCGGAAAATAGATAGATAGAGTCTTTAAACAAGACCCTATCCAAAATAATCCAAAATATGGTAGACAAGGATAATAAATCATGGTCGAACAATCTCCTCCATGCTTTTTGGGATTACCAGACCAGAAACCGCACTACCACTCAAGTAACCTCATATTCACTAGTATAAGGGACAAAGGCAGTTCTTCCCATTGAAATTCCACTTCCATTTCCTCACATCACAGTTTGTGATCAACTATATGAAGATGAGAAATCCCATAAAAAATTGATGAGATTGAGTGGTTGGATGAGAAAATATTTCACACTTTTCATCATTTGGAAGCCTACTAAAATTGGATTTATCCAGTCTTCAATAAGAAGGTTCTCCTATGATCTTTCCTAAAAGTGGAAATGGTGTTAGTCATTAGATCCCTGAAGATACTTGGGAAGAAACATCCAATGTTAAAACCAAAATGGGAAGGACCATATGTTATACACAATTTCTACTCTAATGGAGCTTATGCCCTGATTTTAATGGATGGATATCCCCCACCAATGCAATGTTCCTGAAGAAGTAATTTGTGAAATATAAATCAAAATCATATTAGATGCATGATGTTAAACTGAATAGCGCAACCTACATACTCTCCACCCATCATTAATCTGTACAGAGGATGTCCTGATCACATGACAATAAACCGCACGATGAATACCTCCTCACCACATGAAGTTAAACTGTACAGAAATCATCCCTTATGCATGTCGTTAAACTGCCCAACATATTTATCTTAGTTACATGAAGTTAAACTGCATAGCAACACCTAAGTCCTCTACAAATGACGCTAAATTATATAGAAGATGTCTTGATCACATGATAATAAACTGTCTGATGAATACGTCCTTCCCACATGATGTTAAACTGTACAGAATTCATCCCTACTACATGACATTAAAATTATCATCATCTTCATCCATGCTTCATGAAATTAAATTTATCATCATATTCATCCAAACCACAAGAAATTAAACTTGATGGTTATAATTTTGTCTCGAACAATGAATTTCTGAATATGAATCAAACTTGTGCAAAGAAAACAAACACGCCCCCTCCATGAATATATCCTGAGACTATGCAGGGATGACCTTTTACAGAACTACATACAGCTTGATTCTTATTCATCAATGGGATACGTGGATACACCTTGACCCTAAGTCTTAGTCCAGCCACTAGATGACATTGAATGAATCTGTTATATATTTTATCACCCCTATATTACTAGGGGAATCCTGATCATTCATTTATTTCTCATACTGCGTATAACTCATCTAATCTTAGGAATGGTGTTTAGGATTTCCCCCACATTAACAAAAAATAGAGAATTATAATAATTCCATCATCTTGAAAGAATGGTATAAATCCCCCCTCTATGTTCACAAAACACACTTGAACCGGGGGGGGTCTGTAGAACTATGTATGGCTTGATTCCTTCCCTCATAGGATACATAGTGGTGCCTGGATTCTACATCCTGGTCTAGCCACCAGTCAATATCAATAATTCCTATATCCATACATATAGGTCATATTTTCATGGGGAGAATTTTCTTCACTGTCTCACGATGTTTAAATGCATGTCCCCAATAATGTTCTCACCTCAGGAGACATTTCCACCTATATTGGTTACATTCCATGCAGCTCTAGAACTACGCGTGGCTTGATTCCTACCCTGTGAGATACATAGTGATGCCCATGTCTTCCGTCATAGTCTAGCCTTCATAAAACAAAGGAAAACATTAAATTCCCCCTCTCTATGCATGGTTCTGACTGGTAGAGGGAACTCTAAGAAATATGTGTGGCTTGATTCCTTCTCTGATAGGATACGTAGTGACACCCATATTCTTCCTCCTAGTCAAATGACCACTTAAAAAAATTCCCTCCTTCATAAAGATAAATCAGAAATATATGGGGAATTACTTTCAATAACTATGTGGAATTTGATTCCCAATTAACTAGGATATGTAGGAAACCTACAACAGGTTTAATCCCGACACTTCAATCATCTCATCCCTTTCACGTCGGTTCACTTTCATCCTTATTGTATGATGTCAAACTACACATGATGCAAGAATTACATGTTGCCTAATTCCCACGCACTAATGGGATATGTAGTGATTTATAGGACTTCCCAGGTCCAGCTATCATGGAAAAATTCCCCCCTCTGCCTATAAGCTAGACTTTAATAGGGAAATTTATGATTCTGTACCACAAGAAGTTAAACTGCATGGCAAAAGAAGTCCTAACCACACAAAATTAATCTCTATGGTATCTCAATAACCTCACATGGATTTTTTCTCCTTATAATGAGATATGTAGTGACACTCGAGCCGAAAATCCCTGGTCAATCCATGAATATTAAAACAAAGGGTAAAATCCCCCAACCACCCACATGTGAAATGAAAATAGATGTAGGGGATTTTTTATATGAATTCTTAAATACCGAAAGTTTCGAGAGACCATTCTTCCCATTACATATGAATTAAATCTATGTAAAGGATATCTTATCTTAGAACCAATCATGGTATAGATATTTTTCACAAACCCATACATCTAATTTTCATCAATCAAACTCTATACCATGAGTAATCATAGATCCCCATAATGTCCCACGACTATCGGAAATGGATGGATAGTGTCTTGTGAAAACCATTGTTTGACTATGAAAATTATGCCCTGACGGATTTATAAATGTTTCCCATAAAAATATATTTTCAACAAAATTAAAATGCATCCTCAAGAGATGTTGTTCCTACTTTCATACGCTCATTAGCTTTAAAACCTCACATAATCCCTCCTGACTCGAGGGCTCCCAGAATCATGGTTTACACATTCTACACCCCACACATGTCTCAGACGTACCAAGAATATCCTGTCCCGATCATCTTGTATTTGTGCATGAATAATTTAATGAATTCTTCTCTACAACATGATGGTTAAACTGTTCCATCAACTTCCTTTCTGAACAACATTAAAATGTATGAAATACATCTTGATCACATGGAAAAAAATACATGATGAATTCATCCCTGAAACATGATGGGTACAATATTCTATCAACATCCTTTTCAGATGACATTAAAATGTGTGAAGACATAATGATTTCATGAAAACAAACTGCACAATGAATTCATCCCTGCAATATGGCAGTTAAACTGTGTTGTGAATTTCCATTCAACACTATATTAAATTATACTAAAAATGTCCTCACCAAATGATTTTAAACTACATGAACCAAATTTCAAACTGCATGAAATTAAAAAAAAATGCATGGTACCCAATTATAAAAAAATTCCCCCACTCCTTACGCACATACCAAAACATGTGTAGGGAACCTTTTCTTGAGATTCATGGATCATCATAACTAGGCCCTGATCCGATGAGGGAGTCAAAATATATCACCTCACATATGTGTTAAATATATATAGAGAGACCCACAATTCTGAGAATAATCATAGAATTCTGTGAATAATCACGGCCTAGGTGTTTCTGAAATGTTCAAACCAACACTTTATCTTCATCAAAGTCTATACTTTGAGTGATATTGGATCATCATAACCCTTCATGGACATTAATAATGGAAGGTCGGTGTCCTGTGGACACCTTTGTTTGGCTATTCACATTATGACCCAATGTCTCTGCATATGTTTCCCACAAAAATGGCCTACCATCGAAGTAAAATTCATCCCTAGGATATGATTTTTCTATATTTGTATTACAAATGGATTCTAATACCCATATCATTCCTCCTAATCTATGAACCCCTGAAACCATGGTGTAAACATTCTTTCCTACTCACATCCTAGACATGTCAGAACACCCCGTCTAAATTAACCTTCGGTTACACAGGGATTCTACATAGACATTCGGACCAAATGACATTTAAACAATACCATATTTGATACACGGTATTCACCCTTAGGCTAGGGCATGTACAAGGGTATTTCCCCGCATGACCATGTGAATGAAATCAATCTACAAAGTAAGTTTTGACATTTACCCCCGCCACATTTGTGAATCCGTATCCAAAAATAGAAATGTGAATCCGTATGTGTGAATTAGATTTGCATACGTGTAAACATTGAAATGGATACATATAACTTGATGCATTCCCTTGCAAGACATGTAACGGTGTCCTATCTCGCATTTTGGGTGAAGGCATGAGACAAAAATGTCCCATCCCTACTTATGAAAGGGTTAAACATGTGTGAGGAAATAATTCACATGGATAGGTTAAAAATTCCTCAACTTATTCCCAATAATGTTTGACCTGAAATTACACTTTTTCATGTTTAGGCATACCCCTTTTAATAATCCATACTCTATGTCCAGGAAGGTATGAATCTCTATAATCCTCTATGGTCGTCAAAAATGGAAGGCCAGTGTCTTGAAGACACCATTTCATGACTATGCATAAATATTCCCTGGTGGCTCTGCATATTTTTCCCAAAAAATGGAATGTCAACCAAAGGAAATTATGTACTCAAGAGAGGATCTTCATGCCACCATAACCCCTTACAACATTTATGTCCCACCTCAGTCCTCGGATTCAAAAACCCCTCAGATTACGATTTACATATTTCCCCCTCTCAATGCCTAATGGTGAAAGATGTTCTTGGAAAAACTATTATGGGTGAAATGAATCATTTTCCCTCCTCTAGTCAGAGTAATATTATTTTACAAAATTGGTCCGAAATGTCCCGGTTGTACAATGTTAAACTGCACCATAACTAAACACCCATTTACACAAGCCAAATTCACATGGGAGTGGTTTTTCATCTAAATCCGAAATAAAATACCTTTTTAATTTCAGAATTAATTCCTTCAAAGGGATACCCATTGTGTTCCTCAACAGAAAAATAAATCCAATGTCATATAAAAACGTCCTAGCCATCATAAATGGAAGGCCAGTGTCCTACAGACACCTTTTTTTGACTTTGCACATTATACACTGGTGGCTCTTCATATATTGTCCAAAAGAATGGCATGTCAACCAAATAAAAATATTTCCTCATGAAATGATTTTCATATCTCTATATGCCCCATGGCTTCCATTACCCATATCATGTCCTATATATATAAATCACAAGTCATGGTAAAGAAAATTCCATCATCCATGTTTTAAAGTTGTCGATACATTCTCAGTTTATGAGTCTTAAATCTAGGGGAATTACCCACAAGTTATGGTCTAATATGTTTGACCTAAAACATCATTGAAGTTATATTCAAATATATTAAACCTAAAATATTAGTAATTATTTCTTTGTAAGTAGATATTTTTTCCCTATTATGACCATGGGATGTTCCAGAATGTTTGACAAGATCACCGTGGTCAATCCCAGGAAACAGAGAATCATCTTAGAGCCCAATATTATAAAGCGGTAGCAGATTGGATAGTGGATAGGCTATTAGCTCTGATTGAATGAGATCTCAGAGAATACCCCTTTAAAGAACAACAATGTCATTTTCTTTGAAATTATCGACTAGTTATACCGTCGTCTTGATTTCTTCTACTAAGATAATAGGAAGAGTCATCTCCTTCCTACAACCAAAATACCATCCAGAAGGGTAATTATAATTCAAATTATTGGGAAAAAAATTCTAAAATGACAAGGGACCAAATAATTCTTCGCAACGCAAGGTTCCACCTACTGAAGCCCATAAATGGTTTGCAACATGCATCCCTCATGAAGAAGCAGTATTTGGAATGCCCCGCAAGACGTTGGCCCACAAAAAATTTCCCAATGGGTCGATCGGTTCACGAAATGGTGAAGCTGCATTTTGAGACGCGCTATACGGATATTCAAATATCATAATTTGATGATTTAAAATCCAATTTGAAAATTTAACATTCATTTCTCCAGCTTTGAAATTAAGACCATGGGATAGGGAGGCCACGTAGCATCTTACTACACAGAATTTTAGATTTATGTTTTAAAATTACATAGTTTGGTTTGCGGATCCAAAGGACGGTCCGTGGCTACGATAACTGGGTAGAGTAAGCGGTTTGTGAAATGCATGGCATAGTTTTCAAACAAATAATTTCAATAAGGTGTTGGTATATGAAAGAAAGGAATGTTGTGAGTGCTTTACAGATTACATTTCATCAAGAAAGAATGTAAATGACAAATGACCTTGGGACCCTATATATAGGCATGGTCCCCCAATGGGTCAACCTTTATACCACAAAATAGTTTAGTTTGGGACAATTTATTACATTGGAATAGTCTCCCCTTCATTCTGACCGGACCCCATTCCAATGAGGGAAATTCGTAGGGTCCAGAAAAATCTACAAAGGGAAAGAAAATACTCCCATAAAATTGATAAAGGAAAGGGATGAATGTGGGGATAAAAATTGGAGGAAAAAAATAAAGGAATCCAATTTGGAAAAAGACACAAACTAGTCTGCATACTATATATTGGGAAAGGTCTGCTGAAGGCACAGACTGCCAACCAAGTAGTACACGAGCGGTCTGCGAAACGCTGACCCCAAATCCATTGGCCAGTGAACTAGGATGTTCATGGAATGAATGAGGAAAGGTATCAGTCAACCAAAAACCACATCATTGGTAGAATAGAGGTGGAGAAATTACACATGTGAACCATGTCATTGGATAAAACATAATGGATAGGTACACACCTGTATACCATCCATGTCGGCTGAGTAGTTCAAGGATTAGGTAAGGCTGACAGTGCCTTGCAAACCGTGTCATTCATGGAATTGATGTGGTGATTCCCACCTCCAGGAAATGAAACATGGAAATCCTCGATTGACCGAGTCATCCACATGTCAGATTATCCCTCCATGCCCTTTCACAAAGGGTTTCATGTGCCCATAGATACACACTCCTCATCAATATATAAAAGTAACTCAAGGGGAGCTGTGAAAAGGATCAGATTTTGGGAGATTTGGAGTCTACGGATGGAATAAATCAAAGGAAAAAATTCAACGAAGTACAGAACCACGAATAGTTACCAGCTGGTATAAACACGTTGAGAACCATAAAAATAAGAAAGAATAATAATATAGGAAGATCAAGAACCTAAACAGAGAATCAAGAACCATACTCCCTTAATGGATGAACTTCCCGCAATCTATGAGTCTAATTACCCTTATCAATCTAGTGTACTGGGTAGCACATCTCTATATAGACAAAACCCTACCCAACATAACATTTGGCCACACAGAGGGAGTCCAGTACCCCATACCACCATGGTATGAAAATGGAGCCCAAGGAAACATACCATCATGGTATGCATACCACACCCAGATCCGCACACCACCATGGAATGCGGACCACATCTAGATCCATGTACCACAAAAGTATGCAGACCACATAAAAATCTGTGTACCAACCCAGTACACGAATGAATCTTCACCCCTCATAGAAAAATACTATGAAGAATGTACCCCACCATGCACAAACAAATGGTATTTGGAGTAGGGTAACTCAAGGATTTCCACCTTATGGTACAGTTCATTCCCTTCCCTTTCTATCCCATCCTCCAAATCCCCTCCACAAACCAGTCCATTAGCCTTAGGCCAAAGCATCTTCCAAATCCATTGGACCCATATGAATGGACCATCAGTCACATCAGCATGCCCTTCTGAGTCTACATACCCATGGTAATTAGAGTCACAAAGGTAATCCTTTCATCGTTATAGACTCCAAGAATTTTCTTAAGTCTTCATTCCCATGGTAACATGGAGTCCAACCATGGGATACTAACATGGACCTCCCTATTATAGGGATCAAGGGTAATCACTTTCTATTCCATTCAATGAGGGGAAGTCATAATTCAAATAAATTATGCTCACTGTTCCTTTTAATGAGAAGCCACATTCTTCCCATTTCCCGGAACTTGTTTTAGGGAATACCTCCTAGAATAAGCCCCTATCTTTTTGGGATCGGCCTAATTACCTTTACTTTCATTGCACATCAAAGGGTTCAATTCTATGCACCCTCATCCACCGTCACCCTGACATCTTCCAGCTTGGGTCCTCCTTTTCCCTCCGTAGAGAAGAGAAAGTGTGACTTTGTTGAATCTTTCACTTATTAATGTTTCTCACAATGATCATGACACACATGGGCTTAGATGTATGTGATAATATGACATTAGAACAACCCAACAACAAACTATGAGAAATCTGATTCCCCACACAATCAGGATACGTTGTATGACTTTATCTAGGACCGATCTTTATATCATCTCATCCATGAAATGAGAGATCATGTCCCCTTAAAATGGGAATATCCAATGCCTAATCCCCAATAAATTAACAACTTGAACTTAACTACTATAGATTTTATTCCTAATCAATTGGGATACGTAGGAGTCCTACCTTAGGTCCAAACCTGATACCCATAGTACCCTAGAATTCTTCAGGCCATATTCCTGGTGGGTTCATATTCATCTAGGAGACCATATCTTTTTTGGATTCTTGGGCCACCTTAGCATAAGCCCTGTGTTGGATCTCGACTAGGAAACTTTCAAATAGACTTCCCTTCTGCACGATGTTAAACTACAAAGATGGGTCCTAATCACATGACCTTAAAAGGTGATGTGTCTAGTTTAGTGACACGAAACTATGTGGTATATGATTCCTCTCAAGAGGACATGTAGGAAACCCATCTCATGGGTTCAATCCAGATATCAAAGCAACTTCTATCCCCCCAGGATGATGATAAACTCTAGAGTACATCTTCATGGGGATTAAATTAGATTTTTCTGAGTAATTCCTAGTCCATTAATATCCATTATTGATCTTGTAACATGGGGGTAATCTATGGACACAATCTTCAGGAGTGAACCAATTATTCATGAACATATGAACATTTCTTAAATCTATAAGAGAGTCCTAGAGTATGCAACAATTCCCCGCAACATGGTGTGATACGCCTGACCTCCCATCCTATCTACCAATGGAGTCCTAAAGTTTAGTTAGCCAAATCATCATCAAATAAGAACCTTCCTTTGGAATGAATGTCCCTCAATCATGGATAATAGGTCCATTGGGTGTTTCTAGATCCACGAATAAACCCATTGGATACCATCTAAGGAAATCGTAAATGACATTGGTTGATTTCACCTACACATAACCCCCATTGCAATCACCCATTGGGATCATGAAAATGTGGAATCTTCTTAATAATATAAAAGGATACACTTCCCAATCACGATGGGGCCATATCACAATTTCAATAAATGGTGCGATGCGAATCGAGATGAAATAGGTGGGTGAAAAATATATATGGTTCAAGTATAGTGATGAGAGACTATATTATTTATTATTCAATTGGTTGGAGTATTGAGGTTAGTACTCTAATGGAATAACTAACATGAAAAAACTCGAGTACAAGGGCTATAGCTCATCGAATATGGGGGATCAGATGATGGAGAGGACTACATACCCAAGAACTAGATATTACGACCTAACTAAATAGAGTAAGGATAGTGGTATTTTTTCACTACTATATTGGAAGGATCTATAGGGAAAACCCTAAAGTTCATGTTTGATTTCCAACAACATCCACCCCCAATGCCATTACAAATACCAAATGGTAAAGTATGCTAGCCAACTCCATTCTAGGATTGTGAAACTGATACAAATCTATCTATGAACCTGGATATCTAGTTTTATTCACTCAATAATGGTAAACTAGTTGGTTTGATGATGATATATCCATTTTCATAACTTCAATTCCATTGCCTTCAACTTATATGCTTTCACCACACAAATCAGAGTATCATTGGACATCGAAATAGATGTAATACGTTGTTTGGAACCCAAATATCCATGAAAATAGTCTTGAAATGATGCATGTATTATTGAGTAATGGATATTTTATCTATGGAATGGCATGTTCATCCTCTTGGATGAGACAATAATGTGTTTTTATGGGAGTTATCTCGATCATCCAATTCCACAAATCATCAGACTAAAGGTGAAGTGGGAATGGCCAAAAAGGCTACTCAACACCATTGCCAATTTCTCCAAACTAGTGGTTCAATTTGGGCATGGTGGATAGTTCAAGTTGTAGAGACAACATAGTTGGAACATTCACTCTACTCACTCAGTTGGATAACTCACTCAAGAAGCATGGGGGACAATGGTGCCTTCTTATACAGTTCACATCAAACTCTGGTTCATGTGTTCAAGGTCCTCACTAGGTCATGTATCCTGGTCCTCCTAGGCCTAGGATACATGAAGTATCCCAGTAAGGAGGGCCCTACCTTGAATGGTCGGTGAGTACCTGGTTTGAAATGTGGGACCATTCATGCCTCCATGATGCTAATCTCGCCCCCAAACACCCAAAACCTTGACATGCACCATGATACTGCTTTGGTGTTCTCTGGTTTCAACTACTCATCTATATTTGGCTCCACTATTTGATTGGTTATGGATTTTTCCTGGAGTTCTTTCATTGTTTAGGACATAGAGGGTGATGGGGGACCTTCTACACCTATGATTTAGTAGTTGGTGGTATTCAAATAGTGGTGGATGGGTGGGGGTATCTTTCTTGGGAACCTTGAAATGGGTCATTTTATGGCATATGAGTGGATGGATTAATATAGGACTCAAACCAAATGAGTTCCATGAGGTCATCAGGATGATGAAATGTAGAATGGGGAATGGGGAGGAATTCACTGCTGCCATGGGTGAGAAATCTTGGAGGGAATTTCAAACCAACACAACATCCAACTATGATTTATGGGGTGTAGAATCCAAGAACAACTAGTAGTGACTTGGTATGATGGTACAATTGGGTTGAAGGTAATGGGTTGATCCTAATTGCATGAAACCTAATGTACAAGGATCAATAAAATGGTTGTAAGAGTCATATGAGTTGGAAATGGGGGCACAAATCAGAGATAATAGATATATATAACTTCCTTAATCCACTCAATCAACCAAGAACATGACAATAGTGATGAGAGAGAAACATGGGGTGAGTTGGATCATGTGGTTGGCAGGAATCCACTAGTCCATGGGCACCTATCATCCTATGGCTTTGACATTTGGAATCTCAAATATCAAGGATGATTTCTAGGGTAACTAGAACTATAATGACTATGATAGGAAATAATATAATTGTCTACCAATTCAATTGAGGTCTTGGGGGGTGAAAATTCAATTGTTGTTTGAATATTATGGAATGATCTTCCCATTAAGGTGAAAGGCCATATATTCATCCTGATCAATGAGAGTGGATCCTCAATAAGTAGTATGTTGTGTTTTCAAATTCTTTATTGGATATAAAAACTTACAATATCATAGGGAACAAACAACATAATGGTTAGAATAATATATTCATTTATGAAACTGATAGATTAATGGTTACCATGAGGTGAATTTGAAAGATATCCCACCACAGTCCCAAGGGAGTGGGAAAAAACCCTAATTATGATGTTGTTCACACATTCGGAGAAGTTAGTACCATATAAGAAGCAAGACAATGCAATTTTTCAATTATATTTGTTATCCACTCACACGATTCCAAAAAACATACCATTTTCATGATGCGACATCAATTCAATGGTAAATCCATTTGAGAGAAACTAGGTAATATCATTTATCTACATCATGAAAATATGACGTTAAACATAAATCCAATCAAGCTAGCCATTTTTAGGTGGTCACTTTCTAGTTGGAAGTGGCGTACCAAGCCCATGTATGTGAAAAAACACTAGGATAACTAGATGCTATGGGATACAAGCCAACCGAGATCGGGGATAGTTTGTTTTCCATGAAAGTTATTTTAGTTGTGCATACCTACAATAAAAATGTCTCAAAGTAGAGGGTGATAGTTCATTGGAATTGGAAATGAATATATGATTATAGGAGGTGTTCAAATCTATGGGTACTCTATTAAATTATTTTCTATATATCCATTGTATAAGAAATATGGTGTGGTTAAAATATCCACTATCGGGAGGTAAATAGAAAGATCATAAACTAAGGTCACCAAGAATCTATCTTAGTGTTCAAGGAAGTAGGGATATTGGAGTTGGTTCAAGCAGTAATATAGGAAGAATCCATGCGAGTGATCAAAATAATCATATACCATTGGTCAATATTGAATTTGAATAGAAAATGCCATTGGTTTAAATGTAGTTTACTGAAGGGACAAGATGATTCCATCATGGAAGATCCAATATGACAATGATGGTGTTGTTTGTAGTGGGATGTTCTATTGATATATGGTAGGTCCTTAACTACTACTCCTGGGGTTTTATTATAGGATAGAATGATTTCATGAGTAAACTATTTCAATACTATTTCCATGGGGAGTGGTAAAAGTAAATCAATGTTTCAATAGGTGGTCATAGGTGTTGAGTGAATTAGTCCCTTAGCTCTCCTTTTCATGATGGGGGTACTTGAAAATGAGATGTCTATTTTACTAGATGTTAAATGTTGATGAATATTTGTGATGGACTTTTTGGTGATGGTTTTCCAACCCTTATTCACTTTTAGAAGAGTAATGACCACAAGCCTCAGTGGAATAGGGTGGAGGTCATCATTACTCTTTTAATAGTTTTGATAGGGGTAATGGGTTACCTATGAAATTTGTGGGTTCCAAGATAGAAGAAAAAAGCTATATTTGGGTTGGACATCATATCACACATTTTAATCTCATATACACACACACATATATATCGTTTATAGGGGTTGAGTTTCATAATGGGTAGGGTTGAGGTCCAAATTATGAATGGTCATTAGTTTCATGGATCATTCATTGAAACCAACTTTCTACTATAAGGGGGTGGAATTTTCAGTTATCTTATAAGAGTGATTACACCACTATATATTCTATATGTAAGTGCCTAAGGTGGGGGCAGTTCAATCCATCCTATGATATTTGTTAGGGGAAATGGACCATTGTAACTGTACTAGGGAAAATCTTCTCCAAATCTTCTATCAGTGTTGATGACTCAAGTGGTTGGGCTATGGAAATCATAAACTGGAAAAAAATATGAGTGGAATATTTGAATGAAGATGGAAAACATATTATCATACCAACAAATGACACAAGTTCATCCGTAGATTATACTACTTGGTGCATGAGAAACCAATTTGAAAGAAACATGGAAAGCTCTTAAACCACAAGATTTGTCATTATTAAAGTATATTACTAAGGATATACCTATCTATTTGGATCACATATGGTCTATGAATCCAACAGGAGGGGATAATGAAAGGGGAGTAGTGTCTATTTATTAAAAATAAAGGACTCTAATAAGAGTTTGACCTACGTATTGAGTCTGACACATTCTTGATGCTACAAGGTCAATGATGTTGGGTACTGAGAAAAGGGATATCAGCAATATCTACCTAGTGGAAAATTATGGATGTAACCCTAACTGTATGAAATTAGTGAAATTCCTTACCACATAAGTAGTGACCTACACCAATGGTGTCAAAACTAGCCAATTGTATTCGAAACAGAATCTTCTGAAAATTAACTTTTGATTGATATTCTGAGATCCACATGGCTAGATAATAATACCTTGTTCTCTTTTTCAATTCGATTCACTGTGATCAATATAGTGTAATGCCTTTTTTGATGGTATTAGTGATCTGTTATCCTACTTCTACCACTCCACCAATAAGTGGGGCCACTTGTTTAGTCAATTCCCAATGTTCTAACCCAATAAAATCATGAGCGGAATGAATCAATGAACTCGTTACACGATATGAACACCAATTACCACAATATCTAAAATGGATCAAAAGGATCCATACAGTTCATGAATAGGTGTAGAAAGTTGTTAAACAATTCACCCCTTTGTTTAAATCGTATGGAAGTGATGGTATCATAGTTCATTGATAGAGTCATTGGTTAGTTGTATTGATATCATATCTATATGTCAATGGTCTTGGTGGTGTGGTAGATGATAGTTTTAATTGTGAATGATATAGGAAGATAGTGCTTAATCACCTCATTCATTCAATTAAAGTTTGAACAAAGAGAGTTAGGTAGTTTATCTAGCATGAATGACAACTAAAGAGTAACGGGTGGTACATAATAGACCAAGACACCCAACTATATTAGGTTTTTATTGGTGTTCAATGCCTTAATTCAAGATAGAACAACAAGATAAGGGATATAAAATTCATAATGTAATCTGATTTATCATCCATAATGTATCAAGAAGTTTAGTGTGGTTGGGTTCTCTTAAAATGGATCAGAGGTAAACTAGGGATAAAAGGCTGATGAAACCCAATAATTTTAATTAATGATTTCATTATTAATATTGATACTGACTCATCATCTCCTGGAATAGAAGTTAGTAATAAGGTTTTGTTTTTTCATCAATTTAAAATTTTGGCATGTGAGTTGGTTTTATAATTTTAAGAGATTGTTTTGAACTTATCTAATATGTGGTCATGATAATAGAAATGTATATTCCCAAGAATAAGAGGAATGGAATCGAGCATGGGGCCAACCCAATGAGAGATAGAACCCAATTGGTGGTATATGAAGCATATAAATTGTTGGTATCATATATATTGGTTTTGTTCACTGGTGGATGGATCTTGGAATGCTACTTGGACTCATTCTCATACTTAGTAGAAGAACAGTACCCAAGCAGAAATGTGAGATGTGAACCATCCATTTTAAAACTCGATCTTTCTCACTAGCAATGAATATTGAGGTGATATTGTGGAGAAATTTTATTCATACTAATCAGAAAAATACCTTATATATATATATCAAATCTCATGGGCCACAACCCCCCTCCAAAGGAATGTTACTTGAGTTGACCCACCACATATACCTCTATTAAAATTATACACTATCAAATACGACTATCTTTAAAAATATAGATGATTTGGATGGAAAATGATAATAGAACTATGGGAATAGGCTGAGAATACATTGGAGTCATGTTTTAGTTGACCCTGGGGTCAATGCATCTTCTAAACCATCAGTTTGAAGGCATCAATGTTTTTTTTGGTTTTAAAGGGGTACATTCACCTCATTTTATTTTTGATTGTTTGGGGATTTTATTGTGAATATAGTTGTTATTGAATTGGAGTTGTAGGTATTATAAAAAAATAGTAGTAGTATTATCATGAATATGATTGGATGGTGTCATGTCATTGTCAAGGTTCGATTGAGGGTGGTTGGTTTGGAAGAGCATGGTGGTCGGAACGGTCAGTTGGTGTGGTCGAATGGGTGGTTTTGTAGTAGAGATGTCAGAAATAATATAATTGACAGTATGGAAGTGTACGGGTATTTTCTTGATGGTTGGGTGAAGGTGGTGATTGGGGAGTGGTTTAGTCTATAGAATTGGACTGGGAAGAATGCCTTGGTCAACCCACCAAGTGGTCATGCATTGGCTTTGACGACCAAAATAGTCTTCCTACCCCCTTCCCAATATGTTCAACCTTTTCCACCAATTACATTTGAGTGAGTATACTCATGGATAATAACTACATATATGGAATAATATAAATGGACCATTAATTATTTCTAAAATTAAATAGGTTTTCTATTATACTAGATCTGGCTTCCGCACTCATCAATCACATTTCTTGGGTGGTTCAGTGGAATAGTGTTGCTAATTATGATTGAGCGGATGTCTCACTGTTGACCTCTAACCCTATCAAACTCCACCAAATAATTACAAGGGTCATAGTAATATATCATGATTATGAGTTCAACAGACCAAAAAAACACCAAAGGATCCTTCATTATTGGAGAGGGGGTATGGTGATGTTCTTGATGGCAACCACTAATGAAAAAATTTCCTTCCAACAGGAGAAACCCTAAAAATTTCATATATCACTTTTAATAATATATCAAAAATAAAAAATTTCTATTATTTATTTCATATCATGAGTTAATTAGCTTTATTCAATGTAAATAGTAAAACAACCCATCTTCAGTACTTGAACGACGACCTGCAATAGACAAGCAGCTCGATAAACACATAGACTGTGCCTAAAAGTGAACTCAAATCACATTAGGATTCTATATGGTGATTTGAATGAGGGTGGATTTTTGGATTATGTATTTCATGAATTCTTCGACATTGTTTGTAGTATTGGAAATTATTGGGATGGGGATAGTTCTATCTTAGTCAGGCAGAATCAACACTTATCCATTCCAAGAAAGTGTCATGCCACCATGTATCCATTATAGCCTTTTGGAAGGTTGTCTTGTAAAAACGTATAAGGTATTAGTGTTTTTATTGAGATAGTAGTTTGTGGTTATAGTTTGGAGTTGGTGGATAAATTTCATTTAAGACCTTTAGAGACCATGGAATACCTAGTCATTACATCAAGGCAGGTACCCCATTGGAGTGTGGTCAGACCTGAGAATGGTTAGGGGACAGACGCGTCCTCCCCTTTTGGTATCAGTATCCCTATGGTCAATCACCATCACTATTATAGAGAAACATTAAACCAAAAACTCAATAGGGACTATATAGACACGAGAGCTTGGGATGTTGGGTATTCTAGAACCAACCATTCCATTGACAAGGTTGGGATATGTTCTCAATGTAATACCTTGATATTTTTATGAGATATATTTTTTATTTCTTTATTATATATTTTTTAATTTTTCTTTAGGTATTTTGTTTTACAAAACACCATGATAATCTTGTGCTACACACAATACCTACTTATCTTGCGATATACGCAACACTATTCTTGGCTCATGTTATACTCAATTTCAAGCACTTTTGATAGAATTCTTTTAACGTAAGATTGAGTTTAATCGAACAACTAATTTTTTTTATTTTACCCTAAAACCTAGCTATTATAATGGAAATATGAATAGTATTAAATAAATTATGAAAATACTTTTACTCTTTGGTGATCAATTAACAATATATTAAAATAAAACTTTTTTTGAAAAAATAAAATATTTTTCTAAAAAAACTATTTAAATGAAAATAAGTGAGTTTATAAAATAATAAAATCAATATTTATGGATTTTATTAATGTAATAAAAAATTAATGAATTTAATATACTGTTTAAAATTAATATTATATGTTTTCTAGACATGATATAAAACTAATTCAATTTTTCGGATAAAAGAAGTATTTTAAAAAAATAGAGTTTTTCCACCTTTTGATAGTGCACCCATTTTAGATATAATTTTTGACACTTTTATATATTATATTTAATGAAACAATATTTTAATTTGGAGTCAGGATATAAAAATTTATTTTTCAGGATTTTTTATGTTTTTCTAATAACTTTAATGTTTTGATGAATAGTAAGAATCACTAAATTTTAATTGAATATTTTTTTTCATAAAAATAATTTATATGGTTAAATTATATTATTAATTGATATTATTATATAAATAGAATATATTTTTATCATTCAATATAATATATTTCCTTGGAATTAATTTTACCATGAACTTTGATGTAATAACAATTCAATCTTTTGCAATGTTTTTACTTTTAAAAACCCATTTTTCATTCCGAAAACGTGTTAAATTTTAAATTAATTAATGAATATTATGTGTTTTTAATTTATAAAAATTTATTCCATATTTTGAATTAGTGGGTAAAATATATATTAATTGCATAATTTTATTTTTTGTGAATTACGAATAGTAACATTAGTAATATTTATTAATACGGTAAAAAGGTAAATAGAATACTTATGGGTAAATATAATGTTATAAAATTATCATAACACTTTTCCTAATATGATCATATTAGTGATAATGAACCCAAACCATCCTTGGGTCGAAATGATACTATTTGTAAGCCACTTGGATTAGATTAGTATGTTCAATATATTTTTTTAATTAAAAGTATAATTTTCTTACTCAAATTTTATTAACTAAATCATTTTTAACATAAGGGGATATAGAAGATAAATTCCATTATAAATACTCATTTAGAATATAATTGTTTTATTTATCATGTTAATTATTTTTTAATTTTTATGAAATTAATAATTACCTTGGAGGTTTATATATTGATGATGCATAAATTATTTAATTGATGAAAAATAAATAAACTAATTTTTATTACAAGGATAATAACCATTAAAAAACTCAAACTCTTGACCAAATATTTTTTGCCGAGTATATATCTATCATAACCATCCAAGGGTTGATTTATTGACCATTTTGATCCTTATAGAAGAGATTATGACACTTATATTATTTTATTTCAAGTGATGTTAAAGTTGTCACATTCAAGTTTTAATAAATATAACATTTTTGAAATTGAATTTTCCAAGAGATATATTTGATGATAATTATTATTATTAAATCTTGCAGATTTATCCTAATCATAGTATTTTTTTTTAGATTTTACCCTACAAAAAATTATATTAAATAATTATAGATAACTAATGTAGTAATTATTTTATTAATCGAAATATAAAATTAATGTTATTAAAAATACCAAAATAAATATGATTTTGGATAAATAATATATCAAAATATATATATATATATTACCTCGACCCCTTAAATATATAATAAAAAATTTAGTTCATTGTTAACATCTTATCTTTATATTTTTAAAAACCCATTAAATGAATTGTTTCAAAATTGATACTATTGATATTTTTTCAAAATAATGTTTTATTAAATTATTTATAAAATCATAAAATATTTTAAAAAATAGAAAGATTAGTTTTTACACTAAAATGTTCTATATTGTTATTTTATGGTCTAATTTACATCTAATAAG
This sequence comes from Viscum album, assembly GCA_963277665.1. Taxonomy (NCBI): domain Eukaryota; kingdom Viridiplantae; phylum Streptophyta; class Magnoliopsida; order Santalales; family Viscaceae; genus Viscum; species Viscum album. The sequence goes on along the minus strand of OY728153.1, from coordinate 564,665,399 downwards.
TAAAACATACACTATTTTAATATTGAAAAATTTGTTACGTTAATTAAAATTAAAAGAGAATAATTAAGGGTAAAACTAAATGACAAGGTTTAAAATTAAATCAGAAAATTTCTAAATTTTTTGGATGATTATATTACATCCTTATCTAATATCATCTTCAAAACTAAGAAATTTTGGAAGTATTTGGTGGGGATTTTAGTTTATTATAAATTAATATTTTTTGTGACTCCAAATGTGCCCCTCACCTCAATTTTAAAAGGGAACCTACTACCACATTTATTCACTTCACTTTGTGTATTAAATATCATAAATTACCTAATTTTTTTCTTATGAACATACTTATTCCAATTTTATAGGTTCTGGTCTTCTCCAAACACGAGCTCTAGTTCCCTTAAGAGAATATCAAGAGGGTGATCGTCAAAGAAGAGGTAATCTCCCGTACTGATTCATTCAAAATTATTTCTTCTTATACTTCATCATAACTTGTTTTTTCCATTATTATGTAATAAATATATTGTCACCTATATACTTATATGTTATTATGGTTATGTAACAACCTTATTTCATCTTCTATCCATCCTACGAAAAGTGAAATCATCACGCGTGTGTACGTAGGGCTTACCGTCTCCACACCGTGGTGTAATCTATTTTTCACAGCCACTTTAATTGGATGGGTATAATGATGGAAATAATAATTAAATATTATTAATATAACAATATATTTTTTCTAGAACAATATATATACCACCCACTTCCAAACCATATCATAATTAAAGGAATGATATCATCGCTCGTGCGTATGTACGACCTACAGTCCTCACAATGTGATGCGATTAATTATACAGGATATCCATTAAAAATGATTATATAAATAATAAATATGATATATATTATATTAATATCATTTTATAAATGATATAACTATAACATATTAAGAAGAATCAGAACTTAATCGGTAAAACATGCGTAATAAAATGAAGCTATTTGTACCCAAATAACGAGTAATAATGAAATGTTATTAATAAATTTATGATAAAATAGTCATATATGATATCATAAAAATGACTATGATTCAGGAATAATTAAATTAAAATAATAAAATCATTATATAGGATGTTATGATATATACAAAGAATATCACACCTAAGGTAAGGGATAATTTCTCAATGTAATTATTATCAGAGATTATTTATACGTTAGTATTTAATGGGGTATATTCATCATCCACATACATTTTTACAAAATATGTAATATTATTTACATTCATTTAAAATTTTTATTGTCAATTTTATGAATTTTTTATTTTTTATTAAATGGTATGAAAGGAAACTTTTTTTCGATACAAGATACTTTTGAATTATCTAACAAAAGTACAAGAAGAATGTTTTCTTTTAACATATATGGAATAAAGGGTTATTATGTTTTCATAACACTCTATTTAAATGAAGATTAATTTAAAATATTCCAAGGATATATTCAAATAAATTATTTTCTTTTTAAATTGTGTTTCATTTTGAGGAAAGAAAATGTTTTTGAAGAATAAATGGTATTTTCATCAAGAATTATTTTCATGTGTTTAATAAAAATTATTTTCCATCTAATATTTAATTCATTAATAGGATTATGTTTCAAGTATATTATAACGATTATTATTATGGTTTTTTTATATTATTTCTGGAATATGATTTATTAAATCCATTTGTTTTACATGGATTATGTTATGATGGAATGATGTTTAAGAAACCTATTTTATTCATTGGGTTTTGCTATGATGAATGATTTATGTTTCTTTTGGAACACACAAGAATGATTTAATTATGAGATGGGTGAGACATATATCTCCCTCCAATTCATCGGTTAAATATTTATATCTCCTGAGATAGACTTGTATGGATTGGGAAATGATCTCAGATCAGTAATACTAGGCTGGAACGAGGAGTGAACTCGGTTCAGTAGTGGACTTTTCCACTACGATGGTCATGGAAATGAGCATTGACTAATATGAAATGATTTTCTATAATTATTTGTATGCAAAATATTTATTGTCTTTGTCATGAATTTTGGGAATAATTCCATTGATTGTTTATGAAATTTTATGACTTATCCCATGATATGATATCATGATATTTCTTATGCAGGATAAGATTTTCAAATGTTATGTTCTTATGAATTATGATTTTGATATAATTGATATCCACCTTGTTTAAGCCTAATAAGCATCCGAGATCACCATTTCTTAGGTTTAATTTCCTCAGGTCATGAAGATGGGTATTAAGTAATATATTTCAAAAAGGGTTATAGTTATTAAGGAATAAGAGGGAGATAATGTAGATGTCTTATGAACTAGTTTTTTATGATTCCCAATTTCTAATGGAACTATACTTATACATTCATGTCATGGATTGTTATATTTTTTAATTAATATTTAATTTTTATGTAATATCTATGTATGTAAAGTAGGGGTTGTTATAATCAGCCACTAGAAGAAATATGGGAATTATTAACATGGGAAACAAACACACTACCTAAAATGAAAATAGGAATATGTTTGGCTGAACTAGTCTTACATGATATCCAATGATTAATTTTGGACATTCCATTCATGATTATAGTTGTTCTTGACCTTGGTTTATAGTTGTTATCCATTTAATCAACTCTAATTTTTTTCCTCAAACCCTCTCCACCCTAGGGATATCAGGATGGAACATGAGTAGCTTCATTTATTATTAGAGAAGGAAACATTTCTCAAAGGGAAGGGTCATATATATTCTTGAATTCTCCATGGGAGTCAAACCAACCCATTATGATGAACTAGAAAGAATATTTTCGAGTCAAAGGCACCTACTAGACACAATGAAATGTTGAAACAAATAGGATAGTATTAGTATATGGGAATAGACTTGAATTTTGATCTAGGATGTATGAATTGAAATTTGGTGAAATGGTTCAGTTTTTTATTGGTGTGAATGTAATCACTTTGAATATGGAGCCTGAGACTGTCTGTATAGTGGTGTTTGTGTTGGATTCTTGTGGGAAAAAGTAGATCAATTCATGTTCACCAGTTTGATCATGTAAGGTCCCTCGAGGATATGCCATCTGGGTCATTGTTTGAACCAAAATATCATCTCACACCTCAAATGGATTCTTTTGGATAAACCAAACACATAGACCACCCTATAGGACCATTATAAGGCCAATTAATGGGTTGTGTGAATGATTTATCATAAACATGAAAATATATAGATTTTTGCACAAATGTGTTTGATGCCAACAATGACATACATCTTCATAGAGTCTCCCTAGTTGTAATGAGTTCCTAAGGCCCATGAATGGAATAATGAAGTGGTTAATGTAAGAAAAGAATAATTCATGCAACCCTATCACACAACCATTCAGTTGTGAACCAAAGGAAACATAAAACTAAACATGTTGAATATCCAGGAACTAGCTACAAAGGGATAAGATGTAAGAAAATCACTTCCCCGCCCATGGGGTTGTGTTCCAATTGTTGAGGATTTCGTATATAAATACAATCTCACCCCAACCCTCCAGGAGGAACTCTGGAAGATGAACTGATGCTCTACTATGGAAAATTCACTTTTTCCATGACATCGTGCAACACCCTTGATCATGGACCCAAAAAGGTAGAGAATTTATAGGATAAACCGCCTATGGGCCCACCCATGACTTGGCCTATGGTGGAGGGATCCTTGTGAAACCACTGTTAAGGATGGTAGGGTGTGAAAAAAGTGAATATGTGTTCACATAACCCATGCCTCCATTCATTACCTAGAGTTGTGTGCAACTGTACCACTTGAATCCATCAGTTGTCCTTATTCTAGAGTCCCCTACTCATGAAAATTTTGTGCACAACTCATCCCAATTTTGTGTAACAATTACCTAGCCCCTACATGAATCTCTATATTCTACTAGTGTATCCAGTACCTAACATGTATCTTTTAATCATAGGTACCCTAATTCCCATTACTTCTAATAAAAGGGTCCCTAATGTTAAGCCTCCTAGTTTCCAATCCTCCATGGTAGTTCTAAAGCCATGTCTCTCCCAGAGGCACATGAGAATTGGTATCATAAGCCCTATAGGTGGAATCTTTGAGGGAAATTATGCACCCATATTGGTAAGAGTTCTTTATTCTATATCTTTCTCTTTCCTTGACATGGTCCACCTCGAGGAGTAACCCCTATTTCTTCTGAAATACATGAAATAAAACATTCTAGATCTACATATTAGTCATATGAAATTAAACTGAATGAAAAAATATTCATCACAAGATAATAATCTATAGCCTTACCCTATGAAATTAACGCATGATTCCCTGTGTATTATTGACATGGTATGAACCCACACCTATTACCATGTGTTCTAAATGTAGGATTCCCATTGTACGATCATCATGGGATGCTAAATTTCCCTCAACCATGGGATGAAACTCCATGTCTCATGATGAAACTTCTAGGTCTAGGATACTTCCATGGGTAATCCCCATGATATCCTCTCCCATCATGGGATGAAACAAACACCATAATTATCTTCCTTGCATAAGCCCCATATCATTCCCTAAAGAATGATCCTTCTACAAAGGGTATCTTCTAAATGTAATCCCCAAACCATCACTTGTTGACTCTCCTTTCCCTACATGATCAAACTTACATCATGATGTTAAACTACATGGATTGGTTATATCAATTGACTTTAAACTATGACATCAAACTACATGGTTTTTAATAACAGTCTCTTGAATAGGGAATGTAGGATGCCTCCCAGAGGTTCAAACAAAACAATGGTAAATTTTAGTGTGACACCTTCTCTATTATGTATGAACCTTATAGATCCACCTCAAGGTGCATTATGATTCACAAATTAGGTGCAACATCTTTCCTCCTAGGGATTCTCCCCCCATATCTAGCACAAGGGGAATTGAGATCCATAATTCACCACCTGGATCCACATCAAGTGGCTTTCCCATCCACAAATATGGTGTGAAATATTTCCATGTTGGGAATTTCCTCACAGATCCACCTTAAGAGGCATTAAGTTCCATCAAATTAGTTGTGAAATATTCCATCCTAGGAACACACCTCATAGATCTGCCTCAAGGGGAACTCTAATCCATCAACTCAAGTGTGACATCTTTCCTCCCTAAGATGCACCTCCCGAATGCACCTTCAAGGGGCGTTTTGATCCATAAAATCCGGCGTGAAATCTTCCCTATGAGAGAATCACAAGTGGTTTTCGATCCACAAATCAGGTGTGAAATCATCTCACATTGGTACTTACCTCACAGATACACCTTAAGAGGCATTATGATCCATCAACTTAGTTGTGAAATCTTCCCTCCTAGGAACACACCTCTTAGATCTACCTCAAGGGGAATTTTAATCTATCAACTCAGGTGTGACATCTTTCCTACCTAATATTAAACTCCCTAATCAACTTTAAGGGGAGTTTTGATCCATCAAATCAGGCATGACATCTTCCCTGTGAGAAAAGCGCCTCTAGGATCCCCCTCTAGGGGATTTTGAATCTATCAACTCATGTGTGACATCATCCCTCCCAGGGATGCACCTTTGGAATCCTCATCAAGGGAAGTTCATATCCATAAACTTAGGTTTGGGAACCTCCCTCCAAGGTATACACTTTTAATATCCAACCCCATAGGATGATAAATCTATGGCCCATCCATCCCCACAATTCATTAAATCTATGAACCATCTATCCCCACATAATGTTAAATCTATGACCCATCCATCCCTACCAGATGTTAAATATTTGATGCCTCCATATCCAAAATATGTTAACCTCACTCCCTAATCCATAAAAACTACCCTATAATAATCATGGGATGCCGAACATTAGAAACATGGATGACATGCGCTATTGGCATTAATTACCTCATGATTGAAACAATAATCCTTGGTTTTCACAAGTAAGATGAATCATATGATATTCCTTCCAAAGAGAAATATTCCTAAGTGACCATTTTAACTAATGTATATAAATTCATTGGGATTCCCAGCATGACTAGTATCATGATATAAGGTTTCTTCTCTACCATTATAGAAGAAAAATAATTAACCGGTGTCCAAAAAGAGATGGAACTGAGAATGGGTTCCATTATCATGACATAATACTTGAGGGAGACCTGAACATGGAAAGGATATCGAAGGATAAATTCATGGAAGGGAGAAATGAAATACCATTTTTTTGATCAAGGAGTATACATATCCAATGAAATTGATGAATTATAATGCCTTTAGAATATTGGAATTTTGGTAAATAAGGAGTTGTGTGTGTATGATGCATCAAAACCCTAAAGAAATAATCATAAATGGAAATGGTAAAACCGATGTGAAAATATTCTCCTCAAACATGGGGACCAATAGAATTGGTGCATTAGCATATTTTCATGTCACCAGATTCATACAATCGGAGGTAGGACCTACAATGAAAATAGTGGACCTAGAATGAAACTCACATGTGAATTGGGTCAGTAAGAATTGGGAATCCTCAGTCTATGACATTATTAGTGTGTAACCTTCCCAATTTCACAAAATTGACTATGTTGGGGCATTGGGAATCACTTTTCCTGTACCTATGCAGACAGCTGAATCCATTTTCCTTATATGAATCACATGACTCAAGCTATGAGAAGTAAGTAACCAATCACTCACATGAACTTGGGTAGGAGAAACATTGATGTAGTGATCCCACACAATTCTACCTCCATCATGACTTCCAACATGACTCCCACATCTCTATTGGTTACTTGGATCCTATGCGCATATCACCCTCTGATATCATTCAGAGGTGGGTGATTGATGCCCTGGTGCACTTGTACAACTAGGAGGGTGTCAATACCATAAGAGACATGACCCTCCAGGACATGGAGGAATCAATGCCTCATCGAAACTGCCCCTACCAAGGGTCTTGTAGGGGGAAACCACCCCATAATTCCATGAAAAACTACTTTGGGAGTATCTCACAAAAGCGCTCTGATAGACTACTCCCCTACGCCGAGGAGGTGGGTGATATTCGAGCCATGACGGTCTCGATTACTACCCAGGAGCTGAAAATGAGGTCTCCCACAAAGCCTCATCAACGCTATCATAGAGTGTTATCACTGTCCGAAGGTTAGGTGGACGTCACCCCCTCCCCTCGGACCCTGATATGAAGCATTTGGTACTGAAGTCATGGGAAGACCCTGGATAATGTAAAAAAAGGGAATAATTTATGACTCCTATGGCCCCTACCACCACCAACACATCCTACTGGATCCCTACCATAGGAGAACATGGATCAATTTTTTCACCAATAGGATCGAGTCCTCAGATACCTCATAGGAAGTTTGGGTTCACTTTCTCAATTGACACCACCCCAGATAGTTGTTATTGGCCAACCCATGATGAGGATAATTGGAGTGGAGGTCCTCCCCAAATCTCTAATAGTTAGATCTAAGGTTCTCCCCATGTCTCTAAAAACCAAAGCAGAGTTCCTCCCCACTAATTCAACATCCAGTATGGAAGTCGTCACCATAATCCCATAGGTTGTCAAAGATGTCCTTCCTGTGCCTCAACAGACCCCAACAGAGGTCCTCCTCACTCCACAACCAACCCCAGTGGAGGTTCTACCCACTAAAAAATCATCCCACACAGAGTTACTACCCATGAAGAAGACATAACCTACCCTGAATAACCATCCTTGGGTAGGAGACTAATACTATCTATTGGAGGTGATACCCTGAAAGGTGCCAATTCATCGTTTACCTTGTTGACCTCTTAGATTCTGAGGCAACAGAAAATTCGATGATGGAAATTTTACCCCACCTACTAGAGTCTGCAGAAGGATACTAGAAGTTGATATTTTCAGTCCCAAAATATAAGGTCTACAGGATCCTCAGATCCCTCCATAGGTACTTGAAGGTGGAGTTTTTAGGGATCCCTTCTAGGGGCTCACACTACAGTTGTCTCTGTCACAACCATTTTCCTCCTCTCTAACTCCACAAGAGAATTTGTGGAGATATCAGTGTCTAAAAGGACACATTCATATAGGGAGGAATCTTTTGAGCCACAAATGGATGTTTCCTCCCTCACACATGAAGTAGTAGTGAACACCCCTTCTTATAAGGATGTTATTATGAGGTTTGTACCACCACCGAGAGACATTCCATCATGCAACAGATGTTTGGCTCATGTAGTGGCTCCTCTTCTAGAGAACCAATAGAAGAACAAGTCAACATCGGTACTCCTTAACATATCTCAATCTACTCCAATTGAGGCCTAGGATAACCAAGTGGAGGACCCTTCCTATTATAAAGACGTTCAATGGAAGGTTATATCCACTAACTAGTTGTCCATGGTATTTTGGCCGCCTCCAGCTTCAGACATTTACATCTTGGAGTCTATCATAGAGGAAAAGGCCATGTGTTTTTTCTAGATTATAGGTGTGATGTTTTACCACATTTATGATTCTTAGATGACCTACCCATGGAGTCAGGATTATATCAATTCCATCGACTAGTAGTATAGAAAGGTCGAGATTACAGTTCTCTCTATATCCCAGCGCCTTGAGTCTCATTGATACCAGTATACCATTCAACAAACCTATGTAAAGAGCCTCACAGTTCTCCACTGGGTTATAAAATGAGTGTGTATGCATGTTTATATTAGAAGTTGGGTACAATATTCTTCTCTCCACTTTAACCCTATCTTGCGATATTCCAGCCTATCTACCGATGATGAAACATCCCTTTTGGACATCATCAAGATGAACATGGTCATCTCTAATATGCCTAGGGATCATAGGAACATGGTAACTGTCTTGGGGAGTGATAGGTAGAATATCCCTTAATGGGAGACAAAGTACCAAGAAGACCCCACGAAAGGTGTCCTCACTCACCAGTAGAGGCATGCACTAGGCCTCAAAAGTCCCATGAATGAGTCACTACTCCCTTCCCATCGAAACATCATCAAAGGAAAGGGAAATTTCGAACCCTTTGACCCATTTAAGGCTACACCAAAATTACAAATGGAATCCATGGTAATGACCTTTCTCAAGAGACATGAAGAGCATAAAAGGAGCACCTAAAATCTCATTGATGACCAGTGCTCAGGTTATATAAATGATCTTATGGACCTCATATCTACCCAAAAGGGAAGCAAGTTATTCATAGACATATGAAAAAATATGATATTGGTGGATCTACACATCTACTCAGAGGTGAAGTTGGGGATATAGAAAGTGACCATGGTGTGAGTTGCTGAATCCATCCAAGTAGTGTGGTTATACCTCTCGGGATCCATGTGATATCGTTCTATGAGTTGATGAGACCACTCTCCGAGTTGATGATATTTTAAATGAGTTAGTGGAAGGATTTAATTTCCAAGTTGACATGATTTCTTCTCTAACTACTCACATTGAGGCCCTGGAGAAATGTCATGTGGCGATTCCACCTGACAGAAAGTCATTACCCGACATGTGTGGACAGTATCTGAGCACCCCCTTAGTTTGGAAATTTATACTTCCCTATGTTCAATGGGATATGTGAACTACTAAAGCCCATGGAGTACTTCATTTTAAGGTGTGGACCTATGTTTGGGACCCCAAAATTGTAAAAGGCAACCAAGATCTAATGTTTAGTTCAAACACTGGAAGGACTCACGTTCATCTGGTATAAACAGCTTCCCATAGGGTCCATTGATGGTTGGGAGGACCTCTATAGATTGTTCCTCTATTAGTTTAGCTCCAACACATAAAATATATGTATAGATAACCAATTTATGTCCAAAAATAGTCTTGATGAGTGATTAAAAAAAATTGACATGATGGAAAAGTCTCATGTATTCACTCAACATGTCGGTGTCCCAAGAGAACCTGGTTATGATATTAATGTGGAATGTTAGGGGTGAGATGGTCCCTACCCACATCAACAAAAAATTCTAGGTGGATTCCAAGAGTATCAAAATATAGATCAGAATCTAGTGGAAGCTTTGTAGTAGGCCGTACAATATTCGTGCTTGTTTCCTCTACCAACTCTAATGGGAAGACTGTAAAAGAAGAGACATTTTACACTATTCATACAGAGGATCCCAAGCTAATAAACCTATTGGACCCTTTACTGGAAGAGAATTACTTAGTGCAGATCTATCAAATGTATCCACACCATTTATAGCCTCTTTAGGCACCACCTTACCATGTTAAACTGCCTCAATGAGAGAATGTGGCTCAAGATATTATTCAAGGCTAGTCTCCTAGAGCACCCTTCCCAGCAAAATGAAACCAGACTTATTCCTTCAAATATTTTTAGGTCCCAATCTAAATTATATGTGCCCCAGACATGGTGATTCTGATGTTTATAGTGTTCTGGAGGCCCCAAGTTTCCAAAATTACTACCCTCTCCAATGATTTCACATACCATTGGATCCTTTAACATACTATTATAGAATGATACAAATTCAATGTTTGGTTCCATGACCAAGTGGATCATGTTTTGGTCAATTTTTTCGATGTTCAAACATTGGTGATGCATTTCTTTACTAACCCTAATAGAAATGGTGAAGGATCTGATGAATGGACAAAGGATTATAAGAATGGGATGTAGAAACAACACGACTAGTTGGCCCATAGGTAAGTATCTCATGCTCATGGTGTCATCCATGGAAGTTTGGGATATCCCAAAACTCCCATGGTTTCCATGCCCCCTTCGTTCGCTACTTCCACATCTGTATCATAGCCTTTCATGTCTGAAAAGAATATTTTCCAATGAAATAGGGGAAATAAAATTCCCCCATTGGTGTTGAATCCATCTCATACTGTTTGTGACTTCATGCCTCCCGAGTTATGATATGCACCCATGGAACATTGAATTTTGGACTATCACATTGATGATGAGAAGGATTATGCCTCTATAAATTCCATTGAGCTGGTAGCCTGCTTCATGATGATTCATAGTGAGGAAGTTCGTGAAAACCCCTTGGGTGCCTCAAGTTAATACTACCAAAGGAATGGACAATGAAATGAGAGATTCAATAATTCTCAGGCTAATTCCTCAATTAGGGATATTAATGCTACCAATACTAGGTATCAAGTTTTTTATTGAGATCAACATGCACAATCCTTCCAGTCCACTCCATCAAAAATGCCTTTGCAGCCGATTGTTTCAGTTTACTGTACAAATCATCTTTGATAGTTCCATGACTATCCAAATCATGCCAGAGATAGAACCTATCTAATATAAATTCGTCCAGAACTGGTTCAGATCCAGTAATCTAGTTAGCAATAGAATATTTCCAGCACTAGTCACACCTCAATGGTTCATCCAGTGGAATCTGTTGAACCCCCTACTAATGAGTGTCCCTCAGTGGAAAAAAATATTCCCTTTTCATGGAAGTATGATGTGTTTAATCACCTCGTAGACAAACCCAAAATATTTTTGATACTTAAGGACCTATTATTATCAAATAAGATGAATGATTCCCTTAAAGAATACTTCAAAATACCAATACAATTATAAGATAAGGTAGCTTTCATAGGGGAAAAATATACAGAGGAGGATGAGTAAGAGTACTGTCAAGACATCAACTCATTTTCTGGGGAATATTTAGGATTTCACATGTAGAGGCACATATGCCCAATATACATCATAGTCCAGTTCAATGGTGTGGAAATCCATTGAGGCTTGGTTGATACTAGTTTCAGGATTAACCACATCCCATACTAGATTCCCCAAAATCTAGGACCAAATGAGGCATATTTTACACCCTCCAACAAGAAAATATAGGGTTATGATAAGAGAGAGTAGAAACTATGTGGAATGGTTCAGCTGAATACCCAGTTTTGTGGATTTATATCAAGAACCGAATTCATGGTAGTATTTTAGGATACCACCTAAATAGAATTGTTGTGTAGGATATTACTTCATTTTTACATAGAAGTTCCCTCCTATCAATAGTTCCTCAAGTACTCCCTTAACGGTTGATTAGGGGTTCTCTAGGGTGATTTTCCCCCTTCGACTCATGTGAATCCTTATAACTAGATTTAAAATACTATAAGAGAGAAGGGAATCATGTTCCAATCAAAGGGGTCAATCACATAAATACCCCAATGATATGAAAACCATCATGGTGAATCCATTGGAAGAATTGGATGACATATTCATTATCCTGATACATTAGTTAGAGACCAAAAATTGTGACATGTGCATATGTTTCTTTTTCTCTGAGAAAAAGGATTTAGGCACCCCAAAGGAGAAGAAGATCCCATATATTACCTCATAGTCCTACATGGGACAAGCCCGAGTAACATCAGATGCCCCTACTCATATAAATTACCAAAAATTTCTCCTTCTGTCTACCAATTCATGGAATTTCTGCATGTTCCACAGAACAAGGATGACATGGAAAAACTCATCTCTCCTCTATTGTTTTGACATTAAGATTTGAAATCGTGGTCAAATACTAGATATAATTTTATCGATAGCTTCTATCACCAATGTTACAGTAGAGAAGGAACCCCTATCTAAATATTCTATATCTTTCAGAGTAGGAACCAGTGCTTTCCATGAGTCGATTGACCTAGATAATCCACATCATCCCATTTATTCTCAATTCCCTGATGACAAATAGGATTTGGAGGATGCCCCTCCTTCATTTGAATAGGGTATCTCCACCACCGTTGATGATCTAATTTAGGTGAACCCTCGTATCAAAGAAGATTTGAGGATGAAACAGATCAATGTAATCACGCCCTTAAAGGATCATTAGTAGTGTGTGTCCATCCTGATGAAGCACCACAATGTTTTTAGGATCATTATCAGTGTGTGTCCATCCTGATGTAGCACCACGATGTTTTTGGTTGGAGTTATGAAAATATGCCAGAACTATACCCTTGGTCATTTTTCACCATCTCAGCCTCCCATTGAGTCATAATGGGTTCAAATAGAATCCTAGAAAGATACACACTTATCGTGGTGCTATTGTAGAGGCAGAGGCTTACAAGCTTTTCAAATCCAACTTCATCAGGGAAGATCAATACCCCAAGTGGTTGGCCAACATAATCCTAGTCAGGAAGAATAATAGATAGATTAGAGTTTTTATCAAATTTTGGTCCCTCAAAAACCACTATCTGAAGAATGATTTCCCCCTTCCAGTGACAGTGCTATTGATCAATTCTATAGCAAGGTTCCAGGCCCCCTCCTTCATGGATGGGTACTCCGGGTAAAACTAGATCTGGATTTCCCCTGAGGATGAGGAGTTCAACTCCTTTAGGGTGCCCCAATGATATTTTTCTATCATGTGATCCCATTTGGTTTTTATAATATTGGGGATAATTATCACTGGTTCATGCACCAAAACTTCCTGACAATTCTCAGGATGTTGGTGCAGTGCCACATGGATGACTTGGTGGTCAAATCCTACCAGTGTTAGCAATATCTCAAAGAACAATGATAAAATCTTCACCTTCGTCCACCCCAAAAATTTGAAGATAACCCCCTTGAATTCTGGATTTAGGGTTACCTCTAGGAAATTTCTTAGCTTCACTATAAGATATAGAGGCATTTTGATCGACACAGATAATATCAAGGCCATCAGTCAGATTCCTCCACCGAGAAACCATCCAGAGTTGCGAGGTCTATAAAGACACTTATCCTAAATACAACTATTTATCACAAATATGGATGGAATGTGTTATCCATTATAGGGGATCATAAATAAAGGAACCATTTTCCAGTGGTATGAGGTCTACCAAACCATGTTCAAGGACATCAAGTCGTACCTTCTACAACCACCAGTTTTCATGCCACCTATTTCGGTAAAGCCACTGGTCCTTTTTGTGACCTCCCTATAATTGTATATCGGTTCACTTCTATCCTAAAAAAATTAGGGAATATAAAAATGTTTATATTTTCTTAATCATAGGATCCTTAACATGAAGAATTGATACACCTCTATCGAGAAGAGATAAATCACACTAATTTTTGTAGAGTAGAAGTTGTGGCATTATCTATAGAATTATGAGGTATATCTAGTGTCCCAAGTAGGAACATTGAAGTATATCCATAATCATCCCATGTTGATAGAATGGTTGGAAAACTGGTAAGTGATCCTCTAGAAATTTGATATCAGGTTCACTCTGTAAAAACCCATTAATGGATAGGCATTGGTAGATTTTATGGTCACCCATCGAGCCTTTAAATAATTTCCCCTAGATATTGATTACCTAGATGAGTCTATCCTATTTATGGATTAATTTTCTTCATGTTTGAAGATGAATTTATATTTTTATTCATGAAGTACAACTGTTAGAAGGTTTAATAATACCATGTTCGAGAGAGTATTTTTTAGGAACATCTCCATCACCCCATCATAGGTAATTATTCCATATTCATTTATGTTTTTAGAAGGCTATGCCAAAAATGTGGAAGAGTATCTCTCATCACTGGTCTCGAGCTGGCTCTTGAGATTTATGTCCCACACTTACATGTGAAGGGAGACTTTGAGTTAGTCATAAAACAAGTCAAGAGTGAATAAATCATTAAAAACAAAGATCTCACTCCCATATTGGAATATACAATTCAACATTTGGCCAAGTTTCCTACTATTATAGAAGTGAATTATCTTCCCCAATCATAGAATGGTTGAGAGGATGTGCTATCATGTTTGGATGCATCCTTCATAGAGCACGACCAAGATGACATGCTCATTCATGTGGCACACCAGAGTATTGTTGCTCCTTCCATTTCAGATGATGATGGAAAACAATAGGTAAACTAGATAACTATCAATTCTTCTGTTCAAAAAACCCCATGTCTCTCATAGTATAGGAAACTAATAACTATATATCTCCCTTCGTTGAGTATCTCTAATATGGAATTTTCCCGCCATACTGATCCGACCTTGAGTGAATCCATCAATGTGCATCAAAGTTTACCCTCCATATTGGTCCCAACATTGAAAATAATATGTATATATTTATGTTTGATGGGTTTATAATCCATTTTATCCAAATATATGAGATCCCCCATGTTATGAAAAAATATTCATGTATGGTTCTGTGGCACCGATCAAGCATGATTGAAACTCTCCCACTAGATTTGAAGGTTGGGTTACTTTTGGACCACCATGTTCTAATATTGCATTGAGTTTTCCAAGAGGTTTCATGAATTTCATATCCGTTATAACTTTTTACATCAACTTCCATAGCTTCTGAACACCACCAGGTTTTAATGGAACTTTATGGTGTGGGGACTAAAGGTCATATGGCCATACCCACTAGTGGAAACTGTCCAATATAATTTCATTATAACAGTAATGGAATTATTATCTAAGTGGGAATATGAAATTCCCATCTAATAATTCAAAGACCATTACATGAATGAGTTCATGAGATCCAACATCATCCATTGAATTGGTGTCCCTCACGCTATTCTTACGGACAACAGTACCAACTTACGTGTTATTGAGATGAAGAAATTATACACCAAGTACAACATCTGATCCAACCATACTTATGAAGGTTCCTGGAGTAGCGGAAGTGCATGGGTGGATGTGCCCACTTGGCTTTTTGTCATTAAAAATGATCAATCTGGGATCAATACGACGATAAATGCCAGTCTCCACGGATCGAATCACAGAAATGGACAATGAAAAGGAATGTCCCGAAACCACAAGGTAGGATCGTTACAGTTTGATTGTAATTAATTTAATCAATTGAAAAGAAATATGTTTTGGGTGTTCTTTCTTCATTGATGTTCTCTATCACGTTCTGATGTGATTCTTCATTGCATCGTAGAAGCCAAGTGTAGACTTCCTCTAGTAGTGATCCACATGTGTACCTCATATCCCAGGACGTCGCCAAAGGAGTCTCGGGGTGCTAGCATGGAGAAACATTTTCTTGCGTTGTCTGCCTTAGATCGTCTTGATCCGATGGAAGAGTATCTCTCTCGGTCTTGAGAGAGTTCTTGGAGGAAGAGGTTCTTTTGGCCTTAATAGAATTATCTAGAGTTGTTGTGCACAACGATTCTCTTGTGTGTCAGAAAAGAGTTGGGGTTGTGAGGATATTTATAATCAGGTTTCAAGTTTTAGATTTATGACAATAAATAAACGTGTTACGTGTATTATTTATTTAATTTACTCTTATTTAAAACCCCATGTCGAATAATTAATTCCTTGACATGCGCCCATGCTGATTATAATAAATATCATTTAAAATAATATTATATCCTCAAAATCCCGACTGGAAAAACTACACGGCGTGTATTAATAAATACACGGCGTGTAATTGTTTTTCATTGAAAACTACACGGCATGTAAATTCAATATACACGGCGTGTATATCTTGTTTTCATTTATTCATTTCCTTTCCATAAAGAAAACTACACGGCATGTAATTATTAATACACGGCGTGTACTTGTTTTCCATGAAAAACTACACGGAGTGTAATCTTTAATACACGGTGTATATCTTGTTTTTCATTTCCTTCTTCCTCCATCATTAAAACGATTTAGGATTCCTTGAATAATTATTAAACCTAGTACGAGAATAATCTTTATTCTACTTGAGATACTTGAATACACTTAGTGTGTGACCCTCTAGGCCTCTTTCTCATTGGCATTAGGCAAGCTTGCTTAAATTTCAAGATTACCGTCTAGCAATGGGTCAAGGAACCCAAGAGAAAGAAGATGACGCCGCATTGAAATATCACCTCATACGAACACTTACTATATAATTTAATCCTTTTGTCTTGATATCTCATCAAGCAGGTTTCATGGCAGTGTCATAAACCTATATGCTTGATCCATCGTTCTTTGACTACCTGAAATAAACTCGTCGTTCACACCATGGCCATGGAATTTAATGTGACAGTTCTATTTCAATCAAAGGGACGATATATCAACTTCCATAAATGGAAGGGAAAAATCCTTCCTCGACTTATCCATTAACAACATGTTACTCGTGATGCACCCAACGTACCCTACTTCCCACCAACTGTCTGCGAGACGGTCTTCATTAGTAAATCTAAGTGCGTGATTCATGACATGTGTTAATGATAATCTTCCAGTCTAAGGACCATTACACACGCTCGTAGATAGCAATGTCCGATGACACCAAGACATGCAGAATTGCTACTGGTGGGTCTGTTCTCATAATCTCCCATCTTAGAGATTACCAAGTGCGAACTCCATGAGAGAGAGTCTCATCTTCTTACGAGTACTCGCACATGACGGTCTGTATACTATGTGTCCTATCATAGTATGTCATCCAACTATAGAACTTTATTTAAGGATATTGTTATAGCATTTCAGGGTTCTCATCATAGTGGGGATCTTCCATGACCTTATCAATGCAACAAATATTCCCGGACATTATTATATTATATTCATGCATAACAATGAAAAATATATAATAAGTGAACATTCATGTAATCAAAGTACAAAACAATTGGTTCCCAGGAATCCAACCCTTAAAAACTCCCACTTGGACGGGAGCCAACTGCCTACGACTTTTAGTCTGCTAGAACTTACATGATGATCATGTTTCTAATGAGTCAAGGCTTTAGTCAAGGGGTCCACCACGTTGTCTTTCGTGGAAATCCTGCTCACTGCAGCTTCACCTCTCTGAGAAAAATCTCTCAAGAGATGATACTTCCGAAGTATGTGCTTTTTCTGCTAATGTGACCTTGGCTCTTTTGCAAGTGCCACCACTGTAGTATTATCACAATAGAGTGTGATAGGGTCTTTACTACTCAGTACTACATAAAGCTCTTGGACTAAGCTTCGCATCCATACTGCTTCTTTAGCTGCCTCAGAAGCTGCAATATACTCAGACTCCGCTGTAGAATCTGCCACCACACGTTGTTTTGAGCTCTTCCAGCTCACTACACCTCCATTCAAACTAAAGATGTATCCAGTCTGTAACTTCATGTCATCTTGATCAATCTGGAAACTAGCATCTACATGTCCTCTGATGACTAGTTCCTCATCTCCTCCAAAAACCAGGAACATGTCCTTAGTAAGGCTCAGATACTTAAGAATAGTCTTGACTGTCATCCAATGGTGGTCTCCTGGATCATCTTGATATCTGCCTACCGCACTTAATGCATAAGCAACATCTAGCCTCGTACATAGCATAGAATAGATAACTGACCCAATTGCGGATGCGTAAGGGATCCTTGCCATTATCTTTCTTTCCTCATGTGTCTGAGGACACATTTTCTTGGAAAGATGAATGCCATGTGACACTGGCAAAAATCCCCTCTTGGACTGTTCTATACTGAATCTCTTGAGTATCTTATCAATGTATGTACTTTGGCTCAGGCCTAGATTTCTCTTAGATCTATCATGATGGATCTTGATCCCAAGAATATATGCCGCCTCACCCAAGTCTTTCATGGAGAATCATTTATGCAACCATGCCTTAACTGACTGTAAGATAGGTACTTCGTTTCCAATTAGTAATATGTCATTAACATATACTATTAGGAAAACCACTGCACTCCCACTAAACATCTTATAGACACAAGGCTCACATTCATTATTAACAAAGCCAAATTTGGTTACGGATTCATCAAAACAAATTTTCCATGACCTTGATGCTTGCTTTAATCCATAAATGGGTTTTTGCAACTTTCATACCTTGTTGGCATCCTTTGGAGTCACAAAACCTTCAGGTTGTGTCATGTAGACATCTTCCTGGAGGTTCCTGATAAGGAATGTTGTTTTGAAATCCATTTTCCAAATTTCATAGTCATTGTAAGTGGCAATGGACAATAGGATTATGATGGATTTCAATATCACATCCGGTGAAAAGGTTTCATCATAGTCAATTCCTTGATGTTGTCTAAAACCTTTTGCAACCAGTCATGCCTTATTGGTGCTGAATTTCCCCTCCATGTCCAGTTGCTTCTTGAATACCCATTTATTACCAATAGTCTTTATATCAACTGGAGGATATACCAAAATCCAGACTTGGTTTTGGTACATGGAACCCATTTCAGAATTCATGGCTTCTTGCCCCTTGGCAACGTCTGTGCCTTCAACTGCTTCCATGTAGGTAAGAGGATCATCATTTTCAACCAATAATGAGTCACCATCCTCAGTGAAAAGAAAACCATATCATTCTGGTTCTCTCACCTCTCTCGTGCTCCTACGCAATTCTTGTGTCTCTGGAATAGATTGTTCTTCCACGGGGCTTTGTGGAATATGTTCTTGTAACAACTATTGTGTATCTTGAGCCTCAACTTCATCGAAGTCTATCTCGATCCCACTATCACTTTTGGAGATGTGATCCCTCTCAAGAAATATGGCATGTATTGCCACTGTAACCTTTTTTTATGAGGGGTTGTATAGGTAATATCCCCTTGTTTACTTGAGATATCCTATAAAGATACACTTTGTGCCTCGGGGGGCAATTTTGTTACCTGAAGAGGCCTTAACAAATGCTTTGCTACCCCACACATGTAAATTCGATAACATGGCTTTGCGCCCACTCCATAACTCATATGGAATACCATTTATCGATTTAGTTGGTACTTGGTTTAGTATGTGTGCTGCTGTTTTTAATACATATCCCCAAAATGATAATGGAAGATTCACATGAATCGTCATTGATTACACCATGTCCAACAGGGTGTGGTTCCTCCTTTCACTTACACCATTCCACTGAGGTGTATAAGGAGGAGTGAGTTGATATAGAATCCCAAACTCCCATAACAAATCAATGAAGTCCTGATTAAGATATTCTCCTCCTCTTTCTAAGCGGAGTTTCTTAATCTTCATACCAAGCTGGTTCTCAACTTCATTCTTGTATTCTTTGAACCGATCAAAAGAATCTGACTTATACCTCATTATGTAGATATATCCATATCTACTAAAATCATCAGTAAATTTTATGAAGTATGATAACCCACCCCTTACTTCAACTAGAAATGGTCCACACAGATCTGTGTGAAATAATTATAGATGTTCTTTATCGCTTTCACCTTTCCCACTAAATGGGGCTTTGGTCATTTTACCTTGTAAACATGCATGACATACACCAAGTGGTTTTAGTTCGAAAGAATCTAAATACCCATCTTGATGTAATTTTGTCAAATGTTTCTCATTGACATGACCTAGTCGGTGAAGCCAAAGTTGGGTGTGGTATGAGTCATGTGAATTTACTTTGTCATCGATTGCCATTACTTGGTTTGTGTAGTCTAACACATAAAGGTCGTTATATAAATGTGCCCTACCAAAACAAATGTTATCTTTATAAAAGTAGCAACATTCATTTCCAAACTTGAATATGAATCCATCAATATCTAATCTGGATACTAAAATAATGTTTTTAGTAACAGAAGGCACATAATAACAACCCTTTAACACCAAGATCATCCCAGTATGCAATGTTAGGTGGTAGTCTCTGATAGCTACAACAGCGATTCTGGCTCCGTTGGCTACTCATAAATCCACCTCACCTCGATCAATCTTTTTTAATCTACTTGGTTCCTGTATTTGGATACAAATGTGAACACCACAAGCAGTATCTAATACCCAATTAGTAGAAATAGATAGATTTTGTTCGATAACAAACGCACCTGAAGCTTTCCCTTGCTTCCTTGGATGGCTGCAGTTTTTCTTCCAGTGACCCTTCTTGCCACATGAGAAACAAACAACATCATGTTCCATTGCCTCCCCTTTGATCTTACATTTCTTGGAAGTCTTTGAAGAAGCTTTGGGATTAAATCTCTTCACCTCACCTTTCCTTTTATTCACCATAAGGACAAAAGTTTTTTCACGCTTCATGTCATTATCCACTTGGAGAATAAGGATAAAGAGATCAGACAGAGACTTCTCAATGTTGTTCATGTTGAAGTTCACAACAAAGTTAGAGAAGCTCTGGGGAAGTGATGCAAGAATGAGATCAGTACCCAGTTCTTTGGGGAGTTTAAACCCTAGAACTTCCAAGTGCTCAATGTAGCCAATGAGCTTGACTACATGAGGCCCAGCTAGGGCACCCTCTCCATGATTGCTCTGGAATAGAGCCTTAGAGATCTCAAACCTTTCATGTCTTTCTCTCTCCTAGTATGGACCACAGAGGTGCTCGAGCATGCTATAGACATCCATGTCCTCATGAGACTTCATGAGTTCTCTTGACATTAATGATAGCATCAAACATTTAACATCGAGTGCATCTCTCAAATGTTGATCATAGACTATGAAATATTCATCACTTGCCCCTTGAGCAGGAGGATCAGGAAGTGAGGACTCCAGCACGTAATACTTTTGTTCATGGCGTAGGACAACCCAAAAGCTCCAAAACCATTCTTGAAAGTTACTTCCAGTGAGGATATTGTCTTTTTCCAGAATTGATCACAGAGAAAATGTGGTTGACGAGTTTGTCATCTTGATTCTACAATTAAAAGAGCAGATTTATTAGTACTATCTCGACTACATTTTATGAGAAATAATGAATTTATTAATTCTCCCACTATTTTATCAATTCCCAATGTCCCTCACCATTGAACTCAGAATTTCCAGTTGCTTTGACATTCTAGTTGCAAGGATCCATATTCCCCTTCGCATAACCCCAACAAGGGTTGGTCAAGCTATTTTATTGTATTTAGGTTGGCAGGTCTTTGTCAACTGTGAGCTTATAGTTCTTTGATCTGTTGAGTGGACACCCCAATCCTGAAATCCTGACTTGGATTTCATAAACTCTTTCCCCCAACATTACATCAAGTCTAGCAAGGGCTACTCCTCTTGATGTAATATGGTTAAGTCAACCCGAAACCTTTCATAAGGGATTCCTTTATAAAAGTAAGTGTCCCAACAAGGGTTGGTCAAACACATAGTTTTATTGAGTCTTTCCCTTAATCAAGTAACGAAAGGCTTGGTCTGACTTAATATGGTATTTGAGGGATTTTATTCTTTATGCATAGTTTTGAATTATCACATGCTTGTTAATATTTAGTGATGCTTGTTTAAGTGATTAACCATGTTCTGATAATGTTTACGCATAGTCCAGTTTTTACTTTATTCCATCATTGCATGCTTTTTCATTTTATTAACTATGTGATCACTGAAACACTTACATAATAAATAAACCATGTAATTTAAATAGAAATAAAATAATATGGAATGATCATGGGCTTCTATTGGTTAGCTTATCTAGCGGTTTTGATAAGTTATCCCTAACGTAGGGAAAACACCTTGAACTTGATGGTTCGTGTTTTTCAGCTCCCACCTGTACACCTTTGTATCTTCTTGCATCGGTTTCGCCTCAGCTTCGGGATTTGAATCGTCTCCTCTGTCTTGGGAGATCCTCCATTACATGGGGTTTACATTAAAAAAATCATGGGCATGCAGGCCCTACATTTGGTTGGAAGAAGGCTCGTAGGCCAAAGAATTTAAATTAAACAAATTTAAATGAAACCATACACTCATACAAAGGGTCTTTGGTCTAGCTCATGATCATCCATAGCATGAAATGACATTTACGTATATTTACAATTCGAATTCTTTTAATCGTTCTTTCATTTATGATAAGTCGCGCTCGAATTCAATTAATTATAATCTTATAATTAATCAATTTTTTATCTTAAATTCCTTTCTGAAATTCCTTGAGATTCTTCTCATCCATATTCCTTATACAGGTCTTTGTACATTTTGAGGAAACCTGGTGAATTTTTTGTAAAGTACACGGTGTGTAGTTTATATTTACATGGCATGTATTTCTTTTCACCTTTTATCCAAAGTACACGCCGGGGGATTTGGCATGTTTTTCTGTACTTTGGAAATTTTGGAGTACACAGTGTGTAGATAAATCATACATAGTGTGTACTTCCTTGTTACGCGGTAACCGGCCTGGTGATCCCGTGTACGCGGTACGCGGCTTATCCTTGTACACGGTTTCACCTGGGCCAGAACGGACTACACAACGTGTTGCTCCAACATACACACCGTGTATTCTGGTTTCCACATGCCATTCAATTCTGGCCAACATGGCGTGATTAATACTTAGGCATATTCAATTCACACGGCGTGGTTTGGCAGACCAGTGCTGGTTCATTGAACCTAAGTACACAGCGTGTAGTTTTAATTACACGTCGTGTAATCCTGTGTTGTACAGAAAGAAAGAGTGGCTCCTCCAGATGAGTACCTCGTATTTATTTTAATCAAAATTTAAAATTAAAAGGTCATTTATGTGATATTAATCGAGGAAAAAAAGGAGGAAGAATAGATCTCATTTATTCTGATTAATAGAACGATATATTTAGAATTGAATCAAATATAAATGCGTAAATTATCAAAGAAAATTAAATAATTATAATCAACATTGTAACCTCTCTCTGATACCATTTGAAGGTTCCGGGAGCAGCGGAATCATGTGGGTGGATGTTCCCACTTGGATTTTTGTCATTAACAATGACAAATCCGGGATCAATAAGACGATAAATGCCAGTCTCCACGGATCGAATCACAGAAATGGACAAAGAAAAGGAATATACTGAAACCACAAAGTAGGATCGTTACAGGTTGATTATAATTAATTTAATCAATTGAAAAGAAATTCCTTTTGGGTGTTATTTCTTTATGGATGTTCTCTATCACGTTATGATGTGATTCGTCATTGCGTCGTAAAAGCCAAGTGTAGACTTCCTCTAGCGGTGATCCACATGCGTACCTTGTATCTCGGGATGCCGCCAAAGGAGTCTCTGGGTGCTAGCGTGGAGAAACCTTTGCTTGCATTGTCCGCCTTAGATCGTCTTGATCTGATGGAAGAGGATCTATCCCGGTCTTGAGAGTGTTCTTGGAGGAAGAGGTTCTTTTGGCCTTGAAAGAATTCTCCAGAGTTTTTGTGCAAAATGATTCTCTTGTGTTTCGGAAAAGAGTTGGGGTTGTGAGGATATTTATAATCAGGTTTCAGGTTGTAGATTTAGGACAATAAATAAACACATTACACGTTTTATTAATTTCATTGAATCTTATTTAAAACCCCATGTATAATAATTAATTCCTTGACATGTTCCCTCACTGATTATAATAAATATCATTTAAAATAATATTATATCATCAAAATCCCGACTAGAAAAACTACACGGCGTGTATTAATAAATACATGGCGTGTACTTGTTTTTCATTGAAAACTACACAGAGTGTACATTCAATGTACACAGCATGTATATCTTGTTTTGATTTATTCATTTCCTTTCCATAAAGAAAACTACACGGCATGTAATTATTAATACACGACGTGTACTTGTTTTCCATGAAAAACTACATGACGTGTAATCTTTAATACACGGCGTGTATGTCTTGCTTTTTATTTCCTTCTTCCTCCATCATTAAAATGATTTATGCTTCCTTGAATAATTATTAAGCCACATACAGGAATAATTTTTATTCTACTTGAGATACTTTAATACACTTAGTGTGTGACCCTCTAGGCCTCTTTCTCGTTGGCATTAGGTGAGCTTTCCTAAAGTACAAGACTACTGTCTAGAAACTGGTCAAATCACCCAAGAGAAAGAATTTGATGCCTCATTGATGTATCACCTCATACAAACGCTTACTGTGTAATTTAATCCCTTTTTCCTGATATCTCATCACGTAGGTTTCATGGTAGTGTCATAAACCTATATTCTTGATCCGTCGTTCTTTGACTACCTGAAATAAATTCATCGTTCACACCATGTCCATGGAATTTAATGCTACATTTCAATTTCAATCAAAGGGCCGAGATATCAAAATCTATAAATGGAAGGTACAAATCCTTCCTCGAATTATCCATTAACAACATGTCACTCGTGACGCACCCAACATACCCTACTTCCCACCAACTGTCTGCATGACGGCTTTCATCAGTAAATCTAAGTGCGTGAGTCATGACATGAGTTAATGATAATATTCCAGTCTAAGGACCATTACACACGCTCGTAGATAGAAATGTCTGATGACACTAAGACATGTGGAATTGATACTGGCGGGAATGTTCTCATAATCTCCCATCTTGGAGATTACCAAGTGCGAACTCCGTGAGAGAGAGTCTCATTTTCTTACGAGTACTCGCACATGACGGTCTGTATACTATGTGTCCTATAATAGTATGTCATCCAATCATAGAACTTTATTTAAGAATATTGTTATAGCATTTCAAGGTTCTCATCATAGTGGGGATCTTCCATGGCCTTAACAATGCAACAAATATTCTCAGACATTATTATATTATAGTCATGCAGAACAATGAACAATATATAATAAGTGAACATTCATGTAATAAAAGTACAAAACAGTTGGTTCTCAGGACACCAAACCTTACAACTTCTTGCTACCATGCATTGGAAAATGGATATATTTAGGAATTTAACAAGAACCTCTCTATCATCTTGTAGAAAATGTTGGTAAAAATAAGTATAATTGTCCAGAAAATCACCCCAACACCATTTGGGACAATCGGAAAATGACTGTGAATTCATCCCATGTAACCCGGTATTCCCTAGTGTATGAAAAAAAAGGAATTTTATTCCATCAAGGTTCAGTTTTCATCACTCTGGACAAAAATCTATGACCAAAATAAGCCAGAAAGAATAGAATAAGTCCATTTATCTGAGTTGTACACCCTCAAAGTAAATAATCTCCAGGCCTTGAAAAATATAGAGATGAACCATAACATGATAGTTATATAATTCAACAATAATGTTCTCCTCCTCTCATTCGTTGAGAGTGATATGGTTTTGGATCTTAGAACACCGATGATACCTGAAAAAAAAATCCAGCGAAGTTTTATCCCATCTTAGAAGGACCTTAAATCATTCATGATGTCTATTAAAATAGAGAATAATCTTTGATCACTATGGATAGAGAGAGTATCACACATCCCATCAATTTCAAGTTAATCAATCACTAAATCATGTGATGGGTCCTATGGTACATGGTTTATGAACTTAAAAAAATATGGTTTGTTCAATACAACCTTAAACTTATTTCAAGGGTCCAAGATTTATGGACTTAAATGAAAAAAAATCCCATAGTCCAAGAAATATGACTTTAAACTATTTTCAATACAGTCCAGGATGTATGACCTTAAACTATTCTCCATGTTCCAAGCATCACGACCTTAAAATGTGTGTCATTTTTCTCAAGGATTTTTTGTGCCGCATATGGTGGCCTCTTCATATCTCCTTTAATGTCAACTTACCTCTCCCAACACACCCCCTTTTAGTCACACATTCTTGTGATCCATGCAACAAAACCATAACCTAATTTCAAGGACTCATATGGTACAACCATAAAATATCTGTCGCTCCTATAGTCTATATTGAATGACATTAAACTGCAAATCCTAACATCCTCTTCACACGAAATTAAACTAAAATATTAACCCATATAAAACAGGTATTCTTATTAGTGAGATATGGCTTACCCCATGTCATAATAAATGCATTCCCCATGGAGAATGTGGGATTCCTTAGTTCCCTCGTTATAGAGGATTACCTCCATTATCATTGTTGGTCCTCTACCACACTGTGTTCCAGAACTATATGTGGATTGATTACCAACCTCATGGAATATGTAATAATGCACATGCCATTATGTCTCTAGGTCCAAAAAAAATTATCAACCCTTCAATCCTTTGTCCCCATTTATAGTCCAAGAATTAAAACCTTAAACTCTATACAGTTCTTATAAAGGTGTCCATGTGGCGTGCGAGCCTCCTTGGATCCATTCACATCGGTATTTACCTCTTTCATGACACAAAGGTACCCCTGGGACTAACAACTACCCATGTACAAGAATTGTGACCTTAAAATATGTGTCATTTTTTTCATGCTACTTTTGTGGTACGTGGTCCTGCTTTCCATCCTTTCATGTAAGTTTATAGAACTTTCATGCCACAAAAATACCATCGAAAAAAACTTCCATTGCATAATAATCACTAATATAAATAGTTTTTCATAGTCTAAGAATCATAAATTTAAACTATTCTCCATGGTCTAGGATGTACGACCTTAAATTGTGTTTAATTACCTTTAATATTTCCTCATGTGGTTCATGGCCTCCTTGGTTCCTTTTAAATATAGTTTTAATTATTTTTTACTATAGGATCATCCTCGAAGCCCCCCTCATATGGTTTGATAATCATGACCTTAAAATATTTTCAATTGGTCCAAGTTATATGGCCTCAAACTAGGATCCCTAGTCCATGTGATATAACCCTAAAATCAATGTGTTCACCCCTCATTCACATGGTTTTGATTCACCCCTAGTGTTTTAGTGATCCTATTCCTCCACCATATTTCTAGAACAACATGTTTCTTGATTCCCATATTCATGAGTTACATAGTGATTTTTAGACTTTCTATCTCTAGGAACAATCGTAGATTCACCGAAAACCCCTATATTACCAACATAAATATCAACCTAAAGCACCCTTATTGGATTACTACTTTGGTATAAGCCCCATTAAGTTTTCTTCACCCATTAGTGGGATTGGATGCCAATATATCATGATATAATAAAGAAAATAACACGCAACTCAATGTGAAAGACCCTCCAATGTCCTTAAAACACAATGTTAAACTTGGATCTTGCCACGTATAAATCAATATTCCTCATATCCTATAATGGGATGAATTCCATATCCTAATTCGAGAGGGTATCCTCATTCAATAATTGTTATCTTATCATGCCAGGTTTTAGAACTATGTTCATCTTGATTCCCACCCTTATGGGATACATAGATATACCCAGAAATCTCATTATGGGCTAAGCCCCCTTCAAAGACATACCAAATGGCCTTTCCTTCCCCAATGTCATGATGTGGGCCTATTGTATAGTTTTACAAGTCTTTTTTGTGGTACAAGGTCCCTTTTAACATCTATTCATATCGTATTATCACTCCATTATTCTTCTCAAGGATCTTTTTGGGAACCTATAACCACCTTTTCATGGTCAATGTTATCTGAACATAATCTAAAGACTTCCCCTACAGTCAGAGCTCTATAAATTTAAACTAATATTATCCCTAGTTTGATTTGTATAATTTTAAACTGATAAGAAAAATTCCTCAATACATGATGTTAAAATATGGACTTACCTCATTAAACAGATGTAGGATTCCTTATATGGTAGGTTTAGGATGATGATAAATTATTTTTACCCCATGCAGAATATGGATTCCTCATGCGCTAAGTATAAGACATCAAGGAATACCATATATAAAACAAGGATGCCTCATATTCTTGTATGGGATGATTCTGTTCCCTCACTAGAGAGGATGTTGCTCCACTATAATTTGCCTCCTTGTATGCTTGTTAGTAGAAATATGTATGGTTGTATTCCCATCCTGATGGGATATATAGTGATGCCCTAATATTTTATCTTGGACTAGTCCTATCATTGGCTTATTTCTGGGACATTTCCTACTTTTGATTCAGTGCCTTGTTCTTTCTCTGATTTGGATAATTATCATTATCTTGATCTAAACATGCTACCTAAAATAACTATCTCATTCTACACCATCTCACCTACCATCTTGGGCTCACTCCTCAAAGGATCTTCAACAAAAAAAACTGGATCTCATGTTTCAAACTCGATCAATGGTCAATCCTTCATTTGTTTTCCATATCCCTAGCTAGCATGTGTATCAAAACAATGTTTGGAGCATGGTCAACAGATTTTACCCTTCTCCCATTCAGTCCCCTTTCTTACTATGCTGGTAATGATATTTATAATCTCCCTTATTGGATATATTAACCACTTTCACCTCTTGCTTTGTTCTTCCCAAAAAGTAAAAAGGAATCCATACCACCCCTTGTTTCTTGCAGTTATCATGGATCATGTGTTATTAGGAGATATGAGGAGGTTATTCTCAAGAAATGTTGATACACACAATCACAAAATGTCCTAAACTATATGACCTTAAACTATGATCACTATTCCATGCACCATGACTTCAAAATGTGTGTGAGCCATTCAGGGAACCTGTTGTTGGGAATTGGGCCTTCATGGCCCTCAAATCACATCATATTTTAACTCTCCCATGTTTCACATGCCTTAATGGTGGATTCACACTATGGTGTGGACTCCATGACCTTAAAATAGGTGCATGAGTCCAATAATCATGAATTGAAATGGTGCGTGAGTCACCCTGAGAATGTGCTATGCGGAATCGGGACATCTTGGACCTCAATTCACATAAGGTTTTCACTCTTCCATGTTGTACATGTCTTTTTGGGGTATTCAAATAATGTTCCAAACTCAATGACCTTAAACTAGGAGTCTACGTCTAAGTGTCATGAATCTAAACTATGTGTGAGTCATCCTAGGAATATGTTTTGTGGTGTTGAGCCTACTTGTCCCTCATTCACATCGAGTTTTTCAATTCACCATACAATGAATATACATTTTGGATCCTCCAGCCTATTGTCCAATATTTATTACCTCAAACTATGATTTATGGTCCAAGATTTATGACCATAAACTAAGAGCCATTGTCCAAGAACCATAAACATAAACTGTTTGTAAGTTGTCTCGAACAAGTTTTATAAGGTGTTGGGTGACCTCCTAGGCCCTCTATATTCATGTCAATTAAATTATATTCTATTTCGAAAATATTCCATTAGTACATACCACTGTAATGTCCAAGATTTATGAATTTAAAAAATTTCCCATGGTCTGAACTCTTCGAATATAAACTAAGATCCTGATAGTCTGAACTCCATCACCAAAAACTAGGAGTCCAAGTCCAATCCTCATGACTTTAAACTATGTTCTAGTATTTCTAGGAATTCTTTGTGTAGATTTGTGTCCCTTGGGCATATTTTCTTGTTGTATTTGTTACCCCCCCATACTACACATATCCTTTTAGGATGCTCACCCTACGGTCAAATCTCTATGAATTATAAACTAATTGTCACGCTACAAAAACCACTACCTTAAAATATTTGAAAAAATTATATGAGATATTTTGTTTTTCAGGTCCTATAAAACTCCAAATTCACATTGGGTTACCTCTCCGCCATGCCACACATATCCCCTTTGAGATATACAAGTCATAAATATGGTCTGTCCTCCATGACCTTAAACTAAGAGTTTGAGTCCAAGCCTCCATTCTTTAAACTATGTGAAAGCCTCTTTGGGAATGTATTTTATGGAATAAGGGCCTCCTAGGTCCCCCATTAACATCTTATAGACACTCTACTGCACTGCACATGTCCCTTTTAGGATGTCCACACTATGGTCTAAGCATCACGACCATAAATTGTGTGGGTCTCTCCCGAGATCCCTTCTCTTGGTGTGGAGTCCTCTAATATCTCTCTTCTTTATAGTCAACATCAGGGAGTTCAATTTTTATGTTTCCATATGATTCATGTTGACAATTTTTATGGGAAGGTGCATTCATGTCGGTCCACACACTTCCTTTCATAAGACATTAAACTATAACTCTACCCCATGTAGTGGACATTGAATGGCCTCTTGACCTGACTTCAGGTTGAAATGTTGGATAGTTTAGCTCCTAATCCCAAACACCAATGTACCAATCACATGATGATAAACTATATGATACATCATCCTTAACTTATGATGTTAAACTTCATTTTTATCATCCTCATTACATGAAGAAAAAACTGCACAACATTTATTCCCTCACCTCGAATTCCATTTCCTCCAGTGTCGGTCACCAACCACATTATGCATGTCCTTTGACCATCACTTGGAATCCGAGATAGTGTTCCCCGTGGAATACGAGTTTGACTATTGTTAAAACTCATACTCCTACCCAATGTGCTCAAATCTATGATGGCGTGATTCCAAGAGGGCTGAACTCCATTTGAATAATCTATCATTCCATATCCAAGATTCTTGTATCCCTTGACTTGGATCCTCATCCTCCACTATTTATGAATGTACCCCACTAACAGAATGGTTCTAGGGCACAATGGCTCACCTACTGTCTTGGGAACATGCCCTAAAAACATTTGACGACATTTTGAGATAAGTCTCGTGTTTTGAACATGCTCATCAGTGGACCCACATTTATTTTTCCCCATCCCTAGTAAACAATTAATGATTATGTGTTTAAAACATGGTCACCAGTTATCCTTCATCATCTCACCACCCCCATAATGTTCAATATATTGGGAATTTTAATTAAAAATCTATATTCCCTGTTGTTCATGTATAATTAAACTCCCATGGTGTTACTCATTCATTTAATAACACACATTGGAAAAGAAATTTAGATTTTTAGAGAGCCACGTTCTCCATCCACAGCCTCTATAAGCCAAAACACTCTTGATGGTCAGTCATAAAAAGGATACCCTGAGTTCTTGATGATTTCATGACACTCTCATTCAAATGAAAATTCAAAGGATCTTCCCTTGTTTCTCACACTGATAATGAATCATGTGGTCATAGGGATTGTTCATTGGTTTTCTCATTAGTATGATTTAAGTGAAATAATAAAATATAATAGAATAAATATGACCATGAATGTAAAAAAATTATAAACAACGAAACATTAGTAGTTGGCAGGATCATCCACACATTGGAACCAATCTTATGTTTGAAAAAATTCCCCTATGGATCTGCCCAGACGATTGAGTACTCCAACCCAACTAGCCTTTGGTGTGCGGCCTATGGATTCACTACAAAATAATTATATTTTTTCCAATATATGTATATCTGTTGGTAAAAATTCATTTTATGTTGGTAAATCATTTTATCAAAAATAATTGTCCTGTCACTAAACTATGAGTAAAAACTCTGTCGCTAAATGTTGTTGCGACAGATAAAATATTTATGTTACAATTATAATAATACCAAAAGATAATATATATGTTTTTCAAAGTGTTTAGCAAAAAATTAATATGGAAAATATATATGTTGGTAATAATATTACCAATATATATAATATGTTTATAAATTACATTTAAATAAACAATATAAATTTTTATTACAAGTAAAATTTCATATTATATTTATTAATTAATCATATATAATACACAAGTTTTAATTATCAAAATGATGATTTTACCAGATGTTTAAACATAGAAAAATATTAACTATATTAATAATGTAATTTAATAAAAAATATGTCAATACATAGTTAAAGTTTATTGATACCTAAAAAACCAAAAAACCTATAAACACAAAAATCAAGGGTCCATATATGCAGTTGTCGCCACCGTCACACCCCCAACACCCATGTTGTCTCTTGACTGCAAACCTCCAGCACTATCATCTCTTGACGACAATCCCCCAACACCCATCATGGTAGAAGAATAGTTACTTCCATCAAAGATCTTTCATCACCCCCAAGTTGGTCACTAGAAGAAACAAATAACGTCAATTATAGTACCATTGATGAACCTCAGGTCAATGTTATGTCACATTCTTCAGCTCCAAGATCTACACAACACAATAAAAAACAATACCCAAAAATAAGTGAAAAAAATATATGAATTGAATCAAAAAAATTAATGAATAAAAAAATGATCTACATTGAATTAGCATTTTTTATTCATCATACCTATCTAGATATCAACAAATCAAGTTATCCCCAGTACCAGTGGGGAATCTAAAGTCGTTATGTCCTACCCTTCATCTCCAAGATCTACACCACACAACCAAAGAGCGTAACCACAAATAAATTAACATATAAAAATGAATTAAATCCAAAATATAAATGAATGAAAATATAAAAAAATCATAGAATGGGAATTTTTCATTCATCATCTATATTGAAAACTCAACAAATCAATTTAGATCCAATAAAATAGAGGAACCTCGAGTCACTACTATGTCACACCTATCATCTCCAAGTTCCACACAACACACAACCAAATAGAATACCCAAAAATAGGTGAAAAATATATATATTAGTTGAAACCAAAATAGAAATAAATGAAAGTATTAAAAAATAGGTGAAGGTGAATTATATAATAAGCATGAAAACAATATATAAAATTTTTATTGCCCTAATTAAAAGTGGTTTTCAATCTTGTGGATACAAAGTATGTGAATGAAAATGTAATTTGGAAATAAATCTAGTCCATCTTGTCAGTCTTTAATTTATTCATGTTGTAATCTATACTATTTTGATTTAGAACTCCTTTTAATCTCAAGGTTCTAGATGTGAAATATATGATAAAAAAAAAATATAAATAAACATGAATAAAACCTCAACAACCAAAAAAAGGAATGAAAGAAAACAATATAGGGCATACATATCCAAAATCACTATTCAGTTTCCCATTTTCTATGAGTCATTGGATATCAATTTATGGTTTTATCCTTACAAGGATTAAACCATGTTTCTCACCACATGTTGACCTATTATCATATGATTGGTGAGAAATAATCAGTTCATTCATCTACACAATTTTTCATCTTTTATAAATGGTAATTTTTTTTTCTAAAATGATAAATAGATTTGGAAAATCATATAAATCATGGAAAAAACTAAATACGAAACATATAATACGATTATGTTACCATTATGATTTGAACCATGAGGAGAGACCCATATATAAAGTGAATAAATCCCAACTCTTTCCACTAATAATTTTTCAATATAGGAACCTAGGGATAACAATGGGAATGAGTTGGTACAAATGAAATGAGAGAAAAGAAAAATGTGACATCCCCTGAACCTCATAACAATAGTAATACAATAATATGATTGGTGAGAAAGAATAAGATCATTCATCTACACAATCGTTCAACGTATGTATATGGTAAAATAGTTTTCTAAAATGATAAACAGATCTGGATCTTCATTCAATGATACTTAAACCTAATCAAAAAATAGATTCATTTCATAAATTATTTGATATGAAAAACATGAATGAAACTATACAATAATCCATTTATACTTCAGTCTAGTTATGAAAAACAACACCTCAATTGAGGAAGAAGTAAAATAATTCATCTTTGCACAGAAGAATTCATTAATTAAGTAAAAGAGTATCTTAGAAGAAAAAACCAGAATTTTTTAGGTACAATTTAAACAGAAAACTTGTTTGATCTCACACATTAATGTAGTACGCAACACATATTTAAATTACCAAATGATATAATTATTAATTGAATCAAGATATAAATACACCCCTGTAAAAGTATTGAATCAATCAAATATCCCTCAACTCTATGTTAGGAGTTCGATCAGGAGATCCTTCCATGTTCTACCATTCTAAATCACGAACATGTTCACTCCTGATAAGTCTTAAAGCCTCAATTTTTTCTTTCTATGAAATACTTTTAATAATCACTATCTAGAAAATATTTCAACCACTAGATTAATTATGTTTACCAAACAACTAAAGAAATACAACCACCTTTCATGTTGGAAACTTAGAGACCCTTCCTTTAATTCTTCCTGATCTATAATAGCTAATTTTTGTCCAACTATGTCAGTACTAGTTGAGGTTTGTATAACTCAAAAATTATTTAAACATGTAATAAAAAACTGAAGCATTACCTCTTTTTTACTTAGATCATCTTAACACATCAACTTGGTATTCAAACCACTAAAAATAATAGTTTCACCAACTTCCTCAACATAGATGATGGGAACCAAATTCATTAGTCAATAATCTACAAAATATTAAGAAGTTAACATACCTGGAAAACAAGATTGTCCTAAAATTGTTCAATAAAGTTGTCTGAAAATTGTAGTGATCATAACTGGATAACAAGGCCGACCATAGATTTAAAAAAAAAATCAACAGGATTGTCCTAAAATAGAATTATAATATTATATATCAGTTAATTGATAAGACTAATGAATAATCATTCAACTCAAACCAAAAAAATAGTAGAAAATTCCAAAGTAAATAGTGGTAGAGAGAAATAACATCGTGGGTTAACTTCAAAAATGAAATGTCACTAGAACAATCCTGGAGAGTGTGTGTAGTAAGGGAAATTAGTTTCAGTAAAGGAAATGGTGCTTAATTAAGGGAGGGTGTGTGCAGTGTTGTAATGATAATGAGTGTTCCAGTTCACATTGTGTGTGTGCGAAAAGGAAGGGTTTGTGAACAAGAGCACCCCATGTGTGTTGTTCATGAAGAAAAAATCCCTTTATACACACACTCATGAAGACATAGTAGTGTCACAGATGAAACACAACAGTGACATGGATAACACATCCAAAACACAAAAAGGTGCAGTGGCGCTAAAACAATCTTCATGGATGAAACTAATTTATCTTACTAAAACACATCATGAGTGTTTTAGTGCACACACTCTCCCATAATGCACACACTCTCCATAGATGAACCTAATTTTCCATACAAAAAAATTAAATGAGTGTTCTTGTGAAAAATCTCATTAGAGTGCATTGCTCATGTTATAGAATAAGTGTTCTGGTGCACATAATGTCTCATGAAGAGCACACATGTAGATTTCCATTTTTCGTCTTCACTCTCCATGGAAGAATCTTATTTCCCTTAATAAAACACGGCAAGAATTTTCTATTGCACACACTCATCCTTATTTCACACACTCTCACTACTTCACACACTAAACCTATATTTTTTCAACGTAATTTGGTGGGTTTCGCTTGGAATTTAAGTTATTTTTTCATAAATAGAACTAAGACTACTTATCTTTTACCATGCTCATTACAAGTGATAACTACTATAAGTATCCCAAGTTATGAAGCATGTGACCAGTTGAGGGAAGATCATCGATGACAGAAAAATTAGATACATACAACTATGTATGAGTGCAAGGGACTAGGTTCAATTAAACAAGATACAAGCCAGATTGCACAAAAATAGTTTTTACAGAAACATGCTCCCCAAAAAGAGATAAAACAATGTCCTTTCACAATATTTCATCTTGAGTTCCATGTAGCATGTTCACATATCATTACATATTTGAGCCAATGAAGGTTCGACAATTGAATAGAATAATATGTATATATTATATTCAACAAATATATTTATTCATCAATGATATAAACCCTAACAAATTTAAAAATTTATTTTAGATTAGAATCATATGTACATGTATGCATATTGAAATCATTGTCGTGTTCATTTTTCTCAAAATTTAATGCGTTTTTCTTTCTAGTGGTGGTCGTTTCAGTATGGAAATACATTTCTTAATCTTCTCGCATGGAAAATTATTTTAAAGTATGAAATACTAACATCATTCATCCAATGGATTTCGAAATTACAAAATGGTTTAATTGTATAAAGGAGAAATTGGTAAACACATGTTAGCAGCTGATCAATGTGTTGTTGAATTTCATGTGGAAAAGATGGAATAAGGCATGTAGCATCATATTAAGGGAAGATGATACTTGGGAAGCTGAGAAATGCATCAAGCGATGAAAAAGGGGATACTTATAGTATGTAAAGTACTATAATGAAATCAAGATATTTAAAAAATTTAACATAAAATCTATTGGGAAAAAGAAAGCAGTCTGACTAAATAAATGTAATAAATAGTGAAATAAGGTACATAAGTAATTTTACGGTTTTGTAAAAATTATAAGGGATTGGTAATGGAAATTAAATTACTATAAATTCACGTAATATGAAGAAAATATAAAGCTATTGGAAGAAAACTATTGAGTATATAGTAAACAATTGGAATATCAATTTAACAGTGTTTTGGAAATAAAAATGGAATACTGGTAGAGAGGATAAAAATGAAACAAACCTAAAAACACAAGCAACAACGAAGAGATATTATACAAATCAACCAATTATTGAGATAAAATTAAATCAAGGAATGAAATTATGGCATGAAACATGGGTTTCATGTACCGCGTAATACAAAATAAGATGCAAAACGAAGGAAAAAAATCATTTAACCTAAAAAATACCAGAAGAAGAGGATAAGACAATTAGGGTTACAGAATTGTAGGTG
Source organism: Viscum album (assembly GCA_963277665.1). Lineage (NCBI taxonomy): Eukaryota > Viridiplantae > Streptophyta > Magnoliopsida > Santalales > Viscaceae > Viscum > Viscum album. Next base: position 564,628,520 of record OY728153.1, on the reverse strand, counting down.
TGCCAGTGTGATATTAATTTAAGAGAATAACAACACCAATCTTACTCCTCCAAAGCGACGTTGGTAAGTCAAGAAGGAAAACCTACATTTAAGTTGTGGGTAAATGGCTAGATGGTCAGAAGGGAGCTCATCGATTTGGTACGGTGAGGCATGGGGTATAGTTTAGAAAAAGGTCGGATTTGTGAGTGGGTTGATGTGGTGAAAGAGGGGCACAATTTGGAGAGGAACGTATGTAAAATGAAAAAAGTTTTAAATTTATATATTTCTTGAATAAAAAACTATATCATGTACATATAATGAAATTATATATTATCATTTATCATCTATTTTCTATTATATATATATATATATTACCACAAACATAAATTGTTTTAATTAAAACATATTACTATATTGTTTTATTAAAATAATTATAATTCATACTATTTATTGAAAATAATATATATATATATACATGTATATATGTATATGTGTTATATTTTTTATAATACATTTTATGTTATTGAATAATTTATTAAAACTGATTTTTTATAATGGTAAAAAATCTATTGGTAATAGAAATTAATAATAATATATTTTTTTGTTGGTAAAAAATGTTTGTATTGATATGATAAAGAAATAGATATAAATATTGGAAAAATATTTGTTGGTGATAAATGATCAGTATCAATAGATATATCTAGTGGTTAAAACAAGTGTTAGTACTTAAAATTAATACCAATAAATTTTAATATCTGTTTGAATTGCTCATTTTTACCATCAGATAAATTATCTATCAATAAATTTTTGTTCGTATAAGTATGTTTTTTTGTAGTGGGTATATTGTAGCCTTATAAACGTTCCACCCCCATAATCCAAAGGAAGAAGCTCCTCATCCCTAATCTGCAACCAGTTCTTCTCATCTTGGTACTCAGATATCTAAGATATCTCTTCCTACCCTTGATCCTTAGCTGCCACCAGTCGATCTATTAACTAGCTGAAAACCACCTTTTGAGCATTGAGGAAGGCACCGCATTCATTATTATGATCCTCCAGATGACAAATTTCCTTATGGTCCTTATGGATCTTCTCGGTACAACCTTGTTTTTCCTTATGCAACGCAATGTCCAGATGTTGTATCTCTGCTAACACCTGCTTAACAAAGTGGTCATAGACTAGTGTATGGACATCGCATGCATCCAGCACTTCAATTCCCAAGGTCCATGAGAAGAGATGAAGAGACCCCATCCAGATCACCATGAAAGGCTCTAGTATATGGGTGATGCAATGTTGTACACTCTTTAATTCCCTATGCGGGAGAATAAGGTTTTCTTTGGAAATATTAGAGTTAGAGTCTTCTAGATCCTCAGTGGTGCGGGCTCATATTCAAGGAAAGCTCCAAAAACAGTAGAAACAAGGTCATCCTCTGGTATCCTTTTTCTTCTGAGATTCATATCATGAGGATGACCATCTTCATTCGAACCTTCCTTGTAAGCATTACCTCCTCTAGCCTTGATCTACACTCGTCCAGTGGCATCACCCTTAACTATAGTTGTCTTCCCTCCTGGGACCAAGGCTTGGACATCTTGAATGATTGAACCCTCAATAGTTGTAACAATGGTAAGGGAGGGTTCCCCATATTCCATGAAAACTTTTTGGTAATTCACCTCCCTAAGAACTTACATAAATAAGAGAACATAATTCAAATTGATCAGTGATTGCAATTAAGACAAACATAGCTCATGTGAGAGAAGAAGGCTTATAGAGGCTGACCATTTGGGTGAGGCCTGGTCCCAGAACATTGAAAGGGAGATACTTTATAGGATTTCCCTCGATGCTAGTCTACATTATAAGATTCCCCTATATATCCCTCAAGAAATTCCATAAATAAGATAACATAATTCAATTTGATCAGTGATAGCAGTTCAGACCAACGTAGCTCACGTGAGAGAAAATTCCTTACAGAGGTTGATCATTTTGGTAAGGATTGGTCCTGGAACTTTTAAAGGGAGATCCACTATAGGATTCCCCTTGATTCTATTCTCCAATTTAAAAACATCCCCCAGACCCCCCCCCAAGACCCCCCATCATTTCATGAGAAGCATTTTTGTGCGGAAATATGAAGACGTTGATGTAAATGCTCCCTGAAAAGTTTGAAAAAGGATTGGTGGATTGAGATTTATCCTTACTTTGAGGAATAGGGATCTCGATAATGAGTTTCCTGGGGCGATATTATATTCCAGTAGTATATTATTCCATTCAAAATGCCATGTAATGGTCCCTTATAGATGACTGGCAGGACCAAATATTCTGAGGCTTCCACTCTGACCTCCTTAATAGGCCCTCTAGTTGAGATAACCTTATCCATGGGCCCCGAAGCATCCTCTCCAATAGCTGAAGGAGAACCTGATGAAGGACCTCATCCCATCCAATAGGGACCCCTTTTCTATTTGTATCTTTCTCCTATATGATAAAAATTGCAGTTACTTATTCTGAACAAATTAGAGAAAAGGGGGCCAAAAGAGAAATGTAATTTAAACACGCTTACATCAAGGAAGTAGAACATATCAAAATAATCCCTTAGAGTGAATTAATTGCTCTCTTAGGGACTCTTATTCTCAGTGGATGACCCCATGATTCTACATCATTGGAGTCTTGCATGTCAACACTAGCCAATTCTGTTGGGAACCTTCCTGATTGGTGCACCGCGTATCTCATCCTCAATTGGATCACCACACAGTCTCATAAAAGAAGGAGAAACATGGGTCAAGACTATGTGAATTAATTAATGTGGTGACATTATTTTAATGAGGATTATTTTTTTTATATAAGGAAGATCCGACAAGAAATTTCAACACACTGACACCAACAACACCGAGAGAAAATCTAATTTGATGATCTCCTTTCTTCAACGATCATATTTCTTGCTCTCCGACTTTGATTCGGTACTTTTATTCTTGAGTATTAATTTTGTGATCCCTTCCATTTTGAGGAGTCTCTACCATGTACCTCTTCATTTTAGTGTATCCCTCTTTCTAGACTAGGTCCCATGGATTTTTCCTTTTGGGTTTTACACATAAAAAATTATGGCGTCAACTTTATATTGTTCAATTATTTTTCACACTGTGCAACCTCTTTTATTTGGAGGGAAAAATTTTATTTCTGCGGCATGTTTTCTTTTCGTTTACTTACACATTCCCCTCTTTTCCATCTTTTCCAACATCTTATATCATAAGGTTTGGTTTTTATTTCAAATTTATTATGGATGCTAATTACAGTAGGATGATTTTATTGAATGGCGCCAACTACCATATGTGGCGACATAAAATGAAGGATCTGATTTTTGTCAAGAAAATGCATCTTCCAGTGTTTAGTATCCAGAAGCTAGAAAAGATGTCAGATAAAGATTCAGAATTCAAGTGTGAGATGTTTTGTCGATTCATTCTCTAATGGGTCGAAGACAATGTGATGAACCACATTGTCAACACCTCTTATTCTAGAACCCTATGGGAGAATCTTGAGATGAACTATGCTTCCAAGACAAGAATCAATAAATTTTTTATTCTCAAAAAAATTATGGATTTGAGGTAAAAGAAAGTACTTCTATTTCTGACTACTTAAGTGAATATTAGGGATGTTTTGATCAGTTTTATTACATGGGTATTAATTTTTAAGATGAGATTTTAGCTCTTTTGTGGCTTTACACATTACCTGATTCATGGCATAATTTACGTGTTACTCTAACTGGTTCTACTACTAATGTTGTTGTGATAGTTATTTTTGTCAAGTATTCTATTTTAGATGAAGAACCCATGATATTTACTCAGGATAAATCTTTTTTAGATATTTTAGTCATAGAGAATAGGGGGAGAAGTTAGGACCAGGGATTGAACAGTCGAGGTAAAAGCAGAGGCAGAAGAAAATCCAGATCGAAGAAGAGAGATTTTGAATGTCATCATTGTGGTAAGAAGGGTAATGTTAGTAAGTTTTTTTATTAGCTGAAAAGAGAGAATAGAATGAAGGAAAATCCACAGAAGAAAAATGGAGATGGATATGATCATGTTTTCGCCGCTACATGGGGTGATCTTGTTGTTGTTTATGACTCTATTAATATTTCTTATGATGATTCTTTCTGGGTTGTCGAAAGTGGTGATTTTTTTCACGAGACATTGATGAAGAAGTTATTTACATCATACAACCTAGGTAATTTTTTGATTTTAAAGATGGTAAATGTTGGTAATGATGATGTTGTATGAATCATGACTGTTTGTTTAGAGACCAGTATAGGAAGTAAGCTGATTTTGAAGAATGTTCTACATGCTCTAGAGGATCGCTTGAATCTTATTTCTACCATTTTTTATGATGATGAGGGTTTATATGTACATTTTGTGACTTCCAATGGATGCTTTCCAAGGGATATTTGATTTTGGATCGAGGGAAGAAAAAGTCAAGTTTTTACTAGATTAGAGGTTCTATTTCTTATGATATTGCTTGTGTTGTTGAGTGTAGTGGTTCGTCCAAGTTGTGGAATAATAGGATCATTCACATCAGTGATAGAGGCCTTGGCTTTTTGGTAAATAGAAATATTCTTCCAGATTTGAAGGGTGTAAAATTGGATACATGTGAACATTTCCTGGCTAGAAAATAGAGAAAAGTGAGTTTCATTAGTCATCCTCCACACAAGAAGTCACAGGTACTTGAATTGGTACATTCTGAAATTTTTGGTCCTTTGTAATATAATACATTTATTGGAAGTATATATTGTGTTACATTTATTGATTACTTCTCACAAAATATCTGTGTTTATGTTTTGAATTCCAAAGTGAGGTGATAATTTTTTTTAAGAATTTTCATGTTTCTGCTGAGGGGGAATCAAGAAAAAAATTGAAAAGTATTCACACTGACAATGGGGGAGAGTATTGTGGTCCTCTTGATCACCATTATTGGCAGGAAGGAATTTTTCATAGGAAGACGTTTTCTAAGACACCTTATCTGAATTGTGTAGCTGAGCAGATGAACATGACTTTGTTAGAAAGAGTTCATTGTTTGATTTTGGAAGCAAAGTCACCTATACATTTTTGGGGTGATTCTTTACTTACTGGTTCTTATATTATCAATTTATCACCTATATTTTCTTTCTAGGAGGACACTCATGAAATGTTTTGGTATTGAAAAGAGATCAGGTATGATCACTTGTGTGTTTTTGGTTGAAAGGCTTTTGTTCTTGTGCCAAGAGCTGAGAGATCCAAGATGGATGGTAAGACACACCATTGTATTTTTATTGGATATGTACATGATGAGTTTGGGTACATGTTCTATGATCATTTTTTGAAGAAAATTGTTAGAAGCCCTGATGCAGTGTTTATGGAGGATCTGACTGTTGCTGTCATTGATAAGAGAGAGAAAACTTCTTCCAAAACTTCTGATGGTTTTTTCAGTATTGAGTCAGGTTGTGATTCACATTTAACTTCTATTGTTGATCATGATGATCACAGAGATATACAGAATGATTCTCAAGGTGAAAAAGTTATAGTTTATGTTTCTGATGCACCTTTTGTTTCTGATGATTTGTTTCCAAGGGTTATTAATGAACCCACAGTACTACTCTGGAGGTCATCTCGGCATTGTAATGTTCTACACAGGATTAACCTGATGAGTATGTGCTCCTCACTGAAGGGGAGAAGGAAAATCTTTTTATGTGACAAGGGACAGTGAACAGAAGTATAGTTGGGTTGTGGAAATGGATGACGAGATGACATTATTTCATGACAACCACACTTTTGAGCTGGTGAATTTATGGACATGTAAGATAGACTTGTAAAATCAGTGGATTTATCAAATTAAAATTGAATAATCCAGTTCTATTCAAAAATAAAGGGAAATGATAGTTGTTAGACGCTTCCATCAGAAGAGAGGTTTTGATTTTTATTGGATTTTCTCACCTGTTGTCTAAATGTATTCCATTTGGGTTGTTTTTTGGTTTGGCTGCTAGTTTGGATCTACATATTGAGAATATGGATGTGAAGACAACTTTCCTAAATAGAGATTTAGAGGAGGAGATTGGTATGGAGCAACCATAGGTTTTTTTTTGAAATAGTTAAAGGAAATAATGTCTCCATGTTTAATAAGATTTTGTATTGTTTGAATCAAGCTCCAGGGTAGTGGTATAAGAAGTTTGAATCTTTAATTTCTCATCAGGGTTTCTGGAAGACAAATTCTAATCATTATGTTTTTGTCCATAGATTTACTGATGATGGTTTTATTATAATTTTTCTTTATGTTGATGATAAGGTCTTTATTTCCCCTGATACTTCTAGAATTGACAGATTGAAGAAGGATATTTCTTAGTCTTTTGTGATAAAAGACTCGGGGCCAACATAGAAGATTCTTGGCATGACGATCTCCTGTGACAGGAATCCATGAAATTGTTGTTATCTCAGGAGAGATACACTGAGAATATTGTTTATATATTTTCTATAGATATAGAGAAAGTGTTTATTACACCTATTTATTTAAATTTTAATCCCAGTACCATTCATCCACCTTCTACTGATGAAGAGAGAGAGGAGATGCAACACATACCTTATTCATCTGCCATTGGCTGTTTGATGTAATAAATGGTGTATAATAGACCTGATATAGCTCATGCAGTTGTTATGGTTAGTCATTTTCTATCAAATCTAGGTAGAGAGCATTGGAGAGTAGTGGAATACATATTTCGTTATCTTCTTGGTACTTCTGATATGAGATTGTGTTTCGGAAAAGGGGAACCTATGCTTTGGGTCTTTACAGATTTAGGTATGGTATGAGATATCAATTATAAGAAGTATACTTCGGGATATTTGATCACTATTTAAGGGGGTCTTAATAATGGAAATCTAGATTGTAGAAATGTCTTGCTTTATCTACCATAGATCTAGAGTTTATTACAGCTATAGAGGTGTGCAAAAAATATTTTTCGATGAAACATTTTACTCGAGTGATGAATTTAAAGAAGTACATGTTTGTTTTATTTTTTGATAGTCATAGTGATATTTGTTTGGGAAAGAAATCAACTTTTCATAGCAAGTCCAAACATATTGATGTTTGATATCATTTTATCTGCCATGCCCTTGATTCGAGATAGTTAGAGCCTGAGAAGATACAAACTGATGAAAATGGGTCAGACATGAAGACCAAGTGTTTAGCTAGATGAAAATTTGAGGCTTGCATACTGTTTGTAGGGTTGGCGGTGATCCGCACTTGAGTTGGAGGGGGAGTTTTTTGGTGCCTTCCAGATTGGCACACCGTGTAACACCTCCTCAATTAGAGCACCATGTAGTTTCATAAAAGAAGAAGAAATGTGTGTCTAGACCACATGAATTAATTTATGCGGTGACATGATTTTGAAGAAGATTCTTTTTCTTATATAAGTAGGCAGTGAGAAGGCATTTCAACACACCACCACCAACAACACTGAGATAAAATCCTATTTGGTGATCTCCTTTCATCGATGATCAACTTTCTTTCTCTCGGTATTTTATTCCCTTATTTTATTCTTGAGTATTAATTTTGAGATCCCTTCAATTTTTGGGGATTCTCTACCATATACCTCTTGATTTTAGTGGATCCCTATTTCTGGACTAGGTCTCGTGGTTTTCCCCTTTTGAGTTTTCCACGTAAAAATTTCCTATGTCAACTTTATATTCTTCACTTGTTTTTGTCATTGTGCATCTGCTTTTATTTTGAGGGAAAGATTTTATTTCCACTACACATTATCTTTTTGGTTCTTTGTGAATTCGTCACTTTTCCATATTTTCCAACAAATTCCTCCTCAATTGATTATTCTGGTGTTATCTCCCCAAATTATAGAAAACCACCAAAAATCACCCACACAAAAATGGGGGGAATATTAGGCTCCCCTCGATGGCATGATAATGATTTTGTGGCCACCAGGTACTCAAATATCCCATAGAAGGGGACATTGGAAGTGATCTTGGTGTGCCCCACCTCTAGATTCCCAATCCTATCTCAGGTCAACATCTTTTGTAGTTTATCACTAGTCATGTTATTCTTTATCATTCCATAGGATTACCAAATCTTGGGTAGTGAATCATTAGTGGTTGTATCCAATAGATATTGTAGCTTCATACCTGAGGCCTCGTTGGATCTACTACATCCATCTTGAGAGCCCCCATATTACTCCCACAACCGATTATGGGAAACCTCTCCTCCAAGAGATGAGGGTGAAACAATTCCTTGAGTTTCACCCACTATTTCTCCAACTTCATCCAATCATTATTCCTAGATCATCCCTCAGATATAATCCTTCCTACCTCCTTATTAATCTGGAAATTCTCTCTCTTTGTTGATCACTGATATGGGTTGTCAAAAAACCACACTAGGTATTCCACCACCTAGTTATTGGAATAATCATGACATGATCCATCATTGACATTGGACGATGGAAGAATGATGGTCTCCCCTAAGTTTTATAGAATAAAAATACCCAATAGCAGACGAAGTATATAGGGATTCAACTATTTATGAACCCCCATGTAAACACTCTTCATTGGTTGACAGATGCATTCAAACTGTTGGGTGAATTGAGATAGAGTTTATGGATCGCGGTTAGTGTTTCCTTCTATTCTATCCACCCTCACCCCACCCCAAATAGTCTAAAAGTACTCCCACTACTCTAATGTTCCTAGAGGGACTCGAAAATTTTACAAAGGGAAGAAAAATACTCCCACAAGATGGGAGAAGAAAAGAAATACATGTTGGATTGAATATTTGATATGAAGTCTGATGAAATCAGAATTATCAATGGAATATGGCATGTCCAAGTACAAATTACCAATAAATGTTTGTAAAAGGAATAAAACATGAAAAACCGGTATGCAGATGGCCTACGACAAGTTGGACCACGAGGCATTGGCCAGTGAACAAAACTTTTCATGGTAAATTTCCACCCATCAACCGAAGCTGCCACGAACCGTTTTTGCTAGAGGGAATCCAATAGAGGTACATTCTGCACACCATCCCAATGAATAATGTGATTCATAGATGAGGAGAAGCTAGTGGAATCTTTCACCTCAACAGATCTTGGTTGACCGAGTCATCCACAGGGCTAGATTTTCATTATGGGATTCAAGAAAATGTGTCGCAGGAATCGTAGATATAGATTCATCGATATTGTATAAGAGGGAGATGAGGAGAACAGAAAAGGGGATGAAGAACAAAGAGGGTGCGAAAAAATTTCTCCCACACTCAAAGTAGTTTGCAGGACTCCATCCCACACCTGAAGGAGTTTGAAGGACTCTATCCCGCATCTGAAGCAGTTCGTGGGACACCATCCTGCATCCAAAATAGTTCACGGATTCCATCCTGTGAACCATATGCAGTTCATGGAACTCCTCCCTATGAACCATGTTCAGAAGGCCCTCCATAGCTAACAAGAAAAAGAACAAAAAATATATAAAAATGGTTTCCAGATTCCCATATGCAGAGGACAATATCCAGACTCCTATATGCGGAACCTAGTACACAGATGACCCTTGGCGGCTAGCTCTTCCGTGTACCATCCAATGCGGCCAAATCTTACACAACTAGATCCTAAATGGATAGATCTATAAAGAATACTGTTCACACCCACTGGTCCATACCACGGGGGTTGCACCCCTGCACCCTCTCTCTGGATCAGTGTTAGTCTCTTTTCTACCGTCATTGAACCCCATGAAAAGTGGAGTCGCAACACGAACTTATCGGGATGGGTCGAAAATATTTTACATTACGCCTTTATTCCGCCCAAAAATCCATCCCTTTAATACAATGAGAAGATACAATCCTCATGCACCTCCCAAATGCCCTATCACCTTCCACCTATGCCAGGTTGACCCAGAATTCCACAGAAAACAAAAACCTGAATGTTTCTTAAATTCCAAGACACATCCTTTCCATCCATCAAAATCTGTGTCTCTGGTGATTTCAGATCCACGTAAACTTCTATGGCCATCAGAAGTGGAAGGACAGTGTCCTGCAGACACCTTTATTGACTATGTACAATATGAACTGGTGGCTCTGCATATGTTTTTTACAAAATGGCCATCAACCTAGGAAAAATTCATCATCAGGAGAGTCCTCTCCTACTTTAGAACACCTCAATGGATTCCATGCCCCATATCATTTCTCTTTATCATAGACTCCATAGAGTCATGTTTCAAACTTTCATTCCATATCATGTTTGAGGCATGTCCGAATATCACAACCTGCTTATCCTAAAGGTAATCATGGATTCAATCACTAATGGTCCACACTCTATGAACCTAAACTATGAGTCATAGTCCTGACAACATGACGTTAAAATATACAGTATCAGTCCATACAACGAGACATTAAACTTTGATGTCCTCATCTAAGCTATATGACTTTAAATCTTAGTATACTGGGAAATTTCATATTTTTATAAACCTCTCCGGCCATCATAAATGGAAGGTTAGAATCATGAGAATAACTTTTCATGACTATTCACATCATGCCACAGTGGCTCTTCATATGTTTCCCATAAAAAATGGTATGTCAATAAGAGATAAATTCATCCTCAGGAGTGGGCTCTCCAACCTATGTACGCCTCAATGGCTCCCATTCCTAATATCATTTCTCCTGATCTGATATCATCCATAACCATGGTTTACACATTTCATCCCTCTCATGTTCGAGGCATGTCAGAATATCCAAACATTATTTTCCTCCAATCAATCATGGTTTATATAAAAATTGATCCTCATCGTATGACCTTAAACTGCAAGACCCTAAATAGTCCTCTCCACATAAAATTAAATTGTATGAAACCAGTCCCTCCAACATGACATTAAACTGTGATGCCATCATCCAAGATGTTTAACATTAAACTGTAGTATACCCCATATGTCATCTTAAGAGGAAATCCCACTGAGGTAAGTCCCCAATCTTCTGAGGGTCGATCCACATGACCTAAAATGTCATCCGGCATTTAATGGTTCATCACTCTATTCCCTCACCCACCGTCGCCCCGTCCTTTTCTACCATAGGCCCACCATCTCCCATCTACGGCAGAGGAGGTGTGTGGTTGGTTGGATCTTTAACAACCTCTTGATTATCACACCGAGTATGAATCACATAATCCTAGAGACTTATTATGATCCCAATGTCCACACAATTGACCTTACGTGAACTTGGATAACTCTGATTCCTTGTCAAACCAGGATAGTAGGACGCATGCTTGAAGGCCAGAGCTAAAAAGGGTGCACTTACAAAATGGTTTACCCAATAATGACCTCTAAAATGGGAGGATGTCATGCGTAATCCCCAATCCAAATCATGAAATATGAGAAATCTAATTCCTGGTCAAACCAGGATACATAGGGCCCCTGTTTGAATGCCCAAGCACAAAAGGGGTTCTCTTACAAAAGGGCCCACCCAACCATGTCCCATAAAATGGGTAGCTCCCATGCATATGCCCAATGTTTCCTAAACTACATGGGCTCGGATTTCTCTCCTGAGGATACATAGGAAGCCCATACTATGGGTCTGATCTCGACATCAAGTAACCTTCCATCCCTCCTGGATGACGTTAAACTCTAGAGTGCCTTATTGCATGGTTTAAGTAAGAATTTCCTATGTAGCATCAAATTCTTGTATGCATATTAAGATCTTGAAAACCAATGGTATCCCATGGACACACTTTTCAAAAATGAACCAAGGATTCACCAACATATGATCATGACTTAAATCTATAAGATATACTAGAAAGAGGCAATAATCCCCCTAAAAAAAGGGGATAGTGAGCCAGACTTCCCATCCTCTCGACCAATGGATTCATGAAGTGTTGTTGGACAAATAATCATCCAATGAGAACCTACCTTTGGAAAGTAGGTCAATGAATCTAGATACCAGGGCTATTTGGTGTTTCTAGCTCCATGAATAATATCGTTTGAGACCATTAGATGAATTTATTTCCTAAGAGGAACGATTGCATGAGTACGTGAACCTGTGTAATCTCCCCCTGAGACCATTTGACTATAGCACCTACTTCATAGTACAAAAGGGATAACCTACCCAGTCCCCACAGAATCAATCTAATCCTCCTTTAAAGGATGGAAATGTGGATCTGGTTGAAAAAATATGGTGAAGTGAATTTTTCTATAATAATGGAAAAATGATTATCACGGATTAAAATATTTTTCATTTTTCCCAACTATGCACCTCTGTCACCCTCAAAGGAAAAACAATCCCCTTACTTTTATCGACTATTTCACCAACTAGGGTTTAGAATGGGTGGAAGTTGAAATTTTCATAGATTTTGATCCTATTAATTACCACGATCTCACTGAGAGGCAATGGATGAACCCCATAGATGTTGAGAAAAGAGGTCCACAGTCCAACATTCAGCATGCTGATGGAATTTGGAAGCTCATAGCCTCTAAATTTCCCAAACACCCATCCATGAATAAACTAGGGTAGACCACAAATCCTCCTAGGCATGCCTCCCCTCGCCTCATGGCCATGGTGGATGTAGAACTATTCTTGAAATATTCCCCTAAATTCATCGTATTTTTTGGATTACATGATTACTATCATCAGCTGCATACCTATTCATAGGCCCATAAAAGTTTATTTGATTTACAAAAGCCATAAACAAAGGAAGGTGGCCAAGAAATTTGTGTAGCAGACTAATGGTTTCCAGTCCTCCACCATGTTGTTGCCCCATTTATCATTTTTCCCCTCCACCATAATTAACCAATACGATCCTAATATCCTCCTTTGTGTCACTGTCAAACACTACTTTAGCCACCCCAAAATAATTATATAGAGATACTTATTCAATAATATTCTCATCCATGTGTTAAACGCAATATCTTTGTGGAACAGTGGAGTGTGATCTAGCTTTACCTTCAACGCCATTAGAAGGGGATGTGATGGGATAAGAATTTGCTGTCTGTCCGACCAAATTATTATAACTGGAAGAAACTCATCATATTTAAACCCATTCAATGAAATTACACTAATTTTGTGCATATACAATAGGATAATTCCCACCTCCCCATGGTTAAGGTGTAAAGTATTTGTGTCTAGAGACCAGTGGTTGAAGAGCTCTAGCATCAACTCCTGTTAGAAATTGACCGCATTATCGTGAAATATCAAATATGTTATGATTTAAAGATTATTTTATAGTCTAGGGCAGACCCTAGGTCATCTATCAAGGAGAATTTATAGGTTTATAGTTTTTATTTTTAATAAAAACCACTAAATGATGAGGTTGTTCTGAAAACAGTTTAAGAAAATAAATTAATTTAATGTTTTTAATACTTTATAAATAAATATAGTGTTTTAAGAATTTTTATAGAAGGAGGTCATTTCAATTTCACTACAAATATAGGAAAGTTAATTGTTCTGAAAATTTTATAAAGTCTAATGTAATTCTTTGGTTTATGGTTATTAAGATCTTGATTCCCCTCTTTCCTCTTAAAATGATGAAAAAAGAAGTAACCCTTGACACAAAAATTGTGATGTTGAGGTTTGGAACTCAAGAATAGAAGAAGGGATACCAAATATTACATAAATATCATGAATTTATGTGAGAAAAAATATTCTTGTGTTGTCCAATCAAAATATCCCAAGACCCCCACTTGGAATATCAACCCAATCGGTGTTCGGATGAATTTTTTTTTTCACTTAATTAACATAAGAAATGTATTCATAGGAGATGAACGTAAAGATTAAAAATAAGTGAATTATTTTAAAAAAATAAACAAACCCAGTAGAAGAAAAAGTGTTATAACTACCTCCCAAGAATCTGTAGATCCCTTGAAATGACCATATACTATTTAGCTCACCATCGAGAGGAGGAGGAGGCTCGGGTGGAACTTCACCATTATCCCTGACCCCCTATGACGATATGTGCCTACATAACTTATTGGATGGGGAGAGGACTCATCTGGGTCTCTAAAATACCATAGATTTTCCACATAGACATGCTTACAAATGAGGTGCCCGATGTATCATTTTATAGGAATAGTGGAAGGTGGTTCTGAGCACACCTGTTTTTTAAAAAGACTTGGCCCATGTTTTGGGTGGGTATATATCCTTATATTTCTTTGGAAAAAACTAAAAATTTATATCCCCACCTATTAGATATCTCCACCAAATATTTGGCTTCATTTGTACACATACATCTCATGATATTGATAGAACATAGAACACAACTATTGACTTGATACAGATTTGGTGGCTTGGAAAGATCAGTTTGGTTGGGACACTTAATTTCCAAATTTGTTTTGGGTTATTTAATATGAAATTTAGACCATTAAATTCTTGAAATTATTATTAATTTTCATCCCATATGGATGTACAGTTTAGTAACTATGTGTGGATGAGTTCAGTAGTGTGCTTGGATATTGTGCAGTTTGGCCCATTTTTCATGAACTTCATCATGGGACCTCCAAAGCACCTCAACCTACAATGTATTTATCAAAACAAGTAATATTTACCTTTTTAAAAGGTATTAGAACAATATAATTTAATAATAAATGAAGTGAAATTTGTTATTATTTTTATAATTTTCAACATAAAACTAGTTTAGCACAGTGTTGTAAGAGTGGAAATGAAATAGTGAGTCACGCTGTGATCACACTCACACAGAAAAACATTTGAACTCTAGGGAAAAGAAAAATTTCCAAAAAGTACACATGGATATATTCCCAAAATCCTGAATTTTTAACATTGAATGAAAATTTGATCCAAGATAGAATTTTTATCAAAGAGAAAATCACCAAAGGATTTATTCTCAATGGTCATGTAAAAATAATTCTCATAAATTGTAACAAAACAAAATTCTAAGAGATGCATGCTACCAATATAAGAAAATAATTAAAAATATAACCATGCCACTAATTATCCACATGTGTGTGTGAAACCATTTCATGATAATCTTTCCACTTTCAATCCTGTAAATATAAGTTATTTTAGTTTTTCTCTACTTAAATGATTTTTTCACTAAACCTACCCTACATCCTTTGAAATTAAACTTCAAGACCCAATCAATTAATCATTTATTGTTATTGTTTTTTAAAGTTTCACTTGGAACAAATCTCACACTCTTCTCTCAACCCTTGTTTGATATCCTTAATAAACTGATTGCAATAGTTATAATAAGATCAAAAGTTAAGGAAGATTGGTTTTTGACATTCCTAAGACACAAACTTTATTTTCTTATTTTTTTTATCTTTTTTAGGGCGTACAATAGTTGGATAATAGGTACACATGCATAAGTCAATATGGTACAATAATGAAAAAGATCAGATAAGGAACAAACACATGAAAAACTTATTTTTGTAAGATGATAAATGATAAACTAAATTATATTTACCTAATATTAAGAAATACATATTTAAACTTCATGGTTGGGTGAAAAACAGTGTAAAGATATTAAGTTACACAATTTCCAGTACACTAATAACAAAAAGGATACCATTTTTCTCAATGGTTTCAATGTGATACTCCAATTTATATCATCGAAAAATAACCAATTTACTTGAAAAACTCACACGTTAATATTAAATTCATGATGAAACACACATTCCATTATTTATTTTTTTGAAAATGATAAAAAATTATAAAAAGGTAAATTCCTAATGAATGTTCAATAATTTCCATGATTAAGAAGGCATTATTTTACATGATAAAGTGGGAATAAAGAATTAACATTCCAGCATAAAAATGAGGGAGGGTAAGTGACAATAATATATAGTAAGAGAAAAAGAGAAAAATAAATAGAGATGATGAAAATTCCTAACTAACTGAGGAATATACCCACCCCCCACACCTAATGTGTGAAGTTTACTCACTATAATAAAAGAGAATGTGGGATGGAAGGATAAAACATGGTGAGTGTCATACATAAATTGTTTTTGAACTAGGAGTTCCAGCATTCGGGACTCCAGAATGGATTCATGAAAGTGCTTCATATGGTTCCCATTGATAGTGAAGGTTTGTTTTGTTTCTTCATTTTGAACCCGAACAACACCAAATGGATAAAAATTAGAAACAATTTACAATCCAAACTAGCAGGGACGAAGCCTACCTAGATGAAACTTCATCATTGTATTGTAAAGGAGGAAATTCGGCCCAATGTGGAATTGATGATGAAAAATGAGATGGTTGTGGGTATCCTTGGTTCTCTCCTTATAAATCTAGGAGTTATCATATGCATCTATTTTCATTTCCTCCACCAACTTGATCTATAACTTCTTTTTGAGAACCTACACCAAATAGACTAGAATTGCATTGTTTAATGTCCCCATAGTCTTGGTGCTCAATCTCAATAGGGAGGTGACAAATCTTTCCAAACACAAGATGATAGGGTGACATTCCAATGGGAGTTTGAAATGCAGTATGGTAATCCCATAATGAATCATTGAGTCAAATACTCCAATATTTTCTATTGGGTTGAACCGTTTATTCAAGAATCTGTTTTACCACTCTATTTGAAATTTCATCTTAACCATTGGTTTTTGGGTGATAAGAATTAGTGTAACATCCTGATTTTTAAGAAATAAACACTATATTCAATAGCATACTTGATACATTAAATTGATCTTAAATGAACAACTATAAATTATTATTTAAAGGCTTCCATTATAACCTAGCTTTTGGAATGGAAGGAATGAATAATATCCAATGAATTATGAAAATATGGTTAACACATGTTTAAATAATTATTCATTGGTTACAAAAGTTTTTAGAAATGGAAATAAAAACCAATTGAATATAAAGGATGAGTTTTTATGAAAACATATTTAAAAAGAGAATAATTGTGTTTATTAAATCATATCACTCTTTAAGGATTTCCATATAATGAAAAATATGTGTTATATATTCAATTTAATTTGTTAAATTCATTTTACAGGTTTTATAGATATTATATAAAACTAAATTTAAATTTTCGGATAAAAGAATTATTTTTCTAAAATTAAGGTTTTATCGATTTTTGATGTTGAACATTTTTTGAATTTAGGTTTTTTCACATTTATATTTTCTATTTGACAAAATAAACTTCTTTTTTTATAATAGGGACATCAAAATTTACTTTGGATGAATTTTTTATTTTTTTCTGATAACTATCATGTATTGATGAATAGTAAAAATACGCTAAATTTCAATTGAAAACAACTTGTTACATCGAGATAATTTTTATAGATAAATTATATTATTTAATGGTTTTAAAGTATAAATCGAATATATTTTTATCATTAAATCAAATTATGTTCATTGGAAGTAATTTAACATTGAAGTTAAATATAAATGTACGTCAATCTTTTGATGGTTATTACTTAAAAAAAACATAATTTTATAGTTTTGTTGAAGGAAATTAATTTAAAATTAATTACTATAACTTATGTTTTTTGAATTTGGAAAAATGGATTCTATATTTGTATTTATAAGGTCTAAATTGTGTAAATAGAGAGCTTTTATTTTTGAAATTATTAATAGTAACTTCAATAATTATTTTCAATGAGAGCAATGACTCGATGATACAGTAAGGGGCTCAGAGCGCTAGGGTTTCTTCCTCATCGTCGCCTCCATCGACTCGAGTTGATGCGGCGGCCCTTCTGTTGCTCGGCGAGATCTGGCAGTGAATCCTTGGTTGCAGTGCTTTGTGGACTCGAGTCGTCTCAACCTTGCACCATTGCTGGCCTCTCCCCACCCGATTCCTTAATCATTGGATAGGGTCTCCCATGGCGGCGCGGTGCCGGTCCGTGACCGAGAATCTCGATCCAGAGGCTTGAGGTATTTTCTTTATCTCTGTTGTGTGCAGTTGGTGTTTTGTCGAGGTCTGTGAGTGCGTATTGGTTGGCGGTGATGGGATCTGGGTGATTTGCGGTGTTTTTAGAGGACTTCAGCTTCGGGTGGTCTTCGGCATGGTGATGGATTCTTCTTCTCCTTTTCCATCTACACTTGATTCTGGATTTTTTTGCTGCTTCTCGTATTTCCCCGGCAGTTTGGTGATGTTTCTCTATTTTTACTGTGTTCGTGCTTCCGTGTTGGCAACATCTACTGCTATTGATTTTTGTGATGCTTGAGTTTTGATGATGGTTGGGTGACGACTCTTCAGAACATCGATAGGTTTGGCTCTATGCTTGTTCTGGCAGTGCCTAGGCTTTTTGGAACTTATCAATTAGATTGGTATGCTACAGATGTGAATGGGAAATTGATGATCTGTGGTGGTATCTTTTGCGATGGGTTTGTTTTTGTTTTGGCCTTGGTGGTCTGCGGTTCAACATTTTGCAATCATATCGCTTTCATGAGGCTTCTCCCGAAGAGGTTTAGGGAAATGATTTTCCACTGTTCCTCTGATTGTCGGATTAGATGTTTGAGAGGGTATGGCTATGGCCATCGGTAACAGATCCGTGGATTTTTCAATGGGATAGCTTACCGTTAAGCAGTGGATGATGGAAGCTGGTTTTCATGCTTTTTGATGCTGGGAGGGGCTTTTCTCATGTTGTGTGGGTTGTTTGGTCTTGAACTTTTGGACTATTGGGGCCTTTTTGACTTTTTTATGTCTTTGATGTCATGATGTTTTCCCCCCTTTTCCTTAAAAGGGGGTTTATATTAATAAAAAAAATTAATTTTTAGTCTGTCAATAATTATTTTTAATTACCACGATTAAGGGTAAATCATGTTATTAAGGGTAAAAATAAAATTATAAAATTACCCAAACACATGAAAATTTTATTATATGAGCTAGTTTAAATCTTCAAACAGAAGATTATTTAATTAAATGGATATTTCTTCCCATGGAAGCCGGTATAAGGATTCTTATATAATCATGTTTAATTACAAGTATAATGCTTCCCAAGGAAGCTATTATAAAGGTTCTCATAGAATATTGTTAAATTAAAAGTATTAATCATCCCATGGAAGCCATTTTAAATCATATCATAAAATATTCATTAATTAAATGCAAAATATTCCTATGGAATCCACTTTAATTCTTCTCGTGGAATCATATTTAATTAAAAGGACAAATATTCCCATGGAATATAGTTTAAAGCTTCCCTCACAGTCATGTTTTCAATAAGTATTACATTTTTAATGTGGGTTTATATAAGTGATATCTTTGACTATAAATAATAATTTGAAAGTTAAAATGATTTAAACATTATAATATATTATTTATAATTTTTAAAAATTACATAATTAAATTTATTTTTGAGAGAATGACGATGTAGTGATTACCTTATTAATGAAAGATACAAATAAATGATATTATAAATATTATAATAAATGTAATTTGAAAATTTTGATGTCATGCATGAATTATATGGATGATTATGACATGTTATCTTTGAGTTTGTGTTGTTTTTTTAATTAATAATTTTTTTGTGACTTAAAAAAATAAATTACCAAATATTGTCAAAATTATCCTATGCTTAATTTTTAGATGTTTTTTATGAAGATTATATTTTTTTATTTTTTGATGAATTGTTTTTTAGGAATAGTGTTTTCTATTAATATTATTTTATGGATAGTTTTTTGATGAATAGTAAAAAAATATTTTATTATTAAATAACACTTTCTGTGAAATGATTTTCAAAAATCAGACATACATGGTTATAATCAGGGAGAAAAATGTGATTCAATAATATTGAAATAATTTCTTAGCGAATAGTAAATTTACTCTTTGGAATAGTAATTTTTCCCTTATGAATGGTAATTTTACCAATGGAATAGTAGCATGAGCAAAGAAATTATAAATATTTTTAGTCATCTTAAGAGGTAATGTGATCTAATTATATCATAGTATAAGTAAATAAATGTTTAATAAATTATCCATTAATTGTTTGTATTATATTTATTTAATTAAATTTAAATTGAAATTAATTTTTATAAAATGTATTTCAATTTTTAATTATATTTTTCTAAAAATGTTATGGTTAATTTTTTCTATTTTTCTGAAATAGTTGAATTTTTGATGAATCGTAAAAATATAGTTTTGGGGTTTCTATATGTATAATGACATCATAACTATGAAATAATGATGTAATGAGTAAGATAAGATTATTTTTGACTCTTATGGATTAAAATTTTATATTAGGTTTCCCAGGTGGCCAATACTACGGGAAAATACCATGGGAAAGCCTATGTTTTTGAAAATACCACTAATGAGGTGTCCTTTGAAATTAATAAAATATTCCTGCACTTTTTATATAATTACCCACCAATTCCTTCATTTTATTTCATTATAAAATACTTTTCTAGGATTTTATTCTATTTCTACCTGACAATAAATCCACCCAGGGTTTCCTCAATCCCGAATGTCCCAATCTAAGAGTTTTAGAAGTTACTCTTCAAGGTAAGGGAACCTTTCACCCTCCTCTTTTTTCCAGATACTTATTTTATGTTATGGATTTTAATTTACAATTTTTTTACACTGGGGTATGTTATTCAATATAATAATTTCTTTAAACTTTATTCCCAAATTATTAGATACCCGTTTCTCTATATTCAACTCGTTTTTTGAATTTATAAGTGACGTCGTTAAGCTGTCAAATTTTTGTTACGGAATTCTCCACTTCTCTTTTCCTTTTAAGTTCTCTATTATGTGGTATAAATTTGAAGTTTCCATATCATGTTCTTATTTAAATTTAATTTTGTACCTATACTATTTTATGAGACTTTTATGATTGGGTTTCCCCTATCCCCTCTCTTTTTAATGTTTTCTAACACTTTATTGCATAGTTGTTATGCTGTAGAATTTTCACCTTAAAATCACAATATTTTTCTCAATAAATTATATTATTTTATTTATGTGAATACCCAATAATATTTCATTTGTAGAGGTATTTATAAATACATAAAAATGATATATTTTATTCAGTAATTTACAATCATAAAACCATCATTCCCTTTCTATGGGATATAAATGACATAATGATCATGTTTTTAATCACTTTTTAAAAAGTCGCGATTTTGATATCAAACCCATTTCGTTTATTCTCTTTGGTATGTTTATGAATTGTTTGATTATGATATATATGTCTCACATTAAAATAAAAACATATTAAGGTCACATCTTGACAACGATCTAATGCATTGTGTAATGAAATTAATCTATAGATATGACAAGTTTTACGATACCTTGGTGAATAACCTTGGTAATTTTTACGATACCTTGGTTAATAATCATGGTAATTTTTACGATACCTTGGTGAATAACCTTGGTAATTTTTATGATACCTTGGTGAATAACCTTTCTAATTATTATGAAACATTGGGGATGAACCTTGGTGATACGAAACCTTGTGGATGGACATTGGTGATATGCTTAATAAAGTCTAAATTAAATGTTGTAGCCACATTTTCAAGTTATGATCCAAGTTATTATTGTTATGATATTACTTTTTCTCATTACATTAAGAAATTACTCATGTTCTTATTTATATAATTCAATATCACATGAAAAAAAATTCATTGGTTTTCCGTTTCTAATCTTTTTGTTTTCATCCCATGTTTTTAAATGTTTTTCGCTGGTCATAAGATTTGTAGGGAAAAAGAAGATTCAATGATTGAAGTATTTTAATATTTTTCTTGAAAATAAACCATGTTTAATTTTAGTATTTTTTTATAAAAAGGGGATGGAGTGTGGACTTATTTACTTTGTAATATTGAATGTTCATGTATGATCTTTTCCTAATTCTCTAAAACTTTGAACCTAAAAGATCTTTCGGAATGAATGAAAATAAATTCTAGTCAAAATTCACTAGAATAAGTTATGTTTAAGGTCAGGTCCTTGTAGATGGAATCAGAGCATGGTTTAGAAAAATTTAAATAGTAGGATGTCTTCTTATGGGTTTATATGTTTGTGGTTGATCATAATTTTATATTCTTATAAACCCTTTTGATACTTATGTTATAAAATTTCATGGTGATTAAAAGTATTTTTGGAGACATTTTTTAGGTAGTTCTGTGTTATTACTTCATGAATGTCAAATGAAAGGTATGAGATAAAAATTTTGGTTGAAATATCACATGGTTATTTTGATTATGTTGTCATATTTTGGGGATGTTATAACAATTATATAGTTTTATAAAAAGGTAAAACACACCAACTGTGTGATAACCTGTCGCATCAGACAAGGATGAAAGAATAAAACCCACAACCGAAGTGCGAGAGGACATTATTGCCTATCACTGACCCACATGAACTCCCTAGTTAGTATGAATTAATTATTTTTAGATAAACATGTTGATTAAATAAGAATAAGTAGATTTTGGAGATATATATTTTATCGAATAGATAACTATGGGATTGGAAAATGATATGGGGATTATGTGATAAGTGTTATTTTTGAATATGTTCACTATTTTGGGGACTTTATATGATTAACGTAAATAGAATAATATGGAGTTCCATTTTAGGATTAAAGGTTGAATAATTTAATTGTGGACTTATGGGAATTAGAAAATGATTAGCCTATCTTGGAGATCTTTTGATTAGGTTAATTACGTGTATGAGACACTAAGAGTGGTTGATGTTATTTGGAGATAAATATTAAAATTTATATTGGAAGATTATGTGATCAAATCACCCTAAATTTTGTGTTTCTATAGTATTTTGGATTAGTTTGAGGAATTTTAAGGATAATTGTTTTTTTAATGGTATTTGTTGATATTTTTGTATTTTTTGTTGAATTTTGGAGATTGAGGTAGTTTTTCTTCATATAAGTTTTTTTGGAATTATCATATCATGAACTAAGTTTTTTATTATGTTTAATGTATAAAGACAGAAGAAAAAAATAGTTAATATTTTGTGGAATATGTGATTCTATAGAAGTTAACATACACGGAATACTCATTGTTTGGAGAAAAAGATGAGTTTGTGGTTGAAATTAATTAAAATATGAAACTATAATTTTCAAGTAATTATATTTCCTTATGATATTATTCTAGGTATTAATGAAATTATTCAGCTCTATGAAAATTATCTTGATGTAAAAATGTTATACGCTTTCTTTTTTCAACAGAATATTACCCAACCACAAATTTATGGTATTGTGATGGTTTACTTTCCATGATCAAGTTCTCTATAACTCTCTATTATTATACGAGAGTTATTTTTTCCTAAATAACTGTGTTTTCTTACATGTAATCCTTGTATGTGTTATCTCAGGTGACCTTTGTACTTCTCTTTATTTCTTTTAAAGTGACAGTTTTATTAACTCTTTTTATGATGTGGGATTTTCAATGAAGTTTCCAAGCCCCATTTTAAAATTGATAGGATGAAATTTCCAAAACGGGGGAGATATTTAACATCCCTAGTTTTAATAAATAAACATTATGTTCAATAGCATACTTGATACACTACATTGAGCTTAAAAGAACAACTAAATATTATTATTTAAATGTTACAATAATAACCTAGTAATTGGAATGGAGGGAATGAATAGTATCAACTTAATTATGAAAATATGGTTAAAAATGTTTAAATATTGATTCATTGGTTACAAAATTTATTAAAAATGGAAATAAAAACCAATTGAATATAAAGGATGTTTTTTTATGAAAACCTATTTAAAAAGAGAATAATTGTGTTTAAAAAACAATATCACCCTTTATGGATTTCCATTTTTTTAAAAATATATGTTATATATTCAATGTAATGTTTTAAATTCAAATATTATGTTTTCTAGATATGATATAAAAATAAATGCAATTTTTTGGATAAAAGAAGTATTTTTCTAAAAATGAAGTTTTAACGTATTTTGATGGAGAATCCTCTTTAAATATAGTTTTTGTAACCTTTATATATTCTATTTGATTAAATTAACTTCTTCCTTATAGTAGGTACATCAAAATTTACATTGGAATAATTTTTGATATTTTTATGATAACAATCATTTTTTCATGAATAGTAAAATACGGTAAATTTTAATTGAAAACAACTTTTTACATATAGATAATTTATATTGTTAAATTATATTATTGAATGGTTTAAAATTATAAATATAATAAATTTTTATCATTTAACCCAATTTTGGTCGTTTTATGTCATTTAACATTGAAATTAGATATTAATGTAAATAAATCTTTTGATGGTTATTATTTTGTAAAAAAAATATGTTTTATCATTTTGAAGACTGAAATTAAATTAAAATTAATTACTAAAAATTATGTGTTTTTAATTTGGAAAAATGGATTCCATATTTGGATTCATATGGTCCAAATTGGGTAAATAACTATCTTTTATTTTTAGAAATTTTGAATAGTTACTTTAGTAATTATTTTTAATTACCACATTTTAGGGTAAATCAGGTAATTAAGGGTAAAAATAAAATAATACAATTACCCTGACACATAAAATAATTTATTGGATGTTATTTTTTAAATATTCACATATAATATTCTTTAATAAAATCGATAAAACATACCATGGAAGCTTGTATAAAGATTTTCATAGAAGCATGTTTAAATAAAATTATAAAGCTTCCTATAGAAGCTATTATAATGGTTCTCATAGAATCTTGTTAAATTAAAAGAAGTAAGATCACCTTGGAAGACATTTTAAATCATATCATAGAATATTTTTTAATTTAATGTAAAAAACATCCTTTGGATGCCAGTTTAATTCTTCTCATGTAATCTTCTTTAATTAAAAGGACAAAGCTTCCCATGGAAGCTAGTTGAAGGCTTCTATCACACTCATGTTTTTAATAAGTATTAAATTTTTAATATGGTTTTATAAAAGCGATCACTTTTGACTATAAATATTCATAAAGATAAAATTATTTCCTACATCATGGTATTTTATTAATAATTTTTAAACATTACATAATTAAATTTATTTATGACACAATGATGGTGTAATGATTACCTTATTAATGAAAGATTCAAATAAATGATACTATAAATATTAAAATGAATTTAATTTGAAAATTTTGTTGTCATATATTAATTTTATGGATAATTAAGACATTTTTTCTTTGATTTATTGTAGTTTTTTTAATGAATAAGTTTGTTATGACTTTAACAAAAATCAATTACCAAATAGTGTCAAAAATAAACCAAGCCGGAATTTTTAGAAGTTTTCTATGAAGAATCAATTATTCTAGTATTTGATGTATAGTATTTTATGAATATTTATTTCATGAAATGTTTTTTTTAATTTTATTTTTTTATGAATATAAAAAATATTTCATTATTAGATAACTTTTTATGTGAAATGATTTTCAAAAATTGGACATACATGGTTCTAATCATGGTGAAAAACGTGGTTCAATAAGATCAAAATTATTTTTTTTGTGAATAGTAACTCTATCCCTTGGAATAGTGATTTTACCTTTATGAATGGTAATTTGACCAATTTAATATTAACATCACCTATGGAAGTATAAATATGTTTTAATCATCTTATGTGGTAATGTGATACAATTATATAATTGTATAAGTAAATAAATGTTTTAGAAATTATCAGTTAAGTATTAGTATTTTATTTATATAATTTAATTTAAAATTAAATAAATTTTTATAAAATGGAGTTCAATTTTAATTATATTCATTGATAAATGGTTAGGGTGAATTTTCATGATTTTTTTGAAACAGTTGAATTTTTGATGAATAGTAAAGATACTGTTTTGGGTTTTCGATTTGTTTAATGACATCATTAATATTTCATAATGATGTAATGAGTAATTTAAGATGTTGGTATACTCTTATGGATTAAAATATGATATTAGGTGTCCCAATTTTCCAATACCATGGGAAAATAACATGGTTAATCCCATGGTTTTTCAAATACCACTAATGAGGTGTCCTTTGAAATTAATAAAATATTCCCTCAATTTTTCTATAAATACCCACCCATTGCATCGTTTTATTTCATTAAAAAATCATTATCAATAATTTTATTCAAGTTTTAACTCACGAAGAATCATACAATAATTTCCTCAATCCCCCAATGTCCCGAGCTAAGAGCTTTAGAAGCTACTCTTCAAGGTAAGGGAACCCTTCACCATCCTCTTTTAGTCAGAGACTACTTTTATGTTATGCCACTTAATATACATTTATTTATGTTGGGGTATGTTATTATATATCCTTATTTAAATAAAATTTATGTCCAAATTATGAGAGTACCTTTTCAATCTCTTCGACTCATTTTATGAATTTTTAAGTGACGTCGGTAGGCTTCCGATTTTTTGTAAGGGAATTATCCACTTCTATTTTCCTTTCATGTTTTCTTTTATGTGGTATGTCTTTCAAGATTCCATACCATGTTATTATTTATATTATATTATATCCCTATACTGTAATATGAACCTTTTATGAATGGATGGCCTCTTTCCTCTGTCTTTTTAATGTTTTCTAAAACCATATTGCATAGTCGTTATGTTGTAGGATTTTCATCTCAAAATCTCTCTCTTTTTCTTTATAAATTCACTTATTTTATCTATATGAATAACCAAACCTATTTTATTTATAAAGGTATTAATAAATACATAAAAATTATATATTTGATTCTAGAATTTACATACATAAAACCATCATTCCCTTTCCATTGGTTATAAATGACATATTGATCAGGTTTTTAAGCACTTTTTATAAATTCACAATTTTGATATGAAACCCAATTCTTTTATTATATTTTGGTTATTTATGAAATTTTTGGTTATGATATATGTTGATAACATTAAAATATATAAATATTAATGGTGTGCCCTGATAGAGCACTAATTCATTTGGTAAAAAAATAAATTTCTTGAGATGAAAAGTTGTATGATACCTTGGTGAATAATGTTGGTACGTTTTACAATACCTTGGTGAATAACCCTGGTAATTTTTATGATAACTTGGTGAATAAACATGGTGATTTTTTTGGAATCTTGGGAAAGGACCTTGGTGATATGAAAACTTTGGGATGGAACTTGGTGATATGCTTATGAATGTCAAAATTAAATTTTTTATCCACATTTTCATGTTATGATCTAAGTTCTTATTGTTATGATATTTTTATTTATCATGAATTTATGAAAGTACTTGTGTTATTATTTATATATATCAAGATCACATGGAACCTTTTACCCTTGTTTTACCTTCTTGAGCTTTTTGTGCTCATCCCAAGTATTTATATGTTTTTCACAGGTCTTAAAATTGGTATGAAAAAAGAAGATGCCACGATGAAAGTATTTGAAAATTTATCTTCAAAATAATCCATGTTTCATTTTAATATTTTTTTTATAAAAAAATAGATGGTATGTAGACTTATCTAATTTGTTATATTGAAATTTTATGTAATATCTTATCCTAATTCTCTAAAAATCTAAACCAAAAATATCTCTGGGAATGAATGAAAATAAATTCTAGTCAAAAGTCACTAGAATATGTTATGTTTAATACCAGATCCTTATATGTAGACACTTGATTCTCATCCCCATACCGATGAAAAATATATTGCATTGTTCAGTTACATTAATGAGAACAATGGTAATTTCTGATGAACATAAGTAATCTAAACCTTTAAAAGAGTATGGTTTCTCTAAATGTCCACAATACTATTGGAATCATCATTCCTTGTAGAGTGTTCCTCTACCCATTTTGACACATAATAAACTACCAAAAGAATGTATAAGTTACCAAATTAATTGGTGAATGGTCACATAATATCAATTCCCTCATACATCAAAAATATCATGAAAGAGCAGCAGTTTTTGTGGAATTTCATTTATTTTATAGGAATTTCCCATTCTCTTACAGTGAAGAAAATATTTACAAAAATTAGGGGCATCCCAAAATAATGTTTTCCAAAAGATAATAGAATCAAGGACCTTGTGAGAATTCCATTAGGGACCAAGGTTTCCCCTATAAGAAAGAGTGTGTGATAACCAGAGGATAGACTAAAACGCAATACCATGAACACAAAACCTAAGGAATTGATCATTACATGTTTTCCAAAGGTATGGGTCATCCAAAATGCACCAAAAAGTCTAATGTTTTAGAAATTATGCTTGTTTTTTTCTTGAAGATTGTAGGAATAAAAGACGATACCAAATAATTTACAATTTCAGAATACCAAGGAATTGAATATCACACATGGTACAATTGCTCATCAAAAAACCTGTCATTTATGGGAAAACAAAGGCGTGAGTCAATTTCTAGAATGGATGGATCTTACTGATATGGTCAGCCACCAAATTCTATGATCCTTTCTTATCTCTAATTTCTATATTGAATTCCTGAAGGAGGAGCATCCAGTGAATGAGATGTTGTTTGGCTTCTGGTTTCATACGGAGATACCAAAGGGTTGCACGGTCTGAGAACACAATTACTTTGTATCCTAAAAATAATGACATGAATTTCTCCAAGGAAAACAAAATCAAACGAATTTTTTTTAGTTGTTGTCTAGTTTTCTTGGGTATGGTTCATGTACATGAGGCATAGATAATGAAATGGGGATCTCAATCAACCCTTTGTGATAAGACTTCCCCAAATGCATAGTTAGAGGAATCAGACATGATCTCAAATGGTAAATCGCCCTAAGGTGGTTGGATTAATGGGGGTGATGTGAGGCTCCCTTTCAATTTATTAAAATCTTCCTCACATTCTTGAAAAAAACAAATTCTTTTTATTCTTATAGAAATAAGGATAGGGGGAGTGAAATATTTTTTATGTTGTGAAAGAAATGATGGTAAAATCCAGCATAACCTAGGAAAGACCGCACAACCCAAAAAATTTTGGGGACTGGTAGGGAATAAATGATATACACTTTTCATTTATCTACTTTGATACCATCCCTAGAAATGACATTTATCAAAACTATACCTTCTCTCACCATGAAATTAAATTTCTAATAATTTAATATGAGATTCATTTCAATATAGTGATGTTGGAGTAAACCAAGACTACTCAAACATTCATCAAAATAGGATCCATAAATTATGAAATCATCCATGAATACATCCATGTAATTCTCAAGGTAATATGAAAAAATACTAACCATGAATCGTTTTATAGTACCTAGAGCATTTCACAAACCAAATGGAATCCTCTTATATGAAAAGGTTCCAAAGGGTAAAGTAAAGGTTGTATTTTCTTGATCCTCAAGGATAATATGAATCTAAATGTATCCAGAATACCCATCAAGGAAATAGTAGTGGGAATTCACCATTATCCTCCCTAGAATCTTGTTGATGAATAGAAATGGGAAATGTTCCATCTGACTATTTTGGTTTAATTAGATATAAACTATGAAAAGATGCCAACTATTATATACATGAGTTTGAACCAATTCAATGTTTTCATTTTTAATTACCGTACGACCAGTTTTTTAGGAACTACTTGTACTAGAGTGACCAATTCGCTATTAGATATGGGTTAAATGATTCTAGTAGAAAATAATATGTTTACCTCCTTTCTAACAACATCTAGGAGGTTTGGTTTCAATCAATGTTGTGACTACCTCACTAGTTTAGCCTCATCATTTAACAATATATGATGTGTGAAAATTGATGGGAAAATACCAAGAATGTCAGCTACTGTCCATACCAAATCTGTCTTTTATAAACCCTAAAAAGTTCAAGCAGGTGAAAATCATTCTCAGGAGGGAGTGAACAAGGAATGATGACAGATAACATGTTTCCATTCTCATGATAGGAATATTTTAAATCTTGATGAAGTTGGTTTTGTTACAATTTAGGTGGATTTTTTATTGTTGGGAGTGTGTGTGTGGAAGTGATAGGTCACTAATCCCATCTAAAGGATCAATTGTAACATCCCTAGATGAGGAATGCGCTTTTACAATATTATTAGTATCATCGATGGTCATGGGATCCTCAGTGTTCAAGAAACTATAAATTACCAAAAATGGATGACATTTTTCAAGACCATAACAACAATCAATGCAGGATTCATTTCCTATCTTTTAATCAATGATTCAAACTCAGAAATGGGATTAGGGGAATGAAAATAAGTTTTTTTAGCATAATGGCGTACATATATAGATTTAACATAGAGATTGGAATGTTCATATGAGCGGTTATTTATGGAATCAAGGATGTTAAAGAAGACAATGTCACCACCAAACTCGATAAATAATTTACTATTATGGACATTAATTATGGTTTTGGATGTTTTTCAGTATGTTCTCCCCAATATAATCATGGAATGTCCATTCATCCTATCATCTTCCATTTTAAGAACTTAAAAATAAGAATGAAAAATTAAAATTTTCACCCTCATAAGAACATCCTATAACACAATTGTGGGGTGTGTTGTACTTTGGTTTCAAATTTGAAAATAGTTCACATTGGCTTTATATCTTTGACCTAAAATGTAATGTAAATGGATTGAGGAATCACATTTATATAGGAATCCAAATCGAGCATATAATTGGAAAAGGAATACTCCCTTATGGTGCATGGAATTGAGAATGTTGTGGGATAATTACATTTTTTGGGAAGTGATAGATCTATCAATGCGGATACATACCTACCAAAGCCCAACTTCTCATCACCTCTTTTTCACCTTCGTTGTGTACACATCTCCATCAGAAACTTGGCATATCTTGGAATTTTCTTGATGACATCAATCAAGAGGATGTTAACCAACAATTTTTTGAAAGTTTAAAAGATTTATTTATCAAATTCAGTTTATTTTTTCTTTCTTGGTTGGGTGTACCTTTATGGAAATGGAAGAGGAATGGTTGGGCTAGATGACTCATCAATAGACACAATCTTTCTTTTGGAAGGGAATATCTTAATAAAAGGATTTTCAACATTTGGACCTATTTTAACGATTGGGATGGTGTTTTACTTAGGATAGAATGAATCTAAAGAATAGTTCATATTGATTTTATGTCGAGTTACAATCCTAAGGGTGATGGAACTGACATTTCCCTTATCTCCAAAGTTGCTAGTGGTTGAGAGGGTAGTTTACCCGGCCCATGTCTTTCAATTTACACCATCAAGTTTTCTAGTTGGCCTAAATGGGTTTTTTAGCTCTTTTATAGAAGGTTGTGTGGTTCTTTGGAATTATATATTATTGGCATCCATTTGTTTCATTAAATATTCTAGGATAGGCTCTGTTTTTGGAGGGGTTTTTTTGAAAGGCCTTTGTGGTGGTTGAGGATTTCAAGGTAGTGGTGGTTGACTACTCTTCCCCAGTTGGTTCCATAGTTGTATTCATTGTCTTGAATAACCCATTTTCTATAGGATTTGTTTTCTTTCCACCCAGGGTTGGATGGACAGTAAGGTTCTTACCTAAAGGGTTAGTTATAGGGGTTCTCTAGAAGGATTGGCTCACAACTCATAGATGTTTCTATCAATTGAGGACTTTGGTCGAAGTAGTGAATGTGAGAAGAATAGATACCAAAATTTATGGGAGGAGGAGATTTGGATTTCCCTTAGGATAAATAATGTTTTCGAAGAAGGGTACTTACATCTTCAAACTTTATGTCCACCTTCTTCTCAAATTCAGTACTATGCACCTCGTGAACTCCTCAAATGGGTACACAGGACCTTTAACCAATTTTTTTAGTATTATACACCATTTCCTCAATTAATGTTCCTATAAAAATTTGTGTCTTATCAACTAGAACACTAATTATAGCCCCATCAATCATGTTTCAATCAATATTAATCAAACCATCATAAAAATAAATAATTAAAAGCTGACCACTTATTTGGTGGTGTGGGAAACTTGGACAAAGACTTTTCAATCTTTCCCATTATTCATAAAGTGTTTCCCCTTGTATTGCCTTATCCTAAAAATTTATTTCCTTATTTTTGCAGTGCAAGAGGCTGGGAAATATTTTTCAATAAAAAATAATTGCATATGTGCCCAACCTCTAATTGGTGAATTAACATAGTAACAAAAATCCTTTCTAGTATCTTCTAATGAAAATTGGAAAGCCCTATGTTTTACTTATTCTTTAAATACATTATAAGGTTTTAATGTAGAAAACATATTATTAAATTATTTTAAATTCTTATGTGGGTATTCTCTATCAAGTCCATGAAATCATAGAAATAAGTGAATTAGACCAGCTTTTAGTTCAAATTTTGGTGCCTCGCATTATAATTTAATGTTATGTGGGTTGGATATAAACTTCAGGAGAGGTTAGTTATTTTATTTGTTTGATTCATTTTATAATTTTTACACTTTTTGATTTTAGTTTAAATGTGGGTTCTAGAATATGAATAATGATCGATAAGAGTTTCAATATTTTGGTTGTCCTTCATCAATGGATCATTTGGTGCTACTTGGTGTCGATGATGTATGATCCTCTTTGGTTCATGTTCAAATAGAATTAGCTCCACTGATAAATATTTTTTCATGCACAAGGCCTAAAAAATTTTATTTTTGAAATCAACAAAAAGTGATGGATTAAAAGAAGCGAACAAGTAATTACAAAATACGCATTACTTTTATAAAACACACACACTAAAAACAAAATCAATCCCCTGCAATGGTGCCAAAATCTTAAAGAATTTTAAGACATGTCAACTTGATTGTGATTTATAAATTAATTTGTATTGTAGGTAATATCCTATTCCATCGCTCATGGAGTGTTGATAGGTTTATAGTTTGTATTTTTAATAAAAAGTAATAAAAGAGGCAGTGGTTTTGAAAACAATTTTAATAAAATAACGTAATTTAAAGTGTTCAATAGATTATAAATAAAGATATTGTTTTATGAATTATTATTGAAGGACTAAATTTCAATTTCACTACACATATTAGAATGTTCATGGTTATGAAAATTTAATATGGTTTAAAGTAATTCTTTGGTTGAGGGTTGTAAAGATCTTGATTTTCCTTTTGCATCTTAAAATGATGAAAAAATGAGTATCCCATGACATAACAATCATGATGTCAAGGTTTTGACCTAAATAATAGAAAAAGGGATACCAAATTATAATGAAATTTCATTATTTTAAGTGGGAAAAAAATATTCTTATGTTGTTCAATCGGAAGAACCCAAGACCCCCACTTGAAATCTCAACCCAATTGGGGCTCAGATGAAAAGTTTTTTACTTAATTGACAAAATAAATGTATTCATAAGAGAATCACGTAATGGTTAAACATAAGTGAAATAGTTAACACACAAATTAAAAAAAAACTAGTATAAGAAAAAGTGTTGGAACTCCATCCGAAGTATGTGTAGCTCTCTCGAAATGATCATCCACCGTTTTGCTCTCCATTGAGAGGAGGAGGAGGATCGAGTGTAAATTGGCCATCATCCTTGACCCCTTATGAATATAGGGGAATGAATGACTTCTTGGATGAGGATGTGACTCCTTTGGTTCTACAAAATACTAGATATTTTCCTCTTGGATGAACATAGAAAAGAAATAGCCAAGGTATCATTTTATAGGAAAGGTGGAAGGTAGGTTTGGGCACACAGACCGTGTAAAGCAATTTGTACCAATGTTTTTAGTCAATATAAAGAGTTATATTTATTTTTGGAAAAATAAAATGTTATTTCCCCACCTATTTAATATATCCACCAAAATTTTGGCTTAATTTTGACACATACAGCTCAAGATATTCACATAACACGTCACACCACTTTTGACTTCATGCATATTTAGTTTCTTCGATTGATAAATTTGGTTGGGAAAATTAATATCCGAATTTGGATTGGGTTATTTAAGAGTAAATATATACAATTAAATTTTTGAAAGGTATATAAAATTTCACCCCATTTGGATACACAATGTAGTATTAGTGTGTGGTTGATTCCACTGATGTTCTTGGATCCTACGCGGTTTGGCCCTTTTATTTGAACTTCATCATGGGACCCCCAAATCACTTCCACATACAATGAAATTATCAAAACAAGTAACATTTCACTTTTAAAAACTTCCAAAAAAATTATTGAATCAAACATGAAGTTCAATGTATTTTTATTTTTATAATTCTCAATACAAAAATGGTTTACCACAGAAATATATGGGTGAAATTGAAATAGTTAATCATGGTGTGATCAATAGTACGTGTGGAATTAGGTTTTCCATATTGCTACAAAAAATGAAATGGTGTAGTTAGGATCTATAATATAATAAGGTGTATCTTACATAGTAAACCCATGAGAATTATTTGGTGACATTTACTCTAGCATGTAGGCCTTAGTATTTATTCTATCATTTTATGTTTTCTAGGATACTACTCTAGAAGATGCTAGCACAGTAGGCTGATAACTCTTAAGCCTCTAGTTGATCCTTGCTAACTGTTATTTTCAATCCACTCAGTGTGAAGAAAGTAATTTTCCCATACTTATAAGTAGGGTGACCTTGATCGATGATGTTCTAGTGGTTGAGGTCAACCTCATGTGTGAGCCAAGAGTACAAAATATTGAATTCAATGTGGTTATTCCAACCTCATCCATCAGTCTGAAGTTGTACAATGGGGGTGGTTTCTCAGTGGATAGTTATTTTGGGCCTCAACATTCTTGCTTAAAATCACATGTTTGTAATAGAAAACAATCCTAGATTTAGGTATTTCCTGGTTTTCCACAATCACATCCCTCTGGGTAGTGAAAAATGTTGCAAAAATCTTGGCATGGTTTGTTCAGTGGGCCATTTTGGATAATTTTGGAAGTTCTAAGGATGATTTAGAAAGTTCAAGTTTTTTTCATGAAATGGGTGAGTTGGAATATAAATTTGGAAGAGTTCATGAAATAAGCACCCTTGGTTGTAAGATTATATGAACAAAAGAGTTATTTTCATGAAATATGCGTCTGATGCTTGGGTTTTTGTAGTTGTGTTCTTGCATGGTAATGATCCACTCTTTTCGGCATTTCCCTTGAAACCCGACCTTCTAGTCCCCTATCATCTCAGATTATGAGGGTGTATTTTTTGGTTCTAAAGTCTTATATGGGACCTAAAATGGATAGTTTTGGATAAAACTAACACATAAACCAGCCCTAAGGACCAATCATTGGCTAATAAACAATATGAATGGAAGATTCAGTGGACATACACAAATACATGGAATTGTGCACAGACAAATTGTGCACCAAAGGAAATTCACATCTCCATGGAGTATCCTCGGTTTGAAAATCACCTAGGGACTATGTATATAGGAAATTAGTGATGTGTTCAAAAAAGGATCGATGTGTGCAACCCTATCACACAACCATTCAGTTGCATTCCAACTGTGATGTCAAACCAAACATGTTGCAAATCCAAGTCCTAGAGACAAAGGAAGTAGATGCGTAAAATTCACTTCCACACCTACAGAGTTGTGTTCAAATTTATTAAAATTATGGATATAAATACAAGATCACCCCAACCCTTTGATAGGCTCTTTTAAAGATAAACCAATGCTCTATTTTATGAAACTCTCATTCTTCCCAAACAGTGCACACCACCATTGATCATAGAACCTCAAAGGTAGATAATTTAAAAAATATACCAACTGTGGTCCCACACATGACTTTCCGTATGGTAGAGGGATCCTTTCCCAAGAACTCAAAAGTATGGTAGGGTGTTCACAATGTGAATCTTCCTTCGCATAACCTAGGCCTACACACAACTCTAATAGTTGCAAGAAACAATGAAACTTGAATCAATTAGTTTACCATGTGATAGAGCCCCCTACTCAGGTAATTTTTTCACACAACACAACCCATTTTCACAAAAAAATACCAATTACCTTACAAAACACTCCCTTTTATCTTAGTGCAACAATTACCTTACCTATTGCTTCTAAGAATATGTACCCAAATTTGATTTTCTTCTATGAATAAGGACCCTAACATCAGACATCATAATTTCAACTCCTACATGGAAGTTACAAATCCATGTCCCAACTAGAGGTGCATGAAAATTTGTAACATAATCCCTAGAGGTGTATTCTTCAAGGTAAAATGTGAAACTATCATTGTAGGAGGTCCTTATGCCAGATCTTTCTCTCTCATTGAAAGAGTACCCCTCAAGGATTGACCCCCATCATGTCTGAGATGCATGATGTAAAACATCTTAGATAAATATCCAAGATTTACGATGTTAAACCTCACTAAAACCTTTTTATCACATGATGTTAAACTATTGTCTTACCCTATGTGATGAACACATGATGCACCATGTATGATTGACATAGTATGATTCCACACCTCTTACCCTGTGTGAAAAATGATGGATTCCCCATGTAAGATCATCATGGGATTCTACCTTTCCCCCCACTATGAGATGAAACTCTATGCATGGGGAAAAACTACCATGTATGGACTTATTTAATGGGTAATCCCCACATTATCCTCTCCCATCATGAGATGAAACACCTAACATGGGAAGCATCCATGTGTAATCCGCATATCATCCCCTAAAGAGTGATCATTCTACAAAGGGAAGCATCAACACATAATCCCCAAACCATCCATAATCGACACTCCTTCCATGACATGATAATCCTTAACACACAATCTAAGACTGTATGGATTGGTCATGTTAGATGACCTTAAACTGTGACATCAAGCTATGTTGGTTTTAATATCTATCTCTAAAAATATATATGTTATAAACCTACTTGAGGTTCAATTCCAACAATGGTAAAATATGGTGATACATAATACCAACATGGTTTACACCTACCGGATACACCTAAAGGGGGTTTCTAATCTAGAAATCGATTGTTACATCTTCCCTCTAATGGATTCACATCTCTGATATTCCTCAAGGGGCATTCAAATCCACAAATCAACTCCCATATCCGAATCAAGGGGATTTATGATCCAATAATTATGTGTGACATATCCCCTCCTAGGGATTCACCTCCTAAATTTTTCTCAAGGGGAGTTATGATCCATTAACATAGGTGTGACATCCTCCCACCTAGGGACACACCTCCTAAATCCACCTCAGGGGGCATTCTGATCCATCAACACATGTGTGACATCTTCCCTTCTAAGGATGCAACTAATAAATCCACCTCAAGGGGTATTTTGATCCATCAACCTTGGTGTCACATATTACTTCCTAGGGAACCACCTATCAGATGTACCTCAAGGGGAATTTTGATCCATCCAGTCAGGTGTGACATCATCCCTCTTAGGGAAGCACCTCTTGGATACACCTCAAGGGGTGTTCTAATCCATCAACTCAAGCATGGAACCTTCCATCTTATGGACAAAATTATATTATATATCTGCATATGAAGTTAAATATGTGACACATCCATCCCATTAGGATGTTAAATATGCGACCCATACATCCCTACAGAATGTTAAATCTGTGACCAATTCATCCCCACAAGATATTAAACCTGTGACCTATATGTCCCCATGTGATGTCAAATTTGTGACTCATCAAACCTCATAGGATGTTAAATTTGTGACTCATGTATCCCCATAGTATGTCAAATTATTGGCCCATATATCTCCTCAAGATTTTAAAATCATTACCTAATCCATAACAGCTTCCCCTACAATAAACATGGAATACCTAAGGTAGATATCCTTAGAATACATTCACCCCCGACGTTAATTACCTCAGGATCAACACAAGATGCCTTAGGTTCCTCACCTACGATGCCTTATATGATATTCCCTCCCAATAGGAACATTAATAGGTGACCAATTTACCAAATGTTTTAAAATTCCTATATATTCCCAATGTGACTACTCTCTGGGCTTAAGGGTGCTGCCCTGCCATGATATAAGAAGTGCAATTAACCATTGTCCACATAGATATGAAACTGAGATTGAGTTCCATGAACATGACTTAATACTTATGGGAGACTCGGACTAGGAAATGAACTCTAAGGATGAATACATGGAAGGAAGAACCAACACCCAATCATCCCATTTCCATAAAGGAGTAGACATTGCTGATGAAAGTGATTAAATTATCCCACCTTTGGAAATTGAAAATATACGGAGACACGAACCTATGCAAGTACGATGAATTACCAACCTGATGAAAGAATTATATGTACTCGTGTTGTCTATGATTTGGATGTTCTAATTTACAATACCTAAATAGTTAACTAGGAAACTTATAATATATGTGTCAAACAAAAAGGTTTGAGAATTATCAAACGTAATCCAATTTATGATCCAATGCAAACTAGTATCAAAGTGTTGAATAGACTAATTCCTATTGGTCATGGGAAAAATGAACTCACCATTAGGGACTAGAAAATTGGAGAAACTAGCATTGGGTTTGATACCTTGATTTTTCAAAATAAAGTAAACTCCACCACTCAGGAATGGGACAATATCTATTGTGTCTATGAAGTTATAGGAAATAAATGATCAATGATTGCAAAAGTCATTCAATTACTATCAGATTATTCTAGTCTAGGGTATTGTATTCTAGTGGATACTAACACTCCAGGACCTTCTCCACTTCAATTTATTAAACTATATTCGAGGTGAGAAATGGTAGAATATTTCCACGATCATCGATAGCTCATTACGATAGTATATGATGATCTTTAAAAATAGGTAGTGGAATATCGATAAATGACATTATTGTTATGTATAAAACTGATCCATGAGGAATTCCCATGAATTGTTTTATATTTACATTCTTTTATATTAGAAAAAGAAGCTAAATTAATATACAATATTGATTCATGTATCTTAATCTCCCTTCCCATTAAAAACACAAGTGGGAGACGTGTTATACTATATTACCACCAATGTAATCCCAATTATGGATAGAAACAATATGTTTTGACACAAATCTCTTTTATCAAGGTATATTCCCAATAATCATTGTTGGATTATTGACTAATTAATTTGGATAAACTCCTCAGGTGAAATATATGAAACAATTATGTCGTGAATCAAAAAAAAAATGGAATTTTATTGAGAATTGGCATCTCCTAAGGAATTTGGTTTGGAGCTAGATGAAGTAACTTAGTTTATTCCCAATCAAACTACCAACAAGAAAATGTTTCAAACTAACCACTAAATCATCCATTTTATCTTGAACAAAATCTACTATCACAATCTAAAATAATCACTGGTTTCGTTAATCGAATGTATTTTGATCAAATAATGGAATATGAGATAGTAATCACACACCACCTAAGAGATGGTTGGCCTTTCAATCCATGCAAGATTTCTATGTTCATGCTCATGTTCAATAAGGAAACCAGTAACTTAATGTATGAAATCACATCATATATTTACTAGATAGATATTATATAGTAGTAATGTTATTGTTCATCCAGGCCCTTTGGAAGGAATTCTTTTCCTCTTGGTGACTCATAGGAGGAAGATACCTATGGTCAAAGCAGGTGGACAATTCGATCTCATGGTAAAATTTTGTACTAAATGATTTGACACTAAAGGATAAATTCTTATTTCTCAGTGAAAGGATCATTATCACCGTCATCATTATATAATGACATGACCACGATCTCTTTAAGGACCATTTTAGGGTTTATTATTAGGGAATCCATCATTAATCACTAACTCTCATCAATGGATTATATCTTGAGGAAATAGTGACTTCATGGGTTCGTGAAATGATTTAAGAATCATGTGATGGGTTATGTGTATTCTATGAAATACCATGCTCATTGAAGTGAGAATATGAAGGTGTTTATATTGAACATTTAAGGCACGATGTCTCAACTCTAGAATGTGATGAATATGATTGATGGTGATGGGTGAAGAACATTTGGGGGTGATTGGACCTAAAAATTCCCACTAAACGATTCAACATAGATAGAGAACCCAAAGGTGTTTCAATTACAAGAAAAGGTTACATGGTTAGTTGTAAGAATCATAGAATGGAAGGGATGGATTAATATATTAATTGGGGGTGTATGTGATCATTGGGAATTACCTATTAATGAGTAGGTAAATTAATACCAAACCATTGTATTCTACCTATATTATACCTAACCTAAGTAGACCACCTATGGGGTATTTCATATATCAAAGGGAAAATGGAATGATAAGGTGGAATAATTGACTGCTCCTATTATGTGCACCAAAAATGCATACCATACATGAAGTACTAATGGGAAATTACAATATTGACCCCAACACCGATGGTAGAATAATAGGATATAATCTATCTAGGTGAAATGAGAAAGTAGTGGTAGAATCCAATTCTCTATTTACACTATTTAAAATAAATTAAATGAACATCTATGTCACAAAACTATATATTTTTTTTGATACAGATCATCCATGGAAATTAGGATTTCAAAAGGGATCCAAACCGATCATGTAAGGGATCATTGAGTTACATAATAATATATATAACTTCTTATTTGTTATATAGGTGTTCTTTTCATAAATGATGGTTTAAGAATTATGATTATACCCCTTTCCTAGTGGACTATATAATAAATAGATCATTTATGGAATAACTCTTGGGCTTCATTAGACTATATTTACTAGTATCATACTGACGTTCATCGATTTATCATACTTTTCTCTATTATACTCATTGGATGAGATCATCTATTCGATCATGATGATAAAAGAGATTAGACATAGATGGTTTCAGAAAGTAACTCTTCCCTAATGTAACTGATGGTGATTTATATTGTAGTTAACTCAGGAAGTGAACCCCCATCTAGTATATACTATTATAGTAGAGTACTGAAATCTTTCTAAACTATTGGATACTCTGATTAGGTGACTGGAATGAACAAGTGGGTTGAATTTTCTCTCATATCATTGAAGAATAATATGGGGCTCTAAAAAATAGTTTTTTCTATATAATATACTTTAATTTCAACTATGACTTGCCTATGGGAGCATCGCAATATGGGGGGAGTGGGAGGGATAGAGCCCAATCAATTGGCTTAAGCCCATACAACTGAAAAAAATGGCATTGAGACCTAGGGCCAGTGAGCTTCAACTATAAGAATGGGGAATATGGATCATCATTATATGTAGTGTGAATTGATGAGGGTGTAATGGATCAAGGAGATTCATATTTCGGTCTGTTAGGTTATTCAAAAAGGAAACTACATTTGAACAGTCCATGTATTCTATATGGGAATGCCTGATCGCCAGCATAATTTTTATGTTTTCATACTATTGATAAAAATGATTGATATGATTGAATAATAAAATAATAGTTTATGAACTAGAAATGGTATGATTGGTGCCAACGGAACATGCAGTCATCCATATATTCCACTACACTCCCAAGTGTCTGTATAGGAATGTTTTTTTATGGTGATCCATATATTTTCTGATCCATCCTACATAGACACCTAGTTCCTTGAGGTGAGGAAGTTATATAGATTAGCAGATAAAGATTTTGGATTTTTACTTAATTATCACAGGTTCAAATCCCACTAATCCCAACCCCCATTTGACGAATGTCTTGTGTATATAGGGTCCATTCCCTCCTAGTTCACTAGTTTTCTAAAATGGTGATGTTATACCTTCATCTTGGTAGTCCCTATAGGAGTATCATGGATGGAAATCCATGTTATATCCCACACCACACCATTGAAATTCTTGGTGGATTATGGAATTCAAGTGTTTTAGATTGAAACAACCTTGTTTCTTTTCTATGGGAAATTTTCCTGCTTGCAGGAAGGCTCCCAATGCATTCCCTAAACGATAGTCAAGTGAATGGGGAGAGAGTGGGATTTCTTTGACATTGATTAGTTCTGAATTTCACCCATTGATCATAAATGACTTTCCAGTGCTCACCCAATCATAATAAATTCATATCTATACTAGTTGGTAGGAATAAGGTGACCATCCATGAAACACCACTGCAGAAGTGAAGTGGTTCAATATAGACAATGGTGGATATAATGACCCATACTTTACATACATGGTTATTACATCAGAATTGAAACATACTTATTACAATATATAACAAAACCATGAAAGGACCGTATAGGTATAGTGTCTTGAAACTGGGAAACATAAACAACTGGTTCATAAATCATCTACATTGTCTCCCGTTTATTCTATCATATTTAGAGTCCCTTTGGGCATATGCTTCTTAATACCCTTCTTCCAAACCTGGGGAAAATAAAACATACAAAAGGGGTGAGTTCAAATGCTCAGTAATGGTAAAAAAAATAAATACAAATCATATCATATTCATAAGAATATAACAT
Organism: Viscum album; assembly: GCA_963277665.1. Classification (NCBI taxonomy): domain Eukaryota; kingdom Viridiplantae; phylum Streptophyta; class Magnoliopsida; order Santalales; family Viscaceae; genus Viscum; species Viscum album. The sequence goes on along the minus strand of OY728153.1, from coordinate 564,586,474 downwards.
TTTGAAAATCTTAACCTACAAAAGAGATCATAATATCATAACATGGGATAAATCATAGAAGTGAAATGTAATCCCAATAATCATAACATAAAACTTGAAAATTTGTGGCATACATACATAATCATAGAAAATAATTTCATATTAGTCAAGACTCATTTCCAAGACAATCATAGCGGACAAATTCCATTACTAAACCGAGTTCACTCCTCATTCCAGTCCTGTATCACTGAACCAGATTAACTTGCGGTTCCAGCCATGTTTATCTCATGAGATATAAATCTTTACCCAATTCATTGGAGGGAGATACAGGTCCCACCCATCTCATAATGAATCCATTCTTATGTGTTCCACAAAATTATAAACCATACATCATAGCCTAACCCATGTAATAAAAATGGGATTCATAAACATCATGCCATCATAACATAATACATAAAAGGAATTCATAAAGATCATTCCATAATAACATAATCAAATCAATGTAATAATATGGAAATAAACAAAACCCTATATTATCTTATATGGAAAATAATTTTGATCAAACACTTGAACTCCATTCCTAAGGAAAATATCCTTTCTTTTTGAAAAACATTTTTTCTTTCTCAACATGTCATACAATTTTGAACTAAAAGAAGTTAATTGAAAATAAATGTGAAAACTTGTAAAGGAATATTCATGGAAGTAATTATCTATGAAATCATAAAAATCCATTCACACCGTATAAGTTAAAAATAAACATTCTTCTCGTACTTCGGCCGGAAAAGTCAAAAGTACCTCGTACTGAAAAACGACAAAATATTCCTTTCATATCTTTTACTAAATATTCACCAATAGGTAAAATTGGATTTAATCAATTTTAGGAGGATATAAATAATATTACATATTGAAAAAACATGGATGTGGATGATAAATATGACCCAATAAATACCAAAGTATAAACAATCTCAGATAAAAATTGAGATTGTGAGATTTTCCCTTACCTTAGGACTGATATGCTTTGTACATATCCGAACCTCCTGTATAATGATTTAAATAATGTTAATGACTTATTATAGAATCATATTCATTTTCAAGATATCATATATGGTCATATTCTTATCTTCTTATTAGTAATCTTTCATTAGTACTTGTTATTCGGGTGTTTATTGCTTTATGTTCTTATGACTGTTTTGTCGAATAAATTCTTATTCCTATTTTTAGGTTATAGATACCACATTTACATAATTTTATTAGTGTAATATATATCATATTTATTCATTCAATTCATTTATATAATCATTATTCAATGAAGATCATGCAGAATGAGTCGCATCACATCGTGGAGACAGTAGGTCGTACGTACGCACGAGCGATGACATCGTTCCCATGATTTTGGAATTGTATTGAAGTGTATGTATAATATTTCTTAATAAATATCACTTTACAATAATCATATATATTTTTTCATTACACCATTATTCCCATCCAAGTAAGGTGGTGGTGGAAAACAGATTACACCACGGCGTGGAGACGGTATTCCGTACGTACGCATGTGCGGTGATTTCGTTTTCCATAGGATGGATAGAAGGTGAAATAGGGTTGTTTCATATTTTAAAAAACATATTAGTATATGATTGATACTTATGTTATTACTTCATAATGAAAAAACTAAATAAGAGGAAGTATAAGAAGAAATAAATTTGAAAGAATAGGTAACGGATATTATCTCTTCTTCGACACGCCTCTTTGAAACCACTTCTTAGGGAACTAAAATTAGTCTTTGAAGAAGACCAGGACCTCTAGAATATTTCTAGTGAAGTTGAGAAGGGAAATGGGCAGTGGTTGGCTGAGATTGAAGGCTAAAATTTGTGTAAAGAGAATAGGGAGGAGGTGCCCTTTTATAAGGGAGGAGAGGGGCACCTTATGAAAAACTTAAAATATTATTTTATATTAAAGTCACATTCGGTTTATAATAGTTCCCAATTAATTTATTTCGAAGCTAATGTGGGGATGGGTCGAAATCCTCTCAACCAATAGGTTTTAGACAAGTTTAGGTTACTATTTTAACCTTATCATTTAGATTTGACTCTAAGTTAAATAATTTAACTTTTACTGTGTCTTCTTGTTTTCTTACACTATATGGTTAGTAATGTTACTATAAACTACCAATCAAACCCAAAGTGGTTCATTATTAATATATATAACATTATCTAATTAATGTTTCCAAACCTTAGATTTTTAGGAATAGAATATAAATTAATATATTAATATTTGTTTTAAAAATTATTTTATGTCAATTTTGACAATATTTGGTAATTTATTTTTGTGAAAATCACAACAGAATGATTAGTTCTAAAAAAGTTAATTAAATCAATACTAACATGTCATATTAAGCTATAAAAATAGTGGAATTCATTAAAAGTCTCAGATTACATTTATTTGGGTATTTATAACATCATTTATTTTAATATTTCATTAATAAGGTAATTACTGCATCATCATTGTGTCATTAATAAATTAAATTATTTAATGTATAAAAATTATAAATAAAATACCATTATTTAGGAAATATATTTATATTTCTAATGAATATTTATAGTCCAATTTATCTTATTTATGACCCTATATTTAAAATGTTTTAGTTATTAAACTTTGATTTTAACTCTTTTAACTCTTATTTAAATTAAATAATAATAAATGTACTAATCTAATCCAAGTGGACCTAGAGGGTCATATTTTATTCCTAAGGTTGTTTTTGGAAGAATTACACTTATCCAATAGAATTAAGACATGTTTTAGGGTAAAAATAATATCATTTTTACCTTTAATTACCCCATTTACTTTTAACCATGGTAAATAAAAGTAAAAAGTTACTATTCACCAAAAATTATTTTCATCTCATTGAACCGAATTTTAATTACTGATATCAACTGTGTCACTCAGATTTTCGAAATTCCATTCACAGAAGCGGTAAAATTATGTTTTATGTAAATTTTCAAATGCTCCTAGGAGGTGGGTAAAAGATGGTAAAAATTTCAATATAATTTTTATATATCTAGAATTATCATAAAATGACTCCAATGAATTACATTGAACTTATATATGTATTATGTATCTATTTTGACCTAAAATAAATTTCAATAAAATGAATAATTATTTAAATAAAAATTTGGATTTTAGATAGTAACTTAGTGTTTTCACTGTTCATCAAAAATTGAATGTTTTTAGAAAAAAACCAAAAAGTTACCCTAAGCTAATTTCGATATTCCAAATCAAAAAATGAAGTCCATTTTGAATGATAAAATATATAAAATTTCAAAAAGTGGTTATTACTATTCATAACAGTTAGTTTATATAATATTTTAATAACATATTGTTCTTTAGTGAAATTCGGTATTGCGTACAACGCAAGCTATCGAGGAAGGTTGCTCTTGTGTGTAATGCAAGCCAAGACAGTGTTGTGAAAGATTAATTTGGTGTTGAATATAACATAATACATAAAAAAAATATTTCTCATAAAATCTCAGGTTGTTACATTCTACCCCCCTTAAAATGAATTTCCCCCTCGAAATTCATCACTTCGTAACAAACAGATGAGGATACCTCTCCCTCATCATATCCTCAAGCTCCCATGTAGCTTCTTCTAATTGGTGGTTCCTCCATAAAACTTTCACCAAGCGAGTGGACTTCTTCCGTAGAACTTTTTAACTATGATCCAGAATCTCTATCGGTTGTTCTTCATAAGAAAGATCTTGCTCCAGCAGTACAAATTCTAAGCTATATACATGTGAAGGATTGGTTATGTACTTTCTCAGGGGAGATACATGGAACACATCATTAACTTGAGAGAGATTCGGTGGAAGTTCCAATCGGTAAGCTACCATCCCAACACGATCCAATATTTCAAAAGGACCGATATACCTAGGGCTCATCTTTCCCTTCTTTCCAAATCTCATTAATCTCTTCCAAGGAGATATTCGTAAGAACAGTTGATCACCGACTTCAAACTCTAGGTCTTTTCTTCGGTTGTCGGAATAACTTTTTTTCGACTCTGAGCTGCTCTTATGTGTTGTTGAATAGATCTGACCTTTTCTGCCATTTCTTCAACAAGATCAGGTCCTAATAGATTTCTTTCTCTAACTTTATCCCAGCAAGTTGGAGTTTTTCATTTCTTTCTATCGAGAGATTCATAAGGAGCCATCTGAATACTGGAGTTAAAGCTATTATTATAAGAAAATTCCAGAAAAGGTAGGTGTTGATCCCAACCACCTTTTAAATCCATAGAGCAAGCTCTTAACATGTCTTCTAGAGTTTTAATTGGTCTCTCAGACTGAACATCTGTCTGAGGATGATAAGCAGTGCTGAAACTCCACTTTGTATCTAGAGTATACTAAAGACTTCTCCAGAACTTCGAGGTAAACCTCAGATCCCGATCAGATATAATTGAAAGTGGTACTCCATGTAATCTTACCACTTCCTTTACATATATCCTCGTAATCTGATCCAGAGAGAAATCTTCTCTAATAACAATGAAGTGTTTCGACTTCGTAAGACGATAAACTATAACCTAGATAGAATTATTGTCTTTGGATGTTTTAGGAATTCCTATGACAAAGTATATGGTGATGTTTTCCCATTTCCATTCTGGTATGGGTAATGGTTGTAACATCTCCTTAGAATTCTGTCTCTCAGCTTTAACTTGGTGACAAACCAAGCATCGAGAGACATATTCAACAACAGCACTTTTCATGTCATCCCACCAGAAATACCATTTCAGGTCCCTATACATCTTCGTGCTTCCAGGATTAATAGAGAATGAAGAACTATGAGCCTCATCCAGCAACTCCTTCTTTAATTCTGGGATGGGAGGAACACAAACCTGATTCATGAACCTTATTATCCCATCACAATCAAGGTTGAATTCAGGAACATTTCTCACCTTCTTTTTTAACTCTATATCTTTTTTCTGTGCCTCTTTAATCCTCACATGAATAGATGGTTGAAAATTCATTTGAGAAAGATAAAATATCTCCCCTTTTATTATAATTCCAAGATCCATCCTTTATAAATCCATAAATATTGGATCTTTTTTGATCCTCATCATGGATAAGCTAGCATGGTCTTGTCGACTTAATGAATCTGCCACCTTGTTTTCTTTCCCAAGGTGATAATGAATTGAGAAGTCGTAATCCTTAATCAACTCCAACCATCTTATTTGGAGCATATTCATCTCCTTTTGTGTGAAAATATACTTTAAACTTTTATGATCAGTATAAATATCACACCTTTCACCATAAAGATAATGCCTCCATATTTTTAATGCAAAGATTATAGTGAATAACTCCAAATCCTGAGTTGGGTAGTTTTGCTCATGGATTTTCAACTGTCATGAGGTAGAAGCTATCACCATATCATTTTGCATAAAAACACACCCCAATCCCTTATTGGATGCATAACTGTAGATCACAAACCTTTCTATACTACATGGCAGTGTGAGAACATGTGTACTGAATAATCTTCTTTTTAACTCCTTGAAATTATCTTCAAATTCCTCCATCCAAACAAACTTAACTCCTTTTTGAGTCAACCTAGTGAGTGGATTAGATAATCGTGAAAAATCGTTCACAAAACGTCGATAATATCCAGCCAAGCCAAGAAAACTTCGGATCTCAGTTGCTGTTTTTTGTCTCAACCATCTTTCGATAACCTCTGTTTTTGCTGGATCCACAGATATCCCTTCTTTTGAGATTATGTGACCCAAAAATTAATTTTTTTGATGCCAAAATTCACACTTTGTAAATTTGGCATAAAGCTTCTCCTTTCTCAGGGTCTTCAATACAATTGTTAAGTGATCTTCATGTTCTTCCTTGATCTTTGAATAGACCATAATATCACCTATAAAGACTACCACAAATTTATCAAGATAGTCTCTAAAAACTCTATTCATTAGATCCATGAAGATTGCATGAGCATTAGTAAGACCAAATGGCATCACTATAAATTCATAGTGTCCATACCTTGTACAAAAAGCTGTCTTTGGTATATCCTCCTTTTTGAACCTTAATTGATGATACCCTGAATGAAGATCAATATTGGAAAAGTATTGAGCTCCATGTAGTTGGTCAAATAAGTCATCAATGTGTGGGAGAGGATATTTTTTCTTGATAGTGATCTTGTTATGTTCTCAATAATCAATAAAAAGTCTCATTGATCCATATTTCTTCTTGACAAACAGAAAAGGTGCTCCCCAAGGTGACGCACTAGGGCGTATGGATCCTTTATCAAGATTCTCTTGGAGTTGCTTCTTCAATTCCTGCAACTCAATTGTGGCCATTCTATATGGTGTCTTCGAAATAGGTATAGCACCCGGTATGAGTTCTATTGAAAACTCAACTTCACAATTTGGTGGAAGACCTAGCAATTCCTCTGAAAAGACATCATCAAACTCCCGTACAATGGGCATATTCTAAATCGTGAGATTCTCTCCAACCATTTGAGATAAATAACCTTAATTTATAGGAATCATAACCCATAAGATGGATGAAATTTCCACTGGAAGGTTACATTCATCCTTGCATCGATATATGATCGTAGATTGATCAGGAATATGAAATGTGACTTCCCTTCTTTGGCAATCGATATGAGATCCATATATGGAAAGACAATCCAAGACAAGAATCACATCAAATTCCACTATAGGAAGGATCATTAGATTTTCATGATGCACTTTCCCACAAACATCAATTAAAGAAGAATTATAAACTTTTGATGCAACAGTTGTTCCATTAGGAGTTGTCACAACTAACTCAACAGCTAATTGTTGAGGTAGTACGATGATACCCTTAGAGAATTCTTCAGAAATAAAAGAGTGGGTGGATCCAGAATCAAATAAAACATTTTCTACATTATATTGGATGGTAAGTGTACCTTTCACCACATCGTTATCATACTTCACACCGCTGATAGAAATTGCATGTGACTTTCCTTTGTCTTTGGCCTTAAGAGTTTGTTGACATCGATCATCATCAACAGCCCTTGGATTTGGGAATTTATTGGTATAATGCCCCATATACTTGCACTTGAAACATTTATTTGTAGGAGGTGAATTCTGTGTATCCCTTTCTTTGTTCACATCATTAGAAATCTTCTTCCCATTATTTTGATATTCAACTGCCCGGTGACCTTCTTTTCCACACTTAAAACATTTACTTGTCCCTTTAAGACAATTACCTCCTTGTTTTTCCACACTTTGATCATAAGGGAAAACTCATCTTCTTTTCAGTGTGGTCTTTAGATTTTCATTTGAATTCCATTTTCCTCTTCTTATCAAACCCATATGACTGATGGGTTACTCCAATCTCCATCTCAACCTTGAGAGCACATCAAACAATTTCCTCATAGCTATTGAAGTCCCTTATGGCTAACTCCCTTCGAAGACTTGTTTTTAATCCACTAAAGAATCGTTAGATTTTACTCTCAGGTTTAATAATAATTCCAGAAGTGTACCTTGCAAGTCTTGTAAAATTTACTTCGTAGGTACCAACAGATTCAGCATCCTTTTGCTTCAGTTCAAGAAACTCATTCTCCATCTTTGTTCGAAGAATACAACGGAAGTACTTATTGAAAAATAAGTTCTTGAACTCCTTCCATTCCATGGACTCAATTTCATATCTTTTCCTAGTATTATTGATAAGATTCCACCATTTATCGGCTTCACCTTCCAAACGATATACTACTAAGATGACATTATCTTGCTCAGAACATTGAAGGACTAAAAATATCTTTTTAGTGGTACTGATCCATTGTTCAGCCACTAATGGATCAGAAGACCCGCTGAATGAAGGTGGACGCTGCCTCATGAAGGATTCAACATAATGTTGCTCCTTCCTTTTCTCATTTGTAAGTGCTTCATGATTCATAGCTTTAGAAATTTGTGTCAGAATGGCTACAAGATTTTTCATTCTAGCTCCCATAACATTTGGTTTCTCAGGGGGATAATCATTGCATTTCCCATCGCATTCAGCATTAGCACGGTTCCTTCGGGTTCCAGCCATTTAGTAAAACCAAGAAGCATAATGTGAGTATCACTAATTACTACAGGAAATCCACATAATCATGAATAAAATTTCACTCTTTAGGTCTTATCATAGGTTATTCATAAAAATTTCTAAAACACTAAGATTGTGTTCTTTTCTTAGACATATCCTTAGGGTTCTTACTAAGCCTTTCACATCCTAGTTTCCAAAGGTAGACTATACCTTTACTCTGATAACAACTATAATGACCCATACTTTACATACATGGTTATTACATCAGAATTGAAACATACTTATTACAACATATAAAAAACCATGAAAGGACTGTATAGGTATAGTGTCTTTAGAAACTGAGAAACATAAACAACTGGTTCATAAATCATCTACATTGTCTCTCATTTATTTCATAATATTTAGAGTCCCTTTTGGAATATCCTACTTAATACCCTTCTTCCAGACCTGGGGAAAAGAAAACATACAAAAGGGGTGAGCTCAAATGCTCAGTAAGGGTAAACAAAAGAAATTCCAATCATATAATATTCATAAGAATATAACATTTTGAAAATCTTAACCTGCAAAAAAGATCATAATATCATAACATGAGATAAATCATTGAAGTGAAATGTAATCATAATAATCATAACTTAAAACATGAAACTTTGTGTCATACACACATAATCATATAAAATCATTTCATATTAGTCAAGACTCATTTACAAGACTATCATAGCGGACAAAGTCCATTACTGAACTGAGTTCACTCCTCGTCCCAGTCTTATATAACTGAACCATATTAACTTGTTGTTTTCATCCATGTCTATCTCATGAGATATAAATCTTTACCCAATGCATTGGAGGGAGATATATGTCCCACCCATCTCATAATGAAACCATTCTTATATGTGCCACAAAATTATGAACCATGCCTTATAGCATAACCCAAGTAATAAAAATGGGATTCATAAACATCATGCCATCATAACATAATCCATAAAAGGACTTCATAAAGATAATTCCACCATAACATAATCAAATCAATGTAATAATAGGGAAATAAACAGAACCCTATATTATCATAGATGGAAAATAATTTTGATCAAACACTTGAACTCCATTCCTGAGGAAAATATCCTTTCTTCTTCAAAAACATTTTTCTTTTCTCAACATGTCATAAAATTTTGAACTAAAAGAAGTTAATTGAAAATAAACTTGAAAATTGTAAAGGAAGCTTCATGGAATTAATGATCTATGAAATCATAAAAATCCATTCATTCCGTATAAGTTAAAAATAAACATTCTTCTCGTACTTTGGCTAGAAAAGTCAAAAGTACCTCATACTGAAAAACGACACAAGATTCCTTTAATATCTTTTACTAAAAATTCACCAAAAGGTAAAATTGGATTTAGTCAATTTTACTAGGATATAAATAATATTACATGTTTACAAAACATGTATGTGGATGATAAATATGCCCCAGTAAATACCGAAGTATAAACAATCTAGGATAAAATTTGAGATTGCGAGATTTTCCCTTATCTTAGGTCCGATATGATTTGTACGTATCCAAACCTCTTGTATAATGATTTAAATAATTTTATTGACTTATTAAAGATTCATATTCATTTTCATGATATCATATATGGTCATATTCTTATCTTCTTATTAGTAATATTTCATTGCTACTTGTTATTCGGGTGTTTATTACTTTATGTTCTTATGTGTGTTTTGTCGAATAAATTCTTATTCCTATTTTTCGTTTATAGATACCAAATTTACATAATGGTATTAGTGTAATATATATCATATTTATTCATTCAATTCATTTATAGAATCATTATTCAATGAGGATCATGTAGAATGAATCACATCACATCGTAGAGACGGTAGGTCGTACGTACGCACGAGAAATGATATCATTCCCATGATTGTGTAATTGTATTGAAGTGTATGTATAATATTTCAGATTCAATATCAATTTAAAATAATCATATATATTTTTTCTTTACACCATTATACCCATCCAAGTAAGGTGGTGGTGGAAAACAGATTACACCACGGCATGGAGACAGTATTCTGTACGTACGCACGCGCAGTGATTTCATTTTCCATAGGATGGATAGAAGGTGAAATAGGGTTGTTTAATATATAAAACAAAATATCCATATATGAGTGATACTGATGTTATTGCTTCATAATTAAACAACTAATGAAGAGGAAGTAGAAAAAGAAATAAATTTGAAAGAATCGGTAACGGATATTACCTCTTCTTCGACACGCCTCTTTGAAACCTTATCTTAGGGAACTAAAATTGGTCTTTGAGGAATCCCAGGACCTCTATAATATTTCTAGGGAAGTTGATAAGGTAAATTGTCAGGGGTTGGCCGAGATTGAATGCTAAAAGTTGTGCAAAGAGAAGAGGGAGGAGGTGCCCTTTTATAAGGGAGGAGAGGGGCACCTTAGGAAAATCTTAAAATCATTTTTTATAATAAAGTCACATTCGGTTTATTATATTTCTAAATTGATTTATTTCTAATATAATGTGGGGATGGGTCTAAATCCTCTCATCCAATAGGTTGTAGACAAGTTTAGGTTACTATTTTAACCTTATCATTTAGATTTAACTCTAAGTTAAATAATTTAACTTTTTCCATGTTTCCATGTTTTCTTAAACTATATGGTAAATAAAATTACTATAAACTACCAATAGAACCTGAAGTGGTTCATTATACTTATATATAACCTTATATAAGTCATTTGGACGAACCTTAGATTATTTGGAAAAGAATATCAATTAATAATATAATAATTTTTTAAAAACTATTTTATGTCAATTTTGACACTATTTGGTAATTGATTTTTTTGAAACTCATAAAAGAATGATTAGTCAGAAAAAAGTTAATTAAATAAATACTAACATGTAATATTAAACAATAAAATTAGTGGAATTCATGAAAAGTCTCAGATTATATTTATTTGGGTATTTATAACATCATTTATGTTAATATTTTATTAATAAGGTAATTACTGCATCATCATTGTGTCATTAATAAATTAAATTATTTAATGTCTAAAAATTATAAATAAAATACCATTATGTAGTAAATCATTCTATCTTTCTATTGAATATTTATAGTCTAATTTATCTTATGTATAACCCTATATTGAAAATGTTTTAGTTATTAAACTTTGATTTTAACTCTTTTAACTCTTCTTTAAATTAAATAATAATAAATGTCCAAATCTAATCCAAGTAGACCTAGAGGGTCATTTTTTATTCCAAAGGTTGTTTTTGGTCAAATTAAACTTATCCAATAGAATTATGACATGTTTTAGGGTAAAAATAGTATCATTTTTACCTTCAATTACCCCATTTACTTTTAATCGTGGTAAATAAAAGTAAAAAGTTACTATTCACCAAAAAATATTTTCATCTCATTGAACCACATTTTACATAGTGATATCAACCATGTCTCTCGGATTTTCGAAATTTCATTCATCGAAGTGGTAAAATTATGTTTTTTGTAAATTTTCAAATGCTCCTAGGAGGTGGGTAAAAGACGGTAAAAATTTCAATATAATTTTTATATATCTAAAATTATCATAAAATGACTCCAATGAATTAAATTGAACTTATATATGTATTATGCATCTATTTTGACCTAAATTAAATTTAAATAAAATAAATAATTATTTGAATAAAAATTCAGTTTTTAAATAGTAACTCAATGTTTTCACTATTCATCCAAAATTGAAAGTTTTCAGAAAAAACCAAAAAATCACCCTACGCTAATTTCGATATTCCGAATCCAAAAATGAAGTCCATTTTGAAAGATCAAATTTATAAAATTTCAAAAAGTGGTTGTTACTATTCCTAATGAATAGTTTATATAATATTTTAATAATATATTGTTCTTTAGTGAAACTTGGTATTGCATACAACACAAGCTATCGAGGAAGGTTTCTCTTGCGTATAATGCAAGCCAAGACAGTGTTGTGAAAGATTCCTATTGTGTTGCATATAACATAATACATAAAAAATATATTTCTCATAAAATCTCAGGGTGTTACACTGGATCAAGAGAGTTGGGTGCCAGTAGTACATGAAAAAACCAATGGTATGAACCCACAACACCAAATTCATGATATAGGGTATGGCCATAGCTATCTAGTGTGAAAAAATTCATTGAAACTATATTCCTATAAAATTAGGTAGGTGATCAGGGAGATGGCTAGTAGAATTGTATGGTATAGTATAGATGTGATTAACCACCACATTCATGTTAGAAATGAGGGATTCAAGATTGAGTGTAATTCAACAAGAGAAAGGTACCTGTTTCATGAATGAACCCAATGCCCAAAATCACAAGACCCATATTGGCCCATGAAACCACCGAATATTGTGATGTATGATATCATAGGTGGGAAAGATCTTGTGTTCATTGTCATGTTATTGGTTTCTGGTATGAACCTACGTCTATTATTAAGACACCGTCTATGAATCATGTGCGATCTGTACTATTGATTTCCCACATTGTATCATTCTCATTGGTTCAGGAGATGAGATGATCCAATTCCCTTTATAGAATAAGAAATTTTCATTGGACCATAGGTGCTCATTGATGCGCTCGAAAATTCCCTTTCCTACTAGTTTCCACCTTATTCAAAGGGGAATTTTTGTGTGGATACTCTAGCATCTGGGTATTCCATACATTAATGATTCTAATAGAAATTAGTTCTTTGTAATTGAATTTTTTATAGGTCATCAGCTAAACCAGGCTCCACCAGGATGGATCTTTTTTGCAATTATACTACAAGAGTGATAAAAATAACAGCGCACCATGTCAGTGTAATGAACAACACCACAAAGATTAGTTCAACTCCCACAGGGCAGTTACCAAATGACTATCATGAGAGCGGGAACTTCTCATCTCACAATGCATCATGGGATGAAGAAAAAACTGAACCCGAAGAGGCATAGTTTTTAATGAAATGATTATATAAGATAAGACTATAGGTTTCTTATCACTTAGAATGTGTTTATTCCAATAGTCATGAATCAGTGGTGTTCCAATAGTTTTTACCTTGGGAGAAATTAGGTCTTGGGGTTTGTGGTAGATGTAGGAAAACTATTTTGTTCTAAGCATGTTGAACTAGGGTTCACTATGTCATATATTATATATAGTTGATGGACTCTAGGATAAAATTATAAACCTGAAATGCAGATAGGGTTTATATCCATTGTATTCCAAAAGTAGAAAAGAGATATTGAATGATGGAATAGAAGTGATCTTGCATGGACTGTTGTCCAATGGGGAAATGATTGATCTAATGCACTACACCCTATCAATACGAATACAGTGCATTTGGTCATATATTTTTTTCATACACTTGATAAGGCCTATGTGTTATTTGAGGTGTGGTTGAGGGGATCACAAACACTCCAATCAGTTATAAATGGGGCTTTTATTGTATGGAAAGTGAAAAAGGAAAATAGATGGGTTTAATATGAGGTATATGGGCAAAGATTTGGCCTACTATGTTGCTCGTACGTGATGCGGTGGTTTGTAAAATTTCACCTTATTGAATAAGGATGCATTGATGTTTAGTAATCTACTCTATTAGTGTGGTAAGAGATGGGTTTTTCAATTAGAGTCATTTTTGGGGGGTATATAATCAGGTAAGAGGCGATGGGCTATTCATCAATTTGTGTTACTAGTTAATCTCATGTACTGGGGAAACATAGTAGAACTTAGGTACTGAATTTTTCTAGTTTATTATGATACACACCACTGGCTATATATTCATGGGGTTAGGGGTTAAAAAAGAAACCCCATTAACACCACAAATTTCAACCTATTTTTGTGATCGCAGACATGAGGCACCATTGGCTCAATCTAATACCCAAAGGTATCAAGGATCATTTCCATGAGATTCCATCCTGATTTCCAAGTGGTGACTCCATTGCAACCCCAAGAACTCCATGGTAATTTATTGGGAAGAATCATGTATACCATGTTTTTATTGGACTCATAGGGATATTAAATTACTTTAGAGGACCTGGACTCGGTCTACTACCTATATTATACCAAACATGGGAGGAAAAGGTGAGTGAGCACTTTTTGAAATGGAGTACTTAGGCCATATGAATTACCACATATGGAAATGGTGGGTGAATACACTATGAAATATAATAATTATAACAGGTGGTGTTTCCAAGAGTAATTCCTAGTGTTTCCACATGGATCTTTCAGTTATTATCATGGTGTTCAAATACAGTATATGAATACAAAATAGCCTGATCTCATAGGTGGTACCATTGTGAAAAAGGAAGCATCTCAAACAAATACCAATGAAATTTCATATATTAGGACAAATTTCATCAACCCCAACTCAAATATTTATCTAGGTAGGAAAAGATAGTCCAATGTCAATGTTAATGTTTAATAGGACTATGTGAGTTGAGTATCTCAACAAATGAGATGTTGGATGATGCAAGGCAAATGGGTGCTGATGCTGATACTATTTATTTATCTAGAGTGGTGTTTTGAATTGGAAACATTTTTAGTGTGTTGATTAAATCCATTGTTCAAAAACCATCAATGAAAAAACAATCAATTGGTTATGTGATTTTGGGGTTTTCTCTAAATGAAGTTATATCCTTATTTTCGTCAATGGTGGAGATTTTTCACTAATCTATATTTCAACTTGGTTCACCCTCTTTTCCCTTATCATTCTTTGGGATACTTAATGTATTATAGGTTTTTCCTGGTCATACCTAGGTCTCTAACTAGGATTATTGAAGTATACTAGGGTTTTCCTAGCCTAAGAGGTCTAGTGAGTGCCTGAGGAGATCCTTGGTCAAGGCTACTTGATAGGCAGTACATTCAAGATGGAATTTTCTAAGTTCTATATTAGATATCTAATGACCATAGTAATGACCTCCCTTGAATCCCCCTTTACCCTCTATATTCCAATAACTCTTAGAAAGTAGAGGATAGATGGAATAGACACATTGGAAAACCACACCAAAGCAACAAGACCAACCAGTCAAGAGTAATTTTCAGTGCTCTGGTACAATAATAGAGATGGGGAAGCCAATGAGAGAGGTCCAACAAAGAATCACTTTTGTTTAATGAGCTCAAATATATTTGGTCCTAAGTAATTACATCCTTGATGAACTGACCTATGTTTCATGAAGGTACAAAGTGTGTAGAGGAAGCCCCAAATATTGGATTCTAAAACAATTTCACAGACGGTCAACATGGAGATGTCGTCATCGGTGAAACGCTACCTTGTAAAATCCCAAGGATTTCCATGTGATGAATTGTAATCAAAAAAATGAAACCTAAAATAACTGGTTAGATCTGAAGTCACGATTGACGTCTTCTTTTCATTGGTGATTATTGATCGAATAATAAAATCTCAAATCCTCCAAGGTCATCCACACGCTCTTTAAAATCCTATGGTAACATTGATCATCTGAATCTGGGTGCTAGCGTAGAGTTACAATGACTCCTTTTAAATCCTAACAATCACTGTCTCTCTATTCTGTCGATCTGTTAAGAATAATTGTGATCAATCACTTGGTACTAGAGAATCTCCCTTTAGGAATTGAGGGAGATAAGAGAGAGAATGTCTCACAATTTTCTAGGTAGTGGTATTTAGAAAGATCTCTCTATCTTATATTTGTAGTGAATCAATAAATATTTGAAATAAACTCTTACTAAAAAAAATATTTATTTCTCAGGAAATAAATGATATTTTCTGGCTATAGTACTGAATCATAAAAATCCTTTATATTATTATCACTTTCTTTTAATATTATAAATATATTGAATTATAAAACCTGAGCCATTAACTCAACTCTTCATTCCTAAAAATATTAAATAAACCTTGAAGGAATATCCCAACCTATAGAAAATGTTGAATAAAGAATGATTTGGGGATAAGAGAGGGCTCTCTCCACTTCACTTGTCTTTGTGTCCCATATTCTAAGGAATACCTTAGGATTCTCACTTTAACAATTTGGTGGGAAATATTAGAAGAACTCTCTCTACCTGGAAGGAAAATGATCTATCAATGTCAGGAAGAACATGTTTGGTCAAGAATGTGGTTGTTTCAAAGCCGATGTATTACTTCATAGTTTATTCTTGGACAAAATATTCTATTAAAACCATTAAAACTTTGATGAGAAACATTTTGTAGTGTGGAAGTATCCTAGAGATGAAAATTATCAAAACTCCTTGGAAGTAGTGTTGTATGACTCAGACCATGGGAGGACTTGGTATTAAAAACAACGAACTCTTCAATCAATCCCTACAATACTAGTTTATGCGGGGAGTCGTCAATGACATGTATCACTCATTTGGATTCCCCAAATCTAGATTTTTAACAAAACTAATTAACGGAAAACTGAGCTACATATATTCCTCTATTTGTTCTGGTCTTAAGAAATTTTTTTAGAAGCATAACAAGAACTATCATTGCCCGGTTAGTGTGAAATCCTCCCTCTTGTTCTGTAAAGAAAATTGGATTGGATCTAATCTTATTGATGATGTCAATGCCCATGATATAGAAATTTATTATTACTTATAAAGATCAGTTGGGAAATCTGGATATGTCACCTCATGATGCCGCACTTGATGTATCATCATATGAATTCATTAACCAAGAGGACATTCTCATATGGGAACATAATATGAAGGTATTTATTAACTCCAATACTTTTTATAGGAAGCTTATTCAAGGTTATCACACATGGATTGGGATATTCAAAAAAATGGGTATCTCCATTACGATTCAAGTTGCATTGAATACTTTCCCTAAAGAAGATATCATTTGATGCTAATATGAAAAGTGTTTGTATTTATCTTTGTTCACGGTGTGTGTTGTGTCATCAACATCATGAGGGAGTAGATAACTTATTCTTGTGCTTCCATATTTTTCCTCTATATGGAGGTTAGTGTTTTATCTGGTTAAGTTATATCCACTGCAGATTAAGAATATTATTGATTTTATGCTTTCTGTGATGGGTATCCTAATATCCAGTCAGTTGTGATTATCTTTAGGGTATCTTTGATATAAGTAATTCATATTATTTAGACAATAATAAATAATATCATATTTAAATGTACTACCTTGAATGCTCATAATGAACTTGAAATTACCATGATGTCTGTACACAAATCCAATATGTTGCATGAGAAAAGCTGCAATAACATGGTTAGATATCTCACTGCCCTGAGAAATGTGAAAATTAGTGGGAATTTTACAAATCCCCTTGTTACTCTTGAGGTTTTATGGAATGTACCCTTCATGGGATAGATTAAATGCAACACTTATGGTGTCTCAAGAGGGAATCCAAGAACATCGAGTTACAGTGTTGTTTTCAAGGATCATAATAGTGATTTGTTGCAGTGCATGCATGGTCCTTGTGGTCATTTCACTACTCTTGAGGAAGAGATGATGGGATTTATCAATGCCGTCTTAGTTTCATGTCATGGAAATTGGAACAATATATGGTTTCAGTGTGATTATATGACTATTTTCTAGGCTTCTAGGTTGGGAAAGATCCACATTTTATGGAAATTGATAGAAAAATTGGCTATTTGTCTCCAAATTCTTTCTTAAATTAATTAAATAATAACACATATCTTTTTTGAATCCAACCATCTTTATGGTACACTTTCCAGGTATTTTAGATGAGGTTTTCACCTACTCTCATAATCTTCCTTGTGGTGTGATTCCCATTTTTCAATATGATAAATGTAAAACTCATTCCTTAATACTTTTTTAATGTTTATTTTATATATGAAGTGCCTTAACCTCACTTTTCTTAGAAAAAAATATTTCATAATAATTAAATTAAATAAAAATTATTCTTATGTTGAATAATATGGATTTATTTACTCTTTTCGTGATCATACAACCTTTGATAAAACCCAGACCCCAGTGGTGGATTCCACCATGTCAAAAACTCTTATTCATCAGAATAGTGAATACAGTCGATTAAGAAATTGTGTGTGACCCTCTAGGCCCTAATATCGATAGTAGTGAATATTATTTACAGACCAAGAGTGGGATATAGAAACCCATCAAGGACCCAAAAGTGAAAAATAATGTTATATCAATGATAACCAACTTACAAACACACATTGTTTAATTTAATATATTTCTCTTTAAATATAACTTAATGTAGGATGCACACCCATGCCATTGTCCTTTTAATTATTTAATATTTATTAATCTAAGTAGATGTATTTACACTCAACCACCGTGGACAAGTATTTATAAAGGTACTACCATCCAGATCAATAGGAGCAAGATATATTATTTCATTAACCTCAAAGAGACAAGTCATTTATTAACCATTTAACTAATTCCATACCACTAATGTTGCACCCTACACAGAATAACTTGCCATGATTTCATTATCAAGATTGTTTTCTGGCATCAAAGTACGCAATCAAATGTCAAATATTGGTATTGATCTCATGTTAGGAGACCATTAAACAAGTCTTTAGATAGGAACATCCAATGAAACCCAAAACATGTGGTGTTCCTATTGGAGTTTCTTTCATCATAATCTCACTACTAGAGAGAAATTAATGAGAAGAACTATCAATTATTATGATCCCCCAACACATGATAGTCAAACATATTTTATGCTCAGTCAGTAAGATTTTTCTAGACCATAATACCTTTGTTTAAGATTAATTTCATAGTGCCTTGAGGTTCTCATTATATCCATGGATATTCTATAACCTTTTGATACGATAATTAATTTATAATAATTACCATTAAATAGTGGACGCATAAATATCTACACTATAATTGTAAGATTACATCATCTATATCTAACTATATACCCAATATGGTAATCAAAAGTACTGTATAGTTGGGTCTAGGGCCCCCCCTATTACAACACTCCCACTTACACAAGATCCAACTTTCTAACTAACCTTGTTAGCAGTCACATTATTATGACCATGTTTCTACTATGTCACAACTTTAGTTTCTAGGTCGTCCACGTTTCGGCCGCTTGGAAATTCTACTATTTGTGACCTCATATCCTTGAGTAAAACTTCTCAAGAGAAGGTATACCTGATTTTATCCCTTTTTTACACAATCATTACTTGCCATACTAGATAATAAGAATATGATAATTTACATTATGATAATGCTTTACTTACTAGGTGTGATTCCAAGTACTAGAACAAATCCATGCATTCATCTGCTTTTTAGCTTCCTCAAAAGACAAAACATAATTAGTATTTATAGTTATGGACACAACTGGATTGAATGATCATGAATAACTCTTTCTCATAGACTAATTTTGATATTATATCACATGTATCTAAGGAAGACTAGTTTGGGTCCCCTAAAAACTAGTATCCATTCTTCTCCACTTACCAGGTACATATCTTTTGTACATTCTGAAGTACTATAAAATATTTTTGACTGCCTCACTTGTAGTTCTCCTGGATACAACTGATATTTTCCTATTATCATTTATATATTGTAAATATCATTTCATTTATAGATCATGGAATATGTGATTGATCCATCTATTAAGCATATAGATTTTAATTCACCATGTTAATCTCCTCCTATATCCACAACATGTATACCTTGATAGATATATGCCATGTCAACCTAGTAACAATTCTCTCTCAAATTATTCAAAATTGTATTTTTCAATACTGTGTCTATATGTGTATTATTTACTAGGTCCAAGAAACTATTAGATCGAACTCATTATATCATGTTCCCTTTGAATTAGGTTTATAATTTATGAAAATCAATGGATAATAGATTCTTTAACTCTATTCATAACTAACTGTAAGACCAATAGTTTTTTCCATATATTACCAAAAATATTTAACTTTGAATCTATTGGTGCACCCACTAAACTTGGGTAAACACATGGAAAACATTCATTCCAAATGAATATTCTATGAACTCATTTCTAACTTCAACCCTAAAATATATTTCAATAACCTAGAACCTTTATTATCATTCTATGATTTGGACATCCCTTTATAGTTGCATTGTATTGACACCTTCCATGATTGGTTTTTATGACATCCAATGCTCAATTTAATGAACCTATAAAGTAGCTATGACAAGTAACATTCTAATGGATTTAACCATAATTGAATTGGTATTTCCATTAGAGCCATGTTTTTACCCCTCCTATAACATCCATGTATCATATCACTCCAATACCCACTACAATATTAATAATAATAAGCCCCATTGAACTTTGATACATGGAATCCATTATTCAATTTTAATTGATTTTTTCAATCTTAACTGATTTATATATACTGCTTACTTGTAGGAATTACTATTCATAATGAATAATTTATCACCTATCATGGTGAATTCAAAACCATAATAATGGTTTTAACCTTCCAGTATAGTATGTGTCTGTGGAACATTCTTATTCCACGCGAATTGTGAAACTCATTCCTATGTCAACTACTTGAGCATATCCAATATTTACTAAACCCAATTCCATCTTTCTCAAACTATCTGAAGTGGATAATTAAAACCTTTTATATAAAATTATTCTATCATTTTACTACCACTTTTCTATCTTAGGGATTTCTGTAATATCCTTTCAAACTTTTGGATTATTACTTTACATGCACATTGTGTTTTCTTGATGAATGTTTATTTATTTCCCAACAAAGTATTTGCATCTAAAAACATGTCTTAGGACATAATGTGGTTTAATAATACTAAGAATCATATGATATTAATTTTTCATTTTATTTGGAACATGGTTATGGGATAATACTTTTATTTTCTAAGAACATCTTGAAATTTAATGACTATTCCTGTAAGTTACAACATTGATACTCTTTACATCACAACTCTTGTGTATAAAATGTGAGTTTAGAAATTTTTCCATGCTACATTTTTTCTGATCAATGTTTACATGTAATACTTCATCATCTATCCTCCTCATTAACATTAATTTCATGATATAGATAATGTCATGTTTATTTTGGAATTACTCCACACTACATTATATTGATCGATGATTTCTTGGTAAAGATATTCATCGACATTCCATCCCATAGAAAATCACTTATTTTGGCCATGCATATACAAAAAATCACTTTTTTATTCCTTAATTATTTAAAAAAATCTTAAGAATTATTTTTACCCCTAACTTAACCTTGAAAGAGTTCATGCCCTCTTGTTGTACTAATTCTATAAGCTTTGTGGATTACCTTTATTTATAAAGGTTCTATTGTCCAAAAATAAGTATATACATATATAATACCTATGGTGTTTTTCTCCAATGAGTATAAATACCATACTGGGTATATTCTGGACATTTAATTTTAGTTTTTCATGATAAAGATTTATTTTTCCACAACTAGGTAAATAAGTCATACATTTATATCAATCATGTATTTCTTATTATTCATGTATTATTGAACTGTTACTCAGGTATTCTACACCACAAAAAACATTCATTCCTCAACCTGGAATAATGTATCCATATTTCCAATAGACACATGAGATTTATGTTTTTGGTAAACTCAATAATAGTTTGACTTCAATAATTAACTTTGAAATTAGAAGTTATGTGTTTCTTACTGTTGACTTAGGAATCATCCTTTCTCATCTTCATAGAGAATACCCCTAACTTTTAGCAAGGTTTTTATAAAAAATTGGTTACTGTATTTAAATACAAATATAAAATAGGAATTTTTTATTTTAATACCCATTAATTATGAAATAAACATTACATTTTAAATTGATGAATATAACTGAATAGGAAGAAGAAATTTTCATCTTTAATTGAGTTTTCTACGATTAAACTTCAATAAAACTATTTCATCATATGATAAGAAAAAAACCACTTATTAATAATTATTTAATTGATGGAAATTTTCTAAATTCCATTTTCATACCACTTTCTATTGACCTTTTTAATTTTCTTTTAATTTTTCACCATAATAATTAAATATTAATATAACTTTTATTTTATTACTTGGTGAACCTTACCTCAAGTGGTAATGAAGTTTTTTCTCAATATTATTCATTTTGAACCCTAAAACGTGACTAGAGTATATGTGTGAAAATGAAATTTGAATAGTATTTATTAAATTATCATAATCCACAATTCAATTTATAATTATCCAGTGTAATCATCACTATAATCATATCTTCAATCACTTTCTCCTTGAAAACATCATGAAGATGAGACTTCGTGTTATGGCACTCATGTCCCAATGTAGAGACTACAACTATAATGAGACGTTGATGATACCATTATAATATAACCATCATATTCTATATAAATGAGTCTCATATATGAATTTTTAAACACCTTATCTTCCTGAGATGGATTAACAAGTATTGGGGACATTGGCACCTGGAATTTCCAAAATCATAGTATTTTGCACAATCTCCTGTACTACTCTTGAAAACTCATGCCAATTTGGAAATTTACTTTTTACACTTTTATATCATTATTTATTGTGGTATAACATTCCATTTTCTACAAAAATGAAATTCTAAAAGATTATTGCTTTTTTTCTTGATTACTGATTTAAACATTTTGATCATGTAATTAAATCATGAAATTTCTCCCACTATTTTATTGAATTCTAGGAACCCTCTCTACTAGAATTATAATACCATCCCACGTGAGTATTCTAGTGGAAAGGATCCTTATACTTCCCTTCATATTCTACAATCAATGGCTATGAAAATACTTAGATAGTTCAAGGTAGGTGATTGACTGGCCAGCTACACTAACTAGCAGTACCTTGATCTATTGAGTGAATTACCATCTTCTAAATTCATAAAGTGATTTAATCAATGATTTCCATTAAAATGATAACAAGTTATATAAGGATAATAATTACTAACACATTTGTTAATTCAACCCACCACTTTAATAATAACTCCTTAGTAGTAAGATTCACCGTCATCTATGGCTGACTGAGCACCCCGAACACCTGATTTTGTCCAAATTCTAAGGATGGAAGGTAGTTATGGATTTATAATTATTTGATAGTTTTTGTGTTTTTTATGTGATGAAAAGAAATAATTTTCTATTTGATAATAATGTTCCATTTTATCTCACTCACAACTGACTATGCAATAAATAGAAATATATTCATCATGTCACATATCCATTATATATGTGAATGATTGTTAATTATTCTATGTGATTGTGTGTAAACTACACATTATCAAAATAATAAACCATGAAAAAATAAAATTATGATATGTGCATGAGATGATATTAATGGTTGATACATTGAGAGAGTAATGGCTTAACTTAGACCCTAGGCACAATACATTGAGTCGCATCGCTTGAAACTCGATTTGTAGCATCTTCCCATTCAATGTGTCAAACTCCTTTCAGGGGCATCTCCATAACTAGGCACGATGTATGTCACTTATCATCTTCTTCATTATAAAATAATACTCACATGAAGGTGATGGGGTCTCAGGATTATAAATTATAACTCTTAATTGGATACACAAGCTCTTATACATATAATCACACAGATGACTAGGAGATCATCATATAATAAAATAATTGTTACAAACCATGAATTACAAAAAAAAACAATCACCAGACATGCATTGGTCAGTATTAGGCTCATGATTATCCCTATACACATTAAACTCATGTATTAAAATAAATGTAGTCATAAAAATAAATTTTCTTTAATTAATATTTCTGAGGTCATTTTATTGAAATAAAAATTCACACTAATTTTTAATTCAATAATTTTCATCATTGGGTCCCAAAATTATAATTTCATTTTAAAACCAAAAATTATGTTAATTTATTAATTTAATTTAACACTAAAATTAAATCTATTTAACCTGTAGAATTAAAATTAATTTTTTTTAAAAATAAAATTTAAATAATTCAATTTAAATACAAAACTAAAATAATAAAAAAATTGATTATTAAAATTTATCCAGACCCTGAAAACACTTTGTAGAGCTGGTGTAGGTTTGGGTGAAACCGTGAATTCCTTTTTGGGGCAGTGCAGACCCCGTTTAGGGGTGATCTGGTCCAGGAAAATCCACCTAGACTAGTTCCAGGTTGGGAAAACCTGCCTCAGTGTATTTCTGGGTATAATGAAGAGATGATACTGGGGAGTACCGCTTATCCATAATGGTACTACCGAGTTAGGTAGTAAAGGTGGAGCGCATCAGGAAATTTGGGTATGGATCATCCTTGGAATGGCCATGGCGAGCCGAGGTGTCTGAGGGAGGATCTCTATCGAAGCGAGGTACACCATTATGCACAACAATGTGGAGGCAACGGCTGGAGGGGCTCATCGCGACTGAGACAAATTGAGGAAAATGGACCCGTGACCAAATCTATCTAGCGGTCTTGGAAGTCGGCACAGAAAAACCTTCTACTGTGGGATCTGACCCACCAATTAATTGGTGAGATGGGTGTCCAACATGGTTCTTGGTGGATCTAGTCGAGGGAGAAGGCAGGAGGAAGCTGTAGAGCTAGATCATAAATGATGGAGATGTGGCCGAACTATGGTCAATGAAGGGATATGTGGTTGAAGGTAGGGTTGGCTGATGGGTGGCCGACCACACAAGATCTGGGGCCAGTGGGTGTGCTTGATAGCATAGAAGAGCTCACTGTAATGAGGTTCGCACTAGTCTGGTGTAGTGGTGGTGGCCTTGGGAGGAGGTGCATCAAAAGAGGCTATTCAAAAAGGCCAGGGGTAGTGGAGCACCTGGTACTACTTGTTAGGTGAGGGAGGAGATAGGGAGCCGAGTGGCTCCCCTTTTTTGAATTCTTTTTTTCTTACTTTTAACCAAGTCTAGAATGACCCCATTAGGATAGTTTTTCTGTCTCCTTGTTGATCTGAACAACATATAGGGGAAATATTTTTTCGGTTTTCACATAAAAAATATAAACCCTATTATATAGGTTATATAAATTTTAAAAAAAACTCCAAAAAATGTGCAATAAACTTCACCAGCTGGAATAAACTATTCATGTCACTGGAAATCCAGTTGGTGATAGGATTCACTTGAAAATGACTCCATCAATAAATTTATTCAGGTTATAAAAACATATATATATATATATAAAATTATATGTCATTCAAAATAACTTGTAAAAACTAAATTTCTTAAATTTCATTTAACAATTAGGATGACAAAAAACTGGTCATCCGGTGTTGGATTAAAATGTGGTCTATGGTGTTGGGACCGGATTGATTCCATCTATTAAAAAAATGAAAATTTAATTTTTTTTCATTGGCATAAAATCTCCACACGTCACTCTGGTACCGATTAAAGGTACCAGGTGTGAAGTAGAAGCCCCAAATGGGGTTTTAAACATTTTACAATGATGATCGACATGAAAATGTCATCATTGGTGATATTCTACCCAGTAAATGTCCGAGTATCTTCGTGTGAAATTTTTAAGAAAAAAATAAAACCATAAATACCTGGAAAGATATGAATTCTCACTCGACGTATTCTCATTTTCGGTGATTGAAACTCAAAAAATCTGAATTTGAATTCCTCTAGATCTTCCACACTCACTTCAAAAGCCTTTGATAATGTCTATCCTCATAATTTTGGTACTAGCATGGAGTTACGAAGACTCCTTCGATGTCTTGATGATCACTGCTTCTCTGTTCTATTTATCCATGAAGAATAGCTACAATCGATCGCATCGAACCAGAGTGTCTCTCTCTTGTAATTGATGGAGATATGAGAGGTATGATCTCACCATTTTGTTGTCAATAGTATTTGGCAGAAGCGCTCATTCTTCTATTCATAGTGAATCAATAAATATATGAAATGAACTCCCGATACCCGAATACTTATTTCTCACTAACTAAATGATATATTATGACTACTGTATTGAATCAAAAATATAATTTATAATTTTATCACTGTATTTAAATATAATAAGTATATTACATGATAAAACCCTATCAATTACTTGGAGTCATCATTACCGCAAATATTAAATGAACCTTGAATATTTTAATCAAATATTCCTTAAAATAATATATTTCATAATTAATAAATTCAATATAACTTATTCTTAACTTAAATAATATATATATATTTATTACTTTGTTGATCATAAAACCTTAAAAAAATTCCAGACCTTAGTGGTGGGGCCCACCTTTTCAAAAATTCATAGTCACTAGAATAGGGAAAACTTTCAAATATGTTATTGTGTGTGACCCTCTAGGCCCTTATCCTGATAGTAGTGAATACTATTCACAGACCAAGAGTGGGATCTAGAATCCCATCAAGACCCCAAAAGTGATGATTAAACTCATAACAATGACAACCAACCTATAGACACACACATTATAATATAATCTCTTTATCTTTAAATATCTAATAAAGTAAGATGCACACCCATGTCATCATAATTTTTGTTATTTATTATTTATTGATCTAACTGGTTAGATTTACCATTGATAACCATGGTCATGGATTTATGAAGGTAATCCCATCTTAATCAACATTCATGAGATATATTAATTCCGTAACCTAGAAGAAAAAATGAATTTCTTCACCATTCAACCAATGAAATACCACCAATGACACACCCAACACAAGTTACATCGCCACAATTTAATATCATGGTTTTTTACTTGCTTCACAATACGTGATCAAATGGAACTCATTGGTAAAGATCTGAATTCAAGATACCATAACACATGTCTGTAGATAAGAACATCCATTGATACCCAAAACATGTGGTGTTCCTATTGGAGGTTCTATCCTCGTGATCACACTACTAGAGATCACCAAGTAATAACATCATGAGAATAAGCCTCAATGTTTATCATCCCCCATCACCTAATAGTCAATCATATAATTTGTCTAGTTAGTAAGATGTAACTTAAAAATAAGACCATTCTTTAAGATCAATGTCATAGTATCTCGAGGTTCTCATTATAGCTTGTGATCTACTACAACCTTCTGATATAACAATTAATCTATGGAATTTACAATTAAATATTGTATGTAGAAATATCTACACTATAATAGTAAGATTATATCATGTATATCTAATGGTATATATGATATAGTAATCAAGATTACTATATATTTGGGTCTTGGTCACCCACTATTACAACATTTCGGTCATCAGTGTACTCACAGTTTTGGTATTGTTCCCAATTTTTCAAGTTCGTACAATAAAAACTATATTGGTTCTGGTAGTGTAGTTGTATTTTTATTTGATTGATTTTAAAATAATATAGTTAATCCTATTTCTATGTTGACTATTTTTTCATAAAATATCCTAGGATGATACCATCTTTTCATTGAGCGGTGATCTGATGGTGCGAAACAGTTTATGCAAGGGTTGTTGAGGATGATTTTTCATTCGTTCTAGTTATTCAAATGATGATTTGAATGCCAAAAGTATCAAATTTCATATATTTAGGAACATAGTGTTATGGTATATAAACTACTAATCTTTGTTCACTCAAACATGATGGGATGTTCTAATGGAATTTTCATCTATTTGATCATGATATACCTTGGATCAAAGAGGCATATTGTTTATCAAGGGTCTTGTTTTCCAAACTCATTTTGGACATAGTTCAAAACAAAAGTTTTGAATAAATCGGTTGGAGTATTATATACTATAATAAATCTGGTCTTAATCTTGGTATAATATAGGTAGTAGAATAAAGGGTCTTTTTTTCAGGTCCCTAACCTCTTTCTCTCGCTATTAGGCTGAAAATGGGATGAATGCGTCCACACATAAGAGATCATGCTTTGGTTCTTATTAGTTTACACATATGAGGTTTTCTTGGGGAATCATTTGGTATCTATAATATGATCCATCAATGAGGATATGAATGTTTATTTTGATAATGGGGTTGACACTAAATGATATGGTAATGTTGGAGTGTTTGATATATGAAATTATATCAAGTAGTACTTGTAATGACCTAGCCATGATTTTCTCATTCATGTTTTATCCCATCCTCACCATATCTGAGTAATTGTGTTAGATTTTCACTTGTTCTTATGAAATGATTATGGCCCAAGGGTCTTTTAGGTTATGTGAATGTGGGTTACGTGTCGGGGAAGATAATTATCACAGAGTAATGAAGGACTAATACCTATGTATGTGGATGGAGGATTCCCTTGGGTGCCTATGAAAGGTAGGTTCCAAGTTGGGTATACCCCCGGGTGGATGAATATATGTTTTGAGGGTGGAGGATTCCACAAATGTACTTTATATATGTTGTTTAAGGATACAACCACCCACACAAATTCAAATACTATGGAATACCATGATTGGGATTTGGCCATTGATCATGTATATTGGGGGGATTCAAAACCTTGGTTTTTATCTCATGTATACCAGGGAGAGTTAGACCATGTTTTTTCATCTCACGTATTCTAGGGTGATCCATGCCCTAGTTTATTATCTTTTTTATATGAAGGTTTGTTTGATCCCTGGGTGATTACATTGGTTTCCTGGATTAGGATACATGTTCAGACACACTCTAGCGTTTTCTAATGTAGATATAGCTAACCTTAGGCGTCACTACAAAACATGAGGACCAGTAGTGATTTGTTTATTTATGTTTATTTATTCATTTATTTATCTGATCATGTCATATGAACATTATATTCATTTTCCAGTTATTTATTAGACAATGTTTTTTATTTTGTACTGAGTTTTACCCACACCCTTCTTGGGTAGTCATTACACTTGGGTACCCTAGAGAACATCACTGATCACAGGTACAAGTTGGCCAAAAGCCAAGGATGGGGTATGGAAATATATCGTGGATAGATTCTAGAGATGGATGGGTTTTGGTTTGATGATTTTGTATATACTAATACTTTATTTATTTTATTTATTTATTTATTGCATGTGGGATTGGGCCATTGTTCAATCCAATTGTATGACTATGATTTTGTAAGTTTTTTTCATCTCTTTCAATTATTGGTTTTTTTATTTATATATTTTCTATACTATGATTATTTGATGGATGAATTTTTGTTATTTGTAATTATTAAAATCTGATATGTGTGTATAGTCTCACCACAAGCACACCTTGGAACTCCATTGATATTCCGAAACCTCAAACGTATGGTAAGGCATGCCTAAATTCACATGGAAACATGATTCAATTACTATTCTGTGTGAACCAAGGAGGGGATGTAACAAAGTGGTATCAGAGAATTTATTTTACCTTATCTTACTCTTTTGGAATATGGTATATAGTCGATAAAATAATGTGTTGTATATTCGGATAGAAACCAGACGAGTGCATAATAAACTCCATTTCTAGTGTATGTCTATGTTATCAAGGAAAAAGTATTTATTTTCTTGATTTTCACTATAATGGTTATTTTATTTCACCTTGGGTGAATCAAATTATATTTTGAGGTTTATTATTTATCATGATGCTTTTTTTCTTTGCCCATAGAGGTAAGAGGAATCTAATGCATCATGATTGGAAAGTAGGATTCACATAAAATTTCCCTCCTTGTGTTTGATTTTAGTGATGATGAGATTTCCGTTTTTTAATTTTTCAAAAGAAACTTATATGTTTTTTACCATATAAATTTTTGGTGACATTCTACTCATCTAATTAATGATGTATTTCCTTCTGATGGAAGGTCATGTGGATCTATGTAGGGGTGATTCATGATGATAATGGTGCATTTATCTAGGTCATAGGAGGTACAATGACCCTTGATGGGACAATATAGTCACTTGGTGCTCAGATGATGGTTTGAATTTAAAAAATTGTTTGGTTACATAAGGTTTCATAAATAGTCTATTTAGTGTTTTACCATATCAGTCCTTGGTGGAATTCCACTTAACTAAAAAATGTCACTATTCTTCATTTGGTATGGTTCATCTCAGGGTGATGGAATTATATATATGTATGTGAATGTGACTTGATCCTATAAAGAGTATCCCGATGTGTAGATGCTCTAAGAGGGTGGGGTCTCTAGGAGTGGGCAGTTGATTTTGAAATGTGATTCATCATGTGTATCTATGAGACCTAGGATGGGTACGTTGGAATGTGAGATACTGAGGTGATATGTGATACAGGAGAAATATTCTTCTTGTGACATTTATTATGTGGGTTTCAACCTTCTATGGTTTGACTTATGGTTTTGGTGAGAGAGAGAGTAGTTTTTTATGGTTTGAATGAAGATAGGGGTGAGTTGGGTATTATGGATAAGATAATTTATGATATATGTGATGG
This sequence comes from Viscum album, assembly GCA_963277665.1. NCBI lineage: Eukaryota > Viridiplantae > Streptophyta > Magnoliopsida > Santalales > Viscaceae > Viscum > Viscum album. The sequence continues at coordinate 564,556,208 of OY728153.1, read as the reverse complement.
TAATCTATTAGAAGGTCCACACTAGTTTTTTGAGTACCTTAAATTGAAAAAGAATGGGTCGATGATTCAGGTGGAGATTAGTGCACATGATTTGATACCCGGTATGGGATATAAGGATGGTGATATCGTAGATGTTGTGAATATATAATGTGTGTTTAGTATCATTTCCAGGAAATAAATTCATTGGAGGCTCTTCTTTGGATATGGTTTAGGAATGGGGGTGCCTTGGGTTTTTAAGATGACGATCACCTTGAGTGATAGTTCTTAGTATCCATGCTAGTTTTTGAGGATAGGATTGGAAGGATGCCTAGCACTGGTTATTTTTAGTGTGGTTTCAGATAAAATTGAGAATCATGATCCTAGGTGTAAAAATATATGATAGATATAAAACATGTGTAGACACTTATGTTAAAGTGATGTTTATCAGGTTAGTAGGTGCCCGTTAATTAGAACATGACATACGTGAAAATACCCAATTTTGAAGAGGAGTGACAAGGGATATTCTTAATTTTTGAGACCAGAATGTCGATGGAGCATGGTTAGTGGTTAGCAATGAGTTCATAAGACTGATGGAGTAAATCCCATGGAATCATGTGTCAGGTAATGGTATATGGTGGAAAAGGAGAATAAACATTTTTTCACAAAATTATTTTGAGTTAGTGAACATTGGTGATACGTGATTCCATTTGGTTCATGGAGCATTCAAATTGGTCTTATGTAGGATATTGAGTATGACTGGGTCATGGAGGAACATGAGTGGTATAGAGGAAGTAGTGAAGTATTGGATTTGGTTTGGGGTCACTCTTTGAGTGAGGTGACCAGTGTGTTTAGACGGAGTGTGGGTCATGGATGAAAGTCCTCATGTGGGTAGGGTTGTGGGTGTGATGAGCCTTATCATGGAATGGTCAAAGTAGTTCTTGGATGTTGATGAGTTAGTGAATATAATTTTATCTAATTACTTAGTGAATAACCTATTTGGAATTAATATGTTATGTTGGATAGAGTATGTGCATCATCACTGGACTTGAGGTTATTTTTGTATGATGTGAGGGTGATTCAGATTAGAGATATGTCAATGCTTGTAAGGGTATTATGATGATAGATATGGTTGTTCAAGGATCCAACTGAGGAATTTCACCTAAATTTTCAATAATACATTTTTTCTACAGTGTATTATTTAAGGATCATTGAGACTTATTGGGAATTAGAAGTTTTATGTTGGGGTGGTTGTAATACCCTCTATCTGTTTGAGTGTGAAAATATTATAGGATATTTGGATCATTGGGGAATTTAAGAGTCAGATTTAGAATGGAAATTTTTAATTACATTATGAGAATTTGAACATCTCTAAATAGTACTTTTAGATATGTAATGATAGTTATAAAAATGTTGGGATGATCAATGGAGTGTCAGAATATGTTTGGGATGGTAGGCATACTAAATTTCTGCATAATCTTGCCACTGATTGGTGGTGTGTTTTGTATTTTTTTAAGTAGGGGGAGGACCTTATATTAATGACTAACCCCCTTAAATTTTATTGGGTTCAAAGACCTAGGGTATTTATATTTTTCCTACCTCATCATTCTCCTCATTGGTTCCCCCTTGACATGGGGTATGTTTTTGTCCTTTTCGGTGTTTTGAGGTACGATCTCATCATTGTTGATCTCCATCCTTCCTTCCCTTAGTATTTCTTAATTTTTAGAATTACTAGATTAGTTATTTGATTATGATTTCACTATAGTATGTTTAAAACATCTGATAATGATGTAACTTTATCTCATCCACAAAGAGGATATCCTATAATGATGTTTTCACATCGTCACTCTTCATTTCGATGGAGGTACACAAACGTAATTTTTTTCCATGTTTTATATTTAAAATTAAATTAGATTAATTATATGATCAATGTATCATGTAATATATTTGGTCTAGGATGATACTAGGAGTGCGTCATGTACCTCATGTGTGCTTTTGGTTTTAATTTCAGTGTGACCGAGAGGGCTGTTGACTTGTCAGCAGTTTTGGCTTTTAAATTAAATTTTAAATCAGTTTTATTTTGTAATAATTGAGCTGAATAATAAATTATAATTGAATATAAATAATTATTTGATCTTTTTATGTTATTTAAGTGCTTTGGGTGTTATGTGATGGGTTTGAGAGCCCTTATAGGGACATGGAGTTATGAATTTAAAGATGAATGGATTCACTTATATGGTAGATTGCAATTGTTTCATTAACTTTTAGAGCTATTATTTTATTTATGTAGAGTGTGACATGTGGTATTTACATTGTGGTACTACAATTATTTTTATTATTTGAAATTTTTAAATATAAAATGTATTTTTCTTTTTAATCTTTTTTTATTATGACTAGAATGAATAGAGTGTCGAGGCCACGAGGGATCATATTCACTGGATTAATGTTTCGACCACTGATGGTTGAGGACCTATTTATAAATGTAAACTTTTAGATGTATGGACCCTGATGGGTGTATATAAAAATTAATAATTTAACGAAATTTAGTGTCCCATGGGTAGGAACCATTTAACACTTTCAAGTAGTGGTGTGGATTGAATTAGTATTGGTAAACCCAAGTAGGCATTAATAGATCCTTGGTTAGGTTCCCTTGGACCTTCATTGTTAAGGGAGTTGGTGAATTGAATAAAGTTGGACCTAATGAGACTTTATGGATTATGACGTGTCTTATAGATCTTAATCTAGATGAGCTAACCTGAGACATGAGATGGGATTTATACCATATCTTGATTGAAGTCATTGGAGCATGAAACATAAAGACCAAGAGGTCATACTATAAATATGATGTTTCCAGGGACCATGATGTTCTTTGAATTAAGGGATCTAACCCATGATATTATACTAGGTAGGGTTCTTATCCATGTAGTGACTTAGGGGACCTTGGTAGGTGTTATTTTATGTACACCCTCGATAGGGGTAGTTCTTGTTAGTTATATTTTCATTACTAGGGCTTACCGTTATTTTGGAAAAATGGATAAACATTAAATTAAATGATTAATAAAGGAGAGGGTAACGTGGTGCATGGATATGAGACATAGTGACGGTGGATTCCCACCGAGTGATGTATTTTTTATTTTATAGATTCAGGGATGGTGGAAACCCCGAGTGCATGTGTTGAATGTTCATCTATTCATGTGATATGATTGTGGCCCCTCAGAGGATATGCCTTATGGTGTTTTTTGGACTTTGTGTTCCAAAACCAACTTTTTTTACTTTGTATTACATATATATTCAAATATTTCAATATTAATTAAACATATTATTACATATTGTTTACTATTCTACATTACTTTTATATTGTAGGGTCCTAGGATATATTTCACATTGATAAAGTCATATAAGATCCCTACTATGATGAGAACCTTGAAATTCTATTATGATATTATTAAGTACAGTTCTTCGGTCAGATTAAATTTTCTGATGGAGAACATAATATGTTAAGTTTCAGGTGTGAGTACTCATAAGTGGATGAGACTTCTCATAAATTTTACACTTGGTAATATCTAATACAAGATACTATGAGAACATTCCTGTTAGTAGAAATTATGCATGATTATGTTTCATCAGATATTCCTATATGTCGGAATGTTTAATGTTCCTTATAATCTAATATTTTCATTAATTCATGTCATAATTCACAGGAACATATTTACCCACCAAAATCGTGGAACCATTCATTTATGAGAAGCAGGGATCTTTGGGTATATCATGAATTTCATGTTGTTAATGTATAATATGAGGAAGGATTTTTTCATTCCATTTTTATAAAAGTTGATCTCTCAACCCTTTGATTGGAATGAAACCATCATATTAAATTCGATGTCCAAGGTGTATCATTGTGTTTATCTCAGATATTCAAAGAAATACATATCAAGCATATAGGTTGATGACATATATATGAAACTTTCATGATGAGATATTGTGACTATAGTATTATATTACACAAAGGTGGTTCATATTTGGTTGTCAATGTTGTGACATTAAGTTCCTCCTCTTGGGTTCCTTGACCCATTTATAGAGAGTAATATTGGAATTTAATAAATCCCACCAAATACCAATGAGAAATATTCCCATAGGGTCACAAACTATGTGTTTTGGTTGATCTTGATTAAATGATATTTGGATTTAATTAATGAAATACATATTATTCTCAAGGAAGAGGAGTAATTTTATTCATTTTTTATTGATCAAAAATATTTATTAAATATTTAATTAATATTTATTCACTTGTTTGGGGATAATGTATTTATTTATTAATAAAATATGTATTTTGGTATTCAATGGATATTGAGGAGTTATAGATGATAAAGATCTTGTCTGGTGATGAATATAAATTTTAATGATGGTAAAACAATATTTTCATTTCTCAATTATTCACATGCTATAAAATAATAATAATAATATTATTATTATTATAGGGAATGAGGTTTGATAAGGAAAATTATATTATTTAATGTCAGATATGTAGTTAAATAACATTTTAACCTAATCCCTAACTCTATAAATACATTGTTATGTAAATTTTGCAGCGTTAAATGGGATTTGATAATCGTTTCACATACTAGACTTCTCTCTATATTCCTAAACTTCTCTTCCTCTCGTGAATGAGAAGAAATAGAGAGATTACTTCAAGCCTTGATGCACTAGAATCAATCATGATTAACAAAAAAATATGATAGATCTATTGTGCTAGAACCCGAAGATCCATTAGTGTTGCTCGATGATCAAAGGGACATATGTGGATACCCACCAGAAGGATTCTACACTTGGTTGATTCCAGTGAAATGATGTTAATCTAATAAGGGTTTTGGATGATAAAAATTCCTTCAAAGAATGTTACAAAGTCAATGTATCATTTCTTCTGATCATATTTAAATTAATTATAAATTTAACCTACAAAGATCATCTCTTTGGGTTTCGAGTTCTCTAAAGTCAATATTCGTTGTAAATTTTTTTGGTCATTACGTTTACATATTGTACAACTTTAAAAAGGATCCATTGAATCTAAGAAAACCTATATGGTTATCCCCCAACTAATGAGATTCTATTTTGAATGTAATATTCAAGTAGTATCAAAATAACCATGTTTTAAATTTCTAATTATTTATTTTATTTTTGATATATTATGTGAAATAGTTGTTAGATATTCATTTTAAGAATATTAATTATTTAATCCATTTTTATTTTACATGATTTTAAAATATTAATTATCACCTTTTAGGGTTTCATTTTCTTAATGGACTAAGAACAAATGAATAAGGACCATATATTTCATCTGTAAGTGCCTATAACTTTGGATGGTAAGACTATGTAACACGACATGTAGCTGGAGTACACATTGTGTACCCAAGTGCACTGCATATAGATGTTCCATGGGATTCACAACATTTCAATAAGTAACTACACATGGTGTATTTATTCCAAACTATGTATAGATCTTTCCAACCCTGCACAAGGCTTGATAGATTACATGAATTGTAGCTAGAATACACATTGTGTAATCTACATGATTTAGCGGTGAAACTCATGAAAATAATGTGGTCAAATACTTAGTTAAACCCTATATGAGTATGATAGCCTGGATCATTAATGAAATACATGATGTGTACCTTGTTTACTTGGTGTGTAGTTCATTATTTCCTACATATGAAATACATTTCATTTTACATAATGATTTAAGAGGACACACATCTGCAGAACACACAATGTGTAGATGGAGTACACATCATGTGGTGTTGTGTTTGAAGAACACATTGAGTCATATTGTGGGTTATGAGAACACATAGAAAGAGTGATATATGACTTTTAGTTGGCATGTATAATCCAAACTATCTAGCTAACGTACACCCCAAAGACCTAATAATTTATCCCAATTTTATAAAAACAATGGAACCGGACATGTACCTCATAAGTACATATCATATTGTCCTCCAATAAATTACATAATATAATTATATCAAATATTTAATTGCATCATTAAAAACATATTACATTGATCATCACCTAATGTGTTTGAAATTTTAATAATGGTTTTAAAGAATTGAAAATACTTAATTAATTTATTATAATTATATATAATTATTGGTCAGGCCATTTATTTTTCATGAATGCCTTTATGATTGGTATCTCCAAGAGAATCTGAATGGTCAATAAAATAAATTGGAATGAATAAATGAATTAATTAATGTAACCATTTTTAACTTAATAATAATTAAAAAATAGAAATGAATGTTAGCCAGTATACTTTTTCATATTCATTGCATATCTATGATCGTTCATGACCTTGACCAAGGCCTATGTATGCATTGGTTTTATTAAATTTAATTTATCACATGGTTTTTCAATTATAAATTATTAAATTAAAAGGATAGCCTACGATTCATCCCTCGCTCCTTAATTATGTAGGACCTACATGTCTAAGCCGATTTAGGTAATTCCCCTTACCCAATCCTTTTCTTTCCCTAACATGTGTGTGAGTTATAAATACATATAACAAAAAGAGTATCCCAAGGTGTGTAGTGGTGGTACAAAATAGAACCAAGAATATTCCATCCAAGGTAATACACACGTGGATAGGTGGAATGAAACAACCCATTCCACGAATGACACAAAGATTTTTACCCTATGTCATAGTTTGGTTTATTCTACAGTCAATAAATCCGTTGTTAGATAATCTCATGATTAGGTCATTTGACCTGACTGAAAATTTAAAATTTTATTTCTAAAGACACTTATGAGGGAATGTGAGAACCCAAAAAAGTTTACGTGTAGAAAAAATATCAAACCACATAGGATACTATCAAACTATTCAAGAAAAGTTTTAAGGGTTGAATTAATAACCCAATGAAAACTCCATGAGATAGAGGATATATTTATGTTTGGATCACCTTTGATGAGTTCCCTAATTTAGTAGGCCAACTTGTCCAAGGTATGGATATATTTTTATAGGTTTATTTTTCTCTGTTCATACCATGAGAAAATATATTATCTTATTTGTTGATCCAATCAATTTTCTCATCATTTGTTTCAACTTTATTAAATATCTCCAAAATTATGTCATAATTGACCTTCAAAACATTCATATCGAAATATTTCTCTATAATTTATTCCAAAAGTTTAGAAGGAGTCTCAGGTTGGTATCAAATTTCCATACCTCCATATGGACTCTATAAAAATTATCACGTTCTAACAACCAGTAAGGATATTTTGACATTCCAACTTTGGGTTCCACAACTTTATCACTAGCAACCTCAACCAAATCACATGGAGTTGTTGTTGTCACCCCTAGATTTCCAAATTCCAAAACCACCATTGGATCCATCCTTGAATCTTCCATGGTATTGGTTAATTTTATAGCTGATCTGGTGACCATGGGCTTCATAAGGTTAGATTAATATTCCTTTTTTTCTTTTATTTTTTCTTCTTGTTTATTGGAAAATTTCCAGAATCCATATTTCCGGGATTCCTATTCATCAATATGCTCCTGGTAACCATAATTGAATGATGTTCATGCTCATATTCCAAAGATAATTGGGAATCAAAATCTCTATTGCTCTATTGGATTTCCCCCTAGATCCTAGACCTAACTGACTTCCTCTACCATCATGGAATGAAAGATGACCACCCTTCAGGATCATCAACCACATTCTTTTCATCCTCATCAGAAAAATTAACATCCAAAAAATCAAAGCTGTTAATCAGATTATGAGTTAGATGTATCCCTCTAGGACTCAATCTATATTCTACATTCACCCAAGCTTCAATTGAAGTCTAGGTGTCAGTTTTTATCCTCAATGGGCATTGCAGTTGACAAAAACATCCCTAGAATGCACAACCTCTTCAATCCTAAAATTTGAAGCATTTTTCATATTTGTAAAAATAATGCACTTCTAAACAGATCACTCGTTTATTTATTTATTATGTATTAATATTTTATGGATGAAATACAAAAATCACATAAATAAATGAATTAATATGAAACGATGCCATTTATATAAATTTATTATGTATAAATGTTTTATCAAACATGGTTAATCACTTAGTATAATCCTCTTAATATTAAAAATACATGAAAATAATAAAACAAGATAAAATTTATTTATAATTAATGAAATAACTCATATATATATATATATTAAGTTAGACATGGACTTAGATTACATTATTAGGATTGAAACCAACCCATGGATGTACACATACATTTATTATGGAGTTATTACAAATGTTTTGTGTTAACTTTACCAACTAGAATCAAGAGGAGTATCCCACACTATAATTGATGTAAACTAGAGGTAGTTGTTGAGGAAATCCTAGTTAAGATTTTTGGATTGGGGAGTATATTCAACAAATCAAGGATTTTTAAACCCATAATTGGAAAATACTAATCTACCTAAATACCCTCAAATAGATTGACCAATGCATGTTGGGGTTATATGAAGGGGCATATGGATCCTTTATACTAGAATATTGTATCAATTAGACATTATGAGTTCAAAAGTGAGGGCTATTGAAAATTTTTAATAGAGTGGGGGACTTATTAATATTAATTATTATTATTTATTACATAATATATAATCATGAAATTAAATAATAATTTTCTGTTTTATAATTGTAAAATAATGAAAAAAAATTCATCCATATTATTCTTATAATAAATATTGGAGAAAGTTAATATCTTCACTGGAAGTAACTTCCTATAATGGTTTAAATTACATAGGATTGTATTACGCCATGAATGGAAATATTACATGCTAGAATCCTCACTGCATAATCTTTCAGCAAAGCAGGTGATTTATGAAGAGTTCATTTTCTATGATAAACACATGAGTGATGTTTTTAAAATTCAATGTTCAATGATATCATCCATGCCTAGTAAACTCATGAAGTCTCATGAAGATGTGGATGTTTATAGAATGCTCCATAGTCTCCTTGGACTATATCAAGAGAGATCTAGATTAGAACATAATGAAATATCCATGGCACCCTTTCATATTAATCTTGGATAGGTTGTGCCATTTGGGCCTCACATAGTCAATTACATTAGATACATTGATCTCTGAGAGGTTTGGGGGTTTAAAATACCTAAATAATTTCACACTGATATCATTATTGAATAAATCACTCATATTTTCTCATGTTTTTTGTTAATTTTAATATGAACAACATTGGGATGTCTCTCGCAAATCTGGTCACACTTATTTTACAAGTTGATAAGGAGACGAAGCATGAAAACCATTTTGTCCTTATGGTGAATAAAAAAAGGCCAAGAAAAGAGCTGTTAGCCCAAGGACTCTTTACAACTCCCTTATATTAAGGGAAATATCATGTGGTAATTAAGGGAATGAGATGTTTTCTATTTCACATGCGGTAAGAAGGGCCACTGGAATAGAAAATGTTACTTGGATAATTAGTAAGGGGAGCCTCAGGTGAATTTTTTTTAGTGAATTTTATCTATTTCTATAAATTGGGTATTAGATACAACTTGTGGTGCTCACATATGTTTTCAAATATAGGAACCAAGTATATTCAAAAATATTGACCAAATATAGGTATATATCTGAGCTTCCAATAAAGACAATGTTTTTTTGTGGATATTAGGGACTACCATGTTACATTTACAAAAATAATGATCTTGAATTAAAAGGATTTTTATTTTGTTCCATCTCTTACCAGAAACATTGTTTTCTATATCTAGACTTGATATGTATTGATTTATTTTACATTTTTTGTAATAAATGGTTCTTATTTTATAAATATATAATTTTTTATGGTAATACATACTTAAATAAATATCTTTATGTGTTAGATAACATGAAAAAATTAATAGAAATAAATAATGAAACTATATCACATGAATCATAACACACCCTACTATGGAATCATTGGATGGGTCATATAAATGAAAACTGTTTGACTAAATTTCACTAAGATAGATATTTATATTCCTTTTAACTAAAACCAGTTGGAGTATGTCATGCATGTTTACTAAGAAGAATGAATAAATCCCCATTTAGTGGAAAAGGTGAAAGTGCTAAGGAGTTTTGTGAATTAGTTCATAAAAATATGTAGACCATTTACAGTTGAAGAAATGGGTGGGTACTCATACTTAATAAATTTTAATGATTATTGTAGTATATATGGTTATGTCTACTTAATTAGGTATAAGTAAAATCCTTTTAATAGATTCATGGAATATGTGAATGAAGTTGAAATGGATATTGGAAAGAAGATTGAAAACCCATAATTTGAACGTTTTGGATAATATCTTAATAAATATTTCATTCATTATTTATCGGTTTTTTTAATTCTTTATCAACTCAGTCCTCCTTATACTCCTCAGTGGTATGGTGTAAGTGAATAAAGGAATTACAGAATGTTAGACATGGTGAGATCAGTGATCTGTTGTGGAAATATTTAATTATCATTTTGGGGAAACATGAAATAAAATTATTGAATATTTTATTGATAATAAATTACATAATTTACTCACATTTTCTTAAATATGTTCAATTATGTATAATTTTTTGATTAGATCATTCATTTTCAAATTTGATGAAAATTCTAGTGTTGACACTTTAAAGTGTAGTGAGAATTTAAACAATAATTATTATTATGCGACCTATGTTTACATAAAATTTTGTAAAAATATTCCCAATGAAATTGGATTAATCTTCCATTTAGGAAATTCAAGATTGATTATTTATTTGATTGCAGTAAATGGGTCATGAAGTCAACGTTGGACTGGACTCTCAAGATTGGAAACCCCTTCATTATTTTTTTCCTAAATTTTTCATTCATACTTTTATTGGGATCAAATTTGGGTATAATATATAAAACCAAATTTATAAAAATACATCATTATATAAAGAAAATTTTTTCATTCTTTTTGGAGGTCAAATAGTCAGTAAAATTTGGACTAAAATATTTGTCTGAATTTCCCATTAACACTTGAAAAGTCTTGAATCCTTATCCTCCCCTCCACTCTATAAATGTATTTTTTATCATTTTTAGGGGTTAAAATTGAATTATAGGATTTTAATTATATTATAAATGGTGACTATAATTTTCAATACACCTTTGGAGGAGTGATGTTCTCCAGCTAAGATATCCTCCAAAATGATCTCATTTTCTTCTTTTTTTTTTAATTTTGTTGTTCATTCCATAAAATCCCTATTTCTCTCCCATTTATAATGATATTTTTATTTTTATTCTTACTCATTTTACTTCATTGGTATGGAACTCAAAATTAGAAATTTCATTAGGTTATAACATTTTTAATCATTTGTGAATGTCATTAGTTTCTACGATGACTACACCGCCCATAGAAGAGTAGTTTTTCTTAGTAGTTGATCTACAAATTAACTTCTACATTTAATTATTTTGAATAAATGATAAACTATAACTAAAGTAATATTATATATGAATTATTGTATTAACTTAAAATAAAATAATCATGAAACTAAACAATTCATTCAAAGAACTTTAGGCTGATTAATGTGTGAATTGTGAGAACGTGGTCTTAATCTGCATAAAAAACATAGGATCAATTTGTAGAGTTAAAATATGATCCCTAAAACTCAATTAATCCACTGTTATAGTATGAATATGATCCCTAATTCACCACTGATCCTAATATATCCTTAGAAAGAAAATCAAATTATGGTGTTATGACTGCATGTTCTGAAGCTGTCATATGGTTTAATTCATATCATCGTTGTGGTTGACATAAATTTTTATAGGGTTAGGGGTTTAAAAAATTATGGAATAATAATTAAGTGGATTTTAGTTTGAATTATAATGATTAATACTTAATTGAAGTGGTATATTTAGATCGATTTCCCCTTCTAAAAGTATTTTCTAAAAAAACCTTTTCATTGTGTATTATTAATCAAATTAAAAAAACAAAAAAAAATATTCCTCCAGAATACATATTTATGATTTATAAATGTTAAAAAACCCCCATCCCTTTAAGTATTATTTTTATTTTATTTAAAAAATACCTTCAATCTTTTGTTTTAATTAATTCCTCCTTTTATAGATTACCTCGTTCAACCACTTTATTTCACCTAAATAACGAAAAACAAAACACCATTTGAGAGCATCAATGATAGAACATTTAAAATTTGAGTCATTTCTAGGGAGTCAAGTAAATTATTCAACCAATTAAAGGTATTTTTTTTACATTTCATTTCATTCTCTTCTTATATTATTTTTTCTTCTTTCCCCTTTCTAAATTTTTCTCTCTCTTTTCTACTCTTTATGACCATCAATTAAAACATATTTTCTTTTTTATAGAACAATTTTCTCCATTTCATTTTTTTCTTTGATTTATGACACGAACAAATCCTGATGATCTATTATATCATGTCCCTAAGAAGTAACACAACATTATGGATCAAATAAGATAGTTGTAGTCTATGGGGAGTGTAAAAAATCACCCAGTTGGGGAATTCATCCATTCTAGGAACATTCAAATTGAAATCTCATCTAATAAAAAATATAAAACAAGATCCAATGACTGAAAATAGAAGCAATGAACATAATAAAACCACTCGAGAATTGGATGGACCAGACATTATATATCAACCAATTTATAAATAATACCCAAACCTTGAATCAGACATTGAATTAAAATATTGATTTATACAACTTCATCCAAAATTTCATGTATTATCTAGTGAGGATCCTAATAACCATCTAAAAGAATTAATTTTTTTTGGTTAACCCAGAAACGAAGAAATTTCTCTGAAGATCAAATCAAACTAAGACCATTCCCATTATAACTTGATGGAAATGAAAAAGATTGGATGTATTATTTACAACATGAATACATAAAATGTTAGATTTATTTGAAACATCTTTTCTTGAAAATATTTTTTCCAACACCAAGGAAAACTTTCATTAAAAATGATATCTCAAGGATCAATAAATCATAAGGGGAGTCAGTGTATGAGTATTGAGAGTGATTAATAATGTTTTGTGGAAGATACCCATATCACCAAAATGTGAGAAACTCATAATCCAGTAGTTCCATAATGGCCTCACACCTGTAAAGAGGAGAATGGTGGATGATGCGGCTAGAGGGTTATTAGTTGAGAAAATACTAGTATATGTACGTGTGTTGATTGAAAATATGTCACAAAACTCCCAAAAATTTTAGGATCAAGGTACACCACATGTTAGAGGAGTATATGGTATTGATTTGAATCAAAAGACATCCCTACCCACACTTGTTAGGACTTGTCTAATTTTAACTAAAATATACCACCCGACCAATTGTTTTCCCCAATTATAAGAGATGAAGGATTTAAATATAGTATTACCTAGGAGACAATATCAGTAGGAACAACAACCAAATCCCCAAAATAAGTATTATTCCTTTGCACCAACATAAATCTAAGGTTGGAAAGATAAAAAATATACGAGGTATGACTCTAGACAACAACAAAGTACCCATTTTCAACAAAACATTGACCATTTTCTACCTTACCAACATGGTTTTCAATAAAACCAAAGGATATTTGAATACAAAGAATAAAAAATTCAACAACAACAAGGGAATTATTAATCAAGGGTAGATTATGATACTAGAAACCTTTTAAATTAAATAATTCTTAATCAACAGAGTGAGATGAAGAGTTAAGGTTGGATTTAAGGTAGTTTAAAACTCAAATGGTCCATATTTACACCACCATCTATGAAATGGTATGTAAAAACATTGAAAATATTATTTCCCATCATACTTTAAATCCCAAGTGTAATGTTAGTTTCATTACATTCAGCCATGGGAAAAAAACAAATGATACATCTTAACCTACCATTCCACTAGGATTCACCAAAAACTCTAGATAATCCCCATTAAAGACCAACTAATGAGAATCCCTTGGAGAAATATGATTCTTAGTAAAATATTTAGGATTTTCACTAACAAAGCCCTTCCATTTCCAAATAGTGTTGTAAAAACCAGGAATATGGCTAAAGAGGCAATGAAAAAATATGTTTTAGACACATTCAAGAAAGTTGAGATCTACAAACCTCTACATGAATCAATCAAACAAATTTTAAGGTATTCCATGTTTTTGATATAGTTCTTTAAAAATATGAGAGTACTAAATGGAAATGAGAATATCAACCTTGGGAGGAATGTATCTACAGACATCACACCAAACATGGTGATTAATATAAAGTGAAAGGATCCTAGGACATCCACTATTCCATGAACCATAGGGGAGTTTCATTTCTATGATTCCTTATCTAATTTGGTTTCCTCCATTAATTTCGTCCCTCGCTCTATTTTCTCTTATTTGAAGGTTGGATAGCTAATGATTAAAATGGTGGTGGTGAAAATGGTGAATAAGACCACAATATACTCGATGGGAGTAAGCGAGGATGTGTTTGTTTGGGTAAGTTTCATGGTATATACTATTGATATTTATAAGGTTAATATATAATATGATTGGATATGTTCTCATGTTCCCATAATTCATTCCAAACTGTTCCTCAAGACTTCCAAGAAAACCATTAATTTCCATGAGGGTACACTTTATATATAGTTTGGAGATGAGATCGTACAATTTAATATTTTTTACTTTATAATGTACCCCTATGAGAACCATTCTTCTATCGTAATATCACATGCATACTCATCCTATGATGATTATCCAAATAATTATTTTCAATTTTTTCAAATTGGGATCAATCCATGCATAGGGAGATCCTGAGGATTTGTTTAAGTTTGATGTCACAAATAATGGTCACACATATTCTTCATCATCAAATCACAATCATTTCTAATTTATATATGGATTATTATTCTAATTATAGGAATATAATTTCTAATTATGACATGGATATTGATTTTTCATATTGATTTGATTCATTATTCACTGATGTCAATATTGTATATTCATACCTCAATAATCATTACACATATATATTAGTTCCCACTTAACTCCCATCAATATAGAACAGACCCAAACTGAAACTCAAACCATTACCACCAAACATATAATATTAATACCAGTTGAATAATGAAAATTTTCATGTGATAATTTCTAATAATATCCTATCTAAAAACAAACACAACTTTGAAATATTTTAAGAGATAATATTTGGGCAACTTGGTGGACCTTTACAAACATACTAGGCATTAGCCCCTTTATTTTCATGCATAGTATTCTTTTTTAGGATTGTAATAAACTAGTAATAAAACCAAAAAGTTGACTTATCCCCGCACTATTAGAAGTTGTGTGAAAATAGGTTGAAATGTTTCTTGATTAAAGTATTATTTACCCCATTTATGACTCTCTATGGGCTAGCCCAATCCAGTTTTTATCCAAATGACTAGGTTCACTATTTTAAATAATGAAAATGATGAGATAGTACTCATGAGAGAGAAAAAATAGTTTTTGATTTTGCATAGATTATAAGAAACTAAATCAATCCACTCGTAAAGAACATATGCCACTTCCACTCATTGATCAGATTATTGAGAGAATTCTAGGTAGGAAACACTATTTATTCATGGACGGTTTAACTGGGTTTTTTTAGGTTCCCATTGAAATAATGGACAAGTAGAAGATGTCATTCTCCCACCCATTCTGTATATTTGATTACTGACGGATGCTTTTTTCACTTCGAAACACCCTAGGTACCTTCTAAAGATGCATTGTGTGTATATTTTATGATTTACTAGATAATTTCATGGTTGTATTTATGGATGATTTTATAATGTATGGTTCTTCATTTTATGAGTGTATCTTGAGTTTGGGTAATTTTTTGCAACACTATATTTAGAAAAATATGGTTTTGAACTTTGAGAAGTGTCATTTTATGGTTGACAAAGGAATTTTCCAATGTAATGTAGTGTCACAACATGGAATTTATGATGAAGAAGTAGACAACATTTCATTCTTTATATATCCTACATGTGTTTACTATGTTTGATCATTCCTTGTACATGATGGTTTTTATCAACACATCATCAAATATTTTAGTAAGATTGTTCTATCCTTATCTCAATTGATTTAAAAATATATTGATTTTATTTTACTATTTGTGAAGGGTATCATTTGATGAGATAAATAAGTGTCTAACCAATCCACCAATTATAAAACCCCCATTATGGGACCTCCTATTTCAGCGGATGTGTGATCCTTAAACATTGTAGTTGGAGGAGTCTTATCTCATAAGGTGGAAGGGTGGTCCCATGTCATTTCTTATGTATCGAGGACTTTAGATGCAACCCAAGAAAATTACACTACAATGGAAATTTATTTCCGTTCTATTATATTTTTGTAATATAAACTCTATTCATATTTATTGGGCTGTAGATTAGTTCCTTTTTCTAAACCTGTAGCTCTGAGGTACCACTTGAAGAAGCTAGATGCAAATCCCAGACTTATCTGATGGATTGTCCTTCTTCAATAATTTGATATAAAGATAAGTGATAAGATGGGGTTACAGAATTTGGTGGCACACCACATGAGTTGGATTACTCACACACTAAGGGATGAAACCTTGGACCATATACCACTATGAAACACTTTACATGATGAGAACCTCTATGACATCTTAGGTATAAATCTTTGGTATTAATATTTAGTGAACTACATTGTTGCCTTTAAAATTCATACAAATTTTAAGGAATGTCATGTCTAAAAATTAAAGTGTGAGTCTAGGTTTTATGTGTGGGATGATCCCTACCACTATCTCATGTTAAGTGATCGTGTCATTAGAAGATGTGTTATGGATAATGAGTTTGAATATATTTTTTCATTTCAACAATACACTTTCTTATGTAGGATACTTTATACCCCAAAGGATATCTAGGAGAGTATTATAACCTGGATTATATTTTTCTATCTTGTTCCATGATACTCTTGTGTTTTTTAATTCATTATCACATTTCCAAAAAAATTAAAATATTTATAGGAGAGATGAGATGCCTCAACATGCCATATTATTTTGTGATATTTTGATGTATGGTGAATTGGTTTTATGGGAAATTTTCTAAGTTAATTTGGTTTTCTGTAAGTTTTTGTTGTTGTTAATTATGTTAGAAAATGGGTTGAGGCCAAGGCCACCAGGACTAATGATTCTTTTTAGTATTCATCTTTTCATGGAATGGATTTTTTGCAGGTTTGGAATATTGAAGGCCATCATCAATGACCAAGGTTCCAACTTTTGTGATCAAAATTTTTCATCACTCCTTTGAAAGTATGGGGTGATGCATAAAACATTAACTCTATACCACACCCAAAAAATTGGGCAGAAGGAGGATTCAAATCAAGAGTTTATTTTTTTGGAGAAAACCATGAATCCAAGTAGAAAGGAATGGAGAAAGTTCTTGGATGTTGCGTTGTGAGCTAATAAGAAGATATACAATACTCCCATCGGTATTTACCCATTTTAGATTCTTTTTAGGAAATACATACACATCCCTATGAAAGTCAATAATTATACATATTGGTATCTAATGAAATGAAACACGGACTTATCCCAATATGGAGATCAAATGAAGTTGAATATTTAAGAGCTTAGGAATATTTTATTGTCATCATTTGGGTACTTAAGTCTCTACAAGGAATGATCAAAAGTTTCTCATGATAGAATGATCCCAAAAAAGAGAGTTTCATGTATGATAGAATGTTCTTCAACATAGTTCACGACTAAAGTTGACGATCAATATGTGTTGTTTAATATGGTTAGGTCCTTATGCTTTATCTAATGATTTCCTTATTGTGCAGTAGAAATCACACAAGAAGAAATAGGAAGGATCCTTACAGTCAATAGGTGAAGTTTGAAACAATATATTGTGGGACTTCCCACCAATGTAGTTGATTTAATCACACTACATAACCCTTTTATCACTTAAGAATATCAAGATCTCCCTAATTATTTCACCCATATATAATTTTTCATATTTAAAATTCAACATTCCATCTGTATTTATGATCACATAGTTTCAAATTGAGGACAATGTAATATTTTATGTGTGGGGGAGGGGACAAAATTTTAGGGTAGTTTATTTAAGATTATATTTCCAAAAAAACATACAATGTAACATGATCATTTAAATGAATTACATATAGAAAATTCATGTTTTAAAAATTCATTGGTAGCATGATAACTGTGATAAAACTTTCATCATTATATTTATTTTTTTTAGAAAAATGGTAGTTTATATTGATATGATTATTTGTGTAATTGTAAATCCTTTTATATTTTTTCACCATTATTGGTGATATTTTTTCATGGTAAATTGTGTCATTGATTTCACCAAATAACTTTTCACACAACCATGACTTGTGAAAAAATTTCTACTCAATTGATGGTATAGCCAAGTTATAAAAAATAATCTTTTATAAATGGTTGATCCATATGTTTGTTTCTATTCCAATCAGGTTCATAACTATACCAAATTGACGTATATGTGTGTATCTGATATATGATATTTTTACACCCACAAAAAATCATATATATATATATTCATAATAAATATGGGAGTGATGAAATATACAACACATGGGGTTATCTAGGTTGGGATCTTAAGGTTTGAATTTCATGAATTCTTAAGTGATTGGATCTTGAAATTTGTTTACAAATGAATATAGAAGAGTTTTTTTAATCAAAATAGGTTATAAGAAATATTTTCAATAACTTGAATATATTGAATAAAGGGTGGATATATGATCATGAAATAGTTTTCACACACACACATGTGAGGAATTAATGGCATAATAGTCCCATAAATTATTTTTCTATGATTAGTATCATTAATCTCATTGGATTTTTTTTTATAAAATTTATGAGATAATGAATTTTAGTTTTATTTATATTTACTCGTAATGATAATCTTACATTGTATATATTTCCACAATGGATTGGGAAATATGTGCATGCAAATCTTTTCAAAAATTTCCTGGAATACATGACTTGTGACTTTTTAGGATTTCAAAAGGGTGAGTGTGTGGGAGTTGATAAAACTAATTTTTACTGAATATTTTATTAATAATAAATGAAATAATTTCCTCACATTATGTTAAATATTTTTTTATAGAATATTTTGGATTAGATCATTCTTTTGCAACTTTGATGAAAATTCCAGTTTCTACACTTAAAATTGAATTATGGTATTTCAGCTTTAAATATTTTTTTGAATTATTTGAAATAAATATTGTTATAGTGTTCCTCACAAAATTGGATATAAATATTATTCAGGAAATCCATGCTAGATCTTTCATTTGATTAAAGTAAATGGTCTATGAAGTCAATGTTAGAATGGACTTTCCAGATTGGAAACCACCTCAGTATTTGGTCCATAACTTCTTAATTCGCCATTGGATTGAGCCCAAATTTGGATAGAAGCTATAAGGACCAATTCTCTCAAAAAATACTTATGTAAGGAAAGAATTTTAATGAGTTTTTTAAGTCAAAATGATAGTTCAATTTGGATTAAAATATTTTTCTGGATTTCCCATTCACACTTGAAAAGTATTGAAACAATAGTCTCCCATCCACTCTATAAATGAGTGTTTTTCTAATTTAGAGGGTGTTGGATGTTCCTTATAGGATTAGTTCTTATGAGAAGTGGTGAATTTCAATTTCAATACACCATTTTAGGTGGGAATAACTCAAGATAGGATCTTCTCCAAAATAGTATTCTTTTCCACTTCATTATTGTAATGATATTGTTCTTAAAATAAACTCTCTATTTCTCTCCCATTTCATAAGTTATTTCCATTTTTATTACTCTCAATTTTACTTCATTGGAATGGAACTCAGGAGTAGAAACATTATTGGGTTATATCCTTACTAAACCATTGCGAATGCAATTTGTTTCTAATACGTCTACACCACCCATGGAAGAGTAGTGTTTCTTAGTAAATAATCAACATATTAACTTATTCGTCTAATTATTTTGAATCAATGAGATACTTTAATTCACAAGATATGATCTAAAAATGTTATTTTTTAATATAAAATAAGCTAATAAATAAATAAAACAATTAACATAAAATACACAAGGTCAAGTAATGTGTAAAATTGTGAGAGTGTGATCTTAATCGGAAAAACAAAACAACACTGGATAAATTTGTACAATTAAAATATCATCCCTCAAAAATAATTCTTCCTCACTTCCAATATGTATATGAGACCTAATTAAACACTGAACATAAGCTAGACTTGGAACTACAATAAGAGTAGGGTTCTACAATTTCATGATCTGAAACTAGCCTAGGGTTTAATTCTTTTCAATGTTGTTGTTGAGTAAATTCTCATAGGTTTTAAGGATTAAAAATTTGGGGATCATATTTAATTGGATTTTAATTTGAATGATAATTATTGATAATTATGTAAAGTAGTATAGATTGATCAGTTATTCCTTCTAAAAATATTTTCTAAAAAAATTATCTCTGTGAATTGTCAATAAAATTTTAAAAATACAAAAAATATAAAAAATACAATCTTTTCTATAATACATCTTCATGATTTATAAATATCAACCACTCTAACACCGCAAGATTTTGTGATTTTTTTGATTTAATATTTTTAATAGTTTTCATTTTGTGTGATACTGAATATAGACTTTTATATATGGAAACACTCTGTCTAAATTTCATTATAGGAAACAATTTTTTAAGATTACACAATACACATCATTGAGTTAGCTTGTGTTACATATAAGACTGAGTTTTACCGCCTTTTGATGATGCACCTATTTTAAAACTAAATTTGGACACACACACACACAGATATATATATATATATATATATATATTAAAAGGAAACTTAATTTTTTAATTCATAATGTATAAAATAGCTTATGGTGAATTTCTTTTATTTTTTATGAATTTTAATTCTTTTATGAACAGTGAAAAATACTAAATTCTAGTTGAAAACTTCCTTTTTTTGTTTAAATAATTATGAAAGTTAATCTATATTTTAAATTTTTTATAAATTATTAATATATCAAGTATATATCTATAAATCCAATTTAGGTCGTTGGAATTATTTTTATATTTAATTTAGATATAAATATTTAAGGAACTTTTGAGCATTTTTAATTTAAAAACCCTCTTTCCCTCCATGTCTATAGGATTAACATTTAAATTTATTTTCTCACTTATGTAGATTGAATTTGAAAAAATGGACATACATGGTTTTAATAAGTATAATATTGATTTTATAATAATTACAAATTTGTTTTTGACCAAAAATATTGGTAAAATTAATTAAAATTAATTACAGTGATTAAGGTAAAATTAAGCGATATAGGGGACTAAACCTTAAACTTAAGGTTCAAAATGACATAGAACCTTATACAAAAACCATTTTTTTAAAATAATTCACCGTATAACCTCTTATTTATATTTTTAAGATATATTGGGACACTTGTTCATGAAAATGACCCATATAATAAGTTAAGTAAGAAAAATAACAAAAAAAGAACATTTCTTTCCTTTAACATTTTATGGCTATAGAGTATAGAAAGAAGCTACATTGTTTCAGTAATTAACATTATCTTGAAATTAAAATGAATTATTTTTATCATTATAATTTAACTATAATTTTTATAGATTAATTTTTCACATTAAACACTTAACAGACACTAACGCATGAATTATTTTGTTAATAACTTAATAAGATAAACGATGCTAAAAACAAGAAAGTAATGTAAATTTGATGAATTATTGAATTCCATTATTTTTATAGATAAATGTATTATGATAAATGGATTTGAACATAATATAATTTAACTCCAATTTTGTTTTATATTTTTAAAATTAAAATTAATTAAATGAGGTCATAATTGACATTAATGTTATTTTAAAATAAATGATATTTTTAATTAATAAAAATACTATATTATGACAAGATAATTGTAAGTGTTAATAAATTTTAAATAAAATCCATAAATGGTCCAATTTATCATTTATAATTATCATACTGACCCGTAGATCGTAAAAACATTGTTACCAATGTCCGGGCTAAGGTAGTGTTTTTTCATGTTACATGCGCTTGTTTTCAAATTAATTTCCAAAACACATAGGATTTATTTATTTATAAGACATAATATTTATAATTCATTAGTTCATTATTTTCTAATAAAAAATTCTTTAATTTAGTTTTAATGGTTAAATTACTTAGGTTAGAAAACAAGTTACTTTAATAAAAACCAAAATGATTAAATTGGGGAAACATTGAAGTTAATGAACAAAATTATAACAATGCACTATGTTTGTTGGTTTTTAGGTTTTTATAAACCATAACATCCATTTAATCCTTTATATGTCCATTTTTTAGGAACTTGAGGTAAGGTATACCTCCCAAAAGTGTATACCTTTTGGTATTTATAAGAATTTCACACCCCTCCATTATAAAAGGAATTCACTCTTGCCCATCCTCACACCGCACAAGAAACATTGGATCACATTAACTATTAAAAAATATTATCTAATAGTAATTCCCATAATCCTATAATAATACCTTTTAGATTAAATCCATACAAGTAAGACCTTTTGTGACAACCATGAGGAGTTACCCAAAGAAGAGGTAACATCCTTCCTCAAGCTCCTTTGTATTGTTTTCATTATCTACCCCATAAAATATTATTATTCATGGATTATATAATAAAATAATTATGATAAATATAAATATATTTATTATTATTATTATTCTATTTACACTTATGCACACTTCTATCTAATGGGAAACAGACCTACCATTCTTGTATAAGGAAAACTACCGCCTTACAAAATGATGTTGTTCGTTTTTTAATTTATCACCTCTCATTGATGGGAATTATGATGGAAAATCTTCTTTAATAAGATATATATTATTTATATTATGTATTTATTCTTTTTAAAATATTATAAAACATAAAAATTCAATATTTCTTTTTTTTTCAAATACGATATCTTCGTTTGTGAAAGTGTGGACTGCCTCCTCCTCAAAGTGACGATATTCATTCACATTGTACATGGAATGTATTAAGGATGGGTTCAGTAAAACAATATGATATATATGACATAATAATTCTACTTGAAATTGTATATATATATATTTAATTTACTTTTCTTTAAATACGATAATGAAATGGAAACAACATCCATGAAAACGTACGACATATCCTCTCTATAAACGGTGTATTACATTACATATTTATATCCTTTATAGAGTATTATAAATACATATATAATGAATATATATGATACTAATGTCATTATTTACATTTTGTAACTAAGTGAATATTTATCTTATTAAGCGTATCATGAATAAAAAGACAAAATATATATGAAAAACATAGCAGATATTATTCCAAATTTAATATTAACATGGAGTTTTTATTAAAAGGTTAATATAAAGTCATAAAAAAGTCATGTGTTTTATTATATATAATAATATGGTTATTTGGTATATGTATAATAAACTAATATTTATTATAAAATATTATTGAATGTGTACGAAGAAAGTCAAAATTTAAGTTAAGGGAATTTTATCTAACTTTTTATTTTTATGAGATGCATGCCATATTCACCACTCACTTCTTTTTTGTGGTTTATATACCGCATTATGACATGTTATTTCATTAATTTATTTTATTTAATGTTATTAAAATTATTAGTTGATGTTATTAATAAATTTTTATCATGATTCAAAAGATACCCATGTAGTAAGGGTATTTCTAGTCCAACTTTTATTTATGTGATGCTTAATCTTTATTCACCATTCATTACTTTGTGTGGTTTATATACTAACCACGAATGTATTATATGAATATTATCATTAATTTTATGGGTATTCAAATATCCAATTTATGATCTCTCTTTCCTGGGGTTTTACTACACAAATTTTCCCAAATCAATAAGATACTTTTGTCTGAATTTTCTTTCTTTGAGGCACAAGTTTTGTTATTCAAATATTTTTCTTTTAAGAGGTGTATATAATTATATTTTAAATGTTATATCATTAATTTAATTATAATCATGGTATGTTAATCTTCATGTAATTATATTTTTATATGGTCGAGTATGATTCAAAGTTACCATGCGTTAAGATTTTATTGCAACAATATCATCGTTTATAGGGATTGTTTATGATTATGATTCTATTGATGAAATATTATGATCCATATCCAGAGATCAATCATAACTTTTATTATACTCTATATATCCATGATGTTTTATTTTATTAGTAACATGTTTTTACTTTTTGGCACTTAAGATAATTAAGAACATGATTTTAAGAAAATATGACATTAGGTCTCTCTTCAATCAGAAATATGTGTTCCTTAAATACCATGTTTTCTAAAAATGGTATAAAAATGTTAGTTTAATATAATTTTTTTCAGTTTTTTTCAATATTCCTTTATATATATTCAAATAAAATGGTTTTTTTAATGTTTTCAATATTTTTTTATAACTTTTCAATGTATTTTCAATGAAATGGATTTATATATTTCTTTATAACATTTTAAAGTATTTTAAAAGAAAAGGTTTTCAAAAAAAATTCGTGGTTTATTTATAAGTTTTAAAACTATTTTCAAAGAAAAGTTTCTCAAAATGTTTTCAAGATTCATTTATTTGTGTTCAAAGAAAAAGGTTTTTTCAAAATGTTTTCATTATTTCTTCTTATGTCCTCAATTAGATTTAAAGAAACTGTTTTAAATTATTTTTCATGTTTTATTAATTAATTTTCAAAGTATTTTCAAAGAAAATGTTTTGAAAATGTTTTCAATATTTATTTATAAGTTTTCAAAGTAATTTCAAATAAACGATTTTAAAAAAAAAATCAATATTTGTTATAAATTTTCAAATTATTTTCAAAGAAATGGTTCTCATAATTTTTTTCAATTTTATTTTGTAAATTTTCATGTTAATATTCAATAATATTTTTAGTGGATTTGTGATTTAAAAGAATTTTTCAAATAAGAAAGTTGAATTTACTCATGAAATGATTTTGTAATGATCTTTCAAAATTATTTCCCAAATAATATTACATTCGTAGGTGTTACTCATTAATATTTTGGGGAAATGATAAAATAATAACATTTATATTCTTTATTTAATGGTTATGTTTTGAAGGAATCAATTTTATGAATCCCATTTCTCTTCCCATGAGATATATTCTCTTGAAACCTGCTTCTTTTCATGGGTTATGCTTTGATGAAATGATTTTGAGACCTATCTCATTTTCATAGGTAGTGGTATGATGAAATGTTTATGATAACCATTTTATTTTATTTCTCGTGATACGATGTTTATGAAACCCATCTCTTTTTATGGATCATGATGTGATATAATTTTTATTATCTAGTGGCACATGTATGAATGATTTCATTTGATGAGTGTGAACTATATCTCCCTCCAATGATTTGGGTAAAGATTTATATCTAATGAGTTAATTATGGAATTATAGTAAATGGGATTAATCCAATATTGGAGTATGGGGAAATTTGATCCACTATAGGAAAATGGGGAAACACATTACCCTATGGGAAGATGGGGAAATCTAATCCACTATGGGGAGGTGGGGAAACCCGATCCACTATGGTAAGATGGGGAAACTTGATCCCCTATAATGAATGGACTATGATAGGGGATAGTGGTTTTCCCACCTAGTCGGTGTATTCCCCATGAAGTTCAATTATATTTTCTAGAAATGCACCTTGACTTATAGGTAATTATATTACATGTTTATGTGTAATCCACTGTTCTATGTATTACTCGTATGTTATTGTTTTGTGTATTATTCTCTTGATTTAATTATGATACATGTATTATGAAATTCCAATATTTATGCCCTGATTCATGTTCAACTTCTTTGATATGCAGGTTACGATCTTCAAATATTGTGTTCATGTTCTCATACAATTTGGTTTATGATTATGCTTGTTTATCTCCCATTTTTACCCATAAATATAATATGATATCGCCCATTTTTTATTTTAACACCCCAAGCTTCTACGGTATGCTTCTCTTTGAATAATGCAATAGCGTGTGTTGTACGCAACATCGAGTTCTAACACACACCACAACCAATCAAACTAGCCGTTATGAATAGTAACACCTACTTTTTAAAATTTTATAAATTTTATCTCTCAAAATGGACTTCATTTTTGGATTCAGAGTATCGAATTTATCCTAAGGTGAAATTTTGGTACTTTTCGGATAACTTTAATATTTTGATGAATAGTGAAAATTACTAAATTTTAATTAAAAACAACTTTTTTTAACCAAAATAATTAATAGTGATAAATTATGAATTTGAGTGGTTTTAAAGTATATTTAGAATATATTTTTACCATTTAATACAATGTTGGTCATTGGACAAAATTTCACAATTAAACCGAACATAAACAAGTATCAATCTTTTGATAGTTATTATATCTTAAAAACACGCTTTTTTATTTTGACAGAGGGAATTAATTTTAAATTAATTTCTGCCACATCTGTGTATTGAATTTGGAAAAATGGATTCCATATTTGGAATCAAGATGTTCAAATTGTGTAAATAGGTAACTTTTATTTTTAGACATTTTGAATAATTACTTCGGTAAATATTTTATTTACCATGGTTAAAGGGTAAATCTGGTAAATAAGGGTTAAAAAATAAAATTATAATAATAAAAAATTACCCAAAAACGTGTCCTAGCCTTATTGGTTGATACATTTCCGACCATGGGCATCTTTGGGTCGATTTTTGGACCCCATGGTGCCACTTGTAAGTGATAGGGACACTTTATTTTAATTAAGTTAAAATGAATACAAAAATGAAACAAGCATATATCTTTTAGAAAAACAACTTTTAGATAGGGTTATATATGTTGAATTTTCAACTATATGTATTAATTAGAAATATAACAAGATTTAATAAATAATGGTAGTTTATTTATAATTTTGAGATATTAAATAATTTAATTTATTTATGACACAATAGTGATGCAATAATTACCATAATAGTGAAAAATTAAAATGATTGATATTGTAGATACCCAAATAAATATAATTTGAGACTTTTAATGAATTACACTAATTTTCTTGGTAAATATGACATGTTAGGAATGATTTAATTAACTTTTTCGAAGTAATAATTCTGTTATTATTTTTACAAAAATAAATTATTTAATAGTGTCGAAATTGACATAAAAGAGTTTTTAAAACAAATATTATATTATTTATTGATATTAAATTTCTAAAAATCTAATGTTCGGCCAAAATACTTATATAATAATATTTTTATCATTAATAGAACACTTGGGGGTCGCATGTATGTATATAGTATGTTTATTAACATTATAATATAAAAATACAAAGAGACATAGTAAAAGTGAAACTAATTAACTAAGAGTTAATACTTAAAGATAATGTTAGTATAATGAACCAAACCTGTCTAAATTCTATTGGTTGAGTGGTTTTCTACCTATCCCCACCTTAAAATTTAAATAATCCACTTTGGAGCCATTATAAACCTAATATGAATTTATTATAAAATAATATTTCTAGCTTTTCCAAAGGTGCCCATCACCCCTCTTATAAAAGGGCACTCCCCCTTCTCATTTACTCACACCATAAAAGCCTTTTGTTTCGGCCAAACACTGCCCAAATACTCTCTCAACTTCCCTCAGTTCATCCTAGAATCCTTCCTTGAGTCATAAATCCAACCTAAGAGCCCTTTTGATCAAATCAAAAGGAAGAACCCGAAGAAGAGGTAATGATTTCACCACCCTTTTCCAAGTTCCTTTGTTCTTCCACTTCTTCTTCCTTTGTTATTACCATTCTAAAATAATAACACCAGTATCTTAGATATACTGTGATGTTTTTAAAAATAGGGTACAACTATATTCATTATTCTATCCATCCTTTGAATAACATGTCACCATACATGCGTACGTACGGCTTACCGTCTACACGTCGTGGTGTAATTGTTATTCAATAAATTTTTATTTGGATGGGTATAATAATGATTTATAATTCATATAAATAATAAATATAACATGATAATAATTCTGTATATATGATATACCATCCAATTATATATTATTTTAATATCAAAACAATGATATTGTCGCTCGTGCGTACGTACGGACTACCGTCTCCACGAAGGCGATGAGATTCATTCTCCATCATATCCATTGAAGTATAATTATCATTTGATGATTTAAAAATAATGTTTAAGGAATTGATATCATTATGTATATGAATAAGATACAACCTATCCATTACAAACATGGATTACGTAACAAAACAGATAAAAGAAAATGAGTAATTTAACACCCAAAACAACGATAATACTAAGATATTATTAAAAAATAAATGTTAAAAGATCATATATGATATCATATTAATGTATATGAATCTTGTATAATTTAAAAAAAATTATTTCACCATTATACCGGAGGTTAAACTACCCCCAACCAAGGAAAAGTACAAGCTAAGGGTTATTTTACAATCTCTTCATTATCCGAGGTTGTTTATACGTGATTATCTACTGGGACTTCTTTATCATCCACATCCATGTTTCTTAAAAATGTATTTCAAAATTTTTTTTTTACTATTTACTAGAATATTTTTTAAAGTAATTTGTACCCTTGTTGACTTTTATAAGTGGTTTATAAAGGAATCTTTCCGCCGTTTTCCAAACAAGGTGGTTTTTAACCTTTTCGACAGAATTAAGGTAAGAATGTTTTTTTAACTTATACAGTGGGTGCAGCTATTTTTCATCATTATTAAATCTTCTAAGATTCCCTTACTATATTATAAGAATATTTTCAAATAAAATGTTAAATTTTATAAATATATGACTATTAAATGATTTCAAAAAAAGAGATATTACTCTAAAAGGAGTTTTGATTTCATGTATGTCAACGTCCTTTGATGGATTTTACGCTTATTTGAAGTTGATTTATTATGATACAAAACATCTATATTGTATTGAAGGTTTTGTGATATGTTTGACTGTGGATGTGCTATTTTTATACCATTCATGGTTTATGGATGAAGTATTTACATTTCTTATGCTAGTTTTAATACGAATGTTTATGCTATGTTTAAACATTTTGATATGGGATTGTATTGGACTTAATATGTGACGGGTGGAGCCCGTTATAGCTCCTAGATGCATCGGTAGGTCTCATGAGACAAACTAGTGTCTTGGCACAAGGCCTTGACAAAATCTTATTTGTAGTCTTGGCACGAGGCCTTGGCTATGTGGTTATGATAGTCTGGAATTATGCATTCCATAGTTATGAAAGGTGTTATTGATATTGCATTTGATTATTCGATTAGTAGAATATCCATGTGAATAAGTAAATGGAATTATTTCATTTTATTTTTTCCATACTATCTTGAAGTTCAAGTTTAAAAGGCTTTTTTTAGTTATACACTGCCTTAAATGTTTATTCTTATTTATGAAAGTTTCCGCTATATTGTTATCCTTACTGGGCATTTGAGCTCACCCCTTTTCAATGTTTTATTTTTCCCAGGATGTAAAGAAGTAAATTATGAATGACCTGCAGGGATATTATGAGGGTATAATAGTGTGGACTATAGATACAATATTTTGTTGTAGTAGTTTTTCACTTTTTGATGTAATGTAAAACTTTATGAATATATCTACTGTTTCTAAGGATACTAAACCAATCGGTCTTTCGAGATTTGATCTTTCTTGTGATCATGCCAATGTTATATAATAATGCACAGACTCTAGGTAACTGGGGTCGGGGTGTTACAGTTATGTTTTAATTCCTCAGATTATAAATATGTTTATTATATATGATGTTTTTGAGAAGGTTTATAGTCATGAAGGAACTATTATGGGATAATGTAGCTCACTTATGAACGAATTTTTACATTTCAATGTTTCCAAAGGTACTAAACTAATGTTGTCTTTGGGAATATATTTGTGTAAAGTATTAAGTATTACAAAAAATGATGTAATGTATATGTATGTTGATATTGGGTCATTATAGTTAGTATCAAAACAATGGTTTAGTCAACCTTTGGAAATTAGTATGAGAAAACCTTAATGAGATCCATAGGGATATTTATAAGCATATGATTGGGATGTCCCTAAGGAAAAGTCTAAGGATAAGTAAAAGTGTAGGAAAATGTCCTAGAGTTTTATTAAAGGATAGAGAGATTGGTTTATGAGAAATAAATATCTATATTGATACTACAAGTGGACATGGATCTGAAAAATATGTACCTTGGAGTAACAACTCAGAGAAGGTGCATCAGTCCTGACTTGAGCATAACCTAGTACACAAAAATGGGCCTTAATGTGCACCTGATTTTACACACTTGGGGGATATTCTTAGGGAATTAAAAAAATATTTACAAACCATAAATAAGGATTTAAATAGATTATGATAATGAATATCCTAGGATAAACAAAATGTTTCATATATTAAAGAAGTATGTGTCATTATTTAGACATCCTATACATAATTTTTCATGATTATGTGGTTTTATTCTATGATAAGTGTCTCTCACACTATGATTTCTAGTTTTATTAAATAGAGGGAACTTGAAGGAACATGGTTAAAATTGAATGTTTCAGACGTGGAAATTATTGGAATGATGAAATTTTATTTCCTAAGTGGAAATCACATGAAGATAATCAGGAAGGTCCAGGAGTATTGGTTATACTACTAAATATAAAGAGACCACACATAACATGTGAAAGGTATGGGATGTTCTTCCATTGTTATTTACATTAAACATAAAAATTATAATTGGATTGAGGTTGGGTAACATTAATACATGATTCCTATTTCATATTCAAGGAAATTGGTATTAAGGAATAAGATGATGTAACCTAAGAAATGGTTTAAGAATATTATTCTATGATTGATGTGTATATGTTTTTGAATTAAACGATTATTTTATATCAATCATGAAATATATAAGTATTTTTAGTATGTTTTACATTAATGACTGAAACGAATATATTGAATGTTGATGAAGACTTAGAAAAGTTTCTTAATGGAATGGTGATATCTTGAAAGAAGGGAAGGTAACCCTTAATGTGTTCAAGATGTTCAGGTAATTTTTCTTAGCTTAGATAAATAAATGATTGATTAGGATAAAGTAAATAGGATAATATTTATGACCTAATAACTGATAAATGATTTTTTGAAAATTTTTCCTATGTTTGCATGGATAATGTTTACAACTTCTTGTATTTCCAGAATATATCCAATAACCATAGGAATAAGTAAGTAGGCATGTTTTCCAAAAGGATTTATGGAAATTCAGGTTATTACAATTTTTCAAGATAATATACAGTGAGGGTGTTCACATGTTTGGAATGTGACAATCAAGAGATACTTTTTCATATATGGGGGATTAATGTTAAGATGGTTTCATGACCATCTATATAATGTTTTTAATTTTCAAGATTCGGAGCAATTATAAGGTTAACCATTTATGGAGGTTTTATGTTAAAAATCGAATGTTTATTTTGATATTAAAGTATTATCTCGCCACATCAGTATTTATTCATATTGGATACCATGTTCTAACCACATTTTGTAGATGGTAACTAAATATAGATGGGATGACTTATCAGGGATCTCATGATATATTAGTACTTCACTAATGAAAATTTAACCTTCATTCCTTATAGTAATATACTATTTTTAAATCAATCAAGGGACAAACAAAGGGTGAGATTATTCATATGAAAATGAATGAAATCTAGTAATTATTTCTTGTCATGAAAATTATTCAACTCTAGTTAGAGGATCATGAAACTGAAAATGTTATCCTAATAACTTCATTTTTGATGAACCAAACGGACCCTTAGATCCTTGAATATTTATGGAATTTTGATTCTTGGATTTATCTTGACCGTCTTTTCTATCACTCTGTATCAAAACATGATGGTAATATTTCTCTCCCATGTCCATGTATTAACCTGGTACTAAAGTTCTCCTACGTGGAAACCTAGTTATGAGTTACTTTGGTTAACCATCATGTTTCTAAAATTCCATTTTTAAAGGATGTTTTATTAATAATTTTTATGATGAGGGTTCTATGAATGTAACTTTCTTTTATTAAACCTTTAATAAACTAGATGAATTTCGAGGGAGAAATTCATTTTAAGGGGTATAATGTAACACCTCGATATTATGTGAAATAATTTATTTTGAATTAATCATTTTAATAATTTTCATTTCATATGATAGAAAATATAACATTATATATATGGAAAAACTATTTTTGGATTTCATTACACACTACACCATGTTAAGCATACACAACGCACAACAATGAGTTAGCTTATGTTACACGCAAGACCAAGTTTTTACACCTTTTGATGGCACACCTATTCGAGATGTAAATTTTGACACTTATATAAATTTTATTTGTAAAAAACGTCATTTATTAATTAATAGTGTAAAAATTAAATTCATGTGACTTTTTTGTATTTTTCTAAGAAGATTTATTCTTTGATGAACAGTGAAAAATACTGTTTTTAATTTGAAACCTATGTTTTTATTTAAATAATTATTAATGTGGATTAATATTTTAAATTTGTATTAAATTTAAAATAGATAAACTAGATATATATTAATCCAATTTATTTAATTGGAATAATTTTTATATTTCATTTAGATATAAATAATTAATGAACTTTTGGGCATTTTAATTTTATAACCCCGCTTTCTCTCTATGTTTGCGATATTGGCATTAAAATTAATTTTCCCACTTTTATGAATTGAATTTTAAATAATTAACATACATGAATTAGTCATTATAATATTTATATTATAATAATATCAACATAGTTTTGACCAAAAATATTAGTAAAATAAATTAAAATTAATTACAGCGATAAAGGTAAAGTTAAGTTTAATATGAGCAGATACCTTAAACTTAAGGGCCAAAAATGACCTATACACTTGTAAAAAATCCATTGGATTCCAATAATTATAAAATATCTCCTATAGGTTCTATTTTTATGAGTTAGTGGGACACATGTTCATGAAATTGACCCATATAACTTGTTAAATAAGGAAAATGAAAAAAGGAACATTCCTTACCATTAACATTTATAATGCTTCGTAGTATGGAAGAAACTATATAGTTTCGTTTATAAAAATTATTTTTAAAGTTAAATTAGTTTTTTTTTCATTATAATTTCACTATAATTTTTAGAGAGTAATTAGTTACATTAAACTCTTAACAAATAAAAACGCATAGATTATTTAGTAAATAAATAAATAAGATAAACAACGCTAAAAACATTGAATGTAAAGTAAATTTGATGAATTATTGTGTTACATTATTTTTCTAGATAAATATAGAATGTTATACATATTTTTACTTCATATATTTTAATTGTAAAAATGTTTTGATATTTATAAAATTAAAATTAATTAAATAAGGTCAAAATTGACCTTAATGTTATTTGACAATAAATGATATTTTATTAAATTAATAAAAAAATTATATTCTTAAAAGTGAATTATAAGTGTCAATAAATATAAAATATGGTCCATTAATTGACCAATTTACAATTTATAATTAACATATTTACCCATATATCGTATAAACATTGTTAACACGATCCGGGTTAAGGTAGTGTTTTTTCACATTACATGCGTTTGTTTTAAAAAATTCCAACACGCATAGGATTAATATTTTTTAAACTATATATCATATTTATAATTAATTGGGTATATATTTTATAATAAATTTCACATTAATATAGTCTTAATGGTCAAATTACATAAGTTATAAAACTAGCCACATTAATAAAAACCAAAATGAAATAATTGGGGAAACATATATGTTAATGACTAAAGTTATAAAAATTCACTTAGTTTTTTGTGGTGAAGATTTTTATCAACCATAAATCCAATTTAATGAATTATTTTTCAATTTTTGTGGCACATTATGTAAAGAATACATCGAAATAGTTATACCTTTTCGTATCTACAAGAATGTCACTCTCCCTCCATTATAAAAAGGAGTTCACACATTCTTTTCCTCACACTTATCAAGCCACATTGGATAATAAAAAATCTTCCCAAATAGTCTATATAAATCCATAAATTAATCATCTAATCCTTACCTTTTGAATAAATCCATAAATGGAAGCCCATTGGTGCACACCAATATGAGTTAACCAAATAATGGGGGACATCCTTCCCCAAGATCCTTGGTTTTTTTCCATCTCCACCCACTAAAATATTCTTATTACATGATTATATAATAAAATAAGTATCCGAAATATACTTATATATTTTTAATCTAATGTTTTGAACTAAACTTACACACACATACATCTAATTGGTAACAAACATTCTGTTCTTGTTTAGATAAAACTATCGCCTCACAAAATGACGTTGTTTGGTTTTCATTTACCAACTATCATGGTTAGGAATTATGATGTAAAGTATATTTTTTATATTATATATATGATATTTTTTATTTAATTATTCTTATTTAATTATTATATATCACATACCTTCATGCATTCCATTTTTTGTAAATATGATAACTTCGTTTGTGGAAGTGTGTACTCCTGTCTTCTCAATGCGATGTGATTCGTTTGCACTCTACATGGAATGTATTAATGATGGGTTTAGTAAAAATACATGATATATATGAAATAATAATAATATTTTAATTTATATATATATATATATATATATCATTCAATTTTCTTTCAATATGATAATAAAATAGAAACATCATTCATGCATACGTATGACCTTTCGTCTCCATGAATGTTGTATTTCATTTCATATATCTATCCTTTTTATATTATTATAAATACATATATAATGAATATATATGTTATTTATATCATGATTTAAATTATATAAATAGTTAAATTAGGATCTAATTAATGGGATTAGGAATAACAGGACAAAATATATACGAAAAACAAAGCAGATATTACCCAAAACGTAACATTAATATGACGTTTTTAATAAATGGGTAATATAAAGTCATAACCAAACCATGTATGGAATTAGATATAATAATATTATTATGCATTATTTGTATAATAGACTTATATTTTCTATAAATGGGGTTATAATGTGTATGAAGAACGTCAATATTTAAGGAAAGAGAATTTCATCTCACTTTTTATTTCTGTGTGGTATATGACATATTCCCCCACTTGATTATTTTTTATGGTGTGTATGTTTATTTATGAAATTTTATATCATTAATTTTCTTTATTTAATGATATTTAAATCTCTAATTGATGTTATTATTTCATTAGTAACACGATTCAAAAGTTACCTAAGTAGTAAATTGATTTGTAGTCTCATTGTTTACTTCTACGAGGCTTAAGATTTATTAACCATTCATTCCTTTATGTGGTGTATATAATTCCCATTAATATATTATATTATAATTATAATTAAATTAATGGGTATATACATATCCATTATATGATCTATATTTCAAGTGGTTTTACTATTCGAAGGTTTCCATATCAATAAGATAGTTTTGTCTCAATTCTCCTTATTTGAGACATATGTTTTATTATAAACATATATTATTTTACAATATTTATATAATTCCATCTGAAATGTTATATCATGAATCTACTTATTTTAATTTTATTTTAATCTTCATGTAATTTCATTTTTATATGGTTTATTATGATTCCATGTTACCAAGTGGTAAGAGTTTATTAAAATAATCACACGATTAAGTAGGGTTGTTTATGTTTATGCTTAAATTTATGAAATATTATATTACATATCTTAAGAACACTCACGAATTGTATTCTCCTCTGGTTATCCATGATTTATTCTTATATTAGTTCAATTTTTACATTATTTGGTACATAAGATAATGAAGAAAGTGATTTTAAAAAATATGACTTTAATCTCCCTTTGTTTGAAAATATGTGTTCCTTAAAAACCATGTTTTCTAAAAAGTTTTAAAAATGTTATTTTAGGATCGTTTAAAAATAGAATGGCGTTTGAAAAGTTTTTTAAGCTTCCCTTATATTTTCTCAAAGAAAAAAGTTTTTTTTTCGAAAAAATAAATCTTTTTTATATGTTTTCAAATAATTTTCAAATAAAAGGTTTTCAAAATGTTTTCAATAATTCTTTATAAGTATTCAAATAATTTTCAAATAAAAGGTTTTGAAATTTTTTTCAAGCTTAATTTAAATATTCTCAAATAAAAAGGTTTCTCCAATTTTTTTCAAGATTTATTTATAAGTTTTCATTGTATTTTCAAAGAAAATGTTGTCAAAATGTTTTTAATATTTCATTATATGTTTTGAAAGTATTTATAAAGAAAATCTTTTCATAATATTGTCATGATTTAATTATATGTTTTCAAATTATTTTCAAAGAAAAAGTTTTTCAAAAGTTTTCAATATTTCTTTATATGTTTTCAAAGTATATTCAAAGAAATTGTTTGCAAGATAAATTCAAATATTCCTTTATAATTTTTCAATTTTATTTTCATGAAATAAAATTTCGAATTTTTTTATTGTTTAAAATAATTTTTCATAGATGAAAGAAAAATTAACTCATTAAATGTTTTTTGTAAGATATTTCAAAATTAATTCCCATCTAATATGGAATTCATAGTTGTCACACATGCCTTCCTAGATAAATGATCCTATAATACCATTCATATTCATTATTTAATGGTTTATGTTATGTTGGAATGATGTTTATAAAACATATTTCTCTTCAATCGGTTATATGATATTGAAACCCACTTAATTTCATGGGACATGCTTTGATAAAATGATTATGATACCTATCTCTCTTTTTTTTTAATTTATTTTTTTTTTTTAAAAAGGTAGGGGCCGGGAAACAAAGCGGGTGATGGCCCAACCCCCGAGTGGGTACGCGGTCAGGCATGCAGTGGCCCGAGAATCCCCTACCTTCCCCAGGCCCACCCAAGGGGTGAAGCCCAGTTCCCCACGGGGGCCGGCGCCGCGTAAACGCTTGGGTAACCGGCATGCAATACGTGCACCGCGTGTGGTGAACATGCTTTTTACAGCATACCCCCTGACAGGGTTCGAACCCCCGACCTTCCCTCTGGGAAGCGGAGCCTTCGACCACTCCACCACGCCCACAGGGGCGATTATGATACCTATCTCTTTTACATAGGTAATTATATTATGTAATGTTTATGATACCCATTTAATTTCATGGGTTATTTTATGATGATTATGAAGCCCATATATATTTATTGATTATGATATGATGAATGTTTTATTATATCATAGAACATATATGAATTATTTTATCTGATGGATGGGACCTATATATCACTGAAATAGATTGGGTAAATATTTATATCTCATGAGATAATGATGGGATTCAAGACGTCGAGATTAATACTCTATGGGAAGATGTTGAAACCTTATCAACTAGGGGAAGACAAAGAAACCCGAGCCACTATGGGAAGATGGGGAAACTTGATCCACTATGGGAAGATGGAGAAACCCGATCCACTATGGGAATATGGGGAAACTCGATCCATTATTAGATGATAGGAAAACCCAACCCCTTATAAGGAATATACTACTATTAGGGATGGTGGTATGTCCCACCTAATAGGTGTATTCTGAATGAAGTTCCATAATAAGTTCTATTAATGTGTATTTACGTATAGGTAATGATATTATATTTTTATGTGTATTACCTAATTCCATGTCTTACTCCTATGTTATGATTTCATGGATGATTCTCTTTATTTACTTATGAAACATGTATTATGTACTACCAATCATTATTCCATGATTCATGTTCCTAATCTCTGAAATGCTAGGTATGATCTTTAAATGTTTTTCTCATGTTCTCATACCCTTATTTATATTATTATGTTTACATGTCTCTTTTTGTTGCCCATAATAATCATCTAATATCACCCGTTTTCATTTTTTCTTTCCCCAGGTAATGAAGATATTTATTATATATGATTTGTCTAAGATGGGTGTTAGTTAGGATGAACCTAGTGGGAGATAATGTGGCTCACTTATATACTAGTTTTTATGTTTCCATGTTTCCAAAATCCCTAAACTAATTTGGACTTTTGGCATCTTTTTTTGTAATTTATGATGTATTCAACAAAAAATGTTGTGATATCTATGTATGTTAATATTGTATTGTTATAATCAACCAATCCATTTAAGTAGTGTGTTTATGTTATTTTACATTATTTATAAAATAACTTTAATATTTTTATTTAATAACTTTCTCATTTGAGAGACAACCTTGGTAAGCCACTCTAGTACAGCTAAATAACCAGAAACCAAACATCCTTTGAGAGTTCCAACGATAGTGAATTTCAATATAAATTATAAAAATAAGCATATATACTGAACCAAGTTCCAACTAAAGTGAAAAAATGTATTCCATTCATACTTTGGAGTGCCAAGAAACCATTTTTTTCATACTTACATGTGTGGGATGATGAAGAGTTTGCTAAGGATGATTCAAGTAACAAAAATATACCCTGAGGCAAAATGTTTACCTTTATAGGATACCCCAAAAAAGGGGATATGACCTATAAAAACTCTCAAACAAAAATTATATAGCGGAAATAAAATCTATGTTCCCTGAGAATGATCACATATCTAGAAATTATAGAGGGAGGGAGATATACATTGAGATAGACTAGAATCAAGATAGAAAATATTTGGTATAGGAAATAAATTCCATAAATCCCCAAGAAAAAGATGTCCCAAAGACACAAGTACTCTATAGGAGTACAAGAGATTAAGGAGAACCATGATGGTATGGTTTATAGTCACCAAGGATGGTAACTCGTTATTAATTTATAGTAATGATCATATAACCTACAAGGAAGAATTAATTCGAAAAAAAATTTCCAAATGGAAATAAGTTATGGATTATTAAATGGATTCCATATACGAAAACCAAGTCTTTTTTTGGTAGATCCTCCAGTAGTTTCAAATCCTATTGTTTGTATATGGGTATTCAATATGAAACCAGACATGGTTGGACAAGTCAGTAATTATAAGGAATAATTGGTTACAAAAGGGTTTAAACAACATCATGGAAAAGACTAAAACAAAACCTTTTCACTAGTTTCAATGATGGATTCCATCATAAATATACTTTCTATTGTATATTTATATGACTACAATATTTTTAAAATGAATTTAAAAATAAATTTCTATATTCATATCATCAGGGAGATTTCTTTATAACGCAGCCTAAAGGGTTTGTCACTCCAAATGATTCCAATAGGAAATAAAAATTGAAAATATCCATTTATGGATTAAATAATGAATCTATGTCATGGAAATTTTGGTTTGATGAATCCATAACATAGATTGGTTTCATCAATAATGAAGGAAAGACTTCTGTATATAAGCGATTTATGGGAGGAAAGTCATTTTCTTAGTAGTATATATCAATTATATAATACTTATTGGAAAATAAACACCAGTATTATAGTATATTAAATCCTGGTTTAATAAATGCTTCTCCAAAAAATACCGAGTAAAAGAAACATTTATTATTGGGATAAATATCCATCGCTATATATCCAAGAGGTTTATTAGCCTAAGTCAACGTACATTTATTGAAATGGTAGTAAAGAGAATCAGTGTGGAAAAATTGAAGAGGTGATTGTTTGCAATGTCACATGGAAGTCATATTTAATAGAAAATGTTTCCTCAGACACATGAGGAATGAAAAATGGTGGAAAGGATTCTATATTCATAAAAAATTGGGTCATTTTTTTATGGTAAGCTATGTAGTGGGCTATATGTTTCTTGTGCCATAAGTACAATGGGTAGATATCAAGATGACCTTAGTGTATTCCTAGCGTCCGCCAAACGGTGTACGCTTTTGGCCATTAGTGTCCTCTGTTTGTAGGAGACTAAAGATCCACCCCAAAAACTTGTGATCTTCAGTCTTGGATGCATTGGGCGATGCAGGTCACACAATGAGGACGGGGGAGGTTTTCCAGATGTTTACTCCACCATCCTTGGAATACATATGGAAGTCTGGGAGGGTCTGGGTAGGTTATTGGCGGTCGGTGTGTGGTGGGGGACTTAGTGGGAGACTGGAGGGCTATTGGAGATGATTTCGGTGTGACCGTAGGTGACAAGGGCAAGGGCGGGAGATGTGGGGGGTGGCGAAGGGGTGGCGGGGGGTACAAAAGTGGCAGCTAGAATTGTTGTATAATACCACCGAAGAAGAAAGAAAGAAGGAAGGAAAAATATCATGCATTTCTCTTTCAGTATTAGCGTCAGCCATTTGGCAGTCGCTAATACGCCCTTTAGCGACTCCCAAATGCCAATCGCTAATACTCTTCTTCTCCAGCGTGCACAACTGCCCATAATTCTAGTGGTGGGGCATAATTAATCTTCGTAACTCAACCTTGGGTGACATGTGTTGACCACATGGTAGTTTTCACTAGGAGTGCAAGGTATCTTAGACACTAGACCTAATGCATCTCATGTTGATCATGGGGTAGTTTGTGTGAGAGATGTAAGACCTCTAAAATTCAATTCTTCCAAGAATCCCACAATAATCGTTTGAGGTAGGGTTTTTGAGGCATTTGGTGCGGTCACGGGTTTCAGTTCTTTTGGGTACACAATTGGTTGGACACAAGTTCAATTTCTTGTGGGGATAGGTTAGTCACATGTTTAACATTTTGTGGAGACAGGTTGGTCATAGGTTTAATGTCATGTAGGGATAGGTTGGTCACATGTTTAACATCTTGTGGGGATAGGTTGTTTAGAGGTTTAAAATCTTGTGGGGATAGTTTAGTCATAGCTATACTGTCTTTTGGGGATATGTTGGTTACATATTTAATATCTTTTGGGGATAAGTTAGTCATAGGATTAGTGTATGATGAGGATATGTTGTTTATAGGATTAATGTCTTGTGGGGATAGGTTATTGGATGGTAAGAAGATAAGTGTGTCCCCATGGGGGAATATGATCACACTCATAGGTTTGATTAAGTGTGTCCCCAAGGGGGAGATGATGACACTCTCGATTTTCGTGATGTTGGGGCATTGGTAATGAACCTCATGATGGTGCCCCATCTGTACTGAGAAGTCTATAGTGAACCTTAAGGAGGTTTCCTACATGCCCTATTGGTAGAGAGGGATGAAAACCCATGTAGTTTGATTCCATGATTTAAGGTCATGGGAAAATACTAATCCATGTAGTTTAACATCATGTGTTAAGAACGACCGTGTTGTGGAAGGAGCATCAATGATGGATGGTGTGGGGATTACGCATATGGGCTTCCCATAGTAGGCGTCTCTTCACATGGTGGGGGATAGGGTGTCATTCAATGATGACCATACTTAGCTAATCCTATGTTAATACCATAAGGTAAGGCTACAATTGGACATCATGTGTTAAGGAAATTATCATGTAGTTTAACATCCTATGACAAGGATGTTAGAGCTATGTAATTTATTTCATGTAGGTCAAATGGGGTTGAGCCTCTTCCTAAGGAGGATTGTGTCAATGTGAGAGGAAGATCTAACATAAAGGTGTCATATCTCTAGGAAGAATGGTGGTAGGTGTCCAATGTTGATTAAAACCATAAGAATTTTTTCTATACTACCCATGCACCTCTAGGTAGTGCATGGAATAAACATCATCGTGGAGGAATGCAAATCAGGGGTCCTGACAATGTTTTGCATATTTTTAAGGGAAATATGAATTATGGAACCTATTATTAGGAGAAAAAGTTAATAAATCTTTCCATGCTATTCTATAGGAAAAAGGGGTTGACAGGATAGATGAAGATACCTATCATCTGAAACATCGTTGTGCGGATGAGCCTGATCGGGTTGGGGTGAGGTGTCTGAGTGCTCAACTGGCGCACAACTGTGTTTGGAATAAGGAGGAATTGGTCCAGAGAGATGAAATTTTTGCGTGAAACTCTACATTCATCCATGAAAATAGGGTTGCGTGAAGCATAGGTTCTAGTTCAAGTATGTTCCATGGAAGTAGCGGGCAAAGGTGCATAGAACCACTATAGTTATGTGGAGCCTAGGGTTGCATGAATGGAAGTTGTCTTGCATGAAACATTTCATCTATAAAGGAATGTTTCGTGAGGATGTATCAAACATGATCCATGCAAACATAGGGACCATGTGAGTTCAGTTTCCCAAATTCTATACGTTTGGCGTTTTATAATGTTTGGAATTATGCGATTGTCCAGAAAGTATGAGTTGTGTGAGCTAGATACGACTCTTCAAATTTTGTATTGATACTAAAAAGATGGTAGGGGAGAGGTTCTATTTATTTCTTAAATGGTTTCATATCAGTGAATATCTCTCCTTGATCAAAAAAATATTTTTTCATGACAAACATGCCTTTACTGTTAGGAGAGCTGTGAAGAAGACTTCAATTTACTGGTGCCTTTTTCACACATGTACATTGTGTGACAATCAGGGTTGTGCGGAATTATATAATATTGTGCATCATCACTTTTATGATATATTGGACTCTCCAGGGAATCTTCAAAACCAGTTCCCTTTCACTTCACTTTTTTTATGAAAGTCAATGGTTCCCCAAACATATATTTTGTACACAAACCTCTGAATTTTTTCCCGACACCCTGGGAGGCATTAAGATGGTTCCTTAGGGTAGTTGATCTCCTTGGTTTGAGGGAAAACAAGATCCTGGGGAGAAACACACATTTTCCGCATCCAAAAATGTTGCGGCGCAGTAGTGGTGGGTGGTACCTCAAACACCAAGAACAGAATGAAAAACCGAGGAACACAATATTTTTACGTGGTTTGGTCATATGACCTACATCCACAGGAGAAGGGGGTCATTCTCTATTCACTCTTCTCTGTATCCCACTCTACAGAGGATCACCAATACACAAGGATTACACACACTTCCACCACATACAAACATGGGATTACATCCCATTAAATAGAGAAAAAAACTAGGCTGTTCTTCGGTGGTTGGGGTCGGTTTATCTACCCCATATTTTTCACCTCCTACTGCATGCTGTTTCAACGAGGGCTGGCCATCAAGAGAGACCCGCTATGCACCAAGTTGCTGCAGACAGAAGACTCTCCACCACTGAATCCTCCCAAATTTGGGAGTGGCCCCCACAAATCTCCCCCTCATGACCAATTTATGGTAGAAGCTGGTCGTGCAGTCTTCTTACAGGTGTGGAAAACTTCATCAGCAAAATGAACACGCTTCTTCACGCCAGATGACATGGCACTTCCACCATCTTCACTCGATCTTAGGATGACTACGGTCTCCATCAAATGATACAACCCTTGGGAATCCTTCCCAGTAAACATCATTTCATCCCCATGTGAGACTTACAACACTCCACCTGCTATGGAAATCTTGAACCCCTTCGCATCGAGCCTACTCAATGATATAAAGTTTCATCTCATCCTCGGAATGAATTTCATGACTTCCAGTTTACGAACTCCTCCATCGGTTTTCTTCAATTTCACCATCCCGACTCCTCGAACCTTGCATATTGACCCATCACCAAGTCTCACTGAGTCTCGCACCTACTAAAAAGTATTAAATGTACCTCTCGTCGTACATATGTTTGTCAAGATCCCCGAATCCAGAACCCATCCGTCTTCCTTTGGATTTTGAGCCCGCTCGTTCTTCCTCTTTAGAAATCTGTATTCCCGCTTCATGTGCTCGTATCTTTTGCAGTAATGAAACTGCACTTCTCCCTGTTCAACTCACTCATCTGAGTATGAGCTTCCCGTTGTCACGCAGATTTCATCATCTGCTAATAATCCTGTGATGTTCACATCCTCCTATTCAACTATCTTCTTCCCAGCAATGTACCGTTTGCGCTCTCTACAATCACTTTTATAGTGACCCTTCTTCTCACACCAGAAACACGTGATTTCACTCGGATCGCATCCCCAAGATTTTGGCCACCATTCTTTACCTCTTGACTGTCTATGTCGGCTCCTACCACATTGATCATCTCGCATCACCATGATTTTCTCACCTGA
Source organism: Viscum album (assembly GCA_963277665.1). NCBI lineage: Eukaryota > Viridiplantae > Streptophyta > Magnoliopsida > Santalales > Viscaceae > Viscum > Viscum album. The sequence continues at coordinate 564,512,208 of OY728153.1, read as the reverse complement.
ATGCCTCACGGGTCTTCGGAATGCCTCTGAATCTTGAAGCGACGCCATCACATCGTCCAGCTTCAATGTCTCCTTCCCCACGAGCAATGCAGTCACAAGCCCATCAAATGAGCTTGGTAGTGATGAAAAAAGCAAAATCACTTTATCTTCCTCTCTAACATTCACATTGAGCCCCAATAACTGCGTCAGGATCTTGTTGAATTCATTGGTGTGATCCAAAAAATTCGTTCCCTCATCCATGCGCAACTGGTACAATTTCTTCTTTAGAAATAATTTGTTGGTGAGAGACTTCTCCATATACCGCTGCTCCAACTTCTCCCAGATCTCTTTTGGTGATTTCTTGTCCAACACCAAGTACTTTACCTCATTCTCCAGACATAACCGAATTGTGCTGACGACCCACATCTCAAGCTCTTCCCAATCATCGGCACTAGTTGTCTCGGGATTTTCTCTGATCAACGGTTTGATCATGCCCTGCTACACCAAAATATCCTTCACTGTTCTTTGTCACAAGACGAAATTATTTCGACCATAGAACTTCTTGATATCAAATCTTGGTAGTGCTCTGCCACCCGTCACCGTCGTTGTCGCAAAACGTGATCACCACTGTCGATGTCGCACCTCTTAATCACTTCCTGATATATCGTGAATTTTCAAAAACTAATCATACAGATGCATCCGGAACAGTCGAAATAGTCGGAATCGACTCTTGGATCACCGAAATCAGACACCAATTGACCAAGATATGGTCAAAATATGTTCAACGGTCCAGAAAACACGCTGACGCGGCACTGACGTGCAGATGACGTGGCATGCTGGAAATCATGCCGAAATCTCGCCGGAATTGTCACCGGCGGCGTGAACAGTGTCTTCTTCTCCGGCACGGTGGTACTATTCACCCGCCGGTTTGACTGAACTTTGACCGAGCCTACTGGGCTCGTTGCAACTCCGTTTTTATCGTCATTTTCACCGTTGGAATCGTCTCGCCGCCCTTTTCACTGATCTGGCCTTGGAAAATTTTTCCAAACACTTTCAATTTTCTGGCCACTAGAAAATTCATCTATGCCTCGCTGTCTCACCTCCGTTCGCTCTGACTCCCCTCTAATACCACTTGTTAGGGCGCAGCGGAGGCGCGTGGTACCTCAAACACACAGAACATGAGGAAAAACAGTGATTTTTACGTGGTTCGGTCATATGACCTACGTCCACGGGAGAAGGGGGTCGTTCTCTATTCACTCTCCTCTGTATCCAACTCTACGTAGGATCACCAATACACAAGGATTACACACACTTCCACCACATACAAACATGGGATTACATCCTATTAAATAGAGGGAAAAAACTAGGTTGTTCTTCGGTTGTTGGTGTTGGTTTATCTACCCCATATTTTTCTCATCCTACCGCATGTTGATTCAATGAGGGTTGCCCGTCAAGAGAGACCCGCTGCACACCAAGTTGCTACCGATGGAAGACTCTCCACCGCTGAATCTTCCCAAATTTGGGAGTGGCCCCCATAAAAAATACCCCACCTAAGAATTGGAGCTGACAGGGACTCGAAGGTCGAGTTTCGAGGGAAAACACTGAAAAATAGGCTGAGTGTTGTGTCATGAAACTATCCTCCCGAGTTACAACACTCTATTGCACGAGTAGGAAACATTGTGGGTTCCACGCCTATAAATAGGTCGAGGGGCCCATGTATGGTTACCATACTTTCATGCTCGATAAGTAGCCTCTCATGGGCCAAACTCCACCCCTTTCTTTGAAATCCCAAGCACTTCAGTTGATCATTCTCACAAGTAACCTTAACGCGACAATGTTGTGTGCGATTAGGAATAAAGTTTCCTAAAGATTATCTAATTACATGACGATCCAAAGTTTCATGACCCAGCCTTAGTGGAATTCAAGAATCATCCAGATATTTTCATTAGAATAACTTACGACCGCTTTTGCTGCTGCTCGGAGGGAAAATATTACCAGAAATACCAAAATTTCTTTGGCTAGGAGAGTCATTAATGACAACAACGAATTGTAGGGGATGTTAAAGGAGTCTGAGGGGAGATATCTTCTGATTGAATGACTTCATCTCTACAACTTCAGATTTTCTGGATTGCATGGCCTTTCCAACCATGGAGGTGAACTCGCCATGATTCTGGTTTGCTCGTCACGAAGAACTGAACTACTGAAACATTGCCGTAGGCGTACATGAAGCTAGGGGACATGAAGATGCCTATGTCTACACTATGAGTTGGAATATGAGGATGATGATTGTGGGAAAACAGGATACTAAAGATATCCCTTCCCATTATTCAAGCATCATTCAAGCAGTCCTCCAGAATAACCACTTGGGTTGGGATGAAGATTAGGATATGTGAGCTAGGGAAAACATCACCGATGAGTGGGAGTGGGTGTATTGGATATGATTTACCTGCAAATAATACGAGTCTGAACTACATCATATAGGGCTTTATGAGGCAATATGGGCATCCCAATTCCATGTGTATCATCAAGAGGAGTTGCCGCCGGAACTTCTCAGTCAGTGGTCTCCAGATATGAACACCTTCCACCTTCATCATGGGGAGGTGGGGTTAAGATTATGGGTTCTACATTGCATCGGTGGGATCCCCCTGATAGGGTACCGGTATGATGAACTACATCCCATGCCCAATTTTTGGGATAAAATAGAGAAAATTTAGATCACCTCAGCGACCCCCATGGATTAGTTGTAAATAGCGTTAGAAAATTCAAATGTGTTTCACAAAGAAATACCATTCAGGAAGTGGGTTGGAATGTTCTTGATCATGCTTGTAGAGAAAATTTTGGGGTGGCCAAAGTAGTGTCTGGCAGCAAGGCTAGGGAGGAATTCGGGTCGTATAGGATGATATATGAGTAATTAAGATACCATGAGTGGGGGTACAATGTGAAATACTAGAACCCATACATCTGGTATATGGTGTTCATGTCCACATTTCTTAGTGGTTCGAAACTCCCAATAGTACTACAAATAGTTCTTTTAAAAGGGATAGAAACCTCTTTTAACAGAGCTAGAAAAAACGATGTTAATCACATCGAAGATAAAGGGGGTTCCTTTTATCATTACTAAAAAATTATGATAATGGCCTAGTTGTCTGTGATGTGATATTTATATAACAACACACCCACCAGTACCTGCACAACGCGCACACACACCACGTGCACAAAATATCACCTGCACAGAGCACACAAGAACAAAGCAGCAGACATAATGTTTTGTCAAAATATGATATATACATTAAAAATAATGTTTTATATAATTAAATTTACAATTATCCAACAAATAGTTAAAAAATAATTTTTCATCCTTTGAAATCTGTGACCCCCTCTCAAAAATGTCTGTCCATGGAATTAGTTGTCGAAAAAATAATCCCAACTCAAGCAAAATGTTCCACCTACATAAGAAATAAAATATTATGTTAGTGATACTGTAAAGATATAAATTAAATATTAATATGAACGAATACATTAAGAAAATGTCAGTTTTTAATAAAAAATGAACATTTTGAGTTTAACATGTCACACCATGCATCGTATTGAGGTGGGATTGATTTCTACACATCAAAAATGAGTTATGGATCATTGTTCTAAACTATGAAAACAATACGAATGAGTTTTCTTGGTTTTGGGAATGTCCCTTATTCCTTTACTAAAATTAATATCAAATTAAAATGAAACATTTGGATTTATACCAGTTGCATCATTCGTCGGATGGAGGCGTGGTTGATTCCGACACACCAAAAATGACTCATGGATCGTTATTCTAATGTATCCAAACAATCTGAATGAATTTTCTCAGTTTTTAGTATGTCAGTTGATTTTTTTTACTAAAATATTATTTCAATCCAAAAAACACACATTTTGAGTCATATAGGTCTCATCGTGTGTCGGTTTGAGGTGACACTACTTTATACACGTCACAAAGGTCCTACGAATTTCTCTCCTAAATTACTAGGACAATCGTAGGGTGTTTTATTGGTTTTCAATGAGTGAAATGTTTTGAGCTAAAATTTCATTTTAAAATTGATAACGGTCACTTTTAGTCATACTGGTCAAAATGTGCATCAGATTGAGGTGTGGTTGATTTCTACACATCATAAATGACATATGGATCATTATCTTAAAGTATCAAAACAATGTGGATACGTTTACTCAATTCTCAGTATGTCACTTGTTCTCTTTTACTTAAATTAATGTCAATTTAAAATAAAAACACAATTGAATTTATACCAGTCACATTGTTCGTCGGATTGAAGTGTGGATTATAACTACACATCGCAATTGACTCATGGATCTTTTTTATAAAGTATCAAAATAATCCAAATGTGTTTTCTCAGTTTACAATATGTTAGTTGTGTTTTTTTTAATGAAATACAATTCCAAATCGGAAACACGCTTTTTTATGTCATATCGGTCACATCGTATGTCATTTTGATGTGATACTACTTCATACATGTAACGAAGGACTTAGGAATCAATTTCGTAAATTATTAATACAATCATAACGTTTTTTCTTCATTTTCAGTAAGTGATACGTTTTGAGCTAAAATGTAAATTTTAAACTGATAACAGACACTTTTAGATTTTATAGTCACACTGTGCATCATATTGAGGTGTGGTTGACTTATATACATCACAAATGACACATGGATCATTTTTCAGAAGTATCATGACAATATGGATGTATTTCCATGGTTTTCAGTATGTCACTTGTTCTTTTTAAGTAAACTAATGTCAATTTTAAATAAACAGACAGATTTGGTATATACCGGTCACATTCTGCACTGTATTGAGGTGGGATTGATTCCTACAAATAAAAAATGACTCATGTCTCGTTTTCCTAAATTATCAAAACAATAAAAATGCATTTTCTTTGTTTTCACAATCCTAGTTGTGTTTTCTTACTAAATTTAATGTAATTTTTAAACAAAAAGAGAAAATTTGAGTCATAATGATCGCACTGTGCGTCAGATTGAGGTGCGGTTAATTCCTCCACATCAAAATTGACTTATAGATCATTCTCCTAAATTATCAAAACAATATGAATGTGTTTTCTCAGTTTTTAGTATGTTAATTGTTTTTTTACTAAAATATCATTTCAAACTGGAAACATGCATTTTGAGTCATACTGGTCGCATCGTGCATTAGTTTGATGTGAGACTGCTTCACACACATCACAAATAACTTATTAATAATTTTCATAAATTATGAATACAATAAGATTTAGATTGCTTTTTTTTCAGTGAGTCACACATTTTGAACAAAAATGTAAATTTTAAACTGATAACAGACACTTTTAGTCATATCGGTCACACTGTTCATCGGATTGAGGTGTGGTTGATTCCTACACATCACATGTCACGAACTGAATTTGGTCGACATTAAAACTGGAACCTGACCCAGTCCATGGAAAGTACTGAAGGGAATTCCCTATCCCCATGGGATGGTACAAGTGACTGGGTATCATAAATATTGTTTTGGGAACGATTTACCCGAGTATGGATGCAAAAAACAACAATAAACAATCAATAAACTGAATCTAAAAATTAATGCCAAAAAATCCTTAAATAAAATTCAGAACTAAATTTATGTGTCTAAACATTACACAAGAGGTCCAAAGATTCAATAAATTAGAAACAAACAGCCCATGGAACACCACATAATAAGGGTTCATCACCTGTGAGCAATCTCCAAAACACCACATGTAAAGACCTGTAAATTTCAAGGAAATCTTCATTCCTAATTCTTTGTAATTTTACGAGTTTTTAGATTTTGACGGCACCTGATTCCGAGGCCCGGTGAGCCCGGAATCAATTTCGGAAGTTTAGCTTGGGTACGTTCAATGAACGAACGAGTGGGTTTTTCGATCTTTTGAAGCGGTACTCAGAATTGAAATCTGAGGGCACCGATTAATCCGCAGCCCCAGTAATTGCTTAATGTGACCTTTACCGCAGTTTCATTTTCTCAGGAGGATAAGTTAATTTTTTTAGATTAAATAAGAAGTGAATAAAATTGTGGAACAATTTTATTCTATATCTAAGGTGGTTATATCCTACATGGGGGAGTTGGGGTGGGAACCACAAGCACCTAACTACCCATGTGAGGATATATGTGAGTTGGGTCCCACAAAATCCCCATCCTTTCACATTCCCTATACTCATTTTTAAACCCCCTTCTTTAATTCATAACTCCCCTTGTTTTCAATTCCTAGCTGTCTTTAAACTCCCCCATTGAAGTTAAAAACTCTCCCATTTATGAGACCTCTCACCTCCTCCTCTCTCCCTCTTAAATTCTCAACAACTCCCCTAAATTAATGAGGACTCTTCCTCTCCCTCTCTCACATCATTAAAACTTTCCAACCTATCACTTAATTAATGAAACAACTCTTGATTTAATTAATTAAGTGAAATGGATTTTGAATTTTAAAATGCATGGAAAGTTAAATTAAAATAAGGGGTGTCCTTATTTTAATTGGTTTTGGCTTATTGTGTGGGAGGAATTTTTGGGAGAGAACTCTTATGGAGAAAATGAGGATTTCTCATTTGCTAAAGAATGCCAACTCTCCGATGAAGAACATCAACTCGGTGACCACTGTTCTTCATCCTCTTCTTCCTCCGTGGCAAGGGAAGAGACACCGACATGGGAACTCGCTAGCGACGGTGCATCTTCTATTCGTCTCTCCAAGAAAAAAGAGGAGATGTCACTTCCTCGGGTGCACACCGAAGACGACAGAAATTGAACCTTCATCCACGACACTTGTCAACCGCAAACCTTATTCTAGGTAGGGGTAATTTATGTTGGTTTATTTTTCTCGACCTTCAACGTTCTTTTCATGAATGAATGTTATGCCAAGTGTTATCAATATAGCGTGGGGAGGGGTTCGGATCCCACGAACATGGTCAATCCTTCCCCCTTGTGAATCTTATTTAATGACGAAAACATGGAAAAGAGGTGGTGGCGACGAAGACAACGAACGAAGGCCGCGCTACCGGCGGCCTCTGTGAACCGCGCCGCCGGCCAAGCGGCACCCGACCCGCGACTTGCCGGTGCGCTGCCCGCTCTACGCCGACGCGCCCCCTGGCTTGCCCGGCGGCCTGCCCGACGCCCTACCGGTGGCCTGCCCGGCATCCCGGCGCCCTACCGGCACCCCGTGGAGCCCTATCCAGTGCTCTGTTGTGCTTCCCGGTGCGCCCCCATGCACTTCCCGGTGTCCGGCCCCCTGGCCAGCACCCACGCACCCTACCCGGCACAACGACACTCTACCGGGTGCACCCGCGGCCCGCGCGGCCTGCCGTTGGCACCCGACCGTCGGCCTGCTGAACCGACACATGGCGCCCCCGCAATGTCTCTAGGAGAACTAGCCCGGTCTCCCAGGCTGAGTTACCGAGTCACCTATGTGGTGACTAACGGGCCGAATCGCCCTCGCGGTCCGCTGGGTCGGGCCCTACGGACCGGGACAAGGCATAGCGGGTTGACCCACCCAATGGGCTGGGTCAGACCCAACGAGACTAACTGGGTCAACCCAGACTGGGTCGGCCCAGTTTGGGTTGGGCCGAGTCAGTCTGACCCGGTCGGACCGGACTCGGGCCCTTTACCGACATATTACTTTCTTGGGCCATATATTTGGCACCGGACGTCTGTTTAATGAACCTTCAGCGGCGCTGGTATTCTTAGAGCTTTTTCCGACCCTTTGGATATACCCCAAGGATGTTCGGGGTATAGTTGAAATGCTTTCAAGTTGGTTCATTCATGAAACCAATCGGGCCCTCGGAGCGAAAACACTTCTAACTTGAGCTCTAGACGTCCAATTGACGTGTCGTCGACTTTGTTGGATTTCTCTTGATGAGACAGTTCTTTTGGCATACTTCACCTGAGTTTTGGACACAGTTGGAGTAAGGCCGGGTTGGATTGTACCCAAAATCCAACCGGGCCCCTGGAACGGAAAGGCTAATAACTCACAGACCGGGCGTCCAATTGACGCGTCGTCTGTTGCATTGAGACCCCTTTGACGAGGCGGTCCTTTGAGATACTTCTTCATGGGACTTTGTGATACTTGGAGTATCAACCAGTAGCTTGTGGAGCGGATCCTCCTGGAGACGAGCGTACGGAGTATAGAGACCTTGTAGCTGGCTAAGACCTGATGACTACTTTTCCGATTCGAGTCAGAGTGACTTGACTAGCCCAGTGGGGAGCACTACTGTGTTTGGGTGGCAGACCCACAGTGGGGAGCACTGCTGTTTTTGGGTGGAAAACCCACGGTACTCAACAGAAGGAGTACCTCTGCAGGCTACTGGGGGAGCACTACTGTGTTTGGGTGGCTGACCCCGGCGGGAAGCACTACTGTGTTTGGGTGGCTGACCCACAGTACTCTCCAGGAGGAGTACCTCAAGAGTCTAAGGTTAGTGAGTAGCGCCTCGAAGTCGTGACAGGATCACTGTACTCGACAGAGGAGGAGATTTTCAACAGTTTCAGTTTCAATAATGAATATAATAGTTTGAGCTGAGTCAATGACCTTTGTGTTTACATCATGATTGAGATGGGTTACTTGATAACATAGGTATATGTATGGGAATATACCTAAGTAAAGGTTATCTGTTGAGATCTTTATTTGTGGTTTATCCTTCTTAGATTTTAGTGATACCTTGAGAGTCTCGGGGTCCCTACTGAGTATCGTTATACTCACCCCTGCACGGGCTACGCCCGTACCTTGTTATGTTGGTTGTAGACGATAGACATCATTGATCATGGTTGAGTCTTTTTGAGTTGGACGGTACCCGGAGGTGGATCTCACGACGAGTCGGTACCCGGAGGAGACGGACGGATGGACGGTCGGACGCGGAGTGCTGAGGAGGAAATTTGTACCTACCCTTCAGGTCGGATCCATGGTGGACGATCCAGGAGCTTCTTGTCACCTTTCATCTTTTTTACTTTGAGTTGTACTTTAATTTCAGTTGTAGCGGTACCTTTCAGTTGGGATTGTATTTCCGGCCCCTTTGTACATTCATCAATTTCGATACTCTTATACTTAGTGTTTTCTTCTTCTTGTACTCTGGTTGTGTTTTTGTTTACGTTTATAAAGGAAATGACTTCCCGGTTATAGGGATTTATTCCTTTGCTGCTAGTCGCCAGCCCCTGGCCTATGGAAGGCGGGCTTGGTGTAGTTCGGACACGGACCCCAGGGGACGGGTCGTGACAAATTGGTATCAGAGGACGTCGGTTCTACCGCAAAACTTGACCTCTGATATTTTCTTTCTGTGAAGCAATAGTGTTAAGAGTACTAAGTGTGGTTTTCAGTTCAGGGATTCCAGTGTTTGTGCGGGCAGCCGACGTATCCATACACCAGGACCCTGACTTCTGATTTCTGACTCATTACACGAAAACACTTATTGCGTGTGTGTTTTCTTCTGATGGTACTCTGATTGGGTTTTTGTTTTCCTTTATAAAGTAAACGCCTTCCCAGTTATAGAGATTTATGCCTTTGGAGCTAGTCGCCAGCCCTTAGCCTATGGAAGGCAGGATTGGGGTAGTTACAACACGGGCCCCGGGGGACGAGTCGGGACACCACACCATGAAGGAAACTCACAACCCGAACCACCATCACGCAAGGCCTTGCCTTTAACTGTGTCAAACATGATCAAGTCTACTTATATAAAAGGGGTGTAAGTAGGGTTTGATCCTAATCCCAATAGGATACCACCCAAAATATTCCATATAGTAAGAAACACATGATAAAAATAATCCACCTTTTAATAAACAAGAAATGGTGGACATAATTTCTAAAGAATGAAACATTTAAAAGAAAATAGTTTTCAAATGAAAATTTCAATGATTAAACAAATTTCAGTAAAACATGTATACTACATAATTTTCCATCCAAACAGACCATATTAAAATGATAAATACCCAATAGTGAATGAGCATTAATCTCAAGAACACCCCTAGGAACTAGTTAGTTTTGGGCTCCATGTACCTCATATATCAGGGTAAAGTGACCATAACCTTATCAGTTATCTTTATCAATCCAGTAGTAGGGAACATAACCATAACCTAGTGGTCCCAAATCATCATCATTATAGTTTTTTAGTGTTTTAATTGTTCAACTTTCTATGTGAATCATGGACAAAACCACTTTGGATCGCTAGCGTACTAGTACACATCTTCCCACCTAGATACATGGGCTTCCCCCATTGTGCTCAATCAATTTACATATGTTACAAAAATACAATAGCACCTAAAAAAATCCATTCTTTTCAGAAAAATTCAAAATAGTATCCGCACATGATTTTCCCACTTTATATAACACAATTAACCACTTAGAATTTCCATAAAACAATTTCAATAAATGTAACCAAACTTTGCACATAAAATTCAACTAAAATACCTCTTTGAAAACCCAATTCCCACCAATATTACCCCAAAATAGAATTATTAGTATTAAATCATTTTAGTAAAACCATTACATGAATTATAAAATATCCACAAGTGGTACAACATGGAACACACGTGTAAAACACCCATTTTCACACAAAAATGACATTTAAAAATAAATTGTTTAACAGATTATTTCAAAAATAATTTTCAAAACAATAAAAATTAAGGATTAGTATGCTAAAAATAAAAAACAAACAAGGATAACACGTCTATTAGTGCTTACACATGGAATCCCCAACCAGAAGTTTCAAAAATAGCAAATCCTTGTGTGAAAGTTCAACTGCACCACCACCGCACCACAAGGGTGTTAAATCAAAACTACAACCACAATCTCCAAATAATAAAACCAATATAAAACCCTAGGTTTAAATCCCAACATTCTGGACATTAGTAACATCAAGTAAAAAATAATAAACCCTAAGAAAATGGGAGGAGGAAGGGAGGAAACCCACTTACTTGAGAGATCTTGAAGAAATCATCCCAAATACCCCAATAGGTGAATCTCCAAGCAGCCAAAATTGATAAAGATTCTTGAATAAGGATGATGAGGTCAATTGGGGACATAAATGGGAGGAAATAGTAAAAAATGAATGATTTATGAATGAAAAAAATTACCTTCTCAAATCTGGGAGATTTGAGAAACATTGAGAAATTGTGACGTACTCTACGATGGATATGAGCTGAAAAGGGGAAAAATGGAACATGTGGGGAGCCTATGTAGAGACCCCAAAACTAAATGTACATGGACACTACATTACTTTTTCGGAATACATAATACATAAAAAAACCATCACTTAAGAACCGTAATAGTTTAGTGTCTTTGGAAACTCTAAACATAATCTTCTAATCATGGTGAAAGATCTTCAACATCTCTCAAAAAGATCTTCCTCGTTTGTTTTCTTACCTAAAACCATTATTTTTATCCTGTGGAAAATAAAACATATAAAGGGTGAGCTCAAATGGTCAGTAAGGGTAAGCATAGACAAACCATATACAATTGAACTTAAAAACATGAACATAATGTTTAAACATCAAAATCTTGAGAAATGACATAAAACACGGAAGTACATAAGGCATAAATCACAATGGAACATCAATAATGATAAAATAGCATGGGAATAAAACATGTAATTATTTAAAACCATTAATCACATTATATTATTTCCATAGTATCCAAGGCATTGCTGCCAAGACCATGTTGGTGGACAAAGTCCCTTACTAAATCGAGTTCACTCCTCATTCCAGTCCTGTATCACTGAACCAGATTAACTTTACATTCCAGCCATGTCTATATCATGAGATATAAATCTTTACCCAATTCATTTGAGGTAGATATATGTCCCACCCATCTCATAATTAAATCATTCTTACTTGTGCCACAAAATCATAAATCATACATCATAGCATAACCCAAGTAATAAATTGGAATTCTTAAACATCATGCCATCATAACATAATCCATATAAAACAAATGGATATCATTTCATCATAAGAAGAATCGTACCATGTAAATAATAGATACATTATACTTGAAACATAATCATAATAAATTAATTCATTTTAGATGGAAAATAGTTTTGATAAAACACTTGAAATGAATTCTTGAGGAAAATATCCTTTCTTTTTCAAAATCATTTTCTTTTCAGAAAATGCCATGAAATTTTAAAAGAAAAAGATTTTATTGAAAATATACATGAAATATTGTAGAGGAAGCTTCATTAAGAAAATGTGTTATGAAACCTTAAAAATCTATTCATGCCGTATAAGTTAAAAAAATTATTCTCGTACTTTTGTCGAAAAAGTCAAAAGGTACCACGTATGGTAAAGAATAGAAAGATTCCTTCCATAACACAAAGTAAAAGTAAAATAGGGGTAAACATGACATTAAACATACATGGAAGAATGAAAAACATTTTATGGACATTGATGAAAATATAACCCCAGTAAATACATACGTATAAACAATCTCAGATAAAAATGAGATTGCAAATTATCCCTTACCGTAGGTCCAATTTATTCTGTATGTGCCTGAAACTCTTTTATAGTGGGTTTAAAACTATTATTAACTTTTAGAAGAACCATTATAATATTTATGATATCATATATGATTCACTTATGACTTTATATTACCCGTTCTTTTGTCAATTCCATGTTAAAGCAGCGTTTTGGGTAAAATCATTTCATTTATCGTACGTGTTTGGACTTGTTGTTCTTGATATTGTTACTTATTTCATGATATAATTACTTCAATAATTTGAAACATGATTTATATATCATATATATTCAGGATATATATGTATATAATAGATAGATAAATGAAATGAAATACACCGTTCATGGAGACGGTACACCGTACGTTTGCATGAACGCTGTTTTAATTTCCTTATTGAATTGAATGAAAGTAAATGAAATATACATAAATCCAGTAGCATTATTATGTAATATGTTACATTATTACTTATTATATATATTTACATTATAATCAGTCTCGAATGGATAACTTGGAGAATGAATCTCATCGCTTTGTGGAGATGGTAGTCCATACGTACGCACGAGCGACGATATCATTCTTTTGATATTAAAATCGTATAAAATTGGATGGTATATCATATATAAAGAATCATAATAATTTTATATTTTATATTTATATCATTTATACTCATTATTATACCCGTCCAAACGATGAAATGTTTTAATAACAAACTACACCACGATGTGGAGATGGTAAGCCGTACGTACGCACGTGTGGTGACTTTTTCATTCATAGGATGGATAAAATAACTAATATGGTTGTAACATTATTATAATAACATCACATTATATAGAATATACTGGAGTTATTATTTTATAATGGAAACAACAAATAAGGAGGAAGTGGAAGAAGAATGGAACTTGAAATAGGTGGTGAGATATTTACCTCTTCTTTGGGTTCTTCCTTTTGATTTGATCAAAAGGGCTCCTTAGGTTGGATTTATAACTAAAGGAAGGCCTCTAAGATGAGAGGGGGATAGTTTAGAGGGTATTTGGGCCGAGTTTGGCCAAGAAAAAATGGCTTAGAAGTTGTGAATTAGAGTGAAGGTGGAGTGCCCTTTTATAAGAGGTATGAGGGTCACCTTAGGAAAAACATAAACTATTATTTTATAATAAAGTCATATTCGGTTTATAATGGATCCAAAGTGACTTATTTTGAATTTAAAGTGGGTATGGGTCGAAATCCTATCAACCAATAGGTTTTATACAAGTTTAAGTTACCATTTTAACCTTATCATTTAGATTTAACTCTAAGTTAAATAATTTAACTTTTACCGTGTCTTCTTGTTTTCTTAAACTATATGGTTAATAAACTTACTATAAACTAACAATAGAACCCCAATTGATTTATTAATGTCATATATATTAGTATATAAGTCATTTGTTCTAACCTTATATTTTTAGGACTATTATATCAATTCATAATATAATATTTGTTTTGAAAACTATTTGATGTCAATTTTGACACTATTTGGTATTTTGTTTTTTGTTAAATTCCTAACAGCATTATTACTTCAAAAATAATTCTTATAATCAACCCTAATATGTTATATTACACTATAAAATTATTTTAATTCATAAGAAGTCTCAAATTACATTTATTTGGGTATTTATAATATCAATTATGTTAATATTTCATTAATAAGGTAATTGTTGTATCATCATTGTGTCATTAACAAATTAAATTATTTAATATATAAAAATTATAAATAAAATAGAATTATGTAGGAAATATTTTTATATTTATAATTAATATTTATAGTTGAATTTATCTTTTTTATAACCCTAAATTAAAAATGTTTTAGTTATTAAACATTGATTTTAACTCTTTTAACTCTTCTTTGAATTAAATAATAATATATGTCATAATCTAATCCAAGTGGACCTAAAGGGTCATATTTTATAACTAAGGTTGTTTTTGGTCAAATTAAACTTATCCAATAGAATTATGACATGTGTTAGGGTAAAATTAATATCATCTTTACCCTTAACTACCCTATTTACTTTTAACCGTGGCAAATAAAAGTAAAAAGTTACTATTCACCAAAAATTATTTTCATCTCATTGAACCACATTTTACTTAATTATATCAATCGTGTCTCTTGGAATTTTGAAATTTAACTCACAGAAGTGGTAAAATTATGTTTTATGTAAATTTGTAAATGCTCCTAGGTGGTAGGTAAAAGACGGTAAAAAGTTCAATAACATTTTTATATATCTAAAATTATTATAAAATGAATCCAATTAATTTCATTGAAATTATATAGGTATTATGTATCTCATTTGACCTAAAATAAATTTAAATAAAATAAATAATTATTTAAATAAAAATTCAGTTTTAAACAATAACTTAGTGTTTTTTTCACTATTCATCAAAAATTGTAAGTTTTCAGAAAAATACAAAAAATTCACCCTAGGCTAATTTCGATATTCCGAATTCAAAAATGAAGTCCATTTTGAAAGATAAAATTTATAAAATTTCAAAAATTGGGTATTACTATTCATAACGGCTAGTTTATATAATATTTTAATAACATATTGTTGTTTAGTGAAACGCGGTACTGCGTACAACACATGCTATCAAGGAAGGTCGTTATTGCGTGTAATGTAAGCCAAGTCAGGGTTGCGTGTAGTGCAAGATTCATTTGTTGTTGCGTATAACATAATCCAACCATATTTCATTTATACATTAAATATATATATATATACACTCAATGTTGCATATAATCACTTCTATCAAACAAACATGAAATTGTGTATAACACGATCCAAGAATAGAGTTTTGTATACTGCAAGATAATATGGTGTTGTGTATAGTGCAAGATAATCATGGTGTAGCATACAACACAAGAAATCAAATAAATTAAAAAAATAATACTTCTTATAAAATCTCGGGGTGTTACATTCTACCCCCCTTAAAATGAATTTCGCCCTCGAAATTCGTCAGGGTTATAAATTGTTTACTACTTTAAAGTTTCTTTCATAGAAACCCACATCGTAAAAAGGAATACTAAAACTTAATATTAAAAACTGAAGTATGAAATGTAACGATTACCCAAAGTAACTCATCACTGGGTTTCCACATAGAAGAACATATGTGAAAATATGGATATGGAAGGAAAATCTAACCATCATGTTCTGATTGAGAGTGGTAGAGAACATGGCTATGAAAAATACAATAATAAAAAATCTATAAATTTGTGATGTTCTAAGGTACCATCTAATTCATCAGATATGAGGGCACTCGGACAACATTTTTGGCTTTCAAGATGATTTCCCTAATGTTGAAGAATTTTCCGATCAAAATAAATACATACATGATTTTGGTACAATCTCACCATTGCTCATGCCTTGAACAATTTACACTTAATATCTTAAAGAAATGAAGTTGATTTTGTCTTTCGTAAAGTGTTAGTTGATCATGCGATAGAATGATAGGTCATTCCATCTGTCTCAAAAAAAAAAGGTTAGAAAAAGTTATATACATAAGTCCATCTATGGTGAGATTAATCGTATATGGTTTCAAAAAATGGACTTATACTTAATATATCATTCTTCTTAATAAAATAAAACTAGTTTCTACTAACCAGGGACTTCCTGTAGGACAGTGGTAGGCGATAAAGGCCTGTTGCACTTCGGTTGTGGGTTCAATTCCCACAGCCTTGTCCGACGCGACAGGTTGTCGCCTATCCTGGAGGTTGTCCTTTTTCTAAAACTACATCATTATAACATTCCATCAATAATATCAAAAAAGGTTCTAGCCTTAAACAATTCTAACTTATTTCCAACATAATCCGTTTCAAATCTTTAGGCTTATCCAAAATACTTTTGTCCAAGATCATAGTACAGTGAAAACAATTACTAGAAATGTCATATACCGAGCATGTGAATACCATTATTTATCACTGATATATCTTGTTGGTTACATTCCAATCATGTGAATACCTTAATCATGTATTCCAATTGAAAATGAATACCCATTGAACCATAGTGAAAACATGAATACTGTCAAAAGATAACTCTTTCCACATACCAAAATCCCAAAATTTCGATATACTCAAACCATAATATCACTTTGTCCTTATATCAGTCAGGAGCTCATGAATACTATCATACATATTATTTTCTCCTTATCCCTTCATTATGCGCATTTCATTTGCTTTCTGAAAACATTTCAATCAATTTTCATGGTTACCAGTTCCATATAATTATTGAAAACCAATACATAGATATTTTAAAATTCCACGATACCATAAATGAGATTCCACAACATTATCTCGAAATCCCGTTACATAACCACTTATTCATTCCACCACATCATTGTCATACTCAACATCACAAATAGTGATCCCATGTGAATTCCCTTTATCCTTTTCCTTAAATGGTTTCTCACGTCGAACATCATTAACCCTTGGATTAGGGCATTGATTAGCATAATGCCCCATTTCCTTGCACTTGAAGCATTGAAGTGTTAGTGGATCATTCTTTGGTATCTTTTATCTATTCACATAATTAGCTACCTTTTTCCCATTACTTCGACACTCAACTAGTCGATGACCTTATTTTCCACACTTAAAACATTTTATAGTTCTTTTTAGGCAATCTCCACCATGCTTCTTTCCACACTTTGATCATAAAGAAACATTCATCTTCTTTTTACAATTGTTCTGAGATTTCTCCTTGAGCTCCATCTTTTGTTTTTTGTCAAAAACATAATAAGGATATGTAACACCAACTTCCAGTTCTATCTTGATAGCACAATGCACAATTTCTTTATAGCTACTGAAGTCTCTTATAGCTAATGCCCTTCGAAGACTTCGTTTTAAGCCCCTGAAGAATCGATTAACTTTACTTTCATGTTGGATGATAAAGTTAGATTCATACCTTGAAATCCTAGTCAAAATCACTTCGTATATACCAATAGATTCATCATCCTTTTTCTTATGCTCGAGGAAATCCTTTTTCATCATTGTTCGAAGAATATGAGGGAAGTACGTATTGAAAAACAAGTTCTTGAACTCGTCCCATTCCATGGATTCAATTTCATCTTGGGGACATATATTCTTAATTCGAGTCCACCACTAGTCTGCTTCACCTTCTAAATGGTAAACAGCCAGAATGACTTTTTCATGTTCCGAACATCGAAGTATGGAAAATATCTTTTCAATGGAACTGATCCATTGTTCAGCAACAAGTGGATCATAAGACCCACTGAAAGAAGGTAGACGTTTCCGCATGAAGGACTCAATAGAATATTTTTCTCTTATCTACTCATTTGGAAGTCCAGGATAATTCATAGCATGTGTAAGTGTATCAATATAATTTAATTACTCCATCTCCCATAACATTGGTTTATCAAGGAGGAAAATTATTGCATTTCCCATTACATTGATCAGCACGGTTCCTTAGGGTTCTAGCCATCGTCTAAAACCCAAAAAGAATTGTGTGAGGGGAAACAATCATGCTAGGTAAAACAACCTAATAAAGGGGGATTACCTTCAATATCCAACATCTTAGGTTTAATTCTATGATCGTTACCGTAATTCTAGGACTATAACCTATACTTATACTTAACCTTAGGGACATCCCTAGACATACCATAGAAATATATCTAGGGATCTCACTAAAGTTTTCACATCCTAGTTTCCAAAGGTTAAATAAACCTTTCCTCTGCTACCAACTTTAGAGACCCCAAAACTTGACATACATGGACATTGAATTACTTTTGAATAATACTTAATACATAACAAAAACCAACACTCAAGGATCGTAATAGTTTAGTGTCTTTGGAAACTCAGAACATAATCTTTTAATCATGGTGGAAGATCTTCAACATCTCCCATAAAGATCTTAGCCTTTTGTTTTCTTACCTAAAACCTTTATTTATATCCTGGGGTAAAGAAAACATATGAAGGGTGAGCTCAAATTCTCAGTAAGGGTAAGAATAAACAAACCATATACATTTGAACTTAAAAACATTAACATAATGTTTAAACATAAAAATCTCGAGTAATGACATAAAACATGGAAGTACATAAGGCATAGATCATAATGGAACATCAATCATGATAAAATATCATGGGAATAAAACATTTAATTGTGGAAAACCATTAAGCACATGATATGATTTCTATAGTAGCCAAGGCATTGCGGCCAAGAACATCTTAGTGGACAAAGTCCCTTACTGAATCGAGTTCACTCCTCATTCCAGTCCTGTATCACTGAACCAGATTAACTTGCCATTCCATCCATGTCTATATCGTGAGATATAAATGTTTACCCAATGAAATGGAGGGATATATTGGCCCCACCCATCTCAAAATGAAATCATTCTTACTTGTGCCATAAAATCATAAATCATACAACATAGCATAACCCATGTAATAAATTAAGATTCTTAAACATCATGCCATCATAACATAATCTATATTAAACTAATGGATATAATTTAATCATAAGAATAATCATACCATTTAAATAATAGAGACATTATACTTGAAACACAATCGTACTAAATAATGTCATCTTAGATGGAAAATAGTTTTGATAAAACACTTGAAATGAATTCTTGAAGAAAATATCCTTTCTCTTTCAAAATCATTTTCTTTTCACAAAATTCCATGAAATTTTAAAAGAAAAGTATTTTGTTGAAAATATTCATGAAATATTGTATAGGAATCTTCATTAAGAAATGGCGTTATAAAGCCGTATAAATCCATTCATGTCGTATAAGTTAAAAAATTATTCTCATACGTTTGTCGGAAAAGTCAAAAGGTACCACGTATGGTATAGAAAAGAAAGATTCCTTCCATAACACAAAGTATAAGTCAAATAGGGTTCAACATGACATTAAACATACATGGAATAATAAAAAACATTTTATGGGCATTGATGAAAATATAACCCCAGTAAATACTTACGTATAAACAATCTCAGATGAAAATGAGATTGCAAATTATCCCATACCATAGGTCCAATTTCTTTCTTATGTGTCTGAAACTCCTTTATTGTGGGTTTAAACATATTATTAACCTTTATAATAACCATAATAATATTTATGATATCATATATGATTCACTTATGACTTTATATTACCCGTTCTTTTGTCAATTCCATGTTAAAGCAGCATTTTGGGTAAAATCGTTTCATTTATCGTACGTGTTTGGACTTGTAGTTCATGATATTGTTTCTTATTTCATGATATAATTACTTCATGAATTTAAAACATTATTTATATATCATATATATTCAGGATATATATGTATATAATAGAGAGATAAATGAAATGAAATACACCATTCATGGAGATGGTAGATCGTACGTACGCATGAACGCTGTTTTCATTTCCATATTGAATTGAATGGAAGAAAATGAAATATACATAAATAAAGTAGCATTATTATGTCATATGTTGCATGATTACTTATTATATATATACTTTATAATCATTCTTGAATGGCTAACAAGGAGAATGAATCTCATCGCGTTGTGGAGACGGTAGTCCGTACGTACGCACAAGCGACTATATCATTCTTTTGATATTAAAATTGTTAATAATTGGATGGTATATCATATATATAGAATCATCATAATGTTATATTTTTTATTTATATCATTTATACTCATTATTATACCCATCCAAATGATGAAATGTTTGAATAACAAACTACACCACAACGTGGAGACGGTAAGCCGTACGTACGCACGTGTGGTGACTTTTTCATTAATAGGATGGATAAAATAAATAATATGGTTTCACCATTTTTATAATAAAATCACAATATATAGAATATACTGGAGTTATTATTTTATAATGGAAACAACAAATAAGGAGGAAGTGGAAGAAGAATGGAACTTGAAATAGGTGGTGAGACATTTACCTCTTCTTTGGGTTCTTTCTTTTGATTTGATCAAAAGGGCTCCTTAGGTTGGATTTCTGACTAAAGTAAGGCCTCTAGGATGAATGGAGGATATTTTAGAGGGTATTTGGGCATATTTTGGACGATCCAAATGGCTTAGAAGTTGTGAATTAGAGTGAAGGGGGAGTGCGCTTTTATAAGAGCGGTGAGGGGCACCTTAGGAAAAACTTAAACTATTATTTTATAATAAAGTCATATTCGGTTTATAATGGATCCAAAGTGACTTATTTTGAGGGAAAAGTGGTTATGGGTCAAAATAATATCCACCAATAGGTTTTATACAAGTTTATGTTACCATTTTAACCTTATCATTTAGATTTATCTCTAAGTTAAATAATTTAACTTTTACAGGGTCTTCTTGTTTTCTTAAACTATATGGTTAATAAACATACTATAAACTGCCAATAAAACCCCAATTGGTTAATTAATGTAATATATATTATGATATAAGTTTTTTGTCCGAATTGTATATTTTTAGGACCACTATATCAATTCATAATATAATATTTTTTTTAAAAACTATTTGATGTCAATTTTGACACTATTTGGTATTTTGTTTTTTGTTAAATTTATAACAGCATTATTACTTCAAAACAAATTCTTATAATCAACCATAATCTGTTATAATAACCTAGAAAATTAGTTTAACTCATAAAAATTCTCCTATTACATTTATTTGGTTATTTATAATATCAATTATGTTAATATTTCATTAATAAGGTAATTACTGCATCATCATTGTGTCATTAATAAATTAAATTATGTAATGTCTAAAAATTATAAATAAAATACCATTATGTAGGAAATCATTTTAAATTTCTAATTAATATTTATAGTCGAATTTATCTTATGTATAACATTATATTAGAAATTTTTTAGTTATTAAACATTGATTTTAACTCTTTTAACTCTTCTTTGAATTAAATAATAATATATGTCCTAATCTAATCCAAGTGGACATAAAAGGGTCATATGTTTTTCCTAAGGTTGTTTTGGGTCAAATTATACTTATCCAATAGAATTAGTACATGTGTTAGGGTAATAGTAATATCATTTTTACCCTTAACTACCCTATTTACTTCTAACCGTCGTAAATAAAAGTAAAGAGTTACTATTCACCAAAAATTATTTTCATCTCATTGAACCACATTTTAAATACTGATATCAACCATGTCTCTCGAATTTTTAAAATTTAACTCACAGAAGTGGTAATATTAAGTTTTATGTAAATTTTTAAATTCTCCTAGGAGGTGGGTAAAAGACAGTAACAAGTTCAATAACATTTTAATATATCTAAAATTATTATAAAATGACTCCAAATGAATTACATTGAAATTATATAGGTATTATATATCTCATTGGACCTAAAATAAATTTTAATAAAATAAATAATTATTTAAATAAAAATTTAGTTTTAAACAATAACTGAGTTTTTTTCACTATTCATCAAAAATTGAAAGGTTTTAGAAAAATACCAAAAATCACCCTAGGCTAATTTTGATATTCCGAATCTAAAAATGAAGTCCATTTTGAAAGATAAAATTTATAAAATTTGAAAAAGTGGGTATTACTATTCTTAACGGCTGGTTTATATAATATTTTAATAACATATTGTTGTTAAGTGAAACATGGTATTGCGTACAACACATGCTATCGAGGAAGGTCATGATTGCGTGTAATGTAAGACAAGTCAGGGTTGCGTGTAGTGCAAGATTATTTTGTTGTTGTGTATAACAGAATCCAACCATATTTCATTTATACATTGAATATGTATATATATATACACTCAATGTTGCGTATAATAACTTCTATCAAACGAACATGAAATTGTGTGTAACACGATCCAAGAATAGTGTTGCGTATACTGCAAGCTAATACGGTGTTGCGTATAGCGCAAGATAATATTGGTGTAACATACAACACAAGACATCAAATAAATTAAAAAAAATACTTCTTATAAAATCTCAGGTTGTTACAGCCTAGAGTTATTGGGATCGAGTGAGTGTCGAAATCACCAAAAAAAATTAAAAATTGAATGAGATATAAAAGAAATAATTATTTTGACAAGTAATGGGCTCACGTGTTGGACCAAGGCCTAAATAAATCACCCACATTTTCCATGATAATGAGTTTCTAATGGATTCAAATAGATAAGGATGGTTTAATATGTCCGAAGATGCCAAGTGGGAAGTAGAATGGGTGAAAAATTTTAAAAAAGATGGAGATATAAAAGAAGAATTTTTTTTAAAAATCTGGAAATAGACTCACAGTTTGGCCCAAATCATGATGAAACCACCCCTTTCTCTGAAAATACATATGAAACCCCCACAAACAAAGAATTAATATAAATTACATGAAAATAACTTTAAAATAATTCATGGATGTGATAATTCTCTCCACCATAAAAATATTTTTCACTCAGAAAGTTTTCTTGAAGCCTGATCAAATAAGAGAAATAGAAACTGCTCTTCGACCCAAGACTTCTGCTCCCATGTTTCATGCTCCTCAGGATCATGCTGCCAGTGGAATCAAACCAAAGGAATATTCTCCCTCTAATGAATTTTTTCTTGGGAGTTCACAATTCTGACTATCCACTCAAACATTGATAAATTGGGATCTATCTCAAGTTCTCCCAAATTCAACACATGGGACAGATTTGGGTTGTACTTTTTCAACTGGGAGACGTGGAAGATTTCATGAATGGATCTCAAATGAAAAGGAAAATCCAAACTATATTCCAAATTTCCAATACGGTCGGTGATTTTAAAAGGAACAACATACTGCAACGTCATCTTCCCTTGCTTTCCCAAATGAGGATGGCCTGGTCACCCATAGAAAACTCTAAGTCTTGACTCCTATTGTCCGCATAATATTTATGGTGACTCTGAGCATTTTTATCATCTTGACCTTCTCAAACATTTCTTGAACAAGGCTCAGACCCAACACTGAAGTCTCACCTACCTCAGCCCAATATAGGGGGACCAACAAGGATGACCATAGAGCACCTTAAAAGGATCCATTTTAATCGAGTATTGGTAACTGTTTTTATAGGGAATTCATACCAATCCCAAATGGATATTCCAAGAACCTCAAAATTCCAAAACACATGCATGGAGAATGAACTCCGGTATCTGATTCGCCTACTCTTTCTAACCATCCGTTTGAGGATGGTATGTCATTATCATCTTAATATGAGACCGCAAGGCCTTCTGAAGGCCTTCCCAAAACTGAGAAGTGAAATGGGTGTATCTATCTAAGACAAAACCTCATGGAACACCCTGAAGCCTTACCACCTCTTGAAGATACAAATGGACCAACTCATCCACTTTTGTTTTATTTTTTATTAGAATGTTTGGGGTGATTTGGTCAAATGATCAATCAATTCCCATATAAAATTAATACCCCAAGGTGTATGATGAAATCCAATAATGAAGTCTCTAGTGACCTATTCCCACTTCCATGTAGGAATAAGTAGTGACTGGAGAAAACCGAAGGGCCTTTGGTGCTCTGCTTTAACCTGTTAACAAATATTACATCTCAAAATGAAGTCATCTATGTCTCATATCATACTTGGTCACTAGAACTGTTGAAGCACATCATAATAAATCTTGGTGGCACTAGGATAGATAGCCCACTGATATTGGTGGCTATCCTGCATCATCGCATTCTGTACAGATGACAGAACTACTGACCAGCCCTTGAATCAGAAGATTCCCCTAGGAGACGAAGGCCAATCAGAAGACATCTCCCCACCATATAGAAACTTCCTTGACCACTGACAAAGTTCATCACTGGGATTTTCTCACTGAATTAACTCTAAGAGAGAAGGAGTCAACTGAATTATTTCCTATAATACGCCTCCACTATACTCTTTGGTCTCCATATACATCTGAGCAAAGAGACCTATCATAGTCCACTCATCACTATACTTCCTCAAGGTTTGCGCTAGTACTTTTCTACTCAAAGCATCCAACACCACATTTCCCTTGCCCAGGGTATAGACAATGTTGAAGTCAAACCCCTACAAGTACTCTATCTAATGATGATGCCTCATATTTAGATCCTTCTACAAGAAGATTTAGGCCAATACTTTGTGATCATAGTAGACCATAAACTTCTCCCCAAAGAGGTAGAAACACCAAGTCTTCAAAGCATTCATCATAGCTACTAACTCCAAGTCATGGTTCAGATAATTCTTTTGGTGTGGTTAGAGTTTCCAAGAGCCATACACGACCACATGATCACCCTGTATAAGAACACACCCAAGACCCATACCATAATTGTTTCAATACACCACATATCCCTTTCTAGCTGCTGAAAAAATAAGAACGGGGGTAGTAGTCAACTGCCACTTTAGTTCCTAGAAGGATTCCTAACACTCTGGGCCCCATAAAAACATCATCCCTTTCTGGATGAGTGTGGTCATTGGATAAGCGAGGTGAGATAAATCCCCAGAAAACCACCTGTAGTAACCAGAAAGGCCGGCGAAACTTCTAATGTCTAACACATTATTCAGATTCTACCATGAAATAACAGCACTAATATTCTCAGGGTCTACCGAAACCCCCTACTCTGTGATCACATGCCCTAGAAACTTCACCTCCCTAATCCAGAATGTTCAATTGGACAAATTTTCATAGAGGCGTTGAACCCACAAAGGGTCCAACATGTTCAGAAAATGATGTTTGTCTTCCTCCTTAGATCTAGAGTAAACTAGGATGTCATCCATGAATACCACAATGATAGAATCAAGATTCCAATGGAACACCCTATTAATGAGTTCCATAAATATTTCTCAAGAATTGGTCAATACGAAGGGCATGACCATGTACTAAAAAAGGGAGTACCTACTTCGAAAGGCTTTCTTTGGGATATCTGACTCTTTCACACTGAGCTGATGATAACCAGAACACAAGTATACTTTTGAAAAACAATTTTACCCATTCAAATGATCAAAAAATTAATCTAGTTGAGGAAAAGGATACTTGTTCTTGACAGTTACCATTCTTAACTTCTGGTAATCAATACACAACCGGAGGGATCCTTCGACCTTTTTCGCAAAATGAAAAGGAGTTTCCCAATGAGATATGATCGGTCAAATGAATACTTTTTATTCTAAATTTTACACATGTTTCTTTAATTCCCACCTCTTGGTGGGGGACATATGATATAACTGAAGAGATATTGGTTGTGATCCTGGCACCAAATAAATTGATAACTCCATGTACCGCTCCAGAGGAAAAACTAAAAAATAATTTTCTAATACCTCTGAAAACTCATCTACTACACGAGGAAGTCCACCTTAAATATAACATCCATCATCCTCTAGTGTGACCGATGATAACTATTATACATGATTCACCAACTCTGGGAGTGGAGGTCCTGTGCGACCCAACCAAGGATCCAAATCCCCAAGGAAAACCTGACGACTCCCATCACGTGTCTTGAAACTGACCCACCACCTATAGAAATCGATGCGTGCTTGAAAGTGTACTAGCCAATCCATGATAATTATCACATAAAATAGATCCATATATAATAATCGGTGGTCCCATTCCATTCTAATAATTAACACAGAAAGTGCACAAGACAGGCACCTGAGACCCTTATCATTCTTCTTTCCCAGCATTGTCACCAACTCCATCGCAAAAGAAAAAACCTCAGTTGGAAAATTTATCTTGTTCACAAAATAGACATTGATGAATGAAACAGAGGGACCAGTATCAAAAATATTAACATCTATAAAAGATTCAATCAAAATGGTACCTTGGACTGTCGACAGTCCCGCCTTTGATCCTGATGGTGCCTGATCCACTTCATGAAGATTCCTAGTCTCTGCCTAAGAATGACCAATCGCATGTGGATTTACCATGAGCTGTCTCTGCCCAGATGATGAGATGACCCTTCCACTGCTGCCACCAAACCTAGATAATATCGTTCTAGATAGATCTGACTGAACTAACACCCCTCTAGAATCCACAGATCCTACCCACTCTGGAGTGAATATGAAATCCAAAAAAAACGTTGAAAGTGTCCCATACCTCCACACTGATAATAGGGATTCAAAGGAGATGTGCATGCTGGTAAGATGTTCCATAACCTCCCACATTAGTGACACACGACGGACCTCTCATGAGAATCCACTGAAGAAAACTACATGGAAGGTTGGCCTGAGCTACCACCTCCCTTCTTCCCCTGCTCCTCTCACTTCCTTTTCTTTTCATAATAAATTTCACTACCTATTATTGATAATATCCCAAAGAACCCATCACTTCCATTACGATTTATCTCCACCATGAAATCTCTATCAACCACTTCAGTATAGGGTTTCATATTGAACAAGAAGACGTGGGAATACATCTCTAGCCGAAAATGCCTCTCAAACTTCTAGGCCTTCATCTGCTCATTAGACACCATTTTCGAAGAATACCAGAAAAACTCAGAAAAAAGGGTTGGCATACCCCATTACTAGAAAGATCCCCCTAAAAAAGTTCCATAAACTCTCAAGATTGATCATATGCCAAAACTTCAGGGCAGTACTGGTCATTGAATATAACCTTGAAGTCCTTCCAGATCATATACTCATGCTTTCCATCTTGAAGCACTAATTCCCACCACATGTGGCTGGGACGCTCTAACCGAAAAGAGTAACATTTCACCCAGACCTCCTCAGTTGTGTCTAGGAACTCATACATATGCTCGATATTTTTGAGATACTCCTCTCATTCCTAGGGTTCTATGCTACCTTGGAAAACAGGAGGCTTATTTTTCAGAAACTCTACGACATTTTCCATCCTAGGGCTAGTCTCCTCTTCTCTAACAAGAGAGGGAATAAGAGTTGGTTTCTATATTATATATTAGAAAACCTGAACCACAACCACTACTAGACCCTGATCAACCAGTGAGGGATAAATCTCTCTTGATTCCTCCCATGGGTGCATGGGATCTTTTGGGGATGCACATCGCTACAAAAGGAACAATCACAAGATAAAACATAATTACAAAAATTATGGAAAAAAATCATCAATAAAATCAAATATAAATAATCAAATCACATTAATATAATAAAATAAAAAACTACTTGACCCCAACCCGATGTCCACGTGCAGTCTATAGCCCACACGTCTCACCTGGTAGTGAAGTCAAACAAACAATTCCAACATCCCATGGTGACTCGAGGTATGTCACGAGAGGTGTGGTCAAGACACCATACTTGCGACCAAAACATTGATCATCGATAGTCCTAGCTCCTCTGTAGCATGACTCATATAAAAATAATAATATAACCCAAAAACATTAACATCCACTGATACAATTTTTTCATGAACCGAGTCTTGTCTCCATTAAAACTTGCACTTGACCCAATCCATGGAAATTCTAAAATGGGATTCCCTATCCCAATGGGATGGCACAAGTTCTCTATTATTATACGGTTTGGTTTGGGAACAATTTATTTGAGTATGGATATATAAAACAACAAAAAGCAATCAAAAAACCGAATCTGAAAATTCATGCCAAAAAAGACTTAAATAAAATTAATAACTGAATACATGGGTCTCAACATGACACAAGAGTTCCAAAGATACATAAAATTAGCATAAAATATCCCAAGGAAGACCACATGACAAGGGGTCATCACCCACGAGACGTCTCCACAACATCACACCATGAAGGAAACTAACAACCTGAACCACCATCACCCAAGGCCTTGTCTTTACCTATGTCAAACATGATCAAGTATACATACACCAACTGGGCTTAAGTATGGTGTGATCCTAATACCAATAGGATACCACCCAAAAGATTCCATAGAGCATGAAATACAAGATAAAATGAATGGAAGGTTTAATAAATAAGAAATGGTGGGGATAATTTCTAAAGAACAAAACATTTAAAAGTAAAAAAAATTCAAAAGAAAATTTCAAAGAGTGAACAAATTTCAATAAAATATGTATTCTGATGAATTATTCCGCCAAACATAACATAATTTAATGATTAATACCAAATAGTCATTGAGATCAAATCTCAAGAACACCCTTAGGCACTAGTTAGTTTTGGGCCCCATGTACCTCATATCTCAATGTATTGTAACCATAACCATATATGTACTCATGAAAGACCGATTATTAGGGAAGATACCCACAACCTAGTGATCCCCAATCATCATTATAGTTTTGTTAGTGTTGTCTATGTCCAACTTTCTGACTAAAACAGGGACAAAACCGCTATGGATCACTAGCGTACTAGTACCCGTTCGCCCACCTAGATACCTGGGATTCCCCCTTTGTGCTCAAACAATTTCCACATGTTACCAAAATCCATTTTCACATAAAAACATCATTTCTGGTAACACACATTCAAAAAAATATCCACACATACTTTTCACCCTTGATATAACACAATAAACCACATATAATTTCAATAAAACAATTTCATGGAATGTAACCAAACTTTGCGCATAAAATTCAACTAAAATCCCTATTCGAAAACCCAATTCCCACCAATATTACACCCAAAACAGAATTTTCCCCAGAATAACATTTTTAACAAAACCCTTCCATTAATTATAAAACAACCCTAAGTGGTACAACATGGAACACACATGTAAATCACCCATTTTCACACAAAAGAATCATATAAAAATCAATTGTTTATCAAATTCCACCAAAAATAATTTTTGTAGAAATAAAAATGAAGTTGGAGTATGATAAAAATATAAATCAAGAAATTATAACTCATTTATTTGTTCTTACAGAAGGAATAACCTACTTCAAGTGTCAAAAAACACCCAATCCTTGAGAGAAAGTTCAACCGCACCACCGTCGCACCACAAGGGTGTTAAATCAAAACTATAACCACAATATTATACTAAGAAACCCAATATCAAACAATAGGTTTGAAGTCCTAATTTATAGAAATTAGTAACATAAATAAAAAAAGAATAAACCCTATGTAAATGTGAGGATGAAGGAAGGAAACTCACTTACTTGAGAGATATTGAAGAAATCTCCCCAAATAAACCAATAGGTGAATCGCCAAGAATCCAAAACTGATAGTGAGGTTCTAATAAGGATGAGGAGGTGATTTATGGACTGAATTGGGGGCGAAAGAGTAGAAAATGAATGATTTATGAATGAAACAAATTACCTTCTCAAATTTGGATGATTTGAGAAACGTTGAGAAATTTCACCCTAATACACGATGAATATGACCTCCAATGATACGAAATGGAACATGGGGGGTGAACCAAGGGTTCATGGTTGCTAGTGAGAGGTGGAATCACCAAAAAACATTAAAAATTTAATGATTATGAAGGAAATAAATTTTTTTAAAAAGTAAATGGGCTCACAGGTTGGCCCAATGCCTAAATAAATCACCTAAATCCACCATGATAATGAGTTTCTATGGGGCCCAAATGGATATGGTGGTCTGAAAATGTTAGAGGAGGACATGTGGGAAGTGTTATGGGTGAAAAATGTTAAAACAAATAAGGATTTATAAAAGAATCAAATTTTATTTTTAAATATGGAAATGGGCTCACAGTTTGGCCCAAATCATTATGAAACCACCCCTTTCTCAAAAAATACTTGAGAAACCCCACAAACAAAGAAAGAATAGAAATTACAAGAAAAATAAATTTAAAATAATTCATTTATGTGACATCAAAAGTGACTTATGGTTAATTTTCCTAAAGTATCAAA
This sequence comes from Viscum album, assembly GCA_963277665.1. Lineage (NCBI taxonomy): Eukaryota > Viridiplantae > Streptophyta > Magnoliopsida > Santalales > Viscaceae > Viscum > Viscum album. The sequence goes on along the minus strand of OY728153.1, from coordinate 564,482,096 downwards.
ATAATCAGAAAGTGTTTTCTTGGTTTTCAGTATGTCCCTTGTTCTTTTTGCTAAATTTATTGTTAATTTAATATAAAAAACACACTTAAAGTCATAATGTTCACACCATGTGTCATATTTAGGTGAGATTTATTCATACATGTCACAAATGACTTATGGATTATTTTATAAAAGTATCAAATCAATCATAATGCATTTTCTCAATTTTAACTATGTCAATTGCTTTTTTACTAGAAATACTATCAATTTTAAGTAAAAATAGACACTTCAAGTCATAATGGTCACATATTCATGCTATATTTGTACATTACACCCTTAGGTATGATTCCCATTCTTTTTTAAATTAATCTATATCATCTTGGGAATATGAGTCTTTTTGACAATCATAGTAGTACTAAAAAAATATGAATACAAAAAGGATTAATAAATATTTTAAATGAAATAGTAATTATTTTAAAAAATACCACTATAGGTAAGTTGGTTTGTTCATCGAATATAATCTAATTTATAAATTTATAAACATAATATCCACAGTCTTTTCCATTTGTTTGTTTCAAACACAGAAAAAACATTGAGAAAAATAAGAAAAAAAATTATATGTGTTTGGATAGTGAAATATTATTATATATACCCTGATATTTATCTAGTCATAGTACTTGTGATGTATCTAATCCTTTTTCCCTACCTCGTTCCATGATGTAGACGATATTCACACATCTCCCTATCAAAAAAATCCTTATTAAAATATAATATAAATTATATAACTAGATTTTTAGTTCTAAATGTTTTTAATGTACTGTATTAAAAATTGACAAACACCATCATGTGTGGTCAGTTTGTCGAAAATATATGCATTGAATATTGGAAATAAATATTTGGAGTATCCAAATTAATCGTAGTGAGACTCCAATAATTCCTAAGAACACAAAAAAAATTATTAATGAATGAAATTTAAATATATTTGATATGAATAAATTGTATAGTCTTACCCATGCATCATTGGTATTAATAATAGTATATCATTTATAATTTTTCTGTTAAACAATTTGAGTAGTCCAACCACAATTTCACCCTCTTTTATTGGATTCTATTTTTTGTTCTATAGAGGTGATGTGAGGAAAAATTAGTCCAATGTTTGGTTCATGGGGAAATCCCTTTAATATTTTTTCATTTATATTCCTGAGAAAAATACGATATGTATTTAAACATAATTATCATAGTATATCATCTTTTGGAAAATAAAATCATGAAAAAATTCCTCATGTATAAATTTAGAACCGTGCTCCCTAGCCAATCATACTCTTGGATTTCACTTACATTGTCAACACTAATGAAATATGGATCTTCCCTGTTGTATATATTTTCATCAAAAAAAATTTGTTAGTACCACCATCTTTCAAAATAATAATCACAAGATCCTATAATGATAATAAATGCTGATATATGATGATTGAGTTTAAGGTGATTTCGGTAGATCATTTTGATCGGTTGGTTGATCCTTGAGATGGTTTTGAGTCGTTCTATCTTTTCAACCCCTTCCTCGTGTATGCTAGTAATAACATTCATCAGTTTAGACCTTTTTTCTTTAAATGTTAAATGTTTCTCTTCAAATATACATTTGAATTCAATACAACCTTTTCAAAATATTTTTTACAAGCTGTGAAGACTATGCGATTAATTTTCCAAGATCTTGTTCTACCTTATGAATATCTTCATCATCAATTAGAATAGGTATCTCGATGCTCAGATCATGGGATATGTTAATAAACACTATGACAAGTGCCGTTATAAGTGTTCTATTATATAGCATGACATTCAAGATATTGAACATTGTATCCCTCACTACAAAATGATGGGTGGGTATTGATAGATATAAATTGTATTCATTTTCACCCTATAGAATATTAGTAAAAGAAAGGTATCCATGTCTATATTATTCACATTTCCCATAAACAGTTATTAGAACATTTATTACCTCAAAAAAGATAGGATTTTATGGGAATGGCTCACCACAAAGCTGGTGGGGGTGGGGTGGGATCATCACGTGCTGGTTGTTCTTGAGTTTCTTCTTCTCTTGGACCCCACAAAAAAATTTGTTATGATCTATCTCTACCATTGCATTTGTTATTCAAGGATAGATACTCTTTCTCTCATCATTTACATATCTTCACTTATTTCTTATTCATTTTTTTTCTTAAAAAATGTTTGGGGTGTCACCCCAAAACCCACACCTCTTACATGGGAATACTTTTTTGGTTGCTTCAAGGCCACCGAAAGTATGCTTGCATCTAATTCGTATGTTGCTGATTCTTTTGACCATATCAAATTGAAAATATATGAAAATAAGAAATCATTGTTATGTAATATATATTTAAAACCAAATAAATGTTTATTATGTCATATTTACACAGGTTTCCCACACTTTTTGTGTGTTCTCATCTATTAGTATCCCATCTTTTTTACACATGCCTCCTTCCATAGAACATGGAGTGGGATGGAAGTGACTTTGGATTTGGATTCATCAATCTTCATATAAATAGAGTAATGTAGTTATGGTGTTGTTTTATTTCACAAAAAATTATTACTGTATATTCAAAATACGTATGAATTTTTTTTAGTGAAGCATACCCCATCCTTTCTTTACAGTAGGGGTACACAGGTTTTGCAGCTCATTAATTATTTTCAGCACTTAGTTGCTATTTCATAAATAAAAAAGTTTCAATAAAAGTGATGAATACATATATCTTCAAAAAATGTATTACTAAACATAATTTATCAGAAAATACTTCTCATCATGATGACTATTAAATGAATCCAACACTCCTTGTGTTATCAAGTGTGCATAAATAGGAGATGGGTGTAGATATATTTTCCATTTAGCGTATTTAAGATAATATCTCATTAAAATTGAGAGAAAGACTCTGTGAATCCTTCTACAAACCCTTAATACATAGTCCCTGTTTGATTCATCTACTATAAATGTACTCTACATGGGATGATGAATAATAATTAAATGTTTCATTATTTTATTTTTTAGTAAATTAATGAAATGATATCATAATGTTATCGTAATATCTCACACAATAGTTTCTTAATACCGGTGACAACATGGTGCCACGATAATACATCAATCAACATGTGTTGATGAGTAATGATTTTAATGTTACTACTGAACATGGCCTTGTTGGGGTTAACAATTTGGCCCCTCTTATTCCAAGGGACCTTGTATTTAATGTCATTCACTTTTTCCTTAAGGATTTCTTACAACACAATCCAACTATGACAGTTCTATTTTTTATGCACCTCCAATGTTTTGTTTCATACTTTTCCCTAGTTTCAACATCATCAATATGTTCCTCTGGAGCTCTAGCATCAAAATGCGAAGATGGTGGTCGTACCTCTATACTCAAAGCAGGAGTAGAAGGTTGAGAAACTTGTTGGTCCTCTGCATTGGAGCAATAGCTGGTCGAGAGACCTATTGTTCCTCTGCACTATGAGTAATAGCAGGCTGAGAGACATATTGTTCATCTGCACTACGATAAGTAGTAGGATGAGAGACCTACTATGCCTCAAGATTGGTAGAATCATCACATGCTGAAGTTAAGTTTTAAAGAAGTAGATTAACATTAAATTTAGATTACATAAAAGCAGCAGCGAACAGATAATAACATAAGGTAACATGATGTATATTTTTAAAATATATAACTTTATTATTGAACTTTCTTTTTTTAAAGGATGAAGTAATTTTACCCCTCTATCGACTATACAAATCCCTTTATTGATGTCTACTGTTCCATAAAAACATCATCTAAATTTGGACCACTTTGAAGTGATTGTGACATCCTAATTAAAGGGTCATCCTCTAGTTAATTTTCATCTAACCTATCAGTGGTTTTGGTTGATAATAAAGCAATTGACCAGTTTTGGTTTGCAGAATCTGGAACATAAAATACATGTACTTCCAGTGATTCCATTATAAATGGTTCATCTTTATACCCTTTCTTAATGAAACCAATTTCCATTAATCCCAAATAATCTATTTTAACAACACTCCTATTATCAACCAAATTTCATTGAAAAATAATCACTTTAAATTTCATATAATCCAACTCCGAAATTTGTTTTATGATGCCAATGTATGAAATATTCGCATAAATTGGATTTCTGTCCTTAGTACCAGAAACATGCATCGCTTCATCCACAAGTTTAACTCCACTATTATGCATGGTACTATCTTTATCATTTTCATTAGTATAGAATTTATAATCATAAATTACCTAATAATTATAAGAAAATACATACACATGTGGTCCTGTGGTTATCAATTGATGTCGTTCTTAAATTGAGTCTAGATTTTCATCTTACTTATTAAATATATGGTCCTGAAACCATCCTATAAACTGGTGATTATGCGTATTTGATATCCATTTTCATCCTTTGATGGATTAAAATTCTTAAGAATTTTTTTGTGGGTTTTGATATATGGTTCATCCTTCAAAATGTTATGCAAAATGTAAAGTTGGGTCTGTTTATGATCGGTAATATTGATTGTGGCAACCTATCTTCCAAAAATTCCTTCACATGTAAGCCACCCAGTGTGATGAGATTTTGGTAGACCAATTCTTTCCAAACCGAACAGGTATTCGGTACAGAATTCAACAGATTCCTTAAAAATATGTATCTCTATAATAAAACCCTGTAGCCGACTTATATTTTTGACATAACCTTTCAAAATATTCATATACTATACAATGGGGTACATGCACATATAGTTTATAGGACCACATACTTAAATCTATTTGCAAAAGTGAACTATCAAATGAACCATCATATCAAAGAATGTCGATGGGAAGAACAATTCCAATTCACATAATATGAAGACAATTTCTTTTTCCATACACAACAATTTCACCTGGTCTATAACTTTGATGTATATAGATTTGAAGAATAAATAGAGATTTTGTAATATATAATAGACCCTCTTTGAAAAAATGAAATTTAAATCTATATGAATAAGACCTTTCATAAAAACATGGAATCCATATGATTTTAGACCCTTTAACTTTAAATCGGCCATTAACAAGATATTATTAATGTTTGATGAATACCCCTCAGTAACCTTTACGTCATTAAAGAAGTTAAGAAATTGATTCTATCCTTCTTGAAAAGAGTGTAAGCAACTGGAGAAAGAAAATATCATTTTTTACACTTCACTGGTGCCAACTCTTCCCATATTTCCATGTAAACCATGTCCAACATATTCTTTACTCCATCCTTTTTATCCCATGTGCATTTAGAAACGTGCTGATGACACCATCAAAAACATTTTTTTCCAACATACATAACATCAAGAAATTGTCTCACGTATAGAAAAGTCTAGAATGGTAGTTCAAAAAAATTTATCCCTTCTTCCAACTGGTTTTTGTAAGGTTTTCTGAAAATGGTTTACCAAAAGGAGTGTCCACATATTTTATTTTCTCAAACAGTTGATCACCTATTAGTAAAGATAGTGTTGTATGTTCTTTTGAACTTCCATCGAATGAGATCGTCCAAGATCAGTACTAATTTCATCGAGGTAGATAACTACAATGTTCTAGAAACATGGTTTTCGATGAATGTTTCAACCTAATTGAATGTGTACCTTGTTCACATATGGGACACATATTAGTTCATTTAATACTATATTTTGACAAATTTCTATTAACAGGAAAGTCATTAATTTCCTCAATCAAATTGGCTCTAAACATGAAATCCTCATTTCTGTAAGCATCATATAAGGTTATACCTAAATCCCACAATAATTTCAAAACCTTGATCAATGAATCCAAATAAACATCAATATCATTACCCGGTTGTTTCGGTCCTGATATAAGTATAGATAACATGATTTTTTTTCCTTTCATGCACAACCACATTGGAAAGTTATAATTTACCAAAATAATCGGTCATGTACTGTGAGTCTTTCTTTGGAAACAAAAAGGATTTATTCCATCTTTATATAACACAAGACAAATGTTTCTTAAGTCATTTCAAAAATCAAGATACTTAGGATCGATTCTCTTCCATTGAGGAGGGTCTAACAGGTGATGTAGCTTCCCATATTTATTTTTTATTTCTACGTTCCACATCAGTTTCCCTGCAGTCTCCTAACTTCCATATAGTCACATAAACATTAGACTGATTGGAAATTACCATACAACTTTCATAGGACCAGATTCATATTTCTTGTACTGAGAAGAACCACACTTTGTGCATTCTCTAAGTTATTTTTGGTCCTTACAAAATATTATACAACCATTCGGGTAGGCATGCACTTTTTCATAGATCATACCCATCAAGCGTAGAATTTTTTAGGAATTGTTAGTTTGGATGGGGAGATCATTATATTATGGGAGCATGTCATTCAAGAGAGGAAGTAATTTTGTAAAACTGGCATCACTCCATATGTTTCCTACTTTCAAATTATACAGCATCAGTATGGCTGAAAATGTTTTATATTTAGTCCAACCACCATACAAAGGCATCTTTGCAAAACAATTTAATTGCTCAAACAATTTTGGGAAATCAAGAAGTTCATCTTGAACTGTCCTTGTCATTTCCTCAATATAATATTTATCATCAGTGAAATCTGTAATCATGTCCTCAATACGGTCTTCTTCATTGTCCACACATGTAATCATATCAGATGATCCATAAAACACATTGTTATCCCATCCACAAGTTACATTCACTTTTTTCCTGTGTTTATTCAAACATGTATAACTTCGATTTATTATATGACAGATCAAGTGTTGTTATAAATCTTCTGGACTAACATTTCTTGAATAACAACAGCATAAAAATGGACAAAGGATTTGGCAAGGGTCGCATTCATGATCATTTGCAAACTTGATGAACTCTTTCACTCCTTCTCCATACTTCTTATCAAAATATTTCATTAATCCATTCATTATTCATATCATTCATATTTTATTTGGAGATATTAGTATTTAACAAAATAAATACACAAAATATTGATATAATGTAATGCATTTCCTAAATCTATAAAAATATAAACAAAAAATATGATGAAAAAACAATAGTTCAAATGTTCATTAAAAACTATTTAAAAACACACATGAAATACCATTAAAAACCATCCATTTAAAAAAAATCCTCTTTAAAATAACACACCATTTTTAAAATAAATCAATTGTTTCCAAACACTCTTTCACAAAACCACAATTCCATTTTTAAAAAATTCAAGGCAACTTCACGATCCAAAAATATTAATAATTTAAAATGAACAAAAACCCTCTAATAAACATTTCAAAACACATGAATCATTTTAAAAGAGCCACTTTATAATTTTTATAAAGACATAGATCCCAAGAGAGGAACTTTATACAAGGTACATAGAAAACACCTTGATTCCTTGAAAATCAATTAGTTTTGTATGATTCCATCACATTATTCCAAAGGTTGGTGTAATAATAATAATTTCCATAAGTAATTGATATTATGCTCCCATCCATGGATATCCCTTATCCATAATTCTATTGTCTAGTTATATAAATTATCCTTCAACACAACACCAGAGTCCCAATGGATATGTTCTATAGTCAGTGACCACACTCACAAGAATGAAACACTCATTTTCCAGTTTAATACAAACACTGCATTATCCCAATGATCATTATATCACTTCAAATCAATTTTTTTGTACACCATAAGAAAAATTTATATGTCTCTTGTATAAATTACTATTGATTCCTTCCTTTATAAATACACCTAAGAAAGTCTATAGATGTGAACCCAACTACTAGATCGAGAGGGCTCCCAACACTCCACTTATCAAGTCCAATGAGTCCACATGCCTACCCACAAAGGTGTATTATTTTATAATTATCTCTTAGTAATAAAAGACCCCTATAGTCCCAATGAATTAGAAGACCAGCCACACCCATCCAAGACACTGACAAATAGTAGTCCCCCCATCACCCACTATATGATTTGATCGATAACACATGGTATGAATTTTCCATTCTCCCCTATGGTGGTTTGGAACACCTTACCCAAAACATGAACCTTTAAGAGTGTCAAAAAAACCTATGATAGTGATAAAATTGGCAATGATATTAGAATATATATGCTAAAAGGATCATAAACTAGACTGAGGAAACATTTGAGAAAAAAAGGTACGAAGATCAATGATGAATGAAAAATTAATAAAAGATGAGTGGTTTCTTAGTGGATAAGAACCACAAAAATATCAACCACTACTAAAAATTCAAGGGAGTGAAAGGGAATGAGAGTAGAATGAAAAATTAGAAAAAAAATAGAGTTTATTAAGAAATTATAAATTAACATAGCATTTGTTGAGGCTATAGTAAACATGTCTACCTATACAAAATTTATGAATGAAATGGTTTATGAAAAGATAAATCTAATGGATTTGGGTACCATAACAATGTTGAGGTAATATTCTACTGTTGTATAAAGAATCCCATTGAATATGTAATTTGATCTTGTTAACATTTCCATTTTTATTAATATTGTGTCTAATGATTTTTTTCAGGATTTGCGTGGATTATGAGTTAGCATGAATTCAATATCTTACTTTATATTTAAAAACTAGGGATTGAGAGAGATTAATCCAACTCAAGTTATGATTTAACATGTAAATAATACATTCTGGAATCCACTGGTTTTTCTTGAGGATTTCATTTTCAAGGTGGGAAAATTAAAATTCCCAATGGAATTTCTTTTTATGGACATGTAAAAAGAGAAGGTTATTAAAATCTTGTAAGGAAAATACCCATAAATGGATGGTAATTGATATAAGTTTAAAGTGTAGTGTTATTCTTTAGAGTTATTGGAGTAGAGGTGGCATTCAATATCCATCAGAGAAATGAAAAATATGGATAGTAAAGTAGATGAGTATAGATAATATAGATTACATGTACTTGAGAAAACTGGTATCCTTAGAAAATTTTTCTACGTAGAAATATTAGTTAATAAGTTAGTGTGTGAAAAAGATGTATGGAGCTAAGAAAAGGTTGTTGCAAATATTTTATACAACTAAACCTTAATTTTTAGTGAAATCACACATAGAAAAGAATATGACATGTTAATCTTGCATGCCTAGGATGATGCATGGGCATGGGACTCTTACCAATAATACAAGATCCAAAACCCTTAAATTATAATATTCAGACTCAAGTGTATCACCTATGGTTAAATCTTACAATAGTAAAAATGGAAACAAAGAGCAACAAACCCATCACCCTGGTAACATGGACTTCCCATCAAAAATGTTGTTCAAGAAGCAATAAGATGAGGTATTTCATATGTTGTGACACATCCCTAATGCTCTCAACTAATAACTTCCAAACTCCTAAAAAAGATAGGAATTGATACCATTTGTTCATAAACCATAATGGGTTTACCTGAACTATCAACCGATCTAGCATGAGACAAAACCTCTAGAAACCCTTCTCAGGCTACCAACTAGTTGTGAGGGAATAAAAATAATATGGTGGAGAGAATATTTCATGGATTAGAGTGGAATAACAATGGAAAAAAGGATAATGAAAATGGAATTCATTTAGTGCGCAAACAAGGACCACAATCGACTATAATTTTCATCAGGGAGTTTATATCATTATATTCACAACATCACCATTAATATGGAACTGTAATAACATGAAAAAAGTATGAGAAAGAGGAGAAAAGTCATCGTGGAGGTGTGGGTCAGCGCGCGGCGGAGGTGAATTTGCATCGGAGGAGAGGCGCATGATAGAGGTTTCCTTTGGCGGAAAAGAGGTGCATGACAGAGGAGTCCTCCGGTAAAGGAGAGGCAAACCGTGGAGTAGAGGCATTAGGGTGAGATGATTTCCCACCAGAGGGAATCACAGAGACAGAGGAGTTGACGACAGAGGAGAGGCATGCAGCGGAGGATTCCTCCGGCAGAGGAGAAGAGCGTGAAAGAGGAGTGTCGTGCGACAGAGGATACATGCTCGATGGAGGAGAGGCACATGGGGAAGGTGGTTTCATGGTGGTAGTGTCAGTGGGAGAGGAGGTGGTGGTGGTGGCGGGGGTGGAGACGTGACAGCGATCTGCTTCCACAAAATTTTGAGGGGTGTGAGGAAGGAGGAGAAAGTCAGGGTTTCTTTATAAAACCCGATTAACCTTTTATCAGTGCTAGCTAAAAAGCACTGATAAAGGTATGTTTTATCAACACTAAAATAGAAAGTGCTGATACAACATTCCTTTATTAACGCCAAAAAAATATCACTGATAATGACACATTTTATCAACACTTTTTTAGTGCTGATAAAAATGTAATGTTAATAATTTATTTATATTCTTATATATATTTACAAATTTATATACATGATAAATATATAGTTATATTTATGAAACTATAATTTAAATAATTATAAAATTATAAGAAATATAAATATGATATTTATAATCATAGAAATATATATAATAAATACATAAATTATACATATTTATAATATAATAGATGTATATAACTATATTACATATAATTTTATAATTATTTATATAAATAAATATATATATATTTATAAATATAGTTAAAAATGATTATATATTTTTATATTTAAATAAATATAAAATTATAATAAATTAATAGTTCTAATATATGTAATTTTATTAATATATATACTTAATATGTTTTCTATAATTTTATAATTATTCTAATATATCTGTATTTATTTATAACTATAACTATAAATATTTTTTTTAATTATCAATATTTCTATATATTTGTAAATATATTTAGAAATAAATATATTTAATTATATATAAAATTAAATATGAAAATAATAAATTTATTTTTTATTAATTAATAATTATTTAATTAAATAAATATTTATTTATATTTATAACTAATAAATATATATTTATTTATTTGTAATTAAAAATTATAATAGAAAAGTTATTTATAGTTGTAATTATATATAAATAAATAAATAATTATAAATATATAACAAATATATTTGTAATTTTATAAATATATATAATTAATATATTTATTATAATTTTATAATTATTTAAATGTATCTACATTTATTTAGAAATAAATTATAACTATTTGAAATTATTTATAAATATCTATATAAAAATATATATAATTAATATATTTTTTATAATTTTTTAATTATTTAAATATATCTATGTTTACTTATGAATTATAATTATTAATATTTGTATTTATTTATAAATAACTATATATTTTTATTTAATTATATATTTTTAACTTTATAAGTAGTATAATAAAAATATTTATTATAATTTTATAATTATTTACATATATAATTATTTATAATTATAATTATAAGTATAAATAAATATATTTATAAATATTTGTGTGTGTGTATATATATATTTATAAAATTATAATATATGTATATATTTATTTTAATTTTATAATTATTTAAATATATATATATAGTTATAATTATAATTACAAATAAATATGTTTAAAAAGTATTTATATATAATGAAATTTTAATACTTTTAAATATAATAAATATTTTTATTCTTTAAATATATTTAATTTAATTTTATAAGTATTGAGAACATAATATAGTATATATATCGGTTACATGCATGAATTAATCATACACACCTAATAAAATATACATAATAAAAAATGAGCCATTAATGGACAACATGAATAATAAGAAGAGTGTAATGTATAAATGAACATTCATGGTGATACATAACATATATGCACAAATGATCAATATATTTATTGACCAAATTCATTGGAAACACATATTTATTTAATTATAATCGTATAAATACTTATTTTAACATTATATATATATATATATTAAATTATTAAAAGATATATATTAATTATAAACATGCATTTTTTATTTAATTTATAAAAATAAAAATTATGTTTGAATATAAATATAATGATTTTATATAAATTTTCATCAAAAAATTTTATCAGCGCTAAAAATAACGCTGATAAATATATCTTTTATCATCACTTTCTGCTTAGCACTAATAAAACAAGATGCTTACCTTGACCCATTACATGGTTGTCCAGTTAGGGACATGCTTATGGGCCTATGACCGTGGAAGTTAGTGATGGAGGATGGTTCCATTGAGCATACCACAGGAGTAGTATGGGAGTAGACAAGCCAGACTTCAAGTCATTTGGCATTCATCGAGGGATCAAGGTGGGTCGACGACTATAGGAGTTCAGAAGGCTATTGTGAATTCATCTACTGGCGGGGAATGGATCCCGCAAAAGTGACCACAGGAAGAAGAAAAAATATCCCGTTCGGAGGAGAGCCGACCCCGGGAGGAATTGGGGAAGCAGCTTTGATAGATGGTGCATCTGACTGATGGTGCTTACATACTCAATCTATAGAAGGATTGGAGTTGATACAACTTTCCTGGATGGCGGAAAATCTATGGCGGTGATTTACTCGGGTCGGGATCGATCTTCCAGATGGAGAGCTTTCTGACATTACAACCCAGGTGATCTTTTGTGATAGTTTTGATTGATAAATAATATCAACATGTTCTCATATTATGGTGAAGGGAGGGTGATTCTTTTTCCCCTCGAGTACATGTTATTTTTAGCGTGAGGCCCGAAAAAGCATTTTTTGTCGAGGCGTTAACCCAAGAGGGGGAAATTTTAGGTGTTGAATCACAGGGCTTCAGTTGCGAGGAGTCATGGGGTAGTAATGATGGATGAAAAGCCTGTAGGAAAGTAGAGAGGTCATTGCTGAGGAGGAGGATGTGACTGAACTTGTGTATGGTAAGGTAACCCTTTGACTTACCAATTCATCAATATTCTTCTACTTTTATTCGCATTCATTCCCCTAACCCATGAGTTTAACTCGTGCAAGAATCAATCGAGGACTAGGGGGCCTCTTTTGAGGTTGTAGAAGGGACATCCCTGAGTATGAAAGAGGATTGTTTGTTGTAGATCACTAGTGATCATCTCAACAACACAACACTTAAATATTCGTATTTATTTATTCACTAGGGATTCATATTACAACACATATAGTACTCCATATTTATAGGGATACAATAACATAGAAAAATAAATGGGGAAAACAAAGGAAACATAAGTATGATGTTAGTTTTTATTAGGTACCTCCCCACCCTCCAGATCCACACACGTCAAGATTCCTTTGTTGAATCTGTCATGCCTCCAATCAAACACTGAGAGTATGTGCTGTCTAGAGAAAAACCATGTTTGATTTCCAACATCCCCCCTTAAAATTGTTTTTCTCATGACCTGGAAATTTGAATCATCTCCAGGTGGGTAACCAATGGGTATAATGAATTCATCATAGTCATTATCCGCAATAAATTTAGAACCACATGCGACAACAGATAGGCAGATCACTGGAGGTGATCACAAGAACAAGATATCAGCAATAGAAAGAAAATTTTATTTTATTAATTCAATTTGGAATTTTTCTACCTTGTATTCATCTTCTTCTATCAGATTTCTTTTCCTAGAATTCCCTTTCTCGAATTCTTTGAAATATCCTCGCTTGCTCTGGGTCTTCATTGGGTCTCAAACGCACTTGAAGGAGGTGTCACTTTTCTTCACCAAGGGAACTGACACAGGGCTTTGATATATCAAGAATCTTGAATTGGTAGATGGTTTGCTGGATACTATGCCGATCAAGGTCTCAACTTTTGAGAAGTCATCTGCATTGGATAACAATTTGAGTTCTTTAGTGCCTTTTCATAAGGTGTCTGTCATGGATAAAAACTCATGTTCTTTGATGGCTTCAGGCGCTGACGATTGATTCATCGTTGGGAGAAGTGACAATGGTGGGGGGTGTTCGTCATCATCGTTGATGTCTGTAAATAATTCAACGGGACTGAGGAAGCCTGGGGTACTCAGAAGCCAAGTGTGAGTCATCTAATAATTTTTGGTTCTATTGCCTATGTCAGGATCCCAGAGGAAAAATGAACAAAGCTTAAGGAAAAAGGAGTGAAGTGTGTCCTTATGGGATATAGAGACCGAGCAATGGGATATCATTATATAATCCCATCAGCAAGAATATTATGTTGAGGAAATATGTAATGATTCATAAAAAAATACATGGAAGTGTAATAAAGATGATGATTCAAGAGAGGTACGACTCACTCTAGAAGATGAAGAAATCTTTTAAGAAGTACCAATGGTGGAACACTGAATTGAAGAACCACTGACATTGTCACTACATACTCCTATATCTAAAGACATTTAATGAGAAATTTCTAATATAAATCCTCAAAACGTCCAAACCCTTTCATATATATACGATATAATGAACCAATGTAATAGTATGTTAATATGTATTGTCTCTTAGTGATTTTCAATCCAGTAAGCTTCAAGGAAGCTAAAATCGGGGACATGTGGAAGAAAGTGATAGATGATGAAATTCATTTCATCGACACCACCAAAGGTTATAAACAAAAGGAAGGCTTTGACTATGGTGAAGTCATTGAACCTATTGTCTGTCCACCCAGATATGATGAAAAATCTTGGGTGGTAAGGAAAACTTATTTAAGGGGGGATATTGGTTGATAAAAATGTTTTAGTTGGTATGTGACTACCTCAATTTTAGCTATGGATTCATGGTATTTTTAGAAGAAGGATGCATGACATTTTTAGCACTGGCGGATTGGATGACATCTAATCTACAAATTTTTTTACTTAACCCTGTTTTTGTTTTGGTCAGTGAGTGATTGTACTGCTATAAATATGTATGTTGTGTGTTTTGTTTTTAATTATATGTGAGAAGAAATAAAATTATTTTTTCTTGATGATATTTTATTCTGGTGAATTTATCAAGACCCCCTCCAGTGATCTACATATAATTCTGCTACCCTTGATCCTCCATTGATGGTATCAAAGGGAGGTCAATATTGTTTTGTTGTGTGTTCATAGGAGGAGGTAGAAATAGTTGTTTTTTTGAATGGAGTGATTTCTTGTAATGAGAGGTTAAGTCAGAATTTTTTTAATGTGGAAATGGAATAAGGCATGGAAGAGTGACGTGGATTATGGTGGAAAGAAAATGGGAAACACAAACCCCCTCAAAAGGGAGACATGGTGCACAAGAAAAGAATAAAAAAGGATTTCAACATCTTTGGACAAATGGAATCAAACTTTTGAAAATTAGAAAAGGAAAAAAAGAAATGAACAATTGATATTTACATCTCACATCTGATTTACAATAGTCAATCACTATTCATCTTCTTCTCCGGGTGGTGAAAATCATGGAACTAGATCTGACGGAACCATGTCGCCACTACAATAGACAGATCAGGAGCACAACCCATGGATCCGTGTCTTCTTAACTCACCTTCGAACCCAGATTTTACTCCATTGATGGTGGTTATGGGAAGTAGAAGAAGAAGCATATTTAATGAATCTGTATTTCCTCCCCTCTAATTCAAACCTTCCTATGATACCATTGAAGGAGGATTGTTTGTAGCAGATCGCTGGTGGTTATCTCAACAACACAACACAACATAAATATTGGTATTTATTTCTTCACTAGGGATTCATATTATAACACATATTGTACTCCCTATTTATAGGGATAAAATCACATAGAAAACTATAAAGTTAAAATAGACGATTAATATGTCTGATGTTAGGTTTTAGTAGGTGCTACCAAAGCCTCCAGATCCACACATGTCAAGATTCCATTTTTGAATCTCTCATGCCTCCATTCCAACATAGAGATAAAATGTTGTCTAGAGAAAACCCAAGTTTAATTTCCAACAGAGTATTGAGGATTATAACTCAGGATCCTTCTATGAAAACTCTATATCTGAGGCCTCAGTGGGGTAGGTGTACATAAATTTTGT
Source organism: Viscum album (assembly GCA_963277665.1). Classification (NCBI taxonomy): domain Eukaryota; kingdom Viridiplantae; phylum Streptophyta; class Magnoliopsida; order Santalales; family Viscaceae; genus Viscum; species Viscum album. Next base: position 564,466,235 of record OY728153.1, on the reverse strand, counting down.
TAGAGGATAGATTCATGAATCTGTGGTGGAGGCTGGAGGAAGAATTCCTGATTTTATAGAAGAGGTAGAAGATACATTACAGATTCTCTATCCCACTCTGTTATTTATAGGGGTATTTCTATGGAATCTTGATGATAACTCATCTTTTCCATAGGGAAAGCCTCTCAGGGAAGCTCATCATCCTGATCCTGGTACCCTCTCAGAGCAAGGCCCTAGGTCCCATTAATTTTGGCCTCCTCAAGATATATGGGTCTACCATATGAAAATATTTATCTCTATTATACATATCATACACTTATAGCATTGAGGGGTATCTTGGCAGAAATTGACGTGTCAACTAATGATGAAGGGTCTCTAGTGGTGGAATATCCATTTAGGACCATAGACGTCAAAATTTCTATGTCCTTTTCCCTATGTAAGTTTCTTCTCATTCATAAGTTACCTAGCCTCTATGTTGTTACAGATTCAGATAATTTTCATAGTGTGTACTTAGTAATCAAGAGTGGCTAAGGATGCTGGGATGTTTTCTCCAATGATCAGGCCATCCCTCATAGAGTTTTATATCTAGGATGGGTCAACTTAGACCCCAAAAGAGAACCCATTGTTTATACGGACACGGTTGCGGGGGATCCAGAGATTAAGGTCATTAGATAAGTTTTTTCTGGTGAAGATTCTATCCAAAATGGGCCTCCACTCGATCGAAAACCCATCCCATTCAAGAGGCTACACGAAGAGGTCCCTACTGCTGATGTTCTCACAGATTTTCCTGAGTATGAGCCTACACCTCATAAGGATATATAATTTTCAATATCTGACACCACCGAACAGAATCACATCGTATGATGAAGGGAATGGAGAAGTATGTAGGTTTTCATCATATAAACTCCTAATCCATGGTTGGTGAGTCATATGGGAACTCTATGACACTGGATATCGATATTGGGAACTAGATGGGTGGATTCATGCACTCTCCATGCACTGGACCATCAATACAATGATAAGTAGGTGTATTTATAGAATCAAGAGTTCAATGTTTCTTTGAATAATGGGAAATACATAGGAATCAAGAAGCTCTAGGTAGCCAAACAAAAAATCAAGTAAGTTGAATGGAATGTGTGGGATCATGAGGTTGTCATTAATGTTCAGCAAAATATAATCATAAATTTGAGGTCCAATTAGAGGTCAATGAGGCTAAAGAATCATGGGTGGAATTACTAGAGGTTGAGTATCAAGATGAGAAGGACCAGGTGTGAATTCAGGACAACAAGATCTTCTCGACGGTCATGGAGAAATAAATATATATTTCTAGGAGGAAAAAGGCTCTCATGGCCACTCACAATAGGTTGGTTGGGCTAGATCTCTTAGTATCCACGGAGAATCCCTAGGAATCACCATTTTTTACATGAAGAAGAGATTTCAGTTTGTGTATGATTATTATATACTTTTATATTTATTTTATTTGAACCACTATATTCATGAGTGTGTTTCTTTTTGTTTCACCTCGATCACATTAATGAGAGAGCCAACGATTAATCCCTAAGCCCGTGTTAGTCATGATAGGTGTGGGAAACAAGGTTCAAATAGATAATTTTGTTATTTATATGAGAGTTTCAGATAGTGGTTGAATACTCAAGGATATAATTTTTCATTTACTATCAAGGGTATCCTGAAAAAAAAATTATTTGGTTGGAGATTAGTACCTTATACATAGTTTTCATTCTTTCTCAACATGCATTGGAGAATAGAGGGGTAATTCCAGGGGAATTGAAATATACCTAAAAAGGGTGTTGGGAAATGAATATAGACATCTTATATTTGGAACAAAGGGTTGATAGGTTGACAGAAAATGACTACTCAATAAACTCAAAATACATATTCCATTATAGCACTTCCAAGTATGGGGAAAAACAAATCAGGATGAGACATTGATCATGTTCGAAACAAGAGACTTGTCAAATGTCATAAAAAGTCTTTTAAATCATGTGACTGGGATGGTAGGTGTTCTATTGTGTAAAGACTCGAAAATTTCAATGGAATTTTTTTTTTCTTTGGCTTCTGACGGCACTTGATTCCGAGGCCCGGTGTGCCCGGAATCAATCTCCGAAATTTAGCTTGTGTACGTTCAGTGAACAGATGATTGGGTTTTTCTAAATTTTGAACCAGTTCATGGAATTAAAATCTGAGGGCACCGATGAACTCGCAGTGTCAGTAATTGCTTAAGGGGGAAATTACCGTAGTTGCGTTCACAAGGGAGGAGAAGATAAATTTTGGGGGTTTATTTAAGAAGTAAATAAAAATTGTCGGAACAAATTTTTTATTTCTAAGGGAGGTTATTCCATCCCATGGGTAGTTAAGGGTGGGTCCCACAACCACTTAAATACCCAAGTGAGGAGGTTAGAGAGGTGGGGCCCACACGAGCCCCACCAATTAGTTCCCTATGATCCCATTAACATCCCCTCATTAATTTGGGAAACCTCCATTAAATGTCACCTCAATCCATTAAATTATGTCAACCCATAATTTAATGAGGAACCTTCTCTCTCCCTTCCTTAATTAAATTTCAACACATTTTAATTAGTATGTTGAATTAATTATGGGAGAGTTTCATTGCATGTAAAATAAAATAATAGGGGAACCCATTATTTTATTAAGGAGGAGATATTCGTTGTGTGAGGAAGAAAGCTAGACACTAACGAAGAACAAAGAAGAACGCTGGACTCCGATGAAGAAAGACGAAGAACACCGGTTCCTCGTAGATCGATGACGTGCCACCCTTACCTTTCTCCACGGCAAGAGAAGAGACGTCGCTTCCTCCTCGGCGCGCAATGACGACGCCTATTTCCCCGGGACACCAACGATCGTCTTCCGTGTTGAGGTAGGGGAATTTGAATAATGTTTCCTTATGTGATTCTTATTTCCCGGGCGTGGCGTGAAATTGTTAGTAATGGTTGAACCACTAACGCAGTGGGTGTGGACTAACGAACAAGTCTGAACCCACCACTAGTTTGTTCTTGATGCACGAAATTCTTGGAGATGACGAAACGGGACCGAAATGGCGATTGGAGGCCTTCGCAATAATCTGCGGATCCCAAGATGGCCGCAGGTGTAGACAAGAGCAAGAAAGGACCACCAGAGTGACTTCAGTGGCCCGCGGAATACTCGGGCAGCACGGGCCGACAGCATGGTGGCGCCCCGGTGCGCCACTGGCAAGAGCCACCATGGCTGAATCCGTGGCAGCGAGGAGCAGGATCTCGCGGTCACGCGGGATCCTGGGAGACGCGACGTCGGTCGCCACGTCTACGGAGCGCAAAAGGGGCGGGGGACCGTGTTCCCCCACCTCGGCCCGCTGGCCGAGCCAGCGCACCCCTCGGCCGGGCAGGGACAGTTCACGCCCAGTCGGGCCGGGCCGCGCCTAGCCTGGCCGGCCTGCTCCCTACCGGGCCGGACCGAGACCCAGGTCGGGCCGACCCAGGGGGGGTTGGGCCGGGTCGGACCGAGCCCAAACCCCCCACTTCGGACCGCTTTCGGTATTTTTCCCATAACATGAGTCAAGAACCTCCAATCGATGCACCGTCAGTTGCGTAGGAATCCTTGGATCGAGAAAGTCATTTCGATATATTAAACTTGAGGTTTCGGAAAAGTCTGGGTATGGCCGGGTTGGTTCAAACTCGAAACAAATCGGGCCCTTGGAGCGGAAACGCTTATATCATAAGGACCGGACATCCGATTGACATGCCGTCAATTGCGTCGGAATCCTTTTGTTGAGACGGTCCTTTTAGATTACTTCACTTGAGTTTTGGATTTAGCTAGAGTACGGTTGGGTTGGTTTTAGCATAAAAACCAACTAGGCCCCTAGAACGGAAAAGCCATAACTCTCAGAACGGGCGTCCGATTGACGCATCGTCTATCGCGCCAGGTTTCTTTTGACGAGATGGAACTTTGGAATACATCAACTCTGGACTTAATGATAGTTGATTTATCAAATCTCTCTCTCTCTCTTGCTCGAGGAGTAGACCCTCCTGGAATCGAGCATGCTGTGTGCGGGAACCCTAGAGCTGGCTGGGACTGCGACGATGATGACTGTACTTGGATCCTTCATGGGTTTGGCAGCGACGAAGACCATACTGGAATCCTCCATGGGTTTGATGGCGATGACTACTGTTCTTGTATCCTATGTGGGTCCGGTAGTATTTGACTATGTGCTTTTATCTTATGTGGGTCCGGCAGAGTAGCTGGTCTTGTATCCTTTGTGGGTCCGACAGCTTAGCTGGTCTTGTATCCTATGTGGGTCCGACATCCTAGATGAATCAGTGGATACAAATGATCATCTCTATCATCATAAGAATCGTATACCTATGTGATATGAGTCTTGATTCTCAATCATTATCATTGATGTGGTTGACTTTCTTTCCTGTGTGGATTGGGTTGTGCTTTCATATGTGGACTGGGTTGTGCTTGGGCTCGGGAGCTGGAGCCAAACTGTAATTGGTGACTTAGGTATATGTATGAGAATATACCAAAGTATAGTTGTTTGATACTTTGTGATCGTGTCTTTCCTTTGTGGTTTATCCTTTGTGGATTCTGAGAGACCTTCGGGGGTCTCGGGGTCCCTACTAAGTATCGTATACTCACCCCTACACTGGCTATGCCCACACTACGTTGTGTTGGTTGAAGAAGATGGACAACACTGATTGTGATGGAGGATTGTGGATTTGGACGGTACCCGGAGGTGGACTACTTTGTGGGACGTATACGGAGCAGACGGCTGGACCCGAGGAGTTGAGGAGGCTATCTGTACCCACCCTTCAGGTGGGACTTCCGGAGGATGACTCGGTGTTGTTGTTTACTTACTGCTGTTGTACTTTCCATTTCAGTTGTACTGTACTTTTAGTTGGGTTTGTATACTGGCTCATTTACTTTTTCAACATTTATCCTACACCCAGTTTTCCTTAGTGCTTACTTCACTTGCATACTCTGTTGTGTATGTTACTTCATAAAGGCAATGCCTTCCCTGCTTTTGGGATTTACACCTTTGGTGCTAGTTTCCAGCCCCTGGCCTATGGAAGGCGGGCTTGGGGTAGTCACGGCATGGGCCCCGAGGATGGGTTGTGACGAATTGGTATAAGGGGAGTGGGTTCTATCGTAGAACTCGGGACTCTGATAATTCCTTCTCTATAGAGCAATAGTGTTAAGAGTATTGAGTGTGGTTTTCAGTCCAGGGATACCAGTGTTGTTGTGGCGGCCGACGTATCCATACACCAGGACCCTGACTTCTGATTTCAGACTCAGTGCACGAAAACACTAATTGCGTGTGTGTTTAATTTTCAAAAGTTTTATTTGTGATTACTTTGTGTCAGCTCACCAAGTATACTATATTAACCATGGAGCACCCGTTTCTTTTCAGGATGGACCCACAGCGACAACCAGCTAGGGTTCCGAGCATTGTGCGAGATGAAAGCCCACCGAGCGACGAGGCCTCACTGCAGGGCCCCATTACAGCGGAGGCACCGGTGGTACCTCTACCCGCCGAGCCACCGATGCTACTAGCCCTAGCGGTAGAGAGTTCATGCCTCTTGATTGTGTTACACAAGTTTCAGAGGAAGAGGCCACCCTGGTTTTACAGAGAGACGGATCCTCAGGAAGCTGAGGATTGGCTAGAGGCTGTCTTCAGAATCTTCAGGTTGGTAGGGACACCAGCAGACCTCATGGTGATCCTTTTCGCGAGTCTCCTACATGCAGAAGCAGGTATATGGTGGATCCTGATGCTCCAGGTTCATGATTAGGCATCTCTTCATTGGATGGACTTAGAGAGCCTCTTCCGCTCAGAGCTCGTTCCAGCCACCCTCCGTGCAGTGTGCATACAGGAGTTACTACAGCTACGACGAGGCAGCATGTCAGTAGCCCAGTACTCGGCGATATTTACTGACCTCTCGCGCTACTCCACAGACATGGTACGAGACCCATTCTTCTGTGCCCGAACCTTGAGCATGGGCTGATGCATGAGATCAGATCTTCACCGATTCCACTTAGCATCCCGACTCGGGCGGGGGTCTTGGAGTGAGCCCTACTAGTGGAGAGCTTTCTCGCCAAGCAGCCATCAGCAGTGAGACCCACCGCAGGACGGCGTGGAGCAGAGTCTTTTGCAGATGCAGTCGACAGATGACGCAGGGGTCAAAGCGGACCGGGCCGACAGGTGGGCGACCTCGGGATTCGGGTTCATCTGTGTGGTACACACGGCGCAGAGCCAACCTTACGAGGATCAGACAGTGTTATGCATGCGGTGGGCAGGGCCACATGGCTCGTGACTGCCCGACCCACCATGCAGACGAGTAGAAGACCGTGGAGGGACCTCCTAGGTAGAGGCTGAGGTTCGACCATGGCAGTTCATAGGGAGCAGGCAGACAAGGAAAAGGAGTTGTCCGAGCAGCAGGTGGTGGACGACGCTTCGAGGATCTACCACCACCACCCCCAGGACGTCCACCCCGACCATAGGGAGCTGGTGGGAAGAGGTAGGCTCAGCTTCAGGCAGTGGAGGCTTATGACCATGGCGCACTCGAGATGATTCGAGGTACTATCTATGTTTACTCCACGCTTTCTGCAGTTCTTATAGACACAGGTGCGAGTCATTATTTTATTGTCACTGCCCTTGTTCAGAGTTCAGAGATTCTGACAGAGTCGTTGGCTCGATCCATGCGGCTAGAGACTCCTACGGGAGCAGACTCGACGATTACGCACTAGTTTCGGTAGTGTGAGATTACTCTAGGAGGCGAGAGCTTCGGCTGGGATCTTCTTGTAGCGGTGTCGAGGCCTTACGACATCATCTTGGGCATGGACTGTTATCTATAGTCCATGCTCAGATTGACTGTATTAGGCGCAAGGTGTGGTGTTTCCGCACGGATGGGACCAGGTTCACCTTCACTGGCGAGAAGGGAACCTACACAGCACAGTATGGACTTACACAGAGGAGAGGGAAGCCAATCACACATCAGTTGGCTAGTCTCATCCTCGGAGTAGTTGACGTGCGGAGTCCGATTTTTCCTGTTGTGGTGGATTAGTATGCAGACTTTTTTCCTGACAATGTTCCAGGACTACCTCCTCATAGGGAGGTAGATTTTTACATAGACCTGTACCCCATGACATCATCGATATCCACTCCGGCATATCGGATGGCTCCCGTCGAGCTTCTTGAGATGTGGGTACAACTGGAGGACTTTCAGGGGAAAGGTTTCATCCGGCCCAGTGTTTCACCCTGGTCTTCTCTGATTCTATTCACCAAGAAGGCGGATGGGAGCCTACGACTATGTGTCGACTACTGTCGCCAGAACCAGGTGATCGTGAGGAACAATTATCTGCTTCCGAGGATTGATGACCTCTTCGATCAGCTCAAGGGAGCACGTTGGTTCTCGAAGATAGACCTAGGGTTCGGCTATCATCATATCCGAGTTTGGGATGAGGATGAGTAGAAGATGGCCTTCATGTGTTGGTATGGACACTATGAGTTCTTGGTCATGACCTTCGGTGTGACCAACGCTCTATCAGTGTTCATGAGTCTCATGAACAGGATATTGCAGCCCTACCTCGATCAGTTTGTCGTAGTCTTCATTGATGACATGCAGATTTACTCGATGACCGAGGAGGACAACGCCTACCACCTGCGGGTTATACTGGATATGCTCCGAGAGCGCCAGCTTTATGGTAAGCTCTTGAAGTGCCATTTCTAGCTTCGAGATATTCATTTCTTGGGGCACGTCATCTCAGAGGAAGGAGTTTCAGTGGATCCCGCGAATGTCGAGGCGGTACTTTCTTAGGAGCCACCCAGGAGCATGACAGAGGTGCAGAGTTTCCTAGGTCTAGTTGGGTACTATCAGAGATTTGTGCCAGACTTCTCCAGAGTTACAGAACCGCTTACAACTTTGAAAAAGAAGGGGAAACCCTTCGTATGGTCAGACAGATGTCATCTGAGCTTCCAAGAGCTGAGGTAGATATTGACCAGTGCGCCCATCATGAGGCTACGGGAGGAGGGCGTGGGGTACGTAGTTTACTACGATTCATCAGGGATCAGACACGGGTGTGTCCTGATGCAGGAGCGAGAAGTGATCACTTACGATTCACGTCAGTTGATGCCGCATAAGCAGAATTATGCTACCCATGACCTGGAATTAGAAACAGTGGTCTTCGCCCTAAAGATGTGGCGACATTATCTGATGGGCGAGCACTTCACAGTATACTCTGACCACTAGAGTCTCAGGTACATTTTATCACAGAAGTACCTGAACCTGAGACAGCAGCGATGGCTCGAGTTCCTCCAGGATTATGACTTTGAGATTGTCTATACTCATGGAAATGGGAACGTAGTGGCTGATGCTCTCAGCAGGAGATCGGGCATTCAGCTACTTGGAGAGGTGAAGGAGAAGCTAGACACGTTGCAGATATCCTTCGTGGATAGAGATGGGGCAGCCTTCCCACAGTCCCTCACAATCACTCCTATACTTCTTTAGTGGGCCAGAGAGGCACATCGTGGGGACGTTGACTGTGAGGTGAGGCGTGCTCAGATATACTCAGAGCTAGCACCCGATGGATTTTCTGAAGGCGGAGAGCACATCATCATCTTCAGGGGACATACAATGGTACCAGTTATACTACAGGAGGAGGTGCTGAGAGAGTTACACACTTCCCCTCTAGCAGTACATCCTGGGGTAGCGATGATGTACCAAGCCCTTAAATGACAGTACCGGTGGCCGGGTATGAAGAAGTTTATGGAAGAGTTCATTTCTCGATGCCACACTTATCAGCAAGTGAAGGAAGAGCACCAGGTACCTGCAGTCTTGGTACATCCCTTAGAGTTCCCAGAGTGGAAGTGGGATGAGATATCCAGGGATTTCATGACGGGGCCTCCACGTACTTCTAGAGGACATGACTCCATCTGGGTGGTCCTAGACCGACTCACCATGTCGGCCCACATCCTACCTATTAGAGAGCTGGGCTCAGTGGAGAGCTTGGGACGCCTCTACGTTCAGGAGATCATACGACTTCATGGTGTTCCATCGTCTATCGTCTCTGATCGAGACGCTCGCTTCACTTCCCGTCTTTGGAAGGGGTTACAGGAGGATTTTGGGATGCAGCTACGCCTTAGCACTGCCTTTCACCCATAGACGGATGGCCAGATGGAGAGGACCATTCAGACACTCGAGGACATGCTCCGTGCCTGTGTCCTCGACTTTGGTCATAGCTGGGAGGATTACCTACTCTTGGTGGAGGTTGCGTACAAAAACAACTACCACTCCACCATCGGGATGGAACCATACGATACATTGTTCGACCGACTTTGAAGATTACCTATATGCTGGACAGTCCTAGGGGAGTCAGCACTCGTTGGAACAGAGATGGTTTAGGCTATGACCGAGAAGGTGCATATCATCCAAGAGCGGATGAGGACTGCACAGAGTAGACAGAAGTCTTATGCTGATAGGAGGCGGAGACCACTGGAGTTCGAGTATGGTGACCACGTTTTCTTATGGGTCTCACCTTGACATGGATTACGGAGATTTGGCAGCAGCGACAAGTTTTCTCCAAGATTCATCGGACCATTTCAGGTCCTCATCAGGGTAGACGAGGTGGCTTACCGCCTTGTGCACGACGTCTTTCACGTATCTCAGCTGAGGAGATATGTGCATGACCCGATGTATATCATCGACCATGGGGAGCTAGACATCGATGATGGGGTGACTTTTTCGGGGGTCCCAATAGAGATTGAGGATTGACAGGAGTGGGTCCTACGTGGATGGTCGATTCCTCTGGTGCGTATTCGTTGGCAGCACAGGAACCTCCAGGAGAGCACATGGGAGCGGGAGGCTGAGATGCGTGCTTAGTACCCCCATTTTTTCACCTAGTTTATGTTGTACATTTATAGGTACGTAAATCCTTGAGGTGGGAGTAATGTAAAGACCCAGAAATTTCAAGGAATTTTTTTTTGTGGCTTCTGACGGCACTTCATTCTGAGGCTCGGTTTTCCCTGAATCAATCTCCAAAAATTAGCTCGGGTACATTCAGTGAACAGACGAGCGGGTTTTTCTAACTTTTCAACCAGTGCTCGGAATTAAAATCTGAGCGCACCGATGAACTCGCAGTGCCGATAATTACTTAAGGGGGCACTTACCGTAGTTGCGTTCGCAAGGGAGGGGAAGAAAAATTTTGGGGGTTTATTTAAGAAGTAAATAAAAATTGTCGGAATTTTTTTTTATTTCTAATGGAGGTTATTCCCTCCCATGGGTAGTTAAGGGTGGGGCCCACAACCACTTAACTACCCATGTGAGGAGGTTAGAGAGGTGGGGCTCACACGAGCCCCACAATTTAATTCCCTCTGATCCCATTAACATCCCCTCATTAATTTGGAAAACCTCCATTAAATGTCACCTCAATCCATTAAATTATGTCAACCCATAATTTAACGAGGAAACGTCTCTCTCCCTTCCATAATTAAATGTCAACACATTTTAATTAGTATGGTGAATTATTTACAGGAGAGTTTCTTTGCGTGTAAAATAAAATAATAGGGGAACCTATTATTTTTTTTATGGAGGGGAGCTTTGTTGTGCAAGGAATAACTCCAGCCTCCGACGAAGAACGATGAAGAACGCCGGCCTCCGATGAAGAATGACAAAGAACGCCGGTTCCTTGGAGATCGACGACGCACCACATTTACCTTTCTCCGCGGAAAGAGAGGAGACGCTGATTCCTCCTCGATGCACCCCGATGTCACCTTTTTCCCCACGACACCGACGATCATCTTCTGTGTTGAGGTAGGTTAATTTTAATAATGTTTTCTTATGTGATTCTTATATTCTGGTTCTGGTGTGCAATTGTTAGTAATGGTTGAACCACTAACGCAGTGGGTACAGACTAACAAACAAGCCCGAACCCACCACTAGTTTGTTGTTGATGCACCAAATTCTTGGCGACGACGAAACGGGACCAATATGGAGATTGGAGGCCTTCACAGTAATCTGCGGATCCCGAGATGACCGTAGGCGCCGACGGGAGCAAGAAAGGACCACCGGAGTGACTCTGATGGCTCGTAGAAAACTCTGGCGGTGCGGGTCGTCGGCGGCCCGCTGGAGGCGGTGGCACCCTGGCGCGCCGCCCTGGCTGAAGCCGTGGTGGCGAGGAGCTGGATCTCATGGCCGCACGGGATCCTGGGAGACACGGCATTGGTCTCCGCATCCGCGGAGCGCAAAAGGGGCGGGGGACGGCGTCCCCCCAGCTAGGCCCGCTGGCCGAGCCAGCGCACCCCCCGGCCAGGTCGGGGCGGGTCGCGCGGACCAGGCCAGGCAGCGCCCAGCTGAGCCGGACCCGGACCTAGGTCGGGTCGACCCAGTTTCGGCCGACTCGGGGGGGGGGGGGGGGGGTGGGGGTGTGGGGGGGGGGGTGGGGGGGGGGGTGGGGGTGGGGGTGGGGGGGTGGGTTGGGCCGAGTTGGACCGGGGTCAGACCCCCCACTTTAGACCGCTTTCGATATTTTTCCCATAACTTTAGCCACGACCCTCCGATCTATACACCGTCAGTTGCGTAGGAATACTTGGATCGAGTGAGTCGTTTTGGTATATTACACTCCATGTTTCGGCAAAGACTGGGTATGACCCGGTTGGTTCAAACTCAAAACCAACCGGGCCCTTGGAGCAGAAACGCTTATATCTTAAGGACCAAACATCTGATTGACGTGTCGTCAATTGCGTCAGGATCCTTTTGTTGAGACAGTCCTTTTGGCTTACTCTGCTTGAGGTTTGGACACAGCTAGAGTATGGTCGGGTTGGTTTTAGCTTAAAAACCAACTGGGCCCCTGGAACGGAAAAGCCAATAACTCTCAGACCGGGCGTCCGATTGATGCATCGTCTGCCGCATCGGGTTTGTTTTGACGAGACGGAACTTTGGGATACATCAAATATGGAATTCATGACAGTTAATGTATCGAATCTCTCTCTCTCTTTCTCGAGGAGTGGACCCTCCCGGAATCGAGCATGCTGTGTGCGGGAACCCGAGAGCTGGCTGGGACTGCGACGATGACGACTGTACTTGGATCCTCCGTGGGTTCGGCAGCGACGATGACCTTACTGGAATACTATGTGGGTTCGACGGCGATGACTACTGTTCTTGTATCCTATGTGGTTCTGGCAGTATTTGACTCTGTACTTGTATCCTATGTGGGTCCGGCAGAGTTACTGGTGTTGTATCCTTTGTGGGTCCGACAGCTTAGCTGGTCTTGTTTCCTATGTGGGTCTGACTGCTTAGATGAATCAGTGGCTACATCTGATCATATCTATCGCCATACGAAGCGTATACCTGTGTGAGCTGACTCTTGATTCTCAATCATTATCATTGATGTGGTTGACTTGCTTTCCTATGTGGATTGGGTTGTGCTTTCTTTTGTGGTTGTGCTTGGGCTCGGGAGCTGGAGCCGAACTATAATTGATGACTTAGGTATATGTATGGGCATATAACTAAGTAGAGTTGTTTGATACTTCATGATTGTATCTTTCCTTTGTGGTTTATCCTTCGTGTATTCTGAGAGACCTTCGGGGGTCTCGGGGTCTCTACTGAGTATCATATACTCACCCCTGCATGGGTTATGCCCGCACTACGTTGTGTTGGATATAGACGACGGACAACACTGACCGAGATGGAGGCTTGTGGATCTGGATGGTACCTAGAGGTGGACTACATGGCGGGACATATACAAATCAGAAGGTCGGACCCAAGGAGTTTAGGAGGCTATCTGTACCCACCCTTCAGGTGGGAATTCTGGAGGATGACTCGGTGTTGCTGTTTACTTACTATTGTTGTACATTCCTTTTCGGTTGTACTGTACCTTGAGTTGGGTTTGTATACTAGCCCATTTAATTTTTCATCATTTATCCTATACCCAGTTTTACTTAGTTCTTACTTCAGTTGCATACTCTGTTGACTATGTTACTTCATTAAGAAAATGCCTTCCCTTATTTTGGGATTTATGCCTTCGGTGCTAGTCGCCAGGCCCTGGACTATGGAAGGCTGGCTTGGGGTAGTCACGACATGAGCCCTGAGGACAGGTCGTGACACATTGTGACCACAAACCATTACCATTTGGGGGGAATTCATATGTGGAATATTATGGAGTTCAAAATCAAGGAGGAAACGAAACATATGGATTAATTTAAGGTTTTTATGAATGGAGTTTGACATATTTAGGGTTATTACCCTATGGATTTGAGAATGTTGGGTGGGATTATCAGCCTAGTCAGGGGTCAGACTCACCTCAAAGTGGAATGTCATATTGGATGTCATGCGACGGTCTAAAAGTCTCAATGGTGTGGCAGATTTTCGACACTAAAGAGGAAAAATGATTTCTCATGCAAGGTTATAGGTTACTTTTTAGTTTTACTTCACGTTATTTGGATGAGAAATTTTAAAATATAATGTCTTACAGAAAGAAAATTAAACATATAGTTTAACATCATATAGTGAGAATGATGCATCATACAGTTTAATGTCATATGACTAGGATTCTCATGGAATGGTTTATCATCTTATAACCAAGGAACTGGTTTTAGTCATCTGACATTAATCATAAAAGGAATCATTTTCCCATCAAATGTGGTAGGGATATAGTTAACATCCTATACGAGGATATGTGGACTGATGTGAAAAGATCCCACCTTGATGAGATAGTGGGATGCGCGAAAATGGAACACTATGGAGGACACATCATTCAGGTATCAAGATGAAAATAAAGCTCAGATTTTCCTCAAATATTTTCTTGAACCAATGGGGTCTAGAAAGAAAAGATGAGTGGTTCAAAAAAATGGGGGAAATCATCATGAATTAAGAATAAATGAAAGAATGGGAGAATTCTATTGTCTTTGAATTAGAGGTAAGGAAAATTGAATGAAAATTGGGGGGGGGGGGAAATGGAACACAGTTTAAGGTCATCATGTTTGGAATGTCATGGGGATGTGTTTCTTGAAAAAATCTTCATGGAATAAAATAGGTTAAAATCTGATGTGAAGAGGGAACCATGTGGCCCTTCTGCCGAAAAATTTCAAAGAAAATTCACAAAAAATTTAACGTCATGGTTTTTGGACCATAAGGTTATACATTTGAGCATCACATAGATATTAACCACGTCTGTTGAATTTTGGGGTCATGTATCTTTGACCCATGGTTGCTTCAATTTATGGTCATGTAGCTTTGACTAAGGGATTCTATAGTTTAAGGTCATGCATATTTGAATAAGGGAATGTGTCACCGAGTAGGCATGTGTAAAATGTATTGTAACCCGACATAAATGGAGGGAGAAAGAGTCTTAGTGCCACATGAAACTTCCCCCAAATAAGTTGCACACAATTTCAGGTCATGATTCTAGGACCATGGATCCTAGTTTAAGTCTGTAGAGTTTGAAGAAAACATTAGTGAATTCATTTCATGGAATTCCTATGCATTTCTACCATCCTAGGGGAGAGTTACACTACATTTCTTAATCCCACATGAGCTATGATTGTAATGAGAAATAAGGATTGGTAGGGAGTTCTATAGTCTCAAGGGAAAACATAATATGGTACACAAGGAAGCACCAACTTGGGATGGTTCTTGTGATTCCAACATATTTTTCCATTATTATAAAATGCATGAGGAAATGACACCAAGGGTGTTGAAACTTTACCAAAACAAAGTGTGGTGGAAGGTAAGGTAAATCATGACTTACATGATCCAAATCATGAAAGTGGAGAGGAGGATGGGTGGGGAATGACCGTTGACCATATTCAAAACACATGTTCTATAAACACACTAGTCATGGATGGGGTGAGAAAATTGTAGAACTGACAATTTCCCATTTTTGAAACACGGATGATGCCAAATTTCACAAAATATATTTTAAGAAATATTTATAGGATGGTAGGTGAGATAGTGTGTCTAGGAACCATTGTCGTTAGGGGGCCCATTTAGACGTGGAAGTTACATAGATACAAATAAAAGTAATGAAAAAGTGTGAAAGGATTTGGAGGATTTATCAGGGGAAGATGAGTGTCATGAGGATATTACAACATATTCTTGGATGCAGTAGATGAGTGTATCGACTGGAAAGGGTTGGGCCTGTTCTGTAGGGAAAAAGATCATGGAATGGTCTGGTAGTAAGGATAGACCTAGGATATGATATCCTAGTGTTTATATGTATCCCTTGGTTGGGAGGATCATGCCCAACATGGTTTTAGAATTTGATATTATGGATTAAAATTTTTGGAAGGGTTACTCTCTCTGGTGATGTTACTCAATCATCCGACATTTTTATATGAGTTATCCCACATTTATCACAGGGTAATGATACAGTTTAATATAATGTGCTAAAGATATTAGATATTTTCATCCAATATTTTTCATATGAGGAATATTTTGTTCATTACATAGGTTAATTCTATAGTTTAGATTCATGTTCTAAGGACGTGGGTTTTTTATCCCATACTTATTGTATGAGGAATCCTAGGTTCATTACATTGGAATAATCTATAGTTTAAAATCACGTACTAAATACATGGGTTTTTTCACCCCATAAATATCATATGAGGCATCCTATGTTCATAAAATAGGTTAAGGATGTAGTTTAAATTCATTTACTGAGGATTTTCATGGGACTTAAGCATAAGAACACTCATCTTCCATTCCTCATGTTGGGTTATGAGGTCATCCTAACCCACTAGTGTGTCGAGGAATATAATCTGGGATTAAACCTAACAAGGATGAATGTGGGGTGGAACTTAAGGGTTATATGGATATAGGTAGAATTTCTACTCTAAAATAGTTTTTGTTCCCTCTACATATCAATCCTTGAAGGTTCTTCACTTAGAGGTGGAGCGACCATGGCAGCAAGAAGTTAAGAGATTTTCATAAACAAAAAGTTACAAGGCCTAATGTTAGTGATCATTGTCACACCTTGGGGTAGGAGGGTTGTGATGAATTTTCAATTTGGCCAAATTATAGGGGGTTTAAAAATAACTATGTATCCTCTGGAATTTGGAATCAAGCCACATGTAGTTCTATAACACGACACGGTAGAATGCCAATGTAGGAAGTTTGAAGGGTTTATTCTCTCTGGTGAGGATAAGATATCCGCTCTGTATTTTAAGGCATCACATATGGAGATAATGGATTCACAGTTTATGATCATGAATCTAGGAATGAGGGGGATTTATAATACAGTTTAAGTTCATAATGCTTGGACTAAGGGGGTTACATGTCTTGAGGATGTTTGTGTGGAATGAATGGGGTGAAAATATAATGTGAAATAAGGGAGGAGAAAGACAATATACCATGTTAATATCCCAAAACATAATGCATATATTTATGTTCCTGATTCTTGGACCATAGTTGGGGACATGGGGCCAATATTAGTGAATATGGTTTCACATAGTGGGAATATTTCTGGCTAGGCCTAAAGAAGAAGGATCTCGGAATCACTACATATCCTATGGAGTCAATAATCAAGCCACTTGTATTTTTTGAATTTGGAATGGTAGAGGAATGATATCGAATGTATGGAATCCTATCAAGTGAGGAAAATTTACCATCACATAGAGGTATCCATTTTTTATCATAGGCTATTTTTATAGATTAACATCATATGATGAGGACATTATTTTTTGTTCATATCATATTTTAAATTTGAGGAATCCTATGTTTATTATGAAGGGTGAGGCTATAGTTTAACATCATGTGATGAGGATGTGGGTTTTTTATTTTAAATTCATATAGATTGAACTAAGTTTTCTATTATTTTATATTCATAGCACTCAAATTTAGGGTAGGGTTCACATGAAGTGATTCTTGAGAAACATGGAATTGGTAGGGGAGGGGTCATTTCTCCCCATCCGTGGTGATAAATGAGTATGGAAAATTTTATTAGACATTATGGATGATGTAAGGCCCT
Source organism: Viscum album (assembly GCA_963277665.1). Lineage (NCBI taxonomy): Eukaryota > Viridiplantae > Streptophyta > Magnoliopsida > Santalales > Viscaceae > Viscum > Viscum album. Next base: position 564,449,285 of record OY728153.1, on the reverse strand, counting down.
TACCAATTGGTTTCCAACTTCAGATAATTTTTATCAGGTATCATTGGCGCCATGATATCCAATACCATGTCACCTTGGAGGAATGATTGAAGGAAAACCATCTTGTTGGATGTTCACACTACTCAGTTTTGGTGCCTCTTGGAATTATGCATCCGATAGAGTCTATTTTCCAAAATGGATTCTAAATCAGCTATACATAATTATTCTATTTTCTCTCACATCAGATGGTCGTAAATGACTATTCGGAGAGATAGAAACTGATCCTCTTTAGGTCAAACTACCTATGTTTCATATAATAAATAATATGTGGTCTCCTAGGTGGAACTATGATTCATCATCTGATTGGTCTAGATGGAATTGATAATATTTTTAGGAAAAATATTTTTTTATGGACCACCATATTTTGAAAAATGATAGAGATTATTTGGTTTAATGACTCAATATGTCCATTTTCCTACCCATAATAATAGGTATGTATGGTTGGATTGGATGTTGCATTTGGTATACAACCACTTCAGCATGGAAGCCTGAAAGATGGTACAGTTTTTTGTGATAATATTGTAGGGGACCCCAAATTAGTGGATTATGTGAGAGTTTATGTACTCGACCAAGAAATTATTTTTTACTTCTTATAGGGGAACTACTTCTACCCATATTGAAAAGAATCCCGTTCCAGTTAGAATGAACATACACTGTTGAGCTATTTCCAATGGGTAAGGATCTAGAATGTTGAGTCCCCAAACTACAATGGGATATGAGTATTTGGTGGTATAGACAATATATTGTGTAATAATCACAAAAGATACTTGAATTTGGCAAGCATAAAACCTATTGGTGAATTAAATGCAGTCACTGACCATGGTGGGCCAAAAGTGACCCAATCTTTGAATCTGGTGGGGGAGCTTCAGTCCTGCTTGGTGGGCTCCACAAGAGTAATCATTGACCGCTTGAAGGGTCCTATTTATCTCCTATAATTGGATACAATAGAGAATAATCCCATCTTACCCACTCTTAAAGAGGTTCTCCTTAAGTTTGGGGCCACTCTTGAGGGTAAACTTTGTTGCACGCTGGCGAACTCACTCATTATCAGGTAAATCTTAGGGAAGAGTTCCATGCTAGAGATACTCAATGAATGGATACATACACTAAGGTGTTTCATTTACCTTTGGATAAGTTGAGATCTTGAGTGTTTATGTACTGGAAACCGAATGATTCAACTTCAGATCTTCATCGTCAAACGTGGTGGGGGCGGTGCCCCTTTCATGTGCCTCATGAATGAAAATGTTTTCTTGATCAGGCTCTTCAAGGGATACAAATAGAATTTCTAGGGTATCATATTTTTTTATGTGGTTTAGGAACATGAGTCACATTTGGTTGAGAAGGGATTTGGGCCATTAGATGATGAGTTCATTCCAACAGAGGAGAAAGTTCCTACTTCCAGACAACATATTAACAATTTATTTTCTGGTGGACTATCTTGGAGTCTCCCTTCACATGTATGTAGGAAAAATAAATCTCTAGAACCATATAAAGTCCATTTATGAGGTATTGATACTTTTCCTTGATTTAGTGAATCCTTACAACATTAGGAACTGGTATAGAATGACAGTTTGTGCTATAGTGATATAGAAAATCCCCATGGCTTACCTTATTGAGTTTGGGATTACTTATCCTTATACTAGTTAGAGAATGAGGGGCACCATAGAAATGCATCTTCATGTATGGTATATCCATATTTTTTAATAATATGGTTTAATTTGGTAAATTAGCATCCATTGGTAATTCTATAAGGTTTGGGTGTATGGCCAGAAAATCTTCCAATGCTTGGCCCTTAGTGGATTTCGGCGAGACAAAACTAATATCCAACTACTGAATAATTAATTCTGAATGGTACAATCATCCAATGAGAATGGGGATGTTGAGAATGTACTTTTCTGGATCAGCATGAGATACCAACTATATCCCCAAATGCTATAAATAATGTTACAACTTCTGCACTGCAAAAAACAGCACGTGGAAACTTTTCTCAATGAGGGGGTATTTGGTCTACGTGTCAAGGATAATATGGATGAGATAATACAAGCTTTTCTTACTAACTACATTGTTCTTCTCAGCTATAAGGGAACTAAGAGACCATTCTAGGGTAAACACATATAAGAATAAATGATTTATTGAGACGGGTGACATCAATGTTAGATGTTGTATTAGGTATTTCCTAATGTCCTCAAAAGCGTTTTAGAGATCCTCATCTCTGTAACACCATTAGTATTTATAAATAAATTTAATATAGAATTTAATGCATGAAACACTGATTCTCTGTGAAACAACACCTTTTTATTATTATTATTTAAACCAAATAGTTATTACCTAGCTATTAAACATAATAATATTAGTAGTAATAACCACTATTAAATGTCATTTATAATGTTTTCACATAAATAAAACATATTTATAAATACATATATAATTTTTTGTAAAATAAAATCATTTTTTCAAATTTAACATAGGGTGAGTTTTTAGTATTTTTCTTAGAAGTTTTATTTATTGAAGAATAGTGAAAAATATTGTACTTTAGTTAAAAATTGTATTTTACAATTAAAAATTATTATACTTTAAATTGATAAATTATTCATATATTATTCCAATGTAGATAATTTGAATCATTTTTATATTAAAATTATATATAAATACATATTGAACTTTTGAATTTTATTTTTAACTGCCTTCTCGCCCCACCTACGAGATTAGCAATAAACATAATTTTGTCTCTTATATGAATTGGGTTTTGGAAAATGTCATTACATGGTTGTAATCAATAATATATTCAGATTCTGATAGGATCAAATTATTTTTTGGAAATAGTAACTTATCCATTTGAATAATAATGTTACCCTTATGAATAGTAATATGACCCTTATGAATAGTAAAATGGCCAAATGAATGTTAAAATCACCCATGAAAGTATAAATAAAATTTACTCTTATTATAAATGAATTTATGATATAATTATATCATAGTTTTAGTAAATTGATATTTTAAGAATTATTAATTAAGTGTTGGTATTTTTGTAAGTCATAAATTTTTAATTACAATTTAATAACTAATTGAAACATTTAAAATAAAATTTATTTTAACGAAATGTATTCAAAAATTTAATTTTTTGTCTTATGATTATAGGATAATGTTATGTTACCTTAGTTAATATTTCAGAGTGATATAAAAATCAGTTATAAATTTAAAATCACTATTTTTAGAGTAAATGATAGTTTTAATTAAAAATTAAATTTTTGATATTTATAAAATTATTTTCATAAAAAGGATTAAAAATTTTATTTCTATGCATCAAAAAAAAATTAGGGTGAATTTTTGGTTTTTTTCTAAAATACTTGAATTTTTGGTTAACAGAAAAATACTTTAATTTTCGGTATAAATACAATATAAGTTAAATACGCTATTCCTTGAGTCATGAATGATGTAAGAACCATTATCTCAAAATTCCCTTTATTTTTTAATATTTTTTATTATCATTTTAAAACTATTCATAGTCTTGAGAGAAAATAATAAACAAATTAATAAAATATTCAAAAATCACCCCTCTCCTCCACTGTAAATACCACCCCTCACAATCACTTCTCCTCACACCTCTAAGCCATGAAGCATGTCCAAATTTCGCCCTAATATTCTCACGAAGTATATACCACAATTCCAATAGTTTATAGTCACAAAAAATACAAAACCAAGGTTCCTTATAGAGGTTCGCAAAGTGGATAATTCAAGAGGTAAACCCTCTTTCTTTTTCATTTAATTTTATTTTAATTTATATTTTCTTTTCTTATCCTCTCCTCACCTCCTATGTTAAAATGGGCATGATAAATCTAGAATAATATATATAATAAAATGATATCATGTTAATGTAGTATACTTCCTGAAACTCTTTTCTCTCTCTCTCTTTCATTTATTTTAAAAATGAAATCATTGTTTGTGAGGTTCCAATTTTCAACTTTCATGGATGGTGGATTTTCATTCGTAAATTTCTTCTTCAAATATGAATATAAAATCATTTTTATGGTTAAAAAAAGAATATAATATATGTATTAAAACCTATTTTATGTTTTATAACCAGTGTATGTATATAATATTAACTCACACAACAATGTAGATCGGGATGATCGAAAAATCGACAAAATAATCCAAATGAAAATTAATAATGTTTTATCTAATGACTCATTCTCATATCTGGGAATAGAAAAACATATAAAAACAATTAAACTTATATATGTTCATTAATTTCATATAATTTTAATTTTTTAGGCTTATTCCCTTTTTAAATTATCTTTATTACTTATAAACAAGAAAACTAATCATGAATATCACAAAAATGAATGCACCCAAAAGATGAAATAAAACACTATAACACATCAATAAGTCCATAAAGAAACTTAATAAAACTAAAATTAATCAAATAAATTTAGAAATTTTTCTTCAATAATTAATTAATTAATGGATTTAATTTGATTATCTAGGACATTATTTTGATGTGTAAAACACATTCGGATATATGGTAAGGGTTTCTCAACTAACTTTCATTTCTGTGATACATGCCTTACTCGCCACTATTTCTTGTATGTTGTGTATGTAAATATACCATTTTTGTATCATATCATGAATCTAATTATTTTCATGGTATTGAATGTCTAATTTTATGATCATTAATTTTATGGTGCATATGGTTCAATTGTTAGCAAAGTGGTAAGGGATTCTCATCAAACCTCTATTTTACCTTTGTGTTATGATTCACCTCTCTTAAACCAAATATAATTATTAATTATTCTTATTTACTCTTAATAAATTATATTTTTATGTTACAATCTTATGCACCTATCTCAAATATTCTTTCTTTATGGGTAATTACATGTTTTATAAGGTTCCTTTCCCAATTCTTCCGAATAAGCGAGTCTGATAAAAGGGAAATTCCTAATTTCTTACTCATGTACAAGTGAACTCTAGAATATATTTTAAGAACCCATTATTTTTATTAAAACATTAATTTTATCATTAAAAACTATCATTTTTAATTTTTGGTTTTATATAAAAAATTTCCATTTTCTGTTTTGAAGACTCTTTAGTATTTTCCTATAAACCACACTAAAGTAGCTCATTTTTAAAGTTTCTTAAATGATATTTTTACATTTTTTTAGTTCATTTGGAAATAATTTATTCCTTTAATATAATTTATTTTTCCTCCAATTTTCTTTTCTAGTATATACATTTTTTTAATATGATATTATGAAAAATAAAAATCTTGTTCCAACAGAACTCATCTTTCTAAAGTAAAAACATTTTTTATCATCTCACTATAAATTCTTGGAGATATATGAATTGTTTGAAAATATTTCCTTATGTGTGGTGTATATAATTATATCTGATATATTATTTCATGAATTATATTGTTCTCATGATATTTTATGTTTCATTTAATGTTAAAATGGATTATGATTTAAATGTTTCAAAGTAGTATGAGACACATTGGAATTTTTAAAGATTGTTTTCCTCAAGAATTTCTCAATGATTTTATTATAGTAATATAATATATGATACTTAAATTTTGTATGGGTCACTTTTATTTAATGATATATTTTATTCAATATATAAGGATTTCATTGGAGTTAGTAAGTGACCGATGGAGCCCGCAATATCCCCTCGATGCATTGATATGTATCATGAGAAAAACTTTCCCATGTTTTTACCCATTTTGTATTGTGTATTGGATAAGGATTTGAATGTAAGTTTATAATGTCTGAAATTATGCATTCCCTCATTATGGAACCATTAATTGATATTCCATGTAATTTTTCAACTAATACAATATCCATGATAATGTTTCATTATAGAATTATTTAATTATATTTTCTTCCTACCATATTATGCTCAATATTATGTTTTAATGGAATGATTTCATTTGTTTTTTCACCGTGAATTATTATTTATGTTTACACAATATTACTTACCCTTAATGAGAATATTATCTCACCCCTTTATAGTGTTTCCTTTCCCCAGGTTATGAAGAAGAAAACATTGAATAAGATTTCAAGGATGTAGTGTATTTCATTTTATTATGTATCATGTTTATTTTATTTTCCCAATGTATTATGGGTATCCTGAATGTAATCAAATCTTACAAGAATGCTAAACAGATTGGTCCTTTAGGATTTGATTCCTTCTAATCATGATAATGTAATAAAATAATGCACCGACTTCAAACATTTGTGGTCGGGTGTTACAGTTAATATCATAGGATTTTTAGGAGAAAACGTAGAAACTAGATTTAGAAAACATAGATTAGAAAACTTAAAATTGAGATATAATTTGAGGAAAAGTATATAAGAACATACTATAATTTTTTTAAGGTAGAGATTATGTGGGAATTCATAGAAATGGTGCCTTCCATAAATAATGGGAACCACATCAATGCACATAATCCAAAGAGTAATAATGATCATTTCTTATATTGTTGTAAACCATTATTTCGAAGGGAAGTAGTATCTTAAATACTTTCATCATATGATGAGATAGTATCATGTTATAAAAATAAGGAGGAATAGTTTTCTATATATTAGGGATTAGAAAGGAAGCATGAGAGAAGATAACATAAGGTAAAAATATGGAAAAAGGCAAGAATGGAAAGATGTATTTTCTAAAATATTATAATTATAGAAGAAAAAACAATGGAATATGATTAAAAGTATAAAGATTATGCTTCATGTGTGAAGAAAAAGAAAACAACACACATTTTTTCAAGGATAATAAATTTTTTTCTTATATAAAGTGCCTCGATTACTAAGAGAAGGGGAACTACGCAAATCAATGACCCATACATAAAATAAATACAACCCAAAAGAATATAATGGATCATGTTCATGATTATACTCTTACCATGGATGAAGAGGAATTATTAATGTGTTTTTGTTTGGATAAAATAATTATGTCAATTGAGCATTTTATCAATGATGTAATGGTTATAATAATTATGAAATATATAAGGATTGCAATACAATACTATTTCATTAAGTATTTGAGGTTCTATGTACAATGGTACCAAGAAAAATTATTCTGTAGTAATTTAAAAATTCAAAAAAAAAAGTTAAAGGAATGATAATCCTTAAAATTTTCCTAGTGATGAGTTAATGAGGTTGGATATAGAGATTATTGAAATGGATAAAGTAAATTGGATAGTACTAAATACCATGTGAATGATTATAAAGTGTTTTATCAAGATATTTTCTAATGTTTAACCATTTATGAAATATTTTATGTTGATTATTGTATGAGGTTTTAGAGGTTAATGTATTACTTCACCACATGATGCAACATGTGTTAAGAGATTATGTATAGACAGTTCAAGGTGTAATCAAAGGATAAGATAGTGTTTATAAAATAGAAACATATATTTATACTCTTATAGAGTAGAATAATTTCTCAACTCAAGGAAAATATTATTAAATAAAAATTATGTCATATTATCATAATTTTTGATGATATCGAGGAACTTTTTCATAAATGTAGTTTTTTGTTTTGTGGTAATCAATATTCATCTAAAAATGTTACCTATATCCTTCCATCAGAACTTAATAGTTTGATTTTTCTTCCATGTATAGGTTTTCACTTCCAACTAATGTCATCCCATTCAAAAGTATAATTTTTTGGTCACCACCACATTTCCCCTAACCTCTTCTTAAGAGGATATTTTATTAACCCTATTTTCTATGTTTGTTTCCCACAAAGGAATTTTCAACTATCAACCTTTAACAATACAAGTGAAATTTCAAATTTCTTGGACCCACTTTATTGATGTAAGGGAGAATGTAACACCCCAAGGACTTAAAAAATTAATATATAATGTAATTCATGCAACATTGAGTCTCTTCAAAATAACACTTTGTTAATATAATTATTTAAACAAGAAATTTATAACCTAGGCATTAAATATAGTAATGTTAATGGTAATAACTAATATTAAATTTTATTTATATTGGTTTCACATAAATAAAACATATTTATAATGAAATATATAATTTTAGGTAAACTAAAAATCATTTTTACAAAATTGAATATTGGTGAATTTTTAGTATTTTTCTAAGAAGTTTCATTTTTTGATAAATAGTGAAAAACACTACCTTTTAGTTAAATACCATGTTTTTCACTTAAATAATTATTATAAATTAAATTGAGAAATTATACATATATTAATCCAATTTAGATCATTGGAATCATTTTTAATTTTAAATTATATATAATTATTTATTGGATTATTGAAGGTTCTTTTTACCCACCTTCTCACCACACTTGTGGAATTAGTATTAAAAATAATTTTTCCGATTCTATAAATTTTATTTTTAAAATAAGTCATACATGGTTTTGATTAGTAATAAATTTAGAGTCTTATAGGATCAACATAATTTTTTGATGAATAGTTACTTGATCGTTTGGTATCGTAATGTTTCCCTTATAAATAGTAATACAACCCTTATGAATAAAAAACAATCCAAATGAATAGAAAAATAACCCATGAAATTATAAATAAAATTAAATCATCTTATAAATTAATGTATTATATAATTATATCATAGTATAGATAAATAAATATTTTAAAAATTATTAATTAATTATTGGTATTTTTAAGTCATAAATATATAATTACACATTTATAATTAATTAAATGATTTAAAATAAATTTTATTTTCATGAAATGTATTCATAAATTAAAATTATTTTTTATTATGATTTTAGGATAATTTTATGAGACCTTAGTTAATTTTTCATAGTGTTATAAAAAACATTTATAAATTTAAAATTTGTATTTTTTGAGTAAATGATGGTTTTAATTAAAAATTAAATTAATCATATTTAGAAAATTATTTTCATAAAATGGATACCATTTTTGAATTCTAAACATCGAATAATGGTAAGGGTGAATGGTTTGTATTTTTCTAAAATACTTGAATTTTTGGTGAATAGAAAAATATGGTAATTTACGATATAAATACATTATAAGTTAAATACACTATTCATTAAGTCATGAATGATGTAAGAACCATAATATTGTAAATCCCTTGATTAGTTTAATATTTTTTGTTATCATTCTCAAACTATTCATTGTCTTGGTCCAAAATAATAAACAAATGATTAAAATATTCATAAATCACACATCTCCTCCACTATAAATACCACCCACACCACCACTTCTACTCACACCCTTAACCCTTGAATCATGTAAAAATTCTACCAAAATACTCTTAAATATTATATACTTACTAAAAAATATGTTCTAGTCTCAAAAAAATACCAAACCAAGGTGCCTTAAGGAGGTTTTCAAAGAGGCGAATTCAAGACGTAAATCCTCTTTCTTTTTCTTTTAATTTCCTTTCAATTGCCTTTTTCATTTCTTATCCTCTCATCACCTCATCTGTCCAAATGAGAATGAAAACTATAGTATAATCTATATACTATAATTATATCATTTTAATGTAATATCATTCATCAAACTCCATTCTTTCAATACTTTATTTTAAAAATAAAATGTTCATCCGCGAGGTGCCAATTTACAACCTTCGTGGATGATAGATTTTATTTTCTTCAATTTCTCCTTCAAGGATGGTCATGAAACAATTTTTATGGTTTAAAAATACTATTATATATGTATTAAAACCTATTTAATATTATAAAACTAGTATATACACATAATATGAACTCATATGATACACTAGTTCGTGATGATCAAAAAATCAGAAAAATAATCTAAATGATCATCACTAATGTTTTATTTAATGAATCATCATCATATTTAGTAATAAAACAATATATACAACCAATTAACGTTATTTATGTTCATTAATTTAATATATTTCAAATTCTTAATGATTATACACATTTTACATGAAATTCATTACTTATAAACAAGAAAACCAATCATGAGAACCATGAAAATGAATGCTCCTGAACGATGAAATTAAACACTATAGCTCATCAATAAGACCATAAATGAACATAATAAAACTAAGATGAATCTAATACATGTATAAAATGTTATTAATTAATTAATTAATATATTTTATTTGATTATATATGATATTATGGTTAAGTGAAAATCACGTTCGGACAAAAGGAAATGTTTTTCTCAAATCACATTCATTTCTGTGAGATATGCCTTACCCGCAACTATTTCATGTATGTGGTGTATGTATACTGAAATTTTTTGAATAATATCATGAAACGCTTTATTATCATGGTATTTAACCTCTTATTTTATGTTCATTAGTTTTATGGGTCATATGTTTCGACTAGTAGCAAACTGGTAAGAGATTCTCACAGAACCACCAGTTTACCATAGGGTTATTCTTCCTCTCTCCTTAATCAAATTTAATTATTAATTATTATTATATAATATTTATATATTATATTTTAATGTTAAAAACATATGTAATGATCTCAAATATTATTTCTTGATGGAGAATTACAGGTTTTATAAGGTTCCTTTCTCAATTCCTCTCGATAAGCGAGCCAAATTAAATGGAACTTCTTAATTTGTACTTGTTTTCAAGTGCACTCCACAATATCATTTAAGAATACATTATTTAAAAAAAATATTTTATCATTAAAAAAATATCTTTTTTCATTTATGGTTTTATACAAAAAAAATTACCTTTCTTGTTTTAAATACTCTATTGTATTTTCCCATTAAATCGCACTAATGCGGCTAATTTCTAAAGTTTTTAAAATGTTATTTTTAAATTTTTTCAATTCATTTGGAAATAATTTATGCCTCACATATAATTTCATTTTCCAACCCTTTATATTCTATCATATAAATTTTTACACTCTTATTTTATGACAAATACATATGATTTTCCAAAAGAATTCTTTTTTCATCATAAAAATGTTTTTATCATCTCACTTTTACTTTTATGAGATATATGGCTTGTTTACCAAGATTTAATTATGTGAAATGTATATAATTCTATTTGATATATTATATCATGAATTATATTATTCTCATGATATTCTTAGTTTCACTTAATATTAAAAGGTATTATGATTTAAATGTGTGAAAGTGGTTTGAGACACTTTGGAATGCTTAAAGATTGTTTTCCTCAAGAATTTATCTATGATATTATTTTATTAATTTCATATGTGATACTTAAAATTGGTATGGAAAACTTGGATTTAATTATATATTTTATTCGACATATGTGGAATGCATTGGAATTAGTAAGTGAAGGTTGGGGCCCACTGTACCCCCTCGATGCATCTTTAGGTTTCAAGGGACAAAGTTGACAAGGTTTTTACCTATTATATATGGTTTCTTGGCCGAAGACTTGACTATATGCTCACGATGTTTGTCATTATTCATTACCTAATTATGAAACTAGTAATATATATTCCATGTTATCATCCGACTAGAATAATATCCATATTTCTGTTTTATTATGGCATTATTTAATCATCTTTTATTCCTTCCATTTTATACTCAAAATTTTGTTTTTATGGAACATGTAAATTTAGTTATTCACAATGGATTATTAATTATATTTCAACTTTATCAATTACCCTTACTTATCGTTTGAGCTCACCCATTTCTTATGTTTCATTTCCCCTGGTTATAAAGAAGAAAAATTTGAATAATCTTTCAAGGATACAGTTTATTTCATTTTATTATGTATTATATTTTATTTTCTTCTACCAATGTATTATGGTTATCATGAATTTAATCTGGTCTTCCATGACTTCTAATCTAATAAAAAATTCGGGATTTGATTCCTTGTAATCATTATAATGTAAAAAAATATTGCATGAACCATATGATTATGGGGTTAGGGTGTTACAGTTTGTATCAAAGGAAGTTTAACAGAATCCTTAGAAAATAGATTTAGAAAAAATAGATTAATGAACATAACTCTAATATAGAAATTAGAGAAAACTATAGAATAACATTCTTGGATTTTTATATGGTAGATATTATGTTGGTATTCATAGAAATACATCCATGTCTGGATACTGTAGGTGGAAGTGGTACTAGAATAGGTATACCTAGGGATAAGAACTTCGACAAGATGTCTCGAACCTATCATAGGGTAAACTGGTACAAAACATCATGCCTTACTGTGCACATGGTTTGATACTACTGGGGGGATATGATTAGGATAATTGACCTTTTCATTAAAACCCATTATGAAGGGTTTAAAAGTAAGGATGTCCCTAAATAAACCATGTTTGTTATTATGACATTAGATATCATAAATTTTTTCTTATTTATGTTAATTATTTCACTAATATTGGGATTAAACATTATGTTTCATACTGTTCTGATCTAATCTACTGTATTCCATTGTTTAGAAATGAATCCTTCTAGAAGGAATGAGAACCACATCAATGCACATAATCCAAAGAGTAATAATGGTCATTTATTCCATGGGTGTAAGCCAGTCATTTGAAAGGAACTATTCTCTAAAATTTTATCATTATATGAGGATATAATATCATGTTCTATCAAGAAGGTGAAAGAGTTTTCTAAGTATTATGGCTTTAAAAGTAAGCATAAGAGAAGATGACTGGAGGGGAAAATATTGATAAAGGGGAGAATAGAAAGAACTATTTTCCCACATATGATAATTATAGAATGAAACACCATGGTATATGATTAAGAGTAATAGTAGTATGCTTAAAGTGTGAAGGAAAATGACACCATGCTCATCATTGCGTGGTTAAGATTTTTTTTTCTAATATACAATGCTTCAACTACAAAGAGATGGGAAACTACAAAAATCAATGTCCCATGCATTAAAGGAATATACCCCAAAATAATATAATGGAATATGGTCAAGATTATGCTACTACCATTGAATAAGAGGAATGATTAATGTTATTTTGTTAGATTAAATAATTAAGTCAATTGAGTATATTATCAATGACGTAATGGTTATAAGAATTAGGTAATATATAAGGATTTTACTGTAGTTCGATTTCATTAATGAATTGAAGTCTTAACATGAATGGTACTAAGAAAAATTATTCTGTAGAAATTTAAACATTTGAAACACATGTTTAAGGGAATGATAAACTTTAAAATGTTCCTGGTTATTAGATAATGATGTTGGATAAAGAGATGATTGATATGGATAATGTAATTTGGATAGTACTAACTGCCATGTGAATGATTCTAAAGTGTTTGATCTTGATATTTGTGAAAGATTAACCACTTATAAAATAGTTTAAGTTGATCATTGTATGAGGTTTTAGAGGTTAATGTATTATTTCACCACATGATGCAACCTGTGCTAAGATTTTAAGTATAGATAGCTCAAGGTTAAATCCGAGAATAAGATTCTGGTTATAAAATAAAAACATTTATTTATATTCTTATAGAGTGGAATTATTCCTTAACTCTTGGAAAAGAGTCTTAACCAAAAATATTTCCATGTTATAATAATTTTTAATTATATCAATAAACATTTTCATAACTGTAGTTTATGTTTTTATGGTAATCAACTTTCATCTGAACATGTTCCATGTCACTTTCCATCATAAATTCATAGTTTCATTTTTCTTCCATGTCCAGGTTTTAAATACCAACTAATGTCATCCCATTCGAAAGTATTATTTTTTGACCACATCATTTCCTTTACCCTTTTTTAAGTGGATATTTTATTAAACCTATTTTTGATGTGGGTTTCCCATAAGGAAAGTTTCAAATATAATCCTTTAACATTCCAAGTGAAAATTCAAATTATGAATATGAATTTTACTGAAGGAGGGGATAATGTAACACCCCAAGGATTTACAAATAAATTTAATATAGAATTTAATTAATGCAACACAGAGCCTCTGTGAAACAAAACTTTGTTATTATAATTATTAAAATAAGATATTTATAACCTAGCCATTAAACATAGTAATATTAATAGTAATAATTATTAATCAATGTTGTTTATAATGGTTTCACATAAATAAAACATATTTATAATGTAATATATATGTTAGAGTAAAATTAAAATCATTTTTTCAAAATTAAATTATAGTGAATTTTTAGTATTTTTCTGACTAGTTTCATTTTTTTGAAGAATATTGAAAAATACTGAATTTTAGTTAAAAATGGTGTTTTTTTCTAAAATAAATATTATTTTTAAATTGATCAATTATAAAAATATTAATTTGATGTAGATAATTTTAATCATTTTTAAATTAAAATTAGATATAAATACTTATTGAACTATTGACCATTCTTTTTACCCACCTCATCGCCACACATGTGGGATTCACATTAAAAATAATTTTACCACATCTATGAATTGAATTTTAAAAAATGGGCATACACAGTTGTGATCAGTATGATATTCAGACTCTGATAGGATCAACTTAATATTTTGGTGAATAGAAACTTGACCATTTAGAATAGTAATGCTACATGTATGAATAGTAATGTGGCCCTTATAAATAGTAATCTAGCAAAATGAATAGTAATATCACCCAAGAAATTATAAATAATATTTAGGCATCTTATAAATGAATATATGTTATAATTATATCATAGTATAAGTAATTTAATATTTTAAAAATTATTAATTAAGTATTGGTATTTTTATAAGTCATAAATATTTAAACACAATTTTATAATTAATTAAATGGTTTGAAATAAATTTTTTTTTGAAATTTATTTGTAATTTAACATTATTTTGTCTTGTGATTTTAGGATAATTTTATGAGGCCTTAGGTAATTTTTCAGAGCGTTATAAAAATCAGTTATAAATCTAAAATCTATATTTTTAAAGTAAATGATTATTTTGAAAAAAAATTAATGTTATCATATTTAGAAAATTATTTTCACAAAATGAAGTCAATTTTTAATTCTACACGTTAATAAATGGTTATGGTGAATTTTTGGGATTTTTCACAAATGCGTGAATTTTTTGTGAATATAAAAATACTGTAATTTACTGTATAAATACATTATAAGTTAAATCCACTATTAATTGAGTAATTAATTATTTAATAACAATAATATCTGACTTCCAATCATTATTTTAATATTTTTGTTGATAATCCTCAAATTATTCATATTCTTGAGCCAAAATAATAAACAAATGAATAAAATATTCAAAAATGAGACATATCATCCACTATAAATAATACACCTAACCACAACTTCTTCTCACACCTATAATCCTTTAAGAATGTCCAATTTCTTCCCATATCCCCTATAAAAGTATTTCCCTCATGTCTAGGAGGTTCTGGTCACAAATAAAGTGCAACCCAAGGTGCCTTAAATGAGGTTCTCAAAGACGAGAATGCAGGAGGTAAATCCTCTTTCCTTTTCTTTTAATTTCTTTTCAATTTCATTTTTCATGTCTTATACTCTAATAAAATCCTATAACCAAATTATCATGATAACACCAGTATCATCTATACACTATAATGATATCATGTTAATGTAATATCCTCTATCATACTCCTTTCTCTCTCCATTTCATTATAAAAAAATCAGCATTCGTGAGGAGCCAATTTACAACCTTCGTAGATTAGGGATTTCGTTATTCAATTTATACTTCAAGGATGAAAATGAAACCATTTTTATGGTTAAAATACATTATAAAATATTTCTTAAAACTTATTTAATTTAATATAGCTATAATATATAAATAATATTAACACATATGACAAACTAGTTCGTGATGAATGAAAAACAGACAAAATAATCTAACTAAATGTCACTAATATTTTATCTAATGAATAATCCTAATATCTAGGAATAAAAAAGTATATAAAGTCAATTAGACAAATTTATGTTTATTAGTATCATATAATTCGAATTCTGAAAAATTATTCCCTTTTTACATGAACTTTATTATTTATAAACAAGAAAACCAATCATGAAAACCAAGAAAACAAATGCTCCAAAATGATGAACTTAAACATTATAACTCATAAATAAGGATATAAATTAACATAATAAAACTATAATTAATATAATACATGTTTAAGGGTTTATTAATTAATTAATTTATTTTATTTGATTTTCCTGTACATTATGCCTAAGGGAAGAACACATTCAGACATAAGGTAAGGGTTTTATCAACTCACTTTCATTTCCATGAGATATTTCGTACTCGCCACTATTTCATATATGTGGTGTATGAATATTTCAAATTGTTTTATAATATAATTAATATATTTATTTTCATTTTATTCAACATCTTATTTTATTATCATTAATTTTATGGGGTATATGGATCGACTTTTAGCAAAGTGGTAAGGGATTCTCACTGGACCTACATTTTAGCATTGGGTTATACTTCCTCTCTCCTTAACCCAATGTAATTATTAATTATTCTTATGTACACATACTATATTATATTTTTTTTTCTCAAAACTTATTTACCAATCTAAAATATTCTTTATGATGTGGAATTACATGTTTTATAAGGTTCGTTTCTCAATTCCTCATGATAAACGAGCCCGATTAAAGGGAACTTCCCGAATTATTTCCGGTGTCAAGTGAACACCATAATATATTTTAAGAAAGCAATATATTTATAAAAACATTAATTTTATCATTAAAAATTATATTTTTTTCATTTATGGTTTTATACAAAAAAAATCCTCCTATCTATTTTAAAGACTCTTTAGTATTTTTCCCTTAATCTGCACCAAAGCAGCTCATTTCAAATGTTTCTTAAATGATCTTTTTACCTATTCTCACTTAATTTTTAAAAAATTTATTCATGAAATAAAATTTTATTTTCCACCCCTTTTATTTTATAGGATATATATGTTTACAATATTATTTTATGGAAAATACAAATGATTTTCCAAAATAACTATTCTTTCCTAAGTAAATATGTTTTTTTGTCTCACTTTTAGTTCTATAAGATATATGCCTTTTTCATTAATATTTATTTGTGTGTGGAGTATGTACTTCCCATTGATATATTATATCATGAATTTTTTTATTCTCATGATATTCTAAGTTTCATTTAATGTTAAAAGGTATTATGATTTAAATATATCTAAGTTGTATGGAACACTTTGGAATGCTTAGAGATTATTTTCCCCAAGAATTTCTCAATGATTTTATTATAATAATTTCATCTATGATACATAAAATTGGTATGGGACACTTATATTTAATGATATATTTTATTCTAAATATGAGTAATTTATTGGAATTAATAAGTGATGGATGGGGAAAGCTATAGCCCCTCGATGCATTGGTAGATCTAATGAGACAAACTAGATCGAGTTTTTACCGATTATGTATGGTTTCTTGGCTGAGGCCTTGAACGTATGTTTATGATCTCTGAAATTATTCATTCCCTAATTATCAAACTAGTTATTGATAATCCATTTGATTATCTGTCTAGTAGAATATCAATGGTTATGTTTATTATCACATTATTTAATCAGATTTTATTCCTGTCATATTATGCTCAAGATTATGTTTTAATGTCATCTATACATTTAGTTATTCACATTGCCTTATTATTTAGGTTTATTCTATATTACATACCATTGCTGAGCATCTAATTTCACCCATATTTTATGTTCCACTTCCCCAGATTATGAAGAAGAAAACATTGAATGTTATTTAAACAGTCCAGTTTATTTCATTTTATAATGCATCATGTTTAATTTTCTTTTATCAATGTATTATGGGTATCATGAATGTAATATGGTATTCCAAGATTGGTAAACTGATCGGTCCTTCGGTATGTGGTTCCTTTTAATCATGTCAATGCAATAAAATAATGCACCTACTTCAGGATTATGGGGTTTGTACATTACAATCCCACTAGTATGTGACACCTTTTTTCATGATCCTTGAAAAGGTCATACACTTCTCGGCCAAATTCACAATTAAACATCAAACATATACTCAGTGTCCTTAATGGAACCGTATGTCCCAAAGGTTTCATGGAAGGTGAATTTGTTTGATAGCCTTCATTTAGTCTTGGTCAATCTGAATGACTTAATACCAGACTGCAAAACTGAGAAACTTTATAAAGGTAACCTCAAATGCACACTTTAAAGGGTTTATATTCAGTTGAAAGAGTAGAGAAATTAAAACACTATACCAAGGTAATTTAGATTATTATAATGTTGGTAGGACCTAACCACTGTGTCTTTGATGTAACATTATACCAATATCATGAGGATCATCTTGAAGATATGGCGTATGGACCATTGGTAAGTGGATCAAGAATTCTTGAATCTGGAAGGCCTTAACTAGTAGGATAAGGTCCCTTGAGGTTCCCTAAAGTTCTAGTTTCTTCATATTTAGTGTCCATCCATATATGATTGTACTAGGTGTACCCATTTTGGAAGGAGAGGTCCTAGAAAATAGAAGTGGAATCAATCAATATCTCTATCACTCTAAGGGGTAAATAATCCTTTGGGAAATGGTGGTTGTGGTACCAAAATTCAATTAAAACTCTGCATTGGACATTATTCTTCCTAACTGGGATGATTTTGGTGAAACATTTGGGATATTGGACCTCTTTTATGAAGTTTCCCTTAATAATATTATCAAATTTGGCCTCGACAATAGAATCATGGGAAGTGTAGATCTTTTTGGGAGGCCTTTTAAATCCTTGGTGACCTTCTCAGAGGCCAAGATGATGAATAAAAACCTTGTGATTGATCCCTATAATCTTACAATATCTTGAGGAAAACACATTACAATGATGTTTTAGGAAGGAAACATACTTTTTTTGTTCATTTGGGGATATAAATTCCCTAATCAATGTCGTTCTTGGATCCTGCTCAGTTTCATGGTTTACCTACATCAACTTATCAAAAATTGTAGGGAAACCCTATTCAAAGGCTGGAGTAGAATCATAAAAAAATTATCCATCATCTGAGGCTGGGGAATTATAAGGATGTGACTCTTCTTGTCCGCAGACACATGTGTTGTACTAAGAATTTCTGCTCTGGTGGATGTGAGATCCTCAACTAGGGGATCTTGTTATGCAGAAACTGTAGAAAAAAAGAGTCACAACCTTCCCCTTAATGGTTTCTATCTATAAGCCGCACTTTTGATATTAAAGAACAAAGGTTAGGTTGATATCTATTGGGTTATCCCTACCTTTTAAAAAATGATGCGGTGTCAGGGTTTTGTGGTCATAGGGTGGACTCTTAATTATTACATAGGGATGATGTCATCCATTATTTTTGGAATATGTCCCATGCAAGAGTATGAGTTAATCTATGGGAAATAATTCTTTTAAGATACAATGAAGCAACCGCCCAAGTCAAGGTTCATGGGTTCCAACCAGTTGGTAGGCATAAAAAAGTTGTCTCTCAAGTATTTCCAGGAACCTATTGTAGTGGTTGTTAGATAACTGGGAGTGCTACTATGCTCGACCACATAAGTCTCAAGATATTTTCCTTCCCTTTTGTAGTAATCAACATCCAGATAATAGGTCTCATTGGAGTTTAAGGGGAAAGCATCACCCTGGAGTACCCATACCAAACCATCAAGGGAGAACATGAGGCACTGGTGGTAGGACGATGGAACTGCTACATGCAAATAGTTCCAGGGTCTTCCCAATTTGGCATTGTAGGTGGAATCCCATGAGACTATCATAAATTCAGTGCTTTCTAATAGGACACTAAATTGAGTCTCTAACCGAATCATGTCATGTGGGTTTCCTTACTCTTATCATACCCCTAAATTTATAGGTTGGGGGGAGTGAGATACACCTCTATGAGACTCAACATTTGAAGTGTTTGGGATGGGATGAGATTGATCTCAGAGATGATATCCACTAGGTAGTGTTATATTTCCATGATTTTAAACTATCTTATGATATGGATTTTTTGTATGTGTCCCTAAATGTTAGAACCCTTATCTCTCTTAGAAAAGGATGTGGCATATTGGAACTCCTTTAACTACACCTCCTCTATGTGATAAGACTTGAAAGTAGCTACCTCAATCCCAAACTGTAGGGGGATCTTTAGTGAAATGATGATGGATAAACACATATCATTTGATTGGTGAACCAAATTAAGGATCAAGATCCTTTTTGGTATGCTGGAAAAGAACATCAAAAAAATTTATTTCTGTACAAGGGGCATTCTTTATCCCATAGAGATATTTTCCTTGGTAGGGATCACGGAAAAAGTGGTTGGATGAGGCGCTAGGGTATCACTAGTTATTTTGACACTATATTGCTGGTTATATGAACTGCTTTAAACACCTGATATCTGAGTACCAAATGGATGAGGTTGGACATTGATTGGAAGTGGATGATCATGGTGCGGTTTTGGCTGAGCTAAGTGATCAACCAAAACTGTCAGTTGTGGATACATGGCTAAAAAAACATCTTGGGTGGACTATGCCTATTGGGACCTACACATAACTTGTTGTCTGGTCTTTGTAGCACAAACGACTTGATCTAAAATTCTATCCTATGTATTCTCCATAATGTTGCATCCTCTCCCTCTTCATTTATGGTGTCTTCTAACTATTACGAAGGGGTTATCATGGATTTCCTCAGCATTGAACATCAAATAATTGTCTACCACCTCAACATTGTTTATAGAGGTATACTCATGCTCATCTTCAGTGGAATATTCCAAGGTTAGATAAATCCTAGTCAGAACTCCCAAATTGAGAGGCATGAAATCAATAAGGGTACAAGATAGTTTTGGCATTGGTGGAGGACTCTGAGTCCCTATCTTCCACTCGTGACTTTTCTATCAAGACATGGAGTATTGAGACATAGATTTTGATGCAGTGGTTTGTGGAGGTATGGAAACTATAGGATGTTCTAGTCTGATGTGGCCTTAAATAAACGCCTATTCCACCTCATTTTTATGTTAAAGTAATGTTTTTAATGTTAAAATTAACATTAAAATAGTTAATTAATGAGTTGGGGTTTATTTTTAAGTACATTTATAGATTGATGAATTTTATGTTTTATTTAAGCCTTTATGTTTAAATTATAATTTATATTAGATATTTTATTAGTATATAATATTGAATATTATTTTATGTTATTAATTTTAAATTTCGTTGATTAATTTATTTGTTATTTTTTTTAATTAATTTAATTGTTAATTTCAATTTAATTTGATTTATAATTTAATTGCATAATTGATTAAATATTTAGTAACTTTAATTTATAGTTTAATTCATTATTAAATATTATCTCCATTTAATATTAGTTAATTATTTTTAAGAGGGTAGAAGGTATCCGATTTTTTGTGGATGGACATATTTTTGGGGTTCAACTCACATGTGGGTGCTTCCAAATTTGAGATAAGATATGTTTTTGAATTTGAGATATATGTTATCATATCACATAGATAAGGTTTCATGTGCATCTCATGGGGATATATATCTTTTATATCTATGTAGATGAGATAAGTGTTTAAATATTAACATGGTAGATAAATGGATAATTGGAGATAAAAGATATAATATTTCATATCTTTTCAATAATTGAAAAAGGAAACAACGAATCAAGGAAGGAGTTCTCATGATATCATTTTTAAGATATATTTTCAGATTTCTATTTCAATCACGGTATGTGGCATATGAGATCCTATAAAAGGGTAAGCAGACGGTGGTGAACAGAAGGGGCATGCCAGCAAGATGTAGCCCACAAGGGAGACCTAGGAAGGGGTTTCTGCATTTGCACCGGCCTGTGTGACACGACGACGGTGAAAAAATTATCTTGTACGTGTGGAGAGGTTCTTGGAATGATGTTCAAGATGTTTTCCATCGAGAGAAAGAAGGGGGATACCGTGTCAGTCGTACCATGTGCAACATGTTAGTGTTTAACTGGTGTGGAGCAGTGGTGACACAATTGATGATAGTGGAAATGTATTGAAAGTATTCCTGATCGATGTGATCAGGTGGAATGTCCCGGTTCATGATCCACGGTACATCATGATGGAGATATCATTTTGGTGTTGTAAGCGGGTGTGAGGGTGATGCATGTTCAAGTGAAGATCTCCATGGTAGTTACATTTCATCTAGAGAAGGGTGACGTTTTGTCACAGATTGTTCATCTGATACATGGTGTCAGTGGGATGTTTATCAGAGATATGGAAGAGGTGTATCAGGGTGTGGTTTTTACACAGTTTTTCTACGCTCTCTCATTTGTGATTCAAGTTCAGGAATTACATGGATAATTTATATTCTCTGATTCATAGTGGATATTTTTGGGAATTTCCCTATGGGTTTTTAATCCTCTGCATGGGAGGGTTTTTCTATGTTAAAAATATTTCTTGGTGATTGATTTTTTCTGTTTATATCGCTTACAAATTTTTACGGGTTTCTTATGATACTTTTGGAAAGATATTTTCGGCCCGAAATCGGTATTCTCCTCAACAAGTGGTATCAGAGGTGATGTTTCAGGCTTGCAATTTGTGGTGAGAATTTTTTGGAAGCTTCTAAGAGGATTGATGTCGGATGCATGAGGTATAATAAGAATTTTAAAGGATGTTGAAGGATGTTTTTTGGATATTACACCTAATTATTTTCATTGGAATGTGCGACCAGTTAAGAATGAATTAAAATTTGAAGATCGAGGGGTTGCGCTGGGTGCTTTGGATTTTGAGCAGGGGAGGAAGTTTTTATTTATGGTGCTCTAGATTTTGTGGCGATCAAGATTTTGAGGTAACCTAATAATGTTGATTCTAGTATAGGTGGTTCAGACGCAGATATGATGAAGAATTCAGTGTTTGGATTTCATTTATATGGGGAGCAGTCAGGTTTCTGTTAGAGCTGCAAAAGGATGTTTCATTTTTTTAAAGAGGATAATGGTTGGTGTGATAGAAACATGGTTTTTGGTCCAACTGAGTTTGTTGGATGATATCTTCACTGGTGGGAAGAAGGGGGAGATTTTTGGGATTTAGCCCGCATGTTGGTATTTCTATATTTGAGATAAGATATGTTTTTGAATTTGTGATATCTTTTATCATATCACACAGATAAGAATGCATGTGTATCTCATGAGGATATATATCATTTTTATATATTTAGATGAGATAAGTGTTTAATATTAGCATGGTAGATACATAGTGATTTTGAGATATAAGATATAATATTTCATATCTTATCTATAATTGACAAAGAAAATAGTGAATCAAGTATAGAGATCTCATGATATCTTTTTTAAGATATATTTTCAAATTTCCATTTCAATACATATATGTGTCATATAAAATCCTATAAAAGAGGAAGCATGTGGTGGAGAGAAAAATGGGTATGCTAGCAAGATGTACCCGACAAGGGAGACCCATGAAGGGGTTTCTGTTTTTGCGGTGGCCTATGTGACATGACGACGGCGACAAAATTATCTTGTATGTGTGGATAGGTTCTTATAATGATGTTCAAGATGACTTCCACTGGGATCAATAAGTGGGCTAATTTGTCGGCAGTAGCATGTGTGACACGTCTCTGTTTGACAGGTTCAGAGAAGCAGCGATACAATTGATGATCGAGGCCACGTATCAAAAGTCTTCCTGATAGCGATGATCAAGTGGAATGTCCCGGTTCATGATTGGCGATACATCATGAGGCAGAGATCATTTGGGTGTCACAAGATGTTGCAAGGCTGACACATGTGCGGGTGAAGATCACTGAGGTAATGATGTTTCATTTATAGAATGGTGACATTTTGTCACAGATTGATCTTCCGATACGTGGAATCTGTGGGATTTTTATCAGAGAGATAATATAGGTGTATCGGGGTGTGGTTTTCACAATGTTTTTAAACACTCTCTCATTTGTGATTAATGTTGAGTAATTACTAGGATACATTTTATTCTCTAGTTCATAGTAGATTCTTTTGGGAATTTCCCCATGGTTTTTTAATACTCTTCATGGGAGGGTTTTCCGCGTTAAAAAATCCACATGATGATTTATTTATTCTAATTATTTTGCTTCTATATTTCGTCAGGTTTCTCAAAAACTTTTTGGAAAGTTATTTTTGGCCCAAAATCGGATTCTACCCAAAAAATATAGCCAATTTTACAATAACCTCTACCAAAAAAAATTGGTACATATGAAAATATGTAGTCTACCACATAGGGGTTTGATACAGATGGCCACATTGTTGAATGGAAGAGGGATCCCATGTACCCGATTTTCTTACTGCCTATCATGTATCCAAATGAAATTCCCATATAGCTGATTTCTAAACTAAATGAACATTTAGTGCGATGAAGAGGATGGAGGCCTGAGAATGAATATTTGATCATATTCACATTGTCATTTGGTGAAACATAGATCCAGCCTCAGATAATTAGGAAACAAAGATAAATCTATGTAAATCAAAAGAGGACGAATCAGTAGACCACACTGCGACTAGATTAAGCCAGTGGATTAGGAAGATATTTCAATGAGACTAATATGGATTGAAGAGGGGAATACTGAAGAATGATTCTTCTATTTCTTTTATTGATGTTGGTGAAGTAGAGAGGTTGAAGATGAAGAAGAACCAAGATCTGAGGACACTATTGGAAATAAAGAAATAAAAAATTATCCATGGATTTATTGTAGTCCTAGTTTGAAGAAGATGAGCAGGGAGTTTGAACTTTTTTGATTTAAAATTAGTAAATCTTTGATGCTTTTTGGATTCCTAATTAGTTTCATGATGATCCTCCTTTTAGGATCTAGTGATCGGGGGTGAGTGCTTATTCATCCCTCTCCCTCAAACTTGGAACCCTCCTCCTCTACAAAGTTCAATTTTATGGCGGGCCTGGTTATTCCCCACCAAGACCTGGTTCCTATTCATCAAAGGGGACCCTTGATTTCTTATCATGGAATGCTAAATTCTACGAATTTTGTTCCAACCTTTTTAGGGGATCTTTCCTCCCTTATACCTTCTTCATTTCGTTGTCCTTCCATCAATGAGTTAGACTCTGGGGAGTCTACTATAAATCTTATTCAGAATTATTCTTCAGTCATAAGTTATCCTATAAGGTGTTTGGATGTGATCCTTTCAAACCCTCCCCCTATGGGCATCCAACCTGCCACTTCAAAATCATTCTTGATCAAAAATCTTCTGTTATCTTCGAGCTACATATCTTCAAACAAAATAAAGACCAGATCTCATTCGATGTCTAAATCCAATGATAGATCCCCAAATAAATTAAAGGCTACGAGTCTAGGCCTGTGTCAGACATATTTCATTCAATGATTGATATTTTTCTTTGGAAGGCTCGTGGCTTGGGATCTTAGTTAAAATCGGTATTTATCTCCAATGAATTTATCTCTCACTCTATTTATCAGGTTGTATTACATGAATGCAAATATGTTTCAGATAAAATCATTTTCTATGTTTTGCGTTTCAGAGACCATGGTTATCTCTATGGTTTTCCAATAAACTATCACATATAGATGTTATGGAAATCAAGAATTTCAGTTTACCTGTTTTATCTATCTAATCAATGTATCAATATCACAATTTTTAGTGGGAGGTGCAGTGACTTTTCTATTAGTTGTTTATGTCATGTGTGATGCTTAAGATCTAGAATCATTGTGGGACAACCTGAGTTATTTCAAGACAAGATATGTTCCTTGGTTAGTGGGATGGGATTTCAACATTATGCTCCATCCGGATGAGAAAAAAGGATTTGGTCCCTCTCCTATAAAACCTAGTCATGTGTTTGTATCTTTCATGGATAATAATGATCTTTTGGATACGGATTTCTCAGGTGATAATTTTACATATTGTAATAACCAACAAGGGAATCAATGATCATGTATTCATTTAGATCATTGTCTAGTAAATGAAGCAACTCTCCCATCCTTACCTGCTGTAAAATTCCCCCACCAATTGTGTGACATCTCAGACCACTCACCCCTTAGAATTTTGTTTGCAGCTAGAGGTGACATCTAAACCACCTTTAACTTTTCCTCATCATGGGAGGATGATTCAGAATTTCATAACATTTTCCAGAGCTCATGGAACCTCTCTATTGGCGGAAAACCTAGGACTCCCTTCACAAAAACCTACATCATCTGAAAATATCTTTTTTTCTTGGGTCAGGAATCTCTCCTAGGATGATGTCGATCTGGAATTTATTATCAAATGCATTCTCCTTTTATATTAGGTCATGTAAAATTCTTGGTATGATGATTCTTTTGAGGTGTTGTGAAGTAAAAAATACTAGCTATCTAATTTGTTACTAAAGCCTGAACGTGTTAGGTTAGAATGGCTATAGTGATAACACAAGAGGGGGTAAATTGTGTCCTTCTCAAAATTTTATGATTATGTTGATTCACACAAATAAAAGATAATAACTGGAAGCACTACTGGAAAGATAGGTCTTCCCAATGTTTTTATACCAAAGGTTTGAATAAACTGTTGGTATACTGTAAAAACAGTAACATTTCCCAACGATTTGAATGAACCATTGGCATTGTGTATTTATAATAAACCTTTTTCCAATGGTTCTAGTGAACCGTTGGGAAATATTTATGTATAATAATGGTTTTTTAAAACTGTTGGTAAAGAGTATATTTCTCAATGGTTTTTAAAAAACATTGGGAATGATATCCCTTAAATACACACCATCCCAACTACGAGTCCGCCTTATTACATGTGCCCTAATCTGAAGCTCCTAAAGGTCTCTCTTTACCCTAGGAATAAAAAATCCATCCAACCAATAGATCCATATTCAATCAAGCAATTTTTTATTTCTATACTTCAAATAAATAACTTCTACCTTAGTTTTAATGTTCTTCATCTATTTTTTTCTGTTTTCTATTTCGATACGGCCTAAATTAGAGTTCTGTACGGTCTGTGACATGGTATACCGAACAATTTTATTTTTTTGATGTTTATTATTCTAAAATTCAAAGATGGTAAAGGTATTGTTTAGTCATATGGTCTCAAGGTTGGTAATGGATATAAGGATGGTCCATGTGAAGGGATTGGGGATGGTTGGGGTAGTGGTGTTGGTGGTTTTCCATTTTTAGTGGGGTGATATGGTAGTCTATGTACTTTAGTTTAGTTTAAAATTGGATTTGGATTTTTCATTTATAGTTTTTGTTCAAGGAATATTGGGAAGAGTAGTGATATTGATGATTAATTGTCTATTGGATGGGTGATGGTTTGGAATTCTGATTTTGGTTGGATTGGGTATAGGTAAATTTTAATGTATTATATGGGTATTGAAACCCCTGAACACCCCCACCCCCACCCCCTTGGACACCCCCACCACATGGAAAGTACCCCCCAACCCCCTAGACACTCCCAAACCCTAGACACCCCCACCCCCTAGACACGCCCACCCCCACCCCTGGAAAGCCCCCACCCCACTAGACATCCCCCACCCTGGGACTCCCCCACCCCCTTGGACAACCCCCACCCCCTGGACACCCCCACCCCTAGAAACCCCCTCGCCCCCTAGACACCCCAGCCCTTGGACAACCTCCACCCCCTTGGACATCACCCACCCACTTAGATAGTCCCCCCAAGGTACAACCACACATCCTGGACACCACCCCACCTCCTAAGTGCTTGGCCCAATTTTTAAATTTTCATTAACCAAGTATGTGATTTCCCCTTTCCCAAATGACATTTCCTAAGTGACCCATAGTGCCTTATAAATTGGATTTGTAAAGTTTTGATAAATTTAATGGGTTGTTTTGAATGAAATTTCTAATGCATGATGGTTTTCCTTTCTTAATTAATAAAATGGTTTTAAATAAAATTACCCTAACAGGGGATGAAGAGGGGGTATGGGCTATCTAGGTGGGGGTGGGGTGGATGGTCTAGGGGGTTGGTTGTCTAGGGGGTAGGGGGTAGAAGGGGTGTGGGCTATCCAAGGAGGGGTGTGGGCTGTCAAGGGGGTCAGGGTTGGCTGTCTAGGTGGGCGAGGGGGTGTGGGCTATCCAAGGGGTGGGTGCGGGTTGTCCTAGTGGGGGGAGGGGGAGTGGGATGTCTAGGAAGGGGGTGGGGGCTCTAGGTGGGGGTGGTGGGATGTCCAGGTGGTGGGTGGGGGTATCCAGGTGGGGTGGGGGTGGGGGGGGGGGGTTTCCAGGTGTTGGTGGTGGTGTCTAGGTGGGTGGGTGTCCATGTGGGGGCGGGGACTGTCCAGGGGGGTGCAGGAGGGTAGGGGGACTACAAGGGTGTGGGGGAGGGGGGGTATCTAGTGAGGGGGTGGGATGTTAGGGGGTGGGCTGTCTAGGTGGGGGAGGGGTGTGGGATCTCTCGGGGTGGGATGTCCAAGGGCGTGGGGTGGGATGTCGAGGTGGGGGAGGGGGTGTGGGTTGTCCAGGGGGGATATCTAGTTGGGGGAGGGGGTTGTTCAGGTGTGGTGGGGGGATATCCAGTTGGGGGTGGACTATCTAGGGGGTTGTAGGAGGGTAGGGGGGCTACAGGAGTGGGGGAGGGGTGGGATATCCATGGGGGTGGGCTATCCACTCCGATAATTTACAAAAAAAAATAGGAATCAAATACAACCAATTTATAGTTTCTTTCACATGTTAGGACTTTTCATGAAGTTCCATACCAACACTCACTCTTACCCTTTCCCTTGAGTAGTTTCCCATCTAAGCATGGCTCATATACCTAAACAACATACAGAGAATCATAGTTGACACACACAAAAAATTTTGTATACAAAGAAAATACTATATTTA
Source organism: Viscum album (assembly GCA_963277665.1). Lineage (NCBI taxonomy): Eukaryota > Viridiplantae > Streptophyta > Magnoliopsida > Santalales > Viscaceae > Viscum > Viscum album. The sequence goes on along the minus strand of OY728153.1, from coordinate 564,420,631 downwards.
CACATCGTATCACAACATGGAATTATCTCTCAGCTAGCCTCTCAAGGGAAAAATAATCCATGTACAAAGCTCTAAATTTGGATGTGTGTTTACAATTTGGTGTGTTTTTTAGAATTCATGTATGATATTTAGAGTGGAAGATATAATCTGATCAACGCATGATATTTGGAGGTGTGTTTACAATTAGACGTGTTGTGATTTATATGTATGATATTAATGGGTTACACCAACAGTCTTCTGTGCCATATATAATAGGCTTGAATTATTGCTAAAATTGGATAGAGAAGGGATTCTACAACCCTAATTTGGGGGTGGACACCCCCACCACCTTGGAAAGCCCCCACCCCCACCCACATCCCTATCCCCTCCCCCAGGACACCCCCACCCCTGGACACCCCACCCCCCTTGGAAAAACCCCCTGGACACCACCCCACCCATAGACACCCCCACCCCCTGCACACCCCCAACCCCACTGGACCCCCCACCCCCCGGGACAGCACCCCTGGACACCAACCCACCCCCAAGACACCCCCACCCCCTAGAGAGCCCCCACCCATCGACACCCCAAACCCCTGGACATCCCCACCCACTTGGACATCCCCCACCCCCTGCACAACCCCCTCACCCCTGTATACCCCCACCCCCTAGAAATCCCCCCTGGACACCATGCCACCCTCTGGACACCCCCACCCCCTAGACACCCCCACCCCCTTGGGAAGTGTTTTTGATCCCTCAAAAAATATATTAAAATATAAAACTTCTTCGATATAAAATTTACTCAACTCTTGAATAATTCTCCTCCACAAGTTTAAATGATCTTGTACACTCATGTATAGTTCTTCAATTATATTTTTTTACATATATATTACTTTTTTGTCTTTTAAATAATGATTCTATTATAGAGTAGTGTGTCAGTTATGGTTTCATATAATGTGAAAAATTATCATTTACATAAATATATTTTCTATGAAACATCAATCTTATAGAATTTCCTTTGAAGAAATGACTATTAACAATTTTTTTACAGAATAGATAAAAGTTGGATATACGAAACCGATCGGATCTCGAGTGAGTTTCAAAACAATTTGGAGTGATTTTTAGATTTTTCATTTCACAATGGTTCAAATAGTGGTCACATACACTTCCCATGTTACAAATGTGTTGGAAGACCTTGGTTGAGCTGTGAAGAAGTCATCTACCACTTAACCAAATTTGTTTTTTTAGGAAAACTACTTTTTGTGGTATCACAATGGGGAGAAAATGAAATATCGAATTTTTGATGATCCAAATGACAGGATTGGATTGGAGAATTTGTTATATGACTATTGTTTATTTATTCGTCATCATGAAAAATAAATGATTTTGACCCAAGAAGACTTTGATATGTTCACACATGATGCGTCTAATGAAAATGATGATGTTGTCAGTGTGAAAAAATTGAATGATGATTCCACAACTCTAGTATATTAACAATGCTGTAAAATGAAAAAGATAGAATTTTTAATCTGATTGTTTAATGGGAAAACTATGTATGGGATTTCTAATACTTCCATCGATTACATTCTTACAATCTTGAAGTACTTGCTTCCAAATGGTGCAGATATTCCCTCAAACCACTATATGGAATGGAATTTAGTTGAGGGACATGGATTTTCAAGAAAGAAAATTTATGCTTTCCCATAAGATTGTAGTTTATTTTGGAAGGAAACTGCTGAAAAAAATTATTGTATAAAATGTGCCACATTCTATTAGAAGCCAAAAGCTGATGGAACACCATCTCATGTGCCACTTAAAGTAATGTGGAACTTTCCATTGATCCCAAGACTCCATAATATTTTTATGTCTGATGATAAATCAATAAAAAATATGATGTCCTGATAGCAAGAGAAAGAAGACTAGTTAGGAGGTGGTTCACCATATAGATGGATTTTCATGGCAGATATGTGATGCTCGATATCTTGATTTTTCAGCTGACATGTGTAATGCGAGGCTGGATCTTTCATGTGACGTTTTTAATCCGTTTGGGAATATTCTTACATCGCACAACACGTGGCTGGTTTTTATACACATTTATAACCTTCCCCCATTGTTTTGTATGAAAAAAATCTTTCACATTCAAGAGTATACTCATACCAAGCCCTTTTGATCCCGGAAATGATATAGAAATATACATGCAACCTTTAATAAAAGTGTTGAATATTCTTTTGGGTGTTGGTGTGCACAAATATGATGCATGTTTGAAAGACATATTTCATATGTGTGCTACGATTATGTGGATGATCAATGATTTTCTTTCTTATGAAATGATGTCTGGATGGAGCACGAAGGGAAACCAATAATGTCATTTTTGTATGAAGAATAAACAAAGCCTAAGACTGAAACATAGTTGTAGTTTCAGTTTTATGAGACATCGATGGTTCTTGTCAATAGACCATCCATATAAAAATAATCGTCGAAGATTTGACAATACCATGGAGACCGATGATGCACCTTAGCATATGTCTAAAAGTAATTATCTTAATGAATTTAATGATTTTTTTCATTTTGGAAGGGTCAAATGAATTCTGGAAAGAGAATGAATTTTTCCACTCAAAACCTATTAAAATTGGAAGATGATAATTATCTTCTTTGATTTTCCTGATTGGTCAACCAATTTGTTTTGTAATTTCATAGACATTTCACATTGAAAAAAATTTACGTGAAATGTTTCTTTTTATTCTTATAAAGGTTAAGGGAAAGAAAAAAGATGATTTTCAGTCTTGGCGTGACTGGGTGGATTGGGGAATCAGACCAGAATTGAATCCAGTGAGTATTAGTGAAAATAAATGGCAAGTTCCATGTACTTCTAATGTGATGAAACCTACTGAAAAAAGCAATTTCTGGAAGTATTAGAGACTATTAAATTTCCTGATGGTTATTCAAGAAACATATCTAAACGGGTCAATATAAGAGAGTTAAAGCTAAAATCATTGAAGACTCATGATTATCACATCCTTATGCATGAGTTGATTCCAATAGAATTCCTTCATATTTTTTCTAATAATTTAAGATTGGATGTTATTTAGTTGTGCCATTTTTTATAGATCTTTGTGCTAAGATGGTTTCCAAGTCATTATTGCAAAAAATGGTGGCAGAGGCCCCATTAATTTAGGTTAATTTAGAGAAAATATTTCCTCCCTCATTTTTCACATGCATGTTGGATCAGACTGACCATATTCCAACATAAAACTTCTCGGAGGACATATTCATTTTTTCTGGATATATCCAACTAATATAAATATTTACACATTAATGTCTCATGTCTAAAAAAGGAATCATCCCGAAGGTTCTATCGTGAATGGTTACTTGGCACAAGAATGTATGGATTTATTCTCCATGTATTTTTATGATCTTACTATGAGAATGAACAGACCAATGAGAAATGAAGAAGAACAATATGAAAAAATTGAACCCAATTTTCCATCTCTTCCACAAACAGGAGGAATTCCTGGATCATATACATTGATGACATTAATTCTAGAAGAGTGGTAGATATAACATCGCATAGTTTTGTTCAAATGTGATTTTTTCTATGACTACATCAGGTATGTAAATTGAATATATGTATATTGTAAATATATATCTGTTAAAATATTCCTTTTTATCTACAGGGAATATAATGCAATGATATAATGAAAGCATCATTCTTTATCTTTCATAAGGAGGGAGACTTTTCATAGCAAAGAGTTTTCTACTTGGTTAAAATTGAATATAAAAATATTACTTTTCAAAATGATTAAATAAATATTTAATTAATATTAATATTCATTTATATTTCATTTATTGAGTTTTCCTACTAACTCTGTCTCTAAGGAAATAAGAGCTTTTGTTTTTGGTTCTAATAATGTGGTTCCTGACTATAAATAAATTGTTATCAATGGGTACATATTTTTTATCACTGAATGAGAAAATAACATGATAACACAACATTATGGTGTTATGGATACTTCCACAATATGATATTATTACATTTCATCAGATAGTAGACCACAATTTCAAAATATAGGTTATTATGGAGTCATTGAAAAAAAAAATATTGTATTATTATTCTCATGTACGAGTCATGATGATGAAATGTTAGTGGTTAGATTAGATGACGAAGTAGGGCACATTTATTGATGATTGAGGATTTGGAGTAATTTATATGACTCACAGTCTTGCTCCTGATGAACCATATGTATTGACATCAATGGAGAAACAAGATTTTTATTTTAAATACCATCTTTGACCTAAATTTGGTGTCATTATTTAATTAATTCCAAGACATATTTTTGGTGATGGTGATGATGAAATTGACACCATATCTACTAAAATTGGAAAAGATCAATTTATTAATTTTGATGAATCCAATAGCTCAATTTTCAGAGTTGACTGTGAACCTAAATTTGTGGTGGAAAATATATAAAATCATCCATCCATGTTCTCAATTATTTTGGTTTATCTCAACTTGGGTTGTTAAGGTTGGTACTATTCAAATTGATTTAAAATTGATTAAAAATATGTAGTATCCGACTTAACCATTATGGGAATTTTCAATGTTTTTTGTTGTAATTTTATTTGAACTGCATTTTCTAATTTTAAATGTAACTATATTCAAAGCTACAAAACCAAAATTTCTAACTTGGTGAAAGTTTCAATGCTTTATTGGCCATGTATAAAATTATTATAATTCTAAGACCTCCCTTTAACATTTAACCAAATAATGAACATGATGGTTTGTCTTCTTCTACAAAACATGTATAGAAACCTACATCATCTACCTCACCTAATGAATTTAAATTTCTCCTAAATTTTGAATGTTATTTACCCCTTATGAACATGATGATTTTTCTTCTTAGTAAATAACCATCCTACTAAAAATTAAATTTCTTTATTACACCTTGTACGATTTAGTGAATTCATTATATATCTATCCAAGATCACCTAAAACAATGGATAGTTAAATTATCTATGAATCCCCCTATATCCTCTCGTTTATTTTGTTTTTTGGGTTACACTTTTTTTATACTTCTCTAATTACTTCCATATTCGTTTTCAAATGTAGGAAATGCAACCAATTGAAGAGAGGCGATATAAAAACATGATGGACAACAATCGTTGCATGGATGGGATGGGAATTCCACCACTAGTGCTTGTAGTGAGTATTTAATTATATATATATTTATTTAAATAATATATAATGTCATCTGATTAATTTTTTTTAAAACATTTTTGTAGGATCCACCTATTAGGAGACAATTTTTTGATGAGCAGCCTAGTAGTGGTCCCAGTACCCAGGTTGTTCGTACGAGGGGGGTGATATGAGAGCTAGTCGATCTAGTCGGTGTACCCAATTAGAATTTGACACTCACACTAACATACCATCTATCACACATTCTGATCCTAGTGTTTCGTTAGGGAAACACATGATATTTTGTCCTCTCATGTTTTCACCACCCTCTACATATGAGTCTCCTCGCCCGCCTTTACCATATCCCATGATGATTCCTACTCCCCATCGAGCATTCGACCAGTCATCTATGCCATCTTATTTTACTTCTACTTCCTTATCTCAGAGCTTCTATATTCCAACTTCTTCGACAGTTGCATGACCAGAGTATGTCCTTGTGGAGCATCCATTAGGACCCACTCCACCTGAAATGGGTGTTACTTTAATTTCTGTAGATCCAACGGTGCCCATTGATCAGATTAACAGAGGTATATTTATAGAACCCTAACAAATTTTTATAACATTAATTATTTTCATTAAAACATGTATTGATAAAATATTAGTTTTTATTTTATAAAAGATACATCTAATTATAGGAGGCGGTGGAGGGGGCGTACATGCATGTGTGCGGTGTGGAACTGCCACATGCAGTTGATGATGGACTATAATGAAGACAGTCAAATGATTGAAAAAAGGGAAGCAATGTCACAGTGTTTTGGCGATGCTTTCCAAATACTCTGAAATCATTCCAGTCATCCCACTCTCATTGAGAAAGTTTCCAAATGATGTAAAGGATAATGATTGGGCAGAGATATGGGTAAAAATATATTTTTTATTTAATGCAATATTTTTTAAAACAAACGGAGGCATGAATTGGTCACCCAATTCATCCCTGAAGAAATTTATTAAATCAAAAGGGTTACAATACAAGCTCGAGGTGCAAAGAGTTCACACCAACCAAAATTTTAAGAGCGGAACATGAGATATATCACGGAAAACCATTCACCTCATGCCAAAAGAATAGAAAACCTATGAAAGCCTCAGGTCCTCAAGCAGAATCATCAGGTGGTAATGTCCGTAGGACTTTGTCCTTTCCCAATATCATCTGCAGCAGCACATCCGATGTCAAATTCATGGATTTTGAGGCTCTCCCCCAATGTTGCTCCACTTTTATAGCTTTTTATTCGCATATTTCCAGAAACCCGTGCATCTATCTGTGTGTTAAAACAGTCAAATGTATCTCCAAAGCTGGATCTTGCAATATGCAGTTCATCCAAAATTCAGAGAGTTGCCCTTTTGGAAAAAATAGAACAGTCTGAGACCTCCTCCCCTGCAGTCAGCATAAGCAGATAATAACATAGAAAATCCAACAAATAGTGTAATCAAAAGTCTGGATCCTTCAGTAACCAGTCCATTCTAGATCAAAAACTTCCGAATAGAGCAAGAAATATGCCAATTTTTCCATAGCTTCCTTTCCATAGCTATCAAACAGACAAGAGACTTACTGGTCAAACAAAGGAATCAGTATACTTGAATCTAGCACTTTAAGAAGGGAGAAGAAGTCTTCAAAATCAACCAGAGTCCAAACAAGGAAAAGCTGGAAGTCTAAAAAGTCAAAACTGTGTGATTGAAGACATTAGAAACGTCCAGAGAGCGGAAAAATAGTTCACCCAACCACATAAACATGGTGCAAACATCAGTATAGCAACACAGATATAAACAAAAAAAGACATCGTTGCAAACTCTGAAAAAGAAGAAAAATCCATCAACTGATCATGACAGACCAATAAATAATACAGTCAAAATCAGCAATCACCAGTATAAACGAGTGCATCTGCAGAAATCATAGAATACCAAAGCCTGCAATGTAGAGGCCAAAAAAAACCTCAAAGATGAATTAAAGAAGTTTTTTGAGACTTCCTCTTCAATTTTTCATTGAAGATATCCTTCTTAATGGAAAGGCAAGTGTTCTTTGAGATCTCCCCGTTTTGAAAAGATTTATATAAGATTTCATCTCAGAGATTCTCCTAAGATTCAGGGTCTTGGAAGCAAGGTGCATCCTTCTTTTCTACCCCTCCATGCTGATGTGGGACCTCAACATGTTGAGATATGTCAGGGGATGAAATCACTTCAAGTGACATCTCATTGAGAGGTTTAACTTGATTAAATTCATTAGTTTCCCTTCTAGAAGGATCAATAGAAACTTCCCTTCTTGAGACGTCCAAGGATCGAGTAACAACAGTTCTTTAAAATTGGTAATAATCCCTACGTTTCCTCATTTGTTTGGGATTGGGGGTAATGAACCCATCAACATCCACTATTGGCTTTTTTACCTTTCCTAGCCATGGTTCTCAGATAATCTTCCTCAATGTGAGTAGATTTTTCTTCCTCTTCATTTTCTGAATCATTACTTTCATAATATTTTCCCCCCTCATTTTTAGCATCCTCCTGAGTATCATCATTCATTTGCACATTCGACACTACCTCAAGAGGAGGGGAGGGGTTTTGAGGAAAACTAGAAACCAAAACTATGGGTGAATTCTCTTTGGTAAGATGCTCACCATTTTCCATAGAAATATTGTCTTGATCCCTCCTAGGAAGAAAAATGTCCCTAGGTGCTGATATCTCATTATAAGTCTTGGGGACATCTGTGGTTATTTTCAAGGTGCCACCAACATGCCCAACTTTAAGAGAATCGAATATCTTTTTTGAACCATATTTTTTCACCCAAACTGGTTTTCCATGAGGTTGAGGGGGTTCCAATATGTGAGACTCACATTCCACTATCAGATGACCAATTTTGTAACAACACTTACAGTATGGAGGGACATTTTCAAAAACCACTTCTTGAATAAACCCTTTCTCACAATTTTGAAGCAAGAATCGGGATGGAAAATCACGGGAGATGTCAACCTCAGTGAAAATCCATGCTACTGGGGGTCGAGAAATATTTAAGGTACAAAAGTATAATCTAATCGGAGTTCCAAAAAGACTAGCAATTTCCTTAAGAGCACACTGTTTGAACAAATGCAGGGGTAATCCGGGGAACCCGATCCAGATAAGAACAATAGGAGGCTCTGCCCCAATTTCAAAATCTAGAGACCACTTAAATACCTTCATAGAGGACCCCCAAAGGACCAGGAGCCTCAAATCCAAAATCTATAATAATCATAATCCGAGTTAAAGTGAAACGTGACATGTAGAGAATTCAGAAGCCCAATGTGAAAGTTTGTGAAGCCAATATTCTCAAGGGTTTGGCGTAAAAAGGACATAGAAGGGAGATTTTTGATAGAGTGACCTACAAGAACAAAATGGAGGTCCGAATAAAGATCCATTACCTCATATTTGGAGAATTAAATTGTTGATAGACCTCTGTGTCTATATGATTTTGGAGCAAGATTGCCGGAGGCCTTCGAGTCTGCACAAGGAACTCTACCTGAGACCACATCTGTGAACGTTCTCTCATCATGGAACCCTTGATCTTCAATGTTAGGGTTTTCTTTAATTTCACCCGAGAGCAGGATCGCGCCTCCATTTAATGCAATATATTATTTTATTTATTTATATGAATTAATATTTTGTTTTAAAGTTCAGTTTAATTTTCCCGATGGTGAGAGTGCACCGCCAGCACGTCTAAAGAATTTAGATGAGCTTAGAGAGCCTATAAACATGAGTTTTATATTGGTTGGCATGCTAGAGTTGACACAGAGTTAGAGGCGGAACCTGTTTTTGATTATTGTCTGATAGAATCGTGTCGGAAGATGATTACTCATTAGAAGACTACCCAATTTAAGGTATTAATCAAATTTGAGGTATTAAAATTGAAAATTTCATGTTTTTCATTAATATTATCTTTTTTATTATTTAATTTTATTTAGGAATCATCTGGAAGAAATAAAAAAATTGATGCTAAAAAATACCTCCGCACTTTTGGGACGTACTGCGATGCCAGATCATGGGAGGAAGCATGTACGAAAGTGGTTTGTAATATTTCAATACGACTTTCACTTTCTATTGATTCCTCTATAATTTATTTTATTGCTAAAGTTGTTTTATAATATTAGTTATAAAATTAATTATTGGTAACCTATTTTTAATAACGTTTTCCTACATTCAAGGTCATTGTAGAGGTAAAAATTGAATATTGAAGGATGGGTGCCTCAAGAAATACTATTTTTCTCGAGTTGAAGGACGAAATATGGCAGTGCAGTTAATGAACTGGCTCAACAATAGATTTTAAGTTTTACATTATTGATTTAAAATTTTAATATCTATTTTGTAACATAATAATCTATTTATATTTTTAACAGGATGATTTAGAGTCCCTTGATGCCCAGGAACCTGACAATTTTAGTTCAAACAATCATTTACATCAGGTGTTTGGAGATGAGCACCCCGACAGAGTATGCTATCATCATGGGAAGTGTATAGTCATGAAGAGGTATTGGCCCTCATCAGGTATGAGTTGTAGTGACATCGAGTTCCATCAGGTTAAGGAATAGGAAAAATAGGATGAAATAGGACATAGAGATGGCAGAACAGTTTTCTAGGGAAACACTACATTTATAAAACTGATGAAAGTCTTTCCTCCAAACATCCACCAGAGGCCAACACATCTTGTTATTAATATATTTCATTGATGTTTTATATATATGGTGAAATAGGTGGCAGTTATCATGGTGGTCAAGGTGATGACAAAGAGGAGGTCGAGGTGGAGGAGGAGGATGCTGAGGAGAAGGCCGAGGCGGAGGAGGAGGGAAAAGAGGAGTTCGAGGTGGAGGAGGAGGGTGAGGAGGAGGTTGAGGCGGAGTAAGAGGGTGAGGAGGAGGGAGGGATGATGATGGGGACGATGATGAGGACATGGGTGAGGATGATTATGGCGGTCATTCTAGTGATGGTGATGAGGGACATATTGATCAGTTACATTTTTTACTGATATTAAAGGACATTTGATGTTTGATGATTTGTTATTCCTGAATATATGTGTGATTAGGTAGGTCACATTATCTTTATTTCTTTATCTTTATATAATAAAATATGACTTGATGATTTTCTATGATGGATTCACCCCATCTTTGGACAACCCCTACCCCCGAGACACCCCACCCACTAGACACCCCACCCCCTAGGGTAGCCCCGAAACCCCCTGGACAACCCCCCAAACTGGGCACCCCCACCCCCTAGACAAACCCTACCCCCTGGGATAGCCACCCCAACCCCCTGGACCCCCCCCCCCCCCCATACACTCCAAAGACACCCCTGACCCCCGTGGACATCCCCAACCCCATGGATAGCTCCCCCTAGACACCACCCCACCCCCTGGACACCCCCACCCCCTGGATAGCCACCAAATCCTTGGACAGTCCCCATCCCCTAGAAATCCACCCACCTTGGACAGTGCCCCATCCCCTGGATGCCCCCCAACCCCCTGGACACCCCTACCCCCTTGGACATCCCCCAACCCCATAGACATTCTCCCAACCCCTTGGACACCCATTACCCCCATGGACAGCCACCACCCCCTGGATGGCCGCCCAACCCCCTTCGACAGCCCGCCCACCCCTGGACCCTACCCCCCTTGACCCCACCACACCCCTGGACACCCCCACCCCCTGGATACTCCCACCCCTAGACAACCCCCACCCCCTATACACCCCCACCCCTAGACACCCGCACCTCTTGGACATCCCCTAACCCCCTGTACAACCCCCCACCCCTGGACACCCCCCAACTTGGACAACCCCCACCCCTGGACACCCCCACCCCCTGAACTCCCCCACCCCCTAGGCATCCCCCACACTCCCTAGACACCACCCCACCCCATGTACATCCCACACCCCCTGGATAGCCCCCACACCCCTGGACAACCCCACCTCTGGACACCCCCCTACCCCCTGGACAGCCCCCCAACCCCTGGACATCACCACACCACATGGACACCCCCACCCCAATAGAAATCCCTCTCGGGCAGCCCCCTCCACCCCTAGACAACCCTCACCCCTGGACCCCCCTACCCCCTTGGAAACCCCCCCAACACCCTGGAAAACCCCACCCCCCTCGACACCACCCCACCCCCTAGACACCCCCAACCCCCGGACACACCACCCCATTGACACCCCCACCCCCAGACACATCCTACCCCCCTTGGACACCCCCCAACCCATGGATACCCCCCCCCCCACCCCTAGACACCCCCACCCCCTTGGACAGTGCCCCACCCTCTAGACACCCCCACCCCCTAGACTCCTTGTACCCCCTTGGACAGCCCCACAACCCCTTGGATAGCCCCAACCCCCAGGTCACAATACCCCTTACTACAACATGGCATACCAAATTATCCAAAAATTAAAAATCTCATCTAAATTCACACATGCCTATGAACAATGATGCCATATTCAAAATGAGAAACATGAATTTCTTATATAGGGGTTATTACATTCTGAATTATTAATTCAATTTTGTATGTGTTATAGAGAATTCAATATTTCATGTATCTGATTCAGAATTCTGTATTGCATAGGGTAATTGACTTTTGATTCTAAATTGAATTATTTTTGTATTTAATTAACTTATGAATTATGTGTTAATGTTTTATGGGTATAATTGTTGTATGTGTATACTTGTTGTAATTACCTTATGAGTTAAGTGTTAATTTTTTATGTTTTTACCGGGTAATTAAATAATTAATTGGAGGTATCCGGAATTGTGTATGAATTATCTGTTGTATGAATTTTGTATGAATTCATACAGAATTATGTATGTATTATACAGTTTTTTAAAATCCTATATGAATTCTGTACAGGGGGATGTAGGCCTACTGGTGGAAGTGTTGTAGGTTCATTGGGGGGGAGGGAAGGTTGTTGTTGCATCATATAGCTTATTCCAACGGTTGTAAACCCTTGGAATATGTGTGAAAACAGAACATATACCAATGGTTTATATGAAACTAATGGTAAATGTATATAAAAACATTTTACAAACTGTTGGTATATATCCTTTTACTTAACTTTTCCCAATGGTTTTTGAGGAAATATTGGTAAAATTCTTACCAATGGTTTCCAAACTGTTGGTGTAGACATGATTTTTTATATTTCCAATAGTTTTAAATAGTTGGTAAACATTTATACAAACGGTTACAAGAAACCATTGGTATATAATCCATTTATCATCCATATATGAATGGTTCACATAGAACCGTTGGGATATGTATATCCCTACAACTCCACAGCCAGCGGTTTGGACAATCGTTGGTATAGTTTATACCAACGGTTTGAAACCATTAGTAAAGGAAAAGTTTCTAGTAGTGAAGAGTTTCTGTAACAGAGTATATGAAACATGTATGAATAGAAAATATATTACAGTAATATATAGTGGTTTGGGGCACAAAGATCCCCTAGCCTACTCCAAAAATTACCCTCTCTGCAGTCTTGGTGAATTTCACTAGTATGGTCCTCGTATCATACGACCGATCCACAATTGGGTGCAGATAGTTGTAACCATTACAAACAATGGCTTATAAAATAGATATTTTTGGTTCTTTTATAGGGAACTGATAAAACCAATGCTTAGTGAGAGAAGCTAACACTCAACCATGACTAAATACGAGTAGCCGAAACTGAAGATTGATAATATGAAGTTTTTTTTAGAAAGATATATATATTGCAGTTGCAACAACACAAAAATGATAAATAAGGATCTTCAACTTCATAATAAAATAAAAATTGAATAATGTATGAAGTGATATGGTTACTCAAAATATCTTTTTATTCAATAACAACAACTAAAATAGAGCATCACATAAATATGACAAAAAAAGTTGATCAACAAAATGCAGTTCACGTTTTTTGATGCTTGATCACTGTAGTACTGTAAACAATTTCCACATAAAAAATTCAATGAATTATATTTACACAGATATCTAATAGATATTCATAGATCCAGTGGTATTTTTACAGATGATAATGATAGTGATATATAATGATAAATCTACATTGTGGTTTCAGATCTGTGAAATATCCCAAATAAATCACCATGAATCGAAATCAAATAAATAGATCAGGGTAGTCATAACTTCCCTTAATAAAAGAAGTAAAAATATCCATTGTAAATGGATATCTAAATCATATATAATGTTCTTTGAATCAGTTAACAATGAGATTTAAATCATCCTTATATACTGTAATGAAATTTGCAAAAAACTCTGATAAATATGTAAATTCAAATATCCAGCATTGAAAAGTCAAACTTATGGTTCCTTCACACAATGAAAAAACAAAAAACAAAGGGTTCAACTTCATAACATAGGGTTGATGATATATACATTTATCCATGTCATAATAGATCTCTGTACGTAACATTGATTATCCATAAGTTCACTTTTCCCAAATGTATGGTTGACAATGTAAGGTTTATTACAAAATTAAGGTTGATGATTAATATGTTTGTAAAGTTCTATACTTACATAGTGTTCTTTAACCATAATTTTTTTCTGACAAATGTAAGGTTATTATCCAAATATAATGTTCCTTAACCATACATTTCTTCAAATGTAAGGATGATTAACCATACACACTGATACTTCAACATATACGTAAGGTTTGTTCTATACGTTACTTTCTTCGACGTATTGAATAAATAGTATTTCTTGTATATGAAAAACAGTGAACAATGTTTCTCGATTATTCTTAAGATCATTCTGATCACTTTAACGAATATTTCTTGAAAATAAATAGTTGAATATTATTTCATGATATGAATTATAAATAATATAAATTTATTGAAATACACTCAAAATAAAATCATTTGTAAAACAAACAAGTCTATTTATGAGCATCAAAATCAATAATATTTTATAGAGTATTGTTGAGACAATACATGCCCAATAGAACACACTTCCATAGAAAATTACCAAATCAAGTGGCTTTGTGAAGGATATCGAAACACGAGGTATTTACACACCTGAATCAATGAAAAACGTAGGTTTTCTTGTCCTAACATGTTACTGGAGGATGGGCCCTATACTAATGAAAGAGACATTGTAGGTCGATTAACAGACATTCATTTCATGTATTAATTGGAAGATCCAAATCCACTTTTTGAAGATGTCTACCTGAGAGTCCCCATTACATTTTTTGAAATTATTCACTATTCAGTGTCTGAAGTAGTGAATGGTAAAATGCTAAATCCCCCAGATTAGGAAGAAATATAGGAGGCTGTATGGTCCATAAATCATGTCAGGGATCTTTCCAAGATGCTTTCTTGGCCTCCTTCTATAGGACTTCTTGGGATACAATGAATGTAAGTTTAATAAGTGTTGTGAAAGACTTTTTCCAAGGGGGTAACCTTCCTCGTGAGGCATGTGCTACCAAACTGGTGTCCCAAGGTCAAGACTCCCACATCTTTGAATCGTTACTATCCTATTAGTCTATGCAATGTTCCTTATAAAGTATTCAATTTCACTCTAAATACTAGTTTGGCCCCCTTTCTTACAAGCTTGGTTGATGAGGAACAACATAACAATATGAATGGAATATCTATTCAAGGAGATATCACCTTGTCCCATGAAGTCATTGGTGACATCAATTTGAAACACTGTGTAGAAATGTGGCCATCCAACTTGATATGAGAAAATAATATGATAGATTTGAATCGAATTTTATTATCAGGTTCCTTACTAGCATGGGTTTTTCTTCTTGGGTTATTGATTAGATTTTTTGATAATTTAGCACTCAATGGCTAGCCATTTCATTTATGAAAAATATGTTCTCATCCTCTAGCCTTGTAATACACAAAGGATCCTTCCATGTGACTTACATGGGTGATCCAGTGTCCCCTAACACCCTCCTCATCAGACATTTTGATATGGTTAATAATAAAATCACAGGACTCATTTTCAATTGGATGAATAGTTTCTTATCTTTTGGTGGGAGAATTATGTTGATCAACTCAGTTTTATCCTATATCCCCATGAATAACTTTTTTACTCTCAAGGTTCCAAATAATGTGATTTATAACATTGAATCCATTTTGTTGTCCTTTTTATGGGGTTTTCACCTCCAAAATAAATACAATTGAACCTCCTCGATCAAGTTGGCATAGCCTGTGGAAGAAGGGGGTCTCAACATAAGGAGTGTGTCTGGCTCCATGAATGGTTTTCATGATAATCATTTCAGGGAGTTATTAGAGGATAATTCATTATGATAAAAACTTATTGGATTGTTGGAAAATGGAATATAATTTACCGGAATCATAATTGGTCGGGGTCAATACTGGGATTCTCGAGCTGACCTTCTCCATATATTTCTTTTAGGGATTCCATGGATTACCCCATCCTCATTTGGACCACCATGGATGGAAACTCAAAAAACTCTTATATAATTATGTTGACTAGTGACCCGGAGAAGTGAATCTTCACTAGTTCGACGAAAGGTGCCCTCTATATCAGAGACTTCGTTAAAATTCAACCTATTTTTTATCTTCAAGACCATTCGAATGATATTTTTTGGAACAAGATCCTCCCTTCCAAATTAATTTTTTATCTTTCGTGTGCCCGACACTCTGCTTTTCCCTCTGATAAAAATATCCCATGAAGAGGAGTTTTCTTGGCATTAAAGTGTTACTATTACAAGGAGTTGAGAGATGAATATTTGAATCATTTTTTCTTGAATAGTTAATGGGAAAATACATTTTGAGTTTCTTCAGACAACTTACATGATGGTCAGATTGGACCTTCCCTGGTTGCATTTTTCAACATCCATGGTTCCAAGTAGTGGAAAGATCTAGTTCAGAAATAAGGGCTAGAGTGGTTATCTTAATATTAGGGTGTTGGATTCTATGGAATTTAGGAAATGATGTGCAACATAAGAACCTGGTTCCTTCCACTTTTGATATCCTTTTTAATATCTGGAACCTAATCCTAGATTTTTTCAAGTTGTACAAATGTTTGGTGGATGCTCCATCTATCTCTCCTCTTATTCCCAAATATGAATCTTCTATTCTAGATCCTTCATATCGATGCACTTGGGTAATATGGAAGCCACCTCTCTTGAGGTACAAGCTAAGCACAGATGGTTCATTCTCTATGGGTAATATGTGTGGGGAATAGTTATCAGAGATTTCAATAGACCAGTGGTGGACGATTTTACTGTTTTCTTTGGAAATGGAGATTCTCACCAAGAGAAAGTCCATTCATTTTTATCTAGACTCTTTCTATGTAAACAAAGGAGCTTCATTATCAAGGAAATTGAGACTAATTCACTAAGAATTTATAATGAAATCTCACGTAAGGGCCCAGGCCCTTGGTCCATTGGATACCCTTTCAGGAAATGCAAGGGTCTCATGAATGATCTCATGACAATTATTAATACCTAGATAGAGGGGGATGTTGTGTCATATTTTCTTGCTTCCAAATCAACTCAAAATGAGCAGTTTCTTATCTTCTCTAATTATGGATCCTTTCCCCTAGAGACTACACACTTTTTTGAGTAAAAACACTTTGACTTGATTACTTTAGTCCCCCATACTTTTTTCTTATAGGATTTTTATCCCTTTCTTATTTTAATAAAAATCAAAAAAACGTTGGGGGTAAAGTGAGTTCAGTGTGATTCATTTTATGAAAATAGAAAACAATAAGGTCATATTATTTTATCATTTAACAATTTTTACAATGGTGACATAAATGAGATCAGATTGAAAATAGAAGATTCATAAGAGAATCAAGGGAAGAGGACACCAAACAAAGTGGGTGATAAATTATGGAGATGAAGATTAAGGGAATACTTCCCATATTCTTTCTTAATTTTTTTTATTTCATTTCTTTGTAACAACTCTTATATTTATTCATAGAATATTAATAGGATAAAAATTGAGTGGTGAAATTGGTTTTTTATGGTTCATCTTTTCAAACTTTTTTGTGGGATCAATCTAAAATTTTGATCAGCTTATTTTATTTTTTAATAAAATGAATTTTTCATGATAAACAGTTAAATCATTATATTGTTAGTAAATATTCTCGATTGAGATTTTAAATACCTGTTTGAATATTTTTTTCAATTAAATTTACACAAATAAAGAAATAATTTTACCATACAATCAAAATTTCCCTAACATTTCATTATCACTAGTATCTTACACTTATATAATCATTCACTATTTACATTATCTTTCAAAAAAATATTTTATTCTATTTCTCTTTGTTTCATTGATAAATACTTTCAAAACATTTTTTTCATGTTTATGTCTTTTCCTTATTTTTTTATTTTATTTCTTGGATTGTGTCTCTAATTCCTTCCCCGTGGATTCGAATTCCTAAATCAGTACCAGTTGGTGGTTATTAGGATTTAAATTTTCTTTGGTAAATGTCATAGGTATAAATTTTTTCCATTTTTCTATGGAAGGATTCACACATTCAAAAAAATCTTTGAACATAATTAAAGAAAAAATATTGTTCAAGAAAAATTCCAAAAATTGTTTAAAAAAATTGAATCTCCATATGCTCTTGGAAAAATTCTGTTTTTCATGAACATTGGATATGATTCTCTAAATTTATTGTCGATACATTCTGAAATTGGAATACATTAAATATTTTGATGAAAAAAAATGAAAAGTAAAATTTTTGATGAAGAAATAATGCTGAAAATGAACAGAATTGTGAAGTTGAATTCATCCAAGATAACTTTAGAAGGCCTAGTTTCACGGGGTTTCAACTCCCTCAGGTGTCTAGTAGTACATTTACATTATATTGACACCTATTTCCCTAAATTATGAGCTTAAATAGTCATATATTTTGATTTTTCCTACCTTTAATGGTTTATCTAACGAAGGCTCATTATCATTCATTGGGTACTTTTATAACATGGTGCAATAGTTTCCTTTTCAAGGACTCAACAAGGATTATCTTTGGATGAGAGTGTGTCCCATTTTCCTTAAAAAATGAAAATAAATGGTTATTGGGTATATATAGAAAAAAAATTTAAAATTGGGATCAGGTTTCAAATTAATTTTTCAGGAGATTCTATTGGCATATATATAAGGGAGAGATTTGAACAAAAATCACAAGATTTTATCAAGTTGATAGAGAATCATTTCGTGAGTTTTTGGATCAAATTAGGGACCTTATTATGTAGTTTTCCCTTCATCTTATCCTATATAATCTCCTTATGAATACCTTATATGTAGTTTTTTCCTATTCAATATAGAATTTAGTTGACCAATATTCTGGGGGAATTTATATTGACAAAACTATCGAGTAGTTGAGGAAAATTTTCAACAATGTTTATTTAAAATATCAACACAAAAATTCGGAAATAGAATGAGTCAATATAGGAGAAAACAAAAGTATTAATGGGGTTGAAATGAACTCTAGGTAATATGAAATTAAGGAATAACTTAAATCCCTAATAAACAAAAATTCAAAATAAATTGTAAATAAAGTGGTCTATCAAAATGAAAACTAATCACTTGGAGGGTAGTGTGCTAAATGTGGGATGTTTGTTCACACTGAGAAATTTTTTTCAAACTATTACATGCCTACACAAACCCAAGAAGATGCCAATTTCATAAGCTATGGTCCAATATTTCATGATAGTGATGATTTATTTTCAAAAACTTACAACTCAGTTATAGAAATCATCCAAACCATTCCGGAAAAAATAAGTAATGATAAGACAACAACATTCTGGTTATTCTCAAATAGCACAAACCACAATTTAAAAACCAAAAAAATGGACAAATCTTTAAATTTCCTATCAATTTTTTAGAGATAATTTATTTATAAGTTGGATAAAATGATGAGTTTTATAGTTCTTAAATAGGAAAAAAATAAAAGTGAAATGACCAATATTCAAACTCAATTTATTCAAATGAATAGAGAGTTTGGTGGTATGGAGAATAGAATGTTTTCAAGTACAACATAAGTGAACTCTAGGGAGAGTTCCATGGTTGGTTCACTACGATTGGTTTAAAAACTCAAGAATAGGTTAAGGTTGACCCTAGAGAAGTTAAAACTAAAAATATAGAAGAATATGGTCACAAAATCTAAGAATCACTAAAACTATAAATGTGGATAGCACTACTGTAACTAAAGTAAACCAAGTTGTTCCACCTGAAAATGTTATAGAAAAATACTCTAGAATGAGAAATAATAAATGGAAATAATAGTTTTATGAATAATTATGATATATTTTTAATGTTCTTATGAATTTTTCCACATCCATTTGTTTCCCTCAAATATTAAAATCTCAGAATAACAAACCTGATTTTCATAAATTCCATGGTCTTTTTAACAATATCTATATAAATATTCCTTTTGTCTAAGATTTAATTCAAATTATATCATATTAAAAATATCTTAAGAAAAATTTTACAAATAAGAATATTTTAGAATATTTCTCTACATAAAAAATCACTTATGAGCGTATTGTTGATCTTTAAAACAAAATCCCCCTAAAGATTAAAAATCCAGGGAGTTTTGTAATTCATCGCACCTTGGGGAATAGTGTTCAATTGAACTATTTTTTTGACCATTGTGTAAGAATAAATTTCATTACTTTACCATTGTTTCAATAGATTAGATTAATATAATTTCAACCTCATATTGTTGTTTTATATTTGGATGGATGATCTTTTGCACACCCCATTGGAAAGGGTGACGACTTGCTTGTAGGAGTTGGTATGTTTTTCATATCCGCTGAATTTATTATCATAGAAATTGAATGTGAAAACGAAGTACCTATAATTATTGATATGAAATTTTTATCCACTGTTAGAGAGGTCATAATTGTGGGAAAATTTATTCTAATATTTATGTTTGGTGAGAAAGAAGATGAGTTCCATGTGTCTAAGAATGTAAGAGAACCAACATTTTTTGATAATTGTTCAAGAGTTAAAATGCCAGAAGGTGAAGTCTCATTAAATAAAGAAGAATTTTTTTTAAACAGAACATTGATGAATAAATTATTATATATGATGAAATTAATCATTTCAAAAAATCTAGAGGTGTTAAAAATGAAAATTTGGGTAATTTTATTGAACTAGATAACAGCTATGTTCTAGCTTTGTAGAACTATCAAGAAGAGGAACTTTTTTTCTGGAACATAAAACATTTCTAGTATAGATTGGGGTTGAATTTACCACATCATATAAAGTTGAGGAAAATTTTTATTCCTGTGAGGGGGAGATTTTGAAATATATAATTAATTTTCTATGGAATATAATTTAAAATAAAATATAGACATTGAGTGTAATAAGCTATCCACTTTTGAAAACAGTGAGTGAAAATGTATTTCCAAAAATAAAATTGAGAAGATGTCCAATTTTCACACTCACATTAATAATGATGTTAACTATATTAGACATCCTAGGACTAAGACTCTTCCATAAAGTAATGATACACCACAAATCAAGATTAATCCTCTTCCATCACACATAAAATATTCATTTCTGGATAAAAGATCTTCATTTCCATTCATATTTTCTACTGTTATAGATAAAAACCAAGAGTAAAAGTTGTTAAAATTTTGGAATAAGTAAAAAACTACCATAGGATAGACCATTTCATATATTAAATTTATTTGTCCTACAATATGTATGCATAGGATCCCAATGTAACCTGATCATAAACCATGATTGGATTGTGAAATAAGTATAAATCCTAACATGAAATAGGTTTTTAGAGAGAAGTTAATCAAGATGCTCGATGATAGGATTTTACAACCCATTATAGATAGTTCTTGGGTTAGTGAGGTCCAAGTAGTTCCCAAATTGAGAGGCTTCACTGTTGTGACCAAAGAAAAAAATGAGCAAATTCAGGTTAGAAAAACTACCAAGTGGAGAGTTTGAATCTATTATTTAAAGATGAATTATGAAACTAGATAGGATAATTTTCCAATTCTATTTTTATATAAAATTATCCATAGGATTGTAGGAATAAAATCTATTTTTTGGATGGATATAATGGTTACAACCAAATTCCTATAGCCCTAGGAGATGATAAGATATCAACTTTCACATGCCCCTTTGGGAAAATTTCTTATCATTGAACTACCATATGATTATTTGGTGTTCCAGATACTATCTAAATATGTATGATGTGTATATTTTATGAAATTATTGATAGAATCATTTAGGTTTTCAGTGATGGCATTCCCACCGTTGGTAATACGTTTGAGAATTTTTTGAAAAATCTGGAACTTGTTTTAGAAAGATACCTACAGACTAATATTGATCTAAATTGGGAAAATTTAAATTTAAAATGAATTATTATTAGTCATATGGTTTCAATAAGGGGTATATAGGTAGATAATTTAAAGATATTGGAAATTCAGAAGATTACCATCCTTTGAATGCCAATCGTGTAAGAGGTTTTCTAGTCAATGTTGGTTTTTACAAGAGATTCTTAAAATAATTTTCTAAAATCATTAGGCATCATTGTGCACTAATAGAGAAAGATGAAACTTTCTTGTTTAATTAAAAATTTCTTGAATCATTTAATATTATTAAAGGGAAACTCACTTCTTTAACCATCATCAATGCATCTGATTGGATGTTTCCATTTGAACTTATGTATAACGTAATTGATATAGATATTGGAGTAGTTTTAGGATATATAAAAGAGAAAGTATTCAATTTCTTGTACAATACTATTTTGTTGTTGTGTTATTCTAAATGAAATTACACTACAACTGAAAAGGAGTTTTTTTATGTGTTTTCCCTAGATTTTTTTGTGCAGAACATAATTGGTTCAAAAGTTGTTTTTTCAGGGGGAATTCATCTATAACATACTTTTAGCCCAAAAAAAGAGGAAAAATAATGGTTGATAATATGGATACTTTTTCATCAAGAAATGGATTTGAAAATTTAGGACAATAATGGTTCTAAAAACATGTTTTCAGATCATTTTTTGGAGACTAACTAATACCTAAAGTGATAATCCTATGATGAAAAACTAAACTTTTCCTATTTAAAAATTTCTCACTGTTTTGATTAAAAAATATTATTGGTATGAATATTTTGTGAACTATTTGGATATCTAAGTAATACCTAAATTTTTCTCCCATAACCAATGTTAGAAATCAATTACTAATCATACGTACTACCTTTGGGATGGCCTACTCCTTTTTAGAATGTGTGCTGAAGGTATTCTTCGGAGGTGTTTTCTTGAAGATGATATGTTTTCCATCCCCGATAGTTTTCTCTCATCACCTTGGGGTGGCCATGATAGAGGTGACAGGATAGACTAAAAATAAGTTAGATTTTATTTTAAATTGTGTTCAATGATTCTATGATCTTAGTTGTTGGTTGTGATAAGTATCAATGGTTAGGGAATGTTGGTAACAAACAACAGATTCCTCAAATAAAGATATTGGAGGTTGAGATTTTTTGTGTTTGGGGATTGGATTTTATGGGACCATTCCCATATTCTTATGGGAATGAGTAGGTTTTGGTGGCTATAGATTATGTTTAAAATTGGATTGAAGTAGTGACATTTCCAAATAATCACGATAATAGTGTGATCAAATTCATTAATAAAAACATCTTTTCAAGATTTGGGGTGATAAAAGATATTATATCTGATAATGGAACTCACATTAAAAAATTGAAGCTCAAATATTTGGTAGAGAAATATGGTTTTATTCACAAAACTAAAACCATTTATCATCCACAATCTAGTGTTCAAGATAAAATTTCAAATAGGGAGTTGAATAAAATTTTAGATAAAAATAGGTATAGTTATAGAAAAATATTGGTCTATAACATTAGATGAGGTATTATGGGCCTATATAAATTCATTTAAAACACCAATTGGAATGTACCAATATAGTAATCTTTTTTGTGAATCTTTTAATTTAACTTTAGAGTTTCAACATAAGTCATATTGAGCTGTGAAAGCTATAAACATTGATTTTATGACTATTGGATAGAGGAGACTTCCACAAATGTTTGAGTTGGATGAGATTATGATAGATTCCTATGATAATGCTAGAATTCATAAGGATAGGAAGAAATAGTTTCATGATTATGTCATCCAAAATAGTGGTTTTAAGGCTATAAAAAGGGATCTTATTTTTTATACAAGACATATGATTTTTCATAGGAATAAAAAATCCAGGTGTTTTTGAACATTAACCATACTTAGAGTTCTATTCAATGGAGCTATTGAGTCGATGAGATAAGAGAGTCGTCCTTTAATAGAAAATTGATAATGAATTTGATATTAATTTGAGGGGAAGACAAAGGACATTTCTTCTATTTCTTAATTTTATTACTGAGAAAAAATTTATTCTTGATGAAGACATTAAATTTAGTGTTTTATGGGAGGAAACCCTTTGTTCTTCAGTTTTTTCCAATGTTTTGAATTATAATAAATACACTTCTTCTTTTTTACAAGGCTTAAAATTTTCTTCTATGATCTATTAATGGTTTATATTGATTTTCTAGTACTATTTATGTATAATTTTGAAAGTCATGAATAGGAATTACAATACTTTTCATTTCAAGGAAGAGATACTAGTTGGAACATTCAATATTAACCTTCCTTAAACATAATATGTTGTAATTTTATTTCTTAATCTTTAATGTTTGGAATTTTATATTCATATTTTCATTATATAGATGCTTCAATTTACTAACCAGGTAACTACTCTCAAGGCATGAAAGGGGATTACTTGAATGAATCAAGTTATAAAATTTTCATTATAAGGGGAGTGTTATTTTTTATTAATATTTAAAAAATACGTGTTTTTAATTCACTTACATTATTAATTGTTATTTCTTGATAAAAAATTCAATTTTTAGTAGTTAAGTGTTGGGGAATTTCCCCTATTGTTTATACATGTTTGGGTGTTAGTTTTGGATTTATTCTTTTTCTTTGAAAATCCTTACGAACATAATTTTTACCCCAGTTTTATCACCATTATATTTTTAATTTTTTTTTAATCTTGGTTAGCATGATTCATCATATTCCTAATTAAATAATCTTTTTTCTGAAAAAATGGAAAATGCATTATAACAACCATGTTATTTTTATTACATTCATACATGATTTAATGACATAAAATTACACTTAATAAAACTCAAATGATCTTAAAGTATAGTTTCTTGATAAATTATGAAGATTAAATAATAACATAAAACATGAAATACAACATCATTATTGAAATATTCCTTTACATGACCACAACATTCTTTCGTACTAAACATTGCATGGGATTACCTGAGGACATGCATAAGAAATGGCTGAGCTATAAAGCCCGGTAATGGAATAAACATGGAATATCATGAGTAATAAAGCACATTTTATACAATAGGAACATCAATATAGAATAAAAGAAACATGAACACAAATTAATGATATAGCATGATAATCATATCATGGAAATGTGGAAAAAACATAAACAATTTCAGCATATGTCACAGATAAACTACCAAGACATCATAGTGGAAAAAGTACAATAATGTAATCAAGTAAAGACCTATCACAACATGTCATATCATGACACTAATCATTACCCAATTCATTGGATCACTATATAATTATTTGCGCACATGTCGCATTCATGTAATTCTCATGCTTAATTGTGCCACATAGACCATAAAGCATTGATTCATTCATCATCATAATTTATTCCACTATAAATGGATTCATAATAAATAATTTAATTCCCCAATAAAAGGTATATGTTTATAAAATTGAACACCCTCGATATGGAATGGGTACTGTATTCACTTAGACATTTTTTTAATAGGGATTCATGATGCAATTTCTACATCCTAAGAGCATGACATAAAAATTAACAAAAAGTGTTGATGATAGGGAAATAGGTAGATAATAATATATAAATGAAATTTATATTAATAAGTTCATATAAATACATTTCCCAACATAATTAATTTTGAAATATAAGTCAAAACATAATAATGGAACTTGAAGAAAGAGGAGAAATGGAATAAGTCTTATTAATATTTTGGCATGGTAACAGGTGAACATGGGAGGTATTAATGAGAGATAAAAAGGTATCTCATCATTAAAACATAATAATGGAAGTATGTTGGAGGTGATAAAACATACCGCATAATTTGTAAATGATAATAAAAGGGTGTAATAATATAAGGAAACTTTGATAAAAATGAGAATAGAAGGAACCCTTACTTGAGTGTGTGACTTCAAAAGCTTGAAGAGGGGCTTCATGAGAGATTGGGGTTCCTTGGGAGGATTATATAGATGGAAGGACAGAGTATGGAAGTTCCCAAAGTAATTTTAGTGAAGATAAGTGGGATCTTTTGTGGGTTTATATTGGAAATGAGAGGGGAATTCTTTAATATTTCACAAACATAGGTTTTGGAATCTATATAAATAAATATTCAAAACCAAAAAACTTCCCATGGTTTTTTCACATGGGGTTTTCCAAAGAGAATTTGAAAATATTATTTTAAAAGTCCATGGGACTAATATACTAAAATATTTGCCTTGCTTATGTTGAGGTGATTCACATTATTAAACAAATGAACTTAAAATCATAAAATATATTATACATTTTCGAGGATTCACTATGGATTTATAAAATAAGTCAAACAAATATATAATCAAGTTATTTTATGTTTAAAACTTATATTCTTCTGAATATCCTTTTTATAGTGTTTATTACATCAATATTGAGACATTATGATATCATAAAACACACTATATTTTTATGGTTTTTAATTTTTATCCAAAAATTTGGTTGTCTCAGAAAATTATGATAAATTCACCAATGGATAATCTTTATGTCATTATTCCTAAAATAATATTAATTTTATCCACATAATTTTCTAATTATGTCAATTTTCACTATTAAAATAAAAACCGACAATTATTGAAAATTGATGGGTTTTGAAAAAAACAGTTTTTAAAAATTAATAATAATTAAATTTGGCCTCATAAAAATTATATAATCATTTATATTTAATAAAAATAATTTATCAAAAATAATTATTAAAATATTTTTTATTAATTCATCAAAATATATTTCTTAATTCAATTTGAATGTTAACCGAAAATGCTATTTGTTCTTTAAAAACAATAATAAAATAATATTATATTAATTATTCTATACAAAAATGTACATAATACTAATTATAGGATCTTAGTACATATCCATTTATTACACCAGCATACTCCCTAAGAGTAAGTTGTGCGATGGCGGGGCTTTCATGGGGCCACTTGGTTAACATGGTTTGGGTCATGATCTCGATGATGTTGAACTTCTCCCATAAATGGTTTCTCTAATGCATAATTTATGTGATATTAGATTGGTATTGGTATAGGTTAAATCCCAAAAATGATATATCCCTCAGATTCTCTGATAAATGGGTTTCATAGGGAACAATCCTACTAGTTGAGTCCATCACCTCCTTTTCTATGTCTAAAGGATTTGTTAAAACCTTATATTTATACTAGTCATGTGATCACTATTAAACATCTATATTATCAAAGATAATGGTACTTAATGTTCATTTAAATCCAATTTTATATAATAAAACAAATAGATTGTATGTGTTTTCTATATCGATTTTACAAAATAAGACATTAAATTAAATCAAAATGGAAATTTCACATGTAATAGTTTGAGTCATTAAAATATTCCCCTCGTATGAAAATTTTCCCTCAAAATTTTTTACATACCACATTAAAATATATGAGGATAACATTGTTTTATCACCTCCTCTGGTTCCCTCAATTTTTCTTCAAACTTGTGTTTTCTCCACAACACTTTTACCAGGTGCATTGTCTTATTCTATAGAACTTTGTCTCTGCAATCTAAGTTATTCACTAGATTCTCCTCATAAGAGAGGTCATTATCCAATGGAACCACCTCTAGATTGAGTACATGAGAGGGGTCTAGTATTTACTTATCAAGAAGGATACATGGAATACATCATGTACTTGATATTGGTTAGGTGGGAGTGGTCGGGGTAGGAAATTACTCATATGTGATCAAGGATCTCAAAAGGGACGGTGTACCTTGGACTAAGCTTTCTCTTCTTCCCAAATCTCATTATTGTCTTCCATGGAGATAGGAAGAGGAATACTATGTCTCCAAAATCAATATCTATGTCTTGTTGACGATTTTCACCATTACGTTTCTGTCAACTCTGGGTAGAGTTGATGTGCTACTGAATAGTATTAGCCTTCTCCACCATTTCCTCATCTATTTTAGGACCTAGTAGTTCTCATTCCCCAACTTCATCCTAGCATGTTAGTGTTCTACACTGCTTCCCATAAAGGGCTTCATAGGGAGACATTTGAATGCTTGAGTGGAAACTGTTGTTTTAAGAGAACTCAACAGGAGGAATATGATGATCCCATCCTTCTTTGATGTCAATTGAGAATGCTCTCAAAATGTCCTCTAGTGTCTGGATAGTATATTGAGTATGGCCATCATATCGAGGGTGATAGGCCATGCGAATGTTTAACTGAGTATTCAGAGAATATTGGAGACTCTTCCAGAATATAGAGTTGAATCTTGGATCTCGATCATATATGATCTATAGTGGTACACCATTCTTCCTCACCACTTATCTTATGGATATCCATTAAAGTTTATCCAATGAGAAATCCTCTTGAATCGCAATGAAGTGTGTAGTCTTTTCAAGATGATCCACCACAACCCAGATAGCGTTGTTTCATATAGATGTCTTAGGAAACCCAGTAAAAAATTCCATAGTGATGTTTTCACATTTCTATAGTGGTTTGGGTAATGATTGTATCAACCCTTTAGATTTTTTCCTTTCCTCCTTCACTTGATGACATGTGAGATATCTTTATGTATATTATATGATCTCTTTCTTCATATTGTCCCACCAATAGTGTTCTCAAAGATATCGATACTTCTTTTTTCTTCCAGGGTTGATAAAGAAGGTGCAACAATGTGCAACATCCAACATCTCCTTCTTTAACTCAGGATTTTATGGTACACATAGTCTTAACCCAAATCATACAACACCTTCTTAATTAACATTGAACTCTGAGGATTTCCCTTTTCTAATAGTTTCCATATTCCCTCATCATCTCTTTGACCATCCTTTAACCTCCCCAGAAGAGATGATTGAAGACTAATTTGTTAAAGGATTGATAAAGTTCCTTCCTTTATGATTCAAATGCACGTACTCTTCAATTCTATTAAGATTGAATCCTTCTCAATTCTCATCAATGAAAGAGTTACTAGATTCTTTCAACTTATAGAATCTTCCACATTATTCACATTTCCCATATGGTTGTGAATTTAGAAGTCATGGTATTTGATCAGCTCTAACAATATTTTTTGGCACATATTCAACTTTTTCTGTGTGAATATATACTTGAAGATTTTGTGATCCATATATATTTCAAACTTCTCCCCATATAGGTAATGTAACCAAATTTTAAAAGAAAATATCACTATATACAACTCCATATAATGTGTTGGATATTTATTCTCATGAACATTCAAATTCCTTGAAGCGTAGGCCATGACTATCATTTTCCATTAACACACATCCCAAGACCTTCTTCGAAGAATCACTAAATAACACAAAAAAAATATATCAAATTGTGGTTATTGTGAGAATGTTCACAGTGATAATCCTCCTTTTAAACTTCTTGAAGCTCTATTTTAATTTATCAATCCATGAAAAATTTACTCCCTTCTGAGTTATCTTGGTTATAGGGTTTGATAATTGTGATAGATTTCTCACAAAACGATGATAATACCCAGCTAATATGAGAAAACAAGATATATCTTTCATAGATGTTTTCTTTGGCCATCCTTCAATTTTTTATGTCCTTGAATGGTCCAAATATATCCCATTTCATGTGATAATGTGTCCTAATAAAGGGACTTCATTTAACTAGAAATCACATTTTTTTTACTTAGAATAATTCTTTTCCTTTTTTAAGGTGTTTAGAAAAGTACTTAAATTCTCCTCATGATCCTTCTTAATTATAGAGTATATTGTAATATCATCAATAAAGAATACAAAAATTTTGTCGAGATAATATCAAAAGAATCTATTAATCAATTCCATGAAGATTACTAGATAATTAGTAAGTCATAATGGAATCACTATGAACTCATAATGCCCATACCTTATACGAAAAGTAGTCTTGGGGATATCCCCCTTCTTCATCCTTACTTTCTAATATCATGACCATAGATCCACCTTAGAGAAGTATTGTGCTCCATGTAGCTGATCAAACATGTCATCCATTTGTGGAAAATGATACTTGTTATTTATCATTATTTTGTTGAGATCAGGATAATCAATTCAAAGGCTCATTGACACATCCTTCTTCTGGATGAAGAGGACTAGTTCACCCCATGGTGAAGCACTTGGGCATATAAACCCTTTATCTAGATTCTCATTTAGTTGTTTATTTAGCTCCTAAATTTTCACAATATCCATTTTATATGGAGTCTTGAACATTGGACACACCCCAGGTAGAAGATCAATTGAGAATTCGATATCTCTTCTAGGAAGAAGACCAAAAAATTACTTGGGAAACACATCAAAGAATTACCTCATAATAGGCATGTATTCAAGGACGGTTTCTTCCTTAGAATCAATCATATGAGAAAGATACACATGCTCATATGGAAGTAATATCCATTCCTGGGATGATGGTTCTAGAGAATATTCATCCCCATTCTTGTAATTTTATAGAATTAGGGGATGATTTTCTTTATGGAGAGTGTTTTCCCTCTCACTACAATTTATGTTGGCTCTATATAGGTAATGTCAATCCATTCCATGAATTTCATAAAATTCCACCAAGGGAAGTATGATATGGTTAGCTGGGAAGTTCAATCCAAAAATTTTGACAGGGGAGGAGTTATATACATGGGATTCTATAATTTCCCCATTTCCATTTTCACTGATACCTCTACTTACATCATTTTTGGTGGTGTTTGGATTGTTATTCTAAAATTTCAGGATATGAAAAGAATGTGTATAACCAGAATTAAAAATTATATTCACTATTATTGTTTGAATAACTATTTTACCTGTCACCACAGAGTTTTTGAGATTAAATTTGGCAGTTGTGTTGGAAAAAGGGCTCCTTTTCTACTATGGAGGTTGTTGGTTACCTCTAAAAACCCTATCTTAGTGAATTGGTTTGAGAAATACCATGGTTCCTTGCAGTTGTAGCTGTAGCACCCTAAACATTTTTCTGGTATTTCTCTCTTAAATAAATTCTATTCATCACTTTGTTCCTTTGAAACAACACTGGTTTTTTTAGAAGATAGTCAAAACCTAGCCATTAAATATAAATTTTCCACTTCTATGTTCTGAATTTTGAAAAATGGTCATCTAGTGTTGTGATTAGTAAGTCATTTGGAGTATGATAGAACAAACTTAATATTTGGTGAATAGTAACATACCCTTATGAATAGTAATATGAATAGTTATATGACCCTAATGAATATTAAATTGTATTATTATTTTATTTTATTATGTATTTAAGTTAATAACATCTTAATTAATTTTTCAATGTGATATAAAAGCAGTTGTAGATTTTAAATAATTAATTTTTGAATTAAGTGTGATTTTAATTAAAAAATAAATTAAAAATATTTAAAAAATTATTTTCAAAAAATTTACTTCATTTGTGAATTCTAAAACATCAAAAAATGGTAAGGGTGAATTTTTCAGAATTTTCTGAAATTCAAAAAATTTCGGTGAATAGTGAAATATGATAAAATACCGTATAATCAAATTATTAGTAAAATTCACTATTTATGACATCATAAGTTATGTAAGGCCACTTGGTTAGAACTCACATGATATTATTACTATTTGGGGTCACTTTCATTGAGAATATTCATAGTCTTGATAAAAATATTATAATAATGATTAAAATAATCTAAAATACCTCCCCTCCTCCACTATAAATATCACCCTCACTCCCGTCTTCCTCCCACACATCCAAAGCCTTGATCATTGACTAATTTCTACCAAATTCCTTCCCAAATCATCTTCCACACATCTTAGATCTTCTGGTCTCACCAAAAGGCCAAAACCAAAGCCCTTAAGGAGGATCTGAAGGAGAAGAGATCAAGAGGTAAACATCCTCTTTTATTTTCTTTCTTTTCTTTCATTTTATGTTATTCTCTTACATTCCCATTGTCTTATGTTGGGATATTTAATTAAATATTTCCCCTTACTTTCCATATTATGTATGAATGATGAGATATTCCATTCCTCTCATCAAACTATTTTTATGAAATTTTAGGAGACATCGTTAGGCTGTCGAATTTTTGTGAGAAATTTATCAAGTTTTCTGTCATTTTAAGATTCCTTCCTTTTCTCCTTCTTTATTCACCACATCTTTACCAAGATTCATGGAGTCTCTATAATCTTGTATATTCTATATGTTCCCATGTTTATTTAAAATTCCTCATCATCGTTATTCTTCTCCTCTCCCACTTATTTAAGGAATAAAAAACATTGTACATGATGTGTCGAAGTACCGACATCGTGGACGATGTAATATCAATTTCCATTAATTATTTCAAGTCTGGTCATGAAACCAAATATATGGTTGAATCAGGTCATAATATATGTTTTTTATCTTGATTAATGTTCTGTAATCTTTACACATTCAAAATATGGAATAATAATACAAAACAAGTTTATTGAGCACAAAACTGCCAAGCCAAATTCAAGTGTTTTTCTTTAACTCATCGCACGAGTCATCCTCATGGTATGTAACCAGAATCACCATAAGATCATTTATGTATATTTAATTTCACTAATAATATATATTAACAGTTCTGTATGTTTAACCGTATTTCAAACCAACTTCCATTCATGAATACAAGTAAACAAAGCATGAAACCAAGTAAGAAAATGCTTCCAAAACAATAAAATTGAATCTCTTAAATCCAACAAAAAGGACATTAATGAAATTAATAAGATTATAACATATCAATTATATATAAAATATGTTATGTACTTATGAATTAATAATCCTAATTTGTTTATTCATGTATTTAATAACAAGTCAAGAACACCTTCAAACATAAGGTAAGGGATCCTCTCTCTCACTTTTGTTCAAGAATATACCCTTTATTGTGACTAACTTTTTATTGAGAACCTAATAATCCTTATGTGGTGTACCTACTTCCCATTTGAGATCACTTTCCATTTGAAATTGTATTTATATTAAATATCCATAATCTCATGTCATGGATATGATTGTTGTCTAAACTGTATACCATTTTACATATGGTGTTTATTTGGAAAGTTATTATGGAAATTTTGGTGAATCCGTATACTCTACTCTATAAGGATATTAGAAAGGCATATTACTCTTGTATTGAATAAATTTATAAAGAATTATTGGACATGAAGTGGTGGGTGGGTCCCGCTACAGCCCCTCGATGCGTCGACAGTTCTCATGAGACAAAACAGTTGGCGACAAACCCTTCGAGTTTGTTTCCAAAAAATTAGACAGGTTTCTACCCACAGAACTAAACTGTTTCAATGGTATTATGGTTTCATGTTCCATATACATGAAGTCAAATTAATCATCATTCTCTTTATTCATTATCAGTTATTATTATTGTCCATGAGTTTTTCACTATGACAAAACCTATGGATGCAGTTTCATTCTCAGTATATTAATGGCATTAGATTTCCATTTATTCACTATGCCATATTGTTTATGTCAGATTGATTATGATTCAATTATTATTGTACTCATTATTCTATTATCTTTTATCCCTTACTCAGCATTTTATCTCACCCCTTTCATTGTCTATCTTCAACAGGTGATGAATAGAAGACCTTTTATTGAGTTCATGTGGATGCAGTTTTTAGTTTTTGTTTTGTATTGTATTTTGTAACCTTTCCCAATGTAATATGAGTTAAATCTATGTCTCTAGTTTCTTAAAGACTCCTAAACTGATCATTCCTTCGGTATTTTCATCCCTTCTAACCATGCCAATATAACAAGTAATGCACCGGCTCCAACCTAGTGGGGTCGGGGTGTTACATTAGCAATGAACAATGTATTGAGGGTTTATTGGAGCGTTAATTTACTTCATCATAATAGTGGGGTTTTCTTGCCATAAATTGTCATCTAGGTTCCCTTCCCACACCTAAATCATTTCCTTATCCCCTTCTAAAAGTTCTTAGGGTTCTTCCTTCAACACCTTTGGCAAGTTGGGTGTTGAAATTTTTTGGCACAATTAGATATCTCTAACGGACCTCCAGAATTTGACTCGGCCTTCTGCTTCTTATTCCCATGATACCCATGAGATTATCCAATCTCCATTTTAAATTTGAGGGAGCATCGGGAAATTTCCACAAATAAATCAATGTCATGGATCTCCAGGGATTTCTGTAGGCTAGGTTCTAGCCCACCAAAGAGGTGATTAACCTTGAATTCAAGGGTAACATAAACTCTGGAGGCGTATCTTCAAATATTTATGAATTTTTCCTTTTACACTTCGATTTATTCGTTATCTTTTTTTAAGGGAAAGGAGTTCCATTTCCATATTAAGCCGGAGGGTGCGAGTAAAATATTTATCAATTTTTTTTTCTGAAAATCCTTCCTTCCCATCACCTTGATCTCTTCTTCAGGATTCATATTTTTGATCAATGACCACCATTTATCAGCTTCACCCTCCATACGATAAGTATCTCAAAGAACCTTATCTTATTTGTAGCATTGAAGTATGGATAATATCATCTCAATGGTGTTGATCCTTTGTTAGGTGATTGAGGGATCAAATGATACATTTAAAGTAGGAGGCCATTATCTCATGAAGATCTTGATTGTGACTTGTTATTTATTAGGAGGGTTGTAATTTCCTCTTGATCCATGTTTCTATACATAACATGAGTTAAATGAGAGAGTATTGTGACAATGTTTTCAATTACTTATCCCTCAGATTGGGCATCTCATTAGGGCAGTCATTACATTGATCTTTACATTGGTTGTTAGCCCGATTCCTCCTTTTACCGGCTATTGGCTAGAATAAAAGGAAAATTAGGGGTGATTATTTCAAACTATTAAACACAAAAGGGGAATCCAATTTCATTAAAGGTATAACTTATAAAATACACTTATTTCCTAAACTTATGAATTTCAAGGCTTCAATCTATGTTATCAATGATATATTTACTAACATATGTTCTTATGGGGTTTTTCCCCTTAATAATGATTCATAGTAATCTTATGAATTTATCAAAGTATGTTACCCGAGAGTGTCAAACCAGGAATGTAGCAGGGCCTGTTATCGTGCACTAGTTCCCATTTGAGTCTAGCTCAAAGCGGTGTTCTCGGGTTTTACCCCTAGACACATCTATTCTAAATACACATCCACCTATTCATATCCAGATATGGATTTATTTGAATGATAAACCACTTACTCAATACTAACCAAGATTTACGGATTTTTTTCTTACACGTAGTCTTATCCATAAGTCTTTCACTAGAGTTTTCTAATCTTAATCCCAAAAATAATAAAAAAATTCGATAATACCACTGATAACAACCCTATTCTTTTTATTACATTCATACATGATTTAGTGACATTAAAAAAACATAATGAAACCTAAAATATCTAAAAGTCTTGTGTATTTGTAAATTAGGAACATTACATAACAACTTAAAACATGAAATACAACATCATTATTGAAAACATCATTTACATGACCATAACATTCCTTCATACTTAACATTGCATGGGATAACCTGTGGACCTACATAAGAAATGGGTGAGCTATAAAATAAATTAAGGGAATAAACATGGAATAACATGATGAATACAACACATGTAAGACAATAGGCATATCAATGGAAAATAAAAGAAACATGGATTTAAATGCATGAAATAGCATGATAATCATAACATGGAAATGTGGTAATAACATAAAACATTGCATCATAGGTCAGGGATAAACATAAAAGACATCATAGTGGATAAATTCCCATAAAGGAATTAGGTAAACCCCTATCCCAAAATGTCTTATCATGATAGTAAAAATTACCCAATGCATTGGAGATCTATATAATTCTGGGTGCACCCATCACTTTCATTTCATTCTCATGCTTAAGTGTGCCACATAGATCATAAAACATGGATTCATTAATCATCAAAATTTATTCCACGGTCAAGGGGTCTGGAATAAATACATGTAAGTACTAAATAAAAATGAATATATGTATAAAATTGAACACCAGTGATAGGGTATGGGAAAGATATTCACTTACACGATGGTTTCAGAATAGAGATTCATGGTGCAATTTCGATAGCCTAACAACATGACATAAAAAATTCATAAAAAGGATTGATGAGAGAGTAAGATGACTCTCATCATATATAAATGAAATGTACAATAACAAGGTCATATAAATACATGTCCCAACTTAATTAATTTTGATATAAAAGACATAACATAATAAACAAACTTTGAGAAAGAGGATAAATGGAATAACTCTTATGAAATTTTGGCATGGTAATGGGTCTGCATGGGAGGTATTAATGAGACAGAAAAGGGTCTCTCGTAATTAAAACATAATAATCGATGTATCAAGTTGGTGAGAAACATACCCCATCATTTTTAAATGAAAACAAAATGGTGTAACAATATATTAAAACTTGGATAAAAATGAGAATAGAAGGAACCCTTGCTTGAGAGTGCGACTTCAAAAGCTTGAAGAGGGGTTTCTTGAGACCTTGGGACACATTAGAAGGATTAAATAGATGTTAATACAGATTAAGAACGTTCTCCAAGTATTTTTAGTGAATAGAATTTGGAGATTGTGTGGGTTTATATAAGAAATGGGAGGGGAATTAGTTAATATTTCACAAACCAAGGATTTTGAATCTATATAATTAAATATTAAAAACCACAAACCCTCCCATTGTTTTTTTCCAAATAGTAGTGGAAAAAATTATTTTATATGGCCATGGGATGAAGATATTCAAATATTATCCTTGATTATGTGGAGGTGAGTCACATTATTAAAGAAATTAACTTAAAATCACAAAATATAATATACATTTTGAAGGATTAACTAAGGCTTTATAAAATAAGTAAAAAAATATGAAATCACATTTCCTTAAAGGTAAATCTTATATTTTTTCTAATATCCCTTTAATAGTGTTTATTACCTAACTAATGGGCCATTATGATGTTATAAAACACACTATATATTTATATGGTATTTAATTTTTATCAAAAAAATTGACTGTCTTAGAAATTTGTGAAAAATTTATCATTGGATAATTTTGAAATCATGATTCCAAAAATAATATTCATTTTATCTGAATAAATTTATAAATATTTTAATTTTCACTTTTAAAAAAACTGATATTTATTGAAAATTGATGGGTTTTGACAAAATTGTTTTTAAACCTTAATAAAAATTACATTTGGCCTCATAAAAATTATATGACAATTTATATTTATTAAAGTAATTTAATAATAATATTTTATTAAAATTTTATTAATTAATTCATCAAAAAATATTTCTTATTTCAATTTTAATTTTATCCAAAAATAATATGTATTCTTTAAAAAATAATAAAATGAAAGTATATTCATTATTATATACAAATCTAATATACATAATCATAATGTTAGGTTCTTGATACATATCCCTTTATTACACCATCATGCACCCATAGAGTAAGGTGTGCGATGGTGGGGCTTTTATGGGGCGGTTCGATGAACATGGTTGTGGCCGTGATCTCAATGATCTTGAACTTCTCTGATAAACAGTTTTGGTCATTCTTAAGTCATAGGATATTAGCTTGGTATTGTCATAGGGAAAATCCCAGAAATGATATCTCCCACATAAGATCCAATAAATGGGATTCATAGGGAACCCTCCTACTGGTTGAGGCTATCGCCTCCTTTGTTCACATCGAAAGGATTTGTTAAGACCCTCTATATATACTAGTCATTTTATCACTATTTAACATCTATATTATCAATGGTAATGACACTTAAAGGTCGTTTAAATCCAATTGGATATAATAAAACAAATAGAGTGCAAGTTTCTTCCATATCTATTTTACAAAATAAGACATTTAATTAAATAAAAAGGGAAATTTCACTTATAATAGTTCAAGTCGTTACATGCATGTACATATTTAAATATATTTTTGGATAGGATCTGGAAATTTTGGAAACATTTTTTTGAACTGTATTGTACCCTTTCAACATGACCTTGAACTATTGAAGTTTTAAATCATTTTGAGATAACTTTTTTTTAAAAATTTATACCACTTTTAATTAAACATTGGGGAAAAATTTGGGTTTTATTTATGAGAAGGGTGTCATTTTGTGAGATAAATTTTTCTTCAACTTGTTCCCATCAAAATCCCTTAAAAAATTTCTAAATTTCAATCCTTGTAAAAATTACGTTGGAATTTTCACTCGGGGAAAATTTTTCTCAAACCTAAGGGTTGTGATTCCACATTGAGGAGGTTGTTCTTTAATACCTCTTGGATTTAAATTAGTAAATATCTTCTCTTACCCTCTTGAAAAAAATTGATTTCAAAATTTTTGGGAAAATTTTAGACAACTCTAATTGGTTTTGAACTTTTTAGATATTATTTAACTCATAAGATATGCACACAACATGGGCTATGAAATTAAAATATTAATCCATGTTAAGCCTTTATTCATTCGATATTTAATTCCTTAAGTTGATGGATGTGTTATTTATACTTAGTATAATTATTTAACATGCCCATCAAAATAGATTGTCTATTTATTATTCTTCATAATCATGTGATTCATCTCACTTGGACATAAAGAGAAGTTTGGATGTCCAGTTAGATGAAATTATACAATTTTAATTCAATTTGAAATTTTCAATTTCAATCACTTTTTCAAAACAATAATAGATTTTTCAATGACTAAATTTAATTTTTGGGGGAATTAGTTTTTACTACTTGAAAGAATAAATGAGGGAAAATAAATTATTAGGGAAATTTCAGCTTTTCCATTTTGGGATTAATTTTCTACCATTTAATGTGAACAAGTTATTACTTGAGGAAAAAATGTTTAAGTGTGGGGGGGTTTGATGTGGCCTTAAATTAATGTATTTTCCACCCCATTTTTGTATTGAAGTTGTGTTTTTAATGTCAAGATCTGTAGGTTCAGGGAATAACGGAAGCGTATTATGGGTTGTGTCCAACTTTTCTATTTTTCATTATCAATTATTAATCAGAGAATTACCTGATGAAGAATATTGTGATCAATGGAATAATATCAAATAATACAGAAAATATGTAAATTCTTTAACCAAAGTAGAGGATCGTCACATATTATTTATAATCAATTAAAGCAATTAAAGAATTGCAATGTGAAAAATTCATTCTTAATTAATGGACCTAAAAATAGATATACATTATATAATAGTTTAATTGTGGAAATCAATATTATATTCCCTCTATTAGTGATTTCCACTTCTTCCACACAACACCAAACATTGCTAAAAGAATCTTCAGGTGCTAGAATGGAAGATCCCATTGTTTTCATTTTTTCCCTTCATCACCCCATGAATCGCTTCCAAAGGATTCTCCTTGATCTCACCAGACTCAATAGAGGAAGGTGGAGGAATATCACTCTCCATTCTTCGGATAATTCATGGAGAGGGATCTCTCTAGGTCTTGAGAGGATTATCTCCAGATGTTGTTGTGCACAACACAAATGAATTGGATCTGTTGAAATATAATATAATTAGGTTTATATACTGCTAGGGTTAGAAATAAATAATTTCAAAAGTTCCCTTTATTATTTATTTAATACCCATATAACCCGATGTCTATAATAATAATATCACAATTATTATTTCTTGACATGTGCTAAACTTGTGAACTAAAATTAAATATTTTATATTCAATATATATTCAATATATATATTATTTCTCACCAAACAACTAAACTCTATCCTCCATTCCTATATAATATTTATCAGTCCCCGAATAATTACTATTTATTTAATAAATAAATTTCACTTCATTATTCTCCAATAAATAAATAAATATTATTTTCACTAAATAGAAAATAAATATTTATGAAAAATTCTGATCACATAATATTCTATCAAATTACTGGTGATGGAATATATGTGATAAATAAAATATTAATAATTATTAAACCACACATGGGGAATGTATTTATTCAAACTTTTAAATAATAAATCATAATATATTATTTAACTGAGATTCTGGATACACTTAATGTGTAAACCTGAAGGCCTCTTTCTCAGTGGAATTTGGCAATGTAGCCTAAAGTCCAAGGTTAAAATCTAGAAATACACCAGGGAACCCATATAGAAACAAGTTAATGTCATAATTACATCATAAATTATTCATACTCTTATTGTGTAATATATTCCCTTTGTTATGATATCTCTAATCAAGAAGGTTTCATGCTGGTGGCATCAACCTATGTGCTCATTGTCTCTTTCTTTGACTTTATGGAAATCGAACCTTCCTATAGAAAACCATGAATATGGATTTATTTAGGCTATATCATTTCAATCAATGGGAATGAGATATCAAATGACATTAAATAATAGAAGGTACAAATCCATTATCTCATTATTTATTAATGAAATATTACTCCTGACACACTCAATGTATACTACCTCTCTGTGAATATATGTCATCACAGTTTTCATTAATACATCAATGTACATGACTTATAACACTCATTAATAATAATATTAAAGTACAAGGATCAATAAACACATCCACGGATAGGAACATCAAATGACATATATAAATGTGTATTTCAACCTCGCACATCTCATTTTCATAATATCATACACTGAATATTACCATGGTAGAACACCATGAGAAGGTTCATCAATGACTTATGAGTCTCCACCCATTGTAACCTATATCCTTTTTCGCTGAAATAATATCATATGGATATATAACATATATTTAAGAATATTATCGTGTCACCTTTAGGTTCTCATCATAGTGGGGATCTACTATGACATTTTAGTGAAAGAAATACTCTTAGGAAATTATCACATACTATGTTACACAAAAGAAAAATCATGATGGGATAATGAGTTTACTAATATTACAAATAATGAATACATGTGATCATAATGTGCACATAAGTTTGTTCTAGGGAACCAAATAAAATATACTCCAAATTATATTGGGTACAATTTCTAACAACCTTCAGTCTACTATCTCTCACTTTATATTCATGCTTTTGTTGTGAAAGGCATTTATTCAAGGGTTCCTCCACATTCTATTCTATGGTAACTCTATATACTACAAATTCAACCCTCTGAGAAAAATCCCTCAATATGTGATACTTCTAGAGAATGTTCTTTGTCCATTGATGTAACCTTGTATCTTTTTCAAGATTCACCATTGTAGCATCATGACAATATAATGTGATAGGTTTTTTACTTCTAGGTACCACATAAAGATATGGTAAAAATATTTGTATCAAAATATCTTCCTTGGAAACATCACAAGATGCTATATAATCGGACTCCACTATAGAATCAATGCAAACATCCTTCTTTGAACTCTTACATATAAAAACTCCTCCATTGAGATAAAAAAAATATCTTGATTGAGAATTCAGATCATTATAATCTATTTGAAAACTAGAATCAGTATAACCCCAGATGAAAAGCTTCTCACCTCCTCCAAAAACAAGAAACATATCCTTAGTTATTCTTAGATACATTAGGATAGCCCTAACAGTAGACCAATGTTATTCTCCTGGATCATATGAATACTTACCTACCATGATCAATGTATAGGCAACATCGTTTTTAGTATATAACATGGCATACATGATTGATCATATCACTTATGTGTATGGGATCTTACCCATTCCCTCTTTCTTCTATGGTTTCTGAGGAAAAGTTTTCTTAGAAATATATATACCATGTGACATTAGAACCAAACACCTCTTATATTTTTCCACACTAACTCTATTTAGTATTCGGTAAATATATGTAATTTCAATTAGTTCAATATTCGTCTTGGATATATCACAAATGATCTTGAACCCTAGAATAAATGTTTCTTCACTAGGTACTTATTGAAGAAACACTTGTTTAACTAGTCCTTAACGTACTATAATACTGGTATGTCATTTATAGTAAGTAACATGTCATCAACATATACTAGTTTTATACTGACCCCATTCCCACTAAACCTCTAGTAAATAGATTTCTCACATTAGTTATTAATGTAAGAATATTATTTTATAGCTTCATCAAATCAAATATTCAATTGACCTAGATTATTTATTAAATCCATAAATGGATATCTATAAATTGAAAATATTTTGGGCATAAATTGGAGTCACAAAGCCTTCTAGTTGTGTCATTTAGACATCTTCCGAAAGTTTCCCATTAATAAAAACAGTTTTAACATCCATTTTCAAAATTTCATAGTCATGGTAAGTTACTATATATAGTATAATTCACATGGTTTTAATCATGTAAATAAGTGAGAAGGTATCATCATTTTCAATTACTTTATGTTTTTTAAATCCTTTAACTATTTTCCTTTCTTTATAGGTATTTAATTTACCTTACATGGTCAGTTTGATCTTGAATACCCATGTACACCCTATGATATTTACATAAACTAGTGCATCGACCAAAACCCAAAATTTTTTATGATACCTGGGATCCATTTTATAATTCGTAAATTCGTTATATCTTGCTACCTATAATCTCTTTACAAACTCTTTATAGGATATATTTTCATCATTGTCAACCAATAATGATTCACCATCTTCAGTGACTAGAAATCCATATCTCTATAGTTCTATTACTTCTCAATTTATCTTCTTT
Organism: Viscum album; assembly: GCA_963277665.1. Lineage (NCBI taxonomy): Eukaryota > Viridiplantae > Streptophyta > Magnoliopsida > Santalales > Viscaceae > Viscum > Viscum album. The sequence goes on along the minus strand of OY728153.1, from coordinate 564,378,554 downwards.
AGTACTTTTGTTTTATGAAACAATTCTTCCATGGGGACCAGTATAATTTGTTCCTATAAAAACTCTTGTGTATCTTGAGCATCAACTTCATCAAAGTCAATCATTCTCCCACTACCATTTTTGAGGATGTGATCCCTCTTAAGAAAGATAGCTTATATGACGATTGTCACTTTCATGTTTGAGGTTTTTTAAAGTAGTAGACCTTTCTTTCATTAGGATACCATATAAAGATACAATTTGTCCCCCAAGTTGATAGTTTTTTCTAGATATGGAATTAACAAACACCTCGCAACCCAATACACATGCACTTGAAAAAATATGTTTTCTTTCCACTCCATAACAAAAAGGGAATTCCATTTTCCACTTTAGTTGGTACAATGTTTAATGTATAGGTTGTGGTTTATAATTAATATACCCAAAATGATACTTCATGATCTATATAACTCATCATAAACCTTTCCATGTCTAACAAGGTACAATTACTAATTTCACTAACACCATTCCCCTATGTTGTGTATGGTGGGGTGATTTGAGATCGAATCCCAAACTTTCATAAAAGGTAGATAAAATCTTGGTTAAGATATTCACCACCATGATCTGATTGAATCTTCTTTATATTCATTCCTAATTGATTCTATACATTATTATTGAATAATTTTAATTTCTCAATGTACATGAACTTATACCTAATTAAGTAGACATACCCATATATACTCAAGTCATTATTAAACGTTATGAAGTAAGAATATCCACCTCTATATTCTACTTGAAATGGTCCACACGCATTAGTGTGTACAAATAATGGAAGCTCTATTACCCTTTCTCACTAACCAATGAATTTTTGTTTGGTAATTTTTTCTTGTAAACAATAATGACATCATTCAAGTGTTTTTAGCCTTGAAGATTCTAAATAACCATATTGATAGGGCTTTTTCGAACACTTCTCATTTACATGACGAAGACAGCGATTCCAAATCATTTTTTTATATGATTCATGTGAACATGATTCGCTATCTATTTACAATACCTAGTCTTCGTAATTTAATACATAAATATCATTAATTTGATTTTTCATACCATAACATTTGTTGTCTTTATAAAATATACAATTTTTATTTAAAAACATGAAAATAAAACCATCTGCATCTAGGATTGATATAGAAATTATGTTCATGGTTACAGTTGGAACATAATGAAAATATCTTAAAACCAATATCATTCTTTTTGGTAGTTAATGGTGGTATCCGCCAATTTCTAGAGTAGCTATCCTCACACCATTGGATGCTCGGAAATCCACCTCTCCTCTAGAAATATTTCAAATTTTACTTGATTATTGAATTTGGATATATATATATATATATATGAGCATTGGATGTTGTATCTAATATCCAATGTGTAGGTATTGAAATATTACACTCGATAACAAACACACCTTTATCATTCCCTTTATTTCGAGTATAGTTATTCTTCTAGTGGCCTTTCTTTTCACATGAAAAACATACTACTCTTTTTTTTACCATGTCTCTAGATCTCTTCCTTCTTAGATGGATTGTGATCATGATATTTAAAATTTTTATGACTCTTGGTCCCCTTCACCATGTTCTTCCATTTATTATCCATCATAAAAACTATAGATTTTTTATGCCTCATGACCTTATCTACTTGGATAATCAATGTAATATGTTATGAAATAGTCTTCTCATTATTTTTCATACTATAATTAAAAATAAAACAAGAGAAGGAATTGGGTAGTGGGAAAATTATGTGATCTGTGAGAAAATAATCTAGGAATTTATTCCCTAATATTTCTAATCATTTTATTCTATAAACAATCTTGAATTCATGAGGCCCAGTTAGCATTGGATATACAATATTAGTTGTAAATAGATAATTAGATATCTTGTATCTCTCTTGCATCACCTTGTCTTGAGAGATACCCCAAAGATGAGACATCATGATATACATATCTATGTCCATATATTGCTTCAAAATATCATTGGTCATGGATGATAGCATGAAACAATATAAATATGTAGCATCATTGAAATTTTTCCCATGGAGAGAAAATCTTATTCACTAGCCTCATTACCAGGTTCATTAGGAATGGGTTCTTCTAGTATATACAAATGCCATTCATGGTATTAGATAACACACAATCGCCTTTTCCATTATTTGAAATTTGTGTTGGTGAAAAGTTTATCCTTATTAAGTATGGATCATAGTGATTTGTTTGAATACATTTTTATTTCTATTTATACAAATAAGATGAGAAGATTTTTATTACTTTATCTAATAAAGTTTAGATGAATAAATAAATATTATACTTATTAATCTCCCACCATTTTATGAAAACCCAATAACCCTCGCTATTTGATCTAGAATAGCCTCTTTCATGGAAATTTTAGTCACATGGATCCATATTCCCCTTCACATCACCCAAAATTCTGCTTCTCAATCAATTTAAAGGGTTCTAGTAATAATTCAAAATTCCAACTGCATTAACTCACATTTCCTTGATCTGTTGAGTGGACTCCCCAATCCTAAAATCTGTGAATTGGATTTACTCAACCTTTGTCTCTTAGTTACACCAAGCATTGCTTTGGAAGACAATCCTTGATGTCAACTAAAATAATTCAACCCAAAACTTCAAGTTATAATTCCCCGATAATTTAAAGCACCCTAACATTGGCTAGTCATGTACTTTGAACTATGGTTTGATTTTGACTAATGTTGTGGAAGGCTATACCGACTTAATAAATATAATTGGGTTATTTTATCTTTTATTCATAAATTGAGAATTTTTTTCTTTATTACATGATTTTTAATATTAATTGGATATAATAAAGTTAAAAACAAAGTATTATTTAATATTTATTTAAAAGCCAATTTATTATAGTTTTGTCTTGCATGAATGTAAATTCATTAATCCGAGTGATCACAAAAAACATCCATAATGAAATAACCATGTCACTTGATTGAAATGAAATAATAAATCAATATGATCCTGTTCTTTTACTAATTTTTAGTTTATCTAGTGGATGATAAACTAACCTTTTGCATAGGTGAACACACGTTGAACTATTTATGGTTCATGTTGCAGCTTCCCACCTCTCCACCTATGTATCTCACATGGATTGGTTTTTCCTCGTGTCTAAATCTAAATCACCTCCACTATATTGGGAGCTCAATCAATTACATATGATTTTACTCATGTAAAGGTGAGGGGAACCAAATTATTGTTTAAGGGGTTTACATAAAAGAAACCATTGGCTTGAAGGACCTTACATAATAAGAGGATGTATGACTCACAAGACAACTATTTAATTTAATAACAAATTAAAATAAATCAATCACATGCAATGGTCTAGTCTAGGAACATTACCATCCCAATGCATGAAAAGAATTAATAATTTAATAAAATTATCATTCAATTATAATATTTCATAATTATGATAAATAGTTATCGAATCAATTAATCTTCTTCTTTATTTAAAAAGTTAATTTTATCTTAATTCCCATCCAAATTTCCATTTGATTATATTCCAGAATAATTTTAAAAAAAATAAATTTATTTAGAATAATATATGAAGAAAAATGTACCTTGGAGGAAACATGGTGAGTACCTGTATGAACGAACCGACATGTATTATACTTGTATATTTTTTACTCTTGGATAGGTACCTTACATGACTTATTACATAATATCATTATGTGTACTATCAACTTAATGATCACATGGTCTACATGATTTTATTAAATTTTTTGCGTAGCGTGTAATACATTAATGTGTATATAGTAATCAATGTAACATGACTTATACATGATATGTAGATCCGATAATTATAATGAAATTAATTAAACATTTTTATATATATAAACTTGCCACATGGTGTGTCTTATCAACTTAATGACCACACACAAGTACATATTGTTAATGTTCTCATAGTATAATAAATTAATTTAAATTATATATAATTTGATAAAAATACATAGCATGTACATTTAAGATACATGGAGTATATTATTCCCACCATCTATCCATGGAACATTCCTAGGGACTCAATGAGTAATCATGACACATTAAATTTTAGAGTACATGATGTGTTCATGGGTTACACAGTGTGTTGTCTCTGAGTTACATGGACACCAATCATGTAGGCCATGTGAGAATATACACAAACCATATATGATTAAAAGAATACATGTTATGCACAGAAGTTACATGGTGTGTGTTTTGGCTAACCGTGCGCTAGGCTAGACAGTCAAAACGTTGTGTATAATTAAATTCACCATGTGTAATAAATTCAAGTGACTTGAATTAATTATGAATTAATTCTTTGTGTATTAAACACTAGTAAATGGTGTGTACCTCTAGGTTACATGATTTTACTCTTGTGTTATCCGACCAGATTCCTCAACACCTCTAGATTAGATCTTTGAATTTTGTTCATTCAATAAATTAATTGATTTAATTATATTATTGATAAATTAAGATAAAGAAAATACATCTCATAATTAGGATTAAATAATGGTTAAAATGTAATTGAAAACCAATAAAAATGTGTAAATAAGTCAATGATCTTAAAAAAATATGAATTATTATGAGACTTTCTCTAATATCACTTGTAGGTTCTTGGTATAGTAGAAGCGTGTGATGGGTTGTGACCAAATTTTATTTTTATCATGATCGATGATTAATTAGATATTTACATGGCAATGAATGTTGTGATAAATGTAAATGAATCAAATAATATAGGAAATGGAAAAACACCAAAACTAGAGTGAATGAGAATCGTATATTATTTATAATTAATTTAACAAAATAAATAATTAACTTGTGGGAAATTATATGTACGTTTATGGATATTAAAATGGGTTCACATCGTACCATTGTTGTGTTTTGGGAATCAAAATAAGATTTCCCTTATCAGTGATCCAAAAGTGTTCAAAAAATATCTGAATGTATTTATGGGAATCTCCAGGCGCTGGCATGAAATATCATATTGCTTAAAACATTCACCTTTTGATCACCCTGATAATCACTTCCAAAAGATTATCTTTGTTCTCTCTTGACTCAAGATTAGAAGGTGTAGGAATACCTGCCTTTATTTTTAAATGATTTCTTGGAGATGTAGATCTCTTGGGCTTGAAATGATTCTCTATAGATGTCATTGTGCACAAAAAAATTAATTGGATCTATTGAAAACTAATATAATTAGATTCACATACTGCTAGAGTTAGAAAAAGAGAATTTCAAAATTACCCTTTATTATTTATTTAACCCCTACAGAACACCATGCCAATAATAATAAAAACAGTATTATTTCATGACATGTGGTAAAATCACAAATTAAAATTAAATATTATTTTTTTCAAAAAATATTATATATACTATTTATTCATATAATATTCAATATATATATAAATTATCACTAGCCCATTAAACTCGGTCCTCCATTTTGCCATAATATTTATTGAGCCTTGAATAATTAATATGTATTTAATAAATATATATCACTTCATTATTAACCAATAAATAAATAAATATTATATTAACTAAATAGAAAATTAATATTTATTAAATATTTCACTCACATAATATTTTATTAAATAACTTGTGAGAGAATATAGGTTATTAAGAAAACCTGAATAATTATTGAACCACATGATAGAATAATAGTTATTCAAATTGTTAAATAATAAATAATAACATATTATTTACCTAAGATTCTGCATACAATTAGTGTGTGAACCTATATGCCTCTTTCTCAGTGGCATTAGGCGAAGCAGCCTACAGTCCAAGTTTAGACTCTATAAACATGCCAAGGCACCCATAGAGAAATAATTTAATGTTTTAATTAAATAATACATCATACTAATGATTACTATTTAATATAATTCCTTTATCACACTATCTCTAATCAAGAAGGTTGCATGCTTGTTCCATCAACCTATATGCTCGATGTCCCTTTCTTTAAATTTCTGAAAAATTAACTTGATTATAAAATACCATGGCCATGGATTTATATAGGTTATATTATTTACATAAAATGGCATGTGATATCAAAATTCTATTAGTGAACAGAAGATAAAAATCCTTTCACGCATTATTCATTAATGAATTATTACTCATGACGTGCCCAACATATCCTAACTCACCGTGACCATATATCGTCACAATTTTCATCAATACATAAAAGTTCATGACTTATAACACTCATTAATAATAGTCTTAAAGTATAAGGATCAATGCTCATATCCATAGGTAGGAACATTCAATGACACATATACAATTGAATTTCCCACTAGAAGGTCTCATTCTCTTAATATCCTACACTAGATATTACCAAGGGAGAATGCCAGGTGAAGGTGACTCAAATTCCAATAAGTCTCCACCCTTGATGTATTATATCATTTTTGTCCCTAAAATAATATCATCTATCTATATAAAATATATTTAATAATACTATCATGAATCTTTTAGGTTCTAATCATAGTGGGGAACTGTTATGACCTTTTAGTGTGACAACTACTCATATGACATTATCACATAATATTCTATACAAAAGAAAAATCATGATGTGATAAAGAGTTTATTAATATTAAAAAAATGATTATAGGTTATCATTAAGTACACATAATTTGGTTATAAGGCACCAACTCCAAAAAAATTGACCTTAAATTTTTTAATTAATGAGTTGTGGTTTATTTTTAATTAAATATCAAAATTTATGAATATCAATATTAATTTATACCATTATGTTCAAATTATAATTTTTTAGTATATATTCTTAATATTTAATATTGAAGACAATTTTAATTTATAAATATTAAATGTATTTGATGAATTTCTTTTTTATTGTTTTTAATTAATTATATTATTAATTATAGTTTACTTTAATTTATAATTTACTACATATTTGACATAAAATTTTGTAAATTTAATTTATAGTTTAATTCCTTATTAATTTTTATCAACGTTTAATATTAAATAATTATTTTAAGTAACTTGAATTAATTTTTTTTATAATTTTTAAAAAATAATAATTTTGGGATATTGAGTTTTTTTATAAATATAAATATATTTTTATTTTTATATATTTTTGATTGATTCATTTTAATTAAGTGATTTTATAATTTTAGTTGATTGTAAATGATTTATTTTAAATTGCTAATAATGTTTTATAAATCCTTTTTCTAGGCTACTTCATGTAGCTGAATTTTAGGTTCAGGCTATGTAGCCATTTTTAAGAGGGTAGACCGTATCCAATTTTTTTATGATGACCACAGAGACAATTTGGAAATAACCCCTACCGAACCAAAATAGTACATATATAAATCTAAATAATACCAATTTGGGTTTTGATACAGATGAAGAGGTATCCCATGTACTTAGTTTTCCTACTATCTATCACATATCCAAATGAATTTACCATATAATCTATTTACAAACATTATGCAATGAGATAAAGAGGATGAAGGATTAAAAATGAAGATATGATAATATCCAAATAGTAATTTGGGAAACTGAGACCCAAGATCATATAAGGATGAAATGAAGTTGAAGCTTCAAAAATAAAATGAAGAAGAATTAGAAGACCCCACTACAACCAGATCAGGCCAGGGGATTTTGAGGATATTTCAAGGATCCTAAGATGGATTGAAGAGGAGAATATCAAAACTGGTCATTGATTTTGAGTTGAAATCAAGATTTGTTAAACCCATTAGACATGCCCATCAGTAAATAACATTCAACAATGATTTATATTTAGTGAAACTAGTGATAGAAGAAGACTTCATGTGTTTCTTTTCACGACGTTGTCTAAGTGGAGAGGCTGAAAATGATGAAGAACTAAGATCTGAGGACATTGTTGTAAATGAAGAAATAAAAAATTATCTTGTGATTTCCATTATTATGATATTTAATAATATGATAAGGGAGTTATATCTTTTTTTATATAAAATTAGGACATCATTAAAGCATTTTTTTTACCTATTTCAAGCCTAGAGATTACATTTTCTCTATTGTAGAAGATAAATGCTCTCTGAATGGAACCCAAATATCAACCAAATATTTTTGATAAATATTAGTGAAATCAAATAGGTTGTTTATTATTGGTGATCAATGATTTTTATGGAGGCTAAAAACAGGTAATTTTGCGTTTGAATATGATGTTCATAGATTTATTTTCACTGATTTAATTGATGAAATGGAGTATGTTCATCGATAATGAGACCTATTTTTTCTACACGAATTTCCTATGTAAGGATGATGTAATGATGGGGGTATGAGGCTCTCCAATTTTTTGGAATCTAGTGTGAATTATTGTTCCTATCATATTTTAAATCAAATTACCCAACAAAGTTTCCACTAGTAAAGGATAAAGTGAATATGAGTTTTCTGGTTTACAATTTATGGATAATTTTCATGCATGAGTGATGGTGAAAGAATTGGGTTGAGCTAGAATATATTGAGGATAAAGAATTAATAACAATGTTTTAATAGAAGATTCATGTTTGATAATTTTTATAGAATTTAATTATTAAAAAGGCATATTTTTTTATCTTTAATTTGAAGTTTTGAAGTTAAATATATGAAAACAAGATGTAGAATAGAAGTGAAGAATATTTTTTCATTCAATAAATTTTAAGATGAGGAAAAAATGAGAGTGTATAAAAAATATGACATTTGGATATGAAGTAAAGTAATATGACAACAAGATAAGAAAGAGATAAATTTCAGAGTTAATGATTTGGGGAGAACTTCCCATATTCATTTTTTTTATTTGTTTTAAAATTATTTTTTTGTTACAACTTTTCTATTAATTCATAAGATTTTTTCTATCTAATACTGAGTAGGGAAATTATTTTATTATGGTTCATCTTTTCAACCTTTATTTGTGTGATCAATCTAAAATTTTAATTGACTTCTATTATTTTGCAATCAAATGAGTTTTGTTCATGAAAAAAACAAAATCATTATATTGTTATTCAATATACTTGACCAAGATTTTGAACACATGTTTTAATATTTTTATAAATTAATTTTTCACAAACAAATAAATACTTTTACTAGATAGTAAAAATTTTCCTTTCATTTAATTCTTACATATCTTCTACACTTTTTTAATCTTTGACCATTTTCATCATCTTTCAAATCATAATTTTCTTCTATTTGAATTTTTTTTGTTAGAAAATAATTTCACCACATTTGTTTTCATGGTCATGTGTTTTTCCTTAGTTTTTTACTTTATTTCTTGGATTTCATCTCTACTGCCTTCTATGTGGATTCAATTTCCTAAATCACTAATTTATAGTAGTTCTTAGGTTTCAAATTTGTGCTTGTCAAGGACATATATATTGTCTTCTCAAGAAGTTATAGATTATTACATGGGTGAGAGCGAGTATATTTCAATCCAACCAATAATTTTACTCATGCATTCCATGATTGGGGTGTTTTTTCCAATCACTGTAGTCTTCATTGTCACTGTCAGGATCTGTGATTTTATGAACTACCTAGGCTTGAATATCACCCAACTTGACTAGTCCATGTTACTTCTAATCCCAGAGCCATTATTTTATGATGAAGTATTATTTGATGGTGTTTCCAAGAATAATGTGGTATGGTTAGTAATTGGGGAAGTTGGTAATCTCAGCCTCTTGAGGTCTCCAACATTTTGGAAGCTTTTGGATCCCTTTTCCTAAGAACAGATGAAATACCCTTGGACCAGTGCATCATTAAAGGAGTTGGTCTTATTCTTCCTTTCTGGGAAAGGAACCCCAGGGGACATGTACTTCTTGGGGGGTCTAGGTAAATGTTTCCATGAGTAATCTATGTTTGACAAGGGTATGGCTAGTGGGGATACACTGGTGGGGATATTCTAGTAAAGAGTCCAATTCGTGTACTAGATCTGGATACTTTGTGTGCATAGAAGTGGTTATTTCCACTTTCATTGGACATTGTGCGGGAGCTACAATGGGTAACATGTGTGACTATTTCTTGGTCTGTTTCAAAGATTCCTCCAAATGCTAAGAATTTTCAATGAATTCTTAGAATATACCAAAATATTTTAAAGAGATGATGGTAAGGACCAACTCAACTTGTATGATCTCTGTGCACAATTTAAGTAGATTTCTTGGGAATGTGGCATTCAAGAGAAAACAAGATCCCCTTACATTGGGAAATAAAGTCATAAAATCAATCTTCATAACTCTATTTGTATTTGTAGAGGCCAGTGATTCTAGTCTTGTATAAGGTGGAGATGAATTGGTAGATGATTTATATATGGAGATCCTCTTATATGGTAATAGATCACGTGGGAAGATTCCTATACCAGGTAAATATAGGTCCTTCCAGTGTCTAGAAGAAGAAATAGAGCATGGTAGTTTCCTTCTATTCTAGAGTCCCCAACATTGCACCACACTATGAGGTAAAGTGGTCTAAATACTGCAATAGATCCCCAATCCCATTAAACGTGTTAAATCTAGGGTTTTTGAATTTTCGTGGCACACAAACATGGAATATCCATATCGGGAAAAAAATTCTTCAGGTGGGATTATAATTTTCTCTATTACTAGATCCTCAAGAAGGGAAATGAGAGAAACTATCTCATCATCCCGATGAGGGTTTTTTCTCACCAATGATAAAATAAGATCATCAGTTCCGAAGGCAAAGCGGTCTTGATCCAAATTAATATTATTTCACATCTCGGGCAGAGAAGATGACTCATTCCACAGTTATTTACCATATTCCCTGGTTTCTACCCTGATTGGATGTGTGAGGCCACCTGCTTCAAATATGGACACATATCCAAGGAGAACTTGTGCTCAAGTGGGGAAGAGACCAGGTCCCCTCTAAAGTGGTCATGACCTAGGCACTATTCGGTGGTAATCTCAGTAGTTATTCTATTGTAACCTTTAACACGTTATAGAAAAGAGGATATCATGACATCTGACTCGATTTTCGACACGACCCCAGATGGGCTGACATGTTGAGCTAATCCCATTACTTTTCCAATATATCATTGCCTAGGCAGCAAAAGCTCATTTAGGGAACATTTGAGGCCCAAGGCCAATCTCTACTGATGAGTGAAGGTGCCTATTGGGAGGTATCCCAAGTATTATGCTTCTCCTTGGGGTAGGTTCTCCCCACCACGACCTTTGTCAGTAGTCTGGTTTCTCAGGTTCTCCAAAGGATCTATAATGATGACATTCTATATGGTAGTGGCCAGAGGACTTTCTTCATTGACTGGAGAGCCTGACTAATGGTCCTGTTGTTACAAAGGAAAAGTTATGAAGTAGAGGGAAGTATACCACCTCCATCCTATGATCAACACATATTATTATTCCCCTTCCATGACTTTCCATAGTGCGGTTAGTTTCTTATCATAGTTCAGATGAAAGTTTAGGTGATACAAATGAGATGTGAGGTGTTTAGATTCTGATAGTGTTCTATTTTCAACCACTCTAAAATACTTACAGATTGAATTGATATTCTCATGGATTCCTAGATATATAATCTTGAGATCATGGATGTGGTTGAGATTCATCCAGATAATCTATAGAAAACATGTTTCCTAATCCTTAGTGAGGGACTCTAGGATGAATAAAATACAGGGCTGAAAGTTTCCAAAATTCAACTAAAAGCTAATTAGAACCCAATATATCTCACATGTACTTTTATTCACTTCCTGGGGGTTGTCCTGCTCCTGGTTCGACTAATATCTGATTTTCATAGAATGGGAAATCGGTGGTGACGTTGAAGCGGGCTTGTTTTACTATTGATTCACCGAAATATGGGGTTACACATGGGAAATTGTATGGGCTATACTTACTTTGAATATTGGAATTTATTTCATAGTTGGGACCCTCTTCATGACATATCCTTATAGGGAAGTTGTTTACAAACTCTTCATGTCCATGAGTGGAAACATCTTTTTGGGTCTTGGTTGAGTTTTCACCATCATCCAAAGGTGACAATATATACCCTTACATATATCTAACTTCTAGTGTGGAGGTCAAGAGGGAAGCTGATAGTGGATGATATGGTTGTACTATGATCCCTTGGAATGAGGCCATAACATCCTATACCTATATATACTTGTGAAGGGGTTTGTGATTTTTTTGTACCTCAGCTTCAGGGATGGACATAATGAGTTATCAATATTCATCCAATGGTTCTAGTAATGAAGTTGAAGGAACTTAAAACATGTATCCTATCATATCAGAGTCTAATAGATTTATTGTGACATATAATTTTCTATGGATATTTCTCTAATTGTGCGGTAATTATCCAAGAACAAGTTGTTGGGAATTTCTAGGAATTCCTCCATGTGCATTGTAGAGACCCGAAGCTTAACTTATATAGACATTACATTACTTTTTCGGATTACTTAGTACATAACAAAAACACACACACAAGGACCGTAATAGTTTAGTGTCTTTGAAAACGCGGAATATAATCTTCTAATCGTGGTGAAAGATCTTCAACATCTCCCATAAAGATCTTCCTTTTTTTAACTAAACCCATTCTTTATATCCTAGGGAAAAGAAAACATAAAAGGGTGAGCTCAAATGCTCAGTAAGGGTAAACAAAAGAAATATCAATCACATCATATTCATAAGAACATATATTTTGGAAATCTTAACCTGCAAAAAGAGATCATAATTTCATAACATGGGATAAATCATAGTAGTGAAATGTAATCCCAATAATCATAACTTAAAACATGAAACTTTGTGTCATACACACATAATCATAGAGAATCATTTCTTATTAGTCAAGACTCATTTCCAAGACTATCTTAGTGGACAAAGTCCATTTCTGAACCGAGTCACCCTCGTTTCAGTCCTCTTTCATTGAACCGGTATAACCCACCATTCCATCCATGTCTATCTCATGAGATATAAAATCTTTACCCAATTCATTGGAGGGAGATATAGGTCCCACCCATCTCATAATGATACAATTCTTATGTGTGCCACAAAATCATAAACTGTACATCATTGCATAACCCATGTAATAAAAATGAGAATCTTAAACATCATGACATCATAAAACAATTCATATACGATAAAGGAATTCATAAAAATAATTCCATCACAACATAATAAAATCAATGTAATAATAGGGCTAAAAACAGAACCCTTTATTATCTTAGATGGGAAATAATTTTGATAAAACTCTTGAACTCCATTCTTGAGGAAAATATCATTTCTACTTCAAAAACATTTTCCTTTCTTAATATGTAATACAATTTTAAACTAAAATAAGTTGATTAAAAATAAACTTGAAAACTTGTAAAGGAATCTTCTTGGAAATAATTTTTTAAAAATCTATTCATTCCGTATAAGTTAAAAAAACATTCTTCTCGTACTTTTGTTGGAAAAGTCAAAAAATACCTCGTACAAAAAAACGACAAAAGATTCCTTTCATATCTTTTACTAAAAACTCACTGAAGGGTAAAATTGGATATAAACTATTGTAGAAGGATGTAAATATTACATATTGAGGAAACATGGATGTGGATGATAAAATACACCACAGTAAATACTAAAGTATAAACAATCTCGGATAAAAATGAGATTGTGATATTTCCCTTACCTTTGGTTCGATATGCTTTGTACATGTCCGAACCTCATGTATAATGATTTAAATAATGTTATTGACTTATTATATAATCATACTTATTTTTATGATATCATATATGGTCATATTCTTAGCTTATTATTAGTAATATTTCATTACTACCTGTTATTCGGGTGTTTATAACTTTTTGTTCTTATGCGTGTTTTGTCGAATAAATTCTTATTATTATCTTTAAGTTATAGATACCTCATTTACAGAATGGTATTAGTGTAATATATATCATATTAATTCATTAAATTCATTTATATAATAATTATGAAATGAAGATCATGTAGAACGAGTCGCATCACATCGTGGAGACGGTATTCCGTACGTACGCACAAGTAATGATATCGTTCCTATGATTTTGGAATTGTATTGGAGTGTATGTATACTATTTCAGAATCAACGTCACATTATAATAATCATATATAGTTACTCATTACACCATTATACCCATCCAATTAAGGTGGTGGCGGAAAATAGATTACACCACGGCGTGGAGACGGTATTCCGTACGTACGCACGCGCGGTGATTTCCTTTTTCCGTAGGATGGATAGAAGGTTAATTAGAGTTGTTTCATATTTATAATAACATATCAGTATATAAGAAATACTTCTGTTATTACTTTATTATGAAACAACTAAATAAGAAGAAGTTGAATAAGAAAGAAATTGAAAAAGATCGGTAGTGGATATTACCTCTTTTTGACATGCTTTCACTTAACCTCCACTTAAAGAACTAAGGATGGTCTTTAAAGAAGACCAGGACCTCTGGGATGATACTAGGGAAGCTTAGAGGAGATTTTTTCAGGGGTTGGTCGAGCTTTAATGCTCAAATTGGTGTGAGGAGGAGAGGGAGGAGGTGCCCTTTTATAAGGGAGGAGAGGGTCACCTTAGGAAAATCTCAAAATATTATTTTATATTAAGGTCAAATTCGGTTTATAATGGTTAAAAAGGGTCTTATTTCAAAGCGAAAGTGGGTATGGGTCGAAATACTCTCATCCAATATGATTTAGACAAGTTTAGGTTATTATTTTAACCTTATCAATTATATTTAACTCTAAGTTAAATAATTTAACTTTTACCGTGTCTTTTTGTTTTCTTACACTATATGGTTAATAAACTTACCATAACAAGTAAAAAGAACCCCAAGTTGTTTATTATTAATATATATATCTTTATCTAAGTCATTTGGCCGAACCTTATATTTTTAGGAATTAAATAACAATTAATAATACAATATTTTTTTTAAAAACTAATTTATGTCAATTTTGACACTATTTGGTACATGATTTTTATGAAATTCAGAAAAGAATTATAAGTTTGAAACAAGTTACTTATATCAACTATAACATTTTATATTAACCTATAAAATTAATTTAAGTCATAAAAAGTCTCATATTACATTTATTTTGGCATTTTTAACATCAATTATGTCAATATTTCATTAATAAGAAAATTACTGCATCATCTTTGTGTCATAATAAATGATAATTATTTAATCCCTAAAAATTCTAAATAAATTCGTATGATGTAGATAATTGTATTAGATTTCTGGATACTATTCATGTTCTAAGTTTCATAAAGTTTATCACTAGATTAAAATTATTATACTTATAAGATTTTACGAAAGTGACATGTTGTCACATTCTTTGGTTTTAATAATAATTAAATTATTTTCATTGACAAAATTTAATTAAATGAATCTAATCCGACCCTTAGGTGATATGAGTCGACTTTTAGTCATAAAATAGGATTTTTACATTTGTTATGATAATTTTAAAATATTATATTTACCCTTAATTACCCGATTTACCTTTAACTATGGTAAATAAAATTTACCGTAGTTACTATTCATAATTCCCAAAAATAAAGAGTAGATTGTTAACATAATTTGGATCCACTGATTCCAAATATGGAATCCATTTTTACAAATTCAATACACAAAAGTTTCAGAAATTAAATTAAAATTAATCCCGTTATCGAAAGAAAACGGGTTTTTCTTTAAAACATTGCAAAAGATTGAATTGATTTAACCTACGAATTCAAGGTAAAATCAATGCTAATGACATACATTATATTAAATGATAAAAATATATTCTATTTATAATTTAAAACCATTCAATATTATAATTTAACCACCTAAGATATTACGACGAAAAAAGTTGTTTTTAATTAAAATATAGCGTGTTTTTACTATTCATTAAAATTTGAAAGTTATCGGAAAAATATCAAAACTTTATCTAATGTAAATTTTTATATCCTAATTCAAAAGAAGAATTTTATTTTGTCAAATTAAACATATAAACATGTCAAAAACTAGATTTAAAGTGGGTGCTCCATCAAAAGGCGGCAAAACTGCATTTTTTGAAAAATACTTATTTTACCCGAAAAAATTATTTTGTTCTTACACCATGTTCTAGAAAATGTGTAAGATGAATAATAATGTTATAAAATTCAAAATTTATTTAATACTATTCATAACAGCTAGTTCATGACAATATTATAATAATATATCGTTTTTTATTAAAACCTGGTATTGCGTACAACACACGCTATCGAGGAAGGTTGTGATTGTGTGTAATGCAAGCCAAGTCAGGGTTGCGTGTTGTGAAAGAATTCTTCGTTGTTTCGTATAACAGAATCCAACCATATTATATTTATACATTGAATATTTATATATATATATATATACTCAATGTTGCATAGAATAATTATTATCAAAATTGTGTGTAACACGATCTAAGAATAGTGTTGCGTATACTGCAAGCTAATACGGTGTTGTGTATAGCGCAAGATAATCTTGGTGTAGAATACAACACAAGACATTAATGAAATTAAAAAAATATTTTTCATAAA
Source organism: Viscum album (assembly GCA_963277665.1). Taxonomy (NCBI): domain Eukaryota; kingdom Viridiplantae; phylum Streptophyta; class Magnoliopsida; order Santalales; family Viscaceae; genus Viscum; species Viscum album. The sequence goes on along the minus strand of OY728153.1, from coordinate 564,362,065 downwards.
ATCTTGGGGTGTTACATTCTACCCCCCTTAAAATTAATTTCTCCCTCGAAATTCGTCGGGGTTATAAATGGTTTACTACTCGAAAGTTTGTTTAATAGAAACTCACATTGTAAAAAGGAATACCAAAACATGGCTTTAAAAACTAAAGTATGAAATGTAACGGTTACCCAAATTAACTCATCACTGGGTTTCCACATAGGTGAAAATATGGATATAGAAGAAAAATATAACCATCAAGTTCTGATGGAGAGTGGTAGAGAACATGGCTATGAAAAATCCAACAATCGCAAAGCCATAAATTTGTGATGATCTAGGGTACCATCTGATTCGTGAGATATAAGATCACTAGGACAACATTTTTGGTTTTCAATATCATTTCCCTAAAGTTGAAAATTTTGAATTAGAATAAATACTTACTTGATTTTGGTACAATCTCACTGTTGTTCGGGCTTTGAACAATTTCCACTTCATCTCTTAAAGAAATGAAGTTGAATTTGTTATTCGCGAAGTATTAATAGATCATGTGATAAAATGATGGGTCATTCCATCTGTCTCAAACAAAAGGTTAGAAAAGTTATCAAAAAATACATAAGTCCATCAATAGTGAGATTAATCATATATGGTTCCTAAAATGGACGTATACTTCATATATCATACTGCTTAATATAATAGGCCAGTGGTAGGTGATAAAGGCCAGTCGCACTTCGGTTGTGGGTTCGATTCCCACAGCCTTGTCTGACGCGATTGGCTGTCGCCCGTCCTGTAGGTTGTCCTTTTTCTAAAACTATATTACTATAACATCCCATCAATAATATCGAAAAAAACTTCTATCCTTAAACAATAATAACTTATGTCCAACATAATCCATTCCAATCTTTAGGCTTATCCATAATACTGCAGTCCATTCTCATAATATAGTGAAAACGATTACCAGAGATTTAATACCATCGTTGATCCCCATATATCATAAGATATATCTTGTTGGTCACATTCCAAACATTCAAAGGCCTTAATCATGTACTCTCTTGAATACCCATTGATCCTTAGTGAAAACATGAATGCAGTTAAAAGCTAACACTTTCCACATACCAAAATCCTCAAAATTCTATATACTCAAACCATGATATCACTTAGTCCTTATATCAATCATGAGCTCATGAATACTGTTAAATGTTTCATTTTCTCGTTTTCCCTTCATTATTCGCATATCATCTTATTTCCAAAAATATATCAATCACTTTGAATACCACATTAGACCAATACATATATATTCCAATACTCCATGATACAACATTATTTTGGAATCCCATTACATAAACACTTAATCATTCCACCACATCGTTGTCATATTCAAAATTGCCAATAGTGATCGCATGTGACTTCCCTTTGTCCTTTGCCTTAAGTGATTTCTCATGTCGATCATCACTAACCCTTGGATTAGGGAATTTATTGGCATAATGTCCCATCTCCTTGCACTTGAAACATTGAAGTGTATTAGGTTCATTCTGTGTATTCCTTCCTTTGTTTGCATCATTAGACATCTTCTTCCCATCATTGAGGCATTCAAATGCCCGATGACCTTCCTTTCCACATTTGAAACATTTACTTGTCCCTTTAAGACAATCTCCACCATGATTCTTTCCACACTTTGAGCATAAGGAAACATTCATCTTCTTTTCACCATTATTCTGAGATTTCTCCTTGAACTCCATCTTTCATTTCTTGTCAAAACCATGAGATGGATATGTAACACCAACATCCATTTCTACATTGATAGCACAACGCACAATTTCTTCATAGCTACTGAAGTCTCTTATAGCTAATGCCCTTCGAAGACTTGGTTTTAAGACACTGAAAAATTGATCAGCTTTACTTTCAGGTTGGATGATAATGCCAGATGCATACCTTGCATGTCTTGTATAATTTGCTTCCTATATACCAACAGATTCATCATCCTTCTGCTTCAGCTCAAGAAACTCATCTTCCATCATTGTTCGAAGAATACGAGTGAAGTACTTACTGAAAAACAAGTTCTTGAACTCGTCCCATTCCATGGAATCAATTTCATCTCTTGGCCTCGTATTCTTGATAAGATTCCACCATTGATCAGCTTCACCTTCCAAACTATATACTGCTAAGATGACTTTATCATGTTCAGAACATTGAAGAACTGAAAATATCTTTTCAGTGGTACTGATCCATTGTTCAGCAACAAGTGGATCAGAAGACCCACTGAAATAAGGTGGACATTGCCTCATGAAGGACTCAATAGAATATTGTTCCCATATCTTCTCATTTGGAAGTCCAAAATGATTCATAGCTTGTGTAAGTATAGAAATAAGATTTTTTACTCCATCTCCCATAGCACTTGTTTGTTCAAGAGGACAATCATTGCATTGTCCATTACAGTGATCAACACGGTTCCTTCGGGTTCCAGCCATCATCTAAAACCCAAAAATAATAGTGTGAGAGGCAAAAATAATGCTAAGGAAAACAACATAGTAAAGGGGGAGTACCCTTAATATCTAACATCTTAGGTTAACTTCTAAGATCGTTACCGTAGTTCTAGGACTATATCCTATACGTATACTTATCCTTAGGGACATCCCTAGACATACCTTAGAAATATCTCTAGGGATCTCACTAACGTTCTCACATCCTAGTTTCCAAAGGTTGACTAATGCTTTCCTCTGATACCAACTGTAGAGACCCGAAGCTTAACGTACATAGGAATTACATTACTTTTGCGGATTACTTAGTACATAACAAAAACACACACACAAGGACCGTAATAGTTTAGTGTCTTTGGAATGTCGGAATATAATCTTTTAATCGTGGTGAAAGATCTTCAACATATCCCATAAAGATCTTCTTTTTTTTACCTAAAACCTTTCTTTATATCATGGGGAAAAGAAAACATAAAATGGTGAGCTCAAATGCTCAGTAAGGGTAAACAAAAGAAATATCAATCACATCATATTCATAAGAACATATATTTTGGAAATCTTAACCTGTAAAAAGAGATCATAATTTCATAACATGGGATAAATCATAGTAGTGAAATGTAATCCCAATAATCATAACTTAAAACATGAAACTTTGTGGAATACACACATAATCATAGAGGATCATTTCTTATTAGTCAAGACTCATTTCCAAGACTATCTTAGTGGACAAAGTCCATTTCTGAACCGAGTCACCCTCGTTTCAGTCCTGTTTCACTGAACCGGTATAACCTACCATTCCAGCCATGTCTATCTCATGAGATATAAAATCTTTACCCAATGCATTGGAGGGAGATATAGGTCCCACCCATCTCATAATGATACCATTCTTATGTGTTCCACAAAATCATAAACCGTACATCATTGCATAACCCATGTAATAAAAATGGGAGTCTTAAACATCATGACATCATAAAACAATTCATATACGATAAAGGAATTCATAAAAATAATTCCATCACAACATAATCAAATCAATGTAATAATAGGGATAAAAACATAACCCTTTATTATCTTAGATGGGAAATAATTTGGATAAAACTCTTGAACTCCATTCTTGAGGAAAATATCCTTTCTACTTCAAAAACATTTTCCATTCCTAATATGTCATACAATTTTAAACTAAAAGAAGTTGATTAAAAATAAACATGAAAACTTGTAAAGGAAGCTTCTTGGAAATAATGTTTTAAAAATCCATTCATGCCGTATAAGTAAAAAAAACATTCTTCTCTTACTTTTGTTGGAAAAGTCAAAAAGTACCTCGTATGAAAAACGACAAAAGATTCCTTTCATATATTTTACTAAAAACTCACCGAAGTGTAGAATTGGATATAAACTATTTTAGAAGGATGTAAATATTACATATTTAGGAAACATGGATGTGGATGATAAAATACACCCCAGTAAATACTAAAGTATGAACAATCTCGGATAAAAATGAGATTGTGATATTTCCCTTACCTTTGGTCCGATATGCTTTGTACGTGTCCGAACCTCCTGTATAATGATTTAAATAATGTTATTGACTTATTACAGAATCATACTTATTTTTATGATATCATAAATGGTCATATTCTTATCTTATTATTAGTAATATATCATTACTACCTGTTATTCGGGTGTTTATAACTTTTTGTTCTTATGCGTGTTTTGTCGAATAAATTCTTATTTTTATCTTTAGGTTATAGATACCTCATTTAAATAATGGTATTAGTGTAATATATATCATATTCATTCATTCAATTCATTTATATAATCATTATGAAATGAAGATCATGTAGAATGAGTCGCATCACATCGTGGAGACGGTATTCCGTACGTACGCACGAGTGATGATATCGTTCCTATGATTTTGGAATTGTATTGGAGTGTATGTATACTATTTAAGAATCAAAATCACTTTATAATAATCATATATAGTTACTCATTACACCATTATACGCATCCAATTAAGGTGGTGGCAGAAAATAGATTACACCACGGCGTGGAGACGGTATTCTGTACGTACGCACGCGCGGTGGTTTCCTTTTTCCGTAGGATGGATTGAAGGTTAGTTAGAGTTTTTTCATATTTATAATAACATATCAGTATATAATAAATACTGATGTTATTACTTTATCATGAAACAACTAAATAAGAAGAAGTTGAAGAAGAAAGAAATTGAAAAAGATCGGTAGTGGATATTACCTCTTTTTGACGCGCCTTCACTTAACCTCCACTTAAAGAACTAAGGATGGTATTTGAAGAAGACAAGGACCTCTAGGATGATACTAGGGAAGTGGATAAGAGATTTTGGCAGGGTTTGGCCGAGCTTGAATGCTCAAATTGGTGTGAGGAGGAGAGGGAGGAGGTGCCCTTTTATAAGGGAGGAGAGGGGCACCCTAGGAAAATCTCAAAATATTATTTTATATTAAGGTCAAATTCGGTTTATAATGGTTCCAAATGGTCTTATTTCGAAGATAAAGTGGGTATGGGTCGACATCCTCTCATCCAATAGGATTTAGACAAGTTTAGGTTATTATTTTAACCTTATCAATTATATTTAACTCTAAGTTAAATAATTTAACTTTTATCATGTCTTTTTGTTTTCTTACACTATATGGTTAATAAACTTACCATAACAAGAAAAACGAACCCCGAGTTGTTTATAATTAATATATATATCCTTATCTAAGTCATTTTTTCGAACTTTATATTTTTAGGAATTAAATAACAATTAATAATACAATATTTGTTTTAAAAACTAATTTATGTCAATTTTGACACTATTTGGTACATGATTTTTATGAAATTCATAACAGAATGATAAGTTCTAAACAAGTTACTTATATCAACAATAACATGTCATATTAACCTATAAAATTAATTTAAGTCATAAAAAGTATCAAATTACATTTATTTGGGCATTTATAACATCAATTATGTCAATATTTCATTAATAAGACAATTACTGCATCATCATTGTGTCATAATAAATGATAATTATTTAATCCCTGAAAATTCTAAGTAAATTCCTATGATGTAGATAATTGTATTAGATTTCTGGATACTATTCATGTTCTAATTTCCATGAAGTTTATCACAAGATTAAAATTATTATACTTATAAGATTTAAGAAAGTGACATGTTGTCACATTCTTTGGTTTTAATAATAATTAAATTATTTTCATTGAAATAATTTAATTAAATTAATCTAATCCTACCCTTAGGTGATATGGGTCTACTTTCAGTCATCCAATAGGATTTTTACATTTGTTAGGGTAATTTTAAAATTTTATATTTACCCTTAATTACCCGATTTACCTTTAACTATGGTAAATAAAATTTACCGTAGTTACTATTCATAATTCTCAAAAATAAAAAGTATCTTATTAACATAATTTGGATCCACTGATTTCAAATATGGAATCCATTTTTCCAAATACAATACAAAAAAGTTGTAGAAATTGAATTAAAATTAATCCCGTTGTCGAAAGAAAACGGGTTTTTCTTTAAAACATTGCAAAAGATTGAATTGATTTAATCTACGAATTCAAGGTAAAATCAATGCTAATGACATAAATTATATTAAATGGTAAAAATATATTATATTTATACATTAAAACCATTCAATATTATAATTTAACCACATAAGATATTACGCTGAAAATATTTGTTTTTAATTAAAATATAGCGTGTTTTTACTATTCATTAAAATATGAAAGTTATCGGAAAAATATCAAAACTTTATCTAATGTAAATTTTTATATCCTGATTCAAAAGAAGAATTTTATTTTGTCAAATTGAACTTATAAACATGTAAAAAACTAGATTTAAAGTGGGTGCGCCATCAAAAGGTGGAAAAACTGCATTTTTTTAAAAATACTTATTTTACCTGAAAAATTTATTTTGTTCTTATACCATGTTCTAGAAAATGTGTAAGATGAATAATAATGTTATAAAATTCAAAATATAGTTAATACTATTCAAAATAGCTAGTTCATGACAATATTACAATAATATATCGTTGTTTATTAAAACCCGGTATTGCATACAACACACGCTATCGAGGAAGGTCGCGATTGCGTGTAATGCAAGCCAAGTCAGGGTTGCGTGTTGTAAAAGAATTCTTCGTTGTTTCTTATAACATAATCCAACCATATTTCATTTATACATTAAATATATATATATATATATATACTCAATGTTGCGTAGAATAACTATTATCAAAATTGTGTGTAACACGATCCAAGAATAGTGTTGCGTATACTGCAAGCTAATACGGTGTTGCGTATAGAGCAAGGTAATCTTGGTGTAGAATACAAAACAAGACATTAATGAAATTAAAAGAATATTTTTCATAAAATCTCGGGGTGTTACACGCATTGTGGCCCACACCATGAGTACGACCTCCATAGTGGTTTCTCAACCTTATTCCCCTATAAAGATATTAAAGGAAGGGAAAATCATTAGTATGTGGTGGAACTCCACACCAATTATAGTTATTATGTGGAGGAGCTATTTGATATGAGCTTTTTTCCTAGGATAGCCTATGACGGTAATCGGCAACACCCATAATTGGGAGAGTCAACTAGGCTTTCCTAGAAGGCAGTTGGGGTCTCAAACCCAAATGAGTGAAGAAAGAATCAAATTAACCATTTTAAGGAGTGGAATGAGACACAATTTATGTGGAAAGAGGCATTGGAGTAGAAGAATAATACTCTTTTTAGGAAGGGTTCACAGTCTTTCCCTGACATCAGCACTGAGTGTTTTAGATTGGTGGTGACAGGGCAAGGATGGGGTTGACCTGCTCGACCTATGGGACTGATCATTGATAAAATTTTCATAGCCATGTCGGATCTCTCCTAGGTGGATCCGGAGTAGCGGTCATTGTGGGTATGGCTCAAACATCACCCACCTCCTCTGCATAGAGAAGTAAGCTATCGGGATTTTATAGGGAGAGGATCCTAAAATGGTTCACTGTTTGGATTGGGGGTTCCCTCTACGTATCCCTCATGGGTGGTGATGTTAGAAAGGAACTAATGCCTCTTGATCTTAGTAGTACATGTCCCTAGTAGTAATGACCCCTTATTTTTCATGTTGTTATACAATGGTGTTGATTAACCCCCTCTCAATGAACTCAGAGAGTGATATGGGGTGTGGGTTCCAAGCAGTTGAAGATATGATAGGGAAATTTTTGTGGGATTGTAACACATGTATTCCTCTTTCCCATTTTCCATTGGAATTGGTTTTTCATCATTATTTGGATTTATTCCTATGAGGAATAATGAATTAGGAGGCAATATAGATATAATGAAAGTGATTCCCAATGTCCTAACATTTTCCATTCTTTCTAAGGCAGTAAAATGATCCATGTTTTTGATGTCCTAGACTAAAGGTTCCCAATTTAATCTTCCCCAATCCACAAGAGTGTTTCATAATAGGATCATCATTTTATTGGTGGATCTTGGAACTAAATATCTGGATGCGGTGACATGAAAATATGATGGTTCCTCAATGTTACTAGTCCTCATAGTTCAATGAGAAGAGTTTCAAATCGGGTTCACCATTTTTTCGGATGCTTTAGCTTGGGCCATGCATCACTAGTCAGAGATGTTTGTTATGTTTCCTCTCATTATCTCTTTCGAAAGGTGTGTGACTTCCATCACTATGGTTGGAAATGTATCCTCCTAGATCAAAATCGGACGATGGAATACTAGTTCCTTCTTCCATGTATTCTTACTTAAATATCATTCCATAGTTCGGGTATCCCTTATATATTTGAGTCATGTTCATGAAACTAATTCCTAAAACCATATTAAGGTGTAAAATAGTTAATTACGATTCTTATTTCTCGACAGTACAACAATCTTTGGTTGTAGTAGATAGTATTTTTGGGCATTTATGGTCATCTTGTGATGTTGGGTATGTTAGATACCTATAAAGTCTTCCAATTTTGAAGTGAGGGAATCTCATATATAAGGATTCTCAAGTGTGTAACATAATACATACCATGTATATTATGGTTTAATGTTCTCTAGGGATGTAGTGAATCTTAGGAACATACCAAAGGAATATCTTTTTTTGATGGGGTAGTTTGTGACGTGGGTGAAAAGAAACTTGGGCATTCGATATAAGGCATTTTTTATTGATCAAATTGTATATTGCACATATGACATAATAAATTTGAAATTTTACTTTTCCATAAATCACACATTTATCACATGAGGTAGGGGTTTTGAGTAATTTGGGGGGGGGGGGGGTAACTAGTTTAGTATCATCTTGGGAAAATGGGTTGATCAGAGGTATAATGTCTTATTGGGATAGGTTGTTCATAGGTTTAACACCTTGTGGGGAAATGTTGGTCACATGTTTAATGTATTTTTGGGATGGGTTGGTCACATGATTAATGTATTGTTGGGATAGTTTGGTCACATGTTTAATATCTTTTAGGGATAGCTTGGTCATAGGTTTAATGCATTGTAGGGATAGGTTGGTCACAGGTTTATCTTCATATGGGGATAGGTTGGTGATGAGTTTAATGTCTTGTGGGGATAGTTTTTCATAGTTTTAATATCATTTGGTGATATTTTGTGGGTGGTAAGAAGTTAACTATATCCCATTGGGGGAAGATGATCACTTTAGGAGGTTCTTTTGAGTTTCCCCAGCAGAAGATGATCCAACACATGAGTTTGGTGATGTTGGGGCATTTGGATTGAGTCTTAAAAAGGTTCTCAATGTGTGCCAATAAGTCATTATTGAACCTTAGGGAAGTGTCCTATATACCCTATTGGTAGAAAAGAATCAAAATCCATGTAGTTCAATGCCATTGTTTAAGGTAATGTGATAGGACTATCCCATGTTGTTTAACATCATACAGTAAAGAAGATCATTTCATGGAAGGTGATTCAATGAGGGATGGTGCAGGGCTTATGAATATGAGATTCTTATAGCAGGTGTCTCGTCCCATGGTGGGGGAGAGTGTATCATCCCATTATGATCATATATGGGGAACCATCTATTCAAAACACAAGGTAAGGAGAATGTTTAACATCATGAAAAGAGGGAAATGTCTTATAGTTTAACATCATATGACTAGGAAGTTAGAGCTATAAAACATTCCTTCATGAAGCTCAGATGGGTTAGGGCCTGTCCTAGTGGGGACCATGATAAGAAAAGAGGGAAATCTGGCATAAAGGCCTCATATATCTATCATTAAATGTGGGTGGTTTCCCTTTATGATTATACCCTTAGGACATATAAGATTACCATCCATGCACCTCTAGGAGGTTCATGCTATAAACATGTCATAGAAATCTGGTGTATCAATGTTAAGGTTCCTAATATTATAAGAAAGATGTATTATAGTATCTATGATTATCATAAAAAGTTAATATAGTTGTCCAGGCCATTATATGGGAAAAAGGGATGGACATGAGTGTTAAAGAGACTAGTCACGCGAATGCTTATTGCATGGATGAGCCTGATTATGTTTGGGTGAGGTGCATGAACACTAAACTAGTGTGAAACTGTGTTTGGTGGAGGGATGCATTGGGAAAGAGAGGCAAATTTTGTTGCACAAAAAACAACATTTTTTGTTCACATATGGTTTTGGTGAATAATAGGATATAAAACAATTATGATCCATTGATATTGGGGGTATAGGTTCATGAAGCTACTGGATTTACATTGATCTGGGGGTTTCCATGGAAGTAAGTCATCATTCATGAAATCATTCAACCATTAAGGGAAGTTTCATGAGGAAAAATCAAACATAATACATGCTATGATGAGGATGATGTGAGGTTGGTTAGGAAATTTATATACATTTCATGTTCCAAGACGTTTGGAGTTGATCTATGGTTGAAAAATTATGAGTTTTGAAAGAGAGAGAGACGACTCATCAACTTCTAGATCAATCCATGAATATTGGGGGTTAAGTTATATTTATAGCTAAAATGGTTGGATGTTGGTGTAAAACACAACTTTTTTATACAATATTGTTTCCACGACATTCATTCCTTTTACATTAAAATAACAGCGTTGAAGGATTCAATTTATCATTTCCTTTTACATGCAATTACTTCACGTGACAGATAGGTTTTTTGTGCAATTTCCCAATCATGTGTGCTAGAACTTTTATAGAATCATGGTTTCTCTAGGGAATCTGAAAAACCTATTCCCTTCAATGTATCATTTTTTGTGTACGTCTATTACACTCCAAATATGATTTTTCATGAAAACATAATAATTTATGTGCGACCCCCTAGGAGGATTCGAGATGGATCCTTAAGGTAGGTGATGTCCTTGGTTTGAGGAAAAAACAACTCCTAGGGAGAAACACACATTTTTGACATCCAAATTGATTAAGGTTGTCATTCCAAAAGAGAATAATATGATTGGATGACTTGTTCAGAGGACCTTGTATGATCAGGATGACTTGTCCAAAGGATCTCACATAATCTGGGTGACTCATCCAAATGACTTTTCATGATCTGTTTGAATTTTCTAAAGGACTTAACATAATCTTTTTTACTTCTCCAAAAGAATTTTGCATGAATTGGATGAATTTTCCAATGGGTGTTTCGTTATATAGATGACTTTTACAAAGTATTTTTCATGATTTTACAAATATGTACAAAGGTATTCACATGATCCATGAATTTATCACTTGAAGCACATGATCCCTTCATGTGATGGATGACGACTTGTCTGATGGGAGTAGCATGATCTTCCTGACATGTCCAAAGGGTATCACATGATCTAGATGGATTATAAGAAAGACCTTAGATGATCTTCCCAACATGTCCAAAGGGATCTGCATGATCCATGAACTAATTTCTCCATGTTCATGACCCCTCCTCATTAATTAAAAACATATATACCTTTGCATGAATTTTACATCATTTACATATTTTTATCGCATGACCAAATTTTTCACTTATCGGACATTTGATCACATAGTGACACCAAAGGTCCTTTATGTGATTTGGACATCATGCCAAATTTCCTTCATGGGATCTATGAACAGATCACATGAAGCACATGATCCTACCACATAATCTTTTTTGTCCCTCGCCTAGAATGTTATATAGAAGACTCCTGTGATCCGGAGGCCCATCACGTGATCACCTACCTTCAAGTTTTATTTTTTTCTTCTCCCTCTATCATCTCAAGGATCTCATATCTTTTACTCCCCTCCCACACATCATTCCTTCATAGAGTAAGTTATGGGTTTATATAGAAAATTGATGCCACAATTTCCACTACTTTTCATGGTGCAGTTGTCATGTGCACCATTGTGAGTTGGTGGGTGGATTCGCATGCTCGACGTCGTATGATGCATACATGATCACAAGATATCTTCAAATGATGGGATTCATATAATCATGTGATATATACCTATAAAACCCCCAAGGGATTCACATGATCACTTAAAGGATTTTTATGATTGTTAAACATGTCCATGGAAAAGCTTTGGACAACCATCGATAGATTCTTGCAATACAAAGGTTTGCACAAGAGTATTCTGGTGTCAAAGATATCGTAGTACTTTATAAAAGATCTTATATTACTCTTTGGAAACTAATTTTAGTTAGGGAATGTTATTTTTCAATAGTTATCATAGTGTGTCTATGGTATTAATTTCATTTTTTCTACAAAATAAATTCCTGCATATTATTACTTTTATCTTGATTATAGATTATACATTATTGATTAAATCTTTAATTATTTCCCACTGTTTTATCAAACTATTTTATCCCTGTCTAAAAGACTTATAATAATCAGTCGCTAGAGTATTCTTGTGGTAAGAAACCGTGAAACGTCTCCTCATAGTCTATGTTGTGGCTACACCACTACACTGAGAGTTTCAAGGTAGGAGTATGTCTTTCCAACAACATTAAATCCTGACTTATTGAACTATTGAGTGAAGTACCATATTCTAAAATCATAAACGTTATTTTATCAACACTTTTCCTCTAAATATGCAACAAAATAATATGGATAATTCTTTGCTACCAACATTAGTTAATTGGACCCATCAATCTTATAATGACTACCAAATAGTTGTAGGCACCCTCAACTTGGTCAGATGAGAAACCCATACACTTGTTCTATTCTAAAATTTATAATAGAATTTTTTTTTTAAGAATTAATATATAATTTAGGGTTTTTAATATTTATTGATGGATGAAATATTTTTCTATCTGATCTGCTCGTACTATGTGATCTCACTGACAACTGACGTTGTGATAAATAAAAAAACTTTCATATTCTCTATATCTGATTTAATATATGAATTGTTTATTATTTTAATAACTATGAAAGATTATGAAATAATATAAAATAATAAACATAAAATGCATAAAACAAATAAATACTGTGACTGATCTTGATAATTGGATATTGGTCGATCCATTAATTCTTAATAGATCAAAGATGACCCTAGGGGTAACTACATGAGTCGCTATTCATGTGACACGAGTTTCACCACTCACCCATCCAATGTGCCAAACCCTTATCTGGTGAATTTCTAAATCTCAACATGAACTATGTCACTACTCTTCCCCTTCATTATACAACAATACTCGCACGCATGCCAGGGGATCTCGGGAATACATAATATAGATAAAGAAACATTTATCTAGGCATGGAGACCCTTATATAGATAATGATGTAGAAGACGATATTCAAATAATCATTTATTAAATAATTATTACAAACCATTAATTTTAATAATTAAATAAAAAAATAAAAATATCATAAATGCATTGGTTGGTCTAGGGATCATGACCAATAAATATCCATTAAATTCACGTATATTAAATAAAATCATAAAAATAATTAAACATGAAATAAATAATTTTCATTGTCTATTTTAATGAATTAAAATAATTCAATCTTATTTTTAATTCCAATCTTTTTTTGTTCTGTCCAATAATTAATTTATTTATATTTAAAAAATTAAAACTTATTTTCGAAATATTTCATATTAAATTAATTAATTTCTTACTTCCAAAATATAATAACTTAATATATATATATATATATATGAAATATTTTGTTCTTATTCCCTTACACAACCTAGTTTGGGCCATACGATTTGTGCAGACCCACCCCGACCCATTCTGGATTGGGCTGTCCCCACCAAAACCCATTCTGGGCTAGGACGAACCCGTCATGGCCCATTCTTGGTTGGGCCACTCAGTGGCATTGTGAGGGGAGGGGATTCACCCATACGAGGAGGCCAGCATCAGGGAAGGTGGCCACAATAGGAGGAAGGTTTGTGAGGGGGCTCGACAGTAGGAGGTATGTCATGGTAAGAGGTAGGCTGGTGGCAGGCAGTGCATTATGGTAGTCGCAGGATAGCAATATGAGTGATGTAAGGGGGCTCGGCTTACAACCGATGATGGGAGATGGGAAAATGGTGGGAGGCTATCCGATGGAGGTGTTTAGAGAGTGTGTCGGGGTATCATCAGTGAGTGAAGTCAAAAGGGTTCACATTTCTCCTAACTGGATTCCAAAAACTGTTTCTTTTGTGGGAAAACTAAAGGTTTATTTGTTTCTTTATTGAAATTGTCACGACCTGACCCTATTGGTCTTGAGCTGCAACTACCTCAAGCCTGCCTCCATAGGCCAGAGGCTGGAGACCAGCACCAAAGGCGTAACAATCTCGGCGAGGCCTTCACATAAGTACCTGTACGCACACACACACAACCCAGTCGATGCAGAAGTGTAGAGTAAAAAAGAAAACCACAGGACAAATAGCTATAACCCAACCATAGTCATGTATCAACCACAAAATAGAGCAAGTAAAGTGATGAATGTACTGAAAAGTAAACTGAACAGTAAAAAGGGAAAAACACGCGTCCAACCACAAAGGTGCCAAAACCCGACAATAGGTAAAAAAAAGAAACAACTGGATAAATCCCCACCTGAAAACTCTGGTACAACCACGGCACGTTGTTTGAGCTCCTGTGACCTCTACGCTCCATTGTAGTCACGATCGACCTATTCGTCATCTGCAAGGGAACACCAGGTGCGGGCAAAGCCCAAGCAGAGGTGAGTATAAAGATACATAGTTGGATGCCCCGAAATCTTGAGGGAGAAACAAAGGAGGAACTAAAGAGGTGAGTAGTAGAACAAACTAGAACAGTAAAATGGACACCCGTAGTGAAGGTTACGGGTGTTCGAAGTCATAGGGGACAAACACCCTTGGGCTGGACCAGCCTGAGATGGTCAGTCTGCGCGGCCCGGCTCGCAGCGCAAGCCCGCAGCTCAGCCGCGCGGCCCGGCCATGGACCAGCGATCCACCCAACACCGACCGACCCTCATGGTCAGTCTCGGTATCGTATGGAGACCCACCGAAGGCAGGTCTGGGTTTCCACGAGGTCGCACGCCGCGACCCCCGGTCCACCTGGCCGACGACCGGCCTGCGGCCAAGAGCCGCCGCATGGAGCCCACCGCGCCGCGCGACGCCACCACCGCTGAGGATCCTGCCACCGCACCGCTATCTCGGAAACCGTCGCTACCGCTGGAACATGGTCGGACCATCGCTGGAACCACCAGACCACCGCTGGAACCGCCGTACCACCCCTAGAACCACCAAAATAAGGGGAAAACGGCCGGAAAACTTCTCGGGGCCACCCCAGACGCCCCGGGACTCAAAATTTCGATATGAAAGGACTGTTGGGAATCTCAAATCGGGATATACACAAATATGGGCTTCGCTCGACAATATGAAATAATTTCGATGTGAAAAATTGTATTCAAAGGGGGATGTGGGAATTAAAATGACAAAAACACAATCCTAGCTCGATGGGTGTAACCCGACGCTTCACCAAAGGTCCGCCGGAGTTGCCGCGCCTCGCCGGAGAGGTGGAGGAGAGGGGAGGATATCGTCGAGAGGGAACCTTCAAGGAAAAGAGCTAAGGGGTAGAAGAGGTTGGGTATGGTGTCTTTAAATAGAAAACACTTAAACCCCCCGCCCGTAGTCCCCATACACGAACTTTCTGCGGGGTCGGGGTTAAGCCACCCCTAGGGTAAAAACCACGTTCTGAGCGCAATGGAGGTCTCATATTTTTAATATGAGCCTCCATTTAAAATTTTTAAAGTACACGCGTGAGGCATCTAAATTAAAAAAAACGCCCCTTGGGGAGTTTTTCACAGTTGACCCGCACCCGCGAAAATTTCACCTCTCCTACTGTAAAAGGCACACTACGGACTCAACGGTGCCCTCGGTTTTCCCATCTGAGCTACCGTTTAAGAGTTATTCTGTGTATTTAGCATTTCCAGTGTGAACGAATGTAAAATTTAATTCTGGCCACACCGAGGCTCAGAATCACACATCGTCTGAATGTCCTGCTTTGGAATAACATCAAGAAATACACAAAGTCTTATAGGTTCAAAATCGGGGTTCTTACAGAAATGACTAACAGTACACCCCCATAAGTTTTAAATTATTATTTTATTTACATTTCCCATTTTAGATTGTCAAACACTATATATTTAGGGAGACAATATAAGAAATTAAATAATTTTAATTCCAAAAATATGTGGAAAATCACTGTGGACGAGAATTACTATTCCATTTATTCAAATTTCTGTCAGAGTTCGTTAATTCCAGAAGAAACTTCTATTGAAATCCATCTGTTAAAATAACCATATATATACATATATATATATATGTTTTGTTCAAATTATATACCCAAAAACAAAAAATGTAATCTGATTTTAAACTTAAGACGATGAGAACTTCACCATCCGATGTTGGAGTGATCCATCGTCTATGGTGTCGGGACCGTAACGACACCCTATTCAATATTTAGTTCAAATTTATGTTATTTAAATTTAAAATTTCACAAAAACAGTTCTATGATGCCATTTAAGGATTTTACAAGTATCTGGGCTACACAACAAAACTGATGGGTTGGAAATTTAAAAATTTTTACTGGTGATCGACATAACTTCATCATCATCAATGAAGCACATCCCGGTACTGATAAGGATCTTCCATGAAACATTAAACCCAAAAAATTAAACAGTAAAAATACTCAGTTTGACCTAAAGTCAAAATTCCATCATCCAATCATATTTGCAGATCGTTGCTCGATGGATCTGATGTTTAATACCTCTAGATCACCCACACATGCTTCAAAAATATATGGGAGTGTTTATTGTCAAATTTCAGGTGCTAGTACAGAGATCCAATGGTAACTTAGATGTCCCAATGACCACTACGTACCATTCCATTGATCCATGATCACATTGTTGATTGTTTCAAGTAAAATTTTTAGTTTTTACTTGAATTTATATAGTATAGAATGAACAGTATGTCATCTCTCGACGAAGCCTTAGATCACTAATTTAATGATAAATGTTTTTATAATGAAAAAAATGGGGAATGATATTTTAAAAAACATGGGGTGTCTATAATTTAATAATTCAACATAAAAATGAAAGTGATTAATCTAAGAGTAAGTTAATATAATTTATTAAATGTGATAATCCTAGGGAAATCTCATGATGATCACCATTCGTCACTTCAAGAGATAGGCGTATTAAATTTTAATACCTGGTTTGTAACACTTAAAACTAGGTTATTACTAATTTTACACTAGGATACATCCTAAGGTTATTTTGAAAACACAAAAGGGTAATTTTACTTGTTTTTATAATTTCATTGTAGGTGTAGGTGGTTTGGAGGTCCCGTGATGAAGCGGAAGAAAAATTGGCCAAATTGCATGGGATCTCATAAACACTTGTCCACTATTTTTCATGTTCTGTGAAATAAGTGAATTAAAATGGGATGATATTTTTTTGTATGGTACAAAACTAAATGGTTTAAAACTCTTAAGAAGACATCTAAGCCCAATTAATTCAAAAAATGGCCTGAACAAACTAATATATCGAAGCCATCGAATATACATGAAGTCAAAAGTGGTGTGATGTGTTTCATCCATATCTCTATTTGTAGGCCTCCAAATGTTGAAAACAATTTACAGGAGATATTCAAGACACATGGAAACAACTTTATAATCTTTTAAACAGTTATTTAAGAATTTCTGGATTTCCCTAAACCATGGTACAAATATTTTTTCAAATTCAGGGTGCCCAAAACCACCTCTCACATTGCCTATAAATTTTCACCTTGGGCACCCTATTTGTAACTTAGACTTGGAGGAAAGGTGATACAATTTGGAGTCCTAAAAGTGTCTTATTTTCAATTCTATAAATTATAGAGTCTATGGGATGTTTTAATTCAATATTTATAGCTTCCTCCCTTTCCATGGGGTTCTAAAAACCTTTTGATTACTCGGGGAGGAACGTGATGTAATCTCGATCTTCCTATTTTTATTAATTTTAATTATCTTTTTAATTGAAGGTTATATGTTGTTTTTTTCATCCTATATTCTTATTTAATTGATTTATATGATGGAATTTATTTCTCAAACTTATATGATCATGTTTGTAGTATCCTTTCATGTGATGTTTCAAACACCGTTCATTCCATTTTCTTCCCTATTTTAATTTATGGTGTTTGTATGGTTCATATTGGTCAATAGAACTCTCATAAACACTGTAAAGGCCATGAAAATTTATGAAATGGTATCACAAATAAATAACATAAATACTTTTAATACACATTGATTTCTTCATGTGTTGCCTTGGAGAGTTTCAGTTATGAAATCGAACACAATTTACCTAATCATCAGCGGTATCCAGTGAATCATTTTGTGTTTTCGACTAAACCCTAGGATATATCAAAGTGTAAACTCTATAATAACTTGGTTATAGGTGTTAAAATATAGTTTTAAAATACCATAATCTCATAGATTGAATTGATGAATGATGAGCATCATGTGATTTCCCCGGGTTCATTACACTTAATCAACTCTGTTAATTTCTGCATTTTTTTATCACTTTTATTTTTCTGTTGAATTCATAAATTATTAAACCCTATGTTTTTTAAAATCACATTCCCATTTTATTTTAATAATAAAACCCCTTTTGGTTAAATTAATTATCTTAGTCTTCGTAGAGAGACGACCTAAGGTTCCTACTATACTGCAGAAATTCTAGTAAAAACTAAACATTTAATTTGGCGTTATTGACAACACGACTAAATTTTGGCACTAATATTGAGAATCCAATATCAGTTTTTTATATTTATATCCTTTTATTTATTTAATTTACTTTTTTACTTATTACCCCTTTTGGTATCCCCCTAATTTTTTTTTGTTTTGGTTTTGGTTTTTTTGTGTGTTCTTCTTTTCTCTCTCTCTCTCTCTCTTCTTTTTCTTCTCTATATCTCTCTCTAATTATATAGTATAACATTCTATTTTATTTTATCATTTCACCCATCATGAGTGATTTTATTTTATCCATCCTCCATCATAAAAAAACAGGATTCACAACTTATTTTCATGACCCGATGAGAAAAATAAAAATTGCTTGAATTTTACCTAGAAATTGAAATGACAATTCACCCAAACATCAGGTCATCTAGTGTATATAATTCATGTAACATGATGGAACCCCTTGCAGAACCTTAATTGGTCCCAAACTAATCAAAAATTGAACCAAACCAAATGCCAACAATCATGGCTGTATATAATAGAACCTTAAAAGAACTATCCACCTTGGATGTGGAGTACCAACCTACACACATCAAATATCCTTAGGAAGAAACAAAATTTGAGCTAAGATCAGGCCTCATCCACCTACTTCATAAATTCCATGGTCTTCCCAATTTGTACCCTCACAAACATCTCTTGCAGTTTCACATAATTTTCTCCACCATGAAACCTGAAAATGTTTCTGAGAACCTCATTATGTTTAGAGACTTCCCATTCTCACTTGATGGTGTATCCTAAGAATTTCTATTCTATCTGCCTATCACAATTGGGGGATATAATGACCTTAAACTACTCTTTCCATATAATTTCTTCCCTGTCTACTGAACTACATCATTTAGAATAGAAATTTATGGAATTAGGAAATCACAAGTAGTCACCCTTCATGAATATTGAGAAAAAATAAAATAAATTTGCTCAAGTATCCCCCACCACTAGATTAGTGAACAATTTCTAATTCAATACTTATATGAGGTACTTATTTCCATGGATCATGGTATAATTGATGATGTTGTAAGTGGTTCCCTTGTTGATAAAACTCCTTCCGCCACTCATGATTCAATAGACGACATGACTCAAAATGCAAAAAATGGGTACATGAGTAATTGTACCAACCCGATGAGTTCATGAGGTAAGTCATTCATCCCAAGAAAAAAAGTTAAATTATAAACATGATTATATACATACTCTTATAATTCAATTATCCCACATATAAGGTAATAAAAAATCTTCTCATGTTCCATTACATTGTGCTATTTGTTCTGGTAACACTCATTTTTATGACCAATGCCTGCAACATTATGATTCATTTGAGTAATGTTCAGAATTATTCTTCGGGAATCCATTCCAACAAGACCCACCAATCAAAAAAGAAAAATTCATGCCAAATCCAAACCCATAGTGTCAAGAACAACCACATTACACACAAGGAGGATACTCAAGCAACGCTATGCATAATTGGTATCAACAAGTCCAAGGTATGCCACCTTATTATCCCTCAACTTCTGGGAACAATCCTTATCCTCCTACCAATTCTGAACTATGCCTTGAGGAAATAGTGAAGAAAATGAAAACCCAAAATTTCAAGTTCTAATAGACCACACAATCATATATTCATGTCCTGTAAACTCAAGTGGGAAAATTAGAAAACACCATCAATGAGATAAAGATGAAAATTTCTATATAACTACTATCACAACCTATTTCTAATCCAAAATACAAAGGTAATATATCTGAAATCACACTTCATAATGGTAAAGAAGTTTATTCTTCCAATGATTATACACAAAATGTAATTCCCCCACATTAAAACTCTCTTTCTATTCGCATAAAATATTCTAATGAAGAAAAAAAATGGGTAAACAAGTAATTATTGGTTATTCCACTAAACAATCCACTTCAATTCCTTTCCCAAAAATACTCTATCCTAAGAAAAATTTGAAAATGGGATTGGAAATGAAATAATGGATACATTTTAAAAGAGTTGAAGTTAACATTCCTTTATTGGATGTAGTTAATAAAATTCCACGTTATGCCAAATTTCTTAATGAACAATGCCCCCATAGAAGAAGGCTGAAGGGGAATGAGAGAGTCAACCTGAGAAGGAATGTATCTCCAAAGATTCAACATAAAATTCCAACCAAATGTAAAATTCAAGAACATTCACAATACCTTTCACCATAGGGGAGGCATTGTTTTCAGATTCTATTCTAGATTTTGGTTCTCCAATTCATGTAATTCATTACTCTGTATACACTTTTCTATAGGTTGGAGATCCTCAACCAACAGGAATCATAGTGCAACATTCCAACTAAACCACAATACACTGATTAGGAGTGGTCGAGGACATCCTCGTAAAATTTAATAATATCTTCTTCCCTGCGAAAATATATATTCTTGATATAGAGGATACCCACACGCAAGGATATTTCCCCCTAATACTTGTAAGCCAATTCTTTAAAATAGAGAATATGGTCATCAATGTTCACAATGGTAAAATATCTATAGAGTTTTTTAGAGAAAAGACGTGTTTTGATATCCTTGAAGCTATGAAACATCCTGTTGAACAGAACTCAAGTCTTCTTATCTATTTGACATAAGTTCTATAAAATGATAAAAACACACAAAATTCTACCCTCGACCAACACTTTAATTCATTTTCCCATTCTTATCTCTATGATGATTTGATTTTTGATTCAAGTTTTGAGTGTTGTGTAAGTCCAAAAAAGTGAAATTTTGTGCTTCAATTGATTAGTGTGTTAATTATGAGGTACCCATGACCATTGATGATTCTGAAAATCTTATTTCCATAGATTTTCTTTCCTTATAGAATAAACATGAGTAGATAGACAATTTCATGGACCTCACGCCCCCTAAATCCCCTCCCTCGGTCCAAAAACCCACCACTGTTGGAATTAAACCGACTTCCATCTAATTAAAAAATGGATATCTTAAGGATAATGACCAATTCCCCATCATTATTTCCAAAAACCTATCTCCGTAGTATGAATAAAAACTTATTGAACTTTAAAGAGAGTGTAAAAAGGATATAGTATGGACATAATAAGATATTATCTGGATTATCCCACCTATTTTTATTCACCATATACATTTTGATAATGAGGATAAGCCCATAAGGCAAGCCCAATGCTGGTTGAATCCCACTCTACTTCGTGTGGTAATATTGGAAGTCAGTAAATTACTTACTATTGGGATCATTTATCTTATATCAGATAGTAAATGGGAAATCCCAATGAAAATTTCTCCTAAAATTTTGGAATAATGGATGTGTCAAATCAAAAGAATGAATTGGTTCTAACAGGTGTGAAAAAAAGTTGGTGAGTCTCTATTTACTATCATTGACTGAATCAAACCATGAAAAAGGACCAATTTCTTCTACCTTTCATTGAGAAATTTTAAAAAATACTAGATGGTAAGTTCCATTATTGTTCCCTTAATGGTAATTTAGGTCATTTTAAAATCCTTATTACCTTTAAGGATTAAGAAATGAAAACATTTACATATCCATTTGGCACATTTTCTTACAGAAGGATGCCTTTTCTTCTCTATAATGCTCCTAGTACTTTTCAACATTATATGTTGAGTATACTTTTAGAGTACTAGGAGAATTTCATGGAAGTTTTTATGGATGATTTCACAGATTATGGAACTTCCTTTCATGACTTTTTGTCACACCTAGGTTTTATCATACATAATTTCATAGAAAAAGATATTGTATTAGATTTTGAGAAATGGCATTTCATGGTTGAGTGGAGGGGGGGAGGGAAGTTCTTTGGTATGTTATTTAAAATGAAGTAATTAATATAGATAAATAAAAAATTCAATTAATTTCATCCCTTACATATCCAAAATGTTTTCGTGAGGTGATATATTTCTTGGTTCATGCTGGTTTTTATTGTAGATTCATTAAATACATTAGTAAAATCTCACTTCCTTTGTCTTAGTTATGAAAAAAATATTCTGAGTTTTTATTTGATAAAAAATTTGTGGATGATTACAATTCACTAAAAAGGAGTCTCAAATCACCTCCCATAATCCAACCACCAAGGTGTTATATACCCATATATCTTCTGTGTGATGCCTCTAACATGGAAATTGGGGGAGTTTTATCACAAAAGGTTGAGAATTCTCTTCATGTCATTTTGTATACCTCACATACCCTTGACCCTTCCTAGGAAAACTACAAAAAAAATAAAAAAAAATTGTTTATATTGGGTTTTCCTTAGGAGAATTCCATTCATATATTTCTGGGTAAAAATCATTGTCTTTTTTGAGCATGTTTCCCTTCATTTTCTCCTAAATAAACCTAAAGCTAAGTCCCACCTCATATGATGGATGCTCCTCCTCTAGGAGTTTGACCATGAGATTCATGATAATATAGGAGTGGAAAATTTTGTAGATGATCACATTAGTAATATTTCCCCAGCACTGGACCATCATGTCGACTCACCCCTCCCCATTAGAGAATTCATCACTTATGAGAACCTTTTTGATGTTATGGACCTTACCCCAGGTATGAAGACATTTTGAATTTTCTAGAAACATCTAGAGTCCCCACTGATTTCAACACTTCAAAATACCAAGACTTAAGCATGATTATCGATTATACACTTGGGATGAATCATATTTTTAGAGATATTTTAGTGACCATGTTGTTCCTTGTTATGTCCCCGACCATGAGTTAACCTCTTTTTGACCTTTTTCCACACTTTTTCATGTGGGGGACACTTTATCTCACAACATACAACTCAAAAGGTCCTTGACTAAGGGATTTTTTTCCAACACTTTATAGAGATGCACATCAGTTTAGTAAGTCATGTACTCTATGTCAATTCACATGGAATATCTCTAAGATGAATTAAATCCCCCAAAAACCAATGTTATTTTTTGAGATCTTTGATGCATGAGGCATTGACTTCATGGGGCCTTTTAAACATTTTTTTTCTTTGTGTACATATTATTGGATATAGAATATGTCTCTAAATGGGTTGATGAAACTGCTAATAGGAAGCATGAATTTTGATTGTTTTTCGATTTTGAGAGGTTCTATATTTACAGCAGGTTTGGTTTGCAAAGATTCATCATTACTAATCAGGGTTTACATTTTTACAATCACAGTATAAAAAAAGTGATTTGTAAATATGGGGTTGTTCATAAAGCCTCCACTTTATTAAAAACCCCAAAAAATTGGACATGAATAAATCTCAGATCAAGAAGTTAAGAGAATTTTGAAAAAATGGTACAACCTAATAGGAAAGATTGGAGTTTTCTCTTGGATGATGCACTTTGGGCATACCTTTACAGCTTTTAAAACACCAATTGGAATTTCACCATACATGATTGTGTTTATAAAGGCATATAACCTCCCAATGGAGGTAAATCACCATGTATATTGGTCCGTTAAGAAATGTAACATGAATATCTTATATGCAGGTGACCATAGGTGGTTACAGATTGATGAGTTAGATGAAATTCAGTGTGATGAATATGAGAACTCATGAATCTATACAGAGATGAAAAATGTTATCCATAAAACAAATGATTCATCAGATGAAGTTTCATATTGGTGAGAACACTACTAGAACTAGAGGTATTTGCAATGGGCTATTTGCGATGGGATCCCATCGCAAATAGGCTTTCATGACAGGGCCCTGTTGCAAATAGCTTGTTGTAGAAAATTGCGCCGCAAATACTATTTTTTGTGACGGGCCCTTCGTAGTAAATAGAATTTGCGATGGGAAAGTTTCCCATCACAAATAAGTCCCTGATTATATACATTATATAGAAATAAACATTTTACGATGAGGCAACGGGCCCGTGGAAAATAGTATTTGCGATTGGGAAGTCTCCCGTCGCAAATAAGTCTCCGAATATATTCATTATATATAAAAACCATTTGCGACAGGCCCGCCCCAAATAGTATTTGCGACGGGCTCGTCGCCCAGTCACAAATAATTTTTAAAAAAATTATATTTAAATTATTTACTACGGGAACTCATTGCAAAAGGTCTCATTGCAAATACAAAACATAATAAAATATATATATTTAATAAAATTACGATTAATGAAAAAAATTATATTTTTATTATTAAAATAATAAAATATTAAAAAAATATTAAAATTATCAATATTCACAAAACAATTATAAAAAAAATCATCAAATATTATTATTATAATTATTAGTTGTAAAAAAATATAATACTAAAAAAATATATTTAATAAAATTATGATTAATAGAAAATTAATATTAATATTATTAAAGAAATAAAAAAATATTAAAATTCTCAATATTTACAAAAAATATATTAAAAAATAATACCATATTATTATTTTTATTATTAAAATAAAAAAAATATTAAAAAAATATAATACTAATAATAAATAATAAAATATAAAAAAAATTATGCAATATTCACACTAATATAAAAGACAGAAATTATAAATAGTTAATATTACAACAACTCTTGAATTAAAATGTTTTTAACATAAAAAAACATCACTGGGGGGTCATCTTCTGGAGGAGGTGGAGGAGCTGTAGGAGATGGTGGAGGAAACTCCATCCCTAAACTACGAGTCAGACAGAGCATGTACTCCATGTTTTCATGATGCTACTACTACCGTTGATGTTCCCATCGACGCATCTCCTCCTCGTAATGCTGCTACTACTGCTGATGCATCTCTTCATGCTGCTTCTACAAACTCTCTATAAGCATAGCTTGAGTTCACAACTGCTCCTGATACTCTGAGGCAGAAGATGATGCCTCTTCACGTGCTCCTCTCGAGCTGGATGCCGACATCGAAAAAGTACCATAATAAGTACCAGGAGTCAAATGATAGTCGATACCAACTACTTGTCCCTTCTCAAAGCCATACTGAGTCGCCTGCATCCATGCTGCCTCATCAAAATAGTGGGCGTTGGTCTGATCAGTAGTCCCGTCCTGACTCTCATCATGTGTCTGAGCGGTCTCAGCCTAATATGACTCCTTCAATTCCAATTTGAAATTAAAATTTTGAAAATATTATATGTAATTAATTTTCAAAATGAAAAAAATAATACTAACTACAATCCGACGTTGGCGATCACCTCTAATCTCTCCAGTGTCTGGATCACTGTACATCCTCCAATAAACGCCATACTCCGTAATATCGGGATGCCTGACTGCCTATATAAATATAATGTAATCTGTTTATATTTAAAGTTATATAAAATATTTAAAAAAATACGTACCAGATGCTCTCTATGCATATTGAATATACGAATACCAGCTCGATGTGTCACCTCCTATCTCCCCCGGTTTCGTTTCCCACTGAAGATCTCCTCTGAAATCCACCACCCAACCATTGTAAACATAATCCATCCCAAACATGAGATGAAATGTACTCTAGTCAGTGGGCTCTACACAACTCAATGAATTCTGTCACTCCTACTTTTTTAATGGTCGTCCTTCTAAAATTGTGTAAAAACTGAGGGAAACGATCATGCATAGACACCTTCTATGCCACATGGATAGCGTCACGCATACTATCATCCATGGGATACCATAAACCCAATAAATAATTTATAATATAAAGTTATTAATAAAATAAATTTGAAAATAAATTCTTTTTATTTACATACTAACCAAGGATTGAACATGTCGGGCCTCACATAAATGGTAATATGTTCCCATGTAATCCATGGATGAGAAAAATAATTGCGCAAGATAGCGCTCCACTGTCCAGCAACTACATGTGGAAAACTACGAAAAAGGAATAAATAAACAAACAATTTGTATATATATAAATAAATTAATGAAATATAACTAAAATATACAGTTTACCATACCTCGTGTGTGGATTGAAGACAAGATGTGGACGTTGCTCGGGGATAGGGCCAGGAATAATCAGTCACGTAAGACTGCACCCCCTCCGCGTACCCCCTGAACAACCAGTAGGTTGAGGGTCAGATGATCCAAAATCCCCCTCATCCAATGGTAGCTCAGCCTCCTAAAACTCGTTATATAGATCAGGGTCCATCTGAAACACAAAATGATTGTTGTTATCAGATAGTTGAAAATAACTATTAAATATAGATATATATTATTTATGATTATAACCAGCATTTAACTATGTCAATGTTCACCTTCATCATCATATTCATATCTAATTATTTCAATGTCTTTATATTCCTCCTCAGCATCATCAATATCCATATGAGTTTCAGTTTCATCATCTCTTGTCATTTCAAATTCATTTGTAACATCATTAACATCTTCATCATCATCAATCCTTAATTGTGGGGTGTCATCATTTATATACACGTCTCTTTGTAAAAAAGATGGATTTTGAGCAGTCTCTTGAAAAATTTCAATTCCTTCCACTTCAGCAGAACCACATTCAGTTTGAGTAAACTGATTTTCCCGATATTTCATTTTTATTGTGCTCCAAGAATCACTCAAGTCTCTTAAAATATCAAATTATTTTGTGTAATAAGTTTGATGTGCCTATTGGTCTAGTAAAAATGGTTCATTTACTTCATGAAAAATTTATATTTTATATCGACGATTACATGAGTCGGATGAACACGCAAGCCTCTCTCAGTATCCAACCACTGACATTTTAACATCATTATGTAATTTTTTTCCTAGATAGCACAACTCAATAATTTCATCTAGAATGCCATAAAAGTCAGATTCTGTTTCTCTATGATGCGATCCTCTCAAGAAAACTCCACTGTTAATTGTTTTTTTTTATTCCCCATATGCACGTGTATGAAATCAAAAACAATTCACCACATATGCATTATAAGATTTAACCATTTTGGATGGTGGGTTACTCAACATACACACTCTCTTATCAATTTTATCATCATGTTGAGACACCTAAAAATTTGGAAAACAATTATCAATAAAATAAATAATAAACAAAATTGATATTAAACCATCAATAATTTATATCACCAGTTTTTGAAACCATTGATATATATTTTTTGTCTGTGTTCTTAAAGAGTAGCTGTTGTAATTTCTGGAAGTTATTTCTTGATATGATTATCATATATCCTAAAAATAAAATCTGTTTACATACTGTAAAAAAAATTATATAATTTTTGATATAATCACTCACAGTACAAATGATGTCATTTCTTCACAGTTGAGAAGAACATATGTATGAGCTCTATGATGTTAATCATCTAAAATACATCGTCCATGAACTCCACTGAATCCAAGATTTGGATGATTAAAAATGATAATTGATTCTCCATTTCTTCATTAACATTCCCCTCATTTCATCCCATGCGGTTGTGTTTTGAGGGATATTCTGATTCAAAATAATGAGAGAAGAAAAAATAAATTTCCTCTTGGAAATAAGCTTTATCAATTTAACCTTCAACTGATTCTTTGTTATGTAATTTTTTCTTCAATTTCTACATGTATCTCTCGAATGGGTACATCCATCAAAACTATAATAGACCTCCAAATTTAGATTCATGTGTCAAATATAATATCAGATGTTCCATTGAGTCAAAGAAAGCTGGTGGAAATATTTTTTCTAGTTTACATATAATTAGAGCAACATCTTCTTCCATTTTTCTTAGCGTGTCATAGTCTGTTGTCACTGCACAAATGTCTCGAAAAAATTAATATATGTCTGTTATCGAATCCCAAATCATTGAATTCAACAAACCTCTGAATCTAATCAGCATACATATTTCCATTATAACATGAAAATCATTACTTTTTTAATCTAGTAATATAACCATTATTAACAAATTTTCCCAAATTGGAAGCATAGCCATCTGGAAGTCTCAAATATGAAATCCACTGAAAAAATAATAAGAGACTCTCTTTGGGTAGTTTATAAGTTTTTTTTGGATTCATTAACCTCTGTGATATGGCATTTTCAAATAGTTCAAGTTTTGGTCTCCTCCAAATTTGGGCAAGATCTAATCGTGCTTTTACAGTATCTTTGGTCTTACCTGGTGTATCCAAAACTGTATGAAATAAATTATCAAAACAGTTCTTCTCAATATGAATGACATCCAACATGTGGCATACCAACAAATCAAACCAATATGGAAGATCCCAATAAATTCTATATTTTATCCAATTATGTTCTTTCCCAACCCCATGAATATTTTGTTGGATTACTATTGGCCCAAATATGATGGGAGGTAATGAAAATACAACTGATTTTAACTCTGTAACTAAGATCATCTTTGGAGATTCATCTCTTTCAATTGTTCCTTTTCTGAAATGAGATTTGTTCCTTCGAAAAGGATGATTGGTTGGAAGAAATCTGCAATTACAGTCAAAATAGCACGGATTTTTTCCATTAACAACCATAAAGGCTTTGTATTCTTTCATACAGTAAGGACATGATTTCAGACCATGTGTACTCCAGCCAAATAACTTTCCATATGTCGGAAAGTCACTAATCGTCCACATCAATGCAGCTTTTAATAAGAAATTTTGTTTTAGAGAAACATAATATATACTAACACCATTACTCTACAATGCATTTAACTCATTAATCAATGGTTTCAAATAAATATCAATGTTCTCTTTCGGATGTCCTGAGATTAATAAGGTCAAAAAGATATAGGGTTCCTTCATCAACATCCATGGAGGTAAATTTTATGGAGTTATAAAGACTGGACAACATGAATACTGACTACCATAAGAACCAAACAGACAGAAACCATCAATAGAAAGACCCAATCGTACTTTCAGGCATTTAAAGTAAAATATAGCGAAAGACAGTCAAAATGTTTCCATGAATCACCATCAGAAGGATGATTCAAGATTTTATACCTCGATCGCCCATGTGTGAGACAACTATCCAATGACTCATTGTCACTGGAATATAAGATGAAATCATTTTCACATGCTTTAATCTTCCGATAACTAAGTCCCAGATTACGAACCAACCTATTTCTCTCATAGTAATTTGTAGGCAACACATTTCCTTCAGGTAATAGTGTTTTAACCAAAAAAAATATCTCATCAAAACAGTTGTTTGCATTGCATTATCTGATTTAATATCCATAATTTTTGCAACCGCTTCTACTTTTCTTATCTTGAAACCATGATATAATGCATCCTCAGCAGACCATAAAAACTCATAAAATTCTCATGGTGTCAACTTAGGAGTTAAATCAATATCTTCTCAAGTTTCATTTTTTTGAACAGATGGACCTGCAACATCATGTACTAAATTTTGAAACTATGATGGATTCAGAATCAATTTATTAGTATCTTCTCTAGAACTGCATTCATCGTGTTGATACCAAAAAACAAAATCTGGTTGAAAACCAAACTTTAAGAGATGTCCCCCAAACTTTTCAAATGTGTCAAACGTTCTCAGAGAACATTTTTTACAAGGACACTTAATTGTTCCTTCTGAAACATATTCTGGTTTTGATGATGCAGTTGATAAGAATGATTCAACACCCTCAATATATACCGGATTTAAACCAAAACCATTTGGATTTCTGTACTGATATATCCAAGTGCGATCATCTAATAATGAAAGATGTCGATTTATTTGTTCAATATTTTTCTACAAAATATAAAATCATCACTGTTTTTGAATAATTATAAGTTATAAAAACACTATCTTAAAAAAGAAGATAAATAATTACAAATACTTTTTAATAATTACCCTAAAATTTAGGTGACATAATTTCTATTGGATTGACGGCTACTCTTTTGTTGGACAGCTCATTTACTTTCATCTTTCTCACACTGAAATCACAATGAAGAATCTTCTCGGAGGTAGGCTTATACATTCTCGTATGCACGAAAATGAATAAGCATACCACCAAGTTGATTATTCATTGTGATTTGAGTTTGAGAAAGATGAAAGTAAATGAGACTTCGGACAAAAGAGCCCCTTTTCACTGATGAATCATCTCCTTGCAACTATCACTGCCAGAAAACAATATAAAAAATGTGGTCCTATGAATAAATATTCAAACTCGTGCATACGAGATTGGATATGCATATGTAGAAGCATACTTTTCATAATGCTTTGAGTCGATGAAAGTTGAAATAAAAAGAGTCATCGAGCAAAAGGAGTGTCGTCAATCCACTGGAAATTGTGCCATGTTATTAAAAGTTATTAGAGTTTATTACTATTTATTACTATTTATTGTTATTTATTTCTATTTATTTCTATCTATTGCTATTTAATGTAATTCATTCTTCTTTATTTATATTTATTTAAATTTATTACTATTTATTACTAATTATTACTAATTATTACTAATTATTACTAATTATTACTAATTATTACTAATTATTACTAATTAATTCTAATTATTACTAACTATTACTAATTATTACTAAGTATTACTAATTATTACTAATTATTACTAATTATTACTAATTATTACTAATTATTACTAATTATAACTAATTACTACTAATTATTTTTAATTATTACTAATTATTACTAATTATTACTAATTATTACTAATTGTTACTAATTGTTACTAATTATTATTAATTATTACTAATTTTTACTAATTTTTACTATTTATTACTACTTATTACTATTTATTACTATTTATTACTATTTATTACTATTTATTACTATTTATTACTATTTATTACTATTTATTTCTATTTATTTCTATTTATTACTATTTCTGACTATTTATTGCTATCTAATAGTATTTATTACTAATTATTACTAATTATTAATAATTATTACTAATTATTAATATTTATTAATATTTATTACTTTTTATTACATTTTATTACTATTTTTTACTATTTATTACTATTTATTCCTAATTATTACTATTTATTCCTAATTATTACTAATTACTCCTAATTATTACTAATTATTCCTAATTATAACTAATTATTCCTATTTATTACTAATTATTCCTTTTTTATTTCTAATTATTCCTAATTATTACTAATTATTACCAATTATTCCAAGGTATTACTAATTATTCCTATTTATTTCTAATTATTGCTAATTATTTCTAATTATTACTATATAATTCTAATTATTACAATTTATTACTAATTATTACTATTTATTACTAATTATTTCTTATCATTGCTAATTATTTCTAATTATTACTATGTTTTTATAATTATTACTATTTATTTCAAATTATTGTTATTTATTACTAATTATTGCTAATTAATCCTATTTATTGCTAATTATTACTAATTATTCCTAATTATTTCTAATTATTCCTAATTATTCCTAATTATTCTTATTTATTTCTAATTATTACTATTTATTTCTAATTATTACTATTTATTTCTAATTATTACTATTTATTTCTAATTATTACTATTTTTTTCCAATTATTACTATTTTTTTAATTATTACTATTAATTACTATTTATTGCTAATTATTTCTATTTACTGCTAATTATTGATAATTATTACTAATTATTTCTAATTATTACTAATTATTCCTAATTATTTCTAATTATTCCTAATTATTCTTATTTATTACTAATTATTCTTATTTATTACTAATTATTCCTATTTTTTACTAATTATTTCTAATTATTACTCATTATTCCTAATTATTACTATTTATTACTAATTATTTCTAATTATTACTATTTATTTCTAATTATTACTTTTTATTTCTAATTATTACTATTTATTACTAATTGTTACTAATTATAACTAATTATTTCTAATTATCCTATTTATTGCTAATTATTACTAACTATTACTATTTATTCCTAATTTTTCATAATTATTACTAATTATTCCTAATTATTTCTAATTATTACTAATTATTACTAATTATTCCTATTTATTACTGATTATTCCTATTTATTTCTGATTATTCCTATTTATTACTAATTATTTCTATTTATTACAAATTATTCCTATTTATTAAAAATTAGTACTAATACATTCAATTTTTTATTACAAATAAATATTGGTAACAAAACAATTTAAATCTAATTTAATTATAACTAATAAAAAATATTTAAAATTAACATAAAAATGAAATAAATACTAAATTAAATAAAATACAAATACCTTTAAACTTGATCTCCTATTAATGTAGACAGCTTCACAACTTTTTCGTGAAAAAAAAACTAACTCACAAAAATTTTCACTCTGAAAATATGGTTGAGAGAGGGAGAGAGAAAGTGATAATTGAGAGATGGATTTGAAAAACTGATGGGGGTATATATAGGTTGGATTAGTTGCGACGAGACTATTTGCGTCGGGCTACCTGTTGCAAATAGTATTGGTTGCAATGGGACCCGTCGCAAAAACCTTCACCCGCATTAATTACAGTCGGTGGTTAAAAGAGTTTTTGCGACGGGTCCCGTCGCAAAAGGTGCCTGCCGACAGACTTTTTGCGATAGGACAACATCCCAGTGCAAGAACTTATTTACCACCGCAAGGTATTTACGATGGGTCCCGTCACAAATACCCTCCGACCGACGCAGTATTTGTAATGGGGGGATTCCCCCGTCGCAAATAACCTTCCCACGGTTTGGCGCACAAATCGTGCCAAACTTTTTGAGACGGGACCCCAAATCCTATCGCAAACAACCGATTATTTGTGATGGGCAGAATCCCCTGTCGCAAATAATCTCCGGGACGGACTATTTGTGACGAGATTTTTTCCCATCGCAAATAGCCTGTCACAAAAAGCTATTTTCCTGTAGTGGAATATCCTCATGTACAATTCCAGACTAAATCTCCACCCATGTAATGTTCATTCAAGATGGCTCAATCCTTATATTGTTACTAATGTTAACCCTTTTGGTGAAATATAGGCCTTGCATGATCTGAGTGGCCGAAGTACTACTATAAATGGGAAAATTCTTAAACATTTTTATAAGGTTTTTCCAAAGCACACAGTGGAGAAAATCCACCTTCAAGATGCAACATACCAGTGAAACCCACCAGGTTTTATACTTCCTTCCCAAATTCTCAACCATTGATCTTGTTATAACTATTAAAATTAGTGCCATGATGAGATCAAACAAGGGTTGAGTGATGAGTGTGAGATGTGTTCCAAGATCAACTTTTTAATTAATAATAATAATAATAATAAATGATGGGGTGATAAAATGTAAAACATATGGGGATATCTAGTTTAGGAGCTTAAGTTTTGACTTTTGGGAATTCTTATTTTAGTGGGTCTTGAAATGTGATTATAAGGGATGCAGGGAAGGATCAGTGTACAAAATACTTTAAATAGAAAAATGTTAAAATAGCCTATATTTACTAGATAGAAAGTCAAAAGTATTTAATGGAATGGTTTTCACACACACACTTGAGGATTTATTTTCAGGGTTGAATTCTTAATTCCAATCTCATATTCTTATCATGCATCTCTTTGAATATCGTTCTGATACAATTGATGAGATATATTTCCCCATGATCACTATGAATAAATCCTTGGTGTGATCTTTTCTTTTCTCACATTGATATCAAGAATTTAATTTTCAATGTCAAATCATCATGAAGTTTGGAATGTCTCCATGCATAATATTTTTTGAAATATGACTTTTCCAAGGAGTGAAAATGTTTAGGTGTGGGGGTGTTATCACACCGCAATTTACTGTTCATTTTCACCCTTTATACCACTGAATTAAACTGATTTTTCATTGTAAATTCCAATTATTATAACAAATTTTACTCCTTGTTTGAATCAATTATTTTGTTTTAATCACCATTAAAAAGGTTAATTTTACTTGTTTGTATAATTTCATTGTAGGTGGAGGTGATATGGAGGGCCCAAGATGAAGTGGATGAAAAATGGGCCAGATTTCATGGGAGCCCATGAACACATGTCCACAGTTTTTCATAAACAGATAATTTTTGCATCCAAATGGCATGATCTTTTTTGGGTAGGTCCAAATTTCAATGTGTTAAAACTTGTAATAAAAAACCCAATCCCAATTTTCCCATTAATTGTTCCAAAAGAACATATCTCTCCAAGACACCGAATCTGCATGAAGTTAAAAGTGGTGTGTTTTATTTCATCCATATCCTGAGCTATAAGACTCAAAATTATTTAAAACATTCTATGTATATATTCAAGACGTGGTAGAATAACTTTTTAGTTTTTAAAAAAGTTATTTAAGACAATATTCCTCCCAAAACCATGGTCGATGTAGTTTATTTAAATCAAGGTTCCCATAACCACCTCCCACATTGCCTATAAATTAGCACCTTGGGAACCCCATTTGTAATATAGACCATGAGGCAAGGTGATACTATTTTGGAGTCCCAATGGAGTCTTATCATATATCCAAGATGTTATGTAGTATATGGTATATTCTACTTAAATATCTATGGATTCCTCTCTTTCCATGGGGTTCTAAACACCTTGTGATCACACAGGGAGGAACACGATTTAATCTCAAGATTCATGTTTGTATTATTTGGAATGGTCTTTTCTAATTCAATGTTGTATATTGTTTTCATTAATCCTATATTCATATTTAATTGATTTATGTACTATTTTTTCATTCTAAAACTCAAATTATCATGTTTGGTGGTGCCCTTTCTTGTGATGTTTCATACAATGTTCATCCCATTTTCTTCACCCTTTTAATTGCGGTGTTTGTGTGGTTCATATTTGAAAATTGAACTATCATAAACACTTTAAAAGAAATGAAAATTTATTAAATGGTATAAAAAATAAATAACATACAAACCTGGATAGAACATCAAGTTCTTTGTGTGTTTCCTTGATGAGTTTCAGTTATGAAGCTGAACACAATTTACCCAATCATCAGTGGTATCTAGTGAATCATTTTATGTTTTCAACTCAAACCTTTGTGGTATCCTAGTGTAAATTTAGTAATATCCTATTTTTAAATGTTATAAACCAGGTATTAAAAGATCATAATCCTATCACTTGAAGCGGTGAATGATGAGCATCATGATATTTCCCTAGTTTTATTACACTTAATCAATTCTGTTAATTTCGGCTCCATTTTTTCACTTTCATTTTTCTGTGGACTTCTTAAGCTATCAACCCCCATGTTTTCCAAAATCCCATTCCCATTTTATTTTCATAATCAAAACCTTTTTCTTTAATTTAATGAATCCACATATGTAATCTTCAATTGATTCATTAGAAATAGAGTTTCTCTCTATAGGAAGTTGGAAGAGGATAGAGAGTCTCTATAACTCCTTTGATGAATAAAACATTTCATGGGGGCCTATCCCTGTTTAATAATGAAGTTCTAAAATACCCAAAAAATGACTTATGATCCCCTGGATATTTATTACCCATTATAAATGACATATTATGACTACTTTACTGGGTCATAAATGATCATTTATATATTTATAACTTACTTATAATATGTTAAATATAGTACATGATAAATATGATTCCTTAACTTGTCTTGATATTCCCACAAATATTAGACAAACCTTTAATATCAAAATAATATTCATTCGTATAATATTTTCCCATGTATTTACTTTAATACTTATGAAAAAATATATAAATAAATTCTATACTAATTATTCTCAAATATAATAAATATAATTTATTTATTAATTTGTGATCGCATATCCTCGAAAATCACTCGGATCTCAATGGTGGGGCCCACAATTTCCTAAACTGCTATTCTTCAGAATAATCCATAATTTTGAGTATACATTGTGTGTGACCCTCTTGGAATTTATATTAATATTAGTGAATACTTTTCATAGACTAAGAGAGGAGTTGAAAACCCCATAAGGGCCCCTAAAGAGATATGTTATAGTCATAATACAACAATCTCTCCTATGAACACACGTTGAGTAATATAATCTATTTGTCTCATGATATCTCATAAATCATTTCTCACACTTGTTTCATCATAATTTCTTGATTTATTATTCATTGACCTTACTAGAGGTGCATACCTTATTCTACCATCACAACGTATTTAGTGAAGGTACTACCATCTTGATCAACTTGGACAAAGATATATATTCCTCTCATAAGAGAAAATTCTATCTTGGTTATTCAATCAATGTCACACTACCAACAACACACCCAATGTATGATACCATTCTATGACTTCAATTCCATATTTTTTTCCTTGAATCAAATTACATGTTTAAATATAATACGCTAATAATTATCTCAAGTCAAGAGACCATTGCACATTTTCATATATAGGAACTACAAATGACTCCTAAAACATGTGGTGCTCTTATTGGAAGGTAAATCCTCATGATCGCATCTGTATGAGATCACCAAGTGGAAACTTCATGATATGAAGTTGAAATGATTATGAAACCCTAGAACCTGAGAGTTATATATTACCCATGTCTGATCATAATGTTGTATCTAGACCTTATAAAATATGTTTATTATTAATGGCACAATATCTCTAGGTTCTTATTATAGCCTAGTAAATTCTATATCCTTTTGATTTGAAAAATAATCCCCATAAGTTAGCAATATATAGTGGATACAGGAATATCAACACTATTATGGTAATATTACATCATGCATTACTCACAATATCCATGATATGGTATTCAAAACGTGATGTTCAAGTTGGGTATATGGAACCCACTTTTACACCATTGAAGTGGAAGTATTGAAGTGTTTATGTATCATTAATTGAGAATTATATTGTATAAGTGTTAAATTAATGATATTTTGGTTATAATAATCATGAAACATCAATAGATTGTTCTTTATAAGTTTTTCACTAATAAATTTCAGGAATATGTTGAATGGTACTAGTATCGTAGAAAAACGATTTAATGGATGGATGATATTTTATGAAAAACACATGATTGAGGGATGAATGGACTTTATTACGTTCCTAATGCAGATATAATAATGTTTAGTTGGGGTAAATAGATAATTGATGTTGAAAAATTAAATTGGATAGTATTGATGACTTTGGAATTTATTGGTGAATTGATAACAAAGTTATTTATGTGATCTTTGATAAGGTTTACTTTATTTTTGGATTTTTTGAATATATTCAATAAACTATGATTTTATTTAAGGAATAATAATTTTGTTAATTTTTGGAAGAATATATGTTTTCATGTGTTGTTAACATAGGATTGATAGATACCATCCCAGTTTTACAAGTTTAAGTTTGATCATAGGTTCACAGGAATAGATACACCTTTTGAGGTTTATGTGTCATAATTTTGAGGTGATTTGCCAGTTTTATTAGGTTTTAGGATTAATAATCTATTGAGGTTTTAATAACCCTTTGGGATAGTATAAGATTTGATGTTAAGTTTATCAAGGTCTATTGAAATATAGACCCTCACTTTTCAAAACAAAAACATTACATAACATTTTTGGAATACTTAAAATTTTTGCAAATAGACGCCCAAAGATTGTAGTTTGTATTGTGCCTTTGGAAACATGGAAACATAAGCACTGTTACATAAGTTGTCTATATTATATCTTACTAGGTTTTTCAGGACTAGAACCCCTCTTAGACAAATAAAATATAATAAATATCTTCATAACATGGGGAAGGAGAAATAAAATGGGGTGAGCTCAAATGCTTAGTAAGGGTAAACCATGGATAAATTTAAGCATAAACATGAGCATAGGGGTATGAGAACATGATCACGAAAATATAAGATCATACCCTACATATCAAAGATCATAGACATGAATCACGGAATAAAGAATGGTAGTTCATAAGACATGAATCAAAAGGAACTAGAGTATATAATCCATGAAAAAATAACATAAGAGTAAGATATGGAATTGTGGAAACACATAAGAATGTAATGATTTCCATAGTAGCCAAGGTATCAATTCCAAGACCATCTAAGTGGAAAAATTCCCTTACTGAACTGGGTGATCCCCCGTTCCATCCATGTATTACTGAATTGAGTAATCCCTCATTATATCCCTATATTATTGAACCACATAAACCCTCATTCTATCCCTGTATTACTAAAT
The DNA here is from genome assembly GCA_963277665.1 of Viscum album. Taxonomy (NCBI): domain Eukaryota; kingdom Viridiplantae; phylum Streptophyta; class Magnoliopsida; order Santalales; family Viscaceae; genus Viscum; species Viscum album. Next base: position 564,323,534 of record OY728153.1, on the reverse strand, counting down.
CAAGTAAACCCTCATTCCAGCCCTGTCTATCTCATGAGATATAAATCTTTACAAAATTCATTGGAGGGAGATATAGGTCCCACCCATCACATAATGAAATCATACAAACATGGTCCATAATATCATAAATTAACGTATCATATCCCATGAAATTAAATGGGCATAATAAACATGTAATCATATAATAACTTTTGTAAATATACTGGTTTCATAATCATTCCATCATAAATATAACCTTGAAGCGTGTTTCGAAAGAATATACCCCGTGAAAGAGAAACTAGTTTCATAACATCATGCAACCAAAACATAATCCATTAAAAGAAACAATATTAATGGAATCATTGAGTAATTTCCCCATAAAGTAATGCGAAACACCATTAGATGGTATCTTATATGGGAAATAATTTTGAACGGTCTTTTAAAAACACTTCTTGAGGAAAATATCCTTTATTCTTTGAAAAATACTTTTTATAACATAAAACCATTTGAAACCCATTTTTATTTGAAAATAGATTTGAAAACATAAAAAATAATCTTTTAAAATAGTTAAAAAATTTAAAATAATTTTTCCTTGAAAATTATCTTCAAGTATCCCTTGAAAACATCTTTGAAAACATTTTTGAAAACATGGTTTTTGAATAAAATAGATTTCCGTCCGAAGGGAGAGATGGTAGGATATAAATAAAAGAATTATATAAATTACCAAAGAGTTGAAAAATTGTAATAAAAAATGATAATATCTTTAATAAACATGATATGATGAAACTCATGAATAATCTTGAGAGATTTCATCAAAGGAAGCATAAACATAAACAACCTAGAAAAACGATAAGATTGTCTCAATAAACTCTTATAACATGGTTACATGGGATCATACACTCCATGTATGAAAAGGAAATTTAATTAAGCTTAATATATCATGAAAATAAATATATTGATTATATAACATGTACAATGGATGTATATACACCTCGAAAAATATTTTAGGTCCATAACAAAACAAGAGTCTCAAAGAAGGAAAATTGAGAAAAAAAACTGTTTTACCAATTTGGAAACTTTTGAATGTTAGACCCCATGAAATAAGGGTAAATGAATGGATATGTGAATAATCATAAATTTAGGTATAATATAAATAGAATTCAATAATGTTCAGTACATAAACCAAAAAAAATTAATGAGTGGTGATCATAACATGAATATCACCGAAATTAAAAGTGTGATGAAATTCCCCTTAACTTAAGTCATGACTCTCTCAATAATCGTAAAAGACAACTGTATAATAAATATAAATTTATTATAAAAATTTTACATAATAATATTCATATAAATAATACCATATATGGTTTTATTATGACCTTATATTACCCTCTTGTTAATGATCTTATGTTATGTTTTCACTTTGGGTAATATTTTTTTCGTTCTTCACATGTGACTTAATTTGTTATATCATTGGTACTTATACTTATATCATGATTAAATAATGTATATAATTATATAAATATAATTTATATACATTATATTTATACTATAATAATTTATATCATAAATAAGTACGAAATGGAAGACACTGTTCAAGGAGATGGTAAGTCGTACGTACGGATGAACATTGATTCCATTTTTAATTTTCGTATTGAAAGAAAGTATAAATGACATATGTATATATATATATGTATGTATATATAATTATTATAGTAACATTAATTTATAATATATATCATATGAGTTCATTAAACTCATCCTTAATACATTCCATGTGGTGTTTGAATGAATGACATCCCTCTAAGGGGGCGGTAGTCCACATTTCCTCAAACGAGATTATCGTATTAACACCAAATGGGAGTTAAAAAGATTTGTGTTATAAAATTACTAAATAAGCATAAATACATAATAAATATAATATAATAAATATAATATAATAAATATATAAATATATTTACCACCATAATGTTCACCATGATCGGTGGTAAGGGAGAAATTAACAGTCATAGTTTCGTGAGGGAGTAGTTCTCCATACACAGAAACAGTATGTTAAACATCCATTAGATAGGGGGTATGTACATGAAGGTCAGAAAAATTTCATAAAAAATCATTGTATATGTATTATACTGTATTAATCACACAAGAATGGTATAAATAGAGTGGAGGGGTGGATAAGGAAAATAAAGGAAAGGAGCTTGAGAGAATATGTAACCTCTTAATCGGGTAACTCCATTGGGTCTATGCCAAAAGGATTCCTTGAAAGGGTTTACACCAAAATGGAGGCTTAAATGTGTAATTAATTATTTTTGTGAGGAAATATTTGAAGTTATTGGCCAATATTAAGAGTATTGAGAGGTGTTAGGAATTGGTAGATGTGGTGGCCTTTTATTGGGAAGGAAAATGTCTCACTTGGAATTTTAGAAACAAATTAGGTGTGCACATGTTCGTACATTAAAATATTATTCCCAAACCAAAATAACTCAATAATGGAAGGTTTATGGCCGAAATATGGACATAAAATGGGTTTTGGATAAGTTTCTAGGTCATTTGAGCCCTTAAGTTTAAGGATTAGTACCTAATTAAGCTTAATTTGGCCTTCAGTGTTGTGATTAAATTTAATCACTTTTACTAATAATTATGGTCATATTTTAACATGCACTTATTAGAATCGAAATACTGTACTGAATAAAATCGATTATGTTTGATTTTTTAATTTCCAATCAGATAAATGTCAAAATTAATATTAGTGTTAATCCTGTAGATGGGATGAAATAATAGGGTTTTAAAGTAAGAAAAAGTTCAAATGTTTTAAAGATTTTATAATCAGTATCAAAGTGGAATTGATTATAATTAATTTAATTGTATTTTTAGATTAAATATTCATCTAATTTTACCTTCAAATAATTTATAATATCATTTATCATTAATAATTAATGACACAAAAGGAAGATTTTAACTAAAAAACAGTATTTTTTACTAGTCATCAAAAATTATGTTTGTCATAAAAATCCCAAAAATTCACCCTAAGATAATTTCAAAATTATAAATTCAAAAGTGTAGTTTATTTTATCATATTAAATTTCTAAATGTTTCTAAAATTATTTTCATTATTTTAAGTAGTTCATTCGATAAAATGATGTTTTTAAACATAAAAAGTACTTTACCAAAAATCGTATCTTTTATTATCAATATGTTTTATTTATATAAATCAATTATAAAAAATATTGGAAAAGTAGTTATTACTATTCACATTACTAATTTTAACTGATAGGTTGTAATTATCTTATTTTTAATAATTAAAACAAAAAATAGGGATATTTCATATAAACTCAATGTTGCGTGTATCATACACCAACACGGTGTTGTGTGCGTCATAAACCAAGTTGGTGTTGTGTGAGACATATGCCAAGTCAGTTTTGTATGTGAAAGGAATATTTGACATAGTTAATTTCATGATATAAATGAAAATTTAAATTTATTTGAAAAAAAAGTCCATAAAAACATGGGGTGTTATATTATACAACCCTTAAAGTGAATATCTCCCTCAAAATTCCACACTTGAGTAAAAAAAAAGTGAGGATACTTCTTCTTCATGACACCCTCTAGTTCCAATGTATCCTCCCCTAATTAGTGATTTCTCCACAAAACATTGACCAAGTGAGTGGTCTTGTTTAGTCGAAATTTCATTGATCGTTCCATAATTCCAATAGGTTGGTCCTCATAAGAATGATCCATGGAATCCCTCTATTTTATTACATAATGTTTCATTACTTTTCAGAAACAGAGGATCTTTAAAGTCTAGTGTCTTGGAAATCTGGAACAATTAAACATGAATACATAAAATATTCATTTAAATCCCCTTGAAAACATTCTTGAAAAGTTCATCCTATGTATAATTAATGCATCTCATAACCTAGAGACATATATTCAAAGGAAAGGGTGGGCAGATGGATCAGTAAGGAAAAAAAGTGAAATAGTTGACATGTGATCATGAGAAATATTAATAAGAACATGATAAAAATCATAAAGGCATGAGAAAAGTAAGAATACGAATATCATGAAAAAATAACATGAATTATAACTTTATTATGTGTACAAAACACTTAATTTGGACATTCATGAACATATCACCAAGGTTCATCCCCAAGGTGTCATAAAAATTACCACGGTTAATCACCAAGGTATCTTAAAACTTGTCATATCAAGAGATTAAATTTTTTACCCAATACATTAGAGCGCTATCATGGAGCACCCATAAAATTTATTTTTCATGTGATACACATATATCTGAATAAAAAATTTCATAAATAACCCATATAGAGTAAAAGTAATGGAGTTCACTTCAAAATCGCAACGTTTTAAAAGTGTTTAGAAACATGACCATTATGTCTTTCATAACCCTTGTAAAAGAAAATAGGGTTTATTGAATGTAAATTCTATAATAAAATAGATAAATTTTCTGTATTTATTAATATGTATTTAAATGAAAATATATTTGGGTATTCAGATAAAATAAAAAAGATAATTTCTTGAGAAAAAGAGAGATATTTTGAGGCAAAATTTCTACAACATAACGGCTATATAACATGATTTTAGAAAACTATAAAAAGAGGGGGGAAAATGGTCTCCCACAGAAAATTAATAATTTAAAGTAGAGTTACATAATAAAACTAAGTAATATCATGGTGTGGAATGACATACCACATGAAGAAGAAACTTGAAAGAAAAGAGAAAATGCGATTTATTTTACGAAAATTCGGTATCCTAACAGCGTCACTTAAAATTTCAAAAAATAAATTGACGAGAGATGAAAGGGTATCTCATAAATTGTAAATGAAATGGTAAGTATTAAATATATATAAGAACAATCTCCCACATAAGAAAAAGAAAACTATAAGGAATAATATAAAGGAAGTCATGACTTAAAAGAGAAGGGTGAAAGTTTCCCTTACCTTGAAGGGTAACTTCGAAAGCTTGATGGTCGGGACCTTGGGAGTCTTGAGGGATCCTTGGGAGTACTCCTTGGGAGGTAAAGAGACAACAGATTCATTTAGGAGGATTTTGGAATGAAATGAATGATGGAATGGATTTTTATTTATAGGAAAGGTAATGGAATAAGTTATTAATTTCCAAGGGACACCTCATCGGGGGTATTTGAAAAACCATGGGCTTTCCTATGGTATTTTCCAATGTTTTTGGCCACTTGTGAAAAATAATAGCATATATTACTATTTATAATTCTACCAGAATGATTACATCATTATTACATCATTAATGATGTCATTAAACACCCAAAACTCAATACTGTATTTTTACTATTCACCGAAAATTCAACTATTTCTGAAAAATTCCAAAAATTAAACCTATCCTAATATCTATGCTCTGAATTAAAAAATGAACTCCATTTTTTGAAAATAATTTTTTAAATATTTTTAATATAATTTTTAAATAAAATCATTATTTATTCAAAAAAGAAACTCTAAAACTATAACTTGTTTTGTAACACCTTGAAAAAGTAATCAAGGTCCTATATAATTATTGTATAACCATAAGACAACAAAGTAACAATTTATGATTAAATTTTATGAAAATACATTTTCATTTTAAATTATTAAATTAATTAAATAAATTAAATAAAGTATTAATGACATAATAAAAACTACCAAAACTTTTACTATCATCGTTTTTTCACTTTTAAGATGTCTAAATTATATTTATACATTCATGTGTGAAGTTTTTATTTTTTTGGCCAATTTACTATTCATCATTATTCATTACTATTCATAGTGGTATGTTACTATTCATACTTTACTATTCACTAAAAAATAAGTTGATCTTATTAGACTCTAAATTTATTACTGGTCACAACTGTAGCAGTACTGCAGTAGGTATTGTTCTATATTGTAGCAGTTAGAAATATTCACCCGATTTGGGCCTTTGGGCCACCGGTTTGGGCCTATGGGTCCCAAAGGCCTTCGATCCATCAAAGGCCTTCAGGCCATAGGGCCCTCAGGCCATTGAAGACTATGAAGTAGCCTAGTTCACATAGATCAGGCCCTAGAAGATGATCAGAGCAACAGTAGCAGTCACCAGAAGCAGAGCTAACCAGATTGGAAGAATGGGAGGGTATGGCAACCACCATCAGGACCAGGCACCGTACAGCTTTGTACGGGGCAATGACAGCCGATCAGCAATGTAAGGTGGGGAGATAAATTCTATCAATGATGTCGAAGCTGGGGAGAGTCAGTTCTAGTGGGCTGGGCCTACGGGTCATGTATTGGGTATAATATGCATATGGGCCTTCGGGCCATGTATTTTAGGTCATGTTGGGCCTTGTACCATGGGCCTACGGGTCATGTATGAGTTCCCCTTCATCGCTTAAAAGGGGGATTATCTATAATAAAATAAAAATGAAGGTCTTCAGGCCATTTACGCCAATATAAAGTTTACAAGAATATTTTAAAATACCCTTTTCCAAATTTCATCCATAATATTCATCGTATATTTATTCAGACATTTGAAAAATACAAATTTTACCATAACAAGAAATAAAAAATTTATTTATATAAAAGGATTACACAAAGTACCTATGGTCTCATTACATATCCCCTTATAACACCAGCATAGGACCTAAGTGTAAGGTGTGCTATGGTGATAGAATATTGGGGTGGCCTAGAAAACATTGCCCGAGTAGTGATTTTTATCAGCTTGAACTTCTCCCTTGGGTGATTCCATTCAAGCTTTACATGTTGATGTCCGGCTTGGACATGGTCCAGAGAAAATCCCAATGATGTTACCTCCTTCCCAAGATGCGAAAAATGGGATTCCAACATCCCAAGTCTACTTGATGAGGCCATTCAGTCTTCTTTCGATATTAATTAACCAAGATCACTTATATTTATAAACAATAATCGCAACATTAAGAGTTTAGATTTAAAAGGTCATATTGACCAACGGTCATATAAAAGTCAAAACCCAACAGTATCATTTTAATTATACTCACTTAATTACTTTATGGATATAGTTTTGTTGAGTATTAAATAACAAAAAAAATAGGAAACATATATTATTCAAATGTTCAGGTCATTACATTCTTCCCCCTTTATGAAATTCCATCCCTGAAATTTTTAACATGTACCCTCAGAAGATAAAAGGTGTGGGTACGTCTCCCACATAGACTCCTCTAGTTCCCGCATGGCTTCTTCACATTTTTGGTTCCTCTACAACACCTTAACAAGGATGGTAGTATTTTTGCGTAGAACCTTGTCTCTGCGATCTAAGATCTCCACCGGCTGCTCTTTGTAAGAAAGGTTAGGTATGTACTTCCTCAAGAGGGATACGTGGAAAACATCATGAATTTGTGCTAGATTTGGAGGAAGTGCATGCCGATAGGCCACTGTCCCAACACGATCAAGAATTTCATAGGGGCCAATGAACCTAGGGCTGAGATTACCTTTCAAACAAAACCTCATTACTCTCATCCAAGGTTAAATCCGAAGAAATACTTTGTAACCAACATCAAACTCCAAGTCCCTTTGACGGTTGTCGGCATAGCTCTTTTTCCGACTCTGAGCAGCCTTAATGTGTTGCTGGATGGCGTGGAAATTTTCTGTCATCTCTTGCACAATATCAGGCCCAAGAAGCTTTATCTCACCAGATTCATTTCAACAAGTAGTATTTCTATATCGCTTACCATATGGAGCTTTATAGGGTTCCATTTGAATGCTCGAGTGGAATCTTTTTTTATAAGAGAACTAAACTAAAGGGAGATGTTGATCCCATCCACCTTTAAATTACATTGAGCATGTTTATCAGTATGTACTCGAGTGTTTGAATAGTCCTTTCAGATTGGAATTATTTGGGGGGTGATAGGCCGTTCTGAAATTCAATTAAGTACTCATAGCATATTGAAGATTTATCCAAAATTTTGATGTGAACCTTGGATCACAATCAGATACAGTAGAAAGTGGAACTCCATGTAGCTTTACCACTTCTTTCATGTAAATCCTGGAAAGTTGATCAGGACAGAAATATTCCCTAATGGAGATAAAATGGGAAGTCTTGGTCAGACGGTCCATAATTACCCATATCGCATTGTTTCCTTTGGAAATTCTTGGGAGACCAGTGATGAAGTTCATAGTTATATTATCCCACTTCCATGATGTTATGGGTAGTGGTTGCAATACCCCTTTAAGAAGTTTCCACTCTTCCTTCACATGCTAACATACCAGGCACCTTGAAGTTTAGTTAGAAATCTCTCTATTCATATTATCCCACCAAAAAAGATCACGAAGGTCCCTATACATTTTTGTGCTCCTAGGGTGTATAGAGAAAGTAGAGTTATGAGCTTCATCCATCATCTTCTTCTTTATTTCTGTAAAGGATGGAACACATAAGATTGTATGAAATTTTAGTACACCTTCTTGATCAATATTAAACCCAGGAAACTTCCCATCCTTTATAGTCTCAACAGATCTTTTTGACCTTTCATGATCTTCTCTAGTAATGACGGTTGAGAAATTATTTGGGTTAGGGTTGATAATGTCCCTTCCCATATAATTCCCATGTCCATCTTCACTAGTTCATTGATCAAAGGAACTCTTTGAATCCTCGTCATGGAAATAAAAACTGGGTCTTTCTTGGTAAATGCATCAACAACTTTGATTGATCTTCAGGGATGATAATGAATTGAAAAATAATAGTCTTTATGAAGTTCCAACTGTATCCTTTTTCTCATCTTCGTTTCCTTTTTTGTGAAAATATACTTCAAACTTTGATGGTCAGTGTATATATCACATTTCTTCCCATAAATAAAGTACCTCTATATCATCAGAGAAAAAATGACCGCAACCGGTTCCAAATCATGTGTAGGATAATTCTTCTCATTAGTCTTCAACTGTTGAGATTCATAAGAAATGACTTTGTCATTTTTTATGAGGATGCACCCATTCCCTTTCAGAGATGCATCACGAAAAATAACAAATCCTTCTCCACTTGAGGGAAGAGTTTACATGGGTGCAGTAACTAATCCCTTCTTCCGCTCCTAGAAACATTCCTCACACTCCTTTGTCCAGATAAACTTGACCCCTTTTTGAGTTAACTTGGTTAATGTATTAGAAATTTGTGAACATTTTTTCACAAACCTCTTATAATATCCAGATAATCCAAGGAAACTTCATATCTTAGTTATTGTTGTAGGCTAAGGCCACTCCTATATAAATTTTGTCTTTGTAGGGTCAATTTCAATTCCTTCATTTGTAAGAATGTTCCCCAAGAAAGCAACTTATTAAAACCAAAATTCACATTTACTTAACTTTATTAAAATCCTCTCCTTCCGTAGAGTTTGGAAAATAACCCTTAGATGATCCCCATGATCTTCATAAATTATGGAATATATCAGAATATCATCAATAAAAACTACCAAAGAGTTATCAAGGTAGTCCTTAAAGACTCTATTCATCAAATCCATAAAAATAATAGGTGCATTAGTCAGTCTAAAGGGCATAACATTAAACTCATAATGCTCATATCTTGATCGAAAGGAATTTTTTGGAATATCTTCTTTCTTCACCCTCAATTGATGATAATCAGATCAAAGATCAATCTAAGAGAATAATTGAGCCCCACAAAGTTGGTCAAATAAGTCATAAATTCTTGGAAGAGGGTATTTGTTCTTCACTTGTTCTCCCCAAGGAGACACACTTGGTCGGATAAAACCCTTCTCCAAAAGATCATTGAGTTTTTTCTTTAATTCCTCTATCTCCACATTTTCCATTTTATAGGGGGTCTTAGATATTAGATGAGATCTAGGTATGAGTTCGATGGATAACTCTACCTATCTTTCTGGGGGAGGTCCGGGTAACTCCTCAGGAAATATATCAACATATTCCTAGATGATGGGGAAATTTTCTATCCCTAAAATCTCATTTCCTTCTTCTTATTCTTCACTGATCAACTCTATAGAGAAGGATATAATTAGTTATTCTAGAAAAAGATAAGGTTGAGATATCACTCCTTGGAAGATAATTATAGGTTTTTTATTCAAGACAACTGATATTTCCTTGCTTTTGTATTTGATCTTAGCGTTATACTTTGAGAGCCATTCCATCCCTAGTATAATGTTGAATTCCATAATGGTAATGACTACTAGATTTATGATAATATTGTGCTCGCTAAAGTAAATAATAGAGTTTCTAAACAATGAAGATTATTGGATAGTCCCACCGAGAGTCTTGACTAATAACTCTACTTTTAGAAAATCAGGGGTTGATTCTAAATTACTTACTAAATTGGAGGAAATAAAGGAATGTGTAGAACAAGAATCAAATAATGTACTTGACAGATTAGAGAGAAAAACAAGAGTACTTTCCACCACATCATTTGGCGCTTCAACTTCATCCATAGTGATTGCAAAAGTAAAACCTTGTTCTATTGGCCATTGTTGAAGCTTCCGGTGGTTCCCCTCCACTGCCCTCAGATTTGGATAGTGATTGTAAAAGTTCCCAAGTTGTCCAAACATATATAATTAGACTTCAGGTAGGGAATGCACCATCTTCCCCTTATTATTAGTGTTTTGGAGTTGTGTCTTCACCTCACTACGACAATTCCGAGCAATGTGGACATCTCTACCACACTTGTAGCACTTCTCGCTCTTGAGTAGGAAGTTCCTCGAATGCTTCTACCCGTATTTATTACACGTGGGATGTTGAACTGGCTTGCCACCTATTCCCTGATTGAAGCTCCTCCCAAATCTTGGATCCATCAATCTTTTCTTTTCATTGGATTTATGAGACCATTGAATCTCACCAAACTCCAGTTCGAATTTCATCACACTTCGCACGATCTCCTCATAGATTTCATAATCTTGGTTGGATAGATTCTTCTGTAGATATGGTCTCAGTCCGCCGAATAATCTATCAACCTTCCCACTAGGATCCATGAAAAATATTGAGGTATAATGGGATAGCATTGTGAAGTTAATCTCATAGCTTTCCACTGATTCATTTTCCTTCTGATTCATCTCAAGCGACTCCTTCTCCATTATTTTTCTCAATGATCGAGGGAAATACTTTTTGAAGAATATCCCTATGAACTCTTCCCACTCCATATATTCAACTTCCACTCTTGGCCTCATGTTTATAATCATATCCTACCACTTACCAGCTTCTCCCTCTAAGCGGTAGATAGCCAGGGTGACCTTCTCTTTCTCTGAACAACAGAGCATATAAAAGATCTTCTCTATAGAGCTGATCCACTTTTCAGCAATCAATGGGTTGGTCGATCCACTGAATGTTGGTGTTCGTTGAATCATAATGGACTCAAAAAAATGTTGTTCCATTTGCGGCGAGATCAGTCTCTCATCTTGATTCATGTAATTTTCCATAACTTGAGTCAGTTGGTTCATCATTCTCATGAATGTTTCCATTCTAGATTCCATTGGAGTGCCGTCAGCGCATGGTTCATTGCAGTCACCATTTGCACGGTTCCTCCTATTTCCTTCCATTTTCTAACAGAATAAAACCTTAGGGAGAAACTTATTTTATTTAAAAATATTTTAACTATAAAGGATTTTATTTCTTAAAACTCCATGCTTTAAGAAATTACATTTCTCTATAATTCTTTAATAATGATTCATAAAAAGCTTATGATTAACCGAACATATCCCATGGGAGTGTTGTAACCAAGGGCGAAACAAGGCCCATTGTCGTCCACCAGTTCTCGTTCTAGTCTATCTCAAAGTGATGTTTTTGGGTTTTACCCCTATGTGCATCTATGCGAGATCCGCCTCTACCATCTCATATCCACATAGGGATGTATTTTCTTGATAAACCACTTACTCAATACTCACCAAAATACTAGGAAGTTTTCCTATTTTTAAAATTTTGTATAGGTTAATTGATATATTTTTCATAGCCTAATTTATATAAATAACTAAATTATCATTTTATACCAACTATGACATCCCACCATTTTATTACATAACTTTTCATTACATTTTACAAACAGATGATCTTTAATGTCTAGTGTCTTGGAAATCAAGAACAATAAAACATGAAATCCTACAAAATTATTTTAAATACCATTGAAACTATTCTATAAAAGTTCATCCTATGTATAATTACTGCATATCATAACCTAGAGACATGCATTCAAAGGAAAGGGTGAGCAGAAGGCTCAGTAAGGAAAACAAGTGAAACAGTTGACATGTGATCTTGAGCAATATTAACAATAACATGAAAAAACTCATAAAGGCATGAGAAATTGAAGAATAGGCATATCACGATAAAAATAACATGAATCATAAATTTAATATGTGGCTAAAACATTTAATTTATACATTCATGAACATATCACGAAGGTTCATCCCTAATGTGTCATAAAAATTACCACGGTTATTCACCAAGGTATCGTGAAACTTTTCATATCTAGAGATTAAATTATTTACCCAATGCATTGGATCTCTATCAAGGCACTCTCTTAACATGTATTTTTCATGTTATCCACATATATCATAATCAAAAATTTCATAAATAACACATAGAGAGTAAAATTATTGGTTTTCACTTCAAAATCATGATGTTTTAAAAGTGATTAGAAACATGATCGTTATGTCTTTTATAACACTTGGAAATGGAAAGAGGGTTTCTTATATGTCAATTATAGAATAAAATAGATCAATTTTATCACTTTATGAATAACTCTATAATTGAACATATATTTGGGTATTTAGATAAATAAAACAAGATAATTTCTTAATAAAAAGAGAGATATATTTTGAGACAAAGTTTATGAAGCATAACGGCTATATAACATGGTTATAAAAAAAATAAAAAGAGAGGAAACAAGGGTCTACGATAAATAAATGAATAATTTTAAGTAGAGGTACAAAATAAAAAAATTAATATCATGGTGTGGAATGACATACCACGTGAAAAATAAACTTGAAAGAAAAGAGAAAATGTGATTTCTTTTAAGAAAAATTTGGCAGCCTAACAGAATCACTTAAAAATTCAGAAAATAAATTGATGAGAGAGGAAAGGGTCTATCATCATTTAATCATGAAATGGAAATTAGTAAATAAATAGAAGAAAAAGACCCTGCATAATAAAAAGGAAACTATAACACATAACATAAAGGAAGTCATGACATAAAAGAGAAGGGTGAAAGTTTCCCTTACCATGAAGAGTAACTTCAAAAGCAAGAAGGTCGAGACCTTGGGAGGCTTGAGGGAACCTTGGGATGACTCCATGGGAGGTAAAGAGACTAGAGAGTAGTTGAGGAGTATTTGGAATGAAATTAATGAGGGAATGTCTTGGTATTTATAGGAAAATTGAGGGAATGAGTTATTAATTTCCAATGGACACCTCATCGATGGTATTTGCAAAACCATGGGATTTCCCATGGTATCTGCCCATGGTATTGTCCACTAGGGACACAAAATAGAATATATTATTATTAATAAGTCTACCATAATTATTGCATCTTTATTACATCATTATTGATGTCATTAAACACCCGAAACTCAAAACTATATTTTTACTATTCACCAAAAATTCAACTATTTCAGAAAAATCCCAAAAATTAAACCTAACATAATATTGATGCACTGAATTCAAAAATGAACGCCATTTTATGAAAATAATTTTCTAAATATTTTTAATTTAATTATTAAATAAAATCATTATTTATTAATAAAAAACAACTCTAACACTATAACTTGACTTGTAAAAACTTGTAAAAGTAATCAAGGTCCAATAAAATAATTGTGTAACCATAAGAAAATAAAGTAAAAAATTATGATTAAATTTTACAAAAATACATTTTCGTTTTAAATTATTAAATTATTTATAAAATTGTATATAAATTATTTATGACATAAAAAATACCAAAACTTATACTATGATCAGTTTTTCACTTTTAGGATGTATAAATTGTATTTATACATTCATGGGTGAAGTTTCTATTTTTGGCCAATTTACTATTCATTACTATTCATAAGTGTATGTTACTATTCATATTCTACTATTCACTAAAAATTAAGTTGATCTTATTAGACTCAAAATTTATTTCTGGTCAAAACTATAGAAGACCATTTTATGAAAATGATTTTACATTATTAATTTTATAAAGATTACATGAATATTTTAAAATGTCCTTTTTCAAAAATTCATCAATAATATTCATCATATATTTATCCGGACAGTTGAAATACCAAAAATTTACCATAATAAGAAATAAAAATTTTATTTATATAAAAGGATCACACAAAGCATCTAAGGTCTCGTTACATAGCCCATTATAACACCAGTATAGGACCTATGTGTAAGGTGTTCTATGGTGATAGAATTTTGGGGCAGCTCAGAAAACATTTCCCAAGAAGTGATTTCTATCATCTTGAACTCCTCCCTTAGGCGATTCTGTTCAATCTCTACATGATGAACTCCAGCGTCGGCATGGTCTCGAGAAAATCCCAATGATGTTACCTCCCTCCCATGCTCTGACTGATGGGATTCGTACGGCCCAAGTCTACTGGATGAGGCCATTCAATCTTCTTTTTGTATTAATTAACCAAGATCACTTGTATTTATAAACAATAATCTCAACATTCAGAGTTTAGTTTCCAACAATCATATTGAACAACAGCCATATAATAGTCAAAACCCAACGGTATCATTTTAATTATAAACACTTCATTACTTTAATGATATAGTTTTGTTGAGTATTAAATAACACACACAAAAATATAAAACAAATATTATTCAAAAGTTTGGGTCGTTACAAGATCCTACTCTCATGGTATGACCTATCAGTTTAGTACATGTGAAGGGCCAGGTATGTACTTCCTCATGAGTGGTACATGGAACACATCATAGACTTGAGAGAGATTTGAAGGAAGTTCAAAGCGATATGCCACTCACCCGATACGATCAAGAATTTCAAATGGGCCGATATAGCTAGGGCTTAGTTTCCATTATTCTCAAATCTCATATTTCTATTATAGTGTGAGATTCATAAAAACACATTTCCACCAAATTCAAATTCTATATCACATGGATGGTTATCATTATAACATTTCCTCTGGCTTTGAGTTTCCTTGATTTGTGGTTGAATGGTTCTAACCTTATCGACAATTTCTTCAACGATATCAGGCCCTAATAGATTTCTTTCTCTAACCACATCCCAGCACGTTGGAGGTCTACATTTCTTCCCATATATGGATTCATATGGTATAATCTGAATGATTGAGTTAAATATTTTTTTACGAAAATTCAACTACAGGAAGGTGTTGATCCCAACCACCTTTGAAACCTAGAGAATAAGATCTCAACATATCCTCTAGGGTTTGAATTGTTATTTTAGACCGATCATCTGTCTGAAGATGATAAGATGTGCTGAAACTCAATTCTATATCATGTAATTTCTAAAGAATTCTACACACCTTTGAGGTAAACCTTGGATCCCGATATGGTACAATGGAATGTGGTACTTCATGAAACCTTACCACTTCCTTAATGTAGATCCTAGAAATATGATCAAGAGATAAATATTATATGATAACAATGAAGTGTGTTGAATTAGTAAGGCAAAAAAGTTCCACCCATATAGAATTAAACCCTTTAGAGGTTTTGGGTAGTCTAGTGAAAAATTATATAGTGATGTTCTCTCACTTCCATTCTGGTATGGGTAATGGATTCAACATCCCTTTATACTTTTTTCTTTCAGCCTTAACTTAAAGGCATACCAAACACCAAGATAAAAACTTCATGATATCTCTATTAATTATACCCCACCAAAAGTATTCCTTCAAGTCCCTATACATCTTTGTAATTCCAGGGTGAATAGAGAATGAAGAAATATGAACTTCCTCTACCAGATCCTTCTTAAAATCTGGCATTAAAGGAAAACATGCACTATTCCAGAACCATGTCATTCCGTCCTGATCAACGTTAAAATCTGGAGCATTGTTAACCTTCTTTTTCTTCTCCTCATCTTCCTTCTGCGCCACCTTAATCTTCACTTGGATAGAGGGTTGAAAAATATTTTGAGAATGATAATTTTGTCCCCTTCCTTCAGGATTTCTAGATCCATCCTTTACAAATATATAAATATTGGATCTTTTGTGATCTCCATCATGGATAATCCAACATGATCCTTTTGACTCCAAGCATCAGCCACCTTGTTCGCTTTCTCAGGGTGGTAATGTATTGAGCAATCATAATCCTTTATCAACTATAACCATCTTATTTGGCACATGTTTAACTCCTTCTGTGTGAATATATGTTATAGACTTTTATGATTGGTATATATATCACACATTTCCCCATAAAGACAATTCCTTCATATCTTTAATGCAAATATTACCAACACTAAATCCAAATCATGAGTTGGGTAATTTTTTTCCATGATTCTTAATGTAAAGACACAGAATTTCCATTTATTATTTTTTAATTAAATGGGAATTTTACGAGTCCATGAAAATTGACGGTGCCTGATTCTGAGGCCCAGTGTGCCAGGAATCAATTTTTGAAGTTTTTTTGGTACGTTCAGTAAACATGCGAGTGGGTTTTTATAACTTTTGAACAAATGATTGAAATTAAAATTCGAGGGCTCCATTGAACTCGCAGCGTCGGTACTCGCTTAAAGAGAATTTCACCTCGATAGAAGTTGGTCAATGGTGAAATTGAGTATTTGGCATTTTTCGTGGAAATAATAAAAGAAAATAGTCACATATTTTATTTTATTTAGCCACCTTTTTGGATGTTGAGAGGTGGGGTCCACCAAAACTAAACGTCCATGTGGATGTTGGAAGTGGGGACCACCATACCTTAACCTCCCATGAGAGGTTATGGTGGTGGGGACCACCACACATTAACCACCCATGACAGGTTATGGTGGTGGGGACCACCCGAGGCCTAAACCTCTTGAAATCCCCTCTTAATGGGGGAGGAAACCTCTCAAACCCACATTAATGTGGAGGAGCCTCTTGACTTCCTCCACATAAATTAATCCAATGCACCACTTTTAATTTTTCCAACCTAGTTAATTGGATTTCCCCCTTTTTAAATTAAGTAAAGGCATCATTAGAATTTAGGAAGGTTCCTAACAAATGAACCGTCATAAATTCCATGATCGTCACATACATTCTCCCCTCTCCTATGAATATAAAGCTTGGGTGGAGGATTTGGGATGGCTTCTCCAAGCGACGAAGTGCTGGTAAAGTGACGTGACGCCAAACACTTGGAGGTTTATGCTCTCCAACAAAGAATCCTCCACTAAAGAATAAATCTGACCTACTTCAACCTTCTTCCTTGGGACTTCTTCTGACATGGGATGTCCTCATCTATGGTGAATCGACGTCTGCCTTCTCGCACCAACGTAAACCAACAACGAACAAGGTAGGGGGTTATTATCGAATTCTTGAATCTTTTCGATTATTATCCTCATTCTTGGTTCATGATTAAAATTAGATCCACTTGCTACCACTCTAAATGTGGAGGGTGTGTGCCAAAATAACATGGCCCGAACCCTTCGTCGATCTCCATTGGTGTTCTTCGCGATGGAGAAAGACGACAACCAACGCGGAGGAGCACAAGAATGGTAGATGACACCACCGTAGGCTGCAAAAAAGGCAAGGGCGCACGGCACTGCTCTGCGGCACCACCACCCCATCGCGCCCTTGCGGCAGCCCCGGCCGAGCCGCCTGCACCCTCGCGGCAGCCCCCAGGGGAGCCATCTGCGGCATCCGCACACCCCGCGTGCCACACGGCTCCGCGGTCTGTGCGCCCAGGGGCTCCGCTGTCTGCGCACCCCAAGGCTCCGCCGTTCGCGCGCCCCACGCACCCCGCGAATCCTCCATCTGCGTGCCTCACAAATCCATCATGTGTGTGCCTCGCGTGCCTTGCATGAAATGTGGCCTAACCACCAGCCCGTAGCCGGTCTGCATCCTCGCGGCCGGTCTGCACCCTCACAGATGGTCCCTGCCCCCACGGCCGGTCTGAGCCCTCGCGGTACCCGCAACCGGTCTGTGCCCTCGTAATACCCTACGGGCCAGGCCGTAATGCGGACCAAGCCAGACCCAATGGGTTGGGCCGATTTGACCTGAACCGGGTCAGCCCATGCCAATTTGGGCCAGGTTGGTCTGACTAGGTCGGCCCAGACCTAGGCCCACTACGACCTATTTTACATCCTTTGGCCATAACATTGGCACCAGACATCTGTTTGACGAACCGTTAGTGGCGTTGGAAATCTTGGAGCGTGATGGTCCTTATGAGTATACCCCACTAGATTTTCGGGTATAGTTGAGATATGGTCAGGTTGGATCGTGCATAAATCCAACCAGGCCCCCGGGACTAAAATCCTAATAACTCAAAGACCCGGTGTCCGATTGACGCGTCGTCTGTTGCGTTGAGACCCCTATGATGTGGAGGACCTTTGAGTTACTTCTTCATGGGACTTAGTGATGGTTTGAGTATTGACCTGTGGATTGGGAAGCGGTTTCCCCAAGCACGAAACGTACGGAACCCTGCGACTGGCTGAGACCTGACAACTGCTTACCGTTTTGACTCGGAGTGACTCTACTGGTCCAGTAGGGAGCGCCTTGGTGTCGCGGAATACCCATAGTGGGGAGAGCCCATTTGTGACGCGAAAGACCCACGATACTCGACAGGAGGAGTACCTCGGCAGGCTACAAGGGGGAGCGCGCTTGGTGATGCGGCATACCCACTGTGGGAGCGCCTCTGTGTGATGTATGAGATCCATTGTACTCAATAGGAGCAGTACCTCAGCAGTCCAAGGTTAGTGGGAAGCATGCTTGGTGATGTGACAGGCCCACTGTACTCGACTGAGTAGGAGTTCTATAGAAGTCGAGGTGTTCGACAATGTGAGTGGGTATGTTACTTGATACTACACCTAGAATAAAATCCTGGTTGAGATAAGTCAGTACTTCTGTTTTTTCCTCATGATTGTGATGTATTACTTGATAACATAGGCATATGTATGGGCATATACCTAATTGGGGTTATCTGTGGATTTCTTATTTTTGGTTTATCCTTGTTGGATTTTGTGAGACCTTGAGGGTCTTGGGGTCCCTAAAGAGTATCATTATAGTCATCGCTGCACGGGATATGCATGCACCTTGTTGTGTTGGATGCAGACAACAGACAATGCTGACTAAGGCTGAGAGTATCAGTACTGGATGTTACCTAGAGGTGGACCATATGGCGTGTCGATACACAGATGATACAGACAAACAAGGAGTGCTGAGGAGGTGATATGTACCTACCCATAATGTAGGAACCCGGAGGATGACCTATTAGCTGTTTTTCCCTTTTCCTCAGTTGTAGTTGTACATTCAGTTTCTTGTACTTTCCAGTTGGGCTTGTATTTTGGCCCATTTTTTACTTACTGTACCCACTTGTTTTATTTACAGTTTAATCGTGTTCGTATCTTGTTGTGTGTGTTTATAGGTTATAAAGGTAATTCCTTCCCAGTTTTAGGGAATTATTCCATTGGTGCAAGTTTCTAGCCCCTAACCTATGGAAGGTGGGATTGGGGTAGTCACTGCACGAGGCTTGGGGGACGGGTTGTGGAAATTGGTATCAAAGGAGTCAGTTCTACCACAGAACTTAGGACTCTGTTATTTTCTATGAATCAATAGTGTGAAGTGTAGTGAGTGCGGTTTTCAGTTCAGGGAGTCCAGTGTTGGTGCGGCGACCGACATATCCATACACCAGGACCCTAACTTCTGATTTCCGAATCAGTTCACAAAAAAACTGATTGTGTGTGTGTTATCAATAGTTTTCTTTAAGTCATCTCACCAGGTCATCTCACTAGGTATAACCTTTTAACCGTAGTGCAGTTGGTTATTTTCAAGATTCCTCCACACAGACAGCCGACTACACTTCTGAGAGTTGTATGCACTTATATCCCACCGAGTGATGATGCCTCGGTGTAGGGCCCTCTTCTAGTAGATCCACCAGTGGAGGCACCAACGGTACCTTTACCCATTGGGCAACTGATGCCACCAGCCCCAGCAGCAGACGTTTCATGCCTCTTGAGCATGTTTCATGAGTTTCAGTGCCAGAGGCCACCCAGGTTCAGGGGAGATACGGACCCACAGGTTACTGAGGATTGGATGGAGGCTGTGGTGAGAGTTTTCTAACTGGTAGAGACACTAGCAGGCCTCATGGTGATCCTTGCCACTATCCTTCTACAGGCAGCAGCAGGAATATGGTGGATCTTGATGCTCCAAGTCCATGAAGAGGTTACCCTTCTCTAGGAAGTCATTGAGAGCTTATTTCGGGAAAGGTTTGTCCCATTGACTCTTCGCGCAGTGCATATTCAGGAGCTACTTCATATGCAGTAGGGAATCATGACTATAGATCAGTACTCAGTGAGGTTCACAGACCTCTCACGTTACTCCACCTATATGGTGCGAGACCCATTCTTTAGGGCCCGGACCTTTGAGAAGGGACTCAGGCGGGAATCAGGGCTTCAATGATCTCACTCAGCATCCTGATGCAGGAGGGGGTGTTATAGAGATCCCTCATATGGGAGATTTTCCTTGTTGAGTAGTCTCCAATATCAAGATCCACCACCATTCGACACATAGCGGAGTCTTCTACAGCTGGAAGCATACAGATGTCGCAGAGGTCAAAGAGGACCAGACCCACAGGTGGACAACCCTATGATTCTGAGTCGGTTGTGCAGGGAAACCTATGTGGAGACAAACATGTCGGGAGTGGGTAGTGTTATGCATGCAGTGGGAAGGGCCACATGGCTCGTGACTGTCCGACCCTCCGTGCAGATGATCAGAAAACGGTCGAAGGACCGCCGAGGCAGAGATAAAGGTTCGACCGAGGAGGTTCACATGGAGCAGGCAGACATGGAAGAGGAGATGGTCATGCAGCTGGTGGTGGGTGAAGATTCAAGATATTACCACCACCACCACTAGGAGGTCCACCCCAACCGCAGGGAGCAGGTGGACATGGGAGAGATCAACTCCAAGCAGGTGAGGCCTACGATCATGGCTCTATGGAGATGATTAGAGGTACGATTTATGTCTATTACACCATATCTACAGTACTTATAGACACAGGTTCCAGTCATTATTTTATTTCCACTACCCTCGTTCGGATCTTGGAGATTCTGACGGAGCCTTTGGTTTGATCCTTACAGCTAGAGACTCATCCGGGAGAAGATTCGTTGATTATGCACTGGTGCCAACAGTGTGAGCTTACTCTAGGAGGCAATAGATTCAGTTGGGATCTCTTAGTAGCGGCGTTGAGGCCTTATGATGCCATCTTGGGTAAGGAAATGTTATCTATAATCAATGCACATATAGACTGTATTAGGCGCAAAGTGTGGTGTATCCACACAGATGGGACCAGTTTTACCTTCACCAGCAAGAAGGGATCCTTTGCAGTGCAGGATAGACTTACTCGGAGGATAGTGTAGTCAATCACTCATCAGTTGGATAGCCTTATCCACAGAGCTATTGATGTGGAGAGTCTGAGCTATCCTGTAGTGGTGGACCAGTACACGGATGTCTTCTCTGATGATGTTCTGAGTCTAACTCCTCACAGATAGGTGGACTTTTACATTGACATGTACCCTAAGACGACACTGATATCTGCACCAGCATATTAGATTGCTCCCATGGAGTTTCGTGAGCTGCGTGTACAACTAGAGGACTTGCAGGGGAAGGGATTCATCCGGCCTAGTGTTTCTCACTAGTCATCCCCAATTATATTCACCAAGAAGGCGGATGGGAGCTTGAGGATTTATGTGGACTATCGGAACCTGAATCAGGTGACCATGAAGAACAAGTACCCACTCCTAAGGATTGACGACCTATTTGATCAGATGAATGGAGAATAATGGTTCTCTAAGATAGACCTATGATCAGGCTATCACCAGCTCAGAGTATGAGATGAGGATGTGCAGAAGACGAATTTCACGTGTCGGTATGTCCATTTTGAGTTCTTATTTATGCCATTCGATGTAACCAATTCTCCAGCAGTGTTCATGGGACTCATGAACAATATCTTTCAGCCTTGCCTGGATTACATTGTCGTAGTCTTCATTGAAGACATTCTGATCTACTCAACTACTGAGGAGGAGCATGCCTATACTTTGCGGGTAGTACTGGACACACTCCGAGAGCACCAGCTTTATGGTAATCTCTTGAAGTGCCAGTTCTGGATTTGAGAGGTTCACTTTCTAGGACATGTCATCTCGGAGGATGGATTTGTAGTGGATCCAGCGAATATTAAGGCAGTACTTACTTGGGATCCACCCAAGAGTGTTAAGGAGGTACAGAGTTTCCTAGGTTTGGCTCGATACTATCAGAGATTCATGCCATATTTCTGCAGAGTTGCAGCACCACTATAAGACTTGAAAAAGAAGGGGCAACCCTTTGTGTGGTTGGAGAGATGCCCGCTGAGCTTTCAAGAGCTGAGGCAGAGGCTAACAAGTTCCCCCATCTCGAGGCTTCCATAGGAGGGCCTAGGGTATGTAGTCTACTACGACACATCAGGGAACAGACTCGGATGTCTCTTAATGTATGAGCGAGCAGTGATCGCTTATTGTTCTCGGCAGTTGAGACATCATGAGCATAACTACACAACCCATGACCTGGAGTTAGCAGTAGTGGTATTTTCCTTGAAGACGTGGTGAAACTATCTTATGGGTGAGCGTTTTACAGTGTACTCTGAACACAAGAGTCTTATGTATATCTTCTCCCAGAAGGACCTAAACCTGAGACAGAGACGTTGGCTTGAGTTCCCCTAGGATTATGAATTCGAGATAGTCTATACTCATTGGAAGGAAAACATTGTTGTAGATGAACTCGTCAGGAGATCTAGTATACAGCTATTAGGAGAGGCGATGGAGTAGCTAGACGCTTTAAAGATATGCTTTTTGGATAGAGATAGAGCAGCATTTCTATAGTCTCTTACAGTCACTCCCCCATTTCTTTATCAAGTCATGGAGGCGCAATGTGGGAATGCTGAATGTGAGGCACGATGTTCTTAGATATCCACAGGGCATGCACCTGATGTATTTTCTAAAGGTGGGGAGAACTTCATCCTCTTTAGAGGACGTACCATAGTACCAGTGTCACTTCAGGAGTAAGTGTTGAAGGAGTTCCACACATCCCCTCTAGCGGTACACCCATGAGTGGAGAAGATGTATCAGGACCTCCGACAATAGCACTGGTGGCCAGGAATAAAGAAAGAAGTTGTAGAGTTTGTCTCTCGGTGCCTCACTTGTCAGCATGTGAAGGCGGAGCATCAGGTACCAGCAGGATTGGTTCAGCCTTTGGAGGTCCTAGAGTGGAAGTGGGATGGGATATATAGGGACTTCGTGACAGGACTTCAATGTACATCCAGAAGACATGAATCTATCTGGGTGATCGTCGACCGACTCACCAAGTCAGCCCACTTCCTACCGATCAGAGAGCAGGGTTCAGTAGAGATCTTGTGACGCCTCTATGTGAAAGATATTTTACAGTTACATGGAATTCCCTTGAAGATTGTCTCTGATCATGATGCACATTTTACTTCTTGAGTATAGAAGGGGTTGCAGGATTCTTTCAGGATGTAGCTTCGTTTGATCACCGCCTTCCATCCTTAGACTTATAGTCAAACAGAGCGGACCATTCAGACCCTCGAGGACATGCTTCGTGCTTGTGTCCATTACTTCGGTCGTAGCTGGGAGGATCACTTACCTTTGGTAGATTTTTCATAAAACCACATCTATCACTCAACCATAGGGATAAAACCTTTTGATGTGTTGTACAGGCAACCTTGTAGATCACCTTTATGTTGGACTCACCCAGGGGATTCAGCACTCGTGGGACCAAAGATGGTACGGGCTACCACGGAGAAGGTGCAGATCATCTAAGAGCGGATGAAGACTGCACAGAGTAGGCAGAAGTCGTATGCCATCAGGAGACGGAGACCCCTAAATTTCAAGGATGGTGACCAAAACTTTCTAAGGGTCTCACCCTGAAGAGTTCTACAAAGATTTGGCCGAAGAAGCAAGTTTTCTCCGAGGTTCATCAGACCTTTTTAGGTCCTTAGAAGAGTTGGCGAGGTGGCATACCGCTTAGCTCTTCTACCTCAATTGCACCGGGTGCACGACGTCTTCCACGTATCCTAGATGCGGAGATACATGCACGAAGCTTCCCACATCATCGACCATGGTGAGCTACACATCGACGATGGGGTGTATTTTTTGGAGGTCCCAGTGGAGATTGAGGATTGACAGGAGCGGGTCCTTCGTGGATGGTCAATACCTCTTGTACGCGTTCGCTGGCAGCATGGGAACCTCCAGGAGAGCACATAGGAGCGGGAGGCTCATATGTGTGCTCAGTACCCCCACTTGTTTACCTAGATGGAATTGTGTCTTATGGATACGTAGAGCCCTAAGGTGGTCATAATGTAAAGACACAGAATTTCCATGTAATTTTTTTTAATTAAATGGGAATTTTACAAGTCCGTGAAAACTGACAGTGCGTGATTCCGAGACTCGGTGTGCCTAGAATGAATTTCTGAAATTTTGTTCGGGTACGTTCATTAAATGTACAAGAAAGTTTTTATAACTTTTGAAAAAGTTCTCGGAATTTAAATCTAAGAGCATCGTTGAACTCGCAACACCGGTACTCGCTTAAAGAGACTTTCACCTCGACGGTAGTTGGTCGAGGGTGAAAGTTAGTTTTTGGGTTTTTTGTGGAAGTAATAAAATAAAATAGTCACATAATTTATTTTATTTAACAACCCTTGGGGATGTTGGGAGGTGGGGTCCACCGAAACTAAACCTCCACCTGGAAGTTAGAAGTGGGGACCACCATACCTTAACCTCCCATGAGAGGTTATGGTGGTGGGGACCACCACATATTAACCACCCATGATAGGTTATGGTGGTAGGGACCACCCGAGGCCTAAACCTCTTGAACTCCCCTCTTAATTGGGGAGGAAACCTCTCGACCCCTCATTAATGTGGAGGAGCCTCTTGACTTCCTCCACATTAATTAATCCAATGCACCAATTTAAAATTTTCCAACCTAGATAATTGGCTTGCCCCCTTTTTAAAGTAAGTAACGAAGTCGTTAGAATTTAGGAAGGTTCCTAATAAATGAACCGTCATAAATTCCATGATCTTTACATACCTTCTCCTCTCTCCTATATATATGGAGCTTGGGAGGAGGATTTGGGATGGTTTCTCCAAGTGACAAAGCGCTAGTAAAGTGACGCGATGCCCAACACTTGAAGGTTTACGCTCTCCAACAAAGAATGTTTTGCCAAAGAAGAACGCCAACCTCCTTCAACCTTCTTCCTTGGGACTTCTTCTAACTAGGGACGTCCTCATCTATGGCAAATCAACATCCGCCTTATCGCACCAACATCAACCAACAATGAACAAGGTGGGGGGGGGGGGTTATTATCGAATTTGTGAATATTTTTGATTATTATCCTTGTTCATGGTTCATGATTAAATGTAGTGTCACTTGATACAACTCTAAACGCAGAGGGTGTGAGCCAAACTAACATGGATCGACCCCTCTGTCGATCTCCTTTGGTGTTCTTCACGATGGAGAAGGACAACAACCTATGAGACGAAGAACGAGAATGGTGGATGGCACCATCGCCGTCCGCAACAAAGGAAAAGACACACGGTACCTCTCTGTGGAACCGCCTCCCCGCCGCACCCTCGAGGCAACCCTGGCTGAGCCACACACTGTCGTGGCAGCCCCCGGCTGAGCCACCCGAGGCCTCCATGCGCCTCACATGCCCCGCGGCTCCACCGTCCGCGTGCCCTGTGACTTCACCGTCCATGAACCCCGTGACTTCTCCGTCCGCGCACCCCATGGACCCCGCGGCTCTGCCGTCCGCGTGCCCCACATGCCCTGCAGCCCCGTCGTCTTCGCGCCCCATGCCCCCATGGCTCCACCGTCCCCGAGCCCCGTGTGCCCCGCGGCCGGAATGTCAGCTCACTGCAGGTCCACCGCCTCATGGCCGGTCTGAACCCTCACAGTACCCTAAGGGTCGGGCCGCATTGCAGACTAGGCCAGATCAAATGGGTAGGGCTGGGTCATGCCGGGTCGGCCCGACTGGGTCGGACCGGACCCGGGCCCACTACGACCTATTTTACTTCCTTTGGCCATAACTTTGGCACTGTATGTCTGTTTGATGAACCGTCAGTGGCACTGGAAATCTTGGATCGTGATAGTACCTCTGAGTATTCCCCACTAGAGTTTGGGGTATAGTTGAGATATTGGTAGGTTGGATCGTGCACGAATCCAAACAGGCCCCCGGGACTAAAAGACTAATAACTCATAGACCGGGTGTCCAATTGACGCGCTGTCTGTTGAGTTGAGACTCTTATGATGTATCGTACCTTTGAGTTACTTCTTCTTGGGACTTCGTGATGGTTATAGTATTGAACTGTGGCTTGCGAAGTTCTTTCCCCGAGCGCGATATGTACGGAACCCGGTGACAGGCTGAGACCTAACGACTGCTGACCGTTTTGACTCGGAGTGACTCTTCTAGCCCAATGGGGAGTTCCTTGGTGTTGCGGTAGACCCACAGTGGGGAGATCCTCTGTGTGACACGACAGACCCATGGTGGGGAGTACCTCTGTGTGACACAGATGACCCATGATACTCGAAGGAGGAGTACCTCAGTAGGCCAAGGTTAGTGGGAAGTGCACATGGTGACGCGGAATGCCCAGTGTACTCGACAGAGGAGAAATTCTACAGCAGCTTAGGTGTTCGACAATGTGAATGGGGATGTTCTGTGATACTACCCCTAGAATAAAATATTGGTTTAGCTGAGTTAGTACTTCTATGTTTTCCTCATGATTGATATGGTTTATTTGATAACTTAGGTATATGCATTGGAATATACCTAAGTGGGGTTATCTATTGATTTCTTCATTGTGGTTTATCCAAGTTGGATTTTGTGAGACCATGAGGGTCTTGGGGTCACTACTGAGTATCGTTATACTCACCCCTGCACGGGTTATGCCCACACCTTGTTGTGTTTGATGTAGATGACGTACATCGCTGATTGAGGGCGAGAGTATCAGTACTGGACGGTACCCAGAGGTGGACCATACAGCATGTTGATACATGGAGGAGACGGCTTGATGAGGAGTTCTGAGGAGAAAATCTGTACCTACCCTTCAGGTAGGAACCTAGAGGATGTCCTAGTAGCTTTTTTCCTTTTTCCTCAATTGTACTTGTTCTTTCAGTTTCTTGTACTTTCCAGTTGGGATTGTATTCTGTCCCCTTTTTACTTACTATACTCACTTATTGGTTATACAGTTTACTCATGTTCGTATCTTTCTATGTGTGTTTATAGGTTATAAAGTTAATGACTTCCTAGTTTTAGGGAATTACACCTTAGGTGCTAGTCGCCATCCCCTGGCCTATAGAAGGTGGGCTTGGGGTAGTCACGACACGGGCCCCAGGGGACAGGTCGTGACACTTAAACTTTCATGAGGAATAGACTATAAGCATGTTATTTTTCATAAAAAACATCTTGATCCCTTCTTAGATGGATCTATATACATTACAAACCTTCTCCACTATAGGGTAATGTAGGCACAGGCACACTAACCAATATTCACTTCAATTATTTGAAATTTTCCTCACATTTTTCTATCCAGAGGAACTTCACACCCTTCCATGTTAACTTGGTTAGAGGATTATATAGTCGTGATAAATTCTCCACAAACTATCGATAATATCCATCTAAACCAAGAAATATATGGATCTTGGTCATAATGGTAGGTCTAGGATAGCTTTTAATAGTCACATTCTTTGACGGATCTACTACAATACCATATCTTGAGATTATGTGACCCAAAAATGAAACCTTCTCCAGCCAAAATTCACACTTGGTAAATTTTTCACGCAACTTATCCTTCCTAAGGGTCTTTAATACAATTCTCAAGTGATCTTCAAGCACTTACTTTTTCTTTGAATAGATAATAACATCATCTATAAAGACTACCACAAATTGGTTGAGGTAATCTATAAATACATTATTCATTAAATTAATGACGATAGCTGGGTAATTAGTGAGACTAATATGCATCACTATATATTCATATTGACCATACATTGTACGAAATAATGTCTTAGGCATATCCTCCTTCTTGACCCTCAATTAATGATATCCCGAATGAAGGTCAATATAGGAAAAGTATTGAACTCTGTGTAGTTGATCAAACAAGTCATCAATAAGGGGAAGATGATACTTGTTCTTGATTTTGATCTTGTTCAACTCTTGATAATCAATGTAGATATGCATTGATCCATCTTTCTTCTTTACAAAAAGAATTGGTGCACCCCAAGTGGACACATTTGGCCCAATGAATCCCTTATAGATGTTTTCTTAGAGTTACATATTTAATTCCTACAACTCAATTGGGGCCATTCTATAAGGAGTCTTTGAAATTGGTGTGGAACCAGGTACAAGTTCTATCAAGAACTCAACATCACGTTTTGGTGGAAGTCTAGGAAACTCTTCTGGACATACATCCAAAAAATCATGAATAACAGGAATATGATCAATGTCGACCATCTCCCCAACCATTTGAGATAAACAACCCTTTTGAATGGAAATTAAGACCCATACACTGGATGTAATATCCACAAGAGGTTCAGATGTATCATCACTGTTTCCCTCAGATTTCGGGGATGATCTCCTTTGATGGGAGGTTCAAACATTCTGATCGGCTTCTAACGGGTTTCTTCATAGAACCATAAACATCCAATGATTCCACATCCATTTGGACCTACTTTCCAAAGGTAGGTGCTCATTAGTTTGTGGACTGATGAGGTTTAGGAATTTTCATTGGTCTAGAGGATGAGAGGTCGGACTCGTCACACCTTTTTTAGGGGAATTGTTGTCTACTACGGGACTCTCTTTATAGATTTAAGTTATGTTTGTGAATCCTTATTACATTACCAAGTATAAAATGATTTTTTCTTTAGATTTGACCATCAATTATTGATATGTAGGAAATTTAGAGAATCTTTTATATGTATTCGAGGTTCTTCGTCGATAGAGAATCATTTGTATTTATTAGAGATTCTTGGTCAATGGTACCCTTAGACACATTTATATAGAAGTATCATGGTCATTATGATGACCATTCTAGTTTTAAAGCCACTCAGTGGCGCAGTTGAAGTTTATTTTCATTCAGAAGGACATGGATTATTTCAGAGTTGGGATCGAACCCACAGATGGGCTACCTACGTACCCTTTGTTTAGAAAAGGAATCAGAACCCACGTAATTCAAGTAAGGGAGTATGATGTTTATGATTGATGGATCAAAGAAGGATGTCATAATTACTTTTACACTCTAAGCTAACGTAATTCATGCTCGGTGTGAGAAACAAGAGGTATTGGTAAAAAATTAAACAATTGTGCCATGAAAGATGCAATCATAAGAAATAATGTGGGGCTTATGTATGTATGACTGCCCAGATAAATGAAAGGTTAGGATTTACTTTAGGGAATAAATACAGGAGCATGGTCCATAAAGGTATATGTTCTTTATGGAGATTTTGAATACTCTAACTTGGGGATTAATCCTGAAAGGGAGGTCCAAATTCGGAGAGGACTTATGATTTGGGTTTTACTCTTGAAAAGGAATCCCAAATCAAAGGTAAATTGGGACTGGTTAAGAGAATTATGATTGGGGCTTACTCCGGAAAAGGAGGCCCAGGTTAAGAGACTTAAAAAATAAGGGATTTGGGGCTTACTCCTGAAAAGGATGCCCAAATTAGGGGACTGGGGCTTATTCCTAAAAAGGAGGCCCAGGTTAACGAGGACTTGGGGCTTACTCCTAAAGAGGATGCCCAGATTTGAGAATGATGATCGGGGCTTACTCCTAAGGAGGATGCCCAGATTTGAGAATTATGACTGGGGCTTATTCCGGAAAAGGAGGCCCAGGTTAGGGGATCTCTCATCTTAAAGGATGAGGTTGAATGAATGAAATCTCAATCTTTAGTGACATAAAGATTTGTAAATCACTAGGTTTTGAGATATTTTCCACATAATTCCTTTCATATAAGGAAGTAAAATCAAGAAATCATGCCCTAAATGGATTTGAAGAGTGTCTTGAAGACTGAATCTTGAAAGATGGAATAGCATAAGAGGGGTGAAATGGGAAATAAGGGCACCCAAAATGGCAGTGGAACGCAATTCCTGGCAGGCGTGCAGGTACTGCGTGGGCGCGCAAGTCCTGGTTGCGCAGGTATTTTTACGCGACATATGGGGTACTTGCACGATGTTTTAACCAGCAGGGTAATACTTGAGCGACTCTTGATTAAAGCCTTTAGAATCCTCCTGAGGTTCTTCCAAAAGAGGGGTGCGCAAGTTATATTGAAGGAGTAAGGTGGCGCGCAAGTGTGGCCTTTTCCCTTAAGGGTTGGCCACTCAGGCACACAAGTGTTGATGAGTTTCAACACTTAGGCCATCCTCCCCCTCTTTTGATCTTCCGTTCTAGGTGAGAAATTACCTTAGAAGTGCTTCGGAAGCTTTGATAAGAGACTAGGGAGCTGGGAGCTCGAATATGGGTTTCTAGAAAAAAAATCCTCTTTAAATGGGGGGCCCACAGGGTCTATTTATAGGCAGGAGAAGTCCCCGGGCAGTTATCACTTAGGTCGTGCAAGTCACTTGCGCGACCAACTTCGGCGCGCAGGTGTACTTGCGCGACCATTGCGGCGCGCAAGTGTACTTGCGCGACCTTTGTAGAACTTGTGCGACCCTTGTGCAATATTCTTCTTATTCCTTCCTTTGTCAATTTTTGATATTTGTCCAAAGGTTGAATCACTTTGAGCTAAGATATTCCCATTTTCCAATATTTAGACTCTGTGACCAAAGGAGTGTCAACAAAAGTCCCCCCTCAGAGTTGGATCTGGAGAGAAAAGTGGATTTGACTCTGAGGAAAAATGAGAAATCATGGGTCTTTGTGGTTATTGGCAGTTTAAAGTCATGCATGTTGGACATAAAAAGGCTATTGTTTAAGTTCGAAATAGATTTGACCGAAATGGATTAGAATTGACTCAATTCCTTGATAACTCATCTGAAAACATAGTACCATACTCAAGAATGAGGGAAAATATGTAAACTATAACTTAAGAATATTTGAACCTGAGGAATGATATGAAAAAGAGCTAAAATGCATTAGAAGAATTAGTGTCCAGTAATGAAGTTACCATTATTTAAAAAACCTGTTAGGGGGTTGAATTATGCAGGGCCACCTAAGGGAATTGGCTACATAGTCAAATAAATAGTATCTTTTGGCTAACAATTCTGTTATGTAGACTGTTTATGCAAGGCCTCCTATGGGCACGTGCTTCATAGTCAGGAAAAAGAACTCTCAGAAATTTACTTTCCTAGTGCTAAAATCTAGTGAAAGTTTATGGAGATTCAAATCTTCCAAAGTATAGAGTTTGCTGTATGGAAAGAGGTACTTGAATATGGAGAAGATATTTCCAAACAAGATTATCGAAGAACTGGATGAATATCACTCCTATGAAGGTCTAACCCAAACTTAGGGAAGGAGAATATAAACCATAGACTTGAATACTTTCAGATCAAGAAAAAGGATATGGGACAAATATGTTAAGGATGGCTATTTTTGCAAATCCCTACATACTGTCAATTAAGACAAATAAGGACAAAAGAGGCATTCTTCCCAAGAATGAAGTTACCATTATTTAACAAACCCGTTAGGGGGTTTAATTATGCAGGGCCACCTAAGGGAATTGGCTGCATAGTAAAATAATAGTATCTTTTGGCTAACAAGTCTGTTATGTATACTGTTTATGCAAAGCCTCCTATGGGCACGTGCTGTATAGTCAGGCAAAAGAACTCTCAGAAGTTTGACATTTTTGTGACTATAAGTCATGAAAAGGGTTATGAGGGTCTGAAAATATTGAAGGTTAAGATTATGACACATAAATATGGATATTTTTTAATGTATACAGAGATACACAGATCAATGCTAACCATAATCATGTTGTGGCTGGGTCCTGAATTGAAATGTTGGACTTCACTACGTATCCCATAAGGATGAGAATCAAGCCATACGTAGTTCTTAAACTACAGTTTAACGTCGTGTGGGACAAAAGGATTATAGATCATAGTTTAGGTTCATAGATCATGGACCATTTTAAGAAATACACAGTGTGTGTTTTCATGGGGACTTTTCAGCCAAGGGACTGAAAGTGGAATTTGGGGTTAGGCCTAAAGACTTGGGGCTGGATTCGAGGGACACTCGAACGTTCCTACGTATCCCATAAGGATGGGAATCAAGCCCACATAGTTCTAGAAATACCCTTTGTACAAATTTGGTTCGTACAAATGAAGGGTGAAAGGGGACTTTAGTACAATGATGGTTTAACCCAAGATAAAAGGTTTGGGCATTGCCATGTATGCACGTAGTCTTTGAAATGAAACATGATTGAAAAATCAATGTAAATATTAGTTCCCTCTTAGGTGAGGGTATCAAAGAATATTGTAGTTTATTGTCATACTGGACAAAAATTTTGTATATTTTAACATCATATAATAAGGAAGAAAGTGAACCAATGTAAAGATATTGATTCTAGGGGCAGTTTCATGAATCAACATCGTATTAGATGGAGGTGAACCGATGTGAAGATATTGGTTTTGAGCTTGAACCTTGGGAGGTTGCCTACATACCCAGCCTAGAAGGAAAGGATCAAAGTCCATGTAGTTCAATTAAAGAATGAATTAATGATCAAGTTGTTCTTGGGGACAATGACCTAAAAAAATGTTGTTGGGACTTACACATGGTTAGCGGCCCCAAGAGAGTGTTATGGTTGAAGTTTGATATAAGCTCATGTGAGTGATACTCGGTGTGAGAAACAAGAGGTAGCAACAAACTTAATGATACATAGTTTAACGTCACGTAGGATGTATGAAGGGACTATGCAGTTTAAAGTCTTGCAGTTAGGACTATTGGTGCTGCACATGTTAGTGTCATGTAGCAGGGACAAAGTACATTTTAATGTCATGTAGGACGTATCACGGACCTTCTGTATAGTTTAGCGTCATGTAGTTAGGATGATGGGGACAATAGAGTTTAACGTCATGTTGGACGAAAGGGGGACTGTGTAGTTTAATGTCATGCAGTGAGGACAAAAGAGTACACCATTTATCGTCATGTTGGACGCATTGGGGATTTTTCCACATTTTAGCGTCATGTTGGACGAAAGTGCGAATAGTTTAAGTTCATATGCATGGAACGTGGATGGTGCAGTTTAATGTCATGCTGGACAAAAGTGTAGTTTAAGGTTATACATGACCTTTGATTATTATGTAGTTTAACGTCTTTCCGGACGTAGGGGACTTTTATATAGTTTAGCATCATGTAGTTAGGACGTCACAGTTTAACGTCTTTCTGGATGTAAAGGACTTGCAAATAGCTTAGGGTCATATGCATGGACTGTTGATGATGTAGTGTAAAGTCATACTAGACCATTGATGTAGTTTAAGGTCATACAGGGCCTAGTTGCAGTTTAAGGTCATACTGGACCATTTAGGGAACTTTTTCACAGTTTAATGTCGTGTGGGATGAAGTTGTAGTTTAAGGTCATACTGGACCATTGCTGTATAGTTTAACGTCATATATCAAGGATGAACTGGTGCTGCACAATTTAGTGTCATGTTGTAGGGACATGGTACATACTTTGCAGTTTATACAAAATACTTCTTCAAAAATCTGGCATTGGTTGGAGTAGTGATGATTTCTCCATCCATCGAGATTAATGAATAAGCTCCATTGGTGTAGACCCTATGTATTGAATAAGGTCCTTCCCATTTTGGCTCAAGTTTGGGAGGTTTCTTTCCTGGTATCATTGGAGTTATGAGAACTAATACCAATTCTCCTTGAGTGAATGAGCAAAGACGAACTTTTTTGTTAAAAGCTCGTGCTATTCGATTCTGATAGACTTCCAAGTGGTGCAAAGTGCACAATATTTTCTCATCTAACCATTCTAATTCATTCGATCGCTTTTGAGATTGGTCATCTGTAGATGATTGATCACAAATGGCAACTCTGAGTGAGGTTAGTTGAACTTCAATGGGAAAGATGGATTTCGTTCCATATACTAATGAATATGGAGTTGACCGAGTTGCAGTGCTGGTGGTAGTCCGATAAGCCCATAAGGCATGAAAGAGTTTATCAGTCCATGACCTCTTATCTTTATCCACCATCTTTTGCAGTATATTTGAAAGATTCTTGTTAAAGTCTTCTATCTAGCCGTTGGCCGTTGCATGATATCGAGATGAATGGTTGGATTTGATGTTGTATTCTTGATACAACTTCTTCACCTCGAATGAACAAAAATTGGTTCCATTGTCCGTCAATATGGTATGAGGGACACCAAATCGGGTAATGATGTTAGACCTGATGAAGCTAACAATGCATTTAGAACTGACTTCCTTGAGAGGTATTTCCTCTTCCCATTTGGAAAAGAAGTCAGTAGCAGAAAGAATGTACTTAAACTGCTTGGTCGTAGCCGTAGGGTAAGGTCCCACCACATCCATTCCCCATGTGGCAAATGGCCATGAGTATTTAGTTGTATGAAGAAACTCTAAAGTTTGATGAATGAAGTTGGCATGTACTTGGAATGAGTGACACTTCTTTGTGAAATTGACAAAATCTTGTATCATTGAAGGCCAAAAGTATCCAAGCCTTTGAATCTGATCAGACAGTCTATGTCCAAACTGGTGGGCACCACAGACTCCTGCATGCACTTATTTCATGATAACCATTTTTTCTTTACCATCAATGCATCTGAAGAGAACTCCATCAAAGCCACGTTTGTAGAGAATTTTCTCTAGGTGATCTGGGCTATCATAAAGAGTAAAATTAACCACACGTCGCCGAATTTGTTCTTTCTCAGCTCTATCAGGTGGAAGTGTTCCATTTTGAAGGTATTCCCTAATAGGTGACATACATCCTATAGTATGACCATACGGTTCAGTAATGGGACAAATTTCATTAATTTCCTCTGTTCTAATTCAAACATAAGGTGAAATTGCACGACGGTGGGCAATACTGATGGTTGTCTCGTCCCGATTTGGATCTGCCAGAGTTGTGGCTATATTATCCAATGCATCAGCTTGAGAATTTTGTGATCTTGGGACATAATAAAATGTCGGTTCCAAAGGGAATTCCGCCATTAACTCTCTGACATAATCATACAAAGGGATTAGTTCTTCTTTTCTGATGGCATAATCCCCATTGACTTGTTTGATTACCAGGTCTGAATCACCTTTAACCTTTAAGTGATTCACTTGTACTTGAAGTGCTAATTCCAAGCCTATGATGAGAGCTTGGTATTCCGCTTCATTATTGGTACCACCTTCCCACAATAAGAAGGAATAAGGTAACACTGCCTTTTCTGGAGAAATGAGCACAATTCCTAAGCCAACTTTGTTGAATTTAGGATTTTCCATTTTCCTCCCTGTTGGGATTCTGGAAGCACAATCAAAATACATTTCCCATGCCTGAGGACTTTCTTGAATATAGAAGACTTCCTCATCAGGGAGTTCAATATTTGAAGATGTATCTTCTACTGAAGGGTGTTCAGCCAGGAAATCAGCCAGAGCTTGGCCCTTTATCGCCTTTTGAGAAACATATTGAATGTCGAATTGCTGCAAAATAACTGCCCACCTTGCCAGACATCCTGTAAGCATTGGACGACTAAGGATAAATTTGAGTGGTTTATTGCGAGATACCAATTGGACCTCATTATGTTGTAGGTATTTTGTCTACTTCTGAACTGCAAAGATTAATGCCAGTAAGCACTTCTCAATACTTGAATACCGGGTATCTGCTTCAAGCATGGTTTGACTGAGATAGTAGAGACTGTTTTCATTCCCAACATCATTCTTTTGAGCAAGAAAGGCACCCAATGATCACTCTAGAGTTGTCACATAGAGGATAAGTGGTCTTCCTTCAACATGTGGCATGAGTACAGGTGGACTCAAGAGGTATTTCTTGAGAATATCAAATGCTTCTTGATATTCTTTATTCCACTGGTAAGTGACTCCCTTCTTCATCAATTTGGTGAAGGGTAAACTTTTTCCTGCCAAATTGGCAATGAAACGCCGAATATAGGCTAAGTGTCCCTAAATTCCTCTTAATTACTTCAAATTTTTAGGAGGTGACATACCAAGGATTGACTTGGTCTTCTCAGGATCGACTTCAATACCATGATGGCGTACAACAAAGCCGAGAAATTTTCCTGAGGTTACCCCAAAAGCACATTTTAAGGGGTTCATCTTCAAATTATGTTGTTGAAGCTTGCAAAATATGACTTCCAAATCAGCCAAGTGATTAGAACGTTTTTTGGATTTAAATACCAAATCATCTACATAGCATTCAACAAACTACCCTAAGAAGGGTTTGAAGATACTATGCATGGCACGCTGATAAGTTGCACCTGCATTCTTTAAGCCAAAGGGCATTACCCAGTAGCAAAACACACCCTGAGGGGATCTGAAGGCTATAGATTCCTCTTCCTCTGGGGACATTTAGATATGATTATATCCGGAATATCCATCTATGAAGGAAAGTGCTTCATAGCCAGCTATTGCATCAATTAGAAGTTCTGTAATCGGAACTGGGAAATCATCCTTAGGACAATTCCGATTAAGATCTCTGAAATTGATGCAAACTCTAATTTGTCCGTTCTTTTTCTTTACAGGGATAATATTAGCCAACCATTTGGGATATTTAACTTCTCTGGCGAAGTTAACTTTGATAAGATTATCCACTTCAGCTTCAATTTTGGAAGCAGAAGTTGGGTGTGTTCTTCTCGCGGCTTGCTTAAATCCTCGATGTTATTCTAGTAAACCCAAATGATGAGTAGCAACATCAGGATCAAGCCCAGGAATTTCTGTATTGTTCCAAGAAAATATATCTCTATTTTGCTTTAGAAAAGAAATATACATCTCTTGCTCTTCAAGAGTCATGGCCGCACTGATTAAACTGGGGTGTGGATCTTCTTTTGTACCCAGATTTATTTCTCTGAGTTCATCCACAGTGGTAGAGATACCCTCTTCAAATGCTGGAGGAGCATCTCTGACATCTTCCTCTTCTTCTTTATCATGTGTTATTTATTCCTTTTCTACTTTCATAGTAGATGATAAAGTATAATTCTCATGATCCGAAGAGATGTCAAAATTTGCATATCTTGAAGAAGAAGCTTCCATTTCCGACCCGCTTGATGATGAAGTGTCTTCTTTGGGTAATAAAGAGGAGATGATGGATTCAGAATCGACATCATTGTTCACCTCTGATGTTGCTATAACTTCTTCTGGCCTAATTGGCGAAGCATAGACTTGATGGATTTCAGCAGATGAAATTAAGATGTCACCATTTGTACTTTCATCACTGCTTGGTAGATTACCAATTTCTCCCAAGTTGTCTGGATCGATTTCCATAATTGACATTATTGATCTTTCCATAAGAGTATTTTGATTTGAGTCTATCTTGTCAATTTGACTGATAGGCAACACATAATCTATACTCACATGTGTAAATGGATTTACTGGAATTTTTTCCAATCCATATGGAGCATTAACTTTGGTAATCTCCTTTGTTATGGATTTCTCCCTTTGCTTCATGTGATAGAATTCCGCCTCAATGTATTGTGACTAATATATCTTGAACGGAGCCTTATCACCGTAAAATGTCCCAACTTGACCATCGAAACAATATTTGAGACATTAATGGTATGATGAAGAGATAGCTGCATGTTGATGTATCCACGGTCTTCCATGCAAGATGTTGAAGGCTGAGTCTTGATCAACAACCATGAAATCTGAATTAGATACAAGACCTCCAAACTGAGTTCTGAGTGTAACCTCACCCAGTGGTTTTTGTTCATTTTTATTATATCCTTGTAACATCATGGTAGAAGGAGATAAATCAGATTCCATGAGGCCCAGTCGACGAAGTGTACGGATGGGCATGAGGTTGACTCATGAACCATTGTCAGTGAAAACTCTTCAAACATCCATGTCATTGACCTTGCCAGACAAGTACAATGGTCTAATATGTCCATGCACAACATCATCTTCATCTTCACCAGTAAAAGATATTATTGCATGGCATTCTGCAAGATTATTCTCTATGTGATAGACTTCAGCTGCAGCAATTTCAGTTTCAAACTCCTAAGGGATTGACAAAGCCTTGATGAGTGCTTCCCGAAGATCTTTTGATAGATTCAGAGCATCCATAATTGATAACATGGATGGCCCTTGGGCCAAGTGTTTCAATATATCATACTTTTGATCCAGAGGTCTGTGTTTCCCAATAGGAATATGTGGTTTAGCAGGTACCTTGGAAGCAGATGCTTTGGAAGTTGATGCATCTTGTATTGGGATAGGAGTTGGAAGTATTCCTGGTTTTGGAAGATTAGACCGATTAGATCCATTTACTTGCTGAGAGGAAGAAGATGGAACCTTCAACCGGTCTTCAAAAATAACTGTACCAGGACTGAATTTTATATTGGTAGAAGAACTTTCTTGTTCTTGCTGGGCTCGCTGAAGGTCTCTACCATGAGTTTCTGTCGTGTACACA
Organism: Viscum album; assembly: GCA_963277665.1. Classification (NCBI taxonomy): domain Eukaryota; kingdom Viridiplantae; phylum Streptophyta; class Magnoliopsida; order Santalales; family Viscaceae; genus Viscum; species Viscum album. Next base: position 564,284,909 of record OY728153.1, on the reverse strand, counting down.
GTTCTAACAGGGGTAGAATTGGAATAGTGGCTTCTAAAAGATCCACGTCTTCCCCTGTATCCTGAGCCCCTAGAACGTCCTCTAATTCCTCTGTTTGATAAAGGGAATTCAGGCTCATTGAAATTGAAACTTTGACTGGAATATGGATATGTTAATTGAATCATATTAACAGAACCAAAGATTAACTCTTCGTCTGATGAAGACTCTGCATGATTAGCCTGTTTAGGCTATGTCGTTTGGTGGGGCGGTGCTCGTGGATTTGAATTAGATGGGATGAAGTCTGCCAAAGTCAAAGACAACTTAGGATTTGACACATACTCATCTTCTTCTGATTCTTTTTATTTCATTGAATCATGTCGTTTCATTGAGGACTTTCCCTCTGACGAAGAGGGTTTTTCCGCAACATTCATGGAAGAAGACACAATTGGTTTATTTAATTGTGTTCGCAAAATAGCATGAGTTCGATTGATTGTCTTTCTGACCATCCAATCGTCATACTTATGTGCATTTTTGCTTTTGACTTCTTTCCATTCACCTTCCTCCTCTGGAACTGTTGTAGTGAAACATGCTACCTGGGATGAGGATCCTTTCAATGTGACTTGTCACGAGTCGACCATCTTTTACAGGAGGTCTTTGAATACGAAACACTCCTGGATGGGATTCCCCAACATTTGATGAAAAGGGAAATAATTAGGACGGTATTCATCTCCTTTCTTGTTTGGCCTCTTGGGTATTGGCAATTGAACCAAATTTTTTTCCAGAGCTGAAATAAAATAACCATGAACTTGTTCATTTCGGAAAGAGTATGTTTTTCTCTTCAGATCCGCAAATTGTTTTCATCTTTGATCTTTTTGATCATCTGGAAGAAAAGGCCTTTGTTGTTGGCGCTCAAAAGGTGGATCCCTTCAAGAATATGAAGGTTTTGAGGTAGAAACAGGTACAGGTGCCTTTTTAAGTATAACTGTAGCAGTTTCTGCTTTACCCATTCTCCTTCCTGGAGCTGATGGAATTACACGAGATTTAGCCTTATCCTATATAAGGGAATCTTCAATCTGCTGATCGATTGAAGTAAGGTCTCGAAACCCTCCTGTGTTTTTCACAGGGATTAATGGTGTGTGTAATTCGTCACACAAATTTTAAACACAGATTGGCAACAATTCTTCTTGAGGGAGTGCTAAACTCAAGGAATATGTTAATCCCTTCCATCGAGCAATGAAATCAGAGACCCTTTCATTCTCCCTTTTTCTTACAGTTTGTATGATCGAAAACTGTTGTCTTTGGAAAAGTTGAGCTGAACTGAAGGAGGAATTTTTGGTGACGATCCTCCCATCCAGTAATTGACTGGGATTGCAAGATTGTATACCAAAAAAAGTTGGTCCTTGCAAGGTTCTCATGAAGCATCTGAGTTTCACTACTTCTTGCTGCTCCGGAGTTCCCATCATAGGATCACAACAAGACACGTAATGTGTCAAATTTTGTTCAGGATCACCTAATCCATTGAAAATAGGGAATACAGGGTTCCCAAAACTGGATGGAGGAGAAATTGAATCTACCCATTCAGGGTAAACAATATTTTCTGGTTGAACTTGATCAAGTTTCCCTTACATAGTTTCTAACCGAGCTGTTAATGACTCAATAGTAGTTATTAACTTTTGAGAAACATCCTGTTGAACTTGGACTTGGGTAGGTGCAATGACTGGAGCTTGGAAAGATGTGGTGATTGGTGATGCGACTGATGGTAGCACTACCAACTGTTGTTGCACTTGACCCATAGGATTAGACCTATGAGGGTGTACTGAGAGAGGAGGATATTCTTGATCCATCTCAGTAGCTCCAACAAATTCCTTTGGCTGACTGACTCCAGCATGCTTAAGAAGAAGACTACTCTGAAGTAGTTCTGCATTCAACCTTCTTAATTCCTTCATTTCTTCCTCCTGTTATGCAAACCTTTTCTCTAGTGATCGTGATTTACCTTCTCCCAAGGAAGGATATGTAACCTGGTTCTTTCCCTTTCCATTGTTGGATCCTTTTCGGAGAGGGGGAAGTGGGTTACTCGAAGTATTACCTAGGTTCTGAGTAATCCTTTGACTTCGTGTACACACACCTTCTTCATTTGTGTCGGTGTGTACATCTTCTTGAGCAGGAATCTCTTCATCTGAATCCCCTGAGTGAGCCTCAACTGGTGGATCAGCAACAACGACATTGATGAAATTGATTGATGCATAACTCATCGCATCCCTTCTATCAGCATTTCTGTGATATTTTCTTCTTCCATGTCTTTGATGAGACATTGCCTTTTGTTGATTCGATCCCTCAGGAACTTTTTGATGAAACGTAATTTGGAGGTAATCTCCGTATAATTTGGCTCTTCACTCCTCTTGAGGTTTCCTCCCCAATTGATAAAAGACCGACTTTCTCTGAGTAGGGGATTGATGATTTGAAAAAGTACCTAGTCCAGTGGACTGGTGCTGTTCCTACTGTTCTCACTCAACTCCTCGAATCCTATTTGTTGATTCTGAGGGTTGGTTTAAAAGAGTCCCCTGTCTGGCGAGCTGGGGTGGTTCTTGACATGTTATGTTTGATACTTTCTTGAAAGTCCTTCTGATCTAGCAAACCTTAGTCCGGAAATTAGCTGGATGCATTAACCTGTATCCTCTTTTATCATCTGGTTCAAAAGTCCTTTAGATGATTTCTGACACTTCTATCACTTGGTGACATGCCTGCTCCAAACGAGAGGCATGTTTAATATTCTCGTTTGCTTGATGCAAGAGTAATTCAACAATGTGTTCTCTGTATTCTTGATTTTGAGAGGAACTAGTTGAAGCCTGTTCTTGGGAAATCATTTGATTACAAACAAATCCCATTGACTGTGGCCGGTTATGGGAAATAACATTGCGTGAGACCATTTTCGGCGGGCTTTGTTGACTGGAGAGAACCATGAAATGCAGTGCTTCATGAACGCCCCATCCTCTGACACGAATACCAGATGGGGAATTGGCAATTAACTGACGCAATCTTCTTAGTGCTCCAAGGCATGAACGTTGAAGGGATCTCTGCTACTTTTCAGCCTTCAGATATCGAGAGACTGATAGAGACGCCAAATCAATCTGACGTTGTAACCCTTATATTATCTTGAGATGATTTTAAGATTAATCATAAGATAATACTTTATTTTTCAACTGAAAAAGAGTTTTCCATATGTTGAGATGAATATCATGAATTTCATCTTCTTTCAACATTTCTGGAATATTATACTGAGAGTCAGCCAAAGGCCAAAACATGACTGGCACTTCACCTTTCGCCAGTTGTTTTCTCATGATCATCATTTCCTCTTTGTCATTTGATGAAGATTCTTCTACCTGATTTGACCAGAGTTGGTGTTTCCTTGTTTCTTCATTGGATTCAACGGGATTGGCAGAGAAATCATTGATAAAACTAGAAGATGCATGACTTAGGGGTGGTTCGGAGAATGACCAACACCCTGGGCTATCTTCTGATTGAGAAAGTATTTCACCTGCTAGCGATGAAGCTTCAGACATGACTGGTTTCGCATTTGCAAGTGCCTCAAGATAAGAGAGCTTTCTTGGCACTACATTGTTCACTGGAGCATTTTTCGGGCAATGTGCATTACTACTACGGAGAGGACTTTCACAGCGAAATTCATCATCATGGGGAGGACCACCATAATGGGTTACAGAAAAAGATAAGATCTCTTGCTCCTTGGTCTTCTGAACACACAGAGGGTTTATGTGGCTCTCATCTGAAGATGAAACTTCGAGATCGACCGAATGGTCATGAATCAAGCCTTCATGAGGAAGTGTCTGTTGAAGTCATTCGGAATTAATGTTCCCACTATTGGGAAATGAGGGAGTAGAATCTTGAATTTCAACAGATAATTGTATGAGGGATTCAATAACTCCAGCATCGAGCAAAGCCTTATTACAGATTGGCTCTTGATCTCCTGACTGTGCTGGGCTGGTCTTTTTCTTAGACGCCTTCTTACTCACCTTGGAAACCACTTGTTGACGAACGTGGCTACTCTGAGTAGGTGTATATGCCTGATCAGGAAAGATGGGTAGGTTAAGCAGTCGATCTCTACTCAAATCAGGTGTATGTGCCTGACTTGGTTGTCCGTATGATATGGGGGAGTATGCCCAACAACCCTCTTGGACAGGAACAGATGTGTGTGTCTGTTCCGGAGCGAATTGTTGATGTGTCACTCCACTGGAAGGGATATATTTATGTGTCCTTCCCTAAGATGCTGTTGAAGTTGTTATAATATCCTGGCAGGCATCCAGAATATGAGTAGGGATTTTCTTCTACTCTTTCACCATTGATAGAATATGCTTGGTGACTTCAGCTGCCGGAACGGGAATATATGTCCATTCCGGGCTTGGAGCAGGTGTATGTGTCTGCTCCTGTCCTCATTTTCCTATCAGTGAATCCTGACAGTACTCAAGTGTGGGGGCAGAGAGTTGAGTCTGCCTCCTATTTGTTTTTGGGGCTTTCCGACTAACTTTTCCAAATGCTACCAAGCGAGACTGTTGGTAGGCTTGATTAATACCAGTAGGTGTATGTGCCTACTGATTGAACTTCGCCAAACGTGGTTGACGAGATCCATCATAAGTAGCCAGATGAGCCTGCTGACTAACTAATGATGTATAGACAGGTGTATGTTCATGCCTATAGTACTCCGCCGGAATTGCCTGGCGGGATTGGCGTGATGCTGCCAAACGAGTCTGTTGGACAGCAGAATTAAAATGGGCAGGTGTATGTGCCTGCCCATTGCTTGCCACCAAGTTAGGTTGGTGGACTTCTCCAGATATGGCAGAGATGAGTACCTGCTCACTGTTGACTGGATTCCGCCTCTGGTGGTTCGTCTTGCTTGCTCAGGTTTGAGGAACCTGAGCCGAATGCCTAGAGTCGGTACCCTCATCATGTTGAGGGCACACTACCGCACGAGTCTGGCGGCTATTGTTGGTGGGAGCCCTCAGTAAGGACTCCTATTTTTTGAATTAAGGTCTTGATGGACCTGCTCATTCACCTCCCCAAAATAAGGGAGCGAGTGGTGATTGTGTTTCGGGGATAACGACCCAAAACGGTTAAAGATGGTAGTCAGCACCGCCTACTTTTTGATCACTGGTCGTCATTGTCCGGACGACCGATGTGAGTTGTTCACTTGGAGGGCTTGTCGGGTAGCCTCCAGAGTTGGGATGGTACTGTGTTGACGGTACTCTTTAACCAGCGCATTTGATACCCCGCGTTGAAGACGCTGAATAGGTGATATCGTCCTTAGAATGGACGATGATCCAGCAGGAGTAGCAGCAGTGGCATTTGCAGCAGCAGTATTCACAGGTGTGAACTTGAGAGCAGCCATTCTAGAAATGCAGAAGATCTTGGAAAAGAGTGCCTGTTTGATATAACAGACGTAATCAAGATAAATTCAGCCACTACATCTTTTGGATGAGCACATTTGTCAATGATTTTTTTTGTCCCTCTCATTGAGTTTTAAATAGGGGCCTAAGAAATTGGTAAAAAATCATTTTAACTTGGTTAAGAATTCACGTTGGGTTCACCATTTTTGTTTCCCTCGGATTTCGGGGATGATCTCCTTTGATGGGAGGTTCAAACATTCTGATCGGTTTCTAACGGGTTTGTTCATAGAACCAGAAACATCCAATGATTCCACATCCATTCGGACCTACTTTCCAAAGGTAGGTGCTCATTAGTTTGTGGACTGATTTGGCTTAAGAATTTTCATTGGTCAAGAGGATGGGAGGTCGGACTCATCACACCTTTTTTAGGGGAATTATTGTCTACTCCGGGACTCTCTTTATAGATTTAAGTTATGTTTGTGAATCCTTATTACATTACCAAGTATAAAATGAGTTTTCCTTTAGATTTGAAAATCAATGATCGATATGTAGGAAATTTAGAGAATCTTTTATATGTATTCGAGTTTCTTCATCGATAGAGAATCATCTGTATTTATTAGAGATTCTTGGTCAATGGTACCCTTCGACACATTTATATAGAAGTATCTTGGTCATTATTATGACCATGCTGGTTTTAAAGCCACTCAGTGGGGCACTTGAAGTTTATTGTCATTCAGAAGGACATGGATTATTTCAGAATTGGGATCTAACCCTCAGATGGGCTACCTACATATCCTTTTTTTAGAAAAGGAATCAGAATCCACGTAGTTCGAGTAAGGGAGTATGATGTTTATTATTGATGGCTCAAAGAACGATTTCATAATTACTTTTACACTCTTAACTCACGTAAGTCATGCTCGGTGTGAGAAACAAGAGGTATTGGTAAAAAATTAAACAATTGTGCCATGAAATATGCAATCATAAGAAATAATGTGGGGATTACGTATGTATGACTGCCCAGATAAATGAAAGGTTAGGATTTACTTTAGGGAAGAAATCCAGGAGCAGGGTCCATAAAGGTATATGTGCTTTATGGAGATTTTTAATACTCTAACTTGGGGCTTAATCCTGAAAGGGAGGCCCAAATTAGGAGAGGACTTATGATTTGGGTTTTACTCCTTAAAAGGAATCCCAGATCAATGGTAAATTGGGACTGGTTAAGAGAATTATGACTGGGGCTTACTCCTGAAAAGGAGGCCCAGGTTAAGAGACTTAAAAAAATAAGGTATTTGGGGCTTACTCCTGAAGAGGATGCCCAAATTAGGGGACTGGGGCTTATTCCGGAAAAGGAGGCCCAGGTTAATGAGGACTTGGGGCTTACTCCTAAGGAGGATGCCTAGATTTGAGAATGATGACCGAGGCTTACTCCTAAGGAGGATGCCCAGATTTGAGAATTATGACTGGGGCTTATTCCTAAAAAGGAGGCCCAGGTTAGGGGAACTCTCATCTTAAAGGATGAGGTTGAATGAATGAAATCTCAATATTTAGTGACATAAAGATGTGTAAATCACTAGGTTTTGAGAGATTTTCCACAGAATTCCTTTCAGATAAGGAAGTAAAATCAAGAAATCATGCCATAAATGGCTTTGAAGAGTGTCTTGAAGATTGAATCTTGAAAGATGGAATAGCATAAGAGGGATGAAATGGGCAAGAAGGGCACCCAAAAAGGCAGGGGCGCGCAAGTCCTGGCAGGCGCGCAGGTACTACGTGGGCGCGCAAGTCCTGGTCGCGCAGGTATTCTTGCGTAACATATGGGGTACTTGCACGATGTTTTAACCAGCAGGGTAATACTTGAGCGACTCTTGATTAAAGCCTTTAGAATCCTCCTGAGGTTCTTCCAGAAGAGGGGTGCGCAAGTTCTATTGAAGGAGTAAGGCGGCGCACAAGTGTGGCCTTTTCCCTTAAGGGTCGGCCACTCAGGTGCACAAGTTTTGATGAGTTTCAACACTTAGTCCTTCCTCCCCCTCTTTAGATCTTCCGTTCTAGGTAAAAAATTACCTTAGAAGTGCTTCGGAAGCTTTGAGAAGAGACTAGGGCGCCAGGAGCTCAAATATGGGTTTCTGAAAAAAAAAATCCTCTTTAAATGGGGGGCCCACAGGGTCTATTTATAGGCAGGAGAAGACCTCGGGCGGTTATCACTTAGGTCGCACAAGTGACTTGCGCGACCAACTTCAGCGTGCAGGTGTACTTGCGCGACCATTGTGGCGTGCAAGTGTACTTGCGCGACCTTTTTAGAACTTGTGCGACCCTTGTGCAATATTCTTCTTATTCCTTCCTTTGTCAATTTTTGATATTTGTCCAAAGTTTGAATCACTTTGACCTAAGATATTCCCCTTTTCCAATCATTAGACTCTGTGACCAAAGGAGTGTCAACAATCACATTGATGGATGATCGTAGGAGGATTTGAAATATTAAACGAAACTTCCCTTCCATGACAATAGATGTTGGATTTATGAAAAGAAATCAAATTCAATCCTACAATGACATCAAATTTGACCAAATGAATAATGAAATTATTTCCAGGAAGCTAATTTCCACAAACTTAAACCAAATAGGAATCATAAACATCATATGAAATAATCGTACCATTAGGGTTTTTCACTACTAATTCCACATCAAATTATTTTGGAGGAATTTTAAAACCCTTATAAAATTATTTAGATATGAAAGAGTGGGTAGATTCAAAATCAAATCTAGCATTATAAGTTCACGAGTTGATTGTAAGTGTACCTTTCATCACATCGTTATCATACCCCTCATAAAAAATAGTGATTTCATGAGTTTTCCCCTTATCACTCAGCATAAGAGGTTTCAAACATCGATCATCATCACTAAACATTGGGTTTGGGAAATTGTGATCCTAATTCCCATTCACCTTACACCTATAGCACTGAATAGTGAGAGGTGCATTATATGCACCTTTTTCTAAATTAGCATTTTGGGTAATCATATTCCTATCACCTTGAAAATCAATTTCATGATGTACTTCCCTTCCACACTTAACACTTTTATTATACCCCCTAAGGAAATTTACTCCATTATTTTTCCCACACATAGATATTAAAGGAATGTTCAAAATCCGTTCTCCATGGTTCTTAGAGTTTCCTTTTAACTACATATTCTAATTCTTTTCAAATCCATGTGATTGATACATGACTCCCACCTCCATTTCAACCTTGATTTCATAAAACACAATGTTTTTGTAGCTACAAAAGTATCTTATTTCTAACACCCTTTTGCGACTTGGAATTAAATTACAAAATAACCTCTCAACATTAATTTAGGTTTGGATGATAGTTCCTGAAGAGTACCTCACAAGTCTCATCAAATTATCCTCATAGGTACAAACCAACTCTTCATCCATTTTCTTCAACTCAAGGAACTCTTTCTCCATCATGGTTTAAATAATTATAGGAAATTACTTATTGAAAAATATGTTCTTGAACTCTTACCAAAGCATGGATTCAATCTCATCATGTTACCTCAAATTAATTATTAGAGTCCACCACTGATTTGATTCTCCTTCCAAGCGATAAACAACAAGAATGACTTTCTCATGCTCCAAAAACTTAAGAGGGGAATAATTCTTTAGTGGTATCAATACATTTTTCAGCAGAAGTGGATTAGGATACCCTCTGAAATAAGGTTTATGTTGCCTCATGAAAGACTCAATAGAATGGTGTTCCCTGTTTTTCTCATTTGTAAGTCCACCATTATTCATAGATTTAGAAAATTGTGTGAGCATATCAACAAGGTTTTTCATCCCAACTCCCATAGTATTCAATTTCTCAGGAGGACAATCATTTCATTTTCCATGGAAATATCCATTAACTTGTTTCCTTCACGTTCTAGCCATTTACTAAAACCAAAATCATAGAGAAATAAATATTTATCATAATAAGGAACCACATAATCATGAAAAAATAACATATAGGATGTCTAAATTATGAAACCTTCCTTAATATATGACACCTTAGGTTTATCCTAGGTTATTATTAGACAAAATATACTTAAATCCTTAATAATGGTTCATGAAGAGTTTGTGAATTCCCAAATTATATCCCCTGGGAGTGTCAAAACAGGTGTGCAACAAGGCCTATTTTCATATACAAGATTACCCTGAGTAAATCCCATAATATCATATCTGATTTGTTAACCCTAGGTATATATGTTCTAGATCCACATCCACTTGTAGTATCCAGACATGGATGTACTTCTTGGAAACCACTCAGTCCATCATTTACCAAAATTTCAGGATATATTCTTATACATTTCTTAGTCCTTAGACTTATCCCTATACATGTTCTTTAGGGTTCTCACTAAGGTTTTTTCATTCTAGTTTCCAGTGGTTAACTATACATTTTCTCTGATACCAAAAATAGAGAAAATTTCTTTTCAAAATATAAAAATTACATAACATTTTTGGAATACTTAAACATTATACAAATAGATGCCCAAAGACCGTAGTTGGTATAATGCCTTTGGAAACATGGAAACATAAACACTGGTATATGAGTGAGCTACATTATCTCCCAATAGGTTAGTCACAATCATAACCCTTATTAGAAACATCAAACATAATACATATCTTAATAATGTAAGGAAGGAAACATAATAATGGATGAGATCAAATGCTCGGTAAGGGTAAACAATGGAGACATGTAAGAATAATCGCGATCATAAGGGTATGAGAACATGATCATGAAAATATAATATCATAACCTGCATATGAAATTTCATATACATGAATCCTGGAATAAATCATGGATGTTCGTAAGACATCAATAAAAAGTAAGTAAAAGACATAACACATGAAATAATAACATAGGATTAAGACATGGAATTGTGGAAACACATAAGAATATACCGATTTCCATAGTAGCCAAGGAATCAATGCCAAGACCATCTTAGTGGAAAAAGTCCTTTACTGAACTGGGTGAACCCTCATTCAAGCACTAGAGTACTTAACCGAGTAAACCCTAGTTCTAGAACTATACTACTAAATTGAGTAAACCCTCACTCCAACATTGTCTATATCATGAGATATTAATCTTTACCTAATGAACTGGAAGGAGATATAGTTCCCACCCATTACATAATGAAATCATTAATAAATGTTCCATTAGATCATAAAAGAAAATATAATAAACCATTAAACAAAATGGGTATCTTAAACATGGAAACATATCACAATATGTGGAAATATACAGGTTTCATAATCATTTAATCATAAAAAAACCCGTGAACAATATGGGTTTCAAATCATATACCTCGTCAAAGAGAAACAGGTTTCACAACATCATTCCATCAAAAAATAATCCATTCAAAGAAATAATATGAATGGAATCATTGAATAATTTTTCAATAATGGAATTATAAACATAAATGGATGTCATATTATATGGGAATAATTTTTTAAGTACTTTTAAAAACTCTTCTTGATGAAAATACCATTCCATCAATGAAAAATGATTCTTATAACATAAAACCTTTAAAAATCCCATTTTCTATAATAATAGATTCGAAAACATAAAAAGAAAAATTTGAAAACCATAAAACATTTTTAAAATCATTTTTCCTGTAAAATTTTCTTAATGGATCCTTTGAAAATATTTTTAAAAATATTTTTGAAAAAACGGTTTTTGAATACAATAGATTTCCGACTAAGGAGAGAGATGATCAGATTTCACTAAAGGAATTATCTTAAGTAAAAAAGAGAAGAAAATGGTACAAAATTTTTTGGATATATTTAATAAATATAGGATAAGTAATATAATGAATAATATATATATATTTCATAAAATTAAGCATAAACATAAACAATATCGAAAAATGATATGATTGTCCCAATACACTCTAATAACATGGTTACATGGGATCACACTATCCATGTAAGAAAATGAAATTAAATGAATCTTATGATGTCATGAAAATAATTATATTCATGACATAACATGTAAAATGTATGTATATACACCTCAAAAAAGAGTTTAGGTGCATAAAAAACATGATCCTCAAAGAAGGCAAATTGAGACAAAGTTGTTTTACCAATTTTGTTACTTTTGAAAGTTAAACCCCATTAATGAAGGATAAAAGAATGGATATGTGAATAACCATAAATTTAGGTATAAGATACATATTTTTAAATCATGTTAAGTACATACACCACAGTAAAGGAATGATTGGTGATCATAACATGAATCTCAATGAAATTAAAAGAGAGATGAAATTCCCCTTACCATGTGTCTTTACTCTCTCCATACTCGTAAAAGATCAATCTATAATAAATATAATTGATTTATAAATATTTTAAATAATTATATTATTATAAATAATACCATATATTATTTGATTAGGAATTTATTTTACCTTCTGGTTAACAATACTATGTTAATTTTTCACTTCGGGTAATATTTGCTTTGTTCTTTGCATGTGTCTTAATTTGTTATATTGTTGGTCCTTATACATATATCATGATTATAGAATGTATATAATGATATAAATTTCATTTATATGCATTATATTTATATTATAATAATTTATATCACAAATAAGGATGAATTGGAATACAACATTTATGGATATGGTAAGTCGTATGTACACATGAACACTGTTTCTGTTTTTACTTTTCATATTGAAAGAAAGTATATAAATGAAATATGTGTATATATATATATGTATGTATGTATATATATATATCACTATTATAGTATATTTAATATACCATATATATCATAGATGTTCATTAAAACCATCCATAATACATTCCATGTGGTGTGTGAACGAATCCCATCACTTTGGGGGGTGGTAGTCCATACTTACTCAAACGTGATTATCATATTAACACCCAGTGGATGGTAAAAATATGTCAATTAAAAACTGAATAAATAAGATTAAATACATAATAAATATAATATATTATATATATAAATAAATTGTCCATCATAATGTCCACCATGATTGACGGTAAGAGAGAAATGAACAATCATCGTTTCGTGAGGTAGCCGTTCTCCATACACAGAAACAGTATGTTCAACGTCGATTAGATGGAGGTGTGTATAAGTTTAGGTAATAACTGTTAAATAAAAACATCCTAGTATATTTTTTATATGGTTTTCATCACATAATATGGATATAAATATTTCTGAGGGGGTGGAGAAAGAAAATAAAGGAAAGGAGCTTGAGAGAAGATGTTATCTCTTAATCGGGTAACTCCTTTTGGTTTGTTCCAAAAAGAAGACTTGATCGGGTTTATGACCAAAGGGAGGCTTAAAGGTAGAATTTAGGATTGCTAGCAGGAAATTTTGGCGGGGATAATCTGAACATAAGTGGATTGAGAGGTGTGATGAATGGGTAGAATTGGTGGCCTTTTATAGGGAAGCAAAACGACTCACATGGAATTTTTAGAAATAAATTAGGTTTACACATATTATTTCATTAAAAGAAGTGTTAAATAACCAAAAAACTAACTAATGGATGGTTTATGGACTAAATATGGACATAAAACTGTTTTTGGAAAAGTTTTAGGTCATTTGGGCCCTTCATTTTAAGGTACAGTCCCTAATTAATCTTAATTTGGTCTTAACTAATGTGACTAATTTTAATCACTTTTACTAATAATTTTGGTCAAAAAATAAAATGGTATTATTAGACACTAAATATTATAATTAATAAAATTTTTCATGTTTTATTTTTGAAATTTTAATCAACGAAGCAACAAAATTAATATTAGTGTTAACTCCACAGATATGACGAAATAACAGGGTTTCAAAGTAGGAAAAATTTCATACGTTTGCAAAGATTTTATATTCAGTATGGAAGTGGAATTGATTATAATGAATTTAATTGTATTATTATATTTAATATTATTCTAATATGACCTTAAAACTAATTTATCATATAATTTATCATCAATAATTAATTAGACAAAAATGTATTTTTTAACTAAAAAGTGGTATTTTTCACTATTCAAAAAAATGAAGTTTGTCAGTAAAATCCCAAAAATTTACCCTAAGATAATTCCAACATTATGAATTCAAAAAATAAGTTTATATTTTAAAATTAAATTTATAAATGTGTCTAAATTTTTTTTAATTATTAGAATCAATTCATTCGAGAAAATGATGTTTTTAAATATAAAAAGGACTTTACCCAAAATCATATATTTTATTATCAATATGTTTTATTTATATAATAAATTTATAAAAAATATTTGAAATTTAGTTATTACTCTTAATATTAAAATTTCTAAACTCTAGATTATAATTTTTTTATTTAAATAATTAAAACATTAAAAGTATATATTTCATATAAACTCAGTGTTGCGTGTATCGTACACCAACTCAGTGTTGTGTGCATCATACGTGGAGTCGGTGTTGCATGTGACGTACTCAAAGTCATTCTTGTTTGTGAAAGGAATATTTGACTTAGTTACTTGAAATATATAAATCAAAATTTAAATTTATTCAAGAAAACAATCCCATAAAATTATGGGGTGTTACAATTGAATTGTAGGATATAGTCAATCATGATAGTTGAAAAGCTATCCATTGATAAAGAGATATTTTTGGATATATTAATGTTCAATCTAAGGGTTAAATTATATAAAATTCATTCATGATATTTTGGTGAATTTTACTATGTTATAAGATTATATAGTGATTTATCATGGTGATTAATGATATTTTGGGAGATGTTTCATTTGGTAGAAACATATGTAACCCTTAGGTTTAAAATGTGGTTTAACATAAAAGATTATTGGTGAATAATGAAATTGAATTGTTGAGGGTGTAATTTTAAAGCTATTATATCACCATTAAGGTGAAAACATTCTTTAATTTTGAGGTTACTTAGGATAATTGGGATATATGGTTTTTTATTTTTGGAATAATATAAGTTGAACCTTTGGTTTATTTGTATAAATTTTGGAGTAAAATGTTTTATTTATTCATATAAAGATTTAAATATATTGGATATTATCTTAAAATATACTAAAAGTTTTATTTTTAGTTAATATTTAAATATACTGGGAATATATTTTTATCCATTTGTGGATTATGTGAGCTATTAGAGGTTAATTTTACTGATTTAGACATAAAAAAGTTATCTTGAATACTCATTTTTTGGAGATAAAGATGAGATTATAGTGGAAATTGATTAAAGGATGAAATTATACTTGTAAAGTAAGTATATTTCCTTATGTTTTCAGTTCATATGGTAATTTAATTCCTCAACTATTGGAAAATTATCTTGAAACAAAAAAAATCATATTACATTCATTTCTGATAACACGATGGCCTTTTTTTAACTTATTAATTTATAGTCTTGTAGTCATTTTATTTATTATGATCATTATCTTTATTATGATAGAATCTATCTATCACCATACATAATTATTTGGATATTAATTCTTCCTATATTTCTATATTTTCAGTTCCCACTAATTTTCTTATATTTGGAAACCTAGTTACGTGTTTTTGCAGATGACCTTCATATTTCACTCTCACTCTTTTGAAGAGAAGTTTTTATTAACCCTTTTTATGATGTGGGTTTTAAAAAATGAAATTTTAAAATATCAAAACATTTATTACCAAGAACAATTTCATATTAAAAGGATTCAATTTATTAAAGAGTGGGGTTACTAAGAGCTTTTAGAAGAACACTATGTTCTATATCATATACAATATGCGACACTAAAACAAAAAAACAAAAAAAAATTATTATTTTTAACCATTATAACATTACACATGAAGTTTAGAGTATTAATATATGTAAATTAATTATTATATATATATATAAAGGTCCTAATAAATAAATATTTATTGATAAATTCTTAGGAATTAAGGGATTAATTTTTTACAAAGTCATTTTATTATTCAAAATATATTTTTCTTAAAAAATGGTTTTGGTATGGGAATATTATTATTAACATATATAACTTAAAGAATATTTTACTTTATAAAAATAATATCATTTTTAAATCATCATGTCAAAAATAACTTATATTGATTTTTTGATAAACTTTTGAAAAGTTCGTTTTTTCAATGAATAGTAAAAAATATTACTTTTTATTGAAAACGATATTTTTGTTTCAAGAATTAAAAATGTACCATTTTTTACTAATTAAATGTAAAATTAGTTCTGTTATACTATGAATATCTCAATTTTGTTCATTGGAATAAATTTTATTATTTAACTTTGTATAAAAACATTTTTATATATAAAAGGATTTTTAAAAAAAATTGTTTTTCATTGTGTTTTTAATTTTTATCTTAAGTTAATTTCTATGACTTTTATAAATTGAATCCAAAAAAATGATTCAATATTTGGAATCCATAGGTCCAAATTTGGTAAATAATACCCTTTTATTTAATATAAATAGTATCCTATGTAAACTTTTGTTACAATAGGAAAGGTAAAATTGGTTAATTATGGTCAAAACTAATTTGATAAGGCTTATTATTAATTTAAACATTTCTATTTATTTCATTGGATAGATATTTTTTTATAATCATCAAAAATTAAAAAAAAAATTATTTTTGACATTTAACATTGAATTTTACTAGTATTGAGAAATCAGCGGGGCAGGGCGGGGTAAAGAAAGATCGCGTGAGCTTCAGCCCATGAAGTATTTCCAATAATAGGGCACATATAGTGCAAAAAAAAAATTCAACCCGCCCCACCCCACATAATCCCACAACCTTCCCCACATTTTAAAAAATTATTCATTATATTCGTATAAATATTGTATTTTTCTCATTCCTAGAGGTAGTTTTGAGGAGAAGTATGGATTGATCATAACTTGTGTTTTAGGGGTAGTGTTGGAGCATTCATCAATGAGTTGATAGTGGAATAAGGTAATTATGATAGGGTGACAAACCATTCTGACATAGAGTAAGTGACTGATCGGTAAGGAGAAATGAATGACTATGTTAGTGGTATGGTAATGTGGTGGTGTGAATGGCTGAACCTATGAATGAACAATGACTCACTAGGTGGAAACCTATTTTAGAAGAGTTTTTTATGGTTACCCTAATAAATATGGTCCTTTCTAATTTTTGTAATAATAATATACATTAGTATAATAACAAAGATAAATAGTTAAAAATGTATTATTATTATTATAACTATTTTAGCATTGAAACAATGTGCAAGGGAGATGAGTCTAATTTTTATAGAGATGGGATGACACCTGATGTGAATATGGTTAATGATTATTATAATATCATATTAAAAAAGATACATATTTCCCAATTTAAAATTAAAATTTTAATGGATGATGAATTAGTGTAACCAATATAGTAAAAATTCTTATGTCATGTTTTAATCATGATTTTTTTTGTTAAAAAAAATAAAATGTTGAAGAAGCATATATTATAATTTTTTTAAAATCAGAACCATGGGAAAGCCTACATTTACATGGGATCAACCCACCAAAGCCCACACCCACCCGAGATCAACCCATCTTGGCCCACGCTCTTAATGATCAAAATTTTTTGGCCCTCCTCAACCCATATTTGCAGAGCCTGTGGTCCACGTACCTGTTTTGCATTACTAATTTTTACCTTTATAATATTTAAGTAAAAGATAAATTCAAAAATGTGACTTTAATTATTTTAATATATATAATAATTCATGATGGGGATAAATAAAACTTATGTTCGGTTTTAAATGTCTAATTTAAAAATTAATGAATTTTTTTACAATGGAAATTTATTTTTTAATTTTTAGTTATTAATTAATTGCCTTAAATGATTAAGAAACGCTCATATAGTGCTTATGAATGTAGAAAAAAATCAAGTAAATGATATTGAAAACTCTAAATGTAATATTTTATGGGTGAGTTAATGTGTACCATAAATTTTTAATATAAATATAAAATATTAAAATTTGTTTAAAGGTTCATTTTTGAATTCTGTTACTTTCATATTTTATTCAATGTAAAATTAAGTGAATAGTTATCAAAATGACATTTATAGTATTTTATGCTAAATATATTTTATTATATTATATGAAAATTATAAAAATATTTAAAGGGTAGAATTAGGATGATAAATGGTATAAAATTTCATACATTGGACTTTTTTTTATCTAATTTCTGCCTTATATGTAAAATTATAACCCTTTAATATTAAAAAAATCATTACCATGGTTAAGGTAAAAATTGGTTAACCAGGGGATTAAACCAAAATATAAGGTTTAAAATGATTTTTAAACCTATAAAAATTTTATTTTATGTATGTATTTAGACCATATATTCCTTAGATTAGAATCAATATAATTTTATAACAATTTTACATGAGTTTGACACATATTATATTATCATATTACATGTTTATCCAAAAATAAAATTAATGATATTTTATAATAACCAATATTTTTTAAATGATTTAAAATTAATTAAAATTTTATCATTGTAAAATTTAATATGATATGGTTAAAAATATAAACCATATTTCATTTATGATTCACTTGTCCTTTATGGTAAATTTATTTACAGCTAGAGTAAAGAATCATTGATATCGCAATAATTGTCAAAAGGGTTAACAAAGGGATAAAACTAAGATATAAGGGTGAAAACATAACCAAAACAAATCCAAATTTTATTGTATGATATGATTTATTATAATAATAATATAACAATATAATTATATAAATTTGGATTCATTCATTCATGAAAATTAATTTATATAAATTTAATACATTAAGTAATTCCAAAGTGCCGCATCCCTCACTTATTAAAGGGAACCCCCTCTCTTCTCTTCCACACACATTTTGAGCCTTATAAATTGTCCAATAACTATCATAATACCTTAATATATTCATTAAACATATTCTATATTTTATTTTATTTCCAAAATACTATCCTTTTAAGGCTTAATATATAAGCTAAAAGAGGGTTTTCAATGGAGTGGTACAACTCTTAACCGAGAATTTTTAGTTTTATTTCCTCTTCAGACTCCTATAAATCTTTAGTATTGATCATAAAATAATAAATTATTTATATTATATATAATTAAATTTTATTATTATTATATAACCACCATTATCCCCCATGAACTCCATCGAATGGGGAGTGAAATTATCCCTCGTGCTCATTTGTGGACTACCGCCTCCACATTACGATACAATTCATTTTACAGCTCCATATTCAATGGATGGTCATTATGATGGGTTAAATGTTTATATATAATATTTATAATATAATTAGTGTTTTTTAATTATAATATCGTATCTAACTTCATACATTCACATCGATTGGAAAATAATAACATCGCTCGTGCATACATGTGGACTACCCAATCCCGAAAGTGATGTGATTTGTTTTTCATTTCAATTTTACATGGTTTGTAATAAGAACATAATTAACAGAAATATATTATAAATATGATATCATAATTATTATCAAAATTTAAATTATTATTTAACTTTATTTATTTTCATCCGTCGAAAAGTGAAAGCAGCATTCATGCGTACTTAATGCCTATAATCTTCATGAACAATGTCATTAATTTTTCTATCTCTACATTTTATGGATGAATATAAATATATATATATATATATATAATATGATATTAGTATCATGATTAGAATTTGGATATTATGGAACTATGATCAATGTACAAGTACCAGAACTAACAAACTGAAATTCTCATGAAAAATAAAACAGTTAACACCCGGAAAAAATATTTTCATAAGAAATTATTAATAAATGGTTTTTGAAATATTATAAGTGTATAATATGTGATATTATATTTATGTAAATGAATATATTATATAATTGTAAAAATTTTAATTTTTTATACAGAAGGTTAAGATGATTTCAAATCAATTCGAACTCAAGGTGAGGGATCTTTGTCTCACTTTTATTTCATTAAGAAACATTAAATATTTGAAACTTATTTATTTAATGGTGTGTATATACTACCCATAAATGTTTTTTATTAATATTATAATGAAAATTATAAGGATTTATATATCCATATTTGGTTCTCCCTTTCAAAATGCTATGATTCTAAAGTTACCAATGTGGTAAGGTATTTTAGATTCAATCCCACCTAAATTAGGAATGTTTATTCTTGAATATATATTGTTGAAATTATATGGTACCTATCTGATATATTCATTTTATTTTTCTTAACCTATGGTTATTTATATAGAATAATTTTTTTCATTTCATTTTCCTCACTTTATGTACTCAGTATACCGATAGAATATTTTTAGGAAAAATCGACTTTGTTTTACAAATCAGAAGAGAATATTTTTCTTTGGGCTACACAAGACCCCCGGGCCATATGTCCTTCAGGCCACCAAATTCCTTCAGGCCACAGGGCCTTAGGTCCAAAAAGACCATGTATAATCCTAGATAACACACAGATTAGGCCCCAGAAGAGGATTCAGAGCAAGTAGCATCCAACAAAGTAGAGATAACCAAATTGGATGAATGAGAGGGTATGGAAATCACCATTGGGACCATGCATTGTTCAACTTTTCATAGGGAAATTATATCCAATCAAATTTTTGAGGTGGGGATATATGTTCCTTCAATGATGTAGACACTGGGGAGGGGCATTTCTATGGGTTTGGGCCTTCAATTAATGTATTGGGAATTGTGGCCTTGGGAATTTGGGTCACGTACTGGGCCCTGAGTAATTGAGCCTACAAGTCATATAATTGTTCCCTCTCAACCCATTAAAAAGTGGGATTATCCAAAAAAAATAAAAATAAAGCCATTGGGACCTTTTGGGTCTGAAAGGAATATTTTTTAATGTAGAAAACGTTAACATAATTTCATACTATCATGACCACTCAATGATTTGAAGCTTCATTTACAAGTTTCTATAGGTATTTTCAAAAAAAATCCCTTATTTTAGATATATTTGGTTTTTAAATAAATGATTTCAAAATGAAACATCTATTTTCCCCATAAAATATTTCATTTATATTTTAATGTAATTTTTATCTATGATAACATCCTTTGATGTTAATTATATATTAATGGGGATATGATCAAATGATACCGTCATTACTCTTTCCATAGATTTTTTTTTATTATGATGCAGATATTTTTATAAAACCCTTTTATTTTTCATGGTTTATGATATGAATAATTGTTTATGAAAGCTATTTTATTTACAAGGTTTATATTATGATGACATGATGAATATTTTATGATCTTATGGAACACGTGTATGATTTTCATTATGTGAAGAGTCTTCCTAGAATTATATATAACTCTAATGAATTGGGTAATGTTTTATATCTCATGAGATAGTTATGGGATTTTATTTGATGTAAATCGCATTATTTCCCTTGGATGTATTCTGGAGACCCGTGAAAAAGTACATAGAGACATTCTTCCATTTCCTCATAGGAATAGGCAATGGTTTCATCATCCATTTGGACATTTTTTTATCTAGTTTAACTTGATGAAATATAAAGAACCTTGAGATATATTCAGCAATATCCTTCTTCAAGTTGTCCCACTATTAGTTTTCTTGAAGATCGTGGTACATTATGGTGAAACCAGGATGGATAGAGAAATGTGAACTATGTGAATTATATAATAGATCCATATTTATCCCAGTTGATGAAGGCACACAAAGTCGTGTTCCAAACCAAATCACACCATCTTCGTCGATATGGAACTATATAGGATTCCCTTCATTTACTGCATTCACCCTCTTTTGTATCTCCAGATCATCACTTTGTGCTTCCTTAATATTCTCTTGGATAGGATTTTGGTCAATAATTTGTGCAAGGTAGGATGTATTCCCTACCACTCTGATTTAAAAATACATATTTTTAATATAAATGAAGATATGAACTTTCTCAGTCAGCAAAATGGATAGAGTACCAGGTTCTTTTCTACTTAGAGAATTAGCTACCTTGTTCACCTTTCTAGGATGATAGTGAATAGATAAATCGTAATCTTTTATTAGCTCTAACCACATCCTTTGATGCATTTTGATATCCTTTTGTGTGAGTATAAACTTTAGACTCTTGGGATCGGTGTATATGTGACACTTCTCACCATAGAGGTAGTGCCGCCAGATTTTCAAGGAAAAAATCACAGCTTCTAGCTCAAGATCATGAGTCGGGTAGTTCTTATCATGGATCTTCAACTAATGTGAGCCATATACTATCAAATTATCATTTCAAATTAGTAAACAACCCAATCCTTTCTTTTAAGCATCACTATATATCACCAAATTTTCTCCACTCTTCGGTAATGTGAGTATAGGTGCAGTGATCAGCCTTCTCTTTAACTCCTTGAATCTTCCCCCACATTCTTCTATCCATACATACTTTATCCTTCCCTTTTTAACTTAGTTAGAGAGCTTGAAAATCATGAGACTTTTTTCACCAAACATTGGTAGTACCCTTCTAATCCATGAAAACGATATATTTTTGTGACACTATAGGGTCTGGGGTGTTCCTCAATAGCATTTGTTTTTGAAGGGTCCACAAAAATTCCCTCACTTTTGATCACATGTCCCAAGAATGTGACATGCTTCATCCAAAAGTCACACTTTGTGAACATGATGTACAACTTCTCCTTTCTCAATGTCACCAACACATGTCTTATATGTTATTCATGGTCCTCCGTTATATTAGAGTAGATAATAATATTATCGATATAAACTAAAACACATTTTTCGAGGTAATATCAAAAGACTATATTCATAGAATCCATGAAGATTGTAGGGTCATTAGTAAGTCTGAAGGGAATCACCAAAAACTCATAGTTCCCAAAACTTTTATGGAAGGAAGTCTTCTGAATATCTTCTTTCTTCACCTATAGCTGATGATATCCAAAACAATGATCTACCGTTGAGACATAATAAGCACCTTGTAGCTAATTGAACAAGTCATAAATCCTTGAGAGAGGATATTTTTTCTTTATGGTGACCTTGTATTGTTCCCAATAATCGATACACAGCTGGATTGATCTATCCTTATTCTTCATAAAGAGCATTGGCACAACCCAAGGTGATGCACTTGGGATTATGAACCCTTTGTCGAAATGCTATTGCAGCTAATTCTTTAAATCCTCTAGTTAGACAAGAGCCTTTATATAGGGGCACTTTGACATAGGAGTTTCTCTGGGCGTGGGTTCTATAGATTAATCTACCTCACGATCTAGTGGATTTCTGAGTATCTCTTCGGGAAATACATCATCTTATTCTTTCACTATGGGCATTTCCACTATGTTTAAACTTTGAATCAACCATTTAAGAAAGGTATTCCTCTTCACATAATATAAAAACCCACACCGTTGTATGATTTTTTAAAGGAGATTCATGATCTTACTTTAATTTTTATAGAATCATTGTATGGTTCATAATATGAGAAGATTTTTCCTTTTCTTGATAGTTGATATGTGCTCTATATAGTTAGAGCCAATCCATTCCCATTATATCATCAAATTCCACCAAGGGAAATAACCCAATATTCCTTGAAAGAATCTTCCCACATATACTAATAAGATAATATTACAACACTTGGGTTGCAATGATTTCACCACTGGGTCTTTTTATAGATATCTATACTTCAAGGTTTCAGGGCTTCGATTCCATAGTTCTAGAAGACATGAAAGATATAAAGGAATGTGTAGAACCAGAATCAAATAATACTTTTTCCATTCTTGATTGAATAGGATGTGTACCTTATACGACTTCATATTCTTTCTCAACATTCACAGTAGTGATGGAATAAGTCTTTCCTTTTTCCTTTGGATTTGGTGGCTACTGACGCTGATTGCCCATGAGGGATTGAGGTTTAGTGCACTGGATTGCATAGTTCACTTGGTCCCTACAATTGTAGCATTGGACCATGGGTGGTTCTTTCCATTCTTCCACCACATTCTCCTACCTTCTCATTTATTTTCGACATTCAAGAGATTGGTGGCCTTATCTGCCACACTTGAAACATTTCCTCATCCCTTTAAGGAAATTCCTATGATTCTTCTTCCCATATTTTTGGTATGTGGGAGGTTAAATTTTATTCCCTCATATATCATTAAATCCTTAGGCTTAAAACTCCACCTGTCATTTATTATCATCACATCCATGTTACCATTCTCCAAACTCCATATCTAATTTGAGTGCACATCGAACAACTTCTTCATAACTATCAAAGTCTAGAATTTCAAGATCATTTTGACAGTTTGGTTTCAAACCACTAAAGAATATATCGATTTTGTTTTCATTTTTGATAAAAAACTCTATGTATACATTTCAAACCTTTTGAAATTTTCGTTGTAGGCCGTGACATATTCTCTTTCCTTTTTCTTGAGCTCTATTAACTCTATCTCTCCATAATTTTTCGAATATTTCATGGTAAATAATTGTTAATAAACATGATATTAATGTCTTCCCATTCCATATCTTCAATTTTTTATCCAAATTGGTGTTCTTAACAAAATCCCACCATTGATTTTTCACTCCATATAGATAATAAATGACCGGAATCAAATTCTACATCTCAGAACAGTGATTAATAGAAAATGTCTTCTCTATGGAGTTGACCCATTATTCTAAAACTTGTGGATAATAAGATCCAGTAAATGTTGGTAGTGGTTGTCTCATAAAACACTTGATACCTAGTTTCTCACTCATAGGTAAAGAAGGACGTTCCAAATTATTCAAGTTATTTTTCATAACCTGAGACAGCTGGTTAAGAATTTCCATGAATTTTTAACTCAACCTCGCAAAGCATTGGGGATTCCATTTGTGAAATTATTGCATTATCCCTCGCATGGGTTTTTTTCATGTTTTATCCAGGATCCCACCATTTTCTAAAATAGAAAAGGATAGAAAAAAACATAATTCAACAAGTCATGAATAAATAACTTATTAATTTGTGAAATTTAAACTAAAATAATATATTATGAGATCCCTATGTTTTTCAAAGATTCTTGTGAGAATAATTGTACATAGTCTCATACTAGAGGTTTTATCTAGGGTTCACTAATCCTAATTACAAAATAAATTACACCTTGCATCTGACACCAACTATAGTGACCCTACTTTTCATACATTAATTTTACATAATTTTAACGATAAAAAACATTAAACTGTTACACAATGAGGATCCTAATGTTTAGTGTCTTGGGAAAACTAGTACCATACACAACATTTCCCACATATAGAAAACATTTATTTAATTCCTTCTTCTCTATCTTCTCATCATCCATTGTGTACTCTTTAGTACATGTAGTCACCTGAGGATATACATCAAAAAGGGATGAGAGAAAATACAAGAAACAGAAAGATCAGAAAAATTAAATAATGTAACTTGGGGTGATCATAATCATAACATCATTTATATAATATCATTGAATGAGTCAATAAATAAAAATGAAACATCATGCCTGAGTGGTTAAATACCACACGTAGTTGTGAACAAAACTAGCATCATGTTCATGAATAATTTAATTTTAAATCATGAGATTAATCACATAAAATAATTCATTGGAGTTATGTAAAAATCTTTGTGGACCCATCACATTCAATCATTCATATTGTGCTATATAATTCTGGGCAAACCAATCACATCATAACATTTACATTATCACGCATGCCACAAAGAAAATATTTCAAACATGAACATAAAATAACCCATGGAAAAAACGGGTTTTACATCATAAAGAATATATTCATAAACATTTGGTTCCAAAAATAAATAGGGAATATCAATCTTGATAACAACCATTAACCATGAGTGAAGAGTGAAATAATCTTCGAGAAGTAAAAAGGGTGTGTTTTTTTAAGAAGAGTTCTTTTGGAAAAAATTAGATTTTTCATAAAATAAATTAGAGAACATGTATATCCAATAAAATGTAATATAATTATGAATAAATTATTTTATGGCATATCCATATTGAGAATGGGATGAAGATGGAAAACCCAAATAAAGAGAGTTGGGGTCGAGAATTTCCCCCTACCTTGTGTCCGAACACTTTATTCACTTTAACGTTCTGTATAATGACATTAGATTAATAAATTAATAATAAAATAGAATTTAATAAATTAATTTTTGTCATTATGGTTTTATTATGTTCTTATATGTACCTTTGGATGAGTTATATAGCTAAAATTCATTGTTCGAGAGTGTTAACTTTCTTAGTTTTTATGAAAAGTTCATTTTATTAATGATTGGATGTTCGTTTGAAATGTGGCTAAACATCAATAATTCTTAATATATATTATTATGGAAATTATATAAATATAAATTATCTTATAATTATTTTTTATATACCATTTGGATGAATCATTAGATAAAATGTTAATGATAAATTCTTGGATTAATTTTCCATTCTTGCTGATAATGAACTTCTTTTGTATTATTATTTTATATCATGAGTGTATAAGGATTACATAACATAAAATAAGATAATATATATATATTATAATATTTTTCAAAAATTAAAATGGTTTCATCACTAGTCTCTAATATGTTAATTCAAATTGAAAACCCGTCGTCCTTGAATGTGATAAATTAACACATCTTAGATGGTGTTTTCATTTGTAGTATAAAAGGAGAGGAAATGTGAGATTATGATGAACTATACCATTATAATAATATCATTATAGTAAATTTATGTTACTGGAGTTATCATACCATTTGTTTGAAATTAGGCAAGGAAATAAAAACAAAAGAAAGGAACTTGAAAGAAAATAAAAGAATTGGAATGATGAATTTACCTCTTGAGTTTATCTCCTTTGAGATATTCTTTAGGGGAGAGGATTTGGTATTTTGAAGAGACCAAGGGTTTAAGGAAGTAGGAAAAAATATTGGGTGTATATTTGGGTAGAATTTAGTTATGTATTTAATATTGATACGTGTGAATAAATTAGGGTGTGAGGGGTGGTATTTATGGTGGAGGGGAGGAGGGTTTTCTTAATATTACATTCAATGATTTATTATTTCTCCAAAATACAATAAATTATGAGGATTATTATGACTAAAATAGTAATAATTTCATGTGATTTCGAACCAATGGATATTTAAATCATCCATGACTCAAGCATGATGTCGAAATTCATTTATTTAGCACATTTTGTAAATTATCAAATTTCACTATTCACTAAAAATTAAAGTATTTTAGAAAAATCCCAAAAATTAACCCTAACCATTTTTTAATGTGTAGAATCCAAAAATGAACTCAATTTTTCAAAAATAATTCTTTAAATATAAAAATTTTAATTTTTAATTAAAATCATAACTTACTTGAAAAATACATATTTTAAAATTAAAATTGATTTTATAATGATTTAAAAAATTACATAGGGTCTTATCAAATTATATTAAATCCAAAAGACATAAAAAAATTTAATTTATGAACACATTTTATAAAAATAAATGTTATTTTAAATTAATAACTTAATTATAATTATTTATTTATGACTTACAAAAATACCAATACTTTTACTATTATCATATTGTAACATATAAAGATGTCATGATTTTATTAATACATTCATGGGTGAGGTTACTATTATTTTTGATGATTTATTATTCATAAGGGTCACATTACTATTCATAATGGTATTTTACTATTCCCCAAAAATTAGGTTTGTCCTATCGGACACCAACCATCATATTGATCAGAATTATATATGTCAGATTTTCAAAATTCAAAACACAGAAGTGTCAATTTTATATTCAAAGGTCACATAATAGTTCATTTAAGCATGATTTGGCACTGTTTTTTCCTAATGTGGTTTTATATGATTATGAAATTACTAAAATAAGTGACAAATTTCATTGATAAAAGTTTGGGTCGTTACATGGATCAAATTTTTTCTAACAAATCATTCATAAATAATTTATTTATTTTATTTGTTTTAAAGAAATATAGAACAAGGAAGTCGAAAATAGTGTTTAATACATGATCGTGATTGGATAAATCATTAAAAAAATCACAATGGTTTTGGTATAAATCTTGTATATATTTATGGCGTTGAATCTTTTTTTTCATTTTCATCATAAAAACCAATTTTTTTCAGAAGGGACAATTAAGTTTTTACATAAGAAATGTTAGATAAGGAGGATTGACACATTTGACAGTATTGGGGGTAATTTATTTATTTTTGATTTTTTAATATATTATGTTTTTTGTATCATCATGGTGATAATATACTAATAATTTGGTTCTATATCCAGCACAGTATCAAAATTATGTACACGATGTGGCTGATCCATCTTTTCAGTAAACTAAATCTCAGGATGAAATTGATTTAACTCCTGAGTTGGAACTATCTCAATTATGTGAGTTGTTGAAGTTTGTTGAGTTTGGATTATATCCTGGTTTCAAGAAAATAAAATTCTAAGTGGTTAAAAAAACTATGGTAATTAAATCAGATATTGGAATGTAAAATAGCTATTTTGATCAAATATTCTCTTTGGTTAAATAACTTTTACCTAATGGAAATGGTTTGCCTAGAAATTTCTATGAGAGTAAGAGGTTAGTTTTTAATCTGGGTCTTGGTTATCATAAAATTCATGAATTTTCAAATGATTGAATCTTATATTATAGTGAAAAAGAGTCATTGGTTAGTTTTCCTAAATTTGGATAATTGTAGTTTAGGTATTTCCCTCTTAAAACTAGATTGAAACATTTATTTATGTATCAGAACACATCGTCATTGATGTCATGGAAGGGACAAATATTTCAAATAGTAAAAGATTGAATCATCCCTGCGATGGTGATTTATGGAAATATTTTGACCATGTACTTCCATCTTTTTCATTAGATGTCTAAAACATACAATTGGGTCTTTCTACTAATGTTTTTTGTCCATTTTGTTCTTATGACTATATATATTCTAGTTGGACCATCTTTACAACTCCGTAAAATTTACCTCCTTGGATGTTGCTGAATGATCCATATATCTTTTTGAACATGTTAATTCAAGGACATCCAAAAAACAATATCGATGTTTATTTGAATCCATTGATTGATGAGTTAAATTTATTGTGGAGATTCATCATCATCTGATGCACAGTATGAGGAGAATTTTTGAGTTCAGGGTGAGATTATAGAGGCAATTCATAGGGAGCATAAAGAGCCCCATCGACAGTAGTAGTAGCAGTAGTAGGAGATGTGCCGATGATAGGAGCAACAACACGAGCAGACAATGAAGTACATTCGATGCATGACTTGTTGTTTGGGGATGAAGTTCCTCCACCACCTCCTCTAGATGACCCATAGTGATTTATGTACTTCTTTCTAATTATGATTTGAATGTAAAAATTTTTTGTAACATTTTTTTTAATCCACATATTTACATTCCTATAGAGTGTGTTTTTTATATTGTTGTGAATACTTTTTTAAAAAAAATGAAAACTTTAATTTTTTAATTTATTATTTTTTATTGTATTTTATTATATTTTATTATTATATATTTTTTTTATTTTTTAATATTATTTTGAATATTGTGTTTTTTTAATATATTTATTTATTATTATTATTTATTTTTTAATAATTTTATAATTTTATTATTATTATTATTTTATGAAGTTTTATTAATATTAATTTTTTATGATTTTTTGATCAGTGGATCATCCCATCGCAAATAAGTATTTGTGATGGGTATATCTACCCATCAAAAAAGGCTTTCTTTAAACTAAGATAAACTATTTTTGATGTTATTTTCTATGAGGATCCATTAGTGACGGGACCCCATCGTAAATGGCCCCTTGAAAATACTTCAATTTCTAGTTGTGCCCCCACAGTCAATCGTCAAAGATCACATATCTCTGATGGAAATATGAATAATGAACCCAGCATGAAGGAATGTAATGATAGAATCAGTAAATAATTATATGCATTGGAAATTCATATATCCTAAACCCCATAGAAACCATCCACTGTCTTTCAAAAGAAACAAGGTCATATAGTAAGGTTTTAAGTAGGGTGTGTCAAGAAGGATACAAAGCAAGAAGTTCATTATGAGATATGATGAAGAATATACCTAAATAAGATGTTAATGTTTCTAGTCTCTAAATACATTATATATTTATGATTCTAGGATGTATCATAATGTTGTGTATTAAATATACATTTAAATAATTGTTATATTTATGTATGACAAGTTTGGGTCATTATATTTTCTTCAGAATTCATGTTTAAATCCATCAGAATACTACTTCCTATAACAATTTTCCATGATTATGAGATTTTAAAAATGGATGTAAAAATGATTTCTTTAACGGTAACATTAATGAAGATGTCTATATGACACAATCATAAGGGTTTGTTTCAAAAGAGAGTTTCTTACCCAACATAATAATGACTAACCAAATGTGAATAAAGAATCAAACACTAATATAGGAAACCTTTATTTTATTACATAGAAAAAGTGCTTAAGTGTTTGTGTTCATATAACTTTGACCAATATGTGGATCTTAGTTTATTTTCATAAGGATTGGGATAAAATCAAATAGTTAAATTTTTAATCCATGGAAATTTAATGAGAAGAAAAGAACCAATACAAAATAATAAAAATGTTCATTTTTAGTGGTATTCAAAACTATCACCAAATATTTAGTTTTTTTAGTGTTGGTTTTAGAAAACCATCACTAATTCATGGATATTAATTAAAAATCACATCTATTTAGCAGTGGTTTTGAGAGGTTGTTAAAATTAAGGGTGGAAAAATATTGGATTGGTTTGGTTTTGAATAAAAAAGAAACCAAACAAAAAATTTTAGTTCATTTATTATACATAAAAATAAAACCATTTAATATAGGATTGGTTTGGATTAAAAAATTTCTAAATCATTGTTTTGGGTTGCGTTTAGTTCTAATTGTGAATTTTCCTATTATTTTAACAATATCTTAGATATGGATTCATGGGGTACATCATTTTCTCTCTTAATGGATTCCCCCTATGGATATAGGATTTTCTTCTATCACTCCTTTCTAGTGAAGCTCTTTCTTCATCGTTTCATATCTATCGATCAATGATGATAGGGTTTTGATCATTCTTTGGACTTTGGGGTTGATGTTTTTCCCATATAGATCTATCTTGGTTCTTTCACTAATGGATTCATTAGGAAACATTGAAATCATTATATACCTTCATGTTTGTTTTTTCAAATTTTCTGGTCTCTCTTACCTGGGCTTCCATATCATCATACCATTATTTCATTTTCCTATCCTCATGATTCTTGGGTTTGATATGATGTTGGCTCCCCTAGGTGGTTCCTCCCTTGTCTTTGAGAATTCTAATTTCTTCCAACAGTAATGATTTTTGTTGTTAACTTCTCAATTAACCTCTTTGGTAATGTAACTTGGTGTTGGATTTTGAGTCACCCATCCCAGAGTATATTTAATTATATTTTGGCCCTTGATATGGCCACATCGTCATATTTTCATTTTAGAGATATAAAAATTTAAGGTTAATGACAATGGCGGGTTCAGCGGTTGGCCATCATTCATTTAGTGTTGCATCTTGATGTTTGGATGCATGATAGTATAAATATCTACATGAAGGTCACAAATCTAATAATTTATCAACATGTGTGTCACATAAATGAAGAACTTGAAGGAGTAACTATTTTATCTCACTGTTCCTTCTTCAGAATGGTTAACAGTGATGTGGTTTAGTAAATATAGAGAAGCAATCCTCTATTTTTTCTATTGTGTGGGAAAAAAGACCTATTGACTAGGATGATGTTCCCTTTGGGGTTTTATTATTTTTATATTTGAAGTATTTTTTTAAGGAATTTTATATGTTGAGTTTCTTTTTATTTGGTGGATTTCAGATGTTTCATTATGTTGAAAAAAATCAAGATGTTGGTATCTTTGGAAGAGAGGGGTTTCATTCTTCTTTGGTTTTGGGTTTCCAGTTATTCAATAGAAGTCTATTTCTAACCTTATTTACATAGTTTGGTGCTTTTCATGGTCCTCTTTTCACATACAGATCAATTATTCTGTATTTTAGGTGTCTAGTGAATCTGTTTGTGTTGTTGATGAATTGTTTTGGGCTTAGAAAATTGGAGTAGGGATATTTTTAAATTGATTATGTTCTTTGGATGATTATGGTTTTTATTCAGATGAATGTATCTTGGGAAAAAAATATATTTAGTACAAGTAATTATGAAAACTTGGATCTAAGTGGTATTTATAGGCACTTTGATTTTGTTTTCTAAGGTTGTTTTTACTTGGTGAATGTGGTTGTTTGGCCTTTAATTTTTTTTACATGGTTCCCACTAAACCATAAAGTGAATATTTGATAAATGAGAAAATTTTATTAGATAGATTCATAATATTTTATATGTATTGTCTAATAATTTGAACAAAATTTATATATAATTATCGACATACTGAATTTATATATAATTATCAACACAATGGAATAATATTTCTAGACACATGATATCAAAACAAATATTTTCTGGTTAATGGTAACTAAAAATAAAATTTTAAAGAGGTTTTGGATCATGAAATTGAGGCATTTGGTGATATGATATAAAAATAGATTTTTTTTAAAATATGTAAGATTTAGTTTGGAACCTAAAACAAACTGTAACCCACATGGTTCTAGTCAATCTCCACCACAAACCAAATTTCAAGAAGAAACACACAGTTTTGGTACAGTTTTCAGTTTTGTTTGGTTTGCATGACTTTTTCCCCACACTTTGTTAAATCCATGAAAAATATTTTAATTTTATTTATTTTTATTATTTATTTAATTTTAGGGGTTTTTTTTTAAAAAAAAACTATAATTAAAGGTGTTTTGTTAATAACCACCACAAAGGTAATGATGATTAATTAAAATTTTAATTATTTCGTAATAAATATTTATCATTTATCATTTATTATTTAAAATTGTAATTAATTATCAATTATTAATTTTTAAGGTTCTAATAAAAGTTAAAGACCATAATTCATTTTCAAACGGTCATAACTTTTGATCAGAGTGTTTATTTGGGCTCTATTATATTTAAAATCAACACATATGATAATAATCCTACATTTTTTAATATTATTGGACACTATACCCCTTTTTCCTCTAAGAAAATAGGGTTTAAAGACCTAAAAACTATGTTTTAAGTTATGGTGCCTAAATTTTCGATATTTTGATGGTATTTTTATTTCATTTAATTAAAAGGGTATTCTTATCCTTATTGGAAGGTGTGTGAATTTATTCAATGTACCCTAATTTTATTTTTCCATTGATGAAAATGGTTTTTCATTGTGCATTATTAGAGTATGCATTGTATGATGGTTATTTATTCTTGAGATATATTAGTTTTTGTTTTTATAATCTTCTACTTGTTGTTCATTCACTCAAGATTATTTCTGGTACGACCATTGATCTATTAACCACTAAAAGAAGGAAAATTTATGCATCTATAGAATATAAACTAAAGAAAATATACAACAAATAGGAAATTGAAAATTAAATAGAAATAGAGGGGAGAAAAATAATGAAGGTGAACTCAACATGCATCATTTATCCCCAGTCCAAGAAACAAAAACAATCCCACGAACCTAAATATTCTCTTCATACCCTTATCACTCACTAGTCTCCCCATTTAACAACTCTTTCCAAACACTTATTTACTTGATGAGGGACCTCCCTAACTAAGAACATTGTAAAAAATGTTGAGGCCATATGTATTCTTCCTCTACCAAGAACCTTGTACCCTATTTTAGAAAATGCTTCCAAGGTTGTAACAAATAGTTGTGTCTAGTTGTATTCTTCCTCTAGGATGATGTGTCTTGGTACCTTTCAGTTTCCCCCAAAAGATCAATCTTGTCCTCAAGAAAGTGGAATTGAATGTGATTATGGTTAATAAAGACTACATCCCTTGTAGATTCTTCCAGAATATTCCCCTATCATTTTTTGATCCTTGGTGTTATTTATGCCTTATTTTGTTTATACTGATGATGCTTTTGAATTTAATCCTTGACCAGGTGTTGAAAATCAAAAAACGTTCTGAATTTTCTAAATTGTGACCAAGCATTCATTCCCATGTGAAATACTGAACAACACACCCAAGCATCCACAAAGATTATCTTTCCTTCAAATTAAATTCATACCCACATGTTGAATTATATATTTGACTGCAATTGAGAACTCTATGATTAGGATCAAAACTGTTCTAAAATTATATATGAATTGTAATAAGTTTTCATGTGATCTTTCACAACAGTCATACATTGGAGGAAAAAATTCCATAGTGAAGAAGCACAAACTTTGGATTTTGGCTCCATTTTTTACATTTTGACTTATGTATTCACTTTACTTTCATCAAAATATGTAGCACTAGAAAAATACAAAGAACCATTAGAGAGAAATCTCATGTAAAATCCTATTTCAAAACAACCATTAGGAAAACCCCTAAAATTACACTATAATTAACAGAAATAGTCATAATCCAACAATTTTTTCACCCCTTCCATGGAGGAGTTTGGTTTCCCAAATTCCACTCGAGCCCAACCGCATGATTCATATTTGATTTCACTTTTTATTTTTTTCCAATGAAAATGATTTCATGTTGAACAACACTTTTCATTGTTTTCCCAAATACCACTTAGGTCCAACCACCTCATTTTTTCCCCAAATACCACTTGGGTCCAACCACATCATTTATCTTGAACTTCAATATGCATAATTTTACCAATGTATGGTTTAGACAACACTGTAATATGATGAATCTTATCTAAATCCACAAAACGAATGAGTTTACTATCACTGTGCAGTGAAACCCATGGATTATATAAAAAAACATGTCCATGGTGGTGGATCTTGTTGTGGTTTTTAGAAAAAATATCCACAATTTGTTCTGAAGATAAGAATCCCTCATCCCTATGTGATCACTAAGTGTAACATTGTTGTTATAAAAAACTCATTCCATTAGCACATAACTCATTCTATGGACTTCTTTTCCCTTGAACAGGTTTGGGAACCATTCGTTCCCTGTAAAACCATTCTTGGGTGGTTTGGAATCTTTTGGATCTTGGATCATCTTCCTTCACCCGATTAATATATATATATGTGTGTGCATGTAGGATCCTTCATAATCTATTATGGTCATGTGAATTACTTCTACAACATCTCCATGTGTAGAACCACCAATATGGGTAACGGTTTTTGGAGACTTGGAAGCTCCCTGTATGAACTGTTAATTTCTGACCTACCGAATCACTCCATAAATTCATCTTTAAAACATGACCATGAAAAAATCTTATGGAACCCCATAATTAGTCTAAATCAATATATAGAATCCCTTTATGATTACCTGAGTGAGAGGAACCTCCAATTTCTCTAATATCTGATGGATGTGGATGTAGAGATCTGATCGTGTGATATATCCCTTAAAGTGTGTACCATTGAAAGATCATAGCTCAAATTGTTTAGAGAACAACATCAACCTCTGTTGGGGTTGATCCAACATGTGGTTTCTTATATATTTAATGATAACTATTTTAGAAACTTAAATTAGGGCATTTTCGTTGTGTATATTCTAGAATGAGATATGGGTGATATCTCATGATATATTTTTGAGATATGTTTTTTGATATATATTTCAAAGAAGTTATGTGGAACATGAGGGCCTTTAAAAAGGGGAGGCATCAACTGAATAAGGGAGAAAATTTTTGAGGGGAGTAGAAACCCAAGAGTAGAAGATACTTGGGAAATGGTTTTTGGGTGTGTGAAGAAATGCTTAGTGGCATATCGGTTTTTGTAATGAGGTGATTCAAATACACCACATGTTCATTTTTGATCACCAAAATTTGATGTCGTGTCACAGACTATTATCAGAGAGGAGAAAGAGGCATATCAAGATGTGGTATTTCTCACAAGTTTTTCTACACAATATTTTCAAATTCAAGTGTTGGGATTTATATGATTTTG
The DNA here is from genome assembly GCA_963277665.1 of Viscum album. Taxonomy (NCBI): domain Eukaryota; kingdom Viridiplantae; phylum Streptophyta; class Magnoliopsida; order Santalales; family Viscaceae; genus Viscum; species Viscum album. Next base: position 564,249,595 of record OY728153.1, on the reverse strand, counting down.
TTTGTACTCTCATATTCATAGTGGATTTTCTCATAATTTCCCCATGGTTTTTTAATCCACTATAAGGATGTTTTTTCCTTGTTAAATTGGTGTCCCCATTTTTTATTCTACTATTTGGTTTTCCACTTCTCTTACATTGGTGATTCTCACAATTATTTTTTTCGTAATTTAGTTTTATTCTAGGGTCAATCTACTTCCAACCCAACTTTGGTATCAAAAATAGGTTATTTGTGTTTTCTTTCTGATTAAATACAAGTGATTCCTACCATAGGATTTTTAACCACATTGAACTATTTAACGGGAAAAATCATTTTACACTTCCTAAGAAAAGAGTTAAAAATATTCTGGTCCATGAGAAGATAGATAAGGCATTGAAGAAAAAAATCAAAGAAACTTGGGATGATGAGCGATGTTGATTGGAAGGATATGAGAGAGTTGGTGAGAATCATGATTCTGATGTATTTGGGTGATAATACACTATGGGAAGTGTTGAATTTGAAATATCCATAGAATTTATGGGAGAATATTGAAATTAGTTATAAATAAAAATACCTCACAAATGATTGTATAATTTGTGAATGAAAGAGAATGGAGATTTAGGTAACCATTTGAATGAGTTCACCAAACTTCTAATGGAGGTGTCCTTGGAAGTGGTCAAGATCGATGATAAGGGTAGTACAATACTCGTTTAGATGGAAGAAGAAGAGAAGGATTTCCATATCATGGGTTCATTACCTTATTCATATGATAATATCATAACCACATTGTTGTTCGTGAAAGACACACTGAAGATTGATGATGTGATTTAATCATTTTTGACGAATGATTATCGGAAAAAGACCAATGATGGTGATTCTTTAATAAATAGTGGTATGCTAACTAGGGAAGATGGATGTGTTAATCAGATAGGTCAGTTGAATACAAGATAAAAGGTCATGTACTTATTTTTAGACAAGGAGGTTCATATTCAAATAAACTAGTGTGTTTTGAAAACGCTTAAGGAGGAGAAGAAGGAGCCTGACAATGATTCCGATGATATTGACATAAGTCTTTTTAAGGTTGAGGGTGATTTAATTTCAGTTGGAATTGATTATCGCAGGTCAGATCTATACTCTGAATGGGTGGTTTATTCAACAGCATCATTCCATATTACACCAAGAGATATTTATTTTCTTCGTACGAAGATGGTGACTTTGGTATATTTAATATGGGAAACAGAGGTTTGGTTGACGTCATTGTTGTTAGTGATATTTTTATCACTACTAATGAAAGTTGTATGTTGACAGTGAGGTATGTGAGACATGTGTCAGGTATGATCCATAATTTGTTATATTCTTGTGCTCATGATACAGATGGACTCTTGAGTTTGTTTGGTGGTGGAAGATAGACAATTTCTAGAGGATCTAGGGTTTATTCATGAGGAAGAATGGATATCACGCTTTATAGGATGCATTTAAAGGTGTACGATGATGTGAAAGATGCAGTTGTGAAGAGGAATTTGTCATATTTTTGGCATAGGTGATCTTCGTGCATGAGTCTAGGACAATCGACTAATTTGAAGAAGTTTTGGAAGATGAAGCATGTTAGGTCAGGTTTTTCAAGACAAAAACATAATTCTATTTCTTTAGAGTGTTCCACTAGTGAAGAAATAATTAAAATCAAATATTGGGGTGATGCACTGAGAGTTTCGGACTGCTCGGAGGATGTTCAGGAGAGGGGCCAGTTAATTACTGTAGGTTCTCTAGATTATGTGGTGATAAAAATTATGGGGGAGAGAGATATTGTCAATTTGGTATTGTATGTATAGACGTAGGTACGATGAAGACTTCAAATATTGGATTTATTTTATTGGGGATCTTTCAAGATTCTATCAGAGATGAAAAATAGGGATGTCATATTTTCTACATAGGTTAACGGTTCGTGTGATACCAACCAGTTTTCATTCCAACTGAGTTTTTTGGTGTGGTCTCCTTCTTTGATGGGTTGAAGGGGGTGATTGTTGGGGTTTATCCCACACATGGTTTCTTTTATATTTAAATATATATTCTTTGGAAATTCAAATTGGGGTCTTTCTATTGTGTATCTTCCAGCATGAGATATAGGTGATATCTCATGATATCGTTTTGAGATATATTTTCAGATATCTATTTCATACAAGATATGTAGAACATGAGGGACTATAAAAATTGGAGGCATCAAATCAAATGAGGAGATGATTTTTGTGGTGTGAAGCAACCCAAGAGTGGCATATACATGATTTTTTTGTACTTCCTGATTCATAGTGTATTTTCATGGAGTTGCCCCGTGATTTTTTAATCCTCTACAAGGATTTTTTAAAATTAAAATCTCTGTTCCCATTTATTATTATTCTATTTGGTTTTATGATTTTCTTAAATTGGTGATCCTCATAAGTATTGTTGTCACAATTGAGTTTTATTCTAGGGATGATCTGCTTATGAACCAACAAGCTCAGAACAAGAACATGCACTTTCTTTTCCCATGTCATTGTCTATTCTAGTATCCCCATTGATTCAATTCTTCATGAGGTTGTTTTCAACTCCACTGTATCCATCATCAGTTTTTTAACCTATGGAATCTCGCCTTTTTAATACATGAATTTTAACATAATTATTTAACAAAAAATATATTGATAACTTGAAGGATCTTTTGAGGTATATTTTTTAGGAAACTAGGTATATAATACCTAAATTACATAAGGAAAACATAATAATTGTTTAGAAATTTTAAAATATTATTTTGTTAATACTTTCTAGGTCACCTCATTGCAAGAAATTTCTTATCGTAATAAGAAAAAAGGGGTTACATTGCAATTTTTTGCGGTGGTTTGGAAAACCCCCGCTAAATGTTCTAGAAATTTATCTCACATTGGTTCCTAAAACCACCGCTAAATGTGTTTTTTTATTTTATTTTTTGTGGATTTTTTTAAAACCACCTCTAATTAAAAAATTTTATTTTTCAATAAAAATTACGTTTTTTTTAGCAGTGCTTTTTATAAAATCTCTGCTAATTTGATGAAAATAAAATATTAAATAAAAAATATTAAATTATGATTAATTATTAATAAATATTGTCCATTATTTACACTCATTTATTTTTTGGTTATAATTTTCATTAATTATAATGTGTTAATTATTAATTATAAAAATTTGATAGTTAATAATTATCTCAAACTTAAATTAATTCCCGTATAAGTTGAATATCATTATTCAATATCAAATGACCATAACTTTTAATATGGCTGTCTTTTTTAGATCCACAACTAGTAAAATCGAATCTTATTAAATGATCTATAACCAAATTTAACAAAAATAATTAAAATAATAAAACATAGTATAGTTTCAAGAAAAGTTGGAAATCAAACTTGAACTTAAAATGACCATAACTTTTGATCTGTATGTCCATTTGGTCTTTAACAGATATCAAATCGATGTTTGCGAAGAGATATATACCCTAATGACTCGAAGGAACCCTAATAACGTTTTTAGGCCAAAATAAAGATGCATAAGGCCTCTAAAACCAAGTTTTTAGTTCAGATATCATGATTATTTGAACATTCAATGAGATTTTATCTTTGTTTAAGAGTGTCTTCGTTAGATTTTTATGTCATATATGATTTTATTCCCCTGATTTACATTTCTATTGATTTTATGGTGTTGTAGTTATTGTGGCTTCCCCTCTTTTGGTGATTTACTATTTATTATATATATATATATATATATATTTGAATGTACTTCTACACATTTATGTATATTAATTTATAATTTATATATATTTATCATTATTTATATAAAATTATAAATAATTGTCTATATGGATGGATATTTATATATATTTATGAATATTTATCTATATTTATATTCATTTGAAAATATTTATATGTACTTATGTGTGTATATATATATATCATATGGCTATATATATAGATATTTATATTTAATTATGTTTATAAATATATATATCTATATACAGTTATGTGTGTTTATATATATTTATGTAATACAAATGTGTGTTTATATATATTTATGTAAATTTTGTTATATTTATATTTATTTAGAGATATTTATTTCTGTTTATTATTTATTAGTTATTCATTTATTAGTAATTCATTTATTACTTATTTCTTATATATATATTTATTTTATATTATTAATTTATTATTAATTTATTATTTAATATTAATTTACTATTTATTATATATTTTTACATATTATTTATTATTTATTATTACTTGTTTATTATTTATTATTTATTTATTTTTATAATTAATTTTTCATTTATAATTAATTAATAATTTATTATTAATTTACTCTTTATTATTAATTTATTATTAATGTAATTTTTTTTAGTTATTTTTTTTATTTATCTATATATTATTTATTATATATCAATTTAAGATTTATTTACTACTAATTTATTTGATATTAAATTTTTTTATTATTATTTAAATATTTTTATTTATTATTTTATTTTTCTCAATTTATTTATTTATTTCCCATTTATTTCATTTCTTGCATTTTACATTTTTCTTTCATTTTTAATAAATGGTTAGGAGAGTTGACTTCTAACTAGAACTCTTTCCCTATATATTTCCAATTAATTTATTTATAATTTATAAAAAATTTGTTATTTACTTTTTAATTTTTATTTATTATTTTCTTATTTATTATATAGTCACTATTTATTTATTATTTATAAATTTATCTTTTATTTATCTTTTATCATTTATTAATTATTATTTAACTATTATTTACTATTATTTATTACTTATTTTTAATTATTTATTATATATTTATTTTTATTATTTATTGGTTTTTTATTTATTTTATTTTTTTACTTAATATTAATTATTATTCATTTATTATGTATTTTTTATTGATTTAATTTTTAATATTTATATATTATTTATTTATTATTTATTATTTATTTATTATTCATTATTTGTTATCAATTTATTATTTTTCATTTACTTATTTATTATCTATCATCTATTATCTATTATTTATATATTAATTATCTATTATCTCATTATTTATTATTATTTATTATCACTTCCTTCACCAATGGCACAGATCATTCTGGTATCTCCACTTCTTTAATTCTTCCTTAGGCCATTTCCAACTCCAATATATCCATCATCAGTAATGTTTCCTCCTGATATGGAATCTCGCCTTTTTAATAGATGAATTTTACCATAATTTCTTAACAAAAAATACATTGTTAACTTTGAAGAAACTTTTGGGGTCCATTATGTTGGACACTAGGTACAAAATACATGAATTACATAAAGAAAACAAAAACATTATTTAATCCTTTTGAAATAATTTTTTCTTATCCCACCTAGGTCACCTCACTACAAGTGATACATCAATGGAAAAGGGTGAGCATAAAGCCCAGTAAGAGACAAAAATGGAAATATAACATAAATTATCATCATGGATATAATACAAGTCATAAATGAGATAATAATCATAAGTACTTGATGCATAACATGGAAATACAGCTACAACTTAGAAACAAGACATTTATAAGTGTATGACCAAGTTTTATCACTGTGGCGTTATAAAACATAATTACCAAGGTTATTTACCAAGGTATTATAAAACATACCATCTATATAAATAAAATCATTACCCAATGATTTGGATTTCTATCAAGGTGAACCCTTCATGTGTTTTAATTCATGTGATTCATATTGATCATTATAAATCATTTCATCGATAACCCGAGGAGAATAAATAATGGGGTTCATATCAAAACATTGAGTACATAAGTTCTTAATGACTTGAAAATTATAGCATTTTTAACCCATGAAAAGAGAATTTGGGTTTCATACATATAACTCCCTGATCAAAAAATTATACATACATCTAGTAGAATACCCATGGATATGGAAGGGGTTTTTCTATTCACAATATAAGAATATTTCATGAAAAAGAGAGAAATTTAGGAAATGAATTCGACAGTATGACGGTATACAACATGGATTTGAAAAAAGAAATAATGGGAGGGAGCAAAGGCCTCTCATTGATAAAATTATATTTTGGATATAACTGGACAATAAAATCTGTATGAAAATAAAGTAAAACAACATTTAGAAAACATACCAAAAAAGAGTCACTTGAATGGAAATGATGAAGTGGAGAATTCTCTTACCTTGAAGAGTTGCTTCTGGGAACTTGCGGATGGAACCTTTAGACCTAGAAGATGAATTCGAGGGACTCTTTGTGATGAAAAAAGGTGAAAACATTATATATAATGGATTTTGAGTGGGGAGTACTAATAGGATTTGTGGGTATTTATAGTAAAAGAGGATGAATTTTTTAATCATTTCTAAATATAGTTCTTGGAATTCTATGTTTTGGAAAATGAAAAACCAGTGGATTATCAGTGATTTTTATCATGTTTTTGGGAATTTAAATAATGTTTTATAATATTTTAATTCATTATAAATGAAATCCATTTTTTAATATTACTTTAGACTTGGAAAATTAAATTTTCAACAAAATATTTATTTTAGAATAACAATTTCCATTTTAAACTTTATAAAGTCATTTTTAGGTTCATAAATTGTTTTAGAACCATTAAAATGCATAAAATTCATAAAATAACTTATTTTTGGTCTTTTATTCTATATAATTAATTATTTTATCATTATTAAAAATATATAAAGTCAAAAAATAAAAAAAAATATAAAATTATATTTTTATTCACTAAAAATTAATGTATTTTAGAAATTTCTCAAAATCTCACCCATACCTAATTTTGGTGTTCTAATTTAAAATATAATATTTATTTCATAAAAATAATTATTTAAATATGGGAATTTTAACTTTTAAATAAAAAAGACTTATTTATTACAAAAACAAGTTTTGATAACATAGTAAACTTTCTAACACTTATAAAAAATTTCGTAAGATATTATAATTTTTTTATCATTCATATTTAAATAAATAGTTTTTTAACAGACTATTTCATGAAAATATATTTTTATTTTGATTAATTTATTTTATAATAAAAGTGTCTATATTTTATGAAAATTAAATTATGTTTTATTTTTATCGAAAAATATATCTATCGATTTCATCCTATATTGAAGTGTATTTTCTTAAATAAACTAATACTGAAATGGGATTGATGAAATAACTATTTCATTTATAAAATTAAATAACACTTTTTAGATATAATGGTCTAGCTACATAACCCCTATTATAATCAAAATACACCCTATGTGTAAGGTGTTTGATGGCAGTAGTTTCATGGGGTGGATCAACTAACATTGACCAAGTGGTGATTTCCAATAACATGAAATTATCCCATAGGATATTTCATTAAAGCCTCACTTTTTGAATCCTAACTTGGGCTTGTTCAAGGGTGAACCCTACTGACTCTACCTTCCAAAGAAGTTCTGACAAATGGGCTTCAAAACGCATGCCTCTACTGATTGAGGGAATCATTTCTCCATTCTACACCAATTAGAAATTTTCATTTCCATTTATAAATAATAATTATAATGGTAACGTTATTATTAATGATCATAATACCCAATTCTCATATTGACCAATTTTCGTATAGTCCAATAGCCATCTAAGAGTCAGATCACAAATGTCTCTTTTCCCATTATAGTCTATATATATTGCACCATTCATCAACATTTACTACTTAATCCTCAAAGGTTTTTATAATTCCATTGACAATAACAATTATATTTCAAATATCTCTTATTTTCTATTAATAGTTTTCATGGAAGGTTTATTCTTCCTTAGAGAGTTTAATCATATGGAGTACACCATTGTGTGGTCACTATTTTTTGGTTTTTATATCCATGTACTAGTCTTAGCAGTTGTAGTCGGTATTATTACACGAAATTTATATATATTTATATATTTATAATATTTTTTCTATATACTTTTTTCATTAAATAGAATAAAATAGTTATTATGAAAAACATTTTTTATAAATCAGAGAATAAAATTTTATTCGGTTACATTCTCCCCTGTAAAAAAAATTCATCCTTGAAATTTGACTCTTTAATTTAGAAAAAATGGGGTTACTTCTCTTTCACAACTTCGTCGGGTTATGAAGTCACTTCATAAAACATTTTGTTTCTCCATAGGACTTTCACTGGTCATGTTGTCTAGTTCCTCAACACTTATTCCCTTTTTTCGAGAATCTAGATCAGTCACTCTTCATAAGATAAGTCATATTCCAATTCCACACCATTAATATCAAGTATATGTAGTGGTCCAGACATATACTTTCTCAATAGATACACGTGGAAGACATTGTGGACATTATAAATATTTTGGGGGTAGTCTTAATGGATAAGAATCCAATCCAAAACACTCTATAATCTCAAATGGTCTAATGTACCATGGACATGGTTTCCCTTTCTTTCTGAACCTCATGTGCCCCTTCTATGATGATATGTTGAGAAATAAATGATCCCTGACATGAAATTCTAACACCTTCATTTATTTTTCAGCATAAATTTTCTATCAACTCTGAGAAACCTTGATGTTTTTTGAATTACTTATATATTTTAAGCAGCCTAATTCACAATATATGGTCTCAACAATTTCCCTTCACCAATATCATCACAAAATTTTGGAGTTCTACACCTATTTCTATAGAGATATTCACAAGGATTCATTTTTAATGCTCAAGTGTAAACTATTGTTATAGTAGAATTAAATAAGTGGAAGATGTTGATCCCATATACCTTGAAGATACAGTGAGATAGCCCATAACATATCTTCCAATGTTTTAATATTCCACTCAGACTGTCCATCAGTTTGGGGATGATAGGTTGTGATCGTGTTTACTTCAATATTCACGTACATTTGATGTCTCCTTTAGAAAATTTATGTAAATTGTGGATATTGTTCAATAAAAATCAACAGTCGTACTCTTTTAAGTTTCACTAATTCTTGAATATAGAGGATATCTAGGAATTCTAGGGAGAAATCCTCTATTATTTCAATGAAATTGGAAAAAATTTTCAATATATCAGTTATTACCCATATAGATTTGTTACCCTTGGATATCTTCAAAAGGACGGTGAAAATGTTAATAGTGATATTATCCCACATCCATATAGGTATGGGAAATGGTTATATTATCCCTTTAGTAATATTTCACTATGTCTTAACTTATTTACACACCATGTACCATGCATTATAATTAGAAATATCATTTTTCATATTCTCTCACTAATAATGATCATGAAGATCCTTATAAATCATATTCATTACATGGTGAATAGAGAATATAGAAATATGAACTGTATCCATCATCACATTCTTTATATTTTAAATATATGAAATACATATCCCTGTATGAAATTGTAGAACTCCTTCCTAATAGATATTGAATTCTATAAAATTAACATTTTTCAAACCGTCTATATTCTTTTTCTTCAAAGGAAAATAACATAGAACTTTCGTGATATTCTCTAGTAATTATAGTTGAGAGATCATTTAAGATAGGATTTATGATTTACCTTTCCTTATGATTCTCATGTTTAACCTTACTATGTCCTTGATCAATGGATCTCCTTCAATCCTTATCATAGAAAGAACACATGGATCTTTCCTACTAAATTCATATTCAAATTTGTTTTTCTCTTCTGAGGTGATAATAAATTAAATAGTCATAGTATTTAAGAATATATAACCACCCCTTTGTCTCATGTTCAATTCATTTTGTGTGAATATATAATTAAAACATTGGTGTTCCATATATATATTTATATCACAATTTTACTCATAAAGAATGTTTCTTCATATATTCAAATAAAAATGAATGAAGCTAAATATATGTCATGAATAGGATAATTCTTTTATTGAGGGTTAAACTATCAAGATACATAGGCGGTAACCATTTCAATTTTCTTGAGAGCACATCCAAAACCTTTCATAGATGCATCACTATTGATAAAAAATATTTCTCTAGCAGAGGGTAGAGTTTGCACCGATTCACTAACCAGCCTCCTCTATAGTTCGTGGAAACTTTATTCAAACTTCTTTATCAAGATTAACTTAATTCCCTTTCATGTTAACGTGTTTAGTGGATTATAAATTCAAGAAATTTGTTTCACAAACATATTATATTATCCTACTAGGACAAGGAAACTATTAATACCAGTTATAGTTGTAGGAGATGTGGTCACTCTTCCCCAAACTTTTTCTTTGTTGGATCCACTTGTTTCCTTCATTGGTCATGATGTATCACAATAATGTGACTTTTTGTACCAACAACCCATATTTTCTAAATTTACCAAACAATATTTCCTTTCCCATAGTTTTTAATATAATCCTTAGATGATCCTCAAGATCTTCATGAATTTTTTAATATATCATAATATTTTCAATAAATACCACAAAAAATTTATCAATGTTGTACCTAATGAATATATTCATAAAACACATAAATATGATGGGGGAATTATTCAATAAAAATGTAATAACAAAAAAATCAGATGATCCATATCTTTTTCATAAGGAAGACTTTTATATGTTTTATTTCTTTACCCTTAACTGATGATACCCTGATCATAGGTCAAACCTGGAGAAGAATTGATCCCCACAAAGTTGGATGAACAAATCTTTAATACTCTGGAGAGGGTGTTTATTATTTATTTTGATCCCATTTTGAAATTTGTATAAAATTCATATCCACATCAATCCAATTTTTTTATGAATAGAATATTTTCTCCCTAATGAGACACTCTTGGTCAAACAAAACTCTTCCCCAAAAGATCATAAAGTTTCTAATTTAATTCCTATAACTCTATATATATATATATAATTATATATTGGGGTATGGATATTGGATTGGATCCATGTTTGATTTTTACTAAGAACTCTACCTCTATTTCTGGGGGAGGTCTAGGTAACTCTTACGGAAATATATTCATATATTATTGAACAATGGGTACAAATCCAATCCTTATAAATTAATTTTTTATCCTTTTTCACCAATCATTTCTATAAATAAGGCAACATGATGTGGTTCGTAGAAATACTCATGCTAGGATGTATCTAATTTGTAGAAAAATATATGTTTCCCTTTATGATAACAAAAATATTCTTACTTATATAATTTATCATGGAATTATACTTTGACAATCAATCCATCCCAAGTGTGATATCATATTCCACCATTGGAATAACCACTATGTTTGTAGAGATATTTCACTCACCAAAGTTAATAAGGGAATCTATATATAAATTTGATGATTGAATAGTTCCTCAATGAGTTTTAGTAAAAAAATATACCACAACCAGTTCGGTTTTTAACTTAATGTTATTTTTATACTCAAATGAAATAAAAGAATTCATAGAAAAAAAATAAAATAGTGTAACTTCTAGCTTTCAGTGTATGATGGGAGTACATGGCACAATAACATTTGAAGACTCTACTTCATCCTTTGTGATTGAAAATTATGACATTTATCCCTTGGAATATAATGGGTTTTATGGTGGTTAACCTCTATTATCTTTTTATTTGAACATTGGTTAGTGGAATTTCCACACTCCCCACGTTTGATGAATTACTTGGAAAGTTGTGTTTACACCATCTTCTCAATTTCATTAGCATTAAAAAGTTGAGACATGACATGTGCATGAAAGTTTAGATCTATATAGTCATATCTTCCACTATTTTATCATTTTACACTTCCTTGAAGATAGTTCCCCAAATGTTTTATCATATATTTATTACACGTTGGATATTGTACTTTCTTCCCATTCAGATTCAATCAAAAATCATTCTCCATCCTTCTCTTTTTATCATTCTTTCCTTGATTCAAAGGGGAATACTTGAACTGAATTTCAATTTTGAGAGAAAATATTACTATCTTTTTACAACTCCCAAAGTCTTATATTTTTAAGTTTTTCCATAGATGGTGCCTCATTCCACAAAACAATCATTTGATCTTCTCATCAGAACTGATGAACAAGATATATGTGTATCACAAAATAATTGTAATTTTTATCTCATAATTTCCCATTGGTTCATTTTATCTTTTTTTCGACTCAAGGAATCACCTCTCCATCTTTTTGCGGATGGTATTATGAAATTACTTGTTCTAAGAGACATTTTTAAAGTATTACCATTCCATGGATTCGACCTCATCCTTTGGCTTCAATTTCTAAACCAATGTTTACTACTGATCATCTTATCTCTCTATGAAATATACTGTTAGTGTGACATTATCTTGGTCGGAACAATGGAGTAGATAAGAAATAATTTTTATATTATTGATACATTTTTTAGTGATCAAACGATTATAGGTTCCACTAAATATAGGTGATCGTTAACGCATGAAGGATTCAACTGCCAATTTTTCCTTCCTTAGGGAATTCAAATTCACCACATGGTTTCGGTTGTTATTCATGACCTATGTTAACTAATTCATCATAATCATGAATTTTTCAACTCTATATCCTTCAATATTTGTAATTTCATCATTGAATTGTTCATTTCATCTATTGTTTACATGATTCCATCTATTTCCTTCCATTTTTCTAGAAGAAGAAAACTGAAGTGAGAAAATTGTTACTATTTGGAATCTTATAATAACAATTATAAATAAAATATAAATCCAAAAATATTATAATATAATTATTATAGGATGATCTACATCAATCTTAAAAATTTTATATTATCTATATATAATCCATAATGGTTTGTAAAAAGCGTAAGATTACTCAAAGCATATCCCCCAGGAGTGTCTAACTAGGTATGTAGCAAGGCCTATTTTTCACAAATCAGGAGATGATAGAGTAAAATATCAATGTGACCTTTTTCATGGTAATTACACCTTGTCCTAATTGTTTATGATTCACATCAACTTTTAGTATCAAGATAAGTATTTTAATGTTTGGAAACTTCTTGTTTTATATTTCACAAAAATTTTAGAATTTTTTCCTATATTAAGACATATCCATAAGGTTATAACTAATATTTTTTCTAGTCCTAATTTCCAAAAATTACAAAATTATACATTTGATACCAGCTATATCACCCCACCTTATTAACACCTGAATTTTAAAATTATTACCTAAAAAATTACACTAATAACATCAAAAGATCTTTGAGGTGTAGTGTCTTGGAAAATAGGTACATAATACCTGAATTACATAAGGAAAACATAATCATAAACATTATTTAATCCTTTTGAATAACTATTTTTATAATACATCTTTGGTCACCTCATTTTAAGTAATTTTTTAAGGACATACATCAATAAAAATGCGTGAGTTTAAAGCTCAGTAAAGGATAACAAAGAAAAAAGAACATGAATGATCATCATGGATAAAACAAGAGTGGTAACATGACATAATAATCATAATTACTTTATACATAACATGGAAAAGTGTCTAAAATATAAAAAAGGAGACATTCATGGGCATATATTTAAGGTTTATCACCAAAGTGTCCTAAAACAAAATTACCAAGGTAATTTACCAAGGTATTGTAAAACATATATTCTCTATAGATTAATTTTTAACCCAATTAATTGATGTGTTATCATGGTGAACCCTTTATATTTATTTATCCATGTGTGTAATGGACCAAAAATTTATTAATCAAATTTCCCTTCTTATATTTGTGTGATATTTAGTAAATTGGTATAATGCATATGCACCACATGAAAAAATCAACTACATTTTATTATATTAATTTAAAATTGAATTAAAAGAATAAAAATTACCATAATAATTGAAAATGTTACAATGAGACAATAAATAGGAAATAAGACAATAATAATTGGAAAATTTGGATCTCCTTGATCCCACAGAATAAGATCCCTCACGAAAAACACAGTAGAAATGAGGTAGAATATTAGTAATGAAATATCAATTTTGAAAAAGAAGATATAAAACCTTTAGATAAAATATAATTAAAGAAAAATTGAATTAAATATTAAGTATTTATAGAATGTATGGAACCCATATAACCATTACAAATATGACCATTGGAATAGTAACCGAAACATTAGAATAGTAACCTGACCATTGGAATAGTAATATGATCATTAAGAACAGTAACATGGTCATTAGAATAGTGACCCCACATATGGAAATGTAAAATAATGTTTATGTATCTTGGAAAATAAAAATAAATCATTTTTATATAATGATGCATGTAAATAATTTTTTTAAAAAAATTAAGTGTCTGTATTTTTGTAAGACATAAATGTTTTGATCTTAGATTTTTAATAAATCTAAAGTTTTAAAACAGAGATTAATTTCATAAATTGAATTTATAAATTAATATTCTGTATTATTATAATGATGAGTTAATTTTATGAGACTATAATTATTTTTCTAAAGGGCCCTAAAATCAATTATAATATTATAATTTGAATTTTTCAAATATATGAAGATTTTATTTAAAAATTAAATTTCTCACATATAGAAAATTATTTAAATAAAATGAATGATATTTTTAAAATCTACATATTTAAAAAAAATTAGTGGAAATTTTTTGTATTTTTCAAAAACAAAGTTACATTTTTAGTGAATAGTAAAATACAAGAATATATGGTAAATTGCATTATAAGTTAAATACAAGAATTTTCGAGTCATGACTGATGTAACCACCCATTACTTAGAACCCACATGAACCATTACCTTTATATATTAATTTTAATCAATACTATTGATTGTCTTGATCCAAAATAATAAACTATTGATTATAACATTCAAAAACACTTCTCTCCTCTATTTATAAATATGACCCTCACCACCCATTATCCTCACCTATTCTAAGACTTGAAGCAAGAAAAATTTCTTCCAACCTCACTCCTCACTACAATTACCACATAATTTTGTTTCTGGTCTCACTAAAAGATCAATTTCAAGTTCTTTGATGAGCATTTCAAGGATACAACATTTAAGAGGTAATATTCTCAATTTACATCTTCTAAATTTATTTTTTCTTATACCTTATCCATGAAGCCCCATCAAACATAAAATAATAACTTTAGTGTCATATATATACTATAATGTTATATTTATAATGTAATATCTATCATCCACCCCCTTTTCAACTATTATTCAATGAAAAAAAATCATTGTCCATATTATGTCAGTTCATTGTCATCGTGGACGATGAGTTTTCAGTTTATATTACCACCTTTATGGGAGGTTTAAATTCACTTATAATGGTTTAAAACGATCTTATTTTTTATATAATATTTTTTTCACATTATAAAAAATAATATATTACCATAATTTTAAATAAAACGAAATTAGTTTGTTATGTTCTGTAAAAATTCCAAAATTAACTAACCATTTAACATTAACCTTTTTAGAAAATGGATCATCCATATGTCAAAAAATTGATATATAAAGACATTTAAAATTCTTTATTTTCATTAATACCATTTTATTTGACTTCTATAGATTTATTCCCTTTTGAAAAAAACTTCCATAAGCTTACACAAGTTATCCGACCTTGGAACTATTAAATGAACACTCCTAGAACAATAAGATTAAACATTATATCTTATTTAAATGGTTAAAAATGAACATAATAAAATTTAAATAAATAAAATATAGACGAATAAGGTTATTAATTAAGTAATTAATGAATTTAATTTGATTTTATTATTGAATACACTTATCCAAAGTGTAGAACAATTATGGAACATAAGGTAAAGGATCTCTATGAACCACCCTTTTTCTTTGGGTTATGAAATCTATCTCTAACCCAATTTTATCTATATTTTATGTTATGTAATTATTCTGATTTTTTGTATATGTATCTTACATATATACCTATCATATTATCCCTTTCTTTTATATATTAATACATTCCATAAGTTCTTTTCTCAAATGAATCCCATTTCTTTCCAGGGGTGACATTTATGTTTACTCCATAAGATTGATTCCCTATTGTGGCGCACATAAGCATGTAATGGTTATGATGGTTTCACCTATATAACTATATAATTAATTTAATAATTTTTTAGTCTCATAAGATGTCATTTATGGGATTATGGAGTAAAATTAAGCCATTATGGGATTCTGTCCACCGTGAGATGTTGTCTCAGCAGTTATCCTTGAGATTCATGTTTATGTCATGTTATATATTATGTCACTTAATAATATTATCATTATCTTATGATATGATGATATTTATGTTATTATATCATATTTTTATTATTTATTAACTCTTTTTCATGATATCTTGTTATGACTTTTGATTAATATGTTATGCCTCTCTATCATGTTTATTACCTTACAGAACTTTATAACTCACCCTTTTCTTTTATGTATTCCCCAAGTTATGCTATGTAGTTTTAAGAGCTCAAAATATTTTAGGATCTCATTAATGAGGATAAAATAAAGATGTTATATTTAGTTTCATGTTGATTTATTATGTACCTAGTCTACAAAATAAAGTAGGCTTTTCGATCCTTTCATTATATTTAATGGATATTTATATTAAAAATCATGTAATAATTTTTTTTAAACAATTTTTTCACTATAATTTTATCTACATTGATCATAATAAATAATTTCATTAATAAACTAGGGAGAATAAAGAATAATTAACATATAAAAACATTGAGTACATAAGTGTTTAAAGACTTAAGTTTACATAATTTTTAACCCATGAAAAGGGAATGTGAGTTTCATATATTTAAATCCCTGGTAAATAAAATATATTAACATATAGGTGAATAAACATGGATATGTAAGGATTTTGGGTATTCAAAATATAATAATATTTCATGTAAAAGAGAGAAATTCAAGAAATGAATTTGAAAACATGACAGCATACATGGATTATGGAAAGGGAATAATGGAAGGGAATAAAAGTCTTCCATTAATAAAACACTATTTTTATAGTAATGAGATAATAAAAAGGGTATGAAAATAAAGTAACAAATTTTTTGAAAACATACCATAAGATTCATTTTAATGGGAAAAAATATGTGGATAATTCTCTTACATTAAAGAGTTTCTTCTTAGAAATTGAAGATGACACCTCAAGACCATAAAGAGACCTTGGAGGGACTCTTTAGGAGGTAAAATGACCATAAATTCATAAATAATGTACTTTTAGTGGACATGAATTGTGGTATTTGTGGGTATTTATAGTAAAATATGAGGAATTATATAATAATTTCTAAATATTGGTATTGGAATTCTAGGTTATGGAAAATGAAAAATGAATGGTTTACTAATAGTTTTTTCTCATGGTTTTGTGCATCTAAATCATGTTTTATAATATTTTAACACATTAGATTGAAAATCCATTTTTTATATTACTTCATACATGGAAAAGTTATTTTTTTCAAAAAATATTATTTTTAAAACCATAATTTTCATTTTAAACTTTGGAAATTCATTTATAGGTTTTTAAATTCAAACCATTAAAATAAAAAATATTCATAAAATAAAATATTTTAAATCGTGTAATTTTAATAATTAATTATTACATAATTATATATATATATGAAGTCATAAAACATATCAAAAAAAAAATTGTATTTTTACTATTCATTGAAAAATAAAGCATTTTAGAAAATTATAAAAATTTAATCCAAGCCTAATTTCAGCATGCTAATTTCAAATATAAATTTTGTTTTATCAAAATAATTTACTAAATATTATAATTTTAAATTCTAAATAAAAAATTTATTTATTTAAAAATAAAATTATTTACGACATAATGTGTTTTAGGACACTTACAAAAAGTTCCCTAAACATTAAAATTTTTTAGTATCACTTATATTTAAATAAGTTGTTTTAAAATTCTGTTTAATGAAAAGAAATATTAATTTATAAGGATATTTTTACTATAAAAGTGTATATTTTCTGAAAATACAATTATATTTTATTTGATCATGTGGTGATTTTTAGTAACTTGAACTTTTCTCATTGGAGATGTCATCCAAACCTCTCTTATTGAAGCTCCACTTGAAATTTGTTAAGGGTGAACACCAATGATGTTACCTCTCTCTAAAGTTCTAAAAAATGGGCATCAAAATACAAGTATCTAATGATTAAGTGCATCGTTTCTCCGTTTTTGCATCAATTATCACTTATCATTACCCTTTATAAACAATAATTCTAATGGTTACATTATTACCATTGGCCATAATAGACAAAAATCATATAGACTAATGGTAATATAGGAAACGATCTGGTAATGGTTACTTTTCCCATTAAACTAATCACCATTCCATCATAATTTACTACTTTATTTAAACATTATTTTACAATTCCTTTGAAAATTTCAATTATATTTTTAATGTTTTTTTTATTTCAACGGTTTTCATGGCATGTTTAATATTCCTGAGATTGTTTGATCCTATGGAGTACACCATTCAATGGTATATATTTTTTGTTTTTTATATCTTCATACTAGTTTTATCTAATGTATATATTTATTTTTATAATATAATTTCAATATACTTCCATTTTGAAATACAGTAAAATACACATTATGAAAAAAGAGTTCTTTTATTAATTAGAGATGAAATTTTTATCCTTTTAACATGATGATTCACTATGTGACTGAATCCCTTACACAATTTCGTCGTTCATTATAGAATTCAACCTGCTCTTAATCTTCATGTTCCCACGCCATCTAGAGCATAACGTTGATATGCTCAGGTCGTTGTTCCTATTTATCAAGGAATGTATCATTCATTATGGTTCCTCAAACACCATGGGGCCTCCTCCTACATTAGTGGTATCCGAACATGAACTCGCTATTGAAAAGTATCTAGTAGGAATCCACTCATGCAATTAGTTATCCAATGGTTCTCTCTTTCATGGATGTTAGTTTGATGGTTCAAAAAAATAGTTGGACCCTTACTCCGAATCCCCCCTTCCAGGGGCTACTTTCTATACATATGGAAGGAAAATTGAAGCAAAATTACAAGATAAAATTAATGGAAAAGAAGAAAAAAGAGATAATGATAATATAGAATACAATACAACTCAATATGCATTGATTCCCCCAAAACAATCCACAAGGATGATCCACTAAAATACTCTCTTTGTACCCCTCAAAACAAGTCCCCTTCTTTAGCAACCCTTTCTTTCTGCTTATCAACTCACATGTAACCCTATAACGACTCTGAAAAAACTAGTTTTGGAAATCTATATGATTCCAAGTATTCAAAAAACACAAGTTATGTATTCTCCTTCTATGATGATGTGTTCTGGTTTCTATCAAATTATTATATGTCTTTAAAATTTTGTCTTTTATTTTGTTTTAGTTAAACTGAAATTTTCAAATGTTTTTTTAAAATATTATATTTCAGTTTATTATAATTTTTTGAAAAATTTCATTATCTTATGATACCGTGCTCTGTTTTTATTCTCTCATATTTTTATTCATGGTTTGTGGTTATTTAGGATATCATGTTATGGCTTTTGATTAATATGTTATGCATCTCTATCATGTTTATTCACTTACTAAGTTTTATAACTCACCCATTAATTTTAAATGTTCCCCAGGTTATCCTATGTATTTTTAAGAGATCAAAAGGATTTAAAATGTCATTGATTAGGATAAAATAAAGATATTATGATTAGTTTTATTTTTATGTATTATGCACCTATTCTTCCAATAATACTAGGATTTTCGATACTTTGATTATATTTAGTGAATAATTATTTTCAAAATCATGTAATAATAAGTTTAAAAGGATTTTGTGACTATAATGTGATCCAAAATTTTCATAATAAATCATTTCATTAATAACCCGAGGTGAATAAAGAATGGGTTTCATATAAGAACATTGATTACATTAGTGTTTAAAGAATTAAAATTACATCATTTATAACCCATGAAATCAAAATTTGGGTTTCATACATGTAAATACCTAGTAAAAAAGTTATCTTTACATCTACATGAATACTCATAGATAAGGAAGGTGTTTTGGTATCCACAATATGATCATATTTCATCTAAATGATAAAAATGCAAGAAATAAATTTAGGAGCAATACGATATATGTGGACTAGGGATAGGGTGTAATGGGAGGGAATGCAGGTCTTGCATTGAAAATGACTATTTTTTAGTAGTGATATAATTAAAAGGGTATGAAGAGAATGTAATAAAATATTTATAAAAGATACCACAAAAGAGTTATTTTAAAAGAAAAGAGAAAGTGGATAATTATATTACATTGAAGAGTTTCTTCTTAAAACATGAGAGGATGAATCCTCAAGACCTTGAAGAAACATATGAGGGAATTTTGGGAGGGAAAAGGAAAAATAATTTGTGGATAATAGATTTGTAATGAATAGGAATACTGGGATTTGTGGGTATTTATAGTAAAAGAACTCTCGGACTCGTTACCTCCCCAATCTTCTAAAGTTTAACCATGTCAAGTGCACCACTATTATGCCTATTGGTGGTATAAAATCAATATGTGTTCATGTTGGATTCCATAATAACCTCTTATAGTAAATTTAATTACTTCTAAAGAATCTCCATACATATAACCACCTTGTGTAAAGAATTATGAAGACCTACCACCTCCCTGTATAGATTGTAAATTTTCGACCTGCTGAAGTGCTCCATAAATTCTTATTTAAATAATGGAAATGAAACATTCATATAGACACTAATAATAAGTTTAAACCAATATATTGTGTCCCTTAATACTTACCTGAGTGAGTGGAACATTAAATTTCTCTAATATATGATTGATGTGGAAGTAGAGTTCCTCTCAAGTGATACATCCCCACAAGTGTGTACTATTGAACACTCATAGATCGACTCGTATAGATAACGAAATAATCCTTATAAATGAGACATACACTTCGTTCACCTAAGGAACAATCCATTATGTAATCTTTACTAGTTCAATTCCTCTTGATCCCATTGTTTAATGCAATATATCCATCATTAGAAGTGTTTCCTTCTGCTATGACATCTCACCTTTTTAATACATGAATTTTAACATAATTCCTTAAAAAATAAATTGATAAATTTAATGTATATTTTGAGTTATAGTATCTTAGAAACAAGGTACATAATAAATTAATTACATAAGGAAAACATAAACCTTAATTAATCCTTTTTTAAATACTACTGTTTTAGTCCTTCTTAGGGCACCTCACTGCAAGTAATTTCCTAGAGACATACATTATTAAAAAAGGGTGAGCAGAATGACCTTTTATGGATAAAAAAGGGAAAAGAAAATATAATATAATCATGCATAAAACAATTGTAATGAAATGAGATAATAATCATAAGTACTGTATTCATAACACATAAATGTGTGTACAACATAAAAAAGATACATTCATAATCATATCACCAACGTGTCATAAAACATAATTACCAATGTTATATACCAGGGTATTGTAAAACATTTCATCAATAGATATAAATTATTTATACAATTATTTGGAGTGATATAAAGTATCACAATTAATATTTATTAATTCATGTGATTCCTTTTGATTATATTAAATCATTTCATCAATAATCAGGGGAGAATAAAGAATGGGTTTCATATATAAACATTGAGTACATAAGTTCTTAAAGTCTTGAACATTACATCATTTTTAACCCATAAAAAGAGAATATGGGTTTCATACATGTAAATCCCAAATAATTAAATTGTCATTATAGCTATGTGAATACCCATAGATAAAGAAGGGGTTTGGGTATTAAAAATATAAGAATATTTCCAGTAAAATATATAAATCTAGGAAATGAATTCGATAGTATGACGGTATACCATGTGGATTAACGAAAAAGAAATAATTGGAGGTAATGAAGGTATATCATTGATAAAACTTTATTTATGATGTAATTAGATAATAAAAACTGTATGAAATGAAATTAATAGAACATTTATATAACCTACCTCAAAATAGTCACTTGAACGAAAAAGAGGAAGTGGAGAATTCCCCTACCTTGAAGAGTTGCTTCCTAGAACTTGAGGAAGAAACCTCAAGACCTAGAAGATACATTGGAGGGAATATTTGGGGGGTGATAAAAACTTCGTGTATAAAGGATTTACATTGGAGAGTAGTGCTATAATTGGGGGGTATTTATAGTAAAAGAGGATGAAATGTTTAATAATTTCTAAGTATGAGACTTTGAATTTTAGGTTGTGTATAATGAACAAAAAATGTATTACCCATTTTTTTATCATAGTTTTGGGAATTAGTATCATGTTTTAAAATATTTTATGTCATTAGAACCGAAATAATTTTTTTAATATTACTTTAGATATCAAAAAGTAAATTTTCTTCAAATTTGGTTTTTAAACCCTTAATTTTTATTCTAGAATTTAGAAAGTCATTTGTAGGTTTGGAAATTGATTTAAAACCATTAAAATTCATAATATTCATAAAATAACATATTTTTTGTTTCTGATTATATATAATAAATTATTTTATCATTATTACAAATATATGATGTTTCAAAACATATCGAAAACACATAATTTTATTTTTATTATTCACTAAAAAATATTTTTTTTAAAAAAATTATCAAAATTTCACCCTAACATAATTTTGGACTTCTGATTTAAAATATAATGTTTATTTTATCCATGTAATTCCTTAAATGTGATAATTTTAACTTTTTAATAAAAAAATTCTTATTTATTGAAAAATAAACCGTTTTTATGACATAATCAACCTTCTGACACTTATAAAGATTTCTTCAAACATTATAAAATTATTTTATCATTTATATTTAAATAAATATAGTTTTAAAAGGCTACTTCAAGAAAATAAATTTTTATTTAGAATACATTATTTTATTATAAAAGTGTATATATTTTATGAAAATATAATTATGTTTTATTTATATCCAAAAATCTATATATAAAATTCATCCAATATTCATGTGTATTTTCTTAATTAAAATAATTCTAAAATATGGATTGATGGAATAAATATTTCATTTATAAAATTAAATTACTCTTTTATTCTACTAACGCCTAGATACATAATCCCTCATTACACTACAATACACCCTAAGGGTAAGGTGTGAGATGGTGATAGTTAATGGGGGTAAACTAACATTAACCTAGTGGTTATTTCTACTAACTTGAACTTCTCATATAGGACATTTTATTCATGCACCACTTTTTAAATCCCTTCTTGGGCTTTGTCAATGGTAAACCCTAGTGATTCTACCTCACTCCCAAGTTCTGACATATGAGCATCAAAAGGCATGACTCTACTAGTTGAGGGAACCATTTCTCTATTTTGTATCAATTATCATTTTTCATTTCCCTTTATGAACACTAATTCTAAAGGTTACATTCTTACTGATGGTCATAATACCCAATTTTTATATTGACCAATGATTATAGAATTCAATGTCCATGTAGCATTCAAATCTCAAATATATCTTTCCCATTATAATCTATATATACTTCACTATTCATAAAAATTTACTACTTGATTATCAAAGTTATTAATAATTAATTTGATAATGTAATATATATTCGAAACATTTGTTTTTCTTTTACGATTTTAATGACATATTTAATATTCTTGGGAGAGTTCAATCATATGGAGTACACCATTGTGTGGTCTTTATGTTTTTTGTTTCTATACCCCTATACTAGTCTTACCTATTGTAATTGGTATTATTAGATCACATGAATATATATATATATATGTTTATTAGTATTTATATGTAATTATGTTGTGAAATATTAAAAAATAGTAGTTATGAAAAAAGAGTTCTTTTATTAATCCTGGAAGAGAATTTTATTTCGCTACATTCTCCCCCAGTTAAAAATTTTCATCCTTGAGATTTGAACCCTACCTCTAAAAAATGGGGGTATTTCCCCAACATTTATTCCTTGGGTTCCCAAGTCTCTTCTTCAAACTTATAGTTTCTTCACACGACTTTCATAAGTCATGTTGTATTGTTTCTCAACACTTATTCACATCTTTCTAGAATTAGTATTGGTTTCATTTCATAAGATAAGTTAGGATCAAATTACACACCATTAATATCAAGTATATGTGTTGGGTCAGATATATACATTCTCAATAGATACATTTGGAAGAAATCGGGGACATTGGAATGATTTTGAGGTAGTGTTAATTGATACACAACAACTCCAACAAACTATATAATCTCAAATGGTCCAATGTACCATGGACTCAGTTTCCACTTCTTTATGAACCCCATAACCCCTTTACATGGTGATATCTTGAGAAATACATGATCCCTGACCAGAAATTATAAGTCCTTACTTTATTTGGAATCATAAATTTTATATCAACTCTGATAAACCTTGATGTGTTTTTCAATGACTTCTATCTTTTATATAGTCTCCTTCATAATTTCTAGTCTCAACAGTTTCCATTCTGCAACTTTATCCCAAGATATTGGAGTTCTACACCTCTTTCCAAAGAGTTATTCACAGCGTTTCATTTTAATGTTAGAGTTGAAACTATTATTATAGTAGAATTCAAAAGTGGAAAATAACGATGTCAAATCCCTTGAAAATAATGTGATCTAGACCATAACATATCTTACAATGTTTGAATAGTTCTCTCAGAATTCCCATTAGTTTGTTCATGATAGGTTATGCTCAGGTTTACTTTTGTATCCATGGTCATTTGAAGGATCCTCTAGACAATAGAAGTAAATAGAGGATCTCATTTAAAAATAAATAAATAATGTTACTCCATGATGTTTAGATGCTTCTATAATATATAGGTGATCTAGGAATTCTATGGATAAATTATCTCTTATTTCAATGAAATTGGAGAAATTTTTCAATCAATCAGCAATTACCCATTTAGCATCGTTACCCTTTGATAAATTCAGAGGGCCGGTGAAAATTTTAGTAGTGATATTATCCCAATTTCATATAGGTATGGGTAGTGGTTTTAGTGCCCCTTTAATAATTTGTCACTCTGCCTTCACTTTTTTACACACCAAGAACCTTGCAGTATAATCAGAAATATCCTTTAGCATATTATTCCATCAATAATGACAATTAAGGTCCTTATATATATTAGTGATTCCAATGTGTATAGAGAATGTAGATCTAGGATATTTATCCATCATATCCTTATTTATCTTTTAAATATATGGAATACCTATCCATATATGAAATTTCATAACACCTTCTTAATCAATATTTAATTCAGAGCACTTATCATTTTTCAATACCTCTATCATCTATTTCATTAAAGGGATCATATTTTTTACATTTATGATATTATCTAGTAATGACTATTGAGAGATCATTTGGGATAGGATTGACGTTTTCCATTTACTTATGATTCTCATTTCTAACCTTATTTGGTCCATGATAAATGGATCTCCTTCAATCCTCATAATTGCATGGACAACAAGATCTTTCTTACTCAATGAATCTGAAAATTAGTTTTCTCTTCTAGGGTGATAATGAATTATACAATAATTGTCTATAATAATATATAACCATCTCCTTTGTCTAATGTTCAGTTCCTTTTGTGTGAATATATACTTAAAAGTTTTGTGGTATATATATATATCACACATTTCCACATAAATAATGTTTCTTCATATCATCAATGAAGAAATTAATGCAGTTAAATTCAATTCATGGGAAGGATAATTCCGTTCATTAAACAATCAAGATGTATAGGCGACCGCCTTATCATTTGTTATAAGAACACATCCAATCCCTTTTAAAGATGCATATCTATAGATAAAAAATCATTATTTGACAAAAGATAAAGTTATCACAGTTACACTAACCGCCCTACTCTATAGTTCTTGGAAACATTCTTTACACTCCTTTTTTTAGAAAAACTTAACTCCCTTTCATGTTAACTTTTTTAGTAGATTATAAATTCATGAAATTTTTTTCACAACCCTTTTATATTCTCTCAATAGATCATGTAAACTATGAAAAATAGATATAGTTATAGGACCTGGCCACTCTTACACAGAATTGTCTTTTCTAGGTCTAGTAAGATTCATTTGTTAGTTTGAATGTGTCCGAAGAATGTGAATTTTTGTAACCATAACTCACATTTTCTTAATTTACCAAACAATATTTAATTACTCATAGTTTTTAATAGGACCCTTATATAATCCTCATTCTATTCCTGAATTTTGGGATTTGTTAGAATATTTTCAATAAATACCACAAAACATTTATCCAGGTAGACCATAAAGACTCTATCCATAAAATCCATAGATATGATGGTGGAATTAGTCAATAAAAATATCATAACAATAAATTCATAATTTACATATCTTGTTCAAAATACAGTCCTTGAGATATCTTATTTCTTTACCCTTAACTGATGATACCCTGATCGTAGGTCAGTATTGGAGATGAATTGATCCCCTTGATGTTGTCCGAACAGATCTCCAATCCTTGAGAGAGGTTATTTGTTCTCTTATATGATCCCATTAAGATATTTTTAGCCAATACATATCTTCTTCGATCCATATTTCTTTTTCATAAAGAGAACATGTGCTACCCAAGGAGACACACTTGGTCAAATAAAACACTTCTCCAAAATATATTGAAGTTTCTTATATAATTACTCTAACTTAATATATGTCATTCTATATGGTATTTTTGATATTGGTTAGGATTTGGGTATATGTTCAATGGATAAAAATACCTCTATTAATGGGGGAGGTACAGGTAAATCTTAAAGAAATACATTAATTTATTCTGGAGAAATGGGTATATCTCTAATATATATAATTTCAATTTATTATCCTTCATCACTAATAATTTCTTTAAAGATGGAAATAAGTTGTGGTTCTTAGAAAGACTAAGGCTGGGATATCTCTACATTGAACACAACTACTAGTTGACCCTTGAAGATAATAGAAATATCTTTACTTATAATGTTGATCTTGAAAATATGATTTAACAACCAATTTATCCCAAGTATGTTGTCAAATTACACCATTGGAAGAACCACAAGGTTAGAAGAGATATTTTACTCACCAAAGTGAATAGGAGAATCCCTACATATCTTTGATTCTTTAATATTTCCCCCATTATTTTTAACCAAAAACTCTACCACAAGAAGTTAATGGTATAACTTGATGTTATTTGTAAATTATAATTAGATAAAAGATTGTTAGGACCAAACTCAAATAATAAACTTTCTATATTTTATTATATTATGAGAGTAAATTCCAAAAAAATGGACCCTATACTTAATCCATCATGATTGAAAATTAATTTCCTTTATCCCTTGTTATATAATGAGGTTGATGGTGGTTACCCTATATTATCTTATGATTTGAACATTGGTTAGAGAAATGTCCATACTCCAGACACTTGAAGCATTGTTTGGAAGGTTTTGTTTTCACTATATTCTATTTTTCATGGGAATTAAGATGTTGATACTCAACATCTATATAAATGTTTCAAGATATATGGTCATATATTCCACACTTTTAGCATTTTCCATTTCTATGTAGACAGTTCACTAAATATTTTCCCCACATTTGTGACATGTTTTATGTTTTACTTTCTTCCTGTCCAGTTTCTTTTTGAATTTTTTTTCCGTCCTTTCCATTTTATCATTCATTCCATGAGTTTAGTGGGAATATTTGAACTCCATTTCAATTTTTATAACACATCATTATATATTTTCATAACTCTTATTATCTCTAATTTCCAATGATTTATATTGATGGGGCCTCAGTCTTCCAAAAAATCGATCGATATTCTCCTCAGAATTGATTAAAAACTTAAAGTGTATCACACAAGCCCTGTAAAGTTCAACTAATAATTCTCCACTCATTAATTTTTTTTTAACTCAATTACTATCCCCTCCATCTTAGTACAGAGGGCACAAGGAAACTACTTGTTGAAAAATATATTTTAAAAATATTCACATACCATAGATTCCACCTCATCCATTGGCTTCCTATTTTTAATAAAGTTATACTAATGATCAGCTTATCCCTATAAGAAATATACTATCATCATAACTTTCTATTGGTCTAACCAATGGTGCACATAAAAACTAATTTTTATAGTATTGGTCCATTATTCAGTGATAAAAGGATTAGAGGTTCCACTAAAAATAGGTCTTTATTGATGCATTATGGATTCAACTACCAGTTGTTACTTCCTTAGTGAAGTCAAATGATCCACATGGTTTAGGTTGTTATTCATTACCCAAGTTAACTGATTCATCATTATCAAGAATTTTTCAACTCCATATCCTCCCATATTGGGGATATCATCATCTCATTGTTTTTTTCATCTATATTTTACATGAGTCCTTCAATTTCATTCCATTTTTATAGAAGAAGAATACCTAGGTGATAAAATTTTAACTATTTTGAATCTTATAATAACAATTCTAAAGGAAATATTAATCCTAAAATATTCTAATTTCATGCTCCTTGGAAGATATACATCAATTTTCAAATGTTTAAATAATATTTATATCATCCAAAATGGTTTCTAAAAATTATATGATTACTCAAAACATATCCATCGGGAGTGTGAAACCAGATATGTAGCAAGGCCTCTTTGTCATGCACCAGATGATGAACAAGTAAAATCTCAATGTTCTCTTTTTTAGGGTTATTACCCCTAGGACCAATTATACCAGATCCACATCCACTTGTAGTATCTAGATATGATTTCCGTGATCATAAACCACTTATTTTATATTTAAAAAAAATAGAATATTTTACTATATTAAGGAATATCCCTAAGGATCTTACTAATATTTTTTCTAGTCATAATTTCCTAAAATAAATATACCTTATATTTTATATAAACTTTGGGATCCCTCCTTTTTTAATACTGAATTTTAACATAATTCACTAAAAATAATTATATTAAAAACATCAATATATCTTTTGAGGTATAGTGTCTTGGAAACTAGTTATAAAATACATGAATTAAATAAGGAAAACGTAAACAAAAAAATTATTTAATCCATTTGAATCGCTCCTTTTATAACCCATGTTAGGTCACCCCATTGTAAGTAATTTTTTAGAGACATACATCAATAGAAATGGGTGAGCATAAATATTAGTAAAGGATAACAAAGGAAACACAACACGAATGGTCATTGTGGATAAAACAATAGGTGTAACATGATATAATAATCATAAGTTCTTTATACATTACATGGAAATGTGGAAACAATATAAAAATGATACATTTATAATAATGTCTCCAAGGTTTATGACCAAGGTTTTGAAAAGTATAATTGAAAAAGTTATTTACCAAGGTATCTTTAAACATTCCATATCTAGATATTAATTTTTTACTCAATGCATTGTACGATTATTAGGTTGAAACCTTCATATGTCATAATTCATGTGTATAAAGACCCCTAAATTTATTAATGGAATTCCCCTTCTTATATTTGGGTCATCTTTAGTATTGTGGTATAATGAACATGCACCAGATGATAAAATCAACTATATTTTATTATGTTAATTTTAACATTACATTAATATAATAAACATTAACATAAGAATTTAGTTTGTTAGAATGTAACAATAAATAAAAAATAATATAATAAGAATAGCCAAATTTGGATCTGTTAGATCCCCCAGAATAATATCACTCATGAAAAAAACTGTAGAAATGAAGAAAAATGATAGTAATACAATATCCATTTTGAAAATGAAAATAAATTACCTTTAAATAAAATTTATGTGCATGAAAAATAAAGAAATATGATGAATTTATATGAAGTATGAAACATATATGAATTTTACAAATCTGACTGTTAGAATAGTAACCTGACCATTGTAGTAGTAACCTAACAATTGGAATAGTAATATGATCGTTAAGAATAGTAACATGACTGTAAGAATAGTAGAATAACCTATTAAAATGTATAAATATATTTAGGTGTCTTATAAAATAAAAATATATCATTATAATTTCATGATATAAGTAATAAATGTTTTAAAAATAATTTAAGTGTTTGTATTTTTATAAACGAGAAATTTTGTAATTTTATTTTTAATATAAATATAATATTTTAAAATAGTTTTTATTTTCATAAAATGGATTTATAAATTAATATTATGTTTTATTATAATTAAAATATGATTTTATGAGACTATAATTAGTTTTTAATTGGTTAAAAATCAATTATAATATAAAAATTGGATTTTTTCTAATAAATGAGTATTTTATTTTAAAATTAAAATTTTTATATATAGAAAATTAATTTCATAAAATGGATTTAATTTTTAGGATATACATATTGAAAAATTATTAGGTTGAATCTTGGGTATTTTTCTAAAATGTTGAATTTTTGGTGAATAGTAAAATACATCAATATACGGTACATTGCATTATGAGATAAATATATGAATTTTTGAATAATGACTGATGTAAGAAATTATTAATTCAAAATAACATCAATTTTTTACTATATAAATCCATAGGAAACAATACTATTTATATTTCAGAGAAAAGATAATAAACTATTAATTATAATATTCAAAAACACTTCTCCCCTCCCTTTGAAAATATCACCCTCACCACCCATTCTCCTCACATATTATAAGACTTAAATATTTAAAAAATTTCCAAACTCACTCCTCACCACTATACCCAAATCCAAGTGTTTATAGTCTCACCAAAACACCAATTCCATGTGCCTTAAGGGGATTTCAAGTATACAAAATTTAAGAGGTAATATTCTCCATTTACTTCTTCTAAATTCATTTTTTCTTATAACTTCTCCTAAACCATCATCAAAAATAGAATAATAACTTTAGTATCATATATATATATATATATTGGAGTTTTATATTTATAATTTAATATCTATCCTCCACTGATTTTTTCATCTCTTATTCAAAGAAAAATAAAATCGTTGTCCATGTTATGTCGGTTCACCATCTTCTTGGATAATGAGTATTCATTTTACACTATCACATTAATGGAAGGATAAAATTAAAATATAATGGTTTAAAATGAAATTATTATGTATATTATATATTTTTTTAACATTCTTAAAAGAATATATGGTCATAATATTAAATAAAATGAAACTAGTTTGTGATGCTCGGTAAAACTGCCAAAATAAACATACCATTTCACAATAACAATTTTACTAAATGTATCATCCATATGTCAGAAAAAATGATATATGAGACCATTTAAAATTATTTAGGTTCATTAATACCAATTAATTTCCCCTATTTGACAATAACTTTCAAAAGGATACACAAGTGATCCGACCTTGGAACCGTAAAATGAACAATCTTGGAGCAAAAAAATTAAAAATTATATATCAATGAAATGGTTATAATTGAAGATAATAAATTTATAATAAATCAAATATAGATGAATAAGATTATTAATTAAGTAATTAACCAATTTAATACGATTATTCAGGACATTTAGTGAAAGTTTATAACAATTATGGAATATAAGGTAAGGGATCTCTACAAACCATCCTTTTTCTTTGGGTTATGAACTCTCTATAACTCAATTTATCTCTATATTTTAGGTTACTGAATTATTATAAATTATTTTTATATTTATCTTAAATATTTACCTAGATTATTATCCCTTTCTTTGATAGTGTAATATATGTCATAAGCTCTTTTCTCAATTGAAACCTATTTCTTTCCATGGGTGATATTTCTGTTTATGCCTTAAGATTGATTGTCATTTGTGGCACAAAAAATCATGTACATGTTATGATGTATGCGATCAGATAGTGAAATAATTCATTGAGTAATTTTTTATTCTCATGATACATCATTTATGGTATTAGGGATTAAACTAAATCCATCATGGGACTCTATCCACTGTGTGATGTTGTCTTAGTGGTTAGCCTTGAGACTCATGTTTATGTCATGTTATATGTTGATGTCACTTTCTTATATTGTCATGATCTTATGATACCATATTATTTATATTATTCTATCATATGTTTATTAATTATTTGTTCTTATTTATGATATCATGTTACAAATTTTGATTAATATGTTATGCCCCTCTATCATGTTTATTCCCTTACTGAACTTTATAACACACCCTTTTCTTTTATGTATCCCCCAGGCTATCCAATTTAGTTTTAAGATCTCAAAATAATTTTGTCATTAACAAGGATAAGATAAATATTCTTTGTATATTTTCATGGTTATTTTATATATACCTAGTCTTCTAATGAAATTAGGTGTTTAGATACTTTGATTATATTTAATGAATATTTATATTAAAAATCATGTAATAATATGTTTAATAGACTTTGGTCCCTATAATGTGATCTACATTGATCATAATAAAATTTTTCATCAATAACCAAGTGAGAATAAAAAATGAGGTTCATATAAAAACATTGAGTATATATGTGTTTAAAGACATACCATTACATTATTTTTAACCCATGAAATGGGAATGTGGGTTTCATACATGTAAATCCCTGATTAATAAAATATCATTACATATAGGTTAATACTCATGGATAAGGAAGTATTTTGGGTATTCACAATATAAAAATATTTCATGTAAAAGAGAAAAATTCATGAAATTAATTTGAAAACATGTCGGTATATGTGAATTAAGGAAAGTAAATTACAGGAGGGAACAAATGTCTCATATTAATAAAACACTATTTTTATAGTAATGAGAAAATAAAAATGGTATTAAAAGAAAGTATTAAAAAATATATAAAACATACCATAAGAGTCAATTTAATGGAAACAAAGTGGAGAATTCTCTTAACTTTAATAGTTTCTTCCTAGAAGTTGAGGATGACACCTCAAGACCTTAAAAACCCTTTGAGGGACTCTTTGGGAGGTAAAACGACCATAAATTCATAGATAATTGATTTTTTGTGGATAGAAATGGTGGTATTGGTTGCTATTTATTTTAAAATTTGGGTGGTTCTTTAATAAGTTCTAAATATAGGTATTGGAAGTCTAGGTTGTAGAAAATTTAAAACCAATGGTTTACTAATAATTTATCCTCATGGTTTTGGGAATATAAATCATGTTTTATATTATTTTACTAAATTAAAATAGAAATAATATTTTTAATATTAATTTGGACATGGAAAAGTAAAGTTTCCACAAAATATTGTTTTGAAAACCATAATTTCCATTTTAAGCATTGGAAAGTCATTTATAGGTTTGGAAATTTAAAAACATTAAAATAAATAATATTCATAAAATAAATTATTTTTTATATTTTATTTTATATAATTAATTATTAAATCATTACTAGATATATACATATATATATATATGAAGTCACAAATTATATTGAAAACAAAAAAAAACTATTTTTATTATTCACTAAAAAATAATGTATTTTAGAAAATTCTCAAAATTTTACCATAACCAAATTATAACATGCTAATTTCAAATATAATGCTTGTTTTATCAAAATAATTCACTAAATATTATAATTTTATCTTTTAAGTAAAAATACTTATTTAATAGAAAACAAAATATTTTATGACAAAGTAAACTTTATGACACTTACCGAAATTGTCCAGGACATTATAAAATTATATTATAAGTTAAGTTTAAATAAAGTATTTTTGTAAAATGTTTCATGAAAAAAATTATTGAGAATACTTGATTTTACTATAAAAGTGTATATTTTATGATCATATAATTAAATTTTATTTTACCATGTGATGATTTCCACTAACTTTAACTTCCCTCATAGGATATTTCATTAAAACCTCAATTATTAAATTTCTTCTTGAACGTGGTTAAGGGTAAACCACAATGATGCTACCTTCCTCTAAAATTATGAAAAATGGGGTTCAAAAGACATGGAGATAATGATTGAGTGAATTTATTCTCCTTTCTATATCAATTATCAGTTTTCATTACCCTTTATAAATTATAATTCTAAAGTTAATATTATTAGTGATGGTCATAATACAAAACAATCATATTGAACAATGGTCATATTGGAAAAAAGTCAGGTAATTATTGATTTAACTTCTCTACTAATCACAATTCAATTAACATCTACTACTTGATTTCCGTAGGTTATTACAATTTATTTGATAATGTTAGTTATATTTGTAATGTTTATTTTTATTTAAATAGTTTCCATGGAACATTTAATATTCCTGGGAGATTTTGATCCTATGGTGTACACCATTTCATGGACTCTATTTTTTGGTTTTTATATCTTTTTACTATTTTTAGCTAATATATATATATATATTTATAATATTATTTCTATATACTTACATTATAAAATAAAAAAAATATACATTATAAAAAAATATTTATTTTATTAATTATAAAAAAAAATTGCTGATTGTTAATCAGATGATTCACTATGTAAGAAAAGTACTTCAACAATGTCACTTGTTATTTCCAAAATTCAAACTGCTCATACGAGTCATGTTCCCACACCCGCTGGAGCATAATTTTGAACTTTATAGGTCATTGGACCTCTTAATTGACCAATTTCTCATTAATCATGGTTCCTCAAACATGAGGGGGATCATCCTGCATTAGTGGTATTCAACCATGCTCTCCTCATTGCAAAGTATCTAGTAGTTCTCTACTCATGTGAGATTTTATCCAATGGTGATCTATTTTATGGATGTTAGACTGATAGTTCATAAAAATTAGTAAGACACTTTCTCCAAATGACCCCTCCAAGGGGGATAATTTATATACATATAGAAGGAAAACTGAAGTGAAATTATTGGATAAAATTAACATAAAAATAAGAAAAAAGAGATAACTCGAGATGCATTGATACTTCCCACCCCATGACACAAGGTTGTTCCTAATAAAACACTCCCTTCTAACCCCTCACTAACTAGTCCTCATTTGTAACAACCATTCCCACCCACTTATTTACTCACATGGGGCCCTCCTAACAACTATGAAAAAAACATTTCTGTCAATCGATTTGATTCCAAGGTTGTAACAAAATCAGGTGATGTATTATTCCACTACTATTATGTGTTCTAGTTTCTATCAATTTATTATAGGTTTTGGAAAATTTTACCTTTCCATTGTTTTGGTTAAACTACAATTTTCAAATGTTTTTAAAAAATTTATCATTCAATCTTTTTTTTTTAAACATGTCTTGATCTTATGATACCATGCTCTTTTTGTTATGTTATAATATGTTTATTCATGAGTTATGGTTATTTATGATATCATTTTATGGATTTTGATTAATATTTTATGTATATCCATCATTTTTATTCAATTACTATTCTTTATAACTCACCCAATTCTTTTATGCATTACCCAGATTATCCTATGAATTTTTAAAAGCATAAAAGGATTTAGGAGCACATTAAGTAGGATAAAATAAATATGGTATGTTTAGTTTCTTGTTGATGTATTATGCACATATTCTTTCAATGAAACCATGATTTTTGATCATTTTATTATATTTATTGTATATTTATATTAAAATCATTTAACAATATGTGTAAAATGATTTGGTCACTATTATGTGATCCAAATTGATCAAAACAAAACACTTCATCAATAACCCTAGGAGAATAAATAATGGGTTTCATATAAAAATATTGAGTACTTAGTGTTTAAATAATTAAGATTAAATCATTCTCAACCCATGAAAAGGGAATTTGGGTATTAAAAATATAATAATATTTCATGTAAAATATAAGAATGAAATAAGTGAATTTAGAAGTAAGATGGTATATTTGGATTAAGGAAATGGTATAGTGGGAGGTAAAGAAGGTCTCCCATTGATAAAACCCTATTTTGGAAGTAATGAGATTATAAAATGGGTATGATAATAAATTAATACCACATTTAGAAAACATACCACAAAATTGTCATTTGAATAGAAAAGATAAAGTGGATAATTCCCTTACATTGAAGACTTTCTTCCTATAACTTGAGAGGATGAAACCCCAAGAACTTGAAGACACATTGGAGGGAATTTTTGGGAGGAAAAATGATCAAAACTTCGTTGATAATGGATTTTTAGGGGATATTCATGGTGTCATTAGTGGGTATTTGTAGTAAAAGAACTCTTGGACTGGTTTCCTCTCTAGAATTCTTTAGTTGAACCATGTCGAGGGAAACACGGCTCTTATTATCTCTAGTATAAAATCTATACACGTGTGTGTAATATTACTCCATAATATCTTCTGGTTGTGTGGGTTACTTCTAAAACTTCTCTATATGTGGAACCAACAAGAAAGTTAATGATTTTCGAAGACCTACTATCTCCCCATACGAATTTTGAATTTCCGACCCACTAATGCCCACAATAAATTCTTCTTTAAACCATGACCATGTAATGTTTCTATATATGCCCATCATAATTTTAAATGTATATATATCATCTCTTAATGATTAAATGATTGATATTATACTTCAATTTATTTGATATTTTATGGATGTGGTAGTAGAGATCTGCTAAAGTGATATGTCCCCTCAAGTGTGCACCATTGAACACTTGTAGCTCGACTCGACTAGAGAATGGAATTAGCCTTTTAAATGTAACATACACTTCCTTCACCAAATTAATTTTCCATTATGGTATCTCCACTACTTCAATTCTACATGATTCCATTTATAACTTCAGTATATCCATCATCAATAGTTTTTCTCCTACTATGGTATCTCACCTTTTTAATACATGAATTTTAACATAATTTCTTAAAAAATAATACATTGATAACTCTGAAGGATATTTTGAGTTATAGTGTCTTGGAAACTAGGTACATAATACATGAATTATATAAGGAAAAAATAAACAATATATAATCCTTTTTAAATATTTTTTTCTTATAATACTTCCTAGGACACCCCACAAGAAGTAATTTTCAAGATACATGCATCAATATAAAAGGGTGAATATAAATCCCAGTAAGTGATAACAACGGGAAAAAAGAGAAATGATTATCGTGGATAAAATAAGAGGCATAAAATTAGAGAATTATTATAAGTAAATAATGAATAAAATGAAAATGTGGCTACAAAATAAAAATGATACATTCATAATCATATCACAAAGTTTTATTAGAAAGGTTTCATAAAACAAAATTACCAAGTTATTGTAGAACACATCATATCTAGAAATATATTATTTACCCAATGATTTTTATTTAAATAAAGGTTTAACCTTCATATTTATTTACTAATATGACCCATTTTTATCATAATAAATAATTTCATTAATAACATGAGTAGAATAAATAATGGGTTTCATATAAAAACATTGAGTACATAAGTTCTTAAATACTTGAACATTACATCGTTTTTAACCAATGAAAAGAGACTGTGGGTTTCATACATGTAATTCTACATTAAATAAATTATATTGAAATCTAGGTGAATACTCATGGGAAAGGAATGGGTTTTCCTATTCACAATATAATAATATTTCATTCAGAAGAGATAAATTTAGGAAATGAATTTGGCAGTATGAAGATATACAATGTGGATTAAGAAAAAGAAATAATGGTAGGGAAAAAGGACACTCATTTATAAAACACCATTATGGATGTAATGGGATAATAAAATGGTATGAAAATAATGTAATTAAACATTTAGAAAATATACCACAAAAGAATCAATTGAACGAAAAATAAGAAGTTGATAATTTCTTTATCTTGAAGAGTTGTTTCCTAGAACTCAAGGATGACACCTAAAGACCTAGAAGACCACATGGAGGGACTATTTGGGAGAAACAAAATGATCAAAAAATTATGTATAATGGATTTTTAGTGGATATTAATTCTGGGATTGGTGGGTATTTATATTAAAAGAGGATGAATTGTTTAATAATTTATAAATATAGGTCTTGGAATTTTTGGTTATAGAAAATAAAAAACCAATGGCTTACCCATGATTTTTTATCTTGATTTTGGGTATTTAAGTCATGCTTTATAATATTTTTAGTCATTAGAACCACAATAATTTTTTTAATATTACATTAGACATGGAAAATAAAATTTTCTAAAAATATTTTTTCTAAAACCATATATTACATTGTAGACATCAGAAAGTCCTTTATAGGTTTGGAAATTGATTTTAAACCATTAAAAGGCATAATATTCATAAAATAAAATATTTTTTATTTTTTATTCTATATATTTAATTATTTCCACATTATTAAATATATATAAAGTCACAAAACATACAAAAACACAAAATTGTATTTTATTATTTTCTAAAAAATAATGTATTTTAGAAAATTCTTAAAATTTCACACAAACCTAATTTCTGAATTTTTATTTCAAATATAATTATTATTTTATCAAAATAATTAAAAAAATATGGTTATTTTAACTTTTAAATAGTAAATTCGTATTTATTGAAATATAATAGTTTTTATGACATAGCCAACTTTATAACAATTATAAAAATTTCTTGTGACATTATAAATTTTTTATATTAATTATATTTAAATAAGTTTTTTTTCAAAGATTGTGTTCTGAAAATAAAATTTTATTTATAATACTTAATTTTATTATAAAAGTGTATATATTTTATGAAAAATAAATTATATTTTATTTTTATCCCAATATCTATCAATAAAATTCATCCTATATTCATGTGTATTTTCTTACATAAAATAATACTAAAAATTGCATTCCTGAAATAAGTATTTCATTTATAAAACTAAATTACACTATTTTGATAATAAGGTCTAGATACATAACACATTATAAAAATTAAATACACCCAAAGGGTAAGGTGTATGATGGTGGTAGTTTCATGGTGTAGATAAGTTATGATTGACATAGTTGTAATTTCCACTAGCTTGAACTTCTCCTAGAGGAGATTTCATTTAAGACTCACTTGTTGAATACCTTATTGGGATTGATCCAGGGTAAACCCCAGTGATGCTACCTCCCTCCCAGTTTCTAACAAATGGAATTCTAAAGGCTTGTCTTTATAGGTTCATGGATTCATTTATTTATTCTTCATCAACCATAAGTTTTCATTTCCCTTTATAAACACTAATTCTAACGATGACATTATCATCGATGGTCATAATACCCAATGGTTATATTAACCAATGATCATTTTGACCAATGGTTAAGAATATTTAGATAACAACTGTCACTTTCCATTTATACTCTAAAATAATTTACAATTCATCTAAATTTACTACTTGATTCTCAAAAGTTTTTACAATTCTTTTAACAATGTCAATTATTTTCCAAGTGTTATTTTTCATTTAAAAGTGTTAATGAAATTTTTAATCTTCCTAGGGTAGTTCATTCATATAGATTACACCATTTTGTGGTCGCTATTTTTTGGTTTTTATATCCCTTTACTAGTTTTAGCTATTGTAATCAGTATTATTACATGACATGTATATATATATATATGTTTTTTTATAATATTATTTTTATTTACTTACATTTTGAAATATAAAAAAATATTCATTAAAAAAATAGTTCTTTTATTAATGATAAAAGAAAT
Source organism: Viscum album (assembly GCA_963277665.1). NCBI lineage: Eukaryota > Viridiplantae > Streptophyta > Magnoliopsida > Santalales > Viscaceae > Viscum > Viscum album. Next base: position 564,210,220 of record OY728153.1, on the reverse strand, counting down.
TTTTAGTCCATTACATTCTCCCCAACTTATAAAATTTGATCCTCAATATTTGAGCCTTTCATAAAAGAAATACTAGGGTATTTCTCCTTCATCTCTTCCTCAACATCAAAAGATGCTTCTTAAAACTTTTGGTTTATCCATAGGACCTTCACAGGCCTTGTTGTCTTGTTCTTTAACAATTATTCCCTTCTTTTGAGAATCTAGATCGATTCATATTCATAAGACAAGTGATGTTCCAATTCCACACCATCAATATCAATTATATGTGTTTGTTAAGACATATACTTTTTCAATAAATACATATAGAAGACATCAATGGAATTTTAAATATTTAGAGTTAGTGTTAATAAAAAAGAAACTTCTCCATCACACTCCATAATCTCTAATGGTACAATGTACCTTGGACTTATTTTCCTCTTTTTCAAAACCTCATAACCCCTTTCCACCATGATATCTTGAGAAATACATGATCCCCAACATGGAATTATAAGTCCTTCCTTTTTTCCAGTATAACATTTTTTTCAACTATGATAAACCTTGATGTGTTATGGAATCACTTGTATATTTTATGCAGTCTCCTTCATAATGTATGGTCCCAGTAGTTTCCATTCTCCAACATCATCCAAACATGTTGTACTTTTATAACTCATTCCATAAATATCTTCACATGGTTTCAGATGAATTATCTAGTGGAATATTTTTTTATAGGAGAATTCAAAAAGTGGAAGATACTAATCTTAAATCCACGGAAAATAATGTGATATATCCCATAACATATCTTCTAATGTTTGAATATTTCTCTCATACTGGCCATTAGATTGATGATGATATTTCATGATCAGATTTACTTTGGTATTCATGGCCATTTAAATGATCCAAAAGAACATATAATTAAATCATGGATCCAGTTTATAAAAAATCTATAGTTTTAATTCATGTAGTTTCACTAATTATTTAATGTAGAGGTGATATTGGAATTTTATGGATAAATCCCTTGTTATGGAAATGAAATGGGAAGAATTTTTCAATCTATCAACAATTACCCATATAGAATTGTTACCCCCGGATTTCTTCATATGATTGGTGGAAAATTTAATAGTTATATTATCACATTTCTATTTAGTTATGGGTAGAGGTTGTAATACCCCTTTAGGATTTTATTTCACTCCACCTTCACTTTTTGAATCACCAAGTTCCTTGAAGTATAATCAGAACTATCATTTTTCATATTATCCAACCAATATTGATCACGAAGGTCCATATATATCTTATTGCATCTGAGGATTACATATAATGTGACACCCAAGGATTCCACGGTATGTTTCCCTTTAAATAATGCAATGGCGTGAATTGTACGCAACTTTGAGATTCTAAACACACCACAACCAATCAAACTAGTCGTTATGAATAGTAATACATAATTTTTGAAATTTAATAAATTATATCTCTCAAAATGAACTTCATTTTTGGATTTGGAATATCGAAATTAGCCTAGGGTGAAATTTTGGTACTTTTCGGATAACTTTCATAATTTGATGAATAGTGAAAATTACTAAATTTTAATTAAAAACAACTTTTTTAATCAAAATAATTAATATTTATAAATTATGAATTTGAGTGGTTCTAAAGTATATTTAGAATATATTTTTACCATTTAATTAAATTTTTGTCATTGGAAATAATTTCACAATTAAACTAGATACAAACAAGTGTCAATCTTTTGATAGTTATTATCTCCTAAAAACACACTTTTTGTTTTGACAGCAGGAATTAATTTTAAATTAATTTCTGCCACTTCTTTGTTTGGAATTTGGTAAAATGGATTCCATATTTGGAATCAGGATGTTCAAATTGTGTAAATAGGTAACTTTTATTTTTAGACATTTTGAATAATTACTTCGGTAAATATTTTATTTACCATGGTTAAGGGGTAAATTCGGTAAATAAGGGTTAAACAATAATATTATAATAATAACAAATTACCATAAAACGTGTTCTAACTTTATTGGTTGATACATATCCGACCATGGGTATCTTTGGGTCGATTTTGGGACCACATGGTGCCACTTGTAAGTGATAGAGACACTTTATTTTAATTAAGTTAAAATGAATACAAAAATGACACAAGCATATATCTTTCAGAAAAATAATTTTTACATAGGGTTATATATTTTGGAGTTTCGACTATAAATATTAATTAGAAATCTAAAAATATTTTCTACATAATGGTATTTTATTTATAAATTTTGGACATTAAATAATTTAATTTATTTATGACACAATGGTGATGCAGTAATTACCATAATAGTGAAAAATTAAAATGATTGATATTGTAGATACCCAAATAAATATAATTTGAGACTTTCTATGAATTGAACTAATTTTATAGGTTAATATGACATGTTAGTAATTATTTAATTAACTGTTTTCTAAGTAATCATTCTGTTATGATTTTTACAAAAATCAATTATTGAATAGTGTCAAAATTGACATAAAAAAGTTTTTAAAACAAATATTATATTATTAATTGATATTAAATTCATAAAAGTCTACGGTTTGTCCAAGAGACTTATATCATGATAGGTGTATCATTAATGGACCACTTGGGGGTCTCTTGGATGTATAGAGTATTTTTATTAACGATATAATATAAAAATACATTGAGACATTGTAAAAGTAAAACTAATTAACTAAGAGTTAATACTTAATGATAAGGTTAATATAGTAACCCAAACCTGTCTAAATTCTATTGGATGAGTGGTTTTAGACTCATCTCAACCTTAAACTTTAAATAATCCACTTTGGAGCCATTATAAACCGAATATTAATTTATTATAAAATAATATTTCAATCTTTTCCAAAGGTGCCCCTCACCCCTCTTATAAAATGGCACTCCCCCTTCTCATTAATTCACACATTCAAAGCCTTTTGGTTCAGAACAACCCTACCCAAATACTCTATCAACTTCCCTCACTTCATCCTAGAGGCCTTACTTTAGTCATAAATTGAACCTAAGGAGCCCTTTTGATCAAATCAAAATGAAAAACCCGAAGAAGAGGTAATGTTTTCACCACCCTTTCTCAAGTTCCTTTCTTATTCCACTTCTTCGTTATTTGTTATCACCATTATAAAATTATGATTCTAGTCGACTCACTCCAAGTCGAGTCGGTCAAGCAGTCGTCAGGTCTCAGCCAGCTACACGGTCTCCGTACTTCGCACGCTCGTCACTGGGAGGGTCCGCTCCACGAGCTACAGGTCGATACTCCAAGTATCTCAAAGTCCCACGAAGAAGTGTCTCAAAAGTCCGTCTCGTCACAGGGGTCTCAACGCAACAGACGGCGCGTCGATCGGACGCCCGGTCTGTGAGTTATTAGCCTTTTCGTCCCAGGGGCCCGGTTGGTTTCGAGTGCGAACCAATCCCGGCCGTATCTCAACTGTACCCCGAACTCCCATGGGGTATACTCATTGGGACTGTTACTAAACGTAAACACCAACGCCGCTGACGGTTCGTCAAACGGACGTCCTGTCTGAAAGATATCAGCTTTCCCGTTCCAGGGGCCCGGTTGGATTTCGGGTACAATCCAACCTGGCCATACTCCGACTGCATCCAAACTCGGGCGGAGTATGTCAAAAGTTCCGTCTCATCAAGAGGAAGTCAACGAAACAGACGGCGCGTCAATCGGACGCCCGGTCTGTGAGTTATTGGCTTTTTCGTCTCCGGGGCCCGGTTGGTTTTTAAGGCAAAACCAACCCGACCGTACTCCACCTGTGTCCAAACCTCGGGCGGAGTATGCCAAAAGATCCGTCTCATTAAGAGGAACGCAACGCGACTGACGGCGCGTCAATCGGACGTTCGTGGCTCAAGATATGAGCGTTTCCGCTCCGAAGGCCCGGTTGGTTCCGTGAACGAACCAACCCGGCCGAACTCAAAGTAATCCGAAACCTTGAGTGCGATATACCGAAACGACCGTCTCGATCCAAGGATCGCGTTGCCGCTGACGGTTCGTCGATCGGAGGTCCGAGGCTCAAGTTATGAGCCAAAAACTAAAACTGGTTCGAAAACGGGGGGTCCGGGTCCGGGCCGACCCGGCCCGACCCCCCCCTGGGCGGCGCGGTGGCCGGCGGCGGCGGGCGGCGGCGGCGCGGCGGCGACGGGCCGCGGCGGCGGCGGGCCGCGGCGAGGCCGCGCACGCGGGGGCTAAGCCCCGCGGTTCTTGGGTGTCGGCGCGGCATATAGCCGCGCCCCTTTGATTGAAACCGCCCCCCACGTGGGGGCCGGTTTATTTAAGAGAACCAGGGGGGCCGGATGCCCCCCTCCTTCAAGAACCCCCCCCCCCCCCCTCTTTAAGAGGGGGGTTTTTATGGGAAGGCCGGGGGTTTAATTCCCCCGGTTTTTAAGACATCCGGCCGGCCAGCTGGCCGGCCGGTTTTCTCAAACGGGACCGGAATTTCTGGTCCCCTTCTTCGGCTTCCGACGCCGGCGGCCCGGCCGCCGGTCTCCTCTTCCGCCGCGGCCCGGAACCGGCCGCGGTCTCTTCGTCCCACCGCGGCCCGGAACCGGCCGCGGCGTTCGTCGTCCGGCGCGGTGCGACGGCACCGCGCCCCTTTGCCGTGCTTTGATAATCATTCAACGCGGCGCGACGGCGTCGCGTTCTTGATGTTTCTTCCATGATGTGCGCGTGACGGCGTTGCGTAAAAAATAAAATCACGATCAACCGCGTGGTGCGACGGCACCACACCACTTGCTTCCACCCGCAAGAACAACACAAGAACGTTGGAGGGGGTTCGGCCGTGTTCGTACGGTCCGGCCCCCTCACGTTAAATTAATAACGCAACTTTAAATAAACAACATCCTCACATTAGTCATACGAACCACGAGCAAGAATGAGATAATTAAATATTAAATTAACAACCCCTACCTCGGGTTTAAGATTCGAAGATTCGTCTACGTTCCGCGGAAGACGGCGTCGCGGAAGTCGGGCGTCGCGGTCGTCGTTCGTCAAATCCGTTGACGAAGAGATATGCCCAAAGAGATACGTCGTTGGCGAAACTTGCACGCCGACGAAGGTTGTCCGAAGAAGATATGGCGTCCCCTTCGTTGTCACGGTGAACGAAGATAGGAGGTGCGGCGTTCTTCGTCGGCAAAAGAGCGTTCCTCGTCAAGTCTTGAGGAAAGTCAAATTATAAAGAGAACAACGAACTCAAGAACCTCTACCTCGATAGTCGCACGTTGACGTAGTCGTGAAATATCGGTGTCGATTCCTTTGACGTCGGAGGAAGAGTCGTTGTCGATGGCGTTCGTCACGGAAAAGATGATGCGGAAGAAGTACGTCACGTCGCGGATATGGCGTCGCGGGAAGACCGTGTTCTTCGGCAAAGAAGTTCTTCGTTGAAGAACGGCGTTCTTCGTGTTCTTCGTCAAGTTGAAGAAGAAGAAGAAAAGCTTCCAAAGCTCTCAAGAAATCCTCCCAAGGTGGTAAAAGAATCCCCTAGAATAATATAAGCTTTAACTTATATTATTACATAACTTAACCACAAGAATTTCAAAGGTTTGAAATTCAAAAAGGTTTTAACTCCCTTAATTAATTAAGTAACTCAAGTTGACAACATTAAATGAAACGAGTTAAAGGGGAGGTTTTTGAGAGAATTTGAGGAGTTGGGGTTCGTGTGGACCCCACCTCACTTAATCCTTCCAAGGGAGGTTAAGTGGATGTGGGTCCCACTCCCAACTCCCTTTGGTAGGACTTAACTTACAAAAAATAAAATAAAAAGAATTCACACTTTTTATTCAACTTTTTTATAAATCTCCCAAAAACTAACTTTTAACCCGAAACAAACGCAACTCCCGAAAAGGTCTCTTTAAGCGAATATCGGCGCTGCGAGTTCATCGGTGCCCTCAGATTTCAATTCCGAGCACCGGATCAAAAGTTAGGAAAATCCCACTCGTTCGTTCACTGAACGTACCCGAGCCAAACTTCGGAAATTAATTCCGGGCACTCCGGGCCTCGGAATCAGGTGCCGTCTGAAACCGCGCTCTTGTAAAATTCTAAAGAAAATTAAGAAAACATTTTCCTTGAATTTTACGGGTCTTTACATGATTAATCTCTAAATACAAGGTAAATATATAGTTTATCCTACGTGGATCATGTATTTCTATAGATGTTTATTCTAGCTCTTCCATTGTGACCAAGTCTTCTTGAATACTCATTTTTCCAAAAATTTGAGTTAGTGGTAAAAAGTTATTAAAGAATGAAACTCTACTTAAAAAGTAAGTATATCTATTTATTTTCATATTCAATATCATAAATGAATTCCTTGTCCTTATGTAATGTAACTTAAAACAAAAAATTTTTGTCTGTTTACTTTTCCTACTAGGAGACTAAGGACCATTTGTCCCAACACAAGTTTGTGATTTTCTTATTGTTAAAATTATCCTGATCATGTTTTCTATCCTTCTCCATCAGAACTGAACACTTAGTTTATCATCCATATCCATTTTTCTTACATGGAATCCTGGTATGGGTTATCGTGGGTGACCTTTATACCTCTTTTCCTTTCTTTTAAAGTGATTGTTTTATTAACTCTTTTTCTGATGCGGGACTTTCCATTATATTATCAAGCCCAATTTTAAAAAATTGTGAGGACACAATTTATTGAAGGAGGGGAGAATTTAACACCCCAAGATTCCACGGTATGTTTCTCTTTGAATAATGCAATGGCGTGCATTGTACGCAACTTTGAGATTCTAAACACACCACAACCAATCAAACTAGCCGTTATGAATATTAATACATACATTTTCAAATTTTATAAATTCTATCTCTCAAAATGAACTTCATTTTTGGATTCGGAATATCTAAATTATCCTAGGGTGAAATTTTGGTACTTTTCGGATAACTTTCATATTTTGATGAATAGTGAAAATTACTAAATTTTAATTAAAAACAACTTTTTTAATCTAAATAATTAATATTGATAAATTATTAATTTGAGTGGTTTTAAAGTATATTTAGAATATATTTTTACCATGTAATTCAATTTTTTCCATTGGACATAATTTCACAATTAAACCAAACATAAACAAGTGTAAATCTTTTGATAGTTATTATCTCTTAAAAACATGCTTTTTGTTTTGACAGCGGGAATTAATTTTAAATTAATTTCTTCCACTTCTGTGTTTGGAATTTGGAAAAATGTATTCCATATTTGGAATCATGATGTTCAAATTGTGTAAATAGGTAACTTTTATTTTTAGAAATTTTGAATAATTACTTCGGTAAATATTTTATTTACCATGGTTAAAGGGTAAATCCGGTAAATAAGGGTTAAAAAATATATTATAATAAACAAAAATTACCCTAAAACGTGTCCTAACCTTATTGGTTGATACATTTCCGAACATGGGCATCTTTGGGTTGATTTTGGTACCATATGGTGCCACTTGTAAGTGATAGGGACACTTTATTTTAATTAAGCTAAAATGAATACAAAAATGACACAAGCATATATCATTTAGCAAGACAATTTTTACATAGGGTTATATATGTTGTATTTTAGACTATAAATATTAATTAGAAAGATAAAACGATTTAATACATGATGGTATTTTATTTATAATTTTTGGACATTAAATAATTTAATTTATTTATGACACAATGGTGATGCATTAATTACCATAATAGTGAAAAATTAAAATGATTGATATTGTAGATACCCAAATAAATATAATTTGAGACTTTTTATGAATTAAACTAATTTTATAGGTCAATATGACATTTTAGTAATTCTTTAATTAACTTTTTTCGAAGTAATCATTCTGTTATGAGTTTTACAAAAATCAATTATTGAATAGTGTCAAAATTGACATAAAAGAGTTTTTAAACCAAATATTATATTATTAATTGATATTAAATTCCTAAAAATTTAAGGTTCGGCCAAGAGACTTATATCATGATATGTGTATCATTAATGGACCACTTGGGGGTCTAATGGATGTATATAGTAATTTTATTAACCATATAATATAAAAATACAAAGATACATTGTAAAAGTGAAACTAATTAACTAAGAGTTAATACTTAATGATAAGGTTAATATAGTAACCCAAACTTGTCTAAATTCTATTGTTTGAATTGTTTTCGACCCATCCCCACCTTAAAATTTAAATAATCCACTTTGGAGCCATTAGAAACCGAATATTAATTTATTATAAAATAATATTTCTAGCTTTTCCAAAGGTGCCCCTCACCCCTCTTATAAAATGGCACTCCCCCTTCTCATTAATTCACACCTTCAAAGCCTTTTCGTTCGGCCAAAACCTGCCCAAATACTCTATAAACTTCCGTCACTTCATCCTAGAGGCCTTCCTTTAGTCAGAAAGCCAACCTATGGATCCATTTTTATCAAATCAAAAGTAAGAACCCGAAGAAGAGGTAATGTTTTCACCGCCCTTTTTCAAGTTCCTTTCTTCTTCCACTTCTTCCTTGTTTGTTATTACTATTCTAAAATTACAATTCCAGTATATTATATTTACTGTGATGTTTTTATAAATATGGTATAACCATATTCAGTATTCTATCCATCCTTTGAATAACATGTCACCATACGTGCGTACGTACGGTTTACCGTCTCCACGTCGTGGTGTAATTGTCATTCAATAAATTATTATTTGGATGGGTATAATAATGATGTGTAATTCATGTAAATAATAAATATAACATGATAATTATTCTGTCTATATGGTATACCATCCAATTATATATGATTTTAACATCAAAAGAATGATATTGTCGCTCGTGCATATATACGGACTATCGTCTCCACGAACGCGATGAGATTCATTCTGCATCGTATCCATTCAAGTATAATTAACATTTGATTATTTAAAAATAATGTTTAAGGACTCGATATCATTCTGTATATGAATAAGATACAACCTATCCATGAAAAACATGGCTTACGTAACAAAACATATAAAAGAAAACTAGTAAGTTAACACACGAAACAACGATAATACTAAGATATTATTAACAAATCAATGTTAAAAGATCATATATGATATCATATTAATGTAAATGATTCTTGTATAATTCAATAAAAATTATATCACCATTATACAGGAGGTTAACCTACCATCGATCAAGTAAAAATTACAAAGTAAGGGTTTATTTCACAATCTCTTCATTATCCAAGGTTGTTTATACGTAATAATCTACTGGGATTTCTTTATCATCCACATCCATGTTTCTTCGAATTGTATTTCAAAACATTTTTACTATTTACAAATAATATGGGTTAAAGTCATTTATACCCCTATTTCACTTTTTATAAGAGGTTTATAAATGAATCTTTCCTTCTTTTTCCAAACAAGGTTCTTTTAACCTTTTCAACAAAATTAAGGTAAGAATGTTTTTTTTAACTTATACGGCGGGTGCGGCTATTCTCCGCCATAATAAAATCATTGAAGCTTCCTTTACAAGCTTATAAGAATATTTTCAAAGTAAATGTTTTATTTTATAATTATGTGACTTTAAATTATTTCACAATGAATATATTAATAATTTGTGAAAGGTACTCTTTATCAAGATCATAATTTTAAATGTTTTAAAGATTTATCTTTCTAAATCTTTTTAATTAATGTCCATGTTTTCAAAATTATTTTAAGGATTTATTTATATGGACATGAATGTTTTGAAATGATATTTCTTTTCAAAAGTTTCAAAGTGGTATGGGAAACTTTGATTCATAAATGTCTTTAAATGACTTCTTTTCCAAATTGTGTGACTTTTAAATGTTTTCATGAAAAAGATATATTTCTCTCAAATATATCAAAATCCAATGCAAATGTATACGTATTTAACGAAAGCTTAGAATTGTTTTCAGAAAACCCGACTCTCGAGTGTGGTAGACCGGAAGGGATTGGGAGTGGACCCATCATGGCCTGTAATTAGTCGAGTAGTCTCAGAATTAGTTATTTTGTTTTCAGAAGCTTGCATAATGTTTTCATAAAAACACTAGAGTATATTTTAGCAATTTTAAACGTAAGTATCTTCTAAAAAAAGTTGTATCGGTAGGTCTCATGATACAAACTAGTGTCTTGGCATAATGCCTTGACAAAATCTTATTTGTAGTCTTGGAACGAGGCCTTGGCTATGTGGTTATGATAGTCTGGCATTATGCATTCCATCATTATGAAAGTGGTTATTGATATTGCATGTGATTATTCTATTAGTATAATATCCATGTGAATAAGTAAATGGCATTATTTCATTTTATTTTTTCCATACTATGTTGAAGTTCAAGTTTAAAAGGATTTTGTTTTAGTTATACATTGCCTTGAATGTTTATTCTTATTTATGAAAGTTTCCGCTATATTGTTATCCTTACTGGGCATTTGAGCTCACCCCTTTTCTATGTTTTATTTTTCCTAGGATGTGAAGAAATAATTTATGAATGACCTGCAGGGATAGTATGAGGGGATAAGAGTGTAGACTATGGAGACTATATTGATGTAGTTTTCATTTTATGATGTAATGTAAAACTTTATGAATATATCTAGTGTTTCCAAGGCTAGTAAACTAATCGGTCTTTCGAGATTTGATCTTTCTTGTGATCATACCAATGTTATGTAACAATGCACCGACTCTGGGTAACTGGGGTTGGGACGTTACATAGAATATAGGACCGTGATATTTATCCATCATCTCCTTATTTATATTTGAAATACATAGAATACATAGATTTTTATGAAATTTCATAACACCCTCTTAATAAATATTGAATTTAAGAAGACTCTCATTTTTCACATCCTCTATATTCTTTTCAATCAAGGGACCATCTATATTAACTTTATTAATATTCTCCTTTGCCTCATGTTCAGTTTATTTTTTGTGAATATATACTTAAAAATGTGGTGGTCTATGTATATATCACACTCTTCCCCATACAAAAGATTCATCCATATCTACACGGAAAAATGAATGCACCTAAATTCAACATAAGAGTAGGAAAATTATTATCATGAGGCTTCAACCGTCGAGATTCATAGGTGATAAACTAATAATTTTTCATCAGAAAACATCCAATCCATTTCATATATGCATCACTATAGATAAAAAATCCTTCTCTAGAGGAGGGCAGAGTTATCACAAGTGCACTAACCAGCCTACTCTACAGTTCTTGTAAATATTATTCAAAATCTTTAATCCTAATAAACATAACCCCCTTCTGAGTTATCTTTTTTTATTGGATTATAAATTAATGATGTTTTTTTGGGAAACCTTTTATAGTATCTCTATAAACTAAGGAAATTAATAATATTAGTTATAGTTGTAGGGTGTGGTCACTCCTCAATGGACATTGTCTTTTTTAGATCCAATGAGATTACTTCACTAGTAATGATGTTCCCCAATAATGGGACTTGTTTTAACCATAAATCATATTTTATGAATTTATGAAAAAATATTTCCTTCCTCATAGTTTGTAAAATGACCTCTAGATGATCCTCATGCACTTCATGATGTATTGAATATATCAAAATATTAAAAATGAAGACCACTATAAATTTATTAAGGTAGTACATAAAGACTATATTAATAAAATATATAAATATGATGTGGGAATTGGTTAATTAAAATGTTATAACAACATACTCATCATGTCAATATATTGTTTGAAATTAAATCTCTGAGATGTCTTTATTTTTCACCGTTAAATGATGATACCCTATTCAAAATTCAATATTGGGGTAGAATTGAGCCCCTTAATGTTTTCCAAACATATCATCAATCATCGGGAGAGGGTTTTTTTATTTACTATAATCCCATTAGGATATTTTTATCCAATTCATATCCACATTGATCCTTATTTATTTTTTATAAATAGATTGTGTTCTCCCTATGGAGACACACTTAGTCCAATAAAAATCTTCTCTAAAATATATTGATGATTATTCTTTAATATCACTAACTCTATATATGTCATTCTATATGGGGTTTTTTATATTTCTTTGGATCCATGTTTGAGTTCAATTGAGAACTCCACCTCCCTTTTGGGGGGAGGTTAGGGTAACACTCCAGGAAATACATTAATGTATTCTTGAGCAATCGGTACATCTCCAATACTTAGACTTTCTTTTTCTTATCCTTCTCCACTAATAATTTCTATAAAGAAGGAAATATTATGTGGTTATTAGAAAGTCTCTAACAGGAATATCTCTCATTTAAATATAACTATATGTTTTCCCTTCAAGAAAATAGAAATCTATTTAATTCTATAGTTGATCTTTGAATTATACTTTCACAAACAATCTATCCCAAGTATGATGTCAAATTACTACATTAGAATAACCATTAGGTTTATAGATTTATTGAACTCACAAAACATAATAAGGGATTCCCTATATATATTTTATTCTTTAACAGTTCATCTAGAAGTAATAAACAAAAACTTAACCTTTAAGAGTTCTGGTTTTAACATGATGTTCTTTGCAAATTCTAATGAAATAAAATAATTTATAGAACCAAAATAAAAAAATGTACTTTCTAGATTGGAGTGTATGATCCTAGTAAATTCCATAAAAATATTCATATCCTCTAATCTATTACGCATGATTTAAAATTCATGGCCTTTATAACTTGTCTTATACTTTGGTTTTTGATGGTTACCCTATATTATATTTTGATATGAACATTGGTTAGTGAAATTTCTATACATCCAACACTTGAATCATTGCATGGTAGGTTGTGTTTTCACTATCACACCATTTTCATAGGAATTTAGGTGTTGAGACTTGACATCCAGATGAATGTTTTGAGCTATATCATCATCTCTCCAAAACCTATAGAATTATCCACTTCCTTGAATATAGTTCCCCAAACGTTTTTCCCACATTTATTTCACGTTTGATATTGTACTTTCTTACCTTCCCAATTCTTTCTAAATTTTTTCTCCATCATTCCCTTTTTATAATTCTTTACATGAGTCTAATGGTGATCTTTGAAATCAATTTCAATTTTTACAATGCATCATAATATATTTTCCTAACCTAAAAAGTCTTTGATTTCAAATGCTTTCTGTTGATGGGGCCTTAGTCTAACAAATAATTGGTCGATCTTTTCATTAGAACCGATAAAAAAATTTGATGTGTATTACAAAATCCTTGTAAATTTTGGCTAATAATTCCCTATAGATTCATTTTCCATTTTTTCAACTCAAGGATTTCCCTCTCCATCTTAGTGCAGAGGGTACGAGGAAAATACTTGTTGAAAAATAAATTTTTAAAGTTTTACCATACCATAGACTCCCCTTCATCCATTGGCTTAATTTTCTTGATCAATATCAGTTATTGATCATATAATACCTCTAAGAAATATATTTTCATCATAAATTTATTTTGGTCAGAACAATGGAGTACATAAAATACATTTTTTATTGTATTGATCCATTTTTTAGAGATTAGATGATTACTGGTTCCACTCTAAATAGATATTAGTTGACACATGAAGTATTAAACCACCAATTTTTCATTACATACTGAATTAAAATTCTTCACATGTTTTAGGTTGTTATTCATGAACCAAGTTAATTGATTCATCATCACCATAAATTTTTCAACTCTAGATCATCCCATATTGTGAATGTCATCATCACATTATTAATTGCATCTATTTTTTACATGATTCCTTCTATTACTTACTATTTTTATAGAATAATAATTCCTAATTGAGAAATTTTTTACTATTGGAATCTTATAATAACAATTATAAAGGAAATATTAATCCTAAAAGATTCTAATATCATGCTTCTGGGACAGTATACATCTTTTGAAAAAGTTTACATTATCTATATATCATCTATAATGGTTTGTAAAAATAGTTTTATTAATCAAATTATATCCCTCAAGAGTGTCAAACCATGTATATAGAAAGACCTCATCTTCATGCACCGGTTGACGATCGAGTAAAATCTCAAGGTTCCCTTTTTCAGGATTATTACACCTAGACCAAATTTTTTGAGAGGAACATCTAGTTTTATTATCCATACATGGATTTCATTGATTGGAAACTTCTTGTTTTATATTTCATGAAAATTTTAGAAAGTCTTCCTATATTAGGAGATATCCCAAAGGTTCTTACTAATAATTTTTGAAGCCTTGATTTCTAAATAAACTAAAACTTACATTTGATACAAACTATGTCAACCAGACTTTTTAATACATGACTTTTAACATGATTCCTTGAAAAAAATTACATTAATAACATCAAAAGATATTTTGAGGTATAGTGTCCTGTAAAATATGTACATAATACATGCATTTCTTAATGAAAACGTAAACATAAACATTATTTAATCCTTTTTAAGGACTCATTTTCTAATCCCTCTTAAGTTACCTCATTATAAGTAATTTTTTGGGGACATACATCAATAGAAAATCATGAGCATTAATCTCAGTAAAGGATAAAGAAGGAAACATAACATGAATTATCAATGTGGATAAAACAAGTGGTGTAACATGAGACAATAATAATAATTACGTTTTACATAACATGTAAATGTGGATACAATATAAAAATGATTCATTTATAAGAATATCTTTAATTTTTATCATCAAGGTGTCATAAAATATAATTACCAAGCTTATTTACCGTGGTATCATAAAACATGCCATCTATAGAGACTATTTTTTTACCTAATGCATTAGAGATCTATTAGGAATAAACCTTCATATGAATTAATTTATGTGTGTAATGTCCCAAAAATTTATTAATGTAATTTTATTTCTTATATTTGTGTCATATTTGGTAATGTGGTATAATAAACATGCACCGTATGATAAAATTAACTACTTTTATTATATTAATTTGAACATTACATTCAGAGAATAAGAATGACCATAAGAATTGATTTTTTTTTATAATGGGACAATAAATACAAAACAAGACAATAAGAATAAGAAATTACAGATCTTCTTGATCCCCAAAAATAAGATCACTCATGAACTAAAGGTATCGAGGAAACAACGAAATCTAGTGGGCTGGGGATTTGAAAAAAAATTAATCATTAGGATGATTATACTTTTCATCACCTATGATATGAGCCCCAATAAAGTATTAGGATCTCACATAAATTATTCAAATCACAAAATAAAATAAAATAACAAAACCTTTTTTCGATCAGAAGGAGTGCTCGATATATTCTTGTCAACGGTGGTCGTTTCATCAAGGATCTAAATAAGGATCTATCTATGTCATCCAAACACACATAAAAAATACATGGGACCATCAATAATCTAATTTTGGGTGCTAGCACGACAATCTGATGATCTCTTACATGTTCTGATGATCTTTGTGATCTTTTGTCATCAATACTTGAAGGCCTACATGGATTAACACTCAAAGATAGAGACTCTCTCTCTATAAAATGGGAGGATAAATAAGTTCTCATTCAAAATTAAGTAGCAGTTATTACTGTGAAAGAGACTGTCTATTTATAGTGGATATTCTAGATATCTCGTAGGGTTCCCCGACCCCCACCAATTTAACATCCACTAAATAATAATTATGACAAAATAAACATCATCATAAATATTATTTATAATTTATCACATACCTATAATATATATAAAATATATCATGTGAAAAACCCAAGTCATTTACTCAACTCTGAATTCCCACTTAAAATTTAATGAACCTATAATATTAAAAAAATATTTTTTCGATTAATATTATTCCTCGTATTTAATTAACTCATAAATAAATTTTATAAATAAATTCAATACCAATTATTCATTACTTTAATAATATGAATTTATTTATTTTTTGGTGATCAATTACTCAGAAAACACTTGAACCTCATGGTGGTACCCACCATATCAAATATACCTATACAACTAAATAGGGTGGATTATTGAATATGAATTTTTGTGTGACCCTCTACACCATTATCTCGATGGTAGTAAAAAAGATTCACAGACCAAGGCAAATCTTTAGCAACTCATCAAGTCCCCTAAAGAGATAAGAAAAGCCATAGAAATTCCAACAAACCTACAAACATGTACTGTGTGCTATAATAAATTTTTATTTAGATATCTCATAAAGAAGGACCCCACTTGTGACAACACTATTTTTATTTCTTTACTATTTTTTGATCTAACCAGATGGATTTACCTTTCGAATTCATTGGAAAAACACATATGATGGTAGTACCATCCAAAATAACTAGGCTTGGGGTTTATTATTTCATTAACTTAGAATAAAAAAAATCCTTTCTTGGTCATTTAACTAATTCCATACCATCAATGATTCACCCAACACAAGCTTCCTCACTACTATTTCATTATCACAGTTTTTAAATTGCACCAAATTACACGATCAAATGGAACACACTGGTAATGATCACAAGTTAGGAGACCAATACACATATTTATAGATAGGAACAACAAATTAAACCCAAAACATGTGGTGTTTCTATTGGAGGGTATGTCCTCATGATCCCACTACTAGAGATCAGAAAGTGCAAACATCATGAGAATGAGTCTCAATGCTTATGAGCCTCCAGCACCAAATAGTCAAACATATGCAATGTCCAGTCGGTAGGATGAATCTAGACCATAAGACCTTTGTTTAAGACTAATGTCATAGTATCTTAAGGTTCTCATTATAGAAGGAGATCTTCTATAACATTTTGATATGATTATTAATTTATGGACATTATAATTAAATAATGGAGGAATAAAAATCTACACTATAATGGAAAGTGAACATCATGTATATCATACTATATACATGATATGGTAATCAAAAGTTCTATTCAAGTTGAGTCAAGGGAACCCACTATTAAAACACTCCCACTAACACAAGATCCAACTTGTTAGTGAACATTGTTATCTCTCACATGTTAAATATCATGTTTCTTATGAGTCATGGATTTAGTTGTTCTGTCTTCCAAGTTGCCTTCATGTGGCTATTCTTCTATATGCGATTTCATTTCCTTGAGTAAAACCTCTTAGGAGATGGTATCCCTGAGTATATCCCATTTTTCCACTATCAAAACTTGAAATCTTGAAATTTAATCATAATAGAATTATCATAATGATAAAACATTACTTATGAGGTGTGATTTGAGGAACAGGAAAAATCATTACATTTAATAACTACTTCTTAGTTGACTCTGAATATGTAACGTACTCGGGGTTTTAGGTATAGATACCAATGGATTATATGATCTTTTCTCACTTAACACCTTATAATAACTTTAATACTAGATCAAATTGATCTATGGAATACTAGTTTGTGTCCCACCATAAAAAGTTTCTCTTCCTATCCATATACCAGGTACAAAACATTTTTTACTTTCCTAAGTGAAATTAGATAGTACTAAATGCTTTACTTGATGTTCTCCTAGATATAACATAAGGTATACATTAAAAATATCATATCTTGTTCATATCATGGAATACATGATTGATCCACCACTAAAGCGTATGAAACTCAACTCAAAAATTATTCTTATCCTCTCCCATTACATGTCCACTGGGTGAGATTTATGCCATGTGACACCAGAAACAATTATTATCTTGCATTTTTCTAACTTGTATTTTTCAATACCATGTCTGTATAAATAAAATTGACTAGGTCCAAGAAACAGATAGGTCAACCTCAGTAGTTCATGGTCCCAAGAAATTAGGTTTCTAATTTAATTAAATCATTGTATAATTACTTTAATCTTGGTCTTAACTAACTGTAAGACCAATATCTATTTTCAATATGTTTTTGAAAACAT
This sequence comes from Viscum album, assembly GCA_963277665.1. NCBI lineage: Eukaryota > Viridiplantae > Streptophyta > Magnoliopsida > Santalales > Viscaceae > Viscum > Viscum album. Next base: position 564,192,439 of record OY728153.1, on the reverse strand, counting down.
TTTACTTAGAAACAAGTGGTGCTCTAACTAACCATTGGTAGACATATAGAAAATATTCATTCCAAATGAATATTCTATGATCATGTTACCTACTTCAATCCTAAACTAGATTCCAATAACATTCAACCTTTATTTTCATTATCTGACATGACCATCCCTTTTTGGTTGCATCGTATTCACACCTTACACGATGGTTGTTCATGACATCCAATTCTCAATAAAATGATCATATAAAGTAGTTATGACAAGTAAAATTCTAATGGATTTCGGCATGCCAAATTGGTATTACCAATCAAACCTTATTTGTACTTCACTTGTACCATACATGTATCATTTCAGTCGAATACCCACTGTAGTATTCATATATAATAATCCACTTTTCACATAGATTCGTGGAATCCATTATTTTATTTTAATCAACCTTTTCAATCTTACTCGATTTCCATATACTTCTTACTTGTATGATTTTTTATTCACAATAAATAATGTGTCACTGGCCATGGTGAAAATAACACCATCTCTATGGTTTTAACCTTCCTACACAGTATGTGTCTCTGGAACATTCCTTTTATACATGCACTTTTGGAACTTTTTCCTACGACAACATCATGTGCATCTCTGGAACTGACTAAACCCAAGTAAATCATGACCCCATTATCTCAAGAACATATTTTCAACCTTTTATATAAATTTAGTCTATCATTTGACAACCACTTTTATATCTTAATAATTTATATAACATCTTATGAAACATTTATGATAATTACTAGATGTGCAATTTGTTTTTCTTGATATATGTTTGTCTATATCCTTACAAACTCTTTTCATTTAAACACATGTCCTATGAAATTATGGATTTACATCACACTATGAATCATATGATATCAATTTTTCATTATAGTTGGAATATGGTTATGGGATATCACCTTTATTTGAAAATCTCATATTGAAATATGATGTATGTTTCTGAAAGTTGTAACATTAACACTCCTTACATCATGACTCTCTTATATAAAATGTGTGTTTAGGAATTTATATACACTAAATTTTTTTGACCAATTTTAACATGTAATACTTATCATCAATCCTGTTTATTATAATCAAATATGTGATTTAGATAAGGTAATGTGAAATTAGGAATTAATACATGCTACATTGTCATGATTAATGAATGCTTGGTTATGATATTATTCATCATGCCAGCCCAAAGTAACTCATATTTTTTTACCATGCATATACTTTACTATCAAATTAAATAATCAATTGAAGGAACATTATGGAGTGTATTCACCCCTAGATTTCCCTTGGAATAGTTCACTCTCTCTTGTTCAACTAATTTTCATGGATTTGTGGGATACGTTTATTTCTAAAGGTTTCTTTATCCAAACTAAATACATTGATAAAACCAAATGTATTTAACTCTACCAAGTATATTTACCATAATGGTTATATCCTTTCTGTCCACATTTTGTTTTACTTTAAATATAATTATCTTTCCACAACTAGGTAAAAGTGTTACATTTTTATATTCATCAAATATTTCCTATGATTAAAGTATAACTGAACTTTTTATTGAGTATGAATCATCAGAAACAACATTCATTTCGGAACCTAGAATAATTTATCTTTATTTACAAAGTACACATGAGATAAATGTTTGGGATATACTCAATAATAGTTCAACTTAGATCATTAACTTGGTAATTATAAGTTATGTGTTTCTCACCACTGACTTAGGAATCACCCTTTCTCAGCCGCTTAGAGAATATACCTTACTTATTTTTACGTTTCTAAACTTACTATGTTATTTTTTTCAAATACACATATGTGATTTGAATATTGTATTTTATACACAAGAATCATGTTAGAAATATTAATTGAAAAATATAATCTAAATAAGAAGAATGTGTTTTCTTCTTTATTTCAGTTCGTTGCATTTAAATATCTATAAATTTATTTCATTTAATGACAAGAAAATAAAATAATGTTTAATAAACAATCTCATTTTATTGATGGACATTGTGAATGTCTCTTTATCATTACACATTCCATTGTATCGTTTTATTTTACTTTCAATTTTTTCTATAATAATTAAACCTAAATATGTCTTTTATATTCTAATTTACTTGGTGAAACTTTACCTAAATAGGTAATGAAGTATTCACTTCATCATGTTCATTTTGTAACCAAAAAAGAGACTGGAATAAATTGGTGAAAATATGTATGAATGCAATGTTTTGAAATACCATAGTATTCTTTTGTTATTTACAAATAACCAGGGTAATGTCATCCATTCATATATTTTGTCACATTCTCCTCGCAAAATTCTTGGAGATGAGACTACATGTTATATCATCCATGTTCTGATGTAGTGATCACACATGACATTAGACATTGGCGACATCATAATGACATAACCATCATATTATTCCTACGCAAGTCTCTTGAATGAATTTTAGACTCTTTATTTATGAGGTGGATTAATATTTATAGGGACCCAAACTCCTTGAATTTCCAATATCATATTATTGTGCACACAAACCTGTACTATATTGGGTAATTCTTGATGCATAGGACATTAACATTATGAAATTATTAACATAGTGTTTCTTGTGGTATTTCTTTCTACTTTCTACAAAAATAGAATAATAGTAATAATACACATGCACCATTTATTACATATATTCAAATTAATCAATACTATTGATATTCTTGAGCTAAAATAACTAACTATTGACTATAATATTCAAAAAAACATATATCCTACCCTAATAAATATCACCTCACACCACCCATTATCATCACATGTTCTAATCCTTGAATCACTACAAAGTTCTTCCAAAATAAATCCTCGTTACTATAACCACATCCTAGTTTTTCTGGTCTCACTAAAATAAAAATTCCAAGTTCTTTAAAGATCATTTAAAGGAGTTGAAATTTAAGAGGTAATATTCTCAATTCACCTCTTATAAATTCATTTTTTTCTACCTTCTCCTCACCGTCCTCATAAAACATATCATAATAACTATTGTGAAAAATATATATTATAATTTTATATTTCTAATTTAATTTCTATCATCCACCCCTTTTTCATCTATTATTCAAAGAAAAATGAAATCATTGTCCATATTAGGATGGTTCACCGCCTTCGTTGATGATGAGTTTTGGTTTTCAACAACCACCTTCTTGAGAGGTTTAAATTAACTTATAGTGGTTTAAAATGAACTTATTATTTATAATATATATTCTTTATCATTCTGAAAATAATATATAAACATAATATTAAATAAAATGAAACTTGTTTTTGATGCTCGGTAAAACCACCAAAATAAACTAACCATTTAACATTAACATTTTTACTAAATGAATTATCGCTATGTTGGAAAAAAATGATATTTGTTACCATTTAAAATTATATAAGTTCATGAATACCATTTCAATTAAATTATGGAGTTGTGTTCACATTTGAAAAGAAATTTCATAAGTATACACAAGTGATCCAACCTTGGAATCATGAAATGAACACTCCTAGATGAAAAAAAATTAAACATTATATCTCATTGAAATGGTTATAAATGAATATAAAAAATTATAATAATTAAAAAATATATTAATAAGGTTATAAATTAAGTAATTAATGGATTTAATTTGATTTTATTATTCAGGATACCTATCCCAAGTGTAGAATAATTCTGGAACATAAGGTATGGGATCTCTAGAAACCCCCCTTTTTCTTTGGGTTATGAACTCTCTCTCTATAAATTATGTTTTATCTCTATTTAATGTTATGAAATTCTTCTTTATTATGTTTATATGTATCTTACATATATACCTATCATATTCTTCCATTAATTGTTATGTTAATACATGACATAAGTTATTTTCTCAAATAAAACCCATTTATTTCCATGCGTGACAATTATGTTTATGATTTATGATTGATTCCCATTTGTTGAAAACATAAGTATATACATGTTATGATGAGTGCACTCAGATAATGATCAAATTAATTGGGTAATGTTTTTGTCTCATGGGATGTAATGTATGGGATTATGGATTAAACTTAATCCATTATGGTACTTTTTCCATTGTGTGATGTTATCTCCATGGTTAGCCTTTAGACTCATGTTTATGTCATGTTATATGTTGATGTAACTTTTATATATTTTCGCAATATTCTGATACCATGGTCTTTATTTTATGCTGTAGTCATTATTATTTATGATATCAAGTTATGACTCTTTATTAATATGTTATTCCTCACTATCATAGTTATTACCTTACAGAACATTATAACACATAATATTATTTTATGTATTTCCTATGTTATCCAATGAAGTTTTAGGAACTCAAAAGGATTTAAAATCTAATTAATGGGGATAAGAAAAATATTTTATGTTTAGTTTCATGTTTATCTATTATGGTCCGAGCCTCCCAAATAATCTGGTAATTTTTATCCTTTGATTATATTTAATGGATATTTATACTAAAAAACATGTAATATTATGTGTAAAAGGATTTTTTCACAATAATGTGATCAAAATTGATCATAATAAATAATTTCATCAATAACCATGGGATAATAAAGAATGAGTTTCATATAAAAACATTATGTGTATAAGTGTTTAAATGCTTAACATTACATAATTTTTAACCCATGAAAAGGGAATGTGAGTTTCATACGTGTAATTACCTAATCAATAAAATATCTTTACATCTAGGTGAATACTCATAGAAAAGTAATGACTTTAGGTATTCACAATATAATAATATTTCACGTAAAATAAATAAATTCAAGAAAAGAATTTGACAGCATGATGGTATAGGGGGATTAAGGAAAGGGTATAATGGGAGGGAATGAAAGTCTACCATTAATAAAACACAATTATAATAGTAATTTTATATTAAAAAAGGAATGAAAATAATGTAATACAACATTTATAAAACATACCATAAGAGTCATTTGAAGGAAAATGAAGAACAAGAGAATTCTCTAACATTGAAGAGTTGTTTCCTAAAACGTTAGGATGACACCTCAAGAAATTAAGGACACCATGAGGGACTCTTAGTGAGGAAAAATGACAATAAATTCCAATATAATGGATTTTGAGTGGATAAGAATGGTTTTATTGGTGGGTATTTATAGTAAAATATGAGGAATTTTTTAATAATTTCAAAATATCGGTATTGAAATTCTATGTTATGGAAAATGCAAAACTAATGGTTTACTCATAGTTTTTTCTCATGATTTTGGGAATATAAATAATGTTTTATAATATTTTAGTTAATTATAACTTAAATCCATTTTTAATAGTAATTTTTTCTGGGAAAAATAAATTTTCCACAAAATATTATTTTTAAAACCATAATTTCCATTTTAAGGTTTGGAAAATCATTTATAGGTCTGGAAATTTAAAACCATTAAAATAAATAATTTTCATAAAATAGCATATTTTTTATCATTTATTTTATATAATTAATTATCGCATAATTTTTAAATATATATATATATATATTAAGTTATAAAATATATTGAAAACAAAAAATTTCTTTTTTACTATTTAATAAAAATAAAGTATTTTAGAAAATTATCAAAATTTCACCCTAACCTAATTTCATAGTGCTAATTTCAAATATAATTTTTTATTTATAAAAATAATTTAGTAAATCTTATAATTAGAAATTTTAAATAAAAATTCCTATTTATTGAAAAATAAAAATTTTTACAACACAATTAACTTTTTGACACTTATAAAAATTTCCCAAGACATTATAAAATTATATTATAATTTATATTTAAATAAATTTTCTTAAAATACTTTTTCATGAAAATTTATTTTTATTTAAAATATATGATTTTACTATAAAGGTGTATATTTTTTGAAAAAAATTATATTTTATTTCACCCCATGGTGATTTCTGATAACTTGAACTTCTCTCCTTGGAGATTCTATTCAAACCTCACTTGTAGAATCTCTACTTGAACATAGTGTAGGGTGAACCCTAATGACTATACCTCCATATCAGGTTCTAAAAAATAGTCTTAAAAGAATTGACTTTAATTTTTAAGTGCATTTTTTTCTTTCTTCATCAATTAAGGGTTTTCATTACCCTTTATAAACAATAATCGTAATGGTAACATTATTATTGACAATAATAATACTCAATTGTCATATTGACCAATGGTCGTATAGGAAATGGTCAGGTAATGGATGATTTTTCCTTTATACTTCTCACTATTCCATCAAAATTTACTACATGATTTCTATAGGTTTTTTCAATTCCTTTGATAATGTTAGTTATATTTTAAATGTTTATTTTTATTTCAACAGTTTCCATGGAACATTTAATATTATTGATAGATTTCAATCCTGTGGATTACAACATTACATGCTATCTATTTTTTGGTTTTTATATCTTTTTATTGGTTTATGCTAATTTAGATATATATATATATAATTTTATTTCGATATACTTACATTGTGAAATATAATAAAATAGCCATTATGGAAAAAGAGTTCTTTTATTAAGCATATAAAAAAAATTATTATCATTAACCTGAAGTTTCACTATGTGATAGAAATAGTTTCACAATGTCTCTTGTTCTTTCCATAATTAATCATACACTTACTACTAATGTTCCCACACCAATTGATGAATAGAGTTGGCCTACTCAGGTCATTGGTCTACTTCCTCAACCAATGTATCATTCATCATGGTTCTTTAAACACCAGGGGGCTCCTCCTACATTAGTGTTATCTAACCATACAATACTCATTTAAAAGTATCTAACAGCACTCCACTCATACGAGTGGTTATCCAAACATGATCTATTTCATAGAAGTTAGTCTGATAGGTCAAAAAAATTAGTAGGACCCTTGATCTAACATTCCCATTTAATAGGGACACTCTCTATACATATAGAAGTTAAATTAAAGTGGAATTACAGGAAAAAATTGAAGGAAAAAATGAAGGAAAAAGTGATAAGGAGAATGGATAATTAAAGATAAGTCAAGATGGAATTTTGTTCCTCAACCCAATCTATAAGGTTGATCCCACTAAAATACACTATTTTTACCCCTCACTAAATAGTCCCCCTATTTAACAACCCTTTCTTCTATGATAATCTATTATGGTTTCTATCAATTTATTATATTTTTTTGAAAGTATTATCATTCCTTTGTTTTTGTGAAACTAAAATTTTCAAATATTTTTTTAAAAGTTTATCTTTCGATTTATAATCTATTTTTGAAAAGTTTTCCGGATCTTACGATACCATGCTCCTTTTTTTATTCTCTCATATGTTTATTCATGAGTCATGCTTATTTTTGATATCATGTTAGGTCTATGGATTAATATGTTATGTATCTTTTTCATGTTTATTAACCTAATATGCTTTGTATCTCACGTAATTATTTTATATATTCCCTAGGTTATCCTATTTAGTTTGAGGAGTTCATAAGGATTTAGGAGCTCATTCAGGAGGATAAAATAGTGATGTTTTGTTTAGTTTCATATTGATGTATTATGTACTTATTCTTCTAAAGAAACTTGTATTTTTTATCATTTGATTGTATTTAAGGGATATTTATATTAAAAATCATGTAATAATATATGTAAAAGGATTTTATCACTATAATGTGAGCCAAATTGTTTATAATAAATCCTTTCATAAATAACCTGAAGAGAATAAAGAATGTGTTTCATATAAAAATATGGAGTACATAAGTGTTTAAATAATTAACATTACATAATTTTTAACCCAAAAAAGGAAATGTGGGTTTCATACATGTAAATACCCAGTCAATAAATTATAATTATATCTAGGTGAATACTCGTGGATAAGGAAGGATTCGGGGTATTCATAATATAATAATATTTCATCTAAAATATTGAAATTTAAGAAATTAATTTGGCAGTAAGATGGTATAGGTTGACTAAGGAAAGAAAAAATGGGAGGGAACGAAGGTCTCACTTTGATGAGAAACTATTTTGGCAGTAATTAGATAATAAAAAGGGTATGAAAAGAAAGTAATGCAACATTTAGAAGATATACCACAAAATATTTATTTTTATGTAAGAGAAAGTGGATAATTCTATTACCTTGAAGCGTTGCTTCTTATAACTTGAGGGGATGAAAACTAAAGACCTTGATAAAACCTTGGATAGACTCTTTGGGAGAAAAATGACCAAAAAATTTTGGATAATTTATTTGGTGTGTAGATGAATGGTGAGATTGGTGGGTATTTATAGTAAAAGATGAGTAATTGTTTAATAATTTCTAAATATAGGATATAGAATTCTAGGTTGTGTAAAATGAAAAAACCAATACTTTACTCATGATTTTTGCTCATTGTTTTGGGAATAAAATTCATGGCTTATAATATTTCATTACATTATTACCGATATCCATTTTTAATTTTACTTTTTACATGGTAATTTATATTTTCTACAAAATAGTTTTTTAAACCATAATTTCCATTTTAATCTTTGTAAATTTATTTATAGGTTTGGAAATATAAAACCATTAAAATACATAATATTCATAAAATAAAATATTTTTTATTCTAGATTTTATATAATTAATTATTACATAATTATTACATATATATATATATATAAATTCATAAAACATATTCAAAACACAAGAGTATTTTTAATATTCACAGAAAAATAATGTATTTTAGAAAATTCTCAAAATTTCACCCTAACCTAATTTAATCATTCTAATTAAAAATATAATGTTTATTTTATCAAAATAATTACCTTAATAGTATAATTTCAAATTTTAAATAAAAATCATTATTTATTAAAAATAACAGTTTTTATGACATAGTTATCTTTCTAACACTTGCAAAAATTTCCTAGGACATTTTAAAATTATATTATCTTTTATATTTAAATAAAGTGTTTTAAAATACTATTTCATGAAAAGAAATTTTTATTTATAATACTTAATTTTATTATAAATGTGTATATTTTCTTAAAATACAAATTTATTTTATTTATATAAATAGTGATTTCACTAACTTGAACTTCTCTCATAGGTGATTTTGTTTAAACCTCGCTTGTTGAAGTTTTACTTGAACATGATCAAGAAAGAACCCCAATCAAATTACCTACCTCCCAAGTTATAACAAATGGACTTTAAAAGACATGAATAATGGTTTAGTTCATCGTTTCTCCTTTCTACATCATTTATTAGTTGGCATTACCCATTATAAATAATAATTATAACGGTAACATTATTACCGATAGTCATAATACCCAACAATCATATTGACCAATGTTCATATAGAAAATTAAAAAATGCATTATGAAGTTGCTATTTTTTAGATTTTATATCTTTATACTAGGTTTAGATATTGAAATTGGTATTATTTCATGACATGTATATATATTGTTTTATAATATTATTTATATATACTTCCATTGTGCAATATAATAAAATAGTCAATATGAAAAGAGTTCTTTTATTAATCATAGAAGAAATTTTCATATTGTTACACATAATGTTTCACTATGTGAGTGAATTCCTTCCACAATGTTGCTTTTTTCAGAATTCAACATGCTCTTACTCCTCATGTCCCCACACCAGTTGGTTTTGTTTGAGCATAGTGTTGATCTTCTCAGGTCAGTGGACCACTTCATCATCCAATGTCTCATTCATCATGGTTCCTCATTCTCTAGTAGGAATCCTCTTGTATTATTGGTATCCTACCATATACTACTCATTGAAAAGTATCTAGTAGTTAGTTTAACAGGTCAAACAAATTTTTAGAACATTGGATCTAAATGCCCAATTGGAAAAAAGAAGAAAAAAATGAGAAGGAGAATGGAGAATGAAAGTGAACATGATATGTATTGAAGCTCCCCACCCCAAGCTACCTATTTTATCCTAATAAAATACTCTCTACATACCCCTCACTAACCAATCACCCCTATTTGATAGCCCTTGCCTCCCACTTATCTACTCACATGGGACCCACCCTAGCAACTATGTAAAAACAGTTGTGATCGGCTATATGTTTCCAAGGAAGTAAAAAACTATGGATATATATTCTTCTTTTATAATGATGTGTTCAGGTTTATAAATTTTTTATATGTTTTTGAAAATTTTATCTTTCCTTCATTTTGGATAAACTTTAATTTTAATTTTTTTGAAAATTTTATCATTCAATTTCTTATATTATTTTTAAAATTTGTGTAATTAATAATTAAATACCACATGTCATGGACAATATCCTTGAAAAATTTAATATCATTAGGGAAAATCCAATATAGTTAGAGTGTTTTAGTTATATTACTCATTCATAATTATGATGCCTATACAAAAAAATCAACTGAACGTTACAAAAATATTTTCAATGGTAACCAAATCCACAAAATTATTGTCCTATAATATTAAATGGTAACAAATAAAAATATAAAATGAAACCATACATGGTAATTTTTAGTAGGCTACTTCAACACTAGAATTCAATTATCCAAATTACTACTGAAATTATTTCAATAAAAAACCATGGGGAATTTATAATAAAAACAGTAAATATTGGAAATGCCAAACCAATCAACACTAATGAAAAAATTGAATGTATTATAAGGTAAAAATAAATTCTAGATTAGGAGATATATTTTTTACACCACCAACTAGGATTTTTTATGTGTAAATTTGGTCAAGGATGAATCCATCCACTGATTCTGGGCCCAAAAAGGGAGAATTAGAGTGTCAGAGTACAATTTTGATTTGGTACCCACCACCGACGATGGAGTAAAACTTCTCCTCACTATATAGGAGTCGGTTACATGGATTAAGGAGTGATATATGGTAGAGGGACCATTTTATGACTCTAAGTCCAGAAACTGACGCCACTGGTAACCATGTAGAAGGAAAAACTATAAACAATTGGGGTGGCACATGAGTGGGGATTACTTCTTTCCCAGGATGAGGTCCCCCAGTCCAGTCCCACAGAATCTAGTAGTGACCACCCTGGCCATACCCAGTAGAATCATAGCCTTCTTCACTAATTTTTCACTCACCCCCAATGGCATGTTTTCTATCTTTATACATGGTTTTCAAAAGCATCATTTTCCGGACATAGATTCATTGAATGTATATCCTTCATCTATGCAACCCACTAAACATCATTAAGGATAAGATTATTTCCATCATCTTCAATGGTCATCGGGTCAAAAAAATCCTCTGCTGCTTTGATTCTCTCTATTACTTTCTCCATAGAGACTATTGAGATATCAAGAAGTGTCTCAATTAAAAGATATTTTTTGCAAAACCTAGAGGGGATGATAAGCGGGTAGTTATCAATGACTTTTTTTTGATTCTCTATATCACTAAGGATTGTGAGTCGATTGACCAACCCAGTGAGTCACAGTGTGAATTCATCTATTGATTCGTCATTTAGGAAATAAATATCTTCATAATCCTTATAGAGCTTCTAAGCATTGACCTTTCCTTTAGGACCCTGGAATACCCTAAGATGGGAAGGGTGAATCCTAGTTTAAAATGTTTATTCAAAGGTGAAGTATCTTTTTTCAATGTTGGTAGGAAGTTGTTAAACCTATATGATGTTAATGTGTAGTAATTTAATCATTCACATATAGAGAGACAACATAATTGTGTTACTCGGTTCTCCACTTAGGGCTAGTCTAAGGAGCATACACCGATAGGTTCTTGATTATACCTAAATACACTAATATTCATTAGTTATGGAATACATAAGTTCAAACAGAGTCACCTTGTGCCTGGAACACTGCCTTTACATGATTTTATGGATATCACAATGCCTCCCTCAGAATAATTCCTTCAAATACCCCTAGCTCACTACTTTGGGAGAGGACTTACTTAGTTTAACAACTTGAAGGTCGCTTTAGTAGATAGACATTTAAGTCTTTTCCCCAAACTAGCATGATAATATTCTTGAATCAAAGTACTGAGTTGATTCAATTGAAATCATTCTTCACTTAAAAATGATGTTCAAAACTACCGTTCGCAAATCTCCTTCGTGAATATCACTACCTTTGTGAAGAAAACTCCATAAGAGGAACAAACTCCCTTAGTAAATCTCACTAATTCATCATATAATACCTCATCATCATGAAAATACCTTTTCCTAGATACCTAATTATTCTTCAAGAATAAGTTGGTCTTTTTCAATGCTCAAGATCAAATTGAATACTTGATTCACAATAATATTATCCTTCATTAATTAGTAATGATTCGTCTTTTCTCTAATTATTTTCATGTGTAATGTAGTGGGGGAAGACATCTATTTATAAGATTTTATTTTCTTGATTCTCCCACACATCTATTTTATTTTTCATGAAAATATAAAAAACCTATTCATGAACAACTTTCACTCTCGAAGCTCTAATGAAATTCAACCTTCTTGTGAAGATTGTCCAAATTGTGGAGATTTCTGTTAATCCAATGCACCATTCACAATGCTTGTTCACATTTCTACATATCATTTTAAATATAAAACTTTTTGAAACAAATTATTCATGAAACCCATCATTTACCATATTTATGAATATTAAATATTAGAAAACCATAGTTCGTGATGTTTTCCTCTTCCTCTAGATTTTGAGCCCAAGAATTTGGAAAACACTGGGAAATGACACCACCTTCAAAATTATAGTCACCTTGTAATGTAATATCATTTTTGAAAATTCCCTGATCAACCCAATGTGGATTGAAATAAAACAAAAACCAAACTCAATTTCCAGAAATGAACCTCTATGGTTCCAACAATCTCTCTCTTTGGGTTTGTTAGAAATCTGTAGAAAAATTCAATAAAAACCATACTCTATGAAAACTTTATTAGTGATAAATAAATAATCCAACACTCTAAGTCTATGTGAGAAGCTCTCAGTGTAGAAAACAATATTGGAAGCATGAATTGGTTTCTTGTGTTTTTCAATGCTTAAATATGTCTAAGATATGTTCATATTATTTCCTCAAAACACCTAATTCTCATCATGTCATGGACGCATTGTATGGATTTTAAAAAACCTAAAACCAATAAACCTTTAGAACATTAAATTTATAAATTTTATCCATTTGTAAATAAACCCAATGAACCTGTATTTGTACTTGTAGATATCAAAAATCTACCCATGAATAATTTTTCCCCAAAAAGCTACATCACTACCATAAACAAATTAAAAAAGTTCACAAAAATGGAGATATGGGAAGCACCATAAACTCCTCATAAACTAGGAGGTGGCTGAACACCAAGGTTCAAGCGATGTTTCTTAAACATATGTGATTTCAATGGCTTAGTCATAATGTTATCCACTTGGTCATTAGTTATAACATGCTCCATTTTAATCACACCTTTTTTAGTATTCTCCTTGATAAAGTGATATCTGATCTCAATATGTTTTGTATAAGAGTACTGAACTAGATTCTTTGTATTATTGATCACACACTTTATGTCACAGTAAATCATCATTGACTGTTTCGCCTCACCACCAATTTCAGTTATTTCATGATTCGTCCACAAAAGTTGAGTAAATTCCATCATATGAGATATATATTGTGCTTCTACCATGCTGAGAGAAGTGATTTCTTTTTTCTTTCACAACCATCCTATACATTTGTTTCCAATAAAGAATTATCCACCAATTTTGGAATTTCTAACCACCACATATCCAACATAGTAATCTTCCTAAAATTTCTATAATTCATTATCTCTTCCTAGAGAAATGTATTAACCCAAATTCAGTGTACCATGAATATAACTCATGATTCATTTAACTATTGTCAAATTCTCTTCCTTAAGATTACTTTGAAATAGGGATTCCATGAAAGATGCAAATACAATATTTTTCCATGTTGTAGTCAAGTATAATAACATTCAAATGATTCTCTTGTACATGGTGGGATCCATATAAGTCCCATCCTCATGATTTCCATGTTCTGTACCATCTACCACTAGAGTTGACATTGGATTAGAGTCATTGATGTTCAATTTCTTTAGAAACTATCTTGCATAATTTTCTTGAGAAATTAATGTGTAATCCCTCTTCTGGATCACCAGTATCCCCATTAAGTGTGTGAGTTCACTAATAATAAACATTTCAAATTCATATTTCATGTGATTAACAAATTCTTCCACTAATCCCTACCTACTTCCAGAAATATTATATCATCTATGTACACAATCACCAAAAATTTATATTCCTTTGAATTCGTTACATATATATTATGTTATACAACACCTCTTTTTAATTAAATCTACTTTATATAAGCATCCAGTTGAGAATACCATGCATGAAATACCTTATTTAGACCATAGAGGTGCTTATTTAATATACAAACATTTGATTCATCATTTCTAATCATAAATACCACCAGTTGTTCAATGTAGAATTATTCTTCAAGAAACCCATTTAAGAACATTTTATTTTATATCCATATGATAAACATTGTATCCTATTTAAATTTTTGTAGCAAGGAAAATACATATCTATTCCATTATTTCTACTAGATAAAATTTTTCTTCATCATTAATTCATTCAATCTGTGCATATCTTATACACACTAAGTATTCCTTATTTCTAATCACATTTCCATGCTCATCAAATTTGTTTTTAATTATCCCCTTTATTCTAATAACATTGTGATTTTTTGGTATCTTAATAAGATACAATGTATGGTTATTCTCAATATTGTTTTTTTCTTCATTCATGGATATAACTCATGATTAATCCTTTATTGTGTCATCAAATGATTTTGTCCATAATAGATTATATAAGGAAGAATGTGTATACATCTTTATTGTACTTCATTATTTGGATGCGATCCAATCCCCAATGATGTTGGATTGATAAATTTATTCTTTTATTTTTCTCCTGTGAGGTTCAGATGAAGTTTTTTAAACCATGGTTTTCACTTTTTATTCTTCTTCTGAATCATCATCATTTTGTGACCCCTAAATGATTTTCACACCTTCCTGTACTTCTAAATTTGAGTGTGTTCCATTTTCACTTTCTTCTTCATATTCTATCATATCATTATATCAACTCCATGAGGTATTTTTGGTTTTATATTCAATGATATTGAAATCACTAGTTTTAATAATTATTTAAAGTATACTATTGAAACATTTGTAGGTTTACTCTTTATTGAATATCCTCGGAATATTCCCTCATCTGCAAAATCATCGTACTTTCCTTGATTTCCTTATTTATATTGGATGAAAAATTTACATCCAAAAAGATGAAAATACTTTATATAAGGCTTCCTTCCATGCCATAACTCATATTATGTCTTGGATTCCCCCATATAAATCCCTGTTCGATTTTGAGTGTACACTGCTGCTTGAACAACCTCTTTCTAGTAATGAAGAGAGATGAGAATGTCAATCAGAATAGTTATAGCTACATTATTCACCTGTAAATTCCTATTTTCAATAACCCTATTTTTTTATTGTGTTCTTATTAAAACCACCTAATGATTTATTCCATTTTTTTAGGTAATTTTCAAATTTAGTGGATGTGTATTCCTCTCCATTGTTTGATATTTGAACAATGATTATGTGTACAATATCATTCTCATATATTCAATGATAACATTTCATGAAATCATTCACTTTTTGTTTCATATGTATAATAATTACACAATACATTCTACTATAATAATTAATAAACTGAATTAAGTGCCTCTCTCCATATGTTCCGGTCATATTTTATTGGACCACATATGTCTATGTGGATGAGATCAAGAAGATATAACACCCATTTCTGCTTTGGTCTATATAAACTATAGACCAATATTCTCCATATTCATTTATCACATTTATTTTCTCGTTCATGCTTCATATTATAGATATCAATGAATATTTTCATCTCATATATCTTTTCCATGAATTTTATATTAATGTGACCCAACCTCCGGTGCCACAAGTTGTTTTCTTCTTCCACTATTAAGTAATAAATGTTCTATTTACTATCAACACAGTATATATTTCTATCTTTTCTACATTAATTCAAGATATAATTACTTATCTTTCCTCTGATAGTTCACCCCTTTTTATCAAATGTTACTACCATTCTTGAGTCACATAGTTGACTCACACTTAGGGGATTGTGATGCAAATTGTCCATATAAAGAACATCAATTTTCTTGAGATCATAATTTTCCATTTCTATACTTTCAATACCTTTAGGCATTAATGAAACATCATTTCCAAACCTTAATATTATATTAACACTTTTCATAACATTATTCAATAAATTATCATTTCCCATCGTATGGGATGAGCATCTACTGTCAATAATCCAGGTGATGCTATTCTTTGTAGATTTGAGAGCTATTTCTACAAGGTTTGATTTCTCAATTTTCTTATTTTCCATCCATAAGATATTTTATTAAGAGGAGGATAAATATGGCCTTACCAATATCCTTTCAAAATGAACGGGTTCAAAAAACACATATTATTATTTTATAGGATAATACCAATTTGCAAGATTAACTCTACTTGACTAGAGAGTATTGACTTGTCCCTGAGTTATGTAGGTAGTATTCCCACCTCTCCTAAGAAAACAATGAATATATTTATGGAAATAGTTAGAATAATGAAAGAAATATCCATAGAAATTATTTTTTATATATTATGAAGGATATGGTCTCATTCTCTGTTGTTAACTTTCAAGCACTTCCCCCATTCAGATATATCCTTTCCTATTAACATTATGACATGGTATGGCCTAGATAGCTGTAGAATTTATATTTCATAAGTGGGAATTTCTTATCACTTAAATTACTCTTCATGTACCCTTCCTTTGGAAAATTATATTATTGGTGTTCATATCTAGATAATTATAGAAATTTTTCAGTTCTCCTTTCAATTTGATTTGAGGCTTTCTTTGTTCATACTTCTGGTGATTTTTTGATATGTCCAACTTCCTAATTCCCTTTATTTTGGCTCATTTTGTTTCTAGCCTTTTATGTTTCAGCATCACAACCAATTCTACGTTTTCCCACAAATCTGGATCTTTGATCATTCAAATCCTTCTCTACGCTCTCAGAACCATGCTTTTCTCTTTATAACAGCTCTGCATCTGAGAATCTTCTAAACTATATTTTCATATTTTTTTCCATTGAATTTGATTCAGTTTCAATTTTAATACATAGAGTAATGACTTCTTATTCAATCCCCTAAACTATCATAGCTTTCACAACCATTCTATATGAAAGTTCATTAAGGAACTTTGCATTCTCTTCAATCATGAGCTTAAATTCAACAACATCTCACGAGATTTAAGAGTTTTTTAATTTATTCTAATCCTTCTTCCAGTCGATCAATTTTCACTTCAATCTAATAAACATACTCTAATGAATCTTCGAAAATGGATCTCATATTTCTATTCTTCTTTCATTGATTTTCAATCTTACAAAGAGCATCCTCATGTTCCAACTTCAGATCAACATCCCTAATCAACTGATTATCATTAAAATTATCTTTTGATGGTTCTTACTTTTCAACTATATCCATAATTGATGCTCGGGTTCTATATTTAAACTCTATTTCTTCATCCTAGAAAAATTCATTATAATATTTTTCTTCTTTACAGATTAGACACTTTCACTATAATTTATTTCTTTATTTGAAATCTCCTTTTTTTGGATAACTTTTATAAGGATTCTGTATGTTTCCAACTTCAATTTCTTTATCGTTTAACTTCTTTTAGGATTGAGATGCAATGTTCCCAACAATACCACATCAAAAATTGTCCATAGGAATCTTTCCTTCAAATCACCCTTTTCCTCTCTTTCATTTCATAGAAAAAAGATAAATATATTCATCTTCTTCATTATTGTTATCAACACTATCTACAGAAATAACATGTTTTTTCATGCCTTTGAAATCCATCTCCTTTCTTACTAGATTTTTTTCATCTTCTATTTTGACTCTCATTTCATATTCCACTAGACTACTCATCCTATAATCTAGATAAAATTTAAGCAGATCCCTATCATCAAGGGCTGACAATTTTGGATTGTAAATAGGTGGAATATTTATCAATATTTTCTTCACAATTTAAAGGTATTTTTTTCCTCACTAAGTCCTTGTATTTCTCTAAAAAAATGTAATTATATAAATAAGGTATCTTCATTTTCATCAAAATTCATTTCAGATCATGGAACCTATTATGCTAAACTTGGAGATTTTTCTCCTGCACTTTTTTATCACCTACATATATGTTTTATAGTTTTTACCACATAGATATAGATTAATTAAAACTCTTCACCTTTAGATATATTTTATTAGATAGAGATATAGTAAGGGAATTTTGTTCTTTGGCATCATCGTCGTTCATTTTTATTTCACATTCAGTCATAGACGATCCTATTGCATTAGTGACCAGAATCCCCATTGCAGTAGAAATAATAACTTCCATTACAAGGGATATTATATGAGATATCTTAATGTTATTCCAAATGAGAAAGTTCATTCCATAAAATATGGAGTTTCCCCTAACATTCATTGAATTCTACATCAATATGATAGAGTAAATTTTACCTCCAGTAACCTGTTTGATCTGATAGAACATGTAGGAACCCAAAACACACTGAGAGGAGAGGGGTGAATCAAGAAGTCATATTTTTCTTAAAATGTGAAAAATATTGTTCCCATGATGGGAGGAAACTGTTAATGTTTTCTGATAGTAGTGTGTAGGAATTTAAACATTCACATCTAGAGAGACAACACAATAGTTTTACTTTTTCACCACTATTGGCTAGTCCAAGGAAAATATTCAAACAGTGTGTCAATCATACTAAAACCCATTATTCATCACTAGTTGTGTAATACAGAAGTTTAGAAAGGGTTACTCTGTTCCATTCACAATTACCTTACAATATTTTAGGATAACACATTTTCTCCCTTATAACACTTTCTTATACTACCCAAATATCATTACATTATGAGAGGTCATACTAAGCTTAATGACCTGAAGTTCACTTCAGTAGATTGATTTTTAAGTGTTTTTACCTGTCTAGAATGAGACCCAACATGAACCAAGTCCCTATTTAAGTAACTTGAAATCAATTTTCACTTAAACCTGGTGTTCAAAACTTTCAGTTGTGAAACTCACTACCTTGGTGAAGAAAACACCCTTCATAGACAAACTCCCTTCATGAACAAACTCCCTTAGTGAAGTGTACTGAGAAATTTAAGAATACATCATCATCACAGAAATCTTTTTCCCAGATACCTAATCATTTATCAAGACTAAGATATTATTTTCATGTTGCTCAAGCTCAATTAGAATACTTGATAAAAAAAGCTCTTGTCCTTATTTAATTCAGAGTGACTCAACCTTTTCTATAATTCTTTTCATGTGTAAAGTAGTGGGGGTAGCCATCTATTTATAAGATCATATTTTCATGAAACACCAATTCCCCTAGTAGATTTTTCATGAAAAATCAAAAACCCTATTTATGAAGATCTTTCCCACATGAAGATCTAGATAAGTTCAACCTTCTTTTGAAGTTCTTGTAGTCGTGGAGATTACTGTAGTCCCAATCACATACATGTTTCTCCACATATTCGTGAATATTGGCCTTTTTGAAAAATAGACTTCATGAATCTCATGACTTTACCATATTTATGAAGATTAAATCTCATAAAACTAACTTTCACAAATATTTTCTCTTCCTTGAGATCTTGATACCAAAAATTTGTAAAACACTTGAAAATGATGCCACCTTAAATATTGTAGTTATATTGTATGGTATGATCACTTGATTTAGAAACCCCCTGATCAATCCAGTGTGAATTGAGAAAAAAACACAAACAAGAATCTTTTTCCAACAAATAAAATCCTGGATTATATCATTTCACACTCAATTATTTCCAATGTGCATAATCTTAGAAACGTCATGCACTTCCATGCCACTTTCATTTATAGAAGTTATGGAGATCATCTATAGTGGTAAAATGTACAGGAAGACCTCCATTTCTATTTGATATTCCTGGAGTTCCACATTGTCGGTGTTAACGACATCCCAATGTTTGTGTTCATGTAGAACAACTTTTATTAACAAGGACCATTCATAGTATTTTGTCTTCATGAGGATCAGATACATACTTGATCCCCCGTCCTCCTCCACCACTCGATGTACCTCCATAAGGTGGATGTTGCCTTTAATGACTGATTTGGGATGTGTGGATGATGTATGATAGCTTCGGGGTGATGAGGTATCAGATTCTAGAATCATGGATCAATTCAAACTCCCTCTAATACAAGATTTCAGAAATTCATAACCAATTAACAACAAAGAAACACAACAGAATGTATTGGAATGACAAAATATATTCTAGTGAATGAGATATATTTTTTTCACTAACAAATAATATTTGTTGTGTGGGAAATGTGGGACTTTATAAACCCATCCACTGCTTCCATGCCCATAGTAGGGAGAAATTTTTCAATTGGGACCTAGTTCTAGGGGTTCGGTATCAATGCCTTTTAGAGTAGGCTAAAAGTGTCATACAAGTCCCCATCTCTGAAGATGAACATGGGTAGCTTCTTGAACATGGTTCCCCCCTCAATCTCAATCATCTTTGTACCTTTAGGTAGGGGTTTGAGCTCAGTCACGACATCACTGGACACTGATTCTCCTACTATACCATACATCCCCTAAGGAAATACTATAACACCCTGAGAGTTTGTGAAATATTTTTTTTTAATTAATTTAATCTTGTAAATATTTTTTAATTCACGCAACACTAAATATATTTTCTTTATATAAAAGAACTTGGTTTGCATTATGTTACACGCAACAAAAAATTAATATTGAACTACATGAAATAAATAGATTAGATTTCGGTACACAAAACACTATATTTAGATTGTGTTGTACACGATTAAAAGTTACTTTGATAGCTTGCATTACATTCAAGACTTAGTTTTACCAAACTACAATGTACTATTATTATTATAATTAAAATATTATTATAGTTGTCACATAGACATTGGAATGGAGGTTATGAATAAGATTAATTAAATTATGATAATACTATTTATGCATGTATATAAGAATAATTATTATATTTAATTAACTAGAAATTAAAATAAAACCATTTTGAAAATGTAGGAAATCATTTGCTGGAAAACTATATTTATGAAAAATAACACGTTTTACTTCAATAAATTAATTAAACCACTTTGATAAATGATTTAAATGAAATATATATATATATATATATATATTATTAATTAAACTATTTAATGTTCATCATATGTTTTTTCAAGATAGGAAATAAGAATAAATCCAATTTTACTCATAAAGATATGTATTTTTTTTAAAAGATAATTTTACCCCATTTTAATGGTGCCCCAATTTTTTATATAAATTTTGAAACTATTATAAATTTTATTTGAAAAAATTCACTTCATTTTTGAAATAATAATATCAAAATTTACCTTTTTGTGATTTTTTTTATTTTTCTGAGAAATTTTATTTTTTGGTGAACAGTGAAAAATACTAAAATTTAATTGAAAACTGCATATTCATATAAATTATTGATAGAGTTAAATTATATTTTGAATTTTAATATTTTTTATTTAGTTAAATTATACATATATTAATTAAATTTATGTTATTTCAATAAATTTCACATTAAAATTGGATATAAAAACATTTAAAACTTTTGAATATTTTCACTTTAAAAAACTATTGTTTCGTCTCATCTGTAGGATTAATGGTAAATTAATTTATGCCACATATGTGTTTAGATTTTAGAAAAATTGATTGAATATTTACAATTATAATAATTTAATATTTCTAAGATGGTAAACATAGTTTTTTACCAAAAATATTAGTGAAAGTAATTAAAATTAATTATAACTATTAAGGTGAATACTAGTTTACTTAGTGGTTTAACATTAACTTAAGGGGAAAATAACTTATACACATATCCAAAATCCATTTTATGAAAATATTTAAACCATATTCTCAATTTTCTCTAAAATTTACCATTATTGGAATCAAATGATGTGGGGGAGATCTCTCGATAGTGTTTACCTTTTTATATTTACAAGAATGCCACTCTTCATCCACTATAAAAGGGAACTCACCCCATTCACTTCTTCACACCTCTCAAGATATTTTTATCATAAAAAACCTACCCTAATAAGCTCCAAAAATCCATCCTCTCAACCTATATTCTTCACTTTTAGCAGAAATACCTCCAAGAAATCCCTTTGGTGAAAACCAAAAGGAGTTACCCAAAGAAGAGGCATCATTCCTCAACGATCACTTTTTTTTTATTTATTTCTCCACCCATTAAATTATTATTACATAATTATTATATAAAAATATAAGTATCATAAAAATATGAATATTTTTTTATTCTGAGGTTATGACCTGCACCTTAATAGAGTTCCATCAAATGGGATACACAATCATCGTTCGTGTGTACGGCGAACTACAGCCTCATATACAGATATTGTTCGTTCTTCCATTAAAACCTCTCAAGTTTAGGAATAATTATGGAATTAATATTTTTATGTAATATATATTATATTTATAATTTATTAATGATTTATTAATTAATATATAACACATACCTTCATGATTTCCATTTTTGGGAATACGATAACGTCAATTGTGGAGGGACCATCACCTCTTAAAAGCAATGTGATTCTCTCACGCTTTACATAGAATAAATTAAGGATGTGTTTATTAAAAA
This sequence comes from Viscum album, assembly GCA_963277665.1. NCBI lineage: Eukaryota > Viridiplantae > Streptophyta > Magnoliopsida > Santalales > Viscaceae > Viscum > Viscum album. Next base: position 564,169,715 of record OY728153.1, on the reverse strand, counting down.
TATTTAATATTTATGAAATAATAATGATAATATAATTATAATATATATATAAATCATTTACTCCCCTTTATTTTCAAATACAACATGAAAATGGAAACAACGTTCATGCGTACGTACGACCTACCATCTCCATGAATGATGTATTTCATTTCATATTTCTATCTTTTATAGATTATTATAAATATTTATAAACTGAATATATTTGATATCAAATAATTTTTTAAAATCATTAAATAATTAAATCTTGATCTATGTAAGTGGATAAAGAATAATAAGTCATATCATATACAAAAAACAAAGCGGTTATTACGCAAAATGTATCTTTAATAAGAAATTATTATTAAATAAGTAATATAAAGTCATAATAAAATATATATGGTATGATATATAATAAATTTTTTCTATGTTATATTTATAAAAAACATATATTTATTATATATTATGTTTGAATTTGTACAAACAATTTTATGATTTAAGGTAAGGGTTTTCTCATCTAACTTTTATTTCTATGAGATATCTTCTATATTCACCACTTATTCTTATTGTGTGGTGTATATAATGACCTAGGAAATGTTATATAATTATTTTATTTTATTTAATGAAATTAAAAGTTTAAATTTAATTTATTCTTTCACATATCTCACAACTCAAATGTTACTAAAGTTGTAATGGTATTTCTAGTCTCCCTTTTATTTTTGTCAGACTTATGCAATATTCACCACTCGTTTATTTTGTGTGGTGCATATAATTCCCATGAATTTAATTGATTATTATTATACTAAATTTTATTACTATTTACATATCCATTTTATGATATTTCTTTCATTGGGTTTATTGTCCAAAACATACCAATTGATAAGGAAATTTTGTCTGAATTTTCCTTCTTTGTGACACATGTTATGTTATGAACCTATATTCTTTTATGAGGTATATATAATTTACTTTTTACATGTTATACCATGAATATCCTTATTTTCATAATATTTTAATATTAATGTAATTTTATTCTTTCATGGGGACTATGATTCAATGTTACCAAAGTGGTAACAGTTTATTACTATAATCTCATCTTTTATTGGGATTATTTATGACTATGCTTCCACTTATGACATCTTATGATTCATCTCTAAATAAATATAATAATTTTTTTCTACTATATTTATTCAATATGTATTCATGGATTGGTAAAATTTTACACTTTTGGTACTTAATATGATTAAGATAATGTTTTTTAAAAAATACGACTTTATTTCTCTCATCGGTCAAAAATCAATTATATTTAAAAAACAGTTTTTCTAAAAAAAATAATTTTTTAAATGATATTATAATCTCATTTTAAAGGATAAAGTATTTTAAAAATAATTTATGTTTTAAAAACTATTTAAAATGGTTTTCAAATATTCCTTTATAATTTTTCAAGGCTTTTTCAGAGAAAAAAATTTTCAAAATGTTTTTTGATTTAAAATTATTTTTTCAATGTGGAAAAGAAATTTTCCTCAAAAAAATTAAATTATTTTTAAATCATAATTAATAGGTTTTAAAAAAAATTAATGGAAAATAGTTTTGAAAAAGTTTTAAATATTAAAAAGTTATTTTCAAATAAATTTTATCTTCCTTAAGAAATGATTCAAGTGATATTTCAAAATACTTTTATATCTAAGATGACATACTTTTTTATAGATTATTATTTACAGGGGATATGATCCAAGGAAACCATTCATATTGTTTCTTTTAAAGGCTTATTTTTAAGATGAAAATTTTTATGAATCCCATTTCTCTTCCAGGGGTAATACCGTGATAAAATGCTTATGATGACCACTTCCTTTCATAGGTTATTATATGATTAAATGATTATAAAACCTATCTATTTTCCATATGTTATGATATTTTGAAATGTATAAAATAACAATTTCATATTATGGGCTATAATATCACGTTTATGAAATCCATATCTTTATATGGGTCACGATATAATGAATGTTTTATTATCATGTGGAACATGTATGCATGATTTCTTTATATGACAGTTAAGACCTATATATTTTTCCAAGGAATTGGTTAATGGTAAATGTTCTAAGACATCAAAGGGTAAACTTGAGGGAATCCCAAGCCCATAACCAGAGGGTATATGGGTGGTCATCCTAAGACTATAACAAGAGAGTATACGAGAGGGTATCCAAAGCCCATAATAAGTGGGTATATGAGAGAGAATTCATATCCCATAACCAGAACGTATATAGGATGGCATCCTAATCCCATAAAATAGGGTATATGGGAGGAAATTCCATGATTGTAACAAGAGGGTACATGGGAGGGCATCCCAAGACTACAACAAGAGGGTACATAAGAGGGCATCCCAAGACTGAAACAAGACGGTACATGAGAGGTCATCCCAATCTTGATGAAGGTACACAAGTGATTAGTCCAATACTATAATATTATGAGGGTCTTGGTATGTATATTTGACACAATATTTTCTATATTTATGTGTATTCCACAATTCCATGTCTTATTCCTATGTTATTATCTCATGGATTATGCTCTTGATTCCCTTATGATTTGTGTCTTATGAACTGCCATCCTTTATTCCACAACTCTTGATTGTAATATTTTATATGCATGGTATGATCTTTTAATATTATGATCATGTTTTCATACCCCTATGCTCATGTTATGCTTACATATCTCCCTTGTTTACCCTTACCAATCATATGATATCACCCCTTTATTATGTTTCCTTTCACCAGGTTATGAATAAAGTTTTTATGTTTGATAACTAAAGAGGATGGTCTTTGAGGAATATTTTTAAGGTCTTTCAACATGTTAAAAGATTATGATTACATGTTTCCAAAGACAATAAAATATTATGGTACTCAGGCATGTACATTTTTAATGTGATGAATATTCATCTCAAATGATTTAATATCCATGTATGTTAATACTTGGTCATTATAGTTTGTATCAAAGGAAGGGTTTAGTCATCCTTTGGAAAATATGATGAGAAAACTTTAGTGATATCCCTAAGGATATTTCTCTAAGGATAATCCTATGGTTTCATATATTATATAAGGTGCCAAATTTTATACATCATATACGTGATTTGTTTTGATTATCTGTATTTCCACTATGATAAGTATTTCACACACTATTATTTTTAGTTTTAGTCCATGGATTAAACCAAAATGAGCTGTGTTAATTTTAAATGTGATGAACAATTTTCTGATGAGAATTCAAATGGGATGATCATTTTATTGAAGGATTTTGTGATCATGCCTAATCTGTTTAAATGGATCATAAAAATGTGTTCCTTAATCAAATCTGAGACTCACCAGAAAAGAGAATGAAATAGTTCATTGAGAATTCGAGTAATGGATACCATATAAGAAATAAGATCTACTTTCCTACATGTTGATAATGTCAAAATAAGAACCCAAGTGAATTCCTTATAAGAATAGGAATACTTTTTTACTATGTAAAATAAGGGTACAAAGAAAGTAACTACAATAGAAAAATTAAAAGTTCAATTAATGAAATTAATGAGTATAATGGACTTTATAAGAGATGATAAATGGTTGAATGATTTAAATGTGGAATGAATTCCATAATTAAAATTTATTTCCCAAGTGTAAATGTCGTGAAGTGAAGTATCAAGGAGGTATGAGTAATGGTCATATTGCTGATGATGATTAGACTGCAGGTAAAATGTTAAAGGAAAGAGGTATTAAGTAATAGGATGAGTTATCATTGTTAATGGATTAAGGATGGAGTTTAATAATTGAAGTGTTTATTTATTTATATTTAGGAATTATGTTATATTAATTTTTAATAATATAATTATTTTTCGGTTTGTTTTTTTTTTTTTTTTGCTAAGGATTTACAATAATATATTGAATGGTTCTGATGGACTAGAAATTTGATTTAAAGGAAAAGTGATATTCATGGGAACCCCATTATTGAGGGGAATATGACCCATAATACGTTCATAATTTTTAGATAATTATGTTTTGATAAAGATATATTAGATAATAATATATTAAATTTGATAGTACTGATTACCATGGATTTAATTATGGATTGGTTGACAAAGTGGTTTATACCATCACAGATGCAGTCTATAGAATTTTTTGACTTAAGGAATACATCCAATAATCATGGGAATAAGAAATCATGCATGTTTTTATAAGGATATATGGGAATTTAGGTTATTACCATGTTTTAATAGAATACATGTAGAAGATATTCACATGTATGGTATGTGACAATCAAGAGATACTTTATGATATGTGGGGGATTAATGTTAAGATAATTTTGATAAATTTAGTGACATTATTTATTAATTTTCTATTTTTCATCTTTCAAAAGGGATATAAGGATAATAATTTATGGAATGGTTTAAGTTAAAATTCATATGAGGTTTTAGAGATTAAAGTATTATTTCTCCATATGAAGATTTATGCATATTGGATAACCTGTTCTATCCATTTTGTTGTGATGTTAACTAAATATAGACATAATGAACAATCATTCTATTTATAGATCACATGATCTGTTAATTCTTTAGGAATGACAAATTTACCTTCATTTCATGGAATAAGAGATGAAGGGGAAATTGATTAAGGAATAACCCAAGGGTGAGATTGTGCTTATGAAATGGAATGAAATCAAGTATGTATATTTTCTCAGGAAAATTCACTAACTTTAGGAAAAGGGACTTGAAATAAAATCTTATTCAGTTATCTTAATTTTTTATGATATCAATGATCATTTTCAATCCTCTTTGGTTTATGTATTTGTGATCATTAAATTTCTTCAAACCATGTTCTTTATCACTCTCTATCCGAACATAATAGTTAGATTTCACTTTCATGTCCATGATTTTGCTTTCTACCTATGTTTTCCTATGTGAAATACTATTTATGAGTTACTTTGGATAACTTTTATGTTTCCAACTTTTCCTTTTTAAAGGAATTTTTTGTATTCATTTTTACTATGCGTGTTTCTATGAATGGAACTTTCAAGTGTTGTACCTTTGAAAACCTAGAAAAATTTAAATGGTGAAATTAATTTTCAGGGGGTATAATGTTACAACAAAATATTTTTTTAAATATATATTTTTTGAATTAATTTCATCTTCTAGATATTTTTCATTTCATGAAAAACTGAATATAGTTTGTTCTATATGAAAGAACTAGGTTTGGATTGCATTACATGAAACACAAAGATAATAATTCACTATACACAACACTTAGATTATATTTTGTTACACACAATAATATTATTGGATTGTGTTACACACAATTCCTAGTTCCTTCAAAATATTTTGTTACACGTAATAACTAGTTTTACGAAACTAAAATGTGTTATCAATATTATTATTATCAAAATATTATTTTAGTTTTCACCTAGCTGTTGGAATGATGGTTATGAATAATATTAATTAAATTATGAAAATATGGTTTACACATGTATATTAGAAGAATTATTTTGATACTAATTAAGTTGAAATGAAAATAAACCCCTTTTGAAAGTATAGGAAATCTTTTGCTCGAAAACTATATTTATGAAATCAAAGATGTTTTACCTCAATAAATTAATTAAACCACTTTTTATAAATTATTTTAATTAGTTATATATAGATACTATATTCATTCAAATATTTAATTATCATATTATGTGTTTTCTATAAAATATATAATAATAAATCCAATTTTATGCATAAAGATATGTATATTTCTAAAAAGTAATTTTACTGCGTTTTAATGTGGAACCTATTTTAAATATAATTTTTTTAAATTTTATAATTTTAATTTTTTAAAAAATATATATTTTTTTTAAAACATAATATAAAAATTTACTTTTGGTGAATTGTTGATATTTTTCTGAGAAGTTTCATTTTTTTGATGAATAGTGGAAAACACTGAATTCTAATTGAAACCTGCATTTTCATCTAATTTAGTTATATATAAAAATTATTTTTTAAAATTGTTTTAATGTATATTTATGTCAATTATAAATCTATTATTAAAATTTATGTCATTTTAATAAATTTCACAATGAAATTGGATATAAAATCATTTCATGCTTTTGAACATTTTCACTTTAAAAACTCATTGTTTCGTCTCATACATGGGATTAAATTAATATTAATATCTACCACTTCTATGTTTATAATTTGGAAAATTAGATTTTATATTTTGAATAAGAATAATTTATAATTTCTAGTATGTTCAACTTAGTTTTTGATAAAAAAATATTAGTGAAAATAATTAAAATCAATTTCGATGATTAAGGAAACAACGAGTTTACTTATTGGTTAATCATTAACTTAAACAAAAAAATAACCTAGAAACATGTAAAAAAGTTATTTTAAGCCATATTTATACCATATCCTCTATTGGATAAATCAATTACCATTATTTGGGGCACATGATGTAAGGTAGACCTCTCAATAGTGTTTACCTTTTTATATTTACAAGAATGTCACTCTTCCTTCACTATATAAGGGCACTCACCCCTCCCCCACCTCACATATTCACAAATATAGACATTTTTCTCATCCAAAACCTACCCAAATAATCTCCAAAAATACATCCTCTCAAACCAAAGTCCCCACATTGTGTATAAATCAAACCAAGGAAACCCTTTTGTACAAACCAAAAGGAGTTACCCGAAGAAGAAGAAATGTTCATCAATGATCACTTTTATTTTATTTCTCTCTCCATACCTTTAAATTATTATTATATAAATATTATATAATATCATAATTAAAATATATATACTGATATGTTTTTATGATAATTTTACAACATACACCATCACATGCATCCATAAAATGGGATACACAATCATCTTTCATGTGTATGGAGGGCTACCACCTCACAAACCGATGTCATTTTTTCTTCCATTGAAACCACTCAAGGATGGTAATAATGATTAAATTAATATTTTTATATAATATATATGATATTTATTATTTATTTATGCTTATTAAATTATTAAATAACACATACCTTCAAGCGTTCCATTTTTTGGGAATACAATAACATCGTTTGTAGACGGGTGGACTACCGCCTCCTCAAAGAGATCTGATTCAGTAACACATTAAATGGAATGTATTAAGGAAGGGTTTATTAAAAATATTTAATATTTATTAAAATATAATTATTCATTAATGAAAATATATATACATGCATTATTTAATTTTCATTCTTTAAAAATATGACAATAAAATGGAAACAACATTCATGCATTTGTATGGTCTACCATATCCATCAACTGTGTATTTAATTTAATATTTCTATATTTTATAGATTATTATAAATACTTATATAATGAATATATATGATTTATATTATACATTATTTTTCCTAAATAATTAAAGCATGATCTAAGTAAGAGGATTAAGAATAAGAAGTCAAAACATATACGAAAACAAATTAGTTGTCACCTAAAATGTAACATTAACCTGAAATTGTTAAAAAAAATGGGTAATATAAAGTCATAATAAGATGATACATGGTATGATATATAATAAATTATTTCATGAAATAAATTTTTGGTTTTCCTGGCTCACTTTTACTTGTATGATATATATGCAATATTGACCACTTATTCTTATTATGTGGTGTATATACTGAACTATTAAATGTTATACCATGAATTTGATTAATTTAATGATTAAATTGATTTTATTATTTCATGGATATCATGATTCAAATGTTACTCAAATATGAAGGGGGTTTCTAGTATCACATTTATTTCTGTAAGACTTATACCATATTCACCACTCATTTATTTTGTATAGTGTATATAATGTCCATGGATGTATGCTATGATTTTTATCCTTAAATTTATGGGTATTTATATATCCATTTGATGATATATCTTTCATAGGTTTTATAGTTTAAAACTTAACAAATGGATAAGGAAAATTGTTCTTAATTTTCCTTCTTTGAGTCACATGTTAGGTTATACACCTATGTTCTTTTAGGAGGTGTATATAATAACCTTTGACATGATATAGCATGAATATCATTATTTTAATGATATTGTAGGCTTCATTTAATGTTATTATTTTATGGGGATTATGATTCAATGTTACTAAATAGGTAATAGTTTATTTCTACAATCTCTTCATTTATCGGGATTGTTTATCATTATGCTTCCATTGATGAGATATTATGATTCATATCTAAATAAATATAAGGAATTTTATTGTCATATATTTACTCATTGTATATTCATGTATTATTATCAGTTTTCCACTATTTTTTATTTAATATGATTAAGAATATCTTTTTAATAAAATCCGACTTTATTTCTCTTATCGGTCAAAAATAAGTTTTATTTAAAAAACACATTACTAAAAATGTGTTAAAAAAAGTTTTTTAAATAATATTTTAAGATCATTCTCAAGGGAAATGATTAAAAAATATGTGTTAATAAGTGTTTTAAATGGTTTTAAAATATTCCTTTATAATTTTTCAAGGTTATTTTCAAATAAAATGTTTTTCAAAAAGTTTTATGATTTAGAATGAATTTTTCAAATCAGAGAGGAAATTTTCCTAAAAAATGATCTAAATTATTTTTAAATATTAATTCATATGTTTTCAATTTTTTTGTAAAATAAATGTATTTTGAAAATGTTTTATTTCTTAAAAATTGATATTTAAAGAAAGGAAATTTTTGTTAAGAAATGATCCTGGTGATCTTTCAAAATAAATCTCTATTTAAGATGACATCCATTTAGATATTTTATAATTTAGTGTGAATATGATTCAAGGAAACATTTATTATTCTTTATTTGAATGGTTTCTGTTTAATAAAATAAGTTTTTTTATGATACTCATTTATCTTCCATGGGTTATACCATGATAAAACGCTAATGATGCCTACATCCTTTCATGTTTTATTATATAGTGAAATTATTATGAAACCTATATCTTTTCCATAGTTTATGATATGTTGAAATTTTTATGATTCCCATTTCATTTCCTGGGTTATAATATGATATTTATGAAACCCATCTCTTTTTAGGGGTCATGATATGATGAATTATTTATTATATTGTGGCACATGTATGTATGATATCTTTATGTAATGGGTTGGACCTATATATCCCTCCAATTAATTGGTTAATGGTAAATGTTATATGAGTTCAAAGGGTACATGGGAGGTCATCCCAAACCTATACCAAGAGGGTATACGGGAGGACATCCCTAGCTTGTAACAAGAGGTTATATGGGATGTCATCTGAAGCCTGTAATAAGAGGTTATATAGGAGGGCATCCCAAGACTGTAACAAAAGGGTACATGGGAGGGAATCCCAATCCCAGAAAAATCTGGTACATGGGAGGGAATCATATGCTCATAACAAGAAGGTACATGGGAGGTCTTTACAAGCTCGAAAAAAGGCGATACATGGGAGGTCATCCCACACTAGATAAAGGTAAACAAGTGATTATCCCAAGACTATATTGTTATGAGGGTCTTCGTAGGTTCATTTGCATGGGTTTTTCTATGCATATGTGTATGCCACAATTCCATGTCTTATTCCTATGTTATGATCTCATTGATTATGCTCTTGATTCCCTTATGATCCGTGTCATATGAACTTCCAATATTTATTCCACGACTCTTGATTATGATCATTGATATGAAGGGTATTATCTTTTAATTTTATGACCATGTTTTCATACCCTTATACTCAAATTATTCATACATATCTCCCTTTTTTACCCTTATTTATCATCTAAGGACACCCCTTTAATATGTTTATTTTCCCCATATTATAGCTAAATGTTTTAAGTAGGAGTACTAATGGGGAATATCTTTATGGGAGATTTTGGAAATCTTTTTCCAAGTTAGAAGATTGTGTTTACCAGTTTCCAAAGACACCAAAAAATTATGGTCCTTAGGCATGTAATTTTGTAATGTGATGAATATTCATAAAAAATGAAGTAATATCCATGAATAATAATCTTGGGTCACTATACTCCCTATCTTAGATATCTAGTTCTATCTTTGCTACGAGCATAGTAAGAGAAATGTTCAGGATGAAAGGTGTAAAAAAATCATAAATCTTGGTGTGTATGTAGATCGGTCTCCTTAGCGGGTAGCCTAGATGCACATGAACTATTTCCAGCATTAACCAGCATATCCTTGATATTTGAATTCACATAATATGACAACATGATATTGATCATCACCAAGTGTAATTCCTTGGGCCAGAGGATGTCCTGGATGAAGTATGTGTCCGTAGTGAACCTGTTGGACATAGCTAGGGACTCCTAGAATTCCCTGGATGAAGGTTGTTTTGGTAGGGAACTAGTTCAAATTAAGTGGAACCCTCCTATATATCCAAGGCATGAGTCCTATACCATCAGAGTATCACCCTTTGGTGGAGTCACGACATGGATCCTCTACCTTTAGAGTGGAACCCTCATACGGAGTCAGGGAATGGGTTCTCTACCATCAAAATTGAACCATCCTCCCAAGTAAGGGTATGGATCCTCTACCATCAGAGTGGAACCCTCCTGTAGAGTTTTGGTATGGGTCCTCTACCATCAGAGTGCCACCCTCCTGCAGATTTGGATCATGGGTTCTCTAACAGTAGTGATCGGGAAGGATCATTAGAGATATCAGATTGATACCCACCTATTGGGACTTGATAAACCCATAAATTTCTTCTATACCCATAGAAAGGGGTAGGTTGTCAATTGGGACATAGTTCTAGGGGTTCGATATCAAAGCCTTTAAAATTAGGCTCGAAGCATCAAATGGGTCCCCATCTCTGAAGTTGAACATGGGACGTTTCCTAAACAGCTTCCACTCCTCAAGCTTGATTGGCTTCACACGTTCTAATATGGGTGTAAGCTCAATCACAACATTGATGGATGTTGATGCTCCTACTGTACCAAAAATCCCTCCAGGTCTCCCTATCTCATATCTCTGGTCTGATCTTGGCTGCGAGCGTAGTTGGGGTGGTGGTCATGTTGGAAGTTGTAACAAAATCTTAAATATTATTGTGTAAGCAGGTGAGTCTCGTCAATGGGTAGCCTAGATAGGCATGCACCAGCGTCAGCATTAACCATCATATCCATGATATTTAGATTCATAGCACATGCTTTCTTGATGTTGATCATCATTGGGTGTCATGACTTATGCCATATTATTTTCTGGATGAAAGTTGTGTTGGCAGTGAGCTAGTTGGACATAGTAGGAGGCCAAAAAAATTCCCTCTCCACCATAGTATAGACCTTATGAGACTGTATATCATACTGGGATAACTAATGATGTTTTTTCATGATATGTTAATACACCTACGTCAGGACTATGCATGTTGCGCATGCTATCAGCATGCACATGACTATATTATCCTCATCATGATTGTGTTATTGCATGATTAGTAACCCCCATAATTGTTCATCCAAATGATAAGGGTTCGAATCCTGGAAATCCCCTTGTAAGATTTACGTCGCAGGTGGTAATGCAAGCATGATGAGGATAAGGCGGTTGTGTGAGCGCTGATAACATGCACAATAGAAATTGTCTTGATGCATGGGTATTTGTTGATCATAAACCAACATCATTACCTTTCCCAGGATGACGACCAATCAAAAAGTTCTATACTTTGAAGGAGAGTTCATTCTGGAAGGCCTCGATTGTGTCCAATTGGTTCACTGTTAACACAACCTTCATCTGGGACATCCTCTTGCATAAGGAATGCCACCTGATAGTGATCAACATCACGGAAGTCTGTGATATGAATCCAAATATCAAGGATATTTTGGTTAATGTTAGAACTCGTGCATGCTTGTCTAGGATACCAACTAAGGAGACTAGGTTGTATACACAACAATATTTAAGATTTTGTTACACCTCCAGCCAGAACATCTCCCCAACTATTCTCAAAATCATGATCAGACTATAGATTTGAGACATGTAAACCTCAAGGTATTTATGCTAAATTTGGTTCATCGATGTCTGGAGACATTGTATCTAAGCTCACGCCCATGCCCGAGGGTGCGAAGCTGATCTAGCTTGAGGAGTTGACCTTGTTCAAGCAGTACCCCTAATTCATCATCAAATATATGCACCATTGTGATGCTTCAATCCTACTTATGAGGGCATTGATACCTAACCCCTGACACTAGATCCCAATTAACAACCTACCCGTATTTCAGCATGGAAGTTCTATATGACAATCTCCAACCCATGTTATTTTCGGCTACTATAAATGCACTAAAAACATTTTGATTTTAATATATTGGTTTCAATTTCATTCACTGAAATAAATAATTAGTTTTCAATTATAATATATATATTAATAAAAAATGTAGTTGAATTTGAAGTTTTAGGGTTGGAGATGGTCTAATGAGAAAAATTTTAGCACTCTTAAAAATAGGAAAAAAATTTGATATAACAGAAAATAAAAAACTAATACCCAGTATACAAATCTAGGAAACAATTTCCTAATCTACCTTTTGGAACATGGGTGGTTTCTACTAAAGGATATGCACCTTGTGAAAACACGCCCTTTGTAAATATTTTGTAAGGAAGTTGTTATATATAAAAGCGCCTTCTTTAAAGTAATAGTAAAGAAGGTTCTTATTTAGACAGTCCCATTTGTAGATAAACTCTTAATAATGAACTTTATTAAAAATAGCCTTCTTAAGAAAAAAATATCATGAATACGCCTTTTAAAAAAGAACCCACCATTCTATTTTTTTCAAAAAAAAATTGCTTTTTTATATAATGTGATCAATAGTTAAAATATGATTATTAAAAAAATTAATAGTGAATAAAAATAATGTAATAAATAATATATATAATTTGATATTTAATAAATAATAATAACTAATAATCTAATCAATATTAATTATTTTATTGTTATTGTAGTTAATAAATAAATTATTATTAAATATAAAAATATTATTATTAAATATAAAAAATAATTTTTTATTTATAAAAATAATTAATTTTTTCTTTTATATTCAAATAAATTACAATCATATTATCATTAAATATTTTTATTATTAAATAAAAATTATGCGCATATAATCATTTCGACTTAATGATTATTTATAAATAATAAAAATATTAATTGTATTATTATTTAGAATTATTAAAAAAATAATTAGATTATATTTAATATGTAAAATTATTATTTATCTATTTTTTTATTAAAATTTTAAATATATTACTATTATGGTTATTATAAATGATTAATAATTGTAATAAAAATTGTTAATAACAAAATTATTATGAAATATTATATTTTCCATACTTAAATTTTAATTATAATATATTTTAAATTACATTATCAACTAATTTATTAGTTTCATTAAGAATTATTTTATTTACATAATTATTTACAATTATAGTTTTGATTATTGTAAATATTTTAAATATAATTATTATTTATTAAAAATGTAATTATTTTATTGTCTAACATTAATACATTAATTATTATTTATTCTTTATTATTTTTTTCAGTCCTTTTATTTTCAATAAATTTTTTTGCACTGTCAATATTTTAAATTTCATATAGATTTTTTTTATACTATATTTTATGTTGATAAATTTTTTGAAGTGTAAATGTAATGTTTTTATTCAGTAAAGTCTTTTTCGAGTAAATTATTTTTGGTATGTTATATTTATTATTATTTTTATTATTTTCCTATAATTATTATATATTTTACTCATGTATTATGTTTCTTTTAAATTGGTATTATAGTTGATATTTTATTGGCTTCCAAAGTCACCTACTTTAAACATAACAATCAGTTTTTAGAAAATGACAGTCTTTAAAAACATGCACTAGAGAGGGAGAGCAAGCCAAATTAGCTCAGATTGATGTGAAGTTATAGGAAAACAACCATACATTGATTTTAGAATTTTAGGAACTAACGGTATGTCAAACTGAGGTGTTGTTTTCCCGAGATGACTGAAAATGTATTTTTAGTAATTTAAAATGCTAAAACATGTGTTTGACAGTTAAAATCATATAAACAATATCCAATTGATTTGAAATGTTATGAAAATCATCTTATAATTATTTTTTAAATGTGATAGAAGAAGTTATGTCAATCCAACTTGGGATGTTCTCAAAAAGACTAAATAAGGAGTTCTTAGAAAATGTTGGTCTTAAAAAACATGCACCATAGAAGGAAAGCCAGAAGAATGAGCTCTGATTGCTGTGAAATCATACAAAAACCACCGTATATTTTTTTTTTGAATTATAGGAACTAAAAGCTCATTAAAATGAGGTTTCCTTTTACCAAGGTGATCGAAAACGCAGTTTCAGTAATTCAAAATGCTAAAACATGTGTTTGATAGTTAAAACCACATAAAATGATCTCCAATTGATGAGAAATCGTATTCCAGTTATCTTAAAATTATTTTAAACATGAGTGAGTAGATGATGCATCAATATAACATTTTATGTGCTCGAACGGAATAAATAAGGAGTATTTAGAAAATGTTGGTCTTTAAAAATTAATGACATGGTGGGAAAGATCATCAAATAAGCTCATATTGTAGTGAAATCACATGAAAACAACACTAGATTTAATTTTGAATTATAGGAACTGACGGATCATCAAATAGGGGTATCCTTTGCCTGAGATGACCAAAAACACAATTTTATTAAATTAAAACACTAAAATGTGTGCTTCACAGTTAAACCCAGAAAAATAGATATCCAATTGATGTGAAATCTTAAGAAAACTATATTATAATTATGTTTTATGTGTGAACGTAGATGGGTAATCAATATGATGTGTGATGTGCTAAAACTAACTAAATGGGGAGTTCTTCAAAAATGGATAACTTTAAAAATGTACACCATAGAGGCTGAGCTATCCAAATGGGCTCGGATTATTGTGAAATCACATGACCACAAGAGTAGATTTATTTACGAATTATAGGAAGTGACAGAGCATCAAACCAACATGTATTTTTCTTTAGATAACCTAAAAGGAAGTTTTAGTAAATTAAAATACCAAAACATGTGTTTGACTATTAAACCATAGAAAAAATTCTCCAATTGACATTAAATCTTATGAAAAACATATTAGAATTATTTCTGATGTGTGAGAGTAGACAGCGCGTCTATCCGATGTTCAATGTGCTCTAATGGACAAAATAAGAAGTTCCTAGACAATATAGGTCTTTAAAAACTCATGCCACAGAGGTAAAGTCAGAAAAATGAGATCTTATTGTTGTGAAATCAAATGAAAAAACATTATATTTATTTTTGAATTATATGAACTGATGGTGTGTCAATCCAAGGTGACCTTTTCCTGAGATGATAGAAAATGTAGTTACAATAAAATAAAATGGTAAAAAAATTGAATGTTAAAACCAGAGAAAATGATCTCCAATTGACATGAAATTTTATGAAAGATACTTTATATTTATTTTTTACGTCTGCGATCAGACGACACATCAGTCCGACTTGTGGAATAAAGAGTTCTTAAAAAATGGTGGTATTTAAGAACATATGATACAGAGGGAGATATGTACAAATGATCTTGTATTTCTATGAAATTACACAAAAACAATCATATATCTATTTTTGAATTATAGGAATAGAAGACACATCAAATTAAGGTTTCCTTTTCCCAAGAAAACCAAAAACTGTGTTTCAATAATTTAATATGCTAAAATGTCTTTTTGAATATTAAAACCATATAAAATGATCTCTAATTGGTGTTAAATATTATAAAAGTTTTCATTTGATTATTTTTGACATGTTTGAGTAGAAATAATTTCAATTTTACATGCGATGTGCTCGAACGTACTAAATATGTATTTCTTAGAAAATAACGGTCTTTAAAAACGTGCACCACATAGGGAGATCTATCCAAATGTCCTCAAATAGATATGAAATCATATAAAAACAACCATATATATTTTTTTGAATTTTAGGAACTAACAGTGTGTCAAACCGTGGTGTCCTTTTCACGAGATGACCGAAAATGTAGTTTCATAAATTTAAAATGCCAAAACATGCATTTGGTTGTTAAAATAAGATAATAAAACCTCCGATTTACATAAAATATTATCAAATATTCCCTAGAATTATTTATGAAATGTACAAGTAGATGGTGTATCAATCTGACATGCGATTTTCTCTAACAAACTAAACAAAAAGTTATTAAAAAATAACAATCAATGGATTCATTTTTTAATTAATAAATAGCACCAATGATTATTAAGTGTCCTATAGTCCCACACCTTAGATCTCTAATAGTGCACCCATATTGACTAGTCTGTCTGGATGGTTCTGGAGCGTGCTCACCTACATTTCCAAGTGTGATGTCCTAAATAGTGGGTCTAGAATTATAACTATAACCAATCTCCCATCCACTCGAGTGTTTTATAGGATACAAGATGGTATCTGGATCTGGGTAAGGAAAATCACTGAGTGGAATACCCCAACCGGTGCCCCAATATGATTAATGTAGTACAATAGGATATTCAGATGGAATATGAGTCACATTACATAACTCAATGGCATAAACGATACTCCACTATAAATAAGGTTGTGTGGCGATGTCTCTAATGATTCCATGTTTGATGAGGAAGGTCCAGTCAATGGGTGTGTAGTGGTTCCCCAATCTGAATAAGGGTGTGTGGGTAATGTCTTGAATGGTTCCATGTATGATGAAGAAGTTCCAATTGGTGGTTTTGTAGTGGTATCAAGAGTTGTATCGTTAGTGGAATGATGTGAACAATGTCGGTGTGAAGGTCAGTCCTCATCGATGTCTGGTGGATCAAGTGCGGCCTGAGGTTGATTGAGATGATGGTTTAGAGAACTCTCTAACTGTATAGAGGTACTACTAGCAATGTGTAGTGAACCTATCATCAAGTCAAAAACAAAATACAACTCATCAATACTGAATACCTCTCGTGTCTCAGGTGTGATCATATCAAGGAATCGATCAATCCCATAACCAAGGGAAAAAATAAAAAATAGATTGATAAATTAGTAATAAATAATCTATAATTGTGATAAAATTTAATTACCAAGGTATAATATGACCCTCCATGCCAAGTTATAGATTGTATGGTCAGTCGCATATACCAGAGCATGTACATAGTGCAGGGGTCATGATGAATACATCCTCCAAAATATCCAGTGACACATTATTTCCCATTTGAATCCCACATGGATATGTATGGATCATTTATAATATTCTAATATCTATATGGTTTTACTATAAGTTGTATATTTTTCACCTCTCAAATCTACCTCGGTGGCCCTATAATATTTTATCAATATTCAAACTGTCTCATGACCCTATCAGGTTGGTTTCACTCAACAATATAAAAATGGATCAGTTGAACCATTGTGGTAGAATGATATAGACCCATCATACAATAATCTAGATGATGTCCTAAAATCTCACATGAATATGGAATCCAACTAATCTACAAAAAAATTGATCAATAATTTATCATAGAATAAAAAATTCTATCAATAGTGATTCGTGCATACCTCGTCTACGGGAAAATAATCAAATAGAAGAAATTAATATGAAATAGAATTCATAAGGCTATATAAATATGCCTTCGAGTGTCCCCACCTATGAATAAAATGTAACAAAATTTTAGAAATTATATAATTAGCATGTGATATTGGAAGAAAAGTGTTTATTAAACTTTTAATGTACCTATGAACAAATGGTCCCATACGCAATGCATTGAGAGGTAACTCTGAGATAACCAGAGGTGTGAGTATAGGGAATAGTATCCATGCCCACACCTATAATAACAAATAAAAACCACATATCTCCTTCACCTATGTGAAATATTCCCTATAAATCACTCTATACAGATATTCTAGACATGATGAACCCCAACTATACCGCCCAACATGCTTGAAATATCCATGTATAGGTAGGTGAATCAAATGATCATATGATCTAGAGTGATCTAGAAATAAAGTAACTCAAATAAATTGTATAATTTACACTCATTCATGTCTCTACAATGTCACCTCATATGCATCTACATAAATATGGATAAAATGAGTGTCTAGACAGGACATTAGTGACCAACCTCTTCTAAGGTTCCCTAGAATGTCTAGTAATGGTATGTCCAAATATTTGTGTAAAATGTAATCCCAGCTATATATCCTCGAACATGTAATAACATCTCCATCCATAAAAATACCTATTAATATAGATACATCATGTAATGTAATTTTCATCTCTCTCTGAGGTATATGAAATGTATGTATCTCTGGTCATCATCACTCAACCAAAGAAGAAATGAGTAATGTTTCAATGGGTATATACTGACACGTGATCAACCCATAGAACCCATACTGATGCAAATAATGTAGGATAGTCTCATGTGGGATCTCATGGTGAAGGTGATGAGCCCTTTAAAAATTTAGTATCCTATCTTCACCACTATCCCATAAATAATGTGATATGTGCTCACTCTGTGTGTTAAGAAGAGATGGATCCCCGGGGCATGGATGTAGCTATATGGATTCCATCTTTTTAAATAGAAAAATGAAATGATAAAAATATAAATATATTAAATAATATGTATGTTTATTGGAACAAAAATTAAGATAATATAAATTATTCATCTAATAAACATTTATACATGGAAAGTAAAACAATTTCAATAATCAAGTCATAGTAAAAAAATCAAGTAGGGAATGATGATCAACCCTCCATGCTATCATTATGAGGAAACTGTCTGTGATTATATCCCTCTTCCCTACATGTTCCACATCATTGATTCATCCCGTTCTCCTTAGGTAAATCTATTTCATTTATGATTCATATAGTTTTCAGATGACCATTTCCACCCAACAATGATGGATTCAGAACAGTAATTGGAAGATACATAGTGGCATTTAATATTGATACATCTCCAATTGGGACCCACTATATGTTATATCAATTCCAAAATGTGTTGATTCGATATAATATATTGAAATAACTCTCCCATGATAGGTGAAGATGAGAACATGATGCAAGTACATGTGAGTAAGGAATTTGTACACTTGAAAGTAACCACATTCATAGGTCTGGTTTTCAAGAAAAAGAATCATCATCTGACCATCCTAAACCTCTTCAACGTCAACCCAACTTCAAATCCTATGAAAATAGCACACCTAATATGATATTTCATGGGTTTGATTAACCTCAAACTCCTTTCTAATTTTTTTTTTTTTTGAGTACTGATTTCCCTTCAATAGTTCTTTCTTGACATATTCTGATCTACCAAAAAAGTATTTAACACATCTACAAAATATTGATAAAAAATACCCATGATTAGTATTTTTTGGACCCCCTTGAAGTCATATTTAATAAATTCAACAATTTTTGTAGTCATGGACACATATATCTTCCCTTCGACAAATGTCAATTAATTTTTTTGATTTGGGATGCACATCATGTACTTGTAGACATCCTCATTTATTATTATTATTTCTTCCAGTCTTTGAAGGAAAACCTATTTTCTTTGTTCATATGTTGTAAATTCTTGTGAGAAATATTTAAAAAAGTTCACATTGATACAGAATACACATATGTACTGAATGTTCATAAAATGTGATCCAATACCTAAGTTGGTGATTGTTTTTTTTCACGTTTTCATCATGAAATTTTGTTTGTACGTTTTTAAAAATATGTCTCACATAGTAACGATGGTAGGCACAGCGGGGAACCGACCAACATCCTCAATATTGACTGATTATTTGATAGCATGATGAAGATCTGAAATAAGGCATACCTCATTCTTATTGGTGACATGAACATGCAGAAAATATAGAAACCATATCCAATAGTCCGGATTCTCATTATCTACTATTGCAAATGTTAGTGGAATGAGAATTATATTTCTATATTTAGTGGAAACAATCAAGATAACATCATTATAAATTCCATATAGAAAAGTTTCATCCACTTTATAAATTTTTTTATGTGCGGGAATGTTGTGATGCATGGAAGGAACACCCAGAATATCTGATTAAATTAGACATTGTCTGCAGAGACGTGATTGATCACCACATGCTCCACTGTTTCAAATTGATAAACATCCTTACTAGTTTGATCCAATCACTTGATCCAAAGATGAAACACCTGAAATGATGTTTCTCAATCACTATAAACATTCTCAATATTATTCTTCATTTCAATCCATGTCGTATTTTATGATATTTTATATCCATACTCACTCTCCTTGTGTTCTTGTATTAAATCAACACAAATATCCTTATTAACACCGATCATACCAATAATATCATAGAATTTGAATGTCGAGTCAAGGATTCTATGATCTTGAGTAAACCTTGGATTCAAACAAGTGTTTGGTCCTAAATGTTTTTTAATTTTCCAATAATTTGAATTTATGACAAGGGTATATTCCAACTGCATCTTGAGTTTGTCACCAAAATATTGATATTTTATATAAAATATCAATATCATAGGATAATTCAAAAGATAATTGTATTTAATCTTCAAATTATAATTATTTTTTATATTTTTTAATGCCTCTATGATGTCAAATTTTCTTCTAACAGACAATTCATCACCATTCCTTCCAACATTGCTTTGTTGGAACATACTTGGGAACTATGTTGTTGGTGTCACTAAATCCCAATAAATATTAGGAACCACTGGTGCAATGTACAATGATCCTTGCACTAGTTATGCATGTTGTATTTTTCGATCATTGGTTAGGATCATCTCATAATCTTTGTCAGATACTTACTCATACTACAAATGATCTTCATAGGCACTATTGATTGCACCCATGTATGGGTCTGCTACAAAAATAGATGTTGTAGGAACATCTTCATGAACCGTCATCTGAATTATTTTCTATGCTCGACATGTATTTTCTTCACCTAAACCACCTTGAACAACTTTCTCAGATGTAAACATATACCCCTCAACAAAGCCACCAACATCTAAAATGATTTGTTCCATTTGAGTTGTGTCTTCAATTGTACTAACATCAATATATAATTTCATCAAACTAAACCTTCCATGATCTTGATATGTATCATAATCAAGACTCAAATCTTCATCATCAACCAAATAATGATTAATGTAATATATATCACCCTGAGTTTGAGTAAATCTATAAATAACAGATTATATACAGTAATTCATAGCAAGATTCCATCAGTCATGATTTTTTTCTATTAACTGTGTTAATTGTATCACTTCCATTAAGATTTACTAATCTTATAGGACGAACAATATATGATATCTCATGTTCACCATCTATTATTTCACCTCCATGATATAAAAATGCATGTAGATCTTTAGCCATATTTCTGAAACTCTTATTTGAAATTAAATTTCAGGTCAAATATATACACCAACATTTCTTTAGATAAATCGAAAACCATCAAACATTAAATATTATTATTTTGATTATAATTACTATAATTAGTAGAGAACAGATGAAACTGAAAGTGAAAATGGGAACTTCTAATACAACATAGAATACTTTATTAATATATTAAATACTAAGCAATAATATTTTATGAGCAATGGAATATTATATTAAAATAATATATATATATATACACAATACAATTAAAATTTACAAATAGTTAATTTCACTGACTTAAAATATTATCTTACAATTAACTTAATAATTATATATATATTTTTACAATGTAATAATATATTAATTACAAAATTACTAATTAATTAACAAGCAATATATTTTATAAAATTCAATAATATATATTAATTATGATACAATGATATAAAATAATATATTATTGGATTATTATAAAAATATAGTACTGTATATTACTATAATAATTACAATTCAATATTCTATTAATATATATATCATACACTATAATAATATATTAATTTCAAAATCAATAACGAATTTACTAATATATTTTATTTAATAAAATAATAAATATATATATATACACACACATGCATAATAGAATGAAATAATCCATACGAAAATATTAATGTAATATGTGTGTGTGTGTGTGTGTCTATATGTATATGTGTGTATATATGTGTGTGTGTGTGTGTGTGTGTGTGTGTGTGTCTACACAATACAACACAATAATAAACAAATGAATGTTAATTAAAAACAAAAAATTTACCATATAAATATTTAAATTAAATAAAATTTTCATTTTTATTTTTTTAAATATTTAATTTATATCAAATCTCAAATTGAATTATTTGATTTAATGTTTGTATCAATTGAAATTAAATAATAAACAGTTAATTTTTCTAACTAAAATTATAAACATATAATTAACTTTCTAATTAATATTTTTTTACAATGCAATAATTTATTAATTAAAAAATTACTAATTAACTAATAAATAATATATTTTATAAAATTAGATAACATATATCTGAATTATAATAATAAATTAATACATATAGTATACAATGAAATAAATATATTAACTACGAAATCATTAATAAATTTTTTAATTTATTTTATACAATAAAAAATATTTATATTGTCAGTAAAATGAAATAATTTCATATGTAATAAAAATAATACAATATTTTACAACTACCAAATAAATAATATAACACATTAACTAAAATTTTATGAAAACTAATGTCATAGTTATAATAAATATTATTTCAATAAAATACACCAAATATTAAGTTAAAATTAAAAATATACTAATTGGATTTGTAGGCTCCAAGTAAGGATTGAGCGGGGTACAACGAATGAAGATTCATGGTATCATGAATGGAATATGAGGGGTTTGTGATGGGGTAACACTTGCACCAAGAGTTGTGGTAGAAGATGGTAATTTTCCCATAGAGAACGTTTGTAGTAGGGGGTGTCGCTGACCGGGTTGCGTAAAATGGTTTCGTAGAACCAGATCTATGCTTCGCTGGGAAGTGCGATCTCAATTCAAGTACATTGAATCAGAACATCAATAATTCATGTTCATGGGTTGGGTAAAATAGTTTCGAAAAACTAGATATATGATTCGTTGGGGAGTGGGATCTCAATTTGAGACTACCGTGTTGGAATTGCAAACAAAACCACGCATCAAAGATACCCGCAATGTTTCCTCTAGCGTCATTTATTACATGCACTTTTTTTTCTTCCATGGGTCCACCTCCATTTATTTTCATTGAATGAATTTAATGTTCCATATTTAATATTCTGGTATTTGTACTGCCATAAATGTTATGCCTTTAATGTTTTGTTCTTTCCTTGTACCGTCATAATTGCTCTGTATTTAATGTTTTGGTCTTCATTTGTACCAACATAAATTCTATGCATTTAATGTTGTGGGTCTATAAATTGATGTAATTGTAATCTGAAAATTATGTGGAAATACAAATCTTGAAATCTCCTTTGTGTTGTGTTCCAATTTTCTTCATCTTCAATTTTTCTTCCTCTCATATTTATCGGCTTGTATAGCCAACAAACTAGTATCATAGGAAGTTACCAAGATCCTCCAATTTTTTTAAGATGGTCGTAATCCAGCCGCAAGTTCCGAAGCTGTCTAAGGACAACTATGAAAGGTGGTGCATGCAAATGAAGGCGCTATTCAGGTCACAAGAATTATGGGAGATTGTCACTGATGGGTACATTATACCCTCTACGGAGGAAGAAGACACCTTCATGAATGAAGCAAAGATGGCCCTCAAAAATCAAAGAAAGAAAGCCAACAAGGCGTTGTTCCTTCTCCATCAGTGGTTGGATGAATCAACATTTGAAAAGATTGTTGAAGCAACATCAAGAAATCAAGTTTGGGATACCCTTTCCACCATCTTCAAAGGTGTTGATCGAGAGAAGCGGGTACATCTTCAAAATTAAGAGTGGAGTTTGAAGCGGCACACATGAAAGAAGGTGAGAGTGTCTCCGATTATTTCTCAAGATTAATTTTTATTTTTATCAATTTGAAAAGGAATGGTGAAAAATTGAAGGACATTCGAGTTATCGAAAAATCAATTCAATCTCTCACAACCAAGTTTGAGCATGTGGTTGTGACAATCGAAGAATCGAAGGATTTGGAGAAACTTTCCATTGAAGAACTGATGGGGTTGTTGCAAGTGCATGAGCAACGGATGCAAAAGAATGTCGGTTCAACAATAGAGCATGCCTTAGAGTCCAATTTGACTCTACAAGAGCAAAATAATGGTCACATGCAACAAGGCGGTCATCGTGGAAGAGGAAGAGGGTGTGGATATTATCCAAGCCATCAACAAAAGAAACAAAATCCAACCATATTTCGTGGAAGAGGTAATGGTGGAGGATGATTCACGCATGGTCGTGGAAACAAAAAGAACATTCAATGCCACAACTGTAAGAAATTTGGACATTATGCGTCTGATTGTTAGAGAAAAGTGGGTCATGATGAACAATCCAACTAATCTGAAGCATCTCATCATGAAGAAGAAGGTACCGCACTCTTTCTCGCACAAGAAAATGCATGTGAATGCCCCGATATGTGGTATCTCGACATGGGTGAAAGCAACCACATGAGTGGTAACAAAGATTTTTTCGAGGAACTCACAGAAGAAGTCCATGGAGACATGAGATTTGGTGCCTCATCAAAGGTACCCATGATTGGAAAAGGTAAAATCAAAATTTATCAGAAGACAGGTGACAAAAATTACATCTCTAATGTGTGTTATGTACCAAACATGAAAAACAATATCATTAGTCTTGGCCAAATCCTTGAGAAGGTGTATGTTATACACATGGAGAATTCTTTTTTCTATAAGGGATGCTCACAGGAGACTTGTTGCTCAAGTCCAAATTGCGAAGAATCGCATGTTTTTGCTGCGTATCAACACAAAGGCCGAGGAGTGTCTCTTGGGACTCATGAAGAATGACTCATGGAGATGGCATCTACGATTTGGACATCTGCATTTTAACGGGCTTAAACTTATATCCTCATCAACAATGGTGCGTGTATTGCAGGCGATTAAAGTTCCAAATCAGGTGTGTGAGGCGTGTACACTCGGCAAGCAACAAAAAAACTCCTTCCCAAGTGGAGTGTCCAGAAGGGAAAATGAACCAATTCAGTTGGTTCACACTGATATCTATGGACCACTTGAAACACCCTAACTTAGAGGTAATAGGTATTTTATTACCCTCATTGATGATTTTAGCAGGAAACTTTGGGTGTATTTCATCAAAGAAAAATCTTCTGCATTTGTGATCTTTAAAATGTTCAAAGCTCATGTTGAAGCTGAAAGTGGTTATATAAACAAAGTTATTAGATCTGACAGAAGTGGAGAATAAACGTCAAATGTATTTCAATATTTTTATAGGGAACAAGGAATCAAGAAACAATATACTGCTGCCTACACGCCACAACAGAATAGCATTGCATAAAGGAAGAACTGCACCATCCTCGACATGATGAGGACCATGCTGAAGGAGAAAGGCCTGGCAAGGAACATATGGGCTGAAGAAGTGGCATGTACTGCCTATCTGCTCAATCGGTGTCTGACCAAGAGTGTCAGAAACTTGACCCCACAAGAGGCATTGAGTGGCTAAAAACCTAGCGTATTGCACCTAAGAATCTTGAGGTGTGTTTCCTACGCTCAAGTTCCAGAAGTGAGAAGAAGGAAGCTTGAAAATCATGGTGAAAAGTGAATCTTCATCAGTTACAGTGAAGAGTCTAAAGCCTATAAGCTCTACAATACACTAACCAATAAATTATTGGTGAGTATAGATGTGGTATTTAGTAAAGAAGAATCTTGTAAATGGGATTATGAAGAACCAAACAAATAGATTCTAGTTGAAATGGAAGATCCTGAAGTAAAGAATGATCATCAGGATAAAACTCCAACAACATCTTCCCCGGGCACATCGTTAGTGCACAGGAGTCCAAGAGGATATTCCATTAATCCTAAAAGGACTACATCAAGTCAAAATTTGGAGAGCTCATCCTCACCCATGGTTCCCATAAAGATGAAAAATTTAAGCAACATTTATGAGAAAAATGAAGAGGTAAATCCTTTTTTCCTATATGCAGATCATGAGCCTCTGATGTTTCAGGAAGTCGTAAGGGAATAATGTTGTAGAATGGATATGGAAGAAGAAATTTGTTCCATAGATAAAAATAAAATATGTGAGCTAACCACACTTCCTAATATCCAGAAAACTATTGGTGTCAAATGGGTGTATAAGATCAAGTGAAATGTTGATGGTGAAATCAATCACTACAAGTAAAGGCTTGTAGAAAAGGGGTAAAAACAGAATTATCGGGTGGACTGTGAAGAATTCTTCACTTCTGTTACTCGACTTGACATTGTGAGGATGATTATCTCCCTTCCTGTTCATCATAGTTGGATGATCTACCAACTGGATGTGAATTCTGCATTCCTGAATGTAATTCTAGAGGAAGAGGTCTATGTTGGCCAGCCTGAAGGCTTTGTTATTCAAGGGGAGGAAGACAAAGTGTATTGAATGAAGAAATCTCTTTATGGGTTGAAGCAGGCTCCTCGTTCTTGGAATGAACGCATTTGACAGCTATCTTCAAGAGAAAGGCTTCACCAAATTTCCATATGAGAATTCAGTTTACATAAAGAAGAATGATCGTGACGATATACTTATTGCATACTTGTATGTTGATTATTTGATGTTTATAAGGAATATTTGACAGATGTTCGATGATTTCAAGGAGGCCATGTTCATGGAATTTGAGATGACTGACAGAGGTCTCATGTCCTTCTTTCTGGGTATATAAGTAAAGCAACAACACGGAGGCATCTATATTTCTCAGAAGAGTTATGCTAAGGAGTTTCTTCAAAAATTCAAGATGGCCAATTGCAATGCTATAAACACACCTTTGGTAACTAGCTTAAAACTGAAAAAATATGGAGAAGGAATAAGTGTTGACTCGACTCTATTCAAGAGTCTAATTGGAAGGCTAAGGTATCTCATAATCACAAGTCCTGATATTTTCTATAGTGTTGGGATTCTAAGAAGGTATATGGAATCTTCGAAAGAGTCACACTGGCTAGTAGAAAAACGTATCCTCAGGTATGTTAAAGGAATGATGGATTTTGGTCATTTTTATCCATATAATGAAGAAGAAAATCTGAATGGATACTCAGACAGTGACTGGGGAGGCGAACAAGATGAAAGAAAAATCACCACTGGGTATGTATTTTTTCTTGGATCGACTGCTTTCACATGGAATTCAAGGAAGAAAAGTGTGGTCGCCTTGTCTACATGTGAAGCAGAGTACGCAGTGGTATCATCCACTGTTTATAAAGAAATATTGTTGAGAAATATGTTGAAGGAGATGAAGCATCCACAGGATGGATCCATAGTGATATATGTGGATAACAAGTCAGCAATTGAACTTGCCAAAAATCCGGTGCATCATGGAAGAAGAAAACACATTGATAATAGTTTTCATTTTCTCAGGGATCATGTGAAACAGAAAATGATAAAATTGGAATATTTTAATACTATGAAACAGGAGGATGATATTTTTACAAAGTCATTACCAACAGATGCATTCAAAAAACATAGAATGATGCTCAGGATGAAGCCGATTTTGGTTTGAAGGGGGTGATGGAATTGAAAACAAAACCACGCATCAAAGATGCCCACATTGTTTCCTCTGGCGTCATTTATTACATGCACATTTTATTTTTCCATGGGTCCACCTCCATTTATTTTATTTTAATGAATTTAATGTTCCGTATTTAATATTTTCGTATTTTTGTACTATCATAAATGCTCTACATTTAATTTTTTGGTCTTTCCTTGTACCATCAGAAATACTCTTCATTTAATTTTTTGTTCTTTCTATGTACCAACATAAATTATATGCATTTAATGTTGTGGGTATATAAATTGATGTAATTGTAATCTGAAAATTATGTGTAAATACAGAGCTTGAAATCTCCTTTGTTTTCTGTGCCAATTTTCTTTATCTACAATTTTTCTTCCTCTCATATTTCCCATCTTGTATTACCAACATGCCGAACCAGAAATTTTATTTCATGCTGAGAGTGGAGAGGAGTATTTCACATAATAGGATGATGATGGGGAGAGTCAGAACTTCATAACGGGGGTGAGGCCAACTACAATTGATGAGATCCTTGGCCGAGCGGTATTTTTAAGATGAGTAGAATTTTCCTTCACACAGAGTGTCTTCTTCTTCAGATTTTCGAAGAAGGTTCTAATTAGGGATATAACTTTAGTTGAATATCTTTGTAGGAGGTTATTTTTGAAATATATCCTTTCAATAACTAATTCATGAGAAGGCACGTATTGGTTAATCGCCTTCCCAAAATGAATTTTAAAGAAGACAATTTCTATTAAAACACCTTCGTTTCCCTAGTGTCCGAAAGAAGTTATAATTTTATTGGGAAATTGTTCCCTTCAACCATAATTAGGTAATATGTTTTTATGTTATTATTATATATGGAAAAATTCCTTAAACAAAAATTTAACTTTTATTTATACCTTAAATGTATTGATATAAAATAAAGTTTAATCACACCAGGTCAGGTACTGTAAGCCTCCTCCATTAGTTTTCAGATAATATGCTATAGCAGGAGAATAAGTATCTTGAAAGCAATGGGGGAGAGGGTTTATTTTTCATCATTGTAGTTTCCCAGTTGTGTTGGAAGTTGATTTTGATGCACTGTTGCTGCTTTCGTCTGAGATAAGGAAAAAATGATAAGTCAAGCTACATGTAGATCTAGGAATGAAAAAGTAAGATGACTACCAGAAAACAAGATTTGATAATATCTACTAATTCAGAAAAACAGTGTACTGAATAAAAAACAACTAACTAATCAAAACTCCTAGTGAAATGAAAAATGAAGAATCTATCAATATTTATGGAAGGAAACATATATGATATTACCGTGTTTTGATCATGGATGATAGCTGATGAAGGAAGACGGGAGAGGGATGAGTGGTCAAAAGCCTACAGAATGGATGATATCAGTAAGAACCTCTCACAAAAGAAATTCATCTTACCTATCCACCCACCCTCTGTGATTGTGAGGCCATCACCCTTATCTATCCCAATATTCCACTAGTTAGAACATAATTTGATGTGAAATTCCTCAATACCACATTTTATAGGTTGCATGACCAAACCCTAGCTTCTTATCAAATAAGGATGGCTCGGAGGTGTTTGTTTGTTCCATATAATTGTTGGTCATTGGATAATTTGACGTTGTGTAATAACAAAGTGGAAAACTAGAATATATATATATATATATATACCCTTTTATTAATAAAATTAATCCCTATTTCTAATGGGTTTGAGTTGTAATGCTAATATGACTCTAATCCCCAATATCACAGGACCCAATACAATATGATAGCTCTAAGACCTAGTGACTAAAAAGCTAAAATGATCCAAAAGGAAGTCCCAACGGCACAAAGGCCAAACAAGGCACCAAGGCACAAAGCGGACATTCTAAAACATGTCAAAACACTACTCAAATATTCACATCATCCCACCGGAAGTGTGCGTGTTTATTTATAGTTATATTTATATAGATTTGTGCGTGTGTGTATATATATTGTGTGGGTATGTTTGTGTATGTATTTATATATATACATACAAATATAATTATATCTACGCATTTGTTTATTTATGGATTTATGTATAAAATTTTATAATTATATGTATGTATGGATATTTATGTGTATTTATAAATATATTTATAAACATTTATATGTATGTATATATATATATATATATTATGTGGGTGAGTGGGTGGGGGTGTGTGTTTATCTATGTTTATATGTTTTTATATAAACATATAGTTTTTATTTTTATATGTAATCATATTTAATTATATATATATATATTTACTTATAATTTATATACATTCAGATATAATTATTTTTGATTATTTATAGTTATACATAATATATATGTTTATATTTATTTATATTTAATTATGTATATTTATATGTATTTGTATTTATATAAATTTATATATATTATGTGGGTATAGAGAGATATATTTATGTGTGTGTGATGTATATATATATATATTTATTTATTTAAATTTGTACATATTTTTTATATATTTATATGGAGTTATATGTATTTATATGTATTTAAATTTCTATATGTTGAAATATTATTTCTAAAGTTGGTTCCCTAGACCCAAATTTATCGTTACTTTTGATAACCATATTGTGTATACAATTATAAATACATGATGTTTACTTACCATTATATTGTAGATATTTCTGAGTCAACTATTTAATGGTAATTTCCATATATTAATTATCATATCAAGAGGTTATAGCAGGTCCCATGATATAATGAGAAACTCAAGACACTATAAATTTATCTCAAACAAAGGACATATGGCCTAGATACATCATACTAACTGGACACAGTTGATGTCTAACTATTAGGTGATGGGGGATCATGAGTTCTGATACTTATTATCATGAATTTTTTACTTGGGGATCTTCAGTAGTGAGATCAAGAGGACAAACCCACTAATAGGAACACCACATGTTTCAAGTGTCCTTATTTGTTCCTATTTATGAACATGTGTATTGGTCTCCTAACATGAGATCATTACTAGTGTGTTTAATTTGTTCATGTAATTTTATGTAAGGTTAAAACCATGATAATGAAATCATGGAGAGGTAAATTGTGTTGGGTTTTTCATTGGCGGGTATGGAATTAGTTGAATGGTCAAGAAAGGATTTTCTCTTCCAGGTTGAGGAAGTAATTTAACTCAAGCCTTGTTGATTAGGATGACAGTACCTTTACAAATCCAAG
Source organism: Viscum album (assembly GCA_963277665.1). NCBI lineage: Eukaryota > Viridiplantae > Streptophyta > Magnoliopsida > Santalales > Viscaceae > Viscum > Viscum album. The sequence goes on along the minus strand of OY728153.1, from coordinate 564,138,967 downwards.
GCCAAGGTAGTCGAAGGGTAATTATATCTGGTAAGATAAATAAATAATAATGTAGGAAAATGACGATGACACAAGTGTGTGTCCTACTTTATGGTATATCTAAAGACAAAAAGACTATATGACACAGTACATGTCTATAGGTTGGTTTTCATTGCTATGATTATCCTTATATATTTAGGGGCCTTGATGGGTTTCTAACTCTGCTCTTGGTCTATGGATACTATTCACTTCTATCATGATAAGAGCCTAAAGGGTCACACACAATATTTTATTCATGAATCTGCCTTATTTAGTCGAATAGGTTTATTAGACATTGTGGTCCCCTCCATGGGGTCCGATTGTTTTCTAGGTTTTCGAACACTAATAAATAAAAAAATTCATATCATTCAAATTACCAATAATTGGGTTGAATTTATTTAATGTATTTACATGATAAGTAAATACAAGGAACAATATTAATTGAATAAGTATTATTTTAAAATTCCAGGATCATTTAATATTAAGTGGTAATTACGATTTGAGTTAATCACTTAGTTTTATCACATAATATATTTTATATATATTACATATATGTGAAAAAATAATAAATAATATTTATGAAACTATGTAGTTTGTCATAAATAATTATTTATTGATTATTTAGTGGAAAATATATTTTTGGGGGGTAGGGAAACCATCTAGGTATTTTTGAATCCCACTTTAAAAGTAGAAGAGAGGCTCATTATCATTGTATTTTTCATGCTAATGAAGTGAGATCCTATCTCTCCTCACATTCACTCGAGAGGGAGAGTCTCTATTTGATCACCTATCCCAAAAGTGGAAGCCTCCCTCCTACCACCTCCCCCTCAGGCATCTGCACCTCCCTAGTCAAGGTCATCGTCCCCTGGCTCTGTCAGGTTTGACTTCCCTGACCCGACATCGACCGCCCGACCAACCTCCTCCCTTTTCCAGTGACCTACAACGGCTGGAACCACCTCCTTCTCACACCCACCCTTGATGGAGATAGCTCTGGCCTACCTATGCACACATGTGGCCATGTACCAATCTGCCTGAGCTAAATTTGGCAAGCTAATATGCTCACCCTCCATCACTGTCTAGCTGCTTTTTCCACAGTAGGCCTCCCATGTGGATCTGTTGTGCCTGAAATCTACTTCCCACTATGTCAGAGTGACCCACCATCGCACCTGAGGTGCACAGATCACCATGTAATGCCACCTTCCACTTCCATCGTTTCTTTGCTTGCGCCAACTGTCTCCATCTGAGGTCGCATCGACCAAATTCAGCCAAGATCTGGGCATTGCTAGCCGCCACTACTTGTACTGATATAGATTCATCCTCCCAAGAGTCATCTAGATATTGGTTGCCTTCCTTTCGAGTACTGGAATCACCATGCCATGGTCATAACCCCCAACCAGGTTTTTGCTACCATCTCCATCTGAGGTAACTTTCAGACGGACCGCACCTAACCTGGTACGTTTATGGGCGGATCCACTTGGCCCAGAATAGCCCTGCACAAGCTTTGTATGGCTTGAAATGTGCCTTCACGGATGTTTCCTGACCCACATAGGCCTTGAGTTGTGTTTCGGGGCCTAGGTTAAAAATTAAATTAATTAAAATATTATTTTGTGGTTTTAAAACATAATATTATTAATCGTAAGAAATTAATTTAATTTTATTATTAAATTGAATTAATTAATTAATATTATTTTTGGTATTAAAATTAAATTAATTATTGGACATAAAATAATAAAATTATTTGAATTTATTTAATTAATTTAATATAATTAAAATCCCTTCATACTTTAATTTATTGCAATTTAATTTTTATCATGCTTTAATTTTACTAACTTACTAGTCTTAAGAACTGACTTGTTTATGTCTTCATTTAATTATTCAATTAATTATTTTAACTGTGTGTGATGTTTGTAATTAATTAACTAATTAATAAGATCTATGTATCGTTATTTATTTTCAGTCATAATGTATAAGGGTATGCATGTAAAATTTATCTGATGTAGATTGTACCCCTAGTTATCATCCCATGCACATGATTATTTTTTTTCAATTGATGAAGATGATATATGACATGTACCCCACCAGGAGAGACGGTACACCATGTCGAGGATTTTGTAAGATACATAAAACACCAAGACGAGATGGTAATCCAGAAAATAAGCAGACATACTCGGTGGGGATGAGTTACATCATGAGTTAAGAGACGACTCAGGTAAGATACCCCTGGGTTGTTTTATATGATCAAGACCAGTTGGGTAGTTAGTTTCATTTATGCATCTATTTATTATTTTATGCATTTTATAATTGTAGGAAAATATATAAATAATAAATAATAGCATGCATAAAGATGTGATGGATGTTTTTTCAATTAATTTTTAGTTGTGAGCGTAATAAAATAGTATAAACAAGATAAATATAAATGGATTCCATTAATCTAGAGAAAAATAACAAAAAATCCGCAAAGAAATATTAAGTCGTAAACACCTTCCCTTGTTTGAATTTGAACACAACTAGGTGTTTGGGATACTCGGTCACTCATAGTTGTGGGTGCCTCTTACCAAAGGGAGTTCTTATGAGAACATTGCATTGACTTAACTAAAATGGTATTAAGGATTATCCATTGCTAAACTAATATCACTTTAGTGGAAATCATTGTGAAAATCAAGTTATGATTTTAGAAGATGAGACTTCACTCAATAGATTAAGGATCTGCGAGTTAATGTGATTGTCAAGTCAAAAGCCTCCCTTGAACTCTCTAAGTAGTGGCGTACCAATAGATTTTAGATTATGAAGGGAAGTTCAAGAATAATCAAGAGAAAAATTATTCTCATTCTAGTACAAGGCGATCCTAGAATTCGATAAAATAGTTAGAGACATTTAATTACTTAATTAATTTATCAAAATGTATAAATTAGTAGTCAAGATATAACAGTGCTAATTTTATAGTTTTTTTGTAGAAAAAAAAAAGGAAAGTAATAGCACAAGATAGACTACGATAAATATTGGACAAATTAAATGTACAAACTAGCATGAATTTCCGAGTGTAGTATAGGTTCATGCAAACACTACAATGATATAAGAAATTCTAGGAGTTGGTGTCCCTATACCTATGAAGCCACCTCAGGAATTGAGGGTGTTAAAATGATTATAGGAGACTCATTTTGGTAGAATATTATGGTTATTTCATAATTCTATCATCAACGTATGATGATAGTTGAAGTTACTACATCAGGACATAAATGATATAACATGGAGTCTCATCTCCAAGCATCTTATGAGCAGAAAGTAATGTGAGATATGAATAGGTGATAACTACACCTATCATGTGTAAATTGAATAGTATATTGTGATCTTTAAATGGATACCTTACTCATATCATTTACACCCATTTACTTTAGTTTCATTTAGTATTTCCAAACAAACAATTTGGAGTAAAATGCTTCAATACCTTTTTGGTAATGTTTTCTAATTAAATAAAGAACTCAAAGAAAGATTATTTTTTAGTGCTTATGGTGAGAAATTTGAAAGGAATGGTGTAAAGGACAATTTAAAGAGAAATTAAAAAGGCACATTTGCAATCTCCTTCAATAAAATGGGGTTATTTATTGAACTGGAGGTTATTTTCTTCATATATTATGAAATTAATTTATGAAAGTTTAAACGAAATGAACTAAATAGAACATGAAATTACTCTCTTCCACTATATTTTATATTCATCACTATAATATGTAGTGTTTTGGTCATACTTCATGGGAATTAAATAAAATATTTCTTTCACATATGTTTACTGAAATACAGTAACCATGTATAGAAACATTACAAGAAGTAAGTTGTATTCTCCAAGTGGCTGAGATAGGGTGATCCATAAGTCAGCATTTAGAAACACATAAATTCTAATTTCCATGTTAATGATTTAATTCAAACTATTATTGATAATAACCAAAAAATTATCTCATGTGTCCATTATAAACTAGGGTACATTATTCCATGTTGGGTAATGAATATTTTTTGTGGTGTTTCATACTCAATTAAGAGTTCAGTGATACTTGAATCATAGGCAATACACAATGAATACACAATTTAAGAATTATTTACCATGTTGTGGAAAGATATTTCTTTTTCAAGAAAAACTCAATGTGTACATCAAGGATATACCAATTTTAGTATTTATACTCAATAGATCTAAACACATTCGGTATTATCAACGTATATACTTACTTAGTTTGGAAAAAGATACATTTAGAAATAAAGGTATGCCACAAGATTTCAGAATTAGTTTAGCAAGAGAGCATAAACTATTCCAAGGATAAGCTAGTGGAAAATATACTTCAAAAGATTCATTTATGTAATTATGGAATGATAAGTTGATGTATGATATTTTCATGGTCATAAGATATGAGTTTCTTTGGGTCGTCATGGTGAAGAATATCTTGACCAAGCATTCATAGATCAAGATAATGTCGCATGGATTAATTCCACAACACGCATTACCTTATCTACATCATGAAATTGATGCTAATAAAGAGGATCAATGAAAATTATTACATGTTAACATTGATAAAAAAAATACTGTGGAGAAATTTCTAAGAAAAAATTCTACACATCATATCCACGATGTATGTATTATCAATGTTTCAAATTTAAGAAACATCCATTATATTTCAAGATGTTATTTGAAAATAATAGAGAAATACCATAACCATATTCCAACTGACATGAAAAATTGATATCATATTTTTCATAATATAATGGAAATACATTATGTCATAGGCCATGTGTTTATATGCAAAGAGTTGTTTAGGGTATAAAAACACTTTCATCAAGCTAAACACATTGTGCCTCTATGTAATTATCGTAATAGTTTCTTAGGATATTACATAAATCCCAAATATGGAAAAATATAGTCAATTTATAGACTATTTCTATTTAAGGGTTTGCATCTCTACATGATATAGTGCGAGCAAGATTGAATTGGGTTTATTCAATGCTAGTGAGGCACATATAGTTGGAGTAGGAACTAGTTTCACATATGTATGTGAAAAAATAATGGTCTAGAAACACATACTCTGTATAAAGGATAAATCCATAGTGATGGTTTTTATGTTCACCGTGGCTAGTGATATATTATTTAGTGAGAATAATAATTCCTACAAGTATGAAGTATATTGAAATCATCTAAGATTGATATGGTTAATTAAAATTCAATAATGGATTCCATGTTTTAAATTGAAAAGGAGTTTGTGATATTTAATATTGTGGTGGGTATTCAAGTGAGATGAATAATGGTCCTTATAAGCATGGTACCAATGAGGATCGGTTGGTTATACCAAGTCATGATTCCTAAGTCCATTAGAATTTTACTTATCATAAGTACTTTCTTTGATAATCTAATTGAATGTTGGATATTAAGGGAAACTTTCTTGGAAGGTGTCTATATGATGCAACCAGAAAAGGATGGTCACATAACAGAATGCCAATAAAGGTTTCACATTACTAAAATCCTTTTTAGGATTTATGTAAGATACAAAATCATAGAATATTCAATTGGAATGAACTTTTTCCATGTGTCTAATAGAGGTTAGTGGGAGAACCATTGTTTAAAATGTAAAATATGGTTTCTGACATATGGAAAATAAATATTGGTCTCACTGGTAGTTAAGACTATGAAGAAAGTAATTATCTAGTGATTGAATTAAATTAGAAACCTATTTTCTATAGAATAGGATCTACTGAGGTAGATCAAATAGTTTCTTAAACCTAGTCAATCATACATATATTGAAAACTTATTGAAAAATACATGTTTGAACAATTTAAGGGAAGAATTATTTCCAATGTCACATGGAATAAATATCTCCATGAATACATAGAGTATAAAAGGATATTAAGAGGATATTTGAATTCCATAGGCTTTAGTGATGGATCAATCACGAATTCCAGGATATGTACAATAAATGATATTTCCAACATATAATTAATATTAGAAAAATATAAATTATATCCCTGAAAACTATAAGTGAATAATTTATAATAATCTGATTGTACTTGAGAAAGTATAAAAGATAAGCACCTGATAAGTGGGAAAAAGGGATACTACTTTTTGAGGGGACACAAACTAGTCCTTATTAGATCAATGTGATCTAAATATTACAGTTAGGATAAGGTGATGAGAGAGATAAGATCATAACATCCAATTGTATCAATACATGTTAATACCGATAATGCTTTAGCTTATGATATAGTTATGAGGCATTTAATAATTTCATATATTTGTTCAAGTTATTAGAATCACACATACCAAGTAATGTTTTATCACAATGATAATTCTTTTTCTAGTACTATCAGAGATGTTTTGTTTTGAGAGTGAAAAAAATATACTTGGGGATACCATCCCTTGAGAATTTTTACTCAAGGAGATGAGGTTCCATATAGAATAATAGCCACATGACAAAAACATGTTTGTCCCAACATCTAAAGTTGTTACTCATAAGAATCATGATCTTTATCATGTGAGAGATAACAAGGTTCCTTAGAAAATTGGATCTAGTGAATGTGGGATTGTTGTAAAAGTGGGTGCCCTAGACCCAACGTTATCAGTACTTTTGATTACCATATCATGTATACAATTATATATATATGATGTTTCCTTACTATTATAGTGTAGATATTTCTATGTCCATTACTTAATGTTAATTTCCATAAATTAATTTTTGTATCAGAATGATATGGAAGATCCCATGAAATAAGGAGAACCTCGAGATGCTATGAAATTTATCTTAAAAAATGTTCTTATGGTCAATATACATCATAATAACTGGAAATAGTTGATATCTGACTATCAGGTGTTGGGGGATCATAAGAATTGAGAATACTTCTCACAAAGTTTCCACTTGATGATCTCCAATAGTGAGACCATGAGGAAAGACCCGCTAATAGGAACACCACATGTTTCAAGTGTCATTGTTTGTTCCAATATAATAACATGTGTATTGGTCTTCTAACATGATATCATTACCAGTTTATTACATTTTATCATGTACTTTGATGCATGTAAAAAACCATTATAATGAAATTGTGGCAAGGTAGCTTCTGTTTGGGGTGTCATTGGTGGTATTGCATTGGTTGAATGGGAAAGAAATGATTTATCACTTATGTGATGAGGAAGTAATATATATCATGAATTTTTAATCAGGATGTTAATACCATTATATATCCTTGTACAAGGTAGTTGAAAGGTAAATCTATCTGGTTAGATTAACAAATAATAATGAAATAAATGTGAGATGACACAAGTGTGCTTCCTTCTTTGTGATATATCAAAAGACACAATGATTATATTACACAGTATGTGTCCATGGGTTTGGTTGTCATTTCTATGAATGTCCATATCTATTTAGAGGCCTCGATTGGTTTCCAAACACAACTATCGGTCTACATATACTATTCATTGCAATTGAGATAAGGGCCTAGCGGGTCGCACACAATATCGTAATCAAGAATATTCCTTATTGAGTTGAATTGGTATATTGGACATGGTGGAATCCATGATGGGGTCCAAGTGTATTTCAAGTTATCGATAACCGATAAATAAATAAATTCATAATCTTCATGATATTAATAATTTGGTTAAATTTGTTTAATGTATTTTCAAGCTATGTAAATAGGAGAAATAATATTAATTAAACAAAAATTGTTTTAATATTCCTGGTTCGTTTAATTTTAAGAGAGAATTACGAGCTGACTTAAATGACTTGGTTTTATCATGTAATATATTATATATATATATATATTATATAGCTATGTGATAAAATAATAAATAATATTTATAATGAATTTTAGTTCAACATAATTAATTTTTTATTTCTTATTTAGTGGGTGATATATTTCCGAGTGCTGGGGAACCCATCCGGGTATTTTTGACTCCCACTATAAAAGCGTGGAGGCTCATTATTGTTACATTATACATGCTAAAAAAATGAGAGCCTCTCTCTCCTCTAACATTCTAGAGAGAAAGAGTATTTCTCCAAGCACCGATCTAAGAACACCTTTAAGGATCAAAGGCAGATAATTGCAGTGATCGTCGGGAGGTCCAATATATTTTCAGATCACCGTGCTAGCACCCAAAATTCAAAGATCGACATTCCTGCAGATTCTTAGAGCATATGTGGACGATCTAGAGTGGTTATCCTTTGGATACATTCAGAAACAGTCGTCAATGAAGATCCTCGTTCGAGTGCGCTCATCTTCAGAATGAGGTACACATTAAGATTTATACTTTATGATTTTAATAATTTATATGATATCCTTGGACCATATTGGGGCTCAAATCATAAGAGACAACAAGTATCATCATCTCAGTGATGAAAAATCTAAAATTTCCCAGCCCATCGGCTTCTGCTGCTGCTCTGGTACCTTAATATATATCATACGGGTATGTGTGTGAGTGTATATTTATCTATATTTATATGTTCTTATATATATATATATATATATTATTTTTATTTAAATTTTCATATATTTATAAATATATATATCTATTTATGTGTATTTTTTTATGTTTATATAACTATGTTTCTATATATACATATATACACATATATTTATGTGTTTGTGTATATGTTTGTATTTCTATTGATATTAATATCTATATTTAATTATATTTAATTATATACATATGTGCATTTATATATATTAATTTATATATATTTATAATTATATATATTTAACAGATATTTGTATGTGAAATTATATTTTTATATGTATGTATTTATAAATTATGAATAAATATATGGAATCATATATATACATTTAAGCGTATTTATCTGAATTTATTAATGTGTAGTATATTTTTTTGTATTATGACATGTATGACTTGATGAAGTGGTAAAATTTTTACAAAATAACGAAGAGGAAAGAGGTTTAAATATAAACTTACACACATATTTATAATAAATAAAAAAATCACGACTAAATATTTGATTAAATTTTTAAAATAGAAAACGGTTTCTAAACATTATAAATGGTCATGAAATGACTGTAGCGTTTATTTATAAACATCAAAAAATAATATATGATTTGGTAATTGGTGATGGTTTTGAAAACCCATCAATAATCATTTCATGGCGGTTAAAACCGCCACTAAACACACACAAAAATTCATTAAATGGGTTTTTTTCACAATGATACAATGATTATAAAAATAATAAATCAAATTATTTTTTTGGCCTAACTGTAGTATATGAAACCTCATGAGGGAAGTGTGGTTGGGTCTTGGACACTTGATCTAAACATTTCTATATATCTTGTGAGAATAAGAATCAATCTACCCATAGTTAATGGAAGGGGAAAATATTCCATCGTAGCATAGGGTTAATAAAAGAGAAATATGATAAGAATTGGTAAACCCATAAACTATGATTGTTTGAAAGGGAAATTTTATAAAAGATTAATTTATGGTTGTGTCCAATATTGATGATCCTACCATCACAGTGTATCTCGTGGTAAAGAATCAAGCTATAGATATTTTTGGAAGGGGGGTTTTTTGTCTCGGTAGAGGATTGGTATAGAAATCCCTATATGAAATTGTGAACCAATACCCTGGGATGTATTATAATATATGGATTACATAGAACGTGAATATTTTTGAATGATCAAATACTCTAATTGTTTGTAACGGAATATTCTTTGGTTGGGCCTAAGATAGGATATTTATTTTTCACTTTGTATCATGTGAGAATAAGAATCAAACTATATATAGTTAGGAAAGAGGGATGTTTTATTTTTAGTCGGTCCATTGAAGGAAACACACCCTGAATGAGGAAGTAATACACAAGGAACTCTTACATAGATTGGTCACTAATGTGAGGGGATTATTTTACATGGAATAGACCACTAAAAGCAGTTTTGGGTCATGTGGGATAGACCACTTCAAGAAGTTTAGGGCCATGTAGGATGGAAAAGTTCAAGAAGTTTAAGGTTATGAAGGATGGAACATACACCATACTGTTTAAAATCATGGTTTAAGTTTTTAGTTTCTCCTAGATGCTTTATTTACTTTTTTAGAATTATACTGTCTCACTATTTCTCATATGTTTTAATTATTTATTTAATTATTTTGTTCATTATTATTTCATAATTATTATTCTATGATTACAAACTTTTTTTTGATGAGAAATTGTTTTAGTAAATACTAGAGAAAAACATTATGTATGATATTTAGAAGTTAATTTTTTGTAAAGTCTGGAATTTTAGTATAGTTAGAAATCATACGCATCATAGGATATTATATTTTTTTCATACAATGGAATTATGGAAATTTGGAAATGACTAAATATTATGCATTATATGAAGTTTAGAAAATATATTATTCATGAATGGAATTACATTATGCATCATTGGTATTTTAATTTTCACAAAGTCTAAAATATTGTGCATGCTTGGAAGGATCTGGAAATATGTTCCACATGGATACAAATATCTTATGTGTTAAAGATTAAAAAAATTGACTATCTAATAATTGTTATTCATAAAGAAGAATATGAATAATTATATTACACATACTCCTATTGAAGATATTATGTATTGGAAGAATCGAAAAACTGGCTAAGTCTATTATCCCACACATTACAAATAATACATTATGTATGATCAAAATATTATGTATGGATTTTTTAGAAGAGAAGGATATTGTGTATCAAAAGTAAATTTCTTGCATATTGGTTTTTATATAAAGGATATTTTTTTAAGTTTTAGAGGAAATATATTGTGCAATATTGAAGGAGAACTTGACAAGAAAAATGACATGCAAATTGCAATTGAGTGGATCAAATAATACATAAAATTGTATATAAGAACTCCAATATATGAAAGTGAATAAATAAATGAGGATATGACTAGAAAAAATATGCTCTGTTACATTTGGATTGAGTCTCATGAGTTTGAAAAAGTATGAGTGATAGTTTTTGGAAGCTTATGATATTAGAGTTGGAGAATATGAGATTCGATAAAAATGTGTAAAACATAGGTTTATTATTTAATTAAATAAATGGAAATGGAATGAAGGACTTTAGAAGTTATTATTCAAGAATATTAGATGTTATGATAATGGTATAATGGAATTTATGTTTATTCATCATATTTTAAAAGATAATTCGTACACAAATTATGATTCATTACTCTATTTCTCAATCATTTAAATGTATTTTTATAATTAAATGTTTTCAAGATTATTCATGATGGTTTATTAGATTTTCATTGATCTTTATATTCCAAAAAATCTATTAGAATTTGTTGTGAAGATTTTGGTGTAGAATCAAATAAATTATGGGTCAAAGGTATCAATCGTTCAATGTGGTATCAGAATATCATATTTATGATATGTTCAAATGGAAAGTGGAAGACAGAGGAGTGGAGGAAATGGGATCTTTCTAATCATGAGGGAGCACATCTGATGTGGGACGACATCAGTTTTATAAAAAATGAATAGTGTCACAGAGACGCTTGTCTCACATCCAAATTCAGCACGGATTAATGCTTGTATATATAACAAATCATGGAAGTACTTTGAAAATTAAGCTGTACTAGGGTTAGAGGACTCCTCCCACCGTCGGTGCAACCCCGCACCGATGAGACCCTCCTCCCACCACTATACATACTTCCCCCTTGTGTCGGTGTAGCATTGTATTCCTCCTCCTACCTCTGTGTTGAATTGCACAAGGGTTCCCCCATCTGAACGACCTTCCCAAAGCTAGGCTTGGACGGTAGGCCATTTGGGCTTATTATATTTTGGATTTCCCCCTTGGATGGTTGGTTGCCTGATTTTTTTAGCCTTCTTCGCTTTTTCATTCCACTATATAACATAAACATAAACATAAAAATACTTCAAATAATAAAATAAATAAAAACAATTATTTCCCTTTAATTTTATTTTCTTCTTCAAAATGTCATTAAAAAAAGAATATCCAAGAGGCCAACATCCTGACACTTCATAGAATACCCCATTGTGTCATTGTAGCTATGTATTCCTCTTCCTGCCTCTACATTGACCTACACAAGGGCTTCCCCAACAACACGACCTTCTCGATTCTAGGATTGGTCGGTGGGCCCTCTAGGACCACTATGTGGCTTACACCGTTGGATTGTTTGTTGCACAATTTTTTATTAGTCTCTTTCTATTTTTTATTCCTCTATAGAACATAAACATATACTTAAAAATACTAAAAATAATAAAACAAACTAAAACAAGTATTTCTATTTCCTTTTATTTCATGTTTTAAAATGTAATTTTAAAAATAAAAAACCAAAATTTATATTTATTAATTATAATATGGATTTTATCAATTAAAAACAATAGACAGTTAACAATTACAAATTAAAATTTATGCGTAAAAAATGATCTCATCAATTTGAGTTGAATGTATATCATCATCGTCATCCAACTCTTTTCAGCCCAGTACCTTCCCTCTTTAGCCTAAACAAGTTCTTCCCCAGCCACACGGCCTTACCATTTCTAGGCATGGTCGGTGGGCTCCCTAGTCATGCTATGTGGCTTTTCTCCTTGGATGAGGGCTGGCATGTTGGTTGCCCAGTTTTTTATTAGTCTCTTTCTCCTTTTTCTTTACTCTACAAAACATAAATATTAACATAAAAATACAATAAATAAATAAATAAATAAATTATTTCTCTTTCATTTTATTTCCTTTTCCAAAATTTCATTTAAAAAATAAGATTCCAAAAAATTATATTTATTAATTTATATATGGATATTCTCAATTAAAAATGTTAGACATTTAAGAATTAAAATGAAAAATTAATTCATAAAACACGAACTCATCAATTTGAGGTGATTGTATATCATCATCGTCAGCGAACTTCATCTCCCTTTCGGGTTATGGAATTCCCCCTTTGGCCTATTAGAGAAGTGTGTGGGGGGGTTATCTTGAGATAGTGGGTGGAATTGTATACAGGATGGGGGTGTATATTTTTTTTTAAGAAAGATTTATTGTCTGCTAGTTCCCTACGAGATTGGAGTATTGATGTCAAATTTCTTTGTCCTTCTATGGGTGCTGGGAAAACACAAATCAGCAAGCAGTGAGGAATCAACCTATAGGGGAGTGGGGGATATATTATGAAATGAAATCAGTTGAATGGAAAGTTAAAAATAGAATGAAAACTATTTCTTTAATGACTCATATTTTCTACATATTATTTTTAAATGTTATATGGATTAATTTTGAGACTAGAATTTGAGACAAAGTGTGATTCTGAGGCCAAGTGTGCTCGAAATAAATGTTTGAGATATATTAAAATATTAAATTGCACGCACACACGGTTTTCCCAAAAGAGTGTAATAACTTCTAAATGGGTAATGATATCTAAAATCTAAGGGAACTGTTGAGTTTAGAATGATGGTTTTACCCTAGGTGCGACCTAACATTGGTCGGCAGAGTTCAATTGTGGGAAAGTTTTTATGGATGTTTAAATAAATAAAATATTTAATAAATGTAGTTTTTTTAGTTTTTGATGTAGCCAGATGTTTTATATTTTATTAATACCTTTTTTCAAAGAGCCATGGTTAGCCTCATAACCCTACAATTCTCTATATATGTTGCAGATTGAACCTCTAGATGATCCTTCTGATGGATGATGATGAAACCTTAGATCGACAATCAGTACACACCGATCATGATGGATCTCTCCAATGACGATGATGCAACGATCCTTCTTCTCCAACAACCAATCCAACATGAGGTAGGATGTGTTATTTCGATTTTATATTCATGTTCTTGGCTCCTTTGATGAACGTCAACAAATTCAAAAATAGATTGGCCCATGGATCAATCGTTATGTGGGATGGGCTATTTTGTGGGATTTATCAAGAGTTTAATATTGAATTTTATTTTGATTTGTTTATCATTATAATGGTGATAAACCAAGATCGACAGGAACATCGATCAAATTTCATCCCTCTCGACCGGTTAGTACTTTTCTCCAATGATTCACACCTTCTTTTTCAAGTTCTTCATTCATCCTCATTCTTTGAAACCCTTTGTGAACAATCAATCGTTTCACCCTTGATTCTTGGCACAAAAATATGAAACCGTAGATCCTGCATCGAGATGACTCAATGGAGGTGTGACGGTGGCTACTGAAGCATATTGAATGATGGTGGGTCTCAAATTCTTGTTATTCGACGGTAATAAATAATGGATAAGATCATGTTTCATGAGCCGTTTGAAGGCCTAAATACGATAGATTTGGTTTTAGTGTGGTAATAAGATCTTGGATATGATGTTCTGAGGTGAAATGATCGCCTTAATGAAATCCAGGAGATCAATGGCACAAGCAGGAGGAAGAAGGAAGATTCTGGAAAAACCCAATTCTCACAGCATGTAGTCCCTGACTACATGGCATGTATTCCCCTTGGACAAACTAGATGTTTACCTTGGAATATACATGGACATAGGGTGGAGTATACGAGATTACTATATGATGTGTACATCCCCACGTGTCTTGTCTTGTACTATGTACATGGGCTACCCCATGTGCTGGTACACTGGCATGGAAACATGGGTTGATGTCGTGTACTAGCACACGACCAGAGTATACGAGCGGACCCCGAATGTATGTACATGAAATGTAACCCCTTATAATAATCATGGATCCCTATTCTATATGTCTCAAGCTTATTTTACTAAGTATATTATAAAAGTTTCATTAGGGTTCATTCCCTTTATTGTTTCCCTGAAAGTTGGTGTGAATCATTTCTTACTACTAGGGCTACGATCCTTTTATCAGGACACCCTGGATAGAGTTGCTGGAAACCCCTGAGAGGCCTGAATAAAGATCATATATTCATCTTTGTTACCTAGGTATAATTCTTAGCATCGATGTGTCTGAAAAAATGTGGGAACTAATTATATACTTAGAAAGTTAATCTAGGATGAGTTATTAGTATCACCCCTTGGACCTAGTTGTGATCATTACCAGTGTACCATATTCTCTTCAGATTTATCAGCGTATCTCTATAATGACAGTACCTGATGAGAAGTACCCCTCATATGGACATCATCAGTGCTATCAGACTCGGGAGTGTGTTCTCCAGAATGGGTGATTTGTGAAATCTTTGGTCTGGGATCCTAGGAATCATAGACTATGGTTGTGTCTTACTTATACACTGTGTGTCCTGGATAGAGTATTTCTGGATATTCATGTTATATGTATTTTATAAATATACCTATTTAGGGTTGACTATGCATTCTTTTGTTATATTGCTTTGTCGTTTCTAGGTTTTATGAATGAGTATTGTTACACTCACCCACGCATGGGCTTTTCCCACCCATTTTATGTTTTTTTGTAGATGACCAATCTCTTGGTGGAATCCTATGCAGACTAGGACCAAATGGTGCTTAGTGAGACCGGATAGACCGAGGTTTGTTCATGTGGCTTCAAACAGCATTCCTAGTACTTTTACTTTTATTTTGGACTGTTGTTACAGACTCTTCATGGTGGTATTGTATTTGGAACGATTTACTTTACTTTACTTCCTATCAAAATATGGTTGTGGGATATAGATGTCATCATGCATTAGTTTCTTAGTGGTTTTTACACTTCAACATTTAACGGTCTTGAAGATGTGTCTGTGTGTGTGTACAAGTACATAATTAATTCCTACCATGTTAGTGATATTCCTACTTGGTGCTAGTCACCAACCCTAGGTTATTGGAGGGAAGATTAGAGAGTTGCACCACACGTCCCTTTAAGATGGGTCATGATATAGTGGTATCAAATTGGTCGGTTCTATAATAGGACCAGGAGTCTGTGAGATTGGTTTGGCGAAAAAGTGTTAAGAGTTTCGAGTTCATATTTTAGGCCGGGGACTCTATTGTTGGTTCGGTAGCCTACGTATCCATACACCATGACTATGTTAACCTTATTTTCATCTCGGCACATGAGAACACTATTTGTAGGGAACATAATTGGTACATGCATCATATATAAATGAGTAGTGGTTTCCATGTCCTTCTTGAGTGAGATCTCCAAATATTCTCATTGACTTTGGTACATCTTGTTTACTTAAAGGATGTCTCCACGACGTATCCCAGCTAGGATTCAGTAGCTTGATAATGAGGATTACTCCCTAAGTGATGAGGATTCGATACATGGGACTAGTTTCGAAGATGATACCTCTAGGTGGTGCACTGTCCATACCACCATCTGTAGAGAAGCACATGGTACCTATAGTACCAGTGGATCATGTGTGCAGGATGAGAATGCTCCATGAGTTTCAATGATAAATACCACTCAGGTTCTGATTCGAGTCTGACCCATAAGCGGATGAGGACTTGCTTGAGGAGGTGACTTGTGTTTTCCATCTTGTCGGAACACTATCATATCAGATGGTGATCCTGGTGGTGAGGCTTCTTCATGGATCAATAGGATAATGGTGGTGTTTGGTGACCCAAAATCACGATGAGGTGACTCATTCAAGGAAAGAGTTCGAGAGAATATTCATAGATGATTTCTCACCAGATACACTGAGGGTAGTGTGTATCTAAGAGCTTCTTCTACTCCAGCAGGACAACATTTCAGTAGAAAGTTATTCATCGAGGTTCAACAACCTTTCAAGGTAATAAATGGATATGGTTTGAGATATCATGTTTAGGGATCAGACCATTGAGAATGGTCTTCATAGATACATTTGTGGCATCGTTATCCCTCTATGAATACATACTTATGTTGGGGTGGTTGAGCGAGCTCTGGTTCTAGAAATCTACTTTCCTGTGTGATACAGTAGATAACAGTTATCAGTGGGAAATAAGGAGTAGAGACCATGATAATTGGGAGCTGGCATTGGTATCAGGGACCTCTACATGGGATAAGTTTTAGGAGGAGGTCCTAGTATATAGGATATGCAGTTTAGGACTCACAAGGTGGGTCCATTCATCCTAGAGAGATGTGGTTCTACTCATGCGAAAATAGGGGACATCTTGCTCAATATTGTCTGACCTGTTGAACTACTGAAATAAATACTATGGATTGACTATTAAGGAAGAGATAAATATAGGAGAAATCATATATGTATAGAAGAATATGAGGTGGAAGAGTTTGGATAGAATTTTGAGGTGATCAACATTTCGAATTGTTACCACCAACACCCCCTTGTGGTTCATGCCATGCTAAGGGAGTTGGAGGAAAGGTGAGGGGAAAGCTGCATGCAGTCGAGGTTTATGACCCAGGGGCTCTATGAATGATTTGAGGTATGATATGTTTTTTTATATTTTATTTTCATTATTGATAGATATAAGTTCTATTCATTCATTCCTTTCCACATATCTTGTATGAGATCTTATACATTTTGGTTGAACCATTAACACAACCCTTACGCTTAGAGACTCCTACTAGAGAAGACTCAAAGATCACAAACTTTTGATAACAATGTGACCTAAATCTTTGAGGTGAGAGATTATATTGGAATCTCTCGGTATCTTTTTCAAGGCCTTATGACTTTATTTTTGGTATGGATTGGTTATCTATAGTTCATCCCCAGATTGACTGTTTTAGGCAAAGGGTGCGATGTGGCCACAGTGTTGAAATGAATTTTTCCTTTTTCAGTGAAAAGGAAACCCATGAAGGAAAAGATGGACTCATACATAGGAGGTTGAAACCTATTACTCATCAGTTGGATATCCTAACCCTTGGTGTAGTGGATGTTATGAGTTCCCAGTTTCTTATAGTGCTGGTAGTGTATGAGGATGTATTTCCTAAAGATGTCCTAGGTTTATCTCCCAACTGAGAGATATACTTCTTCGTTGATCTAAATCTCGATATGGAAATGATATCTATTCTAGCATATTGGGTGGATCCCATAGAGCTTCACGATACGAGGGTGCAGTTGGAGGACTTAAAGAGGAAGGGCTTCATGAGACCTAGTGTTTCATCCTAGGAAACCCTAGTTTTGTTTACCAAAAAGGAAGACGAGAACCTAAGGTTGTGTTAGGATTATCATTTATTGAACCATGTAACCATGAACAAAAAGTATTCACTACCAAGAATCGATGAAATATTTGATCGGTTGAGAGGGGAATGATGGTTCTCAAAATTTGACCTTAGATCAAGCTACCACCAGATGTGAGTACCATATGAGGATATACTAAAGATGACATTTTTCTTTCTCTATGGTTACTATGTGTATTTTTTTATTCTTTTTGGAATGAAAAATTCCCTATAAATGTTCATGGGAATCATGAAATGAATATTTAAACCTTACATAGAATAGTTCATTGTGGTCTTCATCACCAATATCCTTGTGTACTCGGCATTTGAGTAAGAGCACATGATACACTTAAAGATAGTTTTGGAAGTACTCTGAGAGAACTAGCTTTAAATAATGTTCCTGAAGTTCTAGTTCTGGATTCTGGAGGTCCACTTTCTGGGACACATTATCTCAGTAGATGGAGTGGAAGTGGACTTAGTCAAGGTCGAGGTGGTTTTATCATAGGACCCATCTAAGAGTGTAATGGAGGTGCAGATCTTCCTTTGGTCGGAAGGGTATTTCCAGATATTCATATATGATTTCTCTAGGATATTGGAACCCATGAACGCTTTTACTCGAAACAGGTAACCTTTTGTGTGTAAAGAGAAGTTCCAGCATGATTTTTAGTAGTTGAGGTAGAGTTTTATGACAACTATGATCTCTAGATTTCCAGAGGAAGGTGTTGAGTTTTAGTGTTCTATGATACATCATGAACCGGGCTTGGTAGTCTTATGTTGTAGGGGAAATAAATGATTTCCTATGGTTAATTCCAGTTGAGACCACATGAGTAAAACAATGTGACCCATGATCTTGAGTTAGCAGTGGTAGTCTTCACTTTGAATATGTGGAGACGCTACCTGATGGGAGAGCAGTTTATCATTTACTATGATCACAAGTTTATCAAGTACATATTCTCTTATAAGGATCTTAACTTGAGACAGAGGTGATGGATATAGTTCCTTCAGTACTATGACTTTGAGATTTTCTATATTCTTGGGAAGGGGAATGTGGTGGAAGATACTCTCGGTAGGATATCTAGTTCATAGTTGTGGGACAAGGCGTTAGAGTAGATGGCCTCATCATAGTTATCCTTTATGGATAGAGATGGAGCATATTACCTACAGTTAAAGGTTGTAACACCTCCACTATTACATCATGTTCGGGAGGCACACCTTGGGGATACCGATTGTGAGACCCTACATGTTCAGTTATTCATAGGGCATGCTACTGATGGATTTTCTAAAGGTTGGAAGAACTTCGTTCTTTTTAGAGGACGTATGATGGTGCTAGTGAGGTTTCAGGGGGAGTTTCTAAGGAAGTTTCATACATCCCCTTTGGTAGTAAATCTAGGTGTGTAAAATATATACCAGGACCTCCGATATTAGTTTTTGTGGATAGGGATGAAGAAAGGAGTTATTGAATTTTTCTCTTGATGCCTTACTTGTCAGTAAGTTAGGGTTGAGAACCAGGTTACAACAGGTTTAGCTCAACCCCTTGAGGTGCCAGAAAGGAAGTGTGGTGGGATGTCTATGGACTTCATGATGGCCTTACCATGTTTATCAAGGGGAAACAATTCCATATTGGTCATCATTGACCGACTGACCAAGTTAGACCACTTCCTAGCTATCCAAGAGAAAAGTTAAGTAGAGAGTTTAAGATGCCTTTTCATTTAGAATATAGTTTTAATCCATGGATATCTATAAACAACAGATTAGGATCGTGATTCTCACCTTACATCCCAGTTGTGGAAGGGATTATAGGAGTTGTTTGGGACCCAGTTACGCTTGATCAGAACATTTCACCAAAAAATTAATGGCCATAATAAGAATAAAATTCATGTTTTGTTGGAAATGTTGTGATATTTAATTTTAGACATTAACCGTTGTTCAGAGGATCACCTACCATTGGTGGAGTTTTCTTACAATAACAACTACGATTCCACCATCAGTATGGAAACCTTTAGTGCTTTGTATAGGCGACCCTATAGGTCACCACATTTTTGGAATTACCTAGGAGAGTCAAAAATCGTGGGCCTATAATTAGTGTGAGCTAAAACTGAGAAGGTGATGATAAACTAGGAGTAGATGGAGACTTCAAAGATCCATTAGAAGTCTTATGTTGATAAGTGGCGGAGTCCGTTGGAGTTCATGTAAGGAGACCATGTGTGCCTACAAGTTTCACCTCATCATGAATTATAGGGATTTGTACGGGGTAATAAGCCATCTCCAAGGTTCATCATCCCTTTCAATATAATACATAGAGTTGGCGAGGTGGCATACCTCTTATCTCTACCCCCACAGTTATATCGGGTACACGACGAAATCCACATGTCACAGCTGAGGAGGTACATGCATGGCCCATCACATGTCATTGACTAGGGTGAGCTGAACATCAAGGATGGAGTGATTTTTTCTGAGTACCCATTGAAGATTGAGGATTGGTAGAATAGGATCCTTCATGGGAAATTTATTCCATTGGGGTGTGTCTGGTGGCAGTACGAGAATCTTTAGGAGAGCACATGGTAGCAGGAGGCTTAGATTCTTGATTAGAACCCTCATGTTTTTGAGTAGACATTGTTTTGGATTTATGGGGACATAAAACCCCAAGGTGGGGATAATCTAATGAATCATATTATCTGTATATCATTTTTAAATATTATATGGAATAATTTTTGAGACCAGGAACTGATACTGCGTGCAATTATGAGGATCAGTGTACCCATAATAAATGATTAAAATATATTAAAATATCAACTAGCACACACATGAAGTTTTTCTAAAAAAGTGTAATAAATTCTTGATAGGTTCCTAAATTCAAAATATGAGGGCACTGTTGAGTTTATAATAACAGTTTTACCAAATTTGTGACCTAACATTGGTCGACACGGGTCGATTGGGGAAAAGAATCCATGGATGTTTAAACAAAAAATAATAATTCAATAAAATTATTTTATTTCAGTTCTTGATGTAGCGATGTGGTTTATCATTAAATAATAATTTTTTTCAGAGATCCAGGGTTAACCTCATAACCCTATAATTCTATCGATACATTGGAGATAGAACCTCTAGTGGATCCTTCTGATGGATGATGATGAAACCTCTATTCAGTGATCAGTGAAAACTGATCTAGACGCATGTTTCTGACGTTGATGATGAAAAAATAATTCTTAATCAGTGGCCGATCCAACTCAAGGTAGGATTTTTTATTTTGATTTTATATTCCCATTCTTGATTTCTATGATGAACATTGACCAATCCATGAATAGATTGTCCAATAGTCCAATAGTTATGAGGGATGGAATATTTTTCATGATTTATCGAGAGTTGAGTCATGAATTTTATTTTGATTAATTTATTTTTCTAATAGAGATGAACAAATATCAACACAATCATCGATCAAGGTTCTTCCCTATCAATTGGTTTGTTCTTTTCTACCACAATTCAAGCGTTCTTCATTCTTCCTTGTGCTTTGAAAACCTTTGTGAACAATCGATCACTGATCCCATGATTCTTTCCATAAATATTTGAAAACATAGATCCAGCATCGATACTGCTCGACAGAGGTGCGATGGTGGTTTTAATAGCAGATCGAACAACGGTGGGTTCCAAATTCTCATTCTTTAGTGGTAACGATGAATAGATACAATCATGTTTCTATGAAGTTTGAAGGCCAAAATACCATTGATTTAGTGTTAGGGTGGAAAAATAACCTTGATTATAGAGTTTCAAGGTGAACCGAGCACTTGAAAGATATCTGAGAGATCGAAGGTGTGAGCAGGAGGAAGAAGAGTGGTTTTTGAAAAACTAGATACACATTGTGTGTAGTCCCTGATTACATGGGTTTGTAGCCCCCCTTGGATAAACTCAGTGTGTACCATGGAAGATACACTAACATAGGGTGGAGTACCTGGGTTGTCTACATGGCATGAAATCCCCCACACAGCTTAGACTAAATCATGTACATGGGATACCCATGCACTGGTACATGGGCATGGATACATGGGTTGACATCGTGTAGTAGCACACGACCAGAGTACACAAGAGGACCCTGAATCTAAGGACATGGTGTGCAACCCCTTCTACATGTCGTGTATCCATATTTTACATGACACAGGTTGCATTACATGGGACTTTTTACATAGGATGTAACCAAGCTCAAGGGACATGGTGTGTACCCTTAATACACATCGTGTACCCCTTTCTCTATGGATTGAGCTTATTTTCCTCTATATCATGGACAAGTTTCATTTGGGATCGGTCCCTTTATTGTTTCCCTAATGGTTAGTGTGAATCATTTCCTACTCCTAGGACTAAGATACCTTCAGTAGGACTTCCTGATTAGAGTTTTTGGAATCCCCTAAGAGTCCCGGAGTAGGATCTTTTATTCATCTTCATGCCCTAGGTGGAGTTATTGGTATCGACATGACCAAAACTATGCAGGTGCTGATCTTTTACATAAAAAGTTAATAGAGGTTAAGGTTTTGGTATCATCCAATGGACCTCATTTTAATCATCACAAGTGTATCGTATTCTCTTCATATATATCAGAGTATCACTCTCATGACAATACACAAAGAGAATTACCTCTCAAACAGACATTGTCAGTGCTATCAAACTCAGGAGAATATTTTTTTGTCCTACCTCTAGACTGTGTGTGTTCGATTGAGTATATTTGGTTATTCTTTTTTTATGTACTGTAGACATATACCTGTGTAGAGATGACTTTACTTTAATTTTTTTTATTGCTTTGTGGTTTTGGGGTGGTATACTAAGTATTGTTATACTCACCACTTCACGGTATTTTCCTACATGTGTCATGTCTTGAATGGACTATTGACCTTTTTGTGGATTCATAGAAATACCAAGACAAGACAGTGCTTAGTCATACTAGATATACTGAGGTTTGTTCCTAAGTCTTCATACCGTAGTCCCAATACCTTTAATTTATTGTTGGACTTGTGTTACAGACTCTTTTTGGTGGGATTTTATTTGGCCTTATTTACTTTACTTCACTTCATGTCGTAATATGGTTGTGGGATATAGATGTATACATGCATTGGTTTCTTAGTGGTTTTTACATTTCTTCATTTGAAGGGATTGAAGATGTGTGTGCATGCGTACAGGTGCATAGGAAATGCCTCCCATGTTGGTGATATGCCTACTCAATGCTAGTAATCAGACCCTAGCCTATCAGAGGCGGGCTTGGGGAGTAATGACATGGAACCCATTGGGATAGATTGTGACAAGATCTGTGATTTCCTCCTTGATCCTAATAGTATTGGGGGTATCCAATTCATCTGCCTTTTCTATGATCAATGATATAAATTCTAATGCCCTGATCAATGAACTCAACTCGTGGCTTTCCAGTTCTTGAACACCCCTATCAACTAATGGTACAATTCCAGTTGTGGGAAACCGAGCACAACCAGTGGCCATACTATTGGAGATCAACCTCATTTAAAGCATGTCACAGTTCAGAAGTCAATATTAGTAATTTCAATGGTCGAAGAGGTAGTATATGATGTAATGCCCATGTGTTTTATGAAATATTTAAATATTTAAATATTTTTTATTTTTCAGTAGCTTGTTTTGCACACAATCGTGAGTTTAAAAAAACTGTGAGATTCCCTTAATGTAAAGTTACCATTATAACCTACTCGTTATGTTAGCGGGAATAAATATAAATACCTTTTAAAAAAATCTATGATAAATTTAAATCAATTATATGTCATATTATTTATTTGAGTGAATTAAATTAATAAGATATGTATGTTACTAAAATTATATTTTTGATATTCATCAAATAGATATTAAAATAATATTTTTCCACCTTTTAACAGAAAACAATTTTTTAAGATTTAGACACATTAATAATTGTAATATTAAAATTTAAACCATTTCTTTAGAATAGGAATATAAAATTTTACTTTTGTTAAAATCCTGATATTTTTCTGATAAACTTCATGATTTGATGAAGAGTAAAAATACGCTAAATTTTAATTTAAAACAACTTTTTTCATCGAGATAATTTATATGGTTAAATTATAATATTGAATTGTTTTAAAGTATAAATAGAATACATTTTTACCATTTAATATAATTTATTTCATTATCATTAATTTTACTTTGAATTCATAGGTAAACTCATTTCAATATTTTGAAATATTTTAAACGAAAACCCATTTTTTGTTCGAAAATGGGTATAATTTTAAATTAAATTTCTGAAAATTATGTTTCTTGAATTTGGAAAAATTGATTCCATATTTTGAATTAGTAGGTACAAATTATGTTAATAGGTTACTTTTATTTTTGGGCGTTATGAAAAGTAGCTACAATAAATTTTATGTACCGTAGTTAAAGGTAAATTGGGTAATTAAGGGTAAATATAATATTATAAAATTACCCTAACACTTGTATTAATATAATTGGATGATTATATTTCTCCATGAAACATATTTGGGTAGAAATGGAATCTATTAGAACCCACTTGGATGTGATTAAGACCTTTAATTTTTTTTATTTAAAGGAAAGTGAAATATGTCTCACTCAAACTTTAATAATTAATGTACTTTTAATATATGGTTATACAGAATATAAATTCGATTATAAATACTCATTTTAACGCTAAAATGTTTTAATTTTTTATGGTAATTTATTTGTAATTTTTAATAAATATTTAATTACCTTAATAGCTTATAAATTAATGATGTAGAAATTATTTATTTAGTGAAACATCAATAACATTGTTTTTATTAAATTAATAATAACAATCAAAAGGCCCAAAAACCTGACCAAAACATATTGGTCGTGTATATATAAACCATAATCATCCAATGGTAGAATATTTGACTATTTAAATCCTTATAAAAGTGATTCTGAGACTTATATTATTTTATTTTAAATGATGTCAAAGTTGTCACCTTCATAATTTAATAAATATAACAATTTAAATGTTGTGATTTTAAGATGATAAATTCAAGTAAAATTATTATTATGAAATCTATGAGATTTATCTTTATCATAGTATTTTTTTTTTAATTTTTAGACAACAAATAAGTATATTAAATAATTATACAAAAATGTTGTAATAATTATTTTATTATGATAAATATCAAATAAATGGTTTTAAAAATATTAAAATAAATATTATATGAACAAATTAATGTGATACGTGGATATTTTAGATAAATATGACATGTTAGGAATCTAATAAATATTTTGGTTCGAACATATATTATGTGTGGATTTTATTTAAATTCAAATAATTGAATAGTGTCAAAATTGACACTATTGATATTTTATAAAAATAACACATTATTAATTTGTTTAAAAATCACAAAAATATTTAAAAAGTTACAAATTTAAAATTATATGGTCTAAAATGTCATAATTTATCTAATTATGGACAATTAAAAACACATAAGTATGTATTTATAACAATTAAAATTTTAGAATATTATTGCCACAAATAAAATTAAATAGATTAAATAAGGATAAATCAAATGATAAGGTTTAAAATAAATTAAAAACATGTCTGAATTTTATTGTTTGATGATATTAAAACCCTATATCATATCATATTTTAATTTTTGTCCTTTTTGGAGGTTTTTAGGTGGGGTTTGAGTTTATTATAAATTAATATTTTGGAGGTTTCCAAAAGTGCCCCTCTCCTCCCTTAGAAAAGGGCACCTCCTCCCTCTCCACTTCATGCCATTTTTGAGCTTTCAAATTCGTCCAAACCATAACCATTTCCCATATCCACTTCCCTGGAAACCTATTATAGGCCTTGTTCTTCTTCAAAGACCAACTTTAGTGCCCTAAGAGCAGGTTAAGAAGAGGCGCGTCGAAGAAGAGGTAATATCCTTTACCAATTCTTTAAAACTTATTTTTTCTTCTACATAATCTATATGAGTTGTTTCATTAATAAGTAATAACTCCAGTATTACTTTTATACTTATATTTTATTATGAATATTAAACAACAATATTCCATCTTCTATCCATCCTATGAATAATGAAATCATCATGCGTGCGTACGTACGGTCTACCGTCTCCACGCCGTGGTGTATTATTTTACCTCACCAACATACTTGGATGGGTATAATTATGGAATAAATAACTATATATGATTATTGTAAACTGATATTGATTCTTAAATATTATACACCATACACTTTAATACAATTCCACAATCATGGGAATGATATCATCGCTTGTGCGTACGAACGGCCTACCATCTCCATGATGTGATGCGACTCGTTCTATATGATCATTATTGAATAATGATTATATAAATGAATTGAATGAATAAATATGATATATATTATACTTATAATATTATTTAAATGGTTTATCTATAACCTAAAAATATGAATAAGAATTTATTCGACAAAACACGCATAAGAACATAAAGCAATGAACACCTGAATAACAAGTAGCAATGGAATATTACTAATAAGAAGATAAGAATATGACCATATATGATATCATAATAATGAACATGATTAAGTAATAATTCAATTATATTATTTAAATCATTATATAGGAGTTTTGGATACGTACAAATCATATTGGACCTAAGGTAAGGGAAAAACTCACAATCTCATTTTTTATCCGTGACTGTTTATACTTCAGTTTTTACTGGGGAATATTTATCATCTGAATCTGTGTTTCCTCAATATGTAATATTATTTATACCCAACTACAATTGTTTAAATCTAATTTTACATATTTGTGAATTTATATTAAATTATATGAAAGGAATATTTTTTCGTTTTCAGTACGAGATACTTTTTGACTTTTCCGGACAAAGTACGAGAATAATGTTTTTTTAACTTATACGGCATGAAAGGATTTTTATTCTTTCATAGAAAATTATTTCCATGAAGCTTACTTTAAATTTTTTCAAGTTTATTTTCAATTAAATTATTTTATTTTAAAATTTCATGACATGTTGAGAAAAGAAAATGTTTTTGAAATATAAAGGATATTTTCCTCAAGAACTAAGTTCAAGTGTTGTATCAAAATTATTTTCCATCTAAGATGATATAGGGTTATGTTTCTTTCCTTATTATTACATTGATTTTATTATATTAAGATGAAGTTATTTTTATGACGTCCTTTTATCTTATATGGATTATGTTATGATAGAATTATGTTTAAGATTCCCATTCTATTACATGGGTTATGATATGATGTATGATTTCTGATTTTGTGGAACACATAAGAACGCTTTCATTATGAGATGGGTAAAACCTATATCTCCTTCCAATTAATTGGGTAAAGATTTGTATCTCATGAGATAGAAATTTTTGGAACGACAAGTAAATTTGGTTCAGTATTACAGGGCTGGAACGAGGGGTGAACTCAGTTCAGTAATGGACTTTGTCCGCTATGATGGTCTTGGGGATGAGCCTAGATTAATTTGAAATGATTTTCTATTATTATGTGTCTATGACACAAAGTTTCATGTCTTATGTTCTGATTTTTGGGATTACATTGCAGATCTATGATTTATCCCATGACATGATATTTTGACCTCTTATACAGGATAAGATTTTTCAAATGTTATGATCTTAAGAATATGATACAATTGGCATTTAATTTATTTACCCTTACTGAGCATTTGAGATCAACCTTTTGTATGTTTCTTTTCCCCAGGTCAGGAAGAAGGGTATTAATTATGATATGCCAAAAAGGAGTCTAGATATGATCAAATAAATGGGAGACAACGTAAATGCTTTATGAACCAGTTGTTTATGTTTCCAAGTTTCTAAAGACACTATACCTATACGGTCCTGTCATGGTTTTTTTATATTTTGTAATAAATATAATTCAATTCTAAATTATTAACAATGTATGTACTGTATGGTTCATTATAGTTGGTATCAGAGGAAAGGTATAGTTAACATTTAGAATCTAGGATGTAAACACCTTAGTAAGAACCCTAAGGATATGTCTAAGCATGGGACAAAATCCTATTGTTTTAGAAATTGTCTTGAATAACATATTATAATACCTAAAGTGTGAAATTTTATTCCTGATTATGTGGTATTCCTATTGTAATTAGTATTTCTCACACCATGCTTCTTGGTTTTAGTCAATGGATGGAACCTGAAGGAACCATGTTAATGTGGAATGCGACGGGAAATGCAATGATTGTCCCCCTGAGCAACCAAACATTATGGGAGCTGGAATGAAAACTCTTGCAGCCATGCTCACATAACTTTCTCAAGCTATGAATCATGAAGGACTTCCAAACGAGCAAATAAAGGAGCAACATTCTATTGAATCCTTCATGAGGCAGCGTCCACCTTCATTCAGCGGGTCTTCTGATCCATTAGTGGCTGAACAATGGATCAGTACCACTAAAAATGTATTTTCAGTTATACAATGTTATGAAATTGATAAATTCATCTTAGCAGTATATCGTTTGGGAGGTGAAGCTGATCAATGGTGGAATATTATCAAGAATACAAGGCAAAGAGACGAAATTGAGTCCATGGAATGGGAAGAGTTCAAGAACTTATTTTTTAATAAGTACTTCCCTCGTATTTTTTGAGCAATAATGGAGAAGGAGTTTCTTAAACTAAAGCAAAAGGATGATGAATCTATTGGTACCTACGAAGAAAATTTTACAAGGCTTGCAAGGTATGCTTCCAGAATTATTATCTAATATGAGAGTAAGATCGATCGATTCTTTAGTGGATTAAAACCAAGTCTTCGAAGGGTGTTAGCCATAAGGGACTTCAATAGCTATGAGGAAATTTTTCGATGTGCTATCAAGGTTGAGATGGATATCGGAGTAACTCATCAATCATATGGGTTTGATAAGAAGAGGAAAATGGAATTCAAAGGAAAATCTAAATACCACACTGAAAGGAAGATGAGTTTTCCCATATGCTCAATGTGTGGAAAGAAACATAGAGGGAATTTTCTTGAAGTGACAAGTAAATGTTTTAAATGTGGAAAAGAAGGTGATCAGGAAATTGAATGCCACGGTGATGGGAAAAATATGTATAATGATGCAAATAGAGAAAAGGCTACATAGAATGCACCTCCTATACTTCAATGTTACAAGTGCAAGGAAATGGGGAATTATGAAAATCAATTCCCTAATCCAAGGGTTGTTGATGATGATCGACGTCATCAAACTCTCTAGGACAAAGACAAAGGAAAGTCACATGAAATTTGTATCAGCGATGTGGAGTACGATAACGAAGTGGTGAAAGGTACACTTACCATCCACTCTATAGTACAAAATGTTTTATTTGACTCTGGATCCACCCACTCTTTTATTTATGAAGAATTTTCTAAGGGTATCACCGTACTACCTCAACAATTAGCTATTGAGTTACCTGTGAAAACTCATAGTGGCACAATTATTGCATCAAAAGTTTATTATTCTTCTATAATTGATGTTTGTGGGAAAGTTATTCCTGCAAATATTGTGATCCTTCCTATATTGGAATGTGATGTGATTCTTGGCATGGATTGGATTTCCTTGTATGGAGCTCATATCAATTTCCAAAGAAGAGAAGTCACATTTCATATTCCTAATCAATCTATGATCATCTATCAATTCAAGGATGAATATAACCTTCCAGTGGAAATTTCTTCCATCTTATGGGTCTTGATTTCAATAAATGAAGGTTATTTATCACAAATGGTTGGAGAGAAACTCACGATTAAGAATATTCCCATTGTACAGAAGTTTGATGATGTCTTTCCAGAGGAATTTCCAGGTCTTCCACCAAATCGTGAAGTTGAGTTTTCAATAGAACTGATACCGGGTACTATTCCCATTTCAAAGACACCTTATAGAATGGCCCCAATTGAGTTATTGGAATTGAATAAGAAACTCCAAGAGAATCTTGATAAGGGATTCATACTCCCTAGTGCATTGCCTTGTGGAGTAACTATTCTGTTTGTTAAGAAGAAAGATGGATCAATGAGACTCTGCATTGATTATCTAGAACTTAACAAGATCACTGTCAAGAACAAATATCCTCTCCCATGCATTTATGACTTATTTGACCAACTACGTGGAGCTCAATACTTTTCCAAGATTGATCTTCATTCAGGGTATCATCAATTAAGGGTCAAAAAAGAGAATATACCAAAGACGGCTTTCTGTACAAGTTATGGACACTATGAATTTATAGTGATGCCATTTGGTCTTACTAATTCCCCTGATATCTTCATGGATCTAATGAATAGAGTATTTAGAGACTATCTTGATCAGTTTGCGGTAGTCTTTATAGACGATATTCTTGTCTATTCAAAGAGAAAGGAATAAAATGAAGATCACTTAATAATTATGTTGAAGACCCTGAGAAAAGTGTATCTTTATTCCAAATTTACCAAGTCTGAATTTTGGATTCAAAAAGTTTCATTTTTTGGACACATAATCTCAAGAGAGGGAATATCTGTGGATCCAGCAAAAACAGAGGTTATCGAAAGATGGTCAAGACCAACAATAGTAACTTAGATCCAATGTTTTATTGGATTGGATGGATATTATTGATGTTTTTTGAATTATTTTTCATGATTATCTAATCCACTCACCAGGTTGACTCGAAAAGGAGTTATGTTCATTTGGACAGAGGAGTGTGAAGAGAATTTCAAGGAGTTAAAAAGAAGGTTATCCAGTGCACCTGTGCTCACATTGCCTTGTAGTGTAGAAAGGTTTTTGATCTATAGTGATGCATCCAAGAAGGGATTGGGGTGTGTTCTCATGAAAAATGATATGGTGATATCTTATGCCTCACGACAGTTGAAAATCCATTAGCAAAATTACCCAACTCATGATTTGGAGTTAGCCGCGGTAAGCTTTACATTAAAAATATGGAGTCAGTATCTTTATGGTGAAAGGTGTGATATTTATACTAATCATAAAAATTTAAAGTATATTTTCACACCAAATGATCTGAATATGTGCCCAAGAAGATGGTTGGAGTTGATTAAAGATTACGACTGCTCCATATATTACCACCCTGGGAAAGAAAACAAGGTGGCAGATGCATTAAGATGGAAATACCATGCCATATTATCCATGATGAGGATCATGAAAGATTTAATATTTATGGATTTTCAAAGGATGGATCCTGAAATTATAATGGAATGGGAAAAATCTTATCTTTCTCAAATAAATGTTCAACCATCTATATATGTGAAGATTAAAGAGGCACAGAAAGAAGATATAGAGTTAAAAAAGAAGGTGAGAAATGTTCCTGAATTCTACATTCATTGTGATGAAATAATAAGGTTAAGGAATCAGGTTTGTGTTCCTCCCATACCATAATTAATGAAGGAAATATTGGATGATGCTCATAGTTCTTCATTATCTGTTCACCATAGAAGCACGAAGATGTATAGGGACCTGATAGAGTACTTATGGTGGGATGGAATAAAAAGAGATGTTGCCGAATATAACTCTCGATGTTTGGTTTGTCAGCAAGTTAAGGCTGAAAGACAGAAGTCTAAGGGAATGTTGAAACCATTACCCATACCAGAATGGAAATGGTAAAACATCACTATGGTATTTGTCACCGAACTTCCCAAAACATCCGAAGGAAATAATGTTATCTAAGTTATAATTGATCATCTTACAAAGTCGGAACACTTCATTGATATTATAAAGGATTTCTCTCTTGGTAACCTTTCCCATATATATGTAAAAGAACTGGTAAGATTTCATGGAGTAACACTTTCCATTATATATAATCAGGATCCGAGGTTTACATCGAAGTTTTGGCGAAGTCTTCAGCATTCTCTAGATACAGAGTTGAGTTTCATCACTGTTTATCATCCTCAGAAAGATGGTCAGTCTGAAAGGACAATTCAAACTCTATAAGACATGTTGAGATCTTGCTCTATGTATTTAAAAGGTTGTTGGGATCATCACCTACCATTGGTAGAATTTTCTTAAAACAATAGGTTTCACTCCAGTATTAAGATGGCTCCTTATGAATCCCTCTATGGAAATAAGTGAAGAACTCCAACTTTCTAGGATGAAGTTGAGAAAATAAAGATATTATGACCTTATATTGTTGGTGAAATGGCAAAAAAGGTTAGATCTATTCAATGACATTTAAGAGCATCTCAGGGTCAACAAAAAAGTTATGCTAACAACTGAAGAAAAAACCTAGAGTTTGAAGTGGGAGAAAAGGTGTTCTTACGAATATCTCCCTTGAAGGGAGTAATGAGATTTTGAAAGAAGGGAAAGTTGAGCCCTAGGTATATCGGTTATTTTGAAATTTTGGATCATGTTGGGACGGTAGCATACCAATTGGTGCTTCCACTGAATCATTCTCAAGTTCATGATGTGTTCCATGTATCCCTCCTGAGAAATTAAATTCATGGTCCTTCACATGTACTAAGCTTAGAAGTCGTACCACTGGAGCAAGATATTTCTTATAAGGAACAACCGATAGAGATTTTGGATCATAGAAAAAAAGTTCTACGAAAAAGGACCACTCGATTGGTTAAAGTTTTATGGAGGAACCACCAATTAGAAGAAGCTACATGGGAAGTTGAGGATATAATGAGGGAGAGGTATCCTCATCTGTTTATTTCCAAGTGACGTATTTAGAGGGAAAAAATCAGTTTAAGGGGGATATAATGTAATGCCCATGTGTTTTATAAAATATTTAAATAATTTTTATTATTCAGTATCTTGTTTTGCACACAATCGTGAGTTTAAACAAACTGTGAGATGCCCTTAATATAAAGTTACCGTTATAACTTAGCCGTTATGTTAGAAGGAATAAATATAACTAACTTTTAAAAAAATCTATGATAAATTTAAATCAATAATATGTATTATTAGTTATTTGAGTGAATGAAATTAATAAGATATGTATGTTACTAAAATGATATTTTTGATATTCATCAAATAGATATTAAAAGAATGTTTTTCCGCATTTTAATGGAAAACAATTTTTTTAAGATTTAGACACATTAATAATTTTAATATTACAATGTAAACCTTTTATTTGTAAGATGAATATAAAAATTTACTTTGGTTAAAATTCTGATATTTTTCTGATAAACATCATGATTTGATGAATAGTAAAAATACGCTAAATTTTAATTAAAAAAACTTTTTTAATAGAGATAATTTGTATGGTTAAATTATAATATTTAATGGTTTTAAAGTATAAATAGAATATATTTTTACCATTTAATATAATTTATGTCATTATCATTAATTTTACTTTGAATACATAGGTAAAACCATTTCAATCTTTTGCAATATTTTAAACGAAAACCCGTTTTTGTTCGACAACAAGATTAATTTTAAATTAAATTTATACAACTTACGTGTCTTGAATTTGGAAAAATGGATTCTATATTTGGAATCATTAGGTCCAAATTATATTAATAGGATACTTTTATTTTTGGGCATTATGAATAGTAGCTATGGTAAATTTTATTTACCATAGTTAAAGATAAATCCGGTAATTAAGGGTAAATATACTATTATAAAATTACCCTATCACTTGTCTTAATATAATTTAATGATTATATTTCTCCCTAAAACATACTTGGGTTGAAATGGAATCTATTGGAACCCACTTGGATGTGATTAAGACCTTTAATTTATTTTATTTAAAGGAATGTGAAATATGTCTCACACAAACTTTAATAATTATTGTATTTTTAATATAAGGTTATACCGAATATAAATAAGATTATAAATACTAATTTGAAAGCTAAAATGTTTTTATTTTTTATGGTAATTTATTTTCAATTTTTAAGAAATATTTAATTACCTTAATATCTTATACATTAATGATGCAAAAATTATTTATTTAGTGAAAAATAAATAACAATGTTTTTATTACAAAACATAATACCCATAAGAAGGACCAAAAACCTGACCAAAACTAATTGGTCGTGTATATATAAACACTAATCATACAATGGTCTAATTATTGACCATTTGGATCCTTATAAAAACGATTATGACACTTCTATTATTTTATTTTAAATGATGTCAAAGTTGTTACCTTCATAATTTAATAAATATAACAATTTAAATTTTGTGATTTTAAGATGATAAATTAGAGTAAAAGTATTATTATAAAATATATGATATTTATCATTATCATATAATTTTAGTTTTTATTTTTATGAAACTAATAATTATATTATATAATTATACAAAAATGTTGTAATAATTATTTTATTAAGAGAAATATCAAATAAATGGTTTTAAAAATATTAAAATAAATATTATATGAACAAATTAATGTTCTAGATGAATTTTTTAGATTAATATGACATGTTAGGAATCTATTAAATATTTTTTTTCGAACATATCTTTTGTTTGGATTATATTTAAATTCCAATAATTGAATAGTGTCAAAATTGACACTATTGATATTTTATAAAAATAACACATTATTAATATGTTTAAAAATCACAAAATATTTAAAAATTAAAAATTGAAAATTATATGGTCTAAAATTTTAAAATTTATCTAATTATGGAAAATTAACAACACATAAGTAAATATTTATATCAATTAAAAATTTATAATATTATTACCACAAATAAAATTAAATAGATTAAATAAGGATAAATCAAATGACAAGGTTTAAAATAAATTCCAAAAATGTATAAATTTTATTTGTTGATGATATTACAACCCTATATCATCTCATATTTTAATTTTAGTCCTTTTTTGAGGTTTTTAGGTGGGGTTTGAGTTTATTATAAATTAATATTTTGGAGGTTTCCAAAAGTGCCCCTCTCCTCCCTTATAAAATGGAACCACATCCCTATCCACTTAACACCATTTTTGAGCTTTAAAATTCGTCCAATCCCTACCCAGTTCCCTTCTACACTTCCCTAGAAACCTACTAGAGGTCCTGGTCTTCTTCAAAGACCAACTTTAGTGCCCTAAGAGGAGGTTAAGAAGAGGTGCGTCGAAGAAAAGGTAATATCCTTTACCGATTATTTCAAACTTATTTCTTCTTATACATCCTCTATATGAGTTGTTTAATTATTAAGTAATAACTCCAGTATCACTTGTATACTTATATGTCATCATGAATATGAAACAACCATATTCCATCTTCTATCCATCCTATGAATAATTAAATCACCACGCGTGGGTACGTACGGCCTACCGTCTCCACGCCGTGGTGTAATATTTGTCATCACCAACATACTTGGATGGGTATAATGATGGAAGAAATGACTATATATTATTATTATTGTAAAGTTATGTTTATTATTAAATATTATACACCATACACTTCAATACAATTCCACAATCATGGGAATGATATCATCGCTCGTGTGTACGTACGGCCTACCGTCTCCACGATGTGATGCGACTCATTCTACATGATCACCATTGGATAATGATTATATAAATAAATTGAATGAATAAATATGATATATATTATACTAATACCATTCTGTAAATGATGTATCTATAACCTAAAAAGAGGAATAATAATTTAATCGACAAAACACGCATAAGAACATAAAGCAATGAACACCTGAATAACAAGTAGCAATGAAATATTACTAAGAAGAAGATAAGAACATGACCATATATGATATCAAAAAAAATAATATGATTTTGGAATAAGTCAGTGAAATTATTTAAATCATTATACAAGAGGTTCAGATATGTAGAAAGCATATCGGACCTATGGCAAGGGAAAATCTCGCAATCTCATTTTTATCCGAGATTGTTTATACTTCAGTATTTACTAGGGAATATTTATCATCCATGTAAATGTTTCCTAAATATGTAATATTTTTTCTATCCCCCTAAAAATTTTTAAATCCAATTTTACCTATTGGAGAATTTTTAGTAAAAGATATTAAAGGAATCTTTTGTCATTTTTAGTACGAGATACTTTTTGACTTTTCCGGCTAAAGTACGAGAAGAATGTTTTTTTAAATTATACGGCATGAATGGATTTTTATGATTTCATAGAAGATTATTTCCATGAATATTCCTTTACATGTTTTCAAGTTTATTTTCAATTAACTTCTTTTATTTTAAAATTTCATGACATGTTGAGAACAGAAAAAAAAATTTAAAAAGAAAGGATATTTTCCTCAAGAACTAAGTTCAAGTGTCTTATCAAAATTACTTTCAATCTAAGATGATATAGGGTTATTTTTCTATCCCTATTATTATATTGATTTTATTATGTTATGATGGAGTTATTTTTATGAATTTCTTTTATCTGATATGGATTATGTTATGATGGCATGATGTTTAAGAATCCCATTCTATTGCATGGGTTATGCTATGATGTATGATTTCTGATTTTGTGGCACACATAATAATGGTTTCATTATGAGATGGGTGAGACCTATATCACCCTCCAATTAATTGGGTAAAGATTTTTATCTCATGAGATATACATGGATGGAACGACAAGTAAATCTGGTTCAGTATTACAGGGATGGAACGAGGAGTGAACTCGGTTCAATAATGGAATTTGTCCACTATGATGGTCTTGGTGATGAGCCTTGTTTAATATGAAATTATTTTTTGTTCTTATGTGTGTATGCCACAAAGTTTCATGTCTTATGTTATGAGTTTTTGGATTACATTGAAGATCTATGATATATCCCATGACATGATATTTTGACCTCTTATGCAGGATAATATTTTTCAAACGTTATGATCTTAAGAATATGATATGATTGAAATTTAATTTGTTTACCCTTACTGAGCATTTGAGCTAACCCTTTTGTATGTTTCTTTTCCCCAGGTCAGGAAGAAGGCTATTAATTATGATATTCCAAAAAGGAGTCTAGATTTGATCAAATAAATGTGAGACGATGTAGATGCTTTATGAACCAGTTGTTTATGTTTAACAGTTTCTAAAGACACTATACATATACGATACTGTCATGGTTTTGTTATATGTTGTAATAAATATAATTCATCTCTTAATTATTAACAATGTATGTATTGTATGGGTTGTTATATATGATGTCCATGAAGCTGGAGTTTCTTATTTAATAGGTTTCGGGTATGTGTGCTCGAATACTGTATGGTGTATATGTTAAAAAGGTGTGGTTGACCCTTTCTTTCATTCCAATGACTTCCTAATGTCCTCATTGTCATCTTGTAATAATTTTTAGTAGCACTCTGATGCTCAATTGAGTTGGAATTATGAAATAGAGGTGTTTGATCCTAATAAGGAAGGAACAAAACCACCTAATTGTATCTATGGAATACTAGGACCCTTTATATTGCATTATCACTCTTAGAGTAGAGTAATGATTTGGGTGAAGTGGGATGGAATAAAATTTATATCAATTCATAGTGGTAGTGTGGGAGAATTGGAGTTGGGGATATGATGGAATTAACATTGGGTGTGTAACCGATAGGCCAAAGCAAATGTTTTGTGATAAAAAATATTGGGAATGACTAGATTTTTTGTTAATGTATTGCCAAATAAGAAGATTATATACACATTAAACAACATGGTATATTTTTGGTTGTGTTCAATTCATAACACAAGTGACTCCAAATGACTCATGGGGTTTGGGTTAGTTGAATAAATTGTATTTCCTAACACATGTCCTTGATGTCATAGCCCAAGTGATGGTGGTTGAAATGGGGATTCCAGGGTGAAACACAAGTGGTCCGTGCATGGGGTTAAGCTCGAGACTATGATGTCCCAGTGATGATGCCTTTTGATGTGAAAAAATCAATGAAAAGTTTGAGAAAATGATATAATGGTTTTTATCCATTTCAGGTTCCAATGCCTATTGTGAAATGATGGTACACCTACCAAACTCTCTATTTCATCCCATAAAAGGTGAAGGAAGGGTAAGGATTAGAGGGGGGGAAAGATCATCTGTGGTACACAATTTTTTCTAGTGTATTGCATGGGGTATTTCTAGAATTTAATTCTAGCTCTGATGAGTGTTTGGTTTGGAGTATTGGGAAATGAGGTTGCGATATGAACATCAAATTCATTCAAGTAGTGGTATGGTTTAACACTCAATGCCTAGTATGATTTAATGTTCAAAGAGAATTAGGCCTTTGTTTTATAAAAAATCATATGGGTTTGGGTTGGAAGGATAATAAATCCATGAGATGTAGTGTTATTGGCATCATCAAGACATCATTATCCTCTTCTTGGACTGGTATGCCTAATATTTAGTTAAATGGGGGTCCTACTTTGTGTCAGCACTGTAGTTTGATTTTTTTTTCTAAAATTGTGGGAATTATAGAATTGAGGTATTTGAGGGAATCGAGAATCGAACACGATAATCATGATATGTGGTGCATGATTCCAATGACCAGGAACAACCAAACCTATTCTGAACACCATGGTAAGTTCATTTAAATATTAATTAGTTGATAAAGTATAATGTTGGTGATGTATTATGTATAACAGAATGATACTGGTTGTTGAAACACTTTGAGAAGTTGAGGTTTGGTATAGTGTAGGAAGATCATGGGAAAGTTTATTTTTTGGTCACTTTTCCATCACATTGAATCTTTACTGGAATAAGAGGTGGATGAAATGATATGGATTATAATACGTGTAGTACATTCAAAGGTCGCTAGTTTTTTCATCTTGGTCGGTACTAAAACCATATTGTATGGGTGTTCATGGGAGGCTAGTTGAGAATGGATGATGTGACCAAAATAATTCTTTTATCCAGATTGTCCCACAAGGTTCCAAGGGGTTGAAATGTGAAAACATTGGTGATATCTTATTGAGTAGTGGAGAACAACCTCAATTAAAGAACAACCTAAAAACCATTTGAAAATCTATAGTTACAGAATATTTAATATGTATCTTTGGAACCTATCCAAATGATCCATAAATTTTCAAAAGGGAAGGTATGGGGATGTTCCAATACAAAGTAGTATCCTGAGGGTAGCCTCATGTGAAAAAAAGGATTAAGTTTGGATCAGTAATAGTAGTATCAATCATGGAATTGATGGTGTTTTTGGTACATCAATCCATACCTAAAATAATATTACAAGGACCACTTAATCATAGGTTCTCTACTGGAAGGGGGTTTGGTATATATCATCAATAAAGAAGTAAATAGTTTTTGGGTGTTTGAAATTGGTTTCAGAATGATCTTCATCATGATAAGGTCATTTGAGAAACCATTCATTATCAATTGAGTTGGTTTGGGGGGATATTCGACCTGAGAACAATACATGTACCACTGGGATTTCCTGAAAAAATGATTTATATATACACTATTATGATTTCATTTTATTGATAAGAGTTCCATATAATAGTTTGACCATTAAGTGCATAATTAAGTGATGGAATACAATCCATAAAAATGAAACATGAATCAATTGAGGAAATATGGGGGTTCAAATGTCATTTGACTCATTGATATTGATCAAATTGTATACTATTGATTAGAAAAAGTGATCCCATTCCATACAAGATATGAATACCAGAAAGCTAAATGCACAATAGACCAATCGGCCCATGGTAAATTCAATGTGAATTGTATGAAATATTATATTGGTGTCATTGAAGGACTGGATTCTCTTATGAGTTTTTCGAAACTCGGTAGGGAATATTTTATTTCTGTTTTAATAATTCTTAAACTACTATTGGATGCTATGTGGTGATGTTGCGTGATCCAATCAAAAAGAGTCAAGTAGAGTGTAAAAAAACATTATTTTAAGTCAAGGACTAGGATTTTTTTACTACCACACTAGATAATATCTATTCAAATGCTGCTCGTTTGGAATCTCCTAAGAACTTGAACAAAGAACCCATATTCCCTCTATTGGATGCATTGAAATGTTGCATCAGGAATTTCTGATACAATCCCTAGGGTACCGTTCATCATCTGGAAACTCTAGATCATCAGTTCATAGGTTGGAAGATTGGACATACGACGACCTTACTCTATATGGTTGGGTTATGGTAGTTTTAAATAGCGACAACAGAGCTTGGGGTTCCATGGTGGTTTCCTAGTGGTTACAATTCAAATCGTACTGGTAGCATGACATGGATTGGTGGTTTAGTCATGGAATGAAAGCGATATCAGATTGAATAGTTGGGCTATGATGTTTTCCAGTGATTCATATGGTTCATTGTTCTATATTAGTAATCCTAGAAATGATAGATTTAAATGGGATAAATTCATGATTAACTTCTCATACAACCCCTTCTAGGTGAAATGTATATTCGTTTATTTGGATTCCTAAAAACTAAAAATCTAGGAAAACTGTAAGTATCCATATCGTATTCTCTAGATCTAAATAAATTATACGATGTTGATTCAAAACTAGGCTTGGATTATAAGATTTAGCTATTTCTCCTCTTGACTGATTTACAAAGACATATAAAACAAAAGAGTAAATTGACTAAGCTTACCCTGAGTTTTCAGTTGATTAAGTAACAGGAAAAGAAAATATTATTGCAAGCGTCCCATTTAATTCATAGATAGTAAAAACCTCATTTCTCCCTTATATATATATTCTTATTTTTGAATCAAAGGCTACACTCTTATTAAATATGATTGAACTAGATGGTATGATGATATCCCCTTCCCCCCTGATCAACCTAGCAATAATCCATCCTGATCACGGATTCATTCCATTGGGATTCGTGAAAATAGAAATAAAATGGAATCCTCATAGAATTTATCAATTATTTGTTTATATTTCCCTCCTCCTAAGTGCTAAATGATAAATATAAAATCAAATCCCTTTATCCTCTTTCTATTTAGGTGGATGTGGGTATGAGTTTCAACTGTATGAAACCAAACCATTAGAAAGAAAAAGAGAGAACCTTTGACACTAATCTCGTCTTCCCTTCCAGTCTTCAGTATGAGTTTCAATTAGGAGAAATTTAACTTTATAGTGTATGGGGCATAACTATTAGAGGAAATAACAATGTCCACACTGTTAAAGGTGACCAATGAAGGTTCAAATAGCATCGGTATGAGGATAAAATCCACAACCTTCCATTAGATAGTGACTACTTTACTTGGGGTGATACATTGTTGATAGATCTGTATCAAAAAAAGATCACATTACAACAACTATAACTCATACCATTCATAACCTAAAAGAGGAGTATAAGAGCTCTAAGTCTGCGAATTCTTATTAGAGCACCAACGGATTCCCATCATTCCTATGATTTTTTATTGTTGATATCGACTGAGTACACACTGAAGAATTGAAAGGATCTATTTGATGCAACATTTTATCTACTTTAGAAGCCCTATACATTTTATTTCATAATGATTTAATTTAGATCCCCAGAATAGGGACTTATTATTGATTTTATTCTTCAAGATATAAAAATAACAGTTGACTAGATAGCGTAGAACCATAGATTCCCAATTAATTTCCCATATACACATCCATTATATCTTACTACACATCTAAAAAATCTATCGACCCTTTTCCCCTGATCCATTTTACTCCCTTAGGAATTAATGGCTACATATCACTCTAGGTGGAATAAGAATGTGGTCTATAATTCCATCATTGTATGATCTATATTCCTACATGGATTGAAATTCCATCTTTACTATATTCCTCTTTCCCGAAGCCCCTATCATTCCACTTCTATAAGTAGGTTATGATCATGAACAATTATATTGATTTGTGATATCAATCACTCCCCAGAAGAGTCTATAATTGGTAAACCATCATCTTTCAATCATCTTGGGTGAATCTTTCTCCTAGGCTCATACCTTGTGCCATTTTTTGAGCTTGAAGATGCCTTTTCCCATAAAACATTCATTGAATCATCGGTCAAAATTTCATCCACTTCAGTTGGGTGGTCGTATGAGTGGAATGGGAAAACTAAACAGCTAAGTCCTGAAGGTATGTGAATTTAGAAGCCATAGATAGATATATTAGAGGATATAACTATTTTAATGGATGTCATTTCATGCTGATAGGAATGGGGGATATCCTCATATATTCATTTTATACTATATGATTGATCAATGATGTTCCATGAAATGATATACTTGGTCAAGCTATTAGAGTATAATTCATGGTGAATATACCATCATGATCTACTAGGTTATGTCTGATTCGAGAACTCCAACCATCCAAAAAAAGAATCTACAGGTACAAGTAGAAGAATATCATTTCATTTATGAGGTCTAGTTCGGGATCCAATTCCATTATAGAATAAATGGATTGATATGTGTTTCTTTCTCATCTTCATTTTAATTATATCACTTCCACTTCATGAAAGAAAACGATAAGTCAGTTGAATTAGTGTATGAGGGGTGCTACTGAATGAAAAGAGAAAACCTTCAAATAGAAATGAAGAATCCTTATATACATTACTGTATTTTATGATACCGGTAATTCAAATAACCTAATAGATGAATAGATTGATGATTTTAACAAAAACAAATCATAGTAAACATCTTAGATCTAGAAAATCATAGTGAAATTCCCCCATGTTGGTGTGAAGATAAAGGAATTTTTTCAAAAGGCCCAACCCATACAACAAAAATTAGATAGGATGAACACATTGAGACCATGGTCTTCAAACAAACCATATGAGATATAATATTCTATGTCCTCTAGTTTTTTTAGTTCCCTTTTTGGAGTTTTAATGCTAGTTTCAATCTTTCCCCATTCTAGTCCTAGGGGTTGAAATTAAAGTTTTTGTTTCATTTAATGCATAGGATTTTATAGGTTAAAATTTTTATATCATTCAAATGATGAGTATAGAAAAAATATCCTAAAATTAATGTATCTTATGAGTATGATCATATATTAAATTTTTTTCAAATATAATGTAATGTGTCTAGGATAAGGTTGATTTTTTTCTGATGTAGGCAGGAGGTGATGCAGGCATGACACAATAGGGGTGTAGTCTCTGGGAATGCTGATGAAGTATATCCTTGAGGTCATCAAGTCTTTTGGGCCACTAGGCCTATAGGATACATAATGATATAAAACCACATGGGGGAAGGAACCAGCTGAGGAATCAAATAAAGCAGTAGCCACTGAAATATCTAACTTGATTGGAAGAATGAAAAGTTATGGAAACTTCCCTCAAGACCAGGCACTACACAATTTTGTATGGGGAAATTTTAGTTGATCATCCATGAAAGTTGGGGATCTAGGAACCATCAATGAAGCAGATGCTGGGGAGGGACAGTTCTAGTCTATCGGGTCTTTGGGCCTTCTATACATGTATTGGGCCTTGTTCCACTAGACCTATGGGTTATGTATGGGTTCCCTCTCAACCAATTTAAAAAGGATATTATAAAAAAATAAATAAATAAATATAAAGTTCTTCAGGCCATTCGGAGTGTATAGGTTATATATAGTTTATTCTATCGTCAACCATATATTCCCTAGGATCTGAATACTTCCTTTGGGGAACCTCTTCTCAACCCTTTTCTTCATAAGGAATGTAAATTATAATTGAAGGTTGAAAGATTTTTTTCAGGGGGGTCTATCCTTCCAAGGTTCATTGTATATGAGACCTAATGAGATCAATATGTCTATGGTCATTTACTGTCCCCCCAAGGATAGGACCTCCTAGGTTTG
Organism: Viscum album; assembly: GCA_963277665.1. Classification (NCBI taxonomy): domain Eukaryota; kingdom Viridiplantae; phylum Streptophyta; class Magnoliopsida; order Santalales; family Viscaceae; genus Viscum; species Viscum album. Next base: position 564,095,397 of record OY728153.1, on the reverse strand, counting down.
ATATAATATATGTAGTAAAATGAGGCCCCGGAGAAATTTACCTAGTCATTCCTAGTATTTGACCACTACATTTACTCCTAGAATACAGTAGATAGTTATAGTTATGGCATGTACATGATGATGTTCATTCCATCAAAAAATTGAATAGATTATGGAATGGTAAAGGGATAGGGAATTATTGGTTCAAGGGGTGGTAAATATGTTATAATTTCATTGATAGAGGAAACATTTTCACTTCCTAGAACATTTAGAAAGACACCCAGGTCCCCATTCCCTTAGTTCAAGCTCAAATACTTGTACAGACTGAGTGTAGTGGTGATCTAGTAGTAATATAATTAGTGATTAGAAATTGTGTTGCAACAATTTATTTAATATTAAATATTATTAAGTATTAATAAATATTAATAAAAATAAATAAAAAATAAAATAATTAAATTATAGTAAACTGGATGTGATTTAGTTGAGCTTGTAGTACTAGTGGTAACCATACACCTACCTAGATATAGTGACTAGGGTGTTGGGGATCAAGTCAAAAGGATCCTTTCATTATGTCATCAAGGGGGTGTTATAACATGTCAAGTGACCCTCATCAATGTAGTTTTTGGTTGGTATGAATCACCCATCTTTAACCCTCAGTTCTATATTGGGAAAATACTGAATTTAATGTCTCACCATATTCTAATCAGGATCTTTCACCTCGTGAACCATGGTAGTTTTTCCATCTCTATACATGAAAAAGGCATCAGTGTCCTGTAGGTGGAACAAATGGAAATATTTAGAAATCCGCAATCACTTGATTTTGTGGTGTTAATGGAGTTTGAACAATTGATGCAACTGGAGTGGTGATACTATCCTAATTGAGTTGATGGTTTGACCCCAGATCCAATGATTGAATTAAAATGGATATAAAAGGCATTGTGTATGGAATCATAGTGTCCAACTGGGACCCATTGATGAAGTTTGTTTCCTACACACTTTCATCCACCCATTTTTTAGCTCACGGAAAAAATGAGTAACCACAACCTTAATGAATCCAATAGTTAAAAGAAATTTTTTCATCAACTATCAAAACTAGAAGAACTTAAAATTAATAACTATTATGGATGGATATAGGGACATCATACAACATTGAAAGGAACTCTACCCACACCACTACCATTTTGAATTGGAATCATTTCTGTTGGCAATGCATCGACCACCTGAGCCATCCTCGAACTAGAAGTAGAAGAGAATCATTATTCAATTTTTTATTTCATATAGTTGTTGATGAAATTTTTTATGAAATGGAAAATGGAATCACTATGTTATTGGATTCAAACCTCCATTGACCAAGTAAAAACTATCCAATCCATCTCAAGAATGAATAGAATCAAGATGTTGTTAGAGAAAATATGTTATCCTCATTGACGATTGACATCTGCTTCAAACATGATTCCAAAATTATAATAAACCACCAAGACACTATATAATTATTTGAATTACCTTGAATATTCTATTTTCATATCAATGGGCCCCAAAAACACATGGCCACTCTGAAATGTCAACACACTCAATCACCCTTGTGGAACACGTCTAACAGAACCATCAACTCAATAAGAAAATTAGTGCATTTCCATGTTGGTAGAGTCATTCCCGGTCAGTATCCATTGGAGGGACCCTTTTGGGGGTTTCATTCACAAATATCACTAGTTTTATCCTCACCCCAATCCACCCAAATTGGACAAGGGGGCTTGGGGTTCCTGGTATTTATTGAGATACTTCATGTATCCTTGTTTTTTCTAATACCTGCATAGTAATTTCCATGTATGACCACCCCTTGTCATTTCCAACTCTAAACAAGTCTAGGTAGACTAGATAGGTCATGGATGTAACAACCATGTACATCCTATAGGTTTTAAACAAAACAACCAAAATGTGTTTCCTTATATTTTTCACGATATTGACCCCCTAGTGGCATAGATAAATCAAAGAAACATGTCGTTTCCAAATAGAAGAAGGTCCTGTTCCTGCATCTTATTTCAAAATTCCAAAAATGGCCCTTACCATTGAGTGATTAGTCCTTATATGAAAATAAATTCACCCATTATTCCATCACCATATTCATATATGAGATTCTATAGTATGTAATAAGTTAATTCATATAGGTTCATTGACTTGTCGTATTCATCCGGTAAGGACTATATTAGGATCGAGTAGTTTACCAAATCAATTGGGTGGTTAAACCTCAAATTTGAACTTTGAAATTGTATAGGGTCTTAATGAATACCTTCCAATACTTTCTAAAATGGTGATTGGGGAATGATATCAGAAAAGCGATGGATGATCCTTGTGTATTAGGGTAAGTAGGTGTGCATCAACATTGGTCTATGACGTTTGGGAGAGGATGAGACTTCCCACTAGTTTGGATTACTACTACATAGGGATGAGGAGTTCAAGAACCTCCTTCATAAAATAATCTTGATCAAATCGAATTCCACTTCTTAAATAGTGGAAACATTTTCTCTATCACATCTTCTGAAATAAAAGAAATAATGGATGAGTCGACATCCCCGATGATCTAAACCTGATAGGTATTCACTTCTAGGAACTCTACCTCCATTTAACTATTTACAATTATTATATATATGAAAATACTTTTATTAAATTCAATGAATAATAACATTTCCATTGAAAAACATCCATACTAGATGGATAGGTTGTTCACCCAGGATTGACTGACTAGATTTTTTGGGGAGTTTTGGGGTTGGTTTTGGGGATGGGATACATTCTCCAACAAGTCAATATAATTGGAATCCATTATCTATGAATTGGGGATCATAGACAAATTAGGACTACTTATTTTATCTAATCCATATATCTCTTGAGTTGTTGGGATTCATTCAAGGCATAACCTATCATGATGTGGAAGGATGTTAAAGTGTTCATGAAACAATATTAGGTGGTTATGAATGGTCTTGAAATATTTCATACTATGGGAATAAAAAATCTAATTGAACCCTCTATATTATTCTTAGAAAAGTTGATATTTAACGGTATTTTACTACATTACAAATAGTGGAATCAATCAATGAATCCCATAAACCCCCTAGGGAAAAATGAAAATAAAGAATCTTAAAACAAAATCCCTCTAACACAACATCAATAACATTTATTAACTTCTATTTCCATTGCTCATATTGATATAAAAGCACTGATCTACAACCACCAACTGGTCAATACAACCTCTGTGACTCATATCCCTACTCTTTTTCCCATACTCTCTCACATGATATGGTCTCAGGCTAACCAATTCAAGGTATTATATGATGAAGGGGACACCTTCATCAAATTTCTTATTCATTGCTGCTACTTATGTTTTATGGTGTGATATCATTATTTGGATTACACTTCATACCTGAAGCTAAAGGTGATATATGATGAGAGGTATACAATTGTAGAAAGAATCTCAAAGCTTTTTATTTTGTGAAACTGTATCTATTGGTTGTGGGTGGAAAAATTAACCATGGGAACAATGGTAAAATAATTTTATATGGGGTTAATTAGATCAATAATGAAATTTACAAGGGGAGATACTTCTTAGAATCCATTTTACGGCTACTAGGAATCAATTATAGGGGTACCCATGAACCCTAAATGAATCTATGTGATCTTTCTGTATTGTGGAATACTAGGAAGATCTACTTGTGTTTAGGTTGGTTTTGATTGAACTTGAAAGTGGAATTATCGATTTTACAATATGAATATCCCAAAATCTCAAAAACTATGTGTGTTTTAGGAATTGATGATCCACAAATCATGGTTCACTATCTATTATAGAGACTTCAGTACTGGTATTCAGGGCCCCCCATGAATAAAATATTTTGGTAGGTTAAGTACTGATAGTAGAAAGAGTGTTATTTCATACTATATAGAGTCAATGATCACCATGGTCTTTAATATCCCTCCAAGTCCAATCCCTCCTTATCAGAATACTAAATATATTCCAGGACTAGGAGGATATAGGATACATGACCTGTGAGGACCTCGAAATGACCACCTGGTTAGTGAACACACTATGATTCATAGATCATATGGTTTGTTCAAGCTATACCACTAAAAATGAAAATAACCAAGGTAGATCACAAACATGGTGAAATATTGAATGACATTTAGGTTGGTGGGATACCAAAGGGTCAGGGGTTACGTTATTGTACATCAGTAATAATTATCAACTTTTATAAAGGTGGGGGTGGCAATCCCTATGATACCTACTGGTTCAAGCCTAATGCAGTCCAGTGGTTTCCCTTTAGGTTTCCAGGTGTATATATATTGTGACTAATAGAGAAATATTGAGAAGATAAAAACCCTATTATTTTTTAATATAATTGAATTGAGATCCATCCATCAACTAGCTCCATGATATATACCAGTATAGGATTGGTGTTATTATGACATGAGTGAGGCCATCGGGGGGTTTCATGCCTCATATAAACCTAACTTTTTCTGGTGGTGGTCCTTGTTCTTTCTTGGTGAGTTATAAAAATATGGATACCATGGAAATCTAGTAGACTATTGGGGTGTGAAGGAGAATATATGGGGAAATAGAAAAGTGGATATTAGAGTACAAAATTCCTCCATGATGTTTAGACATGTTTCACATCACTCATTCCAAATTAGCTAGGAACAACACTTGTACCCCCTGGGAATATTATAGGTCAGTAGGAATAGTTATTCATATTGGTGATATTCAAAATATCCGTATGTTTAAGGTACAAAATGATCCATCATAAAAGATGGAAACATTTAACACCAAGGGATACCATCGAATGAGCTAGTTGGTCAAACACATCACAATGAGTTGGTAGTGATATGAGAGTGTTAGAAAGATTAAGGATAATTGATTGTAAGTCATTCTAGTATGATTGAAAACATACATTGAGGAACCACTTTCCCATGTGTGTCTATTTCTGATGAATCTGGATTGTATTTTATGTTTGAATGGGAACCATGAATGTTGGATGAAAACCCTTAGATAACATATGGAATGGTTTCCAAATTCTTGAATCAATGGATTAAAAACTTTTCCTACTATATCTAAGCTTTACTAGGTGGATTACTTCACTTGATGTAGCACATTAGAGGATTGTGGTGAAATCCCCAACTCAATGGAGGTTCCCTCCCACCAGGAACTAATACCATCGATCCTCAAAAATAGTGGGTCATGCAGATCTTCCACCAAATATTGGTTGTTGTCATCCCACCCCATGGGAATAAAATCTTGTCTATAAAAGGTGTACATCATCATTTATGGTGAAAAATAAAATAAAATGAAATATTTGGAACACTTTAATTATTCTTAGTCAAGAATTGATACAAAAAAGTGAAACATGGTGGTTCAAAAATGCATGGTGATGTGTATCCTTCCTTTGGTGATGGAATTTGAATGATATGGAAAATCTCCAACTCCTTGAGTAGTTTTAATTAAACTCATTCAATTGAATAGTTGGTGAAATGGATGGGTACCAGTGTATATCCTTGTAATTTTCAAGCCCTCGATGGGGTACATGAAGTATCCCAAACCATGTCCTTCTAAGTTATATATAATATAGGTAGTGGAAAGGGGACATGGAGGTATTAACTTGGACATTTAATAGAACTCTAAGGTGTGTTCCTCCTAGATTTATTATAATATAGTTTTAGGCCCAAGTTTTTTTTGGTTGTATTTGTTGTCAATAGTTCAATATGTTGATTTTGAAGAAGGAAAGTATGTTGAGAAGGAAATGGAAATCCAGACTTATGAATGGTGTGTGTGAAGTTATTGATCTGATCCCAAACCATTGATATGAGAATTAGATCTAGGATATTGGCATGATAATCAGATCCATAACATCGACATGAGTGAATACGGTCCATTGGATTGGGATGTCAATAAAAAAGTAAAAAGATTTTGGAAATTATATTGAGTCAGGAATGAAAGTGGTGATCATAATGAGGAAGTGTTTCAAAGTTTTAATAGGTCTGATGTAAAATTGAATATGCTTTGTTATTTCATATTTAATATATCATAAGTTATCTAGAAAAATTATAATGATAGACTTATGAAGGAAAGGGAGAGTGTTGGTGTTTTTAATCGTATTAAGGCTCGGTTGGAATGAAAGAGGTTTCTAGAAGAATGGGAAGTTACAATACATTAAAATATAAGTCAAATAATGACATTCCAATATTAAATGTATTCAAACTCATTAGGAATTTATGATAACAAGATGCATTTTTTGGAAGAGAGGAGAATATGAAGTGAGGTATGCTAGATTCTTCTCATCAGTGTGAGTAACACTAGATACGGAATGATGAAGATCATCAGTATGAGAATCATCATTGTGAAAATATCATAAGGCTGAAATACTGGTAGTACAGAAGAAAATAATTCATTTCTAGCACCGGTCCATAATATAGGGAATGCCACTGATCCATCCTACTAGATTCTAACACCGATTCACAGTGTTGGTATTCTTTGTATATAAGATGCATTGTTTTTATTAAAGTACGAATTATTGAGAAAGGTAGAATATTATTTCAATTGGGTCAAAATACAAAAATTTATACTTTTTTATATTACAAATGAGTCAATATACAAACAAAAAAATTATTTATCGGTTCCCAATAAGAGGTAAAGACTATCAGACTGGACGCGACACTAATCAAAAAATGGAATACAGTGACTGATCCATCAGACTAACACTGATATGGTAATCCGATGTAGTATCAACATTCAAAAGAATATATGAAAAGGGGAAATACTTTTATGATATTTAATAATGGTTTTCAATGTCTTAAATTTAAGAGTTGATATGGAGAATACATAGGAGAATAATTTCAATGTTTATGATAGGTCATCCTAATGGGACCTTCTTCAGTATTGTACATATTTCCATCATAATTAGAAGTTGTCTAGTTTTTATATATGATCATTTGGTACAAAGAAATGTAATGAATAATCGGAATAATGAATATTATTGAAGAATCATACTGAAGAAATGATCATAATTTTAAATAAGTATGAATATTCGAGAAGCTCTCATAAGTATTATGAAGAGTTTATGAAGAGAAAGATGAATAATTAAATGAATGAGAAAAATTTTATTTATGAATTTCCTTGAGCTCTAAGAGAAATTGGTTTCATGACTTTTCCATTATGGGGTGCCTATAAAAGGATAGAAAAATACATTCGTAAATAGTATGAAACTTGAATTGTTAACATGTGTTGAGAAATCTATTTTTTAGTTAGGTATTAAGTTTCCAATTAGACTTTTTTTAGGTTGAGGCTGAGTAAGTTCTATCATAACAAATACAACAGAGTGAGGTTCAATTCGATCATCGAATAAACTTCCAACAGATAATAATTCATCGAAACAATTCCATCAGAGTGAGCCCATCAGAGCGACACTCATCAGAGCAAGGTTCATCGGACCATTTTCCATCAGATGGAGGAATTATGAGGTGCCAATTGAGTTTCAACTCAGTTGAAAAAGAAAGAGGATTAGGAGAATCAGACCAAGCCCAATCAGATGGAGTCTATCGGACATAGGATATTATACTGAGGAAGATTAAACTAACTTTTACTAATAATATTTTCATACTAAGTTTCTGTAATAAGTTTCAAGACCAAAAATTTCCTTGTAGAATTATTGATTGTTCTTTAATATTATACGTAGGTAAAGTTTGATTCAAATTACTTTTGGATAAAGTGAAGACTTTCTAAAGTATCATAAGAGAATGAATAAGGTTAAGACTGTAATAGAGGATACTTATAAAGTTGATGAAAAGGCTTGATTTATTTGAGGGGTTATATAACCATCTATGGTAAATTTTATACTAAAAATTATATTTAGTGGGTATAACAAACTATATCAATATATTTTCTATTGAGATTATAGAATTTTCCTACTTATGTATTTGAATTTTGGAAATATGATAGTGAATGAATACATGTTGTTGGGACTATCCAACATGTAAAGAAGTAGGTTTTTGTAATAAACCTTGTAAATATCACGTGATGCCTTCTCTCTATATTTATTTCATGCAAAAGGTGAGGTTGAGATTTTTTATTTGATTGGATCATAACTTTAATAGTTTCTAGAATTTAATAAAGTTTTAATAAATAAGTTAAGAAAATTTATTATAAAATAAAAAAGGAACCACTGATTCACCCCTATTAGTAGTCTTAATCCTACCTAGGAACAATAATTGGTATCAGATCCTTGATTCCCTATGAAATATTTATCTATGAGAATGTAAAATCTCAATTCTGTGAACTATAATGGGATTCTAGTTTTAAATGGAAAGAACTATCATATCTAGAAATATAGAATGTTTCCATATCTTATTTCTATTGGGTATGATGTTTTGGGAGATACTACAGATGGATTTCCTCATTGAATTGATAATTCTCCTCTTACTACTGCTGATAAAAAAATCTTGAAAATGATGGGAGAGAAAGAAATTATTTACTCTCATCACTAACTAAAATCTAGTTTCTTAGATTAAAGGGAGTTTTAACTACCAAATGTTTTTAGGATAACTTGAAAAACATTATTGCAGGTAATAAAAAGGTGAATAAAAAAAAGTTACAACTTTGGAGGCTGATGGATGAAGATTATAAAAATCGATGAGTATGAATTTGTTGGTGAGTTATTTATAAAGATGAATGACATTATTAGCACCATAAGTTTTCTTGGTGATAATTTAGAAGAATTGAATGTTTTTTAAAATAACTAATGAATTCTTCCTGATAATTTTAATGCCAAAGTTTCATCCTGGAAGATAGATATCCTAAAACTCTATCATTGGAAGATCTTTATAGTATTTTCGTTACTTATGAAATGAGAAGAGAAAATGTTATAAAAAGTAAAGGAAATGATAATCAATAAATTTCCTTCAAATCATTGTTAAAAGTGGGAGAATATAAATAAATTGAGGAAGAATAAATTTATTTAGAAGAAAAGGAAGAACCTAAAGATTTCAATACAGTTGTTTCCCTTCTTTCTAAGAAATACAATAAGGGAAAATGGAAAAGTAAAACTCTCAATTGTTGGAATTATTAAGTAAAATGACATTTTTCACCAAATTTTACTAGGAATAAATTTTACGAGTATGATTCTAAGGAAGATGATGATAATTCTCAAAAATAAAAGTGGAAGAAACATAAGGAATTATTTCCTTATGTAGAGAAGATGAAAATTTATCTGAGAAGAATAAGGAAGGACGATTCATCTTCTAGTGGTGAACATGATCATAAAATAAAATTTATTTCTCAATATAGAAATAAAATTAATTATTTATATAGTGATGAAGATGATGAATAGATTTCTGAAATGGAGTGTATTCTTAATGATACTTTTGAAAAATAAATTGATCAGAATTCTCAGCTTAGGAAAGAATGAAAGAAGTAGAAGAAATATTTTCAATGAATAAATTCTAAGAAAAATGATTGGATGAAGAAATAAGGGGAAAATCTCAATGTTATCAAATCTGAGAATACAAATATTTATGATCCTAAAAGAAAACCAAAAATCTATAAAGATAGTTCAGTTGGAAATTAGAATCTCAATAAGATAGAATCTATACTTTTTTAAGAAATTAAACATAACATGATGAAGATAGATGAATTCAAAAAAAATCAAAGATGATCTAAAAAGAATAATGGATAAGAAATAAGAAGAGTTTTTAGAAACAAAATAAGTTTTTCTTATAGAAAAAAATGAGTTTTGAAAGATGAGAGAAAACGTCATCATGTCAATTTATGTTAAAGGTTAAACTTTTAAAGAAGGTGGAAATAAAGGATTAAAAAATCAGGTTTGTGAGAAAACATATTTCACTAAAAATGATATGAATTATTCATAAACGTATCTTCTTATGTAAATTGGTCCATGATTTGTGAAGAAAAAAAACAACAACAACAACATAGTTCAGAACAAGTTCATTATCAATAAGAAAAATCATGATTCAGAGGTCACTGTTGGTGTTGTGGAATTTTCAGACACAGAGTATTCATACTGGTATATCATGAAACTAACAAGAATAAAATATAAATAAAGGTGGTTAAATGGTGATAAAATAAGATACAATGTTTCTAAAAATTTTGAGAAACCTAAAGATGAATCTCATAAGATAATGAAATATGATTATGTTGAGAAATTGGAGAGAAAACCATGTTGAGTCTGAAAATATGGAGTTTATAGTTATTTAAACATAACAAGTTTACATGGATATAAATATAGAAGAACCAAAAAAATAATCTGAAGAAAAAGGGATGAAAAAGGTTTCTTTAGATCTGATCCATATGGATAAAAATATATCAACTGATTATGATTTATAAATTAAGAAATTTTTCAAGAGATGTGAGCAAAAAGGGATTGTTACTAAAATTTGTTTGACTATCCTTTCAGAATAAGATGATGGAATGAAATTGTTGTTACAATATCACTATAAATAAGGTTCCTAAATGGTAAAATAAATTGACATCCTTATCAGAATAGTCCACTGAATAAGATAAAATTCATACAAAATATGATAAGGTTGAATAAAAAGAAGAAAATAAATCTGATGAAAATCAAATAATAAGATGAAAAATGAAATTATGAGAGAGGACTCTTAGTCTGGAATATTATTCTAAAAAAATAAGTTTTATCTTTATTCCTAAAATATTTGTATTTGGACTAACATGCATGTAAATAAAATAGTTGAAATAAGAAACATGATGAATAAGTCTCTTAATATTATTGAAAAATAAATTATTGTGGTTACAAAATTTCATTTTATTAATATTTTGTTCATACACCTAAAATGTATGATATGTTTGCTGAGATGGGTGTGGGTTAATTTTATCTTTAAAAAATTATTTAAAATATTTCCCCAAAAAAATGTATTACATGAAAGTTGTGTTATGTAAAACATTTAAAACCTTGATTATACATTGTTTTTTTCTATACTGGGTTCACTCAAATAGAATTATAGTTTTTAAGTTAAAATAGCTTTGTTAAGAAACTCATGTGATACATATGTTTTCTTGAAGAATAATTTCATGATTTTGAGATAAAAAGTTTCAATCCTTGGAAATGAGATCATTTTTCAATAAGAGAAGAAACTTATCATGATGGACCCTTTGAATTTGATTTCCATTAATAGGGTGAGAAAAAATAGGGGGAGAAATAATGAAATGGGTATAAAAGGAAAAAAATTGGTATTTTTTTAAGTGGTTGAAGTGGGTATTGATAACAAACACAAAAGGGGATATTGTTGAGACACACTTGTTGTGAGGTGTGGCACAGACAATGAAATCATCGAAGAGTATAGTATGAGTGGTAACTAGAAATTATTTCTCTAAAGATTAGTGTTCTAATCTATGTTTCACATATGAGAATAAAAATAAAAAGTTTAAAGGATTAAATAAGAGAGATATTTATTTTATTTTTGGGGAATTTATAATGAGAGGGAAGTGAATAGATTCAGGTTAGGTTTTCACTTTTGTAATTTCATCAAAGTTTCTGAGGAAAGATTCCCCCACACTTAAACTATTCTTTTCCTCAATAATGAAATCTCACCATTTAAAATCAGAGGGAACCAATGTTATCAATATTAAAATTTCAATGCAATATGATAAAAAAATCATCAATATCAAATAAAATTTTCAAATTCCCCAAAAAATATCAATTTAATTTCCAATTTTTTGAAGAAACGATCAATTCATGCATTTTTCTTTTACCCTTTTAGAAATTATGGAACTTATCCATTTAACCATTAAAGGTCTTAAATTTATTATTATTAAACATGAAAAATCATGATATAAATCACATTTCAATATTTTCTCTCATAACTCATGATACAATTCAAATAGAGTTATGATCATATCATGATAACATGATACATATCCATAAGCTTTTAAAATTACTACTTTCTCAACTTTATAAATACAAAAAGAACATAAAATCATGTGGACCTGTAATTAAGGTTCTAATGACTCTAAGGGTTATGGTTAGTAGGATTGAATGTTTAAAAAATAAATATCAAGGTGGAGGTTTAACTCATAAATATTAAAGTATGATATTCATATTAAAAAGGTTCAATGACATTCTTCCCTTAAAATTGTAACAACTCCTAACATTCCCCAAGTCTCAAATAAAGATCATGATCTGTATAAGTATAATAAATGATTTGTGACCTCCCTTGAATATTTTTTGTTTACTTTTATTATTTTTTTTTCTTTTTAAAATAACCTTTTCCATTATTTTATTTTTTTTAAAGTTATGATTTAGAAAAAACCTCACATCCACCACCTAACCATGTTTGATAGAAATCACGGGTCTAGTAATGGTGATTTTTGGTTTACCCAAATGAAACCCAATTTTTAGCATTTTTTTGTTCTTTTTTTAATTTTTATTTTTTTTATATTCAAGAGGGGAAAAACAATAGAGTATAATGAATGATTTCACATCCTCTTACAATTCCCACAATAAGCACCCCAACACTTATTCCATACATTGTAAATCATCCCATTTACCATGATTCCCTCTACCCTCAAACATCAACTTTAAAATATCATTCAATTACTAAGATTAGGGTAGGAATGGATAATAATGTCATGAAATGTGGATAATCCATAATAAGGTTATTCATTGTCTCTATGGGATAAATACTTATTGATATAAAAGTGGTATTTTTAGGAGATGAATATTTTAGAAGACTGTATCGATCATTTTAATTTTTTTTTCACATCCACTACATTGAAAAGTTAAAATACAAGTTCTAGTAGGTGGAATGTCGAATGATTACTCAAGAAATATACTCAAGATAAAATAGTAATTACTTAGTCTTGAAATCCTATCGATAATGGGAAATATGATTTGGTAAAATCACTCAAGGCGTGAGTAATAACAATAAATCAATTCAAATAAATTTCAGAAAATCAAGCATGATAAATGGTTGGGAAATTTAATTTACATGAATCAATTAATTCCTTCAAATAATGAGTTCTAATTTCAATATCCATTCATTAAATTGAAATTTCAATTATCCATTTTACTCATTTAATCATATCAAAATTTAAATATAAAGCATGGCATAGTAGGATTCCTAAGAAACTTATCTCTCCTAGATTAGTCAATTATATCATAATACAAGGGTGGGAATGGAATTTTATCTTTAAAGCTCAATATAATGCAGAGAGTTTAAATGATAATCATAAAAAGTGAACTCCACTTTGAAATAAATCTTTTTGTCTCCTTCCTCTTCTTATTAGGACTACCTTGTGTTTTACTTCCATAATGGTTCTTTAATAATAAGAACCACTCATACTAGTGTAAGAACCATTCCATTAATGATCAAATGGGTTCTGTAAGAGGTAACTATATTGAAAATCCTATGAAAATAGTGAAACTATGGCTGCCTCTTGAAAGTGCCTTTGGTTAATGTTGTTGGATTGACCTCACCTCATGAGAAGAAATTAGTATATGAGTCATAGAAGTTTGAGCTCCTCTATTGGTTCTTTATGAAAACATACATGGAAATTATTTATCCTTTTCCCATTTATAGATAATGGGTTTCATCCTTTTTTAATGACCTAAATGGAACCAAAAGGATATACATTAGTAATATTAAAAGGCCCTTCCCACCTGGAATGAATCTTAAATAGAATTAACTATAGTCTAGAATTGTAGATTAGAACATGTTCTCCAGGTTTAATGGTCTTTGGATGAATGATTTTTTCATGTACCGCCCTGGTTATTTATTTTTAAATCAACAAAATTTTAAAATATTATCTTCTGATTTCTTTGAGATCCTATAACTGTGGTTTTCTCTCCTTCCCAACACTCTCCAAATCCAAATTCACCTTTTTCACATCCCAGTATTCTTGGGTCTCCAATTCCACCATTAAGTGACAGTATTTTCCATAAATCATCACATATTGGAACATACTAATGGGAGTCTTATATGATGTATGGTATGCCCATAAAGCGTCTTTAAGCCTTTGGCTCTAATATTTTCAGTTCGGTTTGACTTTTATCTCCAAAATTCATTTAATCTCACTATTTGATACTTCAGCTTGGCCATTTTTTGGGAGATAGTAAGGTTTGAATGTTTTGTGGTGGACCCTATATTTCACCAGCATAGCCTCCATTCTTCTATTTAAGAAATTTCTCCCTTGGTCTCTGATGATGGTCTTGTCACTTAGAACCGAAAAAAAATGTTTACCCTGAAAAAATCACACATAAAATTTTCATCATTATTTTTGGTGGATTTGGCTTCCACCCATTTTGAGACATAATTTACAAAAATTAAAATATAGGATTTCTCAAAATACATGGGAAAGGGTCCCATAAAATCACTACCCTAAATATAAAATATTTCACAAAAAATGATGGGGTTTTAGGGAATTTATTTCCTTATTGAAATGTTTTTAGAAATCTGACACTTTTCACATTTTTTACCAAAAATTCATCAGTATATTAAAACAAGTTAGGCTAGTAGATTCCACATTCCAAAACTTTTCTAGTAGTTATTTGAGGACCTAATGTCCTCTAAAGGTAAATTTATGGAGAAATTAAAAAAAAATAGATTCTATTTCACTTTCCAGAATACATATTCTTATGACTTGATCATTGAAAATTTTCCAGATAAAGTGAACCCCCAGATATAGAATATTGATTCAGCCATAAGTTTATGTTTTTTATGGGAGTTATAATAAGAAGGTACCTGATATGTTTATAGATAATTTAATCTGTCAGCATAAAATGGTACTTCATCCTATATAATGTTGATATTCTCTCTGGGTATGTGATTATTGAGTGGGTTCAGCTCTGTAGCTTCTATCTTAGTAGTGGTGGGTAGCCTACAGAGGTGATCTTCCACATAGTTTGAAGCTCCCTTTTTTTCTTTAATCTTCAAATTGAACTCCTGAAAGAGTATTATCCATCTCACTAGCCTCGGTTTGGCATTATCATTCTTCATAAAATACCTGAGTGTTCTGTGGTCAAAAAATACCTCTACTTTAGTTCCAATAAAATATTACCTGAATTTATCTAATGTATAGAAAATTGAAAGAAACCCCTTTTCATTTGTTGTGTAGTTGACTTGAGTGGAATCTAGGTTTCTTTAAGAATAGGCTATGACTTGGGGTTATCCTTCAATTCATTGGGAAATAAAATAAACAATATCTTGATTTGATAGATTACAAAGTAACTCAAATCGATGTTCCTAATTTGGGGGCTTCATTATTGGTGGGGTAATCAAGTTCTTCTTTAGCTCCTCAAATTCCATCATGAAAGTATAATTAAAAACAAATTCATCCTCTTTTAAGAGAAATCTTGAGAGTTGAAGAAAACCCATACTAAAATCTTTGATGAATCTCCTTTAAAATCATATATTCCATATAATTTTTATGGAAAAAAATTAATCACTTCAATTTTAGATTTATCCACATCAATTCCCTTTTTTGAAATGATATGTCTAAGAACATTTACTTTTTCAACCATGAAGTGACACTTTATAAATTTTAAAACCAAATCTTTTCTCTATACATGTTTTCAAAACATTATCAATATTTCCCATGAAATGATCAACTGAATTCCAAAAATAGTAAATTCATTAAGAAATACATCCATGAAGTCTTCTTTGTGATCAGAAAAAATGCTTACCTACACTATTGAAATGTACCAGGTCAATTTCACAAAATTAAATGAATCATCTTGTATGAAAAGTTCCCTAAAGTAAAGGCGAAGGATTTATTCTCTTGTTATTATAGGGAACTCCGAATATGAAAATATCCAAAAAATCCAGCTAAAAAGCAATAATGTGTTCTACCTTCTAGATTTTCTAACATCTGATCAATGAATGGGATTGGGAAATGTTCTTTTCAGGTGACTTAATTTAGTCTTCTATAATCAATGCACACCCTCTAATTGTTCTGGACTCTCATGGGAATTAATTAATTTTTCTAATTTTGTACAATGGTCAACCCTATTTTCTTTGGAACCACATGGATAGGGATGACCCAATGAGATCCATAAATTGGGTAAATTATATTGACTGCCAAATTTTTTTTAACTTAATTATTTATAACTTCTATACGGGTGGGTTTTAGTCTCCTATTGGGACACCTAATAGGATGATTTTCTTCATC
Organism: Viscum album; assembly: GCA_963277665.1. Taxonomy (NCBI): domain Eukaryota; kingdom Viridiplantae; phylum Streptophyta; class Magnoliopsida; order Santalales; family Viscaceae; genus Viscum; species Viscum album. The sequence goes on along the minus strand of OY728153.1, from coordinate 564,079,244 downwards.
TAAAAAGATTCCATGTGAGAAGACCATGGGTTTGATCCCAGGTATATCACCTAGACTCTATCCTATGGCTTAGTAATTTCTTTTTAGAAGGACAATCAAATTTTTCTATTGGGTCCCAGATAGATTATTGGAATTGATCATAGGAAAATTCTCTCCCTCTAATAGATACACATCTTTCAAATCACATGGGAGGGGTTTTAATTCAAGACTTGGTGGGTGTTCTATGGATGAAAATGAGTTAAACTCTCCTATATCAAAATCTGTTAATCCCTTGAAAATGGTATCATATCAGTTTCTTCCATCAAATTATCAATGAATTCAGAGGTGATTTTGGAATTTTCAGATTTTTTATTACTCACTCATCCAATGATGTGTTCTTATAAATATAGGAATTCTTGAATCATACCTGAGTCTTTGATGTGATCAGTAACTTCTCCATGAGAAATTTCAATGAGGGAATTGTTGTTTGAAGAGTTTATTTTTGAGTCAAAGACATTAATGTTCACCTTGATATCTCATAGATCCATGGTTAGGGTTCCTTGATGAACATTGATGATTATCTTGTATATTTTTAGGAATTTTCTTCCCAAAATTATTGGTGAATGTCCTGGTGAATCACCTTCCTCCTTATTGAGTATTAAAATTATACTGAAAAAAATGGGTCCCTTTACTCCCCCCAGCACATCTTCCACAACTCCGACTGGAAAAATAGTGGATCTATTTTCTAATTGGATGAACAATATTTTGGTATTCAGTTCACCTACTTTAATATATGATAAAACAAAATTAGACATTACATTTATGGAAGCAGCAAGACACACAAAGAATCAGAAAAAATTTAAGAAACCATTGTATAATGAATAGAAAATTTTCTTAGATCTTAATATTTTATGGGTAACTGTGGGGTGATCACAGTGTAGACACTCCTTCCAAAGTTGATTCTTCCATCCACATCTCTCATATTTCTCTTGGTGCATATTTCTTTCATAAAATTTGCATATTTTTATATTTGGAGGATTTCTTTGAGTAAGGGAATGTTGATTTCAACCTTTCCAAAGGTTTCTTAGATCTATTTTTGAAGTTTTTCCTATTCATCCTTTGATGATAGAGCTTGTACATATGGGAATAGTACCTTTTTTTCTCATTTCTCTATTTTTTCATTTTCAGTTGTGTTTCTACATTCTTCTTGGGGTGGATAAGTTTCTCTTTAGGTTTTTGTTTGGACTCATCCAACTTACTTGGCTTAGGTGGTGGAATCTCCTTACCACTTCAAGTTGTGATTGTACTGAAATTATCCTTTGGATTAGGGAAAGTTTTTTCTAGGAGTTTTTCTTGATTCCTAGTTAAAAGATTCATAATTCTATCAAACTTGTTGTCCATATTTTTCACTATCTTCTTCAACTCTTCAATATCCATTTCATGGTGGTAATTCTGAGAACATGTTAGAGGCTGTTAAAAATTATTTCATTTAAAAGTTGGTGGTTGATAAGTTTGGTATTGCTAGAATGGATTCTTTTATAGTGTCTAGATATAAACTTTCTATTGAAAGGGTGGTCTGTCTTGGTTCTATTAACCTCTGAATCCTTGTTGGGATTGACCTTCTCTCTGTTGTAGATTTTGTGGGAATTGTCTTTGTTGAAATGTAGCTGCATAGCTTTTTATATCCAGTATCATAGCACATTGATTAGTGTAATGATTGGGTGATGAACATAATCTACATACATGTGGTGTAGATGGTCACTCACTCAATTTCTTAACGTCCTTTTTCTCACAAGTCTTGTTAGTTCTTGAATTTGGTTTGTAGGAAAAGTGATGATTCAGAAGCCTCTACATCATGTATAACTCTTGTACCAAAGCTTCTTGCCCCGAATTGTGGTGAATTATAGGAAATCTTCTCGATCAGTGTATGGTATTTTGAAGGTTATTTTTCAATAAAATCTCTTCTAAAGGATTCATCCAAAAAGTTCATGTAACACCCCAACCCTGGTTTCCCATAGTCGGTGAATTATTACATAACATTTCCATGATCACAAGAGATCAAGTCTCTAAGGACCAATTAGTTTAGTATCCTTGGAAATAATAGATACATATATAAGTTTTACATTACATCATTAATTAAAACAACAACAAAAATTTTCCCCTTTGAACACACTTATATCCATTAGCTTATCCTTGTAGTTCAACCATAAAATACTTCTTCACATCCTCAGAAAAAATAAAACAAAGAAAGGGGTGAGCTTAGATGCTCAGTAAAGATAACAATATAGAGGAAACTTTCATAAAAAAGTATAAACATTTAAGGAAATGTATAAGTCTAAAAAAATTCTTTTAAACTTAAACATTAGTATAATATTGCAAATATAAATCAAATAATTCCATTTAACTATTCAGATGGATATTCTACTAGTCGAATAATAACATGTAATATCAATATCCAATTTCATAATTGTGGAATTCATAATTCCAGACATAATAACCACATAGTGAAGTCCTCGTGCCAAGAATAAAAATAATATTTTTTCAAGGCATTGTTCCAAGACACTAGTTTGTCTCATGAGACCAACCGGTGCATCAAGAAGCTATAGTGGGATCCACCCATTACTTACTAAGTCCAATGCATCCTTAATTTGAAAATATTGAAACATTACATAAACATTCATATTAAAATTAGCATATTAAATGTTAATAAATTAACCATAAACCATGAATGGTATAAGAATGAAACATCCACAGTAAAACATATCACAAACCCTTCAACGCAATATGGAAGATTGTATCATAATAAATCAACTTCAAACAAGTGTAAAATCCATCAAAGGATGTTGACATAGATAAAATCAAAACTATTTGAGATAAATATCTCTTTTTATTTTGAAAATCATTTAAAAGTAACATAATTATAAAAGAAAAAAATTATTTTGAAAAAATTATTATAAGCTTTTAAGGTAACCTTCGATGATGTTATAATGGTGGAAAATAGTTGCACCTGCCGTATAAGTTAAAAAATAAATTCTTACCTTAATTTTTCGAAAAGGACATAAAGTACCTTGTTTGGAAAGAGATGGAAAGATTCCTTTCAACACATTTTATAGATGGTCAAACAAGGGTATAAATGATTTTAACCCATATTCTAGGAAATAGTAAAAACTTTTTGAAATACATTTTTATGAAACACAGATGTGGATGATAAAGAAGTCCCAGTAAATAATTACATATAAACAACCTCGGATAAATAAAGAGATTGTATAATTAACCCTTACCATGTACATTTCCTGGATCGAGGGTACGTTAACCTCCTTTATAATATTTAAATAATTGTTATTAAATTATAAAAGAACAATATACATAAATAGGATATCATATATTATCTTTTAACATTTCTTTGTTAATAATATTTCAGTAGTATCATCGTTTCAGGTTTTAACTGATTCATTTTCCTTTATATGTTTTTTTACATAAGTCATGTTTTTTATGGATAGTATGTATTTGATTCATATCCAGAATGATATAAATTTATTAAAAATTATTTTTTTAATCATAAAATTAAAATTATTCTTGAATGGTTACGATAGGGAAATGAATCATATCGTGTTCTTGGAGACGCTAATTCGTACGTACGCAAGAGCGACAATATCATTCTTTTGATGGTGGAATAGTATGTCATCGGATGTTATATCATATATACATAATCATTAACATGTTATATTTATTATCTATATCAATTATACTCATTATTATACCCATCCAAAATAATTAAATGTTGAATAACAAACTACACCACAACGTGGAGACGGTAACCGTACGTACGCATGTATGGTGACTTTGTCATTCATAGGATGGATAGAATAATGAATATGGTTTTAAAATATTTATAATAACATCAAAGTATGTATAAGGTATTTGAGTTATTATTTTGGTATGGAAACAACAAAAAAAGATGAAGTGGAAGAAGAAAAGATCTTTGAAAGAGGTGATGAAATTATTACCTCTTCTTCGGGTGATTCCTTTTGATTTGATCAAAAGGGCTCCGTAGGTTGAATTTATGATCAAGTTAAGGCCTCTAGGTTTAAGTGAGGGTAGTTTGAAATATATTTGAGCATGATTTGGCCAAGTCAAATGTCTTTGGAGGTGTGATTTTGAGAGAAGGGAAAGTACCCTTTTATAAGAGAGGTGATTGTCACTTTAGGAAAACCTTGAAATATTAGTTTATTATACAATCATATTCGGTATATAATAGATCCAAAAGAAGTTATTTAGAGGATAATGTGGGGAGGGGTCGAAAAACACTCAACCAATAGGTTTTTAGATAGTTTTAGATCACTATATTAACCTTATCTTTTAAATTTATCTCTTAGTTAAATAGTTTAACTTTTAACATGTATTCTTTTATTATTATAATAAATGGTAAATAAACATACTATAAAGATCCAATAGAACCCCATGGGGTTCATTATTGACATATATAACCTTATATAAGTCCTTTGTACATACCTTATATTTTTAGGAATATTATATCATTTAATAATATGATATTTATTTTAAAAACTCATTTATGTCAATTTTGACACTATTTGGTATTTTGTTCTGGTGAAAGTCGTAACAACTTTATCACTTAGAAATAAATTTATTTAATAAACGCTAACACGTCATATTAACCTATAAAATTCTTGTAACACATAAAAGGTCTAAATTTTGATATATTTTAATATTTATAATTTCAATTATTTTAATCGTTCAATAATAAGGTAATTACTACATCATCATTGTGTCATAAAAATTTTAATTATTTAATTCCTAATTTTTTTAACTAAAATACCATTATATAGGAAATCTATTCATATTTATAATTAATATTTATAGTCAAATTTATCTTATGTATAATGGTATATTTAAAATGATTTAGTTATTAAAAGTTTAATTTAACACTTTTAACTCTTCTTTAAAAAAATAATAATAAATTTCCAAATCTAATCCAAGAGGACCAAGAGGATCATATTTTATTCCTAAGGTTGATTTTGGTCGAAATATACTTATCCAATAGAATTATTACATGTGTTAGGGTAATTATAATATCATTTTTACCTTTAATTACCCTATTTACTTTTAACCATGGGAAATAAAATTTAAAAGTCACTATTTACCAAAAATTATTCTCATCCCATTGAAAAAAATTTACTTACTGATTTCAACCTTGTATCTTGGATTTTAGAAATTAAATTCACAAAAGTGGTAAAATTTCATTTTATGCAAATTTTCAAATGTGCCTAGATGTTGGGTAAAAGATGTTAAAAAGTTCAGTAAAATTTTATACATCAAATCTTATTATAAAATGGATCCAATGAATTACATTAAACTAATATAGGTATTATGTATCTATTTTTAATTAAAATAAATTTAAATAAAATAAAGAATTATTTAAATAAAAAGTCGGTTTTAAACAATAACTTTGTGTTTTCCACTATTAATCAGAAATTGAAGTTTTTCAGAAAAATACCAAAAATTCACCCTAAGATAATTTTGATATCCCAAATCCAAAAATGAATTCCATTTTGAAAAATAAAATTTATAAAATTTCAAAAAGATGGTATTACTATTCATAACAGCTAGTTTGATTGGCCATAGTGTGCTAGAACTCGAAGTTGTGTACAAAACAAGCTATTGTATTATTCAATGGGAAACATACCGTGGAAGCTTGGGGTGTTACATTTTTTCCTCCTTAAAATAATTTTTTCCTGAAAATTTCTAGAATATTAATGCATAAAAAGATTTGGGTGGTTCTTCATCATAATATCCTCGGGTTCCCATGTTGCCTCTTCCATCTTATGGTTTCTCAATAGAAATTTTACCAGATGAGTCGTCCGGTTTCTCATCACTTGTTCTCGAGTATCAAAAATCTTATTAAGGTCTTCACAATAAGACAGACCGGGTTCCAGTTGTCTTTCTTCATCGTTGAGTACATGCATTGAGTCAGACATGTATTTTCTCAACATTGATACATGTAATAAATCATTAACTTTGGAGATACTTGGTGTAATTTTCAAATGTTAAGCTAAAACTCCAATTCGTTCTATAATTTCTAAAGGTCCGATGTACCTAGGACTTAATTTACCCTTCTTACCGAATCGTATGAAACCCTTCCATGGAGATACCTTCAAGAAAACATGATCTCCTACATGAAATTCAAAATCCTTCCTTCGGTTATTAGCATTGCTATTTTTCTTACTTTGAGATTCTTCGATGTTGGTTTGGATAATCTTCACCTTTTCCATTGTTTACTAGACAAGTTCTGGGCCTACGTGTTTTCATTCACAAACATCATCCCAACAAGTTGGTGTGTGACATATCTTTCCATATAATCCTTCATATGGTTCCATCTGAATACTTGAATAGAAACTATTATTATATGAATATTCTACCAGAGGTAAATATTTATCACAAATACCTTGAAAGTCAAGTGAGCAAGATCTCAACATGTCTTCTAAGGATTAAATTGTATGTTCTGATTATCAATCAGTTTGAGGGTGTTAGGTAGTGCTCAAATGATGTTTAGTATCTTGGGACTTCTGAATACTTTTCCATAATCTTGATGTAACATGGGGATCATGATCAGAAACAATCTATAGGGGAACTCCATGAATTCTTACAACCTCATTAATATAATGTCTTGCTTAACGTTCAAGTGTTAAATCTTCTCTTAGAGAAATAAAATGTGCTGACTTGGTAAGATGATCAACAATGACCCATATTGCACCATTCATTCTAGGAGACTTTGGTAGCCCCATGACAAAGTCCATATTAATATCATCCCATTTCCACTTAGGTATGGGAATAGGTTGCATGACTCCTCTAGGATGTGGTCTTCCAGCCTTCACTTGTTGATAAATCATACATATTGACACATAATCAGCAATATCCCTCTTCATGTTGTCTCACAAAAAATTTTCCTTCAAATATCTATACATCCTAGTGCTACTAGAGTGTATAGAGAAATTGGAGCTATGAGCATCATCCAAGAATTTCCATTTTAGATTAGGTATGTCAAGAACACAAAGTCTCTTCCCAAATTTAAAAATTTCATCTTCATATGTGAATTCGATCAATCTCCCAACATTCAAAACATTAATTTTCTTCTAAAACTCATCATCATCAGTCTGAGAACTTTTTATCCTTTATAGTAAAGATGTTTTGGAAACCATTTGAAAAATTATTGATGTTTTACCTTCCATGAGTCTTCCCATATCCATCTTTACTAGATCCATGAACATAGGATCCATTTAAACTCTCATCTTGTTCAAAACTACCTGATACATTCTTCTTGGAGTATCTTTCACCTTATTTTCCTTCTTTGGGTGGTATTGTATAGTACAGTCATAATATTTGAGTAGTTCAAGCCATAATCTTTGCCTCAAGTTGAGTTATTTTTGTGAGAAAATATACTTCAAAATATTATGATCGGTATAAATCTAAAATTTCTCACTATATAGATAGTGTCTCTATATCTTCAAAGTAAATATTATAGCTACTAAATTAATATCATGAGTTGGATAGTTTTGTTCATGAATTTTTAGTTTTCATGATGCATAGGCAATAACTCTATCATTCTTCATAAGGACAAAACCAAGTCCTTTCTTTGAAGAAAAACTATAAAAAACAAACCCATCATACCTTGATGGTAGAGTCAATATAAAATCATTGACTAATATTCTCTTCAGTTCATCAAATAATTATTCACACTCTTTTTTCCAAACAAATTTAACCCCTTTACATGTGATCTTGTTTAATGGGTTAGACAGTCAGAAAAAATTCTAGACGAAGCGCCCATAATAACCTGCTAAACCAATAAAACTGCGTACCTCAGTTATACTCGTCGGTACTGGCCATTCTTGGATTGCCTTGTTCATTGAAGGATCATAAGAGATTCCATCCTTGGAGAAAATATAGCCAAGAAAAAAAATTCGGAAGCCAGAATTCAAATTTTCTAAACTTCCCATATAATTCATTTCATCTGAGGGTTTTCAGAATAGTGCGCAAGTGGTTTTCATGATCTTCACAAATTTTTAAGTATACTGAGATATCATCAATAAATACCACTACGAAGTCATTAAAATATTCCTTTAAAACTAAATTCCTTAGATCCATGAAGATAAGGGGTGCATTAGTCAGTCCAAAAGGCATTACTGTAAACTCATAATACCTGTACCTGGTTCGAAATGTTGTCTTTGGAATGTCTTCCTTCTTCACGCACAATTGATAATATCCAGATAAAAGATCAATATTTGAAAAATATTGTGCTCCATGAAGTTTATCTAATAAATCTTCAATGTGAGGTAAGGGATACTTGTTCTTTATTTCTATTTCATTGATCTCCCTGTATTCAATGCACAACCTCATAGATCCATCTTTCTTCTTAACAAAACGAATAGGGGCTCCCCATGGAGAAACACTAGGGGGAATAAATACGTTATTACTCAAATCCTCTAGTTTTTTCTTTAGTTCCACTAATTCTACAACGACCATTATATAATGGGTCTTTGATATGGGACTTGAACCAGGAATTAAATCAGTGGAAAATTCAATTTCTCATTCTGGAGGATGTCCTAGTAAATTCTTTAGAAACACATCAACATATTCTTGCACAATAGGTACTTTCTCTATTTGAACATTATTTTCCTCACCCATATTTATTTCACTCTCTTCCTCCCCAATAATTTATTTTAGTAAAGCTATATGGGGTGGATCTAGATAAGAATCAAATGTGGCGTTTCTACTCTAAATATAAGGTACTCTTTATCATAAACGAAAATTGTAACCTCCTTATTATAGTAAATTTCCGCATCATGGTCCGAAATCCAATACATATTGAGGGTTATATCAAATTCAATCATGGGAATGAAAATGAGATTAGCAGATGTATAAATTTTTATGCCCTAATGTGAACTGATTCACAAAACTTTATTGCAATGATACTTCTCCTATGATTTTTTACTGAAAACTCTCTTGTTAAATCAAATTTGAAATATCCAATTTTCTTAGAAAATTATAATTATATGAACCACTTCAATGATATTGAATCAAATAAAGCATTGGGTAAATTAGAGGAAACCATTAAATTATTTTCCACCACATCCTTCGGAGCATCAACATTTGAAATAGTAATCACATAAGCTTGGCCCTTCTCCCTTGTCCTTTTCTGAGGTAAGTTTCCTTGGATCTTTTGAAAATCATTTTCATAATTCCCCATTTCACTACAATTGTATCATTCAACCTTGATAGCCTCTTTATTCCCTTTGCAATCATGAGCTTGGTGGACTTATTATCCACACTTGTAACAGACTCTCATTCCCTTAAGGCGAGTACCTGGGTGTTTCTTCCCACATTTACTACAGGATGGAAATTCAACTTTTCTATTCATCCATTTACTTCAATTTCCAGTGTGTTCAGTAGATCTATTCTTCTATTTCTTTGCTTTGAAGTTGTATGACTTAGAGAATTCATTTTCTGTCTTGATAGCACATGAGACTATATCTTCGTAAGACAAGAAGGATTATGAGACTAATACTCCATGAAGAAATTGTTTTAAACCATAAAATAATCAATCAATTTTACTCCTTGGGTTGCATATATAATCATCTGTAATCCTTGATAACCATGTAATGTTAGCCTCATACTTTGCGACATTCTCATCCTCCTTTTTCCTTAGACTCATAAATTGCCTTTCCATATCCACTCGATGGTCATGAGGAAAGTATATTTCTAAGAAAAATTATTTGAAATCCCTCCATTCCATAAATGATATCACTTCATCCTCCTTTGTGTTTGGAATTAATGACCACCATTGATCTGCATATCCAGTGAGGCGATAAACATCCATGAAAACTTTTTCCCTTTCGCTACTCCCCAAAGCATGAAATATTTTCTCTAAGGAACCAATCCATTTCTCAGATACAAATGGATTTGTAGTCCCATTGAATATTGGTGGTTGTTTCCTCATGAAGCGGTCTAACATTGATCCTATACGTTGTGGATCAGGGTGCTCTATATAGGTAAGGTTATTATTCATAACCTGAGTGAGTTGTCCCATTATGGTGATAAGCTGATCAGCACTGGTTGCATCACCATCTCCACTATAATTATATTGAGTAGGAGGGAAATCCCTACATGGATTATGTGCATTGATATGTTTTCAATTCCTTCCACTAGGCTTCATTTCTAAACAATGGCATACACTAGATTAGTTTATGAATCACAATACATAATTCCAAACTAGAAAAATACCTAACATAAATTGAACAGTTTATGCATATAATCCCTAATCATAAAAAATATTTTCTTTGATAAGTATATACTCATAAATCCTTCATAATGGATTGTAAATAAAATTTGAATTAACATAAGCATATCTCCCGGGAGTGTCATAATGAAGAGTGCATCAAGGTCCATTGTCGTGTACCAGGATACCCCGGTTCAAACCCAAAATTCCTTGTCAGAGTTTTCACTCCTAGGTACATTTGTGCCAGAGCCGCCTCTACCTAATTGTATCTAGATATTGATGTATTTCTTGGAAAAATCACTTAATCTATACATTACCAAAATTTTAGTAATTTCTTCTATACTAATCCTAAAAATCTAACTTAGGGTAATGTTATCTAATCAGAGTTTTTCTATATCTAGTTTCCAAATTTTTTACTAAAATTCCTCTGATACCAAATTTAACACCCTAGCCCTAGTTACCCAGAGTCGGTTCATTATTACATAACATTGGCATGATCACAAGATATCAAGTCTCGAAAGTACGATTAGTTTAGTAACTTTGTAAATACTAAATGCATACATAAATTTTACATTACATCATGAAATAAAAAAACAACAACATTTTGTCCCCTTTGAACACACTTATATCCCTTATCATATCCCTAAAGGTAAACCATAAAATACATCTTAACATCTTGGGAAAAAATAAAACATATAAAGGGGTGAGATCAGATGCTCAGTAAGGATAAAAATAAAGCAGAAACCTTCATAAATATGCATAAACATTTAATTGAATGAATAAGACTAAAACAAAAGCCTTTTAAACATAAATTTCACAATAGTATGGAAAATATAAATAAAATAATTCCATTTAATTATTTTCATGGATATTATACTATTCAAATAATCACATTTAATTTCAATATCCAATTTTATAATGATGGAATGCATAATGTCGTACATCATAACCACATAGTGAAGGCCTCGTGCCAAGACTAAAAGTAATATTTTGTCAAGGCCTTGTGTAAAGACACTAGTCTGTCTCATGAGACCTAATAATGAATCGAGGAGCTATAGCGGGCTCCACCTGTCACTTACTAAGTCCAATGCATTCCACATATTAAAAGATTAACACTTAACAAAAATATTCGTATTAAAACTAGCATATGAAATGTTAATAATTTAACCATAAACCATGAATGGTATAAAAATAACACATCTAGAGTCAAACATATCCTAAAACCTTAAATACAACATGGAAGATTGTATCATAATAAATCAACTTCAAACAAGTTTAAAATCCATCAAAGGATGTTGAAATAGATGAAATCAAAACTATTTGAGAGAAATATCTATTTTTATTTTGAAAATCATTTAAAAGTCACATAATTATAAAAGAAAACATTTATTTTGAAAATCTTTTTACAATATTGTAAGTGAATATTTGATGATGATAAAATGGCAGAAAATAGCCGCACTCATTGTGAAAGTTAAAAAATACATTCTTACAATAATTTTTCGAAAAGGTCATAAAGTACCTTGTTTGGAAAACAATAGAATGATTCCTTTCAAAACATTTTATAGATGGTAAAACAAGGGTATAAATGAATTTAAAACATATTCTAGGAAATATTTAAAATGTTTTGAAATACATTTTTATGAATCACAGATGTGGATGATGAAGAAGTCCCAATAGATACTTACATATAAACAACCTCGGATAAGTAAAGAGATTGTAAAATTAACCCTTACGTTGTACTTTTCCTTGATCGAGGATATGTTAAACTCTTGTATAATAGTTAAATCATTGTTATTAAATTATTCAATAACCATTTACAAAAATATGATATCATATATGATCTTCTAATATTACTTTTTTAATAATTATAATCATTATTATACCCATCTAAAATAATTAAGTGTTGAATAACAAACTACACCATGACGTGGAGACGATGAGTCGTACGTATGCACGTATGGTGACTTTTTCATTAATAGGATGGATAGAATAATGAATATGGTTGTAACATATTTATAATATCATCACAGTATATAGAAGGTACTGGATTTATTATTTTGGTATGGAAAAAACAAAGAAAGAGGAAGTGGAAGAAGAACAAAACTTTGAAAGAGGTGATTAAATTATTACCTCTTCTTCGGGTGCTTCCTTTTGATTGGATCAAAAGGGGTTAATAGGTTGGCTTTATTATCATATTAAGGCCTCTATGATGAAGTTAGGGTAGTTGTGAGGATATTAAAGTAGGGGTTGGTTGATAAAAATGGCTTTGGAGATTTTATTTTGAGAAAAGGGGAAGTACCCTTTTATAAGAGAGGCGAGGGTCACTTTAGGAAAACCTTGAAATATTAGTTTATTATACAATAATATCCGGCTTATAAAGGCTCCAAAAGGATTTATTTTGAGGATAGGGTGGGGATGGATCGAAAAAAATCCAACCAATAGGTTTTTAACAGGTTAAGGTCACCATATTAATCTTATCTTTTAGATTTAACTTTTAGTTAAATAGTTTAACTTTTATCATGTATTCTTGTATTATTATAATAAATGGTTAATGAACATACTATAAAGATCCAAGAGAGCCCCATGTGGTTCATTATTGACATATATATCCTTATATAATTCTTTTGTCCAAATGTTAAATTTTTAGGAATATTAAATCATTTAATAATATAGTATTTATTTTAAAAACTCTTTTATGTCAATTTTGACAATATTTGGTTTTTTGTTTTTTTGAAATTCATAAAAACTTTATCAATTCGAACTAAATTTATTTAATCAAACCTAAAATTTCATATTAACCTATAAAATTCGTGCAATACATCAAAAGACTAAATTTATAAATATTTTAATATTTATAATATAAATTATTTTAATCTTTAAATAATAAGGAAAATTACTACATCATTGTGTCATAAATAAATTTAATTATTTAGCGTCTAAAAATTATAAATAAAATACCATTATGAATGAAATATTTTTAGATTTATAATGAATATTTATTGTCGAATTTATCTTGTGTATAACCCAATATTAAAAATTATTTAGTTATTAAAACAATAATTTAACACCTTTAACTCTTCTTTAAATAAAATAATAATAAATGTCCTAATCTAATCCAAGTGGACCAAAGGATCATATTTTATTCCTAATGTTTATTTTGGTCAAAATACACTTATCCAATAGAATTACGACATGTGTTAGGGTAATTATAATATCATGTTTACCTTTAATTACCCTATTTAATTTTAATCGTGGTAAATAAAATTCAAAAGTTACTATTCACCAATAATTATTTTCATCCCATGGAACCAAATTTTACTTACTAATTTCAACCGTGTCTCTTAGATTTTTTAAATACAATTCACAGAAATGGTAAAATTATGTTTTATGCAAATTTTCAAATGTTCCTAGTATGTGGGTAAAAGATGTTAAAAAGATCAATAAAATTTTATACATATAATCTTATTATAAAATGACTCCAATGAATTTAATTGAACTAATATTGGTATTATGTATCTATTTTGATTTAAAATAAATTTAAATAAAATAAATAATTATTTAAATAAAAATTCGGTTTTAAATAATAACGCAATATTTTTCATTATTCATAAAAAATTTAATGTTTTTAGAAAAATACCAAAAATTAACCCTAAGCTAATTTTGATATTCTAAATCCAAAAATAAAGTCCATTTTGAAAAATAAAATTTATAAAATTTCAAAAAGTGGGTGTTACTATTAATAGTGGCAAGCTTGATTGGTCGTGGTGTGCTAGAACTTGAAATTGCGTACATCACAAGCTATTGTATTATTCAATGGGAAATGTAAAATGGAGGCTTGGGGTGTTATAGTTCATATCATTTTCTAGAAAACCTTTTTAGAAAAATACTAATAAGTAGTGCTCCTCTACTATTTTATGTGGGAAATATTGCACTAATCTTCTTGAATCATTCCCAATAATTGTAAAGAGTCTCACCAGTAGCTTGTTGAATGGTGTATATCTCCTTCTTCATTGATATGATTTGAGAGGTTGGGAAGAACCATTGCGTGGAATTTTGTTGCAGATCATCCCAGTATATGATTTCTCTAGGTTTTAAGTTATACAACCACTCCATAGCTACTCCCTCAAGTGAAAAATGGAATTTGTTCCACTTCACTTACTCCTCCATAACTCCTCTTGGATTAAAGCTTGAACACACATAGATGAATTTGTGAATGTTTTGGTTGGGATCCTCAATTGTAGGGCCAAGAAATGTGGGTACCATAAGAATCATGTTAACATGTTACTCAAAGTAATTTTGTGTAGGCATGTTTAACCGATTCTGTTGTTTGAAAAAATATGGGGTACAAAGGTCCCTCAAGGTCTTTCATGGCACTACTAGAAAAGGGGGCATTGGAGCCCCCCAGACTCGGGCGACCGCCATTGGTGGTCGCTATAGCTCACCATTAGCGACCGCCAATGGCGGTCGCTAACCTGCCTAAAAAAATTCGGGGGGTTTCTGCCCCCCCCCCCCCCCCGCGCCCTCGATCTCCCTCGCCCTAACCCCCTCCCTCCCTCGCCGCCCTCCCTCGCGCCGCCCTCCCCTCACCCGCCGCCCGGCCTCCCCCGCCGCCCACCCTCCCCCGCCGCCCGGCCTCCCCCGCCGCCCGGCCTCCCCCGCCGCCCGCCCTCCCCCGCCGCCCGCCCTCCCCCGTCGCCTGCCATCCGGCCTCCGGCCGCCGCCCTCCGCCCTCGGGCCTCCGGCCGCCGCCCTCCGGCCTCTCGGCCCTCCCCCCCCCCCCCACCCCGGACGACACCCGCACCCCGGACAGCCCCCGGCGCGCACTCCGGACCGCCCCCCGCACCCCGGACGCCTCCCCGCACCCCGGACAGCACCCCCCCCCCCCCCCCCCGCGCACTCTGGACCGCCCCCCGCACCCCGGACGCCTCCTCTCACCCCGGACAGCCCCCCCCCCCCCCCCCCCCGCGCACTCTGGACCGCCCCCCGCACCCCAGACGCCTCCCCGCACCCCGGAAATCCCCCCCCCCCCCCTGCACTCGGACACCCCCCTCCGAACCCGGACAGTCCCCCCGCACCCCGGACAGCCCCCCCCCCCCCCCCCCCGCACTCGGACACCCCCCCTCCGAACCCGGACAGCCCCCCCGCACCCCGGACAGGCCCCCCGCACCCCGGACACCCCACCCCGCACCCCCGACAGCCCCCCTGCACCCCAGACAGCCCCCCCTCCCCCACACCCCGGACACCCCCGCACCCCGAACACCCCTGCCCGCACCCCTGACAGGCCCCCGACACCCCGGACACCCCTCCCCGCACCTCGGACAGCCCCCCCCCCCCCCCCTCGCTGCCCGTCCCCCGTCCCCTCACCGCCTCCTCTCCTCCAGCTCCCCGCCGCCGCCGCCGCCCGTCCCCTCCCTTGCCGCACCGCCTTTGGCTCCGGCTTCCCTTCGCTGCCTCCTCTCCCTCGCAGCACCGCCTTCGGCTCCCCTCCCTTTCAGGTTTGTAGCTCAATCAGGTAACATTAGCTTTCAGTTACATTATTATTTTATCAATGGTTCATAAACAAATGGTTAATATTTATTTTGAATATAGTTGATTTGAAAAATGTAAATGTAATAAGTATTGTGTAAATGTTTGTTATACAGATATTATTATGGATAAGAGTTGGATTGATCTTCCAAATCGAACGTCTAGAGAATATTTCAATGGCATTATGCAGTTTATTGACTTCACGAGAGGATTTGAAAGTGACTATATTAGTTGTCCATGTAGAAAATGTGCTAACAGATATCAATTCACACGAGATACTGTGAGGGAGCACCTTTTCGTTAATGGATTTCTGAAAAATTATAAGAGTTGGACTCGTCATGGAGAAGAATATGTTCGTTGTCAAAATACAGATGCAGCTCAGATGGATGTTGATGCAAGGATGATTGATCCAATGCATGAAATGCTTACTGAAATGGTACGTGGGTTTGATCCTGAAGGCATTGACATCCAGAATCTTGAGACCGGTGAGATAAATCTTCGCTCTGGTGCAGATCGTGATTCGAGGAGGTTTTATGAAGTACTTGATGATGCGAAAACAGAATTATATCCTGGATGTACTTCTTACAATAAACTGTCGTTTATCGTGGAGTTGTTGCATTTGAAGACTTTGAATAATTGGTCAGACACATCATTCGACATGCTTTTGGTTTTATTGAAAAAAGTTCTTCTTGTCGACGCTAAGATTCCTGAGCCGTATTACTATGCTCGTAAGTTGATAGAGAACTTAGGTTTTACATATGAGACTATAGATGCATGTGCAAACAACTGTATGTTGTTTAGAAATGAAACTGCTCATTTGGATATTTGTACGGTTTGTGGCGCTTCCAGGTGGAAAGAGAACAGGGGAAATAAGACTCATCAAAGTCAGATTGTGATACAGGGGAAACCGATTGCCGTAAAGCAAATGCGTTACTTTCCCCTTAAACCGAGGTTGAAAAGATTTTTTATGTCATCTAAAGTTTCTAATTTAATGAGATGGCATGGAGAAAGAGTTCATGAAAGTGACATGTTAACCCACCCGGCAGACTCTCATGCATGGAAGGATTTTGATAAGAAACATCCCGACTTTGCTAAAGATGTTCGTAATGTCCGATTGGGATTGGCAGCAGATGGTTTCAATCCATTCAAGTCTATGGTTGGTGCAACTCATAGCACATGGCCCGTGGTGTTGGTTCCATATAATCTTCCTCCGTGGCTTTGTATGAAGCAACAATTTATATTACTTTCCACTCTTATTGATGGACCTAAAAGTCCGGGGGATAAGATTGGTGTTTACCTTTAGCCATTGATTGATGAGTTGAATGAATTTTGGGGCGATGGTGTGATGACTTATGACTGCGAAACGAATGAAATGTTCAAACTGCATTCAGCTTTATTGTGGACAATCAATGACTTCCCAGCTTATGAAAATTTATCAGGCTGGAGTACGAAAGGGGAATTTGCTTTCCCTTGTTGCAATAAAAGTAAAAAATCTGTATGGCTTAAACATTCCAAAAAATGGGCATACATGGGTCACAGGCGTTTTCTCCCTCCCCAGCACAGGTTCAGAAAGGACGGAGTGGCATTTGATGGTTCTAGAGAGTTCATCCCAGCACCAAAGATCATGACAGGAGTCGAAATGTTATCGCAGATTGAGGAAGAAAACATCCGCACGGTATATGAAATTCAGGATTTGGTGGCTCCTCCAGTACGTAATATTCGTGCTGCGGGTAGGCAGCGCAGTCACAATTGGAAAAAGAAAAGTATTTTTTATAGTCTTCCGTATTGGAAAACTAACATGTTGAGGCATAATTTGGATGTCATGCACATTGAAAAAAATGTTTGTGATAACATATTGTGGACCATTTTAGGTGTCAGTGGAAAGTCAAAGGACCATGTTAATGCACGCCGTGATTTGGAAGAAATGGGTTTAAGGAAACAGTTGCATTTACAGTTAGCTGAGGGAAACAAGGCATATATGCCTGCTGCACAGTATTCGATGACTACAGAGGAGAAAGAGACATTTCTTTCCATTTTTAAGATGGTCAAGGTGCTTGATGGTTACTCTTCTAATATTTCAAAGTGTGTGAATCTGACGAGCAAGACATTGCAAGGGTTGAAAAGTCATGACAATCACATATTACTTCAGCAGTTGATTCCAATCGCAATTTGTGATTGTTTATCCCCCAATGTTGTTCAGCCCTTGATTGAGATGAGTAATTTTTTTAGACAGCTTTGTTTAAGAAATCAACGAATGAGTGATTTAAAAAGTTTGCAGGACCGAATTGTACTTACGCTTTGTCACTTTGAGAAACTTTTCCCCCCCTCATTTTTCGATGTTATGGTCCACTTGACAATGCACCTAACTGATGAAGTAATGGCTGCTGGTCCAGTGCAATTCAGGTGGATGTATCCTATTGAACAGTATTTGAGTACAATGAAAATATTTGTACGCAACAGAGCTCGTCCAGAGGCATCAATAGCCAATGGTTATTTGATGGATGAGTGTACTACCTTTTGTGCAGAATATCTTACGGATGTTGAAACAAAATTAGATAAGCCCTCTCGGATTCATGATGGTTCAGTTGGAGAAGGAACCACATTTGATATGGACAACATCGAGTGGATACAAGCACATCGATATATCTTGTTCAATACTCCATCAGTTTCACCATTAATGCAGTAAGTATCTTATCAATGTGCTTGTATAACTTTTACATGTTTTCTTTTCATAAGTTGATCTTTTAAACATCGCGTAATCATTTGCAGGAAACACATTAATGAGATAAAAGAAGAGAAGCATCGTGCGACTGAGTTGCAAATTCAACAATCTCATTATGCGGCATTTCATGATTGGTTCAAGGATTATGTATGTATAAATTGATTTTCATTATGAGTGAAGTATTAAACTAATTCTTTCTGCATATATTAGTATTGATTTTTATAAATTATGTAGGTTCGTAAGCTGAGGGAGTTAGGGGACCCCACACTACCTGAAGTATTTATCCAACTGGCTGAGGGTCCATCTATAACGGCTCATCGTTATAAAGCTATTGATGCTAATGGTTTTCGATTTCGCATTAAAGATGTTGACGACAAACGAGCAACACAAAATAGTGGCATCGGTTGTCCCTTTGTCGATTCTGGTTATTACTATGGTCAATTGATAGACATCATTGAAGTTGTATACACACACGGTTTGAAGTACATATTGTTAAAGTGTAATTGGGTTGATCCAGTGCGTGGATGTAAAGTCGATCAATATCAGTTTTCATTGGTGAATTTTAACTATATGTTATACAGAAATAATGAACGAGTTGAGAATGAACCTTTCATTTTGACATCACAAGCGGAACAAGTATTCTTCGTTACTTTGCCTTCGGATCCAAGTTGGCAAGTTGTTGTCAAAATGTCTCGGCGAGGAGTGTTTTTATTTGAAGAAGATGAACCTGAGACTGTTCCGTTTGTTTACCAACAACTTGATCAACATACCGTAGTTCAACGTGAAGAAGATATTTATTGGGTCAGAGCGGCTGTTGAAGGAGAAACGGTCGATTTGCATGCTTAATGAAAGGTATAATTGTTTTCCCACTATTCAGTAGAATGTCCTAGGATATCATAAATTATCTAATCATTTTATAAATCCTTATAAGTTTTAATCCTCACTTTTGTAAGTTAATTCAGTCATAAATATTTAGGTTGATTAACTTTCTGATTTTTTAAAATTCATTCACAACTAATTATTCAATCCATTTTTTGTTTGATTAACAGTTGTACAAGTTTGATTTATTAAGAACAATCCAATTTATCTTTTAAACACTTTGGACTCATTACTGATATTTTGTATGACTGCAGACATGTCAGGGGAAGAGGCAGAAAATCCACATCATCCATCTGAGGCATCTACGTCTCAGGGTCGAGGTATGTTTGAATGTCATTGTCTATATTTTTTATGTAATTGACATATATATATATATATATAACATTTGTCAATTTATATATAAAATTGTTTTCAACAGGATCAGACTCGGCTGCTTCTTCCTCTCGCAGGAGAGGCCCTGGTCGTGGCATATTATCATGGAATTCCGACACGACGATAGATGTTTCATTTGATGAGGTATTTCATCCCGTGGGACCGAATGCCCCGGCATTTATTCATCAGCTGGGTCATATCATACGTGACCCACATCGATTTCCATTGACCACGCGTGATTGGGCTTCTATCCCTCAGGACACATTAGATCGTCTATGGAGGGAGGTTCAGGTAAGAAAATAATTTTACTTTATTTTCTATTTATAAATAATACTAATATGTTTGATTATTTTCATTATAGCAAAATTTGAAAGTATGCCCTGAAGAGTTTCGGCCGGTGTGTATGAGAAAATGCCGTAAGCTGTGGAAAGATTATAAAGGCAAAGTGAAGAGGGACCACTGGATACCAAATGTGGGTGCCCTTGACATTTTGGAAAAAGTCCCGAGAGGTGTCCTCCCAGCTCAGTGGCGTGACTTGGTTGCATATTGGTCTACTGAGGGTGTTGCGGTTTGTATATTAATTATTTTGCTGTATATATATTTTCAAGAATATGTGATTTGTTTTAAATTTGAATGAATTGAATGTAGGAGGTGTCAACACGCCATTCGGAGAATCGAGCGTTGCAGGGACCAGCTCACAGGCTCGGGACTCGTCACGTGTCTCAGATCCGACATGAGGTATATATTATTCATTTTTTAATTTATTAATTAATATGGTTTTGTGTTTATATTCTTTTAATATACAGTTGCGAGGGCAAGGTGCAGCAACTGATAAAATGTCAGTGTGGATAAGGACTCGTGATCGCAATGATCCAGAGGTTGCAGCATTGATAGTAAGTGTCTGTACTTACCAATAATTACATAAATCTATATATTAACATATATATATTTATATATATTTAAATATTTCACAGGATCAATTTGAAGCTGAGTTAGAACATTTGCCAGAGGACCAGCGACAGCTTCCCATGCGACGGGATGAGATCTTTCATCGCATTATTGGTCGGGACGGGCATGGCTATAGTTTGACCTATGGAGCAGGGATTCCTCGTTCTGTAGTGTCACGTGCTGCGATTGTCGGTCCTGCTGTTGCTCATATGACACAGCAGATGTCAGATTTTGAGGCACGGTTGCGCGCTTCCGAGGAGACAAATGCGCAATTGACAGCTGAGGTTAGAGCACTGCGGGAATATGTGCGTCGAGCTGATGGTACAGGGGATCATACGACGCAGGTATATACTGTATTTATTTATTTAATTTAAATTATTTTTGTTATTAAAATATTTATAATGTTTATTTGTTGTAGGCACCTGGCCCACCAGAAGGAGGTAGCAGTGATGGCAACGCGTGACGCACCATATATTCACGAGATATGTTTTTTGTTTTTACTGGTAGGGTTGACATTGATGTACTGTATTTATTCATTTAAGTAATGCATTATTACCATCCATGGTGGTCTTTTAAATATTTTATACACATATTGAGTTTTTGATCAGATGATCTTGAATGATTCTACATTTGAAAAAGTCGAACTAATTCCAACAGATCAATAAATCTGATATTATAGATTATGTATTATTAATATATTTTTTATAAATTTCTGTATGGTATCGATAAGAAATATGTATTAATTAGATGTTATCACTTTTATTTTTCACTTTTGTAATCAATGGGATGGCCTTTGCACCCCCGGAGAACCCCCCGCACCCCCGTACTGCCCCCCGCCACCCCCGTACAGGCCCCCGCCACCCCCGTACAGCCCCCCGCACCCCCGTACAGCCCCCCGCACCCCCGTACAGCCCCCCCGCACCTCCGTACAGCCCCCCGCACCCCCGTACACCCCCCCCCCCCCCCTCGCACCCCCGTACAGCACCCCGCACCCCCGTACTGCCCCCCGCCACCCCCGTACAGGCCCCCGCCACCCCCGTACAGCCCCCCGCACCCCCGTACAGCCCCCCGAACCCCCATACAGCCCCCCGCACCCCCGTACAGCCCCCCACCACCCCCGTACAGCCCCCCGCACCCCCGTACTGCCCCTCGCCACCCCCGTACAGCCCCCCGCCACCACCGTACGGCCCCCCGCACCCCCGTACAGCCCCCCCCCCCCCCCCGCACCCCCGTACAGCCCCCCCCCCCCCCCCCCCCGCACCCCCGTACTGCCCCCCGCACCCCCGTACTGCCCCCCGCACCCCCGTACAGCCCCCCGCCACCCCCGTACAGGCCCCCGCCACCCCCGTACAGCCCCCCGCCACCCCCGTACAGCCCCCCGCCACCCCCGTACAGCCCCCAGCCACCCCCGTACAGCCCCCCGCACCCCCGTACAGCCCCTCGCACCGCCGTACAGCCCCCCCCCCCCCCCCCCCCCTCCCCCCCGCACCCCCGTACAGCCCCCCGAACCCCCGTACAGCCCCCCGCACCCTCGTACACCCCCCCCCCCCCCCCCCCGCCACCCCCGTACAGGCCCCCGCCACCCCCGTACAGCCCCCCGCCACCCCCGTACAGCCCCCCGCCACCCCCGTACAGCCCCCCGATTGTGCCGTTTTCAGCAGCGCGGCGCAGGCTGAAATGGCGCGTTGGGGGGTCAAAACCACCCGAACGACCTCTGAATGCCACGAAACCGTACGACAACATCCGGGCGTGAATTGTGAAATGGTCGGACAGACGGCACCTCATTCGGATGTGCCGTGTGACCGCGGTGGCCGGAAACGCGTTTCGGGCGCCATTAAACACCAAAACGGCGTGTGGCGGCCCAATTCGGAGCAAACGTGCTCCGAACGACCTGAAACCGCATGGGAACGATAGAAATATTATTCCTGAGATGCAGGAGGAGGCCGCACGTCCATCGGACGTGCGGTTCGCGCGGCACGTCCGATTGTGGCGTTTTCACCAGCGCTGCGCGCGCTGAAATGGCGCGTTGGGGGGTCAAAACCACCCGAACGACCTCAGAATGCCACGAAACCGTACGACAACATCCGGGGCGTGAATTGTGAAATGGTCGGCCAGACGGCACCTCATTCGGATGTGCCGTGTGACCGCGGCGGCCGGAAACGCGTTTTCGGCGCCATTAAACACCAAAACGGCGTGCGGCGGTCCAATTCGGAGCAAACGTGCTCCGAACGACCTGAAACCGCACGGGAACGATAGAAATATTATTCCTGAGATGCAGGAGGAGGCCGCACGTCCATCGGACGTGCGGTGCGCGCGGCACGTCCGATTGTGCCGTTTTCAGCAGCGCGGCGCGCGCTGAAATGACGCGCGCTGAAATGAAGCGTTGGGGGGTCAAAACCACCCGAACGACCTCCGAATGCCACGAAACCGTACGAAAACATCCGGGGCGTGAATTTTGAAATGGTCGGCCAGACGGCACCTCATTTGGAGGTGCCGTGTGACCGCGGCGGCCAGAAACGCGTTTCTGGCGCCATAAAACACCAAAACAGCGTGCGGCGGTCCAATTCGGAGCAAACGTGCTCCGAACGACCTGAAACCGCACGGGAACAATAGAAATATTATTCCTGAGATGCAGGAGGAGGCCGCATGTCCATCGGACATGCGGTGCGCGCGGCACGTCCGATTGTGCCGTTTTCAGCAGCGCGGCGCGCGCTGAAATGACGCGTTGGGGGGTCAAAACCACCCGAACGACCTCCGAATGCCACGAAACCGTACGACAACATCCGGGGCGTGAATTGTGAAATGGTCGGCCAGACGGCACCTCATTCGGATATGCCGTGTGACCGCGGCGGCCGGAAACGCGTTTCCGGCGCCATTAAACACCAAAACGGCGTGCGGCGGTCCAATTCGGAGAAAACGTGCTCCGAACGACCTGAAACCGCACGGGAACGATAGAAATATTATTCCTGAGATGCAAGAGGAAGCCGCACGTCCATCGGACGTGCGGTGCGCGCGGCACGTCCGATTGTGCCGTTTTCAGCAGCGCGGCGCGCGCTGAAATGACGCGTTGGGGGGTCAAAACCACCCGAACGACCTCCGAATGCCACGAAACCGTACGACAACATCCGGGGCGTGAATTGTGAAATGGTCGGCTAGACGGAACCTCATTCGGAGGTGCCGTGTGACCGCGGCGGCCGGAAACGCGTTTCCGGCGCCACAAAACACCAAAACGGCGTGCGGCGGTCCAATTCGGAGCAAACGTGCTCCGAACGACCTGAAACCGCACGGGAACGATAGAAATATTATTCCTGAGATGCAGGAGAAGGCCGCACGTCCATCGGACGTGCGGTGCGCGCGGCACGTCCGATTGTGCCGTTTTCAGCAGCTCGGCGCGCGCTGAAATGACGCGTTGGGGGGTCAAAACCACCCGAACGACCTCCGAATGCCACGAAACCGTACGACAACATCCGGGGAGTGAATTGTGAAATGGTCGGCCAGACGGCACCTCATTCGGAGGTGCCGTGTGACCGCGGCGGCCGGAAACGCGTTTCCGGCGCCATAAAACACCAAAACGGCGTGCGGCGGTCCAATTCGGAGAAAACGTGCTCCGAACGACCTGAAACCGCACGGGAACGATAAAAATATTATTTCTGAGATGCAGGAGGAGGCCGCACGTCCATCGGACGTGCGGTGCGCGCGGCAGGTCCGATTGTGCCGTTTTCAGCAGCGCGGCGCGCGCTGAATTGGCGCGTTGGGGGGTCAAAACCACCCGAACGACCTCTGAATGCCACGAAACCGTACGACAACATCCGGGGCGTGAATTGTGAAATGGTCGGCCAGACGGCACCTCATTCGGAGGTGTCGTGTGACCGCGGCGGCCGGAAACGCGTTTTCGGCGCCATTAAACACCAAAACGGCGTGCGGCGGTCCAATTCGGAGCAAACGTGCTCCGAACGACCTGAAACCGCACGGGAACGATATAAATATTATTCCTGAGATGCAGGAGGAGGCCGCACGTCCATCGGACGTGCGGTGCGCGCGGCACGTCTGATTGTGGCGTTTTCAGCAGTGCGGCGCGCGCTGAAATGGCGCGTTGGGGGGTCAAAACCACCCGAACGACCTCCGAATGCCACGAAACCGTACGACAACATCCGGGGCGTGAATTGTGAAATGGTCGGCCAGACGGAACCTCATTCGGATGTGCCGTGTGACCGCGGCGGCCGGAAACGCGTTTCCAGCGCCATTAAACACCAAAACGGCGTGTGGCGTTCCAATTTGGAGCAAACGTGCTCCGAACGACCTGAAATCGCACGGGAACGATAGAAATATTATTCCTGAGATGCAGGAGGAGGCCGCACGTCCATCGGACGTGCGGTTCGCGCGGCACGTCCGATTGTGGCGTTTTCAGCAGCGCGGCGCGCGCTGAAATGACACGTTGGGGGGTCAAAACCACCCGAACGACCTCCGAATGCCACGAAACCGTACGACAACATCCGGGGCGTGAATTTGAAATGTTCGGCCAGACGGCACCTCATTCGGAGGTGCCGTGTGACCGCGCCGGCCGGAAACGCGTTTCCGACGCCGCAAAACACCAAAACGGCGTGCGGCGGTCCAATTCGGAGCAAACGTGCTCCGAACGACCTGAAACCGCACTGGAACGATAGAAATATTATTCCTGAGATGCAGGAGGAGGCCGCACGTCCATCGGACGTGCGGTGGCGCGCGGCACGTCCGATTGTGCCGTTTTCAGCAGCGCGGCATGCGCTCAAATGGCGCGTTGGGGGGTCAAAACCACCCGAACGACCTCCGAATGCCACGAAACCGTACGACAACATCCGGGGCGTGAATTGTGAAATGGTCGGCCAGACGGCACCTCATTCGGAGGTGCCGTGTGACCGCGGCGGCCGGAAACGCGTTTCCGGCGCCATAAAACACCAAAATGGCGTGCGGCGGTCCCATTCGGAGCAAACGTGCTCCGAACGACCTGAAACCGCACGGGAACGATAGAAATATTATTCCTGAGATGCAGGAGGAGGCCGCACGTCCATCGGACGTGCGGTTCGCACGGCACGTCCGATTGTGGCGTTTTCAGCAGCACGGCGCGCGCTGAAATGACGCGTTGGGGGGTCAAAACCACCCGAACGACCTCCGAATGCCACGAAACCGTACGAAAACATCCGGGGAGTGAATTGTGAAATGGTCGGCTAGACGGCACCTCATTCGGATGTGCCGTGTGATCGCGGCGGCCGGAAACGCGTTTCCGGCGCCATTAAACACCAAAACGGCGTGCGGCGGTCCAATTCGGAGCAAACGTGCTCCGAACGACCTGAAACCGCACGGGAACGATAGAAATATTATTCTGAGATACAGGAGGAGGCCGCACATCCATCGGACGTGCGGTGCGCGCGGCACGTCCTATTGTGCTGTTTTCAGCAGCGCGGCGCGCGCTGAAATGGCGCGTTGGGGGGTCAAAACCACCCGAACGACCTCCGAATGCCACGAAACCGTACGACAACATCCGGGGCGTGAATTGTGAAATGGTCGGCCAGACGGCACCTCATTCGGAGGTTGACGTGTGACCGTGGCGGCCGGAAAGGCGTTTCCGGCGCCATAAAACACCAAAACGGCGTGCGGCGGTCCCATTCGGAGCAAACGTGCTCCGAACGACCTGAAACCGCACGGGAACGATAGAAATATTATTCCTGAGATGCAGGAGGAGGCCGCACATCCATCGGACGTGCGGTGCACGCGGCACGTCCGATTGTGCCGTTTTCAGCAGCGCGGCGCGCGCTGAAATGACGCGTTGGGGGGTCAAAACCACCCGAACGACCTCCGAATGCCACGAAACCGTACGACAACATCCGGGGCGTGAATTGTGAAATGGTAGGCCAGACGGCACCTCATTCGGATGTGCCGTGTGACCGCGGTGGCCGGAAACGCGTTTCCGGCGCCATAAAACACCAAAACGGCGTGCGGCGGTCCAATTCAGAGCAAACGTGCTCCGAACGACCTGAAACCGCACGGGAACGATAGAAATATTATTCCTGAGATGCAGGAGGAGTCCGCACGTCCATCGGACATGCGGTGCGCGCGGAACGTCCGATTGTGGCGTTTTCAGCAGCGCGGCGCGCGCTGAAATGGCGCGTTGGGGGGTCAAAACCACCCGAACGACCTTCGAATGCCACGAAACCATACGACAACATCCGGGGCGTGAATTGTGAAATGGTCGGCCAGACGGAACCTCATTCGGAGGTGCCGTGTGACCACGGCGGCCGGAAACGCGTTTCCGACGCCATAAAACACCCAAAACGGCGTGCGGCGGTCCCATTCGGAGCAAACGTGCTCCGAACGACCTGAAACCGCACGGGAACGATAAAAATATTATTTCTGAGATGCAGGAGGAGGCCGCACGTCCATCGGACGTGCGGTGCGCGCGGCAGGTCCGATTGTGCCGTTTTCAGCAGCGCGGCGCGCGCTGAATTGGCGCGTTGGGGGGTCAAAACCACCCGAACGACCTCTGAATGCCACGAAACCGTACGACAACATCCGGGGCGTGAATTGTGAAATGGTCGGCCAGACGGCACCTCATTCGGAGGTGCCGTGTGACCGCGGCGGCCGGAAACGCGTTTCCGGCGCCATAAAACACCAAAACGGCGTGCGGCGGTCCCATTCGGAGCAAACGTGCTCCAAACGACCTGAAATGAGATTATTTCTTGAATCGAAGTTTCTAAATTATTATAGCACAATGATTTGATATTATATATGTATTAAATATATATTAAAACATTTAAAATATATTATATATATATATATATTTAAAATATTGTATTTAATAGTATATATATGAATATTTTTTACATATATATATATATATATATTTATATTTATATTGAATTCAATAAAAAAAAATTTTAAAATTTTTTTTTTTCGAATAGCGACCGCCAGAGGCGGTCGCTATAGGGCGCCATGCCGGCCCACTATAGCGACCGCCAATGGCGGTCGCTATAGGGTGCCCGGCAGGGGGCCTTCAGCGACCGCCAGGCGGTCGCTGAAGGCCGATCTGCCGGCCTTCTATAGCGACCGCCATTGGCAGTCGCTAAAGGCCTCTAGCGACGAGGCAACAGCGACCGCCAATGGCGGTCGCTGCGCGGCCGCTACAGACCTTTAGCGACCGCCAATGGCGGTCGCTAATGGCCTTATTTATAGTAGTGTGGGTCCAGTGCCATTATGGGTGGTCCTGAATGACCACTTGAGTATTTTAAACTTATTTCTTTAAAATAGTTTTCAGGATTGAGATTCCTAAGTCTAGAAAAACAATTATCTCTAGCTTAGGATCAAAATCGAGTAGTTCTTCAGTAGAAGTCCTATTTGTGAAGATTAACACTTTCCCCACGGAAACAATGTGAGTTTTGACACACACTTTTCATGAGGTGAAAAAAAACAATGACATGCCCTAAGGATTTAGTATGAATGGTAACCAAAAAGTCATTTTCCAAATATCAGTGTTTTAATCTATGTGTCTCTTACGAAGATAAAAATAACATGTTTGAAGGATTTAAGAATACAAGATGTTTTTTTTATGTTTGATGAACTTATAATGAGAGATTAGTGATTGGATTCAGTTTGGGTTTTCACTTTTGTGAATTATTCATAGTTTATGATAAACGATTAATATTTTGTTTGTAGAAATATAATTAAATGAATTTAATAACAATTGTTTATTCTATTAGCCTTTGATTTAATTATTTTTCAAAGTGTAGAATTCTTAATAGTCAATTTTTAATTACACAAGCAATACCAAATCTTTTATTGAATTTCCCTAAATAATTAAATTAGCCTCTATTAATTTATTCATGTGTTTTAGTAATAACTAAACTACTCCCTTAAATTATTTTCTATAAAAATTAACCAGTTAGTGTGAAATAAATAAATCAATTAAGGATAGAATAATATTTAAATCAAATAAATTTAATATTTAGGAATAAATTAAAATACAATTGAGCTTAATTTAAATTAAGAATAAAATAAATTGAAAACCCATTAATTTAAAAGAAAATAATTCCTCTGAATAAAAACTTTAGAGACTCAAACATCAAAAAATTGGCTCCCCCTTCCCTTCACCAAATCACTAAGGATTTAACCCTTCCATGAATGAATGTCTTATCGAATATGAATACAAAATAAACATGGAATAAATAAAAATGAATGATGAACAAGGAATAATACAGTAGTTTTGTTCTCCTCTTGGATGCTTTCCACCTAATGTAATGGGATGGGTTGTAATGATTTGGGAAGGAGGGGCTATCCTCCTTCTATAGGCCATATTTTCCTCTGGAAATATTCCATGTGTTATAAACATTAAATGGATTATTAACATGTGGACCCCTTTATGAAATTTTTTTACAATTAACTTGTGCATAACCATTCAAAATTTCACCATATGTGGACCATGGTTATAGATAGTTATGACCATTTTACTCTGAGAATGTAATCTGCCCATAGAGCCTCTCCATATTCCATGTATCTGGTTACCATGCATCAATGGCCTTCCAAATGGACGATTCACGTGTTTCCTCTTTAATAAAAGTTGTTAATAAATTCCTTATCCATATCTATGTCGAATTTCATCATCATTGGGATATCCAAATTCAAGATATAATCTCATATTTAAAACATTATAAATCTATAAACAAGTTTCAAAGCCTGTGTTATGAGATGTTTTTGGGCCTCTTATTTATGGATTGAGATTATGGTATAGAAGGATGAAATATATCACATGATTTTTGGGATCCTAAAAAAATAAATTTCACAATTTAAATTAGTTTATAATATTTATGGCTGAAATACAAAATAAAAATAAAATAGTTAAATCCCAAAAATGGGCCATTTTTACAATTCAGCTTAAAATTCCACAAAAACATAAAAATGTGGAAATTTACAATAAAATAACACTATGGTGGTTTATAAACATTGAAATTCATTCTAAAATTATGAAAAATATTTTTCTTGTCAATTGTTGGGCTAAAGTTGTGTTTTGGTTGTATTTTCTTTAATAGATCAATATGTTGATTATAAAGAAAAAAAAGTATGTTGAGAAGGTAATGGAAATACAGATTGAATAATGGTGTGTGTGAAGTTTTCAATTGGATATAGAGCCATTAACATGAGAATCAAATATAAACTATTAATGTGATAATCAAATCCATAGTATTAGAATGAGTTAATATGTTCCATTGGATTGGGATATTGATAAAAGGTCAGAAGTTACTGGAAATCGTATTGAGTATAGAATGAAAGTGGTGATCATAATGAGGAAGTGTTTTGGAGTATAAATAGCTTTGATTCAAAAATAACAATTATTTTCTATTTTTTATTTCTTATATCATATGTAATTTGGAAAACATTTGATTCTATCCTTATGAAGGAAATGGGGAGTGCAAGTTTTGTCAATTGTATTGAGGTTTGGTAGGCATGAAAAATGTTTTGGAAGATTTGAATATTACAATACTTCCCAATATAAGAAAAATGATGTTATTACAATATTAAATGTATTCAAAGTCATGAGGAATTCATGATAATAAATTGGAGTTTTTTATAGAGAGGAGAATATAAAGTGAATTATTTTGGATGCTTCTCATTGGTGTGAGGAACACAAGACATATAATGATGAATATCATCGGTGTGAGAATCATCAGCATGACTATATCAAATGGATGGATTATTGACCATATTTTAGAAAATAAATCAATTTCATCAATGGTTCATCGGATTGGAATGTCATTAGTCCATCATAACAGATTTTAACACTGATTCATATTGTTGTTATTCCTTTTATATTGGATTTGGAGTTTTTATCGAAGGCGTAATGATTGAGAAAGGTTGAATTGTATATTAATTGGTTCAAGAAAACAAGAATTAATAATTTTTATCCTAAAAATGAGTTAATATAAAAATAAAATAGTATTGATTGGTTCTCAATAAGTGGTTAGGACTATCGGAATGGATGTGAAACTGATCCAACAAAGGAATATAGAGGTTGATCCATCAGATTAACAACGATACAGTAATATGACGTAGGATCATTGGTATAAATAATATAATAATATTATAAATAATTTGAATTTATTTTAGAATGGTTTTCAATGTCTTACATTTAAAATTTTATGTGTATCATCTGTATGATAATACTTTTAGTGTTTATAATAGTTTATTGTAATGGGGTTGTCATCAGTATTGCACATGTTTTCATTGTAAT
Organism: Viscum album; assembly: GCA_963277665.1. Lineage (NCBI taxonomy): Eukaryota > Viridiplantae > Streptophyta > Magnoliopsida > Santalales > Viscaceae > Viscum > Viscum album. The sequence continues at coordinate 564,048,272 of OY728153.1, read as the reverse complement.
GGGAATTCATCGGGTTTTCTTATATGATAATTTAGTATAGAGAAACATAATGAAGAATCAGAATAAGGAATCATAATGAATAATAATATTGAATAATTGTTTGTAAACATGAATAAGTATAAAGATTCTATAAGATCCCATAATTATTATGAACACTTTAAGAAGTAAAATAATGAAATCTTAAATGAATGGGAAATTGGTTTTCCCACCTTTACTATTCTAGGGTGCCTATAACAGAATGAATAGTACATTCGTAAATACTGAGAAACTTGAATTTCTAATGTTCACTGAGAGATAAGACATTTTTTCTATCAAGTACTGACTTTCCATCCAGACATTTTTTTAGTTTTAGGATTAGAAAGTTCCATGGGAGAAAATTAAATGGGGTGAGGTTCAATCCGATCATCAAATCATGTTCCGAAGGATGAATCTTCATTATAGAAATTCCATTAGAGTGATCCCATTAGAGTGACATTCATTGGAGAAATGTTCAACAAACCAAGTTCCATTGGATGGAGAAATTGTGAGATGCCAATTGAGTTTCAACTAAATTGAAGAAGGAAGATATGGAAGAGAATCATACCAATGCCAATCAGATGGATCCCATTGGACTAAGGATATGAGACTGAGGAAGATCAAACTGACTTTTGCTAAGAAGATTTCTTGATTGAATTTCTGGAAGATGTTTCAAGACCAACAATTTACTTAGATAATTTTTTATTGTTCTTGAATATTTTATGTAGGTAATGTTTTATTTATCTTATTTGTGGAGAAATTTAAGACTTTATGAAGTGGATCAGAAATGAAGAAAGAGGGTTAATCTTGTAACTGAAGATTACTTGCCAGTTACAAAAAAGGATTAAATATTTTTATGTGGTGTATAACCAGTAATCATAACGTGGATACTGAAAATTATAATTGGGGTGTATAATAAACTATAGTAGGAAGGTTTATACTGGGATTATATAAATTTTCACTGCATGTTCTTTTGTATTATGGAAAGAAGATAGTGAAATAATCCATGTTGGTGGGGCTATAAAACATGAAAATTAGTAGGTATTTGTACCAAAACTTGTAAATATCATGTGATGAATTATCTTTATATTTGTTTTATATTAAAGGTGATGTTGAGAAGTTTTATTTTAGTGGATCATAACTTCAACAAGTTTCATAGTTGAATGATGTTTTACTAATGAACTTAAGAAACGTTCTTAAAAAAGAAAAAACAATCAATGATTCACCCCCTATCACTGGACTTGATCTTACTTGGGAACCACATATAAGTAGTAGAATGATTCCATAGAGTAATTTACCAAGTAATTCCTTTAATCTTTATAGATTCCTTCAAAGATGAAAGTTGGGATTTGATGATGGCATTATTGACTTCCCTTCATGTTCTAATCAACTCAAGGATGTGAGACTAGGTTAGGTGAGATACTCTGTCACTTGGGGGGAATGGGTGAGTTCGGGTATCTTTCAGGTAGTCCCTCCAACATATTTTTGGGGAAGATAATCCTTTGATATCATTATATCTAAGTATACTCTTGAATTTATTACTATAATATTTCTTGTTGATGGGATTCAAATTTTTTGAAATAGAACACAAATATATTTAACCTATCCATCACCTACTTTGAGTCCAGCACATATTCAAAAACCTTAGGTCCCCGTGCTTCCACATGTGAGTTTGTTTGAAATTTATTTGATCATCACACTTGAAACCTATTCCCATACTAAGACCATTGATAACCTGGATGTCACTATTCATGTTATTCATGGAGGATCTGTAGTATTCTATCTTTATTTCTAATATTTATAGTTCTTGTTGTCTCTAAGAGATTCACTATAATAATAAGTTAGATTTGATAGCACATCCTTCCATTTTAACTCGATCCAATTTTCGAATAAATTATTATTTCTTATTTATTCTCAAAATCAAAGTGAATATCTTGATATGGATCATATATAGATTTTTCAAGTGAAAAAAATGTGACAAAATACAATGAAAATATCTCACCTCATGGGATGGTGCTTAACTAAACACTATCCTATTTCATTGGGATAGTATACTAAAGCTTATATATATATATATCTGTGTGTGTGTGTGTTTGTTTTTGTGTATTATATACTCATTTCACCATCATAAGAGACCTGAGGTTTCAACCCAAAATCACATTACCTCTTAATTATTGAGCCACTAGTTCTATTACCTCTTAGTTCTTTTCTCATCAATGATTCCCTCCACTTGTTGATTTCTAGTTTAATTGGTCTCTGAAAGCTTCCCTCTTGTATGTAAATTAAGTTAATTATATATGAATTAAGAATTTAATATACTTGGTAACTTTTTGATTATATCAAAGTCTATGGAAAGATATAATAGGAACATATATGATTAGGATCTTCAATATCCTACTACATGTGTAGTATAGAAAGGGAGATAAAACTGACCTTCCTTATGGTATGGGATCATATGCCAGATAGTATTATGGTTGATAGAGTTCCCAAAGGTATTTCTTGAGTAAGAATATGATATCAGGCATTGATATAGGTCCACTTTTCATCCTCCCCCAAATTAAGATCTATAATTCTACACTAACAAGGGTACTCAATAAACAATATTCCAAATTTAAATAACTTCATATCAACTTTCTTCCAGCTTAAAAATAACTAAAAAAGACCAATATCTATCATTTTATACTCTCTATTAAATTATTCAAGGGTTCCTATTGATGTTAGGGAATACGAAATGGAAGGATTATAGAGAAAATAGCCTTTTGACTAGTTGATGAGATAATACATTCTGATCCATATTTCTATTGGTCATGAATCATTCATTTGTATGTTTCCTAATGGATCCCCTATTTTCCAACACTTTAAACATAGAGATTCCTAGATAAAACATGATGTGTTATATACCATAAAATATGAAATGACCATATTTTTCCTTCTTTCTCTCTTCAATTAGAAAAAAAACCTCTCTTAGGGTAGTATACCCACTCAAATAGCATTCAACTAGCTAGTAAGACTGTGAACCACCATGAAGGTGTTGTTCTTAAGTCATCCTATGCTCAAACCCTATCACCAAAAAGTCAAGAATCAGGATACATTTTCACTTCTATGGTTGGTTTATTAGTCTATCCCTTTAACTTCATTTTAGTAGGAGAACTAGTCCGATAACTTACCCTCATATAATTTTGTCTCCTTCCAATAAACCCTTCATTTATACCATAATACAAGTCTTTATATCCCACTAAATATAATATAGAAAACTCATATCCCTTGACTGCTCATCCATACATTCCTCACAAGATATCCATTCACCTAGGTGAATCAAATTCGATTAGATAAAAATATCCTATAAGATAGCCTTGTATGAGTAGGATTTGAAGTAATCCAATAGTCTCCTCCTGGTTCTGGAGTGAGAAAGGTTCTAAAGTCACTCCAATCTATAGTAAGTAATCCATCAAGAATGAAGACCCCACCTCATGTGATTTAAATAAATTAGGTGAAGGTTATGGTACTATTTGAAAATATCTCCCATAAACACCTTAGATGTGTAATGTTGAGCCCTTTGGGAGTTGTTAAATGGTATGAAAATGGCTAATAACCAACTATATTCCAATTTATTTGTCCTAAGAATAAATAAATGTGTACAGTCACTTATTAAAAGGAATTATTATGTGATGGATAAAAAAAATCGATCGTGTCCTCATAGGTGTTCATTTATATGAATTAAAGCCTACCAGTTGTCCATAATATCTCTTGAGTGCAACCCCCTACGATAAGTTTTGTTCCCCCAATAACAGATCAATGTCCAAGGAATATGATATTTCCTAGACCACTCTCTCGAAGTTGTAAGAGTGGATTCAATGGATGATAGGAAAAAGGTTTGAGCTACCTACCAATTACCTTCTAAAAAATTTCAACCCCTGAATGGAAAAAAATACATTTGTAATATCCATATTCTTGACCCATGTGATATAGATAGTATACTCTTGGGAATGTCTTTTATGAGATTCTATAGATTATTCCATGTAATCAACCCCATGTGCAAGTGGATATGGTCATAAGAGAGATGGTAAACATATGTATTTGTTTTTTATGCTCTCACTAGGGCACATCACCGTCCCTCTACCTAGTGATGAAACATTGCTTTTTGTTTACCCACATTCCCTCTTTCAAAAGGGGGGAATCTTTCATCACATTCATCGGTGATGTGTGATACATGATTAAAAATGGTATCATAGGATTTCAGTTCCTCTTTCCATGGATTCCTCCTTAGAGATCATCTCCTACTCCGGTTCACCCTCATAGATTTAAGTCATGTTCATAAAACACATTCATGGTGGCATATCATGGTGGATTCTAGTTAATTATGCTTCTTATGTCTCAATATGGAATCAAACTTCATCTAGAGGAGATATTAGAATTGGGTATGTCAAGAATGTTTGGATTTTTCGTATATTGGGAACCAGTAAAGTCTTCCTCTTTTGGATGGAATCTCATGTGTGAGGTATCCTTGGCGTTAAACCCAAGGCATCATGTTTTAGTCTAAAGGTAATTGAAACCAAGATTGTGAGACTTTAGAGGATTTTTACCTCAAGAATCCCATGTTAATTTCATGGGGTAAGGGATTCTAGATTATTCCACAATATTAATATCCTATGGATATGGGAAAAGGGATAATGTATTGTGGGGATAGGTTTGATGAAGGTTTAACATCTTACAGGGATAGGTTGGGTGCTGATTTAATGTCTTTTGGGGATAGGAGGGATGTATGTTTAATGTCTTTTAGGGAAATGTTGGGTGCAAATTTAACATCTTATAGGGACAGGTAGATGATATATTATATCTCTAGAAGATAATATTTCACACATGGATTATGGATTGTGTCCCCCAAGGGGGATAATTCCACATTGGGAATGATGGAGTGTGTCCCTCAAGCGGGATAATTTCACAATTAGGTTAATGTTAGGATTGAACCTCATGTATGCATCCTACATACCTTGTTTAAGAGAAATGGTTAAAAACCAACGTAGTTTGATGACACATTTTAAGTTCATATGATAGGAATGGTCCATGAATTTTAATTTCATGTGGTAAGGATGATCATATCACATAAGGACAATCAACGAGGGATGGGGTGTGGATTGCACAAGGAAACTAACTCTGGAATATGTTTCATCCCATGATGGGATAGGATGGTGTGGGGCTTACACATGGAATTTTATGGACGTAAGAGTTTATTTCCTAGTGTGGAGTTTCATTTAATAGTGGGGGATGTGGTGGCATCCCATGATGATCATACATAGAAAATCTTGTGTTCATTTCCCAGGTAAGTCTATAGTTTTACAACATGTACTGAGGATGTTGTCACAAAGTTTTTCATCGTATGTCTAGGATGTGGAATGAGGCAGTTTTACATCTTGCAACTCAGATATGGTGGGGGTCACACATATAGGGTGACCTTCTCAATGTGGGTGAAAAATTCTCCATAAGGAATATCCCCCAAGATAGGTGAACCATTTCCTTCTAAGATTCCACATCTAGGGATTACATGACCCCCACTCATGCGCCACTCGGTGGGAAATGGAGTTGGCATTGCTATAGAGGAGTGGAAATCAACATGACCAACATTAGGGTACCTATGTTTAGGATTTATAGGCATTAGTGTAACAATTATTAGGAGAAAAAATTAGGGTAATGGTTGTAGTAGAGGCATAGGTAACATCAAGTTTTGGACCAAAAAATTGTTACATGCAACTTTATTTTATTATGCACATGTAGATTTGTGAGAGACATAGGCTCTAGAATATTTAAAACATATGGATTCTGGGAGAATTGGTGCACACAATATTTGCAGTTACACATAGATCAGTGTTGTATGAAGTATGGTTCTCTTATTTGAACCTGATCATCTATAGGAGGTGTTGCACAAGGATCACTCAATAGTGTGTCAACATAAGTTGGTGCACAAATAAGTTTGGTCCCATATGATCTCTATCATGTAATTTCTCAACCATTGAGGGTCCATGGATTCTATTGTTGCGTGATGTCATAGAAGAGAGGGTTGTGTGCATGAGAGAATCACTTTGTCTTCCAGAGATCCCCTTATAAAGTGGAGTGAGGTTCTATTTATAGCCTAAATCATCATTTGTTGGTGTGAAACTTCATTTGGGCATGCAATAGGGTTGTGTGCTTCTCATCCTTTTCCACTAGGACTTGGCTGCACAACCTCTGCATTTTTATGTCACCTTTTTCACACAACTTGATGTTTATGTGATGGGTTGCACAAAAAGCTCTTATTTTTAAAACACATGCATTGGGTTGTAAGGTCTTGACCATGATACCATGGGGAAATGAATTACACACTATATCATACATACTAAATCGAGTACCAAAAAAATCAGTAAATAGAATTCTCTTCACATTATGGAGTGGAAAGAAACCTTTTTTCATAAACTCATGCATGGGGATGTGAGGAATTTGTTAAGTCCCACATAGGAAAAAACTATCACCTTGAGGCATGGAGTGTATCATTATAGGGTATCCTATAGAAAAAAGTGGTTGTTATCTATAAAAACCCTCATACAATAAGGTGACCATTGCAATACAAGCCATTTTTCTTGAGAGAAACCACATCATCAAGAAGGATAGTGTGAACAAGATTTAATTCGATGAATTTGATGATCAAGATAAACAAGAGTTGGTAAATAGACACATTCTATATCTCCTCATGGAATATTTAATTACTGAAACATAATAACTATATATGATAAGCATAGAGGTTAGATGACTATAAATATATGGTTTTCTAGCCATCAGTGATGATGACACACATTTGATTATTAATGATTATCACCTTTCCCATAATGAGGAATTAAAGAGCTTGGAAGATGAAATATAGAAGGAAGTCAAAAATTATGAGATGCATTCCATGTATCAAAACCAAGCTTGGGTTTTGGTAGATCTACCAGCTGATCATTAGTGTGTAAATGGGAATTAAAGATAAAACTGAACATGAAAGGTAAAATGTGTAACACTTCGACAAGAACTATATGGTATGAACCTAAGTTACACATGACCTTATAAATTCTTCCTCATATGAAAGAGGATGTCGAATAGTAGTGAGGTTCTACGTTCATTAGTGGGAAGACTGTACACATAGTATCATGTCATTAGATAAATAAATGAAGCAATAATAAATAAATTAGAAAATAATAATACATGGATAACCATCAGAGTAACTTCAAATAAAAAAACACACCCATGATGTCTATATACAGAATATCAAATAAATAAACCAAAGATAGAAAAATAGATCCAAATATAGATAAGAATTTATATAAAATAAACAGGATATGTCCCACTCAAACTCCATCCATCAAGGTTTACATCCTCCTACTCCACGTCCTCAACCATCTAAAATAGGTTCATTTCCCTTCTCTAGAGCCCAAGTCATAAAATCTATAAGCACACCATAATTCCCATGTAGGATGTAGTAAAAGACTCAGTAGGAAACAACAAAAAACTATTAAAATCAGTTCAAAAGATATACAAGTGAATTCCATGAATTTAAACATGGTATAAATATAAACAAATATATATCACACAATTAAAAAATATATTTTGCGTCCTCAGAGACCAAATCTACCTACTTTGGAAGCATGCTAGAAGGAACATTACTGGCCATTTCTTACACATCCCCCTCCTTGAAATGATAGTTCAACTATAGAGATTACAATAACACTTGAAATCATGTGTACAAAAATGAATGATTGAACATCACATCAAGTAAAATAGTATTATTATGAAAACAAAACATATGTAAGAAACACAAGAACAAGTCAAAGCTATACACACACCTCATGTGATCAAGAATCAGACATATGTTTCTCACTAGGCTACACATGTACAGTAATAAATCACTCTAATAAACCATATAAAACATGCTTTACTGTCAATGGATTCTTACTTTTTTTTTATGAAAGACACCATTTTTCTTAGAGGAAATGTAACATGAACCACATCCACATGTTCATCAGCTAAAATCTCTCTTTATGGGTTCCTAGAATTTATTCTAGGTATTTTATTTCCAAAAATAAAAACATTGCATGTGATAACAACTTTCTCTCTCCTAGATAATTTCCATATTTTCCATTTAGTCAAAATCATGTTCTTAAATGTTTATTTCTAAAATAGTAATTATAATTTCACATGTGATAATATTCTCTCTCTCTAGAATAATATGAGTTAATCATGATAATTATTCCTTATCATTATTTTATAATTTTCTGATTCTTATCATTTAAGAAGCATTTATTAAGTTCCTCTAGAATGGTTACATAATCTTATTTTCAAATTTAATAAGGGAAATGAATAACAAGAAATTATCCCTTCAAAACACTGCACCGAGAATAGAGGAGAGAGGGAGAGTATTTTTCAACACTTAGAACCCAGAATAAAGAATTGTATTGATTGAAGAAAACTTCACCAATATTAAAAATGAAATTTCTTGGACATCCTGAACTCAATAGAATATCCTATAAAAAAGTAATAAATATTCAGGTATTTTTTAAGAGGTAAAATAGTGTATAGATTCACATCATTAAATCCCAGAAATTAAATTAACCATTTAATTTACTTTTTTCCCAAATATTGAAATTAAAGTATTTATAATACTTTATAAAGGTATTAAAACCTTTAAGAAGTTTAAATAATAAATTCCCATGATATAATGAATTTAAAAATGCATGATATTCATTAAAATTCTGAATACGGAATAAGAAATTAAAAATAGATATACAAAACATTTTTCCCTCAAAAGGGAACTGTGTAAGGGTAACATTTCATTACCATTATGCAACTCATATTTTTTGCATAAGGTTACTAATTTTCCCTTACATGACCATTTAAAACTCATCATTACCTTTACAAAATAGAATGATCCATGAACTGACCATTACATAGCTCTAACGTACCTTTACACAAGAAAATAAAACCTCAAGAAACCCTTACATGAGTATTGGAAAAGTTTTGGTACCCTTACATAGGTATCAATTTACCTTTATTCAAGTACAGAAATCTAGTTTTACCCATACATAGCCCTTAGGAATCATGATCTACCCTTATGTAGTGTCTATCTACACTTATGAAACACTTGGAATGAATTATTTACCCTTACACAACTTTGGAGGTACCCTTATTCAACACTATCTACCTTTATATAGTGATTGAGACTAGGGAGATACCATTACATAGAGCACATGGACTCTTTGTTACCTTTATTCAATCTATGTACCTAGGGTCTTACCCTTAAGCCACCTATAAAAAACCACTCTTCCCTTACATAACACATCAAAACTATTGGATACCTTTATATAAGCCCTGGAAACTCCTTTTTACCCTTATGTATCCTATTCCTTTTATAAGGGTATAAATCTTGACCGATTTTTTTAAATTTAAATAAAAATAATTATGAATTAAAACCAAAAATGGTTAATAAAAATAAGGATGTTACAATTCTCCCCTTATAACGAATTCCCATCCTTGATAGGTATCTCTAAACATATTTCATAAAAAAATCAGGATAGTGAGCTTGAACATTAGAAAAAATATTTGAAGATAATTTAACTGAAAAATCCAAAAAAAGAAACGCATGAGTAGATAAGAATGAAAAGGAGGCCCCTCTAACAACCCATCAACATATATAGAAGAAAAAATTAGGATTGTGCCTATGACTATGGTAGGTCCCTCTCCACCATATTCTAGATCCTGATAAATCACATATTACCTATTATCTACCTCTCCATGATGCCCCATAGGCTCATGAATTACCTGTTTTATCGATATCAGTAGGGCCTATACCTAATGTAAAGGAACTGTGCTCGCACTATGGACTTATTTAGCTATATGAAACCATGAAACCTTGAATCATAACCACTTAATATGACAATTCATTCCATGTTGGTGATAAGTGTTGAGAGAAATATGATAGTATTTGAGAAAGAGACCCTTCCTCCCATGGTTATAGAAACTAATAGGGTTTCTTCCCACGTAAGGAGTGAAAAAACCTTGGCTCTACCCTGGTTTTCGACAGTTACCCTAGAAGTCATACTCTAACTTCCTCTTCTTATTCTAAGAATAATAAATTGGTATTTCATTGTAGAATTCACGTGTCATCCCACTAATAGCATAAGAATTCCAAAATCTATATCTTACTCTATTACCTTCTTTATCATTAGTTATTTATGTAGCACTACAATATAGGTTATCAGATATAAGTTCATGGTTTATCATTTCAAATCTAGGTGAAGACCAATCTCTAACTTTATAAAATTTTTTACGTTGATCCCTGCTTGAAGTGGAGAAAAATGAATCAACTTAGTGAAGCATGTTGAATACGTGGACATTTTCATCATCCTCTTCTGGATCTCCATGAACTTCTATTCATGATTTGACTTTAGTGTATCAAGAAATAAATCCATGAAATGAGATCCATGAAGGTCACTGTGTTATCCATTCTTGTCTAAAACATGCAACATAACATCCCACCATTATCCAGCTTCACCTTGAAGCATCAAGGTTGTAAGCTTCATGTTCTAATCATCTAGAGTTTCTACCAGGTTGAATATTACATCAATGATATGTATTCAGTACTCTGTATCTTGAGGGAATTCAGTTACCTATAAGGATGGGGGATGTTAGTGTTGGAAGTAAATATCATAATCAACCATAGTCAATATTTCCTTGTTGGATCCTCTAACCCGAATAGGAACCAGTCTAAACAGTCTTGGTTGGACTAGTTCTATAGCCTGACTTGCTAAATAAACTAAGGGGGCATTCTCGATTGCATCCTCATATACGACAGGGGGAACAATTGGTTTTATAAGACTTCTATGAGGAGAAATTTCACAAAATTTCCAATGAACCTCAAATAAATCCAACAATGATAAAATACTATAGTTTAAAAAATGAAACCAAAAGCTAAAATATCACACACAAGGGTTCACAAAATGGTTCAACCTAAGAGTCTACCCACAAACAGAAGGAATAACCCTCTATGAACCCCCCAAAACCCAGGTAAAGCATGTAGTACCTACACATTAGTCATGGACACATATATACACTCATTTATATAATACATCGAGCTATGATAAGGTATATAATAAATAATGTAAAAAATCACATATCAAAATTTCAATAGACATATAATTATTTGGGATCTATCTAATGTAGGAGAAAATTATATATGGAATGTGAACCTAATTGCCTAAAATGATGCATGAACAGACATAAAAACACATAAATTATATATTAACCTCATGTACATCACCCAAAGTAAATTTAATCAGTGGTAACATCAAATAGAAAATACATAATTTCATCATTTTATGGAAACTCAGAGGCCCACTATGCAGTGATGATGAGACACTAACATACTTCCCCTTCACAAATCACAAACTTTATATCTTCTGTCTACCCTATCTAAATTCTAGGAAAATAGAAAAAAAATATATAATGTTTCTAATTATCTGTTACCATTTTTGTAACACCCTGACCCAAACCATTAGGTCCAAACCAGAGTTCCACATGACCTCATGTGTGCCTAAATATATGCAACATGTTTCCAAATAGCAGAGAGAGTCTATGTATATCAGTGGGGAGACTATACACTCAATATTATTTAATGGGAAAAATAAATAAAGTGATAGTGAATAAATCAATAAAATTTTCAACTGGATAACCATAATTATAGAAGAAAATACAAAAAATTCAGCCCATGTAGTATCAATATAGTATTTTAAATAAATAAACACAAGCTATAAAATGTTCTAATGTCTAGATAATCTAGTAAATAAAATCATAAATAGACATCCTACTTAAACTCCATTAAGCAATGTCTTCTTTATAATACTCCACATGCACAACCCTAAATCATAGTCCCCTTTCCATCCATCTTATCCCTAATCATGAAATCTATGAGTGCACTAGAATGTTCAACTAGGGTGTGATTTAAATAATTAATAGGAAACCACATAAAACCCTTAATATTGGTGCATAAGATATAAAATTGTATTCCATGAATGTAAACAGGGTACATATATAAAAACATATATCAAAAAAGTAAAAAAAACATCTTTTAGGTCCTCAGATATTGTCTCTACATAATTCATCACCATATCGAAAGGAACATCACCATCCATGTTTGAAACATCCCACTCCTTATCATGACAGTTCAAAAAACATTTTTGAATCATCCCTCTAGAAGGGATGGCCCTCACACATGTCGATCAATATCTCGCACATCTCTCGCATAAGTGGATATTCCATATGGATTCACCTGAATCAACTACAGAGACAAAAATAGCACATGATAACATATATACATGATAACATATCTAAAATCACATCATGTCAAACAGTATCATCATTATAATAGAACATATTTAATAAACACAAGCACAATTCAAGGATACAAACAAACACCTCATGTGATCAAACATTAGAAATAAGTTTCTCATTGGGCTAAAAAAACACACCAATAAATCATGAAAATAACACTTTTAAAATATTCTATAAATTCAAGGATTACTACCTCAATTTTTTTGAAGAAAAACTCCTTTTTTTCATGGAAATTTCATCTGAACCATGTTAATATGATCTTTGTCTTAAACCTCTCATCGAGGATTCCTTGAACTGATTCCAGGTATTTTATTTCTAAATAAATAAAAACATGACATGTGATAAAAACATTAATTTTCCTATATAACTTCCATATTTTCCATTTAAGACAAATCATGTGCTTGAGAGTTTATTTCTTAAATAATAATTATAATTTTACATTTGACAATATTCTATTTCTAAAAAAATATGAGTTAAGAAAGATAATTATTATTTATCATTATTTGAAAATTTATATATTATTATCATTTAAGAAAAATTTATTCAATTCCTTCAGAAATATTAGGTAAGTTTATTTTTAAATTGGATGATAGAAAATAATACCTATAAATTATACCTTAGATATAATTCACCCAAAATTAAGGAGAGAGGGTAAGGGTTCTGCAATATCTGGAACCTAGAAGAAGGACATGTATTGATCAAAAAATGCTTCACTAATCTTGATAAGGGGATCTAATGGAATTATCAGACTCAACAGAATAACCCAAAATAAAGGAAAAAAGGTTTTAGTGTTTTTTTAAGAAGTAAAAATATGTAAAAGTTGACAACATTAGACCCCAAAAATGAAATTAACAATTTAATTTTTCTTTACCTGAATCTTGAATGAAGGGTGTTTAGAATCCTTCATAAAATTATTAAAATATTTAAAAATGTCAAAATAATCCATTCAAATGATTTAAGGCATTTGAAAATTTATGATATACATTAAAGGTTTGAATAGAGAAGATAAAATAAAAAATGGAGCTAAAAAACATTTTTCACTCAAAAAGGGCGTTGTGTAAGGGTAACATAGATTTACCCTTACGTTGCTCATATTTTTAGTTTAACAATATTAAGTTACCCTTACGTAACTTTTGTAAAATCAGTATTACCCTTAAACAATATAAGGATTCATGAGCTAGCCCTTATGTAACTCTAACATACCTTTATGTAAGAAAAGAAAACCTCAGGTTACCCTTATGTGAGCTCTGGAAAATCATAAGTACACTTATGTAGGAAAAACATTACATTTACATGAGCAAGAAGAAATCATGTTTCCATTATGTGACCATTAGGAATTACAAGCCGCCCTTACATAGCAGTTATATACCCTTATGTAGTTCTTGGAACACACGAGTTACACTTATAAAACTCTGAAGGGACACTTACGTAGCATTATCTGCTCATACACAGTTCTTCAAACTAGGGATATACCCTTACGTAGCACATAGGGACTACTTATTACCTTTATAAAATCCATATACATAGGGTCTTACCCTTATGTAGCTGATAGAAAAAACACTCTACCCTTACGTAACGCATGAAAACTTAGTGTTACCTTTACGTAACCCTCGAAAACTTCTCTTTACCATTATGTAGAACGTATTCATTGTTTAAGGGTAGAAATATACTTGAAAATTTTCAAATTTACACTAAAAATACTTATTAATTAAAACAAAAAGGGTTTATAGAGATGAGGATATTATAGAGTGAAGACCTATAAAGCATGAATAATGGATCAAGGTTTTAAACAAAATCAAATAATTGACTTCGTTTAAACATTTTCTATAACACTATGAGATTTTAAAAGAATGCTACATTTGATAGCTTATACAACATGCAACACAGAGCTTAAATGAACCATGAAATGTTATCATTTTATAGTTGTTATAACATAGCCATTGAATTTTTCGGTATGAATAGAAGTAACTGAATTATGAAATATATATAAAGGTCCTAATCAATAAAAATCTATTGATAAATTTGTTGGAAATAAAAACTCGATAAATAAATTTTATTATTTAAAATAAATTTTCTTAAAAAATGGGTTCAATGAGAGAATATTATAATTAATTTATTAAACTTTTGGAACATTAAGTTTATTAAAATAATATCATTTTTGAACTCATCATGTAAAAAGTATCTTAGGGATATTTTTTAATAATTTTCTCAAAAGTTTTATTTTTAAATGAGTAGTGAAATATAATAATTTTTATTTAAAATAGTCTTTTTATTTAAAGAATTAAAAAGTTAAAAAATTTATGGTTTAAAAGTAATATTAGTTATATTATATTATTAATAATAAAATTACATTCATTATAATCAATTTTATGTTTGAATTTTGTATAAAAAATAATTGTATAATTAAAAAGATATTTTTCTAAACACATGTTTTTCATTGTGTTTTACATTTTTATCTTAAATTAGTTACCTTAAATTCAATAAATTTATTAAAAAAAATTGGATACTATATTTTGAATTTGGTGTTCCAAGATTTATTAAATATTTCCCTTTTATTTTTGGTTATTATTAATAGTAACCATAATTAAATTTTGTTATCCTAGTAAAGGTAAAATGAGTTAATTAGGGTTAAAATAAATTTTATAAAGATTAAAATTAATTAAAAAATTATCATTATTTCATTGTATGGGTATATTTTATATATAATCATCCAAAATTATAAAATATGACCATTTTTAAAGTTAAATTTTATTTTGACCTTTCTAATATTTAAGTGAAATATAAATCAAAACTATCATTTCTACCTTTTATTATCTATAATATTTTTTGACAAGGATAAAAAATTATTATAAGTTATAAATTTTCACTAGAAATATTAATAATTTTTTTTATTATCGTAATTTAGTTTTAATTTTTTTGCTTAAATAATTGCTCTAAATGATTATACAAAGCCGATACAGTGCTTTTGAAAGTAGTAATAAAATAAAGTAGACGGTTTTAAAAACAGTACAAGTAATATTTTTGGGGTAAATTAAAGTGTATCATGAATTTTTAAAATAAATATAACATAATAGAAATTTTTTAAAGGTTTATATTGTAATTTCATTACTTTAATGTTTCTTTTAAAGTCAAATTGTGTGAATATTTCTTAAAATGACATCAATAGCATTTTATGATAAATATATTTTATGAAATTATTTAAAAATAAAAAATATATATATATTAAAGTAGGATAATAAGGATGATAAATGGTATAAAAATTCATAAATGTTCCATTTGTGATAAAAAAAATTTCTGTATAAGTAAAATTATAACCCTTTAATATTAAAAAAAGTCATTACAACAATTAAGGTTAAATTTGGTTAACCAAGGGGTTAAACCAAAAGATAAGGCTTAAAATGATATACAACCCTATATAAAATTTGGTTTTATGGATTTATTTATATCATATATTCCTTATATTATAGTCCATTTCATTTTGGAACCATTTTACAAGAGTTATAAACATATTATATTATAATATTTCATGTATTTCTAAAAATGAAATTTATAATATTTTATAATAAATAATATTTAATTAAATGATTTACAATTTATAAAAACCCTATATTCATAAAATTGAGTAATAGATGGTTTAAAATTTAAATAATGATACATTTTTGTTTCACTTTTCTTTTTATTATAACTTTCTTGACCCTTAAAGTTTAAAAACACATTGGTGTCACAGTAATTGCCAAAAAAGGTTAATGTGGGGTGAAACCAAGAGATATGGGTGAAAACATAACCAAAACTTGTAAAAAATTATTTTACGAGATTATTTTGAATCATAATAATATTATATTCTAGTTATATCAATTTAGAGTATTTTTTTCATGAAAATTAATTTATATCAATTTGATACTTTAACAAATTCAAAGAGCGTCCACCCCATCGTTTATAAAAGGGAACCTCATATCATTTTTCCTCACTCATTTTGAGCCTTATATCTTGGTAAATACCAACAATAATACCTTAATATATTCATTATACATATTATATAGATTATATTCTCAGAAAATACCATCCTTTCAAGTCTTAAGGCTTATGCCAAGAGTGTTTTCTGAACAAAGAGGTAAAACTCTTAACCAAGAATTTTCAATTTTATTTCATCTTCTAACTCCTCTAAATATTTATTAATCATAATAAAATAATAACTTAAGTATATAAAATATAATTAAATGTTATTTTTATTTTTTAACCACCATTATCCACCCTCTACTCTAACTAATGGGATGTGAAAGTATCACTTGTGTGTGTGTGTGGACTGCCACCTCCACGTAGAAAATACAATTAATTTTCCATCACCATATTTAATTAATGATTATTACAATGGGTTTAAAATTTATATAATATATTTATGATATAATTATTATTCTATAATTATAATATCATATCTACCTTCTTACTTTCTCATCCATTAAAAACCAATAACGTCGCTCGTGCATACGTGTGGACCACCACCTCCCCGAAGCGATGTGATTCATTTTTCATTTCCTCTTTACATGGATAGAAATATGGATATAATTAATGAAAATAGATGATATATGTGATATAAAAATGTTTTTTTAAAGGTAAATTATTTTTTAACATTCTTTTATTTCATCCTTCATAAAGTCAAAATAGTGTTCAAGCATATGTATGGCATGTCATCTCCATGAATGGTGTAACACATTGTCCTATATCTACCTTTTATGGATAAATCCATATATATATATTTATATATATTAATAAGTATATATAATGAATATATATGATGTTTTTATCATTATAAACATTACATATATTATGTAACCATGATCAAAGTACAAGGACCAGAACCATCGAACCAAAATTCACATGAAATATGAAACAGTTAACACCCAAAACCGATAATTTTAATATGTAATTATTAATAAATAGGTGTTAAAATGTTATAAGTGGATAATATATGATATTATAAGTATTTAAATAACTATATTGTATAATTATAATAAATTTAAATTTATTATATAGGATCTTAGAGTGATTTCAAAGCAAGTCAAGCTCAAGGTAAGAGATTTTTGTCTCAGTTTTATTTTCGTGAGACACATCCCATATTAAACACTTGTATATTTTATATGTTTTATATACAACCAATGAATGTAATTAATTATTATTATAATGAAATTTATGTGGATTTACATATTCAACTAATGTTATATATTTCTCAATGTTTTTATTTGAATGTTTAAAAATTTGTTAGAGATATATATTTAAATCCCATTTTAATCGGGATTGTTTATGCATGAATTACCATTGAAGAAATTATATGATACTTATATAATAAATTAATTTAATTTTTATTATCCTATATTTATTCCAATATAATAAATTTATTTATTTCATTTTCATCACTTTAATTACTCAAGTGACTGAAATAATTTTTTAAGGAAAACTGGATATGTTTTACTATTCTGTTGGAAATATTTTTATTTCATGACAATATTTTCTTCCAAATGATTTCAAGAATGTTTTCTACTATTATAAAATATTTTTAAATTAATTTTTACCCATGTTTTATTTTCTATAAAAAAGGTTCAAAGGAATCTTTTTTTGTTTTCTTTGAATGAAGTACTTTTGAAATTTTACCAAAAATATAAAAGAAATAATTGTTTTAACATACATGACATGAAGGAAATTCCCCCCTATAATGACCACTCAATAATTTGAGGCTTTATTTACATGTTTCCATGGATATTTTAGAAAATATATTTACTTAGTATTTTTTTAAGTATTTTTATTTTAAATAAGTTATTTCAAAATGAAAAGTGTATTCTAAAATAGAAATATTCCAATGCTATTTTAAATAATTTTTCATTTATGATAACATCCTTTTAGGTTAATTATAATTTCAAAAAGGATATGATCCAATAATATAATATTTATTGTTTATATGGATTTATTATTTTTATTATTATTATATTTTTATGAAACTCGTTTATTTTACAGGGGTTATGATATAATGAAATGATGAAATATTTATAAAACTTGGTTTCTTTTCACGGGTTATGATATGATGATATGTTAAAGGTTTTATGATATTATGGAAGTCATATTTATGTTTTTCATTATGTGATGGGTGATACTATAATTATATATCCCTCTAATTCATTGGGTAATTTTTTTTATTTCAATGGTTAATTATGAAATGTGAGTTCATGTACTCGATCCACTATGGGAAATATGTTGGGATTCCTGGTCCACTATGGGAAACAAGTGATGATGCATGATCCATTATGATATGTTAAATAGGTGTTGATTCCTAATCCACTATGATTTTATGATCTTGATAGTTAACCATGACAAATGAAAAAGTTTCTATACCTTGGATAGTGACAAGATTTTGTGACCTAATTCTGATATAAACTTATAGTTCATGATTTATTCATGATGTTATCTCACTCTTGTGATTCATATATCTTAATATGATAAAGTTTTATGTCCTGAATTATGATTTTGATCCATGATAGATTGGGAAGAAACTTTTTAAGTTATGGGCATGAAGTCATACCCTTAGATTTTCCTTATGCTTTCTTATGATCATTGATTAATATATCCCATGTTTACGCTTATAAATCATATAATCTCATACTTTTTTTGTTTCATTTCCCTAGGTCATAAAGAAAGGTTTTAATTAGGGTGTGTTTAGGAGGGTAAAAAGTGATAAGAACATTATGATAGATGATGATGAATATATATAAATAATATGTTTATGTATTTATTCAATAAATGAACTAAACCTTTATAGATATAGCATGGATTGTATTGTTGTATATTGAATATTCATTTAAAAACATGTAATATTTATGTATGAAATGTTTGGGTCACTAAAGTTGGTATCAGAGAAGGGTTTAGCCAATATTTGAAGTTTAAGATTAGAGAAATTTAGTAAAATAATTTAGGATAAGACTAATAATATGATATCAACTTACGGTTTTCATATGATAGAAATTATGTGGTTTTCCTAGAAATAAATCCATGTCTTAATACTAAAAGTGGATTTGGTTTTGTAATAGATGAATCAATGGGTAATAACCTTGAAAAGGTGTTTGTTGAGTCTATCTTGACCATTATTCTAGTGCACTATGAATGTTCCCATACTGCACACCTAGTTTTACACTCATGGGGAATATGCTTAGGTTAACACAAATTTTCCTTATGAACCATTATGAATGATTTTAATAGATGATATTCAAGGATGACATATGTTAAAATTAATGTTTCATTGATTGAAACAATGTGTCATGATTTAGACATCATATGAATGAGTTTTCAAGATTATATGATTCCTCACTGTGATTATTATTTCTCAAACAATAATTTTTGGTTTTGGTCAATGGATGGAACTTTGAAATTCATGTTAATGCTGAATGCAATGAAAAATAGAATTATTTTTCTCATGAGTAACCAAATGAAATGAGAGATGAAATATGAAACCTATTGATTATACCCGATCATCTATCCCATTATAGGATTAACAACATCAAATCAGGTGAGTTTGTTGATACCCCTAATAATATAAAGACGAAGTTTCATAAATACCATGTAAGAAATAAGATTAAACATCTGACATGATGATATTATGGGAAGAAGCACTGAAGGGATTGTCTCAAAGGAAAAAAAGATGTTTTCTATGTGAAATAAAAGGCATAGATCCAATAACTAAGAATAAAAAATGAATATTTTGATGGATGATTGTGAATTTACTCTTAAGGTACAATTTATAGTTAAATTTATTTTGTGTGGGTAAAATGGGAATTATCTGAGCCAATGCCTTAATCTAAGGGTTAACTCCTAGACCAAGGTAGGACCTATGTTTTTCCAATAATTGGATTGAATAATCCATGGGTACAAGGGCAAAAATATGAAATCTGATGGGTCGATGATTTAAAAAAAATCAACGGTGATCGACGTAACTTCATCGTTGCTAGCGACGCACTTCCCGATACTGAAAAGGATCATTCATGAAACTTTAAGCACAAAAAATTAAACTGAAAAACACCTAGATCAATTTAAAGTCACATGTACATTATCTACTCTTCATGGGTGTTAATTTCTCAATATATCTGAATTCTAATATCTATAGATCATCCAAACTCACTTCAAAAATCATTGGAGCATCAATCATCAAATTCAGGGTGCCAACACGGATATCTGACGACGCTTTCAACGTCTCGATGATCACCACTACTCCTTTCCATATATCTATGAAGGTAATCTTCAATATATTCTTTAGAATTATGGTTTATCTATCTAGGAAGTGGTAATAGGAGAGAGATAGGATCTATAACTCTTGTGTTGAACAATATATTTCATAGGATCATCTCCTCCTTTTTATAGTGAGGTTATAAAATACCCAAAAATGGATCCTGACCCCCTAGATATTTATTACCCACTATAAATGACATATTATGACTACTTTACTGAGTCATAAATATCATTTATATATTTATCACATACTTATAATATAGGAAATATATTATGCGATAAATACAAGCCATTGTATTGACTTGATATTCATGCTAATATTAAATTAACCTTAAATATTAAAATAATATTTTCTTTTATAATATTTTTCCATGTATTTACTTTAATACATATAAATAAATTTAATAAATAAATTAAACACTAATTATTATAAAAATGAATAGTATGAATGTATTTATTCATTGGTGATCATATATCCTCGACATCACTCAGACCCAAATGGTGGAGCCCACCATGTCCTAAACTCATATTCCTCTGAATAGTTCATACTTTTGAATAAGTTTTGTTGGTGACCCTATATACCCTTATCTAGATAGTAATGAATATTATTTATATACCGAGAGTGGAGTTTAGATAATCATCAAGTCCCCTAAAGAGATAAGGTATAATCATATCAAATACACCCTTTCTGATGAAAACACGCCATGTAAAATAATCTCTTTTTCTCATGATATCTCATAAAGTATGATGAACACTTGTGTCATCATCTTTTATTTCTTTATTATACATTGGACTTACTGGAAAAACATACCTTATTCTACCATGGCCATGTATTTAGAGAAGGTATTACCATCCTAATCAACTAGGCTGAGGACATATCTTCCTATCAGAAGGAAAAAAATTATCTTGATTATTCAATCAATTTGATACTACAAATTACACACCCAATGCAAGATACCTGACTATGACTTCAATTCCTAAAAAAATCCATTGAATCAAATTGAACTATCAAATAGTATACACTGATAATAATATCATGTCAAGAGACCATTACATGCGTTCATAGATAGTAACTACCAATGAAACCTGAAACATTTGGTGTTCTTATTGGTGGGTCAGTCCTCAGGATTTCATCTACATGAGATCACCTAGTGTAAAATTCATGAGAAGAAGTTTCAATGATTATGATCCCACAATACCTAATATCCATACATAAACTGTTTCTAGATAGAATTATGTATCTAGACCATATGAAACATGTTTAATATTAATTTCATAGTATCTCAAACTTCTCATTATAGCATGGAAACTACTGTATCCTTTTGATATGACAAATAATCTGTGGAAATTACCAATAAATAGTGGATCTATAAATATAAACACTATTATAGGAAGATTACATCATTCATAACTCAATGTATACAAGATACGGTAATCGAAAAGTACAGTTCAAGTTGGTTCTAAGACACCAACTTTTTCAACACTACAACTTGCACAAGATCCAAATTGGTAACGAACCCTATTACGTCTCACATGATCAAATAATGCTTATATTGAGTTATATATTTAGTATTTGGGCCTACCATGTCTATCATAAATAGCTATTCTACTATCTGTAACATTTCCTCCTTGGGTAAGACTTCTCATGAGGTGACATCCCTAAGTATATTTATTTTGTTCACTATATAAACATAACATCTGGACTAGTACTTGTAGTAAGATTATCAGGAATTATATTATGATAAAACATAATCACTAAGTGTTATTCCAAGAACTGGACCAAATTATTTTATATTTTACACTACTTATTTAGCTAAATGGGAAGCTTGAACATACTGAGTATTTGTAGATATGGCTACCACTAGCTTGGATTATCTTTTCATTCACATTACCTTAGTATGAATATGATACTAGAACATATTGATCTAAAGTAATACTAGTTCCCCCCCCCCTTAAACTAGTTGTCCTTCCTCACAAAATACCAGGTATATATCTTTTTTACTTTCACAAGTACAATTGGATTTTTTTGACTACTTATCTTATAGATATCATGGATATAACAGATATTTTTCTACCATTAAGTATATATTGGAAATATAATATCTATTACATATCATGTGATTAGTGATAGATCCAGTATTGAAGATTATGAAATTATACTCACCACTTAATCTTCTCTTATATCTCATACTTGTCTTCTCATAGAGATTTATTCTTTGTGACATTTGTAACAATTCTCTCTCAAATAATTCCAACTTTTATTTATCAATAGCTTGTGAGTATAAGTACTATTGACTGGGTCTAAACAATAATTATATCTACGTCGGTAGATATCATTCCATAGAACTTAGGTTACTACATTGAGACAATATCTAAAGAGTAAATTTCATTATTATTTTACCTAACTGTAAGTCCAAGAGATTTTTTCCATATGTTATCAAACATATTTTACTTGTAAAATAGTTCCAATCCCACTAACATCTTATAGAAACATGAAATAAATTCATCTTATATGAATATTCTTTGATCTTGTTTATTACTTTAATCTAAAAGTGAATTTTAGTACCCTTAACCCCATGTTGGAATTTTTTGGTGTCACCGAAACTTTCTAGTTACGTTTCATTGGAACCTTCCAATATTTGTGGTCTTGACATCCAATTAAAAATATACATATCATTGGAAGTATCTATGATAAGTAAAATTATAATAAATTTAGGCATAATGAATTTTTATAACAAATCATGCCTTACTGGTACCATCATTGTATTACCCATGTATAGTCACACTTGAATACCAACCATAGTATTAAAAACAATAAACCCTTGTTCGTTGATACATGGAATCAATTATTTAATTTTAAATTATCCTTTCAATCTTAGCTTGTTTCCATTTACTTATTACTTATAGGACTCATTACTGTCAATTAATAATGGATCAATGACTGCAGTAAATGTAAAACCTTTACCATTATTTTACCTTCTTGCACAGTATGTGTCTTAGGAATAATCCTTTTCCACAAGGTCATGTGAGACTTGTTTGTTTTCCAACCACTAGTGTATCTACAACATTAACTAAATTCAGGTTAATCTTTCTCTCTCTATCTCAAAAAGACTTGTCCTCCATATTATAAAAATATAGTCAAACACTTGAATAGATACTTTTCCATATCATGGATTTTATAATATCCTAAGAAACCTTTTGGATAATTACATTAGATGCACATTCTATTTTTCTTGATGCATTTTTGTTAATATACTCAAAAAATACTTTGCATATAAACACAAGATAATATGACATGATGGATTTATATCATACTGTATCTCATATTATATCCATTTTTCATAATTGTCGACATATGGTTATGGTTTAATGATATTATTTTCAATGCATGTCATGAAAAATTCCAGTTTCTACAATGTATATAAATCTTAACATTGATTCTCCTTTTACATACATCAGGAATCAGATGTGTATAAGGAAATGTGAATTTAGGAATTACTCCATGAAATATTTTAATGATCAATGTTTTCATGTAAGACTCACCATATATCCTTCTTAATAACATCATCACTTCGATGTGTATAAGGAAATGTGAGTTTAGGAATAAATTGACTCTATATTTCATGATCGATGATTGTTTGGTCAATATATTCTTAGGAAAAAAGACCTAAATCTACTCATATCTTCTGACCATTCATATTTCATACTTCACTATTACATTCCTTAAAAATCTTAAAATAATATTATAAACTATATCAGTTTACCTCTACCTTAATCTTGGAATAATTCATTCTCTCCTACTGTATAAATTCAAAAAAGCTATATGGATTGACTTTATTTCTATAGGTTTCATTATCCAAAACTAAATAAGTAAATTTTTCAATAATTCCTATGGTCTTTAACTCTAACGATTCTAAATACCAAACGAGGTATATTATAGAAATTTACTTTTAGTTTTATTAGAAAAAGATTTATCTTTCCACAACTGGGTACTACTTAGTATTACATTTTTAGATTAATTAGTTATTTTCAGTTATACAAGTTTGTTGAATTATTAGTTGAGTATTATATACCAAAAAACTTTCATTACAAATGGAATAATGTATCCTCGTGTCAAATGGACATGTGAAATACATATTTTGGTTATACTCAATAAAAGTCCAACTAAAATCATTAAAATTGAAACTTTTAAGTTATGTACTTCTCACCACTAAATTAGGAACCACCCTTTCTCAACCTCTTAAATAATTTACCTTACTTATTGTAATTTTTCTATTCTTACTTGGATACTATAATTAAATAGACATATGTGATAGGAATGTTATATTTAATACCCAATAATTATGATAGAAACATCACATAAAATGATGAATATAATCTATGTGGAATCCATTACATTATTTTAATTTAATTAAATGTATTTATTATTACATATACATAACTCATGATAAGAAATGAAAATAATATAATGTTAAAAGAATTTCCTTTTTTATTTTGAAGTACATTGTGAAGTTCACATTGTAATTTATATTATCATTAGCCTTTTCACCTTGTCTTTCAACTTTTTCACCATTGAAACTATATATTAAACTTTCTTTAAGTTCTTATATTCTTGGAGAACCTTACTAAAAAGGTAATGAAGAATTTACTTCATACCATTCATTTTTTACCTTAAATGAGAATAGATTAATATGGTAATAAGGAGCTAATGGGTGGATGTATATAAAGATCATGATCCATCATTCAATGTAACCATCACCCATTAATATCCCACTTAAATTTCTCCTTGTATTATTATTGGATATGAGACAACATGTGAAATAATCCTTTTCCACATGATGCATTATACACAACTCACATCGGATTTTGATGATTGCATTTTTATGTAAACATAAAATTTGTTATACATCGTTCTTCTATAAGAACATATTTCACTCTCACTTCCTTAGGTATCTTAACAAGTAATGGGGACAATAACACCTTGAATTTCCAATATCGTAGAACTTTACACAAGAGTCTATATTAGTCTTCAGAAAATCATTCCAGTTAGAAAATAGTCTTTATCCAATCCATATCATAGTGTATCTCTGGTATTGCTTTCAATTTTTCAAAAAAATAAAATATTATTGATTAATACTTTAATCTTGATTATCAATTAGACATTATGTATTAAATAATTAAATATCTCCCACTATTTTATCGAACTCTAGTATCCCTCTCTATTATAATCATAACACTTTGTCGCTAAAGTATTCTAGTGGAAAGGTTAACTAAAACCTCTCCTCATAGTATTGGTTCTGTATATTCCACTACTTAGGGAATTTCAAGGTAGGAATTTTTCTTTTCAACCACATTAACATATGACTCCTTGAATTGTTGAGTGAAGTTCTAGATTCTAAAATCATAAACTTGATTTACTCAACCTTTTCCTCTAAATATGTAATAGGATATCTATGGATACTTCTTTTCTACCATATTTAGTTAATTAGACCAATCACCCTTATAAGAACTCTCCCATAGTATTAGGAACCATCAACTTGGGATGATGAGAACCCCATAAACTTGGTTTTATTCAAATTTTAATGACAGAAGGCGTTTATGACTTAACATTTCTTTTAGGTTTTTTAATATTTCTCGTTGAATGAAATATTTTTTATCTGATATGTATTTACTATGTGATCAAAATCTCAAATGACCATGTGATAAATAGAAAAACATTAATATTCTATTTAATTTATTTGATTTATTTATTTTTTATTATTTTTATTAATATTTAATATTATGCAATCACATAAAATAATAAAAAAAATGGATAGATTAAATAAATGGCATGAATGATCATGATAATTTGATATTGGTTGATCCAATTATTCCCATTGATTTAACCATGAACCTAGGTGTAAATCCTTGAGTTACTACACATGAAAATTGAGTTATAGAACTCGCTAATCCAATGCATCAAACCCATGTATGGTGCATCAACAAATCTCGATGCAAACTACATCATTGTTCATCCTCATCATTAAACAACAATACTCATATGCATACAGGGGGATCCTAGGAATAAAAAATATAGATGCAAACTTTTTTCTAGGTGCATATAACCTTATACATATAATGTGTAAGAGATGACATTCATATCGTCATTTATTAAATAATTTTTACAAACCGTGAATTTCTAAAATTAAATAAATAAATACCTTATATGTTTTTGTCAGCCTATGGTCATGATCATTCGATGCACATTAAACTCACGTATATTATATAAAATAATAACAAAATTTAATCTTGTAATAAATAATTTTTTATGGTGATTTTAATAATTTGAAATAATTCACTCTTATTTTTTTAATTCAAAAAAATTATGTTGTTCGATTCCATAATTAATTTACTTATTTTTAAAATGTTTAAAATAATTTTTTAAATAATGCTAATTAAATTAATTATTTTTTTCCAAAATATCTTAACTTAATTTTAAAATATATATATTTATAATGTTTTGTTTGTAGACCCTTAGGCAACCCAGATTGGGTTGGGTGGGTTGGTGGCCCATTCTGGGTTGGGAGGCTTAGGTAGGGTTATGTGTGGAGGGAATCCACCCTAGGAGGTTGGCGGAAGGGGAGGTCATTGTAGCAGCAAGTCAGTGAGGGGGATTGGAGACAGGGCTCATATGTTCATGTAGAGGAAACAGAACACGGTGGAGGGGGGTGTCGACAAAATTATTTATTCTGGATGGTACCACACCTCCTTGGGTTGTCAATGAAGGCAGTCGAGTTGATGTGAGGTGGGTGGCCAACCCCATCAAATACATCCAAAAGAGGGAGGATAAAAGGGGGGATTTCCTATTAAAGGCAGTCGATTCCTAGAGTTTTATCATCAACTCCTACAAGATCATAAATCCCATTTTAAGTGTTCTAATTTGACCAGTATTTGTGAGGTTGTTTCCCCACCATATTCAAGAGAGATTTTCCAAGTGTTTTATCCTTGTAATAAGTGAGGGAGTGTGTTCCAACTTTTACCCCATAGTGATCCTTCTATTTGGATATAGTTTTTTACCCCATTCATTTGGGGGTTTATCCACGTTACATCTATTTTAATTTATTTCTTTATTTTGTGCTTCATTTTATCTCGTGAATAATGATGCACCATGGGCCAATCATTTTTATGTCCCAAAAAGTGGTATCAAAGAATATTCTCAGAAGGAAGGAATTGATTTCAATGAAATATTTTCTCATGTTGCTAGATTGATGACTGTTTGGTTAGTTCTGGTGATTTGTGCTACATACATCATACATCTAGAGCAGCTGGATGTGAAGACTTCTTTTCTCCATGATGATCTTGATGATGATATCTATATTCTCCATCCATAATGTTTTTCAGAA
This sequence comes from Viscum album, assembly GCA_963277665.1. Classification (NCBI taxonomy): domain Eukaryota; kingdom Viridiplantae; phylum Streptophyta; class Magnoliopsida; order Santalales; family Viscaceae; genus Viscum; species Viscum album. Next base: position 564,020,220 of record OY728153.1, on the reverse strand, counting down.
GAAGGGAAAGAGAACATGGTTTGTAGGTTGAAAAAATATATGTATAGTCTCAAGAATGTGTTGAGGTGTTTTTAAAAAAGATTTTATTCCAATATCATGGGTCATGGATATAGAAAACTTTATTCATATACTTATGCATATTTATGAGGTTCGAATGGTAATGATTTCATAATTATTATATTTAATGTGGATGACATGTTGGTTTTAGACCCCAAAAATGATCAGATCCAAGAGACTAAGGCGCACTTGGCTAGGGAGTTTTATATGAAGGACTTGGGATTGGAAAACAAGATTCTTGGGATGCAGACTTACCAAGACAAAAATAACGGGAAGATTTGGCTATCACAGAATAATTACTTACAGGGATTCTTTAAACTCTTCAACATGAAATAATGTAGGCCAATATCTACCCCTCTCCCTGATAATTTCTTGTTATCCTCCACGATGATTCCTAGCAGTGAAGTAGAGACTATGGAAATGACTTGAGTACCATATGCATTAGTAGTGGGAAGTCTGATGTTCATTATGGTTTGTACTAGAATAGACATTGCACATTCAGTGGGAGCAGTTAGTCAGTACATGGAAAATACAGCATGGGAGAATTGGAGCATGGTGAAGAGGATACCTAGATATATCAAGGATACCTCAAATGATTCATTATGTTATGGAGGATAATATTTCACTTTCATATGATATGTTGATTTAGATTTTTCAGGTGATTCTGATTGGAGGAAATACACTAGTGACTATGTGTTTACTCTTGCAGGAGGAGATGTGAGTTGGATTTCAAGGTTATAATCAGTTTTGGATTTAACCATTATAGAGGGAGAGTACATGGTATCTACATGGGCTTGAAAAGAGGCTATTTGGATGAGAAAGTTATTGGATGAGATTGGGAATAGACAGGAGTAGATTCCATCATTTTGTGACTGTCAGAGCGACAAGGAATCCATATTTTCATTCCAAGACAAAACACATTGGGTTAAAATATAACTTTTTCCAAGATTTGGTGGAGGAAGGAAGTGTGTTCATTCATAAGATTCACACTAAATAAAATCTAGCAGATTTCAATATGAAGGTGATTAACTCTGATAAGTTCATATGGTGAAGATCCTCGAGTGGCCTTGCTGATACTTTAGCAGCATGATTTGGAAGATATAAAGGATTTGTGGAGATTTAAATAGTTCATAATCAAATATCCAAGTGGGTGATGTTTCTACAGAATTCATTATTCTCTATGATGCCTCCCCTCCTTGGGTTGTCAATAGAGGTAGGCAGGTTGATGTGTGGTGGGTGGAAAACCCCACCAAATCCATCCAGCATAGGGAGGATGCAAGGGGGGGGATTTCCTATAAAATTTAGTGTATTCTTGGTGTTTTATCATCAAATCCAACAATATCATCAATCCCATTTGAAGTGTTCAATTTTTAGTGGTATTTTTAGGCAGTTTAACAACAATATTCAAGAGATATTTTTCTGAGTGTTTTCTCCATGTAATAAGTGATGGAGTGTGTACCCGCTTTTACCCTATAGTTATCCTTCTATTTACCTATGGTTTTTACCCATATCATTGGGGGGTTTTCCATGTTACATATGCTGTAATTTATTTCCATATATTTCACTTCATTTTATCTCATGATTATTGTTGCACCATGGGCCGATCATTTTTCATATCCCAAGGGGGGTGCGATGAGGGTGGAGCAGCGGTTGGGACACCCGAGTTGGGATGATGGAAGGTTTTTGTCTAGGTGGTCTCATGGATATCCATGAAATTTCTAGGGGAGTGGAATAGAGGGTTGATGGGGTATTTCTAGGCCAGTGGCAGACAGTGCATGATAGCAGTCGTTGGACAGCGGCGGGCCTGGTGGGAGGCGGTTCGGTCTGCAACCAGCGGTGGGTGATAGGAACATGGTTGGAGGCCAGCTGATGGTGGCTTCTTTTGGGTGTGTGGGATCAATTTTATGGGTTAATTCTAAAGGTATGGGGTTTTCTACTCATAATTGGCTCCAAATATCATTCCATTTATGGGAAAAAACAATTTTTTTTTATTCTTTTTCGACCCTACTAACAAGCCACCCCAAAAAGTCTTTAATTATTATTTTATTTATTTTATCATTTTTTAAATTCTAAAATACTATGGATTTAGGGTGAAAATATAAAAAATGAAATAATTTTAATTGTATAAATATTTCGAAGTCTATTTGGCCAAAAATTACTATTACATCTACCGGAATTTCATCCAGTGTTCAGGAACACCAGAAACCGCTTCTGCCGACTTCTATCAGGTAAAACCACTATATATATGTTCTTGAAATTAAATACCCACAAACATCAAATATTATCAGATTTGAAACTTCGTACAACTAAAAATTCATTGTATGATGTCGGATTTATTTTTTTTTACAATGTTGGGACTGTAATGACAACCTCTTCAAAATATAGTAAAAATTTAATTTTTAGAAGCTTTAAAATCTCACGCCAACCTTGCTCTGATGCAATTGAAGAAGTCTATGAGTATTAGTACCACACATAGGGGAGATGATGGGTTAGTGATTTAAAAAATTTCACTCAAAATTTATGTGACTTCATCCTCTCCAATGATTTATATCCTGGTACCAATAAAGATCTTGCATGAAACATTAATCAAAAAAAATTAAACTAGAAAAATAACTGGTTTAATCTAAAGTCACATGTCTGTCATCTTCTCATCCCCGATGTAAGATCCTGGTTTTTTTGAAGGTATGTTTTTTTTGTGATTTGGGTTGAACCCTTTTATTTTTGGACATAAAAAGGTTTCTTGGAAGTGTGAGAGGCCTTGGGGGTGTTCCGGGGGCTCAGGGCATGGAAGAAGGGAAGTCTGGGAAAAATAGACCAAAGCACACGGCCTGCGCACGGTCAGCCAAACCGTACGGCCTGCCCAGACTAAGCCGTGCGAACCTCCCTCCCCTATACAGAAGTGAACTCACGGTTTGCGCACAGTTTGTCAAACCGTGCGGCTAAATCATGCGACTCCCCCTCCTCCGGGCAGTGGCATGCACACGGTTTGCGCACGGTTTTCCAAACCGTGCGGCTAAACCGTGCGGCCACCTAAAGTTGGAAAATTTACAAAATTTCCACTCCGGGATTTATAACCCCAACTCGGGATTTTCTCTCTTCATCCTCTCCTCACCTTAGGCACGAACCAAAGCTCCCAAGGACTTCAAGAGATCAAACTCTTTCGATTCTAAGGCGTTTTTGGTGCCGTTAGTTGCGGATTGAAGCTTTGGGTAAGGATAATCTCCTCCTTGGTTTATTTTCTTGGTTTAGGGTTTGTGTCTTCTCTCCCACTCATTCTGAAACCCTAAAACCCTATCTTTTGGGAGAGTTCTAGGTTGAATCTCCAAGGGTTGGTCGAATCAAGGTCTAAGGACTCGATTTAGGGTGCGTTCAACCGCAGATTCAAGGTAGGTGGTCTACAAGTTATACCCCGTGGTTATTTAGGGTTTTTGTGCATATTAAATTGTGTTCTTTCTTTTCCTTGGTTATGTTTGGATATCCTTGTCATGTTTGGGAAGAATTCTGTCTAAAATGGAAAATGTAAACCCTCACGATCCCCGTGGGATGTGTTGGGATTGACTTGACCTAATTAGGTCCATCCATGGGATTTGTCAGCTTTTTTCGGGATTAGGGATTGTTATTAAACAAGTGATCTTGTTGTGGTAAATGGTAGAGCCCTTGATGAATATGTTGGCATGATTGGTTGAATGTGGAATAGAAGTTAGGTGATGCACCTAGACTTGGTAATAATCAAAGGGTTATTTTAAATGGAATGAATGGGTGATTCATGGAAATAATGAACGGGTTAAATGGGTTAATGTGTAAATTGATTAAAGACCATAATGGGATAGATTATGGGTCTGGGGTGGAATGCTTAGTGAGATAGGCATAACACATGGGAATTGGGTGAATGGTTAACTGATGTGAAATGGTGATGTGTTAATGGGTTAAGGCATTATGTGGTTTCCCATGTGGGTTGTTGTGAATGATGGTTGCCGATGGGCAATGGTTGGAAGGTTGATGGTTACTTATATAAGCATTTTCACATGGCTTGGTTGTGTGGGGTATGACTTGAGGATCTATGCCCACGGGTCGAGTGATGACTGAGGCTCCAAACTCCACCCTAAATGCACGGGTTAATAATGGGGACTGATGATCTATTCTCCTAACGGTTGCATCCACTCGGACTGAGGCTTCGAGGTGAGGTTATGGTTTCCATGAGGGGTTAGTCCTAGTGAGATAGGATAATGATGTTTTTACCCTCTTGCATTTGATTGTTGTCCTTAGACCCATGTAACATGATGAACGTGATTAACCCATGGAATGTGATGAAATGATAAGTGATGATAAATGGTATAAAATGAATGGTAATGAATGTGGTAATGGCTTGGCTTTGAACTAGTTAATGGAATCTTAATATGGCATTTATCATTCATATTCATTTTTCATGCACTACCTATTTATACTAGATATTTTTTAGACATCGTTGGTGGTGGCCTACTGAGTTGTACTCACACCCTGCTCGGGCCGCCGTTGGGTACCCAAGAAGACTTCATGTTTTCAGGTCAAGACAAGGGAAAGGGTCCTTGCTAGATAGCTGAGCGGACATGGGTAGCACTTGGTAGAGGATCCAGACCTGGAGTCGGGACCATTTTGGGATTTTGGATGTTGTGTTTATTTTTGGGATTTTGTTCACTCTTGCACTGTAGTATGACATGTCATATTTATTTTTGGAAATGGTTGTTATACATGTTCCTTGTTTATTGGTTATTGTTTCAGCTATTTGGTTGTTCTGTTGTGGCTTACTCTGATAAAAAGGGGGCATAGTCTCCCCACATGACCCCATAGACCCTCGCTGCTAGTCGGTAGCCTTTGGCGTATGTGAAGGCGCACTTAAGGTCATGCAATCACCCGGGTCGGAGAACCAGTTTAGTGGCTTCCGGGTCGGGGACGTTACAAAGTGGTATGGGAGAGAGGGTTTTCTACTCCTTCTCTGAGGTCTTGTTATTTGGGATTGGTATCCAAGGTTTAAGACGTGTCGGGCCTTGGTAATGAGCTTGTGCTTGGGAGTATCTAACCCAAGTACGGGGGAAACCCAAGTCACCCTAGGTGGTAAATTGATGTTCTTGGTTGTGTGTTGTTACAATTGATGATATTTCACCGTTGGGTGATACACATGTGGTTCGATGTGACTGTTTTATGATATTTGGCTCGTGGCCTTAACGACACTAGGATTTTCATTCATGCATCATTGTAGGAACCTAGGGAGACAGGTGACATGCATTGTATTAGGCACATGCACGGGATGGGTGTGTGAGGCAGGAATGTAGGGTGCATTATGCATTTCATGAAACTAAGAAATAATGAGAAGAAAGAAATGAAACAGGTGGGTAAATGATGTTTAACGAAATATAAGGGTTTGAAATGAAGTGGAAACATTTGGTAAAATTTTGTGTGAGTTGGTGGTAGTGCATGGTTGTTTACCCCATGTGGACCATGGCCTGTGGTAGGGATGGTTGGGGCAGTTGTAGCTAGTAAAGATCTTTTGTTATAGTTTTGGAGTTTTATGGTATACGTGATAAATCTTGTGTTTGTAAATGTAGAGAGATGCCACCACGACGTCGATTTCCAGTTGGGCAACGAGAGGATGTTGCTGAGAACACTCTTCTGGTAGAAGAGCAAGAAAATGTGGTGATTAATAAAGGTAGAGAAGACCAGTTCTGAGAGAACTTGGCTCGCCTTATGCAGATGATGGATCGGGACCCAGGGCGGGGTGCACTAAGTATGTTTGAGATGACCAGGGAATTCCAGCTGCAGCACCCTCTGACTTTCACCGGAGAGGGTGGGATAGAGGCAGTGGAGTTCTGGTTGGAGTCTGTCCAGACGATACTGGATCATCTGGAGACCCTGGTCGAAAAGTGAGTAAAGTTGTCCATTTACATGTTGTGAGGTCAGGCGTGGCGTTGGTGGGACATCCAGGCTCAGACCGAGCAGGCTAAGGGGATGTCGTGGAATTTTTTCTAGGAAAAGTTTCTGGAGCATTTCCACCCAGAGACTTTGAGGAAGGAGCAGGCTGCAGAGTTTATGATCCTGACTTAGGGATCATTATCGGTGATGTACTATGCTAGTTGCTTCACTGATTTGAGACACTTTGTCCCAGTATTAGCAGGGGATGAGGCAATGGTGGTAAAACGCTTCGAGGAAGGGTTGAGACATCAGATCTGGTCTCAGGTAAATATCTTCCACTTGAAGAGGTTTATGGAGGTGTTGGATCAGGCACTCATATCTGAAGGGAACCTGAAGGGAGATTCGGGTGGTAGGCTTGTCATGCCAGTTGAGCGGACAAGTGATGCATCTTCCGAAGGTCGCAAGTGTCGTTTGGAAAGTTTTCATCACGGTGGTCAGAAGAGAGGGTCAGCCTCTCAGAGTGGGAATTAGGTGTTCTTCTATCAGTGCGGTAGGCCGGGGCATATGCGTGGTCAGTCTCCTCGACCTCCGGTTGAGTGTCGTCCGTGTGGTAGGATAGGGCATGTGTAGAGGTTCTGCAGGAACTCACGGCAGGTGGGCGAGTATGACGGTGGGAAGCAGGTACCAGATACGGGAAGGGGATCAGTTGCCCCGTATCAGGCAGGAAGTTGGAGCTCCATGGGCCGTATTGGCAGGGGCGGTGGATATAGCATCCCACCTTTTTATAACATAAACTTTCATTACATTACACAAAACTGAGGATCTTTAAGGTCTAGTGTCTTGGAAACCAGGAACATAATACATGAAAACAACATAAAGAATTCTTCTTAAACACTTGAAAGGCTTCTCCTTAAGTTCATCCTAGGTTCATTACTGCATCTCATAACCTGGGGACATACATCAAAAGAAAGGGTGAGCAGAAGGCCCAGTAAGGGAAACAAGAGGAACATTTTACATGTGAACTTGAGATACTTCAATAAGGACATGAAAAGAACTTTAAGACATGAGAAAGAAATCATGAGGCATTTCATAATAAAAATAACATTTTTCATAACTTGAAGATGTGGCTACATCATTTAACATAGATAATCATGAACATATCACCAAGGTCCATCCCCAAGGTGTCATTTGAAAATTACCAAGGTTATTCACCAAGGTATCGTGAAAATTGTAATCTCTAGTGGTTACATCATTACCCAATGCATTGGAGCGCTATCAGGGCGCACCATTAAATTTGACTTTATTATCATGTGATCCACATATATCATCATCAAAAATTTCATAAATAACCCATATAGCATAAAATAAATGGGTTTAATTTCATAATAATAACGTTTTAAAAACTGCTTTAAAGACATGATCTTTACGTCACTTTAAACCCATGGAAAGGGAAAGCGGGTCTCATGTATGTAAATCCCAGAATTTAAAATAGAAAATTTAGATATATATGTGAATACCCTTGTAGAAATAAGAGCTTTGAGTATTAACTTTATAACATAAACTAATTTTCAGAAAAGAGAGATGCATTTTGAGACGAAAATTCTGCAGTATAACGGCTATGTTACAAGGTTTTAGAAAACATTGAAAAGAGAGGGGACATGGGTCACCCACTCATAAATGATCCATAAAATAGTAGGGGGACATAATATAAGGGATTTAAGAACATGGTAATGAAATTTTAAAGATATACCGTATGAAATGAAAAACATGGAAGTGAGACAAAATAAGATTTCTCTTATGAAAATTCGGCAGCCTAACGGCGTCACTTAACTTCAATAAAAAAAATGATTTTACAAGATCAAATAGGATCCCTCACCATATGATAATAAGAGATCAGTATGGTAGATATAGAGATCATACCCCAACATAATAAAAAGTAACTTGAAAGACTTGACATGAAAATCGAACTTGAAAAATGAGAAGGGTGAAAGAATCCCTTAAAAATTCGGCAGCCTAACGGCGTGACTTAAACTTTCATAAAACGAAATGATGAGAGTAAGAGGGGATCTCTCATCATATAAAAATGAAAAGGGTAGTAAGAGGAATATAAAAGAACATCCTCTCACATAAGAACATGGAGCATAAAAGGAATGACATAAAAGGGATTACATGAAAAGAAAGAGAGAGGTCAGATCCCTTACCTTAAAACGTAACTCTTAAAACTCAAAGGTTTGGACCTTGAGGGATTGGGGGCACCTTGGGAGGACTCCTTGGGAGGTAAGGAGACCATAACATCGTTGGGGGAGAGTTGGGATTGAAAACTAAATGAGGAAAGGGTGGGTATTTATAGGGAAAGTGATGGGACAAGGCATTAATGGCCAAGGGACACCTCACAAGTTCTTTTCTCAAAACCATGTGCTCTCCTTTGGCATTTACCATGGAGTTAGGCCACATGGGGCCCCCAAAACAATAATTCATCACCCTTGGCCGGCCAACCCTTAAAATATCTCATGACATCATCATGACACAGTTATGATGTCATTAAACATATCGAAACCCTAAAACTACATTTTTACTATTCACTGAAAAAAATCATCTTTCTCAGAAAAATCTCAAAATTTCACCTTAACCAAATATATATGTTCTAATTACATTTATGAACTCCGTTTTATAAAAAATAATTTTCTAAATAATTTTAATTTAATTTTTAAATAAAAACACTATTCATCGAGAATTCTTTTTTTTCAGAAAAATCCCCAAAAATTACCATAACATAATATCGATGCTCTGAGTTAAAAAATAAAGTCATTTTTATAAAAATAATTTTCTAATTATTTTTTATTAAATTTTTAATTAAAAAAACTATTCATCCGAAAAATCTAATACTTGGCTAATAATTTATGAAACTGTTATTTACCCATTTTATTGAATCACATTACTTAATCTAGGTGTCTAAATTATATTAAAACTTTCTTTGAGTGAAATTACTAATCCATTTGGTCACATTACTAATCCTAAGCGTAAAATCACTATTCATAATTTACTATTCATCAAAAATTAAGTTGATCTTATTAGACTCCAAATTCCTTACTGAACACTTTTGTAGAAGACCATTTTTTGAAAATCATTACACATCATTAATTATTTAGGATTTACATAAATATTTTAAAATATCATTTTTTCAAATTCATCAATAAAATACATCCTAAAATTATCCGGACATTTGAAATTTCACAAATATCACTAAAGGAAGAAATCTCAATTCATTCATCCGAAAGGATTACACAAAGAAGCTAGGGTCTCATCACATAACCCCTTATAACACCGGCATATGACCTAAGTGTAAGGTGTGCTATGGTGAGAGAATCTGAGGGAGGCTCAGATAACATTGCCCTAGTAGTAATCTCTACTAACTTGAACTTCTCCTGCAGGCGTTTCCGTTCAAGCTTGACACGCTGGAGTTCATCTTGGGCTTGGTCCAAAGTGAAGCCCACAGATGCTACCTCCTTCCCAAGCTCTGATAAGTGGGCTTCATAAGGTTCGAGTCTACTGGATGAAGCCATCGACTCCTCTTTATGCATTAACCATTAACATCTCTATTAAATCGTTAAGAGTAAGTTAATATACTATTTAAAAAGTTTGGTTCGTTACATTCTTCCCTCCTTAAGAAATTTTGTCCCCGAAATTTTATACTTGGGGACTAGTCGAAAAGGTGAGGGCACTTTTGCTTCATTGTTTCCTTAGGCTCCCAAGTCGCTTCTTCATATTTATGATTCCTCCATAACACTTTCACAAGGTGGGTAGTCTTGTTTCGTAGAACCTTGTCTCTACGGTCCAAGATCTCCACTGGTTGCTCCTCATAAGAGAGGTCATGTTCCAGTTGTACCACCTCTGGGTTCAGTACATGTGAAGGGTCGGGTATGTACTTCCTCAAGAGAGATACATGGAAGACATCATGAACTTGAGCTAGGTTCGGTGGAAGTTCTAGACGATAGGACACTGCTCCTATGCGATCAAGGATTTCATAGGGGCCAATGTACCTTGGGATGAGATTCCCTTTCTTCCCAAACCACATGACTCTCTTCCAGGGAGAAATTTGAAGGAAGACTTTGTCACCACCACCAAACTCCAAGTCCCTTCGACGATTGTCAGCATAGCTCTTCTGCCGACTCTGATCAGCCTTTATGTGTTGTTGGATGGCATGAACCTATTCTGTCATCTCTTGCACAAGATCAGGCCCAAGAAGCTTTCTCTCACCAGTTTCAGCCCAACAAGTAGGAGTTCCACATTGCTTTCCATACAGATCTTCATAGGGTGCCATCTGAATACTCGAATGGAAGCTGTTGTTATAGGAGAACTCAACTAATGGGAGGTGTTGATCCCATCCACCTTTAAATTCCATTGAGCATAATCTCAGCATGTCTTCGAGTGTCTGAATATTCCTTTCAGATTGGCCATCAGTTTGAGGATGATAGGCCGTACTAAAATTCAATTCAGTATTCAGAGCTTGTTGAAGACTTCTCCATAATTTTGATGTGAATCTTGGGTCACGATCAGACACGATGGATAGTGGTACCCCATGCAGCCTTACCACTTCCTTCACGTATATCTTGGAAAGCTGATCCAGAGAGAAATCTTCCCGAATAGAGATAAAATGGGTTGTCTTGTTGAGATGGTCCACAATAACCCATATCGCATTGTTTCCTTTGGATGTTTTCGGGAGAGCAGTTACAAAGTCCATGGTGGTATTATCCCACTTCCATACTGGTATGGGTAGCGGTTGTAATACCCCCTTGGGAAGTTGTCGTTCTGCCTTCACTTGCTGACACACCAGGCATCTTGTAGTGAAATCAGCAATCTCCCTCTTCATATTATCCCACCAATAATGATCACGAAGGTCTCTATACATCTTAGTGCTTCCCAGATTTATAGAGAAAGTAGAGCTATGAGATTCATTCATTATTTCTTTCTTTATCTCCGGAATAGATGGAACACATAGTCTTGTACGAAATTTCAATACTCCTTCTTGATCAATATTGAAATCAGGGAACTTCCCATCCTTTACAGCCTCAAACTTCTCCTGCAGTAAAGGATCTTCTTTTTGACCCTTCTTGATCTTCTCTAGTAATGAAGGTTGAGAAATCATTTGGGATAGGGTTGATGATGTCCCTTTCCTTATAATTCCCATGTCCAGTTTTACTATATCTTTAATCAAGGGATCTCCTAGGATCCTCATTGTTTCCAGAACAACAGGATCTTTCCTGCTTAATGCATCTGTGACATTGTTTGCTCTTCCAGGGTGATAATGAATTGAACAATCTTAGTCTTTAATAAGCTCCAACCATCTCCTTTGTCTCATGTTCAATTCTTTCTGTGTGGAAATATACTTTAGACTTTGGTGGTCAGTGTATATATCACATTTCTCCCCATAAAGATAGTGCCTCCATATCTTTAGAGCAAAAACAACTGTCGCTAGCTCTAGATCATGCGTAGGATAATTCTACTCATGAATCTTCAACTGTCGAGATGCATAAGCAATTACCTTGTCATTTTTCATGAGGACACACCCAAGCCCTTTCAGAGATGCATCGCTAAAAATAACGAATCCTTCTCTGATAGAGGGTAGTGTTAACATAGGTGCGGTAACCAACCTCTTCTTCAGCTCTTGGAAACATTCCTCACATTCTTTTATCCAGATGAACTTAACCCCTTTTTTAGTCAACTTGGTTAGTGGATTAGAAAGTCACGAAAAGTTTTTCACAAACCTCCTATAATATCCCGCTAAACCAAGGAAACTACGAATCTTAGTTACTTTTGTGGGTTGAGGCCACTCCTCCACAACCATTGTCTTTGCAGGGTCAACCAAGATTCCTTCATTGGTTACGATGTTCCCCAAGAAAGCCACTTGTTGTAACCAAAACTCACACTTGCTGAACTTTCCAAAGAGCATCTCCTTCCGCAGAGTTTTCAAAATAACCCTCAGATGATCTTCATGCTCCTCACGAATTTTTGAATATATCAAAATATCATCAATAAAAACTACCACAAAGTTATCAAGGTAGTCCTTAAAGACTCTATTCATCAAATCCATGAAAATAGCAGGAGCATTAGTCAAGTCTATGGGCATAACAGTAAACTCATAATGCCCATATCTTGATCGGAAGGCAGTATTTAGAATATCTTCCTTCTTCACCCTCAGTTGATGATAACCAGATCGAAGGTCAATCTTGGAGAAGAATTGAGCCCCACAAAGTTGGTCAAATAAATCATCAATTCTTGGAAGAGGGTATTTGTTCTTCACTGTGATCCCATTCAGTTATATATAATCAATGCATAGCCACATTGATCCATCCTTCTTCTTCACAAAGAGAACTAGTGCTCCCCAAGGAGACACACTCGGACGGATAAACCCCTTCTCCAACAAGTCTTGGAGTTGTTTCTTTAACACTTATAGCTCCAAATTTTCTATTCTATATGGAGTCTTTGATATCGGTTGAGACCTAGGTACGAGTTCAATGGAGAAATCTACCTCTCTTTTGGGGGGAGGTCCAGGTAACTCCTCGAGAAATACATCCATGTATTCCTGAACAATTGGAACATCTTCTATTTGTATGCTCCCTTTTCCTTCTTCATCATCACCGATTAACTCCATAAAGAAAGATATAGGAGGTGCTTCTAGATAGGGATCAGTTCGGGATATCTCTCCTTGGAAGATAACTGTAGGTTGTTTATTCAAGACTACTGAGATTTCCTTACTTCTGCATTTGATCTTAGAATTATACTTTGAGAGCCAGTCCATCCCTAGTATAACGTCGAATTCCAACATGGTAATGACTACTAGATTTGTGATAAGATTGTGCTCACCAAAGTAAACACTAGAGTCTCTAAATACTGTTGATGCAAGGATAATCCCACTTGGAGTCTTGACCGACAACTCTACCTCTAGCAGTTTGGGGATTGATTCTATATTCCTTGCAAACTTGGAGGAAATAAAGGAATGCGTAGAACCAGAATCAAATACAGTACTTTCTAGTTTTGAGAGGACGACAAGAGTACCTGCTACCACATAGTTCGGAACTTAAACTTCAGTTGTTGTGATAGAGAAAGCACGACCTTGCTCCCTTGGCCTCTGCTGAGGTTGATGGTGATTCCCCTCCACCAACCTCGGATTTGGACATTGATTAGCAAAGTGCCCAAGCTGTCCACACTTGAAGCATGTGACTTCGGGTAGTGCCAGAACCATCTTTCCTCTGTTGTTAGTGTTGGGAAGTTGAGGCTTCACATCACTACGACAATTCCGAGAAATATGGCCTTCTCTTCCACACCTGTAGCACTTACCACTTCCGATCAAGCAGTTCCCCGAATGCTTCTTCCCACATTTATTGCATGTGGCATGTTTCATATGCTTTCCACCTCTTTCCTGGTCAAAACTTCTTCCCAGGATTGGTTCTAGAGTTCTCTTCTTCTCATTAGATTTGTGAGACCACTGTGTCTCCCCAAACTCTAGTTCAACTTTCATAGCACTTCGAACTATTTCTTCATAGCTATTATAGTCCCTGTTGGCTAGATTCTTCCGCAGATGAGGTCGTAGTCCACCAAAGAATCTATCAACCTTTCCATTAGGGTCCATGACGAAGCTTGAGGTATAACGGGAAAGCATTGTGAAGTTCATCTCGTAGGTTCCAACTGATTCATTCTCCTTTTGCTTCAGCTCGAGAAATTCTTTCTCCATTCTCGTTCTCATCGAACGAGGGAAATACTTATTAAAGAATATTCCCCAGAACTCTTCCCACTCCATAGCTTCCATCTCTCCTCATGGCTTTGTGTTTTTGATCAGTGACCACCACTGATCAGCTTCTCCATCTATGCGGTAAACAGCAAGGGTGACTTTTTCTTGTTCCGAACAATGAAGTACAGAAAAGATCTTTTCAATGGAGCTTATCCATTGTTCCGCAACCAATGGGTCAGTAGATCCACTGAATGTTGGTGGTAGTTGACGCATGAAGGACTCAATAGAATGTTGTTCCCTTCGTGGTGAGATCGGCCTCTCATCTTGATTCAAGTTATTACTCATAACTTGAGTCAGTTGGTTCATCATTCGCATGAATGATTCCATTCCGGCTTCCATCGGAGGGCCGTCAGCACATGGTGCATTGCGGTCACCATCGGCACGGTTCCTCTTATTTCCCGCCATTTTCTAAAAGAATAAAACCTTAGTGAGAAACTTATTTCATTTATGAATCTTTTAACTAAGACTTCATGCTTAGACAATTACACTTCTCTATAATTCCTTCATAATGATTCATAAAAAGCTTGTGATTAACCAAACGTATCCCCCAGGAGTGTCGTAACCAAGAGTGCAACAAGGCCCGTTATCATGCACCAGTTCCCGTTCGAGTCTAGCTCAAAGCGGTGTTTTCGGGTTTTACCCCTATGTACATCTGTGCCAGAGCTGCCTCTACCTGCTCATATCCAGACAGGGATGTATTTGTTTGAAAAAACACTTACTCAATACTTACCAAAATACCAGGAAGTTTTCCTATATTTAAACTTTTATATAGGGTTCTTCCTAAAGTTTTTATATCCTAATTTTTACAAATAACTAAACCTCCCTTTGATACCAACTATAGCATCCCGCCTTTTTATAACATAAACTTTCATTACATTACACAAAACTGAGGATCTTTAAGGTCTAGTGTCTTGGAAACCAGGAACATAATACATGAAAACAACATAAAGCATTATTCTTAAACACTTGAAAGGATTCTCCTTAAGTTCATCCTAGGTTCATTACTGCATCTCATAACCTGGGGACATACATCAAAAGAAAGGGTGAGTAGAAGGCCCAGTAAGGGAAACAAGAGGAACATTTTACATGTGAACTTGAGATACTTCAATAAGGAAATGAAAAAAACTTTAAGGCATGAGAAAGAAATCATGAGGAATTTCATAATAAAAATAACATTTTTCATAACTTGAAGATGTGGCTACATAATTTAACATAGACAATCATGAAAATATCACCAAGGTCCATCCCCAAGGTGTCATTTGAAAATTACCAAGGTTAATCACCAAGGTATCGTGAAAATTGTAATCTCTAGTGGTTACATCATTACCCAATGCATTAGAGTGATATCAGGGCGTACCCTTAAATTTTCCTTTATTATCATGTGAGCCACATATATCATCATCAAAAATTTCATAAATAACCCATATAGCATAAAATAAATGGGTTTCATTTCATAATCATAACGTTTTAAAAACTGCTTTTAAGACATGATCTTTACGTCACTTTAAACCCACGGAAAGGGAAAGTGGGTCTCATGTATGTAAATCCCAGAATTTAAAATAGAACATTTTGATATATATTTGAATATACTTGTAGAAATAAGAGCTTTGAGTATTCACTTTATAACATAAAATAATTTTGAGAAAAGAGAGAGGCATTTTGAGACGAAAATTCTGCAGCATAACGGTTATGTTACAAGATTTTAGAAAACATTGAAAAGAGAGGGGACATGGGTCACACACTCATAAATGATCCATAAAACAGTAGGGAGACAGAATATAAGGGATTTAAGAACATGGTAATGAAATTTTAAAGATATACCATATGAAATGAAAAACATGGAAGTGAGACAAAAATAAGATTTCTCTTATGAAAATTCGGCAGCCTAACGGCGTCACTTAACTTCAATAAAAAATGATTTGACAAGATCAAATAGGTCCCCTAATAATATGATCATAAGAGATCAGTATGATAGATATAGAGATCATACCCCAACATAATAAAAAGGAACTTGAAAGACTTGACATGAAAATCAAACTTGAAAAATGAGAAGGGTGAAAGAATCCCTTAAAAATTCGGCAGCCTAACGACGTCACTTAAACTTTCATAAAACGAAATGATGAGAGTAAGAGGGGATATATCATCATATAAACATGAAAAGGGAAGTAAGATGAATATAAGATAACATCCTCTCACATAAGAACATGGAGCATAAAAGGAATGTCATAAAAGGGATTACATGAAAAGAAAGAGAGAGGTCGGATCCCTTACCTTAAAACGTAACTCTTAAAACTCAAAGGTTTGGACCTTGAGGGCTTGGGGGAACCTTGGGAGGACTCCTTGGGAGGTAAGGAGACCATAACTTAGTTGGGGGAGAGTTGGGAGTGAAAACTAAAGGAGGAAAGGGTGGGTATTTATAGGGAAAGTGAGGGGACAAGGCATTAATGGCCAAGGGACACCTCACAAGTTCTTTTCTCAAAACCATGTGCTCTCCTTTGGCATTTACCATGGAGTTAGGCCACATGGGGCCCCCAAAACAATAATTCATCACCCTTGGCCGGACAACCCTTAAAATATCTCATTACATCATCATGACACAGTTATGATGTCATTAAACATACAGAAACCCTAAAACTGCATTTTTACTATTCACTGAAAAAAAATCATCTTTCTTAGAAAAATCCCAAAATTTCACCTTAACCAAATATAGATGTTCTAATTACATTTATGAACTCCATTTTATAAAAATAATTTTCTAAATAATTTTAATTCAATTTTTAAATAAAAACACTATTCATCGAGAATTCTTTTTTTTCAGAAAAATCCCCAAAAATTACCATAACATAATATCAATGCTCTGAGTTCAAAAATAAAGTCATTTTTATAAAAATAATTTTCTAATTATTTTTAATTAAATTTTTAATTAAAAACACTATTCATCCGAAAAAACTAATACTTGGCTAATAATTTATGAAACGGTTATTTACCCATTTTATTGAATCACATTACTTAATCTAGGTGTCTAAATTATATTAAAACTTTCTTTGAGTGAAATTACTAATCCATTTGGTCACATTACTAATCCTAAGCGTAAAATCACTATTCATAATTTATTATTCATCAAAAATTAAGTTGATCTTATTAGACTCCAAATTCGTTACTGAACACTTTTGTAGAAGACCATTTTTCGAAAATCATTACACATCATTAATTATTTAGGATTTACATAAATATTTTAAAATATCATTTTTTTCAAAATTCATCAATAAAATACATCCTAAAATTATCCGGACATTTGAAATTTCACAAACATCACTAAAGGAAGAAATCTCAATTCATTCATCCCAAAGGATTACACAAAGAAGATAGGGTCTCATCACATAACCCCTTATAACACCGGCATATGACCTAAGTGTAAGGTGTGCTATGGTGAGAGAATCTGAGGGAGGCTCAGATAACATTGCCCTAGTAGTAATCTCTACTAACTTGAACTTCTCCCGCAGGCATTTTCGTTCAAGCTTGACACGCTGGAGTTCAGCTTGGGCTTGGTCCAAAGCGAAGCCCACAGATGCTACCTCCTTCCCAAGCTCTGATAAGTGGACTTCATAAGGTTCGAGTCTACTGGATGAAGCCATCGACTCCTCTTTCTGCATTAACCATTAATATCTCTATTAAATCGTTAAGAGTAAGTTAATATACTATTTAAAAAGTTTGGGTCGTTACAGTGGATGTGGAACTCCTGGGAAAGATCACTCATGCCAGTAGGGCAGTGCAGTGCAGGGCGTTCAGGCTGGATCCCAGGGTAGAGGGGGGAGTCAACTTCAGGCAGTTCCGTTTGTGCCAGGTGACAGCGAGGTCGTACCGTCGACTGTTCAAGGTACGATCCTTGTAGCTTCTACGTTTTCTAGTTCTTTGTTTGACATAGGTGCCACACACTATTTTGTCTCTACTCAACTTGTGGTATTGATGGGTTTACCTATGGAGAGGGTGTGTGGAGTTATGTTAATTGACACTCCATTGGGGGTGCGGGTCGAGGATATCAAGCAGTGCAAGGGATGTGCCCTGAAAGTTGGTGGGTGCTGTTTTCTGTGGGACTTGTTTATTCTCAAGATGTCAGGATTTGAATTAATCCTGGTAATGGATTGTTTTGTGTTGTATCGGGTGCACATCGACTGTTATCATCACAGAGTATCGTTCAGGTCACTTGAGGGTGACGCTTATGTCCACCGTGGCGAGTGGGATGTTCGAATAGGTCGTGCAGGACCGTTGGGTCAACGGATGAGTGAAATCATGGCTCAAGTGGCATGTCTCATGCTTGGTGATGATGAAAGAGGGGAACATATTGTTTTTCCTCCTGTGGTGGATCGGTTTCAGGACATGTTTACAGAGGATTTCTCGGGGTTACCTCCTGAGAGGGATGTTGAGTTCGCGATCGAGTTGCTGCTGTGAGCGGAGCCAGTTTCTATTCCACCATACCGAATGGCACCGGAGGAACTCCATGAACTAAAGGTACAACTTGAGTAGTTTGAGCGTAAGGGGTTTATCCATCCTAGTACGTCTCCTTGGGGATCTCCCGTGCTTTTTGCGAAATAGGCCGATGGGTCGTTGAGACTGTGTGTTGACTATCAGAAGTTGAATCAGATGATGATGAAAAATCGGTACCCTCTTCCTAGAATTGATGACCTATTTGATCCGTTGAGGGGTTCATCGGTATTTTCTAAGATTGATCTGAGGTCGGGTTACCACCAGTTGAGGGTGAGGTCTTCCGACGTGCCACAGACAGCTTTCTAGAGTCAGTATGGGTTGTTTGAGTTTGTGGTAATGCCTTTCATCTTGACCAATGCACCGGCGGTGTTTATGGATTTGATGAACCGGATCTTTCATCCCTATCTGGATCAGTTTGTGGTTGTCTTTGTTGATGATATCTTAGTGTACTCGAAAACTCACGACGATCATGCCCAACATCTTGACATCGTCTTGGGTACGCTAAGAGAGAATTGGATATACGCAAAGCTATCAAAGTGTCAATTCTGGATAGCTAAGGTTCATTTTCTGGGTCACATCATCTCGAAGGAAGGTGTGTCAGTGGATCCAGAGAAGGTGCAAGAAGTTGTATCTTAGGAGCATCCCATGAATTTTTTTGATGTTCGGAGTTTTCTGGCTTGGGTCGGGTATTAACGAAGGTTAATTCAGGATTTATCTCACTTAGAAGCACCACTCTCGGGCTTAACCAAGAAGGGAATCAGGTTCGAGTGTTCTGAGGCTCGCGATAATGTCTTTCAAGAGTTGAAGAGGCGGTTGACGACCGCACCTATCTTGGTCTTACCTGAGCCAGGTAAGAAGTACATCGTGTTTTGTGATGCGTCTGGAGTCGGACTTGGGGATGTTTTGATGCAGGATGAGTGGGTTGTGTCTTATGGGTCGAGGCAGCTGAGACCCCATGAGCAGAACTATCCCACTCATGACCATGAGTTGGCTGCTGTAGTGTATGCCTTGAATTGCTGGAGGCACTATCTGTTGGGAGAACGGTTTACCGTGTTTACCGACCATAAGAGTTTAAAGTACATCTTCTCACAGCGGGATCTGAATCATTGGTAGAGAATATGGGTTGAATGTCTCCAGTCTTTCGACATTGATTTGGTGTACATGCCGGGAAAGGGAAACAGTGTTGCTAATGCTCTGATCAAGAAGGTTCAGAATCAGGCGGTTCAGGAGTCCAACACCGAGTGGAAGGTGATAGCCTTGTTTGCAGAGATGCACCTGGAGGTGCAGGAGGAGAGCGGTCAGGTCACTCTTGATTCCTTAATGATGGAGTCAATGCTCTTGAGTCGAGTTAAGTAACTTCATCTTGATGATCTTGAGTGTTTGATCATGAAGGAAAATCTTAATGGTGGGGAGCTACCTTCTGGTTGTACCGTTGGTGTGGATGGTGTTGCTCGTGTTCGTGATCGTGTGGTTGTGCCAAAGTGTGTGCGGGAAGAGTTGATGCGTGATTTCCATGCATCAAAGTGGGAAGTGCATCCTGGTTTGACCAAGATGTACCGTGATCTCCAAAGGAAGTTTTGGTGGCCTGGAATGAAGAAGGAAGTTGTGGGATTTGTGGCACGGTGCCTTACCTGTCAGCAGGTGAAGGCCGAGCATCAACGCCCAGGTGGTTTTTTGTATCCATTGCCCATTCCGGAATGGAAGTGGGATGATTTAATGATGAATTTTTTCGTGGTTCTTCCGAGGACGCCACGGAAGAACGATTCAATATGGGTGGTTGTGGATTGGTTAACAAAAGTGGCTCATTTCGTACCAATTCAGGAAACCTTTATAGTCGACCAGTTGGGTGAGCTATATGTTCGGGAAATAGTGTGGTTGCATGGGGTACCATAGACCATAGTTTCAGACCGAGATCTGCGTTTCACATCGCACTTTTGGCAAGGGTTTCAGAAGGCGCTTGGTACGTAGGTGTTTTTGAGTACAGCTTTCCACCCGCAGATGGACGAGCAGTCGGAACGTACGATCCATGTATTGGAAGACATGTTGAGATCTTATGTCTTGGACCTTGGTGGTTCATGGTAGAGGCACCTATCATTGGTTGAGTTTGCCTACAACAACAGTTTTTAGGCTACAATTCAGATGGCACAGTTTGAGGCACTTTATGGGAGGTCATGTAGATCTTTGTTTTTGTTGGCTAGAGGCCGGTGAATCTAAGTTGTTGGGACCAAGTCTTGTGCAGGAGACTTCAGAGAAAGTTAAGTTGATCAGAAAGTGGATGGATATGGATCAGAGTAGGTAGAATTTGTATGCATATCGGAGGCGTAGACCTCTCGAGTTTGGGGTGTGTGATAAAGTGTTACTTCGGGTGTCTCCATGGTTGGGTCACCAACGGATTCAGAAGAAGGGTAAGTTGGCACCCAGGTATGTGGGACCTTTTGAGATTGTGGAGAGGATCGGACTAGTGGCTTACCAATTGGATCTTCCACAGTGGTATGGGGGGATGCATGATGTGTTTCATGTGTCGCAGCTTCGACGGTATCACCCTAACCCATCTCATGTTGTTGACGTTGAGGATGTGGAGCTTGAGGTTGATGCATCCTTTGAGGAGCATCCGGTTCGTGTGATGGATCGTAGTGAAAAGGTCTTATGAGACAAGGATGTGACATTAGTGCAAGTACTATGGCAGCATGGGAAATTTTAGGAAGAAACTTGGGAGCAAGAATCATATATGTGGGCTCAGTGGCCTGAACTCTTCTCTTTGGTGGAGCAAAGAGGCTTGAAAGCTCAGCTCGAGGACGAGCCGTTATAAGGTGGGGAGGTTGTAAGATCCTGGTTTTTGGAAGGTATGTTTTTGTTTTGATTTGGGTTGAATCCTTTTCTTTTTGGACTTAAAAAGGTTTCTTGGAAGTGTGAGAGTCCTTGGGGGTGTTCTGGGGGCTCGGGGCACGGAAGAAGGGACGTCTTGGAAAAACAGACCAAGTCGCACGACCTGCGCACAGTCAGCCAAACCGTGCGGCATGCCCCGACTAAGCCGTGCGAACCTCCCTCCCCTGGACAGAAGTGAGCACACTGTTTGCGCACAGTTTTCTGAACCCTGTGGATAAATCGTGCAACTCCCCCTCTTTTGGGCAGTGGCGTGCGCACGGTTTTCCAAACCGTGCGGCTAAACTATGCAGCCACTTAAAGTTGGAAAATTTACAAAATTTACACTCCGGGCTTTATAACCCCAACTTGGGATTTTCCTATATTCCTCCTCTCCTCACCTTAAGCAAGAACCAAATCTCCCAAGGACATCAAGAGATCAAACTCCTTCGATTCTAAGGCATTTTTGGTGCCGTTAGTTGCAGATTGAAGCTCTGGGTAAGGCTAATCTCCTCCTTGGTTCTTTTCTTGGTTTAGGGTTTGTGTCTTATCTCCCTCTCGTTCCGAAACCCTAAAACCCTATCTTTTGGGTGAGTTCTAGGTTGAATCTCCAAGGGTTGGTTTAATCGAGGTCTAAGGACTCGATTGAGGGTGCGTTCAACCGTGGATTCAAGGTAGGTGGTCTACAAGTTATATCCCATGGTTATTTAGGGTTTTTGTGCATGTTAAATTGTGTTCTTGCTTTTCCTTGGTTATGTTTGGATAGACTTGGCATGTTTGAGAAGAATGGTGTCTAAAATGGAAAATGGGAACCCTCACGATCCCTGTGGGATGTGTTGGGATTGACTTGACCTAATTAGGGCCATCCATGGGATGTGCCCGCTTTTTCTGGGTTTAGGGATTATTATTAAACAAGTGATCTTGTTATGGTAAATGGTAGAGCCCTTGCTGAATATGTTGGCATGATTTGTTGAATGTGGAATAGAAGTTAGGTGATGTACCTAGACTTGGTAATAATCAAAGGGTTATTTGAAATGGAATGAATGGGTGATTCATGGAAATGATGAATTGGTTAAATGGGTTAATGTGTAAATTGATTAAAGACCATAATGGGATAGATTATGGGTCTGGGGTGGAATTCTTAGTGAGATAGGCATAACACATGGGAATTGGGTGAATGGTTAACTAATGTGAAATGGTGATGTGTTAATGGGTTAAGGCATGATGTGGTTTCCCAAGTGGGTTGTTGTGAATGGTGGTTGCCAATGGGAAATGGTTGGAAGGTTGATGGTTACTTATATAAGCATGTGCACATGGCTTGGTAGTGTGGGGTATGGATTGAGGATCTATGCCCACGAGTCGAGTGAAGACTGAGGCTCTGAACTCCACCCTAAATGCATGGGTTAGGAAAGGGGACTGATGATCTATTCTCCTAATGGTCGCATCCACCCAGAATGAGGCTTCGAGGTGAGGTTATGGTTGCAATGAGGGGTTAGTCCTAGTGAGATAGGATAAAGATGTTTTTACCCTCTAGCATGTGATTTTTGGCCTTAGACCCATGTAACATGATGAACGTGATTAACCCATCGAATGTGATGAAATGGTAAGTGATGATAAATGGTATGAAATGAATGGTAATGAATGTGGAAATGGCTTGGCTTTGAACTAGTTAATGGCATCTTAATCTGGCATTTATCATTCATATTCCTTTTTCATGCACTACCTATTTATACTGGATATTTTGTATACACTGTTGGTGGTGGCCTACTGAGTTGTACTCACACCCTGCTCGGGCCGCCGTTGGGTACCCGAGCATACTTCATGTTTGGAGGTCAGGAAAAGGGCAAGGGTCCTTGCTAGATAGCTAAGTGGACATGGGTAGCACTCGGTGGAGAATCCGGATCGGGAGTCGGGACCATTTTGGGATTTTGGCTGTTGTCTTTATTCTTGGGATTTTTTTCACTCTTGCATTGTAGTATGACATGGCATATTTATTTTTGGAAATGGTTGTTATACATGTTCCTTGTTTATTGGTTATTGTTTCCGCTATTTGGATATTCTGTTGTGGATTACTCTGATAAAAAGGGGGCATAGTCTCCCCACTTTACCCCATAGACCCCCGCTGCTAGTCGGCAACCTTTGGAATATGGGGAGGCATGCTTAAGGTCATGTAATCACTCGGCTCGGAGCACCGGTTTAGTGGATTCTGGGTCGGGGACGTTACACCCGATGATTTTCTCTTGAAGGATCTGAAGTTGAATCCTTCCAAAATGGGAAGGTCCCTAGTTATCCCATTATGGAAATGTAAAATAGTCTACTCCATCTATCAGAGCCTAGGAAACCCAGTGCGGTCAACCTCACTGATTTTCATGACTACTTCCCTTTCCATAGGAGGATAGGTCATGCCATCTAGGATTCCATCATCTTCAAATACATTTTCCAAAGAAAGGTTGATTCTAGATTGGTGATACTGGAGAATTTCCTAGCATAGGTGACTAGTGTAACTGTTTCCCAAATTGAAGAAGAGTGTGACTGGCAAGTGGTTATGGCCATGCGTGGGAAAAATTTCGATTACTAGAAGACTCGAAAGTTAGTTGATCGAGTTCATGCCACCCTTAGAGCACAGATTTTAAAACCAACAACGGTACTATACCATATGGAGGATCCACTAAATACACCTCATAGTGCTATATGTATTCTTTAAACATAGGAAATGATACAAGATAAAGAGTCATATTTTTCTCCTACATAGGCTCTGACTCTTGCATACTTCTTTCCATCAACTTCTGAAGAACAGGAACGACCCCACTAAATAGAACCCTCATTGTAATAAGAGTTAATTTTTTGTTCTATTAATTTAGTTCACTTAACATATGAATTCCATATTGATGAATAATATTTAGAGTATGAGTTCCCCATACATAATTAGGGAGATGGAGGCTAAGGACACAGGATCTGAAGATATAGGGGGAAACATGGGTGTGGTCGAACCCAATATTTTGGTCACGTCCCCACATAGGACATATATGCAGCCGAAACACATGGTAGAGAACTCTAGAAATCCCAACAGAAACACAAATATGCCTCATATCCCTCCAGTGGTTGTCTAATCCCATAGATCTTACACGACCGTCGGCATGGGGTATGATTATGTGATCATCTTAGATAAAGGGTAAGGTCTATACAAGCCACACCACTAAAAAAAGATTCTCCCTAGACCTCTTATCAAGCACCAGGACCATCCACCTCAACTATTGAGGCAAGTAATAAAGAGAAACCCCACCTTGGAAAGTACAGATCTCTGGAACAAATGTATGACATTGTGAAATAGTTACCATTTTTCCGTACCAAACTCTCAAACCTAGATTGACTCTATATTTCAAAATAACTCCAAGAGGTACTCATCAAATCCCTCTATATCTTATTAGAGTTTGAGAAATAAGTTGTTTCAATATAGTATTACTGAGTGGAGACTATGAAATCAGAATTCCATTTCACCATATCGTTCATAGAACATGATCAGGAATAAGTTATATTAGGACATATCATACCCCTGTATATTTTAGGAAAACATGACAATGTCGATATCTGAATTTCCCTAGTTGATAATGGTTCCTAGATCAACCTCATCCAAATTCAGACCCTCAAATATTTGGGATATAGTGAGTGGGTATTATCTCCTAAAAATCAAACCATTCAGGGGGATGATAAGAGAAAGCAATGGAATCTTATGAAGATCAATCTCAATGCTTAGTTTATGGATCTCAAAACTAACATTGATTTCATTTTAATCCATTAAGACACATCATATAGTGTCCTTCTTGGAATACCTTGGACTCATAGCCACATAGTGGCACCTTCAATATTTCATTAGTGTCTAAAATACCATATCAATGGGAAGGTCAGTATACTACATGGTGAAGGTTTCCCCATCAAGTCTTGGGAATCCATATATGTTAAAGTACGCTTATACCAAATAGAAGGAAAAAACCAATGGTGAATGATGATATGAAGGTCATAGCCCCAATGTCTTGGGGACCACCCATGAGAATCTGTAGAGTATGCTTGATAGTGATTTTGGGCTACCCATATACCTGATTGAGGTAATAGACTTAATCCCAGATTCCTAGGCTACTCCTATCCATATTGACAGCATAAAAGAAAACAAGAATCTCAAAAATGTGTATGTGGAAACTCTCGATGTTTAGGATGAAAATTAATCTTCCTATGGCCTCTCTTACCAAGATAGTAATAGAAATTATATTGAATTACCCACTATGTCTAAAAATATATCTATGGACTCATATATGGAAGAATAGTGTGATCTTAGTAATGCACCTCCCACATTTGAGGAAGGCATCTCCACCACCTTTGATGAGCTCAAGCACGTGAATCTGGGAACAAAAGAAGACCCATGACCTATGTTTATTAGTTATTCCATGCCTATCGAGGAACCAAATATGTATATTGTATTTATAAATAAACATAAATACGTTTTAACTTAGAATGATATACAAATTCCCAGGATGAACCTCGATGTGGAAACACATCACCTAGGCCTACCCAATGACCATCAAGGCTTCAAGCAGGTAGCCTGGTGGATGTACCCCTCTCAAGCTACTAATGTGGAATCAAAATTTGAAAAATTGATTAGAGCTAATTTTTTCAGGAAGTAAAGTACCAAAAATGACCCCCCCCCCCCCCCCCAACATTTTCCTCATCGAGAAAAAGAATGGAAAGATCAGGGTTTGCATCGATTTTAAGGACCTTAACCAACACTTCCCAAAGGGATATTTCTCGTTTACAATAACCGAACTTTTTATCAATGAAAATGATAGCTTCCAATACCTATCCTTCATGGATGGTTATTTCGGGTATAATTCGATAAATATGGACCCTAAAGGTGAGGAATGTACTACCTCTTGAGCACCTTAAGAGGTATTTTTCAATTAGGTTATTCCCTTTGGATTTAAGAATGATGGTTCTACTTACCAATGCTCTATTAATCGTATATTTAAGTCCTTATTGGGATGAATAATAGAATTCTATGTCAAAGACTTAGTATTAAAATATTGATAGTGATGTGATCATATCATGGATATTCAAATAAGTTTTAGTAAGATGCAGCATCATAATTTGAAGATGAATATATTTATGTGAGATTTTGGGGTAACATCAGGGAAATTCCTTGGATTTCTGGTACGCTTCCAAGGAATAATGGTTAATATATAAAGCACTAGTTTAATCCTATAAATTTCACCTCCTTTTAATATTATACAATTAAGGGGGCTCGAAGGGATCCTCACTTACATTCATCATTTCATACCTAACATGGCTAGAAAATATCTCATCTTCACCAAGTTAATGAAGAAGGGATTCACCTACCAATGGGATGAGGACTTCCAAGAAGCCTTTGAGAATCTCAAGCCATACTTGTTCCTCTCACCATTATTGATTTCACCAGTAGAAGAAAATCCTATTATATTATATGTGGGATCTATTGAGAGGTATCTTTTTTGCTCTCTTTGAACAAAAAAATTATGTGGGGAAAGAAAAAATCCTCTACTAACTGAGTTGAATGATTATAGGTATTGAGACATGGTATTCCGATATCATGAAGAAATGCCTAATGATAATATTTGCAGTGCAATGTATGGGACATTACATTAAACATCTCAAAGTACACTTGGTCTATTTTATTGACTTTCTCATGTAAATAATTGGATGACCGATTTTGAATGGGTATTTGGCCTGATGGGTGGTTATTTTGAAATAATATGACATCCAGTTAATGTCGTGGATGACAGTGAAAGGGAAGGCCCTAGCTAATTTTCTTATGGAACATCCCACCCCGGAAAGAACACCAGTGGATGCCAAACTTCAAGATGAAGAAGTTTTATATGAAAATAACACTCCCAAAAGATGGGATATGTATTTTTAAATTTCCTATTTAAGTACTATTATTAAGAGTCTGTAAATCCCAAAGCTCAAAAAGTTAGTCTAGGGATTGTATTTGTTTCCGTAGATAAGGAATACAATCCCTACTCATTCTCATTGTCTGAAGGTTTTTCTAATAATCTAGAAGAATTACAAGCTCTCAATGCTGGCTTGGAACTGTCCTTACATATGAAGATAGAGCACCTGAACATCAAAGGGGATTCATAGATTGTGATAAAACAAATATAGGTAAAATATACCACCATGAAGAAATTATTTTTCTCCTCTCATTATTTCTGTTATAGGATTGAAGGAAGAGTTTACTTTTGAAATAATATTTGATCATGTCCCTCGATCAAAAAATGATCATGTCAACACATTGTCTAATACAGCCACTGTCCTGGATGACCCTAATCTGGATGAAGTGGTTTTTTTCATCACACGCAAAAGAATGGTATCATCAGTCATCATCTATGACGTGTAGGAAATAACTAATTTAAAAACTACCCTAGATCATGATGAAATGATATTGACCCCTATATAGATGGAACCCATAGTAAATTACATCTAAAATAGGGACCTCCCATTATATTGAGCCAAAAGGGAATATAATCGATGTTGAGCAGCAAAATTTACCCTTCTAGATGATCTAAATAAAAAAAATCCATCTAGAAAAGATGATTTGATGGAATAACCCATATATTCATAGAATAAAAGAGATTCCCAGTACCATGGAAGAAGTCCATGCAAGTTATTGTGGCACTCATAGGCCTGGTAGTAGACTCTCCTGCCAAATTAGGAGATTTTTTATTACTTGAAACCAATTATACAAGACTATATGGAATTCACTAGGGAATTTCATTCATTCCATATTTATACAGACTTCATCCATAAAACCCTAGAGTTTATACATACAACAAAATATTCTTGGTGATTTTTCATATATGGAATGTACGTTGTGGTGTCATATCTCCCAACCATATCTAAGTAGTGTAAGTACATTCTTATTGCTAACAACTTCTTTTCTAAATGGAATAAAGAAATAACCTAAAGGAATCCAAGATTAGTAATATCATTAACTTCATAAAATGTAATATTATCACTAGACTTGGAGTCCCTCATGTGATATTTATGTAAAACGACACCAAATTATGTTCTACCAAATTGAAAAAATTATATCAGGACTAAAAAATAAAATCCAACCATTAATACGACTATCATGTAGTGGAAAATGGAAAAATAGAGGCCTTTAAGAAGACTTTGTAAAATATACTCCAGATGATGGTGGAAAAGGATAAGAAATTATATAAAGACAATATTCTTCTTTCTTTGTGGTCTTACAATACTAATATGTACATTTCCATAAAATTGATTCAATTTTCATTGGTTTATGGGACTGAGGAAGTGTTTCCCATAGAATTATAGTTTTCCTCACTCCGCATAGTTTTTAGTAAAAAAACATCATACAATTATCTTTCCAAAAATTAGTTGGATGAGCTAGAATAGCTCAATGAGAAAAGGTTTCATACAGTGTACAACCTCAATGTTCATCAGAATCAGATCACACGAGCCTTCAATAAAAATTATCACCTCTACTTGTTCCTTCAAGAATAACTAGTGTTATCTCTAAAAAACCCAATGATATAATGAAAGTAACCCCCAATGATAAAACCCAAATGGGAAGGGACTTACATTTTACATAAATTCTATTTCAATGGATCTTACTCATTGGTTATAATGTATGGGGTATATTTTATTCCCCCAATCAATGAAAGTTCCCTAAAAATTACATTGTGTAGCTTTTATCAGCATTATAAGTCATTAAGTAAGAATCTAAACTGAACAAAATCCTTGGTTCTGGTCTTATGACCTAAAATTAAAATACACCATTCATCCTTATAGCATGATGCTAAACTGAACAAAGAGGTCCTTATTTCACATCCCTAAAAGGCATGACCCATATCGTCCTAGTCACAAAACAATAAATAATCTGACAACGAATTTATCACATGAAATTAAAATGTAGTGTTACCATATGTACCAATCATTGGATGCATTGAGAAACCATATCAAAAAACCTCATTTCAGAAAAACAGGATGCTCTTAGGATATGATTTCTCAAATGATTGGGTATCATTTATGGGGAACTATGCATTCTTTTTCTTGTCAGGTAGCCTTCATCCTTAACGCGTGATGTTAGACTGCATGGTTTACATCCCTGTAATTTGAAATTAAAATTATCCCAAAACTACATATGGCTTGATTCTCATTCGAATGAGATACGTAGAGACACCAAGATCCTATATCTTGTCCCATACACTATATGATAAAAATTCCCATGTCCTTTATTATAATCTCCTTTATGTGGTGAAAGAAACCTTTTCTATTCCTTGTTTCTCACATCAATAATTGTTCACATGTGCTTAAGAATTTTGGTAAGGGCTCCCAACATGATTAAGAATTATCAGTTCACATCAGGGTTAGCATACTCCTGTATGCAATAACTTAAAAGAAACACCAATCATATTTAGCACATCATATTAAACTACATGGTAAACATCTCTTGTATGATGTAAAAATGTTAATTTCTATGCACTTAACCCTAGAGGACCACTACCCTTGGTGTTGGTCTCCCAAAACACCTCCATCAAAAAAACTATGTGTGGATTGATTTCAATTACTATAGAATACATAGTGACACATAGATCTCCAATCCTGGGTCCATCCACAATATAAATGGAAAAAATTCCCCCTTTGTGTATGGGTCATACATACGTAGAGATTTTTTTCAATAAAGAATTATGTTTGGATTGATTCCTTCCATCACATGATATATAGTGACACCAATGTCTCAAATCCTGGGTCTAGCCATGATATAGAAATTTTCCCCTCCCTACGCTAGTTCACACTTTCTCAAGTAAATTTCATATGAGAACTATGTTTGGATTGATTCTTGCCATCACAAGACACATAGTGACTCGTGGATCCTCAATTTCAAGCCCAACCATGAGTTTTAATAACTCCCAATCATATCCCTTACATATGATTTGGATCCCCACAGAGGGATCTCCTTAAAGGAGCTTATTATGGCATGATTCCTTCCCTTACAATACGAATATATAAACCTATGGGAATCCTATCTATACAATTGAATATACCTCTTTTTAAAGAGGGTTGAGTCATACAGACTCACACTACCTATGCATGACTCATATATAAGTATGGATTTCTTGATCATGAGATAAATCTATGCATGAAGAGATCTGAAATATGGTTATCATTCAACATTCCTATTCATGTATAAAAGGTGCTTCCTACATCAAAATTCCCCTATCTAGTGAAAATTTTCCCCAAGGATATCTTGCACAACTTCACATTGGTTCTTACATCCTTACCAAATGACATTAAACGATACGAAAAACATCCTTTTCCTTTGACGTTAAACTTCATGATCGATATGTCCCTACTACATGATGTTAACATGTGCATACCATCACCCATAATTATTCATTATAAAAGTAACACAATATCATGAACATATTCAACCAATGTATGGGTGATTATTTCATCTTTTAAGAACCTCAAACCCTAAATCACACTACATTTCTTGAGTGCATCAGGTTGCTACAAACCATTCCCGATCCCTAAAAAGAAGAATATATCTATCTATTTTATCATGATATAGGTGGACCTATATAAGGTATTTGACCCACAAACCAGACACATATTGTCCATACATGAATTTATTTTTGATCCTTGTGATCCCTGACATCATCGTAGTGGATCTCTTCACCTTAGAGTGATTCATGATCATTTCTGGCATGAATTCCCCATATCATTACTCACGACTCAAGAACCTTGATCCATGATTTATAACATTTTCATCTCCCACTCAAAATTATTTTGGATTAATCTTGACTCTGGGTATCCTAATTAGGTTGTTGTGTAAATTTCTCTTAATAGTAGGTCCATAAGCATCATGATCTTAATCTGCATTCACTTTGTTCAAAGTGTTACGACCATAAACTTTAGGCTTTGATAGTCCAAGTTACAAGACCCTAAAACTTTTAGTGAACGAGACATAAAACTTGTTAGAATAAAAACCCAAAAAGGGAGGACTGGGTAAAATTCAAGTCCCTTATTTCTAAACTCTTCATCTCTAGATTTTAGGAAAATCTTGGAGTGAAAATAAACAAGGTATAAAGCACCTAGGGACCACTTTTTGGACAAAGTGAAATAAGATCTATGCTCACTCAACCCCCTGGTCCAGGAAAAGGTTAGAGTAATGAAATTTCACATCCCCTCAATGAGATCATGTGTTAACTAAGCAGAGACAAAACTTTTAGGGTGCTTGAACCCTTATTTATTATCAAATTTTCTATAAACCACCTTCATGCCTTTGAAGTCTTAGCTGACACAATGAATTCCTTGAGTAGGTATCCTTCTCTTGGAACCACATGGACCTTGGGATCCCTTTCTCCTAGTTCTTCCCTATAGAAAACTAGTAATAGGGACTAGATAATCCAAAATAACCCTTCTAGGATTCATTAGATATTTTCAACATGAAAAAGATATTTTCCCTAGGGGATTATTGGTCCCAAAAGCCACCCTTAAATCTAGGAGTTATTGTCGTTATCATGTGGAATATAGGACTATGTTATTACCAATTTTTGACCTATAACTACTAGTTTCCACCTCAATTTAACTCAAATATTCCTCGACCTTGATTAAAAATCCCCATAAAAAGACTATTCAATTGCAGCTGAAATCCTCGATGTTACGTCACCGTGAGTTATACCCTTTTTAAATGCAGGAATGAAACACTCCAATACCAAAACTTTTTATGGACCAAACCACGTGACTCGAAACCACATAGCGTGGGACCCGACTTCATAAACAAAATCTGAACTACCTTAGGGTTCCAAAACACTTCATGGATAGATGTTCATTTTCCAAATGGTTGAATCTTCACAAATCTTACATGAACCTTGGAAAGGATTTGGGACCCGTATACTTGACCATACACGTAATACCTATGGTTTTATACATAAGGGCCTCTAACCCACCAAATAGAGGTGTCTCATAGTTATAGGAAAGGACCTCTAATCCTTGTGAGACCTAACAACACCACAGTGGAACTCAACACCTTAGGGGTTTTTGGGTCATCTCTTACACTTCTTCCCCATACCATATTCATCAATTTAAGCTCTTGGACATGTGATTTACAAAACAAATTTTCTAACTATACGGTTCGACTTGGAATTCATAATATTTTACCATCCATCAATACCATATTCAAAAAATCATCCATGGACCTTGGAAAAGAGTGGGGATCCTATTTACATGACCATTAATGTAATCCCTATAGGACCATGAATAAGTTACTATGACCTACCAACTAAAGGAATATCCTCTTTGTTGGAAATTAACTCCAATCCTCATGAGCCCCGGTAATACCACAAAGGAAATCATCACCTTTGGGTGTTTTGGGTTATCCATGGATTGTCTGTCCCATTCCATATCCATAGGTCAAACTATCCAAGTGGGCTTGGATTCCCTCTCATACTATCAAGTCCTAGCAGAATGAATCTAAATTGCACAGTTTTCCAAGTCCTGGAAACGAGAATTTAAAATCCATAGTATTTTTTATCCTTATTTCATGATGTTAAACTATATAGAATAACTCCTTACTGCATGACATTAAACTGCATAGAATACATCCTTACCACATGATGTTAAACTACATGGTTAACGTTAAATCATGAATGATGCACTACCATTAGTAAAAGGTCTAAGATAGAAATCCCTAAACTAAAATAGTATATGGTCTCATATAGAAGACCCTAAACTATATCACAATAATGGAATGGTTTTCAATACCTTAAAATAACCAATTATAAGAGACACAATGCTCACCAGATCAAAAAATCGAAAAGGGATCCCTGGGAAAAATTAAAGTCTCTTCTCGATGGACATGAAATTTGTGTGATCTAGGAAATATTGAGAATTTATAAACTAGAAATGGTATAAAACATTTAAGTTAAAAATCTCATAAATTAAAACCCTGAAAAAAAATCCAAGCCTGCACCCACTAATATTTCTTTATATGAAGCATTTGAAAAATTTAGGGCAATATAAAAAAGGATACAAATCATGTAGGGATCAATATTTTTTCCTATAAAAAATCAATCTAAGATAAATAATTCCACCAACATATTCAAACATTAGAGATCTCTCCATATATGACATGTATTCTACCAAAATTATCCTTTTAAATCAAGTGATTCCAAGAATACTGGAGAAGATACATTAATAAGGCATATCATGTCAGTAGGAATTCATGATAAATTATCAGGAGAAATTTTTTGTGATTTAGACATTAAAATACTAGTGTTTTTTCATACTAGGTATTGTATAAAGTATGTGTATCTCTAATGATCCATACAATATCAAGATAGTAAAATGTAATACACATCTTGAAAAAAAGAAATATGGATAATGACATGTATTATTAAAAATATTTATTCATTAATAATGTGATAAATAAAGAGGAATATCCAAATTATAGAGTCCCTAAAGGGTTTAAAAAAAGAAATAAGAAACCCATTCAGGGATAGATCATGATAAAATTTGGTCAGCTATGTGTTCAAAGTCAACTAGAGTCTTCCAAGAAGTGTTGATTGAGTGCTGAAGTTCCATCCAATCTGTTTCTTCTACTACTAACTATTGATGAAGAGTCACGATTATGGAATATATCTCTTCAATTGATTTATGATTATTCACTAATAAAGGTGATGATTTTAGAAAATGTGATATCACTCTAGCTATTCGTGCTTCGTATTATACTATTTCTAAAGTCAAGAAATCTGTATGAGCATGTATATGAGAAATTTTTTTATCTCTCTACTGAATAATCTATGAAGAATCCATTATTAGAAAGGTCATAAAATTTTTTACATCAAAGCTATATAGGTCCTTCACAATATTTTATAGTTGTTTTTGGTCTAGGAAAATGTGCATTGTGGTTCCATATAATGGTTGACAATCAAATCCACCTACCTCCAAATCTCAAATGATATAGAGAGTGAATTCCTCTTGGCCATGAAACTTATAAAAGAGAGTCTCAATGATCTGGGTATCGATTTTTCACTAGAATATCATTCATGGTACTTGGTTCTCGGTAACCATTTGAGTTGGTACATTAGAAGTAGGAATGGTTGATGGAGGGTATTCAGACATAAAATCCATTGAAAGAAGGATTGGTTGAGCTAACGACAAGTCAAGAGGAGCCACATGTGTTCTCCTCCCGATTGGTGCATCTTTTATCATTGGTATCAAAGGTACAGAATCCTCAACATACTTTGTCCCAATAATGGGATTTTTTTCACCATGAAAAGATAACTTATTTGGAGGATCCCCAAATTCCTAAATCAACTCCATTTCTACCACAGATAACAGGTTTGGGGTAGCATAGGGCTTGTCCACCAGACAGACTGATTGATTTAATACACCGCTCAGGTAATATTCCACATAATCCTAGGAATATTTGTAAAATTAGATGATAGGGACATTGATATGTGGAATAATAATCTCATCATTTGTATCTTCATGCACTATCATGATCCAAAATTGGTGAATGAACCTAGGATTCCATTCTACTTGCACGCTAGCTGAGGGAACAGGGTAAACCATCTGAATACAACATAACCCTTGAGAAAATATATAATGGATATGTGGCTCATAGATAATGAGATCATCCACGTGAGCTATAATAACCCTATCACAAAGAGAGGTTTTATATAACCTCTTATTGAGAGAGATTCAACTATTATCAATAATTATCCTGATCGGTGGAGGATACAGAATGATTTTGAAATGGTCATGTTTTTGCAACATATTAATAGCCTCATTTGGATCAAATAGAATCACCTAGACCCTATAAATTTTGAAAATACTAGGATAATATGAATCATGAGTAATATCGATAGTGCTTAGATATTTGTTACATTGGAAATGATCTCCTATCCTGATAAATAAGAACTGGAAAAGGACCTATAATCCAATAGGGGTATTTCATTGTTGTATATGACCAAGGAGTTAATAAAGGTGAAAAAGAGTCAGTATATCTAGATTAATGGGATTCCCCTCCTCTAATTGGGTTTTCATCACCATGTTACTTATTCAAACGCCCAAGAATGCATCCCCATGTGGGAAAATCAATCAGTTTAAAACCATGTCTAGAAACCCCACTAATAAAGGATTGAGGATATCACAATTATCACATATTATACCCTTGAGGTGTACTCCCCATCTTTAAGAATATACTAATAATATATTGTGCTATTTATAACCTATCAGTTAGGAAACCGATGAGGAAATATAGCAGTTGGATGGGTCTTTCTATGGTGAGGGAAGATGTTGATCCGGGCTATGAAATAAACTTGTGATAATAGGTTCATCTCATCCTTTAACTTATCCATAAAAATGATAATCATGTCCCTTTCCCATTATAGAGTTTGTGTGGGGTCATCCAAAACATTAATAGTGAGAATAAATTTAGCACACATCTCCCTAAAGGGAGGTATTCCCCTTAACTGGTAAATATATCATAGGATGATTCCTACATCACCATGAGACAGATAGAAGGAATATGTTCTAGGACACCAGTAACTAATCAACTCTATGAGGAGCTTTGACTAATAGTACATGAATATTTGAGAAGTCAATGCCACCATATAAAGAATAATAGTGTGGAACTAGTTGGAGAATTTTCAGGAGCCCTGCCTATACCAGAATGGTCATGCCCATTCATCATAGAAGGTATCTCTAGGTTTTAATCCCCACTTTGATCTCCATTTTCTTCTCATATCATTCAATGAGGAGATTTGTATGGTCAAATAACTCTAAGAAATTGGATGATGGGAGAGATCACAACCGTTGGGATATTAAGGAGAGTTAACCAACATATAAGATATCCCATGGAGAAGTTCTATAACCAATTGAATGTTCCCAGAAATTTTCATTTGAATATGGTCTAGAGAAGAAGATATCAAGTGATATTGAAGATAATAATCAGGGTGCAGGAATGGTGGTATCATTCAAAATATTGAATCCATACAAAGGTAGTCACTGTGATAGAGGAGAGTTCTGAAGTTGAGGTGGGATAATCACCTTGAAAATGTCATTGTCATAGATCACTTGAAATCGAGGGTTAAAATTATGATTCCCAATAATCATATCCCTCTGGGTGGCTGCGTTAGAAGATTCTTACGTGCTAGAAGCTGTCTTCGTAAGAGTCTGAAGAAAACCTGAGAATGTGTACCATACTAAAAAGGGGATCGGTTATAGGAAATGTGTCACATGGTTCGAAGAACATGAATTTCATGACCCATATAAGGTTTTTTTATCATGTGACCTGTTATCAGTCTCATGGATGGCATGACCCATAAAAGGGTCCACAATCGCAAAACCCATTACCAGTCTCCGAAATCGCGTGACCCATATAAGGGTTCATGATCACATGTCTTGTTACCAGTCTCATCGATCGTTTGACCTATATAAAAACTCATGATCTTGTGATATTCTTTGATCCTCATGATCATGTGACCATATAGGGGTCATGTGAGTCAAAAAATGATCAAGCGATCACATGATAAAAAAATTTTGGACCACAAAAATCATGTGAGATGACCTTATAAATAAATATGTGCATCAAAACATGAGTAAATTATTGTATATTAATTCATT
Organism: Viscum album; assembly: GCA_963277665.1. Classification (NCBI taxonomy): domain Eukaryota; kingdom Viridiplantae; phylum Streptophyta; class Magnoliopsida; order Santalales; family Viscaceae; genus Viscum; species Viscum album. Next base: position 563,983,457 of record OY728153.1, on the reverse strand, counting down.
GATCAATAAAGTGATTCATTGAGATGAAGAAGTCACTCTGAGATATCACCTGATCAAATCTTGTGAAGTGGTCTTGTGAAGTGGTTCCTATGAGGTGGGCTTATGAAGTAGGAACATTAGATAGAATTAATCATAAGAGATATAAAGTTCGAGTCATTGGTGAAATTATCTGCTCCATCACCCCTTATTTATAAGACATACCATGGAATAAAAAAGGTCACCTAGAAGACTAAAATCCACTTGGGTAACTGATTAGTGAAATCCTCAAGGACCCTGGAAGGAATATACTCTCCTCGGAACTGATTCCTCATCCATACAGACCTCACTCATGGGGGGGTAATATGTTGATGCATGCCAAATGAGCATCGAAAATTTTAAGATAGAATAAATACCTAAATAATAAGTAATAAATTCTATGAAATAGAAAGGAAAGAGTATCACGACGACATGAATATCAGGAAGCTGGATTAGGTAAATCATGTAACCACTAAGAGGGAACATAGACATATGGCCTTATAAACATAATGAAGATTCATCATGCACTCTTTGTGATTTAATAATGATCACATGAATCTATTTTGATGAGTCATTATGATCATTCAAATCACCTCAAGAAATCCCTCATATTATTTGAAGGAATATGTACAAGTGTGGAAAATTAGTAAAATCCCCTCCGACAGACCCTCGTGATCCTGTGAAGGTCCTCATACACATTCATTTGAACCTTTCATTCCCCTATGAATCCATAGACAAGCAGAGAGACTATCAATGATAATTATCACACACTATTGTAACATTCATCACTGATCATGTGACACATCATATACAAGTGGGGTTAATTTCCATGGAAATGCTCGTACATTGTCACAAGATCCATCATTGATCATTCGACACACCAAAAAAAAGTATAGTGATGTTCCATGATTATGCCCGCATGTCAACATAAGATCCATTTTTTATCATGTGATGCCCTGATGGAAATACAATGGTAAAAGGATAGAAGTCTTTTCAAATGAAGAATAGAAGATGAGAAAAGATTAAGCCTCATTTGAGAAAAATTTATGCTATTTTTCATGTGAAGGGGTTATGAACCTTGTGTGATCATATAATTGATCATGAAAAGGTCCTTTGACATGAAAGTATGATCATGTGAATAGCCTCTAACAAATGAAATTGATCTCATGAATTGACTCTGACAAGACAACTTGATCATATGAAGGCCCTTTGACATGCTAACTGGATCTCACGAATGGATTCTAACAAGCCAACAATATCTCACGAATAGACTCTAAAAAACCAACATGATCTCCCCAATGGCCTATAATAAGAGAAATTGATCTAACTAATGGAATATAACAATCCAAATTAGTCTCACGAATTGACTCTGACAAGACAACTTGATCACATTAAAGTCCTCTAATAAGACAACCTGGTCACAAAAAGGGCCCCAGACATGTCTTCATTGATCATGAGAAATCCTATTTGATAGGAATATAGATCTTATAAAGACTTCTAGACAAGTCATTATAGTCTTACGAAGGCTCTTTGACATGTCTACATGATCGTGTGAAATCTATTTGACTAGTTTAGGGTCCAATAAATATGGTAATGATGATGTGTTCTCATGATGAATATGTATTATGTGACATAGAGATAAATAAATGGGTAATCCCAAACAGGATCATGTGAGGCATGTAATGTGATCCCATATCCACAAAATCGAGCCCATATATGCGATATACAAAATGCTCAAGGTGTTTTATAACTTGGTGGAAAGGCCTAAAAATCCCCCTTGGAACAAAAAAAAATAGTGAGGTGATGAAAGACACACCCAAAAAAGTACGTAAGTGAGATAGGACTTATAGGAGCATAAATCCATGCAATTTAAAAGTTATTCCACTAGGTAAAACTCATAGAATGACTTAAGGGGTGACATGGCAAGTAATTGTTTTTTCATGATCAACATAGTGATTATGTAAATGACTTTTGGTGTGCCATCCATATTATGAAATGAAGCTTCTGTGTGTTGAATTGGTCATGTGAAACCTCAACAAGATAATGCTTGAAAAAAATTGAGGCATATATATAATAAAGGCTGAAACATTTGGAAGCCTTATGTTAATATGGATACCTTTATTTTCATTTGAAGGCATCATATGCTTCGAACGACCTATCAAAATCACACAACAGTGTCCATAAATATAATTCGAGTCATGTGAAGTCCTCCAGACATGTTATCTGAATCATTTGAAGTCCTCCAAACATGTTATCCAAGTCACACAAAGACCCCAGTCATATCATCCAAGTCATGTGATATTCTCCAGACTTGTCTTCTAGATCATGAAACATTTGTATGACATGTTATCCCTGATCATGCAACACCCTTGGGAGTGTCTGTGTTTATCATGTGAATCCCCTCAAATATGTCAGTTGAGTCACATGAATTCCTCCATACATTACATCTGAATCATGTGAATTCCTCAAAAAACATGTTATACAAGTCATGAAAAGTCCCCCAGACATATCATCAAATTCATTGATGTTCTCCAAACATTTTAGGTGAGTTATGTGACAGTCCTATAGACATGTCATCCCTAATAATATTGAACCCCTGGACATGTCTACCTCAATAATGTGAAACACCTTGGTCATTTAAACCATTTCATGCAGCGTCTATAGGAAAAGTCAACTAGATCTTGAAAATTAAACTTCATACATTTACACTAGACATCCTAAAACATGTCAAGAGGGAAACCAGGACATGTTTAGCAGACATCCCTGATATGTTAAGAAATTTAGGCACCCTATGAAATTATAATATTTCCTCAAAGACACGCTCAAATACACTGCTAACTAAACTATGAGAAATATGATTCATATCCAAATAGGATACATAGGATTCCTTACTAAGGACCGAGCTCTAAATGAGAATTCACCTCAGTGTATGTTTTTTCATATTTCAAAAACTCTAAACCATGGGACCCAAAATATCATGTGGTTTCATCATTATTCCTCATATATCTGGGGATTGAGAAGCTAAATAAACTACAAGGACTCTAATTCTTATCCATACATGATACATAGGATGTCTTCCTAAGGACTGAGGTCCAAATGGGCATACACCTTGCTGTAATTCCCTCCATATTTCAAACACTCCAACCCATATGACCCAAACTCTCCCATAGGCTTATTGTCCTTCCTCATCCATTAGTAGTTTCGGAATCTAATTGAACTATGAGGAATCTAATTCTTATCTAATAAGGATACATATGACACATTATTAAGGACCAGGCTTCATATAAATCACTCCTCTAGGGCCACCCTAGTTCCTAAGTCCCATATCCATATGTGATAGTTCTAATAACTTTCTATCCCTTGTTTATCACACAAAACATGACTCATGTGGGATTATGGATTTTCCATGATAATACCACTCACAAAATAAGTTTCCCCAAACCAGGGAAACCTCAATGTGTAAGCCCCATTCAGTGAAATTATACGATTCCCCCCATATAAAGGAATACACTTGGGTGTAAGTATCTAAAGAATTCCAAAATTAGTAATACCTTGGGAAATAACTCTCATGGGAATTGATTATATATCCCCACAAATCATCAGTTTGAGAACAGAACAAACTATGATGACTCTGATTCTTGTTATAAATAAGATACATAGGATGCCTTCCTAAGGCCCACGCTCAATACTCGGTTCCTAAGATCCCTCGTATGTGTCCTTACCACATGAAGATAAATTAAAAATCTTTATATTAAATGAACTATGTGGGTTTTTATTATTGTTATAAATTTAACACATAGGATTCCTCATAAAGGTTCAATATCATCCTCTAAACACCAAGCAGCTTCATGGTTGGATGTAAACTCTAGAGTTATTGGTTTTACGAATTAAAAATATAAATCAATACCCAATTCTATGAAATAACAAGAAATAAATAGAGAACCTCTGATATATACAAATGTTCTCATTAATAAAATCTCCCTCTACATGCAGAAGGATTCAACACCCAATCATTTTATTAGGGTAACCAATCCTATATCAGGATTTGAAATAGATTCATGAACATATCTAAAATATATAATAGAGTCCCATATTAGGAAATAATTCCCCCAAAAAGGTTGAAATGAGCCTGAACTCCCATCCTCTTGACTAATGTTAGTTCCTAAGTGTCATTGGGTTTGAAACCCCAATTGACCTCGTGCATTTGGAAAGAAAGTCTATACCTAGTTATGGATGTGGGATTTGTTGGAGATTTCTATAAAAGATGAGAATAGTAAATCTAATGTGAGTTATTGTGCAACCATATGATAACCCCCCACAATCAATCGTCATATATCATATATCTATGAAGAAAACAGGAATAGTGAACCCAACATGAAAGTATGTAATGATAGAATAATTGAATTATTATAGGCATTGGGAATTTATATCTCCTAAACCCCATTGATATCATCCATTATCATTTGAAGTAAACATGGTCATAAAGTGTGTTTTTAATTAGGTGATGTCAACAAGGATACAAAGTGTGAATAACAATATGAGAGATGATGAAATATATACCTAAATAATATTTTTATGTATCTAGTATCCAAATAAATTAAAATTTTAAGATTCTAGCATGGATCATAATGTCATGTATTAAATATTCATTTAAAAAATGTAATATTTATATATGAGAAGTTCATATCTCTGTAATTTCTTCAAAAGTCGTTTTTAAGTCCATGAGAATAATACATGCTATAGCAGTTTTCTAGGATTATGAGTTTTGAAGGATGGATGTAAAAACTAATTTCCTTAATGACAAATTTCATTAATATGTATATATGACACAATCAAAAGGGTTTTAGTAAAAAAAATTTATTACCCAACATAATAATAACTAACCCAACATGAATAAAGAATCAAACACTCATGTAAGAAAATTTTATTTTATTGCATAAACAAAGTAATTAAAGTTTGAGGTCATATAGTTTTGACCAAATTGTGGATCTAATTTTGAGGTAATAGGTATTGAGATAAAATAAAATGGTAAAACTTCAAATCCATACACCTTTGATCAAGAACAAAGGAACTTATACACTTCAATAAAAGTGCAAATATTGTGGTGGTTTTTAAAACTATCATAAAATATTTAGTTTTTATTTTTTTAGTGGTGGTTTTAGAAAATTGTCACTAATTCGTGGGGATTAATTAAAAACCACATCCATTTAGTAGTTGTTTTTAGAGGTGTATATTTTCTTGGATCTATTTTGACTAAAAACTAAAGTAAATGGGTATGCATCGGAATCCCCAAATAGGTGGGATTTTAAAAAAATTTCCATTGATGATCGATGCAATCTTTTCTATGTCAATGAAATGATACCCAGTTAAAGCCGAGGATCAAGCTTGAAGAATTTTAAGCACAAAATTAAACTGTAAAATACATGTTTAGATCTGAAGATGCACATGATGTCTTCTCGTATTTGGCGATCGCTGCTCGAATAATCTAAAGACGAATTCCTCTAGATCATCCACACGCACGGTAAGAAATCCGCAGGAGCGCCGATCGTCAAATTCTGGGTGCCAGCGCAGACATCTGATGAACCCTTCCACGCTCCAATGATCACCACATCGCTTCTCTTGCGATGCTTGAGAGAGATATTGATCTGATCTTCTTGTATCTAGAAAATACCTCTCTAGAACATGGGGGAGAGGAGATGAGAGAGAACTCCCATTAATATTTCTCTATGAAATCCCCTCCTCTATTTATAGTGTGTTATGTGTTTACCCAAAAATTCCATCCTGGCCCCCGAATAATCAATGCAATATTAACGATATATTATGACTACTAAAATGAGTCATAAATATTATTATAATTTTCTTGTAATTTATTAAATATATTACATGACAATAAATGAGTCCAAAACTTGACTCATCATTCGCATAAATATTAATTCAACCTTGATTATTTTTAATATTCATCAATTAATATTTTTTCATGTATTTACTTAAAACTCATAAATACATTAATAAATGAATTCAATTATCATTATTCTAAACTTGAATAATATGAATTTATTTATTTCATTGGTGATCATTTTTCCTTGGAAAAATCCCAAACCCTGTGGTGGGGCCCACCATGTTCAAATATCTTATTTAATTGAATAGGGAAGATTATCGAATACACTATTGTGTGTGACCCTCTAGGCCCTTATCTCAATAGTAGTAAATATTATTCATAGACCAAGAGTGGGATCTATAAACCGATCAGGGCCCCTAAAGAGATGTATTTTCACAGTAGTGACAACCAACCTATAAACACGCATTGTGTAATATAATCTCTTTATCAATAATATCTCATAATGTTGGACGCACTCATGTGTCATCACCTTTTTCTTGATTTATTGTTTGTTGATCTAACTTGACGGATTTACCCTCGACTTCCATGGCCATGGTATTATAAAGGTACTTCCATCCTTATCAACACTCCCTGAGATATATTACTTCCATCACTTGGAAGCGAAAAATCCTTTCTTGACCATTCAACCAATGCAATGCAACCAATGATGCACTCAAGACAAAATTCCTTGCCATGACTTCATTTTCATGGTTTTTGTCTTGCATAAATGTACACAATCAAATGAAATACATTAATAATGAACTCAAATCAGGATACCATTACACATGATCATAGATAGGAACATCCAATGACACCTGAAACATGTGGTGTTCCTATTGGCAGGTCTATACTTGTTATCTCACTACTAGAGATCACCAAGTGTGAACTTAATGGGAAGAAGTCTCAATTATTATGATCCACCAGCACCTAATAGTCAGACATCTACTGTGTCCAGTCAGTAAGATGTATCTAGACCATAGAACATATATTTGAGATTAATATCATAGTATCTATAGGTTCTCATTATATCTTGGGATCTGCTATAACCTTTCGATACAATAATTAATCTTTGGACATTACCATTTCAATAGTGGACATAGAAAATTCTACACTGTAATGGTAAGTTGGAATCATGTATAGCTAACTGTATACATAATATGGTAATAAAAATCATTGCATAGTTGGGTCTAGGGAACTTACTATTTCAACACTCACACTTGAACTAGAGCCAACTTGATAGCCAAACTTGTTAGCCACTCACATGATTGACATCATGTTTCTACTGAGTAACTTCTTTACCTAATGGGTCTTCCACGGTTTCTCCATATGGTTATTCTATTATTGTGAACTTGTATTGTTGAGTAAAACTTCTCAAGAGATGGCATCCTGAGTATATCCTACGTGCCCACTATCATAACTTTACATCTTGGCTAATAAAAATGTCATAATTTACATTATGATATTAATTTTATCACTAGGTGAGATTACAAGAACTAGAAAAAGTCATGTTATTTAATAACTGCTTCTTAGCTTCCTCAAAAGTTGCAACGTACTCAGCATTTGTAGATATGGAAACCACTGTCTTATATGAGCTTTAATCACTCATCTTCTTTAGCCTAACTATGATAGTAGATCAATTTGATCTATGGAAGACTAGTTTATATACCCAAATACTAGTATCCTGTCTTTTCTACTTACCAGGAACATAAATTTTGTACTTTCCAATGTATAATTAGATAGTTCTGACTGCATCCCTTATAGTGCTCCTGGATATAACTGATATTTTTCTACTATAAAATATTCTATAGAAATATTGGTTATTGTAAATATCATGGAATACGTGATTGATCCATCTCTTCTATGTATGGATTTAACTCATCACGTTTATCTCTTATAATGTCTTAGACATGTCAACCTAAAGAGATTATGCCCTGTGACATATAAAACAATTCATCTCTTGGATTGTTTTGAATTGTATTTTTTAATACAATGACACAATATGTATGATTGAATAGGACCAAGAAACCTATAGATCTACCTCAGTAGATCCAATTCCATAGAACTTAGGATTCTAATTTAATTAAATCACGAGAGAATAAATTTCATTTTGGTCTTAAGTAACTATAAGACCAACGTCTGTTTTCCATATGCTGCTGAACATACATTGATTGGAAAACCTTGGTGCTCCCACCAACCTCTCATAGACACATGACAATCATTTTTTTCAAATTTATATTCAATGATCATGTTTCTTAATTTAATCCTAAACCATATTTCATTAACATGCATCCTTTATTAGCATTCTGTGATGTGACCATCCCTTTCAGGTTGCGTCGTATTGACACCATCCATGATTAGTGTTCATGACATCCAATTCCTAATAATTTGATCATATATATTAGCTATGATAAGTAAAATTATAATGGATTTAGGAATATAGACTTTGTGAAACCAATCGATCCTTATTGGTACTACACTTGTACCATCCATGTATCAACTCACCTAAACACCCACTACAGTATTCAAAATAATAATCCCATTTTAACTTTGATACATAGAATCCATTATTGAATTTTTATTGGTCTTGATAATCTTATATAATTTTCATATACTATTTACCTATAAGAAATATTATTCATATTTAATAATAGATCAATAACCATGGTGAATACAAAAAACATCACCATGGTTTTATCCTACCTACGTAGTATGTGTCTCTGGAACATACTATATTCCACATGTACTTGTGGAACTAGTTCTGGTGCCATCTATTTGTGCATATTGAGCATTGACTAAACAGAAGACAATATAGCTCCCATTATCTATAATAGAGATGTTAACACTTATATAGAAGTGTAGTATATTACTTGAAAACCTAATTCTCTATCTTAGGGATTTATGTAACATCCTAAGAAACTATTAGGAAAATTTACAATAGATGCACATTGTGTTTTTACATGATGCAAGTTTGTTTATGTCCAAAACCTTTACATCCAAAGACATGTTGTTAGGACATAATACATTAACATCATACTATGAATCTTATGATATTCATTTGTAATTTTATTCAGAATATGTTAATGGTATTATGCTGTTATTTTCAAATCACGTCATGAAATATAATGAAATTTTATATAAGTTGCAACATTGAAACTACTTACATCAAAATTTTGATGTATAACACATGTGTTTAGGGATTGTTCCATGCTAAATGTTTGTTGATAAATTTTGATATGTAAGACTTCATCATAAATCCACCTCGTTAACATTAATGTTGTGATGTCAATAGGGTAATGTGCGTTTAGGAATTTCTCCACACTACATTATCTTGGTCGATGATTGCACAGTCAAGATATTATTTAGCATGTCGGCTCGAAGCAGTTCATATCTTTTGACCATGAACATACTTAATTTTACCATTCCTTAATTACTTACAGGAATCATGTGATGTATATATATCTCTAGATTATTCTTGTAATAGTTCATGTTCACTTGTTGAACTATTTCCAAAAGCTTTGTGGCATACCTTTATTTTAAAGGTTCCTTTGTCCAAACTAAATACATCGATAATATGAAATGTATTTAGATGTGCTGATCCAAAATAACATTATTAGTATATTCTTGATGTCCAATTTTATTATTACTTGACAATGGATTATCTTTCCACAACTTGGTATAAGTCTTACATTTATATTCATCATTCATTGCATATGATTCATGTATTAGTGAACTAGTGATTGAGATTTAAATACCAAAAACAACATTCATTCTGAAACCTAGAATAATGTCTCCTTGTGTCCAAAGGGCATGTTAGATAAATTTTTTTGTTATACTCAATGAAATATCTACATGAATCATTCACTTGGAAATATGGAAGTCATATACTTCTCACTACTGGCCTAAGTATCACCCTTTTCTCATCCATTTAGATAATATACCTGACTTCAAGTAATATTTCTATACTTACTTGGTTATCATATTATAATACATACACATATGTCACCAGTATATTTTATTTAATACCCAAGTAGTAAAAATGAAAATTACATTTCATGAATATTTTTGAATAATAAGTCGTAATTTGCATCCTTAATTCAATTAATTGCATTTAAACATCCATAGTATTATTTTATAATAAGAAATGAAAATAACCTCCTGTTAATACCTCATTCATTGAAGGACGTTGCTAATGTGTCAATGGAGTTACTTTCCTTTTAGCCTTTTTATCATTGTCTTTCAATTTATTCTCCATAAGAATTAAATAAGAAATTATCTTTGATATTCTTATTAACTTGGAAAACCGTACTTAAATTGGTAAAGAAGCGTTTACTTAACACATGTTCACTTCGTAACATAAAACGACACTTGAGTAAAGTTTTGAAAATGATAAAGAAAGGGATCCATTTAAATATCATGATCAATATTTCAATTTACATATACCGGTATAACATTGCCTTATTCATATCATTGATTCACTTTGTCCTTACAAACATCTCGGAGATGATACTTCATGTTATATCATCCATGTCCCGGTGTAGCAACTTCAACTGACACCGGACATTGATGAAAGCATAATGATATAACTATCATATGCTTCATACATTAGTCTCTTGTAAGAAATTTTACCCTCACTTCTTAAGGTAGTTTAGCACTATTGGAGATACTGGAACCTTGAGGTTCTTATATCAAAATACTATGCACAAGCGCCCGTATTATTCATGGATACTCATGCTAATGAGGACATTTACTTTTCCATTGTAATATTGTAGTTTTTCAACTTTTGGTATAATTTTCCATTTTTCTACAACAATGAATTATAGTAGACTAGTATTTTTTATCTAGATTACTTGTTTAGACATTTTGATTGATTAATTAAATCATTAAATGTAACCCACTATTTTATCAGATTCTAGGAACCCTTTGTTCTAGAATTAAAATACTTTGTTTCTTGATTATTCTAATGGAAAGGATCCTGGAACCACACCTTATAGTCTAAAATCTATGGCTACACCACTAATTATAGAGTTCAAGGTGGGCTTTTGGCTGGCTGACTGGTTTAACTTGTGGTTCTTTGATCTGTTTAGTGAAGTCCCGCCTTCTAAAATCAGAACATGATTTACTCAAATCTTGCCTCTAAAGTGATAGAAAGTTAGATATGGATAATTATTACTATAAATTTAGTTTAGTTGACCCATCACTCTTATAATGACTCCTTGGTAGTAATAGGCCCCCTCATCTATGACATGACTAGCACCCCAAACACCTGGTTTTGTCCAAATTTTAATTACAGAAGGCTATTATGAATTAATATAATTTGAGGGTTTTATTATTTTTACTTTGGAAAAATAAATATCTTAGGTCTACTAGGTCGAATACCCTGAGGGGGGGGGGGGGGGTTGAATCAGGGCATGACAGATTAAAAAAGTTTCTCATTCGGATCTTGTTTTGTTGTTAGAAAAAAATCAATTCTCTATTCCTCCTGTAGCAATATACGAACAGATATGAAATCATGCATAGGACACAATGATTTTTACTTGGTTCACCCTCACTAGGCTACGTCTAAGGAGAATACAATGACAATGTGTTGATGTACAAAATTTACTAAGGATCACGACCAATAATGAGTACAATGTTTGGGTTAGATCTTCTACGCCCAGGCTCACTACCTTTACAAAATTTAGGGTATGCTCACTGCATTTCCAAGGGTCACTCCTTATGCATCTTTATTTGGATCACTGCCAGTGGAAAGGGTCACCATCTTCATCTTCCTTCACTCACTGCTTTGGGAATGTAATCCACTCATATTTTATGGACATGTAGGTCAAACACATTTTATGGACATATAGGTCCCTTCACTTGCATGAAGTTTTGTATCCTTAACTATAGGTAGATGCTCTGTTGAAGTCCATTTTTCACCCATAGATGAATTCTAACTTCCTGATTACTGCTAGGTACGGGAAAATACATTCTCAAACTTTTTTGAAGATTTCACAAGCTTCTTTGTGCAAATCATGAACCACCTGTTCTCCCGCGTAATGAGTACCCAGTTTGGTATGTGGACCACCTACTCTGCATACTGTTGTCTCGTCCGTGTACCTCCTCTGTCCGCGGACTGCCTCTGCCTTGGCTGTCGCATACAGCTTCCGTATACCGACTCCACGAACCTCCCTGGTGAACTACCCTCTATCTGGGAACTGTTCATTGTTCACAGACTGCCTTTGCAAAACACTATTGCATACCATGTCTTCTTCTTCCATCTACCATGCCTTCTTCTTCTGCGTACCATGACTTCTTCTTTCGTGTACCACATCCTTTGCGGGTTATGGTTCTCCACAAAAACTCTTGACAGAATCTCTTCCGTGTGAACCACTTCATCCTTCAAAAAAACTCCCTTTGCGAACTACTTTCAGTTTTTGCCTAAATCACGGATCAAAAAGATGTTCTCTATTGATATTCGATCTCCACAGTAATTGGAGGGATTAGAGATTCTTATATAGGCAAAGATATCTACAAATTCCGCTAACCCAATATTTTCCAAATCTTCGATCCAGCCTCTACCACCTACCAATCCTCCTACTGTTGTGAACCATAAGCCTTCTAGAGAACTGCCGCCGTGAACCACAAGCCACCCGCAAACTATTTTTATACACAGTCTGCGTACTGTCTTTGTTCCTACGCGATCAATCTTCTCTGCCAGTGTCATGTCATCCGTGTACTGCACTGCCTTGGGCCACGAACTATTTTCAGTTACATGAACCACACTCACGTACCATTCCTTCTACCTGGTACGCGACTACGTACTCTTCCCAGACATGGTATGTGATCCATGTCACAAGCTCCTTATTTATCTTCCTCTGTCAAATTTGTTCGCAATTCTTCACACAATTTCCCGATTTTGAGGCCCCAAAATTTGGAAAACACTAGGAAACTACACAACCTTAAAAACATGTCTTTGGAAAACATCATCCATACTCATTTGATGTCATATGGATTTATTAACAAACAAAATCACACCCAAAACATATTGAGGGGACACCTTGAGAGATTTTTTCCCAAAAATTTCATTTTATATTTTTATAAGCACATACTATGTCACCGCACCCACAACAGACCATACAAGAAATAGAAAACTTCATTAAGTCACAAGTTCATTTTATCTTGCATGCTTGTTTATTATTATTCTTTATGATCACGCTCTAACTACACATTCACATAATAATAAACCATGCAAAACAAAATGAAAACCTGATCATTAGCCGGTACTAATGGTTGATCCTTTGAGTGAATAACGGAAAACCTAAACCCTAGGGGTAATACCTTGAGACACGTAGCTTGCAACTCATATTGTAGCATATGCCCCTCCAATGCATCACATCTCCTTACTGGTGCACCATCATGACTCGGCACGAACTGTGTTACTGGTTGTCTCTTCATTATACAATATTAATACGAACTGTGTTACTGGTCGTCTCTTCATTATACAATATTAATCGCATGCAGGAGAGGGGATCTCGGGGATTAAAAATACAACTCTGAAAATGGGCGTGCATGCCCTTATACATATATTCACTTAGAGACGATATGAAGATCACCTTTGTAATTAAAATAATTAAACTAATTATTACAGAGCCATGTAGTAATTAATTAAATAATTAAAATAAATAAACTAGCACCAGATATGCATTGGTCGGTCTCTAGCTCATGATCAGCATACACATTAACTCATTTATATAAACTAAATGCAGAATTAAAATTAAAATCGCCTTAAGTAAATCTGAGGGAATTTAACTGAATCAAAAAAATTCACACTAATTTTTTTAATTGAATATTTTAACGTCGTTCGGACCCAATTAATTAATTTAATTTTAAAAATAAAAATTAAATTAATTAATTAATTATATTTTTCACCAAATTAAATTAATTACACCGCAATAGATTTTAATAACCAAAAATTAATATTTAATTAATTTATTTCTTAACTGAAATTAAATTAATTATTTTTTGATTAAATTAAATCACATGATCCTATAAATCTTCGGGCAGGGACTCTGCAGGGTGGGACAAACCTGCGGAGGCCCAATCTGGGTGGTACCGACCCCATGCATGGGCTTTGGCCGAGCCGGTCCGCCCAAGACGGTTTCGGGTCAGACAGACCCACCTGGGTCTATTTTGAGGTAGTGTAGATTAAATGCCCACAAGGAGGACCAGGCGGTAGCCGGAATGGGGTGGGTCAGTGGTGAAGCGGGCTAGCTAGGATCCGTCGAGGTGGCCGCGACGGTGAGAACCCGGTGCGGCTGCACATGCAGGAGGGTTCGAGCAGGAAGGCCCCAGAAGGTATATGTGTGGTGTGCTTGGCCAGAGGAGACATGACCAGTGGTCAAGGCGTGATAGGTGCACTGGCCAGACCAGATCCCACCGGCTTCTAGTGGGGCCATGACACGGGGTGCCGCTGGAGGCGGATGCTCGAGAGCTGGGTGGGTAGACAGCTCTGGGTATGGTCGCGGGTGTTCAGCAAAGGGGTGGGCAGTCCAGGGAGTGTGCAGCGGTGGGGCGCGCGGGAGCCGATAGCACACTCGGGCAAAAGCAGCCCACAAGATTCCAGTGCAACGAGTGGAGGGTGGCGGCGACCTTAGGAACGGTATAGTGAGGGCCGTCTGGAGGGGTTCCTGGTGGTGCTGGTGGAGAGGAGGTTGGACCGGTAGGATGTGGTGGCTATGGTGGGCGCCGGCTGTGGGTGGCGGCAGCCCTAGTTCGCCGGCCTGGTGCGCCACTTCGGGAAGAGGGACGCTTCCCAGATAGCTCTGCGGGGAAGACCATTTGTTTTTATCATTGTTTATTATCTCTTCACTGGGAGGCACTGCATAACAACCCTATTCCCTTTTTTTTAACTTGATCAAAAAAAGTGGGTCATGGCCATCCCCCTATTTTTTAAACAACTTTACCCACAAAAGAGGCTCATCTTCTTTTTTTTAAACAACTTGACCAGGAAAAGTGGGTAATCTATCATTTTAAATAACATTCCTAAAACCTATATTGGTTTAGGTAAATAGATCTTTTATTATAATATTAAAAATCCTATTATAATACAAATATTATAATAGTTAAATTATTATTATAATAAAACTATTAATATTATTATAAAATTATTATAACAACAATAATTAATAATCCTCTGAAAAATACTATTTCAATTTAAATGGATTTAGATAATAAAACAATGGTTCAATAATTTAGAACCTCACTAAACTATCAGTTTTTTATCCGAACATAAAACTTTGGAAGACCGTAGAATGGTCATCTTATTTCGGATTAAGGTGTGGACTGCGGCGTTGGTACCGTATCGATGCCCTATTTTAAAATTAATGTAAATTTAATTTATTTAGCTTAAAATCGACATTCATCCCTTTGATACCACTTCAAGGAATCAGGCACGTATAGGAAGCACCAAACAGGCTGTATTTTAAAAAAAATCCACCGACGATTGATGCAATCTGGTCGATGTCGGCAAAACGATACCCGATTAAAGTAGAGTATCACATGTGGAGAATTTTAATCACAAAATTAAACCGTAAAATACCTGGTTTAGATCAGAAGCCGCACATGAAGTTTGATCAACATTGTTGATTGTTTCTCGAACAAGATGACACCGAATTCCACTATATCATCCACACGTGCTTCCAGAAATCCACAGGAGCATCGATCATCGAATTTCAGGTTCTAGAATGGAGATCTATTGAACCCTTCGATTCTCCAACAATCACCGCACTTCGCGTGCGATGCCTTAGAGAGAGCACGATCTAAGCTCCATGGATCTAGAGCATCTCTCCCTAAAACATGGGATATAGGAGAGGAGAGAGTACTCCCATTAAAAGTTATTTGTGAAAGCCCCTCCTCCACTATTTATAGTGTGTTATGTGTTTACCTAAAAATTCCAACTCACCCCCAAATAATCGACGCATTATTAACAACAAATTATGACTACTTATCTCAATCATAAATATTATTATCATTTTCTTGTATTATATTAAATATTTTACATGACAATAATTGAGTCTAAAATTTGACTCGTTATTCCTATAAATATTAATTGATCCTTGAATATTTGTAATATTCATCAATTAATATTTTTTCATGTATTTACTTGAAAAACGTAAATACATTAATAAATAAATTCAATGCTCAGTATTCTAAACTTGAATAATATGAATTTATTTATTGCATTGGTGACTGTTTTTCCTTGGAAAAATACCGAACCCTAGTGGTGGGGCCCACCATTTCCAAATCTTCTATTCAACTGAATAGGGAATATTCTCTAATATGCTATTGTGTGTGACCTCTAGGACCTTATCTTGATAGCAGTGAATATTTTTCACATACCAAGAGGGGGATCTAGCAACCCATCATGACCCCTAAAGAGATGAGGAATGTCACATTAGTGACAACCAATTTACGAACGTGCACTATGCAATATAATCTCTTTCTCTGTAATATCTCATAAAATAGGACGTACTCATGTGCCATCTCCCTTTCCATGATTTGTTTTATCAAAATGGACATATTAACCCTCAACATACATGGCCATGGATTTATAAAGGTACTTCTATCCTTATCAACATGGACTGAGATATATTACTTCCATTACCCAAAAGCAACAAATCATTTCTTGACCATTCAACCAATGTCATGCCACCAATGACACACCCAACATAAACTACCGCACCATGACATCATTTCCATGTATTTCATAATGAATCAAATTACACAATCTAGTGGCATACATTGGTAATGATATCAGGTCAAGAGACCATTATACATGATCGTATATTGGAATATCCAATGACACTCGAATCATGTGGTGTTCCTATTAGTGGGTATGTCCTTATGATCTCACTACTAGAGATCCCTAAATGTGAAGTTCATGGTAAGAAGTCTCAATTCTTATGAGCCCCTGACACCTGATAGTCAGTCATCTAATGTGTCCAATCTATAAGATGTATCTATACCATAGAAGGTATATTTAAGATTAATGTCATAATATCTAGAGTTTCTCATTATAGCATGGTATCTGCTATAAATTTTTGATACAATAATTAATCTTAGGACAATACCATTTTAATAGTGGATGCAGAAAATTCTACACTGTAATATAATGAAATATTGTTTAGATAACTATATAAACGATATGGTAATGAAAATTATTACATAGTTGGGTCTAGGGAACTCACTATTTCAACAAAACTAATCCAAACCACAATATGTGGTTTATTTTTAATATATAAAAACAAAACAATTTAATAGTAGTTTTGTTCAAATTAAAAAAATTTAAAACCTTTATTTTTTGTTTGACTCGGTTCGAATTGTTTATTTTCCTATTATTTTAACAATATCATATATATGGATTCATGAGGGTCATCCCTTTCTTTCTCAATTTATTACCCTTGGGGATCTAGGGTTTCCTTCTATCACTAATTTCCAGTGAAAATCTTTCCTCATCCTTTTATCTCTATTGATCAATGATCAGTTGATTTTTATCATGATTTTCCTTTTGAGGTTGATGTGTTTCCCTTATGTCTCCATCATGGTTCCTTCTCTGATGGCTTCTTCAGGAGACATCAACATTATTCTATGCCTTCACGCTTTTTTTTCAACTCTTTCTGGTCTTTCTCCCCAAGGATTCCATATCTTCGTAACATTACATTGTTTTTTATCCTCATAGTTACTAGGTTTGATCTAATGTTGGCACCCATAGGTTGTTCTTCCCTGGTCTTGGTTGGTTACAATTTCAACCAAGTGAAGCGCTTTCAGACATGACCATCTTGAGTCCCCTCTCTCATTATGTCTCTTGGTGTTTTCTATTGCGTCTCCCATCCCAGAGTAGTATTAACTTGATTTTCCCCTTGATATGTTTTTCTATTCATATTTTTAATTTATGGTGATGAAGATTTAGGTTTGATGATGTTGGTGGGTCCAGTGGATATCCATCCTTTGATCAGTGTTGCAGCTTGATGGTTGCATGCATGATGGTATAAATTAATCAATGAAGGTCTCACATATCATGATGTATCAGTATGTATCTCACAAGAATGAGGAACCAGAAGGAGTAAGTATTTAATTTCATTATTCCTTCTTTGGAATGGTTAAAAGTTATGTGGTTTAGTAAATTCATAGAAGTGAGCCGCTATTTTTTCTATTGTGAAGCAGTAAAGAGCTAGTGACCAAGATGATTTTCCCTTTGAAGTGACATTAGTTTTCAATTAGAAATATTGTCTCTTTTAAGGAATTTTTTATGGTGTGTTCTTTAATGGATTTAAGTATTTTCATTCTATTGAAAAAAAATCATGTTATGGTCTTTATAAGTTATAGGTTTCATTATACTTTGGTTTTGGGTTATTTGTGGTTCAATAGAAGTCTTTTTTATGGAATTCTTTATATAGGTTGGTTCTTTTCATGTTCGTATTTTCACTTACTGATCATCTCTCCTATATTTGAGGTGTCTATTGAATCTTTTTATATCGTTAATGAATTGTATTGGTCTTGTAAAATTGAATTCAATGGGGACTTTTTTCAATTGATGATATCCTATGGTTGATGAAGGATTTTCTTCAGAGGAATGTTGCTTGGGAATAAAATCTGGTAGATACAGGAAATTTTGGAAACCTGGATCAAAATTTTCATTTGAGGGGTTTTGATATAGTTTTCTTATGTTGTTTTTTATTTGGTGAATGTGGATATTTGGTATTTAATTTTTGGTTTGTATGTGATTCACAATAAACCATAAATTGAATATTTGATAATTGAGAAAAAGGGATTATATAGATTCATAATATTGTATAACGATTGGATAATAATTTGAAAAAAATTATATATAATTATCGAAATAGTGAATTTATTGTAATTATCAACATGATAACAAAATACTACCAACAACTTGATATCAAAATAAAACATTTTTTGGTTAATGGTTACTGAAAATAAAATTTGGTAGAGGTTTTGGATCATGAAATCGATGTAGGGGGTGAGATGATATAAAAATATAAAATTACTTTTTTTCAAATTTATTGTCTAGTTTGTAACCCAAACCAAACTGAAAACCACAAGGGTATATTCAATCCACACAAAAAACAAAACTGTAAGAAAAAAATCATATTTTTGGTTAATTTTTCAGTTTGGTTTGGTTTGGGTGGTTTTTTCCCACATCTAGGTAAAACCATCATAAGATTTGAAATTGTATTTATTTTTATTATTTATTTAATGTTAGCATTGTTTTCAAAAAAAAAATATCTCAAATTGAAGTTGGTTTATTAAGAACCGATGCGAAGATAATGATGATTAAATAAAAATTTTATCAATTATTATTTATTATTTATTATTTATTATTTATTAGTTAAAATAGAAATTGATTATTAATAGTTAATTAATAATGATCTCATAAATGTTAAAAACTGAAATTCAATTTCAAATGCTCATAACATCAGATTCAGGGTTTTTTTGGGTGCTGAGACCTTTAAAATCAATGTTTACGATACACGTTCTACATTGTTTAGTATCGAGGGACCATGTACCCCATTTTTTCTGAAATAATTGGTTTGAAATACCTAATTTTTTTTGTTAATGATCCGTGATTTTAGGTCTTTCAATGGTATTTTTTTCTTCATTTAATTAAAAGAGTCTTCTTATCCTTTTTGGATGGTGTATGAATTTATTCCATGTACCCTAATTTTATTTTTCCTTTGTTGAAAATGGATGTTTTCATCTCAATAGGAATATTTTCTCCCCCGCCCAAGCCACATAGAAGATCCCACAAACCTAAATATTCTCTTTGTACCTATCTCACTCATCGGTCTACCTATTTAACAACTCTTTCCTCCCTCTTATTTACTCGTAGATTCCCCTTCCTAACTAACTACTCTATAACAAATAGTTTGTCCACTTGTATTCTTCCTCTGTGATGATGTTTCCTGGACTCTATTAATCCCCCCCCTTAAATACCACTAGGGTCCAAATGAATGAGGTTTCTGTAAGTGTGCAGTGCAACCCATGGATTCCATAAAAAACATGCCCATAGTGGGAGATCTTATAGTGCTTTTGAGAACAAGTCTCCAGCATTTGGTGAAGAGATAAGAATTCCTCATCTAGATGTCGACACAAAGTGTAACATTTTTTTTATAAAAAAAATTACCCAATTAACCAATAACTCATTTCAGGGACTAGTTTTTCCTTGAATAGGTTTGGGAACCATTAGTTCCCTATTACACCATTCTTGGATGGTCTGCAAAGTTTTGGATCCTGGCTTGTCTTCCTTCACCAGCTTAATATATACTCATGCATGTCAGATTCCTACATAATCTCTCATGGTCATGTTACTTCATTATACAACATCTCCATATTTGGAACCACCAATATAGGTAAATAGTTTTGAATACCTACCATCTCCCCATATGTATTTTGATTTTCCAGCCTACTGAATCACACCACAAATTCTTCTTTAAATCGTGACCATAAAAAATTCATATAGAATCCCATAATAAGTTTAAACTGATATATATAATCCCTTCATGATTACCTGAGTGAGAGGAAAATTCAATTTCACTGATATCTTATGGGTGTAGAAGTAGATCTATGATCAAGTGACCCATCCCCTCATGTGTTTACCATTGAAATCTCATAGCTCGACTCATCTAGAGAATGACATCGCCCTTGGAATAGGAACATGAACATCCTTCACCAGATGCACATTCCATTACGGTATATCCACACCTTCAATTCCTCTTGAGGCCATTTCTAAATACATTTTATCCATCATCAGTATTTTTCATCCTGCTATGGCATATCTCCTTTCTAATACATTAATTTTAACATAATTCCATAAAAATATTCATTGACAACATTGAATGATCTTTTAAGTTTTAGTGTATTGCAAACTAGGTATATAACACATGAATTACATTAGGAAAACATAAACATCATTTAATCCTTTTGAAGTACTTTTTTTCTATTCCATTATAGGTCACCTAACTGTAAGTAATTTCCTAGGGACATACATAAATAGAAAAGGGTGATCATAAATCCTAGTAATGGATAAAAAAGGAAAAGAACATAAATTGTAAGAACCCAGATCTTCGTTTCAGGTATTTCTTCCTTTTTTCTGGAGTTTTTATGAAAAATGGAGTTTTTGGAAATTTTTGAAGTACACGCCGTGACTCTTTTCCTGCTCGAAGCCATGTGCTGGCCATGTCCAGGCCACACACACGGTGTGTCGGGGTGATGTGGAGATCGATTTTAGCAGAGTACGGAAAAATGGAGTACATGTCGTGTACTCAATAACTACAAGCCGTGTATTTTATTTTTTTCATTAAACGGACTGGGGCCGCGTCTGATCTCCATATTCAACTTCTTCTAGGTCTGGCTCGATCGAGAGACGTCGTATGGCTGTGAAACTTCTCTGGATTCCCAATCCTCCACTCGTTCTCAGATTTGAGCACCGTCAATTGCGTTGGAAGCGCAACAATGAGTTATCTCTTTTCCTTGATCCTTGTTTTCCAATTCTTCCTCTTTCTCAAGTTATCATGGCTTGAGTTTTTTAGACGTTTTCTCAAATCTACGACGATCAAGGGAGAATCATTCATCATGGATCAAGTATACCGTTCTCCTAAGATCGAGGTAGGTTGTTTGTTCCTTACCATTCAAAGTCTATGAGTTTTATGTCCAAATTCCTCCAATACCCGGGAATGGGGTATTGTGTGTTTACCATTTTCCCTTGTTATTTTTCCCACCTTGAATGTATTATTGTGTAGAGGTAAATTGATCATGATAGAGGATATTTTGTTTCACTTGGATGTTTTTGCATGCTTTGTTATGTTTACAAACTTTGGGTCTCGTTTTCCTTTGGCTGTTACACCTATTTCCATGCCTCGTGTTTATAAGATGGAGTGTTTTGCATAACATGCTTGTTCCTCTGTAGACTATTTAGCCATATAGCTCTATAGGTGTACCTTGATTATACAAGTAGCTCTATAGGTGTACTTTGGCCTTATAAAATTATTATGCACTGACTGGCATGGGGTTAAGAGAACCTGGTGCTATAGACTATAAGGGATAGGTCGAGTGAGCTTCCTAGAGATTCTTAGATATTATAGACTACAAGAGGGTAGACCGAGTGAGCTTCCTCAAAGAGTCTTGGACATTATAGACGAAAAGGGATGGACCAAGTGAGCTCCCATAGAGTCTTGGATATTATAGACTATAGGAGGGTAGACCGAGTGAGCTTCCTCAGAGAGTCTTACCTTGATTGAATCTCTTTAAGAACCATCCCAGTCTAGAGGAGGAATTGACTGAGTGAGATTCCTCAGAGATTCTGTAGTATACCTGAGGTTATAGGAGGAACTGGCTGAGATAGCTTCCTTAGAGAGTATCTAGACCTTGGGGCTAAGAGGGTTAGACCACGTGATCTTCCTCAGAGATTCCCAGACGACCCTAGACTATAAGGGGAATTGACCGAGTGAGCTTCCCCAGAGAGTCTCATAAATTTGTATGACCAAACCAGAGGGGTTAGGCTGAGTGCACTACCCAGAGGGTTGTGGTACAATTTGGATAGGACCATAGGGGACGGATACAAGTACTTCCCAGAGGGTTTCATGTTTTTGTTAGCTGATTGCTTCACTGCTATAGTTATTTTGTGGATTGATTGTTGTTTTATATCATCCTGCTATACTGATTACTGTTTACTGCCTACTGCTTGTTGTTGTTGTTTACTACTTATTGTACTATTTCCTTCCATATGCTCACTGACTGTTAGGAAGAGATCTTTGGGTGATTTCCTACTGGGATTTAGTCTTACACCATTTTTGGGTCATGCTTTTGGGACCAAATAGACTATGTTGTTGCAGGTATAGACAAGGGAAATCACCCTTCGACATCTGGTACTTGATTTATTGGAGTAGGAGAGCATGGGACCAAGAATTGGATTGTGATGCTGAGGAGCTGTTTACTTTTCTTTTTTACTTTTTTTGGAACTGTGGTGTTTTCCAGCATTGTGACTTGTTTGGTTGCTTTCCTAGATATGTATCATGCATCATTTCTTATATGCATTTGTGTTGCAGTTGTTGGTTGATTTAGTCTTCCACTATTTATTATTGTTGGTTATTTTCTAATTTCGCTATTTCATGCTATTTACTTCCACTATGTACTCTGCCAATAAGGGAATAGTTTTCCCAATATCACACCCAAGGCCCTCACTGCTAGTCGGCAGCCTCTGGCGTTTGGGGAAATGCGCTAGAGGCCATGTGACCAACTGGGCACGGGCACCACTAGGTGGCTTCTGGAACCGGGAAATTACAAAGTGACATCAAAGGAAATATTTTATATTGACTTACAGTTTGGAGCCTTTTTCCAAGGATAGGACATATTCGGTACTTGGTAATATGTTGTGCCCGGGAGTAGCTAACCCGTGTACAGGGAAAATCCATACTAGCTCATTTATTACAGTTTTCTGGTTTTGAGATTTTACGGTTGATATGATTTCACCTAGAGTGATTCACATGACTTGTGTTGTTATTATTTTTTCCTATTATGGTTCTATTTCTGTCACAACCAGATGAGATGAGTGTATTCCATCTCATGCATCATATAGGCACTTTTTGGAAATCACATGCCATGCATTCTTTCCATGCCAACTAGGGTGAATTAGCGATTGCATACTATTGTGATAGACTTTGTGTAGATTATGCATGCTATTGTGATAGATTCTTGATAGAATATCTGCTGTTTAGATAGAGGATTTTTGTATTGTACTTTGCTTAAATGAACGCCAAATTTTGGTTCTTGAGGTGTTATGGCCCCTCTTAAATCAGAAATTAGTGGATTATTGACGTGTTTTCCTTATATATGATGGTATTGGATTCCAAGTATTGATTCACAGGGAGTATGGACCCTCACGGATCGGAATTTGGCACCTTTATGCCTTGTTTTCAGTGTTTTGTGGGAGCCCGTGCAGTTTCTGAGCTACTGCTTGGAAAAACCCAGAATACATGGCGTGTAATTTCTGACTAAACGCCGTGTAGTTTTTAGACCGTGCCAATGACCGTGTGAGAAGGGAAACGGTGTTGTAGAAATGTCTTGAGGAAGACCTTGTGTTGGTAAGGAACATGCCATGTAGTTTTGTTCAGGTACCTGATCATGTCACGAACAACACGGGTTGGTGTTACCTTCTTCCATACATGCCGTGTTGGTAAAGAACACGCCGTGTAGTCTTGTTCCAGGTACCCGACCATGTCACAAACAACCTGGGTCAGTGTTATCTTTTCCTATACATGTCGTGTTTGTTCGGAACATGCCATGTAAGGGCCATCTATGTAGACGGCCGTGTAACCAACAACACGGGCCGCTGAGACCTTGTTTAGTACACGTCGTGTCCCTAGGGAACACACCGTGTAGTATGGGGTTAGTTTAGACCGTGTGGGTTAGCCGTGTAAGGAGACTTGTGCAGGGGATTAGAGTTCAGGTACACACCGAGTGTGGGGACAACACACCGTGTAGTTTGGGGTATTACACGTCCAGTAAGGCTGAGGTACACGCCCTTGTGGATGGATCCAGAGACATGTCGTGTAGTTTTTATACATGCCATGTAGTCGTGTTATGTAAACATGAATGTTTATTCCCCCTATTCCTGTTTTGTACTCCTGTGTTTTCAGTCTTGGATAATCCTGATCTAAGGTGTGTTTTTGATCTTTCAGAGCTATGCCTCTGAGACGTCCTCTGGTCGTATAATAGTTGTCGTACGGTGATTAGACACTGGATATGGCTGATCAGGGACCTCCTATTGATCCTCCGGTTGATCCTCCAGAAGATCATCCTACTGTGCCGACCTTGGCACTATCAGTTATACCCGTCGTAAGCACCGATGTGCAGTTCAGGGAGGACTTCCTGAGGATGATGAATACCTTCCAAGGAGCGCCGCCTCCTGCCCCGTCGATAGCTGAGTTGATGCGGGTTTTTCAGCAGCAGTATCCTCCAAATTTTTTCAGGGGATTGAGGACCCCAGGCTGCAGAGTCATGGATAGAGGCCACACTGACTATCTTCGAGCACTGAGAGGTACCTCTAGAGAAAAGGGTAAAGATGGCTACTTATATGCTCCGTGACACCGCCAAGAGGTGGTGGGAGGTGATCTCATAGTCAGGGCACCAACAGGGTATGTCTTGGGATGAGTTTCAACCTACTTTTTATGACTACTTATATCTGGAGACTCTGAGGGTCGATCAAGCCCGGGAGTTTATGAGTTTGCAGTATGGTACTCTTTCTATCATGGAGTACTCGTCTCGCTTTACTGAGCTGCAGTGTTTCATGCCGATCCCAGCAGGTGACAAGATGTTCCTTACTAGGAAGTCCGAGGATGGTCTCAGGTAGGAGATCTGTTCCCAGGTGAAAATCTTCCAGTTTACTTCAATATCCTCTATCATTAACCAGGTGCTGATCACTGAGTGTAATCTAAGAGATTCTGGAGCAGTGATCCAGGGTGGTTTGATATCCAGAGTTGGTGTTCTTCCTACGGACAGTAGGAAGCGTCGCTGAGAGCCTTCTTGAGGTGATCAGGGTTCGTAGGATGCATCTTCTGGCGTTCAGGTGGTATGCTACTAGTGTGGTAGGAGTGGGCATACTAGGCCTCAGTGCCAGAGAGATCTGATGGAGTGCCGATCTTGCGGCAAGATGGGCCATCTTCAGCGCTTTTGTCAGATCTTCTCACCTCCAGCTGGTGGTAGGGGTTCCTCTATGACCTCGTGTTCAGGTGATGCTTCGCCAGTTTCTCACTAGTATGGGAAATGGAGTTCTTCCAGCCATTCGGGCCGAGGTGGAGGTCGTGGTCGTGGTGGTCTGTCACCAGGTCATCAGCAACAGTAGAGTTGACCAACTCAGAGCAGTCATCTAGGGCCACAGGGATGCGGTTCAGGGCAGTCCTTCACCTTGGAACAGACCTATCAGGAGCAGGATCCCGAACCTTCTACTGTTCAAGTTAAGATCTTAGTAGCCTCAGTTTTATATTCTGCACTTTTTGATACTGGTGCTTACCATAGTTTTATCTCTTTTGTGGTTGTAGGGAGCCTTGGGCTCTATATCTTTTCATCTTCCGACTTGTTGACTCTAGACACGCCTTTGGGGAAAAGGACATATAGAGTACGTCAGTGCAGAGAGTGCCCTCTTGAGGTAACAGATTGTCACTTCTTATAGGACCTCTATGTCTTAGAGATGACGGGCTATGACGTCATTCTCGGTATGGACTGGTTGGTTCCCTTCCAGGCAGTCGTCGATTTCTATCGCCACAGGGTGAGTTTCATATCACCAGAGGGTGGATATTTTCTTCATATAGGAGAGTGGGATGTCCAGGCGAGTAGAGCTAGACCAAAGCATCATGGGATAAGAGGAGTTACGACCCAGTTTTCTATTCTTTATCTGGATGACCAAGGAACTTCACAGTTGGACTTTCCTCTAGTGGTGGATCATTTCATGATGTCTTTCTAGAGGACTTTTCAGGTTTTCCTCTGAAGCATGAGGTATAATTTTCGATTGAGCTCATTCCAGGAGCAGCACCAGTGTCCATTTCCCCTTATAGGATGGCTACACCTGAGTTGCAGGAGCTCAAGAAACAGTTGGGGGAGCTACAGGAAAAGGGTTTCATCCGACCCAGTAATTCTCCTTGGGGTTTGTCTATCCTGTTTACAAAGAAGGAAGATGGTACCCTTCAACTTTGTGTGGATTATTGGAAGATAAACCAGTTGACGGTCAAGAACTGATATCCCTTGCGGAAGATCGATGACCTCTTTGATCAGCTTTGAGGATCCCGGGTGTTCTCCAAGATCAACTTGAGGTACGGTTATCATCAGTTGTGCGTTAGACCATCAGATATACCTCTTATAGCCTTCAAGATCAGGTATGGTCTATATGAGTATAGAGTCATGCCATTCAGTCTCACTAACGTGCCTGCAGTCTTCATGGAACTAGTGAACCGAGTGTTCCATCCGTACTTAGACTCTTTTGTCGTTTTCTTCATGGACGGTATCTTGGTGTACTCTCACACTTGACATGACCATGATAATTATCTTGAGATCATTCTGAGTACACTGAGAGAGCATCAGATTTATGCTAAACTCTCGAAGTTCCACTTTTTGATGGATCAGATTCACTTCTTGGGTTACGTCATCTCAGAGTCTGGTGTATCTGTGGACCCAGAGAAAGTGAGAGCTATAGTTTACTGGGAGCAGCCGAATAAAGTTTTTGAGGTACGAAGTTTCTTAGGGATGGAATTATACTACATATGCTTTATACAAGACTTCTCACGCCATGTAGCACCGTTGACAGGTCTGACCAAGAAGGGGGCGAAGTTTTTATGGTCAGATTCTTGTGAGTCAGCCTTTCAGGAGATAAAGGGATGGTTGACGTCAGCACCAATACTAGTCTTTCTAGAGCCTGGAAAGGTCTATACTATTTACTGTGATGCTTCGGGTATCGGGATGGGGGCTGTGCTTATGAAGGGAGATGGAGTCGTTGCATACAGGTCTCGGCAGTTGTGGTCGCACGAGAAGAATTACCCTATGCACGATCTGGAGTTGGCAGTTGTTGTTCATGCCTTACGCTGTTGGAGAGACTACCTTTTGGGAGAGCACTTTATAGTTTTCACCAACCACAAGAGTCTCAAGTACATCTTCACTTAGCGTGATTTGAATCAGAGACAATGTAGGTGGGTCGAGTATCTTCAGTATTTCGACTTCGAGCTCACCTATACACTGGGAAAGGGAAACGCAGTGGCTGACGCGTTGAGCAAGAAAACTCATATTTAGGAATTTCATGAGGTTAGCAGTGAGTGGAAGCTTATGGATCTGTTCTCTGAGATGCACTAGGATGTGCAAGACATGTAGGGATAGACCTTCCTTTCTTCTGTAGCTGTTACCTCTACACTTCTTGATAGGGTACGTATGAGGAAACTATCAGATTCAGAGGCCTTAGTCCTGTAGGAGAGTGTGTCAGGAGGGGACCCTCTTCCTGGATGGACAGTGGGTGAGGATGAGATCTTGTGTTTCCAAGGATGCGTATGGGTGCTGGAAGACATACGTGAGGAGCTGATGTGGGATTTTCATTCCTCAGTTTGGGAAGTTCATCCTGGCATCACCAAGATGTATCGTGATCTACACCGCTAGTACTGGTGGCCAGGTATGAAGAGAGATGTTTCTGGTTTTTTCATGATATGTTCTACTTGTCGGTAGATGAAAGCATAGCATCAACGACCAGCAGGCCTTTTGCAGCAGTTACCCATTCCTGGGTGGAAGTGGAACGATGTCGCGATGGATTTCGTGACTGGATTACTGAGGTCACCTCGGGGGAGTGATGTTGTTAGGGTTTTCATCAATAGGCTCACGAAGGTGGAACACTTTTTACTGATCAAGGAGACCTTCAGTGTTGATGGTATGGGACGAATGTACATCCGTTAAATTGTAAGTCTTCTTGGAGTTCCACACTCCATTGTTTCAGACAGGGATGCACGCTTTACCTATCGGTTCTGGTTGGGGATTCAGAAGGCCTTGGGTACCCAGGTACTTTTGAGTACAGCATACCATCCCCAGACTGATGGCCAGTCCGAGCGCACGATCCAGGTGCTTGAGGATATGCTCTGAGCTTGCATCCTAGACTTTGGCAGTTCTTCGGAGAAGCATATGCCTCTTGTAGAGTTCGCTTACAACAATAATATTCAGGCGATGATACAGATGGAAACTTACGAGGCTTTGTACTGCAGGCCATGCCGATCACCCTTATGCTGGCTGGAGGTAGGAGAGGCAGCTTTGTTGGGACCTCGTCTTGTTCAGGAGACCTCTGAGCAGATAGAGTTGATTTGGAAGAGGATGGATACAGCACAGTCTCAGTAGAAGTCTTATGTTGATCAACGGAGATGACCACTAGAGTTTGAGGTCTGGGATCATGTTTTCCTGTGTGTCGCACCGAGGTTGGGACACAAGAGGATTCAGAGACAGGGTAAGCTTTCATCATGGTACGTTGAGCTGTTTGAGGCTTTGGAGAGAGTTGGGATAGTTGCCTATCAGTTGCAGTTAACTCAAAGGTATCGGGCCATGCATGACGTCTTCCATGTCTCTCAGCTCCGACGTTACGTTTCAGACCCGTATCATGTCTTTCAACCTTAGGAGGTTGAGGTCGAAGCAGATGCATCGTTTGAGGAGCATCCCATCCGGATTTTTTATCGTAGTACAAAGGTTCTCCGTGGGCGGTCTGTCCCTCTGGTATGGGTGCTATGGCAGCATGGGCGAGTACATGATGAGACTTAGGAGAGGGAGACTGATGTACGATCGTAGTGGCCGGAGCTGTTCGGGGTTTCTTCTTCTACACCTCGCTTGGGAAATTCGGGGACGAATATCTTAAAGGGGGGAAGTTTGTAAGAACCCACATCTTCATTTTAGGTATTTCTTCCTTTTTTCTGGAGTTTTTAAGAAAAATGGAGTTTCTAGAAATTTTTGAAGTACACACTGTGTACTTTATGAGTACATGTCGTGTACTCTTTTCCCCCTCGAAGCCATGTGCTGGCCATGTCTGGGCCACACACACGGTGTGTGGGGGTGATGTGGAGGTCGATTTTAGCGGAGTATGGAAAAATGGAGTACACTTCGTGCACTCAAGAAGTACACGCCGTGTATTTTCTTTTTTTCTTTAAACGGACCGCGGTCGCGTCTGATCTCCATATTCATCTTCTTCTAGGTCCGTTTCGACCGAGAGAGTTCGTACGGCTGTGAAACTTCTCTGGACTCCCGAGCCTCCACCCGTTCTCCGATTCGAGCACCATCGATTGCTTTGGAAGTGCAGCGGTGAGTTCTCCCTTCTCCTTGATCATTGTTTTCCAATTCTTCTTTTTTTCCTGTTATCGTGGTTTATCATTTTAGAAGTTTTCTCAGATCTACAATGTTAAAGGGAGAATCAATCATCGTGGTTCAAGTATATCGATCTCCTAGGATCGAGGTAGGTGGTTTGTGCCTTACCATTCTAAGTATTTGAGTTTTATGTGAAAATTACACCAATACCCATGAACGGGGTATTGCGTGTTTACATTTTTTTCCCTTGTTATTTTTCCTTCCTTGCTTGTATGCTTCTGTAGAGGTAAATTGATCATGATAGAGGATATTTTGTGGCACTTGGACATTTTTCCAGGCTTTTTTCTGTTTATGACCTTTGGGTCTCGTATGAATTTGGCTATTACACCTGTTTCCTTGCCTTGTGTTTATAAGATGGAGTGTTTTTCATAACATTCTTGTTGCTCTGTAGACTGTTTAGCCAAGTATCTCTATAGGTGTACCTTGATTAGCCAAGTATCTCTATAGGTTTACTTTGGCCTTATAGAATTATTATTCACTGACTGGCATGGGGATGAGAGAACCATGTGCAATAGACTATAAGGGATAGACCGAGTGAGCTTCCTAGAGAGTCTTAGATATTATAGACTACAGGAGGGTAGACTGAGTGAGCTTCCTCAGAGAGTCTTGGACATTATAGACTACATGGGATGGACCGAGTGAGCTCCCAGAGAGTCTTGGATATTATATACTACAGGAGGGTAGACCGAGTGAGCTTCCTCAGAGTGTCTTTCCTTGTTTGAATCTCTTTAAGAACCTTCCCAGGCTAGAGGAGGAATTGACCGAGTGAGATTCCTTAGAGAGTCTGTGGTATACCTAAGGCTATTGGAGGAATTTACTGAGATATCTTTCTCAGAGAGTCTCTAGACCTTGGGTATAAGAGGGTTAGACCGCGTGATCTTCCTCAAAGAGTCCCTGACTACCCTAGACTATAAGGGGAATTGACCGAGTGAGCTTCCCCAAGGGGTCTCATCAATTCATATGACCAAACCAGAGGGGTTAGGCTGAGTGCACTTCCCAAAGGGTTGCGTTACATCTTGGATAGGACCATAGGGGATGGATGAGAGTACTTCCCAGAGGGTTTCCTATTGTTGTTAGGTGATTGCTTCACTTATGTTGTTATTTTGTGGATTTCTTTCTATTGTATATCATCCTGCTATACTGCTTACTGTTTACTGCCTACTGCTTGTTGTTGCTGTTTACTACTTACTGTACTATTACCTGCCATATGCTCACTGACTGTTAGGCAGAGATCTTCGGGTGATTGCCTACTAGGATTTAGTCTCACACCCTATTTGGGTCATGCTTTTGGGCCCAAATAGACTATTTTGTCGTAGGTATAGACAAGGGAAAGCGCCCTTCGACATTTAGTACTTGATTGCTTGGAGCAGGAGAGCATGGGACCAAGTTTTGGCTTGCGAGGCTGAGGAGTTGTTTACTTTTATTTCGTACTTTTTTTTGGAACTGTGGTGTTTTCCATCATTGTGACTTGTTTGTCTACTTTCCTAGATATGTATCATGCATCATTTCTTATATGCATTTGTGCTCTAGTTTTTGGTTGATTTAGTCTTCCGCTGTTTATTATTGTTGGTTATTTTCTACTTCCTCTATTGCATGATATTTACATCCAATGTGTACTCTTCTAATGAGGGCATAGTTTCCCCACTACACACCCAAGGCCCTCGCTGCTATTCAGTAGCCTCTGGCATTTGGGGAAATGCGCTTGAGGCCATGTGACCAACCGAGTACGGGAACCTCTGGGTGGCTTCCAGAACCGGGATGTTACATAAATGATCACCGTGGATAAAAAAAAGATTCATAATATGAAATAATAATCATAATTAATTGATACTTAACATGGAAATGTGGCTACAATATAAAAACAATACATTCATAATCATATCACGAAGGTTTATCACCAAGGTGTCATAAAACAAAATTACCAAGGTTATTTATAGAGGTATTGTAAAACAAAACATATTTAGAATTAAATTATTTACCCAATTAATTGGAGTGATATAAAGATTCACCCTTAATATGTCTTAATTCATGTGATCCATATTGATCGTAATAAATCATTTCATCAATAACCTAAGGAGAATAAATAATGGGTTTCATATAAAAATATTGAGTATATAAGTGATTAAAGTCTTGAACATTAGATCATTTTCAACCTAGGAAATGGAATGTAGGTTTCATACATGTAAATCACCGATCAAAAAAATATCATTACATGAAATTGAATACCCATGGATATGGAATGGTTTTGGGTATTCAAAATATAAGATTTTTTTCTGTAAAAGAGTGAAATTCAAGAAATTAATTCAGCAGCATGACAGTATACAATGTGGATTAATTAAAGGTAATAATGGGGGGAGGGGGACAATGGTATACCATTGATAAAACACTATTTTGGATGTAATGGGATAATAAAAAATTTATTAAGAGAAAGTAATAAATCATTTTGAAAACATACCCCAAAAGATACATTTCAACGAAAAAGAAGTAGTGGAGAATTCCCTTACCTTGAATTGTTGATTCATAGAACATGATGATGACACCCCAAGACCTATAAGATGTCTTTTAGGGACTATTTGGGAGAAAAATGATAAAAAAATCATGTATAATTGATTTTGAGTGGAGAGGAATACTGTGATTATTGTGTATTAATAGTAATAGAGGATGAATTGTTTAATAATTTCTCAAAATAGGTCTTGGAATTATCGTTTGAAAAAAATGAAAAACCAATGGCTTAACCATGATTTTTTATCATAGTTTTGGGTATTTGTGTCATGTTTTATAATATTTTATGTCATAATAACCGAAATCCAAATTTTAATATTAATTTAGACATGGGAAATTTAATTTCCAACAAAATATTATTTATACAACCATAATTTCCATTTTATACTTTATAATGTCTTTTATAGGCTTGTAAATTTATTTAAAACCATAAAAATTCATAATATTCATGAAATAAAATATTTTTATTTTGGGATTCAATATAATAATTATTTAATCATTATAAAATATATATGAAGTCACAAAACATATCGAAAACATAAAAATGTATTTTTATTATTTACAAAAAAATAATGTATTATTAAACATTCTAAAAATTTCACCATAACCAAATTTTAGCATTATGATTTCAAATATATTGTTTATTTTATCAAAATAATTCATTAAATATTATTATTTTTACCTTTAAATATTAAATCTTTATTTATTAAAAAATAATAGTTTTTATGACATAGTCAATTTTATGACACTTATAAAAATTTCCCAAGACATTATAAAATCACATTATCATTTATAATTAAATAAATAGTGTTTTAAAAGACTATTTCACGAAAGAAATTTTTATTTTGAATAATTTATTTTATTATAAAATTGTGTATATTTTATGAAAATGCAATTATGTTTTATTTGTATTTGAAAAACTATCAATCAAATTCATCATATATTCATGTGTATTTCTTTAAATAAAATAATACTTGAAATGGTATTGATGAAATAATTATTCCATTTATAAAACTAAATTACACGTTTATGATACTAAGGTCTAGATACATAACCCCTTACTACACTAGAATATTCCCAAAGGGTAAGGTGTGTGATAGTGGTAGTTTCATGGGGTGGCTCAACTAATATTGACCTGGTGGTGATTTCCACTAACACACACTTCTCCCATAGGTGATTTCATTATAGAATCACTTATATAATCCCCACATGGGATTAGTTAAGGGTGAACTTTAACGACCCGAGAAAATATGTTTTGAGTAATGACAAGTTTGTTTTACAATGTCACCCATTATGTGAACAAACAATCATCTTATAAGATAATAATAATAATAAAATAGAAAAAAAATGCATCAAATGAATGAAATTCCCTTTTATTCAAATGAGTAACATCTCGAAGGCTACAACTCACAACAATCGAACAAGAAGTTAAGCTAACCAAAAATCCCAATTAAAAACCCGATTACAATTATAGGGAGACCACTTAAAACCACCAGGACCCCAAGAAGGAGGTAAGGTTTTCTGGCATCCATCAGAATAAACATGAGGATGGAAGAAGCCACTTCAACCATGCTGAGCACCAAGGGAATCACACAAACCATCTCCTCCTTTCTCCTTCAGTCACCTTGAGTGAGGGATACCGTGAGACCAGACTTTTTATAAGAACACTAATTCGACCGTTGAACCCTAACGGTTATAAATATAACCGTGGGATCCCCCATGATTATTCTATCCACTAATGTTTTATTTTTTACCATTGGAGATAAGAATGGTTTACCCCCGAGAGGTTCAAAAAGTTAATTATGCAATTTTCTTTAATATTTAACGAATGACATCAATAATAGTATAATTAATTTATTTCTTGTTTTCCCAAACGGTGAATTATATTTTGTAGTTCAAAACGGTGAGAATTAATATTAATTTTTTTCCACTATTTACTATACATGTATTTAACTTGAGCAATTATACTTTTACTTTGTAGTTATATTGAATCTGATGGGTTTTTACTTTTTCTAAGAAAATATGTACTCAGAATCTTGAGTTATATATTTATGTTGCATCAAAACTTAAATTAAATGTATTATATTTATCTCCAAATTAAATATAAGTAATAATATTAATGCGAATGTTTATAATTTGAATTAACAGTTTTGAAAACTATGTCAAATTATGATTTCATTTACTTATGTGTTTCATAATGATAATATTTATATCAACGCACTCTTATGTGTGATTTTGAAAATAATTATAAATGTAGTTATGTTTAATGTTTAATTTTATTAATAATATTAATCTTTAATTAAGGAAATTAAGATAATTAGTCAATAAAGAAAAATAAAATAAAAATAAAATAAAAAATAATATGTTTTGATAAGGGTGAATTAATCAATGTTTTTATTAAATGAACCATTGAAATTTCAAAATATAATAATAAGTGATCAATAATTATGGTTTAATAATAATAAAGTTAATATAATAAGGTTAATAAAATTATTGATGTTTTAAAATATATATATATATATTTATATATATGAAACTGCGGGAGACCCACATTTTTTTAACACCACACCCACTGGATCGTCTGATCTTTTCCCTCTCTATCTCAGTCGTCCATTTTTTTTAAGCAGCACCGCTCCTAAGCCGCATGATCAACTTCTGTATAATCCCAACCGTTCCTTCTTTCTCCAGTTTTCTTCTTCCCCCACGACCTTCTTCTTCCTTGCGCAGTTGTACCGGTAGGTTAGGCAGATCGTTTTCTTCTCTAGGCCGGTGAGTGGACCCTCTTTTCTCCCTCCATTCCACAGAGTCAGCACCGACTCGACCTCGTTTACCCCATCGGTTTCTCCACGCATGGAGAAAACCTGTACTTAAGTTTCGGTTTGCACCGAAGGCAGGGAGGTTTTGCACCCAAAGCTTCTTGGATCTCCGACCACCGGACCGGTTTAATTTGCTTCGTCTACTCCTTCCCTCCGAACTAGTAATGGGATAGATCTTGCCTTGTTTTTTTAAGCATCGGTATGTTTTCTTATACATTGGTTTATATATATATAAACCTATATGCATATACTCCTTGTACACATATGCATGGCTTTTAGAACCGATCTTGTCAGCTTCTATGTGGAATCCCAAAACCGGGGAAAGGGTACTCAGAGGACTTATTTTATATTGGTTCGGGTATTTGCTTATGATCTTTGAGTATATAAATATATTTATATACATACATGTATAAAATGTTATATGAAAATATACAAACTTCTTCTCAATGTTTATAACCCTGGTTTTATTTCTCCTACGAAAAAATGGAGTTTTGGGGTCATTGCATGAACATGTAAATCATGCATGTATATGGAGCATAGAGATTTATATGTACATGTAATTATATAGATATATATGTACATTAATGTGCATAAGGGATGAACTTGATTCTTTTGTTTTGTAATTTGTTAAAATTTTATTTACCCAAAAAGATTATCATTTCAAGAAAAGTACCCAAAACTATTTGAATACATGTTTATATGTATGATGAAGATTAAGGGTTAGTTTGATGTCAATATAATTCTTTCAATTGAAAATTTTCATTTATCACCATTCTTGATAAATCAGGATTTTGTTTTGTGAAAATGGGTAGTATGAATTCCTTAAACTTTTACAAGTGTATACATGTATTCATATATATATACTCATGTTTATGGATCGACCTTGTTGTATGCAAGACTGATTTTATGGCAATAATGGTTTTATGGAAATTATGTTCACATTTTTCTTTTATGTAAAAGAACTCTAGATGTTTTTACCAAACATTAATTTTGTTTAAGGTATAACATGAGAAATATTATTGAGTATGGTTTAATTTGGTAAACCCATGCACATGTGTATACGCACCTAAATTTTTATATATATATATGTATATATATAACCTTATATCAATATTTTGTCTTCAAATACAAGTTCTTCTTATGATGTTTGCAAACTTTTCAAAGGAATGGTCATTCTATTTAAAGTGAGAATGAGTTTTTACACAACTATATATATATTCATGCAGTTTTCTTACATATATACATGACTTCCCAAGATGAACCTAATTGCACACTTTATATCTCTAACTGTATTTATATTCACACAGTTTTAATTAAACAACCACAATACCCATTTATCAGCATGTGTATTAGTTATGAACGACCTTGTTTTAACTTGGTATTATGATGCTTTGGAAAGATAAAGTGTTTATGTTCATTTCCTTAAAACTCGTGTTTTCAATTATTAAGATAATTTCTTATGTGTACGGATTTTTAGCATGCATGTCTTAGTTTTATTAATTATTGAACTGTCATCAAGTTATGAATATATATGTGAAAAGGGGGTTTGATCAAGAATTTATGAATGAAACCCTATGAATGAAAGACCATGTCAAGATATGTGAAGTATTTATTGGACTTAAATATGACAGGTGCACCCGACATTATATAGCGCAATATAAATGATGTGACGGGTGCGCCCGAAATTATACAGCGCTCCAATGCATTGGGTAAAGTATGAATCTCATGAGACGTTATGTGCGATGGTCTTGGAAGTTAGCCTTGGCTTGTGCTACTATGGAAACGGGATTGGCAGTTAGCCTTGACCCATTAAGTATGTTTTACGGTCTTAATGCAAGGTCTTGACAAAGTCTGGTATTATACATTCCCTCTGCATGTGACGATAAATGGTCAACCGGGGGTTAGTTCAACTAACAGGACATCCCCTAGTTGAAAATTCCATTGACTATGAAAATGTAATTATTTGATAAGAACTGTATTTCATGTGGTAAGATGTTATAAGAACTTTATGTTCCCATGATTCATGTTATGAATGTTTTCCTTGCTTACACATAGATTTTTCAGAACTGAAGTAATATTGGTTGTAAATTATGAATTATCTATGTGTTGCGCTCTCTGATCGTGTTTACTTTAATGTTTATTTTAAGCACGTACTTATTCTCTGTGCAAGTGGTTTTCAAAAATGTTAGATTTCATGTTTAAAAAAAAAGATAATACTTTGTTTATAGAGAAGTGTTTTATTCTCTTCAAAAGGACTGCTTTGAGAAGGATTTTTCTTAAAATGTTTTTTAAACCCCTTACTGGGCATATTTTCTCACCCAAAGTTTTTGTTTTAAAATTTTCAGGCATGGTTTGTACTAATGAAGTTTATCAGAAGCAGCTGGTTTCCCAGAATCCTGAGCCTCGCGATCTTCTTTAGTAACGGGACATGATATTTAATTTGTAAATGTTGTAATGAAATGTTAGTATATCATGTCTCATTAGGCACCCTAGGATCGGGGTCGCTACAGTTGGTATCATAGGATGGGTTCAGGCAACTCTGGAAAACCAGGTTGTATGAACATATTACTATGATTGACTAAG
Organism: Viscum album; assembly: GCA_963277665.1. Taxonomy (NCBI): domain Eukaryota; kingdom Viridiplantae; phylum Streptophyta; class Magnoliopsida; order Santalales; family Viscaceae; genus Viscum; species Viscum album. The sequence continues at coordinate 563,945,744 of OY728153.1, read as the reverse complement.
TAAAAATGTTATAGCTTTCAGATGGCTGATGAAAATGTACCTACTGACCTACTGTCACTTCCCACTGAGGCTCTAGAGAACATTGTATCTCTAGCTAGCTGTGAGAACTTTCTAAATTACACCCGAATTTGCATGACATGTAAGAACCTGTATGACGTGTCAAACTCGCCTAGGGTGCTTAGTCTTCACTAGGGATTGGTGATGGATTATCTCCTAATGATGATGCCCCAATTTCCCTCTTATGCACGTCGGGGAAAGTACCATGAGGGACTCTTCCGAGTGTTTACAACTGGTGAAGAATTTGGAACGATGCTTGATAACCCCTTCCAAGAAGCTGCTACTGCCGGAGACCTCCGAGCAGCTTACCTATGCCAGATTTTGCACTACGGCTTCTAGGGCCAGTTAATGGAACTTGGAGTGTTGGAAGATGAGTCCACCAAATTGTCTCTTAGGCAAGAGGTGTATACTGATGTTTCCCAACTCCATACCCCTCATACTAAACTCAGGAGACATCATAGATGTTCCCATGAGTTTAGTTCTGTCTGTTCAGCCTGTGTGTGGTTTGAAGAGTTTGGGAGTTTTTCCACTCTTTGTGGTGTATGTATAGTAAACTCAGGCTTTTTCATGTAAAATTTTGCATAAATGAAAGTTTCATGTTTCTTTTCCTGCCTCTACCTTATCAGTGTTGTTAAGAGTTTCATTTCAAATGTTTTCTCAGATGGATGGTCAAACGAACATCTCATCACTACCCGATGAGTTAGTAGATGTTATCATGATCAGGACATGCACAGTGGATTATCCATCCTTTCTCCACCTGCGAGGGTCCTGCCAGCATCTTCTCGATCTAGAAAACGGTCCTGATATTCTTCGTTTTTGTCAAGAGGATGATCTTCTTTTTCACCTTTTCACCACTGCTCAACTCCCCTTCTATAGGTGAAGGGGAAGGTACTATGAAGGCCTATTCCAGTGTTTTACACTGGCACAAAACTTCTCTGCCAGAGCCTGCTTCCTCGTAGCTGCTCAGGATGGCCACCTTAGTGCAGCCCATATGTTCCAGGTCTTAAATTTCAGTCTCCTCAATCGCATCATTCCCCTCGACTACCTCGAGCATAATGTGGCCCAGAGAGTTATCAGGGAGTTTATCTACTCGGACGTTTCCCAGATTTTCACCGCACGAGCCTCCCTTTGGAAGCCGGTGTGCAGTACGCACGAGCAGCAGTTCAAGACGTACTGTTCTAAGTGCATCTGAGCTAGGGAAACAGAAGAACTATGTGCCAACATTGGTATTCTATTAACCAAGACGGATCCACTATTTCGGTAATGTTGTACGTGTGGGGTTTCAGTTTTTTTTCTTTTTATGTATAGAATTGCGAGGGTTCAATTCTTTGAAGGGGAAGTAATGTAACGACCCGAGAAACCATGTTTTGAGTAATGACAAGTTTGTTTTACAATATCACCAATTAAGTGAACAAACAATCATCTTATAAGATATTAATAATAAAAAATAGAAAAAAACACATCAAATGAATGAAAGGACCTTTTATTCAAATGAGTAACATCTTAGTGGCTACAACTCACAGCAATCAAACAAGAAGTTAAGCTAACCAAAAATCCCAATTAAAAACCTGATTATAATTATAGGGAGACCGCTTAAAACCACTGGGACCCCAAGAAAGCAGTAAGGGTTTCTGGCATCCATCAGAATAAACATGACGATGGCCGAAGCCACTGCAACTATGCTGAGCACCAAGGGAATCAAACAAACCATCTCCTCCTTTCTCCTTCAGTCACCTTGAGTGAGGGATACCGCAAGACCAGAATTTTTATAAGAACACTAATTCGACCGTTGAACCCTAACAACTATAAATATAACCGTTGGCTCCCCCATGATTCTCCTATCCACTAATGTTTTATTTTGGACCATTGGAGATAAGAATGGTTTACCGCCGAAAGGTTCGAAAAGTTAATTTTACAATTTGCTTTAATATTTAATGAATGACATCAATAATAGTATAATTAATTTATTGCTTGTTTTATCAAAAGGTGAATTATGTTTTGTATTTTTAAATGGTGAGAATTACTATTATTTTTTTTCCACTATTTACTATACATGTTTTCAACTTGAGAAATTAAACTTTTATTTTGTAATTATGTTGAATCTGATGGGTTTTTACTTTGTCTAAGAAAATATGTACTCAAACTCTAGAGTTATATATATATGTTGCATCAAACCTTAAATTAAATGTATTATATTTGTCTCTAAATTAAATATAAGTAATAATATTAATGCGAATGTTTATAATTTGAATTAATAGTTTTGAAAATTATGTCAAATTATGATTTCATTTACTTATGTGTTTCATAATGATATTATTTATATCAACGCACTCTTATGTGTGATTTTGAAAATAATTATAAATGCAGTTATGTTTAATGTTTAATTGTATTAATAATATTAATCTTTAATTACGGAAATTAAGATAATTAGTCAATAATAGAAAATAAAAAAAAAACAAAATAAAAAATAATATGTTTTGATAAGGGTGAATTAATCAATGTTTTTTTAGATGAACCATTGTCCTTTAAAAATATAATAATAAGTGATTAATAATTATGGTTTAATAATAATAAAGTTAATATAATAAGGTTAATAAAAGTAATGATGTTTTAGAAATATATATATATGAAACCGTGGGAGACCCGCGTTTTTTTTAACACCACACCCGCTGGACCGTCCGATATTTTCCCTCTCCATCTCAGCCGTCCCTTTTTTTAAGCCGCACCACTTCTAAGCCACACGATCAACTCCTGTATAATCCCAACCGTTCCTTCTTTCTCAGGTTTTCTTCTTCCCCCATGGCCTTCTTCTTCCTCGCGCAGCTATACCAGTAGGTTAGGCGGCTCATTTTCTTTTCTAGGCCAGCGAGTGGACCCTCTTTCCTCCCTCCTTTCCACAGAGTCTGGACGAACTCGACCTCGTTTAACCCATCGGTATCTCCACGCAAGGAGAAAACCTGTACTTAAGTTTCAGTTTTCACTGAAGGCAGGGAGGTTTTGCACCCGAAGCTTCTTGGATCTCCGACCACTGGACCGGTTTCATTTGCTTCGTCTACTCCTTCCCTCCGAACTGGTAAGGGGATAGATCTTGCCTTGTTTTTTTAAGCTTCATAATGTTTTCTTATACATAGTTATACATATATATAAACCTATATCCATATACCCCTTGTACGTATATGCATGGCTTTTAGAACCGATCTTGTCAGCTTCTGTGTGGAATCCCAAAACCGGGGTAAGGGTACTCAGAAGACTTATTATATATTGGTTCGGGTATTTGCTTATGTGCTTTGAGTATATAAATATATTTATATACATACATGTATAAAATGATATATGCAAATATACAAACTTATTCTCAATGTTTATAACCCTGGTTTTATTTCGCATATGAAAAAATGGAGTTTTCGGGTAATTGCATGAACATGTAAATCATGCAAGTATATGGAGCATAGATATGTATATATACATGTAATTATATAGATGTATATGTACATCAATGTGCATAAGGGATGAACTTGATTCTTTTGTTTTGTAATTTGTTAAAATTTTATTTACTCAAAAAGATTATTATTTCAAGAAAAGTACCCAAAACTATTTGTATACATGATTATATGTATGATGAAGTTTAAGGGTTAGGTTTATGTAAAAATAATTATTTCAATTGAAAATTTTCATTTATCACCATTCTTGATAAATCAGGATTTTGTTTTGTGAAAATCGGTAGTATGAATTCCTTAAACTTTTACAAGTGTATACCTGTATTCATATATATGTACTCATGTTTATGGATCGACCTTATTGTATGCAAGACTGATTTTATGTCAATAATGGTTTTATGGAAATTATGTTCATAGTTTTCTTTTATGTAAAAGAACTCCAGAAGTTTTTAATAAACATTAATTTTGTTTAAGGTATAACATGAGAAATATTATTGAGTATGGTTTAATTTTGTAAACCCATGCACATGTGTATACACACCTAAATTTATATATATATATATATATGTATATATGTAACCTTATATCAATATGTTTTCTTCAAATACAATTTCTTCTTCTGATGTTTGAAAAGTTTTCAAAGGAAAGGTCATGCTATTTAAAGTGCGAATGAGTTTTTACACGACTATATATATATCCATGCAGTTTTCTTACATATATACATGACTTCCCAAGAAGAACCTAATTGCACATTTTATATCTCTAACTTTATTTATATTCACACAGTTTTAATTAAACAACCACAATACCCATTTAACATCATGTGTATTAGTTATGAACTACCTTGTTTTAACTTGGTATTATGATGATTTGGAATGTTAAAGTGTTTATGTTCATTTCCTTAAAACCCATGTTTTCAATTGTTAAGATAATTTCTTATGTGTACGGATTTTTAGCATGCATGTCTTAGTTTTATTAATGATTGAACAGTCTTCATGTTATGAAAATGTATGTGAAAAGGTGGTTTGATCAATAATGTATGAATGAAACCCTATGAATGAAAGACCATTTCAAGATATGTGAGGGATGTATTGGACTTAAATGTGACGGGTGCACCCGGAATTATATAGTGCAATATGAATGATGTGACGGGTGTTCCGGGAATTATACAGCGCTCTAATGCATTGGGTAAAGTATGAGTCTCATGAGACGTTATGTGTGACGGTCTTTCCAATTATCATTGGCTTGTACTACCATGAAAAAAGGATTGGCGGCTAGCCTTGACCCGTTAAGTATGTTTTACAGTCTTGACGCAAGGTCTTGAAAAAGTCCAGCATTGTACATTCCCTCTACATGTGATGATAAATGGTCAACCGGGGTTAGTTCAACTAACATGACATCCCTTAGTTGAAAATTCCATTGACTATGAAAATGTAATTATGTGATAAGAACTGTATTTCATGTGGTAAGATGTTATAAGAACTTTATGTTCCCATGAATCAAGCTATGAATGTTTTCCTTGCTTACACACAGATTTTTCAAAACTGAAGTAATCTTGGTTGTAAATTATGTATTATCTATGTGTTGCGCTCTCTGATCATGTTTACTTTAAAGTTTATTTTAAGCACGTACTTCTTCTCTGTGCAAGTGGTTTTCAAAAATGTTGGATTTCATGTTTTTAAGAAAAGATAATGATTTGTTTTTAGCGAAGTGTTTTATTCTCTTCAAAAGGACTACTTTAAGAAAGAGTTTTCTTACAAAGTTTTTAAAACCCCTTACTGGGCATATTTTCTCAACCTACGTTTTTGTTTTAAAATTTTCAGGCATGGTTTGTACAAATGAAGTTTATCAGAAGCAGCTGGTTTCCTAGAATCCTAAGCCTCGCGATCTTATGTAGTAATGGGACATGATATTTAATTTGTAAATGTTGTAATGAAATGTTAGTATATCATGTCCCATTAGGAACCCTGGGATCGGGGTCGCTACATGAATCACAGTGCCGCTACATCCCTCCCAAGTTCTAAGAAATTGGGTTTAAAAGGAAAGAATCAATAGGTTGAGGGAATCATTTCTCCATTATGCATCAATTATCAGTTTTTATTTCCATTTATAAATGCTAATTATAACAACAAAATTATTACTGACTGTCATAATACCCAGTGGTCATTTTTACCTATAGTCATATAGTCCAACAGTCACATAACAATCAGATCACAGCTGGAACATTCTCTTTTATAGTCTATATATACATCACCATTCATCAACATTTACTACTTGATTCTCAAATTTTTTTACAATTCCTTTGATAATGGAAATTATATTCCAAATTTTTCTTTTATTTATTTTAACAATTTTCATGGAATTTTTTATCTTCTAGTTAATGTTCGATCAAATGGAGTACTCCATTGCGTGGTCGCTATTTTTTGGTTTTTTATACCTATACTATTGTTAGCTACTTTAATCGGTATAATTACATGAACTGTAAATATATATATATATATATTTAATAGTGTTTATATGTAATTGAATTGTGAAATATAATAAAATAGTCATTATGAAAAAGAGTTCTTTTATTAAACTTTTAATAAAATTTCAGTTCGTTACGTTCTCCCCCACTTAATAATTTTCATCCTTGAAATCTGAATCATTCCTCTAAAAAAATGGGGGTATTTATCCTTCATTTATTCCATATATTCCCATTTCCCTTCTTCAAACCTGTGGTTTCTTCAAAGGACTTTTACAAGTCATGTTTTCTTGTTCCTCAACATGTGTTCCCTTCACTCTAGAATCTAGATTGGTTCCTCTACATAAGACACGTCATGATCCAAATCCACCCTATTAATATCAAGTATATGTGTTGGTTCATACATATAATTTATCAATAAAGACATATGGAATATATCTTATACATTGGAAAGATTTGGAGGTAGTGTAAATCTATAAGAAACTCCTCCAACACACCCAAAAATCTCAAATGGTCCAATGTACATTGGACTTAGTTTCCCATTTTTTATGAACCTAATAAACCCATTGTATTGTTGTATATTGAGAAATACATGATCCTTGATATTAAATTCTATGTCCTTCTTTAGTTTTTCATCATTACTTTTCACTCAACTCCGAGAAACATTGATGTGTTTCTGAATCACATTTATCTTTTCTACAGTCTCCTTCCCAATGTCTAGTCTCTACAGTTTCCTTACTCTAAATTCATCCCAACATGTTGGAGTTATACACCTATTTAAATATATATCTTCATAATGTGTCATTTTAATGATCCATTGGAAACTATTGTTATAGGATAATTCAAAAAATTTATGTTATTGATCTCAACTTCTTTGAAAATCAAGTGATCTATCCCGTAACATATATTCCAATGTTTGAATAGTCCACTCAGACTACCCATTAGTTTGAGGATGATCGGTCGTGATCAGGTTTTTCTTCTATATTCATGGCCATTTGAAGGCTCCTCCATAACTTAGAAGTAAATCTTGGATCACTTTAAAAAAAATTATAGTGGTACTCCATGAAGGTTCACTAGTTTTTGAGAATAGAGGTGAGCTAGTAATTCCATAGAAAAAGCATCTATGATGTAAATGAAATATTTAGACTGATTCAATATATCAATGATCACCCATATATAATTTTTCCTCTTGGATGTATTCGAATGGTCGGTGAAAAAGTCAACAGTGATATTATTACACTTCCTTATAGTTATGGGTAGTCGTTGTAATACCATTTTATGAACTTTTCACTCATCCTTCAGATGTTGAAACAGAAAGAACCTTTTAGTGTAATCCAAAATATCTTTTTTAATATTATCCAACAAATAGTGATCATGAAGGTCCTTATACATCATAGTGCTCTTGTGGTTTATATAGAATGTAGATCTATGAGCTTTATCCATCAGCTCCTAATTTATCATAGAAATAGATGGAATAAAAATACTTTTATGAAATTTTATAACACCTTCTTAATGAATATTAAATTCATGAAACTTCTGATTTTTCATATCCACTATCTTCTTTTTCATCAAGGAAACATCTCTTTGAACTTTCTTGATCTTCACTAGTAATGAAGTTTGGGAGATCGTTAAGGATAGGATTGAAGATGTGTAACAACCCAAGTAATGAGAGGAGAAGACTTTTTCCTATTTACTAATATTTATAAATTATATCATAATTTCTAATTAAAAAGGGAAACTATGGTCCATAGCGTATATGATAAACCTAGTTTTATGGTTAAAATTTCTATTTTTCTATAAATAAGTTTTAGAGAAATAAAATTATATTTGACACACTTGTTTTAAAACTAATGTTTTTCACTTTTATAAATTCTATTTGACAAAATAAAATTCTTCTTTTGGGGTAGATAGTGTAGAGGGTTCTTGGCATTGTGACACTGGCGGTGAGCCATAACGGTGATGTGAGGTGGAATCTGTGCACTTGTGATAACTGTTACCTATGGTGGGTCATGATGGTGATACTAATAGGTGAGGTGGGAAGTGTGTTCGATGATGGTATGGTGAAAGGGCTTTGTCCTGGTGGATGGTGGTTGAAACATTAGCATTTAGGCAGTAGAGGTCGGCCTTTGCAGGTGACTGATGATCATCATTGGGAGATGGTGGTAGGAGAAGAGGTAGTTGGTGGGCACTATTGATAGTTGATGGCACTAGATTGTGTGACTCAGATGATAAGAAGGGGCCATTAGCCAGTGCGGATGAGTGGGGTGGTGAGCCAACAGGTGGGCTGGCTTGCTCTAGAGGTGATGACGACAGGGCCATGGAGACCACTGTCATCATGAAGAGGATGTTGTTGGTGAGGTTTTTCCACTAATTTTTAGTGAGGGTGGATGTGATACATTGATTACTGAGATGGTGAGGCAGCATGTGGGTTAGCTTGCTCGAGACGCAATGACAACAGGGCCATGGTAAAATTTGGTGGATGGAAGTAGAGGTTTTCTATGAGTTTATTGTAATGGGATTTAATTATTATTAGGTATTAAAATATCCATTTAATGGGTTCATCTTCCAAAAAAATAGGTTCTTTCATTTCAATTAAAAAATAAATGTGGAAATTTCCCCCTACATATTAAAAAAAATTTAATAACATTTTTTCGCACCCTATCAATGAGATTAATTTAAAATTTATTATAGTCTATTATATGTTTTTAATGTTGAAAAATGGATTCTATATTTGGAATCTTATTGTCCAAATTTAGTAAATAAGTCCCTTTTATATTTGGACAACATGCATAGTAACTTTAGTAATTTTTATGATCATGGTTAAGTGTAAATCAGGTAATTCAGGGTGAAAATAATAATATAAATATTTTAAAAATACCCAAACACTAATTTTAATTTTATTGGATGAGTGATTTTTGACCAAAATAATTCTTGGTCCGATTTTCTGACCTCATGGATCCACTTGGATGATATTAATACCTTTATAGTATTTTTTTTAAATAAAAGTCAAATATGCCATACTTATGTTTTTAATGACTATAAAATTACTAATATGTGGTTAATTAGAATTTATATTTGAATATAAATAGTATTTTTAAATATTTTTTTTATATTCATATTGGTCATTTGTTTTTAATTTTTAAGAGATAAATTATTTTCTTAAAGGCTTGCACAATGAGGATGCAATAATTGCTTAATTAATAGAAATATCAAATAAATAATACTAAAAATGTTAAAATAAATATAATTTGACATAATTAAAATCACATACGAATTTTTTACATGATATTTATATGTTAGTTATGTGTTAAAAGAGTTTTTTTAAAGATTTAATGTTGTTGTGATGTTTTTAAAAATCTAATTAATTATTAGTATCAAAATTGATGTTAATGATATTTCATAACAATCAATTCTTTATTAAATGGTATAAAATCTATAAAAACTAAAATTTTCCCAAATTATTTGGATATGGATTTTAATTTCATCAATGACTCATTTATTGGTCATTTTTTAATTTATAGTAATTATATTATCCCTCAAAGTGTAAATTTCATGATATCATGATAAGTGTTAATGGGGTTAAATAAGGCTTAAAAAATATAAGGATTAAAAAATAATAAATACATGTCTAGTTTTCATTGGATGAATTTATTTTGACCCATAAACAACCTATATTCTAAATAAATAAATTTTTATCCATTTGTAATAGAAAATTAAATTAAATTATATTAATATTTTGAAGAATTCAAAGAGTGGTCCTCCCCTCTCTTATAAAAGAGAACCACTTATTATCATTTAATCACAACTGAAAACCTATTTTTTGGCCAATATATATCAAAATACCTTACTAAAATCCCTCCGCATATATTATATCACTTATTTTGTGCATACCACCATTCGTAGTGGTATTAAGGTGTCAAGAAGAGGAGGTGATCTGAGAAAGAGGCATCGTTTTTAATCAACTGTTTATATTTTATTTATTTATACACTTTCTTAAAATAATATTCAACCACGATTAAATAATAACTCTATTATCTTCAATATACTAAGATGTTATTATGTTAATATCATCACCTAATTCTATCTCCACTTCCACCACCTCGCAAACCGATATAATTCGTTTTCCATCACCATCTCTCAAGATTGGTTATCATTATATAATTAATAATTATATATGATATTAATGAAATATTTATCATTATTAAACAATAATATATCATTTAACTTCTTAAATTTACATTCTCATGAAAATGATAACATTGTCCGTGCGTACGTGTTAATTATCACATCCACAAAGCGATGTGATTCGTTATAAATTACCACATCACTTGAGTGATATATATAAGTATATTTAAATGATTAATATGATATTAATGATATTTTGATAATTATTAAAGGATAAAATAACACTTATATTCTTTCTATAATATTTATTTAAAAATGGAAACGTTACTCATGTGTACGTACGGCTTACCGTCTCCATGATCATAAAGTTGGTTCATTTTTAATAACCATATTCCATTATTGGTTTTAAAATAATAATTTATGTGTAAATATGATGATTATTTCATAAATATTATTCTTCATATGATGTAATAATGACCACTTTGACTATTGGCATCACACTAAATTCTTTTTCACTCAAGTACCGAATATCATTAAAATCTCCGACTTAAACTTAAATAATTTAGTAATTGTTATATCATGATAATAAGTGATATTAAAGTAATAATAAATATTCAAAAGGTTATAAAAGAAGTGAATAATTGATTTGTGTTTATTATTTAGGAAGATAAATACTACACATGATGATTGTGACTCAAGGTAAAGGAATTTCTTCAAAAAATCAACTTTTAAAACTACTCTTTCAAATATTTTTACAAAATCCAAAAGGAATGGTTTATAACTATACAGAATGAATAAAATTTCCTTATTACATGTTTCTTTTATTTTTTGATTCATCCTTTACATGTTTACAATTTTTTTCAAATATTTTTTTTTCATTTATGAGTGTGCGAATTTGTAGAAATGAAAAGTGATTTCAAAGTTGAAAAGTTATTTTTATTTAATGCATGATTTATATGATATGATTGTGTTATGGTTCATGGGAATTATTTATGAATGTTTATGGTTCCATAAAAAATCGAGGGTGGGGGATCCCTTTATATATATTCAATGAATTAGGTAGTGAGATGGAGTTAACCAGTAGGGTTTCTAATAAGAGACTAAGGTAATATACTGCAGTGGTTATTCCAAATGTAATGATGAAAGTTACTTCCTATATAGCCGTGAGAGCTATAGTAAATTTATGAGTGATATAGAAAACATTCCACAAGTTACCCTTATTATTTATGTTTTCTCTGGAGTTTTATAAGAAACTTATTATTTTATGAGGTAACCTAAATAGCTTATGTATTATGTGTGAAATGTATAACATTGTGGAAATACTTTCATGGGCTTATAAGTATTCCTGGACTAACAGTTTTTTTTCATTTTTATGTACCATACTAAGATTTTTTCTCATCCCATGTTTTAAAAATATCACAGGGTGTAAGGATGGTTAAGAGAAAGGAGGAATTCAATTTGAATGTTATGATGATTTTTCATGAAAAAGAAATAATATTTTAATTTAAAAGTTCTATATTATGGAAAAAATGGATACAATTTTATTAGTATGAACTTTTTATGAATGTGGGATGTTATGTGTGAATAATGACTTAATTATCTAAAACTCTAAACCTGACAAGACCCTCAATGTGAGAGAAAGAAAAATTCTTGACTAAAACTCGAGATTATGTATTGTTTATGTTCGGTTCCTTATAGTTTGTATCAAATATCGGTTTAGATACCTTTAGGGATTAGAATATTTTTAATATAATATCCATAAATTATTTTTAAATTATGGTTAAGTTTAAATTATATGTAATTTATATATTACAATGTTACTTCGTCTAAGATATATCTGTTTATAATGGGTTTCTATAGAGGAAATAGGGAAGCTGTGGTGGGAAGGCATCAAGAAGAAAACATTCTTCCAAATCAGAATCCTATGATGGTAAAAATCATAACTGAAAAGTTTTTTATTGTGATGGATCTGATGACATGTGATATAAATGGTTTTAGCATCCATGAACGAGATCAGCTAGATCATGCATAACGAAATATGTCAGTATTGGAGCATTTTATGAGGAAACAACCTCTAGATTTTGGTGTATATTATGATCTAGTGGTATTTAAAGGGTGGATTAAAGCATCAAAAAAATATTTTTAATGTTATGGGGTGTTCATACAATCAATAGTTTAGTCCTTTTATTTACTGTTGTGAAGTTGAAGTCGACTAGTGGTGGTCAATGGTTAAGAATATCAAGGATGGTGATAGGATTAATGATTTGGAATTGGATGAATTTAAATATATTTATATTGAGAAATATTTTCCTAAGGTGATTCAACATAGGTTGGAAAAAAATCATGTAATTGAGGAAGGAGAAGGATTTAGTGGCTGCATGTGAAGAAAAATTCAATCGGTTGGAATGGTATGATCAAAATTTTATCTGGGATCCTGATAGTAAAATCAATTGTTTTTACTCATGAGTAATGCCAAAATATCTAATGGTATTGTCTTCTCATGAATTAAAAAGTTATGAAAAACATGTTCGATGTGTAGAGAAGGTGGACATTGAGTTTTTTGATGATGTTGTGGTCATTGAAAATGATCAGAAAAAGTGGTCGAAGTAGAAGGAAAATAGGGAAGAATTCATGAATGAAGTTTGAGGTAAGGAAAATCATGTTTACAGTTTTTGAGAACTGTGGTAAAAAAACATTGGTGAATGCCTTTTGTATTCTAGTAAGTTCTTTTGATGTCGTAACATTTTTCATAAGGATCGTAACTGCAATGAAAAAAACACATGGTGGTGGTAATAAAAATTCTCATATACATTCAGTAAAATGTTTTAAAGGAAATGAGATGGGTCATTATGAAAACGAGTGTCCAAAGGGGAAAAATGATGGGAAGAAGAAATAATATAAGCATAAAGGTGTGGTAAAATTCATTCCAACTACTTCAGTAGATATTGGGCAATCAAATTAAGTGGTATCAGGTACATTTTTTTATTCAGATTATGATAATATGGGGTCTACATATTCACTCACTTCTGAGAATTTTTTTGGTAAATTGGAAATTAAACCTCAATAAATAAAGCCATAACTTATGGTATAAACACCTAGGGAAAATGTAATGGTAAAAATAAATTATATAAATTTTCCTATCATTGTCTGTATAAGGACGTTACCATCAAAACTTATTTTTCTCCTACTAGATTTTGATGTTATTCGAGGTATGGATTGGATTTACCATCCAAATATTGATTATAGGGCTAAAAAGTTGTATTTCAGGAATAGATTTAGTTTTTATAAAATAATTAACACATACCATTGATAACATATCAGGTGTACAAAAAAATTAGAAGATGTAAATGAAATTTATCTTTAACATATTTCTGAAAATTATGGAATTGTTCATATTAATGAGGTGTCTGTGGTAATTGAGTATCTGGATATTTTTCCTGGTGAATTTTCTGTTATTATACTAGATCGGGAGGATGAATTTACTATTAACTTAGTTATTGATTATAATACAATTTGTAAACCCCCTTATCAAATAGAATAAGTATAACTTCTATATTAGAAAAATCAATTGTAATATCTATTAGATAAAGGTTTCATCTGAACCTGAACATCACTATGGGGTGAATATGTTTTGTTGGTGAAAAATAAAGATGGTTCAATGATAATTTTCATTGATTATATATCCTTGAATAGAATCACTGTAAATAAAAAGTATCCTTTACCTCATTTCAATGATTTTTTTTATAATATCTAGCGAGAATAATATTTTTTGAAGGTTGTCCGGAGGTTGAGGTACCATCGGTTGAAATTATAGGAAGTGTACATACTAAGGATTGTGTTTTAGACTAGATATGGGCATTATGAATTTGTAGTTATGCCATTTGGGTCATAATATGAACCTTTTGTATTCATGGATCTTAGGAATATAATATGTCATGAGTTCTTGGATAAGATTTTGGTTGTGTTTATTGAAAAAAAATTGGTATATTCTAAAAGAAAAGAGGATCATGAAAGAAATCTAAGGGTTGTTTTTCAAAACATAAAATAATAAAAACTATATGGGAAATTTATCTAGTGTGAAATTTGGTTGAAAAAAATTTCATTCTTTGGTCACATTATTTCTAAATATGACATAACTATTGATCCTTATAAAAAAAAGATGTTGAAGAATTTCCAAAACCCACAAATATAACTAAGATTTTTTTCTTGGTTTAACAGGCTATTATTGGAGGGTTTCTTAAAAAATTCCATGGTTATCTATCTCACTGACTAAGTTAACTCTAAAGGGAGTTAATTTTTTCTAGAAAATATATTGTGATGATTGTTTTAATGAAGTGAACATAAGATTGTTGAATTATTTATTTTTGACCCTACCTTCTGGAAATGGCGAATTTTTCATCTACAGGGATGATTCATTGAATAGACCTAGTTGTGTCATAAAGCACAATGGTAAGGCAATTAATTATGCTTCATGTAAATTGAAACCTCATGAGTTAAATTACCCTACACGTGATTTAGGATTAGCTAATATTTTTTTGTTAAAAATATGGTGGAATCATTTGTATGGAGTAAAGTATAAAATATATACTGATCAAAAAAGTTTTAAGTTCATATTCACTCACAGGGAATTATACATGAGACATCGGATATGGATAAAACTAATCAAGGATTATGGTTTCACAATTCATTACCATCCTGGAAATTAAAACAAAGTGGCTGATCCTTTGAGTTGAAAATTTAATGATAAATTAACCATGTTCTGTTTATAATATGACCCTTTGGTTAAATGATTTGATGAATTTTGGATTAATATTTATGGATGTAGGGATTTCCTATGTATTTTTATAAGTATCAGTGTAGTTTATTTTTTTAGAAATAATTAAGAGAGCATAGAAGCTGGATCAATCATTGTAATAAAGGTACAATATTTTAAGGAGGGTAAGTTTCGATACTTTAATATTTCTTAAGAAAGTATTTTATGATTTTTAAAATATTATGTGTGCCTTGTGATTCCCAGTTCAGGAAAGAGTTGTTGACTAAAGCTCATAGTTCTCCATTTATAACTCATCCAAGAAGCACTAATATGTATAAATACCTTCAAGATTATTACTAGTGAGATGGAATGAAATAGATATTTCTAACTTTACTACGAACTTTTTGACTTGTAAGTAGGTTAAAGATGAACAAATGTTACCAAAGGGGATGCTTCATCCTTTTTTTTGTCCCATAGTGGAAATTATAAAATATATCTATGGAATTCACTGTGGGATTACCAAATACTTCTCAAGGTAACAATGAGATATGGTTTATAATTGATAGACTAACTAAATATGCACATTTTCTTCATATTCAAGACTCTCTATCTCTAGATCAACTTTTTCGATTGAATCCTAAAGATATAATCAGGTTACAAGAAGTTTCTATCTACATTTTATTTGATCATGAAATCATGTTCACTTATAAATTTTGGAAAATTTCATACGTCATTGGGAACTGAATTAAATATCATCACATCCTTTCATCCTCAACCTGGTGGATAGTTCGAATGAACAATTCAGACCTTGGTGGATAATCTAAATTCATTTTCAATGAATTAATTGGGAATTTGGGATCAATATATATTTTTAGTTTGGAATTATTATAAGAAAATTTTTGTTTTAGTATACATATAGCACCATTTGAGGAATTATATGGAAAGTGTTGTCGAACTCCAGTATTTTTGGATGAATTAGGTGAAAGAAAGTTGATGGGACAATAATTGATAGAGAAAAAATTTGGGAAAATTCAGTTGATTCAGAGACACATGAGGATAAATCATAATAGGAAGAACACATGTGTGTATTACCAAAGGAAGGATCTTTATTTTGAGATATGTGGTCTTTTCTTTCTCAATATTTCCCCATGGAAAAGTGTGATGTGTATTATTAAGAAGGTTAAGTTGAGTACACTATTAGTTGGACCCTATATAATCCTAGTGAAAGTTGGTTTATATTCATACCGAGTTTATTTGCCTCTGAGTTTATCTAAGGTACACAACATATTTAATGATTAAATGTTAAGGAAATATGTGCCAGATTCATCTCATGTTTGAATCCCTCAAGTGGTTTATTTGGAATAAAATCTTTATTACGAGGAACAATCGTTTTAGATTTTTGAACATAGAGAGAAAGTTTTTTAGAATAAGGTTATTCGTAATGTTAATGTTTTATGGAAAACATTATAATTAAAAAGAAACATGGTAATCTGAAAATGATATTAGGTAATGGTGTCCCCAATTATTTAATAAGTGAATTAAATTGTGAGGAGATAATTTCTAAAAGGGGGGAAGAATGTATAAACCCAGGAAATGATAGAATACCTCTTTTCATATTTATTAAATTTATTAATTATATTTTAATTTTTAATTAAAAATTGAAATTATGTTCAATAGTGTATATGATAATCCTTGTGTTATGATTACAACATGATTTTTCAAAAAATAAATTTTATCACCTTTTAATGGCTCACTTATTTTAAAATTAATTTTGTAAATTTTATAAAATATATTTGAAAAAATAAACTTCTTTTTTAAAACACTAATATCAAAATTTACTTTGGTTGTATTGTTTTCTTCTTCAGATAAGTTTCATGTTTTTATGAATAGTCAAAAATATTGAATTTTAATTGAAAATGATATTTTAATTTAAATAATTTTTAGTGTTAAATTATATTTTTAATTTTTTTCAGTATAATTAGATAAATTTTATATAAATTAATCCAATTAATGTAATTGGAATAAATTTCACATTGAACATGGATATAAAAACATCACAATCTTTTGAATGTTTTCACTTTAATAACTCGTTTTCTCACCCTATCAACGAGATTAATTTTAAATTAATTTTAGACAATTATAAGTTTTAAATTTTGAAAAATCTATTCCATATTTTAATCACAAGGCCTAAATTTATTAAATAATTCCCTTTTATTTCTGTATAATATCAATAGTAACTTTAGAAATTATTATTACAACGGTTAAGGGTAAATTGAGTAATTAATAGTAAAAATAATAATATAAATATTATAAAATTACCCTAAAACTTGGGTTAATTTTATTGGATGTGTGATTTTCAACAATAATCAAGCTTGGGAAAAATTTATGGACTCTTGGATCCACATGGGTGACATTAATCCATTTATAGTATTTTATTTTAGAGAAAAGTCACAGATTTCATACTTATGTTTCTAATAAAAATAACAATTCTAATATAGGGTTATTTAAAATATATATTTGACTAAAAATATTATTTTTAAATATAAAATGTCTATTTTCACCTTGTAATTTTTTTTAAAATTTTTATGAGAGAAGTAATTTCCTTAAAACCTTATACAATGATGATGGAGTAGTTGTTTCATTAATAGAAATATCAAATAAAGGATATTAAAAATATTAAAATAAATTTAATTTTAGATAATTAATGTCATTCATGATTTTTTTATATGATTTAGATATGTTATACATTTTTAAATTTTTTTGAAATATGTTAGGTTTTTATGATATTTTTAAAAAGACATGTAATGAATAGTATCAAAATTGAACTTATTGATATTTTAAAATATAAAATATTTTATTAAATGATATACAAATTTTAAAGATAGAAAATTAGGCCAAATTATTTTTTATAAGGAATAAAATTTCATCAATGATTCATTTATAAGTCTTTTTTAATTTTATAATAATTATATAAACCCTCAAAGTATAAATTACATGATATCATGTTAAGAGTTAAAGGGTTTAAATAAGTATTAAAACAAAAATAAAATGATTAAAAATTAAACAAAACATGTCTAGTTTTAATTGGATGAATTTATTTTGACCCATAATAATACTATATTATAAATAAATTAGTTTCTATCCATATTTAAAATAAAATAAAATTAATGTAATTTAGGATTTTGAAGAATTCCAAAGTTAACCCTCCCCTCTCTTATAAAAGGGAACCAATTCTTATCATTTATTCACATAATAAAACCTATTTGGTTCATCATATATCTAAAAAAACATATTCCTAGAATCCCTCCCCATATTCTAGAGATCTTTTTTTATGAATAACACCATCCTTAGTGGTATTAAGGTGTTATGAAAAGGAGGTGGTTCTAGGAAGAGGTGTCGTTTTTAATCAAGTATTTCTATATTATTTATTCTTACACTTACTTAAATTATTATTCAACTATGATGAAATAATAAATCCAATATAATCAATATACTGATATGTTATTATGTTAATATCTTCACCTAAATCCATCTACACTTCTGTCAAATGGGAAAAATATTATCGTTCGTGTGTACGTCGGACTACCACCTCGTGAGCCGATATAATTAGTTTTCCATCACCATTTCTCAAGAATTGTTATAATAATGAAATTAATTATTATATATTATATTAATGAAGTATTTATCATTATTAAAGAATAATATATCATTTTAGTTCTTACATATCCATTCACATAAAAATGGTAACATCATTCGTCCATACGTGTGAACTATCACCACCACGAAGCGATGTGATTTATTTTTCATGAGAAAATCACATAGATGATATATAGAAGTATATTTAAATTATTAATATGATTTTATTTTTTTTATTATTTTATATATATTAAATAATTCATACCTTCTTTCAATAATGGTAATAGAAAAATTGAAATGTTACTCATGCATATGTATGGCTTACCGTCTCCATGATCGTAACATTGGTTGATTTTTTATAACCATATTTCATGATTAGTTTTAAAAGAATAATTGATGTATTAATATGATGATTATTTCATGAATATTCATTTTAAGATTATGTAAAAATTAACACTTTTACTATTGACATCATACCAAATTTATTTTGGACCCAAGTACCGAATATCATCAAAATGTCTGACATGAGCTTAAATAATTAAGTAATTGTATTAACATGGTAATAATTTATTTAAAAGGAATAATAAAATTAGAAAATTTTCTAAATAAAGTATATAATTAACCTAATTTTATTACATATGAAGATAAATATTCTACATGATGATTCAGACTCAATGTAAGGGACTTTCTTTTAAAAATATTCTTTTAAAATTACTCTTTTACCTACTTTTGAAAAACCCAAAAGGATTGTTTTTTAACATATATTACATTAAAATAATTTCCCACTTTCATGTAGATTTTATGTCTTAATTATTCATTTATAAGTATATAATTTTTTTTTCAAATAATTTTTTTTCATTTATTAGTGTGAGACTTTGTGAAAATGAAAAGTAATTTTACAGTTAAAAAGTTATTTTTTATGCATGATTTTTGTGTTATTATTATGTTATGGTTCATGGTATTTGTTTATGAGTATATGTTGTTTTATGATAAATCAAGGTTGGGTGAGCCACTTATAGGTCTCCAATGGATTGGGTAATGACATAGAGTTAACCAGTGTGGTTTCTCCTAAGAGATTGAGGGAATATACTGCAGTGGTTATTCCAAATGTAATCATTAAGTTTAATCCTTATGTATCCATGAAATATATATTAAATTTAAGAGTAATATGGAAATGATTCCACAAGTTAACGTTTTTGATTTATTCTTTCTGTGGAGTTTTATATGAAACTTATGATTTCATAAGGTAACGTAAAGAGATTATGTTTTATGGGTGAAAAGTATTACTTTGTGGAATTGATTTCATGGGTTCATAAGTTTTCATGGAATAAAAATTTATTTCAATATTTTGATGTGCCTTACTGAGATTTTTTTGCTCATCCCATGTTTTAAAATGTTTTTACCAAATATAAGGATGTGTATGAGAAAGGAGGAAGTCAAGTTGAAAGTTACGAATATTTTTCATAAAAAATAAATCATGTTTTATTTTAAAAGTTTTATATTATACAAAAATGGATATTGTTTTAGTAGTATGAACTATTTATGAATGTGGGATGTTATTTATGAATTATTACCCAATTCTCTAAAACTCTAAACCTAAAAATATTCTCAATGTGAAGTAAAGTAAATTCTTGAATAAAACTCAATATTATGTAATTTTTAAGGTGAGGTCCTTATATGATGTCCCTTCCTATACGATTCTCATGTCTAAACTTACTAGGTCCTTGATAAATGGATATCCTTCATCTTAATAATTACAAGAACACCAAGATCTTTCTTACTCAACTCATATGGTACTTTTTTTCTCTCTTTTGGGTGATATTGAATTAATTAATCATAGTATTTACGAAGATCCAGCCATCTCATTTTCCTCATGTTTTGTTATCTTTTGTGTGAATATATACTTCAAAATTTAGTGGTCTGTTTATATATCACTCTTTTCCCCATAAAGAAAGTTTCTTCGTACCATCAGATAATAATTGACTACAACTAAATCCATGTCATGAGTAGCACAATTCTTCTTATTAGGATTCAACTCCTGAGATTCATAGGCAGTCAACTTGTCATTTTTTATGAGAACACATCCAATACCTTTCATAGATTTATCACTATATATAAAAAATCATTCTCTGATGGAGGGTAGAGATAGAATAGCTACACTATCTAGCCTCTTATACAGTTCGTGGAAAATGTCTTCACACACCTTTTTTATGGTAAATTTAACTCCATTTAGAGATAAATTTGTTAGTGGATTATAAATTCATGAGAAAATATTCAAAACACTTATACAGTGTCCCTCTATAACAAGGAATCTATAAATATTATTTATGGTTATAGTATGTGACCACTCCTCCAGGACCTTTATCTTTGCTGGATGCACTAATATTTCTTCACTAGTCACTTTGTGTCCTAATAATTTCACTTATTGTAACCATGAACCACATTTTCTAAATTTAAAAAACAATATTTCCCTCCTCATAGTCTGTAATATTAACTTTATATGAACCTCAAGATATTTATGAAAATTGTAATATTTCTTAATATCATCAATAAAGACCACAAAAAATTTATAAAGTAGTCCCTAAAGACTATATTCATAAAATACATAAATATGATGGGGAAATTATCCAATCCAATGGTCATAACAACAAACTACTAATTTCAATATCCTATTCAAAAGGAAACCTTTGAGATGTCTTCATTCTTCACCATCAACTAATGATACCCTGATCAGAAGTCAATCTTGAAGAAAAATTGAGACCCTCGATGTTTTCTGAATAGACCATCAATCCTCAGGAGAGGATATTTGTTCTTTATTATCATCCCATTAAGCTATTTGTAACTAATTCATATCCAAATAGATCCATATGTCTTTTTCATAAAAACAACAGGTGATCTGAAAATATACATGTTTGGTTGAATAAAACGCTTCTCCAAAAGATCTTCAGGTTTCTTCTTTAATTCCTCTAACTCCATATATTCCATTCCATATGGTATTTTTGATATTAGAGTAGAACTAGGTAATATTTCAATTATGACTTCCGCCTCTCTTTTTGGGGGACTTTCAAGTAACTCATCATGAAATACATTAATGTATTATTGAACAATGGTCAGATCTCTAATCATTATACATTATCTTTCTTATCCTTATTTACCCATCATTTTTATTAATATGGAAATAGGATGTGGTTTTTAGAAAGACTCTGGTTAGAAAATATATCCTTTGAAGATAAATATTTTCTTCCCCTTCATGATTACAAAAATATCCTTACTTCAGCAGTTGAT
The DNA here is from genome assembly GCA_963277665.1 of Viscum album. Classification (NCBI taxonomy): domain Eukaryota; kingdom Viridiplantae; phylum Streptophyta; class Magnoliopsida; order Santalales; family Viscaceae; genus Viscum; species Viscum album. Next base: position 563,923,987 of record OY728153.1, on the reverse strand, counting down.
CATGGAATTATATATTGACAACCGACCCATCCCAAGTATGATGCCAAATTCCAAAATTGTAATAACCACTGGTTTTTCAGATATATTTCACTCACAAAAGTTAATAAGGGAATTCCTACATACCTTTTATGATTTAATATTTCCTCCATGGGTTATAGCCAAAAACTCCACCACAAGAAGTTCATCATTTAACTTTATGTTCTTTTAAAACTCAAATGAAATAAAATAATTCATAGAGCCAAAATCAAACAATGTACTTTCTAGTTTTTTTTTGTACGATAAGAGTACATGCCACAACAACATTTGAAGCCTCTACTATATCCTTCATGATTTTAAATGCATGAACTTTATCCCTTGTAATATACTGAGGTTGGTGGTGGTAACCCTCTATTATATTCTAATTTGATCATTGGTTAGATAAATGTCAATAATCCCCACACTTGAAGCATTTACTATAGGTTGTGTATGCACCATCTTCCCTTTTTAATTAGTATTCAGATGTTGCGACTTGGAATCTTCATGTCTATTTCAAGCTATATGGTCCTCTCTTACACACTTGTATCATTTTCCACTTCATTGAAGAGTCAATAAAAATTATTGAAACATATCACACACGCCTTGTAAATTTCATATCAAAATTCATAATCTGTTCATTTTATCTTTGTTTCAACTTAAGCAATTCCCTCTCCATCATGGTGTAGAGGTTATGAGGAAATTACTTGTTGAAAAATAATTTTTTATAGTATTCTCATTCCATGGATTCCAGCTCACCTTTTGGATTCATGTTCTTAATCAATGTCCACTTCTATTAAAATTCTCCCTCTAAGAAATATAATGTCAACATAACTTTCTCTTGTTCTAAATAATGGAGTATAGGAAATATATTTTATATAGTATTCATCCATTATTCTGTGATCATAGGATTGGAGGTTCCATTAAAAATAGGTGGTCATTGATTCATGAAGGATTCAAATTCAGGTTATCCCTTCTATAGTGAATTCAAACACTCCACAGAGTTAAGGTTTTTATTTATGAACTAAGTTAATATATTCATCATCATCATGATTTTTTCATTACTATATCCTCCCATATTTGGAATTTCATCATCACATTGTTGGTTATATCTATTGTTTAAATTATTCCTTTTATTTCGAACAATTCTTCTAGAAGAGGAAAACCTATGTGAGAATTTTTTTAATATTTTAATTCATATAAATAAAATTCAGAATGAAATATTAAACAAAAAATATTTTAATATCATGCTTCTAGGATGATATTTTATTCCCAATAAATAAGAATCATCAAAATCACAAAGGAATAAATACCTGAATATGGGTATCATTTTCCCCACAAAAGTAAGAAGGAAGATGAAGGATGAGACTTCTAGGCTACTTAAGCCTCTAAGAGACCCATGATTGAATTACCATTTCATGGTTAGGAAAAGGATCCAAACATGGAGTATATCCCATGGTAAGTCCTACATAGTACCCTTCAATAAGCCTTACTACTCTTACAAAGGACCTGAGGCAATCAATTGAGTTCCCCCAAGACACCTAGTTTGTCATTTGAAACTTCCAGACAAACCACCCAAAACCCTTCAAAAATAAAAAGGGATGAGATCTAAAGAGAGAGACCCTCAGTGGTTGCAAATATCATGCACTGAATCAGTATTGGGAAGAATAAAATACCTTGATGATATTCATGAAATCTCACATGAACTACAAGCTCGTGTCACGTAAAACAAAGGAGATAAAAGGGATGAGGCGATAGGGGTTTGCGGTTACTAAAATACATGTAGGGATCCCTAAAGACATTAGAGACACCACATGTCCCTGAAGACCTATCTGGTGCACCTCACATGATCCCTCTTTCTTGTCATCATTTCCACATGGAAATCCTTAGGAGTACCCAGAAGACTCTATGGTTCTCTAAGGAAAAATAGGTTGACCTATCCACTACATGCTTGAAAACTCCCCACATGACCCATATTGGTAAATGAGACATAATTGAAAAATAAATTCACAATCATAGATAGTGCACATGTAATCTCACATGACCATAGAGTCGTCATCACATAAAATGAAGTAGATGAAGGGGAGGAGGTGAGAGGGGTTTGTGGTCACTGAATGACATGTGGTGCACCCCTAAAGACATGTGATACACCGAAAGTCCTTGTAAACCTATCTGGAATGCCTCGTAGAATCCCCATGGATTTTCATCCTAACCACATGTAAATCCTCGAGAGTTTCCAGATGACTCGATGGGACTCTAGGGATAAATTGGTAGATTCTTCCATGGAATGTTCATGCACCCCTATGTGACCTGTATTGGTCATGAGGTGAATCACCAAAAAATAGAGGAAATACCCTCAATGACACTCGTGAAATACCGCATGACCCTAACCTTTTTCAGATAAAATAAATAAGATCAAAAGTGAGGATTTGAGAGGTACTCGTTGTCAGTAAGAGACATGTGATGCACCCAACGTTCCCATAGCTCTGTCTTGCGAGACCCCAAGATAAGTCACCTGAGGTCTCATGAGTGTCTTCCAAAAGATACTCATATCTTTCGAGGACCCTTGGAAAAGTCAATGTGACAACATGGAGGTCCTCCTATATGTTCTTATGATCAAAAAAGTCTTTGATACACTGTAATAATCTTCTAAAGGAAGAGGGTACAGAAGAGACTTGTGATCAGTAAAAACCATGCGACATTCCCTTAGTAGTCCATGGAAGAGACTCACAAAGCCATGTGGTGCCAGGACCCTTCACAAGTTCCATCCTGGACTCACGCTAGATACACCACACAAAATTATGAATATCTGACGGTGAGAAGAATATAAATTCCCCACCCCAACATGAAGAAATTGTTGGATTCTTGATGGACAGAATCAGCAGGATTTGGCTCTCGACTTCTATGGACTTCTCAGAATGGTCATGAAACTGACCAAAATTTTGTAAGTTAATATACTAGAGAGCATCTGGAGTTTTCATGAACATGGAATAAATCACTTTGTGTGATCATTCATAGATCACATGAAGGACCTCTAGTGGGTTGTGTGAAGGACATCATGCAATCCGACTAGATCAATCAAGACGTAAGACAAACTGACACTGAACAAAACTACGGTCCTCATAATACAAGGGTTAGAACCAAAGTTAGTGGTGAAAGGATTAAGTGAAATACATGCCTGCAACCCCTCATGTGCTTCGTGTGTGTCATCTAGAGAAACATGATAGAACCAGGACACGTCTCCCAGATCATGATGCACCACTCCATCATGCCTTCTAGGATGCACATAACACTCCAGACATGTCATAGAAAGTCACATGCCCCCCATTTTGGCACCACATTGGTCTTGTAAACCCTCTGGGTCTATCACCCAGGACTTCAGGAATCCTTTGGATGCATCCCATGACTCATATAATGGTTCCCTCACACATCAGTTGAGTCTCAAAAAAGAATCTGAACATGATAGCTAAGCCCTCATGACACTCTCTCAGCAAGTCAAATGATACATGTAGTGCCTTCTAGACATGTCAGCCAGGACATGTGGTGGATCCTAGTAGTGTCATCCAAGATACACAATACCCCCCCAAACCATGCCACACTAGCTCTTATGATACCCCCATATGTGCCAATCCAGGACATTATATGGATCCCATGAGTGTCATCCAAGATACGCAACACCCTTTGGAAAATAAGGCCAAATCTTAGGGCATCCTAGGACTCGATGATATAGAATTTCCATGGCGTGTAAACCCCAATAAATAGGGCATCCTCAATTTTTAATCCTGGACATTTTTTAACTATGAGAACTCTGATTACCTCCATAACTGGGTTACATAGGACACCTTCTAAAGGCTTGATCTATACACCAAATATCCTATGGACTATCCCAATACACATGTCTCATATCCATATGCAATGAGGCTTGACCTATGATCCCCCTTTTTTATCACAATGAGCATAGATCACATGATATTAGGTGGATAAAAGTAACACATCACTTGCATCATAAATCACTATTATCTAGGTTATCCTCAGTGTATAAGCCCCATCATAATTCGAACTATGATGACTCAGATTCCTTCTATAACCAGGATACGTAGGATGTCTCCTTGGGACTCGAGCTCAAATATATGGTGCCTCAGTACCCAACCATAATTCTTTCAAAATGATGTTAAAATTCATGAGTTAATCAAACTATGTAGGTTTTGATTCCTAAAATAACTAGGATATGTAGGATACCCCATAATGTCTCAATCCCATACTTAGAATGTTAACAACCTCCTCATTTAAAAGAATATCCTAAAACACTTAGTTATACAACTTCACCATATAAGAAACTGCCTGTTACCAGAAAGTGATGAGGAATCTTGGATACATACATACAGACTCACCCAAGAGATAGAGTCTTGTGCATATAAAATAGAATTATCCTATAGTCATTTCATTTGGGTAATCGACCATGTATCAAGATTAGGAAGGGATTCATGAACATATCTTAAATCTATAAGGGAGTCCAATACTAGGTAATAATCCCCCTCCAAAGGGTGTGAGGATCCCGACCTCCCATCCACTCGACCAATGAAAATCCATAAGATTTGTTGTGCCTTAAAACCCAGATAACCACCGGCCATTGGAAAGAAGGTTTGTACACAACTATGGATAAGGGAATCATTAGGAGTTTCTTGGTAAGATAGGAAAATGGTAGACTTGGTGTGCATGATTGATTAAGGCCATGAAATACCCCTTAGTCAAACCATCTGGGGAAATCCCATTCCCCATTCCCCATCTAAAATCCAATGAAAAAAATAGTGAAATCAATGTTAATATCTTAAACAAAAAATTATGGGGTTATAATCCATTGATCCATGTATTTTTCTCCTCATATGAAAACAAAACTCATGGGTTCAACATGAATCTCATAGGACACTTTTTTTTGCAAACAGTATAGACAAACAGAGAAATAAGACCAGTGTAAACAAGGATTCTTGTAGTTCTATCCTCATACTGACAAGTCCACGCGAGCAGAATGGATGGAAAGGGAATATAGGAAAACTATGATAACCATTCATATCTGATTGATCATTTTAATTCCTATGATATAACACTGATTGATAACCTTAATCCTTATTGTCTATGTGATTTCACAATCCTAACCTGAGAGAATTTTTTTTATCTTGCAGCACTTGTTTTGGTACCTAATCTGCTGCTGCGGCCCCCACAGTTCATAAAACAATCTCACCCTCTAGACAGATCCATTAGTTGGTAGAGAATAAAATTATCCGGGAGTACCACTGATATGGTACAATCCAAACAATGGAATTTGACTTCAAGATCCTTCAATAATGGTAACTAGTGAGTCTATGTTGCCCGAAGAAGGCTGCTGTTAAACCATTATCCCCCATCACTATGACCAAACACTTCAGGAGTTTATCCTTGGATCATGATAATTGCTACCTACCATATCTGATGATGGTGGACCAGGAATACCAATATGGACCCATTTCATTCTAGGTGCCACTGAGGAGGGAACCTATTGACCTCTGTCACCATCATCATCTCACTTGTATCCATGAGTCACCTACTGGGGGTACCATCCAACACACAACGACCTCTGATTACTATGCACGAGATCCATGGAAGACTCATTGTAAGAGGAGGGAATTATAAAATTAAGAGAGGGGTCATACTCCAGCTCCTACTGATAATGGGTTCTAGCATACTCTAGCAGGGACTAGAAATAAAGCTCATATCTTTGCTAACACAGAACAAGTCTATAGGGATATTCCTATATCCATTGAGGAGAGGGGTTATATCTCATCTCCTGCTGATGATACCTATCGACATACTCTAACAAGAACTAGTATGTAGGCTAATACCCCTGCTCACTTAGAATAATTCTCCGCTCATGTTGATGATACACATTGGCATACTCTAGTAGTAACCAGCTAGAAGCCTCAAACCCTTGATCAATTAGAAAAATAATGAGGCTATATTCATATAGAAATCATGGGGGAGGTTCATACTCCTACCCATACGCATGACTTCCATCGCATACACCGGTGGCACATGGAGGAAATAAGTGGGTGTGTATCCCCTCATCGATCAAAGATGTATGTTAATAGATAATGGAGATATAAAATGTGAAACCTTATATCCCTTCACACACTTTGATAAAATGAAAATATATTTTAGCAACAACTGAAGAGCTCTGCCGGCATATTTCGGCACTGTTGCAGAAAAAGGGATAGACTCATACTCACATCTCTATAACCAAAACAACTCAACACTCTAATCATCATGATCAAGTTTTAGTACTAGAGTAAGAAAAATCTCTTGCTCATTCATGGGAGGGTTATTGGAATATTATGATGAAGGGTGAGTCATTAGACCATTCTCATATTCCTGTTCCAACCGAGTCCAACCCGGTGAGAGCGGCACATGCCTCATGATAGGGGAACGTTCATGTCAAAAAAGTTTAGCGACATATTCCAAAGGGCCATGATCAATCTAATACCCCCATCCTAAATGAGTATAACTAGATGATAGTGGAAAATCATCAAGATTGGATAATATTACTATTAATTAATATATCTAGAACCATTCAGTAGATCACATAATCAAGTCACATATCCCTAATTTTACCAACGAACTACTGTTCCAAAATCATTATAAGACAATACAAAAGCAGGCTCATATTCCTTCTCCCATTATGGAGGTCCTTTGGCATATTCTAATGGGGAATTCATGTTTATACTAGGCTCATATTCTTGATCCAGCTAGGCCAATGAGGTTAGAGTGGAACATGCCTCAGGGTAGGCATGTGTTCCTTCAAAGAAATACTAGTGTCATATCCCAAATTTCATGATCGGGCTCATACTACCATCTTATCTGAGGCTCACCATGTGGGAATGGAACATTCCCTAGGATGTGATCACATCTCTATCAATAATGAGATATATTATCAACATATTCCAATAGATTCTCAATAGTGGGATCATATACCCATAGTACTAGGTGGTTATATACAAGTTATGGAAACCATCACATAGAAGGATTATATCACTAAACAACAATGAAAGGTAAGTTGGAATATTCCAACCATGACGCATAACATGGCTCATATTTATAATCATATAAATTTCATTTTTAAGGTTTTTCAAGACACATTCTCAACAAAAAAAGGTTCTTTCATCTCTTCTATCAACGAGGAAGTATAAGGTGTTCATTACCATGATAGTCCTCCTCATGGTAGTGTGGAGATGGAGACTATACTCCTGACATCCACTGTGGTCATCTTCCCCATGGTGATATCTCGCATGGGAAAGGAATTCCTCCATTTCCCTGACACTTCTATATGGAGAGATGAACCAAACCTCGAAACCATTTTTACAAATAGGTGCTCGAAACACCGGGGTCAACTGTATATGGCTCCCCATTAACATCTAGAAACACTCCATTCATGTTAGTATTCGACCATCAAATCCATCTTCTCTGGTATGATTGGATGGAGACATATAAGCCTAATGAGGAGGAGGTTGAAATTAATATATAGAGAGATTTATCTAGAAAAAACCTTCAAATCATGTTCTGGCCCCTCCATACTTCCATCTATGAGATCCTAGATGATCTAGAGAAGGATTTCATTCCTTATCTACTCCAGAATATGTGGGATACTCATAAGAAATTGAAGGATCGACATATCCCTTATTTATGACATGAGTGTTGCCTTTAGACAATCAGGGTACTCTACTACCATCTCAACCTTTCAATTATGTCCATGTCTTAGGATCCAAAATCGGAAAATCATAGCGCAAATCTGCTACATTCTTTCTACCATTGCATCGTGATCCTTTGACAGCTGATATATGAATCCATGTCAAGAATCTGAATTCTAGAATGGGGAATTTATGGAGAATTACACATCTCCACTCCCCAAGAATAGTAGATCCCCTTAGATATGGATTCCTACAATGTTATAGCCTCTATCAAAATCAGGGGACCAGTTAATGATCGAGCTAGTTGGTCGCAGTAATAGAATAACCCCACTTCAAAGGTTCCCAGAAACCATGTACGGGGAGGGAGGATATCCAAAATAACTTCAAACCGGAACCCTCAAATAAATAGGATGATGTTCTGAACATGGAGATCAAAGTTTTGATCTCCCAAACAACTTCTTACAAGGAAAATTCCTCATCATGGAATGCCATCACACGTAGATCCCTTGTGATCAAAGTTTCATCACATCATGGAGTCCATAGTAGCAGCTACCATAGTGGTTATCTTGGAATGGACTCAGCCCCCCCTGTACAATAGAATATGTACCGCCTCCTCCACCCCTCGATTCGTCAATTCCTGAGAGGATTCAGTGCATACCTTTAGTAGCTGCAGGTGAACCCTATCCCACTTTACTGAGATAATTTATATCTCAATAACCATATCTGGGATCATTTCACCCGAAAATTACCTTGGATACATCAGTTGTGATTCCATATCATCCACATCCCAATGTGATAGGGGAATTTATACTATCATTTTCATCCCAAGAATCATCATCTCCCCGACTAGGTTCGTTGTATCCTTAAGAAAAAAACCAATCTATACCAATGGTTACCCCAAATTAACCGACCCCATAGGGTTGGAGGAGTTTTTATCATCATCAGTACTACATAGGGAATTAGTATTCTCTAGGTTAGGAGGAAGTAATCAATGGTTAGTATCCCACCAGTTCCTCCAACCATAAGATAAACCTCTATTGGTTGGGGCTCTCTCAACAATCCAGATCAGAAAGTCCCTCAAGGTTACTATTCATAAATTCATGGGATTGGAATGTATGGTGAAGGAAATCAGCCCCTTATAGGATCACAAGTAGAAATAGACCAATAAGTACAAGTGTCTGAATAACAACCCTCATGGAAGCCATGAAGAATCAATTTTGTGTGTGGAGAGAAGTGGTATTATGACACGTGCCTGTACCGGTGATCATCGAGTACTTCACCACTAAGTCCTGGTCTATTCCATCATTTATAAACCAGAACCTAGTGGAGGTTGATATTTATCATTGACCAAATATAAATGAACAACAGAATCTAGAATCAGATACAATCGTATATGATAATAAAATCTGTTATAGGAAATTGAAACTGATTCACAGAAGAAAAGAGGATTTTAAAACATTAAGATAACGAAGTCATGAAATACAACATGGAAAACCTATCCTTCCCCAATCACACAGAAGTTTACCCCACCATGGTAAGGGTAATTTTGACTAAGGGGAAATAAGAACACATTACATGACTAAGAAGTGTAAAACAAAGAAAAGAAAGAACAGAAATTTGATCCTCCAGAATCTGTCCTTCAGACGATTGCCTCTGTTCTGCCCAACATCCGGCCAAAACTCACTGCAGTCCCTTCTTATAGAATGTTTTAAATGATGTTTTCTATAGACCCTAAAAATTTTAGAGTCATTGGACATGTGTATGGAAAGATATGGCCGAATCAATGACTATTACGTTTCTGGACGCCAAACACTGTTTCACACACTCCACTTGGACGTGCCAAAAGGATGCATTAATGACCTCATAAATTTATGAAATTTAATGTAAACCGTCCTTTTGAAGTTAGATTTCTACACCAGCAAGAATAACCTCATTATCGGATTGGATGAAGGAGATATTCCATATTTAATGAAGTGGGGTCCATTCTGCCTTCCAAACTGATATCTCCACTTGATTGAATTTTCTGTACCATTGGGTTTCGAATTGGGTCTTGGTCCAGAAGGAACATTTTAAATCCCACAAGTATAGGAATCCTAAAAAAATAATTCACTTCAATTGGACCCAAATTATAAAAGTTATGCCCGAAAAATAGAAGCTATATAAAACTGACAATTTTACCGAATTACCCCATTTTCACATTTAAGCCCAAAATACACCAAAAACACATAAATGATGCAAATACACTCACATTGAATAATTGGGAGGGATTAAATAATTTAAAAACATATAAATAATAATGAAAATATTTACTCTATCAATTCCCCCACACTTATCACTTGGACTCCTGGACAAGTAAGAATCAAAATAAATTCAAAGTAAATTCAAAACACATATCCATTAGATCCACCAATTTGAAAACAAGAAACAAAATATATCATGCCTCCTCAAACTCTATTATTTAATATTCTTAATTTAGGATCATTCAATAAATTTACTCTTCATTTCTCCTCCCATGCACACAAAATACTTACCTAACTTTCATTATCTCTCATTACACAAATTTCAATTTTTTAGCAATGTCTTTCTCATCCAAACTCATACAAGGGTCACCATAGGCTTGATAAATTCCTACATCTCCACCCACTATGAGTCAAAGACTTATGTTTATTAGGAGGACTTTTTAAGAGTGTTCTGTGGCTTTAGGTTGGTAGGATTTATATGTGAAAATTCTGAGGCTGAATGAAGAGGGATTGGCTCTTTTTGAAGCAAAATTGCATTACCCTAATTTTCACAAAAGTATGGTCTTATCTTCACTCCCCTTAGAAGAAAATAAACACATTATCCATGGAATATCAAGGAATGTTCTCATAGTTCATCATTTTAGCAGAAAACATTTCAATCTTCTCAAATATAATATTTATTGAAAGCTCCAGAAAAGGCACATCTTCCTTTTTACATTAGAAGCTCCAGAAAGGCACAGCTTCTCTCATCATGAAAGCTCCAGAAAAGGCACAGCTTTCAGCAGAATGATTTTTTTTAGCAATAACATCTCTTCAACATTTTATTCACCCAATTATCTCCAAAAAAATGTAGTACAATATAAGAAATATTCCCCCCACACTTATGTTCAAATAGATCATGACATTTCACTTCAAGAGCAGGTTGGATAGGGAATATTGGTTTGTAATGTGGCTAACCTAACAGGATGTTCATGGATTCTATGGGCTACAAGGATTAAATGTTCATGGCAGGACATTATGAAAGGGATTATCTTTAAAAGGGGTATTTCAAACCAAAGAAATGCCTCAATAATTTAAAACACAAGTACCTCAAACCCTCAAGTTTTGACAAGAATAAATCAAATTCTGGTTAAATCAAGCATGATTTGGTTCTCTCAAGAAGTGAGGTGAAGTTAAAGAATATGAAAATAATAGGTTCAGAAGCCTCATGGGATTGTGATTTCAAATATAAAGACAGTGATATGTGGCATGGGGTTCAAAAAATAGAGTATCTTTCATGAAATTCCCAAATAATTGAACTTGAAACAATGTCATTTTCAGCATTCATTTAAGCTCAGTTTCAAGGAATAAATTATTTCACTCATGCAGATGGGTTTCAAAAATATCAATGATAATCATTTCAGCTCAAAAGTTTCAAAAACACACAAAAAATGAAAAATAAACACACAAAATTTTAAACACTCACATGTTTTTTTAAAACAAATTGCAAAACAAACAACACATAAAAATCCTACACTACAAAGGTTCCCTCCCCCACACATAAATGATGCAGTTTCCACAATGCATTCAAATATATTTAACATGTAAGAATATTGGAAATTAAATCACAAAAATCATGAAAATATAAAGGAGAGGTACAACCTGATGGAGTTTATTGATAAACAGGTTGGAGGAGTGTGATCTCCTCCATTGGCTCTGATGGCATGGTCCCAACGAATTTCTTCAATCTGTTCCCATTAACAGTGAATGGATTTTCACTCCATCCCTCACAATATACACAGTACCAAAAGGATATACATGAGTAACTATAAATGGACCTTCCCACCTGGAACGAAGTTTACCTGGAATCATCATGAGTCTTGAATTGAATAACAACAATTTGTCTCCAGGATGAAAGTATTTTGGTTGGATCATTTTGTCATGAGCCACTCGTGTTCTCTCTTTGTAAATCCTAGAATATTCAAATTCTTCCCTTATAAATTCTTCCAGATCCTGTAACATCAATCTTCTCTCTTTCCCAGCACTGTCAAGATCTAGATTCATCTTCATCACAACCCAGTATGCCTTGCGTTCCAATTCCACAGGTAGGTGACAACTTTTCCCATAAATCAGCCTATATAGACTCATTCCAATTGGGGTTTTGTAGGCTATCCTGTAAGACCATAATGTGTCTTCTAACCTTTTTCTCCAATCCTTCCTTTTATGATTAACAGTCTTTTCCAAAATTCCTTTGATTTCCGTATTGGACACTACAGCTTGCCCATTAGTCTGTGGATGATAGGGAGTTGATGTTTTATGATGCACCCCATACTTTTTCAACAAAGTCGCCATTCTCTAATTAAAAAATTGAGTCCATTGATCACTAATGATGGCTCTAGGAACTCAAAACCTACAAAATATGTTAGCCCTAACAAAATCACAAACAACTTTAGCATCGTCAGTTCTGGTGGCTTTTGCTTCCACCCATTAGGAAACATAATCAACAACAAGAAGAATATAAGAATTTCCAAATGACATTGGGAAAGGGCCCATTAAATCTATCCCCCAAACTTCAAATATTTCACAAAAATTAAGTGGCTTTTGGGGCATTTCTTGTCTCCTTGAAATATTTCCTTTAAACTAACATTTTTCACACCGTTTACAAAATTCATGAGAATCTTTGAAAAGTGTTGGCCAATAAAGTCCAGATTCTAAAACCTTCCTCGCTATCCTTTGAGGTCCAAAGTGGCCTCCACAAGATAATGTGTGACAAAACCTAAAGACTCATTCAATTTCATTTTTAGGCAAACATCTTCTGATCATTTGGTCATTGAAAATCTTCCAAAGAAATGGATCATCCCAGATGTAATATTTAGATTCAGATTTCAATTTGTGAATTTGGTGAGAATTTAAATGAAATGGGACCTAAGATGTTACCAGATAATTGACCATGTCAGCATACCAAGGTACTTCTCCTTCAATCATGTACAACTGCTCTCTTGGAAGGTGATCATTTAGTGGTTCAATGTCTCGAATCTCAACTTCTGTGGTGTTGGGTAGTCTACTTAAGTGATCAGACACTTGGTTCTCAGATGCCTTCTTATCTTTAATTTCTATGTTGAACTCCTATAGTAGTATCATCCATCTCACCAGCCTTGGTTTTGTTGTACCTCTCGTACCCCTCGTGGTTTAATTTTCATGATCACAATCACTCTCTTTTTTATCTAATGTTGTTTTAAGTGTTTTTGGATGATAGGCATGATTTCAGGTGGCCAAGGAATTGGGCCAAGAAAGCAAGAAGCCAAAGTGGACTGATTTTCAGTCCACCGGCCAACCGGTGGAAGACCACCGGCCAGCCGATGGAGGCCTGGACAGAAGGCATCCCTCTGTCCAGACCACCGGCCAACCGATGTCCCACCACCGGCCAGCCGGTGGAACCCAGACAAATAGTGTTTGCTACTGCCTCAGCACCGGCCAACCGGTGGCCTCCTCACCGGCCAGCCGGTGGTGCCTGAGCCCGAAGGCCTCTCCTTTTTCAAAGCACCGGCCAACCGGTGGCCTAGCACCGGTCAGCTGGTGGAGCCAGTCAAACTAGCCGTTGGGCTTTGACCAGGCTTGTCCACTTGACTCCCAACGGCTCCGAAGGCCTCTCCAACGGCTCCGAAGCCCCCCAAAGGCCATTTGAGGGTTCCCCATCTATAAATAAAGGACTAGGAAGCCCCGGAACACTAGAGAAACAAACGGAAGCCCACGGACACATTTTTGATCATTTGGCGAACCTCTGGCGCATTCCTCCAAGGAACCCCCAATTGCTCCAACTCACTTCTACATCCAAGGAGCACCACCAAAGAAGCTTGGGAGTGCCCTTCATCAACTCCAATCAATCCTTTGGCGCCCAAGACTTCCCCCATTACAGTTTTTCATTGTTTTATTTATTTTGAGCATAAATTTGGGTTTGTGACTACAAACCCCTCTTTCTCTCATCTTCCTTCTATTTGGGTTTTCACACCACCTTCAAGGTGTGAAGAGGTTAGTCAAGCCTTCCCTTTAAAAGGCTTGAGTCATAGGTGAGCTAGTCCTTCACCTGTAAAAAGGCTAGTGGGTTCTTTCTCAACCAATAAAAGCAAGCTGTAATAGGTTCTAGACTAACCTTAAAGTCTAGTGGGTTTCTTGCTAAAACCATTAAAAAGCAAGCGGTAGTAAATCTCTCAACGGTTGAGTTGGGAGCAGAGACGTAGGCTTGGTTTTAAGCCGAACTCCGTTATCAATTTTGTGTCTTGCCTATTTTATTTCCGCTGCACCTTTAACTTTGATTTTAAATTGTTATTTATTTTTTAAAAGGCAATTCACCCCCCCTCTTTCCATCACTTCTCCACCCAACAATTGGTATCAGAGGCAAAATTTGAGTAATACCTTAACCGGTTTCAAATTTAAGATCCATTGTGATGGATTCAACTTCTTTTGCCCCCGAAGGCTATTCTTTGGGTCGTGATCCATTTTTTGATGGAACCGACTATACCTTTTGGAAAACCCGCATGACCACTTTTCTTAGAAGTATAGGTTATCCTATTTATAGAATTTTCATGCATGGTTATTCTCTCTCTTCTCCCGATGAATCCAAATGGACTCAAGCCGATATTAAAAATTTCGAGCTTGATGGCAAATCCATGAACGCTCTACATTGCGGACTTGATCGTAATGAATTCAATCGAGTTTCCACATGCACCTCATCACATGAAATCTGGAAACTTTTGGAGGTTACACATGAGGGGACCAACAAAGTTAAGGATACTCGATTGGATATGTACCGTCAAGATTTTGAATCTTTTACCATGAATCCATCTGAAAATATAACTGAAATGTTTACTCGTTTTACTGACGTTTTCAATGGAAGAAAATCTCTTGGAGATGATGTTTCTGCAGAAACGATGGTCAAGAAGATCTTTTGGATCCTACCAAGCTCATGGGCACCAAAAGTCACGGCAATTCAAGAAGCAAAAGACATCAAGAACATGCCGGTCGAAGATCTCATCGGATCCCTCATGGCCTATGAGATCACAATGAGGAGGCAAGCTGAAAAGGAAGGAAAACCGATCAAAACTCCAAAGAACATCCCCTTCAAAGTTCAAAAAGAAGAAAGCTCCTCCTCCTCATCGTCTTCCTCTTCAAGCGGCGATTCCGAAATGGAGAATCTTGCCCGCAAAATGCACAAATTCATGAAGAAGCACAAGAAGAAGAAATCCCGCAAGGCTCAACCCAACGAAAAATCCGAGCCCGAGGTAACATGCTATGGGTGTGGCAAGAAAGGCCATTACAAGCCCGATTGCCCACTCAACAAGAAAAAGGCCAAGCAAAAGGAAAAGAAGAAGGCATTCAAGGCCACATGGAGTGATAGCTCCACATCCTCCTCCTCCTCCTCCTCAAGTGACAACGGTAAAAAATGCCTAATGGCATTTCATGAGGTAACCTCTTTCGACTCCTCATCCTCTAGCTCTTAAAATTCTTTTAATCATTTATCTTACGAGGATCTCCAACATGCTAGAGATCAATTGGAGGATGGTTTTCACGAACTTTCTTCCAAATTTGTTGCTTTAAAAAAGAATTTCAAAAAACTTTCTTCCGAAAAGGAACAACTTCTCAAATAAAAGGAGGAGTTGTCCCTCAAGATCCAAAACCTTCCCGATGTTGATTCTATGGAATTAACAATCAAGGATTTAAGGGAATCTCTTGCCAAGTTCACCCAAGGTGAACAAAATTTGACCAAATTTCTAGGTTCCCAACGCATATCTAGAACCACCCAAGGGCTTGGCTATTCCAAGCAAGCTTCCTCTTCCCATGCTCCAACTATTTTTGTAAGGGGGAGCTCCCAATATAAATTTTGAAATTATTGTAAAAAACCCGGGCACTTAATTTATGAGTGCGATTGCAAAAATGCCTGGTATAGAAGGCCTAAAAACATTTCCCTTAGTGATGAATTTCTTAGGAGAAGACCTGCCACTAGACAAGTATGGATTGAAAAATCTCTTTTAGCGAGTCTCACCGGACCAAAATTTGTCTCGGTTCTAAAATCCTCTCCCCGGTGATTTGTTGTTTTTATTTAGGGGGAGTTAGGATCGTTTAAGCCTTTTTGTTTTCAATTTCAAAACTTTCATTTCAAAATTTTTGATTCAAAACTTTCAATTCAAAATTCTCAATTCAAAATTTTCAATTCAAAACTTTCAATTCAAATTTCAAAAAATTTCAATTGGTTTAAAATCTCTATCTCATTTTTCAACGTTTCCCTCAATCAAGTTTTATGCCCCGTGCTATTTTGATAATCACAAAGGGGGAGAAATTCTTGGTTGATTGGGGGAAAAATCTTTCTCTCATGCTTTGCTTTTTCAATTTATCCTTTAAAGCATTCCTCTCATTTCAATCTTTTACATTGCTTGTTTTGGTGATTGTGATCATCAAAATAGGGGGAGATTGTTGTACCTCTCGTACCCCTCGTGGTTTAATTTTCATGATCACAATCACTCTTTTTTTTATCTAATATTGTTTTAAGTGTTTTTGGATGATAGGCATGATTTCAGGTGGCCAAGGAATTGGGCCAAGAAAGCAAGAACCCAAAGTGGACTGATTTTTAGTCCACCGGCCAACCGGTGGAAGACCACCGGCCAGCCGCTGGAGGCCTGGATAGAAGGCATCCCTCTGTCCAGACCACCGGCCAACCGGTGTCCCACCACCGGCCAGCCGGTGGAACCCAGACAAATAGTGTTTGCTACTGCCTCAGCACCGGCCAACCGGTGGACTCCTCACCGGCCAACCGGTGGTGCCTGAGCCCGAAGGCCTCTCCTTTTTCAAAGCACCGGCCAACCGGTGGCCTAGCACCGGCCAGCCGGTGGAGCCAGTCAAACTAGCCGTTGGGCTTTGACCAGGCTTGTCCACTTGAATCCCAACGGCTCCGAAGGCCTCTCCAACGGCTCCGAAGCCCCCCAAAGGCCATTTGAGGGTTCCCCCTCTATAAATAAAGGACTAGGAAGCCCCGGAACACTAGAGAAACAAACGGAAGCCCACAGACACATTTTTGATCATTTGGCGAACCTCCGGCGCATTCCTCCAAGGAACCCCCAATTGCTCCAACTCACTTCTACATCCAAGGAGCACCACCAAAGAAGTTTGGGAGCGCCCTTCATCAACTCCAATCAATCCTTTGGCGCCCAAGACTTCCCCCATTACGGTTTTTCATTGTTTTATTTATTTTGAGCATAAATTTGGGTTTGTGCCTACAAACCCCTCTTTCTCTCATCTTCCTTCTATTTGGGTTTTCACACCACCTTCAAGGTGTGAAGAGGTTAGTCAAGCCTTCCATTTAAAAGTCTTGAGTCATAGGTGAGCTAGTCCTTCACCTGTAAGAAGGCTAGTGGGTTCTTGCTCAACCAATAAAATCAAGCTATAATAGGTTCTAGACTAACCTTAAAGTCTAGTGGGTTTCTTGCTAAAACCATTAAAAAGAAAGAGGTAGTAAATCTCTCAATGGTTGAGTTGGGAGCGGAGACGTAGTCTTGGGTTTAAGCCGAACTCCGTTATCAATTTTGTGTCTTGCCTATTTTATTTCCGCTGCACCTTTAACTTTGATTTTAAATTGTTATTTATTTTTTAAAAGGCAATTCACCCCCCCTCTTGCCATCAATTCTCCGCCCAACAGGTTTTGATCCAGCCTTCTTCATCAATTACCTAAGAGCTGCATGATCAGAAAACACAATGACTTTAGTTCTAAGAAGATATGATCTAAATATTTATAATTCAAAAACAACTGCTAAAAACTATTTTTATGTTGTTGTGTAGTTGAATTGGGCCGCATATAAGGTTTTCGAGGCATATGCAATGACTTGTGGACTGCCCTCAATTTTCTGAGAAAGGATAGCTCCAACTTCTTGGTTTGAAGCATCACAAAGTAGCTCAAATGGTTCTTCCCAATTTGGTGGGCGCATCACTGGTGGTGTAATCAATCTCTTCTTCAACTCATCAAATTTTTCCCTACATGAACCGTTGAAATCAAAATCAGCATCTTTCAAAAGTAATATAGAGAGGGGAAGAAATCATACTTAAATCTTTTATAAACCTCTTGTAGAATCTTACTTGTCCTATAAATGATCTAACATGTTTCACACAAGTTGGGTAAGGCAAAGAATATATCACTTAAATTTTTGATTTATCAACTTCAATGACTTTCTGAGAAATGACATGCCCAAGGACAATTCCTCTCTCAACCATAAAATTACACTTTTCAAAATTCAAAACAAGGTTTTTTTCAATGCATGTTCTCAAAACATTTTCCAGATTTTTCAAACAGTGGTCAAAAGAATTTCCAAAAACTGTGAAATCATCCAAGAAAACCTCCAAGAAATCATCAATGTGATCAGAAAATATACATACCATACACCTCTGAAATGTACCTAGAGAATTACACAATCCAAATGGCATCCTTTTGTATGAAAAAGTTCCGAAAGGACAAGTAAAGGTAGTATTATCTTGATCATCGGGAGCAATGGGTACCTGAAAATAACAAGAAAATCCATCCAAAAAACAATAATGAGTTCTACCTGCCAACCTCTATAGCATCTGGTCAATGAAAGGGATAGGGAAATGATCTTTTTGAGTGACCTGATTCAACTTCCTAAAATCTATGCATACTCTCCAGCTATTCTGAATTCTCACAGGGATTAATTCATTCTTTCCATTCCTCACAATGGTTTGGCCAGTTTTCTTTGGAACTACATAGATTGGGTTAACCCATTGTGAATCTGATATAGGACAGATGATCCCAGCTTCTAATAACTTCTCAATCTCTTTTTTCACAACCTCTATCAGGGTAGGGTTCAGCCTCCTTTGGGGTTGTCTGACAGGTTTGTAATCTCCCTCAAGAAAAATTCGATGTGATCAAATTTTTGGGTTTATTCCTGGGATATCACCTAAGCTCCACAGTATTGCTTGGACATTCTCTCTAAAAATCTCAATCAATGATTTTTCATGAGTTTTAGATAGATTATTAGCAATTATTACTGGTAATTTCTCTCCCTCCATGAGGTAAGCATATTTTAAATCAGTGGGGAGTGGTTTTAATTCTAGATTAGGAGGATGCTCAAGAGATGAAACTAAATTGAGATTCTCCACTTCCAATGGTTTGAAATACTGCATAGAAGAAATCCTATCATCTTCATCATCATTTAACAAATTATCAAAGAAATCATATTTTTCCTCTTCTTCCAACAGTAAATAAGAACCTCCAAGAGTTTGGGAATCCATATGTTCAGTGATATCATTAATGGAAAAATTCTCTCCTAATGATAAAAATTCATGAAACATACCTGATTCTTCAATTGGTTCTATGTCATCTTCATGGGAGAGTTCGAAGAGTGAATGATCATCTGTTGGGTGCCTCATGGATTCAAAAATATTGAAGTGGATGGTGCTGTCTCCAAACTCCATGGTAAGTGTCCCTTCATGGACATTGATAATGGTTTTGGATGTCTTCAAGAATGGTCTCCCCAAAATTATGGGTGAGTGTGATGGGATCCTATCATCTTCCATATTCAACACATAAAAGTCAGCATGGAATAAAAGATCTTTGACTTTTACCAGGACATCCTTCAGAACTCCTTCTGGGAAAACTGTGGATCTATTTACAAGCTGGACCACCACTCTTGTGGGCTTCAAGTCTCCCATCTACAAATAAGTATATACTGAGTGAGGCAATACATTAATTGATGCACCTAAATCGCACAAATCATTAGAGAAATTTAATGAACCAATGGTGCATGGAATAGAAAACGTCCCTAGATCTTGACATTTGGTTGGAAATTGTGGTGTGATAAGGGTTGAGATGCTTCTTCCCAAATTTATCCTCTCATTCCCTTGAAGTTATTTTTCTTGGTGCAAAGATCCTTCAAAAAAATAGCACACTTTGGAATTTGTTTGAGTGCTTCAAGAAGAGGTATGTTGATTTCCACTTTATGGAAGGTTTCTAGAATTTCTTTTTGCAGTGCTTTTTCTTGTAACCTATTTGATTCAATCATCCTTGATGGAAATGGTGGTGGTATATCTTTCTTCTCCCTTTGTTTCCTTTGAAATGGTGTTTCTTGTTTCTTCCTTCTTGTCCTATCATTATCATCCTCCTCTTTCTTATCTTCTTCCCTACGCATTTTCATAGAATTTTCATCATTTCTAACTTCATTCTCACCTAGATTAGTTTTTCTTATTTCAGATTAAATGGTGGATGGTGGTTGGAGTTCTTTTCCTCTTCTTTTAGTTGTAATACTAATATTCTCTTTTGGGTTTGGGACTTTTTGGGAAGGGAGTTTACTTGGATTTTTGGTCAGAAAGTCCATGAGACTTTCAAACATGTTGGACAAATCTTTAACAGTGTCTTTAAGTCCTTCTAACTCATATTTTTGTTGGCTTTGAATTGGTGGTTTTGAACTGGTGGATGGTTGCTCATAGGGTCTTTGGATATTGGTTGGTTTTTGGTAATAAGGCTGGTTATAAGATGGTTTTTGTTGAAATGGTGGTGGATTCTGGAATTGATTTTGGAATGGTCGTTGGTTTTGAAACTGGTTTTAGTTTGGGGGTCTACCTTGATTATACTGATTTCCAAACCCATATTGGACTTGGTTAGGATCTCTCCATACTTGATTTTGTTGGAACTGTCTTGGTTGAAAGGCTGCAACACATGTTTCCATTCCCTGTATTTCAGAACTTTGGTCAGTAAAATGATCAGGTGATGAGCATAAACCACATACCTTAGCTGGCGCTTGTTGGTCACTAACTTTCTTCAAGGCCATATCCCTCACCATACTAGTTAGCTCTTCCATCTTAGTTTCTAATAATGGTAATGGATGAGAAGTGCGTACCTCATGAATACCTCTTGTTCCAATACCTCTTGTTCCAAATTGCTGCGAGTTTGGGGAAATCTTCTCAATCCATCCCTTGGCTTCTTCTAGTGACTTTTCAATCAGGGCACCTCCAGATGATGCATCAAGAAGGATTCTATCATTGTCCAATAGTCCTTGATAGAAGAAGACAAGAAAGTGGTGTTCCTCAATGGCTTGATGCGGATAGCTGCCACATAGCTTCTTAAATCTCTCCCAGTACTCATAAAGGGTTTCTCCAGATGATTGTCCTATGGCGTAGATTTCCTTCTGAATGGCTGTGCTTCTAGAGGTAGGGAAGAATATTTGCATGAAAAATCTTACCAGGTCATTCCAGTCATGTACATCTCATGGTTGTAGGCAGTACAACCATTCTTTAGCAGCTCCATCCATTGAAAATGGAAATGCCTTCCACTTTACCTGCTTCTCGATAATTCCACGGGGTCTGAAAGTTGAGCAAACATGTGTGAATTCCTTAATGTGTTTGTTTGGATCTTAACCTGCCAAACCATGAAACTTTGGAAGAAAAGGAATCATGTAAGGTTTCATTTCAAAAACATTTTTTAACACTGGCATGGCAAGTTGTTTGTTTTGATTAAGGAATTATGGTGCACAAAGGTCTCTAAGAGTTAGGTTTTGATTTTCAGCCATGATGACAGGCTCAGAGTGAACACTTGAAGTTTCACTTGAGTCTGCAAGGGAAACATCCTCAAATACAGATTCCAAATTAATGTTTCTAAGTCTATTCAACAAGGTTCTTTCAATTTCAGGTTCTATGGGTAAAGGTTCAGTTTTTGAGGTTCGATTCATGCAATTTTGAAGAGAAATGTTGAAGAAAAAGAGAAAAGAAAAGAAAAGAAATGTTGGCGCTACCTCCATGACAACGTCGCCATGTTTTGACACCTACCTATCATGGGGTGTGGAAAAAACAAATATAACCTATGTTAAAATGTATTATAGTCGATTACCTAGGTTGTCTCCAGAGAGGAGTGTACAATAATTAAGCTGTCACATTAAAATAGAAATAAGTGAGGTTGTTTTTTTTAGAAATTGTTTGATTTAGAAAATACAAGAAAGAAACAAAATAAAGTAAAGTAATTAAGTGAAAGTTTTGAAAAAAATTGAAAAATGATGAGATTAAAATCAGTGATATGAAATGGTGATCAGGTTAGGGTCAGTTTTCCAATTGTAATTCTATCATTGTTCATTTTACCCAATTCTATTTTGATAAATCGTTAAGAGTGAGAATCCAAAATCGTTTATTCTCACTCCCTTGTTCAATTAAAAAAATATGATAATAAACCATACTAAAATCTTAGGTTGGTCTACTCTCCTTCCAATGTGTAATAGTTTTGTAGAAAATACCCCCAATTATCTTAGGTAATTCCCAATCGGGTCTTGTTTATCCCAAGTAATCAAGAACATTCACTACTCCTCACACACGTACCGGTGATCACCGAGTACTTCACCACTAATTCCTAGTCTATTCCATCATTTATAGACCAGAACCTAGTTGAGGAAGATATTGATCATTGACCAAATATAAATGAACAACAGAATCTAAAATCAGATACAATCGTATGTGATAATAAAATCTGTTATAGGAAATTAAAACTGATTCACCGAAGAGAATAGGATTTTAAAACATTTAGATAAGGAACTCATGAAAAACAACATGGAAAACCTCTCCTTCCCCAATCACACAGAATTTTACCCCACCATGGTAATGGTAATTGTGACTAAGGGGAAAGAAGAACACATTATATAACGACCCATACTTTACATACATTGTTAATACTACAAAATTGAATCATACTTATTACAACATATAACAAAACCACGGAAGTACCGTATAGGTATAGTGTCTTTAGAAACTGGGAAACATAAACAACTGGTTCATAAAGCATCTACACTGTCTCCCATTTATTTCATCATATCTATAGTCCCTTTTGGCATATCTTACTTAATAACCTTCTTCCTAACCTGGGTAAAGAAAACATACAAAAGGGTGAGCTCAAATGCTCAATAATGGTAAACAAAAGAAATATCAATCACATCATATTCATAAGAACATAACTTTTGGAAATCTTAACCTGCAAAAGAGAGCCTAATTTTATAACTTGGGATAAATCATAGTAGTGAAATGGAATCCCAATAATCATAACATAAAACATGAAACTTTGTGGCATACACACATAATCATAGAGAATCATTTCTTATTAGTCAAGACTCATTGGCAAGACTATCTTAGTGGACAAAGTCCATTTTTGAACCGAGTTCACTCCTCATATCAGTCCTGTTTCACTGAACCAGTATAACCTACCATTCCATCCATGTCTATCTCATGAGATATAAAATCTTTACCCAATGCATTGGAGGGAGATATAGGTCCCACCAATCTCATAATGATACCATTCTTATGTGTGCCACAAAATCATAAATCATACATCATTGCATAACCCATGTAATAAAAATGGGAATCTTTAAACATCGTGACATCATAAAACAATTCATATAAGATAAAAGAATTCATAAAAATATTTCCATCACAACATAATAAAATCCATGTAATAATAGGGATAGAAACAGAACCCTTTATTATCTTAGATGGAAAATAATTTTGATAAAACACTTGAACTTCATTCTTGAGGAAAATATCCTTTCTACTTCAAAAACATTTTCCTTTATTAATATGTCATACAATTTTAAACTAAAAGAAGTTGATTAAAAATAAACTTGAAAACTTGTAAAGGAATCTTCTTGGAAATAATGTTTTAAAAATCTATTCATGCCGTATAAGTTAAAAAACATTCTTCTCGTACTTTTGTCAGAAAAGTCAAAAAAGTACCTCATACGAAAAACGATAAAAGATTCCTTTCATATCTTTTACTAAAAACTCACCAAAGGGTATAATTGGATTTGAACAATTGTAGGTGGATGGAAATAATATTACATATTGAGGAAACATGGATGTGGATGATAAAATACACCCCAGTAAATACCAAAGTATAAACAATCTCGGATAAAAATGAGATTGTGATATTTCCCTTACCTTAGGTCTGATTTGATTTGTAAGTGTCCAAAACTCCTCTATAATGATTTAAATAATGTTATTTAATTATTACAGAATCATATTTATTGTTATGATATCATATATGGTCATATTCTTAGCTTCTTATTAGTAATATTTCATTACTACTTGTTATTCGGGTGTTTATTACTTTTTGTTCTTATGCGTGTTTTTTCGAATAAATTCTTATTCTTCTCTTTAGGTTATCGATACCTCATTTTCAGAATGTTATTAGTGTAATATATATCATATTCATTCATTAAATTAATTTATATAATCATTATGGAATGAAGATCATGTAGAACGAGTCGCATCACATCGTGGAGACGTTATTCCGTATGTACGCCCGAGTGATGATATCGTTCCTATGATCATGGAATTGTATTGGAGTTTATGTAAAATATTTCAGAATCAATATCACTTTACAATAATCATATATATTCATTAATTTCACCCTTATACCCATCCAAGTAAGGTGGTGGTGGAAAATAGATTACACCACGGCGTGGAGACGGTATTCCGTACGTACGCACGCGCGGTGATTTCTTTTTCCGTAGGATGGATAGATGGTGAAATATGGTTGTTTCATACTTATAATAACATATATGTATGTCAGTGATACTGATGTTATTACTTCATAATGAAACAACTAAAGATAATAAGTGGAAGAAGAAATAAAGATGAAAGAATCGGTAACGGACATTACCTCTTCTTTGAAGTGCTTCTTTGAGACCTGCTTTTAGGGCACTAAAATAGGTCTTTGAAGAAGACCAGAACCTCTAGGATGTTTCTAGGGAAGTGTATAGGAGAAATTGGTAGGGGTTGGCCGAGCATGAAGGATCAAAGTGGTGTGAGGAAGAGGGGGAGGAGGTGACCTTTTATAAGGGAGGAGAGGGGCTCCTTTGGAAAAACTAAAAATATTATTTTATTATAAAGTCATGTTCGGTTTTAAATAGCTCCAAATTGATTTATTTCAAATATAAGGTGGGTATCGGTCTAAATACTCTCATCCAATATAATTTAGAAATTTTTATGTTCCTATTTTAACTTTATCATTTAGATTTATCATTAAGTTAAATAATTTTACTTTTACCGTGTCTTCTTCTGTTCTTATACTATAAGGTTAATAAACTCACTATAACAAGCCAAACGAACCCCAAGTTGTTTATTATTAATATATATAACCTTATCTAAGTAATGTTTCCGAACCTTAGATTTTAGGAATAAAATAACAATTAATAATATAATATTTGTTTTAAAAATGATTTTATGTCAATTTCGACACTATTTAGTAATTGATTTTTGTGAAAATTATAACCGAATGATTAGTTCAAAAAAAGTTAATTGAATCAATACTAACATGTCATATTAACCTATAAAAGTATTGGAATTCATAAAAAGTCTCAAATTACATTTATTTGGGTATTTATAACATCAATTATGTCAATATTTCATTAATAATATAATTACTGCATCATCATTGTGTCATAAATAAATTAACTTATTTAAAGTCTAAAAATTTCAAATAAAATATCATTATGTAGGAAATATTTTTATATTTCTAATGAATATTTATAGTCGAATTTATCTTATGTATAACCCTATATTAAAAATCATTTTCTTATTAAAATTTGATAAATTAATAATAAATGTCCTAATCTAATCAAAGTGGGCCTAA
Organism: Viscum album; assembly: GCA_963277665.1. NCBI lineage: Eukaryota > Viridiplantae > Streptophyta > Magnoliopsida > Santalales > Viscaceae > Viscum > Viscum album. The sequence continues at coordinate 563,898,383 of OY728153.1, read as the reverse complement.
ATGGTCATATTTTATTCCTAAGGTTGTTTTTGGTCGAATTAAACTTATCCAATAGAATTAGGACATGTTTTAGGGTAATAATAATATCATTTTTACCCTTAATCACCCTATTTACTTTTAACTGTGGTAAATAAAAGTAAAAAGTTACTATTCACCAAAAATTATTTTCATCTCATTGAACCACATTTTACTTACAGACATCAACCGTGTCTCTCGGATTTTTGAAATTACACCCACAGAAGTGGTAAAATTAAGTTTTATGAAAAATTCAGTTTTTTAACTACCACTTAGTGGTTTCACTATTCATAAAAAATTGAAAGTTTTCAGAAAAATACCAAAATTTCACCCTAGGCTAATTTCGATATTCCGAATCCAAAAATGAAGTCCATTTTGAAAAATAAAATTTATAAAATTTCAAAAAGTGGTTATTACTATTCATAACGGCTAGTTTTAATAATATTTTAATAGTATATCGCTGTTTAGTGAAACTCGGTATTGCGTACGACGCAAGCTATCGAGGAAGGTAGTGATTTCGTGTAAAGCAAGCCAAGAAAGTGTTGTGTGTAGAAAAAGATTCCTTTGATGATTTATATAACATAAAAGTCTCGGGTGTTACATTCTACCCCCTTAAAATGAATTTCTCCCTCGAAATTCGTCACTTTGTAACAAACAGATGATGATACCTCTCCCTCATCATATCCTCAAGCTCCCATGTAGCTTCTTCTAATTGGTGGTTCCTCCATAAAACTTTCACCAATCGAGTGGTCTTGTTTCGTAGGACTTTTTCACTACGATCCAGAATCTCTATCATCTGTTCTTCATAAGAAAGATCTTGCTCCAGCGGTACAACTTCTGAGCTAAGTACATGTGAAGGATCAGGTATGTACTTTCTCAGGACAGATACATGGAACACATCGTGAACTTGAGAGTGATTCGGTGGAAGCGCCAATCGGTAAGCTACCTTCCCAACACGATCCAGTATTTCAAAAGGACCAATATACCTAGGGCTCAACTTTCCCTTATTTCCAAATCTCATTACTCTATTCCAAGGAGATATTCGTAAGAACACTTTATCACCCACTTCAACTCTAGGTCTTTTCTATGGTTGTCGGCATAACTTTTCTGTCGACTCTGAGCTCCTCTTATGTGTTGTTGAATCGATTGGACCTTTTCTGCCATCTCATCAACAATATCAGGTCCTAATAGCTTTCTTTCCCCAACTTCATCCCAGCAAGTTGTAGTACTACATTTCTTTCCATAGAGAGCTTCATAAGGATCCATCTGAATACTGGAGTGAAAGCTATTATTATAAAAAAATTCCACCAAAGGTTGGTGTTGATACCAACCACCTTTGAAATCCATAGAGCAAGCTCTCAACATATCTTCTAGGGTTTGAATTGTTCTCTCAGACTGACCATCTGTCTGAGGATGATAAGCAGTGCTGAAACTCAACTCTGTATCTAGAGTATGCTGAAGACTTCGCCAGAACTTTGAGGTAAATCTTAGATCCTGATCAGATATAATAGAAAGTGGTACTCCATGCAATCTTGCCACTACCTTTACATATATCCTGGCAAGCTGATCCAGAGAGAAATCCTCTCTAATAGCAATGAAGTGTGCAGAATTGGTAAGACGATCAACTATGACCTAGATAACATTATTGCCTTTGGATGTTTTAGGAAGTCCTGTGACAAAGTCCATAGTGATTTTTTCCCATTTCCATTCGGTTATGGGTAATGTTTGTAACATCCCCTTAGACTTCTGTCTCTCAGCTTTAACTTGCTAACAAACCAAGCATCGAGAGACATATTCAGCAACATCTCTTTTCATGCCATCCCACCAGAAGTACTCTTTCAGGTCCCTATACATCTTCGTGCTTCCAGGATGAATAGAGAATGAAGAACTATGAGCCCCATCCAGAAGTTCCTTCTTTAATTCCGGGATGGGAGGAACACAAACCCAATTCCTGAACTTTATTATCCCATCACAATCAAGGTTGAATTCAGGAACATTTCTCACCTTCTTTTGTAACTCGACATCTTCTTTATATGCCTCTTTAATATTCACATGTATAGATGGTTGAACATTCATTTGAGAAAGATAAGATTTTTCCCCTTCCATTATAATTCCAAGATCCATCCTTTGTAAATCCATAAATATTGGATCCTTTTTAATCCTCATCATGGATAAACTGGCATGGTCTTGTCGACTTAATGCATCTGCCACCTTGTTTGCTTTCCCAGGGTGGTAATGGATTGAGCAGTCATAATCTTTAATCAGCTCCAACCATCTTCTTTGACGCATATTCAGCTCCTTTTGTGTGAAAATATACTTTAAACTTTTATGATCAGTATAAATGTCACACCTTTCTCCATAAAGATAATTCCTCCAAATCTTTAATGCAAAGATTACCGCAGCTAACTCCAAATCATGTGTTGGGTAATTTTGCTCATGGATTTTCAACTGTCGTGAAGCATAAGATATCATCATATCATTTTTCATAAGAACACACCCCAATCCCTTTTTGGATGCATCACTATAGATCACAAACCTTTCTCCACTACAAGGCAGTGTGAGCATAGGTGCACTGGATAACCTTCTTTTAAAATCCTTGAAATTCACTTCACATTCTTCCATCCAAACAAACTTAAATCCTTTCCGAGTCAACTTGGTGAGTGAATTAGATAATCATGAAAAATCTTTCACAAAACATCGATAATATCCATCCAAACCAAGAAAACTTCGGATCTCAGTTACTGTTGTTGGTCTCGACCATCTTTTGATACCCTCTGTTTTTGCTGGATCCACGGATATCCCCTCTTTTGAGATTATGTGACACAAAAATGAAACTTTTTCAAGCCAAAATTCACACTTGGTAAATTTGGCATAAGGCTTCTCCTTTCTCAGGGTCTTCAATATAATTCTCAAGTGATCTTCATGTTCTTCCTTGCTCTTTGAATAGACAAGAATATCATCTATAAAGACTACCACAAATTGATCAAGATAGTCTCTAAAGAATCTATTCATCAGATCCATGAAGATAGCAGGGGCATTAGTAAGACCAAATGGCATCACTATAAATTCATAGTGTCCATACCTTGTACGGAAGGTCGTATTTGGTATATCCTCCCTTTTGACCCTTAATTGATGATAACCTGAATGAATATCAATCTTGGAAAAGTATTGAGCTCCGTGTAGTTGGTCAAATAAGTCATCAATGCGTGGGAGAGGATATTTTTTCTTGATAGTGATCTTGTTAAGTTCTCGATAATCAATGCAGAGTCTCATTGATCCATCTTTCTTCTTAACAAACAGAACAGGTGCTCCCCAAGGTGATGCACTAGGGCATATGAACCCCTTATCATGATTCTCTTGGAGTTGCTTCTTTAATTCCTGCAACTCAATTGGGGCCATTCTATAAGGTGTCTTTGAAATAGGCAAAGCACCCAGTATGAGTTCTATTGAAAACCCAACTTCACGATTTGGTGGAAGACCCGGTAATTCCTCTATAAAGACATCATCAAACTCCCTTACAATGGGCATATTCTTAATCGTGAGTTTCTCTCCAACCATTTGAGATAAATAAACTTCATTTAGTGGAATCAAGACCCATATGGTAGAAGGAATTTCCACTAGAAGGTTATGTTCATCCTTGAATTGATAGATGATGATAGATTGATCTGGAATATGAAATGTGACTTCCCTTGTTTGGAAATTGATATGAGCTCCATATAATGAAATCCAATCCATGCCAAGAATCACATCAAATTCCACTATAGGAAGGATCACAATATTTGCAGGAAGAACTTTCCCACAAACTTCGATCAGAGAGGAATTATAAACTTTTGATGCGACTGTTGTGCCATTAGGTGTTGTCACAGCTAACTCAACATCTAATTGTTGAGGTAATACGGTGATACCCTTAGAAAATTCATCAGTAATAAAAGAGTGGGTGGATCCAGAATCAAATAAAACATTTTCTACTTTATATTGGATGGTAAGTGTACCTTTCACCACATCGTTAATGTACTCCACATCGCTGATAGAAATTTAATGTGACTTTCCTTTGTCTTTAGCCTTAAGAGTTTTTTGACGTCGACCATCATCATCAACCCTTGGATTAGGGCATTTATTAGCATAATGTCCCATATCCTTGCACTTGAATCATTGAAGTGTAGTAGGTTCATTTTGTGTATCCCTTCCTTTGTTTGCATCATTAGACATCTTCTTCCCATCATCGCGGCATTCAAATGCCCAATGACCTTCCTTTACACATTTGAAACATTTACTTGTCCCTTTAAGACAACTCCCTCCATGTTTCTTTCCACACTTTGAGCATAAGGGAAAGCTCATATTCTTTTCAGTGTGCTCTTTAGATTTTCCTTTGAATTCCATTTTCCTCTTCTTATCAAACCCATATGAATGATGGGTTACTCAAATCTCCATCTCGACTTTGAGAGCACATCGAACGATTTCCTCATAACTATTGAAGTCCCTTATGGCTAACGCCCTTCAAAAACATGGTTTTAATCCACTAAAGAATCGATCGATCTTACTCTCAGGTTGGATAATAATACCAGAAGCGTACCTTGCATGTCTTGTAAAATTTGCTTCATAGGTACCAATAGATTCATCATCCTTTTTCTTCAATTCAATAAACTCTTTCTCCATCTTTTTTCGGAGAATATGATGGAAGTACTTATTAAAAAATAAGTTCTTGAACTTGTCCCATTCTATGGACTCAATTTCATCCCTTTTCCTTGTATTCTTAATAAGATTCCACCATTGATCAGCATCACCTTCCAAACGATACACTACTAAGATGACTTTATCATGTTCATAACATTGAAGAACTGAAAATATCTTTTTAGTAGTACTAATCCATTGTTCAGCAACTAATGGATCAGTAGATCCGCTGAATGAAGGTGGACACTGCCTCATGAAGGATTCAACAGAATGTTTCTCCTTCCTTTGATCTTTTGAAAGTCCTGCATGATTCATAGATTGAGAAAGTTGTGTGAGCATGGCTACAAGATTTTCCATTCCAGCTCCCATAACGTTTGGTTGCTCAGGGGGACAATCATTTCATTGCCCGTCGCATTCTCCATTAACACAGTTCCTTTGGGTTCCAGCCATTGACTAAAACCAAGAATAATAGTGTGAGAAACACTAATTATAATAAGAAAACCACATAATCAAGAATAAAATTTCACACTTATGGTCTTATCCTAGGTTATTCATGGACATTTCCAAAACACTAAGATTGTGTTCTATTCTTAGACTTATCCTTAGGGTTCTTACTAAGGCTTTCACATCCTAGTTTCCAAAGGTTGACTATACCTTTACTCTGATACCAACTATAATGACCCATAATTTACATACATTGTTAATACTTCAAAATCGAAGCATACTTATTACAACATATAACAAAACCACGAAAGTACCGTATAGGTATAGTGTCTTTAGTAACTGGGAAACATAAACAACTGGTTCATAAAGCATCTACACTGTCTCCCATTTATTTCATCATATCTATAGTCCCTTTTGACATATTTTACTTAATAACCTTCTTCCTGACCTGGGGAAAGAAAACATACAAAAGGGTGAGCTCAAATGCTCAGTAAGGGTAAACAAAAGAAATATCAATCACATCATATTCATAAGAACATAACTTTTGGAAATCTTAACCTGCAAAAGAGAGCATAATTTCATAACATGGGATAAATCATAGTAGTGAAATGGAATCCCAATAATCATAACATAAAACATGAAACTTTGTGGCATAGACACATAATCATAGAGAATCATTTCTTATTAGTCAAGACTCATTGCCAAGACTATCTTAGTGGACAAAGTCCATTTCTGAACCGAGTTCACTCCTCGTTTCAGTCCTGTTTCACTGAACTGGTATAACCTACCGTTCCAGCCATGTCTATCTCATGAGATATAAAATCTTTACCCAATTAATTGGAGGGAGATATAGGTCCCACCCATCTCATAATGATACCATTCTTATGTGTGCCACAAAATCATAAATCATACATCATTGCATAACCCATGTAATAAAAATGGGAATCTTTAAACATCGTGACATCATAAAACAATTCATATAAGATAAAATAATTCATAAAAATATTTCCATCACAACATAATCAAATCCATGTAATAATAGGGATAGAAACAGAACCCTTTATTATCTTAGATGGAAAATAATTTTGATAAAACACTTAAACTTCATTCTTGAGGAAAATATCCTTTCTACTTCAAAAACCTTTTCCTTTCCTAACATGTCATACAATTTTAAACTAAAATAAGTTGATTAAAAATAAACGTGAAAACTTGTAAAGGATGCTTCTTGGAAATAATGTTTTAAAAATCCATTCATGTCATATAAGTTAAAAAAAACATTCTTCTCGTACTTTTGTCGGAAAAGTCAAAAAAGTACCTCATACGAAAAACGACAAAAGATTCCTTTCATATCTTTTACTAAATTCTCACCGAAGGGTAAAATTGGAGTTGAACAATTGTAGGAGGATGGAAATAATATTACATATTGAGGAAACATGTATGTGGATGATAAAATACACCCCAGTAAATACCAAAGTATAAACAATCTCTGATAAAAATAAGATTGTGATATTTCCCTTACCTTAGGTCAGATTTGCTTCGTAAGTGTCCAAAACTCCTGTATAATGATTTAAATAATGTTATTGAATTATTAAAGAATCATAATTATTGTTATGATATCATATATGGTCATATTCTTAGCTTCTTATTAGTAATATTTCATTACTACTTGTTATTCAGGTGTTTATTACTTTTTGTTCTTATGCGTGTTTTGTCGAATAAATTCTTATTCTTCTCTTTAGGTTATAGGTACCTCATTTCCAGAATGGTATTAGTATAATATATATCATATTCATTCATTCAATTAATTTATATAATCATTATGGAATGAAGATCATGTAGAATGAGTCGCATCACATCGTGGAGATGGTACTCCGTATGTACGCACGAGTGATGATATCATTCCTATGATCGTGGAATTGTATTGGAGTGTATGTATACTATTTCAGAATAAATATAAATTTACAATAATAATATATATTCATTAATTTCACCCTTATACCCATCCAAGTAAGGTGGTGGTGGAAAATAGATTACACCACGACGTGGAGACGGTATTCCGTACGTACGCACGCGCGGTGATTTCTTTTTCCGTAGGATGGATAGATGGCGAAATAGGGTTGTTTCATAATTATAATAACATATCAGTATGTGAGTGATACAGATGTTATTACTTCATAATGAAACAACTAATGAAGAAGAAGTGGAAGAAGAAATAAAGATGAAAGAATCGGTAACGGACATTACCTCTTCTTTGAAGTGCTTCTTTGAGACCTCCTTTTAGGGCACTAAAATAGGTCTTTGAAGAAAACCATAACCTTTAGGATGTTTCTAGGGAAGTGGAGAGGAGAAATTGGCAGGGGTTGGCCAAGCTTGAAGGCTCAAAGTGGTGTGAGGAAGAGAGGGAGGAGGTGCCCTTTTATAAGGGATGAGAGGGGCTCCTTTGGAAAAATTAAAAATATTATTTTATTATAAAGTCAAGTTAAGTTTTAAATAGCTAAAAATTGATTTATTTAGAAGCTAAGGTGGTGATGGGTCAAAATAATCTCATCCAATATAATTTATACAAGTTTATGTTCCTATTTTAACCTTATCATTTTGATTTATCATTAAGTTAAATAATTTTACTTTTACCGTGTCTTCTTGTGTTCTTATACTATAAGGTTAATAAACTCACTATAACAAGCCAAACGAACCCCAAGTTTATTATTATTAATATATATAACCTTATCTAAGTCATTTGGCTGAACTTTAGATTTTTAGGAATAAAATAACAATTAATAATATAATATTTGTTTTAAAAACTATTTTATGTCAATTTCGACACTATTTAGTAATTGATTTTTGTGAAAATCATAACAAAATACTTAGTTCGAAAAAAGTTAATTAAATCAACACTAAAATGTCATATTAACCTAAAAATTTATTTTAATTCATAAAAAGTCTCAAATTACATTTATTTGGGTATTTATAACATCAATTATGTCAATATTTCATTAATAATATAATTACTACATCATCATTGTGTCATAAATAAATTAACTTATTTAAAGTCTAAAAATTACAAATAAAATATGATTATGTAGGAAATATTTTTAGCTTTCTAATGAATATTTATAGTCGAATTTATCTTATTTATAACCCTATATTAAAAATGATTTTCTTATTAAACTTTGATAAATTAATAATAAATGTCCTAATCTAATCCAAGTGGGCCTAAATGGTCATATTTTATTCCTAAGGTTGTTTTTGGTCGAATTACACTTATCCAATAGAATTAGGACATGTGTTAGGGTAATAATAATATCATTTTTACCCTTAATCACCCTATTTACTTTTAACCGTGGTAAATAAAAGTAAAAAGTTACTATTCACCAAAAATTATTTTCATCTCATTGAACCACATTTTACTTACAGACATAAACCGTGTATCTCGGATTTTTGAAATTCTACTCACAGAAGCGGTAAAATTAAGTTTTATGAAAAATTCAGTTTTTTAACTACCACTTAGTGGTTTCACTATTCATCAAAAATTGAAAGTTTTCAGAAAAATACCAAAATTTCACCCTAGGCTAATTTCGATATTCCGAATCCAAAAATGAAGTCCATTTTGAAAAATAAAATTTATAAAATTTCAGAAAGTGGTTATTACTATTCATAATGGCTAGTTTTAATAATATTTTAATAGTATATCGTTGTTTAGTGAAACTCGGTATTGCGTACAACGCAAGCTATCGAGGAAGGTCGCGATTTTGTGTAAATCAAGCCAAGAAAGTGTTGTGTGTAGAAAAATATTTCTTTTATGATTTATATAACATAAAAGTCTAGGGTGTTACACATTACTAGGCTAAGAAGCGTAAAACTAAGAAAAGAAAGAACATAAATTTGGTCCTCCAGAATCTGTCCTCCAGAAGTTTGCCTCTGTTCTGCCCACCAGCCGGCCGAAACGCACTGAGGTCCCTTATAATAGAATGTTGGAAATGACGTTTTATATCTAACCTCAAAATTTTAGGGTCATTGGATAGGTTTATTGAAACATATGGCCGAATAAATTACCATTACCTTTCTGGCCGCCAAACACTGTTTCACCCACTCCACTTGGACGCACCAAAAGGATGAATTAATGAGCTCAATAATTTATGAAAATTAATTTGAACCGTCCTTTGGAAGGCCTCTTTTGAAAACAGCTAGAATCACCTCATTATAAGATAGGCTGTAGGAGATATTCCATATTTAATGAAGTGGGTTCCATTATGCCTTCCAAACTGATTTCTCCACTTGATTGAATTTTATGTACCATTGAGTTTCGAATTGGGTCTTTGTCCAGAAGGAAAATTTTAATCCCACAAGTATAGGAATCAAAAAAAAAAGATTCACATCAGGTGGACCCATATTATAAAAGTTATGCATGAAAAACCAAAGCTATATAAAACTGACAATTTTACAGAATTACCCCATTTTCACATTTAAGCCCAAAATACACCAAAAACACATAAATGATGAAAATACACTCACATTGAATAATTGGGAGGGATTAAATCATTGAAAAACATATAAATAATAATGAAAAAATTAACTCTATCAATTCCCCCACACTTATCACTTGGACTCCTGGACATGTAAGAATCAAAATAAATTCAAAGTAAATTCAAAACACATATCCATGAGATCCACCAATTTGAAAACAAGAAAAAAAATATATCATGCCTCCTCAAACTCTATTATTTCATGTTCTTAATTTACGATCATTCAATAAATTTACTCTTCATTTTCCTCCCATGCACACAAAACACTTACCTAACTTTCATTATCTCTCATTACACAAATTTCAATTTTTTAGCAATGTCTTTCTCATCCAAACTCATACAAGGGTCACCATAGGCTTGATAAATTCCTACATCTCCACCCACGTTGAGTCAAAGAAATATGTTTATCATGAGGAATTGTTAAGGTTGTTCTGTGGCTTTAGGTTGGTAGGATTTATATGTGAAAATTATGAGGTTGAATGAATAGGGCTTGGCTCTTTTTGAAGAAAAATTGCATTACTCTAATTTTCACAAAAGTATGGTCTTCTCTTCACTCCCCTTAGAAGATAATAAACTCCTTCTCCATGGAATATAAAGGAATGTTCTCATAGTTCATCATTTCAGCAGCAAACATTTCAATCTTCTCAAATATAATATTTCTTGAAAGCTCCAGAAAAGGCACATCTTCCTTTTTACATTAGAAGCTCCAGAAAGGCACAACTTCTCTCATCATGAAAGCTCCAGAAAAGGCACAGCTTTCAACAGAATGATTTTTTTTGCAGCAATAACATCTCTTCAATATTTTATTCACCCAAAGTATCCCCAAAAAATGTTTTTACAATATAATACATATTCCCCCCACACTTATGTTCAAATAGATCATGCAATTTCACTTCAAGAGAAGGTTGGATAGGGAATATTGGCTTGTAATGTGGCTAACCTAACAGGATGTTCATGGATTCTATGGGAAACAAGGATTAAATTTTCAAGGTAGGCCATTATGAAAGGGATTATCTTGAAAAAGGGGATTTCAAACCAAATAAATTCCTCAATCATTTAAAACACAAGTACCTCAAACCCTCATGTTTTGACAGGAATAAATCAAATTCTTGTTAAATCAAGCATGATTTGGTTCTCTCAAGAAGTGAGGTGAATGTAAATAATATGAAAATAATAGGTTCAGAAGCCTCAAGGGAATGTGATTTCAAATATAAAGATAGTGATATGTGGCATGGGATTCAAAAAACAGAGTATTTTTCATGAAATTACCAAAGAATTGAACTTGAAACAATGTCATTTTCAGCATTCATTTAAGCTCAGTTTCGAGGAATAAATTATTTCACTAATGGATATGGGTTTCAAAAATATAAATGATAATCATTTCAGCTCAAAAGTCTCAAAAACACACAAAATTGAAAAATAAACACTCACATGTTTTTTTAAAACAAATAGGAAAACAAACAACACATAAAAATCCTACGATACAAAGTTTCCCTCACCCACACTTAAATGATGCAGTGTCCACAATGCATTCAAATGTATTTAACATGTAAGAATATTAGAAATTGAGTCAAAAAAATCATGAAAATATTAAGGATAGGTACAACCTGATGGAGTTTATTGATAAACAGGTTGGAGGAGTGTGATATCCTCCATTGGCTCTGATGGCATGGTCCCAACGAATTTCTTCAATCTGTACCCATTAATAGTGAATGGATCCTTCAATCCATCCTTCACAATCTACACAACACAAAAAGGATATACATGAGTAACTATAAATGGAACTTCCCACCTGGAACGATGTTTACCTGGCATCAGCTTCAGTCTTGAATTGAATAACAACACTTTGTCTCCGGGATGACAGTCTTTTGGTTGGATCAGTTTGTCATGAGCCACTCGTGTTCTCTCTTTGTAAATCCTAGAATTTTCAAATGCTTCCCTCCCAATTTCTTCGAGCTCCTGTAACTGAAATATTCTCTCTTTCCCAGCACTGTCAAGATCTAGATTCATCTTCCTCACAGCCCAGTACGCCTTGTGTTCCAATTCCATAGGTAGGTGAAAAATTTTCCCATAAATCAGCCTATATGAACTCATTACAATTGGGGTTTTGTAGGCTGTTATGTAAGCCCATAATGTGTCTTCTAACATTTGGCTCAAATCCTTCCTATTTGGATTAACAGTCTTTTCCAAAATTCCTTTTATTTCCTTATTGGACACTTCAGCTTTCCCATTAGTCTGTGGATGATAGGGAGTTGATGTTTTATGATGCACCCCATACTTTTTTCAATAAATACGCCATTCTAAAATTACAAAAGTGAGTCCCTTGATCACTAATGATGGCTCTAGGAACTCCAAACCTACAAAATATGTTAGCCCTGACAAAATCACAAACAACATTAGCATCATCAGTTCTGGTGGCTTTTTCTTCCACCAATTTGGAAACATAATCAATAGCAAGAAGAATATAGTAATTTACAAATGACATTGGGAAATGGCCCATTAAATCTATCCCCCAAAATTCAAATATTTCACAAAAATTAAGTGGCTTTGGGGGCATTTCTTGTCTCTTTGAAATATTTCCTGTAAACTGACATTTTTCACACTGTTTACAAAATTCATGAGAATCTTTGAAAAGTGTTGGCCAATAAAGTCCCGATTCTAAAACCTCCCTCACTATCCTTTGAGGTCCAAAGTGGCCTCCACAAGCTAATGTGTGACAAAACCTAAAGACTGATTCAATTTCATTTTTAGGCAAACATCTTCTTATCATTTGGTCATTTCAAATCTTCCAAAGAAATGGATCATCCCTGATGTAATATTTAGATTCAGATTTCAATTTGTGAATTTGGTGAAAATTTAAATGAGATGGGACCTGAGATATTATTGATAATTGACCATGTCAGCATATCAAGGTACTTATCCTTCAATCAAGTACAACTGCTCTCCTGGAAGGTGATCATTTTGTGGTTCAATGTCTGGAATCTCAACTTCAGCGGTGTTGGGTAGTCTACTTAAGTGATCAGACACTTGGTTCTCAGATCCCTTCTTATCTTTAATTTCTATGTTGAACTCCTGTAGTAGTAGCATCCATCTCACTAGCCTTGGTTTTGCTTCATCCTTCTTCATCAAGTACCTAAGAGATGCATGATCAGAAAACACAATGACTTTAGTTCCAAGAAGGTACGATCTAAATCTTTCTAAAGCAAAAATAACTACTAAAAACTCTTTTTCTGTTGTTGTGTAGTTGAATTGGGCCGCATCTAAGGTTTTTGAGGCATATGAAATGACTTGTGGCCTTCCCTCAATTCGCTGAGAAAGGACATCTCCAACTGCTTGGTTTGAAGCATCACAAAGTAGCTCAAATGGTTCTTCCCAATTTGGTGGCTGCATCACTGGTGGTGTAATCAATCTCTTCTTCAACTCATCAAATGCTTCCCTACATGAACCGTTGAAATCAAAATCAACATCTTTCAAAAGTAATCTAGAGAGAGGGAGATAAATATTACTGAAATCTTTTATAAACCTCCTGTAGAATCCTGCATGTCCTAAAAATGACCTAACATGTTTCACACAAGTTGGGTAAGGAAAAGAATTTATCACTTCAATTTTTGATTTATCAACTTTAATTCCTTTCTGAGAAATTACATGCCCAAGGACAATTCCTCTCTCAACCATAAAATGACACTTTTCAAAATTCAAAAAAAGGTTTTTTTCAATGCAAGTTTTCAAAACTTTTTCCAGATTTTTCAAAAAGTGGTCAAAAGAATTTCCAAAAACTGTGAAATCATCCAAGAAAACCTCCATGAAATCTTCAATGTGATTAGAAAATATACTTACCATACACCTCTAAAATGTACCGGGAGCATTACACAATCCAAATGGAATCCTTTTGTATTCCAAAGTGCCGAAAGGACAAGTAAAGGTAGTCTTATCTTGATCTTCGGGAGTAATGGGTACCTGAAAATAACCCGAAAATCCATCCAAAAAACAATAATGAGTTCTACCTGCCAACCTCTCTAGCATCTGGTCAATGAAAGGGATAGGGAAATGATCTTTTCGAGTGACCTGATTCAACATCCTAAAATCTATTCTTACTCTCCAGCTATTCTGAATTCTCACAGGGATTAATTCATTCTTTTCATTCCTCACAATGGTTAGGCGAGTTTTCTTTTGGACTACATGGATGGGGCTAACCCATTGTGAATCTGATATAGGATAGATGATCCCAGCTTCTAATAACTTCTCAATATCTTTTTTCACAACCTCCATCAGGGTAGGGTTCAGCCTCCTTTTGGGTTGTCTGACAGGTTTGGAATCTCCCTTAAGAAAAATTCGATGTGAGAAAATTTTTGGGTTTATTCCTGGGATATCACCTAAGCTCCACCCTATTGCTTGGAAATTCTCTCTCAAAATCTCAATCAATGATTTTTCATGGGTTTTAGATAGATTATTAGCAATTATTACTTGTAATTTCTCTCCCTCCATAAGGTAAACATATTTTAAATCAGTGGGGAGTGGTTTTAATTCTAGATCAGCAGGATGCTCAAGAGATGAAACTAAATTGAGGTTCTCCACTTCCAATGGTTTGATATCCTGCACATAAGAAATCATATCATCTTCATCATCATTTAACAAATTATCAATGAAATCAGATTTTACCTCTTCTTCCAACAGGAAATCAGAACCTCCAAGAGTTTGGGAATCCATATGTTCAGTGATATCTTTAATGGAAAAATTCTCTCCTAATGATAAAAATTCATGAAACATACCAGATTATTCAATTGGTTCAATTTCATCTTCATGGGAGAGTGCGAAGAGTGAAAGATCATCTGATGGGTGCCTCATGGATTCAAAAATATTGAAGTGGACGATGCTGTCTCCAAAATCCGTGGTAAGTGTCCCTTCATGGACATTGATAATGGTTTTGGTTGTATTCATGAAAGGTCTCCCCAAAATGATGGGTGAGTGTGATGGGATCCTATCATCTTCCATATTCAACACATAAAAGTCAGCAGGGTATAAAAGATCTTTGACTTTTACCAAGACATCCTCTAGAACTCCTACTGGGAAAAATATGGATATATTTGCAAGATGGACCACCGCACTTGTGGGATTTAAGTCTCCCATATGTATAGAAGTATATACTGAGTGAGGCTATACATTAATTGATGCACCTAAATTGCACAAAGCATTAGAGAAATTTAATGAACCAATGGTGCATGGAATAGAAAACGTCCCTGGATCGTGACATTTGGTTGGAAATTGTGGTGTGATAAGGGTTGAGATGGTTCTTCCCAAATTGATCCTCTCATTCCCTTGAAGTATCCTTTTCTTGGTGCAAATATCCTTAAAAAACATAGCATACTTTCGATTTTTTTTGAGTGCTTCAAGCAGAGGTATGTTGATTTCCACTTTTTGGAAGGTGTCTAGAATTTCTTTTTGCAGTGCTTCTTCTTGTAACCTCTTTGATTCAATCATCCTTAATGGAAATGGTGGTGGTATATCTTTCTTCTCCCTTTGTTTCCTTTGAAATGGTGTTTCTTGTTTCTTCCTTCTTGGCCTATCATTATCATCCTCCTCTTTCTTATCTTCTTCCCGATGCATTTTCATAGAATTTTCATCATTTCTAAATTCATTCTCGCCTAGATTAGTTTTTCTTGTTTCAGGTTCAATGGTTGATGGTGGTTGGAGTTCATTTTCACTTCTTGTAGTTATAATACTAACATTCTCTTTATGGTTTGGGACTGTTTGGGAAGGGATTTTACTTGGATTTTTGGTCAGAAAGTCCATGAGACTTTCAAACTTGTTGGACAAATCTTTAACAGTGTCTTTCGGTCCTTCAAACTTAGATTTTTGTTAGTTTTGAATTAGAGGTTTTGAAATGGTGGATGGTTGCTTATAGGGTCTTTGGAGATTGGTTGGTTTTTGGTTAGAAGGCTGGTTATAAGATGGTTTTTGTTGAAATGGTGGTGGATTCTGGAATTGATTTTGGAATGGTGGTTGGTTTTGAAACTGGTTCTGGTATGGGGGTCTACCTTGATTCTGCTGATTTCCAAAGAAATATTGGACTTGGTTAGGATCTCTCCGTCCTTGATTTTGTTGGAACTGTCTTGGCTGAAAGGCTGCTGCACATGTTTCCATTCCCTGTATTTCAGAACATTGGTCAGTAAAATGATCAGGTGATGAGCATAAACCACATACCTTAGCTGGCGCTTGTTGGTCACTAACTTGCTTCAAGGACATCTCCCTCACCATACTAGTTATCTCTTCAATCTTAGTTTCTAATAAGGGTAAAGGATGAGAAGTGCGTACCTCCTGAATACCTCTTGTTCCAATACCTCTTGTTCCAAATTGCTACGAGTTTTGGGAAATCTTCCCAATCAAGCCCTTGGCTTCTTCTGGTGACTTGTCAATCAGGGCACCTCCAGATGATGCATCAAGAAGGTTTCTATCATTGTACAATAGTCCTTGATAAAGAAGACAAGAAAGTGTTGTTCCTCAATGGATTGATGCGGACAACTGGCACATATCTTCTTAAATCTATCCCAGTACTCGTAAAGGGGTTCTCCAGATGATTGTCGTATGGCGTAGATTTCCTTCTGAATGGCTGTGCTTCTAAAGGTGGGGAAGAATATTTGGGTGAAACATCTTACCAGGTCATTCTAGTCATGTAAATCTCCTGGTTGTAGGCCGTACAACCATTATTTAGCAGTTCCATCCAATGAAAATGGAAATTCCTTCCACTTTACCTGTTCCTCGGTAATTTCACAGGGTCTGAAAGTTGAGCAAACATGTGTGAACTCTTTAATGTTTTTGTTTGGATCTTCACCTTCCAAACCATGAAAAATTAGAAGCAAAGGAATCATATTAGGTTTCATTTCAAAATCATTTTTTAACACTGGCATGGCAAGTTGGTTGTTTTGATTAAGGAATTGTGGTGCACATAGGTCTCTAAGAGTTAGGTTTTGATTTTCATCCTTGATGACAGGCTCAGAGTGAACACTTGAAGTGTCACTTGAGTCTGCTAGGGGAACATCCTCAAATTCAGATTCCAAATTAATGTTTCTAATTATATTCAACAAGGTTCTTTCAATTTTAGGATCTATGGGTGAAGGTTCAGTTTTTGAGGTTCGAGTCATGCAATTTTGAAGAGAAAAGATGAAAAAAAAGAGAAAAGAAAAGAAAAGAAATGTTGGCGCTACCTCCCCGGCAACATCGCCACGTTTTGACACGTTCCTGTTGTGGTGTGTGGAAAAAACAAATATAACCTATGTTAAAATGTATTATAGTGGATTAACTAGGTTTTCTCCAGAGAGGAGTGCACAACAATTAAGCTGTCACCTTAAAATAGAAAGAAGTGAGGTTGGTTTTTTTGAAATTGTTTGATTTATAAAATACAAGAAAGAAACTAAATAAAGTAAAGTAATTAAGTGAAAGTTTTGAAAAAAATTTAAAGATTATGTGATTAAAATCAGTGATATGAAATGGTGATCAGGTTAGGGTCAGTTTTCCAATTGTAATTCTATCATTGTTCATTTTACCCAATTCTCCTTTGCTAAATCATTAAGAGTGAGAATCCACAATCGTTTCTTCTCACTCCCTTGGTAAATTAAAAAAATGTGAGAATAAGCCTTACTAAAATCTTAGTTTGGTCTAATCTCCTTCAAATGTGTAATAGTGTTGTAGAAAATACCCCCAATTATCTTAGGCAATTCCCAATCGGGTCTTGCTTATCCCAAGTAATCAAGAACATTCACTACTCCTCACACACGTACCGGTGATCACCGAGTACTTCACCATTAATTCCTGGTCTATTTCATAGTTTATAAACCAGAACCTAGTGGAGGGAGATATTGATCATTGACCAAATATAAATGAACAACAGAATCTAAAATCAGATACAATCATATATGATAATAAAATCTGTTATAGGAAATTGAAACTGATTCACAGAAGAGAAGTGGATTTTAAAACATTAAGATAAGGAACTCAAGAAATACAACATGGAAAAACTCTCCTTCCCAAATCAAACAGAAGTTTACCCTACCATGTTAAGGGTAATTGTGACTAAGTGGAAAGAAGAACACATTACAAGACTAAGAAGTTTAAAACAAAGAAAAGAAAGAACAGAAATTTGATCTTCTAGAATCTGTCCTCCAGAATGTTTCCTCTATTCTGCCCACCAGCCGGCCGAAACGCACTGAGGTCCCTTCTTATAGAATTTTGGAAATGGTGTTTTCTATCGACCCTAAAAATTTGAGACTCATTAGACAGTTTAGAGATAGATATGTCCGAATTAATGACCATTACTTTTCTGTTCGCCAAACACTGTTTCACCCACTCCACTTGGACGCGCCAAAAGGATGCATTAATGAGCTCAATAATTTATGAAATTTAATGTGAACCGTCCTTTTGAAGTCCTCTGTCTACACCAGCTAGAATCACCAAATTCGAAGATTGGATGAAGGAGATATTCCATATTTAATGAAGTGGGTTCCATTCTGCCTTCCAAACTGATTTCTCCACTTGATTGAATTTTCTGTACCATTTGGTTTCGAATTGGGTCTTGGTCCAGAAATAACATTTTAATCCCAAAAGTATAGGAATCCAACAAAAAATATTCACTTCAATTGGACCCATATTATAAAAGTTATGCCTGAAAAACAGAGTCTATATAATACTGACAATTTTACAGAATTACCCCATTTTCACATTTAAGCCCAAAATACACCAAAAACACATACATGATGCAAATACACTCACATTGAATAATTGGGAGGGATTAAATCATTGAATAACATATAAATAATAATGAAAATGTTAACTCTATCAATTCCCCTACACTTATCACTTGGACTCCTGAACAAGTCAGAATCAAAATAAATTCAATGTAAATTCAAAACACATATCCATGAGATCCACCAATTTGAAAACAAGAAACAAAATATATCATGCCTCCTAAAACTATATTATTTCATGTTCTTAATTTAGGATCATTCAATAAATTTACTCTTCATTTCTCCTCCCATGCACACAAAACACTTACCTAACTTTCATTATCTCTCATTACACAAATTTCAATTTTTTAGCAATGTCTTTCTCATCCAAACTCATACAAGGGTCACCATAGGCTTGATAAATTCCTACATCTCCACCCACTGTGAGTCAAAGACATGTGTTTATCATGAGGACTTGTTAAGGTTGTTTTTTGTCTTTAGGTTGGTAGGATTTATATGTGAAAATTCTGAGGCTGAATGAAGAGGTCTTGGCTCTTTTTGAAGCAAAATTTCATTACTATAATTTTCACAAAAGTATGGTCTTCTCTTCACTCCCCTTAGAAGAAAATAAACTCCTTATCCATGGAATATCAATGAATGTTCTCATAGTTCATCATTTCAGCAGAAAAAATTTCAATCTTCTCAAATATAATATTTCTTGAAATATCTAGAAATGGCACATCTTCCTTTTACATTAGAAGCTCCAGAAAGGCACAGCTTCTCTCATTATGAAAGCTCTAGAAAAGGCACAACTTTCAGCAGAATGAATTTTTTTTTCATCAATAACATCTCTTCAACATTTTATTCACCCAAAGTATCCCCAAAAAATGGTAGTACAATACAAGACTTATTCCCCCCACACTTATGTTAAAATAGATCATGCAATTTCACTTCAAGAGCAGGTTGGATAGGGAATATTGGCTTGTAATGTGGCTAACCTAACAGGATTTTCATGGATTCTATGGGATAAAAGGATTAAATGTTCAAGGTAGGCCATTATGAAAGGGATTATGTTGAAAAGGGGATTTCAAACCAAAGAAATGCCTTAATCATTTAAAACACAAGTACCTCAAACCCTCATGTTTTGACATGAATAAATCAAATTCTGGTTAAATCAAGCATGATTTGGTTCTCTCAAGAATTGACGTGAATGTAAATAACATGAAATAATAGGTTCTGAAGCCTCACGGGAATGTGATTTCAAATATAAAGACAATGATATGTGGCATGGGATTCAAAAAACAGATTATTTTTCATGAAATTCCAAAAGAATTTAACTTGAAACAATGTCATTTTCAGCATTCATTTACGCTCAGTTTCAAGGAATAAATTATTTCACTCATGGATATGGGTTTCAAAAATATCAATGATAATAATTTTAGTTCAAAAGTTTCAAAAACACACAAAATTGAAAAATAAACACACAAAATTTTAAACACACACATGTTTTTTTTAAAACAAATCGGAAAACAAACAACACATAAAAATCCTACACTACAAAGGTTCCCTCCCCCACACTTAAATGATGTAGTGAACACAATGCATTCAAATGTATTTAACACGTAAGAATATTGGAGATTGAATCAAAAAAATCATGAAAATATAAAGGAGAGGTACAACCTGATGGAGTTTATTGATAAATAGGTTGGAGGAATGTGATCTCCTCCATTGGCTCTGATGGCATGGTCCCAACGAATTTCTTCAATCTGTGCCCAATAACAGTGAATGGATCCTTCACTGCATCCTTCACAATCTGCACAGCACCAAAAGGATATACATGAGTAACTATAAATGGACCTTCCCACCTGGAACGAAGTTTACCTGGAATAATCTTGAGCCTTGAATTGAATAACAGCACTTTGTCTCCAGGATGAAAGTCTTTTGGTTGGATCAGTTTGTCATGAGCCACTAGTGTTCTCTCTTTGTAAATCCTAGAATTTTCAAATGCTTCCCTTCTAATTTCATCCAGCTCCTGTAACTTCAATATTCTCTCTTTCCCAGCACTGTCAAGATCTAGATTCATCTTCCTCATAGCCCAGTATGCCTTGTGTTCCAATTCCACAGGTAGGTGAAAATTTTTCCCATAAATCAGCTTATATGGACTCATTCCAATTGGGGTTTTGTAGGCTGTTCTATAAGCCCATAATGTGTCTTCTAACTTTTGTCTTCAATCCTTCCTATTTGGATTAATAGTCTTTTCCAAAATTCCTTTTATTTTCCTATTGGACACTTCAGCTTTCCCATTAGTCTGTGGATGATAGGGAGTTGATGTTTTATGATGAACCCCATACTTTTTCAACAAATCCACCATTCTCTAATTACAAAAGTGAGTCCCTTGATCACTAATGATGGCTCTAGGAACTCTAAACCTAAAAAATATGTTATCCCTGACTAAATCACAAACAACTTTAGCATCTTCAGTTCTGGTGGCTTTTTCTTCCACCCATTTGGAAACATAATCAACAACAAGAAGAATATAAGAATTTATAAATGACATTGGGAAAGGGCCCATTAAATCTATCCCCAAAACATCAAATATTTCACAAAAATTAAGTGGCTTTTGGGGTATTTCTTGTCTCTTTGAAATATTTCCTGTAAACTTACATTTTTCACACCGTTTACAAAATTCATGAGAGTATTTGAAAAGTGTTGGCCAATAAAGTCCAGATTCTAAAACCTTCCTCACTGTCCTTTGAGGACCAAATTGGCCTCCACAAGATAATGTGTGACAAAACCTAAAGACTGATTCAATTTTATTTTTAGGCAAACATCTTCTTATCATTTGGTCATTGCAAATCTTCCAAATAAATGGATCATCCCTGATGTAATATTTAGATACAAATTTCAATTTGTGAATTTGGTGAGAATTAAAATGAGATGGGACCTGAGATGTTACCAGATAATTGACCATGTCAGCATACCAAGTTACTTCTACTTCAATCAAGTACAACTGCTCTCCTAGAAGGCGATTATTTAGTGGTTCGATGTCTGGAATCTCAACTTCAGCTGTGTTGGGTAGTCTACTGAAGTGATCAGACACTTGGTTCTCAGATCCCTTCTTATCATTAATTTCTATGTAGAACTCCTGTAGTAGTAGCATCCATCTCAATAGCCTTGGGTTTGCTTCAGCCTTCTTCATCAAGTACCTAAGAGCTGTAGGATCAGAAAAACACAATGACTTTAGTTCCAAGAAGGTACGATCTAAATCTTTCTAAAGAAAAAACAACTGCTAAAAAATCTTTTTCTGTTGTTGTGTAGTTGAATTGGGCCACATATAAGGTTTTCAAGGCATATGAAATGACTTGTGGTCTGCCCTCAATTCTCTGAGAAAGGACATCTCCAACTTCTTGGTTTGAAACATCACAAAGTAGCTCAAATGGTTCTTCCCAATTTGGTGGCTGCATCAATGGTGGGGTAATCAATATCTTCTTCAACTCATCAAATGCTTCCCTACATGAACCGTTGAAATCAAAATCAGAATCATTCAAAAGTAATCTAGAGAGAGGGAGAGAAATCTTACTGAAATCTTTTATAAACCTCCTGTAGAATCCTGCATGTCCTATAAAAGATATAACATGTTTCACACAAGTTGGGTAAGGAAAAGAATTTATCACTTCAATTTTTGATTTATCAACTTCAATGCCTTTTTGAGAAATGACATGCCCAAGGACAATTCCTCTCTCAACCACAAAATGACAGTTTTCAAAATTCAAAACAAGGATTTTTTCAATTCAAGTTTTCAAAACGTTTTCCAGATTTTTCAAACAGTGGTCAAAAGAATTTCCAAAAACTGTGAAATCATCCAATAAAACCTCCAAGAAATCTTCAATGTGATCAGAAAATATACTTACCATACACCTCTGAAATGTACGTGGAACATTACACAGTCCAAATGGCATCCTTTTGTATGAAAAAGTGCCAAAAGGACATGTAAAGGTAGTCTTATCTTGATCTTCAGGAGCAATGGGTACCTGAAAATAACCCAAAAATCCATCCAAAAAACAATAATGAGTTCTACATGCCAACCTCTCTAGCATCTAGTCAATTAAAGGGATAGAGAAATGATCTTTTCGAGTGACATGATTCAACATCCTAAAATCTATGCATACTCTCCAGCTATTCTGAATTCTCACAGGGATTAATTCATTCTTTTCATTCCTCACAATGGTTAGGCCAGTTTTCTTTGGGACTACATGGATGGGGCTAACCCATTGTGAATCTGATATAGGATAGATGATCCCAGATTCTAATAACTTCTCAATCTCTTTTTTCACAACCTCCATCAGGGTAGGGTTCATCCTCCTTTGGGGTTGTCTGACAGGTTTGGAATCTCCCTCAATAAAAATTCGATGTGAGAAAATTTTTGGGTTTATTCCTAGGATATCACCTAAGCCCCACCCTATTTCTTGTACATTCTCTCTCAAAATCTCAATCAATGATTTTTCATGAGTTTTAGATAGATTATTAGCAATTATTACTTTTAATTTCTCTCCCTCCATAAGGTAAACATATTTTAAATCAGTGGGGAGTGGTTTTAATTCTAGATCTGGAGGATTCTCAAGAGATGAAACTAAATTGAGGTTCTCCACTTCCAATGTTTTGACATCCTACACACAAGAAATCCTATCATCTTCATCATCATTTAATAAATTATCAAAGAAATCATATTTTACCTCTTCTTCCAATAGGAAATCATAACCTCCAAGAGTTTGGGAATCCATATGTTCAGTGATATCTTTAATGGAAAAATTCTCTCCTAATGATAAAAATTCATGAAACATACCGGATTATTCAATTGGTTATATGTCATGTTCATGGGGGAGTGTGAAGAGTGAAAGATCATCTGATGGGTGCCTCATAGATTCAAAAATACTGAAGTGGACGGTGTTGTCTCCAAACTCCATGGTAAGTGTCCCTTCATGGACATTGATAATGGTTTTGGCTGTCTTCTTGAAAGGTCTCCCCAAAATGATCGGTGAGTGTGATGGGATCCTATCATCTTCCATATTCAACACATAAAAGTCAGCAGGGAATAAAAGATCTTTGACTTTTACCTGGACGTCCTCCAGAACTCCTGCTGGGAAAACTGTGGATTTATTTGCAAGCTAGACCACCACTCTTGTGGGATTAATGTAACGCCCCAACCCCAGTTACCTAGAGTCGGTGCAATATTACATAAAATTGGCATGATCACAAGAAAGATCAAATCTTGAAAGACCGATTGGTTAAGTAGCCTTGGAAACACTAGATATATTCATAAAGTTTTACATTACATCATAAAGTGAAAAACTACTACAACAACATAATGTCTCCATAGTCCACACTATTATCCCCTCATAATATCCATGTAGTTCATTCATAACTTACTTCTCCACATCTTGGGAAAAATAAAACATAGAAAAGGGGTGACCTCAAATGCCCAGTAAGGATAGCAATATAGCGGAAACTTTCAAAAATAAGCATAAACATTTAAGACAATGAATTTCTAAAAAAATACTTTTAAACGTGAACTTCAACATAGTATGGAAAAAGTAAAATGAAATAATTCCATTTACTTATTCACATGGATATTCTACTAATCGAATAATCACATGCAATATCAATAACCACTTTCATAATGATGGAATGCATAATGCCAGACTATCATAACCACATAGCCAATGCCTCTTTCCAAGACTACAAATAAGATTTTGCCAAGGCCTTGTGCCGAGACACTAGTTTGTCTCATGAGACCTACCAATGCATCGAGGAGCTATAGTGGGCTCCACCCGTCACATATTAAGTCCAATGCATTCCCATATGAAAAGGTTTAAACATAACATAAACATTCGTATTAAAACTAGCATACGAAATGTCAATACTTTCATCATAAACCATGAATGGTATAAAAATAGCACATCCAAAGTCAAACATATCACAAAACCTTCAATATAATATAGATGTTTTGTATCATAATAAATCAACTTCAAATAAGCGTAAAATCCATCAAAGGATGTTGACATAGATGAAATCAAAACTCTTTTTAGAGAAATATCTCTTTCTATTTTGAAATCATTTAAGAGTCATATATTTATAAAATAAAACATTTTCTTTGAAAATATTCTAATAAACTTTTAAGGGAAGCTTTGACTATTTTATAACGGAGGAAAATAGCCGCACCCGCCGTATAAATTAAAAAAAACATTCTTACCTTAATTTTGTCGAAAAGGTTAAAAAGCACCTTGTTTGGAAAATGATGGAAATATTACTTTATAAACCACTTATAAAAGTCAAAAAGGGTATACATGAATTTAACTCATATTCTAGTAAATAGTAAAAATGTTTTGAAATACATTTTTAAGAAACATGGATGTGGATGATAAAGAGATCCCAGTAGATTATTACGTATAAACAACCTCGGATAATGAAGAGATTGTGAAATAACCCTTACCTTATACTTTTTATTTTTTGGTGTAGGTTAACCTCTTGTATAATAGTTAAATAATTGTTATTAAATTATACAAGAATCATATACATTCATATGATATCATATATGATCTTTTAACATTGCTTTGTTAATAATATCTTAGTATTATCGTTCTTTCGGGTGTTAACTTACTTGTTTTCTTTTATATGTTTTGTTATGTAAGCCATGTTTGTAATGGATAGGTTGTATCTTAATCATATATATAATTATATCAAGTCCTTAGATACTATTATTAACCATCAAATAAGACTTATACTTGAATGGATACGATGGAGAATGAATCTCATCGCGTTCGTGGAGACGGTAGTCCGTACGTACTCACGAGCGAAAATATCATTCTTTTGATATTAAAATAATATATAAATTGATGTTATCTCATATATAAAGAATCATTAACATGTTATATTTATTATTTACATGAGTTACACATCATTATTATACCCATCCAAATAATAATATATTGAATAACAATTACACCACGACGTGGAGACGGTAAGCCGTACGTACGCACGTATGGTGACATGTTATTCAAAGGGTGGATAGAATACTGATTATGGTTGTACCATATTTATAATAACATCACAGTATATATATGATACTGGAGTTATTATTTTACAATGTTAACAACAAATGAAGAAGAAATGGAAGTAGAAAGGAACTTGGAAAAGGGTGGTGAAATCATTACCTCTTCTTCGGGTTCTTCCTTTTGATTTGTTCAAAAGGGATCCTTAGGTTGTCTTTCTGATCAAACTAAGGCCTCTAAGTTGTATTGAGGGAAGTTGGGAGAGTATTTGGGTAGAGTTTTGACGAACAAAAAGGCTTTGAAGGTGTGAATAAATGAGAAGGAGGAGTGCCCTTTTATAAGAGGGGTGAGGGGCACCTTTGGAAAATCTAGAAATATTAGTTTATAATAAATTCATATTCGGTTTCTAATGGCTCCAAAGTTTATTATTAAAAGGTTAAGGTGGTTATATGTTGAAAAAAATTCAACCAATATAATTTAGACAGATTTGGGTTACTATATTAACCTTATTTTTTAGTTTTAACTCATAGTTAATTAGTTTGACATTTACCATGTCACTTTGTATTTTTATATTATATTGTTAATAAACTTACTATATACATCCAAGACACCCCCCAAGTGGTCCATTAATGATATACCTATCATCATATAAGTCTCTTGGCCGAACCTTAGAATTTTAGGAATTTAATATCAATTAATAATATAATATTTGTTTTAAAAACTCTTTTATGTCAATTTTGACACTATTCAATAGTTGATTTTTGTGAAACTCATAATAGAATTATTACTTCAAAAAATGTTAATTAAATCAATACTAATATGTCATATTATCCTAGAAAATTAGTTTAATTAATTAAAAGTCTTAAATTATATTTATTTGGGTATTTATAATATCAATTATTTTAAATGTTCACTATTATGGTAATTACTGCATCATCGTTGTGTCATAAATAAATTAAATTATTTAATCTCTAAAAATTATAAATAAAATATCATTATGTAGAAAATCGTTTTATATTTCTAATTAATATTTACAATCGAAAATCCAACATATATAAACCTATCTAAAAATTGTTTTTCTAAAAGATATATGCTTGTGTCATTTTTGTATTCATTTTAACTTAATTAAAATAAAGTGTCCCTATCACCTACAAGTGGCACCATGGGGTCCCCAAATCGACCAAAAGATGACTATGGTCGAACATGTATCAACCAATAAGGTTGGGACACGTTTTAGGGTAATTATTATTATTATAATATTATTTTTTAACCCTTATTTACCGGATTTACCCTTAACCGTGGTAAATAAAGTATTTACTGCAGTAATTATTCAAAATGTCTAAAAATAAATGTTACCTATTTACACAATTTGAACATCCTGATTAGAA
Source organism: Viscum album (assembly GCA_963277665.1). Classification (NCBI taxonomy): domain Eukaryota; kingdom Viridiplantae; phylum Streptophyta; class Magnoliopsida; order Santalales; family Viscaceae; genus Viscum; species Viscum album. Next base: position 563,871,576 of record OY728153.1, on the reverse strand, counting down.
ATATGGAATCCATTTTTCCAAATTCAAAATACAGAAGTGGAAGAAATTAATTTAAAATTAATTCCCGTTGTTAAAACAAAAAGCGTGTTTTTAAGAAATAATAACTATCAAAAGATTGACACTTGTTTATGTCTGGTTTAATTGTAAAATTAAGTCAAATGACCAACATTGTATTAAATGGTAAAAATATATTCTAACTATACTTTAAAACCTCTCAAATTCATAACTTATCACTATTAATTATTTTGATTAAAAAAGTTGTTTTTAATTAAAATTTAGTAATTTTCACTATTCATCAAAATATTAAAGTTATCCGAAAAGTACCAAAATTTCACCTTAGGCTAAATTCGATATTCCGAATCCAAAAATGAAGTCCATTTTGAAATATAAAATATATATAATTTCAAAAAGTAGGTATTACTATTCATAACGGCTAGTTTGATTGGTTATGGTGTGTTAGAACTCGGTGTTACGTACAACACACGCTATCACATTATTCAAAGAGAAGCGTACCGTAGAAGCTTGGGGTGTTACATTATACCCTCCTTCAAATAATTTCTTCCTCAAAATTTCTAGAATACTTATCAAATGAAAAGACTCAGGTGGTTCTTCATCATAAGTTCCTCAGGTTCCCACGTTGCCTCTTTCATCTTATGGTTTCTCCACAAGAATTTTAGCAGACGCGTCGTCCGGTTTCTCAGTACTTGTTCTCTCATATCAAGAATCCTAATGGGGTCTTCACAATAAGATAGATCAGGTTCCATTTATAATTCTTCATAGGTGAGTACATGCGTTGGGTCAGGAATGTATTTCCTCAACAGAGATACGTGGAACACATTGTGAACTTTGGAGAGACTTGGCGGCATTGCCAATCGGTAAGCTACAACCACAATTCGTTCTAGAATTTCGAAAGGTCCGATGTACCTGGGACTCAATTTACCTTTCCTACCAAAACATATGACTCCCTTCCATGGAGATACCTTCAGGAAAACATGATCACCGACTTGAAATTCCAAATCCTTCCTTCGATTATCGGCATAGCTCTTCTGCCTACTTTGAGCTGCTTTGATGTGATTTTGGATTACCTTCACCTTTTCCACTGTTTCCTCCACCAGTTCTAGGCCTATAAGTTTTCTCCCACCAATTTCATCCCAACAGGATGGTGTACGACATCTTTTTCCATATAACGCTTCATATGGTGCCATCTGAATACTCGAATGGAAGCTATTGTTATAGGAAAATTCTACCAGAGGTAAATATTGATCCCACATACCCTGAAAGTCAAGTGAGAAAGATCTCAACATGTCTTCTAAGGTTTGAATAGTCCGTTTTGATTGTCCGTATATCTGAGTGTGGTAATCAGTGCTCAAATTAAGTTTAGTATCCAGGGATTTCTGAAGACTTTTCCAGAATCTTGAAGTAAAACGGGGATCACGATCAGAAACAATCGATAGGGGTACTCCATGAAGTCTCACAACTTCATTAATATATAGTCTTTCTAGACATTCCAGGGGTAGATCTTATCTTATAGAAACAAAATGTGCTGACTTGGTAATATGATCAACAATAACCCATATTGCATCATTCCTTCTAGGAGTCTTTGGTAGCCCCATGACAAAGTCCATCGTAATATTGTCCCATTTCCACTCCGGTATGGGAAGAGGTTGCATGACTCCTCCAGGATGTTGCATTCCAGCTTTCACTTGTTGAAAAACCATACATCTTGACACAAAATCAGCAATCTCTCTCTTCATGTTGTCCCACCAAAAATGTTCCTTCAAATCTCTATACATTTTGGTGCTCCCAGGGTGTATAGAGAAATTGGAACTATGAGCATCATCCAGCAATTCCCTTTTTAGATTAGGTATATCGGGAACACAAATCCTCTTTCCGAATTTCAAAATTCCATTTTCATACACAAAATCTCTCAATCTCCCATCATTCACATCTTTAATCTTCTTTTGAAATACTTCATCATCGGCCTGAGAACTCTTAATCCTTTCTAGTAAAGATGGTTTGGCAACCATTTGAAAAAGAATTGATGTTTTTCCTTCCCTGGTTATTCCCATGTCCATCTTCACTAGATCCATGAAAATTGGATCCCTTTCAATTCTCATATTGTTCAAAACTCCATGGTCTTTTCTTCTCAAAGAATCTTCCACCTTGTTTGCTTTCCCCGGGTGGTAGTGTATCGTGAAATCATAATCCTTGAGTAATTCAAGCCATCTCCTTTGCCTCATGTTGAGTTCTTTTTGTGAGAAAATATTCTTCAAACTCTTGTGATCAGTATAAATCTCACATTTTTCACCATAGAGGTAGTTCCTCAATATCTTCAAAGCAAAGATCACAGCTGATAACTCGAGATCATGAGTAAGATAGTTTTGTTCATGAATTTTCAACTGTCATGATGCATAGGAAATAACCCTATCATTCTGCATAAGGACACAACCAAGTCCTCTCTTCGATGCATCACTATAAATAATGAACCCATCATTCCCCGATGGTAGAGTAAATATAAGAGCATTGACTAATATTCTCTTCAGTTCTTCGAAACATTCTTCACAATCTTTTTTCCAAACAAATTTAACCCCTTTACGTGTGATATTTGTTAATGGGTTAGCCAATTGGGAAAAATTCTGGACGAATCGTCGATAATAACCTACCAAACCAATAAAACTACGTACCTCAGATATACTCGTAGGTGCTGGCCATTCTTGGATTGCCTTGGTCTTAGAAGGATCAATAGAGATTCCATATTTAGAGACAATATGGCCAAGAAAAGAAATCTCCTGAAGCCAGAATTCACACTTGCTAAACTTCCCATATAATTCATGTCTTCTCAGAGTCTTCAAGATAATGCGCAAGTTATTTTCATGATCTTCGTAGCTTTTGGAGTATACCAAGATATCATCATTAAATACCACCAAAAATTCATCAAGATACTCCTTGAAAACTCTATTCATCAGATCCATGAATACAGAGGGTGCATTAGTCAATCCAAAAGGCATTACAGTAAACTCGTAATGCCCGTACCTGGTTCGAAATGCTGTCTTCAGAATGTATTCCTTCTTCACACATAACTGATGGTATCCTGATCGAAGGTCAATCTTTGAAAACTATTGAGCTCTATGCAGTTGGTCAAATAAATCATCAATGCGAGGTAGGGGATACTTGTTCTTTATCGTTATAGCATTTATCTCCCTGTAGTCGATACATAACCTCATAGATCCATCTTTCTTTTTAACAAAAAGAACATGGGCTCCACATGGAGAAACACTAGGGTGAATAAATCCTTTATTACTCAATTCCTCTAGTTGTTTATTTTGTTCGACTAACTCTACAGTGGCCATTCTATAAGGGGTCTTCGATATAAGCCTTGATCCAGGAATTAAATGAATGGAAAACTCAACTTCTCGTTCTGGAGGATGTCCAGGTAAATCTTCCGGAAATACATCTACAAATTCTTTCACAACAGGTACATCCTCTATTTGAACATTCCTTTCCTCACCCACAATTATTTCATTCTCTCCCTCCCCAACAATTGAATTTAGTTGAGCTACTGGGGGTGGATCTAAATAAGAATTAGGTGGTGACGATTCTGCTCTAAAGATAAGGTGTTCCTTATCATCATTATCAATAATCGTAACCTCTTTCTTATTACAATAAATCTTCACATCATAGTCTGAAATCCAGTACATACTGAGGATTATATCAAACTCAATCATAGGTATGACGATGAGATCAGCAGATAAAGAACATTTATGTTCTCTAATCGGGACTGATTCGCAAAACTTTGTTGCAATGATACTTCCCTTAGGAGTTTTAACTGACAACTCCCTTGTTAAATCAAATTGGAAATATCTAATTTTCTTAGCAAACTGGGAAGATATGAAACAATGCGATGATCCAGAATCAAATAATGCATTTTCTAAACTTGAGGAAACCATTAAATTACCTGCCACCACGTCTTTCGGAGCTTCTACCTCAGCAGTAGTGATAGCATAAGCTTGGCCTTGATCCCTTGTCCTTTCCTAAGATAAGTTCTCCTGACGCTTAGGAAATTCATTTGCATAATGCCCCATCTCCCTACAATTGTAGCACTGAACGTTGGTGGCTTCCTTCTTCCCCTTGCAATCACGAGCTTGGTGGACTTTTTCACCACACTTGTAACAGACTCTCGTTCCCTTCAAGCAAGTACCAGGGTGTTTCTTCCCACATTTACACAGGATGGATATTCAACCTTTCCCTTATTCCCCTTATTTCCATTCCTAGATTGATCAGTAGGCCTCTTCTTCTCTTGCTTTGCTTTAAAGTCATAAGGCTTAAAGAATTCCTTTTTGGTCTTGATAGCACGTGAGACAATGTCTTCGTACGAAGAAAAGGATTGTGAGACTAATGCTCGATGGAGAAATGGTTTTAACCCATCAAAGAAACGATCAATCTTACTTCTTGGGTTATGTATGTAATCTCCAACATACCTTGCTAACCTTGTAAACTTAGCCTCATACTTTGCGACATTCTCATCCTCCTTTTATCTTAGACTTAGAAATTGCCTTTCCATATATGCTCGATGGTCGTGAGGAAAGTATTTTTCTAAAAACAGTTCATTAAACTACCTCCATTTCATATTTGATACTTCATCATCTTCCTTCGTGTTTTGAATCAATGACCACCATTGATTAGCATCTCCAGTGAGGCGGTAAACTGCCATGATAACTTTTTCCCTTTCACTACTCCCCAAAGCCTGAAATATTTTCTCTAGGGAATTTATCCATTGCTCAGCTGCTAAGGGATTTGTACTCCCATTGAACGTTGGTGGTTGTTGCCTCATGAATCGATCTAACATTGATCCTCCACACTGCGGATCAGGGTGCTCCATACGGGTAAGGTTATTATTCATAACCTGAGTGAGTTGTCCCAGTATGGTGATTAGCTGATCTGCACCAGTTGCATCACCGGCTCCACTATAATTATCTTGAGTAGGAGGGCAATACCTACATGGAGTGCATGCATTGATACGGTTACCATTTCTTCGACTAGGTGCCATTTCTAAACAATGGCATAAACAAGATCAGTTTATGAATCAAAATACATAATTCCATACTTATAAAACACTTAACATAAATTGAACTATTTATGGATATAATCTATAATCATAAAAATGTTTTCTTTGAGAAATTATATACTCATAAACCCTTAATAATGATTTGTAAATAAAATGAGAGTTATCCTCAGCATATCCCCCAGGAGTGTCGTAACCAAGAGTGCAGCATGGCCCGTTGTCGTGAACCAGTTCCCGTTCGAGTCTAGATCAAAGCAGTGTTTTCGGGTTTTACCCCTAGGTACATCTGTGCCAGAGCCGCCTCTACCTGCTCGTATCCAGAAAGGGATGTATTGCTCAGAATACTCACAAAATCTCTACAATACCAAAATTCTAGGAAGTTCTTCAATACTAATCCTCAAAGTTCATCTTAGGTCTACGTGCTTTAATCAGAGTTTATCTAAATCTAGATTACAAGGTTTGTACTAAACTTCCTCTGATACCAACTATAATGCCCCGACCCCAATTACCTAGAGTCGGTGAATTATTACATAACATTGGCATGATCACAAGAAATATCAAATCTCGAAAGACCGATTGGTTTAGTAGCCTTGGAAACACTAGATATATTCATAAAGTTTTGCATTACATCATAAAGTGAAAAAATACTACAACAACATAATGTCTCCATAGTCCACACTATTATCACTTTATAATATCCCTGCAGGTCATTCATAACGTACTTATTCACATCCTGGGAAAAATAAAACATAGAAAAGGGGTGAGCTCAAATGCCCAGTAAGGATAACAATATAGCGGAAACTTTCAAAAATAAGCATAAACATTTAGGTCAATGAATTTCTAAAACAAAAGCCTTTTAAACTTGAACTTCAACATAGTATGGCAAAAGTAAAATGAAATAATTACATTTAATTATTCACATGGATATTCTACTAATCGAATAATCACATGCAATATCAATAACCACTTTCATAATGATGGAATGCATAATGCCAGACTATCATAACCACATAGCCAAGGCCTTGTTCCAAGACTACAAATAAGATTTTTCCAAGGCCTTGTGCCAAGACACTAGTTTGTCTTATGAGACCTACTGATGCATCGAGGAGCTATAGCGGGCTCCACCCATCACATATTAAGTCCAATGCATTCCCATATGAAAAGGTTTAAACATAATATAAACATTCGTATTAAAAATAGCATACGAAATGTCAATACTTTCACCATAAACCATGAATGGTATAAAAATAGCACATCCACGGTCAAACAAATCACAAAACCTTCAATACAATATAGAAGTTTTGTATCATAATAAATCAACATCAAATAAGCGTAAAATCCATCAAAGGATGTTGACATAGATGAAATTAAAACTCTTTTTAGAGAAATATCTCTTTCTATTTTGAAATCATTTAAGAGTCATATATTTATAAAATAAAACATTTTCTTTGAAAATATTCTTATAAGCTTGTAAGGGAATCTTCGACGATTTTATAATGGCGGAAAATAGCCGCGCCCGCCGTATAAGTTAAAAAAAACATACTTACCTTAATTTTGTTGAAAAGGTTAAAAAGCATCTTGTTTGGAAAACGACGGAAAGATTCCTTTATAAACCACTTATAAAAGTCAAAAAGGGTATAAATGAATTTAACTCATATTCTAGTAAATAGTAAAAATGTTTTGAAATACATTTTTAAGAAACATGGATGTGGATGATAAAGAGATCCCAGTAGATTATTACGTATAAAAAACCTCGGATAATGAAGAGATTGTGAAATAAACCTTACCTTGTACTTTTCCTTGGTTAGGGTAGGTTAAACTACTTTATAATAGTGTAATAATTTTTATTAAATTATACAAGAATCATATACATTCATATGATATCATATATGATCTTTTAACATTGCTTTGTTAATAATATCTTAGTATTATCGTTGTTTCGGGTGTTAACTTACTTGTTTTCTTTTATATGTTTTGTTATGTAAGCCATGTTTGTAATGGATAGGTTGTATCTTAATAATATATAGAATGATATCAAGTCCTTATATACTATTATTAACCATCAAATGAGACTTATACTTGAATGGATACGATGGAGAATGAATCTCATCGCGTTCGTGGAGACGGTAGTCCGTACGTACGCACGAGCGACAATATCATTCTTTTGATATTAAAATAATATATAAATGGATGTTATATCATATATAAAGAATAATTAACATGTTATATTTATTATTTACATGAGTTACACATCATTATTATACCCATCCAAATAATAATATATTGAAAAACAATTACACCACGACGTGGAGACGGTAAGCCGTACATATGCACGTATGGTGAAATGTTATTCAAAGGGTGGATAGAATACTGATTATGGTTGTAACATATTTATAATAACATCACAGTATATATATGATACTGGAGTTATTATTTTAAAATTGTAACAACAAAGGAAGAAGAAGTGGAAGAAGAAAGGAACTTGGAAAAGGGTGGTGAAATCATTACCTCTTCTTCGGGTTCTTCCTTTTGATTTGATCAAAAGGTCTTCTTAAGTTGGATTTCTGATCAAAATAATTCCTCTAGGTTGTAGTGAGGGAAGTTGGGAGATTATTTGGGCAGAGTTTGTCCGAACAAAAAGGCTTTGAAGGTGTGAATAAATGAGAAGGACGGGTGCCCTTTTATAAGAGGGGTGAGAGGCACCTTTGGAAAAGCTAGAAATATTAGTTTATAATAGATTCATATTCGGTTTATAATGCCTACAAAGTTGAGTATTAAAAGGTTAAGGTGGGGATAGGTCTAAAACCATTCAAATAATAGAATTTAGATAGGTTTGGGTTACTATATTAACCTTATATTTTAGTTTTAACTCATAGTTAATTAGTTTGACATTTACCTTGTCACTTTGTATTATTATATTATATAGTTAATAAACTTACTATATACATACAAGAGACCCCCAAGTGGTCCATTAATGATATACCTATCATTATATATGTCTCTTTTCTGAACCTTAGATTTTTAAGAATTTAATATCAATTAATAATATAATATTTGTTTTAAAAACTCTTTTATGTCAATTTTTACACTATTCAATAGTTGATTTTTGTGAAACTCATAACATAATTATTACTTAGAAAAAAGTTAATTAAATCAATCCTAATATGTAATATTATCCTATAAAATTAGTTTAATTCATTAAAAGTCTTAAATTATATTTATTTGGGTATTTATAATATTAATTAATATAAATTTTCACTATTATGGTAATTACTGCATCATCATTGTGTCATAAATAACATAAATTATATAATCTCTAAAAATTATAAATAAAATATCATTATGTAGGAAATCGTTTTATCGTTCTAATGAATATTTAAAATATAAAATCCAACATATATAACCCTATGTAAAAATTGTTTTTCTAAAAGATATATGCTTGTGTCATTTTTGTATTCATTTTAACTTAATTAAAATAAAGTGTCCCTATCACCTAAAAGTGGCACCATGGGGTCCCCAAATCTACCAAAAGATGCCTATGGTCGAACATGTATCAACCAATAAGGTTAGGAAACGTTTTAGGGTAATTTTGTATTATTATAATATTATTTATTAACCCTTATTTACCGGATTTACCCTTAACCATGGTAAATAAAATATTTACCGCAGTAATTATTCAAAATGTCTAAAAATAAATGTTACCTATTTACACAATTTGAACATCCTGATTCCAAATATGGAATCCATTTTTCCAAATTCAAAACACAGAAGTGGCAGAAATTAATTTAAAATTAATTCTCATTGTTAAAACAAAAAGCGTGTTTTTAAGAGATAATAACTATCAAAAGATTAACACTTGTTTATGTCCGGTTTAATTGTAAAATTATGTCCAATGACCAAAATTGTATTAAATGGTAAAAATATATTCTAAATATACTTTAAAACCTCTAAAATTAATAATTTATCACTATTAATTATTTTGATTAAAAAAGTTGTTTTTAATTAAAATTTAGTAATTTTCACTATTCATCAAAATATTAAAGTTATCCGAAAAGTACCAAAATTTCACCTTAGGATAAATTCGATATTCCGAATCCAAAAATGAAGTCCATTTTAAAATATAAAATATATATAATTTCAAAAAGTAGGTATTACTATTCATAAGGGCTAGTTTGATTGGTTATGGTGTGTTAGAACTCGGTGTTGCGTACAACACACGTTATCACATTATTCAAAGAGAATCATACCGTTGAAGCTTGGGGTGTTACACTTCAAGTATCCCATATTCAAAGAAGTATATACTGATTGAGGAAATACATTAATTGATGCACCTAAATCGCAAAAAGAATTAGAGAAATTTAATGAACCAATGGTGCATAGAATAGAAAACGTCCCTGGATCTTGACATTTAGTTGGTAATTGTGGTGTGATAAGGGATGAGACGCTTCTTCCCAAATTGATCCTCTCATTCCCTTTAAGTATCCTTTTCTTGGTTCAAAGATCCTTAAAAAACATCGCATACTTTGGAATATTTTTGAGTGCTTCAAGTAGAGGTATGTTGATTTCCACTTTCTGGAAGGTGTCCAGAATTTCTTTTTGCAGTGCTTCTTCTTGTAACCTCTTTGATTCAATCATCCTTGATGGAAATGGTGGTGGTATATCGTTCTTCTCCCTTTTTTCCTTTAAAATGGTGTTTCTTGTTTCTTCCTTCTTGGCCTATCATTATCATCCTCCTCTTTCTTATCTTCTTCCTGATGCACTTTCATAGAATTTTCATCATTTATAACTTCATTCTCACCTAGATAAGTTTTTCTTGTTTCAGGTTCAATGGTGGATGGTGGTTGTAGTTCTTTTCCACTTCTTGTAGTTATAATACTAACATTCTATTTTTGGTTTGGGACTGTTTGGGAAGGGAGTTTACTTGGATTTTTGGTCAGAAAGTCCATGAGACTTTCAAACTTGTTGGACAAATCTTTAACAGTGTCTTTCAGTCCTTCAAAATCATATTTTTGTTGGTTTTGAATTGGAGGTTGTGAAATGGTGTATGGTTTCTCATAGGGTCTTTGGAGATTGGTTGGTTTTTGGTAAGAAGGCTGGTTATAAGATGGTTTTTGTTGAAATGGTGGTGGATTCTGGAATTGATTTTGGAATGGTGGTTGGTTTTGAAACTGGTTTTTGTATGGGGGTCTACCTTGATTATGCTGATTTCCAAAGCAATATTAGACTTGGTTAGGATCTCTCCATCCTTGATTTTTTTGGAACTGTCTTGGATGAAAGGCTGATACACATGTTTCCATTCCCTGTATTTCAGAACATTGGTCAGTAAAATGATCAGGTGATGAGCATAAACCACATACCCTAGCTGGTGCTTGTTGGTCACTAACTTGCTTCAAGGCCATCTCCCTCACCATACTAGTTAGCACTTCAATCTTAGTATCTAATAAGGGTAATGGATGAGAAGTGTGTACCCCCTGAATACCTCTTGTTCCAATACCTCTTGTTCCAAATTGTTATGAGTTTTGGGAAATCTTCTCTATCAAGCCCGTGGCTTCTTCTAGTGACTTGTCAATCAGGGAACCTCCAGATGATGCATCAAGAAGTTTTCTATCATTGTACAGTAGTCCTTGATAGAATAATACAAGAAAGTGGTGTTCCTCAATGGCTTGATGCGGATAGCAGGAACATAGCTTCTTAAATCTCTCCCAGTACTTGTAAATGGTTTCTCCAGATGATTGTCCTATGGCGTAGATTTTCTTTCCGAATGGCTGTGCTTCTAGAGGTGGGGAAGAATATTTGCATGAAAAATCTTACCAGGTCATTCCAGTCATGTACATCTCCTAGATGTAGGCTGTACAACCATTCTTTAGCAGTTCCATCCAATGAAAACGGAAATTCCTTCCACTTTTCCTGCTCCTCGGTAATTCCATGGGGTCTGAAAGTTGAGAAAACATGTGTGAACTCTTTAATGTGTTTGTTTGGATCTTCACCTTCCAAACCATGAAACTTTGGAAGCAAAGGAATCATGTTAGATTTCATTTCAAAATCATTTTGTAACACTGTCATGGAAATTTGATTGTTTTGATTAAGGAATTGTGGTGCACAGAGGTCTCTAAGAGTTAGGTTTTGATTTTCAGCCATGATGACAGGCTCAGAGTGAATACTTGAAGTTTCACTTGAGTATGCAAGGGGAACTTACTCAAATTCAGATTCCAAATTAATTTTTCTAATTCTATTCAACAAGGTTCTTTCAATTTCAGGATCTGTGAGTGAAGGTTCGGTTTTTGAGGTTCGATTCATGCAATTTTAAAGAGAAAAGATGAAAAAAAAAGAGAAAAGAAAAGAAAAGAAATGTTGGCGCTACCTCCCCGGCAACGGCGCCAGGTTTTGACACGTGCCTGTCGTGGGGTGTGGAAAAAACAAATATAACCTATGTTAAAATGTATTATAGTGGATTACCTAGGTTGTCTCCAGAGAGGAGTGTACAACAATTAAGCTGTCACCTTAAAATAGAAAGAAGTGAGGTTGCTTTTTTAGAAATTGTTTGATTTAGAAAATACAAGAAAGAAACTAAATAAAGTAAATTAATTAAGTGAAAGTTTTGAAAAAAATTGAAAAATGATGTGATTAAAATCAGTGATATGAAATGGTGATCAGGTTAGGGTCAGTTTTCCAATTGTAATTCTATCATTGTTAATTTTACCCAATTCTCCTTTGCTAAATCGTTAAGAGTGAGAATCCAAAATCGTTTCTTCTCACTCCCTTGGTCAATTAAAAAAATGTGAGAATAAACCATAATAAAATCTTAGGTTGGTCTAATCTCCTTCCAAAGTGTAATAGAGTTGTAGAAAATACCCCCAATTATCTTAGGCAATTCCCAATCGGGTCTTGTTTATCCCAAGTAATCAAGAACATTCACTACTCCTCACACACGTACCGGTGATCACCGAGTACTTCACCACTAAGTCCTGGTATATTAAATCGTTTATAAACCAGAACCTAGTAGAGGGAGATATTGATCATTGACCAAATATAAATGAACAACATAATCTAAAATCAGATAAAATCGTATATGATAATAAAATCTGTTATAGGAAATTGAAACTGATTCACAGAAGAGAAGATGATTTTAAAACATTAAGATAAGGAACTCATCAAATACTACATGGAAAACCTCTCCTTACCCAATAACTCTGAAGTTTACCCCACCATGGTAAGGGTAATTGTGACTAAGGGGAAAGAAGAACACATTACAAGACTAAGAAGTGTAAAACAAAGAAAAGAAAGAACAAAAATTTGATCCTCCAGAATCTGTCCTCCAGAAATTTTCCTCTGTTCTGTCCACCAGACAGATGAAAATCACTAAGGTCCCTTCTTATAGAATGTTGGAAATGAAGTTTTCTATCGACCCTAAAAATTTTAGAGTCTTTGGACAGGTTTAAAGAAAGATATGGCCTAATAAATTACCATTACCTTTCTGGACGCCAAACACTGTTTCGCCCACTCCACGTGGATGCGCCAAAAGGATGCATTAATGAGCTCAATAATTTATGAAATTTAATGTGAACCGTCCTTTTGAAGTCCTCTATCGACAACAGCTAGAATCACCTCATTATAAAATCATCTGAAGGAGATATTCCATATTTAATGAAGTGGGTTCCATTCTGCATTCCAAACTGATTTCTCCACTTGATTGAATTTTCTGTACCATTGGGTTTTGAATTGGGTCTTGGTCCAGAAGGAACATTTTAATCCCACAAGTATAGGAATCCTAAAAAAAATATTAAATTCAATTAGACCCATATTATAAAAGTTATTCCAGAAAAATAGAAGGTATATAAAACTGACAATTTTACAGAATTACCCCATTTTCATATTTAAGCCCAAAATACACCAAAAAAACATAAATGATGCAAATACACTCACATTGAATAATTGGGAGAGATTAAATCATTGAAAAACATATAAATAATAATGAAAATATTAACAGAGGTCCCTTCTTATAGAATTTTCGAAATGAAGTTTTCTATCAACCCTCAAAATTTGAGAGTCATTGGATAGGTGTAAAGAAAGATATGGCCGAATCAATGACCATTACTTTTCTGGCCGCCAAACATTGTTTCGCCCACTCCACGTGGATGCGCCAAAAGGATGCATTAATGAGATCAATAATTTATGAAATTTAATTTAACCGTCCTTTTGAAGTCCTCTGTCGACACCAGCTAGAATCACCTCATTCTAAGATCGGCTGAAGGAGATATTTCATATTTAATGAAGTGGGGTCCATTCTGCCTTCCAAACTAATTTCTCAACTTTATTGAATTTTAGGTACCATTGGGTTTCGAATTGGGTCTTGGTCCAGAAGGAACGTTTTAAGCCCACATGTATAGGAATCTTACAAAGAAATATTCACTTCAATTGGACCCATATTATAAAAGTTATGCCCGAAAAACAGAAGCTATATAAAACTGACAATTTTACAGAATTACCCCATTTTCACATTTAAGCCCAAAATACACCAAAAACACATAAATGATGCAAATACACTCACATTGAATAATTGGGAGGGATTAAATCATTGAAAAACATATAAATAATAATGAAAATATTAACTCTATCATATTACCACCATTGACCAATATGACTTTGTGAATGTCGTCACTTTCAACATTCCATACACTGATCAAGATATAAATAGAATGGGTTGTAACATGGAAGACATACACTAAGAGGAGGGTGATTTGGATGCACCAAATGTGGTTGCGCGCAGTCAGAACCAAAGAATTCTTTCAAATTTGGCACCACCAAATAATGAGTTTTTTCCTCCTCGGTGGAATATTGGAAAAGGTAAAGGTATAGATGAAACCACATCTTAGTTGAAATCCATTGAAGAATAGATGTCACAATATAAGAGTGAAATATGATCTCTCTAGCAACTCAATGAGGAGATACTCAAAGGAAACATTCTCACTGGGTATCATATCCATATAGTGATGAAGATTATACCTCTTATGTATGATCTTCTAGAAAGAGATATATTTTAATATTAGATTTTCTCCAAATCTAAGACGTCAGACCATATATATGAGGAATCCAAAAATTATTGGGACTTCCATCCATTATGGTGAGAACCTCTCCTTCTCTAGGTTAATTATTTAGTCATAGGACGAATCTGGATATGTGGGATATGAAAGTGGGACCACCTCATCATCCCCCACATGATTTGTTCTCATAGGAGGTGGCTCAAACAACAATACCACCAAATACACTTACCAACATTGAATCCCTGGATAATCGAATGGAATCGATGGAGGGGAGACGTGCACCAATGCATCCTAAAAGGAATCCATATCCAAAATGGGTGGATGATACTCCACCCCACCCAACATCAGCAACCCTAAATTTTCTACCTTTGACAGTGCAGGAGACCCTGAGAAACATCTCACATGCTTTTTATACTAATGTGGGATAATTATGGGTCCTCAAGATCAATAGGAGGTAGAAAAGCTGAGGGTATTAATACAAACTCTAATAGGTCCAACCTTTGTTTGGTATAGCAGTCTGTCAATGGGATCTATTACAGGATGGGAAGACCTTCGTCATTAGTTACTTTATACGTTCAGTTCAACACTGAGGAAGACAATGATTGTCAATCTAACAAACTGCATGTAGTGTGAGAAGGATAGGTTTTCTGAATTCAAATCAAGGTGTAAGGTTTTGACCTATTCAATCAACATCCCTCTATCACGGGAGAAACTGATGGAAATCAATGTTCAAAATCTCATGGATGAGTTGCAGATTCCCTCAATCACTATGAAGTATCTAGGTGGATTCAAAGAGTTCATTGAAATAGAGAAACGTCTTGAAGAGGCTATTTAGATAACATAATCCAAGTCTCATCTCATGTCAACATCATAGGGGAAATCCAAGCAGATTAGAAGCTATATCTATCACTCTCAATCCTCCCATAAATATTTAAAATGAATTTAGGGTCACCAAGGATTTGGGAAATGGGTGAAAAAATCTTACTCATTATTAAATGAAAAATCCTCAGGAAACTTCTTGTAATCCATGGATAATAAACTCCTTATGCATATACATCCCAGGATGCCTGATGAAGTCAACCACACTAACCGTCCCGATTACTACCCTTACCATAGACGGCAGGGTCATAATATCCGGAATTGTTTCATTTTCAAGGACATCCTTCAAGGCATGTTTGACTCTGGACAGGTGATGCTTAGTAATTCTTCATAGCAGATGGCTTGCATAACCATTGTATGGTCAGAAGAAGAGGTAGGATGGATGAAATATCTGACCTGACAAGTGCAAAATTATGAAAACAAGATGAATCAAAAAATAAATGATCGAGCTCATGGTTCTTTTAAAGTATAGTTTCACAAACTCGCAATAGCTCGACCACCCAAGTAGGAAGATACATAAGAGGAAGAAACATATTCTTCTCTAAATCATTCTCTCACCCTTAAGGATTTCTTCCCTATGACATTTGAATCATGGGAACCATCCCACCAAACTAAATCTTCATCGTATAAAGATCTCATATTTGGTACTGTCGACATAATACACTTGACGAACCACTTTTCCGATGATGATTATTCCCTGGAATATGGTTTTCTCACATATAACAGGGGAATGGGAGGTCGTTTTCACTAGATCTGAGGATACATGGGATAACTAGAATGTGGTCGGACTCAATATCTATGTCTTATCCCCATAGAGGACATATATGTGGTCGAGACTCATGGGAATGAACTTCACCATGCACAAAGGAGGTGAGGAGGTGCCTTAGAGCCCTCCAACAGTCGGTATCACCTGACTGTCTTATATTAAAGCTAAGAGCTGGTTAAATTTGATCAACCTAGGAAACATGAAAGGATAGTTCATCCTACACCACTAGTAGCAGATACCCCCTCAACCTCAGCACAAGCCCTGAGTCAATCGACCTTAGCTGATTCAACTCCTAATCATCATGCTCCATCCCTTGACCCACATGCCTAGGTGTATCCCCACATCGGTAAGAGCCAGACTCTGCATTCTAAAATAGATATCTAGAATTCCATCCATTCTCTCAATCCTTGATGAACTTCTCCTTTCAAAAAAAAACTATGGGAGGAACTAGTTAAATCCCCCTAGAGCCCATAGTAATTTGAGGTATAGGTCACTACAACCAAGGTCTATCAAGTAGAGACAATGTCCTTAGGATTTCATGTAGTCATTTCACCCACCAATCATGATCAAGAGGAGGCCATCCAAGGGAACATCAGGATCTTATAATTTTTTTCTAAGACTCGATAATGTCAATGTCCAAAGTGTGTTGATTGATAATGGATTTGAGATAAATATCATCTCATTTTGATACCTACATAATTTTGGGAATGGAGAAGAGGAATTATCCCCTACAAAGATAACCATCCATGGGTATGATAAGCATGAGAAAAGGCTCCTTGGGAAATTAAAGATGGAGACCTGATTTGTGGAGCTCACATATGATGTCGAGTTCATGGTTATGAAGAAAGACACTGCATATAATGTTATTCTTGGGATTCCTTGGCTTCATACCCACTCGGTGGTACCATTGACATTCCATAAATTTCTGCAGTACCCCATCAATGGATAGGTTAGTATACTACATGGTGAAAAATCCCCCTTCTAGACTTGCAGATCCATATATGCTGAAGAAGAATTCTATAATAATGGATGTGAACAACCAATGATGGACAATGATATATAGGTTACAACTCCCAATGGCTTAGGGACTACCCATGAAAATACCTGGAGAATGCTTGATGATGATAATGTGCTCCCCATAAACATGGATAAAGTAGATGATCCAATTCTAGAGGTCCAACTTCTCCTATCCTTGCCGACAACCAAATATGGAATCTTCCTGTAGTAACTCGGATGGTAAGAGATGATGATGGCCTACCTTACCCTGATAGAGACATAGTGGCCCCTAGATTTCCATCCTCACCGAAAGATGTCTCCATGGACTCAGAAATGGAAGAAGATAAAGAATATCGTTGGAAATCCCCTCCAAAATTCAAGGAAGGTGTTTCCACCTTAATAGATGAGATTAGGTAGATAAAATTAGGGATATAATAAGATCCACGGCCTAATCTGATTATCATTGTCATGTCCCCAAAAGAGAAAGATATGTACATTTATTTTCTAATGAAACACCAATATTTGTTTTCCTAGAATTATAAAGAAATGATGGTATTGAATCCAGATATGGTTATGCACGATCTAGGACCACCTAATGATCACCGAGGCTTTAAGCAGGCATCCAATATAATGCACCCCTCGCATGCCACCAATGTAGAGGTAGAATTTTACAAATTGATCAAAGACAATTTCATCCGGGAAGTGTAGTACCCAAGATGAGTCGCCAACATCATTCTCATCAAGAAAAAGAATCATAAGATTATGTTATTCATTTACTTTAGATACCTTAAATTTTTTTTACTGAAGGATGATTTCCCATTGTCTATCACAAAACTCTTGATCAATGCAACTGCTGGATTCCAAGACATTTCTTTCATGGAAGGGTACTCGGGGTAGAATCAGATCAAAATGGTCCCTGAGGATGAAGGAGATACTACCTTTAGGGAACCTCATGGGATATTCTACTACCTGTTCATAACCATTGGATTAAATGATGTTATATCCACATATCATCTTTCCATTAATCTCATATTTAATCCATTATTGGGAAGGATATCTGAGTGTTATGTTGATGGAATGGTCGTTAAATCCTGAGAGCGATGCGATCACTCCATGGATCTCTGTGCAATCTTGGACAACCTACAACCACAAAGTCTAAAGATGAATATACTAAAGTGTTCTTCTGGGGTGACATAGAGAATGTTCATTGGAATTATGGTACTCCACCACATCATTTTGGTCCACCCAGAGAAGACCAGTGATATCTTAGCAATGTCACCCCCATGAAATATCAAAAAATTGAGGGGAATCCAAGGGCACCTCACCTACATTCGGTGATTCATAGCCAACATGGATGAAAAATATCTCCCCTTCATGAGGCTAATGAAGAATAGATTCTCCTACAAATGGGACAATGAATGTCAAAAATCCTTCAAAAGTCTCAAATAGTTCTTTCAGCACCCACTAGTTTTGAGGACTCTAGTGTAAGGGAGGCCACTCATCTTATATGTGGTAACTATATAACTCTCATTGGAATCCCTCTTCACACAAATGAACTATTTGAAAAGTGATAATAGTTCATACTACCTCATCTGGACCATGATAGGTATTGATACATGATGTTATGATGTCGAAAAGATCTACATTGCACTCATTTTCACAGTGAAAAAGGTGAGGCATTACGTGAATCACCATGAAGTCCACTTGGTCTCTCATAATGACCTGCTCAAGTACATCCTTTTCCACCCTATGTTGACTGGTCACTTGGCTAGATGGGTGTTCATTTTGTAGTAATAGGACATCCATTTCACATCCCATAATTTAGTGAAAGGGAAATCCTTGGCTCAATTCCTGGAAGCACATACTTCCTTGTAAAATACACTAGAGGACATCGAGCTCCATAATGAAGAAGTATTTTATGCTCGTGACACTCTATGAACCTGGGAGATGTATTTTGATGGAGCCAACGGGAGTCCTGTCAGCACAAGGATGGAAAACTTGAAGCTTATTTGGTTTGGTCTAGAGATTGTATTCATCTCCCCAAATAGATCGTTTTTCCTACACTTTCTTGTTGTTCTAAGGCTGCAAAAAAAATGAGGTTAAGTACCAAGCTCTCATAGCTAGATTTAAACTCTCCCTACAGCTGCACATCACATACCTGAATATTAAAGGGGACATAGAACTATTTATAAAGAAAAAATGGTGAATATTCCATCAAGAAGGAATATTTTTCCCCTATTACTAGATATGTTATGGGATTTATGGAAGAATTACCTCTTTATCCTAGACTGAATTATGTTCCCTGATCACAAAATGCTCGAGTTGATCCACTAGCTAACATAGCCTCCATCTTATTTGGCCATGATCAAGAGGAATCCACCTTCTATATTACTCTTTGAAGAATGATCTTGCCGATCATGGTGTTTGATATGGAAGATATGAATAAGGTTAGCACCTCCCTAGAATGCGATGAACCATTGACCACCCCTAGATGGATGGATCCCATAATAGGATATATTTGAGATGGGAATATCTTGATAGAATGAGCTAGAATGGAATAGATACAGTGTTGGGAAGTGAACATCACTCTATAGGATGTTATGAATGATTAGAGAGTCCTCTACAAGTGAGGTTTTGATGGAATCCTCCTCAGGTGTGTAATATAAGGAGATGTTCTCACCGTCACGGAGGAATCCCATGCAGGCTCTTACAGTTCCTATCAATCTAGAACCCGACTCTCCCATCAAATCAAGAGGTTAGAATATTACTAGAAAACCATGATATAGGATTTTGTGGAATTCACCATGAAATTTAATGCATTCTAGATTCATGAAAACTTCATCCATAATCCAACATAATTGATGCACATGGCTAGATATTCCTAGAAATATTCCATTTGGGGAATGGATATTGTGGGGATATATCCCCCAACCATAGTTAAGCAGTTCAAGTATATCCTTATAGCTACCAACTTCTTTTCCAGGTGGTCTGATGTGATACCCCTTAAGTAAGTTGGGATGAAGATTATCATCAACTTCCTAAAGTACCATATCATCACAAGGTTTGGATTCCCTCACACAATATTGACATATAATGACACCAACTTCTGTTCCATTGAGTAGAGTAATCTATACCAGGAGTATAATATCGAGTCCAATCACTCATATCACTATCATGATGTAGCCAATAGATAGATAGAGGCCTTCAATAATAATATATCAAATATAATTCAGAAGATGGTAAACAAGGATAAGATGTCTTGGCCGGAAAATATCCTCTATTCTTTATGGTCCCACCGTACCACCACGTCTACAACTACATAGAAATATCCATATTCACTGGTGTACATGACTGGGGTGGTGTGACCCGTAGACTTCCATCTGTCATCACACTGAATCGTCATTTGTGGAAAACTCTCATATGATGAACAATAAAAAAACTACTAGAAAAGTTGGAATAGATGGATGAGAAGTGGTTGTGCACAGGGCACAACCATGAGGTCCACCAGAATCAGATTTCACGAGCCTTCAATAATTTTTTTCCACCACTCATTCTATCAGGTATAATTAGTGTTGGATCTCATAACTCTAATGATACTGGCCCCTAAAATTGGAGCCCAAGTGGGATGGACCTTATGTCATGCATATGGTATATCATAATGGATCCTATTCTCTGGCCACCATGGATGGGGTGCATGTCACACCACCCACCAATGTGAGAGTCCTTAAAAAATATTTTTCATTGCTACCAGTAATAGGGTGACCACATCGGTGTAAGTCCCATCACTCATCATCACTACATGACAATAAATTTCATGGAATGTCTCGTCCTAACCCCATGATGTTAAACTTTATGGGGGTCTTCCTTACTGTATGATGTTAAACTGCACAGTTCTTCAAGAACTATGAATGGATTGATTCCTATCACCACATGATACGTATTGATTCCCAAATGCCTAATTCTAGACCTATCCATAGGATTATCTTCCTCTCACAACAAGATATCCAATTTCCTTAACACATGACATAAAACTTCATGGATCTATAGCTTCCCCTTTCAATTCACATCGAGCCACCCATGTCCTCACAACATGATGTTAAACTGCACAGTTCTTCTTGAACTATGTACGACATGATTCTCATTTCCATGGGGATAGGTCATTATGAGTTTATTCCATGTCTTAGTCGAGCCCCTATATAGTGAAAAATACCATTGTTTCACCCCTTTTTAACTATTCACTATAGGAAGAATCATTCCATTCCTTTTTTTCTCACACTAAGAATAGATCATGTGAGATTAGGAATTATGGAATGGACTTACCCTCAAAATAAATACATAGAGGAGCATAATGGATCCATTACAGCCTTGAATGCAAGACCATAAAAGGAAGACTATGATTCCTCACCACATGATGTTAAACTGCACAGTTGACGTCCTTACTACATGACGTTCAGTTGAATGATTATCTCTAAACTATGTATGGTTTTATTCTTATTATCATGATATATATAGTGATGCCAATACTTCCTCTTCTAGATCCAACTGTGATGTTCCCCCCAATTCATGTCAGTCCTCTTTCATCCTTACTGTATGATGTTAAACTGCATGGAACTTACAGAACTATGTGTGGTTTGATTCTCATTTTCATCAGATACATAGTGATGAAAAACCTCCATACTTAGGCCCAAAAGAGAAATTCCCATTCAATCACATCCCCACTACATGATGATAAACACCGTGGAAATATTTCCTCACTGCTTGATGTTAAACGGCACAGAAATACATCCTAACCACATGATTTTAAACTACATGGAATTACGTCCTTACCACATGAAATTTAACTAAATGGAAATAAATCCTCACCACATGAATATAAAATTCATGAAAATATGTCCTCACTGGATTATGAAAAACTACACGAAAATACTTCCTTACCATATGATGTTAAACTGGATTGAAATACGTCCTTACCATATGATGTTAAACTGTGCAAAGAAGAAAGTCCCTAGTACATGATGATAAACTATGAAGACTATCTCCCACTTTTAATTCCTTATCAAAGAACCAGAAGAGACTTAGCTTGTTCAACCATAGTACAGGGTTCTTCCACAATCCTTTAAGACCACTTCAACCCATATACCAAACTTCATGTCTGGAGCATCCCAGGTCATCGTCAACCATCCATGGCCCTTGGAATGGATATATGGATTCAAGAACCCATTACTTGGCTATGCATACATGTACCTAACTCCTACATATGAAACTATGACTGCCAACCAAATGTGTAACTCTGAAAAAGGGGATTCTAATTCACATGAGCATTGACATCATCACGGAAACTCCCAACACCTAAGTGTGTCTGAACTACTCCTCACATGGTTGTCCCACATCATTACCCATCATCTAAGAAACTCAAGTTCTGACTTATTAAATCTTCAAATTTCTCTGAAAATATATGTTGGATTACTCTTAACCCTAGGTATCCTAATTAGGATCTAGTGTAACATCATTCATACTCGGTCCATGAAAGTCACGACCATAAATTTTATGGGATATAGTAAAATATATAAGGCCTTAAATTCTAGCCTATAGTGGTCCAAATTGTAAGACGCTAAACTTCTAAAAAAAGAGACACAAAACTCATAAGGCTGAAAACCCATAAAGGATGACCTGAGCAAAGATCAATTCTCTTCCCACCAAATAGTAGGGCGTAAACATTAAGTTCATAAAGATGATAAGTTCTATAGCCCTGGTAAAATCCAATTTATTCATGTTGTACCCACTTGTCCAAGAAAAAGTTAGGACAATGCTCATCACATCACCTCACCGTGAAAATATGTTCACTAGGTGGTGGCACATATTTTAGGGTACTCAAACCCTCCTTGTATTTTAAATCTTCTACAAAACATACTTCATGATTTGGGTTATATCGAATCATCATAACCTTCTATATCCCTTGTAAAATATATTCATCTTCATGGACCCTTTTCCTGAATATGGATACATGCCCATGGCTCTTTCATATGCGCATGTGGCAATCAACAAAATGCATCACTCTGAAAAAGTTCATTTTGTTTCTCAGGAACATTGACATAATCACCACAACACTAAGCATATTATTATGTCTGAACCACTCCTTTTATGTCTTCCCATGTCATTTTCGTAACTTGATCACTCTGGATCATGATTTATAGTCCCCACACTAAACTATCCAAGTATATTTGATATCTTCGATGTTACATTACCATTTTTTGTACCCTTACTTAGGTATGGACTATGACACATCATTCCCTATGCTTTGATCTCCATGACTCATGATTCAAAATCGTAGGTTTTAGATATCGATATTCACATCAAGAGCTAAAGTGACCTAGGGTTCCAGAACCATTCTTGGATAGCTTTCTTCCCATATCCAACTTCATTATCTAGAAATTTTAGTCTTTGTAAATATTTTATAGCCCTCAGAGAGAAGTGAAGATCGTATTTTGTTTGGCATGATACCAACACATAAAGGCCATAAACCTGGCATATTCTCCTATCCAGAAAGGATATTCAATCCCTGTGAGACTTTTCAATGCCATGGCGGAACATGGACTTTCAGAATATCATGGGGCATAATCGTCCTTTATGCACTATCTCATATTCATGGACCCAAGAATTTTGGATATGATTTACATAATCAATACTCCAACAATCTAGGTGGATGTAGTATCCCTAGTATCTCACCCTCACCAATATTACCACCATGAATGTTCCCTAGCCCTGAGAAAAGATATCTAGCTTTAAGGATCCTTTTCTTGAATATTCACATGTACCCATGGATCCTGCATATGTTCCTATGGACATCAACAAAATTCTTCACTCTGAGAAAGGAAATTTTGATCCTCATGAGACTCAGCAACATCACAATAGGATATAGAACCTCACAGTTCTTTGGTCCTTTCCTAGCATGACTGTACCATATTCCTTGATCATACAAAATGGATTGAGCTAAAAGACCCTAAAATTAAACAACCTAATGGTCTGAGCTAAAATACCATAAACTAATGCAATAGAATGGTTTGAGTTAAAACACCTTAAAATAAAGCAATAGAATTGTCCGAGCTGAAATACCTTAAACTAAAGAACATGGAAGTTATCTCGAGCTAATTTCCATAGATGTGAAAAGAACTCATTATATGAGAAATGTATCATGCCCGGATGGTCCTTCTACCTATTAATCATTCAAGCTCATCCATCAGAAAGTGAGGGATGAGAATCAACAACAATTTATAAAATAACTGTAATCCCATAAAACTCATCCATTCACAGTATGAAAAATAGGGAGGAATCTCCAAATTTTGGAGTCTCTCTCTGAAACCACAATAAAAAAATGGAGTATAGTTCAACAGTATGGGATTAATTAAAAAATAATGATTTACAACATAATATGTTCAGTAGCACTAGAATGATCGGCAAGATTCTGGTGGGCGGTGTCAATTGAGTGTTAGAGTTTCCTCCTCCCTACCTCTTTAGCCTCTTCCTCAAGACAAAGAAATTTGTCTAAAGTAGTCAAATATTCAACGCTTCTCTGAGCAGTGAACAATGAGGATGATGATTCCTAAAGGTTAAACTTCCTAAGATAAATCATTTCTTCAAACCTCTATATATGCATTGTCCATGAATCCATCTATTCTTGCAGTTCAGACAACAACTAATGATCTCTCTCCAATTCCTCCACTATCTCCCTCATTTGTTTGGCGAGGAGATATTCATTCATAATATCATGAAATAATCTATCTTAAATTTTCATGTATCTATATGTAAATATGATCTGTTGTGTGATTTCACACAAAGGATATCAATCAAAAATATCTACCCCCATGATCATAAAATTGGCGGAGAGGGTTATACCCTTGATGGAAGAGTTCTTGTAGAGGGGTGTTAGTAATCAACACAAGAATATGCCACCAGATCATCCTGTGACATGACTTAACCTTAGCAGTCAATGAAGTAGGTGTGGTAGAAGGGTCACTAACCAGTCAAATCAATGTTGAAATAGGAGAAGAAGCCCTATGATTCTCTGTCTCAAAATGCCTATCATCTATATCTTGAAACAGAGGACTAATACCCTCAAAAGAACCTGAGTTACCATTCAAATAATCATCATTATAGTGAGGTATCTTCCTTGACACCTCACCCTAGTCTTCAATCAATTCCATTAATTGTATATATAGAAAATTCGGAGACATAATAGGCCTTCCCACATGGAGGACCAGTTGGCCTAGCACAACATTGGGATAAGACTTCACCCATGACTAGGAATAATCTCGGGTGGGGAAGTAGGGATGGTCTATAGATATAAATATGCTCATATCTTTGGTAAATTTGCAGGATATTATCTTCCAACATTGGTAGATGACTCTAGGATGTTTCTCCCCTTGGATTTTCTCCACAGGGATGTGGGAAACTCCCTAAACACAACCAAACTGTTAGGAAAATCAATACAAAGTGTACAACTCATAGATTATTAGCTCGTCATCCCTGGCTGCAAGGACCCCATCCCAAAACGTTATCATATAAGATATCTTGTCAAGATAGTCACTTTTTTCATCAATAATAAGACTTCTCGGTGCAAGGCAGGTATAAAATATGAAGCTATTAGACCGAAGTGTTTCACGTTCGACCTCTATAGATCTTAGGGATATAGGCCCAACTCTATAGATGTATAGTATTCTATGATAGGATATGATGTATGGATCAGGGAAGTATTGTAGTACTCATAACAATGGAAGTGATCCTGTATCCATCCAAATAGGAACTGGAGAGGACCACTAATCGTATAAAGAGTGTTACCTTGTTCATCATAGCCCAACATGTGGTATATGTGTGGAAGGAATTGTACTTCTAAATTAATATAATTCCCTTCTAAAAGTCTCATAGACATCACCAATGTGCTAATAGAGATTCTTGAGCGTGTATCCTTGGCCGGGAAGATCTACCCATTTAAGAACAAAGAAAGAATGCCTGATAGCCTAAGGTTCCAAGAAACCTTAGGGTTAGCCTGAAATCCCTATGAGGTGTAATAACAATCCTCTAGAATGATCCAATATGAGATGGAACCATCGCATACTTTTTTAGAGGGGCATCTATGGGGATGAATAACATTTGGTTTAACCCCAGGACCACACTAAAAAGAATTAATCCAATTGGTGAAGGAAATAAGCGAGCGCACTGTTAGATCCCTACCTAGTATATTCCTTGAAATGACGAAAATATACTTTTCAAGAACCTAATTCAATAAAAGATCATCCCAAATTTCCATAGTGGGTATAAATTCATCATACATCTCTCCAAGAGGGGGAATTACCCCCACCTGATAGACACCCCATAAGCTAATACCCACCTCACCGCGAGGAAGGTGGAATGTGTTGGACCTAGCACACCAACGGCTAGTCATTTCCTGGATGAGTTTAGGCTGGTGATAAATGATGAACTGGTAGATCGAAATATATTCACAGAGATGAACCCGGTATAGATCATAGAAAAATTCTGAACAGCTCTACCTCACCCATAACAGCCATTCCCATTCATTGTAGAAATTATTTTTAGGATGAACGAATCATTTAGAGTACTATATGCCACCATGATTTTCTAGAAAAGAGGAATATATGATTTATTATCTCTATAAAATGGGCTCAGGGTGATATCAAGACCATCTAGACTCAGGGGATAATTGGTCAACATATATTACAAGTTCTGATACTGGGTTGTATCTATCTGACTATCCTTAGTAATTGTCACCTAAACACAATTACGGGAGATGGATACCCTGCGAAATGGTAGATTGAAATCCTAGGGAGGTTTAATGACATCATCCAACAAACCAACCTCATACAATTATATTCAATAATATAAGGTATAATTCTGAATACTGGTTGAAAGGAACCTCCGTAAAACATCATTATCGATACACACGCAACAGTAGGGATCCGCATTACGATTCCTGGTGATCATGGCCCTTTTATTTTTCATATTAGAAGAACTATAGTGGGAACTAGAAGCCATATGGAAATAAGTTGGTGGAAAATTTCAAATATAGAGAACACAATTTATTTTTAGTAATAATTTCATAAAGGTCCTCATGGTATCATGCGAATCGCAAGACTCACCCAATGGTTTTCAAACAGTATCAAGGAGTTCGTGAATCACCTGATCTCCAAGGGACTTCTAAGGAACATAAACTCCATAGGGAATCATGAAAATCACATGAACCTACTTAAGACTCATGATCATGTGACATGTATATAATCATGTGAATCACCTCCAATCCACTTTTTTGTAATTTTCACCTGACACCTTTAAAGGTAAGTGTGAACCCAAATAATTATAACTAAAAAAAATCCATTAAGAAGTAAAATACAACCAAATAAAGACTATATGGAGCTACCCCTACCCATCACCTATATAAATAAAAAATCCTCTACCTTCACATGGTCTCTCATCCAGTTGTCCCATGCATGGTTGTATGGGCCCGATACTGATGTAAAGTGCCATACCCTCTCATTCGTCCAATTTTGGATGGATATGCAATGGCGGATGCTTCTTTCCCTGAAAACAAATATCAGGAATATCCTATTAGTATGAATGATGAATTTCAAATTAAAAAAACAAAACAAAATAACTATAGGAACTAAAAAACTGTCACAAATACAGTAATAGTCAACATTAAACTTTCACTAAGAACACTATCTGACTCGAATTCTCAAGAAAAGTTGATTACCCGAGTCCACTAGTGACATCTTGCTAGTTCTTCCCCTTGGGGAGAGGGTATTAGATTAAGAAATATTAAAATAACAAATGATCTAATTATTGGCCCAAATGAATCTTGTGAATCCCTTGAAGATAGACATAGCCCTTGAAGCTAAAGTCTGAAAGGTTACAAAAATCAAGTTCTCAGTCGAGGTATACTAGAACTTTTGTAGCTGGTGGAATGAATTGTCCACCACCACCCCTATATATATTTATTTCAAAGAATACCAAATGTCACTTAGTGGACCAAATGTCACCTGAAGCACTTGTTCACAACACCATAAAAATCTATGGATGGCACTATATTTCCTCATAACTGAGTCCTTGTCCCATCAAACATTACGCCTAAGGGGATGGGGAATTTTTTAAAACCCACAAAATAAGAATCAAAAAAATCATAGAGGAATAAATACCTGAATGAGGGTATCATTTTCCCCACAAAAATCAAGAATGAATCGGAAGGTCGAGACTTACGAGTCTCTTAAGCCTCTAAGAGACCCATGATAATGTGACCATTTCAAGGTCATGTGAAGGATCCATGCATGGTGTATAACCCATGGGAAGTACCATCAATTCCCCATCAAAAATCCTTATAACTCTTGAAAAGGACCCCTAGACAATCGAATGAGCACCCCGAGGCTAAATGGTTTGTTACTGGAAGTGCATGAGAAACCACCCAAAAGCCTTAAACAATAAAAGGGGATGAGATCCAAAGAGAGAGAGGACCTTAGTGGATTCAAAGATCATAAATTGAATCCTAATTAGGAAGAATAAAATCTCTTTATTATATTCATGTAATCTAGAATGACCTTTGAGCCCTCGTCGCCTAAAATAATGGAGATAAAGTGGAAGATGTGAGAACAGTTTACAGTCATTGAAAGACATGTGGTGTGCCCTTGATGACATGTGAGACACCAAGAGTCCTTGAAAACCTGTCTAGAGTACCTCAGATAATCCCTTTGTCTTGTCAACCATGCCACATTGAAATCCTCTATAGTGTCTATATGACTCTACAGTTCTCTAAGGATAGATGGGTAGACCTATCCACTACATGATTGCACACTCCCCACCTGAACCATATTTTTTAGGCGAAACATCATCAAGAAATTGAGAAAATATCATAGATATCACACATGCAATCTCACATTACCTCTGAGGCATCGTCACATAAAATTAAAGAGATAGAGGGGAGTAGGTGAGAGGGGTTCATAGTTGTTTAATGAAATACAACGCACCACTAAAGACATGTGAGATAGCACGAGTCCCCGATGACCAGTCTAGAATGCATCGCAGAAGCCCTATGGCTTGTCAGCCTTGACACACAAAAATCCTTGAGAGTGTTCAGATAACTCTATGGCTCTCTAAGGATAAACTGTTAGATTTTTTCATAGAGTTTTTCTGCACCCTCGTGTGACCTGTACCGGTCACATAGCACATCAACAAAAAATAGAGGAAATACCCTTAATGACACTCATGCAATCCTGTATGATCCATAACATTTGTCACATAAAACAAAGGAGATCAAAAGGGAGGATGATAGAGGTAAATTTTGTCTCTATGATACATGTGACTCTGCCATCGCACCCATAGGACTTTCCTGTGAGACCCCAAGAAATGCCACTCGAGGTCATTGCAAGTATCTTCCAACAGAAACTCATATCTCGCGAGGACCCTTGGACATGACAATGTGATAACACGGAGGTCCTCCAAAATGTACTCAGGATCAAAAAAGACTTCAATACTTGAAATTAATTTGGTAGAGGAAGATGATAAAGAAGATACTTTAGATCACTGAAAACAAGGCTATGTGCCCGATGCAATCCACAGAAGAGACTCGCAAAGCCGCGTAGTGCCATGCCCCCTCACCAAGTCCAGTATGGACTCACGCAAGATATGCTGCACAAATTGGAAAGAACTAGAGGGGTTGAGTCCTATAAATTACCCACCCCAACATGAAGAAAGGGTTGGATTCTTAATTCTTATACTCTACAAGATTCGTCTCTCGACTTCAACAGACTTCTCAGAGCGATTATGTGACCGTACAACTTTCCATCAGGTAATATACCAATGAGCAGCTGGACAAGTCATGTTCTAAGAATAAAGCACTATGCATGATCATTTATAGATAACATGAAGGACTTATGTTAGATTATGAGAAAGAAATACCAAAAGCCTTCTAGATCACACAAGACACAAGAAGAACTGACACTGAACAAAACTAAGGCCCTCATAATACAAGGGTTATCACCAAAGTCATAGGTGAAATAATTAATCAAAATACATTCTTATATCCCCTTATGTGCTTTGAATGATCTATCAAAAGGCATGATAAAACACTAGGAAATGTCTCCTGGGTCTTACATAACCCCTCCAGCATGCCATCTCGGATGCGTGGGGCACTCCATACATGTCAAATTGAGTTTAACCCCCCCTGTGGGCACCGATTTGGACTCATGAACCCTCTGGGTCATTCAACTAGGACTTCCGGGGTGCTTTAGACACGTCATGTGACTCATATAATGTCCTCCACTCATGTTAGTCAAGTATCATGAAATAATTTGTACATGATAGCTTAGCCTGCGTAGAACTCTCTGGGAAAGTCAGTTGAGACTCATGGTGCCCTCCTGATGTGTTTTCCAAGAAATGATATGGCTCCGAGGAGTTTCTTCCAGGATTCACGACACCCGCCATAACATGATGTCGTAGCTCTTGTGACACCCTGTATACGTTTCATGCCAACACATGTGATGACTCCCTTTAGTGTCAACCAATATACACGACACCCTATAGACAAGAAGGCTATATCCTAGGGAATCCCAAGACTCGATGATATATCACATCCTAGGCATGTAATCCCCAAACAATAGAGAATCCTCATCACATAATCCCTGACGTATGTGAACTATGAGAAATATAATTCATTCCCTAGCTGGGATTTCATTGATTCGAAACTACTTGTTTAATATTTCACCAATATTTTAGAATGTTTTCCAATATTATGACCTATACATAAGTATTTGGGTAATATTTTTTCTATTATTAATTTCAAAAAATAATTAAACCTTACATTTGATACTGACTATGGTATCCCACATTTTTAATACAAGAATTTTAAAAAAAATTACTTATAAAAAATTACATTAACAACTTCGAATGATATTTTGAGGTCTAGTGTCTTGAAAACTAGGTACATAATACATGAATTACATAAAGAGAAAATAAAAATATACCTTATTTAATCCTTTTGAAAGACTCCTTCACTAATCCATCTTTGGTCACCTTACTATAAGTAATTTCATTGGGGCATACATCAATAGAAAAGGGTGAGCATAAAGATAGGTAAATGATAAAAAAAGAAAAAAACATGAATGATCATTATGGATAAAAATGTGTAACATGAGAAAATAATCATAAGGACATTATACATAATAGGGAAATGTGTCTACATTAAAAAAATTATACATTCATAAGAATTTCTCCAAGGCTTATCACTAAGGTGTCATAAAATATAATTACCAAAGTTATTTACCAAGATATCGTAAAACATGTAATTTATAGAAATAAATCTTTTACACAATGAATTGGAGGGCTATCATGTAAAACAAATAACATGTATTAAATTATGTGTGTAATAACCCAGAAATTTATTAATCGAATTTTCATTCTTATATTTGTGCCATATTTTGTAATGTGGTATAATGCACATGCACCACATGATAAAATCAACTACATTTTGTAATGTTAATTTTAAAATTAAATTAAAATAATAAAAATGACCATAATAATTGAAATTGTTCCAATGGGAGAATAAATATAAAATAATACAATTAAAATAAGAAAATTTGGTACTGCTCATTCCCCCAGAAAAATATCACTCACGAACAATAATGTAGAAATGAGGCAGAATGTTAGTAATGCAATATCCATTTTGAATATGAAAATATATAACCATTAGAAAAAATAAAAATTAATGAATAATAAATGAAATATGAGGTATTTATAGGAAGTAGGGAACCCATATGACAATTATAAAACTGGATGTTGGAATAGTAATCTGATCAATGGAATAGTAACATGACCGTTGGAATGGAAATATGATCATTAAGAATAGTAACATGATCGTTAGAATAGTAGCCTCACCTATGGAAATGTAAAAAAAGATTTAGGTATCTTATAATATAAAAATATAGCATGATTATATCATGATACAAGTAATTGTTTGTTTTAAAAATAATTTAAGTGTTTGTATTTTTGTAAACCATAAATGTTTTAATTTATTGTTTAATATAAATATAATAATTTAAAAGAGATTTTATTTTCATAAAATGGATTGAAAATTTATTATTAAGTTTTATTATAATAATGAGACAATTTTATGAGTCTAATTAATTTTATAAAGGGTTATAAAATCGATTATAATATTAAAATTTTAATTTTTTGAATAAATGAGGATTTCATTTAAAAATTATATTTCAAATATATATTAAATTATGTTAATAAATTAATTATTATTTTTAGAATCTAAACATTGAAAAATTTTAGAGTGTATTTTTAATATTTTTCTAAAAAATGATTTTTAATAGGAAAATATAGTAATATACGGTAAATTGCATTATAACCTAAATACATGAATTTTTGAGTCATGACTAATGTAAGAAATCATTAGTTAGAACCCAAATGCACCATTTAATGTATATAGTCACATGAATCAATACTATTGATATTATTTAGTTAAAATAATAAACAAATAATTATAATATTAAAACACACTTCTCTCATCCCCTTATAAATATCATCCCTCTACACCCTTTCTCCCCACATATTCTAAGACTTGAAGATTTAAAATGTTATACCAATATAAATCCCCATCATTATACCCACATCCTAGTTTTTCTATTCTCACAAAAAGATTAATTCCATGTTCCTTAAGGAGCATTTCAAGGAGGTGACAATTAAGAGGTAATATACTCAATTTACCTCTTCTAAATTCATTTTTTCTTCTACCTTCTCCTAACCCCTCATACAACATAGAATAATAACTCTAGTATAATATATATAATTCAATGTTATATTATTAATTTAATATATATAATTCAACCTATTTTCATCTATTATTCAAAGTAAAATGAAATCATTTTCCATATTATGTCGGTTCACTACCTTCATGGATGAGGAATTTTTATTTTACACTACCGCATTCATGAGTGGTTAAAATTCACTAATAATGGTT
Source organism: Viscum album (assembly GCA_963277665.1). Taxonomy (NCBI): domain Eukaryota; kingdom Viridiplantae; phylum Streptophyta; class Magnoliopsida; order Santalales; family Viscaceae; genus Viscum; species Viscum album. The sequence goes on along the minus strand of OY728153.1, from coordinate 563,838,811 downwards.
TAAAATGAACTTATTATCTACATTATATATTTTTCAAATTATTATAAGAATATATGTCCATAATATTAAATAAAATGAAACTAGATTGGGATTCTTGGCAAAACTACCATAATAAACAAATCATTTAAAATTGATGTTTTTACTAAATGGGTCATCCATATGTCGGAAAAAAATTATATATGGGTCCAGTTAAATTTTTGTAAGTACATTAATACCATTTCATTTCACTTTTGGAGTTGTATTCTTATTCAACAAGAACATCCATAAGTATACACAAGTGATCCGACCTTGGAACTATGAAATGAACATTCCTTGACAAGAAATTAATCATTATATCTCATTGAAATAGTTCTAAATGAACATAATAAAATTTTAACAAGTAAAATATTGATTAATAAGGTTCTAAATGATGTAAATAATGAATTAAATTTTATTATTACAGACATTTAGCACCAGTGCAGAACAATTTAGGAACATAAGGTAAGGGATCACTATAAACTGCCATTTTTTATTGGGTTATGAACTCTCTCTCTAACAAACTTTTTCTATATATTTTATGTTATGTAATTCTAATAACATTTTTATATATATATCTTACATATATACCTATCTTATTTTCTATTTATTTGATAGGGTAATATATTTCATACATTCATTTATCTAATTAAACCCATTTCTCTCCATGGGTCGTTTTTATGGTTATGTATTAAAATTGATTTCATTTTGTGGAATTCATAAGCTTGTACATGTTATGATGGATTCTCTCATATGGTTCTATAATTAATTGAGTAATTTTCTAGTATCATGAGACGTCATGTATAGAATTGTGGAGTAAACATAATCCATCATGGGACTCTATCCACCGTGTGATGTTGTCTCGAAGGTTATCCTTGAGTCTCATGTTTATGTCATGTTATATGTTGATGTCGCTTTTCTATTTTTTATGATCTTATTATACCATTCACTTTATGTTATTCTCTCATAGGTTTAATCATGAGTTGTTATTATTTATGATATTATGTTATGGGCATTGATTAATATTTTATTGATGTTATTCATTTATTCATAACTTTTTATCTACCCCTTTTTACTTATTTCCAAGTAAATATGCATAATTGCTGTGAAATACCCATGTTTTGATATTAAATATTAATTTTTATCATTATTTGAATTAATCCATATTTTATTAAACATATTATTTCAATTATAAATATCACCCTACTTATCCAAATTATGTGATTATTGTTTTTTAGGGTTCATAATTAAGTTCACTGCAAATAATTAAACTGTATATTTGGATAATTCGGTAATATAAAGGGTCATATGGACCCCACAAGAAGGCCCACCAAATCAATAGAGAATATTGGATCATCCATGACTATTTAATTTTTACACTCAATCCAAAAGCCAAAATTTGATGAAAATATACAATATGTTCTATAATTTTGTATAACGTATTGGATTGAAATTTAAACTCTCAACTCAACAAAAAATGGTCCCAATTGATGCATTAAAGTCTAACCCACAATTATATATAGGAATTGAAAAAACCCACCATTCATGAATTTCCTCCAAATCCAATCGACCAATTGAGATGAACCTTTATAGAGAGACTTTCAAGATGTAGGATCCAAAATTTTTATAAGTAATGGTGTAGATTTTATGGAATCTTCATAGACATAAATTAATTCAAATTTAGACCATGGAAAAAACTCGAATCAAAACTGGAGAGAAGCACAAGGTTTTGGAAAACAGTCATACGTTTTCCTCAAAAAGTTCAATGGCCTTAAGATTTTAAGGGTCAAATTTCAACATCCATATAAAAAAATTAAGAATAATATTTCTACATATTTGGATATATAAAATTTCAAATGTTCAATCCATCTTGAGGGGAATTTTTGGAAGATAAAAAGTCCACCACCTTGGGCAATAAATTCATCCTCCTCTTCTCCTTGTAATGGGATTACATTTCAGTAATTAATAGGATACATTATAATGACCATATACATTCAAAATTCATGGAATGACCTTCCAAACTCAATTTTCTACTTGAGATACCTTTCATACACTCTTTTTTTTCAAGTTCATTTTTGTTCGATTTCATTTGTAATCTCATAATTGTTTGTGTTGTGATTTTTTTAAATATTAATGAAATTATCTTCATCATATATTATTCTTATCAACATTATATAGTGTAATATTATTTTTATTAAAAAAATTTAAATCAATTTGAAAACCATTCCCTTCTTTATATTTCTCATTCAATAAAAATTTCATATTTAATTTTCTTCATCATTTGTGTGTGTGTTTGGAACACTACTCTTATCTTGTCTCGTTATTTTTCTTATATTTTTAACTCCAAAACCTAAACATAAAAAAACTGATTACTCACCATCTCAATGGATTATTAAATAACCCTTTGGGGTGAGTCATAATTTGGGTATGTTAATTGATTGATAGATTTTTCTCGTTAAATATTATTTAGGTTAACAATTTGTACGTTAAAATTAAAATGTCAGGAATTAATTACATGTTTTGTTTAGAATGTTTATTCAATGGATTATTGGAACCATAAATACCCTAACATAAACAATTATTGATTGATATTAGAACCATGTTTAAGTTAATTCTTGGATTAAAGGGTCGACATTTGGGAATTCTAATCAAAATCATCTTGTGAAGTGGGTATTAATTTAATGCAATATAATAGAGAATTAAAGGATATCATATGCATAAATATACAATAATAAACTCAAACCAGTATTTTTCAAATTTTTAAATCAAAATTCATCCATAAATAAATTTAATTATGCTCTGAAAACAAACCCCCATTCAAAATACAATCAATCAAAAACAATCGACTCTAAAAAATAGTACATTCACCAAGGATTTGACCTGAGTGAAACTATACATATTATTATAGAATCTGAATTTAAATAATAGATAGGAGATAATAATTCACACTTCAAATTAAATAGTTTATGGTGATGGTACAACTAGTTGTCGATAGTTTTTTATTTTTGTAGAAAGACAAAAAAAATCATAAAAAAATAAACCAATTTTTTTTTGAAAAATAAACACAAAGAAAGAAACATTTTTATAATAAAAATCATAAATGAAATAAAAAATAAAGAATAGAATATCATCCATATTCTTTTAAAATTTCTTTTAATTCCATATATCCTCCCAAACAATCCATCATATTTGTTTGACCCAAAAATTGAGTGAACACTTCTTTGACGTATGAGTAATATTTGGGATAATAAAATTAGTCAATAATAATTCATTACCCATATAATTAATCTAGATATAGAAAAACTGAGGGATAAGAACTTAAAAGAACTTGTTTCCCTTGATATGAATTACCAACCCCTAACATTCAATATCAAAACATTAAGGATGATTTTGAACCTAAATCGGGTTTATTTCATCCTCTACCTCATTTTCATGGGCTATCCAGTAAGGATCCACATCTTCACCTAAAAGAGTTCCAAGTGGTGTTCTCTACCATGAATCCTCATGGGTTTTCATAAGAAAAAAATAATACTTTGATCATTACCTTTCTCCCTAGCTGACTCCTCCAATTCATGGATCTATTACCTCCATCCTGGTTCCACAAACATGTGGAATGACATGAAGGGACTCTTCTAAGAGAAATTAATTCCCACATATCAAACTACTTCAATTCAAAATTAAATTAGTGGTATTAATAAAATTATTAATGCTTCAATCCACGAGTACTAGGATTTGTTCAAAAGGCTTGATTCATCTTGACCACACCACCAAATTCATGACCAAATCTTGATCTAATACTTATATGAGGGTTTATTGGATTTGAAGTGAACTCTCATCAATGCGGCGAGTGGTGGTTCTATTTTTGACAGAACACATATAGCTACATGAGATCTCATATTAAACATGGGTATAAACATGCATAAATTCCATACTTGTGCACATGATCAAGTCAAAAAAATTCCGATAAAATCAATCCATAGAGCCCAATAATATGACCTAGTGGATGAGTGAACTTATTAGTATTATGTGTAAACTAGTTGTGTCTGACAAAGACCCAACATCATCTTCTCCACAATCTCTATTCCATAGACCATTCAAAATATATGGAATTTTTAGCTCCCTATATCACCCAACTATCATGTGTCCACATCTTCAACATGATCCATCTGATTCTTCTATTCCAATTGATCTCAAGAAAAAAATTCTCAAATGAACACCAACACTAATTTATAAGGTTAGTTTATTATAAAATTCAAACAACTTCACTGTGATCCTTTCAATTCCACCGATAACCCAGGATTGAGCTATGTTAATCTCGTCTACCATCCCCCATGGTTAACTCCTCAAAACCCAAAACAATTCAAATATGGTCAAGGTGGTGGTAACTTCCAACAACATTATCCTTGTGTTCCTAAACATCAAAGGATCAATCCTCCTCCTAAACCTTCTATCTTCCACTATCATATTAATACTTATCAATTTCTAACCCAATACAAGCCCTTTCCCAAGAACCCAAATCAAGTAAATACCAATATGGGACATGCATCTTCTTATAAGAAACCATGAGAAATTACTATGGAATATATTGACTCTTTCACCCATTATATCCTCAAAAACACTTAAAAAATCATTCATCTTTCATAAAACCTCATCTAGTAACAATAATCCAATTCTTCCCAACTCACAGCTCAATAATTGCATAACCCCAATGGTAATGTAAGTGCACATTTACTTAGATCTGGAAATAAAATCTTTATTACTCATGATAAATCCTCTAAGTCCACTTTAAATATTGATATAAAAAAAGAAAAAAAATAAAAGGACCAAAAAGTAACCTGAAGCCACTCCATCACCTCCTTCTATCCCAGAAAATAACCAAAATCATTTTCCTCAAGTAGTCTTTAAGACAAACAATACCTTTGAACCCACTACTAAAATGCTTGACATGTTTATAAGTGTTTAAGTCATCATTCTCCTTTTTTGATTCAATTAAAAAATTTATAAGTATGACAAGTTTCTTAATGAATTTTTCACCCATAAGAGACAACATATGACCATCGAAAATTAACCTACCCAGTAGTTCACACCCATGAAATGAAAAGATCCACTGAAATTTACTATTCCATTACAAATAGGGAGTTCCAACATTCATAGTGAAGTCATAGATCTAGGAGTATTGATAAATTTCATTCCAAAATCAATCTTCTCCAACCTCAGTCTAGGTCCCTTTCACTCAATGGGTGTTGTCATTCAGTTATCCAGTCAAACCACTTCCAGTCCTAAGAGAATAATCGAGGATTCCCCTGTTCGGGTTGATGATCGTATCATCAAATAATATTTTTATTTCCTTGAAATGTAATATGAGACAAATTCTTACCAAAATCTTCTAATTCTATGAGGAAATTTCCTCGTGACATGTATAACCAAGATTGATTTCCATGCTGGCATCTTATCCGTGAATTTTGTGACCAACTGGTTAAGTTCAATATTTTTCATTCCATGTGAGACCCATTATAGAATCACTCTATAATATCTATCCATGATTTTATAAGTATCATTTAGAGTGTTTTGAACCCCGACCCTTCATGTCCTTCCTATTCAAATGATAGAGGAGGTTGTGAATTTTTCATCCTCATTAACCATGTCATAAATGGAGAAGTTGATGTTGACATTTCACATGTAAAATCCATTGATCTAAATAATCTTGAAAAATCATTGTAATCCCATATCACATCTAATATACATTTATAAAACATGGATGGTAATGGTGAAAATGAACTGGAATTCCCATTTGTTAATTAAAATTATATTATATAATATTCATTTTTTCATATCCATGATTCTGAAAATTCTATTTTATTTGAGGTGAACCCTAATAAATTGTGTGTATCTTTTATGAATGAGAGTAATGTTTCTGACATTTGTTCCTTAATTAATAATGTGATCACTGGTAAGTTTTAAATTGACTATTATATGGAAAAAACATTTATATAAAGGATCTTTAAAAACTTCATTGAGTCTCATGTCCCCATTGATCCTCATTACTCCACATTGGAAAGTGATGAAAAATGAATTAAAACAACTGGGATATCATACTTTGATTTCATATTGTCCAAAACACACATTAATACACCATCATAATTGAAAAATAATCATAAACTTCCAAGCATAGAAAACCAACACACATGGACAACATCATTCTTCATGTTTACGACCAAAGGGAGGATAACCACATTCTATTTCCACCCCCATTGAATTTCAATCACAAAAAAGGTATTAAAATATCCAATGAACAGTTGGGCCTCCCAGAAGAGGTGTTCTTATGGATACACACTAGATCTGACAAAATATGGTGCCACCATCAGACAACAGGAAGTCCACTTCAACTGTCCAGCTATAGAAAAAATAAATACAGCTCTTCTTTGGAGGCCACCCATGATTTATTTTACTTTTATGAAATATAAATTTATCTTCTATTTTTTTTAATTGAATAATTATTTTTCATTTTTTATTATCTTTTATGTAATGGAAATTTTCCAAATCATTTCCATAGTGGACACATCCCCTGGGAACCACAATGACTTACATAGACCCACCACTAGATGGAGACGACAACCTATACCATCCAAAACAGGGGATACCTATTTAACTTTGACTCCCTTCACCTCTCTTCCCCCACCTCTTTCTCTCTATTTCCCCTATTTATTCTTCTTCCTCTCTCATTCTCACATTTTCATTTTTTAACATTTTCTTCATAAAACCATTTTTTCCTATTTATATTTTGTGCGGGTGTGTATTTTAAAAAAAACTAAACAAAATAAAAAATTCATAATTACTCACCATTGAATTATAATATTTTTTCCAAGAATTTTGGGGAGTCAAAAGACTTGTTTTATTCTCAATTTTGTTTTTTATTTTCCTAATAAATTTTGATAAATAATGTTTTGTTAAGGGTAATAAATTTTTAATGATCAATTTTTTATTTGGAAAATGGTTCTTCCACAATTATGAGGAAAACGTTAGATTTCATGACAAGGTCACGTATGGAAATCTTTTCAAAATTGTGTGTTTTTCACCCTCGATTGTGAGTCTTAAGTTTTTGGATATTCATGCATAATTTCTTAATTTATCATACATTAATATGATAGATACATTTTATAAACCCCATAAGAATCAAAATATCCAAATATCCACCCATTAACATTAAATTGATCCTCCTTTTGAAAGACCCTTTGAGCATATGAAAACCATTTTTATAGGCACATTTCAATTCCAAAAACCCTCTCTCACCCAAAATAAACATGGGTTTTCATTTCATAGATTATTTTAATTTTATTGTGGTGGAATGGATTTCATTTTCCATACCATTTCCTTGATTTTAAATGATTCATCATATGCTTGATGGAAAATATCCATTTAATTGTGGGGTACAGGTTTTCTTTTAGTGAGTTTTGGGAATGTATATATGTTTATGGCATCTTGTAAAAATGATATTGAAAAGTGTTACAAAACTGAAAAAACCCAAAAAAGAAAAAAATGGGTTATTCCCTTGTTGGGTCAAAAATCACTCTTCCTAAAAATTTTATATTCTATTACTATTAAAATTACTATCGTGAGGATATCAAAAAAGATTTGGGAGATGAGTGTGAGATTTTTTTCAATTTTAGCTTTCGAAAAAAAAAGAAAAAATAATACTTGTATCACCTTTTTTATGTCGTTGGGAGAATTTTTGTGTTTTATGAAAATCTCATCATTTTATGCCATTATAAATTTATTCATCTCTTTTATTCCTTGAAACATTCATTCTTTTTTAAATATGATTTTCCATTTCCTTCCATGTCTCACTTCAAAAAATTGTGCATTTCTTTATCCATGTTGGTGTTTTACCCCTATTTTTCTATATTTTGGCCATTATATTCCTACCATCCCATAGAAAATGAAAAAAATTAAAAAAAACCTCTTGATTCTTGTTCAGTTTATAATATGTAATTAAATCTTATATCTCTTTCAAACTCTAATATTTTCACATTTGGTTGGTGAATGAGTGAACCTCCATAAATAAATCATTATCATCTTGAGAGGAGTGAGTTCTAAGTGCCTAAATTTTCTATTTCTAATTTATTTCAAGAAATATGAATTGTTTTTGGAACATTTTTCTTTTAAAAAGTTATAGTGGAATTCATTATAGAAGAGTTAGCTAATCTAGTCCCCCTGGTCGGAGAAAAACAAATTGTATTTGTTGGTGAGTAAAAATGATTTAGTTATGATTCTATATTTGATGTACACGAGGACATGAACAAACCTAAGTGTGGGGGATTTTATTTTTTTAATTTATTAATAACTTTTTATCTACTAACATTTATTTATTTTCATGGAAAAGAGCATAATTGGTGTGAAATTCCAATGTTTTAATATTAAATACTATTTTTGAGGATTATTTTAATTAATACAGATTCCAGTCAGTTTTCTATTCCAAAAATAAATATCACACTACTAATAAAAATTGTATGATTATTATTTTTTAGGGTTCTTAATGCAGTGAAGTACAAATCATTCAACATGATCTTTGGCTAATTTGGCAATCTAAAGGGTCATATGGACTTCGCAAGAAGGACCACCAAATCTATGGATAAAATTGGACGATCCATGATAATTGATTTTCTAGGAACAATAAAAAGTCCAAATTTTATGAAACCCTAAAATAATTTCTAAGATATGATATCCCATATTGGATAAAATTTTCAAGGGCCAAATCAACCAAAAAATGGGCCCGATTAATCATTAAATTATACTCCACAATTTGGTAATAGATTTGAAAACAACCCACTATTCATGAATTTACTACCAATACAGTTTCCCAATTGAGAATAAATTTTATGGGGATAAATTTAATATTTTTTTCCAAATTTTTTAGAATAAATATTTTAGATTTTAAGGCATATTCATAGACATAAATTCATTCACATTTAAACTATTGAAAAACTCGACTCAAAACTGGAGAGAGGCATATGGTTTGGGGAAATAGCCATAAATTCTTATCCAAAATCCCAATGACCTCAATGTTTTGAGGGTGTACTTTAAAAATACATATATAAAACATTGATTAATAAGATATATATAGATTTATATTTCTAACATTTCAAATGGTTAACCAAACTTGAGGGGAAGTTTTGGAAGGCAAACAATGCACCACCTTAGTCGAAAAATTTATCCCCCTCTTATCCATACAATGGTTTGGAATTTCAGAGTATAAGAGGATAAATTAGAATTACCATATCCTTTAAAAATGCCTAGGACCTTCCAAGGTAATGTTTATAATTTATATACCTTTCCGATGCCCTTTGTTTTCATGTTATTGTCTATTCTCTTTCATTTGAAATCTCATAACTATTTGTGTTGTAATTTTTTTTAAATATTAATGAATATCTCTTCATTATATATTATTCTCATACACATTCTATAGTGTAATATTAATGTTCTTAAATTTTCTTAAATAAATTAGAAATCCATTCCCTTGTTTTTCTTTCTCATTCAATGAAAAGCTCATGTTTGATTTTTGTCGTCATTCATGTGTGTGTTTGGTGCACTAAACTTATCTTCTTCCATTATATTTCTTATATTTTTAACTAAAAACCCTAAACATCATAAACCATATTAATAAAAATATCAATGGTTGAGTAAATAATCCATGGAGGTGAGTCATAATTTTGTTATGTTAAATGATAGAGATCTTTTTCTCATTAAATATTCATTTGGTTAACATTGTGTATGTTAAAATTAAAATTTCATGGATTAATGGTATGTTTCATTTAACATGTGGATTCCATAGATTATTAAAACCATAAATAATCTACCATAAACAATTATTGATTGATATTATAACCCTAGTTAAGTTATGGCATGAATTAAAGCTTCATAACATGGGAATTCTGATCAAAATAATCGTGTAAAGTGGGTGTTAATTAAATGCAACATCACAGAATGAACAATGATATCATAATATCAAATCCCCAATAATGAAATCACACCAATATTTAACAAATTGTTAATTCAATCTTCATCCATAAATCAATTTAATTAAGCTCAGAAAACAAACCCCCCATTCAAAATACCAATAAATTAAAATCAATCAACTCTAAAAGAATAGTACCATCATCAAGGATTCGACTAGAGTTAACTATACACATTAGTAAAGCATCGGAACTTTGAATGGTAAAAATATGAAAATAATCCATGCTTTATTTATACCCTTATATCAATTTTATTCCCTTATTAAAATTTGTAACTCACCCTTTTCATTTATGTATTCTCCAGGTTATCCTATACAATTTTAAGAGCTCAAAAGGATTTAGAAGCTCATTAAGGGGGATAAAATAAAGATATTGTGTTCAGTTTCATGTTTTTGTATTATATACAGAGTTTTAACGAACCTTTCTGAAATACCATCCTACTCGACACCCGACCCGATTCTCCACAAGTACCAAAGGTCATTTTGGATACCCATGGACTGGTGAAAAGTGCCTTTGATCATAGGAATTTCCATTTGGAACAAATTTGACCAAATCAAAGTTAAACGATAGGAAATGATATAAATTCGATAACCAAAATAATTAAATAAGATGAAAATCAGGCTAAAAAGAAACAAACTAACTAAAATCAGTAGATAAAATAAATAAAGAATGGAGAAATAACCAACCTAAGCTAATACCAAAAACATCTCCACCCAAATCTCCCCCACGCTGTCCACGAATAATAAAACTAGATCCAAATAAGAACCTGGAAAGACATAGGCATGTCCTAAAACAACAAGTAGGTCACCACTTCCCATCGAAAAAATGAAATAGGTTCCCTAATGAAATTCATTATTCTTGTTTGAAAATAATTCTATAAAGTAGGATTTACATACATAATCATCTCAAGGAAAAACAAATCAAATCCATATAAAACATCCAAAACATTTCCTTTGATTTAAAAAAACCAAACATACTTGTTTTAAAACAAATCCATGGGCCTATGCGTTATCGAAAACCACACACAATATTATAATTTCTAAAAAGCAACCTACTTTCTTTATTTAAAAAAACAATCACCTAAAATCATTTTCCCACAAGAATCAAATAAACACCCAATTCCACTTAGGCACAACATGCTCAAATATCCAACAAGTCATTGAAAAATAAATAATAATCAAAACATACTCAATGAACACAATGGGCATAATATATCTGAATATTTCATGTCAAACATGTAACCAACAAAATAAATCAAGAAAAAAACAACCCCATCCAAGAAGTAAACATATCAAGGGATTCAGAAGGCCATGCATGTCCATCCCAACCACTAGATCACAAGTTGGAAAACATGGAGCATTGGTACATGAATCCAATTGAGACTTAGAACATAATTTTCAAACATCCCAACCTTGATATGGAATGTCATGTCCATACCCTTAGTTTATGGAGCGTCAGTCCTTCCCCAAAAACCACGGTGCACCGGGGAGGGGAGTATCCATCCAACTTCCCATAGCCACTAGTCATGGGTTGGAAAACATGGAGCATTAGTCCATGAATCCAATCGGGGTTCGGAATGACTCTTCCAACCATCCCCAAACATTTTTTACATCACAAAAAATAATTACATGAATAACATAATATTTTTATATAGACATGAGGGTTAAACAAGGTAAAATCACATCACATAACAAGTTCCATCTAAGGATTTTCTTATATCCTATACATTTATATATACCTTACTAAAAAATTATAAAATTTCAAACACAATTTCAGAGGTAAACAAAAACACTTACAAGAAAACCCATATTAGTCAATAAAAACTCCATTTTCACTTAATAAAACCAAAAAATCCCTTTAAATAAGGACGCTGACGAAACACAAAAATAGAGCCCATGTAAAAACCTATTAGGCCTAATGCCCAATGATAAAGTACATTTCACAATGAAAACCCCCATTGTAATTTTTAACAAACATGAAGAATGCATAAAACCCCATTTCAAAACCATGTTCCACTGTATAATAAAATTCAGCCATTATTTATAAATAAAAAACCTAAGACATTAAATAATATCAAGGTCACCCTCACACAATTCCTTTATTCCTTGAAAATTAAAAACATGTAAAAAGTCCTTTTTCTATCACACTTTCTATAAAACACAACTTTAATAATTGTAATATATTCAAAAAATCATCTATTTCAAAAAAAATTCAAGATACCCTATAAAAAACAAAAAAAGGCACAATAGCTTTTCATTTTCATCAATCCGCCTTTAAATAAGATACCCAAGATTTTCCAAAAAAATTTAAACCACCCACAAATTTAAAATAACCATTTGAAATAAAAATAAAATCCCATTTTAAGTCATTCGAGTTCTACACCTGAATTTAAGACCAAATTCCCCTTAAAACCTTACTTTAACTTAATGAAAACCAAAATCAGTTTAAAACACATTTAAACCCCATCACCCAATTCTAAAAACTATTTCAAAAAAGGCGTAAAGTCATTTCATAAAATATTTTTATAAATAAACATTCCATTTCAAAACAAGAATACAGAGTGCACATGAAAAACCAACTATGCCAAGAAAAAAACACTGAAATGGTTTCAACATATCACAAGGAAATCCATATGTCAATAGATTCATAAAAAGGGAATATAAAATTTCACAAGAATATTAGAATTTAATAATGAAATGAATTTTATAGTAACACTTACCTCAAGGAGAAGTGGATCAAGATGAAACACTTCAGCACTTGACGCTTTCATCAGCGACCACTCGATGATGCTCTTCCCCAACTCTGATCATATTCACCTTCACATATACATAAGGACATATAACCCCTATGTACGTAATTTAATTTCCATTAATATGTATAAGGGTATCCTTACATATATGTTTATATATGAATATACCCCTTTACACTTACACATTTATGCATTTTTCATATATATACAAAAACACAGTTAGCCTGAATATATATATATATATTTATATATATTTATTTATATTAATGATACCTTGGGTGAATATATATATATATATATATATATATATATGTCTACCTATGCATTCGCAAGTAAGACACCTTCGACTCTTGCGACACGAACCAACCTCAAGGATGACCAAAACACTACAAAAAAATACAAGGAACTCAAAATCACTAAAATATCTGAAATAAAATTTGTCTAGAAAAATATGTATAAGAAAATACTACCTTATGCAGTGGAATAAAACAAAAATGATTCGAAACACATCGTCTTCAATGGAAAACACCAAAACATACAAGAAGATAGCCCTTGGAACTTGTTGCATGCCCTAACTGTGGAATAAAAAACCAAAATTCGGATCAAACCTGACCCTAGAGTTTTTTCAAATGGAACTGGGTAATGGAGATATTGAAAATTTCAATTCAGTTTAGAAGATTAGGTGAGAAGGGCTTACCTTGAAGAACTAACTAAGAAACTGAAATAAATTTGGTGGAATCACCAGAATAAGAGGGGGCCGAGAGGGAGGGTGGTGTAAAGCTAGAGAGGAAGGGGGAGGGGTCACACGAAATTATAGGGAGGAGAATGGGAGAAAGGGAAATAGTAAAAAAAAAACTAAATTTCAAAATAAGGGTAAAATTCACGGTTTTCTCACAATTTAATAAACTCTACATTAACTCTATGTTTAGCACATTCTAGGCTAGGTGCCCCCACACTATTACTCCTAGGAAGACACACTATTGAGAAAATCATGATCAAAATGTTCCACTCTGCCATGTAAACTTATATATTTAAACTGAACACTTACCACATAGTTTAATATACTGTCTCCAAGCCATGAACCACACCTCAGACTCGATTCAAAAAATGAAGGGATTTATCTATGCACTCGAACTATATAGAGTAAAGTTTAGTACTTGACTCAATATGGTTTACTATAATAGTGAGGATTCACCTTTATTTTATATGATATTGATTTATGTTTCCATAAAAGGTAATCATCAAAGAGACTATTAGAGGAGTACATGTGACCAGACTTGATTATATGAAAGTGTTCCTCGAATTCAGCTATTCTTGGACACCCACACTAGCAATGAATGGTTACTACTAACCATAAAGGATAACTGAGAAACAACTAAAAATCATCTAAAATATAAATTTTCAGCCCTCAAAATACCATAACTCAAACCCACTCCATAATAGGTTAAAATAATTCAAAATAAAAACATCGTGACACCTGGGGTGTCATACTATTCTTCCAAAGAAACAAGGATTTTTTATCCTTTGATTATTTTTAATGGATATTTATATTAAAAAATTATGTAATAATGTGTGTACAAGGCCTTGGTCATTATAATGTGGGCCACATTGATCATAATAAATCATTTCATCAATAACCCATAGAGAATAAAGAATTAGTTTCATATAAAAATAATTAATGCAAAATTGTTTAAAGACTTAACACTACATCATTTTTAACCCACAAAAATGGAATGTGAGTTTCATACATGTAAATCCATGATCAATAAAATATCATTATATATAGGTGAATATTCATGGATAAGTAACTATGTTGGGTATTCAAAATATAATAATATTTCATGTAAAATAGAGATATTCAAGAAATGAATTTGACAGCATGACAATATACATGGATTAAGGAAAGGACATAATGGGAGGGAACAAAATTATCCCATTAATAAAAAAATATTTGTATAATAACGAGATTATAAATAATGGTATAAAAACAAATTAATACAAAATTTAGAAAACATACCTTAAGAGTCATTTTAATAGAGAATAAGAAGCAGATAATTCTCTAACCATGAAGAGTTGATTCCTAGAATATGAGAAAGAAACCTCAAGACCTTAAAGACACATTGGAGGGACTCTTTGGAAGTAAAAATTACTAGAACATCATAGATAGCATATTTTGAGTAGAGAGGAATAGTGGTATTTTTGGATATTTATAGTAAAATGTGAGGAATTGTTTAATAATTTCTAAATATATGTATTGGAATTCTAGGTTATGGAAAATGAAAAACCAATGGTTTACTCACAATTTTTTCTCAGGGTTTTGGGAATCTAAATCATGTTTTATAGTATTTTAATACAATAGAATATAAATCCATTTTTTAATATTCCATTGGACATGGAAAATTAAATTTTCCAAAAAATATTGTTTTTCAAACCATAATTTCCATTATAAACATTGGAAATACATTTATAGGTTTAGAAATTTAAAACTATTAAAATACATAATAAAATATAGTTATTTATCATTTAAATATGTGGTAATTTCCACTAACTTGAACTTATCAAATATGCGATTTTGTTCAAACCTCGCTTGTTGAAACTCTACTTGAACTTGATCAAGGGTGAACCCTAATGAGGCTACCTCTGTCTCAAGTTCTGATAAATGGAATTAAAAATAAATGACTAATGGTTGAGTGCATTTTTTATCATTTTTTCATCAATTATCAATTTTCATTACACTATATAAACAATAATTCTAATTTTAACGTTATTACCGATGATCATAGTACCCAACATTCATATTGACTAATGGTCATATAGACAACAACGAACCCCATTGTGTGGTCGTTATTTTTTTTGTTTTTATATCTTTGTACTAGGTTTATATATTATAATTGGTATTATTACATGACATGTATATATATATATATATATTAGTCTTTTTATATACTTCCATTGTTCAATATAATAAAATTTTCATTTTGAAAAGAGTTCTTTTATTAATCGTAGAAGAAGTTTTCAGATCATTATACATGAAATTTAACTATGTGAGTGAAGTAATAACATAATGTTTCTTATTATTTTTGGAATTCAACATGCTCTTACTACTCTTGTTTACACACTTTCTTGTTTTTCTGAGCATAGTGTTGATCTGCTTGAGCCATTGGTCCACTTTATCAACCAATGTATCATTCATCAGGGTTCTTTAGAAACCAGTGGGCCTCCACCTATGTTAGTGGTATCTGACCACACAATCCTCATTTAAAAGTATCTAGTAGTTAGTTTGTTAGGTTTGAAAATTTATTAGGACCCCTGTTAGAAAGGACCACTTAGAAAAAGAAGAAAAAAGAAAAGGGAAAGGAGAATTAATGAGAACTCGAGATTCATTGATGATCCCCACCCAAATCATTGAGGTTGATCCAACTAAAACACTCTCTTCATACGCATAACTAACTAGTCACCCCTATTTAACATACTTTGAATCTCACTTATCTACTCACATGGAACCCTCCCTAACATATTTGTAATAAAAATTGTGGTTGGATATATGCTTCCAAGGTTATAATAGACTCGGGCGATGTATTTTTCATTTGAGATGTTGTGTTCTGGTTTATAAATTTATTACATGTTAGAAAAGTATTTATTTCATTCATTTTGGTTAAAATACAATTTTCATATGTTTTTGAAAATTTCATCTTTAAATTTATTATATGTTTTTGAAATGTTTTGTACTCAGGAATGAAATATCACTTGTCACGAATAGTCTCCAAGAAAAATACAATAGCAGCAGGGAAAATCCAACCAAGGGAGACTGTCATAATTATATCACTCACTTATAATTATGATGTAGTTAAAAAACTAATTTCAATGGTAACCAAATGCATAAAATTATTTTCCTTTGAGCTTAAATGGTAAAAACTAAAAATCTGAAGTGAAACCATACATGATATGTTCTTGTATGGTACTTCAACTAATGAATTAAATCCGTAGAATTTTTCCTAAAATTATATCATTAAAAATGACACGGGAAATTTATAATAAAATAAATAACTATTGTAAATTCCTAAACAATCAAAATCGATGAACCATAAGAGAAATTATTTGAATGACAAAAGAAATTCTAGGGCATGATAGATATTTTTTTTCACCACCAACTGGGATTTATTATGTGGGAAATGGGGAACTTGATTAACCCATCCACAGCTTTAGGTCCATAATCGAAGACTCAGAGTAGTAGAGGACCATTTTGAGCTATCACCCACCATCAATTATGGAGGGAAATTTCTCCTCTCCAAGGAGTGGGATTCATGGATGATGGAGTGATGAATAGGAGACAGACCCTTTGACGACACCAATTCTGACAAACAGTATCACTGAAAACCATGAAGAACAATAGAAAATAGGTAATTAGGGTGGTGCACGAGTGGATATTCTTTCTCATTCAGGATATGGTCCCCTGGTTCAATCCCATAGAAGCTAGTAGGTACGGCCCTTATCGTACCCAATAATATCATATTATCATTTACATGCATGTCACTCACCCCCATGTGACCTGGTGTCTATATGTATTTGTGGTTACTAGTGGCACTAGTTACCAAAATTGGAGTTGTTGAAGGGTCCCTCTCCCATATATTGATCCTTAATCCATGCAAACCACCCCTCCTCAATGAGAAGCATCTTCCCTCCATTATCAGTGGTGGGCCCTGGCTCAAAATAGTCATCTTACACTTTGAGTCTCCTTGTTACCTCCTCCATAGAGAGCATCGAGATTTCGAGAAGCGTCTCATTTGAAACATAAATTTAGGAGAACCTAGATGAGATGATGTGTAGGATCTTCTCAACAACATTGTGTTGAGGATATGGATCGATGAGGATTGTGAGTTGGTTGACCAACCCATTTATTCGCATCATGAAGTCATCCACTAATTCGCCATTGCGGAAAGCAATGCCTTCATACTCCTTGCGGAGCTTCTGAGCATTGGCCTTGCACACTCAATCAATTTCAATGCATATGGTCTTTATAGTGTCTCACAATACCTTGGAACTTTCCTTAATGGCATGTATGAAGATAATATCTGGAAGTACAGTGTGTAGGATGGCCTCTATCGCCATCTGATCTTCCGGCACTACTATAAAATAGGAATTTAGCATTGCTATAAATGGACTTTATCAACATTAGAAATGTACTGAATATGTGAGCAAGGATAAAATATTAGGTCATTTATTATCACTCATAAAGGATTCATTTATCAGTGATTTTAGAAGCACTAACAAATGAGTGTTTTATTTTCACTTTTATAAGCACAGATAAAAATGTCCTTTAACATTGATTATAGAAGCATTGATAAATAAATCTTTTGTCAGTGTTTTTTTGAGCACCAATAAACGAAAATTTTATCAGCATTATAGAAAAACTGATGGAGGGTACGGTTGTATTGGGCTATTAAAGCACACTGCAGAACTAGTGTAGTGTGCTATAACTGAAAAAAGCACCACCAAAAACACCACAAAATCAGCAAAATCAAATGAAAATACATAATTTAAATGAAATAAAATTTACAACACAAAGACAATAAGAACAATATATTATAAAAATTCAAAACATTGGTTTATACAATTACATAAGTACAAAATTTTACATGTCTTAAATGACTTATGGATTATTTTCCAAAAGTATCAAAACATTCTGAATGTGTTTTCTCAGTATTGAGTATGTCAGTTTAGACAATGAAATGTATTCCTTTCACTTTTTCATAGAGTGAAGATATGATTCTCACATAGACAAAAAAAGTCATGTATGAGTAAAGATGTTTTCAAAATTAAGTAATAATATGTAGGATAGATTTCTATGTGCCAAAATACTACTGCATACCGATGTATAAATTGAATGATTCCCCCATCCAAGAGTAGGCATGGATTTCCAAGAAAATTGATGAAAAATTATCGACGCATTAAATTTAATTTCTGAGTTTCTTACAATAATAAATTGTGTATTCACCATTCTAAGAAGTGTATATTTCATCAAGACCTTCGATTTCGCTGGTCGCAGAGCCCAAAAAGACTTACGGATCAAAAGTTATGGAACTCGAAAGACAGATAAAATTTCACGAAAGGACCTACGCTGAGGATCTATGCGAGGCACCTACACGGAGGAACTAGTTAGGGAACCTACACAGAGGACCTACGTGAAAAACCTCCCTTTGGCCAGGTCCCCATTTTCCCTTTAAATAGGATCCTTGGGCTCCCCATTTCACCGACAGAAAAAGTTGGAAGAAGTCCTAGATCTCCTGTTTCACAACTCCTTCACCAAGATCCCGCAAATTTTCTCAGGGAGCTCTCTAAAACATGATATAAGAGATAATAAATTGAGGAATCATTATTCAAGGTCTAGATCATATGGAGCACCTATGCGACATACCTACACGATACACCTGTGTAGATCACATGTGCAATGCACCTGCACGGACCACCTGCATGACGCACCTACGCGGAGCACCTGGGGTGACTACCCTAGAGGAGCACATACGTGGAGCACCTACAAGATGCACATGCACGGAGCACCTACGTGATGCACCTACGAGGAGAACATATGCCCCCACACCCCCACTCGGGCTCACTACAAGGTTGTGGTCCCGACTCTTCATGTCGGTCCCTTTGCTTCCGTCACTGAACCCCATGAAAAATGGAGAGTCACACTAAAAACTTTTTGGGTCGGGTCGACAACATTTTCCATTGTTCCCTTTATGTGTCCCAACTTCCATCCTTGGAATACCATGATTTGAGACACTCCATCACATTCAATGAAGTTCCTTGAGTCGACTTAGTCCTATTGGTTCATTTCACATGTTACGAGTTTAGACTCTCCTTATGAATTCCTCGAGTACCTTGAGTGGATACTCCCCTCAAGAAACTCCTCAGAACTCATCTCCTGACTCCTATGCTAGGTTAAATCTCAAATGGGAATCCTATTTAGGAGTAATACCCATGAAATATAAATGAGAAACCTCCAAAGGAGTAAGCCCCAACCTAACGTCAAATGTCCATCCTCCTTAGGATTAATTCCCAACCAATCTCAAATGGAAGACATCCTAGTGTAAGCCCCTAACCTTCATCCCTCCTTCCATTCATTGGACCCATGTCCAATGTGAAGAGAATAAAGGGAGGTATCTTCGCCTCTCCCTCACCCACCCTAGCCACTGTAGGTGCGCCCTCTTCCACCAACAATGGAGAAAAAGCATATGTGTCATTGTTGAATCTTTCACGTCCTCATATTTCTCACACCAATCATGACTCATGTGGGCATAGAGATTCATGATCAATAAAACAATTGAACAAACACCCAAAATTAAAGGAACTATGAGAAATTTGATTCCTGTTCAAACCAGGATATATAGGAAGCCCTTCCAGGGCCCGACCTCATTCGATATCCTCTCCATGAATCCAACCCTAATTTCCCTAATCTGGGCATCCTCATTAGAAATAAGCCCCAAATTAAACCACCAAATCACCAAGGCATACTTTTCAATAAGTAATCCCAAACTCATTTCTCTCAAAGAACTATACTCTCCTATTAGACTCATCGATCTACATGGGATTTGATTCCCATACACATGGGATATGTAGGAAGCCTCTTTGAGGTTCAAACCCAACATTTAAAATCAACCATGTTTACCTTGGTCCATATTCCCAATAGGGTCTAATATTACAGGGAAACTCATATCCTTTCTATGCTCATTCGGCTGTTTCAGCATAAGTCCCACTCCAAACTCTGAATAATCACCTTTCACTTAGATGTCAATACCATATGGAATTAAATTTTATGAATAGGTCCTTATCACATGACCTTAAAAGTTATGATGTGTCCCATTAAGTGGAACCGAACTACGAGGGTTCTGATTCCTTTCACAATGATACATAGGTAACCCATTTCGTGGCTACAATCCCAATATCAAAACAAACCTTTGTCTCCTTAGATGACAATAATTTGTAGAGTGCCCCAATAAGTGGATTAAAAACCAGTATCATCATAACAATGATTAAAAAAAATGTTTAAATAGTATATGAGAGGACACCATTTTTGGAGAACCTAGAATACATATGGATATCTCCATTAATAAAGAACCTTGAATACATACTGATGATTCTACATTTTACACATGTTAATTAGTGATTGAAAATTCCATGGGAAACTTATGTTATACGTGTTTAATTAATAAGGATTCATAAAAATACATTAAATTGTAAATAGAGTCTTGTATATGACAATAATTCCCCCCAAAAGGGTGTGATGAGTCCGACCTCCCATCCTCTCGACCAATGCACGTTACTAAGTATCATAAAGTTCAAACATGATGAACACATGACTTTGGAAAGAAGGCCCCTTTTGGATAAATAATTGTTGGAGATTTCCAGTTCCATGAATAAAATCCAATGGAAACCTCCTATAAGAAGTGATTCTTAAAACTAGAACACATGTTTCAAGGAACTATGAAACAACATCGCCAATATTTTTAACTAAAATGTTATTTTAAAATAGAAACATGAACTTTGACTCATACTACTCACATCGTGTGTCAGTTTTATGTGATAATGATTCCTACACTTCAAAAATGGATTCTGAATCATTTTCCTAAATTATAAATATAATTCGAGCATGTTTTATCACTTTTAATGAGTAACATTTTCTAAACTAAAATGACGATTTTAAAATGATAATAGGCACATTGAGTCATGCCAAGAATATCATATAAAGGATTTAGGTGAGACTGATTCCTACATGTCACAAATGACTCATGGATCATTATCTGAGAGTATCAAAATAATATTAATGCATTTTCTCATTTTTGAGTAGTTCATTTGTCCTTTTTACTAAAATTGATGCGAAATTTAAATAAAAAGACGCACTTGGAGTTATATTGG
This sequence comes from Viscum album, assembly GCA_963277665.1. Lineage (NCBI taxonomy): Eukaryota > Viridiplantae > Streptophyta > Magnoliopsida > Santalales > Viscaceae > Viscum > Viscum album. The sequence continues at coordinate 563,817,121 of OY728153.1, read as the reverse complement.
CCACATCGTGCATTGTATTAAGCTACAGATAAATCCTACACATCCCAAATGTCTTATGGATATTTTTCATAATGTATAAAAACAATATGAATGCATTTACTCAGTTTTGAGTATGTCACTTGTCTTTTTTACTAAAATTTCATTTTAAATTGGAAACATGCACTTTGACTCATATTGATCACATCATGTATCAATTTAATTTTCGACCAATTTTTAAACATCACAAGTGACATATGAATCAATGTCCTAAATTATCAAGGAAATAAAAGTGTGTTTTATTGGTTTTTTTGAGGTTTATTTTTTGAAATAAATTGGTGATTTTGAACTGATAACTAGCACATTGGGTAATATCAGGAAAATCATGTATCATATTGATGTGCAGATGATTCATAAACATCAAAAATAACTTAAGAATCATTATCCTAATGTATAAAAACAATATGAATGTGTTTTCATGATTTTTAGAAGGTCATTATTCATTTTTACTAAAATTGATGTCAAATTTAAATAAAAATACCCACTTGGAGTCATACTGAACTCACCATGCATCATATTGAGGTGTGGATAAATTCTACACATCCCAAATGGATTATGGATTGTTTTAATAAACTATAATAATAATCTGAATGTGTTTACTTTATTTTGAGTATATCGCTTATCTTTTTTACTAAAATGTCATTTTAAATTGGAAACACACAATTTAACTCATTCTGATCACATCGTGTATCGGTATGATGTGAGATATGTAACACCCCGACCCTAGTTACCCAGAGTCGGTGCATTACTTCGTAACATTATCATGATCACAAAAGATCAAGTCTCGAAATACCGATTAGTTTAGTAGCCATGGAAACACTAGATACTTTCATAAATGTTACATTACAACATAAAGTGAAAAACTACAATAACAAAGTCTCCATAGTCCACACTCATATCCTCTTCTGACTATACCTACAAGTCATTCATAAAATACTTCTTCACATCCTAGAAAATATTAAAACATTGAAAGGGGTGAGCTCAGATGCTTAGTAAGGATAACAATATTGTGGAAGCTTTCATAAATATACATTAACATTTAAGGAAATGTATAACTAAATCAAAAACCTTTCTAAACTTGAACTTCATAATAATATGGAAAAAATAAAATTAAATAATTCCATTTACTTACTCACATGGATATTCTACTAGTCGAATAATCCCATGCAATATCAATAACCACTTTAATAATGATGGAATGCATAATGCCAGACTATCATAACCACATAGTCAAGGCCTCGTGCCAAGACCACAAATAAGATTTTGTCAAGGCCTCATTCCAAGACACTAGTTTGCCTCATGATACCTACCGATGCATCGAGGAGCTATAGCGGGCTCCACCCGTCACTTATTAAGTTCAATGCATTCCTCATATGAACAGGTTTAAACATATCATAAACCATAACATAATCATATCACATAAAACATGCATAAAGGAAACATAACATTTCCACATTTCAATCACAAGATATCAATACAACACATTGATATAAAAAAACACTTTCAAAACCAATTTCAATACCAAAATAAATGAAAATTATAACTTTGTAATTATTTTTCATTTTTAAAAAGGTATGGCTTGTAGAGGAAGCCGGAACTCAAATAATGGTCACGGCGGTGGAGAAGTCGTTGTCGCCGCATATGTACGACAAAAACATTCCCTTTTGTCGTTTATTAAAACGCTTCGTATAAAAAGATTCCTTTTGAATAAACGTAAAAGTCAAAGGGGTTTATACACCGTATAAAAGAAAGTTGTGTATAAAAAAATATGCCTCAATAAAAGGAGATTGAGATGAAGTCCCTTACAAAGATCATTTTTTAAATAAAGTAGATCTATTATGTGTATTCAATATATGTACACATAAAGAAAGTATAAATACAATATAGGACATAATAATATCAGGACATAATTTTAACGTAGGAGATTAACCCAAAGAATGGAAACTGGGTTAAGAAGTTCTCTTACCTTGCGTCCTGTCTTGACTCGACCGTTCTTTAACCTCTTGAATAATAAACTAGAGTTAATTTATAATTTCTTAAGAACCTTTTTCAAGTTTTTTACTCCTTTTATATCACTTATTACCATGTTATGAACATTATGTAATTATTTAAGTTAATTACGGTCGTTTTGTCGATCTTTGGTACTTGAGTCAAAAATAAACTTCTTATAATTACAAGTTGTTCATGTGGTGATATATCCATTATATCCAGAATTATATTCATGATATAGATATCATATATCTCATATATATCCAGTATATACATGCATTTATAATATTCCATACCGTTTAGAGGTAAGAAATGAAATGTACCGTTCATGGAGACGGTAAGCCGTACGTACGCATGAACGCTACTTTCATTTCTATTTCGTATTTAATGAAATCATAATGATATAAATGTATATTATTATTCTTGTATAATATCATATATAATATCATTTACACCATCCTTTATACATCCCACATATGGGATTAACGATTCAAATCACTTTGAGGGGGCGGTAGTCCGCACTTCCTAAAATGAAAATATCACGTTTACCCATAATGGAAACAATAAAGGTATGACATAAATGAAAAATACAGAACCTTAAGTAAAACATAAACATATTATATATAATATATATAAATATAGTGACATCTTAATGTCCACCTTTGAAGGTGTTATATGAGTGTTGAACAATCATCGTTTCGTGAGGCAGAAATTCGCCATCCACAGAAACAGTATGTTCATTAACCGTTAGATGTAGGTGTGTGTAAGTTTAGCTCGAATAATTCTTATAAAAACATCCTAGTATATTTAGTATACTTGTGTTGTTACAAAAGAAATGAATAAAAATAGTTTAGGGGGTTAAAGAATCAAATTAAAACATAATAACATAAGAGAACACATTACCTTAAAATCGGGTAACTCTTTTTTGATTTGAGCCAAAGGATTCCTTGGGAAGAATTCTTCCCAAAGTGAGGCTTCTAGGAGTAATATAGGGAAGTTGGGAGAGTATTTTGGAAGAGGTTGGCCGATCCAAAAGTCTTTGAAAGTGTGAGTAAGGTGGTAGTGGTGGGGGCCTTTTATAAGTGGAGAGGAGGGGAACTCTTGGAAAGTAATGAAATGTTACTTTATTATATAATGAGTTTCTGATTTTAAAGGTCCCACACATATATAATTCTAGGATAAGGTGTCAAGGGTTCTAAATATACTCATACAATAGGTTTCTTACAAGTTTAATCCTTGGATTTTACATTATCTTTTCATTTTTTTAAATCGTTAATTAATGAGGTAATCACTGCATCATCATGGTGTCATAAATAATTTAATTTATTTAGTGTCTAAAAATTATAAAAAAAATATCATGATGTAAGAACACTTTTTATCTTTATAATTAATATTTATAGTAAAAAATATGACTTCGATAACCCCATTTAAAAATTGTTTTAGTAAAACAACTTATGTTTGTGACATTTTTATTTTAACTTTAAATACAAGTTATTTATGTCATTTTTCTACAAAAGTGGATCCATGGGGTCCCCAAGTTGACACATGGATTTTATTGGTCGTCCATGACACATCCAATAGGGGTAGGACAAGTGTAAAGGTATTTCCATATTTTTATAATATCATTTTTACCTTAAATTTCACTAATTACCTTTAATCTCGATTAATTAAACTTAAAACTTACTATTCGCCAAAAATTATTTTAATCCCATTAAACCACATTTTACTTCCTAATGACAGCCATGTATTTCGGATTTTTTAAATTCAAATCACAGAAGTGGTAATGTTTCATTTAAACGAAAAATCAGTTTTTTAACTACCACTTAGTGGTTTCACTATTCATCAAAAATTGATGTTTTTCAGAACAATGCCAAAATTTCAACCTAAGCTGTAATTGATATTCCGAATTCAAAAATGATGTCTATTTTAAAAAATTCAAAACATATAATTTTCATTAATTAATTTTATAATTAATTCCCGCTGTCACAACAAATAGCGTGTTTTTTAGAAACAATATATATCAAAAGATTGACAATTGTTTATGTCCAATTTCAAAGTGAAATTAATTCTAATGACCACCATTGGATAAAATGGTAAAAATATATTCTAATTATACTTTACAACCACTCAATATTATAATTTATCACTATAAATTATTTTTATTAAAAAAGTTGTTTTTAAGTATTTTTCACTATTCATAAAAAATTGGAAATTCTCAGAAAAATACCAAAAATTCAACATAGGCTAATTTCGATATTCCGAATCCAAAAATGAAGTCCATTTTGAAATATAAAATATATATAATTTCAAAAAGTGGGTATTACTATTCATAACGACTACTTTGATTGGTTGTGGTGTGTGTTAGAATCTCGAACTTGCGTACAATGCAAGCTATTGCATTATTGAAAGAGAAGCGTATCGTGGAAGCTCGGGGTGTTAAAAGATAGATTCATGAATGTCACAAATAACATAAGAATAAATGTACTAAATTATCAAGAATATAAAATTGTATTTTATTAGTATTTAGTGAGTGACTTTTTTTGAACTAAACTGTCAATTTTAAACTAATAACGTACATATTGAGCCATAACAGTCAAAATGAGTGTTGAATTGAGGTGTGACTGATTACTACACATACTAAATGACTTATGGATTATTTACTTAATGTATAAAATTAATCAGAGTATGTTTTCTTAGTTTTGAGTATGTTAGTTTTCTTTTTTACTAAAATTAATGACAATTTTAAATAAAAAGAAGCACTTGGAGTCATACCGGTCACACCATGTGTTGCATTGAGGTGTGGATAACTCCTACATGTCCCAAAGTCTAAAAAAATTCCTAACTATTAATGTTACCATGTTCACATTTTCTCTCTATGTCAAACTGAAACACTGCATATATATTGACTTCACGTTATTAGATGAAAAACATTTCTTGTTGTTGAAATCAAAAATAGATGAGCCAGGTCATGTGCCCACTATATCATGATAAGTAGCCACAATGGGCACACGAGCTCCTCCACTCTTCTAGATTTCAATATCCAAAAAAGGTTTTTCGGATAACAACATCGAATTGATATGTAGCATTGGCATTATTAAAAAGAAAGGTAATGAAAATTGATACCATGTTAACATTGGTAGAAAGAAAGATTTTGTCTCATTTGTTTCTTATTATAGATTGATGAAAGAAAAAAACGAATTCCCAAATGATCTGTATCTTGAAGCATTTCCTTGTTGTCATTATCTCATATACAGTCTCGAATTCAAATCCCTCCTGAGCATGAAAAACTTTGAACAAACCACCCCAACTCAAAAAAAAATCCACATATACAAGAAAATAATTATTACATGAGTAATAAAAAAAGAAATAAATTAAACCTAAATATGAAACAATGCATTGATTTAATGGATACTGATTTTACTATGCAGAAATTGTTGATAATAGGGATATGCGTAAAGTAAGAATGATGATAAAAAAACAAAAATATATTTCACCAAACAATCAGTAAACAAGTGAGGAGGATGGAAGAAAATAAGATACAATGGATTAAATCTTTTAATCATCTAAGATAATGTAAAGATATCCTATTGGGTATATAACATATTGATTTATTACAATAAATAAATTAATACATAAAAGAGATTCATTATCAAAGGTAAAAATTATGGATAATTATAACAAGGGAAATTTGACAATTGATTGTTTCAAATAATTTCATCATCCTTTGATGAAAATGGGTAATGTCTCCAATTTGTGATCGTAAAGTTTCGGTGAAAACTCGAAGGAGTAAAACTATACAAAAAAACTCATTTTCCTTTGTAGAGCCTAAATCATTTAGAGAGGCTAAAAAGGTTGATAATTGGATCAAATATATACAAGATAATCTTGATCTGAATAAGAACAATGTGACATGAGGAATTCTTCCATGGCTGGAAGACAAAATTGTTATTAGAACCAAGTTAGTGTTCACTAATAAACTGATTGACTATGTAAAAGTGGCTAAAAATAAAGAATGTATAGTGTGCAATGGGAACTCCTAGATCAATGAAATTTATATCTATGAAAAATCTACTCCCATATCCTGTTTGGAAAATATTTTAATTTTTTTTCGCTATTTCGGTGAAAATGTAATTAAAATTTTGACAAATGGATATCAAATATATGTTCCTGTATAATTGGTGAACCATTTTCCTTGGTTCATAGATTAATCAAGGAAATCATATCACATTAATTTCTCAATAAAAATATTAAGAGGTTCCCAAGTGATTTTTAAGGGAATATTTCAAACTAATGATATCATCGACCATTATATGGATGAATTTTTCTAAATTAACCATTGCAAAGAAATAAATGTCATAGAATATAGGTATTGGGAGCCTATTATACCTCACAACAATTTGACCCAAGACTGGGTTTGATATAAATCAAATCACATAGTACCAATATTGTCCCAAGGAGAGCTACAAGCCATCAGACAAGTCAATACCTCAATATATCTAAAAAACAATGAATTTTGGGTAGTTTAATTATAGGATAGTGCAACAAAACTTGTTGGGAAGCTTCAATATAACTGAGGAAAACTAGAGATATTGAAAAACCTAGATTTCTCTGAGGAGTTCCAGTAGAAGGTCGAGATGGTTAGGGTTGAATCGCTCGAGTCTTGGATTCGAGCCTTAGAATAGTTGGAGCGTTGATCTAGCCAATATTGGATCTTAGATTTGACAAAAATCAACATTAACATCAGGTTACTTCCACATAGTGCTTCAGATCACAATTTTTTTTGATGGTTAGGGTTCCTAAAATAGAATGAGTCTTTTATCATCTCTATATTTGTAAGTGCTGATAAAATGAATCTTTATCAGTGTTTTTTTAGCACTGATAAAAGTTGAGATTCCGAATTGTTAAAATAGAGATGATAAATACTTATAATATTTTTTTAAAAAAATAATAGTTTTATAAAAATTATAATTATTATATTTTATTATAATAATTATAATAATAATTTTTATAAAATAATAATTTTATAATTATTTGAATATATAATTATTTGAATATATAATTATTTATTTATAATTATATAAATAATTTTGTAAAAAATAATAATTATATATTTATATATATTTATATAATTATATATATATATATAGTTAATATATTCATTATTTAAATAAATTTATTGAAATTTTATAACTATCGATTAATAATTTTATAAATACTTTTTAAGAAAATATTATTAATTTATTTATAATTATAAATGTCCAAAAATAGTAAATAAGCATTTATAGAAATATTTATTTACAAATAATTTTTTACTAATTTATTTTTAACGTTATTAATGAATGATTAATTTTTAAGTGCATTCATGTTAAAAAATGAGTAAAATTGATTAATTAAAAATGAGTCCAATATTAAAATTTTGGATAAATTTGATTACTATAAATCATTAAAAATTGATATATATTGAAATAAATATGAATACATATTGAAAATATTAAAACATAATAAATAAATATATATATAATAAATAAAATAAATTTTTTAATTCCTAAAAAATATTTGTGTGTGTATGTATATAAAAATGAATTATTATAATATGTACATTTGATCTTTGTTAAATTGAAAAATTTAATGGAATTCGATTATCTCCATTAATAATTATAATTGGTTAGTATTTTCAATTCATAATAATTTCTAATTATAAAACATTATTTACTAAATATATTACTCTTTAATTTAAATTATAAATAATATTTATCAATTCATATATATATATATCTATATATTTAATATATAATAATTATTAACATTATTAATAATTATTTAATTAGTAAAATGTTTAATGTTTTTCTGATTTTACTTATTTTCATTTTTTATCTGTTTAATTTTGATTTAATATATAGTATTTATAATTTATATATATTATAATCAATTTATTAATTTTTATTTATAATTATTTAAATAATAAAATTGTAATATTATTTTAATAAAATCAATTTTATTTTTTATTTTTTTCATTTTATCATTCTATTTGTACTTTTATCAATGCTAAAATGCATTGATAAATGATTCATGTATGGGAACTGAAAATAAAGCGCTGATAAATGGTAACCTTTATCAGCACTGAACATAAAGTGCTGATAAAGGGAAAACTTTATCAGTGATAAAAAATGCACTGATAAAGGTTTTATTTTATCAACACTAAACAAATTTTGATGATAAATAGATCATTTTATTAGTGCTAGAAAAAAGAACTGATAAAAGGTAGCCTTTATCAGTGCTTGTTTTAGCAACTCTAAAGGGTACCTTTATCACCACTTTTTTCTAACTCTGATAAACGTCAATGCTGTTGAAGGCATGTTGTGTAGTACTACTGGTGTTCAACACTGTCGGTGTCGATGGCGTCCTAGAGTCCGCATTCTAGGAGCATAGCCTTAATCATCAAGGACTAGTCACTGTAATTTGTCTTCATGAGGATCAGATACATCCTTGATCCCCCAATATCTTCACCACAAAATGTACCACCAGAGGGTTGTTGTCACCTTTAACCATGGTTATGGGACATGTTGATGATGTCTGAGAGAGTCAAGGTGATGAGGGATCAGTGTCTGACATCATGGATCATGCTGATCTCTCTCTACTATGGGCACAAAAGAAATATATTGGTTCATCATGTCCCACTTTTTTCACATAACAAATCTCAATTGGTGGTGAAAAAATATCACTTGTGCTCTATCATTTCCTTTTTCCTTGCAGTACATTCTCTTCTAATATGTTATCTTATGATCTCATTCATGAAATCACTGGACACCAATGCTCCCATTGTACTAAACATTCCCTGAGGTCTCCCTATCTCATATCTCTAGTTCGATCTTGGTGGCGAGAAAATATATGGTGATGTTTTAAAGGTGTACCAAAATCTTAAATATTTTTGTGTACATAGAATGGTCTCCTCAGTGGGAATATTAGATGAACATGCACCAATTATAGAATTAAACAACATATACTTGATATTCAGATTTATATAATAGGATTCATTGATGTTGATCAACACTGGGTGTCATGCCTTGTGTTAGAGGACTTCATGGATGAAATATGGGTCGGAAATGAACCAGTTGGACTTAGACAAGGTCTTCAAGAATTCCTTAGTTGATAGTTGTGTCAGTAGTGAATCAGTTAGACTTAGATTTTCACCTTCCTATAAAGTTGGGACATGTGTCTTATACCATCTGAGTGGAACGATCATGCAAATTTGAGGAATGATTCTTCTACTATTTGAGTGATGCCCTCCTGAGGAGTCAGGACATGGGTCCTCTACCATCAGAGTGGAACCCTCTTGTGGAGTCAGGACATGGGTCATCTACCATCATAGTGACACTATATTGAAGATTCATGGTATTAGATCCTCTACCATCATAGTGTCACCCTCCTACAGGGTCTAGGAATTTATCATCTACAATCAGAGTGATGCCCTCTGTCGGAGTCAGGGTGTGGGTCTTGTAAAAGAAATGATCCGGAACGATCGTCAGTGAGATGATAGTGACACCCTCCTATTGCGACTTGATAAACCCATATACTTATTCCATTCCCATAGAAAGAGTAAGGTTTTCAATTGGGACCTAGTGCTAAGGGTTCAGTATTGAAACCTTTAAAAGCATGATCGAAGAATCAGAAAGGTCCCCATCTTTGAAGATAAACTTGAGAAGCTTCTTGAAGAGGTTTACTCCTCAAGATTGATCAACTTCACACCATTGAGATGGCAAGATCTCAGTTACGACATCACTGGATGCCTATGATATAATTTTATGAGACATCCTATAAGGCCTCTTGGTATCGATTCTCTAGTCTTATCTTGACTATGAGCGTAGTTGGGATGGTGTTGATTGAAATGTGTAAAAAAAGCTTAAATTTTATTATGTACACAACTCGATATCCTCAGCAGGAATCCTAAACACACATTCACTAGTACTAGAATTACCCAACATATCTTTGATATTCAAATTCATATCACATGATTTCTTGATGTTGATTAGAACTGGGTGGAATGCCTTGTGTCAGAGGATGTCCATGATGAAGGCTATGTCAATAGTGAATTAGTTGGACACAACCAGTGCCTTTCAGAATTTCCTCCCCACCTCATCATATATTTTTCGGGACTGATTGTGGGATTGAGATAAATAATGATGTTAGTTCATTATCAATGAATACCACTGCATCGGGACAATGGTTTTTGCGCATGTTATCATCACTCACACAATTGTTTTCTCCCCATGTAACCCAATCATTACTAGGAGAAGGAGATAGTGTGCACAATTATAACATGAAAAGAAATCATAGTCATTTCATAAGTATTCACTGATAATTAACCATCATCATCACATGTCTAAATCCAAAATTCTACCCTAAAAATTCTATTATGTGGTGGAGATGACATTTGGAAAGGCACCAGTTGTGTCTAAACAGTCCACTATCAACACTGAATTCATCTAGAACATCCTCTAGCACTGGTCATGCCTCCCAGTGATGATCAACATTAAGGAATATTTTACTATGAATCTGAATATCAAGTATATTTTGGTTAATGTTAGCTGGTGTATGAAGGTCTAGGTAGTCCGTTGAGGAGAATGAGCTACGTACATAACACGAATTAAGATTCCATTAAACCTTCAAGCCTGAAAACTTCCCCAACTAAAATCTTAGAAAAAATCAGGCTAGATATATTAGATAGAGAGACCTCGATGGATGTCTGGTATAGTAGGAGCATCAATGTCCGATAATATCCTGAATGAGCTCAATCCCCTAACCAAAAATGTGAACGCAATCATGATTGAGTAGTGGACCATGTTCAAGAAGCTTCCCAAGTTCATCTTCAGTGATGGGGACTCATATGATGCTTCAAGACTACTTCTAAAGGAATCAATATCGAGCCCATGGCACTAGGTCCCAATTGGAACCGACCTAAATTTCAAAATATAAGTTTCTATAAAACCATCCCAAACCCATGTTATTTTAGGATAATGTAGATGCACCAAAAAAAATTTCCCCTTTATTTTAATATATTTATTTCAATGTCATTATTTTTTCCTCGTAGACGGCTGGGGTAGAAGGGGCTAGGGTGTGGGGCATCTGTCATAGGGTCGAGTGTCTAGACCATTCTCTACCCCAATCCTCCAGTAAATGGAGAATTTGTTAACGTGTGCCATCTAATTATTGACTGTTGGATAATTTCACATCGAGTAATATTAAAATGGAGAACTCACACACACACACACACACACACATATATATATATATATTAAACTACCTAAAGATCAAAGCCTGAAAAATAATAGTGCTACAAGAAAACTAGAGATTTGATAATATCTGTAGATTCAGACGATTAGGATACCAAAAAAACAACAAAATAATCAAAGATATTGGTAAAACAAAAAATGGATGAACTATAAATAATTATGGAGGGAAACATAGACGAGTATACCGTGTTTTCATCATGGAGGAGAGCTGATGAAGGAATCCTTGAGAGGGAGGAGTGGTCGAATTCTTATAGAATGGATGGTATCGGTAATAAACCTCTCACCCAAGCAATTCATCTCAGTGATCCTCCCACCCCATAAGATTCCAAGGTCATCACCATTCTCTTCCCCAATCCTTTGATGGTTGGAGAATCTCTTGATTCCTCGATACCCCATTTTATAGTGTGCCTAATCAAACCCTACCTACATATCACAAGAGTATGGCTCAGACTTGTTTGTGTGTGCCATCTAATTTTTGACCATTGGATCATTTCATGTTGAGTAATCTTAAAATGGAGAAATGATATATATATATATATATTCCCTTTTATACAGTAATGTAAACCCTTTATTCACAATGGTTGAGAGTTAATCTTAATATCACCTTAAGTCCGAGTGACACATGACCCAATAAAATATGATAGCCCAAAGAACCAAATCTGAAATGATTCATAACAAGGGCCTAGGTCCACAAAGGCCAAGTAAGGCACCAAGTCACAAGTATTACATAGCATGTCAAAATACTGGTCAAATCATCATGAAGACCCACTTGAAAGTGACATGTATATGTATAATTACATGTGTTTATATATAATTATATATATATATATGTATATTTTTATATCTTTGTGTGTGTGTTGTTTATTTATAGTTATATTTATATGTATTTTTATTTATATATATATAAATATAATTATATCTACACATTTATTTATCTATTTATTTATGTTTTTATATATATTTATGTATACTTATTTATAATTACATGTATGTTTATATATGTATATGTATTTATATATTTTTATAAAAATGTATATGAATTTAAATAAATAAATATATATATATATATTATGTGGGTGGGTGGGTTGGCGTGTTTATTTATGTATGTTTATATGTTTTTTATATATACATATTTCTTTTATATATGATCATATTTAATTATATATATAAATGTATTTGTATATATTTATGTATATTTATTTATAATTTATATACATTCATGTATATTTATATATGATTATGTAAAATTATATATATTTATAAATATTTATATGTTTTTATGTATAATTATGTATATTTATATGTATTTATATTTATATAAATATATATATATTATGTAGGTATACATACAGAGAGATATTTAAGTGTGTGTAACTATTAGCAAGTGTTTATATATATGTAATTTTTTGTATATTTTTATATATTTATCTTATTTTATGTATTTATATGTATTTATATTGACTTATATTTATTTATATTTATATATTTTTATATACTTTTATATATATCATATGGGTGTGCGTATGTATGTATATTTTTATCTATATTCACTCATGCTTATATATATGTATATTTATATATATATATTTATATATATATATATTTACATTTAATTATATATATATTATATTTATATTTATGTAAATTTATTTATATTTATAGATATTTATTTCTATTTATGTGTATTTTTATATTTTTATATAATTATGTCAGTATATATACATACATACTCATATATTTATGTGTTTGTGTATATGTTTACACTTCTATTAATATTAATATCTATATTTAATTATATTCAATTATATACATATGTGAATTTATACAAATTTTTGTATATCTATTTAGATTTATATATATTTAAGAGACAATTATATATGTAATTATATTTTTATATGTATGTATTTATAAATTATGAATAAATATATGCACACATATATATGAATTTAAATGTATTTATTTACATTTATTAAAGTATGTTTTGTTATCACTTGTAAGACTTGATGAAGTGGTAAAAGTTTTTCGAAATAACCAAGATGAAGGGGTTTAAATCTCAACCTACACATATATAAATAATAACAAAAAAATCATCGTTAAATATTTTTTTTGAATATTTTCTTAAAATATAAAAATATAAAAATGACTCTAAACATTACAAACTATCATGAAATGATTGTAGTAGTTTCTTAAAAATGTCGTGATATAATCCCTGATAGGGGAATTGGAAATTGTTTTGAAAAACCATCTTGAATCATTTCACGTCAGTTTAAACCACCTATAAACGCCAAAAAAATGCCATTAAATGGATTTTTGGAACAACAATACAATGATAAGAACAATACTAATTAGGTTTAAATTTGATGGTCTAACACTAGTATAAGAAAACTCAAGGGGGAAGTGTGGTGTGTCTTGGACACATGATTTAAACATCTTTGTGTATCGTGTGAGAACAAGAATAAATCTACCCATAGTTAGTGGATGGGGAAAATATTCCATATTAGCATAGGGTTAATAAAAGGGTGATTCAGAAAAAATTGGTAAACCCATACACTATGATGGTTTTAATGGAAATTGAGATAAAGGACGGATTTATGGGTGGGGCCAAGATTGATGATCCTAACATCATTGCGTATCTTGTGGTAATAAGAATCAAGATACACGTAGTTCCATAAGGGGGGATTTTTATCTTAGTAGAGGACTAGTGTAGAAAGCCCAATATGAAATTGTGAACCAAGGCACAAGGATGTATTCTAATATCAGGATAGCATAGAACCTTAATATTATTGAATGATCAAACAATATAATGGTGAGAAAGGGATTAGTTTTTAGTTGGGCCTAAGATAGGAGATCTATGGGTCACTTTATATCCTATGAGAATAATATTAAAACCATATGAAGTTATGGAAGAGGTAGGTTTTATCCTATATTAGGGTCATTGATGGAAATCCACCATGAATGAGGAAGTCATACACCAGTAAATCTTACATAGATCAGTCACTTATGTGAGGGGATTATGTTATATGGAATAGGCCACTCCATTTAGTTTAGGGTAACATATAATAAACCACATCAAGAAGTTTTGGGCCATATAGGATGGAAAACATCAATAAGATTAAGGTTATGTAGAATGGACCACATGACATATAGTTTAAAAACATGTTGTAAGTGTTGAGTGGATCCTTGATGCTTTATTTATGTTTGGATAACTATACCCTCTCACTTTGTTTTAGATGTTTTAATTATTTATTTTATTATTTTATTCATTATTATTTCATAATTATTATTCGATGATTACTCAATTTGTATGATTATAAGTTGTCTTATAACATACTGTATAAAACCTTACATTTGATATTTAAAAGTTCAGTTTTGGAGGGTTCATAATTTTAGTAATATCAGATATTCTTGTGTATCAAAGGAAATTACATTTTGATAGTGCATTGGAATTCTATAAATTCGGAAATGTATGAAATATTATGCATTATTTGAAGATGAATAGATATATTATTCATGGATGATGTTAAATTATATATATTCTGTATTGGAATTCTCAAAAAGTCTAAAATATTATGCTTTCTTGGAAGGATCTGTATATATGTTGTGCTTGGATACAAATATAATAGTATTAAAGATTTAAAAATTTTACTATCTCATAAATTCTATGAATGAAGAAGAGGTTGAAGAATTTTATTGCACATACTACTGTTGAATATCTTACATATTGGTAAAATTAAAAAATTGAATAAGTCTATTATCCCACACATTACATAGAATATATTATGTATGATGAAAATATTATGCATGGATATTTTTACAAGATAAGGATCCTGTGTATCAAAATTAAAACTCCTACATTTTTGTTTTTATATAAAGGATATTTTTTATGTTTTAGAGTAAATATATTATGAAATATTGAAGGAGAACTCAACATGTAGAATTACATGAAGAGTGCATTTGAGAAGATCAAATAACATGCAATACAGTTTGTAGGAAGTCTATTATATGATTGTGAAGAAATAAAGGAGGATATAGATATAAAAAAATTATTGTTACATTATATGCGGATTGAGTATCATGAGTTTGAAAATGTACAAGTGATAGTTAGTTCATTATTATGATATTTGAGTTGGAGAATACAGCATCCGATTAGGGCATGTAGAACATAGGTTTACAATTTAAAGAAATTAGTGGAAATGACATAAAGGACTTTAATACTTACAATTTGAAAATATTTGATGTTATGACAATGGTATAATGTAATTTGTGGTTATTCATCATATTTTACAACAAAATGACTACACAACTTATGATTCATTACTCAATTTCTCAATAATTTAGATGTATTTTTATAAGGTAATTCTATCCGGATTATTCATGATGGATTATTTGTTTTTCATTCATCTTTATATTCTATAAAATAAAATGGAAGGGGTTATAAAGAGTTTAGTAAAAAATTGAATGAATTTTTGGTCATAGGCATAAATAATTGAATATGGTATAAGAATATCATATTTATGATATGTTAAAATGGAAAATATATTATGCTAGAAAATATATTTTAATATGTGATATTTAGATATTGGATAATATGACATTGTGAAGTTGGAATCTATAAAAAGAAACAATATAATGGATAATTATTTAACAAAGCTAAAGAATGGATTTGAGCAATTCACAGTAACATGATTAGAGGAAACATTAATTTTATTCAAACTCAAATATTTTAATTATCAAGGAAGCTATTTTTTATATATTTCAGGGATGATTCATAGATTTAAATTAAGATTTAAAATTACGATTGACTTGCTAAAATTATGGATAATGTTGAGGATTGTTTTTTCCAAGATTATTCAAATATTTATTTAAAGGAAATACTTTAACAACTTTTCTTAAATTATTTAGGAAATTTTGGATATATTTGACTATTTTATTTTCAATTATCAAAGGAAGGAAGAACTATATAATATATATTATTTTTATCTTATATATTTTTTATGGAAGGATCAAGAAGTGTTATAATTTATAGTAAAACCCAGAAATTCTAAAAGACACAATTATATATAATCCTTATTATCGTTGTATAATATTGTATGACATAGATATAGAGGATAAGAAACAATAAATTAAAGAGAAAATATAGAATCATGTTTTACACTAATGATATTTTCCTGCTATTATATTCATTGAAGATCAATTACAAAAAGAGTCACTTCAAGACTACTACACTATGAAGATTAATTTTTCTACAGGAAGATATATCTGATGGAGTATAACTATAGGTATATATTTCTTCGACTATAATTATATTACAACACATAAAGACATACCATATTTATAGTAATACAAATAAACACCAAAATAAAGGATGAAAAACAAATAAAATTACAAGTCTGATGTATGGTTTAGTAGGTGTCTTCCAAGCTTGAATTTGTTAAGAAGTCATTTTTGAATTAAGAGCCTCAATTTATGAAGTGGAGGTAGGCGTAGTCCATGTAATAAGAGTTTATTATCCAACCCCCCTTAAACTCTTATTCCCCATGAACCATGATATTATACTCAGGTCGTTAACCAAAAGGTATAATGTCTTCACCATAATCATTAGTTGTAGAAAATTCAAAAGAACATGTTGTAGTATATAAGGGGATCCCTGGAGGTGATCATAGAAACAAGATAAAAGTATAATGAAACAAATTTGGTTTTATTTCATCTATTTGGAATTCATCCTACTTGTACTCCTCTTATATGACCTTATTCTTGTTCACAGAATCATCTTCCTTGGATTCGGGTTCAATGAAATGTCCCTACGTGTTGCGGGCCTTCACCGAGACTCAAATTCACTCAAAGGAGGCATCAATTTTCTTCACCAATGGAACAGAAACATGGATTTGATGAATTATGAAGCCTAAATTGGAGGATTGTTCACTAGATACAATGTAGATGGAGGTATCGACTTATTGAAAGGCGTCTGCATAAGATAACAACTCCAGTTTTTTGATGGCTTCAGATGAAGACCATTGATTCATATTCGGGATAGGAGATAAAGTTGGGTGGTGTTTTTCATCTTTATTTATGTCCAAAAATAAGTCAAAGGTTTCATCAATGAAATTGAATTCTTTATCTAAGAAAATAATTTATTCATATAGTGAAAATTGTATTTTTTTTGGAATGGAAGATTACAACAATATTTTTGTATAGAGTATTTCAAGAGATAGGAAATCGTTTCAAAATGAGAGAATATTTTTTTTTAATATAACAGAGATGTAATGGTGAAATTAAATGGAATATAGGTGTGTTTTTTTAAAATGGGATACAAGATATATCAAGGAAATATAAGGATAAGAGAGTTAAACTTTTGGAATAATTCCAAAAAAATGGCTTGGAATAGATGGAAAAGCGCAATAGATTAAATCACCCTTATTTGGTTTGAAAAAAATGAAAAAATAGAAATATCATGGTAATAAAAAAATATGGCATGGTGGATCATAAAAACCATATGAAAATTTGTCAGGCGTGAAAAAAAGAAACTTTGAAAGTTTTCATCTCCCTATTTTTTTTTGAAAAATGGCCAAAAGATAAATTAATGAGTGTATTAAAAGAAACTTCATGAAATATTAATAGTATTAACTATTCATTTTCTTCTACCTATGTCCACTGAAACAGATTGGTAGAAAGTCTCACTGCAACATATTTTTTTAGGTCTCACTATCCCTCTCTTGACTCTCGTCTCCTTCAACGTGCTCTGATACCACTGATGGAGGTTTTTTTCTATTGAAATAAATGAAGATGAGGATCTCACTGATCCTTCGACACAACTCTCTCTTAACCCTGTAATACCATCGATTGAGGATCTTTGCAAAAACAAACACATCCATGTAAACAAAGATACATATCACTGGAGGTGATCACAACAAAACAGATTGAGCAGAACTATGGGTATATATTTCTTCAACTGGAATTGTATTACAATTAATTAACACATACCCTATTTATAGGGATACAAATACCCACCGAAATAAATGATGAAAAAAAGATAAACTACAAGTCTTATTTTTTGTTAAATAGGTGTATTCCAAGCTTGAATTAATCAAATAGACTTCATTTAAGTACAACCCTCCATTGATGTAGTGGAGGTATGCTTCGTCGAAGTAATAATAGTTTATTATCAAACAATATCTACTTTCAGTTTCCATAGTTATAACCATGTGTTTGAATTTTTTTCAATTCAATATCTCTTCTATATTTACCTAATTTTCACTGGTCAAAGAATTTTTAATTGCACAAACCCTTGTTATTCATCATTGGTTGTGCCTGAAAGATAAGGGTAAGAATGAGAATTTTAGATGAAAAAATGCAGACAACCCCTAAGAATTTCAATAAAAATTATCCCTTACACTAGGATAAATCCCTATCCCTTGAATTGATAGGAGGGAAATAGAAACCCCCCTCATTCTAGTCATGAGGTAATGGAATAATTAAAGAAACCTAATGTAGCAGTACAATTCCACAATAGAGGACCTTCATATTTCCTTCCTCTAGGAGATGAGTCGATGTTAAAATCTTAGCATCATGGTCATGTTTATTTTATTGGCACAAAAAACATATTCACAATTTATAGAGAGATTTATCTCTATCTTAAGTTTTGTATCTTCTTATCCCAATGAATCTTCCATATGTATTTCATTTTATAGCCTCAGTGTCAGGTTTCAATTTTAATATCTCCTTCTCCCGATGGATCTTCCATATTTCCTTCTTCTGGGAAATGATTCCATGTTTTAGTCTGAAGGACACCACTAGGTTTCGTTTTTTTCACATCATCCATATTCACAATTTATAGAGAGATTTCTCTCTATATGAATTTTGGTATCTCCTTATCTCAATGGATCTTCATGTTGTATTTCAATTTCAATGTTTGTCCCGCTCCTCTCAAAACCATTCTCACTCTCTCTCAGGAGTCTTTCTTTATTTGTGGAGGATAATTTAAACACCTTTTATAGATAAGAATATATATATATATATATATATATATATATATATATCCTTTTAGATTTCCCCCATGGACTTTTCCAGTACAGTGAATATAACAAAAAATAATCAACTATTTAAATTCTCAACTAATTGTAACATTATGGCATGGCTTGCTTCTCCACATCACAACCCTTGCAATGGATGCATGTATGTTCATGGTTTATAGTGAAACTTTTTACACCATATTGCAACCATTATTCCTTCAAAAATTAGTTATTTCAATTTGGAACCATCCATGGAAGAGGGAGCACACCAAAACACATGATTTTTCTACATTTTTACCAGTGTTCATCACTATGGTGTAGTAATTTGGTCCATGGTGTAGCAACATTCATGGATCTTAAAGGATATGGTGTAATATGGTGGAAGCATAATATATTCCCCTATTTCACAAAACCCCTTCAACTATCAATATTATCATCTCCATGGGAAACACACACACCATGAAAGAACCCCTCTTACATGGAATGTCCAATATATAATCCAGGGTGGCTACTGTGTAGGGTACTCACAAATCCCATATGGCCTTCACAGTGTCCAGATGGGTAATTCAATGATTCAAAATTCTTAAATTTAGATTCAATATGGCCATTTTAAGATCTATATTTCCTAAGTGATTTCAATCCTTAAAATGGAAATTCATCTTGACCTTGAGCTTCATTAGTGGTTGAAATTTCATTCTCTAGTGAGTTGTAGATGATGGATATCAAGGAAGAAGGTGGAAGATGGTGAAGAGGCAGTAGTGGGATCTATCCGATCACAAGGGAGTGATTTTTTTAATACACCTTTAAAAGAAATATTATTCTATGTTAGATGTTTTTTGAAAAAAAATGAAAAAAGGCGGTAGAGGCCCTACCTCCTTTCCTATTAACTAAATGGAGGCATAGCTAATAATGCATTTTCCTCTCATAGAAATTGATCAATGACATTGAAAAGGTAGCACGGGTGATTCCTCCTTTCACCTAATGTAAAGTGAAAGGTGGATTTTGCGATGTCTCCTTTCGTGTAAATAAATCCAAAATTCATCACCACCGGTGTTGGCTTTCGCTGAAGTGCCAATAAAAGGGAGCCCCCCCTGTCACTCCAAATTTCACTCTTCTCTCTAAGTTTAACTCTCTCTATCTCTCTATAATAAGATCGGCAGTTCTTCCCTTATGTCTGGTGACTTCGATGGCCTAAAAGAAGTGAATAATTTTGTGAAGCATCCTCTAGAGTTATTTTTTCATATTTATTTTAAATGAATTTAGTTATTTAACTTATTTGTTTTTAGTTAGTTCTAAATACATTATTTATTTTCTAGTTTAGTTAGTTAGATATATATTATAAATAATAGTTATTATTAGTAATGATTAAGTATATATTTACTAATGAATAACTTAGGATTAAATAATGATTACATAATGATTATATAATAACCATTAACTAATAAATACCATATTATTACCTAATGAATACCATATGATTAATTAATAAGTAGGTCGTAATTAATTAATGATTAAGTAATTTTTAACTAATGATTATATAATGAATAAATAATTATTAACTAATTATTAAAAAATGATTAATAAATGTTAAAAAGTGATTTACTAAAGATTAAATAATGATTAATGATTGATTAAGGAATGATTAAAGAATGATTAAAGAATGATTAAAGAATGATTAAATAATGATTAAAGATAGGTTAAATAATGATTAAAGATTGATTAACTATTGATTAATGAATGACTAACTACATAATCAAGATTGATTAACTAATGATTGAATATTTATTAACTAATGATTAAATATTGATTAAATAATTATTAACTAATGATTAAATATTGATTAACTAATGATTAACTAATGATTAAAGAATGGTTAACTAAAGATAAATGATTGATTAAGTAATTATTAACTAATGAGTAAATAATGGTTAACTAATGATTAAATATTTATTAACTAATGATTAAAGATTGATTAACTAATCATTAACTAATGATTAAATATTGATTAACTAATTATTAAATACTGATTAACTAGAGATTAAATATTGATTAACAATTGATTATGTTTTGATTAAAGAATGATTAACTAAGTATTAAAGATTGATTAAGTAATGATTATCTAATGATTAATGAATGATTAAGTAATGATTAAATAATTATTTAAGAATAATTAAAAAATTATTAAAGAATGATTAACTAATTATTAGATATTGATTAACGAATGATTAAATATTTATTAACTATATATTAACTAATTATTGACTAATGATTAACTAAATATTAAATAATTATTAACAAAATATTAACTAAATATGAAATAATATTCACTAATATTGAATATAGATTAACCATAGATTAATTAATGATTAAGTAATGATTAAATAATGAATCATTATAGATTAACTAATTATTAGATAATGATTAAAAACTGATTAAAGTTTGATTATATATTTATTAAAGAATTATTACCTAATGATTAAGGATTGATTAACTAATTATTATATAATTATTAACTAATGATTAAATATTAATTAACTAATTATTAAATATTCATTAAATACTTATTAAATATTGATTAACTAATGACTAAGGATTTATTAAATGGTGAAGGATGATAGAACCATGGAAGAACATGCCTCTCAGTGATCGATGGAGAAACCCTAATCTAGATCATAGATCCTTAGTGAATTTCATTTCTAGGAAATTGAAAACAAGTAATGTTCATGATGATTCGAAGATTGTGATGTAGATTGAGATGAATAAATTTTGAAACCTGGGCCTTGATGCGACCTCTTTTTCTAAGGAAGAGGTTAGATTTCTTGCTTCCGACCTACACTTTATTCTTATTGTAAAATTTATCAATTGTTGTCCTTATTTATTATTCCTAATAAAAACAGTGGATTCTCGATTTGTTTCTTCCGAACTACACTTTATTCTTATTGTAAAATTTATCAATTGTTGTCCTTATTTATTATTCCTAATAAAAACATTGAATTCTCTTGGTTTTATGACATTCCATGTCAGTCTCTTGAACTCATTGCATGTGGTTTTTTGTTTTTTCTGAAAATGATTACAATCAGCTTTGGATGAGGAGATCATGGTCCTTCGATGGCAGCTTTAAGAATGTCTTTAAATGGTCCATTTATTTCTGTACTGATATTGATCCTCCCATTCCCCCTATTTAATTGTTGTTTCACAGTCTTCCTATCCATATCTTTATACTAGAATCCCTTTTTTTGATTTCTAATCTTCTTGGGAAACCTCTCAAACAATATTCTGATAATAAAAATCTCTTGTGACCCTATATTTCTATAATATATAATAAAATTGATATTTATAAACACCTACCATCTCAAATTTGGATACAAAATGGTATCACTGGGTTACTCTAAGAGGTCTTCATTGAAAATATTTCATACTATTGTACTAAGTGTCTTAAAACTGGGCATCCTGCAAAGGAATTCAAGAGAAAAAATGACGCATGTCCTATAAATTTTTCAATTTGGATTAAAAAAGTTTAACTCAAGGGTAATGATTCTTCCCCTCTATGGAATTATGAGGATATTGTTAATAATAATGTTATGTATTCTAATCCTCACTCCCCTAGTAATCATCATTCTGATGTTGAAGTTGTTTCTCATATTGTTCAGTTATGTAATGATGATAAGGTGTCACACAATGAACTATAGAATCCTGCTATAATAATTGATGATTCTGAACCATTACATGATCATGAAAAGAATGAACAATCTGCTTCTAGTGAATCCTCACAGGAAGATCTTGACCAAGCATCACAAATTATGGAGACCTTATACAAGTCAAGTGATAGGAAGGGGAAAACTAATGGTTGACTTAGATGGTTACATCACACAATGTTACAAAAAAACTCAGAAGTAAAGAGAATATTCTAATCTCGAGAGAAATATATTTACAGGATCATTAGAGTCATTCAGGAAGTAAAAATATTTTATTCCTTTACAACTAGAGATTTTGTCACCTCTTGCTGATTTTTTTTGGATGATCCTAATAATGAAGAAGAGGAGGAACCTATTGTGAGGGATTCCTATGAATATAATGATTATGTGAGTGAGGAATTTGAAGGATATATAGAAGATAAATATGTTATTGTATTTAAAATATATTGGAATAAAGAATTTTTTGTAAAGA
This sequence comes from Viscum album, assembly GCA_963277665.1. Taxonomy (NCBI): domain Eukaryota; kingdom Viridiplantae; phylum Streptophyta; class Magnoliopsida; order Santalales; family Viscaceae; genus Viscum; species Viscum album. The sequence goes on along the minus strand of OY728153.1, from coordinate 563,793,630 downwards.
CCTACCTTTAAATAAGAAATCGAATGTTCATCTTGATGGTGGAGAAATTTAATCAGAATCCAGACATTGATTTCAAGAAAATTCTATAGAAAGGATTCTTGTTTTTATTTCAATTATATTGTTTTTTTCAACCACAGTTGTTTTTTTGATGGATATGATTCCATATTTTTTAGTGCTTGAAACTGAACTTTCAAGAAATAAGATTCATCATTGTTCATTTGTCTAGATCAGCAACACCATTTTTCTGGGATTTTGATTACATAATTATTTGGTGACACGTCAGTGATTCCTGTGCGGGAGGCAGTGATTTGGTCCTGATATTCTTCATCAACCTAAGTACTTCCAAACCCTTGTTATGAATCCATCTTGAGATCATACATGGAAGACTGAGAAGGTCAATACACCTAAAAAGTTATCATATTCTACAGATCTGGCTATAATATACAACAAACCTCTTGAGGCCTCTATCATTACCAATCTATGTGTGATTCTATGGGATTTGAAGAAATATGATTTTCTTGGAACTATTATGTTATTTTTTTCAAAATTGTCTTCCCTCAAATTGCTTTATTCGGTGGATCTCCTCTCAAAGTGTACTACATCACATCTGAGTCATGTGGTTGTTTATATACTATTGTAAGTGGAGCGTTTGAGGCCTAGTCGACCCAAGGAGATAGAAGTGGTGAAATTCCTAGGGTTTTTCCATGTGGAAGCACCTATATTTGTACATGATTTATGAGAATACTTTCACTTCTTCATGATTTTTATGTTCTGGTTTCTCATTGGAAGGTTAGATCATGGGAAGGAACTGATACACTTCACTTTGCTACTTTTTCCTCTTCAATGTTCCTCTTCAATGTTCTATGTTTGATGGATTTTATATGTGTAACCTTTCACTTATACTGTGTGGTGCATTCTATTTTCAACTCATGTTTTCACTATAAACTTTATTTTATTAATAAATTTCATAGTGATATGAGTTGGGTGACCAATTCATGTATCCATTTTCTCCAAAAAAAGATTGATTAAATAATGATTAAGTAATGATTAATGAATGATAAAATAATGGTTAACTAATTATTAAAGAATTATTAACTAAATATTAATGATTCATAATGTAATGATTAAATAATGATTAAATAATGATTAACTAATGATTAAATATTGATTAAATAAAAATTAAGGATTGATTAACTAATGATTAATTATTTATTAACTAAATATTAAGTAAATATTCACTAATGATTAAATAAATATTAACTAACGATTAACTAAATATTGACAAAAGATTAACTAAATATTAACTAATTGTTAACTAATGATTAACTAATGATTAAATAATGATAATATAATGATTAAATAATGATTAAGTAATGATTAACTAGTGATTAAAAAATGATTAACTAAATATTAACTAATTATTAATAAATGATTGAGGAAACATTAAGGAAAAATTACTATTGGATCAATTGATTATTAATTAATGATTAACTAATAATTAATTAATGATTACTTATTGACTAAATTTTTCTTAATATAGAATTAACATATTATGAATGATGGCTAATTAGATGAAAAAGATTCTTAACTTCATATATGGTTTTTTACAATTGAAATTTATATGATTCATACCTTATCTCACATTTGGTTTGTTAGTCTTGATAGATATATTTTAGATGAATCACATTCCCTTTATAAACCACTAAACATACCTTTAGTAAAATTAAAAAAATTACTATGAAACATTCGTTTCATATGTTGTGATATAATAATATGTTATACAATTTTGGTATCATAATGATTATGTGGTTACCTAAGAAATCAAGTATTTTTTTGGATACTACATGTAGATGTGGATCTGGCATAAATATACATAGGGATAAAACTGGAAAATACCGCATTAGGCTAGACTCGATCGAGAACTGGTTAAATAATAGGCCTTTCTACACACCTAGTTTGATACTCCTAGTGAATATGCTTTATATTATTCATATTTTATTTATAAACTAATTAAATACCTTTAGGAAGATTAAATTTTTTACTAAGAAACATTATTGTCATCTTTTATAATATAAGAAGATATTCTAAAACTTTGGTATCATAAATATTATATGGTCAACTATCATTGTCAATATTATTTACACTATAATAATCTTGATAAAAAAAATTGATGTAGAGAATTATGTTTTCCTATGTATACTGCTATGATGAGGTCATTCAAACTGAGAAAGGGGATTCTTATATTACACAAACAACAACAATGGTTAGGACATCTGATTGTGTACCCAAAAATAAATTTATGAAATAATTCATTGTTTCTTAAATATGGGACCTGATAAATATATCTAGCCTGTTGTCTATAGAAATTTTCAATTCCTGACTACACAATGGAATCTTGCTTGTCCAGTGGTTCCTGATGAGTAGTGGGAGCAAAAATAAGATTATTTTTTAAACAGTCAGATGGTGCCATGATGGATTTATTTGTTAATTTTTCTACTCTATAACAAAATTTTCCAATTTTATGAAGACATTGACACGAAAGAGTGGTTGAAGAAGGTAAATCCTAAGAAATTAATGTTATTCCCTATGACACAGAAGAGGAAAACCTAGATGATCTCTTGAATATTCATATAGATCCAACATCTGATGATGTATTTTCTAATGATGGAACAGACAGAGACAACACTGCTGATGAGGAGGAAGCTGTAGAAATTTTGGAGAAAGTTTCTAGAAATGTATTAGTTTTACAACAGACTTGGCCCACAATAAATCATCCACCACTCTTCAGATATTTGTTAAAATCAATGACATGTTTACCTAACTTTGATTGGAATGTTATAAAACCTACAATTGAGTTTCCAAGAGTTTTAGATGATAGATTTAGTTGTCTAAAAAATATTATATATTGGAATGGATTTTCCATGTAAAGATGCATTGAAAAACATACTAAAAATATTTCATATTGATATGAACTGTAGATATTTATCTCATAAAACAAGCTATACAAAATAAATAATATGATGTGATAAATATGGCAATTATTGTAGATTATTCATGATGTTGATTCCAAAAATTGAATTTAGACGTTGTAAAATTTTAAATATTTAGGAAGCTCATACTTGCATTCAGTCAATCTTGAAAAAAGATCATACTTCATTGGATGCTGAATTTGTGTCATCTATTATTGTCAAGATGATTATGACCATCTAATATTTTCCTATATACCTTTTCAAAGACAGGATAGAACAATCTTTTGGTTATAATATTTCCTATAATAAGGCATGGATAGTAAAATTGAAGGAAATTGTGAACATCTATGGTGATTCAGATGAATCTTACCATGTGTTTCTAAAATTTCTATACATACTAAGACATAATGACAATGTTTTCTTCCATATTAATACGACCGAACATGTGTCTCAATTTAACCAACATGATCCATCTTCTGTACAATTTCATTAGTTGTTTTGGTCATTACTACCCTATATTTCTGCATTTTTTTATGAAAAAACATCATACAGATTGATTTAATGTTTAAATATGGAAAATAAAAGGTTGTATCGTTGATTTTGGAAACCAAATATGGTAATTATTCACCTCTACCGCTTTCATTTTCAATTGGGAATAAGTAAAACTATGAATCATTGAGTTGGTTTTTTGCATGTATCAGTAAACATTTAACCCATATTGGGGTGCCTATTTGACATCTGATTGTCACCAGGAAATCAATGAGGAAATCAATGCAGATCCAAACACATGGAGACCCCTAAATGTACATCATCAGTATTGCATCAGACACATTTCGAGAAACATGTGAAAAATATTTCATTATGATCCTTTGAAGAAGGTAATCATGAGGATTGGCATCCAATGTATTTATTATTTTTCATTATTTAAACTTAATGACAAAATCAATTTATGAAAAATATGATCACTTCTATGTATCAAATGATCTTGGTCAATGAAAATTTGACGAAACTTTTGAAGAAATCTAAAAGGATAATCAAGAAGTGTATGATTATATGATGCAAATTCCAAAATATAAATGGACATTGGCATATGATGGTGGGAATAGTTACGAACACATGACCACAATCATTGTGGAGTGAATAAATTGTGTATTCAAGGTTATTCACAAGTTACTAATAATTGGCCAAGTTCAGGATAAATTTTATCATTTTGTGAAGTACTTCGTTGATAGATAAAAACAAGCCTTAGATTAGATTCAACAGGGGATAAGGTGTAAAAGACACTTTCAAAAAGATATTGAAAAGAACATTAAAAAATATTCTTCCTATCTATTGTGCCTTTTATGATGAGAAGACTCTCAATTTGAAGTTCAAGAGTGTCTCAACCCCATAAAAATAGTAATGGTTGAGTCGTGGTGGTATTACTAGAATAAAGGAAATGTCAATGTGGAAACTTTAATTCATTATAGTTTCTATGTGCACATGACATCGCAACATGTGCCTCTGTTAATATATGATGAGAAGCATATGTTGATCCAGTGTACTGGATGGACACCATTAGAAACTGTTTTGCAACACCATGGATTCCTATTAAGGAGTTTTGATATTTCCCAACGCCTAAAGGAAAGATGATATTGATACCTGACATCAAAATATTATGTCAACTAGGGATTCCAAAGTCCATCAAGATATGTAATTAGATGGATTGGCCTCAAGAACAACACCAATGTTTTAGATACAACATATTTAATCAAGAAGGCCATAACATGAAACTATCCCCTAACATTGTTGAATCGACTTCACACTCTCAGCCACAATGATGTATTATCTCCAATGTGATCTTTTCTTATTATTAATAACATGGTTTAAATATAAAATCCTCTATTTTGTAAAATGATAGGACATTTTTTAATACTCTTACTATCAAATAACAATAAGCCTTTCATATTCATGTTATAAGGAATATGAAAGGTACATGTGAGGTGACATAGCAGCATAATTAAACTGTACATGGATAAAACATAAATCAATCATGTGATAAAATAATCATGAAACACACCATCATGTGATAAATCATACATAAATTACAAAGCAAACTATTTGAGATCTAACTTATTATTTAAAGTCAAACTAAGGTTGTGTTGGGTTATAAAAAAATTCTTCTTACCTTAAATTTTATTATAAAATAAGTTATAGATTTTTTTGGAAGGCGAAACAATAATAGAAAACATAAAGTCAATTTATTTATCCATGATAAAATGAAAAATATGATCATATAAAGTGAAATGAAAAACAAAAAAATAATTAAATAACACATGAATTCTTTACAACATACAATAAAGAACATTCAATTTTTCAATAGAACAAAGTTTGAATGAGATGAGTCTGACTTCAAAATTGTATTAAAATATAGATTATTTTCAAGTGGTATCTTAATAACATCTTACAAAGGTATGTAATTTAATTTAGTATTTTCAAAATATTTTTTCCTTATCATGAAATCATTGTCATCAAAATATTTCCCAAAATAACATAAAACTATAAAATGGGAAAAAATCAATATATATGCTTCTAACATTTTTGAAGAAATCATTCATATTTTGGGGAATCTTCCCGGCTTAAAACCCAATCACATTATGGGATTTATAAAATTATACTTACAAATGTTAAGTAGAAAATGATTCAAGAAAACATTCATAACTTTGTCTATAAAATTTCAATGTCCATAACATTTGGAGGGTGAAATTTACGCATTCATATATAAAACTTTTTATAAGAATATTTATCCCTATTTGGATATCTAAAAGCTCAAAGGGTCGAGCCAACTAGGGGGGAAATTTTGTAAGTAAAATATTCAAGTACATTGGGCTATAAATACCCACCCATATTATCCTTGAATGTGGTTGGAATTTTATCACTTAAGGAGGTGAATGTTCATGACCACATAATTTCCAAGGTCCTATGATTACTTTCCATACTCTTATTTGAATAAGAGAAACCTCTCCCCCACATTCCATTTCACATTTGTTTTTTATAGTTTTCAATTGTAATCCTATAAGTTTTTTTTATTTGAGTTGAATATTAATGCATGTTTCTTATTCATCATTGCTAGTTCTTATAAACCTTCTATTATGTAATTTTAATTTATTTAAAATAGTTTAAATCATGTTGAAAACCCTTTACTTTTCTCACTTTCTTATTCTATCAACAACGCCTATTTACCTATCTTCATGTTTCATGTGTTTGTTCAGCACACCACTATTTTCTTGCCACATTATTTTTATTATCTTTATAACTCATCACTATAAGTATCATCAACTATATTAATAACCATCTCAATTGATGAATAAATCATCCATTGTGGTGATTCATAATTTGGGGGTGTCAAGTGATTGTGAGCTTTTGGTCGTTAAATATTCTTTAGGTTAACACTGTGTATGTTAAACATAAAATATCATGGATTAGTGGAATGTTTTTTTTGACATGTGGATTCCATTGATTAGTGGTACAATAAATAAAACACTATAATCAATTATTTCTTGTTATTATAACCATATTTAAGTCATGAATTATAACCAAAAAAATTATAAATTTTGATCAAAATCATCTTGTGAAGTGGGTGTTGATTTAATGAAATATATCGAAAAGCTCAAGGATATAATAATATTGTATCCCCTATAATTGAAATAATCCCCAATATTTTTTAAAATTTTAATTTAACTTCATAGATAAATCATTTCACCTATGCTCTTCAAAAAGCCCCCTCTCAAAAAAATTACTCAAAAATATAGTATCATTTCCAAAGATTCAACCCGAGTGCTTCTATACATATTAGATTAGAGTTGAATAATTAAAGGTTCAATATTAAACAATTATCCACACATCAAATGGATCCATTTATCTGGATGGTGTGATAAATAGTTGATAAATTTTTAGATTTTTTAGAAACAAAAAATATCACCAAAAACCCAAAAAAAATCTAATAAAAACACAATGAAAAGCCCACATTCCCCATCCATCCAAAATTTATCTAAATTCCTTGTAGCATCCCAAAAAATAATTTATAATTGTTTTACCTTGAAATTGAGTGAACAATATTCCAGCATAAGAGGGGCATTAGGGATAATCAAATCACTCAATACCCATTCATTGCCCATCAAATTGATCTAGATATGGACAATTCTTGGTAAAAAACTCATAAAGAACTCGCTACCCCTGATATGAATTACCAACTTCTTGGTATTCAATATCAAAATAACAAGGATGATTTTAAAATAAAATCAGGGTTGATTCATATTTTTCCTCATTTCTATGGGCTATTTGGTGGGGATACTCATATTTACCTCAAGGAGTTCCATGTGGTATGGTCTACTCTAAAGCCTCAAGGGGTTTCTGAGGAAAAAATAAAACATTGATCATTCCATTTATCCCTAGATAACTATACCAATTCATGGAGATATTAACTGTATACTGGTTCCATAAGCACATGGACTGACTTGAAGCATCTAATTTTAGAAGAAAAATTCCACACTTCTCAGACTGATTCTATCTAAAATGTAATTAGTGGCATATGTCAATTCCCTAATTATGTAATCCCTGAGTACTAGGAGAGGTTCAAAAATCTTCTGAAAACTTACACACACCACAAAATCCCTGACCATCTCTTGATACAATAAATCTATGACTGGTTATTGTCTATGGATGGAACTCTAATCAATGCTTCATGTGGTGGTGATCTTGTTGGAAAAACACATATGAGATCTCATAAGAAACAAGGCTGTAAACATGCAACGATTCCATACTCGAGTACATGACCAAGTTGTAAGAACCCAGATCATTTTTTAGGTATGTTGTTGTTTTTTATGGATTTCTTGAGAAAAGAGGAGTTTATGGAAATTTTTGAAGTACACGTCATGTACTTTATGAGTACACACCATGTACTCCCATGCCGTGTGAGGCTGTGTGCTGGTCGTGTTCGGGCCGCACACATGGCTATGTAGGGGTGCTGTGGAGGATTCTTAAAGTAGAGTATGGAAAAGCCTAGTACACGTTGTGTACTCCAGAAGTACACGCCGTGCACATTCTTTTTTTTTCATTAAATGGTCTGGGGTCACGTCTTAACCCTAGAATCATCTTCTTCTAGGTCTTGTTCGACCGAGAGATGATTTACAGCCGCAGAACTTCTCCGAGCCCCCGTGCCTCCGTCTGTTCTCCGAATCAACCTCCGTCTATTGCATTGGGACCATAACACTAAGCTTTTTCTTCTCCTAGAGCTTTCTTTTCCAATTACTCTTCTTTTTCATGTTATTGTGGGTTTAACGTTTTGTGCATTTTCATAGATCTACGAAATTCTAAGGAGAATCCAGCCTTGTGGTTCAAGTATATTGATCTCCTAGCATCAATGTAGGTGGTTTGTGCCTCATCGTTCTATGTATTTGAGTTAATGTGAAAACTTCCACAAATACCTGTGAACGGGGTATTGCGTGTTTACCATTTTTCCCCTATTGTTTTCCTGCCTTTCTTTTATGCTTGTGTAGAGGTAACTTGATCATTTATGATGATAATTTCTTTGTTTGGATGTTTTTCCCATGCTTTTTTCTGTTTACGACATTTGGGTCTTATTAGACTTTGGCCGCTATAACTGTTTTCCATGCCTTGTGATCATAGGATGGAATGATATTTTTGACATGCTTGTTTTTCTGTATATTGGTTATCCAAGTAGCTCTATAGGTGTTCTTTGGCCTTATAACATTATTATGAAAATATTGGCACGAGACCATGAGAACCTGGTGCTATAGACTATATATGGATAGATCGAGTGAGCTTCCTCAGATAGTCTTGGAGATTATAGACTATAGGGGAAAGACCGAGTGAGCTTCCTCAGAGATTCCTAGATATTATATACTACAAGGGAAAGACTGAGTGAGCTTCCCAGAGAGTCTTGGATATTATAGACTACAAGAGGGTAGACCGATTTAGCTTCCTCAGAGAGTCTTTACTTGTTTGAATTTTTTAAAACCATTCCAGGATAGAGGAGGATTTGACTGAGCGAGCTTCTTCAAAGAGTTTGTGATAGACCCGAGACTATAGGAGGATTGATTGAGTGAGCTCCTCAGAGAGTTTCTAGACCTTGGGGCTATAAGAGGGTTAGACCACATGATCTTCCTCAGAGAGTTCCTAACTACCCTAGACTATAAGGGGAATTGATAGAGAGAGCATCACCAGAGAGTCTTACAATTTCGTATGACCAAACCAGAGGTGTTAGGCTGAGTGAACTAACCATAGGGTTTGTGGTACTTCTTTTATAGGACCAGAGGGGTTGGATGCAAGCACTTCCCAGAGGAGTTCTTATTGTGGTTGCTACTTGCTTCACTCCTGCTTTTTGTTCTGTGGATTGATTACTATTGTATATCATCATGTTACTGCTTATTGTACTATTACCATCCATATACTCACTGGCTATTAGGCACAGATATTCTGGTGGTTGCCTAATGGGATTTAGTCTCACACCCAATTTGGTCCACGATTTTAGGCCCAAACAGACTATGTTGTTGCAGGTATATAAAAGGGAAATCAACCTTAGACTTCTGGTACTTGATTGCTTTGGAGTAGGAGATCATGGGACCATGATTAGGCTTTCAATGCTAAGGATCTATTTATCTTTTATTTTATAATTGTTTTGTTACTGTTTGTATTTCCAACATTGTGACATGTTTGGCTACTTTCCTAGATATGTATCATACATCGTTTTATATATACATATGTTCTCTTGTTGTTTATTGTTTTAGTCTTCCTCTGTTTATTGTTGTTGGATATTTACTGCTTCCGATATTTTATTCTTTTTTTACTTCTGTTGTATACTCTTCCAATGAGGGCATAGTTTTCCCACTATCACACCCAAGGCCCTCGCTGCTAGTCGGCAGCCTCTGGCGTTTGGGGAAATGCGCTTAAGGACATGTGACCAACCAGGTACGGGGTGCCTCTGGGTGTCTTCTGGAACCGGGACTTTAAAAAGTGGTATTAGAGAAATTATTTTCTCCTGGTTTAATGTTTGGAGCCTTTAGCCATGGATAGGACGAATTTGGTACTTGGTAATAAGTTGTTCTCGGAAGTAGCTAACCTGTGTACAGGGAAAATCCAATCTACATTCTTTATTGTATTTTTAAGGTTTTGATATTTTACGGTTGATATGATTTCACCTAGAGTGATTCGCATGCCTTGGGATGTTATTTTTGTTGCTATTTCGGTTCTATTTCTGTCGCAACCCGATGAGATGTGGGTATGCCATCGCATGCATCATATAAGAACTTGTTAGAAATCACATGCCATGCATTCTTTCCATTCCATCTAGTGTGCATTAGCGATTTCATGTTATTGTGATAGACTTTGTGTATATTATTCATGCTGTTGTGATAGATTCTTTGATAGAATCCCTACAATTTGATAGATAAATTGTTTGTATTGTACCTTTCTTAAATGAACGCCAAATTTTGGATCTTGAGGTGTTATGGGCCCTCATGAATTAGAACATGGTGGATCATTGACTTTTTTATCATGTATATGACTTGTATAAGATGCCAAGATTTGATTCGCAGGGACTATGGGCCCTCACGGATTGGAATTTGGCATATCCATGCTTGTTTTTAGTGTTTTCTGGGCTTCAATGCAGTTTCTGAGCTACTGCCCGGAAAACCCAGAATACACGGTGTGTACTTTATGAATACACGTTGTGTTGTTTTAAACTGTGTCACTAACTATGTGAGAAGAAACACATGGTTGTGAAAAGTCTTCAGGAACACATAGTGTATGACAGGTACACTCTATGTAGTAGTGAGCCGTGTACCCGGCCGTGTCACTATCAACATGGTTCAGGGAAGCTCGTGTAGTACACGCCGTGTATGGTAAGAACATGTTGTGTATCCTTGTTCTAGGTATCTGTCCATGTCACGAACAACATGGGTCGATGTTATCTTCTCATATACATGTCATGCTTGTTCGGAACACACCATGTAAGGGTCAGCCGTGTAGCTAGACATGTAACTAACAACACGGTTCACCAAAACCTTTTCTAGTACATGCCGTGTCGATAGTAAACATACTGTGTAGTCTAGGGTTAAGGGGAACATGTGGGTTAGCCGTGTAAAGAGACTCGGGTAGGGGAATGGTGTTTAATTAAACACCGTGTGTGGGGACAACACGTCGTGTAGTCGTGTTTTGTGAAACTTGAATATTCCTTTCTCATGTTCCTGTTTTGTACTCTTGTGTTCTTAGTCATTGATAATCTTGATCTAAGGTGTGATTTTGATCTTTCAAAACTATGCCTCTGAGATGTCCTCTGGATGTACGTCAGCTACCATATGGTGATCAGACACCGAATATGGCTGATCAAGGACTTCTAGCAGATCCTTCGGCTGTTCCAGCCTTGGCACCACCAGTTATACCCATTGTAGGCGCCGATGTGCAGTTCAGGGAGGACTTCCTAAGGATGATGCAGACCTTTCAGGGAGCGCTGCCTCCTGCCCCATCGATGGCAGAGTTGTACGGGCTTTCCAGCAACATCCTCCTCCTACATTCTCAGGTGATGGAGGACCCCAGGTTGCAGAGTCATGGTTAGAGCCCACGCTGATGTTCTTCGAGCATTTGGAGATACCTCTAGAGAAGAGGGTGAAGGTTTCTGCTTATATGCTCTGATACATCTCCAAGAGGTGGTGGGAGGTGATCTTGCAGTCAGGGCCCCAAAAGAGTATGACTTGGGATGAGTTTCGGCACATCTTCTACGATTACTTCTACCTGGAGACCTTGAGGGCCGACCGACCCTAGATGTTTATGAGTTTGGAGAAGGGTGCTCTTTCTGTTATGGAGTACTCATATCGCTTTACCGAGTTGTAGCGCTTCATGCCAATTCTAGAAGGTGATGAGTTATTCCTTTCTAGAAAGATTGAGGATGGTCTCAGGCAGGAGATCCATTCCTAGGTTAATATCTTTAAGTTGACTTCAATATCCTCTATCATCAACCAGGTGCTGATCACTTAGCACATTCTGAGAGATTCTGGAGTAATAGCCAGGTTGGTTTGACATCCAGAGTCAGTGTTCATCCTACTGATACCAGGAAGCACCGTAGGGAGTCTATTCGAGGACATCAGAGTAGGAAAAATGTATCTTTGGACAGTTAGGTTGTATGCTACCAGTGGGGTAGGAGGGGGCATACTAGGCCTCAGTGTCAGAGAGACCCGATGGAGTGCCGATCTTATGGAAATATGGGCCATCTTTAGTGTTTTTGTCAGATTTTTTCACCTACAGCTGGTGGTAGGGGTTCTTCTATGACCCCGCGTATAAGAGTTATATCACCGGTTCCTCACCAGTCTGGGAACTGGAGTTCTTCTGGCCGTTCAGGCCGAGGTGGCGGTCACAATTGTGGTGGTCAGTCACTAGGTTACCAGCGACAGCAGAGTGGATCAGCTCAGAGTGGTCAGCCAGGGGCGTAGGGCCGCGGTACAGGCCAGAATATCAATGTGGAGAAGACCCACTGGGATCAGGATCCCAGACCTTCTACAGTTTGAGGTAAGATCTTAGTAGCCTTAGTTTTATCTTCATCCCTTTTCGATACTAGTGCTTCACATATCTTTATCTCTGTTTCTATTGTGGAGATCCTTGGGATCTGTATCTTTTTGCCTGCCGATGTTTTGACTCTCGATACACCATTGGGAATGATGACATCTAGCATACATCAGTGCAAAGAGTGCCCACTTGAGGTTGCAGGGTGTCACTTTTTATGGGACCTCTATGTCCTAGAGATGACAGGCTATGATGTCATTCTTAGTATGGACTGATTTGTTCCCTTCTAGGCAGTCATCGATTTCTATCGCTGCAGGGTGAGTTTGGAATATCTAGAGGGCAGATCTTTTCTTCATAGAGGCAAGTGGGATGTCCAGGCGCGTAGAGGTAGACCAAAGCATCATGGTCTAGGAGGAGTTATAGACCAGATTGCTAGTCTTTATCTGGATGACTAGGGGACTTTGTAGTTAGATTTTCCTCCAGTGGTGGATCGTTTCAGGGATGTCTTTCTAGAGGACTTTTCTGGTTTCCTCCAGATCGTGAGGTAGACTTCTCAATTGATCTCGTGCCAGGAGTGGCACCGGTGTCCATTCCTCCTTATAGGATGGCTACACCTGAGTTGCAAGAGCTCAAGAAATAGTTGGAGGAGTTGCAGGCAAAGGGTTTCATCTGACCCAATACTTCTCCTTGGGGTTCGCCTGTACTGTTTTCAAAGAAGGCAGACGACACCCTTAGGCTTTGCCTGGATTATCAGAAGCCAAACCAGTTGATGGTCAAGAACCGATATCCCTTGTCGAGGATCGATGACCTCATTGATCAGCTTTGAAAAGCCCGGGTGTTCTCAAAGATTGATTTGAGGTCCAGTTATCATCAGTTGCATGTTAGACCATTAGATATTCCTCTTACAGCCTTCAGGAGTAGGTATGGTCTATACCAGTATACGGGCATGCCATTTGGTCTCACAAATGTGCCAGTCGCTTTTTTGTCACTAATGAACTGAGTGTTCCATCCATACTTGGATTCCTTCATGGTGGTTTTCGTGGACGACATCTTGGTGTACTCTCACACTCGACACGAACATGATACCCATCTTTATATCATTTGAGTACACTGAGAGAGCATCAGTTATATTCTAAGCTCTCAAAATTCCACTTTTATATGGATCATATTCACTTCTTGTGTCATGTTATCTCAGAGACAGGAGTAGTAGAGCCAAAGAAAGTGAGAACTGTAGTTTCCTGAGATTTTCCGAAGAATGTCTTTGAGGTGCGTAGTTTTCTAGGGTTGGATTGATACTATAGGTGTTTCATAAAGGACTTTTCACACCTAGAAGCACTACTAATAGGTCTGAAAAAGAAAGGGGCGAAGTTCATATGGTCATATTATTGTGAGACAGCCTTTCAGGAGATGAAAGGTAGGTTGACGTCAGCACCGATACTAGTCTTTCCAGAGTCGGGCAAGGGCAATACAGTCTACTATGATGCTTCAAATGTTGGACTCGTAGTTGTGCTTATGTACGGAGATGGGGTCATTGCGTATGGGTCTCAGCAGTTGAGGCCACACGAGAGGAACTACATGACGCACAATCTAGAGTTGGCAGTTGTTGTTCATGCCTTACGCTATTGGAGACATTACCTTCTGGGAGAGCACTTTGTGGTTTTCACTGACCACAAGAGTCTCAAGTATATCTTCACTCAGCGTGATCTAAATATGATACAGTGCAGGTGGGTCAAGTATCTTCAACCTTTCGACTTTGAGCATGCCTATACACCAGGAAAGGGAAACATAGTGGCTGATGCGTTGACTAGGAGAACTCAAGTTCAGGTAGTTTAGGAGGCTATCAGTGAGTGGAAGCTTATGAATCTATTCTCTGTGACACATTTGGAAGTGCATGACAAACAGGGGAAGAATTTTCTTTCTTCTGTAGTTGTTACCTCTACCCTTCTTCATCGGGTACGGATGAGGCAGATATCAGACTCAGAAAGCCTAGTTCTTGTGGGAGAGTGTGTCAGGAGAGGACCCTCTTCCTGGATGGACAATGGGTGAGGATGAGATCTTGCATTTCCATGGATGTGTATGGGTGGCAACATACATATACAAAGATCTGGTGCGTGATTTTCATTCCTCAGTTTTGGAATTTCATCCTGGCGTCTCCAAGATTTATCGTGATATACACCACCAATACTGGTGGCCAAGTATGAAAAGGGATGTTCCTAGTTTTGTCTTGTGGTGTTCCACTTGTCGGCAGGTGAAAGCAGAGCATCAGCGAATAGTGGGTATTTTACAATAGTTACCCATTCCCTAGTGGAAGGGGAACGATGTCACGATGGACTTCATGACCGGGTTACTAAGGTCACCTCGAGGGAGTGGTGTTGTTTGGGTTGTTGTCGATAGGCTTACGAAGGTTTCTCACTTCTTGCCGATCAAGGAGACCATTAGTGTTGATGATATGGGGCATTTTTACATCAGATAGATTTTATGTTTACATGGAGTTCCACACACCATTGATTTAGACAGGGATGCGTGTTTTACTTCTCGGTTCTGGTAGGGGATTCAGAAGGCTTTGGGTACGCATGTACTTTTGAGTACAACATACCACCCCCAGATAGATGGCCAGTCCGAGCGTATGATCCAGGTGAATGAGGATATGCTCTGATCTTGCATTATAGACTTCGGAGGTTCTTAGGAGAAGCATATAACTCTTGTGTAGATTGCCTATAACAACAGTTTTCAGGCGACTATTTATATGTAACCTTACGAGGCTTTGTACGGTAGGCCATGCCAATCATCTTTGTGCTGGCTGGAGGAAGGAGAGGCAGCCTTGCTGGGACCTCGTCTTTTTCAGGAGACCTTAGAGTAGATAGAGTTGAATTGGAAGAGGATGGCTACAACACAGTCTCAACAAAAGCCTTATGTTGATTAGCGGAGACGACCTCTGGAGTATGAGGTCGGGGATCAGGTCTTCCTACATTTCACACTGAGGATGGGACACAAGAGGATTCAGAGATAGGGTAATATTTCACTACGGTATGCCCTGCCATTTGAGGTGTTGGAGAGAGTTGGGCCTGTTTCCTATCGGTTGTAGTTACCTCAGTGGTATCGGTATATGCACGACGTCTTCCATGTTTCTCAGCTCCGACGTTACTTTTTTAGAATCATCTAATGTCTTTTAACCTGAGAAGGTTGACCTCGAAGCGGATGCATCGTTTGAGGAGAATCCTATCCAGATTATCGATCACAGTACGAAGGTTCTCTATGGCCGGTCTTTCCCTCTGGTATGTGTGCTATGGCAGCACAGGCGAGTACAGTACGATACATTGGAGAGGGAGTCCAATGTACGATCGCAGTGCCCGGAGCTGTTCGGGGTTTCTTCTTCTACACCTCATTAGGTAAATTCGGGGACGAATTTCTTTAAGGGGGGAAGTTTGTAAGAACCAAGATCTTCTTTTCAGGTATTTTTTTTATTTCTCTGGAGTTTTTGAGAAAATAGGAGTTTCTAGAAATTTTTTAAGTACACGCCGTGCACTTTATGAGTACACACCATGTACTCCCTTTCCGCGCAAGGTCGTGTGTTGGTCGTGTCCAGGATGCACACATGGCCATGTAGTGGTGATGTGGAGGCCGCTTAAAGTGGAGTCCAGAAAATCCTAGTACATGCAGTGTACTACAGAAGTACACACCATGTACTTTTTTTTCATTCAACGGACCGGGGCCACGTCTTAACCCCAAAATCGTCTTCTTCTGGGTCTCGTTCGACCGAGAGATGCTATACGGCCGCAGAACTTCTCCAAGCCCCCGTGCCTCCGTCCGTTCTTTGAATCCATCACCGTCAATTGTGTTGGTACCGCATCAGTAAGATTTTCCTTCTCCTAGATCTTTTTTTCCAATTCCTCCTCTTCCTCATGTTATCATGGGGTGAACGTTTTGTGTGTTTTTGTAGATCTATGAATTTCTAAGGATAATCAATCCTCGTTGTTCAAGTATATTGATATCCTAGCATCAAGGTAGCTGGTTTGTGCCTTACCGTTCTAAGTCATTGATTCTATGTGCAAACTTCCACCAATAACCATGAACGAGGTATTGTGTGTTTACTGTTTTGCCCTTGTTGTTTTCCTTCCTTGCTTGTATGCTTGTGTAGAGGTAATTTGATCATGTCTGATGATACTTTCTATGCTTGGATGTTTTCCCATGATTTGTTCAGTTTACCACATTTGGGTCTTGTTAGCCTTTGGCTGCTATAACTATTTTCCATCCCTTGTGATCGTAGGATGGAATGATATTCTTGACAAGCTTGTTTTTCTATAAACTGGTTAGCCAAGTAGCTCTATAGGTGTGATTTGGCCTTATAGCATTATTATGCATTGACTGGAACGAGACCCTGAGAACCTGGTGATATAGACTATATGTGGATAGACCAAGTGAGCTTCCTCAGAGAGTCTTGGACATTATAGACTATAGGGGAAAGACCGAGTGAGCTTCCTCAGAGAGTCCTGGATATTATAGACTATAGGGGATACACCGAGTGAGCTTCCCAGAGAGTCTTGGATATTATAGACTACAGGAGGGTAGACTAATTGTGCTTCCTCAAAGAGTCTTTACTTGTTTAAATTTCCTTAAACCATTCCAGGATAGTGGAGTAATTGACTGAACGAGCTACCTCAGAGAGTTTTTGATAGACCTAAGACTATAAGATTATTGACCGAGTTAGCTCCTCATAGATTTTCTAGACCATGGGTCTATAAGAGGCTTAGATCGCGTGATCTTCCTTAGAGAGTTCCTTACTACCCTAGACTATAAGGGGAATTGACTGAGCGAGCTTCCCCAGAGACTCTTACAATTTCATATGACCAAACCAGTGGGGTTAGGATGAGTGCACTGCCTAGAGGGTTTGTGGTACTTTTGGATAGGACTAGAGGGGTTGGCTGCGAGCACTTCCAAGAGGGGTTTATATTGTGGTTGCTTCTTGCTTCACTGCTTCTTGTTGTTATGTGGATTGATTAATGTTGTATATCATCATGTTACTGCTTACTGATTACAGCCCGTTGTTTATTGTTACTGTATACTACTTACTGTACTATTACCTACCAAATACTCACTGACTGTTAGGCACGGGTCTTCTGGTGGTTTCCTACTAGGATTTAGTCTCACACCCTATTTGGGACATGCTTTTGGGCCCAAAAAGACTATATTGTTGCAAGTATAGATGAGGGACAGATCCCTTAGACTTCTTTTACTTGATTGCTTTAGAGCTGGAGATCACGGGACCAAGCTTAGGCTTTCAATGCTGAGGAACTGTTTATCTTTTCTTTTATACTTATTTTGGTATTATTTGTATTTCCAGCATTGTGACTTGATTGGCTCCTTTCCTAGATATGCATCATGCATCATTTTATATATACATATGTGATCCTGTTGTTTATTATTTTAGTCTTCTTCTGTTTTTTGTTTTTGGATATTTATTTCTTCTTCTATTGTATGCTTTGATTACTTTTGATGTGTACTCTGCCAATGAGGGCATAGTTTCCCCACTATCACACCCAAGGCCCTCATTGCTAGTCAGCAGCCTCTAGCGTTTGGGGAAATGCACTTGAGGCCATGTGACCAACCGGGTACGGGGCGCCTCTGGGTGGCTTCCGGAACCGGGACGTTACAAGTAAAACAAGTCCAATAGAATCAATCAATAGATCCCAAAAAGATGACTGAGTTGATGAGTAAACTTACAGGTATTGTGTGAAAACTGGATTTTGCTACAAAATCCCCAGCCTCATCTTCTCCACAATATCTATTCCCTGGACATGTTATAAATTTTAGAATATGTAGTTCACCAGCTCATCCAACTAAAATTTTTCCACAACCACAAGATGATTCATCATATTCAATTGTACCAATGGAGATCAACACAACATATACTAATCAGAACACCAACCCAAAAGCATTATTTTAATTCATTAGAAACATCATCCAAACCCACTCTGATCCCTTCTCTTTCACCTATAATGTAGGCTTGACATATGGTAATCCCATCTCTCACTCCACTTAGTTCCCTCCAAAAAATACAATCCAATTGTAATATGGTCAATGAGGTGGACACTTCGATAAAACATATCATTTTTTACCTAAATATCAAAGGAACAATCATCCTCTTACTTCTCTCAGAATCTTCTATCCTAGTGAGCCTTCTCAGTTCCCAATGCAACACAAGCACTTTCCAAAGAATAAAAATCAAGGTAATCCAAATATAGGATATGCCTCGTTTTCTATGAAACCATAGGAAATGATATGTAATATCATTCCTAATTTACCCATTATATCATAAAAACATTTAAAAGAAAATTGGTTAACTTGAATACTACCTAATCTAGTAGAGACAATCAATTTTTTCCCAACTCCCAACTCAACTATTTCCCACTCTGAAGGCTAATGTTAGTGTAATTTCACTTCGATCTAGAAATAAAATTTCTATGCCTCATGATGAATCCTATATATCCCCTTTAAATGTTGATATAGAAAAATAAAATAACAACAATCTAGAAAAATAACCTGAATCCACTCCCTCATCTCCTTCCATTCCTCTAAGAAACACAATTCATTTTCCTCAAGCTGTCTCTAGGCCAAAGAATCCGTTGGAATCTGATTATGAAATTCTCAACATGTTTAGACATGTTTATGTAAACATTACACTCTTATATTACATAAATCATATATATAATTATTCAATGTTTATTAAAGAAATTTTCACCCATAAGAGACATATTTGGCCCATTGAAAATGTTTCAACCCAGCAGTCCATTCCAATGAAGTGAAAAGATATAGGACATTTACTCTTTCAAGAAAAATACAGAGTTCCAACTTAGATGATGAACCCATATACCTAGGACCTTCGATAAATTTCATTACAAAATCCATATTCTCCAACCTTGGTCCAGGTTCCTTGCACCCAATGAGTTTTTTCATCTAGTTATATAATTGAAGCGCTTCCATTCCCAAGGGAATAATTTTGGATTTCCTTGTCAAGGTCAATGACCTTATCTTCCCACCTGATTTATATGTCCTTGGCATGGAAGGTGAGAAAAATTATTCTTGATCTCCCCCAATTATTTGGAATACCATTCATCATGATAGATATAACTAATATTTATGTCCACATGGACATATTATCCATGAAATTTGGTGACCAACTGGTTATGTTCAATATTTTTCAATCCATGTGATACCAATCAGAGGATTGAAATGAATTATCTATCAATGCTCACAAGGAAAATTTTAAGAGTGTATTCGCCCTTATTCCATCATGTTAATCATGTTGCAATGGGAGAAGAGTTTGAGAAATGTGTATTATGATTAACCAAGTCATAAAAAGGGAAGTTGATGTTGACCTTTCATTCATAAACACTATTAATATAAATGATCTTGAAAACTCTCTCGAATCCCATCTCAATTTGGATCTCTACTCCTCCACCTTGGATAGTATTGAGGAAAATGAATACGAAAACTGGAATCTGTTACAATATTCTTATGTTTTATGGCCCACAAATAAAGGAAAAAACTTGTCTGATATCTATTCCTGTGCACCTGAAATATTCATTAATTTTCTAGGATCACTCTTATCGTGGAATTATGTATACTCCACTTACTTAAATTAAGTATTAAAAAATTGTTAAGGTGTTAGAATAAGACAAAAAAGACTTAGGTTAGACCCTATATGACATACAAGACATCAACCCTGGCATTTTCATGCATTTCATTCATCTATAATAATCATACAATCCAATCATAAAACATCAAAGAACACTTAATCCACTCACACATGAGGTAGTTAGTGAAGAGAACACCAAGCTTCTTTTAGATGGTATTATCTACCCAATTTCTGACAGTGAATGGGTTATTCTAATTTATGTGGCTCCAAAGAAGGGTGGGATAACTATTTTCACAAATGAACACAGATAGGTGGTAACAAATATTTTGAAAAAAAATTGTGTGTGCGCATAGATTATTTGAAATTAAAAGATCAAACATTAAAATATCACTATCCAATTCCTTTACCTGATCAAATTCTAGAAATATTAGTTGGAAAATCTCATTATTTTTATCTTTATGGATACACTAGTTACTTAAAAATCCCAATCACACATCAAGATCAAGAAAATACTATACTCACTTTCCACTTTGGAAAATATTTATATAGAAGAATGCATTTTGTCCTTTTCAATGCTCCTGTAACAATTCAATGGTGTATGATGAGTATAATTTTTGAATTTGTTGAGGATTACATGAAAGTATTCATGGATGACTTTACTATTTATGATAATTAATTTGAATCATGATTTCATTATCTCTCTCTAGACCTAAAAAAGTGTGTTAAATATAATCATGTGCTAAATTTTTAGAAATGTCACTTTATGGTTGAAAATGGGATTATTCTAGTATACATAATTTTTTGAGAGGGTATTCAAGTTGATACAGCTATAATTGTGGGGATCCAATCAATTTTGGGTCCCATTTCAGTTAGATACATCTGTACATTCCTTGTTCAAGACAATTTCTAATAGTAATTCATCCAAAACATTAGTATGATTACCCTAAAACTCATTCTTCTACTCCAGAATGAAGTTACATTCTATTTCAATGTGGCTTTCAAGAGACCCTTCATTGAAATCATAACTTTCCTTACACATTATCCAATAATCAAAACCACATATTGGTCCTTAACCTTAAAATTTATTCATGATTATTATGATAGGGCCATTGGGACAATTATTGGTCAAATAATAGAAAAAAATCCTCATGCCATCTATTATGCCTAAAAACACTGGATGAAACTCAATATCACTACAATGTCACTAAAAATAAACATTCAACTATGGTTTTTTCCTTGGTTAAATTATATCCCTATATCTTAGGTTCAAATATCATCATCCTCACATACCATTCTATAATAATTCTCTTACTCAAGAAAGGTGATTCAAAACTGAGATTAACAATATTGGTCCTAATTCTCTATGCTTTTGACCTTGATATCAGATATAGAACTAGAAAATAAAACCCTATGGTTGATCACCTGAGTAAAATTTCTAATTCTTCTCATTATAAAATAATTGAACCTAAATTTCCCACTGAAAACCTCCCATATCTCACACCAATGTTTCTATGGTATTCCCAAATTGTAAATTGATTTTTTGCTTGTGTTTTTCAAAAAAATTGAATGAAAAAGTTAAATTGTAAAGTAATTTAGAATATTACGTTTGGGAAGGTATTAATATTTGGAAAACTAGGGATGACATGGTAATTAAGAGATGTGTTGATGAAGATGAACAATCCTCCATCTTAAATATTTCCACTCAATATCATGTAATGAAAAATTTGGACCCCCAAGGACTAGTTGAAAGGTATTTGACTCTGGATTCTTTTAAACTTCACTCTTTATGTACTCACATGTGATCTATCATACATGTCCCACTTTCCAAAATGTTTTCACAATTTTCAAAAGAAATTAAATTTCCTAAAAGACCTTAATATTTTGTGAGATATTTGATGTTTAGGGGATCAATTTCATGGGACCATTCACCCCTTAAAATAAATTATCCAACATTATTCTTGTAGTCAACTATGTTTCTAGGTTGGAAGAGGCTAAAACAAATAGAATGTATGATGAACATACTCTTTGTGAGTTACCCTAAACCCACATTTTCCATAATTTTTTTACTCCATGTGCATTGGTAAGTGACATAAGAACCCATTTCTATAATCATGTCATGGAATCTACTCTAGAAAAGAATAGGGTTTTACATAAAACATCAACTTCATATCCCCCTAAAACAAATAGAATGGATTAACTTTCCAATAGGGAATTTAAATGAGTGCTTGATAGAATTGATAATCCCATAATAAAATATTTTCCTAAAAGACATAGTGATGTGATTTGGGATTATCGAACTACATATAAATCACCCATAAAGATATCTATGTTTTGGCTAGTTTTCAATAAATAATATCATTTACCATTTTAAATCCATCATAATTCGTTTTTGGATGTCAAGACCTATTATTATGATTGTGAAAAAATCTATTAATGATATATTTTCTCATTTGAATGAATTGGAGGAGATTCTATATGATTCTTATGAGAATTTCAATCTATACATAGTGAAATATAAGGTACTCCATGAAAAAAAGTAACCAATTAAATTTATTTCATGAAGATGAGAATGTAATAATCCTTAATTCTAAATTTTAGATTCACCTAGGTAAGCATAATTATCACTAGTAAGGTCATTTATTATTACAATTATTTCCATTTGGTTTAGTGCAATTCCAAGTCCCTTCTTCCAAAAGGACATTCATGATTTGAGGGCATCAGTTAAAGAATCTCCATGAGAGGAAACACAGCCCGAGAACCACATTAACTTCCATCAAATCCCGAAATATTGTATACACCCACCATTGAATGGTGATGGAGACCCATAAAATCGAAAACGGGGGGTACCACTTTCATTTTAACCCCCTCTACCTATTTTTTTCATTATCTCTCTCTCTCTCTTTCTTCTTCTTCCTTTATCAATCTCATATTTTAGTTTTTTATCACATTCTTCATCAAACCTATTTTCCACTTTTCTATTTTGTGTTTGTGTGCATTTAGAAAAAACTAAAAAAGCTAAAAAAGAAAAAACTAAATAAAAAAAATATTCACAATTACTCACCATTAAATTTTGAAATTTTGTCCCACCATTTTGGGGAGTCAAAAAAAAATTCTTCTCTGTTTTTTTATTTTCATCATAAATTTGGATAAATAATTTTTTTCAACACCCGTAAATTTTTAATGTTAATTTTTTATTTGAAAAATGATTCTTCCCTAACCGTGAGGAATTACGTCTGCTTTCAGGCTAAGGTCTCCTATGGAAATATTTTCATATTTTGTGTTTTTCAACCCCCCTAATTGTGATTATTGATTTAATTAACCATATAGATGAATTTACTACCTTAGTGTGCATTAATATGGTAGAGGAATTTTATAAACCACCTAAGAATCAAAATATACAAATAACCTCCCATTACCCATACATTTGTCCTCATTTTTAAATCCCCTTTGAGCCTATGAACACGTTTTTTTATATCCACATTACAATCCCAAAACCATCTCCCACCCAACATCTATATGGATTTTCATGGCATGATTTTTTGAAATTTAATTGTGGGGGGAATGGATTTCATTTGGTTATTCTTTCCTTTATTTTAAGCGTATAATTATATTCTTATGGTAAAGCATCCATTTATGTGTTGGTGATATGTTATCATTTGCTGATTTTTGGGAATGGATTCATGTTTATGTCATTTAGTAAAAATGTTATTGAAAAGTGTTCAAAGAAATATGAAAAAAATAAAAAATATGAAAAAAAATAATGGGTTGTATCATGGGAAGGTAAAAAATCACTCTTCCTTAACCTTTTATCTTGTTATAACTATTACAATTAGTCTCATTAGGAGATAAAAAAGGGTTGGGAAATAATTGAGAGATTTTATCCAAGTTCAACTTCAGAAAAAAGAAAGAAAAAGAAGAAGAATATAACACTTACATTATCTTTTCTTGTGTAATTATGAGAAGTTGTGTGTTTTGTACATATTTCAATTTTTTTAACCTCTTCCAATTTTCTATCTCATTCTTTTTATTTCTTTAAACCTTCATGCCCTTGTAAATATGTGTTTTTATTACCTTATATGTCTCGTTTCAAAAAATTTGTTCATTAATTTTTCCATTTTGGTTTTTACCCCTCCTTTTCTATCTTTTAGCCATTATATTCCTACCATCCCATAGATATAGAACCCCCACCCCCCACGATAAAATAAAATCTTTATTATGGTGCACTTTATGATAGTGAATGGAATCTAAGAGATCTTAAAAACTTAATGATTTCACTTTTGGTTGGTCAATGAGTGAACATCCTTGAATAAATTTACAGCATCTTGAGAGGAGTGAGTTTTGAGTTCCCACATTTTCTATTCTTAACCATAATCATGAAAAACGAATTTTTTTTGGAACATTGTTTCTATAAGAATATTTATTGGAATTAATTATAGAGGAGTGAACTAGTATAGACCCCCCTGATTAGTGAAAATAAAATTTTAATATTTGTTGCTGAGTGAGAATGATTTTGCTATGTTTTTGTGTTTGTGTTCCTAAGAAGATGCATTATCTTAAGTGTGTAAGAGTTAATATTAAATGTTAATTCATGATTTTACATTACTACCATCAATAATCCTTTACTAATAAATTATTAATTTCTAGTCAATGTCCATATTTTTATCATAAACACATTAGTATAGAATTGTTCAAATTCATTAAATTACACTATAGTTTATTGTTTTGATCATAAATTTAAAAAAAAAATTATTTGATTAATAATTTTTAGTGTTCCTGATTAAAATTTAAACAAACCATTAAACTGGTGTTTTCACCAATTTGACCATTTGAATGGCCATATTGTCTAGAAAAGAAAGCATTAAAAATCTGTAAAATAAACTAAACCATCTATGATGTTATATTTAATGGAATCAATAGATTATTCCAAATTCATGGATATTACACCAGAAGACCAATGAAATTCCATTAAATCTTGGATAAAAATTTAACGGCCCAACTCAACATATAAGTGGCCCAAATTATTCATGAATGTATAGACCACTATTCTGTCTAATATTTGATTAGTACCCATAATTCATAACTTTTATACCAATAAAATCATCCAATTGAGCTGAAATTTTGTGGAGATAAAGTAAAGATATAGGTTACAAACCTTTTAGAAAAAATATTTTACATTTGGGCGAATATTCTTGGCCAAAATCCCATTCACATTATGGGATTTGAAAAATTTCAGTTAAAAATGGACAGTAGTACACGGTTTAGGAAAATAGTAATAAAATTGGATAAAAAGTACCATGGATGCAACATTTGGAGGGTGAATTGTAAAAATTTATATATACAACATTAAATAAGAATATTTCTCCATATTCATCTTTCTAAAACATAAAATGGTTGATCAAACTCTAAGAGATGTTTTGGAAGGAACATAGTCCACCACCTTGGGCTACAAATACTCTCCCCTCTTATCCTTGAAAGAAGTTGGAATTTTAGCACTTAATAAGGATAATTTAAAGTACCATATCCTCTAAAAGAGACCGGGATTTCTTTCCATACTATTTTTTCATTTATAGAAACATCTCTTATTCTTTCCATTTCATGTTTGTTTTAACTTATTTTCAATTGTAATTGTGTGATTTTTTTTTCATTTGAATTGAATATTAATGTATATTTAATCATCATAATCTCTAATAATAATCCAAATTATATTATATAATTTTAATGGTATTAAAATATTATAAATAATTTTGAAAACCCTTCCCTTTTCTCACTTTCATATTCAATTAAAATCATGTATTTACCTCTCTTCACATTTCATGTGTGTGTTCGACACAATACTCATTTCTTGTCTCGTTATTTTTCTTCTATTTATAACCATTAACCATAAGTATCATAAAATATATTAATAAAAACCTCAATGGATGAGAAAATAATCTATTGTGGGGAGTCATAATTTGGGTATTTCATGTGATTGAGAGCTTTGGGTCGTTAAATATTATTTAGTTTAACATTGTGTATGTTGAACATAAAATTTCATGGATTAAGGAATTGTTTGATTTAAATTGTGGATTACATGGATTATTGGAAACATAAATACAGTACCATTTTCATGTATTTTTTGAGATTAGAACCCTAGTTAAGGAATGTATTAAATCCAAAACAATTGGTAATTTTGATCAAAACAATCTTGTGAAGTGAGTGTTAATTTAATGCAGTATATCATAAAGAGAAAGGATATAATATTCTTGCATCCCTGATAATGAAATAAACAAAATATTTATTAAATTTTTAAATTAACATCATCAATCAATAATTTTACATAATCTCTACAAACAATCCACTGTCTCAAAATAAAAACAAAAACAATTGAATCTAAAATATAGTATCATCGTTAAGGATTCGAATCAAGTGTCGCTATACAAATTAGAAGAGCATTAGACCATTGAATAGTTTATAAGAGAAAATCACCCCTTCTTCAAGTCATTACTAGGTTTTCTAGTGAAATTTAATGATGTTTAATTTTTTCAGGTCATGAAATGTATGGGCCTATATTTTTATGCATTTATTCACTTTATGTCATGTATTCTCTTCGCACCTTGTAATTTTTTCATGTAATGTAATGTGTACATGGTGTGTAACATTTGGGCTTTGAAATATTCATGGATCGTATTTTTTTCATGTAGTTTTACTTTTATATGATGTGAATCTTGATGTTTTAGCTTCAAAAGCTCTATTTCACCCTGTTTTTGAATTTTCATGTCCCAAAAGTGTTCCATGATCATCTATCATCCTGGTAATACTTATATTTCATGGTGTCATATCAAGGCTCTTCACACCATATCCCAAAGTTTATTTTTATCCCCATTTTGGCCACTTTTCTACTCCTTCTTTGATTCTTGGTTGTATCCTACCATAAAACAAGAAACAAGTTAAATAGTCCAAATATTGGAAATATTATCAATTAAATTACATAAATCAATGTATTAAAACAATTTAATATGTATACATTAAAAAATAATTTCAAATATCCCCACACTTGAATTTAGACTTATCCTTAAGGATGGAATATCAACATACTACAAAGGATGTTCCCCATACCATGATTTAAAATTAGTGTCAATAAAATCAATTGATCAAATGGGAAATTAAATATTCAATCATCACACAAGAAAATTCATCAACACATCAATTTTCAGAGAAACAAATCATCCAATAATTTTACTTTTCTCCTTTGAAATTACAAAGTTTTTTCAATCATCCATATTGAATTTTGAATTTATTTTTAATATGCATTCCATTTGAAATTTTACTCATGTGAATTTTTTCACTCATTATTAGAGTAAAAAATTAAATAGAGTGTAGCACATAACTCCAGAACATTTCACATACCATAGGATTGCAAGGAATCTATCATATCCACTACGTAAGGATAGAGATCACAATTCATCATGAGGGATTCACCATTTAGAATCAAATGACTCTGAGGCTTTAGGGTAGGTGGGTAAATGATGTAATAAGAAAATCTTAAAATGGGGTTTGAATCTAAAGAATACTGCATGACATCAAAATATAATCTCCATATAAATCTCCATCACATATTTCATTTCTCTCTTTCCCCAAAAAAGATCAAATTGGGATCATTATACATGTAAGAAAAGTGAATGAATCAACCTATATTTCCCTTTTTTTGAAATATATACTTAATAAAAATCTAACATCCACCACCTAACCACATATGATCAAAATATCATCAGTCTGAAAATGGTGATTTTTTACCCTCCCAAGTCACAACCCTTATTTTCTATTACTATTTTTTTCTTTTTTTCAAAATATTTATTTTTTATAATTTTTTTATCAATAGTGTTCAATAATAAAATAAAAATAAAAATAGATAGCCTATCCCCATATCATAAGAGAAAATCCCCCCAATAAAATACTATGAATGAAATATATCTTTATATGCCTTGGAAAATCCCTCCCCCATACTTATTATTTTTAATATCATACAAAAAAATTAGATTAAGGTAGGAATGTATAATATAATCTTGTAAAATGGATAATTTCTTTAAAAGTCTATTCATGGTTTCTAAAATCTTAATAATTCTTAATGCTAGGTGGGTCCAGGGATAAAGGGTTAAAATTTTTCCTTAATAATATTAAAAAAAAATTATTTGTAGTCATAAAATTGATAAGATGGTAAGAAAATTATAGAAGAAAACTTGCTTGGGTTTATCAAAAAAATAAAGAATTAGAAATATTAGGCTCATATGATATCTTAGGAATTAGATGAATTGTTTGGACAATAAATCATGGAAATTTATATGAGTAATAAAATAAATCAAATATCATAAGTTAAAATAATGGGAAAAACTCATAAAACATTCATTTACAAGAATTAACATTAACCTCAAATAATGATTTGTTAAATAAAAATCCAAATGCTTGTCCTTAGTAATTATTTTCCCCATTTTTCACATTCAAATTAACTAACAATGAAATTAAAATTCATGGTATGATAATTATCCTAGTAAGTTTATGTCTCATAGTACTGTTGGCTAAATAAATAATGAATTATAGGTATGTAATTGGGAGATAAAGATTTAAATAAATTAAATGTGTGGAATACAGTAGAAAAATGTAGAATTAAAATGCGTATTCCCCTTTTATGAAGCTTTAAACATGGCTTCGCTGGAACATTCAGCACTTGATTCACAGCGTGTAATTCTCTCACAACATGTATTTTCTAGATTTCATGATGTGAATTGGTTTCACAGTGAGCAATGTCCATACAAATTCATTACATCCCTCATGCTTCTTGTTGCATGTGCCTTTAATGGACATGAAAATTGATAAATAACATATGAATGTACATGTTCATTCAATATGATCAAAAATTATAAGGAGAGTCGAAATTAAATAATAATTTAAAATTAAATCCTATGAAATCAATAAATCTAAAATCCTAGAAATTAGTAAAATTCATGATTACTCCTAAAAGATGCTATTTTTTAATAGTCTTTTTGCTTAACCATACCTGGTTTCGCTAATATTAGGGTGATATAATTATAAATGTCTAATGTTCACCCAATCAAGACTTTTAAATCCACCCATCTCAACTCGAATTCTCCTTAATGAAATTGGTGCGGAACTCTGAGGTGGTCACCATAGTCTGGATGGTATGAGTATAACTAACAAGATATTAGCATCAGTCAAAACTCAACAAAAATCATCATTCTCAACTATTGGCTATGTGTGTTGAAATTCATCAATGATTACTTCTTTTTTTGACTTCACCTCCTTATCCTATTCTATTATTACTTCTTTTTCTTCAGTGTATTCAACATAGGGTGTAGTTAGTTCTTTTCCCTCTTCTTTAAGGAAACTTATATTTTCTAAAAATTCCATGATGAAAATGGTTTCCATTTTTTCTTATTCTTCTCCATTTGGATGAGGTCCTAGTTTTGTGAGGAAGCATTGTAAAATCACAATATATGAGGTTCTTTTTTCTTCTATTTTTTTACTATCTTGTACTCTAATTTTACTGAATTGTTCTTCGTACCACTCATGTTCTATAGAAACTTTTCCTTCACCACCTACAAACATGAGGAAATTATGGTTAGGATCAAATTCAACTTCGAAAGTGGTATTTAACTATACTTTGTTTTCCCTGATTCTTTTTTTATGATACTCATATAATTTTTGATCCATTCTATGGGGTCTGGTGCATTAAAATTATGGGTACAATTGTGGTATCTCATTGGATTTTTTTTATCATTTTCATTTATTTATTTGTTGTCCCATATTTTTCAGTGGGAAGGAGAACCTATTCTTTGTGGTCATTTTTTCCTACAATCCTGTAATCACAACCAAAAATATCTAGTGTAGTAAAAGTAATAAAAAAAATAAAAAACCTATGCTAAAATCATAAAATAGAAAAGATAATAAAATAATTTTTATAAATTATTAAACTAATAAATTCTACACTCATATCCCTAGAAATATATCCAAATATTTCATAGCTCGTGGGGTGTTCTTAATTCCAACAGGGGCACAAAATTTATAAATTTATAACAAAAATAAAATACCACTAAAATAAAAGGTATTATATGATATTCTATCCCGATATCGAACCCACGGAGATAGGGTTGTAGAATATATCAATTTAATAAAATAAATGTTAACTATTTAATGAAAGAAACCTATAATAATTTGTTGAATGAATAAATGATGATTGATTTCGATTTTAAGAAAATTGGAAAATTTTATTATCAATGGGTTTATGATTGACTATTTCGTAATATAATAAAATAGCAATCATAGGTGTTGAAACCATGTTAGGGTGAATCCAATGGTCATGGTAGAGAGCCACCAAAATCCTCGATGTTCCCTTTTCAAAATCGTCATTTTTCTTCAGGTATTCGATGATTTGGTATCTCGAAACCATTTTTAGATATATAAAATAATCCACCCAATGGTAATGGTGTGAATCATTTTATAGTGAATACATTAATAGAATCACTCTCGCACCGATCACACAATGGTCATGAATGATAAGTGAAGAATAGATTTATGAAATTAGGGTTTCGATAAAATACCCAAAAGTGATTTCATTCAAAAATAAAATACCCTTATATATCCAATCCCCATTAATTATAGATTATTTTCATAAGTTCTAACCCCTCATGCTAGCCACGAGGGGGTAGGAATATAAAAATCCTATTTGACTCATCTTAACAGCGGCATTCCTTGACCCCAATGGTGGCACCTCCGAAAGTTGTTTGTTATCACTAACTATATTATTAATTATAAAAATTCAGGATTGTAAGAATATATTTAATTCATCATAAATGTTCTCATTATGATTCCAGGGTCAAATCCTGCATTAAATGGTGGTTCGGGTATTTAATTTTAAGCTCCGCATTGGAAATATCATCAAAGAAGTCATTACTAGGACTGTAAATGAATTTTCATGGTGTGTAATGTTTTCACATTGTAAAGTATACGGGATGTCAGTTCCAAGCGCAGCAGAACCATATGGATGGGTGTACCAATCATTGTTTTTATAGTTAAAAATGATCAATCTAAGATCTTTCACGATGATAAAATGCCGAATCTTTGGAATAGAACAAATAATGAAAAGGGAACATGGAATTCCCAAAACCATAGAGATGATCATCATATATTGGTTATAATTAATTTAATTAAATGGAAAGAATTACCTTGAAGGAATTCTCTCTCTGTTCATGTTTCCAATCATGATTTAACATGATCTATCATTACGTCACAGAATACAAGTGTAATATTCCTCTAGCTGTGATCCGCACATGATCCATGTATCTCTGGATGTTGTTGAAGGGCTCTCTAGGTGTAATCATGGAAGAGCCATCGCTTTTGAATTCCACCTTCGATCACCTTGAGAGCTACATCCAAAGTGTTCTCCATGATTTTGTGGAGGATGATCTCTCTCGTAACTTGAGAGAATTTTTAGAGGAATGGAATTATCTCTTGGATTGAGAGATTTCTCTAGATCCATTGTTCACAACCAAAAAAATGGATGGTGTTAATGATAATAATGTACCTGGGAGTTATAATAAATAGAATAATAAAATAAAATAATTGTCCATAGGAAATTATTTATTTCATTTAATTCATAGTAAGTCTGCATGTCTAATAATAGTGTTTGACTATTATTATTTTCTTGACATACACCCAACTAATTAAAACTAATATTATTTAATTAAATATATAATATTATTTCTCAAAAATTCAAATAAAAACCACATGGCATGTATATTGATATACACAGCGTGTACTTTTGTTTCTTCATTTTCCTTTATTTCTTCCACCGCATTTTTGACACCTTGAATAATGACTATTTATATCTTAAATAAATATCACTAGATTATTCACTAATAAATATATTATTTCAACCACAATACATTCTCTCAAATAACTAGTTTCCCAATAAATGCGATCAGGACCATTTGAACAATTACTAAACCAGAACCAGGAATAATCATTATTAAACTTGTTAAATAAATATTTAACTGAGATACTTGGATATATATAGTGTGCGACCCTCTAGGCCTCTTTCTAAGTGGTATTAGGTGGAGCCTGACTAAATTCCAAGGATAGAATCCAGAAACATTCCAAGAAATCCATATAGAGATAAGTCAATGTGGTAATGATGTTTCACCACCTTTGAATGCATACCGTGTAATGTAATCCCTTTTTCTCGATATCGCCAATCAAGAAGGTTTCATGATCGTGCCATCAACCAATGTGCTTGATTATTCTTTCTTTGATTTCCTAGAATTGACCTATCCCATTCCTCACCATGTCCATGGATTTATTTAGGCTATATCAATTACATCAACGATCCTGAGATATCAACTTCTATTATGGAATAGAAGGGAAAAATTGTTTCTCGCATTTTATATTAATGCATCATTACTCGTGATGTACCCAACATATCCTACCTCGCTGCGAACAGTGTGTCATCAAAAAAAAATTCAATACATCTAAGTGGTCATGTTTTAATACAAATTAATAATAATTTTAAAGTCTAAGGACCAATAAACACATCCGAATATAGGAACATCCAATGACACTATGAAATGTGGATTTCTTACTGGTGGGTCTCATTCTCATAAAATCCTCCTAGATATTACCAGGGGAGCACACCATGAGAAGTTTTCCTAAAATTTATCGGAGTCCTCACCCTTAAAGGAATGTATTATTCATGTACCCCAAATAACATCATTCATCCATAGAACATGTATTTAAGAATGGTGTTATGACACTTCTGGGTTCTCATTATAGTAGAGATCCTCTATGACCCTTTAGTGTAACCGCTATCCTTAGGAAATTATCACAAGAATTTTCAAATAGAAGAACAATCAAGATTGGGTAAGGTAATTATTAATATTAAAATCCATGAAAACAATTTTATTATAATGCAAAAAGTAGTTGGTTCTAGGCCACCAACTCCAACAGACTCCCACTTGGACTAGAGCGAACTGCTAATAACCTTTAACCCAATATCTCTCACATGATATTCATGCTTCTGCTAAGATAGTACTTTCGTCATGGGGTATGCCTTGTTCTCTTCCATGGACAATCTACTCACTATAACTTCACCCCTTTTATAGAAATACCTTAAGAGGTAATACTTTCAGGGAATTTCCTTTATCTATGGATGTGACCTTGGTTCTTTTGCAGGAGCCACTGCTCTAGTATTATCATAATACAATGTCATAGGATCTTTACTGCTAGGCACCAAATCAATCTCATAGAAAAAGTTCTAAATCCAGATGGCTTCTTTGGATACACTTGAGGTCACTATATATTCGATCTCCACTATGGAATCGATGACAACTAACTGCTTTGAACTCTTCCAGATCACAGTTCCTCCGTTGAGATATAAAACATATTCTAATTACAACTTTAGATCATTATAATATTTATGAAAATCATCATCAACATACCCATTATTGACTAGATCCTCATCTCTTCCATACACAAAGAACATATCCTTAGTTATTATTAGATACTTAGTATAGTCTTAAAAATAGTTCAATGTAGTTATCCTGTATCTATTTGATATCTACCTGCAATGCTCAGTGGATATGAAACATCAAGCCTGGTATATAACATGCCATACATGATGGATCCTATAGCCAAAGCGTATGGGATCATACTCATCCTATCTTTTTCATGTTGTGTCTGAGGGAACATTCTCTTAGAATGATATAGGCCATGTGACACTAGAAACCAATACGCTCTTTGATTGTTCCATACTAAATCTCTTTAGTATCTGGTCAATGTATGTACCCTAAATTAGTCCAAGAAGCCTCTTGGATATATCATGAATAATCTTGATCACAATAATCTAGATTACTTCACCTTAGTCCTTTATGGAGAAACACTTTTTCAAACAATCCTTAACTAACTGTAATATTGGTACATAATTTCCAATAAGTAACATGCCATCAACATATACTACTAGGATAATGACTGCATTACCATTAAACCATTTATAAACACATGGATCACAATTGTTATTAATAAAACTGAATTAATTTTTGGATTCATCAAATCTAATTATCCATGACCTAGATGATTTATTTATTCCATAAATGGATTTATGAAACTTTAAGACCTGTTTGGATTTACCTGGTGTCACAAACCCTTCTGTTTGTGTCATATAGGAATTTTCTTCAAGATTCCCATTAAGGAATTTTGTTTTTACATCCATCTTACAAATCTCGTAGTCATGGTAAGATTCTATGGAAAGTTTTATACTTATGGATTTAAACATGGATACTAGTGATAAGGTTTCATGAAATCAATTACATGATGTTGTATGAATCCTTTAGCCACTATCCTTGATTTATATATGCTAACTTATCCTTACATGTCTGGCTCTCTCTTGAATACACATTTTCATCCAATAGGCTTTACATCGACTGGATCATCGACCCGAACCCAAACCTGGTTCTGATACATGGAATCCATCTCACAATTCATAGCTTCTAGCCATTCTAAAACTTTTGAGCTCTCTACTACTTCCTTGTATATTATATGTTCACCATTGTCCAACAATAGTGATTCACCATCCACGGTGACAAGGAACCCATATATCTCTTATTCCCTTACCTCTCTTGTTCTTCTAGTACTTGTGTTTCTATAACCTCTTACACGGGGACCTGTGGAACTTGTTCATGTACCAACTCCTATGTATCTTGAGCATCAACATTGTCAAATTCAGTCTTTCTCACACTATCCTTTTTGAGGATGTGTTCCCTCTCAAGAAAAATAGATTGTCTGGTGATAGTAACTTTATTTTATAAATGATTATATAGTTAATATAATTTTGTTTCCTTTTTATATCCTATAAAGATACACCTTGTGCCTTGTGGGGGTCAGTTTGTTTCCAAATAAGGCCTTAACATATACCTCACATACCCATACGCATGTGTGCGAAAAAAAGTGTTTCTTTTCATTCCATAACTCAGAGGGAATTCAATTTTCCGCCTTATTTTGTAATCAATTTAATGTGTATGATATTGTTTGTAATGCATATCCCCAAAAAGATAATAGAAGATCTATATGAATCATCATCAACCTCAAGAGAGCCAACGAGGTGCGGTTCCTCCTTTCACTAACACCATTTAACTATGGTCTATAAGGAGGAGTGAGTTGATATAGAATCTCAGACTCCCGTAAAAGCTCGATGAACTCTCAGTTCAGATATTCTCCACCTCGATCTGATGGAATCTTTTTATCTTCTTACCAAGTTGATTATCTACTTCATTCTTGAATTCCATGAATTTCTCCAAGGACTATGACTTATACCTCATTAAGTAGATATATCCATATCTACTCAAATCATCAGAAAAACTAAAGAAGTATGAATATCCAGCTCTAGCTTATACTGGAAAAGGTCCACACACATCCATGTGTACCAATCCTAGAAGCTCTATGGTCCTTTCACCCTATCCACCGAAAGGTGGCTTGGTCATTTTCCCTTGTAAACAAGAGTGACATCTATCAAGTGTTTTTAGCTCAATGGAGTCTAAATAACCATCTTGTTATATCATTGTCAAGAACTTCTCCTTTACATGATCAAGATGGTGATGCCACAACTGGGTGTTGTATGAGTCATGTGAGTTTGTTTCATTATCGATTTCCAACACATGTTTTTTTCAATTTAACACATAAAAACCATTATTTAAATGTGTCATACCATAAAATACATTATTATTATAAAAGAAACAACCCTAATTTATAAACATGAAAATAAATCCATCATATCAAAACATGATATAGAAATTATGTACTTGGTAACACTGGGTACATAATAATAGTTATGTAAAACCTAAATCATTCATGTTGGCATTGAGAGATGGTAATCAGCAATGGCCAATGCAGCCACCCTCACACCATTGGAAGCTCGAATATCCACCCCTCCTCTGTAAATCATTTTAAATCTACTTGGTTCATCAATTTGAATACAGATATGATCCCCACATGTGGTATATAATACCCAATTTGTAAAAATGGAAATACTACAATCGATAACAAATTCACCTTTAGCATCTCCATGCTTATAGGTGCTATTTATCATCCAATGTCTTGGATATCCACAAGAAAAATATACTCCCTCCAATTCCATTCTCATCATTTAGATATTCCCCTTCATGGAGGGATAGTTCTCGGGGGCTTCAGACTGTTTATAAATCCTTTTCCCCTTTGCCTTGAATTTTTTATTTATATTCACCATGAGGACTGAAGGTTTGTCACACTCGATGTCCTTATCTACCAGGAGAATCATGTTCGTAATTTATGAAAGACTCTTCTCATTACATCTCATTTTATAGTTGACAATAAATCTAGAGAATTTCTTGGAAAGTGATGATAGGATGATATCTATATGCAACTCATCTGGGAACATAATCCCTAAGATTTTAGGTGATCTATGTAGCCAATAAGTTTGATTACATGGTCCCTAGCTATCTCATACTCTCCAAGATTAGTTGTGGACAAAGCGTTGGAGATCTCATATCTCTTTGTTATCACCTTCTATAGATATATATCCTTATGGTGAGACATCATGATATATGAATCCATATTTTCATGTTACTTCAAGATCTCATTAGACTTGGACGGTAGCATGAAACATTAGGAATATATGGAATCATACAAATGTTTCATATAGAGACATATTTTCTCATCCATAGCCTTGTTTCCAGCTGCAATAGGAATATACTCCTCCCACACATGCAATTTCCTTTCATGGAGAAGGATTACGCGTAAACATCTCTGTCACTCCTGTAAATCGGAATCGGTCTTGAGTATGGTTTGAAATTATATATATGAAGTCATTTTTCATTCCATTTCAAAAAATTAAGATGAAAAAGTTTTAGTACTTTATCATGATAAAACCAAGAAAAATAAATAAATTAATACTTATTAGTCTCCCACTTTTTTATCGAAATACAATATCCCTCACCATTGAATTTGGAATATTATGTTGCCTAAATATTCTAGTGGAAAGGATCCATATTTACCTTCTAATTACTCCAAATAGGGTTGGTCCAGAATGATGAAGGGTTTTAGGTAGGAATTATAAATTCCATCTGCATTAACTCATAGTTCCTTGATCCTCTAAGTGGACTCCCCGATCCTGAAATCCTTTATTTTTGATTTCCTCAACCTTTTCCTCTTGGTCACACCAAGTCCTATTGTGGTAGTCAACCCTTGACGTGAACCAATAAAATTCAGTGATAACCCTCGAATTATAATTCCCTAATAATTGAAATCACCCCTACTAGGGCTGGTTAAGCACATTAAACAATGATTCGATTCTAACCACAATTATGGAAGGCTATACCAACTTAATATTTCCTTGAGGGATTTTATCCTTATACGTAAATTTCCATTTTATTATCATTCTTACATTATTGTTAATATTAAGTGGGATATACTTAAGTGATTAACCATGTCTAAGATAATATTACACATAAGTTGGTCTTATTTTAGTTCCATCCTCCATGCTTGTTTAGTTCATTAATTGTGTGATCTGACAACACAACCACAGTAAATAAACTATGAAACTGACAAAAATAAAATAAATGGAATGATCAAGATCTTTTTTTTATTTTTTATTTTATCTAGAAGTTGATAAACTAAACCATGACATTGAAGAGAAAACACCTTGAACCTTTTGGGTTCGTGTTTACATCTTTCCACCTATCCACCTTTGTATCTCCTTGGATTGGTTTCACCTTGTCTCCTAAATTGAGCTTCCTCTACTAGATTAGGAGCTCCATCCATTACATATGATTTTATCTCACACACAAGTGATGGGTAAAATGCGTTTTTACATAAAAGAAACCATGGGCACGTAGGAACAACATATTAATGAGGAGAAGGCTTGTAGTCCAACAATTTTAATTTAAATAAATAAATTAAAAGAAACCATCCACATACAAAAGGTTTTTCTCTAGATCATGATCTTCTATACATCCAATGATATTTATGAAAAAAATATAAAATTGACATTCAATTATTTAATGATTATTGTTTATAATAAATCACACTCGAATCAATTAATTATTATCTATATTTAATCAATCTTTTTATCATAAACCCTTTTCTGAATTTCCTTGATATTCTCATCAATAATAATTTTAAACAAATAAATTTATTTAAAATTATCTTTGTACGTAACTTGTACCTTTGAGGAAACCTAGTGAATTCCCACTCATTACTACCCAATGAGTGTAAATGAACATTACATAGCTGTTAAATTAAACACATATATATTAAACACCTATCATGTGTTTTTCCCCAGATTTACACTTCCACCATGGTACACGTCTCAAGGGTTTGTATAATATAATAATAAATTTTAATAAATATTCATAATTTGTTTGATTACCCAGCATGTAGTTCCTACTACACGATGAGTACTGTAGTTGATCATCCATCCAAAGTATGCGCCTGAGGATATGGCGTGTAGATGTACTTCATAAATCATCGGAGTACACGGAATGTCTAGTGGGCCACACACCATGTAGTATCTATGTTACACAGTATCCATGTAGGATTGTCGTGTATGGGGTACGCAGTCTAACCCTTACCCGATTGGAATACACGCTGTGTCCATTGGGATGCATGGTGTGTAATCCAGAAACATTGTGCCACCTATTTCTGGCCAAAACATAGATTCATAAAGACATAGACAAACTCCAACACATGGCTTGGTTTGGAGGATGAGTCATGATTCATTGAACCTTGACTACAAGACATGTGAAGCATAATACATGCCATGTGAGTCCAAATACATGACGTGTGAGTCCAAATGACATGTTGTGTGTTCTAGTGTTGCACAGATAAGAAACTTTGGCACCTACTGATGAGATCCTCTATTTATTTTATTTTAATCAAAATTAAAAGAAAATATCATTTCTCTAAGGTGAACGATAAATGAAAGAGGAGGAACAAATCTTGACATTCAGATTTATGAAACGATTAACTTGAATTGAAATAACTATATTATTAAATGGGTAAATAATAAATGAAAAACTAAATATTTATAATCAATGATATGACCCCTCTGATACCACTTGAAGGTTCTAAGTGCAGTGAAAGCATGTCAATGAGTGTACCCAACTTTAATTATACCATTAAAGATGATCAATCTGATATCTATCATGATGAAAAAATGTCGGATTTTCAAAATAGAAAAAAGAATGAAAAGTAAATTGGGATGTCCTGGAACCATAGATAGGATCATCATATGTTGGTTATAATTAATTTAATTAAAGGGAACGAATTACCTTGAAGTAATTATCTCTCAGTTGATGTTTCTAGTCACGATCCAATGTGATCCATCATTTTTTCATAGAATACAAGTGTAGGCTTCCACAAGTGGTGATCTTCACATGCTCTATGTATCACTGGACATTGCCGAAGGGATCTCTGGGTGCTAGTGTGGAAGAGAATTCACTTTCGATGTTCACATTCGATCTCCTTGAGAGCTTCTTCTAAAGAGCTCTCCTTGATCTGGTGGAGGAGGATCTCTCTCGTAACTTGATAGAAATCTTGGAGGAAAGTGATTCTCTCTTGTCTTGAGAGCTTTCTCTAGATCTGTTGTGCACAACCACAAAGAATGGCTGGTGTTAATGAGAATTATGTAATTTAGATTTACAATACATAGTATAATAAACTAAAATAATTTCCCATATATATATATTTATTTCATTTAAT
Source organism: Viscum album (assembly GCA_963277665.1). NCBI lineage: Eukaryota > Viridiplantae > Streptophyta > Magnoliopsida > Santalales > Viscaceae > Viscum > Viscum album. Next base: position 563,753,697 of record OY728153.1, on the reverse strand, counting down.
TATTAGTAAGACCCCATGTCTAATAATAGCATTTGACTATTATTATTTACTCGACATGCACCAAGAAAATTAAAACTAATATTATTTAATTAAATAAATAATATTATTTCTCACAAATTCCCAGAAAAACCGCACTGTATGTATATTGATATACCTAGTGTGTACTTTTGTTTTTCCATTTTCCTTTATTTCTTCCACCACATTTATTATACATTAAATAATGACTATTTATTTCTCAAAGAAATATAATTGCCTTATTCGCTAATAAATATATTATTTTTACCATAATATATTCTCTCGAATGACTATTATCGAAATAAATGCGATGAGGAATCCCTGAAAAGTTATTATACCACAATCAGGAATTATCTTTATTCAACTTGTTAAATAAATATTTAACTAAGATACTTGGATACACATAGTGTGTTACCCTCTAGGCCTCTTTCTCAGTGGAATTAGGTAGATCCTACCTAAAGTCCATGTTTAGCATCTTGCAACATTCCATGGTACCCATAGTGAAAGAATTTAATTCCTCAATGACGTATCACCTCCTACAAAAGCTTATCATGTAATGCTGTCCCTTTGTCTTGATCTCTCCAATCAAGTGGGCTCCATGCTAGTGTCATCAACCCATGTTCCCTATTATTCTTTCTTAGACATATTGGAATTGAACTTGACAATTCCTCATTAAGCCCATGTATTTATTTAGGCTATATAATTTACATGAAAGGGCCTAAGATATCAACTTCTGTTATTAAACATAAGGTAAAAAAATCCTTTCTCGCTTTTTCTATTAATGCATTATTACTCATGACACACCCAACATATCCTACATCACAAAGAATAACGTGTCTTCATAGTTTTTCATCAATAAATATAAGTGCGTGAATTGTAATACTCATTAATAATAATCTTAATGTATAAGGAACAATACGCATGTCCGCATATAAGAACATCCAATGACACTATAAAATGTGGATTTCCTACCGACATGTCTCGTTCTCATAATATCCTCCTAGATATTACCAAGGGACCACACCATGAGAAGGTGCCTAAATTTTTTTAAGTCCTCACCCCTAATGGATTGTATTATTTAGGTCCCTAAAATATCATCATCTAGCCATAGAATATATATTCAAGAATAGATTTATAGAACTTTCATGTTCTCATCATAGTAGGGATCTGCTATGACCATTTAGTGTAACATCTATCCTTAGAACATTATCACATGAATTTTCACACAAAATAAAAATCAAGATGTGATGAGGTATTTATTAATATTAAAATTCATGAATAAAATTTTATCATAAAGTAAAAAATAGTTCGTTCAAGGCCACAAACTCCGACATGGGCCACTCTTTTTTGGGCATTTATTCACTTCACATCTTGTATTCCTTTCCTTATAATTTTTTCACGTCGTGAAAACTGTACATGACATGTAATGTTCGGGACCTTTAAATATTCCTAGATTGTATTTGTTTCTCATCATGTGATTATTATATAATGTGAATCTTGAATTAATGGGTTTGGAAGCTCTGTTTCTCCCTTTTACTTCAGTTCTGTGCCCCTAAAGTGTTCTATAATCCTCTATTATCATGTAAAGACTTTTATTTTCTGTTTTCATGCCACGATGCTTCACTCCATATACTGAAGTGTCTTTTTCTCCTAATTTTTCAAATTTTATGTTCCTTCTCTAATTATTGGTTGTATCCTACCATAAAGCACAAAAGAAGTCAAATATTACAGTATATTGGATAGATTATCAATTAAATTACATGAATAAATGTATTAAAACACCTCAAAATCTATGAATGAAATACATATATCAATAATACCACTATAATTTCACCGATATGTTTTGTATGGTGTATCCTTGCATTTATATATTCAACACAACAATTCAATCATTGGGGTGTGGAGTTAGAGATCATGTTTCAACCATATCAAACTCAACATCACACTAAGGAACCTCTATGATAGAATGCGAAATTAGAACCACTATATCCTCCAAAAAATACAAGGGAAATTAGGTCTATGTCATTCCATGATATGTGAATTCTAGACACCTTGAGGCCCAAAAATCCAAAAGGGTACACAACATATGGTGATCTAAACATGAATTGATGCTCTCTAGATTATCAATGAATTGGGGTACAATAATGGGAGAAAATGGGACATGTGGTTCAAGTTAGTTCACTCTAAAAATGATACATGATGTGTTGATTATGTTTCACAATCAACCTAAATACCCTAATCCCACTTGGAATGATACTTTATTCATGGTGTTTCAAGTTAAATGATAGCATTGGGGGCATTATGTATTAATTTGTTCAAGAGACACGGTGTCGAACCCAATCACATGAGAAAGTGGCATATGGGGTTCAATCGATTGGATATATAGACATATATATTGGATCATAGAAAATGGTCAAGGTATACTTTGGATCATCAATAAAAAATCCTTATTAATGTGAATTATTTTTAGCCTTCATATCTTAATCTTATTTGTAGCAACACAAAGTTCCCCATATCAAGAAATGGGGGACATTTTTTTCATGAGTGGCTTAATATTGAGGTATTCCACCACCAATACCACCATGTACTACAACAATACACCTTTAAATGAGAAATCAATCACAAGATATGAAATGTAAATGGTCATGTCGATGACCAATGGGGATAAAAGTTCACTGAAGGGTCATGGGGTATATTTTGGATTTGAGAGGGTCAGGATGGTCTTTTGGGTTGAAGTGGTGGTATATAATTCAAGGGTTTCAAAATGGTGATGTTGGAAGGTTCATTCCTATAGAGACCCATACTTGACGTACATGGACATTACATTAATTTTGCGGAATACTTAATACATAACAAAAACAAACACCCAAGGACTGTAATAGTTTAGTGTCTTTAGAAACTCGGAATATAATCTTCTAATCTTGGTGAATGATCTTCAACATCTCCCATAAATATCTTCCCCTTTTGTTTTCTTACCTAAAACCTTTCTTTATATCTTGGGGAAAAGAAAACATAAAAATGTGATCCCAAATGCTCATTAAGGGTAATCATAGAGAACATAAAACAATCCATAAACATTTGAATGCAAAAACGTGAACATAAAATCTAAACATCAAAATCATGAGCAATGGCATAAATCTTGGAAGTAAATAAAGCATATACCATAAAGTAACATTAGTCATTGTAAAATAACATGGGAATAAAACATTTAATTATGGAAAACCATTAATCACATATTATTATTTCCATAGTAGCAAAGGAATTACTGCCAAGGCCATCATAGTAGACAATATCCATTACTAAACTGGGTTCACTTGTCGTTAAAACCCTATATTTCTGAACCGAATTCACTTTTCATTCCATCCATGTCTATCTCATTAGATATAAATATTTACCCAATGAATTTGAGGTAGATATAGGTCCTATCCATCTCATAATAAAATCATTCATCATAACCCAAAGAAAAAAATGGGTTCCATAAACATCATCTCATCATAACATAATCATTATAAAACAAATGGATATCATTTCATCATAAGAAAAATAAAACCATGTAAATAATTGAGACATTATACTTGACACATAAACATATTAAATAATTTCATCTTAGATGGAAATTATATTTTATAAAACACTTGAAATAAATTCCTGAGGAAAATATCCTTTCTTCTTCAAAATCATTTTCTTTTCTCAAAATGTGATTCAATTTTAAAGAAAATGATTTATTTGAAAATAATCATGAAATATTTTATAGTAATATTCATGGAAATAAGGCATTATGAAACTATAAAAATCCGTTCATGCCGTATAAGTTAAAAAAAATCTTCTCGTACTTTTGTCGGAAAAGTCAAAAAGTACCACGTATGGTAAACAAAAAAAAGATTACTTCCATAAAACAAGTTAAAAGTCAAATATGGGTAAAAATGAAATTAAAAAACATGTAATAATGAAAAAAATTTATGGGAATGGATGAATAATATAAGCTCTGTAAATACTTAGGTATAAACAATCTCGGATAAAAATGAGATTGCAAATTATCCCTTACCTTAGGTCTGATATGATTCGTACATATCTGAACCTCCTCTATAATGATTTAACTAATGTCATTGACTTATTAATGAATTATAATCATGGTTATGATATCATATATTTTCATATTTTTATCTTCTTATTAGTAATATTTCATTGCTACTTGTTATTCGGGTGTTCATTGATTTATGTTCTTATGCATGTTTTGTCGAATAAATTCTTATTCATCTTTTTAGGTTATATATACCTTATTTAAAGAATGTTATTATTGTAATATATATCATATTTATTCATTCAATTAATTTATATAATCATTATTTAAGAAGATCATGTAGAACAAGTCTCATCACATCGTGGAGATAGTAGGCCTTACGTATGCACGAGCGATGATATCAGTATTTTGATATTAAAATACTATATAATTGGATGGTATATAATATATAAATAATAATAACAATGTTATATTTATTATTTATATCATTTATACTCATTATTATACCCATACAAATGATGAAATATTTGAATAACAAACTACACCAGGACGTGGAGACGGTAAGCCGTACGTACCCACATGTTGTGACCTTTTCATTCATAGGATGGATAAAATAACTAATATGGTTGTAATATTTTTATAATTACATCACAGTATATACAAGATACTGGATTTATTATTTTATAATTGAAACAATAGATAAGGATGAAGTGGAAGAAGAAAGGAACTTCAAAGTGGGTGGAGAAATCATTACCTCTTCTTCGGGTTCTCCCTTTTGATTTGATCAAAAGGGCTCCATAGATTGGATTTATGACTAAATTAGGGCCTCTAGGATTAAGGGAGGATAGTTGATAGAGTATTTGGGTAGGTTTTGGCCGATCCAAATGGCTTTGAAGGTGTGAAGTTGAGAGAAGGGGGAGTGCCCTTTTATAAGAGGGGTGAGGGGCACCTTAGAAAAAACTAAAAATATTATTTTATAATAAATTAATATTTTGTTTATAATGGATAAAAATGGGATTATTTCTAGGATAAAGTGGGAATGGGTCGAAATCCAGTTAACCAATAGGTTTTAGACAAGTTTAGGTTACCATTTTAACCTTATCATTTGGATTTAACTCTAAGTTAAATAATTTAACTTTTACTGTGTCTTCTTGTATTCTTACACTATATGGTTAATAAACATAGTATAAACTACCAATAGAACCCCAATTGGTTCATTAATGTCATATATATTATTATATTAGTATTTTTTCAAACTTTATATTTTTAGGACCATTATATCAATTAATAATATAATATTTTTTTAAGAACCCTTTTATGTCAGTTTTGACACTATTTGGTAATTGATTTTTGTTAAATTCCTAAGAACATTATTAATTCGAAATAAACTCATTTGATCAATCCAAAAATACCATATTAACCTATAAAGTTCGTGGATGGCATCAAAACGTTCAAATTATATTTATTTTAACATTTATAATACCATTTATTTGATTCTTTCACTAATAAGGAAAATACTGTATCATCATTGTGTCATAAATAAATTTAATTATTCAATGTCTAAAAATCATAAATAAAATACTAATATATATGAAATATTTTTATTTTTATAATTAATATTTATAGTCAAATAGATAACATATATAACCCTATATAAAATTTTTTTTACTAGAAGATATATGTTTATGTCACTTTTGTATTTACTTTAACTTAATTTGCATAATGTGTCATTTTCACTTACAAGTGGATCCATGAGGTCCCAAAATCGACCCAAGGATGACCATGAGAGTAAAGGTATCAGAAAATAGTGTTAGGACACGTTTTAGGGTAATTTAATATTATTATAATTTTATTTCGTTACCCTTCTTTACCGGATTTACTCTTTAACCCTGGTAAATAAAATATTTACCGAAGTAATTATTCAAAATGTCTAAAAATAAAAGTTACCAATTTACACAATTTGGAAACACTGATTCCAAATATTAAATCCATTTTTCATAATTCAAAACAAATAATTGGAAGTAATTAATTTAAAATTAATTCCCACTGTCAAAACAAAAAGCGTGTTTTTAAGAAATAATAACTATCAAAAGATTGACACTTGTTTATGTCTAGTTTAAATTTGAAATTACATCCAATGACCAAAATTAGATTAAATGGTAAAAATATAATCTAATTATACATTAAAACCACACAATAATGTAATTTATCACTATAGATTATTTTGATTAAAATGGTTGTTTTTAATTAAAGTTTAGTATTTTTCACTATCCATCAAAAATTGGAAGTTCTTGGAAAAATACCCAAAATTCATCCTAGGCTAAATTAAATATTCCGAATCCAAAAATTAAGTCCATTTTAAAAGCTAAATTTTTTAAAATTTCAAAAATTTGGTATTATTATTCATAATGGCTAGTTCATAATAATATTATAATAATATCTCGTTTAGTGAAAATCGGTATTGCATACAACACACGCAATCGAGGAATGTTGTTATGGCGTGCAACACAAGCATGGAATAGTGTTTTCATATAGTGCAAGCTAATATATTATTGTGTATAGAGCAAGATAATTTTGGTGTATCGTACAACACAAGACATCAATGAAATTAAAAATAATATTTCTCATAAAATCTCGAGGTGTTACATTCTACCCCCCTTAAAATAAATTTCACCCTCGAAATTCGTCGGGGTTATAAATTGTTTAATAATTGAAGCTTTCTTTCTTATAAAACCACATAGTATAAAGGAATACTAAAACTTAATTTTAAAAACTAAATTATGAAACGTAACGATTACCAAAAGTAACTCATCATTGGGTTTCCACATAGGGGAACATAGGTGAAAATATGGATATGGAAGAAAAATATAACTATCACATTCTGATGGAGAGTGGTAGAGAACATGGCTATTAAAAATCCAACAATCACAAAGCCATAAATTTGTGATGTTCTAAGGTACCATCTGATTCATCAAATATGAGGTCACTATTACAACATTTTTGGTTTTCAAGTTCATTTCCGTAATGTTGAAGAATTTTCGAATCAAAAGAAATAATTACATGATTTTGGTACAATCTCACCATTTATCATGCCTTGAATAATTTACACTTCATCTCTTAAATAAATGAAGTTGAATTTTTCTTTTGTGAAGTGTTTGATGATCATGTGATAGAATGATAGTTCATTCCATCTGTCTCAAACATAAGGTTTGAAAAATTTATATACAAAAGTCCATCGGTGGTGAGATAAATCATATAGGGTTTCAAAAAATGGACTTATACTTCATCTATCATCCTTCTTAATAAAATAAAACTATTTTCTACTAATCAATGACTTCCTGTAGGCCTGTGGTAGGTGATAAAGGCCTGTCTCACTTCATTTGTGGGTTTGATTCCCACAACCTTGTCTGACGCGATGGGTTGTCACCCGTCCTAGAGGTTGTACTTTTTATAAAAATATAATTATTATCACATAACAAAAAGTTATAGACTTAAACAATACTATCTCATGTCTAACTTAATCTATTCCAATCATTATGTTTATCCAAAATACTTCTGTCCAATCTCATAGTATAAATAAAATGATTACTAGAAAGGTCATCTACCAAGAATTGAATACAATAATTTATCACTCGTATATCATAAGATATATCTTTTTTGTCAAATTCCAAACATGTGAATTCTTGAATCATATATTCTATTGAAAAATGAATACCCATTGAACCTTAGTGAAAACCTGAATACTGTCAAAAGTTAACACTTTCCACATACCAAAATCCCAAAAATTCTATATACTCAAACCATGATATCACTTTGTCCTTATATCAGTCATGTGCTCATGAATACTATCATACATATTATTTTCTCCTTATCTATTCATTATGCACATATAATCTTCTTTAAAACAGTATTTCAATATAATTATTGAAATCCCGAATAAACCAATACATGGGTATTCCGATATTCCACAATACTATAAATTAGATTCCATGATATTATTTTGAAATCCCATTACATAAACGCTTAATTGTTCAACCACGTCATTGTAATACTCAATATCACAAATAGTGATCGCATGTGACTTCCCTCTGTCCTTTTCATTAAGAGGTTGTTGATACTGATCATCATTAACCCTTGGATTAGGTCATTGGTTAGCATAATGCCCCATTTCCTTGCAATTGTAGAATTGAAGCGTTGGTGGTGCGTTCTCTGTAGTCTTTTCTCTATTCACATCATTAGCTACCTTTTTTCCATTACTTCGACATTCAACTGCTCGATGAACTTATTTTCCACACTTAAAACATTTTCTAGTTCCTTTTAGACAATCTCCACCATGATTCTTCCCACACATTGAGGATAAAGAAACATTATTCTTCTTTTCATCATTGTTCTGAGATTTCTCCTTGAAGTCCATCTTTTGTTTCTTGTCAAAACCATGAAATGGATATGTAACACCAACATCCAGTTCTACCTTGATAGCATAATTCACAATTTCTTCATAGCTACTGGAGTCTCTTATAGCTAATGCCCTTAGAAGACTTGGTTTTAAGCCACTAAAGAATCGATCAACTTTAATTTTAGGTTGGATGATAAAGCTAGATTCATACCTTGTAAGCCTTGTAAAATTCACCTCGTATATACCAATAGATTAATCATCCTTTTTCTTAAGCTCAAGGAACTCATTTTCCATCTTTGTTCTAAGAATACGAGGGAAATACTTATTGAAAAAAAAGTTCTTGAACTCATCCAATTCCATGGATTCAATTTCATCTTGGGGCCTTGTATTCTTAATTAGAGTCCACCACTGGTTTGCTTCACCTTCTAAGCGGTAAATAGCCAGAATGAATTTTTCATGTTCGGAGCAACAAAGTATGGAAAATATCTTTTGAATGTTACTGATCCATTGTTCAGCAACAAGTGGATTAGAAGACCCATTGAAAAAAGGTGGACTTTTCCTCCTGAAGGACTCAATAGAATATTGTTCCCTTCTCTGCTCATTTGGAAGTCCATAATGATTCATAGCTTGTTTAAGTACAGTAATAAGATTTTGAACTCCATCTCCCATAACATTGGTTTGTTTAGGAGGACAATCATTGCATCATCCATTACATTGATCAACATAGTTCTTTCGGGTCCCAACCATCGTCTAAAACCCATAAAGAATAGTGTGAGTGGAAAAAATCATTCTAGGAAAATAACATAATGAAGGGGGAGTACCATCAATATCTAACACCTTAAGTTTAATTCTAATATCGTTTCTGTAATTCTAGGACTATAACCAATACTTATACTTAACCTTAGGGACATCCCTAAAAATACCTTAGAAATATCTATAGGGATCTCACTAAAGTTTTTGCATCCTAGTTTCCAATGGTTTACTAATCCTTTCCTCTGATACCAACCATAGAGACCCATACATGACATACATGTACATTACATTAATTTTGCAAAATACTTAATAAATAACAAAAAAACACCCAAGGACTATAATAGTTTAGTTTCTTTGGAAACATGGAATATAATATTCTAATCATGGTGAAAGATCTTCATCATCTCCCATAAAGATCTTCCCCTTTTGTTTTCTTACCTAAAACCTTTCTTTATATCCTGTGGAAAATAAAACATAAAAAGTGTGAGCTTAAATGCTTAGTAAAGATAATCATAAAGAACATAAAACAATCCATAAAAATTAGAATGTAAAAACTTGAACATAAAATCTAAACATAAAAATAGTGAGTAATGACATACATCTCGGAAGTAAGTAAGGCATATATCATAATGGAACATTAGTCATGGAAAAATAATATGGGAATAAAACATTTAATTATGGAAAACCATTAATCAAATGTTATGATTTCCATAGTATCCAAGGCATTATTTCCAATACCATCATAGTGGACAAAGTCCATTACTGCACCGAGTTTACATGTCATTCCAACCCTATATTACTGAATTGGATTCACTTTCCGTTCCAGCCATGTCTATCTAATGAGATATAAATCTTTACCCAATACATTGGAGGGAGATATTGGTCCCACCCATCTCATTATAAAATCATTCTTACTTGTGCCACAAAACAATCATAAATCATTCATTATAACCTAAAGAATAAAATTGGTTTCATAAACATCATCCCATCATAACATAATCCATATAAAACAAATGGATATCATTTCATAATAAGAAAACTAAAACCATGTAAATAATTGAGATATTACACTTGAAACATAAACATATTAAATAATGTCATCTTAGATGGAAAATAGCTTTGATAAAACACTTGAAATGAATTCCTGAGGAAAATATCCTTTATTCTTCCAAATAATTTTCTTTTCTCAAATTGCCATGCAATTTTAAAGAAAAGGGTTTTGTTTAAAATAATCATTAAATCTTTTAGAGGATGCTTTATGGAAAAAAGGCGTTATGAAACTATAAAAATCTGTTCGTGCCGTATAAGTTAAAAAAAATTCTTCTCATACTTTTGTCGGAAAAGTAAAAATGTACCACATATGGTAAAAAAAGAAATATTCCTTCCATAACACATGTTAAATTTAAAATAGGGTTAAACATGACATTAAAAATACATGGAAGAATTAAAAACATTTTATGGGCATGGATTAAAAATATAACCTCAGTAAATACTTATGTATAAACAATCTCGGATAAAAATGAGATTGAAAATTATCCCTTACCTTAGGATTGATATGCTTCATACGTATCCAAATATCCTGTATAATTATTTAAATAATGTCATTTACTTATTACATAATCATAGACATGGTTATGATATCATATATGTTCGTATTCTTATCTTCTTATTAGTAATATTTCATTGCTACTTGTTATTCAGGTGTTCATTACTTTATGTTCTTATGCATGTTTTGTCGAATAAATTCTTATTCCTTTTTTTAGGTTATAGATACCTCATTTAAAGAATGGTATTAGTGTAATATATATCATATTTATTAATTCAATTCATTTATATGATCATTATTCAATTAATATCATGTAGAACGAGTCGCATCACATCGTGGAGACGATAGGCCGTACTTTCGCACGAGCGATGATATCATTTTTTGGATATTATAATCATATATAATTGGATGGTATATCAAATATAAAGAATCAAAAAAATGTTATATTTATTATTTATATTATTTATACTCATTATTATACCCATCCCAATGATTAAATGTTTTAATAACAAACTACACCACGACGTGGAGACGGTAAGTCGTACGTACGCACGTGTGGTGAAATTTTCATTCATAGGATAGATAAAATGACTAATATGGATTGAAAATTTTTATAATAAAATCACAGTATATATAAGATACTGGAGGTATAATTTTAGAATGTAAACAACAAAGAATGAGTAAGTGGAAGAAGAAAGGAACTTGAAAGAGGGTGGTGAAATCATTACCTCTTCTTCGGGTTCTTCCTTTTGATTTGATCAAAAGGGATTATTAGGTTGGATTTTTGACTAAATGAGGGCCTCTAGGATGAAGGTAGGATATTTTAGAGAGTATTTTGTCAGGTCTTTAAAGAGAAAAATGGCTTTGAAGGTGTGAAGTTGAGAGAAGGGGGAGTTCCCTTTTGTAAGAGGGGTGAGGGGCACCTTACGAAAAACTTAAAATATTATTTTATAATAAATTCATATTCTGTTTATAATGGCTCCAAAGTGGATTATTTCGAGGATAAGGAGGGGATGGGTCGAAATCCACTCAACCAATAGGTTTTAGACAATTTTAGGTTACCATTTGAGCCTTATCATTTAGATTTAACTCTAAGTTAAATAATTTAACTTTTACCGTGTCTTCTTATTCTTACACTATATGGTTAATAAACGTACTATAAATTTCCATTAGAACCCCAATTGGTTCATTAATTTCATATATATTATTATATATGTCTTTTGGAAGAACCTTAGATTTTTAGGACCATTATATCAATTAATAATATAATATTTGTTTTAAAAACTCTTTTATGTCAATTTTGACGCTATTTGGTCATTGATTTTTTTAAAGTCCTAAAAACTTTATTAATTAAAAATAAACCCATTTGATCAATACTAACATGTAATATTAACCTATAAAATTCGTTTATGGCATCAAAACTTTCAAATTATATTTATTTTAACATTTATAATACCATTTATTTGGTTCTTTCACGAATAAGGAAAATATTGCATCATCATTGTGTCATAAATAACTTTAATTATTAAATGTCTAAAAATCATAAATAAAATAAAATTACATAGGAAATGTTTTTATATTTATAATGAATATTTTTAGTCAAATATATAACATATATAACCCTATGTAAAAATTGTTTTACTAGAAGAGATATGCTTATGTCACTTTTGTATTTACTTTAACTTAATTTATATAAAGTGTCATTTTCACTTACAAGTGGGTCCATGGGGTCCCAAAATCGACCCAAGGATTCCCATGGTTGGACATGTATCATCCAATAGGGTTAAAACACATTTTAGGGTAATTTAATATTATTATAATATTATTTTTCTACCCTTCTTTACCAGATTTACCCTTTAACCATGGTAAATAAAATATTTACAGAAGTAATTATTCAAAATGTCTAAAAATAGAAGTTACCTATTTAAAAAATTTGGAAACACTAATTACAAATATGAAATCCATTTTTCTTAATTCAAAACACATAAGTGGAAGAAATTAATTTACAACTAATTCCTGATGTCAAAATAAAAAGCATATTTTTAGGAAATATTAACTATCAAAAGATTGACACTTGTTTATGTCTAGTTTAAATGTGAAATTACGTCCAATGACCAACATTGGATTAAATGGTAAAAATATAATCTAATTATACTTTAAAACCACTCAATAGTTTAATTTATCAAAATAAATCATTTTGATTAAAACGGGTTTTTAATTAAAGTTTAGTATTTTTTACTATTCATCAAAAATTGGAAGTTCTCGGAAAAATACCAAACATTCAACTGAGGCTAATTTCGATATTCCTAATCCAAAACTGAAGTCCATTTTGAAAGATATAATTTATAAAATTTCAAAAAGTGGGTATTACCATTCATAACGGCTAGTTCATAATAATATTATAATAATATCTCGTTTAGTGAAACTCGGTATTGCGTACAACACATGCTATCGAGGAATGATTCTCTGAAATGCAACAAAAGCCTAGAATAGTGTTTGCATATACTGCAAGCTAATACAGTGTTGCATATAGCACAAGCTAATCTTGGTGTAGCGTACAACACAAGACATCAAATAAATTAAAAGTAATATTTCTCATAAAATCCCGGGGGTGTTACAATGAAAATGGTTCACCTACTTGTGGAGCACAGTGATTTTCTAACCTTTTAGTGTTCCGACCTTTTTTTAATGAGACACATATCTACTTGACCTCATCTCATACCTATTCAAATACTTTGATATCTCTTTCCACAATGTTCCCATGACCACCATATCAATGATAATGGTATGGAATCCCCTTGGATTCTATCTACCCAACAAGTCCCTACTCAAATGTAGTACTTAATAGCTGTCAAAAAATAGGTAGCCTGATGCCAACTCAACTACTAATACATATATGAGAGAATAGTGCATCAAGTGGTCATACTGGTTGATATTCGTTTCACAAGTAGTATACTATTTATGATGGTTGGGTGATATGAATTTGGAGAAAGTAAAAATGTTGAGTGAGTTGATGGATTGGTTGGTGACCTTACGTGTGGGTCCATGTGCCTTCTATTTTGCCTAAAAGCAATTTAGGGTTAATGGGGTTGTACCAGTAGGAAAGAGAGAAGTTGGGACTTCTACTTCATTCCCAATAAAAATGACAATAGTTGAATGGATTTTATCATTATTCCATGGCCTTGAATAAGAACTATGCCTCCTAAGATAGTATCACTAATACATTTTTAATTGCACCTAATTTCACTTAAAGGGTTTAATGAGGTTCAATATGTTCTAGGTTGTGTGGCAGATTATGATCCACTTAATAATTAAACCTTGAAATATAACGGGTTCATTGTTTTTGTAAAAATGGGCACATCCACCTACACCATCAATTCCAAAGGGGGTTGAGAAATAATTATTGATCATGTACAACAATGAGCAGTTATGGTATTTTACATTCAAATAGTCGGTGTACTGAGGTTTTTACTCAAATGGAATCACATAAACAATCAAAATTAAGTACCTAGGCTATAGATCATTGAATATATGGTAGGGGGCACTAGAGAGGTATGAATTCCCAAGATCCAGAGATGACCACAAGACTCAATAGCACAAGGACATTGGTTTTTTTCCCTACTAAACTGTAACACGCCATGTTGAAAACCTCATAGGTTGGGTTTTATTGACAACATCATCCATCCCCAATTAATGCCAATAATGATACAAAGGGGAAGGTAGGCTAGCCATCTCTATTCAGAGATTTTGAAACTTGATATGAATCTATCTATGTTTATGGATATCTCTTGGAATGCACTTGGGTTTGGTCAACTAGTTGGTTTAATGATGTGATAGCCACATTAAAAACTACAATGAAAGTGTCTTTGAATAATATGTTTTGGCCGCTCAAATTGGGGAAACATTGGACATTGAACTAGGTGTACTATATTGTTTGAAATTAGATATCCACAAACATAGTAGGTATTCAAATAGGGTAGAAACTCACCCCCATTGATCCTACCCCCATCCATCCCGTACACTGTTAGTTTAATGGTGCTCTCAAAGTGGAAGGATGGTGAAATAGTTACATAAGGAGTATGGCCAACTCTAAAAACCGCCTGGAAATTTCTAGAAATAAAATCATATTATTCTCATTAAACATGGTAGAAAAAAAATCCTCTCAGGCCTAGGATATATGAAGTATCCCAATGAGGAATTGGATGACCTACTAGGGCTCAAGGATCAGTCCAACAGTTTAGGCTGGGAAGGTTAATAGCTTGCATTTGTGAATCCATCAATTCATCCAATTTCATTGAGCTATTATTCCTTAACCAAGAGAACATACCTATTTATCTTTGAGATTATTGATTCTATATATATAGATATATGGTATGAAAATAATTTCATGGATATGAAAATTTTTATTCAATGGGATTCCACCATTAATGGTTCTATGTTGTTAGGAGGTGAAAAGATAAGTCAGAAAAGTCAGAAATTAGAGTACAGTAGGTATTCA
This sequence comes from Viscum album, assembly GCA_963277665.1. Classification (NCBI taxonomy): domain Eukaryota; kingdom Viridiplantae; phylum Streptophyta; class Magnoliopsida; order Santalales; family Viscaceae; genus Viscum; species Viscum album. Next base: position 563,738,468 of record OY728153.1, on the reverse strand, counting down.
TTAATAACATAGTTGAGATAATGCATCCTGATGGGTCTAGAACTTTCTATAATTTCTCACAGATACACACCACAACTTCAATAACCTGATGCTTATGATTCAAAAAGTCCTTAGATGTTCATAGGTTATTCCCCATTCTTAGTTTTTCCCCTAAATGGTCTTTCGTACTACTTTTATTTAATATAAAATGTAAACCTTGAACACCCTTCTACACAAACCTCCAAAGATTGCAGTCTTTCTTCGCCCACTCGCTCATTCAAATGAAAATCAATCAATACTCTATAGATATATAGAATTATCTTTTATTGTATCCCTTATATCCAAACTTTTGAAAGTTATGATGAAACAAGTACATAGAGGCCCATGACTAGAGTGACTTGTAGCGCCTTGGCCCATTTAGCCACCAGAATAGTGCTTCTGTCCGATTGCCACTGGACTTAGGATTTCCTCCCTATATGCCAAAGGCTTCTGACTAACAATGAGGGTTTAAAGAGGTTATAATGGGGAGGTTATACCCTTCGGTGATGATAATATAACGGTTCATGTAATTATATGATATTTATAAGAAAAGAAAGATAATAAGACACTGGACAAGTAACCTCCTTGGGTAGGAAGTACATCAACAGTATAAAATAGAATAAGAATAACTAAACAACAATAGTGAAATAAAATAAATAATCTAAACAATCCATTTGATGATATGAAAAAATAACATGCATTAAATACAGGTCATACATATCAATAAGCAGGATGGTCACCAATGGTTGACCACAATAGATACAAATATATAACAACAATCTATTACAAAATAGAACTCCAACTGATGTAATAACCAATGGTATAATACCTTCTATACCATGATAACTCAAGTACTAGGATCTAAATCTGGAGCCCGAACCCTTACCTAAATGAAAAATTATAAAATCTACACATGACCCGAAGGACCCGTGTAGGGTGTGAGAAATAATCGTAGTAGGCCACCCCCAATGTGTGCCTATCTTACATTTATGGTTTAGCAGGATCATACTAAAAACAAAAAAAGGCATCGCATGAATTTATTGAACAAAGTATTCTCTGGTGCTCAATATCCACTAGGAAGATGTCAACTACTTCGGCCAATACCATAATACTTTAGAGGAGAGGATCCTTTTCTCACAGCCCAAGGCATCCCCTAGTATAAATCATCTCAGGTGAACCCTCGGGTTCCACCTCTACTAAAGTCTCTCGACACCATGTGCCAACCAACACCTCGTTTATAAATAAATCCTTTTTAGAGGCTTTATTTTTATATGTCCCAATTTATTTAAATTCATGTTCGTTGATGTTATAAAAAGTTAGGATACAAGTTCAAGTACCGAACCAATTTTTGAAATGGCGTGGCCTATTTCTCACAAAGTTGAACCATCATTTTTCACTTCATTCGATTAACACGGTTTACCTTCTCAGGTCGTCAAATCAACTAACACTACTAGAAATAAAGGTATTTTTGATGGGTCATTTGCGACGGGATCCCGTCGCAAATGGCCTTTTGCGACCGGGCCCCGTCTCAAATGACCCATTGTGGAAAACGGCGTCGCAACTAATTTTTTTTGCGACGGGCCCATCGCAAATAAATTTTTTTTGCGACGGGAAAAGGGCCTGTTGCAAATAGATTTCTCGTTAAAAAAAAAAATTCTGCGACGGGCTCGTCGCAACAAAGTATTTGCGACGGGCCCTTTTCCCGTCGCAAATAGTTTCTTCGAAGAGCCTATTTGCGATGGGAATATATTCCTGTCGCAAATAATAATAAAAAAATTAAAAAAAACATAAAAAATTATTTATTAATATTTAAACATATTTATCTATTTATATTGATATAAATATAATATTTATTTTATAAATATGTTTTGGAAAGGATCTATGGAAATATAATATTAATTTATAAGATATTTAATAAAAGTGGAATATAAAATAAATTAAAAAATATTTCTAATTAGTAATTATGTAATTTTTATCAATTAATAGTTATTTAATAACTCTTTGAATATAAAAAAATAAAAAAATTAATGAAAGATAAAAAATAAGTTGAAAATGAAACCCAAACTTCAAACATCCATAACTTTTGATCCGGGACTCTGTTTGAGCTCTACAGCATATAAAATTGAAGCCTACGACGAGCTCTACGTCGTTGTAACCTGGTGGGCCCTAGTCAAGGGAATTTCGATGCCAAAAGAGGCCCAGAAGGCCTCTAAAACTGATTTTTTAGTCGGGGTACCCCTGTTTTTTACCATTCAAACAACTATAACTTCTGATCCTGATGTCCGATAAACCTGTACCATATATCATATCGAAGATTGTTTCATGTTCTTCGATTAGACTGATTGTAAAGCTGAAACGGACTCCTGGATTGGATGTTATGGTCGTTTTAACATTCAAATGGCTATAACATCCGATTCGGATGTCCGTTTGGCATGTACCACATATCATATTGAAGATCACTTCATGTTCTTCAATTTGACTGGTTGTGGAGTTGAAACAGACCTACAGATTAGAAGTTATAGTTGTTTTACCATTCTCGATGGATTTTCACCCCCTCATTTCTATGTATTCATTCATAACTATACATATATATATATATATCTGTGTGTGTGTGTGTGTTGTATATATGTATGTATTTATTTATTTATTTATAAATACACATAAAAAAACATATTTTATAAATTTATTTAAAACTAAGTTTATAAATATATATTAATATACAAATAAATATACGAATAAAAATTTATAACTAAATATATATATATATATATACATATTAATAGATATAAATATATATTAATATACGAATAAATATATATATTAATATATGAATAAATATATATATATATATTCATATAACCAAATATATTTATATTAATATAAATCTATATTAATATACGAATAAATATAACTATATATAGAGAGAGAGATCATTAAATGTATAAAAAATGAAATGGATTCATTGTAAAGGTTAATGCGTGCATGGAGGAGATTTATTAATAATTATTAGTAATCATTAGTAATTATTAGTAATTATTTGTAATTATTCATATTTTTTTCTTATTTTTCGTAATTGTTCCTAATTATTTCCTAATTATTCTAAATTATTCTAAATTATTACTAATTATTACTAATTATTAGTATTTATTCTTAATTATGACTAATTATTAATAATTATTCCTAATTATGACTAATTATTATTAATTATTCCTATTTATTATTAGTTATTTCTAATTATTATTAATTATTCTTAATTACCATTAACTATGAACAATGAATACTAATAATTTAAATTTATTAAATAACAAAACAATCTAAGCATAATTAAATTACAACTAATTAAGAATAATTAAAACTAATAAAAAATTTCAAATAAATATTAAATTAAAATGAACATAAATACCTTTAAAATTGATCAGAGTTTGATCTATGATAGTTGTTGAAGACTTCAATATCAACTACGGAAATAAAAATTAAACTTCAGAAACTCTGAACTCTAAAAATAGAGTTTTGAGAGAGGTATAAGATAGAGTTTGAGAATTAATGAAAAAAAAACAGATGGGGGATATTTATAGGTCAGATTATTTGCGACGGGTATCCCGTCGCAAATACTTCAGCCTGCATTTATCACGGTAAACGGTTAAATAGTTATTTGCGACGTGTCCTGTCGCAAATAATAACATGCCGACATACTATTTGCGACGGGCGTATATTCCCGCCACAAATATTTTTTACCACCGCCGGTTATTTGCGACGGGAGGTAACCCCCCGTCGCAAATAACATTCCCGCGGTTTGGCGCGCATTGCATGCCAAACCTTTTGCAACGGGCGAGCTTTCCCAGTCGCAAATAAGTAGTTATTTGCTACGGGAAAATTCCCCCATCGCAAATAAGTTTCTAACGGGACTATTTGCGACGGGATTTATCCCCGTCGCAAATAACCCATCGCAAAAACCCCTTTTTCCCGTAGTGTAATAATCAAAATGGCCAATCTCATTTTCAGATATTATTTTACTGAAGAAATAATTAAATCAAATCAAAATTCAAATTAAAATAAATTCAATTGAAAAATTAACCATAAAATAAAATTTTCATCTCATCATGTGAATAAAATTTAATTCCTTGGTCAACACCCCGACACAAATAAATTTACCCTGAAATCACAGTCAAAAAATATGCATGGTAATAAAATGATAAATCATTAACATTATACCTACATTATCTAAAAAAATGATCATGTCGGTCTGCACTCTCTCCACATAGCGCACTCACCATCTGTCGAACTTTGAATGAAAAATTCACCCTCTTCGCGTGATGACGTTGCATGAAACACGCAAAGCACCAACTGTGCACCTGGAATGGTGATGGTCACTATTGCAGTGGAGGCTAGTTTTCTCCTGCTGTGGCGCGCTTGGAGAGGATGGGAGGTTATTTTATGGAGGTGCTAGTAGGGTATGTTTCAGCGATGAGGAGATATCGACCTGATGGTTCACAACAAGATTAGTGGAGCGGCAGAGTCGAAGGAGGAGGGGGAAGAGAGGGGGGTCAGGTGATGGAGGAGGGAGGGGAGGGGAGGGGAGGAGAAGGGGAGCAGAGGAGGAGGGGAAGGGGGAGGGGCAGGGTAATAAAATAAGTAGGGGAAAAGGGAGCGGGAGTGGGGGAGGGGAGGTGAAGGGGAGTAGAGGAGGAGGGGAAGGGAGAGGGGCGGGGTAATAAAATAAGTAGGGGGGGAAGGGAGGGGGATTGGGGGAGGGGAGGGGTGGGGGTGCAGATGGAGGAGATGAATGGGTATCCTTCCAGGTTTGCTGCCAAAGGTAATTTGAAATGAAAATCGAAAAATCACAATCAGAATTCAAATTCAAATAAAATCCAATTATCAAAAAAATGTTATATATTAATAAAAAAATAATTATAATTATAATAATCATAATAGAATTAAATATATAAAATACTAATTAAATATAAAAATAATAATTTATTCAAATTTTATAAGAGTGAAAATATATGAAAATTAATTCACATGTAATTAAAGTCATTAAAAATATAGATATAATAAAATAATACAAAAATATTACTACTATTAAAAAATATAAAAAACTAATATTAAAACTAATGTTAGAAAAACTAATGAAAATAATAAAATAGTGTGAAATATAATTAATAAAATTAATATAGATAATAAAAATACAAAATGACTGATATGAGTATATAAACTAATTAAAAGTTATCAAAATATCTAAAATACTACAAAACTAAAAAAACAAGAAAAAAATGGTTAAACAAATTAACTAAAAATAAGTTAGAAAATTATAAAAATACTAGAAAAATCCATGTACATAAAATCCCCACACTTAATCTTTTTCACTCTATTGAAATAGTGGGTTACCTAGACCCAACTATGTGGAACGTTTTATTACCATATAATGTATACAGTTAGCTATACATGATGTTTCTCACTATTATAGTGTATATATTTTGGTGTCCACTATTTAATGGTGATGTTAATTGATTATTTATCATATCAAAAGGTTATATTAGATCCCATGGTATAATGATAACCTTAAGATACCATGACATTAATCTTAAATATGTATTATGTTCTAGATAATCTTACTAACTGGACACAGTAGATGTTTCACTATCAAGTGTTGGGGGCTCATATGCATTAAGACATCTTCTCATGATGTTAGAACTTTATGATCTCTAATAGTGAGATCATGAGGACAGACCCAGTAATAGGAACACCACATGTTTGGGGTGACATTGGTTGTTCCTATCTATGGAAAATTGTATTGGTCTCTAGACTTGAGACCATTACCGATGTGTTCTATTTGATTGTGTACTTAGATGCAAGAAAAAAACCTTGATAATGAAATTGTGGTGAGGTATCTGTTGTTGGGTGTGTCATTGGTGGCATGACATTGATTAAATGGTCAAGAAAAAATTTGTCGCTTCCTAGTTAAGGAAGTAATATATCTCAGGCCTGGTTTATAAGGATGGTTCTACCTTCATAAGTCTTTGGAGAAATAAGTCGAAAGGTAGATCCATCCAGATAGATCAAAAATAATAATGTATGAAAATGGTGATGACACAAGTTTGTGTCCTTATTTATGATATATCAAAATATAAAGAGATTATATTACACAGTATGTGTTCGTAGGTTGGTTGTCATTGTTATGACGATCCTTATCTTTTTATGGGCCTTGATGGGTTACTAGACTCCGCTGTTGGTCTATCTATTTCATTAACTACTATTGAGATAAGGGCCTAGAGGGTCACACACAATATCCCATTTAAGAATCTTCCCTATTTAGTTGAATATGTATATTGGACATGGTGGGGCCCACAACAAGGTCCTAGTGTTGTCCAAGGTTTTGATCACCAAATAAATAACTAAATTCAATATTATTCAAGTTATAAATAATTGATTTGAATTTATTTAAATTTATGAACAAGTTGAAGTAAATAAGACAAACTATCAATCAAAAAAATATTATTTTATTATTCAAGGTTTGTTTAATATTAAGAGGGATTACGAGTCGAGTTAAATGAATTTGGATTATCATGAAATATATGTTAAATATATTATAGGTATATAATATGAAAATAAATAATATTGATGAATTTTAGTTGGTCATAATTATTTATTTAGTGGATGTTTTTTACACGGGGGCCAGGGAACCCTAATGGGTATTTAGAACCTCCACTATAAATAGAGAGATAGGCTCTCTCTGAATGAAATATTTTATTAATTTAGAACTAGATCCACTCTATCCTACCTCTTTATAGAGATATATTATCTCCCTCTCAAGATTCTATCCAAGAACGCCTTCAATCATCGAAGGCAGATGATCACGATGATTGTCGAGATGACGAAGATATCTTTAGATCGCCACTCTAGCACCCAAAATTCGACAATCGGCGCTCCAATGGATTTTTGAAGCATGTGTAGATTATATATAGGTATCCTACTATGGATCCATCATGAAACTATCACTGACTATAATTTTCTTTTGACCATTTCTTTAGATCATTAAAGGTACGTTTATAGTTTTATTTTTGTGCTCTTTTAATTTATATGAGATCCTTGGACCATACCGGGGCTTAGATCATCAGTGAAAAAAGTTTATGTTGTCCAATTAATAAATATTTTAAAATAACCATCCTAATGGATTCCTCTATGTGCCTATAAATTAAATTAATTGATTGATTTTCATTAATTTAAAAATTTTAATGCTCGATGATAAAATAATTTAATTTTGGTTATAAAGTAAATAAATAAATTAATTTAAATTTTGGTATTAAAAATTAAATCAATTATGGGATTGAGGAATAATTATATTATTTAAATTATTTAATTCACTTAATTTAGTTAAATCACTCATAGTTATTTAATGAAATTTAATTTTTATCGTCCATTATTTTACTCGCCTACTGGCCATGATCACCGACCGATGTATGTCTCTTTTTCAAATTGTTAAATCAGAATTCATCCATAAATCAATTTAATTAATCTCTACAAACAAACCCCCCATTAAAAAGGAAAATCAATCAAAAATTATTGACTCTAAAATATATTACCATCATAGAGGATGTGACCCAAATGCCTCTATACACATTAGCAGAGCATCAGAACATTGAACAGTTAATAGGGGAAAATTGCTCACACTTCAGTTATGCCTCTCTATCACGTTTATTCCCTTACTAAACTTTATAACTCACCATTTTATTTTATGTATTCCTTAAGTTATATTATCTAGTTTTTGGAGCTCAAAAGTATTTAGGATCTCATTAAGAGGATAAAATAAAGTTGTTACATTTAGTTTCATGTTGATGTATTATGTACCTAGTTGTAGTGAACCTTCCTGAAACACTATCCTACCTGATGCCCGACCAAATTCTCCACAAGCCCCAAAGGGCATTCCTAATCCCCACAGGCTGGCGACAAGTACCTGGAATCAAATTAATTTTCATTAGGAACGATTTTCCCTAAACCTGAGTTAAACTATAGAAAAATATATAAATCAAATATCAAAAATAATTAAATAAGTAGAAAATCATGCTATATAGGAATAAACTATCTAAAAGAAATAGATTCATGAAATAAATAAGGGGATACTATCTGACTTAATCCAAGTCCGAAAACAACTCCACACAACTCTCCCCCACAACAGCCACGAAGAATAAAAATGAATCCAATTAAGGACCTAGAAAGACTTAGGCGTGAGCTAAAAATCCTATCAGGTCACCAAAACCCACCAAAACAATCTAATAGGTTTCTTGTCATCATTATTGTTTGAAAATAAAACTTCAATGTGGGTTTTACATACAAAATAATCTCAAATAAAAACAAATCAAATCTATAGGCAACTTCCAAAACATTTTCTTTGCTTTCTAGAAACCAAATATACATGTTTTAAACAAATACATGGACCTAAGGCTTATCAAAAACCACACACACTGTTATCATTTATAAAAAACAACCCACTCCATTTATTTAATAAAATCCATTAAAATTGTTTTCCAACAAGACACAAATAAACACCCAAGGCCACTTAGGCGCAACATTCTCAAATATCCAAAAAGTCATGGAAAAGGACATAATCATCAACATATATTCAATGAACAGAATGGGAATGAATATCTCAATAAAACTTGTCAAAAATGGAACTAAAAAAATACATCAAGCCAGGAAAATGTGGAGCATCAGTCCATGAATCCATCTAAGACATGAAACATAATATATGATGTTCCAAACCTTGATATTTAACTTCATGTCCATACCCTTGGGTTCAGGAGTGTCTGTCCTTCCCCCAAAAACCTGTTTGCATCGTGGAGTGGAGTATCAGCCCAAAATCCCAAATCCACTAGTCATAGGTTATAAAACATGTAGCATCAGTCCATGAATCCAACCTGGGTTTTTCATGACTCGTCCAACCATTCAAAACCATTTATCAAATCACAAACATGAATTACATGAATAACATAAGAATTATATATAGACATGATGTATAAAAAATGGATAATCACATCACATCACAAGTGACATCCGATCATTCTCTTATATCCTATACATTTAGAAATACCTTTGTAAAGAAATCTGAAATTTAAAAAAAATAAAAAGGGGAAACATAAAAAATTGCAAGAATAGCCACATAAGTCAAGGGAAACTCCAATTTCACTGTATAAAACCAAAAAACACCTTTAAACATGGAAATCCATCAAACACAAAAGGGAGCCAACTTAAAACCCCATTTGGCCTAAAGCCCAAGGATAAAGTACATTTAACAATGAAAACCCTAATTGGAATTCAAAAAGGAACAATAATATTATAATTCCAAAGGGAAATGAATTTCATAGTAATACCTACCTAAAGGTGAATAGGATCAATCCAGAACACTTCGGTGCTTGAAACTTTCATTGGTGACCACTCAAATATTCTCTTCCCCACCTATGAGCATATTCACATTTTCATATACATAAGTACAGATATCCCCTATGTATTTATTCTCATGTCCATGAATATGTACAAGGGGATCTTTAAAGATATTATTATATATGAATATACCCATTTAAACTTACACATGTATGCATTTTTCATATATACATAATCACAGTTTTCCCCAATATATATATTCATTCTACCATGGGTGAATATATATATAACATGGTAACTTACATATATATATATATGCCTACTTATTCATACGCAAGTAAGATGCATTCGACTCTAGAGACTTGAACCCGCCTTAAGGGTTACTAAAACACATTAAAAAACTACTCGGAACTCCAAATCACCAAAATACACAAAATAAAATTGGGATAGACAAATTAGTAGAAGAAAATCCTAACCCAAGCGGTAGTGGAAAACCTAAATGATCCAAAAAACATCTCCTTCGTTGGAGAACACTGAAACATACATGAAGATAACCTGAGGAACTCATTGCATGCCCTAACCAAGGAAGAATCGACCAAAATTCGAATGAACCCTAACCCTAGAGTTAGACCAAACAGAACCGAGGAATGAGGAGAAGTAAAATTACAAATTAAAGGAAAATAGGATGATAGAAGGGATAACCTTGAAGAACCAGCCAAGAGACTATAAGAAATATGGTGGAATCACTCTAAGAAGAGAGGCTCGAGAGGGAGGGTGGCATGCAGATGGAGAGGAGGGGGTGTTGCATGATGCAAGGGAGGATAAGAAGAGAGAGAAAAATAGGAAATAAAATAATGAAAAAAACCTAAATTTTAAAATATTGGGAAACTACACGGTTTCTGCATGATTTACCAAACTTTGTGTTAACCATGCACTTTTCACATCCTAGTACAGATTCCCACAAATGGTTACTCCTAGGTAGGAAAACTATTGAGAAAACTGTTCACAAATCGTTCCACTTGACATTACCAATGTATAGAGCCCAAACAAACACTTAACACATGGTTTAATAGACTTTGTGCAAGTCGTACACCACACCTCATACTCGATCAAAAAATGAATGTATTTTCCTCGTCACTCGAACTATATAGAGTAATGTTCAGTACTTGACTCTATATAGTCTACTCTAATAATGCGGATTCACTTATATTTTATATGATATTGATTAATGTTTCTAGGAAATGAAAACATGAAATAGACTATTAGAAGAGTACATGTGACTGGACCTGATTGTGAAAAAGTGGTTCCCCTTATTCAGACTTCCTTAGACACCCACACGGGCACCACACATTTACTACTAATCGTGCAGGCTAACAAAGCAATAGCTAAAAAGACTCCAAAATTTAAATTTTTTGTCTTACAACTATCAGAACTCAAACCCTCTCTATAAAAAGATATAATAATACAAAATAAAAACACCATGACACCCAGGGTGTCGCACTAGTCTTTCCAAGAAATAAGGATTTTCAGTCCTTTTATTATATTTAATGGATATTTATATTAAAAAATCAAGTAAAAATATATGTAAAATGCATTGTTCTTTATAATGTGAGCCGAATTGATCATAATAAATCTTTTCATAAATAACCAGGGGTAAATAAAAAATGTTTTTCATATAAAAAACTTAAATAAAAAAAGTGTTCAAAGACTTATCATTACATAATTTTTAACCCAGGAAAAGGGAATGTGAGTTTCATACATGTAAATCCACAATAAATAAAATATATTTACATGTACGAGAATATTCATTTATAAGTAATGATTTTGGGTATTAAAAATATAATATTATTTCATGTAAAAGAGAGAAATTCAAGAAATGAATTTGACATCATAGCGGTATACGTGAATTAATAAAATGGAATAATGGAGTGGAACAAAATTCTCCCATTAATAAAACACTATTTGGATAGTAATGAGATAATAAAAAATGGTATAAGAATAAAGTATTACAACTTTTATAAAACATACCATAAGATTCATTTGATTGGATAATAAGAAGTGGAGAATTATCTTACCTTGAATAGTTGCTTCCTAGAGCTTGAGAATGACACCTCAAGAACTTAAAGACACCTTGGAGGGACTCTGGGAGGAAAAATGAACCGAAATTAAAAGATAATGGATTTGTAGTGCATAGGGATTTTATGAATGGTGGGATTTGTTAGTATTTATAGTAAAAGATGAGGAATTTTTTAATAATTTCTAAAGATAGGTATTGGAATTCTAGGTTATGGAAAATGAAAAACCAATGATTGACTCATGGTTTTCGCTCAGGGTTTTGGGAATATAAATCATATTTTATAGTATTTTAATACATTATAATCTAAATACATTTTTTAATATTACTTTGGACATGGAAAATTAAATTTTCTACAATATATTTTGTTTAAAACCATAATTTCCATTTTAAACATTCGAATTTCATTTATAGGTTCAGAAATTTAAAACAATTAAAATACATAATATTCCTAAAATAAAATATTTTGATTGTGGATTTTATATAATTAATTATTGCATCATTATTAAATATATATATTAAGTCATAAAACATATAAAAAACCAAAAATTGAATTTTTGACATTCCCTAAAAAATGAAGCATTTTAGAATATTCTCAAAATTTCACCCTAGCCTAATTCCATCATGTTAATTTCAAATATATTGTTTTTAAAAAAAATTAACTAAATATTATATTTTTAAAATTTAAATAAAATCCTTGTTTATTGAAAAAGAACTATTTTTAAAACATAGTCAACTTTCTGACACTGACACAAATTTCCTAGGACATTATAAAATTATATTATCCTTTATATTAAAATAAATTGTTTTAAAATACTATTTCATGAAAATAAATATTAATTTTGAATACCTAAATTTTATTACAAATGTTTATATTTTCCGAAAATACAATTATATTTTATTTTACCACGTTGTGATTTCAACTAACTTGAACTTCTCTCATGGGCGATTTCATTCAAACCTCACTTGTTGAAACTATTTTTGAACTTGGTCAAGGGAGAACCCCAATGATGCTACCTCCCTCTCAATTTTAGAAAAAATGGACTTCAAAAGACATGACTCTAATTATTGACTATTTTTTTCTCCTTTGCGCATCTATTATCAGTTTTCATTACCCTTTATAAACAATAATTATTATGGTAACATTATTATCGATGGTCATAATACCCAAAAGTCCTATTGACCAATGGTCATATAGGAAACGATCACATAATGGTTACTTTTCCATGTATACTCACCATTACATCAACATTTACTACTTGATTTCTATAGGTTTTCACAATGCATTAGATTATGACGATTATATTTTTAATGTTTATTTTTATTTCAACAGTTTCCAAGGAATGTTTAATCTTATTGAGAGATTTCAATACTGTGGAGTACACCATTGTGTGGTCTCTATTTTTTTATATCTTTTTACTTGTTTTAGTTAATGTGTATATATATATTTATATGTCACTCTATATAAATTCATTATGCAATATAATAAAATAGCCATTATAAAAAAAGAGTTCTCCATTATGAAGTGTAACACCCGAGACTTTTATGTTATATAAATCATCAAAGGAATCTTTTTCTACACAACACTTGCTTGGCTTGCTTTACACGCAATCGCAACCTTCCTCGATAGCTTGCGTCGTACGCAATACCGAGTTTCACTAAAATGCTATTAAAACTAGTCGTTATGAATAGTAATAACCACTTTTTGAAATTTTATAAATTTTATTTTTCAAAATGGACTTCATTTTCGGACTCAGAATATCGAAATTAGCCTAGGGTGAAATTTTGGTATTTTTCTGAAAACTTTCAATTTTTGATGAATAGTGAAACCACTAAGTGGTAGGTTAAAAACTGAATTTTGCATAAAACTTAATTTTACCGCTTCTGTGAATGGAATTTCAAAAATCCGAGAGACACGGTTAATATCAAGGACTAAAATGTGGTTCAATGAGATGAAAATAATTTTTTGGTGAATAGTAACTTTTTACTATTTTACCGCGGTTAATAGTAAATAGGGTAACTAAGGGTAAATATGATATTAATATTACCCTAACACATGTCCTAATTCTATTGGACAAGTGTAATTCGACCAAAAACAAACTTAGGAATAAAATATGACCATTTAGGCCCACTTGGATTAGATTAGGACATTTATTATTAATTTATTTAAAGAAGGGTTAAAATAGTTAAAATCAAAGTTTAATAAGTAAATCATTTTTAATATGGGGTTATACATAAGATAAATTCAATTGTAAATATTCATTAGAAAGCTAAAAAGATTTCCTACATGATGATATTTTATTTGTAATTTTTAGACATTAAATAATTTAATTTATTTATGACATAATGATGATGCAATAATTATCTTATTAATGAAATATTGACATAATTGATGTTATAAACACCAAAATAAATATAATTTGAGACTTTTTATGAATTCCACTAATTTTCTAGGTTACTATGATATATTAGTATTGATTTAATCAACTTGGTTCGAACATATAATTCTGTTATGACTTTCAAACAAATCATATATCAAATAGTGTCAAAATTGACACAAAATAGTTTTTAAATCAAATATTATATTATTAATTGTTATTTTATTCCTAAAAATCTAAGGTTCGGCCAAATGACTTAGATAAGGATATATATATTAATAATAAACAATTTGGGGTTCGTTTGGCATTTTATAGTAAGTGTATTAACCATATAGTGAAAGAAAACAAAAAGACATGGTAAAAGTTAAATTATTTAACTTAGAGTTAAATTTAATTGATAAGGTTAAAATAATATCCTAAACTTGTCTAAATTCTATTGGTTGATAGGATTTCGACCCATCCCCACTTTAGCTTCGAAATAAGACCCTTTGGAACCATTATAAACCGATTTTGACTTTAATATAAAATAATATTTTGAGATATTCCTAAGGTGCCCCTCTCCTCCCTTATAAAAAGGGCACCTCCTCCCCCTCCTCCTCACACCAATTTGAGCACTCAAGCTCGGCCAACCCCTGCCATTTTCCATTCTCCACTTCCCTAGAATAATCCTAGAGGTCCTGGTATTCTCCAAAGACCAATCTTAGTTCCTTAAGTGGAGGATTCAAAAAGGCGTTCCAAAGAAGAGGTAATATCCATTACCGATCTTTTCAATTTCTTTCTTCTTCAACTTCTTCTTCTTTAGTTGTTTCATGATAAAGTAATAACATCAGTATTACTTACATACTGATATGTCATTATAAATATGAAACAACCCTAATTCACCTTCTATCCATCCTACGGAAAAAATGAAATCACCGCGCGTGCGTACGTACGGAATACCGTCTCCACGCCGTGGTGTAATCTATTTTCCACCATCACCTTACAAGGATGGGTATAATGGTGTAATGAGTAACTATATATGATTATTATTAAGTAATATTGATACTGGAATAATATATATATATACTCCAATACAATTCCACGATCATAGGAACGATATCATCACTCGTGCGTACGTACGGAATACCGTCTCCACGATGTGATGCGACTCGTTCTACATGATCTTCATTTCATAATGATTGTATAAATGAATTGAATGAATGAATATGGTATATACTACACTAATACCATTCTGGAAATGAATTATCTATAACCTAAATATAATAATAAGAATTTATTCGACAAAACACGCATAAGAACAAAAAGTTATAAAGACCCGAGTAACAAGTAACAATGAAATATTACTAACAAGAAGCTAATAATATGACCATATATGATCTCATATCAATATGTATGATTCTGGAATAAGTCAATAACATTATTTAAACCATTATACAGGAGCTTCGGACACGTACAAAGCTAATCGGACCTAAGGTAAGGGAAATATCACAATCTCATTTTTATCCGAGATTGTTTATTCGTAAGTATTTACTGGGGTGTATTTTATCATCCACATCCATGTTCCCTCAATATGTAATATTGTTTCCATCCACTTGAAATAGTTTAAATCCAATTTTACCCTTAGGTGAGTTTTTGGTAAAGAATATGAAAGGAATCTTTTGTCGTTTTTCCGTACGAGGTACTTTTTGACTTTTCCGACAAAAGTACGAAGAATGTTTTTTTTAACTTATACGACATGAATGGATTTTTAAAACATTACTTCAAAGAAGCTTCCTTTACAAGTTTTCAAGTTTATTTTTAATCAACTTCTTTTATTTTAAAGTTGTATGACATGTTATGAAAGGAAAAATGTTTTTGAAGAAGAAAGGATATTTTCCTCAAGAATTCAATTCAAGTGTTTTATCAAAATTATTTTCCATCTAAGATAATAAAGGGTTCTGTTTCTATCCATATTTTTACATTGGTTTGACTATGTTGTGATGGAATTATGTTTATGAATTCCTTTATCATATATGAATTGATTTATGATGTCATGATGTTTCAAGAATCCCATTTTTGTTATATGTGTTATGCGATGATGTATGTTTTATGATTATGTGGCACACATAAGAAAGGATTCATTATAAGATGGGTGGGACCTATATCTCCCTCCAATGCATTGGGTAAAGATTTTATATCTCATGAGATAGACATGGCTGGAACGGAAGGTTATTTCGGTTCAGTGATACAGGACTGAAACGAGGAGTGAACTCGGTTCAGAAAGGGACTTTGTCCACTAAGATAGTCTTGGCAATGAGTCATGACTAACAAGAAATGATCTCCATGATTATGTGTGCATGCCACAAAGTTTCAAGTTTTATGTTATGATTTTGGGGATCTCATTTTCACTTCTATGATTTATTCCATGTTAAGATATTATGATCTCTTTTGCAGGTTTTGATTTTCATAAAGATATGATATGATTTTTATTTCCTTTATTTGCCCTTGCTGAGCATTTGAGCTCACCCTTTTATGTTTTCTTTTCCCCAGGTCAGGAAGATGATATTAAGTAGAATATGCTAAAAGGGACCCTAGATATGATGAAATAAATGGGAGACACTGTAGAAGATTTATGAACCAGTTGTTTATGTTTCCCAGTTTCTAAAGACACTATACCTATACGGTCCTTTGTGGTTTTGTCATATGTTGTAATACGTGTGCTTCAATTTTGAAGTATTAACAATGTATGTAAAGTGTGGGTCGTTATAGTTGGTATCAGAGGAAAGGTATAGTCAACCTTTGGAAACTAGGATGTGAAAGCCTTAGTAAGAACCCTAAGAATAAGTCTAAGCATAGAACACAATCTTAGAAATGGCCATGAATAACCTAGGATAAGACCATAAGCATGAAAATTTTATTCATGAATTATGTGGTTTCCTATTATAATTAGTGTTGCTCACACTATTCTTCTTGGTTTTAGTCAATGGCTGGAACCCGAAGGAACCGTGTTAATGCGGAATGCGATGGGCAATGCAATGATTGTCCCCCTGAGCAACCAAACGATATGGGAGCTGGAATGCAAAATCTTGTAGCCATGCTCACGCAACTTTCTCAAGCTATGAATCATGCAGGATTTCCAAACGGACAAAGGAGGGAGCAACATTCTGTTGAATCCTTCATGAGGCAGCGTCCACCATCTTTCAGCGGGTCTACTGATCCATTAGTTGCTGAACAATGGATTAGTACTACTGAAAAGATATTTTCAGATCTTCAATGTTCTGAGCATGATAAAGTCATCCTAGCAGTGTATCGTTTGGAAGGAGATGCGGATCAATGGTGGAATCTTGTTAAGAATACGAGGCAAAGGGATGAAATTGAGTCTATGGAATGGGACGAGTTCAAGAACTTATTTTTCAATAAGTACTTCCCTCGTATTCTCCGAACAAAGATGGAGAAAGAGTTCCTTGAACTGAAGCAAAGGGATGATGAATCTGTTAGTACCTATGAAGCAAATTTTACAAGACTTGCAAGGTACGCTTATGGTATTATTATCCAACCTGAGAGTAAGATCGATCGATTCTTTAGTGGCTTAAAACCAAGTCTTCGAAGGGCGTTAGCCATAAGGGACTTCAATAGCTACGAGGAAATCGTTCGATGTGCTCTCAAAGTCGAGATGGAGATTGGAGTAACCCATCAGTCACATGGGTTTGATAAGAAGAGGAAGATGGAATTCAAAGAAAAATCTAAAGAGCACACGGAAAAGAAGATGAACTTTCCCTTATGCTCAAAGTGTGGAAAGAAACATGGAGGGAGTTGTCTTAAAGGGACAAGTAAATGTTTTAAATGTGGAAAGGAAGGTCATCGGGCATTTGAATGCCGTGATAATGGGAAGAAGATGTCTAATGATGCAAACAAAGGAAGGGATAAACAGAATGAACCTACTACACTTCAATGTTTCAAGTGCAAGGAGATGGGGCATTATGCCAATCAATGCCCAAATCCAAGGGTTGATGATGATGGTCGACGTCAACAAAATCTTAAGGCTAAAGACAAAGGAAAGTCACATGCAATTTCTATCAGCGATGTGGAGTACGATAACGATGTGGTGAAAGGTACACTTACCATCCATTCTAAAGTAGCAAATGTTTTATTTGATTCTGGATCCACCCACTCTTTTATTTCTGAAGACTTTTCTAAGGGTATCACCGTATTACCTCAACAATTAGATGTTGAGTTAGCCGTGACAACACCTAATGGCACATCAATCGCATCAAAAGTTTATAATTCTTCTCCGATCGAAGTTTGTGGGAAAGTGCTTCCTGCAAATCTTGTGATCCTTCCTTTAGTGGAATTTGATGTGATTCTTGGCATGGATTGGCTTTCTCTACATGGAGCTCATATCAATTGCCAAAGAAGGGAAGTCACATTTAATATTCCAGATCAATCTACGATCGTCTATCAATGCAAGGATGAACATAACCTTCCAGTGGAAATTTCTTCCATCTTATGGGTATTGATTCCACTAAATGAAGGTTATTTATCTCAAATGGTTGGTGAGAAACTCACGATTAAGAATATGCCCATTGTACGGGAGTTTGATGATGTCTTTCCGGAGGAATTGCCGGGTCTTCCACCAAATCGTGAAGTTGAGTTTTCAATAGAACTCGTACCGAGTGCTTTGCCTATTTCAAAGACACCTTATAGAATGGCCCCAATTGAGTTGCAGGAATTGAAGAAGCAACTCCAAGAGAATCTTGATAAGGGATTCATACGCCCTAGTGCGTCACCTTGGGGAGCACCTGTTCTATTTATTAAGAAGAAAGATGGATCAATGAGACTCTGCATTGATTATCGAGAACTTAACAAGATCACTATCAAGAACAAATATCCTCTCCCACGCATTGATGACTTATTTGACCAACTACGCGGAGCTCAATACTTTTCCAAGATTGATCTTCGTTCAGGGTATCATCAATTAAGGGTCAAAAGGGAGGATATACCAAAGACGGCTTTCCGTACAAGGTATGGACACTATGAATTTATAGTGATGCCATTTGGTCTTACTAATGCCCCTGCTATCTTCATGGATCTAATGAATAGAGTCTTTAGAGACTATCTTGATCAATTTGTGGTAGTCTTTATAGACGATATTCTTGTCTATTCAAAGAGCAAGGAAGAGCATGAAGATCACTTGAGAATTATATTGAAGACCCTGAGAAAAGAGAAGCTTTATGCCAAATTTACCAAGTGTGAATTTTGGCTTCAAAAAGTTGCATTTTTGGGTCATATAATCTCAAAAGAGGGGATATCTGTGGATCCAGCAAAAACAGAGGTTATCGAAAGATGGTCGAGACCAACCACAGTAACTGAGATCCGAAGTTTTCTTGGTTTGGCTGGATATTATCGACGTTTTGTAAAAGATTTTTCACGATTATCTAATCCACTCACCAAGTTGACTCGGAAAGGAGTTAAGTTTGTCTGGACAGAGGAATGTGAAGAGAATTTCAAGGAGTTGAAAAGAAGGTTATCCAGTGCACCTGTGCTCACACTGCCTTGTAGTGGAGAAAGGTTTGTGATCTACAGTGATGCATCCAAGAAGGGATTGGGGTGTGTTCTTATGCAAAATGATATGGTGATAGCTTATGCCTCACGACAGTTGAAAATCCATGAGCAAAATTACCCAACACATGATTTGGAGTTGGCTGCGGTAATCTTTGCATTAAAGATTTGGAGGCATTACCTTTATGGTGAAAGGTGTGATATTTATACTGATCATAAAAGTTTAAAGTATATTTTCACACAAAAGGAGTTGAATATGCGTCAAAGAAGATGGTTGGAGCTGATTAAGGATTATGACTGCTCAATCCATTACCACCCTGGGAAAGCAAACAAGGTGGCAGATGCATTAAGTCGACAAGACCATGCTAGTTTATCCATGATGAGGATCAAAAAAGATCCAATATTTATGGATTTACAAAGGATGGATCTTGGAATTATAATGGAAGGGGAAAAATCTTATCTTTCTCAAATGAATGTTCAACCATCTATACATGTGAAGATTAAAGAGGCACAGAAAGAAGATGTCGAGTTACAAAAGAAGGTGAGAAATGTTCCTGAATTCAACCTTGATTGTGATGGGATAATAAAGTTCAGGAATCGGGTTTGTGTTCCTCCCATCCCCGAATTAAAGAAAGAGCTGCTGGATGAGGCTCATAGTTCTTCATTCTCTATTCATCCTGGAAGCACGAAGATGTATAGGGACCTGAAAGAGTACTTCTGGTGGGATGGCATGAAAAGAGATGTTGCTGAATATGTCTCTCGATGCTTGGTTTGTCAACAAGTTAAAGCTGAGAGACAGAAGTCTAAGGGGATGTTACAACCATTACCCATACCCGAATGGAAATGGGAAAACATCACTATGGACTTTGTCACAGGACTTCCTAAAACATCCAAAAGCAATAATGCTATCTGGGTCATAGTTGATCGTCTTACAAAGTCTGCACACTTCATTGCTATTAGAGAGGATTTCTCTCTAGATCAGCTTGCCAGGATATATGTAAAGGAAGTGGTAAGATTGCATGGAGTACCACTTTCTATTATATCTGATAGGGATCCGAGATTTACCTCGAAGTTCTGGCGAAGTCTTCAGCATACTCTGGATACAGAGTTGAGTTTCAGCACTGCTTATCATCCCCAGACAGACGGTCAGTCTGAGAGAACAATTCAAACCCTAGAAGATATGTTGAGAGCTTGCTCTATGGATTTCAAAGGAGGTTGGGATCAACACCTACCTTTGGTGGAATTTTCTTATAATAATAGCTTTCACTCCAGTATTCAAATGGCTCCTTATGAAGCTCTCTATGGAAAGAAATGCAGGACTCCAACTTGCTGGGATGAAGTTGGGGAAAGAAAGCTATTAGGACCTGATCTCGTTGATGAAATGGCAGAAAAGGTCAGATCTATTCAACAACACATAAGAGCAGCTCAGAGTCGACAGAAAAGTTATGCCGACAATCGAAGAAGAGACCTAGAGTTTGAAGTGGGTGATAAAGTGTTCTTACGAATATCTCCCTGGAAGAGGGTTATGAGATTTGGAAAGAAGGGGAAGTTGAGCCCTAGATATATCGGTCCTTTTGAAATACTGGATCGTGTTGGGAAGGTAGCTTACCGATTGGCGCTTCCACCGAATCTCTCTCAAGTTCACGATGTGTTCCATGTATCTCTCCTGAGAAAGTACATACCAGATCCTTCACATGTACTCAGCTCAGAAGTTGTACCGCTGGAGCAAGATCTTTCTTATGAAGAACAGCCGATAGAGATTCTGGATCGTAGCGAAAAAGTCCTACGAAACAAGACCACTCGCTTGGTGAAAGTTTTATGGAGAAACCACCAACTTGAAGAAGCTACATGGGAGCTTGAGGATATGATGAGGGAGAAGTATCCTCATTTGTTTGTTGCAAAGTGACGAATTTCGAGGGCGAAATTCTTTTTAAGGGGGGTAGAATGTAACACCCGAGACTTTTATGTTATATAAATCATCAAAGGAATCTTTTTCTACACAACACTTGCTTGGCTTGCTTTACACGCAATCACAACCTTCCTCGATAGCTTGCGTCGTACGCAATACCGAGTTTCACTAAAATGCTATTAAAACTAGTCGTTATGAATAGTAATAACCACTTTTTGAAATTTTATAAATTTTATTTTTCAAAATGGACTTCATTTTCGGACTCAGAATATCGAAATTAGCCTAGGGTGAAATTTTGGTATTTTTCTGAAAACTTTCAATTTTTGATGAATAGTGAAACCACTAAGTGGTAGGTTAAAAACTGAATTTTGCATAAAACTTAATTTTACCGCTTCTGTGAATGGAATTTCAAAAATCCGAGAGACACGGTTAATATCAAGGACTAAAATGTGGTTCAATGAGATGAAAATAATTTTTTGGTGAATAGTAACTTTTTACTATTTTACCGCGGTTAATAGTAAATAGGGTAACTAAGGGTAAATAAGATATTAATATTACCCTAACACATGTCCTAATTCTATTGGACAAGTGTAATTCGACCAAAAACAAACTTAGGAATAAAATATGACCATTTAGGCCCACTTGGATTAGATTAGGACATTTATTATTAATTTATTTAAAGAAGGGTTAAAATAGTTAAAATCAAAGTTTAATAAGTAAATCATTTTTAATATGGGGTTATACATAAGATAAATTCAATTGTAAATATTCATTAGAAAGCTAAAAAGATTTCCTACATGATGATATTTTATTTGTAATTTTTAGACATTAAATAATTTAATTTATTTATGACATAATGATGATGCAATAATTATCTTATTAATGAAATATTGACATAATTGATGTTATAAACACCAAAATAAATATAATTTGAGACTTTTTATGAATTCCACTAATTTTCTAGGTTACTATGATATATTAGTATTGATTTAATCAACTTGGTTCGAACATATAATTCTGTTATGACTTTCAAACAAATCATATATCAAATAGTGTCAAAATTGACACAAAATAGTCTTTAAATCAAATATTATATTATTAATTGTTATTTTATTCCTAAAAATCTAAGGTTCGGCCAAATGACTTAGATAAGGATATATATATTAATAATAAACAATTTGGGGTTCGTTTGGCATGTTATAGTAAGTGTATTAACCATATAGTGAAAGAAAACAAAAAGACATGGTAAAAATTAAATTATTTAACTTAGAGTTAAATTTAATTGATAAGGTTAAAATAATATCCTAAACTTGTCTAAATTCTATTGGTTGATAGGATTTCGACCCATCCCCACTTTAGCTTCGAAATAAGACCCTTTGGAACCATTATAAACCGATTTTGACTTTAATATAAAATAATATTTTGAGATATTCCTAAGGTGCCCCTCTCCTCCCTTATAAAAAGGGCACCTCCTCCCCCTCCTCCTCACACCAATTTGAGCACTCAAGCTCGGCCAACCCCTGCCATTTTCCATTCTCCACTTCCCTAGAATAATCCTAGAGGTCCTGGTATTCTCCAAAGACCAATCTTAGTTCCTTAAGTGGAGGATTCAAAAAGGCGTTCCAAAGAAGAGGTAATATCCATTACCGATCTTTTCAATTTCTTTCTTCTTCAACTTCTTCTTCTTTAGTTGTTTCATGATAAAGTAATAACATAAGTATTACTTACATACTGATATGTTATTATAAATATGAAACAACCCTAATTCACCTTCTATCCATCCTACGGAAAAAATGAAATCACCGCGCGTGCGTACGTACGGAATACCGTCTCCACGCCGTGGTGTAATCTATTTTCCACCATCACCTTACAAGGATGGGTATAATGGTGTAATGAGTAACTATATATGATTATTATTAAGTAATATTGATACTGGAATAATATATATATATATACTCCAATACAATTCCACGATCATAGGAACGATATCATCACTCGTGCGTACGTACGGAATACCGTCTCCACGATGTGATGCGACTCGTTCTACATGATCTTCATTTCATAATGATTGTATAAATGAATTGAATGAATGAATATGGTATATACTACACTAATACCATTCTGGAAATGAATTATCTATAACCTAAATATAAGAATAAGAATTTATTCGACAAAACACGCATAAGAACAAAAAGTTATAAAGACCCGAGTAACAAGTAACAATGAAATATTACTAACAAGAAGCTAATAATATGACCATATATGATCTCATATCAATATGTATGATTCTGGAATAAGTCAATAACATTATTTAAACCATTATACAGGAGCTTCGGACACGTACAAAGCTAATCGGACCTAAGGTAAGGGAAATATCACAATCTCATTTTTATCCGAGATTGTTTATTCGTAAGTATTTACTGGGGTGTATTTTATCATCCACATCCATGTTCCCTCAATATGTAATATTGTTTCCATCCACTTGAAATAGTTTAAATCCAATTTTACCCTTAGGTGAGTTTTTGGTAAAGAATATGAAAGGAATCTTTTGTCGTTTTTCCGTACGAGGTACTTTTTGACTTTTCCGACAAAAGTACGAAGAATGTTTTTTTTAACTTATACGGCATGAATGGATTTTTAAAACATTACTTCAAAGAAGCTTCCTTTACAAGTTTTCAAGTTTATTTTTAATCAACTTCTTTTATTTTAAAGTTGTATGACATGTTATGAAAGGAAAAATGTTTTTGAAGAAGAAAGGATATTTTCCTCAAGAATTCAATTCAAGTGTTTTATCAAAATTATTTTCCATCTAAGATAATAAAGGGTTCTGTTTCTATCCATATTTTTACATTGGTTTGACTATGTTGTGATGGAATTATGTTTATGAATTCCTTTATCATATATGAATTGATTTATGATGTCATGATGTTTCAAGAATCCCATTTTTGTTATATGTGTTATGCGATGATGTATGTTTTATGATTATGTGGCACACATAAGAAAGGATTCATTATAAGATGGGTGGGACCTATATCTCCCTCCAATGCATTGGGTAAAGATTTTATATCTCATGAGATAGACATGGCTGGAACGGAAGGTTATTTCGGTTCAGTGATACAGGACTGAAACGAGGAGTGAACTCGGTTCAGAAAGGGACTTTGTCCACTAAGATAGTCTTGGCAATGAGTCATGACTAACAAGAAATGATCTCCATGATTATGTGTGCATGCCACAAAGTTTCAAGTTTTATGTTATGATTTTGGGGATCTCATTTTCACTTCTATGATTTATTCCATGTTAAGATATTATGATCTCTTTTGCAGGTTTTGATTTTCATAAAGATATGATATGATTTTTATTTCCTTTATTTTCCCTTGCTGAGCATTTGAGCTCACCCTTTTATGTTTTCTTTTCCCCAGGTCAGGAAGATGGATATTAAGTAGAATATGCTAAAAGGGACCCTAGATATGATGAAATAAATGGGAGACACTGTAGAAGATTTATGAACCAGTTGTTTATGTTTCCCAGTTTCTAAAGACACTATACCTATACGGTCCTTTGTGGTTTTGTCATATGTTGTAATAAGTGTGCTTCAATTTTGAAGTATTAACAATGTATGTAAAGTGTGGGTCGTTATATGAAGAAAAAGAGTTCTTTTATTTTTCATAGAAGAAATTCCCATATCGTCAACATGAAGTTTCACTTTGTGAGTGAAGTCCTTAAATAATGTTGATTATTCTTTTCGAAATTCAACATGATCTTACTACTCATGTTCCCACACCAGCTACATCATAGTGTTGATCTATTCAGGTCATTGGTCCAATTCATCAACCAAGGTCTCATTCATCATGGTTACTCAAACACTAGGGGGCCTCCTCCTACATTAGTGGTATCCGAACATGCACCTTATTGAAAAGTATCTAGTATCACTCCACACATGTGAGTGGTTATCAAACATTTATCTCTATCATGGAAGTTAGTTTGATAGGTTAGAAATATTAGTAGGACACCTGGTCCAAATACCCCTTCGAGAGGGATGCTTTCTATATATATGGAAGGTAAAGTGAATCAAAATTTTAGGATAAAATTAATGAAAAAAGAAGTAAAAAGAGAGAAGGATAATGGAGAATGAAAGAGAAATCAATATTAATTGATTCTCCCCACCCCAAGACACAAGTTTGATCCCACTAAATTAATATCTTCATACCCCTAAATAACTAGACCCCCTATTTAACATCCTTTCTCTCCTTCTTATGTACTCACATAGGACCCTCCAAACAACAATGCAGAAAACTATTATGGTCGGCTATATGCTTCCATGGTTATAATAAACTCATGAAATGTTTTCTTCCTTTACGATGATATGTTCAGGTTTCTATTAATTTATTATATGTTTTTTAAAAGTTTATATTTACTTTCATTTGGTTAAACTGTAATTTTAAAATTTTTTTGAAATTTTAATATTTCAATTTATTCTATTTTTTTGAAAATTTGTTATGATCTTATGATACCATGCTCTATTTTTTGTGCTCTCATATTTTTATTCATGAGTAATTCTTATTTATGATATCAAGTGATGTATTTTGATTAATATGTTATATCTCTCCATCATGTTTATTTACATATTGAATTTCATAATTCACCCTGTTCATTTATGTATTCTTCAGGTTATTCTAGGATGTTTAAAGAGATAAAATGGATTTTTGATATCGTTAATGGGGATAAATTAAAGATGTTGTGTTTGGTTTCATTTTGATATATTATGTACATATTATTCCAAATACACTAGGAATTTCAATCCATTGATTATATTTAATGTATATTTATATTAAAAATCATATATTAATATTTTTAAAAGGATTTGGTCACTATAATGTGAGCCACATTGATCATAATTAATCAGTTCATTAATAACCCAAGGAGAATAAAGAACATGGTTCATATAAAAACACTGAGTACATAAGTGTTTATATATAGAATTAGCATTAAATCATTTTAACCGATGAAAAGAGAATGTGGGTTTCATACATGTAAATACCCATTCAATAAATTATCTTTACATCTAGGTGAATTATCATGGATAAGAAATGAGTTTGGGTACTCACAATATAAGAATATTTCATATAAAAGAGAGAAACTCAATAAATGAATTTGGTAGCATGATGGTATACATGGATCAAGGAAATGGTATAATGGGAAGGAATAAAGTTCTACCACTGATAAAACACTATTTTGGAACTAATGATTTAATAAAAAGGTATGAAAATAAAGTGAAACAACATTCATAAAACATTCCAGAAAGAGTCATTTGAATGAAAAATAGAAAGTGGATAATTCTCTTACCTTGAAGATTTTCTTCCTAGAACTTGAGAGGATGACAACTCAAGACCTTGAAGGCACCATGGATGGACTATTTGGGTGAAAAAATTGACCATAACATCATGGATATTGGATTTAGATTGGAGATTAATGGCGTTATTGGTGGGTATTTATAATAAAATATGAGGAATTGTTTAATAATTTCTAAATATATGTGTTAGAATTCTAAATTGTGGAAAATGAAAAATAAATGGTTTGCTCAGGGTTTTTTCTCATGGTTTTGGGAATCTAAATCATGTTTTATAATATTTTAATACTTTAGAGCCTAAATACATTTTTTAATATTACTTTGGACATGGTAATGTAAATTTTCCACAAAATACTTTTTTTAAAACCAAAATTTCCATTTTATGCTTTGAAAAGTCATTTATAGGTTTGGAAATTTAAAACCATTAAAATACATAGTATTCATAAAATAACATATTTATGATCATGGATTTTATATAATTTATTATTACATAATTATTATATATATACATATATATATATATATATGTGAAGTCATAAAACATATTGAAAACACAAAACTGTATTTTTACTATTCACTAAAAAATGAAGTATTTTAGAAAATTTCACTATAAACTAATTTCAAAGTGATAATTTAGAATATAATTCTTATTTAATAAAAGTAAATCACTAAATATTATAATTTTAACTTTTAAATAAAATTCATTATTTATTCAAAAATAACAGTTTTTACAACATAGTCAACTTTCTGACACTTATAAAAATTTCATAGGGCATTATAAAATTATATTATCATTTATATTTAAATAAATTTATTTAAAAGACTATTTCATGAAAATTAATTTTTATTTAGAATAATTAATTTTATTTTAAAGGTCTGTATTTTATGAAAATACAGTTATATTTTATTTAAAAACTTAGAAATTTCCACTAACTTGAACTTCTCTCATATATGATTTTGTTCAAACCTCTCTTGTTGAAGCTCTTCTTGAACTTAATCAATGTCAACCCCAATGATGCTAAATCCCTCTCATGTTATGAAAAATGGACTTCAAAAGACATGACTAATTATTGAGTGAATTGATTCTCCATTCTGCATCAATTATTAGTTATCATTACCCTTTATAAATAATAATTCTAACTATAGCATTATTACTGACGGTCATAATACCCAATAGTCATATTGAAAAATGGTCATATAGACAATGATGAACCCCATTATGTAGTCATTATTTTTTGTTTTTTATATCTTTTTACTAGGTTTAGCTATTAAAATTGGTATTATTACATGACATGTATATATATATATTCGTAACAGTCTTTCTTTATACATACATTGTGCAATATAATAAAATAGTCATTATGAAAAGAGTTATTTTATTAATCATTGAATAGATTTTTAAATCGTTACACATGGCATTTTACTATGTCATTTAAGTCCTTATATAATGTTGGTTGTTCTTTTTGGAATTCAACAAACTCACACTGCTCATGTTCCCACACTGGCTAGTATTTTCTAAGCATAGTATTGATTTTCTCAGGTCGTTGGTCCAATTCATCAACCAACATCTAATTCATATTGGTTCCTTAAAACCAATGGGACTCCTCCAATATTAGTGGTATCAGACCACACAATCCTCATAGAAAAGTATCTAGTAGTTAGTTTGTTAGGTCCAAAAAATTATT
This sequence comes from Viscum album, assembly GCA_963277665.1. Taxonomy (NCBI): domain Eukaryota; kingdom Viridiplantae; phylum Streptophyta; class Magnoliopsida; order Santalales; family Viscaceae; genus Viscum; species Viscum album. Next base: position 563,710,144 of record OY728153.1, on the reverse strand, counting down.
AGGACACTTTCTCCAAAGGCCCTCTTAGAAAAACAAGAAAAAAGAGAGGAGAATGGATAATAAAAGAGAACTCGAGATGCATTGATGCTCCCCACCCCAAGCTGCAATGTTGATCCCACTAAAATACTCTCTTCATACCCCTCACTGACAAGTCACCCATGTTTTATATCCCTTACCTCTTGCTTCTCTAATCACATGGAACCCTCCCTAACAACTATGTAAAAAACAATTGTGGTTGGTTATATGCTTCCAAGGTTGTAAGATACTCAGGTGATCTATTATTCATTTATGATGATGTATTGTTGTTTATTAATTTATTATATTTTTGAAATGTTTTTCATTCCGTCATTTTGGTTAAACATCAATTTTATTTTTTTTTGAAAATTTTATCTTTCAATCTATTATATGTTTTTGAAAAGTTGTGTACTCATGAATGAATTAACACATGTCATGGATAGTCTTCTTCAATAATACAACATTAATAGGGAAAATACAACATAGTGATTGTGTCATAATTCTATCACTCACTCATAATTATGATGCAGATACAAAACTAATTTCAATCGAAAGATACAAGACTAATTTCAATGGTAACCAAATCCAAAAAATTATTGTCCCTTGAGCTTCAATGGTAAACATAAAAGAAAATAGAAATGAAACCCTACTTTTTAAGTTTCAATAGTATACTTCAACTAATGAATTAAATTCTTCAAATTTTCATTGAAATAATTTCATTAAAAACAACCATGGGAAATTTATAATAAAATCACTAACTGTTGGAAATGCCTGACCGATAAACACCCATGAAATACAAGAGAAAATATTGGAAGGAAAAAGGAAATGTTAGAGCATGAGAGATATTTTATGCACTAAAAACTGTGATTTGTTTTGTGGGAAATGTTGGACTTGATAAACCCATCCACTACTTTTATCCCCATAACCAAAGACTCAAAGTGGTAGAGGAACATTTTGAGCCTGAACCCATCGTCGACAATGGAGGGAAGCTACTCCTCACTGGAGAGTGGGTTTTTTAGATGAATGATTGAGATACAGGATAGTGACCCATCAACAACACGAATTGTGATCACTAGTGTCACTGACAACCAAAAAGAAATATAGGCAACATGTTGTTGGGGTGGTGCATGAGTGGGGATAAATTCTTGCACGAGACGAGGTCCCCTGGTTCAATCCCATATAAGCTGGTAGTGACTGCCCTGGTCAAACCCAATAGTATCACAACCTCATATTCCAGTGTGTCACTCACCCCATATGAATTATTATTTTTCTTTGTTCATGGTTGTCAATGGTTCCATTTAACGAAATTGGAGTTGTTGATGGGTCCCTCTCGCATCAATAACTCCTTCATCTGTGGAACCCACTCCTCCTCAATGAGAAACAACTTCCATTCATTTTTTAATGGTGGTACCCATCTCAAATGGTCATAGTCCACTTTGAGTATCCCTGTTACCTTTTCCATAGAGAGATTCGAGATGTTGAGAAACTTCTTAATTGAAAGAGAAATTTGGGAGAACCTGTAGGAGATGACGCAGAAGTACTTCTCAATGACCCTATGTTGAGGCTTTGGATCAATGAGATTTTTGAGTTTGTTGGAAAACCCAGTGAGTCGCATCGCGAAGTCATCCACTGATTCACCATTGCAGAAAGAAATGCCTTAAAACTTCTTACAGAGCTTTTGAGCATTAGCCTTGCGCACTCGATCAATGTCGATGCATATTTTCTTGACAGTGTCTAAAAATTCCTTGGAACTTTCCTTGATGGAAAGTATGAAGAGAATCTCTATCAGGACAACATGCAGGATGGCCCCCATTACCTTATGATCTTCCATAATTATTACAAAACTGACCTTTAATAGTGCTAAAAATTACATTTATCAGTGCTATAAAAGTGCAGACTACATGAGTGAGGTTAAAGGTCAGGGCTTTTATCAGCGCTGATAAATGATTCATTTATCAGGGCTTTTATAAGCACTGAAAAGGGATATTTAATCAGTGCTGATAGATAAAACTTTTATTGATTCTCTTTTCAGCGTTGATAAAGGAAAATTTCTATTAGTGCTTATAGAAGAGTGATAAAGGGGAATACTACAGTGGGCTTTTACAGCACACTGTAGCAGCAGTCTAGTGTGCCGTAACAGCACACCACAACACCAAAAGCACGACAAAATCAAAAAAATCATAAAAATAAAATGCAAATTCATAATTTAAATGAAATAAAATTTACAAAAAAATATAAATAAAAAACACTATATTATAAAAATTTAAAACAACGGTTTATAAAATTATATAAGTACAAATTATTATATGTATTAAATGAATTATGGATCATTTTACTAAAGTATCAAAACAATCGGAATGTGTTTGCTCAGTTTTGAGTATGCTACTTGTCTTTTTTACTAAAATGTCATTTTAAATTAGAAACACACAATTCACCTTATACCACTAACATCATGTTTAATTTTGATGTGAAAAGAATTCTTACAAGTCACAAATGAATTATAAATCATTTTCCTAATTTATAAATACAATTCAAGTGTGTTTTCTAAACATTCAGTGAGTAACAATTTTTGAACTAAAATGATGATTTTAAACTGATAATAGACACATTGAGTGATACGGAACACATTTTGTATCAAAATGAGGTGATTTTTATTCATAAAAATAAAAAATGACTCATAGATCCTTACTATAGAGTATCAAAACATTCCAAATGCATTTTCTCGGTTTTGAGTAGGTCAGTTTTCTTTTTTACTAAAATTGAAGCCAATTTTAAATAAAAAGACGCACTTGGAGTCATAGCAGCCGCATCATGCATCGAATTGGGGCGAAGCTAATTCCTACACATCCAAAATGGATTATGAATCATTTTTATAAAGTATCAAAACAATCTGAATCCATTTACTCGGTTTTGAGCATATCAGTTTTCATTTTTACTAAAATGTCATTTTAACTAGAAACACACACTTTGACTCAAACTGATCACATCATGTATCAGTTTGTTGTGAGATAGATTCATAAACATCCCAAATGACTTATTAATCAATTTTATAAATTATCATGAAAATCTAAGCGTGTTTGTTCAATTTTTAGTGAGTGGAATTTTTTGAACTAAATTAGAGATTTAAAATTGATAATGAACACATTGGGTCATACCGGGCACAACATGTATCGAATTGAGGTTAGGATGATTCATAAACATCAAAAATGAATTATGGAATGATATCATAAAGTATCAAAACAATATTAATGTGTTTTATAGATTTTGAGTAGGCCAGTAGTCCTTTTTACTAAAATTGATGTCAATTTTAAATAACAAATACGCACTTGGAGTCATATTGGTCACACCATGCATCAGATTGAGGTGTTCCTAGTTCATAAACATCCCAAATGGATTATGGATCATTTTTATAAATTATAAAAACAATATTAATGTTTTTACTTCATTTTGAGTATGTATATTTTCTTTTTTACTAAAATGTCACTTTAAACTAGAAACACACTCTTTGACTCATACCGATCACATCGTGTATCGGTTTGATGCGAGAATATTTCCTATATGTCACAAATGACATATGAATAAATTTAAAAAATTATAAATAAATTCCCAAGTCATTTGCTCAGTTTTTAGTGAGTGAAAGTTTTTAACTGAACTGCCAATTTTAAACTAATAAGGGACACATTGAGTCATAACGGTCACACCGTGTGTTGAATTGTGGTACAGTTGATTCCTACAAGTCCAGAATGACTTAGGGATCATTTACCTAAGTTATAAAAATAATTTTAATTTTTTTTCTTAGTTTTGATTATGTTAGTTGTAATTTTAAAAAAAATTAATGTCAATTTTAAATAAAAAAATCACTTGGGGTTATACTGGTCAAGACTTGTGTCATATTGAGGTGAAACTAATTCCTACATGTCCCAAAGTCTCAAAAACATATTAACTGTAAATGTTTCTATGTTTAAATTATCTATCTATGTCAAAATTCAACACTTCATATATATTGACTCAAATTTTTTAACTGAAAAATCTTTCTCATTATTGAATGCTAGAAGAGAAGAGGCGGATCATGTGCCCATTATATCACGAGAACTCCCCAAAATGGGCACATTAGCCCCTCCACTCTTCTGGATTTCAACCATAAAAAATGTTTTTTGGGTAAAAATATTGAATCAATATGCAGTGTTGGCAGTTTGACAATGAAAGGCAATTAAAATGGAAAATGTGTTAACATTGGTAGAAAAAAATATTTTATCTCTTTTGTTGCTTGTTGCATATGGGTGAAATAAAAATATGATTTCCCAAATGATCTGTATCTTGATGAATTTCCTTATTGTCGTTATCTCAGTTGTAAGCTCGAAGTGCAATCCCTTACGAGCATGAGCAGTTTCGAACAAACCACCCCAACTCCATCAAAAGAATCAATACGTAAAAAAACCATTATTAAATGAGTATTGCTAAAAAGAAATAAATTAAACATTAATATGAAACAGTGAATTAATTTTATGGATAATTATTTTACTATGAAAACATTGTTGACCATAGGGGTATGACTATAGTAAAGTAATAATGATCAAAAAAAAACACAAATAGATCTCACCAAACAATCAATCAATGAGTTAGGAGGATGGGGAGAAAATATGATACATTGGATTAAATCTTTGAATCATCTGGGAGGACATAAATATATCCTATTGGGTTTATAAAATATTTATTTTGTAAAATAAATAAATAAATATAAAAACAGATTCATTATCAAAGATGAAAGTTATAATTAATAATAATAAGGGAAACTCAATATTTGGTTGTTTCTAATATTTCTAGTATTATTTGTAGAAAATGGGTAATTTCTCCCATTTGTAATCAGAAATTTTTGTTGAAAACTCAAAGGAGTGAGACTTTTAAAAAAAACTCATTTTTCCAAGTAGAGCTTAAATCATTTAGAGAGGCTGGTAAGGATGATAATTGGATCAAATCTACGCATGATGGGCTTGATATGAATAAGAACAATGTGACATGATAAATTATTCCAAGGATGGAAGACATAACAATTCTGAGAACCAACTAAGTGTTCAATAATAAACACATTGACTATGAAAATTTGGCTCAGAATAAATAATGGATAGTGTGAAACTGGAACTCCTTGATCAAAGGAATTTATATTAAAGATAAATTTACTCTAATGACCCGGTTGGAAGCTATTTCAATTTTTTGGATATTTTATTGAAAACGTAGGTAAAAGTATACCAAACAGATGTCAAATGTATGTTCCTATATGATTGAGGAAAATTTTCCCTTGGTTTATAGGGGAATCAAGGAAATCATAGCACATTAATTTCTCAATCAAAATATGAGGAGGTCCCCATATGATTTTATATGGCATATTCCAAACAAATGACAACATAAACTGTTATATGGATGAATTTTTCAAAATTGGCGATTGAAAAGAGATAGATTTCATGGAATATAGGTATTGGGAGCCTATTATACCTCACAACAACATGACCCAACATTGGGTTTGATATATTTCAAATTTCATAGAACCATTGGTGTCTCAAGGATTCCAACATGCTATCGGAGAAGAAAATATTTCAATATTTCTAAAAACAAAGAATTTTGGGTTATTTTATTATAGAATAGTTTAACCGGACTTGTTGGGATAATTCAATATAACTAAGGAAAAATACATATATCGAAAAACTTGGATTACGTTCGAGGAGTGTCGGTAGCAGGTTGAGATGGTTAGGGTTGAATCTCTCGAACCTTGGATTCGATCCTTGGAATAGTTGGAGCCTTGATTCTAACCAAGATTTGAGCATAGATTCGACCAAAAGGAGTGTCGGTAGCAGGTCACTTTTACAAAGAGCTTCGAATCGAAAAATGGTTCGTGATTTTTAGGGTTCTTAAAATAGAAAGTGAGACTTTCATCAACACTAATAAAATGACTATCAATGATTTTTTAGAACTGAAAAAAATTAGATTTAGTTGTGCTAAAAAAGCGCTAATGATATTTATAATATTTTCTCAAAAAATAATACTTTTAAAAAAATATAATTATTATATATAATTTAAATAATTATAATAATACTTTTTAATAAATTAATAACTTTATAATTCTTCTAAAATATAATTATTTATTTATAATTATATAACTAATTTTTTTAGAAAATAATATTTATATCATTATATATATTTACATAATTATATGTATATAAAAAATATATATAAAATATTCATTATTTAGATAAATTTAATGTAATTTTCTAATTATTTATTTATAATTATATAAATTCATTCAAAAAAATATTATTTATTTATTTATAATCATAAGTGTCTAAATATAGTAAATATACATTTATAAATATATTTATTTCAAAATATATTTATTTATAAATATTTTCTACAAATGTATTTTTACCATTATTAATCAATGTTTAATCTTAAGTGCATGTATGTAAAAAATGTGTAAAATTGATTAATTAAAAATGAGTACAGTATTGAAAAGTTGGATATGTTTTATTACTATAAATCATTAAAAAATGGATATATATTGAAATAAAGATGACTACATATTGAAAACATTAAAAGATATCAAATAAATATATATAAAATAAATAATATAGATTGATTAAATTCCCAAAAAATATTTGTGTTTGAATATTTATATAAATATTAATTAATATAATATGAACATTTGATCTATGTTAAATTTAAAATTTAAGTGATGTTCAAATGTATCCATTACTAGATGCAATTGATCAGAATTTTTAATTCATATTAATAATTAATTATAAACCATTATTCACTAAATATATTACTATTTAATCTAAATTATAAATAATACTTTGTATTGTATAAATCATATTTATACATATATATATATATAATATGTAATATTTATTAACATTATCAATAATTATTTAATTAATAAAATGTTTAATATTTTTATCAATTTACTTATTTTTAATTTTTATTTGTTTAATTTTATTTATACATATATATATATATATATATATTAAATATATACTATTTATAATTTATATATATTATAATCAATTTAATCATTTTTTTCAATAATTATTTAATTAATAAAATTTTAATATTATTTTAATAAAATCAATTTTATTTTTCATTTTTTTCATTTTTTCATTTTATTCAGACTTTTATTAGCGCTAAAAAAGTGTTGATAAAATATTCCTATATGGATGCAAAAAATAAATCATTGATAAAGGGTTATCTTTATCACCGCTAAACCTAAAGCGCTGATAAATGGAACCCTTTATTAGCACTAAAAAATGTGGTGATAACGGTAATCTTTTATCAATGCTAAACAAAATGTGTTGATAAAGGCACATTTTCTCATCCTTAGAAAAAAAACGATGATAAAAGGCACCCTTTATCAGAGCTTGTTTTAGTACTGCTAAAGGGTACCCTTATCACCACTTTTTTCTAACACTGATAAAAGTCAGCAATATTAAAGACCTGTTTTGTAGTAGTGCTGAAGTTCAACACCGCTGGTGTCGACGGTGTCCTAGAGTCGGCGTGCTTGGAGTATAACCTTCATCATTAAAGACCACTCACTGTAATTTTTCTTCATGAGGGTCAGATATGTCATCGATCCCCCGACCACTTCACCACCCAATGTACCACCAGAGGGTCATTGTCGCCTTCAACCAGGGTTCTAGGACCTTTCGATGATGTCTGAGGGAGTCAAGGAAATGAGGGCTCGAAGTCTGGCATCGTGGATCAAGTAATGCTCCCCTTACTATGGTCACAGAAGAAATGGAGGGTTTCATCAAGTCCCACATTCCCCACATAACAAATCTCGGTTGGTGGTCCACAAAATATCTCTTGTGCTCTTGCATTTCCTTTGTCCTTCTAATACATTCACTTCCAATACTTTCTCTTTTGAGCATAGTCATGACGTCACCAGACGATGATACTCCCATATTACTAGATGTCCCCCAACATCTCCCTATCTAATATCTTTATTCCAATCTTGGTTGTGATCACAGTTATGGAGATGATTGAAGGGTGTTACAAAAGCATAAATCTTGTTGTGTATGCAGGACGGTCTCCTCAGCAGGAATCCTAGATAAACTTGCACCAACACCAATATTAACCAACATATCCTAGATATTCTGATGCATATAACATGCTTATTTGAAGTCAATCAACACTGAGAGGCAAGCCTTGTGTCAGAGAACATGCGGGATGAAGGTTGTGTCAGCAACGAACCTATTGGACATAGTCGGGGCCTTCTAGAATGCCTTAGATGAAGGTTGTGTCGGAAGTGAACAAGTTGGACTCAGAGTGACACCCTCCTACGAAGTCGGGGCATGAGTCTTCTACCATCATAGTTTCTCCCTCATACGGAGTCAGCGCATGGGTCCTCTACCATCAGAGTAGCACCCTCATGGGGAGTCAGGATATGGGTCCTCTACCATCAGAGTGGCACCTTCATGTGGATTCATGACATGGTTCCTCTACCATTAGAGTGACACCATCTTGCGGAGTCGGGGCATGGATCCTCTACCATCAGAGTGTCACCCTTATGTGGAATCAGGGTATGAGTCATCTACAATCAAAGTGAAACCCTCTGGTGGAAAAGTCAGGTCATGGGTCTTGTAACAGCAGTGATCGTGAATGATCATTAGTCATATCAGAGTGACACCCTCCTTTTAGGACTTGATGAACCAATCCACTGATTCCATGCCCATAGAAAGAGGAATGTTTTCAATTGGGGCCCGGTGCTAAGGGTTCGTAATTTATGTAACACCCCAAGCTTCCACGGTACGTTTCCCTTCAAATAATGCAATGGCGTGCATTGTACGCAACTTCGAGATTCTAACACACCACAACCAATCAAACTAGTCGTTATGAATAGTAATACCTACATTTTGAAATTTTATAAATTCTATCTCTCAAAATGGACTTCATTTTTGGATTCGGAATATCAAATTTATCCTAGGGTGAAATTATGGAACTTTTCAGATAACACTTATATTTTGATGAATAGTGAAAAATACTAAATTTTAATTAAAAACATCTTTTTAAATCAAAATAATTTATAATGATAAATTATATTATTGAGTGGTTTTAAACTATAATTAGAATATATTTTTACCATTTTATCCAATGGTGTTCATTATAATTAATTTCACTTTGAAATTGGACCTAAACAATTGTAAATCTTTTGATATATATTGTTTCTTAAAAACACGCTATTTGTTGTGACAGCGGGAATTAATTTTAAATTAATTTCTGCCACTTCTGTGTTTTGAATTTGAAAAAATGGATTCCATATTTGGTATCAGGATTTTCAAATTGTGTAAATAGGTAACTTTTATTTTTAGACATTTTGAATAATTACTTCGGTAAATATTTTATTTACCATTGTTAAGGGTAAATCCGGTAAATAAGGGTTAAAAAATAATATTATAATAATACTAAATTACCCTAAAACGTGTCCTAGCCATATTGGTTGATACATGTTCGACCATAGGCATCTTTTGGTCGATTTGGGGACCCCATTGAGCCACTTGTAGGTGATAGGGACACTTAATTTTAATTAAGTTAAAATAAGTACAAAAATGGCATAAGCATATATCTTTTAGAAAAACAATTTTTACATAGGGTAATATATGTTGGATTTTAGACTATAAATACTCATTAGAAATCTAAAAATATTTCATACATAATGATATTTTATTTATAAATTTTAGACATAAAATAATTTAATTTATTTATGACACAATGATGATGCAGTACTTACCATAATAGTGAAAAATTAGAATAATTGATATTATAAATACCCAAATAAATATATTTTGAGACTTTTTATGAATTAAACTAATTTTATAGGATAATATGACATATTAGGATTTATTTAATTGACTTTTCTCGAAGTAATAATTCTGTTAAGAGTTTCACAAAAATCAACTATTGAATAGTGTCAAAATTGACAAAAAAGAGTTTTTAAAACAAATATTATATTATTAATTGATATTAAATTCCTAAAAATCTAAGGTTCATCCAAGAGACTTATATCATGATAGGTATATCTTTAATGGACCACTTTGGGGTCTCTTGGATGTATATAGTATGTTTATTAACTATATAATATAAAAATACAAAGTGACATGGTAAATGTCAAACTAATTAACTAAGAGTTAAAACTAAAAGATAAGGTTAATATAGTAACCCAAAACTGTCTAAATTATATTGGTTTAATGTTTATAGACCTATAACCACATTAAACTTTTAATAATCAACTTTTAAGCCATTATAAATCGAATATGTATTTATTATAAATTAATATTTCTAGCTTTTCCAAAGGTTCCCCTCACCCCTCTTATAAAAGGGCACTCCTCCTTCTCATTTATTCACACCTTAAAAGCCTTTTGGTTCGGCCAACCCCTTCCCAAATACTCTCTAAACTTCCCTAACTACAACCTAGAGGCCTTATTTTGATCAAGAAGCCAACCTAAGGAGCCCTTTTGATCAAATCAAACGGAAGAACCCGAAGAAGAGGTAATGTTTTCACCACCCCTTTTCAAGTTCCTTTCTTCTTCCACTTATTCATTCTTTGTTATTACCATTATAAAATAAAAACTCCAGTATCTTATATATAATGTGATTTTATTATAAATATGGTACAACCATATTCAGTATTCTATCTACCCTTTGAATAACATGTCACCATACGTGCGTACGTACGACTTACCGTCTCCACATCGTGGTGTAATTGTTATTCAATATATTATTATTTGGGTGGGTATAATAATGATGTGTAACTCATTTAAATAATAAATATAACATGATAATGATTCTGTATATATGATATACAATCCAATTATATATTATTTTAATATCAAAAGAATGATATTGTCGCTCGTGCGTACTTATGGACTACCGTCTCCACGAACGCGATGAGATTCATTCTCCATCATATGTATTCAAGTATAATTATAATTTTATGATTTAAAAATAATGTTTAATAACCTTATATAATTCTGGATATGAATAATATACAACCTATCCATGACAAACATGGCTTACGTTACAAAACATATAAAAGAAAACAAGTAAGTTAACACCCGAAACGACGATAATTGTAAGATATTATTAACAAATCAATGTTAAAAGATCATATATGATATCATATTAATGTATATGATTCATGAATAATTTAATAACAATTATTTCAACATTATACATGAGGTTAACCTACCCCCAACCACGAAAAAGTACATGGTAAGGGGTTTCTTATCTCACTCTTAATTTCGTGAGAATTCCATTATTTACCACTTATTTATTGCATGTGGTGTATGTGTACTTCCCATGATTGTATTCATTGGGTAATATAATTTAATTTATGGGTATTTACAACATAATTGTATGATCCTTCTTTCATGGGTTCATGTTTCATAGGTTACCAAATCGATAAGGGAATTTGACATTTCAATTTCCACTCATTCAGCTTTACACATATTTCATTGATTATATTACTCCAAGATTATGTGTGGAATCACTATTCATTTGATTATGTCATAATTTCCACTTCCCTTCCTGCGGATATACTTTTGATACAAATAATCACTCCATTGATAATTTCTCAAGTCATCGATATTAATTTGATAAGAGTAATTTTAACTCATTCTCAATTTGTTGAGTTAAACATCCAATTCATTGGTGTTGTTTTTACAAGATTATGTGTGAATGTCATTTGATTGTTTTACACTAAATATCCAATCATATTTAGTGTATTTATATTTGTCACACATAACTATGTCATTGATTTATCCTTAACCTAAGGATACAGCCTTTATGAGAGATTTCATCTCAACTTAAACTCCATTGAGACTTCTTTGTTGTTATACACCAAATAACTCTTATGTGGTGTATATAATGTACTTTGACATAGTATATCATCAATACCTTTATTCTCATGATATTACAAAGTTTTTATTACCTCAGTTATTTTTATTCAAGTGTCTCTCTTTTGTTTAGAATCTCTAACTAAAATACCATTTCTAAATGTTTTAAAGACTTATTCATCTAAATCTTTCTCATTAATGTCAAAGTTTTAAAAATGGTTTTAAGGATTTATTTATATGGACATTAAAGTTTTAAAATTAAAACTCCTTTTAAAAAGTTTCAAAGTGGTATGGGACACTTTGAGTTCAAAAACCTATTTTTAAATGGCTTCTTGACAAATAGTGTGACTTTTAAATGATTTCATGAAAAAGGGGGATATTTCTCTCAAATAGTTTTGATTATTATTTACATCTATGTCAACATCCTTCATTATTATTGATTGAGGTTAATGTGATACAATACAATCTTCCATATTGTATCAAATGAGTTATGTTTGACTGTGGATGTGCTATTTTTATACCATTCATGGTTTGTAGTTAAAGTATTGACATTTCGTATGCAAGTTTTAATACGAATGTTTATATTATGTTTAAACCTGTTCATATGAGGAATGCATTGGAATTAATAAGTGACGGGTGGATCCCGCTATAGCTCCTCGATGCATCGGTAGGTCTCATTATACAAACTAGTGTCTTGGCACAAGGCCTTGGAAAAATCTTATTTGTAGCCTTGGCACAAGGCCTTGTCTATGTGGTTATGATAGTCTGGCATTATGCATTCCATCATTATGAAAGTGGTTATTGATATTACATGTGATCATTCGACTAGTAGAATATCCATGTGAGTAATTAAATGGAATTATTTTATTTTATCTTTTCCATTTTATGCTGAAGTTCAAGTTTAAAAGGCTTTCGTTTTAGTTATAAACTACCTTAAGTATTTATGCTTATCTATGAAAGCTTCTGCTATAATGTTATCCTTACAGAGCATCTGAGCTCACCCCTTTCAATGTTTTATTTTTCCCAGGATTATGAATAAGTAATTTATGAATGACATTCAGGGATAGTATGAGGGGATATGAAGACAAGATGTTGTTGTTGTTTTTTTACCTTATGATGTAATGTAAGACTTATGAATATATATAGTGTTTCCAAGACTACTAAACTAATCGGTCTTTCGAGACATGGTCCTTTGTGATCATGCCAATGTTATGTAATAATGCACCGACTCTGGGTATCTAGGGTCAGGGCGTTACAATTGGTATCAGAGGAAGTTTAGTACAAACCTTGGAAGCTGGATTTATATAAACTCTGATTAGAGCACGTAGACCTAAGATTAACTTTGAGGATTAGTATAGAATAACTTCCTAGAATTTTGGTATTCTAGAGATTTTGTGATTTTTCAGAGCAATACATCCCTGTCTGGATATGAGCAGGTAGAGGCGACTCTGGCACAGATGTACCTAGGGGTAAAACCCGAAAACACCGCTTTGAGCTAGACTCGAACGGGAACTGGTGCACGACAACAGGCCTTGCTGAACTCTTGGTTATGACACTCTTGGGGGATATGCTTAGGATAATTTAAATTTTCTTTACAAATCGATTTAATGTATTATATATATAAGATGAGAGTAAATGACCTTGGTTAATCATATTATGTTTCAAATTGAGAATATGGTGACATGTTAATCTCTAAATGATTGTATGACTACTGTTACTCACACAATGCTTTCTGGTTTTAGTAAATGGATGGATTCCAAGGAAGTCATAGTGACTTTGAGAATGATGTACAAGGTGGAAACGGTGGTGGAAATGAGCAAAAAAATGGAATGTTGATAGGTGTAAAAGATATCGTCTTTATGCCAAATCAATTTTCCAAAACAATATATATATATTAACCAATTACCGGACTCAACAAAGAAGAGAAAGGTCATGAATGATAAGAGCTCCAGTAGTGGAGACCATGGAGAAAGAAATCCTCAATTTCCATCATGCAGGAAATGTGGAAGGAGACACCCAGGAAAGTGTCTCAATGGGACAAAGAAATGCTTTACGTGTGGGAAGTAAGGACATTAAGTGAAGAATTTCCAAAGAAAAATGAAGAGTACTATGGAAGAAGATAAAAATGGTCCCAAGAATCAATTTACAGTCATTTTCTGTAAATGTAGGGGACCTGTCCATTACCCGAGTGAATGTCCTATTCTATAGGATATTTTCTTGGTCAGAGAAGATGCTATGTGGAAATAAATGGTTGGATAAATGTTTAAAAATTATTAGTGATCCTTTTTGAAGGGTTTACTTTGGAATAATTTTCTCTTGTATTTGTAACCCTAACGGTTTCCAGGTGAGAATGATATTTATGGAAGAATTATCTTTTCTCTTGTGGATATAGTTATAAATAACCATTTGGTTTTATATGATCATTGGGTTTGACACAATTACAAATTATTATAATTTGGGATGAAAATGCAAGGTATGAGATAAAATATGTGGTTAAATAATGTTATGGTTATTTTGAGGAATTTATCTAATTTTGTTAATTTTATAAAATATAGTTTTTGAAAAAGGAAAACACGTAGACCGTGTGACAACCCGTCACGTCGGACAAAGCTGTGGGAATCAAACCCATAACCAAAGTGTGATTGGGATTTATCGCCTACCACTGGACTACGTGAAGTCCCTGGTTAGTGTGACTCTTATTTTTAGTTAAATTATTTTATTGACCAATAATGATTTGATTTGGGATCTTATGTCTTATCAAATGAATACCCTTATTATAGAAAAATGATTTGGTGATTAAGTGATAAATGTTATTTTGGAAGTTGTTCACTTTGTTGAGAACACTATATGCCAAAGGAAAATAGAGTAGTATGGGATTTCATTTGAGGAGTAATGGTGGATTTTTATCTATGTTTTTATTGTGGATTTATAATGATTTGGGTTATTTATGGAAATGATTAGGTTAATTAATTTTAAGTATGTGACGTTAATAGTAATTAATGTCATTTGGAGATACAATTTAACGAGGAAGACTACATTCTTAATAAGTTTTGGTTTTCAATATTAGTTTTGATTATATTGAAGGATTTTAAGGACAATTGATTATTAAATGGTATTTATTTAACTTTGGGGTATTGTTGGTTTAATTTTGGAAATTAATATTAGTGTTTATTTCTCTCAAGGAATATCCTTTTGGGGGATCATTAGATCTTTTACTAACCATTTTGGTTTTGATTAATCTCTAAATACAATGTAAATATATAGTTCATCCTGCATGGATTATGTGATTCTATAGAAGTTTATTCTAGATCTTCTAGTGTGACCAAGTCTTCATGAATACTCATCGTTTAAAAAAAATGAGTTAGTGGTGGAAATTTATTAAAGAATGATACTCTACCTAAAATGTAAGTATATATCTTTATATTCTTAGTCAATATCATAAATTAATGTAACTTAAAACAAAAAAATGTTGTCCGTTTACTTTCCTACTAGGAGACTAATGGTCGTTTGTCCCAACACAAGTTTGTGGTTTTCTTATTGTTAACTTTCTCCTGATAATGATTTCTATCCCTCTCTATCAGAACTTAACACTTATTTTATTATCCATATCCATGTTTTCCTACATGGAATCTGAGTATGGGTTATCTTGGTTGACCTTTATACCTCTCTTTCTTTCTTTTAAAGTGATAGTTTGATTGACTCTTTTTCCGATGTGAGACTTTCCATTATATTCCGAAGCACAATTTTAAAAATTTCGAGGACGCAATTTATTGAAGGAGGAGAGAATGTAACACCACAAGCTTCCACGGTACGTTTCCCTTCAAATAATGCAATGGCGTGCATTGTACGCAACTTCGAGATTCTAACACACCACAACCAATCAAACTAGCCGTTATGAATAGTAATACCTACTTTTTAAAATTTTATAAATTCTATCTCTCAAAATGGACTTCATTTTTGGATTCGGAATATCAAATTTATCCTAGGGTGAAATTATGGAACTTTTCGGATAACACTTATATTTTGAAGAATAGTGAAAATTACTAAATTTTAATTAAAAACAACTTTTTAAATCAAAATAATTTATAATGATAAATTATATTATTGAGTGGTTTTAAAGTATAATTAGAATATATTTTTACCATTTTATCCAATGGTGTTCATTATAATTAATTTCACTTTGAAATTGGACCTAAAAAATTGTCAATCTTTTGATATATATTGTTTCTTAAAAACACGCTATTTGTTGTGACAGCGGAAATTAATTTTAAATTAATTTCTTCCACTTCTATATTTTGAATTTGGAAAAATGAATTCCATATTTGGAATCAGGATGTTCAAATTATGTAAATAGGTAACTTTTATTTCTAAACATTTTGAATAATTACTTCGGTAAATATTTTATTTACCATGGTTAAGGGTAAATCCGGTAAATAAGGGTTAAAAATAATATTATAATAATACTAAATTACCCTAAAACGTGTCCTAGCCTTAGTTTTGGATACATGTCCGACCATAGGAATATTTGGGTCTATTTTGGGACCCCATGGAGCCACTTTTAGGTGATAGGGACACTTAATTTTAATTAAGTTAAAATAAGTACAAAAATGACATAAGCATATATCTTTTAGAAAAAAAAAATTTACATAGGGTTATATATGTTTTATTTTCGACTATAAATATTAATTAGAAAGATAAAAATATTTCCTACATAATTATATTTTATTTATAATTTTTAGACATTAAATAATTTAATTTATTTATGACACAATGATGATGCAATAATTACCATAATAGTGAAAAATTAGAATAATTGATATTATAAATACCTAAATAAATATAATTTGAGACTTTTTATGAATTAAACTAATTTTCTAGGATAATATGACAAATTAGTATTGATTTAATTTACTTTTATCTAAGTAATCATTATGTTATGAGTTTCACAAAAATCAACTATTGAATAGTGTCAAAATTGACATAAAAGAGTTTTTAAAAAACATATTATATTATTAATTGATATTAAATTCCTAAAAATATAATATTCGGACAAGAGACTTATATAATGATAGGTATATCATTAATGTACCACTTGGGGGTCTCTTTGATGTATATAGTATGTTTATTAAATATATAATATAAAAATACAAAGTGACATGCTAAATGTCAAACTAATTAACTAAGAGTTAAAACTAAAGGATAAGGTTAATATAGTAACCCAAACATGTCTAAATTCTATTGGTTGAATGGTTTTAGACCTATCCCCACCTTATACTTTGAATAATCAACTTTTTAGCCATTAGAAACTGAATATGAATTTATTATAAATTAATATTTCTAGCTTTTCCAAAGGTGCCCCTCACCCCTCTTATAAAAGGGCACTCCTCCTTCTCATTTCTTCACACCTTAAAAGCCTTTTTGTTCGGCCAACCCCTTCCCAAATACTCTCTAAACTTCCCTCACTAAAACCTAGAGGCCTTAGTTTGATCATAAAGACAACCTATGGAGCCCTTTTGATCAAATCAAAAGGAAGAACCCGAAGAACAGGTAATGTTTTCACCACCCCTTTTCAAGTTCCTTTCTTCTTCCACTTCTTCTTTCTTTGTTATTACCATTATAAAATAATAACTCCAGTATCTTATATATACTGTGATTTTATTATAAATATGGTAAAACCATATTCAGTATTCTATCTACCCTTTGAATAACATGTCACCATACGTGCGTACGTACGGCTTACCGTCTCCACGTCGTGGTGTAATTGTTATTCAATATATTATTATTTGGGTGGGTATAATAATGTTGTGTAACTCATTTAAATAATAAATATAACATTATAATGATTCTTTATATATGATATAAAGTCCAATTATATATTATTTTAATATCAAAAGAATGATATTGTCGCTCGTGCGTACGTACGGACTACCGTCTCCACGAACGCGATGAGATTCATTCTCCATCACATGCATTAAAGTATAATTATCATATGATGATTTGAAAATAATGTTTAAGAACATTATATAATTCTGGATATGAATAAGATACAACCTATCCATGAAAAACATGGCTTACGTAACAAAACATATAAAAGAAAACGAGTAAGTTAACACCTGAAACGACGATAATTCTTAGATATTATTAACAAAGCAATGTTAAAAGATCATATATGATATAATATTAATGTATATGATTCATGAATAATTTAATAAAAATTATTTCAACATTATACAGGAGGTTAAACTACCCCCAACTAAGGAAAAGTACAAGGTAAGGGGTTTCTTATCTCACTCTTAATTTCGTGAGAATTCCATTGTTCACCACTTATTTGTTGCATGTGGTGTATGTGTACTGACCATGATTGTATTAATTGTGTAATATACTTTAATTTATGGGTATTTAAATCATCATTGTATGATCCTTCTTTCATGGGTGCATGTTTCATAAGTTACCAAATCGATAAGGGAATTTGAGATTTCAATTTCCACTCATTCGGCTTTACGCATATTTCATTGATTATATTACTCCAAGATTATGTGTGGAATCACTATTCATTTTATTATGTCATAATTTACACTTCCCTTCTTTTGTATATACTTTTGATACACATAATCACTCCATTGATAATTTCTCAAGTCATTGATATGAATTTGATAAGATTAATTTTAACTCATTCTCCATTTCTTGAGTTAAACATCCAATTCATTGGTGTCGTTTTTACAAGATTATGTGTGAATGTACTTTGATTGTTTTACACTATATATCCAATCATATTTAGTGTATTTATATTTTTCACACATAACTATGTCGTTGATTTATCCTTAACCTAAGGATACGGCCTTTATGAGAGATTTCATCTCAACTTAAATTCCATTGAGACTTCTTTGTTGTTATATACCAAATCACTTTTATGTGGTGTATATAATGTACTTTGACATAGTATATCAAGAATCCCTTTATTCTCATGATATTACAATGTTTTTATTACCTCAATTATTTGTATTCAAGTGTCTATCTTTTGGTTAGAATCTCTAACTAAAATCCCATTTTTAAATGTTTTAAAGACTTATTCATCTAAATCTTTCTCATTAATGTCCATGTTTTAAAATTGGTTTTAAGGATTTATTTATATGGACATTAAAGTTTTAAAATTAAAACTCCTTTTAAAAAGATTAAAAGTGGTATGGGACACTTTGATTTCAAAAATCTATTTTTAAATGGCATCTTGAAAAATAGTGTGACATTTAAATGATTTCAAGAAAAAGGGGGATATTTCCCTCAAATAGTTTTGATGATTATTTTCATCTATGTCAACATCCTTCATTATTCTTGATTGTGGTTAATGTGATACAATACAATCTTCCATATTGTATCAAATGAGTTATGTTTGACTGTGGATGTTCTATTTTTATACCATTCATGGTTTGTAGTTACAGTATTGACATTTCGTATGCTAGTTTTAATACGAATGTTTATGTTATGTTTAAACCTATTCATATGAGGAATGAATTGGACTTAATAAGTGACGGGTGGAGCCCGCTATAGCTCCTCGATTCATCAGTAGGTCTTATTAGACAAACTAGTGTCTTGGCACAAGGCCTTGGAAAAATCTTATTTGTAGCCTTGGCACAAGGCCTTGGCTATGTGGTTATGATAGTCTGGAATTATGCATTCCATCATTATGAAAGTGGTTATTGATATTGCATGTGATCATTCGACTAGTAGAATATCCATGTGAGTAAGTAAATGGCATTATTTTATTTTATCTTTGCCATTTTATGCTGAAGTTCAAGTTTAAACGGCATTCGTTTTAGTTATAAACTGCCTTAAGTTTTTATGATTATCTATGAAAGCTTCTGCTATAATGTTATCCTTACTGAGCATCTGAGCTCACCCCTTTCAATGTTTTATTTTCCCAGGATTATGAATAAATTATTTATGAATGACCTGCAGGGATAGTATGATGGGATATGTAGACAAGATGTTGTTTTAGTTTTTTTTACCTTATGATGTAATGTAAGACTTATTAATATATCTAGTGTTTCCGAGACTACTAAACTAATCAGTCTTTCGAGACTTGATCCTTTGTGATCATGCCAATGTTATGTAATAATGCCCCGACTCTGGGTATCTAGGGTCAGGGCGTTACAATTTACACCTTTAGAAGTAGGATAAAAGAATCATACGGGTCCCTGTCTATGACGCTAAAATTGAGTAGTTGCTTGACCAGGGTTACTCCTCATGCTTGATTAGCTCTGCACCTTCAAGCGGGCATGAGCTACGTCATGACAACACTGGACGTCGATGCTCTCATTGTACCAGACATCCTCCAATGCCTCTCTTTCTTGAATCTCTAGTCTAATATTTGATGAAATCATAGTTGGGATGGTGTTGACTGAAATGTGTAGCAAAACCTTAAATCTGTGTGTACTCAGATCAGTCTCCTCGGTGGGTATCCTAGAGGTGCACCCACAAGTGATATCATTAACCAACATATCCCTGATATTCAAATAAATTACACAAACTTTTTTATGTTGATCAGAACCGTGTGGAATGCCTTATATCAGAGGATGTCTTGGATGAAGTATGTGTCCGTATTGAATTGATTGGACACAACTGATGCCTTTCAGAATGTCCAATACACCACGGAATATAATTTTCAAGGCTGAATGTTGGATTGGGACACATAATGATGTTGGTTCATTATCAGTGAATATCCCTGCATCAAGACAATGGTTGATGTGCATGTTATTAGAGTGAAAACCTCTGACGGAGTGAGGGAATGGGTCTTGTAACATCAGTGATTTGGAAAGATCATCAATGAGATCATAGTGACCCTCCTATTCGGACTTGATGAACCCATCCACTACTTCCATGCCCATATCAAGAGCAAGGTTTTCAATTGGGACCCAGTGCTAAGGGTTTGGTATCGACACCTTTTGAAGTATGCTCAAAGTGTCAGATAGGTCCCCATATATGAATCTGAACATGATAAGCTACTTGACCAGGGTTACACCTCAAGCTTGATCAGCTTCGCACCTTTCATCGGGCATGAGACCAGTCACATCAACGTCAGACGCTGATGCTCTCATTTTACTATACATCCTTTATTGCCTCTCAGTCTCTAATCTCTTGTCTAATTTTTTATGCGAGAATAGTTGGGATGGTGTTGACTGAAAGGTGTAACAAAACATTAAATATTATTGTGTACAAAGCTCATTCTCCTTAGTGGTTAGCCTAGACTTGCATACATCAGTGCCAATATTAACCAACATATATTTGATATTAAGATTCATAGTAAAATCTTCTTTGATTTTGATCATCACTAGGTGGCATGCCCATTGCACGAGGATTTCTCGGATGAAGGATGTGTCGGTAGTGAATTGGTTGGACACAAGTGCCTTTCATAATTCCCTCTCCACCATGACAAAAAAAAATTAGGGATGACGTTGGATTGAGATAGATAATGATGTTGGTTCATTATCAGTGAATATCCCTGCATCGGGAAAATGGATGTTGTGCATGTTATCACCACTCACACGATCATTTTCTCCTCATGTAACCCAAGCATAGTGAGAAAAAGGAGATTGTGTTAACATTTATAACATGAAAAATGACCATAGTCTCGATGCAGGAGTATTCGCTGATAATGAACCACTACCACTATCTGTCTCAATCTAACATTCAGCCTCAAAAATTCTATGATGTTGTAGAAATAACACTCTGAAAAGCACCATTTGTGTCCAACCAATTCACTACTAACATAACCTTCATCCAAAACATCCTCTAGCATAGGGCATTTCACCCAGTGATGATCAACATAAAGGAAGATTTTATAATAAATCTGACTATCAAATATATGTTGGTTAATATTGGAGCCGGTGTATGCAAGTCAAGGTTTCCCGCTGAGGAGACCGAGCTGGGCACACAACAAGACTTAATATTTAATCAGAACTTCCAGTAGTAAAACCGCCCCAACTATGCATGTAGCCATGATCGTACTAGAGATCTGAGATAGGGAGACCTCAATGGATATCTGGTAAAACGGGATCATTGACGTCTGATAATATCAGGGATGATCTCATTCCCCTAACCAAAAATGTGAATACAATGAGACTGGAGGAGTGGACCATGTTCGATAAGTTGATCAATATCAACATCAAAGATAGGTTTCAAGCCTACTTATGAAGGCGTCAACCCAATGCCAGGCTAGAACAGGGTCCCAATTGACAACCAACCCATATTTCAACATGGATGTTATATAAGAACATCTCTAACCCGCATTTTTTAGGATAATGTGGATGCGGCAAAATCATTTTGTTTTTTATGTTAATATATTGGTTTCAATGTCATTATTTGATCCCAGTAGGTAGATGGGGTGGAAGGGGGTTGGGTTGTGGGGTGTCGATCCTAGGTTTGATTCCCCAAACCGTTTCTTGGTGTAGCGTGCGTAGATAAATAAATCCACCTTTCAAATTTTAATTCCTTGAAATAAAAAATTAGTTTTCAATTATAATATAGAGTTTAACACAAAAAATGAATTAGTTCGATTTGAAGTATTGGGTATGGAAATGATCTAAAGAAAAAAAATTATCACTCTTAAAAATACCTTACAATTTCATTTCTACCTTAAAATTATTGATATAAACTAAAGTTCAAGCACACGAGACAGTTAATGTATGCCTCATGCTTTAGTGGACAGATAATATTCTATGGAAGGAGAAGATGGATCTTGAAACCAATGGGGGTGAGGGTATATTATTCCTTGTTCTAGATAACCAGTTTTTCTAGAATTTGATTTCCATGCATCGTTGATGCTTCAGCTTGAAAATAGTATAAAATGATAAGTTAAACTTCCCATAGTTCTAATCATGAAAAAATAAGATCACTACAAGAAAAATACATTTGATCATATCTGCAGATTTAGACGAGTAGGATACCGAATGAACAAAGCAACTGACTAATAAAACCTATTTGTATGATGAAAAATGAGGAATCTATCAATATTGATGAAAGGGAACATATATGAGCTTACCATGTTTTGATCACAGAGCAAATCTGACGAAGGAATTAGGGAGAGGGAGGATTGATCAAAATCCCGCAGCAGTAAGAACCTCTTGCCACAGAAATTCATCTCACTGATCCACCCACCTTATAAGATTACAAGGCCATCATAGTTCTCTGCCCCAATCCTCCAGTAGTTGGAGCATTTGTTAACGTGTTCCATCAAAGGTAGTTAACTTGTGAGCCAACTCGTAGGCTCATACGAGTTAATGTTTTCACTCATCTAACTGATTCATCTCATTGATGGAATTGGTATTCTGTGGAATTGTTCTGAAAAATGTAGACTCGGAGCAAACTTGTTGACTCCGAAAACTCGCTGAGTCAATCGAGTGAATAAAATTGTTTAAAAAAAACAAAAACCGAACGATGTGGATTTAATGCAACCACAGTGGAGTCACACCTCGCATCGCACGCATGCCTAGGGTTTTAGGTTTTGATTTATTCCTCTCCACTCTTCCCTACCTCATACGCATCTTTCTCTACCGCTCTTTTTCTTTGGAAATAACTTACTAGAAACAAATCGACTACAGACTTTCTCTTGGACTTGAGTCTATCTCAACATCGCATCGCACATAGGAGTGAGCAGTGGCCCTCCACAACCTCGCATAGCACAGAGTAGCCGAGACCAGATATGTGATTGGGGTTTTTTATTTATTCCTTGTAATTATAATTCAATTCATGTAAGCATTTTTTTTATGAATATCCTAGGAGCACACACTAGCATGTTTGTTCAAAAAAACTTCCGAATATTAGGACATGTGATATTAGAAAATCACAATCATCCAGTAACTCTTTAATAGCCATTATGAATTTTACCTCGAAGGATCTCACATGGTTTTTTCCATCGTAACTAAGAGGATTACGTGTAGGTGTTAGAAATTAAAATGCATCCTCCCCTGAAATAGTTATGATTATGAGCATGGATTTTAAGTATTTACCCTGCTGAAAACAAATTGAATTTAAAATTTGGTACATATAGTACATTGGTATGAAAAAGGTTTGGATTGAGGAATGATTCATTGATTCAGTCAACTATTTTAGTGGTTGCAACAGAAAGTTTAATAGGAATATGATGAGAAATGTTTATCAATTATTAAAATGGTGGTAAATGTGGTGATGTGTTATTGGAATCCATCGTGTTGAGAATCCATTCATTTTTTATGAAAGTTTTCCATTTCAATCTATTAATGATTTTTGGGGTTCTCTAAATTCATTTATTGGTGTCTAATTTTTTTAGATAATTCTAATGATTTTAATATGAATTGTTGGTCTATGCTTGAACTAATATGAATTGTTTGTCTGAATTCTGATTTAAATTTTTTGATTTTAATTATTATTGGTGTGATGTTAATTGGTTGTCTCATGTGTATTGCTATATTTTTTTGGATAGTTTCATTTTATGATTCTGTGAATGATGGTTTTGGTTTAGGATAATGTCTTCCTCATTTGTCCAAAAGAAAATTATTTTCAAAAATATCAACGGAAATAGGTCTGATTCTTCTTGGAAATTTGGTTTTGATGTTATGAAAATGGGAAAAAGTTAAAATGAATGTTCTGTGAAAAATTGTTTTTAGGAGGGATTAATTGATTGAACTACCATTTGGATCAAACTAATAATGATGTATCACCATGAAGAAGTGTGTCAGATGAAGAGAAATAGGAATTTTCAAGTATTATTCTTATAAATATTGGCTTGATTAATAAAAGAAGAAAATAAATTCATGATATTGGGAATGAAATGAATTCTTCTTGTTCAGGGAAAGATGACACAATGATTGACATGTTTTTAAAAAAATCTATTAAGGCCTAGCCTTCAATTACTTATGCACAACCTTTTATGAATCAGTTTTTTGAAAAAGGATTTTTTTTTAGGAAACAAATTCCCTAGTAGCTTAGTTTTTTTACACATGTGCTATAGCTTTTAATTGTGATAGAAATCTAGATTTTGTGAAGATGTGTGAGATGATTTCATGGTGATTAAATGGATATAATCCTCTATCATATGATGATATAAGGGAGAATAATTTGAAGATTGAAGTTTCTTACACACAATAGATACTTGAGGAGTATAGGAAATAATGTAAAAAAACTGGTTATTCTATTATGTATGATGGATGGACAGATAAGAAGAGAAGATCGATCTGTAATTTTTTGGTAAATATCCCAAAAGGGTATGCATTTCTGAAATCAATTGATACATCTGGTATATCAAAAACTTCTGATAAAATCATTGAAATGTTAGATGATATTGTGGATTTTGTTGGAGAAGAAAATGTTGATCAAGTACTTAGTCATAATGCTTCAAACTACAATGTTGTGGGAGAGACGTTGATTTTTAAAAGAAAGAACTTGTATTGGACTCCTTGTGCAACCCATTGTATTGATTTGATGTTAGAGGATTTGGAGAAACAATTAGATGTTCATAAGGTGACCATTTCTAGGGGAAAAAAGGTCACAACATATATATATTCCAGGACTATGCTCATTCATTTTCTCCAGAAGTTCACAAAAGGGAGAGATTTTATTAGACCGGGTATCACTCGGTTTTCTAACTCATACTTGACTTTGGGATGCCTTATTGAGCATAAGGGTACTATAATTAATATGATTACATCACAAAATGGCGGTATAGTAGGTTTTCAAAAGAGAAAGATGGAAAGAAATTGCAATTAACCATGTTAGATACTTCCTTTTGGTGTGATGTTGTGACTTGTTTAAGGGCTGCATTCCCACTCATTAAAGTACTTCATCTTGTGGATTCTGATAAGAAACCATCCATGTGATTCCTTTATGAGGAGATGGACAGAGTAAAGGAAAAAATTAAGGAAAATTTCAGTAATACCAAGAAAAGGTACATCATTTAAAGTGTTATTTTTTTATTACTATTATGTGGTTTTCATTGAATATTAATCTTATGTTGTTATAATTTAATATGCAACTATCTGCCAATTTGGGAAATAATTGATGAGAGGTGGGTTGTTCAACTCAATAGGCCATTACATGTTGTTGCCTATTATTTAAATCCTCAATTTCACTATAGTTCCAACTTCAGGGATGGTGCAACAATCAATATTGGCTTATATGATTGCTTGAATAGATTTGTGTCCACCAAGGAGGAGAGAGACCAAATAGATTTTCATCTAGATCACTTCAAAAATTTGAGAGGCTTGCTGGGTATGGATTTTTCAAAAACGATGAGGGATAAAAATATGCCAACTGATTGGTGGGATTCATATCAGGATGATGTCCCTGAGTTCAAAAGATTTGTGATTCGTGTTTTGAGTTTGACCTCTAGTTCTTCTGGATGTGAGAGCAATTGGAGTGAATTTGATATTGTAAGTTGAGAATTATAATTAATCTACTTACATTAATATTTTGATTTAATACATTTAACATATTTTCTCTTGTATTTCTAGGTTCATAAAAAGATATAAAACTTCTTACACCAAAGCAAGATGAATGATTTGGTGTTCATTATGTTCAAATTAAAATTGAATGAGCGAATTACTATAATAAAAAAAGTAATGAGACTTATGTTGTTGATGATATTTCCTCTGATGAAGAATGGATAACTAAAGTAGATGATTGTGATCTTTTAGAAAATTATGTGGAAATTGATACATTTGATGATTCTAATCCCAATTAAGATGATATGGAAATTCACAATGATATTGGAAATGATAGTGATCAAGATGGTGATGAGGATGTTGCTCAAAATCTACAATCTGGTTGTGGTTTTAATGAGGCTGAAAATGATGATGATGATGATGATGATATTTTTGGTGGTGAAAGAATCAAATCTATTCGGGACTTTTATTGATTTGTTTACTTAATTCTATAATGTCTCACATTTTTTTTGAACTTTTTTTTTAATAGGGAATCTTTAAGAACTAATCTTCCTTTTAACTTATATGTTTTGGGGGGGTTATACTGACATGATCAAATGAATTCTGGTATAGTGGTCAGGCTTGTGTTTTATAATGTCTAATTATCTAGACCTATATAGTTCATGTATTCATGGAAATATTATTCTATTATTTAATTTCGTTTCAATGTTCACTGCTCTTTTAAGGACTAGTTGTGGAATATTATGTGGGTGGTTCTGGGGCTGGAAGAGGAAAATATTGCATCACATCCATGTTGGATCTTTCAATGTTGACTTCTCTTTTATAGTAAAATGAGTGTTGTGAGGATAGTAATATGATGATGTGTCTTTATCCTTGAAAAATACAAGGATGTTCAGGTACATTGCTCTAATCCATTTAACTTGCCATTGATCATGTATATGTATTTCATTAAAATCATCAGAAATAGGAACTTTGTTTCTGTTTGCGTTAGGTGGACAAGTTGCTGGAAAAAGGGTTAGAAGTGGCTGTCTATAGTGGGCAGGTCAGTGTCTATACATGGATTTTATGTTCTCAAAGGAGTCATTTTTCCCTTATTCTATTTAATTGATGCAGACAAGTTGATGTAATTTTTTCTCCCCTAAAAAAACCATCCACAACCAAAGCTTAAACATTGTCAACACCACACCAAACCCCAACCTTCCAGCCTGCATCCAACCAAGAAGAAAATGAGAAATAAAAGGACAACACCACCTGTAGAAGAAAATACAGCATAAATTCCTTACTATACCTCCACAGCCCATCAAAACCATAGTCACAACACTCCAACACCAGGAACACTGCAGCATAGAGTCCCCCAAAACACGACCACAACCGGCCAGTACCTATAACTATACTTGGACCCAAACCACACTAGGACTAGAATCCTCAGCAGCAGCAGCAGATCCATTCACTAAGCAGTAGACCGCTACCCCACCAATTCCCACTCTACCAGACAAAGTTGTCACGACCCGCCCTCGGGGTCCATGCTGTGACTACCCCAAGCCCGCCTTCCATAGGCCAGGGGCTGGCGACTAGCACCAAGGCGTAAATCCTGGTAAAAAGGGAAGGCATTGCCTTTTTAAAGTAAACAAACACCACAGAGTAAGCAAGAGGAAAGTAAACACTAAGTAAAAAACAGAGTACAACTGAAAGTGCGGAAAAGTAAATGGGCCAGTATACAAACCCAAACTGAAAGTAAAGTACAACTCGAAAGGGAAAACAGCAACTGAAAAGTAAAAGCCGCTACACCGATCTGTCCACTGGAAATCCCACCTGAAGAGTGGGTACAGATAGCTCAACGGGTCCCGCCGTCCTCTCCGAGTACGTCCCGCCAAGTGGTCCACCTCCAGGTATCGTCCTGCTCTGCAAGCCTCAGCTAAGATCAACGCTGTCCGTCGTCTGCAACCAACACAACGTAGTGCGGGCAAAGCCCGTGCAGGGGTGAGTATAAGCTACTCAGTAGGGACCCCGAGACCCCTAAAGGTCTCTCAAATCCACAAAGGATAAACCACGAAGAAAGGTACAATCACGAAGTAACAACCGACACTGCTTAGGTATATGCCCATACATATACCTAAGTCATCAATTTCAAATACGCTCCAACCTCCGAGCCCAAGTACAACTCAGTCCACACAGGAAAGTAAACGTATTCCACACAGGAAAGCAAAACGTAATCCACACAGGATAGCACAACACAATCCACACAGGAAAGCAACAGGATTCATCTCACACAGGTATACATCTTCGAAACACGATAAAGATGATCTCTGATCCATCTATGTCGTCGGACCCACGAAGGATCGATAGGTAACTAACCCCCGCAAAAGACCCACACAGGATTGGGCCCACGTAGGACCTGTAGGTGCTGGTTCACACAGGACCGCTGAGCGCAAAGACCCACACAGGATCGGACCCACACAGGATCGGGCCCACACAGAACCTGTAGCACTGATCCACGTAGGATCGCTGAGTGCTGAAGTCGTTGTCGTCGAATCCACACAGGATCTCTGTACTGTCGTCGTCGCAGTCACAGTAGCAGTAGCAGTAGCAGTCATAGTAACAGTCGCAGCCAGCACTAGGGTTCCCGCACACAGCAAGCTCGTTCGGAGGGTCCACTCCACGAGCCGAGAGGTTGATACATCAACTGTCACAAAGTCCAGAGTTGATGTATCCAAAAGTTCCGTATCGTCAACAGGAACTCAACGCAATAGACGGCGCGTCGATCGGACGCCCGGTCTGAGAGTTATTGGCATTTTCGTCCCTGGGGCCCGGTTGGTTTTTAAGGAAAAACCAACCCGACCATACTCCACCTGCGTCCAAACCACGGCGGAGTATGCCAAAATAACCGTCTCACTAAGAGGAACACAACAAAGCTGACGGAACGTCAATCGGACGTCTGTAGCTCAAGATATGAGCGTTTCCGCTCCGAAGGCCCGGTTGGTTTCGTGAACGAACCAACCCATCCGAACTCAAAGTGTTCCGAAACCTTGAGTGCGATATACCGAAACGACCGCCTCGATCCAAGGATCGCGTTGCCGCAGACGGTTCGTCAATCAGAGGTCCGTGGCTCATGTTATGGCCAAAAGACCGAAACAGTCTCGAAAACGGGGGGTCCGGGTCCGGCTCGACCCGGCCCGACCCCCCCCCCCCCCCGGGTCGGCCCGAACCGGGTCGGACCGACCCGGTCTGCTGGACCCGGCCCGGCCGGTGGCGGCGCGGCGGCGCGGCCAGGGTGCCGCGCATGCGCCGCACGCGGGGGGTGAAACCCCCCCTTTTTCGGATCTCGGCCGGCTTTTGCCGGCCGTTTTTAATAAACACATGGGACCCGCGGGTCCCGCCTTCTAACCGAACCGGCGGCCGGCACAGCCGGCCGCCTTCCCCCTCTCCGCCGCGGCTCATCTGAACTCCGGCGGCCGGCGAGGCCGGCCGCCCCAGGCTGCTCCGCCGTGGCCGTAGGGCCGCGGCCCTTCTTGATCTCCGGCGCCGGCGGCTCGGCTGCCGCCGGTCTTCCCGTCTCGCCGCGACCCGGTACCGGCTGCGGTGTTCGTCGTCCGGCACGGTGCGACGGCACCGCGCCCCTCCGCCGCGCCTTCGATTCCCCTTGACGCGGCGCGACGGCGTCACGTTCTTGATGATTCTTCCACGGCGCGGCGCGACGGTGCCGCGCAATATAATCGTACGATTATCCGCGTGGTGCGACGGCACCACGCCACCTTGTTTCCACCCGCAAGATAAATCAACAAGAATGATGGAGGGGGTTCGGCCGTGTTCATGCGGTCCGGCCCCCTCACGTTAAATGATAACACAACTTAAATATCCTCACGTTAATCATGCTAGAACCACGAACAAGAATTAATAATTAAACAAAAATCAACAACCCCTACCTTGGGTTCAAGTTCAAAGATCGTCAACGACCTGCGGAAGAAATCGTCGCGGAGGTCGGGGCGTCGCGGTAGTCGTTCGTCGAATCCGTTGACAAAGAGATACGTCCGAAGAGGTACGTCGTTGGCGAATCTTCGTATGCCGACGAAGTAAGTCCGAGGAGGAAGCGGTGTTTCCTTTCGTTGACACGGAAGACGAAGAAAAGAGGAGCGGCGTTCTTCGTCGGATCTTGAGCGTTCTTCGTCAAAGCTTGAGCGTTCTTCGTCAAAGCTTGAAGAAGAAGGAAAAGCTCTCAGAAGCTCTAAATATGTCTAAAAAAAACTAACCAAATAAAATAAGACTGGGACTTATTTTATTCACAAACTTAACAAATGAATTTCAAAGGTTTGAAATTCAAAACGGATAACTCCAAAATTAAATAACAATTGTCATGTCATTTAAAGATGGGTTAAGGGCGTTTGGGTGAAGATGAAAATTTTAGGGTTTGAGTGGGCCCCACCACACTTAATCCTCTCAAGGGAGGTTAAGTGGGTGTGGGTCCCACCCCTAACTTCCTTTGAGAGAAGTTAACTAACAAGTTTAAATAAAAATTTGTAATCCACAATTTTTATTTAACTTATTCTAAACTCCCCAAAACTAACTCTCATCCCGAAATAAAAGTAACCTCGGAAAAGGCCTCCTTAAGAGAATATCGGCACTGCGAGTTCATCGGTGCCCTCGGATTTCAATTCCGAGCACCGGATCAAAAGTTAGGAAAACCCGCTCGTTCGTTCACTGAACGTACCCGAGCCAAACTTCGGAAATTGATTCCGGGCACACTGGGCCTCAGAATCAGGTGCCGTCAGAAACCGCGCTCTTGTAAAATTCCAAAGAAAATTAAGAAAAAATTTCCCTTGAATTTTACGGGTCTTTACAAAAGTCCCCCATACAGTCACCATCCACTACACCTAGAAGAACACAAGAAATATCCAGCACAAGAAGAGGACAAAAAGATGGCACCTAGTAGTAACCAGTCACGCAGTAAAAAACTTGGAATATTACATCTTCGAACAAGCTCATGATTGAACTTTATATTATGCAATTTATTACAAGAGACAAGTCTTGAAAGTAATTTTTTTTGTTCGTTTCCTATCATTATTAATGGAAAATTAGAGATACATCACAACCAATTGTTAACTTATTTAATTGTTATAATTGATTTTGATGTGGCTCGAGTATGATTAAATCCAGTTTATCTACTATAAATATGGTTGATAACCTTCCATAATGGAGTTTCAAATGATTGTTAATGATGGTTGAAGTAGACTCTTACGTGTCTAAGAGTCGATTCTATGAGTAGAGTTTACTAAGATCAAATGAGTCTAAGTGGACTCTTGAGTTTAACTACCTTGGTTCCATCTAATTTTTGATCGTTCGATCATTTCACGTAGAGTAATCATAAAATGTAGAACTCAAATATATATATAAATTAAACTGCCTAAATATTGAAGCATGAAAAAAGAGGATTGCAAACCAGATATTTGATCATATCTGTAGATTTAGATGATCAGGATACCGAATAAAAAAACACAAATGACTAATCAAAATTGTTGGTAAAACAAAAAATGAATATTCTATCAATATTGATGGAGGGAAACATAGACGAGCATACAATGTTTTTATCATGGAAGAGATCCGATGAAGGAATCAGGGAGAGGTAGGAGTGGTTGAATGCTTATAGAATGGGTGGTATCATTAATAACCACTCGGCCAAGAAATTCATCTCCCTAATCCACCACCCTATAAGAATCCAATGCCATCACCATTCTCTACCTCAATCCTCCCGCAGTTGGATCATCTCTCGATGCCTTGATACACCATTTTATAGTTATCCCGGCCAAACCCTAGCTTCCTATCTCATGAGGGGATGGCTTGGATTTTTTCTCCGGTGCCATCATTTTTTACAAAGGAAGTTGACATATTAATCACAGAGATCAGAAGAAACAAAATCATAAAATCATGATAGAAATTGATCAAGCCAGAGATGATTCGTTCCAGAAAGGCCAAAAGAAGACAGATGATGGGCTACTTCATTTCCTTTCCTTTTGATGAAAGAGAATGAGCAGGCTATGAAGCTTTGACAGAGAGACTAGATTTTTCTGATGAGGGAGCCAAAAGATTGGAGGCTATCATTGTTAAGCATAATGGAATTTGTGATGGTGAGATAATTCACTTGAATGTGGATAGATGTCCATCAAAAATCATTTGAAAATGTCAGCCCAGTAAGGATAGTAAAGGCTTCAGCAACAACGGGATCCCAGAGAGCGTGGTGTGATTCATGTTTGGAAGTAATGATTTGGCCATGATGGTCCCAGTCCAAAAGTCCAATTCCAAAAAATCCATCCTTATAGAGAGTTTAATCAACATTAATCTTAAGGATCCCTTTCAAGGGAGGGTACCATAGTGAAGCAGCTGTGTGAGTGACAATGATCCCATGCTGATCAGAGTCTCGGTTCCACCCCTCAATCCATGAGGTATCCCATTCAATCCAGAACCCGGAAGGATTTGCAGTGTGGTTGAAGATGAAGTCATTTCGTTGAACCCAGATTTTCAAAGACACAATAAAAAATGAGGCAACTTTATCAGCAGTGAAAGAAGAATACCACGACTTCAGCAGTGTTGGAAAATCTGGCGCCATATCCACATAAGATCTGTAACAGATCCCAAAGAAATCCAAATCTCTTCCACCCCCAGGCACTGGATGATCGCATGTAGAGGAGATTCCAGAATACCCGAGCGAAGGGGGAAATGCATATCACTCGTAACATGGAAGAAGGTAAGAAAGTCCATGGTGGGAATGATACCAGTGCAAACCTCCCACCAGAAATAGTGGACTTTCTGGGGGATATTAAAATTCGAAAGAGTTTTCAAAATCCCCTCCTTTTCCTCAACCTATGAATCAAGAGCAAGCCTATATTCTGACTTCACCATATAGGATCTAGAAAAGTTGTTGCTCTGAAAGTTATAGTCTTTACCCACATCCATCATGCAGGGGATTCTAAGAATAATCCTTTTGTCCCTTTATTTAAACCAAGAATTGATATTATCCATACACCACCTAGTCACATGATCATCAAATAAGCCCCAAAATGTAAAATTATCATATCCAGGGAAGGCTAGGGAAATATCCTGCATACCATCTTTTTCAATCAACCAGGGATCAATCCAAATATTAACTTTTGAATCAACCCCAATACACCAACCCAACACTTTATTATGTAAGTATCGTGATCCCCAAATACTTCTCAAGAGAAATCTGGGGCGTGGGCCAAGATAGAAGTTCTAGAAATCCAAGTGGGGGAAATATCTTGCATGAAGAATCTGCACATAGAGAGATGATGGATGAAACATGAGGAGACTCCCTTATTTGGCCAAAAGGGTATCATTAAAGAGATGGAGGTCCTAAAATCACATTCTGCCGCCTGTTTTAGGTGTATAGATAGACTTCCAATAAATCCAGTGTATTTTTCCCTTCCATTATCATGACCCAACCAGAAGTTGGAAATGCGGGAGTGAATATGTTGAGAAATCTCACCAGGAAGTTTAAATAGGGACATGATATAGATCGGGATAAATTAAGGATCAGCCTTGATGAGATTTTCCTTACCCGCTTTATAAATTCTTTGTGGAGTCCAGCCTTGTATTTTTTCTCAATTCTATCAACCTTAGATGAGAAAATTTATTTTTTTATTAGAAAACTAATGTGGGAAGCCCAAGGTATTTGTTGTGATTATCAACCATTTTGATACCTACGGTGAGACAAAGCTCCGTTCTCTTAGTCGGTGGGACAACAGTATTGAAAGAGATTTCTGACTTGCCCTGATTGATTGTTTGTCCAGAGGCCGTCTCATACTGGCAGATCACATGGAGGATAACGAGACATTAATTATGAGTATATCTAGAGAATAATAGTTAGTCATCCGCAACGAAAATATGTGAAATAGATGGGTAGGACCAACAAACTATTTCCCCATGAATCAATTTAGAGGAAGCTGCGAAGGAAATATGGATAGAAAAAACATTAGCCACCAATATGAAGAGAAAGGGGGAGAGGGGATCTACCATGAAAAGGCCATGGGTGGGTGAGAAGCCTTGCGTGACGACACCATTGACATTAATCTAAAATGAGACAGATGAAACACAGTTCATGATCATATCGGCCCATTTTGAGAAGAAACCCATTTTTATCATAACGAACCAGAGAAAGTGCAATTCAACTCTATCGTAAGCCATTATCATATCTAGTTTCTAGACCATAGTACATCTTTTAACAAAATTTAGTTTTTTAATTGAATGTAACACTTCATGGGACAAAATGGAATTATCTGTGATAAGCCTCTTTGCTACAAAGACACTTTGATTTTCAGAGATAACAGCAGGTAACCACGCGTGCAAATGATTAATCAAAATCTTTGAGAAGATCTTGTAGGTGACTTTGCAAAGACTGGTTGGCCTAAAGTCCGAATCCAAAAGGGGTTTCTTAATCATTGGGATAAGGGTAAGAATTTTATCATTAATATAGAAGAGGTTGATTTCCCAAGCCCAAATACCTTTCATAAGAGAGAAGATGTTAGGACTGAGAATGTGAAAGTATTTCTTGAAGAAAAATGAAAAAAATCCATTAGGTCCTAGGGATTTTGTGCAATGGATATGTTTAAGTTCCTGAAAGATATCAACATCGGAAAAATATTTTATAAGCTGACGATTCATCTCATCAGTGATCAAAGTTTGGATTCAAGACTCAACCTCAAATGAAATGGTGGAATCTCCTACGGTATAGAGTTTCTGAAAATAACATGATATAATATCATGGATTACTTCAATATTGGAAATATTTCTTCCATCAGGGTAATAAAGGAACAAAATATTGTTTTTAAGACACCTAACAAAAGCCTTGTGATGAGAGTAATGGGTGTTTTCATCCCCTTCTTTAATGTGAGTTTCGCATTCACAAATTGCCCAAAAGATTTCCTTAATACGAAGAGTTTTATCCATTTATCTTTGTATAACACCAATTATGGAGAGAATACCATCATTTGGGGATAGTGCAAGAAGGTAATTGAGTTTTCTCTCTAAAGATACACAAAGCTTGTCGGGTTGGAAATTTTTTTTATGGCTCCATGACCTTAGATTAGTATCCACCTACTGGAGGTTAAAACCAATGCTTGAATTTCCACCCTTCCAAAGTGATTAGATGACTTCTTCAGAGTCATGATCTTTAAACCAGACACTTTCAAACCTGATGGGTTTCCGATATCTTGGGTTGTGGCCATTGAGAGACAAGTTGATGATAATAGGGAAATGTTCCAAGTAATTCAGTGCCAAGTGGGAGATCTGAAACATCTTGAAAATTTTGGCACATTCCGTCGATCCAAAAAATCTATTCAGATGCTCTTAATTGTGCGTGTGTTCTGTGTTTCCAAGAAACAAGGTGAAAGGACTTCCTGCATAGCCTAGATCAGCCGAATCCGCACTAGAAACCGCATCCCTGAAACCTGAAATCGAGGAAAAGGACCGAAATGATCCTCTGCATTTTTCATTTTGAAACAGAATCTCATTTAAATCACCACTAAAGAGGATAGGGTCAGTCATTTCTCATCATAGGGAACATAGGAGGACCCAAGATTTCCATTTATCATCTTATTATGGCCATCCGTAGAAACCCAAAAATGTCTATGGTGGAGAGAGGTCATCATGGATGGAAGCATCCACATGATTCGAAGAGTATGAGGTGATTATAATGTCCATTTTATACTTCCAAAGAAAACACAGTCCCCCTGAATGGCCATGGTAGGGGACCGAGAAGCAACCCTGAAAGCTGAATTGGTATGCAATACTAGTGTTTTCCTTGTATTCCAATATGGTTTTGGATAGGAAAACCATATTAGGGTGACTTTGTGTGAAATGGAACTAGAGCATCTAAACTATTTGTGGGTTTCCAATCCCTTGACAGTTCCAACATATGATTTTCAATGCTCTAGGCGGGGCTGGGACATACCTTCCTCCACCAATATAATTTCAAATAATTGTCTGTCACTCGCCACTTTCCACCTCTTTGGAAGGTTCTCAATCAAATTTCCTACCTCCAAGTGCCGTTTATGCTCCTAGAGCTTTTCATTTGTAGTCTCATCACCCCTATCTCCATAATTCAACCTTTTCTATGTCTGGTGTTTAGAAGGACCAGATGATGTTACCCCAATAATATCAATTTCATCATGAGAGGTGATAAGTAGAGTAACCAAATCTTGACTAGTATCAGGTTCTGGTGGTTCGACACAAAGACGATTTGGCCTAAAAACTGGTTTTGGTGGTTTCTTACATTTTGACATCAGACCCAATGGTTCTCTGACATTTTCTTTCATAGAAATAGGAGCCTGGTGTGAGATAATTTCTAAGTCTGTACTCTGACTCACAAGTTTTTCCCCCATGTTGACCAAGACCCCTTCTCTTCACAGAGGCCCTCCTTCTGCCCTCTGGGATACATGATTTCCCTCAGAGAAATCTGGTGGTCCAAGAATGATGATATTATTTTGTTTTGGTTCAGTCCACTTAATGAAATCTTTTTCAAGTTTGTTGCGATCCTTTTATATTTCAACTTCAGAGATAAATTCTTTTCCAGAAGTTTTTACACGCAACCAAGGGTTGTATTGCATAATAATATTGCCTTTTTCATCCTACATTAAACCAAAATCCTTCTACAAATATCTGAGACACCCAAAAAAAGAAGCATAAATTGGATGATTTTCAAATTCAAAGGATATCTAGGCGTTAGAATCCTCTATTGACAAGAACATGCCCCTCACAAGTGGTTTCACTGCATCCATCAAATCTTTAATTTGCACAACCGGTCC
The DNA here is from genome assembly GCA_963277665.1 of Viscum album. Classification (NCBI taxonomy): domain Eukaryota; kingdom Viridiplantae; phylum Streptophyta; class Magnoliopsida; order Santalales; family Viscaceae; genus Viscum; species Viscum album. The sequence goes on along the minus strand of OY728153.1, from coordinate 563,673,028 downwards.
CAAAAGGATTGGGTCTGACAGATTCCATTACAAGAATGTACCAATACATTCTCCAATTTCTGTCATGAATCGTTCAGTTTGACCACAGAATAAAATTCCCTTGATTCATATCCAAAAGGGGGAGCTGGATATAATAATTTTCTGAATATCTTTCCCGCCTTTCAAATCATCCATGAGAATGATCTGGTTATCCAAATGTCATGGTATAACATTAAGTATATTTTATTTATTCTTTTTTGTGAAAAATTCAAATATAAGGAGGACATCCTTCATGTCTCTAATTGCCATGCCCTCCTCCAACCTACAGATATTTTGCAGTGCGTTTTTGAGCGCGCCTAGATTTAATGACTGTTTTGCCAAGAATTTTTCAACAATCAAAAGAGACAAGTGATATGCAAGAAATAATCTTCATTTTACTATGTGGAAATAAATGATTTATCTTGGTTTTTTAATGAAAGATTCTTCCAAGATTTCACCATATCTGATTTTATAGGACCCCCTCTCAAAATTGTCACCTGGGTCCACAGATGACTTCCGTAAGAAAATATCTCCGCGAGAAAAGCCCGCTTCACGGTAAGTAGGGGATCCCCGAAGTCATCCATGAGAAAATCCCCCTTCTCGATCAAATCCCCCTTCAAAATAAAATACCCTATCACAAGAAAATCCCCCTTCGTGGGAGATATCTCCACGAGGTAATCCTTTGCGGGTAGAGGATGTGCGAGAGGAGGTCCCTCCGTGGGAAAAGACGTGAAGAAAAACATCTTCAATCCAAGATCTTTGTAGGGGAGGTCCTCCGCGCACAAAAACTTTCACGAGAACCCCGCAAGATGAACCTTTGTGAACAGGGTTCACTTCGTGAACAAGGGTCTCTTCCTGGGTATGAGACTCTGTGGGGAGGAGCTTGTGCCAGACAAGCTCTTCGTAGAGATCGAAATGGGCATAGATCTGAACCACAAGACATTACTGGTGCCGATCTGGAGACTTGGGGATCTGGGAAAACATTTCAGCCATGATTCAAGAACATCGATGTCAAGGTGTGTCTCTGGAAATCTGTCTCTGGCGCAGATCTATAAATACGAGATAACACCCGCTAGGTTGAGGAGTTGGAGGTCGATCGTCATGGTCACAGTCTCTAGAAGGAGGGGTTTCATTTTGAAGATCTCGTTGAAGCATTGTCACAAATATCTCATGGTCAGTCAAGATCCATCCATCTAAGGAAACCCCATGATGGACAGAAGAACACCAGTGAAACTCCTCTATGAAGAGGAAGCCTAGAGAACAGAGACCTGGGAGAACCTCCGAGCTGGACCTGGCCGAAACCGAAGACCATACAGGGGATGACGGCGGACCGTGAAACCAATGCGAGAAAAAACCTACGCCTCGAGGAACAATAACTAACAAGAAGACTATAACTGATAGTCCGTAGATATGGAGAGGAAACAAAATGACGCAAAGAATATGAAGAATTCCCACCCAGGTAATGTCGTTGTAGTCACAGTCCTGCAACTAGGGAAGACTGAGAAAACCTTCATCCGCCAATGCAAGGACACCGAGAAGACACCCAACCCTAGGACTCCTTAGGAGTGAAAACTCTTTAGAGAGAGAGACATTTTTACCTGTGCCATATAATTGTTGATTGTTGGATCATTTCACGTCAACCAATCTTAAAATGGAGAACTGAAATATATATACCCTTTTATTAAGTAAAGTAAACCCTCTTTTCAACATGGTTGGGAGGTAATCTTAATATCACCCTAAGTCCCATGGACACATGGCCCAATACAATATGATAGCCTGAAGACCCAGTTACTCAAATTCCAAAATGATCAATAAAGAGGGGTTCCAACACAACGAAATCCATGTAAGGCACAAAACCACCATTCATCAACATGTCATGACACTAGTCAAATCATCACGCCACCCCACCTGAAAGTGACAAGTATATGTATAATTATATGTGTTTATGTATAATAATATATATGTGTGTGTGTGTGTGTGATTAGTCATAGTTACATTTATAAGTATGTGTATTTATATATATATATATATAAAGAAAATAATATCTAAACTTTTATTTATTTATTTATCTATGTATTTATATATATTTATGTATACTTATTTATAATAATATGTATGCATAGATATTTATATGTATTTATATATATTTATAAAAATATATATGTATTTATATATATATATATTATATGGGTGGGTGGGTGGATGTGTCAGTTAATGTATGTTTATATTTTTTTACATACACGTATGTTTTTTTTTATTTTTATATGTAGTCATATTTAATTATATATATATGTGTGTGTGTGTGTGTGTGTGTTTATTTGTATATATTTAGGTATATTTATATATAATTATGTATAGTTATATATATTTATATATATTTATGTATATTTATATGTATTTATGTATATTTATATGTATTTATATTTATATACATTTATATATATTATGTGGGTAAATATAGTGAGATATATTTGTGTGTGTGTGTGTGTGAATATTTATACATGTTTATATATATGTGTGTGTGTGTGTGTAAATTTGTATATGTTTTTATATATTTACATGTATTTACAAGTATTTATATTTATTTATATTTCCTTATATTTATATATGTTTATATATATCATATGGGTGTGTGTATGTATATATATATATATATTTATCTATATACATGTGTGCTTATATATATATATATCTATATTTAATTTTATATATATATATATATATTTATATTTATGTAATCTTTTTTATATTTATTGATATTTATATTTTTTTATGTTTATTTATATATGATTATATAATTATGTAGGTATATATATACATACATAAACATATATTTTTGTGTTTGTGTACATGTTTATATTTCTATGAATATTAATATCTATATTTAATTATATATAGTTATATACATGTATGCATTTATATAAATTTATGTATATCTATTAAGATTTTTATATATTTAATAGATGATTATATATGTAATTATATTTTAATATGTATGTATTTATGAATTATGAATAAATATATGCATGAATATCTGCATTTAAATGTATTTATTTTCATGTATTAAATTATATTATAGTATATTGTGTTATCACATGGAGGACTTGATGAAGTGGTAAAAAAATTTACCAAATAACCAAGAGGAAGCGGTTTAAATCTCAACCTACACATATATAAATAATAATAACAAAAATCATTGTTATATATATTTTTAAAATATTTTCTTAGAATTAAAAAATAGAAAACTATTTTTAAACATTACAAACTATCATGAAATCATTATAATGGTTTTTTAAAAACATCACGAAATAATCCCTAATAGGGGAATTGGTGATGGTTTTGAAAAACCATCCTGAATCATTTTACTGTGGTTTAAACCGCCACCAAACACCAAAAAAATGTCATGAAATGAAATTTGGGCATACAGATACAATGATAAGAACAATACTAAATCGGTTTAAATTTGTTGGCCTAACACTAGTATAAGAAACCTCGAGGGGGGTGGGGGTGGGTCTTAGACACGGGATCTAAACATTGTTATGTATCATGTGATAATAAGAATCAATCTACACATAGTTAATGGAAGGGGATAATATTTCATCATAGCATAGGGTCAAAAAAGGGAAATTTGAGACAATGGTAAACCCATACACTATGATTCTATGAATGGGAAATGGGATGAAGGATGGATTTATGGGTGGGGAAAATAATGATTATCCTGACATCAATGTGTATGTAAAGACCCAAAAATTCCTTGTATTTTTTTAAATTATTTGGGATTATTATGACCCTGTAAAAATTAACGTCTCTTGATTTCAAGGCCCGATGTTCCCGAAATAGATTTTTAAACTTTTTTAAGGAATGTTCAGTAAATGAATGGGTGGTGTTTTCTCTCTTTTGAACTGGTGCTTGGATAAAAAATATGAGGGCATTGTTCAATTCACAGTGCCAGGACTCGTTTAAGGGAGACTTAACTTCGACCACAATAAGTCGGGTGAAAAAGTTAGTTTTTGTGACATTTAAAGAAATAATAAAATAACAGAATTGTTATTTTATTTTTCCTACCACCTATTGAAAGGCGGTGGTGGGACCGATGGGTTGTCAAGACATTTAGTGGATTAACTCTTCTGTTGTGTAACCACACCAATGGAAATTAATAGGTTTATTCATTAATAAACATCATTAATTCCTCGGTGTGTTACTCAGGTTTTCGAAATTGATTCAACAAGAAAGGAACCTCTGATGAAGTGATGTGATGTATTCCTCCATTGAGTAACAGAATCTTGGAAGTCGTTGGAGGGATCAACGATGAATGTTTTCGGCTTCTATGGACAAGGATTCTTCATCCACCATCGCAACGTCCCTAGAGAATCTCGAGTTAGGGGGTTAATGTTTGGAATGGGGTTTATCATTATTTTAATTTTCTGTATAAATTACTCTTACTTGTTATAATGCTAACACGGAGGGCACGAGCCAAATGAACAAGGTTCGGACCCTCTGCCACATTGTTCATGTCGCGTTCTTCAGGGGACAAACTTCCAATTGGTCAGAATGTGGAATCCGGGAGCTGCACAGTGACGATGGAATCCTGGGAGGCTTGAAGGCATGAGGGAAATGGAAAACGGACCACTGGAGCTCACCCAGTGGCCAGCAGAATATTCACTGGCAGGACACTGGTGCGGTGGCACCAGAAACCGGCACCCGGCGCTTGTCGGTCGTGAAGGACGACAACGCCGCTTCGCACCGCGATGGTTGAACATAGGTCCAGCAACGACCGGCCACAAATATGGGAGGCAACACGCCGTCGTGCACCATAGTGAGATAGGTCATGCCTCTAAGTCACGGCGAAGGCAGGGACCCACTCCCTGCGGGTCCCGTGGATGATGAGGTGGTGCCACGTGGTGCCACCAATTAAAAGAGTCGAACGGTTCTTTGAGCCATTCGGGATCGAGGGATCGTGGATTCAAAGTCACAGAAGAGGAACCAAGGAACTGGATCCCTGTGATCCCACAGGTGATGAGGTGGCCCCACCTAGTGCCAACACTCAAGGAGCTGAACCTCTCCTTTGAGCCATTTGGCAGGTGCACCGTGCGACCCCCGCGCAGGTCGCGCCAGCCGGTGGGCCGAGTCGCTGCGGCCCAGCCAAGACGGGGCGGGCTAGGTCGGACCCGAGCTAGGTTGGACTCGAGATGAGTAATACCCAGGCTGGGTCAGGTCAACCCGAACCAGGGTGGGTCGGCCCAAACCGGGTCGGGGAGTGTCGGTCCGACCAGGTCGGGCCAGACCCAGAGGCACTCGATCCCAGTTTCACTTAAAGAGTTTTATCTTGTGATCTAGATGTCTGTTTGATAAACCTTATGTGGTGATGGGATCCTTGGATTGAGGTGGTTATTTTGATATAATCCACTTGAGTTTTGAAAAAATTTGGAGTACAAATGGGTTGGATTGACCCTGAATCCAACCGGTCCCCCAACACTAAAATGCTATTAACATACAGACCAGACATCCAGTTGATGCACCGTCTGTTGCATTGTAACCATTATACTAGGACGAAACTTCAGGAAACTTTTTCATGGGACATCGTTCTGGTTGAAAAAAGACCGATGGCTTGGGGAGCAGTTTCTCCTGGAATCAAGCGTGCTATGAGCGGGAATCTAGTGGTTGGCTGAGAGATGGAGTTTGGAGATAGATCATACAGAGGTTAGTACCAACCGATCTTATGTGGGTCAGCACCTAGAGATCCTGTGTGGGTCAGCACCTATAGATCCTATGTGGCTCATAACCTAGAGAACCTATGTGGATCAACACCTAGGGACCCTATGTGGATCAACATTCAAGCGACCCTAGGTGGATTAACATTCTAGAGACCATGTGTGGATCAACATTCTAGCTACCCTATGTGAATCACCTGGGTGTGACCCAATGAGGACCAGCCTTAGAGTGGACCATCGTGGATCAGTGACATACTGATCCTGTGTGGGTCAGATCCTATGTGGGTCTTGTGGTGGTTAGTACTTATTGATCCTTGGCAGATTGGATCCCGTGTGGGTCAGTGGGGGTTAGTACCTATCAATACTAGGCAGTTCGGATCATGTGTGGTTTAGTGGGGATTAGTACCTATCGATATTGTGTGGGTCAGACTCCATATGGTCATCCAAAATTCCTCTTGATAGAATAAGACGATCAAGATTTAAGACTAATCATCTGTACTTTAGATATACCTGGTTTTTGAGCTGAGCCTTTTGCTTTGTGAATTGTGATGGAGATTGTGCATTATGGTTTTACTTTGTGGAATTCTGAGAGACATTTGGGGGGGTCTCAGCATCCCTACAAGGTATTTTTATACTCACACCTACATGGACTTTGCCCACACCTTGTTTTCATTTGTGCAGACGATGGGATGTCATGACTGAGACTTATGGAGTTAGGACATGACGGTGGATGATGGTGACAGTTGACGTGGAGAGCTATGGAGACGAGTTGTACCTAACCCTTAGGTAGGATCATCAGTGGAAAATCTCAGGAGATATTTTCTATTTTTAGTTATAGTTGTATCTTTTCAGTTGGGATTATATTCTGGCCCCTTACATTCAGTTCACACTTTTACTATAACAGTTTTTCTTCATGGTTGCATCTTGTGGCATTCTATTCTGTGTTTCTGTACATGCCTAAATGAAATTCCTTCCCATTTAAGGGATATTTTTTTTTGATGCTAGCCGCCAACCCCTGGAAAATAGAAGTCAGGCTTGCAGTATTCATGGCATGGGCCCCGAGGGACAGTTCGTGACAAAGTGTTATCAAAGGTGTCAGTTATACTGAATAACTTGGACTCAGATATTTTTAATTGAGCAACAGTGTTTAGTGTTTTGAGTGTAGTTTTCAGTTCAGGGAGTCCAGTTTTGGTGTCGTGACTGACATATCCATACACTAGGACCATGAATTCTGATTTTCGACATGGTGCATGAAAACACCAATTGCGTGTGTGTTTTTTAAACGTTTTAATTTTTATTTCTTTTGAGTCAGCTCACCATGTATAACTTATTGACTATGGCACACCTATTTCATTTCAAGATACTACCGCATAGAAAACTTTCTAGGATTCCTAAGAGTGTATACGATGACAGCCCACCAAGTGACGAGGCTTTAGTGTAGGGCCCTCTTACTATGATAGCACCTTCGGGTGGTGCACCAGAAGTACCACCACTCATTGGGAAGCAGTTTCCACCAGCCCCACTATCAAACGGTGCACACCAACTGTGCGCATTTTACGAGTTCTAGCAGTAGAGACCTACGAGGTTTCGAGGTGAGAGAAATCCCTAGACATCTGAGGACTGGATGGAGGCTGTGGAACAAGTTTTCCACCTAGTTGGGACACCAACAGAGCAGATAGTGATCCTAGATGCTATTCTTTTCCTGATCATGACAGGAAAATGTTAGAGTCTGATGCTCCATACGCATGACGAGGTAACCCTAACCTGGATAGACTTTGAGAGCCTATTCAAGGTGGAGTTCATTCCAGTACACTATGCTATGTGTGTATCCAAGAGATGATACACTTACAGCAGGGTAGCTTATCAGTAGCCCAATACTCATTGAGATTCACGGACCTCTCGCGCTACTCCACCGATATGGTACAAGTACCATTCTTCAAGGCTCAGACCTTTGAGAAGGGTCTCCAGTGAGAAATTAGATCATAAAAATTATTAATGAATATCCCTAAGAAAGCTAGAGTGATCGAGCGAGAATTGTTGGTGGAGAGATTCTTAGCTGTGAAGGGGCCGACAGTGAGAGCCATCATCGGACGACAGGTGGCTGATTCATATGTAGGAGGGATTAGGCAGATGATGCAGAGGTCCAAGCAGGCCAGACCCTCTGGTGGATGACTGCAAGAATTAGGGTCCGAGGTGCGGAGCTTACAAGGTAGAGGAGGTCTAGTGGGAGGTAGAGTGTGCTTCACCTGTGGCGGGCAAAGCCACATGGCTCGCGAATGCCCGACATGTCGTAACGAAAATTAGCATATGGTTGAGGGATATCCAAGATTGAGGCACAGATTTGATTGAGGAGGTCTGTAGGGAGGAATACGTGGTAGATTAGGAGTTCGTGCAGCAGGCGGTGGGAGACGATTTGAGGTTCTACCACCACCCCTAGGTGGTCCACCCTGACTATAGGGAGCAGGTGGACAAGGGAGAGAAAAACTATAGGCAGCAGAGTCCAATGACCACAACACTCTAGAGATGATTAGAAGTATGATCTGTGTCTATTCCATCCTAGTTTCATTACTTATAGACACAGGTTCCATTCTCTCTTTAATTTCCACAACACTCGTTCATAGCATGGAGATTCTGACAGAGTCGTTAGATCGATCCTTGCAATTAGAGACTTCTACAAGAGAATATTCAGAGATTACACACTAGTGAAGGCAGTGTGAGATCACTCTAAGAGGAGAGAGCTTCAGATGGGATCTCTTAGTAGCAGTTTCGAGGCCTTATGATGTCATATTTGATATGGACTGGCTATCTATAGTTCATTCTCAGATTGACTGTTTTAGGAGAAAAGTACGTTGTGTTTGTGGGGATGGTATCAGTTTTTCCTTCACTGGTGAGAATGAATCCTTTAACAAAAAAGATGGAATTTCTTAGAGGAGCGTGCATCTGATCACTCACCAGTTGGCTAGCCTCACCCTCATAACAGTTGACGTGAGGAGTCTGAGATATCCTGTAGTGGTTGACCAGTATACTGATGTATTTCCAGATGATGTTTCAGGACTACCCCCTCGTGGAGAGGTAGACTTTCACATTGACCTATAACTCAGGATGACACTGATATCTACACCACCAAATCAGATGGCTCTTGTGGACCTTCGTGAGCTGTGGGTATAGTTGGAGGACATGTAGAGAAAAGGTTTCGTAAGACCTAGTATTTCTCCATGGGCATCCCCAAACTTGTTCACCAAGAAGTCAGATGGGAGTCTAAGGCTTTGTGTGGACTATCGGTGCCTAAAACAGGTGACCATGATGAACAAGTATCCTCTGACAGGGATAGATGATCCCTCAGACTAGTTGAAGGCAGCTCATTGGTTTTTGAAGATAGACCTCAGATCAGGATATCACGAGATCAGGGTACGGGATGAGGACGTTCCGAAGACAGCCTACAGATTTCAGTATTTCCCTTACGAGTTCATGTTGATTCCTTTAGGAATGCCCAAATCTCCAGCAGTGTTCATGGGGATTATGAATAGGAGCTTCTATCCACACCTTGATCGCTTCGTGGTGGTCTTTATTTACGAAATCTTTATATACTTAGCATCGGAAAAGGTGCATGCAATGCACCTACAGATAGTTCTGGATACACTCCAAGAACACCTACATTATGGAAATCTCTCAAAGTGACAGTTCTGGATATGGGAAATCCACTTCATAGGAAAAGTTATCTTAGAGGATAGAGTTGTAGTGGATCTAGAAAAGATAAAGGGAGTTCTTTCTTGAGAGCTACCTAGGAATGTGACTGAGGTGCGATGTTTTCAGGGAATGGTTGTATACTATTGGAGGTTAATGCCTAACTTATCCAGGGTAGCAGCTCCCTTATCATCCTTGATGGAGAAAGGGTATCCTTTCTTGTGGACATAAAATTTCTAGAAGAGTTTTCAGGATATGAGGTAGATACTAACGAGTGCCCCCATCTTGAGGCTACTTGAAGAGGTCACTTGATATATAGTCTACTGTGATGCATTAGGGAACGAACTAGGTTGTGTCCTGACACAGGATCGATTGGTGATCACCTATGGCTCACGACAGTTGAGAAAGCACCAGCAGAAGTACGCTACCCATGACCTGGAGTTAGTAGAAGTGGTCTTTGAATTGAAGATGTGGAGGCACTAATTTATGGGTGAATGGTTTATTGTTTACTCTGATCACAAGAGTATCAGGTATATCTTCTCACAAAAGGACATGAACCTGAGATAGCAATTATGGATGGAGTTCCTCCTTGACTATGACTTTGAGATAGCCTACACTCATGGGAAGGGGAACGAAGTAGGAGATGCACTCAGTAGGAGGTCTAGTCTGCAGTTGCTGAGTGAGGCAATAGAGCAGCTAGCTGCGTTGCAGTTATCCTTTGTGGATAGTGATGGAACAACTTACCCCTAGTCTATGATTGTAACTCCCCATCTTCTTCAGCAAGTGAGTGAGACACATCTTGTGGATGTAGACTACGAGGTCTGAAGTACTCAGAAATCCTTAGGACAGGATCCTGATGGATTTTTTTAAGGTTGGGAGCACCTCATCCTCTTCAGAGGACACACTATGGAACCAGTGATTCTTCAGAAGGAGGTGTTGAGGTAGTTCCATGCATCACCTATTGTGGTACATTCTGGAGTGGAAAAGATGTACCAGGACCTCTAGTGTCAGTACTGGTGGACTGGGATGAAGAAAGTAGTGGAGGAGTTTGTTTCACAATGTATTACATGACAGAAAGTGAAGACCGGGTATCTGGTACCAACGGGATTAGATCAGCCACTTGAGGTACTAGAATGGAAGTGGGATGGTATATCCAAAGACTTCATGACAGGGATACCATGTATGTCCAGGGGGCATGATTCCATCTGGGTAATCATTGACTGACTCACCAAGTCGGCCCACTTCGTACCCATCTGAGAGTAGGGATTAGTAGAGAGCTTGGGACGTCTCTACATGAAATAGATTGTACGACTCTACGGGGTGCCATCGACGATCGTCTCGAATCACAATGCACATTTTACATCCCTCTTGAGGAAGGGTTTTCAGAAGAAGTTTGGAACATAGCTATTCTTGATCCCCACCTTCCATCATCAGACAGATGGTCAGATATAGTAGACTATACAGACACTCAAGGACAAGCTTCGTGCTTGTGTCCTTGATTTTGGCCACAGTTAGTAGGACCACTTTCCCCTAGTGGAGTTCGCATAAAAAAATAGTTATCACTCCACCATTGGCATGGCTCCATTTGAGGCCTTGTATGGACAACCATGTGGATCACCTCTTTGCTGGACAGAACTAGGGGAGTCAGCACTTATGGGTCCAAAGATGGTACAAGAAACCACAGAGAAGGTGCAGATCATCCAGGAGCAGATGAAGACTACACAGAGATGACATAAGTCCTATGCCAATAGGATATGAAGACCATTTGAGTTTGATGAGGGAGACCATGTATTCATACAGGTCTCACCTCGTCGAGGATTATAGAGGTTTGGCCAGGGTGGAAAGCTATCTTTGAGGTTCATCGAACCCTTCCAAATCCTCATCAGAGTAGGCGAGGTGGCATACCCTCTTGCTATTCCCTCACAAATGCACCAAGTGCATAATGTATTCCACGTCTTAAAGATGGGGAGATACGTGCATGATCCATCACACGTTATCGACTGGGGTGGCTGGACATCGACGATGGGGAGACATTTTCGGAGTTCCCGGTAGAGATAGAGGATTGACCGGAGAATGTACTTTGTGGGCGTTCGATTCCTATGGTTTGAGTTCTTTGGCAACACATTAATCTCTAGGAGAGAACATGGGAGAAAGAGTCTTAGATATGTTCTTAGTACCCTCATTTTTCCCTAGTTTTGTTATAGCTATCGGGGATAAAAATCCCTAAGGTGGGGAGAATGTTAAGACCCATAAATTCCATGTAATTTGTTTTAAATTATTTGGGATTTTTATGAGTCTGTGAAAATTGACGGCACTCGATTATAAGGCCTGATGTGTCTGTAATGGATTTTTGAACTTTTTAAAAGGTACATTCAGTAAATGTGCAGGTGGAGTTTTCTATCTTTTGAACCGGTTCTCAGATAAGAAATCTTAGGGCACCGTTGAATTCGTAGCACTGGGATTCACTTAAGGGAAGATTTACATTGACCATAGTAGGTCGGGTGAAAAAGTTAGTTTTTGTGACTTTTAAAGAAATAATAAAATAATAGAATTGTTATTTTATTTTTCCAACCACCTGTTGAGTAGTGGTGGTGGGACCTATGGGTTTTCAATCCATTTAATGGATTGACTCTCCTATTTTGTAACCGCACCATTAGGAATTAAGAGGTTCGTTAATTAATGAAACTCATTAATTCCTTTAAGTTTTACTCACCCTTTCCCCCACTATTTAAATGAAGATTTGGTTGGGGTTTTTGACACGGCCTCACTAGGAGAGGAACCTCTGACTAAGTAACGCGACGTCTTCCACCGATTAGGAACCGAAGATTGGATGTCGTTGGATGGATCGATGAGGAATTTCGGTGTCTTCTACAGATAAGGATTCTTCATCCACCACCGAGACGTCCCCAAAGAATCTTGAATTAGGGGGTTTATGTTTGGAATGTGGTTTATCATTATTTTAATGTGATGTATAAATTACTCCTACTTGATATAATTCTAACACTGAGGGCATGGTCCAAATGAACAAGGTCCGGAACCTCTGTGTCATCATTCATGTCGTGTTATTTGGGGGACAAACTTCCAACTATTCATAATCTAGAATCCAGGAGCCACGTAGCAATGACGACATCCCAGGAGGCCCGAAGGTGTGATAAGAAAGGAAAACAGACCACTGGAGATCACCTGGTGGCCCGCAGAAGATTTACTGGCGTGACACGGGTGCGGCGGTGCTGGAAACCTGCATCAGTAGGCGAAGGAGGTAGCCAGAGCATGCCATTCATGGAGGAGGGTGGCGCTGCTCAGCACTACGGCGGTTGAACATGCACTAAAATCCCAATAACTTACAGACCGGGATTCTAGTTGACACGTCATCTATTGTGTTGAAACCCTTATATCGTGAGGGAACTTTGGATAACTTTTTACTAAGACTTATTTCCAGTAAAAAAAATGATCGATGGCTTGAGAAGCGGTTTCTCCTGGAATCAAGAGTGCTATGAGCGGGAATCCATTGGTTGGATGAGAGATGGAGGTTGGAGACAGATCATAAAGATGTTAGTACCAAGCTATCATGTGTGGGGCAGCACCTAGCTATCCTCTATGGCTTAGCACCTAGGGATCCTATGTGGATCAGCACCTAGAAAACTTCTGTGGATCAGCACCTAGAGACCCTGTGTGGATCATCATTCTAGTGACCCTGGATCAGCATTCTAGTGACCCAGTGTAGATCAGAATTGTGGAAACCCTGTGTGGATCAGTAGTGCGCGACCCATAGAGAACTAGCCTTAGATAATCTCATCTTGTATATGTGACATATCGATCCTATGAGGGTCAGATCCTATGTGGGTCTTGTGGTGGTTAGTACCTATCGATCCTAGGCAGGTTGGATCTTGTGTGGGTCAGTCGGGGTTTGTACCTATCGACCTTGGTTGTGTCGGATCCTTTGTGGGTCAATGTGGGTTAGTAAATATTGATCTTGTGTGGGTCAGACACCGTATGGTCAGAAGCAGTGCATCTTGACAGAATAAGATGATCAAACATTATGACTAATCATCTGTACTTCTGTACTTTAGTTATACCTACATTTTGAGTTGCGTCTTTTTCTTTGTGCTTTGTGATTGAGATCATGATTTGTGGTTTTACTTTTTGGAATTCTCATAGACCTTCGGGGGTCTCAGGTTCCCTAATGGGTATCGTTATACTCACCCCTACATGAGCTTTACCCACACCTTGTTGTGTCTTGTGAAGATGACTGGAAGCCTTGAATGAGACTCGGGGAGCTAAGACCTAATGGTGGATGGTAATAATGGCTGATGTGGAGAGCTGTGGAGATGAGTTGTACCTACCCTTCCGGTAGGATCCTTGATGGATGATCTCATGAGATGTTTTCTATTTTCATTTTTATTCATATCATTTTCCTTTTCCTTTTATTCTAGACCCTAACTTTCAATTTGAACTTTTACTATAGCAGTTTCACTTTGTGGTTACATCTTGTTCCATTCTAGTTTGGGTGATTGTACAAGTTTAAAGGAAATACCTTCCTGTTTTAGGGATACTAATTTCTGATGCTAGTCTCCAACCCCTGGCCTATGGAAGGCATTCTTGGGGTAGTCATGGCATGGGCCCTAGGGGATGGGTCATGAATGTGTATCTCATGGTAACAAGAATCAAGCTACACATAGTTCTAGAAGGGTGGATTTTTGTCATGGTAGAGGATTGGTGTAGAAATTCCAATATGAAATTGCGAACCAACACACTAAGATGTATTATAATATAATGGTAGCATAGAACCTGAGAAAAATATTCTTCCTATATAAGAAAAAAAACTATTATGTTAGTAATACTATACAGAAATAAATTAAACATTAATATGAATGAATACATTAATAACATGCCAATATTTAATAAAAAAGACACATTTGGAGTTATACTTGTCACACCGTACATCTTATTGAGGTGGGATAGATTCATACACTTCAAAAATGAGTCATGGATCATTTTCCTAAAATATGAAAACAATACGAATGTTTTTTCTTGGTTTGGAGTATGTCACTTGTTCTTTTAGAAAAAATAATGTCAGTTTTAAATAATGACACATTTAGAGTTATATCGGTCACACCATTCATCAGATTGAAGTTAGGAATATTCTAACCAATCAAAATTATGGATGGATTTTTTTCTTAAAGTATCCAAACAATATGAATTCATTTTCTCATTTTTTAGTATGTCAGTTGTGTTTTTTTACTAAAATGTCATTTCAAACTGGAAACATGCATTATGAGTCATACTGGTTGTATAGTGCATCAGTTTTACCTGAGACTACTTCAAACATATCACAAATGACTTATGAATCATTTTAATAAATTTTCAATATAATTAGAGATAATTTTCTTGGTTTTTAGTGAGGGACGCGTTTTGAACTAAAATGCCAGTTTTAAACTGATAACAGACACTTTTAGTTATACCGGTCACACCGTGCATCAGATTGAGCTGTGGTTTACTCCTACAAGTCAAAAATGACTCAGGGATAATTTTACTAATGTATAGAAAAAATATGAATGTGTTTTGTCAATTTTTAGAATTTCAATTGTTTTTAATTAAATTAATGTCAATTTTAAATAAAAAGAGACATGTTGAGTTATACCAGTCACAACGTACGTCGTATTGAGGTACGATTAATTCATACACATAAAAAATGACTAATAGATCATTTTCCTAAAATATAAAAAACAATCTTAATGATTTTTATTGGTTTTCAGTATGTCAATTGGTGTTTTTAATTAAACAAATATTAAATTCAAATAAAAAGAGACACTTTGAGTTATACCGGACACACTGTGCATCGTATTAAGCTGAAGGTGATTCCTACATATCACTAATGACTGATATATAGTTTTTATAAAATATAAAAACAATTTTAATTTGTTTTCTTAGTTTTCAGTATGTCATTTGTTGTTTTTACTTAAATTAATGTCAATTTTAAATAAAAAGAAACACTTTGAGTTATTATGTCCACACCGTGTGTCATATTGAGATACGGATAATTCCAACACATCATAAATGACTAATAGATCATTTTCCTAAAATATCAAAACAATTACAATGTGTTTTCTGGGTTTTCTGTATTCCAATTGTGTGTTTTTTTTACAAAAATTTCATTTCAAACTGGAAACACACATTATGGATCATATCCGACACATCTTGCATCATTTTGATATGAGACTACTTCATAAACATCACAATTTACTTATGAATAATTTTCCTAAATTTTAAAGATGGTCAGATCATGTTTTCTTGGTTTTTAGTGAGTGACACATTGTGAACTAAAATGTCAATTTTAAGCAGATAACAGACACTTTTAGTCATATCAGTCACAACTTGCATCATATTGATGTTTGTTTTACTCCTAAATATCACAAATGGTGTATGGATAATTTCTCTAAAATATTAAAAAGTTTTAATGTGTTTTATCGGTTTTTAGTATTTCATTTGTTGTTTTTACTTAAATTAATGTCAATTTTAAATAAAAAGGGACACGTTTAGTTATAATGGACACACCATTCATTGAATTGAGGATACAATGATCCTACACATAAAAAATGAAAAATATACTATTTTCCTGAAATATCAAAAAAATACGAATTTTAGTTCTCTGTTTTCCGTATGTCACTTGTGGTTTTTACTTAAATTAATTTCAGTTTTTTTAAAAAAAATAGACACTTTGAGTTACATTTTCCAAAACTTGTGTCGTATTTTGGTAGAAATATTTCCTACACATCAAAAATGAATTATATATCATTTTTATAGAGTATAAAAATAATATAAATCTATTTTCATGGGTTTTAGTATGCTAGTTTTGTTTTTTTACAAAAAAAAATGTCATTTCAAACTCGAAACATGCATTATAAGTCATAACTATCACATTTTTCATTTTCTTGACATGGTAATAATTCATAAACATCAAAAAATACTTATTAATCACTTTCATAAATTTTCAAGACAATCAGAGTGCATTTGTTTGGTTTTCAGTGAGTGATACATTTTTGAAATAAAATATTAATTTTAAACTCATAATGATAACTTTTAGTCATACCAGTCACAAAGTATATCAAATTAAGGTGTGGTTGATTCCTATTGGTCAAAAATGACTCATTGATAATTTTACTAAAGTATAAAAAATAATCTAAATTCTTTTTCTTGGTTTTTAGTATTTCAGTTGTTCTTTTGGATGAATTTAATGTAAATTTAATATAAAAATACACACTTAAAGTCAGATCAGTCACACCATGAATAATATTTAGGAGAGTTTGACTCTTAAATGTCTCAAATTACTCATGGATCATTTTTCCAAAATATCAAAATAATCTAAATGAATTTTCTCAGTTTTTAGTTTGTTACTTTATTTACTTAAATTTATGTCAGTTTTGAATAAAAATAGTCATTTTGAATGATATCAGTCACATGTTAGTTTTTCTTGGTTTTGATTTGGTAAAATTATGAAAAATTTAATTAATTACATAATTATTAGGAATTCACCTTTATACATTCTTGACCCATTTTCTTGTTGTCATAATCCCAGTTGCAGCCTCGAAGTCCAATCTCTCATAAGCATGATTAGTTTCAAACAATCCACCCCAACTCGAACAAAGTAATCCACTTGTATAAGAAAAAAATTCTTATGTGAGTAGTAATAAATAGAATTAAATTAAAAATAAATATTAAACAATCCTCTACTTCTATGGAAGTCACATCTTCATACTATTTGTGTAAATTCTTTCATCAGGTATGTTGCCCATTCATTTCTGAGCACATCTATATCATTTTATGAATATGAGTCTTTTTAGAAGGCATAATAGTACTTGAGAAATATAAATACAAAAATTATTATTAAATATTTTAAATTAAATTTTAATTACCTAACAAAATTCCTCTTCAAGTATTCTATTTTTTTCATGGAATATGATCTATCTCCCAAATTTACAAACATAATAACTACAATATTCTCAATTGGTTTATTTTGGACACTATAGAAACATTGAATAAAATAATTAGTTTGTTTTGATATGTTTTTTGATAGTGAAATATTTTTATATATACCCTGATACTTGTCCATTTTTAGAACTTTCCTTCTTTCTTTTTCTTATCCCCTGGCCTCATTCCTTGTTTTTCACGATATTGATACACCACCATATCATAACATAATCCTCATTAAAAGATAATATAAATTATATAACATTATGTTTAGTATAAAATGTTGTATTTATTGTATTAAAAATTGAAAAACATCATCATTTTTGGATAGTTTGTCGGATATCCATGCATTTAATCCAGGAAACAAATCAATGGAGTATCCAAATTTACCACAATGGGCTTCCAATGATGCCTACAACAAAAAAAGGAGTAAGTAATGAAAGAAATGAAAATATATTTGATCTGACTAAATTGAAAAGTTTTACCCAGGCATCATTGGTATTAAATAGATTTTTTTATCTTAATTTTTTCTTTCAAAGGATTTTATTAGACCTATCACTATTTCATCCTTTTTTTGGTATCTATTTTTTGTTATTATATAGAGGTGATGTGAGGACTAAATATTCCAAAAAAAAATCATGGGAAAATCCCTTCAATTGTTTTTCATATATAAACTTTCCAAAAATATGAAATCTATTTAGTCATAATTAACACAATATATTAGCTTTTGGAAAATCAAATCATGAAAACATAATTCATATATATATTTACAACCGAGATGCCTAGCCAATCAAGTCAAGTATTTAATTTGAACTCTAAACACCGATAAAGTCTTTATATTTCTCTCCATATATATTTTCTTCAATATCAACTATGTGATTATGGACATCTTTTAACTTTGTATCCACATGAAAGTTCAATGATAGTAAATGTGGATATAGAATATTTGGGGTAATGGTGATTTTTTTATATCATTTCAATAAGTTAGTCAATAATTTAGATCATCTTATGTAGGTCTTTCATTTCGTACCCTTTTCTTTATCCATCTGTAATAACATTCATCAGTTCATATATATATTTTTTAATTGTTAAGGTTTTAGATTGAAAAGTAAATTAGAAATGAATAACTCTTTATCATCATGTTTTTTTATAATATGTGAAAACCATTCAATGAATTCCCCAATAGCTATTTCAAACTTATAAATATCTTCCACATGAATTGGAATGGGTAGCTCGGTGCTCGGCTCATGGTCTATGCTAATCGATAATCACACATGAACTATTGGAAGTGGTATGCTGTGTAGCATGTCGTTATGGATATTGAAAACTATTTCCCTCACTACAAGGTGGTGGATGGGTGTTGATAAATATAAATCACAATCATTATCACTATATATAATATCATTATAGGAAAGTTATCATTGTCTATTTGATTCACATTTCATTTATTCATTAATTGACTTATTAGAACATTGATTACCTTGTCTAAGACATCTCTTTAAGGGGAATGGCTCACCTAAAAGCTGGTGCAGGGTGGGGTGGGATCTCTACATGGTGGATGTTCTTGAGTTTCTTATTCTATTTTCCTCCCCCTCATAAATGTTTCCATCATATCTCTATTCCATTGGAATTATTCTTCAGGGGTAGATATTCTTTCTATCATCTGTTTTCTTAATTCACTTTGATCCTCCTCTTGTTTTTTCCTAAAAATATGTTCGAGGTGTCACCAAAAATCCTGCACCTCTAATGCAACCATACTGTTCTGGCTGCTTCAAGACCACCAATAGTACGTGTTCATCTGAAAGAGGTGTTGCTGATTCATGTGACTATTTCATATAGAGAATATAGGAAAATAAGTGAACATTGTTATGTCATATTGACTTACGTAAAAAAAATTATTATGTAATACTTACACATGTTTCCCACAATTTTTGTGTGTTTTCATCTATTAGTATCCCATCATTATTTACACATGCCTCCTTCCATAGCAGATTATGTGGGATGGATGTGGATTTGGATTGAGATTCATCAATCTTCATATAAATAGAGGAACATAATTATGTTTTTGTTTCATGTAACATTAAAGTATTACGGTATATTTAAAATGCGTACCATTTTTTTCAAGTGAAGCGTACCCCATAATTGCTTTACGGTAGGGGAACACAGGTTTTTTTATTCATTTCTTATTTCCTGCACTCAGTTATTGTATCAAAAATAAAAAAAATTCAATCAAAGTTATAAATACATGTGTCGTCAAAAAATATATTACTAGCCACAATGTACCTGAAAAGACACATCTGTAACACGACTAGTAAACACATCATACAATTCTTGGTTTATCAAGTGTGCATAGACAAGAAGTGGGTGTGGGTTTATTTTCCCTTCAGTATCATTAAGATTATTTTCTATTATAATTGTTTGAAATCCTCTGTGAATCCTAAAATAAAGATGTAATACAAGTTTTTTTTCAAGTCATCTTTTATAAATGAACTCCATAAGGGATGATGAAGACTAAGTCAATGTTTCATTATTATATTTTTATCCAAATAAATAAGCGATATCATAATGTCACCATAATCTCTTCCCAAATCAGCATTTTAATCCCACACTAAACATGGTTCCATGAATCTATATCAATAGGCACACATTATCGAGTGATGATTTCAATGTAACTGCTAAACATGGCCTTGTAGAGGGTTAACATGATGACCTCATGCATTCTATAAGACCTAATATTTGATTCCTTTCAATTTATCCTTAATGATTTTTTCTAACACCATCAAACTATGGGGCGCTTATTTTTTCTACGTTTTTGGTCCTTCACCACCTACCATTTCACCGGAATCAACATCATCGATATGTTCCTCTTGAGCAGTAGCATCGGCATGTGCAGATAGTCATTGTACCTCTACACTAAAAGTAGCAATAGGTTGAGAAACATGTTGTTCCTTGGGAATGGGAGCACAAAAATGTGCAGAAGGTCATTCCTCTATAATGAAATCAACAACAGGTTAAGAGACCTATTGTTCTATGGTATTGGGAGCACCAACAAAAGTGGAATTCATTATCTTCATAAGTGGTCTAACATTTAATTTAGAGTACTAAAATGTAATAGAAAATGGATAATAATATGAGGTAACACAATGTATATTAAAAAAATGTAACCTGATTATTGAACTATCTTTTTCTTTTTTAAAGGCTGAAGGGATTTGACCCCTCTATCGACGATCCAAATCCATTCATTGTGGTATCCTCTGACATAAAAAACATTTTCTACATTGGGACTACTAAAAAATAATTGTGACGTCCCAATGAATGGGTCATCCTCAGTTGAATTTCATTCGACCCTTCTGTGGTTTTAGTTGATAACAAAACAATAGAGCACTTTAAGTTTGTTGGATCTAGAACAGAAAAACTTTTACTACCTGTGATGCCATTATAAATGTTTCTTATTTGTAAACTTCCTTACTAAAATAAACTTTCAAGAATACCAATTCATTTATTTTAAGAGCACTCTAGTTATCAACCCACTTTCACTGAAAAATTGTCACTTGGAATATTTTATACTTCATCTCCCATATTTTTTTGAGGATGCCAAAGTATGAAATATTCCTGTAAATTAGATTAATGTCCTTAGTGCCTGAAACATGCATACCTTCAGACAAAAGTGTAACTCCACTATTTTTCTTGTTACTGTCTTCATCATGCTTATTTTTATATAACATATAACCATTAATTTCATAACCATTGTAAGAAAATACATATTCACTTGGTCCTTCATCTAGCCATCGAATTCGTTCTCAAACAGAATCCTTATTTTTATCCGAATCCTTAAAAATATTGTCCCAAAAGAATCTTATAAACTACTGATTATGTGTATTTGATATACATATTTCATCCCTTGATGGATTGAAGTGGATAAGAATTTATTTTTGGGTTTCAACATATGAGGAAACCCTTAAATTGTTATTCAAAATGAAAATTTGTGCCTACTCCTGATTTATAATATTGATTTTGACAACATCTCTTCCATAAATTCTTTCCCCCTTAAGCCACCCAATGTGATGAGATTTTATTAGACTAATGATTTCCACACTGGATAGGTATTCGGTACAAAATTCAACGGCTTCCTCAACAATATATCACTCTGAAATACAACCCTCTGGCCGACGTTGATTTTTGACATACCATTTCAAAATCTTCATATATTGTTCAATCAGGTACATCCATCTATAGTTGACAGGACCACATAGTCCAATATCTCTCACTAAGTGAACCATCAAATGAACCATCATATCAAATAATGTTGGTGGGAAGATTATTTATGATTCCTATAATATGATGGAAATTTATATTTCCATAGTCAGTAATTTCATCGGGTCTATAACTCTGTTTCATATAGCTTTGAAGAAGAAACAAATCTTTCTTAATATGTGATAGACAGTCTTGGAAAAAATTCAACATAAAGCTATAAGAATTCGATCTTTCATCAAAACATGGAACTTGTGGGATTTCAAACCCTTTATCTTTAAATCATTCAATGAAATGATGCTCTTGATATTAATTTAATACCCCTCTGGAACCTTTACGTCATTCAAGAAGATAAAAAACAAATATCTATCTTATTTTGAAATATTTTACACATATGGAGGTAGAAAAGTTTATTTTTCACCCTTCAATGGCACCAACTCTTCTCGTATTCCCATGTCAACCATGTCCAACCGAGACTTAATTATAAACTTTGTTTTACCATGTTCATTTAGCAATGGATAGATGACAATGACATAAATTTTTTTAATATGGACAACATCAAGAAAATTTTTTATGTATAGACAATTCTATTATGGTAATTCAAAAAAAAATTGATCCACTTTTCTAAATAGTTTTGGTAAAGTTGTTTGAAAATGGTTTCCCAAAATAATTATCTGCATATTTAACTTTATCAAATTTTTGATCACCTGTTAGTGGATATGGTGTTATATATTCTTTTTAAAATATATCAAATGATGTTGTCCTTGATTGGTACTTATGTCATTAGGGTATAAATCTGCAATATCCTAGAAACACAGTTTTAGATGAATGTTTCAACCTAATTGACTATGTAAATTGTTTGCAAATGTGACACCCTTGAGTTCCTTTAATGCTATATCTTGAAAAATTTCCATAAGTAAGAAAGCCATTTATCATCCCGTACAACATGTCTCTCAATGTGAAATCTTCATTTTGGTAAGATTCATACAACGCAACACCATAATCAAACAATAATTTCAAATCGTCGATCAATGGATTCAAATAAACATCAATATCATTACCCAATTATTTTGGTTATGATATTAGAATAGATAACATGATGTATTTTCGTTACATGCATAACCATGGTGGAAAGTTATAATTTTCCAACATAACTGGCCATGTACTGTGAGTGTTGCTTTGAAAACAAAAAGGACTCACTCTATCAGTAGATAACGCAAGAAGAAGGGTTTTCAGATAATTTCCAAATTTATGTAACTCATGGTCAATTTTGTTCCACCGAGAAGATTTTGTTATGTGAATTATTTTCCCTTCATTAATTCCCATATTTCCATGCCACATTAATTTCCATGCAGTCTCTTTACTTCCATATAGGTTTCTATACCTTGGAATGATTGAGAAGTACCATAAAACTTTCATATGACCAAATTCGTCTTTCTTGTGTCAAGAATCACCACATTTTGTGGATTCACTAAGTGATTTTTTTCCTTTCAAAATAGTATACAGTCATTGAGGAAGACATGTATTCTTTCAGATATCATACCCATCGAGTGTAGCATTCATTTGGCATCATTTTTTCAGCTCTATATCTCATTATCTTCTTGGAGAATGTAATTCAAGAGAGAAATTAATTCTGTAAAACTAGAATCACTCAATATATTGATTGATTTCAAATTATACTTCTTTAGTATGACTTGAAATGCTATATATTTAGTAAAATCACCATTCAATGGCATATTTTCTCAACTCTTTAACTTTTCAAAAAAAATTGGGCAATCAAGAAGTTCATCTTCAAGTGTCCTTGTCATTTACTCAATATAAACTTTATCATCATTCACATCTTTAATAATATCCTCAATACAGTCTTCTTCATGGTCCAAACTTATAATCATATCATATGATCCATAAAACATAGTGTTATCCAAACCACTATCTACATTCAATTTTTCCCCATGTATATTCCATCATTTATAACTTTGATCTATTCCATGAAAGATCAAGTGTTCTTCCTACTCCTCTATACTAATTTTTCATGTATAAAAACAACATAAAAATGGAAAAGGGATTTGAGAAGGGTAATATGCATGATATTTTGGGAACTTGATGAACTCTTTCACTCCATATTCATAATATTTTATCATACCATTGACGTTTATACATTCTTTATTCATATCCATCCTATTTGATTAGGTAATATTAATATTTAACAAAATAAATACACAAAAGGATCCTTTAAAATAATGGGGAACTCAATTTTTTAATGATAGTTAATATTTTATTTTGTTATATGAGACTCATCCCCTTAAAATATAACACCAAACTATAAATAAGATGCAATTTTAGAGGAATCTCCTAATTTGAACCATGCAGGTGATGTTGGATGCAATGTAAGTTTAATTGTTTCAATGGGGTTAAAAATTAATTCACTGTTTGTGGGATTGAGGTTACGATTGGTATCCTTTGGTTTTGATAGATTTAGTGACATGCCCTTGTCATTGTGTTATTTTCAATCTACTTTCCTTCTCTATATAATGTAATGGTTTTCTTAATTATATAAAAATATAAACTTAAATGATTATAGAAAACCAACATTTAATATATCTTTTGAAAACTATTTATAAAATCACACTTGAAATCACATTAAAATAAAAAAACCATTTACAAAAATTACACTTTAAATAAACACATTCTTTTTAAAAATAAATCATTCAGTTCCAGAAACTCTTTCCCAAATACATGCACACTTTGAAAACAATCCAAATTATTAAAAATGAAATCCATCTTTTTAATATTAAATAGTTTCCACAAATTCCAAAAATATTCTCTAATTTTTCATAATTAAATCAACCACATCTCAAACATTTCAAATTAAATAAATAACTTCTTATAAAGAAATATTAAAATATGGCATAAAAAATTACTGCATTTCTCAAAGTACCCTTTTAATTTCAATACCTAAAATTCCATGTACAAATGAAAACAGAAGAGAAAATATATTTAAATCATTTCAAAAACATTAAAATATTTTTCATTCCGTTAGAAATTTGGTTTTAAATTCAACTCACTCGATAAAATATCCTTTTACATTTAGAAATATTCTTTTCCAAACAAGAAACAATATTTTAAGTACAAAATATGATATTATAGAAAAACATAAATGAATTGGTATGTAATGAAATATTAATGTTTAAATGATTGGGTAAAAAATATAAAAGTGAAATTTATGTTCATGATAAAGATATGAAATCAAGGAAAAGATTTATATAAATAAAATTAAAGGATATGAGTAATATCCAAATGGGGATGTTATATGAATATTAAAATAATTTCTTTTTGGATTGAAGTAGGTTCCTCAATAATCGAACCAGAAGATTGAGTTTTCATAGCCAAATAAGGATTCACTTAAAGTAATAAAAACCACAATTTCTAAAAGAGGGTATGGGATGGATGAAGTTTCATCATACGTCTTTTATAAGTGGATGACCTTTTAATTACTGGATTGGGATTTATAAGGATTATGGTTTAAAAACATGATTGTTCTAAATGGTTCATGAAAAAGATCCTTGAATTTCCAAGAAGATTTTGGGAATGTGATTTAGGATATATTGGAAGGCTAGAACATTGGTGATATCTTAGAAGGAATACATCCAAAAAATAACATGACCAGATGTAATACTATCTCAAAATCATTTGGTGGAATCTTTATATTATCTAAAGTTTAGGTATTGAGAACGGAATATGAGATCATTTACAAGGAAAATATTCTATTACGTTCAATAGTTAGAATTTTGATGCACATGATGATTTTTAAATATTCAGATACTACCTTTGTAGTGGGACTTTATGTCTTTCATGTCAAATCTTGGAAGGGAACCCTGGTAGGCAATAAAAAAACCATCCAATACTTAATGGTATTGAATGATACATCAATATTCCTTCAGGAATATCGTATTCTATATAGGATCCTAAGAACAAACAATATTAGACATTGAGATAACTAGAAGATATCAATTGTAATAGTTTTATCCTATGGAGGGACAATGGTTAGTTGGATGTCTAGATGATGCTAGTAGTTAATTTTTTGAATGCGGAAAGTAAATTTGTGGAAGAAATTAAAGAGGGAAAGGATTTTATTTTGTTAAGTTGATTAATTTAGGAGATTAATATATTTTATAAGTATGGGATACACTATTCTGATATTTAGAGTGTGATTCACCAAAAAAATTGGATGTTTCATTCAAGGATGAAACATATTTGCCTCATATTCAATTTCATCTAATACGTATTAGAATAATAATTGTTAGAGTAGTGAAAAAATTTGAGAAATAGAACTTTGTTGATACATTCATATTGATTCATATCCATGAAAACCTAATGAAATACTATGCCTCAGTAGGAATAGTATGAAGACATCGGATATAGAACATCACATGCTATGTAATGGATGAACGATGGTTATAATTTCCAATTTTAAAGTATTTTCCAATATTTCTCTTTAAATTTTTATAAAATGGGAGATTATTAGGAAATGATGATTGTTTCAATTTTTTCAGTGCATCTAAGAGTATAGGTCACTAGAAGTAAGGGAAGTGTTGATGGAAAGGATAGAAGCGACATAAAAACTATATAAGTAGATTCATCAAAATGGTGTGTTTTGATGGTTATCTTTAGACAATGGTAGAGAGTCAGTTCACCAGAAGGGGAAATCGATACATACACTAGACTCTTATGGTTCATATACACTAATAATATCTCACCCATGATTTTAGGCTTCTTTCTCTTCAATGTATGAATAAAATACAAGGTATAAGCCATGAATAGTGTAATTCTTATCATGAGGTCTCATGTTTCTAGACCCATATTCCCCAACATTACTCCACTACATGAAGACACACCCCAAAACCAATCTCGATTCATCATGATAAACTTCAAAACCATCTTTTGATTCATGATGAATCAAATCTAGTGTTAATGTATGAAATTGATTAAACTAAGTCGACCTAAAACATCACCCGATATGACCAACAAAAATATAGTGAACAATATAAGATCCAAAATATGTATCAAGAGTAACTAGAAACAAGATAAACAAATAGAGTACAATAAGGAAGAAAAAAACACATCCATGAGAAGTACAATGTCAAGACTAAATGATAAAATTGAAATAATATAAATCTATATGCACAAATAATTTAAGGCATTTGTAACTTACGGTCTAACGGAAGGGATGGCGGGGGTAGTGGAGGCGGTGGTGGCAGCGATGTCAATAAGGGCGGGGGCTGCGGGGATGGCGAAGGTGGAGGCGGGGGCAGCAGAGGCAGAGGTGGTGGTGGCGGAGGCGGTAGGGTCTTAGGCCAAGGAAGAGGAGAGGGCCGCAGAAAAGGGAGCAACAGAGGTGCAGGAAGCATATGTGGAGGGGGAGGCATAGGCATAGGCGGAGGCGGGGGAAGAGGCTGAGGAGGAGGAGGTAAAGGTAGAAGAGGCGGCGGCGGCAGAGCCATAGCTCGACTTTCGAGAAAGCATGAGGGTAGAGCGAAAAGTGGAAAATGTTAGGGTTCTATTTATAAAAATGTGAAAGGATTTTATCAATGATTTTTTGGAAAGCACTAATAAAGGAAATTTTTATCAGTTTTAGAAAAGCGCTGAAAAAACATTCCTTTAATAGTGCTAAAAATATAGCCCTGATAAATCATGTTTTTCTCAATTCCTTTTTAGTGCTGATAAATTGTAATCATTATCAGCGCTAAAAAAGCACTGATAAAGGCCTAATATTAATAAATTATTTATAATTATAAAATTATAATAAATATATTTATTATATTTATAATTATAATTATAAAAATAAATATATTTAAATACTTATGAAATGAAAATGAATATATTAATTATATATATATATTATAATTTCATAATTACTTAAATAAATGAATATTTATTTATACATATATACAAATATTTCCAATTATTTAAATAATTATGAAATTATAATATATATATATATATAATTAATATATTCATTTTCATTTCATAAGTATTTAAATATATTTATTTATTTATTTATATTTATGACTATTTATAAATATATATACATTTTTAATTATAATTATAAATATAATTAATATATTTATTATAATTTTATAATTATTTACACACACATATATATATTATTTATAAGTATAATTATAAATATTTGTATATATGTATAAATATACTTCTATAAATATATTTTTTTATAAAATTATAATTATTATAAATATATTTATTATAATTAAATAATTATTTTAATATAAATATATATTTATTTAAATAATTATGAAATTATAAAAAATATATAATTAATATATTTATTTAAATTTCATAAGTATTTACCCGAAATGGTGCGACCATGGATATATATATAATTAATATATTTATTATAATTTTATTATTATTTAAAAATATATATTATTTATAATTATAATTATAAATATTTGTATATATGTATAAATATTTTTATATATATTTATAAATATAATTCTATAATTCTATATAAATATAAAGTTACAATTATTATAGATATATTTATTATAATTTTATAATTATTTAAATATATAATTATATTTATAAATATTTGTATATAATTACAAATATATGTATATGTATATATATATATATATTAATATATAAATATATATATTTTTGAAATTAGAATAAATTTATTTATTTTAATTTTATAAAAAGTTTTTATATATAATTATAAATATAATAAATATATTTATTATTTAAAAAATTACAATAAATATATGTCTTTAATGAATATATATATATATATATATATTAATTAAAGACATATATTTACTTAAATTTAAATTTATTTATTTATGATTATAATAATAAATAAGTATATTTAAAATGTATTTATATATAATTATAAATATAATAAATATATTTATTATATAAAAAAATTATTATAATTTTATAATTATATATATATATAGTTATATATTATTATAATTATAAATAAATTTTAAAAAAGTATTTATATATACCAAAATATTTATAATTATAAACATAATAAATATATTTATTATTTAAATATATTTATCATGATTTTAAGTATTTATGAGAACATAATAGTTTCATGAGAACATAAATGAATCATATACCTAGTAAAGTATAGATCATAAAAACAAGTCATCATATATATATGGACAACATGAATAGTAATGAGGGTGTAATGTATAAATAAACATTCATGATGAATACATAACATATGAACGTCAATTATATTCACGCATCAATTGACCAAATTCATTATAAAAAAATATATATATATAATTATAATTATACATCTTTAAAAACCATTTATACGTAATTATAAATATACTATTATAAATATATAAATATAATAAATATAATAAATATATTTATTATTTAATAAAATGTATTATACATATATTTGAATTATAAAAAAAATATAAATTATAAACATGCGTTTTTATATAATGTATGCAAATAAAAATTATTTATGAATATAAATATAATCATTTTATATAAATTAATAATATTTTTTAAACTTTTATCAATGCAAATAATAGCACTGATAATTCTACCCTTTATCACCCCTAAAAAAGCACTGATAAAGGGTACACCTCTATTAGGGCTTTTTTAGCACTGATAATGGGTAGATTTATCAATGCTTTTAGCTAGCGCTGATTAATACCCCCCTTTTACCCATACATTCTGCTTAGCACTGATAAAACCTTGTGCATCCCTTACCTGGATCTAGGGTAGTGACGCATACTCCTGTTGAAGATCATATGTATTGGTAGAATCAAAAAATTGGTTAAACCTATCATCCCATGTATTGCAGAGAATGTATTACGTATGATGAAAATATTATGTATGGGTATTTTTACAAGAGAAGGATCTTGAGTATCAAAATTAAATTTCTAACATGTTGGTTTTTATATAAATGATTTTTTTATGTTTTAGAGTAAATATATTATGCAATATTGAAGGAGAACTCAACATGTAAAATGACATGGTGAGTGTATTTCATGTTGGAAGACGCGGAGAGAGATTAATGATGGTCACCGCATTCATTACATTTAATGAATTTGACACCCTACAATTATTTCCCCAATTAATTTGGTAAAAGTCATTTAATTGAGGGAAGACCAAAGGGTGTGAAGGAAGGCTATAAAAAGGGATCTCCTCCTGGACTTTTCATCATCGGATTCAGAAGCAACACATCTTCATCCCAGAGTGAAGTATTTTGTGAGGTGTTTTCCATATTTTACAAGAGAGAATTTCTTGAATGTTTTCTCCTTGTAATTGAGAGATAATTTGTACCCACATTTTACCATAGTGAAATCCTTCTATTTTCCCGTGGTTTTTTACCCTTTTCATTTGGGGGTTTTTCCACGTTACATCTGGTGTCCACTTTAATTCCGCACTTTTTCACTTTATTTTTAATCTCGCAATTATCATTTTATCAAAGGACCTGTCATTTACGATCCTAACAAGTGGTATCAGAGGTGAGGTGTAAAGACCCGTAAAATTCAAGGGAAATTTTTTCTTAATTTTCTTTTGAATTTTACAAGAGCGCGGTTTCTGACGGCACCTGATTCCGAGGCCCGGTGTGCCCGGAATCAATTTCCGAAGTTTGGATCGGGCACGTTCAGTGAACGAACGAGCGGGATTTTCTAACTTTTGAACCGGTGCCCAGAATCGAATTCTGAGGGCACCGATGGAACCATAGCGCCGGTAAACGCTTAGGAACTCCTGTTCTGGAGTTGCGTTCATGCGAGTGTTGATAATAAAAATTGTGGATGTTTACTTTGTAATTACACTACAATTTTTATTATTTTACTCTAAGTGATATCTCATATTGGAAGTTGGGTAACCACCCAACCTCCCTTGGGAGGTTATGAGGGTGGTGGGGCCCACACTAACCCCACCTCTTCATATCCTCTAAAACCCCTCAACTCCCTCATAAGTTATGATATCTTAAGTTATAACTTTAGACTTAAATAAGGTGAGTTGTGTGTGTGTTTTGAATTTCAAACTCTTGAAATTCTAGTGTGTTGTTGTGTTAATAAAATAAGATAGAGTCTTATTTTATAGTTTTGTCTCCTTGAGAGAGTTGGGAAGGTTCTTCTTGTTTCTTCATCTTCTTCAACCTCGACGAAGAACACGAAAAACGCCGTTCTTCAACGAAGAACTTCTTCGCCAAAGAACACGGTTCTTCCACGACGCCATATCCGCGACGTGACGTTCTTCTTCCGCATCATCTCTTCCGCGATGGGTTTCCGCGACGAACGCCATCGACAATCACTCTTCCTCCGATGTCAAAGGAATCGACACCGATATTCCACGACTACGTCAACGTGCGACTATCGAGGTATGGGTTCTTGAGTTCGTTGTTTGCATTTTATTTGACATTCCTCAAGTATTTCTAAGCCAATTGATAACAAACTAACGGGAGGAGGCCAGACCGCACAAACACGGACGATCCTCCTCCCATCGTGGTTTAGTTTTATTGTGGTTTGAAGCGGGGTAATGCGGTACCATTGTACCGCGCGAAAAGAATTATTTAAGGCCAGTTTGGGTCACGACGAAGAACCGCGACGCTATAATGTCGCGCCTTTGAGATCGGATGAGACCGCGGCCGGAGTCGGGCCGCGGCGGTGGGGCGCGACGTCGTTACGCTGCGCAAATCTTACAAGGACCGAGCAAGAAGGGGCGGCCGGAAAACCAGCCACCGGCGGAAAAAGAAGAACCGCGGCCGGACGGCCACGGCGGAGCACCAAGAGGCGGCCGGCCTCGCCGGCCGCCGGAGATCAGAACAGCCGCGGCCCTATGGCCGCGCCGGAGGAGCTAGGGGCGGCCGGCCTCGCCGGCCGCCGGGAATCCGGAAGGGCCGCGGCCCTACGGCCACGGCGGAACAGCCAGGGGTGGCCGGCCTCACCGGCCGCCGAAGATCGAAGAGGAGTCGCGGCTACGGTCGCGCCGGCCGCCGGTTTGGACAGGAGGCGGGACCCGCGGGTCCCGCGTGTGTAAAGAAACGGCCGGCCTTAGGCCGGCCGAGATCCGGAAAAAGGGGGGGGGGTTTCACCCCCCGCGTGCGGCACATGCGCGACACGCTGGCCGCGCCGCCGCTGGCCGGACCGCGACGCCGCTGGCCAGGCCGCGCCGCCGCGCCGCCACCGGCCGTGCCGGGTCCAGCGGACCGGGTCGGACCCAGGTCGGGTCGACCCGGGGGGGTCGGGCCGGGTCGGCCCGGACCCGGACCCAGGGGGGGTCGGGCCGGGTCGGCCCGGACCCGGACCCCCCGTTTCGGATCAGTTTCGGTCTTTTGGCCATAACTTGAGCCACGGACCTCTGATTGACGAACCGTCTATGGAAAAACGATCCTTGGATCGAGACGGTCGTTTCGGTATATCGCACTCAAGGTTTCGGATTACTTTGAGTTCGGCCGGGTTGGTTCGTTCACGAAACCAACCGGGCCTTCGGAGCGGAAACGCTCATATCTTGAGCTACGGACGTCCGATTGACGTGCCGTCAGCCGTGTTGTGTTCCTCTTAGTGAGACGGATATTTTGGCATACTCCGCCCGAGGTTTGGACGCAGGTGGAGTACGGTCGGGTTGGTTTTGCCTTAAAAACCAACCGGGCCCCGGGGACGAAAATGCCAATAACTCTCAGACCGGGCGTCCGATCGACGCGCCGTCTGTTGCGTTGAGTTCCTGTTGACGATACGGAACTTTTGGATACATCAACTCTGGACTTTGTGACATTTGATGTATCAGCCTCTCGGCTCGTGGAGCGGACCCTCCGAACAAGCTTGTTGTGTGCGGGAACCCTAGTGCTGGCTGCGACTGTTACTGTGACTACTACTGCTGCGACTGTTACTGTGACTACTACTGCTGCTACTGCTACTATGACTGCGACGACGACAGTACAGAGATCCTGTGTGGATTCGACGACGACGACTACAGCACTCAGCGATCCTACGTGGATCAGTGCTACAGGTCCTGTGTGGGCCCGATCCTGTGTGGGTCTGATCCTGTGTGGGTCTTTGCGCTCAGCGGTCCTGTGTGAACCAGCGCCTACAGGTCCTGTGTGGGCCCGATCCTGTGTGGGTCTTTGCAGTGATTATCTACAGGTCCTACGTGGGCCCGATCCTGTGTGGGTCTTTTGCGGGGGTTAGTTACCTATCGATCTTTCGTGGGTCCGACGACTTAAATGGATCAGAGATCATCTTTATCGTCTTTCGAAGAAGTATACCTGTGTGAGCTGAATCCTGCTGCTTTCCTGTGTGGATTGTGTTATGCTATCCTGTGTGGATTACGTTTTGCTTTCCTGTGTGGAATACGTTTACTTTCCTGTGTGGACTGAGTTGTACTTGGGCTCGGAGGTTGGAGCGTATTTGAAATTGATGACTTAGGTATATGTATGGGCATATACCTAAGCAGTGTCGGTTTTTACTTCGTGATTGTTCCTTTCTTCGTGGTTTATCCTTTGTGGATTTGAGAGACCTTCAGGGGTCTCGGGGTCCCTACTAAGTAGCTTATACTCACCCCTACACGGGCTTTGCCCGCACTACGTTGTGTTGGTTGCAGACGACGGACAGCGTTGACCTTAGCTGAGGCTTGCAGAGTGGGACGGTACCCGGAGGTGGACCACTGGGCGGGACGTGCTCGGAGCGGACGGCGGGACCCGTGGAGCAGAGGAGCTATCTGTACCCACCCTTCAGGTGGGATTTCCAGTGGATAGCTCGGTGTAGCGGCTTTTACTTTTCAGTTGCTGTTTTCCCTTTCGAGTTGTACTTTACTTTCAGTTTGGGTTTGTATTCTGGCCCATTTACTTTTCCGCACTTTCAGTTGTACTCTGCTTTTGCTTAGTGATTACTTTCTGCTTTCTTACTCTGTGGTGTTTGTTTACTTTACAAAGGCAATGCCTTCCCTTTTTACCGGGATTTAAGCCTTGGTGCTAGCCGCCATCCCCTGGCCTATGGAAGGCGGGCTTGGGGTAGTCACGGCACGTACCCCGAGGGCGGGTCGTGACAAATTGGTATCAGAGGAGTTTGGTTCTACCGCGAACTCTGATCTTTTTATGTGAAGCAAAAATGTTTAGCGTATTGAGTGTGGTTATCAGTCTAGGGAGTCTAGTGTTGGTGCGGCGGCCGACGTATCCGTACACCAGGACACTGACTTCTGATTTCCGACTTAATGCACGAAAACATTGATTGCGTGTGTGTTTCAAAGTTTTCTTTGTGATTTCTTTGTGTCAGCTCACCAAGTATACTGTTTGACCGTGGCGCACCTGTTTCCTTTCAGGATGGCCCCACGACGGCAGCCAGCTAGGGTTCCGAGAGTCGAGTGTGACGACAGCCCACCGAGCGACGAGGCTTCGGTACAGGGCCCTCTTGCAGTTGAGGCACCAACGGAGGCACCAGCGATACTACCATACGTTGGTCCATCGATGCCACCAGCCCCAGCAGTAGGCGATGCACGCCACTTGAGTGCGCTGCACGAGTTCCAGCGCCAGAGGCCACCCAGGTTCCGGGGAGAGACGGACCCGCAGGCGGCTGATGATTGGCTGGAGGCTGTGGTGGGAGTCTTCAGGCTAGTGGGGACGCCGGCAGACTTCATGGTGATCTTTGCTGCCAGCCTCCTTCAGGAAGCAGCAGGCAGGTGGTGGAGCCACTTGTTTCAGTTTTGCGACGGGATGACCTTCGCATGGGAAGACTTCGAGACCTTCTTCAGGGTGGAGTTTGTGCCAGTAGCTCTACACCCCGAGAGTGTACAGGAGCTTCTGCCTTTGCCGCGTGTTTTTTGATCAGTAGTCGAGTCATCTGTGGGAAGTAGACAGATGATGCAGAGGTCCAGGAGGACCAGACTAGCAGTTGGAAGATCTCGGGTTTTAGGACCGGTGGTGCGGGGCACCCGAGGTGGGGTCAGATCCAGGCGTGCCAGAAACGGACAATGTTACTCCTGCGGCGGGAAGGGTCACCTGGCACGTGACTGTCCGACTCCTCGTACGATTGATCAGCGGGTGTTAGAGGAGCCACTGAGACAGAAGCAGCGGCGAGTGCTTGAGCAACAGCCGAGTAGTGGACAAGGCAGTAGAGCTCCGAGAGCAGGTGGACAGGAGAGGAACTAGTAGATACGTCCCTTGTACTTCTAGTTCCATTTTTCTTTTGTATTCGTGTCTTGTACTATGAGCTTCAATAATAAAAAGACACTTATCTTTGTTTGCTTTACTGTCCTTTTGTTTGATTGATACTGAGTGGTCCCGGTTAAACTGTTGACTTGACCCTCACTTTCGATATTTCAACTGGAGGGGACCCAGTAACCTCACACTGATGCCGACAGTGTGACTCGACCCTTAGAGGCGAGAGTAACGGTTGGACCTCTTGGTAGCAGCGTCGAGGCCTTACGACGTCATCCGTGCCATAAATTAACTAATCATGACGGAATTGACTGTATTAGGCAAGGAATGTGGTTCATCCAGGGGATGAGACCGGATTTCACTTTTCGGAAAAGGAGAAATCTTTGCAGCTAGACTCCTTGCAGATATCCTTCGTGGATAGAGATGGAGCAGCCTTCCTTCAGTCTCTCACAGTCACTCCTCCACTACTGCAGCGAGTCAGGGAGGCACAGCGTGGGGACGCTGACTGTGAGACACAGCGTGCACAGATATCCTCAGGACAGGCACCTGATGGTTTCTCCCTTAGAGCAGAACACGACATCCTTTTCAGAGGACGTACCATGGTACCAGTCGCTTTACGAGAGGAAGTGCTGAGAGAGTTTCACACTTCTCCTTTGGCGGTACATCCTGGAGTGGCAAAGATGTACCAGGATCTCAGATGACAGCACTGGTGGCTGGGCATGAAGAAGGAAGTAGCAGAGTTCGTTTCTCGATGCCTCACCTTCCAGCAGGTGAAGGCAGAGCATCAAGTACCAGCGGACTTGGTACAGCCCTTGGAGGTTCCGGAGTGGAAGTGGGATGGCATATCTATGGACTTCGTGACTGGACTTCCACGCACTTCCAGAGGTCACGACTCCATCTGGGTGATTGTTGACCGACTCACCAAGTCGTCACACTTCTTACCCATCAGAGAGTAGGGCTCAGTGGAGAGCTTGGGATGTCTCTACGTTTAGGAGATTGTGCGGCTCCACGGCTTTCCATCATCTATCGTCTCCGATCGAGATGCTCTCTTTACTTCCCGGCTTTGGAAGGGGTTACAGGAGGCGTTCGGGGCACAGCTACGTCTGAGCACAGCCTTTCACCCTCAGACGGATGGTCAGACGGAGAGGACCATTCAGACTCTCGAGGACATGCTCTGCGCATGTGTCCTCGACTTTGGTCGTAGCTGGGAGGACCACTTACCCTTGGTGGAGTTTGCGTACAACAACAGCTACCACTCCACCATCGGGATGGCACCGTACGAGGCGTTGTATGGCCGACCTTGTAGATCTCCTTTGTGCTGGACAGACCCTCGGGAGTCAGCACTTGTGGGACCGGAGATGGTCCAGGCCATGACAGAGAAGGTCCAGGTCATCCAGGAGCGGATGAGGACATCTCAAAGCTGGCAGAAGTCATATGCTGACAGGAGACGGAGGCCACTAGAGTTCGAGGATGGCGACCACGTCTTCTTGCGGGTCTCACCTCGACGTGGTATTCGGAGATTTGGCCGAGGCGGCAAGTTATCTCCGCGCTTCATCGGACCCTTCCAGGTCCTCAGCAGGATTGGTGAGGTGGCTTATCGCCTAGCTCTACCACCTCAGTTGCACCGGGTGCACGACGTCTTCCACGTGTCTCAGCTGAGGAGATACGTGCACGACCCGACACACATCATTGACCATGGGGAGCTTGACGTTGACGATGGGGCGACTTTTACGGAGGTCCCGGTGGAGATAGAGGATCGACAGGAGCGGGTCCTGCATGGGCGATCGATTCCTCTTGTGCGCATCAGATGGCAGCACGGGAATCTCCAGGAGAGCACATGGGAGCGGGAGGCTCAGATGCGTGCTCAGTACCCTCATTTGTTTCCCTAGTTTTTGATGTATCTTTACGGGGACGTAAAGCCCTGAGGTGGGAGTAATGTAAAGACCTGTAAAATTCAAGGGAAATTTTTTCTTAATTTTCTTTGGAATTTTACAAGAGCGCGGTTTCTGACGGCACCTGATTCCGAGGCCCGGTGTGCCCGGAATCAATTTCCGAAGTTTGGCTCGGGTACGTTCAGTGAACGAACGAGCGGGATTTTCTAACTTTTGAACCGGTGCCCGGAATCGAATTCCGAGGGCACCGATGGAACCATAGCGCCGGTAAACGCTTAGGAACTCCTGTTCTGGAGTTGCGTTCATGCGAGTGTTGATAATAAAAATTGTGGATGTTTACTTTGTAATTACACTACAATTTTTATTATTTTACTCTAAGTGATATCTCTTATTGGAAGTTGGGTAACCACCCAACCTCCCTTGGGAGGTTATGAGGGTGGTGGGGCCCACACGAACCCCACCTCTTCATATCCTCTAAAATCCCTCAACTCCCTCATAAGTTATGATATCTTAAGTTATAACTTTAGACTTAAATAAGGTGAGTTGTGTGTGTGTTTTGAATTTCAAACTCTTCAAATTCTAGTGTGTTGTTGTGTTAATAAAATAAGATCGAGTCTTATTTTATAGTTTTGTTTCCTTGAGAGAGTTGGGAAGGTTCTTCTTGTTTCTTCATCTTCTTCAACCTCGACGAAGAACACGAAGAACGCCGTTCTTCAATGAAGAACTTCTTCGCCAAAGAACACGGTTCTTCCGCGACGCCATATCCGCGACGTGACGTTCTTCTTCCGCATCATCTCTTCTGCGATGGTTTTCCGCGAAGAACGCCAACGACAACGACTCTTCCTCCGACGTCAAAGGAATCGACACCGATATTCCACGACTACGTCAACGTGCGACTATCGAGGTAGGGGTTCTTGAGTTCGTTGTTTGCATTTTATTTGACATTCCTCAAGTATTTCTAAGCCAATTGATAACAAACTAACGGGAGGAGGCCGGACCGCACAAACACGGCCGATCCTCCTCCCATCGTGGTTTAGTTTTATTGTGGTTTGAAGCGGGGTAACGCGGTACCATTGTACCGCGCGAAAAGAATTATTTAAGGCCGGTTTGGGTCACGATGAAGAACCGCGACGCTATAATGCCGCGCCTTTGAGATCGGATGAGACCGCGACCGGAGTCGGGCCACGGCGGTGGGGCGCGACGTCGTTACGCTGCGCAAATCTTACAAGGACCGAGCAAGAAGGGGCGGCCGGAAAACCGGCCACCGGCGGAAAAAGAAGAACCGCGGCCGGACGGCCACGGCGGAGCACCAAGAGGCGGCCGGCCTCGCCGGCCGCCGGAGATCAGAACAGTCGCGGCCCTATGGCCGCGGCGGAGGAGCTAGGGGCGGCCGGCCTCGCCGGCCGCCAGGAATCAGGAAGGGCCGCGGCGGAGCATCCAGGGGCGCCGGCCTTGCCGGCGCCGGAGATCAGGTGGGCCGCGGCCCTACAGCCGCGGCGGAACAGCCAGGGGCGGCCGGCCTCGCCAGCCGCCGGAGATCGAAGAGGAGCCGCGGCTACGGCCGCGGCGGAGAAGAGGAAGGCGGCCGGCCGCACCGGCCGCCGGTTTGGACAGGAGGCGGGACCCGCGGGTCCCGCGTGTGTAAAGAAACGGCCGACCTTAGGCCGGCCGAGATCTGGAAAAAGGGGGGGTTTCACCCCCCGCGTGCGGCACATGCGCGGCACGCTGGCCGCGCCGCCGCTGGTCGGGCCGCGCCGCCACCGGCCGGGCCGGGTCCAGCGGACCGGGTCGGCCCGGACCCGGACCCCCCGTTTCGGATC
This sequence comes from Viscum album, assembly GCA_963277665.1. NCBI lineage: Eukaryota > Viridiplantae > Streptophyta > Magnoliopsida > Santalales > Viscaceae > Viscum > Viscum album. The sequence goes on along the minus strand of OY728153.1, from coordinate 563,634,528 downwards.
AGTTTCGGTCTTTTGGCCATAACTTGAGCCACGGGCCTCCGATTGAAGAACTGTCTGTGGAAACACGATCCTTGGATCGAGACGGTCGTTTCGGTATATCGCACTCAAGGTTTCGGATTACTTTGAGTTCGGCCGGGTTGGTTCGTTCACGAAACCAACCGGGCCTTCGGAGCGGAAACGCTCATATCTTGAGCTACGGACGTCCGATTGATGTGCCGTCAGCCGTGTTGTGTTCCTCTTAGTGAGACGGATCTTTTGGCATACTCCGCCCGAGGTTTGGACGCAGGTAGAGTACAGTCGGGTTGGTTTTGCCTTAAAAACCAACCGGGCCCCGGGGACGAAAATGCCAATAACTCTCAGACCGGGCGTCCGATCGACGCGCCGTCTGTTGCGTTGAGTTCCTGTTGACGATACGGAACTTTTGGATACATCAACTCTGGACTTTGTGACAGTTGATGTATCAGCCTCTCGGCTCGTGGAGCGGACCCTCCGAACAAGCTTGCTGTGTGCGGGAACCCTAGTGCTGGTTGCGACTGTTACTGTGACTACTACTGCTGCGACTGTTACTGTGACTACTACTGCTGCTACTGCTACTGTGACTGCGACGACGACAGTACAGAGATCCTGTGTGGATTCGACGACGACGACTACAGCACTCAGCGATCCTACGTGGATCAGTGCTACAGGTCCTATGTGGGCCCGATCCTGTGTGGGTCTGATCCTGTGTGGGTCTTTGCGCTCAGCGGTCCTGTGTGAACCAGCGCCTACAGGTCCTGTGTGGGCCCGATCCTGTGTGGGTCTTTGCGGTGATTATCTACAGGTCCTACGTGGGCCCGATCCTGTGTGGGTCTTTTGCGGGGGTTAGTTACCTATCGATCCTTCGTGGGTCCGACGACTTAGATGGATCAGAGATCATCTTTATCGTCTTTCGAAGAAGTATACCTGTGTGAGCTGAATCCTGCTGCTTTCCTGTGTGGATTGTGTTATGCTATCCTGTGTGGATTACGTTTTGCTTTCCTGTTTGGAATACGTTTACTTTCCTGTGTGGACTGAGTTGTACTTGGGCTCGGAGGTTGGAGCGTATTTGAAATTGATGACTTAGGTATATGTATGGGCATATACCTAAGCAGTGTCGGTTTTTACTTCGTGATTGTTCCTTTCTTCGTGGTTTATCCTTTGTGGATTTGAGAGACCTTCAGGGGTCTCAGGGTCCCTACTGAGTAGCTTATACTCACCCCTGCATGGGCTTTGCCCGCACTACGTTGTGTTGGTTGCAGACGACGGACAGCGTTGACCTTAGCTGAGGCTTGCAGAGCGGGACGGTACCCGGAGGTGGACCACTGGGCGGGACGTGCTCGGAGCGGACAGCGGGACCCGTGGAGTAGAGGAGCTATCTGTACCCACCCTTCAGGTGGGATTTCCAGTGGATAGCTCGGTGTAGCGGCTTTTACTTTTCAGTTGCTGTTTTCCCTTTCGAGTTGTACTTTACTTTCAGTTTGGGTTTGTATTCTGGCCCATTTACTTTTCCGCACTTTCAGTTGTACTCTGCTTTTGCTTAGTGATTACTTTCCGCTTGCTTACTCTGTGGTGTTTGTTTACTTTACAAAGGCAATGCCTTCCCTTTTTACCGGGATTTACGCCTTGGTGCTAGTCGCCAGCCCCTGGCCTATGGAAGGTGGGCTTGGGGTAGTCACGGCACGGACCCCGAGGGCGGGTCGTGACATGAGGTTCGTAGCCCAAGAAAATTCTGGACCAACGACGTGTCCAAATGGCGACAAAATATGAGATTGAAAAATTCAATGGAAATAAATTTTCATTTTGGAAAATGAGGATGCAATCAGTGCTACGGAAGGATAATTGCCTACAGGCGATTGGAGAGAAACCGACAGGTGTGACGAAAGAGAAATGGAGCAACATGGATGGGAATTCTATTGCCAACCTTCATTTGGCTTTAGCAGATGGGGTCCTTTCAAGCATTGCAGAGAAAAAGACGGTGAAATAAATTTGGGATTCTCTAACAAATCTTTACGAGGAAAAATCACTCCACAAAAAAAATTCCTAAAGAGAAGATTATACACTCTTAGAATGGCAGAGTCATCATTAGTGACTTAGCACATCAACACCCTCAATACCCTTTTTTCTAAAATTACGACTTTGGGATATAAAATTGTGGATACTGAACGTGCGGAGATCCTACTCCAGAGTTTTCCAGATTCATATGACCAACTCATAATCAACCTCACTAATAATATCCTTATGGATATGTTGTCCTTCAATGGTGTTGTAGCTGCGGTTCTCGACGAAGAATGTCGGCGCAAGAACAAGGAAGACAGACAAACGACTTCACACCAAGTGGAAGCTCTATTGATGGAAAGAGGAAGAATGATGGAGCGTGGTTTCGGTGGGATCCAGAATCATGGCAGGTCTAAATCAAGGAGCAAGAAGAAAACGTCAAATGCTATAATTGTGGTAAGAGGGGGAATGTGAGCAAATACTACTGGAATAAGAAGAGTGGTGATAAGAAATCTCAAGGAAAAGTGGCGAGTACATCGGGAAATGGCGACGTACTAGTCAGCGATGTGGCGACGACTATTGAAGGAAGAAATCACCTCGATGATGCATGGATTATCGACTCAGAAGAAACATGGCACATGAAGTCTAGATGGGAATGGTTTGACTAATATGAAACCATCCCGGAAGGACTTGTGTACATGGGAAACGATCATACATTGAAGATCGTTAGAGTCGGAACCATCAAATTGAAGATGCATGATAACATAGTTCGAACCATCAAAGGACTACGCCATGTGGAGGGCCTCAAGAAGAACATCTTGTCCTTGGGACAATTTGATGATATCGGATGCAAGACTCACACCGAGAATGGAGTGATGAGAATTGTGAAGGGCACTCTTTTGGTAATGAAGGCGAAGAAGATTACAAAGAACCTATACGTGCTTATGGGTGAAACGTACAAATAGGCGGAGATAGTTATTTCATCAACTACCTCGACAGAAGCATTGACAATGTTATGGCATCGGAATCTTGGTCATATGTCAAAATGAGGCCTGAAGATTCTTGCAGATCAGAAGTTTCTTCCGGGGCTGACAAAGGTATCCTTACCATTTTGTGAGCATTGTGTTTTGAGAAAGCAATACAGGTTAATGTGAGGGACATCAGCAGCAAGAAGTCAGGAGATCTTGGAGTTGATCCATTCTGATGTTTGGAAAGCACCAGTTATATCCCTAGGAGGAGAAAGGTACTTTGTATCTTTCATTGATGATTATTCCAGGAGATGTTGGGTGTTTCCACTGAAAATGAAATCAGATGTTTTTCAAGTCTTAAAAACATTCAAAGCGCAAAAGGAGCTTGAATTGGAATAGAAGATCAAGTGTCTGAGGACTGACAATAGTGGATAATATACAAGTGAGGAGTTTGATTCTTTTTGTCAACAGGAAGGCATTAAGAGACAGTTCACGGTGGCGTACACTCCTTAGCAGAATGGAGTGGCAGACCGGATGAATAGAACCCTGTTGGACAGAACAAGGGCGATGTTGAAGACTTCAGGAGTCAACAAGACATTCTGGGTGGAAGCAGTAAATACCACCTGTTTTGTGATCAATCGATCCCCTTCGATGGAAATTGATCTCAAGACACTGATGGAAATGTGGACTGGTAAACCCTCTGATTATTCTAATTTGCATACTTTTGGAATTCCTATATATGCACTGCTTCATGACTAGGAAAGATTGAAGTTGGACTCAAAATCCATAGAATGTATCTTCTTGGGATACACTGATGGTGTGAAGGGGTATCGTTTGTGGGATCCCACTGCCCATAAATTTATCATCAACAGAGATGTCATTTTTGCAGAAGACAAGCTGCAAATAACAACTGATCAAGACATGGAGAAGAAGAATACAGAAACTACAATAGTCAGGGTGAAGGAAGAAACAAAGGAAGAACCAGTTTCCTATGAGGCATTACTAGAGCATGATGATCAATTACCGGTTGAGTATGGACCACGACAGTCAACTCGGGAGAAAAGAACACCAGTATGGCACTCAGACTATGTCATTGAGAGAAATATTGTGTATTTCTTATTGACAAAGTATGGAGAGACATCTTCTTTTGTGGAGGAGACCCAGAGTCCAGATGTATCCTCATGGATGGCGGCAATGCAGGAGGAACTTGAAGCCCTGCACAAGAACAATACTTGGGATCTTGTTCCATTACCTCATGGAAGGAAGGCCATCGGGAATAAATGGGTCTACAAGATCAAGAGGGATGAAACAGACCAGGTGGAATGATATCATGCAAGACTGGTGGTCAAAGGATATGCTCAGAAGGAAGGTATTGATTTCAATGAAATATTTTCTCCTGTTGTTAGACTAACGACTATTCGGGTAGTTCTGGCTATGTGTACTGCATACACTCTACATCTAGAGAATCTAGATGTGAAAACAACTTTTCTCCATGGTGATCTTGATGAAGAAATATATATTCTCCAACCAGAAGGTTTTACTGAAAAAGGTAAAGAGAACTTGGTTTGCTGGTTGAAAAAATCTTTGTACGGTCTCAAACAGGTGCCGAGGTGTTGGTACAATAGATTTGATTCCTATATCATAAACCTTGGATACAAGAGACTTAATTCAGATCCTTGTGCATATTTCAAGGGTGTAAATGGCAATGATTTATCATTTTTCTGTTGTATGTGGATGACATGTTGGTTGCAGGCCCCAAAAATGATCAAATCCATGAGACGAAGGCACAATTGGCTAGGGAGTTTGATATGATGGACTTGGGACCCGCAAACAAGATTCAGGGGATGCAGATTTACCGAGACAGGAATAATGGAAAGATTTGGCTATCACAGAAGAATTATTTGAGGAAAGTCTTGAAACGCTTAAATATGCAAGACTGTAAGCCAATTTATACCCCTCTTCCCATTAATTCCAAGTTATCCTCTACAATGAGTCCTAGAAGTGAAGTAGAGATGATGGAAATGTCTCGAGTTCCGTATGCATCAGAAGTGGGGAGTTTAATGTTCACTATGGTTTGTACTAGACCAGACATTGCACATGCAGTGGGAGCAATTAGTCAGTACATGGTGAATCTAGGAAGAGAGCATTGGAGCATGGTGAAGAGGATCCAGAGATACATCAAGGAAACCTCAGATGTTGCATTATGTTTTGTAAGATCAAATTTTACTATCACTGGATATGTTAACTCAAATTTTGCAGGTGATTCTGACCGGAGGAAATCCACTATGGGTTATGTGTTTACTCTTGCAGGAGGAGTTGTGAGCTGGATCTCAAAGCTAAAGTCAGTTGTGGCTTTATCCATGACAAAAGCAGAGTACATGGAAGCTACACAAGCTTCCAAAGAGGCGATTTGGAAGAGAAGGTTATTGGAGGATCTCAGGCACAAACATGATCATATTCTATTTTTTTTGACAATCAGAGTGCCTTGCACATTGCAAGGAATCCATCTTTTCATTCCAGGACAAAGCACATTGGCGTACAATACCATTTTGTTCGAGATGTGGTGGAGGAAGGAAGTGTAGACATGAAGAAAATTCACACTAAATAAAATCTGGTAGATTTCCTGACAAAGGCGATTAATTCTGAAAAGTTCAGATGGTGCAGATCTTCAAGTGGCCTTGTAGATACATGAGCAGCAGTTTGGGCAGATAGAAAGGATGTGTGGAGATGTGATTGACACTTAATCAAATTTCCAAGTGGGAGATATGTTGGAAGACGCCGAGAGAGATTAATGATGGTCACCACATTCATTACATTTAATGAATTTGACACCAAACAATTATTTCCCCAATTAATTTGGTAAAAGTCATTTAATTGAGGGAAGACCAAAGGGTGTGAAGAAAGGCTATAAAAAGGGATCTCCTCCTGGACTTTTCATCATCAGATTCAGAAGCAACACATCTTCATCCCGGAGTGCAGTATTTTGTGAGGCATTTTTCCATATTTTACAAGAGAGAATTTCTTGAGTGTTTTCTCCTTGTAATTGAGAGAGAATTTGTACCCATATTTTACCATAGCGAAATCCTTCTATTTGCCCGTGGTTTTTTACCCCTTTCATTTGGGGGTTTTTCAACGTTACATCTTGTGTTCACTTTAATTCCGCACTTTTGCACTTTATTTTTAATCTTGCAATTATCGTTGTATCAAAGGACCTGTCATTTACGATCCTAACATTTCAGTGGTTCAAAGAACACAACATAAAATACATAGGAACTCCTCTATATGAAAGTGAATAAATAAAGAAGGATATGGCAAGAAAAAATAAATGTTACATTACAAGAGGACTATTTTTAATGAGTATGAAAACATACAAGTGATTGTATGTTAAAGCTTATGATATTAGAGTTAGAGAATACGATATCTGATCAGAACATGTAAAACATGGGTGTACGATTTAAATAAATCATTTGTAATGGCATAAAGGAATTTAGAAGTTACAATTTATAGATATTGGAAGTCATGATAATGGTATAATAGAACTTGTGGTTATTCATCATGTTTTTGAACCAAATCAGTATACACCTTATGATTCATTACTCTCTTTCTCAATTATTTAGATGTCTTTTGATGTTGCAATTCTATCCGAATTATTCATGATGGTTTATCAGTTTTTTGTTCATCGTTATATTTCAATAAAGCTAATGGAAGTGTCTATGAAGACTTTGGTGAATAATTGAATGAATTATTCATTAGAGGCATCAATCGTTGAATATGGTATCAAAATAAAATATTTTTGATTTGTTCAAATGGAAAATATATTATGATGGAAAATATATTTCAATTCCTGATATTTAAATCTTGGAGAATATGACATTGTGAAGTTGGAATCTATGACCATAAACAATAGAATGGAGAATTATTTATAATAGCTTAATAATGAATTTGAATAGTTCATGGTAACTTGATTACAGGAAACATTTCTCGTATTCAAATACAAATATTTGAATTATCAAGGAATAAATTTTTTCTATATTATAGGGATGATTCAAATATATAAATTAAGATTTAAAATGCCGATTGACTTGCTAAAATTATGGAGAATATTGAGGAGTGTTTTGACCAATATTATTCAAATATTTATTGAATTGAAAGACTATAACAACTATTACTAAATTATAGAGGAAATTATGGATATCTTTGACTGTTTTACATTAAATTATCAAAGGAAGGAAGAACTCAGTAAATATATTATTTCTATCTTATATATTTGTTTTTGAAGGATCAAGAAGTGTTACAATATAAAGTAAACCTCAGACGTTCTTAAATATACAATTCTATATACTCATTATTATTGTTGCATCATATTTTATGATTTTGAGAAGGAGAAGAAGAAAAAATAAAATAAAGAGATAAGAAAGAAACATGTTGTACATTGAAGATATTTTCCTATAGCTGTATTCATTGAAGGTCGATTACAACAAGGATTACTTCAGGACTGCTACACTCTGAAGGTTCATTTTTTTAGAGTAAGATATATCTACTTTTAGAATCTATCACACCCACCATCTTTGAATTATTTATCTTGTTAATTTTATTTATGTTAGGATTCCCAGGATGAATCCCGACTTAAAATTTTGGGTTTTTATTTAAAAATGAACATTTTGGCATTGATAGCATTTAGCGGGCCACTGTTGAAGCCGCACGGCCTCACCTGGGTCACCGTGCGATGTCTCCTGGTTCCTCACACACCTGCCCGATTTGCAAATAATGAAATAAAAGGAAATAATAATTATGAAATAACATTTTGTGAGTGGTAAAATAAAAATAAAATAAATTAATAATAATAAATGTGATAAAAATTATAGAGATTATTTTAATGATAATAATAATAATATCGTTTGAGATTATTATTATTATTATTATTATCGATAGAGTTAATAAGATAAATGTTATTAATTTGATACTAATATTATACTAATTAATTTTATTTTTAATATTATATTGATTTACTAGCACTTTATTATTTTATACGGATTTAAAATCATGGTCTGAGTGCGGGCCGAGCCCGATTGAAATATTACATTCTTCTGATAAGTGAATATTTTTGGCTTGGCAGCGCCCGATTCACGGGCGGGGAACGGTCAAAGTCGCACGACTTTTCTCGAGTCACCACGCGGCATGTACGATGTATGGTCAATTCATTATTTAATGAGAGGAATACTGTAGTTAGAGTAAAGTTAAACGATAAGAATAAAATGAATTAAGAATTCTAATAATAATATTAATAATAATAATATTATTATATATCCTTTTTGTTAATTTTTTAATTAATTTATTAGTTGTATGATTAAAATTATTTTTTTAATTGGTATTTTATTAATTTGGTATTATTTTATTTTAAATATAATTAATTAATAGCATTACATATTATTAGGATTTCTATTTATTTATTTTTATTTATTTTAATTTATTTATTTTCCTTTGTGTTAGGGTTTCACCCCCATTCCGGCACCTGCCCCCATTCTTCTTCCCCATGTATCCCCATCGCACTGCGCCTTACCCTCCCAGCCTGCCCCATCCGGTCATACCCCATCCCTCCCGTCCGGCCACGCCCCATCCCTCCCATTCGGCTAGCCCTATGTCGACCTCATCTTCAGGCCGCTCACCCGCCTCCATCGTCATCTTCCAGTAAGCCCAGTCAGTCCACTACCTCCTGGCGATCTTCAATCCAGTGCCACCCTTGCCGCTCCTCCTTCCAGCATCACGCTTCACCTACTCCTGTTCATCCACCTCGCGCCGCCCCCATGGTGCCCTACTCTCTCTCAAACTCACTCAAACCCGCTTCCCTCCTTCTCGGCCTAACGACCGCCGCCCCGCAGCCCTCGATTGAATCTATTTTCTATTTTTTTCTAATTCTTGGGTTTTCTTTGTTGATCAGTGGGTATGGGTTTGTTTAGGGGTCATTTTTGACTCTTGGTTTTGTTCGGATTATTATTTTAGGATCTAATTCAATTCACATGTGGTGTGATTTTGGTGTGATTGGAGATTGGCCCATGTTTTGGGGTTTTATTCATGCGAGGTAAGTAGTTCTGTGCCCTAACACCATTAAATGAATTTAATATGTTTATTTGAATTTATTAATGTGTTCATTGGCTTGATTTTGTGGTAAGGATGATGTTTTTGTCTTGGAATGGTTGGTGTGTTTGTTAGTTTGCAGTGAAATTTTGATTGGGGAAATGATAATGTTTCATGTTGTTTTGGTGAAACGTTTTTAAAATTGGTCTTAGGGAGAATTTGGATGGTGCGAGCTATGTTTTCAAGGGTATTTGAGATGTGTATGTGTTAAAATGTGGTTTTCCAATGACTATAAAATCATTTTGGATGTGTCAACCTTGTTTTTCAATTGTGTAACAATTTATTAGATTGTGTTAGTTATGTGAATTATATATTGGCAAGGTTGTGATGGGAATTTGAATTTTTTAGAACCATTTTTACCTGAAATGGGGTGAGGTTTTGATAAAAAATCTCATTTTGTCGCTGGTTAGTGCTTTATAGGTTGTGCGAAATACGTTTCCAAGGTCTTTGAGGTGTGTGTATTTAACTAGAGATTTAAAAAAAATGAATCACCTTTGGTGTGTTTTCCTTTTCGTGTACTTTTGAAACTAAATTTAAAATTTTTTGAATCATGGAAGACATGTTTTGGGATGGTTACCTTGCGTGTTTGGTTTTAAGGTGACTTCTCTATATGGATTCAAGTGTTTCTTTTTGGTGTAAAGTCTTATTAGTTTTTCTTGAAATGATTTAATAAATATTTTAAATGATTTATTAATTTATTTAGATGGTAAGGAAGTGGTATTTTGAGAGAGTTGAATATGCGTTTGTTTTTAAAGTAGTATATTTATATAAAATGAGACATGTTTCTTAGTGTAAACCCTATTTGCGTCACTTGGTGGTGGTTTATTGTGTCGGCCCTTGTTGCGTTATTTAATATTGTTTTCAAAGTTGTACAAATTGACTGTTTCCTTTGAGTGTTTCCAAATGGGGATTTGTGAAATGAATAATTATCAACAAATGTATTTTGGAAAATTGTTTTTGTGTGCATGTGTTTTTGACATGATGTTTTGGAATTCATGTGGTGGCTTGTGTGTGTAATGTCTTGATTGTTCTATGATATGAGAATGTGATATGCTATGTGGATAAGGAACTTTATTGAGCACAAGGGAAACCCTGGGTACCTAGGTGGGTGGATTAGGACTAGTACGCTAGATGACACGTGAGTGGTTCTTCCCAGTTTGATCTGGTATGATTGACATTACAACACTAACTAAACTTATGTGATGATTGGAGACCACTAGGTTATGGATGAGTTTCCCTATTAGTGGATCTTGCATGAGATTGTTGATTATTTGGATTCCTATGCCACGTTTACAATGAGGTAAAATATCTCTAGCGCACCACACATACTAGATATCATAGAGGATTCACCCGTAGTGCTCTATTATTCATGACATGGCGCCTTCCGTTGTCTTACGGAGGGCCGCCTGAGTATGTGCATGTTCTTTATAAACTTTCTCTTCCATTTTAAGGAAGTATTTTTGAAATGGTTTTTCTTTCAGTTCTCTTTCCTTTTCTCTTTCATCTTTTAAATTTTTCCTTAAAAACAAAGTGTTTTAAAAGTATGGTTTCAAATAAGCATGTTAAATTGTATATTAGGTGTTGTGGCATGGAATCATTTTATTGGGTGAAATATTACTAGGCCTTTCACCCACAACCTGCATACACCTTTGGGTGTATGTAGACTTTATTTCTTGTGTTTTCACAGGTTGTGACATCATGCTCAGCGATGGTGGTTTTGGTTGTTGATTGTCTTCTCATGCAGGTTGGTGTTTGTAGCTTGTGGGTGTCTCACCTCTCTAGTTGCTTGGAGGTTTGAGTTAGAGTTTTAGTTTCTTTTGTAGTCATTACTTTTTGGATTTTGGTTCAAGTAGTAAACCTTTAAATGTGGTTTTAGTTTAAGGTCATGTTTGGTTGCCTATTTTCAGTTTTAGTCTATTTATCTTGTCAGTTGTTTTGTGTATATAATTTAGGTAAATTGTTCCCATGTGTTAGTTTTGATACCCGGGCACTTGTACCAGCCCATGGGGATCATGAATGCCCTTCGGGCCTTGCCGAGGACCGGGTCGGGCGCCGGGTTGGATGGCAACCCAGCCTGGTTCATGAAAAAATGGCATCAGAGTAGGTTTTCTCTTTCGGGTCATGTTCCTTTGGGATGGGGGAAGAATATACCAAAGTTATGAGTGTCAGAACTTGACGTTATAGCTACGTGCAAGGTGATTTCCCATCACACCTTGTGGAGGGACTCGAGTTACCAAGGTAAGTTGATATTTGTCTGAGTTTTTGGTCATTTTGGTTGATCTTGTCTAGGGGAAATGAAAATGGAGTAGGGCCAGTGGTCCCAATGAGCTCACAGGGTCTGGAAATCCATGTGGAGATGGGGACATTTTCATAGAAAACTCTTTGTGGAAGTGGCGTGATTGGTGTATGGTCGCCAACCATATGTCCCAGTCACCCACTGACATTGTTATCCTCTTACATCATTCCTCATCTCTTTTTTTTTGAATTCATGGAAATATGGTTTGTAAGTAAAAATGAATTGGTGTTTTAATAATCAGTGGTTGTGTTGTGTGTCCTTGTATTTTGGGAATTTTGGATGTGGGGCGTTTTGAGATGAGAATCCTTTTGGGATGATTTGTGTCTTTAATTTGAATTCTTATTGGTCAGTTGGTGTGAAAGATGGTGGTTTGTGGTTTCTTTTGAAAAATGCTTTGGGAAGCCCCCACAGTGGTTCCCCATGCATGTTTTTTGGTCACTTGTGATATTTCTTGTCCATTGGACCAGTTTGATTGGGTCAATGGTTTTCTTTCTCGACAATTACATGCCCCCTATAGAGCATTAACATGCGATTGAAGTGCGACCATGGGAAATTCGTCACTGGGCAGACCTCCAGTTGATCGAAAAACTCTCTTATTGAATTCTAGGATTGAACCCACTTCTCTTTATATTCAAGTGGATCCTCCCACATTTGGAGGGTGACCTAGGAGGGGTTGAATGAAACTTGGGTTTACTTTATTCATTTGATAGTTGAGGGTAAAGTTTGACCTCGTTAAGTTGAAAGTCTTGTTTGGAAATGGGGAAGGAGATTCCATAGGGGAATGGTGGAAGCAGCCTTGAGTTGTCAGTGCGGGCTTCTCTTCTAAATGACCAATGGCCCTTCATTGGTTTTGTTTAATAAAGGGTATGTTTTAGGCCACTAGTGTGTCATACCCAATTACATGGGGATGCTATAATCGATTGTAGGAATCACGTGTTTTTTAAGAATAAATTTTAAGTCCTCCGTATAATATTTATCTCAATAGCAATTGTCATGTTCGGTGAAAATTTACGGTGTTGTGTTCTAATTCAGTGTGGAAAATGGTGATTCACATGCACCATTTTAGCTCAGGTGTTGGTAAATGTTTCATGTGGGATCAGTTGGATTTCGTGATGTGTTTTTTTTTGCTGGTGTTGTCTCGGTTGTGGTGTGGTTGTGTTTGACACCAAAAGTAGAAGCTCCGTTAGGGAGTCTTCGATACCTCACTGCGAGGCAGGACATGCTTCAAACATCAGGGCTCTAGCCATAGTCCTTGGAGTGAAGTTGGCGCGTGTTCAGGAACTCAGGGAGTGTATGGGACCCCCAACCTTATTTCTATCATCGGTATTGAAGATGAAGGGGGTTTAAAAATTTTCATGTGGTTCCATTTTGAACGAACCGTTTGGGTGAATGGGGTTTCTGGTGGCTATGAGGAGGTGTGGTCATCTTGTAACCTTAATTTCCCAGAGGTGGTGTCTCACTGAATGTAATTTCTTTAAGGGGTCCTTATGGGTTCTATTGGGTAAATTGGTCGAAAAGTTGAATACTGACCATCTAGGGATGTAGAGATGTTGTTCTTTCTGCGTTCATGGTTTTGACGCCCCGGTAGTTGGGCCCCTCCCTCCCCGCCCCGTGTGGTGGGCTATTTGGTCATTTTCGGGAAATGTTTTAAAAAGTTTTTTATCTTCGTTCAGTTCCATTGGAAGGGAGATCCATTGTGGGTCTCACACAAAGGTCTATGGAATAAATCGGTGTTGGCCTTTCCATAATGGTGGAGATTCCACCCGGACCTCCCCGTGTCAGTTTTCCATACTCGCCTTGGGTGTGGGTAGGTTCTTAATGATGGGGAGCCCCTTCGGGATTCCCCATGATGACCTTTTGGTTATGTTACTTTCCTTGATCAATCAACTGGAGGTGTTCTAGTTCTTCGGGGAGGACGACACAGATCAGAAATTATTTTTATGAGGTTTTAGATTTTTCTATTTTAGTCACCTTCTGTGAGAATGGTGCATTTGTCTCTTTCCACTTGTTTTTATAGGGATCCTATTTCAACCTTAAGGGGGTGTCGTTTTCTACCATGGTTCTAAACCTTAGTTGTCTCTTTCCAGGGGTGAAATGATTTATAGTGGGGAGAATTGTCACACCCACAATTTTTGAATTATTTATCTTATTAATTTTCATTGTGTCAGGTAGTTTGGGATGAATCCCGACTTATATTTTTGGGTTCTTATTTAAAAAATTAACATTTTGGCCTTGATAGCGTTCAACGCGCCACTATTGAAGCCACACGTCCTCACATGGGTTACTGTGTGACCTCGTCTGGTTCCCCACAAGCTTTCCCGTTGTGAAACTAATTAAATAAAAGGAATTAATAATTAAGAAATAACATTATGTGAGTGAAAAAATAAAAATAAAATAAAATAAGAATAAGAAGTGTGATAAAAATTCAAGAGATTATTTTAATGACAATAATAATAATATCATTTGATAATGTTATTACTATTATTATTATTATCAATAGAATTAATAATATAAGTTTTATTAAGTTGATACTAATATTATAATAATTTATATTATTACTAATATTATATTAAGTTACTAGAACTTTATTATTTTATACAGCTTTAAAATCTTGGTTGGAGTGCGGTCCAGGCCTGATTGAAATCTTAATTTCTGCATATAAGTGAATATTTTGGGCTTGGCAGCATCCGACGCATTTGTGGGGAACAGTCGAAGCAGCGCGACTTTTCCCGAGTCACCACAGGACATGTTCGGTGTATGGTTAACTCATTATTTAATGATACAGATATGATAGTTAGCGCAAAATAAAATGATAAGAATAAAATGAATTAAGATTTATTATAATAATAACAATAATAAGATTATTATTTTTATTATTATCCTTTTTGTTAATTTTTTTATTAGGTTATTAGTGTTATGATTGAAATTATTTTTTTAAATTGTTATTTTTTAAAGTTATTATTAATTTTATTATAATTATGATTAATTAATATCATTACATATTATTAGGGATCCTTTTTATTTATTTTTATTTATATATATTTTTTCCTTTGTGTTAGGGTTTCACTCCCATTCTGGAACCTCCCCCCATTCTTCTTACCCCTGGATTCCCATCGCGCTGTGCCTTACCCTCCCAGCCAGCCCTGTCTGGTCGTGCCCCATCCCTCCCGTTCGGTCGCACCCCATCCCTCTCGTCCGGTAAGCCCTGCGTCGGCCTTGTCTCCAAGTTTCTCACCTGCCTCCATCCTCCTCTTCCAGCAAGCCCCGTCAGTCCACTACCTCTCGACGATATTTAAGTTAGCACCGCCCCTACCTCTCCTATTGACATCACCATGCCACACCGGATCCAGGTCGGCCGCCTCACACCGCCCCCTTGGGGCACTACTCCCTCTCCAGCCCACTCAGACCCACTGCCCTCCAGCTAGGCCCGACGACTACCACCACGCAACCCTCGGTTGAATCTCTTTCCTATTTTTTCTTCTTTTTCTCGGGTTTTCTTGGTGTTTTAGTGGGTATGGGTTCATTTTGGGGTCATTTTTTACTCTTGGTTTTTTTCTAATTATAATTTTACGATCCAATTCAATCCGCATGTGGTGCACTTTTGGTGCGATTGGAGATTCTCCCAAGTTTTGGGGTTTTCTTCATGTGAGGCAAGTCGTTCTATGCCCTAACACCATTAGATTAATTTAATATGCTTATTTGAATTTATTAATGTGTTCCTTGACTTGATTTTGTGGTGATAATGATGATTTTGTTTTGGAATGGTTGGTGTGTTTTTTAGTTAGCTGTGAAATTTTGATTGAGTAAATGATACTATTTCATGTTTTTTTGGTGAAACGTTTTTAAAATTGGTCTTATAGATCATTTGGATGGTGAGATGTATGTTTTCAAGGGTATTTGAGATGTGTGTGTGTTAAAATGTGGTTTTCGAATGAGTAGAAAATCATTTTGGATTTACTGAACTTGTTTTTCAATTGTGTAACAATTTAGTTGATTGTGTTAGTTATGTGAATTGTATCTTGGGAGGTTTTTGATGGGTACTTTATATTATTTTAGAACCATTTTTTACATGAAATGGGGTGTGGTTTTGATATAAAATCCCATTGCATCACTGGGTAGTGCTTTATAGGTTGTGTGAAATACGTTTCCAAGGTCTTTGAGGTGTGTGTATTTAACTGGAGATTTTAAAAAATAAAATGAATCACCTTTGGTGTGTTTTCCTTGTTGTGTACTTTTGAGACTGAATTTAAAATTGTTTAAATCATGAAAAACATATTTTTATATGGTTACCTTGTGTATTTGGTGTTATGATGACGTCTATATATGGAGTCAAGTGTTTAATTTTTATGTAAAGTATTCTTACTTTTTCTTGAATGATTTATCAAATAGTTTAAATGATTTATTAATTTATTTAGATGGTGCGGAAGTGGTATTTTGAGAGAGTTGAATATGTGTTTGTTTTTAAATTAGTATGTTTATATAAAATCATACATGTTTCTTTGTTGAAACCCTATTTGCGTCACATGGTGGTGTTTTATTGTGTCGACCCTTGTTGTGTTATTTAATATTGTTTTCTAAGTTATGAAAATTTATTATTTCCTTTGAGTGCTTTCAAACGGGGATTTGTGAAATGATTATGTATCGACAAATGTATTTTGGAAATGTGTTTTGGTGTGCATGAGTTTTTGAAATGATGTTTGGGTATGAATGTGGTGAATTTTGTGTGTAATGTCTTGTTTGGTCTGTGATATAAGATAGAGATATACTATGTGGATATGTAACATGATTGAGAATAAGGCAAACCCCGGGTACCTAGGTGGGCAGATTAGGACTAGTACACTAGATGACGCGTGAGTGGTTCGTCCTGGTTTGAACTGGCAGGATTGACTTCACGACACTAACTAAACTTTTGTGATTATTTGAGACCACTAGGTTATGGATGTGTTTCCCTAATAGTGGATCGTGCACGAGAGCATTGATTATTGTGGTTCCTATGCCACATTTACACCAAGGTATGATGTCTCTAACACACCAAACATACTTGCTACTTTAGAGGATTCAACCATAGTGATCTACTATTCATGATGTGGTGCCTTCCTTCGGCTTATGGAGGACCTCTTGAGTATGTGCACGTTATTTATAAATTTTCTCTTCCATTTTAAGGTAGTATTTGTGAAATGGTTTTTCTTTTATTTCTCTTTCCTTTTCATTTTAAGCTTTCAAATTTTTTCCTAAAAAACAATGTATTTTAAAAGTATTGTTTCAAATAAGGATGTTAAATTATCTCTTAGGTGTCGTGGCATGGAATATTTTTATTGGGTTACATATTAGTGGGCCTTTATCTCACACCCTGCATACACATTTGGGTATATATAGACCATATTTCTTGTGTTTTCCCAGGTTGTGACATTGTGCTTAGCGATGGTAGTTCAGGTTGTTGATGGTTTTATCATGCATGTTGGTGGTTGTAGCTAGTGGGTGTCACACCTCTATTGTATCTTGGAGGTTTGAGTTAGAGTTTTAGTTTCTTTTTTAGTCATTAATTTTTTTATGTTGGTTCAAGTTCTAAACCTTTAAATCTGGTTTTAGTTTATGGCCCTGTTTGGTTGTCTATTTTTAGTTTTAGTTTATCTATCTTGTCAGTTTTTTTGTGTATATGATTTCGGTTAAATCATTCCCATGTGTTTTTTTTGATACTCAGGAACTTGTTCCAGCCCGTGGGGATCGGGAATGCCATTCAGGCCATGCTGTGAACCAGTTCGGGCACTGGGTCAGATGGTGACCCAGCCTGGTTCATAGTTACAACGATATTCTTGTATTTTTTTCAATTCTATATATCCTCTATATCTATATAAGTGTCTCTAGTTGAATAATTTTTAAATATGTAGACCCTTATCATTTAGTATTGGTTGTTCTTGAAAGATAAAGGTAAGAATGAGAATCTAAGATGATAAAATAAAAACAACCCCTAAGAATTTCAATATTAAATAATCCCCTACACTTGTAAAACTCCCTATCCCTTGCATAGATAGGCACAAAAGTGAACTTCCCCCACATGATAGTCATGAGGGGATGGAAAAATAGAAGGAAACTTGTGAAGAAAAATGAATCCATAGTAGAAGAAGCTTCAGCTTTCCTTCTTTTGGGAGATGAGTCCATGTTCCAGTCTAAGCGTCAGGTTCCGGGTTTTTTGAACAACAACTTTATTTATAATTTATAGGAAGAGTTATCGGAAAAAATTGGGATTGTGGGTAAAAAAAATTTATATAATTAAAAGGTTTTAGGTGTTCTTTATTTTGGGATAGGGGGTAGAATAGCACCACTTCAAGTGATAATGTCAAATATATTTTTAATGTTTATTTTTATTTCAATAGTCTCCATGGCGCGTTAAATCTTACTGAGAGAGTTCGATCCTATAGAGTACACCATTGTGTGGTCTCTATTTTTCGGTTTTTATATCTTTGTACTTGTTTTAGATCATGTATATATATATAAGTCTTTATATATATATCAATTGTGAAATATAATAAAATATCCATTATAAAAAAGGGTTCTTTTATTAATCATAGAAGAAAATTTCATATTTTTAACCTCATGTTTCACTATGTGAGCGAAGTTCTTCTACAATACCGCTTGTTCTTTTCAGTATTCAACCTACTCTTACTGCTCATGTTCCCACACCATCTAGAGTATAGTGTTGATCTAATTGGGTCGTTGGTCCTCATAATCAACCAATGTCTCATTCATCATGGTTCCTCAGACACTAGGGGGCATCCTCTTGCATTAGTGGTATCCAACCACACACACCTCATTGAAAAGTGTCTAATAGAGCTCCACTCATGTGAGAGGTTATCCAATGGTTCTATATTTCATAAAAGTTAGATTGATAGGTTAGACTAATTAGTAGGACCCTTTCTCCAAAGGCCCCCTTTGAGAGGGCTACATTCTATATATATGGAAGGTAAACTGAATCAGAATTTCAGGAGAAAATTAAAGAAAAAAGAAGTAAAAGAAGATTAGGAGAATGGAGAATGAAATAGAACTTGAGATGCATTGATTCTCCCCACCCCAATCCACAAGGATGATCCCACTAAAATACCATATTCATACCCCTCACTAACTAGTCCCCCTATTTAACAGCCCTTGCGTCCCACTTATCTACTCACATGGGACCCTCCAAACAAATATTCAAAAAACTTGTTATGGTCGACTATATGCTTCCAAGAAAAAATGGCCCGAAGGCCTTCTTTTATTTGATTTTTGGATAATCCCCCATTTAATGGTTGAAGGGGAACCATTACATGACACATAGGCCCAAGTCACAAGGACCATAAACGACTCAATACATTCCCTCAAAGGCCTGAGACCTGACACACCAAAACAGTCTCTCCCCAATATTTGCATCTTGAAGGTTCCTAGCTCCCCACCTCACATGATGTGTTCTTGTTTCTATCAATTTTTTATATATTTTTTACAAGTTTATATTTCCTTTTTTTTGTTAAACTACAATTTTCAAATGTTTTTAAAATATTTATATTTTAATTTATTATATGTTTTTGAAAAGTTTTAATGATCCTATGATGTCATGCTCTCTATTTTATGATCAAATATGTTTATTCATGATACATTCTTATTTATGATATCATGCTATGACTTTTGATTAAAATATTATGTCTATCCATCATGTCTATTCACTTATTGAACTTTATAACTCATGAATTTATTTTATGTATTCTTCAGGTTATTCTATGAAGTTGTAAGAGCTCAAAGGGATTTAGGATCTCGTTAAGGAGGATAAAATAAAAATGTTATGTTTGGTTTCATATTGATGTATTATGTACCTATTATTCTTAAGAAACTAGGTTTTTCGATCCTTTGATTATATTTAATGGAAATGTATATTAAAAATCATATAATAATATGTATAAAAGGCTTTGGTCACTATAATGTGAGCCACATTGATCATAATAAATCATTCCATCAATAACTTGAGGAGAATAAATAAAATGTTTCATATAAAAACATTGAGTACATAAATGTTTAAAGAATTAACATTACGTCATTCTTAACCCATGAAAAGGGAATATGGGTTTCATATATATAAATCCCCGGTCAATAAATTATCATTACATATAGGTGAATACTCCTGGGCAAGGAATGATTTTGGGTATTAACAATATAAGAATATTTCAGGAAAAAGAGAGAAATTCAAGAAATGAATTAGGTAGCATGATGGTATATGTGGATTAAGTAAAGAACATAATGGGTGGGAAAAAAGGACTCCCATTTATAAAACAATATTTTGGTAGTAAAGAGATAATAAAAAGGGTATGAAAATAAATTAATACAACATTTATAAAACATATCACAAAAGAGTCATTTTAACGGAAAATAGAAAGTGGAGAATTCTCTTACCTTGAAGAGTTTCTTCCTAAAACATAGGATGACACCTCAAGACCTTTAAGACGCCATATAGGGACTCTTTGGGAGGCATAATGACAAAAAAATCATGGATAATGGATTTGGAGTGTAGATGAATAAAATTGGTGGGTATTTATAATAAAAGTTGAGAATTGTATAATAATTTCTAAATATAGGTGTTAGAATTATAGGTTGTGGAAAAAATGAATGGTTTACTCATGGCTTTTGATCATGATTTTGGTAATCTAAATCATGTTTTATAATATTTAAATACATTATAACTGATATCCATTTTTTATATTACTTTGGACATAGTAAAGTAAATTTTCCACAAAATTTTATTTTTAAAATCATAATTTCAATTTTAAACTTTGTAATGTATTCTATAGGTTTTGAAATCTAAAATAATTAATTATTATTATATATATACACATATATAAAGTCATAAAACATATTAAAAACAAAGAAATGCATTATTACTATTCACTAAAAAGTAAAGTATTTTAGAATATTCACAAAATTTCCTCCCAAACTAATTTCATCATGCTAATTTAAAATATTATGTTTATTTTATCAAAATAATTCACTAAATATTTGAATTTTAAATTTTAAATAAAAAACATTATTTATTGAAAAAGAACATTTTTTACGACATAGTAAACTTTCTCACACATAGGAAAATTTCCTAGGATATTATAAAATTATATTACCATTTATATTTAAATAAATTTATTTAAAATACTAATTTATGAAAATAATTTTATATTTAGAATTATTAATTTTATTATAAAGAACAAGATTTTATGAAAATACCAATAGTTTTTATTTAAGTACGTAGTAATTTCCACTAGCTTGAACTTCTCTCGTAGGTGATTTTATTCAAACCTCGCTTGTTGAAGCTCTCACTAAAAAAATGGTCACGTTAGGCGGGGTTATTTTTGACATTATAAGGGGTTATAACCCCCTCTAAAGACATTTGTGGTAGTTGTGAGGAACCGCCACTTATGTGGTCGCCTACTTCCATTAGTGGCGGTTTTTGAGTAAGCGCTGGTAAAGTCATGATGACTTTAGTAGCGGTTACATTATAGGGGGTTCAAACCCCATCTAATGTTGAAATATATCCACCATCTATACAGACCACCACTAGTTAAAAGGGTTTAGGGGCGGTTTGAACCACCCCTAATAAGGGGTTACTTTAGGGGTCATTTTTTCAACCACCCCTAATGTTTTTTTCAAATTTTTTATAGTACCCATCCCGCCCTCCCTCACATCACCTCATTCCCCTCCCCTCCCCTCCCCTCTGGTTCTCCCCATCCCTCCCTCTCTATCCCTCTCTCTGGTTCACCCCTACCTCCCCCCCCATCCGGTTCCCCCTCCCGCCCCCACCTCCAATTCTTTTGCCCCCTGTCTCTCCTCCCCCCCAATTCCCACGCCCGTGCCCACCTCCTCCCACCTCCAATTCACACACCTCACACACCAGTATAAAAATAGAACCTGCAAGGAATCGAACCCTGAACCACCAAAAAGAGGCTTCTTCTGAAATCCCCCATCAAACAATTATGGAAAACAACATTTGATATATTGGTTACACATGATTTTATTTATATATATTTGACTATTTATTATAATAAATACTATTAGAATCATATATTTACATAAATTTAAATAAAAATATATATATTATATACTATATTTATATGCAATTATATATAATTTATATTATAAATTTCAATATCACCTAAATATATTACGCAAGTATATATGCATATATTGAACTTATGTGTGTGTTTGTGTGTGATAATAATAATAATATTAATTATTATTAATCTTATTACATCTATTTTTTAATCTATAAAAATTATATGTTGCTTTTATAAATACTATACATTTATATTATGATTTATATCAAATATATATTATATTAAATAAATTTGTATTATATATTTATCTAAATTATTTTTATACTTAAATACTTATTTATATTATATATATATATAAAGAATATATATATACATATATATATTTACCTAATATATTTATATAATATATTTAAAAACATATTTATATAATGAATTTTATTACATATATTGAATATTATTTATATTAAAAAATATATTTATTTTTAAAAACTATATTATATTATATAAAATTATTCTTATTACTTCTATTTTTTAATCTATAAAAATTATATGTCTCTTTTATAAATACTATACATTTATTTTGTGATTTATATGAAATATATATTATATTAAATACATTTTTATTATATATTTATCTAAATTATTTATACACTTAAATACATATTTATATATTATATATATACATATATATTTACCTAATATATTTATATACAATCCTTAAAAATATATTTATATAATGTCTTTAAATACAAATATTTATTATTATTTATATTAAAAAATATATTTATTTTCATAAAATGTATAATATTATATAAATTTTTTATATTATTATTATTATATGAAATACAATATATACAAATATTAATATTATATGTAATTGATATTATATTATATGTAATGAATATTATATTATATATAATTAGTATGTATATTATCTATAATCAATATTTTATAAAATATAATTTTATAATATATTTAATTAATATGTATACTATATACAATCAATGTTATAGGAAATAAAATTTATAGAAAAATATACTTAATATTATATAAAATAAAATTTATAAAAATATTTATATAATGTATTTCAATAAATATATTTATTATTTTGTATATTAATATTTATTACTATTTCAATGAATATACAATAATATAAATTTATTTGTGTAAATTCTATTTCATATAAAATTAGTTATATATAATATAAAGGCATAAACCAATTATATAAAAATATATTTATTATTATTATAATATAATTTATAAAAACAACAAGCTTTTATTTTTATATGATATATTTTTTAGATAAATTAATTTATCTATATATTTATATAATATGTTTATGCTTTTATATTATAAATAATTAATATTATATAAAATAAAATTTATACAAATAAATATATATTAATTTACATAATATTATACAACTATATTTATGTATACATATATATAAAATTAAATACAATCATATAAATATTTTATATAATTTGTTTATATAATGCATTTAAATACATTTATATATTGTGTTTTATTTATATATATATGTATATATATATTAGAAGTTTATTTTTTTTAAACAGTATGGTTCACAACCTCTTTAATCTCTTAAATTATAGGGGGGGGGGGGGGTTGAACCCCCTCTAACATAGAGACATTAGAGGGGGATTTTAAACCCCTTATAAATTAATTACATTTGAGGGGATTTTAAACCCCCTCTAATTTGAATACATTAGATGGAGTTTTCACTCCCTCTATTTTAAAGAAATTAATGGGGGTTTTTAACCCCCAATAATTTAAAAAATTAGAGGGGGGTTTTGAACCCCTCTAATTTAAGTCTTTAGAGGGAGTTTTGACCCCCCTCTAATTTAAGACATTAGATGGGGTTTTAAACCCCCTCTAAAATCCAACAAGTTATTAAAAAAATAATTTTAAAAAATTAGACGGGGTTCAAACCCCCCTCTAATTTAAGAAATTAAGGGGATCCATAACCCCCTCTAAATTCGATGATTATCAAGGTTTGTATATAATCCATTTTTTATTTTTAAAGAAAACAAATTTAGTGGGGGGTTTATAACCCCCCTCTAAATTCAAGGATTTGTGTGGGTTGTGCAGATCCCCCTCTAATTATACAAAAAATTGAATTAGAGGGGGTTGTGCATAACCCCTTCTAAATAACCCCCTCTAAGGTACTTTTTTTTGTAGTCCCTGCTTGAACTTGATCAAAGGAGAATACTAATGATGCTACCTCCCTCAAAAGTTCTGAAAAATGGACTTCAAAAGACTTGAATAATAGTTGAGTTCATTGTTTCTCATTTCTGAATCAATTATCAGTTTTCATTACCCTTTATAAACAATAATTCTAATCGAAATATTATTACCGGCAGTCATAATACCCAATATTTTTATTGATCAACGATCATATAGAAAATGACGAACCCCATTGTGTGGTCATTGTTTTTTGGTTTTTATATCTTTGTACTAGGTTTAGCTATTATAATTGGTATTATTACATGACATGTATGTATATATTTATAATAGTCTTTTTATATAGTTCCATTGTGCAATATAATAAAATAGTCATTATGAAAATAGTTCTTCTGTTAATCATAAAAGAAATTTTCAAATCATTACACACTGTGTTTGACTATGTGAGTGAAGTCCTTCCATAATTCCTCTTGTTATTTCCGGAATTCAACCTAATCTTACTGATCATGTTCCCACACTAGTCGGTTTTGTGTGAGCATAGAGTTGATCTGCTCGGGTCATTGTTCCACTTCATCAACAAACATCTCATTGATCATGGTTCCTTAGAAACCAATGGGCCTCCTCCTACATTAGTGTTATCTGACCATGCACTCCTCATTGCAAAGTATCTTGAAGTTAGTTTGTTAAGTCAAAAAAATTAGTTGGGCCATTACTTTAAATTACCTCTTAGAAAAAGATGTAAGAATAGAGGATAATGGATAATGAAGGAGAGCTCAAGATGAATTGATACTCCCACCCCAAGATACAAGGTTCATCCCAATAAAATACTCTCTTCATACCCCTCACTAACTAGTCACCCATGTTTAATACCCCTTGACTCCCGCTTATTTACTCACATGAAACCCTCCCTAATAACTATGTGAATAAAAATTGGTTGGCTATATACTTTTAAGGTTGTAATAAACTCATGCGATGTATTCTTCATTTGTGATGATGTGTTCTAGTTTATAAATTTATTATATGTTAGAAAAGTTTTTCTTTACTTTATTTTGGTTAATCTGAAACTTTCAAATGTTTTTGAAAATTTTATCTTTCAATTTATTATATGTTTTTGGAAATTTGTGTTCTCAAGAATGAAATACCAATGTCACGAATAGTCTCATTGAAAAATCCAACAGGGAAAAACCAACACAGGGAGAGTGTCATAATTCTATCACTCAGTCATAATTAGGATGCAGATACAAAACTAATTTCAATTGAATGATACTAAACTAATTTCAATGGTAACCATATCCAAAAAAATTATTTTCCCCTAAGATTCAATGGTAATAACTAAAAATCTGAAATGAAAACCTACATTCTATGTTTCAGTAGGATACTTCAACTAATGAATTCAATCCTTTGAATTTTCAATGAAATTATTTCATTAAAAACAACAATGGGAAATTTATAACAAAATCACTAACCTTTGTAAATTGTTGATCAAACAACACCCTTGAAACACAAGAGAAAGTATTGGAAGTGAAAATGAAATGATATCTAATGAGAGATATTTTGTGCACCACTAACTGGGATTTATTATGTGGGAAATGTGGGACTTGATGAACCCAACCACTACTTCTAGGCCCACAATCGTAGACTCATAGTGGAGGATGACCATTTTGAGATGGCACCCACCGCCAATGATGGAGGGAAGTGGCTCTTCAATGATGAGTGTTTGCACAAATAAAAAAGAGACATATGGGATATGGACCCTTCAATGACACTAGTTCTAACAACTGGTGCCGCCAATAACCATGAAAAAGACAAACGACAAGAAGTTAGGGTGGAACATGAGTGGGATTTACTTATCGCCTGGGATGAGGTCTCTCGGTCCAATCCCATAGAAGTTGGTAGTGAACACCATGGTCATACCCAACAATATCATAGCCTCCCACACCAACATGTCACTCACCCCATGCGACTTGTTGTCTATCTTTCTTCATGGTTGTCAGCGGAGTCGGTTTCCAAAATTGGAGTCATTGAAGGGTCCCCCGGTCAAATCCCATAGAAGGTGGTAGTGACCACCCTTGTCATACCAAACAATATCACAGCCTCCCTAACCAGCATTTTACTCACCCCATGCGATTTGTTGTCTGCCTTTCTTCATTATTTTCGGTGGATTCGGTTGCCAAAATCGGAGTCAATGAAGGATCCCTCTCCCATATATTTATCCTTCATCCGTAAAAATCACTCTTTTGTGAAAAACAGCTTCCCTCCATTGTCGGTGGTGGGCCCCATCTCAAAACCACCATATTCTACTTTGAGTCTCCCTATTAAATTCTCCATATAGAGGGTCGATATGTCGAGAATCATCTCAATAAAAAGATAAATTTGTGAGAACCTGGATGGGATGACGCGTAGGTAACTTCTCAAGGTCCTTGTGTGGAGACTCCAGAACGACGATGATTGTGAGTTCGTTGACCAACCCAATGACTCGCATCATCAAGTCATCCCTTGATTTTACATTATGGAAAGCAATTACTTTTTACTAAATGTGTAGCTTCTGAGCATTGGCCTTGCACACTAGATCAACGTCGATGCATATAGTCTTGTTAGTGTCACACACTTCCTTAGCACTTTTTTTGACAGCATGTATGGAGATCATCTCCGGCAGGAAACCATGTAGGATGGCTTCCATCACCATCTGATCTTCCTGGAGTTCAACATCATTGGTGTTGATGGAATCCTAGAGTCCGCGTACTTGGAGAATAACCTTCATCATCATGGACCAATTGCTATAATTTATATTCAAGAGGATCAGATATGTCCTTGATCCCCCGACCCCCTCCACCACCTGATGAACCACCAGAGGGTTGGGGTCACCTTCAACCAGGTATCTGAGATGTGTTGATGATGTCTGAGAGTTTCGAGGTGATGAGGGATCGAAGTATGGTATCAGGGATCAAGTCAATATCCCCCTAATATGGGAAAAGAAGCAATGGATGGGTAATATCCCACATTTCCCACATAATAAATCTAGGTTGGTGGTGCACAAAATATCTCTCGTGCTCTAGCATTTCCTTTATCCTTACAATATGTTCTCTTACAATCCATTCTCTTATGAGCTTATCCACGACGTCATAGGATGTTGATGCTCTCATTGTTCCAGACATCCCCCGAGGTCTCCATGTCTCATATCTATTGGCCAATCTTGGCTATGATCATAGTTAGGGTGATGTTTGAAAGGTGTAACAAAATATTAAATCTTGTTGTGTACAAAACACAATCTCCTCAGTGGGAATCCTATAAGAACATGTATCAATGCCATAATTAACCAACATATCCTTGATATTCAGATTCATAGAACCGGCTTCCATGATGTTGATCAACACCGAGCAACATTCCCTGTGTTAGAGGACATCTCTGATGAAGGCTGTGTCGACAGTGAACCAGTTGGACATAATCAAGGACTTCCAGAACACCTCAAATGAAGGTTGTGTTAGTAGTGAACAAGTTAGAATCTGAGGGGAACCCTCCTAAAAAGTCAGATCATTAGTCTTCTACCATCAGAGTAGCACCCCCTATAGAGTTAGGACATGAGTCGTCTACCATCATAGTGGCACCCTCCTGTGGAGTCGGGACATGGGTCCTCAACCATCAGAGTGGCCCCCTCCTATGGATTCCAGACATGGGTCCTCTACCATCAGAGTGACACCATCTTGCAGAGTCCGTGCATGGATCCTCTACCATCAGAGTGACCCTCTAAAAACTTCAGGACATGAGTCATCTACAATCAGAGTGACCCTCTGAAAAATTCAGGGCATGGGTCTTGTAAAAGCAATGATCATGAAGGATCATCATTGAGATCAGAGTGACACCATCATGTTGGGACTTGATGAACCAATCCATTGATTTTGTGCCCATTGAAAGAGGAAGGATGTCAATTAGGACATAGTTCCAAGGGTTCAGTATTGATGCCTTTAGAAGTAGGATCAAAGCGTCAGATGGGTCCCCATCTCTGAAGCTGAACATGGGAATCTACTTGAACAGGGTCCACTCCTCAAGCTTGATCAGATTTGCACCTTCAAGCAGGCATGAGCTCGATCATGATGAAACAGACGCCGATGATCTCATTGTAGCAAACATCCCCAATGGCCTCCTGATCTCAAATGATTAGTCTAATCTTGGATAAGAGCATAGTTGGGGTTCTATTTAGACTGAATGGGGTAAGAAAACCTCAAATATTATTATGTATGTAGCTCGATCTCCTCAGTGGGAAGCCTAGACGTGCATATATTAGTGCCAACATTGACCAACATATACTTGATATTATAATTCATAGTAAAATAGTACTTGATTTTAATCATCACCTAATGGAATTCCATGTGCCAAAATATGTATTGAATGAAGGTTTTGTCAGTAGTGAATTGGTTGTACATAATTGATACCTTTCAGAATGTCATCTCAACCACATCATAGAATTTTCGGGGATGACTATTGTCTTGATACAAATAATGATACTGGTTTATTATCACTAAATACCCCTGCATCAAGAATATGGTTGTTGTGCATGTTATAATCACACACAAAACAGTCTTCTACTTATCTAACCCAATAATTATGAGGATAAGATGATTGTGTACACATTGATAACATACGCGACTGTCATAGTCCCAATGCAGGGGTATTCACTGATAATGAATCAACACCATTATCGGTTGAAAGACAACAACCAGCCCTAAAAAGTCTATGATGTGGTGGAAAGAACATTCTAAAAGGCACCAATTGTGTACAACCAATTCACTACTGACACAGATATCATCCAAAACATCCTCTAGCATAAAATATGTCACCTAATGATGATCAATGTCAAGTAATATTTTACTATGAATCCAAATGTCAAATATATATTGATTAGTATTAGCATTGATATATGCACGTCTAGGTTTTCCACTGAGGAGACTGAGTTACATACACAACAAGACATAAAATTTAATTACACCTTCCATCCTAAAAACCTCCCTAACTACGCTCATATCCAAGATCGAGTTAGAGATGCAAGACAAGGAGACCTAGGTGGTTGTTTGGTGCAACATGAGCATCGATGTTCGACAATATCGTGACTGAGCTCACACCCCTCACAAAAAGTGTGAAGTCAATCAAGTTTGAGGAGTAGACCCTATTCAAACAACCCAAGTTCAGATTCAGTGATGGGGACACGTCTGACACTTCAAGCTTACTATATTATGTTGGTGGGTGGTCGTGTATGTTTATGTATGTTTATATGTTTTTTTATATACATATATTTTTATATTTTTATATATAGATATATATATATATATATATATATTAGGTTTTTGGTGGTACAATTACATTAAACACACACACACACCACACACACAAGTCAGAAAGGTGGGTCATAACCCCCCAAGGGATAACCAACTCATCGAGCCTTATTTATTCAGTACATAACCCGAAAGCCCAATGGGCATGGATCCCATTATGTGTTTGTGTATATGTTAATATTTCTATTAATATTAATATCATCATTTAATTATATTTAATTATGTACATATGTGAATTTATATAAATTTTTGTATGTCTATTTAGATTTATATATATTTAACAGATAGTTATATATATAATTATATTTTCATATGTATGTATTTATAAATTATGAATAAATATATGCATGTATATATATGTATTTAAATATATTTATTTGAAATTATTAATGTATATTAATGTATTTTGTGTTATCACATGTAGGACTTGATGAAGTGGAAAAAGTTTTACAAAATAACCAAGAGGAAGGGGTTTAAATCTCAACCTACACATATATAAATTATAATAAAAAACATCGTTAAATATTTTTTTGAAATATTTTCATAGAATTTAAAAATAGAAATCTTTTGTTAAACATTACAAACTATCATGAAATGATTAAAGAATTTTTTTTTAAAACGTTGCGAAATAATCCATGATAGGGGAATTGATGATGGTTTTGAAAAACTGGTGTGAATCATTTCGTAGCGGTTTAAACCACCACTAAACACCAAAAAATGTCATTAAATTGATTTTTGGCATAATGATACAATGATATGAGCAATGTTAAATCAATTTAAATTTATTGGCCTAATAGTAGTATAAGAAACCTCGAGGGTGGAGTGTGGTTGGGTCTTGGACACGTGATCTAAACATCATTATGTATCTTGTGAGAACAAGAATCACATGAACCTATCTGTTTTACTTGTTCCTACTTTTTCTATTTTCTATAAAGGTAATTGAACTACATTTTCTAAAAAAGAAATCAATCTACACATAGTTAATGGAAGGGGAAAATATTTCAATGTAGCATAGGGTTTATAAAAGGGAAATATGACACAATTGTAAACACATACACTATGATGATTTGAATGGGAAATGGGATAAATGACGTATTTATGGGTGGGGAAAAGATTGATGATCTGGGCATCACTGTGTATCTCACGGTAACAAGAATTAATCTACACATAGTTTAGGAATGGGGGTTTTATCTTGATTGAGTATTAGTGTAGAAATCACAATATGAAATTTCAAAAAAACACACTAGGATGTATTTTATTATAATTCTTGCATAGAAATTGGATATTATTGAATCATAAAACACTAGAATAGTGGGAATGGGTTGATTTTTTTTGTTGTGCCTAAGACAGGAGATCTACATGTCAATTTGTATCCTATGAGAATACGAATCAAACCATATGTAGTTATGAGAGTGGGATGTTTTATCCAATAGTTGGTTCATTGAAGGGAACCCACCATGAATGAGGAAGTCAAAAACTAGTAACTATTACATATACTAGTCACTTATGTGATGGGATTATGTTATATGGAATAGAATAGTCACTTATGTGATGGGATTATACATTTCAAACAATGTTTTATATAATAACATATACAATTTTCCAGCAAACATTAAAAAACAATAATGTTTCATCTTTTGAAGCTCGTGATCCCCTCTAAAAAATGTCCACATATGGTATCAGTTGCCGAAAAAATCAACTCAATATGAGAAGAATATTCTTCCTATATAAGAATAAAATATTATGTTAGTAATCCTATAAAAAATAAATTAAACATTAATATGAAATAATGTATTAATAAAATGTCAATATTTCATAAAAAAGAAACTTTTGGAGTTATACTGGTCACATTATGCATTCTATTGAGGTGAGTTTGATTCTTATATGTCAAAAATGCGTTACGGACCATTAACCTAAAATATCAAGACAATCTGAATGTGTTTGCTCAGTTTTGAGTATGCCACTTGTTCTTTTACTAAAATTAATGTCAATTTTAAATAATGACACATTTGGAGTTATACCAATCACACCATGCATCTTATTGAGGTGTAACTAATTCCTACCGATAAAAAATTATAGATGGATCATTGTCCAAAATCATCAAAACAATCCAAATGCATTTGCGTGGTTTTCAGAATGTCAGTTGTGTTCTTTTACTAAAATTTCATTTCAAAATGAAAACATGCATTATGAGTTATACCGGTTGCATCCTGCATCAGTTTTACGTGATATTGCTTCATAAACATCAAAAATGACTTATGAATCGTTGTCCTAAATTTTAAAGACAATTAGAGAGTGTTTTATTGGTTTTCAATGAGTGATATGATTTGAACAAAAATGTTAATTTTAAATTGATAACGAGAAATTTTAGACATATTGGTCACACCGTGCATCAAAGTGATGTGTAGCTTACTTCTACACATCAAAAATGACTCATGGATCATTTTCCTAAAGTATCAAAACAATCTGAATGCGTTTTATCAGGTTTTAGTATGTCACTAGTTGTTTTTACTTAAATTAATGTCAATTTTAAATAAAAAGAGATGTTTTGAGTTATAACGGTCACACCGTACGCCGTATTGAGGTGAGACTAATTCATACACATCAAAAAATGACTAATATATTTTTAATCTAAAATATAAAAAAAATCTGAATTCTTTTTTTTTTGGTTTTCAGTATGTCAATTATTATTTTTACTTAAATTAATGCCAATTTTAAATGAAAAGAAACACATTGAGTTATATCGGCCACACTATGCATCGTATTTAGGTGTGGTTTATTCCTACATGTCACAAATGACTAATATATCATTTTCTTAAAATATAAAAACAATCCAAATGAGTTTTCTCAGTTTTTAGTGTGTCACTTGTTGTTTTTACTTAAATTAAATTCAATTTTAAATAAAAAGTGATCCTTTGAGTTATACTAGCCTCACCATGTGTCATATTGAGTTACAGTTAATTCCTACACATCAAAAATGACTAATATATCAATTTTATAAAATATAAAAACAATTAGAAGATGTTTTTTTTTGGTTTTTAGTATGTCAGTTGTGTTTTTTTACTAAAATGTCATTTCAAACCGGAAACATTCATGATGAGTCATACAGGCCGCATCGTGCCTTGGTTTTATGTGAGACTGCTTCATACACATCAAAAATGATTTATTAATCATTTTCATAAATTATCAATACAATCAGAGCACATGTTATTGGTTTTCAGCCAGTGACACATTTTGAACTAAAATATAAATTTTAAGCTAATAACGAACACTTTTAGACATACCAGTCACACTATAAATCATATTGAGGCGTGTTTTACTCCTAAAAATCAAAAATTACTCTTGGATTATTTTCATAAAATATCAAAATAGCTTTAATGTATTTTCTCAATTTCCAGAAAGTCATTTGTTGCTTTTACTTAAATTAATGTCAATTTAATATAAAAAGAGACAATTTGAGTTATACCAGACATTCTATTTGTCATATTGTGGTGACGATGATTCTTATACATAAAAAAGGAATAATAAATCGCTTTAATAAAATATCAATGCAATTTGAATGCATTTCCTTGGTTTTTAGTATGTCACTTGTTGTTTTTACTTAAATTAATGTACATTTTAAATAAAAATAGACACTTTGAGTTATACTAGACACATCATGTGTCTTATTGAGGTATGGATAATTCCTACACATCAACAATGACTTATAGATCTTTTTTCTATAGTATCAAAGCAATCTGAATCTATTTGCCCAGTTTTCACTATGTCGGTTTGGTTTTTTTACTAAAATGTCATTTCAAACTAGAAACATGTATTATGAGTCATACCGGTCACATAATATATCGGTTTAACATGATATTACTTCATACAAATAAAAAATGTATTCTTAATACCTTTCTTAAATTATTAAGATAATCAGTGTGCGTTTGTTTGGTTTTCAATGAGTGACATGTTTTGAACTAAAATGTCAATTTTAAACTAATAATAGAAACTTTTAGTCATAACAGTCAAACCATGTTTTAGATTGAGGTGTGGTTGATACCTAAATGTCAAAAATTAATCATGGATAATTTTCCTAAAGTATCAAAAAAATATGAATTTTTGTTTCTTGGTTTTCAATATGTCACTTGTTCTTTTTGTTGAATTTAATGTCAATTTAATATAAAAATACACACTTAAAGTCATATTGGTCACACCATGCATAATATAGAGGTGAGGTTGACTCTTACATGTCCCAAATGACTCATGGATCATTTTCCTAAAATATCAAAACAATATAAATTCATTTTCTCAGTTTTCAGTATGTCACGTTTTATTTTTACTTAAATTGATGTAACTTTTAAATAAAAAGAGAAAATTTGAGTGATACCAATAACTAATTATTTTTTCTTGGTTTTTATTAGAAAAAATGATGAAAAAATTAATTAATTAATTAAGTAATAGGAATTTACCTTTATACATTCTTGACGCATTTCCTTCTTGTCATAATTTTAATTGTAGCCTCAAAGTCCAATATCCCTTTAGCATGAGCTGTTTCAAAAAAACCACCCCAACTAGAACAAAGGAATCCACTATATAAGAAAACAACTCTTATATGAGTAATACTAAAAAGAAGTAAATTAAACATAAATATTAAACAATCCACCACTTCTGTCGATGTCACATCTTCATGCTATTTTTTTAAAACTCTTCCATCAGATATGTTGCCCATTCATTTCTGAGCACATCTATATCATCTTGTGAATATGAGACTTTTTGATAGTCATGGTAGTACTATAAAAATATAAATACATAAATGATTAATAAATATTTTAAATTATATAGTAATTATCTTAGAAAATACCTCTTCATGGATGCTAGTTTTTACATGGAATATGATATCCCTTATAAATTTACAAACATAATAACTACAATGTTTTCCATTGGTTTGTTATTGACACTACAAAAACACTGAGTAAAATAAGTAATTTGTTTTTATATGTGTTTGGATTGTGAAATCATGATATATATATACCCTAATACTTTTCCATTCGTAGAACCTTTAATCTTTCTTGTCCTTATCCCCTGACCCCATTCCATGTTCTTACCCCTGTATTTTTGGTATTAAATAGAGTTTTTCATCTGAAATTTTTCTTTCAAACAATTTGATCTGACCAGCCACTATTTCATCCTTTTTTTGTATCTAGTTTTGGTTTTTCTATAGAGGTGATGTGAGGAATAATGAATCCAAAAAAAATTCATTGGAAAATACCTTCAATTATATTTCATATATATGCCTTCCAAAAATATGAAATGTATTTATTCATAATTAGAATAGTATATCTACTTTTGTAAAATCAAATCATGAAAACATACCTCATATATATATTTACAACTAATCAGCCTATCCAATCATAGTCGAGGATTTCACTTTCACTCTCAACACCAATAACTTCTTGATCTTTCTCTTTGTACATATTTTCATAAAAATAAACTTTGTTATTATGATCATATTTAAACTTTGTTTCCACAAGAACCTTCAATGATAGTAAATATGTATATAGAACGGGTGGGGTAATGGTGATTTCAGTGGTTATTTTCAATCAGTTGGTCGATCATTTAGACGGTTTTAAGTTGGTCTTTTATTTTATACCCTTTACTTTGTCCATAATTAATAAAATTCATCAATTTAGACCTTTTTTAATTAAATGTTAAAAGGTTTTTCTGGAAGAATAAATTGGAAATGAATACCTCCTTATCAACATGTTTTTTACAAGATGTGATGGTCATGCGATGAATATCACAATACATTTTTCAACTGTATGAATATCATCCTCATGAATTGGAATAGGTAGATCGGTGCTCGGATCATGGGATATGTTAATAGAAACTCTCAAATGACCTCTTTGAAGTGGTATACTATGTATCACATCATTTTGGATATTGAACATCATAGCCCTCACTATAAGGAAATGCATAGGTGTTGATAGATATAAATCATATTCACTATCATCCTTTAGAATATCAGTATAGGAAAGGTATTAGTGTATGTCTGATTAAAATGTCAATGATATATTTATTATAATATTTATTACCTTATCTAATACATATGTTTGATGGGAATGGATCACCTCATAACTGCTGGGGGTGGGCGGGATCTCCATGTGGTGGTTATTCTTGAGTTTCTTCTTTTCTTTGCCCCCCCCCATAATTTTTTCCATCATCTATCTTCTATTGGTATTATTGTTCAAGGGTAGATATTCTTTATATCATCTATTTTATTAATTCACTTTGTTCCTCCTCTTGTTTTATTCTTCAAAATATGTTCAGGGTGTCACCCAATAACCTGCACCTCTGACATGACCATACTGTTCTGTATGATTCAAGACCTCCAATAGTATGTGTTCATCGGGTACAGGTGTTTTTGATTCATGTGACTATATATAATAGAAATTATAGGAAAATAAGTGATCATTTTTATTTAATAGAGATTTAAAAAACAAATTCTTATTATGTAATACTTACACATGTTTCCCATAATTTTTGTGTTTTTTCATCTATTAGTACCCCGTATTTATTTACACATGACTACTTCCATAACACATGGCTTGGGATGTATGTGGATTTGAATTTATATTCATAAATGTACATATAAATATAGGAACATAATCATGGTGTTATTTCTTATCAAATTAAATTATTACTATATAATTAAAAAGCATACAAATTTTTTTTAAGTTAAGCCTACCCCATCATTGATTCATGGTAGGGGAATGCTGGTTTTTCTTTTCGTTCCTTATTTCCAACACATAGTTTTTGTTTTATAAATAAAAAAATTTCAATCAAAGTGATGAAAACATGTATCATCAAACAACATATTATTATCCACAATGTACCTAAAAAGACACATCTACACGATGACTAGTAAACACATCCCATTCTTCTAGGGTTATCAAGTGTGCATTGACAAGTGGTGGGTGTGGGTTTATTTTCCCTTCAGCATCTTTAAGATGACGTCTTGTTAGAATTGTGTGAAATAATATATGAATCGTTGTAGAAAGAATTGATACATATTTATTTTGGGAGTCATATACTATAAATGCACTCCTCAATGGATGTTGAAGTGTAATTAAATGTGTCATTATTTTATTTTTTAGTAAAATAAATAAATGATATCATAATATTACTGTATTATCCTTCCAAATTAGTGTTTTAAGCCCAAACATAACATATTGACATGAATCTTCATCAATAATAACACATTTTTGAGTGATGATTCCAGTGTAACTACTGAACATGGCCTTGTTGGGGTTAACATGCTGGCTTTTACATTTCATACAACCTCTTATTTGATTCCTTTTTCTTTCTCCACAATTATTTTTTCTAACACCATCAAACTATGATGCTCCTATTTCTTTCTAAGTCATCAGTACTTCATCACCTACCATTTCCCTAAATTAAATATCATTAATATGTTCCTCTAGAGCAGTATCATCTATTGTGTAGATGCTCGTTGCACCTCTACATTGGGAGAAACAGCAGGTTGAGAAACATGTTGTTCCTCAGTAATGGGAGTACCATCACATGCAAAAAATCATTACTCTGCACTATGAGCAATATGAGGTTGAGAGACCTATTATTCTTCAATATTGGGAGCACCAGAACATGGGTATGTTATTATCTATATAATTGGTCTAATATTTAATTTATAGAACATAAATTCAATAATAAATGGATAATAACATGAGGAAACACAATTTATATTAAAAAATGAAACTAGATTATTGAACTCTCTTTTTATTTTTAAAAGGCTAAAGGGACTTTAACCCTCTATCAATGATCCAAATCCCTTCATCGTGGTGTCCTCTGACATAAAAAACTTCATGTAAATTGGTACTGTTTCATAATGATTGTGATGTCCCAATAAAAGGGTCATCCTCTATTAAATTTTCCTCTGGCCCTTCGTTTTGGTAGATAACAAAACAATTGAGCACTTTCATTTCGTAGCATCTAGAACATAAAATACTTATACTTCCTATGCTTCCATTATAAACAGTTCGTCTTTTTACCCTTCATTACTAAAATAAACTTTCTCGAATCCCAATTCATCAACTTTAACAACACTCATGTTATCAACCAACTTACATTGAAAAATTGGCACATGTAATGTTTTATACTTCAACTCACATATTTTTTTTATGATGCTAAATTATGATATATTTGTGTAAATTGGATTTATTTCCTTAGTACCTAAAACATGCATCACTTCATCTATAAGTGTAACTCCACTATTTTCCATGTTAATGACTTCATCAGGATCATTTTTATAGAACATATAATAATTAATTACATTACCATTGTAAGATA
This sequence comes from Viscum album, assembly GCA_963277665.1. Taxonomy (NCBI): domain Eukaryota; kingdom Viridiplantae; phylum Streptophyta; class Magnoliopsida; order Santalales; family Viscaceae; genus Viscum; species Viscum album. The sequence continues at coordinate 563,597,180 of OY728153.1, read as the reverse complement.
ATACATACACACTTGGTCCTTTGTTTAGGCATTGATGTCATTCTGAAATTGTATCTGGATTTTAATCAGACTCCTTAAAAATATAGTCCCAAAACCATCCTATAAAATATTGATTATTTTTATTTGATATCAATATTTCAGCCCTTGATATATTCAAATGCCTAAGAATTTCTATGGGGAAACCTCCAAACTATTATGCAAAATGTAAAGGTAGGCCTTCTCTCAATTTGTAATAGTGATTTTGACAACATCTCTTGCAAAATTTCATTCACCTGTAAGCCACCCAATGTGATGAAATTTTGGTAGACTAATGATTTCTACACCGAATAGGTATTCAATAAAGAATTCAATGGCATCCTCGTCAATATATCACTTTGCAATAAACTCTATAGCCAAATTCTATTTTTGACATACCCTTTCAAAATCATCATATACCATTCAATGGAGTACATCTAACTATAATGTATAGGACCACATAGTCCAATCTCTCTCACCACGTTAACCATCAAATGAACCATCATATCAAAGAATGTTGGCAGAAATAGTAAGTCTGATTCACATAATATGATGACAATTTCTCTTTCCATAGTTGGAAATTTTGTTGGGTTTATAACTTTGCTACATATAGCATTGAAGAAGAAATAGAGATTTCTTAATTTATGATATACATTCTTGGGAAAAATGAAATGTAAATCTATAAGATTTATATCTTTCATCAAAACATAGAAGTCGTGTTATTTCATACCCTTTTACATTAAATCGGTCATTAACATTGTGTTCTTGATATTAAATGAATACCCCTATGGAAACTTTAGGTCATTCAAGAAGTTGTAAAACTGATATCTATCTTGTCTAGAAAGAGTGTAAGCAGCTGGAGGTAGAAAATTTTATATTTCACCATTCACTGGAAATAACTCTTCTCATTTCCCATATCAACCATGTCCAACCCATCCTTAATTATATCCTTTGTTTTACCAAGTGCATTTAGCAACGTGTCGATGAAACTCACATACATTTTTTTCAACATGAATAACATCAAGGAAATGTCTCATGTATAGAAAATTCTAGTATGGTAATTCAAAAAAATTGATCTCCTTTTCCAACCAGTTTTCATAAGGTTTTTTTTAAAATGGTTTACCCAAATCATTGTACAGATAATTTAATTTATCAAATATTTGATCACTTATTAGTGGTGACACTATTGTATGTTATTTTTAACTTCCATCGAATGATGTTTTCCAAGATCAGTAGTTATTTCGTCTGGGTATAAATATGTGATGTCCTAGAAACACAGTTTTAGATGAATGTTTCAACCTAATTGACTATGTACCTTGTTTGCAAATGAGACACTCTCGAGATCCTTTAATGATATATCTTGACAAATTTCCATAAGTATAAAAGTCATTTATCATGTCATAAAACATGTCTCTCAATGTGAAATCTTAATTTGTATAAGCATCATAAAATGTAACACCTGAATCCCACAATAATTGCAAATCCTTGATCAATGGATCCAAATAAATATCAATATCATTACCCAGTTATTTTGGTCCTGATATAATCATAAATAACTTGATGTATTTTCATTTCATGCATAAACATGGTGGCATGTTTTAATTTACCAACATAACTGGTCATGTACCGTGACTGCTACATTGAAAACCAAAATAATTCACTCTATTTATAGATAACGCAAGAATAATTTTTCTTGGATCATTTCAAAATTTAGGATACTAATGATCAATTTTCTTCCACTGAGGAAAGTCTGTTAGGAGACTTAGTTTCCCTTTTCTCATATCTACATGATACGTCAATTTCCCTGTCATTTCATCACTTCCATATAGACACCAAAACCTTAAAATGATTGTAATGTACCATACAACTTTCAAAGGAATAGTTTAATCTTTCTTGTATCAAGAATCACCACAATTTGGGAATTCTATAAGTGATTTTTGGACCTTTAGAAATACTGTAATGTAATTCAGGCATACATGTAATCATTGAGAGATCATACTCATCGATCGAAGCATTCGTTTGATATATTTTTTTTGTCTCTAGAATTCATTATCTTCTGGGAGCATGTCATTCAAGAGAGAAAGTAATTCTGTAAAACTAGTGTCACTCCATCCGTTTCAAAATTTCTGTTAATACCGCTTCAGTATGATTTCCAATGCTATATATTTAGTGAAACCATCATTCAATGAAATCATTGCAAAACTCTTTAACTTCTGAAACAATTTTGGGCAACCACGAAGTTTATCTTCAACCGTTCTTGTCATTTCCTCAATATGATCTTCATCATCATTCACATATGTAATCATATTCTTGATATGGTCTTCTTCATTTTAAAAACTTGTAATCATATTAGTGGATCCATAAAACATAGTGTTATCCCAACCACTAGCTATGTTGACCTTTTCCCCATGTTTATTCTAGAATTTATAACTTCGATCTATTAAATGATAGATCAACTGTTCTTCCAACTTCTATGGACTAATTTGTCTTATATAATAATGTAAACATAGAAAAAGGATTTGGGAAGGGTCATATGAAAGATATTTTTCAAACTTGATGAACTATTTCACTCCATCATAATACTCTTTTATCAAACGATTGGAATTTCTCTATTCTTAATTCATATCGATCCTATTTGATTTGGTAATATTAATATTTAACAAAATAAACACACAAAAGGGGACTTCAAAATAAAGAGAACTCAACATTTGAATGAAATTTATTATTTCATTTTTTTGTATGATACTCATCCTCATAGAAGATGTCACCAAACCAGAAATAAGATGTAATTATAAAGGAGTCCACTAATTTAAACCATGCAGGTGATTTTGGATGAAAAATAGCTTTAGGAGTTGCGATGGCATTAAATATTAATTCACCGTTTGTAGGAGTGAGCTTAGGATGGGTATCATTTGGGTTGGATAGAGTTAGTGACATGACATTTTCATTATTTTATTATAAATCTACTTTCATTCTCTATATAATGTATTGGTTTTCTTAATTATATAAAAATATAAACTTAAAATTTTATGGAAGAACTACATTTCATATGTTGTTTGAAAACAATTTATAAAATCACACTTGAAATCCCATTAAAAACCAAACTATTTACACAAATTCATCTTTAAAATAACACAACCTTTTTAAAATAAACCAATAAATTCAAGACACTCTTTCATAAATACGTTCACACTTTGAAAACAATCCAAATTATTAAAAATTAAATCAATATTTTTAATGTTAAATCATTTACCCAAATTCCAAAAAAGTTCTCTACTTTTTCATAATTAAATAAACCACATATATAGAATTTCAATTTAAATAAATTTTTTCTTACAAGTAATTCTTCACACATAGTTTCAAAAATTACTACATTTCTCAAAAATCCCATTTTTAATTTCAATACAAAAAATCCAATGTAAAAATTAAAAGTGAAGAGATCCCATATTTAAATAATTTCACAACCATTAAAATATTTTTCATTCCCTCATAAATTTGGTTTAAAAATCAACTTACACAATAAAATCTCTTTTTACATTTAAAAATTTTCTTTTCCAAAAAAATATATATTAAGTACCAAATAGTATATTATAGAAAAAAATACATAAATTGGTATGTAATGCACTATTAAATTTTAAATGATTGGAAAAATATAAAAGTAAAATTTAAGGTCATGCTAAAGATATGAAATCAAGGAAATGGTTTTTATGGATAAAATGAAATGATATGAGGAATATACAAATGGGGATGTTATAAAAATATTCAAGTAATTCCTTTATGTATTGAAGTAGGTTCCTCAATAATAGAACCAGATGATTGAGGTTTAATGGCCAAAGAAGTATTCACTTAAAAGAAATGAAAACCACTATTTCTAAAAGAAGGTATGGGATGGATGAAGTTACAACATACTTCTTTTATAAGTGGATGACATGTTAGTTGCTGGATTGGGATTTATAAAGGATTATGGTTTAAAAACATGATTTTTCTAAAAGGTTCAAGATGAAAGATCCTAGAATTTCCAAGAATATTTTGAGAATGTGATTTGGGATATATTGGAAGGATATAACATTGGTCATATCTTAGAAGGAATAACTCTAAAAAATAATCAATAGATTTTGGATGACTAAATGTAATCCTATCTCAACTCCATTTAATGGAACCTTTATATTATTTGAAGTGTATGTATTGAGAATAGAATATGAGATCCTTTATAAGGGAAATATTCTATTACCATCAACATTTATAATTTGGATGTACATAATGGTTTTTAGATAGCCAAATATTACCTTTGTAGTGAAATTTTATGTCTTTCATGTCAAATCTTGTAAGGGAACCCTAGGAGGTTATAAAAAAAATCATCAAATACTTAATGGCATTGAATGATATATTAATGTTCCTTTAGAAATATGATCTTATATATTGGTTCCTAGGAACACACATTATTAGATATTGAGATAACTAAAAGAGATCAATTGTATTAGTATTTTCCTATGGAGGGACAATGGTTAGTTGGATTTCTTAGCTGTAACTGGTAGTTAATTTTTGAATATGGAAAGTAAATTTGTGGAAGCAATTAAAGAGGGAAAGGAGTTTATTTTGTTATGGTGATTAATTAAGGATATTAACATATTCTAGGAAGAGGGGATACTCGATTATGTTTTTTAAATTTTTGATTCACAAAAAAATTGGATGTTTCATTCAAGGATGAAAAACATTTTCCTCATATTCAATTTCATCTAATACGTATTAGAAGAAAATTTGTTAGAGTACTGAAAAAAGTTGAGAAATAGAACCTTGCTGATACATTTATATTGTTTCATATCCATGAAAAACTAGGGAAATACTAATACTCGGTAAGTCTAGTATGAATACATCTGATGGAGAACATCACATACTATATAATGGTGGAATGATGGTTATAATTTCCTATTTTAAAGACATTTCCATCAATTTCCTTCAAATAGTCATAAAATGGGAGTATATTTGGAAATGATGCTTGTTTCAATTTTTTCAGTTCATCCAAGAGTATAGGTCACTAGAAGTAAGATAAGTGTTGATGGAATGGATAGAAGCATCATAAAAACTAAAAAAGTAAGTATATTGATCGAATTGGTGTGTTTTGATGGTCATGTCTATATAGTAGTAGATAGTCAGTTCACCATAAGGGGAAATCGATAAATACACTATTCTCTCATGCTTCATATACACTAATAATATCTCACCCAAGATTTCATGCCTCTTTCTCTTTAATTTTTAAAGAACAAAAACTAGAAATAAGTCATGAAAATATTAATTCTTATCATGAGGTCAAATCTTTCCAGACTCATATTCCACAACTTCACCCCACTACATGAAGACACACCCCAAACCCAATCCTGATACATTATGATAAACTTGATAAGCTTCTTCTAATTCACGAGGAATCAAAACTAGTGTTAATGTATGTAATGGACAAAACTAAGTCGACCTAAAACATCACCCGAGACGACCAACCAAAACATAGTGAACACTAAAATAACCGAAACATCTCTCACGAGTAACTTCAAACAATATAAACAGAGTGAAACATGGATGAAAAAAAACATCAATGAGAAATACAATGTCAATACAAAGCTCTAAACCCGAAATAATATAAATCTATATGCACATAATATATATATATATATATATATATGCACAAATAATTTAGACCATTTGGAACTTAAGGTCCGATGGAGGGGACGACGGGGGTAGTAGAGGCGGCGATGACAACGGTTCCAATAGGGGAGGGGGATGCGGGGATGACAAAGGTGGAGGCCTGGGCAGCAGAGGCAGAGCCGGAGGCGGTGGTAGAGGGGGTGGAGGTGGAGGCGGAGGTGGCAGGGGCTGAGGCCGAGGTGGAGGAGGCGGAGTAGTGGAGAAGGGAGCAACAAAGGTGGGGGCAGCAGATGTGGTGGAAGAGGCAGAGGTAGGGGTAGAGGTAGAGGGAGAGGCAGCAAAGGTAGTGGTGTAGGTGACGGTGGTAGATCCAAAACTCGACTTCTACAAAAGCTTGATGGTAGAGTGATGAGTGGATATATTAGGGTTCCATTTATAAAAATGTGAAAGGATTTTATCAGCATTAAAAAAGCGATAATAAAACATTCCTATATCATCACTAAAAATATATCATTGATAAATCATGTTTTTATCAGTGATTTTTTAACACTGATAAATGGTTATCTTTATCATCGCTAAAAAAGCACTGATAAAGACATAATATTAATAAATTATTTATAATTATAAAATTATTAGAAATATATTTATTATATTTATAATTATAATTATAAATAAATATATATTAAAATATTTATGAAATGATAATGAATATATTAATTATATATATATATATATTATAATTTCAGAATTTTTTAAATAAATAAATATTTATTTATACACATATAAAAATATTTATAATTATTTAAATAATTATGAAATTATAAAAATATATATAATTAATATATTCATTTTCATTTCAAAAGTATTTAACTATATATATATATATGACTAAAAATAAATAAATATATAATTATAATTATAATTATAAATATAATAAAAATATTTATTATAATTTTATAATTATTTACATTTAAAAATATTATTTATAATTATAATTATAAATATTTGTATATGTGTATAAATATATTTCTATAAATATATTTATTTATAAAAATATTATTATTATAATTTTATTTATTATTATTTTATAATTATTTAAATATAGATATATATTTATTTAAATAATTATGAAATTATTAAAAATATGTATAAATAATATATTTATTTTAAATTCATAAGTATTTAAAAATATATATATTTTTTTTTTATATTTATGACTATATTTAAATAGATATTTATTAGTAATTATAATTAATAATATAATAAATATATTTATTATAATTTTATAATTATTTACATATATATATATAATTTATAATTACAATTATAAATATTTGTATATATTCATAAATATTTCTATATATTTATAAATAAATTTCTATAATTATATATATTTGTAAAATTATAATTATTACAAATATAATTATTATAATTTTCTAATTATTTATATATATATTTATTTATAATTATATTTATAAATAAATATTTTTATAAATATTTTTATATAATTATAAATATATTTATAAATATATTTATATATATTTAAAAATTAAAATAATCTAATTTATTGTAATTTTATAAATAGTGTTTCTATATAATTACATATATAATAAATATATTTATGAGTTAAAAAAATTACAATAAATATATTTATTTAATGAATATATATATATGTGTGTATAATTTCATTAAAGACATATATTTTTTAAAATTTATATTTATTTATTTATAATTATAATTATAAATAAATATCTTTAAAAGTTATTTATATATAATTATAAGTATAATAAATATATTTATCATTCAAAAATATATTATAATATTATAATTATATATATAGTTATATATAATTATAATTATAAATAAATTTTATAATCTATTTACATATAACTAAATATTTATAATTATAAATGAAATAAATATATTTATTATTTAAATATATTTATCGTGATTTTAAGTATTTATGAGAACATAAAAGCTTCATGAGAACATGAATGAATCATATACCTAGTAAAGTATAGATCATAAAAAACAAGTCCTCATATATATATGGACAACATGAATTGTAATGAGAGTGTAATGTATAAATTAACATTAATGATGAATATATAACATATTATAGGTCCCTGAAAATTTTGCTAAGGAGAAAAAATACCCCTGAAATCACATAGCATAATGAATTAAGCACTTCTGTAAGTTTATCAAGGCGAAGAGACAAAGATTGAGTTGTATTTATTTTAAGAAACTTGAAAGAATTCATGTTTTCAAATGGTCTGCATACCATCACCGAGAACGGTATGCGAAGAAGATGGATTGCGAACCGCCAAGTATGCGGGATGGTCCATGAACCGCTGGCCCGCGAGATGACGGGCAGCAAGCATATCAAACTGCGAACCGCGTCAACCGGGGGAGTTTTGCGCGGAAGACCATCTGCGTACCATGCCCCGAATCCCTCAGTACATGGATTATGAGGACGAGCAGGGTTCCGCGAACCATTATTGCAAACCAAAGTCTTCACAAACCCCAGTTGCCTGTGTCATTAGCGGGTTAGAAAATTGCTTCAATTGGGATCCACAAATGGTGCTGCGTGGAAAATAGATACGATCGCTTTGATTCTCTATAAAGGAATCCCAGTAGAAGAATAAATGGAGGGAGCAAAGGAGACAGACAGAAGGAAGGACATGCAACAATTTCTTGAGGGAAACTCAGAGGTTGCACATCCAGATTCTGTCTTGTTTCATCGGCAAAACACGAACCGCGAACAACTTCTTCCGTGGGTATAGCCGGCCGTGAACCATAAAAATGGGGAAATTGAATAATAATAATGGAACCAAAAACCCAACTGGTAATCCATGAACCAAATAATTCTCATAGATGAATTTATCATGAATGGTAATTCCCCCGACCCTCCTTCAATATGGTGCTCCACGGAGCATACCGCTATGTGGACTAAACTCAGAGCCACGTACCCAATCGGTATGTAGATGTAACCCAAAGCGGCATGGTGTGCCACGTACCACTTTGATACTCAGTTGGAGATACCTATTCCTATGTACCACACTGGTACGTGGATGGACCTCATTCCCGCGTACCACTATGGTACACGGAGACTTCCCCATCTTGCATAAGAAACCAGTACTCAGAATGGGGTGTTTTCGTGTATTGTTCTCTCCGGTTACAACCTCATACCTCCATTACCATCCAGTCCTCTATAATCCCTCTGCTACCCATTTCTCCGACACTAGGTCAATGCCTCCTCTAAAGCCTCCAGACCCGTATGATCAGGCAGTCAGGTGCATTAGTGTGCCCCATTGAGTCTACATACCCACAGTAAGTGGAGTCACGAAGGCCCTCCCAACAAAGGTGCGAGCTTAAGGAATCCTTGTAAGGCTACATTCCCACGATAACCTAGATTCTAACCTTGGGATGCCGACGTGAACCTCCCTGTTCTCGGGATTAGGGGCATTCACTTTATTTTCTATTCAATTAAGAAAAATAATCAGTCAAAGGGTTTATGTTCGCTCCCCCCTTTGATGAGGACAAAATTCTTCCCCTTCCCAGAACATGCTTTGGGGATCTCTCACTAAGGTAAGTACCCAGTTTTCTAAGGCCGGGCCACATGACCATTTATGCCATTTCACATGGAATGGTTCATCGCTCCGCACCATCACCCACAGTCGCCCCGACCTCTTCGACCATGGACTCTCCCTCCCCCACCAACAGGGAATGAGGCACGTGCATTGTTGAATATTTCAAATCCTATTGTTTCTCACACTGAGCATGACTCATGTGAGCTTAAGGGTTTGTGAGGATTACAACATCAACACATGTTCTTAACTACAGGAACATTGATTCCTGGTCAAAACAAGATACATAGGATTCCTACCAGAAGGCCCTAGCTCAAATGGGTCCCACCCATAAATGGTCCACCCAACCATTCCCCCTCAAATGGGAAGCTTCCATGTGTAATCCCCACACGTTATATAATACATGAACTCTAATTACTGATCAAAACAGGATACATAGGATGCCTTCCAGAAGGCCAATTTCAAATTGGTCCCCACCCATAATGGTTTCGCCCAATCATGCCCCCTCAAATGGGAAGCTTCCATGCGTAATCCCCACACGTTCTGAACTACGATAAATCTGATTCTTGATCAAAACAGGATATGTAGGATTCCTTCTAGAAGGCCTGAGATAAAATGGGTTCCCACCCATAAATGATGCACCCAACCATGGCCCTCAAATGGGTAGCTTCAATGCATAATCCCCACACATTCTTAACTATGAGAACTCTGATTCATGATCAAAACAGGATATGTAGGACACCTGCGAGAAGGCCTGTGCTCAAATGGGTGCCCACCGATAAAGGGTACACCCAACCATGCCCCCTCAAATGGGTAGCTTCCATGCATAAGACCCACACGTTCTGAACTACGAGAACTATGATTCTTGATAAAACAAGGATACGTAGGAAACCTACCAGAAGGCCCGAGGTCAAAATGGTGCCCATTCCAAAAGGGTCCACACAACCATGCCTCTTTAAATTGGTAGATTCCATGCATAAGCCCCAAACAATCCGAACTATGTGGGTTCTGATTCCTCTACCAAGGATACGTAGGAAGACCTCATTGTGGGCTCGATCCCAACATCAAGTCACCTTCTGTTCCCCCTGGATGACGATAAACTCTATGCGCCTTACAATATGGCTAAGTCAGCATCACCTCTGTGGCATCAAAAACATGCATGATCACAATGATCTTGCAAAAAAAGGGTAGCCCATGGAAACACTCTTCAATAATGAACTATGGATTCACAAACATTTGAACATAACTTAAATCTATAATAGAGTCCAAGAATAGGAAATAATCCTCCCCCGTAAGGGTGTGGTGAGCCTGACCGCCCATCCTCTCGACCAATGGATTCCTCAAGTGTCTTTGGCCAAATCGTCAGCCAATGATCGCCTTCCTTTGGAATGATGGTTCAGGGATTGTGGTTACCAGGGATGTTGGGCATTCTTGGCTCCATGTATAAACCCTTTGGAGACCATCTGGGGAAGTTATATCCAAGAACGACCGATTTCATGAGTGCTTGACCCCCACTCAATCGCCCGCTGGGACCAACATTTCCCCACCATGTTAGAAAAACCTTCCTTAAAGGATAATGATGTTTAACGGGTCGAAACGAAGGAATGATAAATTCATCGAGAGCCCATATATATGGAAAAGGGATAGGTGATGATCCTCATCATTCCATCTCCGCACCACCCATACACACACAACCTCAAAGGCAGAATAAACCCACTCATGCACCTTTGCCCTGCAGTAAAAGAAAAGTTGAAGGGGGCTAGGCAGAATCTCCAAATATGAATGTGTTTAAAGGAACCTGACATGAATCCTTAACCTAGGTGGCGATCTCACCCCACTCAGGCCCCTTTTCCCGGTAGTAAAAGAAAAGGGGAAGGGGCTAGGAAAAATCACCAAATATGCATGTGTTTAAAGTAATGCTAATTTGATGATGTTTGGTGGACTGTATGTCATAAATATATTACAGGTTCCCACAGATAAACCTTCGATCCAAATGACATCCCCACGAACGATGAAGATGCACACATCAATAATCTCGTAGGCGGTCGATGCCTCAATGAAGAGTAGGACCCCTTCACGTAACCAATGTATTAAATGCTGGGTGTCCAATATGTTGACGAAAGAGTACCACCAAGATGGTACTGTCCCCATGCTAGAGGCTACAAGAAAAGCCCTCCACTTTGTGAAGATCCTCCAGCCGCCTCTTAAGCCGCTGCCGGTACCTCAACACATGGGAGCATGTCCCCAAATCATGACAATGACTACCTCCATTACCCTAGGGAGGAAGATGAATCCAATAATGATGACTCCATCCCCACTGCACAGGGGCCCTACCCACGAGCCCCCGCTAGAGAGCGTCGCCGCTGAAACTGGATGATCAAAACTCCTCCCACCGAGGAGGATCTTATGCTGAGGGAACCTTCCAAAGTCCAGGAGACCCAGGCCCCTTAGGCTGCCCAACAAGGGTGTAGAATATATAAATAATAACATTCTATCACCTTGGTTCCTGAGGAGTTGCTACTCCATACTGACGCGATGAAGTTCAATGGAAAGATACACAACTTTACCCTCTCCACTCAGGCCCACCACGAAAATACGGTGGCACAATATGAACACATGCACGTCTCTGCTAATTCTCGTTAGTCCCTCCATGTAGACAAAGTGGCATACTATAGGGAGATTCATATATCTACCAACGCACCACAATCCCACCTTCAAAATAGGGCAGAAACATGCTATATACAGGCACAAACACCTGCTGATGCATTTCAATCCTACCATCAAAATAGGGCAGAAACATGTTATACACAGACACAAATTCCAACCAATGCATATCAAACCCTCCATCTAAATTGAGTGTCAATCGAATATGAGAAGATTAAAATTCTTGCAGATGAATACAAAGCCCACGAGACAAATACAAAGGCAAGAAAGAAGATGAACATACCTTAACATGAATATGAAGATCACTAATCAAATACGATGGCAACAAGATAAGATAACCAGTGAAAGACTCATTCCTCTTTCCTAACAGAGGAGAACTGCCAGTATCTACTGTAAACTCATGGAGGATCAGAGCAGGCATAAAATCCTTCTCCGAAATTGGAATGGGCCTTCATACCCGTTTCATCCAAAGATGTATCTCACCACATCCTGGCCATGATGGAAGATCAGACGTTGATTCCAACCCATATCCTCCAAACATGCCAATATGTCATTGCATCGGTGGAAAAGATGATAAATCGGCCCAACAATCCTATTTTCTTGAACAGAATGACTCACTCGCAAAATGAGTTAGTCACTCTAGAGCAGTTATGCATCCCTACTCCAATCTAAGAGATTTTATGGAAATATCCCACGACATAAGAACAAACGGATCAGGAACAAATACTCGTTCCAACTGGGGGATGCTGGTCCAACGTGGTGGCCACTATAGGGGAGGCATATATCCCTAAATGAACTCAAGATGGTTGTCAGTGTATCCCGACAAAATCATAGGACCCAATGAGATAGGAACTCGTCTATGAAGGCCGTTAATAATAGAATATGGTCCTGATTACCCACCATAGAGCACCCAAAAATGAAAATCATGAAAGGAAACTGGAAAATGAAGAGCACATGCATGACCCTACTCTGCTTTAATCTAGGTTTCTTGATGCCCTCAAACACATATCAAAGAAGGATGAAGACCTTTTAGTTCCATTACAAAATTATGGAAGTGGAAGTAGCAGTTGTGAAGGTCCTCCCTGCAATGTCACTACCAGTAGCTCTGAAGGTCCTCCACAGAGCACCCACAGGGGCTTACTTCATGGGTCAATAATGATATATCACAAGAGCATATCTCCTGATGCGCATCAGGGTAGCCCTCCCCTGGCCTAAATATCAGAAAAAAAGAAGGTCCTCCCCTTGGTGTCATCCACCATGATGGTCCTCCCCATGTTATACACTGCAGATATGCTTCTCCTTGTAGTCGGTCATTAAGTCATGATGGTAGTCCCCGCTAGGATGAAGGTCATTTTGAAGGACCTCCCCATAATTATAGTTTCTGTTAAGTCCATCCCCATAGTAATGACAAGTCACGAGAAGGTCCTACCCTCATTAAGGTATTCCCTTAAGCTCTTCTCCAGGATGTACACTCCATAAATTCTCCATGCATCCAGATATCAAGTCATGATGGTAGTCCTCTCTATGATGAAGGTCATTGCAAAGGCTCTTCCTGCAATGAAAGTTACTATGAAGGTCCTCCCCATAGTGACTTCAAGTAGAGATAGGTCATCCCCTTGCTAAATCTCACCCTGAAGGTCCTCCCCGAGGAACACACTATCAGGAAAATTCCTATAGTTGGGAATCAAGTTTCCATGGTACTCGTCTCCATTGAAAAACCACTTTCAAAGGTCCTCCTCACAACCAAAATACATGCTGAAATGAAGGTCCTCCCCTTTCTAGAACAAATATGAGAAAGCCCTCATATGTAGAGGCACTCAGAAATGAGTTAGACACATTGGTCACTCCGTTTATAATGAGTAATATTCTTTCTCAACCAGAGGATGGCCCAAGTCCATGCTCATCTTCTGAGCCACCCCCAAGGTGTCTGCAAATCAATAAGGCCCCCACCATCCCGGTTTCTTGGAAAAAAATCATCAAAAATCAATTTAGATGGGCATACCAGTGATGTATTTCCCTACGGATAATATACCAGTGATGTATTTCTCTATGGCCACTTGTCACGTTGAAATACTAGGAGAATTTTTCAGGGAATGCACACATGAAATTCACCTCAATATATGGACAATTCTTCAAAAGATGAAATAAAATTCCAACCATACGAAGGGTATATGGACCATGTCAGCACAATAGGGGATCCTTTCCATATGATTGACTTTTAATCCCTCCCATCTACAAGGAAGACACAATAATAAAGGAGAAAGAAGAAACTTGAAATGGATTCCCTCCATGCACTGCATAAATTGTGTCACCTCATTGGCAATTCCCCAGTTGGAGTTCACATTTGGGGGTGGGGAGAACATGGAGCTTTACACTTCACCCCATGACCCATCCAGCAGGCCCTAATGAAAATGACATATTGTAATGTAATCACCCAAGGGAAATAATAAAATGAAACCCATTCTCAATAAATATGGGATACTCAACGAAAACCGGCCCGGAGTAAGTCTCAAAAGTGCTAGGGTTGAAGAGATCAAGCCATAGAAAAGCTTCTGTGTTAGGCAACCAGGAACATCCAACATGATTCCCACCTAAGGAAATCCAACCAGCAAGTAGTGCTCTTGTCTTCAAAATACCATTGACCCCATGCACGACCAATTTCACACTTGGCTTATACCTACGCGGGAGTACATGAAATTTAATGGGTGGAAATAGCAGCAGGCACCACCACGATACTGGAAAAACCACATCCCACAGAGTTTGAGGAATTTTAAAATCAAAATTCCCCCATAAGACCAAAAAATCCAGGCCGTAGCACATCGATAGGAGAATAGGAACAACCCCATCCCATATGTTTGGGGGAATTTTTACCTCAAATACCCTCATGTTGGATGTATATCTTCCACCGTCTAAGAGGAATGATGGATATAGGAGTTACCAATTCCACCCCTTCTCGTGGTTTGCACCCTCCCAGAAAAAGGTGTGTCACAAGGCCAGACCAGGGCTCCCTCTAGGTAAATCTTCACCATGAATCCCACAGAATACCATAGAATGGAAGGAGAAAGTCCAATAAAGGGAACCAGAATGCGGTATTCCTTAGTGAATGTGGTGAGCATCAACCCCATAGATCTCACTAGAAATGACGCAGAGGGAGAATATGAAAAGAAAGATGGTTCCCTCTTAAAGGCATCCCACACCGAGCATGATGGTGTGCATACCCGGAACCAGAGGGAAGCCCTAAATTTGGGTTCACCCTTAGTCAATCCAACATTAGCTCCTCAAAAAAACTCCAACAAATAGAATAATAAATCCAAGATCATCTATGGCCCACCTCCTACTCCCCATGAGAGTGCATTCCTCGCCCTTGAAGAGAGGTTTTCCAAGAAGGAGGAGGAAATGAAAGAGATCAGATGAATTAATTTTGAGCTTTGTCAAGAGAGTTATCTTTGAAAAATGTGTTCCCTCTGTGGAACATTAGAAGGTGCTCCTAGAAGAGGTGCCCATATCATAGGAACTCATTCTAGTAAATGAAGCCAAGTTCGGTGGGCCGTTCAAGAAGGCCCTGAAAGAACACAAAGCCTTCCCCGTGTTGGGAATTCATCTAGAATATTACCAGGTAAACCCACAAATGATTCCCCTAGATGGGTATCCACCCCAAATTCCAGTTGCACTAGAATGACCCATCTTGGCCCTTGCCGCACCATCTCAATCTCAAGCCTGAAAGGATATTCATCAAGGTATCTTAAACACCTTCGAGTGGCTAACAACATGACTAGAATCCATGGAGGGACGGAACGCTCCGATAAAACCAGAGCGCAAACTTTACCTCGAGTTGGTGAGAAATGTTCCGCCACCACCAAAATTTAGGAACCCCGAATTCCCAATATTAAATGTCTTGGGGGACCCAGAACAACATTTGATGCACTATGCCTCTTACTGTGACCCCATGATGGGAAATCTAGAATAGAAAGAAGCCGTAAAACTTAGTTGTTTCATAAGAAACCTCCAAGGTTTGACTTTCATAGGGTATACTATCCTATTAGCTAATTAAATTATAGGTTGGGAGGACCTCCAGTGATAGTTTATCTTCCAGTTCAGTTCGACGCTGCCCAAGACGATGGTCAGTGATCTCATGAACTGTATAAAACAAGAGAACGAGAGAGTCTCAGAATTCATTTCCATATGGAAGGGACTAATATATTCCTTGAATCGGATACTCCCCCGGGATGAGATACTCACCATGTTAATTGACATCCTTGAGGATAAATTGTGAATTCCTCTCATTTTAGTTAAGTACACCAGTGGGTTTTGAGACTTTTCTGCCATTTCAAAAAGGATTGAAGAATCTTTCAAAGGACCTAGATTATGTCCAGAGTGGCCCCATTAGCCCCGGGGAAAAGAATGGGAATAGATGAAGTGTATTGTTTCACGCTTAAGCCACTCCCGGAACTAACCCCAGTTGCGAGGCCCACACAGAATTGTGCGGGACCCCACTGTATGACAACAGCCACCCCCAACTTAGTAAGACGAGCGATGGGGTACTAAAAGAAATCAGTTTGATGAATGAAGAAATAGAGTTTATTTTTTCTGAGACGACCAGGTTTGTGGCTATTTCATAGCCGCCCTGAATTTCAATCTTCTCTAACTACTAGATCCAAAGAGAGCTGATGAATTGGGTCTCAATGTCCATCCAAATTATTGTATGTATCGCCTAATACTAGGACACACCATCTAGGAATTATTTGTTTTCAAGGATATCCTTTAAAAAGATGTTGGATTTCGGGAAAGTCTAGTTTGGCCCGCTGCTAGAACAGGTGGCGTATGTTTCCACCACTGAATCCAGAGAATAAGAAGAATGGAAAACAGTCACTGGAAAGAAGGAGAAAAAGTTTTAAAACTCGATGACCCAGAAGACCATCATCCAAGTCCACGAAATCCTCCATGTATAGTTGAAACAACCTATTGTTCCCCCAAAAGCTCTTAATATATTACAACCATCATCCTCAGCCCTCCATCCCTATAAATGCTAGAGGGGTAGAAATAAAGTGCAGGAACACAATATGATACCAAAGACAAAGTCAATGTTGAAACTTTCAGACTTCATGTCAATAGACATGGTACAATGGGCACTACCCCTCCAAACAGTACAACGAGAACTTCCTCACAAAACGATACCATCAAAAGGAGGCATTCATACAAGAACATTATTAGATAAAGAACTGATCTTTGGCTCCATTAATGTCAATCACTTGATGGAACCCTTATCTGAGGATGAATATGGACACAAACCCGAATTTCCCGCACCCAACTGGAGAGACGGAGGAAGAGGTCGTAGAGGCTGGAAGTTTCCTGGAAGGAATGATCATGGAAGGAGTCAAATTCCTAGCCAAAACACAAGTCAAACCGTTAACATCGTGGAAACCCGAGAAAGGACCCTCTGGCAGACGCAATGAGAACTAGAATGCTCCTTCTCCCCCATCATGGGAAATTCAGGCCCAGTTTTCTTGGAATATCCATCAAGGGAAGAAAAAGTGTCGAACCATCCAAGGAATATAGGCAGACCAGTCCAGCTAAACGTGGAAAGGACTACAACACAACTGGATCCTACTACAGATGCTGAATCATCTACCTCCAAATCTCAATCCCCTATAGTGTATGTGAAAGAGAAACCCCAAGCCGGGAAGTGTTGAACTTTAAATAAGAAGTATGAAATCTTAATGAATCTTTATTCCATACCAGCAAATATGGTTATAATGGACCTATTGATTTTGTCCGCAGATCTTAGTGAGGCACTCTTTGAAGACTTTCTTAGTCCCCAGAAGTTCAAGGATGAAGTAGCAGCAACTGAAGTCTATCAAACAAAGACCAGTCTCGAAGAATGTCACGTCATCATCTCCTTTACACACAGGGATGAAGATTCCATCATGCAAGGACACATCAAACCCTCATATGATTTTGGAAAGATAAATGGAATTGATGTTCAGAGTATATTCATTGACAAAGGCTCTAGAGTTAACCTCCTCCTACTAAGAATGGTTCGTTGACTGGGATATGACGTAGACAACTTGACACCATACACTAAAACTTGGCTGGGATATGAAAAAGTAAGCAGAAACCTTTAGGAATAATCATGCGTAAAACTTGGCTCGGAGATCTCATATCAAATTATGAGTTCCTAGTGGTATGAAAAAGTACGTCCTAAAATGTTCTATTAGTGAGGCCTTGGCTACATCAGTATATTTCAATTCTATCCTCATACCATTAATGTATTAAATATTTCACTAATGGAAAAAACAAAAAATTTCACGCTGATAAATCCCCGTTAGAGTTCTGTGGGTTGTATTACATCGATACAGGGTTCTAGGAGTCGAAATAAAAACACCTTTCGGCCAACTACATTGACTGAATCAATGCCCCAAATGGATTAGAGATGGTTTCCTCCGACCCCTTCCAGCACCTTGGGGAGGAGTAAGTATTACCCATCAACCAAGTTGAATGCATAAGTACAAGCACAGACACAGACTCAGTTGTCTGTATGGTCTCTACTACGACCAACAAGTCCAAAGACATAGAAGAATGGGTTGACTCCCATGTTGTTGGGAAAATCTCTATCATGGATTTTCCTGACCCATCCTTGGGGCATTAAACTACCCTTGCATCATGCAGTAAGGAAAGATAAGATTTCATTCCAAATATTGGGGAATTTATATCAAAAATACTTTCTCCATCAGATGGGGAATATGATGAATATGAAGAAGGAGAGGAGGAAGAAGAACTCAAGGATTCCCCTTCTAGTTTTGAAGAAGGTGTTTCCACCACCATTGAGGAACTTAAGGAGATAAATCTGGTCACTGAAAACGACCCACGACCCACTTTAATCTTTGTGGCCATGCCTATTGAGGAACAGAAGGAATATAACTCCATCCTAAAGAAGAATCGAAATTTGTTCATCTGGAATTACACAGAGATGCCAGGCCTCAATCCTGAAGTAACCTCACATAATCTTGGCTTACAAGAAGATCACTGGGTCTATAAATAGGCAGCTAAAAGGACCCACTTGACGCATGCTACCAAAATAGAGGATGAGGTTAGCAAGATGATCAAAATCAACTTCATACAGGATGTCCAATATCTGATCTTCCTGGCCAACATAATCCATTTCAAAAAAAAAAAAAGAATTAACAGATTAGAATCTAAATTGACTTTAGGGACCTTAATTGGTATAGCCCAAAAGATGACTTCCCAGTCCTGATCGCAGAATTGTTCATCGATGCAATTTTCGAATACGAATCCCTCTACTTTATGGATGGTTATTCTGGATACAATCAAATCTGGATGGTATGAGGAGATGAATAAGATACCTCTTTTATGGACCCTCAAGGAGTGTTATGTTATAAATTTATTCCCTTTGGTCTAAAGAATGTCGGTGCCACATATCAGCGGACCATGCATCGCAACTTCAAGAACTTTTTGGGAAAATTCGTCGAGTGTTATGTTGATGACCTGGTGGTTAATTCACGACTACGTTCAAACCACCTAGCCGACCTTGAAACTGTCTTCATCAAA
Organism: Viscum album; assembly: GCA_963277665.1. NCBI lineage: Eukaryota > Viridiplantae > Streptophyta > Magnoliopsida > Santalales > Viscaceae > Viscum > Viscum album. The sequence continues at coordinate 563,577,711 of OY728153.1, read as the reverse complement.
TTGAGACATCACAATTTAAAAATGAACCCCTTGAAATGCGCCTTTGGCGTTACCTCGGGAAAGTTTCTTGGCTTCTTATTACGCCATCATGGCATCAAATTCAACCCTGAGAAGACGAATCCCATTCATGGCATGTCCCACCTCGCAACCTCACCGAGTTGAGAGGTCTCCAGGGGAACCTTTCCTACATTCGGTGCTTCATATCCAACCTAGCAAGTAAATGTTTATCTTTCACCAAGCTCATGAAGAAAAGAGTTACGTATAAATGGGATAAATATTGTCAAAAAGCATTTTACAAACTCAAAAGATATATCCTAATCCCATCGGTTCTCATGCTACCAACTGAGGGGAGACCACTCATTTTATAAATAACTACCCTGGAACAGTCATTAGGATCCTACCTCACGCAGAAAAATGATGTCGATAGTGGGAAAAACCTCTACTACCTCATCCGAACAATGATTGATGATGAAACTCAGTATTCAAAGATTGAGAAGAACTACCTAGCCCTAATATTCACAGTTCAAAAACTCAGGCATTACCTGAAGCACCATAAGGTCATCATAGTCTGCCAATGCAACCCACTCAAGTATATCCTCAACCGTATCATGATAAATGGGTGCTTATCATGATGGGAAGTCATCCTACAATAATTTGACATATGGTATGTTCCCCAGAAGTCCATCAAAGGCCAAGCATTAACAGACTTCCTGGAAGAGTACCCCTCAAAAGAGAAAACACCATTAGATATCTAACTTTCATATGAAGGAGTGTTTTTTGTCTAGGAGAACCCCCATATGTGGGAGATGTACTTCGATGGTGCTTCCCAAAGCCAACAGGGAAAAGGATGGAGGATTACAATCTAAACAAAGTAGGGCTGGGAGTCATACATGTATCACTCTAAAAGGCAATATTTCCTTACTCTTTCCCAATTTTGGAAGGGTGTATGAACAATTAAGCGGAGTATCCGGCCCTCATCACAGACCTAGTTTTACCACTCTAGGTGCAATCCAAACACCTAAAAAAATGGTGATTCAGAGCTAGTCATCAAACAGGTCAACAGTGACTTTGATATCAAGAAAAAAAGTGTTGATTCCCTTGATGACCCTTGTTATAGACATAATGGTTGAATTCAAATCATAACCAATGTTGACTCATGTCCCCCGGTCACAGAATACTCAAGCTGACACTTTGGAAAATGTAGCCACAACCTTGACCGATCCTGAACGGGATGAAACAGTTATTAGAATATCTCACCATCAGATGGTCTTTCCATTCATACAGAGCATTACAGAGGATATTGATGAAATTAGTCTCATTCTTGGTCCTTAAGGTCATACCACAGGTTCGATGACACCCATCACAAATTAACTTCTAAATGGGGAACTCCCACCAGTTAGGGTTGAAAGGGAGAAGTTCTGAAGGTAGGTAGTCAATTTTACCCTATACAATGGGGTGAACCAAGAAAAGGTACTGTACAAACGAGGCCTTGATGGAGTCCTTCTTCGGTGCATTGATGGATATGTTACTACATCCTTCATGAAAGAAGTGCATGACGGGGCTTGTGGAGCACACCAGTCAGCAACCAAGCTCTCTCACCAAATCCAAAGGCTTGGGTATTACTGGCCCACCATTATACAGGATTGCGCCATATTCACTAAGAAGTATCATTCCTGCCACGTTCATTCTAATTTCATACACCCCACAAAGTTTCTTTATACGACTAAATACTCTTAGCCATTTGTCGCCTGTGGGATGGATGTTGTGGGACCATATCCTCCCACTACAACAAGACAATTTAAGTTCATAATCACAATAAATGACTTCTTTTCTAAATGGGATGAAGCCATACCCCTTAAGGAATTTGGGGAAAAAACATCATCATCTTTGTGAAGGCCAACATCATCACTAGATTTGGTGTCCCTCATACAATACTGATGGACAACAACACCAACTTCTACTCTGCTGAGATGGATAAGCTGTACTGGGAATATATAATCAAGGCCAACTGGTCATCCCGCTACCACATGGAATCCATTTTGATGATATAGGCTTTAAATAGGACCATGTCCAATATAATTCATAATATGGTCAAAAAGGATAAGAAATCATGGCCAAACAAGCTCCTTCATTCTTTGTGGGCTTACTGGGCCACGACCCGTACCACCACTCAGGAAACCCCATACTCACTAGTATACGGGGCAGAGGCAGTGTTACCTACCTAGATCTAAGTGACTTCACTTCATGTGGCCATTTGAGATCAACTATCCACAAACAAGCAATCCCAGAGACAATTTTATGAATGGAGAAGTTAGACGAAAAAAGGATGCACACTCTACACCAATTGGAAATCTACCAAAACCAGATTGCAAGAGGCTTCAACAAAAAGGTTCACCTTCGATATTTCCTCAAAGGGGAAATTTTTTTAGTCATTATAAACCCAATGATACTAGGGAAGAAGCCCCCGAAGATTGAACCAAAGTGGGAAGGACCATATGTCTTACATCGGGTCTATTCTAAAGGAGCGTACTCCTTGATATGAACGGAAGAAAATATCATCATGGCTTCCACAAATGTGATGTTCTTGAAGAAATATTTCACATAAAAATGCTCCCACATCATGGTCCAAACTCTAAGACCCTAAACTCTGAGTCATAAAAATGTCCCTATATAATAGTCCAAGATCTATGACATTAAACTATGAGTCATGAGGTAAAAAAATCCCCATGTTAAGGTCCAACCTCTAAGACCTTAAACTATGAGTAAAAAATGTCCCCATGGTCCAAATTATACGACCCAATAATATAAGTTATAAAAATTCCCTCTCATATTATAAGTACAAGATATACTATGTTAAACTATGAGTCACATAAAAAAATGAAAAAAATTCCCCTATGTCATTGTCCAAACTCTAATACCTTAATCTATGATTCATAAAAATGCCCCCATATCAAGGTCCAAACTCTAAGACCATAAACTATGAGTTCAAAATGTCTCAACGTCATGGCACAAACTCTAGGACATCAGACTATGAGTCATCGTCCTTTCCACATGATATTAAACTATAATGAATATGTCCTTGCCATAAGACGTTAAACTACATAGCATAAAACATCATAATTGCATGATAATAAACTGCATGATCTTTCAAAGAACTACATGTGGCTTGATTCCTGCTCTCGCTGGATACGTAGTGACGCCTCGATCTTCGATCCTGGCCTAACCCCCTTAAAAAACTCCTCTATCACACCCCCTATATACCCATATTCGTAAATGAGACCCTTATCAATCCTTTTTTCTCACACCAAGTATAACTACCATGAGCTTAGGAATGGTGATAGAGATTCTCCTACGAAGGTAAACTATGGGGAAACATGGTGGACCTGACAACTTTGATGGGTAGAATGAAAACACCACTACCTGTTGGGATGAGCCAAACTGATATGGGGCACACACGGAACTATGCACGGCTTGATTCCTTCCCTCTCAGGATACATAATGATGCCTCAGTTTGTGATTCTATCCTAGCCCCATCGAGAAAGAAAATGAAAAGGCAACCATCATATTCTCTGTCACCTCACAATTGAAAATGAGACTTTATAACCACTTCATGTTTCTCACATTGAGTATAACTAACATGATCTTATGACCAGTGGTATGGATTATCTTACGTAAGTAAACCATAGAGGATTATGGTTGGTCTGTCACCCGTGTCATGTAAAACCAAAATGACCTCAAGTGTCACTAATGTATCGAACAAACGCTTGTAGGGAAAATCCAGAACTACATGTGTCTTGATTCTTGATCTCTTATGATACGTAGTGATTTATATATTCAACATCCTGGCCTAACCACCAGAAAAAAATTCCCCTTTCCCCCATGCGTGGGTCAGACCTATGTGGAAGCTCCAAGAAGGTCATGGTTAATCAAGGTCTGGGTATTCTCACATATCCAAGAACAACTTTCCCATTTGTCCCATTCCATACCTTGGGAAAACTAGGATCCCCATAATCATCCAAGGCCATCTAGGATGGAAGGCCAGTGTCCTGCGAACATCTTTGATTGACTATCCAAATCATCACCCAGTAGATCTACATACATTTCCCACAAAAATGGTCGTCAATCAAAGGAAAATTCATCCCCAAGAGATTCCTCTCGTACCTTAGTACACCCAATGTATTTCAAGACCCATGTCATCACTCATGATTCATGTATCCCCCAGGACTGTGGTTTACCCCTTCTATCATCACCCATATCTAAGGAACGTCGAAACACCCTGATTGCTATTAACCTGAATATTTTGAAGACATCTGCAAGGCCAAAATCTTCCTCATCGTATGACGTTAAACTGTAAAGCCAAAATCATCCCCAACGCATGACGTTAAAATGAAAGGCCAAAATCCTCCTCACCGCAGGACGTTAAATTTCAAGGCCAAAATCATCATCATCACACGACGTTAAACTACAAGGCCAAAATTGTCCTCTCCGCACGACGCTAAATTGAAAGGCCAAAATCATCATCACCGCACAACACGAAACTTCAAAGAAATGGATTTAGCCTAAGAATTCCCCCTAATATTGAATTCAATATTCTTAACAGTGAAATTAAACCCTTGTTATCACTTGTTTCTCACACTGAGCATAGCTCATGTGAGCTTAGGGATCTTAGAAAGAGTTCTACCATGAGATTATGGAAAAATAGCCCATGAATTTGGTCTTAGAAGCACGACACTAAAAGGAATGTCATAGTCCCCTCCCCCAAGAGGATCCCCATGTCCTAGATAGGTGATGTTAAATGATCAGGTATCCCAAAGGTAGAAAGAATACCTCACCCTACGTACGGGTCATATCTATGTAAGGGATTCCATACCATGAGTGAATCGCAACCCAAATGTCCCCAATATGTCCTGGTATACCCCTTCCATATTCCAAAATCTGTGATTTAAGGGATCCTGAATCTCCATAACCCTCTAAGGATATATGGGATGGAAGGCTAGTGTCTTGCAGAAACCTTTGATTTACTATGCATATCATGCCCCAGTGGATTTCCATATGCCACCCTCAAAAATATCTATCAATCAAAGGAAAATTTGTTCACATGAGAGTCCTATCCTATCTAAGTACGCCCAATGGCTTCAAGGCCTCATTCCAAACTTCCTGATTCAAGTTCCCTCAAAGTCATGGTTTATATTTTTCCTCTTCCACACATCCTGGACATATCAGAGCATACGTGCCCGATTCACCTATGGTCTCTTTTGGGGTTTCTAAAAGATATCCTATTCGCATATGCGAAGTTGGTCTGCATGCAATGAAAGAGTGGGCCTGCTCATTTCTAGGTGTCCTTGAATATGTTCATCTAAAAATCCCCCTATTGGGATTAGAGGAACCCCTGGTCTAAGGTCACTACTCATATCAAGAATGTTCATAATCTCCATGATCCTCAAAGGCCATCAGGAATGGAAGGAAAGTGTCATGGGGACACCTTTTCTTAACTATGCATATCATGCCCTGGTGTCTTTGCATACATCACCCACAAAAATGGCCATCAATCAAAGGAAAATTCATGTCTTCTCACACCCCATGATTTGGAAAACTCCTAGATAATGGATTATGTACCTCCTTCTTCACAAGTTACCATGACACAGAAAAGGCTCTTAACTGAACCGACCACTTGCCAGCTCTCCCTCACACAAGTAAGAAGTGTGTGGGAAAAATTTCCTACTTAGGGCTGATGTCAATGTTCATAATTTTCTCATACAACACTACTCAATCCAGCCACCTGTTGTGGCACCCAACATTGAGATAAACCAAAAATGTGGAAAATCCCACCAGGCCATCGGGAATGGAAGGCCTATGTCCTAGGGACACTTTTTCTTGAATACTCTTATCATGCCCCGGTGGATCTACATATGTCGCCCACAAAATGGTCATTAGTCAAAGGGAAATTTTTCTTTAAGAGTCCTTTCCTACCTCTATACTCAAAAAGTGGATCTTGAGCCTCATGCATGTACATAATCTACAAATATAGGGTCAATAAAAATCATGAACCTGTGTCTAATGGATACTAGAACATTCCTGATTAATGGTCTTGAGTCAGGGCCTTGCCCTGTTAAATTTGGTCAAAACTTTTTGTCCTAAAACTTTAGTAATAAGTTTGAATTATAGTACTGTGAACTTCCAGCAAGAAAAAAAATGCTATGCTCACTAGAGGTAAAATTTGTCTAAAGCACCTATAGGTAAAATTCGAGTATCGGTTCGTTAAAAACGCATTGAGCCATCAGAAAAGGCATATAGATTTTTAGGTCAAAAACCCACAAAGGGAAGCCTAAGAAAATTGAATGTTATACCCAATAAGACTACATCATGCAAGCTTAGTAAATAATTATGGTTATAATGGAAAAGTTATAAAAGTTCATGAGGTGTTCCATAAAAACACATCTATAGTCAAACTATCCTAACTAAGTCCCTTGGCTAAGGCAAAAATTATACCTCGATTCAGATATCTAAGTTTACTGATTTCAAGTCATGGTTTAAAATTAATGTTAGAATGAAATTATCTTGATAAGAAAAGGTGGAGAAGGTGAATTTAGAAGAAAATCAGACCCATATGATTCTATGAAATATATGGTGGTAATCCATAACTTGGAGCCCCTCCTTAAGAACAAGATAAGACCTTTTTAGGAGACATTCAGTTGAGTCAAAAAGCTACATCAATTATTGGTGAGATTCATCAATGGCTTGGAAAAGATTTAATAATTTTGCAGTCTTGGGTTCTGCACTCACTCGAAGCACCTCCACTTCTCTCATGGATTTGAGGCTGATTCTCTCTCCCTCAAGCATTTTCCATTGCCCTTGCTCAACGATAGTTGTGGTCTGAGCCCGCTCATGTTTGAGTTGTTCTAGTTTCTGGATTTGTTGCTCCACCTACTGGTCAAGCTTCTCTATTAGAGACTCTTGCTTTGTGAGTTCGTTTTTCAACATCAAAACCGTCCCAACATGAGTGGATGCTTCGTCAATGAGCATTTTTCATGTAGCCTCCAGATTACCCATCGACTCTAAAATGTAGATTCGAGACTCAAGTGCACCCATTGCTTCCCGAGTGGCAACCACTTGCCCTATTATATCATAAATTCTATCATATTTAAATCCACCGAAACCCAGGACTATAAATTGGTGGTGTAACCTGGGAAATATTTCTGGCATCTCTTCCAATAGAGTCTGAGAGATTAATCCCCAGATATTCCTCCATGATTTTTTTCAAGTAGGATGAAATTCTTCCATGATTTCTCGGTAAGTCTCGGAATCACTCCATGATAATGAAATATAGTCGGGAATGAATTTCACTAGAGAGGGACTTGGTTTGGAATCTACAGTATGACTTGAACCTGAAACAGCCTTGTTTATGTTATCCGTATTAGGTGGCAAGTTAGAAACATCTGATGTTCCTAAAGCTTGTGGTCGTGATTCCATGAACTAAAAGGAGACGACAATACCTCCAACCCCCAAAGTAGTATCATTGTCCAAAATAAGTGGTGATGTATCTTTAATCATTAACCATGCTCCATGGATATGAGAGAGTGCAGAGGACCCTACACCATGACTGGTTGGAACAGAAGTCCTGAAGATGGCCCTTACAAGGATGCTGGTTTGTATAAGACTTGTGGGAATAGTCATTCCAAATAAGGATATTGGTCTCAGAATACTGAGGGTAGAAAAAATCATGCCTCTCAGAACTAGAAAAAATGGAATAATAGCCCTCTCTAGATTTTCAGGGGATGGAACATCAGCCTCCCAGACTGTGACTTTATTAGAGCCATCATAAGCAGGAAGAGTATCAGCTTTTGAAGCAATTCCCTCTGTAGGTACAAGAGCCTCTTGGTCAGGATTTACTAGACCAATGGTATTTGAATCCCTTCCAGAATCCAGAAAAACCCGATGCTCATCACATGACGTATCCCCCGCCACAAAGACCACCCTATCACTATCCATGGGAGTCGGTTCATCGCAATCAAATGAACCACCGAATTTCAAATGACTTTCCACTGATGGGGTGGAAGTTATTTTAGTAGGGGAAGACACATATAAAGGGTCAAAAACAACCTCGGTCTCCTAATAGGGACATGTTTTTCTATTTGGATCAGACGTAACAGATAATTATTCTTCCTCTACCCTGAAGGAGATGGGGGCTATAGATTCCCAAGTGATCATTGTTTGATCATCGATGGGACCTACATCAAAGTACATATATGTACAAGTGAGCTAACAAGGAAAGGATGTTTAGTTCAATAACCAGGTGATATGACAATTACTTATGATACCCATTCAAATACGCTTTGATAGGTGGGAGGCTTGCTTAAGTTTCTTTGACTGTGGGAGGGATGACTTCTAAACAAGATCACCAAGAGGATCTGGAGGAGGAAACACCCTGGAAGAGTCAACAATCACCACCTACATATTCTCTTGGGCTCTAAGAGATCCTTCATTAGTACCCCTAATGGAGAAGGAGCATAATCCCCAGCTATAGTACCTCAGAGAGAATAATTCGGGGGAAAAGTTGTCCCCCGAGACTTGGAACTCCCATAAAAAAAAATAAGATGGAAATGGGGGAATATTTCACAGTCATAATAGTAAATTAATTTAAGGCTAAATGATTTAGATAATAACTCTCCCTTTTTCCATGAAAATACTACCATCAATGCCACAAGATCTGACCAGTAATGTCTGTTCGCAGGAGCATGAATGAACTTATCCATTTTAGTCAGGTGATTAGCAACCTCATCAGGCTCTTCGTCGGATGAAATTCTAGCATAAGAAATGGCTCCCAAAAAACCTGGAAGATCAAAGCATTCCATATAAAGAATTCTATATATATATTAATCTGAGGAGCTCACCCTCAACTCATCTGAGACATTCCAAGCCTCTGGAAATGCAGTCGTAATTGGGATGGCCAATGTTGGGTGGTTAACATGAGGAAGTGGGGTAGAATTCGACAACCATAAATGTTGCCTAGGTATCCCTACAAGATCAATACCTTGAGAATATGAGAGTTTTTGAGTTGATGGGGGAGAAGAAGAAACATTTTTTTTGGCGCTGTAATATGTAAGCCAACAATGAAATCATCATCATTGGAAGTTTTTGGTTGTAGCATGGAAAGAACCTGATGCGAGTCCCTGCAGCAATCACTTCGGGAGTGAATGAAGGTCTCGAGGTCCTTAAGTTAACAACCCAAATCATTCAGATTCCCATCGAAAGAAATTTCAGTCGATGCTGACACTAAGACAATACCAGAAACATAAAATTCCCTAGTCTGTAGGATTTTCCATAAATCGCAAGAGGACTAGCCACGAGAAGATTGATGACCTTTCAAAAGGTCACATTGCCTCCAGGACACTGTAAAATTGGCCTCTGAAGTAATGGATGATGGACTTCTGGAAATATCCCCAGTAGTTTTTCTGGATACTCGTGAGTTCATAGCCTCATTTGACACAACTTTCCCAGGGAGGGAGTGTAGGGACCTTTGAAGAAACTTTCTAGGTCGAGGGTGCTCACACTCTTCCTTTTTATTCCCCTTTCCATTTGACTTGGATACCCTAGGATTCACCATAATGGGCACCATGTCGGTTAATTGGCCATCATGATATTACTTGACCCAGGCCTCTGCGTGATTCATGGTAAGGAAGGGCACAAAATCCATAGAATATGGAAGTTTGGCCTAGCTCTAGGTGTCCTCCCTAGTGAACATTAGCCACAATTGGTGAGTTTTCATATGATATTTATCCCGATGATCACTGTTAAGAGAAGGAGGTCATACTTTATGAACACATTTGAATTTTCGGTTAAACCTACAGGGTGAATAGACCCTGTAAATGAGTTCCCCTTCAATACGAGCAACCAAAATGCCTTCTCGCAATGAAAAGAAGTAACCTCAATTAAAAAAAGTGTTCTGATGTGTTTTTCGTAATGGTACTAGTGGGGTAATCATAAGGGTGGTATGAAAAACATTCATAAGCATTAAGGCAAGCCATTAAGTCTTGATCGTTCCTTTCAATTTGAACCTCTTGGTTATCTTGTGAGGCCCAAGCCACTTTCATGACCCAGTTGGTGCTTTGATGGTACGGTAGAAGGGTCAAATGCGGGACTAGTAAGGAATTGATTAAGGAATAAACCCCTATGTGGGCTCCAATCCATCCCCAAAGAATTGAAAAGGGACCACTATCCAGCAGGGTGAACCACCTTTGCTGATTCGGCCTACCAGGAAGTATATCTTGGACAACATAGGGATACCCAAATTGATGCTTTTACTGGTGGCCAACTGATCAGCCATGACAAAGGTTGAGGATATTACACCACCATATTCTCGCACTGGTAAAATACACTGGCTCAGGAACATGTCCAAGAAAGCCAAAAGTCAAAATAACTGAGCGATTTCAGGGATGATACCCCATCCCCTTTTCCAAAAAATCATCCTCTTCTAAGGTAGTCCAGCAAGTACCTGCTCGTCTCTGAGTGGCTTTGGTGGGAAAATACCTAGGTCTCTGAGGATAGGGCTCGGGACCAATATTCTTAGCCAAAGCACCAAACTTGTTGTCAAATATAACATCCTATTTCAGAGAGGGATCACATTCCTTCAAAAGCGTCTTCACTTGGATGATGAGTTTTCTGGCTAGAGGGGGGGGGGGGGGTTCATTCCTCATCATTTCAAATAGTGTACATGCGGAGAAATTCATCATACATGTCCCCAATTATAGAGACTCCCGAAATCAGCCGTATGTCCCAAAGGATGATTCCAATCTCCCTGTGGGTCAAATGGAAAGTGTTGGTATCTGTTCTCTACCTGCTTAAAAGCTATTATATAAGGGCAGTAGGATGATGGGTGTATGTTTAAGAAACCCAAATGACCTCGTATGGTCCCAAAAGTTGTATCTCATCTCAGAATTCTTCACAAATCTGGTGAACCCAAAAGGGCCACCACCAATCCAAGATAAATGATCCTCTAGAGCGAATGTCCCATTGAGATGACCAACCAAGCTACTCAATCGTTGTCTCCTTCCTCATGATGATCTGATAGCATTGGGCCATTTAATCAGGTTTCCGCTGCACCCCTTCTAATGTCTAAGGCATATAATGCAGTATGTGACCAGAAGTGGTCTCCCTATGAAGGTGCCTTACCTTTGAATAGATCAAGGCCTTCATAATAGAATTATTAATTATAAAGGTAGAGGGATGATCAGTCAGGTTTGGAATCAGGATCACTGTTTCGGATAAAAGGCCAAACCCGTAAAAGGGAAGCATGTCTAAGACTAGGTACTCCCATTGAACCACTGTGAGCATATTCTCAATGGATTTGTGAAATGGAGTGACCAGAGTCCTGTCATCAACTTAAGATGCCATATCCCTTGATCTTTCGTCAGTAGTAGAAAGAGGAGCATTGATAGTAGCTGTAGAAGAAACATCAAATTTTCCAGCAGTATGAGAATCATCCAATGTAACCTATATGGGAAGATCCATAAGCTGATGAGAAGTCAGTGTTATAAGATATAGTGAAAAAAGGCTATAAAAAATGGATAAAGGACTTAAAACATTTTCAAAAAAATGTTATGCATACTTTCCCTAAAATTGGTATGCGAAAAGAAGAATTCTGCGTATAGTATAACACGTAGAAGCTATTCCTAATACAGCTATGGTCCATAGATTATTTTCCCCTCGTACATCCATTCTATGTAGAAAGACTGCAAGGCGAAGGGCCAAAAACAGATGTCCAGCAAATAGAACGTTTCACAAAAATGTAGAAACCGTGAACCCCGGCCTCAGTTAAGTTTACATTAATAAGTTGTGGATTAAAATTTAAGTATTAATTAATAGTTTTTTTTGTTTGGTTCTCCAATCCATGATTGGTACATGAAAAAGTCATCAGTGTAGCCTTATTTAATGCAAAATCATGATTTTATGTTTTAAATTTCATATCCCCATTCACGGAAACTAAAATGTGGTACGCGAACATGGGAAAATGGAGAGGAAATCGGTTCACAAATCGTACAAAATATTTCGCGAACGCAGTTTTCTCCAGGAGAACGGTACGCAAAAGTGAAGGAGGATGGGAAATCAGGAGAACTTTTCACTATGAGAACTGGTAAAAGACAAATGACACGGGTCCCTATATATATATGCATGGTCCCCTCCTATCGGGTCAACCTATTCTATAGTGAACCATTTCTGTTCAAGACCACTTCTACATCATAATAGTCCACTTTTAATTTTTAACGGACACAATTCTAATGGGGGGAATTTGTAGGGTCCTTAAAATTCCTCTATGGAGAAGAAATAGCCCCGAAATCACTTTGCAGAAGGAATTAATCACATCTATAAGTTTATAGTGGTGAAGGGAATCATATTGAGTTGTATTTAATTTATGGAACTTAAAAGAATTCAAGATTTCAAATGGTCCGCATACCATCACTGGGAAAGGTACGTGAAGAAGACAGATAACAAACCTCCATGTATGTGTTATGGTCTGCGAACCTCTTTCCCACGAGAAGAGGGCCAACAAGAAGAGAAAACCGCAAACTGCATCAACCGAGGGAGTTCTGTGTAGAAGAACGTCCGCGTACCATGCCAAAAATCCCTCATTATGCAGATTAAGAAGAAGAGCAGGGTTCTGTGAACCATTATCACAAACCAAAGTCTCTGCAAACCCCGGTTGACCAATTCTTTCACGTGTTAGAAAATTTCTTCAATGGGACTCCACAAATGGTGACGTGTGACCAGTAGATACGATCACCTTGATGATCTATAAAAGGTGTACAGTAGAATAAAAAAAGGAGGGAGAGAAGGAGACAGATAGAGGGAAGTATGGGCGATGGTAGCTTGAGGGAAACTCAGGGGTTACACTTCCGGCTTCCGTCTTGTTTTGTTGGTGAAGCACGAACTGCGAACCACTTCTTTCACAGGTATAGCCAACCGCAAACCATAAAAATGGGGAAATTGAATAATAATAATATAACCAAAAACCCAACGGGTAAATAGAGAACCAAATACCTCTTGCAGATTAATTTCCCATGAATGTTAATTCCCCCCACCCTCCATCAATAAGGAGTTCCGCATAACATACTGCTATGTTGACTGAACCCGAAGCCGTATACCCAATCGGTACGCGGATGTAACCCAAAGTGGAACGGTGATCCGTGTACCACTTTTGTATTCGGTCGGAGATAACCATTCCCACGTACCACACTGGTACGCGGATGTCCCTCCTTCCCACATACCACTATGCTATGCGGAGCCTTCCACATCCCGCATGAGAATCTAGTACACTGAATGGGGTGTTTTTGGGTATTGTTCCCTCTTGTTCCAGCCACATCCCACCATTACCATCTAGTCCTCCGTAATCCCTCTGCTAACAAGTTCACTAGCACTAGGTCAAATCCTCCTCCAAAGCTGCTAGACTCGTATGATCAGGGCATCGGGTGCATCAGCGCACCCCAATGAGTCTACATACCCACATTAAGAAGAGTCACGATGTCCCTCCTAACAAAGGTGCGGGATATGGGAATGCTTGTAAGGATACATTCCCATGGTAACCTAGAATCTAACCTCGGGATGCTAACGTGAACCTCCCCATTCTCAGGATTAGGGATGATCACTTTATATTCCATTAAATGAGAAATAGTGTTTAGTCGAAGGGATTATGTTCGCTCCCAACTTTGATGAGGAAGAAATTCATCCCCTTCACAGAACATGCTTCGGGGCCCTCTCAATGAGGTAAGTACCCAATTTTATGAGGCCGGACCACATGAACTTATATGCCATTTCACATGGAAAGGTTCATTTCTCCGCACCCTCACCCACGGTAGCACCTGCCTCTTCCGCCGCAGGCTCTCCCTCCCCCACCAATAGGGGAGGAGGCACGTGAATTGTTGAATCTTTCAAGTCCTCTTGTTTCTCACACTGAGCATGACTCATGTGGTCTTAGAGGTTTGTGAGTATTACAACATCATTACACATCTGAACTATGAGAACTCTAATTCCTGATCAAAACAGGATACATAGGACGCCTACCAGGAGTCCCAAGCTCAAATGGGTGCCCACCCATAAAGGGTCCACCTAACCATGCCCCTCAAATGGGTAGAATCCATGTGTAATCCCCACACATTCTGAAATATTAGAATACTGATTCTTGATAAAAACATGATATCTAGGACGCCTTCTAGAAGGCCCGAGCTCAAATGGGTGAACACCCATAAAGGGTCCGCCCAACCATGCCCCCTCAAATGGGAAGTATCCATGCATAATCCTCACACATTTTGAACTATGAGAACTCTTATTCCTAATCAAAATAGGATATATAGGATTCATTCCAGAAGGCCCGAACTCAAATGGGTGCCTACCAATAAAGTGTCCACCCAGCCATGCACCCTCAAATGGGAAGATTCCATTCATAATCCCCACACATTCTAAACTATGAGAACTCTGATTCCTGATCAAAACAGGATACATAGGACACCTTATAGAAGGACAGAGATCAAATGGGTGCCCACCCATAATGTTCTACCCAACCATGCCCCCTCAAATGGGCAGCTTCCATGCATAAGCCCCAGATGTTGTAAACTACGAGAACTCTAATTCCTGATAAAACCAGGATACGTAGGACACCTACCATAATGCCGGATCTCAAAAGGGTTCCCATTAAAAAAGGGTCCACCATACCATGCCTCCATTAATGGGATGTTTCCATGTGTAAGACCTACACAACACAAACTACCTGGGTTCTGATTCCTCTCCCGAGGATAAGTAGGAATCCCTCATTGTGGGCCCGATCCCAACATCAAGTCACCTTCCATTCCACCTAGATGATGATGAACTCAAGAGTGCCTTACAATATGGCTATGATAGTGTCACCTATATGGAATCAAAAGCATGGATGCTCACAATGATCTTGCAAACCAAGGGTATCCCATGGAAACACTCTTCAATAAATGAACTAAGGATTAACAAACACTTCAACACAATTTAAATCTATAAGAGAGTCCTGGAATAGGCAACAATCCTACCTCGGAAGGGTGTAGTGAGCTTGAACTCTTATCCTATCAACCAATGGATTCCTCAAGTGTTGTTGGCCAAATCTTCAACCAAAGAGCGCCTGTCTTTGGAAATAAGGTCCATGGATCCTGAATACTAGGGTCGTTGGGCGTTCTTGGCTACACGAATAAGTTTTTTGGATACCATCTGAGAAATTTATATCTGAGAAGGACCGATTGCATGAGTGCTTGACCCCCATGCAATCACCCGCTGGGACCAATAATTCACCAATGGGTTAGCTCAACCTTCTTTGAAGGATAATGACACTGAACATATAAAAAAAGGAATGGTAAATTTGATGAGAGCCCATCTCCATGGAAATGGGACAGGTGATGATCCTCATCATGCCATCTCTACACCACCCACACACAGGCCACCTCAGTGGCGGAACACATATGAACATCAATTATATTCACACATCAATTAACCAAATTCACTGGAAACACATATATATATATATATATATATTTATAATTATACATATTTTAAACATATTTATATATAATTATAAATATACATTTATAAATATGTAAATATAATAAATATATTTATTATTTAATGAAATGAATTATACATATATTTGAACTATTAAAAAACTATTAATTATAAACAAGCATTTTTTATTTAATGTATTAAAATAAACATTATTTTTTAATTTAAATATAATATTTTTATATAAATTAATAATATTTTTTATTAAAACTTTTATCAGTGATAAAAATATCACTGATAAATCTTCCCTTTATCACTAATAAAAAATCCATTGATAAAGGGTATATTTATCAGTGCTTTTAGCTAGGTCTAATAAAGGCCCACCTTTTATTGGCGCTTTTTGCATAGAGCTGATAAAACCCGGTGTATCCCTTGCCCGAATATGTGGTAGTGACGCATACTCCTATTGAAGATCTTATGTATTGGTAGAATTGAAAATTTGGTTAAGCCTATCATCCAACGTATTAAAATAATATATTATGTATGATGAAAATATTATGTATGGGTATTTTTGCAGGAGAAGGATCTGGAGTATCAAAATTAAAATTTTAACATATTGGTTTTTATATAAAGGAGCTTTTTTAGGTTTTAGAGTAAACATATTATAGAATACTGAAGGGAACTCAACATGCGGAATGACATGTGAAGTGTATTTGAGTGGATCAAATAACACACCATAAGTTATTTAGGAACTTCACTATATGAATGTGAATAAATAAAGGAGGATGTGGTTAGAAAAAATTAATTTCACATTATAAGAAGACTGAGTCTAATGATTTTGAAAAAGTACAAGTGATAGTTTGTAAAATCATACAATATTAGAGTTGAAGAATATGACATAATGTCAGAACATGTAGAAACATAGGTGTATGATTTAAAGAAATTAGTGGTAATGACATAAAGGACTTCAAAAGTAATGATTTGGGAACATTGGATGTTTTGATAATGGTAGAATAGAACTTGTGTTTATTAATCATATTTAAAAAAACAGTACACACCTTATGATTCGTTACTCTATTTCTCAATCATTTAGACGTCTTTTTATACTGGAAAGCTATCCAGAACACCTGAATGGAACGAAGGCCTTCTTTTATTTGTTTTTAGTTCATTATTATATTCCAATAAAACTAATGGAAGTGGCTATGAAGAGTTTGGTTAATTCTTCATTAGAGGCATCAATCATTGAATATGGTATCAAAATATCATATTTATGATATGCTCAAATGGAAAACATATTATTCCATAAAATATATTTCAAGACCTGGTATTTAGATCTCGAAGAATATGACTTTGTGAAGTTGGAATATATAACTAAAACAAAAGAATGGAGAATTATTTATAATATCTTGAGAATGAATTTGAACAGTTCACACTAACATGATTACAGGAAACATTTATTTTATTCAAATTAAAATATTTGAATTATCAAGGAAGAAATTTTTTCTATATTTTAGGGATGATTCAAAGATTTAAATTAATATTTAAAATTCTGATTGACTTTCTAAAATTATGGAGAATATTGAGGAGTGTTTTGAACAAGATTATTAAAATATTTATTGAAAGGAAAGACTATAAAAACTATGCATAAATTATGGAGGAAATTATGGATATCTTTGAATATTTTATTTTAAATTATCAAGGGAAAAAAGAAATCCAAAGATATATTATTTCTATCTTATATATTTGTTCTGGAAGGATAAAGAATTGTTACAATATATTATAAAAATTTCATATTCTAAAATCTACAATTCTATATACTCCTTATTATTGTTGCATCATATTTTATGATTTGGAGAAGGAGATGAAGAAAAAATAAAATAAAGAGATAAGAAAGAAGAATACTGTATGTGGAAGATATTTTCTTACCACTGCATTCATTAAAGATCAATTACAAGAAGGATTACTTGAGGACTGATACACTATAAAGATTCATTTTTCTAGAGTAAGATATATCTACTTTTAGTTTCCAGTCTTACAACCATGTGATGGTATTGTTTTCAATTCTACATTTCCTCTATATGTACATAAGGGTCACTAGTCAAAGCATTTTTAAATGGGTAGGACTTTCTCATTTACTATTGGTTGTGCCTAAAATATAAAGGTAAGAATGAGAATCTGAGATGATAAAATACAAACAACCCTTAATAATTTAAATAAAAAATAATTCCCTGCACTTGGTGAACTCCCTATCTGTTTCATAGCTAGGCACAAAAGAGAAATTCCCCCTAACGCTAGTCATGAGGGGATGGAAAAATAAAAGGAACCTAATGAATTAGTTGGACTCCACAACAGTGGAACCTTCAGCTTTCCTTCCCTGGGAGATGATTACAACTTCTAGTCTAAGAATCAAGGTCTGGTTTTTTTAGTACCACAACCATATTCATAATTTATAGGGAGAGTTATAAGAAAAATTTTGGATAGGGGGTAAAAATATTTTTTATATAATTAAAAGGGTTTATGTCATCTTTATTTTGGGATATGGGGCAGAATTGAGCAACTTCAAGTGGAACTTTGAGGTGAGGCTGAAAAGTGCCACTTGAAGTGGTGGTTTTAGGGATTTTTTCCCACCCACAATTTCTCTCCCCAATCTACCATTTAATATATTTAATATAAATATAATCATATTAATAAATATATATTTATAAATTATTATATGTTTATAAATATTATAAAGTTTTATAAATAAATAAATAATTATAAATATAGATTTATAATTATATCTTTATAAACATATTTATAGTATTATTTGGAGTTTAAATGTATATTAAATTTTATAATTATAAATATTAATTTATATAGATATATTTGTAGTTATATAATAACAAATATATTCATTATATATATTTATATAAATAATTATAATTATATAAATATATAATGATATATTAATAATTATATATAAAAAAATTATATTTATAATTTATATAATGTTAAATATATAATAATAAATATAATAAATATACATATAATGAATATAATGAATATAATGAATATAATTATTATTTTTAGAATTATATATTTACAATTATAGAAATATGTTTTTATTTATAATAAATATACATAAATATAAATTAATTAAATATATATATATATTAAAATATATATTTATATATATTTATAACTATATTAAAAAATAAATAATTTAAATTTTAAGAAATATATTTATAAATATGTATTTAAAAAATATATTTAAAAATATGTATTTAAAAATATAAAATTATTTTTAATTACATTTATAAATATATTTATAATTATATAATTATAATTATACTTTATGAATATATATTTATACTATTATAAATAAAACTTATTTAATTGTATAATTAAATAAACCTTATATAAAAATATTTATATTAATTTATATATTTATTTAAAAATATGATATAAATAATTATTATTAAATTTGAATTATAAGGTCTATATATATTTATACAAATATATATAAATAAATAAATTTAATATATATAATTATATAATTACATAAACCTTATATTTAAATAATATATATATGTATATATAATAATATATATAAATAAACCTTATATTTTAAATTTATAAATTTATATATAATTATTTAAATATATAAATAAAACTTATTAAAAAAACCTTATTAAATTTGTTTATAAATATATATATATATAGGTAACAGATACACTTTATTTATATATATCTTGAACTATGAGTAATCAGAAATATCTCTATCCATAAAATCATTTGATGTTCACTTATCACATTGTTCATCTTCTTTAAGTTGTTGATCCCTTTCTCAATTTCTATTTTTTTGTTAATTTTATTTCCTATTTTATTTTCCTATTATCCATAGTCATGGTTGTCAATTCCAAACAAGTAAAAATGTGAATATGTTTTGATATTTCTATCTAAGGCTCATCAAACATCTCAAATCGATAATTCATTAGTTAAAATAAAATTTAGTGGGGATTTAGAAATAGATCCAATCATATGGAACCTATCATTAATTCAAATTTAATGTCCAAAGAATATATGTTTAGACACTTAAGGGTGGTGGTGGGTTGAATACCTATTTTTCAAAATTTTCATACTCTGTTAGAATCTTTTAACCCCTATGAAATTTAACTCATATTGGTGGTTAAGTAATCTCCATATATTTACTTTTTTTCAAAGAATTCGTCTACATGTGCATTCATCTCTAAGAAATTCCTAAAAAAACTTTCATTATAATCATAGCTTAACATCTTGTTTTACATGTATGCCATGAGTCTAATAGGTTCCATAGTGTGACATAGAGTATATGGAACTTAATATTTGAATTACATGTAAAAATATTATTCTAGTAATTCATGTATGAATTATTTATGTCCAAACATCTCTTCAGGTATGTATTATTTATGTTCACACATCAATTCAGCTAAGGTGGTATTTATTCATATAAATTAGTTTTCCTTTTGTATATTTGGGAATTTTTTTTATTTGTTTGAAATAACAAATAATTATCATAGTAAATAGGATTTTTAATATATACAACATGACATCTGAATAAATCAACTTCAATACCTCTGGTAACACAACTCGATATCTAAACCTCATGCCCACTCCACATCCGACGTTTGTGTCACTCTTGTGTCCTAGATGTATGTTCAAGTTCCTCCTCTTGTGGTTCTTCCGGTGCCTACTGATGGTGGTGTGTAGAGGACTGAATGACATCATGTGTGGATGACCCAAAATCATTTGTGGAGCCATATGGCTCTGGATCTCCTAAAAATGGACAAAATGGGACATTGAAGAAGTCTTTATTAGCATGATATGGGGGAACCACAAGCTGTGTTACCACACTCAGCTCGTCCTCCAAAGTAGTCTGCGGAGAAGATGTATGTGGAATATATGCATCTCTCTAATGTGCAAGATCATCAGTCATCTGGGAAGGATCATCTCTCTACAGTTCGACAACATCTATAGGAGATACTCTCAGAAATCTATGTTGTTTCTTCTTCCCCAACTAATTTCATCATCTATATCTTCTAGCTAGTTGTGGCAGTGGTGGTGGCGATGCATCATCCTCAGTAGGCATAGTAGAGAAATAATCATCCACATGAGCTGAAGTTAGAGGATATAGATCAAGATATAACTGTGTCTTCTCATCATAGAAACTCTCATATATGGATTGAAGGGGATAATTGAGAGCCAAAACATTTGGGTGAACTACATCACACCCAATAAATGACTCCTCCTAAGGATCTGGGATATGTGAAAGACGATCAATTTCATCTGTCTACAAATGAAATAACATTCAAATTAATACCAAAAATGATCTAAAGAAATATAATAAATATTAGTAAACATACTAATTGATGAGTTCCAATCCCCTGATGTGTAAGTTTCATAATGGTGTGCCATCGGTACCAGTCTGTATAATCCCATTGATCAGTTAACTGATAGCGTGCTGTGGGATATCCATATGGAAAGATACCATATTGGGCATGTGTGTCCTAAAGCTCGATAAAAGTTCCCTAAAACTTCCGCCAATATGTTGTTTGTCTACCTATAAGCACAATAAAATGTTACCCATCAGGATTTCATGGTGCCATGGGGATATTTTGTATATAACTAAACTAGTGCATGAACCGGTCATGATGGTTCCACTCAATGATGTGGAAGTGGATAAGTGACACCACTGCAACACAATCTCCAATCATAGCTGTGCAGTATGGTGTAAGTGATGCATAAAAAAACCTGTATATAGAGTCAATGAAATATGAAATGTAAACTCCAAAAATTGGTCATAAATTATCTTGATAATTTTACCAAGATTAAATTTAAATAACTTAAAAAATAAATAAATAAATAAATTTGTCTACATAAAAAGTAATGTTTAACTTACATCAGCTAGATGTAAGGTGTTAAATAGTTGTCAAAAACTATACACACTATGTATCAGAGTATGTGAATACTTCAAATATTGACTCCACCTAGTTCAAAAAGATTAATATATGGTATGTTTGTAAAAAACTATAAAAAATGTACTAAATAATTGAATGTAATGACGTAAACATACCAGTGTTCTCAAGGACAGTCCTGAAATATCTCCGATGCCAGTGGTGCGATAGCTTGAGGAGTGATGTGTGGAAAACACTCCCATGTGCACATATATAACAAAACCATAAAAATTTCAATCTTCTATGCATCAGTGTGACAACTAGTACATAGAAATCATTATACATGTGATAATATAGAAAATACGCAACTATACATAGTCGTCTAATCATGATCCTAATTTAATCAAAGGTACATCATATTTACCAAAATGGTGGAGTAGTCGACACATGAAATGCCTCTGATCAGTCACAAAATATATTCACTTATGTGAAGAATAAGTGTCTCCTCTTCTGTATTATCAGTAATGATGGTGAAACTCTCATAAAGACAGCCCATGTGCAAGTGGGAACCTTAGAGGACACGTCATGCACCAATGACATCAATTCATAGTAGATGTTTCCTGACAGTACACCACCACTAGTGGAACCTGTAACTGCCTATCCGTGGATGGGTAAACTGAGAATACATGTTACATCCTCTAATGTAATGGTCATATCCCCCTTTGGGAGATGAAATGTGTGTGTCTTTGGTCATCATCTCTTATCCAATGCAATAATCAAATGGTGATCAATGGTCTTGAAGTAACACATAGAGGCT
This sequence comes from Viscum album, assembly GCA_963277665.1. Taxonomy (NCBI): domain Eukaryota; kingdom Viridiplantae; phylum Streptophyta; class Magnoliopsida; order Santalales; family Viscaceae; genus Viscum; species Viscum album. The sequence goes on along the minus strand of OY728153.1, from coordinate 563,555,475 downwards.
CCATAAAATCCATTATGTATGAGGTATGGAAAAATGTATGTTGGGGTGAATCATGATGAAAATTATGTGCTCTTCGAACAACATGAAGTGTAACAGGTCATTGCTCCAACACATCACGTGACACATGCATCTTCTGGGTGGATAACAGAGGTTGATCCATCTGAATGTATGAATATTAAAACAATAATTTCATGTAAGGTATGAAATTTATCATGTAATGTATGGAATTTATTGTGTAATCTAATAAATTTAGTTAAATTGAATTCCTATAGTAATAATTGTTTATATGTTATGTGTTTATACTTCTGATTATAAAATTTAGAAGCACAAAAAATTCCTTCATAAAATGATTATTATGTTTGAGAATTAAAATATAGCATTTTGGTAAGAAGAATTCTTATAACTTCATAGCATATTTTTCCAAATATGTTTATTGATATCCTTCACTCTATCATTTCTTTGGTTCTGTGGATCTTTTCGCTGGAAGGAGTTGTTGACAATGGAGGCGTTGAATTAATAACTAGTGCCAATGGTGTAATTATCTAAAAGGGGAGATGCCTCCCGTTTGTGAGAATCACACCATTGACAGTAGTTTTTATCTCAACACCTCCATTTCCACCAAATCCTTAAAGATCAAATTTCCACATAACCAGAGAAATGATAGAGTGAAGTGTGAGAAACAAATGGATAGGGTGGAGACATATGAATCAAAATATATAACTACAATTCTCTTCAGTCTGTGGGTCTTGGATTGCTACAATGTATAAAATATTTATTAACATTATGAATAACCATATAATTGTAAAGGAAATTTTAAACCTTGTGGGTTGATATCTATTCTTTTATACATTAAATATATATATGTATTATAATATACATGTACATTTTATAAAATTTAAACTATATACAAATAATAAAAATATAATTAAAATGGTGATAATGATAAAAATGATTACATGCTCAAACTTTTACAATAATTGATAGAGTACATGATTTGTTTTAACCATTAAATGATTGGAATATGTGTCTAGGGAAATGTGTATTCTTATGAACTTCTTGGAGGCATATGTTGAACCTTCGTTCAGGTGCTTGTTCACTGGGATAATCCATCTCATTTTGAATACGAGTCACCTTTGGCCTCCCTTTACATTGAAGCCTAGTGTTTTTCAGTAAAATCATGGGTGTGCCATCAGACAGTAAAAAATTATGATATTACCTGATTGGAATCCATAGAGTACTGTATCATTCTTTGATACTCTCTAGTTGATAAACTGGATCAACTAACTACTCCTAAGATAAGTGTATGTAAGAACATGTTTTGATAACATGGACGCAAGGATTTCTTAATGCTTGAGATTTTCCACATTCACGGTAACACTTATACAATAAAATAACTCACACACAACCATTGTTGTATTCCACAAAACCACCCAGCTCAATGTTCTCAAATCATTGATCTAGATTATTAAATGCAGTTACATGATAAGTTTTAGCCTCCTGAAGAACTCTATCTAGCTCACATTGGAAATGGTGTCCATATCACATCCCTCTATTTAGGACCTCTTTATCCCACTTTCCTCATTCTTGAAATTATTTTACATTATTATTTAATGTCTCTTTTACCAAAACTATAATTTAGATTTAAAATATTATACTAGTATTATATTATAATTATATCACTTCTGGGTAATATATAGTCAAATATTCTTATTTACCTATGATAGGTAATTTTTGAACTCCCTTGAAAACTCCATCTATATATTCTACGATGTTGGTAATCATATGTCCATATCTCCTCCCATTATCATATTTCAACAACAATTTTTTCTTTCGTATTTTCATCATGTAACCATAAACTCCTAGTTTAGCTATGTGAATATCTTCAAGACGCTCCTCCATCCTTTGTTGTCGAGGCTCGTATGCTATCAAACAAGAACTACTCTAAAAAGGTTGGAAGTAACTATGATATTAATTTTTAAAAATAAAAATGTATTCATACAAATTTTTAACATTGGTTTCTTTATCGACTCATTCTTGAACCTCGTTTGAAAATTTCTCTCAAAGTGTCAAATACAATATCGATGATGGTCATAGGGTGGTCTCTAAGAAAAATCCTCACACTGTACATCCTCCTTGATTGCATGATGGTGATCTAAACTAAGAAAATCCCTTACGAAACCATATAAAACTATCTAAGATAGGATGCAAACAAGATCCATGATGAGATGTTATCCTTCTCCACAATTGAAAATCCCAAATGTATAAGAGCTCGATTACCATATTATGTGGTAGCAATCAATAAATATTTTGTATAATTTCGATAAAAAATGTTCTAAAAATCTATATAAACTACTTGAATGTCTAAAAGCTTCCACAAATGGTAAAAATTTCCAAAATAATATATCAAACACAACCATCGACCGATCAACTTGGTTGTGTTGGTTAACAAATTCGGTAGTATGTAACTGTTGGATCACATGATTATTGTGGAATAACAACTTCATAAGTTGTATTAAAAGTTGATAAAATTATTCCCAATCACCATACACTCTCACAATAGTCTTTTATTGTGCTGCCCATGCCTTCCAATAAGAGATTTGATACCCAAAAAGTTGTTTGATTCACTCCACCACCAGAATGACAGGAAAATATTTAAATGCTCTAATAATTTCAACAATAATAGTTGAAACAAACTCAACATCTAATGTAGAGTGTTCATGTGACAATATTGGGTTCACACATGTGTGTGGAGTAAATTTAGTGATGTTCCAGCTATGAAAAGTGTTATCAATTATAGCTCATGGACACATTTGATAGTTTGAATCATATTTGTCACAACGTATCACATAATAAGACCTCTTTGACTTTTTTAAAACATAAGAGTAATGTATTTCAATGTGATATTATTTTATAACATTTTTCAATGAATATTTTCTCTCAAACTCTCATCCAATATAGAGAACACCTTCATATGATACTTGATTTGTTCCACTAATGATTCCTATAAATTCTGTACTAGGAGTAATAACTTTCCAATCAAATTTTGGAAAGAGATTCATGACTTTAGTCAACCATGAATCCAATAGTGGAAGATGATTCAATGGTTGGTTGGACCTCACATGAGTGGGTACATACTGTTCTTCCACATTCTCTTCTTCTTCTTCTTCAACATCAACTACCTCTTCAAATTCTGGTTCTAAATTACCATCATCCTCAAAATCATCGAGTTACATATTTAAATTAGGTGGAGGACTATCCATAGAAACTGTGCACAAAGAAAATGACATCACAACTACCATTTCTGATGGAACTTCTTAATGTGTTATTGTAGGATCATATGAAATAGTATCAGGACATTGTCATGGTATAAATTCCAATGTTGATGGAACCTTAATTTTAGTTATAGTGACATACAACTCCATAATTTTATTCTCTGGTTGGTACTTAACCAATGATAGTATGTATTCTCAATCATCATCATCAGTTATTGGATATTGAACATTCCAAAACCTACATAAAAACTATAGATTTCTGTATTTGATCGACTATATCACTTTATTACTCATAAATTTTAGCTTTTTATGAATTTTCCTTTGCACAGACTCCAAAGTAGTATAGCCTCCAAGAATCACAACCCCTTCTGGCTGTATACTATAACTACAACCTTGTTTTGTCCCAATTATTTGACTATTTCAATAAATATGTGTAGCCATATTATTTTTATCTAAAATAATCCATCATTATTATTAAAAGGCCAGAAGAATTTCATAATTCCAATGTTAAGTACATACCTTTCAAATATGTTATTAATTTTATGATTCTAAACTTTTAGAGCATCTTGTTATATCCTAAACTATGATACTAATGTTTATTAGTACAATTTTTAATCATCCTAAAGGTATTTTATTAGTTCATAAAAAAATAATCATCTAAATCATATCCTCTAAAAGTATAAAACCGGGATGCAGTAAGGCCCGTTGTAGTGTATCAGATTACCCCGAGTCAGGCCCGGGACACCTTGTTGAAGTTATTACTCCTATGTCCACTTGTACCAGAGCCACATCTGCTTATTTGTATCTATATAGAAATTTTATTTCTTAGATAACCACATAGTCTTTATGCTACCAAAATTTTATATTGTTTTCATACATCCTAAAATATGACACTAATTATTACTTAACCATTAGTAAATCATTACTTGAATATTAGTTAATCATTACTTAACAATTAGTTTATTATTTATTAACCATTAGATCATCATTGGTTAACCATTCAATCATCATTGGGTAACCATTAGTTCATCATTGGTTAATCATGCCTTAATCATTCTTTATTCACCCCTTAATAAACCTTTAATCATCCCTTAATCAATCTTTAATCTTCCCACAAGTTTTTTTTACTTACCCAAAAATAATTATTTTTATAATTAATATAATTACTCCACTAATTAATTAAGTACCTAATTAAACACAATTAAGTATCTAATTACACTTACTTAATCACCTAATTACACTTAATTAAGTACTTAATTACACTTAATTAATCACCTAATTACAGTTAATTAATCACTTAATTACTCTAAATTAATCAGCAAATTACACTTAATTAATTCTTTAATTACAATTTATTAAAATTATAGTTAATTAATTTCCTAATTACTCTTAATTAACATTCTCATTACACTTAATTAATTACCACATTACACTTAATTAAGTACCTGATTACTACTAATTAATTACTTAAGTACAAATAATTAATTACTTAACTATGATTAATTAATTACCTTACTACAATTAATTAAAGAACTAACTATAATTAATTAATAACCTAATTAAAATTAATTAATTACATAATTATAATTAATTAATTACTTAATTATAATTAATTAATTACCTAATTATAATTAATTTATTAAAATTAATTAATTATCTAACTACAATTAATTAATTACCAAACTACAATTAATTAATTACCTAACTAAAATTAATTAATTACCTAACTATAAATAAATAATTACCAAAAAACAATTAACTAATTATCTAATTATAATTAACTAATTTCCTAATTATAATTAACTAATTACCAAATTATAATTAACTAATTTCCAAATTACAATTAAATAAATACCTAATTACAATACATTAATTATCTAATTACATTTATGTTACCTGATTACACTTAATTAATTACCAAAGTACAAATAATTAATTACCTAATAAAAATTAATTATTTACTAATTAGAATTGATTACTTACCTAATTGCAATTCATTATTTACCTAATTAGAATTGATTAATTACCTAATTATAATTGATTAACTATCTAATTAGAGTTAATTAATCACCTAAACAGAATTAATTAATTACCCAGTTAAAATTAATTAATTACCTAATTTTAGTTTATTAATTACCTAATTATAATTAATTAATTACCTAATTATGATTAATTAATTTCCCAATTACAATTAATTAATTATCTAATTAGAATAAATTAATTTTCTAATTACAATTAATTAATTACCTAATTACAATTATTAAATTACTTAATAATATTTAATTAATTAATAATTAAAATTTAATTAGTATTAATTAAAGTTAATTAATTATTAATTACATTAATATGAATTAGTAAATTAATTACAACAAATTACGGTAAACTATTAGTATTTATAAATAAAATAAATTAATTATCAACTATTTCTAAATAAAATACTTTAACTATGAATTAAATAAATAAATAAATAAATAAAAATATTAAACCAACTAAAAAAGAATTACCTCAAATTTGCGGAAAGGTGGTGATGCTTCAGAGAAAAACGGATACGCGGGAAAAGCAACTCGGGAGGGAGAGCAATGGTAGTGAGAGAGATAAGAGTGATAGAGAATGGGGGGAGTAGTACTGAATGGGGGAGGTGGGGGGAGCTTAAGCGTCACTTGAGGTGGTATCAAGTGGTGTCAATAAGGTTTTCACTAAACCTACTAGTGCCACATAAAGTGGCGCTGATAAGTTTAGAATCAAAAGTCACTACTATAGATAGTGATTTTAAAAGCACTACAAAATTCTTTTAATAGAGCTAGAAAAGTGTTGTTAATCTCAGCAAAGATAGGGGTCCCCTTTAGCAGCACTAAAATGTGCTGATAAAGGACACCCTTTATTAGCGCAATTTTTAGCGTTGACTGTAGAGGCCCATACTTGACGTACATGGACATTAAATTAACTTTGCAGAATACTTAATACAAAACAAAAACAAACACCCAAGGACCGTAATAGTTTAGTGTCTTTGGAAACTCGAAATATAATCTTCTAGTCATGGTGAAAGATCTTCAACATCTCCCATAAAGATATTACCCTTTTTTTTTCTTACCTAAAACCTTTATTTATATCCTGGGGAAAAGAAAACATAAAAAGGGTGAGCTCAAATTATCAGTAAGGGTAAACATAGAGAACATAAAACAATCCATAAACATTTGAATGCAAAAACTAGAACATAAAATCTAAACATCAAAATCATGAGCAATGACATAAAACGTAGAAGTAAGTAAGGAATATATCATAAAGGAACATTAGTCATGGTAAAATAACATGGGAATACAACATTTAATTATGGAAAACCATTAATCACATGTTATGATTTCCATAGTAGCCAAGGCATTACTGCCAAGACCATCATAGTGGACAAAGTCCATTATTGAACCGGGTTTAATTGCCATTCGAGCCATGTATTACTGAGCCGAATTCACTTTCCATTCTAGCCATGTCTATCTCAAGAGATATAAATCTTTACCCAATTCCTTAGAGGGAGATATAGGTCCCACCCATCTCATAATGAAATCATTCTTACTTTTTCCATAAAACAATCATAAATCATTCATCATAACCCAAACAATAAAATGGGTTTCATAAAAATCATCCCATCATAACATAATCCATATAAAAAAATGGATACTCTATCATCATAATAAAAATAAAACCATGTAAATAATTGAGACATTATACTTGAAACATAAACATATTAAATAATGTCATATTAGATGGAAAATAGCTTTGATAAAACACTTGAAATGAATTCCTGAGAAAAATATCCTTTCTTCTTCAAAATCATTTTATTTTCTCAAAATGCCTTGAAATTTTAAAGAAAAGTATTTTTTTGAAAATAATAATGAAATATTTTAGAGTAAGCTTCATGGAAATAAGGTGTTATGAAACCGTAAAAATCCGTTCATGCCGTATAAGTTAAAAAAAACATTTTTCTCGTATTTTTTCCGGAAAAGTCAAAAAGTTTCTCGTACCGAAAACGAAAAAATATTCCTTTCATATCATTACTAAAAACTCAAAAATAGGTAAAATTGGATTAAAAAAATTGTAGGAGGATATAAATAATATTAAATATGGAGGAAACATGGATGTGGATGATAAATATGACCCTAGTTAATACTTACGAATAAACAATATCAGATAGAATGAGATTGGAAGAGTTATCCCTTACCTTAGGTTTGATATGTTTCATACATATCCGTACCTCCTGTATAATTATTTAAATAATTTCAATGACTTATTACATAATCATATTAATGGTTATTATATCATATATGTTCATATTCTTATCTTCTTATTAGTAATATTTCATTGCTACTTGTTATTCGGGTGTTCATTGCTTTATGTTCTTGTGCATGTTTTGTCGAATAAATTCTTATTCATATTTTTAGGATGTAGATACCCCATTTACATAATGTTATTAGTGTAATATATATCGTATTTATTCATTCAATTCATTTATATAATCATTATTTAATGAATATCAGGTAGAACGAGTTGCATCACATCATCGAGACGGTAGGCCGTACGTACGCACGAGCGATGATATCATTATTTTGATATTAAAATACTATATAATTGGATGTTATATCATATATATAGAATCATAATAATGTTATATTTATTATTTATATCATTTATACTCATTATTATACCCATCCACATGATGAAATGTTTGTATAACAAACTACACAACGACGTGGAGACGATAAGCCGTACGTACGCATGTGTGGTGACTTTTTCATTCATAGGATGGATAAAATAAATAATATGGTTGTACTATTTTTATAATAACATCACAGTATATAGAATATACTGGAGTTATTATTTTAGAATGGAAACAACAAAGAAGGAGGAAGTGTAAGAAGAAAGGAACTTGAAAGAGGGTGGTGAAATCATTACCTCTTCTTCGGGTTCTTCCTTTTGATTTGATCAAAAGTGCTCCTTAGGTTGTCTTTCTGACTAAAATAGGGACTCTAGGATGAAGTGAGGATAGTTTAGAGAGTATTTGGTAAGGGGTTGGCTGAGAAAAATGGCTTTTAAGGTGTGAAGTTGAGAGAAGGGGGGGGGGTTCCCTTTTATAACAAGGGTGAGGGGCACCTTAGGAAAATCTTAAAATATTATTTTATAATAAATTCATATTTGGTTTATAATGGCTCAAAAGTGGATTATTTCTAGGATAAGATGTGTATGGTTCTAAATCCTCTCAACCAATAGGTTTTATACAAGTTTAGGTTACCATTTTAACATTATCATTTAGATTTAACTCTAAGTTAAATAATTTAACTTTTACCGTGTGTTCTTGTATTCTAACACTATATGGTTAATAAACTTACAATAAACTGCCAATAGAACCAAAATTGGTTAGTTAATGTCATATATATTATTATTTAAGTCTTTTTGTCGAAATTTATTTTTTTAGGGCCATTATATTAATTAATAATATAATATTTGTTTTAAAAACTCTTTTATGTCAATTTTGACACTATTTTGTAATTGATTTTTGTTAAAGTCTTAAAAACTTTATTAATTCAAAATAAACTCATTTTATCAATAATAAAACGTCATATTAACCTATAAAATTCTTTTATGGCATCAAAACTTTCAAATTATTTTTATTTTTACATTTATAATACCATTTCTTTGATTCTTTCACTAATATGGAAAATACTACATCATCTTTGTGTCATAAATAACATTAATTATTCAATGTCTAAAAATAATAAATAAAATACCATTATGTAGGAAATATTTTTATTTTTCTAATTAATATTTATAGTAAAACATATAACATATATAACTCTATGTAAAAATTTTTTTACTAGAAGATATATGGTTTTGTCACTTATGTATTTACTTTAACTTAATTTATATAGTGTCATTTTCACTTACAAGTGGATCCATGGGGTCCCAAAATCGACCCAAGGATGACCATGGTCGGACATGTATCATCCAATAAGGTTAGGACACATTTTAAGGTAATTTAATATTATTATAATATTATTTTTTTACCCGTCTTTACCGGATTTACCCTCTAACCATGGTAAATAAAATATTTACCGAAGTAATTATTCAAAATGTATAAAATAAAAGTTACCTATTTACACAATTTTTCACACTGATTCCAAATATTAAATACATTTTTCATAATTCAAAACATAGAAGTGGCATAAATTAATTTAAAATTTATTCCCACTGTCAAAACAAAAAGCGTGTTTTTAAGAAATAATAACTATCAAAAGATTGACACTTGTTTATGTCTAGTTTAAATGTGAAATTACATCCAATGATAGGCATTGGATAAAATGGTAAAAATATAATGTAATTATACTTTAAATCCACTCAATAGTATAATTTATAACTATAAATTATTTTTATTAAAAATGTGATTTTTAATTAATGTTTAGTATTTTTCACTATTCATCAAAAATTGGAAGTTCACGGAAAAATACCAAAAATTCATCCTAGGATAATTTCGATATTATGAATCCAAAAATGAATTCCATTTTGAAAGAAAAAATTTATAAAATTTATAAAATTGGGTATTACTATTCATAACAGCTAGTTCATAATAATATTATAATAATATCACGTTTAGTGAAACTCGGTATTGCATACAACACACGCTATAGAGGAATGTTTCTCTGGCATGCAACACAAGCCTAGAATAGTGTTTGTGTATACTTCAAGATAATACAGTGTTGCTTATAGTGTAAGCTAATCTTGGTGTAGCGTACAAAAAAAGACATCAAAGAAATTAAAAATAATATTTCTCAAAAAAATTCGGGGTGTTACATTCTACCCCCCTTAAAATGAATTTCTCCCTAAAAGTTCTTCGGGGTTATAAATTGTTTACTAATTGAAATTTTCTTTCAAAGAAACCCACATCATAAAAAGGAATACTAAAACTTAATTTGATAAACTAAAGTATGAAACGTAACGATTACCCAAAGGAACTCATCACTGGGTTTCCACATAGAAGAACATAGGTGAAAATATGGATATGGAAGAAAAATAAAACCATCAAGTTATGATGGTGAGTGGATTAGAAAATGGATATGAAAAATCCAACAATAATAATTCCATAAATTTGTGATGTTCTATGGTACCATATGATTAATCAGATATGAGGACACTAGGATAACATTTTTGGTTTTCAAGATCATTTCCCTAATATTGATGAATTTTCAAATCAAAAAAATACTTACATGATTTTGGTTCAATCTCACCATTGATCAGGACTTGAAAAATTTCCACTTCATCTCTAAAATAAATGAAGTTGAATTTTTCTTTCATGAAGTGTTAGGTGATCATACGATAGAATGATAGGTCATTCCTTCTATCTCAAACATAAGGTTAGAAAAATTTATATACATAAGTCCATCTATGGTGAGATTAATCTTATATGGTTTCAAAAAATGGACATATACCTCATTTATCATCCTGCTTAATAAAATAAAACTAGTTTCGACTAATCATGGACTTCCTGTAGGCCAGTGGTAGGCGATAAAGGCCTGTATCACTTCGTTTGTGGGTTTGATTCCCGCAACCTTGTCCGACGCGACGGGTTTCGCTCGTCCTACTGGTTGTCCTTTTTATAAAACTATACTTATTATAACATAACAAGAAGTTCTAGAATTAAACAATAATATCTGATGTCTAACTTAATCTATTCTAATCATTATTTTTATCCAAAATACTTCTGTCCAATCTCATACTTTAAATAAAATGACTACTAGAAAGGTAATCTACCAGGCATTGAATACAATCATTTATCTCCTGAATTTCATAAGATATATATTTTTTGTCACATTCCAAACTTGTGAATTCCTTAATCATGTATTCTCTGGAAAAATTAATACCCATTGAACCTAGGTGAAAACATGAATGCTATCAAAAGTTAACTCTTTCCACATACCAAAATCCCAAAAATTCTATATACTCAAAACATGATATAAATTTTTCCTTATATCAATCAAGAGATCATGAATATTATCATACATATTGTTTTCTCTTTATCCATTCATTATGCACATATAATATTCTTTACAAAAGTATTTCAATATAATTATTGAAAACCAGAATAAACCAATACATGGGTATTCCAATATTCCACAATACTATAAATGAGATTCCATGATACTATTTTTAAATCCAATTACATAAACAATTAATCATTCCACCACATCATTGGCATACTCAAAATCACAAATATTGATCACATGTAACTTCCCTTTGTCATTTTCCTAAAGAGGTTGTTGATGTCGATCATCATTAACCCGTGGATTACGACATTGGTTAGCATAATTCCCCATTTCCTTGAAATTGTAGCATTGAAGCATTGGTGGTGTGTTCTCTATAGTATTTTCTCTATTCACATCATTTCCTACCTTTTCCCATTACATTGACACTCAACTTCTTGATGATCTTCTTTTCCACACTTAAAACATTTTCTAGTTTCTTTTAGACAATCTCCACTATTCTTTATCCCACACTTTGAGCATAAAGAAACATTCATCTTCTTTTCACCATTATTATGATATTTCTCCTTGAACTCCATATTTAGATTCTTTTCAAAACCATGAGATGGATATGTAACACCAACTTACAATTCTACCTTGATAGTAAAATGCACAATTTCTTCATAGCTGCTGAAGACTCTTATAGCTAATGCCCTTCGAAGACTTGGTTTTAACCCACTGATGAATCGATCAACTTTACTTTCAGGTTGGATGATAAAGCGAGATGCATACCTTGAAAGCCTTGTAAAATTCACCTCGTATATACCAACAGATTCACCATCCTTTTTATTAAGCTCAAGGAACTCCTTTTCCATATTTGTTCGAAGAATACGAGGGAAATACTTATTGAAAAACAAGTTCTTGAACTCATCCCATTCCATTGATTCAATTTCATCTTGGGGCCTTTTATTCTTAATTAGAGTTGACCACTGGTCTGCTTCACCTTCTAAATGGTAAATATCCAGAATGAATTTTTCATGTTCCGAGAAGTGAAGTATGGAAAATATATTTTCAATTGTACTGATCCATTGTTCAGCAAAAAGTGGATCAGAATACCCATTGAAAGAAGGTGGACGTTGCCTCATGAAGGACTCAATATAATATTGTTCCCTTCTCTGCTCATTTGGAAGTACAGAATGATTCATAGCTTGTGTAAGTATAGAAATAATATTTTTTACTCCATCTCCCATAACAATGGCTTGTTTAGGAGTAAAATCATTGCATCATCCATTACATTGATCAAAACGGTTCCTTCGGGTTCCAGACATCATCTAAAACCCAGAAAGAATAGTGTGAGAGGCAAAAATGATTCTAGGAAAACAACATAATAAAGGGGGAGTACCTTCAATATCTAATATCTTAGGTTTAATTCTAATATTGTTTCCATAATTATAGGACTATAACCAATACTTATACTTAACCTTAGGGACATCCCCAGACATACCTTAGAAATATATCTAGGGATCTCAATAAATTTTTCGCATCCTAGTTTCAAAAGTTTAACTAATTCTTTCCCCTGATACCAACTATAGATACCCATACATGTCGTACATGGACATTACATTAATTTTGTAAAATAATTAATACATAACAAAAACAACAACCGAGGACCGTAATAGTTTAGTGTCTTTGGAAACTTGGAATATAATCTTCTAATCATGGTGAAAGATCTTCAACATCTCCCATAAATATCTTACCCTTTTGTTTTATTACCTAAAAACTTTCTTTATATCATGGGGAAAAGAAAACATAAAAATGGTGATCTCAAATGCTAACTAAGGGTAAACATAGAGAACATAAAACAATCCATATACATTTGAATGCAAAAACTTGAACATAAAATCTAAATATCAAAATCATGAGAAATGACATAAATCTTGGAAGTAAGTAAGGAATATATCATAAAGGAACATTAGTAATGGTAAAATAACATGTGAATAAAACATTTAATTTTGGAAAACCATTAATCACTTGTTATTATTTCCAAAGTATCCAAATCATTACTTCCAAGACCATCATAGTGCACTTAGTCCATTACTGAACCCGGTTTACTTGTCGTTCCATCCCTTTATTACTGAACCATATTCACTTTCCATTCATCATCTATCGCATGAGATATAAATCTTTACCCAATGAATTAGAGGAAGATATAGGTCCCACCCATCTCATAATGAAATCATTATTACTTGTTCCACAAAACAATCATAAATCATTCAACATAACCCAAAGAATAAAATGGGTTTCATAAACATCATCCCATGATAACATAAAACATATAAAACAAATGGATATAATTTAATCATAAGAAAAATAAAACCATTTAAATAATTGATACATTATTCTTGAATCATAAATATATTAAATAATGTCATCTTAGATGGAAAATTTCTTTGATAAAACACTTGAAATGAATTTCGGAGGAAAATATCCTTTCTTCTTAAAAATCATTTTCTTTTCTCAAAATGTCATGCAATTTTAAAGAAAATAATTATGTTGAAAATAATCATGAAATATTTTAGAGTAATATTCATGGAAATATGGCCTTATGAAACCGTAAAAATCCATTCATTTTGTATAAGTTAAAGAAACATTCTTCTCATACTTTTTCCGAAAAAGTCAAAAAGTTCCTCGTACTGAAAATGACAAAAGATTCCTTTCATATCATTACCAAAAACTCACCAATAGGTAAAATTTGATTTAAAAAATTGGAGGAGGATATAAATAATATTAAAAATGGAGGAAACATGGATGTGGATGATAAATATGACCCTAGTTAATACTTAAGAATAAACAATCTCGGATACAATGATATTGGAAGAGTTATCCCTTACCTTAGGTCTGATAATCTTCGTACATATTCAAACCTACTATATAATGATTTAAATAATTTCATTTACTTATTACAGAATCATATTCATGGTTATGATATCATATATGTTCATATTCTTATCTTCTTATTAGTTATACTTCATTTATACTTGTTATTCGGGTGTTCATTGCTTTAGGTTCTTATCCATGTTTTGTCAAATAAATTCTTATTACTCTTTTTAGGTTATATATAACTCATTTAAAGAATGTTATTAGTGTAATATATACCATATTTATTCATTAAATTAATTTATATAATCATTAGTCAATGAATATCACGTAGAACGAGTCACATCACATCGTGGAGACGGTAGACCATACGTACGCATGAGCTATGATAACATTCTTTTGATATTAAAATCTTATATAATTGGATGTTATATCGTATATAAATAATAATTACAATGTTATATTTATTATTTATATCATTTGTACTCATTATTATACCCATCCAAAAGATGAAATGTTTGAATAACAAACTACACCACGACGTGGAGACGGTAAGCTGTACGTACACACGTGTGGTGAATTTTTCATTCATAGGATGGATAAAATAATTAATATGGTTGTACTATTTTTATAATAACATCACATTATATAGAAGATAGTAGAGTAATTATTTTAGAATATAAACAACAAAGAAGGAGGAAGTGGAAGAAGAAAGGAACTTGAAAGAGGGTAGTGAAATCATTACCTCTTCTTCGGGTTCTTCCATTGGATTTGATCAAAAGGCCTCCTTAGGTTGCATTTCTGGATAAATGAGGGCCTCTAGGATGCATTTATGGTAGTTGAGAGAGTATTTGGGCATGTTTTGGCCGATACAAATGGATTTGAAGGTGTGAAGTTGAGAGAAGGGGGAGTTCCCTTTTATAAGAGGGGTGAGGGGACCTTAGAAAAAACATAAAATATTATTTTATAATAAATTCATATTCAGTTTATAATGGATCCAAAGTGGATTATTTCTAGGATAAGGTGGGTATGGGTCGAAATACACTCAACAAATAGGTTTTATACAAGTTTAGGTTACCATTTTAACCTTATCATTTAGATTTAACTCTAAGTTAAATAATTTAACTTTTATCGTGTCTTCGTGTATTCTTACACTATATGGTTAATAAACTTACTATAAAATGCCAATAGAACCCCAATTGGTTCAGTAATTACCTATATATTATTATAGATGTATTTTGTCCGAACTTTAGGTTTTGAGGACCATTATATCAATTAATAATATAATATTTGTTTTAAAAACTCTTTTATTTCAATTTTGACACTATTTGGTAACTGATTTTTGTTAAAGTCCTAAAAACATTTTTAATTAGAAATAAACTCATATTATCAATCATAACATTTCATATTAACCTATAAAATTAGTGTATGGAATCAAAAAATTCAAATTATATTTATTTTAACATTTATAATACCATTTATTTGATTCTTTCACTAACAAGGAAAATACTACATCATCATTGTGTCATAAATAACATTAATTATTCAATGTCTAAAAATCATAAATAAAATACCATTATGTATGAAATATTTTAATATTTATAATGAATATTTATAGTTAAATAGATAACATATATAAACCTATGTTAAAATTATTTTACTAGAAGATATATGCTTATGTCACTTTTGTATTTACATTATCATAATTTATATAAAGTGTCATTTTCACTTACAAGTGGATCCATGGGGTGCCAAAATCGACCCAAGGATGCCCATGGTAGGAAATGTATCATCCAATAGGGTAAGGACGCGTTTTAGGGTAATTTAATATTATTATAACATTATTTTGTTACCCTTATTTAACTGATTTACCCTTTAATAATGGTAAATAAAATATTTACCGAACTAATTATTCAAAATGTCTAAAAATAAAAGTTACTTATTTACACAATTTGGACACACTGATTCCAAATATGAAATCCTTTTTTCATAATTCAAAACACAGATGTGGCAGAAAATAATTTAAAATTAATTCCCGTTGTCAAAACAAAAAGCTTGTTTTTAAGAAATAATAAACATCAAAATATTGACACTTGTTTATGTCTAGTTTAATTGTGAAATTACCTCCAATGAAAAACATTGGATTAAATGGTAAAAATATAATCTAATTATAATTTAAAACCACTCAATAGTATACTTTTTAACTATAAATTATTTTGATTAAAAATGTTGTTTTTAATTAAAGTTTAGTATTTTTCACTATTCATCAAAAATTGGATGTTCTCAGAAAAATACCAAAAATTCAACCTAGACTAATTTCAATATTCCGAATCCAAAAATGAAGCCCATTTTGAAAGATAAAATTTATAAAATTTCAAAAGTGGGTATCACTATTCATAACGACTAGTTCATAATAATATAATAATAATATCTCGTTTAGTAAAACTCGGTTTTGTGTACAACACACGCTATCATGGAATGTTGCTCTGGCATGAAACACAAGCCTAGAATAGTGTTTGCGTATACTGCAATCTAATATAGTGTTTCGTATAGTGCAAGCTAATCCAGGTGTAGCGTACAACACAATACATGAAAGAAATTTAAAATAATATTTCTCATAAAGTCTCGGGGTGTTACGTTGACAAAGGACCACTTTATCATTGATTTAATTAGCAAGGATAAAGGGGGAATTTATCAATTCTCAAAATAGAGTTAATAAAGTGGGCCTTTATCAGCACACTAAATCGAATTGGTAAAGGCCTCACTTCCAGTGATGTGCTATTTATATAACAGTAAACCCACCAGCACCTGCACAGCAAACACACACACCACCTGCACTTTTCACACAAGAACAAAGTAGTGCACACAAGAATAACTTAGCACACATAAGGGTTTTGAAAACAATGATATATACATTTTGAAAAATGTTTTATATAATTAAATTTAAAATTATGCAAAAAATAGTTAAAAACATTAATGTCTCATCCTTTGATATCTGTGATCCCCTCTAAAAAATTTTCGTCTATGGTATTAGTTTCCAAACAAATCATCCCAACTCCAAAAAAGGATCCACCTATATATGAACACAAATATTATTTTATTAATACTATAAAGAAATAAAATAAACATTAATATGAAAGAATACATTAATAAAATGTCATTTTTTAATAAAAATAGACACATTTTGAGTTATATAGGTCACAGCATGCATCATATTGAGGTGGGGTTCATTCCTACACATACAAAATGAGTTATGGATCATTGTCCTAAAATATCAAAACAATCAGAATGGGTTTTCTTAGTTTTGAGTATGTAACTTCTTTTTTTTTACTAAAATTAATATCAAATTTAAATGACATGTTTGGATTTATATCAGTCACATCATTCGTCAGATTGAGGTGTGATTAATTCATACACATCACAAATGACGTATGGATCATTGTTCTAAAGTATCAAAACAATCTGAATGAGTTTGCTTAGTTTTCAGTATGACAGTTGTGTTTTTTTACTAAAATATCATTTCAAAATGGAAACACCCATTTTGAGTCATAATGGTCTCATAGTGTGTTAGTTTGAGGTGAGACTGCTTCATACACGTCCCAAAGGACTTGGGAATCACTCTCCTAAATTATGAAGACAGTCAAAGGGCGTTTTCTTGGATTTTAGTGACTGAAATGTTTTAAGCTAAAATGTCAAATTTAAACTGACAACGGACATTTTTAGTCATACTAATCACACCATGCATCAGATTGAGGTGTGGTTGATTCCTACACATTAAAAATGACTCATGGATCATTGTATTGGATTTTCAAAATAATTCGATTGTGTTGCTCGATTTTAAGTATTTCACTTGTTCTTTTTTACTTAAATTAATGTTAATTTTAAATAAAAACACATTTGGATTTATGATGGTCACATCATTTATCACATTAAAGTGTGGTTAATTCCTAAAAATCATAAATGACTCACAGATTGTTTTTTTAAGTTATCAAAACAATCCAAATGTTTTTTCTTTGTTTTCTGTATGTCAGTTGTGTTTCTCCTAAAATATCATTTCAACTCAGAAAACATACTTTTTATGTCATACTAGTCATGTTGTGTGTCAATTTGACGTGATAATACTTCATACATATATAAAAGGACTTAATAATAACTATCTGAAATTCTGAAGACAATCAGAAAGTGTTTTCTTGGTTCTTAGTGGGTGACCTGTTTTAAGCTAAAATGTAAATTTTAAATTGATAACATACACTTTTTGTTATACTAGTCACACCATGCATCAGATTGAGGTGATGTTGATTCCCACACATCAAAAATGACTTGTGGATCATTTTCTTAAAGTATCAAAACAATACGAACTTTTTTTCATGGTTTTAAGTATTTCAGTTGTTCTTTTTTACTTAAATTAATGTCAATTTTAAAAAAAAAGACGCATTTCAGTTTATATTGGTCAAATAGTGCCTTTAACGGAGGTGGGGTTGATTTCTAAACATAAAAAATGAATGAAGGATCATTTTACTAAATTATCAAAACAATATGAATGTGTTTTCTTAGTTTTTAGTATGCAAGTTGTGCTTTTTTTACTAAAATTAATGTCAATTTTAAATAAAAAGAGACACTTTTAGTCAGACCATTCACACCATGCATCAGATGGAGGCGAGGTTGATTCCTACACATAAAAAATGACTTATATATCATTTTCCTAAATTATCAAAACAATATGAATGTGTTTTATCCATTTTTAGTATGTTAGTTGTTTTTTTAACTAAAATATCATTTCAAACTGAAAACATACATTTTGAGTCATATCGGTCGCATGGTGCATCAGTTTGACATGAGAATAACATATACACATCAAAAATAAATTATGAATGATTTCCCAATATTATGAAGACAATTGGGGTGATTTTTATTAGTTTTCAGTGAGTGACATGTTTTGATCTAAAATGTCAATTTCAAACTGATAATGGACACTTTTAGTCATATCTATCAAACGATTTGTCAGATTGATGTGTGGTTGATTCCTACAAGTCCAAAATGACTAATGGATCATTTTACTAATGTATCAAAACAATCCAAATTCATTTTCTCAGTTTTCAATATGTCACTTGTTCGTTTTTCTAAGTTCATTATTAATTTAATATTAAAATATACACTTAATGTCATAACAGTCACACTATGCATCGAATTTAGGTGCAGTTGATTCCTACACATCACAAGTTACATGTGGATCATTTTCCTTAAGTATACAAAAATACCAATGCATTTTCTCTGTTTTGAGTATGTCACTTGTTCTTTTTACTAAACATACTAACAATTTTAAATAAAAATAAACACTTCGAGTCATACTTGTCACATCTTCATGCTATTATTGTAAATTCTTCCATCAGGTATTCTGCCCATTCATTTCTAAACAAATCTCTATCATCTTGTGAATATGAGCCTTTTCAAAAATCATAGTAGTACTGAAAAAAATAAATTCACAAAGTATTAACAAATATATTAAATGAAATAGTAATTATCTTATAAAATACCTCTTTAGGGATGCTGGTATGTTCATGGAATATGATCTATTTCATAAATTTACAAACATAATAACCATATTCTTTTACATTTATTTGTTTCATACACTATAGAAACATGGAGAAAACTAATTAATTTTTTATATATGTTTGGATAGTGAAATATTATTATATATACCCTGATACATATCCAGTCGCAGTACTTGTGATGTTCCTTATCCTTTTTCCCTAACCTCATTCCATGATGTAGATAAAATTCATGCACCACCCTATCATAACATAATTTTCATTAAAAAATAATATAAATTATGTAACTATATATTTATTTATAAAATGTTGGATATAGTGTATTAAAAATTGAAAAATGCCATCTTGTGTGGTCGGTTTGTTGGATATCCATGCATTAAATAAAAGAAATAAATATTTGGAGTATCCAAGTTTACAGCAATGAGAATCCAATACTTCCTAAAAACACAAAAAGGAATAACTAATGAAAGAAATTAAAATATATTTGATATGATTAAATTGTAGAGTTTTACCCCTACATTGTTTGTTTTAAGAATTGTCTTTAATTCATATTTTTTCTATTAAATTGTTTTAATAGGTTTCCAATATTTCAATTTATTTCTCAAATTCTATTATTTTTGTTCTATAGAGGTGAAGTGAGGACTAATGAGTCCAAATTTTTGTTCAAGGAGAAATCCCTTCAATTATTTTTCATATATATGCCTATGAATAATATGAAATGTATTTATTAATATTTATCATAGTATAAAAACTTTTGGAAAAATCAAATCATGAAAAAATAACTTATGTATACATTTAAAACTGAGCCGCCTAGCCAATCATACTCTAGGATTTCACTTACATTGTCAAAACTAATTAAATTTGGATCTTCCCCTTTGTATATATTTTCATCAAAAATAATTGTGTGAGTACCACCATCTTCAAAAATAGTATTCACATGAGCATACAATTATAATAATTGAGTATATATAATAGGAGTGTTTAAGGTGCTTTCAATTGGTCTTTTCAATTGGTTGGTTGATCTTTGTGATGGTTTTGAGCCATTCTTTCTTTTCACCCCATTCCATATGTCCTTATATAATAAAATTAATTGGTTTAGGCATTTTTTCAATAAATTTTAAATCTTTATCTTGAAAAATAAATTATAAATGAATACATCCTTGTCAACATGTTTTTTACAAGCTGTGATGTCCATGGAATGAATGTTCCAAGAGATTGTTTGACCTTATGAATATATTCATCATAAATTGGAATAGGTATCTCGGTGCTCGGATCATTGGATATGTTAATAAACACTTTTACATGAATTTTTGGAAGTGGTTTGTTGTGTATCATGGTGTTCTAGATATTAAACATTGTATCCCTCTCTATAAGGCGATTAGTGGGTGTGGATAGATGTAAATCAAAGTCACTTTCACTCTCTAAAATATCAGTACATGAAAGGTATCAGTGTCTATCTGATTCAAAAATCAAAGAAACAATTATTAGAATGTTTATTACCTCAGCTAAGATAGGTTTTTGAGGGGAATGGATTACCTCAAAGCTAGTGGTGGTGGGTCAGGATCTTGACACAGTGGTTGTTCTTGAACTGTTTATTCTCTTTACCCCCACCCCTACCATAAAATTTTCCATGAACACTCTCTTAAATTTCATATGTTCTTTAAGGATATCTATTCTTTATCGTACCATTTTTATTTCTTCACTTTTATCCTTCTCTTTTTTTTTCTCAAAAAATGTTTTGGGTGTCACCCAAAAACCCCCACCTCTAACACATCCCTACTTTTCTGCATATTTTAAGGCCACCGAAAGTATGTTTGCATCCGGTTTTCATGTTACAAATTCATATGAATATTTAAGATAGAAAATATAGTAAAATAAGTAATTTTTGTTATGTAATATTGATTTAAAGAAAAGAAAATATTTATTATGTCATACATACACATGTTCCCCACAATTTTTGTGTGTTTTCATCTATTAGTATCCCATCTTTATTTACCCATGCATCCTTCCATAACACATTGTGTGGGATGGAAGTGAATTTGGATTTGGATTCATCATTCTTCATATAAAAAACGGAACATAGTTATGTTGTTTTTATGTCACATAAAAGTATTATGGTTGATTTAAAATTCATACCAATTTTTATTTTCAAGAGAAACATACCCCATTATTTCTTTACGATAAGGGTACGGTAGTTTTGTTGCATGTTACTTATTTTAAGCACTCAATTACTATTTCATAAATATAAAATTTTCAATCAAAGTGATAAATACATGTATCATCAAACAACGTATTACCAATCAAAATATACCTGAAAAGATTGCTCTACACGATGACCATTAAACTCATCCCACGCTCCTTGGGTTATCTGGTGAGCATAAATAGGAGGTGGGTGCGGTTTTATTTTCCCTTCTACATCTTTATGATAACATCTCATTAAAATTTTGCGAAATCCTCTGTGAATCCTTCCAGAAACCCTTAATACATAGCCCTTGTTCAATTCATCCACTATAAATGCACTCTACTAGGGATGATAAATAATAATTCAATGTTGCATGATTTTATTTTTTGTAAATTAAATAAATCATATAATAATGTTACTATAATATCTCCCCACATCAGTGTCTTAAGCCCTGTGCAATGTGGTTCCACGACTGTACATCAATCATCACATGTTTCCAAGTGATTATTCCAATGTAACTATTGAACAAGGACTTATTGGGGATAACACGATGGCCCCACTTATTCTATCTGACCTCATAGTTGATGCCATTCACTTTTACCTTATGGATTTTTCCAAATACCATCAAACTACGTCACTCCTTTTATTTTCTGCACCACCAGTGTTTCATTGCCTACAATTTCCTCTATTTCAACATCATCAATATGTTCTTCCAGAGTGCTAGCATCATCATGTGAAGATGGTGGTTGTACCTCTACCCTGGGAGCAGCAACATCAATAGGTTGAGAAACCTGTTGGTCTTCTGCACTATGATCAACGGTAGATTGAGAGACATATTGTTCCTCTGCATTGTGAGAAGAAGTAGGTTAAGAGACATGTTGTGCCTCGGTATTGGGAGCATCATAACATTCAGAAGTCATTATCTATAGAAGTGGCTTAACATTTAATTTAGATTACATAAAAGCATGAAAAAATAGATAATAACATAAGGTAACATGATTTATATTACAAAAAATATATAACCTTATTATTCAACTCTATTTTTTTAAAAGGTTTATGGGATTTTACCCCTCTATCAACTATTTAAATCCCTTCATTGTGGTCTCATATGACACAGAAAAAACTGTCTACATTGGGACTGCTACAAAATGATTGTGACATCCCAATGAAAGGGTCAACATCCAGTGAATTTTCATCGAACCCTTATGTAGTTTTGGTTGATAACCGAGCAATTGACCACTTCCAGTTTGCAGGATCTGTAACATAAAATATTTGTACTACCTATGATTCCATTTTAAATGGTTAGTCTTTGTAACCTTACTTACTAAAATAAAGTTTCATGAATCCAAACTCCTCTATTTTAATATCACTCTTGATATTAACCAAATTTCATTGAAAAATAGGATCTTATAAGTTCATATAATCCAAATTCCATATTTGTTTAATGATGCCAAAGTATGACATATTCCCTTCAATTGGATTTCTATCCTTAGCACCATAAACATGCATCACTCTAGCCACAAGTGTAACTCCTCTATTCTGCATGGTATTTTCTTCAACATGTTAACTTGTATAGAATTTATAACCATTAATTACAAAAGAAATATAAGATAATACATAAAAACATGGTCCTATGGCTATCAATCAAAGTCATTATGAAATTGAGACTATATTTTCATCAGACTCCTTAAATATATGGTCCCAAAACCATCCTATAAACAATCGATTATGTGTATTTGATATAAATTTTTTAGCCCTTGATGGATTCAAATGCCTAAGAATTTAGTTGTGGGTTTCAAAATATGGGTCAAACTCTAAACTGTTATAAAAAAATGTAAAGGTGGGCCTGCTCTCATTTTTTTAACATTGATTGTGACAACCTATCTTTCAAAAATTCCTTCACACATAAGCCACCTAGTTTGATGAGATTTCATTAGACCAATGATTTCTCTTTTAGATAGGTATTAGGTACAGAATACAATGGCTTACTCAACAATATATTACTCTAAAAAACAACCCTCTATACAACTTCAATTTTTTACATGCCCTTTCAAAATCTTCATATACCGTTCAATGGTGTACATCCATTTATAGTGTATAAGACCACATAGTCGAATCTCTTTCACCATGTGAACCATCAAATTAACCCTCATATCAAATAACGTTGGTTGGAAGAACATTTCCAATTCACATAATATGAAGAAAATTTCACTTTCCATACTCGGAAATTTCATCGGGTTTATAACATTGTTGTATATAGTTTTCGAGAATAAACAGAGATTCATTAATGTATAATAAATATTCTTGGAAAAAATTCAATATAAATCAATAGGAATTAGATCTTTTATCAAAACATAGAATTATTATGATTTCAGTCCCTTTAAATTTAAATCAATCGTTGAAACGATGTTCTTGATATTTGAAGAACACCCTTCTCGAACCATTACAACATTTAAGAAGTTGAAAAGGTGATATATCTCCTACCTAGAAAGTGTGTAAGAAGTTTGAGGAAGAAAAGTTCATTTTTCACCCATCACTAGTGCCATATATTCTCTTATTTCCATGTCAACCATGTCCAACCTATCCTTAATTCCATCATTTGTTTTGTCAGATACTTTTAGAAATGTGTCGATGAATTGTCACATACATTTCATTCATCATGAATAACATTAAAAATGTTTCTAACGTATAGTAAATTCTAGTATGTAATTAAAAAAACTGATCTCTTCTTCCAAATTGGTTTTCTTAAGGTTTTTCAAAATAGTTTACCAAAAGTAGTGTCCACATTTTTTACTTTATCAAGCAGTTGATCACCTGTTAGTGGAGATGGTGTTGTACGTTCTTCTAAACTTCCATAGAATGATGTCATCCAAGATTGATACTTATGTCATCGGGGTAGAAATCTACGATATCCTAGAAACATAATTTTTGATGAATGTTTCATTGTCCACACTTTTAATCATATTAGATGATCTATAAAACATGCTATTATCCTAAACACTAGAAATATTCTCTTTTTCCCCATGTTTATTCAAACATTTATAACTTAAATTTCTTCCATGATAGATCAACCATTCTTCCAATTCCTCTAGACTAACTTGTCTTGAATAACAACAACGTAAACATAGACAAAGGATTTGATAAGGGTCATATGCATTATCTTTTGCAAAATTGATGGACTCTTTCACTCCATTTTCATACTCTCTTGTCAAATGATTTGCATCCACCAATTATTTATTAATATCCATCCTATTTGATTATGTGATATTAGTATTTAACAAAATAAATACAGAAAATATTGATATTATTTAATGATTTTCCGAATTCTATAAAAAAAACAAAACTTAAAAATATTATGAAAAAAAAATCAGTTCAAATGTACTTTGAAAACTATTTAAAAATCACACATGAAATCCCATTAAAAACCAACCATTTACACAAATTCCTCTTTAAAATAACACACCCCTTTTAAAATAAATCAATCAGATCCATACACTATTTCACAAAACTACATTTCCTTTTTTAAATAATTCAAGAAAACATCATGACACAACAATCTTAATCATTTAAAATGAGCGACATCCCTATAAGAAACATTTCAAAACAATTGAATAATTTTAAAAGATCCACTTAGGAATTTTCACAATGACATAGATCCCAATAGATACACTTTATAAAAGATACATAGAAAACACCTCGATTCATCCCAAATCAACCAGTTTTGTGTGATTCCATCACATTATTCCAAAGGTAGGTGTAATAATAATAATTTCCATAAGAATTTTATATTGTGTTACCCACTATTGGATATCCCTTATCCATGATTCCATTGTCTAGTTATATCAGTTATCCTTCACTACAACACCATATTCCTAACAGATATGTTCTATAGTTAGTGACCACACTCGCAACCATGAAGCACTCATGTTCAAAATTAATAAAAACACTACATTATCCAAATGATCCTTGGCTCACACCAAATCAATTAGTTTTACACCCCAAAAAAAATTTATATGTCTCTCACATGAAGTACTATTGGTTCTTTACTTCATAAATACACCTAAGAAAGTCTATAATCATGAACCCATTACATAATAAAAAAAATTTCAAGTGTCTTTCCTTTCACACAAATAATTTCCAAATTCCACTCATCATTTAAAGAAACTAGATCTCTTTCCCAATAAATTTAAGTACATCATGTCTCAAGTCAAAATAAGAAAATAACTATGGTAATAAACTAATAGATGGTATAATTTTCTATAGTCTATTTTCTAAAATCTTCAAAAATACTATAAATGACATTACAAAGACTATCCATTCTAAAATTATTAACTGAACTCATATCAGTAACCTCTAAAATCAAAGTGATAAGAGTATCATTATAAGTCTCAAGAGAATTATTACCTCTCCAAAACTCATTCATGAGGTTAACAACACCACGTCCCAAAAATGTCTAGAACATTTTAAAGAATATTTCATAAATAAAATATAGGTTTGGTACCTTTTATGGATGCATCAACCTAAATTTCATGACCAATTCATAAAATTGAATATCAATAGTTAATAATTCATTCATATAATTTTTTAATGTTGTAATAAAATAATAATTTATATATTTATATTTGAAATTATGTTAATAAGAAAATATTACATGATAATCACTTGAATTATATCATTGTTTCCTTTGAGGGGATTCACCATAAAGTGCTTGTGGGTGGAAGAAATCATTACATGTTTTGTCATGGTTATTTGACTAGGGTTTCCATAAAGTGTCTCATGTAGCGTTGGATAGGTATGGCTAACAAAATATATGTTTCCCTTATAACTCAATTTATCCCCAAATTAAATAACATCTAGATTTCTTATTTTATACTCATTCATTAACTCATGTAGGGGTTTCTCAACTAATAACATCCAGATTTATTATTTTACACTTATTCATTAGTTTCACCATAATTAAACTCCAACTTAAACTTGGTGTAGGAGACTTCCTCAACTCATGTAGGGTTTTCTCCACTAACTCAGCACTAAGATTAGATAATGTCATATTGCGTATGATCTAGATCTATGAAAATCCCTTTCCAAAAATTTCTTCATCATATGATCTTAAATATCACTCAATAAAATTCTATTTAATCTAAATTTAAACTACATGGAATATGGTCCATCTTAGACGACCATAAAGCTTCTTAGAGAGGTCCATTGGAAATGTACTGACATCCCGACCAGCAATATTAACCCATTCAATGATGTTATAAGATTCATACCCATTTCCCCATAAAGTTATTCATCATATGATCTTAAAATTTAATAATTATAAATATATTAAATATATTTATTTTTTAAATATATTTAATGATCTTTTATAAGTATTTTTGAGAACATAGCATTCATATGGGTAACATGAATTACTCATTTACATACATAATAAAAAATGATCCATCACAGATATGGACAACATGAATAATAAGAAGGATGTAATGTATAAATCAACATTCATGATGACACATAACATATATGCATGCATGATCGATATATTTTTTGATCAAATTCATTGGAAATACATATATAATTTAATAATTATAATTATGAATATATATATAGTATTTATATATTTTAATTATAATTAATATAAATAAAATAAATATATTAATTATAAAAAATAAAAAAAGTATAAAAAATATAATGAATCTAATAAATCAAAAAAATCCAATAATTATAATAAATCTAATAAAAAATATAATAAATATAATAAATATAAATCTACTGAGTCTAATAAATCCAATAAATATAAATATAATAAATCTATAATAAATGTAATAAATCTAATAAATGTATTTATTATTTAATGAAATTTATTATAATATTGTAATTTTATATATATATATAATTATATTCTTAGAAATTCTTTTCTTAAAACATTATATTTATATATATATATATGAATTATTAAAAAATTGATTATAGACATGAATTTTCTATTTAATGTATACAAAAAAACATTATTTTTGAATATAAATATAATAATTTTATACAAATTAATAATATTATTTATTAAAAACTTTTATCAGTGCTAAAAATAGCGCTCATAAATGACCCCTTTATCAGTGCTAAGAAAATTGCTGATAAAAGGTATACCTTTAACGGTGCTTCTCTTAGCGCTAATAAAGGGTACATTTATTAGTGCTTTTAGCTACCACTGATAGAGGTCACCCTTTATCCGAACATTTTCCATAGCGCTAATAAAATAAAGCACTTCCCTTTCCCCATTTTTTGGTAGTGAGTTCAGAACCACTCGAAGTGGCGCTTTGAGGTGTGAAATATTAAAGAGCCACTTTGAGTTGTGCTTTGGTGCTTTTTACCAATAGATCTACTTCAAATGGAGCTATTGTGACCAATTTTTAAAAATAAAAAAAACTATATCCATTAAAAAACAATGTCCTCAATGCCCAATTTTTCAGAGAGCCCTCTCTATCTAAATTTTTGTATCTCCTTCTCCCAATGGTTCTTCCAACTGTATTTCAATTTCAGTGTTTTACCCGCTCCTCCATAAATCTCTATCTATCTCTCTCTATCAGGATTCTTTCTTTGTTTTTGAAGGATCATTTAAAATGATTTTATTTCTTGGCTATATATATCATTTTAAATTACCCTGAGGACTGATCAATGTATGAAGGATACCCCAATAGAATCGAGTATTTAAATTTGAATGTAATTGAAACATTATGGTGTGGATTACTTCTTGATAGCACAACCCATTCAAGGGATTATTGTATGTGCATGGTTTCTGGTGAAACATTGTACACCACAATGAAACCATTTTTCCTTAAAAAAATAGTTCCACCAATTTGGAACCATATAGGTGGCAGTGGGATCTATCCAATCACGAGGGAGTCAGTTTTTTTAATTTACATTTTTTAAAATATATATTTAATTTATTCTATGTTAGATTTTTTTGAAAAATAATCAAGAAAGGCGGTAGAGGTCCTGCCTTTCCTATTAATTAAAATGCAACATATCCAATGCCAAATTTGCCTCTCATCAACGTGGATCAATGACATGGAAAAGGAAACATAGGCTATTCCACCTTTCGCCTAAGGTAAAGTGAAATATGAATTTCATGATGATGCCTTTCGTGTAAATAATGCCGAAACGTGTCATAGATGGTGCTGAATTTCGTAGAAGTGCTCATAAAAGGCCACCCCTCCTCACTCCAAATTTCTCTCCTCTCTCTAAGTTTCACTAAACCTCTGACTACAATAAGCATGGTCGTCTTCCCTTGTGTGTGGCAGTTTTAGTGGCCTAAAAGAATGAACAATTTTATGAAGCATCATCTATAGAAATTTTTTGTTATACATTTTAAGGTTATTTATTTATTTAACTGATTTGTTTTTAGTTAGTTCTAAATATGTTATTTATTTACTTGTTTAGTTAGTTAGATATAAATTACTAATAATAGTTATTATTAGGAATGATTAATTATAGATTAAATAATGAATAAGTTAGTATTAAATAATGATTACAAAATTATTATCTAATAATAGTTAACTAGTGAATACCATATGATTAAATAGTGAATATTATATGATTAACTAATGAGAAATCCATAATTAATTATGGATTAAGTAATTTTTAACTAATGATTAACTAATGAATAAAGAATTACTAAAAAATGATTTACAAATGACTACATAAATATTAAAGAATGATTAATGATAGTTTAATACTGACTAAATAATCATTAATTAATGATTAAATATTGATTAACTAATTATTAATAATTAACTAATTAATGATTAAGGAATGATTAACTAATTATTAGAGATTGATTAACTAATGATTAACTAATGAATAATTATTTATTAAAAAATGGTTAAAGATAAATTATCTAATGATTAACTAATGATTAAAGAATGATTAACAAAAGATTAACAATTGATTAAGTAGTGATTAACTAATGAGTAAAAATGCATAAATATTGATTAAATATTGATTAACTAATGATTAATAAATTATTAACTAATAATTAAATATTTATTAGATAATGATTCACTAATGATTAAAGATTGATTAACTAATGATTAAATATGGACTGAGCAATGATTAACTAATGATTAAATAAATATTAATTAAAGATTAATGATTAATTAGGTAATGATTAACTATTAATTAAAGAATGATTAACTAATTATTAAATAATGATTAAAGAATGATTAACTAATGATTAAATATTTGACAACTAATAATTAATGACTGATTAAATAAATATAAACTAAATATTAAATAATTATTAACTAATGATTAATTAATGATTAACTAATGATTAACTAAATAATAACTAAATATTAACTAAATATTAACTACATATTAACTAAAGATTAACTAAAGATTAACTAAAGATTGATTATATATTAACTAAAGATTAATTAATTAATAAGTAAATATTAAATAATTATTAACTAATGATTAACTAATGGTTAAATAATTACTAAATAAATATTAAATAATGATTAAAAATGATTAAGGATTGATTAACTAATAATTAAAGAATAATTAACCAATGATTAAATATTGATTGACTAATGATTAAATATTGATTAACTAGTGATTAAAGACTGATTAACTAGTGATTAATGATTGACTAAATAATGATTAATGATTGATTAAATAATTATTAATGATTGATTAAAGAATGATTAAGTAATGATTAAAAAATGTTTAACTAATTGTTAACTAATGATTAAATAATGGTTAACTAAAGATTAATAATTGATTATGTAATGATTGAAGAATGATTAATTATTGATTAAATAATGATTAAATAATTCTTAAATAATTTTTAAATATTTATTAACTAATGATTAAATATTGATTAACTAAATATTAAGTAAATATTAACTACTGATTAACTAATTATTAACTAATGATTAACAAAATTTTAACTAAATAATAACTAAATATTAACTAATGATTGACTAAATAATAACTAAATATTAACAAAATATTAAATAACACTTAACTAATGATTAACTAATGAATAAATAATGATTTAATAATGATTAACTAATGATTAACTAATGATTAACTAATGATTAAATAATGATTATAAAATGAAACACTAAATATTAACTAATTATTAAAGAATGATTAAGGAATGATTAAGGCATAATTAATATTGTATTAGTTAATGACTAAATAATGATTAAGTATTAATCAATTAATGATTAGCTATTGACTAAATTTTGATTAACATAGAATTAACATAATTTAAAAGATGGACAACTGGATGAAAAAGAGGGTCAAATGAACAAATGATTTGTTACTCCTACAATTCATATGATTCATACCTTATTAAACACCTAGTTTTTTACACTTGATAGATATGTTTTAGATGAATCACAATATCTTTATAAAAAACTAAACACACCTTTATAAAAATTAAAAATTGTACGATGAAACATTAGTGTCATATTTTAAGATATAAGAGGATATTCTTAAATTTTGGTATCATAAAAAATATGTGGTTATCTAGGTAATAAAATCCTTATTTGGATACTACAAGTGGATGTGGTCGTGGCATAGATGTAACTAGGGATAAAACCAAAAAACATTGCATTGAGATAGAATCAATCGAGCACTGGTGCACAACAATAGGCCTTGCAGCACACATGGTTTGATAAAAAGGGGACAAGCTTTAGATGATTCATATTTTTTTATGAACTATTGAAATAACTTTAGAAATATTAACAGTTATAATATGAAACATTAGTGTCATATTTTAGGATATAAGAATACATTCAAAAATTTTATTATCACAAATATTATATGGTCAACCATTATTGTCAATATTATTCAAACTATCATAATATTGATCAGAAAACATTTTTTACATAAAGAGTCATGTTTGACTATGTATACTGATATAATGATGTTATTCAAAATGATAAAGGGACTTCTTATAGTACACAAACAACATCAATGGTTAGGGCATCTAATTGTATAACCATAATAGAACTTAAAGAAAGAATTAATGTTTTATTAAATCTCAGACCTTATCAAGAGATCCAGTCAATTACCTATAGACATTTGCATTTCCATACTACACTGTGGAATCTAGATTTTTTGTTGGCTACTGATATACACTGGTTCTAATCAATAACATTATTTTCCAAATGGTCATATGGTTCCATGATGGAGTTATATGTTAAGGTTTATATATTAAAACAATATTGTCCAATTGTATGAAGATGTAGACCAAGAATGGATGATGTAGGTTTGTCCTAGGAAATTTATGTTATTCCCTATGATACAGAAGAGGACAACCTTGATGTTCTTCCAGGTATACATGTAAATATGAATTCCAATGATGAAATTTAAAATGATGTAATATATAGAGAAAACAATTCTGAAAAGGTTGATGTCGTAGAAGTTGGGAAGGAAGTTTCTATAAATGAATTATTTTTACATCATCTTCAAACCACAATAAATCATCCACCACTCATTTCATATTGGTTGGATGAAATGAAAAAATTTCATAAATTCAACTGGAATGTTATCAAACTAGAAATTGAGTTTACGGGAGTTGTAGATGATAGGTTTATTGGGTTGTAAAAATTATTATATGTTGGAATGGATTTTCTAAGTAAAGATGAATTGAAAAACATACTAAAACTATTAAATATTGGGAGGAACTATAGATATTTAGTTCAGGAATAATGTCATAAAAAATATTTCATATGGTGTGATAAATATGGGGATGATTATATATTCCTTTTAAGGGTGATTCCTGAAATTTCATTTATAGGTTGGAGAATTTAAAATATTGAGGTATCTCATACTTACATTTAGAAAAAACTGACATAGATCATACTTATTTGGATGTTTAATTTGCGTCATCTATTATTTTTGATATGATTAGAACTGACCAATATATTCCTATTGCTCTTTTGAAAGAGAGGATACAACAAACTTTTGGTCATAAGAATTCCTATAATAAGGTATGGATGGTGAAATAGAAGGAAATTATGAAGGTTTATGGTGTTTGGGATAACTCATATATGGTGTTTCCATAATTTGTAGCCATAATATGAAACAATGACCAAGTTATCTTCCATAATGATACAAATGTACATGTGTCTCAAGATAACGTGATTGATCCATATTGTGTTCAATTTCATCAGTTGTTCTGGGCATTCATCACTTATATTTTATTTTTTTATTTATGAAAATATTTCATACAGATTGATGGAACATTCATATATGGAAAATAAAAGGGCGTATTATTGATTATGGAAACCCAATATGGTAACTGTTCACCCCTACTTATTTCATTTTCCATTGTGGAGAAGGAAAACTATGAATCATTGAGTTGGTTTTTAGCATGTATTAGAAACCATTTCACCTTTATTTGGGGATTCTATTTGATATATGATCATCATCAGGCAATAAATTAGGCAATCAATGTGGATATTGATACATGGAGACTCCCAAATTGTACATCGTTAGTACTACATCAGACACATTTCCAGAAACTTGCAAAAAACCTTTCATAATGACTTATGAAGAAGGCAATCACGATACTTGGTATGCTATATATTTATTATTATTCACTCTTACAACTTAATGATAAAATCAATTTATGAGAAATATGATATCTTTTATGTATCATATGATCTATATCAATGAATTTTTTTAAAACATTTCGAAGAAATCCTCAAGGATAATCAAGGAGTGTATGATTATATGATGTTGATTCTAAAAGAAAAATGGGCATTGGCATGTAATGGGGGGAAGAGGTATAGAACATGACCATAAACATTGAGGAGTTCATAAATGGTGTCTTCAAAGGGATTCACAAGATACCTATAGCTGGCCTATTTCAGGAGAAATTTTATCATTTTGTGAAGTACTTCTTTGATAGATAAAAACAAGCCTTAGACGAGATTTAGCAGGGGCTATGGTATGAAAGACACTTTCAACGAGAGATTAAAAAGAACATAGAAGAATATTATGCTTATCGAGTGTTCCTTTTCCACTAATAAGACTATTTATTTGAAGTTAAAGAGTTTCTAAACCCCATAACAAATAACAAGGTCGAGTCCCGATGGTATTACTTGAGGAAAGGAAATGTCAGTATGGAAACTTCCAGGAAATATGGTTTCCATGCACACATACCATCACAACATGTGCCATTGTGAACATATCATGAGAATCTTATTTTAATATAGTGTACTGGTTAGACACCATGGATAACTATTATGTTGCACCATAGAAGCCTATTGGGGAGTTTTTATATTTACCAATACTTAAAGACTAGTCGATATCCATACATGATATCAAAAGGTTTCTTCAACAACGAAGACTGAATTCCATCAAGATGTGAAATGAGATGGATCATCCTGAAGAAAAAGGGAAACATTTGAGATGCAACATATGTCATAAAGAAGATCATAATAAGAAATTATTCCCTAAAATTCTTGGATTGACTTCAAAATCTTAGACACAATGATGTATTGTATCCAATGTGATCATTTTATATTATCAATAACATGGTTTTAATATAAAACCCTTAATTTTTTAGAATGTTATTACATTTTTGAAAACATTTACTATCATATAAAAATAAACCTTTCATATTAAAATTATAAGGAATATGAAAAGTATATTTGAGGTGACATGAAATCATAATCAAACTATCCATGGATTAACCATAAAGTAAGGATGTCAGATAGTAATCATGAAACGTACCATCATGTGAGAAATTATACATAAGTACAAAGCACACCATTTGAGATATAACTTATAAGTTAAAGTCAAACTAAGGTTGTTTTGGGTTATAAAAAATTCGTCATTATCTATATGTTTATTAGAAAAAAAGTCATAGAATTTTTTGTAAAGTGAGGTAAAACTAATAGAAAACATCAAATCAATTTATTTATCCATGATAAAATGAAAATTATGATCATATAAAGTGAAATGGTAAACAAAAAAACCCATTAAATTACATATGAATTATTTAAAATAGACAATAAATACCTTGAAAATTTTCAATAGAATGAAGTTTGGATGAGATTAGTCTAACATCGAAAGTGAAGTAAAATCTAGCTTATTTTCAAGTGGTAGCTTAATAACATCTTCTAAAGGGATGTAATTAACTTTTGAATTTTTAAAATATTTTGGACTTATAATGAAATATTTACCATTAAAACCTTACACAAAATAAAATAAAACAATACAATGGGATAGACAAAAAAAATTAAGATATGGGCTCTTAACTTTTTATAATAAATGGTTTGGATTTTGGGGCATCTTCCTAGCTTATAACCAAATCACATTGTAGCATTTGAAAAAGTATGGATAAAAATTTATAGAAACAAATGGTTTAAGAAAACATCAATAACATTGTATATAAAAGTATAATGTGCACCAAATTTAGAGGGTGAACTTTAAACATCCATATATATAACATTTATGAAGAATATTTCTCCATATTTGGAATTATAAATTTTAAAATGGTCGAGCCAACTTTAAGGGAAGTTTTGTAAGTAAACTAGTCCTCCACATTGGGGAATTAATACACATCCGTATTCTACTAGAAAGAGGATGGAATTTTAGCACTTAAGAAGGATAATTGGCATGACCATATCCTTTCCAAGGTTTTGGGAAGACTTTCCCTACTCTTGTTTCAACAAGAGAATCCTCTCCTCTACTTTCCCTTTCATATTTTTTTTTCTTATTTTCAATTGCAATTCGGCACATTTGTTTTCATTTCAATTTAATATTAATTAATGTTGCATCATTATCATATATAATTATTATAAACCTCAATTCATTTAATTTTAATGTTTTTAAAATTGTTAAATCATGTTGAAAATACTTTCGTTTCTTTCTTTCTTATTCAATCAACAACACATATTTACCTCACTTCACATTTTGCGTGTGTGTTCGGTGCACCATTCCTTTATTGTATCATTAATTTTCTTCTATTTAAAACTCATCACCATAAGTATCATCAAATAGATTAATTACATGCTCAATGGATGAGTAAATCATCTATTGGGTGAGTTATAATTTGGGGATGTCAAGTGATTGAGGTCATTTGGTCGTTAAATTTTTTTTGGTTGACATTGTGTATGTTAAACTTGAAATTTCATGGATTAATGACATACTTCATTTAATGTTTGGATTATATACATTATTATAACCATAAAAAACCACCATAATCGAGTATTTATTAATATTATAACTCCATTGAAGGCCTGTATTGAAGCCAAAACAATTAGTAATTTTGATCAAAATGATCTTATAAAGTGGGTGATAATTTAATGAAATATATCAGAAAGATCAAGGATATAATAATATTATATCACTAATAATTAACTTAATCAAATGTTTATTAAAAATTTAATTTAACTTCATCCATCAATCATTTCACCTAATCTCTCCAAACAAACCCCCTCTAAAAATACAAAAAAAAAATCACTCCCAAATATAGTATCATCACCTAAGATTCAAACGGAGTGCCACTATATACATTAGAAGAGTACATAACCATTGAATAGTCGATGGGAAAAAATCATTTGAACATAAAATTGAACCATTTCTCGGGAAGGTGTGATAAATAGTCAATAAATTTAAAAAAACTGATTACAAAGAAATAAAAAAATAAAAAAAAGAAGAAAAATTTGATAATAAACACAAAGAAAAACCAACCTTCATCATCCTAACAAAATTTATCTAAATCCCCCGTAGCCTCCCAAACAATCCATCAGATTTGTTTTATCTTAAAATTGAGAATACTCTTTGACAACTTAGGAGTAACATTAGGGATAATAAAATCACTCTAGACCCATTAATTTCCCATCCAATTTCTCTAGATATGGAAAATCTTAGGGAAGACACTCTTAATGAACTCACTGTCCTTGATATGAATTACCAAACACTTGGTATTAAATATCAAAATATCAAGGATGATTTTGATCTCAAATTGGGTTTGATTAATCTTTTTCCTCATTTCCATGGGATATCCGGTGAGGATCCTTATCATTACCTAAAAGAGTTCCAAGTGGTATGCACTACTATGAAGCCTCAAGGGGTTTCTGAAAAAAAAAATCAAACCCAATATGATTCTCTCCAAAAAAAAATTAGTGGTATCCGTTAACTCCTTAATGAATCAATCCATGAGTACTAGGAGTGGTTCGAAAAGCTTCTGGAAACATTCCCACACCACCACATTCTTGACCAACTTGTGATCCAATAAATCCATCACAACTAGAGAATTGACTTTTTGAGATGGGTAATTTGTGACCGACAAATGAAATATAGAAAAAAGTTACTGAAATCTGATTATTTGTGATGAAATTTGTATTCCATCACAAATAGTGACTATTTGTGACAGACAAAATGAGTTAGGTGAAAATAGTATAGGTAGGGTTTCTCGCTACCCAATGCCAAACTCAATGGTGACAGACTATTTGCTATTAAATGCTTATTCCATCACAAAATCCTATCAACTCAAAAGTATTTATGAAAAAATTTAAAATCCTTTACAAATACTTTTGATTGAAGGAATTTTTCTGATATGATTAATTTCATCTTAAAAAGTTAATTGTTGTAACCTGCGTGAACCCTTCTTTCATCTTCCCTCCGCTTCTTCCTCATATTTTGTATAATGCTTCCATCGGTCCTCCCATCCTCCACGCCGCACCGCCGGGCCACTTTAGTGCTCTACCATGTCGTTTCACTACTCTGTCGCTCTCCAAAGTCATTCGGAGGTCCCTCTTCTACGCAACCAGAACACAACACCGCCCCGAGCATTCTGCTCAGATCTACAAGGTACGGACATCAATTTTTTCACCCTTCAGTTTTTTGCATATTTTGATTCAATATTATGGATACTTTTCTGATGAAAACCTATGTTAATAGATTTACCTATTTTATTAATTTATTTGATATATAGGTTTAATATAAAATTATTAGTTTATTTTTGGGTGTTAATTTTTTTTGTAGGAGTTGATTTCATTATAATACTGATCTAGTCAATTATTTTTGGCTTTCAATTGTTTTTTTATAAATTTTATAAACATTTTTTTGGTGTTAATTGTTTTTGGATGTCAATTGTTTTTTATAAATGTTATAAATGCCCACAATTATTTTTTTGTATAAATTTTGTAATTTTTTAGATTAATTCAAGTCAATATTTTTTGGATGCTAATATTAGATTCCATGTTCAATAAATGTTTTCAATATATTTGGATGCCAATTGTTTTATTTTTTGATGTTAATTATTTTTCCCTTTAACAAAAGAAAAAATTTTACATTTTTTTATTGAAAAATGTTAAAAGGGGGATTTAATGGAAAACCAATAACAATTTAAAATATGTAACATTTATTTAAAACTTAGATAAAAAAATGGTTAATTTTTTGTAACACTTTTTAAATTTATATAACAAATACGAATAATTATTAAAAATTTGTAAAAAATATTATTTATTAAAAATGTAGTATTAATTTAAATAATTAGTAAAAATAATTAAATAATTTATAATAGCTAATAATTGTTGAGTAATTATTCTTAATAAATTATAAATATTAGTATATTTTTTAAAAAATATGATATAAATAATAAATAATTATTATTACATTACAAATAATTTTATAAAATACTAATTTTTTTTAAAAAATATTTCTAATAAATACCAAATTATTTTATAAAACCTTACCAAAAAATATAAATAATAATAACTATTAAAAATTCAAAATAATTGATAAACATGATATGTTAATTAAAATAATTTGTATTAATAATTTGTATAAATGTTTTAATATATATATATATATATAATATTAATAAAAATATTAAATGAATTACCCACATGTAAAATGTTACCAAAAATTCGACAAAGACAAATGTAATGTCCCACCTAAGGTAGACCCCACATCCTGGACACAATGGTGGTCTCTCCTTTTTCATAAGATAAACAGTTTAGGAGATACTTTAAATATTTATATGAAATTATAATAAGAATATTAAATGAATTACCCAAGTGTGAGATGTTACCAAACATATGACACATACAAATGTAATGTCACGCCTAGGGAAAACCCCACATCCTGGACTGAACAATGGTCTCCGATTTTTAATATGATAAATAGTTTGGGAGATACTTTAAATTTTTATAAGAAATTATAATAAAAATATTAAATGAATTACTCTCACGTGAAATGTTAGAAAACAAATTTAAAGGCACAACTATGGTAAAACCCACATCTCAGACCCAATGGTGGTCTCTAATTTTTCATTCGATAAATAGTTTTGGAGATAATTAAAATTTTTATGAGAAATTGTAATAAAAATATTAAATGAATTACCCTCACATTTGATGATACCAAACATATGATGCACACAAATGTAATGTAACTCCTAGGGTAAAACCCACATCCTAGACCCAATTGTGGTCTCTGATATCTCATATGAGACACCGTTTGATAGATATTAT
Organism: Viscum album; assembly: GCA_963277665.1. Classification (NCBI taxonomy): domain Eukaryota; kingdom Viridiplantae; phylum Streptophyta; class Magnoliopsida; order Santalales; family Viscaceae; genus Viscum; species Viscum album. Next base: position 563,516,094 of record OY728153.1, on the reverse strand, counting down.
CTTATTTTCAAGAAATAGTGTTTCTTATATAATATACATAATATTTTTATTCTATCTGTGTTGAACTTCTACGAGATCTGTAATCTACTGATAACCCATCACTTCACTCTGATCATATTCCATTAAATATTTAATGGTTTTAAAATATAATAATAATTTTCAACTAGTTAAAGCGATCAGTAATAATTATTCTTATATATGTTGTTTTTTAGATTACGATGGACTCAAGAAGTAGAAACCAGTTTCTATTACGTGATCATGATTTGATAAATCATCGAAAAAATCTAAACAGATCTATTTTAAATTCATTCTTCATTGAATGTGTTTAAACCTTTATATGATTTTCATTTTCCAATACTAATTTTGTTTCTAAAAGAACAATTAAAATTCCATGTCAGAAATGTGATCTTTGGATACTTGAAACATTTTAAACTGTCGGACTTCACCTTTTGCATTTTGGTTTTTGTAAAGATTATATTTCTTGGTATCAATATGATGAAAATAATTTTGTATAAAATAAAAATATTTTGGTTTTGGATACATTATTTTAGAATTTAGTACCTGAGGTTGTTGGTCCGTCTATTCCTAAAGCTAAAACTCAAAATGATATTCCAATTCTTAAATCAGAACCTTCCCAATTTTACAATTTGCTGAAATCTACTATGGGGACCTTATATCCTGGATTCCATATGAGAAAACATGAAGCAGTTACAAAATTTATGGCTATTAAAACAAATTTTTGAATGTAAAATAGTTGTTTCAATCAGATTTTATCTTTGGTTAAATCGTAGTTTCCTAATAGAAATACATTACCTGCAATTTTCTATGAAAGTAAGAGGTTGGTTCATAAATTGGTTATTAGTTATCATCAAATCCATGATTATTAAAATAAAAACATCATATATTATGATGATTTTGAATCCTTGGTTAATTTTCCAACTTGTGGAGAATCGATGTATAAAGAGGCATAATAAGGAAAGTCCAAAGTTCTTGTGAAATAGTTGACTAATTTTCTAATTTAACCTTATTTACAACATTTATTTTTGTCTTGAAACACAATTGGATTTATGAAATAGAATAAATCAAATATTTCAGTCAATAAAATATTAAATCATCCATGTGATGGTGGTTGTTGGAAACACTTTGATCAGACGCGTCCTTCTTTTTATTTAGAACCTCGTAACATACGATTATGCCTTTCTACTTGGTTTTTGTCTTTTGGTGCTTATGGTAGTCAATATTATTGATGGAATGTTTTCATTAGTCCTTAAAACATACCTCCTTGGATGTTTATGAAGTAATCATATACATATTTGGTACTATTAATTCCAAGAAATATAAAAAAGAATATTTATGTTTATTTGAAGCCACTAATTGATGAGTTAATTTCATTATGGAACAATGGTGTGAATACATTTGATATAGTTTCAAATAATAATTTGATAGGGATGGTTTCACTATTATGGATGATCAGTGAATTTTCACCATATGGTATTTATCTGGATGGAACACACATGGTCTAAAATCATGTTCGTATTTCATGGCTAAGAAAAAAAGAATTTATTCTTGGTAATGAGAGAAATGTTAGTTATTTTGAGTATCATCGGAGATTTATTCCTACATATCACCCTTTTCAAAGGAACATACATAATTTTACAAAAGTAAAATTTAAATAAAATAACCTCTAGTAATACTCTATGGAAATCAGTCAAAATCTATTGTCTCTGCACTACCTCATGTTGCTTTTGGACCAACCATAAATGAATAAAAAATAAATAGTCTTATGATAGATCATAATTGGATAAAGAAGAGTATTTATTGGGATCATCCATATTGGTATTATTTTTTGGCTCTTCACATGTTAGATTTAATACATATTGTGAATAATTTTTTTGATAACATATTTTATACCATGTCAGACACACCTGGTAAGACCAAATATTTTGAAAAGGCATAGTTAGATATTTCCCATAGTTGCAAAGGTCTTGAACATCAATTGTTTAAATATTAAAGAACACCAAAATTAATGAATCCCAAACCAAATTACTCACATACTAAATAAAACCATTTAATATTATATAAATGGATTATAGATTTGAAGACACCATATGGTTATGCTTCTAGTTTTTTGGTTTTGTGAAAAATGGGCATATTACCGGGTTAAAAAGTTATGATTGTCTGGTCATAATTAAATGATCAATACCTATTAGCATTAGAGGTCTATTTAATTCTTCAATATAAGATGTTTTCACCAAAATATCATATTTTTCTGAGATATTTATGTGGAAATAGTAGATTATGTTTCATTGAGTTTTCTGGAAAATGATGTTGTTTTAATTTTATGTAAATTATAGAAAATATTCCCACTAGGCTTCTTTGATTCCATGGAACATTTAATATTGAATTTTCCATATGAAGCTAATTGTGGATAGATAATACAATTATGATGAATGTATCTATATGAGATATGTATGAAAAAATTAAAGAAGAATGTGTGTAACAAGACATCAGTTTAAGGGTCAATTACAAAGGCGTACTTATAGGAGGAAATTTCAAATTTCTTCTATTATTATTTTCCGTTGGAATATCCTTCAAAAAATAATCACATTGGTATCAATGAAGCAAGTTATTATGATATAAATGACCATAAATTGTTAGTTTTTAATTAATCTGAGCCTGGTTTTGGTGGTTATCATGAGCAATGGCTTATAGATGAAGATCTGCACAGAGATCATACAAATGTTCTGCTAAATTATGAATAAATGAAATGATTTTTGCATTAAGTACTATTTTTTATTATTTTTTTAAATATATATAAAATATATTTTTATTTACATTAACTTTTTTGTAGACTATATGATGCCCATATCATAAAATAAATTATGAAAATTACATCTATTGCTCTGGAAAAACATCATCAACAAAATTTTTCCTATTGATTTCAAAGACAGGTATGCTATATTGATTTTGATGGAATAATAAATCAATCTTGTAATGATATCTGTTATTATTAATTTTTATTGTTTATAAGAAATAAAACTTGAAAATAAAATTGATAGTCAATTATGTGTGCTAAGAAACCCTCCATTGAAATTGAAGAAATATTATAATGGGTACATGGTTAATAGATTTTGATTGCATACACACATATATGGTGAGTCAATGAAATCAATGAATAGTGGTGATTGTTTGAATGGATACCATCATCATGAAATTGATGTTTACTTTTATTGTATGCTGGATGAAATAATTGAGTTATGTTATCTGGGACCAAATTATGTAATAATTTTTAAATTTCATTGGTTTGATACTGATTGAGGGTTGCGAGTTTATCCACAACATGGAGTCATTGATATTAAATATAATAGTCTTCATGCATCAAATGAACCGTTTATGTTTGAAAAAAATAACATCATATTTATTATGAAAATTACTGTGATGCTTTGAGAGATTTTAAGAACAAATAGAGTGTGATAAAAATAAAATCACATGACAATCAGTTTATTGAAAATAAAAATGGTTCTGTGGAAGTGCAACACATTGAAAATTTTCAAGAAACATCCCAAAATAAATATCTTACCTGACGAGATATAAATATCGATGATGAAACCCCCAGTTAATGGCTGGTGATATAGATAATGATGAATAAGTAATAAGGGATGATGACAGTGAAAGTCATCTAGAAGTTGATGATGCTGAAGATAAGGATGAAGACATCGATCTCGATGAAACTGATGAAGAAGATGACAATTGATGTATTATATGCAAGTATTTAGTTACATGTAATTATTATATTTTCATATTTATTATTTTATTATATTTTATATTTGTATTAAAAATTTGTTATAGGTAATAAAATAATATTCTTGTATTAATAAGTTTTTAATATCTAATATCTATATTAACAATTTATTACAGGTAAGAATGTTTGTTTCAGATGTTTAGAGATGATTCCAATGATCTATTTTGTTCTCCCACTAATTCAAGACTTCTTGTTAATTAACCTAATTCATTTGACCCTCAGGTTGGTGTGCCTATTAGGATGGGGCACATTCTTGCTCGATTGATGATTCTAGATCCTATTTTAGAGGGATGGACGTCTATTTATTTTGATCCTCATTTATGGAGGTATGCTTAATTTTTTATGATATTTATTTTATATTAACTATATGTAATAATTTTTGAAATAATGTTATGATTAAATGTTTTTATTTTCATATTTTTTCACATTTAGTTGTTGGGAAGGCTGGTGTGATTCTGAGAAATTATATTTCCAAGCCATGGGTGTCATGGGACCTTGTTCCCATAGTTGTGCATCACCATATGTTTGAAGACTAGATTGTATGTTATTAAATAATATATACTTTTTAAAATTTATTTAATTACTAAAATATTTTGTTAATTATCTTTGAGAATTTATTTTCTCTGATTCTTGATAGCCAAAGTGGTTCTATTAGAGTGGCATGAGATATTTTTATACATGGGCACTTTCTTCATTTTCTAAAAATCCTTAGAAAGAAAGCTATGGATAAATCTTGTGCTAATATTTTCAACCATAAGGCTAATGTCAGTGTAAATTCACTTCGATCTTGAAATAGAATTTCAATTCCTCATGATGAATCTATAAATCCCCTTTAAATTTTCAGAAAGAAAAATAAAAGAACAAAATCTAGAAAAATAACTTTAAGCCACTCCCTTACTTCATTCCTTTCCTCTAATGAACCTAATTTATTTTCCTCAATCTGTTTATAAGCCAAATATTCCTTTTGAATATGATTTTGAAATTGTCAACATGTTTAGATATGTTGAAGTGAACAATCTGATATTAGATTCCATAAAAATTTTATAAGTATTCAATGTTTAGTAAGGAATTGTGAAACCATAAGAGAACACTTAAGTCCATTTAAAATGTTTCAACCCAATAGTCCATTCCAATGAAGTGAAATGATAAAGGGGAATTTACTATTCCATGCAAAATAGGGAGTTCCAACTTTGATGATGCACTTATATACCTAGGAGCCTCAATAAATTTCATAACCAAATCAATAGTCTCCAACCTTGGTCTAGGTCCCTTGCACCCAATGAGTTTTTTCATCTAGTTATCTAATCGAATCACTTCCAGTCCTAAGGGAATAATTGATTATTTCCCTATCATGGTCAATGATCTTATCTTCCTAGATGATTTATATGTCCTTAACATGGAAGGTGAGACAAATTCTTCTCGATATCCCTTAATTATAGGAATATCATTCCTCATGATGGCTATAACAAATAATTATGTCCATACAGACATCTTATCCATGAAATTTGTTGACCAACTGGTCAAGTTCAATATTTTTCAATCCATGTGACATCAATTGGAGGATCAATATGAATTATATATTCCTACTTCAAAGGAAACTTCTAAGAGTATATTCACCCCAATTCCATAATTCCCATCATTTTTAAATAGGAGAGGAGTTTGTGAAATTTGTACCATTATTCCACAAGTCATAAATTGGGAAGTTGATGTTGACATTTCATTCATAGACTCTATCAATTAAAAGGATCTTTAAAACTCTCTTGAATACCATATCATTTTTTATCTCTAATACTCCACCTTGGATATTATTGAGGAAAATGAAAAAGAAAATTAGAATTTCTTACAATGTTCCTAAGTTTTATGACCCAAAAATAAATGAAAATATTGTTCTGAAATCTGTTCCTATACACCTGAAATATTCATTACTTTTCTAGCATCACTCTTATCCTATCATTATATCTACTCCACTTACTAAAATCAAGAATTCCAAACTTTTCCATGTGTTAGAAGAAAACAAAAAGGCCTTAGGTTGGACCATATATGACATACCAATCATCAACCATGGCCTTCTCATGCATTAAATCCATCTTGAATAATCGTACAAGCCAATCAAAAAACCATAAAAAAGACTTAATCGACACACACCTAAGGTAGTTAGGGAATAGATCACCAAGCTTCTTTTAGTTGGTATTTTCTACCCAATTTCTGATACTAAATGGGGTATTCTGATTCAAGTGGTTCCTAAGATGGGTGGTATAACTATTGTCACAAATGAACATAGATTGGTGGTAACAACACTTTTGAAAAAAAAATTGCATGTGTGTATCAATTATCATAAATTAAAATATGAAACATTAAAAGATCACAAAACAATTCCTTTCTGTGATAAAATGTTAGAAATACTAGTTGTAAAGTCACATTATTTTTTTCTTAATGGATACACCAGATACATACAAATCCCAATCACACCTCAAGATAAATAAAATACTACATCCACTTTTCCATTTGAAAAATACGCATACAAAAGAATTCCTTTTAGAATTTTCAATTATCCTGCAACATTATAGAGGTGTATACTGAGTATATTTTCTAATTTCATTAAGGATTACATGGATGTATTCATGGATGACTTTACTATATTTGGTGATTCATTTGAATCATGATTTCATTAAATAACTCTAGTCCTACAAAAGTTTGTCAAATATAATCATGTTCTAAATTTTGAAAATTGTCACTTCATGGTTGAAAATGGGATTGTTCTTGGATACAAAATTGTTAAAGAGGGTATTCAAGTCAATCTAGCTAAAATTGAGGTGATCTAATCACTTCTAGAACCCATATCATAATAGACATTTCTACATACCTTGTTCAAGATAATTTCTATCAGCAAGTAATCTAGAAAATTAGTAGGATTACCCTACAAATCACTAATCTACTCCAGAATGATGTTACATTAAATTTAGATGAGGCTTTCAAGGGAGCCTTTATCAAACTCAAAATTGTTCGTACAACTGCTCCGATAATCCATCCCCCATATTGGTATTTAACCTTCAAATTTATGTTTGATTATTATGATAGGGACATTAGGACCATTCTTGGTTAAAGAATAGAAAAAATTCCTCATGAGATCTATTATGCCTCAAAAACACTGGATGAAACTCAATATCACTACATTTTCACTAAAAAGAAACATTTAATTGTGGTTTTTTTCCTTGGATAAATTTTGTCTGTATCTCTTAGGTTCCAAAATCTATATCCTTACTGACCATTTTAAAATAAATATGTTACTCAAGAAAAGTGATTCCAAACTGAGGTTAATGTGATTGATACTAATTCTACAAGAGTTTAACCTCGATATAAAATATAGAACTAGAAAATAAAACCCCGTGGTTGATTACCTGAGTATAATTTGTATTTTTTCTCATTATAAAATCATTGATCTTCAATTTTCTACTGCACACCTATCATATCTCCGTCCAATGTTATGACAACCCTGCTTTTTATTACAACTTAAACATGCTTTATTACATAAAACTTCACTTGATACAACAAAGAAGATCGAGAGGTTTAGTGTATTTGGGGCTTAGGATCATTACATAAAAACTTTAAACTTGAAATACAACATCCTTATTGAAAACTTCCTTTACATGACCACTACATTCCTTCGTACTTAGCATTGCATGGGATAACCTGAGGACATGCATAAGAAAAGGGTGAGCTATAAAGCCCAGTAAGGGAGTACATAATGAATAACATGAGGAGTACAATACATGTTAGGCAATAGGCATATCAATAGAGCATAAGAGAGACATGAACATAAAGGCATGATAAAGCATGATAATCATAACATGGAAATGTGGCAACAACACTTAACATTGAATTAGCATGAGCCAAGGCTCATTGCACATGGAGCATGAGTAAACCCTCATTGCACTTGAAGCACGAGTAAACCCTCGTTGCACTTGAATTAGCATGAGTCAACACTCATTGCACATGACGTATCATGATACTATACTTTACCCAATGCATTGGAGCGCTATCAGGGCGCACCCTTCTTAAACATTTCATTTCATGCATAAGTGTGCCACATGGATCATAAAACATGGATTCATAAAACATAATCATTTATTCCACGATAATGGAATGTGGAATTCATACATGAAACTTTACAATCAATATGTAAATGTGCATAAAGGTGAATACCCTTGATGGAGAAATGGGCATGGTATTCACTACACAATGATATTGGCTTAGAAAATCGGTGTGATTTCGGCAGCGTAACGGCGTGACATAAGAATTCATAAAAAAAAAAGCTGATGAGAGAGAAAGGGGTTCCTCATCATATTTACATGTAATGGACAGTAAGAAGGTCATATAGATACATGTCCCAACAATTGAAAAGGAATTTATATTCATGATACAAAAGTATTGCTTGAATATAGAAGAGGAGAAAAAGGTTCCTTTCGGAATTTCGGCATAGTAACGGGTGTACATGGGAGGCATTTAATGAGAGAGAAAGGGGTCTCCCATCATTCAAACGATAATAGGGCAGTATGGTAGAGGTGCGAAACCATACCCCAACATTCATAAATGAAATTAAAAGGGCAATACAACTTAAAGAAAATTGACAAAAATGAGAAAGGAAGAAAAAACCCTTACTTGGAAGTGTGCTTCCAAAGTCTAGAGAGAGGCTTGTGAGAGGCTTCTTGGGAGCTTGGGGCACCTTGGGAGGATTCTAGAGAGAGTAGGGCAGAGGTTGGACGAACTTCAAGGGATTTGAGTGAGGAGGAAGTGGGAGCTTGGGTGGGTTTATATAGGAAAGGTGAGAGAATTCTTTATTATTTAGGTTTGGGACCCCTTATATTAAAATAATCCAAACCACAAACCATCCCATGGTATTTGCCCATGGTTTCTGGAAAAGGAAAGAGGAAAACAATATTTTACAAGTCCAAGGTCCGAACTTATTAAAAAATTAGGGTTGCTTATGTGGAGGTGAGTCACACTCCCATGGAAATTAATTTAAAAATGCAAAGTGTTGAATAAGTCTTGAGGGCTCCATTAATGCTTTGAAAAGTGAGTCAAACAAACCCAAAACCTCATTATTTTAATGATAAAACATATATTGGCCGAACATATGGATTATGGTATTTTATTACATCACCATTGGGTCATTATGATGTCATAAAACACATTATATATTTAAATGGTATTTAATTTTTACCCAAAAATTTGACTATCTCAGAAAATTATGAAAAATTCACCGTTGGATAATTTCGACGTCCTGATTCCAAAAATAATATTTATTTTATCTAAATAATTTTCTAAATATGTGAATTTTTACTTTTAAAATAAAAACCGACATTTATAAAAATTTCACCGGTTTTGACAGAAATGGCTTTCAAACCTTAATAAAAATTTTAATTGCATTCATAAAATTATAAGATCATTTATATTTAATAAAAATTAATTTAATATTAATAATAATATTTTATTAAAATATTATTTAATTCAAAAATCCTTTAATTTAATAAAATATAATTCTTAATTAAATAATAACTAAAAACACCGTTTGTACTTTAAAAACTAATTACAATGTATCAAAAATGACTAGAAATTATATTCATTATTATATACAAAAAAATAATGTACATGAACATGGTGCTACTTATTTGTTACATAACCCCTTAAAATAGCCGCATAAGACCTAAGGGTAAGGTGTGCGATGGTGACAGACTCTTGGGGTTGCTCGGATAACATCGCTCGAGTGGTAATCTCTATCAACTTCCATTTTTCCCGTAGACGATCACGTTCGAGCTTGACTTGATGAAGCTCAGCTTGGGCTTGGTCAAGGGCAAAGCCCAAAGACGCCACCTCCTTTCCGAGCTCCGACAAATGGGCTTCGTAAGGGGCAATTCTACTGGATGAGGCCATCGCTTCCTTTGTCTGAGTAGAAAATTGGTTCGTTAAATCCTTATATTTAAACTACCCAGATGATCACTGTTCAACGGCTATAAAAGTAACGGTCACAAATCTTGACGTTAAACTAAAGAAGTTGACATCATATAAAAACATAAAGAAACATTTAACTGGATCAAGAGGGATTTTCCATTAATGAAATTTTGGGTCGTTACAACATTCCCCCCTTAAGAAATTTCGCCCTCGAAATTTTCCTTTTCCCACACTAAAACAAATGTGGGTAACTTAGCTTCATCATATCCTCCGACTCCCAAGTTGCTTCTTCAAACTTTTGGTTTCTCCACAACACCTTGACGAGGGGCATTGTCTTATTTCGTAGAACTTTTTCTCTACGATCTAGGATCTTCACTGGTTGCTCCTCATAAGAAAGATCGTCTTCTAATTGTACCACCTCGGAAGAGAGTACATGTGAAGGGTCTGGTATGTACTTCCTTAAGAGGGATACATGGAAGACATCATGCACCTTGGCCATAGTAGGTGGAAGTGCTAGTCGATAGGCCACATCCCCAACACGATCAAGAATCTCGAAGGGGCCGATGTACCTTGGACTTAACTTCCCTTTCTTTCCAAACCTCATGACCTTCTTCCACGGAGATATGCGTAAAAACACCATGTCTCCGACTTTAAACTCAAGGTCTCGTCGACGATTATCTGCATAACTCTTCTGTCGACTTTGGGCTGCCTTGATATGCTACTGAATGGTTTTCACCTTCTCCACCATTTCTTCGACCATTTCTGGTCCAAGCAGCTTACGTTCACCGACCTCATCCCAACATGCCGGTGTTCTGCACCTTTTCCCATATAGGGCTTCATATGGTGCCATTTGGATGCTTGAGTGGAAACTATTATTATAAGAGAACTCAAACAGAGGAATATGCTGATCCCATCCTCCTTTAAAGTCCATTGAGCACGCTCTCAACATATCCTCAAGTGTTTGGATAGTCCGCTCGGATTGGCCATCAGTTTGAGGATGATAGGCCGTACTGAAGTTCAGTTCAGTATTCAGAGCATGTTGAAGACTCTTCCAAAACTTAGAGGTAAATCTTGGATCTCGGTCCGACACAATAGATAGTGGTACTCCATTCAACCGTACCACTTCCCTGATATATATCCGTGCCAGTTGATCCAAAGAGAAATCCTCTCGAATAGCAATGAAGTGTGCAGTCTTTGTAAGACGATCCACAATAACCCAGATTGCGTTGTTGCTTTTGGATGTCCTTGGAAGTCCAGTGACGAAGTCCATGGTGATGTTCTCCCATTTCCATTCTGGTATGGGCAATGGTTGCATCATCCCCTTAGACTTCTGCCTCTCCGCCTTCACTTGCTGACACACCAGGCACTTTGATGTATATTCGGCGATCTCCTTCTTCATATTATCCCACCAAAAGTTTTCTCGGAGATCTCAATACATCTTTGTGCTCCCTGGGTGAATAGAGAAATTTGAACTATGTGCATCATCCAAAAGTTCCTTCTTCAGCTCCGAACATGATGGGACACATAGTCTTTTCCCAAACCGCACAATTCCTTCTTCATTAACATTAAACTCTGAGGATTTTCCCTTTTTGATAGCTTCCACTTTTTCTTGGATTCTCGCGTCATCCTTTTGAGCATCCTTTAACCTTTCCAAAAGAGATGGTTGAGCAATCATTTGTGAAAGGATTGATGATGTTCCCTTCTTTATGATTCCCACGTCCATCTTCATCAAGTCTAAGAAGATTGGATCCTTCTCAATTCTCATCATTGATAGAATTGCTGGATCCTTTCTACTTAGGGCATCCGCCACCTTGTTCGCCTTCCCAGGGTGGTAATGTATTGAACAGTCATAATCCTTGATGAGCTCTATCCATCTTCTCTGGCGCATATTAAGCTCTTTCTGTGTGAATATATATTTAAGACTCTTGTGGTCAGTATATATCTCACATTTCTCCCCATAGAGATAATGCCGCCAGATTTTCAAGGCGAAGATCACCGCCGCCAACTCCAGATCATGCGTTGGATAGTTTCGCTCATGGATTTTCAACTGCCTTGAGGCATAGGATATCACTTTATCATTCTGCATCAGCACACATCCTAAGCCCTTCTTCGAAGCATCACTGAATACCACAAAAAGCTCCCCACTTGTGGGTAAAGTGAGCACAGGTGCAGTGATAAGCCTCCTTTTCAACTCCTTGAAGCTTTCTTCGCATTCATCACTCCAAGTAAACTTTACTCCCTTTCGAGTTAGCTTGGTAAGAGGGTTGGACAATCGTGAGAAGTTTCTCACAAATCGTCGATAATATCCAGCTAACCCCAAGAAGCTACGGATATCAGTTACCGATGTTGGCCTCGGCCATCCCTCAATTGCATCTGTTTTGGAGGGGTCCACAGATATCCCATTGCTTGTGATGATATGGCCCAAGAATGAGACCTCCTTCAACCAGAACTCACACTTGCTGTACTTGGCATAGAGATACTCCTTGCGCAAAGTCTCCAGTACAGTTCTTAAATGCTCCTCATGGTCCTCCTTGGTTTTGGAGTATATCAGAATATCATCTATAAAGACTACCAAAAATTTATCTAGGTAATCTCTAAAGACTCTATTCATCAAGTCCATGAATATTGCTGGAGCATTGGTGAGTCCAAAAGGCATTACTATGAATTCATAGTGCCCGTACCTTGTACGAAAAGCAGTCTTGGGGATATCTTCCTTCTTCACCCTTACTTGATAATATCCCGACCGCAAGTCGACCTTGGAGAAGTATTGTGCTCCACGCAGCTGATCAAACAAGTCATCGATTCTTGGGAGAGGATACTTGTTCTTTATCGTGATTTTGTTAAGTTCACGATAATCGATGCAAAGCCGCATTGACCCATCCTTCTTCTTGACGAAGAGGACTGGTGCACCCCATGGTGATGCACTTGGGCGTATAAACCCTTTATCCAGATTCTCCTGTAGTTGTTTCTTCAGTTCTTCAAGCTCAACCACAGCCATTCTATATGGAGTCTTGGATATTGGTAGTGCCCCAGGTATAAGTTCAATTGAGAACTCAACATCTCTTCTTGGAGGAAGACCAGGAAGTTCCTCGGGAAATACTTCAGCGAATTCCCTCACAATAGGCATTTCTTCAAGGGTGGTTTCTTCCTTGGACTCAATCATCTGAGCCAGATATGCATGCTCATAAGGCAGTAATATCCATGCTTGAGATGATGGAGCTAAAAGAGATTCATCTTCCTCCTGACACTTGTAAAGAATCGGGGGTCGATTCTCCATATGGAGTGTGATTTCCCTCTCCCGACAATTTATGTTGGCTCTATATAAGGAAAGCCAATCCATGCCAAGAATTGCATCAAATTCCACCAAAGGGAGTATGACGAGGTTCGCCGGGAAATTCAATCCACAGATTATAACAGGGGAGGACTTATACTCATGGGATGCAATGATTGCCCCATTTGCCGTACTCACCGACATCTTTACTTCCATGACTTGTGGTGGTGCAGGGATTATTCTACTAAACTTTTGAGATATAAAAGAATGCGTAGAACCTGAATCAAAAAGTACGTTCGCTATTCTTGAATGAATAACTAGCGTACCTGTCACCACTTCGTTGTCGGGGTTCACTTCGGCAGAAGTGATGGCAAAAGCTCTTCCTTGCTGTCTTGGAGGTTGTTGATTGCCTCCGATAACCCTTGGATTAGGGCACTGATTCGCAAAATGACCCGGTTCTTTGCATTTGAAGCATTGAACAACGCGTTGAGGTTCGAACGGAGCGTTCCTCCCCTCCGTCGCAGCCGCGGGTCCTTCTTGCTGACAGTTAACAGCTAGGTGCCCTTCTCTTCCACACTTGAAGCATTTTCTTGTCCCCCTAAGGCAATTTCCAGGGTGCTACTTTCCACACTTTTGGCAAGTGGGGTGCTGGAATTTCTTAGCGCCGTTGTATTTATCCATCGGACCACCAGCATTGAAGTCCACCTTCCGCTTCTTGTCCCCATGATACCCCTGTGATTCTCCGATCTCCATTTCAACCTTAAGGGCACATCGGACAATTTCCTCATAGCTGTCGAAGTCACGGATCGCTAATGCTTTCCGCAAGCTAGGCTTCAGCCCACCAAAGAAGCGGTCAACCTTGCATTCGGGGGTAACGACAAAGCCAGAAGCGTATCGTGCAAGCCTTGTGAAGTTTGCCTCGTACGCTCCCACAGATTCCTCATCTTTCTGCTTGAGGGAAAGGAAGTCCCTTTCCATCTTAAGACGGAGGGTGCGTGGAAAATATTTATCGAAAAACATCTTCCGGAATACCTTCCATTCCAAAGCCTCGATCTCCTCCTCAGGCTTCGTATTTTTGATCAACGTCCACCATTGATCAGCTTCACCCTCCATACGATAAGCCGCCAGGAGAACCTTCTCTTTTTCAGAGCATTGGAGGATGGAGAATATCTTTTCAATGGAGTTGATCCATTGTTCAGCAATCGTGGGATCAGATGATCCACTAAAAGTAGGAGGCCTTTGTCTCATGAAGCTTTCAATAGCGACTTGTTCTTTCTTAGGGGGGGTTGAACGTTCCTCTTGACCAGTGTTTCTATTCAAAACTTGAGTTAGCTGAGAGAGGAGCGTGACAAAGTTCGCGATTCCCGCTCCCATTGGATTGGGCATCTCATTGATACAATCGTCACACTGATCTTCACAACGGTTGTTAGCCCGAGTTCTCCTATTACCGGCCATTGGCTGGAATAAAAGGAAAGTTAGGGGTAACACATAAAGGTTAATCCAAAGACAAAAGTTGATGACTTATAAATAAACTTTAATCTCTTTAACTCATGAGTCTATAGGATTCAACCTAGGCTTTTCATGATCTTCCTTCTAACATATATTCTTAGGGCATTTTTCCCTTAATAAGGGTTCATACTAAGATTATGAATTTATCAAAACATATCCCCCGGGAGTGTCGTAACCAAGAGTGCAGCAAGGCCCGTTGTCGTGCACCAGTTCCCGTTCGAGTCTAGCTCAAAGCGGTGTTTTCGGGTTTTACCCCTAGGATACATCTGTGCCAGAGCCGCCTCTACCTGCTCGTATCCAGACAGGGATGTATTTGTTTGATAAACCACTTACTTAGTATTTACCAAAACTTAGGGATGTTTTTATTATGCTTAGTCTTGTATCTAAGGCTTTACTAGGGTTTCCTAATCCCAAAAATAACTAAACCTATCCTCTGATACCAACTATGACAACCCTGCTTTTTATTACAACTTAAACATGCTTTATTACATAAAACTTCACTTGATACAACAAAGAAGATCGAGAGGTTTAGTGTCTTTGGGGCTTAGGATCATTACATAAAAACTTTAAATTTGAAATACAACATCCTTATTGAAAACTTCCTTTACATGACCACTACATTCCTTCGTACTTAGCATTGCATGGGATAACCTGAGGACATGCATAAGAAAAGGGTGAGCTATAAAGCCCAGTAAGGGAGTACATAATGAATAACATGAGGAGTACAATACATGTTAGGCAATAGGCATATCAATAGAGCATAAGAGAGACATGAACATAAAGGCATGATAAAGCATGATAATCATAACATGGAAATGTGGCAACAACACTTAACATTGAATTAGCATGAGCCAAGGCTCATTGCACATGGAGCATGAGTAAACCCTCATTGCACTTGAAGCACGAGTAAACCCTCGTTGCACTTGAATTAGCATGAGTCAACACTCATTGCACATGACGTATCATGATACTATACTTTACCCAATGCATTGGAGCGCTATCAGGGCGCACCCTTCTTAAACATTTCATTTCATGCATAAGTGTGCCACATGGATCATAAAACATGGATTCATAAAACATAATCATTTATTCCATGATAAAGGAATGTGGAATTAATACATGAAACTTTACAATCAATATGTAAATGTTCATAAAGGTGAATACCCTTGATGGAGAAATGGGCATGGTATTCACTACACAATGATATTGGCTTAGAAAATCGGTGTGATTTCGGCAGCGTAACGGCGTGACATAAGAATTCATAAAAAAAAAAGCTGATGAGAGAGAAAGGGGTTCCTCATCATATTTACATGTAATGGACAGTAAGAAGGTCATATAGATACATGTCCCAACAATTGAAAAGGAATTTATATTCATGATACAAAAGTATTGCTTGAATATAGAAGAGGAGAAAAAGGTTCCTTTCGGAATTTCGGCATAGTAACGGGTGTACATGGGAGGCATTTAATGAGAGAGAAAGGGGTCTCCCATCATTCAAACGATAATAGGGCAGTATGGTAGAGGTGCGAAACCATACCCCAACATTCATAAATGAAATTAAAAGGGCAATACAACTTAAAGAAAATTGACAAAAATGAGAAAGGAAGAAAAAACCCTTACTTGGAAGTGTGCTTCCAAAGTCTAGAGAGAGGCTTGTGAGAGGCTTCTTGGGAGCTTGGGGCACCTTGGGAGGATTCTAGAGAGAGTAGGGCAGAGGTTGGACGAACTTCAAGGGATTTGAGTGAGGAGGAAGTGGGAGCTTGGGTGGGTTTATATAGGAAAGGTGAGAGAATTCTTTATTATTTAGGTTTGGGACCCCTTATATTAAAATAATCCAAACCACAAACCATCCCATGGTATTTGCCCATGGTTTCTGGAAAAGGAAAGAGGAAAACAATATTTTACAAGTCCAAGGTCCGAACTTATTAAAAAATTAGGGTTGCTTATGTGGAGGTGAGTCACACTCCCATGGAAATTAATTTAAAAAGGCAAAGTGTTGAATAAGTCTTGAGGGCTCCATTAATGCTTTGAAAAGTGAGTCAAACAAACCCAAAACCTCATTATTTTAATGATAAAACATATATTGTCCGAACATATGGATTATGGTATTTTATTACATCACCATTGGGTCATTATGATGTCATAAAACACATTATATATTTAAATGGTATTTAATTTTTACCCAAAAATTTGACTATCTCAGAAAATTATGAAAAATTCACCGTTGGATAATTTCGACGTCCTGATTCCAAAAATAATATTTATTTTATCTAAATAATTTTCTAAATATGTGAATTTTTACTTTTAAAATAAAAACCGACATTTATAAAAATTTCACCGGTTTTGACAGAAATGGCTTTCAAACCTTAATAAAAATTTTAATTGCATTCATAAAATTATAAGATCATTTATATTTAATAAAAATTAATTTAATATTAATAATAATATTTTATTAAAATATTATTTAATTCAAAAATCCTTTAATTTAATAAAATATAATTCTTAATTAAATAATAACTAAAAACACCGTTTGTACTTTAAAAACTAATTACAATGTATCAAAAATGACTAGAAATTATATTCATTATTATATACAAAAAAATAATGTACATGAACATGGTGCTACTTATTTGTTACATAACCCCTTAAAATAGCCGCATAAGACCTAAGGGTAAGGTGTGCGATGGTGACAGACTCTTGGGGTTGCTCGGATAACATCGCTCGAGTGGTAATCTCTATCAACTTCCATTTTTCCCGTAGACGATCACGTTCGAGCTTGACTTGATGAAGCTCAGCTTGGGCTTGGTCAAGGGCAAAGCCCAAAGACGCCACCTCCTTTCCGAGCTCCGACAAATGGGCTTCGTAAGGGGCAATTCTACTGGATGAGGCCATCGCTTCCTTTGTCTGAGTAGAAAATTGGTTCGTTAAATCCTTATATTTAAACTACCCAGATGATCACTGTTCAACGGCTATAAAAGTAACGGTCACAAATCTTGACGTTAAACTAAAGAAGTTGACATCATATAAAAACATAAAGAAACATTTAACTGGATCAAGAGGGATTTTCCATTAATGAAATTTTGGGTCGTTACAAATGTTTCTATGGTATTCCCCAATTGTAAATTATTTTTTTCTTGTTTTTTTCCTAAAAAAATAAAATGAAAAAAATGAAATTATAAAGTGATTTAGAATAGTATTTTTGGGAAGGTATTAAAATTTTTAAAACTAGGGATAACATGGTAATTGGGATATCTGTTAATGAAGATGAAAAATCCTCTATTTTAAAATTATTCCACTAAATTCCATGTGATCAACAATTTAGACCAAAAAGGACCTCCCTAAAGGTATTTGAATATGTATTCTTCTTGACTTCACTCTTTAAGGGCTCACATGATCTCTATCATACATGTCTCACTTTCCAAAAGTTTTGCACAATATCCAAAAGAAATGAAATTTCCCAAAATCAATTAATCTTTTGTGAGACCTTTGATGTTTGGGGCATCGATTTCATGGGACCATTATCCCCTTATAATGGATTATCCTACATTGTTCTTGCAGTAAACTATGTTTCCAGGTGGGCCAAGGCTGAAACCACTAGAACATATGATGCACATACTTTTAGTGAGTTACCAAAAAACCAAATTTTCCATTATTTTTTAACTCCATGTGCAATGGTAAGTGAATTAGGAACCCTTTTCTATAATCAAGCCATGGAATATCTTCTAAAAACGAATGTGGTTGTACATAAAACATCAAATTAATATCCCCATAAAACAGATAGAATGTCTGAAATTTATAATAGGGAAGTGAAATGAGTGCTTAAGAGAATTGTTAAGCCCACAACAAATGATTTTCCTAAAAGAAATAGTGATGTGCATTTGGATTATCTTATTACTTATAAAACACCAATCAATATGTATCTTTTTAGGCTAGTTTTTTGTAAATCATAACTTTACTAGTTGAAATCCAATATAAGCCATTTTTTTCTATCAAAACCTATTATTTTGATTGAAAAAAATCTATTAAAGAGATATTTTTTAAGTGGAATGAACTTGAGGAGATTTTAAATGATTCTTATGAGAATTAAAAGCTCTAAATAGAAAAATATAAGGTACTCCATGAAAAAAAACATCATTAAAAATTTATTTCATGAAGTTAAAAAGGTAATTATCTTCAATTCTCAATTTCAGCTTCACCCAGGTAAGCTTAATTCTCACGGGTAAGGTAATTTTATTATTACTAATATTTTAACATTTTATATAGTGAATGTCCAAGACCCTTCTTCCAAAATTACATTCATAATTGATGGGAATATTTTAAATCATCACCATGAGAGGAAACACACCCTGAGAATCACATTGCCTTCCATCAGTTCCCAAACTACTATATAGACCCATCATTGAATGGTCATGGTGACCCACAAAATCCAAAATGGGGGGGGGGACCTATTTCCTTTTAACCCCCACTAACTCTCTTCTTGATCATCATTTTTATCTCTCTGTATATCTATTTATCTATTTCTTCTTCTTCCTTTATCATTCTCACATTTTATTTTTTATCACTTTCTTCATCAAAATGGTTTTCAATTTTTCTATTTTGTGTGGGTGTGCAATTAAAAAAACTTAAAAAACATAAAAAGCTAAAATAATACAAATAAAAGAGTCCCATTTACTTACCATTAAATTTAAAAAAAAATTCCACCATTTTGGGGAGCCAAAAACCTATTTTATTCTAATTTTTTTATTTTCATCATAAATTTGGATACACATTTTTTTTCAATACTGATAAATTTTGAATGCTTAATTTTTTATTTCAAAAATGATTCTTCCCCAGCTATGAGTAATTGCGTCTGCTTTTAGGACAAGGTCACTTATTGCCAGATTTTTATATTGGGTGTTTTTCAACCCCACTGATTGTGAGTTTTGAGTTTATGGACCTTAAAGATGAATTTCCTGCCTTGGTGTGCCTTAATATGGTAGATGAATTTTCTAAACCACATAAGAATCAAAATATCCAAATAACTTCCCATTATGGAAACATTGATACACCCTTTGAAATCCCCTTTGAGCCTATGAACACCTTTTTTTATCTACATTACAATCCCTAAACCTTCTCCCACCTAATATATAGAGGTTTTTCATTCCATGGTTTTTTGAAATTTATGTTTGGGGGTAATGGATTTTATTTGGTTATTATTTCATTGATTTTAAACATGTAAATATAAACATAAGGTCATGAATCCATTTATGTATAAGGGATATGTTATCATTTGGTGGTTTTTGGGAATGGATTCATGTTTATGTCATTTTATACAAATTTTATTGAAAATTGTTCTAAAAAATTAAAATAAATGAAAAAAATAATGTGTAGTATCTTCGGAAGGTAAAAAATAACTCTTCCTCAACATTTGATCTTGTTATTACTATTATAATTATTTTTATTAGGAGATAAATCATGGTTTGGGCAATGATTGTGGGATTTTTTCCAAGCTCAACTTCTAAAAAAAGAAAAAAATAAGAAGAAAAGAACACTTAAATTATCTTTGAATGTGTAATTAAGAGAAGTTGTTTGTTTTATAAATATTTCATTTTTTAATCCTCTTCCAATTTTCTATCTCATTTGTGTCTTCCTTCACACATTTTCCCTTAAAAATATGTGTTTCCATTTCCTTCTATGTATCATTTTAAAGAAATTGTGCATTATTTTTTCCATTTTGGGTTTTACCCCTCTTTTCCAATATTTTGAACATTATATTACTAACATCCCAAAGCCATTAACCCCACCCCCCCAAATAAAATCATGATTCTAGTTCACTTTAGGATTGGTAATGGAAGCTGATAGCTCTTACAAACTTTATTATTTCACTTTTGGTTGATGAATGAGTGAACCTCCTTGAATAAATTTGCATCATATTGAGAGGAGTGAATTTTGAGTGCTCACATTTTACATTAATAATTTTGATCATGAAAAAGGAATTATTTTTTCAAAATTTTTTCTATAACAAATTTTGGTTAAACTAATTATTGTGGAGTGAACTAGTATAGACCCCCTGATTAGTGAAAAAAAATTAATATTTGTTAGTGAGTGAAAATGATTTGTTATGTTTTTTTTGTATGCCTGAGAACATGAACTATATTAAGTGTGTAAGAGTTGATATTAAATGTTAATTTAATATTTTAAATTACTAACATCACTAATTTTTTACAATAAAATGATTAATTTCAAGTCAATTTCCATATTTTGATCGTAAACATATAAGGAGATAATTGTTAGAATTCATTCAATTACACTATATTTTAATATTTTGATTATAAATTTCATAATAATAATCCAAATGATGTGATAAATCTTTTTTAGTGTTATTGATTTAAATTTTAAAAAATAAATATACTAGAGTTTGGGTGAATTTGACCATTTGAAGGGCCATATAGACCACAAAAGAAGGCCTAAAGAATCTGTAAAAGAAACTAGACCATATAAGATGTTATATTTTCTAGGATCAATCCATTAGTAAAAATTAATGGATACTACACTATAATACGAATGAAATTCAATTACATCTTGGATAAAAATTTAAAGGCCCAACTCAACAAATAAGTGGCCCAATTTATCCATGAATTTCTAGACCACTATTCTGTATGGGATTTGATTGTAACCCATAATTCATGAATTTTCTACCAATAAAATCATCCTATTGAGATGATATTTTGTGTAGATAAATTCAATATATAGGTTCCATACTTTTTAGAATAAATAGTTCAAATTTGGGGACATATTCCTGGCCTAAAACCCATTCAAATTATCGCCTTTGAAAAAATCTGGATAAAAATGGACAAAAGTACATGGTTTAGGAAAATAGTCATAAATTTGGTTAAAAAAGTCCAATGGATGAAAATATTGGAGGGTGAACTGTATAAATTCATATATAAAACATTAAAGAATAATATTTCTCTATATTAATCTTTCTAAAAGTTAAAATGGTTGATCCAACTTGAAGGGATGTTTTGGATGGAAAATCGTCCACTACCTTGGGCTAGAAATACTATCCCCTCTTCTCCTTGAAAGAAGTTGGAATTTAAGCACTTAATAAGGATAATTGAAACTAACATAGCCTTTACATATTAATGAGATTACTTTACATACTATTTTTTCAATAAGAGATAAATCTCTTCCACTTTCCATTTCATGTTTGTTTTCATGTGTTTTCAATTGTAATCGTGTATGTTTTTTTATAATTTAAATTGAATATTAATGCATATTTCTTCATCATAATATTTAATTATCATCAATATTATATTATTTAATTTTAGTGGTATTATAATATTTTAAATAAAGTTGAAAACTATTCCATTTTCTCAGTTTATTATTCAATAACAAGCACATATTTACCTCTCTTTACATTTCATGTGTGTGTTCAACACAACATTCTTTTCATGTCCCATTATTTTTATTCTCATTATAATTCATAACCAAAATTATCATAAAAAATATTAATAACCATATCAATGAACGATAAAATGATCTATTAGGGTGAGTTATAATTTTTTTATTTCATGTGATTGAGAGCTTTGGGTCAGTAAATATTCTTTAGTTTAACATTGTGTATCTTAAACATAAAATGTAATGGATTAATGACTTTGTTGATTTAACTTGTGTATTACGTGGATTATTTGAAACATAAATACACTACCATAATCACGTATTTATTGAGATTATAACCCTAGTTAAGGCATGTATTAAATCCAAAAAAATTGGTAATTCTGATCAAAACCATCTTGTGAAGTGGGTGTTAATTTAATGAAATATATCAAAAAGATAATGGATATAATAATATTTCATCCCTAATAATTAAATCAAACAAATATTTATTAAAATTTTAAATTAAAATAATAAATAAATCATTTTACCCAATCACTACAAACTAACACCCATCTCAAAATAAAAAACAAAAACAAATGAATCCAAAATATAGTACCGTCACAGAGGATTTGAGATGAGTGTCACTATACATATTAGAAGAGAACCAAACCATTGAATAGTAAATAGATGATGATCCTCATTGCTTCAAGTTGTTACAAGGTCTTCTAGTGAAATTTTATGATGTTTAATGTTTTCATATCATGAAATGTATGGGCTGCTATGTTTTATGCATTTCTTCACATCACGTCCTATATTCCTTTCATGCCTTGTAATTTTTTTCATGTCGTGTATGGTGTACATGGTGTGTAATATTTGGGTCTTTAAAATATTCATGGATCATATTTTTTCAGGACAAGTTATTTTTATATTATGTGAATATTTATGTTCTAGCATCAGAAGCTCTGTTTCACCCAGTTTTTTAATTTTTATGTCTCATAAGTGCTCTATGATCATCCTCCATCCTGGTAAGCATTCTATTTTCTGGTTTCATGCCATGGAACTTCACCCTACATCCCATAGTATATTTATCTTTTCATTTTGACCACTTTTCTACTCCTTCTCTGATTCTTGTTTGTATACTACCATAAAACACAAAACAAGTCAAATAGTCCAAATATTTTCAATATTATCAACTAAATAACATAAATAAATTTATTAAAATTCCTTAAAATGTATGAATTAAATACCAATTTCAAATATCACCAAACTTTAATTCAGAATTTTCCTCAAGGATTGAATATCAATATAATACAAAGGATTATCACCCTACCATGATTTAAAGTCAATTTCAAGAAAAGCAATTGATCAAATGGGAAATTTAATGTTCAAACATTACACAAGAGAATTCATAAACACCTCAATTTTCAATGAAATAGATAAACCAAGTATTTTAATTTTATGCTTTGAAATTAGAATGTTTTTTCCATCATCCATTTTTAATTTTCAATTTATTTTTAATATGCATTCCATTTTAAATTTAAATCACATGAATTTTCTCAATCATTAATAGGGTAAAAAAATAAATAGAGTTTAGAACATACCTCAAGAACATGTCACATACCATAGTATTGCAAAGAATCTATCATCTCCATTGTGTAAAGATAGAGATCACAATTAATCACGAGGGATTCACCGTTTAGAATCAAATGACTCTGAAGCCTTAGGGTAGGTAGTTAAATGATGTAATAGTAAAAGTTCAAAAGGGGGTTTGAATCTAAAGAATAATTCATGAAATCAAAAGATAATGTCTATATAAATCTCCATCACATATTTTATTTCTCAATTCCCCCAAAAAAGCTTAAAGTGGGATCATGATACATGTATGAAAAATTAATTAATCAACGTCTCTTGACCTTTTTTTGAAATATATGCTTAAGAAAAATCCCATATCCACCGCCTAACCACATATAATCCAAATATCGTTGGTCTGACAATGGTTCTTTTTTATCCTCCCAAGTCACAAATCTTACTTTATTTTATTATTTTTTTCTTTTTTCAAAAGCTTTTTTTTATAATTTTTTATCAAGGGTGGTGAATAATAAAATTCAAATAAAAATACATGAACCCTCCCCAAATAATCATGGAAAATCCCCACAATAAAATACTCTCAATGAATTATATCCTAATATTCCTTGTAAAATCCCTCCCCAACACCTATTATTTTTAATATCATTCAACATATTTAGAGTAAGGTAGGAATGAATAATATAATATTTTAAAATGAAACATTTCCTAAAAAGTCTATTCATGGCTTTTATAACATTAAAAAGGCTTAATGTAAGCTGGGTTAAACGATAAAGGGTTAAAAAAATATGCCTTAATCATATTAAAAATTATTTTTTCAGTCATATATTTGATAATATGACAAGAAAATTATAGAAGAGACAATCTTGGGTTTCTCACGAAATAAAAGAAAGAATTGGAAATATTAGACTCTGAGGATGTCTTGGGAATTAGATGAACGGTTGATAAAATCACTCATGGAAATGTATGAAAATAATAAAATAAATAAGCTATCAAAAATTCAAATCACAACCAAAACTTGGAAATTTTTCATTTAAAATAATTAATGTGATCCTTAAATCATGATTTAATAGATCCAAAACCACATTCTTGTCCTTAGAAAATATTTTCCACATTTTTCACATTCAAAATCATTGAAAAAGAAATTAAAATTCATGGTATGATAATTATACTAGGCAGTTTATGTCTCATAGTTCCATTTTATAAATAAATAATGATGTTCGAGTATGTAATTGGGGGATAAATATTTAAATAAATTAAATGTGGGGAATACATTAGAAAAATGTATAATTGAAATGTTTACTCCCTTTTTTACGAAGCTTCAAACATGGATTCACTGGTACTATAAGAACCTGATTCACCACATGTACTACTGTCAAAATGTGTATTCTCTTGATTTCATGACAAGAATTGGTTTCAAAGTGATCAATGGTCATGTATATTCTTTACATCCCTCATTCTTCTTATTTACTATGCATTTGATGGACCAGAAAAAGGATAAATAACGTTTAGATTTACAATTTTATTCAATATAATCAAAAATTATACCTAGAATTGAAATTAAATAATAATATAAATTTAAATCCTAATAAATCAAAAAATCTAAAATTCTAGAGAGTGATAAAACTCAAGTTTCCTCTCAAAAGATGGTATTTTTTTAACATTCATTTAGCTTAACCATACCCAGTTAAGCTTATTATAGGGTGGTATAATTATAAATATCTCTTGTTCACTCAATAATAACTTTTAAATCCACCTATCTCAACTCAACTTCTCTGTAATGAAAATGGTGTGTAACTATGAGGCAGTGACCATATTCTAGATAGTATGAGTATAACTTACAAGATCTTAGCATCGACCCAAACTTAGAAAAATCAATCATTCTCAACTGTTGGCTATGTGTGTTGAATTTATTCAATGATTTCTTCTTTGTCAGCTTGAAACTCCTTAACATTTTCTATTTTTCCTTATTCTTCTTTTACGTAGTTTGTATAGGGTGAAACTAATTATTTTTCATCTTCTTAAAGGACACATATATTTTCTAAAAAATCTGTGATGAAAGTGGTATCCATCATATATTCTTCATCTTACGGTAGCTGAGGTCTTAGTTTTGTGAGGAATCATTATAGCATCTCATTAGGTGAGGTTCTTTTTTCTTATATTTTCTTCTTTTTTACTTTCTTTTACTTAAATTTTATTGAAATATGCTTTGTCCCACTCATGTTCTGTAGAAACGCCTCCTTCAACACCTAAAAACTTTAGAAAATCATGGTTAGGATCAAAGTCATATTTGAATATGGTACTTACCTCTACTTTGTTTTCCCCGATTCTTTGTTTTTGATGATCCTCATATAATTTTTCATCCATGCTATGGGGTTTTATGCATTCAAAGCATGGGCATAGTTATTGGTTATCATTATATTGATTTTGTATCATTATCAATTAATAGGGTTGTTTTCTTATATTTTCCAGCAGGAAGGAGAACATATTATTTTTTTCATTATGCCCAACAGTCCAACAATCACAAACAAAAATATCCAATATAGTAAAATTAATAAAAAAATAAAAAACCAATTATAAAATCCAGAAATGGAAAAGATGAGAAAATAATTTTTCTAAATTACTAAACTAATAAATTCTACTCTTTTATCCCTAGAAATGATGCCAAACATTTAACAGCCCATGGGGTGTTTTTAATTCCCACAAGGTTACCAAATTTATAAATTTAAAACACAAATCAAAAAACCACTAAACTAAAAGGTATTGTGTGATTTTAAAGTATGAGATCGAACCCCCAAAGATAGCGTGGTATAAAATATCAATTTAATAAAATAAATGTTAACTATTTAATGAAAGAAACCAAAACTAATTTATTGAAAGAAAAAATGATGATTGATTTGTATTTTAAGAAAATAGTAAAATTTTCTTTTAAATGGGCTCATGATTTATTACTTCATAATATAACAAAATAACAATCTTAGGTGATGAAAACAATTTTGGGTGAATCCAATGGTCATGGTAGAGAGCCCCCAAAATCACTGATGTTCCCTTTTCAAAATGGTCACATTTCTTTAGGTATTCGATGACTTGGTAACTCAAAACCATATTTAAATAAAGAAAATAATCCACCCAATGATCATGGAGTGAATCATTTTCTAGTCAATACATTAAAATAATCACTCCCTCGCTGATCATTCAATGGTCATGAATGATAAGTGAGTAGGAGATTTAAGTAATTAGGGTTTCAATAAAAGATCCAAAATGGATTTCATTCAATAATAAAATACCTTAATGTAACCAATCGCCATTCATTATAATTTCTTTGTATAAGGTATTCCCCCTGATGCGATCCACAAGGGGGTAAGAAAATAAAAATCTTATTTGACTCATCATAACCGTAGAAGTCCTTCATCCCAGTGGTGGCAACTCTTGAAGATTTTTGGTATTGTTACTTATCCTCTTATTTATATAAATTCATGGCGGTCAGGATGTATTTAATTCATCACAAATGTGCTCATTATGATTCTACAGTCAAATACCACATTAAATGGTAGTTTGGGTATTTAATTTTAAGTTCCACATCGGAAATCCCATAGAAGCAGTCATTACTAGTACTGTAAATGAATTTTTATGATGTGTAATATTTTCACATTGTGAAATGTACATGCCACTCTTATTTGTGCATTTATTAAATTCACATCCTATATTCCTTTCACGCCTTGAAATTTTTTCATGTCGTGCATAGTTGGGATGACATGTAATGTTTGGGACTTTGAAATATTCATGGATCACATTTTTTTCTCATTATTTGATTATTATGCGATGTGAATATTGAAATAACATCTCTGGAAGCTCTATTTCTCCTTTTCATCAGTTTTGTTCCCCGAAAGTGTTCTATGATCATCTGTTATCATGGTAAGCCTTCTATTTTCTATTGTCAGGTCGTGATGCCTTGCTCCGCAGCCTGAATTTTCTTTTTCTCCTCATTTTCCCTATTTTCTATTCCTTCTCCAATTATTGGTTGTATCCTTCAATAAAACAAAAAAATTCTAATATTCCAAATATTGGATGGATTATCAATTAAATTACATAAATACATGTATTGAAACACCTTAAAATTTATTAATGAAATACAGATATCAACAATACTACTACAATTACACCAATCAGAGCTATATGGGGTATCCATGCATCGATATATCTGACACATCAATTATAACATTGGGGTGTGGAATTATAGAACATGGTTAAACCATGTTAAACTAAACATCACACTATGGAACCTCTATGATGGAATTAGAAATTAGAACCACTCAAACCTCCGTAGAATACATGGGAAATAAAGTCTATGTCATTCCATGATCTGTGCATTCTGGTCACCATGAGTCCCACCAATCTTAAAGGGTACACACCGTATGGTGAGATGAACATGAATTGAGGCTGGATAAATTATCAATGAATTGTGGTACAATAAAGGCAGAAACTATGACTTGTGGTTCAAGTTAGTTGACTATGAAAATGAGACCATAGCTATTGATAGTTTAGAACAATCAACCTAAATACCCTGATCCCATATGGAATGCTACTTGATTCATGGTGGTTCAAGTTAAATGAGATCATTGGTTCCATTATGTATTAATTTTTTCAAGATACACGGTGTCTAATCCTATCACATGGGAAAGTGGCATATGTGGTTCAATCGATTGAATATATAGACCTATATAGTGGTTCAGGGAAAAAGGTAGAAGTTACCTTTGGATCATCAATCCACTATCCTTATGGACATGAATAATTTTTGGGCTTCAGATCTTAATCTTATATATAGAAATACCATGTTCCCTATATCAAGAAAAAGTGAGACATTTTTTTCACGAGTGTCTCAATATTGGGTCATTCCACCACAAATACCGCTAGGTACTACCAAAACACCCCTTTAAATGAGAACTCAATCACAAGATATGAAATAGAAATGGTCATGTGGATGACCAATGTGGATACTAGTGCACCGAAGGGTCATGGGGTATATTTTGGAGTTGAGTGGGTCAGGATGGTCTTGTGGGTTTAAGTGGTGGTATATGATTAAAGTATTTAAAAATGGTGATGTTGGAAGGGTCATGTCAATGGTGCACCTACTTGTGGAGTTTACTAATTTTCCAACTTTTCAATGTTCTGACCTTTTTTTGATGATCCAACTATAAAATAGACTTCTTCTCATACCTAGTCAAATACTTTGATATCTCTTTCCATGATGTTCCCATGACCACCATATCAATGAAAATGTGAGGTAATCCCCTTGGATTCTAGCTACTCGACCTGTACCTACTCGAGTACGATGTTGAATTAGTGTCAAATAAATAGGTATCCCAATTCCAACTCAACTACTCATACATCTATGAGAGCATAGTGCATCGAGTGGTCCTACTGGGTGTTATTGGGACCACCATTAATATTATCTTCATAATGGTGGGGTGATATGAATCTAGATAAAGTAAAAAGGTTGAGTGAGTTGATGGATTGGTTGGTGACCATATGGTTGGGTCCATGTGTCTATTATTGCACCTACAACCCTTTAGGATTTATTGGGTTGTGCTAGTGGGAGAGTAGTTGAGACTTCCACTTAATTCCCAATAAAAATGAAAATAGTTGAATGGATTCGATCACTATTCTATGACCTTAAATTGGCACCCTACCTGCTGAGATAATAATACGATTACATTTGTAATTGCACATAATTTCACTAAAATGTTTTAATGGGGTTCAATAGTTAATAGGTTTTGTGATAGAGGATATTCCACCCAAAAATGAAACCTTGAAATAGAAGGGGTTATTTTTTTTGAAAAAATGGGCACATCCACCTACCCCATCCATTCCAAAGTGGGTTGAGAATCAAATATTATTCATATACATCAATGACTAGCTATATTATTTTACATTCAAATAGTTTGTGTATTGAGGTTGGTAATCAAATGAAATCAATGACATGACTGAGCTCAAGTGGCTAGGCTATATCTCATCAGATATATGGGAGTGGGCACTGGATAGATCTGAATTCCCAAGATCCAGAGATGACCACCAGACTCAATAGCCCATGGAAATTGGTTTGTTTTCCCTACTATATTGGAACAAGCCATGGGGAAAACCTCATAGGACGGGTTTTATTGAAAACACCATATATCCCTAATTAACTCTAATACTCATACCAAAGGAGAAGGTAGGCCATCCAACTATATTTAGAGATTGTGAATCTTTATATTTATTTATTTATGTTTTTGTAAATATGTTGGAATGCACTCGGGTCTGGTCAACCAGTTGGTTTAATGATGTGATACCCACAATCAAAACTACAGTGCTAGTATCTTTCACTTGTGTACTTTGGCCTCTCAAATTAGAGAAGCACTGGGCATTGAACTATGTGTACAATATTGTTCTAAAATTGGACATACACAAACACAGTCTGTTAAAATAGGGAAAAAACTCACACCCGTTGACCCTTCCCCAATCCTTCCACTAAAATGGTAGTTTAATGGTGCTCTCAATGTGTGAGGATATTGAAATAGGTACATAAGGATTATGGAAAACTATAAAGACCTCTTGGAAATTTCTAGGAAAAAAATACTAATGTGATCATTAAAGAGGTTAGGAAAGAAATCCTCTCAGGCCTAGGATATATGAAGTATCCCAGTGAGGGATCAGATGCCCTACTGGGGCTCATGGATTGGACCAACAGTTTAGGATGGGAAGGTAAAGAGTGTGCATTTATGAATCCATCAAATCACCTAATTTTATTGAGCCATTATCCATCAACTAAGAGAACATCCCTATTTATCTTTGATATGATTGATTCTATAGATATAGATATATTTTCTGACAATAATTTCATAGATAGGAAAATTTTTCTTCAATGAGATGGAACCATCAATGGTTCTATGTTGTTAGGAGGTGAATAGATAATTCAGAAAAGTTAGGTATTAGAGTAGAGTAGACATTCTGAAATAACTTAGTCGAGATGATGTATCCTGATGGGTATAGACCTTTCTATCCTTTCTCTTTTATACACCACGAAACTTCAAGAATTCAAATCTTATGATTCAAAACATTCTTATTATAGGTTCATAGTTCGTTCCCAAGTCATATTTTGTCCCATGAATGGACTTTCATACTACTTTTATATTATTTATAATGTAAACCTTTCAAACCCTTCTACACAAGCCTCCTAACATAGCAGTCATTATTCTCATAATCTCTCATTCAAATGAAACTCACTTAATACTCTATAGATATATATAATTATCTATTATTATCTCTATTATATTCAAACTTTTGAAATATTTGATGAAACAAGTACAAGGAGGCCCAAGACTAGAGTGAATTGTAGCACCTCAACCCATTTAGCTACATGAACAGTGCTTCAGTCTGAGTTCCACTGGCCTTACGCCCACCTCCTCATATTTCAAAGGATTCCAACTAATAGCAGTGGTGTAAATGGGTGATTGTGGGGATACTACACCCTCTAATGATGATAATATAATGGTCTGTGTAATTATATAATATGTATCAGAAAAGATATACCATAATACATTGGACCCGTAACCTTCCTGGGGCGGAAGCACAACAACATTAAAAAATAGAACAAGCATAAATAAACAACAATAGAAAAATAAAATAAACAATATAAACAATCCATTTGTAAATACTAAAACATAACATGAATCCAGTACAGGTCATATATATCAATAAGTAGGAGGGTCTCCAATGGCTAACCACAATAGATACAAATATATGACAACAAGATGATACAAAAAATAACTCTGGCCTAGGCAATAACCAATGGTCTCTGGCCTTCCATCCCATGCCAACTCAAGTACTAGGATCCAAATATAGAGCCTGAACCCTTACCTAAAAGCAAAATTATAAAATTTACACATGTCCCAAAGGTCCCTCGTAGATTGTGAGAAATAATCTTAGTATTCCACCACAAATGTGTGTGTGTCCTAAATTTATGATTTATCATGTGTATTCAAAAAACAACGAAAGGAATCACATGAATTTATCAAAAAAGGATTCCATGGTGCTCAAAACCCACTAAGAAGCTATCACATACTTAAACCAATGGCATAATAATTTAGAGGATAGGATCCGTAGATCACAACCCAAGGCATCCTCTAGTATAGATCAGATCAGGTGAACCCTCTGGTTCCACCTTTAATAAATTCACTAAGAACCTTGTTCCAATGAACACCTCATGTCTAAATAAATCCTTTTTAGAGGTTTTATTTCTATATACCTTAATTTATTTAATTTTCTATTATTTGATGTTATAAATAAATTAAGATAAATGTTCGAGTATAGAACCAATTGGAGAAATGACATGTACCGCTTATCACAATGTTGTGCCATCAATTTCCACTTCAATCAGTTAACAAGTTTTACCTTCTCAGGTCGCTGAATCAACTAATAATAAAAATGGACAATTTTAATTTTAGAAATTATATCAGTGAAAAAATAATTAAAGAAGATAAAAACTAAAATGAAAATAAATTTAATTCAAATGTTTACCACAAAATAAAAAATTAATCCTAGCATGTGAATAAAATTTAATTCCTTGGTCAACACCCCGACATAAATAAATTTACCCCGACATCATAGTCAAAAAATATGCATGGTAATAAAATGATCAATCATTAATATTGTACCCACATTATCTGAAAAATGATCATGTTGGTCTGGACTCTCTCCATGTAGTACACTCACCATCTGTCAAACTCTGAATGAAAAATTCACCCTCTACACATGATGATGTTTCACGCATCATGCAAAACACCAACTCTCCACACAGAATTGAGATGGTCACTATTGTAGTAGAGGCTGGTCTGCTCCTGGTGTGGCGTGCCTGTAGAGGAATTGATGTGATTCCCTGGAGGTGATAGTTGGGTGTGGTTAGGTGTTGTCAACTTGATGATGCACAACAAGAGGAGCGGAGGGGCATGGGGCGAAGGAGGAGGGAGGAAGGGAGATGGGGTGGGGTGATGGAGGAGGGAGGGGAGGAGAAGGGGAAGGGGAAGGGGAGCAGAGGAGGAGGGGAATGGAGAGGGGGTGGGGTGGGGTAACAGAAAAGGTAAGGGGGAAAGGGAGGGGATGAGGGGGAAGGGGAGGGGTGGAGGTGGAGACGGAGGAGATGAACGGGTCTCCTTCCAGATTTTCTGCTCAATAGAATTAAAAATGAAAAACCAAATATCAAATTCAGAATTAAAATTCAAATAAAATACTATTATTAAAAAAATGATAAATTTAAATAAAAAAATAATTATAATTATAACAAGAATAATATAATTAAATATATAAAATATGAATTAAATATAAACAATAAATAATTTAAGGGAAATTTTATAAGGGTGAAAATATATAAAAATTAATGAACATGTAATTAAACATCCTAAAATATAGATATAATAAAATAATATATAAATATTACTACTATTAAATAATATAAAAAAACCAATATTAAAAATAATTTTATAAAAACTAATGAAAATAATAAAATAATGTTAAATATAATTTATAAAATTAATATAACTAATAAAAATACAAAATTACTAATATGAGTATATAAATTAACTAATAAATATCCAAATATACAAAATACTACAGAACTACAAAAATAAAATAAAAATATAAAAAAATGGTTAAACAAATTAATTAAAACTAAGTTGGAAAATTATAATAATACTAGAAAAATACATGTACATCAAATACCCACACTTATGATTTTTCACTCTATTGAAATAGTGGGTTACCTAGACCCAACTATGTGGTACTTTGGATTACCATATCTTGTATATAGTTTGTTATAAATGAGGTTTCTTACCATTATAGTATAGATATTTCTGTGTCCACCATTTAATGGTAATGTCCATTAATTAATTGTCATATCAAAAGGTTATAGAAGATCCCAGGATATAATGAGAACCTCGAGATTCCATGACATTAATATTAAATATGTATTATGGTTTAGATACATTTTACTAACTGGAGACAATAGATGTTTTACAATTAGGTGTTGGGGGCTCATAATCATTGAGACTTTTTCTCATGAAGTTTAAACTGTATGATCTCTAGTAGTGAGATCATGAGGACAGACCGACCAATAGAAACACCACATGTTTTGGGTGTCATTGGCTATTCTTATCTATGGATAAGTGTATTGGACTCCTGACTTGAGACCATTACCAATGTGTTCCATTTGATTTCATACTTTGATGAAAGTAAAAAATTGTAATAATGAAATCATGGGGAGGTATCTTTTTTTGGGTGCGTCATTATTGGCATGACATTGATTGAATGGTCAAGAAAGGATTTTTCACTTCCTAGTTAAGGAAGTAATATATCTCCAGCCTGGTTGATCATGATAGTGCTACCTTTATAAGTCTTTTTCCAAATTAGTTGAATGGTAAATCCATACAGATAGATCAACAAATAATAAAGTAAGAAAAGGTATATGAAACAAGTGTAAGCCCTCCTTATGAGATATCAAAATAAAAAGAGATTGTAGTACACAGTATGTGTTCATAGGTTGGTTGTCATTGTTATGAAAATCATTATCTCTTTAAGAAACTTTATGGGTTTCTATAATCCACTCTTGGTCAATGGATATTATTCACTGTTATTGAGATAAGGGCCAAAGGGTCACACACAATATCACATTAACGAATCTTCCATATTCAGTTGAATTGGTACATTGGACATGGTGGGCCCCACTATGGGGTCTGAGTGTTGTTGAAGGTTTTGATCACCAAAGAAATAAATAAATTCATTATTATTCAATTTATGAATATTTGGGTTTAATTTATTTTAATGTATTTACAATTTTAAGTAAATATGAGAAAATATCAATCAAACAAATATTATATTAATATTCAAGGTTTGTTTACTATTAAGAGGGATTATAAGTCGAGTTAAATGACTCAGGATTATCTTGAAATATATTTTAAATATATTGTAGGTATTTGATTAAATAATAAATAATATTGACACATTTTAGTTTTTCATAATTATGTATTTAATATATGTTTATTACATGGGGGGTCAAGGAACCCTACTGGGTATTTAGAACCTCTGCTATAAATAGAGAGAGGGGCTCTCTCCCAACAAACTATTTCATTCATTTAGAATGAGAGCCTCCCTATCTTCCCTCTTTCTAGAGATAGAGTATGTACCTCTCAAGAGTCGATCCACAACAACTTTAAACATCGAATGTAGAGGATCGTGATGATCATCAGGATTTCGAAGATATCGTCAGATCATTGTACTACCACTCGAAATTGGACAATCGGTGCTATCATGGGTTTGTAAAGCATGTGTGGACGATCTAGAGGGATCCTTATATTGATCCTTCAAGCAATGATCATCGACGATGAGTTTTTTTTGACCATACCTTCATATATATAAATATATGTTTACAATTTTTTTTTCTCTTTTAATTTACATGAGATCCTCAGACCATACCAGGGCTTGGATCGTCAGTGACGAAAAGTTATGTCTTCTCGTCAATGAAATTTTTAAAATCCCCATCCCAACAACATCCTCTGTGTTCCCCAAAATTAAATTAATTAATTAATTTCAATTAACTTAATTTTTCTAATACCTGGTGATAAAATTATTCTAATTTTAGTTATAAATTATATTAATTAATTAATTTTATTTTTTGATATTAAAAACTAAATTAATTATGGGATAAAAAATAATTATAATATTTGTATTATTTAATTCATTTAATTTAGTTAAAACCCTCATACATATTTAATAAAAATTAATTTTTATCATGCATTATTCTTCCTTCCTACTGGTCATAAGCATCGACCCATGTATGTCTCTTTATCAAATTGTTAAATAAAATTTCTTCCATAATTCATTTTAATTAAGATCTGAAAACAAACCCCCATTCGAAAGAAAAATCATTGTATGTCTCTTTATAAAATAGTACCATCGCCAGGGATTTGACACAAGTGCCTCTATACGCATTAGTAGAGCACCAGAACATTGAATGATCAATAGGAGAAAATAGGCAATGCTTCAGTTATGACTCTCTATCACAGTTATTCCCTTACTAAAAATTATAACTCACCCTTTTATTTTATATATTACCCAGGCTATCCTATAATGTTTTAAGAGCTCAAAAGGATTTAGGAGCTCATTAAGGAGGATAAAATAAAGGTGTTATGTTTAGTTTCATGTTGATGTATTATGTACCTAGTTGTAATGAAACTTCCCAGGACACCATCCTACCCAATGCCCGACCCGATTCACCACAAGTCCCAAAGGGTGTTCCCAATCCCCACAGTTTGGTGACAAGTACCTACGATCACAAGATTTCCTTTAGGAATTATTTCTCCCAAATTAGAGTTAAATGACAGAAAAATATATAAATTAAATAACCAAAATAATTAAATAAGCAGAATAGCAGGGTATATAGAAATAAACTAACTAAAATAAATAGCTACAAGAAATAAATAATAGAATACTAACCATCTTAAGATGAGACCCAAAACATCTCCCCCCAACTCTCACCCACACTGGCCATGAAGATCCAACTAAGAACCTAGAAATACATAGGCACGAGCTAAAAATCGTAGCAGGTCACCACAACCCGCTGAAACTATACAATAGGTTCCCTAAAGCATATCATCATTCTTGTTTGAAAATAAATCTAGAAAGTAGGTTTTACATACATAATCATCTCAAGGAAAAAATCAAATCCATAGGAAACTCCATGAACAATTCATTTACTTTCCAAAAACCAAAGATACATGTTTTAAAACAAAACCATGGGCCTAAGCCTTATCAAAAACCACACCCACCATTAAAATTTCTCAAAAACAACCCACTTTCATTATAAAAATACAATTACTGAAAAAAAATTTCCAATAAGATGAAAATAAACACCCAAGGCCACATAGAAACAACATGCTCAAATATCCAACAAGTCATGTCAAAATACATAATCATCAACATGCACTCAATGAACAAAATGTCCATAAAATATCTCAATACATCTTGTCAAACATCAAACTAACAAAATAAATCAAGTAAACAAAAATCTCATCCATGTAGTAAACATATCAAGGG
Organism: Viscum album; assembly: GCA_963277665.1. Taxonomy (NCBI): domain Eukaryota; kingdom Viridiplantae; phylum Streptophyta; class Magnoliopsida; order Santalales; family Viscaceae; genus Viscum; species Viscum album. The sequence continues at coordinate 563,479,498 of OY728153.1, read as the reverse complement.
ATCTGAAATGCCATGTCGGCCATCCCAACCACTAGATCAAAAGTTAAAAAAACAGAGCATCATTCCATGAATCCAACCAATAATCAGAAAATAATATTTGTCCATCCCAACCTAGATATGGAACATCATTTCCATACCCTTGGGTTCAAGAGTTTCAGTCCTTCCCCCAAAAACCATGGTGCACCAGGAGTGGAAAATTACTCCAAAATCCCAGAGCCATCCCAGAGCCACTAGTCACTAGTTGGAAAACACATAGAATCAATCCATGAATCCAACTGACGTTCAGCACAACCCATCCAACCATCCCCAACAATTTATCGCATCACAAACAATAATTACATGAATAACATGATAATCTTTTATATACATGGGGGTTCAACAAGGGGAAATCAAATCAAATCACAAGTACCATGCAATCCTTTTCTTATATCCTATATATTTAGAAATCAATTTCTAAAAACATATGAAATTTCAAGAATAGTTCCAAAGAGAAACATAAATAATTCAAATCACATCCACATAAGTCTTGGGAAACTCCTATTGATACTTCGTTCTATCATAAAGTCCAAAGATTGACTAAGGGAAGTACCTCAAGAAAAAAAGAGGTAAGAACATCAAGAATTTCACAAAGGAAGTAAGGCGCGCAAGTATACCTACGCTCCATCCTTCGGGGCGTAAGTCACTTGTGTGCCAGTGATGGGCGCACAGGTCACTCACATGCCCAAAGTGTTTTTTCTCCCAAACTCAGGTGGCCTATAAATAGCCCCTTTGGGCCCCCCATTTTGAGGATAGATTTTCCAGAATTTAGATATAGAGCTCTGGTCTCCCAAGTCTTTTTTTGAAGTCTTACAAACACTTATAATACAATTTATTACCTATAATGGAAGATCTAAAGAATAAGAATAAGGATTAAGTGTTAGAATTAATCAACACTTGCGCGCCTAAGTGTCCAGCCCTTAAGGGAAATGCAAACACTTGCGATCTGCCTTATCCCTTCTACAAAACTTGCTCGCCACACTTTTGGAATCCTCTAGGGATGATACTAAGGGCTTGAGTTCAAAGTCTCCCAAGTATTACCCTATGGGTTAACCATCACCCAAGTGTACCCATGTCGCGCAAGTATACTTGCTCGACAAGGAATTTCATGCCCAAATAGGACTTGTGTGCCTGCCTTTTTTTGGGTGCCCCTCCTGCCTATTCACCTATTTTCTTCAAATCCACATTACACCTTCAAGATATATCCTTTAAAATCCTCTTCAAATCCATTTATGGCATGGTTCCTTTCTTAGATTTCTTCTCTGAGAGGAATTTAATTTGGCGTTCCTCCTCAGGATTAAGTCCCAACCTTAATATATTTTTATTTGGGCATCCTTCTCAAGAGTAAGCCCCAATCATAAGTCCCCTTAACCTTGGGCATCCTTCTTAGGAGTAATCCCCAATCATAAGTTAAAGTCCCCCTTAATCTGGGAATCCTCATTAGGAGTAAGCCCCAAATTAAAAATCTAAATCTCCATAAAGAAAAAATACCTTTATGGACCCTGTTAATGGGCATCCTCCTTAGGAGTAAGCCCCAAGTCCCCCCTAATTTGGGTATCCTACTTAGGAGTAAGCCCCAATTTAGAGTATCCAAATATCCATAAAGCACTAATATCTTTATGGAACATGTTCCTAGGCTTATTTCTAGAAGTAAATCCTAGTTTTTACCTACTAGGGTAGTCACACATACATAAGACCCATATCATTCCTTGTGACCGCATCTTTCATGGCACAAATCGTCAGGTTTACTGATACCTCTTCTTTCTCACACTGAGTATGACTCATGTGAGCTTAGAGTGTAAAAGTAACCACGACACATCTTCATGGGCCATTAATCATACGTAAGCCCCACACTTCTTAATCGAACTACGTGGACTTTGATCTCTGCCTTAAAAGTAGAGTACATAGGAAAGATTTCTAAGGTTCATGCCCATCACCCATTAATTCTCATCTATCCCATAGGACGTTAAACTATATCTTAATTATCGAACTATGTGGGTTTTGATTCCTCTTTAGCAAGGATATGAAGGTATCCCATCTTTAGGTACGATCCCAACTATGAAATAATCCATGTCCTTATGAATGACAATAATCTTCAAGTTCCCCACTGAGTGGCTTTAAAACTAGTATGGTAATCCTAATGACCAAGAGATTTACATATAATGTATTGAAGGATACCATTGACAAAGAATCCCTAATACATACGGATGATTCTCCTTCGATGAAGAACCTCAAATACATATAAAAGATTCTCTAAATCTCATACATATCAATCATTGATTGCCAAATCTAAAGGAAAACTCATTTTCTTACTTGGTGAATTAATAAGGATTCATGAACATAACTTAAATTTATGAGAGAGTCCCAGAGTAGGTAATAATTCCACTCAAAATGGTGTGATGATCCTAACCTCCCATCCTCTCGACCAATGAAAATTCTTAAGCCTCATCGTTCCGCAACTAATGAGCACCTACCTTTGGAAAGTAGGTCCAATTGGATATAGAATCATTGGATGTTTCTGGTTCTATGAAGAAACTAGTTAGAAAAGGATTGGAAAGTTTGAACCTTAAACAAACAAGGTCATCCCCGTTTCCAGAAGAAACAAAAAATGTTGAACCCGAATTGAATCCTTAACCAAGTTAAATGATGTTTTACCTATTTGTTAGGCCCCTATTTAACTCAATATGAGGGACAACAAAGAAATCAATAACAAATATTCTCATCCAATAGATGTAGTCTGGCTAAAATTATCTTGATTATTTTTTCTATAAATAAAAGGCACTCCTTTATTAAGATCTCTCAGCAATCCAAATGGCTTCCTTAAAATTCACACCTATGAATGCCTTGGCTGTTACTCCTGCTGGATCCTCGTCTGATCTGAGGACGAAATCACCTATTCAGTGTCTTCAATGCTATGTCTCAAAATCATTGGTGAGGGAATACCATCAACATGGTATCATCCAAACTCTGGAGGCCGCTCGACAAGCCCTCCAAGTTAACAACTCACCCTGGTTTTCCGTACAGTGACGACCAGTGGACAAGAAGAAGGTGGTTCCAGTCACCATTTCCAATCATTTTGGGTCATTATCCCTATAACGCAATAACTAGTCCCTCCCATATTTAAAGGAGTTGAATGAAGAGGTCACTCAAGGCCTCAGTTCAAGAAGACAAGATTCTTTTCTAAGGGCTCCCAACAACAATGGCCGCCAGACTCATGCGGTAGTGCGCCCTCAACATTATTAGGGTGTTGCCTCCAGGTGTTCACCTCAGGTTCCACAAAACTGATCACGTAAGAAGAACCACCATATGTGACCAATGGTCAATAGAGAGTAGGTTCTTACCTCTTTCCCCTTTTGAGAGGTCCATCAACCTAACATGATGGCAAACAACGAGCGGTCATATACACCTGTCCGTCCTGGTTTTACTGCCCAATAGACTTTTCTAGAAGTAACACACCAATCCTGCCAAGAAATTCTGGTGGAGTATTATAGGCAGGCATATACACCTGGTTATAATTCATCAGCTAGTCAGCAGGCTCGTCTGACTGCAACCAAAGAAGCTCACCAATCTAATGTGGTGGAAACGAGTAAGCAATAACATACACTTGTTTACAATCACCAATTCTGTCAGCAGTATCATCAGCCAGTATTGAAGGAAACATGTCAACCATACTTGATGGAGGATACACAGTACGCACATACACCTTCTAATTTTCATCAAGCCTGCCAATAGTCTTGTTTGGTAGCACCCGAAGAAGTCAATCGAAAAGCTCCGACGACAAATCTGGAGTAGACTCAACTCTCTGCCCTTATGCATAAGTACTATCCATATTTGTTGAGAGTAAAAGGAGGATAAGAGCAGGCACACAAACCTAATCTAAACCCAAAATGGACATATATTCCCATTCCAGAAGCTGAAGTCACCAAGCACATTCTGTCAATGGTGAAAGAGCATAAGCAAATACCTACTCATATCCTAGATGCTTGTCAAGAAATTATAATAGCTTCAGTAGCATCATAGGGAAAGAATTGTAAATATATCCTTATTAGTGGAGTGACTCATCAACCTGTCACTCTATAGTAGATACACACCTTTGTTACAGTCCAGGAGAGTCGTGGGGCATACCCCCCCCCCCCTTGTCATATGGAAAACCAAGTCGGACACATACACCCGATTTAAATGAGGATCGTCAGCCTAACCTGACTGTTACTCCTGAGCAGGCACGTACACCTGCCCATAATAACCACTTTAGTCAACAATTTGTTCCCAAAGTGAGTAAAAAGGTGTCCAAGAAAAAGACCAATCCAGCACAGTTAAAAAATCAAGATCCAATCTGCAATAAGGCCTTTCTCGATGCTGGAGTTCTTGATGCCCTTAGACAATTATTTGTTGCAACTCAAGATTCTACTATCTCATTTCCCAATATAGGGAACAATACCTCCTAAGGTCTTCATCAGAACCTTCCTCATGAAGGCTTTCTTCATGAAAATTCGGTCAATCTCAAAGTTTCATCTTCAAATGAGAGCTGCGATAACCCTCTGCATAGCCAGAAGACCAAGGATCGAAATGTTTCATCTTTTTCTATAACCCCCCATGGTGGTCCTCCCCATGATGATGAATTTAGCTACGAAATTCCTCTCCATAGTAGTAATGTGAATTTCCTGTAAAATTATCCAATGGACAATGTATTGATGAGAAAGCCCTCTTATCTTGAGGAACTTGAAAATGTGAAGCCAGTCATGTCTGATGCCTTACCACTAGCATGTGAAATACTTTCTCAATCAGAAGATAGCCCAGGGTTTATGTCATTCTCTGAAAAACCCATGGGTCATTAAACATCTAATTTGAAAAATGAATTTTCTACCAATCATGTTGAATCTGATAAAGAAACAAAATAACCCCCAACATTGGTCCAATCAGGTAGAATAATCATTATTAAATGACAAAGAGGAAGTGATGAATATGAGAAAAGAACTGGTGAAAGGTGAAATACCAGTCATGTTTTGGAATTTGGTTGACTCTCAGTATGATATTCTAGAAATGTTGACTGAATATTGTATTCACGATATTCGTCTCAACATATGTGAGACTATTTTTCACTCAAAAAATAAAATATTATCTTATGATGAATATCAAAATCACATCAAGATAATAGAAGGGTTACAACTCCAAATTTATTTAGAATCTCTCTCTGTTTCCCGTCATCCAAAGGTTGAAAAGTAGCAGAGATCCCTTCAGCGTTCATGCCTTTGCGTGTTAAAAAGGTTTCACCAGTTAATTACTAATGCCCTATATGGTATTCATATCAGGGGATGGGGTGTTCATGGATCATTGTATTTAATTATGCTCTCCAATCAACAAATCCCACCAAAAGTGGTCTCATGCAATGTTATTGCCCATGGATAACCATATCTAACTCATTTTGTGTGTAATAAAATGATTTCTCAAGAACATGACTCAACTAGTTCATCCCAAAGTCAGGCATATAAAGAACAAGTTGTCGAATTACTCTTACATCAAGCAAATAATAATATCGAACAAGATTCTCATTTAGAGCATGCACATCATCAGGTAATAGAAGTGGCAGAAATAATCCAATGGTTATCTGAGCCAGGTGATTTGACTGGATGTAGGTTGATGCATGCGGCCAATTTATGGACTAAATTCTGCAAAATCAGGAGAGCTTTTAAGAATGTTTCAGATGTAGCAGCTCAAGATCCACCTCATCTTTTCAGGCTGGGGACTCATTTAATCCAACCCTTGGGATCAACAAATAGTATTCGAGGAGTTGAGAATGAACAGTAGGAATAGCCCCAGTCCACCAGACTGGGGAATTTTTCAAATTCTCAATCTCTTCCTTAGTGAAAGTCAGTCTTCTATCGATTAGGGAAGAATCCACAAGAGGAACACAAAGAAAAATTATCAGGAGATTCCCTCAAAATTACGGTTTATTAATAAGATCCTGAGGGATCAACCAAACAAAAGGCAATGTCTCATCGAGGATATAGATGAAGGAAATATCGCAGATACACTGAGAGAAGAACTGCAGTGTGTTATGCATTGATAAATGTCATCAATGCTATTGTCACTGATCCCCCAGAACATGAGGCTCACTTAAAAGAATCAGATGAAGAAATTCATTTTCAAGAGGCTGTACTCCCAGAGACAAATGAAGTTATGCGTACCAGAAGCCAGAGGGCTACCTAGAGGCAAGATATTCTTTCGGGTAATTCCCTTCAATACTCCAGAAATGAACATGCCAAAGAAAAGGGTAAAATTCAGGTTACACCCCACCCTACCTCTAGAGAAGGCCAATCACTCTCATTAGAAGAAAGGTTTTCACATCAAGAAAAAGAAATGAAGGATTTAAGAAGGTTAAATCCAGAACTACTTCAAGGTAGTCTTCCTCCTAAGAAAGTTGAAGTTAATCAATCAAGGGAATTTGTTTCAGCGACTAGGATGGATTAATAATATCCCCCTTTACAAGTACACCCTCGTAGGTCTAATCCTATGGTCCATACACAACAACAACCAGTAATACTACCATCAGTGGCCGTCTCGATCGCTACGCCCGTCCAAACTCCAGTTATTGCACCTACTTAGGTACAAGATAAACTAGATGTTTCTCAAAAATTAATGACTACCATTGAGTCATTAACAGCTCGTTTGGAAGCTATGGAAGTAAAGAGTGCACAAATTCAACCAGAAAAGAGAGATTACCCTAAATGGGTGGATGAAATTCCCCCCCCATCAAATTTTTCAAGTACCACATTCCAAATTTTTAATGGTTTGGGAGATCCAGAACAACACTTAATACATTTTGTTACTTGTTTTGATCATATGATGGGAAATCCTCAACAACAAGAATCGGTTAAGCTCAGGTGTTTTGTACAGTCATTACAAGGGCCTACTTTTTTCTGGTACACAAGTTTGCAATCTCGGTCAATTACTGGGTGGGAAGATCTCCATAAAATGTTCCTCCTTCAATTTATCTCAATGTTTCCAAAATGAGGGGAAGGGGGCCAAGATGAATCATCATATATGAATATGTTTAAAAACAATTCTACTTTGATGAGGTTTTGTGGTATTTATGTCATATATGTATGTTGAAGGTTCCTGTAGAGAAACTTTCGATCCAAATGACATCCCGAAGACTGATGCGGACACACACATCAGTGAACCCGCAGGCGGCTGGGGCCCCAACGAAGAGCAGGACCCCCTCGCCTACCCAACATCTTCAATGATGGGTATCCAACATGATGATCAAAGAGTATCATATAAATGGTTCTATCCCCATATTGGAGGTCATGAGATTGGCCCTCCAGTCTATGAAGACTCGATAGCCGCCTCTTTGGATGCAGCCATCACCCCAGTAAAAGGTTGCCTCAGTGGTCATCTCAAACTGTTTCGAGAGCCTTTCCCCAGAACGTGACAATGATTACCTCCCTTATATTATGGAGGAATTTGAATTTGATGCTAGAAACTTTATATCAACTGCATATAGGTCCTACTCACAGGTACCCTTCAGAGAGCGTTGTCTTCGACACAAGATAACCAGACCAACTCCTGCTAAAGAGTACCTTATGTTGAGGGAACATGCTATTATCCAGGAGACTCGGGCCCCTCGGTCAAGCACCTCTGCCCCACAATAAAAAAATGTGGGGAAGGGGGCCAAGATGAATCATCAGATATGAATATGTTTAAAAAAATTCTACTTTTATGAGGTTTTGTGGTATTTATGTCATATATGTATGTTGAAGGTTCCTATAGAGAAACTTTCGATCCAAATGACATCCCGAAGACTGATGCGGACACACACATCAGTGAACCCGCAGGCGGCCAGGGCCCCAACGAAGGGCAGGACCCCCTCGCCTACCCAACATCTTCAATGATGGGTATCCAACATGATGATCAAAGAGTAGCATAGAAATGGTACTATCCCCATATTGGAGGTCATGAGATAGGCCCTCCAGTCTATGAAGACTCGCCAGCCGCCTCTTTGGCTACAGCCGTCACCCCAGTAAAAGGTTGCCTTAGTGGTAATCTCAAACCGTTTTGAGAGCCTTTCCCCAGAACGTGACAATGATTACCTCCCTTATATTATGGAGGAATATGAATTTGATGTTGGAAACTTTATATCAACTGCATATAGGTCCTACTCACAGGCACCCTCCAGAGAGCACTATCTTCGACACAAGATGACTAAACCAACTCCTGCTAAATAGGACCTTATGTAGAGGGAACATGCTGTTATCCAGGAGACTTGGGCCCCTCGGTCTACCCACTAATGGTATAGAATATATAATTAGGAACATTCTATCTCCTTGGTTCCTTAGTAGTAACTCCACCATACTAATGTGACGACACTCAGTAGGTCGAAATACGACTCTTATCCCTCCACTCAAGCCCACCATATAAATAGGGTGGCACAATAAGAGCACTTGCACATTCTTGTTAGTGCTCTTCAGTCCCTCTGTTCAGACAGAGTGGAAAACTATAGGCAGATGCAGATATCTACCGATGAAGAACAATCCCTTCAACCAAATAGGTTGGAAACCAGCTACATGCAGGCCCAAATACATACTAATTCATATCAATCCCACCATCCAAATAGGGAAGCAACCAAATATGATAAGATTTAAATTCCTACGGATGCATAAAAAGTTTGTAAAAAAAATACTACTTAAAACAAGAAGATAAAAATCCCCACTCATAAATATGAAGACCACTAATCAAATACTGTGGAAACCAAAGAAGGAAACATGCAGCAGACTCGTTCCCCTATCTTGACACTAGAGAACTGCCAGTATCTACTAACAACTCATAAAGGACCGAAGTAGGAAAAAATTCGTGATCTGATATTGGAATGGGACTTTATACCCATTCTAGACAAATATGTATCTCACCACATCCTGTAAACAAAGGATGATCAGACGTTGATTCCAAACCATATCAACCAAACATTCCAAGATATTATTTCATCAGTGGAAAAGGTGAGAAACTAGGCCCATGACTCGGTTTCCTCGAATGGAATGAATTACTCACAAAATGGGTCAGTCACTCGGGAGCTATCATGCATCCTTGTTCTAGACCAGGAGGGTCGATGGAAATATCCCTCAATACATGAATAGACTGATCGGGAAAAAACACCTGTTCAAGCTAGGGGATGATGGTCCAATGTGGTGGATGCTCTATGGCAGACATATATCCCTGCCAAAACTCAAGATATCTATCGAAGTATCCCGATGGAATCATGGGACCCAAAAAGACAGGGACCCATATATGAAGGTTGTTACCAATAGAAGACGGACCATGTTACCCGTATGAGAGCACTCAAAAATAAAATGCACCAAATGAAACTGGAAAATGAAGAGAATATGCATGATACTGCTCAACTTTAAGCTGGGGTTCTTGACGCCCCCTAGCATATATCAATAAAGTCTCAAGACCCAATCAGTCTATTACCAAATAATGGAAGTGGCATTATTAGTTGTGAAGGCCCTCCTTGCAATGTCCCTACCATCAACTCTCAAGGTCCTCTCTAGAGAACCTAAAGGGCCACACTCTGTGGACCAGGAATGATCAATCACAAGAGGATAAATCCTAATACGAGTCGGGGTATCCCTACCCTTGACCTGAAGATAAGACAGCAAGAATGCCCCCCCTTACTGTTGTTTTCCCTGATGGTCCTCCCTAGGGTATATGCTATAGATATGCTTCTCCATGTAATCGGACATCATGTCATAATGGTATTCCTCTCCATGATGAAATTCATTATGAAGGCTCTCCCCACAATGGCAGTTTCTATGAATGCCCTTCCCATTGTAACATCAAGAAATGAGAAGGTCATGCCCTCATTGCAGTACATCATGAAGGCCCTCCCCAGGATGTTCCCTACAAAAGTCATCCCTGCAGTCAATTATCATGTCATGATAGTAGTACTCGCCATCACAACATTCATTGAGAGGGTCCTCTCCCCAGTGACATCAAGCAGCAAGAAGGTCCACCCCTTGATGTGGCCCTCCTTGAAGGCCCTCCCCAGGGTATACGCTGTAAAAAATTTCCTGTGGTTAGGCATCGAGTTGAAATAGTATCCCTCTCCATTGCAACACCAATTGCAAAGGTCCCCCCTACAATAAAAATTCATACCGTTGAGAAGGACCTCCCCTTTCCAGAATTAATATGAGAAGTTTCCCCTATGATGAGGTGCTAGAAAAGGATTCTTACACATTTGGTGCTCTATTTAAAACGATTGATATCCTTTCTCAACAAGAGGATGACTCGAGTCCACTCTCATCTTCTGATCCACCCCTATGTTGTCCGCATATCAATGAGGATCCCACCGGCCCAGTTGCTTGGAAAAAGATTATTATGAAGCGGTTGAACTGGTCATATCAATTATAGAAGTCCCAAAAAGAACAAAAACATGATATGTTTATTATGTGAAGAGAAATAGCTAGGATAATATACCATGGATGTATTAGCCTATGACCACTTCTCACTTCGATATACTAGGAGGGTTGTCTATGGAATGTATGTATAACATTCACCTCAATATATGGATGACTCTTCATCAGCTGAAAGAAAAATTCCAACCCTACGAAGGGTATGCATACCATGTCAACATGTTAGGGGAGCTTTGCCATCAAATCAACCTGGAAGCCCTCCTGTTCGCACATCAACCATGATCATAAAGGCGAAAGAAAAACATTGAACTGGCTTGACTCCATGCACAGCACAAGTTGTGTCACCTCATTTTCGTCACCTCGATTGGAGTTCATATATGGGGATGGGGAGAACATGGAGCTATTCACTTCACCCCACATCTCATATAGTAAGCCCCATTGGAAATGAAATCTTGAAATTTCATCACCCAAATGTAGAAATAAAATGAAACCCTTTCACGTGAAAGATGGGATACTCCACAAAAAATTATCCGAAGTAAGTCTCAAAAGTCTTAGGACTGAAGAGATCAATCCATCAAAAATATTCTGAGTCAGGAAACCAAGAACATCAAATAGGCTTCCCACCTAAGGTAAGCCAACCAACAAGCAGTGATAATGTCTTTAAAAGACCATTGACTTTGTGTAGGACCAATGCCATACTTTGCTCACACCCGCATGCGAGTACGTGAAATTGAAAAGTTAGAAATAGCAGTGGCTACCTCCATGATGCTAGAACAACCCCATCACATAGGGATGGGGGAATTTTTAAATGAAAATTCCCCCATAAGACCAAAAAATCCAGGTTGTAGCACATCAATGAAAGAATGGGAACAATCCCAACCAGCAAGGCTGGGGGAATTTTTACCTCAAGTTTCCAAACAGCGAACGTCTTTCTTCTCTCATCTAGTAAGAACGACTGGCAGAGGAGTCACCCATTCCACCCCTTATCGTGGTTCACACCCTTCGTGACAAAGACTCATTATGAGGTCAGATCAGGGGACGCTTTAGGTCAATCTTCTCCAAGAAACCCGAAGAATACTACAGAATTGAAGGATAAAATCCAAAAAAGGACACATAAATATTTCCTACCATTCGGCATCGGGTACACCACCCCCAATGCGGTATGCATCAGTGAACATGGTAAACACCAACTGCGTGGATCGCAAAGGAAATGAAACCTAGGGAGAGGATGAAAAGGAAGATGGATCCCTCCCAGAGGAATCCCACACTGAGCCTGATGTTGTGCATACTCGGAACCAGAGAGCGGTCCTAAATTTTGGCGCCCCTCACTTAATCTATCACAACCTCCATCGTGAAACCCCAACAAGGAGAAGAATAAATCCAAGTTTTTCTATGTCCCGACTCCTCACCCTGAGAATGTTTCCCTCACACTCTAGTAAATTTTCTCTAATAAGGAAAAAGAAATGAAAGGGATCAGGATAATTAATGTTGAGCTGCATCAAGGGAGCTACCTCGCCGGAGGTGTTCCTCCTACGAAACATCAACAGGTGTTTGAAAAAGATGTTCCCTTACCATAGGCACTCATCCTGATGAATTAAAAAAATCTTGGAGGCCCATTCAAACTGGCACCAGGACCATCAAACTACTTAAACCCAGCCCCAGAAGGACATCAAGACTTATCCCCGCTGAAAAGGTAGCCAGAATATATTCAGGTAAACCCATAAAGGATACCCCCAGCTGGATATCCATCCCAAATTATAACAGCACTAGCACAAATAGTTTTGGCCACTTCCAAACCATCCCAAGCTTAAGATCGGAAGAATATGCATCAAGGGCCCTTAAACACCATTGAGAAACTAACAGCTTGACTAGAAGCCATGGAGGGGTGGTGCGCTCCGAAAAAACAAGAGAACAAAACCTACCCTGATTGGGTGAGTAATGTTCCTCCACTTCCAGATTTTAAAAACCCCGTATTTATAGTATTAAATGGATCGGGGGACCTGGAACAACATATAATGCACTAATTCTCTAATTGTGACCCCATGATGGGCACTATAGAGTATCAAGAATCAATAAAACTCATGCTCTCTATACGAACCCTATAGTGGTCAACTTTCTTATGGTATACTAGCAAGCCAACTGACTCGATCACAGGCTCAAAGGACCTTCGGTGACAGTTCCTCTTATAGTTCAGTTCAACGCTGCCTAAGACGACGATCACTAATATCATGAATTGAAAGCAGCAAGAGAACAAAAGAGTCACAGACTTCATTTCCAGATGGAAAGGCCTAACTTATTCCCTGAACTGGCCGCTTCCCCAAGATGAAATACTCACCATGAGTATTGAAAATATTCGTTATGAATTAAGAACACCACTCATCCTAGTGAAGTAAACAAGTGGGTTTATATATTTCTCTGTCATTTCCCAAAGAATAGAATAATCTTTGAAATGTACCAATCTCAATTCTTGAGTGGCCGCATCAGCCCCAGGGAAAAACGGGAAAAGCTGAAGTGACTCTTGTCATGCTTAAGCCACCCCCAGCACCTTCTCCAGTTGTGAGGCCCCCACCAAACCGTGCAGGACCCCCTGGATGCCGACAACCGCCCCCACCATGGAAATATGATGAAGGGGTTGTTAAAACAAATTAGTTATAATAACTAATAAACAAATTCTACTCATTCTGAGATGACCAAGTCCACAGATATTTCATAGCCACCATGAATTGTAACTTGCTCTGGCTACCAGAGCCAAAGCGAGCTGATGAAGTGGGTCTCGATGACCATAAAAATATTGTCCATATCATTGGATACTGGGAAACACCATCCAAGAATGATTCGTTTTCAAGGATAACCTACAAAAGATGGTGGATTCTAGGCAAGTCATATTGGGACCACTGCCAGCATAGTTTGCATATGTTTCTACCTTAGAATCAAGAGAGGAAGAGGAATGGAAAAAAGTTTCCAGTAAGGAGAAAAAATTTGAAAATTGGATGAACTGGAAGATAGTAAACTGATTCCATGGAATCCTCTAGGAATAGTTTAAATAACCAACTGTGCCCCAAAAAGTTCCTCATACAACACAATCATCCTCCTCATCCCTGATGTCCTCTAGAGGCTAGAATGGTAGAAATCAGGAGCAAGAAGATGGGATGGCACCAAATCCGAAGTCATTATTGACACATGAATATTTCATACCAATGGACTTTGTTACAATGGGAACTGGCTCACAAAATAGTACAATATGCACCAACCTTCCAAACGGTACAACGGGCACTACCCCGCCAAACGGTACAACAAGCACCACCTCGCCAAACAGTACAATGGACACTGCCCCGCCAAACTATACCATCATAAGGAGATAGTCAAATGGAAACATTATTAGATCAATAACTGATCTCTAGTTCATTTAATTTCATTCACTTGATAGACCCATTCTCAGATAGAGACTATAGCTACGAACCCAAATCCCCTACACCCGACTACAGAGCTGGAGGAAGAAGCTGTAGAGGATGGAGGTTTCCTAGAAGTCGCGATCATGGAAGGAGTCAAATTCTCGGCCACTCCTTAACTCAAACTATTAATGTCACAAAAACTCATGGAAAGACCCTCCGGAAGACACAACAAGAACCATAATGCTCCTCCGCACCCATCGAAAGAAATCCAAGTCTAGTTATCTTGGAATATTCATCAGGGGAAGAACAAATATCAAATCGCTCAAGGCATGCGGGTGGACCCATTCATCCAAACCCAGAAAATACCATAGCACCATCGGCCCATGTCGTAGAGGTCGAACCATCTAATTCAAAATCCCAAGACCCTAAAGTGTCTATGAATGAAAAACCTCGAGCTGGTAAGTTCCGACCTTTACAGCAGAGATATGATATTCTAAAGTAGCTGGCTTCAATACCAACAAATTTTTCAATCCTGGATGCATTATGTCTATTGCAGATCTTAGGGAGGCACTCATCAAAGCCTTACTATGTCCCTAGAAGTTTGAGGGAAAATTATTAGCAGTCGAAGTCTATCAAACAGAGAACAATCCCAAAGAATGTCACACCATCATATCCTTCACTTATTGGGTTGAGGACACCATCATGATAAGGTACATCAAACCCTTATATGTGTCTGACAAGACAAATGGAATTGATGTCCGGAGTATTTTCCTCAACAACAGCTCTGGAATCAATCTCCTCCCACTTCAAATGCTTCTTCAGCTGGGCTATGATGCGGAAAACCTGACACCCTACACCGAAACTCTTCTAGGATTTGACAAAAGAGATCATTATATGTTGGGATGAATCAATCATAAAACTCAGATTGCAGACCTCATATCAGATTCCGAGTTCTTAGTAGTTCAAAAAAGTGTGGCCTTAAACTTCCTATTAGGGAGGCCTTGGCTGCATCAACATGCTGCGATTCTATCATCATACCATAAATGTGTCAAATATTTCACTAATGGGAAAAATGGGACATTGCACATAGTTAAATCCCCATTTGAGTCAGGTGAGTCACATTATATCGATGCAGGGTTCTATGAATTGGAAAAAATCCTTCTTCCGATTTAATCAATTGGATTAATTCCCCCAAATGATTTTGGAAATGGCTCCCACTGACCCCCTCCAGCATCTTGGGGAAGAGTATTTATTACCCGTCTGCCAAGTTGAATGAACAAGTGAAATTTTGGATTTCGATTCAATTGTCCTCATTATCTCTGTTGTGGCTACCAAGTCCAAAGACATCGGAGAATGGGATGACTTCTGTGATTCTAGGATAATCCCAACCAAAGATGCTCCAGGCCCATCCAAAGGACATCAAAATGTCCCCACCATACTCACTATAAAAAATGACGATTTTTCTCCCAAAATTGGAGAGATAATCTTGAGAATCCTCTCTCTATCAAAAGAGGAAAAAGATTATTATAAAGAATAAGAAGAAGAATACCTCTAATATACCCCTCCTATATTTGAAGAAGGTGTCTCCACCACAATCGATGAACTTATAGAGATAAAACTGGGATCCAAAGATGACTTGCGGCCCACTTTTATCAGTGTGTCTATGCCTATCAAGGAGTAGGAGGCATATAACTTATTCCTAAATAAGTATCGAGATGTGTTTTCCTAGAACTACACAGAAATTACAAGCCTTGATCCTAAGGTCTCTACTCATCATCTGGGCTTACTGGAAGACCACTGGGGCTATAAGAAGGCAGCTAGAAGGACCCACCTGACACATAATGCCAAAATAGTGGCTGAATATGACAATATGATTAGACCCAACATCATACGGGATGTCTAGTATCCGATCTGGTTGGGAAACATAGTCCCTATAAAAAATAAGAACGAACAGATTAGAATTTACGTTGACTTCAGGGACCTTAATAGAAATTTCCCGAAAGACGATTTCCTGGTCCCAATCACAGAATTGTTAATCGATGAAACCACCAGATATGAGGCTCTCTCTTTCATGGACTGATATTTTGGATACACCAGATCTATATGGCCTAAGGAGATGAAGAAGATAATTCCTTTAGGGCCCCACAAGGAGTGTTATGTTTTAAAGTGATTCCCTTTGGTCTAAAAAATGTTGGTGCCACATATCAGTGTTCTATGCAATGTATATTCAAGCCCTTCTTGGGAAAATTCGTCAAGTGTTATGTCAAAAATTTGGTGGTCAAATCAAGATAGTGAGAAAACCACCTGGACGATCTTGAAAATATCTTCAACAAACTACGACAGTACAGTTTAAAGATAAATCCCCTAAAATTCGCCTTTGGCTTTACCTATGGGAAATTCCTCAGCTTCATCGTACACCATCATGAAATCGATGTCAACCTGGAGAAGAGAAAACTCATCCATAGCATGTTCCCACCTCACAACCTCCCTGAGTTGAGAGGTCTCCAGGGGAACCTAGCATACATCCCGTGCTTCATAGCAAACTTGGCAGGTAAATGTTTACCCTTCACCAGGTTAATAAAGAAAGGGGTTATGTATGAGTAGTATAATGATTTCTAAGAATCATTCGACATTTTCAAAAGATATATCCTGATCCCACTAGTGCTAAGGTCTTCATTTGAGGGGAGACCACTCATTTTGTACATAACTTCCCTCGAATGGTCATTAGTTGCCTTACTCATGTGAAATAATGATGATGACAGTGAGAACATCCTCTATTGCATTAGTCAAAAATTGATTGATGTTGAAACTCGGTATTCAAAAATTTAAAAGAACTACCTATCCCTAATATTCACAGTTCAGAAACTCATGCATTACCTGCAGCACCATGAGGTCCACCTGGTCTCCTGCTACAACCCACTCAAATATATCCTCAATTATCTTATGCTAAATGGACTCCTATCTTGATGATATATCATCCTACAATAGTTTGACATATGGTACATACCCCAGAAGCCCATAAAAGGCCAAGAGTTAGAAAACATCTTGGAAGAGCACCCCTCAGAAGAAACAATATTGTTGGATAATGAAATTCCGAATAAAGAAGTGGTCTCCATCCAGGAGGACCCCTAGACATGGGAAATGTACTTCGATGGTGTTTCCAGAAGCTTGATAAGGAAAAGTATGGAAGATACATAGATCAACAATGTGGGGCTGGGAGTTATAATCGTATCCCATGAAAAGACTATCCTTCTTTAATCTTTATTTCTTTCAGAAGGGTGTACAAATAATGAAGTAGAATATTAGGCCCCCACTGTCGTCCTAGAACTGGCACTTCATGTTCAAACCAAACAGCTAAAAATAATGGGTGATTTAGTGCTAGTCATCAAAAATTTCAATGGTGAATATGCCATTAAGAAAGAAGTCTGGACCCTCTTGATGAATCGTGTTTGAGAACTGATGGAAAAATATCCATGAAAACCAACGTTGACCTATATCCCCTAGTCTCAAAATGATCAAGTAGATGCTTTGGAAAATGTAGCCAAAACCTTGTCTGATCTAGATCGATATAAAATGGTCATTAGCATTACCCATCATCATATAGTATTACCATTTATCTACAACAATACAGAGGAGATTGGCGAAATTATCCCCATTTCTGAGCCTTATGGCCACTCCACCAGCTGGATTACTCCCATTTCAAATTACCTTTGGAAGGGGGAACTCCCACAAGATAGGAATGGAAGGGAACATGTATGAAAATGAGTATTTAACTTTGAATTGTACAATGGAGTAAGCCAATAAAAGTTTCTCTACAAATAAGGCCTTGATGGAGTCCTTTTCAGGTGCATTAATGAAGAATAGAGTGCTTCCCTCATGAAATAAGTGCACGCCGAAGCTTGTGCAGTGCACCAATCATCAATCAAGATCTCTCTCCAAATATAATGTCTTGGGTATTACTATCCCACTATGATACATGATTGTTCCATATTCTCCAATAAGTGTCATTCCTACCAATTTCCTGAAAATTTTGTACACCGAACCCCAGAGTTACTTCATACAGCTAAGTACTTCTGGCCATTCGCCACTAGGGGGAAGAATGATGTGGGTCCATATCCTCCCACCACAACCAGACAATTCAAGTTCATAATCATAGTGACTGACTTCTTTTCCAAATGGGCTGAAGTCATACACCTTAAAGAATTTGGGGTGAAAAACATCATTAGCTTTGTGAAGGAAAACATCATTACCAGATTTGGTATACCTCATACAATACCAATGGACAATGACACCATCTTCTAATCTGCTAAGTTGGACAAGTATAACAGGAGTATGGAATCAAATCCAACCATTTATCCCATTATCATGTGGCAGCCAATGGGATGATAGAGGCTTTCAACAAGAATCTATCCAACATACTTCACAAGATGGTTGATAAGGATAGAAAATTGTGGCTAGACAATCTCTTTCAAACTTTGTGGGCTTACTAGACCACGATCTTCACTACCAACCAGGCTACCCTGTACTCACTAGTATACAAATCATAGGTTGTTTTGCCTATCGAAATCCAAATTCCATCACTTCATTTGGCCATTTTAGATCAACTTTCAATGGATGATAAATCCCAGAGACAGTTCAATTAGTTGAAGTAGCTAGATAAAAAAAGGCTGCACACTTTACACTATTTGGAAATATACCAAACATGGATCACAGAAGCCTTTAACAAAAACATTCTCCTTCTATCTTTCCTCAAATGAGAAGTGGTTTTATTCCTCAGAACCCCAATGATATTCAGGAAGAAGACTTCAAATCTTGAACCAAAGTGGGAAGTACCATATGTCATACATAGGGTCTATACTAATGGAGTGTGAGCCCTGATATCAATGGAAGGACATCTCATCACAGTCCCCACGAATGTAATGTTTTTGAAGAAGTATTTCATGTAATAGTAACTCCATTTCATGGTCCAAACTCTATGACCCTAAACTATGAGTTATATCACCGTGATGGAACAATCCAAACTCTATGACCCTAAACTTTGAGTTGTAGTAACACCATGTCATGGTCCAAACACTATGACCCACAACTATCTGTTGTAGTACCACTATGTCATGGTCCAAAATCAGTAACCTTAGACTATAAGTAATAGTCATATCCACGGGACGTTAAACTATAGGGATGTCATCCCTAAAACATGACATTAAACTGGGGCTCATGTCCACACTGTAAGATGTTAAACTGCATAGCACAAAGCATCCTAATCGAATGTGATAAACTGTAGGATCTATTACAGAACTACATACAGCTTGATTCCTACCCTCGTAGGATACGTATCGACACCTCGATCCTCGATCTTGTCCCAGACCCCACAAAAAATGCCTCTATCATATCCTCTATTTCCCCACACTAGTGTGGGAAACCCTTTTCACTCCTTTTATCTAACATTGAGTATAATTCACGTGAGATTATGATCAGTGGTAAGGATTCCTTTATGAAAAAAATTTATATAGAAGTATAGTAGACCCGACACCCATAGCGAAAGAAAAAAAAATGTTCCTACCACTATGTCTAAGACAGATCGGTACAGGGAATATTCAGAACTACAAATGGATTGATTCCCACCATTGAAGGATATGTAGTGATTCCCCAATTTGGAATCCCGGTCTAGCCATTGAAAAAAAATTCCCTCACATGTCCCTACACATGAAATGATCCCAATCAGTATAGGGAACATTCAGAACTATGTGAAGCATGATTCCTACTCTTCAAGGATACGTAGTGACACCCGGAATTGGCATCCCAACCCATCCACCATAAAAAAACTCCCCTTTCCTTGTGCATAGGTTAGACATGTACGGGGAGTCCATGAAAGGTCCTAACTGCATGATAATAAATTGAAAAATTATTCAAGAGTTATGTGTGGAACGATTCTCAGTTTTACGAGATCTCGCACATGCCCCCCACTCATGGGAAGTGAAAAGATCTTGTTTCCCCCTATATATATGAGTCAGACCTATGTAGAAGCTCAATTAGTTCATAGTTAATCATGGTATGGGTATTCTTTACGTTCCTTGGAACATATTTTCCATTTGTAATACTCCATATTCTGGAAAAAATAGAATCCCCATAATCTTTAATGGCTATCTTAGATGGAAGGCCAGTGTCCTATTGACACCTTTGTTTCGATATTCACATCATGCCTTGGTGGTTCTACATAGTCACCTACAAAACAGTCATCAATCAAAGTAAAATTCATACCCAGGAGAGTCATTTCCTACCTCAGTATGCCCAATAGGATTCCAAGCCCCGTGCCATACCTGCTGATCCAAGTTTCCCCATAAGACTATTGTTTACACCCTATATCATCACTCAAGTCTAAGTAATGCCATAACATCATGATTATGATTAACTCAAAGCTATTAAATATCTTTATGACAGTTTAACCTTCCTCATTGCATGATTCTAAACTGCACAACGTCATTTCCTCACCGCACCACATTAAATTGCAAGGCAAAAATAGTCCTTGCTATACGAAGTTAAATAACATAGCAATGGTTTAAGCCCAAAGTGATCTTTGATGTTGATTTTTTCATTCATAGGTGGTGATCTAGATCCTCATAATCCCTTTTTTCTCACACCAAGTATAGATCACATGATTTTAGAGATCTTAGTGAATGGTCCACTGTGACATTGTTGTAAGATGGTTTAGGAAGTTCATCCTAGAAGCATGACCCTAAAAGGCATATCATAGTTCCCTTCCCCAAGAGGAACCCCAATTCCTAGCCATGTGACATTAAATAACAGGTTACCCCAAAGATGGGATTAATGCCTCACCCTTCATGTGAGTCAGATCTACATAAGGGATACCTAATTTCATGAGTAAATCATAGCCCAAATGTTTCCAATATGTCTGGATACAGTCCTTCCATACCTCAAACTTCGTGCTCTGAGCGATCTTGAATCTCCATAACCACCAATATCTATTTGATATGGAAGGCCAGTTTCCTAAAAACACCTTTGAATTCCTATGGACATCATGACCCGGTGACTCTGCATATATTTCCAACAAAAACAGTCATCAATCAAGTGAAAAATTTTCCCCCAGAGATTCATATTCTATCTCAGTACGCTTAATGGGTTCCAAGCCTCATTACATCCCTCCTGATTCAAGGGCCCTCAAAGTAATGGTTTACATTCTCCTTCTTACACACATCCTGGATATCTCGGAACATGCAGGCCTGATTCATCTATGGTCTCCTTTGAGGTTTCTGTAAAATAAATATACCCAATCCAAATGCGTGAAGATGATCTGCATATAAAATAAGAATTCCCCCACTCATCTTTGGGTTTCCCAGAAAAGTTCATTTAAAAGAAATTTCCCTTTTCATGATCAGGTGAACCCCTTATCAAATATCACATACTGTGTTCAGAAAGTTCCCAATCTCCATAATCCTTCATAGCCATCGGAAATGGGAAGCCAGTGTCCTGCAAACACCTTTGTTGGTCTATACACATCATTCCCCCGTGGATATGCATATATATCCTACCAAACGAATGTCAATAAAAGGAAAATTCATTCTCAGGATATTTCTTTCTTTCTTATGTATGCTCAAATATCATTCATGTCCTATCACACCCCTAGATTTGGAAAACCCATGGATAACGACTTACATACCTTCCTCTTTCCAAATTTCCCTGACATAAAAAATATTTCTAACTGAACTGAATATTCAACATCTCTCCCTTTTTCAATTAATAACCGTGCAGGAACAGTTTCCCACTCAAAGACGATATGAATGTCCCTAATTTTTTTGGACAACATTATTAATACCATCCACACATTGTGGCTCCCATCATTAAAATAAATTCAAAGTGTTGAAAACCCTAACAGGACATCAAAGATGGAAGTCCAGTGTCCTGCAGACACCTTTGTTTGACTATCCATATCATCCCCAAGTGGCTCTACATATGTTGCCTACAAAATGACCATCAATAGTTTTCTCCAAAGAATAAATCTCCTCTTCTTCATCCTTGACTGTTGGACGCACCTATTCCATAACGACTTTAAGGTCCCACCCTTTATTTTGGATAGATTCATAGTTAGCATGTAAAGAGTCCAGTTGATCACTCAAACATGTTGTGTGGGACTCACACTAAATCAAATCTTCCTTTTGAGTTACCACTAAATTATGATCCTTCACCTCTTCGAATGTTAAGTGACCGAGTTCCTCTGAAACATCTTAGAAGGTCATCACCTGATGATGGGAAGAATTGAACTTGGAATGATTTCCCCCATAAGAAGCAAGATCTTTTCAGGATATGATGATTTGGTAGATGAGTAGGTGTAAGTGCCGATAATTGAAGATGATAGAACCTAGATCGGTTAATAATTGCTGAAAATTATCAGTCTCATCAGCAAAATTGGCCATAGGTGTCTCTGTGGTAAGAAAACATAACTGGCCCCATGCCTGTTTTCACACTACCTGGTGCCTCCCAGCGGCACCAGTACCTTGATCCTCCCCCACCACAATGTTTCTATAAGTAGAAGGTTTCATCACAAGAGTGTAAAGGGGCCTAATATAGGTTACCCAAGAGGGATGGATCTCCTTTACCTTAGATGGTTCAACCACTATAGATGGGTGCAGAGTACTAGAAGCGGCTTTCGGGGTGGCAAGTGATACTCTATTGGGGACAACATCATTAAGTACATGGGTAGTATCCCCAAGAGGGGAGCAGTCTGAATCACTCCCCACTGAGATAGGTTGTACCGATAAAGCCCCTTCCAAACACTTTGGGCAGTGAACTGACCATCTTCTTACCACAACGGCAGGAATAGGTGGCATATCCATTGTGGTTGTTGTAGGGAAAGGAATAGAAGACGTACCCATCATTCAAATCATTGATGAAGGAGTGTGTATCTTGGTCTTTGGGGTGAGGACGGGGTAAAGAATGGTTATATACTTCTTCACCCACCAAACTGGTTATCTCAGCACCCCTTTCGGGGTAACAATCCTCCCACAGTTGGGTATATTCCAATGACAGAAAAGTGGATCCTGTTATATTGGGGATGATAACTTCTATAGCATCACCTTCTGACATCATCATAATAAAAAATTGGAAAAGAATTATGGGATGTGACTCTCCCCATTACTAAGAAATAGGAAGAAGTGAATCTTTTTAAAGGAACCCAAATTTCCTAGAAAATCGGTTGGGGGGGTATGACTCGCAAATGGCCACTCGATCTATATGAGCAGTGAGAATCCCATCCTGAAGTGAAATAATATATGAGTTTTCTTCTAAATAACCACCCCTATCACCTCTTAATGACCCATGATGGGTAGGATGCAGTGCAACGAGAAGCGAGAAGTGTCATTTATAGGCCCAACCACTTCAATAATGCTTAGAGTCCTAGGACGAATAAGGGAAATGTTGAGAAGGGAAGGTTGAATGTCATAATGAGGAACCTTTGCAGTATGCCAATATTCATAACAGGGGATGTGTTTTTACATACACCCATATTGGAATTGAAATGGTCTGTTGAGACGATGTGGGGGAATACCTTCTAGCATTTGTTCCAAAAACTCATAAAGTTGTGTGAGAGTAGGAAGGGCCAAATTAATAGGTCAACCCTTTGCTATCATTTCCACCATCATCAAAGTACAATCCCTAACCCATTATATACATAAATGGATGGTAAAATCCATCCACTAAAAAACATGGCAAAGAAACCTACTAATCTAAGCGTAGGTGATACTTCTGGTTGAAGCGTATATCCCCATGTGGTATATTTTTTTACTTCAAGGGTATCACAATATGACCCTGGAGTCTTTCGAGACTAATATGATGGATGAGTTAGACTACCGTGATCCCTCGGCTTAGGTCCGTTCACCTGCAAGAATAAACCTATCCACACCTCGAATGGGATAAAAGAGTGATCTTGGAGGGGATGATCTAGTAATCCCTCTTCCATAACTAGTAGAATCCTCATCAAAGGGGACACATGGTCAGTTTCATTCCAAGTAGCAGCTACGGGGAGAAACTTATCATACATATCTCTATGGATGGGGATTCATCCAAGATAGTGGATATCCCATAAGATGATTCCCACCTCCCTGTGCAATAAACAGAAGGATTGGTACTTGAAAACCAGTGACTCAATAGCTCAGGAAGGATTTCTCTTGGGGAGAAGGTTGCAAACTGAGAAACCCCGACTACTTGATATATGCCCACTTCCTTCAACTAGTCAGGGGACTCCAAATAGGTCTGATGTACCCAGAATGCCCATGCCCATTCATCAGATAAACATCCTCTGGCTCACAGATCCCACTTGGTGATCCACCCTTCGTTAGAGATTTATTGGTAGATGTTGAAAATGGATGGGTACTCTCAGGTGATTAGTCTTGGGACAACATTGAGGCACCCACAATTGCCTTGAATCCACGTCGATCTTCTTAATATGAAGACGTTCTCCTGAATCGGAGTATCTATGACTTATCCTGGTGGGGAAATTTTGGCTCGATCATGTCCTCACGATGCTTCTAAGAGAATTAAATGGGTATTGGGGTCATCCAATGGAAGAGGAACATCATCAGGGAGACTGAAGCTGTAAAGTGGAAACTGCACGAACAACAGGTAAGCTAGGATCTCTGGTGTCAAGAGATATTTTAAGAAGCTTTCACAGGGAATAATTTAGGATTTAAGATGATCCTCACTACCCCCCACCATGGTCTCCCTCGACTTCGTTGATTTTATCACCGCTTGTGAAAAATCCATTGTAAACTGCAAAGGAAAATCCAAAAGAAGATAAAAATCAGTCCAAGGAAAGTTGCTGGATAAAGGCTATAAAAATGGATAAAGGACTAATTAATAAATCTACAGAGGGCTCCGCATACTATTCTCAGAAATAGTATGCGAAAATCATATCCTACGTACTACATAATGTGTGGAAGAAATGGCCATATACGGCTACGATATGTGGAAGCGTTACACCACGTATATACATGGTACACGAAGAAAGCATGAGGCACTATCCCATGGAGCGTTGGACGTTGAACAGAAGGGTTTGTGAAAGGTGGATACCACAAATCTAGGCCTTGTTATATTCATATTTAAATATTTTGGATTAAAGGTTTTAGTTTAGATTATTAATTCTTGAAGATCAATTCGCTGGTTCAAGGTAAGTATGTGAACACACTAGCAGCATAGTGTTCTCCTACATGAAATCCAGATTTAATATTAAAATTCCACAATGTCATTCATGAAATCTAAAATTTGGTTCACCGACAGATAAATGGCCAAAATATCGATTCACAGCATGTAAGAAGTAGTTCTCAAAATGAATTTTCGCAATAGGCACGGTACAGAAATGCAGAGGATGTTGGGGGAGTCAAGGGAACTTTTTTCCGCGAGAAACGGTAAAAGAAAAATGACATGGGACCTTTTATATAGGTTTGGTCCCCTCCATCCAATCATATTTGTTCTAATATGAACCATTCCAATTCAAGACTGCTTCTAAATTGGAATAGTCCCCTCTTTGTTTCGAATGGAACCCATTCTGATGGGAGGAATTTGTATGGTCCTAAAAATTCCGCCATGGGAAGAAAATACTCCCACAATCACTTTGCAGAAGGAATAAAGTACTCCTTCATGTTTAGCAAGGTGAATGAACTCAAATTGAGTTACACATTTCAGAAGAAACTTGAAGGAATTCATGTTTTCAATGGATTTTATGTGGCCCGTGTAACAGCATCGGGAAGGGTTCGTAGACCGCCTGGATCACAAATCACTTGTATGTGGAATGATCCGCGAGGTGTTGGACCACGGAACAATGGCATGTGAACCCAGTGGACTGCGAACTGCGTTGCTAAAGGAATCATGTGTGAAAAATATATCTGTATACTATCTCGCTAACTCAATTATTCATGGACGAAGAAAAACGTCAGTGTTTTGTGAACCATGATCGCAAACAGAAACCTCCGCAAACCACGGTTGACCGAATCTCCTGCAAGTGATGATATCTCTTCATTGGCCTCTAAAAGTGGTTTTGTATTCCCATAGATATGATTTCCCAAATACTCTATAAAAGGAGAACAGAAGGAATTGAGTATAAGGACAGATGAAGAAAGCATGAAGGGGACCCCATAGGTTGGAAGAAAGAATTTGGAGAAGATTCTAGCTTTAATATACAATCATCAGTGAATCCCAAATTGGGAATCACGCTCTCTACAGGCACAGACAGCCATGAACCATAAAACAGGGGAACTTAACAGTAATAATATAACTGAGAACCTGATTCGTGAAACCATAATACGAATATTTCTTGTGAATGAACTCCCCACGAATGAAATTCCCACACAACATCCTTCAATATGGTGTTCCGTGTAGTGTATATCTACACGTATTTAACTCTGCAGAGTGTATTGCATTAGTATGTTGATGGAACCCAAAGCAGTGTGATGGACCGCATACCACTATGGTGCATGGTGGTCTATACCCATGACCACCTACCTCATCGGTACATGGATGACACTTATTCCCACATACCACTATGTTATGTGGGTCTTCCCACATCCTTCACAAGAAATCAGTACGCGGAATGGGTTGTTTTCATGTATTCTTTCCACCGATTCCAATCTCCCCCCTCTATTGTCATACAGTTCTCCGTAGTCCCTCCATGAACCAGTACCACTGCATCAGGCCAAAGCCTCCTCCAAATCCATCAGACCCATATGATCAAGCCATCGGGTGCATCAATGTGCCCCAGTGAGTCTACATACCCATGGTAAGTGGAGTCACAAAGGCTCTACCCACAACAGTTCGGGCTCCAAGAATGTCTATGGGTCTTCATTCCCATGGTAACCCGGAGTCCCGCCATGGGATGCCAACATGAACCTCCCCATTTTAGGGATTAAGGGTGATCACCTACTTATCCATTAAATGAAGAATGGTGATCAGTAAACGGGGTTATGTTCACTTCACTTTTGACAAGGACAACACTCCTCCCCTCCCCAGAACACGTTTCAGGGCACTCCCACTGAGTTAATTCCCCAATCTTATGAGGCTGAGTCACATGACCTTTAATTTCATTTCACATCGAAAGGTCCATCGCTCCATAACATTGCCCATCGTTGCCCCGATTTCTTCCATTTTAGGCTCTCCCTCTCCCACTATTAGGAGAGGTATGATGTGGTTGGTGGGATATATCACATCCTTTTGCTTCTAACACCGAGAATAACTCACGTGGGCTTAGATATTTTTGATGATTACAACATCCACCTAATTTTGACTAAAAGAACACTGATTCATGGTCAAACCAGGATACATAGGATGCCTACTTGAAGGTTTGAGCTCAAAAGGTTACCCATCCAAAAGGTTTCACCCAATCATGTCCTCTTAAATGGGAAGCTTCCATGCATAATCCCCATCCATTTCTAACTATATGGGTTCTGATTCCTCCCCCGAGGATATATAGGAAACCCATATTATGGGTCCAATCCCAAAATCAATTCTCCATCAACCCCCCTAGATGACAATAAACTCCATATTTCCTTATTGTATAGATCAATTCAACATTACCACCAAGCATCAAATCCATGTATGCCTATGATGATTCTGTAAACCAGGGGTAGCCCGTGTAAACACTCTTCTGGAATGAACCAAGGATTCATGAACATATGAACATGAGTTAAATCTATAAGAGAGTCCCAAAATAGGCAATAATCCTCCCCCAAAAGGGTGCGGGGAGCCCTAGTTCCCATTATCTCTACCAATGGAGTCCTTAAGAGTCGTTGGTTAAATCATCAACCCATGAGCACCTACCTTTGGAACACAAGTCCATGAATCATGGATACCAGGGATGTTGGGTGTTTTTGGATCCACAAATAAACTCGTTGGTGACCATTCAAGGAATTTATATCTTAGGAGGTCTGATTTCACAAGTACTTGACCCCATGCAATCAACTGTTGGAAACATCTGACTGTGGCATCTCCTTCGCAGTACAGAATGGGTAAACTACCTAGTTCCTGTGTGGTTAATACAACCTTCCATTAAAGGATAATTATGCAGAATGGGTTGAAAAAAAATTATGTGGTGAACTTGATGAGAACCCGTCTATATAAAAAAGAGGCGGGTGATGATTCTCATTGGACCATTTCACCATCATGCAAAACATGCCACCTCATAGGTGAAACAATAATTTTTAACCCTTAAAATGGGAATGTGGGTTTCAAATAGGTAAATCCCCCATCAATAAATTATCTTTACATCTAGGTGAATACTCATGGATAAGTAATGAGTTTGGGTATTCACAATATATGAATATTTCATGTAAAAGAGAGAAATTCAAGAAATGAATTTGGTAGCATGATGGTATATGTGGATCAAGGAAAGGGAATAGTGGGAGGGAACGAAGGTATCCCACTGATAAAACACAATTTTAAAAGTAATGAGTTAATAAAATGGTATGAAAATAAAGTAATAAAACATTCGGAAAACATACCACAAAAAATTAATTTGAACGGAAAACAAAAAGTATATAATTCTCATACCTTGAAGAGTTTCTTCCTAGAACATGAGAGGATGACACCTCAAGACCTTAAAGACACATATGAAGGACTCTTTGGGAGGAAAAATGACCAAAACATCATGTATAATGGATTTGGAGTGGAGATTAATGGTCGGATCAGTGGGTATTTATAATAAAAGATGATGAATTTTTTAATAATTTATAAATATATGTGTTAGAATTATAGGTTGTGGTAAATGAAAAATCAATGGTTTACTCATAGTTTTTGCTCACGGTTTTGGGCATCTAAATAATGTTTTATAATATTTTAATATATTAGAACCGAAATCCAATTTTTAATATTACTTTGGACATGGTAATGTAAAGTTTCCACAAAATACTGTTTTTAAAACAATTATTTCCATTTTAAGATTTCAAAAGTCATTTATAGGTTGTGAAATATAAAACCATTAAAATACATAATATTCATAAAATAACATATTTATAATAAAAGATTTTATATAATTAATAATTACATAATTATTATATATATACATGTATATATATATGAAGTCATAAAACATATTGAAAACATAAAAGTGTATTGTTACTATTCACTAAAAAATAAAGTATTTTAGAAAATTCAAAAAATTTCACCCTAAAATAATTTCAACATGATAATTTAAAATATAATTATTATTTAATGAAAATATTTAACTAAATTTTATAATTTTATGTTTTAAATAAAAATCATTATTTATTGAAAAATAATAGTTTTTATGACATAGTCAACTTTCTGACAAGTATAAAAATTTCCTAGGACATTATAAAATTATAATACCATTTATATTTATATAAATTGATTTAAAAGACTATTTTATGAAAAGAAACTTTTATTTAGAATATTTAGTTTTATTATAAAGGTCTATATTTTATGAAAATATATTAATATTTTATTTAAATATATAGTAATTTCCACTAACTTGAACATAAATCATATTTGATTTTGTTCAAACCTCACTTGTTAAAGTTATACTTGAACTTGATCAAGGGAAACCCCCAATAATGCTAACTCCCCCTCAAGTTCTGATAAATGGACTTTAAAACACATGACTAATGGTTGAGTTCATTGCTTCTCCTTTCTGCATCAACTATCAGTTTTCATTACCCTTTATAAAGAATAATTCTAATGGGAACATTATTATTGATGATCATGATACCCAATAGTCATATTGACCAATGGTCATATAGACAATGGCGAACCCCGTTTCATGGTCGTTATTTTTTGGTTTTTATATCTTTGTACTAGGTTTAGCTATTATAATTGTTATTATTACGTGACATGTATATATATATTTATAACATTATTTCTATATACTTCCATTACATAATATAATAAAATAGTCATTATGAAAATAGTTTTTCTATTAATCATAGAAGAAATTTTAAGAATGTTACACATGGTACTTCACTATGTGAGTGAAGTCCTTCCATAGTGCCTATTTTTTGTTATGGAAGTCAACTTTCTCTTACTAATCATCTTCCCGCACTAGCTTGTTTGTCTAAGTATATTATGGATCTACTCTAGTCATTGGTCCACTCCATCAACCGACATCTCAATCATTATGGTTCCATAGAAACCAATGGGCCTCCTCCAACATTAGTGGCATCTAACCACGCACTCCTCATTGCAATGTATCTATTAGTTAGTTTGCTAGGTCCAGCAAATTAGTAGGACCCTTTCTCCAAATGAACTCTTAGAAAAATAAGAAAAACGAGATGATAATGGATAATGAAAGAGAAATCAAGATGAATTGATGCTCCCCACCCAAAGTCGCAAGGTTGATCCCACTAAAATATTCTCTTCATACCCCTCACTAACGAGTCACCCATGTCTAATAGCCCATGCCTCCCGTTTCTCTACTCACATGGAACCCTCCCTAATAACTATGTAAAAAAATAGAGGTTGGCTATACGCTTCCAAGGTTTTAATAGAATCAGGTTATGTATTCTTAATTTGTGATGATGTGTTCTGGTTTATAAAGTTATTATTTGTTCAAAAAGTTTTTCATTCCATTATTTTGGTTAATCTGAAATTTTCAAATGTTTTTAAAAATTTACTCATTAAATTTATTATATGTTTTTTGAAAATTTGTGTACTCATGAATGAAATACCACATTTCACAGATAGTATCTTCAAAAAATACAAAATTAGAAGGGGAAATAAAACATAGGGAGGGTGTCATAATTCTATCACTCACTCATAATTATGATTAAAATAAAAAACTAATTTCAATTGAAAGATACAGAAATAATTTCAATGGTAACCAAATCCACAAAATTATTTTCCCCTGAGCTTCAATGGTAACAACTAAAAATATAAAATGAAACCCTACATGCTATGTTTCAGTAGGATAATTCTACTAATTAATTCAATCCACCAAATTTTCAATGAAATTATTTCATAAAAAAATACGATGGTAAATTTATAATAAAAACACTAAACATTGTAAATGCCCGACCAATCAACACCCACCAAATACAATAGAAAATATTGGAAGTACAAAGAAAATGCTAGATCATGAGAGATATTTTTGTACCACCAACTGGGATTTGTTATCTAGGAAATGTGGGACTTGATGAACCCATACACTACTTCTAGGATCATAACAAAAGACTCAAAGTGGTGGAGGACCATTTTGAGCCACCACCCACCATCGACGATGGAGGGAACCATATCCTCATCAAGGAGTGGGTTGCACTGATGAAGGATCGACGGAAGGGAGAGTGACCCTTCAACGACACAAATTCTGATCACTTGTGTCACTGAAAACCCTGTAGAAAGACAGAAATCAGGTGGTTGGGTTGGGACATGAGTGGGGCTTCATTCTCCCCTAAGACGAGGTCCCCCGATCCAATCCCAAAGAAGCTGGTAGTGACTTCTTTGGTCGTAAGCAATAGTATCGCAGCCTCCCACCCTAGAGTATCACTAAACCCATATTACTTGTTGTCTATCTTTCTTCATGGTTATTAATGGCATCAGTTTCCAAAGTTGGAGTCTTTGAACGGTCCATCTCCCACCAATAATTCCTTCATCCATGAAACCCACTCCTCCTCAGTGGGAAGTAGCTTCCCTCAATTTTCAGTGGTGGGCCACAGCTCAAAACGGTCATTTTCCACTTTGAGTCTCCCTATTACCTCCTACATAGAGAGAATTGATATGTCAAGAAAATTCTCAATAGAAAGAGAAATTTGGAAGAACTTGTAGGGGATGATGCACAGGTACTTCTCAATGTCCTTGTGTTGAGGCTTTGGATCGACAAGGATTTT
The DNA here is from genome assembly GCA_963277665.1 of Viscum album. Classification (NCBI taxonomy): domain Eukaryota; kingdom Viridiplantae; phylum Streptophyta; class Magnoliopsida; order Santalales; family Viscaceae; genus Viscum; species Viscum album. The sequence continues at coordinate 563,447,830 of OY728153.1, read as the reverse complement.
GAGTTAGTTGGCCAACATGGGGAGTCGCATCACAAAGTCATCGACTAATTCGTTATTTTAGAAATCAATGCCTTCGTACTCCTTAAGGATCTTTTGAAAATTTCCCTTGAACACTCGATCAATTTCGATGCATATGGTCTGGATAGTGTCTCACACTTCCATAGAACTTGCCTTGATGTCAAGTCTAAAGATCATCTCTAGCAGGATAGTGTGCAGGATAGCCTCCATCGCCATCTGATCTTCCTTCATTACTAAAAAACATTCCTTTAAAAACACTAAAAATGGCCTTTATCAGCGCTAGAAAAGTGCAGACTACATGAGTGAGGTTAAAATCACAGTTCTTTTATCACCGCTGATAAAGAATTCATTTATCAGTGCTTTTATAAGCGCTGAGAAATGGGTGTTTTATCAACACTAATAGATAAAACCTTTATCAGTGATTATAGAAGCACTAATAAAGGGTAATGATACAGTGTGTTGTTATAGAACACTGTAGTAGTAGTCTACTATGCTGTAACAACACACTACAGCACCAAAAACACCACAAAATCTGGAAAACAAGCAAAATCAAATGCAAATAAAGAATTTAAATGAAATAAAATTTACAAAAAAAATATAATAAGAAAAACAATATATTATAAACATTTAAAACATTGGTTTTTAAAATTACATAATTAAAAATTATTACATGTCTTAAATGACTTATGGATCGTTTTTCTAAAGTATTAAAACAATCTGAATGTGTTTTCTCAGTTTTGAGTATGTCACTTGTCTTTTTTACTAAAATGTCATTTTAATTTGGAAACAAGAACTTTGACTCATACATCTCACATCGTGTGTCATTTTTATGTGAGAACAATTCTTACATGTCAAAAATGACTTATTAATCATTATCATAAATTCTAGATGTAATTCAAGTGTGTTTTCTCATCCTTCAATGAGTAACACTTTTTGAACTAAAATGTCGATTTTAAACTGATAAAATACACATTGACTGATACTGGAAACATCATGTATCAGATTTAGGTGAGGATAATTCATAAACATCACAAATTACTCATGGGTCATTGTCGTAGAGTATCAAAACATTCCGAATGAATTTTCTTGGTTTTGAGTAGGTCAGTTTTCCTTTTTACTGAAATTAATGCCAATTTTAACTAAAAAAATGTACTTGGAGTCATAGCGGCCACATAGTGCATTGGATTGAGGTAAAAATAATTCCAACAAATCTAAAATTCCTTATGGATAGTTTTCATAAATTATGAAAACAATGCGAATCCATTTACTAGGTTTTGAGTATGTCACTAGTCTTTTTTACTAAAAATTCATTTTAACTAGAAACACGCACTTTGACTCATATCGATCACATCATGTATCGGTTTGATGTGAGAATGATTACCACACATCAGAAATGAATTATGATTTAATTTGAAAATTTATCAAGAAAATGTGAGCATGTTTGCTTAGTTTTTAGGGAGTATCATTTTTTGAACTAAATTGGCGATTTTAAACTGATAATGAAAACATTGGGTCATACCGGGAACATCGTGTATCAAATTGAGGTGAGGTTGATTCCTACACATTAAAAATGAAATATATATCTTTATCCTAAAGTATAAAAAATATAATTGTTTTTTCTAGATTTTGAGTAGGTCAGAAGACCTTGTTACTAAAATTGATGTTAAATTTAAATAAAATGATGCAGTTGGAGTCATACCGGTCACACCATGCATCAGATTGAGGTTTACCTAATTTATACACATCCCAAATAGATTTTGGATCATTTTAATAAATTATAAAATCAATATGAATGTGTTTACTTCATTTTGAGTATTCCACTTGTCTTTTTTACTAAAATGTATCATTAAACTGGAAACACACACTTTGAATCATACCGATCACATCATGTATCAGTTTGATGTGAGATTGATTCCTACATGTCACAAATGACTTATGAATCAATGTCCTAAATTATCAATAACTATAAAATTCATTTTATTATTTTTTATTGAGTGATATTTTTTAACTAAACTGTCGATGTTAAACTAATAACTGACACATTGAGTCATAATGGTCACACCGTGTGTTTAATTGAGGTGCGAATGATTCTTACATGTCTGAAATGATATATGAATCATTTAGCTAAATTATCAAAAAAAATAAGAATATTTTTTCTCAGTTTTGATTATGTTAGTTGTCATTTTTACAAAAATTAATGTCTATTTTAAATAAAAAAGGACTTGGAGTCATACCGGTCACACCGTGTGTCAGATTGACTTGCAGCTAATTCCTACATGTCCCAAAGTCTCAAAAACAAACTAACTATCAATGTTACCAGGTTTACATTATCTCTCTATGTTGAAATGAAACACTTCATATATATATACTCGACGTTCTCAGCCAAAAAACCATTATTGTTGTTCAAAACTAGAAGATTGGAGGAAGATCATGTGCCCATTATATCACAAGTAGTCACCACAATGGGAACATGAGATCCTACACTCTTTTAGAATTCAACATACAAAAGGGTTTTTTAGATAACAACATTGAATCAATATGCATTTTTGGATGTTTGAAAAAGAAAGATGATGAAAATGGAAAATGTGATAACATTGGAAAAAAGAAATATTTTATCTATTTTGTAGCTTGTTTCATATTGTTGATAGAAAAATAAGACATCCCAAATGATATGTATCTAGATGCATTTTCTTTTTTTTATCTCAGTTATAATATCAAAGTCCAATCCCTCACAAGCATGATCTGCTTCGAACAAACCACCCTAACTCGAACAAAAGAATCCACCTGTATAAGAAAATAATTATTATAAGATTAATGCTAAAAATAAATAAATTAAACATAGATATGAAATTGTACATTAATTCTATGGATAATGATTTTACTATTAAAAAATTATTGGTCACATGGAAATGTCGATGGTAAAGTGAGAATGAGGATAAAAAAACGAAAATAAATCTCACCAAAAAATCAGTCAATGAGTGAAGAATGTAACACCCCAAGATTTCATAGTGTGTTATTTCTTCAAAATAATTCAATAACTTTCACTACATGCAACACCGAGTTCAAGCGCACCATGACTTACCAAACGAGCCGTTCAAAAGTGGTTATGAATAGTATTAACTGAATTTTGAACTTTATATAATCCTTATAATTTTAGAATCCATATTATGAATTTCTTAGACATTATGTAAGAACAAATTCATTTTTTTAGATAAAAGAATTATTTTTCAAAAATTCACTTTTACCGACTTTTAATGGTGTACCCTTTTTAAATCCAATATTTTAAAACTATTATATATTCAATTTGACTAAATAAATTTATTAATTTGAATGGGGACATCAAAAATTTACAATGTAACACCCCAAGCTTCCTTGGTACGCTTCTCTTTGAATAATACAGTAGCGTGTGTTGTACGCATCTTCGAGTTCTAACACACACCACAACCAATCAAACTAGCCGTTATGAATAGTAATAGCTAATTTTTGAAATTTTATAAATTTTATCTCTCAAAATGGACTTTATTTGTGGATTCAGAGTATCGAATTTAGCATAAGGTGAAATTTTGGTACTTTTCGGATAACTTTTATATGTTGATGAATAGTGAAAATTACTAAATTTTAATTAAAAACAACTTTTTTAATCAAAATAATTAATAGTGATAAGTTATTAATTTGAGTGATTTTAAAGTATATTTAGAATATATTTTTACCATTTAATACAATTTTGGTCATTAGACATAATTTCACAATTAAACTGGACATAAACAAGTATCAATCTTTTGATAGTTATTATATCTTAAAAACACGTTTTTTGTTTTGACAGTGGGAATTAATTTTAAATTAATTTCTTCCACTTATGTGTTTTGAATTTGGAAAAATGGATTCCATATTTGGAAAAATGGATTCCATATTTGGAATCAGGATGTTCAAATTGTGTAAATAGATAGCTTTTATTTTTAGACATTTTGAATAATTACTTCGGTAAATATTTTATTTACCATGGTTAAAGGGTAAATCTGGTAAATAATGGTTAAAAATAATATTTTAATAATAATAAATTACCTTAAAACGTGTCATAACTTTATTGGTGGATACATGTCCGACCATGGGCATCTTTGGGTCGATTTTGGGACCCCATGGAGCCACTTGAAGGTGATAGGGACACTTTATTTTAATTAAGTTAAAATAAATACAAAAATGACATAAGCATATATCTTTTAGAAAACAAATTTTTACATAGGGTAATATATGTTTTATTTTAAACTATAAATATTAATTAGAAAGATAAAACTATTTCCTACATAATTTTATTTTATTTATAATTTTTAGACATTAAATAATTTAAGTTATTTATGACACAATGGTGATGCAGTAATTACCTAATTAATAAAAAATTAGAATAATTGATATTATAAATACCCAAATAAATGTAATTTGAGACTTTTTATAAATAAAAATAAATTTATAGGTTATTATGACATGTTAGGATTGATTTAATTAACTTTTTTTTGAAGTAATCATTATGTTATGATTTTTACAAAAATCAATTATTGAATAGTGTCAAAATTGACATAAAAGAGTTTTTTTTAAATATTATATTATTAATTGATATTAAATTTCCAAAAATATAAGGTTAGGCCAAGAGACTTATATCATGATATAAGTATCATTAATGGACCACTTGGGGGTCTCTTGAATGTATATAGTAAGTTTACTAACCATATAATATAAAAATACAAAGAGACATTGTAAAAGTGAAACTAATTAACTAAGAGTTAATACGTAAAGATAAGGTTAATATAGTAACCCAAACCGGTCTAAATCCTATTGTTTGAGTGGTTTTAGACCTATCAAAACCATAAAATTTAAATAATCCACTTTGTAGCCATTAGAAACTGAATATGAATTTATTATAAAATAATATTTCTAGCTTTTCCATAGGTGCCCCTCACCCCTCTTATAAAAGGGAACTTCACCTTCTCATTAATTCACACCATAAAAGCCTTTTGGTTCATCCAACCCCTGAACAAATACTCTCTAAACTTACCTAACTTCATCCTAGAGGCCTTCCTTTAGTCATAAATCAAACCTATGGAGCCCTTTTGATCAAATCAAAAGGAAGAACCTGAAGAAGAGGTAATGATTTCACTACCCTTTTTCAAATTTCTTTCTACTTCCACTTCTTATTTCTTTGTTATTACCATTATAAATTAATAAATCTAGTATATTATATATAATTTGATGTTATTATAAACATGGTACAACCATATTCAGTATGCTATCCATCCTTTGAATGACATGTCACCATACATGCATACGTACGGCTTACCGTCTCCACGTCGTGGTGTAATTGTTATTCAATATATTATTATTTGGATGAGTATAATAATGATGTGTAATTCATGTAAATAATAAATATAACATGATAATTATTCTTTATATATGATATAACAACCAATTATATATTATTTTAATATCAAAATAATGATAATGTTGCTCGTGCGTACGGACGGACTACCGTCTCCACGAACGCGATGAGATTCATTCCCCATCATATCCATTCAAATATAATTATCATTTTATGATTAATAATAATGTTTAAGGACATAATATCATTATGGATATGAATAAGATACAGCCTATATATAAAAAACATGTCTTATGTAACAAAACATATAAAAGAAAATGAGTAAGTTAACACCCGAATCAACGATAATACTAAGATATTATTAAAAAATCAATGTTAAAAGATCATATATGATATCATATTAATGTATATGCTTTTTTTATAATTTAAAAAAATTATTTCACCATTATACAGGAGTTTAACATACCCCCAACCAAGGAAAAGTACATGGTAAGGGGTTTTTCATCTCACTTCTTATTTTTGTGAGATTCATGCCATATTGCCACTATTACCTTTTGTGTGGTGTATGTACTGCCCATAATTATATTATTTGTGTAATACACTTTAATTTATGTTTATCTACATATTAATTGTATGATACCTCTTTCATGGGGTGTATGTTTCGTAATTTACCAAATTGGTAAGGGTTTATTTCACAATCTCATCATTATCCGAGTTTGTTTATACATAATTATCTTATGGGATCTCCTTATCATCCACATCCATGTTTCTTAAAAAAATTATTTCAAATCATTCTTAATATATTATAGACTATGGTTTATTGTCATTTTTACCCTTTTTGACTTTTTATAAGAAGTTTATAAAGGAATCTTTCCGTCATTTTCCAAACAAGGTCCTTTTTTAACCTTTTCGACAGAGTTAAGGTAAGAATGTTTTTTTTAACTTATACGGTGGGTGCGGCTATTTTCCACCATTATAAAATCTTCAAAGATTACCTTACAAGATAATAAGGATATTTTCAAAGTAAATGTTTTATTTTTATTTTACTTTTAAATGATTTCAAAAAAAGAGATATTAATCTCAAATAGTTTTGATTTTATCTATGTCAACATCCTTTGATAAATTTTGCACTTATTTGAAGTTGATTTATTATGATACAAATCATCCATACTGTATGTAAGGTTTTGTGATATGTTTGACTATGAATGAGTTATTTTTATGTCATTAATGGCTTATGATTAATGTTTTGGAATATCGTATGCTAGTTTTAATACGATTGTTTATGTCATATTTTATCCTCTTCTTAAGATGAATGTGTTGGACTAGTATGTTCGAGGTTGGGGACCGGTAAAAGTAAGCCCTCTAGGTTGGTGTTCGGTTATTAGAGGCACTCCGGGTTGGCGTCCGGTTATTAGAGGCACTCGGGGTTGGTGTCTGGTTATTAGAGGCACTCCAGGTTGGTGTCCGGTTATTAGAGGCACTCCGGGTTGGTGTCCGGTTATTAGAGGAACTCCGGGTTGGGTTCCGGTTATAGTAGCCCCTAGGTCTTGGCATGAGGCCTTGACAAAGAAATTAAAGTTTAGAATTATAAATTCCTTCATTATGGAAATAATATTGATGGTTCATGTGGTTATTCGACTAGTATAATACCCATGATTATGTTTTATTATGGCATTATTTACTCATCTCATATTCTTTCGATAAAAGTATTCATGTTTATTATTGGTAAGGGCATGTGGTTTAAATTATTTAACATGCTTAATATTTATTTCATTTTCCTCTGTATTACTTACCCTTACTGAGCATTTGATCTTACCCCTTTCAATGTTTTATTTTTTCTAGGATTCCAAGAAGTGTATTGTGAAAGATATGTAGGGTTAAGCCAAGGGAATAATGGAATTCATAATGATTATTTAGGTTTTTTATGTATTTCTTAAAGTGCAATGTAACATTCATGTATGTAATCTATTTTCCAAGACTGCTAAACTGATCGGTCCTTCAGGACTCGATTCCTTGTAATCATGCCAATGTATTAAAATAATGCACCGACTCTAGGTAACTAGGTTCGGGGCGTTATAGTTGGTATCAGAGGAAGTTTAGCAATAACCTTGGATTCTAGATTTAGATAAACTCTGATTAGAGCACATGACCCTAAGATAGAATTTGCGGAATAGTATAGAAGAACTTCCTAGAATTTTGGTATTGTATAGATTTTGTGAGTTTTCCAAGCAATACATCCCTGTTTGGATACGAGCAGGTAGATAAGGCTCTGGAAAAAATGTACCTAGGGGTAAAACCCAAAAACACCGCTTTGAGCTAGACTCGAACGAGAACTAGTTCATGACAATGGGCCTTGCTACACTCTTGGTTACGACACTCCCGGAGGATATTCTTAGGATAATTCTCATTTCCATTACAAACCATTATGAAGGGTTTATGAGTATATACTTCCTCAAAGGAGACATTTTTATGATTATTGATTATATCCTTAAACTATTTAATTTATGTTAAGTTTTTTACAAGTTTGGGATTATGTATTGATATTTATAAACTAATCTAGTGTATTCCATTGTTTAGAAATGGAACCCAGTAGAAGGAATGAGAACTCCAGCAATGCACATGATCCAAAGAGAAAGAAGGATCATATCTTTCATGGTCTTAAGCCAGAATTTATAAGAGAAATAGTCTCCCATGTATTATCATCATATGAAGAAATTAAATCATGCATTGATAAGATAAGTAAAGAGTTTTCTGAGTCATATGGCTTTGAAGGGAAGCAAGAGAAGAAAAGGATGGAAGAGAGAAAGATGGATAAAGGGAAGAGGGAAATGAAGAATTTTCCCATATGTGATAATTGTGGGAAGAAACACCCTGGAACTTGCCTAAAAGGAATGGGAGTATGTTATAAGTGTGGAGGAAAAGGGAACAAAGTACGTGACTGCAAGGGTAAGAAAATGGTTTCAAATGTACAATGCTTCATTTTCAAGGAGTTTGGACACTATTCAAACCTATGTCCCAGTCATCAGACTATGCCGCAAATGATGCTATTGGATAATAATCAAGTTATGATACTACCACAGATGAAGAGGAATGATTAGAGTTCTTATGTTTATTATGTCATTTGAGTCTTGTATCAACAATGTACTTGTTATAATAATTATGGAGTATATAAGGATTGTACTGCAGTACTATTTCATTAAGGACTTGAGATTATTTGGAACAAAGAAAAGTGACTCAATAGCAGGTTAAATTTTTGGAAAATATATGGTTGAGAGAAAGATAAACCATAATATGGTTCTGATACCGAGGTAGTGATTTTAGAATAATACATGATTGATTTGGATAAATTATATTGGATATTCTTGACTACCTTAAAACTAATTAATGATTTGTATATTACATCATTTTTGGGGTTTACAACATTTTTGGATTGAATGAGTATATTCATTATTCTTTAAGGAATAAGGGATCATGAATGTAATCAATAAGGTTTTATGGTAATTCACGATGTTGCAGTGTTTTAAAATAATACATGATGAAGGTGTTCACTTGTTATTACGCAGAAAAAAGGATCTCCATTGTGTCTACCTTCATTATAAAGTTTGGACTGAAGTATTTTGGATAGTTTTATTTTGGATTATTTTTGGATTGCCATAAAAGGACAACCCGGAGGTTGGGCGGCAACCCGTCCCGTCCGGTAAGGCCGCGAGACTTGAACCCACAACCGAAGGGCAACAAGAGTGTATCACCTACCACTGGCCCACGTGATGTCCTGGATTAAATAATGTAGTTTTTTTAAAAGATCTGGTAGATGAATTATAAATTCATTTTTTTGGAACCCTATACGAAGAGGATAAATAGGATATATTTTTTACGTTCTATTATCTTTTAGAGTGAAATATGATTTTGTGATAGAAATTAGTTAAAGGATGGAACTCTACTTTTCAAGAATATATTTTTCTTCTTCTCTTATTCTATGAAGAAATTAATTCTTATACTTTATTTAAGGGATCCTAAAACCAAAAATGTGTTATTCTAATACCCTATGTTTTGTTGAACCGATGGTATATCAAATCATCATAGATTGATGAATTTAGGGACCTCAATTTTAAACTTGTTTGTGATTGATGACCTCAATCACTACCTATTAATAATTATGTTTTTCCTCTAATTATATGTCTCTAATTTCCACCAATGTTCTCCTACTAGAGATCATAATTTTGTGGTGACCCTTCCATTTCTCTTTTCCTCTTATTAAGACTAAATTTTATTAACCCAATTTCGGATGTGGGTTTTCCCACAAAGATATTTTATATTTGCAACCTTTTATTTTCGAAGAACAATTTCAAATTGCGAGGATACAATTTATTGAAGTAGGGGAGAATGTAACACCCCAAGATTTCATAGTGTGTTATTTTTTCAAAATAATTCAATAACTTTCACTACACGCAACTTCGAGTTCAAGCGCACCATGACTTACCAAACTAGTCGTTCAAAAGAGGTTATGAATAGTATTAAATGAATTTTTAACTTTATATAATCCTTTTAATTTTAGAATCCATATTATGAGTTTTTTAGAAATGATGTAAGAAAAAATTCATTTTTTAGATAAAAGAAGTATTTTTCAAAAATTCACTTTTACAGACTTTTAATGGTGAACCCTTTTTAAATCCAATATTTTAAAACTTTTATATATTCAATTTGACTAAAGAAATTTATTATTTAGAATGGGGACATCAAAAATTTACAATGTAACACCCCAAGATTCCTTGGTACGCTTCTCTTTGAATAATACAGTAGCGTGTGTTATACGCAACTCCGAGTTCTAACACACACCACAACCAATCAAACTAGCCATTATGAATAGTAATACCTACCTTTTGAAATTTTATAAATTTTATCTCTCAAAATGGACTTCATTTTTGGATTCGGAGTATAAAATTTATCCTAAGGTGAAATTTTGGTACTTTTCGGATAACGTTTATATTTTGATGAATAGTGAAAATTACTAAATTTAAATTAAAAAAAACTTTTTTAATAAAAATAATTAATAGTGATAAATTATAAATTTGAGTGGTTTTAAATTATATTTATAATATATTTTTACCATTTAATACAATGTTGGTCATTGGACATAATTTCACAATTAAACCGGACATAAACAAGTATCAATCTTTTGATAGTTATTATATCTTAAAAAAACGCTTTTTATTTTGACAGCGGGAATTAATTTTAAATTAATTTCTGCCACTTCTGTGTTTTGAATTTGGAAAAATGGATTAAAATTTTTTAATCAGGATGTCCAAAATGTGTAAATAGGTAACTTTTATTTTTAGACATTTTGAATAATTACTTCGGTAAATATTTTATTTACCATGGTTAAAGGGTAAATCCGGTAAATAAGGGTTAAAAAATAATATTATAATAATAATAAATTACCCTAAAACGTTTCCTAACCTTATTGTTGGATACATTTCCGGACATGGGAATCTTTGGGTGGATTTGGGGACCCCATGAAGCCACTTGTAGGTGATATGGACACTTTATTTTAATTAAGTTAAAATAAATACAAAAATTTCATAAGCATATATCTTTTAGTGAAACAATTTTTACATATGGTTATATATGTCGGATTTTCGACTATAAATATTCATTAGAAAGATAAAACTATTTCCTACATAATGGTAATTTATTTATAATTTTTAGACATTAAATACGTTATGTTATTTATGACACAATGGTGATGCAGTAATTACCAAATTAATGAAAAATTAGAATAATTGATATTATTAATACCCAAATAAATGTAATTTAAGAATTTTTATAAATAAAAATACTTTATAGGTTAATATGACATGTTAGTATTTATTTAATTAATTTTTTTTGAAGTAATAATTCTGTTATGAGTTTTACAAAAAATCAATTATTGAATAGTGTCAAAATTGACATAAAAGAGTTTTTAAAACAAATATTATATTATAAATTGATATTAAATTCCTGAAAATCTAAGGTTCGTCCGAGAGACTTATATCATGATATTTGTATCATTAATGGACCACTTTGGGGTCTCTTGGATGTATATAGTAAGTTTATTAACCATATAATATAAAAATACAAAGAGACATTGTAAAAGTAAAACTAATTAACTAAGAGTTAATATTTAAAGATAAGGTTAATATAGTAACCCAAACCTGTCTAAATCTTATTGGTTGAGTTTTTTTCGACCTATCCCCACCTTAACCTTTAAATAATCCACTTTGGAGCCATTAGAAACCGAATATGAATTTATTATAAAATAATATTTCTAGCTTTTCCAAAGGTGCCCCTCACCCCTCTTATAAATGGGCACTCCCCCTTCTCATTAATTCACACCTTCAAAGCCTTTTGGTTCGGCCAACCCCTGCCCAAAAACTCTCTAAACTTCCCTCACGTCATCCTATAGTCCTTCCTTTAGTCATAATGCAAACCTAAGGAGCCCTTTTATTCAAATCAAAAGGAAGAACCCGAAGAAGAGGTAATGATTTCACCACCCTTTTTCAAGTTCCTTTATTCTTCCACTTCTTCTTTCTTTGTTATTACCATTATAAAATAATAAAACTAGTATATTATATATATTTTGATGTTATTATAAACATGGTACAACCATATTCAGTATTCTATCCATCCTTTGAATGACATGTCACCATACGTGCGTACGTACGGCTTACCGTCTCCACGTCGTGGTGTAATTGTTATTCAATATATTATTATTTGGATGGGTATAATAATGATGTTTAATTCATGTAAATAATAAATATAACATGATAATTATTCTTTATATATGATATACCATCCAAATATATATTATTGTATTATCAATAGAATGATATTGTCGCTCGTGCGTACGTACGGACTACCGTCTCCACGAACGCGATGAGATTCATTCCCCATCATATCCATTCAAATATAATTATCATTTGATGATTAATAAAAATTTATAAGGACTTAATATAATTATGGATATGAATAAGATACAACCTATCCGTAACAAACATGTCTTATGTAACAAAACATATAAAAGAAAACGATTATGTTAACACCCGAAACAACGATAATACTAAGATATTATTAACAAAGAAATGTTAAAAGAACATATATGATATAATATTAATGTATATGATTATTTTATAATTTAATAACAATTATTTCACCATTATACAGGAGGTTACCCTACCCCCAACCAAGAAAATGTACAAGGTAAGGGGTTTTTCATCTCACTCCTTATTTCCGTGAGATTTATGCCATATTGCCACTATTACCTTTTGTGTGGTGTATGTACTGCCCATAATTTCATTATTTGTGTAATAAACTTTAATTTATGTGTATCTACATATTAATTGTATGATACCTCTTTCATGGGGTGTATGTTTCATAAGTTACCAAATTGTTAAGGGTTTATTTCACAATCTCGTCATTATCTGAGGTTGTTTATACGTAATTATCTACTGGGATCTGCTTATCATCCACATCCATGTTTCTTAAAAAAAGTATTTCAAATAATTTTTTACTATATTATAGACTATGGTTTAATTTCATTTTTACCCTTTTTGACATTTTATAAGAAGTTTATAGAGGAATCTTTCTGTCATTTTCCAAATAAGGTCCTTTTTTAACCTTTTCGACAGAGTTAAGGTAAGAATGTTTTTTTAACTTCTATGGAGGGTGCGGCTATTTTCTGCCATTATAAAATCTTCAAAGCTTCCCTTACATGCTAATAAGTATATTTTCAAAGTAAATGTTTTATTTTTATTTTACTTTTAAATTATTTCAAAAAAAGAGATATTTATCTCAAATAGTTTTGATTTCATATATGTCAACATCCTTTGATAAATTTTACACTTATTTGAAGTTGATTTATTATTATACAAATCATCCATACTGTATGTAAGGTTTTGTGATATGTTTGACTATGAATGAGATATTTTTATGTCATTAATGGCTTATGATTAATGTTTTGGAATTTCGTATGCTAGTTTTAATATGATTGTTTATGTTATATTTAATCTTCTTCTTAAGATTAATGTGTTGGAATAGTATGTTCCGGGTTGAGGACCGGTAAAAGTAAGCCCTCCGGGTTTTTGTACGATTATTAGAGGCACTCCCGGTTGGTGTCCGGTTATTAAAGGCTCTCCGGGTTGGTTTACAGTTATTAAAGGCACTCCGGGTTGGGTTCCGGTTACAGTAGCCCCTAGGTCTTGGCACGAGGCCTTGACAAAGAAATTAATGTTTAGAATTATACATTCCATCATTATGGAAATAATATTGATGGTTCATGTGGTCATTCGACTAGTATAATACCCAAGATTATGTTTTATTATGGCATTATTTACTCATCTCATATTCTTTCCATAAAAGTATTCATGTTTATTATTGGTAAGGGAATGTGGTTTCAATTATTTACCATTCTTAATATTTATGTCATTTTCGGCTGTATTACTTACCCTTACTAAGCATTTGAGCTCACCCCATTCAATGTTTTATTTTTCCCAGGATTCCAAGAAGTGTATTGTGATAGATATGCAGGGTTAATCCAAGGGAATAATGGCATTCATAAAGATTATTTATGTTTTTTATGTATGTCTTAAAGTGAAATGTAACAATCATGTAAGTAATCTATTTTCCAAGACTGCTAAACTGATTCGTCCTTCGGGACTTGATTCCTTGTAATCACGCCAATGTATTAAAATAATGCACCAACTTTGGGTAACTGGGGTCGGGGCGTTACAAGGAGGATGGGGAGAAAATAAGATACATTAGATTAAAGCTTTAAATCATCTGAGAGGATGTAAATATATCGTATTGGGATCATAAAATATTCATTTTGCATAATAAATAAATAAATATTCACAATATATTCATTATTAAAGGTGAAAGTTATAAATAATTGTAATTGGGAAAACTCAATATTTGATTATTTCAATGAAATTTAGTATGCTTTGAAGAAAATGGGTAATGTCTCTCATTTTTTATCAGAATGTTTCGGTGAAAAATCGAAGGAGTATGACACTACAAACAAACTCATTTTTTTCAAGTAGATCCTAAATCATTTAAAGAGGCTCACAAGGATGATAACTGGATTAAATCTATTCATGATGAGATTGATCTGAATAAGAACAATGTTACATGAGAAATTATTCCAACGATAGACTACATAAACGTTATGGTAACCAAGTGGGTGTTCAGTAATAAACTCATTGACTATGAAAAAGTGGCTCAAAATAAAAAATGGATTGTGTGCAAGGGGAACTCCTAGATCAAAGGAATTTATATTTATGATAAATTTACTCCCATATCCTAGTTGGAAACTATTTTAATTTTTTTGGCTATTTTAGTGACAATGTAGTTAAAATTATACCAAATGGATGTCAAATCTATGTTCCTCTATGATTGGTGAAACTTTTTCCTTGGTTTATAGGTGAATCAGGGAAATCATAACACATTAATTTCTCAATAAAAATATAAGGAGGTTCCCAAGTGATTTGCAATGATATATCCAAACCAATGACAACATCAACTGTTATATGGATGAATTTTTAAAAATTAACGATTGCAAAGAGATAGATGTCATGGAATATAGGTATTGGGAGCCTATTATACCTCACAAGGACATGAACCAACATTGGGTTTGATATATTTGAAATAGAATAGAACCAATGTTTTCCCGATGAGAGCCACACACTATTAGAGAAGGCAATATTTCAATAATTCTAAAAAACAATGAATTTTGTTATATTTTATTATAGGATAATGAAACCGAACTTGTTGGGATACATCAATATAACCAAGGAAAAATAGAGATATATAAAAACCAAGATTACATTTGAGGAGTGTTGAAAGGAGGTCAATATTGTTAGGGTTGAATCACTCGAACCTTGGATTCAAGCCATGGAAAAGTTGGAGCCTTGATTCTAGCCAAGATTGAATCTTAGATTTGGCAAAAAGGAGCATCGGTAGCAGGTCGATTCCACGGAGAGTTTCGAATCACAAAATGGTTTGAGATGGTTAGGGTTCTTAAAATGGAATGTGAGACCTTTATTAGTGCTATATTAGTAAGTGCTGATAAAATAACTCCTTATCAGTGCTTTTTTAGTGCTCATAAAAGTTGAGATTTAGTCACGCTAAAAAAGCGTTAAGAAATACTTATAATATTTTTAAAAAAATAATACTTTAAAAAAATGTATAGTTATTATATATAATTATAATTCATATATATAGTTATAAATATTATAATAATAATTTTTATAAAATAATAATTTTATAATCTTTGAAAATATAATTAATTATTTATAATTATATAAATTATTTTTTAGAAAATAATATTTATATCATTATATAAATTTATATAATTATATTTATATAAAAAATTTAGAAAATATATTCATTATTTAAATTAATTTAATTTTATTTCATAATTATTTATTTATAATTATATAAAACTATTTTAAAAAATATTATTTATTTATTTATAATCGTACAAGTCTAAAAATAGCAAATATACATTTCTATATATATTTATTTATAAATATTTTTTTACAAATATATTTTTAATGTTATTATTGACTGTTTAATCTTAAGTGCATGCATGTTAAAAAATGAGAAAAATTGATTAATTAAAAATGAGTACAATATTGAAAATTTGGATAAGTTTTATCACTATATATCATTAAAAAATGGATATATATTGAAATAAAGATGAATACATATTGAAAATAATAAAACATAATAAATTAATATATATAAAATAAATAATATAAATTGATTAAATTCCCAAAAAAAAATTTGTCTGTGCATATGTATATAAAAATTCATTAATATAATATATACATTTGATCTACTTTAAATTTAAAAATAAACGATATTCAAATGCCCATTACTCTATGAAATTGATCAGTACATTTAATTCATATTAAATTTTAATTATAAACCATTATTCACTAAATATATTACCATTTAATGTAAATCATAAATAATATTTTTTATTGTATAAATCATATTTATACATTCATATATATATATATATGTATATATATTTACTGTATATTATTTATTAACATTATGAATAGTTATTTAATTAATAAAATGATTAATATTTTATTCCATTTACTTATTTTTAATTTTTATTTGATTGATTTTTATTATACATATATCTATATATTTAATATATACTATTTGTAATATATATATATAGTATAATCAATTTTTTCATTTTTATCAATAATTATTTAATAAATAAAATTTTATAATTATTTTAATAAAATCAGTTTTATTTTTTATTTATTTAATTTTTTCATTTAATTCATAATTTTATCAGTGCTAAAAAAGTGATGATAAAAGATTCCTTTATGGGTGCTGAGAATAAAGAATTGATGAAGGGTTATCTTTATCACTGCTAAACATAAAGCGCTGATAATGGTAACCCATTATCAATGCTAAAAAATTTGATGATAAAGGTTGTCTTGTATCAACACTAAACAAAATGCGTTGATAAAAGGATCATTTTTCCAGCCTTACAAAAAAGCACTAATAAAAGGTACCCGTTATCAGCGCTTGTTTTAGTACTGCTAAAGGGTACCCGTATCACTGCTTTTTTCTAATGTTGATAAAAGTCATCATTGTAAAATGCTTGTTTTGTACTAGTGATAATGTTCAACATCTTCGTTATTGACGGCGTCCTAGAGTATGCGTTCTTGGAGCATAATCTTCATCATCAACGACTAGTCATTGGAATTTGTCTTCATGAGGATCAGATATGTCCTTGATCCCCTGACAACTTCACCACCTGATGTACCACCAGATGGTCCTTTTCACCTTCAACTAGGGTTCTGGGACGTGTCGAGGATGTCTGAGAGAGTCGAGGTGATGAGGGATCAAAGTTTGACATTGTGGATCAAGTCAAGCTCCCCCTGCTATGGGAAAAAATAAAGTTATGGGTTCATCAAGTCCCACATTTCCCACATAAAAACTCTCAGTTGGTGGTGCACAAAATATCTCTCATGCTCTAGAATTTTCTTTTGTCCTTCCAATACGTTCACTTCCAATACATTCTTTTATGAGATCAGTCATGACGTCACTATACAGTGATACTTTCATTGTACCAGATGTCCCCCAAGGCCTCCCTATCTCATATCTCTAGTCTGATCAGGGTTACCGGCATAGTTAGGAAGATGTTTGAAAGGTGTAACAAAATATTCAATATTTTTGTGTATGCAACACAGTCTACTCAGCGGGCATCCTAGAATAACATGCACCAAATCTAGTATTAACCAACATATCCTTGATATTAAAATTCATACAACAAGATTTATTGATGTCAATCAACACCGGGTGACATGCCTCATGTTAAATAATGCCCTGTATGAAGGTTGTGTTGACAGTGAACCAATTGGACATAGTCAGGGCCGAACAAAATGGCTCAGATGAAGGCCATTTCAGTAGTGAACAAGTTGGACCCAGAGTGGCACCCACCTAAGAAGTTAGGGAATGAGTCTTCAACCATTCGAGTGGTTCACTCCTAAGGAGTTAGGGCATGAGTCCTCTACCATAAGAGTGGCACCCTCCTGAGGAGTCAAGACATGGGTCCTATACTATCAGAGTGGTACCCTCCTGAGGAGTTAGGACATAGGTCCTGTACCATCAGAGTGACACCATCTTGCAGAGTCAGGGCATGGATCCTCTACCATCATATTTTCACCCTTATACAGAGTCAGGGTATGAGTAATCTACAATCAGAGTGACACAATCTGGTAGAGTCAGTACATGGGTCATGTAATAGTAATGATCGGGAATGATCATGAGGGAGATCAGAGTGACACCCTCCGGTTGGGACTTGATGAACCCATCCACTGCTTCCATGCCCATAGTAAGAGGAAGGATTTCAATTGTTACCCAGTTCTAAGGGTTCAGTATCAACACCATTATAAGAAGGATCAAAGCATCAGATAGGTCCCCATCTATGAAGCTGAACTTGAGGTGCTTATTGACCAGGGTTACTGCTCAAGCTCTATGGGCTTCGAACCTTCGATCGGGAATGAGCTCTATCAGGACAATGTCATATTTAGATGCTCTCATTACACTAGACATCCTCCAAGGACTCTCGATCTCAAATATCTAGTATAATGATTTATCTGAGCGTAATTGGTATGAAATTGACTGAAAGGTGTAACATAACCTTAAATATTATTGCGTATGCAACTGAGTCTCCTCAGCAGGTATCCTAGACTTCCATACACCATCATCACATTAATCAACATATATTTGATATTAAGATTCATAGTGAAATATTCCTTGATGTTTATCATCACTATGTGGCTTTCCATGTGCTAAAGTATGTATTTGATTAAGGATGTGTTGGTAGTGAATTGGTTGGACACAATTGGTGCCTTTCAGAGTTTCCTCTCCGCCATGGAATAGACTTTTCAGGGATGACTATTTAATTGAGACAGATAATGATGTTGGTTCATTATGAGAGAATATCACTGCATCGGGAAAATGGCTGCTGCAAAATTTATCAACACTCACATAATCATTTTATGCTCAGGTAACCCAAGTAAGATGAGAAAAAGGTTATTGTGTGCACACTGATAACATGTGCAATAGTCATAGTCTCGATATTGGAGTATTCACTGATAATGAACCAGCATCATTACATATCTCAAGACAACAGTCAGACTTGAAAGTTCTATGATGTGGTGGAGAGGACATTCTGAAAGGCACTAATTTTTTCAAACCAAATCACTACTGGGAAAACCTTCATCCAAGACATCCTCCGGCACAGGGAATGCCTCCCGGTGATGATCAATATCAAGGAAGATTTTACTATAAATATGAATATGAAATATATGTTGGTTAATATTGGCATTGGTGTATGGAAATCTAGGTTTCCCATTGAGGATACCGAGTTGAAAACACAATAATACTTAAAATTTAATTATACCTTCTAGCCTGAAAACCTCCCCAACTACGCTCGTATCCATGATCGGGCAAGAGATCTGAGACAGGGAGACCACAGTGGATATTTTTTTGTATAGAGAGACCATCAACATCCAACAATATCATGACTATTCTCACACCGTTGAACGAAAATGTGAAGACAATTTGGCTTGAGGAGTGAATCTGATTAAGTTTCCAATTTCATCTTCATAGATAGGAACCCATCTGATGCTCCAAGCCTACTTATTAAGGCATCGATATAGTGCCTTCCCCTGGCACTGTTTCCCAATTGAAAACCAACCCATATTTCAACATAGACGTTCTATAATACCATTTCCAACCCATGCTAAATCCTTTTTTCAATATATTGGTTTCAATTCCATTATTTGATCCCCACAAGCAGATGGGGTGGAATGGGGGATGGGTTGTGGGGAGTTGGTCATTGGGTTGAGTCCCCAGACTATCTCTTGTTGTAGCGTGCATATATAAATAAAGCCACCTTTAAAAATGTAATTCTTTGAAATAAAAAATTAGTTTTCAAATATAATATAGTTTAACGCAAAAAACAAATTAGTTCAATTTGAAGTGTTCAGGTTGGAAATGGTCTAAAGAATAAGAAAAAATAACTCTTAATCATCAATATATACTTAATGAACATAATGGGTATAAAATATCTCAATACATCATGATAATCATGAAACTAACAAAATACATCAAGAAAAAAATCCCATCCAAGAAGTAAACATATCAAGGGATCTGGAGGGCCTTGTTCGGCCATCACAACCACTAGATCCAAAGTATGAAAACACGGAGCATCAATACATGAATCCAACCGAGACTTGGTAAATAATATCTGATCATCCCAACATTGATATGGAATGTCATGTCCATACCCTTGGTTTTAGGAGCATCAGTCCTTTCCCCAAAAACCATAGTGCACCAGGGAGTGGGGCATCAGTCCAAAATCCCAGATCCACTAGTCATAAGTTAGAAAACATGGAGCAATAGTCCATGAATCCAACTGGGGTTCGACACGAATTTTCCGACAATATCCAACCATTTATCACATCACAAACAATAATTACATGAATAACATAATCATAGTCTATAGAAATGAGTGTTCAACAATGGAAGATCACATCACATCACAGGTTTCATCTGAGCCTTCAGTTATATCCTATATATTTATAAATACCTTTCTAAAACAATCTTAAATTTCAAACACAATTCTAAAGGGAAACAAAACAATTCCAAGTACAACCACATAAGTCATGGGAAAATCCATTTTCACTTTATAAAACCAAAACAACCTTTTAAACAAGTAAAACCATCAAACTGAAAAAGGGATCCCACTTAAAAACCCATTTGGCCTAAGGCCCAAGGATAAAGTAAAATTCATAATGAAAACCCCCATTGGAATTTTTATCAAATATGATGAATGCGTAAATAACCATTTCAAAACAAAGTTCCACTATATGATGAAATTCACCCATTCTTTCCAAAGAAAGAACCTAAACCTTTATAGAATATAAATGTCACCCCCAAACAATGGATTTATTCCTTGAAAATTCAAAACATTTCAAAAGACCTTTCTTCCATCACAATTTCTATAAAACACAACTTTAAA
Organism: Viscum album; assembly: GCA_963277665.1. Lineage (NCBI taxonomy): Eukaryota > Viridiplantae > Streptophyta > Magnoliopsida > Santalales > Viscaceae > Viscum > Viscum album. The sequence goes on along the minus strand of OY728153.1, from coordinate 563,426,849 downwards.
CATTGTAAGAGGTTCAAAAAAAATCTCCCATTTCATAAAACATTTCAAGATACTCTGTGAAAAAAAAATAACAAGGCACAAGACCTTTTTATTTCTAACAAACCACCATTAAAGAAGCCAATAGAGATTTTCTAAAAAAGGTAAACCACCCACACAATTCAAATCACCATTTGAGATAAAACTAAAAACCCCTTTTTAAGTCATTTGAGTTCAACGCCTAAATTTAAGACAAATTTCCCCTTAAAAACATACTTTCACTTAATGAAAACCAAAAATGGTTTAAAACCCATTTAAAACCCATCACCCAATTCTGAAAACTATTTTAAAAAAGTCCCAAAGTCATTTCATAAATTATTTTTATAACAAAACATTCCATTTCAAAATAAGAACACATTGTGCACATGAAAAACCAACTATGCCAAGCACAAAACACACTGAAATGGTTTCAATACATCACAAGGCTATCCATATATCTATACATTCAAAAAAAAGGTAATTTAAAAAGGCACAAGAATATTAGAATTCCAAAATGGAACGAATTTCATAGTAACACCTACCTCAAGGAGAAGAGGATCAAGCTGGAACACTTTGGCAATATACACTTTCATCGATGACCACTTGAAGCTGTTCTTCCCCACCTCTTAGCATATTCACCTTTTAATATAAATAATTACATATATCCCCTATATACGTATTTGAATCTCCATTAATATGTATAAGGGGATACTTAAATATATGCTTATATATGCATATAGCCGTTTACACTTACACATGTATGCATTTTTCATATATATACATAAGCACACTTAGCCCCAATGGGTGAATATAAATAACAGGGGAACATACATACATACATACAGTTATATATATATATATGTATATATATGTATATGTATATGTATACCCATGCATACGAAAGTATGACACCTTCGAATCTGGTGACTCGAACCCGCCTCAAGGATGACCAAAAAGCATTACAAGAAAATAGTTGGAACTCAAAATCACCAAAATACCCTAAATAAAATTGGTCTAAACAAATAATTAGAAGAAAATACTACCTCAAGAAGTGGTGAAAAACCAAAATGATCCAAAACGCATCACCTTCAATGGTGAACACTGAAACATACACGAAGATGACCTGAGGAACTCATTTCGCGCCCTAACGAAAGAAGAATTAACCAAAATTCAGATCAACCCTGACCCTAGAGTTTATCCAAATGGAACCGAGTGTCGGGGAGATAGAAAATTCCAAATCAAGGGAGATGAGTATGAGAGAAGGTCTTACCTTGAATAACCAACTATGAAACTAGATGAAATCTGGTGGAATCACTATAAGTATAGAGTGTGGAGAGGGAGGGTGGTGTGTGGCTAGAGAGGAAGGGGTGGGGGAATCACGCAACACTAGGGAGGAGAAGGGGGAGATATAAAAGAGGAAATAAAATATTTAAAAAGGAAAAGAAAATAAAAATAAAAACCAAAATTTCAAAATACTAGGAAACTACACAATTTGTACATGATTTACCAAACTGTGTGTTAAACATACACTTGCCACATCTTAGGCCAGGCGCCCTCACATGATTACTCCTAGGAAGACACAATAATGATAAAAATGTGCTCAAAACTTTTCCACTCACCATTGACAACTTACAGAGCCAAACTGAATGCTCACCAAATGGTTTAATAGACGGTGCACAAGCCATGAACCACACCTTAGACTCGATCAAAAAATTAATGGATTTGTCCCTACAATCAAACTATACAGAGTAATGTCCGGTAATTGACTCTATATCATATACTATAATAGTGAGGAATCACCTATCATTTATATGATATTTAATGAAGTTTCCAGGAAAGGTGAACTTTAATGATACTATTAAAATAGTACCTATGACCAGACTTGATTGTGGAAAAGGGGTTCCCCTGATCCAGCTTTGCTTGGACACCCACACGGGCACCGCACAATTACTACTAATCATGAAGGATAATAGAGAAATATATAAAAAGCCTTAAAAATTTAAATTTTTGGTCTTCCAACTACTAGAACTCAGACCCTCTCCATAACAAGAGATAATAATCCAAAATAAAAACCCCGCGACACTCGAGGTCTCACACTAGTCTTCCAAAGAAACCAGGATTTTCGATCCTTTGATTATATTTAATAGATATTTATATTAAAAAATCATGTAAAAATATGTTTAAAAGTATTTTTTTCATTATAATGTGATCCATATTGATCATAATAAATCATTTCATCAATAACTAGGGGAGAATAAAAAACTAGTTTCAAATAAAACCATTGAATACAAAAGAGTTTAAAGACTTAACATTACAACGTTTTTATCCCATGAAAAGGGAATGTGAGTTATATATATGTAAATCCATGATCAATAAAATATATTTATATATAGTTGAATACTCATGGATAAGGAAGGATTTTGGGTTTTCAAAATATAATAATATTTCATGTAAAAGAGGTAAATTTAAGAAATGAATTCGACAGCATGACATTATACGTGGATTAAGGAAGGGATGTAATGAGACGGAATGAAAGTATCCCATTAATAAAACACTATTTGGATAGTAATGAGATAATAAAAAATGGTATGAAAATAAATTAATACAACATCTATAAAACATACCATAAGAGTCATTTTAATAGAGAATAAGAAGTGGATAAATCTCTTACCTTGAAGAGTTGCTTCCTAGAACATGAGAATTACACCTGAAGAGATTAAAGACACCTCAGAGGGACTTTTTTGGAGGAAAAATGACCAGAACATCATAGATAATTTATTTTGAGTGTAGAGTAATGGTGGATATTTATAGTAAAATATGATGAAAAGTTTAATAATTTCTAAATATAGGTATTGGAATTCTAGGTTAAGGAAAATGAATAACTAATGGTTTACTCACGATTTTTTCTCATGTTTTTTGGAATATAAATCATGTTTTATAGTATTTTAATATATTAGAAACTGAATCCATTTTTTAATATTACTTTGGACATGGAAAATAAATTTTCAACAATATATTTTTTTAAACCATATTTTCCATTTTAAACTTTAAAAAGTCGTTTATAGGTTTCGAAATTTAAAACAATTAAAATACATAATTTTAATAAAATAACAAATTATGATTTTTGATTTTATATAATTAATTATTACATCATTATTACATATATATATATATGAATTCATAAAACATATCGAGAACACAAAAGTGTATTTTTAATATTCGTGAAAAATAAAGAATTTAAAATATTCTCAAAATTTAACCCTAACCAAATTCGAGAAATATAATTTCAAATATAATGTTTTTTTTACCAAAATTATTCACTAAATATTAGAATTTTAAAATTTAAATAAAATCCTTATTTATTGAAAAATAACAATTTTTACAATATAGTCAACTTTCTTACACTGATCAAAATTTCCTATGACATTATAAAATTGTATTATCCTTTATATTTAAATAAAGTGTTTTAAAATACTATTTCATGAAAAGAAATTTTTATTTAGAATACTTCAATTTTATTATAAATGTTTATATTTTCTGAAAATAAAATTATATTTTATTTGACCATGGGGTGATTTCCAGTATCTTAAACTTCTCTCTTGAGCGATTTCGTTCAAACCTCACTTGTTGAAGCTCTTATTGACCTTGGTCATGGGTGAAACCCAATGATTCTACCTCCCTCTCAATGTCAGACAAATAGAATTCAAAATACATGACTCTAATGGCAAACTGTATTGTTTCTCTTTTCTTTATCTATCGTCAGTTTTCATTTCCCTTTATAAACAATAATTCTAATGGTTACATTATTATCGATGGTTATAATACCCAATAGTCATATTGACCAATGGTCATATATGAAAAGGTTAAGTAATGGTTACATTTCCCTATATAATCACTATTCAATCAAATTTTACTACTTTATTTCCACAGGTTTTTTACAATGCATTTGATAATGCTAAATATATTTTTAACATTTATTTTTATTTCAACGGTTTCCATGGAATGTTTAATCTTACTGAGAGAGGTCAATCCTACAGAGTACACCACTGTGTGGTCTCTATTTTTGGATTTTATATCATTTTACTTGTTTTAGATAATGTGTATATATATATATTTATAAGTATTTCTATATACATCCATTGTGCAATATAATAAAATAGCCATTATGAAAAAAGAGTTCTTTTATTAATCATAGAAGATATTCTCATATCATTAACCTGATGTTTCACTATATGATTGATATTCTTCCATAATGTCTCTTGTTTATTTTGGAATTCAACATGCTCTTACTACTCATGTTCCCACACTAGCTAGATCATATTGTGGATCTTTTTGGGTCATTGGTCCACTTCATCAACCAACGTATCATTCATCATGGTTCCTCAGACACTAGGGGGCCTCCCTCCTGCATTTTTCGTATCTGAACACGCGCACCCCATTACAAAGTATCTAGTAGTGCTACACACATGAGAGAATTTATCCAATAGTTGTCTCTTTCATGGAAGTCAGTTTGATAGGTTAGAAAAATTAGTAGGACCCTTTATCCAAAGCCCCCCTTCAAGAGGGATACTTTATATCTATATATAATGTAAACTGAATTAGAATTTTAGGAGAAAATTAACAGAAAAATAAGTAAAAAAGAGAGATGGAAAATGGAGAATGAAATAGAACTCAAGATGCATTGATTCTCCCCACCCCAAACCACAAGGATGATCTCGCTAAAATACTATGGTCATACCCCTTAGTAACTAGTCCCCCTATTTAACATCCCTTGTCCCCCGCTTATCTACCCACATGGGACACTCTAAACAACTGTGAAAAAAACTGTTGTGGTTGGCTATATTCTTCAAAGGATTTAAAAAATGATGCATCACATTCTTCCTCTGTGATGATGTGGTTTTGTTTCTGTCAATTTATTATATGTTTTTTAAAATTTTATCTTTCCTTTGTTTTGGTTAAACTGCAATTTTCAAGTATTTTTTAAATGTTTATCTTTCAATTTATTATATATTTTTTAAATGTTGCTATGATCTTACGATACCATGCTCTCTTATTTATGCTCTCATATGATTATTCATGAGTCGTTCTTATTTATAATATCATGTTATGAATTTTGATTAATATTTTATGTCTCTCAATCATGATTATTCACTTACTGAGATTTATAATTCACCCATTTCTTTTATGAATTCTTTAGGTTGTTCTACACAGTTTTAAGAGCTCAAAGGGATTTAAGAGATCATTAATGAGGATAAAATAAAGATTTCATGTTTGGTTTCATGTTGATGTATTATGTACATATTCTTCAAAAGAAAATATGATTTTATATCCTTCGATTATATTTAATTAAAATTTATATTAAAAATCATATAATAATATTTGTAAAAGGCTTTGATCACTATAATATGATCCACATTGATCATAATAAATCATTTCATCAATAACCCGAGGAGAATACAGAACATGTTTCATATAAAAACATGGAGTACATAAGTGTTTATAGAATTAGCATTACATCATTTTTAACCCATTGAAATGGAATGTGGGTTTCATACATGTAAATCCATGATCAAAAAATTATCTTTACATCTATGTGAATAATCATGGATAAGGAATGAGTTTGGGTATTCACAATATATTAATATTTCATGTAAAAGAGAGAAATTCAAGAAATGATTTTGGTAGCATGATGGTATATGTGGATCAAGGAAAGGGAATAATGGGGGGGGGGGGGACAAAGGAATCCCACTGATAAAAAACTATTTTGGTATTAATGAGATAATAAAAAGGTATGAAAATATGGTAATACGACATTTAGAAAGCATACCACAAATGAGTAATTTGAACGGAAAAGAGAAAGTGGAGAATTCTCATACCTTGAAGAGTTTCTTTCTATAACTTGAGAGGATGACACATCAAGACCTTGAAGACACCTTGGCGGGACTATTTGGGAAGAAAAATGACCAAAACGTCATGGATAATGGATTTGGAGTGGAGATTAATGGTGGGATTGGTGGGTATTTATAATAAAAGATGATGAATTTTTTAATAATTTCAAAGTATAGGTGTTGGAATTATAGGTTGTGGAAAATGCAAAATCAATTCTTTATTCACGGTTTTTTATCATGGTTTTGGGCATTTGAATCGTGTTTTATAATATTTTAATACATTAGATCAAAAATCCATTTTAAATATTACTTTTAACATGGTAAAGTAAATTTTCCACAAAATATTGTTTTTAAAACCATAATTTCCATTTTATGCTTTGGAAATTCATTTATAGGTTTAGAAATTTAAAACCATAATATTCATAAAATAATATATATATGATAATAAATTTTATATAATTAATTATTACATAATTATTATATATATACATATATATTTTATATGAATTCATAAAACATATCGAAAACACAAAAAGTGTGTTGTTACTATTAACTAAAAAATAAATTATTTTAGAAAATTCACAAAATTTCACCCTAAACTATTTTCATCATGGTAATTTAAAATATAATGTTTATTTAATCAAAATAATTAACTAATTATTATAATTTTTACTTTTAAACAAAAATCAATATTTATTGAAAAATAAAAGGTTTTATGACATAGTCAACTTTCTAACACTTATAAAAATTTCCTAAGACATTATAAAATTATATTATCATTTATATTTAAATAAATTGATTTAAAATACTATTTAATAAAATAAAATTTTTATTTAGAATACTTAAATTTATTATAAAGGTCAATATTTTATGAAAATACAATTATATTTTATTTAAATACGTAGTAATTTCCACTAACTTGAACTTCTCCCATATACAATTTTTTTTCAAACCAATCTTGTTGAAACTCTGCTTTAAGTTGATCAAGGGAAACCCCCAATGTATCTAACTCCCTCTCATGTTCTAAAAAAATAGACTTCAAAAGACATGACTAATTGTTGAGTGCATTGCCTCTCCTTCCTGTATCAATTATAAGTTGTCATTTCCCTTTATAAACAATAATTCTAATGGTAATATTATTAACGATAGTCATAATACCCAACAGTCATATTGACCAACGATCATATAGAAAATGACGAACCCCATTGTGTGGTAATTATTTTTTGGTTTTATATCTTTGTACTAGGTTTAGCTATTATAATTTGTTTTATTACATGACAAGTATATATATATATAATAGCCTTTATATATACTTCCATTATAAAATATAATAAAATAGTCATTATGAAAAGAGTTATTTTATTAATCATAAAAGAAATTTTCAGATCATTGCACTTGGAGTTTCAATATGCGAGTGAACTCCTTCTATAATTATGCTTTTTCTTTTTGGAATTCCACATGCTCTTACTGCCCATGTTTCCACACTAGCTGGTTTTTTCAAAGAATAGTGTTGATCTTCTTAGGTTATTGGTCCACGTCATCAACCAATGTCTCATTTATCATGGTTCCTCAGAAACCAATGGGCCTCCTCCTATATTAGAGGTATCTGACCACACACTCCTCATTTCAATGTTTCTAGTAGTTAGTTTGTTAGGTCTAAAAAATTAGTATGACCCTTACTCCAAATGACTTCATAGAAAAAGAATCAAAAAGATAGGAGAATGGAGAATTAAAGATAACTCGAGATGCATTGATGCTCCCCACCACAAGATGAAAGGTTGATCCAACTAAAATACTCTCTCCATACCCATCACTAACTAGTCACCCATGTTTAACATCCCTTGCCTCCCGCTTCTCTACTCATAGGGAACCCTCTCTAACAACTATGTAAAAAACAATTATGGTTGCCTATATGCTTCTAAGGACATAACAGACTCAGGTGATGTATTCTTCATTTGTGATGATGTGTTCTAGTTTATAAATTTATTATATGTTAGAAATGTTTTTTTCCTTAATTTTGGTTAAACTACAATTTTCAAATGTTTTCGAAAATTTCATATTTCAATTTATTATATGTTTTTGAAAACATGTATACTCATGAAGGAAATACCACATGTCACAAATAGTCTCTTAAAAAATCCAACAGTAGTAGGGAAAAACCAACATAGGGAGAGTGTCATAATTCTATCACTCACTCATAATTATGATACAAATCCAAAACTAATTTCAATTGAAAAATAAAAAACTAATTTCAATGGTAACAAAATCTATAAAAATTATTGTCCTCTACGATTCAATAGTAACAACTAGAAAACTGAAATGAAACCCTACATGATAAGTTTCAGTAGGATACTTCAAATAATGAATTCAATCCTCCAAATTTTTGCGGAAATTATTTCATTAAAAACTACCATGGGAAATTTATAATGAAAGAATTAATCATTGGAAATTCCTGGCCGATAAAAACCTAGAAAATACAAGAGAAAATATTGGAAGGAAGAAGGAAATTCTAGAGCATGAGAGTTATTTTGGGCAACAAAAATTGGGATTTATTATGTGGGAAATGTGGGACTTGATGAACCCATCCACTACTTTTAGGCCCATAACTGAAGAATCAATGTGGCGGAGGACCATTTTGAGCAGGCACCCACCATCAATGATGGATGGAAGCGGCTCCTCACCGAGGAGTGGGTTGCACGGATGAAGGATTGACAGATAGGAGAGTGACCCTTCAACGACACCAATTCTGATCACCGAAATTATCGACAACCATGAAGAAAGACATACAATGGGAATTTGGGGTGGTGCATGAGTGGGGCTGCATTCTCACCCAGGATGAGGTCCCCCAATCTTATCCCATATAAGCTAGTAGTGACTGCCCTGGTCATACCCAATAATATCACAGCCTCCCGCACCAGCATGTCACTCACCCCATACAACATGTTGTCTGAATTTTTTCATGGTTGTCAATGGCGTCAGTTGACGAAATTGGAGTTGTTGAAGGGTCCCTCTCCCATCTATTTGTCCTTCATCTGTTCAACCCACTCCTCCTCAGTGAGAAGCAACTTCCCTCCATTTTCAGTGGTGGGCCCCAGCTCAAAACCATCATCTTCCCCTTTGAGTCTCCATGTTACCTTTTCCATAATGAGTGTTGAGATGTCGAGAAACTTCTCAATTGAAAGAGAAATTTGGGAGAATATAGAGGGGATGATGTGAAGGTAATTCTCAAAGACCTTGTGTTGAGGCTCTGGATCGATGAGGATTGTGAGTTAGTTGACCAAACTAACGAGTTTCATAGTGAATTCATCCATTGAATCGTCATTGAAGAAAGCAATGCCTTCACACTCCTTACGACGCTTCTGAGAATTAGCCTTGCGCACTCGATCAATGTCGATGCATATGGTCTTGAAAATGTCACTCATCCTTGGAACATTTCTTTACAATAAGTATGTATATCATCTCTAGTAGGAAAATACACAGGATGGCCTCTATTTCCATCTGATCTTCTTGCATTACTATAAAATATGCCTTTAACAATGCTAAAAATGGCCTTTATCAAAGCTAGAAAAGTGAAGACTACATGAGAGAGGTTAAAAGCTCTAGTCTTTTATCATCATTTATAAAGGATTCATTTATGAGATCTTTTATAAGCACTAAAAATGAGGAGTTTTCTCAGTGCTCATAGATAAAACCTTTATCGGTGCTTTTTTACGTGCCGATAAAGGACAATTTTATCAGCACTTATAGAAGAGTTGATAAAGGTGAATATTGTAGTGTTCTATTACAACACACTACAACAGTAGTCCAGTGTGTTGTAACAGCACACCGCAACACCAAAAACACCACAAAATCAGTAAAATCAGCAAAATCAAATGCAAATACAGAATTTGATTGAAATAAAATTTACAACACAAATTCAAGAAAAAAACAATATATTATATACATTTCAAACATTGGTTTATAAAATTACATAATTAAAAATTATTTAATGACTTAAATTACTTATGAATCATTTTCCTAATGTATCAGAACAATTCTAATATGTTTTCTCGGTTTTGAGTATTTCGTTTGTCTTTTTTACTAAAATTTCATTTTAAACTGGAAAAATGAACTTTGATTCATAACACTCACATTTTGTGTTGTTTTGACATGATAATGATTATTACATGTCACAAATGACTTATAAATAATTTTCCTAAATTATAAATACAATCCGAGTGTGTTTTCTCAGCTTTATGTGAGTAACAATTTTTAAACTAAAATTTCGATTTTAAATTGACAACAGACACATTAAGTGATACTAGATACATAGTGTATAAGATTGAGGTGTGGATGATTTCTACTCATCATAAATGACTCATGGATCATTATCATATAGTATCAAAATAATCCAAAATCGTTTTCTTAGTTTTTAGTAGGTCAGTTTTCCTTTTTACTAAAATTGATGCCAATTTAAAATAAAAAACATACTTAGAGTCATACTGGCCACATCATGCATCAGATTGAGGTGCGTCTAATTACAACACATACCAAATAAATTATGAATAGTTTTCTAAAATTATAAAAACAATTCTAATTCATTTACTTGGTTTTGAGTATTTCACTTTTCTTTTTTACTAAAATATCATTTTAACTAGAAACACGCACTTTGACTCAGACTGATCACATCGTGTATCAGTTTGATGTGAGATTGATTCCTACACATCACAAATGAATTATGAATAAATGTTCTAAATTACCAATAAAATCCAATCATGTTTTCATAGTTTTTAGTGGGTGGCCATTTTTAATCAAAATTAGTGATTTTAAACTGATAATGAACACATTGCGTCATACCAGGCACATAATGTATCAAATTGATGCAAGGCTAATTCATGAACATCATAAATTACATAAGGATAGTTATCCTAAATTATAAAAACAATCCGAATGTGTTTTCTTGATTTTGGGTAGGTTAATAGTCCTTTTTACTAAAATTGATGTGAATTTTAAATAAAAAGATACACTTGGAGTCATACTGGTCACACCATGCATCGGATTGAGGTGTGACTAATTCCTAAACATCCCAAATATATAATGAATTTTATTCATAAAGTATAAAATCAATCCTAATGAGTTAACTTAATTTTGAGTATACCACTTTTCTTTTTTACTAAAATGTCACTTTAAACTATAAACACACACTTTGACTCATACCGATCACATCGTGTATCAGTTTTATGTGAGACCAATTCCTACATGTCACAAATGACTTATGAATCAATTTCCTAAATAATCAAGAATGTCCAAATGAATTTTCTCAATTTTTAGTGGGTGATATTTTTTTTAACTAAAGTGTCATTTTTAAACTAATAACGGACACATTGAGTCATAACGGTCACACCGTGTGTCAAATTGAGGTGTGACTGATTCCTACACATCCCAAATGACTTATGGATCATTACCCTAAATTATAAAAATAATCATAATATTTTTTTCTCAATTTTGATTATGTTAGTTTTCATTTTTACGAAAATTAATGACAATTTTAAATAAAAAAGAGGCACTTGGAGTCATACCGGTCACACCATGTGTCGAACTAAGGTGAAGATAATTCTTGCATGTCTCAAAGTCTCAGAAACATATTAACTATCAATGTTACCACATTTACATTTGTTATCTATGTCAAACTATGGAAGTTCTTATATATGGACTTGATGTTCTTAGCTGAAACCCCTTTCTCATTGTTAAAAGATAGAATAGTGGAGGCCGATCATGTGCTCATTATATCATGAGAAGTCACCACATGGAATCAATGTTCTTAGTTGAAAAACTTTTCTCATTGTTGAAAGCTAGAAGAGAGGAGGCAGATCATTTGCCCATTATATCACAAGAAGTCACCACAATGGGCACATGATCTCCTCCACTCATCCATATTTCAACAACTAAAAAGGTTTTTAGGAAAATATAATTGAATCCATATATATTCTTGGTAGCTCGACAGTTAAAGACAATGAAAATGGAAGACGTGTTAACAATGGAATAAAGAATTATTTTATCTCTTTTATAGCTTGTTACGAATGGCTGAAAGAAAAATATGAATTCCCAAATGATATGTACCTTGACACATTACCTTGTTGTCGTTATCTCAGTTGCAAGCTTGAAGTCCAATCCCTCACGAGCATGCACAACTTCGAACAATCCACTCTAAATTGAACAAAAGAACCCACCTTTACAAGAAAACAATTATTATATGAGTAATGCTAAAAATAAATAAATTAAACATAAATATGAAACACTACATTAATTTTATGGATAGTGATTTTATTGTGAAAACATTTTTGACCATAGAGATATGTCGACAGTAAAGTAAGAATGATGTTAAAAAAAACACAAATAGATCTCACCAAACAATCAATCAATGAGTGAGGAGGATGAGGAGAAAATAAGATACATTGTATTAAATCTTTGAATCACCTGAGAGGACGTAAAGATATCCTATTGGTTTCATAAAATATCGATTTTGTATAATAAATAAACAAATATACAAAAGATATGCATTATCAAAGGTGAAAGTTATAAATAATTCTATTAAGGGAAACTAAACATTTGATTATTTCAAAGAATTTCAGTATGCTTTGAAGAAAATGGGTAATGTCTCTCAATTGTGATCGGAAGGTTTCGGTGGAAACTCGAAGGAGTAAGACTCTACAAAAAAATAATTTTTTCTAATTATAGACTGAATCATTTGGAGAGGCTAGAAAGGATGATAATTGGATCAAATATATGCATGATGAGCTTGATCTAAATAAGAACAATGTGACATGATAAATTATTAAAAGGATGGAAGAAAAAAATCTAATGAGAACCAAGTGGGTGTTCCATAATAAACTCATTGACAATGAAAAAGTGGCTCAAAATAAATAATGGATAGTGTGAAAGGGGAAATCCTAGATCAAATGAATTTATATTTATGATAAATTTACTCCCATAGCCTGTTTGGAAACTATTTTAATTTTTTTTGGCTATTTCAGAGAAAATGAAGTTAAAATATACCAATTGGATGTCCAATATATGTTCCTCTATGATTGGTGAAACTTTTTCCATGGTTTATAGGCGAATCAAGGAAATCATAGCACATTAATTTATAAATCAAAACATGAGGAGGTTCCCAAGTTATTTTCAATGGTATATTCCAAACCAATGACAACATCGATCGCTATATGGAAGAATTTTTCAAAATTGACGATAGAAAAGAGATAGAAGTCATGGAATATAGGTATCCAGAACTTATTATACCTTAAAACAACATCACCCAGCATTGGGTTTGATATATTTCTTATCTCATAGTACCAATGTTATCCCAAGGAGAGCCACATGTTATTGGAGAATACAATATTTCAATATTTCTAAAAAAAGAATTTTGGGTTATTTTATTATAGGATAGTGAAACCAGATTTGTTGGGATACGTCAATATAACCGAGGAAAAATAGAGATATCAAAATACCTTTATTTCATTTGAGGAGTGTCAGTAGCAGGTCGAGATGGTTAGGGTTGAATCGCTTGAACCATGGATTCGAGCCTTAGAATAGTTGGAGCCTTAATTCTAGCCAAGATTCGAGCTTAGATTCGACAAAAAAGAGCGTCGGTAGCAGGTCACTTACATGGAGAGCTTGGAATCAATAAATTGTTAGTGATGGTTCAGTTTCTTAAAATAGAACGTCAGACTTTTATTAGCGTTATGTTAGTAAGCACTAATAAAATGATTCTTTATCAGTGCTTTTTAGCACTGATAAAAGTTGAGATCTACCTATGCTAAAAAAGCACTGATAAATACTTATAATATTTTTTTAGAAAAAAAATAATACTTTTAAAAAAAGTATAATTATTAGTTATAATTATAATTATTATATATAATTATAATAAATATAATAATACTTTTTATAAAATAATAATTTTATAATTTTTTGAATATATAATTATTTATTTATAAATATATAAATATTTTTTAGAAAATAATATTTATATCATTATACATATTTATATAATTATATGTCTATAAAAAATATAGAAAATATATTGATTATTTGAATAAATTTAATCTAATTTTATAATTATTTATTAATAATTATATAAATACTTTTTAAACAAATATTATTTATTTTTTTATAATCATAAATGTCTAAAAATTATAAATATACATTACTAAATATATTTATTTATAAATATTTTGTTATAAATGTATTTTTAACATTATTAATGAATGTTTAATCTTAAGCGCATGCATATTAAAAGATGAGTAAAATTGATCAATTAAAAATGAGTATAATATTGAAAATTCTGATATGTTTGATTACTATAAATCATTAAAAAAGGATATATATTGAAATAAAGATGAATACATATTGAAAACATTATAAAATAGTAAATAAATATATATATAATAAATAATATAAATTGATTAAATTCCCAAAAAAAATATTTGTGTGTTTGTATATATATAAAAATTCATTAATATAATATGTACCTTTGACCTATGTTAAATTGAATAATTAAACGATATTCAAATATGTCCATTCCTCGATGTAATCGATCACTATTGTTTATTCATATTAATTTTTAATTATAAACCATTATTCACTAAATATATTTCTATTTAATGAAAATCATAAATAATATTTCATATTGTATAAATCTTATTTATACATTCATAAATATCTATATATTTAATATATAATATGTATTAACATTATCAGTAATTATTTAATTAATAGAATGTATAATATTTATCTCCATTCACACATTTTTAATTTTTATTATATATATATCTATATATTTAATATATACTATTTATAATTTATATACAGTATAATCAATTTAGTCGTTTTTATCAATAATTATTTAATTAATAAAATTTTAATAAAATAAATTTTATTTTTTATTTATTTCATTTTATTCGTACATTTATCAGTGCTAAAAGAGTACTGATAAAGGATTCCGTTATGGGCGAAGAAAATAAAAGCGCTGATAAAGGATTATCTTTATCACCGCTAAACATAAAACATTGATAAATTGGACCCTTTATCAGTGCTAAAAAAATGTGATGATAAATGTTGTCTTTTATCAACACTAAACAAAATGCATTGATAAAAGATGCATTTTATTAGCCTTAGAAAAAAGCACTGATAAATGTTACCCTTTATCAGTGCTTGTTTTAGCGCTTCTAAAATGTACCCTTATCACCGATTTTTTCTAACACTGATAAAAGTCAGCACTATTAAAGGCATGTTTTGTAGTAGTGTTGAAGGTTAACACCGTTAGTGTTGACGACGTACCAGAGTCCATGTTCTTGGAGCATAACCTTCATCATCAAGGACCATTCACTATAATTTTTCTTCATGAGGATCAGATACATCCTCAATCCCCCAACTGCTTCACCACCCGATGTACCACCAGAGGGTCGTCACCCTCAACTAGGGTTATGGGACGCGTCGATGATGTCTAAGAGAATTGAGGCAATAATGGCTCGGAATCTGGCATCGTGGATCAAGTCAAGCTCCCCCTACTATGGGAACAGCAGCAATGGAAGGGTTCATCAGGTCCCACATTTGCCACATAATAAATCTCAGTGGGTGGTGCACAAAATATCTCTCGTGCTCTAGAATTTCCTTTATCCTTCTAATACGTTATCTTATGAGCTCAGTCATGACGTCACCGGACAATGATGCTCCTCTTATACCACACTCACCCCGAGGTCTCCTTATCTCATATCTCTAGTCTGATCTGGGTTGCGAGCATAGTTAGGGAGATGTTTGAAAGGTGTATCAGAATCTAAAATCTTGTTGTGTACTTAGCATTGTCTCCTCAGCAAGCATCCTAGAAGAACATGAACCAACGCCTGTATTAACCAACATATCCTTGATATTCTGATTCATAGAACATGCTTCCTTGATGTCGATCAACACTGAGTGGCATGCCTTGTGTTGAAGGACATCCTGGATGAAGGCTATGTCTGCAGTGAACCAATTGGACATAGTCAGGGCCCTCCAGAATGCCTCAGATGAAGGATGTGTCGATAGTGAACAAGTTGGACTCAGAGTGGCACCCTCCTACGAAGTCAGGGTATGATTCTTCGACCATCAGAGTAGCACCCTCCCGCGAAGTCAAGGAATGAGTCCTCTACCATCAGAGTGGCAACCTCCTTAGGATTTAGGACACGGGACCTCTACCATCAGAGTGGAACCATCAAGCGGAGTAAGGACATGGGTCCTCTACCATCAAAGTGACACCATCTTGCGGAGTCGGGGCATGGATCCTCTACCATCAGAGAATCACCCTACTACAGAGTGAGGGCATGAGTCATCTACAATCAGAGTGACACCCTCTCGCGGAATTAGGGCATGGGTCTTGTAACATTAATGATCGAGAAGGATCATCAGTGAGATCAAAGTGACACCCTCCTGATGGGACTTGATGAACCCATCCACTGCGTCCATTCCCATAACAAGAGAATGATTTTCAATTGGGACCTAGTGCAAAGTGTTCGGTATCGACACCTTTAGAAGCTGGATCAAAGCATCAGACGAGTCCCCATCTATAAAGCTGAACTTGAGTAGGAGCTTGATTGAGGTTAGTCCTCAAGCTCGATCGGCTTCGCCCCTTCAAGTGGGCATGAGCTCAGTCACGAAAATGTTGATGTTCTCATTGAACCAGATATTCTATAAGGCCTCTCGTTCTCGAATCTCTAGTCTATTCTTTAATGCGAGTGTAGTCGGGACGGTGTTGACTGAAAGGTGTAACAAATCCTAAAATCTTATTGTGTACGCAGCTTAATCTCCTCAGCGGGAAGCCTAAACTTACATACAACACCACCAACATTAACCAACATATATTTGACATTAAAATTCATAGTAAAAACATCCTTGATGTTTATCAACATCGGGTGACATGCCCTATGCTAGGGGATTTCTTGGATGAAGGATGTTTTCAGTAGTAAATTGGTTGGACACAATTGGTGACTTTTAGAATATCCACTCCACCACGACATAGACATTCCAGGGCTGACTGTTGGCTTGATACTGATAATGATGTTGGTTCATTATCAGCGAATATCCCTGCATCGGGATAATGGTTGTTGTACTTGTTATCAGCATTCACATGATCGTTTTCTCCTCATGCAACCAAAGCATGATGAAGAAAAGGTGATCGTGTGCACACTGATACACATGCGCAATAGTCATAGTCTCGATGCAAGAGTCTTTTAAAAGTCTATGATGTGGTGGAGATGACATTCTGAAATGCACCAGTTGTTTCAAACCAATTCACTACCGAAAAAGCCTTCATCCAAGACATCCTCTAGCACATGGCATGCGACCCGATGATGACCAACATCAAGGAAGATTTTACTATGATTCTGAATATAAAATATATATTCGTTAATGTTGGTGTCGGTGTATGCAAGTCTAGGTTGCCTGCTAATGTGATCGAACTGCGTACACAACAAGACTTAAGATTTAATTACACCTTCCAGCCGGAAAACTACCCTAACTACGCTCGTAGCAAAGATCGGGCAAGAGATATGAGAGAGTTAGACCTCAATGGATGTTTGGTACAACGAGAGCAACGACGTCCAACAATATCACGACTGAGCTCATGCCCTTGACCGAAAATGTGAAGACAATCGAGCTTGAGGAGTGGACCCTGTTCAAGTGCCCATGTTCAGCTTCAAAGAAAGAAACTCGTCTCATGATTCAAGCCTACTTATGAAGGCGTCGATATAGTGCGAGCCCTGGGAACTGGGTGCCAATTGACAACCAACCCATATTTCAACATGGAAGTTCTATAAGACCATCTCCAACCCACGTTATTTTAGGTTAATGTAGATGTGCCAAAACCATTTTTTAATATATTGGTTTCAATGTCATTCTTTGAGCCTCGCAAGCGGATGGGGTGGCTGGGGGGGGGGGGGGGGTTGGGGCGTCGGTCACAAGGTTGGGTCCTCGAACCGTTTCTTATTGTAGTGTGCGTATAAAAATAAAGTCACCTTTAAAAATGTCATTCTTTGAAAAAAAATGATTTCAATTATAATAGAGTTTCGCGCAAAAAATGAATTAGATCAATTTGAAGTGTTGGGGATGGAAATGATCTAAAGAACAAAACTTTAGCACTTTGCAATTTCATTTCTACCTTAAAATGACTGATATAAACTGAAGTTCAAGCTCAGTGAGCCAGGTATACAGTACACCTCATGCTTCAGCGGCCGAATAATATGGTATGGAAGGAGCAGATGGAGAATTTTTTTTAATATGTTTTTTTTAAAAAATATTTTTTTTAAAATGCATAGGTTTAGTTTTTTTAAAACTACGCCACAAAGGCGGCATCGCAGATTCCTGCCTTTGGGGTCGGGTGAAAGTCGACATTCACGATGTCGCCTTTCCACTAAAGGAAAAAAAATTAATTAATTATTTTTTTAAAAAATTTATTTTTATTTTTATTTTTTTGTTTTGTTTATATATATATATATATAAACAAAACAAAACAAAAATAAAAATAAAAATAAAATTTTCAGCAGAATTTATCCTCAATTTAAAATCCAGCAATACTGCCATTACAACAGTCTGGATTCTTACAGAAAATCACACTAAGGGATCTCTTTTATAAGAGAGCTTACCCTGAAAATCATTCTGCATTTCCGATATGGGATTCTGGTTCTCCCTTTCCTGCGTAGAACGTTCTGCATTTCCGATGTGAGAATCTGTTTCAAGTAGGTGACTTTGAAAGATTATAAAATATAAACTATAAGACCAATAAAAATGAAACTTAAAACATGGATTAAACAGATAAAAAATAGTTGAAAACAAAAAAGAATTTCATAAAAAATGATGATAAAAAATAATTTATAGGCTTTCAAAACCACCTAGTTGAAACATAAAAAACTTTCAAGTACGTGACTTTGAAAGCCTATAAAGTATAAACTACAAGAACAATATAAATGGAACATAATACATGGATTAAACATATAAAAAATAGTTGAAAATAAAAAAAAATTAAAAAATGTTGATGGAAAATAATTTATAAGTTTTCAAAGACGCCTACATGAAACATAAAAATGTTTCAAACACGTGACTTTGAAAGCCTATAAAATATAAACTATAAGACCGATATAAATAAAACATAAAACATGGATTAAACATATAACAAATAGTTGAAAATAAAAAGAATTTTGTAAAAAATGTTCATGAAAAATAATTTATAAGCTTTCAAAACCACATACTTGAAACTTAAACATGTTTCAAGTACGAGGCTTTGAAAGCTTATAAAATATAAACTATAAGACCGATATAACTTAAAGTTAAAGCATGGATTAAACATATAATAAATCAATTAATTATTTAATTAATATTATTAATAATTAATTATATAATAATTAATTAGTTAATTAGTAATTATTAATAATTAATTATATAATAATTGACAAATTAATTAGTAATATAATGACTTTTAATAATTACAATTTAATAATTATACATAAACACATATAATCGAAAGGTGGCATCTAGGTTTTCGCCATTCCTCTTAACCCGAAAGGGGGCAGCGCAGGTGCCGCCTTTCGCCCGAAGCCAAAAGGCGGCACGTGCCCTGCCGTTTTTAGAGATTATTTCTAATTTTTTTTTTAACCCAACGGTTTTTTATAAAATAATTTTTAAATCGTATTTTTTTTAAAAAAAAAAACTGAGCAGATGGATCTTGAATCCAATGGGTGCGAGGGTATATTATTCATCGTTGTAGATAACCAGTTTTGCTGGAATTCGATTTCGATGCATCGTTGATGCTTTAGCCCGACAACAGGATAAAACGATAATTTAAATTGCCTACAGGTCGAAGCATGAAAAAAGAAGAGCACTACAAGAAAACCAGATTTGATAATATCTGCACATTTAGGCGAGCAGGATACCGAACGAACAAAGCAACTGACTAATCAAAACTCTTCGCAAGACGAAAAATGAGGAATCTATCAATATTGATGGATGGAAACATATATGAGCCTACCATGTTTTGATCATGGAGGAGAGCCGACGAAGGAATTAGGGAGAGCGAGGAGTGATCGAAAGCCTACAGTGGTAAGAACCTCTCGCCCAAGCAATTCATCAAACCGATCCACCCACCCTATAAGATTCCAAGGCCATCACCGTTCTCTGCCCCAATCCTCCGGCTGGTGGAGCATCGGTTGATGCCTCGATACCCCGGTTTATAGTGCGCCCGGCCAAACCCTAGCTTCCTATCGCATGTGGATGGCTAGGAGTTGTTCGCCTGTGCAATCTAATTGTTGGCGTTGGATCATTTCACGTCGACCAATCTTTAAATGGAGAACTAAAATATACATACCCTTTTATTAAGTAAAGTAAATCCTCTTTTCAACTTGGTTGGGAGGTAATATTAATATCACGTTAAGGCACCAGGGCACACACAGCCAGCATCCAACATGTCAAAACACGCCACCCCACCTCAAAGTGACATGTATATCTATAATTATATGTGTTTATGTATAATTTTATTTATATGTATGTGTGTGTGATTATTTATAGTTATATTTATATGTATTTGTATTTATATAAATATAAATATAATTATATTATAATATCTACACATTTATTTATTTATTTATCTATGTATATATATATATAATAAATAAATTTATATGTATTTATATATATATTGTTTTGGTGGGTGGGTGGGCGTGTTTGTTTATGTTTGTTTATATGTTTTATATATATACATGTATTTTTTTTATTTTTATTTATAGTCATATTTAATTATATATATAGATGCATTTATATATATTTATGTATATTTATTTATGATTATGTACACTTAGATATTTTTTTAGAAGAGGATGGTGCCTTGACCAGAAAACCAAGACACAATTATCATAAAAGAAATATATTAGAAAAGTCTAAAAGACAGAAACATATTACAATCCTTATTATGAAAGGGAAGCAAATCAATGGGAATATCCTCAAACCAAGTGATATCTTGATTGACTCCCTTTTTGGCAAAGCCATCATCGACCATGTTGGCTTCACGATATATATGAGTGATGATGTTGTTAATGTCGAGAAGAGAGCGGGTGTGGTCCATCCAACGGGTGGTGACCGACCATGCAAGGTGTATCACAACATTCCATGTCGCCTGCACGATGGTGGTCGAGTCACTCTCAATCAAGAGGTTGCTCCAACCGTACTGCTTGGCAAAAGAAATGACATGTATCATGCTCATCATTTTAGCTTCCAATGAAGAAGAAATGCCACAACTACCATAAAAGCATATGAGGATCTGACCAAGATGATTCCTGAAGATGGCGTCATAGCCCGCGGGGCCGGCATTTCCTTTGGAGGCCCCATCCACATTGACCTTATCCCATCCAGGGAAAGAAGCACGATGGAAAACTTCAAAAGTGCGGCGGGTTTGGCAGACGTTTCCATTAATATGAAGTCATCGAGGAATACCAAAATCATTCATCATGTTGTTGCAATGACACTTTTGGATCGAAGCGGCTTTACGTATTGCAATGAGGATCTGTATCCAACCTGCATTATGGCTAAATGAGCACTTGTTATGAATAAGGGAATTTTTGTCATACCAGATCACATGGTGGAGGTCAGCAACAATAAGAAGGAAAAGATACTTAATTTGCTGAGAGCTGTCCAAATCTTCACATCTCTGTAGTTGAGATTTGACAGAGTCATGGGTCAACCATCTACAGTAAAAAATGTCAAAAATATAGTTCCAAAGAGTAAAAGCAATGACACAAGAAAGAAAGAGATTGATGGTATCTTCTCTATGTTAATTTTAGAGACTACATTTAGAGCAGAGTTGAATACCGTACAATTGAAGACATTCATCTGTGGGGATCCTGTTGTGATCAAGGCACCAAATAAGAGTAATTCTAGAAGGTTTTATCTAAGGTTTGTCAACGCTTTTTATCCAACCAAAATCCTTTTCCGTGTTACAGAAAGAATGATTGTTAATGTTTTTAGAATTGAGGATACCATTATGTGCAGGTTCCCAAATTAAGAAACCATCGGTGTTAAAGAAAGGATCATTTTCAATGAAATTCATATTCGTGTTAGAGAGATGATCATTTTGGAAATTTAGAACATCTTTAATAGAAAGGTTGGTGTTCTTAGGGATTTTTCTAGGAGGGACCATGGAGATTAATGGGGTCTCAATCCAGCTTTCCAACCGGAAGTTCATGGAAGAGTCTCTAGTAACCATCCACCTAGAGTTGTTCATAATGGAGGAAAATGATTGTTTTATGGATGGCCAAATAGAGGAGTGAGAAAATTGAAGTTGCCTTTCTTACATTTTTCAAGAAGTCTATTTTTCATAAAAGCAATGGAGTCGGATTTATTGTAGAGAATATTCCAAGTGAGTCTCGATTGAAGAGCATCATTGAAGTACTTATGATTTTTTATGCCTATACCTCCTTTATCAGTAGGTTTGCAGCAAGTCGACCAGGGGACATTCACAAGTTTCCTTTTGACATTGCTACCTGTCCAAATGAAATTTTTAATTGAGATAATTATTATTTTTAATTAGAACACCATGCTATTTGTATACCATCATAAAGTAAACCATTTTAGAAACAACAGTAGATTTCTCAAGGCATATTCTACCTTCCATGGAATGTTATTTGCCTTTCTAAGAGGATAACTGGTTAAGAACCTGGTCAACAATAGTATATAAATTACAAGATTTGGGTCGACCCCAAAAGATGGGGACACCTAGGTATGTAAAAGGAAGAGAACCCTCTTTAATACCTAGGTCATTTATAATATTGCACTTCCTATTAGGGGGAATGTTTTTCCTAAAGAAGATAGAATATTTGTTCCTGCTAATGGATTTCCCATAAATCTCCTCATAGTGAGAGAGGGCCTTTTTGAGGTTTCAAATGTCTATTTTGTCACCTTGAAGAAAGAGAATGATGTCATAAACATAAAACAGGTGGGTGGGAGCATTAACATTCTACAATACATGAATGTGCTTTAGCTTGTTTGGATCAACAAGACAAGTGAGCAAAAAGCTAAGATATTCCTTCGCAATGGAGAAAAAAATGGAAAAATGGGGTTTCGTTGTCTAACACCATTGGTGTATTTGAAGTATCCCCTAGGGGAGCCATTGATCAGAATGGAAATTGATGCTGAATTGAACAATGTTCTGATAGTAGTGACAGAGGAACCATTAAAACCAAAATATTTAAGCACCTTGAAAGTAAAACTCCAATCCATGGTAACAAAATATTTTTTAATTTCCAGATTAATGGAAATATTACCTTCTATGTTAGCTTGGATTAAAGTGTTAATACACTCTGAAGCATGAGAAATGATTTTTTGAATGGATCAACCCTAAATAAACCCAAATTGATTCCAGAAGACTATTTTGTTAGTGATAGATGAAAGTTTGTTATCAATGATTTTTGTGATAATTTTATAAAGGGGCACTACTACAAAAACAGGCAAGAAAAGCGCTACCTTTATCAGTGCTAATCAAAAAGCGCTGATAAAGGATAATCTTTATCAGCGCTATTTAAAAGCGCTGATAAAGGGATGATTTATCAGCGCTTTTCTAGCGCTGATAAAGGAAAGGTTTTAACAGCGCTAGAAAAGCGCTGATAAATCCACCCTTTATCAGCGCTAAAATATAAGCGCTGATAAAGGGGGGCTTTATTAGCGCTTTTCTAGCGCTGTTAAAACCTGTCTCCGATTTTATTAAAAGGAGGCCGACAGTCTCCTATTTTTTATCGTGCCCTAAGCTCTCGCGGGACTGTACCCTTGCGACTGCTTCCTCCCCCCGATCTTCCCTTTGCCAGACCTCTGCCATACTCCTTCTCCTTCTTCTCGACCCTCTTCCGCGGATCTTCCTCCCTTCCGAACCCTACTCCTCCTCTTCAAAGGTTGGCGGCTCCTCCCGTGCACCCCTACTCCGGCGGTCGCGTCTTCCAGGCAGCGCAGAAGGCTCCCTCACCTCTTTGGACTTCCGATTTCTTCACCCAAGGTATGTGGATACCCTAAATATTGTTTTGCAGTGTAGGTTTTTATGTGGTTGTCATTTATTTGTCGCCTCTGCTTCCCCTCCTCCCTCTTTTTAGACTGAATCAATGTTATTCACTCTACTCCTGGTGATGATTTTCTTTGCATATGTTTTCGCTTATTCGTTCTACAAATCTTCTACTGTTGTGTGTGTTTTTGATTTGATTTTCCTTATGTTAGTAATTTTTATTTCTACTGCATCATGAATTTACTCCACTTTAACTTCAATTGGTTCTGTTACTGGTGTTGATAGTGAGTCACATTAGGGGGGTCTGGTTTGCAGGGGGTGTGAGGGGGGCTGGTGTGTGCAGGGGTACGAGATGGGTAGGTTTGGTGTGTGCAGGCAGGGGGGAGAGGGGGATGGCGTGTGTAGGGGGGAGGCTGGGATTGGTGTGTGCAGGCAGGGGGGGAGAGATAGGCTGGGTTGGTTTAGTGTGTGCAGGCAGGGGGAGAGGGGACAAGATGGTTTGCAAGAGGGAGTGGGTAGGGGGCATGAGGGGGGAGGGAGGCCGGTTGGTGGTGCTGTTGGAGGGGGATGGGTCTGGCGTGCTGGTGGGGGGGGGGCTGGCTGGTTTGTAGGGGGAAGGCTGGTTTGCAGGGGGGGAGTGTGTGTGCAGGGGGGAGGTTGGCTGGCAGGCGCAGGGGTGCAAGGAGGCTGGTGGTGCAGGGGTGCAGGGGGGGGGGGTCTGGTGTGCATGCATGGGGGAGAGGGGGGCAGGCTGGTTGGTTTGCAGGGGGAGGGGGAGGCTGGTGTGTGTGTGTAGGGGGGAGGGTGCGGGGGTGCAAGGCTGCTGCAGGCTGGTGTAGGGGTGCAAGGGTGCCATACAGGGGGTGGAGGGGTGTTGTGCGGGGGTGCAGGAGGGGGGAGGGGAGGGGGCAGGGAGTGCAGGGGGAGGGGGGAAGGGAGTGTAGGGGGAGAGGGTTGTTTTGTTGTACGGGGTATAGGAGGGGGGAGGCTGGTGTGCCTGGGGGAGGGGGACAGAGGGTGCAGGGGGCTGAAATTTTTGTGCGGGGGGGGGGGGTCTGGGTTTTTTGTGCAGGGGTGTAGGAGGGGGGAGACTGTGCAGGGGGGAGGGGGCAGGGGGAGAGGGGTGTTGTGTTGTACAGGGTACAGGAGGGGGGGGGGGTTGGTGTGCCTGAGGGAGGGGCAGAGGGTGCAGGGGGAGGGGGCTGAAATTTTTGTGCAAGGGGGCTGGTTTTTTTGTGCAGCAGGTTGGTGCAGTGCAGGGGGTCCATCGGGTTGGGTCTATGGGGGTTGGGTTTGAGTGGATGGTTCGGGTCCGTTGGGTTGGGATGGGTTGTATTGGTTTGGGTCGGGTTGGGTCGGGTTTACACATATAACCCGACCCAAATTGACCCGACCCTCGATGGGTTGGGTTGGGTTGGGTCCTTCGGGCATGCGACGGGTAACCCGACCCCACTGGGTCGGGTTGGGTCAGGTTGGTTGCTCCGGAAGCTTGTGACCCGACCCGAACCAACCCGAACTTTTTTGTTCGGGTCGGGCCTTGAAACACCTCCAACCCGACCCGACCCGACCCATGGACACCCCTAGTTTATATGATGCGCTATTTGTGCCGTGTGGTGAACCTTCTTGCATGTTGACTATAAAATGTAAAATTAATTTAGTAGATTATCATGTCTTAAATTGGTTAGTCATTGTGCACCAAACTTATTCTTTGGAGGTTGTATACCTTACTCGAATCACCCCCTTAGGGTGTGTTTCTTATAGGCCCATGACCCCTATTGATCTTTGGCTTGAAATTGAACCACCTTTGACATGTGTTGATATATCCCATGCCCATGGGTTTATTAAAGGGAATTAATGATATTTATGTGTAATGGACATACCCATGGACTACTTGATCACTTATAAATGAATTAAATAAAAGTTTAATGGTAAGGCCATGTTCCTTAACCATTTTTAAACAATGTAGTGCTATTGATTATATACCTTGGACCCCATCTTACTAATTATCAATTATAAGACTTAAATTTATCAAATTAATTGATAAAATGCAAGGGTGATATTCTTTAGACTTGATCATAATATGATATGGATGTGATTACATCATTATTACCTTCTTTAATGAATATGATGTTTCATATTGATTATTTGGAATTAATAGACATGAACTTCCATATTGCTTATTCGAAATTAATGGAATTAACATTCTATATTGTTTGTTTGGAATTAATGGACATGGCGTTCTGTATTGCTTATTCAGAATTAATGGACATGAAATTACTTATTATTTATTTGGAATTAATGGACATGACGTTCCATATTTCTTATTCAAAATTAATGAACAATCAGAAGCCGTTAGATCGGTTTGGCGTGTGTACGTAAAATATTGTCCCTTTTAAACAAATTACATACACTTGGAGTGATACCGGTCACACCACGTCTCAGATTGAGGTGGGGTTGACTCGTACACATCACATATGACCCATGAATCGTTGTCCTAAAATGTCAACACAATCCGAAGGCGTTTGGTCGGTTTCCCGTATGTCAGTTGTTGATTTCTCACTTAAAAATAAGTCCATTTTGAACAAAACAGAGGCACTTGGAGTGGTGCAGCCACACCGCGTCTCGGATTGAGGCGGGGTTGAGTCGTAAACGTCACATATAACCCATAAATCATTGTCCTAAAGTTTCAACACAATCCGAATGCGTTTGGTCAGTTTCCCGTATGTCAGTTGTTGATTTCTCACTTAAAAATAAGTCCATTTTGAACAAAACAGAGGCACTTGGAGTTGTGTCAGCCACAACAGGCCTCAGATTGAGGCGGGGTTGACTCGTACACGTCACATTTGAAGGTGAGTATGCATACACGATAGTTGACCTTCTTAGAGAAGAGTTTCTGGAAGATTATAAAAGACATAAAGCAATGAAGATCATTAGAGTGTTGGAGAAAATGTGGTTGCTACAAACAATGTGGAAATCGGCTTGTGCAAAGCGATTTCCACATTGTTTGTAGCAACCACATTTGCTCCAACACTCTAATGATCTTCATTCCTTCATGTCTTTTATACTCTTCCAGAAACTCTTCTCTAAGAAGGTCAACTATCGTGTATGCATACTCACCTTCAAATGTGACCTGTACGAGTCAACCCCGCCTCAATCTGAGGCCTATTGTGGCTGACACAACTCCAAGTGCCTCTGTTTTGTTCAAAATGGACTTATTTTTAAGTGAGAAATCAACAACTGACATACGGGAAACCGACCAAACACCTTCGGATTGTGTTGACACTTTAGGACAACGATTCATGGGTTATATGTGACGTGTACGACTCAACCCCGCCTCAATCCGAGACACGGTGTGACCGGTATCACTCCAAGTGTATGTATTTTGTTTTAAATGGACAATATTTTACGTACATACGCCAAAACGATCTAACGGCTTCTGATTGTGTTGATACTTTTTCACAATGATCCATGACTCATGTGTGATGTGTATGAGTCAACCCTGCATCAATCCGAGGCCCGGTGTGGCCGACACCACTCACAGTGTCACTGTTTTGTTAAAAATGGGCTTAATTTTAAGTGAAATCAACAACTGACACACGGCAAACTGACCAAACACATTGGGATTCTATTGAAACTTAAGGAAAATGATCCATGGGTCAAATGTGACGTGTACGAGTCAACCCCGCCTCAATCAGAGGTGCGGTGTGACCGATATCACTTCAAGTGTATGTATTTAGTTTAAAATGGACAATATTTTACGTACATACGCCAAACCGATCTAACGGCTTCTGATTGCATTTATACTTTTTAACAACGATCAATGACTCATGTGTGACATGTAAGATTCAACACCGCATCAATCCGAGGCCCGGTGTGGCCGACACCACTCACAGTGCCTCTCTTTTGTTCAAAATGGACTTATTTTTAAGTGAAATCAACAACTGACATGCGGCAAACCGACCAAACGCATTTGGATTCTGTTGAAACTTAAGGAAAATGATCCATGGGTCAAATTTGACGTGTAAGGGTAAACCCCGACTCAATCCGAGGCCCGGTGTGGCCGACACCACTCAAAGTGCCTCTATTTTGTTCAAAATGGATTTATTTTTAAGTGAAATCAACAACTGACATATGGGAAACCGACCAAACGCCTTAGGATTGTGTTAACACTTTAGTAAAATAATCCATGGGTCATATGTGACGTGTACGAGTCAACCCTGCTTCAATACGAGATGCGGTGTGTCCGGTATCACTCCAAGTGTATGTATTTTGTTTAAAATGGACAATATTTTACATACATACACCAAACCGACCACACACATTCGGTTTCAATTGAAACTAAAGGACAACAATCCATGAGTCAAATGTGACGTGTACGAGTCAACCCCGCCTCAATCCGAGGCCCGGTGTGGCCGACACCACTCAAAGTGCCTCTGTTTTTGTTAAAAATGGACTTAATTTTAAGTGAAATCAACAACTAACATACGAAAAACCAACCAAACTCAATCGGATTCTGTTGAAACTTTAGAACAACGATACATGGGTCAAATGTGACATGTAAAAGTCAAACTCGCCTCAATCCGAGGCCCTGTGTGGCCGACACCACTGAAAGTGCCTCTATTTTTGTTAAAAATGGATTTAATTTTAAGTGAGAAATCAACAACTGACATACGGGAAACTAACCAAACGCATTTGGATTCTATTGAAACTTAAGGACAATGATCCATGGGTCAAATTTGATGTTTATGAGTCAAACCCGACTCAATCTGAGGCCCGGTGTGGTCGACACCACTCAAAGTGCCTCTGTTTTGTTCAAAATGGACTTATTTTTAAGTGAAATCAACAACTGAGATATCCACCTCACATGTAGTGTAGACCCTCCCCCAAGACATGGAATGAATTTTTGAGATACACAAACATGGGGTGGATTACATGGCTTTCCTACATGGAATATATCCCACTACACGTCTTTAATGAGCCAGCTACGCAGTTTATCCCTTGTACAGATACACAGGAAGAATCACACGGGATCGACGTCATGTACTAACATAGGGCAAGGGTGAATAAGAGGACACAAGATCAAAGGGTAACACATATATGTTTTTTAACATGCCATGTAATTTCCTATTGATATGACATGTATATTCACACAGGCAGCTGAACATTGGAGTTACCCAGGGTAAAGGGACAAGGAATGTGACCCTTTAAATGACACATAATTTTATGTACCATGATTGATCTCTTTGAACACTATATCAAGGACATATTTCATTAGGTTTGGCTCCCATGATCCTTCCTAGGATGGTTTTGGTATCTTTTCCTACTTACGGTAGTACGATCGCTTCAGCAGGACGTCCTAGACATAGTTGGAGTCCCTCTGAAAGTCCTGGAGTGAGATCATATATCTATTTTTGAGGTCCAGGTAGAGTCATGTATCAACGCAACCAATCCTACCAGACATCGATCCTATATATAGAATGTTAATCTTGATGTCTCATTACAGTCCCCCAGTTTATGATATGTTACCTTTTTTGTATTAATATACATAATTACTAAGGGTGATGGTTGGGAGAGTTGGGATATACTTTTTATGTATTGCAGAATGATTCAAGGAGCACGGGCTCTGCACGATTTGTCAAAAACAAGTGGAAATCCAAGGAGAAACAATGCATAGTGGAATGTTCTAGTATTTATCTTCTGAGCTGTGTAGGAATATTTTGTGATACTATGTAATGAGGTAGTTTTTGTTTCTGGGTAGACGGTATCTAACTCATGGTTAGAACACTGTTTGGTTGGGTTGTGATCGGTTGATGACAAGCTTGTGGTTGATATACTGGTTTTTGTGCAGGTCTGTGGTTGATATACTGGTTTTTGTGTAGGTCTGCTCGGCTGGCTGTACTGGTGCAGGTTTTTTATTAGCAGTAGGAAGGGATTTAACAGTGCTTTTTTAGCGCTGTTAAAGGCGACATTTAACAGCGCTAAAAAAGCGCTGTTAAAGGAGATATTTAACAGCGCTGTTAAAGGAAACATATAACAGCGCTTTTTAGCCCTGTTAAAGGACCCCCCCTTTATCAGCACTGAGCTTTACAGTGCTTTTCTAGCGCTGTTAAAGCTTGATTTTAGCGCTGTTATTGCCCGTTTTTGTAGTAGTGGGTGTTGATGAGAGAAATGGGCCTAAACAAGTGAATTTCTGAAGCATTTTCTACTTTTGGAAATAGAGAGAGGAATTGGGCGTTTAGGCCATGAGGGAGAACACCATTGGAGAAGAAAGATTTGATAAGATTGCAAACATCAAATTAGATAATGTCCCTATAATGTTGAATGAAACCATTATTGAATCCATCAGGTCCATGAGTACTATCAAGAGTTAATCTAAATACAATTTCCTTAATTTCAAGATCAAGAGGAATGTTAAGAAGAATGGTGTTGTCATCATTATTGACCACCATTGGTATTATCTCAGGTAGGAGGTCCTTTTTATTATCATGGCCATTAAAGATTGATTCAAAGTAAGAGACAATATGATTATCAATATCATCTTCAGTTTCTAAAAGGTTGTCTCCATATTTTAGAGTGGCTAGCGGACTACAAGCATTCCTAGTTCTTTGAAAAGAGTTATAGAATTTAGTGTTTCTAGAACCTTCATATAACCATTTTACATGTATTTATATTTATTTATATTTATATACGTTTATATATATCATATGGGTGTTTGTATGTATATCTAGATTTATTTATATTCATGTGTGCTTATATATATAATTACATTTAATTATATATATATATATATGTATTTGAATTTATATTTATGTAATTTTTTTTATATTTATAGATATTTATATATGTTTATGTGTATTTATATATGTTTATATCATTATGTCGGTTTATATACATATATACACATATATTTATGTGTTTGTGTATATGTTTATATTTCTATTAATATTAATATCTTTTTTTCAATTATATTTAATTATATACTTATATGCATTTATTTAAATTTAGGAATATCTCTTTATATTTATATATATTTAAAAAATAATTATATATGTTATTATATTTTTATATGTATGTATTTATAAATTATGAACAAATATATACACACATATATATTCATTTAAATGTATTTATTAGTATGTATTGAATTATATTATAGTATGTTGTGTTATCACATGTAGGACTTGATGAAGTTGTAAAAGTTTTACTAAATAACAAAGAGGAAGGGGTTTAAATCTCAACATACACATATATAAATAATAATAATAATAATTAAATATATTTTTTAAAATATTTTCATAGAATTTGAAAATAGGAAAATGTTGTTAAACATTACAAGCTATCATGAAATGATTGTAGTAGTTTTTTAAAAACATTGCGAAATAATCCCTGATAGGGGAATTGGTGATGGTTTTAAAAAACCATCGTGAATCATTTCACTACTGTCATTAAATGGATTTTTGGCATAACAATACAATGATAATAACAATACTAAATCAGTTTAAGTTTTTTGTCCTACCACTAATATAAGAAACCTCGAGGGGGGAGTGTGGTTGGGTCTTGGACAGGTGATCTAAACATCATTATGTATCTTGTGAGAACAAGAATCACTATACACATAGTTAATGAAAGGGGAAAATATACCATCATAGAATAGGGTTAATAAAAGGGAAATCTAAAATAAGGGTAAACCCATACACTATGATGCTTTGAATTTGAAATGGGATAAAGGATAGATTTATGGGTGCTGTAAAGATTGATGATCCTGACATCACTATGTATCTCATGATAACAAGAATCAAGCTACACATAGTTCTGGAAGGGGGGATTTTTATCTCGATAGAGGATTGGTGTAGAAAGACTAATATGAAATTGCAAACCAATGCACTATGATGTATTCTAATATAAGTCTAGAATAGAACATGGATATTATTGAATCATCAAACACTAGAATGGTGGGAATGGGATGATTTTTTGGATGGACCTAAGACAAGATATCTACGTGCCACTTTGTATCCTATGAGAATAAGAATCAAACCATATGTAGTTATGAGAGAGGGTTGTTTTATCCTATAGTCGGTTCATTGAAGGAAACCCACCATGAATGAGGAAGTCATACACTAGGAACTCTTACATAGACCAGTCACTTATGTGAGGGGATTATGTTATATAGAATAGACCACTCCAAGCAGTTTAGGGTCACGTGGGATACACTACTTCAAGTAGGTTTGGGCCATACATAATGGAAAACTTAAAGAAGTTTATGGTTATGTAGGATGGACCATACACCATACAGTTTAAAATCATGCTGTAAGTGTTGAGTGGACCTTTGTTGCTTTATTTATGTTTTGATAATTTTACCCTCTCACTTTGTTTCATATGTTTTAAATATTTATTTTATTATATTATTCATTATCATTTCAGAATTATTTTTCCATGATTACTTAGTTTTTATGATTAGAAATTGTATTAGTATGTACTAGAGAAAACCCTTACATTTGATATTTAGAAGTTCAGTTTTGGAAAGTTCATAATTTTTGTAATGTCAAAAATCTTATGTATCAGAGGATATTACATTTTGGTCATGCATTGGAATTATGAAAATTTGGAAATGTCTAAAATATTATTCATTCTAGGAAGCTAAAGAAATATATTATGCATGGATGGAATTACATTACATATCTTTTTTATTGTAAATTTTACAAAGTCTAAAATATTATGCATGCTTGGAAGGATATAGAAATATGTTTCGCATGGATACAAATTTCTTATGTATTAAATATTTCAAAAAATTACTATCTCAAAAATGTTATGCATTAAAATGAAGTTGAAGAATTATATTACACACTACTACGGGTATTCCATTTAATAGAACACCAAATTTCTTTTAACAGCGTTAAAAAAGCACTATTAATTATAGCGATGATAGGGGGTCCCCTTTATCAGTGCTAATAAAGGGGGTCCATTATCCACACTAAAAAAAATTGATAAAGGACCCACTTTATCAGCACTTTAAATAGTTCTGATAAAGGATTCCTTTTATCATCCCTCGAAATAGCACTGATAAAGGCCTTACTAGCTACACTATGCTGTTAATATAACATCACACCCATCAAAACTTGAAAAAACCTCTAATTTCAAACAATTATATATACATTTAATGTGACACTATGAATACAAAAATGTCCACCCACGGTATATACAAAAAAACACAGCTATACATTTAAAATAATGTTTTATATAATTACCTATACAATTATTAAACAAAAAATTAAAAAAAATAATGTTTCATATTTTGATGCTCGTGATCCCCTCTCAAAAATATCCACCCATTGTATCAGTTTCCAAAAAAATCATCCCAACCTGAGGAAAATATTCTTCCTATATAAGAAAACAAATATTATGTTAGTAATACTGTAAGGAAATAAATTAAACATTAATATGAATGAATACATAAAAAAATGTCGATATTTACTAAAAAAGACACATTAGGAGATATACCAGTCACAAAGTGCATCTTATTGAGGTGGTGTTGATTCATAAACATTAAAAATGAGTTATGGATGATTGTATTCAAATATCGATTTTGTATAATAAATAAACAAATATACAAAAGATATGCATTATCAAAGGTGAAATTTATAAATAATTCTATTAAGGGAAACTCAACATTTGATTATTTCAAATAATTTCAGTATGCTTTGAAGAAAATGGGTAATGTCTCTCAATTGTGGTCGGAAAGTATCGGTGATAACTCGTAGGAGTAATACTCTACAAAAAACTAATTTTTTCTAAGTAGAGCCTAAATCATTTGGAGAGGATAGAAAGGATGATAATTGGATCAAATCTATGCATGATGAGCTTGATCTAAATTAGAACAATGTGACATGATAAATTATTCAAAGGCTGGAAGATAAAAATCTAATGAGAACTAAGTGGGTGTTCTATAATAAACTCATTGAAAATGAAAAAGTGGATCAAAATAAAGAATGAATAGTGTGAAAGGGGAAATCCTAGATCAAATGAATTTATATTTATGATAAATTTACTCCCATAGCCTAGTTAGAAACTATTTTAATTTTTTTTGGCTATTTCAGTGAAAATGAAGTTAAAATATACCAATTGGATGTCAAATATATGTTCCTCTATGATTGGAGAAACTTTTTCCACGGTTTATAGGCGAATCAAGGAAATCATAGCACATTAATTTATCAATCAAAACATGGGGAGGTTCCCAAGTTATTTTCAATGGTATATTCCAAACCAATGACAACATCGATCACTATATGGAATAATTTTTCAAAATTGACAATAGAAAAGAGATAGATGTCATGGAATATAGGTATCCGGAACTTATTATACCTTAAAACAACATCACCCAGCATTGGGCTTGATATATTTCTAATCTCATAGTACCAATGTTATCCCAAGGAGAGCCACATGCTATTGGAGAATACAATATTTCAATATTTCTAAAAAAAGAATTTTGGGTTATTTTATTATAGGATAGTGCAACCAAGTTTGTTGGGATACGTCAATATAACCGAGGAAAAATAGAGATATCGAAATACCTTTATTGCATTTGAGGATTGTCAGTAGCAGGTCGAGGTGGTTAGGGTTGAATCGCTTGAACCATGGATTCGAACCTTAGAATAGTTGGAGCCTTAATTCTAGCCAAGATTCGAGCTTAGATTCGACAAAAAGGAGTGTCGGTAGCAGGTCACTTACATGGAGAGCTTCGAATAAAAAAATTGTTAGTGATGGTTCAGTTTCTTAAAATAGAACGTGAGACTTTTATTAGCGTTATGTTAGTAAGCACTAATAAAATGACTCTTTATCAGTGCTTTTTTAGCACTGATAAAAGTTGAGATCTACCCGTGCTAAAAAAGCATTGATAAATACTTATAATATTTTTTTTAGAAAAAAAATAATACTTTTAAAAAAAGTATAATTATTAGTTATAATTATAATTATTATATATAATTATAATAAATATAATAATACTTTTTATAAAATAATAATTTTATAATTTTTTGAATATATAATTATTTATTTAAAAATATATAAATACTTTTTTAGAAAATAATATTTATATCATTATACATATTTATATAATTATATGTATGTAAAAAATATAGAAAATATATTGATTATTTAAATAAATTTAATGTAATTTTATAATTATTTATTAATAATTATATAAATACTTTTTAAACAAATATTATTTATTTTTTTATAATCATAAATGTCTAAAAATTATAAATATACATTACTAAATATATTTATTTATAAATATTTTGTTACAAATGTATTTTTAACGTTATTAATGAATGTTTAATCTTAAGCGCATGCATATTAAAAGAGGAGTAAAATTGATCAATTAAAAATGAGTATAATATTGAAAATTTCGATATGTTTGATTACTATAAATCATTAAAAAAGGATATATATTGAAATAAAGATGAATACATATTGACAACATTATAAAATAGTAAATAAATATATATATAATAAATAATATAAATTGATTAAATTCCCAAAAAAATATTTGTGTGTTCGTATGTATATAAAAATGCATTAATATAATATGTACGTTTGACCTACGTTAAATTGAAAAATTAAACGATATTCAAATATGTCCATTCCTCGATGCAATCGATCAGTATTGTTTATTCATATTAATTTTTAATTATAAACCATTATTCACTAAATATATTTCTATTTAATGAAAATCATAAATAATATTTCATATTGTATAAATCTTATTTATACATTCATAAATATCTATATATTTAATATATAATATGTATTAACATTATCAGTAATTATTTAATTAATAGAATGTATAGTATTTATCTCCATTCACATATTTTTAATTTTTATTATATATATATCTATATATTTAATATATACTATTTATAATTTATATACAGTATAATCAATTTAGTCGTTTTTATCAATAATTATTTAATTAATAAAAATTTTATAAAATCAATTTTATTGTTTATTTATTTCATTTTATTCGTACATTTATCAGTTCTAAAATAGTACTGATAAAGGATTACTTTATGGGCGAAGAAAATAAAAGCGTTGATAAAGGATTATCTTTATCACAGCGAAACATAAAACATTGATAAATTGGACCCTTTATCAGTGCTAAAAAAATGTGATGATAAAGGTTATCTTTTATCAACACTAAACAAAATGCATTGATAAAAGGTGCATTTTATCAGCCTTAGAAAAAAGAACTGATAAAAGTTACCCTTTATCAGTGCTTGTTTTAACGCTTCTAAGATGTACCCATATCACCGATTTTTTCTAACACTGATAAAAGTCAGCACTATTAAAGGCATGTTTTGTAGTAGTGTTGAAGGTTAACACCGTCAGTGTTGACGATGTCCCAGAGTCCATGTGCTTGGAGCATAACCTTCATCATCAAGGACCATTCACTGTAATTTTTCTTCATGAGGATCAGATACATCCTCAATCCCCCAACTACTTCACCATCTGATGTACCACGAGAGGGTCGTCGCCCTCAACTAGGGTTCTGGGACGCGTCGATGATGTCTGAGAGAATCGAGGCAATAAGGGCTCGGAATCCGGCATCGTGGATCAAGTCAAGCTCCCCCTACTATGGGAACAGAAGAAATGGAAGGGTTCATCAGGTCCCACATTTCCCACATAATAAATCTCAGTGGGTGGTGCACAAAATATCTACCGTGCTCTAGAATTTCCTTTATCATTCCAATACCTTCTCTTATGAGCTTAGTCATGATGTCACCGGACAACGATGCTCCTGTTGTACCACACACACCCCGAGGTATCCTTATCTCATATCTCTAGTCTGATCTGGGTTGCGAGCATAGTTAGGGTGATGTTTGAAAGGTGTAACAGAATCTAAAATCTTGTTGTGTACTTAGCATGGTCTCCTCAGCAAGCATCCTAGAAAAACATGAACCAACGCCCGTATTAACCAACATATCCTTGATATTATGATTCACAGAACATGCTTCCTTGATGTCGATCAACACTGAGTGGCATGCCTTGTGTTGAAGGACATCCTGGATGAAGGCTGTGTCTGCAGTGAACCAATTGGACATAGTCAGGGCCCTCCAGAATGCCTCAGATGAAGGATGTGTCGATAGTGAACAAGTTGGACTCAGAGTGGCACCCTCCTACGAAGTCAGGGCATGATTCTTCGACCATCAGAGTAGCACCCTCCTGCGAAGTCAGGGAATGAGTCCTCTACCATCAGAGTGGAAACCTCCTTAAGAGTTAGGACACGGGTCCTCTACCATCAGAGTGGCACCATCAAGCGGAGTAAGGACATGGGTCCTCTACCATCAAAGTGACACCATCTTGCGGAGTCGGGGCATGGATCCTCTACCATCAGAGTGACACAATCTTGAGGAGTCGGGGCATGGATCCTCTACCATCAGAGTATCACCCTACTGCAGAATGAGGGCATGAGTCATCTACAATCAGAGTGACACCCCCTCACGGAATTAGGGCATGGGTCTTGTAACATCAATGATCGAGAAGGATCATCAATGAGATCAAAGTGACACCCTCCTGTTGGGACTTGATGAACCCATCCACTGCGTCCATTCCCATAACAAGAGAATGATTTTCAATTGGGACCCAGTGAAAAGTGTTCGGTATCGACACCTTTAGAAGATGGATCAAGGCATCAGATGAGTCCCCATCTATAAAGCTGAACTTGAGTAGCAGCTTGACCGAGGTTAGTCCTCAAGCTCGATGGGCTTCGCCCCTTCGAGTGGGCATGAGCTCAGTCACGAAAATGCTGATGTTCTCATTGAACCAGATATTCTATAAGGCCTCTCGTTCTCGAATATCTAGTCTAATCTTTGATGCGAGCGTAGTCGGGACGGTGTTGACTGAAAGGTGTAACAAATCCTAAAATCTTATTGTGTATGAAACTCAATCTCCTCAGCGGGAAGCCTAAACTTACATACAAAAACACCAACATTAACCAACATATATTTGACATTAAAATTCATAGTAAAAACTTCCTTGATGTTTATCAACATCGGGTGACATGCCCTATGCTAGGGGATTTCTTGGATAAAGGATGTTTTCACTAGTAAATTGGTTGGACAAAATTGGTGACTTTTAGAATATCCACTCCACCACGACATAGACATTCCAGGGCTGACTGTTGGCTTGAGACTGATAATGATGTCGGTTCATTATCAGCGAATATCCCTGCATTGGGATAATGGTTGTTGCGCTTGTTATTAGCATTCACATGATCGTTTTCTCCTTATGCAACCAAAGCATGATGAGGAAAAGGTGATCGTGTGCACACTGATACACATGCGCAATAGTCATAGTCTCGATGCAGGAGTCTTTCACTACGGGGAAAATGGTTAATAGCGACAAGGTATTTGCTACGGGAATAATTCCCGTCGCAAATAGTTTGGCGCGAAATGCGCGCCAAACCGCGCTAAGTTTATTTGCGACAGGGGTAGAACCCCGTCGCAAATAACCGGCGGCGGTTAAAGACTATCTGCGACGGGACTGCAGTCCCGTCGCAAATACCCAGCCGACAGGAATTATTTGTGACGGTACCCGTCACAAATAACCGTTTTAATGCCGCCCATAATTAAATGCGGTCATGGTTATTTGCGACGGGGATAGAACCCCGTCGCAAATACCCCGGCGGCAGGGGATTTTTGCGACGGGCCCCGTCGCAAATAACCGTTTTAACGCCTCCAATAATTAAATGCGGTCAGGGTTATTTGCGACGGAAAACCCGTCGCAAAAAAGCCCGTCGCAATTAATCCAACCTATAAATACTGCTGCCAACCATTAAAAATTCCCCACCATTAAAAATTCCCCACTCTCAACTCTCAACCGTTCCAATTTTTTTACTCTGAATCTTTTACGACTTTCAGTTGTAAATTTTTTTTTCCGATTTCGAGGATTCAGTTGGTGGTGTTCTACAATTAAAGCGGCTCGACATTGACATCATGTTTAAGGTTTTTATTTGAATTTTAATTTAATATTTATTTATTTTTTTATATTTATTTAGTTTAAATTTTTAGAATTTTTTTTTGATTTCTAATTAGAAATAATTGTGAACTATTAATAATTAATAGTAATTAGAGACAATTAAACACTAATTAATTTAAAATAGTTAGCTGTAATTACAATTAATTAGCAGTAATTATGAAAAATTAAAATTAATTATGAATAATTACGAATAATTAGGAATAATTACCAATAATTAGGAATAATTACCAATAATTAGGAATAGTTACCAATAATTAGGAATAATTACCAATAATTAGGAATAATTACCAATAATTAGGAATAATTACCAATAATTAGGAATAATTACCAATAATTAGGAATAATTAGCAATAATTAAGAATAATTACCAATAATTAGGAATAATTACCTATAATTAGGAATAATTACCAATAATTAGTAATAATCACAAATAATTACCAATAATTCGTAATGATTACCAATAATTACCAATAATTACCAATAATTTCCAATAATTTCCAATAATTAGTAATAATTTCCAATAATTAGTCATAATTACCAATAATTAGTAATAAATACCAATAATTAGGAAAAAATACCAATAATTAGGAATAATTACCAATAATTAGGAATAATTACCAATAATTAGGAATAATTACCAATAATTAAGAATAATTAGTAATAATTAGGAATAATTACCAATAACTACCAATAATTACCAATAATTAGTAATAATTACCAATAATTAGTAATAATTACCAATAATTAGTAATAATTACCAATAATTAGTAATAATTACCAATAATTAATAATAATTAGTAATAATTACCAATAATTACCAATAATTACTAATAATTAGTAATAATTACCAATAATTAGTAATAATTATCAATAATATGTAATAATTACCAATAATTTGTAATAATTACCAATAATTACCAATAATTAGTAATAATTGGTAATAATTAGTAATAATTACCAATAATTAGTAATAATTATTAATAATTACCAATAATTATTAATAATTAGAAATAATTACTAATAATTACCAATAATTAGTAATAATTACTAATAATTACCAATAATTAGTAATAATTAGTAATAATTACCAATAATTAGTAATAATTAGTAATAATTACCAATAATTAACAATAATTACCAATAATTAGTAATAATTAGTAATAATTATCAATAATTAGTAATAATTACCAATAATTCATAATAATAACAATAATTAGTAATAATTTGTAATAATTACCAATAATTAATAATAATTAGTAATAATTAGTAATAATTGGCAATAATTAGTAATAATTACCAATAATTAGTAATAATTACCAATAATTAGTAATAATTAGAAATAATTACCAATAATTACTATTAATTAGAAATAATTACCAATAATTACCATTAATTAGTAATAATTACTAATAATTACCAATAATTACCAATAATTGGTAATAATTACCAATAATTACCAATAATTACCAGTAATTAGTAATAATTACCAAATACTAGTAATAATTACCAGTAATTACTAATAATAACCAGTAATTACCAGTAATTATTAGTAATAATTACCAATAATTAGTAATAATTACCAATAATTAACAATAATTACAAATAATTAATAATAATTAATAATAATTAGTAATAATTAGTAATAATTAGTAATAATTAGTAATAATTAGTAATAATTAGTAATAATTAGTAATAATTACAAAAAATTAGTAATAAATAGTAATAATTACCAATAACTAGTAACAATTAACAATAATTACCCATAACTAGTAATAATTACTAATAATTACCAGTAATTACTAATAATTACTATTAATTACCAATAATTACCAATAATTACCAGTAATTAGTAATAATTAGTAATAATTAGTAATAATTCGTAATAATTACCAATAATTAGTAATAAGTACCAATAATTACCAATAATTACCAATAATTAGTAATAATTACCAATAATTACCAATAATTAGGAATAATTACCAATAATTAGGAATAATTACCAATAATTAGGAATAATTACCAATAATTACAAATAATTACCAATAATTATGAATAATTACCTATAATTAGGAATAATAACATTATTACATTATTAGTATATTTTATTATTAATATTAAAATAATATAATTTTCTATATTATATACAATTATCCTTTCATCTGTGTGTTTTCTATCTCCACATGTAATATTTGCATTCTTTTTCAAAATTATCAACCTACTCACCAATGGAGAGGTGAAATTGAATGCAAATATTACATGTGGAGACAGAATGTTAAACACACAGATGAAAGGAGAATTGTATATAATATAGAAAATTATATTATTTTAATATTAATAATAAAATATACTAATAATGTAATAATGTTATTATTATATAATTAATATTTATGAAAAAATAATATTAGTATTATTAAAATAATAAAAAATTTATATAATATTAAAATTATCAATATTTGTAACAGGTTTTGCTTTATTCTCAACATATTCAATTCTTAAAGGGTCAATTTTTAGGTCTATCTCAATAAAAAGTTTGCGTCAGTCATGTATGATGTAAGCTCTATAATTATCCTTACTTGAGTGTTTTTTCTAACAAATTATTCAAAACCAGTAATGCTTTTATATTTTATAGAAAAATATGGAACAACGAGGTCGTCAACAGTCATTATTAGATGACCGCATATGGATAAATCAATGTAGAAATCCAAACGGTTCTGGTTTAAATCCAGTATATATAGAGGGTGTGGAGACTTTTTTATCATTTGCAGCATCAAATCCAGAATTTGTTTCAGAAGGAAAAATAAAATGCCCTTGTAGAAAATGTGCATTGAGAACGTTTGACACGTTTGACAAAGTGGGGGGACATCTCTTGCGTTTTGGTTTTCAACCAGATTATGTTTTTTGGTATCAACACGGTGAACACAGTTCCAGAGTAGGTGATACCAAATTGATTCCGGATCCATCCCAGTTTCAAGATTTAGTACATGATGTTGCAGGTTCATCTGTTCAACATGCAGAAACTCGGGCTGATATAGCTTCAAATCCTGAGTTGGCACCATCTGAATTTTTTGAGTTGTTGAGGTCTGCTGAGGATGCATTATATCCTGGCTGCAAGATGATCAAATTAGAAGCAGTTTCAAAATTTATGGCTATCAAATCAGATAACGAAATGTCAAACACCTGTTTTGACCAGATATTTTCTTTGCTTAAAACACTATTACCCGAAGGAAATGTTTTTCCTGCAAATTACTATGAGAGTAAGAGGCTGGTTTGAAATTTGGGACTTGTCAGAAGATTCATGCATGTTCAAATGACTTCATTTTATATTCTGGGGAAAATGAGTCGTTGGATAGTTGTCCCATATGCGGGCAACTGAGATATAAAGAAGGGCAACATGGGAAGTCTGGTTTGATTCCTGTAAAACAGTTGAGATATTTTCCACTTACATCCAGACTTCAGCGTTTATTCATGTATAAGAATACAGCGACAATGATGTCATGGCATAAACCGAATATTTCAACCGATAAAAGCTTGAATCATCCAGCCGATGGTGATTCATGGAAACATTTTGATAGAGTGCATCCATCCTTTTCTTTAGAAGCTAGAAATGTTCGACTGGGCCTTTCCACTGATGGTTTCTGTCCGTTCGGATCTTATGGTAGTCATTATTCATGTTGGCCTGTTTTTTTAACTCCGTACAATTTACCTCCATGGATGTTGATGAATGAGCCATATATCTTTTTGAATTTACTAATTCCAGGACATCTGAAGAAGAATATTGATGTTTATTTGAAACCATTGATTGATGAATTAAGTTTATTGTGGAGTACTGGTGTCAGTACATATGATGTTTCTACGAAACATAATTTCATACTGAGAGTAGCATTGATGTGGACAATTAGTGACTTCCCGACTTATGGGATGTTATCTGGCTGGAGTACACATGGTCAGAAATCATTTCCTTACTGTATGGGAGAGAACAAAGCATTTATGCTCATTCAGGGAAAGAAACCTTGTTATTTTGACTGTCATCGCAGATTTTTCCAGCTGATCATCCTTTTCACAGATGCTGACCTGCCTTTCGATGCGGATGAGTTGCTAGAAGATGACCCTCAACCTGCAGGTGCTCCAGGGAGGACGCGGAGGGGGCGCAGTCTTGCACGATTGATGATTCCTGACCCCGTCCCCGAGCGACGTCCACGTCTTGGGTTTGATCCACGCACACGGAGGTGTACTAACCTGTGTGATAACCTATGGATTTGACTAAGATTTCATTAATCTATTCACATAATAAATGTTTATTATTTTTACAGTTTTCCGCATATACCAGTCAGATAGGGCAGCACTATTTTGCGCAACTAGTTCTCTCAGCCTTGGACCACATGGGAGCAGATTCCCATTGATGTGCAGCCGGCCATGTTCGGCCATTGGTTGGTACGTACGTAAATAAATAATTTTTATTTTGAAAATTATTTCATTTCTAACTTGATATTTTGATTTATTTGTAGGGTTTATGGTATCCGATCGAGGATACCATGCGTGACACCATCCACGAGGCATGGGAGGTGGTCATGCGTGATCGCTTTCTTCAGTTTATGCACAATTTAAGAAAAACTGCCACGAAGAAAGCAGGAGTGTCAGATTTTGACGAGTCATGTAGAGCACACCGACCAGAGTACATTTCATCCCATGTATGGGATGGATTATGTGCGCACTGGTTGAGTGATGCCTTTCAGAGGAGATCATCGGTGGGGAGGCAGAATCGAGGGAGACAAGAGGCGACTCATCGAACTGGGAGTCGTACTTTCAGTACTCATAGATATAATCTGGTACGTACATTATTTATAAATATTTTATATAACTATAAATATTAATAGTTTATTTTTTATTCTTATAGGCTGTCGAGCACCCCGATATTACGGAGTACGACATATATCGGAGGATGTATAGTGATCCTGCTACTGGGGAGCTCATCGGTGATCGTCAGCATCACATCGTGGTCAGTATTATTTGTTTTCAAGTTTAAAAATTAACTGCATATAATATTTTCACAATTTAAATTTTAAATTGCAACTACAGGAGTCATATGAGGCCGCAGCATCACAGACCCGGCCTGAGAGTCAGGCCGAGTCATCAGATCAGACCACTGGCCGTCAGTTTGATGAGGCGGCATGGATGCAGGCCACCCAGTATGCCTTCGAGAAGGGCCGGGTAGTTGGTATCAGCTCTCGACTGACTCCCGGAGATTATTATGGCAGTGTTGCGATGTCGGCGTCCAGGTTGAGAGGAGCTCGTGCATCTTCTTCTGCTACACAGTATGAGGATCAGTTGCGATCTCAGACTACACTGATAGAGAGTCTCCGATAGGAGCAGGAGCAGATGCGTCAGCAGCAGCAGCAACATGAGGAGGAGCGTCGACGCCAGCAGCAGCTGTACGAGGAGCAGATGAGTCGGTGGCAGCAGCAGCATCATGAGCAGATGGAGTACACGCGCCGACTCACTCATACTTTAGGGATGGAGTTTCCTCCACCAGCATCTGCAGATCCCCCCCTCCCCCTCCCCCCCTCCTTTATATTAGAGTTTGTTTTTATGTTATAAAGTTTGTTAAATCAAAATATGATTTTTTTTCTATTCGTAGTTTCTGTCTCATTATAAAATATTAATAATATTATATTTTGAAATAACAATATTAATATGAAAAATAATATTATTAATATTTTATAATATTAAATTATATATATATTAAAATTTTATAATTTTATAATTTAATTATATTTTTTTGTAATATTAGAATTATTTTAATATTTG
Source organism: Viscum album (assembly GCA_963277665.1). NCBI lineage: Eukaryota > Viridiplantae > Streptophyta > Magnoliopsida > Santalales > Viscaceae > Viscum > Viscum album. The sequence continues at coordinate 563,382,071 of OY728153.1, read as the reverse complement.
AATGTAAAATAATTCTATTATTTTTATATTAATTAAAATAACTTATTAATATTTTTTTTCTTTATGAATTATAATTTTAATATTATTATATTAATTAAAATCATTTATTAATATTCTATTATTTTTTATTTTTGAATTATAATTCTATTATTATTATATTAATTAAAATAATTTATTAATAATTTATTAATTTTATTTGTGAATTATAATTCTATTATTATATTAATTAAAATCATTTATTAATATTGTATTATTTTTTATTTTTGAATTATAATTATATTATTATTATATTAATTAAAATAATTTATTAATAATTTATTATTTTTATTTGTGAATTATAATTCTATTATTATATTAATTAAAATCATTTATTAATATTTTTTTATTTTTGAATTATAATTGGATTATTATTATATTAATTAAAATAATTTATTATTTTTTATTTTTTTATAGTATTTGCGACGGGATACTATGCCCGTCGCAAATAGTATTATTATTATATTCATTAAAAGAATTTATTACTATTTTTTAAATTTTTTTTAAAAAATTGTATTTGCGACGGGCCCGTCGCAAATACGATTTTTAAAATTTTTCACAAATATACGGACTAATATTTGCGACGGGAAGGATTCCCGTCGCAAATAATACCTTTAGCGACGGGCCCGTCACAAATAATTGTTGTTGCGACGCTGTTTTCCGCGACGGGCTATTTGCGACGGGGACCCGTCGTAAAAGCCTATTAGCGACGGGATCCCGACGCAAATGCCTCGTCGCAAATTCCATTATTTCTAGTAGTGTTTTAAACGTCTATGATATGGTGGAGATGACATTTTGAAATGCACCAGTTGTTTCAAACCAATTCACTACCGACAAAGCCTTTATCCAAGATATCCTCTAGCAAATGGCATTCGACCCGATGATGACCAACATCAAGGAAGATTTTACTATGATTCTGAATATAAAATATATATTCATTAATGTTGGTGTCGGTGTATGCAAGTCTAGGCTACCTGCTAATGTGATCGAACTGCGTACACAACAAGACTTAAGATTTAATTACACCTTCCAGCCGGAAAACTACCCTAACTACGCTCGTAGCAAAGATCGGGCAAGAGATATGAGAGAGTGATACCTCAATGGATGTTTGGTACAACGGGAGCAACGACGTCCAACAATATCACGACTGAGCTCATGCCTTTGACCGAAAATGTGATGACAATCGAGCTTGAGGAGTGGACCCTGTTCAAGCGCCCTTGTTCAGCTTCAAAGATAGAAACTTGTCTCATGATTCAAGCCTACTTACGAAGGCGTCGATATAGTGCAAGCCCCTGGCACTGGGTGCCAATTGACAACCAACCCATATTTCAACATGGAAGTTCTATAAGACCATCTCCAACCCACGTTATTTTAGGTTAATGTAGATGTGCCAAAACTATTTTTTAATATATTGGTTTCAATGTCATTCTTTGAGCCTCGCAAGCGGATGGGGTGGCTGGGGGGGTGTTTGGGGCGTCGGTCACAAGGTTGGGTCCTCGAACCGTTTCTTATTGTAGTGTGCGTATAAAAATAAATTCACCTTTAAAATGTCATTCTTTGAAATAAAAAAAAATGATTTCAATTATAATAGAGTTTGGCGCAAAAAATGAATTAGATCGATTTGAAGTGTTGGGGATGGAAATGATCTAAAAAACAAAACTTTAGCAATTTGCAATTTCATTTCTACCTTAAAATGACTGATATAAACTGAAGTTCAAGCTCAGTGAGCCAGGTATACAGTACACCTCATGCTTCAGTGGCAGAATAATATGGTATAGAAGGAGCAGATGGAGAATTTTTTTAATATGTTTTTAATTTTTTTTTAAACGCATAGGTTTAGTTTTTTTAAAACTACACAGCAAAGGCGGCATCACAGATTCCTGCCTTTGGGGTCGAGTGAAAGGCGACATTCACGATGCCGCCTTTCCACTAAATGAAAAAAAAATTAATTAATTAATTATTTTTAATTTTTTTTTGTTATATATATATATATATATATATATATATATAAACAAAACAAAACAAAAATAAAATTAAAAATAAAATTTTTAGCAGAATTTATCCACTATTTAAAATCCAGCAGTACTGTCATTACAATAGTCTGAATTCTTACAGAAAATCTCACTCAGGGCTCCCTTTTATAAGAGAGCTTACCCTGAAAATCATTCTGCATTTCCGATGTGGGATTCTGGTTCTCCCTTTCCTACGCAAAACGTTCTGCATTTTCGCTGTGAGAATTTGTTTCAAATAGGTGATTTTGAAAGATTATAAAATATAAAATATAAGACCAATAAAAATGAAACTTAAAACATGGATTAAACATATAAAAAATAGTTGAAAACAAAAAAGAATTTCATAAAAAATGATGATAAAAAAATAATTTATAGGCTTTCAAAACCACCTAGTTGAAACATAAAAACTTTCAAGTACGTGACTTTGAAAGCCTATAAAGTATAAACTACAAGAATAATATAAATGGAACATAATACATGGATTAAACATATAACAAATAGTTTAAAATAAAAAAAATTGTAAAAAATGTTGATGGAAAATAATTTAGAAGGTTTCAAAGACGCCTACATGAAACTTAAAAATGGTTCAAACACGTGACTTTGAAAGCCTATAAAATATAAACTATAAGAACGATATAAATAAAAAATAAAACATGGATTAAACATATAACAAATAGTTGAAAATAAAAATAATTTTGTAAAAAATGTTCATGAAAAATAATTTATAAGCTTTCAAAACCACATACTTGAAACTTAAAAATGCTTCAATTACGTGGCTTTAAAAGCTTATAAAATATAAACTATAAGACCGATATAACTTAAAGTTAATGCATGGATTAAACATATAATAAATCAATTAATTATTTAGTTAATATTATTAATAATTAATTATATAATAATTAATTAGTTAATTAGTAATTATTAATAATTAATTATATAATAATTAACCAATTAATTAGTAATATAATGAATTTTAATAATTACAATTTAATAATTATACATAAACACATATAATAGAAAGGTGGCATCTAGGTTTCCGCCTTTCCTCTTAACCCGAAAGGGGGCAGCACAGGTGCCGCCTTTCGCCCGAAGCCTAAAGGCGGCAGGTGCCCTGCTGTCTTTAGAGATTATTTCTAATTTTTTTTAACCTAACGGTTTTTTATAAAATAAATTTTAAAAAAATCATATTTTTTTTAAAAAAAATTGAGCAGATGGATCTTGAAGGCTATTTTAGGCCTAGGGTTTTTTTTTTAGTTTTATGGGGTAGGTTATAAAATAATTGGGGAAATGGGGTTGTCCAGTGCCAAATGAAGTGGCGCTGGACAAAAAAAGGGAAAAGCGCCACATGAAGTGGCGCTTTGACCCCACTCCTCCCAAACCCGATATATATATATATATATATATATATATATATATATAATTTATTTATTATAATAAATATAAAGAAAATACAAAAAATACATAATTATATTTTTTATAATAAATAAAAAAATTATAATAAATTTACTTAATTATAATAAATATCTAATAAATATTATAATATTATTATCATAAATATACATTTTTTATACATTTATTATACATTTATTACAAATATTATAATGTTATAACATTATAATATTCATTATAATAAATATCTAATAAATGTTTTAATAAATACTATTATAAGAAATGCAGAATAAATGTATAATAAATATTTATAATACATTTATATTTATAATAAATACTTATTATAATTAAATATAATAATATATATAATAATAAATATCTAATAAATGTATAATGAATATTATTATAATAAATATACATTTATAATATCTATTATAATAAATATTATTATAATATTTATTATAATAAATTTATAATAAATATTTATGATAAATTTATTATAAATGTATATTTATTATAATAAATATTATAATATTTAATTATAATAAATATACATTTATATTATAATAAATATTATAATATTTAATTATAATAAATATACATTTATATTAATATTTATAATAAATATATATTTATTTATTATAATAAATCTACATTTATTTTATACATTTATTATAATAAATAAATATTATTAATAAATGTATATTTATAATTAGAATATTTATAATTAATGAATATATTTATTAAAATATGTTTATTTATATTTATATTTATAATTAAATTTATAAATATATATTTTGAATTTATTATACCTTTAAAAATATAATATTTATAAATATATTCATATAATTATATTTATTTATAAATATATTCATTATTTATATATATATTTATATAAATTTATAAATATATATTTTAAATTTATTATACCTTTAAAAATATAATATTTATAAATATATTCATTATTTATATATATATATTTATATAAATAAATATACTTATTTAAATATATTTATAAATATAATCATATAATTATATTTATTTATAAATATATTCATTATTTATATATATATATTTATATTAATAAATATATTTATAATTATAATTATAAATAAATATAATTATATGAATATAATTTAAATTTATTTATAAATAAATATTCATGAATATAACACATTTATTATAAATATAAATTAATAAATATATATTTATAAAATGTATTGTATTTATAAATATATTTGATAAATGTATATTTATAATAATTGTATTACATTTATAAATATAATAATAAATGTATTGAAATACATTTAATAAATATACATTTATTATAAAAAATAAATTTATTAAATAAATTTATTATAATGCATTTATAAAATACACTTACTAAATACATTTATTTAATAAATGAACTATATTTATAAATATATTTAATAAATATACATTTATTATAAATACAATACATTTAATAATTGTATTTAATAAATATAATAAATTTAATAAATATACATTTATTATAAATACAATATAATATATTTAATAAATATACTTTTGTTATAAATACAATACATATAGTAAATATACATTTATTATAATACATTTATTATAATAAGTGTATTTAATAAATATAATACATTTATTAAATATACATTTATTACAAATACAATATATTTAAATAAATGTATTTGATAAATATAATATAAATTTATTATAAATACAATACATTTATTAAATATAAATATACATTTATTAAATATACATTTATTACAAACACAATATATTTAAATAAATGTATTTGATAAATATAATATAAATTTATTATAAATACAATACATTTATTAAATATAATGTATACATTTAATAAATATACATTTATTTAATAAATACAATACATTTAATAATGTATACATTTATTAAATAAATGTATAATTAATAATAAATATTATTATATATTTATTTTATTTATTTTATTATACATTTATTATAATTAAATATTTATTATAATTAATATTTACTATAATTATATAATTATTATATTTTTTGTATTTATTATATTTATATTATATTTATTAAACATTAATATGAACTAAATTGGACATCGTGTGTGTCTCAATTGAGGCCGATTCCCTTTATATATGACTCGAGACAAATAGCGTGGACATCAGAGTGAACTCAATAAGATGCACTTTGTGACTGGAAATCGGCGCGATTTCCACATTGTTTGTAGCAACCACATTTGCTCCAACACTCTAATGATCTTCATTGCTTCATGTCTCTTATACTCTTCCAGAAACTCTTCTCTAAGAAGGTCAACTATCGTGTATGCATACTCACCTTCAAATGTGACGTGTACGAGTTAACCCCGCCTCAATCTGAGGCCTGTTGTGGCGGACACAACTCCAAGTGCCTCTGTTTTGTTCAAAATGGACTTATTTTTAAGTGAGAAATCAACAACTGACATACGGGAAACCGACCAAACACCTTCGGATTGTGTTGACACTTTAGGACAACGATTCATGGGTTATATGTGACGTGTACGACTCAACCCCGCCTCAATCCGAGACACGGTGTGACCGGTATCACTCCAAGTGTATGTATTTTGTTTAAAATGGACAATATTTTACGTACATACGCCAAACCGATCTAACGGCTTCTGATTGTGTTGATACTTTTGCACAATGATCCATGACTCATGTGTGATGTGTATGAGTCAACCCTGCATTAATCCGAGGCCCAGTGTGGCCGACACCACTCACAGTGTCACTGTTTTGTTAAAAATGGACTTAATTTTAAGTGAAATCAACAACTGACATACGGCAAACCGACCAAACACATTGGGATTCTATTTAAACTTAAGGACAATGATCCATGGGTCAAATGTGACGTGTACGAGTCAACCCCGCCTCAATCAGAGGTGCGGTGTGACCGATATCACTCCAAGTGTATGTATTTAGTTTAAAATGGACAATATTTTACGTACATACGCCAAACCGATCTAACGGCTTCTGATTGCATTTATACTTTTTAACAATGATCAATGACTCATGTGTGATGTGTACGATTCAACACCGCATCAATCCGAGGCCCGGTGTGGCCGACACCACTCACAGTGCCTCTCTTTTGTTCAAAATGGACTTATTTTTAAGTGAAATCAACAACTGACATGCGGCAAACCGACCAAACGCATTTGGATTCTGTTGAAACTTAAGGACAATGATCCATGGGTCAAATTTGACGTGTAAGGGTCAACCCCGACTCAATCCGAGGCCTGGTGTGGCTGACACCACTCAAAGTGCCTCTATTTTGTTCAAAATGGATTTATTTTTAAGTGAAATCAACAACTGACGTACGGGAAACCGACCAAACGCCTTAGGATTGTGTTAACACTTTAGTACAATGATCCATGGGTCATATGTGACATGTAAGAGTCAACCCTACTTCAATACGAGATGCGGTGTGGCCGGTATCACTCCAAGTGTATGTATTTTGTTTAAAATGGACAATATTTTACATACATACACCAAACCGACCACACACATTCGGTTTCTATTGAAACTTAAGGAAAACTATCCATGAGTCAAATGTGACGTGTACGAGTCAACCCCGCCTCAATCCGAGGCCCTGTGTGGCCGACACCACTCAAAGTGCCTCTGTTTTTGTTAAAAATGTACTTAATTTTAAGTGAAATCAACAACTAACATACGAAAAACCAACCAAACGCATTCGGATTCTGTTGAAACTTTAGAACAATGATACATGGGTCAAATGTGACATGTACAAGTCAAACCCGCCTCAATCCGAGGCCCTGTGTGGCTGACACCACTGAAAGTGCCTCTGTTTTTGTTAAAAATGGACTTAATTTTAAGTGAGAAATCAACAACTGACATACGGGAAACTGACCAAACACATTTGGATTCTATTGAAACTTAAGGACAATGATCCATGGGTCAAATTTTATGTGTATGAGTCAAACCCGACTCAATCTGAGGCCCGTTGTGGTCGACACCACTCAAAGTGCCTCTGTTTTGTTCAAAATGGACTTATTTTTAAGTGAAATCAACAACTGAGATATCCACCTCACATGTAGTGTTGACCCTCACCCAAGACATGGAATGAATTTTTGAGATACACAAACATGGGGTGGATTACATGGCTTTCCTACATGGAATATATCCCACTACACGTCTTTAATGAGCCAGCTACGCAGTTTATCCCTTGTACAGATACACAGGAAGAATCACACGGGATCGACGTCATGTACTAACATAGGGCAAGGGTGCATAAGAGGACACAAGATCAAAGGGTAACACATATATGTTTTTTAACATGCCATGTAATTTCCTATTGATATGACATGTATATTCACACAGGCAGCTGAACATTGGAGTTACCCAGGGTAAAGGGACAAGGCATGTGACGCTTTAAATGACACATAATTTTATGTACCATGATTGATCTATTTGAACACTATATCAAGGACATATTTCATTAGGTTTGGCTCCCATGATCCTTCCTAGGATGGTTTTGGTATCTTTTCCTACTTACGGTAGTACGATCACTTCAGCAGGACGTCCTAGACATAGTTGGAGTCCCTCTGAAAGTCCTGGAGTGAGATCATATATCTATTTTTGAGGTCCAGGTAGAGTCATGTATCAACGCAACCAATCCTACCAGACATCGATCCTATATATAGAATGTTAATCTTGATGTCTCATTACAGTCCCCCAGTTTATGATATGTTAACTTTTTTGTATTAATATACATAATTACTAAGGGTGATGGTTGGGAGAGTTGGGATATCCTTTTTATGTATTGCAGAATGATTCAAGGAGCACGGGCTCTGCCCGATTTGTCAAAACCAAGTAGAAATCCAAGGAGAAACAATGCATAGTGGAATGTTCTAGTATTTATCTTCTGAGCTGTGTAGGAATATTTTGTGATACTATGTAATGAGGTAGTTTTTGTTTCTAGGTAGACGGTATCTAACTCATGGTAAGAACACTGTTTGGTTGGGTTGTGATCGGTTGATGACATGCTTGTGGTTGATATACTGGTTTTTGTGCAGGTCTGTGGTTGATATACTGGTTTTTGTGCAGGTCTGCTCGGCTGGCTGTACTGGTGCAGGTTTTTTATTAGCAGCAGGCAGGGATTTAACATCGCTTTTTTAGTGCTGTTAAAGGCGACATTTAACAGCACTAAAAAAGCGCTGTTAAAGGAGATATTTAACAGCGCTGTTAAAGGAAACATATAACAGCGCTTTTTTAGCGCTGTTAAAGTGACATTTAACAGCGCTAAAAAAGCGCTGTTAAAGGACCCCCCCTTTATCAGCGCTGAGCTTTATAGTGCTTTTCTAGTGCTGTTAAAGCCCGATTTTAGCGCTGTTATTGCCCGTTTTTGTAGTAGTGGGTGTTGATGAGAGAAATGGGCCTAAACAAGTGAATTTCCGAAGCATTTTCTACTTTTGGAAATAGAGAGAGGAATTGGGCGTTTAGGCCATGAGGGAGAACACCATTGGAGAAGAAAGATTTGATAAGATTGCAAACATCAAATTAGATAATGTCCCTATAATGTTGAATGAAACCATTATTGAATCCATCAGGTCCATGAGTCCTATCAAGAGTTAATCTAAATACAATGTCCTTAATTTCAAGATCAAGAGGAATGTTAAGAAGAATGGTGTTGTCATCATTATTGACCACCATTGGTATTATCTCAGGTAGGAGGTCCTTATTATTATCAGGGCCATTAAAGATTGATTCAAAGTAAGAGACAATATGATTATCAATATCATCTTCAGTTTCTAAAATGTTGTCTCCATATTTTAGAGTGGCTAGCGGACTACCAGCATTCCTAGTTCTTTGAAAAGAGTTATAGAATTTAGTGTTTCTAGAACCTTCATATAACCATTTTACATGTATTTATATTTATTTATATTTATATACGTTTATATATATCATATGGGTGTTTGTATGTATATCTAGATTTATTTATATTCATGTGTGCTTATATATATAATTACATTTAATTATATATATATATATGTGTATTTGAATTTATATTTATGTAATTTTTTTTATATTTATAGATATTTATATATGTTTATGTGTATTTATATATGTTTATATCATTATGTCGGTTTATATACATATATACACATATATTTATGTGTTTGTGTATATGTTTATATTTCTATTAATATTAATATCTTTTTTTAATTATATTTAATTATATACTTATATGCATTTATTTAAATTTAGGAATATCTCTTTATATTTATATATATTTAAAAAATAATTATATATGTTATTATATTTTTATATGTATGTATTTATAAATTATGAACAAATATATGCACACATATATATTCATTTAAATGTATTTATTAGCATGTATTGAATTATATTATAGTATGTTGTGTTATCACATGTAGGACTTGATGAAGTTGTAAAAGTTTTACTAAATAACAAAGAGGAAGGGGTTTAAATCTCAACATACACATATATAAATAATAATAATAATAATTAAATATATTTTTTAAAATATTTTCATAGAATTTGAAAATATAAAAATGTTGTTAAACATTACAAGCTATCATGAAATGATTGTAGTAGTTTTTTAAAAACATTGTGAAATAATCCCTGATAGGGGAATTGGTGATGGTTTTAAAAAACCATCGTGAATCATTTCGCGACTGTTTAAACTGCCACTAAACACCAAAAAATGTCATTAAATGGATTTTTGGCATAACAATACAATGATAAGAACAATACTAAATCAGTTTAAGTTTTTTGTCCTAACACTAATATAAGAAACCTCGAGGGGGGAGTGTGGTTGGGTCTTGGACACGTGATCTAAACATCATTATGTATCTTGTGAGAACAAGAATCACTATACACATAGATACTGAAAGGGGAAAAAATACCATCATAGAATAGGGTTAATAAAAGGGAAATCTAAAATAAGGGTAAACCCATACACTATGATGCTTTGAATTTGAAATGGGAGAAAGGATGGATTTATGGGTGCTGTAAAGATTGATGATCCTGACATCACTATGTATCTCATGATAACAAGAATCAAGCTACACATAGTTCTGGAAGGGGGGATTTTTATCTCGATAGAGGATTGGTGTAGAAAGACTAATATGAAATTGCAAACCAATGCACTAAGATGTATTCTAATATAAGTCTAGAATAGAACATGGATATTATTGAATCATCAAACACTAGAATGGTGGGAATGGGATGATTTTTTGGATGGACCTAAGACAAGATATCTACGTGTCGCTTTGTATCCTATGAGAATAAGAATCAAACCATATGTAGTTATGAGAGAGGGTTGTTTTATCCTATAGTCGGTTCATTGAAGGAAACCCACCATGAATGAGGAAGTCATACACTAGGAACTCTTACATAGACCAGTCACTTATGTGAGGGGATTATGTTATATAGAATAGATCACTCCAAGCAGTTTAGGGTCACGTGGGATACACTACTTCAAGTAGGATTGGGCCATACATAATGGAAAACTTCAAGAAGTTTATGGTCATGTAGGATGGACCATACACCATACAGTTTAAAATCATGCTGTAAGTGTTGAGTGGACCTTTGTTGCTTTATTTATGTTTTGATAATTTTACCCTCTCACTTTGTTTCATATGTTTTAAATATTTATTTTATTATATTATTCATTATCATTTCAGAATTATTATTCCATGATTACTTAGTTTTTATGATTAGAAATTGTATTAGTATGTACTAGAGAAAACCCTTACATTTGATATTTAGAAGTTCAGTGTTGGAAAGTTCAGAATTTTTGTAATGTCAAAAATCTTATGTATCAGAGGATATTACATTTTGGTCATGCATTGGAATTATGGAAATTTGGAAATGTCTAAAATATTATTCATTCTAGGAAGCTAAAGAAATATATTATGCATGGATGGAATTACATTACATATCTTTTTTATTGTAAATTTTACAAAGTCTAAAATACTATGCATGCTTGGAAGGATATAGAAATATGTTTCGCATGGATACAAATTTCTTATGTATTAAAGATTTCAAAAAATTACTATCTCAAAAATGTTATGCATTAAAAGGAAGTTGAAGAATTATATTACACACTACAACGGGTATTCCATTTAATAGCACACCAAATTTCTTTTAACAGCGTTAAAAAAGCACTATTAATTACAGCGATGATAGGGGGTCCCCTTTATCAGTGCTAATAAAGGGGGTCCATTATCCACACTAAAAAGAATTGATAAAGGACCCACTTTATCAGCACCTAAAATAGTTCTGATAAAGGATTCCTTTTATCATCCCTCGAAATAGCACTGATAAAGGCCTTACTAGCTACACTATGCTGTTAATATAACATCACACCCATCAAAACTTGAAAAAACCTCTAATTTCAAACAATTATATATACATTTAATGTGACACTATGAATACAAAAATGTCCACCCATGGTATATACAAAAAAACACAGCTATACATTTAAAATAATGTTTTATATAATTACCTATACAATTATCCAACAAACATTTAAAAACAATAATGTTTCATATTTTGATGCTCGTGATCCCCTCTCAAAAATATCCACCCATTGTATCAGTTTCCAAAAAAATCATCCCAACCTGAGGAAAATATTCTTCCTATATAAGAAAACAAATATTATGTTAGTAATACTGTAAGGAAATAAATTAAACATTAATATGAATGAATACATTAAAAAAATGTCGATATTTAATAAAAAAGACACATTAGGAGATATACCAGTCACAAAGTGCATCTTATTGAGGTGGTGTTGATTCATAAACATTAAAAATGAGTTATGGATCATTGTATTCAAATATCAAAACAATTTGAATGTGTTTGTTCGGTTTTGAGTATGTCACTTGGTCTTTTAATAAAATTAATGTCAATTTTAAATAATGACACATTTGGTGTTTTGTTGGTCACACCATGAATCTGATTATGGTGAGACTGATTCCTCTCGATCAAGAATTAGGAATGGATAATTTTCCTAAAGTACCAAAACAACCCGAATTTATTTTCTCAATTTTTAGTATGTCAGTTTTGTCTTTTAATGAAATGTCATTACAAACTGGAAACACTCATTATGATTCATACTGGTCACATCGTGCATCGTTTTGATGTGATACTGCTTCATACACATCAAAAATTACATATGAATCATTTTTATAAGTTATCAAGACAATCAGAGAGTGTTTTCTTAGTTTTTAGTGAGTGACACGTTTTAAACTAAAATTTCAATTTTAAACTGATAACGAACACTTTTAGTCATACCGATCACACCGTACATCGGATTGAAGTGATATTGACTCCTACACATCAAAAATGACTCATGGATAATTTTCCAAAAGTATCAAAAAAATATGAATACTTTTTCTCAGTTTTAAGCATGTCATTTGTTTTTTTACTTAAATTAATAGAAATTTTAAATAAAAAGAGACACATTGAGTTATACCAGTCACACCGTATGTTGTTTTTAGGTGAGGCTAATTCCTACAAATCAAGAATCACTAATATATTTTTTTCCTAAAATATAAAAAACAATCCAAATGGGTTTACTCAGTTTTCAGTATGTTTCTTGTTGTTTTTACTTAAATTAATTTAAATTTCAAATAAAAAGAGACACTTTCAGTTATACCAGCCACATTGTGTGTCGTATTAAGGTGTTCCTAATTCCTAAATGTCACAAATGTCCAATAGATCATTTTAATAAAATATAAAAACAATTCAAATGTGTTTTCCCAATATTTAGTATGTCACATTATTACTTAAATTAATGTCAATTTTAAATAAAATAGACACTTTTAGTTATATCATCCACACCATATGTCATATTGAGTTACGACTAATTCCTACATATTAAAAATGACTAATAGATAATTTTACTAAAATATCAAAACAATTAGGATGCGTTTTCTTGGTTTTTAGTATGCAAGTTCTTTTTTTACTAAAATGTCATTTCAAACTAGAAACACGCATTATGAATCAAACCGTCCATATTGTGCATCGGTTTGATGTGAGACTGCTTCATACACATCAAAAATGAATTATGAATCACTTTCCTAAATTATCAAGACAATCAGAGTAGGTTTTCTTGGTTTTCAGTGAGTGACACATTTCAAACTGAAATGTCATTTTAAGCTGATAAAAGACACTTTTAGTCATACTAGTCACACCGTGCATCATATTGAGGTGTTATTTAATCCTAAACATAAATAATTACTCATGGATCATTTTACTAATATATAAAAATAGTTTGAATGTGTTTTCTCAGTTTTCAGTATGTCATTTTTTTGACTTAAATTAATGTCAATTTTAATTAAAAAGAGACACTTTGGGTTATGCGAGACACACTAAACATCTTATTGAGATGAAGAAGATTACTAAACATAAAAAATGACTAATATATCACTTTCATAAATTATCAAAACAATAAGAATGTGTTTTCTTGGTTTTCAATACATCACTTGTTGTTTTTTCTTAAATTAATGTCAACTTTAGATAAAAATAGTCACTTTGATTTATAATGGCCACAACATGTGTCTTATTGAGGTAAATATAATTCCTACACAACAAATTGGACCTATAGATTATTTTACTACAATATAAAAACAATCAGAATATGTTTGCTCAGTTATCAGTATGCCAATTGTGTTTTTTTACTAAAATGTAATTTCAAACTGGAAACACGCATTATGAGTCATACCAGTCATATCATGCATCAGTTTTACATGAGTCTACTTCATATGCATACAAAATTACTTATGAATCACTTTACAAAATTATCAAGACAATCAGAGTGCATTTTTTAGGTTTTCAGTGAGTGACCCATTTTGAACTAAAATGTCAATTTTAAACTGATAATAGAATCTTTTAGTGATTATAGTCACACCGTGTATCATATTGAGGTGTGGTTTATTCTTACATATCAAAAATGACTCATGGATCATTTTCCTAAATTATCAAAATAACCTGATTTCGTTTTATTGGTTTTCCGTATGTCACATGTTATTTTTTCTGAATTTAATGTCAATTTACTATAAAAATACATACTTAAAGTCATATCGGTCACACCATGCATCATATTGAGGTGAGGTTGACTCTTACACATCAAAAATGACTCATGGATCATTGTAAAAAAATATCAAAACAATATGAATGAATTTCCTATAGCAACACAGTAATTTCTTACATTACTAATATATCATTTTAAAGATAAGAAACATAATAGTATTACACATAGAGGATCCAAAGGTTTAGTGTCTTGGGAAAACTAGGACCATACATAAAAATTACAACATAATGCATAAAAATTTATTTAATTCCTTCTTCTCTAGCCTCTTATTGGCACTTGACCCCTCCTTAGTACATGTATTCACCTGAGGATATACATCAAAAGGGGTGAGCTAAAAGCCCAGTAAGAGGATATATAAGCACAATATAACAATGGGTGATCATAACCATAACACAGGCAAAGGATCATGAACATGAGAGGAAACATTAATAAGAGACTTGAAATGTGGCAATGCATAAAAATGAAACATCATGTCTTAGTGGTTAACTACCACACATACTTGTGAACAAAGATTGAATCTTGTTCACACATAATTTCACATTAACTCATGAGATTCATCACTTTACCCAATGCATTGGAGTGCTGTATAATTCCGGGCTCCCCCGTCATATTAAAACATTCATATTGCGCTATATAATTCTGGGCGCACCCGTCACATTATAACATTATCATTTATCCTGCTTGTCACAATGAACATATATCAATAATGAACATAACTAACCCACGAAAAGGAATGGGTTTCATCTCAAAATAACAAATTCGTAAACATTCGGTTCCCAAGAGAAAGAGGGAATAACATACATGTTACAAGAACCATCAACCTTGACTGAGAAGTAAAAGGTGTGTTCTTAAAAAGAACAGTTCTTTTGGAAAAACATTTGTTTGACATAAACACCAGTGATAAAAATTTATATCCCAGAAAAGGAAATAAAATTATGAACAAATGATTTTTATGGAGTAACCATATAAAAGAGTGAAAGAGGGAGAAACCGAAGAAAGAAAGTTGGGTTTGAGATTTTCCCCTTACCTTATATACGAATGCTTTCTTCACATTAATGTCATGTATAACCACATTAGATTCATTAATTATCAATTATAGAAACTTTTGTACATTAATATTTTTCATTATGGTTTCATTAAGTTATTTTATGTGCCTTTGGATGAGTTATAGAGTTTAAAAACATTGTTTAGGAATGTTTGTTTTTATCGTTTTTCTTGAGCAGTTCACTTGTATTCATAAATTGATGTTTAGCTAGAACATGGATAAACGTACAGAACTGATATTTCATGTTATTAATGATATTAGATAATATTAAATGATCTTATAATTAATTATATTATATACAATGTGGATGAATCATTAGATAATAAATAAATGATGATTTCTTGGGTTAATTTAGGCGGGTTTTTGACCACAACAAACTTATTTTGTTTACTCATTTAGTAATATATACATAAGTTAGTTCCATAACATAAAATAGTAAATAATACATATATAATATTCTGGTTCAACCATAAAAATGTCTTCATGACTAGATCTGAAGGTAGGAATGGAAAAAGAAAACATGTCATTCTTGAAGGTGATAGATTAACACCTCACGAACAATGTTTTATTTTATAAAATAAAAGGAATAGGATAAGGGGTTAAGATGGTATAATATTCCATTAGTATCATAACATTCCATTATATGTATTATAATAGAGTTACCATACCATTTGGATGAAGATAGGTGGGGGGAGAATAAGAAAAGAACTTAAAATTGAAAGAAAATTAAAGGAAAAGAGGGAGAGAAAATACCTCTTGAATCCTTCTCTTGAGATCCTCCTTAAGGAAGCTAGGCTGGGTCTTTTTATGAGACTAAAAGATCTTGGACGTGGGAGAGGGGCTAGGTAAGATTCATAGGCATAGTTTAGATAGGTCTTCAAGCTTGAGAGGTGTGAGGAAATGAGGGTGTGAAGGGTGGTATTTATAGTGGAGGGGATAGGGTTTTCCTTAATATTTAATTCATTAGTTTATTAATTTCCCCTAAGACAAGGAATAGTGAGTCTTACTTGACCAAGAATAGTAAATAGTGCATGTGAGTTTGATATTTGGGTGCTTACATCACTTGTGATGTCAGGAAAAGTGGGTTTAAATTATAATGTATTTATACGGTAAATTAATTTATTTTACCATTCACAAAAAATTCATGTATTACAGAAAAATCCCAAAAATCCACCCTAAACATTTTTCGATGTGTAGAATCCAAAAATGAATTCCATTTTTCAAAAATAATTTTCTAAATGTTATTATTTTAGTATTTAATTAAAATCATAATTTATTATGAAAAACCAGTTTTAAAACATTCATTTACTTATTCTAAAATATAGGTTTATCATACTTTCAACTTGAATATTATTTATATATTATCATAGGTAAGGTTACTATTCATTAGGGTATATCACTATTCATAAGGGTATGTTACGATTCATAAGGGTAGGTTAATATTTACCAAAAATTGAGTTTTTTCTTATTGGACTCCAAATAACTTACTGATTACAACCGTGTATGTCAGATTTTTGAAATTCCAAACACTGAAGTGACAAACTTATGTTTAATGGTCACTTAGCACTTAGTAGTTCATTATGTTGTGTTTTCATGTGATTTTATGACATATTTATAAGAAGAGAATTTCCATTGAAAAACATTGGGTCGTTACATTCTTCCCCCCATATGAAATTTTGCCCTCAAAATTTCACTTTACACAAACAGGTGAGGGTATTTCTCCTTCATCACCTCTTATAGTTCCCAAGTAGCTTATTAAAACTTATGGTTCCTCCACAACACTTTGACAAAGTGGGTTGTCTTGTTGCATAGAACCTTATCTCTCTAGTTTAGAATCTCTACTGGCTGCTCCTCATAGGAGAGATCATCTTCCTATTGTACCACCTATGAGTTCAGTACATGTGAGGGATCAAGTATGTACTTCCTCAGGAGTGATACGTGAAACACATCATGTACTTGAGCCATATTCGGTGGAAGTGAAAGTCCATAGGCTACAACTCCCATGCGGTAAAGGATCTCAAAGGGGCCAATCACCACGGGAAAAATCACTATTTGCGACAGGTTATTTGCGACGGGAATAAATCTCATCGCAAATAACCCGTCCAGTAAGCTATTTGCGATAGGGGTATTTCCCCATCACAAATAACCAATTATTTGTGATGGGTTTTCGTCTCCTATCGCAAATAGTTTGGCGCGACTTGCGTGCCAAACCACGCGAAGATTATTTGCTACGGGGAGATGTCTCCTGTCGCAAATAGTTTGGCGCGACTTGCGCGCCAATCCGCGCAAGATTATTTGCGACGGGTCCCGTCGCAAATACCCGGCAGCGGTTAATAGCTTTTTGCGACGGGATGTCGCCCCATTGCAAATAGATATAATTAGTAATAATTAGTATTAATTAGTATTAATTAGATATAATTATTAATAATTTGTAAGAATTAGTAATAATTAGTAATAATTAAATACATTTAGATATAATTAGTAATAATTTGATATAATTAGTAATAATTAGATATAATTAGAAATAAGTAGAAATAATTAGTAATAATTAGATATAATTAATAATAATTAGGTATAATTAGTAAGAATTAGATATAATTAGATACAATTAAATATAATTAGATACAATTAGATATAATTAGATACAATTAGATACAATTAGATACAATTAGATATAATTAGATACAATTAGATATAATTAGACACAATTAGATATAATTAGTAACAATTAGATATACTTATAATAATTAGATATAATTAGTAATAATTAGATATAATTAGTAATAATTAGATATAATTAGTAATAATTAGATATAATTAGTAATAATTAGATATAATTAGTAATAATTAGATATTATTAGTAATAATTAGGTATAATTAGTAATAATTAGAAATAATTAGATATAATTAGTAATAATTAGATATAATGTAGAGACCCGAAACATGACGTACATAGACATTACATTACTTTTGCAGAATACTTAGTACATAACAAAAACACACACATAAGGTCTGTAATAGTTTAGTGTCTTTGGAAACTCGGAATATAATCTTCTAATCATGGTGAAAGATCTTCAACATCTCCCATAAAGATCTTCCTTTTTTTTATACCTAAAAACTTTCTTTATATCCTGGGGAAAAGAAAACATAAAAGGGTGAGCTCAAATTCTCAGTAAGGGTAAAAAAGAAATATCAATCACATCATATTCATAAGAACATAACATTTTGGAAATCTTAACCTGCAAAATAGAGCATAATTTCATAACATTGGATAAATCATAGTAGTGAAATGAAATCCCAATATTCATATCTTAAAACATGAAACTTTGTGGCATACACACATAATCATAGAGAATCATTTCTTGTTAGTCAATACTCATTGCCAAGACTATCTTAGTGGACAAAGTCCATTTCTGAACCGAGTTCACTCCTCATTTCAGTCCTATTTCACTGAACCGGTTTAACCTGCCATTCCAGCCATGTTTATCTCATGAGATATAAAATCTTTACCCAATGCATTGGAGGGAGATATAGTTCCCACCCATCTCATAATGATACCATTCTTATGTGTGTCACAAAATCATAAATCATATATCATTGCATAATCCATGTAACAAAAATGGGATTCTTAAACATCATGACATCATAAAAAAATTCATATAAGATAAAGGAATTCATAAAAATAATTCCATCACAACATAATCAAATAAATGTAATAATAGGGATGAAAAAAGAACCCTTTATTATCTTTGATAGAAAATAATTTTGATAAAACACTTGAACTCCATTCTTGAGGAAAATATCCTTTATACTTCAAAAACAATTTTCCTTTCTTAACATGTCATACAATTATAAACTAAAAGAAGTTGATTAAAAATAAACTTGATAACTTGTAAAGTAAGCTTCTTGGAAATAATGTTTTAAAAATCCATTCATGCCGTATATGTTAAAAAAAATTCTTCTTGTACTTTTTTCCGAAAAGTAAAAAAGTACCTCTTATGAAAAACGACAAAATATTCCTTTCATATCTTTTACTAAAAACTCACCGAAGGGTAAAATTGGATTTAAACAATTGTAGGTGGATGGAAACAATATTAAATATTGAGGAAACATGGATGTGGATGATAAAATATACCCCAGTAAATACCAAAGTATAAACAATCTCGGATAAAATGAGATTGTGATATTTTCCCTTACCTTAGGTCCGATTTTTTTCGTAAGTGTCCGAACCTCCTGTATAATGATTTAAATAATTTCATTGACTTATTCTAGAATCATAATCATTGTTATGATATCATATATGGTTCACTTATGACTTTATTTTACCCGTTCTTTTGTAAATTCCATGTTAAAGAGCGTTTTGGGTAAAATCGTTTCATTTGTCGTCCGTGTTTTGACTTGTAATTATTCATATGATTACTTAGATCATGATTACTTAATTAAAGAATATAAAACATGATTTATATATAATATATATTCAGAATATACTTATATATAATAGATCAGTTAATGGAAATAAATACACCGTTCATGGAGACGGTAGGCCGTACGTACGCATGAACGCTATTTTCGTTTCCTTATTTTGTTGAATGGAATTAAGTAGATGACATAAATATACATACACATAAATACAGTATCATTATTATGTCATATATTTCATGATTACTTATTATATATACTTTATAATCATTCATGAATGGTTAACGTGGAGAATGAATCTCATCGCGTCGTGGAGATGGTAGTCCGTACGTACGCACGAGCGATGATATCGTTCTCATGATCGTGGAATTGTATTGAAGTGTATGTATACTATTTAAGAATCAATACCACTTTACAATAATCATATATAGATTTTATGTACACCATTATACCCATCCAAGTAAGGTGGTGGTGGAAAATAGATTACCCCACGACGTGGAGACAGTATTCCGTACGTACGCACGCGCGGTGATTTCGTTTTCCGTAGGATGGATAGATGGTGATATAAGTTTGTTTCATAATTATAATAACATATAAGTATATGAGTGATACAGATGTTATTACTTCATAATGAAACAACCTAAGAAGAAGAAGTGGAAGAAGGAATAAAGTTGAAAGAATCGGTAACGGACATTACTCTTCTTTGAAGCGCCTCTTTGAGATCTCCTTTTAGGGCACTAAAATTGGTCTTTGAGGAAGACCAGAACCTCTAGGATGTTTCTATGGAAGTGGAGAATGGAATTTGTCAGGGTTGGCCGAGCTTGAAGGCTCAAAGTGGTGTGAGGAAGAGAGGGAGGAGGTGCCCTTTTATAAGGGAGGAGAGGGGCTCCTTTGGAAAAAACTAAAAATATTATTTTATTATAAAGACAAATTCGGTTTTAAATAGCTCCAAATTGATTTATTTATAATATAAGGTGGGGATGGGTCTAAAACCTCTCATCAAATAGAATTTAGACAAGTTTAGGTTCCTATTTTAATCTTATCATTTAGATTTAACATTAAGTAAAATAATTTTACTTTTACCGTGTCTTCTTGTGTTCTTATACTATAATGTTAATAAACTTACTATAAGCAGCCAAACGAACCCCAAGTTGTGTATTATTAATATATATAACCTTATATAAGTCATTTGGCCTAACCTTAGATTTTTAGGAATAAAATAACAATTACTAATATAATATTTGTTTTAAAAACTATTTTATGTCAATTTTGACACTATTTAGTAATTGATTTTTCTGAAAATCATAACAGAATGATTAGATCGAAAAAAGTTAATTAAATCAATAATAACATGTCATACTAACCTATAAAATTAGTGGAATTCATAAAAAGGCTCAAATTATATTTATTTGGGTATTTATAATATCAATTATTCTAATTGTTCACTATTATGGTAATTACTGCATCATCATTGTGTCATAAATAAATTAATTTATTTAATTTCTAAAAATTATAAATAAAATATAATTATGTAGGAAAGATTATTATCTTTCTAATGAATATTTAAAATCGAATTTTTCTTATGTATAACCCTATATTAAAAATTTTGTAGTAAATAAACTTTGATTTTAACTCTTTTAACTCTTCTTTGAATTAAATAATAATAAATGTCCTAATCTAATCCAAGTGAGCCTAAATGGTCATATTTTATTCCTAAGGTTTTTTTTGGTCGAATTAAATTTATCCAATAGAATGAGGACATTTTTTAGGGTAATAATAATAACATTTTTACCATTAATTACCCTATTTACTTTTAACCGTGGTAAAAAAAGTAAAAAGTTACTATTCACCAAAAATTATTTTCATCTCATTGAACCACATTTTACTTACTGACATCAATCGTGTCTCTCGGATTTTTGAAATTCCAATCACAGAAGCGGTAAAATTAAGTTTTATGAAAAATTCATTTTTTTTAACTACCACTTAGTGGTTTCACTATTCATCAAAAAATGAAAGTTTCTAGAAAAATACCAAAAATTAGGCCTAAGCTATATTTGATATTATGAATTCAAAAATGATGTATATTTTATCAAATTAAAAACATATCAGTTGCATTATTTAATATAAAAATTAATTCCCGTCGTCAAAACAAATAGCGTGTTCTTAAGAGATAATAACTATCAAAAGATTGACATTTGTTTATGTCTTGTTTAAATGTAAAATTACATCCAATGACCAACATTGTATTAAATTGTAAAAATATTTTCTAAATATACTTTAAAACCACTCAAATTAATAATTTATCACTATTAATTATTTCGATTAAAAAGGTTGTTTTTAATTAAAATTTAGTAATTTTCACTATTCATCAGAAAATGAAAGTTATCCGAAAAGTACCAAAATTTCACCCTAAGCTAATTTCGATATTCTGAATCCAAAAATGAAGTCCATTTTGAAAAATAAAATTTACAAAATTTCAAAAAGTGGTTATTACTATTCATAATGGCTAGTTTTAATAATATTTTAATAGCATATCATTGTTTAGCGAAACTTGGTATTGCGTACAACACACGCAATCGCGGAAGGTCGTGCTTGCGTGTAATGCAAGTCAAGTCAAGGATGCATGTTGTGAAAGCTTCTTTTGGTGTAGTTTACAACACAAGACATTAATGAAATTAAAAAGAATATTTTTCATAAAATCTCGGCGTGTTACATTCTACCCCCTTAAAATGAATTTCGCCCTCAAAATTCGTCGGGGTTATAAATGGTTTACTACTCGAAAGTTTGTTTAATAGAAACCCACATCGTAAAAAGGAATACCAAAACATGGCTTTAAAAACTAAAGTATGAAATGTAACGGTTACCCAAATTAACTCATCACTGGGTTTCCACGTAGGAGATCATAGATGAAAATATGGATATGGAAGAAAAATCTAACCATCAAGTTCTGATGGAGAGTGGTAGAGAACATGGATATGGAAAAGCCAACAATCACAAAGCCATAGATTTGTGATGATCTAAGGTACCATCTGATTCATCAGATATAAGAGCACAAGGACAACATTTTTGGTTTTCAAGATCATTTCCCTAAAGTTGATGAAATTGGAATTAGAAGAAATACTTTCATTATTTTTGTATAGTCTCACCGTTGGTAGTTATTTGGACAATTTCCACTTCATATCTTAAAGAAATGAAGTTGAATTTTTCATTCGTGATGTGTTAGCAGATCATGTGATAGAATGGTGGGTCATTTCATCTGTCTCAAACAAAAGGTTAGAAAAGTTATCAAAAAATACATAAGTCTATATATAGTGAGATTAATGATATATGGTTCCGAAAATGGACTTATACTTCATATATAATACTACTTAATATAATAAAACTAGTTTCTACTAAACAGGGACTTCCTGTAGGCCAGTGGTAGGCGATAAAGGCCAGTCGCACTTCGGTTGTGGGTTCGATTCCCACGGCCTTGTCCGACGCGATGGGCTGTCGCCCATCCTGCAGGTTGTCCTTTTTCTAAAACTATATTACTATAGCATCCCATAAATAATATCGAAAAAACTCCTATCCTTAAACAATAATAACTTATGTCCAACATAATCCATTCCAATCTTTAGGCTTATCCAAAATAATGCTGTCTAATCTCATATTATAGTGAAAACTATTACCAAAGAGTTCATACAACTAGCATGTTAGTACAATTGTTGATCCCCATATATCATGAGATATGTATTGTTGGTCACATTCCAAACATTCGAAGGCCTTGATCATGTATTCTCTTGAAAAATGAATACCCATTAAATCTTAGTGAAAACATGAGTGCTGTCAAAAGTTAACTCTTTTCACATACCAAAACCTCGAACCATGATATAACTATTTCATTATATCAGTCATGAGCTCATGAATACGGTCAAACATTTCATTTTATCGTTTTCCCTTCATTATGCGCATATAATCTTTTTTCCAATAATATCTCAATCACTTTCCATGGTTACCAGTACCATAAAATTATTGAAAACCACAATAGACCAATACATAAATATTTCAATATTCCACGATACTATATACAACATTATTTTGGAATCCCATTACAAAAACACTTAATCATTCCACCACATCGTTGTCATATTCAACATCGCCAATGGTGATTGCATGTAACTTCCCTTTGTCCTTTGCCTTAAGTGGTTTCTCATGTTGATCATCACTAACCCTTGGATTAGGGAATTTATTAGCATAATGCCCCATTTCCTTGAACTTGAAGCATTGAAGTGTAATAGGTTCATTTTGTGTATCCCTTCCTTTGTTTGCATCATTAGACAACTTCTTCCCATCATTGTGACATTCAAATGATCGATGAACTTCCTTTTCACATTTGAAATATTTACTTGTCCCTTTAAGACAATCTCCACCATGCTTCTTTCCACACTTTGAGCATAAATAAACATTTATATTCTTTTCACCATTATTATGAGATTTCTCCTTGAACTCCATCTTTCATTTCTTGTCAAAACTATGAGATGGATAAGTAAAACCAACTTCCATTTCTACCTTGATAGCACAACTCACAATTTCTTCATATCTACTGAAGTCTCTTATAGCTAATGCCCTTCGAAGATTTGGTTTTAAGCCACTGAAGAATCAATCAACTTTACTTTCAGGTTGGATAATAAATCCAGATGCATACCTTGCAAGCCTTGTAAAATTCGCTTCGTATATACCAACAGATTCATCATCCTTTTGCTTTAGTTCAAGAAACTCCTTCTCCATCATTGTTCGAAGAATACGAGGGAAGTGCTTATTGAAAACTAAGTTTTTGAACTCGTCCCATTCCATGGACTCAATTTCATCTCTTTGCCTCGTATTCTTGATAAGATTCCACCATTGATCAGCTTCACCTTCCAAACGATATACTGCTAAGATGACTTTATCATGTTCAGAACATTGAAGAACTGAAAATATCTTTTCAGTGGTACTGATCCATTGTTCAGCAACAAGTGGACTAGAAGACCCACTGAAAGAAGGTAGACGTTGCCTCATGAAGGACTCAATAGAATATTGTTCCCTTCTTTGCTCATTTGGAAGTCCAGAATGATTCATAGCTTGTGTAAGTATAATAATAATATTTTTCACTCCATCTCCCATAACATTTGTTTATTCAGGAGGACAATCATTGCATTGTCCATTGCATTGATCAACACGGTTCCTTCGGGTTCTAGCCATAGTCTAAAACCCAAAAAGAATAGTTTGAGAGGCAAAAATCATGCTAGGGAAAACAACATAATAAAGGGGGAGTACCTTCAATATCTAACATCTTAGGTTTAATTCTAAGATAGTTACCATAATTATAGGACTATAAACTATACTTATACTTAACCTTAGGGACATCCCTAGACTTACTATAGAAATATCTCTAGGGATCTCACTAAAGTTCTTGCATCCTAGTTTCCAAAGGTTGACTAAACCTTTCCTCTGACACCAACTGTAGAGACCCAAAACTTGACGTACATGGACATTGCATTACTTTTGCGGAATACTTAGTACATAACAAAAACACACACACAAGGACCGTAATAGTTTACTGTCTTTGGAAACTGGGAATATAATCTTCTAATCATGGTGAAAGATCTTCAACATCTCCCATAAAGATCTTCCTTTTTTTTATACCTAATACCTTTCTTTATATCCTGGGGAAAAGAAAACATAAAAGGGTGAGTTCAAATGCTCAGTAAGGGTAAAAAAAAGAAATATCAATCACATCATATTCATAAGAACATAACATTTTGGAAATCTTAACCTGCAAAAGAGAGCATAATTTCATAACATGGGATATATCATAGTAGTGAAATGAAATCCCAATAATCATAACTTAAAACATGAAACTTTGTGTCATACACACATAATCATAGATAATAATTTCTTGTTAGTCAAGACTCATTGCCAAGACTATCTTAGTGGACAAAGTCCATTTCTGAACCGAGTTCACTCCTCGTTTCAGTCCTGTTTCACTGAACCGGTTTAACCTGCCGTTCCAGCCATGTCTATCTCATGAGATATAAAATCTTTACCCAATGCATTGGAGGGAGATATAGGTCCCACCCATCTCATAATTATATCATTCTTATGTGTTCCACAAAATCATAAATCATATATCATTGCATAATCCATGTAATAAAAATGGGATTCTTAAACATCATGACATCATAAAACAATTCATATAAGATAAAGGAATTCATAAAAATAATTCCATCACAACATAATCAAATAAATGTAATAATAGGGACAAAAACAAAACCCTTTATTATCTTAGATGGAAAATAATTTTGATAAAACACTTGAACTCCATTCTTAAGGAAAATATCCTTTCTACTTCAAAAATACTTTTCCTTTCTTAACATGTCATACAATTATAAACTAAAAGAAGTTGATTAAAAATAAACTTGATAACTTGTAAAGGAAGTTTCTTGGAAATAATGCTTTAAAAATCCATTCATGCCGTATAAGTTAAAAAAAACATTCTTCTCGTACTTTTGTCGGAAAAGTCAAAAAGTACCTCGTATGAAAAACGACAAAATATTCCTTTCATATCTTTTACTAAAAAATCACCGAAGGGTAAAATTGGATTTAAACAATTGTAGGTGGATGTAATAAATATTAAATATTGAGGAAATATGGATGTGGATGATAAAATACACCCCAGTAAATACCAAAGTATAAACAATCTCGGATAAAATGAGATTGTGATATTTTCCCTTACCTTAGGCCCGATTTGCTTCGTAACTGTCCGAACCTCTTGTATAATGATTTAAATAATGTAATTGACTTATTCCAGAATCATAATCATTGTTATGATATCATATATGGTTCAATTATGACTTTATTTTACCCGTTCTTTTGTAAATTCCATGTTAAAGAGCGTTTTGGGTAAAATCGTTTCATTTGTCATCCGTGTTTTGACTTGTAATTATTCATATGATTACTTAGATCCTGATTACTTAATTCCAGAATACAAAACATGATTTATATATAATATATATTCAGAATATACTTATATATAATAGATCAGTAAATGGAAAGAAATACACCGTTCATGGAGACGGTAGGCCGTACGTATGCATGAACGCTGTTTTCATTTCCTTATTGTGTTGAATGGAATTAAGTAGATGACATAAATATATATACACATAAATCCAGTATCTTTATTATGTAATATACTTCATGATTACTTATTATATATACTTTATAATCATTCATGAATGGTTAACGTGGAGAATGAATCTCATCGCGTCGTGGAGACGGTAGTCCGTATGTACGCACGAGCGATGATATCATTCTCATGATCATGGAATTGTATTTAAGTGTATGTATACTATTTTAGAATCAATATCAATTTAAAATAATCATATATAGTTATTATGTACACCATTATACCCATCCAAGTAAGGTGGTGGTGGAAAATAGATTACACCACGGCGTGGAGACGGTATTCCGTACATACGCACGGGCGGTGATTTCATTTTCCGTAGGATGGATAGATAGTGAAATAGGGTTGTTTCATAATTATAATAACATATCATTATATTATTGATACTTATGTTATTACTTCATAATGAAACAACCTAAGAAGAAGAAGTGAAAGAATAAATAAAGTGGAAAGAATCGGTAACGGACATTACCTCTTCTTTGAAGCGCCTCTTTGAGATCTCCTTTTAGGGCACTAAAATTGGTCTTTGAGGAAGACCAGAACCTATAGGATGTTTCTATGGAATTTGAGAATGGAATTTGTCAGGGTTTGGTTGAGCTTGAAGGCTCAAAGTGGTGTGAGGAAGAGAGGGAGGAGGTGCCCTTTTATAAGGGAGGAGAGGGGCTCCTTTGGAGAAAACTAAAAATATTATTTTATTATAAAGAAAACTTCGGTTTTAAATAGATCCCAATTGATTTATTTCAAAGATAAGGTGGGGATGGGTCGTAATAATCTCATCCAATAGAATTTAGAAAAGTTTAGGTTCGTATTTTAACCTTATCATTTAGATTTAACATTAAGTAAAATAATTTTACTTTTACCGTGTCTTCTTGTGTTCTTATACTATAAGGTTAATAAACTTACTATAAGCAAACAAAAGAACCCCAAGTTGTTTATTATTAATATATATAACCTTATCTAAGTCATTTGGCCGAACCTTAGATTTTTAGGAATAAAATAACAATTACTAATATAATATTTGTTTTAAAAACTATTTTATGTCAATTTTGACACTATTTAGTAATTGATTTTTGTGAAAATCATAACAGAATGATTAGTTCGAACAAAGTTAATTAAATCAATACTAACATGTCATATTAACCTATAAAATTAGTGTAATTCATAAAAGGCTCAAATTATATTTATTTGGGTATTTATAATATCAATTATTCTAATTTTTCACTATTATGGTAATTACTGCATCATTATTGTGTCATAAATAAATTAATTAATTTAATGTCTAAAAATTATAAATAAAATATCATTATATAGGAAATCTTATTATATTTATAATTTATATTTACAATCGAATTTATCTTATGTATAACCCTATATTAAAAATGTTGTAGTAAATAAACTTTGATTTTAACTCTTTTAACTCTTCTTTGAATTAAATAATAATAAATGTCCTAATCTAATCCAAGTGGGCCTAAATGGTCATATTTTATTCCTAAGGTTGTTTTTGGTCGAATTACACTTATCCAATAGAATTAGGACATGTGTTAGGGTAATAATAATATCATTTTACCCTTAATTACCCTATTTACTTTTAACCGTGGAAAAAACAAAATAAAAAGTTACTATTCACCAAAAATTATTTTCATCTCATTGAACCACATTTTACTTACTGACATCAACCGTGTCTCTCGGATTTTTTAAATTCCACTCACAGAAGCGGTAAAATTAAGTTTTATGAAAAATTCATTTTTTTAACTACCAATTAGTAGTTTCACTATTCCTCAAAAAATGAAAGTTTCCAGAAAAATACCAAAAATTAGGCCTAAGCTATATTTGATATTATGAATTCAAAAATGATGTATATTTTACCAAATTCAAAACATATCAGTTGCATTAATTAATTTAAAAATTAATTCCCGTCGTCAAAACAAATAGCGTGTTCTTAAGAGATAATAACTATCAAAAGATTGACATTTGTTTATGTCTGGTTTAAATGTGAAATTACATCCAATGACCAACATTTTATTAAATTGTAAAAATATATTATAAATATACTTTAAAACCACTCAAATTAATAATTTATCACTATTAATTATTTCGATTAAAAAAGTTGTTTTTAATTAAAATTTAGTAATTCTCACTATTCATCAGAAAATGAAAGTTATCCGAAAATTACCAAAATTTCACCCTAAGCTAAGTTCGATATTCCGAATCCAAAAATGAAGTCCATTTTGAAAAATAAAATTTACAAAATTTCAAAAAGTGGTTATTACTATTCATAACGGCTAGTTTTAATAATATTTTAATAGCATATCATTGTTTTGCAAAACTCGGTATTGCGTACAACACACGCTATCGCGGAAGGTCGCGCTTGCGTGTAATGCAAGTCAAGTCAAGGATGCATGTTGTTCAAGCTTCTTTTGGTGTAGCGTACAACACAAGACATTAATGAAATTAAAAAGAATATTTTTCATAAAATCTCAGGGTGTTACATATAATTAGTAATAATTAGATATAATTAGTAATAAATAGATATAATTAGTAATAATTAGATATGCTTGTTTGATCACAGTCACGACCCCATCCCACCAAAGATGCCCCTCTTGAGCAGGAAATGGCGAGAGGGAGATAATGACCCCCGAGTCCCGCCTCTAGTAGGCCCCAGGGTGGAGACTAGCACCAAGGGTATGAGTTTTCACAAACATGGGAGGCATTACCCTTTTTATTATTTAAGATTGGGAAATAGGACAAGTCAACCACCAAAAAGGAAAAGAACAAGTGTATATAAATAAACCCAAACCAATCCCACATGCATGTTTAAATAGTTCTGAAACAAGGTACAAGTAAAAGAAAGCTCAAAATTAGAATACCAAAAGAAACAAGTGTACATCAACTGCAACGACTCCAACTATCCCGACTAGTAGGGTCCCGCACGACCCTTGTAGTCCTCCTGGAAACCTGAAAGTAAATGTAGGGTGAGCATACAAGTATACTCAGTAGGGAAACCTAAAGCTCTCGTGCACAAGTGGGGAGACATCCTAATGTCCTGTGAGAACAAAATAAGAAACCTAGCAGGGAAATATATCCACCCAACCTCACCATCCACACTCACCAAAAACACAATAACAACAGGTAGTAATAGTATAAGAAAAAGAGTATTGGGTACCCCACACCATTCCCCATTAGTTAGCTGCTCTTCCTAACGGCGAACGTCCTGACGCTGCCACACTCTCCCCGCCCGCACACACCTGGGCCTCACAAACCACACATCCCGCCCACACACACCTGGGCCTCACAACCACATATCCCGCCCGCACACAACTGAGCCTCACAACCACGTATCCCGCCCGCACACACCTGGGCCTCACAGCCATGTATCCCGCCCGCACACACCTGGGCCTCATCCCGAAGATTCTTGGGAAACAGTAAAACCTGCCCGTAGAGTATTGGGCTAAAACCACCCCAATCAAAACCTACCTGAAGGGTCTTAGGTGTAAGGTCGCCTCAAGCCATCACAACCTAGGGAAGAAGGAGCAGGAAGGAGCTAGTAACTAAGGGGAAAACATCCTCTCCCATGAAATGGGAGTGTTCGGCACTAAGTGCTCAACATGGGTGGGGTGAGATAAAACACAAAAGATATAGATACATATATGTATACCAAACCCACAACCCAACCTATGGCTTCTAAATAGAGAAACTGAGCATGTGCCTCGGCACTGATACTACGAAGCATGCATACAACAAACAACCCCAACACCATTTAGGTTTTCATGTTTCAGCAGAATTAGTTTATTTAGTTCCTTATCTACTGGGAAACCAACCACAACCAATCATATCAATCGTTCGTGAAACATATCCCTACCATCCACAAATCATGTTAGGAAAACACAAGCATCACAACAAGTCCCTTCTTATTAACCAACCGACCCATTTATTATTAATCTCGTTCCATTACCATGACCTACCATCCATTAACTCTTCCACTTTTTATTTATTATTCACAACCCATAGCTCATTCACATTCAAACTCATCCCTGAAGCCCTGCTGTGAACCACTATAACCACAATAACACCGATACCCATACATCATTATCCCTCTAATACCATTTATTGCAGCCCCACTGCCCATCACCAACATAACATTCACACCAACCCACATCCAAGCCAACCGCATCCCACTGCTCACCCAATCCACAACAACCCACAAAACACCCCCTTCACATGCCACGTATCCAAGACAACATCCACATGTTCATTATTCCATTTTGTTCAACCAGGTTGATCACACAAAGGTTCCAGATTTTAATCAGCCAACTTTACGTGATTAACTAAATTTCCACATTCAACGAAGTTTCTATCCACAAAATGGTCTAGAAAGATAGTACAACATTTAATTGCGCAACCAAGGCCCCCAACGACTGTGATTTTTAGTAGGTAGAATCTGATTCAATACACAACATAATATCACAGGATATGAAGATAAGCATAACAACTTCCCCATCCCCGTTCATTAACCAGTTATTATCTTCATTTATTGGTTCAACCGTTTCTCATGAAAACAAGATGATACCCACCCCACATGATACACAATTTAGAGATATGAAGGTAAGATCCCTACCTTAACAGGTTCTGATAACAACGCTCCCCTGGATCAACTTTAGAAGACGTCCGTCGGCGTCCGTCACTTCTGTCGAGTCCCGGCAAAACCTCCTTGGGTGGAAGTTGGAAAGGAAAGGCCAAAGGAAAGACAACTGATCCAATATCAGAATTTCCGACTCGTCGTTACGATCCCGTGGCCGCTGACGGATCATAAATCAAAGCCTAGACGAAGAAGTTATGGAAGAAAAAGAGCCTTCGAGTCTCTTGGGAGAGCTCTGCTCAGAGGAATGGGGAGGAGATGGGTGAGTTGAAAAGGAGGAGGGGACCCCTCCTTTGATAGGCGAGAAAAACAAAAGTACACGGCATTTACTTTATGGTACACGTCGTGTACTCGGCCATTACACACGGTCTCCACGCGGCTTCCAACACGGCCTTTAACGTGGCACGCGGCTATTGACTGGTCAACACACGGCTTGAGTGTAACGCATACGCGGGGAGGGACTACACGACGTGTAGTATTGGACACCCGGTGTGTACCCATTTATTTCACATGACAAGGACACGACTCCAACACGGCACACGTCCATTGATTAGTCAACCCACAGCTTGAGGGTAACACATACGTGGGGAGGGACTACAAGGCGTGTAGTATTGGACACATGATGTGTACCCATTTATTTCACATGGCAAGGACACAGACATCAACATGGGGTATACCCGGTGAGGGGGGTACATGTAGTGTACTCACACTGCATGGCGTGTAGTTTAAAAATTCTGAAAAGTGTGGGAAAAGTCCATTTTACCATTCAGAACACTTCGTGACCTTCTTTTAACAAAGGAATGGGCCGGAGAGGTCCATACCATTACATCAGATACCTATTAAAACATTCTCATCCCCGAGAATTCAAAAACCAACCTAGAGAACCCAACATGATACCTCTTAGTGTTCTTGTTATAACAAGAACCCAACCAACAATCCTAATCATAGGTGTTAGGAAATTCCCTCTCCTATGTTGAGATATTATCCGCTTTAGGCGGCACTGACTCGCCTGCACGGGTTTAATCGCACCTGCATTAATGCATCTCGATTAAGGATTGGGCCTTACCAATTCCATATATTAGGATTTTCTAAACTGCACTACCCCCAACACCACACAACCAACACACTGCCCGAACATGTGGTTTGGGTAAAATTCCTTCTCCTATGTCGAGATATTATCCGCTTTAGGCGGCACTAACTCGCCCGCACGGGTTCAATCGCATCCCCATTAATGTGTCTTGATTAAGAGTAAGGTTTTTCCCTTTCCACACACATCCAAACATGCTACACACTTCCAAAGAACAAGGAAACAAAAGGTATCATAACTGACAAGACAAACATTCCATATATCAAAGGTACAGATTATAAAATCAACACAAAGCTCAGAAGAACAAGGGAAAAAACAAGTCAAAATAACTCTGGGTACTGAGAGTGAATCTGGGCCTCCTACTCCCAATTTATCTCCTCGAGGCCTCCATGCCTCCACAACACACGAACCAAGGCGATGGTTCATCCACATAGCACCTTCTCTTTACGATCCTCGATTCTGACTAGTCGTTCCTCGAAGGTCATGTCATCTCCCATATCTAACTATCCACAATTGATAACATGAGAGTCTTCGTGTAAGTATCTACGTAGCTGGGAGACGTAGAAGACGTCATGAACCTTCTCCATCTGAGGTGGCAGGGCTAGCTGATATGCCACCTCGCCGACTCGCCTCAGCACCTCAAAAGGTCTGATGAAACTAGGTGAGAGCTTTCTCCCTTTCCCAAACCTCTGCTGCCCCTGTCGAGGGGAAACCTTCAAGAACACATGATCTCCCACCTCGAACTCCAATGGCCTACTCCGAAGATCAACATAAGACTTATGTCGGTCTTGAGCCACTTTCATCCTCTCACGTACAAGCTGGACTTTCTCTGTGGTGCTCTGCACAACCTCTAGCCCAAGAACCCCTGTCTCACCAACCTTTACCCAGAAAATGGGTGAACGACATGGTCTTCCATACAAATCCTCAAACGGTGCCATTCCAATAGTATAGTGGAAGCTGTTGTTGTAGGAAAACTCTACTAAAGTCACGTGTCGTACCCATGATCCTCCAAAATCTAGAACACATGCTCGCAGCATGTCCTCCAATGTCTGGATAGTCCACTCTGTCTGTACATCGATCTGAGGGTGGAAATCAGTGCTAAGGCGTAGCTGGGTGCCAAAAGCATGCTGTAACCCCATCCAGACTCGTGAGGTAAATCGAGTATCCTGATCTGAGATGATAGTATTTGGAACTCCATGCAACCGCACAACCTCGTCTACGTACCTCTGTGCTAAGGTACTCACCGGGCCTGACTCCTTAATTGCTAAGAAGTGAGATGATTTCGTCAGTCGATCCACCACTACCTAGATAGCATCATAACCACCCTGAGATCTGGGTAGTCCCGTGATGATGTCCATTGAGATTTCATCCCACTTCCACTTGGGGACATATAAAGGATGCAACAAACCACCGGGAACACGGTGTTCAACCTTCACTTGCTGACACACTAGGCATTTATCCAGAAAATCCGCCACTGCCCGTTTCACCCTGGGCCACCAAAATGGTTCCCTCAGGCCTCAGTACATTTTTGAAACTCTTGGATGTACCGCCAAGGATGAGATATGGAACACAAAGATAACTCCCTCACACATCGCTTCTGGAACAAACAACCTTCCATGGAAAAGCATCTGATGTCGACTGTCCTCTGACCATCCTTCTGGAGTGTTTCCCTGATCGACACGATCCCGCATTACTTCCGCCTCGAAGTCCCCCCACTGAGACTCTTCCACCTACTGCAACAAGGAGGACTACACCGTTGTTTGAAACAAACAGCCCCTAACACCTTCTACCCTGGCATCCAAGTGCAAGGAATCCAACTCTCCCATCGCTTTCCAAGCATCATTGGATTCTCGAACCACTTCCTTGTGAAACTTCCTTCTTATGACAACAGCCACAACATTTCCCTTACCTTCAGTGTAAGAGATCTCGAAGTCATAGCCTTGGAGAAACTCGACCCATCCCCACTGCCGTAAGTTCAGGTCACACTGGGAGAAGATATAACACAGGCTCTTGTGATCCGAGAAGACCACAAAGCGCTCCCCAAAGAGGTAACGTCACCACAACTTCAGTGCGAACACTATTACTGCAAGCTCTAGGTCATGGGAGGCATAGTTACGCTCGTGAGGTCATAACTGCCTAGACCCATAACAGATCACTCTCTTCTTCTACATCAGCACGCACCCCAGACCAAGGCCAGAAGCATCACAAAACACCTCATACAAAAACCCTTCCTCTGGATACCTGAGTACAGGAGAACTGAACAACTTCTCCTTCAGGTGGTCGAAAGATTTCTGGCACTCCTCGCTCCATAGGAAGACCTGGTTCTTCCTAGTCAAAGATGTCAATGGAGCATCAACTCAAGAGAATTCCAAAATGAACCTCTGATAGTAACCTGCTAACCCCAAGAAGCTATGAACTTCTGCCACGATCTTGGGTGCTGCCCAAGAAACAACTTCCTCCACCTTCGACGGGTCCACTAACACTCCATGCTGAGACACTACGTGCCCATGTAAGTGTACTTCTTGTGTCAATAACTTACACTTCGACAATTTCCCATAAAGCCGGTGGTGTAGAAGGACTTCCAAGACTGCCCTGAGATGCTCAATGTGTTCCTCTTATGATCTTGAGTAGATCAGGATTTCATCGATAAACACAATGATGAACCGGTCCAGAAACTCTCAGAAGACAAAGTTCATAAGTCCCATGAACACAGCTGGTGCATTCGTAACTCCAAACGATATCACTAAAAACTCGAAGTGCCCATACCTGCACCTGAAAGCCATCTTCGAGATGTCACTGTCCTTTACCCTCAGCTGATGATAACTAGATCGTAGATCAATCTTAGAAAACCAACCTACTCCCCTCAGTTGGTCGAAGAGATCGTCTATCCTTGGTAGGGGGTAATGATTCTTGATCGTTACTTGGTTCAACCTTCGGTAGTCTATGCATATCCTGAGACCATCATCTTCCTTCTTCACGAACAAAACTGGAGAACCCCATGGCCACACGCTGGGTCAAAAAAAACCCTTCTCCATCAAATCGTCAATCTGAATCTGCAACTCCCGCAACTCTGAAGGTTCCATCCGATAAGGGGCCATCGAAATCGGACGGGCACTAGGCTGTAAGTCTATCCCAAACTCAATGTCACGTCGGGGGGGGGGGGGGGGGGGTAGAGTCACAACCTCCTTGGAAAAAACATCGAGGAACTACCCAACAACCTCCGGGACATCCATCATTTCTGTATCAGCTAGAACCACTGATAACCCGCCTAACAAGGAAAAGAGAGGCTTCACATGCCAGCTTCCTAACGGATCGCTCCTCTCGCCAACAAAAGATATGCGTTGCCCATCCACGTTGGAGAACATGGCCCTTCTTCGGAAGTAGTCGATAACGGAACTAACAGAAAACAACCAGTCGATGCCTAGGATGACATCGTATGGCTGCATCTGTAGCAAAGAAAGGTCCCCACTAGATCGATTTGGTCCCAACGTCATCCCACATCCCCGACAAACACAAGATATACTGGTCTGGCCTCCAACGGGTGTACTCATCACCAGTGGTATGGAAATTCTCTCTACGTCTAGTCTTAAAGCATGGGCTAGACCAGGTGCAACAAAGGAGTGAAAATCTCCCAAATCGAACAAGGCAGAAATGACAGTGCTGAACAAACAAATCGTACCTCGCACCACCTCTGGTCCTACCGGAGCTGTCAAATCTACTGCGTGCAACTGTCTATGCCCAGATCTTCTACCTCTCTAATGTCATCCACCTCCCCAACCATGCCCTGGTCAAGGTCCTTGAGGAGCACCCTGAGGTTGGCCTCCTCCCGCAAAGTCTACCCTTAGCGGAGCCTGGTCCTGCTGCTGCTGGAAGGGCCTCACCGACAACTGGTGATGCTGAGGTGGGCGCTGAACCTTCCCACCTCCACCGTACAGAGCTCGGGTCAGGCACCGACTCTGAATGTTCCCGAAACCTCCACAAGAAAAACACTTCGGTTTTGGGCTCGTGAAAAAGGGAGGAGGACCTGAATATCTCAACTGGATCTACTGGGGCCTTCTCCCCACTGGGCTGAACCTGGAAGGTCCCATCGCAGGAGACCTACTACTGACTGCCTTTCCCTTTGATGAACCTGGATGGATCCCATCACGTGGTGCACCTCCCTGTGAGTGCATCCTCTCTAAAACCTCTGCCTTCTTCTGTACTGCTATGTACGTCGGAAGGGTGAAGGGGATGACAACATACTGGAGCGAAGGACGAAGCGCCTCCTCCAAACATCTCGCCCGAGACTCCTCATCCGGAAAGAGATCCGGAGCAAAGCACAATAGATCCTTGAACTTAATCCCCAACTCTCTTACTAACATACTCCCCTGCTAAAGGGAGAGTAACTCTTGCCACTTCTCCGCCTTGATCATTGGAGAAAGGAATTCCTCTCGGAATTCCTTCTCAAAGTCAGCCCACGAAACCGCTGCCTCTATCCTCTCTCCAAGGTAGAGCATCCACCACTGTCACGCCGCACCTCTCAGCTGACTGACTGCTAGGGGAACCCAGTACTCCCTTGGAGCATGAATCACGGTAAAAGCGATCACTAGCTCCTCAAGCCACCCCTTCGTCTCCGTATCCGAAGTACTACCCTCGTACTTCTTGAGGGTTTGCCGCTGGAAAGAACTGAGAGTCTTCTTCCACTGGCTATCTTCCTCCTCTCGGTCAATCCTCAACTGGTCAACCACCTGAATCTGCTGAGCCTCAGCCATCTGAGACACCCGGGGATGACGTCCAGGTGCCATAGCTATACAGTAAACAAAGATCGCCTAAGACCAAGTAGTAAGAAAATTTCTCAAGGTTTTATTTTATCATTTTTTTATTTCAATTTCTTTCCCAGAACACCCAAATAAAGTAAAAAACAATCATGATGATGCATGTACCTTCCCTAGGGTCTCTACCCTGCAATAAATGTAGTCTCACTTGGTTGTTTGGTATGCTCAGAGTCCTTTCATCGGATCATGGGGGGCCCTAAAATCCCGTGTCCTAGCTGGTCCTCCATGACCTATGTCACGCACCGAGATTACCCAACACTGTTTCCCTACCATCCCATGCAATCCTCACTGTTCCTAACTCCAGACTCCATCCTATCTCTCAACCATCACCTCTGATACCATTCTGTCACAACCCCCTCCCACCAAAGATGCCCCACCTGAGCTGGCAATGGCGAGAGGGAGATAATGACCCCCGAGTCCCGCCTCCAGTAGGCCCCGAGGTGGAGACTAGCACCAAGGGTATGAGTTTTCACAAATATGGGAGGCATTACCCTTTTTATTATATAAGATCGAGAAATAGGACAAGTCAAACACCAAAAAGGAAAAGAATAAGTGTATATAAATAAACCCAAACCAATCCCACATGCATGTTTAAATAGTTCTGAAACAAGGTACAAGTAAAAGAAAGCTCAAAAGTATAATACCAAAAGAAACAAGTGTACAACAACTGCAATGACTCCAACTGTCCCGGCTAGTAGGGTTCCGCACGGCCCTGGTAGTCCTCCTGGAAACATGAATGTAAACTTAGGGTGAGCATACAAGTATACTCAGTAGGGAAACGTAAAGCTCTCGTGCACAAGTGGGGAGACATCCTAATGTCCCATGAGAACTACAGAAGAAACCTAGCAGGGAAATCTATCCACCCAACCTCACCAGCCACACTCACCAAAAACACAATCACAACAGGTAGTAGTAGTTTAAGAACACGAGTATTGGGTATCCCGCACCATTCCCCATTAGTTAGCTTCTCTTACTAACAACGAACTTCCTGATGCTGCCACAATCTCCCCACCCGCACACACCTGGGCCTCACAAACCACACATCCCGCCCGCACACAACTAGGCCTCACAACCACGTATCCCGCCCGCACACACCTGGGACTCACAACAACGTATCCCACCCGCACACACCTGAGCCTCACAACCACGTATCCCGCCCGCACACACCTGGGCCACATCCCGAAGATTCTTGGGAAACAGTAAAACCTGCCCAAAGAGTCTTGGGATAAAACCACCCCAATCAAAACCTACCTGAAAGGTCTTAGGTGTAAGGTCGCCTCAAGCCATCACAGCCTAGGGAAGAAGAAGCAGGAAGGAGATAGTAACTAAGGGGAAAACAACCTCTCCCATGAAATGGGAGTGTTCGGCACCAAGTGCTCAACATGGGTGTGGTGTGATAAAACACAAAAGATACAGATACATATATGTATACCAAACACACAGACTAACCTATGGATTCTAAACATAGAAACTTAGCACGTGCCTCGACACTGCTACTACGAAGCATGCATACAAAAAACAACCCCAACCCCATTTAGGTTTTCCCGTTTCAGCAGAATTAGTTTATTTAGTTCCTTATCTACTGGGCAACCAATTGCAACCAACCATATCAATCGTTCGTGAAACATATCCCTGCCATCCACAAATCAAGTTAGGAAAACAAAAGCAGCACAACGAGTCCCTTCTTATTAACCAACCAACCCATTGATTATTAATCCCGTTCCATTACCATGACCCACCATCCATTAACTCTTCCACTTATTATATATTATTCACAACCCATAGCTCGTTCACATTCAAACCCTTCCCTGCAGCCCTGCTGCCAACCACCATAACCACAATCACACCGATACCCATACATCATTATCCCTTTAATAACATTTATCGCAGCCCCACTACCCATCACCAACATAACATTCACACCAACCCACAACCAAGCCAACCACAACCCACTGCTCACCTGATCCACAAAAACCCACAAAACACCCCCTTCACATGCCACGCATCCAAGACAACATCCACATGTTCATTATTCCATTTTTTTTCAACTGGGCTGATCACACAAAGGTTCCAGATTTTAATCATCCAAAATTACGTGATTAACAAAATTTCCACATTCAATAAAGTTTCCATCCACAAAATCGTCTAGAAAGATAGGGAAACATTTAATTGCATAAGCAAAGGCCCCCAACGACCGTGATTTTCAGTAGGTAGAATCTGATTCAATACACAACATAATATCACAGGATATAAAGATAAACATAACAACTTCCCCATCCCTGTTATTTAACCAGTTATTATCTTCATTTATTGGTTCAACCGTTTCTCATGAAAACAATAGGATACCCAACCCACATGATACACAATTTAGAGAGATGAAGGTAAGATCCCTACCTCAATAGGTTTTGATCACAACGCTCCCCCGGATCAACTTTAGAAGACGTCCGTTGGCGTCTGTCACTTATGTCGAGTCCCATAAAAACCTCCTCAGGTGGAAGTTGGAAAGGAAAGGCCGAAGGGAAGAAAATGGATACAAGCTCAGAATTTCCTCCTCGTTGTTATGATCCCGTGTTTGCTGACAGATCGTAAATCGGAGCTCGGACGAAGAAGTTATGGAAGAAAAGGAGCCTTCGAGTCTCTTGGGAGAGCTCTGCTCAGAGGAATGGGGAGAAGAGGGGTGAGTTGAAAAGGAGGAGGGGACCCCTCCTTTTATAGGTGAGAAAAACAAATGTACACAGTGTGTAATTTATGGTACACGACGTGTACTCGACCATTTCACACGGTCTCCACGCGGCTTCCAACACGGCCTTTAACGCGGAACGCAGCCGTTGACTGGTCAACACACGGGTTGAGGGTAACGCATACGCGAGGAGGGAATACACGACATGTAGTATTGGACACATGGAGTGTACCCATTTATTTCACACGGCAAGGACACGGCTCCAACATGGCACACGACTGTTGACTGGTCAACACACGGCTTGAGGGTAACACTTACGCGGGGAGGGACTACAAGGCGTGTAGTATTGGACACACGGCATGTACCAATTTATTTCACACGACAAGGACATGACCTTCAACATGGGGTATACCCGGTGAGGGGGGTACACGGCGTGTACTCACACTACACGACGTGTAGTTTCAAAATTCTGAAAAGTGTGGGAAAAGTCCATTTTACCCTCCAGAACACTTCGTGACGTTCCTTTGATAAAGGAATGGGTCGGGGAGGTCCGAGCCATTACAATCACCTTGCAAGTAGCATTGCAATAGGACAACCCAAGTCAAGCCCTTTTCATCTATAAGAATTATCTCACATGACCCTTTACATGGACCATTCTTCCTTGAAAATTTAATGGAAAGATACTGATGTCCCCTCAAATTTTTAAGGAAGAATTATCTATGTAAAGGGAGCGAGATGATTCTTAGATACGAGAATGACATTACTTTTGTCGTCCTATTGCAACAATACTTGCGAGGTGATCAACAATGCAATGACAATTATAGAGTTTACATTAGACATCCATGACACAAACTTTTTATTGCGCATGACTGGAAAATTGGCGACCCTTTGAGATTTGAAATGTTAAGAATAGAGCAATGCCTGTTGCGAATATTGATAATTTAAATATTTTATAAATTTTCTATTATTTTAATAATATTAATATTGTTTTTTCATAAATATTGATAATATAATTTTTTTGTTAGTAATAATTAGTAAACGAAAACTGCTTGGATAATGAAGGGAAAATTTGTAATCATCTCCACAACGATGATTACCAAATTTCCTTTCATTATTCAAGCAGTTTTCATTTTTCTAAGTATTTCAAAGTATTTCTAAATTAGTAATAAATTGTAATAATTAGTAATAATTAGTAATAAATTGTACTAATTAGTAATAAATTGTAATAATTAGTAATAAATTGTAATAATTAGTAATAATTAGTAATAATTAGTAATAATTAGTAATAATTAGTAATAATTAGTAATAATTAGTAATAATTAGTAATAATAAGTAATAATTTGTAATAATTAGGAATAATTAGGAATAATTAGCAATAATTAGCAATAAATTGTAATAATTGGTAATAAATTGTAATAATTAGTAATAATTAGTAATAAATTGAAATAAATTGTAATAAATTGTAATAATTAGTAATAATTAGTAATAATTAGTAATAATTTTCAATAATTAGGAATAATTAGAAATAATTAGGAATAATTAGCAATAATTAGCAATAATTAGGCATAATTAGGAATAATTAGGAATAATTAAGAATAATTTGGAATAATTAAGAATAATTAGCAATAATTAGAAATAATTAGAAATAATTAAGTATAATTAGAAATATATAGGAATAATTTGGAATATATATGAATAAATAGTTATGAACAGTTAGGAATAGTAGGAAGAAATTTTAATAAATTTAAATTTTTTTTAAGAACTTATCACAATTTCCAGTCGGTTGACGGAACTCCTTTTGCTTGATGAGTTTTCTCCTTTCAACTCTCACCAAATCAAAACATTATGAAAAATGTACTGCTATGTAAACATATTCAATCTTGTATGCATGAGATTGAATATGAATTCGTAGGATCATATTTTTTATAATGTTTTCAGGCAGTGATAGTTAGAAGAAGACGATTCATCGACGAAAAGGGGGATATTTTGTTCAATGGCTCATTTACATGCATCCTTCTCACACTAAAATCACAATGAAAAGTCTGGTCAGAGGTACACATATTAATTCTCATGCATACAAGAATGAATATCCGTACCTCCAACCAGATTCTTAATTTTTATTTCAGTTTGAGAAAGATGCAAGTAAATGAGCCGTCAGACAAAAGAGTAGCTATCAATCCACAGGAAAGATGGAAGTAAATGAGTTGTCGGTGATAGAAACTGCTCTTGAAGAACGCAAACAATTTTTTTTCTCAATGGTTTCAAAATATGGTAAACATAAATTATTGATGGATTATTATCAATTCCGTTTATTATTTATTATATTGATAATTGTTTTACAAATTTTAAGGTGTCTCAATATGCTGATAAAATTGATAAGTGACTATGTATATTGACTAAACCACCGTCCAAAATAGTTTAATCTTATAATGTATATGTGGTGAATGGTTTTCGATTTCATACACATGCATACAGGGAATCAAAAAAAAAAAAATTAACAGTGGAGTTTTCCTGAGAGGATCACATCACAGAGAAACTGAAGTTGAATTTTATGGCATTTTGGATGAAATTATTGAGTTGTGTTATCTAGGACAAAATTACATAAAAATTTTCTAATGTCGGTGGTTGGATACTGATAGAGTCTTGCGTTTTCATCTGACTCATGGAATCATCAATATTAAATATAAGTCTTCTTGCAGTAAATAAACCATTTTTACTGGCTCAACAGGCATGTCAAATTTATTATGCAAAGTACTGTTCTACTTCAAGATACTTGAGTGATTGGTGGAGCATAATAAAAATGAAATCTTGGGATAATTAGTTTACTCAAACTGAATGTGGTTCTGCTGAAGTGGAATGAATTGAAAATTTTCATGAGACTTCTCAAAATCCATCTAATTCACAAAGAGACATGAATATCGATGATGACACCCCATAATTAAGGATCGATGGTGATGAAGATGTTAATGATGTTAAAAATGAATTTGAAATGGAAAGAGATGCGGAAAATGAAACTTATATGGATATTGATGATACTGAGGAGGAAGATGAAGAAATTGACATTGACAGCTATGGAGAAGAGGATGAAGATGAACATTGACACAGTTAAATGGTGGTTATAATCATAACTACTATATATTTATATATAATAGTTATTTTAAACTATCTGCTAACAAGATTCATTTTGTGTTTCAGATGGAG
This sequence comes from Viscum album, assembly GCA_963277665.1. NCBI lineage: Eukaryota > Viridiplantae > Streptophyta > Magnoliopsida > Santalales > Viscaceae > Viscum > Viscum album. The sequence goes on along the minus strand of OY728153.1, from coordinate 563,338,436 downwards.
CCTGATCTATATCTCAAGTTGCAGGAGGCTGACCTACCATTGGATGAGGGGGATTTTGGATCATCTGACCCTCAGCCTACTGGCGGTTTAGGGGGTACACGGAGCGGGAGCGGTCATGCACGACTGATGATTACTGACCCTATCCCCGAGCGATGTACACATCTTGGTTTCGATCCACGCACACAGAGGTATGATAACTTGTATATTTTAGTTAGCTTTCATTAATTTATTTATATATATACTAATTGTTTGATTATTTATTACTTTTTCACAGTTTTGAGCATGTATCTATTGGACTGGGGAGCACTATCTTGTGCAATTATTTTTCTTAGCCATGGATCACATGGGAATAAATTCTCATTGATGTGAGACGCGAAATGTTCCATCATTGGCTGGTATGTAAATACATAATATTTATTTTCAAATTTATTTTATTAATAATTTGATATTTTAAATTATTTGTAGAGTTTATGGTATACTATCGATGATATCATGCGTGGCGCTATCCACGCAGCATGGAAGGTTTCTATGTGTGACCATTTCCGTCAGTTTTTTTACAATTTGATAAGGAAAACCATTAAAAAAGCAGGAGTGACAAAATTTGATGAGTTGTGTAGAGACCACTGACCAGAGTACATTTAATCTCATGTTTGGGATTGATTATGTTTACACTGGTTGTGTGGTGGATTTCAGAGGAGATCTTAAGTTGGTTGACAGAACTGGGGGATACAGGAGGTGATGCATCAAGCTGGTAGCCGTACATTTATTTTGTATAGAGAGCATCTGGTAAGTATATTTTTAAATATTTTATATAACATTAAATATAAATAGTTTGTTTTATATTTCTGTAGGTAGTCGTGCATCTCGATATTACAGAGTTTAACATTTATCGAAGGATGTACAGTGATCCATCCATTGGAGAGATTAGAGGTGAAAACCAGAGTCAGATTGTGGTTAGTATTAATTTTTCAGTTTGAAAATTAACTGCATATAATATTTTCACAATTTTAATTTTAAATTGGAATTTATGGAGTCATATGAGGTTGCGACCTCTCATACACAGGCTAAGGGGCAGGATGAGACAACTGAGCAGACTAGTGATCACCATTTCGATGAGGCGGCATGGATGTAGGCGACTCAGTATGGCTTTGAGAAGGGTCGAGTAGTTGGTATCAACTCTCATTTGACTCCGGATACTTATTATGGTACTTCTGTGATATCGGTGTCCAGCTCGAGAGGAGCTCGTGGAGAGACATCATCTTCTGGCTCACAGTATCAGGAGTAGTTCCGAACTCAGGCTGAGCTTATAGAGACATTGCAGAAGTAGCAAGAAGAGATGTGTTGGCAGCAACAACAGCAGGAGCAACATTACGAGGAGCTGCGTCGATCGGAGCAGTGGCGGTAGTAGGATAATCACGAGCAGATGAAGTACATGCACCATCTGACTCATAGTTTAGGGATGGATTTTCCTCCACCTCCTCTAGACGACCCCCCAGTGATTTGTTTTTTTATGTTAAAAACATTTAAATTCAACTTCTATAATAATATGAACTATTTACAGTTTATGTCTTCTATATTGGTGGAAATATTGCATAATTTAATTTTTTTAATATTTTATTATTCATTATTAGTATTATATTTTTTAATATTTTTTTATTTTACTACTAGTAATAATATTTTATGATTTTTTTATATTTTTTTGAAAATATTGAAACTTTTAATAATTTTTTATTATTATATTATTTTAATAATATTAATATTAATTTTTTATTAATCATAATTTTATTAAATGTATTTCTTTTTGTAATATATTTTTTAATTTTTGTTTAATTTACAAATAATAATAATATTTTTTAATTTTTTTATTATTTTTATAATAATAATATAATTTTTTCATTAATATTAATTTTAATATTTTTTTATTGTGTTTAGTATTTGTGATGGGGTCTTTTGTGACGTGGCCCCGTCGCAAATAAGTGATTTTTTTTAATATTAGTATATGTGATGGGTGAACAGGCCCGTCACAAATTCTAATTACGACGGGCCCGTCGCAAAAGGTTTATGTGTATATAATGTATTTAATCGGAAGGCGTTTTGCGATGGGTAAGTTCCCCGTCACAAAAAACTATTTGCGACGAGCCCATAGAAAAAGGTTTTTGGGTATATAATGTATATATTTGAAAGGATTTTTTACGACGGGCCCATCGCAAAAAATATCTTTTGCGACGCCATTTTCTGCAACAGGCTATTCGCGACGGGAGGCCATTGCAAAAGACTATTTGCGACGGGATCCCGTTGCAAATAGCCCGTTGCAAAAAACTCGAATTCCAGTAGTGAATGTACCTTGTTCTTAGATTCCCTTTCTTTCCAAACCACATGAATCTCTTCCATGGTGACATTCGAAGGAAGACTTTATCTCCAACATCGAACTCCAAGTCCCTTCTATGGTTGTCAGCGTAGCTCTTTTGCCGACTCTGAGAAAATTTGATGTTTTTTTGGATGACATGGACCTTCTCTATCATCTCTATTACAAGATTGTGTCCATGTAGCTTTCTTTCTCCAACTTCATCCCAACAGGTTGGAGTTCTACATTGCTTTCCATACAAACCTCCATATGGAGCCATCTAAACACTCGAGTTGAAGCTATTTTTATATGAGAACTCAACCAATGGGATATGATGATCCCATATACCATTTAATTCTATAGATAAGTCACTTAGAATATCTTCAAGCGTCTAAATAGTACTTTTAGATTGGCCATCAGTTTGGGGGTGATAGGCAGTGCTGAAATTTAATTCAGTACTCAAATAATGTTGCAGGCTCCTCCATAATTTAGATGTATAACTTGGATCACAATCAGAGAAAATTGATAGTGGAACACCATGAAGTCTCACAACTTCCTTCATTTATATCCTTGCAAGTTTTTCAAGTGAGATATCTTCCCGAATAATGATAAAATGGGCAGTCTTGGTGAGTCAGTCAACCACAACCCATATTGCATTATTTCCCTTCGATGTCTTCGGGAGACCAGTGATAATGTCCATAGTAACATTATCCCATTTCCAAATGGGTATAGTCAATGGTTTCATCATTATTTTGGAATTTTTTTCACTCTTCTTTAACTTTATGACATACCAAGCACCTTGAGATATATTTTTCAGTCTCATTCTTCATGTTATCCCACCCGAAGTGTTCTTAGAGATCACAGTACATCTTGGTACTCCCAGGATAGATAGAGATTGTTCAGCTATGTGAATTTTCCAATATATCCTTCTTTATCCTGGGTGATGAAGGCACACAAAGCCATATTCCAAACCGAATCACACCTTCATCGTCGATATGGAAATATTCCAGCTTCCCTTTCCTTTACTTCATTCACCTTCTTTTGTATCTCTACATCATCCCTTTGTGCTTCCTTAATATTATCTTGGATGTATGGTTGCACAATAATTTAGGAAAGGTAGGATGTATCCCCTAACAATATGATTTATAAATTAATCCCTTGAATATCCAAGAAGATGGGGTCTTTCTCAATCTGTAAATGGATAGAGTAGCAGGTTCTTTTCTTCTTAGAGCATCAACTACCTTATTTGCCTTTCCAGGATGATAGTGAATAGAGAAATCATAATCCTAGATTAGATCTAACCATCTCCTTTGATGAATGTTTATCTATATTTTGTTTGAATATATAATTTAGGATCTTTTGGTGGGTGTATATGTCACACTTCTCACCATAAAGGTAGTGCTGCCAGATTTTCAAGGCAAAAATCATGACAGCCAGCTCTAGTTCAGGTTTCGGGTAGTTCTTCTCATGGATCATCAACTGTCGTGAGGCATAGGCTATCAAATTATCATTATCCATGAGTACACAACCCAATACTTTCTTTGAAACTTCACATTATATCACAAAACATTCTACACTTTTCGGTAGTGTGAGTACAGGTGCAGTGATCAGCCTTCTCTTTTTCTCCTTGAATCTTCCCTCACATTCTTTCATCCAGACATACATTACCCCTTTACTTTTTAACATAGTTAGTAGTCTTGAAAATCATGTGAAATTTCTCACAAAACATTGGTAGTACCCAAGTAATCCAAGAAAACTACAGATTTTGGTGACACTAGAGGTCCTGAGCCATTCCTTAATTTCCTTTTTTTAAGGGTCCATAGAAATTCCCTCCCTTCTGATCACATGAACCATGTAAGTGACTTGCTTCATCCCAAAGTCACACTGGATGAACTTGGCGTACAACTTATCCATTCTCAATGTCGCCAACACATGTCTTAGATGTTCTTCATATTCCCCCTCTATCTTGGTGTAGATGAGAATATCCTCAATAAACACTACCAAAAAATTGTCGAGGTAATGTATAAATACTCTATTCATCAAATACATGAAGATTGAAGGAGCATTAGTAAGCCCAAATGGCATCACAAGAAACTCATAGTGCCCATCCCTTGTACAAAAGTCATTCTTATGAATATCTTCCTTCTTCAAATTTAACTCATGATATCCAAAATGAAGATCCACCTTTGAGAAGTATTGAGCTCCTATTAACTGATCAAAAATTCATCAATCCTTGGAATATGATACGTTTTCTTTATGGTGATCTTGTTGAGTTCCATATAATCGACACACAACTACATTGTTTCATCCTTCTTCTTCACAAAGAGCACTGGAACACCCCAAAGTGATGCACTAGGGCGTATGGAACCTTTTTCTAGATGATCTTGTAGTTAGTTCTTTAACTCCTCCAGTTCGATAGGATCTATCCAATAGGGACACAATGACATATGATTAGCTCTGGGTATGAGTTCTATTGAGAAATCTACCTCATGATCTGGGGGAAGTCTGAGCAACTCTTTGCGAAATACATCACCGTATTCGCTCACGATGGGAATTTACACAAGGTTGGAACTTTCCTTCGACCCAACCATTTGGGAGAGGTATTCTTCTTCATAGGGAATCAACGACCACAAAGCTGAAAGATTTTTCAAATGAGATTCATGATCTTCCTTGCATTTTTAGTGGAGCATGGGATAGTTCAGAATATGAAAATATATTTCCTTTTCCCAATAGATGATACATGATCTATATAACGAGAGACAATCCATTCCCATTATAGTGTCAAATTGCACCAAGGGAAGTATTACAATATTCGTTGGAAGAATATTCGAACATACTCCAACAAGAGAAGAGTCAAACTCTTGGGTTACAATGATTTTACCAATTAGTTTTTTTAAAGAGATATCTACTTCAAGGTTTCAGGGATTTGATTCTATAGTTCTAGAAAACATTCAAGATATAAAGGAATGCGTAGAACCAAAATCAAATAAGACTTTTTTCATTCTTGATTGAATAGGAAGTGTACCTTGTATGACTTCATTATCTTGCTCCACTTCTGCAGTAGTGATCACATAAGCCTTCACTTGTTCCATTGGAATTGGTGGCTGTTGACGCTGATTACCCTCGAGAACTTGAGGTTTAGTGCACTGGCTTGCATAGTGCCCTAACTCCCTATAGTTTTAGCATTGAACAATAGGTGGTCCTCTCCTTTCATCCACCACATTCTCATCCATTTTCATGTATTTTTGACACTCTTGATCATGTTTTCCTTCTTTAACACACTTAAAGCACTTCCCCGTTCCTTTGAGACAGTTCCCATGGTACAACTTCCCACATTTTTGGCATATGGGTCGTTGAGTTTTCTTCCCACCTTTTTCATTAGATCCTCTAGCTTGAAACTCAATATTTCATTTCTTACCACCATAATCATTGGACCTTTCTAAAAACTCCATATCCACTTTGAGATAACACCGAACAACTTCTTCATAACTCCCAATGTCTCGAATTTCAAGATCCTTTCAAAGGTGTGGTTTTAATACACTAATGAATCTATCCAGTTTTCTATCATTGTTGATAAAAAACCCTAAGAGTACCTTAAAAGTCTTGTGAAATTCACTTCATAGGTTTTGATAGATTCTGTTTATTTTTTCTTGAGCTCTATGAAATATCTATCCCTCTTCATGTGAAGAGTTCTTGGGAAGTACTTGTTAAGAAACATTATCTTAAAGTCTTCCCATTTCATCTCTTCAATTTCCACCCTTGGCTTGGTGTTCTTAATCAAATCCCACCATTGATCGACCTATCCATATAGATGATAAACAAATAGAGTGACCTTCTCTATCTCATAACAGTGGTGCATAGAAAATATCTTCTCTATAGAGTTGACCCACTCTTCCGCTACTAGTGGATCAGATGATCCACTAAACATCAGTGGTTGTTGCCTAATAAAACATTTGATATCCAGTTTCTCCCTCTTTGGTGAAGGATGATGTTCCCCATTATTAAGGTTATTGTTCCTAACTTGAGATAGTTGTGTAATCATCTCCATGAAGTTTTGAACTCCACCTCCCAAATCATTGGGGATGTTGTTTAGGAAATCTTTTCATTGACCCTTGCACAAGTTGTTGGCCTAGTTTCTACTGGTTCCCACCATTTTCTAAAATAGAAAAGGATAGAACAAAACATAAGTAAAAAAGTCATGAATAACTTATTCATTTGAAATTTTTTCACTAAAATCATAACTTATGGGATACCTATGTAAAGCTTCTTTTTTTCATATTTTTACTTAGTCTCATGCTAGAGGTTTTCTCTAGGGTTCACTTGTCCTAATTCCCAAATTAACTAAACCTTTCCTTTTATACCAACTATAGAGACCCAACCATTTATTACATTACTATTACATAATTCTAAAGATAAAAAACATAATAGTATTACACATAGAGGATCTAAAGGTTTAGTGTCTAGGAAAATCTAAGACAACACATAATAATTTCAACATCAAGTATAAACATTTATTTAATTCCTTCTTCTCTATCTTCTTATTTTCACTTGACGCCTCCTTAGTACATATAGTCACCTGAGGATATACGTCAAAATGGGTGAGATAAAATACCAGTAAGAGAATATATAAGAACAATATAACAATGGTTGATGATAACCATAACATAGTAAAATGATCATGAACATGAGAGGAATCATTAATAAGAGACTTGAAATGTTGCAATGCATAAAAATTAAACGGCATGTCTTAGTGGTTAACTACCACACATACTTGTGGAAAAAGCTAGAATCTAGTTCAAACTTAATTTCACATTAACTCATGAGATTAATCACTTTACCCAATGCGTTGGAGTGCTGTATAATTTCGGGCCCACCCGTCACATTGAAATATTTATATTGTGCTATATAATTCTGGGCGCACCCATCACATCATAACATTATCATTTATCATGCATGACACAATGGACATATATCAAAAATGAAAATAACTAACCCATGAAAAGGAATGGGTTTCATATAATAATAAAAAATTAATAAATATTGGATTCCCGAAATAAAGAGGGAATACCATACCTGTTACAAGAACCGTCAACCTTGAATGAGAAGTAAAAGGTGTGTTCTTAAAACAAGAGTTCTTTTGGAAAAAAATTTGTTTGACATAAACACCAGTGAACAACATATATATCACAAAAAATGAAATACAATGATGAAAAATTGATTTTTAGGGATTAACCATATCAAAAAAAGAGTGAAAGAGGGAGAACCTGAAGAAAGAATGTTGGGTTCAAGATTTTCCCCTTACCTTATATCTGAATGCTTCCTTCACTTTAATGTCCTGTATAACCACATTATATTAATTAATTAACATTTACACAAACTTTTGTACATTAATATGGTTAATTATGTTTTCATTAAGTTATTTTATGTTCCTTTGGATGAGTTATAGAGTTTAAAAACATTGTTTAGGAATGTTTGTTTTTATGGTTTTTCACGAGCAGTTCACTTGTATTCATAAATTGAAGTTAGGGTAGAACAAGGATAAAATTACAGAAAAAATATTTCATTTTATTAATTATATTACAGAATATTATATGATCTTATAATTAATTATATTATATACCTTGTGGATGAATAATTAGATAAGAATTAAATGATGATTGTTTGGGTAAATTTAGGCAGTTTTTCGACCACAACGAACTTATTTTGTTTAATAATTTATTAATATGTACATATGTTAGTCCCAAAACATCAAATAGGACACAATACATATATAATATTCTATTTCAACCATAAAAATTGTTTCATGACCAGATCTGAAGGTTGAAATGGAAAAGAAAACATTTCATTTTTGAAGGTGATAGATTAACACCCCACGAACAACATTTTCTTTTATAAAATAAAAGGAAGAGGAGAATGGGGTTTGATGGTATAATATCCCACTAATATAATAAAATTAAAGTATATGTATAATAATGGAGTTACCATAACATTTGGATGAATATATCTTGGGAGAGAATAAGAAAAGAACTTGAAATTGAAAGGAAATTAAAGGAGAAGAGGGAGAGAAAATACCACTTGAATCCTCCTCTTGAGATCCTCATTAAGGAAGCTAGGTTTGGTATTTTTATGAGACCAGAAGATCTTGGACGTGGGGGAGGGGATAGGGAAGATTCTTGGGCAGATTTTAGACAAGGATTCAAGCTTGAGAGGTGTGAGGAAATGAGGGTGTGAAGGGTGGTATTTATAGGGGAGAGGAGGGGGTTATCCTTAATATTTAATTTTATAGTTTATTAATTTACCCTAAGACAAGGAATAGTGAGTCTTATATGGCTAGGAATATTAAAGAGGGAATTTTAGTTCGATATTTGGGTTCTTACATCACTTGTGATGTTAGGAATATTGGAATTAAATTATAATGTATTTATACGGTAAATTAATGTATTTCACTATTCACAAAAAACTCAAGTATTTCTGAAAAATTACAAAAATTCACCCTAACCATATTTCAACATGTAGAATCAAAAAAATGAAGTCCATTTTTCAAAAATAATTTTCTAAATATTATTAATTTAATATTTAATTAAAATCATAATTTATTATCAAAAGCCAGTTTTAAATCATTCATTTACTTATTCTAAAATATAGGTATATCATACTTTCAACTAGAATATTATTTATATATTATCATAGGTAATGTTACTATTCATTAGGGTATATAACTATTCATAAGGTTATGTTACTATTAATAAGGGTAGGTTACTATTCACCAAAATTATGTTTTTTCTTATTAGACTCCAAATAACATACTAATTGCAACCGTGTATGTCAGATATTCGAAATTCCAAACACAGAAGTGAAAAAATTATGTTTAAAGGTAACATAGCACTTATTATTTCATTATATTGTTTTTTAATGTGATCTTATGACATATTTATAAGAAGGGAATTTCCTTTGAAAAAACATTGGGTCGTTACATTTTCTTAGTTTTCATTTTGGAACGTTTTGTTTTTACTTAAATTGATGTCAATTTTAAATAAAATGAGACACTTTGAGTGATACCAATCACTTGTTATTTTGTATTGGTTTTGATTAGGTAAAATGATGAATAAATTAATTAATTACATAAATATTTGGAATTCACCTTTACACATTATTAACCCATTTCCTTGTTTTCATAATCTCAGTTGCAGCCTCGAAGTTCAATCTCTCACAAGCGTGACCAGTTTCAAACAAACCACACTAACTCAAAAAAATGAATCCACTTGTAAAAGAAAACAATGATTATGTGTTTAATACAAAAAATAATTAAATTAAACATAAATATTAAACAATACACTACTTCTATGGAAGTCACATATTTATTCTATTTGTGTACATTCTTCCATCAAGTATAATACCTATTCATTTATGAGCACATATATATCATATTTTGAATATGAGACTTTTTGAAGTACTAGAAAAATATAAATACAAAAAGGAATAAAAAACTATTTTAAATGAAATAGTAATAATATTACAAAACACCTCTTCAGGGATGCATATTTTTTCATGGAATATGATCTCTCCCATAAATTTACAACCATAATAATTACAATATTTTTCATTGGTTTATTTTAGACACTATAAGAACATTGAAGAAAATAAGTAATTTTTTTTGATATGTGTTTGGATAGTGGAATCTTGTTATATATACCCTAATACTTGTCCAGTCATAGAAATTTTCTTCTTTCTTATCCTTATCCCTTGACCTCATTCCTTGTTCTTCATGATATTGATGCACCACCCAATCATAACAGAATCCTCATTAAAAGGTAATATGAATTATATAACATGATTTTTAGTTATAAAATGTTGGATTTAGTGTATTAAAAATTGAAAAAAAACCATCACGTGTGGATGGTTTGTTGGATATCCATGCATTGGATAGAGAAAATAAATCATTGGAGTATCCAAATTTACCACAATGAGCATCTAATGCTACATAAAAAAGGAATAAGTAATGAATGAAATGAAAATATATTTGATATGATTAAATTTTAGTGTTTTATCCTGCATCATTGGTATTAAATAGAGTTTTTCATCGAAATTTTTTCTTTCAAATGATTTGATCAGACCTTCCACTATCTCATCCTTTTTGGTATCTATTATTGGTTGTTCCATAGAGGTGATGTGAGCACTAACAAGTCCAAATTTGTTTATGGGAAAATCTGTTCAATTGCTTTTAATATATACACCTGCCAAAAATATGAAATGTATTTACTCATAATTAACATAGTAAATAAAATTTTGGAAAACAAAATCATGAAAACATACCTCATATATATATTTATAACTTAGCCACCAAGAAAATCATAGTCAAGGATTTCACTTTCACTCTCAACACCAATAAATTCTGGATCTTTATCTCTGTACATATTTTCTTCAAAATCAACTATGTGATTATGACCATCTTCTAACTTTGTATCCACATGAACCTTCAATGATAGTAACTGTGGATATAGAACAGGTGGGGTAATGGTGTTTTCGGTAGATCATTTAGATCATTTGGTCGATTATTTAGATGTTTTTATGTCGGTCTTTCATTTCTCCCCCTTTTCATTCTCCATATATAATAACATTCACTGGTTCAGAACATTTTTTCATTAACTTTTAAAGTTTTAGCTTGAAAGATAAATTGGAAATGAATATGTTTTTTTACAAGATGTGATGGCCATGCGATGAATGTACCAAAAGATTTTTCTAACATATTATTATCTTCCTCATGAATTGGAATAGGTATCTAGGTGATTGGATCATGTGATATGCTAATCGACACTCACACATGACCTGTTGGAAGTGGTCTGATATGTAGCATGCCGTTTTGGATATTGAACACCGTTTCCCCCACTAAAAGGCGATGGATGGGTGTTGATAGATATAAATCACAGTCATTATCACCCTGTAGAATATTAGTACAGTAAAGGTATCAGTTTATATTTTATTCAAATTTCATAGATTAATTTATTATAACATTGATTACCTTGGCTAAGACATCTCTTTGAGGGGAATGTATCACCTCATAGCTTGTGGGGGGTGGGGTGGGATCTCCACGTGGTGGAAGATCTTGAGTTTATTTTTCTCTTATCCACCCCCAATAAAAGTTTCCATAATCTATCTATTACATTGGAATTATTCTTAAAGGGTAGATATTCTTTCTCTCATCTATTTTATTAATTCCCTTTGATCCTCCGCATGTTTTTCCTCAAAATATGTTCGGGATATCACCAAAAAACCCGCACCTCTAACATGACCATACTGTTCTAGGAGCTTTAAGACCACCAATAGTATGTCTTCATCTGGTACAAGTGTGGCTTATTCATGGGACTATGTCAGATAGAAAATATAGGGAAATCAGTAATAATTATTATGTAATAGATATTTAAATAATTTTTTTTGATTATGTAATACTTACACATGTTTCCCAAATTTTGTGTGTGTTTTCATCTATTAGTATCTTGTGTTAATTTACATGGGCCTCCTTCCATAGCACATGGTGTGGGATGGATGTTTCTTTGGATTTAGATTCATAAATATGCATATAAACAGAGCAATATAATTATGGTGTTTTTTGATGCAACATTAAAGTATTATGATAAATTTAAAATATATACCATTTTTTTTCAACTGAATCCTACCCCTCCTTGATTTATGGTAGGGGAAGGCTGGTTTTTTGTTCGTTCCTTATTTCCAGCACTCATTTGTTGTTTACCAAATAAAAAATTTTCTATCAAAGTGATGAATACATGTATCGTCAAAAAATGTATTACTGCCGCAATGTACCTAAAAATACACATCTAAATAATGACTAGTAAAAACATCCCACTCTTCTTGGGTTATCAAGTGTGCATAGAAAAGTGGTGGGTGTGGGTTTATTTTACCTTCCACATCTTTAAGATGATGTCTTGTTAGAATTTTGTGAAATACTCTTTGAATCATTGCAGAAAGAATTAATATATAAGTATTTCGTGATTCATCTACTATAAATGAACTCAAAAATGATTGAGGAAGAGTAAGTAAATGTTTAATTATTTTATTTTTTAGTAAAATAAATAAATGATATCATAATTTTACCATAATCGATTCCCAAATCATATTTTAATGCTCAGACAGAACATGGTGCCACAAATTTACATGAATAGGCGCACATTTTTGAGAGATGATTCCAATGTAACTACTGGACATGAACTTGTTGGGGTTAACATGCTATCCCCATGCATTCCATATGAACTCATATTTGATGCCTTTGACTTTCTTCTTAATTATTTTTTCTAACACCATCAGACTACGATGCTCCTATTTTTTCTATGTCACCAATCCTTCATCACCTACCATTTCCCTGGAATCAAAATCGTTAATATATTCCTCTGGAGGGGTAGCATTGGTATGTGAAAATGGTCATTTTAAATATACACTAGGAGAAGTAATTGCTTGAGAAACACGTTGTTCCTTGGGAATGGGAGCACCGACATGTGCATAAGGTCGTTCCTCTGCATTGCGAGCAACAACAGGTTGAGAGACCCATTGTTTGACAGGATTGGGAGCACCCACACATGTAGAATTCATTTTATGAAGAAGTGGTATAACATTTACTTTAGAGTACATAAATTCAATAACAAATGAATAATAACATGAGTTAACACAATTTATATTAAAAAAAATGTAACCTAATTATCAAACTCACCTTTTCTTTTTTAAAGGCTATAGGGATTTTACCCCTCTATCGATGATCCAAATCCATTCATTATAGTCTCCTATGACATTAAGAAACGTCTACATTGGGACTCCTACAAAATGATTGTGACTTAACAATGAAAGGGACATACTCAGTTGAATTTTCATCCAAACCTTATGTGGTTTGGGTTGATAATAGAATAATTGACAACTTTTGGTTTGTAGGACCGGGAACACAAAATACTTTTACTACCTGTGATGCCATTATAAACTGTTCTTATTTTCACCCCTCGTTAATAAAATAAACATTCACAAATCCCAATTCATCTATTTTAATAGAACTACTATTATCATCCTACTTGAATTAAAAAATAAGCACTTTGAATGTTTTATACTTCAACTCCCGTAGTTATTCGGTGATGGAAAACTAGGAAATATTTTCATAAATTAGATTTATGTCCTTAGTACCCGAAACACACATCACTTCACCCACAAGTGTAACTCCACTATTTTTCATGTTATTAAATTTATCATGCTTATTTGTATAGAATGTATAAACATTAATTACATAACCATTATAAGATAATACATACACAATTGGTCCATATTATATCCATCTAATTTGTTTTGAAATTGTATATGGATTTTCATCCGACTCCTTAAAAATATAGTCACAAAATAATTCTATAAATTGTTGATTATGTATATTTGATATCCATATTTCATCCTTTTATGGATTCAAAAGACTAATAATTAATTTGTGGGTTTCAACATATGGGGAAACCTCCAAACTGTTATGTGAAATTTAAAGGTGTTCCTGCTATTGATTTGCAATTTCTATTTTGACAACATCTCTTCCATAAATTCTTTCACCTGCAAGCCACCCAATGTGATGAGATTTTGGTAAACAAATGATTTACATACCAGATAGGTATTTATTTTAGAATTCAATGGCTTCCTCAAAAATATATCACTCTATAATAAAACCCTCTGACCGAATTTGATTTTTTACATACCCTTTTAAATATTCATATACCATTCAATGGGGTACATCCATATATAGTGTACAAGACCACATAGTCCAATCTCTCTCACCAAGTGAACCACAAAATGAACAATCATATTAAAGGATGTTGGCAGGAGGATCATTTCCGATTCACATAATATGATGTAAATTTTCTTTTCCATAGTCGGAAATTTCATCGAGTCTATTACTTTGATGCATATAGATTCGAAGAAAAAACATAGCTTTATTAATGTATGATAGACATTCTTGGGCAAAAATGCATCGTAAAGCTCTAAGAATTTGATCTTGCATAAAAACATGGATGTTGTGTGATTTCAGACTCTTTAAAACTAAATCGGTCATTGAAATGATGTTCTTGATATTAAATTAATATCCCTCTGGAACCTCTATGTCATTCAGGTAGTTGAAAAACTAATATCTATCTTTTCTGGGACGAGTGTAAGTAGTTGGAGTGAGAAAAGTTTGTTTTTCACCCTTCATTAGTGCCAAATCGTCTTGTATTCTCTTGTCAACCATGTAAAACCTAGCCTTAATTATGTCCTTTGTTTTACCAAGTGCATTTAGCAACATGTCTATGACAATCACATACATTTTTTTCAACATGAATAACATCATGAAAATGTATAATTTATAGACAATTCTATTATGGAAATTTCAAAAAACTAATCTTCTTTTCCAATAGATTTTCATATATTTTTTTAAAATGGTTTTCCAAAACCATTATCAACAACTTTTAATTTATCAAATAGTTGATCACCTATTAGTGGAGACAATATTTTATGTTATTATGAACTTCCATCAAATGATGTTTCCAAATATCGGTACTTATGTCATCAGGGTATAAATCTGCGAAGTCCTAGAAACACGATTTTAGATGAATGTTTCATCCAAATTGACTATCTACCATGTTCAAAAATGAGACACCCTTGAGTTCCTTTTATTCTATATCCTAACAAATTTACATTATAAGGAAATCCATTTATCATCCCATAAAACGTGGCTCTCAACATGGAATATTCATTTATGTAACCATTATACAACGTAACACCTGAATCCCGCAATAATTTAAAATACTTGATCAATAGAGAAAAATAAACATCAATATCAATACCAGGTTACTTTGGTCTTGATATAATCATATACAACATGATGTATTTTCATTTCATATATAACCATGGTGGAAATTAATAATTTACCAACATAACTAGCCATGTACTGTGAGTGATACTTTGAAAACCAAAAGTATTCACTCCATATGTAGATAATGCAAGAAGAAGGTTTCTTAGATCATTTCCAAATTCAGGATACTCATGATCAATTTTCTTCCACGAAGGAGAGTCTGTCAGGTGACTTAGTTTCCCTTCATTAATTCTCATATCTCCATTCCACGTCAGTTTCCCTATAGTATCTTCACGTCCATATAGGCTCCTAAACCTTTTATTGATTATAAAGTACCATAAAAATATCATAAAACTATATTCATATTTATTGTATAAAAAATCACCAAACATTGTGAATTCCCTAAGTGATTTTTGGTCCTTTAAAAATAGTATACAATCATTCGGGTAGACATGTATTCTTTCAGAGATAATGCCCATCGAGCGTAGCATTTGTTTGGTGTCGTTTGTTCAGATTGGGTTCTCATTATCTTATGGGATCTTTTCATTCAAGAGATAATGTAATTATTTAAATCTAGAATCACTCTATCCATTTCATACATTCAAATTATACTACTTTGGTACGACTGAAAATTCAATAGATTTAGTGCAACCACCATTCAGTGGAATCTTTCAAAAACTCATTAACTTCTCAAAATTTTTGGGAAATCACAAAGTTCATCTTCAACTATCCTTGTCATTTCCTTAATATGATCTTCATCATCATTCAAATCTGTAATCATATCCTCGACACAGTCTTCTTCATCATCCACAGTTGTAATCATATCAGATTATCCATAAAACATAGTGTTATCCCAAACACTAGCGACATTCACTTTTTCCCCAAGTTTATTCTAGAATTTATAACTTCAATATATTCCATGATAGAACAACTATTTTTCAAACTCTTGTATACTAATTTTTATTGTATAAAAATAACATAAACATGGAAAAAGGATTTGAGAAGGGTCACATGCATGATCCTTTGCGAACTTGATGAACTCTTTCACTCCATCTTTATACTTTTTTATCAGAAGATTGTAATTAATCCATTCTTTATTAATATCCATCCTATTTGATTTGGTAATATTAATATTTAACAAAATAAATACACAAAAGGGGACTTTAAAATAAGGGGAACTAAACATTTGAATGATATTTATTATTGCATTTTGTTGTCTGAGACTCATCCCCATAGAAGCTAACACCAAACCAAAAATAAGATGTCATTGTAGAGGACAACCCTAATTTAAAACACGTAGGTGATTTTGGATGAAAATTAGGTTTAGGAGTGAAATGGGTTTTGTAGAATCCAGTGTTTTTGAACTGGACTAAAATACGAAAGTTTTTGAACTTTTTTAATTATTAGACGGGTCAGATTTAAAACCAAGCATTGGAACATAATTATGAGTGTTGGAACACTTATACATGTTTTCTTGGAAATGGTTGAAGGACCGATAATTATACCGAGTGACTCTAGATGTTTTGGGAGTGTCAAACCCAAAAAACATCAAGTTTTAAAAAAATAGCATAGGGAACACGGTTTGCGCATGGTCTTCTAAACCGTGTGGCCCACAGCAGGAAAACGTGCGGTCCTATTTAAAAAGGGGTAGTGGATTTGAACATGGGATGCACATGTTTTCCTAAACCATTAACCTAGCCCTTGTTGGGTGTGTCTTGGAGGAAGTAGGCACCGCACATTTTGTGCACAATTTGGAAAATCGTGTGGGATTAATCGTGTGAGACACCCTATTTTAGAAAATTTAATTATTTTAAATTAAATTGAAATCAAAACCTAAAATTAAAATTCCCTTGAATACCCTATCTCCCTAATACCGCGACACACCAGGGGGTTCTCCCCTTCGTCACATGCTCAGACCCCCCCACAGATCCTCCTTTGTCTACTGTTTCCGTCCAATTTCTTCACAAATGCCATCTGAATCATCAAGACAATGTCTTCTGCCCTAGTTTCTATCCTTTTATTGGTCGATTTTGGCCTCTTAGTCACTTGGTGAGAATCAGACAAATTCTAGGGTTGTGGGGGTAATGGTTTTTTTTCATTTTTCTTTGGTCCTTTGGTCATGCAGAAGGTCTCTCGAGACCCATGGGCTTGTGTTCTGGCAACCATTGCCGAAGGTGAGAAGGTTCGGTATGTTTTGGTCCGCTGACAATGTTTTGGGGTAAGTTTTATACCTCCATCCTTATTTTACACCTCTTGTATTAAGATTTCTATGTGTCTTTGAATCTATTTTAATTATTCGATAGGGATTTGAGCAGTTTCAGATGGCTTTCCTTTGATTAGTTTTGTCATCGACACCCGAGGGGATGGTTTTCCATTATTTTTTATTCCCATACCATTTAAATTGCATTCTTTAATTATTTTTACGGTTGTAGTTTTAAATATTTAGTGTGTTGGCCCCTTGTTTTTGGTTTTGAGTATCCAATATACAAGAGCCAAAGTGGATGGTTTGGTTCCACCTAGAGGTAGGGTTCCTTTCCATGTCCTCAATTTTATAAATTCATTATTAAATTTCCTACTCCACTTTTATTAGAAATTAAATCCATGCAGAGAAGTATTTATATTGAATGACTCTAAATTGTGAATCTAACATGTTTCATGTTTTAAAGATTAAATGTAATAAATGATTTGTGTGATAAGAAATATCATGTTTTTTTAATAAAACCCCTTAATCAAGGTGAACTGCCTTCAAGCTAAAAAGTAGTGTTTAGACCTTTCTTGCTTGAGTTATTGTGTTTATAATTCTTGTGCCTTGACAGTATGTTGAAATATGACATGTTTAGGACATGGACCTAGTGGAATTAAAAAAAAGTGTTACCTTCCTAAAATAATTAAAAGGTCTAAGGCACTGCCTAAGTGCTTGTCCTTATTTTGAATTGGATTTAACCATGTATGATGTTTCCATAATTGTCATTTAGTGTTTTGAAACATTTGGGCCACCGTTTGGGTGTGCCTTGGATTGAACTTTATAAAGGAAAGACCTTCTATATTAAATGGTTTACTTATCCTATGAAATGAATAATGTAATGTAACAAGTATTCACATCACTTTACCCACCTAAGGTAAGTGATTTGAATTGAAAATTAAATATGAAATGTGAATTTGCATGTATACTGAGTATATCACTTAGCCTTATTAAGAGTAATTGAATAAAGGTTGCATGTAATTAGCACCCCTTTCCATGTTGATGGAATGTAGAGGAGTGAAACTTAATTATTGAATATGGCTTAATGGATTTAATATAAATGGTTTCAATGCTACGTGACCTTTCAACACTAATAGAAGGAAAAGATTTAAGCAATAAATAAATGGTTGCAATGCTACTTGACCTTTCCACACTAATGGATGGAAAAGATTGGACTAAAATGAATTATTCTATGACTTATTTATTAAATAGGAATGGTTAGAATCGATATTTTCTTGGATTCTAATAATATAATACCTTGATCACTCCTGTACCCTATTCGAAATTCAAGCACGGGTTGCTAAGGTTAAGACTTGCCTAGATCCCGTTCCTTGTCTTACCTTTGGATGCTCAGTTTTCTACCGTTGGGTCCTCCATGTAGAACTAAAGGATGACTTGGATACACTTCTTGGATCCTGCAACACCCCATGCTTCCATGGTACGATTCCCTTTGAATAATGCAATAGCTTGCGCTGTACGCAACTTGGAGTTTTAACACACCACGACCAATCAAACTAGCCATTATGAATAGTAATACCCACTTTTTGAAATCTTATAAATTTTATTTTTCAAAATGGACTTCATTTTTGAATTATAAATAATGAAATTAGCTTAGGGTGAATTTTTGTAATTTTTCTGAAAACTTTCAATTTTTGATGAATAGTGAAAAACACTGCGTTATTGGTTAAAATCAATTTTTTATTTAAATAATTATTTATTTTATTTTAATTTATATTGGGTAAAAATAGATACATAATACCTATATTAGTTCAATGTAATTAATTGGACTCATTTTTATTATAAAATTAGATGTATAAAATTTTATTGAACTTTTTACCGTATTTTACCAACCTCCTAGGAGCATTTGCAAATTTGCATAAAACATAACTTTACCTCTTATATTAATTGAATTTAAAAAATCCAAGAGACACAGTTGATATTATTAAGTTAAATGTGGTTCAATAAGATGAAAATAATTTTTGATGAATAGTAACTGTTAACTTTTATTTACAACGGTTAAAAGTAAATAGGGTAATTAAAGGTAAAAATGATATTATTATTACCCCAAAACATGTTCTAATTATATTGGATAAGTGTAATTAGACCAAAAAAACCTTATGAATAATATATGATCCTTTTGGTCCACTTGGATTAGATTAGGACATTTATTATTATTCTATTTAATGAAGATTTAAATGTGTTAAACTAAAAGTTTAATAACTAAAACATTTTAATATAGGGTGACACATAAGATAAATTAGACTATAAATATTAATTAAAAAGATAAAAATATTTCCTACATAATTGTATTTTATGTATAATTTTTAGACATTAAATAATTTAATTTATTTATGATACAATGATGATGCAATAATTACCTTATTAATGAAATATTAAAATAATTGATATTATAAATACCCAAATAAATGAAAATGGAGACTTTTGATGAATTAAAAAAAATTTATAGGTTAATAGAACATGTTAGTATTTATTATATGAATATATTTCTAATTAATAAAGTTTTTAGGACATTAAAAAAAATCAATTACTAAATAGTGTCAAAATTGACATAAATGAGTTTTTAAAACCAATACTATATTATTAATTGATATAATATTCCTAAAAATATAAGGTTCTGCAATAGGAATTATATATGGTTATATATATTAATACTGAATCACATGGGGTTCTCTTGGTCTTTTATTATAAGTTTATTAACCATATAAAATAAAAATACAAAGAGACATGCTAAATGTCAAACTATTTAACTAAGAGTTAAATCTAAATGATAAGGTCAAATATGGTGACCTAAACCA
This sequence comes from Viscum album, assembly GCA_963277665.1. Taxonomy (NCBI): domain Eukaryota; kingdom Viridiplantae; phylum Streptophyta; class Magnoliopsida; order Santalales; family Viscaceae; genus Viscum; species Viscum album. Next base: position 563,318,178 of record OY728153.1, on the reverse strand, counting down.
GTCTAAAAACTATTGGTTGAGAGGATTTAGACCCATCCATACCTTATTCTCTAAATAAATAATTTTTATCCATTATAAACATAATATTAATTTATTATAAAATATTATTTTAATCTTTTCCTAAGGCGCCCCTCACCCCTCTTATAAAAGGGAACTTCCCCTTCTCTCAAATTCACACCTTCAAAGCCATTTGGCTCAGACAAACCCTTCCCAAATATCCTCTAAACTACCCCCTTAATCCTAAATTCCTTTCTTTGGTCATAAATCCAGCCTATGTATCCCTTTTATAAAATCAAAAGAAGAACCCGAAGAAGAGGTAAATATTTCATCACCTCTTTCAAGTTATTTTCTTCTTCCACTTCCTCTTTTTTTTTTGTTTCCATTCTAAAATAATAACTCCAGTATATTCTATATACTTTGATGTTATTATAAAAATGTTACAACCATATTCATTATTCTATCCATTATATGAATGATAAAGTCACCATACGTGCGTACGTACGACTAACCCGCTCCACGTCGTGGCGTAGTTGTTATTCAATACATTATTTTTTTGTATGGGTATAATAATGATTTATAATTGATGTAAATAATAAATATAAAAAGTTAATTATTATTTATATATGATATACCATCTATTTACATATGATTTTAATATCAAAAGAAAGATATTGTCGCTCGTGCGTACGTACAGATTATCGTCTCCATGAACGCGATGAGATTCATTTCCCCATCGTAACCATTCATGAATTGTTTTCATTTGATGTTTAAAAATAATTTTTAAGAACTTAATATAATTATGAATATGAATCAAATATATCCTATCCATAACAAACATGGCTTAGAAAACAAAACATATAAAGGAAAATGAATCTGTTAACATCTGAAATGACGATAATACTAAAATATTATTAACAAAGAAATATTAGAAGATCATATATTATATCATATTTACGTATATGGTTCTTTTATAATTTAATAACAATTATTTAAATATTATATAGGAGGTTAACAAACCCTCGAATAAGGAAAATTACAAGTTAGGGGTTATATTCACAATCTCTTTATTATCCGAGGTTGTTTATACATAAGTATCTACTGGGACCTCTTTATCATAAACATCTGTGTTTATTTAAAATGAATTTCAAAACATTTTTACTATTTACTAGATAATGGGTTAAATTAATATATACCCTTACTTGACCTTATATGTTTTTAAATGAATCTTTTTGTCGTTTTCCAAACAAGGTACTTTATAACCTTTTCGACAAAATTATGGTAGGAATGTATTTTTTTACTTATATGGCTGGTACAACTATTTTCCGTCATTATAACATCGTTGAATCTTCCCTTACCAGATAATAAGAATATTTATAAGATAAATGTTTTCTTTTAAATGGTTTCAAAATAGAAAGAGGTATTTCTTTCAAATAGTTTTCATTTCATCTATGTCAACATCCTTTGAAGTATTTTAAACTTGTTTGAAGTTGATTTATTATGATGCAATTTTTCCATATTGTATTGATGTTTTTGTGATATTTTTGACTGTGGATGTGTTATTTCATGCCATTCATGGTTTATGGATATATTATTTACATTTCTTAAGCTAGTTTTAGTATGAATGTTTATGTTATGTTTAAACCTTTTAATATGAGGAATGCATTGGACATAGAAAGTGATGGGTGGAGCCCACCATAGATCCTCGATGCATCGGTAGGTCTCATGAGACAAAAAAGTGTCTTGGAACAAGGCCTTGACAACATCTTATTTGTAGTCTTGGAACAAGGCCTTGACTATGTGGTTATGAAGTCTGGCATTATGCATTCCATCATTATGAAATTGGCTGTTGATATTGCATGTGGTTATTCAACTAGTATAATATCCATGTGAATAAGTAAATGAAATTATTTGATTTATATTTTACATATAATACATAATTTTAAGTTTAAAAGTATTTTGTTTTAGTCTTATACATTGCCTTAAGTGTTTATGATTATTTATGAAAGTTTCTGCTATATTGTTATCCTTACTGAGCATCTGAGTTCACCCCTTTCTATGATTTATTTTTCCCAGGATGCGTAGAGGTATATTTTGACTGGCCTATAGGGATAGAATATGAGAAATTAATATGGTAAATGGAGACAATGTTTTTGTTTTTTTCATTTTATAATGTAATGTAAAAACTATGAATGTATCTAGTACTTTCAAGGCTACTAAATTGACCAGTCTTTCAGGATTTGATCCCTTGTGATCATGCCAATGTTTTGTAACAATGCACCGACTCTAGGTAAGAAAATTAGATATTTCAAATTTTATTGTGGATCATCGCATTGTTTCATATATTCCCATTTTTCTAAGAAAATTAGATATGTACAATTTGATTTAACAAGGGAGTTGTCAGTCAAAACACCTAAGGAAAGTATCATTTCAATAATGTTTTTTTGAATCAGTTCCCATTAAGGAATATAAAAGTTATTTATCTGATGATCTAATCTTCATAACCATAATTTAATTTTATATAATCCATAGTATGGACTGGATTTCAGACCATGATGCGAAAATTTATTGTAAGAAGAAGGAGGTTACAATTCTCGATAATGATAAGGAGTACCTTATCTTTAGAGCAGAAACATCACCAGCTAATTCTTATCTAGATCCACCACCATTATCTCAACTAAATTCAATTATTAGGGAGGAATAGAATGAAATAACTATGGGTGTGGAAAGTAATGTTCAAATATAGGATGCACTTATTGTGAAAGAATATGTTGTTGTGTTTCTAGAGGATTTACCTGGACATCCTCCAGAATAAGAAATTGAGTTTTCCATTGATTTAATTCCTGGTTCAAGGACCATGTCAAAGACCCCTTATAGAATGACCACTTTGGAATTAGTGGAACTAAAGAAACAACTAGAGCAATTGAGAGTAATAAGGGATTTATTCTCCCTTGCATTTCTCCATGGGGATCCCGTGTTGTTTTTGTTAAGAACAATTATGGATCTATGAAGTTGTGCATTGACTATAGGGAGATCAATGCTATGACAATAAAGAAAAAGTATCCCCTACCTCACATTGATGATTTATTTAATCAACTTTATGGAGCTCAATATTTTTTAAAGATTGACCTTCAATATGGATATAATCAGGTGTGTGTGAAGAAGGAAGACATTATGAAAACAGTATTTCGAACTAGGTACGAGCATTTGGAGTTTATGGTAATGCCTTTTGGGCTAACTAATGAACCCTCTATTTTCATGGATCTAATGAACAGATTTTTCATGTAATATATTGAAGAATTTGTAGTGGTATTTATTAATGATATATTGATATACTCCAAAATCTACGAAGATCATGAAAACAACTAGCTTATTATCCAAAAGACTCTTATAAGAAATGAATTATACATGAAGTTTAGCAAGTGCTAATTCTAGATTTGGGAGATTTATTTTCTTTTCCATATTTTCTATAAGGATGGAATGTCCATTGATCCTTTTAAGATAAGAGAAATCCAAGAGTGTCCAACATCTATGAGTATAACTGAGGTACGCAATTTTATTGGTTTAGAAGGTTATTATCGATGTTTCATCCAGAATTTTTCCCAATTGGATAACCCATTAACTAAGATCACATGTAAAGGGGATAAATTTGTTTGGAAAGAAGAGTGCGGAGAATGTTTTTAAGAACTAAATAGGAGATTAGTCAATGCTCTTATCTTGACTCTACCATCAAGGAATGATGGGTTTGTTATTTATAGTGATGCTTCAAAGAAAATACTTGGTTGTGTCCTTATGTATAATGATATGGTCATTGACTATGCATCACGATAGCTAAAAATTAATGAGCACAACTATCCCACTCATGATCTTGAGTTAAAAGCTATAATCTTTGCTCATAAAATAGGGAGACACTATCTCTATGGTGAAAAATGTGAGATTTATAATGATCACAAGAGTTTGAAGTATATATTCTCTCAGAAATAACTCAACATGAGGAAAAGAAGATGGCTTGAACTACTCAAGTATTATTATTGAAATATACACTACCACCCAGGGAAGGAAAATAAGGTGGTTGATTCTTTTAGTAGAAATGATCATTGAGTTATGAACAAGATGATATTTGAAAGAGATACTATTTCCATGGATCTAGTAAATATAGACGTGGGAATAATCATGGAAGGTGAAACATCAATACATTTTCAAATGGTTTCCAAACCATATTTACTAGAAAGGATAAAATGTTCTCAGGATGATGACGAGGAGTTTCAAAATAAAATTAAAGCTGTGAATGATGGGAGATTGAATGACTTCGTATATGAAGATGGAATTTTGAAATTTGGGAGGAGACTTTGTGTTCCCAATATACCTGATCTAAAAAGGAAATTTTTGGATGATTACCATAGCTCCAATTTCTATATACACCCTGGTAGCACCAATATGTATAGAGATTTTATGGAACATTTTTGGTGGGAAAAGATGAAGAGAGATATGGATGATTATGTGTCAAGATGTATGGTTTTTCAATAAGTGAAAGCTAGAAGGAAACATCCTGGAGGACTCACGCAACATATTCCCATACCTGATTGGAAATGGGATGATATTACAATAGACATTGTCATGGGGATAACAAAGACTCCTAGAAGGAATGATGCAATATGGGTCATTGTTGATCCTCTTACCAAGTCAACACATTTTCTTCCAATAAGAGAAGATTTACCACTTGAACATTCATCAAGACTATATATTAATGATGTTGCAAGACTTCATGGAGTACACTTGTCGATTTTTTCAGATCGTGATCCCCATTTTACATCAAGATTCTGGAAAAGTCTTCGGAAGGCCTTGGATACTGAACTTCATTTGAGCACTTCCTACCACCCTCAAACTGATGGAAAATCAGAACAGACTGTTCAAAACATAGAAGACATGTTGAGATCTTGCTCACTTGACATTCAAGGTATGTGGGATCAATATTTACCTTTGGTAGAATTTTCCTATAACAATAGCTTCCATTAAAGTATTCAGATGGCACCATATGAAGCATTACATGAAAAGAGATGTCGCACACCAACTTGATGGGATGATATTGGTGAAAGAAAACTCGTAGGCCCTGAACTTGTTATGGAAATGATGGAAAATGTGATGTTTATCCAAACCCACATCAAAACTACTCAATGTAGAAAAAAGATCTATGACGATAACAAAAGGAAACATTTTGAATTTCAAGTAAAAGATCATGTTTTCTTTAAGGTATCTCCATGGAAGGGTGTTATACATGTCGGTAAGAAGGGTAAATTGAGTCCCAGGTACATCAGAACATTTGAAATTCTAGAACAAATTGGGGCTGTATATTATCGTTTGGCTATGCCGCCAAGTCTCTCCAAAGTTCATGATGTGTTCCACGTATCACTGTTGAGAAAATACATGCCTTAACCAACTCATGTACTCACCTTTGAGGAAATTGAACTGGAGCCCGATCTGTCTTATTGTGAAGTTCCTATCAAGATTCTTGATACCAGGGAACAAGTGTTGAGAAACCAAACAACTCGTCTGGTAAAAGTTCCATGGAGAAACCATAAGATGGAAGAGGCAATGTGGGATCCCAAGGAACTTATGATGAAGAACCACCCGAATCTTTTTATGCAGTAATATTCTAGAAAATTCAAGGATGAAATTATTTGAAGGAGGGGAGAATGTAACACCCCAAGATTCCACAATACGACTCCCTTTAAATAATGAAATAGCATTCATTGTACGCAACTTGGAGTTTTAACACACAACGACCAATCAAACTAGCCATTATGAATAGTAATATTCACTTTTTAAAATTTTATAAATTTTATTTATCAGAATCGAAATCATTTTTGAATTTGTAATATCAAAATTAGCTTAGGGTGAATTTTTGGTATTTTTTTGAAAACATTCAATTTTTGATGAATAGTAAAACACACTGCATTATTGGTTAAAATCGACTTTTTATTTAAATAATTAGTTATTTTATTTAAATTTTTATAGGGTAAAAATAGATACATAATAATTATATTAGTTCAATGTAATTCATTGGACTCATTTTTATTATAAAATTTGATGTATAAAATTTTATTGAACTTTATACTGTCTTTTACCCACCTCCTAGGAGCATTTGAAAATTTGCATAAAACTTAATTTTTACCAATTATATGAATTTAATTTAAAAAATCAGTGAGACACAGTTGATATTAGTAAGTAAAATGTGGTTCAATAAGATGAAAATAATTTTTGGTGAATAGTAACTGTTAACTTTTATTTACAACGGTTAAAAGTAAATAGGGAAATTAAGGTAAAAATGATATTATTATTACCACTAAAACATGTCCTAATTCTATTCAATACGTGTAATTCTACCAAAAACAACATTAGGAATAAAATATGATCCTTTTGGTCCACTTGGATTAGATTAGGACATTTATTATTATTTTATTTAAAGAAGAGTTAAAAGTGTTAAATTCAATGTTTAATAACTAAAACATTTTTAATATAGGGTTAAACATATGATAAATTAGACTATAAATATTAATTAAAAAGATAAAAAAATTTCCTACATAATGGTATTTTATTTATAATTTTTATACATTAAATAATTTAATTTATTTATGATACAATGATGATACAATAATTACCTTATTAATGAAATATTAAAATATTTGATAATATAAATACCCAAATAAAAGTAAATAGAGACTTTTGATGAATTAAAAAAATTCTATAGGATAATATAACATGGTAGTATTTATTAAATGTATTTAGTTCTAAGTAATAAAGTTGTTAGGACTTTATCAAAAATCACTTACTAAATAGTGTCAAAATTGACATAAAATAGTTTTTAAAACAAATACTATATTATTAATTGATATAATATTCCTAAAAATTTGAGTTTCGTCAAAAGTACTAATATAAGGTTATATATATCAATAATTAATCACTTTGGGTTCTCTTGGCAGTTTATAGTATGTTTATTAAACATATAATATAAAAATACAAAGACACATGGTAAATTTAAAACTATTTAACTAAGAGTTAAATCTAAATGATAAGGTTAATATGATGACCTAAACCTATCTAAAACATATTTGTTGAGAGTATTTCGACACATAACCACCTTATCCTAGAAATAAATCATTTTTTAGCCATTATTAATAGAATATTAATTTATTATAAAATAATATTTCAATCTTTTCCTAAGGTGCCCCTCACCCCTCTTATAAAAGGGCACTTCCCCTTCTCTCAAATTCACACATTTAAGGACATTTTTCTCTTCCAAAACCTACCCAAATATCATAAAAAATATCCTAAATTCATTCTAGAGGCCTTAATTTGGTCATAAATCCAACCTAAGGATCCATTTTGATCAAATCAAAAGGAATAACCCGAAGAAGAGGTAAATATTTCATCACCTCTTTCAAGTTCTTTTCTTATTCCACTTCCTCTTTATTTGTTGTTTCCATTATAAAATAATAACTCTAGTATATTATATATACTATGATGTTATTATAAAAATGGTAAAACCATATTCATTATTATATCTATCATATGAATGACAAAGTCACCATACGTGCCTACATACGACTTACCGTCTCCACATCGTGGTATAGTTGTTATTCAATACATTGATTTTTTGGGTGAGTATAATAATGATGTATAATTGATGTAAATAACAAATATAACATGTTAATTATTCTGTATATATTATATACCATCTATTTACATATTATTTTAATATCAAAAGAATGATACTGTTGCTCATGCGTACGTACGGATTACCGTCTCCACGAACGCGATGAGATTCATTTCCTCATCGTAACCATTCATGAATAATTTTTATTTTATGATTAAAAATAATGTTTAAGAACTTAATATAATTATAGATATTAATCAAATACATTCTATCCATTATAAACACGGCTTATGTAACAAAATATATAAAGGAAAACCAATCAATTAAAACCTGGAACGACGATAATAGTAAAATATTATTAATAATGAAATATTAGAAGATCATATATGATATAATATTTATGTATATGGTTATTCTATAATTTAATAAAAATTATTTAACTATTATACAGGAGGTTAATGTACCCTCGACCAACAAAAAGTACAAGGTAAGGGTTAAATTCACAATCTCTTTATTATCCGAGATTGTTTTTACTTAAGTATATACTAGGACCTCTTTATCATCCACATCTGTGTTTCTTAAAAATGTATTTCAATTTTTTTTACTATTTAATATACAATGAGTTAAAGTCATTTATACCCTTACTTGACCTTATATGTTTTTAAAAGAATATTTTCGCCATTTTCCAAACACGGTACATAATGACCTTTTCAACCAAATTAAGGTAAGAATGTAAATTTTTAACTTATACAGCTGGTACAACTATTTTACGCCATTATTACATCGTCGAAGCTTCCCATACAAGAAAATAAGATTATTTATAAGATAAATGTTTTCTTTTAAATTGTTTCAAAATAGAAAGAGGTATTTCTTTCAAATAGTTTTCATTTCATCTATGTGAACATCCTTTAATGGATTTTAAGCTTGTTTGAAGTTGATTTATTATTTTAAAAATATTCCATATTGTATTGAAGGTTTTGTGATATGTTTGACTGTGGATGTGTTATTTCATACCATTCATTGTTTTATGGATAAATTATTGACATTTTGTATGCTAGTTTTAATATGTATGTTTATGTTATGTTTAAACCTTTTCATATGAGGAATGCATTGGGCTTAGTAAGTGACAGGTGGAGCCTGGTATATCTCCTTGATGAATCGGTAGGTCTCATGAGACAAACTAGTGTCTTGGAATAAGGCCTTGAAAAAATATTAATTGCAGTGTTGGCATAAGGCCTTGACTATGTAGTTATGAAGTCGTGCATTATGTATTCCATCATTATGAAATTGGATTTTGATATTGCATGGGATTGTTTGACTAGTAGAATATCAATGTGAATATGTAAATGGAATTATTTGATTTATATTTTCCATATTATACAGAATTTTAAGTTTAAAAGGCTTGTGTTTTAGTATTATACATTGCCATAAATGTTTATGCTTATTTATGAAAGTTTCTGCTATATTGTTATCCATACTGAGAATCTAAGCTCACCCCTTTCTATGTTTTATTTTTCCTAGGATGCGAAGAGTTATATTATGACTAACCTGTAGGGATAGTCTATGGGATATGAATGTGGTCAATGGAGACATTGTTGTTTTTTTAATTTTATAATGTAATGTAAAAATTATGAATGTATCTAGTGATTCCAAGGATACTAAACTGATTGGTCTTTTAGGATTGATCCCTTATGATCATGCCAATGTTGTGTATAATTCACCAAATCTGGGTAACTGGGGTTGGGGTGTTACAGATCCATCATTGAAAAGTAGGTGACTTGGATACAATCCTTGGACCCAGTCCTTGATTATACCTATTTTACCTTAGATGCACTCCTTGGACTCGATAGGCGCTTCATTGGGGAATTCCTTGGACTACGCTCCTTGGATTAGACCCTTAACCCTTAGGTCGACCCAGATACTATTGGGTTAATAGCCCTCATGTATTATGTTTCCTTGGTTATTACCTTCAGACTTTATTACTAAATATCATCATAGGATTCCTTGGATACACTCCTTGAGTCCAATATTGACAATTAAGTGCCATGGTTAAAGCCTAGTGGGATTAGTAATTTCTTAGCATCATTTTACCTTGGAGGAAACCCCTTGGACTGAGTAGGTTACTTGATCACATGTGACATAGAAATAAACTGGAAATTATCAATTAATGAACTGATTACATGTCCAGAAACTAGCTGAGGGATGAATTAGGTACTTGGTTATTTAGTTACATTTTACTACTTACTTAACTTATGAATTCCTATACAATGATTAATTTATATGACACTATCGGGATTGGGTTAGACACCAGTGGTTTCGGGATACTGAGATATAAATCTCACACCCTACTCAGGCCACCATTGCACTGGGGTACCCGAGTATACTTTCTTGTTCTCAGGGCATTGTTGTATTGCTTATACTAAGAGTTAGGAGCAAAGGAGTGAGCTGGAGATCAAGATGCTCATGGAGATTGCCTTTGGGATTTCAGTTCTTTTCTTTACTTGAGTCCTACATTTTATTATATTGAAAATAATTTTGTACTATTTACTTCTTTCCGTAATGTATCAATACAATTTCATTCATTCATCCATTCTACAAACTAGTATTGTCCACTTTTGTTCATTTATATGAAATCTATCTTCCACTGTTTTACTATTTCTATTTACATCTCCCATTGTTGATTGTTATTTACTTTGTTATACCACTGCACAACAATTATAAGTGGGTATAGTCTCCCCATTGACTATCCTTACACTCTCGCTTCTAGTTAGCAGCCTCTAGCGTATGGGGGGGGGGGGGGGCTTGAGGTGATGTGGTGACCGGTCCAGCCGCCGTCTTAGTGGTGAGATGGATTGGGATGTTACAAAGTGGTATCAAAGCTGGTTTTTCCTTTTGTCTTACTATTTTGGATTGGTAGGCATGAGACTAGGAAAGTTTTGGCACTTGGTTAATAGTTGTGTTTGGGACTGATCACCCCACATATAGGGAATGGCCAAGTGGCCAGAGATAGGAATGATGTTTATGTTGTTCGATGTTATAATTCATATGATTTCACCAAGGGTGATTGGTGTACATTCCACTGCTTATGATTTATGGAATTATGACTATTACCCTTGGCCTATTATGGAATGGATGAAATATACATGCATCACATAAGGCACTTATAAATTTACATGCCATGCATATATGCCATTCCATGTAGTTTCATTAGTAGGTTGAACACTATGTATGATTCCGTGCCTTATAAATATGCCATGCATAGATTTATAGTTTTTTTGGTAATACATCAGCTTGCCTTCTGTGCTTACTTCTTGTTATCTCATACTTCTATGATTAAAATTCCATTCTTCTATGATTTCCGATTGTTGCTTCATGTTAGATGCTTGTAGTGACTTGTTAGCTTACTTAGTTATATGTAAATGGTTTCTTGGGATAAGTTATTGGTTATGGTTATAACGATATCCAATTTTCAGTTGTAAGGTGTATGGGAACCTTATAGCTGGGAAAAGGTAACTTGTGTAATAGAACCATTGTAAAAATGCTGCTAAATTCATTTTCTAAAGTAAGTTGGTTCTTACTAAAGGGAGCCAAATGCTGAACTGTAATGTATATGGGCACTTTTCAGGTTGGTAGATGTCAACCCATTTAATTTTGACCATTATGTTTGATCATGTTAAATTCTGAATTGACATTGGTATCGATTAATGGGAGTCAAATTTCGATCCATGAAGTGTATGGGATCTTCATGAATTGGTAAATGGAATCCCATGTTAAATGTGATAACATGCTACTTTTTTAAATTCCTATAAATTTAAAAAATGTTTAGTTTTGATCTGAAATAAAAATGGTTAGCTTTTAAAATGAAACTAGACTCATGTAGGTTAGTTGGGGGAATGTTTTATGAGATGACCCTTTTGGGTGTTTTAATTTTAATGATCTTAGAAAATTCTATTGGATTTCCTGATAATGAACCCAGTTTGGTTTGAGGGACCCCGAAAGGTTTCTTAACTTATTAAAATGGATTTTATTTTGATAATTTTTCAAAAATGACGAGATGTCCACTAATGTGAAATGTTTTAAAATGGAGTTTTATAAAACATGCATTTTTTGCCCTTGGTGCATTGGTTAAAATTAGGTACCTTGTGATTTGTCTTGAAAAATGGTACCATTATGCTTTAATTAAATCCTTAATGATTAAATATTAAATTAGATTAAATATAAGAGGCTTGGATATGGAACCTATGGTGGTGTCCACTATTTAAAACCCTTGTGTAAAGGGTAGTTCAGACTTCTCTTTGAGTTGCCTTGGAATTGAAGCATGAGTATTTTCCATAGGTGTTCTTTTCCATAGCAATGGATTTATGATTGGATTTTTATCCTAGTGACTTTTTTTACATGACCCAATTTTAGGGTTATCACTTGTTCTTCATAAGGGGCTAACCCATGGTAGGTAGCTCCCTCATAACTTAAATGCCTTGCTAGTGCTGCAACTTTCCCCACTTTTGGTGCAGTTTGGGTGCCGTTGTCCCCACTAGGACTTTTAGTTTTATATTTACACACTTGTTCGAATGGGTGGTCATGTCTTCCATGAATTTTATATGAGTTTGACCATCAATTAATGCTCATTTTCATTTGGTTATAAGTGCCTTGGGAATGGTGAGACACTTTTTAGGTCATTTGACCCTTTCTTCTTCGTAGTGATGGACGACTTGGTATGACGTCATCTAGGAAAATGGTTGTATGAGGCAATATGACTCTGAAATAAATCTTCTTGTAATTTTGAGTATGGTCTCAGGTCATCTCAAAGTAGAGTGACTTTAAAATTAATGAATCATTTTCATTCCAATACTCAGGATAGTTTTCGAAAGACTCGGGTGTTTTGACACACCGGTCTCATTGTTATAATATAGCGCGTTTATGAGCAATTAGCGTTGCTTTTTCATCTAGGACACTCCTAAGGTGGGTAGTGTCATTTTGATCCTAGTAAATGTGTCCCACAAAGTAGAAGGAGAACAGAATAAGGGTACCATTGGTAAATGGTTTGTTTTTTCTTTAATAACCTAGAGGATTGAAAGTCTTAAATGGGGTCAAAGATTTCTCGACAGCACGACTTTGATCTGGTTCGACTGTTTTACCTTACAGTTTTTGGGTGTGGTTTACTGGAAACCCCATCTTAAATCCTCTTAGTGTACTCTTCTTAATAGAGGATCATGTCCCCTATCTTAACATCATCCATGATGCACTAAGAGAGTATCGATCTTACACCATGCTAAATCATTAAAATATGATGAACTTGTAGGATGATTTCTTCTAGTGTTACACGCTAAAGTGTGGTTCTTATAGAGTCTTGGTAAGTCCAGAGTAATTCTTGGGTTCTCAGGTAGGAATGAATTGTATGGATTCATGGAATCCATACTTTTATTTTGAATTGAGTTGACCACCTATGCCAGGTTTCTTACAGATAAGTCAGAAAAGTGGCTCGACTATTTCTATATCATTTCATTTTAATGCTTACGGTTGTCAGGAGCCATTTTAAAGAACATTTCTAGGTGAAGGAAGGTGTAGTTTCAAGGTCAGAAGTGTCTTCTTGGAAAGCTTTCATGAACAGTTTCTGTTAGGTCTATTGGTATTTGGCTATTCCTTTTTAATGAAATTATGCCAGGAGAATCATAAGAAAACCAGAGTTGTGCCTTATACAATAATTCCAATGGTGGAGGTACCATGGATTTGAATGTCCCCCTCCTTAGGATAAGACCTATGGTGGGATGAACCATCGGTCGAGTGTTATTGTGTTTATGACATGATCTTGTCTCTATCTAAATGGCAAAAAGTAAGCTCCATTTCTGTTTTTATGTTAAAATTTGAGCATTGGATTTGGTTGTAAAGGCTAAAGTGGAGATTTCATAGGAAATTCTTAAGGTTGCATCAGACATTGGTTACACAATGAAACTATTTAAAATAAACTTCATGAACCTTATAGGTTGGGTGACAGTTACATTGTTCCCAAAGGATTATCAGGAATGAGAAGTTTTTAAGGTTGGTAGAGTGTAGAATCATGTGTTTTTGAACTGGACTAAAATATTAAAGTTATTGAACTTTTTCAATTGCTGGACGCGTTGGATTTAAAACCAAGATTCAAAACTTATTTCAGAGTGTTGGAACACTTATACATGTTGTTTTTGGACTTGGGTGAAGGCTCAAGAAGTCTCCTGAGTGACTCTAGAAGTTTCGGGAGTGTTAGACTTGAAAAACATCAAGTTTTAAAAAATAGCAGAGGGCACATGTTTTGTGCATGGTTTGCTAAACTATATGACCCAGTATAGGTAATCATGCCACCCTATTTAAAAAGGGGTAGTGGATTTAAACATAGGCTGAACATGGTTTCCTAAACCCTGCGCCTAGCCCATTCGGGGTGTGTCTTTGAGGCAGTAGGTACCACACAGTTTGCGCACGGTTTGGAAAACCATGGGGCTTACCCATGTGTGACACCCTATTTTAGAAAAGTTAATTTTTTTAAATTAAATTAAAATAAAAACCTAAAACTAAAATACCCTCAAATCCTCTCTCTATATGATATCACGGCGAACCATGTGTTTCTCCCCTTCGTCGCGTGCTCAAAACCTCCTCACAGATGCTCCTTCGTCTACCGTTTCTGTCTGGTTTATTCACAAATCTCCTCCAAATCATCAATGTAAGGTCTTATTCCCGGGTTTCCATCCTTTTTTTGGTCAATTTCAGCCTATTTGGTACCCAGTGACAATCGGTCAAACCCTATGGTTGTGGGATTAATGTTTTTTTTTCAATTTTATTTGGTCATTCGGTCACACAGAAGGTCTCTCGGGACCCTTGGGTGCATGTTCTGGTAACCACCGCTGAAGGTGAGGCAGTTCGGTGTGTTTTGGTCTACCGTCAACATTTCAGGGTAAGGTTTATACCTTCTTCCATGTTTCAAAACTCTTTTATTAATATCTTTATGTTCCTTTGACTCCCTTTTAATTAATCAGTAGAGAGTTAAGATTTTCTGGGTGGTTTCGCTTCTATTAGTTTCCTCATCAACACATGAGGTGAGGGTTTTTATTTTTTTCTTGGTCCCACACCATTTAAATTTTATTCATTAATTATTTTTAAGGTTCTTATTGTTCAATATGTAGTGTGTTGGCCCCTTCTTGATGGTTTTGAGTGTCCATGCTCCAAGATCTGAAGTGGATGGTTTGGTTCCACCCTGAGGTAAGGTCCCTTTCCAAGTCCTCAATATTATAAATGAATTAATAAATTTCTTACTACACTTTTATTCGAAATTAAATGCATGAATTGAAGTATTTATATTGAATGCCTCTTAAATGTGAATCTATTATGTTTCATGTTTTAAATGCTAAATGGAATAAATGATTTGTGTGATAAGAAATATCATATTTTTGTAATAAAACCCCTCAATCGAGGTGCACTTCCTTCAAGATAAAAAGTATTGGTTAGACCTTTCTTGCTTGACTTATCGTGTTTATAATTCTTGTGCCTTGATGTTACGTTGAAATATCACATGTTTAGGACATGACCCCAATGGAATTAGAAAAATAGAGTTACCTTCCTAAGATAATTAAAAGGGCCAAGGAACCATCTATGTGCTTGGCTCAGTTTTAAATTTTATTCAACCTTGTGTGATGTTATTGTAATTGTCATTTAGTGTTTTGACACATTCGGGCCACCGTTAGGGTGTGCCTTGGCTTGACCTTTATAAAGGTAAGACCTTATATATTAAATGGATAAATTATCCTATGAATTTCATAATGGAACATACCATGCATGCTCATCATTTTACCCACCTAAGGTAAGTGCTTTGAATTGAAAATTAAATATAAAATGTGAATTGGAATGTATACTGAGTATATCACTTAGCCTTATAAAGAGTAATTGAATAAAGGTTTCATGTATGTAGCACCCCTTTCCTTGTTGATGGAAGTTAGCAGGGAGAACCTTAATTATTGAATATTTCTGATGTTTTTAATATTTTCATAACATATTATATACTCCGTTTAATGATTTTATATGAAATGTGCATTATTTGGGTGAAATATTAATGTTTAAATATTAAATATAATTTTTGAGCACTATTTGAATTTATCCTGGTTCAAGTCTGTTTAATGTTTGAATAATAAAAATCACCATAATGATCAAAATTGCATGTTTCTAGTTTTTTAGGATTACTTATTCAATTTACAACATATCATTATAAAGAATTATTGGCCAATTCTTCTATTTGAAGGGTCATATGGACCACACAAGAAGGCCCACCGAATCTGTGAATAAACTGGACCATCCATGAATATTGAATTACTAGGATTAATCTAGATGTATAAATTCATTTATTCTCCTCTAACATTTATTTTACAATTAAAGGCGTCATGTATACAAATTTCAATCCCAAATCGAAAAACAAGGGGCCCAACTGATGATTTTAAGTCCATCCCACCATTCTGGATGGGACATAAAATCAGGAAACTATTGTTGTATTTTATCCTGATCAAATCATAAAATCATGCTGGTATTTTACACTGTGAAAGATAATATATGTGATGCCAACTTTTTAGAATAAATTATTTTTATTTTATTGCATCTTCTTTTTCCAAAACCCATTCACATTTTAGCCTTAAAAAAAGTGTTGATAAAAATGGACAATTATAAGCTCTTTAGTAAAATAGCCATATATTTGGATCCAAAATTCCAATGGATGAAAACTTTTGAGGGATTATAGTGAACATAAATATCTACAACATGGAAGAATATAATATCTCTAGATTCAGCTGTCTCGATGGCCAAATTAGGGATGAAAGTGGAGGTACATATTTGGAATGAAAACAGTCCACCTCCTTGGGCCATAAATAAAACCCCCTCTTATCCTTGTATGTGGTTGAAATTTAAGAGAAAAGGAGTATATTTGGAAGGAAAAATTATTTTCCAAAGCCTTGGGAGGATCTTACAAACTCATTTGTTTACTTGAGAAACCATTCCTCATTTCATCCTTTTATTTACTTTTTTGTTGTTCTTTGTTTATAACCATGTAAGTGTTTGTTTTTGAAATTATATTTTAATGAAAGTTTCTTATGAATATTCTCTATGAATTATCTAACCTCATTTATTAAATATAAATGGTCTAAAAATAGTTTAAATCCAGTAAAAATTAATTTTCTTTTTTTTTTCTTATTCAATCAAATGTTTGTTTTTAATTCTCATCATTGTTTGTGTGTGTGTGTTCGATGCACAATGTTTTTTATTGTATCATTATTTTTAATATATTTTTAACCCATCACCATAAAAATTATAACCATATTATTAACCACCAAAATGGATGAGTAAATATCTAATTGTGGTGAGTTATAATTTAGGTATGTTAATTGATTGAGATCTTTTTCTTGATGAATATTCTTTGAATTAACATTGTGTGTGTTGGACTTAACATGTCAAATATTAATGACTTGTTTGTTTAATGTGTGGTTTCCATTGATTATTGTAACCATAAATACACTATAATCAACATGTACTTATTGGGATTATGACCCTATGTTAAGTCAAGGTTTGGGTTAAAGCTTTAACACTTAGGAATTATAATCAACATCAACTTGTGACATGGGTGTTAATTTAATGAAATATAAAGAAAGGTTGAAGGATATCACAATCTTAACCACCTAATGATTAACTCACCCCAATATTTATCAAATTTTTTAATCAATGTATCATCACTGAGGATTTGACCCCAGTACTATTATACACATTAGCAAAGAATCAGAACCTTGAATGGTCGATAGGCGATAATTAGATGCACTTTCAAATGGATCTATTTCTTGGGATTCTGAATTTAATTAGTCATTAGTTTCTGGTTATTGTAAAAAAAATAATTTCAATTTTTTTTGATAAAAACACAACAAAAAACCCGCATTCTCATAAAATTCATAAATGAAAAAACAAAGAAAAAATCATCTCCCTATTTCTTTCAAAATCTCTTTTAATGCCCCATAGCCTCCAAAAAAGTCCCTTGGATTTGTTTGAATTTAAAACTGAGAGAAATATTTGAAAACATATGAGGAAAATTAGAGATAATCAAATAATTCATGAACCATTCCTTTTCTAACCAATTGAATTAGATAAGGACAATACTAGAGAATAAACACTTAAATAAATTGCTACCCCTGATATGAATTACCAACCCCTTGGTATTAAATATCCTAAAAAAGAGGCTAACATCTAAATCCAATCAGGTTTGATTCTTCTTATACGTCATTTCCATGGGCTAGCCGGTGATGATCCACATATTCATATTAAAGAGTTCCAAGTGGGGTTCTCTACCATGAAGACTCAAGGGGTTTCTAAGGAACAATTCAAAATTTGAGCATTCCATTTCTCCCTAGATAACACTAGAATGTCATGGCTCTACTACCTCCCTCCTGGTTCCGTAAAATCATAGATTGACATGAAGAGACTTTTCTTAGAGAAATTATTTCCTGCTTCTCGTACTTCTTCCATCCAAAATGAATGTAGTGGTATCCATCAATTCCCCAATGAATCACTCCATGAGTATAGGGAGAGGTTCAAAAATCTTGTGGAAACCTGCCCACACCACCAAATCCCAAACCAAATATTTATCCAATACGTCAATGAGGGGTTATTTTCTATGGATAGAACTCTCATTGATGCCATAAGTGGTGGTGCTCTTTTTGATAAAACTTCCACAGATGAAAGAGATCTCATAAGTAACATGGATTCAATAACACAACAATTACATACTAAAGAAAATTATAAAATAAAAAAAATGTCAAGATAGTCAATTTATAGAGCCGAAAAAGATGTCAGAGTGGATGAGTGAACTTATAGGTCTTGTGTGACAACTAGCTTTGGCATCCAAATCCCTAACCTCATATTCTCCACAATCCCTATTACCTAGACCTATCATACACTGTAGAATCTGTAGCTCCCTATCTCATCCGAATAAAACATGTCCATAACTTCAAGAGGATCAATCTGATTCATCTGTACCAATGGAGATCAATGCAGCATATTCTCAGTGAAACCCCAACCCTCAAAAATTAGGTCAGTTTGTTAGAAACTTCAACCAAGCCCATTATGATCCCTTCTCTTCTACATATATACCTAACATGAGATATGGGAATCCCATTTCTCTTCCCCATAAATACCGTTATCAATACACAAACCAATTCTAATATGGTCAAGGTGGTGGTAACTTCCATCAACCTTATCCTTTTGTTTCTCACTATTGAAGGAACAATCCTCCTCCTAGATTACACTATCCCAGTCAGCCTTCCCAATTCAAAAACCAATACAATATCTTTCCCTAGAACCAAAATCAAGGAAATACCAATCTAGGACAAGCCTCTTCTTCTAAGAAACCATGGGAAAGTATAGTGGTTGATCTTTCCTCATTCACCCATTCCATCATCAAAAACATTGAAACCGAAATTGTTCAACTTACATCCCACCTGATCCAGCAACAACAATAAAAATATTCTGAACTACCAACTCAATTATTACCCAACCCCAAGGGTAATGTAAGTGAAATTTCACTTAGATCAGGGAAGAAAATTTCTGTGCCTCCAGATAAGTCCTCCAAACCCCCTTCAAATGTTGACCTAGAAATTGAAAATAAAAAAAAACTTAAAAAGGAATATGAATCCATTCCCTCACCTTCTCCCATTCCACTTAGGAACCCAATTCCTTTACCTCAAGACATTTCTAAGCCATAGAATTCCTTTGAACCCAATCCTAAAATACGTGACATTTTTAGACGTGTTGAAGTCCATAAAACAAATCCCTAAGTATTCCGAGTTTCTTAAGGAATTTTTTACCCACAAGAGGCAACTTCGGACATTTGAAAATGTTTCCAAACATATGTCTATTCCTATAAAGTGAAAATATCTAGGGACCTTTATGATTCCATGCCAAATTGGATGTTCCAAATTTTATGATGCACTCATAGACCTAGGAGACTCAATTAATGTCATTCCTAAATCCATTTTCTCCAATATTGGTCTTGGTCCCTTAAATCCAATGGGTGTTTTCATTCAATTAGCCAATCGAAGCACTACTAGTCCTGAGGGTATAATCAAGGATGTAATTGTTTGTGTGAATGATCATATCTTCCCTACTGATTTCTATGTCCTGACAAGGAAGGTGAGACAGAATCTTCTCGATCTCCCCAAATTCTTGTAAGACCATTCCTAATTACAATGGGAACCAAGATTGATTTCCATTGAGGAATATCTTCTATGGAATTTGGTGACCAACTGGTCAAGTTCAACATTTTCCAAGCCACATGATACCTATTTGAGGATCACTCTGAATTCTCAATCCATGCTCCTGAGGACACATCTGAGAGTCAATTGAACCCCATTACATCTGTTCCTCATGTTATAATGATAGAGGATCTTGTGAAATATTCATCATGATTAACCAAGTCATAAATGGTGAAGTTGATGTGGAACATTCATTCTTATACTCTATCAATCTAGAGGATATTGAAAAATCTATTGAATCCCACACCAACATTGATCTCTACTGATCCACCTTGGACAATATTAAGGAAAATGAATCAAAACCAATTGATGTCTCTTCCTCCATCCTTGAGTTGTCTAACCCACAAATGAAAAATGAGACCAATCTGAAACCTTGTATTGAACACCTGAAATATGCACTCCTTTTCCATGATCACTCTTATCCTATCATTATATATGCTTCACTTACTGAAACCAAGGAGTACAAACTTGTTTAGGTGATAGAGGAAAACAAAAAGTCCTTAGGTTGGACCCTAGATGATATACCAGGAATCAAACCAACCCTTTTCATGCATAAAATCCATCTTAAAGTGTTATCAAACCAATTAGACAACCACAAAGAAGTCTCAATAAACTCATAATTAAGGTAGTTAGGGAAGAGATCACCAACGCTTCTTCAAGATGGTATTATCTACCCAATTTTCGATAGTGAATGGGTTAGTCCGATTCAAGTTTTACCTAAGAAGGGTGGGATAACTGTTGTCACAAATGAACATGGGGAGGTAGTAACAACTCGAGTGAAGAAAAAATGGTGTGTGTGCATTGACTATAGGAAATTGAATGTTAAAATGAGAAAATATCACTACACTATTCCATTCCTTGATCAAATTATAGAAAGATTAGCTGCAATGTCAAAGTATTGCTTTCTTGATGGATACACCAACTATTTTCAAATCCCAATCGCACCTCAAGACCAAGACAAAACTACTTTCACTTGACCCTTTGGAAAATATTCATATAGGATAATTCCTTTTGTCCTTTGCAATGATCCCTCAACATTCCAGAGGTGTATGATGGTTATCTTTTCTGAATTCATTGAACATTGCATGGAAGTATTCTTGGATGAATTTACCATTGATGGTTATTCATTTTAATCTTGCTTGAATTCCTTCTCTCTTGTCCTTCAAAAGTGCGTCAAGTGTAACCTTGTGTTAAATTTTGAAAAATTTCACTTCATGGTTACAAATGGGATTGTTATAGGGAACATAAATTCACAAGATGGTATTCAAGTTAATCATGCCAAAAATTGAAGTGATCTAATCAATTACTAAACCCACTTCTATTCGATAGAGCTTCTCATTTTTCAATCTTTCTAGTTTCTATCGGTGATTCATCCATAAAATAAGTAGGATTTACCTCCCACTCAGTCAGTTTCTCAAAAAATGATGTCACTTTAAATTTCGATGAGGTTTGCAAGAGAGCCTTTGTTGAAATCAAATTTTCTCTTACATCTTCCCAGATAATCCAATCCCCAGATTTGTCCTTACCCTTTGAGTTGATGTGTGATGGTTATGATAGAGCCGTTGGGGATATTATTGGTCAAAGAAGAGAAAAGATTCATCATTTCAGCTATTATTCCTAAAAAACGTTGGATGAAACTCAATATCACTACACTATCACTGAAAAGGAACTTTTTTTGTTGTTTTTTCCTTAGATAAATTTCAGACGTATCTCTTAGGTTCCAAAATCATCATCTTCACATACCATTCTACTATAAAGCTCTTACTCAAGAAAAGTGATTCCAAAATTTGGCTAATAAGATGTATCCTAGTGCTACTAGAGTTTGAACTTAAAATCAAAGATAGACCAGGAAAAGAAAATCCTGTGGCTGATCACCGTAGTATAATTTCTAATTCTTCTCATTCAAAAATCATTAATTATGAATTCCCCATTGAGAACCTTTCATATCTCACTCAAAAAATACCATGGTATTCCACAATTGTAAATTACTTGGTTTTTGGTGTTTTCCTAAAATTTTTTCAAAAGAAAAAAATGAAGTTGAAATGGGATTCAAAATACTATTTTTGGGAAGATGATAAACTTTGGAAAATTGGCACTGACATGGTAATTAAAATATGTGTTGATGAAGATGAACATTATTCCATCTTATAATTTTTTCACTTACTTTTCGGAGGTGGCCACTTTGGACCACAAAGGACATCCTGAAAGGTCCTAGACTCTAGATTCTTCTAGCCTTCACTCTTCAAGGACTCTCATGAGTTCTATCAATCATGTCCCAATTTCCAAAAGTTTGTCACAATTTAATTGAGAAAAGAAATACCCCCAAACCCTTTAATTTTTTTGTGAGATCTTCGATGAATGAGGCATTGATTTCATGGGACCATTCACCCCTTCCAATGGATTATCATACATTATTATTACTGTTGATTATGTTTCTAGGTGGGTCGAGGCCAAACCCACTAGAATGGATGAATCACATACTGTTAGTGAGTTCCTAAAGACACACATATTCAACCGATTTGGCACACCACGTGCCTTGATAAGTGACTTAAGAACCCATTTTTGTAATAGAACCATGAAATATCTTTTGAAAAAGAATGGGGTTGTACATAAAACATCAACTGCATATCACCCCCAAACAAATGGAATCGCTGAAATTTATAATAGAGAAGTCAAAATAGTGATTGAGAGAATTGTTAAGCCCACAAGGAAAGATTGTCCTGAGAGACATGGTGAAGCACTTTGGGCTTATCGAACTGACTATATAACACCCATTGGGATGTATCCTTTTAGGCTAGTTTTTGGTAAATAATTTCATTTTCCAATTGAAATCGAACATAAGTCATTTTGGGCTGTAAAAAATTGTAATTTTGATTTTGAAAAATCTGGTGAAGAATGATAGTTGCAATTAAATGAACTGGAGGAGCTTTGACTTGATTATTATGAGAATTCCAATCTATACAAAGAAAAGTCTAAGGTTCCCCATGAAATAAAATCCTATGAAAGGTATTTCATGAATGTGAAATGGTAATGCTATTCAATTCACCATTTTGACTTCACCAGGGTAAGATTAATTCTCGTTGGGATGGTCATTTAATTATTACTAATGTTTACCCATTTGGTGTAGTGCAAGTCCAAGTCCCATCATCAAAAAGGACATTAATGATTAATGGACATCGGTTAAAGCATAAAAATGAGAGGATGAACAATCCTAGAACCACCTCCACTTCCATCATATCCATAACTTCCACCGACCCACCACCAGATGGGAACGACTACCCACCAAATCCAAACTAGGGGCACCTTTTTCCCTTTAACTCTCTATCTATCTATTCCTATATCTCCCTCTTTCTTCTTATTCCTATCTCTTTAATTTTTACCACTTTCCTCATCACATTTTGTATTTACTATTTTCTGTGGGTGTGTCTTTATAAAAAAACATAAAAAAACCTAAAAAACTGAAAAATAATAATAAAAATCACTTAAAGAAATATGGAAAAGTAACAGTCACGATTACTCACCTTCAAATTTTGAAAAATTTATAACCATTTTGGGGAGTCCAAAGACATGGTTTCATCTAAAAAATCTTGTTCTTTCATCATATATTTGGATAAAGAATATTGTTTCAAAACTATAAAATTTTGAATGCCCAATTGTTGATTTAGAAAACGATTTTTTCCAATTGTGAGGAACCACATTAGCTTTAATGACAAGGAAACATAGGGCCATATTTAGAAAATGTGTGTTTTGTTTACCCTTATATGTGAGTCTTGAGTTTTTGGACCTTCAAGCTGAATTTCCTCCTTAGGTGTGCGTTAAAATGATAGAGGCATTTTCTGAACCTCATGTGAATCACAATAGCCAAATAGCCTCCCATTAACCTTACATTAATAGAACTTTTGAAAGGCCCTCTGATCCTAGGAAAACCTTTTTTTATATCCACATTACAATCCCAATACATTATCCTACCTAATATCTACATGTATTTTATGCACATTATTTATTGAAATTTAAGTGTGGGGGAATGGATTTCATTTTAGGTACCCTTTAATTAATTTTCAAAATGTTATCATATGCTTGAGGAAAATTATCCATTTTAGTGTGGGGGAGAGGTTTTCATTAAGTGAGTTTTGGGATTGTATATATGCTTATGACATACTGCTAAAATTTTATTGAAAAGTGGGTAAACGAATCAAAAAAATCAAATAAAAAAAACAAAAAAGAATGGGTTGTGTCTTGCGTGGGTCAAAAATCACTCTTCATCACCCATTGATCATATTATAACTATTACAATTAATTTCTTGAGGAGATAAATAATTTTTTGGTATATGAGTGTGAGATCTTTTTCAAGATCAAATTTCAAAAAAATTGAAAAAAAAGAAAAGAAAAAAATAACAATTACATTATATATTATTGTGTCATTGAGAGAAGTCTTGTGTATTATAAATATTACATATCATAATTCCCTCAAAATTTTCTTCCAATTTTGTGTCTTGATTCTATCAATTTTTCCCTTGTAAATATGTGTTTCCATTTCTTTCAATGTTTAATTTCAAAAATATAGTGCATTGCTTTTTCTAGGTTGGTGTTTTACCCCTTTTTCTACTATTTTGAATACTAAATTCCTACTATCCCAAAGCCACATAAAAACCCTTTCCAAAGACGTCATGATTCAGGTGCACTTTATGATGAGGAATTAAAGATGATAACTCTTTCAAACTCTAAGATTTTCACTTTTGGTTGGTGAAAGAGTGAACCTCCATTAATGAATTTTATCATCTTAAGAGGTGTGAGTTTTGAGTGTCCACATTTTCCATTTCTCAATTTGAGCATTCAAAATGATTTTTTTGGAAAATTTTTCTTTAATAGTTTGTGGTGGAATTAAATATGGAGGAGTTAAATGATCTAAACCTCCCCTGATTGGGGAAAACAAAATTTTAATATTTTTTGGTGAGTGAGAATGATTTTGTAATGTTTTTTATATTCGTTGCACATGAGGAAATGCACAAAACTATGTGTGGGTGATTTTATGTAATTAATATTTTCATAACTTATTATATACTCCCTTTAATTATTTTATATTAAATGTGCATAATTTTTGTGAAATATTAATGTTTAAATATTAAATATAATTTTTGAGCACTATTTGAATTCATCCATATTAATGTCTGATTAATGTTTATATTATAACTATCACCATACTAATCCAAATTTGGTGTTTCTTCATTTTTATGATTACTTATTTAATTCCAACATATCATTAGAATGAATTATTGGACAATTATTCAATTTGATGGGTCATATGGACTACACAAGAATGCCCACAGAATCTGTGATGAAACTGGACTATCCATGAAGATTGAAATACGAGGCTCAATCCAGAAGTAAAAATTAATTTATTCTGCTCCAATTCTTGGATAAAAATTCAAGGAGTCTTGTATAAAAATTTCAATACCCAAATCCAAAAACAAGGGCCCCAACTGATGCTTTGAAATCCATCCCTCCATTTTGGCCGAGAATTAAAAATAGAAAACTATTACTATATTTTCTCATGATATAATCATCTCATAAAGATGGAATTTTTTATTGTGAAATATAATATATGGTTGGATAATTTGTTAGAATAAATTCTTTTTATTTGAGGTCATATTCCTATTCAAAAACCCATTCACATTTCATGCATTTAAAAAGTGTTGATAAAAACGGCCAGGTGAAAACTGTTTAGTAAAATAGCCATATCTTTTTCTCCAAAGTCCAATAACTGCAAAATTTTGAGGTATGACAATAAAAATAAATATATAAAACTTTTAAGAAGATAATATATTGATATTAAGCTATCTGGATTGAAAAATTGGTGATGCAAGTGGAGGGACATATTTGGAATGAAAACAGTCCACCTCCTTGGGCTATAAATATAACCCCCTCTTCTCCTTGCATGTGGTTGGAATTTAAGAGAAAATAAGGATACGTTGGAAAGAAAAATTATCTGCCAAAGTCTTGGTAGGATCTCCCATACTCATGTTCTTACTTTATAAACCATTCCTCCTTGCTTCCTTTCATTTACTTTTGTGTTTTTCTTTGTTTATAATCGTGTAAGTATTTGTTTTTTGTAATTATATTTTAATGCAAGTTTCTTCTTCATATTCTATTTGTATCATAAAACCTCTGTTATTCAATAGTAATGGTCCTAAAATAGTTTAAAAGCAGTAAAAATCCATTTTCTATTTTTCTTTCTCATTCAATCGAAAGTCCATTTTTAATTCTCATCATTTTTCGTGTGTGTTTGTTCGATGCACAACTCTTTTCTTGTCTCATTCTTTCTATTAAACTTTTAACCCATCACCATAAAAATAACAACCAGATTATTAACCACTCAAATGGATGAGTAAATATATCATTTTGTTGAGTTATAATTTTGGTATGTTAAGTGATTGAGATCTTTTGCTCGATGAATATTCTTTGAATTAACATTGTGTATGTTGGACTTAACATGTCCTGGATAAATGACCTGTTTTTCTAACATGTGGTTTCCATAGATTATTGGAACCATAAATAAACTACCACCAACATGTACTGATTTATATTATAACCCTAAGTTAAGTTATGGTTTTCATTAAATCATTAAAACTTAGGAATTCCAATCAACGTCAACTTGTGACATGGGTGTTAATTTAATACAATATAAAGCAAGGCTCAAGTATATCACAAGCTTAACTAACTAATAATGAAATCACCCCAATATTTATCAATTTTTTAAATAAATCTTAATCAATCAATCATTTAATTTAATATATGCAAACCCCCCCCAATAAAAATAAAATCGACTGTTAGAAAGTATCATCACCGAGGATTCTACCCATGTGCTGCTATACACATTAGTAGAGAATTGGAACATTGAACAGTAGATAGGTGACAATCAGTCACTCTTTAAATGCCTTGATGGATTTAATATAAATGGTTGCAATGCTACTTAACCTTTCCACACTAAAGGAATGAAAAGTATTGAACCAACAAATAAATGGTTGTAACACTACTTTACCTATCCACACTAATGGATGGAAAGTCTTGGAACAAAACGAATTATTCTATGACTTATTTATTTCATAAGAATGGTTAGACTCTAGATTTTCTTGGATTCTGATTGGAGAATACCTTGAGAACTCATGTACCCCATTCCAAATTCATGGATGGGGTTCTAAGGTTAATACTCACCAATATATTATTCATTTTCTTATCTGTGGATGCTCGGTATACTACCGATGGGTCCCCCATGTAGTACTATAGGATTCCTTGGATACACTCCTTGGATCTAGAATTGACAAGTAGGTTCCTTGGATACACTCCTTGGACCTAGTCCTTGCTTGGCCTCATTTTACCTTGTATACACTCCTTAGACTCAATAGGCACATCATCCTGGAATGACTTGGACTACGCTTCTTGGATTACACTGTTACCCCTTACTTAGACCCAGATACTTCTCAATTATCCACCCTTGTGGTTTATGTTTCCTTGGTTATTACCTTGGTACATTATTACTAAATATCATTATAGGATGCCTTGGATGTATTCCTTGGGTCTAGAATTGACAAGTAGGTGCCATAGTTAAATCCCAATAGGCACGGTCATTGATTATCCCCATTTTACCTTGGAGGAAACTCCTTGACCATAATATGCAACTTGCTCACATTTGAGTAATGAATAAACTAGAAATACTAAATTAATGAACTGATTAAATTTACAGATACCAGCCAAGGGATGAAGCAGGTACTTGGGTATTTAGTCACATTGTACTACTTAATTAACTTATTCATGTTTATAAATTGTTTAATTTATACCACACTATCACGATTGGGTTAGACACCAGTGGAGAGAACATACTGAAATTTATATCTCACACCCTACTTGGGCATCCATTGCACTGGGGTACCCAATTAGACTTTCTTTTTCATAAGGATGTGGACCATGATTGATTGTTGTATTGCTTGAATGGGGAGGTCGGATTAAAGGATTGAGCTGGAGATTAGGATTCTCATGGAGATCGCCTTTGGGATTTTAGTACATTTCTTTACAGGATTCCTATATTGTATTGTATTGAAAAGCATGTTTTACTATTTACTGCTTTCTATAATGTATCAATACCATGTCATGCATTTATCCACTGTATAAACCGTAATTGGCCACTTTTGTTCATTTATATGAAATCTGTATTTTTCTACTTTATTATTTCTATTTATTTCTTCTGTTGTTGATTGTTATTTAATTTTTTATACCACTACACAAATATGATAATAGGTTATAGTCTCCCCACTGACAGTCCTTACACCCACACTATTATTCTGTAGACTCTATCATACGGGGAGGTGCACTTGAGGTCATGTAGTGATCGGTCCAACCATCGTCTTAGTGGTGACCCGGGTCCGGATGTTACAGGGTTAAACATTAATTCACCTTTTGTGGGAGTGTGGTTATGATGGATATCCTTTGGGTTGGATAGAGTTAGTGACATTCCCTTGTCACTGTGTTATTATTCAATACACTTGTATTTTCTATATAATGTAATCGTTTTCTTAATTATAAAAAAATTTGAACATAAAATATTATTGAGAAACTACATTTCATATGTCATTTTAAAAATATTTATAAAATCACACTTGAAAACACATTAAAAAACCAACCATTTTCACAAATTCCACATTAAAATAACACACCAATTTTTAAAATAAACCAATCGGTAAAAACAAATTTCACAAATACATGCAGACTTTGAAAAGTATCCAAATTATTGAAAATGAAATACATATTTTTAATGTTAAATCATTTCCTCAAATTCCAAAAATGTTCCCTAAATTTTCATAATTAAATCAACCACATATCAAACATTTCCAACTAAATAAATTTCTTCTTACAAGGAAATCTTCACACATGGTTTAAAAAATCACTGCATTTCTCAAAATCCCCGTTTAATTTTAATACCAAAAATTCCATGTAAAAATTAAAAGAGAATAGAAACCATATTTTAAGCTTTCACAACCATTAAAATATTTTTTCTTCCCTGAGAAATTTGTTTCTAAAATCAACTCACTCAATAAAATCTCCTTTTACATTTAAAAACATTCCTTTCCAAGCAAAAAAAAATATATTTTAAGTACTAAATAGGTTATTATGGCAAAACATACTTGAATTGGTATGTAATAAACTATTAAAGTTTAAATGATTGGATAAATCAATATAAAAGTGAAATTTAAGGTCATGATATAGATATGAAATCAAGGAAAATATTTATATGAAGAAACAAAAAGGATATGAGGAATATCCAAAAGGGGATGTTATATAAATATTTAAGTAATTAATTTATGGATTGAAGTAGGTTCCTCAGAAATAGAACCATACGATTGCAGTTTCATGGTCGAAGAAGTATTCACTTAAAGCAATGCAAACCAATATTTATAAAATAAGGTATGGGATGGATGAAGTTACATCATAATTCTTTTTATAAGTGGATAAACCTGTTAGTTCCTGGATTGAGATTTATAAGGATTATTTTTTTAAAACTTGATTTTTCTAAAAGGTTCAAGAAGAAAGATCCTAGAATTTCCAGGAATATTTTGGGAATGTGATTTGGGAGAGATTGGAAGGCTAGAACATTGGTGATATCTTAGAAGGAATAAATCTGAAAAATAATCAATAGATTTGGATGACCAAATGTAATCTTGTCACAACTCCATTTGATTGAATCTTTATATTATCTTAACCATAGTAATGAGGAACTAAATATGAGATCCTTTACAAGGAAAATATTATATTACTGTCAATAATTATAATTTTGATGTACATGACGATTTTTACATAGTCAGATACTACCTTTGTAGAGGGATTTTATGTCTTTTATGTCAGATCTTGGAAGGGAACCCTGGGAGGCTATACAAAAATCATCCAATACTTAATGGTATTGAATGATACATCAATGTTACTTCAGAAAGATGATATTCTATATGGGTTTCTAGGCTCAAACATTTTTAGATATTGAGATACCTAGAAGAGATCAATTGTATTAGTGTTATCCTATGGAGGGAAAATGGTTAGTTGGATGTCTTAGTTGTAACTGGTAGTTAATATCTTGAATATGGAATGTAAATTTTTGGAAGCAATTAAAGTGGGAAAGGAGTTTATTTTGTTAAGGTGATTAAGGAGATTAATATATTCTTTGAGGGGATACTACATTATGATATTCAGAGTGTGATTCACAAAAAAAATTGGATTTTTCATTCATGTGTGGAACACATTGGCCTCATATTCAATTTATTATCATACGTATTAGAATAAAAATTATTAGATTAGTGAAAAAAGGTGAGAAATAGAACCATGATAATACATTCATATTGTTTCATATCCATGAAAACCTAAGGAAATACTACACCTCAGTTGGAATAGAATGAATACATCAGATAGAGAACATCACATACTATGTAATGGAGGAACGATGGTTATAATTTTCAATTTTAACGAGGTTTCCAATAATTTCCTTCAAATAGTCATAAAATAGGAGATTATTATGAAATTATTCATATTTCAATATTTTTCAGTTTATCCAAGAGTATAGGTCACTGGAAGTAAATGAACTGTTAATGGAAAGGATAAAAGAAACATAAAAACTACAGAAGAAAGTAGATTGGTCGAAAGGGTGTGTTTTGATGGTTATGTCCAGATAGTGGTAGATAGTCAGTTCACAAGTAGGGGAAATCGATAAATACACTAGACTCTTATAATTCATATACACTAATAATATCCCACCCAAGATGTTATGCCTCTTTCTCTTAAATGTATGGAGAAAAAAATAGATATAAGTCATGAATAGTGTAATTTTTATCATGAGGTCTCATCTTTTCAAACCCATATGCCACAACATTATTCCAATACATGAAGACACACCACAAACCCAATCCAGATTCATCATGATAAACTTCATAACCATCTTCCGATTCATAGGGAATCAAAACTAGTGTTAATGTATACAATGGAACAAACTAATTCGAATTGAAACATCTCCTGAGATGATCAACCAAACGATAGTGAGCAATAGAAGAACCAAAACATGTCTCAAGAGTAACTTGAAACAAGATAAACAAATAGAGTACAACATGGATGAAAAAACACATCCATGTGAAATACAATGTTAAGACAAAATGAAAACCTGATATAATATAAATCTATATTCACATATAATATCTATATGCACGAATAATTTAGATCGTTTGGAACTTACGGTCCGAAGACAGAGACGACAGGGGTAACAGAGGTAGCAGTGATAGTGGCGACAATAGGGGCGGGGGCTGTGGGGATGGTGAAGGTGGAGGCGGAAGCAGTGAAGGTAGAGATAGAGGCGGTGGTGGGGGCGGAGGCGGAGGTGGCAGGGGCCGAGGCTGATGCAGAGGAGACTGGGGTAGCATAGAAGGGAGAAAGAGATGCGGGGGTAGAATATACAGAGGTGGAGGCAGTGCTGTGGGCAGAGGCGGAAGAGGCGGTGGCAAAGGTAGTGGCAAAGGTAGCTGCGACGATAGAGCCAGAGCTCGACTTCCACCAAAGCTTGAGGGTAGAGCGACAAGGGGATATGTTAGGGTTCCATTTATAAAAATGCGAAATGCTTTTATCAGCGCTAAAAATATAGCACTGATAAATCATGTTTTTATCAGTGATTTTTTAGCGCTGATAAATGGTTAACTTTATCAGCGCTAAAAAAGCACCGATAAAGACATAATATTAATAAATTATTTATAATTATAAATGTTATAATAAATATTTTTATTATATTTATAATTATAATTACAAATAAATAAATATTTAAATACTTATGAAATGAAAATGAGTATATTAATTATATATATTCTTTATAATTTCATAATTATTTAAATAAATAAATATTTATTTATACATATATACAAATATTTATAATTATTTAAATAATTATGAAATTGTAAAATATATATATAATTCATACATTCATTTTCATTTCATAATTATATATATATATATATATTTATGACTATAAATAAATATAAATTTATTTATAATTATAATTATAATTATAATAAATATATTTATTATAATTTTATAATTATTTACACATACTCACACATATATTATTTATAATTACAATTATAAATATTTTTATATATGTATAAATATATTTATATAAATATATTTATTTATAAAATTATAATTATTATAAATACATTTATTATAAATTTATAATTATTTAAATATAAATATATATATATTTAAATAATTATGATATTATAAAAAATATTTATAATTAATAAATTTATTTTAATTTCATAAGTAATTAGATAAATATATATTTAATTATATTTATGATTATATTTAAATAAATATTTATTCATGATTATAATTATAAATATAAAAAATATATTTATTACAATTTTATAATTATTTACACACACACACATATATTATTTGTAATTACAATTATAAATATTTTTATATATGTATAAATATTTCTATATATTTATAAATATATTTCTATTATTATACATATTTATAAAATTATAATTATTAAAAATATATTTATTATAATTTTCTAATTATTTAAATAAATAAATATATAATTATAATGATTTTTATAAATAGATATTTTTATAAATATTTTTATATAATTATATATATATTTATATGTATATATATGTAGATTAATATATAAATATATATATTTATAAAACTATAATAAATGTATTTATTTTAATTTTAAAAAATGTTTATATATATAATTATAAATATAATAAATATATTTATCTTTTAAAAAAATTACAATAAATATATGCTTTTAATGAATATATATATATATTCATTAAAGACATATATTTAATTAAATTTATATTAATTTAATTATAATTATAATAATAAATAAATATATTTAAAAGGTATTTACATATAATTATAAACATAATAAATATATTTATCATTATAAAAAATTATTATAATTTTTTAGTAATAATATATATATATATATATATTAATTTTATATAATTATAATTATAAATAAATTTTAAAAATTATTTATATATAACTAAATATTTATAACTATAAATATAATAAATATATTTATTATTTAAATATATTTATCATGATTTTAAGTATTTATGATTACATAAGAGCTTCACGAGAACATGAATGAATCATATACCTAGTAAATTATAGATCATAAAAAATGAGTCATCATATATATATATGGACTACAAGAATAATAATGAGGGTGTAATGTATAAATGAACATTCATGATGAATACATAACATATTAACATCAATTATATTCACATATCAATTGACCAAATTCACTAGGAACATATATTTATTTAAATATGTATATGTATAAATAATTATAATTATAATTATAATTATACATATTTAAAAAGTATTTATATATAATTACAAATATTAAATTATAAATATATAAATATATAAATATAATAAATATATTTATTATTTAATGAATATATTATACATATATTTTAATTATTAAAAAAATATTAATTACAAACATGAATTTTTTATTTTATGTATGCTAATAAACATTATTTTTTAATATAATTATAATAATTTATTATAAATTAATTATATTTTTTAATAAAACGTTTATCATCACTAACAATAGCACTGATAAATCTACCTTTTATCACCACTAAAAAAAGCACTGATAAAGGGTACATCTTTAACAGTACATTTTTTAGCACAGATAAAGGATACATTTATCATCACTTTTAGCTAGTGTTGTTAAAATCCCCCTTTTATCAGCTCTTTCTACATAGCAATGATAAAACCCGGAACATCCCTTGCCTGGATCTGTTGTAGTGACACATAATCCTATTGAAGATCTTACGTATTGGTAGAATTAAATTTTTGTTAAGCCTATCATCCCACGTATTACAGAGAATATATTACGTAAGATGAAAATATTATGTATAGATATTTTTACAAGAGAAGGATCTTTAGTATCAAAATTAAATTTCTTACATATTGGTTTTTTTATATAAAGGATATTTTTTTATGCGTCAGAGTAAATATCTTACTCAATATTGAAGGAGAACTGGACATGCATAATGACATGAAGAGTATATTTGAGCGGATTATAGAACACACCATTCAGTATGTTGGAACTACGCTATATGAATGTGAAGAAATAAAGGAGGATATGGCTAGAAAAAATTAATGTTGCATTACAAGCTAAATGAGTCTAATGAGTTTGAAAAAGTACAAGTGATAGTTTGTTAAAGATTACTATATTAGAGTTGGATAATCTGACATCCGATCAGAACAAGTTGAACATATGTGTATGATTTAAAGAAATCAATGGCAATGACATAATGGTCTTCAGAAGTTACGATTTGTGAATATTGGAAGTTATGATAATAGTAGAATATATCTTGTGGTTATTCATCATATTTTTCAACAAAATCAGTACACACCTTATGATCTGTTACTATATTTATCCATAATTTAGATGTCTTTTTATACTATAATGCTATCCAGATTATTGATGATGGTTTATCAGTTTTTCGTTCATCATTATATTCCAAAAAAGCTAACAGAAGTGGCTATGCAGAGTTTGGTGTAGAATCGAATGAATTATTGATTAGAGGCATTAATCATTGAATATGTTTTCAAAATGTCATATTTATGATATGTTCAAATTGAAAATATATTATGTTGGAAATTATATTTTAAGCCATGATATTTAGATCTCAGAGAATATGAATTTGTGAAGTTGGAAGCTATGACTCAAAACAGTAGAATAGAGAATTATTTGTAATATCTTAATAATGAATTTGAATCGTTCATGGTGACATAATTTCATGAATATTTTCTTTTATTAAAATTAAAATATTTTAATTATTAAGGAATCATTTTTTGTTATACTTTAGGGATGATTCATGTATTGAAATTAATATTTAAAATTCCGATTGACTTGCTAAATTTATGGATAATATTAAAGAGTGTTTTGAAAAAGATTATTCAAATAATTATTCAAATGAAAGACTAATACAACTATGTTTAAATTATGGAGGAAGTTATGGATATCTTTGACTGTTTTATTTTAAATTATCAAAGCAAGGTTGAACTTTGTAGATATATTATTTATATCTGATATATTTGTTCTGGACGGATCACTAAATGTTACAATATATAGTAAAACTCGCACATTCTAAAATATACAATTATATATACTCCTTATTACCGTTGCATCAGATTTTATTATTTGGATAAGGAGAAGAAGAAAAAATAAAATAAAGAGATATGAAAGAAGCATGTTGTACGTTAAATATATTTTCCAACTGCTGTATTCATTGAAGATCAATTACAACTAGGATTACTTCAAAACTACTACACTTTGAAGGTTCATTTTTATAGAGTAAGATATATCTACTTTTAGTTTCGGGAGTTACGAATATGTGATATTATTATTTTCAATTATATATCTCCCATATATCAAGGTAATTTTCACTAGTGGAAGCATATTTAAATGAATAGACCCATATCATTCAGTATTGGTTGTGCCTGAAAGATAAAGGTAAGAATGAGAATCTGAGATGATAAAATGAAAACAACCCCTAAGAATTTAAATAAAAAACAATCCCTTATAGTTGGAGAACTCCCTATCCCTTGCATAGCTAGGCACAAAAGAGAAATTCCCCCTCATGCTAGTCATGAGGGGATATAAAAATAAAAGGAACCTAATGAAGCAGCATGATTCCATAGTAGTGGAACCTTCATCTTTCCTTCCTTTTGGAGATAAGCCCAAGTTCTAGTCTAAGCGTGAAGGTCATGTCTTTTTTTGGGTACAGTAGCCTTATTCATAATTTATAAGGAGAGTTATCGGAAAAATTTGGTATAGGGGTAAAAACATTTTTTATATAATTAAAATGTTTTATGTCTTCTTTTTTTTGGGACATGGGGCAGAATAGTGCCACTTCAAGTGGCGCTTCTAGGTTTTTTACCCACCCATAATTTCTCTCCCCAAACCTCATATTAAATATATTTAATATAATTATAATTAGATTCATAAATATATATATTTTTAAATTATTATATGTTTAGAAATATAATATTTTTTTTATAAAAAATATATTTATAAAAATATATTTATAATTATATCTTCATAAAAATATTTATAATATTATTTGGAGTATAAATGTGTATTAAATTGTATAATTATAAATATAAATATATTTATATAATTATAAATATTTATTTATATAGATAGATTTCTAATTATATAATAATAAATATATTCATTATATATATATATTTATATAAATAATTATAATTCTATAATTCTATAATTCTATATTAATAATTATACATAAAAATTAATATATTTATAATTTATATAATTTTAAATATATAATCATATATATAATAAATATACATATAATTAATATAATAAATATAATTATTATTTTGATAATTATATATTTATAATTACATAAATAATTTTTTATTTATAATAAATATATAATTCTAAATATAATAAATATATATAAATAAAAATTAATAAATGAAAATTAATAAAAAATATATAAATATATATTATTAAATATATATATAACTATATTAAAAAATAAATAATTACAATATAAAAATATATATTTATAAATATGTATTTAAAAAATTATATTTATAAATATGTATTTAAAAATATGAATTTTTTTAATTAAATTTATAAATATATTTACAATTATATAATTATAAATAAACTTTATAAATATATATTTATATAGTTATAAATAAAACTTATTTAATTATATAATTAAATAAACATTATATAAAATTATTGATATAAATTTATACATTTATTTTAAAATATTATATGAATAATCATTATTAAATTTAAAATATAAGGTATATATATAAATATATATAAATAAATATATTTAAAATATATAATTTAAACTTATATAATTAAACATACCATATATTTAAATAATTTATCTATAATTATATATATAAATAAAGAATATATTTGAAATTTATAAATTTATATATAATTATCTATATATATAAATAAAACTTATTAAATAAAACTTATCAAATTTGTTTATAAATATAAATATATATAAATATATATAAATAGGTAACAAATACACTTTATTTATATATATCTTGAACTATGAGTGATCATAAAGATCTATAACCATTAAATCATTCGATATTCACTTATCACATTGTTCATCTTCATTAAGTTGTTGATCCTTTTCTCAATATCTATTTTTTTGTTAATTTCATTTCCTATTTTAATTTCCTATTTTCCATAGTCATGGATGTGAATGTCAAACAAGTAACAATTGAAATATTTTTTGATATTTCCATCTAAGGCTCATCAAATATCTCAAATCAATAATTAATTAGGTAAAATAAAATTCAATGGGGATTTAGAAATCGATCCAATCATATGGAACCTCTCATTAATTCATATTGAATGGCCAAAGAATATCTATTTAGACACTTGAGGGTGGTGGTGGGTTGAATACCTATTTTTTTTTTAAATTTTCATACTCTATTAGAATATTTTAACCCCTATGAAATTAAACTCATATTGGTGGTTAGGTAATCTGTATATACTTACTGTTTTACAAATAATCTGTCTACATGTGCATTAATATCCAAGAAATTCCTCAAAAAACTTTCATTATAATCACATCTTAACATCATGTTTTACAAGAATGCCATGTGTCTAATAGGTTCTATAGTGTGACATAGGGTATATGAAACTTAATATTTGAATTCCATGTAAAAAAATTATACTAGCAGTTCAAGTATGCAATATTTATGTTCAAATATAACTTCAAGTATGAATTATTTATGTTCACACATCACTTTAGCTAAGGTGGTCTTTATTCTTGCAAATTAGTTTTTCTTTAGTATATTTGTGAATTTATTTTTGTTTTTTTGAAACAAAAATTAATTATAACAGTAAATAGGTTCATAATGGTGTACCATTGGTACTAATATGCATAATCCCCTTGATTACTTAACTGATAGCATGTTTTGGGATATTCATATAGGAAGATACCATAATGGGCACACGTGTCCCAAAGCTCAATATAAGTTGCATGAATCTTTCTCTAGTCTGTTGCCTGTCTACCTATAAGCACAATACAATGTAACCCATCACGCTGTCATGGTGCCATGGGGATATGAAGTATATAACCAAACTTGTACATGACATGGTCTGGATGGTTCCAGTCAATGATGTGGAAGTAGATGAGTGGCACCACTACAACATTATCTCCAATCATAGCTGTGTAGTATTATTGATGTGATTTATAGAAAAAACCTTTATACGAAGTCCATGAAATCTGAAATATAAACTCCAAAAATTAGTCATAAATCAGCATGATAATGTTACAGTGATTAAATTGAAATAACTTAAAAATTTAATAACAAAATAAATTTTAATACGTAAAAAGTAATGTTTAACTTACAATAGCTAGATTTATGGCATCAAATATATGTCAAAAACTATGTACACTATATTTCTAAGTATGTTCATACTTATGAGATTGACTCCACGTGGTTCAAAAAGAGTTATATACGGTAAGTTTATAAAAAAATTACTAAATAATTGAAAGTAATGATCTAAACATACCAATGTCCTTGAGGACAGTCCTAAAATAGCTTTAATGCCAGTGGTGTGACAAATTGAGGAGGGATGCATGGAAAACGCTCCTAGGCCCACATCTGTACATACAACCTATAATCTGTTGTGCATCAGTGTGACAACTAGTATAGAGACTATTGTACATATGTTATAATAAATTGGATCCCCAGCCACATGTAGTCTTCTGATCAAGATCCTCAAGTAGTAGAAGGTACTTCATGTGTACCAAAGTAGTGGAGTAGTCGACACACAACATGCCTCTGATCAGTCACAAAATATATTCACATATATGATGAATAAGTGTCTCCTCTTCTACATCATCATGAATGGAAGTGAAATTCTCATCAAGAAACCCCATGCACAAGTGTAAACCTTTGCGGACATGTCGTATGTTGATGACATCAATTCAGAATATATGTTGTATGATCACACACTAGTCGCCACTAGTGGCACCCATAACTGCCTATTTGTGGATGGGTAAACCGAGCATATAAGCAACGCCCTCTAAAGTAATGGTCATATCCCCCTTTAGGAGATAAAATGTGTGTGCCTCTGGATATCATATCTTAACCAATGTAGTAATCAAATGGTGATCAATGCTCTTGAGGTTAGACATAGCGACTCCATAAAATCCAGCACGTTTGAGATGTGGACAAATGGATGCTGGGGGTGCATCATGATGAAAATTATGTTCTCTATGAACAGCAAGTAGTGTAACATGTCATCGCTCCAACACATCATGTGACACGTGCGTCAACTGGGTAGATAGCAGAGGATTATTCATCTAAGTGTATGAATAATAAAACATTAATTTCATGAAAGGTATGAAATTTACCATGTAATGTATGATTTTTTTGTATTGTATGAAATTTAGTTAAATTGAATTTACCTAGTAATAATTATATATATGTTATGTGTTTATAATTCTGATTATACATTTTAGAATCATAAAAAAACCATTCATAATTTTTTTTATGTTGGAGAATTAAAATATTTCATTTTGGAAAGAATAATTATTATATTTTTATAGTGGAAGTTGTGAAATATTTCTATTGAGATCCTTCAATATATCATTTCTTTGTTTCTTTGGAGATTTGATCTGGAAGGATTTGGTATCAATAGAGGTGTCGAGTTAATAACTAGTGTCAATGGTTAAATTCTCTAAAAGGGACAATGCCTCTTATTTGTGAGAATTACACCATTGACACTAGTTATTAACTTGACGCCTCAATTTATACCAACTCATTATAGAGAAAATATCCACTTAACTAGAGAAACAATAGAGTGAAGGGAGATAAACCAATAGTGAAGGTGGGGATGGAAGAATCATAATATGAAACTGTATTGCTTTGCAGCCCGAGGGTCTTGGGTTTCTACAATGTATAAACTATTTATTAACATTATCAATAATAATCTAATTATAAAGAAACTTTTAATCCTTGTGGGATGATATCTATTCTATTATATATTAAATATATGTATGTATTATAATATATAGGTACATTTTATAAATGTTACACTATATAAAAATAATAAAAATATAATTAAAAATGGTGATAGTGATACAAATTATTACATGTAAAAACTTTTACAACAACTGATAGAGTACATGATTTGTTTTAACCATTATATTTCCCAATGTGTCTAGGGAAACATTCCTTCGTATGAACATCCTGGCAGCATATGATGAACCTTCGTGCATGTGCTCATTCACTGGTCCAATCCATCTCATTTCGAATATGAGTCGCCTTTGGTATCCCTTTATGTCAAGGCTTAGTGTTGTTCAATAGAAGTGTGAATGCGCCATTAGGTAGTAAAAAATTATGATATTTCTCGATTAGAATCCACTGAGTACTATATCATTCGTTGATACTCTATAATTGATAAAATAGATCAAATAACATCTTCCAAGATAAGTGTACTTAATCACATGCTGCGATCACATGGCTGCAAAGATATCTAAATGCTTGAAAGCTTCCAAATTCAATGTAACACTTCTCCAATAAAACAACTCACACACGACCATTTATACAAGCCACAAAATAACTGGGCTCAGTAACCTCAAATCATTTCTCTGGAAGATTAAATGCAGTTACACGATAAGTTGCAACCTACTAAAGAACTCTATCTAGCTCGCCTTGTAAATGGTGTCCATATCGTATGCCTCTATTCAGGCCCTCTTCATCCTACTTTCCTCATTCCAGAAAATAGTTTACACTATGAATGAAGGTCTCTTGTACTAAACCTATAATTTATATTTTAATCATTATACTAATATTATATTATTATTGTTGCTCTTCTGATAAATATATAGTCAAATATTCTTATTTACCTATAATAGGTAATTTAAAAACTCTCTTGAAAACTCAATTTATAAATTATATGATGCTGGTCATCATATGTCCATATCTACTCCCATAATCATATCACAATAACCATTTTTTATTTGGTATTTGTATCATGTTACTATAAACTTCCAGACTAGCTTTGTGAATATCATGAAGATTCCCCCATCCTTTATTTTTGAGGCTTTTATTTTATCAAACATGAACTAATTTGAACACATATGGTAGTAACTATGAAAATTATTTAAAATTTTTTTTATCATAACATTTTTTATGATTAGGTTCTCCATCGACTCATTCTTGAACCTCTTTCGCAAATTTTTGGAAATGCGTCGAATACAATATCAATGATGGGAATAGGGTGGTCTCCATGAAAGACCCTCAGACTATACTGCCTCCTTGATTTCATAATGGGGATCTGAAATAAGACAAATCCCTTCGAAATCCATAAAAAACTCTCGAAGATATTCCAGAAACCATCTCCATGATGAGAAGTTCTCCTTCTCCACAATTGCAAATTCCCAAGGTAGAGGGGCTCAATTACCATCTTGTATGGTGGAAATGAATAAATTTTCTGTATACCTTCCATAAAAAAATGTTCCATAAATCATTATAAACTGCTTTAAATGTCTAAAATCTTCCACACATGGTGAAAATGTCAAAAAAAGTCTATGAAACACAACCATCAACTGATCAACTTGGTCGTGTTGGTTAACATATTCAGTAGCATGTAACTGATATATCACTTGATTTTTGTGGCATAAAAGTTCCATAAGTTGTGGTAAAAGGTGATAAGAGTCTTCCCAATCACCTTACACTTTCAAAATATCCTTTTTTTTGTGCTGATCGTTCCTTTTATTAAGAGTTTTGATACCCAAAAAGTTGTTTGATTTGATCCACCACTAGAATGACTAGAAAATATTGACATGCTCTAATCATTTCACAAATAATAGTTGAAACAAACTCAAAATCTACTGAAGTTTGTTCCTATGAAAATATTGGGTTCACACATTTCTGTGGAGTAAATCTAGTGATGCAAAATTATAGCTCACCAACACATTTGATAGTTCAAATCATATTTTTCACAACATATCCCATAATAAGACCTCTTGGAATCATCTACAACATAAGAGTAATGCCATTCATTATGATATTGTTTTATCATATTTTTCATTTAATATTTTCTCTAAAACTATCTTCCAATATACATAACACCTTCATCTGACACTCAATTTTTGTCACCAATGATTCCTTGAAATTTTATACTAGGAGTAATAACTAACCAAAAAAAATTCTAGAATGAGATTCATGCCATCGTTTGACCATGAATCCAATAGAGGAGGATGTTTGAATGGTCTGTTGGACCTCAAATGATTAGGCATAGACTGTTCTTCCACATGCTCTTCTTTTTCATCAACTTCCTCATTATATTCTTGTTCTAAATTACCATCCTCCTCAAAATCATCAAGAAACGCATCTAAAGTACGCGTCGGACTATCCATAGAAACTATGGCTGAAGGAAATGACATAGTAACTATAATTTCTGATGGACCTTATTGATGTGTTATTGTAGGAGAATATGACATAGTATCATGATGTTGTGATGGTCCAAATTCAAATGTCGATATCTGATCAACTCTATCACTTGATTCCTTGTTAGTTTTATCTTCTGATGAATTTTCCTTTGAACAGACTCCAAAGTAGTACATCCCTCCAGCATCACAATAGCTTCTTTCTACATACTATAACTACACCCATGTTCTATCACAATTATTTTACCAATTAAATAAATACAGGTAGCCATCATTTTTTATCTAAAATAATCTTTGGTTATTATTATAAGGCTGAAAGATTTTCCGAATTCCGAAGTTAAGTACATACCTTTCGAAGATTTTATTAATTTTTTGATTCTAAACTTTTAAAACATTTTATTATATCCTAAACCATGATAATATTATTTCATAGTAAACTTTTTAATCATCTTAAAGGTATTTTAGTAGTTTATAAATAAAATATGAATCATCTAAAGAACATCCCTTGGTAGTGTCATACGAGGATGCAGCAAGGCCCATTGTCGTGTACCGGGTTATCTGATGTCAGGACTGAGACACCTTATTGGAGTTGTTACTCCTACATTCATCTGTGCCAAAGCCACATCCACTTTTTTTGTATCCATACTTAGATTTTATTTCTTAGATAACTACATAATCTCTATGCTACCAAAAATTTAGAACGTTTTTTATATCCTAAAAGGTGACACTGATTGTTACTTAACCATTATTTTGATCATTACTTAACCATTAGTTAGTCATTAAATAACCATTAGATCTTAAATGGTTAACCATTAGTTCATCAGTTGTTAACCATCAGTTCATCATGGGTTAACTATTAGTTCATCATTAGTTAATAATTCATTAATCATTCTTTATTCATACCTTAGTAAACCTTTAATCATCCCTTAACCAATCTTTAATCTTCCCACAAGTTTGTGTTACTTACCCAAAAATAATTACTTCACTAACTAATATAATTTATTCACTAATTAATATAATCACCTTCGTAATTAATATAATTACTTCAATAATTAATATAATTACTTCGTTAATTAATATAATTACATTTCTAATTAATATAATTACTTCTCTAATTAATTAAGTAGCTAATTACACTTAATTAAGTACCTAATTAAACTTAATTAATCACACAATTAAACTTAATTATGTACCTAATTACACTTAATTAATCACCTAATTATAGTTAATTAATCACCTAATTACAGTTAATTAATCATAAAATTACACTTAACTATTTTCCTAACTACAATTAATTAAAATTAAACTTAATTAATCACCTCATTAAACTTAATTAATAAACTCATTAAACTTAATTAATTACCTCATTACACTTAATTAAGTACATAATTACTATTAATTTAGAATCTAATTACATTTAATTAGTTACATAAGTACAATAAATTAATTACCACATTGAAATTAATTAATTACCTAACAAAAATTAATTAATTACCTAAATAAAATTAATTAATTACCTAAATAAAATCAATTAATTACCAAATTACAATTAATTGATTACCTAATTACAATTAATTTTTTAAATTTACTTAATAAGCTAACTACAATTAATTAATTAATTAACTAGAATTAATTAACTACCTAGATACAATTAATTAATTACCTAACTATAATTAAATAACTACCTCATTATAATTAACTTATTAGCTTATTAAAATTAACTAATTACCTTATTACAATAAATTAATTACCTAATTACATTTATGTTACCTTATTACACATAATTAATTAACTAATTTCAAAAAATTAATTACCTAAGAACAATTAATTACTTACTAATTAGAATTGATTAATTACCTAATTACAATTCATTATTTGCCTAATTAGAATTGATTAATTACCTAATTAGAAAGGGTTAATTACCTAATTATACTTAATTAATCACCTAAATAGAAATAATTAATTACCTGATAAGAATTAATTAATCAAATAATTATAAATAATTAATTACCTAATTATAATTAATTAATTTCTAAATTATAATTAATTAATTAGGTAATTTATATTAAGTAATTACCTAATCAACATTAACTAATTTTATGATTATAATTAAAAAATTACTTAATTAACATTATTTAATTACCTAATTACATTTAATTAATTAATTATTGAAATTTAATGGGTTTTAATTAAAGTTAATGAACTACTAATTACATTAAATACGGATTAGTAAATTAATTACAACTAATTACAATTAACTATTACCATTTATAAGTAAAATACATTAATTATCAACCATTTCTAAATAAAATAAATTAACTATGAATTAAACAAAGAAATAAATAAATAAAAATATTAAACACATTAAAAAAAGAATTACCTCAAATTTACAAAAATGTGGAGATTCTTCGAAGAAAAATGACTATGTAGGCAGAGCAATTGGAGAGGCAGA
Source organism: Viscum album (assembly GCA_963277665.1). Taxonomy (NCBI): domain Eukaryota; kingdom Viridiplantae; phylum Streptophyta; class Magnoliopsida; order Santalales; family Viscaceae; genus Viscum; species Viscum album. The sequence goes on along the minus strand of OY728153.1, from coordinate 563,273,229 downwards.
TCAAAAGGAGTGAGAGAGATGATAGTGAGGGAGAATGGGGGGAATGAAAGTGAATGGTGGAGGTGTGTGTGTGTGTGGGGGGGGGGGGGGCTTTTATAGGGTGGGGGAGCTTAGCGCCACTTGAAGTGGCGTCAATAAGGTTTTCACTATACGTATCAGTTTCACTTCAAGTGGCCCTGATAGGTTTAAAATTCAAAGTTCAGCACCACTCAAAGTGGAATTTGAGGTGTAAAATATTAAAGCACCACTTCAAGTGGTGATTTGGAACTTTTTACCAATAGCGCCACTTCAAACGGTGCTATTGTGACCCATTTTTTTTAAAAAACAAGACCCATAAAAAAAAGACGTTCTTGATGCCCAATTTTTCCAAGAGTTCTCTCCATCTGAATTTTTGTATTTCCTTCTCCCGATGGATCTTCCAGCTGTATTTCAATTTCAGTGTTTGAACTGATCCTCTCCCAATCTCTCTCTCTCTCTCTCCCTCACTCTATCTGAGTCTTTCTTTAATTGTGGAGGTACATTTAATCCCCTTTTATTCAGAGTCCTCTATATATATCCTTTTAAATTTCCCACTAGGACTCATCCATGTACTAAAGATACCCCAAAGAATCAAGTATTTAAATTCTCGGGTAATTGCAACATTACGACTTGTCTTGATTCTCCATAGCACAACCCATGCAAGGGATGCATGGATGTACATGGTTTGTAGTGAAACTTTGTAAAACAAAGTGCAACCATTTTTCCTTAAAAAAGTAGTTCTTCAAATTTAGAACCATCCACACCACAGGGAGCACACCTAAACATGTGATTTTTCTATATTTTTATCAGTGTGCATGGCTATGGTGTAGTAATTTAGTCCACAATGTAGCCACATTCTTGGATCGTCAAGGCTATGGTTTAGCATGGTGGAAGTGGCATAAATTCATCGCTTTCTCAAAACTATTTCCACTGTTGATATTGGAATCCCCATGAGGCAACAAACACACCATGACACAACCCCTAATGCATGGAAATCCCACAATATAATGCATGGTGGCTACGATATAGGAAACTCCGAAATCACATCTGGTGATCACAATGGCCGGATGGGCAATGCAAACATCTTCAATTAGATAACAAGATGGCCATTTCAAGCTCCATATTTGTTCTTAGGTGATTTCAGGCCTTAAAATAAATATTCATCTTGACCCCGAGCTTCGATAGTGGCTGAAATGTCATTATATAGTGAGTAACAGATGGTGGATATCGAGGACAAGGGTGGAAGACGACAGAGAAGCGGCATTGGGATCTATCCGATCACAAGGGAGAAAGTTTTTTTTAATATAAATATTTTTAAAAAATTATTTAAACGAGTCTAGGTTAGAATTTTTTTTGAACAATAATCCAGAATGGCGGTAGTGGCCCTACCACCTTTCCTATTAATTAAAAGGAAGCATAGCCAATGCCACCTATGCCTCTCAACGATATGGATAGATGACATAGTAAAGGCGGAATGGGAGATTCCAACTTTCACCTAACGTAAAGAGAATGATGATATTCGTGATGCCTCCTTTCGTGTAAATAAAGATGAATGCCATCACAACTTGTGCCACCTTTCGCTAAAGTGCATATAAAAGGCCACCCCTCCTCACTCCAAATTTCTCTCCCATCTCTAAGTTGCATTACCCCTCTCTCTGTAATAATCCTGGTGGTTCTTCCGTTGTGTGTAGTGGTTTCAGTGGCCTAAAAGGAGTAAAGAATTTTGCAAGGCATCATCTAGACATATTTTTTCTTAAATATTTTAATGTTATTTAGTAATTTAACTGATTTTTTTAGTTAGATCTAAACATGTTATTTATTTACTAGTTTAGTTAGTTACATATAAATTAGAAATAATAATTATTATTAGGAATGATTAAGTATATATTAAATAATTAAAAACCTATGATTAAAGAATGATTACATAATGATTAACTAATAATTACTAAGTAATTACTACCATATGATTAAATAATGAATCTGATACGATTATCTAATGAGAAAGCCACAATTAATTAAGGATTATGTAAATTTTAACTAATGATTAGATAATGAAAAAAGAATGATTAAAGAATGATTTAACAATGATTAAAGAATGATTAAAGAATGATTAATGATTGATTAACTAATGGTTAAATAATGATTAATTAATGAATAAGGATTTATTAACTAATGATTAACTATTGACTAACTATTGATTAAATAATGATTAAATAATGAATAAATATTGATTAAATAATGATTAAATATTGATTAACCAATGATTAATGATTGATTAACTAATGATTAACTAATAATTAAATATTGATTAACTAGTGATTAAAGAATAATTAACAAAATATTAACGATTGATTAAGTAATGATTAACTAATGAGTAAAGAATGATTAAATAATGATTAAATATTGATTAAATAATGATTAAAAAATGATTAACTTATGATTAAAGATTGATTAGCTTATGATTAACTAATGATTAAATATTGATTAACTAATGATTAAATATTTATTAAATAATTATTAAATAAGGAATAAAAAATTATTAACTAAAGATTACTGATTGATTATGTAATGATTAAATAAGAATTAATGAATGATTAATTAATGAACAAATAATGATTAATGAATGATTAAAGAATTATTAAATAATGATTAAAGATTGATCAACTAATAATTAATGATTTATTAACTAAATACCAAATAAAGATTAACTAATGAATAACTAATGATTAATTAAAGGTTAACTAATTATTAAAAAAATATTAACCAAATATTGGATATAAATTAACTATAGATTAATTAATGATTGACTAATGAATAAATAATGAATAACTAATTATTATGTAATGATTAACTAATGGTTAAAGAATTATTAAATAAATCTTAACTAATGATTAATTAATGATTAAATAATGATTAAGGATTGATAACTAATGATTAACTAATGATTAAATATTAATTATCTAATGATTAAAGATTGATTAACTAATAGTTAAATAATTATTATCTAATGATTAAATATTGACTAACTAATGATTAAAGATTTATTAACTAATGATTAACAATTGAATAAAGTATGATTAAGTAATGATTAAAAAATGATTAACTAAGGGTTAACTAATGATTAAAGAATTATTAACTAAAAAAATAATGTTTGATTAATTAATGTTCAACTAATGATTAAATAATGATTAATTAATGATTAAATAATTACTAAAGAATGTCTAAATAATGAGTAACAATTGATTAAATAATGATAAAGATTAATTTACTAAATATTAATTAAGGATTAACTAATGATTAACTAATGATTAAATAAATATTAACTAAATATTAACTAAATATTAACTAAATATTAACTAAATATTAAGTAATCGTTAACTAATTATTAACTATTGATTAAAAATGAATAACTAATGATTAAAGAATGATTAAGTAATTATTATCTAATGATTAAAGAATGATTAACTAAATATTAACTAATTAATTAATAATTATTAAGGAATGATTAAGGTATAATTGAAATAGGATTAATTAATTATTAAATAATTATTAACTAATAATCAATTAATTATTAGACATTGACTTATTTTTGATTAACATAGAATTAACATAATATGAATGATGGATAATTGGATTAAAAAGAGGCTTAACCGCACACATGATTTGTTACTCAAATAATTTATAAGATTCATACATTATTTCATGCCTAGTTTGTTACACTTAATAGATATGCTTTGGATGAATCACATTCTCCTTATAAACACCTGAAAATACCTTTAGGAAAATTAAAAATTGTACTATGAAACATTAGTGTAATATTTTAGGATATAAGAGGATATTCTAAAATTTTGGTATCATAATTATTATGTTGTTATTTAAGAAATCAAATCCTTTTTTGGATACTATAAGTGGATGTAGCCCGAACATAGATGTACCTAGGGATAAAACCTGAAAACACCGCCTTGAGATAGACTCGATCGAGAATTGGTGCATGACAACGGGCCTCAATACACACCTAGTTTTACACTTCAAGGGGATATGAATGAGATGATTCATATTTTCTTTATAAACCATTTAAATATCCTTAAAAAGATTAAAAATTATACTATGAAACATTAGTGTTATATTTTAGGATATAAGAGGATGTTCAAAAATTTCAATATCATAAATATTATATGTTCAATAATTATTGTCAATATTATTCAAAATATAATAATCTTGATCAAAAAACATTTTTGACATAGAGTGTCATGTTTTACCATGTCTACTACCATGAAGATGTTATTCAAACCAACAAAGGGGATTCTTATAGTACAAAAACAACAATAATGGTTAGGATTTTAGATTGTTTAATCCCAAGAGAACTTCAAGAAAGAATTCGTGGTTGCTTAAATATAAGACCTAATCAAGAGATCTAATCTATTAGTTATAGAAATTTCTAATTCCAGACTACACTATAGAATCTAGATTTTCTAATTACTGCGGATGAGTATTGGTTCCAAGAAATAACTTTTTTTCCCAATGGTGAGATGGTTCCATGATGGTGTTATATGTTATGGTTTCTATAGTACACCAACATCATCCAATTATATAAAGACGAAGACCAAGAATGGTTGAAGAAGATCTATCTGATGAAATTAATGCTATTACATATGATGCAAAAAAGGAAAACATTGATGATGTCTTAGATATAAATGTAAATATGACTTCCAATGATGAATTTTCTAATGATGGAACAAATAGATAAAAAGCTTATGATGAGGTGGAAGCTTTAGAAGTCATGGAGGATGTTTCTAGCAATGATGTAGTTGTATATTAGCCTCAACCCACAATAAATCATCCACCACTCTTTTCATATTGGTTAGAAGCAATGACACATTTTCCTAAATTCAACTGGAATGTTATCACACCTGAAACTAAATTTTTGGGAGTTGTAGATGATTGGTTTAGTGGTCATGAAAAAAAATTATATGTTGGAATAGATTTTCCATGTAATGATGCCTTGAAAAACATAATAAAAATATTTTATATTGGGAGGAAATGCATATATTTAGTTCAAGAATCATGTAATAAAAAATACGTCATACGATGTGATTAATATGGGGATGATTGTATATTCCTCTTGAGGGTGATTCATAACATTTCATTTTGAGGTGGGAGAATTTTGAAGATTGAGGTAGATCATACTTACATTTAGCCAACCATGAAAAAAATCATACTTCTTTGGATACTGAATTTGTGTCATCTATTATTGTTGAGATGATTAGGACCTACCAATATGTTCCTGTAGGTCTTGTTCAAGAGGGGGTGCAATAAAATTTTGGTTATAATATTTCCTATAATAAGGCTTGGATGGTGAAATAGAAGGAAATTATGAAGGTATTTGGTGATTTAGATGAATCGTATTGGGTGTTACCATAATTTCTAGCCATACTAAGAAACAACGACCAAGTTGTATTCCATATTGATACGAATGAACATGTATCCTCAAGAAAACAGACTTGATCCATATTGTGTTCAATTTTGTCGGTTGTTCTGGGCTGTCCTCCCTTGTATTTATATATTTTATTTATGCAAACAGTTCATACAGATTGATGGAAAATAACTATATGGAAAATATAGGGGTGTATTATTGATTATGGAAACCAATATGGTAACTGTTCACCTCTACTTCTTGCGTTTTCCATTGCAGAGAAGAAAAACTATGAATCATTGAGTTGGTTTTTAGAATGTATCAGAAACCATTTCACCTGCATTCGGGGTGTCAATTTGATATATGATCACCATCAGGAAATAAATTAGGACATCATTGTGGATCTTAATACATGAATATACCTCAAATATACATCATCAGTACTGCATCAGACACATTTCTAGCAATAAGCAAAAACCATTACATAATGATCCTAGGAATAAGGAAATCATAAGGATTGGTATACTATGTATTTATTATTATTAACTCTTTAAACTAAATAATAAAATTAATTTCTATGAAATATGGTCACTTCTATATAGAATATGATCCATATCAGCTAAGTTTTGAACAAAATTTCAAAGAAATACTCTAGGATAATCAAGGAGTGTATGATTATATGATGCAGATTCCAAAAGAAAAATGAACATTGGAATATGATGGGGGAAAATGTATGAATGATGACCACAAACATTGTGAAGTACATAAATGGTGTCTTAAATGGGCTTCACAAGATACCTATAACTATCCTATATAAAGAGAAATTTTATCTTTGTGTGAAGTACTTCATTGATATGTAAAAACAAGCCTTAGATGGGATTCAACAAGGGATAAGTCATGAAAGACACTTTCAACGAGAGATTAAAAAGGACATTGAATAAGATTATGATTCTCATGTGTGCCTTTTATTCTAATAAGACTCTCCATTTGAAGTTAAACAGTTTCTAAAACTCATAACAAATAACTGTGGTGGAGTCCCAATGGTATTAATGGAAGCAAGGAATTTTCAATGTGGAAAATTCTAGGTATTATGGTTTCCATGTGCACATTCCATCACAACATGTGCCTCTATGAACATATCATAAGAAGCCTATGTTGATCTAGTGTACTAACTGAACACCATTGATAACTATTTTTCTTCCCCATAGATGCCTATTGGGGAGTTCTTATATTTCCCAATGCCTGAAGACTAGTCAATATTGATACATGACATCAAAAGGTTGTGTCATTGAGGGATACCAAAGTCCATAAAGATGTGGAATGAGAAGAATTGTACTCAAGAATAAGGAAAAAATTTGATATGAAACATATGTCATGAAGAAGATCATAATTGTAAACGATGCCCTAACATTGTTGGATTGACTTCGCACTCTCATCCACAATGATGTATTTCCTCTAATGTGATATTTTCATTTTATTAATAACATGGTGTTAATATAAAATCCATCATTTTGTATAATGTTATGAAATTTTCGAATACCTTTCCTATCAAATAAAAACAAACCTATCATATTCAAATTATAAGGAATATAAAAAGTACATGTTAGGTGACATGAAAGCATAATCAAAATATCCATGGATAAACCATAAAGTAAGCATGTGATAAAATAATCATGAAATGTACCATAATGTGAGAAATCATACATAAATTACAAAGGAAACCATTTGTAATCTAACTTATTAGTTGAAGTAAAAATAAGGTTTTGTTGGGTTATAAAAAAAATTCATCATAATCTAAATGTTTATTTGAAAATTTTCATAGAATGTTTTGGAAAGTGAGGTAAAAACAATATAAAACACCAAATCAATTTATTTATCCATGATAAAATGAAAATTATGATCATCTAATGTGAAATGGACAGAAAACCGATTAAATTACACATGAATTCTCTAAAATAGACAAGAAATAACATTACATTTTTTTTAATATAATATAGTTTGGATGAGATGATTTTGACTTTGAAAGTGAAGTAAAATCTAGTTTATTCCGAATTTGTAGCTTAATAACATCTTCTAAAGGGATGTACTTAACTTTTAAATTTTTAAAATTGTTTTTTCTTCTAATGAAATATTTACCATCCAAAAAATACCAAAAATAACATCAAACTATACATTGGGATAGACAAAAAAAAATACATTATATAGGCTACTAACTTTGTAGAAGAAATTGTTTGGATTTTGGGGCATCTTCCAGGACTAAAACCCAATCACATTATGGCATTTGAAAATGTTTGTATAAAATTGGACATCAAGAAATGGTTTAATAAAACATCCATAACTTTTTCTAAAAACGTCCAATTGTGTCCAAATTTGGAGGGTGAACTTTAAACATCAATATATATATATATATCTTATAAGAAGAATATTCCTCCATATTTAGATTTATGAAAGGAAAAATTGTCGTGCTAACTTGAAGGGATTTTTTGTAAGGATAATAGTCCACCACTTTGGGATATAAATACGCACCCCTATCCTACTTGCAAGAGAGGTTTGAATTTTATCACTTAAGGAGGATAATTTTCATGAAAATATCATTTACAAAGTTTTGGGAGGAATTTCCATACTCTTGTTTGAACATGATAATCCTCTCCTTTACTTTCCATTTCATTTTTGTTTTTTCTTGTTTTTAACTGTGAATATTAATGCATGTTTCATCAATATCATCTATAATTCTCATACAAAATATGTTATGTAATTTTAATGTTTTCAACATAGTTAAATCAAGTTGAAAACCCATTCATTTTCTCAGTATCTTATTCAATCAACATTGAATATTTACCTCTCTTCACATTTTGTGTGTGTATTCGGTGCACCATTCTTTTATTTCCCCGTTCATTTTATTCTATTTAAAACTCAACACTATAAGTATCATCAACTAGATTAATAACCATATCAATAGACGATTAAATCATTTATTGGGTGAGTTATAATTTGATAATGTCAAGTGATTGAGATCTTTTGGTTGTTAAATATTATTTAGGGTAACATTGTGTATGTTAAACTTAAAATGTCATGTAGAACCATAAGTACACCACCATAATCAAGTATTTAATAAAATTAGGACTCTATTTAAGTCTTGGATTAATGACAAAAAAATTATGAATTTTGATCAAAATCATCTTGTCAAGTTGGTAATAATTAAATGAAATATATCAGAAAGCTAAAGGATATCATAATATTATATCCCTAATAATGAACTCAAATCAATATTTATTAAAATTTTAATTTAAAATCATCCATTAATAATTTCACCTAAACCCTACAAACAAACCCCCTCTTAAAAAAATAACTCCAAAATATAGTATCATCACAAAAGATTCAACCCGAGTGCCGCTATACACATTAGAAGAGCACAAAACCTTTAAACGGTCGATGTGAGAAAATAAACTGAACATCAAATGGAACCATTTCTGAGGATGGTGTGATAAATAGTCAATAAATTTTGATTTTTTTTAAAAAAAACAAAAAATCAAAATCAAAAGAAAAATATGATAAAAAAACACAAAGAAAAACCCACCTTCATCATCCTTACAGAATTTATCTGATTTCTCTGTAGCCTCTCAGAAAATCCATCAGATTTGTTTTACCTTAAAACTGAGAAAACTATTTTCCAAAATAGGAGTCTCATTAGGGATAATCAAATTAGTCTAGACCCATTCATTTACCATCCAATTGATCTAGATATGGCCAATCTTAGGGAACACACTCTTAAAGAACACACTACCCTTGATATGAATTACCAACCACTTGGTATTCAATATCAAAATATCAAGGATGATTTTGAACTAAAATTGGGTTAGATTAATCTTTTTCCCAATTTTCATGGGCTATCCGGTGAGGATCCTTATCATTACCTCAAAGAGATCCAAGTGGTATGAACTAATATGAAGCCTCAAGGGGTTTCTAAAGAATAAATCCAACATAGAGAAATCCTTTTATACCCATATAATATCAAAAAGTCGTGGCTCTATTACCTCCCTCCTGGTTCCCGAAACTCATGAAATGACATGAACCATCTCTGTTTAGAAAAATTATTCACCTCTTCTCAATCTGATTCTATCCAAAATCAAATTAGTCGTATCCGTGAACTCTTTAATGAATCAATCCATGAGTACATGGAGATGTTCAAAAAGCTTCAATAAACATTCCCACACCACTAATTCTTCACCAACTTATGATCCAGTAAATCAATCACAACTAGAAAATTGACTTTTTTATGAAAGATCATTTGTGACCGGAAAATTAATTATCACAGAAAGTCCCTGAAATCTGATTATTTGTGATGAAATTAGTATTCCTTAATAAATAATGACTATTTTTTATTTTCATAACTAGTCAGTTACAAATAGTTTTGGCAGGATTTCCCACTTCCCAATGCCAAACCCATTGGAGACATTCTATTTGCTATGAAACGCTTATTCCATCACAAAATCCCATCAACTCAGAAGTATTTTTGATGGAATTTAAAATCTATTACAAATAATTTTGATCAAATGACTATTTGAAACAGAATTAATTTCATCACAAAAATTTAATTTTTATAACCTACGCAGACCCTTCTTTCTCCTCTTCTCCTCTTCTCCCTCCTCTCCCGCATAGTGATGCTGCAGGTCCTCCCCTCCTCCACGCCGCACTATCGGGCCACTAAAGTGATTCACCACATCGCCGCACCGCTATGTTTCTTTACAAATCCATTTTTTGTCCATCGTCTGTGAAACCACATCATAGTGCCGACCTGAGTCATTCTACTCATATTTATAAGGTACGAGCATCATTTTTATTATCCTTCAATTTTTTTGCTTATTTCGATTCAATATTTTGGATACTGGTTTTATCCAAACCTAGTTTAACCAATTTACCTATTTTTTGAATTTATTTGATATATAGGTTTAATATAAATTTATTAATTTATTTGTGGGTGTCAATTTTTTTGTAGGAGTTTATTTCATTAGAATAATGGTCTGGTTAACTATTTTTGGCTATTAATTATTTTTTGAATAAATGTTTTAATTTTTTTGGTGTCAATTGTTTTTGGATGCCATTTTTCTATATAAATTTTATAAATTCTCTCAATTATTTTTTTGTATGAATGCTGTAATTTTTTGTTCTTATTTCAATTCAATACGTTTTAAATTTCAATATTACATGCCTTGTTCAATAAATGTTATAAATATTTATGGCTGTCAATTGTTTTTTCATTTAACGAAACATTATTTATAATTTTTTTGATTAAAAAATGTTAAAAAAGCAGTTTAATAGAAAACCAATAAAAATTTAAAATATTTAATATTTATTTAAAACATAGAATTTTTTTTGGTTAATTATTTGAAACACTTTTTAAATTTAGGTAATAAATACAAATAATTAACAAAAATTCATAAAAAAAATTAATTATTAAAAATTTAGTATTAATTTATATAATTAAGAAAAATAAATAAATAATTTACAATATTTAATAATTATTAAGTAATTATTTTTAATAAAATTTTAATATTAGTATATTTTTAATAAATCATATATAAATAATAAATAATTAGTATTACTTTAAAAATAATATTACAAACTACTAATTTTATTTAAAAATATTTCTAATAAATAGTAAATTATTTTATCAAACCTTACCAAATAATATAAAAAATAATGACTATTAAAAATTCACAGTAATTGATGTACATGTTATGTTAATTAAAATAATTTTTATTAATAATTTGTATAAATGTTGTAATATATGTATATAAATAATATTAATAAAAATATTAAATGAATTCCCCATATGTGCGATGTTACCAAACATCCGACCCAGACAAATGTAATGTCACGCTTAATCTAAAACCCACATCCCAGACCCAACAGTGGTCACTTATTTTTCATAAGATAAACAACTTGGGAGATACTATAAATTTTTATAATAAATTATAATAAAAATATTAAATGAATTACCCATGCATGCGATGTAACCAAACATCTGACACACACAAATCTAATTTCATGCTTAGGGAAAACCCCACATCCTATACCCAACAGTGGTCTCTAATTTTTCATATGATAAATAGTTTGGGAGAAACTTTAAATTTTTATAAAAAATTATAATAAAAAATTTAAATTATTTACTCTTACGTGTGATGTTACCAAAAAAATGTAATGATGCACCTAGGGTAAAACCACATCCCAGACCCAACGGTGGTCTCCAATTATTCATACGATAAATATTTTGGGAGATAATTTAAATTTTATGAGAAATAAAAATAAAAATATTAAATGAGTTTCCCCCACGTGTGATGTTACCAAACATCTGATGAACAAAAATGTAATGTCGCGCCTAGGGTAAACCCCACATCCTGAACCCAACTATTTTCTTTTATTTATCATATGAGACACTGTTAGAGAGATATTAATTTATTTTCAAAAAATAGATTGTCTTATATAATATTTTTAATATTTTTATTCTCTCTGTTTCGAGCTTCTATGAGATCTGTAATATAGTTCTAACCCATCACACCACTCTGATCATATTCCATAGAATATTTAATGTTTTTAAAATATAATAAATATTTGAAACTTTTTAAGGAAATCAGTAATAATTATTCTTATTTTTTTAGATTACTATAGACTGAGGAAGTAGAAACCAATTTTTATTACGCAATCGTGATTTGATAAATCATCGCAAAAATATACATTAATCTGGAATAAATCCTTTATACATTGAAGGTGTTGAAACACTTATATCAATTGCATCATCGAGTAACAATTTTGTTTCATAAGGAAAAATTAAATTTCCATGTTAGAAATGTGATCTTAGGATATTCAAAACGTTTGAAAATCTTAGACTTCATCTTTTTAATTTTGGTTTCCAGAAAGATTATATAGTTTGGTATCAATATGGTGAAAATAATTTAGTATATAATATATATATATTTTGGTTATGGATCCATTATTTTTTTATTTTTTAAACTAGGATACTGGTCTGTCTATTCCGAAAACAACAACTCAGAATGATATTCCAAATCCTGAATTACAGCCTTCCCATTTTTACAATTTGTTGAAATCTGCTGAGCTGAAATTATATTCGGGATTCCAGATGAGAAAACCTGAAGTAGTTTCAAAATTTATGTCTATTAAAACAAATATTTTAATGTAAAATATTTGTTTCAATCATATTTTATCTTTGGTTAAATTGTTGTTTCCTGAAGGAAATACATTACCTACATGTTTCTATGAAAGTTAGAGGTTTTTACATAATTTGGAAATTAATTATCATAAAATCCAGGAATATTCAAATGAAAAATCTTATATTATGATTATTATTAATTCATGGTTAATTATTCAACATGTGGAAAATCGAGGTATAAAGTGGAATAGTAAGGAAAGTCCACAGTTCCTGTGAAACAGTTGATGGATTTTACATTTTCACCTCGTTTATAGTGTTTATTTATGTGTTGCAACATAGTTGGATTGATGACATGGTATAAATAAAATATTTATGTCAATAAAAGAATAAATCATCCATGTTCTAGTGGTTCTTGGAAACACTTTGATCAGACACATCCTTATTTTTCTTTAGAACCTCATAAAATATGATTGTGCCTTTCTACTTGGTTTTTTTCCATTTGGTACTTATGGAAGTCAATATTCTTGTTTTCCTATTTATATTAGTCCTTAAAACTTACCTCCCTGGATGTTGATAAAGGAAACAAACACACACACACACACACATATATATTTAGCACTATTAATTTAAGGACATCTAAAAATTAATATTGATGTTTATTTGAAGCCACTAATTAATGAATTATTTTCATTATAGAACAATGATGTGAATACAATTGATATATTTTCAAATCATAATTTTATAGTGAATGTTTCATTATTATGGATTATCAATGACTTTCTATCATATGGTATTTTATCTGGATAGAGCACACATGGTCTAAAATCATGTTCATACTGCATGGCTAAGAAAAAAACCTTTATTCTTAGTAAGGGGAGAAAGGTTAGTTATTTTGACTTTTATCATATATTTCTTCCTACGGGTAACCCTCTTCGAATGAAAATAAATATGTTTAAAAAAGGTATAATTGAAATAGAAGAACCTCCAGTAGTGCTCTTAGGCAATCAGGTGAAATATATTGTCTTTTCATCACCTCATGTTTCTTTTGTACTAACCATAAATGAATAAAAAATAAATGGTTTTTGGGGAGATCATAATTGGTTAAAGTAGAGTAATTTTTGGGATATTTCACACTGGTATGATTTTTTTGGTTTTTCACATGTTAGATGTAATACATATTGAGAGGAATTTTGTAGATAAATTTTTTTACCATGTTGGACACACCTAGTAAGGCCAAAGATAATGTAAAGGCATAGTTAGATCTTTCCCAGATTTTCAAACATCCTGCACTTCAATTATTTTAAGATAAAAGATCAAAAAAATTAATGAATCAAAAATAATCCTACCCACTTACTAAAGAGAACCATTTGTTATTCTATCAATGAATTATATATTTGAGGCTACCAGATGGTTATGCTTTTAATTTTTTCATTGTGTAAAAAGTGGGCATATTACCGGGTTAAAAAGTTAGGATTTTCATGTTATAATTGAAAGAGCATTACCTATTAGTATTAGAGGGATATTGAATTATTCAACTTGGGATAAGTTCACCGAAATATCATATTTTTTTTGAGATATTTGTACAAAAACAATAGATTATGATGCAGTGAGTTTGCTGAAAAAAGATGTTGTTTTTATTTTATATAAATTGGAGAAAATAATCCCGCAATTCTTCTTTGATTCCATGGAACATTTAATATTGAAATTTCCATATGAAGTTAAATGTGGAGGGATAATAAAATTCTAGTGGATGTATCCATTTGATATATGTATGTAAAAAATAATGGAGAATGTACGTAACAAGGAATCAGTTGAAGGGTCGATTGTAGAAATGTACTTGAAGGGGGAAATTTCAAATTTTATCTCTTATTATTTTCAGTCAGAATATCCGTAAAAACATAATCACATGGGTATGAATGAATAAAATATTTATGGTATCACAGAACATCAGATTTTAGTTTTTAATTAACCCAATCTTGGTTTTGGTGGTTATCATGACCGATGGATTACAGATGAATAACTACACATAGATCATACTTATGTTCCACTAAATTGTGATAAAATGACATGATTTGTGCAGTAAGTACTAATTTTTTAATATTTTTTTTGAATATATATAAATTATAATTATATTTACATTAACATTTTTTTAGACTATATGATGACCATATAAGAAAAATTTTATACAAATTTCATCCATTTCTCGTGAATAACATCATTAAAAAAATTTTCATATTGGTTTCAAAGACTGGTATGTTATGTTGATTTTGATGGAATAATAAAGAAATATTGCAATGATATATATTATTGAATTTTTTATTTTTTACAGGAAACACAACATTAAAATAAAATTGATAGTTGATTACGTGTTCATAAAAACTATCCATTGAAATTGATATAATCTAATAATGGGTATTTGGTTTATGAATTTTGATTTCATACACACGTATACGGTGAGTCAAAGAAATCAATGAATAATGGTGTTACTTTGAAAGGATAACATCATAATGAGTGTGAAGATGACTTTTATGGTATGGTTGATGAAATAATTGATTTATGTTATTTGGGACCAAATTATATAATAATGTTTAAATTTCATTGGTTTGATACTGGTCAAGGGTTGTAAGTTCATCCACGACATGGAGTCATTGATAATAAATATAATAGTCTTATTGCATCAAATTAACCATTTATGTTGGCACATCATGTACATAAAGTTTATTATGAAAATTACTATGATGTTTTGAAAGATTATAAGGAATAGTGGAGTGCGATGAAAATAAAATCTCACGACAATCAATTTAATGAAAATGAAAATTAATCTATGGAAGTGAAACATAATAATTTTTTTCAAGAAACATACCAAATTATATCTATTACCAGATGAGATATAAATACCGATGATGAAGCCTCCTAGTTAAGGGCCGATGATATAGATAATTTTGAAGAAGTAATAAAGGATAATAAAACTAAAAGTCACATGGAAGTTGATAATGCTATAGATGAGGATGAAGAAATTGATCTCGATGAAACTGTCACGACCTGACCCTACCCGGGCTCGAGCCACAACAACCCCAAGCCCGCCTCGATAGGCCCGGGGCTGGCGACCAGCGCCGAAGGCACAATAACTCGGGGAGGCCTTTTCCTAAGTACATGTACACACACGTAGCACACTCAATGAAAAAGTGCAGAGTAAAAAAGAAAAGCTAAGGGAAACTGCAATAAATAACCACAAGAGTGCATCGACCTCTAAACAATACAAAGTAAAAGCTAAAAAAAGAAAAGGGGAAAAACATGACCAATTAGGAAAGTGCCACAACCCGGCAAAAGGTAAACAAAAGAAAACAGCTGGTAGGGTCCCCCACCTGGAACCCGACTCCGACCACCGCACGCGGTCGAAGCTCCCAAGCTCCTAAGATCCTTTGACATCACGACCAACCTATCCATCATCTGCAAGGCAACACCAAGTGCGGGAAAAGACCAAGAAGGGGTGAGTATAAAAATACTCAGTAGGATACCCCGAAGGCTCGAGGGAGCAACAAAGGAGGTACTGAAGCGTGAGCAGTAGAGAGAACAGGGAAAAGTAAAGGAGTACAACCGAAAGTGCAGTAAAGAGTCCAGCTCAACCCAACAAGAGGAAAGAAGGTAGACTCATCTAGATACAGGGAGCTGGAAATGGTGAGAAGATGAACTTTCCGTCGAGTCTTCGCTACCTATAGCAGGAGAGTAAACTCGTCCAACCACGAGAAGCTAGACACGGAAAGCACGTGGCATACCCCGCGTGTCTTCGCCTCTCCTAGAAGGAGAGTAACCAAACCAAAGAAGTGGGTACTGGAACAAGGTATCTACAAAATCATATGCTCAATCTAGAAGCCTGAACAAGATCATAATGGGATCTCCATCCCATAGCTCAACCCAAGAAATTGAGTCACCAACAGTCCCAGAAGTAACACCATCGATGCCCAGCAACCCGCACGTCTGCCCCGAACTACAAGTCAAGGGCTCAATCACTGCACCTCGACACTATCCGCTTTGGGTGGCACTGACTCGCCCGCACGGTTTTAGGTCGCGTCACTAGGATGTATCTCAGTGGGGAAATCTCTCCTCGTACTTGAGAGTTCTGAGGGAACGTCAAACCAAAACTTATCACTGCCCCGCAGTCGAGAGGTCTCCTCAAAGTCGACAGGCGACCCCCTGCCCAGCCCCGCTGGAAGGTCCCTAGAAGTCAACGGGTTCCCACTACAGGGAGACCCGACAAGAGTCGACGGGTGCCACACTGCCCAATCCCGTAATAGGGTAATCCACTGGAGGGTGACCCGGCTAAAGACGGCGACAGGACCACTGCCCAGCCCCGCTGGAGGTAAGCTCGGCATCGGGGACCACTGCCTAGCCTAGATGGAGGTAAGACCGGCATCGAGGACCACTGCCCAGCCCTGCTGGAGGTAAACCAGGAACTGCTCTACCCATCCTTGCTGGATGGTACTGCTCGGTGAACACCGCTGTACTGGCCATCCCTGCTAAATGGTAACCCCTTGGCGAGCCCTGCTCGAAAAAACCACAGACCTGCTGGTAACAACCTCAGCCCTGCTTGAAACAACCTCCTGGGTAGAGGATCGGTTCCTGCGTAAAGTTTTGGTCACACCGAATTCATAATAACTCTACCAGGGGTCACGAAAGAATGGGAGAAACTCCCAAGGCCTCTCAGGGTGATCACACTCCAATCCGCTGAGTCAATATCAAAGCAGACCGAGATAAATCATCCAAGAAAGTGGGAAAAATACCACACTGTACGAGCACACGTAGTCGCAAATGGTTCCACAGTCTGATGAAAGGGCACAACATTGAAACCCCTTATAGCTAAAGATACAGAAGAACTAAACCATCTTTGCTGACCAAAACCATCGAGAACAGAACCAGGGGGAAAACACTCAACCTTGCTGGTCAAAACAATCGAGAAGATGACCTGGGGAAAACTCAACCCTGCTTGTTAGCAAACAAGAACAGAGGAACCCTCTACGTCGCGAGAGGTCAAAAGTATGTAAAGCAGAACATGACACGCACATGGGTCCCACACGACGTGTGGACCCAAGTCAACCCCAACCAAGCACACAACCATTCTTAGGTACCAACATCCACATGTACCTCCCAACGTTCCTGTATACTCCAGGAGTATTCCACGTTCCAGCCCAAAGGCTATCGTGCACACGACACCCAACGTCAACACGAAGGCGTAATGTAACAACTCCAACCAGCCACCTCAACGGCTGAGGCACAGACAACCACATCTCTTCAAGCATTTACACCACTCACACGAGAGTGCATGCGACCACATGCTAAGGGTCTGCTACATACACGGTAGAAGGACCGCCACCAGAGCACCTTTCATGCGTTCACATTTAATAAGAACGCGTAAGAGGCTCCATTCTCCTGAGCAGATTAAACCGTTGTAATCCTCGCAAAAAAACATGCGAGATAGACTGCTTACTCGCCTCAAACGGATATCTGAAGGAAAAGTCACCAACACCGCCTCACGCCCGAATGGCGTCCCGTGATCCTGAGCCTCGACCCCGAAAACAGTCGAGTGCATCGCACCATTGTGATCCCCCTCAGGAAAACATGTCAAAAAGACTGCTCACTAGAGTGCAACAGATAACCGGAGAAAAAGATTCATTTCGGCGCACTGCACACGAGCGGTGCTCCGTGGGACCCGCATCTCGGTCCCCAAACTCAAAGAACGGATCGAACCGTTGTGATCCTCTCAAAAAAGCACACAAGTCGGGCTATTTACTGGTCCAAAATGGTCTCCTGGTGATAGAGATGGAAAATCACCGTCAGCACCCAAACGACCCTCGTGGGGCCCACACCATCGTGCAGAATTAAAGTAGGCGGATTACACCATTGCAATCCCCTCAAAAAAACATACAGAATCGACTGCTTGCACTCCCCGAACGGACGTCTGATGAAAAAGTCGCGAAACGCTACACGCAGCTCAAAAGACGGGTCGTGGGGCCCGCATCTCAACTTCGGCCTCAATGCCTGAAACTACCCTGGAAAGCTTTGCCTCGGTGCCAGGGTCCCAACACCATTGACGACGCTTAAATCGGACGTCGGACGCGTTCGCGCCGTCCAAAACAAGATCCCTCGGAAAAACGTTCGACCACTTAACGTCGTGTCGCGCCACCGAACCCCTCATCTCGGGAATTGAAAAATTCCCGAGACCATTTCAAAATGTTCATCTAGATTCAAGGATTGTGCGACCCCAGACGGTGCCCAAATCAGGCGTCCTGCAGATGATTTATTATTTATAAATCATTTTTATAATAATTATAATAATAATAATATTATTATTATTATTATAAACTTATTAGTTTTTTTATTTTTTTTTTATTTTCGAAAGCCCCCTTTTTTTCCTTTCTTCTTTTTTTTCCTCTGTCTCCCGAGTCCACCCGACCAGAAGGCTGGGTCTCACGCGTCGCACGCCCCCAGCTGGCGCCGCCGACGACCCCCGTGACCCGGTGCTCGCCGACATCGCTGCTCCCTGCTCGCGCCGAAGGCCTCGACCCCTGCCACCCCGGCCGCTCGCTCGCGCTGAAGACCGCCGCCCAGATCGCCACGAGCTCGCCTGGACTCCGCCGCCTTCGACCGGCCGATGTCGCCTACTGCCGAGCCGCTGCTCCGAGCAGCCTCCGACACCCGGTTCTACCACCGTGAACCGTCCAGAGCCCCTCCAAACCAGCCAGAAACCCCCTTCAACACCTGATATTCGATAATCCACCACGGTTCACTCGGAACTCAGATTTTGAATCTGTAAACAGCGACAATATGCTTGTAAATTCTACTACGCACCTAGGGGAGTTTCTTGAATATAAACCAGAAATTTGATGGTGCGAATCGAGCTCAAAGTATAGGTTTTGAAATTATAAACAAAATGATAAACTCCCTCCGAAAACCCACAATTTTCGACGGATGTTTGCAGTTAGCTCAGGACTCGGATTTCGAATACAAAAATTGCAACAGGAAGTAAAAAATAG
Organism: Viscum album; assembly: GCA_963277665.1. Lineage (NCBI taxonomy): Eukaryota > Viridiplantae > Streptophyta > Magnoliopsida > Santalales > Viscaceae > Viscum > Viscum album. The sequence continues at coordinate 563,253,599 of OY728153.1, read as the reverse complement.
GAACTAGGGAGATATGGGATTTTTAATGGATTTCATCACGGTTTTAATGCCATAAAATGTAGATGAACGAGTGCGGAAATTGAAACAATGAGGACAGGATCCTACCTCGTGGGACTAAGCCCGAAGCTTTGCCGTCGATTCGTCGGCCGCACCAACACCTCAGGGAGAATGGAGGAGGAGAGCTTGAAGGAGAGCTCCTTATGTTGAGCTCCTTGGGTTGAGCTCCATGGGTTGAGCTTTTTGGGTTGAGCTCCTTGGGTTGAGCTCCTTGTGTTGAGCTTTGCCGTCGATTCGTCATCCTGACGGCTCTCGTGGGTAGCTCACCCGAGAAGAGGTGTGCATGCTCCTTTGCACAACATCGATGAGGGAAGACCTCACATGAACAGATCAATCCTTTGGTCTGTGTTTGGTGACACAAAACTGTGCATCAGTTATTCTGGATACGGGAGAGCCAGGTGCAGGCTTAGTACCCTGAGTTGTTCCCTGGTTTTGCTTTTCTAGGACAAAAAGCGTGAAGGTGGGAATGATGTAAGAACCCGGTTTTTGGATATAAAGGACTTTGGAATATTCTTGATGTTATTCCAGAGTAGCGACCTCATAAGGCATGCGATTCCATGCCCCGGAGTGGCTGAAATTAAATTTCTCGGAATTTTAATCTGAGGCCCGGATCTAACTGCAAACATCCGCCGAAAATTCTTGGTTTTCGGTGGGAGTTCATTGTTTTGCTTATAATTTTAAAACCCCTAATTTGATCTCGATTCGCACCGTCGAATTTCTGGTTGATCTTCAAGAAAATCCTCTAGGTGACTAATAGAATTTACAAGATTTCCATCGCTGTTTACGGATTCAAAATCCGAGTTCCTAGCGAACCGCGGTCGATTGTCGAATATCGGGTGTTGAAGGGGGTTTCTGGCCGGTTTGGAGGGGCTCTGGCCGGTTCACGGTGGTAGAACCGGGTGTCGGGGGCGGCTCAGAGCGGCGGATCGGTAGCGGGCGACATCAGCCAGTCGAAGGTGGCAGAGGCCAGGCGAGCTCGCGGCGAGCTGGGCAGCGGTATTCAGCGCGAGCGAGCGACCGGGGTGGCCGGGGTCGAGGCCTTCAGCGCTAGCAGGGAGCAGCGGTGCCGGCGAACACCGGGTTCAGGGGGTCGTCAGCGACGCCAGTTGGGGGCGCGCGACGTGGGAGACCCGGCCTTCTGGTCGGGTGGACTCGGGAGACAGAGGAAAAAAAAGAAGAAGGAAAAAAAGGGTATGCGGCAAATAAAAAAAATAAAATAAAAATAAATAATAAGTTTATAATAATAATAATAATAATATTATTATTATTATTAAAATGATTTATAAATAATTAATCATCTGCAGGACACCCAATTTAGGCACTGTCTGCGGCCGCACAATCCTTGAATCGAGATGAACGTTTTGAAATGGTCTCGGGAATTTTTCAATTCTCGAGATGAGGGGTTCGGTGGCACGACACAATGTTAAGTGGTTGGGCGTTTTTCCGAGGGATCTTTTTTTGGATGGTGCGGACGCGTACGACATCTGATTTAAGCGTTGTTAGTGGCGTTGGGACCCTGGCACCGAGTCAGTGCTTTCCCGGGTGGTTTCAGGCATTGAGGCCGAAGTTGAGGCATGGGCCCCACGACCCGTCTTTTGAGCTGCGTGCAGCGTTTCACGACTTTTTCATCGGATGTCCATTCGGGGCGTGCGAGCAGTTGATTCTAGATGTTTTTCTGAGGGGATTGCAATGGTGCAATCTGCCCGCTTTAATTCCGCATGATGGTGTGGGCCCCACGAGGGCCGTTTGGGCGCTGAAGGTGATTTTCAATCTCTATCACTGGGTGACCGTTGTGGACAAGTAAATAGCCCAAGTTGTGTGCTTTTTCGAGAGGATCACAATGGTGCGATCCGTTAATTGAGTTTCGGGACCAGGATGCGGGTCCCATGGAGCACCGCTCGTGTGCGGTGCACCGGAATGCATCCTTTTCTCTGGTTATCTGTTGTGCTCAAGTGAGCAGTATTTTGACGTGTTTTCGCAAGGGGGGTCGCAATGGTGCGATGCACCTGACTATTTTCGGGGCCGAGGATCGAGATCATGGGACGCCGTTCAGGCGTGAGGCAGTGTTGGTGACTTTTCGGTCAGATATCCATTTGAGGTGAGTAAGTAGTCTATCTCACATGTTTTTACGCGAGGATTACAACGGTGTAATCTATTCAAGTGAATGGAGCCTCTTACACGATCTTATTAAATGTGGATGCATGAAAGGCACTCTGGTGGCGGTCCTTCTACCATGTATGTAGCGGACCCTTGGTGTGTGACCGCGTGCACTCCCGTGTGAGTGATGTAAATTCTTGAAGAGATGTGGTTGGCTGTGCCTCATCCATTGAGGTGGCTGGTTGGAGTTTTTACGTTACGCCTTCGCATTGATGTTGGGTGCCATGTGCACGATAGCCTTTGGGCTGGAACGTGGTATACTCTAGGAGTATACGGGAACACTGGGAAGTACATGTGGAAGGTGGTACCTGAGAATGTTTATGCGCATGGTTGGGGTTTACTTGGGGCCACATGTCGTGTGGGCCCCATGTGCTTGCCATGTTCTGCATTACGTAAATTTGACCTCTCGCGACGTAGGGGGTTCCTCTGTTCTTGTTTGCTGACCAGCAGGGTTGAGTTTTCCGCTGGCCCACTTCTCGATGGTTTTGACCAGCAGGGTTGAGTGCTTTCCCCCTTGTTCTGTTCTCGATGATTTGTCCGAAAGAGATGGTTTGGTTCCCTTGTATCTTAAGTTGAAAGGGGTTTCAGTGTCGTGGCCCTTTCATCAGACTACGACACCATCTGCAACTAAGTGTGCTCATACAACGTGGGAGTTTTCCCACTTTCTAGGATGAGTTATCTCGGTCCTCCTCGACAGTGACTTAGCGAATGTGAGCGTGATCTCCCTGAGAGGCCTGAGAAGTTTCTCCCATTCTTTCGTGACCCCTGGTAGAGTTCATGTGGATTGGGTGTGACCAACACTTTACCCGGGCACCGATCCACTACCCAAGAGGTTGTTTCCAGCAGGGCTGAGGTTGTTACCAACGGGGCTGGGATTGTTTCGAGCAGGGCTCACCAGTGGGTTACCATACAGCAGGGATGGCCACTATAGAGGTGTTCACAGAGTAGTACAATCCAGCAGGGATGGCCAGAGCAGTTCCGGTTTTACCTCCAGCTGGGCTGGGCAGTAGTTCCCGATGCCTGGCTTACCTCTAGTTGGGCTGGGAAGTGGTCCCCGATGCCAGGCTTACCTCCAGCGGGGCTGAGCAGTGGTCCCCGATAGCATTCTTACCTCTAGCTGGGCTAGGCAGTGATCCCCGATGCTAGGTTACCTCCAGCTAGGCTGGGCAATGGTCCTGTCGCCGTCTTTAGCCAGGTCACCCTCCAGTGGATTACCCTGTTATGGGACTGGGCAGTGTGGCAACTGTCGACTCTTGCCGGGTCTCCCTGTAGTGGGAACCCATTGACTTCCAGGGACCTTCCAGCGGGGCTCGGCAGGGGGTCGCCTGTCGACTTTGAATAGACCTCTCGACTGCGGGGCAGTGACGAGTTGCGGTTTGACATTCCCTCAGAACTCTCAAGTATGAGGAGCGCTTCCCCCACCGAGACACATCCTTGTGACACAACCTAAAACCATGTGTCCGAGTCAGTGCCACCCAATGTGGATAGTGTTGAGGTGTGTTGATTGAGCCCTTGACTTGTAGTTCGGGGCAGACGTGCGGGATGCTGAGCATTGATGATGTTACTTCTGGGACTGTTGGAAACTCACTTTCTTGGGCTGAGCTACGGGATGGAGATCCCCTTATGATCTTGTTCGGGCTTCTGTATTGAGCATATGATTTTGTATATACCTTATTCCAGTACCCACTTCTTGGGTTTGGTTACTCTCCTTCCAGGAGAGGCGAAGATGCGCGGGGTATGCCACGTGCTTTTCGTGTCAAGTTTCTCATGGTTGGATGAGTCTACTCTCCTGCTATAGGTAGCGAAGACTTGAAGGGAATTTCATCTTCTCACCTTTTCCATCTCCTTGTGTCTGGACGAGTCTACCTTATTTCATCTTGTTGGGTTGAGATGGACTCTTTACTACACTTTTGTTTTTACTCCTTTACTTTTCCCTGTTCGCTCTACTGCTCACCCTTCGGTACCTCCTTTGTTTCTCCCTCGAGCCGTCGGAGTATCCTACTGAGTATTTTTATACTCACCCCTACTTGGGCATTGCCCACACTTGGTGTGCCCTTACAGATGACAGACAGGTTGGTCGTGACGTCGGAGGAGCTTAGGAGTTTGGGAGCATGGACTGCGTGCGGTGGTCGGAGTCGGGTTCCAGGTGGGAGACCCTACCAGCTATTTTCTTTTGTTTACCTGTTGTCGGGTTGTGGAACTTTCTTGATTGGGCATGTTTTTTGCCCCTTTTCTTTTTTTTTAGATTTTACTTTGTACTGTGTAGAGGTCGATGCACTCTTGTGGTTATTTATAGCATTTTCCCTTTGCATTTCTTTTTACTCTGCACTTTTGCATTGAGTGTGCTGCGTGTGTGTGTGCAGGTACTTAGGAAAAGTCCTCCCCGAGTTATTGTGCCTTCAGCACTGGTCTTTATCCCCGGGCCTATGGAGGCGGGCTTGGCGTAGTTGCGGCTCGAGCCCAGGTAGGGTTGTGTCGTGACAGTAATAGAGAAAGAAGATGATGATTGATGTATTATATTTATGTCTTTAGTTACATGTAATTATTATATTTTAATATTTATTTGTTTATAATATTTGTTATTTTTATTAAAAAAAATTTATACATAAGATTATAAATATTTTGGTATTTATTAGTTATATCTGACATCTGTATTAACAATTTCTTATAGGTAAGAATATTTGTTTTAGATTATTAGAGATGACCCCGATGATCTATTTTGTTCTCCCACTAATTATATTCTTTCTATTGATGAACCTGATTTAGCTGATCCTCAGGTTGGCGTGCCTATTAGTATGGGAATGGTCTTTCTCAATTTATGATTATAGATCATGTTCTATAGAGATGACCATCTTTTTATTTTGATCATCGTTTATGGATATATTTTATTATTTTTGCTATTTATTTTATATGAACTATATGTGTTAATTTGGGTAATAATGTTATGATTCAATGTTTTTATTTGAATTTTTTTTCACATTTAGTTGTTGGGCAGGCTGGTGCGATTCTAAGACATTATTTTTCTAAGCCATGGGTGTCATGGGACCTAGTTCCCATCGCTGTGCATCACCAGATGTTTGACGATTGGATTGTACACTATTAAATAATATATACTTTTTAAAATTTATTTAATTACTAGAATATTTTTTTTTAATTATGTTGTATAATTTATTTTCTCTAATTTTTGATAGCCAAAGAGGTTCTATCTGAGTGGCCTGAGATATTCTTATACAAGAGGTCTTTCGTTAGTTTTTAAAAAAACTCATGAAGTGAGATTTGGATAATGTTGAAGCTAATATTTTCTATTAGTCTTGCATCTCCTATCAACCCAACTATATATTATATCAGGTATGGGATGGATTGGGATCCTTATGTCTAGGATAGACTTTTAGGAGGAGGTCATCATCTGGACGTTAGAGATGAGGGAGGCAAAAACTCAAACATAGGGCTGGAAGTCATACATTTGGCATACATTGATGACATATCATAAATTCAATTATTTATTGATTTATATATACTTTAACTATAAAAGGTTTTTTATATTATAAAGGCCACTACATACCAATATGTTATGAATTTTGAAATGTATAAGAATATGTATACTGATCCCCATACAGGAGAAGTTTTAGGCATATGACATTTCCATATTGTTGTTAGTAATTTTTCAATAAATTTCAAGGATATTAATTTTATTGTCATTCTAATTTTCCATTATATTTAAATGAAACATATGATGCTGTGAATTCCCATTCACAGTAGTTTCAAGCCGAGAGTGAACAAGATACAACTTGTAATTTGGGTTTTTATGAGGGGGCCTGGATATAGGAGACTTTACAGGGTGTCGAGAAAATCTTGGTGATTGGTATTAGTTCTCAACTAACACCTATAGGTTATTATGGTACTTTAGTAATGGAATATGGGAGTGTGAAGGGAGATCATAGAGATTCATCATCACCATATACATCACAATATAAGGAGAGGTTGAGATCTCATGATGAGATGACAAAACAGATGTATAAAGAGGGGGAGGTGGAGTGTGAGAATCAACATCTTAGAAATGAGAATATATTTGAGCACATGTGGTGACTTGCGTGTGGCATTGGTATGAAGTCTGCTCCCCCTGGTCCTTCAAGTGATCCTCCCCTTGGCCTTCGAGTGATCCTCCTCCATCTAATGACAATTGATGATTTATTATGTTTTTATGACTATTTTGTAATTTAGTATGAAAAACCTATCACGTTTGAAATGATGTATTACTTTTATGTTTGTTTTAATTTTCTATTTTTTTTAATTTTTTTAAACTTTTTAAAATTTTCTAAATATTTTTCAATTTATTAATAAATTTTAAATATTTTTAAGGTTTTATACTTTTTAAATAATTTTAATTTATTTAATTATATTTTAATATATTTTAATTTTTAATTATTTGATTTATCTTAAAATATATTTAATTTTTTCAAATTATTCTTAAATTCAATAATTAATTTTAATATTTTTATTATTTTTAAGTATATTTATTTTTTAAATTTTTTAAATTTTTTTAAAGATAAATTTTTTCAATTTCAATTAATTTTAATTAATTTTTTTTAAATTTTTAATGATATTTAATTGTAATATTTTTTTTATGAAAAATACTATTTGTAACGAATGGCCAATTCGTCAAAAATAAAAAATTATGAAGGCCCATCACAATTGATTATTTAAAAAAAATTTCGGCACTGATTTGAGATGATTGACAAATTTGTCGCAAATACCACCAATTGTGATGTCGTTTATTACCACGGAGTATTACCGACAGACTCCCGTCAAAAATAACTTTTTGTGACGAGATTTAATCATTAATACTCTGTCGCAAATAATAAAAAATCTAGTTGTGTATGAGGGGTTATTGGCTATGGAGTGATCTATCATTGATGTCACAAGTGGCAGGGCTCTTGTTGAAAAAACACCTACTGCTTCATCAGATCTCATAAGAAACATAGCTGAAAACATGCAACAATTCCATACTTGATCACATTCTCAAGTCAAACAATTCAAATAAAATCAATCAATAGATCCCAACAAGATAACCGAGTGGATGAGTGAACTTACAAGTATTATGCGAAAACTGGCAGTGGCTTCCAAAGCCCCAACCTCATCTTCTCCATAATCTCTATTCCCTAGACCTTTCAAAAATTGTGGAATCTATAATTCAACAACTCATCCAGCTAACACATGTCCACAACTACAAGATGATACATTAGATTCAACAGGACCAATGGAGATCAACAAAACATATTCTCATAGGAAAAAAAACCCTCAACAACCCTGTTAATTCATTTGGAACCATAACCAACCCACTCTGATCCCTTTTATTCTCCCTACAACCTAGGCTTGAGGTATGTTAATCCCATATTTTATCCCCCTTAGTAACCTCCTAAAAATTCAAACCAATTACAATATGGTCAAGGTGGTTTTAACTTCCAAAAACCATATCCTTTTTCACCTCAATATCAATGAAATAATCATCCTCCTTCTCCTCCTAGATTCCACTATCCTAGCGAGCCTTCTTAATTACCAACCCAATATAAGAACTTTACCGAGAACCAAAATCAATTTAATCTTCATGTAGCACACGCCTCTTCTTCTAAGAAAACATGGGAAAGTGTTGTGAAATATCTTTCCTGCTTCACCCATTATCCTAAAAAACATTGAAATCTAAATTGGTTAAATTACATCCTAACTTCTTTTAAAGGTTGGGGACGAAGCCTCATTTTATTATTAAAGAAAAGACCTCTTTAGACTAGGTAGAGGCTGACCCATTACTTAGCCCGAAGGCCCAAGGCCAAGTGGCCTGCATACAGGACTAGAAAGCCCATTTTTTGGCACAAAGGACCCCTCAGTGAACAGTACTGCTATAGTTCCCACGTTGCTACCGTCCCTGCTACAGTAACGCCACTGCTACAGTACCTCCAACAGTCCCTCCGCCGCTACAGTGCTGCCAGTGCTACAGTTGCCGCTGCTACAGTGACCTGCTATAGTACTCGGGAATTATTCCATTCCCGGATTTGATCCTGGGTCTTTTGGATGCCAAGAAGGAGCCTGGACCACTAGGGTACAAGCTCGTTGGCTAAATTACATCCTACCTAATCCAAAAGAAATAATCAAATTCTTACCAACTCCCAGCTCAACCATTTCCAACCCCATGGCTAATGATAATGTAATTTCACTTTGTTCTGGAAATTAAATTGATATTCCTCTAGATTAATCCTCAAAATACCCTTTAAATGTTGAGATAGAAAAATAAAAGAACAAAAATCTAGGAAAAGAACCTGAATCCACTCATTCACATCCTTCCATTCCTCTAAGGAAACCAATTCCTTTTTTCTCAAGCTGTCTCTAATCCAAAGAATCCCCTAGAACCTGATTTTGAAATGCTTGACATGTTTAGACATGTTTAAGTCAATATTCCACTCTTAAATTCCATAAAAAATCTACAACTATTCAATGTTTATTAAGTAATTTTCCCCCCATAAGAGATATCTTAGGTCCATTTAAAATGTTTCAACCCATCATTCAAATCCAATAAAGTGTAATTATCTAGGAACATTTACTATTCCATGCCAAATTGGGAGTTACAACATTGATGATACACTTATAGACCTTGGAGCCTCAATAAATTTCATAACCATATCTATATTCTCCAACCTTGGTCTAGGTATATTGCACCTAGCGATTTTTGTCATCCACTTATCCAATCAAAGAAATTCCAATCATGAGAGAATAATCGAGGATGTCCTTGTCTTGTTCAATGATCTTATCTTCCTAGCCTATTTTGATATCCTTGAAATGTAATGTGAGAAAAATTCTTATCGATATAACCTAATTCTAGGAAGACCATTCCTCATGAACACTATTACTAAGATTGATGTCTATGAAAACATCTTATCCATGAAATTTGGTGACTAACTAGTCAAGTTCAATCTTTTTCAATCCATGTGATACCCATTAGAGGATCAATCTACATTCTCTATCTATGATTCCAAGGACACTTATATGAGGGGATTATCCCGCATTCCATCATGTTAATCATGTTTTAATAATATATGAGTTTATGAAATTTGTACCATGATTAACCAAGTTATAAATGGGGAATTTTATGTTGACAATTCATTCATAGAATCCACCAATATAAATGATCTTGAATACTATCTAGAATACCATCTCAATTTTGATCTCTACTACTCCACCTTGGATATTATTGATGAATATGAATAAAAAACTAGAATCTCATACACTATTCTTATGTTCTCTATCCCACAAATAAAGGATGAATCTGGTCTAAAACCTCTTCACGAAGCACCTAGAATGTACATTCCTTTTCTAGGGTCACTCTTATCCTATCATTATCATTGATTCACTTACTAAAAATGAGGATTCCAATCTTGTTCATGTGTTAGAAGAAAAAAGGCCATAGGTTGGACCTTATATGACATACCAGACAACAAACCAACCCTTTTCTTACATTACATCCATATAAAAGAATCATACAAACCATTCAGATAAATTCAAAAAAGCATCAATCCACTAATACTTTAGCCAGTTAGGGAATAGACCACCAATATTATTTTATCTGGTATTATCTACCCAATTTCTGATAGTGAATGGGTTAGTTTGATTCAAATGGTTCCTCATAAGGTTGGGATAACTATTTTAAAAAATTAACATAGAGAGGTGGTCATAACTATTTTTTTAAAAAAAATTGTATGTGTGCATAGATTATCGAAAATTTAAATCTGAAACACTAAGAGACCACTACCTACTTCCATTAATTTATCAAATTATATAAATATTGGTTGGAAAGTCACATTATTTTTTCATTCATGGATACACTGACTACTTACAAATCCAAATCACACCTCAAGATCCATAAAATGCTACATTCACTTTCTCCTTTGGAAAATATTAATATAGAATAATGCCTTTTGGACTTTTCAATGCTACTATATCATTCAATAGGTTTATAATGAGTATATTTTATGAATTCATTGATCATTTCATGTAGGTCTTCATGGATGAATTTTTCATTTATGGAGATTCATTTGAATCATGCTTACGTTCACTCTCTATGATCCTGCAAAAGTGTGTCAAATGTAATCATGTGTTAAATCATGAAAAATTTAACTTCATGGTTGAAAAATATATTGTTCTAGGATACATAATTTCTATAGGGGGAATTCATGAAAATCCAACTAAAATTGAGGTGATACAATCACTTCTTGAAACCAAATCAGTTCGATACATCCATACATTCCTTGGCCAATCCAGTTTTTATCATAAATTCATCCAAAACTGTAGTAGGATTACCCATGTACTCTCTAATTTACTCCATAAAGATGTTATATTCCATTTATATTAGGATTTTATAAGATCCATGATTGAAATCAAAATTTGTCGTACACCTGGTATGATAATCAAGCCCCCAAATTGGTCCTCACCCATCAAATTATTGTATGATTCTTATGAAAGGACCATTGAGCCCATTCTTGGGTAAATAATAGAAAAATTACTTATGTCATATATTATACCTATAAAACATTGGATAAAACTAAATATCACAAAACTATCACTATAAAGGAAATTTTAACTATGGTTTTTTCCTTGGATAAATTAAATCCCCTTCTCTTAGGTTTCAAAAATATTTATCTTTGCAAACCATTAAGTATTAACTCTCTTACTTAAGAAAAGTGATTACAAACTAAGGTTAATAAGATTGATCCTAATGCTCCATGAGTTTGAACATGATATAAAATATAGACCTTGAAAAAAAACCCTATGGATGATCACATGAGTATAATTTCTAATTATTCTCATTCTAAAAAAATTGATCTTGAATTTCTTAATGAACACCTCTCACATCTCACTCAAATGATTCCATGGTATGCCCCAATTGTAAATTATTTTGTTTTTGGTGTTTTTTCTGATTTTTTTCAAAATTAAAAAAAGAGAAAATGAAAAGTGATACATAAAACTATTTTTGGGAAGGTATTATACTTTGGAAAACTAGGTCTTACATGGTGATTTGGAGATGTGTTGATGAAGATGAACATTCCTCCATCATAAAATTATGCCACTCAATGCCTAGAGGTGGCCAATTTTGATAAAAAAGGACCTCCCTAAAGGTCATAAACTATATATTATTCTAGAATTCAATCTTTAAGGAATCAAATGATTTCTATATGTCATGTCACAATTTCAAAAAATTTGGAACAATTTAATAATTAAATGAGATTTACCAAAATCCCTTAATATTTTTTGAGATATTTGATGTTTGGGGAAACAATTTCATGGATCCATTCCCCCTTCTAATATATTCTCCAAAATTATTCTTCCAGTCAACTTTGTTTCTATGTGGGTCGAGGCCAAAACAACTAGAATGGATGATGAACATACTATTAGTGAGTTACACAAAACCCACAATTTCTATCATATTAGAACTCCATGTGCCTTGGTATGTGATTTAGAAACCCATTTCTATAATCAAACCAAGGCCTCACTTATGAAAAAGAATTGGGTTATACATAAATCATCAACTTTATATCATCCCTAAACAAAAAGAATGGATGAAATTTGAAATAGATAAGTGAAAAGAGTTCTTGATAAAATTGTTAAGCCCATAATAAATTTATATCCTCAACGACTTAGTGAAGATATTTTCTCTTATCAAAATACCTATAAAACACCCATCAAGATCTCTCTTTCTTGGATAGTTTTTAGTAAAGCATATCATTTACCGGTTGAAATTAAACATAAGTTATTTTGGGCTATAAAATCATGAAATTTGGATTGTAAAAAATCTATTAAAGAGATATTTTTATAGTTTAATGAACTGGAGGAGCTTTTACTTGATTCTTATGATAATTCCAATCTATAAATAGAAAATATAAGGTAATCCATGACAAAAACATTTAGTTAAAGGTATTTCATGAAGGTGAAAAGGTAACGATTTTCAATTATCAATTTTGGATTCACCTAGGTAAGATTAATTCTCTCTAAGAAGGTCCTTTTAATATTTTTAATGTTTTTTCATTTGGTGCAGTGAACGGCCAAGACCATTTTCCAAAAGGACATTCATGATTAATTATAATTAGTTAAAGTAACACCATTAAAAAACACACACCCTGAGAACCACATTGAATTCCACCAAATCCGAAAATACTGTATAGAACTACCACTGCATGGTGAGGGAAACCAAAAAAATCCAAACCAGGGGCACCTATATCATTTTAAATCCCTATCCCAATCTTATTCTCTCCCCCACCTCTCTCTCTATATCTATATTTATTATTCTTCCTTTACAATTCTCACATTTTTCACCACTTTCATCATCAGACCCTTTTTCCCTGTTTCTGTTTTGTGTGGGTGTGTATTTTAGAAAAACTAAAAAAACTGAAAAATAAAAAAACAAATACAAAATAAAGATTCAAAATTACTCAACATTAAATTTGTAAATTTTTTCCATCTATTTCATGGAGTTAAAAACTTGTTTTCTTCTCAATTTTTTTTTATTTTCATCGTAAATATAGATAAATAGTTTTGTGTCAATACCGATAAATTTTGAATCCTCAAATTTTGATTTGGAAAACAGTTCTTCCTCAAATATAAGGAATTATTTATGCCTTCTGGCCAAGGTAACCTATGGACATCTTTTCATACTTGGTGTTTTCAACCCCCCTAATTGCGAGTCTAGAGTTTGTGGAGCTTTAAGTTGAATTTCCTACCTTGTTGTGCATTAATATGGTAGAGCTATTTTCTAAACTACATAAGAATAAAAATAGACAAATAACCTCCCATTAAACACATATTTTTTCATAACCCCCATTTTAAGGGTATTAGGGGAACCCTTACATTAAATGTCCCATAGGTTTTGAGACATTACATGACCTGAAGGTCTTAGTGGAATACATCCATGAATATGACTACATAAAAATACCCATACCCAGTGTCTGAATAATGATTAGAACTCCACCATTACACATAAATTGAACATAAATTTTAAATCCCCTTTGAGACTATGAACACTTTATTTTGATAGCCACATTACAAGACCAAAACCTTGTCCCAACCAAAATCTATTTGGATTTTCATTTCATAATTCATTGAAAATTAAATATGGGGGGGGAATGGATTTCATTTTGGGTATTATTTACTTTATTTTCAACATTTCATAATATTCTTGAGGTCAAGAATCCATTTAATTATATGGGATAGGTTATCATTTAGTGATTTTTGGGAATGTATTCATGTTTATTCCATTTTGTACAAATGTTATCAAATTTGATCTAAAAAAATAAAAAAATGACAATATGAAAGGGTTGTATCTTGAGAAAGTCAAAATAAACTCTTATTAAATCTTTTATATTGTTATAAAAATTAAAATTAGTTTCATTATGAGATAAAACATGGGTTGGGAAATGAGTGTGAGATTTGTTCTAAGTTAATTTTTTTTAAAAAAAGAAGAAAAAATAACACTTTCATCATCTTTTCTTATGTCATTGGGGGAAGTTGTGCATTTTGTACATATTTAAAATTTTAATCCTCTTGAAATTTTCTATCTCTTTTGTGTTTTAAATCCCACATCGTTCCCCTGTAAATATGTGTTTCCCTTCCCTTCTATGTCTAATTTCAAAAAAAGTATACATTAATTTTTCTATATGTTGGTTTATACCCAAATTTTACTATATTTTATCCATTATATTCTTAGAAGATCATAGAAATTTAGAACCCCCATAAAATGAAATTTTTATTCATGTGAACTTTAGGATAGATAATGGAATCATAGAGCTCTTAAAAACTTTATGATTTCACTTTTGGTTGGTGAATGAGTGAACCTCCTTGAATAAATTTATTTTTTATTGGTAGGTGTGAGTTTTGAGTGACCAAATTTTCCATTCATAACATTGAGCATTAAAAATGATTTTTTTTGAAAATTATTTCAATAATGTTTTTTGGTGTAATTAATTATGGAGGAGTGAACTTTTATAAACCCCCAGATTAATGAATCCAAAAATTTAATATTTATTGGTGAGGGAAACTGATTTTGTTATGTTTTTATGTTTGTGTGACTAAGAACATGCACTATATTATGTGTGGTGGAGTTGATATTACCTATAATTCATGATTTTATATTTCTCACATCACTAATATTTTACTAAAAAATGATTAATTTCTAGTCAATGTTCCTATTTTGATCACAAACAAATAAGGAGAGCATTGTTAGAATTCATTCAATTACACTATAGTTTAATCTTTTGATTATATATTTCTAAATAATAATAAATATTATGTAATTATCCTTTTTATTGTTCCTGATTTAAATTTCAAAAAATTATTAAATTGGAATTTTGGCCAATTCCTCCATTTGAAGGTCCATATGAACAACAAAAGAAGGCCTACAGAATCTATCAAAGAAACTAGTCTATCTATGATGTTATATTTTTTGGGATCAATACATAAGTAAAAATTTATGTATATTAAACTATAATACCAATGAAATTCCATTACATCATGGATAGAAATTTAAAGGACAAACTCAACAGATAAGTTTCCCAATTTAGGCATGAATTTCTAGACCACTATTATGTCCATGATTTGATTATAGCCCACAATTCATGACATTTCTACCATTAAAATCATCTAATTGAGATGATATATTGTTGATATAAAGTAATGATATAGGTTAAAAACTTTTTAGAAGAAAATGTTAGGATTTAGGGGGATATTACTAGCCTAAAACCCATTCACATTATGGACTTTGAAAAAGAATGGATAAAAATGGACAATAAAGACATTGTTTACGAAAACAACCACAACATTGTCTAAAAAAGTCCAATGGATGAAAAATTTGGATGGTGAACTATAAAAATACATATATAAAAAATTAAAGAATAATATATCTCTATATTCATATTTCTAAAAGGTAGAATTGTTTATCCAACTTGAAGGGATGTTTTTGAAGG
Organism: Viscum album; assembly: GCA_963277665.1. Classification (NCBI taxonomy): domain Eukaryota; kingdom Viridiplantae; phylum Streptophyta; class Magnoliopsida; order Santalales; family Viscaceae; genus Viscum; species Viscum album. The sequence continues at coordinate 563,238,387 of OY728153.1, read as the reverse complement.
AAAACATTCCACCACCTTGGGCTATAAATACTCCCCCTATTCTCTTTAAAAGAGGTTGTACATTAAGAACTTAAGTATGAGAATTTAATTAACATAGACTTCAAAAAATATTACACGATTATAATTGAAAACAAGCGAAAATGAACATGAAATTGAAAGTGGTTGATATGTTTCTAGTATTGAAAACATATTAATGAAAAAATACAAAATCAATAAAGTAATTTTGTCTCAAATTTCCTAATTTGAAAACCATGTCATGTTATTCAAAAATATTCTTATAAAAGGTTTTTATACTAAAATTTGACATAATATATCATAAATATACATATTTTAATAATACTTTAAGCTTTGTTTAGTTTTATTCTTTATAGATTATTATGAATCAATGATACCAAAGTAGAAATAGTTTATTGATACAATCTCATCATTTACCGAGACTGTTTATGATTATGCTTCCATTGATAAAATATTTTGATCCACATATCAAGATGTATCATGAATTTCAATTTCATTTGTTCATCCATGATGTATCAATGTATTGGAATAATTTTTCCACTCTTTGGTACTTATGATAATTAGGGAATTTTTTTATGAAAATATGACATTATTTTCCTCTTCATTGAAAAAATTATTTTTTTTAAAAAACACTGATTTAAAAATATGTTTTAAAAAATGTTATAATATAATTTGAAAAATAATAATTTACTAATGTTTTACCTTTTTAATATATTTTTTTAAAATAAATATATATTTCATATTCTAATCAAGTAACTTTTAAGAATTTTTTTACGATGTAAAAGAAATGACCAACTTATATGTATTCACCTGCCATAATGTTATTCATTTCATTGAAGAATTAATTTGATATTTAAAAGGTTATTTTTATTTTAAAATTTCCCCAAATATTATAGGAAAACATTATTTTAATGTGTTTTTCAATCAAAATTGTTTCCAGAAAAGTTATTTGTTTAAAACGTTTTTATAATTATTTTAAAAAATTTCATTATAATATTTCAAAGTAATTTTAAAAGTTTTAGGTTTTAAATATGCTTTATGAATTAAATATATATTTTTTAAATATGAAATGATATTTTTTCAATAAAAGTTTTAAATTATTTATATAGAATACATTATATGTTTTCAACTGGGTTTTCAACGAAAAGTATTTTGAAAATGATTTTTGTTTTAAAATATGATTTTCAAAGGAAGGTTATCCTCCTTATGAAATGATTCATGTGATATTTCAAATTACTTCCCATACAATTTTAAATAATTTGATATAGTATATTATTTAAAATGGATAACATCCAATGAAACCATTATTATTATTTCATTCAATGGTTTATGTTATGATTAATGGTTGTTCATGAAATTTGAATCTCTTCCACAAGTTATAAAATGATAAAATGATTATGAAACCCACATCCATTAAAGAGTTATTATATGATGAAATGAATAGGAATCTTATATATTTTTAAAACATTATGATATGATGAAATTTTTGTAATACCCATTACAACTCCTGATTTATGATGTGTTTTTTATAAAACCCACTAATTTTCATCATTCATGATATGATAAATGAATTTTTATCTTATGGAAAATTCATATATGATTTAATTATGTAACATGTGGGTCCTATATCTCCAATTAATGAATTGGGAAGTGGTAAATATTTTATGATCTCATAGGGTACATAAGAGTTTATACCATTCCCAAGATAAGAGGTTACACAAGAGGGATTCCCAAGACCTAAACAATTGGGTACACAGTAGGGAATCTCAAGACCGAAACTATAGGGTACATGGGATGGATTCCCAAGATCATAATAAGATGGTATATAGGAGGGAATCCCAAAAAAAACTAGAGTGTTCATGGGAGGGAATCCCAAAATAGAAAAAGGGGGAATATTGGAGGGAATCCCAATCCTGAAACAAGTTGGCTCACCTAAGGGAATCCCAAGAACAAAACAAGAGGTCACATGGGATGGAATGTAATGGAAAAAGAAGGAACATCGGTTATTACACCAATATAAACATTTTATTATGTTCTTGGTAGGTATTATTGATATATTATTTTCTATACTTATGTGTATTCCATAATTCTATGTTTCAATAAAATGTTATCATTTCATGGTTTATGATCATGATTACCTTAGGATTTAGGTCTTATGAAATACCAATATTTTTTCCATGACACTCGATTGTGATATTTGATACATAGGGTATGATATTTTAATGTTATGATCATATTCTCATACCCTTATCCACATGTTATTCCTATATATATACCTTGTTTATCCTTACTGAACATTTGAGCTCGACCCTTTCTTATGTATTCATTCCCCAAGATATGGAGAAGTTTTTAAGTTAGATTACAATAGGGTATTATCTTTAAGGAAGATATTTAATATCTTTCACTATGATATGAAATTATTTTACTTATTTTCCAATGATACTGAACTGTTATTGTCCTTGAGAATGTATTTTTTAATGTGTTTAATATTCATCTAAAATGATGTAATATACATGTATGTTAATCAGAGAACCATATATATGGTATCAATGTAATGGTATTCCACCATTAGGAAATATGAATATAAAACATTATTGAGATCCCTAGGGGTATTTCTAAGAGTATTTCTAGGTATGTCTATAAGTATAATTTTATGGGTGAGTTAATGTTTTGAAAAGTTTCATGAATTTTTTTAAGTATTGATTGAGTGTAATAAAATAAATTAAATCTTTGTCTATATAATACACATGTATGTATCCCTATAAATTATGTACAAAGGGGTAGAAACATAAAAAACCCCATATAGACCAAGAATCGATTAGAAATGGGTGCAGTATAGTGGGTCATGTTGCACACCTGCTTTAACACTCATTGGGGATATGCTTTGGAAATTAACAAACATGTTATGAAAAATCATGAAGGATTGAAATAAAATATAAATATGAAAACCCTATGATAAACTTAAGGTTTCATAGAATAAAAAATAGGTTTCATGATTTATACATTGAATAAGTAATTTTTCATTATTTTGTTGTTATCCATTATGATATGTGATTTTCACATAATGATTAATGGTTTTAGTCAAAGGATGGAACTAGAATAAAAATGGTTACAATGTATTTTATAGATGTAGAAATCATCTAAATTATAAAAATATAATTAAAATTTTTAATATCATGATGATAATCAAGAATATGGTATTATTATTACATATACTACTGAAGATAAAGAGGGAAAGAATGACATGTGAGAGTTATGGGAATTTCTAATAGTATAGTCTAAATTAATCATAATAATCCTTATTTAATTGAGGTTGAGGAACCTTAATAAATAATTCATATTTCATATTTCATAAAAGGGGTATTAAGTAATAAAATGATGAATCTTAGTTAATTTTTTTTGATGTATGTGGGATGAATTAATTATTTTTTTAATTAAAAGATTATGTTATGTGAATCATTAAATATGTAATTATTTTTAGTATATTTTTTTCATAAATTAATATAATGGATATGTTTAATGGTGCTAAAGACTTTGATAAGTGAAATTTGCTAAATTTTGTATTTTGGTTATGGAAATGTAACTGTTAATGTGTTCATGATATTGAGAAAATTTTAATTAGATATGTCGAAGGGATTATTCATTTGTATAAATTAAATTGGATCATATTAATAACCAAGGATCTGATGAAGGATTTATTGGAAAAGTGTTCAATGTCATCATGGATGATGTTTGTAACTCTTTTTTGGATTTATGGAATATATCAAATAATATTTTTACTATTAAATAATGAATTTTTCTATATGTTTTTATGGTAATTCATGATGTTACCATGTTTCAAGAGAAAAATTTATGAAGATATCAAAATTTATGGTATGTATCAACTAAGAGCTAAATTATACGTGGGATTAATGATAAGTTGTTTTTGAGGAATTTAGTTTCCTTCTTTATATTGTTTTTGATTATATTCATTCAAAAGAATTATAAGGTTTACAATATAATGTAATTTTTATGTTAAAAATTGGATGAAGTTATTGAGATTAAAGTATCATGTCACTATGTGACGATTTATACGCATGGGATAACCAGTTCAAACAACTTTTATTTAATTATAAAAAAAGTTACATGTGATGACTTATCATGAATCTCAAGATCTGTTAGTGCTTCAAGAATGAAAAAAAATTAACCTTACATTCATGGATTATGAGATAAATTATAAGTTAATAAAATTAAAAATAAAGGGTTAAATATTGATTATAAATGCAAATGAAATAATGTTTTTATATATTCTTCTGAAAAAATTATTTAATGTCACAAAAAGGTTATTGAAAGAAAATATTTTCCGATTATCATCATTTTTGATGATAACAATGTCCTATTTTATGTAATTGAATTTTATGGTTTATTTATTTTTAACTTTCTATGGATCACCCACATTAATTTTATATGATATCTTTATAAATCTCTATAATCTGTTATTGTTTTATTCCATTTAAAATCATCACCTCCCACTAATGTTCTCCTATGTGTAAACCGAGTCATTAATTACTTTTGGAAACCAGTATGTGTCCAAATATCTCTTTTTAATGAGTATTTAGAATTTATTTTTATGATGTTTCTATTTTTGAAAGGAATATTAAAGAATAAATCCATTGAAACACTACATGAATTTCTAGAGAGAATTTAATTTTTTGGGGGGGTACAATGTTACACCCTGAAATTTTGTGATTTTTTTCACATTATTTTAATGTTTTTGATATTTTATATTTCACAAACCACTGAATATTGATTTTATTATATAAAAGAATTAATTTTGGATTTAGTAACATGAAACACTATGTAGGGAATGCGTTACACACGATACCATGTCCCTTAGATAGCTTGTGTTACATGCAAGTTCGAGTTTCACCATACTAAAATATATTATAAATAGTATTATTAAAATATTATTATGATTATATCATAACCATTATTATGGAAAATATGAATGATATTGAATAAATTATGAAATAATTTTTTACACATGTATATAAAATTAATTCATTGGTTATCAAATAGTTATAAATGAATGTGAGAACTACTTCAGAATAAATAATTTCATTTCATAAGAAAATCAGTTTTCTATGTACAATAATCCTTATTTATCAATGTATAAAACAAAAAACTTTTGATAATTTTTTTAATAAAATTTAAATATAATATATTCAATTAAATTTATTGAAACTCATCTAAATGGATTATATGTATAATATATGAATAAATCAAAATTAATGAAGAAAAAAATTTATTTTTAAAAAGGCAATAACAACGTCATTTAATTGAGAAACCATTTAAATCTGATTTTTGTCACATTACTGATTTTTTTTTGAAAAAATAAAATTTATACAATAAAAATTTACATTGGTTAAATTTTTGGTACTTTTCTATGAAGTTTCATTTTTTGATGAATAGTGAAAAATATAAAAACATTAATTGAAAATTTATTTTTTTCCTATTTACTATTTGTATTTTAAATTTTATTAATTTGTTTTTAAAAATTAATTAAATGAATTTTTAATAAATTAATCAAAATTATATCCTTGGAACCAATTTCACATTGAAATTGGTCATCAAAATATTTCAATATTTTGAACTATATTTCATTAAACACCATCTTTCTTGACATGTTAATGTGATTAATTTTAAAATATTTTTTCCAATTTTTTGTTAGGGATTTCATAAAATGAATTTAATATTTGGAATCAATATAATTTATAATTTATAGTAACATCAAATAATTTTTACCAAAACTATTTGTGATATTTATTAATATTAATTAATGTGTTTAAGGAAATAAATAGTTTACTTAATGGCTAAACATTAATATTAAAGGGGGGAAATTAAATAAACACTTTTAAAATCCCCATATTATTCCCATATTTATACCGTATCCTATATTTTATCAAAAATGGACAATTATTGGATTCAAATTAGCTAAGGATGAACACTCAATAGATTTTACCTTTATAAATATACAAGAATTTCACTCCTCCCCCAATATAAATGGGAACTAACCCACCTCACTTCTTCACACTTATCAATCTGAATAGATCATCCAAAACTTAACCAAATAATCTTGAATTTTCCATTATCACAACCTAGAAGCCTCAATTTGGTCATAAATCCTTCCAACTAATCCCTTTGGTTACAATAAAAAAGAGCTACCCAATGAACATGTAATATCCAATAACAAGAACTTTTGTTTTATTTCTTTCTCACAACATTCAATTATTACTATTAAATTATTATTTAATAATATCATTGTCCAAATTTAATTATTATTTTTCATGATAATGGTATGACCTTATCTAACACACACACTTCCTTCAAATGGGATACACAATCATCGTTCGTGTGTATGGTGGATTACTCTCTCACGAACAGAAGTCATTCGTTCTTCCGTTACCACCTCTGAAGAATGTAAATAATGATTTAATTTAGTTTATTATATTATATATATGATATTTATTATTCCTTTGTACTTATGGAATTATTATATAACACATAACCTTGTTCTCTCTATATTGGGTAATTATGATGACATCGTTTCGAGACATGTGGACAACCACCTCCTCAAAGCGGTGTGATTAGTTCACACATTATCTGGAATTTATTAATGATAGGTTTTGTAAATTTATATGTTATTTATGAAACAATAATTGTAGTTTAATTTTAATATATATATATATGGGTGTTTATCATTAACTTACTTTCATTCAACACAATAAGAAAATAGAAACATCATTTTTCATACGTAAGACCTATCATCTCTATTAATAGTGTTTTCCATTTCTTATATTTATACACAATATATTATTTTGAATACCTATATAGTGAATATATATTATATTTACATCATGTTTTAAATTTTTTGGGTAATTAAATCATTATCTATGTGATAGGATCAATAATAAAAAGTCAATACGTATTCAAATAACAAAATAGTTATTACACAAAACATAACATTAGCATTGAGTCATTAATAAATAGGCGATAAAAATTAATAATAAAATTATAAAATTTATGATATATAAGAATATGGAACTTTTTTATATTTATAATATAATTATATTTATTATACATGATTTTTTAATTTGTACAAAAAATGGAAAGTCTTAATGTAGGGTTTTTCACATCTGAGTTTTATTTTTGTGAGACATATGAATTATTCCCCACTCATTTCATTTATTTGGTGTATATAATAAACATAAATGTGTTATATGATTATTATAACCAAATTTATGGTTATTTAGATATTTATTTTCTAATATATATTTCATGGGTTTTATGGTTCATGGGTTACCAAATCAGTAAAGAAATTTTGTTTCAATTTTCCTTCTTTGAGACACATTCCATGTTATGAAACTGCATTCTTCTACAAGGTGTATATACTACCCTATAACATGTTATATAATTGATATAATTATTTTAATGTTATTTTATACTTAATTTAATGTTATTTTTTACATGGTATTTTGTTTCAATGATACCATAGTTTTAACAGTTTATTACTACAATCTCATCGTTTATTACGATTATTTATGCTTATGTTTCCGTTGGTGAAATATTATGATCAATATGTCATGAAATATCTTTAAATTTATTATCCTATGGTTATACATTATATATAAATTTATTATTACCATTTATCCACTCAATAGTAATTAATATAATTATGAACATTTTTTAATAAAATCACACATTATTTCACTCTTCATTTGGATATTTATTTTATTCACAAAACCATGGTTTCTAAAAATGTTTTCCATTTTTTTATATGATGTTTAATATAAATATTTATCCATGTTATAAATTATAAAAAAAAATTACAATGAATCTACATGATGTTTTTGGATCAATTCACTTTTCTGAACTTTTTATGGTGCAAAAGGATATCTTTAATGTGTGGATTTAACCACTATCGTGGCCTTCATTTACATGAATCTTACATTGAATGTTTAAAATCTTATTTTCAAATAAATTTTTCCCCAAATATTATTGAAAATAATTTTTTTATGTTTTTTTCAAAAAAAAAATAATCGAAAGTTTTTTAGGTTTAAAAAGTGTTTTAAATTATTTTCAAAGCTTACTTTATATGTTTTGAAGGTTATTTTCAAAGAGGAAGGGTTTAAATATTTTTTATAATATTTTCTTAAATAGGGAAGAACCTTTTATCAAGAAATTTTTTATATTATTTTAATATATTAATTTATAAGTTTTCATGTGTTTTTTCAGTGAATTTTTTTAAATGATTTATGTTTTAAATGGTTATTTTGAAAGAATGACTATCTTCAAAAAGAAATGATTCATGTGATATTTCAAAATCATTACCAATATAACATGAAACCCATTGATATATTTTATCATTTATTAGGTATATTATACAAGGAAACCATTCTTATTATTTAATTTAATGGGTTGTGTTATGATGAAAAGTTGTTTATTGAACCAGTGTCTCTTCCACGAGTTATACCATGATAAATTGATAATTAAACCTACATCCTTTCATAGGTCATTATATGATTAAATTATTATGAAACCAGTCTCTTATTCAAAGGTTATGATATGATGATATTTTTATAATATCAATTCCATTTCATAGGTTATGATATGAGGTTTATGAAACCTATCTCATTGTATGGGTCATGATATGATGAATGCTTAGTTATCTTGTAAAAAATGCATGTAAAATTTCTTTATGTGAGGTGTGAGACCTATATATCCATCCATTTAATTGGTTAATGGTGAAATTTTTATGAGAATAAAGCGTACATATGTGGTCATCCCAAGAGAAAAAATAGGGTACACAAGAGGGCATCCAAATCTCAAAAAAAGATGGGACATGGGAGGCCAACACAAATCTGAAACACGAGGGTACAAAAGAGGGAATCCCAATTTTGAAACATGAGGGTGCATGGGAGTGAATCCCATGAACAGAACAGTAGGTTACACTGAAACGCATCCCAAGCCCGAAACATGTGGGTACATGAGAGGGAATCCGAAGCCTGAAACTGGTGGGTATACATGTGGGAATCCCCAGACCGAAAATAGAGGGTACATATGTGGGAATCCCAAGACCGAAGTTTCGAAACAAGTGATTATCGTAAACCTAAAATTTTTATACGTCATTTTTATGTACTCTTTATATAGTATTTTTTATGCTTATGTTTACATAAAAATTCCATGTCTTACTCCTACATTTTTTTCATGGGTTATGATCTTGATTATGTTATGATTCATGTCTTTTGAACTACCAATATTTATGATATGAATCTTGATTATGATATTTTCTATGTAGGGTATGAACACCAAATGTTATTATCATGTTCTCAGACCATTATGCTCATTTTTTCATATATATATATATATATATATTCCTTTTTTACTGTTACAGAGTGTCAATGTTATCCCATTTCATATGTTTACTTTCCCATGGTTATGAAGAAAGCTTTTTTGTCAGATTATATGAAGGGTAATATTTTAAATGGATATATTGAATATATTTCACCACGATATAATATCACCATCCCATGTTTCCAAATACACTAAACTATTACACTCTAAAAGTATATATATTTTTTAATGTGTGGAATATTCATCTAAATTGATGTAATATCCATTTATGTTAGGATAAGGCTATTATAATTTCATTTGATCATTGGTGGTGTATAAAATTATAACATAAACATAAAATATCCCAAAAACATTATGTTTAATAAAATAATATGGGTGGTGTTGGGACCAATGACACCCTGAGTGGGGAATCAAGTTGTTAAATAATTTAGGATATTTCTTTTTCCACACTTTTTTAGAATAACATTCCCTTATTAAAAGGAACAATCATTCATATATTCATCTTTTTTATACCATAAAAACACAATAATATAAAAACATTCACATAGTATAACACATACCAAATCCATATATTTATTAGTTTACAAAAATCATCTAATCCAAGAAGCACACCCCAATAAATTGTTAGTGTTCTAGAATGGTAATACTAACTCATTGTTTTTACTACAATGTTTTAGTAAGTAATAAATTCAATCAAATAATCACTTATTATTCCTCTCCATTATACCCTACACTTTTTGAAGGATTCATCAGTATATAGACTCGATGGTTTCCACATGATCTTCATGGTAGGGCGTTCTTAAATCTTTCATTACCGATATATTCTAATTTATCATCAATATGGTACTACACTTCTTTGTTCTAAACTGATGAGCCTAAAATCTAATGTGTGAGGATTGGGTTACTTTTTTTAGTCTACATGTGGGTTCACTTTTTCAAGATAATAATAATTTTGATAAGTTAGATTTATCCTATGATAAACTTCTGATTCAACCCAATATAACAAATATTATAATCTAAGATCAATATCTTCTAAATATGATATTTTAGTAAACCAAAACCTTATTCTGTATATACACAACCGAAATATATTTATAGATATAGTCACACTCTATATTATACTTCCTAAAAACCATATTTTGAAATTAAACACTAAAATTATGTTCCATTGAAAAAACGGACCAGGAAAAGATGTAGTGTCCCTCTTTTATTCTTTAATTAAAATCACAGTGTCATGTTGTTTGATCAACCCTCCTTCAAAACTAGTTCATGATAAAAATAAAAATTCTTTATTGACTCCATGAATCATATCCCCTACTATATATCAGAGTATGTTTCTCACAAATCTTTAATATCCTTATGCATTTCAATTATCTCTACCTATTTTAAATTAAAAAAACTCTAAATAATTCTCTGAGAGGCTCGACATTGAATTCAAAAACTATTTTCATTTTTGTAATTTTTATATGGTAATTATATCTTCTATAATTGTCAAAAATAAATTCCAAAAATATAAAAAATATCACTACGTAATGTTTAATTTTAAATTCATGCAAATAATGACATATTTTTTCATATCAATAATTAAATTGTCATTGAAAGATGATTTTTATACTACCTAAAAACATCATGTAGATATCTATTTATGATCAATTAATGTATTAGAATGAATTTTCCTACCGATATCAAAATTACCTTTTTCAATATTAGACACATAACATTGATGAATCATATGTGGATTCAATGCATGAAACCATAGTTATGGAACAATAAGTTTTTTGATAGTGAGGTTGAAAATAAAAATCCAGAGCTCTAAAAATCCTTTTAGAATTTTCTTGTGTGACAATATGAATTTTTGTGGTGTGAAATAATCCTCATTTTTTTACTTTGATCATCCCATGTAATTTTGTTGCCGAACATACTAATGAAACACAAGCCTAACATAATATATCTTAGATGATAAAATCTCATCCTTTTATATGGTGTGGGATTCATATAAGTGTAATAGAGGTCCCGTGGATAAGTAATCTAGGCTAAAGGATATGGAATATTGGGAATGATTCCATATAGATCTTTTCTATGTGTGTTTTCAGAATGATGAATAGTTCATTTGATATCATGTCCCACAATGAAACCTTGATCATACTCACAAAAAGTAATAACACTTGGCACAATATAGAAAAATTAAATAATAACATATCCACCAACATGTGGTGGTGGGTTACTCGAGCTTCCCCAATTAAGTTCTCTTTTTTTTCAAATACCTATGAAGCTACCTTTAGTCACACATGAAACTGTCAAAATTATTGATTTCTAAACACTCTAACTATGGCCCATAATTTATCAAGATTGTTGTGGTCATATTTTTTTTTCCAAATAAAGATTACAATAAAATGTAAAAGAAAAAATATTTATCTATATATACAGAATTATTTTTCACTAAATAGATCACTTATTTGAGAAAATTCTAAGACACCATTATAAAATTCTGCACCACTAAATATAATAAATTTGAATAATGAATTTTTATAAAACATAACATCTAACCATATATCCATGAGAGTTATGAAACATCATCACATAAAAAATAAAACCTCAACATACCTTAAAACATACCGAATATATTGTTAAAAAATCAAACCATTATATTAATTTATATAATACAAGTTGAGAGGTCAGCACTGAAAGGAGTATGTGATATATTTGAAAAAGGTAAAGTAAAAGGCTGATGATAATGCATCAAAAAATTATCACTATATGTTCAATCAATGATTACTATGAATAATGGAAATTAGAGGGATAAAAAATTCCATGATGCTCAGATACATTTCAAAAACCAAGGAGATATCTTATTTTTGGGGAAATGTGGAGGAATGACTGTGGGAAGAGTTCTCCTCTCATGAAGGGTTAATTCTATGTCTAACATGGAAACACTGTGTCATATTGTAAATATGAAATAAGTTATTAGAATTGGTAATATCTCATCAGTCAAAAATTAGAATGACTCCATATCCTTTATCAAATAGTAGAAATAATTTCTTTAGATATTTTTTCCATTTATAAAACATTGTAATAAATTCATTTAACTATATTAATAAAGGGGGTATAGTAAATATACATCTTTGAAAAAAATGAATAAATGCCAACCAACCAAAATCAAAATGAAGAATATTTCCTCTCCCTTGGATGAATAAGATGAGTATTATTTCCTCTAACATGATGATAATAAATTTAAGAGGCCATATTTTTCCATTATTGAACCAGATATCTCATGGAAGGAAAATGAGAAGATTAAAAAGGATAAAATAGAGGAATCATATTTCAAATAAATGAATAATAATATCACCAACATTATTTATAAAATATGTTCATCCAAAATTATGGTAAATATAAATCTATTTAAAATTTAAATTATATATATTATGTAATTATTTTCCATATAAATTTCAAAGATTGAAGATAAATCGGATTGAAAGTCACCATTTGTAATGAAAAGGAGATAAATTAGGATAATGAAATCCTTATAGATGTGTTATAGAAAAACCATCTACGAGTGACTAATCATTTTGGCACTGTTTCTGAGGGTATAATTAACTAGAAATGGTGCTTGATCAATGGAAGACTAAGAGCTATTTTATGAATGGAAAAGAAATTAAGGGTAATCTGTAGCATGTGAAAAATAATGAAAACAAATTTCTATTTACAGAAAAATATTATAATAATTTTTTGAATTGAAGGCTCAACCATATCCACTACATCTCATAGAAATATTTTTTAACTTAATGCAATGGTGGAAATCCAAAATCTGAAGAGACATCTGTAAATGATATGTAATACCTGTTTCCATGAAAATTGTCGAAAATCCCTATAGATCAATGAAAAAGAGAGATGTGAATTTTATTGATCAAGAAAAAATATATTTATGTGATCCAATGAATACATATACCACATATATATAGATATATTTCATTCAATTCATTGATAAGATAGTAGAATGGCATATGTCATGTTTATTAAATGCAAGAGAAGAGTTATATGTTTGATGATGAGTGATATGAGGAGATTGTAAAATTAGAATTGTTTATCTATATTTATATTACATTTGGATAATGGAATATAATACACATACATTTAATTTGAAAACTACAAAAAAAATATGTTATTAAACATGATGTTTCTTTTGTAAGAACCCCCACATCGAAAGGATTTTTTAAATAAAGAAATTAGAAACTGAATTATATCGAAAAGATTATGTGCATTGAATGTGTAATATCTCACAAAAAATGGATGAAAAAATTCAATTTATAATTATATTCTAATTATATATGTGAATATGAAAATTTTTTATTCTTAAAGAAGGGTCGGAATTGAGTGAAAGTGAAAATGGTTAATTTGTCTAACAGTATTGATTAAAGGTATAATCATGAAGAATTAGAGTTCAAATCTATTTATTTATTGGAATACTAAATATTATTTGGTATTATGTATATTTAATAATGAAAAAAATTAATAACCTATTTAATAGTGGAAAACCCTAAAAATGAGAATGGATTTATTTATGATGAAAATTAATTATTTAATATTCCTTGTATATTTTTTATTCACTAAACAGATGGGATTAGTTGAGATTTATTTTTTGGATAACTTTTAAATAATTAAAGGAGAGGAAAAATTTCAAAACATAATTTTTTCATGTGTTTAGTCATTTTAATGATCATCTATATATGAGTTGTCCAATGTGGAAGAGACATGGTGTGGGAGTTGAATATTAGAACAAAATGTTTTCATAGACTCATCTTTAAAAGGAAATGTCTTTTGAAAACATGGAATATATGGGAATCATTTGTAATCACTTATTTTTTATTAGTAAGTTGTATGAAATTTAGGGTGAAAGTGTTATGTTACTCACCGATTTTCTTTAATGTTTCAACATTAATAGATATATGATATTCCCTTTCAAATCAGAGGAGTTTTTTATTTCCCGAGTTGAATTTTATTGATAAATTTGTATTGAGAAATATGGTTTTTATTTAAATTATTATTAAAAATATTGTTATTTACATCAATTAATGAAATAATTGAAATAATTAATTTATTCAACATTAATAACTTATGAGTAAATTTGTATCCCATTTATTTAGATTTATTGAAGGTGGATTTTCATCCATAGTAATATTTTCCTTAGAGCATGATAAAAAAGAGGATTATAAATAGAGTGTAAAAATCTCAAAGATGATGTTGATTCTTCCAATATTAGAAAATAATTAATTAATTTTTTATTTAATTTAAATATTATGGAGATAGTAGTTATATAGATTATACTCAATACCATTAACAAAATACAAATAATAAAATAATTATTCTAGACAATAAAGAATCCAATTTAATCATCAATGAAAATTTGATCATGTTAAAATGAAATATGGAAATAGATATTATAGGATAAGATATTGTTCATGAGATTACCATATTCTACACACAAATTTACTGCTCCAAAATAAATATTAGATTATCATTTGCCCAACCATTATCACAATTTTTGAAAACAATAAATCATTACACACATAATTGTATACCATAAAAATGTTATGATAAGAACCTTAAAATAATAAATAAATTATTTAATCTTGTAGATCACACATTAATTTCAATATAATGACTCCATAAGTGTAGTAGGTAATGAAATAACCTCAACAATTCATTTATAGATAAACTTAGAATAACATGGGATGTCAAAAAAGAGGCCTCTCCATGTACATATTTGTAGACATGAGAAATAAAAATACCTTCAAATTTCCCTACTCATATGATCCCAATAGGATACGTAGAATCTAGGAAATTAGTTTCCAAAAACAAAAAATGTTGGAGGTTTGAAATGTTGTGATGTTTTTTTGTTCCTCAATCTCTTAGAGGTACATTATCTGGTATAATCTATTAATTTTCCTTCTTCAATGGTTAATTACAGAGAATATCAATTGATTTCATCTACTTATATACATATACATGAATCTAAACATGTCGTTATGTTATCAAATAATGTAAGGTAAATTTTAATATGACCAAACCCCTAATTTTAGTAGTTCTACTTAAACCAAATTTGACTATGTTAGGGGAATAACTATAAGAAACCATTTTTTAATTCCTATTATGATACAATAAAATGAAGTAATAAAATAATTAGTTATAATGGTAGTCATAACTCATCTGGAACATTTTTATCCCCTAGGGATGAAGGAATTTTTATACCAACCATCATCCCCACTTACACTCCGAGTAACAGAAATTGAGGATTCAATTTCATTAGTACATCCCTATAGAAAATTAGTATTTTCATGATTAGGGGAACCCCCATGGGTGTATAGTTAGACTATGTCTTCCCTTGGACCATTCTAATTGAATTTAGAGGTAAATATAATCAAATAACATGTCAAATAGAATATTCTATCATGTTTCAAATTATTTACCCTTGATAATGTTAAAATCACCAAAAAGTCCACAATGTTGAAGGTTTATCTAAAATTTCAGTCACTACATCTTCCTGAGATAATATATTCAATTTTTATTCCAATAAATATGGGTCCCTATAATTTACTAACAACAATGATGACAAAATACCATCAATATAAACATCAATATGTATTTTTTCTACTAATAATGTTGTGTCCTATGAACAAAATACTGAAAATGAGATATGTTAAGAGGATCCTTTGAATAAAGACACCACTCACACTGAATCACTATTGGATAGTGTTTTAACCTAATATCCATGGAAACATCATGATTTATAATACCCTCTAGAATTTTTTTACTATCTTTACAAAAGACACTCATTAAGGATAAGAGAAAATAAATTTTCCAAGTCCTTATTCAATCCTTCACAATATTATTTGGTGACAATAATAACTGAGTAAGTACTTTGAAAATACATTTAGGAAATTTTATGACCTTTGTGAAATAATTTCATGATATTTTGCGGTAAATCCATAAATAACAGCGATGAAAATGATAATGAACAACATCTATAATTGACCCCCTTGCAAGAGATAACTTTTCATTTAAAAAGGGAAAAACCTAGCCATAAAATAGGGTATATGAAATATTAAATTATTTTATTGAATAACTACCGCATGGAGCAACATAATTTTCATCTTATTAACCACTATCCAAAAACAGATTATACATGCTATATATTTCATAACCCAACACATGAAAAAACATCACAAAAATAAATTATTGTGGTTATTTAGGATTTGTTGGAATATATTAATACAAATCACTAACCAATACATACATTGATGTAGTCATAACCTCATTAGACCGATTTGATGCATCTTCCATTAGGTTTTGTTAACTTGAGCCTCTCTACCGTTTATCATAGGGGATACCTATATCATCATCATACCAATTTGCATTAATAATATATCATGGTGCTTATAAACGAATAGAAATAGGGGGAATACAATATTATTTATTTTGTCCAAAATATTAATGCATTTTATTTTTATGGTATAAAAATAATAAAGCTAAATCAATATCGTACTGGGATGAACTCTGCTGATTGTTAATGTATCGGTTAAATTAAATATTTATGAAAATAAGTAACCATGTAATATTTAATTATGAATGAAGAGAAAATTATATATTTAATGTCTTCATCACATTATAGAAGGGTTTGACATATTCTATGGAGATACAATTTCCCTCGTAAAATGTTTTAGAAAAGTTTATAATGAACGTATAGAATGAGATATCAATATTGATAATACCATTGAAATTTCACAAAGTATTATATAAATTAAATGATATAGCACAACTACTGGAGGATTAAATTCATAAATCTAAGGAAAAATCATGATCTTCACCACTGTTCAAAAATTTGAATTCTTGTAAGGAAGAAATAGATTCATTAAATTTCAAGAAAACACCAAAAACAACCCCAGCTACAAAAAAAATATTATTTTTAAGGTGAAACCACCAATTTTTCCTCAACTTAAAAATAAATAATATATATTTTCCAAAACCAACATGAATGATTCAGATTGTATAAATAAGGTCATTTAGTTTTAATAACATAATAAAAACATGCATTCATTCTTGATTATGAATTCCCCCATGCACATCCTATTGGTCATAATGTATATTAAAATCACACTATATGTGAATATGGTGTATAAGAATGTAGCTATAATTTATCAGAAAAATTACATCGCACTACATTGAATATTGTGTAATACCCTATTTTATTACATTAACATTAAGTATACACTCCCAAAATATGTGGATAATGGAAAAGTGACATTGAATGGAAAAAATTAACACATGAATCATGTGGTTTTCACCCCTCCAGATGAAGGAACAAATTTTCATGATGTTTTGTAATGGCACAAAAATAAAAATTTGATGATCATATAAATTCAAATTTTATTACTAATGACTGGGATATCATAAGGGCTTCACTAAACTAGCCATTCAGGAAACCAAATCCTAATAAAAAACATGTTGAAAATTTATCAAAATCAAATCCATCACAATAATAATGAAATCAATGACACTATTCAAAAATTAAATGAATAGAAACCCCTATAGGTCCCTAAACCAAAAGAAACCATCATGGATTTATTAACACAAGAATTAGAAGGATGAGAATAGATAATAAAATAGAACCCTCATTTAATGAATAAGATTATAATGTTTTGGTCAATCTCCCCATGTTAATGGATTTATTTAATGGAAATAAATATTAACATGAACTAAATTTATACCAATATACTAATGGGAGAGTCCATCGAGGTAGAGGTATGTGTAACCAAGTCCTACCCAGGAGTCATTATTTTTTACATATTATATCAGCCATACATAATATACTAGAATAATCATGAATAAATAGGATCAATATTAGAAAATGCTGATCTATGACCTATAGGGATCATTTTGGACCATTAAATTTGTATATCATTTGGATGAAAAATAATCTCCTAGACATTATCAATGTCACACTTGACCTATATATTTCATCCCTAATGCTATGAGAACACCATTTTCTATTTATTTAGGGACATAATCCTTACAATCACTTAAAACTACAGTATCACAACATTAAGAACATATTATGGATAGAAATATCAAGGAAATAAAATATAACTATCCTGGCTTAAATCATTTTTCCATGGACTTAACCAAACTATTAATATTTGTGGACATTTCTCATCCAAAGTACATAAGGTATGGCTTTTTCCATTTCAATATTTTCATCTCCCAAATACTATGTCAAAGGATCATATCATTTTTTTTAGGATAATAGGAATGGTCTATATGATGAATACATGATTTTTAATGAAATATATATCTCAATATTAGATAAAATAAGATCTTTATTTTACTGTCATTCAATAGATATGGTTTTCATTCTCAAAATTGTTTGTGTAGGACTATATTGATCATTATTGGTTGTTGGGCCATTATGGAAATTCACAATGACTCTAGGTATATGGATACCCATCAAAACATCAAAAGTATAAAAATCAAGATGATATTGATGATTAGAGATATGGATAATCTTTTAAAAGGGTTCAACATCTAATATTCCTTTCAAGTTTTTCATTGTGATCAAATACAAGATCATATTAAAATGGAATGTAGGGGATGTGGGAACATTTTCCAATAGTTCTATATTTATTCAGTTTATATCATTAATTATAATTAAGAATTCTCAAAAAATATTATATGAGATGGATGACACATTCTTTTATATGTTGGGGAGGTTATCCTTTCTTCTAGTTCACATTATGAAGGAGGAAGTTAACTCATTATGGAAACGAGGGTGATGCATACTAGTATTACTATTTGTAAAATAACACATACCACATTATCTATGATTGAATTATATTACACCCTCATTATAAAAATCTTGAATGGAATCTTTCTAACATAATTATCCAGTATTTACCTAATTCATAAATTAAAATGAATGGGTCATTTTGAGTATTTGACCCTCTATAAATTTCACAAGGAGAATATAGTGGTGGAGTTTCTATGTGTGGAATGAGATTATATCCTCACTCACAATATTTTCTCTCATATTGGTTCCCTTTACTAGGATTATAATCATTTCATTATTGATTATTACCTTTTCCTACACCATTTTATTTCCCCATAAACAATTTCTCTGGTAGGAGTGAACTCATTCTAATAAAAATTCATATTTCAGTCAATCAGGAAGTCCCTTATCAAATACCTAAAAAATTATTAAGTGATTATTACTGAGGTAGATATAGAAATTTTATATCATGTAGAGAATAAATTAACTTATTTCACTATATTAATTTCATTTACTAACAAAGACCATGGAATCATGATATAATGGTGCATCTGGAACCAATATATATATGATTATCTTAAGAATGTAAATTTCAATGATTTATTAGTGAATAATAGTTATAGGATCAATTTTATTCCACATAAAACACATTGATATTTTTTATTAGGAGACTAACATAAACACATATTGTTTTATAATATAGGGTTATGAAAACTGAGAGAATAATCACTTAGGTAAGATTGTGTTGAGAACCCATTTTGGGAATGTTGTTTCAAACACTGAATTTAGGTTTTTCAATTAGGTTAAAACATTCAATAATATAATACTTAAACCATGGATACATATAAATATAATAATATCTTGATCATACCACTAATTCTTATTGTAGTGTATCAATAGAACAAAGTAGTTTTATTTTATGACATCACTTATATTGTTGCACATGGGACATAGTTTATTGACAAATTGCACTAAATGTATAGGTAAATAATCACTAAATAAGTAAAATAATGTAATTATAAAAATATGTTTTATTTGAAATCACCAAAATTATACCCCATAATTAAATCAAATAATAATTTATGTTTCTCATTCATTACATTAAGACAATGAAACTATAATTGGAAAATCACCGTATAATCCCATAAAAGAGTAAGGAACGTATAAATAACCTCTTACAATACATGTTTATACGATATATAATCATCAAAACACCCTACAATATAACATGGGAGTATTAACACATTCTCTTCATGTTACTATATCCTCACATGGTGTAATTCCACAAAAATAATGTTCTATATAAAATTAATAAATCCCAGATTGTTTGATGTAATAAATATAAAATGTAAGAATAAGATGAATATTTTAAGGTAATTATACTCTATTCATAATATTTCAATCAGAGCGGAAGACCATTCCTAAACTTATATGAAAAATGCTCCCTGTTTTGATACAAATTCTGATGAAATTATAATAGAGGGACCATTATTTAACAATCAAGAGGAAGGCCAATCAATTATTTCCCTAATATCAAGGAGTTTAATTACACACCCATTTTTGAAGAATGTATCACAATTGTTGGATATCATATATGGGTGGATCATGGTACTTATGATAACCCACAACCCACATTGATATTTTCATCCATGTGTCTTAAATAGTAGAAGTAAAACATTTCATTCATCAAAAAATGTCTACGTGTTCCTATCCCTGAAATCCTTGAATTGTAATCTTTTTGGAAGGTATCTTTTTCTTCCACATATATAATGCCTCGATATACCAAATCAGGTACAATCTACCTTAAAATAATTGAATATCACACTCTCAATTATTATTATAATTTTCATCATCCTCATGGAAGAATTAAACTAATCAAAATTAGAATATGTAAAACTATAAAATAATTCTAACATTTTTAAAATAAAATCCTTAATAGATGATATCATAGAAAAACAATCAAAATTAAATATTACATTTATTAGGAGTTCACATAGAAACATGCAGTTTCACAATATTAAAAATATCATGTGAATCCTTTTCCTTTGAATTAAAATATTATGTGACATGATTTTCAATTAATCCTCAATGTTATAGTCCTAATAATAAATTAGGTCTTGACTAAATCCAATCTTAAAATTCTATATTATTCATGATCAGATAAAATATCATTGCAATATTCATTATTATCTACTGATAACCTATACATTGATCCTTATCATTAAATGAATCCAATCAGCACCACTACAGTTCTAGAACATCTTGTGAATGTAATTTGGCATTAGATCTTAATTTTCCAAATATTCAGACTATTTAGTTTTAAAATAAATTCTTCAGTGTTAATGTTAATAGATTTTAAAGTTGCAAACCCAAAACTAATAAAAAAATTATTTCAAATCAATTTCGTTTTATGTGTATCATGATTTTTAAGAACAATGGAAAAAAATGAATCATTTAATAAAAATTAAAATTTTTTATTAAAAAATAATACCCATATAAAAAAAAAATAATATATATTGAATATTTAAAGAAATTTATACTACATATTTTGTATGTTTTGATGATAATGATTTCTTCCTTTTCATAAAAATATTCAAAATAACCTTGTTACTCAATTGTAATGAAAATATCCCGCATTGTTAAATTAAAAATCATTTTTAAAATTAAAATTCAACTTCATGAAATAAAAATATTATATAATTTATATCAAAATCATCCCCCTTTGTAATTTTTGAAAAGAAACACAATCGGAAAAAACAGGGTAAGAAAATTAATTCCCATTAAACGTTAAGAAAAACTCACTATTTCAAAATCAATATAATATTTGAGAAACTATCCTACCACCTTAATATATTTGAATGATATTCTGAAGAAAAAACAAGGTTATATCATTCATTTTGGATAAATAATATCAATAAAATTTAAAATATTATTTAGAAACTAAAATGATTATACATCAGAAAATAAAATTAAAACTAGAAAAGAAATATTCAATAGTATTAAAAAATTCCCCCCTTAAAAATAAACAAATTTAGATTCAAATTTATAAGAAATTTTCTATAGGTGATTTAGAATGTTTAAAATTGAAAAAAAATCCTTCTATGTTTTTTTCATATGATTTAACTAATTCATATATTTTTTTTACACAACCAAATTATCCTATTTATTTTATATTGGTTGATGAAAAAAATATTCACCAAACACAATGGAAAGAAATTTGATATAATGAAAAAAATAGAACATTCAACAATCTATTAGTTTAAAATGAAATGATAATGTCCTCTAGAAGTTTTCTTCTGATAAATAAAAAAAATATTCCATGATAAAATATTATTACAGACATATTAATTATTAATAAATTGATCATATTTATCTAAATTAAAATTTATATTCATTAACAATATAATAATAATAATAATATAACCCTACAAATAAATAATTAATTTAAAGTATTATGAAAAATTATAAATAATTTAAAATTGATCTAAAACAACAATTTTATAAAATATATGTTCTAAAAAACATAAAAAATATTATTTATCTTGTACCATAAATAGAAATTTTATTTCTGGTCTACTATGACTTCACTTCAGGAAAAATACAACCAAAGGAAACATAACGTATTTAGGGAAGTTGGTTCTATTGTAATAAATTCTCCAGTTCTATAGAATGATTGAACTCTATTAAGAGAAAAATATATCATCTGACATCATCATCACTAAAATATTATGCATAAATGTTCTCATCTAGGTAAAAAAGTATTATTGATAAATATTTTTCTTATAGATTTACTTCAGTGTAAAAAATTAGTCCATTTCGGTCTCCACTGGCCATAACAATTCTGAAATTATTTTCATTCAATGGTATAATTGAATAGTAACTTCTTCATACACTCATTTTCATATTCAATCTTTAAAAAAATTCCTATAAATAATATATATATATATATATATATATACTTTATTTTCTAATTCATATTTTAAATTAATGTTGTATATACTTTATTCTATGTATATTTTTATGAATTAACTATTATTTTTTCTCTTATAATGACAAGATAGATTCTCTACATGAATTTTAAAATCAAAAATATTATGAGATCAATTTTACATTCTCTTTTCTTACCTTAATCATATTATTTTAAGATAGTGTAAAATTTTCCTTATTCTCATAAACATTATTTTTGTGAATCTATTATTTCATGTAATGTTTTCCATATATATCATCAAAATCAAAATAATAGTCTTTGATTTCATTATATGATTGAGAAAGTTTCTCTTCACCCATGGGATAAAATGAATTTTCTTAATCAATTTATTCATAAAAGGATAATTCATCTATATTTTTATTCAATAAATATTCTGAATAATGATCAGTACTATTTAGCATTACCCTAAACAATACTCATTTTATTGAATTCATATATTATCATAAAAACTATTAAGTTTCATGCTGTTATAAATTTCATTAAATGAAATATCTGAAGAAGTATAACAATCACTTTTACTCCATGTTTTTAGGGAATTTTGTATTATACTATGCTTCCATTTAAAATATTTATCAAAATATTTTGTGTCTATTTTCATCATCTTTGGATAGTCTCGTATTATATGTCCATGATTTCTACAATCATAAAAAATAGTTTCTTATAAGACTTAATGTTTCTATCATATATATTATCCTTCCTATAATCTCTTTGAATTTTATGATTTCAAAATATTCTTCTTTACATATTAGAATGTTCTCCATTTATTGGTTTACGATCACAGTCTTCAGAAATCATTCTTGAACATTTATTAATGGAGATCATCATAGAATTTTAACTCTATTATATAATTCCTTAGAATTATAATAAATATAATCAAAATTTTCCTTCCATTCATATTTATTATATGATTTTATTCTTCACTTGTACTATATATGGGTTCTAATGAAATCGCCATGGATAATATCAGTGATATTTTTATCATCTAATTCCATTCTCTATAATTAATAATCATTCATAAGTATGTAAATTATATTATCAATAAACCGATCATCTACTAAATAGTTCACTCCAATATATTGAAAGGAATTAACAATCATCCTAAATTATTGATGCTTTTGAGTAATTCCTTCTCTTGGTATGAAATAAAAACGTTGATAATGATCTCTAAGAATTTTTTGCATAGTCACTAATACTTTAGAATATATATGGTGTGTAACTTCAATATTTTTCCAAACACGAAAAATAGTTATTCATTATGAAACATAACTCTAGATATTATATACTATTTAACACAAAAATGTATTCATAACATGGGAAATTAGTTGACTCTCATTTCATTTATCTCGAGTTAAACCATTTACCACTTTCTCCACAATATTTTAATGTCTAGTAAAAATTAAGGAATTCAACACACTAGGGTCAACAATAAATGTCTTTAATATGTCTCCCTAATAATCATAGTCATTTATATAAAAATATTATGGCCTATTTTGATTAAGATTATCCTAATTTACAAAAATACTAACACCTGACATTTTAAAAACAAATATGGTCGTCTTGATAAAACATAGTTAGAGGAAGGGAACAAAAAATAAAATTCTGATTCAATATCATAAATTCATTGTATAAGTCCGGATCAATCTCAAATATAGATAAAATTTTTAATAATAAAATTCTAGTATCATACAATTAATCTGAGTAACCTATACACCCCAATAGAGTTGCTCTCTTATTCCATGTTGTTCCAAAAATACATTTTAGGTAAAAAAGTGTGGGTTAAATTGTTCTTTATAAAATAACAATAAGTTTTATATCCATGTTATGATTAATATGATTAGAAATATGGAAAAATAGTTAATTTAAAAGTCAAAGGAGGGAATATAAACTTGATGGAAATTAAATAAGGTAAAATTTCTAGAACATTTTGACAAAAATTGGAACAAAAAAGAAAAAATTGAAATCTAAAAACATTTAAACAATTCATGGATTAGGTATTTTAATACTTATATGATAAAATTATATTATTATCAACACATTCTAATCAAAAAAAGAATTCAATTTTTTCCCAATTATTGAAAGGACCACAAAACTAATCCACGCATCCTCATTCTAATCATTGTAATTTCATCGAATATAAAAATGACTACTAGAATATCTATCTCGTTATCCCTAGCTGACCTAGAATATAAACCTATAATAAGGTATATTTATCTTTTATACCTAGAATATCTCGATCAACCAAAATGATATCATTTTTCTTCCAAACACTAAAATATCATGATTTCAACAATTGAAATAGTCAATATATTCCTCTAGAAATCCATCATCTACACTTGATTCAAATAAGTAAAATTACCTCATAAAATTATAAGGGGGTTTCAATGAAATTACTTATCAGAAAATATTTTGAAAAAATAATAATAAATTAAAAAAATTACATTAATCAAAAGTTCCTTTAGAAAAAATTAGTTCCATAAATTAAATACAATCAATTAAATTTCATTAGTAATAATGAAAAAAGATATGTCACATAGTTTTTTCTGATTTGAGAGTTTTATTTACAATTTATGGAGTACTTTATAAAAAAATAAAATGTTAAAATATTTTATTCTCAACAACTTGTTGAAATAGAATCATAATATTTTTTGTCATATTCTTATAGACTCAGAATTGATCATCATCTTCTTGATGAAGTCAATCTATGAAAATAAATGGATTATATATCGATTGAATGCAATTTATAATGATATATTAGTTCTCTATAATTTTTATCAATTTTACATTCTCTTTTCTTACCTCAATCATCTTATTTTAAGATAGAGTAAAATATTCCTTATTATCGCAAACATTATTTTTGTGAAGATACTATTTCATGTAATGTTTCCATATATATCATCAAAATCAAAATCATAGTCTTTCATTTCATTCTATGATTGAGAAACTTTCTTTTCACCCATGGGGTAAAAGGAATTTTCTTAATCAATTTATTCATAAAAGGATAATTCACTTATATTTTTATTCAATGAATATTATGAATAATCATCAGTATTATTTAGCATTACCCTAAAAAATACTCATTTTATTTAATTCATATATTATCATTAACACTATTAAACTTCATGCTGTCATAAATTTCATTAAATAAACTATATGAAGAAGTATCACAATCACTTTCACTCAATGTTTCTAAGGAATTATGTATTATACTATGCTTCCATTTAAAATATTTTTCAAAATATTTTGTGTTTATTTTCATCATATTTGGATAGTCTTGTATTATATGTCCATGATTTCTACAATCATAAAAAATAGTTTCTTATAAGTCTTAATTTTCCTCTCATATATATTTTCCTTCCTATAATCTCATTGAATGTTTTGATTTCAAAATATTCTTATTAACATATTATAATGTTATGCATTTATAAGTTCACGATCACAATATTCAGATATCATTCTTAAACATTTATTAATGTAAATCATTATATAATTTTAACACTATTATTTAGTTTCTTAGAATTATAATAAATATAATCAAAATTTTCCTTCCATTAATATTTATTATACCATTTCATTCTTCACTTGTACTCTATATGGGTTTTAATGAAATCATCGTGGCTAATATTAGTGATACTTTTATCATCTCATTGCATTGTCTATAATTTATAATAATTCATAAGTATGTCGATTATATTATAAACCTATTGACAATCTATTAAATAGTTCACTCTAATAGACTGAAAGCAATTAACAATCATCCTAAATCATTGATTATTTTGGGTAACACATTATCTTGGTATAAAATCAAAATGTTGATAATCATCTCTAAGAGTTTTTTGTATAGTCACCAATATATTTGAATTTATATGGTGTGTAACTTAAATATTTTTACAAACATGAAAAATAGTAATTGATTAAGAAACATAACTATATATATTATATTTTATTGAAAAAATGTATTCGTAAATGGAAAATTAGTTGAATCTCATTTAATTTATCCCGAGTTAAACCATTAACCAACTTCTCCACAATATTTTCATTTCTAGTAAAAATTAGAGAATTCTACACACAAGGGTCAACAATTATTGTATTTAATATATATCCCTAATAATAATAGTTATTTATATAAAATATTTATGGCCTATTTATATTGATATTTTCCAAATTTTCAAAAATCATAACACCTGAAATTTTAGAAACAAATATGATAGTTTTTCTAAAACACAGTTAGTGGAAGGGAAACAAAATAAAATGTGGATTAAATATCATTAAATCAGTGTATAAGTATGGCTCGATCTCAAATATAATGAAACTATTTAATATTAAAATTATAGTATCATGCAATGAATCTGAGTAACCTATACACCCTAGTAGAGTTTCACTCTTATTCCATTTTGTTCCAAAAATACATTTTAGGTAAAAAAAGAGTGGTGTAAATTGTTCTTTATAAAATAACAATAAGATTTATAGCCATGTTATGTTTAATATTATTAAAAATATGGACAAATGGTTAATTAAAAAGTCAAAAGAGGTAATATAAACTTTATGTAAATTAAATATGTTAAAATTTCCAGAACATTTTTACAAAAATAAGAACAAGATATAAAAAAATTTAAATCTAAAAAAATTTAAACAATTAGTGGAGTAGGTATTATTATCCTTATATGAAAAAAATATATTATTATTAACACATTCTAATTAAAAAATAAATTCAATTTTATCCCAATTATTGTAAGGACCAAAAAACTAATCCACGTATCCTCATTCCAATCACTATAATTTCATCGACTATAAAAACGAATACTAGAATATCTATCTCCTTATCCCTATATGACCTTGAATATAAAACTATCATAAGTTATATTTATCTTTTATACCTAGAATATCTTGATCATCCAAAATGATAGTAGTGTGATTCCAAACACTAAAATATTATGATTTCAACAATTGAAACAATTTATATATTCCTCTGAAAAACCATCATCCACACGAGATTCAAATAAGTAAAATTACAGCATAAAATTATATTGTGTTTTCAATGAAATTCCTTATCAAAAAATATTTTGAAAAAATAATAATAAATTTAAAAAATTACATTTATCAAAATCTCATTTAGAAAAAATTAGTTCCATATATTAAATATAATCAATTAAATTTCATTCATAATAATGAACAAAGATATGTCACATTGTTTTTTTCTGATATGAGAGTTTTAGTTCCAATTTATTGAGTAAAATATAAAAAAAATGAAATTCTAAAATTTTATATTCTCAAAAACTAGTTGAAATAGAATCATAAGATTCTTTGTCATATTCTAATGAACAAATAATAAATTTTCATCTTCTTGATGAAGTTAATCTATAACAATAAATGGATTATATATCGATTGAATGTAATTTGGAATGATATCTCAGTTATCTATAATTTCAGATAGTTTTTCATAAACATAAATTATTTAACATTATTGTAACCAAATTTTCATCTTACACACAAAAAAACAAAACCAATACATCAAGTTAAGTCAACTTCTAGTAAATTGTACTGTTATTTTTAAAAAATAATAATGAATAAGATTCGTTGGATAAAATTATATTGTGTCATTCAAAATACTCTAGAAACATATAATAAATATAGAATGATTGAAAATAATTTTATAAAAATTATCATTGACGTCCATATGTTGCCTCTCTATTTTTTGTATAATGAAATCTATATAATTTCCTACGTCAATCAACATAACTGTTTTATAAATTTTCTGATACTGACTACATATCTTGAATTATCATGATCATATTAAAATAAATTGATATCAAAACATTATCTTATAATGTATTAAAAGGGTTGAGACACAATTTTTACTTATCCAATCATCCTATACCATAGAAATTTCCTCGGATAAAAATATTTCTGATGAGTAATTTTCCTTTTTTGATGAAACCTACCAAGAAATAGAGATACATTTTGATTTATTTTTCATGATCCCAAAACATATAATAATTTATCCCGAATAAAATATAATTTTCCTGAGTGATGTTCTAATTTCCCATATCAGGTTTCTTTTACTACATTAATTACACCATTTGGTGGGTTTCACCAACAATAATGTGGAATACCATGCATTAATCAATGATTTAGACAATTCCCTACAAATCCTATCGATCACAATTTTCAAAGAAATATGGATATTTAAATTAAGAAGATTAATGGGGACTATTTAAATAATAATAAACAAGTAAAACCCAAGATCAATCATACATGAGATAATATGGGAAAACTTTCCACTCAACTAGTGATTATATATATGTCATGGCAACATAATTCCCCATTGAATGAATTTTCTTACATGGTCACACCCTCACCAATATGAAGTAATGTTATATTATTATTTATATATATACCTAAGTGTATTGAACCATCTATCTAATGAAAAAATTGGGAATTGATTTGAATTAAATATTAAACCCCCTTTATAAAAAAATTTACCCCCGCAAACTACATAAGAAAAAAATAAATTTCCCCTATAGTGAACTATATTTTGTCCAAGTATATTGTATACGATTGAGTTGAAAGATATTAGATTCATATATAATTAGTTAACATCTTCATATAAGTTGTAATTGGATCTATATATAAACTCTTCTAGTAATATATTTATTGGATATTCCTTAGTTTAATTTTATGTTTTCATACTCTCAATGTAGTCGAAGAAGACCATGCTCTTATATATGGTTCCCATCAAATTGGAGCTAAACATTTTCACCATATCAACAGACATTGATACTATTATAATTCAATGTTATAATACTATGTGTGATTTACAATGAAATATCATTCTCATAAAATTCACAATAACTTCATACATAAACTATGAAAGCTTTTTAATATCTATAAACACTCCCTTACATTTCCTAGATCAGGTTTAGATGTACTGGGCCTATATCCTATGGTAATGTCTCAATAAAAAAACCTATATTTATAACCATTGAATACTTCTCTATATAGGAAAAAGGAGTCATAGTAGAGGATTTTAAGACCAATTTTTTGATTATATTACAAAAATCAATCATCATCAATATATTTAGAGTCCACTATGTTATTCTAGAATATAATGGAACAAACATTTTTATTAGTGGGTAAAAAATATTTTATGTAAATTATATCATAAAATTAAACCATTCCATAGATTATACTAGAACCACAAATGGAATTATAGATTCAATTTTAAAAAACCCTATCAAATTCCATAAAATATATTCGGGATAATGATATAATGATATGTCCACAAAACTCCACCACAAATTATGAGATTATTTCACCATGATAAAAACCCCTTCATATGAAACCCTATATTCCCTAGTTTATTTAATGGAGTTTGTCACACCAAATGAGGTTCAACTTCCCACACCCAATATATTTTCTTATATCCAATTGATTGTAGTTGAAAATTAACAATTTAAACTAAATAAGTTGGAAATTCATGATGGATAGTTTCTATAACCTACCCATAAATTCAATTTTTAACAAAATCCAATTCCTTTAATATTCAAATACTAATTTTAAACCTATAAAATTTTCATGAGAGATTTTTTCATGGATATAATTAATCCAATGATTGTTAGTAGAA
The DNA here is from genome assembly GCA_963277665.1 of Viscum album. Taxonomy (NCBI): domain Eukaryota; kingdom Viridiplantae; phylum Streptophyta; class Magnoliopsida; order Santalales; family Viscaceae; genus Viscum; species Viscum album. Next base: position 563,207,553 of record OY728153.1, on the reverse strand, counting down.
AACCTGATTAATTAGAAACTGAATGGTGGGAATTACATTACACAAAAGTACTACTCCATTAAATAATACTCCATAATAGTAATAGAAGGTGCGTGCATAATTAATCCTATAAATATTATATTATTAAATAAATTTATCACATAAATATAAAATAGATTATATTCATCATTAAAATACATTAAATTATACATCTTAAAGTCATTATTTGTAAGATACTATAATGCATGAAACAGACTAATCACCATAAGAATCTGTACTAAATAGAAAAAATTATTATAAGAAGTTTATAAATTTGTCGAATTATGTCCTCATAACCTGATTCTACAATAAAATCCATAAAATCATCATTTTAATACTCTAAATCACATGAAAAAAGGTCATCATAATAAAAATATTATATCAATAATGAAAGTTCCTTTTAAGAAGAAGTTAAACTTTATAACAATATATCCTTACAAAAAAACCTCAAAATAAAACGGTGTATAGTCCTTGTTTCAACACCGTAAAATAAAAAACACATATTCCATTCCATATAACATCAAACTTCTTGGGATGGTTTGTTTTTTATGAAATATTATTTTGAAAATTACATTTTGTTAGATCTTGGTTTATCTAATAGTCCATAACATATGGTTTTTTCAGCCACATCAGGTTTTTTATATCAACTCTACATTAGTATATAGAAACATTATTTTCCTGAAAAGTTTATAAATTTATTTTTTCTTCCATAAGTTACATAGTTACACCCATATCTCCAATTAAAGGTATATCCAAAAATTATTTTATCATTTCATTACTCATTTCACCCCAGTGACCAAACTCAAACAAAATCATTATAGGTTGTGATACATTTATACTCTCAACATGATTCCTTTAGTTCAAATTTTCATCATTTATGTTTTCATGGAGTCTCATATTCTAAAACTATTTGTGTCATTCATTTTATTCATCACATGATTTTTAGTGACGCCCATATCTCCCATCTTGGCCCCAACCATGAACTCATCCATTATTAAACACCCAAAATGTATTCTCTGATCATTTACATTAAGTTTACCCCTTATTTGTTTTTCACTATGATAAAAATATCCCATATCCTAGAGCTATGCATTCCATGTTTATTATTTTCAAAATATACATAGTGATTCCCTGATTTATTATCTCATAGCCTAACTACAATTTTTTATTAGCATCCTTTTTTCTATCACTTAATGTTAATACCATTTGATTTTCTTGTATTTTAATCATTATTGATATATTTAAAGTGTTCCTTACATATAATAAAAAATATTATCTACATATATAAAGTATCATAAATCTATGATGGCTATAAAAAATAAGAATGCATTATCAAGGGGCCCACTCCCTTTATCAAGTGGTTATGGAACACGGTTCACATATATGGACCACCTATAACCATATTGGGGATCATATACACCATGAATAAAAGATTATGAAACATTATATTCCTTTGATATCATTACAATGGAACTTATCATTTGAACATTGTCAATGGCCATCCCCAGTATGTCTATCAAATAATATAGTAATTGGCCATCCATTCAAACATGGTCAATGGTTTTCCTAGACTATTAATTGTTAACCCATCATACCCAATTAAAAAATTTCTATATATAATTTATATCATCCAAAGTTAATATTTTGAAGGATTAAAAATGTTTATATAATTTTCCATTTTTCAAAATTTTCATTTTTGAGAACAACTTTCATATATTACAAAATTAAAATTTTCATTATTTTCAAAACTTTTCCTAAACCTGTATTATAGTTTTAATATCAATAAATAAGAATATAAAACCATGTTCTCTTACAAAATCATCCCAATTCAGGTCAGGTTAGATCTCATTGCAATTCGTTAGTAGACATCTCCCCATTTTGTTTCAAATTATAAAAACTAAAACTAAAATAACTAACTTTTTTAAAGATTTACGACATTGAAAATCAAGAATTTCATCACTGTGAAAAAAATTCATAAATTCATGTCAAATTATCTATTTAAATAAAGATATTTTTGATTATGATGGTTAATTAATGATTTTTGGTCATGTATGCATGGACATAAACTCTCAACAACTTTTATTTGTCAAAATTATTTGACATTAATATCCTGGAACTATTTGGTACTTGTGGAATGATGATAAAGAGTATTTTTTTCATCCACACTTCATTGGTTTATCACATCAAACTTATTAACACCGAGTTAGTTCTCATTAGATGATATAAGTAAAACTGAAACTGTTTTCATCAAATATATACAATCATAAATTTTCAATATTTTTTTCAATGGTTTTATCCCATAAAACCTTTCAATAACCTGGAAAAAAACTCAAAACCATAACTAATAATAATATTAAAAAAAAATTCAATATGAAATACCACTAAGGTAAAAATGAAGAAAATATGATTCTTTTCCCAAAAAGAAAAAATCAATATATAGACTAGAAAAAATATACGGATTAATGTGAAAGATACACAATTCCCATGAGGCTAACATTTGTACTCAATAAAGATATATCAATATGATCTCCAATATTAATCTATTTACTTCACATAAAATACCTATGGATAATTTCATGATGGACTTAAACATAACTTTAGAAAATATAACATTCTATTCAAACAAACCTTATTATATCTATCATCATGATCCTATAAACCCTTCCATACCCAAATATACTAACATTGGTTTATGATGATGGAACATATTCCATATACGTGGCTCACTTATACTCATCATTGTCTTCATGTTCTGAAGGGAACAATCCTTATTCTTTCTTGAAATAGACCAGACTTGGTTTATAATGATGGTGTATGTTTACCTAGATAATCAATACCCATCCAAGATATCACATCTATGAGGATATTAAATTTTATTTTATTTTTTATAGACTAATCGTGGTTCCTAATGATTCTGTATGTGAACCTGAAAAGTCAATTTTCATATGAATGGAGCTGTTTAGTGGAAAACCAATAACTCCTCTCTTATTCACCCACATATTATGTTCTTTATATCATAATTTTAAACAACTTCATTCTTTCCACTGATAAAGATAATTAAATTTATATTTGGATAAATCCCTATATTCATTTTTAACACATTAAAGAGGATTCATAATTTCAATCATGGAGTGCTACTTCAGTAAAATGATTTAAATGTTTTATGTATCATACAGGACAAATAAAAATTGTTATTCATGTTAAAAGAAGTAAAAAATATAATTATTAATCATAACCTATAAAAATATAGGATCATTAGAAAAGGGAATGTAATTACTATAATTTCATTCATCCTTTAATGAAAAAACATGTATTAGTTAAAAAAAATAACCAATTGATTAAAGTCACATAGTAATTGTAGAAATCATAGACATGTTATTAGGGGAAAATTATTTATCACTATATGTGTATCTTTATTATTGAAGTTGTTCAGTATTAGATTTTATCACCACTATACTCCATTAGGATGATTCAATATCAGCGATCACAAATTATTATTTAATGAAGGCTAGTTTATGTTCATGATGCTTCATTTTAACATTCTTATTATTATACAATGTATGGAGTTCAGTCTCAACATCCTCCCTCTTCTATATTATTTTTTAAAACTATAATAAGTGAATGAAACATATGAATCTACCTATAACTATATAGATATCAATTTACTAAAATGTGAGGAACTCCCATGAAACAATTGTCTCACGAATATTATTTTGATGTTCTCAGTATCAAAAACCACCTACACTCAGACCACTAAAATGATGGTGAATGATATTCACATTACTATTTATTTCCTCCTACATTCTCTTAGAAATTAAAGCATGGAAACTATGTCTGGTCCACCATTTTATATCCCAAATCTCATTTTTATGTTTAGACATCCTTCTTATTCCATTCATATGTAATTATTCCAAAATTAAGTCCTTACTAAGAGGAATCCTCTTCCCTATTGGAATTGGATAATGTGACTCTTCAATTGATGAGGATTTTCCATCACTGTAGGATGGTTTAGGGGATGAATAATTTTCAATATACCAATTGTTTAAAATATTATATAGGGAGGAAAAATAGAAGAGGATTCTTTATGTTTCCATAGGTTCATGGATGACTTACACTCTCCTGGGGGTTATCTATTTGAATCCCATTATGTGATCCCTATACAATGGGTGCCTTATGGATTCTTCAAAAATTATATCAAAACATTACATTGAGATAAAATTATAATCAGGATTCAATTTATTCCCAATAAATATTATTGGGGATGTATTTATATGAAGGAATAATGTTAGAATTTGTTTTCTAATGTGTCAGCATCAACAAAAATAGATGTGAAACTATTAGATGTTGTTCTCCTTGAACCTCATTATTGGGATAAGAGGATATTATATAACAAAATATAAGCTACAATCTGAGCCTATATGGTTAATAAGGCTTATAAATAATTGCACCATCCATTTTTTCCATTGGAACCCTATCTAGGAGTGGAATATTCTATACATGTACACCTATCATTGTCAATAATCGCCTTATGCAGTGTCTTGTAAGGAAAGATGATTTATAGTTTATTTTGTAACATTATGTTTTTAATCACATTTCCTTCTAGATGGAATTCTCAAAGGATAAAAATATTGGTAATCCTAGGGTGAAAGGAAAACGTGAAAAGAAATATTGTAAATATTCTGACATCCAGACATATAAAATTTAAATAAGACTGTAAATTTTATATGTGGTTTTTCCTCATTGAAAATATCCAATATTCTAAAAATTATAATTAAAAACTCATAATAATAGGTTTATTGGTTTCCCTTGTGGTAGTCTAGATTCATTCTAAAAAAAACTAATTTTTTCTCCCAAAATATTATCATGGGGTTGGATGATATAGTCACTATAATAATTTCTAAAAACCACACTATGATGTCCTATTGGTACCCTTGGTATGAAATTATTACCCTAATAGGTATAAAGTCCCTCCCAAAAATAGATCTGTATAAACCTTCAATATCATTGTCATGTTGATAGGGATATACCTTGGATCTTCTTCCCTTTGGATTCAACATATAAGTCTACAAGAGTTTTTTGATGTGGTAACCAAATGAAAAAATTAATGTATATAAATATATCCCCTAGAATATCTCCCAAAAAACAATAAAAACTATTGAATGTGATGAATATACAACTGATGATCACACCAATAATTTTTTAGTTGAATGATTTCATCATTCATATAACAAAAAAAAATATTCCACTATTCATATATCTAAATCAAAATATTTTATCTTAATCATTATATACTAGATATTATAGGTGTTGGCCTTATCCAACTAATGGCCTAAAACTTTTAGGAATGGTTTAAAATGAATATATATTTTAAAATTTAAAAACCAATCTTATTGATTCAATTTAAAAAATAATTTTTGTATAAGAAAAAATATTATTTGTTCCAAAGGACTGAGTGATCCTATGTGAATTCATTAAGGAAACTACCTCTAAGGAAAATTCTACCTTGAACTTCATTCAACCATCATGAATTTTTATGAATTTAAAATATTATTATAATAATAAAAAGTTGTTGGTTAGTTTATTTGGTCATAGTTGAATTTGTTTTATTGGTAATTAATTAAAATATCAACCTCTTTATCGTTATAAAATTGAATAATTTGGATTATGGAGGTAATATTCTCTTTATTATTCACCAATTATGTTATGAAACATGCCAATGTTAATATATATTTTGATCCAGTATTGAAGGGTTATCATGAAGGATAAATAAAAAAGGGTAACCTATTAAAAATGTCTAATAAAACATATATTAATATAAGAACCGTATAAGGAATTCATGATGAGATGAAATACCATAACCAAAACTATATATGACATGTCTGGACATAGAAAATAACCATTCAGAAGAAATTAGTGTATCAGTATGAGATGATATTATCACCATTTCCATGGATACATGATGATAAAAATAAAGGAAGTTTTAAAAGGTAGAAAATTGTAAAAAAAATTCTAATGTATGAAATATGGATAAATTAATCAACTTACATCAAGGTGATAGGTCACACGGATGTATTGGTTAGACATTGGAATCACTAAAACAAACATACCAATACCTAGAAACATACTATCAACTCACTTATTCATGTTCTAAAGAAAACACAATTTATATCACATGTAGTGTAATATCATAGTAGAAATATAGATTCTCTAAGGGATCCTCTAGAATATTTTTTTTAATAGAGTTGACCTAATTCTATATAATGGTATAAAAACCATCCATCTAACCCATCTATATGATAATGTAGAAAAGATTCCCTAAATGTTTCCATATTACTCAAAATTAGATTTTTCTTATTATAAATTAATCCAATTTTGATGGATAAATTTATAGTTATCGTAAATAATCTCAAAGAGTGAAATCAGATATAAATTAATTGATTCATCACAAAATTAAGTAAATTAATCACACACTATAATGTAATGAGTCTTGCCTGATTCCCAAACGGTGTAACTAAGGATTGAGACTATGAATGTCTTACAACATATGTTATACATGTCTCCATAATATCAAGAAATGTATAAATTTATCCAAGAAGAATTGACACAACAAGTGAAAAATATCTATTTAAATTTTTAAATATGTATATGATGAGCTATATTCATGCATAGGAAGCGGAGGATCCAAAAACAATAAATTATGAAAATTTTATAATCTCATCCACACACATTATTAATATCATTAATTGGAAACACTATATCCCATATAGTTACTCAAGAACACATGGAACAAAATTAATTTAAATTTCATATGACACCAACGTACATAGGTTTATTTGGATAGAAATTTTTTTACAAACATTACAAGTGAAAATTTTTCTAAGGAGATAAATTCAATAACTTATCATGGTCATTAAATCAACAGAACTCCTTGAATATTAAATCCAATATTATAGATCTTATCTCCCTGAGGACATGTAGGATCATAACTCACTATAAATAGTTCTTAGATATAGTCTCAACATAGGCTTGGTGAACCAATATCCTTTGGAAACTAGTTAGTAATTTTTTCTTCAAAAAACTAATGGGGATATCCACCCAATATTCTCATGTGTCAGTCCCTAAGAATGGATATCCCTTAGATTTATTTTCAAACACTATTGCATTGTTACTAAACTTTAGGAATATAATTTCATACAATGTTCCTATAATCCATCTGGAATGTGTATATAAATGTTGAGTGTAATGGGGTGTCTATGAGTGTAAGTTATAATTTCCAAAAAATTAAGGGAAACATTCACACATTCATTCCTGACACTTTAAAAAAGAGATCAAAGATCCTTCATTTTATATCTATTATCTATGTACATAAACTATGGAATAAGGGATACTCTATGTAAATTAATATATGTTTACCAAAAATTTACCAATAAAATAAATATACCCCAAACTCTAGGTTATTTTATTAATAATACCCCTCATGTTATATTCTCTCTTAATGTGGCCAATTACTAACTGTAACTTACCACATGACCGTCAATACATGTTATATCATCATTACATAAAATGTAACGACCCAAAAATTTGTTAATGAAAATCCCTCTTGATCTAATTAAATGTCTAATTATGTAGAATGACCATATAAAACGTATCAACATATTTGGTTTTATGTTTTTGGATTTCAAAATATAGTTAATAATTATTACCATTTCTAATATAGAGACTGAACAATGGTCACATGATTAGAATAACTATAGGGATTTAACTAATCCAATTTACTCAGATAAAGAAATTTACGGCCTCATACAATAGAACTACTCCGTATGAGGCTAATTTTTCATAGCTCAGAAAGGAGGTGGTATCTTTGGGCATCTCTCTTGACGAAGCCCAAGACGAGCTTGAATATGTTAAGCTTGAGCAGAACTGCCTATGTTGGATGTGGAAGTTGATAGAGATTATTACTCGAGCGATGTTATTCGAGCCACCCCTAATGTTTTTCACCATCGCTCACCTTAACCTAAGGTCTTATGCATGTGTTTTAAGTGTTTATGTAACTAGACTATAGCACTATGACTATATACATTATTTTTTTATAAAAAATATATATTCATTTTATTATTGTCACTTTGTAAATAGTTTTTAAAGAACAAATAATATTTTTAGTTAATATTAAACTAAGAAATATATTTTGATGAACTAATAGATTTTTGAATTAAATAATATTTTCAAAAAATATTATTATTAAATTACTTTATATTAAATATAAATTCTCGTATAATTTGTATGAATAAAATTACAATTTTTATTACGGTCTCAAGGATATTTCTGTCAAAACCCATGAATTATCGATAAATACTGGTTTTTATTTTAAATGTGAAAATTCACATATATAAAAAATTATTTAGATAAAATGAATATTTTATTTGGAATCAGGACGTCCAAATTATCGAATGATTTATTTTTCATAATTTTATGAGACAGTCGAATTTTTGGGTAAAAATTAATTATGGTTTAATTATATAATGTGTTTTATGACATCATAATAACCCAATAGTGATGTAATAAAATACCACAAATGCGTTTTTCGGATAATATAGGTTTTACCGGTAAAATAATGCGATTTTAGATTTGTTTGATTTATTTTCTAATACAGTAGTGGTACCTCCAAGACTTATAAAACTTTTTATCTTTTTAAAATTATTTCCTTTAGAGTGTGAATCACATCCACATAAGAAAGCCAAATATTTTATGATTTTAGGCCATTAGAATTATAAAATAATTTTTTTACGCCAATTTGAAAAAACCCATGCAATGACACCATTGGATGGTTTGTGGTTTTGATTAGTTTAAAGTGTAGGGTCTAAAACCTAAATAATAATTAATTCCCTCCCTTTTCTGAAATAAACCCACCAAATCTCCCACTTTATCTTAACTTAAAGCCTTTTTAGATCAACCAACCCCCCAAATATTCTCTATATAATCCTACCAAGGTGAACGAAGCTCCCATGAATTCTCTGTCAAGCCTCTCCCAAGCCTTTGGTATCACACTTCCATGTAAGGGACTTCTCCATTTCTCATATTTGTCAAAATTTCATTATGTTGTTATACTATTTTTATTTCAATTATAAATTTTGTTGTATGATTTCACAACTCCCCCATACATCCATATTTATGTTTGAATAATGTGATACCCCATTACCTCTCATTATTTCCTCCCATGTACACCTGTTACCATGCTAAAAGTCTGTAAGAAATTTCTATCTCCTCATTTCCATTCAAGAAATTCATTTATATTATGAATCCAAATTACATTACATATGTTGGGACATGTATCTATATGACCCCCTTACTGTCCATTTTATGTAAATTTGACGAGACCCCCCTTTATCTCTCATTAACAATTTCTATGAATTCTTATGTCACGCTGTTACGCTACCGAAATTGTACCACGATTTTACAAGCCAATTTTTTTTGTGTAGTGAATACCATGCCAATTTCTATATCAAAGGAATTCACCTTTATGAACATTTTTCTAATGATTACAGAGTTTCATGTATGAATTCCACATTCCTTTATCACGGAATAAATGATGATGTTGAATGATTCCATGTTTTATGATCAATGTGGCACACTTATGCATGAAATGAAATGATTAAGAAGGGTGCTCCCAGATATAACTCCAAAGCATTGGGTAGTTATTAGTACCACGATATGTCATGTGAAATGAGGTTTTACTCACTCTAATTCATGTGTAATGAGTTTTTACTCATGATCCTAGTGAAATGAGCCTTATCTCAAGATAATATAATGTTAAATGTTGTTTCCACATTTCCATGATATGATAATCATGTTATATCATGACTTTGTTTTCATCTTACTTTTACCCCATTGATATGAATATTTCATAACATTTATTGTATTATTTATGTTATGCCTTTTCTAACCCCTTAATGGGATTTATAGATCACCTTTTTCTTATGCATGTCCTCATTTTATCCCATGCAATGCTAAGTATGAGGGAATGTAATGGTCTTGTAAAGGAAGTTTTCAATAATGATACTGTGTTTCATGTTTTAAGGTGTTATGTAATGTTCCTAAGCCCCATAGACACTAGACCTCTCGATCGTTAATGTTGTATCAAGTGAATATTTTATTTATAAAATCATGTTTAAGTGTGTAATAATGATCATATTTGTTATAATTGGTATCAAAGGATATGTGTAGTTATGTTTGGGATTATGATTAAAAAACCTTAGTGAATTACATAGGGATAATAATATGTGTATCAAAACCATCCCTATGTTTTTTTGAGTACTGATTAAGTGGGTTTTTAATAAAATACATCCCTATCTATATATGAGCAGGTAGAGGCGGCTCTGGCACAAATTTACCTATGAGTGAAAACTACGACAAGGAGTTTCATTCTTGACCTAGGGTATCATAGTACATGACAATAGGCCTTGCTTCACTATTGGTTATGACCCTCCTGGTGGATATGCTTTTTTAAATTCACAAGCTTATTATGAACCATTATTAAAGGGAAAAAAATTCACTAAGAATATATGTTGGGAAGTAGATCAGGGATAACATAAATTGATGCCTATAAAATCATAAGTTAAGGAATTAAAAGTAATTTATAAGTTATCCATTTTTGTATTTTGATTACCCTTATTGTGTTACCCAGAACATTCCTTTTATTCAAGAAATGTTTTCCAATAGGAGGACTCAGACTAATAATTGATGTGAAGATTAATGTGATTATTGTTCTACTGTGATTCCCAATCCTATGGGAGTGGGAATCACGGAATTTGTCAGGATACACTCTCAGTTAAATCATGTTTTTAATAGAAGCATGGGTTAATAGGAATGTTAAACCCCCCTTAGAAATAAAAATTCACAATCAGGAGCTTCATGAGAGAAAGACATCAAACTTTTAATGGGTCATCTGATCCCTGAAACATTGAACAATGGATCAACTCCATTGAAATGATATTCTATATCCTTCAATGTTTCAAAAAAATATAAGGTTCTTATGGATACTTATCGTATAGAGGATGAATATAATCAATGGTGGAAATTGATTTCAAATAAAAAGCCAAAGGAGGATATAGAATCATTGGAATGGACAGATATCCCGAATATATTTTTCAATAATTTTTTTCCGTGCACCCTCTGACATAATCTTGAAAGGAATTCCTTGAACTCAAGAAAAAAAGACAACGAATCCATCAAAGAGTATGAGGAAAACATCAAAAGGCTTGAACAATATGCCACTAGTTTTTTTTTGTTACCCCCAAAATAAAAGTTGATATCTTCTTTGGTGGGCTAAAACCTATCGTACAGATATCCCCAACGATATGTGACTTCGAGATCTATAAGGAAATTTTCCGATGTACCCTAAAAGAGGAAATTGGGTTCGATAAATCTCAAGGGTATCATGGGGATATGAAGAGTATGTTGGTCTTCAACGCTAGCGGTCCAATGGATAAATCCAATTGTTTTGAAAATCCAGCACCCTACATTCCAAAGGTACAAAAAGAAGAAACCTATAAATTTCCTGAAGAGGATGAAGAAATGATTTAGGTGTTTAAGAGAAGGGCACATGGATATTAACATTCAGTAAGAAAAAACCATAGCTACGAAATAGGATAGGAACACTCCACTAGACCCTCAATGCGTTGTCCATTGCTTCAACTACAAAGAACCGTGGAACTTGGATAATCAGTTCTCTAAGCCAAGGGTTTTCAGAGGCAACAAAAAACCACCACTACAATAAGGTTAAGATTTTTTCCATCACTATCGCCGAAGTGAACTCAAACAAAAAAGTGCTGATAGGTACTCTAGTTTTTCATCCAAGAATATAGAACACACTTTTGGATTCTAGTTCTACACATTATTTTATATCCTGACGGTTTAGTGGAATAATATCAACACCACCAAATATCATGGAAGTAATGATTTCTGTGAGTACCAAAAATGGATAAATCATTGCATCCCATAAATATAACTCCCCCTGTCATAATTTTTGGATTGTATATCCTGGAGAACCTCATCATACACCGTCTAGTGAAATTTGATGCAATTCTTGGCATGGATTATCTTTCATTATATAGAGCCAACATAAACTGTCGTGAGAGGGAAATCACTCTCCATATGGAGAATTGACCCGTGATTTTGTAAAATTGCATGGAGGATGATGAATCTTCTTTAGCTCCATAATCTCAATCATGGATATTATCATCCTATCATCATGTATATCATTCTCATATGATTGAGTCCAAGGAAGTAACCATCCCTGAAGACATGCCTATTGTGAGGGAATTTGCTGAAGTGTTTCCTGAGGAATTTCTTGGTCTTCATCCTAGAAGAGATGTTAAATTATAAATTTATCTTATACCTGGGGAATTTCAAATATCCATGACTCCATATAGAATGGCTATTGTGGAGCATGAGTTGATTAATAATCATCTACAAGATAATATGGATAAAGGGTTTATATGGTCATGTGCTTCACCATGAGGTGCACTTGTCCTATTCATCAATAAAAAGTATGGGTCAAAGCACCTTTTCATTGATTATTGTGATCTCAACATAGTCATGACAACGAACAAGTATCCCCTACCCCAAATTGATAAATGTTTCTAACAACTCTGTGAAGAACAATACTTTTCTAAGTTGGATCTATGGTTGGGATATTACCAAGTAAGGCTGAAGAAGGAGGATATCACCAAGACTGTTTTTCGTTCATGGTATGGGGACAATGAATTCATAGTAATACCTTTAGGACTCACTAATTCTCCAAAAAATTTCATGGAAATGATTAATATAGTATGTATATATTACCATTACAAATTTGGGTTAGTCATTATAGATGATATTATAATATACTCCAATACCAAGGAGGAGAATGAGGAACATCTATGAATTGTACTAGAGACGTTGTGAAAGGATAATCTTGATGAAAAGTAAAACAAGTGTGAGTTATAGTTTAAGGAGGTCTCATTATTGGGTCATATAATCACAAGAAATGAGATATCATTTGACCCCTTGAATACTACTATAATAGAGTGATGGCCAAGGCCATCATTGGTAACAGATATCCATAGCTTCTTAGGTTTATCTGGATAATATCACCGATTTCTGAGAAATTCATAAGGATTTTCAAACCCTATAACCAAGTTAACTCGGAACGGAGTAATGTTTTATTAGATTGATGAATGTGAATAATGATTCAAGGATTTGAAAAGATGTTATCACTATGTCCATGCTCACACTACCCACATGTAGAGAATATTTGGTGGTATTTAGTGATGCTTAAAAGAATGGCATGGAATGTGTATTGATAAAAAATGAAAAATTCATTTCTTTTGATTCAAGGAAGTTGAAATTTCATGAGTAGAACTATCTAATACATGATCTCGAGTTGTATTCTGTGATCTTTTCTTTAATAATTTGGAAACATTACAAATTTTTTTAGAAGTGTGAAATATATATGGAATACAAAATCCTCATGTATATATTAACACAGAAAGAGTTGAACATGTGCCGATAAAAATTGTTAGGGATGATCAAAGACAATGAATTCTAAATCTATTATCACCCTTAGAAAGAGAAAAATGTGGTAGAGTCTCTAAGTAGAAATAACCTAATAGTTCTATCATTGATGGAAATTGAAAAGTTTCCAATCCTATTTGATTTTATAAAGATGGACATGGGAATCATAAAGAATGTAACATAATCAATCCTTTCATAAATGATTTCTCAACTGTCTCCTTTGGAAAGGTTAAAGTATGCTCAAAAGGATGATGTGGGAATTCAGAAGAAATTTGAAACAATAAGAAAAATGGAAATCTTTGGAGTACAATGTCAATGATGGAGGGATTGTGAGATTTGGAAAAATACGATTTGTTCCATCTTGTATGAAGTTAAAGAATGTACTTTTTAGTGATTTACATAGTTTGAATTTCTCTGTTCACCCAGGAAACAAAAAGATGTATTGATATCTCTGAGAACATTATTGGTGGGATAAAATGAATAAGAAGATCCCTAATTATACATCAATGTACCTGGTATTTCAGCAAGTGAAGGCTGAAGGAAATATGTCTAAGGGGATGAGGAAACCATTACCCATACCTACATGGAAATAGGAAAACATCACCATGGAAATTTTCACCAGACATCTGATGACATCCAAAGGAAACAATGGTATCAGGTTTGTTGTGGATATTATTACAAAGACTTCACATTTCATTGAAATTCAAGAGGATTTCTCATTGGATCAACTAGCATGGATATACATCAGAGATGTGGTAAGGCTACATGAAGTACCGATATCGATTATATCTGATCGATATCCAAGATTAACCTCTATGTTCTTGAAGTGTCTCCAACATGTTCTAAGTACTGAGCTGGACTTCTATAAGGATTATTATCATCAAACTGATGGCTAATCTGAGAAGTCTTTCAAGACACTAGAGGAAATTTTGAGATCATTCTCAATGGATTTAAAAGATGGATTGGATCAACATGTTCCTCTAGTTGAGTTCTCTTACAACAATAGTTTCCAATAAAGAAACCAAAGATCTCCTTATGAATCCATATATGAGAAGTGGATCAGAACACTAGCATTTTGGGATGAATTTAGGGAGAGAAAACTCCTAGTTCCAGAAATGGATGATGAAATGGTGGATAATGTTAAGATCATCTAGCATCATATTAAATATACTTAGAGTCGGTAGAATATCTATGCTGATAATGGTCAATGAGACCTAGAGTTTTATGTTGGAGACATGGTATTCCATTGTATATCACCGAGGAAGAGAGTTATGAGATTTGGGACTAAGGGAAAGCGTACTCAAAGGTTCATCGACCCTTTTCATATCGTGGATTGCAACGTAGAAGTGGCCTATCGACTAACACTCCCACTAAACCTGTCTCATGTACATGATGTATTCCATGTATCACTCTTAAGGAAGTACATACCTGACCCATCACATGTACTAAATCCATAGGTGGTACAATTGGGGAATGAAATCTCCTCTGAAGAGAATCTGGTGAAGATATTAGATTTTAGGGGAAAGTTTCTATGAAATAACACAATTCCCCTCATGAAAGTGTTGTGGAGAAACCACAGGTTTGAAGAGGAAATGTGGGAACCAGAGGAAGTAATGAGGCAGTGTTATCCACATAATTTTTAGTGTGGGAAAAGAAAATTTCGAGGGTGAAATTTCTTAAGGGGAGAAGATTGTGATCACCCAAACTTTTGTTAATGACAATCCCTATTTATCTAATTAACTGTATTATTATGTAGAATGATCATATAAAACGTATTCACATACTTGGTTTTATGTTTTTGGATTTCTAAATACCATTAATAATTTTCACCATTGCAAATATAGTTGTTGAACAATGATCACATGATTAGTATAAATATAATGCTTTAACAAATCCATTTAACTCAGAAAAAGGAAGCGATGGCCTCATTAAATAGAATTTCTACGTATGAGGCCCATTTATTGGATATCAGAAAGGAGTTGGTGTCTTTGGGATTCTCTCTTGACCAACCCCAAGCCGAACATGAATATGTTAAACTCAACCGGAACCACCTACGGGAGAATTGGAAGTTTATAGAGATTACCACTCGAGCGATGATATTTGAGCCACCCCAAGAGTCTGTCACCATTGTGCACCCTACCCTAAGGTCTTATGCGGGTGTTTTAAGGGGTTATGTAACAATAACCTACCACTATGAATATATAAATTATTTTTCATAAAGAATACACCTTAATTTTATTATTGGTACTTTTTAAATAGTTTTAAAGCACAAATAGTATTTTTAGTTAATATTCAACTATGAAATCAATTTTGATGAATTAATGGATTTAGGAATTAAATTATATTTTAATTAAATAATATTATTTTATTAGTTATTATTAAATATAAATGATCTTATAATTTTTATGAATACAATTTTAATTTTTATTAAGGATTGAAAGATGTTTTGGTCAAAACCCATGAATTTTCGATAAATGGCAGTTTTTATTATAAAAGTGAAAATTTACATATTTAAAAAAATATTTAGATAAAATGAATATTAATTTTTTGAATTAGGATGTTGAAATTATCCAACGGTGAATTTTTCATAATATTATGAGACAGTTGGTTAATAGGGTAAAAATTAAAAACCATTTAATTATATAATGTGGTTTATAACATAATAATGACCGAATAGAAATGTAATAAAATAATATTAATGAGTTTTTCAGAAAATATATGTTTTACCATTAAAATAATGTTATTTAATAATACTTTTTATTTTACAATGCTTTAGTGGACCCTCCGTGACTTATAAAACATTTTATCTTTTTAAAATGATTTCTTTGAGAGTGTGACTCACCTCTACATAATAAGGCAAAATATTTTAAGATGTTCATCCATTGGAACTATAAATTTATGTTCTCCAATACCCTTTTTAAAAAAAATTGGGAAAAAATAATTGGATGGTTTATGTTTTTGATTAGTTTAATTTGTAGGGTCCAAAACTTAAACAATAACAAACTCCCTCCCTTCTTCTATATAAACCCACCCAACTCCAACTTCCTTTTCACTCAATTGCTTTGGGCCTTGAAAAACCCCTTCCCTATTCTATATATAATCCTCTCAATGTTTCCAAAGCTCCCAATAAGTATCTCTCAAGCCTCTGCCAAGAATTTGGGATCATACTTCCAAATAAGGTATTTCTTCCTTTCTCAATTTTGTCCAAATTTCAATATGTTGTTTTACCATTTTTAAATTTTAAATTTTGGGGTATGATTTAGAACCTCCCCCATACTACACTATTTATTTTTTAATGATTATATAACCCTTTCTCTTTCATTAATTCCTCCCATGTACACATGTTACCATTCTGAAATTCCATAAGGGATTTCTCTCTCCTCATTCACATTCACGAAATTATTTTGTATTATGAATCCAAATTGCATTACTTATGTTGGGAAATGTATCTATATCACCCAGTTACTATCCATTTAATTTACATATGATTAGAAACTCCTTTCTCTCTCATAAACTATTTTTATGAATTCTTATGTTATGTAGTTATGCTGTAGAAATTGCACCGCGATTTTCCAAGAAAAACTCATTTTTTACTGAATACCATTCCAATTTCTCTATCATGGGTATTCAAATTTACGTACATTTACCTATTGAGTATAGAGTTTCATGTATAAATTCCACATTATTTTATTGTGGAATAAATGATGATGTTGAATGATTCCATGTTGTATGATCCATGTGGCACACTTATTCATTAAATGAAATGATTAAGAAAGGTATGCCATAATAGTGCTCCAATGCATTAGGAAAAGGGTAGTATCATGATATGTCAAGTGAAATGAGGGTTTACTCATGAAAAATCAAGTTCAATGAGGGTTTACTCATGATCCACATTCAATGATCATTTTCTCATGCTAATATCATGTTAAATGATTTTTCTAGATTTCTATGTTATGATAATCATTATACATAATGTCTTTATGTTTATGTTTATTTTATGCCCCATTGATATGCCTATTTCCTAACATGTATTTTATTATTCATTTTATTCCTTATTTACTCCCTTACTGGGATTTTTATCCCACCATTTTCTTATTAATATCTTCAGTTTAGCCAATGAAATGCTAAGTACATGGGAATGTAGTGGTAATGTAAAGGAAGTTTTCAATAAAGATGTTGTGTTTCATGTTTTATGTCATTATATAATGTTCCTATGACCTAAAGACACTATACCTCTGGATATTCTATATTGTCTCAAGTTAATATTTTATGTAAAAAATCATGTTTATGTGTGTAATAAAGATCTGTATTTTTATATAAAATTGATAAAAATTAATTGGGGATTTTATACTAACACTTTTTTTGGGAGCATTAGACACTTGGGATCATTATTTCATGTTGGTTGTTGATTTAGTGTAAGCCTAGTGTCTCCCTTCGTCTCCTAAATCATCAGCCAATTGGAAACCCTTCTTAGTGGAACACAATATTTTATTAAGCATAATTTTCATCAAGATCCTCATCAAACCATATACTAATAATGTGTATTTCCCTTATTTTACAATCTAATTTTACCTTTAATATGATCATTTATCCTTCCCATTGTCTAGTTACTAACAGATATGAGGTGATTAACAATGGGGATACATTATAGATAAATTCCTTCATACCATATTAATGTTCTCTTGGGGAATTTACATTCAACGACTTCTAATATGGTCTAAAACCCATTCCTTCATCAACCAAATCAGTTGGGTAAAACCATAAATGATCAAATTATTATTATATTCTACATGAATCCATTTTTAGGTATCATTCAACAATGGTTCCAAGTAATATGCCCACAAACTACATTAAAAGATGTCATAGATGTATATATTTGGTACAATAATTTTTCTTGATAAATCATCTAAACAAGGAACACCATTGGTCCAATATGTGAAAAATTAAAAACTATAATAATTTCAATGGAAGAAAACCCTTAATCTAATTAATATTTTCCATTTCAAATAATTTTAAAATTTACAACATACATTGTTTAATGTCATTGAACCATATTATTATATATTTCTAATTTATGGATACATATAAATAAATTTTTATGATCCAAAACCAAATAATGCCACACCTCCGATTGGTTATGATCCATAAATTATTTCTTTTAACCATTTAAGTATTCTTTTATATTGGATAACTACTAAAATATATTTGGTATAATCCTAAATAGATACCAATATCTCAAAAATATTCCTTGTTTATAAGATAAAAACTCTATTATCCTTGTTCGTTAAAAGATAGTAATGCCTAAAATTCTCATTTTTGATGAGATAAAAAACATTAAAAAATATCAGTGATAATCCAGAAAACCCTTAAATCCTTATTGGTCAAAATATAGAGAGTCCTTAAATATAATAGTGGTTAGATAAAATAGCAATAAATATTCATGGTTAATAATCTAGTTAATCCATAAGCCCTTCTTGTAATGATCTACAAAAAACCTCACATAGTTTTTTTGGTAAAAGACTGTGAATCGTTAAAATATATTATTGTTGACCAATATAAACCATATATCATTATTATTAACAATCCAGTGAATCCTTAAAATATAATTGTGATGAAAATGTAAACTCTTGAATTTTATTTTTTTGAAGATATAGAGATTCCTTATGCTCAATAAGTGAGGACGCATGGACCCCTAAAAAATACATTAATAAAGAGCCCGTGAATCCTTCAAATATGGAAATGATGAACTAGTTTACCCTAAAACCCTTATTAGTGATCAGAAAGGGAGTCCTTAAAATTTCTTATTTCTGGGTCAAGAAATCATTAAATCTTTATTGGTTACATTCCCATAAGACCTTAATCCTCACTAGTGAAGTTCTACTCATCCATTAAATTATCATTAAGGATGAGCCATAAAATCATTGAAATCTAAAGGTGATAGTCCATCAAACCCAAAAAACCACATTTCTGATGAGCTATCGAATCCTTAAAATATATAGTTTATGATCTTATAAAACCTTAAATACATTTTAGTGATGATCTTATTACTCTTTGACATACTATAGTGAAAATAAAATGATTCCTAAAGCCTTCCATCATTGTTTCAGTAATTCCTCAAATCCCAAATTTGATGAGACACTGGGTTAAAATTTTCAATTTTGGTGGTCAATTAAACCCACATATCTCTATTCATGATGAGAATACATGGAGAACTCGTTCACACGTGCTATGACAACGTTATTTTCTAAAGTGTCCATCTATATGGATTTAAAATATATTGTAATCATATTAATATTCAACCTTATGAGATGAGAATAAGATACACTATTCTATGAGCACGTGATGATATATCTTAATTATAGAATATGATAAACGAATTCATAAATCACCCCCTTTAATAATAGGTGTTCCCCTCACAAAAATAAAAATAGATATAAAATAAGTCAATATATTATCGAGAAGAATTTAAAACACATATAACTAAATAAATAAGAGAGTTATAGACTAGTCAATAATCTCATTAGAAAGATTATTCCAACTTCCATCACCTAAATTTAAATGTGCATAACTTGATAAAGAAACTAACATAATAATAAAAACAAACCACTAAAAATAATCACAATACACCACTACTGAATATATTAAAAAAAATTATTAAAAAATAAATACATAAAATAAATTTAAGATAGAATAAAAATTGTAAAATCAAAAATATAAATAAATAAACATATAAAAACCTCCCATAAATAAATTAGAATGAAATTTTAGATATTGAAATTTTATAGGGGAATGATATCGACATCTTCATTAATATTAATTTTATATGATTTTATCACAATGTTTAATGGATGCATCATGAGTGTAGTTTCAAGCATTGTTTTCCTTGAAATCATGGTTATAGACAAACAAATTTGTTGTCCCACATGTGTCCAAAACCCAACTAGGCCACATTTTGAAAACGATTATAGTAACTTAGAATTTTTAAATATTTATAGCATAGAACATAAAAATCATATATTCTTTAATAATGAACATAAATATGACCTCATCACCTTTTTTTATTGGGTTTTCATGGATTTTTTTTATATGAATAAAGTGTTGTTTTTAAAAATTATATATATATATATGTATATATATATTCTAAACACCATACTAAATATTTATTTAATATATAAAATGATAACTCATACCTTGTTGAATATACCCATAAACATAAAAAATTGGACATTGTGATTAATTGTTTATTTAATTTTGACAGAGTAACATTTTTCCAAAAAAGTTCCTCCTTTAATTATTTTAATTTTTTTATAATCCTATTTTAATTATCAGAATTATGATTGTTTTAATATGAAACCACCACTACCATGGGGAAGCACAATAAAACTGATAACTTGTTTAATAAGTTTTACCCAATCATTTTACCATGTTAGTGGGAAACAAAAATAATAATGAAAATAGTAAAATATTATGTATATTATAATTTAAGTGGAATATCAATGAAATTATCTTAATTTATTAGAATAAAAAATTTCATTAATTTTTGTACACCGACGTATTGATTAACTAAGAATAAAAAATTTCAAGAAAATATATTCAATCATAAATATATTAATACATATATATAATTAAAAAATGATCAATGTGTAATGGAAAAATTAAATATGATAATATTTTTATACGAAAAATGATTCATACATTTAAATAAATGATTGTTGAAAGTGCATTAAAAAATAAAAATTTGAATGTAAAAAAATTTTATTAGAAAAATTAATAGTGTATTAAATTAATGATTCACATCATGATGTAAAATTTACAAAAATATTTTATATTAAAAATGTTACATCAATAGATGTTAAAATTATACTCTTAATAGTTAATTTACATGATGTTGTTATATAATATTATAATTATTGAAAATTAATATATAATTGAAAAAAATAATAAACAATATTTAAATAAAAAAATTATGTTTAAAAATGTCATACAAAATTAAATAACAACAATTAAAATTTAAATTATTAACATTTAAAGTGTATAATATATAACATAGGAAAAAAAGATACATTTTAATAATTATATAAATTTGACTAATTAAAAAATAATTAAATAATTTTTATAAATCTAAATTATTATCAACAACAAAATAAATGATACATGAAAATTAAAATATATATGATTAGAATAAAAATTAATTTAGAATAGTTGAGTAATATCATTTAACTGTTTGAATAACATTGAGAAAATGGGGGAAACTACAATCCAAACAAAAAAAAGTCTTAATTTTATACAATAGTGAAGTGGAAACCTAAAAACAAAAACCATCTATAAATTAATGACAAAAATATCCACTCAATTGGAACCCATGTTTATGCATTTTTATCATCTACACATCCATTTTTTAACATTTGGAGGAACATAGAATAAAAATATATATCCTTATACCTCCATTATTAAAAAATCATAGGAATAATAATTTGATATAAATATTATATCATTTTTATTATTTATATATGGAATGGGAGATTGATCGATAAAATCATTCATTTATAGTTATACACAATTTTCCAACATGTTATAATTCCAATCCCGATAACCTAAGAATTAAGAAAATATTATGAAGCCTTATATCAAAATAATCAATGATAGTAGGGTAATGATGTTTGAGATCATGGTATAAGATAATAATAAAAATAAATTTGTATTATATCTACATAAATTATATGTTTCTCATAATTAAATTAATTTATATGATGAATAATTTTTTGAGAGTTTAAGATAAAGGAAATTTATTTGTTCTATTTATAAAATAACATTAAATATGAATCTTGAATACATTCTATAAGTTCAAAAAAATATTAATGGTAAAATAAAAACATGTAAATAAATATAATGTAACATTTAACTATTCATCATTATGGTTTATCTATAAATTAAAATTATATAAAGAAGGAAAAATAGGCTGCAATATGATAGGAACTTGAAAGATAAATTGGGGGATTATAAGAATGATTTTTTGAAAAGCTTGGAAGGATATATATTATAAATTATAATATAATTGTTGTAGTAGAACATATATTGACAGTGTACCTTATAAATTTGTTAGCATAGGAATTACGGGAATTAATTATTTTTTCATTGGGGATACTTTTTTATGTTCCATAAAATAACATATAAAAGTCTCAATTTTTTGATTAGTTAGGTACATGTGAAATTATTATTTATTATTCTCAATTTCATTTAAAAATAATTTTATATTTTCACATTAAAAAATCTGTATTATTATCATGATTATCTAATTTGATTTATTTTTGTAATTATATGATATTTCAAATATAAATATTTCTATTCCATTCATTTATTTATATTTATATTTAATATCTTGATATTTTTAGAAATTATTATAGCATGTTAGGAAACAAGAGGGTATTTTTATGTTTCAAAAGAAATACTTGTTTTATAAAAAATATATAAATGTTAACATATTATGAGTTTAAAATTTAAAATGTAATCATTTCATAAGTTTATATAAATTTTGATTAAATTAATTTTATAGTTTAATAATCATTTGAATAGTTTTTGGAAAATATTTTGTTAAAACATTTGTAAATAACAAGACATGACAGTTTATGGTAAATGTGGTGTATAATCATAATTTATTTTAAAATAATTATTGAAAAATATTATTAATGATATTTTCATTCTAATTTATGTTTTATAATTCTTTAATGGATTTATTTTGAAGGTAAATATTTGAATTGAAAGTGGTTATATGTTGAGTGATATATTGGAATTCTAATTCCTTCTAAAATAAGAGTTTTAATTCAAATCAAATTCTATTACAAGTAATTTTATATATAAATATAATATATTAGAAAAAAAGAAATATATGGATATTTCTATAATTTTTTATAAATAAATCAATATTTTTAACAAAATTAATATCCAAATATCATTTTATTAGAGGTTATTTAATAATGTTTATTTCATCATAAAAATTATAGTTCATGTTTGAATTGAAAATTTTAAAATTTTAATTAATATGTGTATAAAAACTTATATATCACTTAATAATGTTATATAATGTGTTATAATATTTAATTAAAAAATAATTGTCAAATTTTAAAAATTTATATTTTGGTTTTTTATAATAAGTAAAATATCTGAACACTTTTTAATAATAGGATTTTAAGTTTAAATAAAATTTTCTATTTTCTATTTTATATTTATGTAAATTTATGTGGAACACTATATAAACCAATTTAATTAGTAATTTATGTAAAAATATATAAAATTTAATTTAAAAATTATATAATCAGAATAAACTATTTTTTATTATAATATAATTGTGTATGTATTCATGTAATGTTGACATAGTGTTTAGGTATCATATTAAAAGCCATCAATTTTTTTTGTTATATGTACGATAAAGAAGGAATATGAATATACCAAAATACAAAGACCAATATATATATTTAAAATTTTTGTTGATATTATGAGATAAATTATCTAATTTTATACGTATTTTTATCTCATATTACATGAAACACCGATAAAATATTTATATATGTTGTTTTTTTATTAAAAATGAGTTATATATTTTAAAAAAATTATATAAATTTCATTGGGTAATATGTGGATATGAAATGTTTTAATATATCATTCATTATCCATTTTTGATCTACCTTCAACTTAAATATTAAATTTTTAACATATATGGAATGAATATGATTGAAAATGTCACCAAACAATATCAATAAAAGGGGTCTCATTCTACGCTTTCCAAAAACAGAGCTAAAGGTAGATTTTATATCCCTATTATACCAAGACTACATATTTTATTATTATTAAATTCGTATCATAGCCTTTGGTAGTATGACTTATTCTCAATGATTTTATTACAAAGGAAATCCTTATGGGATGATTTTACTCTTCAAAGTAAGAATCATGTTTTTCATTGTTTATTTTCATAATATTAGTTTTCTTCCTCTTTGAGAATAAAATTTAAAACATTAATATAATTTAATTAATATAATTATACTTATGTAATATAATTATAATAAATATATATTTATGGTTTTATAATTATTTCTTCTTTTTAATATACCCATGTTTCGGTAAATTCAACCACCTAAACGAACAACTTGGCTTTATGTTCTTAATAATTTTTATGGTTATTAAAAAATGAATATTTGATACTAATGATATATAATTTTAATTATTTTAATAGTATGGTTATGGAATGGAGATTTTAAATTGAATAATCATATTATAGTAACAGTTTATTATTATAGTTACCCAAAATGTAAAAGATATAGATTTATTCATTAAAAATCATACTCATAACTCCAATTGAATAATCTTGTTAACTAATAAATAATTATAAAATAATTATAGAATTAAAATTAACATTATAAGTATTATTAACTCTAGAATAAGAAACAATTATCGAAATTATCATGTCAAAACTTGAATAATACTATGAGGAGTCTGAACATTAGATGAATGAGAAAAATATCTCTAACCAATAAATTATTAAAAAAATTATATAATTAAATCATAATAAATTAATTTCATAAATATCTTAAATCAAGGATTAATAAACTTAATTTGACAATATAGTTATTTACACCATATTCGATCACGTAATACGACAAGGAAATAGGTTATTCTCTTGATCTCTATTATTATTTGAAATTTACTCTATTTTGGACAATACATTTTTATTCCATTTACTAGTTAACCATGTTATATCATGGTATTTTAACACAATTTTCAATTGATTATGTCTTATATATGATGCTGGTTTTGGAATAATTTCACTCTATTCACTTACATTTATCACTTAGTCACATTCAATAATTTTTTCTTTTATTTTCATTTTATGGATTCCTGTTGAAGTTTTATTATGTCGTGTTTTCAAAATACTTATTATTATCTTTCTAATTATATTATATTCTATTTAATCACACATTACATATTATAATAAATATAATTTTGGATATATGACTCTATAAATTTATATACCAATTTCTTATCTCCCTTTTACTGCGTTTTCGTCTCTATTAATTCCATTATATTAAATAACGTTCTTGTTGAACTACTATATATACTCATATATACTATATTTTCCACTCTACATGGAATTGTTAAACCCATTTTAGAATATTCATTAGGGATAACATTTATTTGTTACCTTATTGTTTGGAATGGAATCTCTAATGTGTTTTATTCATATTGTAGATATTAGAAATTTCTAATGATGATGGGTTTGATCAGGATATAATCCCAAAATATAGTGGATAATTATTTATTCTATGGTGATGTGATATTGAAAAAAACTTATAAAATTATTCCATTACATGTTATTAGAATTAATTAGTTATGTTATTTCATTATATGTTATAACAAGTTAATATGGGCTATATGAATATGAGGTTACAATAAAAAATAACAAATTTTCAATCATTGTTTTTCATTTTTTAGTACTCTTTGTGATACTATTATATTTCCCACAATAAGAGTAATGTAGTTTATTTATTGATTGAATATAATTTAATTACATTATATGAATCCAATGTATCTTATTATACAATTGATTCTTTATCAAGGGTTTTCTAGTGTTTTGAGTCCTGATGAATTTATTACCTTTTATATACCCATTCCAATTCTTTATATTCCTTACCTTTTATTTATAATTATTTCAACTAGGGTTAAATAAGGATAGGAAATATATCATTAAAAAATTCAAGTTATAGTGATTTTTCTTGAATGAAGGAAGTGTGTAATTTAGATATCATGGTTTTCACAGAAAATTTCATGACTTGTTAGAAAAATATATGATTTTTTATATAAGAGATTTCATAACATGATACAATAATATAATGAAGGACCTATTTAATTTATTTGATTTAATATTTATTGAAAATAATTTAATTATTGTATTGTTTTATTAACTCCATTACACATACAATACAAGGTGATGGTTGATATTATTAGTAGTGGTGTTCATTGGGAGAATGGTGTATTCAGGGTGAAACATGTCAGGTTGATGAAGTTATTAATTTGGAGCATAAATAATGGTTGGTATTAGATAGACTAATATTCCTTGTTTATCATTTGGTCAAATTGTCAATTTAGATGGTGTCAACACCTTCCTTTGTAACCCATTTATTGTAGCTTACACCTACACTTGGAATTTCTTATTTTTTAAGGAGATAAAAGTATGCTAGTTTGGAATGAAAATAATTTATATAATATAAATGATAGATTATGGAAGAGGTAAAGTGGAGGATGTTCAATAGATACTATTTTAGAGGGGGTCTTAGGGGGACCGACATGGAAGGGACTATAATTTAGGGGAAATTTGGTGGAGTGGGGGAATTTGAGTTGAAGTGGTAGGGGAATCATTGGGATGTGTATGATCACACCAAAAACTATCACATATTTTAAATATATCCTATTTTTATTTATAATGTATTTATGTTTTATATCCTATAATTTAATCCTTTTATGTTCATGTTGTATTTTTTTCATTCATCTTTTAACAAGAGTTTGAAATGGGGAACTTCACTTTTATTAAATTAGGCATGGAAGGAAAGTGGTGCATAATCTTAACATTACATTCATTACACAAATAAAAATTAAAAAAGTAATTTTTTAGATTCCATATTATTTGGGATTCATTTTATTCAATTGGAAAATGTATAAAATCCCAATATATTGGTTCGAAATGAAGTTTGTAAGTTGGAAAAATTTATATGGTTGAAAATGACCCAAAATCTTGTAAATGGATCTTAATTAGGATAAAAAATAAAATTTTAATATTCTATTGGACAATTAAATATAAATCAAATGATCATATCCTTATAAAATATAATGTCAAGTTTCTCTCATTAATTTGTTCTTTAAATGAGTTAAATTTAAGGGAACTAACACATAAAAACTGTAAACTTTTCCACATTTAAATTGATTTTATTTTAATTTTAAAATTTAATAATATTCTCCAAATGAAACATAATACACTCCAAAAAATATATTGAAACCAATGGAAACATCATGGTTGATTTATTTTTCTCTATTAAGTAATTTTATTCCTTACTTATGTTGGTATCCCAAAATGAATGAAGAGAATCCCTACGAGTCATGGATGTTGGTTGAAGGGGTCATATACTGCATCAATAACTTTATGAGGTGTTGGGAATGATATATAAGCACCATAAAACCCCTCCCATCACAAGACCTTTTCCAACAGGGTATGGTAGTGAGCCACTATGGGAAGTAGTAAGCCCTACATAAGAAAAAATATTTGCGGTAGTAAACCAAATCTGAAAATATTGTGATGCAGGGTACTACATCCCCAATGTAGATCCAAAAATTGGTATTATAGTGGGTAAGAAATCCTCTGATTTAATGTTAAATCAATTTGGAAGATTTTGGGAATCCCAAAATGAATGCTATTTAGCCCTACCAACCATGGTTGCTAGGTGAAGGATTCATTTCCCATATCAATGGATGGAGAGGTGTTGGACATGATATAAAAGCCCCATCCATCCCCCTCCCATCACAATGCGTTTTAATATAGGGATGGAAGTGAGATACTCTGGGGTAGTGTGACATTATGAAGAACAAACTCATGAGGTCATAAACCAAAGCAGACAATATTGAGATGTATTTTCCTATAATAACCAATGTAGTTCTTAAAAACATTATAATGTAGTTAGAAAATATTTTTTGTTCAATTTAGTGCGTATATATTATTATTTTCATAAGAATTTTTTTAACTCATTGAGTTATAGATTGGTTCTACAGGTTTATTGTTATGTTGTTCTACATTTTTTTATTTTCCTTAAAAAAATTCCACCGTGTACTAAAATAAGAATCAAAGGAAAAAAATGCTTATGTTTTCATTCATAAATGAAATTTTGTGATGAATATTGTTTTTTGATTTCAAATCAAACCCAATCATTATCCTCAGTGTTCTTATGGGTTTCAACTATAAATTAAATCAAAAGGATATGACTCATGATAATTCCTGACTTAGTGTGAGTAAATTTTAAATTAATACACTAGTCAAGAAAAAATAATTATTTCATCATGTGTTTCCATAATGAGATTGGATTAAAAATTTATATGAAAATCTTTCAATTCCTTATGGTATTAATTGAATAAATACATGTTTCTAATCCAGTTATTTTAATTCTACTTTAATTAACTCACATTTTTTACAAGGTTCAATCGGTATAAGTCAATGAATCTACGGTCCATCCTAAACCACTTTAGAGTGATTATAGTTGATCTTCAATGCACACTTACTACTTCATTATACAAATTATATAAAAAATTTCATATTCTAATTTTATTTGGGAGGAAAAGACTATAAAATTTTATTGTCATTACTAAGAAAATATGAATTATTTTGTTTTATTATTATTTAATTTTTAATTTTTAGTTTTTCTATACTGATATTTTATGCATTTTTTCACATTTTACAATTTCATTGTTTCTCGTTTTCATTTTTATATTTTTTGTTTTTTTGATTTTTTAAGGGAATTTCATATTGGAAATTCTTATCATTTCAATGGACTATTCAAATATTTATATATAAAATTATCAGATCAAATTGAATTAAATTATATAAAATTAAAATAATCAAATACAACTCATAATAAAATGATAAAATAAATTTTTAATGATATAAAAAAATATATTTATAGAGACATATAAAAATGGGGGAGTAATTTAATTATTTCCATCGATATTTAATGAAGAACTGTGTATATGATTTAATATATACACCTAAACCCATCTAAGAAGTAATTTCAAATTTAAAATTTTTTTAAAAAATTATTTTTTTGGAGCCATTCCCAAACAACCCTCAATCATTTATGGAGTAAGAAGAGTTATCACACTATTTTCCATTGATTCATAAACATGTGGATAATAAATAAAAATTACATCTGATATTCAATACAAACATTATCAAATACACCTAGGAAGTGGAATATCAACTTAAAACCCCTTATGTACCATATATTTTAATAATAATTCCTGGGGAATGTAAGGAAGATCATGATATCTTTGTTGAACATATGGAAAGAGTAAAACATTCTTTACAATCCATTTCAATTCATTCTTCACCTCTTGAATTTTCCTATCAACACTCTTGGTGTTTTTATTTCATTTATTTTATCAACTTTTAGATCATGATAGTGACGATAAAGAGGAAGAGACTACCATAGAGGAGGTGGTGATTTTTTAATATATTATGGAATTTATAGTGAATAAATTCGCAACTATGTACTGTCATTTTGTGGTCTTATAATTGGATACATACATGAATCAACCCATAAGGGAATCTCTTGGTATGGAAGTAAGTATATTGTGCCACCCAAAGCCCCCATTTAATTGGATATGGGCTAATGACTACCACCAACTAGGCATATGGTACAATAAAGGAGGATGCAACCTATATCATTATAGAACAGTTCTATAACTATAGTGAACAAAATAACATGAAACTATAGTTCAATATATATAAACAATATAGCTATATATAATATATAAAAATGACATAAAATAGAAGAATAAAACCACATAGGAAAATACTAATGGAATAGTGAATCAGATAAGGAACTAAATATGATAGATTTATTACCCAAATAAAGAACCACCTCACTATGTATACTCTTAGATGAATCTGCAGTCAAAATAGTCACCACCACGATCACAATATACCATGCTCCATTATGTGTGACAATGTCTCACCAAGAATCAGTTCTAAATAATAAATTATGGGTTCAAATATGGAGAAGCCTATTTTTATCATTGTTAAATCCAAAATGAAACAATGTATTTGAAAAAAACACCCATATTAGGGTGAATATAAATATATATAGTTTGTATCCCACAAACCACAAACAAAGGGAAAGAAAAAGGTTATCATAAACATCATCACATGGACGGTTCTAGGGGAATAAACAAGAAATATATAGATATCATTGACTAGTATAAGTCATAGGGATACATGTAAGTCTTTTAATCCTTACTAAATTCCATAAATGTCATGATTTATGAGGATATTGGGATGCTCATACACCCAATAATACCCGAATCACTAAAATCGATAGCCCAGTGGCACAACAGACATCAAAATAAAATATGTTGTTCCTATGGAATAAGATTTCTCAAAGTTTATAATATAACCATAATATATTCTGCATGAAAACAATATTTTATAAATGGGAACCCACCCCTTTCTTAATCATGAATTGAAGTTTCAATACTACCACACCATACAATCATCATCACCATGTCACTATTCTAGATCCCTATAAAAAAATTCACATCCTGACCAAGAATTGATTTTGGCCAAGGGGTATTAATCCCAATTATCATAACTAACCACCCAAAAGGAGACCCTTGTCACCTCTCTAGAATAGTAGTGGAAGAACCATACCTCTTCCAGGGATTAATATTAGTTGAGTGGGTAATTGATCTATGGGGAAGATGAATGCCCCATCAAAGATATTAAATAGGAAGAAACTAACTCCACATATACATGACACATATAAAATTTCCCATTACGATTGGGTACTATCCATTTAAAATATATATTTTACCAAATTATGTGTGTATTAGATCTTATTTAGTGGTTCTAGAATCGGGTATTGGGTGTTTGGATTATTTGGAAAGTAAAGTGGAAAAAATCCACGTTTTCATACGTGCATTAGAGAACCAATCTCATTTGGTATGATTTTATTTCCTATAGTAAATGCATTAGAAATCTATTTGAGGTCCACTAGATAGATGGTGGGTGTTTTAGTGGTGTAATCTCAATGTAGGCCACCACTGTCTAGTAGGAGGTGGCCATCAAGTAGTAGGAGGAATTGATATGGATCAGATTAATTAATGGTTTACTAGTATTGTATTCCCCTAAAAACTATTTTCACAAATATTATAAAACCCTTCAACCATAATTACTCTTTAAGTCATCATAGTGCTTTTTGAATACTTCTTAGTCTTGGATAATCATCATTTCCTGTTGAATTGATCTTCAATTGATAAGTTGTTCCTCCATGGGTATGGTTATTAAAATTCCTTATCATTCCTCCATTTATATTGGAATTAGAACTGGTTAAATACTATATTATTTGAAACTAATCATCATGTTATGATCAATCAAGATACAATATAGATTTATCATGTATTTAGATCTTGGAGTCTTGATCTGTTGTTGATTTTGGGGTGGTCTATCTGACCTTTAATTTATGTGATGATCTATCCCCTGTGAATACCATATTCTTATGGAAACTTTTTTATAAGAGGTAATAATTTATTTTTATTTCTCCTATAGATGTATCTAGAATTTATTTTCAATTTGGTTTGTGTATACCATTGTGGATTGCATGTGACCCATGATTTAGTGATGTTTTTATGTATCTAACCTATATTTGGGGAAACTTGTTTGACATAAGTTTTATAAATATTTTTCTAAATTATTCTTACTAGGATTAATTATGTTTGATATGTGTTTGTAAATGTTTTTTGATAAAAAATGGGTTTCCCAATTATCAGTAAAGGAAATTTTTTTTTCAAAGCATTATGGAATGGTTATTGAAATTGGTTTTAAAGGAATGATTTTGATGAAAAAGGTTTTTTCATAAAATGTTACGAAAAGTAATTGTCCCTTGAAAATAGAAATTAGTTTGAAATATGTTTCACATGGTATCCTTGTGTACCATGGAGGAGTTGTATTACTGGGCCCGATGCTTATTTCTATAGGGGGTACACTCATTATGAGTTCCTCTATTATATTTCCAACGTATCGTAAGGACAATATCATTTGACATTACTAGGGTTCCTAAATGGGGGTGTTACTATATTTTATAGGACATGTGTCTTATGGAATTTTTAACTTTACTACTCATGATTGATTACCAAGTT
This sequence comes from Viscum album, assembly GCA_963277665.1. Lineage (NCBI taxonomy): Eukaryota > Viridiplantae > Streptophyta > Magnoliopsida > Santalales > Viscaceae > Viscum > Viscum album. Next base: position 563,175,042 of record OY728153.1, on the reverse strand, counting down.
ACAAGTGGCCTAGATAACCCAAACCTATGTTATCTAAGGGCTGATATTCATTATTCTGTTCCATTACATTTTTCTTATTCAATGTGATATATGATTCTTTTTATTATTAAAGATTTTTTTAAAATTTCATTTCTACTATATTAAATACCTTTTTTTATAAACTATGACAGGGGAATTATTTTCCCCTAAAAATGATTTATATTTGAAAACTTCCTTATCAGTCCATTCTTTCATATCTTGATCAATTTTTGAATTTTGGAAACATGATTGTTATGTAAAACTAGGATAGGACCCATCTAAACATGTTTATCTCACACCATTCACACTCCATTAGGGATGTGTAGACAATTTTTTTCTGATGCATGAAAGGGAAGGAAAACATAATGAGGAGGTGATGTTTATATCAACTGGGCATGGGTGTTTAGTAATGAGATACTGAGATGAAACACATATATTACAAGAAATTGTTTTTTTCAATCTAGTATCTGTTATTGGTTTTTCTAGACATGTACCTGGATTTTGACATGCTACAATGGCTTTATCACAACCATTTTTATTATATTTGATTATTAAATAATTTTTTCTTGTCATATTTCATTGTATGTAAGTCATGTATCTTCTCTCATGTTTGTTAAAATATATCAATCTAGACATTTTCAGATTCTCATGTACCATTAATAATACCATGTGGATTAGGAACACCGTTTAGTTATTTTCATGATCCTAGTAAAGTTGTGATAATTTTATATCAACTCCCAGGTTCGTCTTGGTCAATGGATGTTAGTTGATATGATATAGGATTTTTGGGACATGTTGGTTATGTTTTGAGAATTTTTCATTCAGAATCCCATTATAATTATCCTTAAACCACCATGAGATATTGGAATGTGTGTATCATCTATTGGATTTTGTTCTAAAAACTAATTTATGCTTATGTTATTTTGAGTTTAACAGATATTGATTCATTATTAGATCATATAATTCTATTTAATGACTATAGTAACATGTATATATGATGTATTCCATGTATTTATCAACAGAAATCGGTGGATTATTCTCCTCAAGTGAACTCTTTTCTTGATCAAAATATTTTGGATGAAACCTTAATGACATTTTATGTTCTATACCAGAATGTAAAACTTATTCAGAACCTATATATTGAGGTTCAAACAAGATATTTAGGATAAAAAATTAAAATCAAGAGTTTAATTCAAGAATCCCCCATATTTTAACGGTATCAATAAACATTATGAGGCGTATAAATGGATAGAAATGATTATTTAGGTATTTGTCTTCATAGACACACGGGAAAATTTTAAGATGAATCAGACAACATTTAAGCATTAGGGACCTAAAAAAACATGTTGGGACACTATGGTTATTGTGAATAATCATATGGGATTGGAGTGGAATTAGTTTAAGATCATTTAAATTTATCAATTATTCCAATAATTTATGATGATTGAAAATTATCTGGATTTCCTATATTTTAATCAAGGATGGTGTTTAATGATTTAGTACACCAAACATGTTTTTGAGTGGGTTAATTTTTCTACATAGGTTGTGATGAATGATGAATTGAAGGATCAAAAATAAATTCAAGGATTTGAATATATATTTGATCTCTTGTTTATTTGATGAATCCCCCAACATATGTTTAAGTTTTAGATAAATAAATGTTGTCATTGATTCATATGGAAGGGAAGATATGTTTGTTTGGATCATTCCTTCCACCCAGTGGTAGTTCCGGAAGAGTCTATATATAGAATAGTAAGTGGAATGATAATAAAAGGGTGTAGTGGGTAGTTATCCGAAGAAATTTTTTTCATCTACATCAGAAATGTTTAGCATTGTACCCTTTACTGGATACCCATGTGGGATGGTAGGGAACACCAAACAGACTTCCCCAACACCGGAAAAGAAATTCATTGCATATGTCCATCCAATCCATCTATATTTATTCTTCTAATATCATTATATACCTCATTATAGTTTGGTATCTTCATCCCCAAAGGCCACTATAGATCATTCAAAATATATAAACTCAATAGTTCTCTAGAGACATGACTCCCAAGTAATGGAATTTCATATAGTAAAGATGATTATGGATGAAGTTTTTTTGTCCTATGTATAGTTATAGGTACAATTTTTTCATAATCCCATATATAAACTTCTATTATTGATATAGATTACTCACATCCTTTCATATATTCTCATTTCAAGGATATATTTAAATGTATAATGGGGATCATTTCCATTTTTATAGAGCTAGAATTTCTCTTGGGATGTGGAAGTAGTATAGGATTCATTTTTCTTTATGTTCTTGTTTGATAGATGATTTTGAGTTGTTATAGGACATTAAAATTCTTGATCTGGATCTTTTCAATGTTATCATTAGAATGGTTTGGTTTTTTTCTCAACAAGCCCAAATTGATTGTTATAATTTTAATGTATTTTTCCTTATTACTGATTGGGTATCCTAGGCATTCCAATTATGGTGAGACCCTTGGATTGGTCATATAGGACCCTCTCACCCAAAGCATAGGAGCATTTTATGAGCCGATTTATTTATTATATAATGTTGAAATTTATTTATTTTTTCATGACGTACCATGGTTTTCCCATACAGCTTCTTTAGTATTCTTCCAAATATAGAGGTAGAGTTATTCATTGATATGATGTATAATATTGATTCAATTTATATAACATCTTATCAAATGGAACCTACTGAGTTGAAATATGTCATGATTTTATTTGATGAATAATTAGATAATGGATTTTTCCACACGTGTATTTCAGTATTGGTACAACCTGTTCTTTTTTAATGAAAACTAATGGTTCCTTACATCTCTATGTATACTATTAAATATAATCCTGGTGACATTTCTGGATAAATATAATTCCCTCTACATGGTTGACCTATTTGATCAATTATAGGTTAAATTTGGTATTTTAAAATAAATCATCAGTTTTGTTATCATTAGTTCAACGTTAAAGAATAAAATTTCTAGAAGACCATGTCTGGAATAGGTACCACAACTAAAATTGTCTTAGGATGAATTTTGGACAAACTAATTCTCTTTTACTGTTTATGTATTTAATTAACCAAATAATCCACCATTATGTCGATATGAATATTGGTGTATTTGTTTATGGCATCCTGGTTTATTTGATATAACTATGTCAGCGTGAGCACTATCAAAATTTGTCTTTGGGAATCTTGGGCAGTCACATCCAATAAGCGAGGTTACCAAAATAATTTTTTTGATCTCGTAGGTGATTTTCTTGTGGAACATGATTTTAGAATATATTCTATCAATTGATCCTAAAAAATGTGAAGGTTTCCCTTTCTAGGGAATATCCACTTAATATATTTAAGATAAATAGATTCCTTTCCCTTTATGGTTATTTTTAGTGGTTAATGAAATATTTATCTATTTTTGGATCACCATTTTATTATCTCACCAAGAAACTGGTGAAATTATCCTAGGTTTCTATGTTCTGGGCCACCTATTGTGAATTTAAATGGAATCGTACATTAGTTCCTATTATGATCTTTCAAGAACCTAAAATGTGTTACAAAGAATATTTGCATGCTTCAAGTGATTTTATAGGATGAGTGATTAATTTTAATTATCATGTGGTGGCTTAAGGTTCTCATCATCGTCACCTACATTAGTATAATAATCCCACACTAAAAATGGATATCTACACTAATATTTATTCCCATAAGTTTTAGATACAATATCCTTTTTGAGATAGGTTTACAATTTATTCTAATAATAAGAACATGAGGTATATATTTTCATAGAAATATTTTAAACTCGGCTAGAGGTGATGGGTGGAATAACTATATTCATATAACACAAATATCACCTACACCCCAAGGATGGGTATTTCTATTGATAACAATCTCATTTGGTAATTTTCATCTAATTTTATGTTAGATGAAAATAATGTGAAAAAAAATATGGGGATTATTACTTATATTCAACTAGATGTGTAGGATGATGATCCAGGAATGGTTCTGACCTTTATCCAATTTTAATCATATATGATTGAGTCTATTCTATAATATCGATAATAGGATAATGAGTTTATAGTAATCATGGAAACCTTATATAGTGGGGAGATCATTCCGGATTGGTCTATCCCCTTTGATGGAATTATTCTCTTTAGGGATTTTTCAATCTTCCTTTCATCTATGATGAACTTAATAATGCATGATTTTTATAGTTCATTGTGGGTTATTCATCCTATAATTAGGATGATTTAATATCATAGGACATGAAGATTATATTGGCCATTAATTAAGAATTAAATTGCTGATTATGTGTCTCACTGCCAAACTTGTCAGCATAATAAAGAAGGGAACCTACAGACTTCGGCTCTACTACAGCCAATTCTGGTGCCAGTATAGAAATGGTATGATGAGTAAATTTACTTTATTATATGATTACCAGGGACTCTATAAGAAGATAATGTTTTCTAGGTAGTGATTGATCTGTTGATGAAATCAGATCATTTAATTCTAATGAGGGACACCACCAATGATTAAGATCTAGATAATTTTCATGTCCATAAAATAATGTGGTTTCATGGGGCCCCACTCTTATAATTTATTTCATAGTGATCTCATGTTTAATTCTTACTTCTAAAGAATTCTATAAGAGGTTATGGGAACTAACATCAAATTGAGTATATCTTGTCATCAATAAACAAATATCTAGAGAGATTATATTCTGTAAATCTTGGAGTACATGTTATGTCCCTTTGTTTTAGATTTTTATTGATCAGGCAATATCCATCATGGTATAGTTTAGTTTTCTTATAATATGTTTTATTAGTCATAAATCATATTTAATAACATTGATCCTTTTAATGTACACCAACTCAGGTCACATATTTATTGGTATATGGTAGATGAGGACCATCTTATGGGACAATGTGTCTCTTAGGATACGTTAGTGAGGATTCGTGTTATAATTTGATTCATGGTAACATCATAGAGTTACGAATAACATAGGAAGATAATTGACAACATAATTTATTGTTTTTGGATTTTGTTCTTATCTTTTGAAACTTTTCTCCATAGTTGGGTCACCGTCATCATGGGAAGTAGGGGAAGTTTCCTTGTAGATATATAGGATTGTTTTTGATTAAAATTAATATCAGATGACTTGCTTATAGATTTAAATTATTAACTCATTTAAATGGTAATAATTATTTTTTCAATATATCTCTACTCAAAGAGTACCAACCATGTATTTCCAATGTTTTGAGATGGGATTAATTTGTGTTGCAGCCAGACATTTTAGTTATGGAAAAGAATGTGGAGTTCATTGACTCTTTGGTTAAAGTGATTATTGGAAATTCTATTCCAATGCTCAAATTTTTATAGTATTATGGTTATAATTATCCAAATAAATATGAATATATTAGATTGTGAGAGTTCAATTGCCTCATATTTTTATGAATAACCCCTTTTCTACATGATATCATAGGGATTTAAAGACATATTTTTGAAGGAATTATAGTGTTATTTATTACACTAAGGTAAGATATAAATAAAATATAATTTCCAACTCTTTATTGGGTTATGGATATTTTTTGGGGGTTTATGAATTTGGTGATGGGTGTTCTAGGATTGGTATATTAATTTGTGCTAATATATGGCTATGAAACACCACCTTCAAAAAGTGATTCTTGGAATATTTGAGTTCATATAGGAACTCCACCATCTAACCAATGGGACTTCAATAAGAATTTTCTCTCTACCTTCCACTACTCGCTCACTAGTCGCATCTGGTAAGGCCAGATTAATGAATGATATACAACAATTTTACAACCCCAACCCTTCTCTAAAACCAATAATCACTCCTTTTAATGTAATTAACCTTCTATGAATCTGAGGGATCTCAGTAGACATCTTGGGATATCTTAATAATATTTTACTTATCAATTGATATGCACTTGATTAGTTATTCCTCCATTGTTATATTGATTCAATTCACCATATTTATTCCATATATATTGAATTTTTTTTGGTTATAGGTTTTATTTTAAGGATCAATTGATCCCGTATTGATCTCTATTAACCCCTTATTTATTTTTCAGGTCCTTCCCTCCCGAAGTCCGGATCTCTTATTGATTGTGGTACAAAGAATGTGAACATTGATGAATTAGTTGATATATCCTTTGTGTCAGCCCTATACACATGTAAACTAAATTCAATGATGTGTAAAATTATTTTATGGACTGTACATGATTTTCATTGAACATACATTCCTTATGATGTGTGAATCCCACTATGGTTGGGATGTTACCCAAGTGTGAGGTGGGTGGTTTCGTATCTAGCCTATTTTTAGTCGTCCCTATATACTATTTGTTTTATAAATGAATTGTGAAATTATTTCTACCATTATTGATTAATTTTAAATTAATTTGTAAAAAAAGTTCATACAATATGGTATTACCCATATTTTGGTAATGAAAAAGTTGTTATCAAACATTATGGAATGGTTTGTGAAAATGGGTTTCAAAGCATGTTTATGATTAAAATGGTTTTTTGGGAATGTGTTTATGAAATTTGGTAATACCTTATAAATGGAAATTTATTTGACATATGTAGTATATGGAAGCCTTAGGTTCCACGGAGAGGGTTTAGTATTGTGTCTTTTCCTTGTTTCCTTTGGGAGATCAGTTATGGGGTGTTCCATTGTCCTCTAGGCCATGAGTCCGCGGGACTTTGTTTTCTAACACAATAGGGGATTATTCCATGGGGGTGTTCCTCTATTATCTATGACATGTTTTATAGGGACTTATTTTGTGAACTAGTATTGATTTATTTATGAGATATTAATGACCTTGATAGCACGAACATATGTTATTCTAGCAGTGATATATATTGTGATTTAACTTTTTTTAGCAATGATATAATATATGATGAATTATTAGATAATTTTAAAATGGTTTATTTAAAATATTATATGAAAATATATTTCATGGATATTTTGTAAGTACTGTGAAATGGGAAATTTTTTACCATGATTTTGATATAAATGTGAAAATGGATTTATCATTCCATATTTTTATTTCTTCAAAATATTTATATTAATTAAAAATGGAATGTAAAGAACACTTGCGTGAGATACTAATGTTAATATTTATCTCACACCCTGAAAACTCCTTTGAGGGTTTTCAGACCTTTTTTATGACTTAGGAAAGGAAAATTCATCATAGTGTGGTAGTGATTTTTATTTTAGATGGGCATGGGTAACAGGTCGTGAGATGGTGTGATGTTCCATAAATATAACATTATTTAGTATTTCTTAGTTATGAAATTATTCTTTCGATTATTTTGGACATGTACCTTGGTTTTCACTATCTACCATATTTTAATCACTAGATTTGTTGTTCCTTTTGATTGTGGAATATATCATCTCAGGTTCTATTTCATGGGATGTATTCCATATATATTGCTTAATGTTTGTAAATACATTACCTCTTTTAGAAAATGGTTTATTGGTTGATTTTCTATGGAATGTTTGAATCGATATATCCCTTTTGGCCTTTTCATGATCTATTATACATTGTGAGAATTTGGTATCATATGTCAAGTTGTTCTTATTCTTGTAAAATTGGTAGATATGATATAGGACTACCTTGATCTACAGTGTATTTTATGAGTGAGTTCCTAGCCAACTATCATCATAGTGAACCTTAAGTTGCCATAGGATATTGGGATATGTGTCTCCTATGTTATGATTTATTCTAGATAACAGTTTATGCTTATGTTATTTTGGGTTAACTGAAATAGTTTCTTTTATTCATTTTTATCTTCTGTTTTGGGTATATAAAAACATTCCACTAAGACATCCCCCAATAATTTTATATGAGGTTCATTAGAGAATAATCCACACCAAAATTCCCTAATTGAATAGAATATTATAGAGTAAATCATATGGTATGTTCATATCATAGAGAAACATTCACCACTTATTCATATTTATTTTATATAAGTGAACATAGGAGATATATGAGAAACATTTTGTGTTTAAGAGTTCATATTCTAGAAGAACACATGTTTTAATGGTATAAATTATCCCTAGGAGGTAGAGGACTATATGGATAATATATTAGGGTATATAACTTCTTAGTTAAACATTAATTTTTCAATTTTCATTTATTGAGTTTTATGTTCTTGTTTGTAAGTATGAAGTGGTGGGACTCTATTGTTTAGGAGAATCGGCCTGTAGGATTGGAGTAAAAAGACGACATTCCCCTTTTATTTTAGAATTATTTCCCATAATCCATTATGATTTCAAAGTATATATAGTTCCCCAATTTTTTTTGTAGAAATAATTTAGTGATATTGTAGACCAAAAATTAGGATGAGTCTAGTTGTTTTTCTCCTGAGGTAGTAATGAATGATAAGGTAAATGATTAGAAATAATGGAAGTATTTCTACAGAATATCTGATCATAGGTGTATATTCAAAATATCACAACTTATAATAAATTTTTCTATGGGGATATGACTTTATATATTGATATGGAGGAAAAATATGTTTTTGGATCTTATATTGCACCCCATTCCAGTTCGAATGGCACACATGGGAAGAAGAGGAATCAACATAAAAATTACAAGGATGGTGGTGGTTATTCTCATCCACAATATTTTTCTTCTACATTAGAATCATCTATAATATTTCGATTGAATTTCAACAATTTAAACATGGTAGTGCACTCCAAATTTACTTTCCCTACACCACTAAAGAACTAATGTACATGTGATCACTAATTCCATCTGCAATGATTTTGACACGCTCTATCTATAACTGAATATGTCATGTGATCTTAATCACAAATGTCTTCTACAACATAGTCATAAGATCAACGACAATAAGGATCCATCCAAAATACACCTAATTAATGAAAATTCATGTAGTGGATATTTTATGGTGAAGATTGATACAGTCCTAGTTATATATAGAGGTAAAAAAAATTTAGATCATTAATAGAAAATTCAATATTTGAAAAAGTTTCCCCACACTATTTTATGTCTTCCAATATTGTGGATGTGTAAAAACTTTTGATGAATCACATAATCTTCATAATATGATAGAATAAAATACATGAATAACACAACATTTGAAAATACTAATGGAATAGTGAATCTAACAAGAAAATAAATATGATAGATTTAAGACCCAAGGAAACAACCACCTCACTATGTATACTCTTGGATCAATCTCTAGTCCCAATAGTCTCCACCACTATCACAATCCACCATTATACATTATGCGTTACCATGTATCACCAAGAATTAGTTATAAATAAGAAACACTAGGTCCACATATGGAAAAACTTCCTTTAAAAATTTTTTCATCTAAGAAGAAGAAAAATATGTGGGAGAAACACCAATATTGGGGTGAGTATAAACATACATAGTTAGTATCCCAGAAACCACAAACAAAGGGAAAGAAAAAAGTTATCTTAATATTTATCATATGGATGTTTCCAAGGGAAATAACAAGACATATATAGATATGATCAACTACTATAAGTCATATGGATACAAGGAAGTCCTTTAATCCCTATCAAATTCCATAATGAACATGATTTATGAGGAACTTGGTATGATCATACTCACAATAAACCCAAAATCTTTGAAATCGATAGCCTAGTGGCACAATAAACATCAAAAGAAAATATGTGGTTCCTATGGAATAACATTTCTTAAAGTATCTAAAATAACCATAATTTATTCCGCACTAAAACAATATTTTATCAATTGGAACCCACACCTTGCCTAATCATGAATGGATGTTGCGAGATTACCACACCATACAAATATCATCCCCAAGTTACTATTCTCAATCTCGATAACAACTTTCACACAATGAAAAAGAATTGTTTTTGTCCAAGATTTACTAAGCCCAACTATCATAAATAAGCTCCTATAATAAAAAACAATGTCATGTCTCTATAATAGTAGTGGAAGAAACATACCTCTTCTGAAGAAAAATATCAATCGAGTTGGTAATTTATCCCTGGGGAAGGGGAATTCCACAACAAGGGTCTTAGATAGGAGGAAACTAACTCCACATATATTAGACCCATATAAAAAATCACATTACCATTGGGTAATATCCAATTAAAATATATATTTTACCACTTTTTGCGTTTATTGGATCTTATTTAGAGGAACAAGAGTCTGACATTGGATGTTTGGAGTATTGGGAAAGTAATGTGGCCAAATCAATGTTTGTATAAGTGATTTAGAGAACCAATGTCATTCGGTAGGATTTTATTCTCTATAGTAAATTATTTTTAAATCTATAAGAGGTAAACTAGATGGATGGTGGGAGTTCTAGAGGTGTAGTCTCAATATAGGCCACAACCATCTAGTTATTGGTTTCCATCAGGTAACTGGTGGAATTGATATTGATCGCATTAATTAAGTGTATTCCAGTATTTTATGCCTCTAATTTTTTTTAACATCTCTATTAAACCCCCCAACCCATAGTTCCTCTTGAACTCATCATGGTTATCTCTAAAGAATTATTGGGCTTTCATCATCATTATTTCGCATTTAATTGATATTCAATTGAAAATTTGTTCCTCTATTGGTATGTTTAATAAAATTACATATCATTACTCTATTTATATTTGAGTTAGAAGTGGTTAAAAACTATATTATTTGAATATATTAATCATGTTATGATCACCCTGGAACCATTATAGATTCATCATGTATTTATCTCTTGGAGACTGGATCTCTTGTTGATTGTAGGTGGCCCTTGTGACCATTAAGTTATGTGTTGATCTATCACCTTTGACGACCATATTCTTTTGGAAACTCAATTATAAGTTTGATAATTTATTTTTAGGACTCATATTGATGTCTCTAGAATTTATTTTTGTTGTTGTGTGGATCCCATTGTGGTTGGCATGTTACCCATGTTTTAGTTATGTTGTTATGTCTCTAACCAATAATTGGTGAATCTTGTTTGACATTGCTTTTCTAAAGAACTTTATAAATGATTTTTATCAAGATTAATTATGTTTTTTGTGTGTTTTTAAATTATTTTTGATAAAATATTGTTTTACCAATTATTGGTAAAGGAAAAAAAGGTTTTCGAAGCATTATGGAATGGTTTGTGAAATTGATTTTCAAGGAATTATTTTGATGAAACGTGGTTTTCTATAATGTTTTTGTAAAATATAATAATCCCATGAAAATTAAAATTAATATGAAATATTTTTCACATGGTATCCCTGTGTTACTTGGAGGAGTTTTAGTATTAGTCCTTGTCCTTGTTTCTATAGGGTCTATACTCATGAGGAGTTCCACCATTATTTTTTCCATGTATCATAAGGAAAAGATCATTTGACATCGTAGGGGTTCTTAATTGGGGGTGTTCCTATATTTTCTAAAACACGTGTCCCATGGGAGTTTTTACTAATCTACTCATGATTGATTACTAAGGTACTATTTTCTTAGATAAGACATACCTATGTTATCAAAGGGGTGATCATCATTTTTATTTTCCATTTTATTTTTGTAATTCAATTTGATATATGATTCCTTTTATAATAAATAAAAATTTTCTTATTTTAAAATTGAATTGTTATTGTATTAACTACGTTTTGTTTGTGAAGTCAGAAAAGGGGAATTTTTTCCATGCCTTTGATTTAAATTTTAAAACATTTATATCGTGCCATATATTTCTTCTATTGATCAATTCGGGAATATTTTAAATAGGATTGTTCAGTAAAACTAAGCTATGACCCAACTGAACTTATTTATCTCACACCTTTCACACTCCATTAGGGGTGTGTTGACAAAAAAATTTCAGTTACAGAAAAGGGAATGAAACCACAATGAGGTGTTGGTGTTTATATTAGCTGAGAATGGGTATTTAGTAATGAGATGCTGAGATAAAAACCATGTATCACAAGAAATAATTTTTTTCATTAAAGTTTCCATTATTTCTTTTTCTAGACATGTACCTTGATTTTGACATGCTACAATGGTTTTATAACAACCATTTTTGTTATTTTTGAGTATTACATATATTTTTATTGTTATCGTTCTTTGTATGTAAATCATGTATCTTCTCTCTGGTTGGGTAAATAGATCCCTCTATACAGTTTTGGATTCTCTTGTTCCCTTTCATCATTCCTTGTGAATTAGAAACACCCTTTTGGTGTTTTCATGACAAAAGACATTTTTTTATAATTTTATATCAAACCCCAGGCTCTTATTGGTCTTTGGATGTTAGTTTATATTATATAAGATTGTTGGGACATGTTAGTTATGTTTTTTCAATTTTTTATCCGCACTCTAATTATGATGATCCTTAAAGCGCTATGGTATATTGTTATGTGTGTATCATCTATTGGGTTTTGTTCAGAATATCAATTTAGGAATATTTTATTTTGATTTTAACAGATATTGATTCATTGTTTGATAATATAATTCTATTTTATGACTATATAAACATGTATACATGATTTATTCCAATAATTTATCAACATAATTCAGTTGATTATTCTCATCAAGTGAACCCTCTTCTTGATCAAAATATTTTGGAGGCAAGTTTAAGGTCGTTTTATTTTCTAGACCAGAATGTTCCAGTTATTCAGAACCCATCTATAGAGATTCAACCACGAGATGGGGGATTAAAATATTAAACTCAAGAGTTTATATGAATGAATCCTCCTTATTTTAAGGGTATTAATGATCATTATGTGGCGTATTAATAGATAAAAATGAATATTTCTGTCATTGACATCTTAAACACACAGAACTTTTTTAAAGTAAAGTAAAAAAAATTTAAGCTTTGGGGACATAGAAAGACATGGTGGGACATGATGGTTATGGTGAATCATTATATGAGATTGTAGAGTAATTAATTAAAGAACATTTACATTTTTTAATTTTTCCCGTAATTTATGATGATGGAAAATTCTATAGAATTCCTATATTTTCTTCAAGGATGGGTTTTGATGATTGATTACACCAAAAATGTTATTGATTAGATTCATTTTTCTACATAGGTGGTGATTAATGGTGAACTAATGGATCATAAATACCTTTAAGAATTTGAAAAAATATTTGATCTCATGTTTATTTGATGAATCCCACCATAATTTTTGAAGTGGTAAATAAAGAAATGATGCCATAGATTGATATGGAAGAGAAGATCAATTTCTTTGGATAATTCCTTCCACCCATTAGTAGTTCTAGAAGTGTACATATAAAGAAATGAATGTGAAATGATAATCAAATGGTGTTTGAGGGAGTTCTTAGAAGAAATTTTTTTAATCTTCATCAGCAATTTTTAGTATTGTTTCATTTACTAGAAACCCATGTGGAAAGTTAGTGAACACCAAATAGAATTCCCCAGCACCTCGGAATAACTGAAGATCATCTAGTCATCGAATCCATCAATCGTTATTTTTCTAATATTTTTTATATACCTCATTTTAGTTAGGTATATTCATCCCAAAAATAATCTATAGATCATTCAAAAGATTTAAACTCAATATTTATCTGTCCACATGCCTCCGAAGTAAAGGAATTTTCTTTTCTGAAGAAGTTTCAGGATGATGTTGGTGTGTCCCAACTATATTAAGAGGTACAATTTTTAATAAATCTTATATATAAACTTCTATTATTAATATAGTTTCCTCACATCCTTTCATATATTCTTTTTTCCAGGATCTCTTGAAATGTTTAATGGGGATCATGTCATTTGTTATGGATATATAATCGCCTCTTGGAATGTGGTAATAGTTGTGGATTAGTTTTCCATTATTCTCTCTTTTGAAGGATTATTTTGAGTTAGTCTAGGAAACTCACATTCTTGATCTGGATCTTTTCAATGTTATCATCAGAATTGTATGGTTGGTTTCTCTACAAGAATATATTGATTGTTATAAATTTAATGTATTGTTCCTTACTATTTATAGTGTTTCATAGACATTCCAAGGATAGTGAGACCCATGGTTTTGTAATACATGACCCTCTCACCAAAATCATAGTATTATTTTATTTATACTATTTTTGTTGAGCCTAATGATTTATCGTATCATGTTGATATTCATTAGGTTTTTCATGACTTAAATATTTTTCCTATTCAACTTCTTCATTCTTCCAAAAAATTGGTTGGTAGAGTTATTCATCGACATGGTGTCTAATATTGAGTCAATTATTATAACCTCTTATCTAATAGAACCTACTGAGTTGAAAGAGGTCATGATCATATTGGATGAATTATTATAGAATTTATTTTTCAAACTGTGTATTTAATAGTTTGTATACCCTATTCTTTTTTAATGAAAACTATGGTTTCTTACATCGCTGTGTAGACTACTAGAGAATTTTTTTTTGAAATTTCATAATAAATATAAATACCTCTATGTGGATTCTTTATTTGATAAATTATAGGTGAAATGTGGTCTTTGAAATTCAATCATCAGTTTGGTTATCATTATCTCAATGTTACGAAATAAAATATCTTGAATACCATATCAGTAATAGGTACCACCACTACAATTGTATTAGGTTTCATTTTGGCCTAACTAATGCTTTTCTAGTCTTTATGTCTTTCATGAACCAGATATTCCACCATTATGTTGATACGAATATTGTTGTATTTTTTTATGAAATCCATGATTATTTGAGATAAGTCTGTGGGCATGAGAACTATCTTAATTTAGATATAATAATATTTAGTATTCAAATAAGTTAAGTGAGGATACATAAATTCATTTTTTAGTATTGGTGGTGATTTTCATTGGGAACATGATTTTGGAATATAGTCTCTCAATCGATCCAAAAAAATTTAAAGGTTTCCCATTCATGGGAAGATCCATTTAATTTTTTTTGAGATAAATAAAATCCTTTACATGTGTGGTTATTTTTGTTGGTTGATGAAATATTTATGAATTTTGGGATCACCATTTTATTCAATCTCCATGAAACTGGTGAAATTCTCCTACGGTGCTATGTTCTGGTCCTCTTATAATGAATTGAAATTGAATCTTACATCACTTCATATTATGATCTTCCAAGAACCCGATAAGTGTTACAGAGAATATTTTTATGATTGAAGTGATTTTCTAATAATTTGGATTAATATGAATGATCATGTTGTGGCATAAGGTTCTCATCATCGCCACCAACATGGGTAGAATTATCCCACTCAAAACATTGAGCTCTATAGTAATATGAATTCACATAAGTTATAGAGACAACATCCTTTTTGAGAGAGGTTTACAATTTATTTAATAATAAGAAAATACGATATATATTTTGTTAGAAATATTTTAAACTCGGCTAGAGTTGATGGGTGGAATACCTATTTTCATATAACTTCAATATCACCAACACCCCAATGAAGGGGAATATTGTTGATAATGATCTCATTGGGTAATTTTAATCTAATTTTATTTTGAAGGAAAACATGATGTATAACCTTATGTGGACTATAATTTCTATTCAATAGGACGTGCATGATGCTGATCCAGAAATGGTTCTAACTATTTTCTAGTTGTAATCATCTCTCATTGAGTCCATTCTACAATATCGATAATAGGATAATGAGTTTACAGTAATCTTGGAATCCTTATATGGTGGGGAGGTTATTCCTGGTTTGTCTCTCCCCTTTAATGGAATTATTCAATTTAGGGAATGGTCAATCATCCATTTATCTATCATGAAATCAGTGATGCATGATTTTTATAGTTCAATGTGGGTTATTCATTGTAGGATTTGGATGATTTATTATCATGGGATATGGAAATTCTATTGGCCATGCATGAAGCATGACATTAATGATTACGTGTCTCGCTGCTATACTTGTCAGCATATCTAGGAAGACAACCTATAGAATTTGGCTATACTAAAGCCAATTTGGGTCCCAATATAAAAATGGTATGACGTTTCAATTTACTTTATTGTATGACTACCATGGACCCTATAAGGGGATAATGTTTTCTAGGTAGTGATTGATATTTGAATTAAATCAGATCATTTAATTATCATGAGTAACACCACAAAGTTTTAAGATCTAGTTAATTTTCATGTTTATCAAATTATGATGTTTCATGGAGTTCCTCACATATATTTTACTTGACAGTGATCTCATATTTACTTATTACTTATAAATAATTCTACTAGAGGTGATGGGAACTAAGTTCATATTGAGTATAGATTGTCTTCCATAAACAAATATCTAGAGCGATTATGTTATTTAGATCTTAGAGTAAATGTTATGTTCCTTTGTATTTGATTTTTATTGATCAACAAATATCTATCATGGTATTGTTGAGTTTTCTTATAATATATTTTATCAAGAATCAATCAAAATGAATAACATTGGGACATTTTATGTACCCAAATGTGTATCACCTAATTGTTTATATAAGGTGGATGAGGACCCTCTTATGAGACAATGTGTCTCTTATGATATGTCAGTGAGGATTCCTGATATACGTTGATTCTTATTTACATCATAGAGTTAGAAAAAATAGGAATATCATTGCTATAATTATATAGTGTTTTTGGTTTGTGTTCATGTATTTTTAAACATTTATCCTTAGTTGGGTCACCATCCTCATGGGATGTAGGGGATATTTTCTTTTATATATATAGGACTTTTGTGATTAAAATAAATGTTGGACGACTTTTTTATCGATTTGAATTATTATGTCATTTAAATTGTAATCATGATTTTTTCAACATATATCTTCTTAAGAAGTACCATACTAGTCCTTACCATGTTTTAATTTGGGATTAATTTGTTGTGGATACGGAAATTTTAGTTTTAGAAAATAATGTGTAGATCATTGAATCTCATGTTAAAGTGACTTTTGGAAATTCAATTCCAATGGTCAAATTTTTATAGTAGAATGGTTCAAATTATCCTAATACTTAGGAACATAGTAGTCTGTGAGGGATCAATTGCTTTAATTTTTTAGGAATAACCCCTTTTCTACAAAAACTTTTAGGGATTTAAAGACCTATTATAGAAGGAATTATAGTGTACTTAATTTCCCAAAGGTAAGATATATTTAAAATATATTTTTATACTCATTCTTTGGATTCTGGATTTTGTTTAGAGGTTTATGAAATGGGTTTTGGGTGTTCAAGAGTGGGGAAATAAATGTGTTCTAATAAGTGGATATGTAAGACCACCATACAAAAAATTTATTCTTGGAATATTTGAGTTCCTATAGGAACTCCACTCTCTAACCAATGGGACTTCCATAGGTATAGGGTCACTACCATCCACTACTAGCTCACCAGTGGAATCTGGTCAGGCCATATTAATGAAGGAGATACAACTCTTTTGAAACCCAAAAACGCTTTTCCAAAACCTATAATCAACCCTTTGACCATAATTATCTTTTAATGAATCCAATGGATCTCAAAATTGTTCTTGGTATATCATCATTATATTTTCATTATGATTTGGTATCAACTCAGTTGGTTGTTTATACTTTGTAATATAGATTGAATTCATCAAATTTGTTCCATATATCTTGAAATTGGTTGTGGTTATATGTTTCATTTTTATGATCTATTGATCATGTATTGATCTCTCTTAACCCCTTATTTAATTTTCAGGACATTCCCCCCCGAAAGCTAGATCTCTTATTGATTGTGGTGAAGAGCATGTGAACATCAAGGAAATTGTTGATATATCATTTGTGCTAGCCTTATACACATGGAATCAACATTCTATGATGTGTAAAATTATTTTATGGCCTACACATTATTTTTATAGAACATAAATTCTTTATGATGTGTGGATCCCATTATGGTTGTCCTAAAACCCAAGTGTGAGGTGGGTTGTTTCGTATCTATGATATTTTTATTCATCCCTATATACAATTTCTTTTCTAAATGAATTTTGAATTTTTTTACCATGATTTTTGATTTTTATATGTATTTGTAACTTTTTTTTTCATACAATATGGTTTTCCCCTTAATTTCGTACTAAAAAATTTGTTATTAAAGCATTATGGAATGGTTTGTGAAAATGGGTTTCAAATAATAATTATGATTAAAATGGGGTTTTGGAATGTTTTCATGAAATTTGGCAATCCATTATAAGTGGAAATTGATTTAACATATGTATTATATGGTAGCCTTAGGTTCCTAAGAGAGGGTTTAATATTGTGTATGTTCCTTTTTTCCTTTGGGGGTTCACTTATGGGGTGTTCTATTGTCCTCTTGGCCATGTTTCCTATGGACATTGTTTTCTAACATCATTGGAGATTCTTCTATGGGGGTGTTACTCAATTCCCTAATACATGTTTTATAGGGACTTATTAAGTGAACCAATATTGATTAATTTTAGATATACTAGTGACCTCGATAGCACAAACCTATGTTATTCTAGAAGTGATCTCTATTATGATGTACCTATTTCTGTTTTAGAAATGATAGAATATATGAATAATGATTTTATAACTATAAAATTATTTATTTAGAATATTCTTTGAAGCTATATTACATTTATTTTTTTATGAACTTTGAAATAGGGCATTTTTTACCATGATTTTGATGTTAATGTGAAAATGGATTTATCATGCCATATTTTAATTATCATGAGAATATTTTTATTACTTAAAAATGTAATTCCATGAACACTTGGTTGGTATCCTACTAGTTATATTTATCTCACATAATGGAAAATCACTTGAGTGTTTTATGACCTTGTTTTTTATGATTTATGAAAGGGAAAGGCATCGTAGTGTGGTAGTGATTTTTATGTAAGCATGGTATGGGTTACAGGTCGTGAGATGGTGTGATGTTCCATACATATAACATTTTTTTTAGGTATAAATTTATTTTTTGGATTATTTTTTTCATTTACCTTGGTTTTGAATATCTACCATAGTTTAATCACAAGATTTTTTATTCATTTTCTTAAAATAATATTTCATTTGAAGTTATATTTCATTGGATGTATGCCATATATCTTGTTTCATGTTTGGAAAGACATTACATCTTTTCAATCATTGATTCTTGGGTGATTTTATATAGAACATGGTAATTGAGAAATACTTTTGGACTTGAAATGATATAGTCTACATTGTCATAATTTTGTATCATATATCAAGTTGTGCTCAGTTTTAGAAACATGGTAGATATGAGATAGGGATACCATGACCAACCAAGTTTGTTGTGAGTGAGTTCTCAGTCAATTATCCTCATGATGAGCCTGAAGTCAACATATGATATTGGGATATGTATCTCCTATGTTAGTATTTATTCTAGATATTAGTTTATTCTTATGTTATTTTGAGTAAATTGAAATAGTTTCTAATATTAATTTTTATCTTCTGTTTTTGGTATGTAAAAACATTCCTCTAAGACATCCATAAATAATTACATAGGAGGTTCATTGGTGAATAATCCAAAATCAAATTCCCTAATTGTATAAAATATTCTATAGTAAATCATATAGTAAGTTGATATCATAGTGAAAAATGCACCACTTGTTTAGATTTAATCTAGATAAGTGAAAATAAGAGATACATGAGAAAAATATTGTGAGTTAGAGTACATATTCTAGAAGAACCCATTTTTAAATTTTATGAATTATCCTTAATATATAGAGGAATAGATGTATAAGATCTTTGGGTCTATAAATTCTTATTGAAACATGAATTCTACAATATGAATTTATTGAGTTTTAAGATCCAGTTTCTAATTGTGATGTGGTGGGACTCTATGGTTCAGGAGAATCAGCATGTTGAATTGGAGTTGAAAAAAGACATTCCCCTTTTATTTTATAATTATTTTCCACCATCCTTTATAAATTCAATGTATATATAGTTACCCCATTTTAGAATAGAAATAATTTAGTGATATTGTACACAAAATTTTAGGATGAGTTGTTTTGTTTTTATCCTAAGGTAGTATTGACTAATGAGCAAAATAATTAGAAATACTGGAAGTTGTTCTACTGAATATCTGATCATAAGTCTATGTTATTAATATCAATACCTTTAATAAATTATTCATATAGGATATATTTTTTTATATTATATGGGGGAAAATATATTTTTTCTGGATATTATATTCCACCCAGTGCAAGTTCCAACGACACACAAGGGAAGAATAGGAAGTGGTATAATAATTGCAAGGATGGTGGAGGAATTTCTCAGCCAAAATATTTTTCTTCATCATCTGCATCAACTATAATTTTATCCTTTAATTTAAACAATTGAAACATGGTAGTTTACACCCAATTTACTCTCCCTACACTACTGAAGAACAAATTTACATGTGATCAGTGATTCTATATGCAATGATTTTGGAACACTCTGTTTACAAATCAATAATTCTTATCATCTTAATCACCAAATACTTCTATGAAATTGTCAGAAACATCAATGTTATCAAGTATCTATTCAAAATACTCCTAATTAATGAAAATTAATTATGTGTAATTTTTTTTGTTAAAATTGATATGGTCCTAGTTATATTTATAGGTAACATTTTTTCACATCTTTAATAGAAAATGCATTATTTAATACATTTTCCTCACACTATATTATATCATCCAATATTTTGGATTTGTAAAAACATTTGATAAGGATCATGTGCCTTGTTATAGTTGATTCAATTCCTCTTGGTATGAGTGAATACTATGGGTTACATTAACATTCATGTTTCCTTTTGATTTCTAATGTGGATTTTAACTTTCATTTACTATTTATTCATTTTTATATTTTCAATGTTATCATCAAAATTGATAGGTTGGATCTCATAGAAATAATATATTTCTTTTATCCTCATAATTTTTCATTGATTATTTGTGAATAAAGATCCCATGTGTTCTATGAGGAGTGGAATTAGATGTATAGTCATGCATGAACATATCTCCCAGAAATCAGGAGTCAGTTTTCTACCATTTATGTTGATCCTAGTGAATTATCCTCTCATTTTGATCTTACCTTCATTGTTCTTGATATTTCTATGTTTTATCTAGAAGTATTCACTAGTATTTCTCAATATAGGGAAGAATATTTATCTATAGATATGGTTCATAGTAATCCATTGATTATATATACTTTAATTGAAGGGATACTTCTGAGTATAAAGTGATAAATATATTGTTTGATGACCAATTAAGGAAAGAATTTATTCAATCTATTATTTCTCCATGGTTGGTCACTATTCACTTTTCTAAGAACAGTGAGGGTTCATTATGTATAATTTTTGAATATATAATGTTGAAACAATTACTAGTTAAGAATATATATCCTTTTCTTCATCTGGATATCATATTTTATCAGTTAATGGGGAAAAGAACATTTAAAAAATTAAACTTCAATAGAGTAATAATCCATTAATATTAAAGGAATCAGATATTCTGGAGTCCAATTTGAGGATTAGGTATATCCACTATGAATATATTGTGGTGCCTTTCGTGATAACTAATTCTATGGTAGTTTTTATGGAATATATGATCTCATTGATACACTAGTATCTTAATAACAATATTGTCATATTTTTGGATGACATCTTGTTTAATTAGAGATCTAATGTTGATCATTAACAACATTTTCACATGGTTTTGGGAATATTGAGGGTTCTCGAACATTGTTAGGATATCAAAGTTAAATTTCATAATAAAAGAGGTGAATTTATTATTTCATGTAATTTCCTAACATGTTCTATCAAACAATCATGAAAATGGTAAGGTTGTCTTATTATAAGAAGAACCATATAATGTATTTGAGATACATTTTTGTTGAGGACTAGATGTGTAATGTTGGTTGTTTATGAATTATTTAGAGAATTTGGAACCACCTTTGAATATTATAACTAAGAGAGGGGTAAAATTATCATGTAATTCTAAGTGTTAGGACTATTATAATGATTTGAAACAAAATCAGACATCATCTCCAGTATGGATCATTTTGGAAGCTGTCATGAGATACATGGTATATTTGATGCTTCTAGTTATATTCTTGAATGTTTTCATATAAAGGATGATTATTTGGTTTCATATAGATCATTCCATATTCTAATTCATTTTAATAATTATCTCACTCATTATATAGATCTCACTATTTTTATTCATGAACCTTAGTGTTAGAGACACTAACTTTTTTACTAAGATGTTTTGTGTCTATATTATTCATAAGATATTGATTTATATATTTTCCTAAAAATACCTAACAATATTAATAGGTAATTATTAGAGTAAATTTATACATTTTACTTTGAAATTTACCTCAATTTATAGAAGGGGAATGTTGTTTTCCTACATTCATTAGGATGTGTAGGAGAATGATTTAGTTATAGTTCTAACAAATGATCAATTTTCATCATATCTCATTTCATATATAATCTAGGAATACTGTTAGGATAATGAGTTTATATTAAATAAGGAATCCTTTTATGGTTGGGTGACCATTCCTAGTTGTTCTCTCCCCTCTGATGGAATTCTATGATTCAGGGATTTGTTATATATCCCTTCATCTATTAGGTAATCAATGAGACATTATTACCATGCTTATTTATGGGTTATCCAACCTGGTCATATAATGATATATTATGACATGTAATGGAAATTAATAGGCTAATTATGATGCATGAAATTAGTTTGTATGTTTCTTGATGCATCATTTGTCAATATATCAATTTAGAAAACCTAAAGCTATATAATATTCTCCATTCCCTTTCAGTATCAGTATGTAATTGGAATTAGTTTTCCATAGACTTCATTGTTTTATTACCATAGTCTAACTGAGGAAATAATTCAATCTCAATGTTAACCATTTGGTTGAAAAAATAGGCTCATTTCATTATGATGAGAGAATCCACCATGTTTGATGATCTAGTTTTGTATTACATGAAGGAAATTATGAGGTTTTATGGGGTCCCCTATTCCATTATCTCTGATAAAAATCACATGATTACTTCTCAGTTTTGGATAAGTCTCTATGAAGTGATGGGGGATGATGTCAAATTGAGTACATTTTATCACCCACCAAGAGATTTCCAGATAGATCATGATATTTAGATCCTAGAGGATATACCCTATGAATTTTTCTAGAATTTTAGTGGAACTCGGGATAACCATCAGGTAATGGTATTTTTTTTGTTATAAAAGATATCATTAATTGATTGGAATGGATCGTTTTGAGGCTTTATATGGTCACTATGTTAGTTCACCTCAATATATTTCTTCATTTGATGAGGCATATATTTTAGGACCAATTATCATTTGGGATATGCTGGTGAAGATTCATGATATGTGTTGACAGTCAGTTACAGTTCAGAGTAAGAAACAAATTTATGAACATCCTTTAATACATTTTTTGGATTTCTTTTGTGATCCGAAATGTTTACGTCTTTCTACTGATTTGGGTCACTAACAGCTTGGGAAATAAGGGATGATGGATCTAAGATATGTTAGACCATTTGATAAAACTAGTCCGTTTTAAAAGTTTCTTATCATTTATCATTGAATAATTATTTGATAATAATTGATGATGTTTACCACATATATATGTTCATGAAGTACAATCATGTCCTTACCATATTATGAATTTTGTTGAAGTTGAGATAGAGGATGACATTTCAATCATGTAATGGATAGTGGATATTGTTAACTATAAAATTTAATTTTTATGTTGTATAAATAATATGTTTTTCAAATTTTTATGTTGGCATTGAATAGTTTGTCATGAGACTTGGGAGAATGAGTCATTTGTGAGGGAGCATAGGATTCATATTTTTCTACATCATCATTTTTCATGTGACTACATTGGGGTAAAAAGACCTATAATGGTGATAATTGAATCATGTCACCTTACCCTTTGTTAAAATCCCTTTATAATTTCACATTTACCACTTTTTTGATGTTTTGAAACATATTCAGATGTATCAAAATTCTAAGTTAGGTGTTTGTATGAGAGGGAATGAAAACCGTGTGTATTAGAGGATCGATAAGGCCACTAACTAGCCAGTGGGACTTCTAGAGTTATCGGGTCACTACCTACCACGACTGAGTAGTCGATATTGTCCACCTGGCAGCCAATGTCATCATGCTTGGGAAAATTAATAATTTTAAGGATAGACTTTTACACCCCCAAATTTTGTATTTAACACCTGCAATCACCCCCTATGACCCAAATTATCCTTTTACAAGACTATGGTATCTCAAGGGACATTTTGGTCTCTCTCCATCATCTTCTATTGTTGAATAGATCCCTAATTGATCTATTGTTACTCCTTTAGTAAGTATGATTTAATTACTAACATTTCCTCTATTTCTTAGTAAATTAATAGATGTTATGGTCTATGTTATTGGACTCAATTTATCTTTCTATAATCTCCCACAACACCATATATATTCGTCATACATTTTTCACCCAGAGACCATATCTCCTGTTGATTTGGGTGCATTGCATGTTATCTTCATGGTATGTTTGGATATTTTCTCTATATCGAACTTATTAACAATGAAACATTCTTGTATCATGTTATAATCTATGTTTAAGTCCTCCAAAATATTTATCTATTTTTACCCATCCTTTTGGTGTTTGGATTTTTTTGTGGGACCCAAGTGTAAGGAGTTCATTACATCTCTAGCATATATTTTCTAAAGATTATATTCCGTTACTTTTACAAATATATTTCTCAATTATTTTAGTCATCATTTGGGATGTTTTTAAATTCGTTCATAAATGGTTCTTGATAATTTATTTTTTCTCCTTTTCTAATGGAAATTGGTTTTTATGTCATTATGTATTATTTTGTGAAGTTTATATACAAAGAATGATTTTCATTAAAAAAGGATAGTTTGAAAGTGTTTGTAAACTATGATTGTACCTTGTAAATGAAAATTTATTTGTACTATGTTTCACATGGGAGCCATGGGAACATATTATAGGGTTTAGTATTGGACCTTGTACTTGTTCCTATAGGGGATAAACTCATGGGGTGTTCTAGGGTTCTCTAGGAGACTTGTCCTATAGACTTGAATATCAGATATCAAAGAATGTTCCTCCTTATTAGTGTTCCTATATTATCTAGATAATGTGTTATGTGGACTTGTTTAATTAATTGGTTTTGATTTATTATTAAGTTATGAGTGACCTAGATAGTTCAAATCTATCTAATCTTTGATGTTTTCTCTATTGTGATTTTACATTCCATTTTTTGGATTTGATATGATATATGATTCATTCTTTAAAAAATATAAAATGATTTATTTGAAATATTATATGAACCACTATTACCTAGATTATATGTATGAACTTTGAGAAAAGGAATTATTTTAAAAGGATTTTGATATAAATCTGTAAAAAGATTTACCATGCTATATTTTCCATATCTTGGAAAAATTGGGATTATTTAATAGAGACTTATTATTGAAAACACAGTTCAGATCCAACTGACTATATTTAGTAGACACCTTGTACAATCCATCGGGGTTGTGTAGAGATTTTTTTGTCTAATATAGGAAAGGGAAAGGAATCAAATGTGGTATCTAGTTTTATATTAGCATATCATCGGTAACTGGTTGTGAGATGAAGGGATGTTTCAAACATATCACAAAAAGTAGTTTTCATTATTTGTACTCTCCATTTTTGTTTTGTTTTGACATATACCATGGTTTTGACATAGTACCATGGTTTTATCACTATCATTGTTATTCTCTTTGATTATGTAATATAATTTTATAGTTTTAATCATATGTATGTATTCCATGTATCTTATTTTGAATGGGTAAAAACGATCACATTGGTCATTTTTGATACTCGTGTGCTTCTCACTAGCCCACATGGTTCATGAATTTCTATTAGGTCATGTTGTGGTCTATGATGGGTCTTGAAATCCAATATTCTTATATTCCTTCAATCCAGTAGTGACTCCCACTTTCTATATAGTGGCCTTATGAAGAAACCAATTTTCCCACATTACATTCCACCAACTCCAATAACCCATTGTATGATTCTTGAATGTTCCAACCATGGAAAATAAATTAAAAAAGAGTAAAATGGCATTTTAAAGAGATATTGATTGAGTGTAATATAAAAATTTACAACCCTAAAAATTATTTTTTGGGTCGGAGGTAGTAACCCTAATTTTTTGTGTATGAATCACACCCACACATAAACTCACTGATTAGGGGGTAAATCCCCAATATTGCTAATATCACTACACACGAAAAATATCCACAAAGGTATGTTACATAAATAGGGTTGAAACTACTCCTAAAGTAAACCCATGATTCCAAAATCAATATCAGAGTTAAAATATCTATATGAAATTCCATTTATGAGATTTGTTTCTACAGAATCTACAATGTACATCCTAAATGGTGTTTTGAGTCATTGTAGAACAACACTAAAATGGTAGGTTGTTATTGTAAGTTCACTAGAATTAAAATAGAATCCACATTGTTGGATAGGATTTTCATTCAAGAACATATTCACCTTTTTAGTGGGTATTATTTCTTTCCTTAACACTCGATTATATAATCAAAATATTTTCTTTAATCATTACCACATTTCTACTTGGGATAAGATTATCACCTACAAAAAAATGGTCTTTGAAATATCATTATGTGATTTATTAGGGTTATTCATATTTCAAAAATTAATTTATAATTATTTGTTTTAAGACACCAAGATGGTAACTATAGAATTTATTTCAATATATTGATGAAATAGGTTTTTCTATTGTTGGTATCGAACCAATGAAAATGGATTCCATAATATATCAGAACCAACATTATTCTGTACTAATTAGTGAGAGAGGTCACACATTTTTTGTTCATGTAGCAAGGACCATCGTGGTTTATTTTATGGATGTGTTTTAATGACTAGTTCCACAAATTTTATGGTCATGAGAAGTAAAAAAACATGGAATTTTTTTTAATAGAAATGGTTTCTATGGGAATTTCATGTTTGTGGCCCTTCCTTTGGTCCTCATAGATAATATGTCCCTATAATGGTATGTTTTTTTATATGTAACGCAGATAAATGATATATATAGATTCCTTATCTTAGGGGGATATGGGAAAACGAGTATAATATAGCCTTATTTAGAATATAATACAATAAGTATGTTTCGTATAGAATATTAGCATGGTGAAGTGATGTTGGATGTCAATGGGATTATATACTATAAATAAGTGAGGTTGATGATTTTATGATAATAATGGCCCTATGAGGATGGGTTTAGAGGGAATATGGCCTATATGGAGTCAACAAATGGTCTTAGATGGAATACAACACAATTAGTAGAGACATCTAGGAAGTTGAGGAATATGGAATGATGAGTAAGTATATAGGTTGTTTGAATATTGGGATTCCTTTGTAGGGATTCATCATGTCTATCTTACTAAAATAATAATCAAATACCATATATTTTGGGTTTCATGGATTATGGCTGTGCAGAAATATTATAACATGAATTTTAATTTAATGATGTAAGAATGTTTTCTTGAATAATTATTCCGTATAACCAGGATGACTGTGTCATTAAATAAAAAAAAGTATAGGAATGATTGGTCCTTATAAATAGGTGGACATGATATAATTATAATTCGTAAAATAGAACTTTGAGAAGGATATAAAATAAAAAATATGGCCCTTGAAGGAGGATTATATGGATGATACATCCCTATGAAGTTCTGTTGGGGATTACGCATTGAGACTTCTCATTATGGACAACATGTATCAAGCAATAGATAAATGGAGTCAAACCATAAATGAATGTATGAATAGGGATTGTAGTAGGATGGATGCTCATGGTGCTACATGGTAGCTAGGAGAGAAATATGGGGAATTTTCATGAATTTATTCTACCCTAATGTGTCAACCTACTATCATATTTTGGTCAGATAAAAAGAATACTAAAATCATGGGGAATGTTTCCTTATATGAAATAGGATATGGAATACACATGGGTTTCCCATTCATGGATTTCTCAAGATTATTAGTGATTCCTTGTGATGAAATAATCAATGTGAACATAGTCAACGATTACACCTTATGAGGAATCCCAATTCCACATCGATCTTTGACAAGAATATTGAACCGAGAAGATAATGTTGATCTTGGAGAGACTACTCTAGTGTCCTCATGATAATAATCCTTGATATCAAGGAGATAAAAAATCATGATCTTCTCAAGGGTCGTACCTGTATGGGAGGATGATTCATAATCCATTTTTTATCAAGGGAATACATCAGTTAAAGGGTGAAATAGGAAATGAATGGCTTGATATTGTATGTCTAGTGGTTCTTGAGGAAGCCTTGGTAGTTAAATGTTATGGAATTAGAATCCTTTAAATGGATTCACCATCATCTAAATTACAACATATATGATTCCTTAATATATATGATTCAAATTCAAGTTAGTGGATGGATAATCAAAAGTCATTCTTCACCCTATTAAGAGATAAGTGAATTGGTCTTATTTTACCCTAAATAAGGGATAAGTGAAGGTTACTCTTCAACCAGGTTGAGGTCTATATTAATGTTATGTTTAACGCCCTTAAATACTAATATGATCATTTTCTACTTCACCCTTGGCAAGCTATAAGATAAATGGTCTCCCAGTTTTTGGAAATTTGGTGCGGCTTCTCCAAATTGGTAGTGGTTCCCCATGGAGTCCCATAGGTAAAAAATACACTAGTATGTCAAAAAATACGTGTTTTTCACCCTAGCGTTTAATTACTAGGGTAAATATTTCCTTACATGAATATTATAGAGTGTTAAACCTTTTGGAAACAAAACTACACTCATTGGGTATTTAATTACCATTGGTTATATGCCATAATGCCTACATGAAGGGGGTTTGAAGACTAGGGAGAAGGTAGATCCAAGGATTTAACTATCTTCTCTAACCATTGTAAATTTTTGGTGATGATAAAGATTAAATTGAAAAAGGATGGGGGTGAATTTTGTTCTTAAAAACATTGATATATTGAGTACATGTCTTTTTTTACAGTGACTATTTCCTTCTCTCTTAATGTTGAGTGATTAGTGAATATAAGTAAAGGAAAATAGCCAAAATATTTATATCTTTTCTTGTTACAATGATCCATTAGTACACTCCACCAACACTCTCTCATTGAGTTAAGTTATCTAACTACATAGGTCCACATATTAAATATCATTTTACAACTTAGTGTAGGAAGCTAACACATATTAATAACTTTTACAGTTACATGTGATCCATTACATGAAACAATAAATCCAAATATTGGTAAAAAAAATAATACACTTCACCACAACTAATTCTGAGCAGTGAAAACTCTACCACAACTAAGTCTGAGTCTCCAAGAATCCAATCAATCAATAGAGAATGATTTTATTGAAAACATAGTTCAAACATTGCAGTTGTAGCAGCAACTAAAACATATAATTGGTCTTCAATAACACACAGATACAAATAAATCATCAACATTGCACATGATTTCATCAAACAACAATAAATAAAATAGCAGACAAATGTTTAAACATATGTATCTCTAAATAATATCTCAAAACAATTCATAATCAATCATGAAAAATAAGAAGGAACAATATGATTTAGTCACGGTGATCGAAATACAATTGATTTGATCAGATAGATCAGAACATTTATGTCTCCAAAGTCTATATCTAAAGTCAATGAATGATTTATCATCATTAAAATAGGATTTTTTCTTTATGTAAATATTTTATCCATATCTCATCTCTCTTTTATGATCAATAATTTCTTGATATTTCTATTTTTTGTTGAATAGCTCCAGAAATATAGCACAATAAACTGTAAATATTTTAATTCTGAATCATTCCGGAGTGTCATAACGTATCATAAGAAAAGAAAATATTTACTCTATTGAATATGATCTTTTAAATCATTCATAATGTGCCATTGAATCAATCCTAATAAATATTTGAATAAATCATTATGTCCATTAAAACGATTGAAAAAATGTCTTGTAATATCATGGATTAAAAAATCCATCATTGAATTTTCAAACATTGGGTTGCTTCTTATGATGAAAAAACATCAAATATAGGTTTGAAAACATATTGTTTTTTACAAAACTAGGGTTGATGTACCACAATTTTGTTTCCATAAACATATGGTTCCCTCAAAATTTAGTTCATTGTATCCATAAATTTTGAATAGTGTAGCTTACATGATCCATAGTTTTTATTCCAAAGTTATTGTTGTTGAACCATATGTTACGCTTACACATGTATGGTATAAAAAATGATTCTAGAAGATTTTTCACATGACCATCATACTTCAAAAAATATTTATCATGGATCACTGACTTGAATATTATTAAAGAATTAATTTTCTTCCAAATATTATCTTTCTAAATTTCACTTAAAATAAATTTCATTAGTATCATAAACTTGGGTATTTGTGAGAATAAAAACCATAAAAAATAATGCAATTGATGAATCAATATATTCTTAACAATACCCAACTAGTAATGATAAAAAAACCCATAAAAACATAAAAATTGTATAAAAATTTTTAAAATGAAATTTCTCCTCCTTTATCCTAAATTTTCCATATAAAATTGATAAAACTATAATAATCTCCAGATATTATAAGTATATCCAATATCTTACTTATTATTATAAACATGTAAACAAAAAGTATAAACTTCTCCTCCCATTTTGTTTCATAAAAAATAAATATGTAAAATGTAGTTAAATGAACACCCCCTAAATTCATGCTTCCAAAATAAAAGATATAAATATGTAATCAAGAAGTATATATAAATCATTATTATTAATAAAAATGGATTTTAAATGACCATTTCAATCCATTTGGATATCTTATTGATATTAAATAATTTTGGAAGCCTATTAATAAATCCCCCCTAAGTCATTACAAATAAGATATTCAAGGTATTCAAACATTTCCAAGGACTAAAATACATTCAACTAATTTTTTCACATGTAATATTTAAAACAAAATTATTTATTACTAACAATAATAGAATAATTTATGTAATGAGATAATAAAAAATTAAATACATTATTATGTATGATAACTAATGAAATATTAAAATGAAATTATACAATAACTTATATCAAACATTTTAAATAAAAAATATATTAAAAATAATATATAAAACATCAAATTCAAATAAATAAAATTAGAGTGTGAGGAAGTAAGATAAATTTCATAAGAACTATTCCACATAGAGAAACTCTGGAATGTTCTTCTAATATGTTTTGAACGTCTACTATTCTTTCATATTTATAAGAGGAACATGGTTCTATCAATATTAGTTTCAGCATATCAATATATACTTTAGTAAAAACTTCTTTTCTGAGAATCTCTATTTTCCTTAGCATTTCTACTTCAGATGTGTCAATGTATTATTTTTCGATCGTACTATCATTCGTATTATGATATTCCATTTGTAATGAATCAAAATAAATTTTTGATACAGAATATTTTTTTAGATCTTTATATGAATTCCTATAAAAATTTAGATTATCTTACAAGATCACTTTTTTATTATTCAAGGTTCTCACATTGACTTAAATATTTTCAGAACAAATTTTAGAATAATAGACCATTGGTTCTTCATGACTATAAAATTTCATATTTATTGTTGAATTATTTTAAAAATAATCTTCAGAAAAGGAAACTGGCTATTATTTTAACAAATAAAAATGATTTTCGTTTGTCATTTGGTGAGAATAATTTTATTTTGAACTTGAATTACATGATTGCCTCATCTTACTATGACTATAATTTAGAAGCGATTGAATAATATATTTAAAATAATAACTATAAATAATATTTTTTTAGAATAATATGAAATGTTTTGTTCTAAAAGTTTGGGGAAGATGTTTTGTGTTCATTATATAAAAAATACAGAATAATATGTATATATATTAATTTTTGAAAAGACATATTACATTTGATTTTTTTGGTTATGTAATCAGATAATATATTTAAAACATGAAATATAAATATTTATATACATTTAAATATGGAATATATAAAATCTCCCATAATTTAAACATATATTGCGTTATCTATTGATTTAAAAACTTTTTTAGAGATATTATAATTTTTTTGGAAGTAAAATATACAATAAAAATATACAAAGAGTTGATTCAACTAGTAAGGAATATACTTTTTTGAATTATGAGAAATATATCTCGAACATGTATAAAATAGATAATATAACGACCCATAATTTACATACATTGTTAATACTTCAAAATTGAAGCACACTTATTACAACATAAAACAAAACCAGGAAAGGGCCGTATAGGTATAGTGTCTTTAGAAACTGGGAAACATAAACAACTGGTTCATAAGACATCTACATTGTCTCCCATTTATTTCATCATATCTATAGTACTTTTTGGAATATCTTACTTAATAACCTTCTTCCTCACCAGGGGAAGGAAAACATACAAAAGGGTGAGCTCAAATGCTCAGTAAGGATAAACAAAAGAAATATCAATCACATCATATTCATAAGAACATAACATTTTGGAAATCTTAACCTACAAAAGAGATCATAATTTCATAACATGGGATAAATCATGGTAGTGAAATGTAATCACAATAATAATAACTTAAAACATTAAAATTTGTGGACTACACACATAATCATAGAGAATCATTTCTTATTATTCAAGACTCATTGCCGAGACTATCTTAGTGGAAAAAGTCTATTTCTGAACCGAGTTCATTCCTCGTTTCAGTCTTGTTTCACTGAACCGGTTTAACCTGTCATTCCAGCCATGTCTATCTCATGAGATATAAAATCATTACCCAATTCATTGGAGGGATATATAGGTCCCACCCATCTCATAATGATACCATTCTTATGTGTGCCACAAAATCATAAAATCGTACATCATTGCATAACCCATGTAATAAAAATGGGATTCTTAAACATCGTGACTTCATAAAACAACTCATATAAGATAAAGGAATTCATAAAAAAATAATTCCATCACAACATAATAAAATCAATGTAATAATAGGGATATAAACAAAACCCTATATTATCTTAGATGGAAAATAATTTTGATAAAACACTTGAACTCCATTCTTGAGGAAAATATCCTTTCTTCTTCAAAAACAGTTTTCCTTTCATAACATGTCATACATTTCTAAACTAAAAGAAGTTGATTAAAAATAAACTTGAAAACTTTTAAAGGAATCTTCTTGGAAATAATGTTTTAAAAATATATTCATGTCGTATAAGTTAAAAAAACATTCTTCTCATACTTTTGTCAGAAAAGTCAAAAAGTACCTCGTACGAAAAACGACAAAAGATTCCTTTCATATCTTTTACTAAAAACTCACCGAAGGGTAAAATTGGATTTAAACATTTGTAGGTGGATGTAAATAATATTAAATATTGAGGAAACATGGATGTGGATGATAAAATACACCCTAGTAAATTCCAAAGTATAAACAATATCAGATAAAAATGAGATTGTGATATTTCCCTTACCTTAATTCCGATTTGCTTCGTAAGTGTCCGAACCTCAGGTATAACGATTTAAATAATGTCATTGACTTATTCCAGAATCATACTCATTGTTTATGATATCATATATGGTCATATTCTTAGCTAATTATTAGTAATATTTCATTGCTACTTGGTATTCAGGTGTTTATTAATTTTTGTTTTTATGCGTGTTTTGTCGAATAAATTATTATTCTTCTTTTTTGGTTATAGATACATCATTTCCAGAATGGTATAAGTGTAATATATATCATATCCATTCACCTAATTCATTTATGTAATCATTATGAAATGAAAATCATGTAGAATGAGTCGCATCACATCATGGAGACGGTATTCCGTACGTACGCACGAGGGATGATATCGTTCCCATGATCGTTGAATTGTATTGGAGTTTATGTATAATATTTCAGAATCAATATCACTTTAAAATAATCATATATATTCATTCTTTACACCATTATGCCCATCCAGGTAAGGTGGTGGTGGAAAATAGATTACACCACGGCGTGGTGACAGTATTCCGTACGTACGCACGTGCGGTGATTTCATTTTCCATAGGATGGATAGATGGTGAAATAGGGGTTTTTCATACTTATAATAACATATCATTATATGAGTAATACTTATGTTATTAATACATAATGAAAAAACTAAATAAGAAGAAGTGGAAGAAGAAATAAAGTTGAAAGAATCGGTAACGGACATTACCTCCTCTTTGAAGTGCTTCTTTGAGACCTCCTTTTAGGGCACTAAAATTGGTCTTTGAAGAAGACCAGGACCTCTAGGATGTTTCTAGGGAAGTTTAGAGGAGAGTTTGGCAGAGGTTGGCCAAGCTTGAAGGCTCAATGTGGTGTGAGGAAGAGAGGGAGCAAGTGCGCTTTTATTAGGGAGGAGAGGGGCACCTTTGGAAAAAACAAAAAATATTATTTTATTGTAAAGCCATAATCGGTTTTAAATAGCTCCAAATTGATATATTTCAAAGATAAGGTCGGGATAGGTTGAAATCCTCTCATCCAATATAATTTGGACAAGTTTAGTTTACGATTTTAACCTTATAATTTATATTTAACTTTAAGTTAGATAATTTTACTTTTACCGTGTGTTTTTGTGTTCTTACACTATGAGGTTAATAAACTTACTATAACAAGCCAAACGAACCCCAAGTTGTTTATTATTAATATATATAACCTTATCTATGTCATTTGGCCGAACCATAGATTTTTAGGAATACAATAACAATTAATAATATAATATTTGTTTTAAAAACTATTTTATGTCAGTTTTGACACTATTTAGTAATTGATTTTTGTGAAAATCATAACAGATTGATTAGTTCGAAAAAGGTTAATTAAATCAATACTAACATGTCATAGTAACCTATAAAATTAGTTTAATTCATAAAATGTCTAAAATTACATTTATTTGGGTATTTATAACATCAATTATGTCAATATTTCATAAATATGATAATTACTACATCATCTTGTGTCACAAATAAATTAAATTATATAATATCTAAAAATTAAAAATAAAATACCATTATGTAGGAAATATTTTTAGATTTCTAATTAATATTTATAGTCTAATTCATATTATGTATAACCCTATATTAAAAATTATTTACTTATTAAACTTTGATTTTAACTACTTTAACCCTTCTTTAAATAAATTAATAATAAATGTCCTAATCTAATCCAAGTGGGCCTAAATAGTCACATTTTATTCCTAAGGTTGTTTTTGGTAGAATTACACTTATCCAATAGAATTAAGACATGTGTTAGGGTAATAATAATATCATTTTTACCCTTAATTACCCTATTTACTTTTAACCGTGGTAAAAAAAAGTAAAAGTTACTATTCACCAAAAATTATTTTCATCTCATTGAACCAAATTTTACTTACTGACATCAACTGTGTCTCTTGGATTTTTAAAATTCTACTCATAGTAGCGGTAAAATTAAGTTTTATGTAAATTTGCAAATTCCCCTAGGAGGTGGGTAAAAGACAGTGAAAAGTTCGATATATCTAAAATTATTATAAAATGAATTCAATGAATTGCATTGAACTTATATAGGTATTATGTATCAATTTTGACCTAAAATAAATTTAAATAAAATAAACAATTATTTAAATAAAAAGTTGGTTTTTAAATAGTAACCCAGTGTTTTCACTATTCATCAAAAATTGAAAGTTTCCAGAAATATACCAAAATTTTACCCTAGGCTAATTTCGATATTCCGAATCCAAAAATGAAGTCCATTTTGAAAAATAAATATTACAAAATTTCAAAAAGTGGGTATTACTATTCATAACGGGTAGTTTTAATAATATTTTAATAGCATATCGTTGTTTAGTGAAACTTGGTATAGCGTACGATGCAAGCTATCAAGGAAGGTAGCGATTGCGTGTAAAGCAAACCAAGCTAGTGTTGTGTGTAGTGAAAGATTTCTTTGATAATTTATATAAAATAAAAACAAAATATTTCTTATAAAAGTCTCGGGTGTTACATTCTACCCCCCTTAAAATGAATGTCGCCCTCGAAATTCGTCACTTGTAACAAACAGATGTGGATACCTCTCCCTCATCATATCCTCAAGCTCCCATGTAGCTTCTTCTAATCGGTGGTTCCTCCATAGAACTATCACCAAGCGAGTGGTCTTGTTCTGTATGACTTTTTCACTACGATCGAGAATCTCTATCGGCTGTTCTTCATAAGAAATATCATGTTCTAGTGGTACAACTTCAGAGCTGAGTACATGTGAAGGATTAGGTATGTACTTTCTTAGGAGAGATACATTGAACACATCGTGAACTTGAGAGAGATTTGTTGGAAGCGCCAATCAGTAATCTACCTTCCCAACACGATCCAGTATTTCGAAAGGACCGATATACCTAGGGCTCATCTTTCCCTTCTTTCCAAATCTCATTACTCTCTTCCAAGGAGATATTCGTAAGAACAATTTATCACCCACTTCAAACTCTAAGTATTTTCTTCGGTTGTCGGCATAACTTTTTTGTTGACTCTGAGATGCTCTTATGTGTTGTTGAATAGATCAGACCTTTTCTGCCATCTCATCAACAAGATCAGGTCCTAATAGCTTTCTTTCCCCAACTTCATTCCAGCAAGTTGGAGTCCTGCATTTCTTTCCATAGAGAGCTTCATAAAGAGCCATCTGAATACTATAGTGAAAGCTATTATTATAAGAAAATTCCACCAAAGGTAGGTGTTGATCCCAACAACCTTTGAAATCCATAGATCAAGCTCTCAACATATCTTCTAGAGTTTGAATCATCCTCTCAGACTAACCGTCTGTCTGAGGATGATAAGCAGTGCTGAAACTCAACTCTGTATCCAGAGTATGCTGAAGACTTCGCCATAACTTTGAGGTAGACCTCGGATCCCAATCAGATATAATAGAAAGTGGCACTCCATGCAATCTTACCACTTCCTTTACATATATCCTAGCAAGATGATCCAGAGATAAATCCTCCCTAATTGCAATGAAGTGTGAAGACTTTGTAAGACGATCAACTATGACCCAGATAGCATTATTGCCTTTGGATGTTTTTGGAAGTCCTGTGACAAAGTTCATAGTGATGTTTTCCCATTTCCATTCGAGTATGGGTAATGGTTGTAACATCCCCTTAGACTTCTGTCTCTCATCTTTAATATGATGACAAACCAAGCATCGAGAGACATATTCAAAAACATCTCTTTTCATTCCATCCCACCAGAAGTACTCTTTCAGGTCCCTATACATCTTCGAGATTATAGGATGAATAGAGAATGAAGAACTATGAGCCTCATCCAGCAGCTCCTTCTTTAATTAGAGGATGGTAGGAACAAAAACCCTGTTCCTGAACTTTATTATCCCATCATAATCAAGGTTGAATTCAAGAACATTTCTCAGCTCCTCTTGTAACTCTACATCTTCTTTCTGTGCCTTTTTAATCTTAACATGTATAGATGGTTGAAAATTCATTTGAGAAAGATAAGATTTTTCCCTTTCATTATAATTCCAAGATCCATCCTTTGTAAATCCATAAATATTGGATCTTTTGTGATCCTCATCATGGATAAACTGGCATGGTCTTGTCGACTTAATGCATCTGCCACCTTGTTTGCTGTAATAGGGTGGTAATGAATTGAGCAGTCGTAATCCTTAATCAGCTCTAACCATCTTCTTTGGCGCATATTCAGATCCTTTTGTGTGAAAATATACTTTAAAGTTTTATGATCAGTATAAATGTCACACCTTTCTCCATAAAGATAATGCCTCCAAATCTTTAATGAAAAGATTACCGCTGCTAACTCCAAATCACGAGTTGGGTAATTTTGCTCATGGATTTTCAACTGTCGTGAGGCTTAAGCTATCACCATATCATTTTTCATAAGAACACACCGCAATCCCTTCTTGGATGCATCACTATAGATCACAAACCTTTCTCCACTACAAGGCAGTGTGAGCATAGGTGCACTTGATAACCATCTTTTCAACTCCTTGAAATTCTCTCCACATTCATCCGTCCAAACAAACTTAACTCCTTTCCAAGTCAACCTGGTGTGTGGATTAGATAATCATGAAAAATATTTCACAAAACGTCGATAATATCCAGACAAACCAAGAAAACTTCAGATCTCCGTTACTTTTGTTGGTCTCAACCATCTTTCGATAACCTCTGTTTTTGCTGGATCCACAGATATCACCTCTTTTGAGATTATGTGACCCTAAAATGAAACTTTTTGAAGCCAAAATTCACACTTGGTAAATTTGGAATAAATATTCTCCTTTCTCAGGGTTTTCAATATAATTCTCAAGTGATCTTCATGTTCTTTCTTGCTCTTTAAATATACAAGAATATCGTCCATAAAGACTACCACAAACCGATCAAGATAGTCTCTAAATACTCTATTCATCAGATCCATGACAATAGCAGGGGAATTAGGAAGACCAAATGGAATCACTATAAATTCATAGTGTCCATACCTTGTACGTAAAGCCGTCTTTGGTATAACCTCCCTTTTGACCCTTAATTGATGATGCCCTGAACGAAGATCAATCTTGGAAAAGTATTGAGCTTCGTGTAGTTGGTCAAATAAGTCATCAATGCGCGGGAGAGGATATTTGTTCTTGATAGTGATCTTGTTAAGTTCTCGATAATCAATGTAGAGTCTCATTGATCCAACTTTCTTCTTAACAAACAGAACAGGTTCTCCCCAAGGTGATGCACTAGGGTGTATGAACCCATTATCAAGATTCACTTGGAGTTGCTTCTTCAATTCCTGATACTCAATTGGGGCCATTATATAAGGTTTCTTTGAAATAGGTAAAGCACCTGGTATGAGTTCTATTGAAAACTCAACTTCACGATTTGGTGGAAGACCCGACAATTCCTCTGGAAAGACATCATCAAACTCCCATACAATGGGCATATTATTAATCATGCCATTCTCACCAACCATTTGAGATAAATAACCTTCATTTAGTGGAATCAAGACCCATAAGATGGACAAAATTTCCATTGGAAGGTTATGTTCATCCTTGCATCGATAGACGATCAAATATTGACCTAGAATATAAAATGTGACTTCCCTTCTTTGGAAATTGATATGAGCTCCATATAGAGAAATCCAATCCATGAAAAGAATCACATCAAATTCCACTATAGGGAGGATCACAAGATTTGCAGGAATCACTTTCCCACAAACTTCAATCGGAGAAGAATTATAAACTTTTGATGTAACTATTGTGCCATTAGGGGTTGTCACAGCTAACTCAACATCTAATTGTTGAGGTAATATGGTGCTACCCTTAGAAAAGTCTTCAAAAATAAAGGAGTGGGTGGATCTAGAATCAAATAAAACATTTTCTACTTTAGAGTGGATGGTAAGTGTACCTTTCACCACTTCGTTATCGTACTCCACATCGCTAATAGAAATTGCATGTGACTTTTCTTTGTCTTTATTCTTAAGAGTTTATTGGCGTCGATCATCATCAAAAACCCTTGGATTAGGGAATTGATTAGCATAATGCCCCATTTCCTTGAACCTGTAACATTGAAGTGTAGGAGGTTCACTCTGTGTAGCCTTTTCATTGTTTGCATCACTAGACATCTTCTTCCCATTATTGAGGCATTTAAATGCCTGATGACCTTCCTTTCCACATTTGAAACATTTACTTGTCCCTTTAAGACAACTCCCTCCATGTTTCTTTCCAGACATTGAGCATAAGGGAAAACTCATCTTCTTTTCAGTGTGCTATTTAGATTTTCCTTTGAATTCCATTTTCCTCTTCTTATCAAACCCATATGACTAATGGGTTACTTCAATCTCCATCTCAACTTTGAGAGCACATCAAATGATTTCCTCGTAGCTATTGAATTCCCTTATGGCTAACACCCTTAGAAGACTTAGTTTTAAGCCACTAAAGAATCGATAGATCTTACTCTCAGGTTGGATAATAATACCAGAAGCGTACCTTGAAAGTCTTGTAAAATTATCTTTATAGGTACCAACAGATTCATCATCCTTTTGCTTTAGTTCATGAAACTTCTTCTCCATCTTTGTTCGGAGAATATGAGGGAAGTAATTATTGAAAAATAAGTTCTTGAACTCATCCCATTCCATGGACTCAATTTCATCTCTTGGCCTCGTATTCTTGATAAGATTCCACCATTGATAAACATCACCTACCAAATGATACACTGCTAAGATGACTTTATCATGTTTAGAACATTGAAGAACTGAAAATATCTTTTCAGTAGTACTAATCCATCTTTCAGCAACTAATGGATCACTAGACCCACTGAATGAAGGTGGACGCTGTCTCATGAAGGATTCAATAGAATATTGCTCCTTCCTTTTCTAATTTGGAAGTCCTTCATGATTCATAGCTTGAGAAATTTATGTGAGAATGGATACAAGATTTTTCATTCCATCTCCCATAACGTTTGGTTGCTTAGGGGGACAATCATTACATTGCCCATCACATTCCGCATTAACACGGTTCCTTCAGGTTCCAGCCATCGACTAGATCCAAGAAGAATAGTGTGAGAAACACTAATTATAATAGGAAAACCACATAATCAAGAATAAAATTTCACACTTAAGGTCTTATCCTAGGTTATTCATGGAAATTTCTAAAACACTAAGATTGTGTAATATGATTATACTTATCCTTAGGATTCTTACTAAGGCTTTCACATCCTAGTTTCCAAAGGTTGACTATACCTTTCCTCTGATACCAACTATAACGACCCATAATTTACATACATTGTTAATACTTCAAAATTAAAGCAATCTTATTACAACATATAACAAAACCAGTAAAGGACCGTATAGGTATAGTGTTTTTAGAAACTGGGAAACATAAACAACTGGTTCATAAAGAATCTACATTGTCTCCCATTTATTTCATCATATCTATAGTCCCTTTTGGCATATCTTACTTAATAACCATCTTCCTGACCTGGGGAAAGAAAACATACAAAAGGGTGAGCTCAAATTCTTAGTAAGGGTAAACAAAAGAAATATCAATCACATCATATTCATAAGAACATAACATTTTGGAAATCTTAACCTGAAAAAGAGATCATAATTACATAACATGTGATAAATCATGGTAGTGAAATGTAATCACAATAATCATAAATTAAAACATGAAACATTTTTGCATACACACATAATCGTAGAGAATCATTTCTTATTAGTCAAGGCTCATTGCCACGACTATCTTAGTGGACAAAGTCCATTTCTGAACCGAGTTCATTCCTCGTTTCAGTCCTGTTTCACTGAACCGGTTTAACCTGCCGTTCCAGCCATGTCTATCTCATGAGATATAAAATCTTTATGCAATTAGTTGGAGGGAGATATAGGTCCCACCTATCACATAATTATACCATTCTTATGTGTTCCACAAAATCATAAAATTATACATCATTGCATAACCCGTGTAATAAAAATGGGATTCTTAAACATCGTGACTTCATAAAAAAAATTCATATAAGATAAAGGAATTCATAAAAAAATAATTCCATCACAACATAATCAAATCAATGTAATAATAGGGATTTAAACAGAACCCTATATTATCTTAGATGGAAAATAATTTTGATAAAACACTTGAACTCCATTCTTGAGGAAAATATCCTTTCTACTTTAAAAACACTTTTCCTTTCTTAACATGTCATACAATTCTAAACAAAAAGAAGTTGATTAAAAATAAACTTGAAAACTTGTAAAGGAATCTTCCTGGAAATAATGTTTTAAAAATCCATTCATTTCTTATAAGTTAAAAAAAACATTCTTCTCGTACTTTTTTCGGAAAAGTCATAAAGTACCTCGTACGAAAAACGACAAAAGATTCCTTTAATATATTTTACTTAAAACTCACCGAAGGGTAAAAATGGATTTAAAAAATTGTAGGTGGAGGGAAATAATATTACATATTGAGGAAACAAGGATGTGGATGATAAAATACACCCCAGTAAATTCTAAAGTATAAACAATCTCCGATAAAAATGAGATTGTGATATTTCCCTTACATTAGGTCCGATTTTCTTCGTATGTGTCTGAAACTCCTATATAATGATTTAAATAATTTCATTGACTTATTCCAAAATCATATTCATTGTTATGATATCATATATGGTCATATTCGTTGCTTATTATTAGTAATATTTCATTGCTACTTGTTATTCGGGTGTTTATTAATTTTTGTTCTTATGCGTGTTTTGTCGAATAAATTCTTATTCTTCATTTTAGGTTATAGATACCTCATTTACAGAATGGTATTAGTGTAATATATATAATATTTATTCACTCAATTCAATTATTTAATCATTATGCAATGAAAATCATGTATAATGAGTCGCATCGCATCATGGAGACGATATTCCGTACGTACGCACGAGCGATGATGTTGTTCCCATGATCGTGGAATTGTATTGAAGTGTATGTATACTATTTTAGAATCAATATCACTTTAAAATAATCATATATATTCATTCTTTACACCATTATACCCATCCAAGTAAGGTGGTGGTGGAAAATAGATTACACCACGGGGTGGAGACAGTATTCCGTACGTACGCACGCGCGGTGATTTCATTTTCCGTAGGATGGATAGATGGTGAAATAGGGTTGTTTCATAATTATAATAAAATATCAGTATATGAGTGATACTTATGTTATTAATTCATAATTAAACAACTAAATAAGAAGAAGTGGAAGAAGAAATAAAGTTGAAAGAATTGGTAACAGACATTACCTCTTCTTTGAAGCGCTTCTTTGAGACCTCCTTTTAGGGCACTAAAATTGGTCTTTAAAGAAGAACAAGACCTCTAGTATGTTTCTAGGGAAGTGGAGAGTAGAAATTGGCAGGGTTTGGCCGAGCATGAAGGCTCAATGTGGTGTGAGGAAGAGAGGGAGGGGGTTCCCTTTTATAACTGAGGAGAGGGACATCTTTGGAAAAACAAAAAATATTATTTTATTATATAGCCATATTCGGTTTTAAATAGCTCCAAATTGATTTATTTCGAAGCTAAGGTGGGTATGGGTCGAAATCCTCTCATACAATAGAATTTGGACAAGTTTAGTTTACTATTTTAACCTTATCATTTATATTTAACTTTAAGTTAGATAATTTTACTTTTACGATGTCTTTTTGTGTTCTTGCACTATAAGGTTAATAAACTTACTATAACAATCCAAACGAACCCCAAGTTGTTTATTATTAATATATATAACCTTATTTAAGTCATTTGGCCGAACCTTAGATTTTTAAGAATAAAATAACAATTAATAATATAATATTTGTTTTAAAAACTATTTTATGTCAATTTTGACACTATTTAGTAATTGATTTTTGTGAAAATACTAACTGAATGATTTGTTCAAAAAATGCTAATTAAATCAATAATAAAATGTCATATTAACCTAGAAAATTAGTTGAATTCATAAAAAGTCTCAAATTAAATTTATTTGGGTATTTATAACATCAATTATGTCAATATTTCATTAATAAGATAATTACTGCATCATCTTTGTGTCATAAATAAATTAAATTATTTAATGTCTAAAAATTAAAAATAAAATACCATTATGTATGAAATATTTTTAGATTTCTAATGATTATTTATAGTCGAATATATCTTATGTATAACCCTATATTAAAAATTACTTACTTATTAAACTTTGATTT
Source organism: Viscum album (assembly GCA_963277665.1). Classification (NCBI taxonomy): domain Eukaryota; kingdom Viridiplantae; phylum Streptophyta; class Magnoliopsida; order Santalales; family Viscaceae; genus Viscum; species Viscum album. The sequence continues at coordinate 563,131,312 of OY728153.1, read as the reverse complement.
CAACTATTTTAACCCTTCTTTAAATAAATTAATAATAAATGACCTAATCTAATCCAAGTGGGACAAAATGGTCATATGTTATTCCTAAAGTTGTTTTTGGTCGAATTAAACTTATTAAATAGAATTAGGACAAGTGTTAGGGTAATAATAATATCATTTTTTCCCTTAATTACCCTATTTACTTTTAACCGTGGTAAAAAAAAAGTAAAAAGTTACTATTCACCAAAAATTATTTTCATCTCATTGAACCACATTTTACTTACTGACATCAACCATGTCTCTCAGATTTTTGAAATTCCACTCACAGAAGCGGTAAAATTATGTTTTATGTAAATTTTCAAATTCTCCTTGGAGGTGGGAAAAAGACGGTGAAAAGTATGGTATATCTAAAATTATTATAAAATGACTTCAATGAATTGAATTAAACACATATAGGTATTATGTATCAATTTTGACATAAAATAAATTTAAATAAAATAAATAATAATTTAAATAAAAATTCAGTTTTTAAATAGTAACCCAGTGTTTTCACTATTCATCAAAAATTCAAAGTTTCCAGAAAAATACCAAAATTTCACCCTAGGCTAATTTCTATATTCCGAATCCAAAAATAAAGTCCGTTTTGAAAAATAAAAATTTGAAAATTTCAAAAAGTGGGTATTACAATTCATAACGGCTAGTTTTAATAATATTTTAATAGCATATCGTTGTTTAGTGAAACTCGGTATTGCGTACGACGCAAGCTATCAAGGAAGGTCGCGATTGCGTGCAAAGCAAGCCAAGCTAGTGTTGTGTGTAGTGAAATATTTCTTTGATGATTTATATAAAATAAAAACAACATATTTCTTATAAAATTCTTGGGTGTTACAGATAATCCATTATAATTATATAGATATATGGAAAAAGAAATGCACATTAAATAAGTCATTTAAGTACTATGGATTGATTTTTTATTATGAACTACATCATAGTTGATCACTCCTTTGGTAGATATTTTTTTATATAACTCAATAAACCACTAAAATATTTAATAATGTATCTTAGTGGTGTATTATGGAAAAAAAACTAACAGACGTACTTTTTAGTACCCATATGTTTTAGGAAACAACAGTGATAGAAATAAAATTTTTAGGTAACCAAACCTGTTTATTTTGGGTATGGATTATACTATTTAAGTTAAAAAACTCATTTGATAAATTAACATTTTTACTCTAAAAATTTAATATTTTATAATGTGATCGTTATTATCATAAATTCCAATAATAATATACTAAAAAACTTTAATAGTGGACATTTTGTTTTTTGAATTGGGTTTAAAATAATTCTTATATAATTTTAATCTTTCAATAATACAAATTATTCCAGGGTTTCCTTTATGAATTTAAGTTTTACAATGGAAATGATTTAAATAATTTTCTCCTGTATCTATATAGTAAAATATTTTCTTAAATTATCATCTTCATAAAATAATTCTTTAATCTTAATTTAATTCATATCACAAGAGATTTTATAATATTAGATTTTAAATCCCTAAATTTTTTAAAAATTTTCTTTATGTAATTGAGACTTATCATAATATTTTATAAATTTTATTGGGTCTTAGACAATGAAAATGTACCCATGTGATACAATATCCTACTTGGAATCCAAAAGTCCCATGATCAAATCCAGGAAGGGATGAATTTACAGGTACTATAGCATCTCTCTAATAGGGGTACTATGGCTGCACGGTAGCAGTGGTGACACTGTAGCTACGAAGGCATTGTAGCCGGATCTGTAGTGGTGGTGGTACTATAGAAGGTACAATAGTAGCCTGAGTACTGTAGTTTTATTGTTCACTGAAGGTCCCTTTGGGAAAAAATAGGAATTGAATCTTTGTATTCAGGCACTTGGCCTTGGGCCTTTGGGCTATGTAATGTGTCTCCTTCTACCCCATCCAAAGAGGCCTTTTATTTAATAAAAATATAATTCTTCATCCCCAACCATTAAAAATATTTATGGTATTAAATTATGTATTCATATTTATATTATGGAATAAAGAAATAACTATTTAATTCATTATGATTTTTTTCACAACTCTATTTTTGGAGAGAGAAAAGATTGTTCCCCGTCAGTGTAATCTAAAATAAATACAATTTTTTTATGATTAGTATCATAACCAATAGATGAATCATCCTATGAACAAGAATTATTATTCCAAGTATCCATAATAATTTTAATTCTGTTTCTCTTATAATGGAATTTCCATTGAGGTTTATTTAAATGAAATTTATCCTTTGTTTACCCAAACTAATTTCATTAAAAACATATATTATCTTAAATCCATTTCATTTTATTTATATATAGTTTTTAAAATATTATAACAATATTTGTTAAAAAATTATATAAATATGGATTAAATGAATCAAATGATTCAACCATTGTATCTTCGATTGTAGCTTCATTGGGGTTTTTATGATTTTTAGATTTAGTTTGTATCTCAGGTATATATCATCAATGTTCCCATCAAATCCTTCATAGATAAATATTTTATAGGTGTATATTTTCATATAGTAGTAGATATTAAATAAAACATAAAGGTTTTTAATGTATGTACTTTTAGAACATTATATGATTATATAATTGGACATCTGAAATAAGAACAATTATTTAAAATATATTTCAATATTTCATTAATTTGATTGGTAGTTTCAGCCTTGTTCATTTTAAAAGTATCATAATTTTTTTATAGTAGTTTATCTAAAATATTTGATATTTTTTATTCGTTTATTGTAAATAAAAATAATATCCCTTATAACATATTTAGTATAATATCTAAATATTCAATTGAATTCCTCAGTTCATAAACCAAGGAAAATTACATTCACATATTTTGAATTGATAACAAATTTTGGAATTGTATTGGAGTATATGTATACTATTTTAGAATCAATATCATTTTAAAATAATCATATATATTCATTCTTTACACCATTATACCCATCGAAGTAAGGTGGTGGTGAAAAATAGATTACACCACGGCGTGGAGACAGTATTCCGTAAGTACGCACGCGCGGTGATTTCGTTTTCCATAGGTTGAATAGATGGTGAAATAGGGTTGTTTCATACTTATAATAAAATATCAGTATAAGAGTGATACTTATGTTATTAATTCATAATGAAACAACTAAAGAAGAAGAAGTGGAAGAAGAAATAAAGTTGAAAGAATTGGTAACAGCCATTACCTCTTGTTTGAAGCGCTTCTTTGAGACCTCCTTTTAGGGCACTAAAATTGGTCTTTAAAGAAGACCAGGAAATCTAGGATGTTTCTAGGGAAGTGGAGAGGAGAAATTGGTAGGGGTTGGCAGAGCATGAAGGCACAAAGTGGTGTGAGGAAGAGAGGGAGGGGGTTCCCTTTTATAATGGAGGAGAGGGGCATCTTTGGAAAAACAAAAAATATTATTTTATTATAAAGCCATATTCGGTTTTAAATAGCTCCAAATTGATTTATTTAGAAGCTAAGGTGGGTATGGGTTGAAGTACTCTCATCCAATAGAATTTGGACAAGTTTAGTTTACTATTTTAACCTTATCTTTTATATTTAACTTTAAGTTAGATAATTTTACTTTTATGGTGTCTTTTTGTGTTCTTGCACTATAAGGTTAATAAACTTACTATAACAAGCCAAACGAACCCCAAGTTGTTTATTATTAATATATATAACCTTATTTAATACATTTTCCGAACCTTAGATTTTTAAGAATAAAATAACAATTAATAATATAATATTTGTTTTAAAAACTATTTTATGTCAATTTTGACACTATTTAGTAATTGATTTTTGTGAAAATCCTAACTGAATGATTAGTTCAAAAAATTCTAATTAAATCAATAATAACATGTCATATTAACCTAGAAAATTAGTGTCATTCATAAAAAGTCTCAAATTAAATTTATTTGTGTATTTATAACATCAATTATGTCAATATTTCATTAATAAGATAATTACTGCATCATCGTTGTGTCATAAATAAATTAAATTATTTAATGTCTAAAAATTAAAAATAAAATACCATTATGTATGAAATATTTTTAGATTTCTAATGATTATTTATAGTCGAATATATCTTATGTATAACCCTATATTAAAAATTACTTACTTATTAAACTTTGATTTTAACTATTTTAACCCTTCTTTAAATAAATTAATAATAAATGACCTAATCTAATCCAAGTGGGACAAAATGGTCATATGTTATTCCTAAAGTTTTTTTTGATAGAATTACACTTATTAAATAGAATTAGGACATGTGTTAGGGTAATAATAATATCATTTTTACCCTTAATTACCCTATTTACTTTTAACCGTGGTAAAAAAAAGTAAAAAGTTACTATTCACCAAAAATTATTTTCATCTCATTGAACCAAATTTTACTTACTGACATCAACCATGTCTCTAAAATTTTCGAAATTCCACTCACAGAAGCGGTAAAATTATGTTTTATGTAAATTTTCAAATTCTCCTTGGAGGTGGGAAAAAGACGGTGAAAAGTTCGATATATCTAAAATTATTATAAAATGACTTCAATGAATTGAATTAAACACATATAGGTATTATGTATCAATTTTTACCTAAAATAAATTTAAATAAAATAAATAATTATTTAAATAAAAATTCAATTTTTAAATAGTAACCCAGTGTTTTCACTATTCATAAAAAATTCAAAGTTTCTAGAAAAATACCAAAATTTCACCCTAGGCTAATTTCGATATTCCGAATCCAAAAATGAAGTCCGTTTTGAAAAATAAAAATTTGAAAATTTCAAAAAGTGGGTATTACAATTCATAACGGCTAGTTTTAATAATATTTTAATAGCTTATCGTTGTTTAGTGAAACTCGGTATTGCGTACGACGCAAGCTATCAAGGAAGGTCGCGATTGCGTGTAAAGAAAGCCAAGCTAGTGTTGTGTGTAGTGAAATATTCCTTTGATGATTTATATAAAATAAAAACAACATATTTCTTATAAAAGTCTCGGGTGTTACAGATAATCCATTATAGTTATATAGATATATGGAAAAAGAAATGCACACTAAATAAGTCATTTAAGTACTATGGATTGATTTTTTATTATGAACTACATCATAGTTGATCACTACTTTGGTATATATTTTCTTATATCACTCAATCAACCACTAAAATATTTAATAATGTATCTTAGTGGTGTATTATGGAAAAAAACTAACAGACGTACTTTTTAGTACCCATATGTTTCAGGAAACAACAGTGATAGAAATCAAATTTTTAGGTAACCAAACCTGTTTATTTTGGGTATGGATTCTACTATTTAAGTTAAAAAACTCATTTGATTAATTAACATTTTTAACTCTAAAAATTTAATATTTTACAATGTGATAGTTATTATCATAAATTCCAATAATAATATACTAAAAAAATTTAATAGTGGACATTTTGTTATTTGAATTGGGTTTTAAATAATTCTTATATAATTTTAATCTTTCAATAATACAAATTATTCCAGGGTTTCCTTTTTGAATTTAAGTTTTACCATGGACATGATTAAAATAATTTTCTCCTGTATCTATATAGTAAAATATTTTATTAAATTATCATCTTCATAAAATAATTCTTTAATCTTAATTTAATTCATATCACAAGAGATTTTATAATATTAGATTTTAAATCACAAAATTTTTTAAAAATTTTCTTTATGTAATTGAGAATTATCATAATATTTTATAAATTTTATTGGGTCCTAGACATTGAAAATGTACCCATGTGGTACAATATCCTACTTGGAATCCAAAAGTCCCATGATCAAATCCAGGAAGGGATGAATTTATGTGTACTATTACATCTCTCTAATAGGGGCACTATAGCTGCACAGTAGCAGTGGTGACACTGTAGCTACGAAGGCATTGTAGCCGGATCTATAGTGGTGGTGGTACTATAGAAGGTACAATAGTAGCCTGAGTACTGTAGTTTTATTGTTCACTGAAGGTCCCTTTGGGAAAAAATAAGATTTGAATCTTTGTATTCAGGCACTTGGCCTTGGGCCTTTGGGCTATGTAATGTGTCTCCTTCTACCCCATCCAAAAAGGCCTTTTATTTAATAAAAATATAATTCTTCATCCCCAACCATTAAAAAAATTTATGGTATTAAATTATGTATTCATATTTATATTATGGAATAAAGAAATAACTATTTAATTCATTATGATTTTTTTTCACAACTCTATTTTTTGAGAGAGAAAAGGTTGTTCCCCGTCAGTGTAATCTAAAATAAATACAATTTTTTATGATTAGTATCATAACCAATAGATGACTCATCCTATGAACAAGAATTATTACTCCAAGTATCCATAATAATTTTAATTCCATTTCTCTTATAATGGAATTTCCATTGAGGTTTAATTAAATGAAATTTATCCTTTGTTTACCCAAACTAATTTCATTCAAAACATATATTATCTTAAATCCATTTCATTTTATTTATATATAGTTTTTAAAATATTATAACAAAATTTGTTAAAAAATTATATAAATATGGATTAAATGAATCAAATGATTCAACCATTGTATCTTCGATTATAGCTTCATTGGGGTTTTTATGATTTTTATATTTAGTTTGTATCTCAGGTATATATCAACAATGTTCCAATCAAATCCTTCATAGATAAATATTTTATAGGTGTATATTTTCATATAGCAGTAGGTATTAAATAAAACATAGAGGTTTTTAATGTTTGTACTTTTAGAACATTATATGATTATATAATTGGACATCCGAAATAAGAACAATTATTTAAAATATATTTCAATATTTCATTAATTTGATTGGTAGTTTCAGCCTTGTTCATTTTAAAAGTATCATAATTTTTTTATAGTAGTGTATCTAAAATATTTGATATTTTTTATTCGTTTATTGTAAATATAAATAAGATCCCTTATAACATATTTAGTATAATATCTAAATATTCAATTGAATTCATCAGTTCATAAACCAAGAAAAATTACATTCACATATTTTTAATTGATAACATATTCTATTTCTTGATCATCATTCCAATTTTCCAAATCTTCCATAGGAATTTGATAAGGCTAAAAACCATTAAATAAACCTCTATACGAATTCTTTTCATGAAAATTATCATTAAATATTTGCATAATTCATATTTGTCACTATTAAGGTAAGGATCACAGTTCATCGAAAATATGTCTTCATCCGAATCATTGACTCAAGAATATTAGAGATAGTAAATATTATTGATCATGAAACGGAGTAAAAAAATTTGAATATATTTTATAAAAATATAATACTAAATTTTTTTATAACAATTACTTTTTTGATATCATTTTTAATCAAAATATTTATGAAGAAGAAACAATACAGGTAGATCCCAACCATTGAACCAACATGTTTGGTCAAGATGATGATGAAAATCAAAAAAGAGTGGGGGGAATTTTTTGTGTTCATCGAAAACATTGATATATTCAAAACATATATCTATTTATAAAGTGACATTTCCTTCTTTCCAAAAAGTTGAGTGATTAGATGAAATTAATAAAGGAAAAGAACACAGTGATATATAGTGGTTCAGAGCACAATGATACCTTATTGAACTCCACCAAAATTCACTCATTGAGTATTGTTATTTCAATACATATGTACTATATCCAAAATAATTTTAGGAACTAATTGAAATTATTTGACACATATACATAAATTTTATTGGTCCTTCATGTTCATTTCAAGGAATTTTAAATCCACAGCTTGCTACAAGATGCTAACACTTCACCACAACTAATTCCGAGTAGTTAAAACTCCACAATGAATGAGTATGAGGATCCAATACTCCAATAAATAAATATACATTTATTTGATTGGAAACCCATGTTAAAAATCACTGTTTTAGCAGAAAATGACAGCTGTAATTGAACTCCAAAAACTCATTGTAGAAAATAGATCATCAATGTTGCATATGCTTTATATAAACAATAGTAAATAAGACATCATACATATGTTTTATCATTTATTCCTCCAATGTGTATCTCCAACCAATGATTCATCGATTAAGAAAAAGAAGACATGAAAATAAGACATAGTGGAATCAATATTTACAATAGGGAATCAATCAGATAGATCAAAACATATTTGCCTCAAAAGTGTATCTCTAAAGGCAATGACAAAATTGTTGTCTTTCAAAGGTAGTTTTTACTTATGTATCTATTTTTTTGTATATATACTCACTTTTATCCAATGTAGAACACATTGATATTTTTACTATAGGTAAAACAATTATAGAAATATCCCCTTATAAATTGTGAATATTTGAATTAAGAATCATTCAAGACTTTCGTAATATCATGAATGGATAGAAAAAATTACTATATTGAATACATGGATTTAAATAAATCAAAAAAACACAAACAATTAGTCATAAAATATAATTTAATATATCAACACGCCCATAAAAATCATTTTCATAAATCCTATAAAATATAGAATATTTTAAACTCCAGCATTGAATAGTGAAATGTAATGTGTGTTCAGGTGATTCAAAAACATCAAACATAGGGTCGATAACATATGGTTGTTTACACATGTATGTTTGATGTACCATAAGATTTTTTTCGTCAAATATAGAGTTCCATAAAAATGAAGGGTTTTTTATCCATTATATTCCAACATCATAGGGTAACTGATCTATATGTATAATTCCAAATACAGGGTTGTTGAAACATATTATATGCATAAAAATGAAGGGTATGGACAATGATTCCATAATAATTTAATACACATATATAATAATTCAACAAAAATTTATTGCCGATCAATGACATTAATATTTTTTCAAAATTAATATTATACTGAATAATATATTTTTAATGTATTCTTAAAACCATCTTCATTGGTAACAATAATCTTGGTGTTTTTTACTATAAAAAAAATTAATTATTGAAATTACTGAATAAATACATTTTCAATAGTAAATGAGGAACCATTTGTTTCTATTTATAATAAAAGACCCTAACTTAGTTTCATGGTCTGTCCAATGAAGGTCGACGCATGATAGTGTAATGGATTGAGAAAAGAGGGAATTATAGTGAATCCCTGTAGTAAACCACAATTAAGAACACTAAGAACAATATAATATGTGTGGATAAACAAGGGTGTACATGATTATATACATTGAAAAATAATGTTCCTTATTCACATGATCACCATCCTTCTAAGTCCTTATCCATTATTTATCAATCTTTCTGCCACCAGAATCCCCCTAGTAGTTGTGTTTCACCAGCACGAAGGGGGCCTAATACTAAAAGAGAATAAAATTTTCACTCAATCCTTTATACTCAACCACTGTACCCATATTAGGGTGTGGAATGTGATCACTTGTTCTAAATCACATTGTCTAGACCTAACTATAAAGAATGTATGGGAGTCCACCTTGCTTGTATGCACAATTTTATCTTGAGTGATCACTACACCATTTTAACTTGAATGATCCCCAAATATTTTACACTCTCTATTAAAATATATCATATGTCCTTCTAATGGTATGTGAATTATTTCTATGGGATTATTGTTACATATTTAGTTAATAACTCAGCCCTACCTGAGTGAGCGGTGTGGGAAAAAGGGTTGTGTGAAGATAGGTCACATGAAAATTCTTTAGTGTATAGATTTATGTAAAAAATAATTTCTATTCCACATGGATGACATCCAAACTTTATAATTTTTTCCCATGGACTCATTTTACGAACTCTCAGTACTTCTTCAACCATTTTTAGTCAATTGATATAGTCATTTTTCATTTTTCAAGAATATTGTAACTCACACCTCCCCCATTATCTCTATTGTTTTGTTGTTTCCTGAAACAAATTAATGAATTAATAGGTAAATTATTTCATTTATAGTGAATAATATTAATTCAAACCTTATTTATAAAAATCAATATAAAAACATCATTGATATTACATGGAATTAGGAATTCACTCCTTCTATATTTATGGGTTGCTAATGGAAGTGGACATTCCAAGGGTTGATGAAAACAAATAAAGAGCAAGTTTTACATCATGAAACCATGTTGGTGGTTCCAATATATCATATAAGGTTGTATATATAAATGATATAGTGGTTAATCTTACATTAATAATGAATCATTCCAAGGATTCCCTCTATAATAGATCCTACAATTCTGATATTATGATATATTATTATTCATCAATTTTCCATCAGTTAAAAACAGATTAGTTGAATGGAAGAATAGATGACTATGATATACAAATTAGTGGTGTAATTAATCGCATGTGTATTCAGGAATATTGGGACTACCATACTTTCACTGAAATCAAATATCATCTAAAAAGTGTTGATTTATGTGGTGTTATGGATCTTGCAAGCTTATATTTACAAGATCATTAACCGAATTCATGATCTCTAAAGTCATTGTATCAAACAAACTAATTAATTTCGTTGGGTACGTGGAAAATTGAGGATTATATATTGGTGTATTTATAAGTTTTCAGGGGTATTTATATTAGGATCTATGTATGGTGAGTTTCTAAAACTAAATTCTACATTTTAAGACCCACAATAGGGGCTCACACTAGTCCGTGGTAAAAAATAGACGTCTAGAAACTCATTAGGAAATAAATACTACATAGTAGTTATATAATATTTAAATATTTTATAAACAAATTATTGATCTTAGGAAGTCATGGTTCCTCATAAAAACACCCATATAATTATCTCTCAGTGCATAAGAGGGGTTATCTGGGAACATATTATCCTAAAACAGAGAGTGGAAATCATGAGATGAGGGGGTATGATTTGAAAACCATCATACATCCCCTTATACTACTAGTTTGTGAAATATTCTACGGGACTTAGAGGATACCAGATTCCATACATCGATTTCCATATATGGGCTAAGACTAGTACATTATTGACAGTATCCTATTACGTATAAGGGAACACAATACGTTTTGATGTGCTATTAGTAGTGAATATATATCAATTTTTTCTAAACATATACAATAGGAAGGATCTATTTCATATCATTGGGTTATTCCATGATATCTAGTGATTGATAGTTGTACAATTCAATTTTTATAAACTCCTTTGATATATAAAAATATCATACACCATGTTACTACGATTATTTCAAATTATATTTACTTTTATGAAAATATATATTTATTAAATCATATGCATAAGTATTTTTATTTTTAATTTTGAGTAAACGATGTCTCCTAATAATGATCCATCAATAAATAAGATAACATAAGATGGTTTTGGTAGATATAATGATCCTTTATACAAAATAGATATGTAGGATTATGTATTGGAATCTTGGTTTGATTTTGATGTTTTCATGTATTATAAACCATTATATATTTTCTAGTTAGTTTTTGTGTGTGTACTGAATACATAGGTATAGGCTCTGATAGATCTTACTGATGTGTAGAACCAAATGTTTTTGTGAATTTTTTGGCTATTGCTAGCACAAAATGATATATGACTCCCAATAAAAAATTCCTTAATCAACACATTCATATAACAAGTACTTTGATATTCAAAATATTGTATATCATATTTTCCAAATGTGGAACCATTCACTATCATATACATTAATACAAAATCCCAATCCCAATAAATAGTAAAAAATTACTCTTGAAATATTTATAAAAATATGTTTTCATTGAATCTCCTGAAACATTTTTCTTGTCACAACCTGAGGATTGTAGTCAACCCTATAAAGAGGAATCACTATGTTAATAGTTGGAGATGAGGTGATTGATTTAGTGATGTTAGAGAAGTACACTCATATAACATTATATGCCTACAAAAATTCTGATGTAAAATATCTGAAGTCATCCTTTTATCAAAATGATAAGTCATCCAAAAATCCCTCATACGTGTACCATGAATTTGTTTGATTTTAGAAAAATGGGTCCTCCACTGCTGACATCTAATTATTTTGTGTTTCTTTCTTGATTGTATATAAAATCCTAAACTTGGTAAATATAAGGAATCCAAATACCTTAATTATTACTATAACCCCTTGAAGGTGGTTAAATATGTATGTGAAGTACTAATGTTGATCTTATTTAAGACCTAGAGTGACCCTCTGATAATGTGATTTGAAGACCTAAATGATCAAGTAATTGTCAATGTATTACATAAATGATAATTCTATGAGGAATAAAATCCATTTATGAGTCATATATAAGTATGTTCACCTCTCTATTTGATGTTATATCTCGATGAAAAACCTATTTGGACATATTATTTTATTCTACATTAAATATAATTTTTTGGATACTGTAAAGTCAATGTTTACTAAGTATGTTATCATGGATACTCTAGAGGATGACCTCATGTGGGTGTCATTTTTAGGAGGAATTAGAACTACTATATGAATAAAAATGATATAAATTGTAGAACAAGAAGATGTTCCATTAATCATCCATCTTCAAAATTCAATGTATCCAATAATAATGCATGATCATTAACTATTAGATATTAGATGTTGATGAAAGGAAAATTCCCTATCGAATATGATCCTTATAAAAAATAATAGTTAGTCGTAATGTCCATTCTTTTATACTTTCACATATTTGTGAAATCATGAAAATGTTGAATAATTAGGGCTTAAGGATTTCCAAATATTACTCCACTAAATTGTTTGAGGAATTTTATAAGGATATTTTTAAGGGGATCATAGGCTAGGATCAAAATTATACTACTTGGACATATATAACCATGGTAAAGGGATCACCAACAAAATTCATTCCACCTTCATCCATTAGTGATAGGGAATATGATACATATTTGATTACCAAATCAGAAATTTAATTATATAAATCACTCACTGACCACCTTTATTATAATAGGTATTATCAAACTCTCTGAAGATGTAGTGACAACAGAGGGGTTTTTCTCAAACATTGATTCCCCTACCTAGAATAATGATATTTTATACTCTAGGAAGGAATGAGAATGAAATAATCTCCCTTCAATTCTTTCACCAAAAAAGAAATAATTTTATTCTTCTAAACCTCCTCATTTTGTTGAACCTCTAATGGTCTATATTGGATTGGATGAAATACCACTAATCATTTCAATGAATACAATGAGTTCCCTTTTATTGATCCACTCCATATGGATTTCTATACCAAATATTCAAATGAGGAAAACATCATGGAAGGTTCTCAAGACCCTATGAGTGGTCAGTTTATAGACATCGATGGGAATTATTCAGTATCTCCAACAACATTACCCCTTAATTGAAAAACCTCTCATGATACTCATGATAAAATATTAATATCGATCGGATGATAGAACATAAAAGATCCATCCCCATCAATCTAGTAGATTGAAATATCATATTTTAGTTTTATCCCAGATCCAAGAGGATAAAAAATTGGTATACCTGATATTTTTACTGAGTGGAGTTGTCCTAGAATATATCATAGTTTTTTAGAGTGACTCTGAAAAAAACCATAAGTCTCTAATAATCCATCATATTCCCATTTAAATTCATAAAATAATATATTGATTCTGAAAACTGATATCATGTGGTTCATCTAGAATGGAGGATACATTAAATTCATCTTCAATTCATGTTATTAAGAAGTAGTTGTATTTACTAACATATTATCTATCAATTCATAAAAGTGATAAATAATTAATGGGAGAAATAAGAAGAATCATGATTATCCCTAATTAAGATAGAACAAATTACTTGATCTATTATATTTCAAGATATTCAACTTCAATGGGATTCCCACTATGTTGAACTGGCATCATTGTAATGATTTTGGAAAATTATATGGTTTCTCACATAATCATTCTTTCTCAATATATAGATGTTGTTACAGGGAAATTTGAGGGACACAAAATGTTACGTTAAGATGCACACATAACTGAAATAAATGTAGATTCTAAGGTAGAATCTATTCATTATTATAACATGATCAAACATCAATGGTTATCCAGTTTTCACATTAGTATTAACAATGCTCGAAAATCATTTATTTAGATATCGGTCTCCATAGATGGAAGTTTTTATATATCACTATAGAAAAGAGAGAATACAACTTTTTTATAGTCATCTACCTCTTTTGCAATATTAATAAAAGAATTTTTTTTCATAATTATTGTCAATTTATCAACCACTACTCTTCCCTGACTATAACCTCATGGTGATATATGAATATTTAGAGAGGAATGTTGAGATATCTATAAACAAATTTAATGATGATCTTAAAATTAATTATGTCAATCAAGGTTCATAAAAAAATTAGTCATGAAGATTTACTCCAGGGTGTCATTAATATTTGGTTGTATTAATAGATTCCATCACTATAACAATAGAGTTTGTCCATTGGGATATGTAATGACTTTTTAATGGGTGTGGATCAAGTATGGGAATAATATTATATACCATCACTCTAAAAATATAGTTGGTCCATTCATATATGTTGTGATTTACACTTGGGCATCTCTCAAAGATGGTGATGGGCATATATACCATCATCATATCATTATATTTGTTTTATTCATTTGTGGTGGGAGATGAATCAAAGTTATAGGGATCGTGAAGTCGGTAATTTGTACTGATTATTTAAATTGTCAATAGGGATTAAACACATTATTATAAAAACCATTTATTTATATAAGTATTAAAATGATACAAAACAACATTGTCAAAAAATAACAACAAACGAATGAACACAAGCCTGACCCCTTAAGAAGGTTTGAAGTGACAAAGACTAAGGGAATCACCTTTTACCAGATTAACACCATCATGAGGTAGATAAATCTCACTAAAAGAGTATATAATATCCTCCTTGTGATTATAAAAATAGGTGAGATACTCCACCACCTTAATTTCATCATTCCAAATATGTTGAATATCTTTTTGGTTTTACATGAGACCCAAATACCTTCTAAATTTATATGAAATGGGACATATAGCTTCTTGAGTATTATTAGGGGATTTTTATAGGAATAAAGAATATTTCTAATCTTCCATTAAACTCATATTTTATTTAATACATAAAATAAGTACAATGATCATTGCCATGGATTTGATATTGAGGGAGTGGCCAACCCCATAATATATTGATAATGAGAAAGAGAAATTTCCATTAGTGTCATAGACCACATTACCTCCACACATGAGACCCATGGAATATGATCTATTGGTGTTATGATTGTGACCATTTCTTGGGGAATCAAAAAAACCCAATGAACCTATGAAAAATCACTAGTCGAGTGAGAAGTAACCATTTTTTCCTGAAGTGGTTAAAGGGTTGGGGCTTCTTTACAATTATTCATTAGTCGTGTCATGACGAGGGGTAGATATTGTGTTATGATCACTATTGTCTTACTTAGGAAAACAAACCCATTAAAGAAATAAATATTCTATTATTTCAATAAACTCCAGCACCAAGAAATTAATACAATGGGTCTTACATTTCTCTTAGGAACCACATGATTCATTCCATATAATAATCTATTGAGGAAGAATATGCCAAAATGTTCATGCACATGGATACCAATTAAATTTCTAAAAAAATACTACAAAGTGTATCCATTATCCCTCAGAAAAAATGATCTGATAATTCCACTCATCATTTCTTATAATATGCACATATGGGAGAAAAATTGAGGCTAAATTTTTAATATTCTCATTGGTGGGTAGATGTCATTTTAATAATCTTCAATTATGAAAATCATAAAATTTCATAACCTACTTTCAGTATAGAATATTTTCCCATAGATCCTGATGGATCAATGTTGTCATCATTTTGTAGTGATACTTCATAAAAAAGATCTGTAAGATGATTTTTTAAATATCCACTTATACATGTCATCCGTAAAGTCGATGAGATCAAAAAGGTTTCATTTTTTAAGAACCAGGTTCATTAAACCTACGTGTTTAATTTCTTACCTGATGATGATATTCATTTTCAAACATCTTTCAAAACCAGGAATAGATCCAACCTAGTTATGGTCTCATAAGGATATCTTTCGTCTCCCAACTATCCATTGTTCACAACACATGATATTCCATCAGTGAGTTTTTACCATGTTCCATGTGGACCCTCCAACAAAATCCCAATCCCGCTGACCATATACCTCCATAGCTCGGCCCCTTAGTGTTCTACCCTCAACCATGTCTCATGTATTCATAGTGTTCTTTCCCTGCAAGGTGTCTTTAATATTAATCATTTTAATAACTATATCTTAAGTGGGTCTTTCTAGTATCATCTGTCATTCCCAATGAAAATTTCCATTAGAATTATCATCCCATATAATGTAATACATCATCCTGTCAATATTAGATATTACATATTTTTGGACTCAAATTGCAGATAGGGAATGATTCAGAACTGATGCACGCATACTGTTATGCAGTGTTATCCTCTCCTCGAATGAAAAACATTATTTCATCCAATTTGTTACATGGATCATAATACTCTCTAAAATATAATCAAAATTATGTATACATAGCCTACAAGAGGAAAGATGGGTCCCCAAGTAAATCATGTGGAATCTCCTTAATTGGATAAGCATAATGCTTTATAGTGTGGTTATCCTCATATCTAGAAATTGGTGTGATATATAAATGCTACTCATTAATTAGTTGACAACCAAACCACACCATTTTCAATAGAAATTGGAACCCCATTCATACATCTAACCAAACAATTTCAAGCATTCATGATTATTATTGAATCATGTAGGAACATGATATGAGAGATGGTAATGGAAAGGTCCCCATAGTGATATGGAAGAGTATTTACATTAGATATTCTCTTTTTAGTGTTTATGCCTATGACATCCTAGAATAAAATAAAGATAGTTGTGGATAGGTAATTCCCTTTATAAATCCCACATGTGGCATTAAAAATCAATATTTATTCCCTATAAAGGTGATATCCAACCAATAAGAATTCAAGAATATAAAAATGTGGTCAATATCACATCCTTGTCAACAACTAAAGAATAATGTTTCATTTTATATGGTTGAAATCCCAATCCATGTCAAGATTAAAAATCATATTTGATCCAATAACCTTGTTGTTGATGTTATTAACTAGTTCCTGATTTATTGAGATTTCTACTTGAATCAACATTACCTTCACAAAAATGTGTTGTTCTTCATAAATGTTACTAGGAATAGGGGATAAAATTCTACAATTGATAATTCTATCAAGATAATTGTATGAGAATTTAAACATGCTAATGGTTCTGTAGTGTTACATGGAGTTGGGATATTTTATCGTGCGAGTGAGGACTAGTCAAGTGGCACATGAAACATATGGAAAACATCATCCCCAGAAGAAATCCTGAATATCTATTACATTTTCAAGATTATCCACACCTGAAGATGATCTATATAAGGTTACCAGAAAACTATATGGTGTTGGTTCACATTACAGGTTTTGGATCCTCATAAACTCTCTTACTTCCTCTTCCACATGTACTACGTCAAGGAGATCATTTATAGTGATGAAAACATGAGAATGAAATACATCTAGTAGATCAGTTAATCCCCAGGGATATATATCACTCATTCTAGGATTAGGACTGTCTAGAAGGGATTTAAAATGAAATTAGTCCTTCCCCCCAACAACATCTCAGTCATCAGTGTATGTATCATCCTCCAGCCAGATATTAGGCCGGTGAACCCCTATATCTATTGTAGACAAGCATCATAAATTGTTTTATTCGTATCTCCTTCATGAATCCACATGATTGTCAATTTTTCAAAAGATATTTATTCATTTTCATGATCATGTTGATCAGGATTCCCATCATATTTGAAAGAGTATTGAACATAATTTTATTCTAGTTTTTCTCAGGGTAGGGATCCATTAGTTATATTTCCTTCATAATCGATTTCATTTCTTGAAATCATGGTTGATGGTTTTCAATCCAGTGGATTTGTTTTTCATTAATATTCATAATCTTACATTAATTTTGTATCCATTAATTCCGTGAGATCGTCATGTACCAGGCATCTATGTCCACTTAATGATAACCTGGAATATCCTTCCACAAGTTGGAGAAGTTGAAATGACCAATGCTATGATAGTGTTGTAATAGATAAAGAAGATGTGGATTATAATTAGAGAGACCATGTATGAGGTAAGTAACCATTCCATGTGGAAAAAACATCACTGCAGTGATCATTGACTATGAACCTCTCAAGGAGACACCATGAGAAATGCACCCCATTTTGGTTATTACACCACATAAAATGATCTCCTGAAAATCACATATCTAAAATTTTATAATGATCCATGCTTTGAAAATTCACCCTTCTAGAATTCAAAAGAAATTATCCTCTTAATTTTACTCCTCAGGGTCAAAATATATATTAAATCCACATCATGTTATCTATTGTCAAGACCCCAGATCAATGGACTCTAACCCTTTTCAAAAAACTATTCTTACTTAGGAATCACACCTACTGTAAACAAAAGTAATGAATAAAGAATGACAACATGAAAAGATCTTCACCATGACCATATGATCAGATGTTGTAACGTGATCCACAATAATATGTTGAATCCAAAAGAAACAAATATGTGAATTATGTGGATTAGAATTCATGAATTCATGAATTCTAATATTATGACCATAATCTGAGATTTTATTTTATTTCTTCTTGGGTTGAAGGATATAAACAACAGAAACCGAATGATTATATATTGATTTAGTGAGGAATTAAATTTTAAAGAAAGCTCATATGCCATAGTGAATCTATATTAGGAATGATATAATTGATAATATATTTTTCTAGCATTATCCGCATGATATATAGACCATTTCCTAGAAGAATGAAATAAAACACTACTTATGTGGTACTGAGATCTAGTGAATATCCCATTAGACGATGGAGAAAACTGGTCATGAATAGATGGTATTGATGATTGATATTGAATTTTGGTTCTCCTTGGCTCACCAGATATTCCTTCAATGGAAGAAATAAAAGAAAAAAATCATAGAAATAGCAGTAGATTTCATACCTGAAAAATTCAAATTGAGAGAAGACTCACATTGATTAAAATTCATGATGGATGATGGGGTTTAAATACATTCCAATGGGTTTGAGTAAAAATCAATTTGGGTGGTATAAATCACATTTCAGCTACCATAGATATCCTAATAGGTAGGTGTGTTCATTTAATGTTCATGATCATCAAATTGTTTTGTCATACCATTTAATGTCATGCAACCAGGAGTAACTTGTACTATTGAGAGTAGAATTTCATAATCATGGCTTGATGATGGGTAAGAATTTTTTTAACATAGAGTGTATGTAATACACTTGATTTCATGAGTTGTATATAATGTAATTCATTACTCAATATTATTGCATTATGGTACGATGGAACAGTATAGGTGTGTATGGGGTCACCACAAACCATATTCGAATGATGGGTACCATCGTGATGTTATTGGGTATTATGAAGATAAAAGGATCTTGTCAAAAAATTAATATAACTTGGGTTAGAATGCCCTATTGGGGGTGGAAATTTAGTCACATATGAAGGTAATGTATACATTTCCCAATAATGGTGTCCCTCAATGTAGAATATAATCGTTAATGATAGATAATGAATGGTTTGTGGATATTCCAAAATATAAGTTATAAAGTATGTATAAAAAAGGTAGGATAATAATGAAGGGTTGGGTTTCCATTAAGATTATTCCTCCATGTATTGGAAGCATATTTGAGGTGTAATTTTATGAGAAAAATTGATCAAACAAATTTCTAGACTAGTGGATCTAGACAACATAACATTCTTTTACTAGAGACATATGGTATGAATTATATGATTTCATATTACTCCTATTTTTACATCATCAACTCTTTAGGTGATGATATGTGTGATGTAGATATTGGAGACATGTTATGTTCTTATGACACCCATAACATATTTCCATCATGAATATATTTATATATTTTTCATTTAACTCGATAATTTTCATGAAATATGGACCATTTGGGGAATAATATTTATGTCCAGGTGGCTTAGACCAATAAATTCTGTTGGCTTAAGGTCATAAAAACATGAAAAAAACTAAATATAATGTATGTAACAATGTAAAATAAATACCTAAAATAAATTGAGTGTCTATTGTAAATCAAAGCCCATCATTATTATGGACCATCTCAAGGTAGTTCACATGGTTTAATTTCATGGTTTGTAGACCACAATAGGGTTAGATTATCTATATAAAATTTGGAAATTCTAAAACATGACATGAAATGAAGGGTCTAATTCTACTATAAAACATCATGGAAATGGGTGTTCATAGATTAACATCATAGTTCTCCACACAATGTATCAAAACATTTGTATCACAAAACCTCTACCAATTGGTGAGATAGCCTATACATTAAAGGGTGATATAATCCCAAATTGAATTACAAGAAACCCTCACTAGTTTAGAATATTTCAAGTGAATTCATATACTTTATTTCCATGGTGTGGGGACTAAAAATGGGTGGTGTTATATAATGATTATCATGGGATATGAATTCCAAGGGAAAACTGGAACCTTTGAATAGGGGATAATAAAGATGTAAATAATGACCAAGAGTAATAAAATCTATATTATTAGATGGTTATTTCATTATAAGTATGGATACTAACCATATTCAGAAGATGGAATTTATGGGAATTTTTTTTGGCCTGCAAATATTATTGGGGCTCCTCATCATGATAATGATTCCTCTGGTTGGGAGGAGTAAATATGACATAACTAATGATCATTAACAAATATGGGCATCACATGGAAATGAATACATGAATTATTTATTTACATGGGACTATAATGGTTATTTAAGAAAATAATATATTAAATATGTAACACATAAGTAAACATATAATTGGTGGTAATAATATCCAAATCATGAAATAACAAGAATAGTTTACAAGAGATGATGAAAGAATGAGTGAGGTTGATGGATAGTAGATGGTTCCAATCCCAATGCATGATATGGGTGCCTCATAAATTAATGGGTTTGAATTGAAAAGAACTCTATTGATATAATTGGGGAATTTCCCTAGTGAATAGATTAATATTAACATTGGGTACCCAAAAAAATGTGTTTTAATATAAAGGGTAATTTTCAATCAAAGTATTTTCACATGATTAATATACCATTACATGGATCTATCTATCATGTAGTGTATGGGGTAGATAAAATTGAGCACACTAATAAGTTTATGGTCATTGGGGATGGAAAATGGATCATTCACTTTATTATCATATGACATGGATGAAGGTGTTATGTTATTTATGTTTATACAACATGGACTCTTACCATCAAGGTTATTATTATAAGGCAGGTAATTTTGTGAATCCCTGAAAAATTATATATAAACATAATTTGGGGCATCATTATAGTCATATTTTAAATGAACCAAAACACCTAATGAAGAACATAAATCATTATCCATGGAAACATCATAAGAAATATTACTTCTCGAATGAAGTCATTCTCATAGAATAGGTCATAGGATTAAAGACTCTATATTCAATGATCCTATAGGGATCTAGTACTTTTGCAAGGTGATCGGACCGCATGGGGTTGACCACTTTAAATAGTTTATAGTCTTACAGGATCTACCATATTTCATGATTCTTGTTGTCATGTGACTAGAATTATGTGAGTCATTATAAGGCCCGTGCCTTAAACATTACTTAATATTGAATTAAATGAATAATTCACATAGAGGATCTTTTCAGGTTTAGAGTTTTAGAGAATTAGATCATAACCATTACATCTCAAAAAATTACACAGTAGACACTTATACAAAGTATCTTTTTTTACAAAACATGGACTCTAAAAAAAGAGTCATGTCTAGTTCCATGTTTAAGACATCATGACTTTTCCTTGATCCCATCCTTGGCCCTATTCCACATTATGTCCTATGAAAAACATTTCAAAAAAAACATGGGGTGAGCATAAAAATCTCAGTAAGGGATACACAAAGAAGGAAAACTATTAGTTTTTCAAAACATCAAGTAAACCATTAATACTTTATCAAAGTAACATTTTTCACATTTATGATGTAGTAAAAACTATTCACTGAATAAAAGATCATTACTTACCCTTTTGTAACCAAAAGATTACCATAAAACCCATATAATGAACACATAACATATAAAGGTAACTTGGGACATAAACACACTTAAATGGAATAACCATATCGTTGACTTCAACACATATAACTTAATGGAATAGCCATACAGCCGAGTTCCATACCCAATGAATTGGAGGTTATAACGTAACCACCCATCCTGGTATTCACGGCACCACCCATCATATGGTTTATCACATAACCACCAGTCAAATGTCCAAGTAACATTATAAAATCATAACACATGAAATAATTATAAGGGAAAGAAAAAATTTCCACATTTCATGCACAATATATCACTTAAATATATTGACATAACAAATCCATTATCAAATCCATTTTCAATACCAAAATACATAAAAGAGTATATGGTATTTATTTACTTTTAAAAATATAATGGCTTGTTGAGGAAGCCAAAGTTCAAATAATACTCTCGGTGGCGGAAAGGTCGTTGTCACTGCGTACGTTAAAAAGAAACATACTTTTTGTCATTTAGTAAAACGATTCATATAGAAAATATTCCTTTTGAATAAAATTATAAGTCAAAGGGTTTTATACACCGTATAAAAAAAGTTGTGTATAAAACAAAATATGCCTTAATGAAAGGAGATTGAGACGAAGTCCCTTACAAAGTAGGTATCCTTAGATTAAGGATAAATCAATTACATGATTATGTGTGAAAAATATAAATACACCAAATATAAGTGAATATTAAGTGTAAAACAATCAGAGTCCATTCACACATACTCTTGAAAAAACAAAACCAATGACATAGATATTTAACTCAATGAAATGAGATTGAGTTATGATTTCCCATACAAGTTTGTATAAATGATGTAGGAATTTAACAATGAGATGATTATGTGTATAAAAATTATATCCACACAATGTTTTGTGGAAATTAAAATATAGAGATCCCAGACATAATCTTGGCATAATAAAATCAAGAAGTAGATGTTTAACCTAAAAAATTGAATGTGGGTTAAGAAGTTCCCTTACAGAAATCCGACAGCCTAACGGTGTCACTTTAGAATTCATAAAATGAGATGATGAGAGATAAAAAGGGGTATATCATCACTTGGACATAACATTTATAGCAGTAAGGATATATAAGGACATATCCCATCATAATAATATTAAATGATCTAACAAAAAAATGTCTTTTAAAATGAGGAGGGTGAAAGGTTCCCTTACCGAATTGGGTATCTTCTGAAACGTACACCACATGAAAGAAGGACTATAAAAAATCAATGTAAATACCCATAAATGAAATTATATTACAAAAAGAGTAGAATAATGGGCAGTACATACACCAATCAAAGGAAATAGTGGAAAAAGTAGCATAAATCTCATGGGAATAAAAGTGAGATGAAAAATCACTTACGAAAACTCAGTAGCCTAACGGCGCCACATAAAACATCCAAAAATGGATTTATGAGATCAAATAGGGTCTATCATAATATTAACATAAATATTACAGTATGAGGAATATAAAATAACATCCCCAAACATAATAAAGATGATATTAAAAGAAATGACATAAAAGAGAGTACTTAAAAAGAAAGACAAAGGTATGATCCCTTACCTCAAGTCCGACTTGCCTTGTTCGTTTCGTTATATTCCTGAATAATAATCTTTGGTCAATTTATAATTTCTTAAGGACCTCATTTAAATATTATTATTAAGTTCATATCACATATTATAGTGTTATAATAATTGGTTAATAATGTGAGTTCATATCAAACATTTTTGTCGATGTTTGGTACATGTGTAAAAATTGAACTCGTTGGAAAAGAATTTTCCATGTAGTTATAAGTATATCATCCCCAGAATAGTATTAATGATTTAAATATCATATATATCAAGTATATATTAATTTTATACTATTACATAACATTTGAAGATAATAAAAATGAAATGCACCGTTCATGGAGACGGTAGGCCGTACGTACGCATGAACACTACTTTCATTTTTTTGTCATATTAATGGAATTAAAGCTAAATGAGAGATATATATATTATAATTCCAGAATGATATACATCATTTATATATAATATATGACATATATATCCATTATATATATGTACTTATAATATTATATAACATTTGGAGATAAGAATTGAAATGTACCGTTCATGGAGACGGTAAGCCGTACGTACGCATGAACGCTACTTTCATTTCTTTGGCACATTAATGGAATTAAAACTAGATGAGATATATATATATATATTATAATCCCAAAATAATATATATGTTTTATATATCACATATTTTTATCAATTTAATTTTTTATACATTCCATGTATTGAATGAACGAGTCACATCACATGTGGGGGCGGTAGTCCACACTTCCTCAAATGAAATTATCGCATTTTCACAACAGGAAAAGAATAAAGGTATGAATTAAATATAAAATACAGAAGCATAGAGAATAAATAAATATAATATATATCATAAATAAATATAGTTCCATCATAATGGCTACCATGAGAGGTGGTATGAGAAGATAGAACAATCATCGTTCGGTGAGGTAGTAATTAGCCATCCACAGAAACAGTATGTTCTTTAACCATTAGATGGAGGTGTGTGTTAGTGTAGCTTGAATCCTCATCATAAAAAAATACTAGCATATTGAAGATACAAGTTTTGGTACAAAATAAATAAATAAAAAGAGTTTAGGGGGTTGGAGAAGAAAAATAAAACAAAAGAACACTAGGGAAGACATTACCTTTAAATCGGGTAACTCTTATTTATTTGAGTTCAAATGCTTCCTTGGAAAGGATTCTGCCCAATATGAGGCTTGTAGGAGTAATATAGGGATGTGGAGAGACAAAATGAGCAGAGTTTGGCCGAGCCAATGGCTTGAGAGGTGTGGGTAAGGAGGTAGAGGTGGGGGCCTTTTAAAAGAGAATAGGAGGGGCACTCTTGGAAAGTTATAAAATATTACTTTATTATAAAATTATTTTCGAATTTTAAAGGTCCCAAAAGGATATATTTCGAGGATAAGGTGATAGTGGTTTTAAATCCACCCATCCAATAGGTTTTTGATATGTGTAGGTCTTAGTGTTTACATTATATTTTCATTTAATTTAAATCGTTAAATAATGAGGTAATCGCTGCATCATCACGATGTCATAAATAATTTAATTTATTTAGTGTCTAAAAATTAAAAAAAAATCATGAGGTAGGAAATACTTGTATCTTTCTAATTAATATTTATAGTCAAAAATATGACTTGTATAACTGTAAGAACCCGGATTTTGATACGAAAGACTTTGGAATATTTTTGATGATATTCCAGAGCAGCGCCTTCAGACGGCGTGCGATTCCGAGCCCCGGAGTGGCCGGAATTACATTTTTGGTGCGTTCACACTGGAAACGCTAAATAAATGTGTTAAATCTTGAACGGTGATCCGTATCAGAGATCCGAGTGTACATATGGGTCCATAATGGCGTATTTACCCTAGGAACGTCATAAAACTTGTCGGCGCGAGATGTTTGGACCCCTCGTTCGCTTCTGGAACGTTAAACGGATTAAATAAATTAAATTAATTCGTTTAATGTTGAAACACAGGTATCTATTAAATAGTGGCTCGGATTGGAAAACTGAGGGAACTGTTGAGTTCGGAGCGAGCCGTTTTCCCTAGGAGGGGTATAAGTTTTGCGGGCGTGGGCCGTCTGTGAAAAATGGCCCCAGGGGCGTTTTCATAATTTGGCGCCCTCGGGCGTTGAGTTTTATAACTTTTGAACGGGGTCTCGGATTAAAATTCTGAGACCGCTGTTGTGCTCGGGAGGTGGTGTTTAACCTAAGGGAGGCTTAACCGCGACCCCGTCGGGAGTTTGGGTTCGGGCTGACGGGCGGGTGGTTAAGCGTTTTCTATTTAAATGATTAACACACCCACCTCCCTCTTCTCCATCCCCTTCCCCCTGGCAGCGCCTCCTCTCCCTCTCCTCCTCCACCTCTGGCAAGGCAGCTTCGGCGAGGCAGCTCCGGCAAGGTGGCGGTTCGGCGGTGAAGCTCCGGGCAACGCCCACGAGGTAGGGTCTTTTTGCGTTTTGTCTTCCCGAACCTATTTTGAACCTAAATCATATGCTCTAATTGTGGTTGGATTTTCGAACGAAGCCCATGAACGCGTAGTATACAATTTTTCCTTTCCAACGCTTGTCCCGGATTTGAAATCTGAGTTCGGAGGAGCCCGCAGTGGTTCGCCGAATGTTGCGGGAATTATGGGTTTTGGGGTGTTTCTCGGCAACCAGGGGCCGTCCGGCGATGTTCTCAGGGCGGCGGCGCACGAGCTCCGGGCGGCAGCGGCTTCCTGCGAAGGCGGTGGCTCCTAGCGCAGGAAGCACTCGGCTCAGCGGCGGGGTCGCGGGTGTCATCCGGTTGAGCGAAGCTGGCGGTAGGCGGCCGCTGCGTCGCGGAGGAGCGGAAGCCGATGGTTGCGGCGTGTGGCGACGGTCTGCTGGGCTGCAGTCGGCGTTGGCCGAGCGAGAGGGAGAGGCCGGCCGGCTGGCCGGCCGGTGTGCGGGCAAAGAAGGGGGTCACGCGGCACGACCCCAAGGGAGACGGCGGACCCGCCATCAGCGGGTCACTGCTGGGAAGGAGCCGACTGGCGCTGGCCGGTCGGTGGAAATAAAAGAAAAAAAAGGAAGAAAAAAAATATATAAATAAGTTTATAATAATAGTAATAGTAATAATAATAATAATATTATTATTATGGAAACAATTTATGTTAATAAATCATAAACCAGGGGTCGGTTCCACATGCCGTCAGTGGCGACACATCCCTTAACTTGGGAGGAACGTTTTGAGATGGTTTTGGCAATTTTTAATTCCTGAAACGAGGGGCCTCGGAGGCGCGACACGTCTTGAAGTGGACGAGCGTTTTTCCCGAGATTCTTGTTTTGGACGGCGCGGACGCGTCCGACGTCCGTTTTGAGTTACGTCAGTGGTGTTGCGACCTTGGCACTGAGGCGGAGGTTTCCAGGGCAGTTTCTGGCATTGAGACTCGAGTTGAGGCGTTGGCCCCGTGACTCGTCTTTTGAGCTGCGTGCAACTTTTAGTGACTTTTTCCTCGGATGTCCATGCGGGGCATGCAAGCAGTCGATGTTGGGTGTTTTTCCGAGGGCATCATGTTGGCGCAGTCTACCCGCTGTAATTCTGCACGATTGTGCGGGCCCCGCGAGGGCCGTTTCAGGAGTTGACGGTGATTTCCAGCTTTATCACCGGGCGACCGTTTTGGACAAGTGAATAGTCCATTTCTTGTACTTTTTCGAGAGGATCGCAACGGTGTGATCCGTTCATTGTGTTTCAGGATCAGGATGCGGGTCCTACGTGGCACTACTCGTGTGCGGTGCGCTCAGATGCATCTTTTTCTCCGGATATCCGTGGCACTCAAGTGAGTAGTGCTTTTGACGTGTTTTCTTGAGGGGATCGCAATGGTGCGATGCGCCCGACTGTTTTCGTGGCCGGGGCTCAGGATCACGGGGCGTCGTTCGGTCGTGAGGTGGTGTTGGTGACTTTTCCATCAGATATCCGTTGGAGTCGAGTAAGTAGTCAATCTCGTGTGTTTTTCTGTAAGGATTACAACGGTGTGATCCGTTTGGTTGTGCAAAGATTCTTACATGATCTTATTGAATGTGGAGCACGAGAGGTGCTACGGTGGCGGTTCGTCCAACCTGGTTTGTAGCAGACCCTTGGCGTGTGATCGCACACTCTTGGGAGAGTGATATAAATGATTCACAAGATGTGGTTGGTCATGCCTGGGCCTTTGGGGTGGAGTTGTTACGTCACGCCTTCCCGTTGACACTGGGTGTCGTGTGCACGATATCCTTTGGGCTAGAACGAGGTATACTCAGGGAGTATATGAGAGCTCTTGGAGGTACGTGCAGTTTGTACCTGAGACCGTTTGTGCGGTTGGTTGGGGTTTGACTTGGGGCCACACGTCGTGTGGGCCCCAAGTGCGTGCTGTATTCTGCTTCACATACTTGGACCTCTCGCAGCGTAGAGAGTCCCTCTATGTTTGTTTGTTTGACCAGTAGGGCTGAGTGGTCTCCCCCTGGTTTTGTTCTCGATGGATTGGCCGGTAGTGGTGCTAGTGACACCCAGTGATGGAGCAGACGCTGCACCTCTTTTGGGTGAGTTGTTCTGGAGTTGGGAGGTTGCGCGATACCCACTCTGTGTTCAGTTGGCCAGTGTTGTACCCTCCAGTGGAGATGGCCAGAGAAGTTCTAAGTTTGACCCTCCAGTGGGGCTAGGCAGTGGGTTACTCATTAGCTTCTAGTGTTATACCCTCCAGCAGATACTAGGAAGTGGGTCACCTAATGCTCTTAGGGTCTACCCTCCAGCAGAGACTAAGAAGTGGGTCACCCGATGCTCTTAGGGTCTACCCTCCAGTAGAGACTAGGCAGTGGGTCACCCGATGCGATTAGGGTCTACCCTCTAGTAGAGACTGGGCAGTGGGTCACCCGACGACCTCTTAGGGTCTACCCTCCAGCAGGGCTGGGCAGTGGGTCACCCGTCATCTAGTTCCAGGTCTACCCTCCAACGGGGCTGGGCAGTGGGTCGCCTGATGATGTGTTAAGGTCTACCCTCCAACGGGGCTGGGAAGTGGATCTCCTGATGATGTATTATGGTTTACCCTCCAGCAGGGCTGGGCAGTGGGTCTCCTGATGATATATTAGGGTTTACCCTCCAATGGGGCTGGGCAGTGGGTCACCTGATATCAGGTTATGAATTACCTTCCAGCAGGGCTGGGCAGTGGGACACCTGTTGTCATTCCAGGCACATTACTTTCTACTAGGCTAACCTATGGCTTTCCTCCGTGATTACCGGTGTGGGATCCCTGGTTACGGGTCATTATTGTGATGGATTTGACTTGGAGGAGACCTCTCGACTACAGGGCAGTGACGAGGTGTGGTTTGACATTCCCTAGAATTCTCAAGTATGGGGCGCTTTCCCCACCGAGACACATTGTTGTGACGCGATCTTAAACCGTACGGGCGAGTCAGTGCCGCCCAACGTGGATAGTGTCAAGGTGCGGTGACTGATCCCCTTGGCTTGGGGTTCAGGGCAGACGTGCGGAATGCTGGGCGTCGATAGATTTTACTCCTAGGACTGTTGGCTACTCTTTCTTGGGATGAGCTATGGGATGGAGATCCCTATACGATGTTGTTCAGCTTCTTGTTGAGCATATGGACTTATATATACCTTGTTCTAGCACCCACTTCTTGGGTTTGTCTACTCTCCTTCCAGGAGAGGCGAAGACGCGCGGGGTATGCCACATGCTTTCCGTGTATAGCTTCTCATGGTTGGACGAGTCTACTCTCCTACTATAGGTAGCGAAGACTCGAAAGGAATTTCATCTTCTCACCGTTTCCAGCTCCTTGTGTTTGGATGAGTCTACTTCCTTTCTCTTGTTGGGTTGAGCTAGACTCTTTACTGCACTCTCTGTTGTACTCTCTTTCCTTTCCCCTGTTCTCTCTACTGCTCACCCTTCGGTACCTCCTTTTGTTGCTCCCTCGATCCTTCAGGGTATCCTACTGAGTATTTTTATACTCACCCCTACTTGGGCTTTGCTCTCACTTGGTGTGCCCTTGCAGATGACGGACAGGTGGAGCGTGACTTCAGTGGAGCGTAGGACCTTGGGGAGATTGGACCGTGTGCGGTGGTCATGGCCGGGTTCTAGGTGGGAGACCCGTCAGCTGTTTCTTTTGTTTACCTGTTTCCGGGTTGTGGCACTTTTTTTGGTTGGGCTCGTGTTTTTCCCCTTTTCTTTTCAGTGTTCCTTCGGCTTTCTTTGTACTTGTAGAGGTCGATGCATTTTGTGGTATATATATAGTAGTTTCCCTTTACTTTTCTTTGCTTGTCTTTACTTTTACTCTGCACCATTGCATTGAGTTTGCTGTGTGTGTGTGTACAGGTGCTTAGGCAAAGGCCTCTCTGAGTTATTGTGCCTTCGGCACTGGTTGCCAGCCCCTGGCCTATGGAGGCGGGCTTGGGGTAGTTGTGACTCGATCCCGGATAGGGTCGGGTCATGAAAAAGTGGTATCAGAGGTGGTTCGTTCCTTGGAACGTTGTTCGGACATCCCTAAAATAAAAGGAATTGGTTGGGATATAGGGCAACAGTGTTAATGTGTCTCGAGAGCGGCTCTCAGGCCAGGGAGTCCAGTGAGGGTGCGGCGGCCGACATATCCATTCACCTGGACCTTGATAACCCGCTTGTCGACTCGGTATGCTGAGACACATGTTGTAGGGAAAATTTGATTGTGCATCACATAGGATTGAGTCTTTGACTGTCCTTCTTGAGTCAGCTCCCTATTGTTGATATTGGTATATACATATATGCTCATCTGACCACGGAACTCCTTGATAATAATCAGGATGTATCCACGAAGACAGCCAGCAAGGATACCAACTCTGCTTCGTGACGAAGACCCGGTGAGCTATGAGGCTACAGTCCTGGACCCATCATGCGAGCCCCTTTCTCCGGGTGGGCCGGTAGCAGCACCCCCTCCTGTTGAGTAGCAGGAAGTTTCAATGGAGCAGGCTGAGCTTTAGTGTAGGTTGAGCGCGCTCCATGAGTTCCAGCGGCAGGGACTGCTGAGGTTCAGTGGTGAGCTAGACCCTCAGGCAGCAGAGGTTTGGCTCGAGGCAGTGTTTAGTCTCTTCAGGCTTGTGCAGACACCGACAGATCAGAGAGTGGCTTTGGCAGCCATCCTTTTCTGTGGATCATCTTGGCGTTGGTGGAGTCTGGTGACTCAGTTTCTTTATGAGTCGTCGCTTTCATGGGGCAACTTTCAGTTGTTGCTCCGTAAGGAGTTTTTCCCCTCTTTCTTGTGCTCCATTCGGATTCAACAGCTCCTTCAGTTTCAGAAGGGAGGGATGACGGTGGCTGAGTACGTGTCTAGTTTTGCAGACCGTGCATGCTTATACCCAAAATTGGTCCATGATAATAACCTCCGAGCGTAGAAGTTTGAGCAGGGTCTCCGCCGAGAGATTCGTGCTGTCATGGTACCCTTGGGTGTTTCCACATATGCCGGGGTGCTAGAGCAGGCATTGGTGACAGAGAGCTTCCTGCCACGTTTCGCGGTTGGTAGTGGCAGAGGGCATGACAGAGCCGAGACATCTGCCGTAGTTAGCAGGCGCTGGAGGACAGGACCTCTATGCAGGTGGCCTTCCCACTGCCTGTTTTGGAGACGTGGTCATATACCACTGTGGAGAAAAGGTGCAGGGCCTCAGCCGAGGATACCCTTCAGTGGGTGGATCCCGGGCAGTGGTCATACACTACAGTGGCGCTGGAGGGCACCAGGGCATCCCAGAGAGCACCGGTGTTATGCTTGTGACGGGTGAGATCACTTTGCACGAGACTGCCCGACCCGAGTTTCTGAGAGCTTCGGGCAGGTAGCAGGCGCACCACCATGACAGAGGCAGCGCCGTGATCGGAGTAGTACCCAGAGAGGTGGTGCTAGAAGAGGAGCGGGAGGAGTTGGTAGTGGGAGATGACATTACGAGGTCTCCCCATCACCACTAGGTGGTCCACTTCAAGCTCTGGGAGCTGACGATTGGGACCACGGATAGCCGCTAGCTTTTGATGTCTACGATCCTGCAGAGCATGGGATGGTGAGAGGTACCCCTTGAGACACTTCTACATATTGCAGTAGAATTGATAGAATCTGTGTGTGGAATACTTTCCTCCCTGCTCCTTGCTTGAGGTGTTACCAGGGTGATGCAGGGCGTCAGGTGTGACCCTGTGTTGGTAAGGTAAAAGGCGTGGGACCTTTTTCTTTAGTCGATGGTGATGAATCCATTAATCTACGAGCGTGTCAGAGAGTCTTGCTTGAGAGACATCGACTTTGGATCCTTTCATGATCAGATATCCTTGAGTGTTTCACCATATGGATATTCTGAAGGAGGGAATCACCGGGCCTTGTTTCAGGTGCAGGTGGTGATTCCAGTCGCGGCGTGCGACCTAGAGGTTCGTTCTGAGAGGTGAGCTTCCCCCGAGAGCCTTCGGGTCATTTGAGACCGTGAAAAGGGATGGCGGGGTAGTCTACCGCCTCTCCCTAACCCCAAAGACTGGAGTGGGTGCACGACATCGGCAAGGTCTGACCTAGCGTGAACAGATCAATCCTTTGGTCTATGTGTAGTGACGCAGAGCTGTGCGTGGGTTCTTCTGGGTATGGGAAAGCCATGTGTGGGCTTAGTACACTGTGTTGTTCCCGGGTTTTTCTTTTTGAGGACGAAAATCATGAAGGAGGGAATTATGTAAGAACCCGGTTTTTGCTACTAAATACTTTGGAATATTCTTGATGATATTCCAGATGAGCTCCTTTAGACGGCATGCGATTCTGAGCCCCGGAGTGGCCAGAATTAAATGTTTGGTGCGTTCACACTAGAAACGCTAAATAAATGTGATAACTCCTGAATGGTAATCCGGATCAGATATTTGAGTGTATGGATGGGTCCGTAATTGGGTCTTTACCCTAGGAACGACATAAAACTTTTCGGCGCCGGATGTTTGGACCCCTCGCTCATTTCTGGAACGTTAAATAGATTACATAAATTAAATTAATTCGTTTAATGTTGAAACACAGGTATCTCTTAAATGGTGGCTTGGATTGGAAAACCGAGGGCACCGTTGAGTTCGGATCATGCCGTTTTCCCTAGGAGGGGTATAAGTTTTGCGGGCGCAGGCAGTCTGTGATAAATGGTCCCAGGGGCGTTTTCGTAATTTGGCGCCCTCGGGCGTTGAGTTTTACAACTTTTTAACGGGCTCTCGGATTAAAATTCAGAGACCACGGTTGTGCTGGGGAGGTGGTGTTTACCCTAATGGAGGCTTCACTGCGACCCCGTCGGGAGTTCAGGTTCGGGCCGACGGGCGGGTGGTTAAGCGTTTTCTATTTAAACGCTTAACACACCCTCCTCCCTCTTCTCCTTCCCCTTACCCCTAGCATCCCCTCCTCTCCCTCTCCTCCTCCACCTCTGGTGAGCCAGCTCCGGCAAGGCAGCTCCGACAAGGTGGTGGTTCGGCGGCGAAGCTCCGGGCAACGCCCACGAGGTAGGGACTTTTTGCGTTTTGTCTTCCTAAACCTATTTTGAACCTAAATCATATGCTCTAATTGTTGTTGGATTTTCAAACGAAGCCTATGAACGTGTAGTATACAATTTTCCCTTTCCAACGCTTGTCTCGGATTTGAAATCCGAGTTCAGAGGAGCCCGCAGTGGTTCGCCGAAGGTTGCGGGAATTGGGGGTTTTGGGGTGTTTCTTGGTGACCCGGGGCGGCCCAGCGAGGTTCCCAGGGCGGCGGCGCACGAGCTCCGGGCAGCGGCGGCTTCCAGCGGAGGCGGTGGCTCCTGGCGCAGGCGGCGCTCAGCTCAGTGGTGGGGTCGCAGGTGTGAGCCGGTCGAGCGGAGCCGGCGGCAGGCGGCCGCGGCATTGCGGAGGAGCAGAGGCCGGCAGTTGCGGCGTGCGGCGGCGGTCCGCTAGGCTGCATGCGGCATTGGCCGAGCGAGAGGGAGAGGCCGGCCGGCTGGCCGGCCGGCATGCGGGCAAAGCAGGGGGTCGCGCGTTGTGACCTCGTGGGAGACAGTGGACCCACCATCGGCTGGTCACTGCGTGGGAAGGAGCCGACCGACGCTAGCCGGTCGGTGGAAATAAAAGAAAAAAAAGGAAGAAAAAAAATAAATAAATAAGTTTATAATAATAATAATAATATTATTATTATTATTATGGAAACGATTTATTTTAATAAATCATAAACCAGGGGTCGGTTCCACGTGCT
This sequence comes from Viscum album, assembly GCA_963277665.1. Lineage (NCBI taxonomy): Eukaryota > Viridiplantae > Streptophyta > Magnoliopsida > Santalales > Viscaceae > Viscum > Viscum album. The sequence goes on along the minus strand of OY728153.1, from coordinate 563,097,343 downwards.
GTTAGTGGCGACACATCCCTTAACTTGGGAGGAACGTTTTGAGATGGTTTTGGGAATTTTTAATTCCTGAAACAAGGGGCCTCAGAGGCGCGACGCCTCTTTAAGTGGACGAGCGTTTTTCCAGAGATTCTTGTTTTGGATGGCGCAGACGCGTCCGACGTCCGTTTTGAGCGCCGTCAGTGGTGTTGCGACCTTGGCGCTGAGGCGGAGGTTTCCAGGGTGGTTTCGGGCGTTGAGACTCTAGTTGAGGCATGGGCCCCACAACTCGTCTTTTGATCTGCCTGCAACTTTTAGCACCTTTTTACTCGGATATCCATTCGGGGCATGCGAGCAGTCGATGTTGTGTGTTTTTATGAGGGCATCGCTTAGGCGCAGTCTGCCCGCTGTAATTCCGCATGATGGTGCGGGCCCCGCGAGGGCCGTTTCGGGAGTTGACGGTGATTTCCAGCTTTATCACCGGGCAACCGTTTTGGACAAGTGAATAGTCCATTTCGTGTACTTTTTCAAGAGGATCGCAACGATGCGATCCGTTCGTTTAGTTTAGGGACCGGGATGAGGTTCCCACGTTGCACCGCTCGTGTGCAGTGCGCCGGGATGCATCTTTTTCTCCGGATATCTGTGGCACTCAAGTGACTAGTGATTTTGACGTGTTTTCTCGAGTGGATCACAATGGTGTGATGTGCCCGACTGTTTTCGGGGCCGAGGATCTGGATCACGGGGCGGCGTTCGGGCATGAGGCATTGTTGGTGACTATTTCGTCGGATATCCATTAGAGTCGAGTAAGTAGTCGATCTCGCGTGTTTTTCCACGAGGATTACAACGGTGCGATCCGTTTGGTTGTGTGGAGCCTCTTGCGTGATCTTATTGAATGTGGAGCATGAGAGGTGCTCCGGTGGCAGTTATTCCTACCTGGTTTGTAGCGGACCCTGGGCGTGTGATCACAAACTCTTGGGAGAGTGATATAAATGATTCACAAGATGTGGTTGGCCGTGCCTGGGCCTTTGGGGTGGTGTTGTTATGTCACGCCTTCGCGTTGATGCTGGGTGCCGTGTGCACAATAGCATTTGGGCTAGAACGAGGTATACTCATGGAGTATATGAGAGCGCTTTGAGGTACGTGCGGTATGTACCTGAGACCGTTTGTGTGCTTGGTTGGGGTTTGAATTTGGGCCACACGTCGTGTGGGCCCCAAGTGCATGTTGTATTCTGCTTCGCGTACTTGGACCTCTCGCGGCGTAGAGAGTCCCTCTGTGTTCGTTTGTTTGACCAGTAGGGTTGAGTGGTCTCCTCCTAGTTTTGTTCTCAATGGATTGGCCGGTAGCGGTGCTAGTGACACCCAGTGATGGAGTAGACGCTGCGCCTCTTTTGGGTGAGTTGTTCTGGAGTTGGGAGGTTGCGCGATACCCACTCCATGTTCGATTGGCCAGTGTTATACCCTCCAGTGGAGATGGCCAGAGCAGTTCTGAGTTTGACCCTCCAGTGGGGCTGGGCAGTTGGTTACTCATCGGCTTCTAGTGTTGTACCCTCCAACAGAGACTGGGAAGTGGGTCACCCGATGCTCTTAGGGTCTACCCTCCAGTAGAGACTGGGCAGTGGGTCACCCGACGCTCTTATGGTCTACCCTCTAGTAGAGACTGGGCAGTGGATCACCCGACGCTATTAGGGTCTACCCTCCAGCAGAGACTGGGCAGTGGGTCACCCGACGACCTCTTAGGATCTACCCTCCAGCAGGTCTAGGAAGTGGGTCACCCGTCATCTAGTTCCAAGTCTACCCCCCATCACTGCTGGGCAGTGTGTCGCCTGTCGACTTATTCCAGGTCTACCCTCCAGCGGGGCTGGGCAGTGGGTCGCCTGATGATGTGTTAAGGTATACCCTCGAGCGGGGCTGGGTAGTGGGTTTCCTGATGATGTATTATGGTTTACCCTCCAGCGGGGCTGGGTAGTGGGTCGCCTGATGCTGTATTAGGGTTTACCCTCCAGCGGGGATGGGCAGTGGGTCACCCAATATCTGGTTATGAATTACCCTTTAGCAAGGCTGGGCAGTGGGACACCTGTTGGCATTCCAGGCTTAGTCCTTTCTACTAGGCTAGCCTGTGGCTTTCCTCCGTGATTACCGGAGCGGGACCCCTGTTTACGGGTCAGTGTTGTGATGGCTTTGAATTTGAGGAGACCTCTCGACTGCAGGGCAGTGACGAGGTGTGGTTTGACTTTCCCTAGAACTCTCAAGTATGGGGCACTTTCCCCACCGAGACGCGTTCTTGTTATGCGATCTAAAATGGTGCGGGCGAGTCAGTGCCGCCCAAAGCAGATAGTGTCGAGGTGCGGTGATTGGGACCCTTGGCTTGGGGTTCGGGGCAGACGTGCGGGATGCTGGGTGTCGATGGAGTTTACTCCTGGGACTGTTGGCTACTCTTTCTTGGGCTGATCTACGGGATGGAGATCCCCATAAGATGTTGTTCAGGCTTCTTGTTGAGCATATGGACTTGTATATACCTTGTTCTAGCACCCACTTCTTGGGTATGGCTACTCTCCTTCCAGGAGAGGTGAAGACGCGCGTGGTATGCCACGTGCTTTCCGTGTCTAGATTCTCATGGTTGGACGAGTCTACTCTCCTACTATAGGTAGTGAAGACTTGACAGGATGTTCATCTTCTCACTGTTTTCAGCTCCTTGTGTCTAGATGAGTCTACTTCCTTTCTCTTGTTGGGTAGAGCTGGAATCTTTACTGGACTCTCTGTTGTAATCTCTTTGCTTTCCCCTGTTCGCCCTACTGCTCACCCTTCGGTACCTTCTTTTGTTTCTCCCTCGAGCCTTCGGGGTTCCCTACTTAGTATTTTTATACTCACCCCTACTTGGGCTTTTCCCACACTTGGTGTGCCTTTGCAGACGATGGAAAGGTGGAGCGTGACTTCAGTAGAGTGTACGACCTTGGGGAACTTGGACCGTGTGTGGTGGTCATTGCCGGGATCCAGGTGGGAGACCCGCCAGCTTTTTCTTTTGTTTACCTGTTGCCGGGTTGTGGCACTTTTTTTGGTTGGGCATGTGTTTTGCCCCTTTTCTTTTCAGTGTTACTTCAGATTTCTTTGTACTTGTAGAGGTCGATGCATTTTGTGATATATATATAGAATTTTCCCTTTCATTTTCTTTTCTTGTCTTTACTTTTACTCTGCACTGTTTCATTGAGTTTGCTGCATGTGTGTGTACAGGTGCTTAGGCAAAGGCCTCCCCGAGTTATTGTGCCTTCGGCGCTGGTCGCTGGCCCCTGGCCTATGAAGGCGGGCTTAGGGTAGTTGCGGCTCGAGCCCGGGTAGGGTCGGGTCTTGATAATAACCCCATGTAAAAATTGTTTTAGTAAAACAATACATGTTTGTGACATTTTTATTTTAACTTTAAATAAAAAGTTATTAATGTTATTTTCCTACCAAAGTTGCTCCATGGGGTCCCCAAGTTGACCCATGGATTTTATTGGTCAGCCACGACTCATCCAATAAGGGAAGGACATGTTTCAAGGTCATTTAATATTATTATAACAATATCTTTACCTTAAATTACACTAATTACCTTTAATCGCGAGTAATAAAACTTAAAAGTTACACTTCACCAAAAAATTATTTTAATCTCATTGAACCAAATTTTACTTCCTAATGACAACCATGTATGTTTGATTTTTTAAAATCAAATCACAGAAGTGGTTAAGTTTCATTTAATTGAAAAATCAGTTTCTTTAACTACCACTTAGTGGTTTCACTATTCATAAAAAATTGAAGTTTTTCAGAAAACTACCAAAAATTCAACCTAAGCTATTTTTAATATTCCAAATTCAAAAATGATGTCTATTTTAAAAAATTCAAAACATATAAGTTTCATTAATTAATTTAATATTTAATTCCCGCTGTCAAACCAAATAGCGTGTTTTTAAGAAACAATATATATTAAAACATTAACACTAGTTTAAGTCCAATTTCAAAGTGAAATTAATTACAATGACAACCATTGGATTAAATGGTAAAAATATAGTCTAATTGAACATTAAAACATATTCAATAGATAATATAATCATATAAATAAATTATATTAAAAGGAGGTTTTGAATTAAAATACAACATTTTACACTATTCATTAAAAAAATGAACTTTATCGGAAAAATACCAAAAAATTATACAAAGTAAATTTTGATGTCCCGATTATAAAAATAATTTTATCTTGTCAAATATAACTTATAAAATTGTCAAAAAATGGATTTAAAATGGGTTCTCCATCAAAAGGCGGTTAATCGACCTTTTAAAGAATATTAGAATTTTTACTCTTAAAATTGGATTCATTCACATTTTAACATTTATTTTAAAAAGTAAAAATATTTGGCAAAAATATATAATCATTTTGTAGTTAGTTCTGTTAATTCCTACCATTACAACGTCTAGGCGTTAACTACCATTTAATATAATATTATTTTATTATTAGAGTGCAATGTAAGATTCCCAAGAAACTCGTTGTTGCATATTGGGTACGCCATCGAGCATAGCGTCCCCTTTGAAGTAATATTAATATTTTATTCACAAATATAGATAAATGTGAGAATGTCATATTCTTTATTTACCTGGGGTGTTACATCCTTCCTCCCTTTTGGAAATTACGTCCTCGCAATTTTAAAATTGGGCTTGGAAACTTAATTGAAAATCCCACATCGGAACAAGAGTCAGTAAAACTATCACTTTAAAATAAAGAAAGAGAAGTACAAAGGTCACTTGAGTTAACCCATACTTGGATTACATGTCGGAAAACATGGATATGGAGGAAAAAAACAAAGGGTCATGTTCATTGGGGGAGTGATAGAAAACATGTTTAGGAGAAAGTTAACCACCAGAAAATCACAAACTGGTGATGGGTTAAACAGTATTTGATTCCCTAGTAGGAAAAGTTAATAGACAACATTTTTGTTTTTAAGTTACTTTTCATTGAGTAATTTATTTATGAGAGTAACTAAAACATAATGAAACATACTTACATGTAATGTTGACTTTCAACTTTTACTAGATTTCTTACACAAACTCATATTTCTCCAAAAGACGAGCATTTAGGATGACTTGTTCACATTAAGAGCACTATAATCAACTTCTAGAGAATCACCTAATCCACATGAGATAACTATATATTTCCCATATCTTTAGACAAAAACCAAAACCAAAATTGTTAGTACGATATCAGATAATCCACATATTGATAATCCTTTATAAAAAGAAAATCTATTCTTAATCTCCAAAATTTGTCCAACCAAACCCAATGTTCAACGAAGACGACTCGATAAACAGTTATCCATAAAATTATTCAAAGTAAACCAAACTAAAATTGAAACCCAAATATTTGAAGGATTTAATCACATAGTCTTCCAAGGTACAAATTAACATTTATCTCCAAATAACATTAGTTTCTCCTAAAGTCTCATATTGAAAGGTAATTAACCTAATCACATATCCTCCATGATAGGTTAATCATTTCCATAGATAACCCAAAATAAACTTACTCTTGATTCCTTAAATCATATAACTAAAAAGAATTAGTTAAACTAACCATGGACTTCACATATTCCAGTGGTAGGTGATAAATACCAGCCACCCTTTGGTTGTGGGTTCGATTCCCACAGCTTTTCTCGACGCGATGGGTTGTCACACGGTCTGCGTGTTATCCTTTTTCCAAAACTATATAATTCTTAAAACATTCTCCAAAACGAGATAAAATCTTCAAAAATAATCATAACATATTTTAACCTCAAGTTTATCTCATTCCTTTAATTTTCCATTATAACATATAGTAACCCATAATTACCTCAAAAGTAAGGATCATATAAACCCTTATAGTCACCTTTATAATTCTTACCTTAACATCCACATCGATTGGTCATCTCGTACATGATGCATTAGAGAACATACGAAGGTTCAATTGGTTGATCATGAATCCTAGATAGTTGGTTTAGAACAACCACGCGTTTCCTCATTGAATCCCCCATTTCATCCAGTCTCTTAATCAGAGAACCACCACAGTTTTCTTCAAACCCATTGTCACTTTGGTGCCTGCTAGATCCATCCATTTACTAAAACCAGAAATGTCAGTGTGAGTATATCAACAAAATTATCATGCACTAATGAGGAAGATAAATACTAAGATATACTTACTCATTCACTTTATCTAAAAACTGTGACCCTTTCTGAAATCTTAGCCATTATGGTAATGTCACTTATGCTTAGAGAATAACCTAACCTCTAAAGTTATCTAAACCGACCTTTGATACCAACTATAATGCCCCATACTTAAACATTACTTAATATTCAATTAAATTAATAATTCACATAGAGGATCTTTTTAGGTTTAGAGTTTTAGAGAATTAGCTCATAACTATTACATCTCAAAAAATTACACAATATACACTTATACAAAGTCACTTTTTTTTAACAAACATGGAATCTAAAAAAAAGAGTCTTGTCTTGTTCGATGTTTAAGACAACATGACTTTTCCTTGATCCCATTCTTTACCCTATTCCACATTATGTCATGTGAAAAACATTTCAAAAAAAAACTTGGGGTGAGCATAAAAATCACAGTAAGGGATACACAAAGAAGGAAAACTGTTAGTTTTTCAAAACATCAAGTAAAACATGAATACTTTATCAAAGTAACGCTTTTCACCTTTATGAAGTAGTAAGAACTCTTCACTGAATAAAATATCATTACATACCCTTTGGTAACCAAAATATTACCATAAAACCCATATAAAGAAAACATAACATATAAAGGTAACTTGGGACATAAACATAGTTAAACGGAATAACCATACGGTCGACTTCCACACATATCACTTAATGTAATAGCCATACGGCTGAATTCCATACCTAAGGCATTTGAGGTTATAACGTAACCACCCGTCCTGGTATTCACGGCACCACCCGTCATATGGTTTATCATGTAACCACTCGTCAAATGTCCAAGTCCCATTATAAAATCATAACACATAAAATAATTATAAAGGAAAGAAAAAATTTCCACATTTCAAGCACAACATATCACTTAAATATATTGACATAAAAAATACATTATTAAAACCATTTTCAATACCAAAATACATAAAAGATTATATGGTATTTATTTACTTTTAAAAATATAATGGCTTGTTGAGGAAGCCAAAGATTAAATAATACTCGCGGCGGCGGAAAGGTCGTTGTCACCGTGTACGTTAACAAGAAACATACTTTTTGTCGTTTAGTAAAATGCTTTGTATAGAAAAGATTCCTTTATAATAAAATTATAAGTCAAAGGGGTTTATAAACCATATAAAAGAAAGTTGTGTATAAAACAAAATATGACTTAATGAAAGGATATTGAGACAAAGTCCCTTACAAAGTCGATATCCTTAGATTAAGGATAAATCAATTACATGATTATGTGTGAAAAATATAAATACACCAAATATAAGTGAATATTAAGTGTAAAACAATCAGAGTCCATTCACACATACTCTTGAAAAAACAAAACCATGGACATAGATATTTAACTCAATGAAATGAGATTGAGTTATGATTTTCCATACAAGTTCGTATAAATGACGTAAGAATTTAAAAATGAGATGATTATGTGTAGAAATAGTATATCCACATAAAGGTTTGTGGAAATTACAACATAGAGATCCCACAAATAATCTTGGAATAATAAAATCAAGAAGTAGAGGTTTAACCCAAATAATTGAAAGTGGGTTAAGAAGTTTCCTTACAGAAATCCGACAGCCTAACGACGTCACTTTAGAATTCATAAAATGAGATGATGAGAGATAAAAAGGGGTATCTCATCACTTAGACATAACATTTATATCAATAAGGATATATAAGAACATATCCCATCATAATAATATTAAAAGACCTAACAAAAAGAAGTCTTTTAAAATGAGGAGGGTGAAAGGTTCCCTTACCGAATTGGATAACTTCTAAAACGTACACCCCATGAAAAAAGGACTATAAAAAATCGATGTAAATACCCATAAATGAAATTATATTAAACAAATAGTAGAATAATGGTTAGTACATACACCACTCAAAGGAAATGGTGGAAAATGTAGCATAAATCTCACAAGAATAAAAGTGAGATGAAAAATCCCTTATGAAAACTCAGCAGCGTAACGACGCCACATAAAACTTCCAAAAAAGGATTTATGAGATCAAATAGGGTCTCCCATAATATGAACATAAAAGTTACATTAAGAGGAATATAAAATAACATCCCCAAACATAAGAAAGATGATCATAATACAAATGACATAAAAGAGAGTACTTAAAAAGAAAGAGAGAGGTAGGATCCCTTACCTCAAGTCTGACTTGCCTTGTTCGTTTGATTATATTCCTGAATAATAAACATTGGTAAATTTATAATTTATTAAGGACATATATTAAATATTATTATTCAGTTAATATCACATATTATAGTGTTATAATAATTGGTTAATAATGTGAGTTCATATCAAATGTTTTTGTCGATGTTCGGTACATGAGTAAAAATTGAACTTATTGGAAAAGAATTTTCCATGTAGTTATAAGTAAATCATCCCCAAAATAGTATTAATGATTTAAATATAATTTATATCCAGTATATATTCATTTTATACTATTACATAACATTTGGATATAATAAAAATGAAATTCACCGTTCATGGAGACGGTAGGCCGTACATACGCAAGAACACTACTTTCATTTTTTTGTCATATTAATGGTGTTAAAAATAAATAAGAGATGTATATATTATAATTAAAGAATGATATAAATCATTTAGATATAATATATGACATATATATCCATTATATATATCTACTTATAATAGTACATAACATTTTGAGATATGAAATGAAATGTACTGTTCATGGAGACGGTAAGCCGTACGTACGCGTGAATGCTACTTTCATTTTTTGGCACATTAAGGGAATTAAAACTAGATGAGAAATAAATATATATATATATTATAATTCATGTATAATATATATGTTATATAGATCACATAATTTCATCAATTTCATTCTTTATACATTCCATGTATTGCATGAACGAGTCACATCACTTGAGGGGGCGGTCGTCCACACTTCATCAAATGAAATTATCACATTTTCACAACATGAAAAGAATAAAGGTATCTATTAAATATATAATACAGAAGAATAGAGAGTAAATAAATATAATATATATCATAAATAAATATAGATCCATCATAATGGCCACCATGAGAGGTGGTATGAGAAGATAGAACAATCATCGTTTCGTGAGGCAGTAATTCTCCATCCACAGAAACAGTATGTTCTTTAACCATTAGACGGAGGTGTGTGTTAGTGTAGATCGAATCCTCCTAAAAACAACATCATAGTATATTTAAGATACTGGTGTTGTTACAAAAGAAATAAATAAAAAGTGTTTAGGTGGTTGGAGAAGCAAAATAAAACAAAAGAACACTGGGGAAGACATTACCTTTAAATCGGGTAACTCTTTTTATTTGAGCTAAAAGGATTCATTGGAAAGGATTCCGCCCAAAGTGAGGATTATAGGAGTAATATATGGATGTGGATAGACAAAATGAGTAGAGTTTGGCCGAGAAAATGGCTTGAGAGTTGTGGGTAAAGAGGTATAGGTGGGGGCCTTTTATAAGAGAAGAGGACGGGCACTCATGGAATGTTATAAAATATTACATTATAAAAAATGCTTTTCGGATTTTAAAGGACCCAAAATGATATATTTCGAGGATAATGTGATAGGAGTTCTAAATCCACCCATCAAATAAGTTTTTGACAAGTTTAGGCCTTAGAGTTTACATTATCTTTTCATTTTATTTAAATTGGTAAAAAATGAGGTAATCGCTGCATCATCATGGTGTCATAAATAAATTAATTTATTTCGTGTCTAAAAATTATGAAAAAACTATCATGATGTAGGAAATATTTTTATCTTTCTAATTAATATTTATAGTAAAAAATATGACTTGTATAACACCATGTAAAAATTATTTTAGTAAAATAATACATGTTTGTGACATTTTTATTTTAACTTTAAATAAAAAGTTATTAATGTCATTTTCCTACCAAAGTGGCTCCATAGAGTCCCCAAGTTGACCAATGGATTTTCTTGGTCGGAAATGACTCATCCAATAAGGTTAGGACATGTTTCATGGTCATTTCATATCATTATAACATTATCTTTACCTAAAATTACACTAATTACCTTTAATCGCGTTTAATAAAACTTAAAAGTTACTATTCACCAAAAAATTATTTTAATCTAATTGAACCAAATATTACTTCCTAATGACAACCATGTATGTCAGATTTTTGAAAATAAAATCACAGAAGTGGTTAAGTTTCATTTAAATGAAAAATCAGTTTCTTTAACTACCACTTAGTGGTTTCACTATTCATAAAAAAATTGGAGTTTTTCTGAAAAATAACAACAATTCACCCTAAGCTATTTTTGATATTCCGTATTAAAAAATGATGTATATTTTAAAAAATTAAAAACATATAAGTTTCATTAATTAATTTAATATTTAATTTTCACTGTCAAAACAAATAGCGTGTTTTTAAGAAACAATATCTATTAAAAGATTGACACTAGTTTAAGTCCAATTTCAAAGTGAAATTAATTACAATGACCACCATTGGATTAAATGGTAAAAATATAGTCTAACGGAACATTAAAAAAAATTCAAAAGCTAATTTAATAATATAAATAAATTAAATTAAAAGGAGGTTTTGAATTAAAATACATCATTTTACACTATTCATTAAAAAAATGAACTTTATCCGAAAAATACCAAAAAATTATACAAATTAAATTTTGATTTCCCAATTCTAAAAAGAATTTTATTTTGTCAAATATAACATATAAAATTTTCAAAAAATGGATTTAAAATGGGTTCTCCATCAAAAGGCGGTTAATCGACCTTTTAAAGAATATTAGAATATTTACACTTAAAATTAGATTCATTCACATTTTAACATTAATTTTAAAAAGTAAAAATATTTGAAAAACATATATAATCATTTTGTAGTTATTTCTATTCATTCTCGCCATTAAAACGTCTAGGGATTAACTACAATTTAAAATAATATTATTTTATTATTAGTATAAGGCCCCATCCTTAAACATCACTTAATCTTGAGTTACTTCAAGAATACACGTTGATGATCTTTTCAGGTTTAGAGTTTTAGGTAATTAGATCATAAAACATGCATTACATTCAACATTTAAACAAGGTGGTTCCATAAAAGATAGTATTCATTTTTCCCATCAACGGAAACATATTTAAAATAAAACATGGATTCTATCTTGACACTTCCTTGACACTATCATCATATCATGTACCTTTCCCTTGACCTGTGAAAAACATTTCAAAAAACATAGGATGACCATAAAAAGCTCAGTAAGGGATATAAAAATATGGAAAGGAAACATGAGTACATATATACATATGAATGAAATCATACTTTACCCATAAAACATAAGCACTTTAACATACCTCATCAAATCATGAGTAAATCATAGAAATCATAAGACATAAAGGTAACTTGAGGAATTCATAAAATTCTTACGTAGGGAGTAACCCTCTTGGTTACGTTTGAAATACCCATCACAGTATATTCCCGAAATATCTTCGGAGAAACCTTAACGTTTAACCCCTTCGCGTTACCCAATTCATTAGAGAGCTATATGGGGATCAATCACCCTTTGTTTATCACGTAACCACCTGTCTTCATAATAATGCCCAAGAACCATAACATAATCGTATCACATAAAACATGCATAAAAGAAAACATAACATTTCCTCTTTTCAATCACAAGATATCAATACAAGACGTTGATATAAAAACATTATGATAACCCTTTTTAATACCAAAATAAAATAAAAGTAAAACATGGTATTTATTTTTCATTTAAAAAAAGGTATGGCTTGTAGAGGAAACCAAAACTCAAATAATGGTCACGGCGGCAGAGAAGTCGTTGTCGCCACATACGTACGATAAAAACATTCCCTTTTTTTCATTTAGTATAATGCTTCATATAAAAATATTCCTTTTGGATAAACGTAAAAGTCAAAGGGGTTTATACACCTTATAAAATAAAGTTGTGTATAAAACAAAATATACCTCAATGAATGGAGATTGAGATGAAGTCCCATACCTCAGGTCCGACTTGACTCGATCGTTCATTAATGTACTGAATAATAAAATTGAGTTAATTTCTATTTTCTTAAGAACCTTTTTCAAGTTCATTATTCCTTTTATATCACTTGTTACCATGTCATGAATACTATGTAATTATTTAAGTTAATAATGGTCGTTTTAACGATCATTGGTACGTGAGTAAAAAATATGCACTTTATAATTAAAAGTTGTTCATGTATCCATTATATCCAGAGTTATACTCATGATTTAGATATCATATATATCATATATATCCAGTATATATATGCATTTATAATATTACATAACATTTAGAGGTATAAAATGAAATGCACCATTCTTGGAGACGGTAATCCGTATGTACGCATGAACGCTACTTTCATTTCTATTTCATATTTAATGGAATTAAAACATAATGAAACATAATAGTATTATAATTACAGTATTGTATCATATATAATATCATTCAATCTATCCTTTATACATACTACATATGGTATTAACGAATCAAATCACTTTGAGGGGGCGGTAGTCCGCACTTTGTAAAATGAAGATATCGCGTTTACCCATAATGGAAACCATAAAATTATTCCATAAATGAAAAATACATAAGATTAAGTAAAACATAAACATATTATATATCATATATAAATATAGTGACATCTTAATGGCCACCTTTTAAGGTGTTATATGAGTGTTGAACAATCATCATTTCGTTAGGCAGAAACTCACCATCCACAGAAACAGTATATTCTTTAACCATTAGATGTAGGTGTGTGTAAGTGTAGCTCGAATACTTCTTATAATAACATACTAGTATATTGAAGATAATTTTGTTGTTACAAAAGAAAGGAATAAAAAGAGTTTAGGGGGTTGGAGAAGCAAAATAAAACATAAGAACAGAAGAGAAACACTACCTTTAAAACGAGTAACTTTTTTTGATTTGAGCTCAAAGGATTCCTTGGGAAGACTTCTGCCCAAAGTGAGGCTTTAAAAAGTAATATAGGGATGTGTAGAGACAAAATGGACAGGGTTTGGCCAAGCCAAAGGCTTGAGAGGTGTGGGTAAGGTGGTAGACGTGGGGGCCTTTTATACGAGGAGAGGAGGGGCACTCTTGGAAAGTTATAAAACGTTACTTTATTATAAAATGCTTTTTGGATATAAAAGGTCCCAAAATTAATTTTTTCAAGGATAAGGTGATAAGAGTTCTAAATCCTCCCATCCAATAGGTTTTTGACATGTTTAGATCTTAGATTTTACATTATCTTTAATTTTTTTTAAATCGCTAAATAATGAGGTTATCACTGCATCATCATGGTATCATAAATAATTTAATTTATTTAACGTCTAAAAATTATAAAAAAGTATCATGATGTAGGAAATATTTTAAGATTTTTAATGAATATTTACAGTCAAAAATATTACTTGTATAACCCCATTTAAAAATTGTTTTAGTAAAAAAACTCATGTTTGTGACATTTTTATTTTATCTTTAAATAAAAAGGTATTAATGTCATTTTCCTACAAAAGTGGCTCCATGAGGTCCCCATGTTGACCCCTGGATTTTCTTGTTTGGCCATGACACATCCAATAATGGTAGGACATGTGTATAGGTCATTTCATATTATTAAAACATTATTTTTACCTTAAACAACACTAATTACCTCTAATCGCGATTTAAAACATAAAAGTTACTATTCACCAAAAAATTATTTTAATCCCATTGAACCACATTTTACTTCTTACTGACAACCATGTATGTCGGATTTTTGAAATTCGAAACATAGATGTGGTAAAATTTAATTTAAACGGAAAATCAGTTTTTATAAGTACCACTTAGTGGTTTCACTATTCATCAAAAATTGAAGTTTTTCAGAAAAATACCAAAACTTCACCCTAATCTATATTTGATATTATGAATTCAAAAATGATGTCTATTTTAAAAAATTAAAAACATATAAGTTAAATTAATTAATTTAATAATTAATTTCCACTGTCAGAGCAAATAGCGTGTTTTTATGAAACAATAAATATCAAAAGATTGACACTAGTTTAAGTCCAATTTCAAAGTGAAATTAATTCCAACGACTACTATTGGATTAAATGGTAAAAATATATTCTAATTTCACTTTAAAACCAATTAAAAATTATATCTAATCATATAAATAAATTAGATTCAAAAATAGTTTTGAATTAAAATACAACATTATTCACTATTCATTAAAAACTGAAATTTATCAGAAAAATACCAAAAATTCACACAAAGTAAATTTTGATGTCCCAATCCTAAATAAGAAATTTATTTGGTCCAATAGAATGTATAAGAGTGACCAAAACTATACTTAATGATGGTTCTCCATCAAAAGGTTATTAGTGGACCTTTAGTGAAAATTAGAGTATATATGCCTAAAATTGAATTATTTTCGTGTTTTAATCCTTTATCTTTTATTGGATAAATGTAAAAACATTTAACAAACATATATAATCATATTTTAGTTATTTCCATTCATTCCCGCCAATAAAACGGCTACATGTTTACTACCATTTAAAATAATATTATTTTATTACTAGTGTGCAACGTAAGATTTCAAAGAAACTCTTTGTTGCTTATTGGGTAAGCTATCGAAAATAGCAACCCTTTTAAAGTAAAATTAATAATTAATTCATAAATATTAATAAAAATGAAAAAGATTTATTCTTTATTTACCTGGGATGTTACATCCTTCCCCCCTTTTGGGAATTGCGTCCTCGCAATTTTATTCACTTATCAAAATAAGTGGGGATATTTATCCCTCATAGCATTTTCAGATTCCCATGTTTCCTCTTAAACCATATGGTTTTTCCATAAAACCTTTACATGGTGAATTACCTTATTCCGCAACACTTTCTCTCTACGATCAAGTATCTGGACTGGTTGTTCTTCATAAGATAGATTCTCAACCAGCTGAACTACCTCTGGACTCAAAACATGAGATGGATCTAGCATGTACTTTCTCAATATCGAAACATGAAAAACATTGTGTACCTGAGATAAACATGGAGGTAAAGCCACTCGATATGCAACTGATCCGAATTTCTCCAGAATTTCATATGGTCCAAGGAACCTTGGACTCATCTTTCCTTTCTTACCAAATCACATCACACTTTTCCATGGCGAAACATTGAGAAAGTCATGATCACCTACCTCGAAAGATAGATCCTTCCTACGGTTATCCGCATAACTCTTCTACCTGATCTGAGCTGTTCTAATGTGTTTCTGAATCAACTGATCTTTTTCTACCATCTCTTATACCAATTCTGGTCCCATCAACTTCCTTTCACCAACTTCATCCCAAAAAGATGGAGTTCGACACCGCTTCCCATATAATACATCAAATGGTACCATCTATATATTGGAATGAAAACTGTTATTATAAGAAAACTCAACCAAAGAAAGATGTTGGTCCCAACTTCCCTGATAATCCATCGAACAAGCACATGAAATATCCTCCAAAGTCTGAATTGTTCGTTCTGATTGCCCATATTATTTAGGATGAAAAGATTTACTAAAATTTAATTCAGTACCCAACGACTTCTGAAGGCCTTTACAAAAGTTAGATGTGAACCTAGGATCACTGTCAGATATAATGGAGATAAGAACTCCATGTAACCTGAATATCTTTTTAAGATACAAACGGGAAAGTTGATCTAGGGAAAAATTGTCTTGTATGGCAAGGAAATGAGCAGATTTAGTCAAGCGATCAACAATATCCCAGATTTCATTATTACCTCGAGGTGTCTTTGGAAATCCCACAACGAAGTCCATAGATATATTCTCCCATTTCCACTCTAGAAATGGTAAAGGTTGAAGCATCCCTTTCGGTAACTGCCTCTCTACTTTAACCTGTTGACAAGTCTAACACTTCACAGTAAAATCAGAAATATCCCTTTTCATTACGTCCCACCGGTAATACTCCCAAAGATCTCTATACATCTTAGTACTGTCAGGATGGACTAAAAACAGAGAACTATGAGCTTCACATAACAAATCTCTCTTCAACTGTGAATCACACGGCACACACAATCTCTTCCCAAATCTAAAAAAAAATCATTATAAATATTGAATTCAGGAAACTTACCCTTCTAAACCAGCTCTACCTTTTTTTGAAACTCACTATCTTTCTTCTATGCTTTCTTAATTCTATCTGATAGAGAAAATTTCACTGATACCTGAAACAAAACAGAAGGACATCCTGCACCAACAACTTCTATGCCAAAGTTCATCAAATCCTTAACCAAAGGATCACATTCCAAACACAACATTGCTAATGAAGCATTACTTTTTCAACTCAAAGCATCATCCACTTTATTTACTTTTCCCGTATGGTAATGAATTATACAATCACAATCCTTGATTAATTCTATCCATCTCCTCTGTCTCATGATCAATTCTTTCTGAGTGAATATATACTATAAACTTTTGTGATCGGTATATATTTTAAACTTACTCCATACAAATGATGCCGCAAAATTTTTAAAGCGAAAACAACAGCAGATAATTCTAAATCATGTGTAGGGTAATTTACCTCATGAGTTTTCAACTGTCATGAAGCATAAGCAATTACCTGATCATTCTGCACTAAGATGCAACCAAGTCCTTTCAATGAAGCATCACTGTAGATAACAAACTCCCCATTCCTATAAGGTAGTGCCGAAATTGGATCATTAACCAATCTTCTTTTCAGTTCCTGAGAACAATCATTACATTCTTTTTTCCAGATAAACTTAACACCCTTCCGAGTTAGCTTAGTCATAGGACTAGATAACCGTGAAATTTTTTTAACAAACCTTCGTTAATACCCTGCCAAACCAAGGAAGCTACGAATCTCAGTTACATTTGTGGGTCTTGGCCATTCTTCCGAAACCTTTTTTTTGCAGGATCAACAGTTATCCCATCTTTAGAAACAATATGACCAAGGAAAGAAATTTGTTGCAACCAAAACTCACACTTTCTGAATTTTCCATACAATTTCTTTTATTTTAAGGTTTCCAAAATAATCCTTAAATGTCTTTCATGATCCTCTTTACTTTTAGAAAACACCAAAATATCATCAATGAAAACAACCACAAACATATCCAAGAACTCATAGAAAATTCTATTCATTAAGTCCATGAATACAGCAGGTGCATTGGTTAGCCCAAAAGGCATTACTAAAAATTCATAATGGCCATATATTGTATGAAACGAGGTCTTTGGAATATCTGCTTCCTTTACCTTCAACTGATGGTACCCCGATCTCAGGTCAATCTTTGAAAAATACTGAACTCCCTGGAGCTGATCAAACAAATCATCGATATGTAGAAAATGATATTTGTTCATAACAGTGATATTATTCAAGGCTCTATAATCAATGAAAAGTCTCGTAGAACCATCTTTCTATTTAAGAAATAAAAATGGAGCACCCCATGGTGATGTGCTAGGTCGAATGAAACCTTTCTCTAATAAATCTTGCAATTTCTCCTTCAACACTAAAAGTTCAATTTGAGGCATTCGATAAGGGGGTTTTGAAATTGGCTTAGCATCAGGAACTAAGTCTACAGTATACTCAACTTCTCGATCTGGTATTATTTCAGGCAACTCATCAGGAAAAACATCAGGATACTCATTTACCACTACCACTTCATTAATCTGAACAGTTCCTTTGTTTTCAACAATATGTGCAAGGTAACATTCATTTCCATCTTTTACATGTTTCTCGGCCTCTTGATATGTTATAAACAGTATGGGTTCATTCTTTTACACAAACTGAAAGTCTTTCCAAAAAAAAACTTCTTTAGCTCTACAGTCAATCTTAGCATGGTAAATAGAGAGCCAATCCATACCCAGGATAACATCAAACTCTACTAAAAGTAAAACAATACAATTTGAAAGTAGGTTCTTTCCACAGATAAGGATAGGAAGATTCTTATAAATTCTTTTTGCCTCAACATTTCCCCTAGGTGTTTTTACCAAAAGTTCAGGAGCCATTTCATGAGATGGTATTCCCATTTTACTAGAAATGTTTTCAGAGATGAAAGAATGTGTAGACCCCGAATCAAACAACACACTGACATAATCTGAAAAAACAAACAAAGTACCTGATACAACTTCATTTGATGGCCTGAAATCTACCTAAGTAGTTTCAAAGGATTTCACCACCCCTTTTTTCTTGTAGTCTAACTACTTCCCATCACTCGAGCTCTTTTTCGGACACTCATTTGCATAGTGACCCATCTCATTGCACTTTAAACATTTCACAAACTGTAAATCAAATTTTGTCTTACCATCACCCAGATCTTTTTTAGTGCAATCACAAGCCTTATGTCCCATTTTACCGTATCAGTAGCACTTTACAGAATTCAGAAGACATTTCTTAGCATGCCTTTTACCACATTTATCACAAACTAGAAACTTAGTTTTCTTACCTTCAGACCTTTTTGAATAATTCTTTCCTTTCTCCTGCCACCTCGGTCTCTTCTTCTGCTGGTTGTTATAGAACACTTGATCATCGGAAAACTCCATTTCCACCTTCTCAGCACATTGCACAAGCTTTTCATAACTTTTAAACTCATGAAAAGCCAATGACCTTTGATATTTTGGCTTTAATCCTGAGTAAAAATGATTGATTTTACTATCAAGGTCTCAGATAAAATTTGGAGCATACCTTGCACATCGAGTGAACCTCTCTTCATAGGCAGCCACTAAGTCTACCTATTGCTTCAATTCCAAGAATTGTTTTTCTATCCTAAGTCGAACAACCTTAGTAAAATACTTCTCAAGAAACATACCTTTGAATTCATCCCAGTTGAGAGAATCAATCTCATCAACGTCCCTAATATTTTTAACCATCGACCACCACTGATCTGCTTCACCCTCCAAAGAGTATATATCAAGACTAACCTTTTGATTGTCTGAACACCCCATGACATCGAAAATCTTCTCCAGTTCTTTAATCCACCCTTCAGCTAGCACAGGGCCAGATGTTCCTCTGAATGATGGGGGAAGTTGCCTCATGAAATGTTCCACCACTGAAATGTTCCTCTACGATTGATTTGGCTGATCTCGTGCATGGATACCACCACCATTTATTTCTTGAGTCGACTACGCCATTTCTGAAACAAACTGTTCAGTTCCAATTCTGAACATCTCAAGATGCTGATTCGGAAGGCCATTTCGTTCCGTATTCCTTCCTAGCACTGGTTCCCTGTTTCCTCTGCGGAAAACCATTCTGAACAAACATGTCTTAGATGCAGCAACATGGTAATCTTAAAATGCTATATCATTTCAATTTGACCATAATTTTTTTGGATAATCATTTAATAGAATTCTAACTCCTAAAGTTATCTAAACCGAGGTTTGATACCAACTATAAGGCCCCAGCCTTAAACATCACTTAATTTGAGTTACTTCAAAAATACACGTTGAGGATCTTTTCAGGTTTAGAGTTTTAGAGAATTAGATCATAAAACATGAATTACATTCCACATTTACACAAAGTGGTTACATAAAATATAGTATTCATTTTTCCCATCAACGGAAACATATTTAAAATAAAACATGGATTCAATCATGAAACTTCCTTGACACTATCATTATGTCATGTACCGTTCCCTTGACCTGTGAAAAACATTTCACAAAACATGGGATGAGCACAAAAAGGTCAGTAAGGGATATAAAAATATTGAAAGGAAACATGAGTACATATATACATAAGAATGAAATCATACTTTACCCATAAAACATAAGCACTTTAACAAACCTCATCAAATCATGAATAAATCATAGAAATCACAAGACATAAAGGTAACTTGATGCATTCATAACATTCTTACATAGGGAGTATCCCTCTTGGTTACGTTTGGAATACCCATCAAAGTATATTCCATAAATCTCTTCGGAGAAACTTTAACGTTTAACCCCTTCACATTACCCAATGCATTGGAGAGCTATATCGGGCTCACCCGCCCTTTGTTTATCATGGAACCAACCATCTTCATAATAATGCCCAAGAACCATAACATAATCGTATCACATAAAACATGCATAAAGGAAACATAACATTTCCAATTTTCAATCACAAGATATCAATACAACACATTGATATAAAAAAATTATGAAAACCATTTTTAATACCAAAATAAAATAAAAGTGAAACATGGTATTTATTTTTCATTTTAAAAAAGGCCCGGCTTGTAGAGGAAGCTGAAACTCAAATAATGGTCACAGTGGCGGAGAAGTCGTTGTCGCCGCATACATATGACTAAAACATTCCCTTTTGTTGTTTAGTAAAATGCTTTGTATAAAAATATTCCGTTTGGATAAACTTAAAATTCAAAGGGGTTTATACACAGTATAAATGAAATTTGTGTATAAAACAAAATATGCCTCAATGAATGGAGATTGAGACGAAGTCCCATACCTCGGGTCCGACTTGACTCGATCGTTCTTTAATTTCCTGAATAATGAAATTGAGTTAATTTATACTTTCTTATGAACCTTTTTCAATTTCATTATTCCTTTTATATCACTTATTACCATTTAATGAATACTATATAATTATTTATGTTAATAAAGGTCGTTTTAATGATCATTGGTACTTGAGTTAAAACTATGCTCTTTATAATTACAAGTTGTTCATGTATCCATTATATCCAGAGTTATACTCATGATGTTGATATCATATATATCATCTATATCCAGTATATACATGAATATATTATATTACATAACATTTAGAGGTATGAAATGAAATGAACCATTCATGGAGACGGTAAGCCGTACGTACGCATGAACGCTAGTTCCATTTCTATTTCATATTTATTGGAATTAAAACATAATGATACATAATAGTATTATAATTCCATTATTGTATCATATATAATATCATTCAATCTATCTTTTATACATACCACATATGGTATTAACGAATCAAATCACTTTGAGGGGGCGGTAGTCCGCACTTCCTAAAATGAAGATATCGCGTTTACCCATAAAGGAAACCATAAAGGTATGCCATAAATGAAAAATAAATAAGCTTAAGTAAAACATAAACATATTATATATCATATTTAAATATAGTTACATCTTAATGGACACCTTTGAAGGTGTTATATGAGTGTTGAACAATCATCATTTCGTGAGGCAGAAATTCCCCATCCACAGAAACAAAATTTTCGTTAACCATTAGATGTGGGTGCGTGTAATTATAGCTCGAATACTTCTTATAAAAACATCCTAGTATATTGGATATACTGGTTTTGTAAGAAAATAAAGGAATAAAAAGAGTTTAGGGGGTTGGAGAAGCAAAATAAAACATAAGAACACAAGAGAAAACACTACCTTTAAAATGGGTAACTGTTTTTTATTTGAGCTCAAAGGCTTTCTTGAGAAGACTTATGCCCGCAGTGAGGCTTCAAGGAGTAATAGAGGGATGTGGAGAGACAAAATGGATAGGGTTTGGCTGAGCCAAAGTCTTGAGAGGTGAGGTTAAGGTGGTATAGGTGGGGGCCTTTTATAAGAGGAGAGGAGGGGCACTCTTGGAAATTTATAAAAGGTTACTTTATTATAAAATTATTTTCCTATTTAAAAGGTCCCAAAATTATATATTTCAAGGATAAGGTGATAAGAGTTCTAAATACACCCATCCAATAGGTTTTTGACATGTGTAGGTCGTAGATTTTACAGTATCTTTTCATTTTTTTAAATCACTAAATAATGAGGTAATCGCCGCATCATCATGGTATCATAAATAATTTAATTTATGTAATGTCTAAAAATTATAAAACAAATATCACGATGTAGGAAGTCTTTTTAGATTTCTAATGAATAGTTATAGTAAAAAATATGACTTTTATATCCCCATTTAATTTTTTTTAGTAAAACAACTCATGTTTGTGACATTTTTATTTTAACTTTAAATAAAAAGGTATTAATGTCATTTTACTACCAAAGTGGATCCATGGGGTCACCAAATTGACCCATGGATTGTCTTGGTAGGCCATGACACATCCAATAAGGGTAGTACATGTGTCTAGGTCATTTCATATTATGAAAACATTATTTTTACCTTAAACTACACTAATTACCTCTAATAGTGATTAAAAACATAAAAGTTAATATTCACCAAAAAATTATTTTAATCCCATTGAACAACATTTTACTTCTTAATGACAACCATGTATGTCAGTTTTTTGAAATTCAAAACATAGAGGTGGGAAAATTTCAATTAAATGGAAAATCAGTTTTTATAAGTACCACTTATTGGTTTCACTATTCATCAAGAATTGAAGTTTTTCATAAAAATACCAAAACTTCACCCTAAGATATATTTGATATTCCAAATTCAAAAATGATTTCTATTTTACAAAATTCAAAACATATAAGTTACATTAATTAATTTAATAATTAATTCCCGCTGTCAGAGCAAATAGCATGTTTTTATGAAACAATAAGTATCAAAAGATTGACACTAATTTAAGACCAATTTGAAAGTGAAATTAATTCAAACGACCAATATTGTATTAAATGGTAAAAATATATTCTAATTTCACTTTAAAACCAATTCTAAATATAATCTTATCATATAAATAAATTATATTAAAAAGAGGTTTTGAATTAAAATACAACATTTTTCAATATTCATTAAAAATGACCTTTATATGAAAAATACAAAAAAATTACACAAAGTAAATTTTAATGTCTTGATTCTAAAGAAGAATTTTATTTGGTCTAATAGAATGTATAAGAGTGACCAAAACTATACTTAAGGATGGTTTACCATCAAAAGGTGATAAGTAGACCTTTAGTGAATATTAGAGTATATATGACTAAAATTGAATTCTTTTTGGGTTTTAAGACTTTATCTTTTATTGGATAAATGTAAAAACATTTAAAAAACATATATAATCATATTTTAGTTATTTCCATTCATTCCCTCCAATACAACGGCTACGTGTTAACTAATAGTTAAAATAATTTTATTTTATTACTAGTGTGCAACGTAAGATTTCAAAGAATCTCTTTGTTGTGTATCGGGTACGCTATCGAACATAGCAAACCCTTTAAAGAAAAATTAATATTTAATTAGTAAATATTAATAAAAATGAAAATGATTTATTATTTATTTACCTGGGATGTTACAATTAGATACCAACGTAAGATTTCCAAGAAACTCGTTGTTGTGTATTGGGTACGCCATCGAGCATATCGTCCCCTTTAAAGTAATATTAATATTTTATTCACAAATATGGATAAATGTGAAAATGTCATATTCTTTATTTACCTGGGGTGTTACACTCATGGTTCATTATCACACAACATGGGATTAGATATCATTGTTTTTAACATCATATAACTATTACCATGAGGAATTTTGAAAGTGACATATAGTTATAAATATAGAATTTTTTTTGTGAAGACCATCACTGATCCAGATTGTGCAAAAAACAATATGAATTTTTCCCAATTTCATACAAACTAAATAAAAGCCCGTGCTAATGGAATTGATCCAACAATCATGAAAAAAATATGGATTTAATAAATATTGCATTCTCAATCATGGTATTAGTGATCCATATATCAATATATAACCTGAAATATTCTGAATCGATCTTGATATATCTATTGTAAAAGATCCATATACAAATCAATAATTTTCATAGTGGTGGTATCATTTTTTTCTACAGAAAAGGGATTTCGCGCTCATAGAAGTCATATATAAATCTAGATCTTATATTAGAGAATTCATTGAGGAAAAGTATGTTTTACTATGTACATTAAGTTATTGTAGGATAGACCATAAGTTATTGTTTTTTAATTCTATGCAATAAGAAAAGAAGTGTGGCATAGTTTATATTCATGATATGTGGGATTATATATTGTTCCCTACATATATAGTTCTATAAAGACATATGATTCATGAATGTATTCCCAATCACCATGATATAAATGGTATAAATTTTACCTTATCCTAGGATTAGTATGAAGAAACGTATATAAGAGGGGTCTTCTATTGCAAATATATATATTTTAAAAAATAGAATAAGGTTTTATAAAATGAGCCACCCTAACTAGTTTAATGTCATAGATTCTAGACCATGATATGGACCTATATGTTATCCTATATTATATATAATTACTAGTATAGATTTATCCCAGTCTTGAACACATGGATGAAAACATGGTGTGACTAAACATATTACATCATTGAGCCAATGATGTATTTGGTTTAAATTTATGATTGGTATTGATATTAATGATTATGTAATAAACAAATATCACATATTAACATGAATAAAACCACATGTAGTTCTTGAAATATCTCTTATATATTTATGGATCTGACTAATGTAAAGAAGAATAATGAAATGGTAACTATTGTGATAGAATGAGAGATACAACCAGATGTGAATTGATAATGGTCTCATCCCTAGGGAGTATTCGTTGCGAGTATAATATATGATTGGAATTAATATATGATATCCTAGTAATACTATATATCTTAAACTATTAGGAATCAATTGAAATATTTTTCTGAAATGTTAGGGAAATTATGGCATAACTTTTGTAATGTTGAATAATGAGAGGGTCACTATTTCCATCACACAAAATTCATGGATTCTTGTAGGATCCTTGGAATACTGTCAAAAAGGAATAATGGGTGATTGAATAAGGATATATAACCCATAATGGATCAAGGGTTCTGGAACCAGAACAATGTCAAGGTGTATAATTGTTAAGGTGCATATATTTGGATCTTGTAGATGTCACAGTGTATACCATTGTATGGGAATCATTCCACACATAGTTATGATGTGAAAATATGATTTATCTTGATTTAGAGTCCAATATAATAGTACATGATGTAAATGATTTGGCCACCCAATCATAGTGGGTATGATATTGAATTGACATCGTAAGTGGGATCGTAATAGGATATCATGGTGTCTCAATAGAAATACATAATTTTCAAACACTAATATTACATAATATTTAATGAATATTCAATAAATTTCACAATAATAGACACCTAAAAACCATATTGGTGTAGTTACTTTGGAAACATGAATATAAAATGAGTTGGTACATACAATATATAGATTATTTATGTTTATACTCTTTATAAACATCTATTTTTAAAGACATATCAATCTTAAAATATTTCCTAACAGCCTATAAAATGGAATCATAATAAAGGGTGAGATCATATATTCATTAAGGGTAAACATAAGAGATATCAATAAATGCTAATAAGTGAGTAAAATATAAGCATAAGGGAATATGAAAATTGATCAACACTTAAAATAATCATACATAATCAGTGAAATATCAATAATCATGAAATATGGAGTAATCATTTTTCAAACATATGACGGTAAATAAGAGTGTGGAATCATAAATAATCCATGAAAAAATATAATAATATCTATAAATAAGATTTATGAATGTAAATAAACATATAAAACCATTTCATTACTCAAGAATCACTTCTATGTCTATCTTAGTGCATTTGGTTTCATCCGCATCCCATCATTTAAATAGTCAAGGTTCACTCCCAAGAAAATCTTATTTGTCAAATTCCCTTACTAAATTGGGTTGAATCACCATTACATTCCATTACATTCCATTTTATATCATGATATAACGATCCATAACCAATGAATTAGAGGGATAAATTTAAGGGTGTGACTTCAGCTCGTCCTGAGATAGACCTTCCCTCCAAAAACTGGGTCGCCAACCACTATTTGGGCCGAGCCATGCTGGCCAAAATAACCCAGTGATGCAGCCTAAGCCTATCCTTGGGCCGGAGAAACCATCTATTTGGATGGTATTGTTTGGCCGACACTTATGATCATTTATTATTTATAACAAAAATATAATATTAGTAAAAACATTTTTTTAAATGTTGTCTTATGTTCTTTAATGTTTTTATATGTTTCTTTTAGCATTTATCTTCAACATTTTTTTAAACAATAGTTGTAAAATGTTTCCAAGAATTATTTTTTTTAAAATTTAATCATTTTTTATTACATTTCATTTAAAACGTTTTTTAATCTATTTTGAAGACATTTTTTAAAACAATTTAATAAAAAACAAAAAAACTGTTTTTTTTAGAAAATTTATTTTAAAAAAAATTAATTTTTTTAAATCATTTTTAAATGATTTTTAAATAATTTTTTAATATTGAAAATTAATTTATAAAAATATATTTATTTTAATTTTTTTTAAAATGATATTTTTTATTGTTTAAAATTTAAAATAAAATTAATTTTATATATTAATAATTTATAGGTGAAACAATATTCATTTAATTCTTGATAATTTGACTTGTTTTAAATTTATCTCATCATGAATTTTACAACAACCCTAATCCCAAACATCACATGCCAATTATAATTATAATATTTAATTTAATTTAATTAAATTCTAAAAATATAGACCAATTTAATAAAATTAAAAATTAAATAATTTATTTTAGAATAATTGATCAAAAAATAAATCTACAGTAACATCCAAGTCAAAATAAATATCAATGATCATAATAAATAACATTCATAATAATATGTCAAAATTTTAAAAAGAAAATTAATGATGGGTGAATATCCGTAGGTGGGTGTTGTTAATATTATTTATAAATAGATCAAAATTTTTAATTTAAATATAATATGTTCAAGATGTAATAAATAACTAGGGGTTGGGAGGAGCACAATAGTGGGTTGTTTTTTTCTAAATAGATTTATATATATATATATCTAGTAGATATAATATATTCATGTTGTGACACACATAAAAAAATAATGAAGATGGTGGGCTTGTGTGAACATCATTGGGTGATTATGTTATTTTTTTTTCATAATATACAATTTCTTATTATATTTTTATTTTTTATGTTAAATAATTAATATATATATATATATACATTTTTTGTTTATACATATATAAGTTGTTAAAAAAATTAATGAGGATGTGCATCAGTGGGTGGGTATGATAATAATTTTTCTAAATAGATTTCTATATGTTAATATATATATATATATATTTAAATATATATGTGTGTAGAATATATATTATTAATATATTTGATTATAATATATGTTAATATATATTATTAATATATATATATATATATATATATTATCTATAGATTTGTATATAAATATATATATTATTATTGTATTTGATTACAATATATATATGAATATATATTATTACTGAGGGGTGTGCATTAGTTTTTGGGTGTGATAATGTTTTATTCTAAATAGGTTTTTACATGTGAATATATATATATATATAATATGTGAATGTTGTCAAAAAATAACAATGGTTTGGGCGTGCATATTAGTGGGTGGGTTAATTTTTTTCTAAACATATTTATATATGTCTATATAGTATATATAATATATATGACATATGAAATCTGAAAAATACATAAAAATTATTAATATGGTTGGGGGAGTGCATGAAATTCATTGGGTGGGTGACTTATTTTATTAATATATAATGAGTTAATATATATATATTATGTTAATTCATTGATATATATATATATATATAATATACATATAATTTATATCTTTGTTTATATATATACAAGTTGAAAAAAATAAAATTAATGTGGGGTGCGCATCAGTGGGTGGGTGTGTTAGTTTATTTCTCTAAATAGATTTATATATGTGAAAATATATATAGTATGTTAATGTTATAAAAAAAATTATGAGGGGTTGGGTGTTCACTATAATGGGTGGGTTAATTATTTTACTATTGAGATTTATATTTTCATATATTATATATATATATTATATATAATATATACAAGTTGAAGAATACTTGAAAAATATTAATGAGTTTGGGGGAGTGCACAAAAATCATATGGTGAGTACGTTTTTATTATTAATATATTCGGAGTTGTTATATAGATATACATTATGTTAAATCATTGATATATATCAATATATAATATCTAATAACTTGATGAGGGTGTTTATTAATGGGTGGGTGTGTTGGATTTTTAAAAAATAGATTTATATATGTAGATGTTGTTAAAAAATAAAATGCGGTTATGGTCTGTGTTGTTGTGGGTGAGTTAATTTTTTTTCTAATTATATATATATGTTTATTTATTTTATATATAATATATACAATATATACAATATATATAATATAAGAAAGTTGTAGGATAAATTAAAAAATTAATGAGGTTGGTGGGGTGTAAGAGAACATCATTGGGTGAGTCTGTTATTTTAATTGTTATTATATAATGATTTAATATATATATATATATTAAATATTTCATATATACATATATATTATTAATTGATTGTTATTATATATATTTTGGTAATTATTAACTTGGTGCAGCCTTGGAGACATTTGGTAGGCATTTTGAGTCTCTATACAAAACGTTTCCCAATTTTTTAGTGTGGATGAGATTTTATGGGTAAGGATTCATACAGTCACCCAGACGAGGCTCTCTCAAGTTAGCCCGAACCCAGAACAAACCATCATGGGTTGTCCCTTGCTAGAATGCTAGGGCTTTCAGGCAAGGCCGATCGGGCTTTTGGATGGTTGATATAGAATAAAACCTTTACATATAATGGAATCCCCATACATTCTATTATAACATAACCAATAATCCATTATTTATAACATAAATACTTGTAACATAATGAAAATCCTATATATGTGTGCCACATGATCATTAAGCCTTCATCATTTCATTACCCATGGAAAGGATACATGTTTCCTAAATATTTCATAATAATAATAATAAACCATCAATAGAATGAATATTATTTGTAACATTATATCATATCCTAGTAAATCGTAAGACACATTAAAGGATATTTTTATAGATGAAAATTCCATTAAAGTATTACAATAAAATTTCTTGAGGGAAATGAACATTTAATTTCGAAATCACATTTCTAGAATCTAATAATTCCTTAAATATTTAGGTAATGAAATTCAGGGAAAAGAAAACATGAAACTTGTACTATTTCCCCAAACTTCTCAATCCTGAATGTTACATCTTAATGTATGAATATTCATTACAGAATATAATAATACATGCCTAAATAATTTAGGTATAATTCATTTCTAAACATGGAATCATAAATAACTAGTCTATAAGTGAGCTACATCATCTCATAATATGTTCTTAATCAATAGTTCCCTCTTTGGACATGTCATATATCATACTATAAATCATAACATGGGGAATGGAGACATAATAAATGGTGAACTTGGATTATTAGTAATGGTATGCAAGGAAGATGTTAATATATAAATGAAAAAATAGATATGGTAATATAAGAAAAACATTTGAAAACCATAACATGTATATAATAGAAAATATACACGAGTCTTTAAATAATTTTATATACTTTATAGGACATGAATTGTAATATAATCAAAGAACATTAACCATGAGAACATAACATTATCATAAGACATATATTTTTGGAATACACACATACATAAAAAATAATTTTCATAGTATCTCAAGGATATTTTCCAATACTATCATAGTGGAATGTGTTCACTCCCTAAAAATTTATTAAAGCCAAGGTTCACTCCCAAGAATACTATAGTGGAAATATTCCCTTACTGAATTGGGATCACTCCCAATTCTAGACATTTTTGTCTTATAAGATATCAGACTTTACATAATTTATTTGATGGAGATATTGGTCTTAACCATCAGATTATGAAAATAAACATATATGTTCCTAAATACCATAAACACAAAATAATATTATAACCCATTAAAGGAAATGGTTTTCATAAACGGTTAATTGAAGAATAAAATATTGAAAACAAACATGTTTCATAATAAATTCATCATAGAATATCCCATGAAAATGAAACAAGTTTTATAATCATTTTATCATGGTATAACCTATAGAAGATAAATGGTACTCATAAAAACCTTCCCATCATAAGAATAAAAATTATAGGGAAATAATAATAATATTTTTATTGGATTATTACCCTAGTAAATCATAAGTAAACCCAAAGGATGTCAACATAGATTGAAAATGAGAATGAAATATAATTAAATCAGAACATTTATTTAGAAATAATATATTTTCCTTTAAAATCACATTTCTAAAATTACATATTAATAAATTTCTTTGTAAATCGTTATCATTTTACATAACCATAAAAACTTATTATGTATTCCTCAATGAAAAATATTTCCATGATGTTGGAAAATTATGACCATGTCGTACTTGTTGAAAAAAAAAATAAAATTTTCACATTTTTGGTAATAGAAAAATGATCCTTATTTGGAAAACCACCTGATGATTCCTTTAAAAAAATTATAAATTAAAAAATGGGTAAAAATTTCTATAATAAATAATTTTTACAATTTTAGAAACATTTATTGAAATCATGGTTTTGGAAGGAAAAAAGATTTTCGAGCAAAGAGATAAATAATGAGTATTTTTATTAAAAACACTCTTTTTAACTCTTTACTATATAAATAAAAAGATATTAATTGATAGAAATTATACCAAAGAAGTTTAAAAAACATGAGATTCATGGGATATATATCATCAGATTTTATTATTGGAAGAATAATCAAGAACAATCCTGATAAACAATGAGATTGTAAAATAAAAACTATACAACTTTGGTAACATCGAATCATAACAACCATGAATGGAAGAACCTAAAATTGATGTTTCAATACCCATAAAATTCACTATAATTAACCTAAAATATATTCATTGTAATTATATACACCACATAAAATAATCAGATGGTAAATATAGAATTTATCTTACAAGAAATGAATGTTAGACAGAAATCCCTTACCCTAAGTCCTGATTTCCTTGATACACAGTCAAGAATCCCGTATAATAAATATATGTTTATTATAAATACATTAATGAAACATAATTATATATATCATACCATATATGATTTACATATGAAATTTTATCACTTGTTTATTAACAATTTCATGTTAAAGTCACTTTTCAGGCATTAACATCTTCTTTTTTCGCGTATGTTATGATTTTTTCATTTTGGAAATATAGATTGATTAATTTTCCATCATAAAATTATAATTATAAATGATAAAAATAACTTTTATATTCATTAAATATTTCATTATAGGTATCTATAAATGTTTGATACTGAAAAAATACAATGTTTATGGTGACGGTAGGGCGTACATTCACAACAATGTTGTTTCCATTTTTGTGATGAATTAAAATTTAAGAAAATAAAATAATATATTATGATTAAAAAATAATTTTAATTTAATACATATCCCATATTTTCTATATACTCATCCATTTTTCCTTCCATGAACGGTGTTAATGAATAACATAGCTTCATGACATGGTAGTCCGCCATACACATGAGTGATGTTATCATATTCCCATGGAATATAACGTAAGGTGGTATATGTGATAAAATAACTCCATAAGTTTAATAAATAAATAAATATATATATATATAATTAATACATTTATTCCATTTTTTATATCAATCCTTCATATGTGGTCATGGATAATGAATAACATCGGTTCATGAGGTGATATTCCGTTGTAAACACGAATGATGAATTCATATCCCATTTAATGGGAGTGGAGATATATATAAGTTTTTAAACTAACCTAATAAAATATATTATATAATATATATTTTTTTAATTTTATCATCATAATATAATAATATTTTATAGAGGTGGAAGAAGAAATAAAACAAAAATTTATGTTAAATTAATAACATTTTCTTTGAAGAGAATTCTTAGGTTCATTCCTAAATCCCTGGTAGGAGGGACTAATAAAAAATTATACTTCCACTATATGTGTAGGGAAGTAGGAATTAAATTTTTGTAGTTATTGGATTAACCAAAGTATTTTTTAAAATTGAAAATAAGAGGGTAGTTTGTGGCCTTCTATAAGTGAGGTGATAAGAAAAATTGTAATTCTTAGAGAAATAAGGTTTACCCATTGTTTTCACATGCCACATGGATACAAAATGGACCAATATCAATAATTACACATTATATGGTGCAAATATGACCATAAAATTTGGTTTTCTATAGTTTTGGGTCATTTTCAACATATATATTTTTAGTTTAACCCTTTTTGAACCCATTTTAACCCTAACCATGGTAAATAATTATTGCTGTCTTTACTATTAATTATGGTACAAATTAAATTTTACATTATTATATTATATAAATAATGATTATTACTAATATTTAATACATTTATCAAAATTCAATTCATAAAATTGGAAAACATTAATTTAAAATTAATCTCACAAATGCAACGAGAAAGTGGTTTTCCAATAAAAAATGATCAAGAGATTAAAAATATTTAATTTAAAATTAAAATATGAATATGTTTCCAATTAAATAAATTAATATAATTAATATATAGTTGAAATTAGTTTATGTAAAAACCCATTATAAAATTTAATGTAACCTTATTAATTCATGAAATGAAATGATAGTTTTAAATAAACTCCAATATTTTTCACTATTCAACAAAAAAATAATCCTTTTAAAAAAATGAAAATAAATTATCACCAATATAAATTTGGCATTATGAATTCAAATAAGATTGTTATTATTTCAAATTAATTTCATATAAAGTTTTAATAAATATTTTATTATTGTCCAAAAAAAGAAATAAAATCATTTTTTATAAAAAATACTATTTATGAAACATATATGGAATTTACCGAAAATAAAGTATTTTTTATCAACATGTCATCTTTATATAAAAAAAGTATACATGATATTAAAAAAATTCTCTTTATTCCTCCATGTTAAATTTATTTGTATTAACAGTCTTGTTTAAATAATAATATTAAAGGTTTGTAGTGATTCATTAAAAGACATCGTTGTGTGTAACACAAGCTGACTGAAAAATTTATATTAATACATAAAGACATATTTCATACAAGATTAGGGTCTAACATTATACCACCTTTATAATAAATTTCACCATAAAATGTTTTCCACACTGATACAAACTGATGGGGATACTTATACCTCATCATATCATCATGTTGGGTCATTGATTCCTTAATCTACTTGTTTCACTATAAAGCATTAACCAACTGCATGGTATTCTATCATAAAAATTTCGTTATCCAATACAAAGTCTCCACAAATTCTTCATCATAAGAAATATATTTATCTAGAGGTATGTCATCATGGATTAGAATATGTGAAGGGTTGGTTATTTATTCCCTAATGAGATATGTATGGAACACATGGTGAACTTTTGAGGGGTCTAGTGGAAGAGCCAACCAATATGATATCATACCTATATAATAAATAATTTAAAAGGGGATGATAGAACTAGGTCATAGTTTTCCATTATTTTTAAAAATCATTACTATATATCAAAGATAAATTCTTATAAACAACAATTCACCTACTTCAAATTTGAAATCATTTCGGCTATTATAAGCACAACTTTTCATATGACTCTGAGATACATTGTTGTTTTTCTAAATATATGTATCCTTCATTTTAATTTCATCAGATATCCCATTTCCCAATTTTGATCTTTCTCAAAATTCATTCTACTACATTGGATATCTACCCTTATTTCCATGTAGTACTTCTTAAGGATCCATCTAAATTCATTATCTTAATCTACTATTGAATGGAAACTAAACTACAGATCAGTGTTGATCCAAACCACCTTTAAAATACTAAGAAAAAGATCTCAGAATATCTTTTGGGATTTTAATTGTTATCTCAGAATAAGTATTTATTTGAGGAAAATACATAATTCGAAAAATCAAATCCATATCAGGATCTGATTGTAGGCTTCACTAGATCATTGAGGTTAGCATTTTATCTTTATTAGACAAAATTAATGTCATAATTCATGTAAAATTACCTCTTACTTAATATATATCTTATAAATATGATCTAAAAAGAAATATTATCTTATATAAATGATGTTTTGTATCAATGAATGGAGATATACTACAAACCATGTATCATTATAACCTTTAGACATTTGATGGATTCTGATGACATAATACATTGTGATGTTTTCCAATTTCTATTCTGGTATTGGTATTGGATTTAAAATCCCCATAGGATTTTTACTCTCTTCAGTAACTTGTTGACACACCATGAATTGAGATATAAACATTGTGATATCTCCCTTCAGTCATTTTTCAATGATTTAATCTTTAAAACCTCTATACATATTTTTACATCAAGTATTAATAAATAATTATGAACTATGAGCTTCCTATAAAAACTCATTCAAATATGGAAAGGATAGAACATATAAATAGTTTCTTTACCGTATAGTTCCATCCTGGTCAATTTTAAACACAAAAAATTTTCAAATATTTTTTTTATCTTAACATCTTTAATGTAAACTTATTTCATCTTTAAATTAATATATGGTGGAACATTCAATTGCTAAATATAATATTTATTCCCTTATATAATTATTTCAAAATCCATTCACTAAAAATCTATAAATATTGGATCATGTGTGATCCTCATCTTGTATAAGATAGCATTATCATTTAATCTAAAATCATATACCACATTGTTTTCCCTAGAACATTTTCAACTCTTTCTGTGTGAATAAAAAGTGTAAATTTTTTTTGTATATATATTACACTCTTCTTCATAATGATAATTCCTACAAATCATCAATGAAAAATTTACTTCAGTTAAATCCAAATCATGATGTCTATAATTTTGTTCATGAACCATCAATTATAATTAAAAATACGCTATAAACATTTTATTCTTCATAAGGACTCATCATAGATCTTTTATGGATACATCCCTAAATATTAAAATCCATTCTCCATAATAAGTAAATGTTCGAATAGGTTCATTGGCTAATCCTCTCATTAGTTCATTGATATTTTCCTTACACTCATCTTCTTAGAGGAAATTAGATCCCATCTAAGTTAACATGGTGATTTTATTAGATAATCATGATAAATTCTCTAAAAAGTCTTGATAATATCCATCTAAACTATGAAAACTATGGGTCTCAATCTCTATAGTTTTTCTATAAATAAATTCAATAGCCTTTATCATTGAGGGATATACCAATATATCCTATCCTAGGATTATATGACCAATGAATTGAACCTTTTTTGTCTAAAATTAATATTTTTATATTTACTCATATAGTTTCTTTTTACACGGGTCTTTAGTATAGTTTTGAACTTTTGTTTATTATATTCCTTTTTATTTGGATATATAATAATATATTATATAATGAAAATGAAAAACTGATCAAGGTAATCTTTAAACACTCTATTCATTAAGTAGATGAAGATAGTAGGTGAATTATTTAGATCGAATGTAATTACTATATACCCATAGTATTCATACACTGTATGAAATGTTGTCATGGGTAAACAATCTTTATTGAATTTATTCTTATGATATCTAGAATGATGGTCAATCATGAAAAAATATTTATTTCCACTCAATTTCTCAAAAAAGGAATAAATAAGGGGTAGAGGGTACTTTTTCATGACAATGATCTTGTTCAGATCTAAATAATCAATGAATAATAGAATTGATCCATAATCTATTTTAACAAAAAAGAATATTTTCCACAATGGTGTAACAATTTTCCAAATGAATCCCTTTTCAAGGATCTTTGGGATTTAATTCTTAGATTAATGTGACTAAATTAAGTCCATTCTATAAGGAGTTAGTGAAAAAATCATGGAACCAGGTATGAATTCTTTTGAGATCTAAATGTTACATTTTGGTGGATAGCTAGTAAAATCACATATAATGACATAAAAAACTTCTATAGAATCTGAATATCATATATTTTGAGTTTCTCCCCAACCATATTAGATAAAGGATCCTATTGAATGGGAACCGAAAAACATAAAATATATGTGATTTCCATTAGAATTAAATATTTATCATCACACTAATAGATTACCACAGGTTGGTTTGTAATATAAAAAATGAATTATGTTCCTATTAAATTTAATTTCAATATTATTAGAAAAATAAATTCCATTAATAATATTTCATTAAATTCAACTAGAGGAGTAATGACAGTATTTTCAAGAATCACATGCTCACAAACATCAACCTATGAGGAATCATATACATGAAATGTGATTATTGTACCATTAAAGGATTTTAATAATAATTATACATAAAATAATTTGGGTGGAATCATGATATCCTTAGAATATTCTTTAGATAAAACATAATGGGTATATATATAGTCATATTTTACATTAGCAGTTATATGGTGGATGAAAGGGTTACCATTCAAAATGTTGTTATATTACACCTCATCAGAAATAGGGATCACAAGAAATTTTCCTCTTTCACTTATCTTAATATTTTTTTTGGAATCATTCATCATTATTAATATTTTTGTTTTTGTACTCGTTAGAAAAATAGACATACTCCTTTTATTTGAAAAATTGGAGTGTGGGTGGTTTATTCTATGGTAATTTATCTCTATTTTTATTATTACCTATCTTCTTCCAATAAGATTGATAATATATTTCTTGATGACCTTCCATTCAACATATAAAACATTTATAAGGCCCCATAATAAAAATTTCATTTATGTTTCCATCTACACATCTCTCATGAATGAAATATTATCTTCTTATATACATAGTTTTAGGGATTCCACTGAAATCCATGATCATTTTCTTATCAAAACCATGATATTGATGGGTAACCCCAATATATATTTCCACCATTAGAAAACATATATGGATTTATTCACAACAACTAATGTCCCTTATAGATTACACCCATTATATTCATTATTTGAAGACACTGATGAATCGATCATCCTAACATTTAGGTTCAATGATAATTCTGGAGGCATACCTTTCATGTCTTGTAAAATTAACATAAAATGTGCATAAAGATCCATAATCCTTATAATATAGCTCTATGAATTTGTACTAAAATTTTTATAAGGAATACAAGGTATGTACATATTTAATAATTACTTCTTAAAAAAAATGCAACTCTAGGGATTCAATTCCATCAATTTCTCTTATATTCTTTATGGGATTCAACCGATGATCAAATTTTACATCAAAATGATAGACATCCACAATTAATTTTTCCTTTTCAAAACACTGTATAATAGAAAATGTATTTTCAATGGTATAGTTACATTACTAAATAAATAGTTCATTAAAAAATCCACTAATATCAGGTGAAAATTTCCTTATAATGGAAACAATAGAACATTGTTATATAATTTTATATTTTGGTATTTAGGTATGATTTATGGATTGAGAAAGTTGTGTGAGTATAAAAATGATACTTTTAATTCTAACTCCCATAATGTTTGTTAACTAAGGTGGAAAATAATTTCATTATCTATCAAAGTTAGTATTAACATAGTTCCCTTGGGTTCCATGCATTGACTAAAACAAAAACAACATTTTTAATAAATAATAATCAAATTTGGAAACTATATAATCATGAAAAAATTATTATAATATGTCTAAATAATTAAACAATCCATTTAATCTATAACTCCTTTAGTTTTTCCATGATCATTCATAGTCATATTTTATGTAAATCCTTCATGATGGTTTGTAGAGTGTTTTTTCATTTAAAAAGAATACACCTCGAGGGTGTCAAACCAGGTGTGCATCAAGGCCCATTATCTTGCAAAATATTATATTCAAGACTACATTAATGAACTCTTTTTTTATTTGTTACAACAAGGTGAATTTGTTCCATATTCAGGAAAATTTTTTCAATTCAACTAGGGGTTTAATTTATTAGAAACCACTAGCTCTATCATTTACTGGAATTATAAGAAAGGTTCTTATACTTTGACTCAACCTTAAACATATACTTAGAAAAATAATTATAGATCTCACCAAAGTATTATCATCCTATTTCCCAAAGCTATAATACACCTTTCATTGATACCATTTTAAATGGAAAAAATATCTCATACATAATTATTTCATATTAATAGATGAGTATTCACTACTTAATATAATGATTTATGTCAGAATCAATTAGGACCAGGGACATTGGAAACATGGACACACAACAAACCAGTCCATAAGTGAGTATTGTTATCTCCCACTATGTTTTTTATAAGATTCACCCTTCATAGAAATATCACACATTATAATTTACATCATATCCTAGGGGAATGAATCATAAGAAAGGATGAGATCATATGCTTAATAAGGGTTAATAAGGTATATATCAATATATCATGAGCCTAAGGGTATGGTTAAAGGAGGATAATATTTGAAACCCATGCACTAAATATAATTGATCTTCAAATTTATTCATCACATTAATCATGGATGTTCATAAGACATGAATTATAATATAATTAATGAATATGAACTATAATAACATAATATTATTATAAAACATATATTTTCTCATACACATAATCATAGAAAATAGTTTCCTTAGTATTTAAAGTATTATTTCCATTACTATCCTAGTGTAATGGGTTAACTCCCAAAACCATCATAGTAGTCATGGTTCTCTCACAATACTATTATATTGAACAAATTCCCTTAATAAACTTGTTTCACACCACATTATATTCCTGTATATCTCTTGATATATCAATAATTACCCAATACATTAGATAGAGATATAGGTCACACAAGTCACATAAGGAAACTCAAACATATATGTGTCACATGATCATAAAATAATCATAATATTAAAAATGATTAAAAAATGGAGTTTCATAAAAATTTCATCATTTTAATGACCAATGGAAAAAATAGGTTTCATAACAATGTAATTTTTTCATAATATCATAATCCATGGAACAATAAGTGGCCTTCATAATCATTTCATCATGGTATAACCTAGGGTTGAGAGTTGGGAATTATAAACATCTTTTCATCATAAGAAAATAAATATTATATAAATAATCAAAATGTTATCACTAGATCATATCCCAATTTAATCATATGTAATAAAAAATAATTTCAGCTAATATTGAAAATTATTTGGATAAATAAATCACTTGGAGCCTTTAATGAGGAAAATAAAAATTCTCTAACAATAATCATGTTATAGCTAAAAGTTGAAAAAATATTGTGGAAATCATTCCACATTAAAATATACTATAATTTTTGAAAATTAATATTCAAGGAAAATAATGGTCATGATAATGAGAAATTTTTTTATGACCTAGAATTTAAAACAATGATTATGTTCAAATTTTCAAGAAACTAAAAATGGGACATATTTGGAAAACAGCATGAAAATTCATTTAAAATTTTTTAAAAAATAAATCATTGGAAGAAATTCCTTGAATAAATCATTTTTTGTAATGTTAAATACATTTTTGAAAACATTTTTTGGAAATATGGTTTTGGATGAGAAAGGGTTTTCGATCGAAGAGAGAAATAAAGTTTATTTTTCATAAAAAACGTTGTTCTAAACCCCTGGGTACATAAATATTAGAAAATTAATTGAAAAATGTATCATAATGACACAAATTGTATTGAATAAAATACATGAGTTTCTTTTAATATTGAACATAATATTTTTTCATTGGAAATATATGAATGAACAATCCTGATAAATGATGAGAATATATCATAAAACACTGAAAAATTTGGTAACATTTAATTATATTTCAAATGAAAGAGAAATCATAAAATAGATGATAAAAATATCAATAAAATTTATTATAATCATCACAAAACCCATTCATGGGAATTATATAGTCCACATAAAAAACACATGGTGAATGTGGAATTTGTCTCACATAAAATTATAGTGAGATAGAAATCATGTACCTTATGTATCATCATCCATCATACTCATTCAAGCCTCATATATAATAAATACATGTCTATTATACATATTTTTTAGAAAATTAATTACATATATAATACCATATATGATTTACTTGTGACTTTTATTACACATTGATTAATAACTCAATGTTAATATCGCATTTCCATAAATAACTACTTTGTTTTTCATATAAGAATTGATTTTTTATATTTGGTCCTATTATTTTGATCACAGTTCTATAACCTATATAATGTTAACCGTGATATAAATATCATATATATTTAGTATATATTCATATAGAGTAATATGTAAATGTTTTAGATATAAAATTAAATACGCTATTCATAGAGATGGTAGATCAAATGTACACATGAATG
Source organism: Viscum album (assembly GCA_963277665.1). Taxonomy (NCBI): domain Eukaryota; kingdom Viridiplantae; phylum Streptophyta; class Magnoliopsida; order Santalales; family Viscaceae; genus Viscum; species Viscum album. Next base: position 563,056,974 of record OY728153.1, on the reverse strand, counting down.
TTTTTACCACATTATTTATAGAAAAAATAATAAATTTATATGTTATATTATAATTTCATAAATATAAATAATTTAATTAATTAAATATTTATTATGTTTCACTCAAATCAATAATGAATCACATTGCTTTGTGTGGTGGTAGTGCACCGTACACATGTATACCATTATCATATTCCCAAAGAATGTAAAACAAGGAGATATATGTGATATGATAATTAAATAAGTGTAATAATATCATATATATCCTATATAAACATACAATCAATGAATATATACAATAATGTGATGCAGTGATGGAAAACATGTATCAGTTTGCGAGGTGGTAGTATGTCGAGAACACAAATGATGACATTGTATCCCATTTGATAGTAGAGTAGATTGATATAGGTTATTCCATTAACATAGTAACCTATAAGTATATTTTATATAATTTTAGTTTTATATCATAATAATATAAGAATTTTTAAAGGGGGGATGATGAGATGAAATAAAAATGAATTTTTAAGAATTCAGCTCTTCTTCGAAGAGAATCATTAGGTTTGTACCAAAAACCATATTATAATAGATTCCTAATAAAAATAAGGAATCTTGGATGTAGATATGGAAATAGGGAAGTAATTTGGGTAGGTATTTGAAAATAAAAAGGGTTTTGAGAGTGTGATTATCATAAAAGACTAGTTTTCCTTTTCTAAGTGTGGTGGTTAGAACACTTTTAATTTTTTAAAATTAATATTTTTACCCACATTTTTTACTTGAAAAAAGTTTCCAAAATGAACTCTTAATGTTCTTTATACATTATAAGGTTGATATGTGGCCATAAAATGGGATTATATTTTATTTTTCATCATTTATGACCCATATTGTTTTAGTCTAAATCCTCAGTACACCCATATTTACCTTAACCATGTTATAATATTTTTACTATTCATTTTATTCAAAAATTATGTTGAACATATTTCATAATATATATTATTCTAATAAAAAATATTTAAAACAATTTTATAATTTTCATTTGAATTAAAGGGTAAAATTATTTGAAATAAAATCCAATAAAGTGATGTGAAACCGGTTTTACACCCCTTTTTATAAGATTACACAAAAAAATAACACTCCCCCTTCCTACGGATATTTGAGATCACCAGGACAAGGGAAATGAGTGTAATTTAGTTACCTATTTTTTTAATAATCATATAGAATAAATTCTCTTCCAAATATTCATGAAAATTGTATTTATATCATATTATTTATGTTTTCCCCTTTTAGGAGTTCCCTCCCTTCATTATACATGGTGGATTGTTTCATTAGATTTTCATTAAAATGATCATGATCTAAAAATATAAAACATATATTTTTTTCTTAGATATGGTATAATCATTCCAACAGTATTTATTTCAAATTTTTCATTCATTTCTCATTATGGTAATTAACATCACCTTCAATTATGAGAAATTTAATAATATAAATATAATAGAATAATAAGGGAATAAGGTTAAATGCTTAGAATATTAATAAAAAATGCTGAGAACATTCACTGAAACCATAAACTTCTTTTTGTGTAGTTATTAAGTGTTTGGTATTATTTATTATTATGTATCCATTATATTTTATATTCTATAATTTATTTAATTTCATTAAATATTTTTTTATTCACATTCATCTTGTGTGGATTATTTATCTACACATACAAATATAGTAATATCGGTTCACCTAAAGCTTTTTTTAATCTTGATCAACTCTCTTTGAGTAGGTAGAAGATTCATATAATTTATTCCATTATTTTGAGTCTACATTCACCTTCGACATAATTAATATGTGAAAAAATAGTTTTCATTTTTGACAACCCCTCATGAAATTCAAATTATTCTTCATATATGACAATCTATTTTCCATTTTCCTTTACACTATCAAGTTATTCGTCTTCATGTTTTTAAGTTCTATGGACATTTTCCCTTTTTATGGAATATTAATTAATAATTCTTCATTAAAATATTTTTTTTGTAGAGTCCACATGAATTATTCAATGTTTTTGACTATACTTTAATGGGAAACATATCAAAATATTCATTGTGAATGTATTAAATCAATAATATGTTATTATTTCTCTCATGGATTGAATATATTATTGTTTTTAGCATGCTCCAATTCATTTCCATGGCTTAATTGTTGTTGTCTATGTAATTCCCTCTATTTCTAAAATAGAAGAATCATTTTGTGGTTAACATGATATTCTTAGAATCAATTGTTTTCGCCTTATAATGAATGTTTTGATTAGTTTTCATGTGTTAGACACCTTTTATCACCACTTATACCCTAATGCTGCTTGTTATATTTTCCTTTTTTACTTGATTCTTTATGTTTAGTGTCTTTTTGTTAGCATAATAATTATACCTGATTGGTACATACCAACTCTCTTCTTATATGTTACCACTCATGTTTTATTACTCACATATTTCTTCAACGTATTCAAATATATTCTTTGTGTTTAGATTGATTTTCATCTATGGAATCTACTTTTATCACATAGGTTTCATCATTTCTTAACTTATACTCCTCCTAAATGTTGTACTTATGTAGTCTATATATATTACCATGTTGTGTAAACATTTATCATCCTGATCTCTAAACATCCAAGATCCCCAAAAAATAAAAAATGAATCTCTTTCATTTGCATGTAGAATTAGTTGGACTAGTTTTACTTATTGATTCTGGATTTTTCTTTACCTCTTAGTAAAATATTGATCGGATTTATTTGTATTAATATTTTCAGCATCCACCCTCGTTGTTTTATTATATGAATTATCATTTTTATCTACCCATAGTTTCTTTAATATTGGCTTTCAACATACACTATAGCATGATCTTGCATTGGATGAAACAAAATTGACTAGGTTATGAGTTACATTCTACCATGATCAGGTAGAAGGTTGATCATGTTATGGTCTAGAGATATTCTTTCCATAAATATGAGTATATTTAGGGACATTAGTCAAATAAACTATTTGTATAGAAACATACCTTTTTTACAATTTGTTCTCTTTATATGTATGGGTGGAAGAATTATTATTTTTAACAAGCTAGGAATGTCCAACATGTGACTCCTTAAAATTTATAAATATCGCATCTACTTAAATACATTTCATACTGAGGGGAAAGTTATCATTTTCAACTGAGGTCACTATACCTTACCATTACCATTTCATTATTTTAATATAATTATTATGTTTTTTATTAACTTTTGTCACTGATTTTTCATGGTCATTGATTTTTTTTGGATTTAACATCAAATTGGGAATCCTATGAACTGAAATTATATTGATATTATTCTTCTAGAGAATGTATCATTTGGACATATAATTCATTTAAGTAGATCATTTCCTCCACTGGAATTCCAATCTCCTTGACCTTACAATTTTTTTCTTCAAGTTGAGTATCTAGGTCATTCATGGAACCATTGAACAATGTTTAATGATCGTGGATTACTTAACCAAAAACATTTTTACTTATAATTCACTAATAACAATTAAATTTTAATTATTATTTAATTATTTAATTTTTTTATTAAACTGTTTACCATATTTGTACTTTTCTTCAACTAGGAATTTGAGGGTATCGTGCATTTTGAATCACGTTGAAAGTTCATCATCATGTATATCAATTTCTTAATCAGGCTATACTTTTTCATTCAAAATATCATCCAAATAACAATGTATATTTGAAATCAATTCTTCTGTCACATTTTTATTATATATTTTACAATAATATTATATTTTTTTATCAAATTTGATAGATTAAACTTACTATAAATCTACACAACATGTGTTGACTTCATTAAAAGGAAAATTGTCAACAATTTTCAAAATTGTGTAATGATCCCTCTCTTCATTAATTGAGATTTTATTTAATCACTTTTATTCCCCTATATGCCTATTTTCCTATTCATGGTAGAGGTTTTCATTTATTCTTCAACAATAGTGGAAACTATGTCTTCCATTTGAGGTAATTCAAAATCAACATCAAATTGTCACTTAATATAATCCTTATAAATAAATAAATATAAATATAAATATAAATATAAATATATTATATTTAATCCAATTTGAATTATACCTACTCCCAAATACAAATTATAGATCCCAAATGGATCATGATGGGACATTGATGGGGGGATGAATCTGTGTATCCAAATTTTACTAAGTTCTAGATTCATTTCAATTATCCCCTATTCACCTCAATCTTCTTCCTTAGTTAGAAGGAATAAATATTATTTTGTTAAATCAATGTTCATCTGCACATGTAATTCATAAAACAAGAGACAATAACACAAAGGGATTTTTATAAGGTTCATTATTAATATATACTCCTTATCGTGATCAAACAGATGTTATTTCATGTATTCTATTATCATTGTAAATTTTAATAATGCAAACCACATATAACTTGATCATAGCGATTATACAGGAACTAATATGTCATCTTGAGTGAGGGGTGTTATTTATAATGTTACCACCATTAATCAAGGAAATATATTATGTTGGAGAAAATAGTTATTCTGGAGATATTATTTCTCCATAAGAATGCTTGTTGCTCCCTCCTTGTGATATTTTCATTATAATCATACATTATTGTCTTGAAACATCCCTTAAAAGTAATGTGTTCAGGTGATAAACTTCATGAAAACATACATAGATCTAACTCATTCTCTGTTTGATACAAAAACTATATCATGATATCCAAATGATACTGAAATGGTGTGTATTTCTATTTCTCGACACATTCATGAACATATTTATACTAAACAACTGTGTATGGAATATTAATTATTCCTAGATTTAAATTCTATATTTAAATACATAATTATATGTGGTAATATAAAAAATATATATTTTCTTTTCTTTAATTATTAATACCTGAAAGTTCAATGGTATTATATTTCTCATCTAAATACCTATGGAATGTGGGTGTTTATTTATTCTGGAAATATCACTTGAAACCCCCATAATTTGTGGGTATTATATTACACCTATTTAATTTTAATACCAGAATGGGTATTTATTTCTTCATCACGTGGACATAAATGTAAATACTCAAATTTTGTTCCATCATATAGCTCATAAAAAACAAATGATGGATTCATATTTAATTCTTCTTTATGTGGGTAAGTGATCACCCACAACTAACCAATAATTAATGTAACTCAAAAAATACATCCATCATTCATGGATGTAGTGATAAGTTATGATGAAAATCTAAATGATTATATCTCATTCACCTAAAATAAATACCTGAAGAATATTGGGATAACTATTCTTCATGCGGTAATAAAAATACATGCAACTCAAAATCCCAAATTAATCACATCGAAAACCCAAAAGCATTGAGTTTATTATATCATCCTAAAGGTTCTCAAATTCCAATTGAAATAGACATAAGTCCCCATTAACTACTTTATTTATTCATGTTGCATCAAAAAGTATATTATTTTGAAATACACAAGGAATCTCATAATTCTTTAAATGGTATATATATATGAAATTGAAATTGAATTCATAACAATTAATTTCGGATGACCAACATAATTTAAAGAGCCCATCATCATCAATTGTCTAAGGATCCCTCAGTTCATGCCTATGAGAGAATGAATATAAAATGTAATGTGTTCTTGGATCTAACCTGGGACAAAGGACATCAAATCAACCCTCTTGAATGTTGAAGATTCCCTTGGTGATCTGAGTATTCGTATTCATGATTTTTGTGGATCATAAATGGAATAAAAACCCCCTCAAGAAGAATTTGTTGATCATTAATAGAGGAAAAAGGTGTAGAACATGAACAAATAATCAAGATCAGACTCATATGATGGCCATTATTATGCCATTATATTTTAATGAGGATAAACAGTCGGAATCCATGTTCTATCCCATGTCAATTTATTTTTTGGTCAAGGAAAAACAAATTTACTCAATGTGTTCCTTGAGCTTGCCGGAAGAGAGTATCAGGGTCTGCTCATATACCACCATTGGAACCACCCCATGTTGGGTCTCCCTTCCACTATGATTCCTTGAACAGTGGAGCCACCACTTCTCCCTTTCTCTCTCGTTGGGCCTTAAACATGGACCCTCTCTCCTACATGCCACTGTGTTTGATACAAACATCAGACCTTCTGATGGGTGTTTTACCCTGGGTCCCCCTATATTAGGATGAGGGATATACTTGTTGGATCACATAGTCAGCCTTATTTTTATAAAATACACATTAAAAAGGTTAAGAAAACCCAAAATTGGCGATCCATCTTAAAAAACATTCCTTCATGAATTTTTATTCATGGATAACAATATATTTTCATTAGAGAATCTATCATTTTTTTTATAAAATATTCAATTAATCATGAAAAAAAAATCATTTCATGGACATTAAATCATTCCTTATGTAGTATATAATTTCATTTTTCATCTAAATATTCAATACGTATTAGTTTAATTAAACACCATGCATGGATATCATCTTTTTTTATATATTGTGAAAATTCAAAGAACCTATGTTCAACATGTAATATTAGTTAAAAAATCATCATAGTTAACAAGGATAATTTTCTATGTTTAACATCAAATTACATTAAATGAGTCCCCAATAATTCTACAAGAGTCATCATAGATCATGGATAATTTTCTTAATAAATGACAACCAATGAGTTTATGACCATTCTCTAGACCGCACCACTATCATTCTTGATCATTTTCAAACTATTTTCATATTTCTATTTCTATGGTCAATCACTAATCATAGATTAATTTATCATACATTAAATTTTGATTCATCCTTATATATTATGAAAATAATACAACCATACTCATCAACCAACAACATGGGGTTTTCAAAATGTAGTTTATGTGCACTTGAAAAGAATAATAGAAATTAAATAATAAATACAAGAACTATGATATCATAACATAATTCCCTAATGAAAAATGTAATAGTCATCAACATGTCCAGCACTTGTGCATTCACTATGCCTCAGTGAACGCCAACCATTCCTATTTTGGATGCATTCATGATGTAATGACCACCATCCATGTTTGAAACATCTACCCTTGAAGGGATATCCCAAAAACATATCATTCACATCCCCTTGATTAGATAGTCCAATGAATGTTGACCTCTATTCCTACACATCCCCTCATGGGATATAGTCTATATGGATCAACCAACATTCTCATATATAGGCAATATAAGAATAACATATGTAATATATAGATATAATTTTATTGAAAAAACATCATTTCTTTTCTAGATATAGGATAAAAGATACAATATCACATCATATCATGAAAGAGTCATAGCTATCACAAATCCATATTTGAGAAAACTTCATGCATAGGTCCATGTGCATACATTGACACCTCATGTGATCAAACATAAAATATTGGTTTCATGGCTATATACGCACACACTTATGATCAAACATTAACATGTGTCTCACATCTACACATGCACACATAGGTGACTAAACATCGACCATTGGTCTCATGCGATACACTAACAGTCAGCCTAATCAATCAATGACCTATTAATAAGCCATTACACATTGTCCAACATGGACCTTTACAACTTGTTAATTAATTATGTATATAAATATATTCATTTAGGACAAGGAAATAATTAAGCAATTATAAAAAATTCTAGGTCCCTCATTTAAATTGATTATATTGATCGATTAAAATATCATTGTTGGGGTTCTATTATGTATTATAGGCATTAAATAAATCTCAAGGATGGTCACCTAAGAATTTCATTTCCACATAACACATTCCAATAAACTAAACATAAACCTTATGGTCATTTACATATAGTTACATTCCTAAAATGATGCCAACATCCATGTAAGAAAAGGCCAACTACTTTTTAATGGGTACCAAGTCCATTCTTACTCCAACAGTCCTCAGAAGTTTATACTAATTACCAAGTATTCAGAATTAATTAATTATAAATATATCAATATTAATCAATTTATTATAAAAACTTTTATCCAAATAAAATAGGTATATTATTTCAAATTATTTCCACCGTGGACATGTATAATACATTGTAACATCCCAAACTGAATGGCTGGGTCCAAGATAGATTCTACCTAAGATCATATACTCTTCCCCAGATGAAATAGGCTCTCGACTTGTACTGAGGGTCTATGTTATCCAATGGTTAGACTATACCCTCTATATCAGGTAATAGGAACCATAAAAAATAAATAATATAATAAAACATTATGCAAATCATACAGATATAAATAAATGAAGTACATGTCATACAAATAAAAGAAATACCAATGTGGAAAGCCAGTCTACATAACTAATGAATATATACAAACCAATATTTAAATTACATTAAACAGGATTCATCACTCACCCACTTATAGCTCTGTCCTATTCTACTCATCTCTCCACCCCCGGGACCTTTCCCTTTATTGGATCTCACTTGAAATGTACTTGCACACCAAAATTCAAGAGTAGGGTGTGAGAAAAAGGTTCAGTAGGACACCACCAATTTGTTCATAACTAATGTTCTGAAGTACACAAATTTTATGTGACATATGATAATAAATGTGAAAAAAACCATACACCCAAAACACAAAACTAAGCAGTTGTGTAATCACCATGACGCCACAAACCCCCAGTGATACCAAAATTGGATCCATGATGTAATATATATAGTGATAAAATGAGATATCATAACCAACCATGATGCTCCATCCACAAAGCTATTGGTGTGTCTCTTAGAAATCCAAAATGCATCGAGTGACTAAGATGCCCAGAATCCAAATGGAATCATGTATTAATAAAAAAATAAACAAGTCATGTAGTATCTGTGACCTATAATGAATCCACAAGGAATCCAGTAACACTCATAAATCCACAAGGAACCATGTGTATGAATATACATGTAAATACACAATAAATTAATTATATGATCGGTTACATGCATATATTTAATCACATTTAGCTTCATTAGAACTCCATATGTGTAACCAGAAAGGAGTAATCGTACCATCACGTCCATCATCCATGGATACACATACCAATACAATAAAAGAAATATGAAAACTCATAGAATGAAAAAAATAATAGAAAACATCATCAGAAATATGGAATCATCAGATACATCAACATATAAATTAAAAATCATCATAAAATATAGTTATCACATCAATATCATGAAATAATGTCATACCATATCAAGGGCCACATACACACCCAGAGGTGATCAAAAGACAACCAAGAATATAAATATCCCAACTCAATAAGCATGCCATGAAAACAATGTATAATGAGATCTTAAGAACATAAGGAACATCCTGCAACAAATTCATTGAGTTCAACACAATATTCCATCAAAGTTATCATCACCCAATCTTTGTTCTTACAAAAACCACAATAAAATCACGCACCAAGGACTCCTAGAATCAAATCCATATATTTTACTCCAAGATACAATTAAATATTACATTCAATGATACATTCTATCTACTTGATATTTTTATAATTAAAATTTTATTCCAATAAAAGTGATCACAAAATTCTCCTCAAGAATGATTATAAACCGAATAATTATTCTTTGATAATCTAAATAACCATCCTTTGATAAATTGCATAAATTTTATTTTTATAATTATATTATGATAATTTCCTACAAATTACACTTTGATTAATGATGTTATTACCTTTTGATATTTTATATATATATTATCCTTTGATAATATATTACAATTACCACTTGGTAATTCATGATAATATCATTCAATATTAAGTTTAATTGTTGTTTTATTATTTATATAAATATTTTTACATGATAATAATATTATAATGATCCTTTCGTAATTATTAAAATTATCTTTTAATAATATAAATTAATTATCCTTTAATAATTTTTCTTCATTATCGCTTGATAATTATTTTAATTTATCTTTGATATTTAAAACATGGAAAAAAGAAGGATTAAATTATATATGAAAATCCTACCTCACCAACATAAGAAACAGACTTTGGATTAAATTCCTTCTCAACCAGACGAACCCAATGGAACAGATGTCGTGTCAATATGATCAATATAAAGAATTAATCAAAGAGATATGTTTGGAATAAAAAACTATTATAGAAGAGAGGTATTCGAGAGGGATATATGAATATAGGGATGTGAGTTGGGGGAAAATGACATTGAAATGATAGTAGTGCACCACCCTTCCCAAAATAAACTTTTATAAAATTTTTAATCAATTAATTTATTTTTATTTTTATTGATCATTTTTAATTTTTTTTATCACCTAATAATCCCAAACTCCACCACCTTAAATGGATTCATTATTATTTTTTTATTCCTTTAAAACATATTATGTCATACATATAATATCTATTAAAAATTGAACCTTATATATATAATTTTTTTAACCCATATATATATATATATGCATACATCATATATATCTATATAAACATGCACACACATACACACACATATAAATATATATATATTTATACATATACATTTTTAATGCATTTATATATATATATTTTTAAATTAATCTCAAAAAAATATTATTTTACTATATTAAATAATATTATAAATAATAAGAAAAATATTTATTATTTTTATTAGAAATAACATATCATTTCTACTATTATCATTTTAAACACAACATCCATTAAACTTCCATAATAGTTATAAATTAATATTAACCACAAATATTAATTTATTCAGCATATCGAAATAAGATCATTATTATTACATATCCACCTAATAAAAATTTTCCAATTGTGAAAAATCATTAACCAATTAAGTGAATTTAATTAAATGTGTAGTTTAAATATATTTCAACCCCAAATAATAACAATATTATAATTTTTATTACCCTTAAGTTCAATTTAATCAAATACACAACATGAATTGTGATTATATTCTCCAATGGGTAATACTCACATTCTAAACCTAATGGTGATCGTGGATTTCTCATACGAGACATAGTTTTGATGGTACTTAATTATTTATTTAAATTTTTTAATAATAATATTAAATAAAATACCCCCGCATGTGATTTTACCAAACACCAGCTGAACACTGAGTTTATATGGTGCCTAAGGTAAACCACACATTCTGAATTTAATTTTCGAATTATATTTCCCATATAAAAAACAATTCAAGAGAAATTTGAATATTTTGGATAAATTAAATTTTCATAATATAATATATATAATATTTTTATTTTATCAATGTAAAGGATATACTGGTTATAATATCACAAGAATACACAGTTCTTAACTCCAAAAATATTACATAGAACATTCAAAGGCTCTTTTTTGGCATTCACCATTATGAATAGTCTTTAAAACACTTAGGAACATATTATTATTAAAAAAAATATTTTCACATAATAATACATATAATTTATTTAAAAATAGTGTCTTTTTTCCTAAAAAATGGATGATTTTAATATTCTACCTCAATAAAGACTTCCCATCCCTAAGATGTAACTCTAGTATTATTCCCAAAAAACTCAAGCCACTAATCTCGATAATTATACTCGTGGTCCCACATATCCTTCTAGATCTGTCCATGTTTCTACTGAATTAAGATGAGTGGTACCATCTTTCAATTGCGTTTTTTATTACTGGACATAATATCTATATTGGATGCTCTTAATATGATTCGTATTTTTTGAACTCAATTTAATCATAGCCTGTAACATGTGCAAGATCGGGCAAGTGCCTATGAAGACATAAAATGTGGAAAACAACATGCACGCCACAATAATACAGAAGAAATTATTGCTGGTATTCCACTATTCCCAACCATTCAGTATTCTTAAAGGGTCCCACAAAATAGAGTGTTATATTGACCTACTTTCTCAAACACCAGTGCCCCAACTGAGGTGTCACTCACAAGAAAAACTAGATTATTCATAGAGAACTCAAAAGGTCTCCTCCTACTATTGGTATATTATATATTCATTATTTTTTCACCAATCAATATCTTTTTAATCTGATAGACTCTCTCAGAAGTCCTCTAAACCAAACCAGTCACAAAAACATCATCCTAGCCAGCCTCATGCCAACATGGTGGTGAATGAAATGAGATTCTATAAATATACTCTCAAGGTGCTAAGGAATAGAAAACATGTCATGGTATACTAATGTCCATGACACAATATCAATGCATATCCTCTAGTATGGGTATTTTCCACTCAGACTGCACATTTTTTAGAGGATGTGTAAGACCCCAAGATTTTATAGTACTTTATTTTTGCAATGTAATTCAATAACTTCCACTACACGCAACACCGAGTTCAAGCACATCACGACTTACCAAAATAGCCATCCAAAATTGGTTATGAATAGTATTAACTGAATTATGAATTTTCTATAATCCTTATAATTTAATAATCCATATTTTGAGTATTTTAGAGATAATATAAGAACAAATTCATTTTTTACAGATAAAATAATTATTTCAAAAAAATTTTTTTACCACATTTTAACAGATAACTCTTTTTAAATTAAATATTTGAAACTTTTATATATAAAATTTGACCAAATAAACTTATTCCTTAGAATATGTACATAAAAATTTAGTTTTGATAAATTTTTGGTGTTTTTATGATAACTTTAATATTTGGGTGAATAGTAAAAAATACTAAATTTTAACTGAAAAAAACTTTTTTAATCAAACTAATTTATAATGCTCAATTAAAAATTTGAATGGTTTGAATTTATAATTAGATTATATTTTTATCATTTAATATAATGGTGGTCATTATAAGTAATTTCAAATTTTAATTTGTCATAAACACATGTTAATATTTTGATAGTTTTTACTTTTTTAAAAACCCGCTTTTTGGTTTTGACAAAGGAAATTAATAATAAATTAATAAATATAATTTATATGTTTTGAATATGGTAAAATAGACTTAAGTTTTGAATTTGGAATATCAAAATTAGCTTAGGGTGAATTTTTGGTATTTTTTTGAAAACTTTCAATTTTTGATGAATAATGAAAAACACTATGTTATCGGTTAAAACCGATTTTTTATTTAAATAATTATTTATTTTATTTAAATTTATTTTAAATCAAAATAGAAACATAATACCTATTTAAGTTCAATTTAATTCATTGGAGTCATTTTATAATCGGTTTAGATATATAAAAAATTTATTGAACTTTTACCGTCTTTTACCCACCTCCTTAGAGCTTTTGAAAATTTTAATAAAACATAATTTTATTGCTTCAATGAGTTGATTTTCCAAAATTTAAGAGACAAAGTTGATATCAGTACGTAAAATGTGGTACAATAAGATAAAAATAATTTTTGGTGAATAGTAACTTATGACTTTTATTTACCACGATTAAAAGTAAATAGGGTAAATAAAGATAAAAATGATATTAATATTATCATAAAACGTGTCCTAATTATATTTTATAATTGTTATTTTACCAAAAAAACCTTAGGAATAAAATATTATCCTTTAGTTCCACTATGATTAGATTAGAAAATTTATTATTATTTTATTTAAAGAAGAGTTAAAAGAGTTAAAATCAAAGTTTAATAACTAAATAATTTTTAATATAGGGTTATACATAAGATAAATTAGATTATAAATATTCATTAGAAATAAAAATATATTTCCTACATAATAGTGTTTTATTTATAATTTTTAGACATTAAATAATTTAATTTATTTTTGACACAATGATGATTCAGTAATTACCTTATTAATGAAAGATTGAAATAATTGATATTATAAATATCCAAATAATTATAAATTGAGGATTTATATGAATTAAACTAATATTATAGGTTAATATGACATTTTATGGTTGATTAAATAATTTTTTTTCGAAGTAATAATGCTGTTAAGAATTTAACAAAAAAAAACCAAATAGTGTCAAAATTGACATAGAAGAGTTTTTAAAACAAATATTATATTATTAATTGATATTCTATTAATAAAAATATAATATTTGGAAAAAGGTCATAAATAATATTATATATATCATTAATTAACCACTTTATATTCGCATGGAAGTTTATTTTATGTTTAGTAAACATATAATATAAAAATACAAAGAGACATGGTAAATGTCAAACTAATTAACTAAGAGTCAAATATAAATGATACGGTTAATACAGTGACCCAAGACTATCTAAAACCTATTGTTTGAGTGGTTTTCTACCCATAAACACATTACCCTTGAAATAATTCATTTTTGAGCCATTAGAAATAGAAAATTATTTTATTATTAAATAATATTTCAATCTTTTCCTAAGGTGCCCCTCACCCCTCTTATAAAAGGGAACCCACCCTTATCTCAAATTCACACCTCCAAATCCATTTGTATTATCCAAAACCTACCCAAATATCCTCCCAACTTTCATCCCCTCATCCTAGTGTCCTTATTTTAGTCATAAAGCTAAATTAAGGAGCCCTTTTGATCAAATCAAAAGGAAGAACCCGAAGAAGAGGTAAATATTTCATCACCTCTTTCAAATTCATTTCTTCTTCCACTTCTTCTTCCCCTTTTTTTTCAAATATAAAAAAAACCCCATTATCTTATATATACTATGATGTTATTATAAATATTCTACATCCATATTCATAATTCTATCCACCCTTTGAATGACATGTCACCATACGTGCATACGTACGGCTTACCGTGTCCACATCGTGGTGTAGTTGTTACTCAATACATTATTATTTGGATGGGTATAATATTTATATATAATTGATGTAAATAATAAATATAACATGATAATTATTCTTTATATATAATATAATGTCCAATTATATATGATTTGAATATAAAAAAAATGATATTGTCGCTCGTGTATACGTATGGATTACCGTCTCCACGAACACGACGGGATTCATTACCAATCGTATCCATTCAAGACTAATTTTCCTTTTATGGTAAAAAATGATGTTTAATGAAATAATACCATTCTGTATATAAATCAAATACATCTTATTCATAACAAACATGGCTTACATAACGAAGCATATAAAGGAGAATGAATCGGTTAACACACAAAACGATGATAATACTAAAATATTATTAACAAAGAAATATTAAAAGATCATATATGATATCATATTTATGTATATGGTTCTTGTATAATTTAATAAAAATAATTTAACAATTATATAAGAGGTTAACGTACCCCTGACCAATGAAAAGTACAAGGTAAGGGTTAATTTTACAATTTCTTTACTTATCCAAGGTTGTTTTTACGTAAGTGTCTACTAGGGCCTCTTTATCATCCACAACCATGTTTTCTTAAAAATAAATTTCAAAACATTTTTACTATGGGTTAAAGTCATTTATACCCTTATTTTTCAATATATGTTTTGAAAATAATCTTTTTCATTTTCCAAACAAGGTACTTTATGACCTTTACGACAAAATTTTGGTAAGAATATTTTTTAACATATACGGCTGGTGCGCCTATTTTCCACAGTTATAACATCGTCGAATCTTCCCTTAAAATATTATAAGAATATTTTCAAAATAAATATTTTCTTTTATAATTATGAGTCTTTAGATGATTTCAAGAAAATAAAGAGACATTTCACTCAAATAGTTTTGATTTCATCCATGTCAACATCCTTTGATGGATTTTTACATGTTTGAAGATGATTCATTATGATAAAAATCAACCATATTATATTGAATATTTGGTGATATGTTTGACTGTGGATGTGTTTTTTTATACCATTCATCGTTTATGGTTAATTTATTGACATTTCAAATGCTAGTTTTATTGGATTGGGGCCTCTGAGCAGCGACAATCCCTCCCCTCGTGGATCTAGGGTTTTCACTGGGCATCGATCCGGAGGGGGAGGCTCGATCGCTATCTTCAGCATTGAATTGGAGGGATTCTCTGGTGTTGCCTCCCCCCTCCTTTCAGCGTGTCTCGACGTGGTTCGCTACAGGTTCTGAAGCCCGTGTGGAGGATCTCATTCTGTTGTCGCCACCCATGATGATTTATGAATTATGCTGCCGCCTTCTTTGTCCCCGGTGTGAAGTTGTTCTGCGCTTCTTTGCTGTTGAAGATGAATCCATTTTGCTTTCGAATCTGAGATGCGGGAGTCCCTTGACCGCGGTGGTTATTGAAGAAATCCTGAAGTGTCTTTGGCTCGGACGTCTTCCGGCGTGCCCTTCATTGGGGTGACGTCACCTCATATTCTAGCGAGGGCCTCAGACAGAGCTTCTTTAGCAGAGGAGGTGCTTGCTGTCAAGGATTCTCTGGAAAATCTGAGCCGCTTCAGTTTGTAAATCTGAAGATTTGTGAAAACTGAATGAGATGTGTGTCGATCTGATCATCGGTGCTTCAGACGTGATTTTATGGTTTCACATTGTTTAGTATTTCCAAGCGTGGCCATGGGTTGATTTGTTGCTGTGGGAATTTTTGATGTGATTTTGTTTGACGATGATTTAATGAAGATGTGGATGGATTCTGAAAAAAAATGCTAGTTTTATTAAAAATGTTTATGTTATATTTTAAACCTTGTCATATGAGGAATGTATTAGACTTAGCATGTGATGGGTGGAGCACGCTATAGATCCTCGATCCATCGGTAGGTCTCATGAGACAATTAGACGTGGAATTGGATGAGTCCTTTCCCAATTTGATATATGGTTTTGGGTGGGGCCTAAATAATTTTTAGATGTCCTGGAATGAGGCCTTGACATAGATATTAAATTCTTGTACCATACATTTCCTCATTATGAGAATAATATAGATGGTTCATGTGGTCATTCGACTAGAAGAATACCCATGATTATTTTTTCTTATGGAATTATTTACTAATCTCATATTACTATAATAAAATTGTTCATGTTTATTATTTGTAAAGGCACATGTTTTCAATTATTCACCATGCTTAATATTTATGCTTTCTTCCACTATATTGTTTACCCTTACTGAGCATTTGAGCTCACCCCTTTCTATGTTTTAATTTTCCCAGGATGTGAAGAAGTATTTTATGACTGACCTATAGGGATAGTCTATGGGGATATGATTGTGGTCTATGGAGGCAATGTGGTTGTTGTTTTTCATTTTATAATGTAATATAAAACATATGAATATATATAGTATCTACAAGGCTACTAAACTGATCGGTCTTTTAGGACATGATTTCCTTGTATAATGCCAATGTTATGTAATAATGCACCAACTTTGGGTAACTGTGTTTGGGGCGTTACAGTTGGTATAAGTGTAAGTTTAGTAAAAACCATGGAAATTAGATTTAGATAAACTCTGATTAGAAAACATTACTATAAGATATACTTTGAGTATTTGTATAGAAAAACATCCTAGAATTTTTGTAGTGTAGATATTTTGTGAGTTTTCCAAGTAATACATCCATGTCTGGATACGAGACGGTAGAGGTGGCTCTTTCACAGTTGTACCTATGGGTAAAACCCAAAAACACCACTTTGAACTAGACTCGAACGGGAACTGGTGCACGACAATAGGCCTTGCTTCACTTTTGGATACGACTCTCCTAGAGGATATTCTTAGGATAATTCTCATTTTCTTTACAAATAATTTTGAATGGTATATAAGTATATACTTTCTCAAATAAAAAATTTATATGATTATGTATTATATCCATAAAATGTTCAATTTATGTTAAGTGTTTTACAAGTTTGGGATTATGTATTGAGATTCATAAATTGACCTAGTGTATTCCATTGTTTATAAATGGCTCCTAGTAGAAGGAATGAGAACTCCAGCAATATGCATGATCCAAAGAGTAAGACAGATCATATCTTTCATGGTATTAAGAAAGAATTTAGAAGGGAAATAGTCTCCCACATATTATCATCATACGAAGAAATAATATCATGTGTTGATAAGATATGTAAAGAATTATCAGAGTCCTATGAAAATTAGGGGAAGCTAGAGAAGAAAATGCAGGTAAAGAGAGGGACAGATAAAGGGAAGAAGGTAAAGAAGGATTTTATAAAATGTGATAACTATGGAATAAGTCAACTTGGAAAATTCATGAAGGGAATGTCAGTATGTTATAAGTATGGATAAAAATGAAACCCCTTTTGTGATTGCGAGGGTAAGAAAAAGGTTTCCAATGTACAATGATTCATCTATAAGGAGTTGGTACACTACACGAATCAATGTTCAAATCATCATAGTATTCCCCAAATGATGCTATTGGATAATAATAAAGTTATGATACTAACAAAGAAGAAGATGAATGACTGGGGTTCTTATGTGGTTATTAAAGAATTATTTCATTTGAGTGTTGTATCAACGATGTACTGGTTATAAGAATTATGTAAATAAATAAGGATTGTACTGCAGTACTATTTCATTGAGGATTTGAGATTATATGGTTCTATGAAAATTGAATCATCAATAAGTTAAACATTTTGTAAAATAAATGGTTATAAGAAAGACAAACCTTAATATAGTCCTAATACTATGGTAGTAATTTTGTAATAAGATATGGTTGATTCGGATAAATTATATTGGATATTCTTGACTACCTTGGAACTGATTAATGGTTGTTTATTTCATCACTGTTGGAGTTTACAGAATTTTTGGATAAAAGGAGTATATCCAGTTTTCTATAAACAATAATGGAGAATGGATGTAATTAATAAGGTTTTTTGGTAATTCAGGATGTTGCCATGTTTTAAAATAATACATGATGAATGTGTTCATATGTTTTTACGTGGAAAAAGGATCTTCAATGTGTTTACCTTATCTATAAATTTTGGATTGTGAGTTTGGATAGAAGTATTTTGGATAAGTTTAAAGGTTGGAATATATTATGTTTGAAATTGGATACTATTTTCAAGGTTATATAATTTCATGAGATTATTTTTTGGATTGTCATAAAAATGAAAACCCAGAGGTCGGGCGGTAACCCGTCGCGTCCCGCAAGGCCGTGAGACTTGAACCCACAACTGAAGGGCGACAAGGGTGTATCACCTACCACTGACCGATGTGATGTCCTGGATTGAATAATTTAGTTTTTTTTAATCTTCTGGTAGATTAATTATAAATTCATTTTTTGGAACCCTATAATAATAGGATAAATAGAATATTTTTATGTTCTATTATCTTTTAGAGTTAAAGATGAGTTTGTAGTAGAAATTAGTTAAAGGATGGAACTCTACTTATCATGTATATATTTTATTCTTATTATATGAAGAAATTAATTCATCAACATTAGGTAAGGGATCTTAATATAAAAAATGTGTTATCCAAATACCTTAGGTTTTGTTAAAACAATGATATTTTAAATCATCATAGATTGATGGCTTTGAGGCCCTCAATATTACAATCGTTTATGATTGATGACCTCAATCACTCCCTATAAATATTTATTTTTTTCCTCTAATTATGTGTCTCTAATTTCAACCAATGTTCTCCTAATTGATATCATAATTTTGTGGTGACTTTTAACTTCCCTTTCCCTCTTATTAAGAATAAATTTTATTAACCTAATTTGCAATGTGGGTTTTCCAAAAAGGTATTTTTCTATTTTTAACCTTTTATTTTCAAAGAACAATTTCAAATTGAGAGGATGAAATTTATTTAAGGAGGGGATAATGTAACAACACAAGATTTCATAGTTCGTTATTTCTTCAAAGTAATTCAATAACATCCACTATAGGCAACATTGAGTTCAAGAGAATCACAACTTACCAAACTAGCCCTTCAAAAGTGGTTATGAATAGTATTAACTGAATTTTCAATTTTTTATAATACTTATAATTTAAGAATCCATATTATGAGTTTCTTATACATAATGTAAGAACAAATTCATTTTTTAGATAAAATAAGTATTTTTAAAAAAAGAAACTTTACCACCTTTTAATAGAGAACTATTTTTAAATACAATATTTGAAACTTTTATATATAAGATTTGACAAAATAAAATTCTTCTTTATAATAGGGACATAAAAATTTAGTTTGGATAAATTTTTGGTGTTTTTATGATAACTTTCATATTCGGGTGAATAGATAAAAATTCTAAATTTTAACTGAAAACAACATTTTTAATCAAAATAATTTATAGCTCCCTATTATACATTTGAATTTTTTGAATGTATAATTAGATTATATTTTTATCATTTAATATAATTTTGGTAATTATATGTAATTTAAAATTTAAATTTGAGATAAATAGATGTCAATCTTTTGATAGATTTTACTTATTTAAAAACCCGCCTTTTGGTTTTGACAACGGGAATTAATTTTAAATTAATACATGTAATTTCTATTTCATGAATTTGGAAAATTAGACTTCATTTTTGAATTTATATTATCAAAATTATCTTAGGGTAAATTTTTGGTATTTTTCTAAAAACTTTCAATTTTTTGATGAAAAGTGAAAAACACTGCGTTATCGGTTAAAACAACCTTTTTATTTAAATTATTATTTATTTTATTTAAATTTATTTTAGGTCAATATAGATAAATAATACCTACATAAATTCAATATAATTCATTGGAGTCATTTTATAATAGGTTTAGATATATAAAAAGTTTATTGAACTTTTACCGTCTTTTACCTACCTCCTAGGAGCTTCTGAAAATTTTCATAAAACATAATTTTACTGCTTCTCTGAGTTGAATTTAGAAAATTCTAGAGATGTGGTTGATATCAGTAAGTAAAATAAATTCCAATAAGATAAAAATAATTTTTGATGAATAGTAACTTTTGACTTATATTTACCACGGTTAAAAGTAAATAGGGCAATTAAAGGTAAAAATGATATTAATATTACCCTAAAAAATGTTCAAATTCTATTGGATAAGTGTTATTAATCCAAAAAAAACCTTAGGAATAAAATATGATCCTTTATATCCACTTGGATTAGATTACGACATTTATTATTGTTTGATTTAAAGAAGAGTTAAAATAGTTAAAATCAATGATTAATAACTAAAACATTTTTAATATAGGGTTATAAAATGATAAATTCTCTTATAATTATTTATTATAAATATAAAATTTTTTCCTAAATAAATTTATTTTATTAATCATTTTTAGACATTAAATAATTTAATTTATTTAAGACACAATGATGATGTAGTAATTACCTTATTAATGAAATATTGAAATAATTGATATTATAAATATCCAAATAATTCTAATTTGAGACTTTATATGAATTACAATAATTTTATTGGTTAATAAGACATGTTAGGGTTGATTAAATAAATATTTTTTTACTTAATAAGGTTGTTATGAATTTAACAAAAACAAAATACCAAATAGTGTCAAAATTGACATAGAAGAGTTTTTAAAACAAATATTATATTATTAATTGATATTCTATTCCAAAAAATATAAGGTTTGGAAAAGGTCATAAATAATACTATATATCCCATTAATGAACCACTTGAGGTTCTCTTTTAAGTTTATTGTATTATTATTTAACATATAATATAAAAATACAAAGAGACATGGTAAATGTCAAATTAATTAACTAAGAGTTAAATCTTAGAGATAAGGTTAATATAGAGACCCAAACCTATCTAAAACCTATTGGATGAGTGGTTTTCAACCCATATCCACATTATACTTGAAATAAATCATTTTTTAGCCATTATAAACCGAAAATTAATTTATTATAAAAAACATTTCAATCTTTTCCTAAGGTGCCCCTCACCCCTCTTATAAAAGGGCACTCATCCTTCTATCAAATTCACACCTCCAAATCCATTTATATTGGACACAACCTACCCAAATATCCTTCTAACTATACTCCATACATCATATAAGACTTACTTTAGTCATAAGGATATCCTAAGAGCCCTTTTGATCAAATCAAAAGGAAGAACCTCAAGAAGAGGTAAATATTTCATAACCTCTTTCAAGTTCTTTTCTTCTTCCACTTCTTCTATCCTTGTTGTTTCCATTCTAAAATAATAAGTCCAGTATCTTATATATATTGTGATGTTATTATAAACATGGTACAACCATATTCATTATTCTATCCATCCTTTGAATGACATGTCACCATACGTGCGTACGTACGACTTACCGTCTCCACGTCGTGGTGTAGTTGTTTTTCAATATATTATTATTTGGATGGGTATAATATTGATGTAAATAACAAATATATAATTATAATGATTATTTATATATGATATACCATCCAATTATATATGATTTTAATATCAATAGAATGATATTGAAGCTCGTGCGTACGAATGGATTACCGTCTCCACGAACACGATGAGCTTCATTCCCCATCGTATCCATTCAATACTAATTTTCATTTGATGGAAAAAAATTATTTTTAAAGAGATAATATAATTCATTATATAAATAAAATATAGCCTATTCATAATAAAAATGGCTTACATAACCGAACATATAGAGGAGAATGAATCAGTTAACACTAGAAACGACGATAATACTAAAATATTATTAACAAAGAAATATTAAAAGATCATATATGATATCATATTTATGTATATGGTTATTTTATAATTTAATAAAAATTATTTAACTATTATACATGAGGTTAACATACCCTCGACCAAGGAAAAGTACAAGGTAAGGGGTAATTTTACAATCTCTTTACTTATCCAAGATTGTTTTTACGTATGTATCTACTGGGACGTCTTTATCATCCACATCTGTGTTTTCATAAAAATAAATTTCAAAATTTTTTTAATACGGGTTAAAATAATTTATACCATTATTTGACCATTTATGTTTTTAAAGGAATCTTTCTGTCATTTTCCAAACATGGTAAATTATGACCTTTTCGACAAAATTAAGGTAAGAATGTTTCTTAACTTATACGGAGGGTGAAACTATTTTCCGCCGTTATAACATCGTCGAATCTTCCCTTAAAACCTTATAATAATATTTTCAAAATAAATATTTTATTTTATAATTATGATACATTAAATTATTTAAAAAAAGAAAGAGTCATTTCTCTCAAATAGTTTTGATTTCATCCATGTCAACATCCTTTGATAGATTTTATACTTGTTTGAAGACGATTCATTATAATACAGATATTCCATATTGTATTGAAGGTTTTGTGATATGTTTGACTATGGAAGTGTTATTTTTATACCATTAATGGTTTATGGTTAAAGTATAGACATTTCGTATGCTAGTTTTAATATTAATTTTTATGTTATATTTCATCTTTTACATATGAGGGATGTATTGGACTTAATATGTGATGGGTGGAGCATGCTATAGCTCCTTGATGAACTGGTATGTATCACGAGACAATTAGATGTGGAATTGGATGAGGCCTTTCCAAATTTGATATATGGTTTTATCTGAGGGATAAATCATTTTTAGACGTCCTGGAATGAGGCCTTGACACAGAAATTAAAGTATTGTACTATACATTCCCTCATTATGAAAATAATATTGACTGTTCATGTGGTCTTTCGATCAGCAGAATACCCATGATTATGATTTATTATGTCATTATTTACTCAGCTCATATTATTGGAATAAATATGTTCAAGTTTATTATTTTTATGGGAATGTGTTTTCAATTATTCACCATGCTTAATATTTATGTTGTCTTCTACTGTATTGTTTACCCTTACTGAGCATTTGAGCTCACCCCTTTCTAAGTTTTATTTTTCCCAGGATGTGAAGAAGTATTTTATGACTGAGATGCAGGGATAGTCTAATGGGATATGAGTGTGGTCTATGGAGACAATGTTGTTGTAGTTTTTCATTTTATAATGTAATGTAACATTTATGAATGTATCTAGTATTTACAAGGATACTAAACTGATCGGTCTTTTGGGACATGATTTCCTCGTATCATACCAATGTTATGAAATAATGCACCAACTCTGGGTAACTGGGGTTGGGGTGTTACAGGATTGTAGGTTGTTCTAAATCTCAATAGTGTCCCTAGGGAATTCTACAAGGTTCATTAAAATTAAAATTTATAAAATGCGTCTTTGTTTAAATCAAATCTTAATTGAACTAATCGTTATCATAATATCACTCAATAATAATTATTTTATAGTTTCAGTATTTGGTAAGTCTATATGATTGGTAAAAACAAGATAACATTTTTCGACTGATCCAAAATCACCCAAACTACATCATGACTTCTTTAATTCCTAGGTAACCCCATAAAACATTAAACCATAACATCCTCACACCTATATATATAGAACTACCACATTAGTCCTTCATAGATTGAAACATTTAACCCCACTCTCTTATAAATTATTTTATCATAACATTTATCAACATAATATTCAATGAGTGTCATGTTAGGTTAAACATTACTCAACCATTATTTCATGGCCAAATATATCTCATAAATATTTGAAAATAACAAATAATAATCCAGGTAGAATTTAAAAAATACATCCTCATGACTGAAACTCAAATACAAAGAAGGACTATTGATGATCCCCTTCTCTACGCTAGTTTTCCACCCCCCTACAATGTGAAAAATCAGCATTCCTCTTCCATCTTCAAGAATTATCATGGCAAATTGCATTGGAAAATAGGGATGTCTTACAACTCTATACCATTTTGAACCATTATTCTATATTAGGCCCTTTAAAAATAAATATGTGAGTCATGTAGAATAAGAAATCATTTCCTTTATACTATGATGAAGATTCCTGAGTTCATGGGAACAATATGGCATTAGTGTACTCGAATGGAGCTCATCAAGAAAAATTATTTAAATTTTACCCAATATAGACCTTAATATCTCTTATAATGTTCGGACACACCCCACTAAATCTTGATAGGCCCTTCTATTATGAATGAATCATGGTCCACCATCCAGACCATGGGTGTCTAAATGAGATAAAAAACAACCTTGATGATATATTTCTAGTCCATTTGATCATGTATTTCACTAGTTCCTTGAATGGTTGGAGGATGAAGAATCATAAATTATCTAGAAACATCAACCATATTCCTTGGTGGAAGTACTCATTACAGTAGAGGGACTACTACCTATACCACTATAGTAGGTGTGACAACATGATCAAGAATAGTCTTGTCAGCTAGCGATCTCACCAAACATCTATTAGGTGGTATATTCTATAAGAGAAGAAACATTATGAAAATATCAATTCATTACAAGTCTAGGTCATTATAAAAAGTTCTTCCAACGATTCCACCCCTAACCAATGTTATTATCCTCCTATAAATGACCCCAATATATATCCATGCACATTATTTACAGTCATCATATATAAAATAACACGAAACATGCTTATTTTAACAAATTAAATCCAATATTGACATATGATAACATCATGATATCAGAAATATCACATACAAAGTGAAACTATCCTTAACATATTGAACATGTCAAAAAAGATAATTAATGAACTAAAATGTAGCCATAAAATGTATATATATATATGGAATGTTATCTTCTCTGTCTGGTCATGATGCATTAATTCTCCCAGAATCTCCTAGATCAAATAAAAACATCATGTTCATCACCCAAGATGAATTTATTCATCCGTAATAGAAAAAATAAATTACCACATTAATAGACACTCAATGGTCCACTATACGATGATATCTAGGAACTAAAATGTGTTACCTACCCAAATTCCAACCATCATAAGTAATGGTTATCCTATCCCAAATATTGGTAATAAAAAAGACATATTTGTAAACTAAATCCTCTGGTACCAGTTTTTAACACCCCAAACCGAACCATCAGGTCCAATCTAAGTTCTTATGTAATCTCATTCATGCCTCCCCATATGAAAGTGGTTGCAGGATAGTCATTCAAATCTATGTCCACAAATGGAGATATTATACCCTATATATCATTCCATAGGGTCAATAAAAATAATAAGTAATATAACAAAACATCATTATTATAATGGATAAATATATAAATGGAATAAATTTCAAACAATTAATATAGATATCAATGTAGAAAATCATTCTTGATTAATAACAAAAATAAATAAACTAATATTAAATTTTTGGGTCACTGGATTCATCTCTCACCCACTATTAACTCCATCCTCATCTCCTATGCTATCCATTATAGGTCCCTTCCCCTTTTGAGGTATCTATCAAGAAAATAAAATTTCACTAATATTCAAGAATAGGTTGTGAGTATAAAAATCAATAGAAAAACACCAATGTGTCTTTAGTCGATGTACTCAGGTATAATAGGTGTATTCTGATAATAATAATAAAATTAAAAATGGAATAATCATATAATAAAAAACTGAATGGTCATGAATATACTAAGACACCACAATCTCATGGTCATACCGACTTTAGATCTAGTTCATAATATATAGAGTGTCTCTGTTAGATATCATATCCAACCAAAAATTTGATAGTGTGTCACTCAAAAATCCAAAATTAATTGAGTGGCTAGCCTACTTGGAATCCACAATGCATTGGGAAATACTTGAAATTCCATAATTCATTGATTATCTATAACCTACCTTGAATATAAAAGGATTCGAGGGTCGATATATACTTAAAAATACATAGGGAATCGATTAATTCCAGTTTACAAGACTATAATTTACCACTGTCATCATTATTGCAACTCCATGTGAAGAACCCACAAGGAGTAATCATACCTCAATATAACATGTCATGGATAATTATACAAATCCTACAAATGAAAAAATGTCATGTTATAGAATTATACTAACCATTTCATAGATGATGAGAAATATAGAATCATTATATATATGTCAACATGTGAATCAAAAATCCAAATGGAATCTATATATCACATCAATATCATGAAATAATGTCATTCCATATCATGGGCCACATACACACCCACATGCGATCACATGTCGAGAATAAATATCAATATTCTAACACAATAATCATACCATCAAAAAAATATGTAATGAGATCAAAATATTTAAGGAATACCCAACCTCAAAGTAATCTACATCAAAAAAAAACTTTGGTAGTTCCATAACCACCACCACATTCACACTCTAAAAAGAATATGATCGAATTCCAAGGACTCCTAAATTCTAAACTATCTCTTTTATTGCATGAAGAAATAATTTTTTACAAGAAATGATATTTTTTCTCTACTTGGTAATTTCTTGAATTATCATTTTAGGTCAATTAATGTGCTTAAAAAGTTCCTCTAAATAGTAATTAGAAATTGAATATTTATGCTTTGCTAAAATAAATAAATATTCTTTGATAATTTCAATAAATTATAATCTTAAAATTATATTATAATATTTTTTTTAAAAAATATACTTTGATAAATGGTCTATTATACTACGATAATATTAATAAAGACTATCCATTGTTAATTTAGTTCAATTCTATCATAATATATCATGATAATTGTCATTTGATAACACAAGTAATTATCCTTTCATAAATTCAATAATCTTTATCACATAATAATTCCCGTATTATTATAATTTCATAATTTTTATAATTATATATTGGTATTATCATGTAATTATACTTATATTATTCTTTGTAATAATAATTTTATAATTCATTTAATTTATCTTTTATTTCAAAAACTTTGAAAAAATATGATAAATTATATATGAAAAACCTACCTCATTTCCTTTATAAAAAAACTTTGGATTAAATTTCATCTCATCGAGATGAACCTCACAACACCAAAACACATAAATCCAATAAATATCACAAAATTTATTGATGAGAGAACTTTGGGATTATAAAATAAAATATAAATAAAATAAAAGTTAATGATATAGATGGGAAAGGAGGAGATGGAGAGTGGGATATGATTTTGGGAAAATCCCAATGAAATGATAGTGGTGAATCACACTTTCTCATTCACCATTTATAATTTTTTCTATTCAATGGGATTATTTTTCTTTTAATTCATCATTTATTATCTTCCCTATACTCATAATAAAAAACACCCCCAAACTTATGTGAAGTTATATTTTTTAGTATTCTCTTTTTTAGATAATTTAAATCATACATTTAATATATATTTAAAAAGGAAAACATATATATATACACAAATATATAACCCATATATATATATACAGACATCATATATATATATACACAGGTATATATATAAATATACCCCCCACACACACACACACACATATATATATATACATTTAACACACATATATATACATATTTTAATTTATCACTCAAAAAAATTAGGGTCGAAATTTAATTATAACTATAATAAATATTATATTTTTTTTAAAAAAATATCACAATATTTCAACCATTAACATTTTAAACACAACTTCCATTTAATGGCCATGGTAGTTTAAAAATTTATATTCACCAAAAATTTTCATTTATATATCCCAATGTAATAATATCACTATTATTACATATCCACAAAAAAAATATTTAACCATTGTGAAATGAAACTCTTCAATTAGGTGAATTTGGATACATATTTATTTCCATTACATCAACAAAAATAAAAAAATATTATAATTTAATTACCCTTATATGTGATGTAACCAAATACCCTACATAAACAAATATTATGTTTAACCTAGGGTAAAACCCACATTATGGACCTAATTGGGGCATTCGATTTCATATACGAGACATCATTTAGAAGATACTTAATTTTTCAAAAAACAAATGTAGTAAAAATATAAAATAAATTATCATCATTAGTGATGTTATGAAACACTCAATGGAAAAATAGTTTATGTTGTTCCAATAGTAAATCAGAATTTTTGGATTTAAAAGTAGTCTTAGATTTACTGTGTGAGACACTGTTTGACAGTTATTCCATTCTTTTAGTAAAATCACACACAAAGATGTTGGAGGCTGATACTAGGAGGCTGGAATTCTCTCAAGTAAGGAAAAAGGATTATCATATAGTTATCATATGATACATCTAGTGTACATCATACAAGTTAGGTCTATTTTTTAACATTTTATATTGAGGATTTTTTTATCGAATATTTTCCATATGAGGCATCGTATGTTCAATATACGGGGTATGGATATAGTTTATCATTATGTGTTGTACATATTAGTGTATTTTATTCTCAAACTTATCAAATGAGGCATCCTATAGTCATCATATAGGGTAAGGATACAATTTAACA
This sequence comes from Viscum album, assembly GCA_963277665.1. NCBI lineage: Eukaryota > Viridiplantae > Streptophyta > Magnoliopsida > Santalales > Viscaceae > Viscum > Viscum album. The sequence continues at coordinate 563,027,885 of OY728153.1, read as the reverse complement.
TCATGTTTTGGGGAAAATGATCTTTTTTGTTTAGATCCATTCTGTTTAGACTAATGATGCAGCTAGTTTAAGGTACAAGAGATCGAACGAATGGATTTAAAATATTTTATGGTCATAAAGATTTGACCAGTTTATAGAGTTTAAGGCCATGTAGATTTGACGAAGAATGTAATTCATATTACAACTTTAGGAACTTGTCAATAATTGGATGTGTGATGCAAGCCCCTTCCATAGTGATTAACGAGTAAGAACCAGTAGAATATACCTTATGAATGATGTAAAGTCCTTCCGACTTGGGTTGTATATTTTTCAGAATTATATCAGGATTCATCATTGTTTTGAGAGCCAATGTCATGTCACCACGATGGAAGGAGTATAGGATGAACACTTTTTGAATGCTTATTCTACCATTTTATGGATCCTCTATTAGATTTTTAAGGATTTAAGCTTGATTTCCTGAGATATTTTAACATATCTAGATGGAATTCTGTTAATATTTATATCATCTTCCATTTCTAAAATTTCATTTTTTGTGATGGATGTTGAACCTCAATAGGTAAAACATCCCTTATTCTATAAAATAGGGAATATGTTGTTTCCTCAGTGGAATTTTGAGTTTTCATTAGATATTCCCATATGGTGTTATAGATTTTATAGGGATAACTCAATTTTTTTAAGATAATCATCAAATGTAAAGTGTTTGAGAAGGTTTTGATGAACGCGTCAATATTTACATTTTATTTTTCATGGTAGACGATGTGTGGTAGGAATGAATGTTTTAAATGGTATATAATATCTTTACCTCAGAATCCCAAAAAATATATATTCATTTTCAGTGAGAATAGTTTTAGGAACCACTTAAAATAAATGATTTTGGAGTTCAAAAACATGATCATAGATTTAGTTTTTTCTTATTTTAAGAGAAATGCTTCTACCCACTTTTATATGAAAAGGATTTTATTAAAATTAAACATGTTATGTCAATTCTTTATAGTGTTTAGGTACCCAAAATGTAAATTTAACATACTAAAAAGGGATATGAATATTTAGTAGTGTAGGTAAGCTCCGACGAATGATGACAAATGTTTTCACGAATAAGATATTTTGAAAAATCAATGCATTCATGACGCATCATTGTCCAGAAGTATCCCAACATTCGAATTGTGTGGATGTGCTTCAATAATACATGGAGAATTTAATAAGACCTGAGACAGACCACTTATATGACCAGATGTATTTTTTTCCTTGTATTAAATGGTAGATAATTCCATAAAACATTCACTATTATTGGTCTTTCTGGAGGTTAGGTCCACCCTAGAGTATGATCTATATTGAACAATAAAAGACTCACTCAAGATAATCTCATCCTAGCATGAGAATACCATGATCAATATATTCAATAAAGGTTTTCATGGATTTGGGTATCTCATAAACTATGGTGAGATTGTGGGCCTTAGTGCAGATGTTTCAGTTGCCATCTAGTATACTTGTTGGTTTCCTTATTCTGAGGTAGTGGGGGTGATGACCCTTTGGTGTTCCACATTAATGGAAAACTCAACCTAGTCAGGAACTAAAAGAGACAACGAAAATATTTCCAAAGTATTCAATCATCTATTATTCAATCAAGGATAATGAGACACCTTTTTCATGGAAGGGAATTGAGCCATTAGAGAATTATTCCCCTCCATAACGGGCATTAGTTCTTGTTTTCTAATGACATAGTCACCCTTGATATATTTGATGAAATCCTCAGAGTACCCCTTCACATGTAAATAGGGTACATCAATCTTGAGGGAAAAATCAACACTAGTAATAATATCATAATACTATTCCTCATTGATAGTTCATCGTTTTTAAAATTTTAATTAGTGTTAAGAACAAAATGTGCATGAGTGATGATGAAAACACCATGGTCCATCTCTATTGAGAATGGGTTCATTTAGCCTTCTATCAGTGGTTGTATGAGATGAACCGATGAAATAAATCTCCTAACACAGAACAACCTGATCTACCAGAAGAATAGCTTCATATGGTAAATTAAAATCTAGGGGAATCTCTTCAATGTCTGGATGCTCATCCAAGAATTTTTCCAGTTCTTGGCCTTTTATGGTTTCAACAGGACAAACATGATGTTAAAATTATAGAGTAATAGCAACCAGTTATCCAATAATCCTATCATAATGGGAAGATTTAGGATGCACATTACTAGGTATATTAAAGAACGGTTTTGTCTCATGGTGATAAAAATAACGTCATAGGTTCTATACTATATAGACTAGGGTGACAAAACTCTTCTTGATGGGGGGTTATCTAGTCTCTGTGTTGAGGAGCATGCCACTAAGACAATATTGGAAAATTTCTCAACCCTTTTTATTTTTCATGGATATAAAGATAGCATGGGATTATTCCATAGTAGTCACATAGAGGATAAATGGATTATTTAATATGGTTGGAATCAAAACCATGAGATATTATAAATAATTCTTTATATCCTCAAATGATTTATCGTATTCCACATCCCACTAGTAAATGACACCTTTTTCATGTGATCCAAAAAGGTTGGACACATACTAGCTATATTTACAATAAATTAGTGAATATTGGATAGGGGGCCTTTCATTGCTCATAGCTCTCACAGGTTTTTGGGGATGGAATTTGGTAGACTTCTTTGATTATATTTTGATTAATCATGATTAATATTTATGTAATGATGATTCAAAGAATATTTTCAGAGGTGACCCTAAATGTACATATAAGAGGATTTATTTTCAAGTGGTGGTAATGAAGGAAGATAAAAACATTCCTAATATGCATGATATTTCCCTATAACTATTGTGACATAACTACCAAAACACTTACATAACACTTCACCAATGTCCTGAGGAGCAGTTCAATGATGTAGTGCGTCGAATGCATGTTAGTGCATACATAATTCTTCATGATGAATGAAAGCACCTGTTTTCAAAAAAGTACCCCAGTTTTCACTTAAGCTAGTGTATTTTTCTTACTTAGGGGATTTTAGGTACTGATTATATAAATATTATACATCAATGAAGTATAGTTCCTAGGGACTAGGAAACAATATCTTATGTATAATTTACTGGGTATGAATCGATGAATTAGGGGAAATAATCATTCCATAACGTCCTCATATGTATATTTTGTGGAAACCATTAAATTGTTTGGATAATTAATGTTATGAACGTCATCATCATAGATTGTAATTACCTCTATTTTTTGTACTCAACATCCAGATAATGAGCCTCATATGAGTCAAAAGAAGATACATCACCCTAGTGTACCCCAAACCGACCTCACTGGTGTATTTGAGGTACTCATGGTATCAAGATGGTACAACATCATGCAAATGAATCCTTGGTGTTCCAAATAGTTCATTTTAGGTAGTATTTTGTGAGACTTCAAAAAGTTCTTTGCATGATACCATAATACGAACTGAGTATATTGTCGATTCATTCTATAATTCTTATTATCACTCTTATCATATCCCCAAATTAATAGGTTATATGGATTCAAATATACATTTCAATCCCCCATTTTTGGATCATCTGTCTCAGGATAAGGTTGATCTTAGATCCATTATCCATATGTAAATGGTGAATTTCAACTCCATTGAATTATTCAATGAAATATAGTTGGTTTAATAAATGGTGTTACCTCCATCTTCTTCATAAAATGTAATGATGATATGATATTCCTCTTACTCAACATACTCTAAATAATATGGTCTAGTGGTATTTACAATAGTCTCAAACAGAAGTGGTCTTCTTAAATCATTTATGACGACCTCAAACATCTCCATTGATAGTTGGAATGCCTCGAGGATTGATACTCTCATTGATCTGATTAAATGGGATTCATCATATCTTATATCCATTCCTGGGGAATATTTTTTCCTTCAAATGGATGTTATTTAGAAAAATGTACAACAGAAATCATTGGATATTGTGCCTGGGCATGGATAGTTCTGGGAATATTTTATTGTTGGTTAATTCGTATTGATGGTTAATTGGATTACTCTGATCATCTAATGGATGGGTGCTTCAATGTTGTGGTAAGGACCTGGATGGATGTGGGTAATCAATTCATGGTCAAAGATGAATTTTTTGGTAAACCAATACAACATTCTATAGAGGTATACCTGACATGTGTACACTTAGAGGGTTGTGCTTGCTGGGATAGGCATGAGGTATGTCGTATCGTCTCACGTTCATGAACAGTCTGTTATGAGATATCAACATGAGAATTATGTCTTCCAATACAACCTCTACCTCTCCTTCAATGGAATTATTTGGAGGAACAATATGTGTTCACATGTCATTCCTTATCACTAAGAATCTCATAGTGGTATTCTAGTTTTAAAAAATTCATAGAGGTATACTATTTTTTCCCATTTGAGAAATATTAAAATTCTGAATGTACCAAAGGTGCATCTCCCAATATTATAGGTATGATGTATCAAAGGGTTTGAATTTGTTTTGGCACTTGTGGGAGACTTTGATTCAACTTGTCGATGCGTACATTTCAGATATTCATCAGGCTAGGACACATATATAGAGGCAATAACTAGAGGTTGTGAGGTATCTCCAATGAGGTTCTGGAACACTCATGTGAACATATATGATACCATGTCCTTCTATGACATTATTATGATCCAACCATTAATTTTACTTATGTGTTCCATGGTCAAGGGCCTATTTCCACTCATCTATGTCTTCACTGTCACTATCAGGTTCAATGGTGACATGTTCCACTTTTGACTAAACATTATCCAATTTGAGTAATACATGATCAACCTAGTCTTATAGAGAATATATGAAGAAAAAACTTTTGTTGATGCTGTTCCCAGGGATCATGTGATATTATATGTGATTGGAATCTTTTTTATTTTCAACCACTTCAGATCTCTTACATTCTGTAATCTTTCAAATACATTTTTTCTATATCCCAAATGAAATTTACTTATAAGTTTTCATCATTGAAGTATTAAGACTTAGTCCTTATTTTTTTAATAGGAACCCTAGGTTCCTAGACCTAATGAGGTGTCAGGGAAATGTTCTATTTATTAGATTTTTCTTGTGCATGATGAGGCCACATTGGGTGACGCTTCACATGGAATGGATTCACTTGGTGGGGATCATTCACTAAATTTTCTAGTATATGTAATTACTCAAGAAATTCCACTTGAATAGTAGTAAATGTATATACCTTAATGGGCCTTCTCATGGGATTTGGATAGGGTATTTTTCTTGAACAAGGTACGATCTACTACATGGATTCTTCTAGCCACATATAATTTTCAGAGAACTCCCAAAAATTATCCCATATTATTCAGGGAGATGAGGGATGGAACTATCTCATCATTGAAATTTTATATGAACATCAAGAGTATATATTTCTCAGAATGTGTCATATTGATTGAGTGGATATTATTTCTATCAGCTAATTAATTATGAAAATCGCTCATCATGCCTCTATTTTCATTTAGAGTGGTCAAAAATTTTATTATTATTTGAGGAGTAGATGAACTGATAGAGGAAATATCTTTAAAGATTCACCCATCCAATAATGTAACACGGATCTCGATGGAAAAACCACAAAAAATACAGGTCCTCCTAGGGTCTGAACAATAAATAGAATCATGGAATCTCCCTTGTATTAATGATCCCCTGATGTTGGGTCACACTATGAAACAAAGTGGGCTGTATACTAAAACTTACCACCCATACCATTGAATGGGGTTAGTCATGGTTTCTTTACTACTGTTGGTGGGTGCATATTGTATACTCTTTCTGGATACAGTTTACCCTAGGGTGGTATTTACACCTTTCTGGTTTGCATAGCATCAAGGGTGATGATGAGAGAAGCTATCACATCATCATAGTGTTAGTTTTTGATCACGAGTGCTCTAACCTACTCATAGCCTTAGGTAACTATATATCCTTCATCACTTAGTGGATATGAAGCTTCATGAATACATTGGTTTACTCATATAATTGTATTTCTCCTTAGCCCCTAATTCTATCTGGATTAGATATATTGCTCCATCATGTTAAAATATGGGTGATCATTGAAGAATGATTGGGAGAACAACTTGAGGAGATATGAGGTCCTGTTTGGAATTATCAAGGCCCAGGTTCTATTCAGGTATAATCTCTATAGATATATCATTACAACCATCAATATCCTAGAGTAATGTAGACATCTTGGTTTCTAAATCAGTGCCCAGTGAAATCTCAGATTGAAAAGTAATCTAATTGAACCACTTTTATTCATAGATATATTGTATGTATGATGGAATGGTCTCATTGGGGGAACACCCAAGGACCAATTATAGTCACTTCTACTATGTGGGGGTTCCCATTGGGGGTTCTACACGGTACTATGCCACTCCTTGAGGTAGATTATCCCTATCATGTCGTATGTTGGTGGTCATATTTACTTGATTTTATGGAGGGTTAATAGTGACTACATTCATAGTAGTGATATTTTTATGGGAACACTCATTATTAGTGGGAGGGATATATTTATGGTCCTATTGTTTCCAAGGAATAGGGTTGAATTGAAGGGTAGTTTACATCCCCCGACCTCTGATCTACATGTTCTTTCATGACCCTACCTTGACTCACTGAAGCAATGTGTTTATATGGATATAGGTCCCCTTGAGAGTCTCATGGTAGCCATTTGATTAGAAGTTATATGATACTATGATCGTTGTGATCTGAACAATCATAAACTATTGTTGAATGTCATTATTATGCTCAAGGATTCTCAAGTATGCATGAAAAAATTATTTAAGGGAGTTGAATATTTCCAATATATTTTTTTGAAAAAGGACACCTTTTTCTCATATTGAGACTCCCAGAAAATAACGATCATGTTTACATGTTTCTGTAATGTATTTGGTAGTTATTAATTACCCATGATTCCCCATAAGTCCAATTTTTTTACTATGAGGATGACCCTTCTCTTATCCGTCCATAGATCGGATTGTTGCATGCATTTCAATGGGAAAAATATTGAAATAGATCTTATTTTCTACTAATATTATATTTTAAGGAGTTCAAAATGGGCCAATCATATAATATATATTAGAATTTCTCATGGAGGTGGGTCCAACTATAACATCCCAAGTAAATAAATAATAAGACATTTTTCATATTTATTAATATTTATTAATTAAGTATTAATTTTACTTTAAAGGGGTTTCTATGTTCGATAGCATACCCGATATGCATTAACAATTTTCCTTGAAATCTTACATTGCACACTAATAATATAATATTATTATTTTAAATGGTAGTTAACTACTAGCCATTGTATAGGTGGGAATGGACATAACTAACTAAAATATGATTATACATTTTTTCTAAATGTCTTTACATTTATCCAATAAAATTTAGAGGATTAAAATGTGAATGAATTCAATTTTAAGCCCAATTTACTGCCTTTTGATGGAGAACCATTTTTAAATCTTGTTTTTGTCACTTTTATATGTTTTATTTGAAAAAAATAAAATCCTAATTTTGAATCGGGACATCGAAATTTACTATGGGTAAAATTTTGTTATTTTTCGATAAAATTCATTTTTTAATGAATAATGAAAAATATTGTATTTTAATTAAAAATTGCCTTTTAATATAATTTATTTATATGGTTAGATTATCCTTTTAATTGTTTTTAAAGTGTAATTGGATTATAATTTTACCATTTAATTCAATGATTGTCATTGAAAGTAATTTCACATTCAAATTTAAAAAAAACAACTGTCAGTCTTTTGATAGTTTTTACGTCTTAAAAACACGCTTTTTGGTTTTGACAATGGGAATTAATATTATGTTAATTTCTGCCACTTTTGTGTTTTGAATTTTGAAAAATGGATTACATATTATGAATCATGAGGTCCAAATTGTGTAAATATGTAACTTTTATTTTTATACCTTTTAAATATTTACTTTAGTAAATATTTTATTTACCGTTGTTAAAGGGTAAATCAGGTAAATAAGGTTATAAAATAATATTATTATAATATAAAATTAACCTTAAAAGTGTCTTAATCCAATTTTTTGATACATATCAGACCATGGGAATCCTTGGGTCAATTTTAGGACCCCATAGAGCCATTTATGAGTGATAATGACACTTTATTTTAATTAACTTAAAGTAAAGGCAAAATTGACACAAACATATATCTTTCAGAAAATAAATTTTTACATAGGGTAATATAAATTATCTATTAGAATATAAATATTAATTGGAAATATAAAACTATTTCCTACATCATGGTATTTTTTATAATTTTTACAATTCAAATAAATTAGATTATTGATGATACAATAATGATGCAGTGTTTACCTCATTAATAAATGATTTAAATAAGTAATATTATAATGATTAAAATATTATACAAAACATGTAAAATTCCTATTGGATGATTTTATTTCGAATATGAGTCATATTATCTTCGACTTTAATGTGTTTTGGACATTTTGAAACCCAATATAAGTTTATAATAAAATAATGTTTTCACACTTTCCTAAAGAGACCCTCCTCTCCCTTATAGAAGGAGACCACTTATATCCAATTACTCACACCTCTAAAGCCTTTATTCATGTCCAACCACTACCAAATTAATCTACCTACATCCATATCCTTTTTTATAAGCCTTCCCAGAGTCATAAGGCACTTCAAGAATTCATTTTGGTTCAAACCAAAGGGAGTTACCCAAATTAAAGGTAACAATTTCTCTTAAACTATTTCTTTTTATTTTAATTCTACAACCCCTAAAATATTTTTATTCCCTTATTTTGTAACAACACCAGTATCATAAATATTCAAGTATTTTTGTATTAGAATTATTCAAACTAAACTTACACACACCTCCATCTAATGGGCGAAGAACATAATGTTTTTGTGGATAGAAACCAAACGCCTCACAGAACGATGATTGTTCAATTATCTCCTACCACCTCTCATGGTGTCCATTATGATGGAAATTTATTTATATATGATATATATAATGTTTATTTTTTCTTTATGATTCTATATTTTCCATTTCTAGAATTAATTTATGGTTTTCATAGTGGGTAAATACGATAATCTAATTAGAGGAAGTGCGGACTACCGCCCCTCAATGTGATATGACTCGTTAATGCATTATGTGGTACGTATAAAGGATGGAGTTAATGATATTATATATGATATTATACTTGAATTATAATATAACTATGTATCATTATATTTTAATTGCATTAATATAAGAAATATAAATTGAAGTAGCGTTCATGCGTACATACGACTTACCATCTCAATGAACAATGCATTTAATTTCTTACCTCTAAATGTTATGTAATATTATAAATACATGTATATACTGGATATATATGATATTTATGATATCTAAATAATTAATATCATTCTAAACATAATGGATATCTTACCACATGAACAACTTGTAATTATAAGGTGTTAATTTTTTACTAAAGTACCAAATATCGACAAAATGACCGTTATTAACATAAATGAGTATGTAATGTTTATAACATGGTAATAAGTGATATAATAGGAATAATAAACTTGATAAAGGTTATAAATAAAGTATAAATTAAATATTGTTTATTATTCATGAAGTTAAAGAATTAACGGGTCAAGTCGGACACGAGGTTGGGGAACTTCTTAACCCAATTTCCGTTCTTTAGGTTGATATTATATTTCTTGTTTATGTCGTTATTTGGTTATGTGATAAATTAATTTTTATATATTTATACTTTCTTTATGTGTGATTATATTGAATACACATAATCGATCTATTTTATTTACAAAATGATCTTTGTAACGGACTTTACCTCAATCTTTTTTCATTGAGGCATATTTTGTTTTAAACACAACTTTCATTTATACGGTGTATAAACTCTTTTGACTTTTACTTTTATTCAAAATGAATCTTTTCTCTAGGAAGATTTATACTAAATGAAAAAAAGTATGTTTCTTTTTAACATACATTGTGAAAACGACCTTTCCGGAACTACGATTATTATTTGATCTTTGGCTTCCTTAACAAGTCATAATGGTTTTAAAAAAAATTAATACCATATACACTTTTACATATTTTGGTATTGAAAATTGTTTTCATAAAGGATTATTTTATGTCAATATATTTTAATGATATATTGTGATTGAAATGTGGAAATTTTATCATTACATTATACTTGTTTTATGTGTTATGATTTTATAATGGTACTTGGACATTTGACAGGTGGTTACATGATAAACCAAATTAAGGATGGGTCCGTGATAAACAAGGATGGGTGGTTCTGTTTTAACCTCCAATGCATTGGTTATTGAAGTTGACTGTATAGATATTCCATTTAGTGATATGTGTGGAAGTCGACCATATGGTTATTCCATTTAAGTATGTTTATGTCCCATGTTACCTTTATATGTTATGTGTTCTTTATATAGGTTATATCGTAAAATTTTGGTTACAAAATGGTAAGTAATGATCTTTTATTCAGTGATGAGTATTTTCTACATCATAAAGAAAAAGAGTATTACTTATGATAATGTATTCATGGTTTACTTGTTATTTTGAAAAAATAACAGTTTTTCTTCATTGTGTATCCCTTACTGATCTTTCTATGCTCATCCCATGTTTTGAAATGTTTTTCATAGGACATAAAGAAGAATAGGGTCAAGGATGGGGTCAAGGAAAAGTCATGCTATCTAATACTTGGAACTAGACATGGCTATTTTTTAAGAGTTTTTATTTTATGAAAAAAATGAAAACTGAGTAGGAGTGTCTACTTTGTATTTTTGAGATGTAATGTAGTAGTTATAGCCTAATTATCTAAAAATATAAACCTTAAAAGATCCTCAATGTGAGTTATTCATTTAATTCGATATTATTTATGGTTTAAGGCTAGGTCCTTATAGTTTTTATCAGAGATAGGTTTAGACAACTTTAGGTGTTAGGGTCTTGTTAAATTAATATCCATAAATTAATTTATGTTAATGATATAGAATTTATAGATTACCATGTTTCTTCACCTATGATATTTTTTTTTGTTAAGAATGGTTTTTTGTAGAGGAAAAAAAACATCTTTTCTGGGAAGGAACACAGAGGGAAATGACCTTCCAAATCAGCGTCCTGAGATGGTCAGAATCAGAATTGAATAGTTTACTACATTGATGGCATAGTTGAATCATGTGAAAAGTGTTGGTTGTTTTTATTGATTACATTTTGGTATATTCCAAAGGTAAAGAGGAGTAATAAATTCATTTAATGATTTTCTTTCAAACCTTAATAGAAAAGAAAATATTTGGGAAATTCAGAAATTGTGTGTTTTGGTTACAAAAAATTTATTTCCTTGGTAACATTGTTTCAAAAAATGGCATAACTGTTAATCCTACTAAAATGAAAGTTGTTAAAGAATGTCCAAGACCCAAAAATATAACTGTAATCTGTAGTTTTCTTGGATTGTAATGTTATTACTGAAGGTCCATTGATAATTTTTAATGGTAATCAAGTCTAATGAATAAGTTAACTCGAAAAGGTGTTAAGGTTATATGGAAAAAATAATGTGATGGTTGTTTTCAAGAATTGAAAATAATATTGGTAAATGCTCCAGTTTTGGCATTGCCTTCCATAGATGATGAATTTTTCATCTATAGTGATGCTTTGTTGAAAGGACTAGGTTATTCCCTTATGCAGAATGATAATACAATTTCATATGCTTCACATTAGTTGAAACCTCATGAGTTAAATTACCCTACACATGATTTGGAATTAGCTGATGTTTTCTTTTTCTTTCAAAATTTAGAGGCATCATTTGTATAGAGTATAATGTGAAATATATACTGACCACAAATGTTTAATGTATCTATTGACTCAGAAAGATTTGAACACGAGACATAGGAGATGGTTGGAATTAACAAAGGATTATGATTTCACAATCCATTAGCATCCGAGAAAATCAGATAATGTGGATAATGCTTTGATTTGAAAAAGTAATGCTTCATTAACCATGTTACGTTTGGAATGAGATCCTTTGGTTTTTTATTTGATGAACTTTTTAATAGAAATTTTTCATGTAGGAAGTTATTCTGTTTTTTTTTCAGGTGTCAGTGAAATCATCTCTCTCAGACAGAATTAAGAAAGCACAAAAGGAAGATAGTGAGTTGTAGAAAAAGGTAGAGTTGGTTCAAAAAGTTTTGTTGCCTGATTTTAACATCGATAATGATTTTGTTTTGAGGTTTGGGAAAAGATTATGTGTGCCTTGTGATTCACAGTTGAAGAATGATTTTTTATGTGAAGCCCATAGTTCTCAGTTTTCAGTTCATCCTGGTAGTACTAAGATATACAGAGATCCTCGAGAGAATTACTGGTGAGATGGAATGAAAAGAGATATTGCTAATTTTACTGTGAAGTGTTTGACTTGTGAGAAGGTTAAAGCAGAGCGGCAATTACAAAAAGGGATTATTTAGCCTTTACTAGTGCCAGAGTGGAAATGGAAAAAAAATCCATGGACATCGTTATGGGATTACCGAAGACATCTCAAGTTAACAATGCAATCTGTGTTATTGTTCATCGGTTGACTAAATCTGCTCATTACATTCCTATTCGAGATACTTTTTCTCTTGATCAAATATCTCGGTTGCATGTTAAAGAGATAATTAGGTTACATGGTGTTCCCCTCTCCATTGTATCTGATAGTGATCCCAGGTTTACTTGTAACTTTTATAAAGGCCTTTATATGTCGTTGGGTACTGAATTAAATTTTAGTATAGCTTTTCATTCGCAATCATATGGGTAGTCAGAATGAACAATTCATACCTTGGAAGATATGCTACATGCTTGTTCGATGGATTACCAGGGAAGTTGGTACCAACATCTTTCTTTGGTTGAATTTTCTTTTGATAACATTTTTCATTCCAGTATACATTTGGATTCTTTTGTGGCATTATATAGAAAGCTTTGTCGCACTACAGCTTTTTGGGATGAATTAGGTGAAAGGAAGTTGATGGGACCAGAATTGGTAGAGGATATGGTAAAAAAGTGCATATGATTCAGAAGCACATGAGAATAGCTCCGAGCAGACAGAAAAATTATGTTGATAACTGGATGAATGTTCTCTCTTCTGAGGTAGGTGATCATGTCTTTCTCAATGTTTCTCCTTGGAAAAGTGTGATGGGTTTTGGTAAGAAAGGAAAGTTGAGTCCAAGGTTCATTGGACCATATGAAATCCTAGAGAAAGTTGGATCAGTTTCTTATAGAGTGGATTTACCTCCTAGTTTGTTATAGATACACAATGTTTTTCATGTTTCATTGTTGAGAATGTATATGGCAGATCCATCTCATGTTTTTAGTCCAGAGGTAGTTCAGTTGGAAGATAATCTATCATATGAGGAACAACCTATCCAGATTCTAGACCAAAGAGAGCAAGTGTTGTGGAATAAGGTAATTCACAAGGTAATGTTTTTGTAGAAAAACCATATGGTTGAAGAGGCAATGAAGGAATCTGAAAATGCTTTGAGGGATAAATACCCCCACTTATTTGATAAGTGAATAAAATTGTGAGGAAATTGTTTCCAAAAGGGGGGAAGGATGTAACATCCCATGTAAATAAAGAATAATACATTTTTCATATTTACTAATATTTGTGAATTAAATATTAAATTTACTTTAAAGGGGTTGCTATGTTCAATAGCGTAATCGATAAGCAACAACAGGTTTCCTTGAAATCTTACATTGCACACTAATAATATAATATTATTATTTTAAATGGTAGTTAACGACTAGCTGTTTTATAGGTGGGAATAGACATAACTAACTAAAATATGATTATACATGTTTTCTAAATGTCTTTACATTTTTCCAATAAACTTTTGAGGCATAAAATTTGAATGAATCTAATTTTAAGCAAAATTTACTTTAAACAGCTGATTTATTTCCTTTTGATGGAGAACCCTTTTTAAATTTAGTTTTTGTTACTTTTATATGTTATATTTGACTAGATAAAATCTTTATTTAGAATCGGGACATTAAAATTTACTTTGGGTAAAAATTTGGTATTTTTTTGATAAAATTCATTTTTTAATGAATAGTTAAAAATATTGTATTTTAATTCAAAACTACCTTTTAATATAATTAGTTATATGGTTAGATTATAATTTTAAATGGTTTTAAAATGTAATTAGATTATATTTTTACAATTTAATCCAATGTTGGTCATTTTAAATAATTTCACTTTCAAATTGGATAAAAACAAGTGTCAATCTTTTGATAGTTTTTATTTCTTAAAAACACACTTTTTGTTTTGACAGCGGGAATTAATTTTAAATAAATTTCTTCCACTTATTTGTTTTCAATTTAGAAAAATTTATTCCATATTTGGAATCAGGAGGTCCAAATTGTGTAAATAGGAAACTTTTATTTTTAGACATTTTAAATATTTACATCAGTAGATATTTTATTTACCGTGGTTAAAGGGTAAATCAGGTAAATAAGGGTAAAAACACAATATTATAAAAATGTAAAATTAACCATAAACGTGTCCTAATCCTATATTTTGATACATATCCGACCATGGGCATCCTTGGGTCTATTTTAGGGACCCCATGGTGCCACTTATGAGTGATAATGACACATTATTTTAATTAACTTAAAGTAAAGGACAAATTGACACAAATATATATCTTTTAGTAAATAAATTTTTTACATAGGGTCATATATGTTATATTTCTAATATAAATGTTCATTAAAAATCTAAAAAGATTTCCTACATCATGGTTTTTGTTTTTTAATTTTTAGACATCAAATAAATTTAATTATTTATGACAAAATAATGATGTAGTGTTTACCTCATTAATAAATAATTTCAATAAATAAGATTATAATGATTGAAATATTATCCAAAGTATGTCTAATTCCTATTGGATGATTTTATATCGAATATGAGTCAACATATCTTTGAATTTAATGTGTGTTTGACCTTTTGAAACCGATGATAGGTTTATAATAAAATATTTTTTTCACATATTCCTAAAGAGCCCCTCCTCTCCCTTATAAAAGGAGACCACTTTTAACCAATTCCTCACACCTATCAAGCCTTTTTTTCACAACCAAACTCTACTAAATTAATCTTCGTACATCCCTATACTCCTCCTAGAAGCCTTACCTTAGGCAGAAGGCTCTTCAATAATTCATTTTGGTTCAAACCAAATGGAGTTACACAAATTAAATGTAACAATTTCTATTAAATTATTTTCTTTTATTTTACTTCTCCAACCCATAAACTCTTTTTATTCCATTATTTTGTAACAATACCAGTATCCCGAATATACTAGTATGTTTTTATGTGAATTATTCTAACTATCCTTACACACACCTCCATCTAATGGGTGAAGAACATAATGTTTCTGTGGATGGAAACCAAGTGGCTCATGAAACGATGATTGTTCAATTATCTCATACCGCCTCTCATAGTGGCCATTAGGATGAAACTTTATTTATATATGATATATATTATCTTTATGTTTTCTTTATGCTTCTTTTTTTTATTTATAGAATAACTTTATGGTTTCCATAGTCGGTAAATACGATAATCTCATTAGTGGAAGTGCGGACTACCGCCCCCTCAAAGTGGTATGAATTGTTAATGCCTTATGTGGTATATATAAATTATATATTTAAAGATATTAAATATGATATTTTACTAGAATTATAATATAACTCTGTATCATTATGTTTTAATTTCATTAAAAGATGTAATATAAATGGAAGTAGCGTTCATGCGTATGTACAACTAACCATCTCCATGAACGGTGCATTTGATTTATTACCTCTAAGTGTTATGTACTATTATAAATACATGTATATACTGGATATATATGATATTTATGAAATCTAAATCATTAATATCATTCTGGAGATAATGGATATCTTACCACATGAACAACTTGTAATTATAAGGTATTCATTTTTGACTCAAGTACCAAATATCAACAAAATGTTCGTTATTAATATAAATGACTTTGTAATGTTTATAACCTGGTAATAAGTTATATAAGAGGAATACTAAACTTGAAAAAGGTTCTAAGGAAAGTAGAAATTAACTTTAGTTTATTATTCAGGATTTTAAAGAAGGAACGGGTCAAGTCGGACACGAGGTAAGGGAACTTCTTAACCGAATTTCCAATCTATGGGTTGATCTTACCTTTATTGTTTATGTCATTCTTTGATTATGTGATAAATGAATTTTTATTTATTTATACTTTATTTATGTGTGCATATATTGAATACACATAATCGATCTATTTTATTTACAAAATGATCTTTGTATGGGACTTAGTCTCAGTCTCCTTTCATTGAGGCATATTTTTTTTATACAAAACATTCTTTTATACGGTGTATAAACCCATTTTACTTTTACTTTAATTCAAAAGGAATCTTTTCTCTACGAAGAGTTTTACTAAAAGAGAAAAAGTATGTTTCTTTTTAACGTATATGGTGACAATGACCATTCCACCTCCACAAGTATTATTTGATCTTTGGATTCCTTAACAAGTCGTAATATTTTTAAAATGAAAATAAATACCATATACTCTTTTACGTATTTTGGTATTGAAAATGGTTTTGATAAAGGATTATTTTATTTCAATATATTTAAATGATATATTATGATTGAAATGTGGAAATGTTATCATTCGTTTATATTGGTTTTATGTGTTATGATTTTATAATGGTACTTGGACATTTGACGGGTGGTTATGTGATTAAGCAAATGATGGGTGGTGTCGCGATAAACCAGGACGAGTGGTTAAGTTATAAACTCCAATTAATTAGGTATGGATGTCTTCCGTATAGATATTCCATTTATTGATATGTTTGGAAGTCGACCATATGGTTATTCCATTTAAGTATGTCTATGTACCAAGTTACCTTTATATGTTATGTGTTTTTATATGGGTTTTATGGTAAAATTTTGGTTACAAAAGGGTAAGTAATGATCTTTTATTCAGTAAAGATTATTTAATACTTCATAATGGTGAAAAGCATTACTTATGATAAAGTATTCATGGTTTACTTGTTGTTTTGAAAAACTAACAGTTTTCCTTCTTTTTGTATCCCTTACTGAGCTTTTAATGATCATCCCATGTTTTGAAATTCTTTTCTCTGGACTTAAAGAAGAATAGGGTCAAGGATGTGATCAAGGAAATGTCATACTGTCTAAAACATGGAACTAGACATGGCTATTTTTTTCAAGTGTTTTTATTTTATGAAAAAAATCGAAACTGAGTATGAGTATCTACTTTGTATTTTTGAGATGTAATGTAGTAGTTATAGACTAATTATCTAAAACTCTAATCTTGAAAAGATCCTCAATGTGAATTATTCATTTAATTCAATATTATGTATGGTTTAAGGCTGTGTATTTATACCAACTTCCTGATCATATCTGTATACGAAGTGGTGTTTACTATCTCCCCATGTGTGAGAGAGGAATCATTTCCTTAGGGATTAATGGAGTTATCACAATCATCTATGGAAAAAAATTCTAACATTTTTGTATCCCCAATTTTTTGTGTGGGTGTAGAGAGGATGTAAACTGATGGTGATAGAGATAGCTACAAAGAAATCCCATGGAATGATTCCATAAAATCCTCCACCTATAGGTACCTTGAAAGGGATTTTGGGATTTTAAAGACCTCGTCATCAGACATCATAGGACATCAATGATGGTATTCTACCAACACTCTTGCAGTGAGGTTGAATTTTCCCTATATTGATTCATTAGTTATCTCATAATCTGAGAGGTGTATGATGAGATGATTCTTCCTAGGATCCTTCCTATGATAATACATGACTTCTCAAATCATAGGTTTCTAAGAGTAATAAGGGATCCCTCCATGCATGGTATGATATATTCCATGATCACATAACCCATCAAGTTTATTTTCCCTCCTACGACATGATGGATCTTTAGAGAAGGGATGACCGTCAGTATGGTGGGACCTCTACAATTGGTGGTGGTACAGTTGGGAGGACATTCACATTGGTTCATGGTAGTTAGGAGATGACCTAGGCAGTGGAATTATTCATTACATGATATCCCATAATATGTTCTAGTGGCACTAATGGATGAGCGAGTCAAACCGGCTTCCCTAAGAGGTTTTTTTTTGTCTCAATCGCATGTGTTTGAATATGGATCACTATTTAGTAGTCTTAGTTGTATATTGGGATAAACTAGTAGTGGTGGGGGATAATATAGACTCATTTCAATCCTCTTTTCATTCAATTTTATGGGCGTACCCCCGACATCAGTGTGGGGTGGTCTAGGGAAGGGTTAGTGGAGTGAGGATGGGCTCAACCTGCCCATTGACCTATGGGACTGGTCGATGATGGCACTGACATGGAAAGGAGGGAGTCTTATTGGGAGGATCATAAGTAGAGAATGCATTATGGGTTGCTTAAAAATAAACTACCTCCTTGTAATGGGAGAGTGAAATATTAGAACACTCTAGGTATATGATACCAAATCGGTTCTCCAATGAAATAGGGTTGATTTCCCCCTACGTGACCCTTGAGTATAGGGGTGTCAGATATGTGTTGATGCTTAAAATCATGGAAGGCCATATACTTGGCGGTAATGAACCCTTCTTGTTCATATCTACAACAAGGGAATTTATTTCCATCATATGTGTGAGATGAAAGGGTGGTTTTGAGAATGGAAACCTAGTAACATAATACATAGTGTCTATCATGGTAGGGAAGTAATCATGTTTGATATTCGTACAAACATTCCTCTGACCTCATTCCTAGTGGTCCTAGATAATTGAACTCCTATAGATTAAGTCTTATAATGTACATGTAATTTTTCATCCATAATTATTAGATGAAGGAGATTACCAATTCCCCATGGTTATACATTTTTTAGACAGAGAATGGATCCACATTGGTGATGTTGTGGATCAAGGATTCCTAATATCATCTACCAAATGAATCATTATAGTTTCATATTGTGCTTACTAATTATTCTATGAAACCTAGAACTTACTATCTGGAACTAGTAAAAAGAAAATATAATGGTTTCCACAAGTTACAAGTCCTCAGAGTTGAAGGATAAGAGTCTCACATTTGGTTCCCTTTTTTTTGGATGTTTTCATCACAACCTTCCATTGCATGTGTGATGACCTATATTCTCACATTCCAAATATAGGTGGCCTTGTCTCACATGGTTGGTGATGTTGGATCCTTGATAAAAATATGATGATAGGATTTTTTTCCTCCTTCCATTTGTTCCTCAATGGATCTCATAGCCTAATCTAGGTTTCCCTAATATATTTGTTTTTCATTCGTAAAAATCATTCTAAGTTACATCTCAAGAAGAAAATCTCTAATTACATTGGTATATCTTGATATGGTAAAAATAATAAATTATAGTAGATAGTATCATTGAATATTTATTGGAACATTTGGATATTGGGAGTGTTAGTCATCTATAAATACATCCCCTTTTGGGTTCTAAGACATCCCATGTGTGAGGTAGCATGGGTGTGGAACCTGATGATTCATGTGTCGACCATGGAGTTTTTTATTCCAAGGGTAAAAATTTTATGGGGATTTTAAACAATGTCATCCAATGTTTTTTTATAAGGTAATGATTTTGGGTGAACAATGGGTTTATGTCCACTGGGTACATGTTTGTCATATATTTTAGTGTCTTGTTGTCACGGTTTTCAGTTTGATTATGTGGGGAAGATGATTACATAATAGTATTTTGATATCAATGAGAGAGTTTTCCCCCACAGGGGATACTGATAACAGTTTTGTTGTTAGTTTTTTGGGGAATATGATCAAATTTTTGGATTTGATGGTTGTCATAGGAAGTGTTCCCCGATGGGGGGAGAAGATCCCACATAGGGATTTGATGGTGTTAAGAGGATGTGTACCACCATTGGTGGAGATTATCACATATAGAGATTTGATGGTGTTGAGAAAATTTTTCCCCCATGTTTGGAGATGATCAGAGTAACGATATGGTTTGATTATTCGGAGTTGGAATTGAACCTTATGAATGTAGAACATGTTTGATGGAATTTTGGGAACAAACATCATGGAGTTGTCCTATATACCCATTTGAGAAATAGGGAACAAAACCCATATAGTTCAATGTTGTAGTTTAAGGTTATGTGATAGTACGAACCCATGCAGTTTAGCATCGTGTAGAAAGGACTCTTGTGTCCTTGAAGGAGTATCAACGAGGGATAGTATGGAGCATACACATGGAAACTTCCCAGAATGGGAGTCACATTTAATGTTGTTGAAGTTTGTTATGGGGGAATATTCATGGGTGATTCATAGTATTTGTGTAACATTTGATGGTTTGGGGTAGGGAATCATCCCATATGTTTCATGATTAGGTGTTCATGTGATTGTTAAATAGTGTAATACTACTATTTAATTTCATATGTTTAGGGTATTGTTGGGTAGTTTTACATCATACAACTAGGACATCAAGATATTCAGTTTTATGTTATTCATATCAGATGTTGAAAATATCTATATCAATGGAGAAAAATTCGATGTAAAATAGTAATATATTGTTTAGGTCCTCCCTATAAGAAATGATTGGATGTTTCCATAGAAGATTATTCCTTTAGGTATTATGATTCTAATACTCTTGTGGATATGGGTGGGGCATGGTATAAAAACCATTATGAAGGACTTTCAGTCCAGATTCCTAACATGAGGTTGAATATGTTGAGAATAAAGATGAATTAGGTTTTCAATTCTTCTTATAAAAAGGAGGAGAAATTATACATACCATGCTTGAAAAAAAAGCGATGGACACAGGGGTTGATGATACCAGTCATGCAATTTATTGAGGTTTATATGAATCATGTTAAATTGGTTTAGGGTATTTAATCACTCTAGATTCATGTTAGTGTATTTGGTTGATAGTGGTGAAGGGTTAGAGTTACATTGGTTTTTTCAAACATAGCTAAAGTTGTGCATGAAAATGGGGTTATGAGAGCCATGAGAAACATCATAAGGACACTTCATAAATCCAAAAGGCACAAACATGAAACCATTAAAAGGATTAAAACAGTATAGTGTTGTGAAACTATAGATTATCTTTTGAAAACCAAGATATAAATATATGACTTTGTGGGATGAAATCACAAACACCAGACAAGACACGCTGGGGAACATGGGAGGTCAATCATTTAGCTTCTATATCATTTTGAATGCATATATTTTTGGAGTTTCATAATGTCATGGAAGAGGGGTTTGTTTGTGCGATAGTCGATTCTTTGTATTCTAGACAGTCATCACAAAAGTTGGCGGGGTCTATTTATTTCTGATATGGGTGGAAATATGTTGAAAAGGCAAACTTGGTTATAAAACTAGGTTTCTTTCTTCCTATGCCTTTGATGGTGGATTTCGACTATGTATGTGGAAAATTTAATGTTACTTTTCATGCAAAGAAAACATTATGTACCATTAACAGTATTGTGTGAAAAAATATATTTTAGTGAAAATGTTTCTCTTCCAATTTTTATGGATCATGGAGCACCATGTAACATTGATCATCAACATCACCTAATTCATGAAAGTGAGTTTTTAAGGGATATTAAGGCTGTGAGAACGAGACTACAATCACATACCCCGGTTATCTTGGTTCTTGAATGGAAATTTGGTTTCATTTAGACATTTTTTATGGAAACCTAACCGTTTATGGATAGAGTCATTTTATTTTTCCAATAAATACTTTTTATATTACTTATAAAATGTCAATTCCTAGCAGGAACCATGACCATCTACCCATTGAATGTCAACAACATTCATATTATATCATTCAGGGTGATATCCTTACCATATGGGGGAAAATTATAATATAGTATAATTATATTTTAACACTTATAAAAAATAATTCATGAAATTTACCATGGTCTCAACTTCAATGAATATATTTTGAGTCACTCCTAGAACACTTCTGATTCTAAGACAACAAAAATCCCCAAATAAATTCACTGAGGGGATGACTAATTTAAATTATTTCAACCAAAAACACTAAATATATAAGCATGGGATATAACATTATCTAAATTATTATTAATAATGAAATTCATTATCATGGTATACCCTCTATCCATGTTAATCCAAATCCACATCATTCTTAAGAAATTCCACTAAGATCCATTGTATATTGCATCCAATATTTTATCCATGATATGACCAAAGACAAGTCAATAACCATTTTAATCAACTATAAGGGGGATTTAAAGATAAATGGGAAATCAAATGATGTCATGTGTTAAAAAATACAACGAGGACCATCCAATGAGACTATAAAAAAGACCATCAAACACAAGATGATGAAAGAGGCCATAATCTATGAAGAACAAAGGATCCAACCTTGATTTTCAATCTGTTTACATCTAGATACACATAATATCAACATAGACACTTAGAGGGAGTATAATATGAGTCCAAATACAATTTGTGCACCAAAAAATGATCCAAAAAAAGAGAGGGCTTCAGTGTCCCAGAGGATCAAAATTCCCATAGAAAAACCTTGGTTGGAACACCCAACTAGCTCACAGGTCGGGGTCCATTGGCTTCCGGGTTTCCTAACATCAACCCAGTAAAGGATTACAAGATGGATGGTGATACATTTCTGGTTGAAAACATTATTCCTACCTCATGTGTAAGTATTTCATTCATTCTTGGATTATGGATTATCCCCAGCCAATTAGTTAGCCGACGGGGGATACCAATGATACATTAGTAACTTGGACAACCTAGTGTTCCCCATTTAAAACCAATCCTTGAGTCTCCCTCTAATATTTCATTCAACATAAAAAATCAGTAATATGTTCAAAAATGAAAAATATTTTTTCGAGGCCATGTTTTTTGAGAAATGCATCCCCATGAAAAATCAACTTCCCTCTAAAATATGCAATATAATGACAAGGATGTCTAATAGATCCCAATCATATCAGTTCTAATCCTTGAGAATATGTAGTTTTATATGAATCATGTCTTTTGATATGTAATTATTTTAATTTAAAAGGAGTGTTTTTGTTTATATTCAAAGTACAATAAGTCACCTCAAGGTTTTTCTCACTCTGGATCACCCGTCACACTCTTCCATCATTAATCAAGGAACAACATCATAAGTAGATCCAAAAGATCATTATAAATTAAACATCAAGATCATTATCACCCAAAATTTACAACTTGACACACCATGGTGTCTTAATCTGATTCATCTTTTTTAATCAAGTTTCTCCAAACCTATTTAATTTCGATACAGAATAATATTCATGTACACCAAGGACACAAACCATATGGTTTGATTTTATCATATCCATAATTGGTCGTAAAAATCCAGTAGATATTCGAAAAAGGTTTCTAATGAGTAATTTATTGACTGAATATGTTCTAATAAGGTACTCTAAAACATTCACAAAAAAAATAACAAAATCATCACCATTCTCTTCATCATTACCCAAGTGCATCACATCGTTGTCTCATATGACCCTCTCTTAGATGTAGATACACATATGTGTCTGAAAATATTAATTTCATAAAACTTATATGTCAAACAAAAAACAAATAGTTGATAACTAAGAATATTAGTCCTCTATTCTAGGAAAAAATACCCACAAGTATAATATATTTCACGTGAAACCAACATACCAAATATGGTGCATGTAATTCCTCATTACAATATGGCCAAGTATCAAATCCATGTGAAATCCCAAACCATTAAATCAATGTGTTTCAATTGATACGAAATCATATAAAACCACAACATTTAAAATCATGTACATAAATCCCATGCATTGGTAACAACGAATTCCCTCAATAAATGTGTTCACAGTGAAATAGATTGAGTTTTATCACATGTTCTTAAACATTACTATGTCACATGTAAACCAACTCCAAAAATATGAAAAAAAGTAGTAATACAATGTTTTAACACCTCAAACCAAATCATTGGCTCCAATATGGGATAACAAATGACCTCAGGTGTGACTTCCCATATATTGGAGGATAGTTTTTAGTTGTGAGGGTATCAGATGGAATCATGGGGAGACTATACCCTTCATCATAGTGCATAATAACAAATAAGATACCATACATGTTTATGGTACATGATAAGATCACATATAAACAATAACATGAAATGTATATTAATGAAATGAAAAATCATGTTGAATCAATAGTCAAATAAGATTCTATAGATGATCACCCACTGGGGTGATCACATATACTAATAATATAGGGAATAAATGTAAAAGGATGATCTGAAACCAACTCCAACCTATACCTCCTCCCAATCTCCAGACTCACAACATTTTATCCCACTAGATGAACATAATCGAGCCTCATCCCATCAAGTACCAACAATAAGAGAGTTTTTCTCGGGTACCTAGGTTCCATAGCCACCAATGCTGGGTGTGAGTAAAACTCATTAGGACACCCCCAACATCGTTCTGTACAAGAAAAAAATTGAATTGAATGTTCATGTGATAGGCATAATAAAATATAAAAAAATAATATGTGAACATTAAAATTATTGAAAATAATAGCCAATCAAAAATCATTCAATGTTTAAATATTTATCAAAGGATTGTGTAGTCATTGAGTCACTACAAACCATGGTCATGCATACTTTGGCTCTATACTAGAATGAATGACCATCATCCATGTTTGACATTTCACCCACAAAGGGACATCCCAAACCCATGTCTAATAAATCCCTTCTAAAGGGACTCTTCAATGCATATCGACCACTCATCTCCCTATCGAGGGATATCTTTCATATGGAAAAAATGTATGCTCATATTTAGAACGACAAAGAAGCAACATAAGAAATATATAGATATAAGATAACATATCAAACATCACTTCATATCCATACATAAGATTACATACCAAACATCACATAATATCTAGAAATATTCATAGCTATCACAAATCCACATGTGAGAAAACATCATGCATAATTCCACAGGGATATACACAAACACACCTCACGTAATAAAAAATTTAACATAGGTTTCATGAATATACAAAGCCACATGTGATCAAATATTATCATATGTCAAACAAATACACGTTCACACACATGTTATAGAATATCAAATAGATATATCACGGGAAATTTCAATTTCATAAGGCATGTTAATTTAAAATGTTATGAAATGGAATTAATTAACAAATTAGGAATGGAACTAGATCTCATATTTTAATTGATCAGAACAGTCGATTAAAATTTATTATCAGATGTTCCTTTTTGTTTTCAAATCATTTCATGAATCTCAATGTAAACATCCCAAGACTGTTTTCACCACATACTATATGACAATAAATTAAACATAAACTTTAGGTTCTTGTACATAGAGCTACCTATATAAAATAGAGCTATATATCGTTTAAGAAACTTCCATATTATTTGTTAAACACATCAATATCCATTTGGCCTCTATCAACCATCATGAGGATCTACTCATACAAAATGATTCTGAATTAATTAATTATATAAAAATAATAATTAATTAATCATATATAATAAACATACAACCAATGGAAATGGGTATACATGCTGAAGAATATATAATATATCACTGTAATTCTAGAACCATGACCAACTACCTGTGGAACATTTTTAATGATCATCTATTGTCATTCTTGAAAAAAATACCTATAATGTGGTGAAAAAATGATCATTTAATACAACTAAATTTTTAGCCTTAGAAAAAAATCAACCAAGATATGTATCTTAGCTGCAACATCATCCAATGGAGTTTATGACCCTCTTGGAAAAGAATCGATTATATTTTATGAAAAATATCCAAAACAATTCCATGATACGATGGTCAAAATAGCTAATTTCAACCAAAAACCATATAATTAATAACCAAGGGACATTAAATCATCAAAATACCCATCATTTATAAATATTCATATTCGTGGGATATTTTCATGATTTGTTGACCCAAAACCCCATCACAGTTGGACAATTTCACCCTGACCTAATGGAATTTTCATCCAATTATCAGTCTGAAATATAGTCAAAGATGAAACAATGACCAAGGTAATCACGAAGAATGGTTATTCCAAAAGAAACTCTATATCAAAGGATTCCAATAGATAGAAAAAACATGAGGATAATCAAAAATGGAAAAACAGTGTTCTGAATGACAACATTAAGAAGGGTTCCATAATCAATAAATATCAGAGGATCCCATCTAGATTCACCATAGTTTTACACTGTGGTCCAGTATAGATAAGAGGATACACATGGATGGAGGATGAAGGAGTCCATAGATGAATTGAACTCCAGAAACAATGAAAATCAAAATAAAAATGAGAGGGCCTTATTGGATAAAGGAATAAAAGGACCTTATTGCAAATTTGTTCATTACACCACACCATATCGCCAATTGGGGTCCTCCATATTTTAGTTGTAATGCCAAACACCTAATGCAGGCTCGCCAGTTGGAAAATGATACATGCTAGTTAACATACATTCTTTTAGCCTCACCAGAAAGCTCGGATAGGATCTCCGGATAATTTGTATAGGATCATTTTTTTCTGACTATGTCCTACTGAGAAGGGTGGCTTCTTCCCACCCCAATAGCTATTCGATGTTGCGACTACATCACGGATGACCTAGCCTTCTTTCCTAAAAATATATCTTGATCCTCAAGTTTCCATATGAGAATCCATTAACGTTCAAAAACATATCATTAATTTTTTTAGAATAGTCTAGATATTAGTTTGAAACCAATTTCTACAAAAAAATATACGCACAAAATGGAATTTTAAATTGTCATTTGAAAACACAACCTATAATGACGAGGGTCGTTATAGTGATGTTTGATCGTACATATGCATGTATGATGACTCTATTTTTTAGGATTATAATGGAATGTAGATAGATGGTATATTATATTAATAGAATCATAATTATGTCATTAATATTATATATATATATATTAAATCCATTATAAGTATTATCAATAATTACCAATGACTAGAGATGAAATTTTCAAGTTTAGTAGATGGTAGCCTGCACATATGTACAAATGATAGTTTTGTTTCGCCTGAATGGCCCGAAGGCCTTCATTTTTTATTTATTTTTGATAACCCCTCTTTCAAGGGATGATAGGGAACCCTTAAAAGGCTCATAGGCTCAGAGATTACATGGCCTGTAGGCTTAAGAGATTACATGTCCCGAAGGTCTTAAGGGAATTCAACCAGACTATCTACAAGGAACTGCCCCTCCCCAGCATTTGCATCTTGATAGTAGATCTCCACCTTTGCATGACCGTCTGGCTAGGCTTCCCGTGCAAGCACAGGCTGGTACCGATGGCATTTCCATACCCTCTCATTCTGACAATCCATTTGGCTCTGCTCTGGTGAGTGCACCTGCTCTGAATCCTCTTCTGGGGCTGCTCCTTTTTTGTAGTGTGTCTGGGCCTGCATTCATGTGGCCCGAAGGCCTTGGGGTGGCCCTAAGGCCTTAAGGTGGCCCGAAGGCCTTGAGAATCAACTGGCCCGAAGGCCTTGGGTGGCCCGAAAGTCTTGCAGGACCCGAGAACCAAACCAGTGGCCCGAAGGCCCAGATGGATGAATAGTTCCGGCTGCTACAGTACCGAACAGTGCCTGCTACAGTGCCTGCTATAGTACTGCTACAGTGCCTGCTACAGTACTGCTACAGTACTGCTACAGTACCCGGAAATATGCCTCCACCAGGATTTGATCCTGGGTCTCTTGGATGCACCTAGCGAGTCCTCACCAACTGGGCTGAGGCTCTTGTGCATAGTTTTGTTTCTCATTTGATGACAATGAGATGAATATTATTATTATGATGATATAATAACATATTTTTATATGGGATATAATGATTTTTTTTATATTTTATAAGATATAATTGAATACAATGAGTTAATATAATAAGAAAAATAAAAATTATTAGCTAAGAAGATTATCTCCTCTTTGAATAAAATCCATCAGATCTCTACATAAGGACTAAAGGGACTATCTTGAAAAAATAAAATAATAACTAAATTGTAGATAATGAAGTTGAAAATATTTTTTGATAGTTTTAATTCATGGTAAGTGGATGGAGAAGTGTGAGGAAGAGAGGGGAGGTTGTGTCCTTATATAAGAGAGGAGACAGGCACCTGACGAATTACTTAAACTAATAAATGAATATAATGTATTTTTCATGTTAAGGTTGAAAAAATAAATATATTTTGAATATATTGTTAATATATGTAAAAATAATTTCATAAAATAATATTTATATAGGTTTAGGTGATGTTTTAACCATTTTCTCAGATTTTTAGGATCATATTAACCCTTTTGATGATTACCATACTAGAGAACATTTTTACAATTTAATGGTTAATAAATTTAATATTAAATTAATAGTGACCGTATGTAAAAAATTATTAATATTATCAAACATATCCCATTCACTTGTCCAATGAAAATATTTTTATTAATAATAAATAATTTAATAAAATATAAATTAATATAAAATATCATTAAATATATTTTATGGACAATTTACAAAAGATGAATTTAAAAATGTAAATTCCAAAACAAATAGTTAAAATATAAAATTTTATGACACAAATAATACATTAACATTACCTAAAACTGTCATGGTATAACATAACTCACCAATAATACATTACTCTGTATGTTTTCAAAAATCATTTACTAGATTTTCTATGGATTTCACAAGCACATTTTTTGTGTTTTGTAAGCATTAACAATGATTATTTTATCAATAAAAATTAAACATATATTTAAATAATAAAAAATAATAAATTTTAATAAATAAACCATTATAATTATTAATTTCATTTTGAATCCTTTAAAAATATATTATAGATATTAAAATCATTAAAGTAACATATTGGAATTATTCATTACTTAAAATAATATAAAAAATTTTATTAAAAAAATGAAACTAAAATTACATATGTATGATTAATTTAATGGTGTTTTAAAATTAATATCATCCAATAAACTATATTAATTTATTTGTATGATTTTAAATCCTTATTTAATATTTTTTACCACATTCTTCCCATTTAAACCATACCATGGTGAAAACATTTTTACCAAGGTTAATCTTCATTATGATAAAAAATAAACTCTACTTATTTATCAAATTTTGTAATCATGATTCTATATATTGAACCCACATTATATAATTAAATTCCAATAATTGTTATAATTTTATTTTAATATAATTATATATAACCCAATGGAAATAGTTTTCCATAAAAATATATCTTCAAGTACAATAAAATTATACCATAATTAAGAAGTATTTCAATTATATTAAAGTTAATTTTACTTATTTAAATCTAAAGGAACTATTAAATTTTAAAATCATTTTATAAAAAAATATTATTTTTTCAATACTTAAATAAAATAACAGTTTCTTATAAAATTGGTATTTTATAAACTATTCATAGAAAAATAATTCCTTTCAGAGAAATTTAAAAATTTCATCATGATATAAATTTGATTTTATGATTTAAAAAATGATATAATTTTATTAATAATAAAATATATAAATGTATTTTAAATTAATTAAAATATTTTTGCACAAAATATATATTTTTTAAGAAAACAAAATTGTGAATCATAAAATAGATTCAGTAAAAAATTGTTGTCTTATTTCCTAGCAATTAATAAATATATTTCTATTGATTAGGATACATATATATATATCATAATTTTTTTTATCTAATTCATAACCACCAATTCAATGGCTAGGGTATAAAAATCATATTTAGAAAATATATTTCATGGTTCATTTATACCTAATAATTCATTTCGTATATACAACCAGCCATTGTATTATTTTAAGATCTAAGATATTACATGTCATCCTATATGTTTCCTCCATCTTGGTTCTGAATAACTAATGGTTATGTTGTCTTCCATGAATGTTATAAGAGTTTAAACATTAAATTAAAAAACTTACATCACTGACCAACTCATTTCGTTAGTTCATAAGGAAAAAATGCATCCTAAAGGGGGTATTGTGACCATTGATAAGGGAGCCCTGGGAATCTCATTATTTTCCAATTTTTTAATTAAGGAACAGTTGGGTCCTATTTATTGTTAAATATCTGAACCTGTTCACTTAGTTGGGAGGGGAATTTAGTGAACACTAGTGGAATAAAATGATAAAGGGAGTGAATTAATTATCCATTTTGGTCAAACATATTTAACAAATCTTATAGTTCCATGCCCTATGAGAATAGTCTTGGGAACATGTTCATATGTGAATTGGAAAACCATTTATCTTCTTCCTAGGATCACGTACACTCTTGATCCTTTTCATATTTTTACAAAAGGGGAACTAATAGAGATCTCTACATCAACACTCACTAGATAATTTCTTCTTTAAAATATTAAATATTAAATATTTCGAGAAAATAAATGTGGTAAAAAAATTACAAATTGTAATATTGAGGGTATTATCCACTCATTGAGATGAATAGATCCAACAAAATGTTTTCTATAGGTCACCTATAAGGGAAAATTTGTAGTTTTACCTTTGTTGATGTAACATTATATTACCTTCATCAGGAATGTTTTTATTTTTATATTTTATCTTCTAGTATTAAAATCCTTATCTATGTTTTTTGGGTTTACTACTGGTTGCAGAATAGGTACACATCATGTACTGGTTTCTAGATTCATATCATGAATGGGTGAGAAGGTACACATCGTGTTGGGGACATATGTAGTATTTTTTACCCGATGTAACGGGGTTTTCAGTGAAACTTATCCAGTGTGGAATACACGTCTTGACCTAGGGGTACACGTTATGGCCTAGCCCACCATAAGGATTAAGTCAATTTTATTTTTCTATTTCTCTCATTCATTTTCCTACCAATCCTCTTGGATGTCAAACCTAAATTCTCCTAGGCATTTTTCAAAGTCGTATCACCTTTTAGATCAATTCGATCGGCTCTGATTCATCGTTTCCTCTATAGTGAGTCAGTTCAATTAATTTCTATCATTAATTCTTTCTTATGATTGATAGTGATAGAACCATGGCCTCCCGTTATTGAATCCACTAACCCATGATGGGTGTCTCTTGTTTTCCTAATCTAGATCCACTATGAGATCTTGTCTCGAAGGCCATTCCATGTATAGTTGTTGTGTAGTGTATGTTTGTTCTTAAGGTACGTGGGCTATCTTCTATCCTCCAACACCTTGTATTCTATTTTGAATCAATCCATTGAAGAGAATTTTTTATTCTACAGCCTTTGTTTACAACATTGATTTGTTTCATTGCATTTGAATTTTGGTGTGGGAATGTGAATCCCAAAATTTTATATAGATGGTTTTGTCTCTAGACTATGATAATAAAACTTATTGTTTTTCTTTGAAAATTTCTTTATAAATTCATTTATGAAATTGTGATGGTTTTTTGAGCATTAAAAAATGGGTTTGACTGAAAAAGGTTTTTCCTTGGATTTTGATTAATGGATTAAAATGGTATATAATGTTTTTATGACATTGAAATGGGTTTGTGAAAAAAGAACATGGGTTACCATGTGTACTTACCTGGAGGGATTAGATTAAGGCCGTCATCCATTACTTTGTAATTCTCAAGGAGGTATGTCTTGGGTCATTCTTCTGTTTCCTTGTCCTATTGATCTAGGGTGCCGATATTGACATTTTGGGGGGGTTTAATAATGGGGTATTCCTCTGCATACTTGGCCTAAATTTAAAGATTAGTTTTTTTGAACTTGATTATTATTGTATAAGTAGTATTCTTCTTATACCTTTGGAATTCATTTATCTGTAATACTTGAGTTAGACTCCACCATCATTTAAAGGAAAAAATGGACATCAGGAGTTGGAGGATTGGATTGATATGATCGATCAAATTATTTCCTTCCTAGAGACATTTTAGAATATCTGGGTGAAGTGTGAAAAATTAAGAATTGAGCATTCCAACAATCATTGGTGGGACTCTATGGTCAAGGTATAAAGACATGTGGTCTTAGATTGGAAGGTTTTGAAAACCATGTTCTTTCAGTAGTTTTGTAACATATCTCTAATATTGTAAAAATTTCTACAGTTCATACCATTTTAGTAGGGAGAGTGTTTGTTGTCAGGATACACCAACCGGTTTTCTGAGCTTGCCCATATTTCACTGGACGTATAAATGAATGACCAAATCAAGACGCATAAGCACCTACAAAGTTTGCAATAAAAAAATTAGATTATATGTGTTCATGTTGATGATTTATACCTATGCAGAGATAATGGATGGAGATATTAAGGTAGATATGGACATGGAAAGAAATATTGGTATTTCCACCTCTTCTCTTTTATATGGTGTCAAATTTAGTGGTGTGTATTAGAAGAATAAAATGTTTAAGGAACATAACATATGTGGGGTAGGTGGGTCTCAATAGAGATCCTCCTCTACCCCATACATTGCAGCTGGCAGTGTGCCTCTGATATGGTATCTCTACAGCAAGGGAGGTCACAAAAGATGTTCTTGTCCTATTCCCACAAAGACATGCAACATTTTTAAACCTATTCATCAGTTTCAGTGTTTCTATCACGCTTTTAATACACCACATTATGGTCAGGGTTCATCAGCTCCCAATACTACTACGGTGAAGTTAGAAGCTTCAAAGGCTACATGGCTGTAGCCCTAACCATTAGGATTGACTCATTTACATGAAGTATATGAGTTCCCAATGGATGTTGATGAAGGTATGACAATTGTGAGATGTATCCTCATTATTTTTTCTTCATCAGATACTGCATTGTTTCAAACTGGAACCTCCCACTCATTTATATCTGCATTTTTTAATAGGATTAAACTTTTAATGGGAGTTATTCACATTACAGTGGATTTAGAAACACCTATTAGCATGATTAATGAGCAGGTGTTCTGGTATCCTTTTTGAATTTAGGATAGCCAAGACTGTGATGGTCTAGGATTTTCTAGTTCAGGATTTGAATGTGGTTAATGTCATCATCAGTATGCATTGGCTCACCCCCCTTCAAGATAAGTATTATTGTTATCATCAGAATGTTTTGTATCTTGCTGTCAATGACAGATCTCATGTATTTTAGGGAATGTCGTACCTGAGGTTAGATTCTGTTGGACTGACCCCCCTAGATCTCAAGAGATTGTCGGTTTCTATTACATTTGATCCCAAACGTTTCTTCTCTTGAAGGTCTTCCAATTGTTGTCTGATACATTCTTGATGTCTTCCAAGATGACTTCTCCGAAATTCCTTCTGAGAGGGAGGTAGAGAGTATGATTGACCTGGTTCCAGGAACACAAACGATATAAATGATATCTTATCGTATAGGACTATTAGTTTTTAAATAACTAATGATTCAGTTGGACTACCTATTGGATAATGTTTTCATTTCCCCTAGAGTTTCTCCTTGGGAATCGACTATTCTATTTTCCAAGAAAGGGGATGGTTCACATTTGTTGTGTGTGAAAAAACATAATTTTAATCGAGTAATAGTTAAGAATAGATAACCTTTTCCTAATGTGGATGATTTTTTTGATCAGTTATATGGGTAAATGTGGTTTTCATAGATTTATCTCAATTCATGTTATCATTATCTCAGAGTTTGGGAGTCTGATATACCAATGACGACCGTTAGGAGAAGGTATCACGATTATGAATAAGTCATGATGCCTTTCGATCTAAATAAAACTTCTTCAGTTTCAATGGACTTGATGAATTTTATATTCCACCAATATATTGAAACTTTTGTTGGAGTAGTCTGCGAAGATATTATGGTTCATTAAAAATATGATCATGAGCATGAGCACCACCTGAGTTTGGTTCTAAAAGTTTTGAGAAGTCACCATATTTGAGTTAAGATTTCAAAATGTAGTTTCTGGATTTGAGACGTGATGTTATTGGGACAAAAAATTTGAAATATTGTCTTATTAGTTGATCAAGATAATGTAAAAGATGTTTTATCATAGAAAAAACCATGGAATTCAATTGAAATATGAATCTTCCTTGGTCTTACAATATGCTATCGATGGTTCATTATGGATTTATCTAAGATTGAATGACCTTTTACTTATATTACCATGAAATTGGAGAAATTATCATGGTATGTGAAGAATCAGTCCCCTTTTGATGAACTAAAAGGACATATGACATCCGAACCTATTCTAACCTTACCTGATAGTGGTAAGGGGTATGTGGTGTTCTATGATACATCTGGTGCTGGTTTGGGATATGCTATTATGGAGGATGATCACAAGGTATCTTATGGCTCCACTTAGATTTTACCACATGAGAAGTACTACCCAACTCATTATTTAGAGCTTTCTATGGTGATGCATGCAGTTAACTACTGGAGGCACTATCTCATTAGGGATAAGTTCAATATTTTATCTAATCATAAGAGACTGAACTATATATTTTAAATCAAGGAATTGAATCTTAGGCATAGGTGAGGGATGTAATACCTTTATAAAATTGACTTTGAAATTGCTTACAGCACTAGGAAAGGGAATGTTGATGCAGAAACATTATGATGGAAGGTACTATCACCGACTATTCTGGAATCGAAGGAAGAGTTGAATCTACTAAGGATTCTCACTCAGTTGCACTTGGAATCATAGGAGGTTGTTTCAGGGATGGTTCTGAATAGTGTTTAGTTATCCTCATTTCTCTAGGAACATTTCTTGAATGGTAATTAGAATGATGATGAGTTTTAGAAGAATAAGGAAAACCTTTATGGTCGGGAGACCTTTACCGGTTGGTCTCTTTCCTCAGATGGAATACTTCACATCCAAAATTGTGTTGTCATACCAACATCAGTAGGAAGTTTGGTTTTGTTTTATTGTTATATCTCTTCATGGGTCATTCATCCAGGTGCTATGAATATGTAATAAGACATGACAAGAAGATCCTGGTGGTTAGGTATAGAGAGTGAAATAGTATATTATGTGTCCCACTATTACACCTACAATAGGATAATGGCAGAATACTTGAGGCCATCTAGTTTTTTTCAACCACTCCTGGTTCCAATTTGGAAGTGGGATGAGGTGTCAATGGGTTTTTTGATGGATTTATAAGGACAAACCAAGGAAAAAATTCTATCTTGGGGGGTTTTGATCAGTTTATGACATTTTCTCATTTCATTCCAATCAACGACACCACTAATGTTGAAGATCGGTGTCAGATGTATGAGAATAAGATTGTGGGTTTACATGGGATTCATCCTTCCGTTGATTGGAATAGGGATCCTATGATTACCTCGAGGATCAGGAGGAGTCTTCAAGAGGCAATGGGGAATCAAAACATGTTGAGAACATCTTACTATCAACATATAAATGGATTAATAAAGCATTTGATTATGATCCTAGAGGATAAGCTTCAAGCTTGCATTTGGATTTTAGTGGATCACATGATATCCATCTTGGACTAGGTTATTTTATTTACATATACCATTATCAGTCGTCGATCATAATAGAACCCTTCAAATCATTCGATGGTTTCCCATGTATGTCACCATATTGATGTGATGAGGTGGGGGAAATTTATTTAGTTATTCCAAGTATGGATGAGGAGACATTAGAAAATATTTACGATGTGGATTGATGTTTTGTAATAGCTCAGAGTTTACAGAAATCATATTCAGTTAATTGGAATCACCATTTAGTGTTTTTATGTGATTGGGGTTTCATGAATCTTTCTCCTTGGTTGGGTCATCGTTGATGTGGAAAATAGGGAAAGTTGGCACTAAGATATTTTGGATTGTTTGATATCACTAAACATCATGGGATATTTAATTATCTGTTGGAAATGGAAGTTCAGTTGAAAAAAATTCGTGATTTTTTCATCATATCCTAGCTCAGGAAGTCTCACCGTGATCCCGCTCACATTATCAGTTGGGATTAAATTGTGTTATATCTAAATTATTCTATTTTTGAGAATCCATTTGATATTGTTGAATATATTTAATGGTATTATGTTATAAGTTAATTCTATTGGTTTTAGTTCTATGAAAACAAGGATCATACTCTAATGAGTATTGGGAACAAGATTCATTAATGAGGTATTAGTGGACTCATCTCTTTACATATGTTATATTATCCACATGACTTCCTGGGGATGGAATGTCATTAAGGTGGGGATTTTGTAACATATGATTACCTTGATCGAGTATGTTTTACATTTTATAAGTTCACTTATGGTTTTAAAAATACATAGATTTGATTTTTTGGGTTTACTGTAGGTTATAGAATAGCTACACCTCGTTTATCGGTGGTACATGTCATGTACTAGTTGCTGGATTCTTGTCGTGAATGTAGGATCATTATCTGAGCAAGTAATAAGTAGGTACACATCGTTTACCTATGGTACATGTTGTATAAAGGTTAAATAGTTTCTTTAGCCCAAGGTGATGGGTTTTTCAGCATAACATATCAATCATGGACTACACGTCGTGACCAAGTGTTACATGATAAGACATGGACCATACCCAAGTTTAATTTGCATGTTTTTGTATTTCATTGAGCCTTTTTTATCAAAAAAAATTTGGTTCTAAACCCTAAACAAATCCTAACCAGTTTTTAGAGTGTCTAACCTTATAGATCAATCTGATCAGCTCTACTGCATCATTGATTCTATGGTCCATCTCTCTAGGTATATGTTCTCTCTGATTATTCCTTACAGTTGATCATGATAGCACCCTCACATTGCGTTATCAGATCCATTGATCAATGTTATATGTTTCATGTAGTCCTCATCTAGATATATTGTGAAATATTATCTCAAAGTCTATCTGTGGCTATTTGTTATGCAGTGGATCTTTGTTCTTGAGATATACTAGCTTTCTTTTATCCTCCACCCCCTGTCTTTAATTTTGAATCAATACTTTGAGAAGCAGGTTTTATTCAATGGCCTTTTTTGATAGTGTTGTTGGGTTTCACTGCATTCGGATTCATTTGTGGGCATGTGAGACCCGATATTTTAGGTAAGTGGCTCCATCTATAGCCTATGATTATGAACCTTCTTTTTTTTTTCTTGAGAAATTTCGTTATAAATTTATTTATCAAATTGGCATGATTGTTGTGTTCTTTGAAAAAAGGATTTGAATGGAAAATTATTTTCCCTATATTTTGATAATTCGATTATAAATGGTTTTCATTAATTTTCAGGACATTTAAATGGGTTTGTGAAAAAGAGAACATGGGTTACCTTAGCTACTAAAGTGGATGTTTTAGCTTAAGGCCATCATTAATTACATTATAATTATCAAGGAGGATTTCCTTGGGGATTTCCTCAATTTCCTACACTCTTTGTTCTAAGGGACTGATAGTGATGTTTTCTGGGGGTTTAATCATTGGGAATTCTTCAACTTCCTAGGCATGTGTTAAAGGATCAATTTTTGTGTGATTGATTATTTTGGAATGAATAGTCTACTACATAGACCTGTGGTATTCATTAGTGTGTGCTACCGGTACTTCTATTTTTTATTTCTTGGATTGTTGAGTTTTCCCTGATGTGCAGGATTATTCTTGTTGAAACATTCTATGTAAAATATGCATTCAAACTATTATACCTACTTTTTTTAGAAACATGGATAATGGAATTGTTTTACTTTTATTCTATAGAACTACATTAATGCTTATCATGCCATGTATTATATATAAAATGAGAATAAGGGAATTTTTATATAGAGACATGCTATGGAACTTCTGGGTGGGATCCTACTCAGCCAATTACCTCACACCATACCCACTATTTTGGTGGTGTGTACAACTTTGTTTGTCTTCATGTTTAGGGAATGGAAAGGTTCCATAGTGATGTGGTGAGGTTAATTTCAGTTGGTATGGTTAGTTGGTGGTGAGATGGTTGGAGTTCATCGATTACATCGTTGGAGTAGCTATTTGGTTTTGATTCCATTGGAGTCAGACTTGTATATTGTAGTTTTTAACTACTGTTTTAGTTGTCAAGTTTTTGATGTTTTCCATTACATTAATGGAACATATATTTTTTATTCTTCTATTATTTCTTAATTTCACAATATATATTCTATGTGGTTGTTCAGGTTGGGAAAAATCATTCCCTCAGTTTTTTCATTCCTTGACCGGCTGCTTATTTCCAGTCCATGGGGATTAGGACCGCCCTTCAGGTATGTGAAGAATCAGTTCAAGTGATGAGTTTCAAGTAAATATGGGTCGGTTCGTTAAAGTGGAAGTCCTAAGTCTATGAAATATCAAAATTGAGTTATGTATCAATATTAAAAAACATGTTTCACTACATCATATCACATTTAAATCCTTTCATATCCAAAAGGAAAATAATTTTGACAACTAAATAAGAAATATCAAAAAACATCCTGATGTAGAAAACTAACCACTTACACACATAATTCCATTGTCCTCAGAGGTCTAACCCTAATATTGATCAGTAAAATACTTTATAGGAAATGAAATCACATCCCATAAACATAGAATATCATTTCAAAATAATATTGAAGGAACAAATTTGATAGAATCATGAAACCAATCAATGTGATAACATCCGACCTTCATCATGGAGAACTGTTTCTCATCAAACGTTTTCCCCACCACATGAGATCAAATGAGTCCATGAACCAACAATATCCATATCAAAATAGTTTTTTAAAATGGTTATCTCTTGTGGTAAATATTTTTTATCCACTTATAAAGATATTTCTTGATGGGTTTTATTTGAGAGAACCCAATTTATGTCGCACTCTACAAATATGAACTATACACTACTCCATGTTGACATCAGAAGAGTTCAATTGTAGAATGGTTCCCTAGACCAACATCTACTTCTGTATCATCTATCGCTAGCATGGAATATGCACCAATGTCTCTATCTAATTGGTTAAAATCTACAAGTGCCTTATTTTCTAATATATTTACAAGTGTACATAGTAATTATCTTATTTTCATTATAATATCTATTAGTTTTTCATCCACTGTAAAAGATAGTGTGGATTTTTTTTTCAATGATTTTTAAAAAACCTACCTATGATAACATCATGAATAGGATGAAACTCAACAAACTACACAACACGTCAACATTTCATGTCAAGTTCCAATCCACCACAATATAAAGATGAAATACCAGATCGATCATATAAAACTACACTATTATCTGTACACCCAAGGATAATATCTTATAAATTTTATTACTTAAAAAACAATAGCCTCTACAAAAAATCTCATCCTCCACCACCTAAAAATAGTTTCCATGTGAATGTACATTAACAACTATCCTCTTGGAATATGATATGGAGGGTATCACTCTACAATAGAAGCTTCAAATCATTATATCCATACTAATATTTGATATTAATAATAATTTAAACCACTATCATCCTGGGGATGTTTTCAATGTGCTCCCAACATTTTGAAACACCTTTCAAGACTATCGCCTGAGAATGTCGATTCACACATGGTCACTAAGTCAACATCACCATTATAAGTATCTATCTTATAATAGAAGAGTGTTGGTTCCTACCATTTATTAGATGGGAATAATGTCTCCATATTAATTCATTAATCCAATACATTGACGCTATATTCTTATGAACATACACCGTAGTCTCGACATAGACTAGTTTTCTAATCAGATCAGAAACCATGACAATATTGTGTAACTATGATATCCTCAAACACCATGGATTCAACTTAAAAAGGGACATATATAAATCCATGAATCAAAAACCCACACAATGATATATTTTAAATATAATAATATACTTTTACAAAAAAACACAAGGGGATATTTATTCCATCTTCTTAAAAAATAAGACAATGGTTCTCAGAATTCCACTCAGTAATCACTTGAATCCCATTTATGAAATGAAAGTTAGTGTATAATTTTGTCCCCAATCATGAAGAACCCATGGTTCTCCTTTAAAAATTATTCATTCATTGGTCCACAAAAATAGGAATTTTATTCTCATCCATGCACATGGAAAACAAATCATTGGTTTTCCATATTTGGGAAGCATAAAATACATTATGATTATGGTCTTTGCTCGCTACACTTGAGGGAATACCACTTAATATTAGAGGTGTATCATTACTCACATTATCAACTATATATCACTATAATATATTTAAATTTTTATCCAATCCATATAAAGATAGTTACTACTGGATAAAATATCTACCATGATGGAATCTATCAAAATACTGCTTTCTCCATTAAGGAAAAACTATCGGTACATATAAGGGTTATTGAAAGATGGTTACTAGAAGTATATAATATATAGATAAAAAGTGTATAGATATGGTTTCCATTGAAATTTACAACTCTTGGAAATATTATATAGAAAAAATAACACACACCTCTGTAATTTACTACGAGGGTTCCTAAAAAGAGGACCTAAATCATACGAAAAACTGTATAAGTTGATGCAAAACTATAGTATGTTGGTGTTGGTTCAATAGATAGATTTTTTTGTTCAATATGGTTACTTTTATTCATAGTTTTTTAATATTAAAATCCTTCTTATTACATCATGATATTTCTTCTACACAACATATTATGAGATAATGTCAAATGAGTAGTTTTCTCACTAAAACTTAAGAGCAGTTGCCTTCTATGATGAGATCTCAAAAGTGCTATGACATTGTTCTTGAATATATGTTATATAGACAATTAATATAATTTGAGGGACTTAAATGATACATTGTATCAGGGCTGGAGACTCATAGGACTTTGATGAACCTTCCCATGGTGTACACCCATGGTAATATCTAGTTGGATATTACAAGAACAGGACCTGTCCGTAGGAAATCCAAATTTATTTGTGTCGTGGGGTGTTCCTATCAGAATTCATGTATATTGATCTTTATTATTTATGATTATTATTAATGATTATTATGAGTGATGTTATTAGATATATTGATGAAAAATGTGTTGACATGTGTTCAAGGCAGAGTAGGATTCATTGAGTGCATCACGAGTGACATTTCATTAAAGTATAATATATGAAATGATTTCTCTCTTCTACACTTTAAATGGTAGTTGATATCTCAGGAACATTTATGGAAGAGATATAGTAAAAATAAATCCATGGAAATGGTTTTCTATAGGAACATTCAATTTTAGAGAACTCAAAGAAGGTGTCATTGAGCACATATGCTGATGGCACCGACATCAAACTAGTTTGATTTGAGATATCATAAAAAATGTATTATATTAAAAATAAGGTGTTTTTATGAGAAATCATGTCACTGTTACATTAAATTAATTCTTCAGTGCTTTCCTTGGAGTGTTTCTTGATGTTATCCTTGGTCTTTATGATACTTCACCTAGTGCCTCTGAGAAAGAGGTTTAGATGGTCACACATTAAGTGTATCCAAAATATTAGTTAGATAATATATTATTATTTATTATTTGGAAAGTTGGAAAAATATTATTCCTGAACATGGTATAATAATTATTCATGTATTCTTGATCACACATATTTTTTCACCAGTTATTCGATAGAATATATTATGATCCAACTATTTAATAAATATTTTTTC
Source organism: Viscum album (assembly GCA_963277665.1). Classification (NCBI taxonomy): domain Eukaryota; kingdom Viridiplantae; phylum Streptophyta; class Magnoliopsida; order Santalales; family Viscaceae; genus Viscum; species Viscum album. The sequence continues at coordinate 562,986,267 of OY728153.1, read as the reverse complement.
CCATTTAGTTAATTTAATATTTATTTATATATTGGTGAATAATGAAGTGATATTTATAACTAAATAAATATTTATTATTCATGGAATAATAAATAGTATAGAGTAATGTAGGATAGAGTTTAATCGTTTAGTGACATATAATAAATATTGAATATTATTTTTGTAAATAATATTTAATTTTAATTCTCACATTAAGTGCGTGTTGAGAAATAATATTTTTATTATTAATTGATACGAAGTTTTCCCTATAATTAAATAATTAATTAAGGGAACTTGTGAAATTATTTTATTTTAACCCTAGTGATATATGATCCAAATTATGTTATTTTATCATTAGAAAAAATCATTTGTTTGGGTTCTACACAATGGAATATGAGAATTCTCTCTTGCCCCTATGATATCTCTTATCAAAGATCAGTCCCAAGAATGGAGAGAAATATTCCTCCACCAGGTCAAGGATAACACTTTAGATTAAATTCTCATATAGATCAAAGGTGAACAACAGAAACAAAAGGATTTATCGTGCTAGAAAATAGACACATTTTCCTTGTCATCTAGATATTCCTACAAAACAGGTGGATCACTTCATTACTATAACGTAATGTTGGTGCATCATAAATCTATTACAAGATCCATAAACAAATAAATAATTAAATAAAGGTCAATATATTAAATTAATTAAATTATAAATCATATATGATAATCTTATCCCTTTGGTTCTAGGATGATTCGTGTTTTCTATCTTATTTTATTCAATTAGGTTTTAAATGTTTTTTATCGTCGTGATTATCTCATATTGATCATTAAACATAAAAGAAATAATTTTTTGGAAATATCCATCGCATGATTCTTCTATTCCAATAACATAAAAGTGGTATTAGATTATTCACATATTTTTTTAAATTATTCAAATATAATTGATTTATTTACACATTTATAATTTAGTTTCCAATTACCAGTTAATAGTTATTTTAATCTGTATTGGAATATTTTATTCTTCCTCCGTCATTTATCACAGATCTAATCAATACGATTAATTTTATGAACAAAATAAAACGGAGGATCTCATCTATTGGTTCCAAAGATTCTAGATAGATAAAACAGGATAACAAATCATGTTATAATAATTACAAGTCATGTACTTTTGGTCAATGAATCCGAAATTAATTGGGAAATTAATTCATCCATGTGTATTGATTACATTAAGTGCATTAAATACCTTACACCACATATTGAGATAGAAAGGGTGGTGCACAAACAACAAGATTACACATCCTGTAGCACACATACATATCTTGTAGTCCCATTAAGGCACATATGGTCCATGTATTACCATACACGACCTACCTGACAGGTAATCATGAACATCGTGTCTACACACCATGTAGTTTTTTATACACCTCCTTTACTCTAATTTTCTAATGCATTATTTACATGATGATTCTTTAGGCATGTTCACGGATACACGATGAGATATGTACACACCATATAACTCTCATGTATAAGTCATGTTCTTATACCAAATTAAGTATTTTTCAAATTTATTTATTTTACAATATAAACCATGAAACATGTACTTGTGTGTAGTTTTAAAGATAGTAAATTCCATGTGGAAGGTTTTAATATAATTAAATATATAAATTTTTTATTCAATATATGCATCATTTTTAGATATGTATATCATGTATGAGTCATAATACAAGCTGTTACTCAACATGTATTGAAGAATAAGACATAACCATAAAACCATGTAATTCGTGCAATCATCTTTGAAGTACACGTCATGAAAGTATGTGTTATGTCATATATGTCATACATCGCAAGAGTAAATAGTATACGAGCCTAAAACATGTTGGCTAGAGTTGGAAATGTAGTCACTGTGTTTCCTACAAGGAATATTTTTTAACACCATTAATTTTAAATAAATTTAATTATTTTTTATAAAATTATTATGGATGAGTATCTCAAGGAAATTTAGATAAGAATTAAGATAAAATAATTGATTAATGCAGATAGTAATTAATTAATTTTTTCTTGGTATATAATAAATAGGAATGATTATCAATTTAATGTTATATTTATTAAATTTTATTTACTTTCATGCTTGTGTATGATCACGAGAATAAACCAGACCTTTGTATGTGATTGGTTTTGTTTAATTTATTATTAAAATAAATTATTGGCATGCATGCCTTATCTCCTCTTACTATGTATGGTCATGTGTGTCCATGGATTCTTTTATGTAAACAAATATCCCCTCACATGAGTGTGTGTGTAAAATCATATGTAATGGATGAAACTCTCAATCCATTGGAGGTGATTCAAGTTCGGATCTGAGGAAAAACTAATCCAAGGAGACACATAGAAGGACATGTGTAAAGATATAACAAAAACTGTAAAAGTTTCAAGGTGGGTTTTCCCCTAGGTTAATGGTTAGTTTATCAAACACTATATAAACTATCAATCAGTAAATATCATGATCATACAACTTTATTATTTTATTTATATCAAGTTGAATGGTTATTTTATTATAGCTGTTTTTTTTCTGAGCACATAATTTATGAATTAACAAGCTTGCAATATAGAAAAAAAATAAATTTTCTTATGAATAAATATTATCTAAAGAATTTTTAATAACAAAATTAAATCCCAATAATATTCAAAAGAATTTAAAATATTTATTAATTAATAACTTACTTAGAAATTGATAAAATATATCAATAAAATATTAAGTTGGTATAGTCTTCCACTACATCGGTTAAACTCTAAACATAGTTCAATGTTATTGAACATCCAATGTTGGTGTGTATTGAGTTATTTGGGAATTATAAATTGATTTTTTTGTTGAATTAATTTAATTAACACAAATTATTTACTTCCAAAGTAGGACATTGCGTAAATGAGTGGTAATGTTTAATGAAATCCAATTGATGGATTTCATGATTAGAGATTCCACTAAACAGATCAGGTAAATGTTAGTTAATGTAGTTGTTATTTGGAAATCCTACATAAAATCATTCAAGTTGTATTACATAGAAAATTTTGGTTAATAAGAAGGGGAATATAAATCATTTACACTAGAATATGAAAGAAACCAGATAGTCTTATGACAATAGTGAGGGATATTGGGATTTGAAAAAAAATAGTGGGAGATTAAAAAATATAATATAAATTTATCTTTCTATGTTTTATCATATATTTTACATAAATTATTATTATCTTAATTTGTATAAACAACATAAAAATGAAATGAAACATAACTTTTTTATCCAAAATTGTAAAGGAAAACATTCTCACCAGCAAAAATTTCAATGAATTAAAAAAGACGCCTACATTTCATCCTTTTTCATGAAAAGAAATTATATGTGTTGGAAGACCCTTTAGTAAATCACCTAGAAGTTATTCTATTGATGAATATTTAAAACTATATGAGAAACATATGAATTATTTCACAAATGTTAAATGATTAATGTTATCATCCATGTTGGCTGAGATTTTAATGAAATATGAGGATATGGATGTTTATATCAAAATGTCTCACCCTGGGGATCTCTACCAACATAAGAAATGACATGATAGTTATGTTATCTCTAATTATTTTTTTACAACTAATGATGGAGAGTACGCTCCATCTTAGATGCATGCAGTCAAGATTATATGATCCATTGAATACTTCGACATATTAAGGATTAAATTCATAGATAAGTTGCAAACATATCTCATACTTTGATATCTACCCATGTCCTTGTCCATTTTTATTATTAATTACAATTTTGAGAAAATAAGAATAGTATATCATATCTTCTTACATTAATTCTTTAATTGGATAAGGATATGGTTCATGATAAACCCATACAACATAAAGTGAATTTGAAAAGAAAGAAAAAGGAAATGGGTCCCAATACTTATAAACATGAAATGGTCCAAAGAATTTCCTTCCAAGAAGAAGAAGAACCAGAGGTATGGAAAATAAAATAAGGTACTATGTTTCTCATGTGGCAAGTCAGGACACTAGAAGTGGTACTACAACCAGAAGAAATAGGAAGCTAAAGGTTTGTTCGTTATCTAGTGTAATCATTCAATATATAATTTTTTTTATTAGATATATATTTTGGTGCTCACATATATATATAAATGTAGAAACCAAATAGAATCCAAATTATTTCAAGAGGAGATGTGGATTTGAGAGCTATTAATTGTGCATGGATGGATGCTATAACCATTGGTGGCTACCAAATTTCAATTCTAATGGAATGAATTTGTTTTTAATATATTGTTATTATTTACCTATGGTTTCCATGAACATAATTAATATATCATTCCATGAAACAGATGATTTTATTGTAATTTTTGGGAATAAAATTTGTTTCTTCTACAAGGAAACAAATGTTATTGTATGGAAAATTAAAATAATGGTGTTTATTTATTAAATTATTAAAAAATTGAATGTAATTGATTAGGGATAATGCTCACATGACTCATATAACAACAATCTATGGAATCAAAATATTGGTCATTTAAATGAGAAGCGTTTGAAAATGATCTGTCAAGATGTTTTTTTAGACTCTTATGAGGTTAAATAACATGAATGTCTTCATGACTGTTTATATGAAAAAATAGAAAAGCCACCATTTTCTAGTTAGGGTGAAAGGTCCATAGTGACTCTAGGATCGGTAACCACTTATGAAGGAGGGATACATTAGAATTGAAGCTAAAGGTGGATATTCCTACTTCATAAATTTTACTAACGACTTGAGTAGATATGGATATGTTTACTTAATGAGGTAAACGTATGAGTATTTTGAGAAATTCAAGGAATTCAATAATAAAGTAGAGAATAAAATTAGTATGATGATAAATAATCATTGTTTAGATATATTTACTGAATATCTTAACAATGATTTTATCGACAATAAATAGGATTTAGGGATTATATCTGAAATCAATCCACTATACACATCACAATGCAATGGTGTTAGTGAAAGGAGGGATCGTTCCTTGTTAGATAAGGTAACATCGATAAATATTCATGTAGATCTTTCATTATACTTTTTGATAAATGCATTATGGAAATACGACACATGAATTAATCCTCAGACCAACTAAAGTGGAAAAAACAATTCTATTAGATTTATGGAGTGGAAATAATAATATTTAGTCACATACTTGAATATGGGATTATCGGGCATTGTTAAGGCCTTCTCAGCAAACAAACTAGCACATCGCGGCACTATGTGTATATTTATAGGATATCCTAAAGGAAAAGGGATACTACCTATAAAACCCCTTGAATAATAAAGTGATTGCCACCATTAAAGATAGTTTTCATGAGAGGGAGAACATCCTCAAAAATGATTATGGGAGAAAGATGGAATTTAATGATGTTGATTATCATGATAAAAAAGAGTTGGTACAAGAATAGATTTCATATGTCCCCATGGAATAAGTAGTTCCTATAAGACATGTTTTTTGTAGGAGGGAATGAGTGGTTATATAACATGAGAGATATAGTTTTCTAGTCACTAATGATGGTGAATCATTATTGGTTGTAAATAATGATCATCAATCTGAAAAAGAGGATGTATAGAGGTCACAATATGTGATATGGAAGTAATCCATGAATTTTGAAATTGATTCCATGTATTTGAAAAAATTCTGATTTCTGATCAATGCACGAGTTGATGTAAAACTCATTGGATGAAAATGGGAATTCAAGAGGAATTTATAAAATAAGGAATTGTAAATACATATAAATCAGGGCTAGTTTCTAAAGGGTTTAAAAATATTCAATGGATTTACTTTTATAAATAATTTTTAACAGTTTCCATGTTTAAATCCACTAAAAATATTATTTCAATAGTAGCATACGATGACTATGATATTTGGAAGTTAGACGTCAAAACTATAATTCATAATGGTAAATTTAAGTATGGTGTCTATACGAAACAACCTAATGTTTTTGTGACTGTATGTGATTATAATTTTTTTTCATGTTTTAGATGTCCATTTAAGGATTTCATTAATAATCCATGTCATGGAACATTTGATTCAACATATCAACCAATGAATTTTGTTTCATTAACAACGAATGTGATAAATGTGTTTATAAAAGGTATAGTAGGAATAAAATCATTATCCTAGTAGTATATATTGATGAAATATTACTCATTGGAAATGACATAACAGTCGTACAATATGATAGGGACTAATTAAACAATTTTTTTTCCTTGAAGGAATAAGGTGAGGTGACATATATTCATGGGAACATGTTCGTTTTTGATATATACAAGATGAAACATGGACTCTGATAATGTAAATATATTTAATAGATACTAAAGAGATTTATTATGGAAAAATACAATAGGTTACTAGATATAGTTTCACATGGATTAGATATTTATAATAAAATTTGACCCCATAAACAACAATAAAAAGAGATAATGGGTAAGACCTCAAACACTTCAGTAATAGGATCAATCAAATAATATATGTTATATAGTAGACATTATTTTGTCTATGAATGGAACATTGTATGAAGATATCAATGAATATCCAAGAGAACATCATTGGTCTATTGTTAAGAATATAATTAAGTATCTCAAAATGGGTAAGGATATATTCCTGGTGTTTGGATAAGACAAGGATCTAGTTATCAAGAATTATTCTGATGCTACTTTTTAGACAGATCAAAATGATCTATTGTAGAAATCCAGATATGTTTTTTGTCTTAATGGAGGAGATGTGAGCTGGAATAGTTCAATGATACCAATTTATGATGATTATATTGGGGATTCTGAGTATATATATGTTTCTGATGAGACCCGAAAATTTATTTGGATGTATAAAATTTTCCAATATTTTGATGTGGTTCCAACCTGTAATGACCCAATGACATTTTATTATGATATTACTGTACCAGTGGATCTTTCAAAGGATCCATGGTCACCCAAACAGACAATGAATATACTATAGAAGTATCACCTTTTGAAGTATTTGTATTTGAGGGTTGATGTTTCAATAATAAGGCTATCTATGAAATAGAATGTCGAATAACCCGTGACTAAAGTCTTATCTCAATAGAATATTTAGTATAATGTGAGTACTAGAAGACTAAAGGTTGATAGCATTTGGATCTAGTAAAAGTGTGAGTCTATTTGTGTGTGTTCCCTAAAATCAACTTGTGTGTACTTTATGATAGCTTGTATTCATAGTTTATAATATTAATTAAATTATTATCACATCAAGATATTTCATCTACCAAAAATGGTATGTGATAAAGTCACAGGAGTAGCTGCCTCAATAAAATGTAATCGAAATTCACGACTATGATGAAATCCTTGATGTTCTGTGATTCTATTATTAAATATATTCTATATAGTCAGACAATTTCATTTGAGGGACACAAATGATTTGGGCTATCAGGAGTGGAGAATCTTATGAATTTGATGAACATTCTCATGGTGTACGCCCTAGGTAATATCTAGTTGGATATTACAAGAACAAGACCCACCATAAGGATATCCACATTTGACATGCCATTGGATTTGTCTATCTATAGATGTGTGGTTTGATACATATACATTCAAATTATCATTAATGAGTATTATGAGATGCGTACATAGATGTGTTGATGAAACTCATGATGAAATATGTTTATAGTGATGAATGATATGTTGGGTACATCAAATGTAATATTTAATTAATTAGTAATGTGAGAAAGGATATATCCCTACTATTATTTAAATATAATTTCAAATATCAATACATTTTATGGAAATGATATTTCTAAAGTGAATCCGTGGCAATGGTGTTCTGTTGGAATGTTTAATTTCTAGGATGTTAAAGAAAAATACATCACACTACTAGGTTGATTGAAACATCATGCAACCATCTTGACTTGAGATATCATTATAAATGTTATATATTACATAGTAAGCATTCATATTGGGGATCATGTTATTGGGGAATTAAATTCATTCTCTATGATTTCATTGGTGTGTTTCTAGATGCTATCCTTGGACTTTACACTGCATTACCTAATTCCACGGTGAAAGAAGCCTAGAGGGCCACACACTAAGATTATCCAGAATCATAGTTAAGTAATATATTATTATATATTATTTAACATGTTGAATAAATATTATTCCTGAACATGGTTTAATAATTATTCATCTATACGTGATTGCATATATTTCACCATCTATTATTCAAGTGAGTATAATGTGAGCGTAATACTTAATAAAGATTTATATTATATTAAGTGAATCTAATATATATTTATTTATAAGTGAATAATGTAGTGATATTTATTTAATAAATAAAAAGTCATTAATAAAGGCCTGATAAATATTATGGAGGAATCGTCGAGAAATTTTAATAGTCTGGTAAAAAATAATAAATATTGGATATTATTTGATTTAATAATATTAAATTTTAATTATCAAGTTTAGAAAATGTTGATAAATAATAATATTTTTAATATTACATTACATAGGATTTTAACTAGGATTAAATAAATAATTAAGGGAACTTGGAAAATTATATAATTTTAACCCTAGTGATATATAATCCCATTTATATAATTTTCCCATTAGAATAATTAATTTGTTTGGGTTGTGCACAACAGAATTGGAGAATTATCTCAATTCATTTAGATCTTTATTTTCCATGATTTCTCCCATGAATAGAGTGAAATAATCATCCACTAGATCAAAGAGAGCTCTTTGTAATCGATTCCCATAGTGAGAAAAGGTGGATAATACAAGTGTAAGGATCCATCATGCAAGAACATGGAGATTCCTCTAGAGACATATGGAGATTCATGGAACACATGTGGATCACTAAAAGAGGAAATAGTCACTTCATTCCTACAATGAAACAATATAGTTCATGTTGTCTATCTTCTCTGATTCAATTCGGTTGGAAAATTTGATGATTGGCATGTAGATCCCAGATTGATCATTAATCATGAAAGATATCAATGATGGGAACCATCCATCCCATGCTTTTACTTCACCTAGAACCTATATAGTCATCCTCCTTATGCACCATTCTAATACATTGGACTATAAACACTTAATACCTGATAAGAACTAATAGAAATTCATTTTTATGGGAGAGGATTGTGGAGTCTCCCATCTACATCTACGACTTTACCACCTACTTCTCAGATAAAATAGATTCCACCAAGGCCACATACATAATATTGAATAATATCATATTTGATTCATATCTTCAATGTGTATATCCATCAATAGCACATTATTTTTCATATTTAGTTGAAATTATATCCTTCTCTTAGAGAAATCTCTTGAACTACTGAGATAATGAAATTCTATAGGGAAACATATTCAAGGATCACCACATGAGGTTAGTGGTTCATGAAGCGTAATCAGAATTGGTCATTCTACCCTATAATGGGTGATTCCCTCGGAATCCGGTGATGAATGCCTTAATGGGAGGTTCAAACATTCCGATCAGTTTCTAACAGGTTTGTTCGTAGAACTGGAAACATCCGATGATTCCACATCCATTCGGACCTACTTTCCAAAGGTAGATGCTCATTAGTTTTTGGACTGATGAGGCTTAGGAATTTGAATTTGTCTAGAGGATGGGAGGTCGGACACATCACACCTTTTTGAGGGGAATTATTTTCTACTCCGGAACTCTCTTTATAGATTTAAGTTATGTTCGTGAATCTTTATTACATTACCAAGTATAAAATGAGAATTCCTTTAGATCTGACAATCAATGATTAAATATGTAGGAAATTGAAGGAATCTTTTGTATGTATTCGAGGTTCTTCATCGATAGAGAATCATCTGTATTTATTAGAGATTCTTGGTCAATGGTACCCTTCGACACATTTATATAGAAGTCTCTTGGTCATTATGATGACCATGCTGGTTTTAAAGCCACTCAGTGGGGCACTTGAAGTTTATTGTTATTCAGAAGGACATTGATTATTTTAGAGTTGGGATCGAACCCGTAGAAGGGCTACCTACGTATCCTTTGTTTAGAAAAGGAATCAGAACCCACGTAGTTCGAGTAAGGGAGTATGATGTTTATGATTGATGGCTCAAATAAGGATTTCACAATTACTTTTACATTCTAAGCTCAAGTGAGTCATGCTCGGTGTGAGAAACAAGAGGTATTGGTAAAAATTAAACAATTGTGACATGAAAGATGCAATCATAAGAAATAATGTGGGGCTTATGTAGGTATGACTGCCCAAATAAATGAAGGTTAGTATTTACTTTAGGGAAAAAATCCAGGAGCAGGGTCTATAAAGGTATATGTGCTTCATGGAGATTTTGAATACTCTAACTTGGGGCTTACTCTTGAAAAGGAGGCCCAAATTAAGAGAAGACTTATGATTGGGTTTTACTCCTAAAAAGGAATCCCAGATCAAAGGTAAATTAGGACTGGGTAAGAGAAATTAAGACTGGGGATTATTCCTGAAAAGGAGGCCCAGGTTAAGAGATTTGAAAAATTAAGGGACTTGGTGTTTACTCTTGAAGAGGATTCCTATATTTGAGACTGGGGCTTACTCTTGAAAAGGAGGCCCGGGTTAAGGGAATTAAGGTTTGGTGCATACTCCTGATGAGGATGCCCAAATTAGGGGACTGGGGATTACTCCTAAGGAGGATGCCCGGATTTGGGAACTTTAAGAATTGGGGCTTACTCATAAGAAGGATGCCCAAGTTAAGAATTATGACTGGGACTTACTCCTGAAAAAGAGGATGCCCAAATTAGAGGTCTTTATGACTGGGGATTATTCCTGAAAAGGAGACCCAGGTTAAGGATTATATCATCTTAAAGGACGAGGTTGAATGAATGAAATCTCAATCTTTAGTGACATAAAGATGTGTAAATCACTAGGTTTTGAGAGATATTCCATAGAATTCATTTCAGATAAGGACGTCAAATCAAGAAATCATGCCATAAATTGCTTTCAAGAGTGTCTTAAAGACTGAATCTTGAAAAGGAACGTTGGAATGGATTAATAGGGGTGAAATGGGAAAGAAGGGCACCCAAAAGGCAGGGGAGGGCAAGTCCTGGAAGGCACGCAGGTACTGCATGGGCGCGCAAGTCCTGGTCGTGTAGGTATGCCTGCGCGACACATGGTGTACTTGCGCGACGGTTAACCAGCAGGGTAATACTTGAGCGACTCTTGATTAAAGCCTTTAGAATCCTCTTGAGGTTCTTCCAGAAAAGGGGCACACAAGTTATATTGAAGAAGGCGGCACACAAGTGTGGCCTTTTCCCTTAAGGGCTGGCCACTCAGGTGCACAAGTTTTCGTGAGTTTCCACACTTAGGCCTTCCTCCCCCTCATTAGATCTTCCGTTATAGGTAAGAAATTACCTTAGAAGTGTTTTGGATGCTTTGAGAAGAGACTTGGGCGCAAGGAGCTCAAATCTGAGTTTCTGGAAAAAAATCGCTCTTCGAATGGCGGGCCCACAGGGTCTATTTATAGGCTGGAGAAGACCCTGGGCGGTTTCCACTTAGGGCGCACAAGTCACTTGGAGGACCGTGAGGCAGCGCGCAAGTATACTTGCACGACCACGAGGTGGCCCACAAGTATACTTGCACGACCACTAGGCGGCGCACAAGTGTACTTGCATGACCACTAGGCGGCGTGCAAGTGTACTTGCGTGACCATGAGGGAACTTGCAAGACCTATGGGAAATGTTCTCCTTGTTCTTCCCTTTGTCGATTTTTTATGATTCTTCAAAGGATGAATCACTTTGGACTAAGGTATTTCCCCTTTTCAGACGTTAGACTCTGTGACAGAAAGGAGCATCAACAAAATTCCCCCCTCAGAGTTGGATTCGCAGAGAAAAGAGGATTTGACTCTGAGGTGAAAAAGAAAAAAACAAGAAATCTGGAAGTTTAAAGTCATGCATGCCAAACATACAAAGGCTAATGTTTAAGGTTGAAATACCTTTGACCGAAATGGATTAGAATTGAATCAATTCCTTGAAAATTCATCTGAAATCATATTACCATACTCATGTATGAGGGAAAATATGTAATCTATGACTTAAGAATATTTGAATTTGAGGAATGATATGAAAATGAGCTAAAAGGAATTAGAAGAATTTGTTTCCAAGAATGAATTTACCATTATTTAAGAAACCCATTAGGGGGTTGAATTATGCAGGGCCACCTTAGGGCATTGGCTGCATAGTTAAATAAAATAGTATCTTTTGGCTAACAAGTCTGTTATGTAGACTGTTTATGCAAGGCTGCCTATGGGAACGTGATGCATAGTCAGACAAAAGAACTCGCAGAAATTTACTTTCCTAGTGCTAAAAGCCTGTGAAAGTTTATGGAGATTCAAATCATCTAAAGTATAGAGTTTTCTGTATGGAAAGAGGTACTTGAATATGCAGAAGATATTTCCAAACAAGATTATCGAAGAACTGGATGAATATCACTCCTACGAAGGTCTGACCCAAATGTAGGGAAGGATAATATAAACCATAGACTTGAATACTTTCAGATCATGAAAAGGGATATGGGACAAATATGTTAAGGATGGCTATTTTTGTGGATCCATACATACTGTCGTTTAAGACAAATAAGGACAAAAGAGGCATTCTACCCAAGAATGAAGTTACCACTATCCGAAAAACCCGTTAGGGGGTTGAATTATGCAGGGCCACCTAAGGGCATTGGCTGCATAGTCAAAAATATCTTTTGGCTAACAAGTCTTTTATGTAGACTGTTTATGCAAGGCCGCCTATGGGAACGTGCTGCATAGTCAGGAAAAAGTACGCTCAGAAGTTTGACATTTTTGTGACTAGAAGTCATGAAAAGGGTTATGAGGATCTGAAAATATTTAAGGTTAGGATTATGACACATAAATATGGGTATTGTTCAATGTATACAGAGATACATATATCAATGGTAACCATAATCATGTTGTGGCTGGGTCCTGAATTGAAATGTTGGACTTCAATACATATCCCATAAGGATGAGAATCAATCCATATGTAGTTATTAAACTATAGCTTAACATCGTGTGGGACAAACGGATTAGAGATCTTAGTTTAGGGTCATAGAGCTTGGACCATTGTAAGAAATACACAGTGTGTGTTTTCATGTGGACTTTTCAGCCAAGGGACTGAAAGTGGAATTTGGGGTTAGGCCCAAATACTTGGGACTAGATTAGGGGGACACTCGAACGTTCCTACGTAACCCATAAGGATTGGAATCAAGCCCACGTAGTTCTAGAAATACCCTTTGTACAAATTTGGTTTGTACATGTGAAGGGTGAAAGGGGACTTTAGTACAATGATGGTTTAACCCAAGATAAAAGGTTTGGGCGTCTCCATGCATGCACGTAGTCTTTGAAATGAAACATCATTAAAAAAATAAATGTAAATAATGGTTCCCTCTCAGGTGAGGGTATCAAATAATATTGTAGTTTGTTTTCATACTGGACAAAAGTGTTGTATAGTTTAACATCGTATAACAAGGACGAAAGTGAACCAATGTAAAGATATTGATTCTAGGGGTGGTTTCATGAATCAACATCGTATGAGATGGAGATGAACCAATGTGAAGAGATTGGTTTTGGGCTTGAACCTTGGGAGGTTGCCTACATACCCATCCTAGAAGGAAAGGATCAAAGTCCGCGTAGTTCAATTAAAGAATGAATTAATGATCAAGTTTTTCTTGGGGGCAATCACCTAAAAAATGATGTTGAGACTTACACATGGTTAGCGGCCCAGAGAGACTATTATGGTTGAGGTTTTCTCTAAGCTCACGTGAGTCATACTCGGTCTGAGAAACAAGAGGTAACAAAAATCTTAACAATGCATAGTTTAATGTCATATAGGACATATAAAGGGACTATGCAGTTTAAAGTCTTACAGTTAGGACTATTGGTGCTGTATAGTTTAGTGTCATGTAACAGGGACAAAATACAGTTTAATGTCATGCAGGACGTATAAAGGGACTATGCAGTTTAAAGTCTTGCAGTTAGTACTATTGGTGTTGTACTGTTTAGTGTCAGGTAGTAGGGACAAAATACAGTTTAATGTCATGTAGGATGTATCACAGACATTCTGTACAGTTTAGCATCATGTAGTTAGGACGATGGGGAAAATAGAGTTTAACATCATGTTGGATGAAAGGGGATTATGCAGTTTAATGTCATGCATGGAGGACAAAAGATTACACCATTTAACATCATGTTGGACGCATTAGATAATTTTTCATAGTTTAACGTCATGTTGGATGAAAAAGGGTCGATACAAATTAGCGTCATGTTGGACGAAAGTGTGAATAGTTTACGGTCATATGCATGGACCGTGGATGGTGCAGTTTAATGTCATGCTGGATGGTGGTGTAGTTTAAGGTCATACAGGACCTTTGATGATTATGTAGTTTAATGTCTTTCCGGACGTAAGGGACTTTTATACAGTTTAGCGTCATGTAATTAGGACATCACAGTTTAACGTCTTGATGGATGTAAGGGACTTGCAAATAGTTTAGGGTCATATGCATGGACCGTTGATGATGTAGTTTAAGGTCATACAGGACCTAGTTCCAGTTTAAGGTCATACTGGACCATTTAGGGAACTTTTTCATGGTTTAACATCGTGTGGGATGAAAGTAGAAATAGTTTAATGTCATATGTATTGACCGTTGCTGTATAGTTTAACGTCATATAGCAAGGAACAAAAAGGTACATTTCAGTTTATACAAAATACTTCTTAAAAAATCTGGCATTGGTTGGAGTAGTGATGAGTTCTCCATCCACTGAGATTAATGAATAAGATCCATTGGAGTAGACCCCATTTATTGAATAAGGTCCTTCCCATTTTGGCTCAAGGTTGGGAGGTTTCTTTCTTGGTATCATTGGAGTTCTGAGAACTAATACCAATTCTCCCTGAGTGAATGAACAAAGATGTACTTTTATGTTAAAAGCTCGTGCTATTCGATTCTGATAGACTTCCAAGTGGTGCAAAGTGCACAATCTTTTCTCATCTAACCTTTCCAATTCATTCAATTGCTTTTGAGATTGTTTATCTGTAGATGATTGATCACAAATGGAAACTCTGAGTGAGGGTAGTTGAACTTCAATGAGAAAGATGACTTCCGTTCCATATACCAATGAATATGGAGTTGACCGAGTTGCAGTGAAGGTGGTCGTCCAATAAGCCCATGAAGCATGAAAGAGTTTATCAGGCCATGACCTCTTATCTTTATCAACCATCTTTTGTAGTATATTTGAAAGTGTCTTCTTAAAGGCTTCTATCTGTCCGTTGGCCGCTGCATGATACCGAGATGAATGGTTGGATTTGATGTTGTATTCTTGATACAACTTCTTTACCTTGGATGAACAGAAATTGGATCCATTTTCCATCAATATGGTACGAGGGACACAAAATCTGGTAATGATGTTAGACTTTATGAAGCTAACAACGCATTTAGAACTAATTTCTTTGAGAGGTACTGCCTCTTCCCATTTGGAAAAGAAGTCAGTTGCAGTAAGAATGTACTTAAACTGCTTGGACGTAGCCAAAGGGTAAGGTCCCACCACATCCATTCCCCATGTGGCAAATGGCCATGAGTATTTAGCTGTATGAAGAAACTATGGAGGTTGATGAATGAAGTTGGCATGTACTTGGCATGAATGACATTTCTTTGTGAAATCGACACAATCTCGTATCATTGAAGGCCAAAAGTATCCAAGCCTTCGAATCTAATTAGAAAGTCTATGTCCAGACTTGTGGGCACCACAGACTCCTACATGCACTTCTTTCATGACAGCCATTGTCTCTTCACCATCAATTCATCTGAAGAGAACTCTATCAAAACCATGTTTGTAGAGAATTTTCTCTAGGTGATCTGGGCTATCATAAAGAGTAAAATTAACCACACGTCGCCGGATTTGTTCTTTCTCAGCTCTATCAGGTGGAAGTGTTCCATTTTGAAGTTATTCCCTAATAGGTGACATCCATCCTATAGTATGACCATACGGTTCAGGAATGGGATGAATTTCATTAATTTCCTCTGTTCTGATTCAAACATAAGGTGAAATTGAATGACGGTTGGCAATACCGATGGTTGTCTCGTCCCGATTTGGATCTGCCAGAGCTGTGTCTATATTATCCAATGCATCATCTTGAGCATTTTGTGATCTTGGGACATAAGAAAATATTGGTTCCAAAGGGAATTCCGCCATTAACTCTCTGACATAATCATACAAAGGGATTAGTTCTTCTTTTCTGATGGCATAATCCCCATTGACTTGTTTGATTACCAGGTCTGAACCACATTTCACATTTTAGTGATTCAGTTGTTCTTGAAGTGCTAATTCCCAACCGACGATGAGAGCTTGGTATTCTGATTCATTATTGGTACCATCTTCCCATAATAAGAAGGAATAAGGTAACACTGCCTTTTCGAGAGAAATGAGCACAATTCCAAAGCCAAATTTTTTGAATTTAGGATTTTCCATATTCCTCCCTGTTGGACTTCTAGAAGCACCATCAAAATACATTTCCCATGCCTGAGGAATTTCTTGAATAGAGAAGACTTCCTCATCAGGGAGTTCAATATCTGAAGATGTTTCTTCCACTGAAGGGTGTTCAGCTAGGAAATCAGCCAGAGCTTGGCCCTTTATCGCCTTTTAAGACACATACTGAATGTAGAATTGCTGCAAAATAACTTCCCACCTTTCCAGACGTCCTGTAAGCATTGGACGGCTTAGGATAAATTTGAACGTGTTATTATGAGATACCAATTGGACCTCGTGATGTTGCAGGTAGTGTCTCAACTTCTGAACCGCAAAGATTAATGTCAGGAAGCACTTCTCAATACTTGAATACTGGGTTTCTACTTCAAGAATGGTTCGACTGAGATAGTAGAGACTGTTTTCATTCCCAGCATCATTCTTTTGAGCAAGAAAGGCACCCAATGATCACTCTAGAGCTGTCACAAAGAGGATAAGTGGTCTTCCTTCAACAGGTGTCATGAGTACCGGTGGACTCAAGAGGTATTTCTTGAGAATATCAAATGCTTCTTGACATTATTCAGTACACTGGTAAGTGACTCCCTTCTTCATCAATTTGGTGAAGGGTAAACTTTTGCCTGCTAAATTGGCGATGAAACGCCGAATATAGGCTAAGTGTCCTTGAAGTCCTCCTAATTCATTCAAATTTTTAGGAGGTGACATACCAAGGATTGACTTGGTCTTCTCAGGATCGACTTCAATACCATGATGGCGTGCAACAAAGCTGAGAAATTTTCCTAAGGTTACCCCAAAAGCACATTTTATGGGGTTCATCTTCAAATTATGTTGTCGAAGCTTCAAAAATATGACATCCAAATCAGACAAGTGATTAGAATGTTGTTTTTATTTAACTACCAAATCGTCTACATAGCATTCAACAAACATCCCTAAGAAGGGTTTGATGATACGATGCATGGAATGCTGATAAGTTTCACCTGCATTCTTTAAGCCGAAGGGCATTACTCGGAAGCAAAACACACCCTGAGGGGCTCTGAAGGCTGTATATTCCTTGTCTTCTGGGGCCATTCGGATCTGATTATATCCAGAATATCCATCCATGAAGGAAAGTACTTCATATTCATCTGTTTCATCAATTAGAAGTTCTGTAATCGGAATAGGGAAATCATCCTTAGGACAATGCCGATTACGATCTCTAAAATCGAAGCAGAATCTAATTTGTCCGTTCTTTTTCTTTACAGGGACAATATTAGACAACCATTTGGGTTATTGAACTACTCTGACGAAGTTAGATTTGATAAGCTCATCTACTTCAGCTTCAATTTTGGAAGCATAAGTTGGGTGTGTTCTTCTCGCAGCTTGCTTAAATCCTCGATGTTCTTCAGGTAAACCCAAATGATGAGTAGCAACATCAGGATCAAGCCCAGGCATTTCTGTATAGTTTCAGGAAAATATATCTATATTTTTCTTTAGAAAATAAATATACATCTCTTGATCTTCAAGAGTCATGGTCGCACTGATTAAAGTGGGGCGTGGATCTTCTTTTGTACATAGATTTATTTCTCTGAGTTCATCCACAGTGGTAGAGATACCCTCTTCAAATGCTGGAGGAGCATCTCTGAGATCTTCCTCTTCTTCTTCATCATGTGTTATTTCTTATGTTTCTACTTGCATAGTAGATGATAAAGTATAATTATCCTGATCCGAAGAGAGGTCAAAATTTGCATATCTTGAAGAAGAAGCTTCCATTTCCGACCCGATTGATGATGAAGGGTCTTCTTTTGGTAATAAAGAGGAGATGATGGATTGAGAATCGACATCATTGTTCACCTCCAATGTTTCTATAACTTTTTCTGGCCTAATTGGCGAAGCATAGACTTGTTGGATTTCAGCAGATGAAATGAAGATGTCACCATTTGTGCTTTCTTCACTGCTTGGTAGATTACCAATTTCTCCCATGTTGTCTGGCTCAATTGCCGTAATTGACATTATGGATCTTTTCATAAGAGTATTTTGATTTGGGTCTATTTTGTTAATTTGACTGATAGACAACACATAATCTGTACTCACACGTGTAAATGGATTTACTAGAATTTTTTCCAAACCATATGGAGCATCAACTTTGGTAATCTCCTTTGTTATGGATTTCTCCCTTTGCTTCATGTGATAGAATTCCGCCTCAATGTATTGAGACTCACATGTCTTGAATGAGGCCTTATCACCATACAATGTCCCAACTTGACCATTGAAACAATACTTGAGACATTGATGGTATGATGAAGGGATATCCGCATGTTGATGTAGCCAGGGTCTTCCAAGCAAGATGTTGAAGGCTGAGTCTTGATCAACAACCATGAAATCTGAATTGGATACAAGATCTCCAAACCGAGTTCTGAGTGTAACTTCACCCAGTGGTTCTTGTTCATTTTTATCATATCCCTGTAGCATCATGGTGGAAGGAGATAAATCAGATTCCATGAGGCCCATGTGGTGAAGTGTATGAATGGGCATGAGGTTGACTCATGAACCATTGTCAATGAAAGCTCTTCGAACATCCACGCCACTGACCTTGCCAGACAAGTACAATGGTCTAATATGTCCATGCACAACATCATCTTCATCTTAATCAGTAAAGGATATTATTGCATGGAATTCTACAGGATTATTCTCTATGTGATAGACTTCAGCTGCAGTAATTTCAGTTTCAAACTCCTAAGGACTTGACAAAGCCTCGATGAGTGCTTCCCGAAGATCTTTTGATAGATTCAGAGCAACCAAAATTGATAACATGGCTGGTACTTGGGCCATGTGTTTCAATATATCATACTTTTGATCTAGAGGTCTGCGTTTACCAATAGGAATATGTAGTTTAGTAGGTACCTTGGAAGCAGATGCTTTGGAAGTTGATGCATTTTGTATTGGGATAGGAGTTGGAAATATTCCTGGTTTTGGAGGATTAGACCGATTAGATCCATTTAATTTCTAAGAGGTAGAATATGGAACCTTTAACCGGTCTTCGAAAATAACGGTGCTAGGACTGAATTTTCTATTGGTAGAAGAACTTTCTTGTTCTTGCTGAGCTCGTTGAAGGTCTCTACCATGATTTTCTGCTACGTACACAGTTCTAGCCGGGGTAGTATTGGAATAGTGGCTTCTGAAAGATCTACATATTCCCCTGTATCTTGAGCCCCTGAAACTTCCTCTAATTCTTCTATTTGATACAGGGAATTCAAGCTCATTGAAATCGAAACTTCAACTTGCATATGGATCTGTTAATTTAATCATATTAACAGAACCAAAGATTAACTCTTCGTTTAATGAAGACTCTGCCTGATTAACCTATTTAGGTTGTGCCGTTTGGTGGGGCCGTGCTCGTGGCTTTGCAGTAGATGGAAGGATGTCTGCAAAAGTCAAAGACATCTTAGGCTTTGACACATACTCATCTTCTTCTGATTCTTTTTCATTCTTTGAATCATGTCGTTTCTTTGAGGACTTTCCCTCGGACGAGGAGGGTTTTGCAGCAACATTCATGGAAGAAGACACGGCTGGTTTTCTTAATTGTGTTCGCAAAATCGCATGAGTTCGATTGATTGTCTTTCTGACCATCCAATCATCATACTTCTGTGCATTTTTTCTTTTGACATCTTTCCATTAACCTTTCTCCTCTGGAACTGTAGTAGTGACACATGCTACTTGGGCTGAGGAGCCTTTCAATGTGACTTGTCCCGAGTCGACCATCTTTTGCAGGAGGTATTTGAGTCCAAAACACTCCTAGATGGGATGCCCCAAGATTTGATAAAAAGGGAAATAATTAGGACGATCTTCATATCCTTTCTTGTTTGGCCTCTTGGGCATTGGCAATTGAACCAAATTGTTTTCTAGAGCCGAAATGAAATAACCAAGAACTTTTTCATTTTGGAAATAGTATGTTTTTCTCTTCAGTTCCTAAAATTGTTTTTTCCTTTGATCTTTTTAATCATCTGGATGAAAAGGCCTTTGTTGTTGGTGCTTATAAGGTGGATCCCTTCGAGAAGATGAAGGTTTTGAGGTAGAAATAGGTACAGGTGCTTGTTTAACCATAACTTTAGCAGTTTCTACTTTACCCATTCTTCTTCCTGGAGTTGATGGAATTACATGAGATTTATCCTTAGCCTATATAAGGGAATTTTCAATCTGTTGAGCGATTGAAGTAAGGTCTCGAAACCCTCCTGTGTATTTCACAGGGATTAACGGCATGCGTAATTCGTCACGCAAATTTTCCACATAGATTGGAAACAATTCTTCTTGAGGGAGTTCTAAACTCAAGGAATATGTTAATCCCTTCCATCGACCAATGAAATCAGAGACCCTTTCATTCTCCCTTTGCTTATAGTTTGTAAGATTGAAAACTATTGTCTTTGGAAAAGTTGAGATGAACTTAAGGAGGAATTTTTGGCAAAGATCCTCCCATCCGGTAATTGACCGGGATTGCAAGCTTGTATACCAAACAAAATCTGTTCCTTGCAAGGTTCGCATGAAGCATCTGAGTTTCACTGCTTTTTGCTGCTCTGGAGTTCCCATCATAGGATTGCAACAAAACACGTAATGCGTCAAATGTTGTTCAAGATCGCCTGAACCATTGAAAATAAGGAATACAGGGTTCCCAAAACTGGATGGAGGAGAAATTGAATCTACCCATTCAGGGTGAACATTATTTTCTGGTTGAACATGCGCACACTTCCCTTCCATAGTTTCTAACAGAGCTATTAATGACTCAATAGTAGTTATTAACTTTTCAGAAACATCCGGTTGAACTTGGACTTGGGTAGGTGCAATGACTGGAGCTTGGACAGATGTGGCGATTGGTGATGCAACTGATGGTAGCCCTACCAACTGTTGTTGAACTTGACCCGTAGGATTAGACCTGTGAGGGTGTACTGATAGAGGAGGATATTCTTGATCCATCTCAGTAGCTGCAACAAATTTCTTTGGCTGTCTGACTCCAGCATGATTATGAAGAAGACTACTCTGAAGTAGTTCTGCATTCAACCTTCTTAGTTCCTTCATTTCTTCCTCCTGTTGTGCAAACCTCTGCTCTAGTGAGAGCGATTGACCTGCTTCAGAGGAAGGATATGTAACCTGGTTATTTCCCTTCCCTTTGTTGGATCCTTTTCGGAGAGGGGGAAGTGGGTTACTCGAAGGATTACCTAAGTTCTGAGTAATTCTTTGACTTCGTGCACGCACACCTTCTTTATTTTTGTCGGTGCGTACATCTTCTTGAGTAGGAACCTCTTCATTTGAGTCCCCTGAGTGAGCCTCATCTGGTGGATCTGCAACAACGACATTGATGACATTGATGGATGTATAACTCATCACATCCCTTCTATCAGAATTTCTGTGATATTGTCTTCTTCCATGTCTTTGATGAGACATTGCCTTTTATTGATTCGACCCCTCAGGAACTTCTTGATGAACTGTAATTTGGAGGGAATCTACTGATAATTTGTCCCTTCGTTCCTCTTGAGGTTTCTTCACCAATCGAGAAAACACCATCTTTCTCTGAGGAGGGGATTGATGATTTGAAAAAGTCCCCAGTCCGGTGGACTGGGACTGTTCCTGTTGTTCTTGCTCAACTCCCAGAATCCTTTTTGTTGATTCCGAGGGTTGGTTTAAAAGAGTCCCCAGTCTGGCGAGCTGGGGTGGTTCTTGACATGATAGGTCTGAGACTTTCTTGAAAGTCCTCTTGATCTTGCGAAACTTAGTTCGAAAATTCGCTGGATGCATTAACCTATATCCGCTTTTATCACCCTGTTCAAAAGACCTTTGGATGGTTTCTGACACTTCTGTCACTTGGTGACGTGCTTGCTCCAAACGAGAGGCCTGTTCAATATTCTCATTTGCTTTATGAAAGAGTAATTTGACAAATTGTTCTTTGTATTCTTGATTTTGAGAGGAACTAGTTGAAGCCTGTTCATGGGAAAGATTTTGATTACAAACAAAGCCCATTTACTGTGGCCGGCCATGGGCAATAACATTGCATGAGACCATTTTCGGCGGGCTTTGCTAACTGGAGAGCACCGTGAAATGCAGTGCTCCATGAACACCCCGTCCTATGACATGAATACCAGATGTGGCATTGGCAATTAACTGACACAATCTTTTTAGTGCGCCAAGGCATGAACGTTGAAGGGATCTCTGCTGCTTTTTAGCCTTCAGATATCGAGAGACTGATAGAGATGCCAAATCAATCTGAAGTTGTAACCCTTCTATTATCTTAAGATGATTTTTATATTAATCATAAGATAATAATTTCTTTTTTTACTGACAAATATTTTTCCATATGTTGAGATGAATATCATGAATTTCAGCTTCCGTCAACGTTTCTGGAATATTATACTGAGAGTCAGCCAGAGGCCAAAACATGACTGGAACATCACCTTTCGCCAGTTGTTTTCTCATGTTCAGCATTTCCTCGTTATCATTTTATGAATATTCTTCTACCTTATTTGACCAGATTTGGCATTTCCTGGTTGCTTCATTGGATTCAAAAGGATTGGTAGAGAAATCATTGATCAAACTAGAAGATGCATGACTTAGGGGTGGTTCGGAGAATGATCTACACCCTGGGCTATCTTCTGATTGAGAAACTATTTCACTTGATAGCGATGAATCTTTAGACATGACTGGTTTCACATTTTCAAGTGCCTCAAGATAAGATGGATTTATCAGCACTACATTTCCCACTGGAGCATTTTCTGGGCAATGTGCATCACTACTGCGGAGAGGACTTTTGTAGCGAAATTCATCATCATGGGGAGGACCACCATAATGGGTTATAGAAAAAGATGATATCTCTTTCTCCTTGGTCTTCAAACCACACAGAGGGTTCCTATGGCTCTCATCTGAAGATGAAACTTCGAGATCAACCAAATTGTCATAAATCAAGCCTTCATGAGGAAGTGTCTATTGAAGACCTTTGAAATTAATGTTCCCTCTATTGGGAAATGAGGGAGTAGAATCTTGAATTTCAATAGATAATTGTCTGAGGGATTCAAGAACTCCAGCATTGAGCAAGGCCTTGTTACAGATTGGCTCTTGATCTCTTGACTATGTAGGGCAGGTCTTTTTCTTAGACACCCTCTTACTTTCCTTGGAAACCACTTGTTGACAAAAGTGGATGCTCTGAGTAGGTGTATATGCCTGATCAAGAAAGATGGCTAGGTTAGGCTGACGATCTCTACTCAAATCAGGTGTATGTGCCTGACTTGGTTGTCCGTATGATATGGGGGAGTATGCCCCACAACCCTCTTGGACTGGAACAAATGTCTGTGTCTGTTCCGGAGTGAATTGTTGATGTGTCACTCCACTAGTATGGTTAGATTTATGTGTCTTTCCCTGAGATGCTGCTGAAGTTGTTATAATATCCTGACAGGCATCCAGAATATGATCAGGGATTTTCTTCTACTCTTTCACCATTGATAGAATATGCTTGGTGGCTTCAGCTACTGGAATAGGAATATACGTCCATTCCTAGCTTGGAGCAGGTGTATGTGCCTGCTCGTGTCCTCCTTTCCCTATCAGTGAATCCTAACAGTACTCATGTGTGGGGGAAGAGAGTTGAATCTGCCTCCTATTTTTTGTCGGGGCTTTCTGACTAACTTCTCCGAATGCTACCAAGCGAGACTGTTGGTAGGCTTGATTAATACTAGCAGGTGTATGTGCCTGACGATTGCACTTCGCCAAACTTGGTTGACGAGATCCATCATATGTAGTCAGACGAGCCTGCTGACTAGATGATGATGTATAAACAGGTGTATGTTTCTACCTATAGTACTCCTCCGGAATTTCTTAGCGGGATTGGCGTGATGCTGCCAGACGAGTTTGCTGGACAACATAATTAAAACGGGTAGGTGTATGTGCCTACTCGTTGCTTGCCACCATGTTAGGTTGGTGGACTTCTCCGGAGATGGCAGAGATGATAACCTGGTCACTGTTGACCGGATTCCGCCTTTGGTGGTTCGTCTTGCTTGCTCGAGTTCGAGGAACCTGAGCCGAACGCCTGGAGTCAGTACCCTCATTATGTTGAGGGTGCACTTCCGCACGAGTCTGGCAGCGATTGTTGGTGGGAGCCCTCAGGAAGGACTCCTATCTGTTTGAATTAAGGTCCTGAGGGACTTGCTCATTCACCTCCCCAGAATAAGGGAGCGAATGGTTATTTCATTCCGCGGATAACGACCCGAAACGGTTGGAGATGGTAGTCAGCACCTCCTTTTTCTTGATCACTGGTCGTCATTGTCCGGACAGCCGATGTGAGTTATTTACTTGGAGGGCTTGTCGGGCAGTCTACAGAGTTTGGATGGTACCATGTTGAAGGTACCCCTTAACCATTGGGTTTGATACCCAGCATTGAAGATTCTGAGTAGGTGATATCGTCCTAAGAGCGGACGATGATCCAACAGGAGTAGCAGTAGTGGCATTTGCAGCATCAGTATTCACAGGTGTGAACTTGAGAGCATCCATTCTAGGAATGGAGAAGATCTTGGAAAAGAGTTCTTATTTGATATAACAGACGTAATCAAGATAAATTCATCCACTACATCTTTTGGATGAGCACATATTTCAATGATTGTTTTTGTTGGCCCTCTCATTGAGTTCTAAATATGGGCCTAAAAAATGGGTAAAACATTATTTTAACTTGGTTAAGGATTCACGTCGGGTTCACCATTTTTGTTTCCCTCAGAATCCGGGGATGACCGCCTTGATGGGAGGTTCAAACATTCCGATCGGTTTCTAACGGGTTTGTTCGTAGAACCGAAAACATCCAATGATTCCACATCCATTCAGACCTACATTCCAAAGTTATGTCCTCATTAGTTTGTGGACTGATGAGGCTTAGGAATTTTCATTGGTCGAGAGGATGGGAGGTCGGACTCATCACACGTTTTTGAGGGGAATTATTGTCTACTCTGGGACTCTCTTCATAGATTTAAGTTATGTTCGTGAATACTTATTACATTACCAAGTATAAAATGAGTTTTCCTTCAGATTTGAAAATCAATGATTAAATATGT
The DNA here is from genome assembly GCA_963277665.1 of Viscum album. NCBI lineage: Eukaryota > Viridiplantae > Streptophyta > Magnoliopsida > Santalales > Viscaceae > Viscum > Viscum album. Next base: position 562,960,727 of record OY728153.1, on the reverse strand, counting down.
AGGAAATTTAGAGAATATTTTGTATGTATTCTAGGTTTTTCATCGATAGAGAATCATCTGTATTTATTAGAGATTCTTGGTCAATGGTACCCTTCGAAACATTTATATATAAGTCTCTTGGTCATTATGATGACCATGATGTTTTTAAAGCCACTCAGTGGGGCACTTTATGTTTATTGTCATTCATAAGGACATGGATTATTTTAGATTTGGGATTGAACCCGTAGACAGGCTACCTACGTATCCTTTGTTTAGAAAAGGAATCAGAACCCATGTAGTTCGAGTAAGGGAGTATTTATGATTGATGGATCAAAGAAGGATTTCACAATTACTTTTACACTCTAATCTCACATGATTCATGCTCGGTGTGAGAAGCAGGAGGTATTGGTAAAAATTAGACAATTTTTCGATGAAAGATGCAATCATAAGAAAAAATGTGGGGCTTATGTATGTATGACTGCCCAGATAAATGAAGGTTAGGATTTACATTAGGGAAGAAATCCAGGAGTAGGTTCCATAAAGGTATACGTGCTTCATGGAGATTTTTAATACTCTAACATGGGGATTACTCCTGAAAAGGAGGCCAAAATTAAGAGAAGACTTGTGATTGGGGTTTACTCCTGAAAAGGAATCCTAGATCAAAGGTAAATTAGGACTGGTTAAGAGAAATTAAGACTGGGGATTCTTCCTGAAAAGGAGGCCCAAGTAAAGATATTTGAAAAATTAAGGGACTTGGGGTTTACTCTTTAAGAGGATGCCCATATTTGAGACTGGGGCTTACTCTAAAAAAGGAGGCCCAGGTTAAGGGAATTATGGTTTGGGGATTACTCCTGAGGAGGATGCCCAAATTAGGGGACTGGGGATTACTCCTGAGGAGGATGCCCAGATTTGAGAACTTTAATAATTGGGGCTTACTCCTAAGGAGGATTCCCCTGATAAGAATTTTGACAGGGACTTTCTCCTGAAAAAGAGGATGCCCAAATTAGAGGGCTTGGGGCTTACTCTTAAAGAGGATTCCCAAATTAGAGGACTTTATGACTGTGGATTATTCCTGAAAAGGAGACCCAGGATAAGGATTATCTCATATTAATGGATGAGGTTGTATGAATGAAATCTCAATCTTTAGTTACATAAAGATGTTTAAATCACTAGGTTTTGAGAGATATTCCACAGAATTCCTTTCAGATAAGGAATTCAAATCACGAAATCATGCCACAAATGGCTTTGAAGAGTGTCTTGAAGACTAAATCTTGAATAGGAAAGGTGGAATGTCTTATGAGGGGTGAAATGGGCAAGAAGGGAACCCAAAAAGGTAGGGGCACACAAGTCCTGGCAGGCGCACAGGTACTGCGTGGGCGCGCAAGTCCTAGTCGCGCAGGTATGCCTGCGCGACACATGGTGTACTTGCACAAAGGTTAACCAGTAGGGTAATAATTGAGCGAATCTTGATTAAATCCTTTAGAATCCTCTTGAGGTTCTTCCAAAAAAGGGGCGTGCAAGTTATATTGAAGGAGTAAGGCGGAGCGCAAGTGTGGCCTTTTCCCTTAAGGGCTGGCCACTCATGCGCGCAAGTGTTGATGAGTTTCAACACTTAGGCCTTCTTCCACCTCTTTAGATCTTACATTCTAGGTAAGAAATTACCTTATAAGAGTTTTGGAAGCTTTGAGAAGAAACTAGGGCGCCAGGAGCTCAAATCTGAGTTTCTGGAAAAAAATCCTTCTTTGAATGGGGGGCCCACATGGTCTATTTATAGGCTGGAGAAGACCCTGGGTGGTTTCCACTTAGGGCACGCAAGTCACTTGGGAGACCATGAGGCGGCGCACAAGTATACTTGCACGACCACGAGGCGGTGCACAAGTATACTTGCACGACCACTAGGCGGCGCACAAGTGTACTTGCACGACCAGTAGGCGGTGCGCAAGTGTACTTGCGCGACCATGAGGGAACTTGCACGACCTATGGGAAATGTTCTCCTTGTTCATCCCTTTGTCGATTTTTTATGTTTCTTCAAAGTATGAATCAATTTGGACTAAGGTATTTCTCTTTTTCAGATGTTAGACTCTATGACGGAAAGGAGCGTCAACAGTGGGTCTAACATCCTAAGATAATACCACATCCTAGAAAAGTGATCAAATGTTAACCATGATAGTTCATCATCATCATGAAATAATGAAAAAAACCCACTAACATTCCATAATTTCGTGTAGGGATATCACTGAATGAATCATAATATGGTTAGTGAGATATCAAAAAAATACATATTCATTTCTCGGACACCACCCCAAATTCTTCTCATGATGAACTTCATTTTCTTGTAAACTATGAGGTTGTTATCACTTTAATTCATGAACAATAACCAAAATAATAGTATTATTTTCAAACTCAATGGGTACTAAAATCTTCTCCTGCTGGAATGTTCTATAACAGGCACAAACTGTGGTGAAAATACCCTAGGTCATGTAGAACGAATATCTCATTATCCATCCTTGGAAATAATGACTCATCACACACTTATCAATAAAAAGATTTCCAATTACTGTAATAGTATCCTTATAACCCTTCATCTTCACACAAGATTAATATCAATGGGCATCACCCTTCATTTAATAGGATGGAACCATAAGGATTAGAGGACATATTGATGATATTACAAATAATGGTTATGAAATACCATAACTAACCATTGTATGATGTATGTAACAACCATCACATACCATAATATGATTTCTAAGATATCATGGATGATTTTTTTTAAAACATCAATGAAAAATGGCATGTATATTACTTCACCTATGTTGGTCTCCCCAATTTTATAACCAAACTCAATCCCCCATGACATCATTTTACTAAATTACAAAACCCGATCTTATAGTAATGTTAACTCTAAACTCTGTATATACGATTTAATAACATTAATACCACTCTAAAATGAGTTGAACCACCTAGGTCCCACCCAGGCTAGTAGTAATCTATGTGTTCCACCCCAATCCAACCTCCAATTATCCAGGAGCTGATGACTATCACTGATTAAACAGAACACATGATATGGGAGGCCTAATACTATATCAACCTGAAATATACACATACAAAATGTATAAAATAGAAGGAAACCATATTATTATATATGTATAAGTGTATTGTATAAAATAAATGCATGATACATCATATATAATCACAAATCCATATAGGAAAATAATAAGGGAACATTTTATCAGGAAAACCATCCAATATGAGAAACATAAGACCCTGGTAAATTTCATCGTCACTATGCATACTCCTGAAGATTTGAAACAACCATTGCCACAATTAATAACCACCAAGTCCCAGCATGCATTTACATGTATCACATAGAATCTACTTGAAATATGAAATACTAGCTCAACATTCACCAGGACAACATAAGAACCCTACATCATTTTAATGAACACAAGATGTGTCAGATAAATTCTCATATAATGGTGAGAATAAACATACCAAGTATGATGAAATGAGACATAAAATTAACGGAAAAACATCTCTTTTAAAAATATTTCATAGGGAAGTGACACAGGTTATGATAAAGAAATATATATATATATATATACTCAACCACTAGAAGATATAGGGATGAAAGGAAACCCTATTAATATAAGAAAGAAAACATAAATGATATAACTTATTAGAATCTATGTAATCGCAAAGTCATGATAATCCGACAAATTCAAACGTTTGTATCCCAATTTCAGATCACATCATGAATGAAAACAAGGGGTCAGAGAGGAGTTACATGTCTTAGTGTACCTAATTTTCAAATCCATTCTTCTATTCCACCACTATAATAAAAAAATGGGTACATGATCCACATTGAATCATTCATGATATTCATGGTTGTACCACACATAACCAAAATCATCCCCAAGTCACAATTCTATAAACCAAAAGTGGAATCTTCACCATAACAAAAAATATATTTCCTCTAGAGGATACTAAAACCTAATATTATAACTATAAATAATTGATAAAAACTTCATCACCTATCATGAATATTAATGGGGGACTCACAGATCTTCCATGGAAATTTATCAGTCAAGGTGGTAACCGACCCTAATTGAGGACTCACAACCAATATGATAACATAGATGGGGGTAAAAAAATCTAAATTCATAGGGCCCTATCCCCATGTATATAGCGTTTCTTGGCCTATTTGTGATATGGGAGACCCACACCCTGACATAAACTCACCACAATGGGTTATTAATGTTGATAATTCTCCGATGTACATGTAAGAACCCAATAATCATCCATATGGAGACACATAAGAATAACTAGACATTTCACCTTGTGTATTCTATTTGATGTATAACAGAATAATAACATAACATATTATGTATAAAAATAATCAAGGGAGTTACCCATAAACCCAAATATATTTCTTGAGAAAGGAGATATGAAAATACAGTGAGGCCAAAATATTAAATGGTATGTACTAAATGCGTACATGGTGTGTATCACCTGTAGGAAGTAAGCATCGTGTTATTCTCTCAAGATATACTAAAAAATCAACCTATAGGAAATTTTTTCTGAGGTATACAATGTGTGACCCATTTCAGTTCACTCTATAAGTATGGATAGTTTCGTGAGTCATGTAGTCCCTAATTATATGAATTACATCCATAGAGACATTGAGTTCTGTCAAATAATTTCACATTGGGAATGTAACACTTCCCACATCGTGTTGTGAATTCCATTTATATCATGTAATCAAAATACACACCATGTGGTTGTGAATGTACTCAACCGTCCAAATAATTCAACATATCATGTGAACCTAACCATAGATTGGGTGGAATTTAAAAATTTATAGGACAATAGATCTATATCCAGGGGCATGTATGGTGTGTGTTCCATGGAACTACACCCTACGTAATCATATTATTCATCCAAAATTTTAATGCTTTATTATTCTGACCCAATGTCACCAAAATTTACACAAGTAACATTTTCACACCATCCAAGACCATCATGTATAATTCCATCCAATTTTATCATCTTCAACCTACCTTATGAATTTCCAATACACCATCATTCAACTATAACTGTAATGCAAACTCACCCAGAATCCCCCCTATACGCATAGACTGCCACCCTACTCACCCACTATCACCACTAGCCAAAATCATTCATTATCAAACATAATAAAAACCTTGAACCATTGGACATTAATAATTAAATTGTTACACACCATGTTATGCAAGTATGAAGAATGATGGTGTAGGGAGAATCATGGTCATTGAAGATACCCGCCACCAAAATATCCATATATAGTATGCACAAAAAATAACATAGACAAAAAGATGTTCCATAAGTAATATGTGATGAAAATAAAATAATAACATCATGGGTTATCATCCTCTAATATCAATTATAAATTAAGAAAACTTCATTCAATTAATTTTTTTTATAGTGATCGTCAAACAAAAATACATGACAATTAATTCAGAAGGAACATACCAGAATATGGGATTTCCATGAATTTAATATCATAAATAACATGGAATAAATATAATGGAATATAATCCTAATGGATAATATTTATCATTTAAAACCATGATTGAGTCCATAGTTCTATATGTATACAATGCATGGCCTGATCATCAGTGTCATTAGGGATCTTGTCTCGTATCGTTTATTTGACGTCAACACTTCCATGATCTGGTATCTCTGACCTCATCATCACTAGGGTTTTCATAAATATCCATAGTGGAAAACCCATTAGGGATTAATTATATGATTTTTATTGGGCAATTTCTATGCACTTGCAAAAATTAAAATAATTTCAGCAACTTTTTAACTTATACACCTGCAATGGCCACCTCAAGGGACTCTGATGAAAATGGAATTCATGCCACTTATAATATAAACCCACCATTAATAACTAAATTATATAATCATAATATCCATTTAAATAATTATTTATGATATATGTAAATTATCACTTATGGGATAATTTATTCATTTAAATATTAAATATTAAATATCCCTAGAAATTGGATATTCTTGGAAATCCACAATAATTTAGCCTGAGGGTAAACAATACAATGATAATTTCAATAAAACCATAAAAATATTTATTAATTGTTACCTAATATGTTAAAATTACCATTTTACCCATTAGGAGGTCTCATTACTTGGGAGTATCAATATTTAGCAATGTATCGATAGAGAACAATTCAGTTCATTACAAATACCACCAACAAAAAAATGGATAACCCCTTTCATATTTTCTCCATAATTACACTTACATCTATTTATTTATCTTATGTATAGGATATTTTTATTTCATATTGGGATACTTCACTACTTCTTTCCACTCATGGGAATTGTAAAAAGTAACATATAGTGGTCTCTATGACGTAAACATTTCCCCTCCAAAGATTGGGATTAATAAAAAACACCCTTATTGTATTTATCATATAAACAACATCACTGAGTGGGTGACCAAAGACTAATTTATCTTCATATATTTTTTATATTAAATTGAATAAATTATTTTGTTTTTCTTTAATGGTTTTTAAATCCTAATAATAAAGGATCATAATTTAATAGCACTAGAATGGGAGTGACCAAAGACTAATTTATCTTCATAGAGGGGTGTTGATATTTATGTATGAGGGTAAATAATCCTATTTTTAGGATTTTCTAAGATATAATTTTTGTTTATTTCTATATATGTTATAAAAATTTGATCTTGAAAATAATATCAAAATTAATTTCATATACATGAGTAGAATGGGAGTGATTTCATAAATTTCTTGAAAATGGTTTCAAATGAATGTTGGCATGAAATTATTTTTAAAAAATTTTTATTTCCAAAATAATAATAATTATTTTGTATATTTTTGAATATCATGTCAAATTAGATTCTATCTAGTATTATTTTCATATCATGTGAGGTATTCTAATTGTTTTTATATTTATCCATATTCTCCCCACTAATGAGTGAACTTATATATATTTTTTATCTAGAACATGGTATTATTTTCCATCAATGATTTTGAGAGATTAAAAATTTACTAGAATGATTATGGTCTTTCATTAGAATATCCAAATTTTTCTACTCTTTGATATATTTCTTTTTTATTATCCATTATAAAGCCTACTATAACCAAGAAAAACCTTATAAGCTAGAATTATTATAGGCCCATTTACCTACCTACAATTACCCTTGTTTACAATGAGTTATTGTTATTCAAAATGAGTATGGGGGATTAATGTTACATCATGTGTTATCATAGGGAACAATTACATTTTATGAAAATTTGGGAAGGAGTTACAATTTGAGGGAATGGTAATAAGTTATATATTTAAATTTAAATTTATTTTTTACACATGAAAATATTGAAAAAATAGAGTGGGAATTGGATACTTTATAATAATCATTTTTTACTAATTACCTTCCTCAAAAGTAAAAAGTAATGAGTAACTGTTCATTTACTATATTAATTTATCGTATTGTCATTTATGAAAATAAAAAAGGAAAATTGAAAAAATAAATAGCAACATTCTTTCATTGAAATTAATTTTCTATGACTTATGGGACTTGTTTTTTAAAGGTTAATTAAGTTATGTAAATAGTTTCATGTTATCATTGAGTGATTATTACTAATTTATTTCTTAATTATTGATCATGTATAGTAATTTAAGAGAAAATTCTCATTCTTGAGACCATATGTATGTCACAATTAAGCCACCACAAAAAGAATCAACTCACACCTTCTAAAGCAATACGTTTGTAACATGGTTATTTATTTATTTTATAGCGAGGTTATGATTTAATCAAGACTATGATATTACATACATGTTTTTGATTTAAGCTTAATATTGCACATACTTTTGACATAAGAGATAACAAATAAAATTTACTTATGAGGTAGGTTTTGTCAAATTACATGGGTGAATAATTGAAATTTAAATACTATTAATGGGATATAATACAAATGATAGGAAAAATGATTTCATAAATGTAACATGATGAATCATATTTCTAAATTAATCTCATAAAATTCATTTACTTTTGACTAGGGTGTGGAAATTGATTTATATATGTAATTATATCCTAGGAGTGAAAATTCCTATGTTTAGGGGTGTGATTGGGTAGTAATGTATCATCTATTTTCACCAATAAACATTTTATTTATATTTTTTGTGTATTTATATAAATGATTAAATCATCTTGCATTTAAGCCATGTTTTTCAGTAATTATCTAAAAATACAATAAAAAATGGAAATATCACAATTTTATATATTTTCATAGAATGGTGGTAGATCTTTAAAGATTATTTAACATTAAAATTATTTATTCATAAGAAATATTTTATTTTTTACTTAATTTATTAAATTGTACAATGTGATGAATTAATACAAGTGGTCCCAAATATAGCATGAAAATTAGTCAATGATTATACAGAATTAAATGAAACCTCTTGAGAATATGGGACATAACATTATGAACACAAATCCAAATGGGCTGACTATACCAGATAGAGAAATCAAAAAATGTTAAATGTCTCCCAAAAAAAATAGTCTCATATTGTTCAAATAATATGGTAATTCAATTCATGATATTTAATGGAATCGAGTATTAAAATATATATAACTTTTCCACCAATAATATTTATTTTATTTTCGATAAAATTTATTAAAATTATCTTTTAAATACAAAAAATACATTTTGAAATTATTAGATCATACATCACAAGAGTTTAGTTGGTCATGAGTTTTTCATTCAACAATTTTGTTTTTATTCTCTTTTATATACTTTTACCCTATTTTTTGATCAATCTAGGGAATGTATCTCAATGTTTTCTTGAGATACTTTTTTTACTATATTAAATATCAATAGATATTATTTTTTTGTGTTATTTTTTCATTTTTTTCATTTGATTTTTCTTTTATTGTCAAATAAGTATAAAGAAACATAAATACTCAATAATTCATTATCAAATGCGATTGTATGTTGATTTGAGTTGGATGGCTTCTTCCCTCACCATTAATTTCTCATGAGTGTTCTTATGGGCTAAATTAGTTGATTAAATATAGAGGCTACCACTCATCATAATTCATGATTTAGTGTGATAACAATATAAATAAATATGATTACATGAATAACGTTTTAATTTATCATGCGATACCTTAATGATTCTGTATTATGAAATTGGATGAATATTAATCAATTCCCAATGGTTATTAATGAATAAATACTTATTTACAATAAAATAATAGGAGGTATCATATAATTAAATAAGATATCATAATGATTTATTTAGGTAATAGTCACGGAATATAGGATCTATCCAATATATCATTAGAGTGATAAAAATTTAGATTCAAGGGATAATTACTAGGGTTGATCACACTTTTTCTACTTTTAGTATCACATTTAATAACATATAATTTATTCATGCCATAAAATACACACCAAAATTTTCACTAATTTAATTTCATTTCTATTACATAAATATTCATCAATGATGAATTATTAAAGGATTCAGTGGGATATGACCTAGGGTTACCACTTTATTATAGGAATTTTTGCTAAAGATTCATAATCTAATTTGAAGAATCATGATTATTGAATCAATATAATGGAGAGAATAGTGAGAAAATTTATATAATGGGGGTGTAGTGGAAAAAATACAGAATGGGGGTAATAGAGAGAAAAATTATAGAGATGATTCAACATTTATTTAAGGAGATCAACAATTAGTTCAAATGATGATAAACTTGGGGTACTTTATAATCACTAAAACTCGAATAGAATATTGTTTAGACATCAAAAACCTCCATGATTTTTTTTTGTATTTTTATTAAATATTTTAAATTGATGTTTTCCATGCCTTATTTTAACATATTAATCAATATTAATATAAGAATAATTCTTATAATTTATTTTCACATCCGTAATCATGGACATAATGTTATAAAACATTATAAAGTAGAATATATCATATTAATGTGTTCAATGATTTCAGTTATCAATATATAGTTATGGAGGAATGTTCTTATTATTAGTTGTTAATGGTTCCCTATCAACCTCTCTAATTAAGTAATCTTTAAGATAAACCTTAAACAATGAATTTTTTATATTTTATACGTATTTTACATATCAATATATCTAAATATATTTATGGTTTCTATGTGTTTTCTTATACTATTTAATTCCATGATTGATTCATACGAACCACAAAAATGGAATCATAAAAATATTCAGGGAAGAAATAATAATGTTTTTAAATAAAAAAATACAAATATATAAATTAATGTTATTATAGACCCATTTTGAATTACAATTAATCAAAAAATGTGAATTTATTAAATATAATCTAAAAAATAACCATACGACCATGATCCATGTTATTCTTTAAAATTAAAAAGGTAATTGCTATTAAATTCTTTTCAATAAGATTCTAATGGAAAAATAATGTTATAGAACATTAACATAATTTACATTTAACAACAATAATTACCACATAATAATATTACATAATTTAACTAGCTCAAAATAAATTTCCTAAATCATGTAACAAAAAATAAGTTTTTTAATTTAATAATGAAATTTAGATTTTACTATTATGAAATAAAACAATATTTTAGAGAATCTATAAAAAATAAATCTACTGAAAAATATATAAGGACTATCATCAATTGTTTTTTACCCAAACTGAGAATAAACCACTAAAATATATAAAATATTTCCGGCTAATAAATGTATCAATTCAATCACCATTATTTTTCAATCCACAGAGAACAAAAAAACTAGATATACCAATTGAAAAAAATCATTACAATAAAATTAAAAAGGGATTTAAATGTGATATAATATAAAATATGGATCATATTAAAAATTAAAAAAATACGAATACAAATAAAAAATGATTATGAACAATAATAAAAAATAATAGTGGTATATTTGTAAAATTAAAAAATAAGTGAAACATTGTTCAATAAATAAATCACTTCCAGAACCTAAGACATAAAATTAAATAATTTTTGTCTATTTATCATTTATACATAAAAAATAATTTTACACATGATGAGATATATTTTTTTAATTTAGATTGTATAATTAAAATAATTGAATCCTAAATTTAATTCAGATGAAATAACTTAAAAACACATATAAATATAATTTAACGATTTATTTCTAAATCATGATATAAAATCAAGTTATCACACTACATTTTGTTTTTTCATAACTATTTCACTATTATTATATAACATTATAAGGATTTCAAAAAATCTCTATAGATTTCAGTTTTTTGAAAACATTATTAACTTTACATAGTCAATCTCAATCTATAAAAAGTGTTGAAAATTTGTGTTTGACGTCATAGCAGTTTTATGTTCTTATTAGTTTGGATGATATATTTTTTATGTTTTTTTATAATATTATTAAATATTTTATTTATATAATAATTATGAAGATAACATGAGGGGTAAACAAATAAAAATAATAATTTATCAATCATCATTATTTTAAAAATTGTAATGTATGAATTATCATGTTATTTCTATTATTATTACTTAAGTTGTATTAATTTTTTATATTTATGTCATATAATATAAATTATCAGTTTATATACTTTATCTACATTCAATTTCACTCATATCATTTACATTATCATAATTTCATTGAGTGTTTCTCTGTATTAGCTAAAGTGTCCCTTCAAACTCCCCAAACACAAACAAAAAATTCCTATTTTTATCTTCCACAATTGGTCTCCCAAAAAATTACTATTATGAGACTCACCCTGTAGACAATCCAAACATCATTAACCTCAAACATTTACTACTTTTTCCTTTTACAATGGGAGGTAATAGCCTAATGGGAGGCCTCATGGAATGAATCATGGTAGTTAATGAAGACTACATTGCAATAATTTTCATTGGAAATGATCAGGTGGTGATATTACATACCAATTTTGAGAAGATTGAGTTTTATGGTTGAAGAGTTCCAACATTCATTGGAAAATACAATGTTTTGATTCCCAAAAAATCCATTGTTTTTTTACTCATAATTTTATTTTGAATTAATATTAAGTTAATTGTAATTATTTTAAATATTTTTTCTAACTTTGATTATGTGTTCTATGTTTTTTATTTTAATTGTATAACATCTTATATATCTTTTTTCTATGACATATATTTCTTATCGTACTGATCAATTATTTATTCTCATCATGTATATATATATGTCATTTTTTTACTTCAGTATGGGAGAAATTGTTCCCTCATGTTGTTGTTAATGACCAAGTTATAGTCACCAGCCCGTGGGTCTTGGTAATCCCCTCTAATATGTGATGGTTTTGGTCAGGTCCAAGTTTAGAAGTGTATCTAGGTTAGGTTCATCATATTTTGGTATCTTTGTAACTACTCTCTTTATTTTAGGTAGAGTTTTCTCTGTTTGAATACACCAATCAATTTACAAATATGTTTCACTTTTCTCCCATGGTAGTAAAACGATCAACCTAAAGTCATAGAAGTACCTATAGGGTTTAGGAGCAGATATAATATCATATGTATTTTTAAAAATAATTTTATTCTTAATAGGATACATTATATATGGAAATGATAGTAGAGATTTTATGACATGTAAGGTTTGTTTTGTTTACCCCTCTGTTACTCCCAGTGGAATCTGTAATGTTGCAATGGGAAGGAAGAGGAAGTAGACCGATCGTCCCTATAGTGGTGGGGTGGTTCTTAGTAGTGAGACTCATCTACACATTTAGTTATAGTTTTTAGTATACCAATGTCTGGATCTAAGTCTTATTAAGTTAAATAGACATGGTGTATTTTTTCTTCACCTGTAAATATTTGTAACTGTTGTGGGCATCATGGTCATATATAGTTTTCCAATCAGGCTATTTATATGCCTTATTATGGTGAAGTATTGTTAAATATGTAGGATACTATAACTCTTTCATATGCATCAATGTTTATAGGGTTCTATCCATAAGCCTCAGGTGTGTATCACCTTCATGCAGTGGGTAAATTGTTGATGGAAGTAGATGAAGGTTCTTAGACCATGAGAGGTACCATATTTATTACATCATAAATTGTGATTACAGTAGCTTATACAGGTTCCACCCAATAATTTATATCTATATTTTTTATGGATATTCATAAACATCTAATTGAACTCATATCCTTAGTAATAAATCTAGTCACACCTATTTGATATTGGAAAGTGTAAGGATTTGAATCTCCTTCTGGTTCATTAGTGATATCCAATGTAGATTTTGTGTAGGATTTCATCATTATCAATTATAATATGTTTTAAATCATAATAAATATGGATTGGATTATTTCTCATTGTGGATAAATTGATTTTTATCATTACTGTGCCTTGATTCATATGACTAATGGGAGATCTTGGGTGTTTTATGGAGAGTCTGATCTGAGGATAGATAATGCTAGACCTTCCGACCCAATGATAAATAATTTGTTATATGTTGTTGTAGTATAGACAAATAATGTGACTTCTGTGGGTACGAATCCATTTGATTTCATGGATTTTCATAATGTTCTTATATTTTATATCTCTGATCATACTATAAATAGGGAGGTAGAGTTTATGATTGATCTAGTTCCAAATATGTAGGTGATATTGAAACCCTATTATTGTATAGAACCTTCAGATCTTAAAGAGATTATGATTCTATTTTTTGATCTTATGAAAAAACTCTTCGTTCACCCTAGTGCTTTTCCTTGGGCAGATGCTTTTAAATTTTCAAACAATTAAAATGGATACCTTTGATTCTACAAAGACTATTATATGTTGAACTGGGTGATTGTTAATAATGAGTATCATATTCCCCAGGTAAATTATTTGTTTCACAAGTTAAAAAGGGAAAAATCTTAGAAAAATATTCAGTTATATTTTCATTATCTTAGAGTTTAGTAAATAATATAAAGAATATGGAATTCAAGAGTTCTTATATATATTTAGAATATCATATAATATTTTTTTTCTGAATAATTCACATGTAGTTTTTGTGGAATTGATGAACTGAATATTCCATGAGTATCCTAACCATTTTTAGTAGTGTTTATGGATTATATTTTGGTTAATTTGAGATCTGGTCATGAGAACAATAACTATTTGAGTTTATTTATAGAAATATTGATGAATCTCTATTTGAATGTAATGAATTTGAAATAAAATTATTGGATCCAAGAGGCCATGTTCTTGGGGAATATAAGTTATGAGGGTGTATTATTAGTTGATCATATAAAGGAGAGGTTTTTTTCTTTCATGTGATGATCAACATAATTTCAATGAGATTCTATACTTCTATGGAATTGTTGTGTACTGCTATTTTTTCGTCAAGGAATTCATAAATTTGATGTAAACTCATACCACAGATACCATTATAGGTGTGAAATTATTATGGGATATATAATTTCATTTCTGTTTCTATGATCTAAAACAACATCTGACATCAATCAATATTCTGATAATAAATGATCCCAAAAGGGTTATTTTTTAAATATTCTAGTGCGATTTTGGGTTGTGTTCTTATATAAGATGATCTTGTAGGGGATTATATCTCTATCCAGCTTCAAAAACATATGAATAATTAAACCAATCATGATATAAATGTTTCCATGCTTATATATTCACAAAAATATTGTCATTACGGTCATTTTGAGGATGGGTTCATTGTATTTTATAACAATAAGAGTCTGGGATATATCATTTCATGGAAACAATGGATTATCCAACAATTTTTTTGGCTGGAATAAATTCAAATGGTTGACATCAACATCATCTATACATTGAGGAAGTGTAATTTCTTCGTAGAAGATCAGTGAAGGAATGTAAAATCATAAGGTATTCTAGAATCAATAGATGAGTGGAACTTTATGGGGATATTATCATAGTTTCACATAGATTCTCTTGGGTTGTTTGAGGTATAGTTTTTACCAATTTTCTATTACAATCATCTCTATTTTTCTAAACTATACATGATCATTTGGGAGATAATGAGATCAGTGGAATTTAAGAAAGCTTACATATTGGGGAGACAGTTTTTGGTTAGTCTCTCATTTGAACTATTATTCTCTATTTTTGGAATTATATTTTTGTCTTAGTATCTATGAGAAGATATTTTCTTAATTGTCGTATTTCATTTTGGGTCATTAATCCATGTATTATGAAGATTTATTATTACATGAGAAGGAAATTATGTTGGACAAGTATAAAATGTCACATTGGAAATTACATGTCTATATATTACACCTTCCAATAGGTAAAGGTAGGGAATGTGAGACCTTTTAATTTTCTCCATCCATTTATAGTGTTTGTTTAGAATTATGAATGGGTGTCAATGGACATTTTTGTTGTATTAACATGAACTCATTGAGGGAATAATTATATATGGGTGGTGATTGATTAATTGAAAAATTCACCTTACTTTATTCTTATCAGGTACACCAATAAAATTGAATAACTAGGCATGCTATAAGTAAATGAGGTTTTAAGGTAAAATGTGTCTCCCATTTCTATTGTTTCACAGAGTGATCCTAGATTTACCTCATGTTATTGGATAATTATTCAGTAGGATACCAGGACTCTTGTTAGTTTGAGTAATGATTACAATCCAAAAATAGACACCCATATGGATCATTGAATTAAAATAAAGGAGGATATGCTTAATACCTATGTCTTTGATTTTTTTTGGATCATCGTATAATCATTTACGTCTTGTATAATATTCATAATATAATTTATATCAGTCATTAGTCTGAATTTATATCTTCAAGTATATTAATTGTCACCCATGGGGGTCACCTCTTTGTAAAGAGGAGGTAGGTGGGGCCTCTTTGGTACAACCAAATCTCATTCATGAGATGTTAGTGATATTTTTGGATATATATTAGTATCTGGTTAGGCATAGAGTTAGTAGAAATTGTATGACAATCATTAATGACATCCTCTTAATTTTTCAATTAGTAACCATGTTTCATTTATATTTTGATCGTTTGGGTCACCATTTTCTTGGAAAATAGGGGTTGTAGTAGCTATGATATATTGGTCCATTGGAGGTCACAAAGTGGCTTTGGTAGGTTGCTTATAGATTTTAATTTCTAGTTCATTTGATGGTTATTCTTCATGTTTTCCACATATCTCAATTTAGGTAGTACCATCTTGACCCTCTCATGTTCTGAGTTGGGAAGAAATTTAGTTGGGGACAAGTGTTTTTTTGGAGAAAAAATAGTTATTATCTTTGACTCTTGGGTTAAAGTAATGAATGTAAAGACAATTATTTTACTCACAGTATTATAGAACCATAGATAAAACTCTCATGAGTCTTTAGAGTTTGATTCACTGATGAGGGACCAATGACATCAACTCTTTCTAGACACCATTCATCCACATGAATTTATGAGGATGAAATGTATTATGATGGGTAGTTTTTAAGATCTTGGTACCTTATTTTAGGTATTTCTAAAATCTATTTTCAATTACCTCTTTTATGGGTGTGTTTAATGAAATTATTATAATAATTATTATTTTCTTGGAAAATTGAATTAGATTTCTATGAAGTATGTTTCTTGGTATTATTACAGTCCATGTATAAATGTTAAATTGTATTAAGAGGATTTTATCTAGAAACTGGGTTGACCCTATGATTTTCATTAGCGTTTCAATAGATTTGGTAGACCAGAAAGTTTCATGGTCTAACTTTGTTAAATGATGAGAAACTTTTATCAGGTTGATACCATGCACTAGTATAGAGTTTGAAAATATGCAACTCCATGAAACTAGTTAACATCATAAAAAGATCACTCATAGGTATTTTTAATCCTATGTAATGTCTTCTTTGGTGTATCATAAAAATCATGGAATTCATGTCATGAATTGGTTTTACATCATGAATTTTTTGGGATTAGTACCAAAAAAATATGTGAAATTTTATTTAATTAGGAATGGAAGAATATAGATTGAAACCTAGGAGATCTACTAGGAAAATTTTGGGATTTTCACTTCTTGTAGATCATTTAATTCAATGATGTATCTTCATTGGGGTTTCTTTTTTCCTCTTTGGGTAAGTGACCATTCTACTTGGTCATTTTCATTTGGTTTACTATATTCATTTTTCTAGGTTTTTAGATATGTTGGTGTTGTGGTGTTGATTCTTTATGATACTTTCTATATCTGTTATGTGGTATTCCTCAAAAGGTTGACCTTTTTCTTGGTTGTGGTCCAATGTGTGATTTTATTGAGGTACATATTGTTTTATCTTCTCTACCAACCATTTGGAATGTTGAATTTATTCTGATATGTATGTATTATTTATAGGGACTCCATTATTGTCTTTTCATTCAACCATGTTAGTGGATCCTATTGTGGGTGTCTGTGACCCATGTTTGAGGATGGTTTTTCCATCTCTAGCCAATTTTGGATGAATGAATTTTATTGATTTTTTAAAAATTATTTAATAATGATTTTATATACATGAATTCTATGTCTTGAAAATGGTTTTTCAAAAATAGTGTTTTTACCCTAGTTGTGGTAAAATAAAATTTATTTTTAAACTATTTTGAAATAGATTTATGAAATGGTTTTCAAATCGTGGTTTTGATGATTTTTTTTAAAATGGCGCACATGGGGATTGTTTCCCTCGGAATTCGGGGATGACCTCCTGGATGGGAGATTCAAACGTTCCGATCGGTTTTTAGCAGGTTTGTTCGTAGAACCGGAAACATCCAATGATTCCACATCCATTTTGACCGACTTTCCAAAGGTAGGCGCTCATTAGCTTGTGGACTGATGAGGCTTAGGAATTTTCATTGGTCGAGAGGATGGGAGGTCAGACTCATCACACCTTTTTGAGGGGAATTATTGTCTATTCCAGGAATCTCTTTATAGATTTAAGTTATGTTCGTGAATCCTTATTATATTACCAAGTATAAAATGATCTTTCCTTCAGCTTAACAATCAATGATTAAATATGTAACAAATTTAGAGATTCTTTTATATGTATTCGAGGTTCTTCATCGATAGAGAATCATATATATCTATTTAGAGATTATTGGTCAATAGTATCCTTCAAAATATTTATATAAAAGTTTCTTGGTTATTATGATGACTAGGCTGGTTTTAAAGCCACTCTGTGGGGAACTTGAAGTTTATTGTCATTCAGAAGGACATGAATTATTTCAAAGTTGGGATCAAACCCATAGATGGGCTACCTACGTATCCTTTTTTTAGAAAAGGAATCAGAACCCACGTAGTTCGAAATAAGGGTATGATGTATATGATTGATGGCTCAAAGCAGGATGTCACAATTACTTTTACACTATAAGCTCACGTGAGTCATGCTCGGTGTGAGAAACAAGAGGTATTGGTAAAAATTATACAATTGTGCCATGAAAGATGCAATCATAAGAAATGGTTTGGGGCTTATGTATGTATGACTTCCCATAGGATTTAATTTAGGGAGAAAATCCAGGAACAGGGTCCATAAAGGTCTATGTGCTTCATGGAGATTTGAATACTCTAACTTGGGACTTATTCCTGAAAAGGAATCCCAAATTAGGAGAGGATTGATAACTAGGTTTTACTCCTGAGAAGGAATCCCATATCAAACGTAAATTAGGACTGGTTAAAGAGAATTTAAGGGACTTGGGGCTTATTCCTGAAAAACGAAGCCCAAGATTAGGACTGGGACTTATTCCTGAAAAGGAGACCCAAGTTAGGGGACTTGGGGCATACTCCTAAGAAGGAAGCCCAAAATTACTACTGGGACTTATTCCTGAAAAGGAGACCCAGGTTAAGGATTAAGGTTTGGGGCTTAATCCTGAAAAGGATGCCCATATTTGAGATTGGGGCTTATTCCTGAGGAGGATTCCCAAATTAAGGGACTTGGGGCTTACTCCTAAAAAGGATGCCCATTTTTGAGATTGGGGCTTACTCCTAAGAAGGATGCCCAAAATTTATGACTGTGACTTGTTCCTGAAAAGGAGACCCAGGTTAAGGATTAAGGTTTGGGGCTTACTCCTGAAAAGGATGCCCAAATTAGAGGACTTATGACTGGGGATTATTCCTGAAAAGGAGACCCAGGTTAAGGATTCTCTCATCTTAAAGGATGAGGTTTAATGAATGAACTCTCCATATTTAGTGACATAAGGATATTTAAATCACTAGGTTTTGAGAGATATTCCACCGAATTCCTTTCAGATAAGGAATTCAAATCAAGAAATCATGCCATAAATGGCTTTGAAGAGTGTCTTGAAGACTGAATCTCGAAAATGAAAGGTGTAATGGCTTAAGAGGGGTGAAATGGGCAAGAAAGGCACCCAAAAAGGAAGGGGCACGCAAGTCTTGGAAGACTCGCAAGTATTGCGGGGGTGCGCAAGTATTTGTCGCGCAGGTATACCTGCGCGACATGTGGTGTACTTGCGCGATATTCAACCAGCATTTGAAATACTTGAGCGACTCTTCATTAAAGCCTTTAGAATCCTCTTTAGGTTCTTCCAGGAAAGGGACGTGCAAGTTCTATCGAAGGAGTAAGGCGACGCGCAAGTGTGACTACTTCCCTTAAGGGCTGGCCACACAGGCGCGCAAGTGTTGATGAGTTTCAACACTTAAGCCTTCCTCCCTCTCTATGGATAATATACTTGGGCGTCGGGAGATTCAATCCGAGTTTCTGGAAAAAATTATCCTCTTGAATGGGGGGCCCACAGGGTCTATTTATAGGTAGGAGAAGACCCCGGGCGGTTACCGGGCGGTTATCACTTAGGCCGCGCCAGTCACTTGCGCGACCATGGGCATCGCGCAAGTGGACTTGCGCGATAGTGATATAACTTGCGCGGTGAACTTTCTTTTGATCCTTTGTCCATGCCTTTGTCGATTTTTGATGTTTTCTTCAAAGGTTGAATCACTTTGAGATCATATATTCCCCTTTTCCAATTTTTAGATTCTGTGACAAAAGGAGCGTCAACAAAAGTCCCCCCTCAGAGTTGGATCCGGAGAGAAATGAGGATTTGACTCTGAGGAAATCGAATCCATCCGAAGGAAAAGGGGGCGCACAAGTCTTCAGGGCACAGAGGGTGGCGCGCAAGTGCGCATCGCGCAGGGATACGACGCTCGGTCGTGCAGGGTATGGCGCGCAGGGTCCCGGCCGCGTCTATAAATAGAGGGCCTCACTTTCGTACAAGCATCCGGATTTCCGGAATTCATACCTTCGAGCTCTCGCCGCGTAGGTTGCTCTGCTTTCTAGTGTTTTCCTTGATGTCGCGCTACTGTAAAGGCATTTTTACTTGCACGGTTTATACTTGCGCGTCAAAAACTAGCGCAACACACGAATACTTGCGCGCCATTTTTTAGACTTGCGCGCCTTAATGCCTTGGCCATTTTTTCGAAATCTTTCACAAATTTTATGGAAAATAAACCCATTTAAGAGTTTAATTTATTCAACTTTTGGGCAGATTCAATGGCTACTAATGGAATTAAAACGTCTGATGAACTGGCTAGCAAGCAGATTGATGACATGATGAACATCATTGTCCATGATTACTATGATATCTGCAACAACACTCTCTCTGATTTGGCTAAGCACTTGAATAAATATCATCTTAATTTCCCACAGAGCATATACCTGCCTCTATATGGTCATGGTCACCTGCAAGGAGTCAATGTTCCAGATGCAATGAACTATACACCTGAAATGTAGCTGCGCTGCTACTCCTTCATTTCAGTTATGTTGTGCATTAAGAGCAACAACAATGGTGTGAACCTTCAAATTCTTCCTCCATGTCATTTCCTTGAATTTATGAAAATGGAAAACCCATGGGCTGAAATGTTTTCCACTACCGGTTGGTGGAGAGAAGACAAACATGGTATTAGAGCAATATCTGAAAAGAGTACTCTCTCCAAATGGCTCTTTACTTCCAATGCTCCATTCTCAAATCCATGTATCCATCTTCCAAGCCTCTTGGACAGAAACAGAGTCACTGTTTGATCAGTAGAAAATTTTCTCAAACCACACTCAAGAACATCCTTTTACAATTGTTCCATGAAGAGCTGGTATCACTGCATCTCGTATTGTATCCAGTAGAATGAATGAATTCTAGGTGGTTGCTGATGAAGCTCAGGATGCCGTAAATCAAATGAAATGTTATGTTGAAAGCCTCTTGTAATTCTTGAAAAAGAGAAGAGACTCCAGTCTGTGGATGTCCTTATAACTCTTGTGTATCAATGAAAAACACTTTCATCTTCAATCATTTGTACCTTCATTCTTTCACTACCTGCTTCAAATTTACTTAAGCCAATGGGCTTAGAAAGGATAGTTTTATTTTTACTAGGATTATTAGAAATAACCCTATAAACCTTGAATCTTTTAATTTCTCAATATTACCTAAATCATACGGAATGTATGTTTAGTGAGCTGGAACTTGACTTTTATTCAGAGTTCCTTTGTCTTTTGTTGGCAGTTTAAAGTCATGCACGCCAGACATAAAGGGTCTAATGTTTAAGGTCGAAATTGCTTTGACCAAAATGGATTAAAATTGATTCAATTCCTTGACAATTTATCTGAAAACATATTACCATACTCAAGTATGAGGGAAAATATGTAAACTATGGCTTAAGAATATTTGAATCTGAGGAATGATATGAAAAAGAGCTAAAAGGCATTAAAAGAAGTAGTTTCCAAGAATGAACTTACTATTATTTGACAAAAACCCGTTAGGGGGTTGAAATATGAGGGCCACCTAAGGGAATTGGCTGCATGGTCAAATAAATAGCATCTTTCGGCTGACAAGTCTTGTTATGTGGACTGTTTATGCAAGGCCACCTAGGAGCATGTGCTGCATAGTCAGGAAAAAGAACTCCCAGAAATTTACATTCCTAGTGCTAAAAGCCAGTGAATGTTTATGGAGATTCAAATTTTCTAAAGTATAGAGTTTGATGTATGGAAAGAGGTACTTAAATATGGAGAAGATATTTCCAGACAATATTATCAAAGAACTGGATGAATATTACTCCTACGAAGGTCTGACCCAAACGTAGGGAACAAGAATAAACCATAGACTTGAATACTTTCAGATCATGAAAAAGGATATGGGACAAATATATTAAGGATGGCTATTTTTTTGCAGATCCCTACATACCGTCATTTAAGAAAAATAAGGACAAAAGAGGCATTCTTCCCAAGAATGAAGTTACTATTATTTGACAAAAACCCGTTAGGGGGTTGAATAATGGAGGGCCACTTAAGGGCATTGGCTGCATGGTCAAATAAATAGTATCTTTCGGCTGACAAGTCTGTTATGTGGACTGTTTTTACAAGGCCACCTATGGGCACGTACTACATAGTCAGGCAAAAGAATTCTCCGAAGTTTGACATTTTTGTGACTAAAAGTCATGAAAATGGTTATGAAGATATGAAAATATTTAAGGTTAGAATTATAACACATAAAGATGGGTATTATCCAATGTATATAGAGGTACATAGGTCAATGATAACCATAATCATGTAATGGTTGGGTCCTGAATTGAAATTTTGAACTTCACTATGTATCTCATAAGAATGAGAATCAAGCCATACGTAGTTCTTGAAATGCATTTTAACTTCATGCAGGATGAAAGTATGAGAGATCTTAGTTTACAGTCATAGAGTTCGGACCATAATAATGAATACACATTGTGTGTTTTCACGAGGACTTTTCATCCAAGAGACTGAAAGTGAAATTTGGGGTTAGGCCCAAAAGACTTGGGGATGGATTCGAGGGATACTCGAACGTTCCTACGTATCCCATAAGGATGGGAATCAAGCCCACATAGTTCTAGAACTACCCTTTGTACAAATTTGGTTCGTACATGTGAAGGGTGAAAGGGGACTTTAGTGCAATGATGGTTTAACCCGAGACAAAATGTTTAGGCATTACCATGTATGGACGTAGTCTTTTGAAATGAAACATGATTGAAGAATCAATGTCAATAATAGTTCTCTCTCAAATGAGGAAATCAATGAGTATTGTAGTTTATTGTCGTTCCGGACAAAAGTGTTGCATAGTTTAACGTCATATAACAAGGACGAAAGTGAATCAATTTAAAGATATTGATTCTAGGGGCGGTTTCATGAATCAACATCAGATGAGATGGTGGTGAACCGATGTGAAGAGATTGTTTTTGGGCTTGAACCATGGGAGGTTGCCTATGTACCCAGCCTGGAAGGCAAGGATCAAAGTCCTTGTAGTTCAATTAATGAATGAATTAATGATCAAGTTGTTCTTGGGGACAACGATAATAAAAAAAATGTTGTTGGGACTTATACATGGTTAGCGGCCCAAAGAGAGTGTTACGGTTGATGTTTTCTCTAAGCTCACGTGAGTCATACTCGGTGTGAGAAACAAGAGGTAACAACAACCTTAATGATGCATAGTTTAATGTCATATAGGACATATAAAGGGACTATGCAGTTTAAAGTCTTGCAGTTAGGACTATTGGTGCTGCGCAGTTTAGTGTCATGTAGTAGGGACAAAATACAGTTTAATGTCATGTAGGACATATCATGAATTTTCAGTACAGTTTAGCGTCATGTAGTTAGGACGATGAGGACAATAGAGTTTAACGTCATGTTGGACGAAAGGGGGACTGTGCAGTTTAATGTCATGCAGTAAGGACAAAATAACACACCATTTACGTCATGTTGGACGCATTGGGGATTTGTTTCCCACAGTTTAACGTCATGTTGGACGAAAGTGCGAATAGTTTAAGGTCATATGCATGGACCGTGGATGGTGCAGTTTAATGTCTTGCTGGACGGTGGTGTTGTTTTAAGTCCATACAGGACCTTTGATGATTTTGTAGTTTAACGTCTTTCCGGGCGTAAGGGACTTTATATAGTTTAGCGTCTTGTAGTTAGGACGTCATAGTTTAACGTCTTGCTGGACGTAAGGGACTTGCAAATAGTTTAGGTTCATATGCATGGACTGTTGATGATGTAGTTTAAGGTCATAATGGACCATTTAAGGAACTTTTTCACAGTTTAACATCGTGTGGGACGAAGTTGCAGTTTAAGGTCATACAGGACCATTGCTGTATAGTTTAACGTCATATATCAAGGACGAGTTGGTGCCGCACAGTTTAGTGTCATGTTGCGGGGACATAAGGTGACAAAGTTTAACGTCATGTTGGACCTATGTGCAAATAGTTTAGGGCCATATGCTTAGACCGTTGTTGTATAGTTTAACGTCATATAGCAAGGACGAACTGGTGCCGCACAGTTTAGTGTCATGTTGCGGGGACATTCTGGTGCTGTACAGTTTAGTGTCATGTTGCGAGGAAAATATAGTTTAACGTCATGTTGGATGAAAGGGGGAGTTTAAGGTCATACTGGACCATTGTTGTATAGTTTAACGTCATATAGCAAGGACGAGCTGGTGCTTCACAGTTTAGTGTCATGTTGCGGGGAGATAAGGTGACACAGTTTAACGTCATGTTGGACGTATGTGCAAATAGTTTAGGGTCACATGCTTAGACCGTTGTCGTATAGTTTAACGTCATATATCAAGGACGAACTAGTGCTGCACAGTTTAGTGTAATGTTGCTGGGACATTCTGTGAATACTTTGTATTTTATACAAAATATTTCTTCAAAAATCTGGCATTAGTTGGAGTAGTAATGAGTTCTCCATCCATTGAGATTCATGAATAAGCTCTATTGGAGTAGACCCTATTTATTGAATAAGGTCCTTCCCATTTTGGATCAAGCTTGGGAGGTTTCTTTCCTAGTATCATTGGAGTTCTGAAAACTAATACCAATTCTCCCTGAATGAATGAACGAAGACGAACTTTTTTGTTAAAAGCTCGTGCTATTCGATTCTGATAGATTTCCAAGTGGTGCAAAGTGCAAAATATTTTCTCATCTAACCGCTCCAACTCATTCAATCGCTTTTGGGATTGGTCATCTGTAGATAATTGATCACAAATGGCTACTCTGAGTGAGGGAAATTGAACTTCAATTGGCAAGACTACTTCTATTCCATATACCAATGAATATGGAGTTGACCGCGTTGCATTGCGGGTGGTAGTCCGATAATCCCATAAAGCATGAAAGAGTTTATCAGGCCATGACCACTTATCTTTATCCACCATCTTTTGCAGTATATTTTAAAGAGTCTTGTTAATGGCTTCTATTTGGCCATTGGCTGCCGCATGATACTGAGATGAATGGTTGGATTTAATGTTGTATTCTTGATACAATTTCTTCACCTCAGAAGAACAGAAGTTGGTACCGTTGTCCGTCAATATGGTATGAGGGACACCAAATCTAGTAATGATGTTAGACTTGATGAAGCTAACAATGCATTTAGAACCGACTTCTTTGAGAGGTACTACCTCTGCCCATTTGGAAAAGAAATCAGTAGTAGTAAGAATGTACTTAAAATGCTTGGCCATAGCTGAAGGGTACGGTCCCACCACATCCATTCCCCATGTGGCAAATGGCCATGAGTATTTAGCTGTATGAAGAAACTTTGGAGGTTGATGAATGAAGTTGGCATGTACTTGACATGAATGACACTTCTGTGTGAAATCAACACAATCTTGTATCATTGAAGGCCAAAAGTATCGAAGCCTTCGAATTTGATCAGACAATCTATGTCCAGACTGGTGGGCACCACAGACTCCTGCATGCACTTCTTTCATGACAGCCATTATCTCTTCACCATC
This sequence comes from Viscum album, assembly GCA_963277665.1. Lineage (NCBI taxonomy): Eukaryota > Viridiplantae > Streptophyta > Magnoliopsida > Santalales > Viscaceae > Viscum > Viscum album. Next base: position 562,935,004 of record OY728153.1, on the reverse strand, counting down.
AATGCATCTGAAGAGAACTCCATCAAAACCACGTTTGTAGAGAATTTTCTCTAGGTGGGTTGGGCTATCATAAAGAGTAAAATTGACCACACATCGCCGGATTTGTTATTTCACAGCTCTATCAGGTGGAAGTGTTCCATTTTGAAGGTATTCCCTGATAGGTGACATCCATCCTATAGTATGACCATACGGTTTAGGAATGTGACTAATTTCATTAATTTCCTCTATTCTGGCTTGAACATAAGGTGAAATTGCACGACGGTGGGCAATACTGATGGTTGTCTCGTCCCGATTTGGATCTTCTAGAGCTGTGGCTATATTATCCAGTGCATCAGCTTGAGCATTTTGTGAGCTTGGGACATAAGAAAATGTCGGTTCTAAAGGGAATTCCGCCATTAACTTTCTGACATAATCATACAAAGGGATTAACTCTTCTTTTCTGATGGCATAATCCCCATTGACTTGTTTGATTACCAAGTCTGAATCACCTTTCACCTTTAAGTGATTCACTTGTGCTTGAAGTGCTAACTCCAAGCCTGTGATAAGAGCTTGGTATTCGGCTTCATTATTGGTACCACCTTCTCACAATAAAAAGGAATAAGGTAACAACGCCTTATCTGGAGAAATGAGTACAATTCCTAAACCAACTTTTTTGAATTTAGGATTTCCCATTTTCTTTACTGTTGGACTTCTGGAAGCACCATCAAAATAAATTTCCCATGTTTGAGGACACACTTGAATAGAAAAAACTTCCTCATCAGGGAGTTAAATATCTGAAGATGTGTCTTCCACTGAAGGATGTTCAGCCAGGAAATCAGCCAGAGCTTGGCCCTTTATTGTCTTTTGAGATACATACTGAATGTCGAACTGCTGCAAAATAACTGCCCACCTTGCTAGACGCCCTGTAGGCATTGGACGACTAAGGATGAATTTGAGTGGATTATTGCGAGATACCAATTGGACCTCATGATGTTGCAAGTAGTGTCTCAGTTTCTGGACTGCAATGATTAATGCTAGGCAGCACTTCTCAATACTTGAATACCGGGTTTCTGCTTCAAGAATGATTCTACTGAGATAGTAGAGGCTATTTTCATTCCCATCATCATTCTTTTGAGCGAGAAAGGCACCCAATGATCGCTCTAGAGCTGTCACATAGAGGATAACTGGTCTACCTTCAACAGGTGCCATGAGTACTGGTGGACTCAAGAGGTATTTCTTGAGAACATCAAACGCTTCTTGACATTCTTCAGTACACTGGTAAGTGACTCTTTTTTTCAATAATTTGGTAAATGGTAAACTTTTGCCTGCCAAATTGGCGATGAAACACCGAATATAGGCTATGTGTCCTTGAAGTCCTCTTAATTCTTTCAAATTCTGAGGAGGTGACATACCAAGGATTGACTTGGTCTTCTCAGGATCGACTTCAATACCACGATGGCATACAACAAAGCCAAGGAATTTTCCTGAGGTTACCCCAAAAGCACATTTTAAGGGGTTCATCTTCAAATTATGTTGTCGAAGCTTGTGGAATATGACTTCCAAATCAGCCAAGTGATTACAACGTTGTTTGTATTTAACCACCAAATATTCTACATAGCATTCAACAAACTTCCCTAAAATGGTTTGAAGATACGATGCATGGCGCGTTGATATGTTGCACCTACATTCTTTAAACCAAAGGGCATCACCCGGTAACAAAACACACCTTGAGGGTCTCTAAAGGCTGTAGATTCATCATCTTCTGGGGCCATTTGGATCTGATTATATCTGGAATATCCATCCATGAAGGAAAGTACTTCATAACCAGCCGTTGCATCAATTAAGAGTTCTGTAATCAGAACTAGGAAATCATCTTTAGTACAATACCGATTAAGATCTCTGAAATCGATGCAAACCCTAATTTGTCCGTTCTTCTTATTTACAAGGACAATATTAGCCAACCACATGGGATATTGAACTTCTCTGATGACGTTAGCATTGATTATGTTATCCACTTCAGCTTCAATTTTGGAAGCATAAGTTGGGTGTGTTCTTCTCACGGCTTTCTTAAATCCTCGATGTTATTTTGGTAAACCCAAATGATGAGTAGCAATATTAGGATCAAGCCCAGGAATTTCTGTATAGTTCCAAGCGAAAATATCTTTATTTTGATTTAGAAAAGAAATATACATCTCTTGATCTTCAAGGGTCATGGCCGCACTAATTAAAATGGGGCGTGGATCTTTATCTGTACCCAGATTTATTTCTCTGATTTCATCCACAGTGGTAGAGATACCCACTTCAAATGCTGGAGGAGCATCTCTAAGATCTTCCTCTTCCTCTTCATCATGTGCTATTTCTTCTGTTTCTACTTGCATAGTAGATGACAAAACGAAATTTTCATGATCATAAGAGATTTCAAAATTTGCACATTTTGAAGAAGACGCTTCCATTTACGACCCTATTGATGATAAAGGGCCTTCTTTGGGAAATAAAGAGGAGATGATGGATTGAGAATTGACATCATTATTCACCTCTGATGTTGCAATAACTTCTTCTGGCCTGATTGGCGATGTATAGACCTGTTGGATTTCAGAAGATGAAATGAAGATGTCACCACTTGTGTTTTCATCATTGTTTGGTAGGTTACCAATTTCTCCCATGTTGTCTGGATCAACTGCCGTAATTGACATTATGGATATTTCCATAAGAGTATTTTGATTTGGGCTTATTTTGTCAATTTGACTGATAGGTAACACATAATCTGTACTCACATGTGTAAATGGATTTATTGGAATTTTCTCTAAACCATATGGAGCATTAACTTTGGTAATTTCCTTCATTGTAGATTTTTCTCTTCCCTTTATGTGATAAAATTATGCCTCAATGTATTGAGACTCACATGTCTTGAACGAGGTATTATCACCATACAATGTTCCAACTTGACCACTGAAATAGTATTTGAGACATTGATGGTATGATGAAGGAATAGCTGCATGCTGATGTAGCCAGGGTCTTCCAAGAAAGACGTTGAAAGCTGAGTCTTGATCAACAATCATGAAATCTGAATTGGATACAAGATCTCCAAAATGAGTTTTGAGTGTAACTTTTCCCATTGGTTCTTGTTCATTTTTATCATATCCATGTAACATCATGGTAGAAGGAGATAAATCAGATTCCGTGAGGCCCAATCGACGAAGTGTACGAATGGGCATGAGTTTGACTCCTGAACCATTGTCAATGAATGCTCTTCGGATATCTACACCATTGACTTTGCCAGATAAGTAGAGAGGTCTTATGTTCCCATGCACAACATCATCTTCATCTTTATCAGTAAAAGATATCACTGCATGGCATTCTACAGGATTATTCTCTATGTGATAGACTTCAGCTGCAGCAATTTCAGCTTCAAACTCCTGAGGACTTGACAAAGCTTCGATGAGTGCTTCCCGAAGATCTTTTGACAGATTCAAAGCATCCAAAACTGATAACTTGGCTGGTACTTGGGACAAGTGTTTCAATATATCATACTTTTGATCTAGAGGTCAGCGTTTCCCAACAGGAATATGCGGTTTAGCAGGTACCTTGGAAGCAGATGCTTTGGAAGCTGATGCATCTTGTATTGGGATAGAAGATGGCAACATCCTTGGTTTTGGAAGATTAGACCGATTAGATCCATTTACTTGCTAAGATAAAGAAGATGGAATTTTCAATCAGTCTTCCAAAATAACTGTGCCAAGACTGAGTTGACTATTGGCAGAAGAACTTGCTTGTTCTTTTTGAGCGTGCTGAAGGGCTCTACCACAAGTTTCTGCTACATACACAGTTCTATCAGGGGTAGAATTGGAGTAGTGGCTTCGGAAAGATCCACGTCTTCCCCTGTATCCTGAACCTCTGGAACTTCCTCGAATTCCATTATTTGATACAGGGAATTCAGGCTCATCAAAATTGATATTACGACTGGAGTACGGATCTGTTAATTGAATCATATTAACAGAACCGAAGTTTAACTCTTCGTCTAATAAAGACTTTTCCTGACTAGCCTGTTTAGGCTGTGCCATTTGATGGGGCGGTGCCCGTTGTTTTGAAGTAGATGGCATAAAGTCTGCCAGAGTCAAAGATAATTTAGGCCTTGACACATAATCATCTTCTTCTGATTCTTTTTCTTTCTTTTAATCAAACCATTTCTTTGAGGATTTTCCCTCTGACGAAGAGGGTTTTACCGCAATATTCATGGCAGAAGACATAATTGGTTTCTTTAATTGTGTTCGCAAAATGGCATGAGTCCAATTGATGGTCTTTCTCACCATTAAATCATCATATTTCTGTGTATTTCTGCTTTTGACTTCTTGCCATTAACCTTCCTCCTCTGGAACTATAGTAGTAACACATGCTACCTGAGTCGAAGAACATTTCAACTTGACTTGTCCCAAGTCGACCATATTTTGCAGGAGGTCTTTGAAGAAAAAACACTCCTGGATGGGATGCCCTAACATTTGACGAAAGGGACAATAATTGGGACGATCTTCATCTCCTTCTTTGTTTGGCCTCTTGGGCACTGATAATTGAACCAAATTATTTTACAGAGCTGAAATGAAGTAACCAGGAACTTGCTCACTTCAGAAGAAGTATGTTTTACTCTTCATATCCTCAAATTGTTTTCGTCGTTGATCTCATGGATCATTTGGATGAAACGGCCTTTGTTGTTAGCGTTCAGGAGGTGGAGCCCTTCGAGAAGATGAAGGTTTTGAAGTAGAAATAGGTACAGGTGCTTATTTAAGCATAACTGTAGCAGTTTCTGCTTTACCCATTCTCCTTCCTGGAGCTGATGGAATTACACAAGATTTAACATTAGCCTGTATAAGGGATTCTTCAATCTGCTGAGCGATTGAAGTAAGGTCTCGAAACCCTCCTTTGTATTTCATAGGGGTCAATGGCGTGCGTAATTCATCATGAAAATTTGCCACACAGATTGGTAACAGCTCTTCCCGAGGGAGTGCTAAACTAAGGGAATACGTTAATCCCTTCCAGCAAGCAATGAAATCAGAGAATCTTTCATTTTCCCTTTGCTTGCAGTTTGTAAGATCGAAAAATGTCGTTTTTGGAAAAGTGGAGCTGAACTGAAGAAGGAATTTTTGGCGAAGATCCTCCCATCCGATGATTGACCGGGATTGCAAGCTTGTATACCAGACAAAAGCTGGTCCTTGCAAGGTTCGCACGAAGCATATGAGTTTCAATGCTTCTTGCTGCTCTGGAGTTCCCATCATAGGATCACAACAAGACACATAATGTGTCAAATGTTGTTCAGGGTCGCCTGATCCATTGAAAGTAGGAAAAATAGGGTTTCCAAAACTAGATGGAGGAGAAATTGAATCTACCCATTCAGGGTAAACTTTCTTTTCTGGTTGAACTTGCACCCGTTTCCCTTCCATAGTTTCTAACCGAGCTGTTAATGACTCAATTGTAGTTATTAACTTTTGAGAAACATCCGGTTGAATCTGGTCATGAGTAGGTGCAATGAATGGAGCTTGGGCAGATGTGGTGGTTGGTGCTGCAAATGATGGTAGAACTGCCAACCGTTGTTGCGTTTGACCCATAGGATTAGACCTCTGAGGGTGTACTGATAAAGGAGGATATTCCTGATCCATCTCAGTAACTGCAACAAATTCCTTCGGCTGTCGGACTTCAGCATTCTTAAGAAGAAGACTACTCTGAATTAGTTCTGTATTCAACCTTCTTAATTCTTTCATTTCTTCCTCTTGTTGTGCAAACCTTTGCTCTAACGAGAGCGATTGACCTTCTCCAGAAGAATGATATGTAACCTGATTATTTTCCCTCCCTTTGTTGGATACTTTTTGGAGAGAGGGAAGTGGATTACCTAGGTTCTGATTAATCTTTTGACTTCGTGTACACACACCTTCTTCATTTGTATCGGTGCGTACAATTTCTTGAGCAGGACACTCTTCATCTGAGTCCCCTGAGTGAGTCTCCTCTGGTGGATTAGCAACAATGGCATTGATGACATTGATTGATGCATAATGCATCGCATCCCTTCTATCAACATTTCTGTGATATTGTCTTCTTTCATATCTTTGATGAGCCATCGCCTTTTGTTGATTCAATCCTTTAAGAACTTCTTCATGAGCTATAATTTAGAGGGAATCTCCTGATAATTTGGCTCTTCGTTCCTCTTGGGGATTCTTCCCCAATCGAGAAAAGACCGATATTCTCTGAGAAGGGGATTGATGATTTGAAAGAGTCTCCAGTCCTGTGAACTGGGGATGCTCCTGCTGATTCCGCTCAACTCCTCGAATCCCATTTGTTGACTCTGAGGGTTGGGTTAAAGGAGTCCCAGTCTGACAAGCTGGGGTGGCTCTTGACATGCTATGTCTGAGACTTTCTTAAAAGCTATCTTGATCTTGCGAATCCTAGTTCGGAAATTTGCTGGATGCATTAACCTGTATCCAGTTTTATCACCTGGTTCAACAGACCGTTGGATGATTTCCAAGACTTCTGTCATTTGATGATTTGTTTGCTCCAGACGAGAGGCTTGTGCAATATTCTCGCCTGCTTGATGTAGGAGAAATTCAACAACTTGTTCTCTATATGCTTGATTTTGAGATGAACTAGTTGAAGCCTCTTCTTGAGCAAGCTTTTGATTATGAACAAAGCCCATTGACTGTGGCCGGCCATGGGCAATAACATTGCATGAGACCATTTTCGGTGGGCTTTGCTGACTGGAAAGCACTATGAAATGTAGTGTTCCGTGAACACCCCATCCTCTGATATGAACACCAGATGTAGAATTGGCAATTAACTGACAAAATTTTCTAAGTGCGCCAAGGCATGAACGTTGAAGGGATCTCTGTTGCTTTTCAGCCTTCAGATACTAAGAGACTGATAGAGATGCCAAATTAATCTGACGTTGTAGCCCTTCTATTATCTTAAGATGATTTTCATATTCATCATAAGATAATACCTTCTTATTCAATTGGCAAAGAGTTTTCCATATGTTGAGACGAATATCATGGACTCCATCTTCTGTCAACATATTTGGAATATCATACTGGGAGTCAGCCAAAGGCCAAAACATGACTGGTACCTCACTTTTGGCCAGCTTTTCCCTCATGTTCATCATTTCCTCTTTGTCATTAAATGAAGATTCTTATACCTGTTTTGACCAGAGTTGGTGTTTCCTTGTTGCTTCATCGGATTCAACAAGATTGGTAGAGAGATCATTGATCAAACTAGAAGATTCATGACTTAGGGGTGGTTCGGAGAATGACCTACACCCTGGACTATCTTCTGATTGAGAAAGTATTTCACTTTCTAGCAATAAATCATCAGACATGACTGGTTTCGCATTTGAAAGTGCCTCAAGATAAGAGGGCTTTCTCGGCACTACATTGTCCACTGGAGTATTTTCCAGGCAATGTGAATCACTACTGCGGAGAGGAATTTCACAGAAAAATTCATCATCATGGGGAGGACCACCATAATGGGTTACAGTAAAAGATGAGATCTCTAGCTCCTTGGTCTTCTGACCACACAGAGGGTTCCTGTGGCTCTCATCTGAAGAAGAAACTTCAATATTGACAGAATTTTCATGAAGCAAGCCTTCATGAGGAAGTGTCTGTTGAAGACTTTCAGAATTAATGTTCCCATTATTGGGAACTGAGGGAGTAGAATCTTGAATTCCGACAGATAAATGTCTGAGTGCTTCAAGAACTCCAGCATCGAGCAAGGCTTGGTTACAGATTGGCCTTTGATCTCCTGACTGTGCTGGGCAGATCTTTTTCTTAGATGCCTTCTTACTCGCTTTAGAAACCACTTGATGACGAAAGTGATTTCTCTGAGCAGGTGTATGTGTCTGATCAGGAAATATGGTCAGGTTAGGATGACGATCTCCACTCAAATCATGTGTATGTGCCTGACTTGGTTGTCCGTATGATATGGGGGAGTATGCCCCATAACCCTCTTGGACTGGAACAGATGTGTGTGTCTGTTCCGGAGTGAATCGTTGATGTGTCACTCCACTGCTAGGGATAGATTTATGTGTCTTTCCCTGAGATGATGCTGAAGCTGTTATGATATCCTGGCATGCATCCAGAATATGAGCAGGAATTTTCTTCTACTCTTTCACCATTAACAAAATATGCTTGGTGACTTCAGCCGCCAGAATGGGGATATACATCCATTCTGGTCTTGGAGTAGGTGTATGTGCCTGCTCCTATCCTCCTTTTCCTGTCAGTGAATCCTGACAGTACTCTAGTGTGGAGGCAGAGAGTTGAGTCTGCCTCCTGTTTGTCGTCGGAGCTTTCCGACTGACTTCTCCGTGCGCTACCAAGGGAGACTGTTGGTAGGATTGATTAGTACTAGCAGGTGTATGTGCCTGCTGATTACACTTCACCAAAGGTGGTTGACGAGATCCATTATATGTAGTCAGATGAGCCTGCTGACTAACTGGTGATGTATAAGCAGGTGTATGTTCCTGCCTATAGTACTCCGCCGGAATTGCCTGGCGGGATTGGCTTGATGCTGCCAGACGAGTCTGCTGGACAGCGGAATTAAAACCGACAGGTGTGTGTGTTTTCTCACTGTTTTCCACCAAGTTAGGTTGGTGGACTTCTCCGGAGATGGCAGGGATGAAAACCTGACCATTGTTAACCGGATTTCGTCTCTGGCAGTTCTTCTTGCCTGCTCGGGTTCGAGGAACCTGAGCTGAATGTCTGGAGTCGGTACCCTCACCATGTTGAGGGCACACTGCCGCACGAGTCTGGTGGCAATTGTTGATGGGAGCCCTCGGGAAGGACTCCTGTCTTTTTGAATTTAGGCCCTGAGGGACCTGCTCATTCACTTCCTCAAAGTAAGGGAGTGAATGGAAATTGAGTTCCAGGGATAACGACCCGAAACGGTTGGAGACGGTAGTCAGCACCGCCTGCCTCTTGATCACTGGTCGTCGTTGTCCGGACGACCTGTGTGAGTTGTTTAATTGGAGGGCCTGTCGGGCAACCTCCAGAGTTGGGATGGTACCGTGTTGACGGTACTCTTTAACCAGCGCATTTGATACCCAGCGCTGGAGACGCTGAGTAGGTGATGTCATCCTCAGAGCGGATGACGATCTAGTAGGAATAGCAGCAGTGGTATTTGCAGCAGCAGTATTCACAGATGTGAATTTGAGAGCAGCCATTATAGAAATACAGAAGATCTTGGAAAAGAGTGCATGTTTGATATAACAGACGTAATCAAGATAAAATTCAGCCACTTCATCGTTTGGATGAGCACATATGTCAATGATTGTTTTTTGTTAGCCCTCCTATTGAGTTTTAAATAGGGGCTTAACAAATAGGTAAAACATCATTTTAACTTGGTTAAGGATTCACGTCGGGTTCACCATTTTTTGTTTCCCTCGGAATTTGGGGATGACCTCCTGGATGGGAGATTCAAAAGTTCCGATCAGTTTCTAGAAGGTTTGTTCGTAGAACCGGAAACATCCAATGATTCCACATCCATTTGGACCTAATTTCCAAAGGTAGGCGCTCATTAGCTTGTGGACTGATGAGGCTTAGGAATTTGCATTGGTCGAGAGGATGGGAGGACGGACTCATCACACCTTTTTGAGGGGAATTATTGTCTATTCTGGGACTCTCTTTATAGATTTAAGTTATGTTCGTGAATCCTTATTATATTACCAAGTATAAAATGAGCTTTCCTTCAGTTTAACATTCAATGATTAAATATGTAAGAAATTTAGAGATTCTTTTATATGTATTCGAGGTTCTTCATCGATAGAGAATCATCTATATCTATTTAGAGATTCTTGGTCAATGGTATCCTTCAAAATATTTATATAAAAGTCTCTTGGTTATTATGATGACTAGGCTGGTTTTAAAGCCACTCAGTGGGGCACTTGAATTTTATTGTCATTCAATAGGACATGAATTATTTCAAAGTTGGGATCGAACCCATAGATGGGCTACCTACATATCCTTTGTTTTGGAAAAGGAATCAGAACCCACGTAGTTTGAAATAAGGGTATGATGTTTATGATTGATGGCTCAAAGCAGGATGTCACAATTACTTTTACACTCTAAGCTCACGTGAGTCATGCTCGGTGTGAGAAACAAGAGGTATTGGTAAAAATTAGACAATTGTGCCATGAAAGATGCAATCATAAGAAATGGTTTGGGGCTTATGTATGTATAACTGCCCAGAGGATTTACTTTAGGGAGAAAATCAAGGAACAGGGTCCATAAAGGTCTATGTGCTTCATAGAGATTTGAATACTCTAACTTGGGACTTATTCCTGAAAAGGAATCCCAAATTAGGAGAGGATTGATAACTGGGTTTTACTCCTGAGAAGGAATCTCAGATCAAACGTAAATTAGTACTGGTTAAAGAGAATTTAAGGGACTTGGGGCTTATTCCTGAAAAAGGAATCCCAAGATTAGGACTGGGACTTATTCCTGAAAAAGAGACCCAGGTTAGGGGACTTGGGGCTTACTCCTGATAAGGAAGCCCAAAATTATGACTGGGACTTATTCCTGAAAAGGAGACCCAGGTTAAGGATTAAGGTTTGGGGCTTACTCCTGAAAAGGATGCCCATATTTGAGATTGGGGCTTACTCCTGAGGAGGATGCCCAAATTAAGGGACTTGGGGATTACTCCTAAGAAGGATTCCCATTTTTGAGATTGGGGCTTACTCCTAAGAAGGATGCCCAAAATTTATGACTGGGACTTATTCCTGAAAAGGAGACCCAGGTTAAGGATTAAGGTTTGGGGCTTACTCCTGAAAGGATGCCCAAATTAGAGGACTTATGACTGGGGATTATTCTTGAAAAGGAGACCCAGGTTAAGGATTCTCTCATCTTAAAGGATGAGGTTGAATGAATGAACTCTCCATATTTAGTGACATAAGGATATTTAAATCACTAGGTTTTGAGAGATATTCCATCGAATTCCTTTCAGATAAGGAAGTCAAATCAAGAAATCATGCCATAAATGGCTTTGAAGAGTGTCTTGAAGACTGAATCTTGAAAATGAAAGGTGTAATGGCTTAAGAGGGGTGAAATGGGCAAGAAAGGCACCCAAAAAGTAAGGGGCGCGCAATTATTGGAAGACACGTAAGTATTGCGGGGGCGCGCAAGTATTTGTCACACAGGTATACCTACGCGACATGTGGGGTACTTGCGCAATATTCAACCAGCATTTGAAATACTTGAGTGAATCTTCATTAAAGCCTTTAGAATCCTCTTGAGGTTCTTCCAGGAAAGGGACGCACAAGTTCTATCGAAGGAGTAAGGCGACGTGCAAGTGTGACTACTTCCATTAAGGGCTGGCCACACAGGCGCGCAAGTGTTGATGAGTTTCAACACTTAGGTCTTCCTCCCTCTCTTTGGATCTTCCGTTCTAGGTAAGAAATTACCTTATAAGTGTTCCAAAAGCTTTGAGAAGAGACTTGGGCGTCGGGAGCTTCAATCCAAGTTTCTGGAAAAAAAGATCCTCTTGAATGGGGGGCCCACAGGGTCTATTTATAGGCAGGAGAAGACCCCGGGCGGTTACCGGGCGGTTATCACTTAGGCCGCACAAGTCACTTGCGCGACCACGGGCATCGCGCAAGTGGACTTGCGCGACAGTGATATAACTTGCGTGGTGAACTTGCTTTTGATCCTTTGTTCATGCCTTTGTTGATTTTTGATGTTTTCTTCAAAGGTTGAATCACTTTGAGCTCATATATTCCCCTTTTCCGATTTTTAGATTCTGTGACGAAAGGAGCGTCAACAGGGATCCATTGGTACTTAGGTGTAAGGTTTGGTAAAAGTCATCATCCATTGATACTATATTGGGTTTCACTCCTGAGGTGTTACTATGAATTCGAGGCCAATTGTTCTAGTGACTTTTTAGACTAATTGGGAGGTTCACCTGCTGGGGTGTTCTTCTAATCCATAGATTCTTTGAATATATCTGGAGTTTTAATGCATGTGATATTCGATGTATGGGAATGAATGTTGTAGCTCTCCAGATTTATAGTGATCCATGGTGTGATTTACCTATGCATTAGTATGTGCTTCCTTTATTTAATATGACATGTGATATATGCAATTAAATCATTGATATATGTGATATTATTTAAAACCATTTTACATGGAATATTATAATCTATGGAAAAAGGGGAAATATTTTCACATGATTTTGATATAAAAAGTGTTTGACTGATTATCATTATTATTTTTTGTCAAATATGAGTATGATCAGATTTTTGTATTGAGAGTTGACATGTATACTGTGGGTGAGATCCTACTAAACATGTTCATCTTGCACCCTATACAACCGTTATGCGGTGCGTAGACCACGTAATTATTTTGATATAAGGAAAGGCAAGGAACTATGAGGATATATTTAGGTTTCTGTCAGCTCTATCTATGTAAGTGGTGGTGAGATGGTGGTTGTTTTCCCACATTGTTACATGGAGTCAATGATTTAGGTTTTAATTGTCCTTTTTCGTTGGAATTGTACCTTTTGTATTATTTTTCAACTTTTGAGTTGTATCGCATCATCTATTTCCTTTTTTTATATGACATATATTTCTTATTTTAATATTTTTTTGTTCCTCCCCATCATATATAAATATATATTTATCATTTCTTCCACATTAGGTTGGGAGAAATAAATTCCTCTAGTTGTTGATGATGGCTATGTTCTATTCGATATCCCGTGGGGACAAAGAACACCCTGTGGGTATGTGATGTTGTGGGTCGGGTACTAGTTATTGAGGGTTTTTGAATCAATTTCATCACAGTATTTAATAATATGCATTGATATCACAATAGCGATGTGATGCTATATTTTTTGGAAAATGGTGTAATATTTAAAACCATAGAGTTGGGTGAGGTGTAAGACAAAGCATTCGATACAATATGATGACATATTATGATAAAATAACTAAAAGTTATTATAATTTTACAAAATAACTAGTTATGATAACTCCATATCTTAAACAATGATTCAATCATCTAGAAACAAATGTTGTATCACACATTACGACAGAAATATTAGTAGAAATATGATATAAAAATTCATTATTTCTCTATAGTATTTTAAGAATCTAAATGAAGGGTAGGTTTTTATACCATTGATTTTTTATGAGTGGACCTAATAAAATTTATAAGAGGTAGAAGGAGTGATAGAAATCCAAACCAAGATATTCCAGAATTGATAAATGAAAATAACACATAAACATGAAATGATAAAATGGTAAATATGTGTACGTTACAACATAGTTGTCGTTTCTCCTTATTCACCCTTGGTGCTTGATAATGTTTACAAAGGAATAATCAAATGATTATCCCCTATATATTATATAAATGGGTTTGTTAGATCGATTTTTCATACAATCAGTACTATAGAGACCTATGCATCTGAAACATGAATATTAAATCATTTACATGAATATTAATTACATTACACAAAAATTTTCCTAAGGAAGAAAATAATTTTCGACATTTTGAAACATCTAAATATATACAACTGGTTTACAGGTGATCTACAACATATCTCTCTAAGATCATCATATATTTAAACCTTATTAGAAAAATATTACACATTACATATCTTCATTACCTGGGAAAATGAAACATTATAATGGATGATCTAAAATTCTTACTAAGGGTAATCAAAAGAGATATGTAGTCGTAGCGTGCATACAAGTTTATGTGAACATGAGTATAACATATGAATTCCATACCCTGCATAAAATAAATCATAATATAAAGTCGTGGTATATTGATTGGATATTTATAATACATGAATCATAAGGAAATTAAAGAATATGATCCATAATTGAAAAAAATTAGCATATTATATAACGTTGGAGAAAAATAATTATAAGGCCCTAGCCTAAACCTTACTTTATCTTGAGTTAATACAAGATTACACATTGAGGATCTTTTCAGGTTTAGAGTTTTAGAGAATTAGATCATAAACTTGTATTACATTCCACATTTAAAAAAAGTGGTTACATAAATGATAGTATTCATTTTTTTCCCATCAACGGAAACATATTTAAAATAAAACATGGATTATTTCTTGACACTTCCTTGACACTATCATCATATAATGTACCTTTCCCTTGACCTGTGAAAAACATTTGAAAAACGTGGGATGAGCATAAAAAATCTCAGTAAGGGATATAGAAATATATGGAAAGGAAACATGAGTACATGTACACATAAGAATCAATTAAATCAAACTTTACTCATAAAACATAAGCACTTTAACATACCTCATCATATCATGAATAAATCATAAAAATCATAAGACATAAAGGTAACTTGAGGCATTCATAACATTCTTACGTAGGGAGTAACCCTCTTGGTTATATTTGGAATACCCACCATAGTATATTCCCTAAATCTCTTCGGAGAAACCTTAACATTTCACACCTTCACATTACCCACCGCATTGGAGAGCTATATCAGGCTCACCCGCCCTTATTTTATCACGGAACCACCCGTCTTCATAACAATTCCCACGAACCACAACATAATCGTATCACATAAAACATGCATAAAGGAAACATAACATTTCCACCTTTCAATCACAAGATATCAATACAACAAATTGATATAAAAACATTATGAAAACCATTTTCAATACCAAAATAAAAGAAAAGTAAAACATGGTATTTATTTTTCTTTTAAAAAAAGGTATGGCTTGTAGAGGAAGCCAGAACTCAAATAATGGTCACGACAGCGGGGAAGTCGTTGTCGCCGCATACGTACGATAAAAAAACATTGGTTTTGTTGTTTAGTAAAATGATTCATATAAAAAATATTCCTTTTGAATAAGAATAAAAGTCAAAGGGGTTTATAAACCGTATAAAAGAAATTTGTGTATAAAACAAAATATGCCTCAATGAATGGAGATTCAGACGAAGTCACATACAAAGACGATATCCTTGGATTAAAGATAAATCAATTAAATAATTATGTGTGACAAATGAATTCATAAAATATAAGTGGATATTAAATGTAAAACAATCAGAGGTTATTCACATATATTCATAGAACGACATATTCAAGGAGTACAAGTTTTTCCCAAAGAATCAAATTTGGGTTAAGAAGTTCCTTTGTAAAAATTTGACAGCCTAACGGTGTCACTACAAAATTCAGAAAATGAGTTGATGAGAGATAAAAAGGGTATATCATCACATGGACATAAAATTTAAATCAATAAGGATATAGAAGAACATATCCCAAAATAATAGTATGTGAATTAAAAGACATAACAAAATAAGTCTTTTAAAAAGAGGAGGGTGAAAGGTTCCCTTACCGACATGGGTATCTTTCGAGACATGCACCCCATGAAAGAAGGACAATACAACTCTGATGTAAATACTCATAAATGAAAGTATATTACACAATTAGTAAAATAATGGGAAGTACATACACCACTAAATGGAAATTGTGGAAAATGTAGCATAAATCTCATGGGAATAAAAGTGAGATGAAAAATCCCTTACGAAAACTCGACAGCCTAACGACGCCACTTAAAACTTCCAAAATGGATTGATGAGAGAAAATAGGGTCTCTAATTATATTAACATAAATTTTACAGAAATATTAATATAAAATAACATCCCCCAACATAACAAAGAGGAGCTTAAAAGAAGTGATATAAAGGAGTGTACTTAAAATGAAACAGAGGAGTAGGATCCCTTACGAAAATTCGGCAGCCTAACAGCGCCACTGAAAACTTCCAAAATGTATTGATGAGATAAAATAGGGTCTCTAATCATATGAACATAAAACTTATAGTTGGAGTAATATAAAAGAACATCCCAATCAAAAGAAATATGAGCATAAAAGGAATGACATAAAAGAGTGTACTTAATAAAAAGAGAGAGGTTGGATCCCTTACCTCAAGTCCAACTTGTCTTGTTCGTTTATTTATATTCCTTAATAATAAACTTTGGTCAATTTATAATTGATTAAGGAACTACTATAAAGATTATTATTCAGTTCATATCACATATTTTAATGTTATAATAATTGGTTAATAATATGAGTTCATATCAGACGTTTTTGTCGATGTTTGGTACATGAGTCAAAAATGAACTTGTTTGAAAAATGATTGTCCATGTAGTTATAAGTAAATAATTTCTAGAATATTATTAATGATTAAAATATCATATATATCCAGTACATATTAATTTTATACTATTCCATATCATTTGGAGATAAAAAACGAAAAGTACCGTTCATGGAGACGGTAGGCCGTACGTACGCATGAAGGATACTTTCATTTTTTATTTTTCATATTAATGGAATTAAAAATAAATGATATATATTTATATATTATAATTCCAGTATAATATATATGTTATATAGGTCACATATTTTCATTAATTTCATTCTTTATACATTCCATGTATTGAATGTATGAGTCCCATCACTTGAGGGGGCGGTAGTCCACACTTCCTCATATGAAATTATCACATTTACACAACATTAAAAGAATAAAGGTATGGTTTATATATAAAATAAAGAAGCATATAGTAAACATAAATACCATATATATCATATATAAAATACAGTGACATCATAATGTCCACCTTTAAAGGTGTCAAAAGAATATTGAACAATCATCGTTTCGTGAGGCAAAAAATCACCAACCACAGAAACAATATCTTCATTAACCATTAGACGAAGGTGTGTGTAAGTTTAGCTCGAATCCTTCTTATAAAAACATCCTAGTATATTGAAGATACTTGAGTTTTTATAAATGAAATGAATAAAAGGAGTTTAGGGGGGTTGGAGAATCAAAATAAAACAAAAGGACACAAGGGAAGACATTACCTTAAAATCGGGTAACTCCCCTTGGTTTGAGCTCAAATGCTTCCTTGGGAAGACTTTTTCCCAAAGTGAGGCTTCAAGGAGTTATAGAGGGACTTGGAGAGACAACATGGGCAGGTTTTGGCCGATCCAAAGGCTTTGGAAGTGTGGTTAAGGAGGTAGAGGTGGGGGCCTTTTATAAGAGGAGAGGAGGGGCACTCTTGGAAAGTAAAGAAATGTTACTTTATGTTAGAATGAGTTTCATATTTTAATGGTACCACATTGATGTGTTTCGAGGATAAGGTGATAAGGGTTCGAAATACACCCATCAAATAGGTTTTGGACATGTGTAGGTCTTAGATTTTACATTATCTTTCCATTTTATTTAAATCGTTAAATAATGAGGTCATCGCTGCATCATCATGATGTCATAAATAATTTAATTTATTTAATGTCTAAAAATTATAAAAAAAATAATATGATGTAGGAATTATTTTTATATTTCCAATTACTATTTATATTCAAATATATTTCTTGTATAACCCCATGTGAATTTTTTTTTAGTAAAACATCTCATGTTTGTGTCATTTTTACTTTAACATTAAATGAAAAGGTATTTATGTCATTTTCCAACCAAAATGGCTCCATGGGGTCCCCATGTTGACTCATGGATTTTCTTGGTCGGACATGACACATACAATGAGGGTAGGACATGTGTCTAGGTCATTTCATTTTATTAAAACATTATTCTTACATAAAACTACACTAATTACCTCTAATCGCGATTAAAAACTTAATAAGTAACTATTCACCAAAAAATTATTCTAATCTCATTGAACCACATTTTAAATATTATTTACAACCATTTATGTTGTATTTTTGAAATTCAAAACACAAATATGGTAAAATTTCATTTAAACGGAAAATCAGTTTTTATAAGTACCACTTAGTGGATTCACTATTCATAAAAAATTGATGTTTTTCAGAAAATTACCAAAAATTCACCCTAAGCTATATTTGATATTCCGAATTCAAAAATGATGTATTTTTTAAAAAATTCAAAACATATAAGTTGCAATAATTAATTTAATAATTAAATCCCACTGTCAAAACAAATAGCGTGTTTTTATGGAACAAAATGTATCAAATGATTGACAGTAGTTTAAATTTGATTTCAAAGTGAAATTAATTCCAATGACCACTATTGGATTAAATGGTAAAAATATATTCTAATTTCACTTTAAAACCAATTCAAAAGATAATCTAATCATATAAATATATTAGATTAAAAGAGGTTTTGAAATAAAATACAACATTTTTCACCATTCATTAAACATTGAACTTTTTTCGGAAAAATACCAAAAATTTACACAAAGAAAACTTTGATGTCCCAATTCTAAATAAGAATTTTATTTTTTCAAATATAACACATAAAATTGTCAAAAAGTGGATTTAAAAGAGGTTCGCCATCAAAAGGCAGTTAATCGACCTTTTAAAGAATATTAGAATGCTTACGCTTAAAATTGGATTCATTCGCATTTTTAATACTCTTAAATTTATTGTAAAAAGTATAAATATTTGACAAACATATATAATAATTTTTTAGTTAGTTATGTTCATTCCTGCCATTACAATGTCTAGGCGTTAACTACTATTTAAAATAATATTATTTTATTATTAGAGTGCAATGTAAGATTCCCAAGAAACTCGTTGTTGCGTATTGGGTACGCCATCGAGCATAGAGTCCCCTTTAAAGTCATATTAATATTTTATTCACAAATATAGATAAATGTGAAAATGTCATACGCTTTATTTACCTGGGGTGTTACAATAATCATAGAAATCAATTTGTCAAGGTTATTGACCAAGACAATCATAACATGATAATCTTGGTCTAACCACATGTGTGCCTATTTTGAGCTTGGGATAACCACCTATGTAACCGATGTTTTTAGTACTAACCCCTAGTGTAACCTATTTTCTCAGATTTATATTACCACCAGTCTACCCTCCTTTTATAGGCATAGGGTAACCATTCTTGTAGCCTTCATTTTGGGCATGGTCTAACAACTAGTGTACCCACCGTTTTATTCATGGGATAACCAGCTATTTACCCATTAATATCATGAAACAATTATCATTATATAATGAATCAGATAGATATATAGGTCCCACCAATCAGATAATTAAAATATTACATATGTTTCTATGAGATCATAAAAACGTCATCATATCATAACTCATTAAATGAAATGGGTTTGACAATCATTCCGTCATATCATAACCTATGGAAAGGAGGCTATTTTTGTAATCAGTTGATCATTTCATCATTGAATAACACATGAAAAAGTAGGGTCTGATAGGAATTCTGTCATAGTATAAACAGTAGAAGAGGAAAAAAATTCGTAAATATATTTTAGTAATAAACCATTAAAAGAAAAAATATGAATGGTATCATTTGTCTACTTTCCTATTAACAGATAGGTAACATCATTGGATGTCACATTAGAGTGAAATTGATTTCAAATATCACTTAAAACATTTAATGTGGAAAATATAATTTATATGAAAATAATTTTTTATGAAAGGAAACATTTTAAAAAATCCATTTCATTGAAATTAACCCTAATATATTAAAATAGAAGCTTCAAAAATATTTATGAATTTAAATTGAAAAAAATATCATTTACACTTAAAAAATATTATAAAATAGAATAATAATTTAAAATCAATTTATTTCTATAAAACCCTGATTTCATAGATAATATTCATCAATGAATATAATTTGCATGACAACACAAATTTTCTCTCATACTGTATATGATAAAAACATAGATTAATTTAAAACTTTTGGTAAAAGTAACGGAGATTTATTTTGAAAATGACATGAATATTCAATTAAAAAATTTTAAAAATTAAAACAAGTGTAAAAATTTCATCAAAAAATCATTTAAAAATGATTAAATCTATTTAGAATACATTTTTACAAAACGTGGATATGGAAGAAAAATGGTTTTTGACTGAAAAAATAAATTTATTAAAAACATTATATTGAACTCTTGAGTACCTAAATAGAATAAAGTGAATTGATAGAAAATATTAAAATGAAATAACCAGATAATTCATAAATTCATATTTTTATTTAGAGACATATTATAATATTTTATCATCAGAAACATAATCCTAAATAATCTCGATAAGTGATGAGATTTTAAAATAAAATATTTACTAATTTGGATACATTGAAATGTATAAACCACAGTGTAATATCATTAAAAAAATATAAAATATCATGAGGATAAGTAAAATCATGATATTAAATGTCGAATTGGATGTGTATACTATTTTTAAAATAATCTAATGTATAACATAATCATATATCTTAAATTCGAAAAACTAAGACAAAAATATCTTACCGATTTGTTAACTGTTGAACCATAAAAACCATTAAATAGAGATAATAATATTGACCTTAATAGCCCAATATTTTTTCATTAGAATTATCATAATATACATTCATGTGTATTATATACTCTTCAAAAATTATAATGTTTGTGAATATGGCATCTGTCCCACAGAACTACAAAAGTGAGATGGAAATCCCTTTCCTTGAGTCTTAACGTCCTTCATACACATTCAAACCTCCTATATAATAAATATTAGTTTATTATAAATATATTAAATAATAATTAAAATCTATATTATACATTATAATATTTACTTAGTATCTTCTATTACCAGTTTAATAACAATTCCATGTTAAAGATGCATTTTGGGCAATAACTACATTGTTTTTCATGTAAGATTTGATGTGTCATTTTTCTGGTCATTTTAAATTGACAATGGTTGCATCATATCCATAATGGTAGAAAATACGTAAATAGAATATATATTCAATATATATATATATATATTAATTAATAACAATATTTATATATAAAATAAAACACACCGTTAATGGAGATAGTTGGTCGTAAGTACACATGAACCTTGTATTATTTTTATCAATTTATTGTGAAAAGAAATATAATGGATATATTATCATTAAATAAACATTTATTTTCATATATATCACATATTTTCAATAAAATCCTTATTATTACCTTCCATGTAGAGTGTGAACAAATCATATCACTTCATGAGATGGAAGTTTTCCGTACATAAGAGCAATGTTATCGTATTCCCATAAAATGGAAATGATGAAGGTATGTGGGATATATTAATTAAAGAATAATAATAATATAATATATATCCTATATAAACACCAAATACATCATTATTTCCAACCGTGATAGTTGGTAACAAAATAACTATTAACATCGATTTGTGAAGATGTAGTCCACCGTACTGAAGAATGATGATTTCGTAACACATATGATGGAAGTGGAGGTTGTTGTAGATTTTAACCATAACATAGAAAATTTTTAATCATATGGAATTTATTGAAGTTATTATCTATTAATTTAATAATAATATTTAATTTAATTCTAGTAAGAAATAAAAAATCATCATTGATGAATGTTACCTCTTCTTCTGGTATCTTCCTTAGGGTTTTACAAAAAAATTTCTTAGGTTGAATTTCTATTGAAAATTTGGATTTAAGATAAGAGTACTGAATTTTGGAAGTGATGATTCTATGTATTAGATTATCCAACAGTTTTGTATGGTGTGAGGAGGAAAGGATAAGTGGAGGCCTTTTATAATTGAGGTGAATAGATAACATGTAATGTTTTGAAAAGAAATTTTTCCACCCACATTATTTCATGTTACATAGGACTAGTAATGAAAAAATATCAATAATTGAATAGATAATGTCTATATACGGCTATATAATGGGTTTTGAAGAGGTATTGGGTAGTTTTTAAATCTTATACTTTGAATTCAACACCTTTGTAAACACATTTTTACCTTAATCGTGGTCGTTAATTTTAACTATTTTTAATCACTATTTTGGTAAAAAATTAATACTATAAGGCCCCAACCTTAAACCTTACTTAATCTTGAGTTATTTCAAGATTACACATTGAGGATCTTTTCAGGTTTAGAGTTTTAGATAATTAGATCATGAAACATGAATTACATTCCACATTTAAACAAAGTGATTACATAAAAGAAAATATTCAATCTTCCCATCAACGGAAATATATTGAAAATAAAACATGGATTCTTTCTTGACACATCCTTGACACTATCATCACATCTTGTACCTTTCCCTTGACCTGTGAAAACATTTCAAAAACTTGGGATGAGCATAAAAAGCTCAGTAAGGGTTATAAAAATATGGAAAGGAAACATGAGTTCATATATACATAAGAATGAAATAATAATTTACCCATAAAACATAGGCACTTTAACATACCTCATCAAACCATGAATAAATCGAAGAAATCATAAGACATAAAGGTAACTTGAGGCATTCATAACATTCTTACGTAGGGAGTAACCCTCTTGGTTACGTTTGGAATACCCATCACAGTATATTCCCAAAATCTCTTCGGAGAAACCTTAATGTTTCACTCCTTCGCGTTACCCAATGCATTGGAGAGCTATATCGGGCTCACCCGCCCTTAGTTTATCACGGAACTAGCCGTCTTCATAATAATGTCCAAGAACCTCAACATAATCGTATCACATAAAACATGCATAAAGGAAACATAAAATTTCCACCTTTCAATCACAAGATGTCAATACAACACATTGATATAAAAACATTATGAAAACCATTTTTCAATACCACAATAAAATAAATGTAAAACATGGTATTTATTTTTCTTTTAAAAACAAGGCATGTCTTGTAGAGGAATCCGTAACTCAAATAATGGTCACGGCGGCGGAGAAGTCGTTGTCGTCGCATACGTACGACAAAAACATTCTCTTTTCTCGTTTAGTAAAACGCTTCATATAAAAAAAGATTCCTTTTGGATAAACGTAAAAGTCAAAGAGGTTTATACACCATATAAAAGAAGGTTGTGTATAAAACAAAATATGCCTCAAAGAAAGGAGATTGAGATGATGTCCCATACAAAGACGGTATCCTTGGATTAAGGATAAATTAGTTACATAACTATGTGTGACAAACGAATACAAGAAATATAAGTGGGTATTAAGTGTAAAACAATCAGAGGATATTTACACATAATAATATAATGACATATTCAAGGTGTACAAGTTTATCCCAAAGAATTGAAATTGGGTTAAGAAATTCCCTTGCAATAATTAGACAGCCTAAAGGCGTCACTTCAAAATTCAGAAAAAGAGTTGATGAGAGATAAAAAGGGTATCTCATCACTTGGACATAAAATTTACATCAATCAGGATATAGAAGAACATATCCCAAAATAATAGTATGTGAATTAAATGACATAACAAACGAAGTCTTTTAAAAAGAGGGGGGTGAAAGGTTCCCTTACCGACTTGGGGTAACTTTCGAAAAGTAAACCCCATTGAAGAAGTGTCATACAGTGAATATGTAAATACCCATAAATGGAATTATATTACAAAAGGAGTGTAATAATGGGCAGTACATAAACCACTCAAAGGAAATTGTGGCAAATGTAGCATAAATCTCATGGGAATAAAAGTGAGATGAAAAATCCCTTACGAAAACTCGGCAACCTAACGACGCCACTTAAAACTTCAAAAAATGGATTGATGAGATCAAATAGGGTATCTCATCACATTACAATAAAATGTATAGAAAGAGGAATATAAAAGAACATCCCCCATCATAACGAAGAGTATCTTAAAAGAAGTGACATAAAGGAGAGTATTTAAAGAGAAAGAGAGAGGTTAGATCTCTTACGAAAATTCGGCAGCCTAACGGCGCCACTCAAAACTTCCAAAATGGATTGATGAGAGAGAATAGGGTCTCTCATCATATGAACATAAAAATTACAGTAAGAGTAATATAAAAGAACATCCCAATGACAAGAAATATGATCTTAAAAGGAATGACATAAAAGAGTGTACTTAAAAAGAAAGAGAGGAGTAGGATCCCTTACCTCGGGTCCGACTTGACTCAATCGTTCTTTAACATCCTTTAAAAGTGTAACTCCTTTTTATTTGAGCCTAAAGGCTTCCTTTGAAAGGATTATTCCCAAAGGGAATCCTCTAGGATGAGGAGAGGGATGTGGAGAGAGTAAATGGGCTGGGGATGGCCGAGCCAAAGGCTTGAGGAGTGTGTGAAATGAGGTAGAGGTGGGGGCCTTTTATAAGAGGAGAGGATCGGCACTTTTGGAAATCATGAAACTATTATTTTATTTTCAAAAGTGCTTCGAATTTCTAAGGTCCCACATTGATATATTTCGAAGATAAGAAGATAAGTCTTCTAAATATTCCCATCCAATAGTTTTTGGACAAGTGTAGGTCTTAGATTTTATAATATCGTTTCATTTTATTTAAACTATTCATTAATGAGGTCATCATTGCATCATCATGATTTCATAATTAAATTAATTTATTTAATGTCTAAAAATTATAAAAAAACTAAACTGATGTAGGAAATATTTTTATCTTTCCAAAGAGTATTTATAGACAAAATTATGATTAGTATATCCCCTTCTAAAAATTGTTTTAGTAAAACAATTTATTTTAGTGTCATTTTCACCTTTATTTAAAAAAAGGCATTAAAGTCATTATCTCACCCAACAGGCTCTGTAGGGTCCCCTAAATCGACCCATGGGTTGTCTTGGTCGGACATGACTCATCCAATAGGGGTAGGACAAGTTTTATGGTGGTTTCACATTTTTATAATATCATTTTTACCTTAAATTACACTAATTACCTCTAATCGCGATTAATGAAAAAAAGTTACTATTCAACAAAAAATTATTTTCATCCCATTGAACAACATTTTACTTATTATTGACAACCATGTATGTCGGATTTTTGAAATTCAGAACACAAAGATGGCAAAATTTCATTTAAACGGAAAAATCAGTTTTTATAAGTACCACTTAGTGGTTTCACTATTCATCAAAAATTGAAGTTTTTCAGAAAAATCCCAAAAATTCACCATAAGCTATATTTGATATTCCGAATTCAAAAATGATGTTTATATTACCTAATTCAAAGAATATAAGTGGAATTAATTAATTTAATAATTAACTCCCGCTGTCAAAACAAATAGCGTGTTTTTATGAAACAATAAGTATCAAAAGATTGACACTAGTTTAAGTCTGATTTCAAAGTGAAATTAATTCCAACGACCACTATTAGATTTAATGGTAAAAATATATTCTAATTTCATTTTAAAATCAATTCAAAAGATAATCTAATCATATAAATGAATTAGATTAAAAAGAGGTTATGAATTAAAATACAACATTTTACACTATTCATTAAAAAAATGAATTTTATCAGAAAGATACCAAAAATTTACACAAAGTAAATTTTGATGTCCCAATTCATAAGAAGAGTTTTATTCGGTCCAAAAGGATGTATAAGAGTTAACAAAACTATATTTAATGATGGTTCTCCATCAAAAGGCGATAAGTGAACCTTTAGTGAAAACTAGGGCATATACGCCTAAAATTGAATTCTTTCCGTATTTTAAGCCTTTATCTTTTATTGGATAAATGTAAAAACATTTAAAAACATATATAATCATATTTTAGTTATTTATATCCATTCACGCCAATACAATAGCTACATGTTAACTATCATTTAAGATAATATTATTTTATTATTAGAGTGCAACGTAAGATTCCCAAGAAACTCGTTGTGGCGTGTTGGGTACGCTATCGAGCATAGAGTCCCCTTTAAAGTAATATTAATATTTTATTCAAAAATATGGATAAATATGAAAATATAATATTCTTTATTTACCTGGGGTGTTACATCCTTCCCCCCTTTCGGGAATTGCGTCCTCGCAATTTTTAAAATTGAGCTTGGAAACATCCTTGAAAGTCCCACATCGGAACAAGAGTCGGTAAAACAATCACTTTAAAAGAATGGGAGAGAAGTGAAAATGTCACCTGAGTTAACCCATACTAGGATTCAATGTATGAAAATATGGATATAGAGGAGAAAACAAAGGGACATGTTCTGATGGAGAGTGATAGTAAACATGTCTAGGAGAAAGTTAACCATGAGAAAATCACAAACTTGTGATGGGTTAAACGATATTCGATTCCCCAGTAGGAAAAGTTGATAGACAACATTTTTGTTTTAAGTTACTTTTTATTGAGGAATTTATTCATAAGGAAACATAATCACTTATCATGTTGACTTTCAACTTTTACTATATTCCTTAATCAAACGCATATTTTTTTTTCCAAAAGACGAGTTTTTAGGGAGACTTGTTCGCATTAAGAGTTCTATAATCATCTTATAGAGAATCAACTAATCCACCAAAGAGAACTATATACTTCCCATGTCATTAGGATTTAACCAAAACCAAAACCAAAAAGGTTAGTACAAGGTCAGATAATCCAGAAAAGGATAACCCTTTAAAAAGAAAATCTATTCTTAATCTCCAAAATTTGTCCAACAAAACCCAAAGTTCAATGAGGACCATTCGATAAACAATTTGTCCATAAAATCCTTCAAAGTAAACCAAAATAATATTGAGACCCAAATATTTGAAGGTTTTACTCACATAGTCTTCCAAGTTAAATCGTAACATTTATCTCCAAACAACATCAGTTTCTTCTAAAGTCTCGTATTGAAAAGTAATTAACCTAATCACATATCCTCCATGATAGGTTAATCATTTTTATAAATAACCCAAAATCAACTTACTCTTAATTCATAAAATCATATAACTAAAAAGAATCAGTCATACTAACCAGCGACTTTACGTAGTCCAGTGGTAGGCGATAAATACCAGTCGCACTTTGGTTGTGGGTTCGATTCCAGCAGCTTTGCCCGACGCGACGGGTTGTCACACGGTCTGCGTGTTGTCCTTTTTCCAAAACTATATAATTTTCAAATCATTCCCCAAAAAGGGATAAAATCATCAAAAATTACCATAACATAATTTAACCTCAATTTTATCTCATGCCTTTCACTTCAATCATAACATATAGTAACCCATTATTACCTCAAATGTAAGGATCATATAAACCCAAATGGTTCTTTATAACTATGTCCACAAAATAAATGATAACTATTACTTGAATAAAATTTGCCTATATTAAACATCAGGGTTACACATAATATAAAAAGTCTTCTAATGTAACCCCATCATCAAAAAAAGACTTAATACTCTTAAGAATTTCAACATAACTCTTGAAGCCCTTATATGTTGACATCTCACTCATTCAACATTCTTCATGATACATCATTTCCAAATTATTCTGAAATACCTCTTTCCTACAAACAAAATCATGAATCATATCCTAAGATTCCAAAATAGGAAAACAATAGTCATGAAATAATACATAACTTTGATTGGTCATTGTCATTTTCTTCATCCTCAATCGGAATGGCATTAGGTATTGGTAAACAAAAATTTGTATGCTCTTGGTGACCCCATTCACGAAACTTCTTCATAGGACATGTGTCTACATAATGACCATGAACACCACATTTAAAACATTCAATTGATCCCTCAGAAAGAACTTCTTTCCCTTTCCTCGAGTCAACTGGATGCTTCCTTTTTCCATGGCAGGTTCTTCCTTTATGACCTTTATTTCCACATCTATAACATATTTATGCCCCTTTGAAACATTTTCCTAGGTGTTTCTTTCCACATCTTTGACACATAGGTTTTTGAACACACTTACCTTTATGATTATTACCTGTACTTCCGTAGGGATTTTTTTCTCTCATATATGATGCCTTAGAGAAATCACCAAGGTTTAGGTGGTCAATCATGACTCCAGATAGTTGGTTGAGGATAATCACAAGAGTTCTCATTGCAGCTCCCATATCATTCAGTTTCTTTCTCAAAAAACTGTCACAGTTTCCTTCACATCCACTATTACTTTGGTGCCTGCTAGATCCAGCCATTTACTAAAACCAAAAAGGTCAGTGTGAGTATATCAAAAAAAACATCATGTACTAATGAAGAAGATAAACAATAAGATATAGTTACTCATCCACTTTATCTAAAACTATGACTCTTTCTGAAATCCAAACCATTATGGTAATGCCACTTATGCTTAAAGAATACCCTAACCTCTAAAGTTATCTAAACCGACCTTTGATACCAACTATAAGGCCCCAATCTTAAAACTTACTTAATCTTGAGTTATTACAAGATTACACATTGAGGATCTTTTCAGGTTTAGAGTTTTAGAGAATTAGATCATGAAACTTGAATTACATTCCACATTTAAACAAAGTGGTTACATAAAAGACAACATTCATTCTTCCCATCAACGGAAATATATTGAAAATAAAACATGGATTCTTTCTTGACACATCCTTGACACTATCATCACATCTTGTACCTTTCCCTTGACCTGTGAAAACATTTCAAAAACTTGGGATGAGCATAAAAAGCTCAGTAAGGGTTATAAAAATATGGAAAGGAAACATGAGTTCATATATACATAAGAATGAAATCAAAATTTACCCATAAAACATAGGCACTTTAACATACCTCATCAAACCATGAATAAATCAAAGAAATCATAAGACATAAAGGTAACTTGAGGCATTCATAACATTATTATGTAGGGAGTAACCCTCTTGGTTACGTTTGGAATACCCATCACAGTATATTCCCTAAATCTCTTCAGAGAAACCTTAACGTTTCACTCCTTCGCGTTACCCAATGCATTGGAGAGCTATATCGGGCTCACCCACCCTTAGTTTATCACGGAACCACCCGTCTTCAAAATAATGCCCAAGAACCTCAACATAATCGTATCACATAAAACATGCATAAAGGAAACATAACATTTCCACCTTTCAATCACAAGATATCAATACAACACATTGATATAAAAACATTATGAAAACCATTTTCAATACCAAAGTAAAAGAAAAGTAAAACATGGTATTTATTTTTCTTTTAAAAAACAAGGTATGGCTTGTAGAGGAAGCCAAAACTCAAATAATGGTCAGGACGGTGGAGAAGTCATTGTCGCCGCAAACGTACGACAAAAACATTCCTTTTTTTCATTTAGTAAAACGCTTTGTATAAAAAAAGATTCCTTTTGGATAAAGGTAAAAGTAAAAGGGGTTTATACACCGTATAAAAGAAGGTTGTGTATGAAACAAAATATTCCTCAAAGAAAGGATATTGAGACGAAGTCCCATACAAAGACGATATCCTTGGATTAAGGATAAATCAGTTACATAACTATGTGTGACAAACGAATACACGAAATATAAGTGGGTATTAAGTGTAAAATAATCAGAGGAAATTCATAAATAATAATAGAATGACATATTCAAGGTGTAAAAAATTTTCCCAAAGAATCGAAATTGGGTTAAGAAGTTCCCTTGCAATAATTAGACTTCCTAACGGCGTCACTTTAAAATTCAGAAAAAGAGTTGATGAGAGATAAAAAGGGTATCTCATCACTTGGACATAAAATTTACATCAATCAGGATATAGAAGAACATATCCCAATATAATAGTATCTGAATTAAAAGACATAACAAATGAAGTCTTTTAAAAAGAGGAGGGTGAAAGGTTCCCTTACCGACTTGGGTAACTTTCGAAAAGTACACCCCATTGAAGAAGTGTCATACAATGAATATGTAAATACCCATAAATGGAATTATATTACAAAAGGAGTGTAATAATGGGCAGTACATAAACCACTCAAAGGAAATTGTGGAAAATGTAGCATAAATCTCACTGTAATAAAAGTGAGATGAAAAATCCCTTACGAAAACTCAGCAGCCTAACGACGCCACTTAAAACGTCCAAAAATGGATTGATGAGATCAAAGAGGGTATCTCATCACATTACAATAAAATTTACATCAAAGGGAATATAAAAGAACATCCCCCATCATAACAAAGATGAGCTTACAATAAGTGACATAAATGAGATTACTTAACGAGAAAGAGAGAGGTTAGATCTCTTACGAAAATTCGGCAGCCTAACGGCGCCACTCAAAACTTCCAAAATGGATTGATGAGAGAGAATAGGGTCTCTCATCATATGAACATAAAAATTACAGTAATATTAATATAAAAGAACATCCCAATCACAAGAAATATGATCTTAAAAGGGATGACATAAAAGAGTGTACTTAAAAAGAAAGAGAGGAGTAGGATCCCTTACCTCGGGTCCGACTTGACTCGATCGTTCTTTAACGTCCTTTAAAAGTGTAACTCTTTTTGATTTGAGCCTAAAGGATTCCTTTGAAAGGATTATGCCCAAAGGGATTCCTCTAGGATGAGGATAGGGATGTGGAGAGAGTAAATGGGCAGGGGATGGCCGAGCCAAAGGCTTGAGGAGTGTGTGAAATGAGGTAGAGGTGGGGGCCTTTTATAAGAGGAGAGGAGGGGCACTTTTGGAAATCATGAAACTATTATTTTATTTTCAAAAGTGTTTCGAATTTCTAAGGTCCCAAATTGATATATTTCGAAGATAAGATGATAAGGCTTCGAAATATTCCCATATAATAGTTTTTGGACAATTTTAGGTCTTAGATGTTATATTATCGTTTCATTTTATTTAAATTGTTCATTAATGAGGTCATCGTTGCATCATCATGATGTCATAATTAAATTAATTTATTTAATGTCTAAAAATTATAAAACCAATATCCTGATGTAGGAAATCTTTTTATCTTTCCAAATAGTATTTATAGAAAGAATTATGATTAGTAAAACCCATTCTAAATTTTTTTTAGTAAAACAATTTATGTTAGTGTCATTTTCACCTTTATTTTTAAAAAAAGGAATTAAAGTCATTATCTCACCCAAGAGGATCCATAGGGTCCCCTAAATCGACCCATGGGTTGTCTTGGTCGGACATGACTCATCCAATAAGGGTAGGTCAAGTGTCATGGTGTTTTCACATTTTTATAATATCATTTTTACCTTCAATTACACTAATTACCTCTAATCGCGATTAATGAAAAAAAGTTACTATTCACCAAAAAATTATTTTCATCCCATTGAACCAAATTTTACTTCTTAATGACAACCATGTATGTCGGATTTTTGAAATTCAGAACACAAAGATGGCAAAATTTCATTTAAAAGGAAAAATTAGTTTTTATAAGTACCACTTAATGGTTTCACTATTCATCAAAAATTGAAGTTTTTCAGAAGAATCCCAAAAATTCACCCTAAGCTATATTTTATTTTCCAAATTCAAAAATGATGTTTATATTACCTAATTCAATGAATATAAGTGGAATTAATTAATTTAATAATTAACTCCCACTGTCAAAACAAATAGCGTGTTTTTATGAAATAATAAGTATCAAAAGATTGACAGTAGTTTAAGTCTGATTTCAAAGTGAAATTAATTCCAACGACCACTATTGGATTTAATGGTAAAAATATATTTTAATTTCACTTTAAAACCAATTCAAAAGATAATATAATCATATAAATAAATTATATTAAAAAGAGGTTATGAATTAAAATACAACATTTTACACTATTCATTAAAAAAATGAACTTTATCAGAAAGATACCAAAAATTTACACAAAGTAAATTTTGATGTCCCAATTCATAAGAAGAGTTTTATTTGGTCCAAAAGGATGTATATAAGTGAACAAAACTATATTTAATGACGGTTCTCCATCAAAAGGCGATAAGTGAACTTTTAGTGAAAACTAGGGCATATACGCCTAAAATTGAATTCTTTCAGTATTTTAAGCCTTTATCTTTTATTGGATAAATGTAAAAACATTTAAAAACATATATAATCATATTTTAGTTATTTCTATCCATTCACGCCAATACAATGGCTACATGTTAACTACCATTTAAAATAATTTTATTTTATTATTAGAGTTCAACGTAAGATTTCCAAGAAACTCGTTGTGGCGTGTTGGGTACGCCATCGAGCATAGCGTCCCCTTTAAAGTCATATTAATATTTTATTCACAAATATGGATAAATATTAAAATGTCATATTTTTTATTTACCTGGGGTGTTACAAATACGAACATATTAGATAATAAATATTATTTTGATTAATAATATGGAATAATTTTATTTAAATTCCATTAACATAAGTGGAAGAATTATAATTTATAAATAATCTCAAAGACACGATTATAATGAGGGTTTTAAAGAGAAAATGTTCAAAATATTGCATCTGTTTCTAAACAAAATTCATTATAAAATTAAATGAAATGAAATAAATTGGATTTTAGATGAATACTTTTAATAATTTATCTTTAAAAAAAATTCAAATTCAAATTTATCTTTAAAACAATTTAATTTAAAAGGCAATTTTCAATTTAAATTTCATATTTTCTACAATTTCTCAAAAAATGAAACATTTCAAAAAAAATCCCAACAAATAACACTAAGATATTTTTGATATGATGAATTAAAAAATTAATTTCATTTTATCACATTAATTTTATTAGTTTTTGAATAATTAAATTTAAAACAAAACCTGCATATGTGATGAATATATACATTTTGGATAAGTAATTTTTTAATCATATTTTTATTTTTTATTAAATATATGTATAATAATAATAATTGATGAATATAAATAAAAATATACCAATATATAATCTATAAATTTATTTTAAATCAGCCTTTTTTAGTTTATAATCTAATTAACTAAAATGGAGGAAAATTATGAACTTTAAAATAGTTAAAAAAAATCAATTTCTATACACAAAAATAAAATTATACTAAAATAAAACATAAAGATGATTAAAAATAATTTATTTTATTAAATAGAAATTAAAAATACTAATTTTAATTTAAAAATAACAATGCATTTAAATTACTAATTTATGTAATAGAAATAATTTTATTATAAAAATCAACATTTTAACTATTCACTGAAAATATAATATTTTATGAAATGTTTTTTAAATATAATAATAAGTTAATTTCAATTAGATTATTTCAAAAATTTAGTTCATTTTATAAAATAAATATTTTTAAATATTTTCAAATTAATTACTATATTTTTTATAAATTTAATAAAAACATTTTCTAATAAAAAATATTTTTGATGAATGTAATTACATTACTAAAATGTGACTGATCAGTTACTAGTAATTTAAAAATAAAATTATGTTGAGTATGAAATTTATATTTATATTTTATAAATTAATTTATACTATTCATACCAACCTATTCAATGAATAAGATATAAGATTCATATTTATAATAGTATTATTTATTGGTTCACTAAAGCTCAATATCATGTTTTTTCATGATATCACAAAAAAAAATTGTTCCATGTAAGAAAATATAAACATGATATTTTTTAATGAATGATAAATACTATGTTGTGTGAAATTAAATCCATACTCATTGTTGTATGTAACATAATCTATACTAAATTTTACATGTAAAACAAACTAAAATTAGTGTTACATGTAACATAAAATATTTAGAATATTGAATTAATTTGAAAAATATATTTCAAAAAATCATGGGGTGTTACATTCCTCCCCGCTTAAAATGAATTTCACCCTCAAAATTCATACCAATCATCAATGTTTTAACATTTGAAAATTCTTTAATGAAAAATTACATTGTAAAAAGGGTTATCGGATTATCCTCTTAAAAAAGAGGAAGTGATGTGATAATTTCATATGGAATTAATCATAATATGTTTCTAAATAGAATAACATAGGTGGGAATTGAAAAAATAGTCATATAAGTGAAAACTAACGCCCAAATACTAATAGATAGTGATAGATAAGATTAATAATTAGAAAGTGGGTGATCTTGAGAAGGTTAATGACCAAAAATCCATAAACTAACAAGTCCTTCAAATGGTTATGTATATGAAAAAATTCTAATATATCAAGACAATATTTTATTTCAGGATCATTTTCTTATTGCTGGGTAATTTTTTTCCTTCTAGACTAAGAAAAAATTAAAATGTACATACTTGATATATTTTTATTTTATAGGATAAATTCCTTTATTTGGTTATTCCTTGATCAATTTTCACATCATCTATTACTATAATTGAATATTTTTATCATGTTTGAATCACTTAATAAAATATAAAATGAGTTATAAGTTACTCCTTCTATATCAATTTAAAAAAATGTTGACACGATTTATCTATTATGGGATAATATTCATATGGTGAATTCATTTTAAAATCTCTAAAACCTCTTCCATGTTAATCATAAACCATTACATAAGTGTTTAACTATATAAACAGTCCCAAATTCTATATTTATAATATGTAAAAAAAATTCTAAAAAAAATTACATTAATCCCCTATATATGATAATGTATATATTTATGTTCACAAACCAAACATGTTAATACCTACATCATATATTCTCTTGAAACATGGTAATAACCTGATTTACCATATAACCTCAATTAAAACATGTACGATTCTACATTCATTGAATAAAACCAAATATTATTAAATATATTCTATAGATACAAAAAAATTTACTCTCCATAGATGCTAACATTAACCCGTTTATCCAAAAATTATTAATCAGTTCCAAAGTCTTAAATACTATAAAATGTAACTTATATAATTCAATCATATCTATATAAAAACATCATTATCTCATCATTTAGAATATATTAATTTTTTTACATAACCATGTATTTTCTATGAACTTCATCTTACCATTAAATCGCTTTTATTGGACATCAAAATTATTCAAAATATTATTTCAAATCCATTACGATACAAATATATAGAAAAATCCATATATAATAAAAAATTTATTTAACATAATTCATGAATCAAAAAAATAAATAAATACTAAAATCCTTACACTTCAATGATTGGAATAGAATATTTATTTCCTTGTTCTATATGTTAACTCTTGGGTTGGGTCATTGATTTGGTTAATTCTCTTGATCTGCATAAACAATACATTAAACTTATCGACCATTTGTCACTATATGACATTGTTTTAAACATAAATAACATCTTCTTCTCCATTTGAGATATTCATCATGGTTCTTAATCCCACCTTCATTACTTGTTGGAAGAAGAATATTCATTTTTCTATGTTCATTATCATGTTAAATTTCATTGAATTAAATATTTCACTTATTCAATGTGTTTGGAATTTCTTCGAATTTCATATTGTAAATCATATACTAGGATCAGTGTTTTCACATAATCATAATATCATTATATCTAATCATTAAAGAATTTGGTTTCCCATGATCACTGACTTTTCCAAAGGATTCATTGTTAACATTATTTTTTCTGGTTCTAGCAATTGAATAAAACCAAAAATCATAGCGTGATCAAAAAATATCATTGCGGGAACAACATAATAGTAATAATTCACATATTTTTTTTTGAATAATATGGTTCCTGGACACAAAACTAATGAACTACTATTATAAAGGAAAAAAATTACAAAATTCTAAAAGACAAAATCATATTAAGGTCATTATTTTGAAAGGAAGTATGTCAGTAGGAAGTTCATCAAGCCAAGTAAGGTATTGATTGACTCCCTTGTTTTCAAGACCATAATCAAGCATTTTCGCTTCACAATATATATGAGTTATGGTGTAGTTGACTTTGAAAATACAATGGATGTAGTCTATCCAATGGGTGGTGATCATCCACACAAGATGTATCACACCATTCCAAACTGCTTGCACAATGGTGGTCGAGTCACTCTCAATCTAGAGGTTGTTCCAACCATGTTGTTTAGAAACAAATACAACATAATTCATACCCATCATTTTAGATTCTAGTGAGGAAGTAATTCCACAGATACCATATAAGTATCCAATGATCTAACAAATATGATTCCTAAAGATGGCGCCATAATCCACAGGGACTAGATTTCCTTTGTTAGCACCATCCACATTAACCTTAATCAATCCTCCGAAGAAGGGTATGCCAGAAGGCATCAAAATTATGGTTAGGTTGGTAATAGTATTCATCAATACGTAATTGTCAAAGGATGGCAATGTCGCCTTTTTGTTGCAGTGACCCTTTGGTCTTGAAACAGCCTCACAAATGGAAATGTGAATCCAGTTTCTTCCTGTATTAATACTGGATGAGAATTTTTTATGAATAAGAGAGTTTCTATCATACCAGATCACGTGGTAAAGCTCAACAATAGTAGTAATGAAAATGTTCTTAATTTCTTGAGTACTATTTATATGTTCACATATTTTTAATTGTGATTTGATAGAGTCATGCATCCACCATCTGAAATAAAAAATGTCCAAAATATAATTCCAAAGAGCAGAAGAAGTGGAAGTAGAAAGAAAAAAATGATTATTATATTTTCTGTGTGGATTGAAGAGACTGCATTTAAGAACATAGGTGGAAACCATATGATTGAAGAATATCATTAGTGGGTATTCTGTTATGGTAAAGCAGCAAAATAAGAGTAAATATTTTGTGTTTTATCCAAGGTTTTCAAAAAATTCTAACAACCCAAAATCACTTTCAGAGTTACAAAAAGAGTGGCTGTAAATGTTTTTTGAATCAAGCATGCCATTATGATCAGGTTCCCAAACAAAGAAATCATCAGTGTTAGAGAACAGATAGGTGTCAATAACAGTAATAATGTTATCAGGAAGAGAATAATTTCAAGAATTTAGAACATTTCTTATAGATAGGTTGGTGTTCTCAAGAATTGATCATGGGAAACCCTAGAAAATTAAGTGGTGCCAGACCGATTATTTAACTAGAAGTTCATTGTAGAGTTTATTGAGACCATCCTCATGGAGTTTTTCATAATGGCGGAAAAGGAATGTTTTAGGGATGACTAGATAGAGGAGTCAATAAATATAGTGTTTCCTTTATTCAGTTTTTGAATAAATCTATTTTTAAGGAGGTTAATGGAATAATAATTAGTATAGAAAAGATTCATAGTGAGAATCACTTGAATGGCCTCATAAAAATGTTTAAGATAATTAATTCCAATTCCTCACTTATATAATGGTTGGAAACAAGTTGACCATGAGATGGGGACAAGTATTCTTTCCACAGTGCTGCTGGTCCAAAAAAACATTTTGATTTAGGTATTAATTTTTTTATAATAATAACAGGCGATTTGTAGACCATCATAGTGTAAAACATTTTAGAGACAATAATAAATTTGATAAAGTATATTATTCCTTATATAGAGAGGGATTTGGATTTACAAGATGAATGTCAATTTATTAATTTATTGGGAATTTCAAGGAAATGACATGATTTGGGTCTTCCCCAAATTATGGGGACACCTATGTACTTAAAAGGGAGAGAAACCTATTTTATACCTAAGACACATATAATAAAAAATTTCATATTTATGGGAAAATAATTTCCATATAGGATATGAGATATTTTCCTGCTAATGTTTTGACTAGAGATTTCCTCATAGTTAAAAAGGGAATTTTTGAGGGTTCAAATGTTTCTTTTATCACCTTGAAGAAAGAGAAATATATCATCATCATAAAACACGTGAGTGAGAGCGTTCAGATTCCGCAAAATAAGGATGGGTTTATGTTTGTTTTCATCAAACAAACAAGTGAGTGGTCAACTAAGATAGTCCTCTGCGATGTAGAAAAGGATGAAAGAAAGAGGGTCCCCTTGGATGACACTGTTAGTGCATTTGAAATATCCCTGGGGGGAACAACTAATAAGAATGGAGATGGAGGCCAAATTGAAAAATCTTTTGATAGTAGTGATAAAAGTATCACTAAACCAAAATATTGAATCACTTTCAAATTAAAACACTAGTCCATTGTATTAGAGGCTTTTTTAGTGTCATGTTTAATAGCCAAATTACAACCTCTGTTGATTTTCTTTAAGATTTTAAAGAACTCATAAGCATGGAAAATGAATTTTTGGATGGATCTACCCTTAATAATCCAAAATTGATTCCAGTAAACTAATTTTGCAGTGATAGAAGAGAGCTTGTTAGGAATGATTTTCCTGACGATTTTACAGAGGGTGTTAATAAGGGAAATGCGTGTTAAGAAGGGGATCTCAGATGCATTGTCATTATTTGTAATTAGAGATAGAAATTGGGAATTTCGGCCATGTGGGAGAAAACCATTAGAGAAGAAAGATTTAACAATTTTTTAAACATCAAAATTATTAATATCCTTATAGTGTTGAAAGAAACCATTATTTAATCCATCAGGTCCAGGAGCACTATCAGGATTTAAACTAAAGATAATGTCTTTAATTTCATGATCAACAAGAATAGTAAGAAGAAAGTTGTTATATTAATCACTAACCACCATCATAATTATAGTAGATAATAGGTCTTTGTTATTTTCATGGTTGTCATATATTGATTGAAAATAAGAAACAATGGGGTTGGAAATTTCATTGTATTTGTCTAAAATTTTGTCACCAACATTTAAATAGGAAAGTGGTTAACAAGACTTCCAAGCTCTTTGAAGGGAATTACAGAAAATAGTGTTTCTTCCACAGTCAGATTACCATTTTACATTGAAATAATGTTTTCCCATCAAATCTTTAAATTTGGGAAAATAATTTAGCTTTATCGAAATGATGATTTCATGATTTAGATCAGTGATAATATCAGAATTTGTGCTATTATTTTTAAGTTGATTGAGAAAATTCTCAAGGAGGAGGATTTCCTTGTTTATTTATTTATAATTAGAGATAAACCAACATTTGAGAATCAGTTTAAGAGACATTAATTTGGTAGGGCAAGCAAAAGAATCATTGAAATGAGTCATCAGGAGCCAAAAATTCTTTGTGATGTCAGTGAATTCAGTGTTTGAGAACCAAATATTATTAAATATAAAAGGAAGTGGAATTTGAATAATGTTGGTGGATACATTTACCAAAATAGGGTGTTTACCATAATGGAGTTTGTGAAGGGTGGTTCTAGAAATGGTTTCCCATTTATCTAAATGAAGATCATTCATGAAGGCTCTATAATGTTTGGAGGTGGCCACCCTATTGTAGTGTTTTACATACAAGGTGTATTTGGCACCTGTAAGATTTATTTCAATGATATTTTTGTCTTTGATAGTGGTTTTGAATTCTCTCATGGAGGTCGTATCATGTGAAGTACCAATTTTCTCACTTGAATTGATAATAACATTGAAGTCTCCAATTGTAAACCAAGGTGCCTGAAAGCTAGTACGTAGATAAGTATGATCATCCCAAAGTTTTCTCCTATCTCGATATCTATTCTTGGCAAAAAAAATAAGGATCATAAAATATGAGTGTCCTCAAGAACAAAATCATATGTGAAGACTTGATCAGAAATGGTAAAAATATTGACATTTTGAATGGAAGAGTGCGAGAAGATCCAAAGAGAATCAACCACAGAGGAATTTTTCGTTGAACTAGTGACATAATGTCCATGTTAAAATTACATTTTGATATCTATTAATATTTCTGAATAATATATTAATTTTATCTTAAATAGGACAATTTTTCTGATAGCATACTCAACACGCAAGAACAGGTTTCTTTGAAATCTTACATTGCACACATCATGGAGTTATACAAAAAAATAATATAATCATATTATTATTTTAAGTCATAGTTATTTCCTTACTGTTTTATTGGATGGAATAAAAATAACTAAATATAAAATTATTATTAAATCTCCTCACGTTTATCCAATAAATTTTATAGGCTTAAAATAAGAATGAATCCTATTTCAAGAATGAAATAATCTAATATTTTTAAAACATCGTTTTGCTGACTTTTGAAGGAGAAATAATTTTAAATAATGTTTTTGACACATTTATATGTTATATTTGGAAAGATAAAAGTTTTATTTAGAAGTGGAGCATCAAAATTTATATTGGATGAAATTATGGTATTTTTCTGATATAGTTCATTTTTAATGAATATTGGAAATTTATACATTTTAATTCGAAACTGCCTTTTCATCAAATTTAATTATATAGTTATACTATCCTTTTAATTGGTTTTAAATTATTAATGGTTTATATTTTTATCCGGTATCCCAATTATGTGTTTTTAATGTAATTTTATATATTAATTGGACATAGACACATGTCAATATTTTGATATTTATTTCTTCATAAAACCCCTCTTTTTGGTTTCGACAACGGGAAATAATTTTAAATAAATTACTGCCACTTATGTGTTTTGAATTTGGAAAAATGGATTCCATATTTAGAATCATATGGTTAAAATTGTTTAAATATGTAAATTTTATTTTAATCGTTATGAATTGTAAGTTCGGTAATTATTTTATTTATCATGGTTAAAGGGTAAATATGGTGAATAAGGGAAAAAATAAAATTATAATAATATTAAACTATCCAAACATGTGTTATAATCCCATGTGATGAGATAGTTCCGACCATGGGCATCCTTGGGTCAATTTTGGGTCCTAATGGTAACACATTGATGTGAAAATTACATTTTATAAGATTTAATTTAACGTAATGAAAAATACAACATAAACATGTTTCTTTTAATGAAGAAATTTTTATATGGGGTTATATGAGTCATATATCCAACTTTAAATATTAATTATAAATATAGTAATATTTCCTACATCATATTATTTTATTTGTTATTTTTATACAACATATAACTAAATTTATTTAGGATACAATGGTGATGTAGTGATTACCTTATTAATTAATGATTTAAATAAAAGAGATTATAAATATTAAAATAAATTTATTTTGAAACATTTTATTCCATCCACATTTTTTAGGGATTAATATGACTTGTTATATTGGAATTAATGATTCTTTTTATAATGAATAATGTTATTATGGATTTTTAAAAATCCATGACATGAATAGTATAATAACTGACATAAATGAGTTTAAAAAAATACTATTTTATTTAATGATATGATAGTCCAAAAAAATATATTGTTAGGAAAAATTACCTAGATAATGTTAAAAATTTCATTAATGAAACACTTGAGGATATATTGGCATTTTCTATTCACAATATTGATAATAAAATATCAATATACAATAATATATTGTAAGAGTCAAATTAGTTAACTGATGGTTAAAGATAAATGATTATGATATATTTGGGGCATATAAATGTCTAAATTCTATTGGTTGAGAAGATTTCAACCCATTATCACATTATCTTTGAAATAAATTACTTTTGGACCTTTTTAAACATAAAATCATTTTATAATAAAATAATATTCCAATACCATCCAAAAGTGCCCCTCCTCCCTCTTATAAAAGGGCATAACCTATACCCATTTAATCATACCTCTCAACAATCATGGATTGTCTATACTATACTAAAAACACCCTACATACCTTTATTCCTCCTAGAAGATATTCCTTGGAAATAAGGAAATTCAATAAAGCATTTTTTTTCTCAAATCAAAGGGAGTTACACGTTTTAAGAGGCAGTATCGTCACTAAAGTTCCATTCCATTATTTTTATTATTCACTGCCAATTTTATTCTTATTTTTTTATTACATAACAAAACTAATATCATCAAAAAAATATTATTCTGTTATGATAAATATTCAAACTACACTTATAGACACCTCCATCTAATGGATACAGACATATTGTTTCTGTGTATGACAAACTGCGCCACACGAAATGATGATTGCTTAATTTTCACCAACCATATCTCATGGTGGAAATTATGATGGAACTATATTTATATATGATATATATTATATTTATATTATCTCTATTATTATTTTTTATTTAAATCACAACTTTATGATTTCCACAATGTTTAATCATAATAATTTCATTTGAGGAAGTGCATATTACCGCCCCTTCAATGTGATATGAATCATTAAATCCATACATGAAACATATAAAGTATAGTGTTAAAGAAATTATGTATCACATATAACATATTAGGTTGTACTTTATTTGTAATATACCTATGTATCATTTAGTTTTCATTTCATTAAATATTAAAATGAAACGCGAGTTGTGTTCATGCGTACATACGACTTACCGTCTCCTTGAACAGTGCATTTAATTTCTTATCTCCAAATGTTATTTATATTATAAATACATATATAATGGATATAAATTATATTCAAATCATTAACACTATTATAGAGATAATATACTTTTTACCACATGGATAATTTGTAATTATGTCAAGTTCATTTTCAACTCAAGTACCGAATATCGAAAAAACAACCGATATGAACATAAATACTAATATATATTTCTTGTAAAATCATGATAAGTAATATAACTGAATAATAAACATGAAAAAGGTTCTTAATCTTTTAGTAATTAACCTATGTTTTTTATTTAGGAATATAAATAATGAATGAGACAAGTCAGACTCAATGTAAGGGAACCTCTCACCATTCTCTTTTAGTCAAATACCTCTTTTATGTTATGTCTATTAATTTCCATTTTTATATATTGAGATATGTTCTTTTATATCCTTATTTCATTACATTTAATGACCTAGTAATTAGAGACCATTTTCTCACCCATCAACTCATTTATTTATTTTCTAAGTGACACCTTTAGGCGGTTGAAGTTTTGTAAGGGAACTTCATTACCCAATTTCTAATCATTAGGTTTTATGATTAATTCGTTGATTATTACGCCAAAATTATTTGTGTAAAATCTGTTTATTTATTTTTGTTTTAATTTCAACTTAACTTTTTTTGGATATACTATTTCTATACAGAATCACCCCGCTGATAAATTTTTACATCATTGATACAATCTTTTTTAGGGAATTTGTCTCAATATCTTTTCATTAGGGTATATCT
The DNA here is from genome assembly GCA_963277665.1 of Viscum album. Lineage (NCBI taxonomy): Eukaryota > Viridiplantae > Streptophyta > Magnoliopsida > Santalales > Viscaceae > Viscum > Viscum album. The sequence goes on along the minus strand of OY728153.1, from coordinate 562,892,461 downwards.
CAATATTATGTAGATTTAATATCATATATGGTGTATATAAAATCCCTTTAACATTTTATATCATGAATTTATATATTCTCATGACAATTAATGTTTCAATTAATGTTATTATTTAATTATTTTTATTCAATTTATTCTCAAGTGTTAAAAGACTATTGAACTAAAATATCAATTTAAATGTTTTAAAGAGTTATTCTTCTAAATATTTCTCATTAATTTCAATGTTTTTAGAAATGGGTTTAGGGATTTATTTATACGTAAATTAATTTTTGTAAATGCTAATTTCTTTTAAAAGTTTCATTGTTTAATGGGAAACTATGATTCAAAAATATATTTATTAAATGTTTTAAATGGTTTTGGAAATGGATTGAATATTTGAATATATTGAATTTATTTCATCTGATTGATGAGTGAAATTTTGATAATTTTAATATTTTGGTGTTATGATTATGTAATGGTACATGGAAATTTGATGGTTGGTTACGTGATAAACCAAATATAGGAGGTTCTATGATAAACCTAGGGAGGGTAAGCCCGAGATAGATATCCAATGCATTGGGTAACATGACAGAGGTAAAAATTAATGTTTCTCTAAATAAATTTTTGGAATATAATGGGATGAACATTCCAAACGTAACTCCCTATTTAGATGGAAAAGATACTATGAATGTATGATATCGATTCCACAAGTTACCTTTAAAATTTATGATTTCTATGTGTTATTAATAAATTTTACGCTTCCATGTGGTATGTTAAAGAACATATGTTTTCTGATTGAGAAGTATGATTTATTGATTTGTTTGTATTTATGGAAAATTGTTTTCTTCCCTTATTGTATAACCATTACTGAGATTTGTATGCTCATCAAATGTTTTTGATTTTTTTTTCACAGGGTATAAGGAAGGGTACGGGAAAGGATGTATTCAGGGCTATTTTTATCATGAAAAAGAATAATTTTTTTATTTAAGGAGTTTCCTTATTGTGGAAATAATTTGATAGAGTAGAAGTGCCTACGTTATAATTTTTGAGATGTAATGTAATAATTATGGCCTAATTATCTAAATATCTAAACCTGAAAAGATCCCCAATGTGAATTATTATCTTAACTAAATATTATTCAATGTTTAAGGTTGGGGCCTTATAGTTTGTATCATAGGTTGGTTTAGATAACTTTTGAGGTTAGGGTGTTACTCAAGAACAAGTTAAATAACTACAATGGTTAGAATATTCAAAAGATTTGTTGTTATTTTATATAAAGCTAATGAGTTTAAGATAACATGAATAAGTATAAAATATTTTTTACCCTCCTCATATGACAGTATATGGTGATTTCAATGATATACAAAAATTAACCTTTTTTATTTAATAAATGGTGGGATCTAGGAAGAAACAGTGTAACAATGGATGTGAAGGAAATTGTGGTCGTTTTCTGGATAAGAAACCAAATGAATTGGGAGCTACAATGAGATACCTTGTGGTTACTCTCAACCAACTATATATGGTCATGATTGACAACATAAACCTTGGTGATTTTTATAAGGCATAGTATATGAGTGAAATGAATCCCTATATATGTTTAGGTAATAATCATGGAGGTAAGTATATTCAAATACCTATTTGTCAATGATGTGGAAAGAAACACCTTGGAAAATACTTCCAAGGGACATGAAGATGTTATAGATGCGGTAATGAAGGTCATGAAGAAATAAAATATCATAGAAAAATGAATATTTCATTGGAATCCGTGAAATTGAAAGAAGTTATTTCAGAGTGATCAATTGAATGATTTAATTGTGGTGGGAATGGTCATTATAAAAATATTTGTCCTATGAATATGGTTTGGAAAAGGGATCACCAGGACCATAAAATTATATGTTTACCAATACCAAATGACATTTCAATTGAGGTTGAATGAACTGAAAATGACCTATGAAAGGTATGGATTATTTCGTAGATGATGTTTTGAAATTATTGACTCTTAGGATTTGATTCATGATTTTGTTTTTAGGAAAAAAGGATTGCAGAATATGTTGAATTTTTTTAATGGATCACGGGGAATGATAGATGACTAAGATTCTATATTTTACAAAATCGAGTGTTATGTTATATATATGGTTGAATAAAGGTCAAAAAGTATTATTTCACTTTTTTATGGGATTACGTTTAAATAATTTTATCTTGTATGTGTAACCCTAATGTTTTGTTATCTAAAAATTCTATTTGAGAAAAAATTAAATTTTGTTTTTTGTATATATTTATAACGAACCATTTGGGTTTTTATTATCCTTGAATTTGATGTAATTTTGTCTTAATACTTGTTGGGATGAAAATGTGAGGTATGGGAAAACATTTGTGGGTAAAATATGTTATGATTATTTTTGAGGAATTTATCTAATTTTTTGGGAATGTTATAAAAATATATAGTTTTTGAAAAAGGACACAACATAGACCGTGTGAAAACCTATTGTGTCAGACAATGCTGCGAGAATCGAACCCACAACCAATGTGCGACTGTGATTTATTTCCTACCACTCGCTTAAATGAAGTCCCTAGTTTGTATAACTTATTCATTTTAGTCAAATGATATTAAGGATCAAGAATAAGTTAATGTGGGATTTTTTTTAATAAAATGAATATCCATAGTATAGGAAAATGATTTGGTGATTAATTGATAAATGTTATTCCGGAAGATGGCCTCTCTTTTAGAAACACTTAATACATAGAGAAAATAGAATACTATGGGATTAATTTTCTGGTGTAATGGTTGAAATTTTATTTTGTAAGAATCTATGTTTTTTTGTTGAAAGATAGGGATTTAGGTCATTTATGGAAATGAAAAACCTTTCAAACAAAATATGTGAATAGGTTAATTTGTTTTTAGCATGATACAGTAATATTAGTCGATGTTTTTTGGAGTTAAATGTTAAGATTTATTATTGAAGAGTATGTGATAAAATCCTTCAAAATTTTGTGTTTCAATCATATTAAGATTATTTTGAATAATTTTACGGAAAATTGTTTATTGAATGGTCTTTATTGAACATTGTGTTTTGTTTGTTCAATTTTGATGATTAAGATTAGTATTTCTTTTTATAATGGATTATCCTTTTTAAGGATTATCTAATCTCGTACTAACCATTATGGTGTTTTTTAATGTCTAATGGCAGTGGAATGATATTGTTAAACTTTTTGGGATTATATTATTCTCTAGAATTTTATTCTAGAACATCAGGTGTGACTAAGTAATCATGAATACTCATTGTTTTGAGAAAATATGAGTTTGTGTTGGAAACTATTAAAGGATGAAAATAAACTTGAAATGTATGTATATTTCCTAATTTTCATAGTCAATCTAATAAATAAATTTCAAAAATTTATAAAAAAGAAATTAAAACAACAAAATTTTTATTTTTTCTTTTCCTACTGGGGAATTAAAGATAGTTTAACCTATCACGATTTTGTGATTTTCTAGTGGTTAACCTTCTCCAAATATTGTTTCATATTACTCTCCATCAGAACTCGATGGTTAGTTTATATTCCATATCCATTATTCCCTACATGTAATTGTAGTATGGGTTATCTAAGGTGACCTTTGTACTTCTCCTTTGTTGTTTTAAAGTGATAGTTTTGTTGACTCATTTTCTAATTATGGTTATTCAATGATGTTTCCGAGCCCAATTTTAAAATTGCAAGGAAAAAAATTTCAAAAGGGGGACAGATGGAACAAATAAGTGTTTAAATAATAATATAATTTATTATATATTAATATTTATGAATTAGATATTAATTTTATGTTAAATAAGAGACTTTGTTTGATAGTGTACTCAACATGCAACAATAGGATTCGTTGAAATCGTACGTTTCACACAACTTTGTGTTATACCAAAAAAATAAAATAATAATATTATTATTTTAAATGGTAGTTAACTTATAGACATTGTATTGTCCGGAATGAACGTAAATAACAATAATTTTATTATTAAATGTCATTTAATTTACCCAATACATTTTAGAGGCTTAAAATAATAATGAATCCAATTTTAAGCATGAAATACTCTAATATTTTTTAAAAGGTCATTTTAGCGACTTTTGACGTAAAAAACATATTAAATATATATTTTTTAAATTTTATATGTTCTACTTAAAAATATAAATTTTTTTAGAATCAGGACATCAAATTTTACTTTAGATGATGTTTTGATATTTTTCTGAAAAATTTATTTTTTTATGAATAGTAATAAATTCTGCATTTTAATTCCAAAATGCATTCTCATCTAATTTATTTGTATAGTTATATTGTCCTTTTAATTGGGTTTAAATTATATTTGTAATATATTTTTATAATTTGATCTAATTATATTAATTGGAAGTAATTTCATACTTTTATTAGACATAAACACATGCCAATCGTTTGATAGTTATTATTTCTTAAAAACCTACTTTTTGGTTTTGACATCGAGAATTAATTTCAAATTAATTACTAAAAATTATGTGTTTGGAAATTAGGAAAATGGATTACATATTTCAAATCATAAGGTTCAATTTTCTAAATATGTACCTTTTATTTTCATAAATTATGAATAGTACCTTCAGTAATTATTTTATTTAGCATGGTTAATGGGTAAATCTGGTAAAATAATGGTAACAAATAATATTATAATAATACTAAACTACCCTAACATGTTTCTTAATCATATTTTATGAGACATTTCCTACCATTGAAAATCATTGGGTCAATTTTGGGACCCCATGGAGCCACTTTGATGTGAAATTGACATTTTATAAGAATTAATTTAATGTAAAGAAAAATATTACATAAACATGCTTTTTTTAATATTTTTTTAACAAATTGGGTTATATTAATGATATATTATACTATAATTAGTTATAATAAATATATTAATATTTCCTACATCAAGGTATTTTCTTTATAATTTTTAGACGCCATATAAATAAATTTATTTATGACACAATGACGATGTAATGATTACCTTATTAATGAATGTTTTTAATAAGTGAGATAATAATTGTTAAAATAAATTTATTTTCAAACTTATTAAGTAATAAAATAATTTCATGGATAAATATTACTTATTACATTTTTATTAATGATGTTTTTTTATAATTAATGAAGTTTTTATGTATTTTTAAAAAGTCATTACATGAATAGTATAAGAATTGACAGAAATGAGTTTTAAAAACAACAATTATTTTATTAAATGATACAATAGTCGTAAAAATATATGATTCAGAAAAATGTAATAGATAATTTTGAACATGTTATTAGTGAACCACTTGTGTATATATTGAAATTTTATAGTAACTATATTAACCAAAATGTATGAATATACAAGAAGACATGATAAGAGTCAAATTTGTTAACAAAGGGTTAAAGGTAAAATATAAGGTTATATTTTTGATCTAGACTAGTATAAACCATATTTTTTGAGAGGTTTTAGACCCAAAATCATCTTATATTATACAAAATGACTTTAGGAACATTTGAAGCCGAAAATAATTTTATAATAAAATAATATATCAATACCTTTCTAAAGTACCCTTCCTCCCTCTTATAAAAGAGCATCAACTCTACCCATTTAATAACGCCTCTCATCCCCTTAGATCATTAAAAACATCCCAAATCATCTACCAAAATCAATTTATTCTTATTATTAGCCTTAAATTAGGAATAATTCAATTCAATAAATCCTTTTTTCTCAAATCAAATAGAGTTACACTTTTTAGAGGTAGTGCCCTATATAAAGATCCTCTACATTATTGTTCATATTCACTCCCAATTTTATTTGTATTATTGGATTACATAACTAAAACAATATCCTAAATATTCTAAGATGTTTTTATGAGAATTATTATAACTACACTTATACAAACCACTATCTAATGGATACATAAATACTGTTTCTCGGTATGCTGAACTGATGCCTCACAAAACGATGATTGTTCGATTACCCCCGACCACATATAATGGTGGAAATTATGATGAAAAAATATTTATATATGATATATATTATATTTTTATTTTCTATATTCTTATATTTTTTATTTAAATCATACCATTATGCTTTCCATAATGTGTAAATATGATAATTTCATTTGAAGAATTGCAGACTATCACCCCCTCAAAGGGATATGAATCGTTCATAAAATACATAGAACGTATAAAGGATGTAATTATTTAATATATGTAACATGTATATCATATTATATTATATTTTAATTATAATATTCCTATGTATCATTTAGTTTTCATTCTTTAAATATGGAAAAGAAATTAAAGTAACGTGCATGTGTACATACGGCTCACTGTCTCCACGAACGGTGCATTTTATTTATTATCTCCAATTGTAATTGAATATTATAGTTATGTATATACTGGATATATATAATATTAAAATCATGAATATAATTTTTTAGATAATTTACATTTGACCACATGGACAAATTTTAAATTATTTCAAGTTCATTTTCATCTCAAATACCGAATATCGACAAAACGACCAATATGAACATAAATAAATATGTATCTTTTATAAAATGTTGATGAGTAATATAAAATGAATAATAAATTTTAAAAAGTTTTTGTCGAAATTTTAAATTAACCTAAGTTTATTATTCAATAATATAATGAATGAAGGAGACAATTGAGACTCAATGTGAGGAAACCTTTTACCATCCTCTTTTAGTCACTAACTTCTTTTATGTTATGTCTTTATATTTAAATTTTCATATATTGGGATATGTTCTTCTATATCATTATATCCGTAAATATTATTTCCAAGTAATGAGAGACCATTATCTATCATATCAAGTAAAATTTTGAATTTTTATGTTATTCCGTTAGGCTACCGAATTTTTGTAAGGGAACTTATTAACCCAATTTATACTTGTTGGGTATTATGCATACAAAAATGATTATATTATTCCATGATAATATGTTCAATCAATGTGTTTTTATTTATGTATTAATTTCAACATTATATTGTGTGTATATACTATTTCTACAGAAAACCATACCATTAATAAAGTTCTACGTCTTTTATATGATCTCTGTAAGGGACTTCATCCCAATATCCTTTAATTGAGGCATATCTCGATATAGTGCACCTTTAATATCTTATATGGTGTATATACGACCCTTTTGACATTTTATATCAATAATTTCTATATTATCATGATATTTAAATATTTATTTTAATTTATTTTTTAATTACTTTTATTCAAGTGTTTCTTAACTGTTACAAGACACTTTAACTAAAACACCAGTTCAAATGTTTTAAAGAGTTATTCTTATAAATATTTCTAATTAATTTACGTGTTTTTATAAACGGTTTAATGTATTTATTTATATAGAAATTAATGCTTTCAAATGTTAATTTCCTTTAATGTTTCAATGTATAATGGGACACTTTTATTCAAAAATCTCTTTATTAAATGTTTTAATGGTTTTTGTAAATGGATTGAATATTTCAATATATTGAATTGCTTTCTTTTGATTTATTAGTGAAATTTTTATACTTTCAATATTTTATGTGTTATGATTATGTAATGTTACTTGTACATTTAACGAGTGGCTACGTGATAAACCAAACATGGGTTGCTCTATGGTAACCCTAGGGCGGGTGATCCCAAGATATCGCTCCAACGCATTGGATAACCTGACAAAGGTAAATGTTAATATTTGTTCTAAGAGATTTAGGGAATATACTGTGATCCTTATTCCAAACATACCTCCCTATATAGATATGAAAGCTACAATTTATGTATGTCATAGATTCCATAGGTAACCTATATGATTAATGATTTCTATGTGTTATTCATAATTCTTACGATTTCATGAGTTATTATAAAGATCATATGCTTTATTATTGAGAAGTATGATTTCATGATTTGTATGTATTCATGGAGTAATGTTTTATTCCATTGTTTTGTATCCATTAAAGGACATTGTATGCTCATACCAAGTTATTGAATTTATTTTCATAGGGTATCAGAAAGGGTAAGATAAAGGATGGATTCAAGAATATTTTTATCAATAAAAATAATTCTTTTTTTATTTAAGGAGTTTCATTTTTGGGGAACAAATTTGATAGAGTATAAGTGTCTTCATTTTAATTTTTGAGATGTAATGTATTATTTATGGGTTAATTTTCTAAAACTATGCATCTAAAAGGATCATCAATGTAAATTCCTGACTTAACTCATGATTATGTAATGTTTAAGGCTGGGTCCATATACCTAGGTCATCCATGATCATTATATATTTAAATTATTCGTCATGGTTAATAAATATTTATTGTATTTCCAAAGCATATCCCTCAGGACTGTCAAAGGATGTGTGTGTAAGGCCTATTATGATGCATAAAGTGATATTGAAGTCCAAAACAATGGAACCTTTTTAGAGTTATTTCCCCTATATACCTCTTTCCAATACCCACATTCACTTGTATAATATAGATAGCGATGTAATTACATGTAAAAAACTTTATCTATTCTATACCAAAACATTATGTAATTTTTCTATAGTTTGACTCACCCTTAGTTTATCCTTAGAAACATCCGTAATCGTATAATTAGAAATATACCTCGAGATATGATTAATTTTTCCCATCTTAGCTTCAAATGGTTAGTTAAACATATCCTTTAATACCAACTATAGTGACCTAGGATTTCCATATATGGATATTATAACATTTTAGAGAAATATTCATTAAATTTTAAAAAACACATGCCTAAGGACCATAATAGTTTAGTGTGTTTGGAAACATAGGAATTAAAAAACTATATCATAGATTTGCTACATAATCTCCATCTATGATAGTTATGTCTAGAAACCTTCATAGAAAAATCATACCCAATACATCTTCTCATAACCTGGGGAATGGATACATAAGAAAAGGTGAGATCAGATGATCAGTAACGATAAAAAAGGGAGATAAGTAAGTATAAAAAGAACAAATGTGTATGATTACTTGAGTACAAAATATGAAAACTATAACATGAAAATTATAGATTCAAATATTGAGTCATAGATTATCAATTTTCAAATCATATTCCATTATCAATAAGGAAATAATAGTAAATGATCCACATGAACATAACATTATAATAACAAAATGTTTATTTGAAAACAAATAATCATAGAATACATATGTCAATTATATTAACCAGGATATTCATAACATCTTAGGCATGGGTAACCCCTCATGTACCGTTTTCAGGCTTAGAATAACCACTCATGTACCTTATTTTTTGGGTTATGGTTAACCATCCTTGTAACATCCTTGTTGGGTTTTAGCTAAACACCCGTATACCATCCTTTGTTAATCATAAAATAACAACCCATGTACCCAATGTTTTGGGCTTCGGCTAACCACTATCACACCCTACGTTTCTAGATTGGGGATAAACACCCATGTTCCCTCAGATCTTGTAGAACATTTATAATTACCCAATTCTTTTGAGGGGGATATAGGCCCCACCAATAAAATATTATTAATCATATATCATTGTGCCAAAATTTCAAAACAATCATCATATCATAACCCATTAAATGAAATGGGTTTCATAAACATTCAATCATATCATAACCTAAAGAAAATTCAATGATATAATAATAATGTCATAATTCCACAATCTCATATACCTTGAAAAGAAGTGGATTTAATATAAATTTTATCTTAGTATTACCCAATTAAGAGAAATGGTTATCATAAAAATATTTTCACAATAAACCATTTAGATAAATACAAGGGATGGTGTCGTTTATTATCCCTAGTAAACTATATCTAAAAACTACAGATGTAATCAAAAACGAAATATGATTTTGAAATATCTTTTAGAAACTTAATTGAAGAAATTATATTTTTGTTGAAAATAATTTATTAAAACATAAACCTTTTAAAAAAAATTAAATTTCCCTGAAAATAAAATTGAATTCTTATAAAAGAATCATTAAAAATGATTTAAAACTTTTCTTCATGAAAATATCATTTCCCATTGGATAAAATTTATTTAAAACCTAAAACAGTATAAAAATAATTTAATTAGAAAATAAAATTCAATAAATTATAAATTAATATTTAAATAATATAATTCTCATGATTATGAGAAGTTTTAATTGTGTTTTATATGTTAGAAACAAATATTTCTTTCACATTTTTGGTAAAATCTAAACAGACATTACATAGAAAATGAAATGAGGATTCCATTCAAATTTTTTTAAAAAGTAAAACATGTTAAAAAATTTATTTATTAAATAATATTATAATATAATAAACAATTTTGAAAACATTGTTAGAAAAAGTTGATTTGGAGGACATAGGGTTTTCAACTGAAAAATTGATTTTTCTTAAAAAAAAGTTAACACTTCAGTACCTAAAGAGGGAAAAATTATCATAAAATGTATTCTCATGAAATAAACATAAAAGAATAAAATTCAGGATTTTATTGAGATATGAATCAAAATATTTTAACATAGAAAACATATTCATAAAAAATGCAGACAAATAATGAGATTGTAATTTAATTTCATTACCATTTTTCTTACATTTAAATGTAAGACCCATGAATGATTATAATTAAATGAAAAATAAAATATTATGAGGATTAATAAAAAAAATATATTATAGATTAATGTTTCTCTATATACAACTCATAAAATTATATAGTTTCCAAACATAATCATTTGTGTCAATGAATCCAAATTGAGACAAAAATCCCTTTTCGATTTCAAAAATTTTGATCTTTAAATCCCATGAAAGAGATATCATAGAATGGATATGTAAAAACCAATAGTTTTCACAATATAATAAAAATAAACATTATTTTTGATGATATAGACCACATGAAATAAATATTCTTTTAATATGAAATGCGTCTCACAGAAGTACAAAAGTGATACAAAAATCCCTTACCTAAATACTTGACATTCATCATACATGTTCAAACTTCATGCAAAAAAATATGTGTTTGTTATAAATTTATTATAGAACCAATATATATATATATATATCATATATTATTTTACTTATAACCTTTTATTACTCATTTATTAACAATTCCACATTAAAGTCACACTTTGGGCGATAACTGCATTATTTTTCATATAATATTTGATTTGTTATTTTTATAGTCCTATTATATTGATTAGGGTTCCATAATACCCATAATGGTAAAAATAAAATTAATATCATATATATTTAGTATATATTTATTTATTTCAATGGTTAAAATAAGAAGATATAAAATGAAATACAACATTCATGTAGACAGTAGTTCATAATAAAACATCAAAATTGTTTCCATTTTTCTATATATATTGAAAGAAGGAAAAATGAATGATATATAATCATTATAGAATTATTTTTATGTCAAATATGTTTATTAAATTCTTCCTTATTAACTTCCATGAAATTTTAGAATGAATCACATCACTTTGCAAGGCGGTAGTCCTCCAAACACACGAGTGACATTATCGTATTCCAAAAAATTGAAAGCATGAAGTAATGTGGGATATAATAATTACAAGAGAATAATAATATCATAAGTATAATATAACAACATATACATCATTTTTTCTACAATGATAGGTTTCAATGAAAAAACAAGTGACATCGATTCGAGATACGGTAGTACGTTATACAAATGAACGATGATTTTGTAACCCAATTAATGGAAGTTGATATGGTTGTAGGTTGTAAATATAACATAAAAAGAATTGTATGTAATCTACTGAGATTATAAAATAATAATTTTATATTAATAATCCAGGGATGTGGAAAAAAAATAAAAAAATGCTCATTAATGATTTTTACCTATTCATCGTGTCTCCTACTTAGTTTTGAAAAAAATCCCATACTTGGTTGGTTTTATGTCGCAAAATTAGGCATCTATAATGAAATTAAGGGATTTGGGAAGTTATTTGGTATGTTATTGGCCAAAACAATATGTGTGAAGGTGCAAAGAGGAGATGACAAGGGGTGGTCTTTAATTAGTTAACTGAGTGGAAACCTTGTAATATTTTGAAAAGAAAGAATTACTCCCATGTTTTCTTCCTGAAAATGGATCAAATAATGAATCAAAATGGTCATCCTGGTGGTCTCGGGGTCTTAAAACTGGCCTTCTGCATTATTAAATCAAATATTATTGATCTCGGTTCGGACTAAGTGTTATATGTCGTGTAAGTAGTGTACACGATATGTAATGTTTAGGGAGGTGAAGCATTCATGACATTCTTAATGTCTTGTATTACTTCTAGTTACATGTACTGAATTTCACTACATGATTTGGGTTGCAAATTTTCATTTGGTTTCACTCCATTTCATCCAAGTTATTCATTTTTGAGATTCTTAATTGGTTCTTCACATGTCATAGTCCTTGAGGTAGCATCCATATACCTTCAACAATCTGGTGTTTCATTATATTGTGAAGTGACATTGACTGATGTTTTTGGTGCTCCCTATATTTTTCTCTATTCTTATATATTTTATCAGACGATGTATCCTACTAAAAAAATATAAAAAATTAAACACCAGGAATTGTAATAAATTAATGTTTCAAAACATCATGTTTTATATTAAAAAATATATCCAAAATATGAAAAATTAATAATAAATTAAATTCATAACATCAATTGTTCTCATATAATCCTAAGAATATAAAATTGGTATTAGATGATGATGGATATAACCCATTTAGGAGTTTCATTACCAATTATATCAACTGGATGGTTGTTTTTATACCTTACAATCTACATCATAGGATGTGAATTAATTTTTTTTCAATCATTTCAATGATTATTTTTAGAAATAAATTCATGAAAATTATATTGATGTATACTAATATTCTCTAATGGAATAATTATAGGAGTTATAGAGAAACTATTTTCAGAAATATTATACAACTTCTAGAAAACTGTTAAAAATGAATGATCCTCTAATTTGGAACATTAGTAAATTCCCAATAGTTGGGAAAATATCTAGTTAGAACACCTACATGGGTTTTACAGTTATAAATAAATGTATAGTCAACCATCTCTTTCTGACTCAGAATACAGACAAAATATATCTCCAGTCATTCATATTTTTTCAAACATTATATCCTTCTTGAAAGCTAATGATGTGGTAGATGCTCTATTTCTGGTGATCATTTCTCATCCTACTTCCTCATTATATCATGCACTATATATTGGCCCTCCATATTCATCCAAATCCCAGATAAGGCCTATGGTTCATACTAGACCTTTCCCATAGTAGGTGCATCTCTAGGAGGATCCTCCACTATTGACATCTCTATTTCCTATATCATAGATTCTTCAGCATCATATTAGACGAGGTTTAGCCGAGGTGTCCCCATATATTTTCATTCTAGAATAGATTTTATCAATGTTTTTTCTTTTCAATAGTATAACTTTGTGGATGACTTCGCTCAGGAACATCCCACGCACCCTTGTCTCCTAAACCTGGTCTTCTCCTAGGGTTCGTCTCTCCGAGATAGGGTATCTATTCTCAACCGCAAAGCATTCTACATCATCCCCTCATCTAGGATATACATCATTTAATCATGCTCTAAATTCTATTTTTTTTCTAGGTAAATGGAATTTTTATCTATTCATATGGTATTTGGAAGTCCACTCAGGGCGAGACTCCCCCATGAGGCGGTGTGGTTCATTTTTCTAAGGCTTTCATTCCTCTCCACAATGTCACCATTATCGTTTCAATAGGTGGTGTGGTGGGATATTTTCTTTGTATAGATGAACAACCCTCCCAGTAACTTATTTCCTTCATGGATTAGATCTATGTTGAAGGGGATTTATCTTCGCCCCTTTTAGATCATATACGGCTAAGAGTGTTTGATTTGTTTACTTAGAAGAAGATAACTTTACCTTCCTCCAAAAAAATTCTAAGTCATCAAATCTAAGGTCACACTAACCGTGTTTCTAGGTTTTTAGGTTTGTTTCCTAGGATCAGTATCATTTTCCCCTTCTGAACTTATGCCTCCTCTAATCAATACCCATGTCTTTTCTTTTCTACAACTCTTATTCTGGATATCAACCCCCAACCTTATTCCCCTGGCCTAATGTGTAGGTCCTCCCTTCACTTCCCTACACTTTTATCTGTCACACATCAAATGATCTTGCTCCTGGACAACTTTCCACCACCTTTCCCCTTTCTCAGAGTAGTCTACCCCTGAGTCATGCATTGGTGATAATTTAGCCTATAATCATAAGACTATTTTTTCCGTCCATCATATTTGAGCTCCCAATAATAAGGCCCAATCCTCCCCCACCACAGTATGGATCAAGATTTACCTATCCACCTCCTTTACCCCACTACAATGCATTCTCTATTTTAGATACTCCCTTATAGTTCCCTCCAGACACACCTTCCTTGGGTTATATCATTGCTGAAAATATCCCCCCCTAATAGTGTATGAACTAGTTATTAAAATAAATCCTCTTTATCCTTCATAGCATCCTATACCAAAAAACACATTTCAGTGGGTTCTAAAGTAATACAAAACACGTTATCAAATGAATTCATTCATCATTTGGAATTTCCATGGCCTAGGTAAGTGATATAAAACTAATATAAATTTTTTCATGTTCTTATATTTTAAATTTTCTTTTGAAACAATATTTTATCCAATGAAATATCTCTATAAAATTTCATACTTTTACCATAAAATAGGAATTCTTGATTTCATGTATATAGATCGTTATAACTCACAAATATAGTTATTTTGTAAACCAAACATGACAGTGTAATAGGTGACTGCCTTAAATCTATTTATCATGAAAATTATTATCTCATGGGAACATTATTTTTATTTCATATTTGATTATTACAAATTTAATTCACAAAAATGATATGGTGTTTGGGATGATATGGGATTATTTAATCAAGGGTAACGTCATTAATTAGTTTAGTTAATTCTATTTTATATTTGATGTAATAGAAAATAGGGTAATGTAACTCACTATTGGAAGGAAAACTAATATTGTTTTTTTTCTTATCCTATAATGGACTCTCAGACATAGGCTTCTTATTTTATTATTTCACATGGTGTAATAATCCAAAGGGGATAAAATTTATGTGGTGTCGACTGAATTTGTTTCTATTGAATGTTTAGGTTATCTTTTATTTATTAGATTCCATGTTAACTCACCATAACAAAACTCATTTGGACAACTCTTTGATCATTGTGGTTTGGGCTAAAAGATTTGAACAAGGAGGGGGTTATTTTTCTCTAATTTATGAACCTCAAGATAGAGTATCAATATGTGGTGAAAACATTATGGATCAATCCAATGAATGGATGTATGTGGATCTACATTCTTGTGAAAATTTTTCCTCTTAATGGTGAGCTTCAAACCTGGGTTGATAATCTTCCACAAATGTTTCATCCATGGAAATCATAAAAATAGACCTCAAGTATATTGAGTTCATGCTATATAATGATTGGAATGAAATATCTCTAATGATATTTCACAAAATAAGAACACCCTTTTATAGATCATACTAGAGATACTAGAGATGATGTTTGAATAAGCCGAGATTAAGTGGTTGAAGGAGGGAGATTAAAATATAGTGATTTTACAACCTTGTTTGAAAGAAAAGAACTGGTTCATAAGTACAAATATCCTCCAAGAAGATGGTTCATTCACTAATGGTCATGAAATTATGGGAGGTCTATCTCATCGTTACATCCATGATTTACTTGTAGTTCTGAACCATCACATTAATGGTTGATATTCTAGAGGCAGTGTTGAAATTTTTTAGGTTATTACATGCATCGTGGCTATCTGTGGTAAAATTTCCATTGAATCTATACTTAAAAAACAGTAAATCTATGAGGTTGTGAAAAACCTCAACTCAAATAGCTCATAAAGCCCTATTGGATTCAAAATATCCTTCTACATGTTATCATAGAACATGGTTAGAAGTGACATAGTTGATGTGGTGAAAGGTGTTTTTTTCAGTGTGGTCATCTTTCTTGAGTTTTTTGTGTTTTTTCTGTAGATTTCTTTCCATAGGTTGTGGATCTTTCATTTCTCCATCCTTAATTCCCAATAACCATGTGAAAATTTCCATATATGGCCTTGTACAACATTTTCGACAAAATATTATCAACCCTCTTTCCTTTTGTGGTCTTAGAAGAGAAACATGGCTTCATTAAAGGTAGATCAATCCAAGTATCTTTCAGTTTTTCATATCAAATGATGAGAGATATTATCCTAATGGTTTTTGGTTCTAGTGTATTTATCAAACTATATATGGAAAAATCACCTGAAATACTTGAATGGATCTTGATTTTAACAGTCCATAACTGATTGGAATTCCCTTATTGGTCCTCAAATCGAATGTGAAGGAATTTTAATTCCACTTTGTTATCCATCCCCTTCATGGGGAACAATTTTGACTTATTTAAATTAGTGAGAGGACTCAACGAAGGACAACCATTTTCTCTAAGCATATTCATTTTGATGCAAGACTCTCTATGTCACATCATGAATTTGATCCTCTCTAATGGATCCATTATTCCATATTCATGTTGGAAGAATTTTAATGGTGTCTCACATATCATTTTTTAATGATAAAGCTGTTTTAATCAATGGATGTAGGATATCTATATGTTTTATAAAAAATATTCTAGAGGATTATTGTAACTGGGGTAACCAAGTGGTTAACTATGAGAAAATTAGCATCAACCTCTCTTCAAAGTTTATGGATTTGAGGGATAACTCCCTTTAGATATTTTTTGGGAATATAAAGGCATATATTATTGAAGTATTATCATGGAGATCCTATATAGTTGAGGATAATTCTTATAAATTATTTAAATAATGTGGTTGAAAAGATCACTATACACATTTTTAATGGAAAAATAGTTTCTTATCCTTTAAGTGCTATATAACGATAGTTAATATTGTGATCACATCAATCCCCATGCAGATTTTTTTCTCTCTTATATTACTGAATGAAATGACCATATAAATTAATAACATTTAGCTCCCTTAATATGGGTAGGCCACTAAGATGGAAAAAGTCATTTCGCATTGTGGACTAGGATGATGAGGCTGGTGTGAGAGGGTGGAATCAATGTTCGGAGTGTTTCATCAAAAATTAATGGATCACATGAAAATCAGGCCTATTAATTTATTTATAGATGTATTATATGGTGAAATATTCTATTTTATAAATATAGATCAAATATAAATCCTCTTAGAAGAATCACTTATCCATTATGTCTTTTAATTCACCCTCACATATTGGATATTAATCATCTCTCTTAGTATATCAATCTTAGGGGTGATATATATTTATGGAATAGGAACTAGCTATGGTCCTCCCTAGGTTTTTCTAGGTTTCCTAGTTCCAGACATGTCATGTTGGCCTAAATTATTCTTCCAAGATTCAATCATGTCATCTTTCTGGAGGAGCAACAGAAGCTCTTCGCTCTCCTCGAACAGAATTCAAATCCTGATAGATATATCTTCACCAGTTCATCATCATGTGTTTTTACTATAATGGATTATAACAAATTGAAAATAACTCCTCATGATCTATATAGGTGGGGAGATGTGCCCTTCTGAAAAGAGTTCCCTAGAAATATCAACTTCCTTAATTGGATTATCTGCAATAAATCCTTATCAACCGAAAATAATTTCAAATGTATATGAATAAATATAGTGTTGAGTTTTATATAACTTGATAATAGATGGGAGAATAGAAATGATCATTTTTTCATTCAATGTGAATGTGCATGTTCAACGTGGAACACTCTCAGTACACTCACCAGTCTAGCTTATGAGGATGTTTCTGATGCTTCATTAAAAAATCTCTGGTTTCATCGTAAAGAGAGAAATAACATTGAAATAATGGAGAGAATGATTATCCTTGAGACAGGGTGATGGTGTATCTAGAAGACTATGAATAAAGAACAGTTTGATGGGATCCCATTCTTGAGGATGGCGCTTTAATTTAGGATCATATGCTTTTTGGTTTAAATATCTCATCTTATTAGAAAATAGATCGATGATCCATCCATAGTGTTTTTCTTGAACACTATTACTTCTCATATTACCTTCCTCGATTCTCTCTATATGTAATGGGTTAGATGGAATCCTCATAAGAATGGTCCTATACTGAATACAGATGGCTCATGTACTATGGGAATTATGAGAGGTGGAATAATTATTCATTACATCGTGATATCTATTATTATGGATTTCAAACCTTTCTTTGGTAATGGTGACTTTCTCCAGGAAGAATCCATGGCTATGATGACTGCTCTTTATATTTTTATCAAAAATAAAATCATTTTTTTGTGGTTGAAATGGACTCCAAAATCATTTACAACTCCTTTCGTGGGCTTTGTGACACCCATTGGATGGTACCTTATTATGTGAAAAAGTGTACAAGGATCAATTAAAATTACATATATGTTCTTCATTTATGGAGTGGGGGTAAAACAATGGCATATATCTTAGTTAACAAGGACTCTCAAGGTTAACTATCTACTTTAATTACTAGTTTTAGATCTTTTTCCTTGTGTTTTTTCATCATAGTCCAAAGTGATTTCCTTGAAATGACTTATTTTAGGCAACCAGAGGTTCTTTTCATCATGTTTCCAATGCATCAGCCTCTCACCCAATTTATATTTGTATATATTAAATAAAGATGATGGGAATGATATTTTTTATGTCTTATTTATAACATTGATTTGGATCCCAAATGACTACCATACAGTAATATAATATTATTCTAATGTCGTTGTAGTTTCTCAATGATTCTCATTTATTTTTGACGAATAAGTCAACATTAAATAGTTTGAATACTCATAGACCACACCAATAGTTGTTGAAATGTTTTTAAATTTTAGAAAAACTGGTAAATGTTGAATCAAAATTGGGGAAGGTGCATCTTTTGAATGATAGAGGGATATCTGATCAACATGCATCGTCAACTGAAACCATGACACAACAATGGAAGAAAAAAATTTATTCTTCAAAGATCCATACTGATAATTTTTTTTTCATAATTGTGATTTTATGAATATAGAGATGTTTTTTTCAACACATTGATCTTCACATTACTGAATGATCATGTAATATAAAATTTCCAACTCAATTATCAGAAGGACTTCAAAATAATAAATTTAAAGGCTGATCTATGGCCAAATGATATTGGAATGTATGATTGATAAATATTATAAATTAAAAATATTTGAAAAGAGACATTCCATTGAATTTTAAAACATGTGAGTGTATCTTATTGGTATTCAATTAGCATATCACAATGTTTTCAATTAAGTAATCATAGCTTACATGTATTGAAAACTCAGGGTTTATATAATTTTTTACAAAAGTTACTACAATTTTAATTCTTTACATTTTTACATATAATGATTACTATAGTTATACTCTAATTTTGAAAAACATTTAGACAACTTTGTATGAAAAATATACAACCAACTAATTGTGAAATCTTTCATGATTTATTTTTAATGTCACTTTGTGTAATGGAGATAATCATTCCTCTATTATGTTTTGAGATTATGGTGTATTTAACTACTCAATTTTTTAGGAAACTAAATTAGGAGTTGTCTTACAATATAGTTGAAAATATCCAATTGATAGGTACTTTATTTATTTATTTTTCATCTAAAATAAATAAAATCTGGAACTTCATTAAATACATAGTTTTGTTTTATTTATTTTATTACAGAGATAATATGGTAATTTGAAATCATACATTAAAAATAATGCTCAACCTGAAGGCTCAATTTTTGAAATATTTCTAGAATGGGAGTGTCTTAGCTTTTGTCATCAATACATTGATGATATTGATACACTATTCAATAAAATTATATATGTTGATGATGTATCAACTCAGTCTCCACTACATGGGAAATCAAAAATATTTCATACTATTGGGCAATCAATTCTAAGGATAACATATATTACACTAACATAAAATAAAATATTGTAAACACATTGATACGTGATAATGAATACAAAAATAGAAGATCAATTTATTGAAGAGATCATGATGAAATAAAATTTATGAACGAGATTTTGAACACAAAATGACAATGATTTAACAAAATTTGTAAATAAAGAGCTTATAAAATGGATTTCATTACATATATGTCCTTTAATATTTCAACAAATATAGATATTAATATTTCACATATATTTTTTGAATGACATAATTTTTTTTACAATCGATCGGGAAGAGGATCTGAAACCATATTATATAGGAATATTTATTGTATTTGAAGTGGGATATTGTGGAATGTTGACTAATATTAAAATTTTAAACTTGCACAGTTATTTGTCAAGTGTTTTGTTAAAATGAAAGTTGGTCAATATTTCAAGGGGTATTGAAAGAGACTCAATGGAATTTAATTTTATGAAATAATAATTCTTGATTGATAATTTTGAAATTGAATGACATGATTTTTAAATCTTATTATCCAATGAAAAAAATTCTATATAATATGGAATATATCTTAAATGAATGGTGGATTGTATTTTATAAAAAAATGGACTTGTATCATATGGGTGATGAAGTGGAATATTTTACATCTAAAATTGAATCCTATAAAAAGTAAAAAACTGGCCATTTTAATCGTCATGATATTGAGAATATTATTCTTTAAGGATTGATGAAGTATATGATGTAACTAAGATGCATTATAAAGATATGATCAGAGGGAAAAATGATTGAATTTGTAGTCATCTATTAAATTATCAAACACCTATGTTATATTTTATTAATTTAATGTACTAGAGAGAAGCATCTATCTGCAGGGAAGGGAAACCATCTCGGTGTAAGCCCCTTACCATTCATGCGATAGGATCCATCCCTTCTCCAACTTCTCTCTTCTGTTCCAATGACTAGATGAGAGATGAGAATCAGGACCTTCATTCCCCATCCCTCTCCATTTGGGATTTTTCGCCCGTAGGCCTCCACCCTGTAGTAAGTCCTAATCTCCACCTCTTTGGTCCTTTAACCATGCATAAACCCATGTTTCCTCTTTGGTCCACTAACCACATGTAAGCCTCATTCCCCTTCTTACATACGTACTTTTCACGACCTGATCGTTAGGTCTTTTCTGCCTGTTGTTTCTCACACAGTTCATGACACATGGGTGCTTATAGTAAGAATTGTCCATGACGTCCTCTCTGGGCCACCTTAGCACGTAAACCCCCAAACCAAAAAATTATGAACTATGTGGACATTGATCCTTTCCAAGGAAGGGTATGTAGGAATCCTCTATATGGTTCAAGAACAACACCTACATGCCCATACCCCCTTTACATTGGTTCACCAAACAATCATGAACTATGTAGACTTTGATCCTTGGAATGGAAAGGTATGTATGAAGCCTCCTTAAGGATCAATCCCAACACCTATTTGTTCCGACCCGTTCTTGTCGGTTCACCCTCATCCCGAATGTTATTAAACTGTATCCTCCCTTCCAAACTACATGTAATTTTATCCTTTCCAAGGTAAGGTACGTAGGAATCCTAACTGAGGTTCGAGAAAAACTCTTACTTGTTCCAAGCCATTCATGTTGTACCACCCTCATATGGAAAGAAGTTAAACTATATCTACTATACCGAATTGTGTGGAATTTTATCCTTTATAAGGCAGAGTACGTAGAAAGTCTCCCCGAGGTTCATGACAAACACCTTCATGTCCCAAACACTTCACGTTGGTTCACCCTGATCCTAAAAGATGTTAAACTATAACCACTATCCCGAACGATGTGGATTTTTATCCTTTCCAAGGCAGGGTACAAAGGAATCCTCCATGAGGTTCATTCCCAACACCTACATATCCCGACCACTACTTTCAGTTCACCCTCATCCTGCTTGATGTTAAATTATACACCCCTTTTCTCCATCAAGACATTAAATTGTACTCATTAGAACTATGTAGAATTTGATACATGTATCCTAGATAGGGTATATAGGAAGCCTCCCTGAGGTTCACCCCATCCATCAGTAAGACGTTGTGACCCCAATCTAGTTGTTTGATATTTTACCCCAACCATGAGTAATCCATTATAGCCCATCTAGCTGTAAGGCATTGTAAGACCCACATGATGGTAAGCCATTGTAAGATGGACTATGTGTGTTTGATCCATGTCTCCTAGACACGGAATGTAGAAATACTCCATGAGTTTCAACCAAAAACACCGTTAAACTATGGGGTCCCAACTATTGGTACCCATATCTATGGTCCACCCTTCGAGCGTTATCCCAACCCTAGGCTTCTAACAACATGAAATCATTGGTATGTCATTGGGTCATTCTCCTTTGCACACACCCTGATTCCATACACTCTTCCTGAAATATGTGGAATTTGATTACCTACCATGGGGATACATAAGAAGGCTCTTTGAGGTTCAATCCAATGAGTTACGCCCTATCGTGGTCTTTCTCTAGAGCCTATGTGTTTTAGGAAGGTCATACCCCAGAATAGTGGTTCTACTTCATCCCGATATCTTCCATGCATCCATTCTCATAAGGTGCATCCTTATGGGTCCTATTGCCCAATCAAACTACATAGACTTTGATTCCCTACTTCATGGATACGTAGGAAGTCTCTTCAATGCTCAATCCCAACATCACTGTCATCCTCACGACGGTTCCATCTCATTCACCTCCCTCTTCTCTCAACCATATATATTCATATTGATTTTTACCCGGGCTTCCATATCCTAGTAAAATCATGTCACCCATCTTCTCACTAATCCAAGATGTAATTGGGTAACTAACCACGTGTTTTTCCAAGTATCAGTGTTAACATTAGGGTTGTACACATATTATCCACTCTTATCAATGTTATGATCTATCTGATTTGTCTCTACTAGATGTTAAACTTGTGGAATACCTCGTGTTAAACATGGGAAGCTGAGGAAAACCTCAGAGACATGCATATTTCATATAATTCCCCGCATTCGATGTGGGATGACTTGGGTATCCCCACCCTCGAGAATCCCTATCATAAGAGGAAGAAACCCAAACACACCAATGTTCTTGCATCTAGACATGACCATGTTTTCAAACGTGACTAATCCCTTGACCGAAGATTGTTTCCCTGTCAATAACCCTTGGAATGTCTTCACAGAATAAGCGTAATTAACCATCATCCATGAAGACTTGGAACTAGGAAGAGTTTCACGAACAACTTATTTAGTCTATAAGGGAGACTGGGACAATGTAATGATATCCGAGGAGGAATCCACATAAGGAGGAACAGACACCCCATCATCCCGTTTCGATCAATGAGAATATTTCCCTGAATAAGAGACATATGTCACCCACCTTTGGAAAGAGTGAATGAAGGGAAACAGTCAGTGCGTCCTCTAGAAGAGATGGATGCGCACCCTGGAAAATATGTCAAAAAAAATATCATAAGATTATTGGATTTTTCACTATTGATATTGCATTTATGTATGGATTAAGTCAGTAGGTAAATCATAAAACTTCATAATAATTTAGTATATATACAATTATTATTTAAAATTTAAATTTAAATATACAATACTGATTAATTTTCAGGAAACATTTCATACATGTGCATGTAGCAAAGAGTGGTGATGGAGAAAGAGATCATGTAGATATTAGTTCATTGGGTAGTGATGATTCTCTATGAAAATATAGGCCATTAACATTGCAAAAAAATTACCTCATTCATATCTTGGAATGTTCTATCTGTCGAAGAAATATTAAAATCCTTAGTATGTTATCAGTGCTTAAATGATCACTCATAAACGAAAAACTTATCAGTACTTGTAGAATCCCAAATAAATTTATACATTATTATTACTTTTATAACCGATGATAAAGGGGTAAACTGCACTATGTTGTAACAGTACACTATTTTACTGGTTCAGTGTACTATAAAAGTACACCGCTACACCCATGAAATCATGAAAATCATATATGAATTCATAATTTAATTGCGATAAAAATATGGATAATAATATAAGAATTTTTTTTATAAACATTAGAAGAATTGGTTTATACAATTACATAACTGAAACAAGTTACATAGATTAAAAAAGCAGTATTCTATTGTCTTTTTATTCTAACCCATTCTCGAGCAATAAAAACACTTATAAAAGAAAAAAATTATAATGTTATTAATAATATAACTAAAAATTTAATTGAATGTGTTAATTTCAAACAAAAAGTTAAGTCACACCATGATATATGTGTATCAAATTGAGTTGTGGTTGACTCATTAATGTCACATGATTTCTTGTTCATCTTCAATAATTACCATTGTAAAAAACAACTAACTTCAAATAAGATAAAAATGAAAATGAAATTAATTAACTTAGAGTATATAGAATGACAAGAAAACAATATAGGATTTTTTTACTTCATTTTAGTGATGTGATGCACGTTCTAGACAAAATCAAAGACACTTATATATTAAAAAGATGCACATCAATCATGCCCATCCCACCATGCGACCGATAGAGTTGAGGATGAATATTAAAAATATCTAAAGACTTATGGATCATTTTACTAATGTACAAAAACAATTTGATAATGTTTTCTCGGTTTTGAGTACATCACTTGTCTTTTTCACTAAAATGTAATTTTAAACTGAAATGATGCACTTTGACTCATAATGGTCACATCACATGTCAATTTGATATGATACCAATACCTAAATGTCAATAATGACTTATGAATTGTTTTCCAAAATAAAAAACACAGTACTAGATTGTTTTATTTGTTTTTGTTGAGTGAAACTTGTTGAACTAAAATATTAATTTTAAACTAATAACAGACACATTGAGTCATACTAGGAACATCATGGATCAAATATAGGTGTGTTTTATTAATACACATAAAAAATGACACATGTATCATTATTCTAAAGTAGAAATAGAATATAATTTTTTTTTCTCATATTTGATTTGGTATGTTAACTTTTTAACTAAAATTGATGTTAATTTTATATCAAAAGACACATATAGAGTCATACCGATAACAACGTGCATCAGATTAAGGATCAGATTATTCATACACACCAAACATGACTTATGAACCATTTTATTAAATTATCAAATTATGATGAATGTGTTTACTCATTTTTTAGTAGTTCATTTTTCATTTTTACTAAAATAGATATTAATTTTAAAAATATAGATGCACATAGAGTCATATTGCTCACACCATGCATCAGATTGAGGTGAGGATGATTCCAATACATAAAAAATGATTTATGGGTTTTTTTCTTAATGTATAAAAATAATAAAATTATGTTTTCTTGGTTTTGACTGGGTGAGATATCCTTTTATGATTTCTTAATTCAATATTAAATTTAATCATACAATTGGAGTCAAAATGTTAACACCATGTGTTAGATTTAGGTACATATGATTCATACACATAAAAAATGACTTATGGATAGTTTTCATAAAGTATCAAAACAAACTGATTGTGTTTTCCTTATTTTGTGAGGGTCAGTTTTCTTTTTTACTAAAACTGATGTCAATTTTAAATTAATAGATCCACTTTGAGTCATACTACTCAAACCATGCATCAGGATGAGTTTTAGATGACTCCTGCACATCAAAAATGAATTATTGATAATTTTAATAAAGTATAAAAATAATATGAATGATTTTTCAAGGATTTGAGTAGGTTAGTTTTCTATTTTACTAAATTTTATGTCCATTTTAAATAAAAAGATGCATTTGGAGTGATACTGGTCACACAATACGTCAGATTAAGGAGTGGATGATTCCAATACAGCTAAAATTACTTATGGATCATTTTCTGAAAGTATCAAAACAATAAAAATGTGTTTTCTCAGTTTTTAGTAGTTCAGTTGTCCAATTTTCTAAACTTGATGAAATTTTAAAATAAAACGATGCTCTTAGAGTCAATCTAGACACAAAATGTTTCAGATTTAGGTAAGGATAATTTCAACAAGTCTAAAATTACATATAGATCATTTTTCTAAAGTATAAAAATAATCCAATGTTTTCATGGTTTTCAATAGGTTATTTGTCCATTTTTTTTAAAATAATGTCTATTTTAAATAAAAAGATGCACTTAGAGTCATACCGGTCACACCATGCATCAAATTGAGGTGTGGCTAAGTCATACACATTATAAATAACTTATGGATAATTTTCCAATAGTATAAAAATAATCCAAATTAGTATTCTTGGTTTTGAGTAGGCCAGTTTTCCTTTTAAATAAAACAGATATCAATTTTATATAAAAAGACACACATAGAGTCATACCAGCCAGATAATGTGTCATATTGATCTACAAAAAATTCCCCAATGTCTCAAATGATGTATAGATAATTTTCCTAATGTATCAAAATAATCTAAATGCGTTTTTGAGGTTTTTATTGGGCTGTTTTTTTCTAAAATGCTATTTTAAATTAGAAACACAAAAATTGACTCATACTGATCATATCGTGTATCGATTTGATGCGAAACTAATTCCAACAAGTGAAAAAATGACTTGTTTATGAATTTATGAAATTATATTGAAAATTAGAGCTATTTTGATATTTTTATGCAGGTTTAATTTTTATAACATAATTTTAAATTTTAAAATGATATCAGATACATTGATTCATAACAATCACACCATGAATCTAATTGATGTGTGGGTAATTAAAACATGCAACATATGAATTCTGTATAATGTCCATAATGTTTTAAAAATATAAATATTTTTTTTCTTAGTAATGAGTACGTCATTTTTCCCTTTTAATAATATTAATTTCAATTTTAAATAAAATAATAACTTGAGTCGTACTGGTCATACCATATGTCAGATTTAGGTAAAGCTAAGTCCTATACATCCCAAAGTCTCAAGAAAATCATAACTACCGACATTACCATGTTTATATTTTCATTCTATTTCAATCTTCTATCATTGTATACTGACTTAATATTCTTAGCTGATTTTTTTATAATTGATAAAATATGATAGGGAATAGAAATATCATGTACCCGTTATATCATGAAAATCCACCACAATGGGAACATGAGCTTTAGATACTATTTTGGATTTCAGAAATTAAAATGTTTTTGTAGATAATGATATTGAATCAATATGCAGTGTTGTATGTTAAAAAATGAAATTCCACGAAAATGGAAAATATGGTGAAATTTTTAGAAAGAATCATTTTATCTTCATTGAGGATTGTTGTATATAGTTTAGAGAAAAATATTAAATCCAAAAATATCTATAAAAAAACTAAATAACTATTTTATATAAATGATAAGTAAATTTCCTTACAAATAGTAGATAAAGTGATGAAAAAATTAATTAAATATGTTGTAGAATTATCATTTTTCCATATTGATGTATCAATTCTTGATGTATTTCCTTGTTGTCATTATCTTTGTTGCATGATTAAATTCCAATCCCTCATGAGAAATAGAAGCTTTGAAAAAACCACCACAATCTGATAATATGAATCATCCTATAAAAGAATAGAATTATTATATAAATATTTCTAAAAATAAATAAATTACAGAGAAATATTAAACAATACATTACTTCTATGGATAATGATTTTACTGTGAAAATATTTTTGATCGTAGTGATATACTGATGGTAAATTATGAATGATGATAGAAAAAAAACATAGATCTTACCAAATAATCAATTAATGCGTGAGGAAGATGGTGAGAAATTAAGACGCATTGGGTTGAATATTAGAATCATCCATGTTAATGTAATGATATCCTATTGGGTTTAAAAATTATGAATCTTTTGAAAAAAATAAACACACAAAATATATAAATTATCAATGGTGAATGTTATAGGGAATTATAATAATGGAAACCCATCAATTTTTTGTTTCTGAGAATTTCATTATGCATTGATGAAAAAGGGTAATTGAATTTTAAAAAAGAATTAATCCACTATGGAAGGTGGGATCATCTGAATTCATCTAAAGATGAATGATATAGATAGTTTTTTCCTCATCAAATCATATTTCATATAGTTATCATTTTATTTTGTTGTTTTTAACACATTCTGTGTCTTTTGTAGACATGAAGTTATGTTTCAAGAAATAATTAACGTTGTAGTCATCTATATGATAAATAATTATCATAGTATTACATGAAACATAATATATTTGTGCTATGATTTCCCTGTAAAAATTGGAATAAGATCTATTCTGGAGTTGAAACTGATGATGATCATAGTTTTAATCTATAGTATTCTTTAAAAGGGTAATGCCACTCATTTATTAGAATTACATCGATGGTAATTAGATATTCATAAGGGTGGATCAAAAAGGTAATGTTAAAAAACGATCTATTTTGATATAGATTAAATTAAAACAGTCATATTATTTATGAGATGTGTAATGAAATAAATGATGTGATTTGAAAATGTAGTAATGGGTTGGAAATAATTTCAATGATGGATATATTTTTAAAGAGGCATATAAATATATAAGAACCATTTTTTTATTTTGGATCAGAAAAATATTATTGTAATTATGTTTCAATGTGGAAACTGATTTGTGGTAGTGAAAATTTAATCATATTAAATATTGAGATAATTAAATACTGACTTAAAAAGGGAGGGTTTAGATTCTTTTATGATTAATAGATAAATTTGATAGATATTTTTTACTAATTATAATGGAGTGATTTTTTATAATAAAATAATGATGAAACATTGGGTGAAAGTAACGTTGAATCGATTTGAATAGTGGGGATAAAAATTGAATGAGGTGGACTAGAAAAGACATTGATGGAGAGGAAAATGAATATGGATTATCAACTATAAGAAATACAATCATGTATAAAGTCAATGAATAAAATTTAAATGGTGATTAGACATTTTTGTTGAAATCATAAAGGTGAAATACTATACATAAAACAAATTTTCCCCATATAGAGCCTATACCATTTGGTTATTCTGATAAGGATGATAATTGGATCAAATCGATTCCTGAAGAACATGATCTGAAAAAATAATGTGACATGGTAAATTTTTCCAAGGTTGGAAGAAAAAAATGTTTTTATAACATAGTGGTTGTTCAGTAATAAAATCATTCAATATCAAAATGTCTCTCAAAATAATCAATGGATGGTGTACCACTAGAACTCATAGATGAATTTAAATTATATTTATGAAAAATTTACTCACATAGGCTGGTTGAAAAAAATTTATATATTTTTGGATATTTTGGTGAAAATGTAGTTAAAATTATACCAAATGGATATAAAAAAATATGGTCATCAATTATGTTCTTAAGGGGTAATATAAATTGGGAGTCTTAATGGTTGCATTATAAAGGGAAATTGGATCGGTGTGTTCCAGTTAAATAATTATTTCTATAAGATAAATAAATCATCGAGGACATGATATTTAAGGTTGGGTCAATACATAATAAATCATGGTTTTTAACAAGGTAGAGTTGATCACAACCTCAATATCAAGAAGAAGAATGATGAAATGATATTGGTATAAATATATTCCCATGAAATAAAATTATAGGATTGGAAAAATCACAATTAAATATTTTGGTGGATCATATGAAGTACAATACTGTGATTTTTTTGATTGGTGAAACATTTTCTGTAGTTTATAAGAAAAATGATACAATCATTTCATATTGATTTTTCAATCAAAATATGATCAATACATTCCATATTGATTCGTAATGGAATATCCCAAACCAACGACAACACATACCACTATTTGGATAAATTTTTTAATGTTGATGATTTCATAGAGGTAGCTGTCATGAAATATTGGTACTGGGAGCATAATATACCTAAAAAAACATGACCCAAGATTGGGTTAAATATATTTCTAGTCGCACATTAATAATGTTGTACCAAGGATATACACATGCTATCATGGAAGATGATACTTAAATATATCTAAAAATTAATTTTTTGTTGTTTATTATAGGATAGTGCCACTAGAGTTGTTGTGATACACAATTTTGGGATGAGAAGGTTTAGTGGATAATCGAGGGAAATTATTGATATAAAAATCATAGATTTTTCAATCGAGCCCCAGTTTCATTTGATCCATGAATCAAATGATATTTTCATTAAAAACATGGAATAGTTGGATCCTTGATTCAATCCTTGATTTTCTAGTTGAATATGATAGTGAGGTGTTCCAGAAGTAGGTTTCTTCCATAGAGAACTTCTGATATCACAAACTAGTTCACGATTCTTAGGGATATTAAAATAGATCAGGACAATTTTATTATATCTTCTAAAATGGAATTAAAAAATATACCATTTATTGGTGCTATGTTAATAAGTTCTTATAAGATGGATCAATGTTGTCACTTTTTAAAGATCTCATAAAGAGACAGATTTATCAACAAGAAAATAATTGTTCGTAAATTACATAATTATCAACCCTCACATTTTTATGATGAAATAAGTCATCATGGATGGGTTATCCCCTTAATGGGAATTCATGCAAACTCAGCATATGGTTCATATAATGGGCTTGATGCCCAATAGTCCTACAATCCATATATAGAATAAATAAGTCATCATGGATGGGTTATCCCCTTATTGGGGTTGTAACCTTCCTTCAAGGCATGTGTGTGAGGTGTGTGTGTGTGTGTGGAATTGCAATTTCACCCACATGAACCTAGTATATATATATATTTGTAAAATTGAAAAATAAAATGACACGCATTTATGTTCATTACTCAATGCAATTATTCAGTATTTTTAATTCTTATAAATTTTTAGTTATAAAACATTATTATATAAATATATTACTATTTAATGTAAATAAAAAATATTTTGGGTAATATAAATAATATTTAAGAAATTATATATCTATCTATAAAATAAATATATACTATTTATTAACTTTATAAATAATTTGTTAATTATTAAAATTCTTAATATTTTTCACTATTTACTTTTTTTTTAATTTTTATTTTACAAATATTTATATATTTAATATATAATTTTTATAATTTTTATATTTTATAATAAATTTATTTATTTTTATAGATAATTTTTTACTTAATATAATTTTAATCGTTTTTAATGATATCTTTTCTAAATTTTATTTATTTATTTATATCATTTTATTTGAAATTTTATCTGCACTAATAATCCTTGAAAATGGAAAACCTTCATGATTGCTAAAAAAATATGCTGATATATTGAGCCTATAACCAGTCCTAGAAAAGTGTACTGATATAAGGGAACCTTTAACATCACTTGTTTTAGCACTGATAAATGATAAATTTATCAATACTTTTTTGTAGTGCTGATAATGTTCAACGGTTTTAAAGGCATGTTTTGTAGTAGTGAGGGTTGAATTTGGATTTAATGTTGGTGATGTGTGACAAAACTCATGACAGAATAAGTTAATGGCTAGTTAATTGTGAAACCATGTTGTGGGTTTTGTTAGGGGATATCTGTATTTCTCTTCAATTTAATTAAATCTATATTCATGGTTGATTTGATATGTTTTCTTTTGATGATCCCCTTATAATAATCATTCTTATTCTCTTTTGGTTCATTTTTTAAATGATTCCACGCAAAGTATTACAATATATTTTGATTAATTTTTTCCTTTTGTAAATGTTATGTTAGAGTTGGGATGGGTAACGTATGATTATTGTTATGAAGGAAGGTATTTTAGTTGGCTCATTATAGGAGAGAGATTTAGGTTGGCCCACATAATTAGAAGGTTAGAAGTACGTCATGGGTGTATATGTTTTGGGATTTATCCATTGTTTCATACATTATAATTATTATTCTTGTAGTATAGGGAGGGTTGTGTGGTATCAAGAAAGAAATTGGGGTTGTCGTTGTATTTAGGGATTGATGGAGGAATGGTCGATGAGAATATATGGTATTAGTTCATTATTGTCTGGTTATGTGGAAGCCTTATTGTGTATAATTAATTATAGTAATTAATTTCATTTTATTTTTTTAATTGTGGTGTGTTGGAATCTATTTGGTGATAATGGTGTAAAAATTTATGAGTTTGTGTGGTGGAAATATAAAATAGGCATGGAATGGATATCCATAGGTGGTGTTGTTCTCAAATAAATTGTGGGGATATATATAGTGGGGATATGTGATTATGTGGTTGAATGAAGGGATGTGGTAATATTGTGCCTATTTTAATCATTTATAATTATCAGGATTGGAATTTTATAAATTATATATTGTTTCTAATTTATTTTTTTATGTAATTTTCTTGGTATTCATTTGGTATAATTTTCATGGGGATGAATTTTCCACAGATTTTATTTTTTATAAGATATATTTAATGGCAATTTAAACAGTTTATATATATAGGAAAAAAATTTCTGAAAGGGGTTTAAATAATAATAAAACATGGTAAAAAAATTATAGTGGCTCAGACTAATGTTATATATTATTAAATATTGTTGTGGTTTAAATTGTTGTGAAATCCTTGGTAGTTTTTAGGGGTAAATCAACATAAATAACTATATAACAACAACTCAAAATATTTCCCTAGATGATCCCAGAAAACATCCACTAAAGGAGTTAAATAATTGTGATATGGATGTTGAATACCACTTTAGCAGCAATTTTATAATATTATCATCAAACCATTTGGCTACGGTTTAAACTAAAACTAATAGAAAACACAACTAGTCCCTTAAATTTTTTGTACTAAACCTTTCTATATAATCACAGTTAATTTTTTCACCAATAAAAAATATTTTAATCACATATTTTTATAAATAAATAATAAAATCCTTCTCGATATTTTAAAATCAACCCTAAAATAACCCCAATAACTCATTCCTCTCATGATCTCACAAAACCTAACATCTACTGCTGCACCCCATCAAACATCTCAGATGAATTGACACTCTTAAAACCAAATGAATGTGATTATTTCAAATATATTTTATTCTATCATCTATTGTTTCATGAATTTTATATTTTCTTCTCATATGTATCATACCACCCCCATTACACTTATCACATCGGTACATTGGTTGATTGACTGTGGGGATTCAATCAAGACCATCATGTTTTTGATTAGCTAGTTTTGATTCAACTAATTATCTAGGAGTTTCTCTTTACCACAATGATTATTTTATATTTTTATAGTTACAATATATTATATTTATTTATTTATTAGATATTTGGGTAATAATAATATTATGTTGTTTTTATTTATTTCTTATTTTATTTTACGGATTTAATTATTCTTTAATTATTAATATTTTATTTTTAAATATTTTTAATAATCTATATAATAATTTTTATTTATATATTATGTAAAATAAATATATTTACCTTTATGAAAGATTTATTAATTTAATAATAAAGATTACCATGTATTAATGTTTATTTAAACCGTTACATGATTCTGATAATACATTTATACTTGTAGTTTAATTTTTTTCTTACATTTATGAATCATGACTATTACCCTTATGTGAACTGCGGAAATTAATTTTTACCTTTATGCATGTATATCTTACCCGTACATAACTTGTTGATACTATATATTAACATTATTTATGTTTTAATATACCTGTGCATATGTAATAATTTATATTGTGTACCCTTATGATAATTGTATTATTACCCTTACATAAGTAGTTTAAATATATATCTACCACTAAGAAAATATGGAACATTCATATCAACTTTTACGCAGCATGCTTAGTACCTTTATGAAAGATTTGGAATTATTTTATAAGCCATACATAATTGATATGTTACCCTTACACAGCCTTTTTATAATAAATTATACCCTTACACATGATATATAATTCAATTTACATTTACATAGTATGTGAAAACCCCTTGTTAACCATATGTATGGATTGAAACATATCCATACATATTTATGAGAGTCTTGAAAATAAAGTTTACTCTTTTTAATTATTCTCTTAATATCTTTATTTTTATCTTTTTTATTTTAAATATTTAATTTTTTTTAATGATTCTCTAAATTCATATTAATGTTATTGAACCTATTCAATGGGTTTTCAAAAATATTAAACTCTTTATTATGAAGATTAATTATTTTCAACATTCATGCATGAAATTTTTATATAAAACTGAAATATTTTTAATTCTTATTATGAGTGTTTTTCTTGATTTTCTTATTTCTAATTCATGTTTATAATAAAAAAGTTTCATTAAACTTGTTTCAATATTTTTTTTGAATTATCTTTAGTTTTTGTTTTTATAACGCATTTAAATGTATAATTTAATTTGAAATTCTA
Source organism: Viscum album (assembly GCA_963277665.1). Lineage (NCBI taxonomy): Eukaryota > Viridiplantae > Streptophyta > Magnoliopsida > Santalales > Viscaceae > Viscum > Viscum album. Next base: position 562,858,187 of record OY728153.1, on the reverse strand, counting down.
ATTTTTAATTGTATATAATCAATATATGAAAGAATTAAATATTATCATTAACCTATTATTTATGAAGTTATTAAAACACTATAATGATTATTTTCAAATTTGCATTAATTGTTCAAATAGATTTAAATTTCAAATAATAATATTTTGGACAATGTATTTTTCTATCCTTTATAATTATGGAATAATATTATTATTATTTCTATTTTTTATTTATTATTTTCTATTGGTTTATTTCTTCTTATTAAGTTAATTATTATTAAATTGATCAAGTGGGATTTAAAAATGATGGTCAAAATAAATTGATCCTAGAAATATAGGTCTTAAAGTTTCCTGATAGATTATTAAACATTTTTAAATGTAGTGTATTATATAAAAAGATACATTTAGAGGCCTTAGAAATCAACACACTAAATCAACATTCAATGAATATCATTCCTGAATTTCCAATGTTCCCACTTTATCTCAATTTTCATTCATTTCTAAATAATCTCTCCCATTATAGAGTAGTAAAAACCTATAATATCAAAATAACTATATTATTTTATTCTCATCCCCTAATATTGTTTATCATATTAATTGAGAGAACTATGAATGTGTTATTAGGTGACTACTTCTTTGAAATCCCCCACTTTCTCCCTTTCTTCTATTTTGGTTCTTACAACCATTAATGTAAGGGACCAAGGTTTTCTTGTATTTTTCCCTTTCAAAATAGAAGAGAGAAATTCTTTTTTGGTTTCTATATGTTCTATTAAAGAGATAGTGTTTATTTTATATGGTTTCATCATATAACATAAAAAATTAATGGTAATGGTATCTTGAATACCATTAAATCGATGTGATTCATACATTAAATCCTAAAGGTATTTTGGTGGTAGAGGCAGGGGTATCTTCAGGTACTATTTTCAAACATTATTATAAAATATCCAATCTCAAATATTTTATATATTTTCATTTATTTATAACATTTAATCATTTATTTCATAATTATCTTAATATATCAAACATACATAATTGATTTATTCCGAAATAATTAATTAATTATTTATTTATCATTTAATTTTATTTTTGTGATATCAATACTTTTATTTTTTTATTTTATTTAAATTGTTTTAATTCATTTAATATTTTTAAAATAAATCATTAAAATTTTATTATTTTCCTTCAAAATTTTAATAGGAAATTCACCCTCATATTTCAATTTTTCATACTATATCCGACCAAAATGTGGTATGAAAGGGTAATTTTTAACTTATTTAGAAAAAATCATTATGAATATATTATTTACATTGATACTAGAATTTTTTATCAAAGTGGTTTTGAATTTCATTGTTATTATTTCATTACTTCTAATAAATTTTTTACTATTAAAATTTTTAACTGATTTTGAAAAAAGATATATCTTTTTGAACAGAATTTTTAAACTCCAATGGTGGTCTAAAATGAATATTCGTGCGGATTTCTCTATTTTTTAATAGATGTAATTATGGTTATTAGAAATCTCACATGACTAGTTTTCATAGATCTATTGTATATCTTACTTATAATATGTTTTCCATTGTTATACCCCAATAACTAAAAAAATAAAATAGAACTTGAAGGATATTTCATATATTTAATTTGATGGTAAAGAAATGATTTCATTGCATTTTGGAAGATAAAAAATAATGTAATCAAATTTATATGGTAATAGTGACCCATGAAATTAAGAAACATTTAATATTAACTCTCTAAGAAACTAATGAAGTCAAATATAGTTTTCTAGATAAGTTACTAATTTCATAGAAAGATTCATTATGCATAATAGTGGGTCAAACTCTATTATTATTAGAATATTTACTAGAAAATTTAATCGATAAAATGAACATGGTGATTATATTATTATATAAACGTTAATTAGGAAAATCATTTATGTTTCACCAAGAATTTGGGCTACTGAATTCAAAGGGATCCAATGAAATAAATATTTTAAAAATAAGGTGGATGAGGATATCATAGTTTATCTCATTCCATATGACATAAACATGATGAAACAAGATGAATATGAGTCTAAGGAGTTAAAAATAAGCAGAAAAAAATCAATTCCATTCAATTAAAATAATGATTATTCTTCTAAAAGATACTTCAAATTTTTAAGTTATGTTTAATGATTGATGATCAAATTTTAAAAATTAGAAATGTTAAAGAATAAATAATAAATACTTATGATGAGCTAAAAAGATGATTCAAATTGATATTATTGAGGTGACATGATTTAGTTTCAAAAATAATTTCCACATCATGAATAATTTCCCATTGAAAAAATTGTAAATACAAAAAAAGATAATAAGGCACTAAAAGTATAAACATGGACTGATAGAGAAGATTCAATTGCATCTTATGAAACTAGAAACTCAAATCCAAAATTACTTAGGTAATACATTAAGGTATGTGAAAATATTTTGATGATATATAAAGGTGTTCATAATGAGAAAAATCTTATTTCTGATTACCAAGATCAACTATTAAAGGAAAATTATGATTTTTTCTTGAAATTAAAATTTCAACCCAATGTTGATGTTCTCTAAAATTAAGATAATGATATAAAAATAAATATTAAAAAATTAACACATGGTAAACTATCACTTAATTTTAATCTCTATTCTTAATGAATTTTAGAAAATACTCATGGTTTTGGAATACCAATATATAATGAATTTTATAAAAATCCAACTAATTTTTAAAATATAATTTTTTAAAATAAATTTTTTAGCTGTTGAAATAATATTTTTTCATATTATTTATGAATATAATTGTAAAAATTATACATATGGTAGACTAAAAACCGTTCATCTTTCTTCTAATGTCTCTAAAATAAATTCTCATTATAACAAAATTTCGGTTCCAAAATCATTTTTAGCTAATATTAGTGAACCAAAAATTGTTTCTCCATTTATTATTAATTCTCTAACACTATCAAACCCAAAAACATCACACCAAAATAAACTCTCTAGATATTTAATATAGGTTCTTGATATCTGACCTCATTGGTTATTAAAATGGTTTCTTCTATTAAAATTTTATTTTGTCATCTTGATGTGATTGATCAACTAATTCCCACCTTGAGTTTAGTGTTTATGCCGATTGAGAGGGGTGTCATAGATCATTCCTTCCTAGAGAATATTTTTACATCAACCGGGATCATCATAGGAATGTTGATATATTTTTTTATTTTTATATTTTCTATTGATTTTTTATAATCAATTATTTTAAAATGATGTTTTTAAATTTTACAATAATTAATAAAATTATAAAAATATATTAATTTTACACAATATATGTGTGTGTCATACTCTAAATAAATTATTCATGTCGAGATACAAATAAGTTGGTGTTGTTCTATCATAGATGCTCTGATGTATTTTTTCAAAAATGATATTATTTATTTTGGTAAATATTTCTCCATCTTGGGAATAATGTTTGGGCCTTTACTACACACCTAGTTTGGAACTACTTGGATATTTTATATGGTTTATTAACACAACATTGACTTATCATTAATAATGAATATAGGAATTAAAAATATTTTTCTTCTATATTTCTTTAAAATTCACTGATTATTTTAGTAATTAATTTTCTGGACACCTTTATATTTTTTATACCTTTATATAATTTTGCACGACAATTCATTTTATGTTATATATTATATATGTAATTGAAGTTTATTTTTTTGATGTTTAAAATATTTTATTTTGGTGAAAATTTAGTTTTTAAAATTTTGAATTATTTATTTCACAAACATGGAGAATACATTTTCAAATATATCATATTTTTTATTAATTTCAAATGGGGTTAAATTTTACAATTTTTGTTTTTGTTTTTTAATTATAAAAAAAGTTGGATATTTCTGCAGTGAATCCTTTCCACTGTTATTAATTTTTGTTTTGATAATTATAATATACTATATTTTCAAATTTATTAAATATTTTCATATATATAAAATCAATTTTTTATTTAATTATTATTTAATATTTTTTTTATTGAATTGTATTTTTTATAATTTTTTTAGTCATTCATCTGTTTTTTATATTACTCTTAATATTCAATACACTTATTTATAATTATTTCTATTAAATAATATATTTTCTAAAGTTATTTTTTACCTTTATATATGTTTTATTAATTTATCTTTACCCTTACACTTGAATTATAAATCTACCTCTTCCTTTATGTGATTTTGGTATTACCTTTATGAAAGGTGTTTAAATTACTTCTTAGCTTTATGCAACATGATTCATACTCTTACATGAGTTGTGTAAACTCATGTTTATCATTATGATTGTCTTGCATAACCATATTTACCATGATGAAATTATTTTATACCATTACATTACTCTTTTAAAACCCTTACACTACACATTATTTATATTATTTATATTTTTTCGACATTTATGACCACCCTTACATTTGTAGTTTAAATTTATGTCTATTTTTACAAAATCCAATGACTTTCTTGTTTAAAATTATGTTGAATTCTTATATCCTTTATAGAAATAATGAAATTTTTTTACCGTATTTCATATGATAATCTACCCATAAAAATATTTTTTAAAATTAATGTTAAACTTATTAAAGCTATATATTTCTCATTACCACTATAGTGTTTGGGAAAACCCTTTATTACATATTTTCATGGCTTGAAACAAACCTTTATGTTATTTAGAGGATCTAGAAATTATTTTTTACTATGTTTTAATGATTTTATTTTTATCTTGATTTACTGTATGTGTATATCGATTGATTAAATTATTTTAATTATTCTATAAGTTTATATAAATGTTATATAACCTATGAGATATATATTTGGAACTATTATTTAAACTCATTTTAATGAATTTTAATAATTTTCTACATTTACACATGAACATAGATTATAAACAAAAAATATTTCAAATTTAATATATATAGTTTTTTTGATTGATTTTATTTTTTATCAAATAATGTTTAAGAAGATATAATTTATTGGAACCAGTTTCATTTTTTTAAAGTAGTTTCCTAAGTGTTTGATATTATAGAAATCTTCAATATATAAATTAATTTTGGATTAAATTTTTTTAATATTATAGAATATATAATTGTGATTTTTAGATTTCACTATTCACCTTTTATTTGGGATGCGTTTTAAAATCTATAATGATAACTTTCAAATGATTTTAAATTTTCAAATGTATATAAATTTAAAAGTGTCATATTTTGTATAATTTGTTTCTCCCTACTCTATTATTCTAAATTGAATATATTATTATTAGTATTTTTAATTTATTAATTTGTTAATTTTTTATTTGGTCTTGTTAGGTTATTAATTTTTAAAGGGATTTAATAGGGTTCTAAAAATAATGGTAAAAATATATTTAACCTGGATGTATTTCTTATGATGGATCCCAATATATTTTATATCATTTATGAAGGATGTGAATTATTTAAATGGTGACCATTGGAGGCCTTGGAAATCATTACACTACATCGACATTCCAGGAAAATAATTTTTCAATTACAAACGTGTTTACTTTATCTCAATATTTTCATTTCTAAATATTAAATCTCATTCTAGAGTGTGAAAAAAAATTATAATATCAAAATATAATACTTCATTAATTTTCATTCTCTCATAATATTAATCATATTCATAAAGAGAACTGAAACTGTACTAAAAAGTGTTTAGTCCATATAATCATCCTATCATCCCCTTTATTCTATTTGGGTGATTAGTACAATTAATTTAAGGGGTCAGAGTTTTCTTATCTTTTTTTTATTTCAAATAAAAATAGAATATTATTTTTTGGTATCTAGATTTTCTGTTAAATAGATAATGTCTATTGTATTTGGATTATTTCTATAACATAAAAAGAGATAGATAGTTTTTTATATTTTCAAATATAAAATCCAATGGAATAAAAAATAAAATCCACAATGTAATTTTGTTTTTTATGTAGGTTTACCATCAGGTGCTATTTCTAAACTTCATTAAAAAATATATTGTCTCATTTACTTTCTGTATCTTTAATTATTTATCAATTTAAATTTTCAATTAAATACTTTTCTCAATCCGAAAAACATGCTTAATTGATTTATTCTAAATTCGATCTTTTGTTTTTCTTATTTTTTTAATTTTATCGTATCACTTAAAATAATTTAATTATTTCATTATATTTAAAATCATTTAATTTATTGACTATTTTGAAAAAAAGTCTATTATAATTGGATTATTTTCCATTACTTTCATAAATGAAATTCACCCCCTTATTTTTATATTTCCTCCTATCTCTAACAAAAAAATTCATTCATGGTAATTTTTATGCTATTATTTACAATGGTTTTTGTACTAATTTTTTGGAGTTCCTAATTACTCATTTCTATCCAGGGGGTTTTTTGAGTTTTTATTCAAAAATTTAATCATTATAATTACATTTTGAATGATTCATTTGAACGAAAAATAAATGATATTGATGTAGATAATTTATATTCAGTGTCTTTCAGATTTAATAATTGAAAATAAATTTTATTTGTGAATATATGGAGATGAATCCATTTCCCTTCAATGTTTATTTTTTAATCTCATAAAAAAATGGGATGATTCAGATACAAATAATTGTGGGATATACCAATTTTTTCAATTTCACCATAATATTTATCCCCAACAATTACTTTTTTTTTGTAAAAATGTGGAACTAATTTCCTAATTGTGGATGATTGGGTCTGGTTACATGATCATTCTCATTCATTTTACAATTGTTTCTCTTATGGAACATCGTAATGGATTCTGAATTTGTAAACATATTTGGGCCAACATTTGAAAGTTAGATGATTATTGCGGTTTCATACCAATGATATTTCGGAACTCAAATTGTTCAAAATGATGGGAGGCTAACCTCATAACACACTTTTGGGGGGAATTATTTCCTACTCCAATACTCACATATATATTTTCTATATATCTTCATGTATATTTCATATATCCTGATACGATACTGGTTACCCTAAAAAATGTTTTTTTATTTAATTTTAGATACGGTAAAACACATATATTTAAATTTTAATCCTATTAATGACACCATATATATGAATCATATTTTTCCACCAATACACCATTTATTAATTAGAAATAATGGTTTCAGGGATTCTTATGATTCAATGCCATGTTACTATTTACATCTGTATTTATTGTAGTCTAGGAAGCAATTTAGTGTTTTGTAATTTTTATTGGTCCTCCATGAGGGGTCCTATATATCTAATGAAAACATGAATCATATCCCACATAGTTATTATAGGACCATACCATGCATTTTAATTTCATGCAGAAAGGACCTAACTGAGGGAATTATAATATTGGTTTTGGAGCCTAGTACTTTTGATTGTGTCCAACGTATACTATTTATAAATTTAATTCGAGTAATAATATTTTATTTATATGAGATCTCCCTTAACATAGTTCATTGGGAATATTACCCTCTTAAGAAAGAGAGTATTTTATCATACATCATTTGAAAAGAGGGCCACATTAGGTAATATTCATCATTCTTATGGAAAAATAATCATTATACTTTAACCCTAAATAAGTCATCCTTTGTGTGAGAGAAAACGTATTATAGTATTAGACGTGTTACCTAAAATCATGATGTTTAATTGAGAGAGACATACCCACTATGTTTTACCCGGTGATTGAGAATGGATTTCATAGTGACGTTTTCCTATTATTTGAATGGAATCCTAATGGGAGATAGGGATTTTCATGAAAATAAATGATATTTTTGTTTGATATGTAATTTTTCCCTTATGAACGCATCATCCATATACTTATTATAAGAGTAATTAAAGTTCTCATAGTGCAAATTTAATTTCACCTTTGATGATCAAGGAGTCATGGTTTGGATTATAATGACCTTTGACCTATGAGTTAGGTAGTGTCAAAGTGTATTTCAAGGATGTAGCCTTTATGATAGCATAATGACCGATGTGATCATGAGATACACCCTTGGGGGTCATATGGTAATTTAGGTGTCATGGGGCCACAAGCTCAGTGTGAAGGAAGGTGGTTCATGCGCTTCATGTGTTCCCTTTGGATTCACAAGAATGAGAAGGGACATGAGGCCATGCACTTCACATGGTGGCCTTAAATACACATAGGTGTTCCATGTAATAGGGTATTCATTCAAATATAGGTTTGGTAATTAGGTTATTCACATAAAGTAATGTTGTAACAATCTTTAGATGAAGCAAGAGAGGTCATGCACTTTTTCTAAACCATTTCGCAAGGATGTTAGGATCCTACAATCATCTAACTGATGAGGGATAAGGGATCATATAATCACCTCATGATTAATATTACATTTTTTTATTACATGATGATCCCATGATTTAGAGTTTGAGATGAAATATACCCTCATGTGACTCATCGTAGCTCTATTTTCCTTACATTACTCAATGAGATTTTATAAGTGTAATATCCTTGCAATCATGTGGTAGCTCTTCATAAGAGAGTTCACTCCCATGTGTCACATCCACATTATTTATTGGGTGGGGGTATATGTACTTTTTACCATTTATCTCATCATATTTACATGGTTAACATGTCGCATACCATGCCTTAATCAAGTTTAAGTGTCTTCTTTATAATCGGTCAACATCTCATGTGCATTGGATAACTAGGTTTCATGCCATTAATGGCATCCTCCCTTCATCGTGTGGTAAATTGTGATTGTATGATATATTTGTAATTACCATCCTCATTGAACCCTGATCATGTATAAGGTACCATGTATGAATAATTTCACATGATCATGGGTCCATGTTACATCTCCAAGGATGAATGAATGCACTGCATGATGTTCTCAACTGACATTTCCAAGGTATTTATCATTCTTATAAAAGCCAATCCAACGTACCTCACATGATATTGTGGAATATAGGGGACATTGGAGGATCATAATTACATGTCCAATTGCCTCTACATGATAATTTCTACATTTTAATGGACTTTTCATGACCAAAATGACTTTTTTCAAGGAACATCGAGTGATTAGAATTACTTGCCCAAGGTCCTTCACATGATCGACTAACATTCATGTCATGTCGATGAGTTTTCATGTCATAATTTAATTAATCACATGAACCAATTAATATCTTCATAATAAAAATATATTAACTTCCATCTCATAAAAATTATATCATTGATATCCTTTGTCACATGATTCTCATGAAATTTGTCAATTAGTTTTTCACTGAAGTATCACGTGATCAAACTTAAATTATTCACATATCCAATGTATTTTCAAGTATATGGAAAAAATTACATCATGTAAAAATGCATTCATTTGATCAAAAATTTGACCACATTAATCTTTTTTTCCCTTCACATGAATAAAATTGTAGCATCCATCACATAAATATATGATCATTTACACCCTTTGTTTAATGAATTAAATGTTTTTTCCTCATCAATTTTCCACTAAATCCTCATGTGATCAAGTAGAAATGATAAAAATATATTAGATATTTAATTTGATCATGAAAATATTTCCATAATTTCCGAGTAATTTCATATTAATAGGCCTACAAGTCTTCGGTATTTCATGCGATTATGTTGACATGTCCAAGGGACATCATGTGATCAAGCTAACATGTCCAAGGGCCTTCACATGATCAATGAACTGATCGATCGAATGATTTTTTATCAATTACCCAACCTGAGTTTTATGGCCCCAATCACATGATTCCAATGGTATGTCATGTGATCAACTATGGTTCATTGTATTGACATGCTTGCCTTATCACAAAAAAACCACACTTACGATAATTGGGGAATCATTTGATGTTGCAATGGATAGGTGATCATGAATATTATAGATGGTTATGAGACCGCATATGCAATGTGATTTATCACAATTTGGTTATAATTCTTCCATTTTTATAAAATAAACCCTTTATTCCTGTATATTTAACACTTATTTTACAAGGATAATTTCAATGAATTCAACAAATCCCCAACACCGAGAAGTGATTTCTGATGAATGAATCAAGAAATTGGTTTTAATGAAGTAAATTCTCACTTGTATCAGGCTTCTAATAGTAGGTATTTTAGGATTCTATGGGTATTTCAAGATACCATTGTTATTATGAGATATTATTTATAAATAGGGGTGAGGGTATTTCTATTTCACCTATGACTTGGATGTATTAGAGAGATCTTGAGTGTTCTATTTTATGTGATGTATTTGTGAAATTATGCTATATTACTCTTCATGAGAATCAATTGTGAGAACTGATCATGTGACCCATTCATCTAATTACATTGTATGGATGGATTTTGTAACAAAGAAAATATCTGATCAATGGTAATTTATTAAAATTGTGTCAAGTATACTTGGTCTTGAGGTTACTTTTCTTGATTTATTTGGATTTCAATTCGTTGAATATTGTTTTATATAGTCCTAAATACTTTATTATGATCATGTGACCCAACTAATCTTCTATTGTACAATCAATCAACATGATCTTATCATGGTTAATCTATTATGTGACTCAAAATGGGTCAAATTATCTATGTGATTCCAACTAAGTCATGCCCTTATTTCATTCATTCCACACCTATTAAAAGACAAAATTCTATTCTGTTTCATGATTTCTAATTCTCAATATGGATGAATTAAACCTTATAAACATCCCCCAATGTGGCCATATTAAATGCTATAATAACTATTATGCACACTGTAGATCCTTAGTATCATGTCTTGTAGTGAAAAAATCTTTTAATAGATCTTCATTAAATCAATCAATTAATTTTTCTATTGATAGAAATATTTTCTCTATATAACTGCAACTATTTGGATAACACATATGTCCCTTCATATAACCACAATATTTAGTTCTTCTATTTCTCATCCTCCATTGGATATATCTAGGATATTTCCACCGAGTATAGAAAAAAAATCCATGAATCATTTCAGGGTTCATCCTATGCATTAAATAACTCCGCTATTACCCCAAATGTTTACAATATCACTAACCAACCTATTACCAATATTTAATAAAATATAAATTTCTACGCATTAGTTAATAAAAAATACTGATGCATTTTCAAATAGTATCTACAACCATGCGGTAAATTTTCAAAAAAACATATGTGGCCATTTTGGGTTAATCAAAGTTGTACAAAGTTATCTGGCCACCTTCACACTATCAATCTTTATGAGGAAGAATGTATTATATAGTTTTCCATGTACAATCAATTGTATCTTCTTTAAGAAATAATTTTTTGTTGGTTTCCTGTAACCAACTCCTTTCACATGTTCCAAGGATAAGTGAGGATCAAACTATGGGATACCAAACAACATGGGAGAATACTTCCTATCATGAAGATGTATGATGAATTTATCTCTTCTATGAACATTTGGGATGACCCTGATAAAAAAACAACGTTATTCTATGAAATTATAAACATTTTTAGAAAATATATAATGAAATAATTGAACAAATTTTGGATCATTTCCTTCAATTACTATTTAAGAATCAATTTATTTCAAATAATGACTCAACAAGATATGATACATCCTCATCACTTCCCCTCTTGATATGTTCAGGATAGTGAGGGATATTATTTGAATATTCTAGATGCTAGGGAATACACCCTATTTGGTTATAATGTTAATTTAGGTGTGTCCACTATTAATAGATAGGTGAGAATTTTGTCATGTTTCTAAATGGGTTTCTCATTCATGTTGGGGATGCACATTTGGGTTTCTTCTTTAGTTCATAAGTGATGGAATCCCAATTATTATAAGGGATACCTCTATACCTAACCATATATAAAATTTCCTCTATATATCAACTACATGGCCACATTTATCCAGGATGTACCCCTTACTGGATTAAAAACCCCTTCTAATTTCCATTTGGATAGAAATGTGAGAAATTTTGATGTTACATGAATCAAAAAAACATCATGATTCCTCACTCCCTATTCCTTACAATGCTAATACATATATCTACAGTAAAGGAAATACTACAAGATATTAACAAGGCTATCAATATATCGATTTATATTAGTTATTCCAATTTCACAGCATACCATACACCTACTCTGATAATCCTTGAGGATAATAGTGGTTCCTCTGATGAGAGTTCATATAAAATATAATTCAAGGAATGGGTTCATGTATATTTTTTATATGAATTTTATTTTAAGTACTATAATCACCTTAAGGGGTTTCTTGTTGGTTTTACTACACTCAAAAGGTGTCTTCTCTTCCTTTTTCTAGTCTATTAAGGTAATGAAATTCCATGATTATTTTTAAATTATGGTTGTTAATATTGTGTGATCATACAAAATCTATGATTTTACTTCCACCTATTGACACTCATAATTATATATCTAGGGACTATTCCCAATCATTTATAGGATCCTACCAAGATATTGTACTGATCCAATTAATTTTTGAGTATATAATCCTTGTAACTCTCTGAATAGCTTTCATTTAGATGTATGAGAAGTGGTTCAGGACATTTGAGGCCCTATGAATGAACTGCCTCATCATTACAAAGAGTAATCTAATAACATGGTAAAAATTAAAAAAAAGGCCTCTCAATTTCGATAGTTGATTCTGTGCTGATTGGATGAGTATCATAGAATGTTATTGCTGAATGGAGAGTTGTCTAAGACACTATCTTACCTTCCTCATCAGATGGAATGGGCATTCATTTGATGGATTTGATACCTGAATATATCTCAACCATTGTTCCTTTAGGCTGAATCACCCATTTAAATAACAATCAACTGTGGGATAACATAAATAATGATTTGTAAACATAAACATGTCATAAATATAAATACATCCTCAGAGTAAATTTATGGACATGTGGAGGTCCTATAGAAGATTATTTATAACATAGGAGAAGGTGGATTCAATTATAGGAGATTAAATTAAATCCCACTGAGGATCATTATGGATAAACAAAAATTGTTTAGTAATGAGAGATAACTACATGAATTTAATTAAAAATTGTTTCTAATACAATTTATGATGGATTCCTCAGAGGTGTGGGATCAAAAACATCATGAAAACCCCTTTTTCCATGACCAAATGAGGGACCTAGCCACATAAATGCATGAACATGATGTTTTTATAGCTCGAATGAAGGTTGATTTCTCATAGTCATATTTATTAATATAGGCCACAAAAAAGAGTTTCATGTGTTATCCTCCTTTAATGATGATCTTAATCCACTAGTGAAGGGGGAGGAAATGGAGTGGTGACACATTAACATTCCATTTTCACATCCAAGTAGATTTTTTTGATTTGGAGAACTCAACATACCAAATATTTAAATTATATTATTGCATTTACTCTGGGGAATCAATGGAGAGAATCCAAACTATAGAGATTCATCACATTAATTTTAAATTATTAATGAATTATATTTACTGATCCCCTTGGGATTTATCATGAATCCTATTCTCTCACCATGTGAAATACATTTTGATGTCCTAATATTTTAATGATCTCCATGAACATAGAGAAAAAATGAATCCAAACTAAAATGGTCAAATTATAATGGGATTATTTTAATAATACATTTTAGGATACCATAATTATTAACAACAATATTTATGATTAAGTACATCCATTTTGTAATATTTCTAGGTCAAAATGATGGCCTGAGGTATATTTGTCTCATAGATAGTGTGTTCTATCATTATTTACATTGTTAATAAACCTAGTAATCATTAATTTAATTTTTCTATGTAAATATAATAGTCACTTTAGATTTTCATGTCTTATATTTACCATTAACATTTTTATGCTTTACTGAGGGAGATCCATACAGGGTATTGAATAAAATATTTGTTTGGACACCCTTTATGGGTTTTTAGCGTGACAAGACTAATTAAATTTTCAATTGGTTGTGGTCTTCTTATCTATAATGATGAGGTGTTATTGTTTTTTTGATTATCACATACCCCACCTAAGTGTAGTTTATGTTCATATTGCTCAGTCCTTTTTATGATGTATTTTAGGTTTGTATAGATCCGACATCCTTTTTCTGTACTTTAGGTTTTTTATATATCATACCTTCTTTTGTTATAGTTTAGAGCCATATTACTCAAACATTCAATGAACATATATTATTAATACATAGATGATGAATATTAATAAAGTGTTCTGACACTGTAAAACCTTAACGTTGTTTATGAAGGATGTAAATTCATGATGGGTTTTCCATCCTTAATACTTTCTAATATTATAATGACTGAATATTCATGATGGATTCAAAAAACAACATCCTTTCTAAAATTTATAAATAATGGATATTCATTAAGGGCTCAGGAAAACCAATTCATTACTAATATTGGTTATGGGATATGGTGATGCAATGTCAAGGATGTATAATCCTCTTATATTTTTTTATTTTTGGTTATGTAAATTGCATTCCATAGAGTTTTAATTGAGAAGTGTTTGGTGTAGTATAAAAACTGTTGATGATCACAAAACACAATGAGGTGTTGTGTTCAATACTGATGTCTCTAAGGATCACAAATGATAAGATGTATTTTCATGAAAAATAGATAAGAAATTAGTTAATAGTTCAATGTAACTTATACAAATCAATTTCATGCAAGCTCAACCAAATGGATCCCCAATCATTTCTAAGGACAGTGGGAGGTTTGTGAATATTTTAACACTTGGTAAATGATGTAGGTTATGGAGAGAGTTCTATCTAAGTAGTTTTTTGGAACCACATGAGAAGTTTAGATTATGTTCATAAATATTGAGCCCTATATCATGTAGTTTAGGGTCACATGATAATGGAAAAAAAGGATCAAGAATGGAGTAACACATTCTTACATTGAGAACACGTACAATATATAGGGACATAAAATTGAGTATGTAAAATACTAATTAATGGGTTCGTTATGGGAATTTGAAATTATAATATAAGAATATCTGTTCAATTGGTAGAAGATACGAGTCATTAATGTTCAACCATTATCAATGGTGAAATCCCATACTACATGTAGTTAGGAAAAAAACTCCTTGGATTCCTAGTTACCTATCCTATAAGACAAGAACATACCCTAGGCGTAGGAACATAGGCATTGCATTATAAAATAGACAGACCTAGCGGGGACATTTTGAATCATCCATTACGTATTTCCAATACATTATAATGAAGAAAAAATATGAATGAATCAAATATATACGGTTTTTATAGAAGTGTATATAGTCAATGTATTGCTGGTTATTAACTCAAACATAAAAAATAAGAAGGTAGTTTATGTAAATTGAAATATGCATGATGGGTTTAGGATCACTAAATGTTTTTTGGTGCATACTAAACCCATTATCATAGTGAGGAGTTCTCATAAATTATTGATCCTAATTTTACCTAGACCATAGTTATTCAGTGAGAATGGATATAGTTTTTTCTTGGGTCATGAGATATGTTTCATGAGGTTTGTTCTTTTTTCATTTAGGAACTAACACCTCAATTATCATTAAACATGAAGAAATTTTCAATAGGAGAATGGAATTTTTTCAGAATTTCCTTTTTGGGTTTTTAGTCTGATATGTTTTCTCATCATTCACTTATAGTTTATGGTCATTCAATTTGTACAATCAGATACTAGTGATTATGGTTGTACAAGATTGAAAAATTTCATGTAATATAAGGCCATGATGCCCACGAACCTAGTGTAAGTGGATTTTTACTTTACATCCTATTTATAATTCCCATGGTCAAGAGTACTCCAACACCCATTTCAATGGGGGAAGAAGATATTGTAAATCATGGTTCAATGTTATCGAATCATGGGTAATGTTATAGAACATATATTCTAAGGATGATAAAAAATCACACTCAGGTGATGGGCTGCACTATAATGTTATTAGGTCTAACAAGGGACAATGTTCCTTTTATATTGAGAGGATATTTATATTGGTTGATGGGTAAAGGCCACTTATACATATCTAACTCATGTGTGGTCATGAAGAAGGGTCCTACTTCATTTTGAGGGTTGTGGGAGGGTATCAAAAATGTAATATGGTCATAAAACAATGTGTTATTTGTGGATTATTATTATCTAGCAGATGATAGGGGAACTATCAATATTTGGATGAGCATGGTCAGGCCCATTTTTTCCTTTGTTAGGGAGTGATGATGGGGGATGGTTTGTGTAGTTTAACTATATTTTTTTGGATGAATCAATAGTAGCGTAATATTTCATGTCATCGTTATGTAATTATTGTCAATTTTTACACCATGCAAGAAGGATTAATTTTTCATGTTATTTAATTTCTTGTGATTAGGACATATTTCATGGAGTTTAATTACTTGAGGTAAGGACATATTTTTTGGGAAGATTACTGTCTTGTGATGTGGATGTAAATTTCATGCATCTTAATGTAATGCGACTAGGATGTATTCTATTTGGTCTAACATCATGTTGTAAGGTTATAGGAATTGACATGATATTATTAATCGTATGCTTAATGATACCTGGTATTGGTTGGGGGAAATGAAACACGGGGTCAATTCATCCTTACATAGGATTATAAGTAGATAGTTATATTATAGGGATCTAATAGAACAGACCAATGCATATGTTGGCCACATATAGATATGATTCATATATAGGTGAAATGATTCTATAACAATTGACCTTTTACATGAATTTTAAGGTACATTACTAAAAATATAGAAATTAAAAACACAATAAAAGAACATTATCAGAGTTAAGAAGGCATTGATAGTCAAGTCACGATTAACAGCCCAAAACATGTATCATCTTTAGAAAAGCACTGTTAAGTACCCCATTTAATAGCACTAAAAAGTTCTATTAAAATAGTCCTTTAATATAAAATTTTTACACTGTTACAGACCCCCATTATTAAATATTTATCAGATCTATTAATGGGGGCCTTCAAAAGCTCCTTTTTAGCACTGATAATCGTCCCGCAGATAATGTGTATTTAAATTTTTTTCACAACCCACCTAACCCCCGTTATCAATGATTCCACCCACCAACCCTTTTATCAGTGCTCCCCCACCCCATTATTAGTGCTTCACCCACCCCTTTATCTGTACTGAAGATAATCTCAGCTTCCCATGCATGCCCTTACCTCCAGCGATTTTGAAACCCTAGACCACCACGTTATATACCCTCAACATTACCACTCAACTATACTATTTTTTAAACATTATTATATATAATTATATATATATATATAATTGAATTTTTATCAATATATTTATATAAATGTATATATATTAATAAATATATTTTATATGTAAATATTTTTATTTATTTATTTATAAAATTAAAATTTTATGAGTAAATATATAAAAAATATATATAAATTATAATATATATTATTAGAAAATAATTAAATTATGAAAAATTTAAAATTTAAAACCCATAGTATCAATATGAATATTATTCATGGGAATAAATTAATTCCCCACTGAAAAGGGATAAAAACCATAAACAAGGCAAAAAATCCATCAAATGATAAAAACTACGTACCCAAAATAAAATCTCAGTTTTGGAGGTGTTGAAGAATTTTTTTAATAGATAAATGTGGAAGAGGGATAACCCAAATTCATTAAAGTGTAGAGCTCATTGTAATCCTTGATTTTATATGTGGAAGATCCCAAATGGAAAACCGAGTGAAATGTTATGTTTGGTTGATGTTCGAGTTACATTTTCAACTTTTATGTGATATTTTATTATTATTTTTATTTTTTATCTTTAAATTGATATTAAATAAATATTACATGATGATAACAAGAAAATTATTAATTAAAAATGTTTTTTAAGTTATTTTATAGTCCATTTTCATTAAATATCATACATATTAAGTGTAAATTCCTATATTAATTATCTAAAACATATTTCAAAAAATATATATTATTTTTATACAAATATTAGTTAATTTATATATTATTATATTTTTTTATTGAAATTTACTTTTTTCGTAATTATACTTTTATCAGCGCTTGTGAAAAAATGCTAATAATGGGGATCTTTATTAGTTCTTCTAAAAATTTACTGATGTAACCCCACTCTCTCGCACTTTATCAGTTCTTTATTACAAGTGATGATAAAATACCTCATTCAACTGTGTTTGTAAAAAAGTTCTGATAATGGTCCCCATTTAACAATTTTTTCTATTTAAAAACACTTTTAACCGAGCTATAAAAAGTAATTTTTAAAGACCACCATTAATAGAACATTTTTAGCACTAAAATTTATTATTTAATTGACTATTTTTCTAGAACAAATAAATATCTAGATCTAGATAAACATAGTTTTGAAGTAGTGGTATTATAAGGTGTTACAGATCTCAGTGCATATTCAATTTTTAGGGATGGGATTTTCTTGGGTTTCCTTATGAATCTTATGAGGGAATGTATAATTCCACATACATATATTTTATAGGAAACCCTTTATATAAATATAAAATATAAAAAATTGGGTAGGTGACATTTTCATTTTCTTTTGTCTTTAGGTCCATGTTTTGAGGCTATAAGAATCATTATGTATCGTTTTATAATAGGAATCAGGGCACAAATATTTTCCATATGGCTCCCAACATAGATCAGAATCATATGTTTGAGGGATGTTTTATAATTCTGTCCACAATATTTATGAGGCCTCCTCTCCAGGGATAAAAATTAGGTGTATGAAATAATAATAACGCCCTAAACTATTGTGAATTCATCAAGGAATTAGAGTTTCATTATTATGGTTTTAAATACAATGGTTGGAGGGTTTTTTTTGTTTATTTCTAGTATCATTGAAAAATGATCAATGTGTTACTACATATACCATAGGAGTTTGAATTAGTCAATACATTTTCTTGTAGAGGTTAAATGGGTAACCAGTATGAATCTGACTCATATGCTGAGGATATTTTCATGTTATATAAGGCATAAGTTTGTAAATGAACAAATTTATGTCTGGAACTCCTACACAGATCAAACTCATATGTGGTATAGAAATAATTCTCTCATATAAAGATCACTCACCACTATCATATGGGGTAATATATCTATATTTTGATGATACCAATTAGTCTATGGATTCTTGTACTAGGAGTATAATTCACATTTGGTGTAGTATTTATAGTATTGTAGAAAAACTAAGTCGATAAATCTCAAATTAGACCAATAACTGGAGATGATTGTGACATTTTCACACTTACAACTAGGCCTAGGATAATAACCATGCTTTAATACATATCCTAATAGTTCATGAATTAATCTATACATAGATATTATATATAAATGGTCCATGCACTGATCTGGATCATCTGTATCATTGGGGGAATTATTATTTTGTATAGGATTAGAGGACTTGGGAATCTCTATGTACCATGAATAGTCAAGAATCACACAACACATTTTTCATTGAGAAACATACCCCATACAGATTTGAATCTTCTGTTAGTGAAGATGCATTTTATTTCCCCTCATCTTTTCATCTAGGCCTAATATTAGGGAATATGAGTGTCACTACATATCTGTTGATAGTAAAAATCAATCCACACATTGTTCATATAAGGACTACCAACATAGATCTCTCTCATTTATTAGGAGGGGAATTTTTTATCTTCTCTTGGAATGTCTCGACATCATAGTTAGAAAATGGGTCCTCTATGTATATCAATATCATAAATAGGGAAAGGTAATTCCCATTTCATATCTTGATGTTGGAATGAAACATCCATCCTTATCACTCACTTATGGATATATGTTATATATCCATCAATGTATCTATATGTAATTTTGGATGGGAGTCCCACTAGACAGCCTACTCTAAGAAGTTATAGTTATTTTAGGATAGACCAAATAGGATTTCCAAGAGGAATGAACAATTTAGGGAATTTGTGTTTCCACATGAATTTCATCCTTTAAAATAAAATGGCACTAACATATGATTTCATAATATTGATTTCAAAATGACTATGATACATAAATGTGTGACATTAATGGTATATGAAATTTCATTAATAGTTGGGTTATTATAAGAGTAAATCATAACATATGCATATCTGTGTCCATAGGTGGTTGGGATTGATGGGTAAATTTCAACCATTAATAATAGATGAATACCACACCACATATAGTTTAAAAAATATCTCATACATTTAAAGTGGACCTCTCCTCTAGGACCCAAACACCCCCTTGGAATAAGATCCGGGGAATTGAATTTTTCACTCTATAATCTTATCATATTCCCAATAGATAATCCGATCCTTATACTAATATATTGTTTGGTAGAACCATGATTACATGGGCTCAATGTCCCTGAGGTTTCTAGAGAAGTTTATCAAATAAAGGAGTTAATTGTTGATAACCTTGATGTGGGTGGTATAATGATGTTTCATGGATAATATAGTATTCTTGAAGAGACCGAGTACCCTAAAGGATACACTAAGGTGAATTGAACACATTATCTAGGTGAAGAGATAAATCATGTCATTCCCAAGTACACAATGTTCAGTGGAGGTGATCTATTTAGAATGAAGACCTTATGTCTTATAGATTAATGCCATGTGAAAATGACATAGTTCAATATAATAGAATAAATAGAACCTCAATGATTCTAGTTATAGAAAAATTCCATTTTTTCCAAGATCACATAAATCATGATCTGTATGAGAAATAATTGATGACTGAGATGTTAGTTGAGCTGCATGGGAGTGAAAGGCATGGTATATGTTGGCTATTAATATTTTGATATGAGTAGAAATCCCCATGAAAATATTTCTTTCATCGAGAAACAAAATTAATGGTAATGAAGATCTATGGATGGGCCTAAAATAAAAGATTCAAGAGTCACTACATATCTCATTAATATGGGAGTAAATCCATATGTAATTATTATAGAGAAACCTCTTTATACGGGACTGACCCATACATTGGGATATGTATTTTTTTAACACTGTGTTTTGTCCCAGGATTTGGTATATCGGTGGAACTAAATATCATGTGTCAGTACGAATCAAGCCACATATAGTTCTTGTATATGATCCTTATACAAATTAGACTCTCACATAAGAGTGGAGAATTTTATTTTTGGTAATTATCTATCTATTTTACTAAAAAATGTCATTGGATGGGTATCTTCGATCTATAATGAAAAAAACCTAATGTCACTAAGGTTTTGGTGACATCATTAATGTGAAAATTAATTTTCCATGAAATTGGTAGTAATATAAAACTCAAAATGAGAATGTAAACCCAAAAATTGGAACCCTATTATAAAAAAATTAATCATATATTAAATGGTATATAGGTCTTAAAAGGAATATTTTCTTTCAATAAGTACCACTACATAGTTTAACGTCATGTCATGAGAACTTATGTTGTTTCATAGTTTAACATCATGTGACTATAATGTGTTCTATTTAGTATAACATCATGACGTTAGGACATTTTAATTCTGTTTAACATCATATGACTAGGGTTTAGATTTCATATAGTTTATGTTCATGTGACGAGACGTTGGATAATATTTTTTTAAAGTCATTCCAGCAAGAGTATTTATCAAGGTGGAAGTAAAAAAAAATATTTCTTAAGAAAAATCACATTGGTGGGGGCATGACACAATCATAATTTATTTTGGACAATTATTTGGATCCATTACAACAGAAACTATGTAATATTTAAGGTCCTTACAACTTGAGAAAGAAATTTTTTGGTTTCTTCCCTAGTATCATCGAGGTTCTACATACGAGAAATAATTAAACTCACAAGAGTAAGAAGAGGGGAACCATTTTATTGAATGATTGAATAATCATATTTTAATGAATATTAAGGTTGTTTAGTGTAATTTTTTTCACTTTTAGCCTTTTTAATTCAACATGTTTCTCCTATGATTATTCATATTCAAAAATATGTTTGTATATTAATGATTTTATTGAATGAGACTAGACTACTATGTGAAACGCCACCTATGTCCCATATACAAGTGAGTATGGGGTCACTTTATTGGTATTGTATTTTGTGGTATGGTAGTCATATAAATAATTAATAATATTGTATATACAAGACCTGTTGACTTTGTTTAAAATTTTACATAGTGTATTTTGTGGATTCATATTTATGGCCTCTATCTGCTCATTTTCTATTGTGAAATATTTATATGAATTGTTGTAATTTAGGTTATACTCTATCTAAAACCTCTTAAACTAAAAATATAATAAAATAAATTCATTTTCCATCATTATCATGTGTAGGACACATAATATTGAAATAATATTTCACTTAAAATTTTTGATGATACTCGTTTTCCTCACTTATTGAAGGGGTATGGACTTGGTCCGTGTTGAAAAGAAGATGGAAGTAGTAAAGTTGTACATTAATTTCATAGCATTATGTAGTGTAAATTTCACCACATAATATATTAAATAAATATAAAATGGACAAGAATATTTATCCATGTGAAACATCACTGAGGAAAAATGAATGAATCTTTCACTGATTGGATACATGTGGCAGACCATTGTGAACTCCACACACACCATATCATTATTGTACAAAAAAAATCAGGATTCCTAGTATGGTGGTAGATCATAGTTCTAGACTGGTGGGTTCTTCATTAGTTTTTAAGAACTTCTTATATGATGGAATGCGACTTTACTGTTAAAATTCATCTTATGAGTAATTCATCAAATCAAAAATTATAGAGGTTTGTATATTCATTAGGTCTATCCTAAAGTGTGATGCTCTCTTCTCGGAAAAAAATATATTCTATTCTGTATTTATCTAATGGGATGGACCCATATTAGTTGTACCCTTTTATGGGATTCATCCATTCAAAAATGGATATCATATCATAATGTTTTAGGGAAAATTTTACCTAATTAATTTCATCCATGTAGCACATGATGAATAATGATATTACCCTTCAGTGTGTGATGGAAAAGACTACATAATACTATTGAGGATTGTCTAGTACAATTTATGAATTATACATTGCATCATCATGAGAATTTTTAGATTGATATACATGATGTAATATTGGTTTATAAAGGAATTATTACATCATTCCTCTTATATAATGGGTGACATGGTTCAATTATTCACTCTGAATGCAATATTCAACACATGTTTGTTTAATGACTAACTATGAGACACCTTTGATATTTATGTAGGCTATATGTAGGATAAAGGGCTCCTTAATACTATAATAATGGTTTTCCCCCTCATTATTTTGTATCCATAAAATAGTGAGGAGTTGAGAAAAAAATTCACGGGGAATTAAATAAAATCACAAGACAAACTGAGTTGAGATTTGATTATCTATTTTAATTTAAGACAAGTTTCATGAGGCCTCATCAAAATGAATCACCTATTTTTAGGGGGGTGTCACGGGTATATAAAACCTATTGATGTAAAATTTTAGTGTGCACTTGCTTGTTTTTTTGGGAAGAATGTGTTCTGACGAAATCATCCAATCTATACACATTGATTTCCTTCTACATTAAGAATTTTATTTCATACTAGTATAGATTAAATTAAAATAAATCCAATCACTCTATTAGCATATGGTGGATGATAATATACATGAGAATATAAATATTAGAGACCAAGTGGTATTCCCAATGCTTCAAGTAATACCTCATCATTTTCACTTTGATGATGAGTTTGAGGTAGTTCTTCTCGATATCCAAACATCAAGTCTTAGTATCTACCGTCATTATACTATGATATTAGAAAATTAATTCATTCCCCATATAATTTTTCTATGTGATGAATATTTCAAGATATCATTATATTAAATAAACATTTTGAATGAGTGGATTTAATTCTACTAGTGGCATTAAGATCAGTGAATTTAACATGTGATTCTTGAGGTTCTCTAAAGATTCATTATAGTCATCATCCAACTGCTATGAAACTTCTATCATCAACACATTAGTAATGATGATAAATATAATGGAATGGTTGGATATTAAAAACCTCATAAAATATTGGCAAACATGGATAAATATTAATTATTTATGATTTTGATGAGGTGGAATCCCTAGAATTGAACAAGTATTTTCTGGATCGACCTTGTTACCCTGATATAAATCCACAACGTCAAAGAATTTACCTGAAATCACCGCCAAATCAAACATTATAGGATTCTTCTTCAAACATCATTTTCCAATTATCAAAATATTGTCTGTAGATCTGTGATGTGATCACAACACTATTAAGTTTTAACCACCAAGATATTGATGTAACACTAAAATATTCATCCCAATAATAGTATAAATATATGTTTCATGGAGTTTTGATTATATGTTACATTTTTTATCAAACTAAGTTGAATGACCTGGTAGTAAAATATTCCTTCAGGTGCTCTGAAGTATGTAGATTCCCCATCTTCAAGGGCCATATTTATTTGATTATACCATAAATACCTATCTACAATGGTAATGGATTGAAATATAGTTGTTTCATTGATAAAAATTTGAGTCATCAATAATGGAAAATCAACCATTAAGAAGTGTAAATTATGGTACCAAAAATCAATACAGACCCTAATATGTTGATTCTTTTTCATAATGGGGTTGAAGTTGGCAATCCATTTTCTGTACTACACCACTCAGATGAATCCTTCTTAAATAGATTTTTCAAATTCAGACACTACATTGGAAAATTGATATGGGTGAAGTCTCTTAACATTATATTTTAAACCTTAATGTTCATTTGGAAAGTCCATATGGTGAGTATCCACATTGGGGTTCCTCCTAGGCGTCTTACTATAATTCTAAGAAAACACATGTCTATGTCGCTTCAAAGAAGTAATATACATATCCCACTCATCAATAGGCATGGATGAAATATTAAATGTGGGTTGAAGGTACTATTATGTTCCCAAATATTCCTTCTAGAGATCATCACAGGTCATAGATCCTCTATCCTCAAACCCCATATGGGATTCTATAAGGTCGTCCCCATCCTCAAAAATCTCTCTCTCAATGAGGAATCTCTATTTATCGAGGATAAATTAGAGGTATATCTATCTTTTTTATTGTGAATGTTTCAATGAGAAAAATAATTTATATCCTTAAATTCTAGGTACATAATTAGGGGATTCAAAAGATGTTATTTTTCCTTTATATTACCATAGTAGATGGAGTGGACTGGACATCCCGAGTTGTACAGAATGTCTTGGGGGAATTTTATATCATTTAAAATTATTTGAGTGAATTTTATGATCATGATAGAAAATAATTCTCTATATCCTTTTATATACCCACATTAACTGTTGAAATTACTATTCCATAGAAATTTGTTTCTAAATTTCATCGTTCACAATTTCCTTGCGGGACTATATCTACTAGCATGACCAGGTTTTGAAGAGGTATATAGTCACTAATAAATAGGATTTTGGGATTCCAAGGTGTTGTTCCAAAGTGTTTCGGAGTGAAAAACTATATATAACCCATTGTAATTTATTTTCCCCTCTATCTTGTTGAAACATACTACAATATATTATCATTTATAATATTGAAAGGAGATACTATCACCATATAGTATGATGACCATTCCTAGAAGAGATATTTTAAACATTGATATAATTTCAATTAAAAAATATAATGTCTATGAATCCAAGGACTTATGATAAGAAAATTGTTTGTATGAATTTCTAGATAACCCGGAACTCGTCATTATACATGAGTTACACTAATTGGGCTCGAATATAGATCTTCTCGAGAGGATTTTTGTCTCACTTGTCATACCCTTGAACAATTAGCTTCATTAGAGACAAATCAACAACTTTGTATCTAAAATATCAAAGGATCCATAATAGGATTAGATTAATCCAAAGACTATTTACAACCAGTTCGCTTTATAAGTTGACACTTTGAATCATTCTTTAAACATATAAGAGACTAATATGGCCCTGAATAGCTTCTTTCAAATATTTCTCTTTGAATGTGATGGTATCAGGACACTTCACATGATTATTATCTATTATATGAAACACATATTTGAAAACATACATCCCTAGCTCTTCATAACTCTAAAGGGCCTCAACAAATACCTCCCTGAAGTCTTTTGAATGGTTGAGAGCATCTAAAAATTGATATTTTCCTCAGACAACCACCAATTGATTAAAAAATTATATTTATAGACTAGGGATTTGAACTATCCAATGTAGGGTATCTTTATAGTATATTTCATAGTATATTATGTTCCTGATGTATATAGGCATGGTGATTGAATATATGTTTATGGAACATCTAATATTAATTGAGTGGGTCTTTCCAATCTACCCATTTTTTTGGACAATCAAATAGATGAACACCTGCCATCCAGTCATCCAAAATAATTGGGTTTGAATGACCATAGAAGTAATTTGAGAAATCTCCATAGTCATTTTTGGAATGTTAATGTTTATTAACAAAGTTCTAATCTATGTATATGGCTTCAGTGGGGATGTGTTCAGGATTTTCGATTCTACCATTTCCACACCATCCCATATACCCTCATGTTATGTGGCCTATACCTCCATCTCCCCTATTAGGTATAGGTAACTAATGTTCATGGGAATATCAATCATCAGAGAATGTTTCTATTAAATTAATAACATTAACAAGTCCTTACATTATATCATACGCTGATATAGATTTCATTTGTTTGGATGATGGTCACAATCCAAATGTTGATGAAAAAAATTCACGATTAAAAGGTATTTTGTAAATTAGATGAGACTATTTTCACTCTGAAAATTTCAACCCATGATGATTACATATTCTACATGGTGTTGGGTTAAGTTGAATATCCTTAGTCCAAAAATCATGATTGGTTTATGATTCTTTTCTATAATGGTATCATCTTATTGCTATTATGTTTATCATTATATAGTTATATAACTTCTGTTGACAATTAGGTGTAAGTTCATACTAGTAAACATCTTATTTTATTTGTATTGGGGTCAAACATTTTGCACGCATGGAGGATTTTTCCATTTTCACATTCCAAAAATAATCCATTACATGGAGTATATCATTGAAGATGAAGAAATCATGGATTTTGTGACTCAATATTCAATGGAAATGTAATAGTTATGGTGGTCATTGAGTTTAATTAAACTAGATTTCCTTGTCTTCGATAACTTGATGGGAAAATTTTTGATCACTTGGAGGAAATAAATAGGAACCTATTCCATTCAAAATGATTCTACATTTTTCATATATTACTTAAATTTATTTTGTTCCTAATCAATATTTTCATTTGGTTGGGGATTATTTTAGAGTTATTTTCACTTGTAATGAGATGAAAAGAAATTTATGTCCTACTAAGGTGTTCTTGAGGGTTTCATTAATTGTATGACAATGATGATAGTGGTTGATACTATTCTAGACATTTTCAATTTTTTCACGGGTGCGGAATGAGATTTGAATCATTTTTTTGAATGAAATATTCCAGATTTTGTTCCATTTATATAAACTCATAAGTTCCACCTTGGTATTTGATCAAGATCAATGATATTGACAGATCATTATAGAGGTCCTCAGAATAAATCTCTAGTAATTGATCTTGTAAGAGTGGGATGCTAAATGATAATGTTATACACTTTCATCTAGTGATAAATACATACACACTATCATATTCATGTTGACTTAAATTTTTTAAGATAACAATTGTAACTTTATTTATCATGGAGATAAATTGACAGATGAAATGACAATGAAGTTTTTCACAAATAGTGATGGACGCTACTATGAGTCTGTTGTACCAAAAAAAATATGGCCCCACTATAATCTGTACGATGCATCCCAACTGTTTTTTACCTCTTGATAATATTAAGGGACCATCATATGGATAAATCATAAAATTTATTATGTGATATAATTTTCTTCACCCCCTATTTCATCAAAGGTTAAGAATATAGGGTTTATTAAATATTGTGGGGACAATTTGTCTTCCATCAATATAGGGAATGGATTTCTATCAAGTTGTACGAGGGTGAATATAACCTCCATATAATTTATCTACGTAGCTCATGATTCAATGGAATTATATAATTATTGAGGTACTTCTGCCTTTACTATTCTTATAGAATGGGGAGTGGCAAAGGATTGATGTGATTTCTCGGACATTATCTCATTATAATTGTTAGCTCAAGTTGAGGCCCATTGATTATCCCAAGAAGTAGTATTTTTTCATTGTAATGTAGTAAAACCATGGTATTCCTAAATTATTATTTTTATATATTCCAATTCTCAAGATCCAAATCCATCCTACTACTCATATTCAATCCTTAATTGTGATTAACTCTATCCTGATGGATGGTATGTGGGATATAAGTTTCTTCTTAAAATTTATGTACATTTATAATAATTCTCCTATGCAATTCTTCATGGAGCCGTATGAGTTTTATATATCCGTATCATAATATATAGTCATTACATTATAGAGGGAATTTCATCGCTTCTCAGTGGTGAGTGGGATGTAGAGAAACATTTCCCTGTATCCTTGATGGAATGGCTTTAGTAGGGTGCAAATTCTTCTTTCAGGGGGGGTCATATTATAGTTCCTACTCATATTTTTCATATATTCAACCTTATTCATTGCATATATATCAATTTATACTTGATGTACCACTTATTCATTCATCTACTCAATGTTCATGGTTGATTCGTATCATATGTAATATTGATGTTGATGTAGTTCATTGAGGTATACCAATTCATAGTGATCACCCCATCATTGTCCATGTAGTAGGGTACTTATATACTACTCGGTACTCATCATTGGGTTATATCAATGTTTTCCATATGGACACTTTTCATATTGGGATTCTTTGGAATACGACCTTTATAAAAATTGACTTTCTTTTCCAAAATTTTCCCTAGTTCTAGTCCAAGAAAAATGAACATGAGAGAGATTCTAATAATACTTTTTGAGAGAGCCATAAAATCGAGGTCACATCATGCAACAGGAGGAACAATTTTGGTTCTTTCCATTTATAACCACCACCTAGAATATGGAATACTAATCCCCTCATGGGAGATGATATAAATTCATTGATACCTATCAAATAGGGATAATTTAAGGTCATTGTTTCTACTATTGTATCCAATTGATGATCTATTCATGATTCTTGGGATGAATGTTAAGAAAAAAATTCCACCATCCCAATGTTCAGGTGGTTATTTTGAGTCAATGTTGATTTCATCAGGACCCTAGTTATATTTTATGACCCTATGCAAGGAGGGAGAAATAAAACTACCCCCAACCCAATGGGATATGCTTTAGTCGTTATGCTTTCCTTGGAATATAAAATCACAAGATTCATTTATTGAAACAATTTTACTCATTTGTTGGTTGATTACCATTCTTAATCATAATAGGAATCACCTTCTAGGGGGATCCTTCGAGTATTATGATACATGTACAACCCTATATAATGAATGTTTTATTTTTTCATGTGGTATAGGTTAGAATATTTTTAGAATCCCTATCCCTCCACTACCAAAATATTTTCATTTTAAAAAAGATGGTGGTTTTTGGGATAGTCAACCTAGACCATGAAACAATCAGTTGCATCATATCTCTTATGGCTATGAAGTTACCAGAAACCACATCATGGGATCTTTCGTATCACGTGGATTGGGAGATGTTTAATGATCCAAATTTACCCCATCCTCTTGTATGTATGTCATATGGGGATTCACTGATAAGTTTTAGATGAGTTGTTATGATATGGAGGTAGGTATGTTTTTGGATTTTGTTGTACATTTATGATCTTGAGTCTTATTACAAAGATAAATTGATAAGATCTATTCAATTTCGTAATTTGTTTATGCCGTAAAAATAACCCTCATATACTAGATAAGTGAGGTTTCTATACTTTAAATGCTGCAACTGCAACCAGATGTTATGTAGTGAGTAAGGAATTAATTCCTTCCTTAGCTCATCTGGTACATCATAATCATATGTAGAGATATTCTAGGGAATAGTTTAAAGGTTATTTTCTACCATATCCTTCCATATATCTATGTAAGTAAATTTTTCCATAGAGGAATATTCCTCCACCTAGTCAGACCATAAAGGTATACTCTGTAGGTCAAATATTTACCGAGGAAAGATAATTCAAGAAATTACTGGGTCCATATATATGGATAACTTTGGTGTTTCATGATCCACTCTATTTAATGTTTTATTCATAGGGGGAGTAAATCCTTATTCATGTTAGATATCACCATAGGGAGTTCATCCATGTCAGAACCTTGAGGTTTTGATGATATTCATTAGATAAACTCAACAAAAATAGCATCAAGTAGAGTGGTAATTTGATCTATTTCTTCTGTAATTCATAGGATATGTCTAACTAACTTTTGATTTGAAGTATTAAAATTTGAATACTATATAGAGATTTCCATAGTATGATGATAACCATGTACTACTGTGGGAATATGATCCCATTGTTCATAAGATACTAGAGTATGATAGTGAGACTTCATACTATCGAGAGGAATATGAGATTTTTTTTTGTTTTTAGAATATTTTGGTCAAAAATAGTTGAAATGGGGTATGAACCTCTTTAAAATATGAATTCATCATTAAAATATGCATACTTACCTCTAGAATGAGATAGGGAATAAGGGCCTCAACAAATATAGACTCAGAAGGATATGAGTGCATTATCTCGTTTGTGAGAGAAGGAATATTCACCTAGTTATTATAAGATATTAGAATATGTTGAGTAGATTTTTTCTAGTATATGATTTATCCCAAAGGTAATTTTCAAATAGGGTGAACAATCCTCATTTAGAATGGTAATATAAGCCTAGTCTTGTTCCTCTTCCCTCATCATAATATCATGATAATCCCATAGTATGGGAGTAATAATATAAACATGTTATAATTTTGTAATAGTATAAAGGTGACTATTTTGATATATTAGTCAGGCTATTAGGATAGTAATATGTGGATATCCCTATAACATTGTTGAAATATTCTAGTTATGTTCCTCCATTCCAACCATAACGTATTGGAATTTTGTAAGGGTATATGTAGGTACATAGGCCTACACATTGTTATTTTCCATGACATACTAGTTAAAAAATTCAATTTAAATGGGGATATATTCCTACTATTTTCCACAAAATGCCATCATAATATATTTATGTGCTTTATGTATGGTGGAGGAGATATGAAACTCCACCATGCTTACTGTTAGGATATGTTGGAATACATGTGTAGGGAAAGTATGGATATGAGCATAATAACTGGATACCAATGAAATATACCAGTGGTCCAAATTGATGAACGTTGGGATATGAGACTACTATATTTGGTTCATATCTTCTCAAAACTAGTGATATTCCATTAATGATCAGATATAAGCATCCAGTGTGGAACCTTGTTAGGTAGTTCCCTCAATAAGTCAATAACGAGAATTACATGGATGACATTTGTGGAGACTATTGATTGGATCCCCCCTGGGAGGCTCCTGAATCATGAAAGATTCATGTTATTCCTCCACGATCTACCATTATAAGGAATGTAATATTTTAATAATAAAACTCTTTGGATAGGATCTTGAATCTATTATTGCGGTGACATGTATCTTCAGTTTCTTTTCAAACCACCTTGAGTGAGGTGGGCCTCTAGGATTTAGTTCCTGAAGGCCCCAATGTGTGTTCTCAAGGTACAATATCATACCTTTTCATTATTACTCCATGACCATTACATTTTATACCCTCTGATGAAGGCTTCAAGGGGGTTAATTTTTCCACAACCTGTGGAGGACAATTAATAAATTGATGTTCCAAAATGTTTTCTTCATGATTATATAGTTTTAGTTCTGTGTTGAATTATTTTTATACGGGTTCATTAATAAAATGGACAATATTAATCAAGGTCATTGATCAGTAATGAATTTTTCTTAATAATAATTAATAATCATCTATGTTTGATGAATCCATTTTTTATTCATTTCATTGGTTTGTACATTGTGTTTCTGTGGAGTTTTCATAAAAAATGGCATATGGTATGGGAAACTCGATAGTGTTTAAATATTGAAAAATTAACATAAAGATGACCATTTGGGTTTCCAAAAAATGTGATGCACTCGATGCATGATTCTGTGTGATTGATTGTGGTTACAAAATTTTTCATGTTTGGATCAAAATTTTGTCTTTAAAGAAAACTCCCAACAAATTCTTCATCTGTATGAAGATATAGATATTATTTCTAAAGTAGAAAATCATTGTGGGTTTTTAACAATGACACATAGGAAATCACATTGGTAGAGACAATGGGAGGTCACTATCCTCACACCCTTTTTGGAATGAATATTACCTACAATGGGATTATCTTACATATTTAAGATATGTTCATGAATCTTTCCTAGATCCATGTATAGGACTAGTTGCTGATACAAAATGATATATTATAGACATTAAATGATGGTAATCCTTAAGTATATATGAGGGAATCCTATTAATAATACTATCTGTATACATCATAGGTTCTCCATCATACTCACCATTATTACATAGTGATAACAGTTTGAGGGGTATCTATTTTTACAAAATATACGAATGGGAAATCTAGGGTTTTTTATAGGAAGTATATTTTTTTTGGAATTGGGACTGAGCCTCCATGAGTCATCCTATGCATCCTATGATGATATGGATCAAAAACCACATAGGGAATATAGGTCAATACAATGTCATTCAGTGTTATGTGGAAATGATATAACTGAGGGAATGTGAATAAATTATATAGTGTGTATGCCATAGGATGGAATCATATGTATCATATTTATAAAAAAAATTGTTTTCAAATACTTCAGTTAAATATGATTTCCATTGATATACTTCATTAATAATATGGACATATAATGTAATATATAATGTAATCAGACATTCATCTAAAAGAGGCCATCATTGGGGAACATTAACCATGCATATGGTTTAATTGTCATCGATATCTAAGACCATGTAATTCATTATCAGTGTGATAAATAACAGTTAATGAATATTTTTGACATGTTTCATGGAACCATCGGGTCTAATTAAGTAGGGATTACACATTGAGGTTTCCCTGGTGATTGAGTGGTGCTTACGCACTGGGGTTTCCCAAATATTTGTATGGAATCCCCAAAGAGGATATGAATATTAAAGCAGAGACATTATATTTATGTTTGATATTGAGATTTGGGAATCCTATATATACTTATTATAATAGGAATCAAATGTCTCATAGTTCTCAAACCCTCTTTTGATTTATGTGTAAGGACTCATGGTTACGACGATGGATACCATGTCTCTAAGAGTTAGGAATTAATGAAGGATATTTAGGAAATATGTACTTTATTAGATGAGAAGGAAATAAGATATCATGAGAAACACACTTGGGGTATATATGGTCATGAAAATATCAAGGTTTCATGCACTTTTTATGATTGAAGATGGTTCGTACACTTCTTGTTATCCATTTGATTTCATGTGAATGGGTAAGGACATGGAGGAATGTGATTCAGATGAAGGATTCAATGAAACAAAGATTCACTAAAGAATAGTTTATGAAATTACTTAAATGTGAGTACATAACATTCTTCCCATGATATAATTATGGTCATGCGATTTTAGTGAAGGAAGGATTATCATGTGCTTCACATGATGCCTTTAGAGTCAGATGAATGTGAATGGTCGTGAGGGTGTCACGAGGGCCATACAATCACATTTTCAATGTGGGGTCAAGTGATAATATTCAAAACACCGGATCAAAATTTCATCTTGAGATTAAATTCATTCCACATGATTAAGATGTAGTATCACAATCCATCCACACATGACTCATCCTCCATCTATTTTCATTATGTTACTCACTATGCTCTGTTTGTTGGAATACTCATGCAATCTCTTGATCCCTCCTCTATTGAAATTTCTCTCATATGTGTATCCTCATCATTTTGTATTGGAGATGATAGTTCTAGGAATTACCAACCATATATCTTGAAAGATTTATATGGTAAAGAATTCTTGTACACTGATATATGTCAGTGGAAGTGTTATCAACATAATTCAGAAATGTCTCAAACTCCTCATGCGATCAAACATCATGTCATTGGTGGTTCCATCCATTCATCAAGTGACAAATACTGACAACATGCTCACTTTTTCATTACCTAGCTCCATGAACCCACAATGTGTTTAGTTTTTCATGCATTTGAAAGGGAACATGGCCAAGGGTTTGAAAGGCATGTCCATTTTTAGATGATAGCATCACATGATGATCAAGATCTATATTTTCAAAGGATTTTCATGATCAAGACGACATGTACATGGCCTTCATGTGATTGGGAAAATATGTCCAAGGCCCTTCACAGGATTAGGATGACATGTACAAGGGCCTTCATGTTATCCGGATGACGTGTACAAGGACATTCATTTACGATCTAGGCCCCACTGACTGCACAAACAACCCACCTTAACATCATCATTGGGTACTCACCAAGAATTGGTATGTGGAAGACTCTTGTGATCACTCGATCTATACTCTTGTTTCCCTCAGAATTCGGGGATGACCTCCTGGATGGTAGATTTAAACGTTCCGATTGGTTTCTAACGGGTTTGTTCATAGAACCGGAAACATCCAATGATTCCACATCCATTTGGACCTACTTTCCAAAGGTAGGCGCTCATTAGCTTGTGGACTAATGAGGCTTAGGAATTTGCATTGGTCGAGAGGATGGGAGGTCGGACTCATCACACCTTTTTGAGGGGAATTATTGTCTATTCCGGGACTCTCTTTATATATTTAAGTTATGTTCGTGAATCCTTATTACATTACCAAGTATAAAATGAGCTTTTCCTTTAGTTTTGACAATCAATGATTAAATATGTAAGAAATTTAGAGAATCATTTATATGTATTCAAGGTTCTTCATCAATAGAGAATCATCTATATTTATTTAGAGATTCTTGGTCAATTGTAACCTTCAAAACATTCATATAAAAGTCTCTTGGTCATTATGATGACCAGGCTAGTTTTAAGGCCACTCAGTGGGGCACTTAAAGTTTATTTTCATTCAGAAGGACATGAATTATTTCAAAGTTGGGATCGAACCCATAGATGGGCTACCTACGTATCCTTTGTTTTGGAAAAGGAATCAGAACCCACGTAGTTCGAATGGAAGAGTATGATGTTTATGATTGATGGCTCAAAGAAGGATGTCATAATTACTTTTACCCTCTAAGCTCTCGTGAGTCATGCTCGGTGTGAGAAACAAGAGGTATTGGTAAAAAAAAGACAATTGAGCCATGAAAGATGTAATCATAAGAAATGGTTTGGGGATTATGTATGTATGACTGCCCAGAGGATATACTTTAGGGAGAAAATCCAGGAACATGGTCCATAAACGTATATGTGCTTCATGGAGATTTGAATAATCTAACTTGGGACTTATTCCTAAAAAGGAAACCCAAATTAGGAGAGGATTGATAACTGGGTTTTACTCTTGAGAAGGAATCCCAGATCAAATGTAAATTAGGACTGGTTAAAGAGAATTTAAGGGACTTGGGGCTTATTCCTGAAAAAGGAAGCCCAAGATTTAGGACTGGGACTTATTCCTGAAAAGGAGACCTAGGTTAGGGGACTTGGGGATTACTCCTGAGAAGGAAGCCCAAAATTATGACTGGGACTTATTCTTTAAAAAGGAGACCCAGGTTAAGGATTAAGGTTTGGGGCTTACTCCTGAAAAGGATGCCCAAATTAAGGGACTTATGACTGGGGATTATTCTAGAAAAGGAGACCCAGGTTAAGGATTCTCGCATCTTAAAGGATGAGGTTGAATGAATGAACTCTCCATATTTAGTGACATAAGGATATTCAAATCACTAGGTTTTGAGATATATTCCACCGAATTCCTTTCAGATAAGGAAGTCAAATCAAGAAATCATGCCATAAATGGATTTGAAGAGTGTCTTGAAGACTGAATCTTGAAAAGGAAAGGTGTAATGGATTAAGAGGGGTGAAATGGGCAAGAAAGGCACCCAAAAAGTAAGGGGTTCACAAGTCTTGGAAGGCGCGCTGGTACTGCTGCGGCGCGCAAGTATTGGTCGCGCAGGTATACCTGCGCGACCTGTGGTGTACTTGCGCGATGGTCAACCAGCATTGAAATACATGAGAGAATCTTTATTAAAGCCTTTAAAATTCTCTTGAGGTTCTTCCAGAAAAGGGACACGCATGTTCTATCGAAGGAATAAGGCGGCGCACAAGTGGGACCACTTCCCTTAAGGGCTGGCCACTCAGGCGCGCAAGTGTTGATGAGTTTCAACACTTAGGCCTTCCTCCCTCTCTTTAGATCATCCGTTCTAGGTATGAAATTACCTTAGAAGTGTTCCAAAAGCTTTGAGAAGAGACTTGGCCGTCGGGAGCTTCAATCCGAGTTTCTGAAAAAAGATCCTCCCGAATAGGGGGCCCACATGGTCTATTTATAGGCAGGAGAAGACCCCGGTTGGTTAATGGGTAGTTATCACTTTAGGTTGCGCAAGTCACTTGCACGACCATAAGGTGTCGTGCAAGTAAACTTGCACGACCACTAGGCGGCGCGCAAGTGTACTTGCGCAACCATGAGGGAACTGGCACGACCTATGGGCAATGTTCTCCTTGTTCATCCATTTGTCTATTTTTGATGTTTCTTAAAAGGATGAATCACTTTGGACTAAGGTATTTCCTTTTTTCAGTCGTTAGACTCTGTGACGGAAAGGAGCGTCAACAAAAGTCCCCCCTCAGAGTTGGATCCGGAGAGAAAAGAGTATTTGACTCTGAGGTGAAAAGAAAACAATAAATCTGGCAGTTTAAAGTCATGCATGTCAGACATACAAAGGATAATGTTTAAGGTCGAAGTAGCTTTGACCTAAATGGATTAGAATTGACTCAATTCATTGACAACTCATCTGAAAACATAGTACCATACTCAAGTATGAGGGAAAATATGTAAACTATGGCTTAAGAATATTTGAATCTGAGGAATGATATGAAAAAGAGCTAAAAGGCATTAGAAGAAGTAGTTTCCAAGAATGAAGTTACTATTATTTGAAAAAAAACCCGTTAGGGGGTTGAATTATGCGGGGCCACCTAAGGACATTGGCTGCATGGTCAAATAAATAGCATCTTTCGGCTGACAAGTCTGTTATGTGGATTGTTTATGCAAGGCCACCTATGGGCACGTGCTGCATAGTCAGGTAAAAAGAACTCTCAGAAATTTACATTCCTAGTGCTAAAAGCCAGTGAAAGTTTATGGAGATTCAAATTTTCTAAAGTATAGAGTTTTCTATATGGAAATAGGTACTTGAATATGGAGAAGATATTTCCAGACAAGATTATCGAAGAACATGATGAATATCACTCCTACGAAGGTCTGACCCAAACGTAGGGAGGAAAAATAAACCATAGACTTGAATACTTTCA
The DNA here is from genome assembly GCA_963277665.1 of Viscum album. Taxonomy (NCBI): domain Eukaryota; kingdom Viridiplantae; phylum Streptophyta; class Magnoliopsida; order Santalales; family Viscaceae; genus Viscum; species Viscum album. The sequence continues at coordinate 562,820,715 of OY728153.1, read as the reverse complement.
GTTCATGAAAAAGGATATGGGAAAAATATGTTAAGGATGGCTATTTTTTTTGCGGATCCCTACATACTGTTGTTTAAGACAAATAAAGACAAAAGAGGCATTCTTCCCAAGAAAGTAGTTACCACTATCTGAAAAACCCATTAGGGGGTTGAATTATGCAGGGCCACCTAGGGGAATTGGCTGCATAGTCAAATAAATAGTATCTTTTGGCTAACAAGTCTGTTATGTGGACTGTTTATGCAAGGCCACCTATGGGCACGTACTGCATAGTCAGGCAAAAGAATTCTCAGAAGTTTGACATTTTTGTGACTAGAAGTCATGAAAAGGGTTATGAAGATCTGAAAATATTTAAGGTTAGGATTATAACACATAAAGATGGGTATTTTCCAATGTATATAGAGATACATAGGTCAATGATAACCATAATCAGGATGTGGCTGGGTCCTGAATTTAAATTTGGACTTCACTACGTATCTCATAAGAATGGGAATCAAGCCATATGTAGTTCTTGAAATGCAGTTTAACATCATGCAGGACGAAAGTATGATAGATCTTAGTTTAGGGTCATAGAGTTTGGACCATAATAATGAATACACAGTGTGTGTTTTCATGAGGACTTTTCAGCCAAGGGACTGAAAGTGAAATTTGGGGTTAGGCCCAAAAGACTTGGGGCTGGATTCCAGGGATACTCGAACGTTCCTACGTATCCCATAAGGATGGGAATCAAGCCCACGTAGTTCTAGAACTACCCTTTGAACAAATTTGGTTCGTACATGTGAAGGGTGAAAGGGGACTCTAGTGAAATGATGGTTTAACCTGAGATAAAAAGTTTAGGTATTACCATGTATGCACGTAGTCTTTTGAAATGAAACATGATTGAAAAATCAATGTCAATAATAGTTCTCTCTCAAATGGGGAAATCAAAGAGTATTGTAGTTTATTGTCATACCAGACAAAAGTGTTGTATAGTTTAACGTCATATAACAAGGAAAAAAGTGAATCAATGTAAAGATATTGATTCTAGGGGCAGTTTCACGAATCAACATCTTATGAGAAGGTGGTGAACCGATGTGAAGAGATTGTTTTTGGGCTTGAACCCTGGGAGGTTGCCTACATACCCAGCCTAGAGGGCAAGGATCAAAGTCCGTGTAGTTCAATTAAAGAATGAATTAATGATCAAGTTGTTCTTGGGGACAACGATCTAATAAAATAAAAAAAAATGTTGTTGGGACTTATACATGGTTAGTGGCCCAAAGAGAGTGTTACAGTTGAGGTTTTCTCTAAGCTCACGTGAGTCATACTCGGTGTGAGAAACAAGAGGTAACAACAACTTTAACGATGCATAGTTTAATGTCACGTAGGACATATAAAGGGACTATACAGTTTAAAGTCTTGCAGTTAGGACTATTGGTGCTGCGCAGTTTAGTGTCATGTAGCAGGGACAAAAATACAGTTTAATGTCATGTAAGACGTATCATGAATTTTCTGTACAGTTTAGTGTCATGTAGTTAAGACGATGGGGACAATAGAGTTTAACGTCATGTTGGACGAAAGGGGGACTGCACAGTTTAATGTCATGCTGTAAGGACAAAATAACACACCATTTACGTCATGTTGGACGCATTGGGGTTTTTTTTCACAGTTTAACGTCATGTTTGACGAAAGAGCGAATAGTTTAAGGTCATATGCATGGACCGTGGATGGTGCAGTTTAATGTCTTGCTAGACGGTGGTGTTGTTTTAAGGCCATACAGGACTTTTGATGATTTTGTAGTTTAACGTCTTTCCGGACATAAGAGACTTTTATACAGTTTAGTGTCATGTAGGTAGGACGCCACAGTTTAACGTCTTGCTGGATGTAAGGTACTTTTATACAGTTTAGCGTCATGTAGTTAGGACGTCACAGTTTAACGTCTTGCTGGACGTAAGGGACTTGAAAATAGTTTAGGGTCATATGCATGGACCGTTGATGATGCATTTTAAGGTCATACTGGACCTAGTTGCAGTCTAAGGTCATACTGGACCATTTAGGGAACTTTTTCACAGTTTAACGTCGTGTGGGACGAAGTTGCAGTTTAAGGTCATACAGGACCATTGCTGTATAGTTTAACGTCATATAGCAAGGACGAACTGGTGTTGTACAGTTTAGTGTCATGTTGCTGGGACATACTGGTGCTGCACAGTTTAGTGTCATGTTGCAGGGACATACTGGTGCTGCACAGTTTAGTGTCATGTTGCAGGGACATACTAGTGCTGCACAGTTTAGTGTCATGTTGCGGGGACATACTGGTGCTTCACAATTTAGTGTCATGTTGCGGGACATACTGGTGCTGCACAGTTTAGTGTCATGTTGCGGGGACAATGAAGTGAATACTTTGTAGTTTATACAAAATACTTCTTAAAAAATCTGGCATATGGATCTGTTAATTGAATCATATTAACAGAACCAAAGATTAACTCTTCGTCTGATGAAGATTTTGCATGATTAGCTTGTTTAGGCTGTGCCGTTTGGTGGGTCGGTGCCCGTGGTTTTGAAGTAGATGGCATAAAGTCTGCCAGAGTCAAAGACAATTTTGGCTTTGACACATACTCATCTTCTTCTGATTCTTTTTCCTTCTTTGAATCAAACCGTTTCTTTGAAGAATTTCCCTCTGACAAAGAGGGTTTTACCACAATATTCATGGCAGAAGACACAATTGGTTTTTTTAATTGTGTTCGCAAAATGACATGAGTCCGATTGATTGTCTTTCTGACCATCCAATCATCACACTTCTGTGCATTTCTTCTTTTGACTTCTTGCCATTCACCTTCCTCCTCTGGAACTGTAGCAGTAACACATGCTACCTGAGTCGAAGAACCTTTCAACTTGACTTGTCCCAAGTCGACCATCTTTTGAAGGAGGTCTTTAAAGACAAAACACTCTTGGATAGGATGCCCCAAAATTTGATGAAAGGGACAATAATTGGGACGGACTTCATCTCCTTCCTTGTTTGGCCTCTTTGGCACTGGTAATTGATCCAAATTATTTTCCAGAGCTGAAATAAAGTAACCAAGAACTTTCCCATTTTAGAAAGAGTATGTTTTACTCTTCAAATCCTCAAATTGTTTTCGTCGTTGATCTTTTTGATCAATTGGACGAAACGAACTTTGTTGTTGGCGTTCAGGAGGTGGATCCCTTCGAGAAGATTAATATTTTGAAGTAGAAATAGGTACAGGCGCTTGTTTAAGCATAACTATAGCAGTTTCTGATTTACCCAATCTCCTTCCTGAAGGTGATGTAATTACACGAGATTTAACCTTAGCCTGTATAAGGGAATCTTCAATCTTCTGAGCGATTGAAGTAAGGTCTCGAAACCCTCCTGCGTATTTCACAGGGATCAATGGCGTGCGTAATTCGTCACGCAAATTTTCCACACAGATTGGCAACAACTCTTCCTGAGGGAGTTCTAAACTCAGTGAATACGTTAATCCCTTCTAGCGAGCAATGAACTCAGAGACTCTTTCATTCTCCCTTTGCATGCAGTTTGTAAGATCGAAAACTGTCATTTTTGGAAAAGTTGAGTTGAACTGAAGAAGGAATTTTTGACGAAGATCCTCCCATCCGATGATTGACCGGGATTGCAAGCTTGTATACCAAACAAGAGCTGGTCCTTGCAAGGTTAGCACGAAGCATCTGAGTTTCACCGCTTCTTGCTGTTATGGAGTTCCCATCATATGATCACAATAAGACATGTAATGCGTCAAATGTTGTTCACGGTCACCTGATCCATTGAATGTAGGGAAAACAGGGCTTCCAAAACTAGATGGAGGAGAAATTGAATCTACCCATTCAGGGTAAACTTTCTTTTCTGGTTGAACATGTGCCTGTTTCCCTTCCATAGTTTCTAACTGAGCTGTTAATGACTCAATAATAGTTATTAACTTTTGAGAAACATCAGGTTGAATTTGGCTTGGGTAGGTGCAATGAATGGAGCATGGGTAGACGTGGTGGTTGGTGCTGCAACTGATGGGAGCACTACCAACCGTTGTTGCGCTTGACCAACGAGATTAGACCTCTGAGGGTGTACTGATAAAGGAGGATATTCTTGATCCATCTCAGTAACTGCAAAAAATTCCTTCGGCTGTCAGACTTCAGCATTCTTAAGAAGAAGACTACTCTGAAGTAGTTCTGCATTCAACCTTCTTAATTCTTTCATTTCTTCCTCTTGTTGTGAAAACCATTGCTCTAACGAGAGTGATTGACGTTCTCCAGAGGAAGGATATGTAACCTAATTCTTTCCCCTCCCTTTGCTGGATACTTTTTGGAGAGAAGGAAGTGGATTACCAAGGTTCTGAGTAATCCTTTGACTTTGTGTACACACACCTTCTTCATTTGTATCAGCACATACATTTTCTTGAGCAGGATGCTCTTCATCTGAGTCCCCTGAGTGAGTCTCCTCTGGTGGATTAGCAACAATGGCATTGATGACATTGATTGATGTATAATGCATCGCATCCCTTCTATCAACATTTCTGTGATATTGTCTTCTTTCATGTCTTTGATGAGACATTGGCTTTTGTTGATTTAATCTTTTAGGAACTTCTTGACGAGCTATAACTTGTAGGGAATCTCCTGATAATTTGGCTCTTCATTCCTCTTGGGGATTCTTCCCCAATCGAGAAAAGACTGATATTCTCTGAGAAGGGAATTGATGATTTGATAGAGTCCCCAGTCCCGAGAACTGGGGATGTTCCTGCTGCTTCTGATCAACTCCTTGAATCCCATTTGTTGACTCTAAGGGTTGTGTTAAAGGAGTCCCCAGTCTGAAAAGCTGGGGTGGCTCTTGACATGCTATGTCTGAGACCTTCTTAAAAGATCTCTTGATCTTGCGAATCTTAGTTTGGAAATTAGCTGGATGCATTAGCCTGTATCCACTTTTATCACCTGGTTTAACAGACCGTTGGATGATTTCCGAAACTTCTGTCATTTGATGATTTGTTTGCTCAATATGAGAGGCTTGTGAAATATTCTCGCCTGCTTGATGTAGGAGCAATTCAACAACTTTTTCTCTATATGCTTGATTTTGAGAGGAACTAGTTGAAGCCTGTTCTTGAGCAAGCTTTTGATTATGAACAAAGCCCATTGACTGTGGCCGTCCATGGGAAATAACATTGCATGAGACCATTTTCGGTGGGCTTTGCTGACTGGAAAGCACTGTGAAATGTAGTGCTCCGTGAACACCCCATCCTTTGATATGAACACCAGATGGAGCATTGGTAATTAACTGACGCAATTTTCTTAGTGCGCCAAGGCATGAACATTGAAGGGTTCTCTATTTCTTTTCAGCCTTCAGATACCGAGAGAATGATAGAGATGCCAAATCAATCTGACGTTGTAGCCCTTCTATTATCTTAAGATGATTTTCATATTCATCATAAGATAATACCTTCTTCTTCAATTGAAAACGAGTTTTCCATATGTTGAGATGAATATCATGGACTCCATCTTCCGTCAACATCTTTGGAATATCATACTGGGAGTCAGCCAAAGGCCAAAACATGACTGGTACCTCACTTTTCGTCAGTTTTTTCCTTATGTTCAGCATTTCCTCTTTATCATTAAATGAATATTCTTCTACCTGTTTTGACCAGAGCTGGTGTTTCCTTGTTGCTTCATCGGATTCAACAATATTGGTAGAGAGATCATTGATCAAACTAGAAGATGCATGACTTAGGGGTGGTTCGGAGAATGACCTACACCCTGGGCTATCTTCTGATTGAGAAAGTATTTCACTTGCTAGTGATAAAGCATCAGACATGAATGGTTTCGCATGTGCAAGTGCCTCAAGATACGAGGGCTTTCTCAGAACTACATTTTCCACTGGAGTATTTTCCAGGCAATGTGAATCACTACTACGGAGAGGACTTTCGCAGCGAAATTCATCATCATGGGGAGGACCACCATAATGGGTTACAGCAAAAGATGAGATCTCTTTCTCATTGGTCTTCTGACCACACAGAGGGTTCCTGTGGCTCTCATCTGAAGAAGAATCTTCAAGATTGACCGAATTTTCATGAAGCAAGCCTTCATGAGGATGTGTCTGTTGAAGAATTTCGGAATTAATGTTCCCTTTATTGGGAACTGAGGGAGTAGAATATTGAATTCCAACAGATAAATGTCTGAGGGCTTCAAGAACTCCAGCATCGAGCAAGGCCTTATTACAGATTGGCCTTTGATCTCCTGACTGTGCTGGGCAGAGATTTTTCATAGATGCCTTCTTACTCACTTTGGAAACCACTTGTTGACGAAAGTGGTTACTCTGAGCAGGTGTATGTGCCTGATCAGGAAAGATGGACAGGTTAGGCTGACGATCTCCACTCAAATCTGGTGTATGTGCCTGACTTGGTTGTCCGTATGATATGGGGGAGTATGACCCAAAACCCTCTTGGACTGGAACAGATGTGTGTGTCTCTTCCGGAGAGAATCGTTGATGTGTTACTCCACTTCTAGGGATAGATTTTTGTGTCTTTCCTTAAGATGATGCTAAAGCTATTATGATATCCTGGCAAGCATCCAGAATATGAGCAGGAATTTTCTTCTGCTCTTTCACCATTGAAAAAATATGCTTGGTGACTTCAGCCACTGGAACGGGGATATACGTCCATTCTGGGCTTGGATTAGGTGTATGTACCTACTCTTGTCCTCCTTTTCTTGTCAGTGAATCCTAACTGTACTCATGTGTGGAGGCAGAGAGTTGAGTCTGCCTCCTGTTTGTCATCGGAGCTTTCCGACTGACTTCTCCGTGTGCTACCAAGCAAGACTGTTGGTAGGCTTGATTAGTACTAGCAGGTGTATGTACCTGCAAATTACAATTCGCCAAACGCAGTTGACGAGATCCATCATATGTAGTCAGGCGAGCCTGCTGACTAACTGATGATGTATAAGCAGGTGTATGTTACTGCCTGTAGTACTCCGCCAGAATTGCCTGGCGGGATTGGCGTGATGCTGCCAGACGAGTCTACTGGACAGCGGAATTAAAATGGACAGGTGTGTGTGGCTGCTCGTTGTTCACCACCAAGTTAGGTTGGTGGACTTCTCCGGATATGGCAGGGATGAAAACCTGCCCATTGTTAACCGGATTCCGTGTCTGGCGGTTCGTCTTGCCTACTCGGGTTCGAGGAACCTGAGCTGAATGCCTGGAGTCGGTACCCTCATCATGTTAAGGGCGCACTGCCGCACGAGTCTGGCGGCGATTGTTGATGGGAGCCCTCGGTAAGGACTCCTATTTTTTTGAATTAAGGCCCTGAGGGACCTGCTCATTCAATTCCTCAGAGTAAGGGAGCGAATGGAAATTGCGTTCCGGGGATAACGACCTGAAACGGTTGGAGACGGTAGTCAGCACCGCCTGCCTCTTGATAACTGGTCGTCGTTGGTCGGATGACCTGTGTGAGTTTTTCACTTGGAGGGCCTGTCGGGCAGCCTCCAAAGTTGGGATGGTACCATGTTGACGGTACTCCTTAACCAGCGCATTTGATACCCAGCGTTGAAGACGCTGAGTAGGTGATGTCATCCTCAGAGCGGATGACGATCCAGTAGGAATAGCAGCAGTGGTATTTGCAGCAGCAGTATTCACATATGTGAATTTGAGAGCATCCATTATGGAAATACATAAGATCTTGGAAAAGAGTGCCTGTTTGATATAACAGACGTAATCAAGATAAAATTCAGCCACTTTATCCTTTGGATGAGCACACATGTCAATGATTGTTTTTGTTAGCCCTCTTATTGAGTTTTAAATAGGGGCTTAACAAATAGGTAAAACATCATTTTAACTTGGTTAAGGATTCATGTTGGGTTCACCATTTTTTGTTTCCCTTAGAATTCGGGGATGACCTCCTAGATGGGAGATTCAAATGTTCTGATTGGTTTCTAACGGGTTTGTTCATAGAACCGGAAACATCCAATGATTCCACATCGATTTGGACATACATTCCAAAGGTAGGTGCTCATTAGCTTGTGGACTGATGAGGCTTTGCAATTTTCATTGGTCGAGAGGATGGGAGGTCGGACTCATCACACCTTTTTGAGGAGAATTATTGTCTATTCCGGGACTCTCTTTATAGATTTAAGTTATGTTCGTGAATCCTTATTACATTACCAAGTATAAAATGAGCTTTTCCTTCAGTTTTGACAATCAATGGTTAAATATGTAAGAAATTTAGAGAATCTTTTATATGTATTCGAGGTTCTTCATCAATAGAGAATCATCTATATCTATTTAGAGATTCTTGGTCAATGGTAACCTTCAAAACATTCATATAAAAGTCTCATGGTCATTATGATGACCAGGCTGGTTTTAAGGCCACTCAGTGGGGCAGTTGAAGTTTATTGTCATTCAAAAGGACATGAATTATTTCAAAGTTGGGATTGAACCCATAGATGGGCTACCTACGTATCCTTTGTTTTGGAAAAGGAATCAGAACCCACATAGTTCGAATGGAAGAGTATGATGTTTATGATTGATGGCTCAAAGCAGGATGTCATAATTACTTTTACCCTCTAAGCTCACGTGAGTCATGCTCGGTGTGAGAAACAAGAGGTATTGGTAAAAAAAAGACAATTGAGCCATGAAAGATATAATCATAAGAAATGGTTTGGGGCTTATGTATGTATGACTGCCCAGAGGATTTACTTTAGGGAGAAAATCCAGGAACATGGTCCATAAAGGTATATGTGCTTCATGGAGATTTGAATACTCTAACTAGGGACTTATTCCTAAAAAGGAAACCCAAATTAGGAGAGGATTGATAACTGGGTTTTACTCATGAGAAGGAATCCCAGATCAAACGTAAATTAGGACTGGTTAAAGAGAATTTAAGGGACTTGGGTCTTATTCCTGAAAAAGGAAGCCCAAGATTTAGGACCGGGACTTATTCCTGAAAAGGAGACCCATGTTAGGGGACTTGGGGCTTACTCTTGAGAAGGAAGCCCAAAATTATGACTGGGACTTATTCTTAAAAAGGAGACCCAGGTTAAGGATTAAGGTTTGGGGCTTACTCCTGAAAAGGATGCCCAAATTAGAGGACTTATGACTGGGGATTATTCCAGAAAAGGAAACCCAGGTTAAGGATTCTCTCATCTTAAAGGATGGGGTTGAATGAATGAAATCCACATATTTAGTGACATAAGGATATTCAAATCACTAGGTTTTGAGAGATATTCCACCGAATTCCTTTCAGATAAGGTAGTCAAATCAAGAAATCATGCCATAAATGGCTTTGAAGAGTGTCTTGAAGACTAAATCTTGAAAAGGAAAGGTGTAATGGCTTAAGAGGGGTGAAATGGGCAAGAAAGGAACCCAAAAAGTAAGGAACACACAAGTCTTGGAAGGCGTGCAGGTACTGCGGCGACACACAAGTATTGGTCCCACAGGTATACCTGTGCGATCTGTGGTGTACTTGCGCGATGGTCAACCAGCATTGAAATACTTGAGCAACTCTTTATTAAAGACTTTAGAATTCTCTTTAGGTTCTTCCAGAAAAGGGACGCACAAGTTCTATCGAAGGAAAAAGGCGGCGTGCAAGTGGGACCACTTCCCTTAAAGGCTGGCCACTCAGGCGCGCAAGTTTTGATGAGTTTCAACACTTAGGCCTTCCTCCCTCTCTTTAGATCTTCCGTTCTAGGTAAGAAATTAACTTAGAAGTGTTCCAGAAGCTTTGAGAAGAGACTTGGGTGTCGGGAGCATCAATCCGAGTTTCTGGAAAAAGATACTCCTGAATGGGGGGCCCACAGGGTCTATTTATAGGTAGGAGAAGACCCCGGGCGGTTACCGGGCAGTTATCACTTTAGGTCGCGCAAGTCACTTGCACGACCATAAGGCGTCGCGCAAGTGGACTTGCAAGACCACTAGGCGGCGCGCATGTGTACTTGCGCGACCATGAGGGAACCTGCGCGACCTATGGGCAATGTTCTCCTTGTTCACCCCTTTGTCGATTTTTGATGTTTCTTCAAAGGATGAATCACTTTGGACTAAGGTATTTCCTTTTTTTCAGTCGTTAGACTCTGTGACGGAAAGGAGAATCAACAACTCTACAATTTTTTTATCATATTTTTCTCACCATATTTATTTCATGGAGAGGGGGATTATAAGAATCACTACTTCTATATCAAGGCTACATTAGATGGTTGAAAATCCATGTACCCTGGTATAAGTCAGTGGAAGATGTTTCTGAATAATTTGACAACATGTCATACTCTTCATCTAGTCAAGATTCATGTCATTAGTGATTTCCTCATTTCATCATGTGACAAACAATGAAAACATGATCTTTCCGTCATTACCGGCCTCCTTGAACCCAACACATGTCCATGTGCACATGAATGACAATGGGTACATGTCCATGGGTTTGAGCGGCATATCAAAATATATATTATAGAAACTCATGATGATCAAGACAAATATTTTCACGAAATTGTACATGATCGAACCAAATTATACATGGGCCTTCACGTGATCGGGAAAACATTTCCACGGGCCTTCACGAGAGTAGGCTGACAAGTACAGGGGCCTTCATGTGATCAGGAAAACATGTCCATGGGCCTTCGTGTAAAAACATGGCCCTGTTGAAAATACAAAAACCTCGCCATAACATGTAAATTTGGTCCTACCCCTCTATGTATCACCAGATGCCCTGCAGACATGTGTTCCTCTCCCTGGGGCCCACCCATATTCCTGAATGAGTCATTTGACAAATGAAAATCCCCACAAAGCTATATATTTTATTTCCATTTCTCATTGTTCGTAGTCACACAAAACCTATGAAACATTATAAGAGGTCACCCATTTGGATCCCTACTCCAGGACAAGAATGAATAACTATGGAGTTATAAAAAGGTGGGAACCTAAAAAGAAGAGTTCACCATATTTACATGATTAATATAATTTATTCATTTTACCCTTTAATGTTATGGGGTGCTACATTAACCCCTCCTTGAAAACAACATACTAATTGATAACTCTCTATCTCAACCTAGGTAGTTCCACTACAATTAAGGATGGGTACCTACTCTGATGCTAATGTAACAACTGGGACCTGGTAATAACACATACACTCATATTTAACACGTTCATTAGGCCCTGGCTATCCAGGTACCACTAGTATCCCCACAGACTCACACTCATCTTTCTAGGGCACCACCACATTCTATAATGGGTCATCTAACCAATGATTGTCCCCACATGACATCACATGTTCATTACAGTGTTCATTGTATTCAGTTTCACACACCCTATGAAACATTATAGGAGGTCACCCATCCTAATCCGTACTTTAGGACATGTACATATAACAATGGAGTTCTAATCAGGTAGTCTCCCAAAAATAAAGGTGAAATTTTTTTACATGAGTTATATCATATAGTCATTTTACAATTTATCATTATGGGGTGTTAAACATCATGTGATCATAATATCATGTCCAAGGGCCTTCACATGATCTAGAAGAAAAATCCATTTACCATCTCATGATTGGGACAACATGTCCAAGAGCCTTCTTTTTATCAGGACATCTACTCCAGGTTCCTTTCACTAATAAACAAAAAATTTCATTATGTCCAAGGGATTTTGCATGATAAATAAACTGATCATGTTTACCACGTAATCCATTCAAAAAATATAAATATCTTCTATTTTTAAATGATCCATTCATTTACATATTTCATTGGATAAATCCCATTGTAAGATCAAAGAGTATTACAATGGATTCATTCTTGGTTTAATTATTGTTTATAACAAAAAATTTCATATTTTCAAACTTATTTTTTATCAAATATCAGTTATATAGTATTTTTAAACTGTATAGTTTTTAAAACATATATTCACATATTATAAATATCAATTTTTAGAAAATTTTAGATTATTTAAAACATTTTTACACAATTTCATAGTGGAGAATGTAACATATAAAAACATCTGAAGTAATATTTTACAAAGTTTCAAAGAAAAACATACATAACATTAAAATAGAATGATATATACATTAACCATTAGAATTAAGGATTTTTATAAATAAAAAATTAGGAATTCATACATTTAACCAAACTATAATTTTTTCAATTAATGAAAGGAAAACCTATATTATAAGATTAGAAGAACATTGTTTCCAAATCCATGGGAACACTCGATCAATAGGATTAGATAAACCTCCATCTTCATGTCCCTATAATCCCTCGATCAAACTCGATCAGACATAAAATTACAAAAAAACATTTTTTAAGTTATTAAAAAATATTCCTCTAGTGGAAAAAATAGGAAACTCTCTCTCAAAAGGTTATAATAAATCTCTCAAAAAGTATCAAGATGTCAGAAATTCTTTATAGAAACTCTTGATATTCAAGGATTCCAAATCCTCCTTCCCCTTGGTAACTTCTCCTACTTATAATAAAATATCCAATGGTAATATTACAAGATATGATATTTCGATGAAATGATCTAAAAATACTCATTCTTAATAGTTTAACATGTTTTTTGATGATTTTAATATTATACAACCTCAAGGTGTAACATGTTTTCAGCTAGTGGATTTATGTTTTTTTTTCGAAAAAATTGTATATCTACAAGACTATTATTCTACAGAAAGTCTATCTGGAAAACATGTATAATTATGTATAGAAAGTTTCTCTATAAAATAATTAATTAAACTTCATTAATTTTGACTGAGTTTTATTTAATGATTGGAACTTTTGTAAATCATCATATGGTAATATGTGACTATCTATCTCAAATTTTTATCAAGTTATTCAGAATACATAGTTTATTAAAATACATTCAAATATTCCATCTGATCAATTGGTATTCCTCATTCCTAAAAAACTGATTTTGTATAAAAACATTCCTTAAACAACATATGTATAATAGTTAGTAAATAACATACATTAAGGAAATGTATTTTTATTTTGAAAATATCATTACAATGTTTTGAAAGAAATATAAACACAAAAATTAATACCTTTTTGAAAAGTATAAATCACGATTTTTAAAAGAAAACATAACAATGATAAAAACTTACTACCCTTTTACAATTTTACATTATGTTTCTTTTCAGCCACTTTTTTTCTATCTCCTTGATGTCACCACCTTTTTTATAGAATTTGGAGAATCCAATGGTTTTTTTTACAAATTTCTATAATAATAACATAAAAACGTAGTTAAAAATTATCCACATTTAAAAAAATGGTTTTATAGACATTAAAATGTTTACTTGAAATGTTTGGGAATTAATTTTATACATGAATAAAATTTACATGAAATTATATATTCATTCAATAATAATGGAATGATATAACCAATAAAATTGGAAACATCCATACAAACAATTTATGGAAAATCCACTCAATATCATATACATTTATTAAAAAATTAATTTATGTTATTATAGAAACAATTTTACAAGATTTTAGAGAAAAAAATAATCATTTCATCAAAAGATATTTTATAACAATATTCATCTTTTTTACATCCATTTAATATTGCTCATATTGTTCTAAAAATGGTTATAACCAGATGATATCATATTTGAGAACATGGATATTTTTAATTTCATCCATAAAAATTATGAACTAATACCATAAATCTTTTACTTTTTCGTCATTTAGGTTGAGACACATAAATTAAATGAAACTGAATTTTTTAGTCAGTCAACTTCTTCATCAAATGTTCATAATTTAGAAAATACAGCTTGATCAACCTCATATAAGGTAGCAACGTTTTTAAAATGTTAAAATTTTTCTTTTAAAACATAAAAACTTATTTGAAATCTTTTAAAACACAAAATGATGAATAATTACAAAAAAACAAGACTATCAATATCTATTATGGATTCATAAAAATCACCATACATACTTCTTATTTCCTTATGAGATTTTTTTGGTCAGCCATGAACTTTCTAAATTATATAATCATAAACATTGATATAATTTTCATATATTATCATCTATATAATTATTTCATTCAACATTATTCATTCAAACTGAACTATTCTTATGAAATCTTTAAATTTATATTTTTCTCAAATAACTAAATTAGCAAGATTTGTCACTAAATTAGAAATATCCCAAAAATAAAACACACATTTAATATACTAACAACATACATGTGTCTCGATAATAACATCGATGGTATCATAAAATATTTGATTGAACTCATTTCTATATTTGTGTTTTACCTTTATTGTATTCAGAATATTGAATGTAGGAGAAATCATGAAATCAGATAAACAAATTGGACGTTGATATCATGGAGACCTAGAAGATTCATCTCTCCTTGAATCTTACTGATTACTATAATCATAAGAATATTCCACCACTTCACTTTCATATGCCTCACTAGAATTATCACCTTCACTACCACCATGACCATTAACACTGCCATTACTTAAATAAACATCATCATCATCATCAGCATCATGAATGTTAGACTGATGATTGTTTATAATTTTCTCACTAAAATGATTAATTTCAATAAAGGCTTTGGCTTTAAGAACATTTAATGAATAAAACATCACAGAAATCATAGATAAATAAACTAATTGTGATGTTGATAATTGATAAATGTTAATTTTTTATTTTATATGTTTATTTTTTTTTCAAATTTAATATATTGTTCCCTGGAAATGCTTTTATCAAAGTAAATGCAGATCCTTCATTATATGTAAGAGCTTCATTATGAGAAATTACCACAATAACTATGTTAAATTTAATCACCAAAAAAGGATGAAGTGATAATGATGTATGGTGAACTTATATAATTTCATAGTGATATCCATCCATAAATTCATATATATGAGAATTAAATATCATAACATCCTCTATGCTTTCTTGGATAGTATTTTTTTTCATAATTAAATTTTTAGAAATCTTTTCATATCTTTATATCTCATCACTCCTAATCTTCTGTTCTTATTCCTATATTTTCTGATAAATATTATCCTTCAATTCCAAAAAATATTATTTATCCTACCCAAAAGATAGATTTACATGGATTTAATCCTATTTTAATTTCACAAATTCCATAAACGATTCATCTAACATCTATTTTGGTTTCCTTTCTCACATGGGAGGATGTTTATGAACTTCCATCATCTTTATAAACATATCTTTATGTACTTTTAACATTTATTCTGATTTATCATTGCTTGAATTTTGAATAAACATCTCCATGAGAATATTCATAAATTAACATCATATTTGAAATCATAACATCACTAATAAATGAAATTTATTCACAAGTTTTAGTTTCAACATTCTTCATCATCAGTAAAATAATATGTTTAACCATAAAAATAATGATAAATAATGGATAATGAAGAATTTTTTTCAATGAAGCTTCCTTCTATGAGTCAATCATATTAAAAAAATGTTTCACCAAATTAAATTTCCTCATATTACAGAACAAATACTGCTCATGTATATATATATTTTAGAAATATCCTAATCACATTACTTAGGGATCATAAAACTGTGTCTCCAAATAGATACAATTTGGTTTTATGGATTGAGTTAAAATACCTTCTGAGCTTTTTAATTGAAAAAAATAAGGAATATTATGAATTTTCATTCGCAAAAGTACTTAAATTATTAGGAAACTTTTATGTAACAAAATTTTATTAACCAACTAGTGTGAATTTTTAATATCTCACCTACATTAATGGTATTAAACTTGTACTTGTATCCAAACAACTCAACAGTTACAAATTTCAATCCATCTTCTTGGGAAAATTTATCATATGAATAAAAATTCTTTACAAACACCTGATAGTGAAATTCAAACTCATCCTTAAAAAAATACTCTCATACTTGTAAAATAATAACACTCTTTAGCATTGAATCAAAATTATAAAACCATAAATTCTTACTCAACCTTTCTTTTATGGGAACATTGATAGAAATATCACTTAATGAAGCAATGTGTTTGAAAATAGAATCAGAAGAATCAACATTGATTGGATAAAATAACATTAGAGATCTATGATCTAGTAGTAGATAGAAGAGGAAAGGTAATAGGGATAACCCCTCTTATATATATATATATATATATTCTAGAGTTAAATGATCATGCTTCCCCATATCAAATGGTTGATATCAAACCATTTTTTTGATAAACGGCTCACAGAACATGATATAAATATTTTTAAACATACTTTTTTAGGTTATATATATATATATGTTTTATTAGTCTAATATTATTTATGAAAAAACTATCCATTTTGGAAACCGTTAAATGGAATAAAAATATCATAAAATCTATAAAACAAATATAGGTAGAAATAGAATACTCAAAAATTAAGCTTCCAGGGATAAATTTTTATTCATTATATCAAAATATAATTTGGTAATATGAACTTAATGGAAAGGAAAAAAAATTAAAAAATATATAAAATTTTACAAAAAAAGTAACTAAATATATTGTAACGACAATATAATTTTTTTGAAAATTTGGAACAAAAATATGAAA
Organism: Viscum album; assembly: GCA_963277665.1. Classification (NCBI taxonomy): domain Eukaryota; kingdom Viridiplantae; phylum Streptophyta; class Magnoliopsida; order Santalales; family Viscaceae; genus Viscum; species Viscum album. The sequence continues at coordinate 562,804,226 of OY728153.1, read as the reverse complement.
CACAAAATTATAATGAATCATTTTGTAATGAAATTTTTTGCAATGAATAAATTTGCAACAAAAAATTTAAAAAACATAATTTGTTAAAAATATTGGTAATTAAAAAATGTTAAAAAAAATTAAATAAAATTTTTTAATGAGATAAATTTTAATGAAATGTTTTTATTAATAAATTACTCATGGAAAATTTGTAATTGAAAATTTGTAATTATTTTTTTAACAAATTTTTATTTAATAAAAAAAATACAATGATTAATTCATAATGAATTTTTTATAGAAAAATATTATAAAGAAATATTTGAAATGAAATGTTGTAAACTAATTTAGTTTTAAATTTTTTTTAGAAAATTGTTTCGAAAAATTTTCCTTCCCAAATTTTGTGTAGAGTGATTCTTTAAGATAATTTTTGTTGAAGATATTAAATATTTGAACCACATAAATTTTATAACCCCCATTTTTAAGTATTTTCATACTATAAGAATATTGATAAAATAATAAGTATATATAAATGTTAATTTTTATTTTCCATTCCAATATTTTGATTAATGCACTCAAATTTATCAAAATTATGGGGCTTTTAAACAATATCACAAAGTATTCATTCATTTTGGTGGATTGTAAAATGATAAATTCTATTAGTGTGTGATCCTGATAGTAATGGTCTATAATATATATTTTAGAAGATAATGGGTGATGTTTTTTATTTTTAATTAATTTTATGGAACATGTGTTATCATAAAAAATTTGGGATTTACTAAAAATCAGCTCAAATTCAGTTAGCATGTGTTAAATCCACAATACACGATCACGTAAACATCCAGCTTTCACATAGTCTACTTCAATAGTTGAATGTGAAATAGAATATTGTTCCTTGAAAGACCATGAAACATAAGCATTTCATAACTAATAACATGTTTCAGATATACGTTTTTATCCATTTTACATCCAACAATGTTAACATCTCAAAAAATATTATGTTTAAATTCATTTCCAGATGAATAATATAATCGCAGATCTATAGATTAGTTACGTGAAAAAATAATTTATTATCCTTAGGATGGGAGTATTTATGATTATCTTGGTATCTTGCACACAAAAATATAGAAACTATCATATTTTCATGACTATATATATATGATAATGTAAACTAAACATCATTCATCTAAAAATATTCGGATCAAATGTTTCCCTAAGTTCATCAAGATCTAAATTATTTTCCGTTTTTATAGTTGTACTTATACTATTTGTTTTGGCATATCAAAATTTATTAAGATGAAATTTTTTATGCTTATATTAATATATAAAAGTTCCATTTGGATTTTTTTTTAAATTTGAAAACCAAGAATGAAATATCTGCCATCATTACCATATCAAACACACATCTTGAATGATTTAAAAAAGAACATGTAAGATATTGTGTACATGATCCAAATATAATTTAACTGAATTAAATTTTAAAAGTGATATTTATTTTAAAAACCTTATTATTAAAAAGTTAGGGAATCACAGCCCCCTTAAAAAATAGTTTTATAAGAAAAATCAATTTAATATATCATACTACGATATATGAGTTAGTTTATATCCATATAGTTCCTTAGTTTGTCTAAATACAAGATACATAATTGTTTTTCCAAACCATGGGGTTTTTCAACATTAACAACCTCTTGAACATGTCCATTTATTAAATCACTTTTCTCATCCACTTGAAAAAAATTAAAAATTAGAAATGTTGTATAAGATATAAGTATACAGATAGCTTCAAGTTGAGAAAATGGAGAATAAGATTTTTTATATTCTATTAATTCTTTTATATTATAACCCTTTTAAGGAAGTATATTTTTATTTCTAACTATGACTCCATTTTTATCAATGTTATTTCAAAAATCACAGTTTACACCAATAATAGATGATCCTTTAGTTTGTTAAACAAAAGTCTATACCTGATTATTTTCAAATTCATTGAGTCCATATTACATATATTTTATCCAATATTCAAATTCTAACGCTTCATCTAGAATCTTTAGATATAATTGATATTAAAATGTGAAATTATATACATTATTTCTTAAGGAATTTCTAGTCTTCCTGGATAATATACCACAACAATGATATTATCATATGGATAAATCAAAAGTATTTTCTAATTCCTTGTATTATTAAAATAATATTCTTCAATAACATGATGAATTTATTATTATTTTATAACATGTTAAAATGTTTTTTCATCTATTCTCCCATAAGATGAACAATCTAACATGGATTGAAAATCAATTTTTCAATAAACATCTATAGATGTGGGTTGAGGTTTTCAAAAAAAGGATTAGTTTCCTTGAATTTCAAATGTATTGATTTGACAATTGTAATTGTATTTTTTTTAAAAAAAATATAAAAATAAATAGATTTATAATAACCTGAAAATATACCTTCACCAGGTTTTAAAAAAAATTATGTAAGTTTTGTAACATCTTGGGTTTTTGGAGTTAGTAAAAATATTCAACACAATTGATTTTTTTAAGTTTTTTGGTTGTAAAAACTTATTGTTAATTTTATTTACCTAACTAAAAAATTTACTTTTAAAAATGGAAAATTTTAATATGGGTTTTAATGCACTACAATTTACTCATGGATTAGGGAATTATTCAGTTGTGTCATAGGTCAAAAACCCTGCTTTTATAATTGTGTAAAATTACTTGCAAGGATGGGAAAAATAGGCTGGCCTCTATTGAGAAACCATGTATCCCTATAGGTGCAGTAGACACAGTCGGGAAAACCATGCAGAAGGGGGTGCATGTTCGTGTGAAAACTATGTAGCTTTTATATGAGGTAATTCATATTGTTATCGCATAATTTGGAAACCGATGTGGAATAATTATGCAAGGTTTGGTATCTATATAGTGGGTGTTTCATGGATAACACACTGTAATCCCAATTTTACCAAATAACCATGCACCACATTAAAATTAAGATATTTTGAATCTGACCCTCCGTTTATTTATCCTATCTCCACCATTTTTCTTCCCCACCTATGTTCATAGTAGGTTCTCCTTACCCATTTTCTTATATCATTAAGAGTATATCTACACTCTCCTTTCGAGCTCTATTTTTCAAGTCATCAAGTGAATTGGATTTTTATTAGTAAGGCTTCAGTCCAATTGCTTCATTCCTACTTTTCTCATTCCATAGAGTGAACAAAATCTGTGTGATACATTTTACCCTATTTTTATAGTGTCCATCTAAAATGTGGATTTCTCCCAAATCGGATCGAGTTATAGGACTATATAAGGTGATAAATCATCTACCAATTTGAGGTTGGTGGTTCCAAGATTTCTCTTTGATTTTTCACAAGTTTTGGGGGTTCATTCTTGATCATTTCATTGGTTTGTTCGAGAGTGGCCTAATAATAAGTTATTGTTATCCTTGAAATTGATTTCATGAACACACAAGATTCTTGTGGGCATGATAATCCAATACTACATATGGTTTAAGTCTGGTGAGAGGTTTTAGATCATGGGAAGATTATGTATTGTGTGTTTATTCATTTAAATTGATTTTTTTTCTTGGGATGGTCCCATGGGAATTTAAAAGGATTGGATAGAGTATTGAGATAGTGTTGACTATATGGATGATGTGACATGGTTTTTTAGGCTGGGAGAGGCCTAAATACTATCAGTTATGTCAATCAAAGGTTGGGAAACATGGTCCTCAGATTGGGATGATTCTTGTTGTTTGGATACAAACATGGATTATTTGATATTGGATGGTGTTGACCACTGAGATGATAGAAATGGTTATAAGGGAATGAGGTTCTAGGATGACGTGTCTTAGGTACTTTTTTGGGAAATTTTTATCAATGTTATTGGTTTATACACCATTTATGGCCATTTTCACAAACATATGACCCAAATGATGATGTGGTATATACTAATTGTACAGATAGAGGCCTCCATTAGATGTGGATAAAGATGGTGTTGACCATAAAAAAGGATAGATGTGATTTTCAGAGAAATACATGTGGATTGAGAGGATCCATAATTTGATGGTGTTGATAGAATCATATAGTGATGAGGCTCACCATATCATCGAGATATTTTTCCCTTGAATATTTGGGAGGAATACATTTTCTTTTTTTCATGTTGTTGTTTATTTAGTAAACTATGTCTATTATATAGAGGATATACATCATTATTTCTTATGATGTCAGATGTCGAGATGATGATGATTGTTTTTTAGATAAGGACTATGTGACTAGGTATAATATTGGTCATTCTGTTGGAACATCATTTTTTTATGACACGAGGTGTCATTTGGAATTCATTTTCATGTCATAATATTAGAGGTGGAACCTAAGGGTTCACATGGGTTGATTTTTTATATAGGATGACTTGAGATTTATGCTAAGGATCATCTCCACTACAATTTTATTGATGAAAACGAAAGAAGATGATTTGTTTATTATAAATTTTTATCATAAGGGAAGAAGATTGTTAATGTGGTGATCTTATACTACTATATTTATTTTAGTATACACATTCTTACTCATAGTTGTAATTTAGGCACACATTGTTGGTTTCCTATTGAGATTTATTCTCACATCCTACATAGGACCCTCAGTATACATGTAAGATTAATGAATTTGTGATAAGGTAAGGGTTTGAGCACTAGAGTCGGACCTTAGTGATCATGTCGAATATTTAAAATGGGATGGATTGGATGGGTCAATGGTAGTTATTATATCATGTGATGTTTTCTTTAGTGTATTTATTTTGTATCATCATTCTTATATATGTATTTATTAAGGACACACATGTGCTACCATTTGTTTTTTATTATCTTGTATAACCTTTCTTGTATGGGTGACTAGATTTGAATGGTTAATATTAATACAAATTTTATCATGTGATGTTTTATTATGAAATTGGTATGTCTGATCATTTTTATTATTATTGTTGCATCCTATTATGATTCCCTAATGGTGGGTTAGTGATCTAGTGTTTAGTTGTCTTTCCTTCCAATGTGTTAAATTTATCAACAGAACAATATTATTATCAGCTCTAGAGGGTATATTCTCCCCACTATAATTTCATTACACTATCACAGCTAGTCAGAATCCGTTAATGTATGAGGAGGTGTTCCTAAGGCCAAGTGGACCTCTAGCCTATAACACTATCTGTTTGGATGAATGGGTCATGGCGTTTTAAAAGGTATATGAGGAGTTTTTTCCATCATTTAGGTCTTACTATATTGCGATATGGTAGGATAGAGAAAATTATATTTTATGAACTGGGTTTAGGACTCATATTTGGGTTCTAGTAGCCCCAGTCATGGGGTACAAACCAATTTTCAAGGGGTGGGGAATTCATGTATTGTATTACACTTTATTTTGGTTCATATGATTTCAAAAACAATGGGTGACCATTGATGTGGTTATTATCTGTTATGTTTTGTTACAATTGTTCTAGTATGGGAAAAGAGGATTTTATTCCCCTATCCTTATATGGAAATGGATGTATAACTATTCTCTATTGATAGGAATGTAGAATGATTTAAATATGTGTGTTTTCCTATGATAAATATGATATCAATTCAATTGGTAAATTTTATAACACTAAGAGGGGTAGGGTTGGTTAATGTGTCATAAATGTAATCTATGTAGGGTTTTCCTACCCAGACTTTCTTTGGTTGTATTCTAATCAGCCAGCCTAGGTATCAGTTTCCAATTAAATTCTCATCCGATGTGATGTGATATATATATATATATATATATATTTGTGTGTGTGTATGGTCATAGATCTTCAAGGGGTAGGAAAGGATAATCACAAGGGGTGAGCTGTTTAAAATGTCATCAGTGATGCTAAAAACCATTTTCCTAATGTTTTTATTTTGTGGAATCATACTCAGCTACCTCATACTGGTATGGGACAGCTGGCCCAGTTATGGAAAGGCAATTTCCCATAAGTCTGAATATATATATGTGATAGATGGATTTGATATAGTCGGGTAAGGGCCCTTGAAGGTGGATGTTTTTTAAATAACCAAGATTGACATATAAAGACATTACAGTTGTTTTGAGGAATACTTAATACATGTGTTTGAACTATTCTTATGAAATCTATAAATTCATATATTTTTTTCAAATAACTAAATTATAAAGATTTGTCACTGAATTAGAAATATCCAAAAACTAAAACACACATTTAACATACTAATAACATACATGTGTCTCAATAATAACATCGATGGTATCATAAAATATTTGAATGAAATCATTGCTACATTTGAGTTTTACCTTTATTTTATTCAAAATATTGAATGTAGAAGAAATCATGGAATCAGATAAAAAAATTGGACGTTGACACCATGGAGGCCTAGAAGATTCATCTCTCTTTGAATTTTACTGATTACTATTATTATAAGAATATTCCACCACTTCAATTTCATATGCCTCACTTGAATTATCACATTCACTACCACTATAATCATTAACACCGCCATTACCTAAATAAAAATCATCATCATCACCAGTATCATGAATATTGGAAAGATGATTGTTTATAAATTTCTCACTATAATATTCAATTTAATCAGATGATTCGGTTTTAGGAACATTTAATGAAAAACTCTTCACAGAAATCATAGATAAATAAACTAATTTTGATGTTGATAATTAATAAATATTTATTTTTTCTTTTATTTATTGAAAAAAATTTATTTCAAAATTTATATATTCTTCCATGGAAATGTTTTTATCAATGTATATGCTGATCGTTTATTATATGTAAGAGCGTCATCATGAGAAATGACCACAAAAACTATGTTAAATTTAATCACCACAAAAGGATAAATTTATAATGTTGTATAGTGAACTTATGAAATTTTATAGTGATGTACATCCATAAATTCATATATATGAGATTTGAATATCATAACATCCTCTACCCTTTCTTGGATAATATTTTTTTTCTTAATAAAATTTCTAAAAATATTTTCATATCTTTATTTCTCATCTCTCCTAATATGCAGTTATTCTTCCTATATTTTCTGATAGATCATAACCTTAAATTCCAAAAAATCTTATTTAACCTACCAAAAATATGGATTTACATGGTTCTAATCCTATTTCATTTTCACAAATTCCATAAAAGATTCATCTAAAATTTATTTTGGGTTTTTATCATATGGGGGGATATTTCTGAACTTCCATCATCTTTATAAACATATCTTTATGTACTTCTAACATTTATTCTGATTTAACATTGCGTGAATTTTGAATAAAAATCTCCATGAGAAGATTCATACATTAACATCATATTTGAAATCATAACATCTCAAATAAATGAAATATCTTCTCAAGTTGTAGTTTCAACATTATTCATCATCAAGAAAAATAATATGTTTAACCATAAAAATAATGATAAATAATGGGTATAAAAGAAATTATTTTTTCAATGAACCTTCATTGTCTGAGTCAATCATAATGAAAAAAAGTTTTAACCAAATTAAATTTTATCAAATTATACAACAAATACTAGTCAAATATATATATATATTATTCAAAATATCCTAATGACATTTCTTAGGGATCATAAAACTATGTGTCCAAATTGATACAATTTGGTTTTATGGATTGAGTTGAAATACCTTCTAAGCATTTTAATTGAAAAAAACAAGGAATATTATGAATTTTCATTCGAAATAGTACTTAAATTATTAGGAAACATTTATGTAACAAAATCTTGTTAACTTACTAGTGGGATTTTTTTACTAAATAAGCTATATTCATGGTATTAAACTTGTACTTATATCCAAACAACTCAACAGTTACAAATTTCAATCCATCTTCTTGGGAGAATTTAAGATATGAATGTAAATTCCTTACAACCACCAAATAATGAGATTCAAACTCATCCTTACAAAAATAATCTCATCCTTGTAAAATAATAACACTCTTTAGAATTGAATCAAACTTATTAAACCATAAATTCTCAATCAGCCTTTATTTTATGGGAACATCGATAGACTTATCACATAATGATGCCTTGTTGTTGAAAATATAATCAGAAGAATCAACCATGATTGGATAGAATAACAATAGAGAGCTATGATCTAGTAGTAGATAGAAGAGGCATGGTAATAGGGATAGCTCCACTCATATATATATATATATATATATATATATATATATATATATTTATCCTCTTGAGATATATTATCAAGATTCCCTATATTAAGTGGTTGATATCAACCCATTTTTTTGATAAATGGCTCACATAACATGGTAAAAATATTTTTAAATGCACTTTTTAGGTTATATATATATTTTTTATTATTATAATATTATTTATGACAAAACTTTACATTATGACATCCATTAAATGGAGTAAAAATATCATAAAAATTATACAATAAATAGAAATATAAATAGAATACTAAAAAATTAAGCTTGTAGGGATAAATTCTTATTTATTCTATCAAAATATAATTTGGGAATATGAACTTCATGGAATGGAAAAAAATTTAAAAATATATAAAATTTTACACAAAAATATTAACTAAATTATTGTAATGACAATATAATTTTTTCAAAATTTGGAACAATAATTTGTAACTCAAAATAATAATAAAAGATTTTTTAATGAAATATTTTGCAACGAAGAATTTTTCATTAAAAAATTTTAAAAAAATAATTTGTTAAAAAAATTGGTAATTAAAAAATGGTAAAAAAATTTAAATAATTTTTTTTAATAAGATAAATTATAATGAAATGTTTTGTATCATTAAATTAGTCATGCAAAATTTTCAATTGAAAATTTTCAATTAATTTTTTAATAAAATATTATTTAATGAAACATCTATAATGATTAATTAGTAGAGAATTTTTTATAGAAAAATATTATAAAAAAAATTTTAAATGAAATGTTGTATACTAATTTTTGATTATTTTTATCACAAAATTGTTTCGAATAAATTTCCATACCAAATTTTGTGTAGAGTGATTCTTTATGATAATTTTGGTTGAAGATGTAAAATATTTGAACCACTTAATTTTTATAACCCCATTTATTAAGGATTTTCTCATTATAAGAATATTATTAAAATAAGAAGTTGATATAAATGATAATTTTTATTTTCCATTTCTATATTTTGATTAATGCACTCACATCAATCAAAATTATGGGGATTTTTAACAATATCAGCAAGTAGTCATTCATTTTGGTGGATTGTAAATTGATAAATTCTATTAGTTTGTGATCTTGAATGTAATGGTCTATAATATATATTATCAAATAAAATGAGTGAATTTTTTTATTTGTAATTAAATTTATGGAACATGTGTTATCATAAAAAATTTGGGATTAACTAAAACTCTGGCCAAAATTAGTTACCAAGTGTTAAATCCACAATACATGATCACACGAACTTCCAGGTTTCACATAGTCTACTTAAATAGTTTAATGTGAAATAGAATATTATTCCTCTAAAGACCATGAAACTTAATCCTTTCATATGAAATAACAAGTTTCAGATATAATTTTTTTATCCAATTTACATCCAACAATGTTAGCATCTATAACAAATTTATGTTTAAATTCATTTCCAGATGAATAAAATAATCCAAGATCCATAGTTTAGTTATGTATGTGAAAAATTAATTTATCATACTTATGATGGGAGTTTTTATGATTATCATGGTATCTTTCACACAAAAATATACTAAATAACAAATTTTCATGACTACATATATGATCAATTAAACTAAACATCGTTCCTCTAAAAATAATATAATCAAATGTTTCCCTAGATTCATCAAGATCTAAATTATTTTCTGTTTTTATAGATTTACTTATACTATATGTTTTGGCATATCGAAATTTCTTAAGATAATATTTTATATGCTTATATTAATATATAAATGTTCAGTTTGTATTCTTTTATAAAAATTGAAATCCAAGAATGAAAGATCCGCCATAATTCCCATATCAAACACATATTTCAAAAGATTCACAAAGGAATATGTAAGATATTTTGGACTTGATCCAAATATAATGTAAATGAATTAAATTTTAACTGTGATAGTGATTTTAAAAACCTTATTATTAAAAAGTTAGGGATCCACATCCCCCTTAAAAATAGTTTTATAATAAAATGCATTTTAATATATCATACTAGGATCTATGAGTCAGTTTAAATCCATATAGTTCCATAGTATGTCTATAAACAAGATACATAGATTTTTTTTCAAAACCATGGGGTTGTTAAACATTAACAACCTCTTGAACATATCCATTGATTAAATCACACTTCTCATCCACTTGAAAAAAATTAAAAATTAGAAATGTTGTATAAGATATAAGTATAGTGAAAACATCATGTCGTGAAAATGGAGAATAAGTTTATTTATATTTTGTTACTTCTTGTATATTATAACCCTTTTAAGGAAGTCTATATTTATTTCATACTATGTCTCCATTTTTATCAATGTTATTTCAAAAATCCCAGTTTACACTAATAATTGATGATCATTTAGTTTGTTAAACCAAAGTCTAGACTTGATTCTTTTCAAATTCATTGAGTCCATATTACAAAGATTTTATCCAATATTCAAATCCTAATGCATCATCTAGAATCTTTAGATATAATTTATAATAAAATATGAAATTATAAACATTATTTCTCAAGTAATTATATGTTCTTACTGGATAATATACCACAACAATGATATTATCACATGGATAAATCTTAAGTATTTTATAATTCCTTGGGTTTTTAAAAATCTATTCTTCAATAACATGATAATTTTTTTTTATTATTTTATAATATGTAAAAATGTTTTTTAATCTATTCTCCCATAAGAGGAACAATCCAACATGGATTGAAAATCAATTTTTCCAAAAACAACTGCAGATGTGGGTTTAGGTATTTGAAAAAAAGTATTAGTTTCCTTGAATTTCAAATGTATTGATTGGACAATTTTAATTGTATTTTTCAAAAATCAATATAGAAATTAATAGATGTATAATATCTTCAAATTATACCTTCACCAGGTTTTCAAAAACAAATATGTATGTTTCTTAACGTCTTGGGTTTTTGGAGTGGGTCAAAATATTCAACAAAATTGAATTTTTGGAGTTTTTTGGTTGTAAAAAACTCTTTTTAATTTTATTTACATAATTAAAAAATTTACTTTTAAAAATGGAAATTTTTTATATGGGTTTTAATGCACTATAATTTCCTAATGTGTTTGGGAATTATTCAGTTCTGTCATTGGTCAAAAACCTAGCTTTTTGTAATTGTGTAAAATTACTTGCAAGGATGGGAAAAATAGTCTGGCCTCTAATGAGAAACTATGTATCCCTATAGGTGCAGTATACAAGGTTTTGAAAACCATGCAGAAGGTGGTGCATGTTCATGTAAAAACTGTTTAGCTTTTATATGTGGTGATCCATATTGTTATCACATAGTTTGGAAACCGATGTGGGATAATTGTGCAAGGATTGGTATCTAGATAGTGGGTGTTTCATGGATAGCACATGGTTATCAAAATTGTACCAAATAACCATGCACCACATTAAAATTAAGATATTTTGAATCTAACCCTCCTTTTATTTATCTTGTCTCCATCATTTTTCTTCCCAAACTATGTTCATAGTAGGTCATCCTTACCCATTTTCATTCATCATTAGGTGTATAGAAACACTCTCTGTTCGAGATCAATTATTCAATACATCAGGTGAATTGTATTTTTTTAGTAAGGCTTCAATATAATTGCTTCTTTCCAACTTTTCTCATTCCATAGAGTTAACTAAATCTGTGTGATACATTTTACTCCATTTTTATTGTGTCCATCGAAAATGTGGATTTCTACCAAATTGGATCGAGTTATATGTCTATATAAGGTGATAAATCATCTACCAATTTGAGGTTGGTGGTTCCTAGATTTTTATTTGATTTTTCACATGTTTTGGGGGTTCATTCTTGATCATTTCATTGGTTTGTTCTAGAGTGACCCCATAATAATTTATTATTATCCATGGAATTGATTACAAGAACACAAGAGATTCTTGTGGGCATCCTAATCCAATACTATAAATGGTTTATGTCGGTTGAGAGGTTTTAGATCATGGAAAGATTAATATGGGGTGTTTATTCATTTAAATTGATTTATTAATTTTTCTTGTGATGGTACCATGGGAATTTAAAAGGATTGAATAGAGGATTGAGATGGTGTTGACTATATGGATGAGGTGACATGGTTTTCTAGGATTAGAGAGGCCCTAATACTATGAGTGATGTTGATCAAATGTTTGGAAACATGGTCATCAGATTAAGATGATTCTTGTTGTTAGGTTACGAACATGGATAATTTTATATTGGATTGTGATGACCATTGGGATGATAGAAATGGTTATATGGGATTGAGATTCTAGGATGATGTGTCTTAGGTACTTTTTTGGTGATTTTTTATCAATTTTATTGGTTTATACACCATTTAAGGACATTTTCACAAACATATGACTCAAATGATGATGAGGTATATACTAATTGTTAAGTTAGAGGCCTCCATTAGATGTGTATAAGGATGGGGTTGACCTTAAAAAGGATAGATGTGATTTGAAAAGAAATACATGTTGATGGAGAGGAGCCATAAGTTGATGGTGTTGATACCATCATTTATGTATGAGGCTCACCATATCATCAAGATATTTGTCCCTTGAATATTTGGGTGGATTGAATTTTTATTTCTCATGCTGTTGGTTATTTAGTCAACTATTTTTTTATATAGAGGACATAGATCATTTCTCCTTAGGCTATCAGACGTTGAGATAATGGGGATTGTTTTTTAGATGAGTACTGTGTGACTAGGTATAAGATTGGTCATTCCATTGGAACATCATTTTTTTTATTACACGAGGTGCCAATTGGAATGTGTTTTCATGTCATAATATTAGAGGTATAACCTTAGGGTTCACATGGGGTGATTTTTTAAATAAGATGACTTTAGATTTAGGCTAAGGATCATCTCTACTACAATTTTACCGATGACCACCAAAGCAGTTGATTTCTTCATTATAAATTTTGATCACAAGGGGAGAATATTGTTAATGTGGTGTTCATGTAATGCTGTATTTATTTTAGTATACACATTCTTACTCATAGATGTATGTTGTGCACACACTGTTGATTGCATATTTAGATTTATTCTCACATCCTACATAGGACCCTTAGTATACATGTAAGATTTATGCTATTGTGATAAGGTAAGGGTTTGAGCTCTAGTGTCAGACCTTAGTGATCATATCGAATATTTAAAATGGGATGGATTGAAATGGGACATGGTATTTATTATATCATGTGATGTTTTATTTAGTGTATTTATTTTCTATCATCATGCTTATATATTTATGTATTAAGGTCGGACATGGGCTACCATTTGTTTTTTATTATATTGTATAACCTATCTTGTATGTATGCCTAGATGTGAAGTGTTAATATTAATACAAATTTTATCATTTGTTGTTTTATTATGAAATTGGTATTTTGAGATTATTTATTGTTATTGTTACAGCCTATTATGATTCCCCAATGGTGGGTTAGTGATCTAGTGTGTAGTTTTCTCTCCTTCCAATGTGTTATATTTATCAATAGAACAATATTATTATCGTCTCTAGAGGGTATATTCTCCCCACTATAATTTCTTAACACTATCATAGCTAGTCAGAATCATTTAATATATGAGGTGGTGTGCCTAAGGCCCAGTGGAACTCTATCCTACAGAACTATCTGATTGGGTTAATGGGTCAGGGCATTTTAAAATGAATCTGAGGAGTTATTTCAATCATTTAGGCCTTACTATATTGCGATATGGTAGGATAGAGAAAATTATTTTTTATGAAGTGGGTTTAGAATACATATTTGGGTGCTAGTAGCCCCATTCATGGGGGATAAACCAATTTTCAAAGGGTGGGGAATTCATGTATTGTATTATGCTTTATTTCAATTAATATGATCTCAAAGACAAGGGGTGACCACAGAAGTGGTAATTATCTATTATGATTTGTGACAGTTGTTCTAGTATGTAAAAAGAGGACTTTGGCCCCCTATCCTTATATGTAAATGGAAGTATAACTATTCTTTATTGATAGGAATGTAGAATTATTTAAATACGTGTGTTTTCCTATGATAAAAATGATATCAATTTAATTGGGAAATTTTATTCAACTAAGAGGGGTAGGGTTGGTTAATGTGTCAAAAATGTAATCTATGCAGGGTTTTCCTACCCAGACTGTCATTGGTGGTATTCTAATCAGGCAGCCTAGGTATGGGTTTCCAATTAAATTTTTATGTGATGTCATGTGATATATATATATATATTGTGTGTGTGTGTAGGGTCATAGATCTTATAGGAGTAGGAAAGGATAATCACAAGGGGTTAGCTGTTTAAAATGTCATCAATAATGCTAAAAATGATTTTCCTAATGATCCTATTTTGTGGAATCTTACTCATCTACCTCATACTGGAACATAACACCTGACCCAGTTATGGAAAGGCGAGTGACCATAAGGCTGAATATATATATATATATATATATATATATGTGTGATAGATGGATTTGATATGGTCAGGTAAGGGTCCTTGAGGGTGGATGTTTTTGTAGATAACCACGATTGACGTACAAGGACATTACATTTGTTTTACGGAATACTTAATACATGACCCAAATAGACGCCCAAAGACTGCATTAATTTAGTGTAATTGGAAACTTGAAACATAATCCTCTAATAATGGTGAAGGATCTTAAACATCTCCAATAATGATATTCCACTTTTTTCCTACCTAAAAAAATAATTTATATCCCAGGGAAAAGAAATCATAAAAAGGGTGAGACCAAATTCTACATAATGGTAATCATGGAGAACATAAAAAACTGTAAACATTTGAACAGAAAAAGATGGACATAATTTTTACACATTAAAATCATGAGTCATGAAATAAATCATCATAGTTTTCAAGGCATAGATGATAACAGTACATTCACCATGATAAAATAGCATTGGAATAAAACATGTATTTGTGTAAAACTAATATGAACATAATATGATTTCTATAATATCTATGGAATTATTTCCAAGACCATCCTAGTGGAAAAAGTCCATTACAGAACCAGGTTTACATGTCATTCCATCCATATATTACTGACCCAGATTTTCATGTCACTCTATTTATGTCAATCTCATGAGATATAAATCATTATCCAATTCATTGGAGAGAGATATTGGTCCCACCTGTCTCATAATGAAATCATTCTTACATTTTTCACAAAAAATAAACTATTCATCATATCATAACCCAGGTATAAAATGGCTTCCTTAAAAATAATTCCATAATTACATAATCCATAAAAAATAACATTCAATCATTACCATAATCAAATCATAGTAATAATAGAGATATAAAGACAACCCTATTTAATGAGTATCATCTTAGATGGAAAATAAATTTGACAAACCACTTGAACAAAGTTTTTGTGTAAAATATCCTTTATTCTTAAATTTTTTTTACTTTCTTCATCATTTCATTCAAATTTAAAAGAAAATAATTTAGTTGAATATAACATTGAAATAGTGTAGAGGATGCTTCGTGGAAGTAAGGCGTCATGATGATTTAAAAACCTGTTCGTGACATTTAAGATAAGAAAACATTATCCTCATACTTTTGCTGGAAATGTCATAAAATGTACCTCGTATGATAAAAAAAGAAATATTCCTTCCATACAATGTATTAAAAGACAAAAAATGGGTAAAAATTACTATAAAAATACATGGAATAATAGTAAACAATTTATGAAAATAGTTTTATTATACATGGACATGGATGATAAATATAACCCTAGTAAATACATACATAAAAGAAATCTCAGAAAAAAAATGAGATTGAAAAATTTTCTCTTACCTTAGGTGTGATATGATTCGTATGTATCTGAACCTCTATAATAATTATTTAAATAATTTTACTCATTTATTCAGAATCATAATCATTTTTATGATAATATTTTTTTCTGTTTGTTAGTAACATTTCATTATTACTTGTTATTCGGATATTAACTATTTATATTCTTATGCATTTTTTAGAAAAATTATTATTCATCCTTTTAGGTTATAGTTATAACATTTAAATCGAGGTATTAGTATAATATATATAATATTTATTCATTCATTTCATTTATATAATCATGTTTTAAGGATGATTATGTAGAATGAATCATATCGCATCATAGAGACGGTAAGTCGTATGTACGCATGAGAAATGATATCATTCCCATATTTGAAGAATGGTATTGAAGTTTATAGTATATAATAATTAGTATCAGTTCATAATAATTATATATAGTTATTATTTATATCATTATACACATCCAATTAAGGTTGTGGTGAAAAGAAGATTACACCACGTTGTGAAGACCCTATGTCGTACCTACGCAATGGTGGGGATTTTATTTTTTGTAGGATGCATAGAAGATGAAATAGGTTAGTTTAATATTTATAATGACATATCAGAATCTGATTGATACTGATGTTATTACTTTATAATTAAACAACTAATGATGCTGAATTAAAAGAAGAAATAAATTCGAATGAATCGGTAGAAGATATTACCTATTCTTTGAATTGCCTCCTTTAAATTTCATCTAAGGGCACTAGAGTTGGACTTTTGAGAAGAATAGAACCTCTGAAATGTAAATAGGGTATATTAGAAGAGAAATGGGTAGGGTTTTTCCGAGAATGAAGGAATAAAATTGGATGAAGAGGAGAGGGAGGAAGTTCCCTTTTATAAGAAAGGACATTGGTACTTTAGGAAGCTCTAAAAAATAATAATTTATAAGAAATTCATACCATAAAAAAACCACAAAAGTATCCCAAATTAAAATATTAGATGAGATAGGGTTTCATCACATCAACCATTAAATTTTGTATGACTTATTTTTTCAATTTAAACCTTATCGTTTTAATTGACACTTAGTTATTCTATTAAATTTTAATTCTGGTAAAAACAATTTAAAATATTTAATGGCAATGAATATTTACTTATGTGGGGTTAATTGAACATAATTGGATACATTATGACATTTTAGACCTTATAATTATAAATTTTTAATTTTTTAATATTTTTATTATTTTGAAATAAATTAATAAAATGTTATGTCTAGAAAATGTAAATAGTGTCAATTTTTACAGTATTCATTTATTTGAGATTAAATAAAATCCTCCCAAAATATAAATTGAAAGCAAATATTTAATAAATTATTAATATGTCATAGTAACCGAAAAAATTAATGGACAACTTTAATTTTTTCATATGATATTTCATATAATATTTTTAAAACAAATAATTTTATATTTCTATTAATAAAATAATTTTTAAATGACTATTGTGTCAGCATTAATGAAAATTAATTAATCTCCAAAAATTATAAAAAAATTAACATGATATATAAAATTTAATTAATTTTCAAGTGACTATTTTATTTTGATTCTCTATAAATTTTATAACTAAATTAAAATTTTTACACTTATAAGATATAAGAGAGTGACATGTTGTAAATTTATTTTGTTTTAATAACAACTATATCATTTTCATGGAAAAAAGTATATTAATGAATCTATTCAGACCCTTAGTTGATATGGGTGTACATTTATTCATCCAATATAATTTTTTTAGGTTTTAGGGTAATTTAATAATTTTTTTAAACCATAATTACCCAATTTACCTTTAATTATGGTAAGTCAAATAATTACCAATGTTACTATTCATAATGCCATCAAAATCAATGTTGCCCATTAAAATAGTTTGGACCTACTTATTCCAAATATGGAATCTTTTTTTCAAAATTAATAATTCATAATTTTTGGTAATTAATTTTAAATTAATCTCATTGTCGAAAAATAATGGGTTTTTGTTAACAAAATTGAAAATGATGGAAATGATTTTATATATGAATTCAATGAAAGATTAATGATAATTAATTAAATTTTCATAAATTATAATAATATGTTATATTTATGATTTCATAAAATTCAATAATATATTTTAACTAATTAAATTATTTTAATGAAAATAATCGTTTTCACTTATAATTTAGCGTATTTTCACTATTCATAAAAATATAAAAGTTATCATAAAAATAAAAAAAATAATCCAAAGTAAAATTTTATACCACTCTTCTAAATAAGAAGATTAATTTTTCAAATTGAAAATATAAAATTGTCACAAAATATATTTAAAATGGGTGCGCAATCAAAATGTGGTAAAAATTCATTTTTTTAACATACTTCTTTTATCTGAAAATTTGATTTTATTTACATATCATTTTCTAGAAACTTATTAAGATTAATTATAACGTTTTATAAAATTAAAAATTTGGATAATAATATTCATAACCTCTAGTTTATATCCATTGAATAATAATATTTTAATAATATATCGTTGTTTAGTGAAACTCAGTTTAGCATACAATGCAAGCTATCAGCAAAATTCGCTCTTCCCTATAATGCAAGACAAGTGAGTGTTTCATGTAGTGAATTATTCCTTTGGTGTTGCATATAACATAATCCAAACATAGTTCATTTATTCGTTGATAAAAATTCTATAATCAGTGTTCCGGAAATTGAATTCTTTCAAAAGAACTTAAAATTGTGTGCAACACAAGTCAAGAATAGTGTTGTATATACTAAAAGTTAATACGATAGTTCATATAGTGCAAGATACTCATGGTAAATCTTAAAACACAATGAATCAAAGTAATTAAACATAATCTATATAATAAAATTTTAGGGTATTACATTCTACCCCACTTAAAATGAATTTCACCCTCAAAATTCATTGGGGTTATAAATGGTTTTCAACATGAAAGTTTCTTCCATGGAAACCCACATCGAAAAAAGGGATACTAAAACACCATTTCAAAAAGTAATGTTAGAAATATAATTGTTACCAATTGTAACTCATCACTGGATTTCCACAAAGCCGAACATAGTCGGTATGTGAAAAAATTGATATGTAAGAGATATATAAACACTATGTTCTGATGGATCGTGATAGAAAACACGGTTTGGTGAAAGTAAACTACCAAAAGGCAGAAATTTACTATGATTTAAGAGACCATCTGATTCATCGGATTATAAGGTAGTAAGGTAATTTTTTTACAGATCCTTTTTCTAAAGTTGATGAATTTTCCATAAAAATAAATTCTGACATAATTTTGGTACAATATCACCATTATTAGTTCCTTGAACAATTTCCACTTCTTATCATAAATAAGTGAAGATGATTTTGTCATTTGTGAAGTGTTAGAAGATCATGCGAATGAATGCTATTTCGGTCCCTATGAATTAACAAAAATATTAGAATATGTTATCAAATAACCATATGTCCACCTATAGTGAGATAATACATTAAAAAAATAAACATAAAATTGAAAATAATTTATAATACCCATTAATGGATAACATAACAATCCTTACCAAAACTGAAAATATAAAACTTTAGGAGGAGGTGAACTAAATTGACATAACATTTTCCACCAATATATCATTTGGAATAACTTGGTGGTCACATTTTAAACACGTGAATTTATTAATCATGTTTTCTATTGAAAAATGATTATAACATGAATTACCGTAGAACCATAGTGAAAACATGAATTCTGTCAAAATTAACTCTTTCCATACTAAAAAATATCAAAAATTCGATATAATCAAACCCTGATATCACATTTTCCTTATATTTGTCATGAGCTCATTAATACTATCAGACATCTCATTGTCACCATATTCCTTCATTACGTGAATATCATGTGCCTTCTAAAAATATATCAATAACTTTTCACGGTTATCAGTTATATATTCTAATGGAAATCCACAATATACCATAGATATTCTAATATTACATAATACCATAAAAGTACCTCTAAAAAATTATTCATGAATACCAATAAATAAATACTTTAATAATCCTCTTTAATTATTTTTATGGAATAGGTCCTTCCCCAATTTAGTAGTAACCTATTATGTCGGGGCATTATGTTTGGTAATGCTCATGTTCTCCACACACAATTCATTGAGCTCGATGACCCTCTGTCACTTTAGGACCCTTTTCCCCCACATATAACATTTTACCCATTATTTGAGGTATTCATCAAGTTTTTTATTACCTTATTCATGATATGTATAAAGATTAATCATCTTTCCTCTACACTATTCACCAGGCGAACATGCATAAAATTCCATCTTCCTCTTGTTTGATGACATAGAAATGCCACTAATGTTCACCTTGTTAATCATTTATCGTGATGACTAATTTCGAATAATCAAATTATCTTTCCTTATAACCATTAATCAATTTTTTTCTCATAGTCACCAATTTTTCTATCATATTAAATGTTATCTTAGTTCCATCTTGTTCCCTCCCTTGACTAAAAACTGAAACCATAGTGTAAAAATAGTTTAAACAATGAGGAACCACACAATCATAAAAATTCACTTATAGGATGTCTATCTTATGAAAAATTCTTTAATACATGACACCATTGGTTCAACCTTGGTTACTCCTGATCATTCTCATAATTCTAGTAAAAAAAATTTATACTTAACCTGAGGGAAATCCCTAGACATACCTCAGAAATATATTTAGGGATATCAAAAAAGTTTTCGCATCATAGTTTCCAAGGATTAAATATTCCTTAAATTTTATACCAACTATATAGACCCTTGATTGATGTATATGAAAATTAAATTCCTTTTCCAAAATAATTAATATATGAGACATACAAACACCCTAAGACCATATTAGTTTAGTTTCTTTGGAAACTCAGATCATAATCTTCTAATCATGGTGAATGACATTAAAAATCTCCCATTATGATCTTCCCATTTTTTCCAACCTAAATCATTTATTTATATCATTGGAAAAGGAAATCATAAAAAGGGTGAGATCAAAGGATCAGTAAGGGTAAATGTGGAGAATATAAAAAAACAATAAACATTTGAACGTAAAAACATGAACAGAAAGTTTAAACATCAAAATCGAGAGTCATGAAATAAATCTTGGTAGTTCAAATGGAATAGATCAAAAAGGAATATTAAATATGATAGAATAAAATTTTCATAAAACATGTTAATGTGGAAAACTAATAAGAACATAATATTATTTAAATAGTAGCCCATGAATTTCTTCTAAGACCATCATTGTGGAAAAAGTCCATTACTCAACTGGGTTTAGTTGTCGTTCCAACCATGTATTACTGAACCCAATTTACATACTGTTCTAGTCATGATTATCTCATGAGATATAAATATTTACCCAATGCATTGGATTGATATATAGGTTCCAAAAATTACATAACTAAATCAATGTTACTTGTACCACAAAAATATAAACTATTCATCATTGCATAACCCATGAAATAAAACAGATTCCTTATACATCATTCCATCATCACATAATCTATATAAACTGTCATTCCATCAGGAAAAGAAATGAATTTAGTTGAAAATATTATTGAAATATAGTATAGGATTATTCATAGAAATAAGGTGTCATGAAGATTTAAAAACCCGTTCATGCCATAAAAGAAAAAAAATTCTCCTCATACTGTTTACAGAAATGTCAAAAATGTAACTCGAATAGTAATAAATAGATAGATTTCATCCGTAGAATGTAGTAAAACTAAAAAATTGGTAAAAATAAATTTAAACATACATGTAATTATAAATAAAATTATGAAAACAATTTTAGAAAACTTGGAAACTGATGATAAATATAATCCCAGAACATACATACATATAAGTAATCTCGTATAAAAATGAGATTGAAAAATTATCCTTTACCATAGGTCTGATATGATTTATATGTATTAGATCCTCCTGTATAGTTATTGAAAAAAGGTTACTGATTTATTCCGGAATCATAATCATTTTTTAATAACTTTTATGATCATATTTTTATCCGTTTTATAGTAAAATATCATTATTATTCATTATTTGGGTATTATATGCTTTACATTCTTATGCATGTTTTTGAAGATAAGTTCCTATTTCAAGATTTAGATTATATTTATATCATTTGAATAACAGTATTATTATAATATATATCATATTTATTCATTAAATTCATTTATATAGTTATTTTTTAATGAATATTATATCAAACGAATCACATCGCATAGTGGAGACAGAATGACGTACGTATGCACAAGCGATGAAATCGTTAACATAATTGTTGAATAGTATTGAAGTGTATAGTTTCTCAGAAATAGTATCAAGTCATATTAATAATATATAGTTTTTATTTAAACCATTATACCAATCCAATTATGGTTGATGTGAAAAACATATTGCACCATGGCATGGATATGGTAAGTCGTATGTATAAACATGCAATGATTTTGTTTTTTGTAGGATGGATAGAAGGTGAAAAAGAGTTTTTTCTAAATTATAATAACATATAATTATATGAATGATACTGATATTATTTCATTATAAATAAACAACTAAATAATAGGAAGTATAAGATGAATTAAATTGAAACAATCGATAGAAGAGATTACCTCTTCCTTGACGCGCCTCCTTTAAATTTCCACTTAGGGTACTAGAGTTTCTATTTTTAGAACACCAAAGCTTCTAGAATGTATAACTTGAAGTTAATAAGATAAATAGTGAGGGTATGTCCTAGAATTAAGGATTAAAATGTACAGAAGAGGAGAGGGAGGAGGGCCCTTTTATAAGAGAAGAGAGGGGGCCATTATGAAACTCTCAAAAATATTAAATTATAATAAAATGGAAACCTATCCAAAAACCTACAAAGTGATACAAATTAGAATATGAGATGAGATAGGGTTTTAATATAATCAAAAAATAAATTGTGGACTACTTATTAGTAAATAAAAACCTTACCTATTTAATTTTCATTTAATTATTATATTAATTTTTAATCTTGGTAATAAAAATTTAAATATTTAATGGTAATTAATATTAACTTATGTGGTGTTAATTGACTATATATTCATAATTTGTGAAATTTTAGACCATATAAATATCAATTTTTTAATTTTAAATATTTTTTTATTTTAAAATAATTTAATAAAATGGTCTAATTATAAAATGTCAATAGTGTCAGTTTTGACACTATTAATTTATTATACATTAAATAAAATCCCCAAAAATTATAAATTCAAACCAAAATATATAATAAACTCATAATATTTCATAGTCACATGAAAAATTCAAGGATAACTTTAATTAGTTCATATGATATTTCTTTTAATATTTTCAAAACCATTTATTTGATATTTCTATTAATAACATAATTTTTACATCACTATTGTGTCATCATTAATGATAATTAATTAATCTATAAAATCATAATTAGATTCACAAGATATATAAAAATTAATTATATTTATAATGACTATTTATTTTGTATTTTTTTGAAGTTTATCTCTAAATTAAAATTATTACACTTATAAGATTTACGAGAGTGACATGTTATCACTTTATTTTAATAATAGTTACCATATTTTTATGGAACAAATTCAATGAAATGAATCTATTCTAACACTTAGGTTGTAAATTTTTAATTTTACTCATCCAATAGAATTTTTTTCAGGTGTTAGTGTAATTTTATAATATTATTTTTACCCTTTATTACCTCATTTACCATTAAATATGGTAATAAGGAAAATTACAGAAGTTACTATTCATAATTCCCAAAAAATAAAAGTATCCCATTAACATAATTTGGACTTAATAATAAAAAATATGCAATCCTTTTTTCTAAAATCAAAACACATATGTTGAAGTAATTAATTTGAAAATAATCTGATAGTCAAAAAAACTGGTTTTTGTAACTGATTGCCAATGATTGAAATGTTTTTACCTATGAATTAAATGTAAAACTAATTAAAATTACTTACATTGTATTATAATATAATTATATATTCTATTTATACATTAAAAAAATTATATTTTATATTTTAATCTTATAAACTATTATTATTACAAAATTGATGTTTTCAATTAAAATTTATCATATTTTCACTATTCATCAATATATGAATGTTATCAGAAAAGAATAAAAAATTCATCCAATTTAAAATATTATATTTTGTTTCGAAAGAAGAACATGATTTTTTAAAATTGATTCTACAAAAATTAAAAAACGAGATATAAAATGGGTGCTCCATCAAAAGGTGGTAAAACTACATTTTTTTAAAATACTTCATTTATCCGGAAAATTGATTTTGTTCTCATATCACGTTTTAGAAAATGTATAATATGAATGAAAATTTTATATAAAATTCAAAATGATGTTAATAATATTCAAAACAGCCAGTTTATATCCCATTAAATAATAATATTTTAATAATATATCATTGTTTAGTGAAACTCGATATGTTGAACAACGCAAGATATCGATGATAGAATCTCTTTCATTTAACACAATCCAATTTAGTGTCACGTGTAGTGAAATATCCCTTTGGTTTTTCATATAACATAATTAAAACTTATCTCATTTATACATTGAAAAAAATCTACACTCAATCTTCCATGAAATGAATTCTATCAAAAGAAAATGAAATTTTGTGCAAAAAAAGCCATGAATAGTGTTGCGTGTACTGCAAGATAATACTGTGTTTCATATAGAGCAATCTAATCTTGGTGTAGTGTAAAACCCAAGACATCGAAGAAATTAAAAATAGAATATCATATAAATTCTCGGGGGTGTTACGGTTTTGATAATGGTTGTGGTGGGGGAGTGTAAGGGCGATGAGATTATGTTGCGTTTTAATGATTTCTCTATCTACATAATATATATATATATATATATACATAATAATAATATGGTTTCTAACCATCATTATAGGTATTCATTGGATTTCCACCAGGGTATCTTTTGATGGATCGTCCAGTGGGTAGTGATTTAGTTCCTTATGATCATGCATAGTTTGAGGTCGGGAGTATCGAGAGGATGCCCTAAAGGGTCAGGAAAATCTGGATCCACAGTACAGGCTAACATTCAAGCTCTAATACATGCACTGAAACCACCATATTTGAATACTTTTGGGATATTTCTTGATAATAAGATCATGGAGATCCTGGTACTTGTTATCTAGGGGACTGACTTGAGATATTATGAATAGGACCCATCAATGGAATATATTACTCGATAGTTCCATTCAAAACACCCATTGAAAGTCTATGGTGAGGGTGGACTATATGAATTTTAGAACTAGATATAGTCACATTAGACCATCTTCATGAATCTTGAGAAAACCCAATGATGGATGGTGAAGCGGGAGATGAACATGCTTAGTGGATCAATAAAAACTAGATGTATTTATAGGTACAAACCCATTATTCATGATCCAAGTGACGACATCATGTGATTATAGTTGTGCTGCTTCATATAGTAGGAAGAGAGACATAGATGAGTATCATTTGGTTGTTCAGGCAACAGATTTGAGAAGTCCACTAAGAGTGAGTCTTGGAATCTGTGCTTACATTACAGGTATGTGGTGTAGGTGTTGGCATAGTGTGATTTGGAACTGATGGAGTTCCAATCTTGTGTCTAGATCGGGAATCTAAATAGTTTTATAGGAATTCGTATTGGATATTTGGGTACTAGTGACTAGGGTAGTCCTAGGTATCTGAGGAGAGATCGGGATCTGTTCCAAGAGCTGGTAGTTGGGATTAATCTACATGAAGAGGTTGTGAATGTGACAGTGGGACCTAGTAGTGGGGTTAGTGGCTAGTGGCTGTTAAAACATAACATGGAGGCTAGGCACTATGTAGTAGGGCTTCAGGCCTGTTGCACATAATGGATATGACACGTGTAGTATAGGTCAGGGATCTATTAATATTTATAGGTATTCCATGGGAGTGAGTTGGGGGTTTATATTGTTATAATTTCCTTTTTGTAGGCATATTTGGTTTTTGGTGAATGGGTGACTAGATGCTATTCAGTAGGTTGACATCTGTGTGGATTCATTATATATATATGAGGTGAATGGAACTCAGCTTATATATGTAAATATTGAATATTAAAGATTACTTGATGTGTTTTGGAATATGGTAATAGTTTTGATGGGGGATCTATTTGAGTTGAGAGGCACTGAGAAATATTTTGGGCATCTGTTGTGATGCGGGACCTCATTGGTTTCTTGTGTTATAGGGGAATGAGGAAAGAATACAATGATATGTGATAAATGAAGAATTTAATAGTTGATATAGGATTTATGTGACATACAGAATATGTATAGGAGTGATGAATCAATATAGGAGTACTTATGAGTGTAGGGATAATCAGAGGTCCATCAAAATTTTTGTGTTTTGGGTCAAGAAGAAACTTGGGTAGGTAAATATGAAGGTGGTGAGAGCCTTGAGAGATATGAATTGTGACATGATTACTATAGTAGAACATGTTTTTTAATAGGATGGGTATGTTGGGTACCATCTTCGGGTAATAAATTATAGCTCTAATATGATATTTGTTAAGGTGGGGAGATTCAAACGTCTCAGTTTTTTGTAGTGAGTGAAAATCCTCAAACCATTTGAATTTTTTGAGTTTTTTTGTTACACCAATTTCATTTTTATATCAAATCATATTTTTATTAGATTCAATGAACATGTTAATTTTTTAGATGGGTTTTAATTATTGGTAATTTCTTTGGCGTTTCAAGTGGTTTTTGGGTGCGTTAGAGGAACAAATCCAACTTTTCATAGACTTTGTACTGAGGTGCAAGGTTTGGGAAAACTATGATCCTTACTAGGAGAAAAAATATGGTCTTCCAGGTACAATGTACATGGTTTGGAATACCATATATGAGTTGGAGAACATCCTCACCTGAACATTGATTTTTTTGCAGAGGTGATTCACATGGATGTCACATGATTTCGAAAAATTTCCAAGACAACGATTCAAGGTGGGTTATCTAAAACGTGGTTGTTTCATGGATGATGAAATGATAGAAAAATATTGAACCTCAATTAATGTGTTAAATTACAAAATTTCCAATCCTTTTATTTATTCTCTCTCCTCCAATTTTCTTCACCACCCAAGTGTACAACAAGCTCTCCTCTCACTTTTTATTCATCCACTATGTGTTGAGCTCCACAATCTTCCTAAGCCCTTTTCTTCAAGTCATCTAATGCATTGGATCTGTATTAATAATTGATTCAATCATATTTATTATTTTCTCTTTTTCTCTCCCCATATTTTGAGTGAAATCCCTTCGATACATTTTAAACTATTTTTATGATGTTCATCTAAAACACCAATTTCTTATAAAGCAGACCATGTTAAAGGCCAATGTTAGGAAGGAAAACATCTAACAACACAAGGTAAGAGGATCCTATATTTCACATATATTTTTATAATGTATTAGTGGTTCCTTCTTGATAACACCCTCAGTATTTATGATTCATACCCTATAAAATTAATCTTTTCCATAAAAATAATTAATTGTACCAATGAGATGCCTACTAGAATTATCATCCAAGAATACAAATTGTTTAATAACAGTGAGTGTATTAAGAACTTTTGTACATTAGGTTGGGTTTTTTATTAATATAAAATGATTTATTAATATTTCTTTCGATGGTTCTAAGGGAATGTGATGGGCTTGGCATGAGGATTGATATGGTGACTAGAACCGAGTAGGAATATCACTAACATGGGAGGCAATGCCTAAGTACCTGTACACACAGACACATCTCTAAGCCCACAAATTCTGAAATGTAAAACACTAATGAACAAAAATGCATGCATACAACTAAACCCAACAAACAGAGTACGATGAAATATAGAGTACTGTAAAAGTAAATTGGGATCATTGTGTCATTGAACAGATGCGCAACGATCTGTTGTTCGTCACCTGTGAAGAACGCGAAGAACACACGAGAAAGAATGGGGGAGGAAATCCAATAAACAATTAAATTGAGGAACGGTCCTCCACTGTTGTTTGTCACAACATTGATATCCTCCCTTTAATAGGTTTAAACGGATCAGAGATCAACATGAATAAAAATCATGGATTAATTCCCCAAAATCATCCGAAATAAAACCCTCCCGCAACAACGTACGAATCCACAGATCAACTTCTTCATTATTGATTCGCGTTCGTCGTTTAAACTCAAATACGGGGAAGACAATATATTGAAATAACAACCCCTACCATTCGAAGGGATCGATCGTTGAAGAAGGTGTCGTGCTGCCGTTGCTGTCGAGATCCTTCAACGTCGGCACAACGATCCTAGGTTTCGATCTGTTGTCATTCATCGTCGAGAATTTGCTCCAACGCGCCGTGGATTTTGCAGAGGATCCTCTCTCTACGTTGCCCAGGATGTACAATTTCTTAACCAATTAAAAAGGGGAAACAAGTTTTCATTTAATTTACGCGGTTGCATTAATGACGTTGACTTTCCATTTTGAAGTTATTATAACGTGCCATTAATTTAGGAAACAACTGCGTCGTTACCGTTCTGTAACGGATGTTTCCATAAATAAAATAAAATAAACTGGTTAACTTAATTTATTTTATTTTATGTAAAACATCCAAAAATTAACTTTTTCCCTTTACCCGCACCGGTCGAGGTTAGACTCATTCATAGGTAAAGTCGTCATCCCGGACGCAACGGTGCACTTAGATTTTTAATCCAAGAATTCGTTTGGAAACAACCACAACTGCACACAAGTGCCGACTCACTTAACTAAAAAAAGTTCAAACCACCATTCCAGGCTCACTGGACTTCAGAATGATTTTCCTTCTTCACGCCTGGTCTCGAAATAATTCCATATAATATTTAAAAAAATAATAAATGGAAAATCCAAGACATTACTTTCTCCCCACCATGGGGCTTTACGTCCCCGAAAAACAATAACAAAGGCTATTAAAAAAGATGAGGGTACTGGGCATGGACCTGAGCCTCCCACTCCCACGTGTTCTCCTGGAGATTCTCATGCTACCACTGCATGTGAACTAAGGGAAGTGATCGCCCACGAAGGATCCTCTCCTGTCGATCCTCGATCTCCACTAGGTACTCAGCAAAGGTCACTACAACCTCGATGTCCATCTCTCCCCATTCTATGACATGCGATGAGTCATGCACGTACCTCCTTAGCTGCAACACGTGGAATATATCATGTACCCGATGCAACTGTGGTAGTAGAGCCAGGTGGTACACCACCTCGCCAACTCTGCCCAGGATCTGGAAAGGACCGATGAACCTAGGGGATAGCTTGCCGCCTTGGCCAAATCTCCGCGACCGTCATCTTGGTGAGACTCGAAGAAAGACATTGTCTCCCTCATCGAACTCCATAGTTCTCCATCGTCTGTCAGCATAAGACTTCTGCTGGCTCTGTGCAGTCTTCATCCGCTCCCGGATGATCTGCACCTTCTCTGTGGTAGCTCTCACTAACTCTGGACCCATGAGGGCTGACTCTCCGGGGTTGATCCAGAAAATCAGTGACTTCCAGGTTCTCCTATACAAGGCCTCAAACGGTGCCATACCAATGGTGGAGTGGTAACTGTTGTTGTATAAAAACTCCACCAGTGGTAGGTGGTCCTCCCAACTACGACCAAAGTCCAATATACAGGCTCGCAACATATCCTCCAGAACCTGAATGGTCCTCTCCGTCTGACCATCCATCTGGGGATGAAACGTTGTGCTCAATCGTAGCTGAGTCCCAAAAGCCTCCTGTCGAGGGGACGCCCTGAAGCCGAACTATCTCCTATTCATAGAGGCGTCCCAATCTCTCTATGGAACTCTGCTCCCTTATAGCTAGGAAGTGGGCCGACTTGGTGAGTCGGTCAACGATCACCCAGATGGAATCGTTCCCCTTGGACGTTTGTGGAAATCCCGTCATGATGTCCATTGATATTCCATCCCACTTCCACTCTGGATCTTCCAGGGGTGAGCTAACCCTGCTGGAACGTGGTGCTCGTCCTTCACCTGCTGGCATGTGAGGCATCAAGAAATGAACTATGCTACTGCCCTATTCATGCCTGACCACCAGAATTGTCGTCAAAGATCCTGGTACAACTTTGCTACTCCAGGATGTACCGCCAAAGGGGATGTATGGAACTACCTCAAGACCTACTCCTGCAATGCCACTCGTACAACAGTGCGTCCTCTGAAAAGAAGTACGTGCAACCCACCTTGTGAATATCAATCAGGAGCACGTACTATGGATAAATGAGAACATAAGTCCACACATTCGACATCCCCATGTTGTGCCTCCCTAACTCGCTGTAAGAGTGTAAGGGTGACAACCATCAACTTTAGGTAAGCTGTATCCTCTCCTTCCATGAAGGATAACTGTAACGCGGATAACTGTTGTGTCACCTCACTCAACAGTTTTGAGCTCGACCTTCTTCTTAGAGCATCCACCAACTTATTCCCCTTATTAGGAGTATAGATGATCTTGAAATCATAGTCCTAGAGGAACTCTATCCAACACCTCTACCTCAGATTCAGATTCTTCTGTGAGAAGATGTACTTAAGGCTCTTTTGGTCAGATTAGACAATGAACCGCTCGCCCATAAGGTAGTGTCGCCACGTCTTCAATGTGAATACTACCGCTACCAACTCGAGATCATGGGTCGTATAGTTCTGCTCATGTGGCCTAAGCTAGCGCGAACCATAAGCAATCATCGTGTGCCACTGCATCAGGACACAACCGAGCCCGGTCCCTGATGCGTCACAGAAAATGATGTACTCGACACCCTCCTCCGAAAATATCAAGATTGGGGAGATCGTCAAACTCTGTCTCAACTTCTCGAAATCCTGCTAGCACTTTTTATTCCACATGAAGGGTTGCCCCTTCCTGGTCAAGGCTTTCATCGGTACTGATATCTGGGAGAAATCATGGATGAATCTCCAGTAATATCCCACCAACCCAAGGAAGCTCCGCACCTCTGTCACGCTCCGAGGTGGCTCCCATGCTAACACAACCTACACCTTGGATGGGTCCACAACCACTCCATATGATGATATGACATGTCCCAGATAGTGGACATCCTGAATCCAGAACTGACACTTCGAGAGCTTTCCATAATGCTGGTGCTCCCAAAGTACGTCGAGATCTATCCGCAGGTGTATCACATGCTCCTCCTCTGACGCTGAGTACACAAGGATGTCATCGATGAAGACCACTACAAACTAGCACATGTACGGCTGGAAGATCCGGTTCATTAGTCCCATGAACACAACAAGGTAGTTCTTCATGCCAAAGGGCATCAAAAAGTACTCATAGTGACCATAGCGACATCTGAAAGCCGTTTTCGATATATCCTCTTCCCGTACTCATAGCTGGTGATAGCCTGATCGAAGGTAAAC
Organism: Viscum album; assembly: GCA_963277665.1. Classification (NCBI taxonomy): domain Eukaryota; kingdom Viridiplantae; phylum Streptophyta; class Magnoliopsida; order Santalales; family Viscaceae; genus Viscum; species Viscum album. The sequence goes on along the minus strand of OY728153.1, from coordinate 562,772,837 downwards.
CTTCGAGAACCACTGTTCCCATCTTAGCTGATCAAAGAGGTAATCGATCCTTGGAAGTGGATATATGTTCTCACCATCACCTGGTTCAGGCACCAGTAATCCACACACAACCTCAAACTCCCATCTACCTTCTTGGCAAACAAGACTGGAGCCGCCCAGGGTGAGACTCTGGGTCTTACGAAACACTTGCTCTGCAAATCCACCAACTGCACCCTCAGCTCGCGAAGCTCTGCGAGAGCCATCCAATAAGCTGATGAGGAAATCGGTGTCATCCCGGGGTGTAATTCAATGCAGAAGTCAATTTCTCGGCGGGGAGGTTACCCTGGAACATCTTCTGGAAAGACGTCCTCATACTCCACCACCACTGATGGGAATTGAGATCTCACAACATCTACTTCTCCGAGGGTCAGGCTAGCCATCTCATTAGTGATCGGATGCCCCCTCCTATGCATGAGCCCATTTTGTGCTGCCCGGGTTTCCTTTTCTTTGAAAAAGGAAAACCTTGTTCCATCACAGTGGACACACCACACTCTTAGCCTAAAACAGTCAATATGGGCATGGAACGAAGATAAACAATCCATACCGAGAATGACTTCGTAAGGCCTCGACGCTACCACCAAGAGGTTCCAACCAAAACTCTCACCTACAAGGGTAAGATCACACTGTTTGAAAAGGTGTGTGATCGTTGAGTCTCCTCCTGTAGGTGTCTCCAAGCGTAAGGATCGAGTCAACGATTCTACCAGAAACTTGAGGTTTTGGACAAGATATGTGGCTATAAGGGAATGACTGGAACTTGTGTCTATAATTACGGCAACTAAGGTAGAAAAGTCACAGATCGTAACTCGAATCATCTCTGGATCCCCTGGGTTGTATTCCTCAACTGCATGCAGTTGTCCACGTCCCTGTCCCCTGGCTCCCTAAGCCTAGTGCGGACCTCATGAGGGTGGTGGTGGAAGTAAGTAGAAGCGTATTCCACCACCCACAGCTCTCCCTACTCCTCTTCCACGTCTGTCGCCTGGCGGATCTGCCTGCTCCATTCTCTGCCTCTGCCTCGGTGGTCCATCCACCACTTCCCTGTCAGCAGCTCGACATGTCGGGTAATCTCTAGTGAGATGCCCCTACTATCGCATGCGTAGAATCGCGTCTCCCTAGGCTGATTGGATCTGGCCTGAGAGCCCTGGACTGTCGATCCCCTATCCTGGGTCCTCCTATGTAGTCTCCCACGTCCAGATCCCTATTCCTGACGTCAGCTCCCTACTGCTGGTGTCTCTGCACCTGTCTGTCTGCTGCTAACTTTGGGCTGTTGTCTTTGCTCTGCCAAGAAGCTCTCGATCACCAAGGTCCGCTTGAGCACTCCAGCATAAGTTGAAATGCATAGAGGCACGACACTAGCTCGGATGTCACACCGTAGACCTCGCTCGAAGGTCCGAGCTTTGAAGTACTGATCCCTGAACATATCCATCGAGTACCTGGGGAGGTTGGTGAACCTCGATGAATAGTCAGCCACCATCATATTACCTTGCTGGAGCTGAAGAAGCTCCTGTATACACAAAGATCTCTGTGTAACCAGAGAGATCTCCTCCCTGAAGAGTCGCTCAAACTCTGTCCATGAAAGAGTATCCTCGTCGTGAGTCTGCGTGGTCAGACTCCACCATCGTCCCTCCGAACCCTGAAGAAGGATCGCTCCTAGGATCACCATCTGGTCTGTCGGTGTCCTCACTAGATGGAAAACTCTAGTCACCGCCTCAAGCCAGTCCTCACCCGCCTGAGGGTCGGGCTCACCTCGGAACCTGAGGGGTGTCTGTCTCTAAAGCTCGTGGAGTGTGCTAAGCCTGCGCTCCTCACCGGTCGGTACTGCTGGGACCACTGGCTGCTCCACTGGTGGTATAGCAGGTGAACCACCTAGTGGCAATGCCTGGGGAGCTGGTCCCTGTATCGAAGCCTTGTCACTGAGGGGGTCATCCTCGTGATCGTGCTGATGAATCCTAGCAGGTACGCATCGCAGAGGCATCCTGTAAAGAAACAAGATGTGTCACGATCAATGAGTATATCTGGATAGCTGACACCAAGGACATGGAAGACACAACCCATTCCCATATGATGCATGTACCTTTTATTTCCCTGCAACAAGTGTTTTCATGAACTGGGTCGAAAAGAACGTTATCAGAGTGCTGGTGTATGGATACGTCGGCCTCCGCACCAACATTGGGGTCCCTGGCCTGAAAGCCGAACTGTAAACACTTAAATCTATTTCCCCAAACCATACTCATAGACTCTTGGTCCTAAGGTAGAACCGACCACCTCTGATACCACTCTTTCATGACTCGTCCCAGTGGGGTCGGTGCATTGACTCCCCAAGCCCACCTCCAATAGGCCAGGGGCTGGTGACTAGCACTGAGTAGGCATATCACTAACATGGGAGGCATTTCTTAAGTACCTGTACACTCACAGACATCTCCAAGCCCACAAATGCTGATATATAAAACACCAAGGAACAAAAATGCATGCATACAACTAAACCCAACCAACAGAGTACGAAAAAATGTAGAGTACTATAAAAGTAAACTGGGCCATAATATAATCCCACCAAAAGAAATAGTCTAAAAACTACAAAGTCCAACCTGTATGCACAAAGGTACTAGGAATTCTGCTCGTAGCCGTAGGAAACCCTCGGTCTGTAGGGATCTCAGAAAGCTCGGTCCTGGCCTGGTCTGCCCTGGACTCTGTAAAAGGCTGCTCGTCTGCACAAGACACCAGACGTGCGGGAAAATCCCGTGCAGGGGTGAGTATAACAATACTCAGTAGAGGGCCCCGAAAACCACAAAGCAGTACACAAAGTAAAGGTACAGTCAACTATGCACAGTATGTTTCTATAGAACATATAAAAAAATTATATACTCAAAACCCATACCTGTGGTCAAGAAACAAGTCACACGACCGTATACCCCCGCAAGGGATTCCGTCCGAAGATTCCGTGATGCGCTCGTTCCGGGAGAACACACTCCATAAGTCTTATAGCTATGATGACATCCGTCCAAGATGATATGTTTGTCGAGAACCACCACGAGATATGGCTACAATCATTACGGGAGACACACTCCCGAGTGGAAGGGTTACGATAGATAGAAGCACTCATTACGGGAGACACCCTCTTGAGTGGGAATTTTATCGAAAGACAGATGAGGATCACTGCTTGGTCCATGGAGGATACCACAACTCATTTGAAATTCATCTGATAGGTAAAGGATCAACACCTGGTAGAGTTGGTCACATCGATGCCTGACTCTACCTAGGTTCTGGAATGGATAGAGAATCTCGATCCAGGCATCTCAGATGGATTCCTATCTCTATCACAGAAAGTCTTGCTGAAGGGATCATAATCCTGCATGAGGGAATAATGCCTGATCATCAGGGGAACAAGAAGAAGGGGCACTAACCCAAACGAAAGATGTTCAAGGCACGGTGGACAAAAGGACCAAGCAGTTTTTCAAAACATACATGGTGTGTAGAAATGATACACGTTGTGTTGTCCGACCCCGGGCACTGCCCGTGTACAATGGCCCGTGTCGTGAGGCTGGTCGTGTAGAAAACATTATACACGACGTGTAGTACGGAGTACACGCCATGTCTAGGTCACTGGGGTTGGCTCCGTGTACTCTGGCCATGTGCCCGTACATGGTCATCAACCCGTGTACTCCAACCCGTGCAATCTTCACACGGGGTGACCCGCGCTGTTGACCTCGCCTGGCTGGGTGATGGAGTACATGGTCATGTACTCCATCCCATGTCTGTGTATCCCCGGGATACACGCCGAGCACTGTGTAGCCACCTCTACCGAGCTGCACACGCTGTGTCGCCTGAAGCCGTGTAGATCATCTCGTGTCCGTGTACTACCCAAAGTACACGCCGAGCTTCAGGGAAGGTCCAACATGCCATGCGACTGGGGTCACACACCGTTTGATTCTTATCTGACCCCGAAACCCTATCCGCCTCCGCCAAAACTACAAGGTGTGTTCTTCGGAAGTACACGCCGTGTATTCTGAAAATTTCCAGAAACGACCCCCTTTGCCGATGCGCCTCTCGTGATGCTCTGATTATTAATCCATCCATCTGATCGTTGAAAAACATCCAGGTTCTGGTCGCCCCGACACCACGAATCCGCTTCCGTCATTTTCAGGCCTCCGATCAGCTCCGAAAACATGATTTGATCTTCCCGCACGAAGAACGCTCGAAGAATTCCCTTTACCGATCCAGCCCAATTCGTCATCTGCCATCGTCGCCGCACCTCCACAAGGTCGTTTCGGTGTCGAACCTTTGATTTGGGATTGTAGCATCACAGAATGGATGCGCAACGATCCGTTGTTCATTTCCCATGAAGAACACGAAGAACGCATGAAAAAGAATGGGGGAGGAAATCCAATAAACAAATAAATTGAGGAACAAACCTCCCCCGTCATTCGTTACGGCGTTGATCCGCTCCTGTTAATAGGTTTAAACGGAGAAGAGATCAACATGGATAAAAAGCATGGATTAATTCCCCAAAATCATCCCAAAGAAAACCCTCTCACAAGAACATACGAATCCATGGATCAACTTGTTTGTGGTTGATCCGCGTTCGTCATTTAAACTCAAATACGGGGAAAAAAATAAATTGAAATAAGAACCCCTACCTTTCGAAGGGATCAATCATTGATGAAGGAATTGTGCTGCCGTTTCCATCGAGATCCTTCAATGTCAGCTCAACGATCTGAGGTTTCGATCCGTTTTCATTCATCATCGAGAATTTTCTCCAACGCGCCATGGTTCTTGCAAAGGATCCTATCTCTACGTTACCAAGGATGTACAATTTATTAACCCATTAAAAAGGAGAAACAAGTTGGCATTTAATTTACGCGGCAGAATTAATGACGTTGACTCGCCATTTTGAAGTTATTATGACATGCCATTAATTTAGGAAATAGATGCGCCGTTACCACGCTGCAGTGGATGTTTACTTAAATGAAATAAAATAAAATGGTTAATTTATTTTATTTTATTTTACTTAAAACGTCCGAAAATGAACTTTTTCCCTCGACCCGCACCGGTTGAGGTTAGCCATATTCTTACGTAAAGTAATCGTCTCAGATTCAACGGCGCACTCAGATTTTTAATCCGGGAATCCATTGGGATACTTCCACAACTGTGCACAAGTGTCGACTCACTTAACTAAAAAAAGTTCAAACCACTATTCCAGGCTCACTGGACCTCGGAATGATGTTCTGTCTTCGCGCCTTGTCTCAAAATAATTCCATATAATATTTTAAAAAATAATAAACGGAATATCTGAGACATTATAGGTGTTATTAATCATGTTATGAGAATGGTTAATTTTATATATGATGGTGATGACCATCGATATTAGCGACACATTTGTAGGGGAATGAGGTGTCCTGATTATGTGACTTAGGTACTTTTTTTGAGATTTTCTCCCATCGCGATTTTCCTACGCGCCTTTAGGACTCATGTTCACACAATTAAGACTTAAATGGTGAGGTGGTGTTCCCCACTCATGTGGGTACTTTCCTCTACTATATTTGGATTATGATGGGGTTGACCATCAAAATGGTTGGAGTTGGTTGTGGTAAAAATTCAAATAGAATGTGAGGAGACATCAAATGAATATTTTGAGACAATCAGTTGGGTTTTAGGCTTGTTGTATCCTTAATATCATTCATCCAGTATTATTTCTGAAGAAATAAATAATCATTCCTTAGGATGTTAATAGTTGAGCTGATAATGTTCATTATTTAGAGGGAATAGAATTTTGTGCCATAGGAAATTGTTCTTTGCCAAAATGATAATTTTTTTTGATCTATGGTCAATAAAACTGGGTACATGATTGAGTCTTACATTAGGATGTCGATTATTTATTATGAAATTAGGTGTTAGATTTCATGAGGATTTTGGAGATACTTTTAGAGCTGGAACCTTTGGATTCACCTGGGATAATTATTGATAGATAATTCCTTGATCTTTATTCTATGGTTCCTCTCCACAACAGTTTTACCGGCAATGGATGGAGTTGGTTATTACTTCCTTATGTATGATGAGAACAAGGAATGCATATCATTTATGTGTTATTATTGTGTTGTATTATTATTTTTAGTATATAATTTCATAATCAAACATGTATGTTTGGCACATGTTTGTGGTGGCCTGTTGGAATTTATTCTCACACCCTACATGAGCCCTTCAGGATGCTAGTAGGCTTTATGATTTCATAATAAGTTAAGGGTTAAGGGTAAGGAGATATACCTTAGTGATCATCTCACTCATTTTTCATTGGATATATGTTATTGGAACATGGAAGTTCATATATTACTAGGAGTTTACTCTAGTGTATTTCATTTGTATTATAATGCTTATATATTTATGTAATGAGGTTAGCCATAGGTTACCCTTTATTATTTATCTTCTTGTTGACATGTATTATATGAATTATATGTTAAAATGATCTATATTTTTCTAAAAATTTAATCAAGTGAAGTATTATTCTAATATTGTTTTTAGCTTATTTATTATTTTTTCTTCTCTTTATTATTCTTCTGCTATAGAAGGTTACTCTTCCATTGATTACTACTTTTTCATCATGTTGTGTAATATTTATCTTAATAACATTATTATTATCATATCTAGAAGGTATAGTCTCCAAAAATAACCTATTTACTCCCTAGATGTTATTTGGGAACCTTTGGAATATTTTTAGTCACACCTAAGGCCCAGTGTCCCTCCAGCACGTAACACTATTCTCGAGGCTAATCGGTTTAGGGATCTATAAATTATATTTAATATTCATAATTAATAAATTATGTCCAAAACTATTTATTTAATAAATTTTTGTATTTCATCATGTACATAAATATTCAAGAGATTTTAAAATAAATGGTCTAATTAAAACATGATTTATAGTATAATAAATAGTATTAAATACATCAACAAAAAAATGAATAGAAATTGATTATTCACTCAACATGTTTCTAGTAATATTTATAATAATTATTTAAAATCTTTCAACTAAATTTTTTTAGGTATAGTTATAGGTGATTAGAGGTTATGAAATATACATGTTTAAAAAAAATATTCAAATTCAAAATTAATAAAATATCGAAAATGATCAATATGAATTGTTTCTGAAGGTAGTTTTCTCTCATTTTTAACATGGTCTACAAATGTTTTAAAATAGAAAATGAATTATTATTTTATTCCTATAAAATACACCCTTGTATATCTAGTGTAGTAATCTACCAAAACATATACATAGTATTTGGAACTAGTAAATCGTTTTTTTGTTGGTCAAAATAAATCCATGTGCACTAACTATAATGAATATGAATTTTAAAAATCAATAATATATTTTAAATGTGGCTTTTTATTCATTCCAAATTTACAAGTATAAAAACATTTAGAATTTAAAAAAACTTATGATATATTTTATATTTAAATTTTACATTCATATAATTTCGGTATAATGTTATAAAATTACATCAACATTACATTCTCTTCCAAAACTAATATTGATCTTCCATTTCACTAAGAGAATGTAGATCTTGGATTATGAGGTTATCTAAATTCAAGGAGTATACATTATCATTCATATTGGTAGAAATAATAAATTTATCTTTTGAACATAGAATAATACATTTATCATTCATGAAGTTTATAAGATAACCCCCATAATATAATATGATTTTTACTTTAATGTTTTTTGTATATCTAATATTATTCAAAAAAATTAAACCAAATCATTTATTTGAACTATGATATTACATTTACTATATAATTCTACTTAATAATTATCACTAAAAATAAAATTTTCACCTTTCATATGAATAATATTCTGGATTAAAAGCTTGTTTCTTGTCATGATTCTTTAGCAACCACATTCAATTTATCAAATTTCGTTGATGTTGGAATAGTTTGTATGTTCCTGAAATTAAGAAACCCTGAATTTTGGAACAAAAAAATAATTTGGTTCCAATATTGATAGAAAATAGAATCTTAGGAACCTACATTAGACAAAATTTATATTTATAATTTTCTAATTATTTATAAAATTAGGACTCATGAAATCATAAACATAGTACTAAAATTTAACGAAATTTTTTTTGTCAACATCCAGACATTGACAGTTAATACAAAATGGTACATTTATTAGAAAAAAATTATCTTTTTGAAAAAGTGATTTTTATTTAGTAATTCATATTCTAGGAAAATTCCTATGATGATGATTTGTCTTTGAAAATTTAAAAAATTCCCCTACTAGAATAAAATTTGACTATAACCACTTCAAATTCAAAATTTAAGAATTCCGTTAATCTAAAAAATTTAATTGGATGTAGTGGATTTTTATATTCCAAATTCATTGGAATTATGTTTTTTTCAATATTAGGTTACTATAACTATTTTAAATGATTTTTAATTTCATTAGTATATTTATAAATTATGAAAATTTATTATCCATGATCTTCCATAGAATCTTCATGTTTTTAGAAGCATTACTATTTTGTTTTTCTAAATGTTTAGTAAAAAGAGAATCTTATTCAAATATTGGTAATGTATTATCCTATTTTTAGTAGATTATTTATATAAATATGTTGAAATATTTCCCTTTTCTAAATCATGATTATATATATTTAATGTAAGGATGGTTATAGTTTCTACAAATACCATATATATGTATCAATTTATTTTATTCGAACTTCTAGATAGAAAACCAACTTTATTTGGACTATTAGTCTCATTATATGAAGAAATGTATGAAGAAATATCACCTATAATTTTACTCAATTTTCCTTTTGTTATCTTAATTTTCATACATTTTTCTTGTATAACTTCATTGATCTTTTTTTTCTATAAATCATTCCTTCTTATATTTTCTTTTCATTCTTATAGAATAAAACCTTATGTTAAAAATTTTTCTTCACTCATAATATATCATCTCAATGATAATAATTCTTATCATTTATTTCTTTGAAATGTTTTCCTATAATTGTATTTTAAATCACTCTTTCTAGTATTCCATTTAATTCATTGATCTGGTTGAGAATTTTCATTCTGTCATTATTCAGAAGAACTATGTTCATTATCAACTCTAACATTATTTAGAATCTTTTTTGTTGAAATAATTATATTTGAAACATTTTATTTAGAGGAAAAATCAACTCCACCATTTTTTATTTTTTATATTTTATGCATCTCTCTTCATTATACCCTCAAAATACATGAGATTTTAAATTACATTTTATATTTATTACATTTTAGTTTTATTATTATCATCTAGATCTATTCATATATATTCCCATTAATTGGGCATAATATAAATGGAATTGTTAATAAAAATGTAATCATTATTCTCATTATCACCATGATATCATGAAATCTTACCAATTAGAGAAAAGCTTTGATGCTTATTTTCAGTAGATCGTTATTTTAAGAAGTCATGATCTTGGTAAGGTGATCTCAACATAGTTCTTTTGGACTCAATAACATTTGATGATATAATTTTAGAAATCTCAATATTATTGTAGATATTATATGAAATTTCACACAAATATTTTTTACAGTAGATATTTATTTTCATAGAACACAACAATGAATTTATGACACTTATATTTTGCGGATATTTAATCTTCTCTTAATTAGTAAGAGTAAAAAAAATTTAGAAATTTTATAACATTTAGTACTAGTAAGAAATTAATCTTCAAATTCAATTACAAAAATCGTTTTCATATTGTATCTCTACTATTAATATTTATCACCATCAAAAGTTTGTGTTTTACAAGGGTTTTTTCTCAAGAGTTCCAACTTTCAAAACTAAATTTTTTATAACAATAATGATACTATATGTAACACCCCGACCCTAGTTACCCAGAGTCAGAGCATTATTACATAACATTGGCATGATCACACGAAAAATCATGTCTCGAAAGACCGATTAGTTTAGTAGCCTTGGAATAACTAGATACATTAATAAAGTATACATTACATCATAAAATGAAAACTAAAACAATATAGTCTCCATAGTCCACAATATTATCCCCTCATACTATCCTTACAGGTCATTCATAAATTACTTCTTCACATCCTGGGAAAAATAAAACATAGGAAAGGGGTGAGCTCAAATTCCCAGTAAGGATAACAATATAGCGGAAAATTTCATAAATAAGAATAAACATTTAGGGAAATTTATAACTAAAACAAAATCCTTTTAAACATGAACTTAAACATATTATGGAAAAAATAAAATGAAATAATTCTATTTACTTATTCACATGGATATTCTACTAATCTAATATTCACATGCAATATCAATAACCACTTTCATAATGATGGAATGCATAATGCCAGACTATCATAACCACATAGCCAAGGCCTCATGCCAAGACTACAAATAAGATTTTGCCAAGGCCTTGTGTCATGAAACTAGTTTTTCTCATGAGACCTAATGATGAATCGAGGAGATATAGCGGGCTCCACCCGTCACATATTAAGTTCAATGCATTCATCATACGAACAGGTTTAAACATAACATAAACATTCGTATTAAAACTAGCATACGAAATGTAAATACGTTCTCCATAAACCATGAATGGTATAAAAATAACACATCCACAATCAAACAAATCACAAACCACTCAATACAATATGGAAGTATTGTATCATAATAAATCAATTTCAAATAAGCTTAAAGTCTATCAAAGGATGTTGACATAGATGAAATCAATACTACTTGAGAGAAATATCTTTTTTTTTTGAAATCATTTAAAAGTCACATAATTAAAAAATAAAACATTTACTTTGAAAATGTTCTTATAATCTTGTAAGGGAAGATTTTATGATTTTATAATAGCGGAAAATAGTCGCACCCGCCGTATATGTTAAAAAAACATTCTTACCTTAATTCTGTCGAAAAGGTTAGAAAGCACCTTGTTTGGAAAACGATGAAATGATTCCTTTATAATCCACTTATAAAAAGTCAAAAAAGGGTATAAATGACTTTAACCTATATTCTTGTAAATAGTAATAATGGTTTGAAATAGATTTTTAAGAAACATGGATGTGGATGATAAAGAGATCCCAGTAGATTATTACGTATAAACAACCTCAGATAATGAAGAGATTGTGAAATAAACCCTTACCTTGTACTTTTACTTGGTTGAGGGTAGGTTAACCTCATGTATAATGGTGAAATAATTGTTATTAAATTATACAAGAATCATATACATTAATATGATATCATATATGATCTTTTAACATTGATTTGTTAATAATATCCTAGTATTATCGTTGTTTCGGGTGTTAACTTACTCGCTTTATTTTATATGTTTTGTTACGTAAGTCATGTTTTTCATGGATAGGTTGTATCTTAATCATATCCATAATTATTTCAAGTCCTTAGATACTATTATTAATCATCAAATGAGAATTAGACATGAATGGATATGATGGAGAATGAATCTCATCGTGTTCGTGGAGACGGTAGTCCGTACGTACGCACGAGCGGCAATATCATTCTTTTGATATTAAAATAATATATAATTGGATGGTATATCATATATACAGAATAATTATCATGTTATATTTATTATTTACATGAATTAAAAATCATTATTATACCCATCCAAATAATAATTTATTGAATAACAATTACACCATGACGTGGAGACGGTAAGCCGTACGTACGCGCGTATAGTGACATGTTACTCAAAGTATGGATAGAATACTGAATATGGTAGTACCATATTTATAATAACATAATATTATATATAATATACTATAGTTATTATTTTATAATTGGAATATCAATGAAAGAAGAAGATGAAGAAGAAATGAATTTGAAAAAAGGGTGGTGAAAACATTACCTCTTTTTCAGGTACTTCCTTTTGATTTGATCAAAAGGGCTCCATAGGATGGATTTATGATCAAAATAAGGCCTCTAGGTTGTAGTGATGGAAGGTGAGAGAGTATTTGGGCAGAGTTTGGCCGAGACAAATGGATTTGAAGGTGTGAATTAATGAGAAGGGGGAGTGCCCTTTTATAAGAGGGGTGAGGGGTAGCTTTGGAAAAGCTAGAAATATTATTTTATAATAAATTTATATTCGATTTATAATAGCTCCAAAGTGGATTATTTAAAGTTTAAGGTGGGGATGGGTCGAAAAACACTCAAACAATAGAATTTAGACAGGTTTGGGTCATTATATTAACCTTATCGTTTAGTATTAATTCTTAGTTAATTTGTTTGACACTTACCATGTAACTTTGTATTTTTATATTATATAGTTAATAAAAATACTATATACCTACAATAGATCCCCAAGTGGTCCATTAATGATACAAATATAATGATATAAGTCTCTTAGATGAACCTTAGATATTTAGAAATTGAATATCAATTAATAATATAATATTTGTTTTAAAAACACTTTTATGTCAATTTTGACACTATTTGGATAATGGATTTTTGTGAAAGTCATAACAGAATGATTACTTAGGAAATAGTAAATAAAACCATTCCTAACATGTCATATTAACCTATAAAATTAGTTTAATTCATAAAAAGTCTCAAATTATATTTACTTTGTTATTTATAATAACAATTAATTTTATTTTTCACTAATATGGTAATTACTGCATCATCATTGTGTCATAAATAAATTATATAATTAATGTCTAAAAATTATAAATAAAATATAATTATATAGGAAATATTTTTAGATTTCTAACTAATATTTATAATTGTATTTATCTTATGTGTAACCTTATATTAAAATTGTTTTCGTAAATAAACATTGATTTTAACTCTTTTAACTCTTCTTTGAATTAAATAAATATAAATGTCCTAATCTAATACAAGTGGACCTAAATGATAAAATTTTATTCCTAAGGTTGTTTTTGGTCTAGATACACTTGTCCAATAGAATTAGGACATGTGTTAGGGTAATATTAATATAATTTTTACCCTTAATTACCCTATTTACTTTTAACCGTGGTAAATAAATGTAAAAAGTTACTATTCACCAAAAATTATTTTTAATCTCAATGAACCAAATTTTACTCCTTGATATTAATCGTGTCTCTCGGTTTTTTGAAATTCCACTCACAGAAGCGGTAAAATTAAGTTTTATGAAAAATTCAGTTTTTTAACTACCACTTTGTGGTTTCACTATTCAACAAAAAATGAAGGTTTTCAGAAAAATACCAAAAAATCACCATAGGGTAATTTCGATATTCGGAATCCAAAAATGAAGTCCATTTTGAAAAATAAAATTTATAAATTTCAAAAAGTGGGTATTACTATTCATAACGGTTAGTTTGATTGGTTGTGGTGTGTTAGAACTCAATGTTGCGTACAACACACGCTATTGTATTATTCAAAGAGAAGCGTACCGTAGAAGAATGGGGTGTTACATTTTCCCCTCCTTCAAATAATTTCATCCTCGAAATTTCAAGAATACTACCACATGAAATGACTCGGGTGGTTCTTTATTATAAGTTCCTCGGGCTCCCATGTTGCCTCATCCATCTTATGGTTTCTCCACATGACTTTTACCAGGCGAGTCGTTTGGTTTCTCAGTACTTGTTCTCTCATATCAATAATCTTGACGGGCTCTTTGCAATAAGACAGATCGGGTTCCAGTTCTAATTCTTCATCGGTGAGTACATGCATTGGGTCAGGCATGTATTTCCTCAACAGAGATATGTGGAACACATCGTGAACTTTGGAGAGACTTGGCGGCACTACCAATCGGTAAGCTACAACCCCAATTCATTATAGAATTTCGAAAGGTCCAATGTACCTGTGACTCAATTTACCTTTCTTAACAAAACGTATGACTCCCTTCCATGAAGATACCTTCAGGAAAACATGATCACTGACTTGAAATTACAAATCCTTCCTTTGATTATCAGCATAGCTCTTCTGCCTACTTTGAGCTGCTTTGATATGGTTTTGGATTACATTCACCTTTTCCATCATTTCCTCCACCAGTTCTGGGCCTACAAGATTCCTTTCACCAATATCATCCCAACAGGTTGGTGTGTGACATCTCTTTCCGTATAACTCTTCATATGGTTCCATATGAATACTCTAATGGAAGCTATTGTTATAGGAAAATTCTACCAAAGGTAAATATTGATCCCACATTCCCTAAAAGTGAAGTGATCAGGATCTCAACATGTCTTCTAAGGTTTTAATAGTTCATTCTGATTGTCCATCTGTTTGAGGGTGGTAGGCAGTGCTCAAATTAAGTTCAGTATCCAAGGCTTTCTGAAGATTTTCCAGAATCTTTATGTAAAACGGGGATCACGATCAGAAAAAATTGATAGGGGTACTCCATGAAGTCTCACAACATCATTAATATATAGTCTTTCTAGTCGTTCAAGTGGTAAATCATCCCTTATAGCATGAAAATGTGTTGACTTGGTAAGATGATCAACAATGAACCATACTGCATCGTTCCTTCTAGGAGTCTCTGGTAGCCCCATGAAAAAGTACATCATAATATTGTTCCATTTCCACGCTGATATGTGAAGAGGTTCAATGACTCCTACAGGCTGTTGCCTTCCAGCTTTCTCTTGGTGAAAAACCATACATATTGACACAAAATCAGAAATCTCCCTCTTCATGTTATCCCACCAAAAATGTTCCTTCAAATATCTATACATTTTGGTGCTCCTAGGGTTTATAGAGAAATTGGAACTATGAGCATCATCCAGCAATTCCCTTTTTAGATCTGGTATATCGGGAACACAAAGTCTCTTCCCGAATTTAAAAATTCCATCTTCATACACAAAGTATCTCAATCTCCCATCATTCACAGCTTTAATCTTCTTTTTAAATTCTTCATCATTAGTCTGAGAACTCTTAATCCATTCTAGTAAAGATGGTTTGGCAACCATTTGAAAAAGAATTGATGTTTCACCTTCCCTGGTTATTCCCATTTCCATCTTCACTAGATCCATGAATATTGGATCCCTTTCAATTCTCATATTGTTCAAAACTCCATGGTCTTTTCTGCTCAAAGAATCTTCCACCTTGTTTGCTATCCCTGGGTGGTATTGTATCGTACAATCATAATACTTGAGTAATTTAAGCCATCTCCTTTGCCTCATGTTGAGCTCTTTTTGTGAGAAAATATACTTTGAACTCTTGTGATCAGTATAAATCTAACATTTTTCACCATAGAGGTAGTGCCTCCATATCTTCAAAGCAAAGATAACTGCTGCTAACTCGAGATCATGAGTAGGATAGTTTTGTTCATTAATTTTCAACTGTCGTGATACATAGGAAATAACCCTATCATTCTGCATAAGGACACAACAAAGTCCTTTCTTCGATTAATCACTATAAATAATGAACCCATCATTCCCCAATGGTAGAGTCAATATAGGAGCATTGACTAATCTTCTATTCAGTTCTTTGAATCATTCTTCACACTCTTTTGTCCAAAAAATTTAACCACTTTACATGTGAGCTTTGTTAATGGGTTAGCCAACCGGGAAAAATTCTAGACAAAATGTCGATAATAACCTACTAAACCAATGAAACTACGTACCTCAGTTATACTCGTCGGTGATGGCCATTCTTGGATTGCCTTGGTCATATAAGGATCAACAAAGATTCCATCTTTAGAGATCATATGGACAAGAAAATAAATCTCATGAAGCCAGAACTCACACTTGCTAAACATCCCATATAATTCATGTCTTCTCAGAGTCTTCAAGATAATGCGCAAGTGATTTTCATGATCTTCGTATATTTTGTAGTATACCAAGATATCTTCAATAAATACCACCAAAAATTCATCGAGATATTCCTCGAAAACTCTATTCATCAGATCCATGTATATAGAGGGTGTATTAGTCAATCCAAAAGGAATTACTGTAAACTCATAATTCCCGTACCTGGTTCGAAATGTTGTCTTCAGAATGTCTTCCTTCTTCACACACAACTGATGGTATCCAGATCGAAGGTCAATCTTTGAAAAGTATTGAGCTCCATGCAGTTGGTCAAATAAATCATCAATGCGAGGTAGGAGATACATGTTCTTTATTGTTATAGCATTGATCTACCTGTAGTCAATACATAACCACATAGATCAATCTTTCATTTTAACAAAAAGAATAGGGGATCCCCATGGAGAAACACTCAGGCAAATAAATCCATTATTACTCAATTACTCTAGTTGTTTCTTTAATTCAAATAATTCTACAGTGGCCATTCTATAAGGGGTCTTCGATATAGGCCCTAATCTGGGAACTAAATCAATGGAAAAATCAACTTATCATTTTGGTAGGTGTCCAGGTAAATCTTCCGAAAACACATCTACATATTCTTTCACAATAGGTACATCCTCTATTTTAACATTCCTTTCCTCACCCACTGTAATTTCATCCTATTCCTCCCCAATAATTGAATTTAGTTGAGCTACTGGGGGTGGATCTAGATAAGAATTAGGTGGTGAAGATTCTACTCTAAAGATAAGGTGTTCCTTATAGTCATCATCAAAAATCGTAACCTCATTCTTCTTACAATAAATCTTCGCATCATGGTCCGAAATCCAATCCATATAGAGGATTATATCAAACTCAATAATAGGTATGATGATGAGATCTGCGGATAGAGAACATTAATGTGATCTAATGGGGACTGATTCACAAATTTTTTTGCAATGATACTTCCCTTAGGTGTTTTTACTGACAAATCCCTTGTTAGATAAAATTAGAAATATCTAATTTTCTTAGAAAACTGGGAAGATATGAATCAATGTGATGATCCAGAATCAAATAATGAATTTGCTAAACATGAGGAAACCATTAAATTACCTGCCACAACATCTTTCAGAGCTTCTACATCAGCAGTGGTGATAACATAAGCTTGGCCTTGATCCCTTGGCCTTTTCTATAGTAAGTTCCCCTGACGCTTAGGAAATTCATTTGAATAATGTCCCATCTCCATGCAACTGTAGAACTGAACATTGGTAGCTTCCTTATTCCCCTTGCAATCACGAGATTAGTGGACTTTTTCACCACACTTGTAACAGACTCCCGTTACTTTTAAGAAAGTATCGGGGTGTTTCTTCCCACATTTACTGTAGGATGGATATTAAACATTTCCCTTCTTCCCTTTATTTCAATTCCCAGATTGATCAGAAGATCTATTGTTCTCATGCTTTGCTTTAAAGTCATAAGACTTAGATAATTCCTTTTCTGTGTTGATAGCACATGAGATAATGTCTTTGTATGATGAAAAGTATTGTGATACTAATGGTCGATGGAGAAATGGTTTTAAAAAATCAAAGAAACGATCAATATTATTTCTTGGGTTACATATATAATCTCCAGAATGCTTTGCTATCCTTGTAAAGTTAGCCTCATACATTGCGACATTCTCAGCCTCCTTTTGTCTCAGACTCAGAAATTGCCTTTCCATATCTGCTCGATGGTCACAAGAAAAGTATTTTTCTAAAAACAGATCTTTAGAATACCTCCATTCCATATTTGATACTTCATCATCTTCCTTTGTGTTTTGTATTAATGAACACCATTGATCAGCATCTTTAGTGAGGTGGTAAACTGCCATGATAACTTTTTCCCTTTCACTACCTCCCAAAGCCTGAAATTTTTTCTCTACGGAACTTATCCATTTCTCAGCTACTAATGGATTTTAATCCAATTGAATGTTGGTGATTACTGCCTCATGACGCGATCTAACATTGATCCTTCACACTGCGGATCAGGGTGCTCCATACGGGTAAGGTTATTATTCATAACCTGAGTGAGTTGTCCATGTATGGTGATTAGTTGATCAGAACCAGTTGCATCACCAACTCCACTATAATTATCTTGAGCAGAAGGGAAATCCCTACATGGAGTGTGTACATTTATATGGTTTCCATTTCTTCCACTAGAAACCATTTCTAAACAATGGAATAAACTAGGTCAGTTTATGAATTGAAATACATAATTCCATACTTATAAAACACTTAACATAAATTGAACTATTTATGGATATAATCCATAATAAATAAAATGTTTTCTTTGAGGAAGTATATACTCATAAACCCTTCATAATGATTTGTAATGAAAATGATATTTATCCTAAGGATATCCCCTGGGAGTGTCGTAACCAAGAGTGCAGCAAGGCTCGTTGTCGTGCACCAGTTCCTATTCGATTCTAGCTCAAAACGGTGTTTTTGGGTTTTACCCCTAGGTACATCTGTGCCAGAGCCGCCTCTACCTGCTCGTATCTCGACATGGATTTATTTCTCGGAAAACTAAAAAAATATCTACAATACCAAAATTCTAGGATGTTCATCGATACTAATCCTCAAAGTCCATATTAAATCTATGTGATCTAATTAGTGTTTATATAAATATAGCTTCCAAGGTTTGTACTAAACTTCCTCTGATACCAACTGTAACGCCCTGAACCCAGTTACCCAGAGTCGGTGCATTATTACAAAACATTGGCATGACCACAAGAAAGATCAAGTCTCGAATGACTGATTAGTTTAGTAGCCTTGGAATAACTAGATACATTAATAAAGCTTACATTACATCATAAAATGAAAACTACAACAATATAGTCTCCATAGTCCACACTCATATCCCCTCATACTATCCATGTAGGTCATTCATAAATTACTTATTCACATCCTGGGAAAAATAAAAATAGAAAAGGGGTGAGCTCAAATTCTCAGCAAGGATAACATTATAGTGGAAACATTCATAAATAAGAATAAACATTTAAGGCAATGTATAACTAAAACAAAAGCCTTTTAAACTTGAACATCAACATAGTATGGAAAAAATAAAGTGAAATAATGCCATTTACTTATTCACATGGATATTCTACTAATCGAATATTCACATGCAATATCAATAACCACTTTCATAATGATGGAATGCATAATGCCAGACTATCATAACCACATAGCCAAGGCCTCATGCCAAGACTACAAATAATATTTTTCCAAGGCCTTGTGACAAAACACTAGTTTGTCTCATGAGATCTACCGATGCATCGAGGAGCTATAGCGGGCTCCACCCGTCACATATTAAGTCCAATGCATTCCTCATATGAATAGGTTTAAACATACCATAAACAATCGTATTAAAACTATCATACGAAATGTCAATACTCTCTCCATAAACCATGAATGGTATAAAAATAACACATCCATAGTCAAAAAAATCACAAATCCTTCAATGTAATATGGAAGTTTTGTATCATAATAAATCAACTTCAAATAAGCATAAAATCCATCAAAGGATGTTGACATAGATGAAATCAAAACTATTTGAGAGAAATATTCTTCTTTTGAAATCATTTAAAAGTCACATATTTATAAATTAAAACAATTACATTGAAAATTGTCTTATAAGCTTGTATGAGAAGCTTTGATGATTTTATAACAGCAGAAAATATCTGCACCCACCGTATAAGTCAAAAAAACATTCTTACCTTAATTTTGTCTAAAAGGATAAAAAGCACCTTGTTTGGAAAACGGCGGAAAGATTCCTTTATAAACCACTTATAAAAAGTCAAAAAGGGTATACATGATTTTAACCCATATTCTTGTAAATAGTAAAAATGTTTTTAAATACATTTTTAAGAAACATGGATGTGGATGATAAAGAGATCCTAGTAGATTATTACGTATAAACAACCACAGATAATGAAGAGATTGTAAAATAAACACTTACCTTGTACTTTTCCTTGGTTGAAGGTAGGATAACCTCCTGTATAATGTTGAAGTAATTGTTATTAAATTATACAAGAATCATATACATTAATATGATATCATATATGATCTTTTAACATTTATTTGTTAATAATATCTTAGTATTATTGTTGTTTCGGGTGTTAACTTACTCGTTTTTTTATATGTTTTGTTACGTAAGCTGTTTTTTTCATGGGTAGGTTGTATCTTAATCATTCCCAGAATGATATCATGTCCTTATATACTATTATTAATCATCACATTAGAATTATACTTGAATGGATACGATGGAGAATGAATCTCATCGCGTTCGTGGAGACGGTAGTCCGTACGTACGCACGAGCGACAATATCCTTATTTTGATATTAAAATAATATATAATTGGATGTTATATCATATATAAGGAATAATTATCATGTTATATTTATTATTTACATGAATTACATATCATTATAATACCCACCCAAATAATAATTTATTGAATAACAATTACACCACGACGTGGACACGGTAAGCCGTACGTACGCACATATGGTGAAATGTTATTCAAAGGATGGATATAATCCTGAATATGGTCGTACCATATTTATAATAACAGCACAGTATATATAATATACTGGAGTTATTATTTCAGAATGTGAATAACAAAGAAAGAAGAAGTTGATGAAGAAATGAATTTGAAAAAGGGTGGTGAAAATATTACCTCTTTTTCGGGTTCTTCCTTTTGATTTTATCAAAAGGGATCCATAGGTTGGCTTTCTGATCAATCTAAGCCCTCTAGGTCATAGTAAGGTAAGTTGAGAGAGTATTTGGGCAGATTTTAACCGAGCCAAATGGATTTGAAGGTGTGAATTAATGATATGGCGGAGTGCCCTTTTATAAGAGGGGTGAGGGGAACCTTTGGAAAAGCTAGAAATATTATTTTATAATAAATTCATATTCGGCTTCTAATGGCTCAAAAGTGGATTATTTAAATTTTAAGGTGGGGATGGGTCAAAAACCACTCAACCTATAGAATTTAGACAGGTTTGGGTCATTATATTAACCTTATCTTTTAGTTTTAACTCTTAGTTAATTAGTTTGACACTTACCATGTCACTTTGTATTTTTATATTATATAGTTAATAAACTTACTATATACCTCCAAGAGACCCCAAAGTGGTTCATTAATGATACAACTATCATGATATAAGTCTCTTGTCCGATCCTTAGATTTTTAGGAATTGAATTTCAATTAATAATATAATATTTGTTTTAAAAACTCTTTTATGTGAATTTTGACACTATTTGGAAAATTGATTTTTGTGAAAATCATAACAGAGTGATTACTTAGAAAAAAGTTAATTAAATCATTCCTAACATGTCATATTAACCCATAAAATTAGTTTAATTCCTAAAAAGTCTCAAATTATATTTTTTTGGGTTTTTATAATATCAATTATTTTAATTTTTCACTATTATGATAATTACTGCATCATCATTGTGGCAGAAATAAATTATATTATTTAATGTCTAAAAATTATAAATAAAATACCATTATGTAAGAAATCATTTTATCTTTCTAATTAATATTTATAATCGAATTTATCTTATGTTTATCTCTATATTAAAAATGTTTTAGTATATAAACATTGATTTTAACTCTTTTAACTCTTCTTTGAATTAAATAATAATAAATGTCCTAATCTAATCCAAGTGGACCTAAATGATAATATTTTATTACTATGGTTGTTTTTGGTGGATATACACTTGTCCAATAGAATTAGGACATGTGTTAGGGTAATATTAATATCATTTTTACCCTTAATTACCGTATTTACTTTTAACCGTGGTAAATAAAAGTAAAAGGTTACTATTCACCAAAAATTATTTTCATCTCAATGAACCACATTTTACTCCTTGATATTAACCGTGTCTCTCGGAATTTTGAAATTTCACTCACAGAAGCGGTAAAATTAGGTTTTATGAAAAATTCAGTTTTTTTTAACTACCACTTAGTGGTTTCACTATTCATCAAAAAATGATGTTTTTCAGGAAAATACCAAAAATTCACCCTAGTCTAATTTCGATATTCCGAATCCAAAAATGAATTCCATTTTGAAAAATAAAATTTATAAATTTCAAAAAGTGTGTATTACTATTCATAACAGCTAGTTTGATTAGTTTTGGTGTGTTGGAACTCGATGTTGCGTACAACACACGCTATTGCATTATTCAAAGAGAAGAATACCATAGAAGCTTGGGGTGTTACACTATATCTAAAATAACACATTATTTAAAAAAACATATAAAAAAAGTTCGAACAATAAAATTCATAAACCTATAAAATTGAAAGAATATAAAAATAATAATTACAACAAAAACATTCAAGATAATGTCGTATCACCTAATATCAAACACTAAATATTGGATCAAAGTGAAATACAATAGCGACAAGTGTTGGTGAATTGTAGTTTATAAAATAAAACTCACACTTTTTACTACCTATTTATTATCTAATATTGGAATCAATTTTATTACGAACTTTAATGTTTATATTTCAAATAGATAGTTTGTCAAAATATCATATGTTATAAACGTTTAGATTATGTAAGATTTTTCTATATAATTACACATTAGAAAATGTAACTTGAAAAAACAAGTTAAGTAAGACTCTATAATGTTAAAAATAAAAATATATAGAATTTTATTAAAGAATGATATTTTCATTACCCTTGGGCATTAAAAATGTATATAACAAAGTATTTAAGTGTCCACAGTTTTAGCAATGTCGTGAAGATTAGTTTTACTTAATAAAGGAGACCCTGGAAACTCGAATCAGAATAACTTTGTTTCCTTAGCCATAATAACCCTTTATTATAATTATCTGATAAACCTCTGAATTCCTATACTAGGAATCCATCAATAAATTCCAATATTACATAAAATTTCAAAATATAGAGGTTTTTATTGTATTTAAAATTATTCTTCTCAATGATGCATTAATAAAAAGTCTCTAAAATGGATAGAGTAAAGAGATATTAATGAAAAAATATGTTATAAACACTTTATATCCACTCTTGATAATCGATGATGAAAAATACTTGTCCTCCTTGATCACTTCTCATATTTATAGGCATATATCCAATGGTATTATTCCTTAAATCATGAAGGTGGTGTCAGTATCCTTAGAATTTTTTTTATAGAAAATCATTTTATTCTATTGCTCGTATGATTATACACCACCATAGTGTAACAATATATCATCTAGTGGAATTAATTTTATCATATAAAAATATGAAATATCTTCATCAAAAAGATTGAATGAAATTTCCACCTCGGAAAAAATGTATGATTAAATAAGGAAATTTTTTAAGGTCTTAAAAATACATTGTTTAGTTTAGAAATAGTTATTTTATGAATTTATAACTTTTATAAATCTTTATCCAAAATTAATTGACTTCATTCCCGAACATTTTAAAATGTATTTCAAAAAAACAATATCTACATAATATAGTAGGTTAATTATTTGATAAATTATTATCCCTCTGCCTAGGGAAAAATATTTCCTAGAAAAACACACCTAGAACATAATAATGAATAAAGTTAGTAAGATATATACCTAAAGATAATGTAGTTCAATATTCAAATCCTGTTAGAAACTCTTGAATGTCATTTTAAATCAACACATATAGTGTTTTTACATTGGTATTTTAATTGAATAATTGCATGACCAATCTGATATGAATGACCTATTGAATTATTTTTTCATGATCACGAAGAAATATACATCATGTACATGGTATTTCAAATTATTAATGAACTGATCACATGAATCGCATAAGACCTTGACATGATGAACAATGTAAAATCCATCATGTAAATATTCCATCATTTATATCATTCATCACATGAATCCCATGAAATTTTTCTATTAGTTTCCCAATGAGTCATCATATGATTAATCTAAAATTTGTAACAATTCAAAGGGATTTCTCCTGATTAGGTTGAAAATTCCATCATGTCCTAAGGATTTCATGTCATAGGAGGATATATCCAAGGTATTTCACATTATTTGGATGAAATATCCAAGGGAATTCATGTTATTAATCACAAATTTCTTATATCCTTCAAATGATCAATACATTTTATTAGTGGGCTACCTAGACCCACCATTAATGGTACATTTAAATTACCACATCACGAATACAGTGATATATGAATGATTCACACTTACAATAATAATGTTTATATTTACACATATTATTTTAATGGAAATTTTCATGGACTATTTTTCATGTCAAAAGTTTATAGAAGTTATCATGCTATAATGAGAGACTCAATGTACTTTTATAATTAATATTAGACATATGTCATATGGTGTAGATACATCATACTGAATATAAATAGTTAATTATTAACTATCAGGTGATGGTGGATCCAAATAATTGAGTGATTTCTCAAGAAACTTTTAATTGGTAACCTTGAGATGGTGAGATCATGAGAGAAAACCCACTAATAAGAACAAAACATGTTTTTGGTGTCATTGAATATTTTTATCAACAAACATGTGTATTGGTCTTCTGAAATTAGATTATTATCAATGTTTTCTATTTGATTGTGCACTTTTATTCCAAAAAAACTGCATGAAATTGAATTTGTGGCACGATATATTGTGTTTGGTGAATTATTTGTGGTATCAAATTGGATGAATGATAAGGATGAAATTTTTGAACACATATTTAAGAAATTTATATCTCATTCATAGTTAATCAAGATTCTAGTTCCTTCATTAAATCCATGGTAATGGTAGTAGAAGGTGAATTAGATCTTTTAGATGAATAAAAAATCAATAATGGATACTGACATAGTTTTCTCATCATGGTTTATGATATTTCCTAATTTAAAGATATTATGTTACAAAATGCATGATCATAGGATGGATATCATTTCCATGACTATTTCATATCTCCTTAGGGGCATCGAGGTGTTTTGAAACTCTACTCTTGTCTATGAATAATTATCAATGATATTGAGATTAGGTCTTATAGGTTCACACACAATATCATATTAAAAAATTCTATCATATTATGTTGAATTGGTATATAGGATATGGTGGGACCAACCTTGGGGTCTGAGTGTTGCCCATGTATTAACGATCATCGACGAACAAATAAATTCATTATTATTAGAATATATTAACAGGGTAAAATATTATACGAAAAAATATTATTTTAAAATTAATGGTTCATTAATAGTTTTCGGAATTATTATTGGAGTTAATGAATTAGGATTATCAGTAATATATTTAATATATATTACATGTAGGTGAAAAAATTTAAATATTATTTATGAAGTGGTTAGTCATTCCTAACTATTTATTATCTTATTATTTAGTTAACGGTTAATATATGGTGGATGGGGAACCCTATAACGGTATTTATAACATCCAATATATAAGTATGAATGAGATCTTTATTTGGGTTGTTCATTCCCACAAATTGGGTGATCCATTTACCTCTCACATCCTAGAAAGAGAAAGGCTATATATATTAGTGATCAATCTAAGAATTATTTTTGGATCGATGTCATGAGATCCAGGATATCATCACAACATTGAACAAATAATTGAATCTCCATTCTAGCACACAAATTTGATGAATGTTGTGAATATGGATCCTTGAATCAAGTGTGGACAATCTATAGGGGTTTAAAGTTGGATTATTCATGAAACAATCAATGGAAATCAGATGTAGTCTATCATTAATCAATATTAATGTGATAATTTTTCATTTAATTTTTATTATTTGAAATGTTCACATGAGATACTTGAACCTCTATTGGGGCTCATATCATTAGAGACGTTGAGGTTACATCACTCTGGTGATTAAAATTTTTAAATCTATGACCCCCCAGCTTCCACTGCGTTCCTTGTTTCTTGAATTGTTATCATAGGTATCTCATGAATTATATGAGATAAGAAAAAATGTAATTTTCTTTATATTAAGTAAATTAATTTATTTCAATATCAACAGAATAGACCAAGCATCGATCCAAAATCAAATGTCCAATTTATGGTCATCTAAAATTTTTAGTATGGAACAAAATCCTGGTTGTTGAGGGTTAAAACTTTAAGAATGGTGTAAATATATATCTTCTTATGTTATAATTCACATGTGATATTTTTTTGATTTGATTTTACTAGAATAAATTTTTCTCGGTGATATTGTTCTTCCCAAGGAAGCATTACTAAAAACATTATTGGGGAAATAGCTTCCATAGGAAGCATGACTTATTATAGAAAAAATAAAGTGGTATCATTGGGAGGTCCGTGGAACCCATACATAGGAAGAAATATGTTTCGTCAATTTTCAAACAAGGCCTATCAGTAGGATTATCATTTTTAGTCCCTTCTACTATAATTATCAAATAAAACAACAATTTTTAACATGGACAAGGAATCCTATGCCTTGCCTCCCTACAACCTCCCCTCCCTATGTCCACCCTAAAAGTGATGTGGTGCCAATCCATGCACTCCTCATTCATATGTCATTGCAACAAATACCTGTGTATGCCTCCCCAACACCAACATTCTAGTCTATACCTTACAATATCGTGCCTCCTGGAAATTTTCATTTCCAAGCCTCATCATTTACTACTCATTGTGGATGTAGTAACCACTATCACCATATTTTTTAACTCCTCTTTTTGGAAACAAAATCTGAACAAATCAACTACCATAAACCCTCCAAGTGTTAGATCCTTATCCATGGCTAGATACCAGTCCACCTCCATGGTACCCCACAATCTAGGACAGATCCTGTGTTAATCTCTAGTCGAACCATCATGGTGCAATATCTCTCCCTGGTCAACCCTACTAGAAATAGTGCCTCATCCTCTCATAGTCTGTACCAAAATCATGAAAAACTCAGTCGAAATAGACATCACAGGTACCTGAAATATCACTCGTAGCGTAGTAGTTGAAACCTTCGACCAAACCTCACCGGAAACGCAACCTCCCTGTCTCCCACCCTATCATCCCCAATGAATCTCCCCAGGTGTGTGCACCTATGATGAACCCACTTTTCCAGTTGAGATCTAGTTCTGACTTTGATTTTGTCAAACATGTGTGGATCCAATCTAACCTTTCTATCCCTATAACAGGAATATCCGTGTCTAACAACCACGATATAGGTCATGTAGGGTCTGACTGACCTGTAATGCCCTGTAGTGGGTCTGCATGATCCAGAAATGTATTGAATGTGATCAACCAAACCCATAATGTCTCATTGTGGGGTTTCCGGGAAATCATGTTTTCTTAATATAACAATGAATTATATTATTAATTTTATTATTAAGTATAATTACAATTTTATTATATAAAATAATTTTTATAATATTTGAAGTAAAGTGAATTTAATTGATTAATTTAATTTAATAAGAAAAATTAAATTAATAATCACACCAAAAAATTTAATTATGTGAATTGAATAATTAATTTAATTTATATATATTTCCTTGAAGGTAAATATATTTCATTTAAATTTTATCAAGGAATTAATTTTCTTTCTAACCGATCATGAGGAATGACAAACCTCTTGCATGTCTTGGTTAATCTACTTAAATATTTATTACAACTATGTTTGATGTGTGAAATAAGTATTTATTTTGATAGTATATGCATAATCTCTTTTTAATCAATATGAACAAGGATCTGCATGACCACTCACATCTGTATGTATATTTTACATCCTAAGGGACCCTCTCATGCACATGAGTATACGTGTATTATTTAATGATGATGAAGTAATACATGGACTATTCCATGATAAAGTGGAATCCTAGATGAGAAGTGGAAACAGTAGACAAGGGGTGAATTTTAAGACTAGTCATGATATGACTTGTGTATGAAACCCTAGGTCATTGTTGACTAGTTATGTTTAAATGGATTAACAAATATTATATTCTAAAAACCCCTAAGGTAATTTATTTCCTTTATTCATTATATATTATTTTTTCCATTTTCATGTTTATGAGAAAAAAGAAAAAAATATATAAAATGAATAATGGTGAAATGAATGTATTTTAGAGATATGTGTTTCATTTTATGTGTGAAAACATAGTATAAAATAATTTAATATAAAAGGATAATATTAGTTGAAAATATTAAAAAACAGTTAATAGAGTTATTATGTCATGAATGTCTTCTATTACTCAAATTTGAACAATACCAAGTGGATAGGGTGATCTTCATCTAGAGATGAGGGTTCCTCCTACTAATGAAGAGTTCTTATAATGGTAATGGGATAAATTCATAAAAGGTGGAAACATAGATGTTGGAAAAGCTACCTTGTTTCCACATTAGAGAAAAACATTGAATAAAACATTTTTATGAAATTAGATATTGGTTCTTTGCTCAAATGATCAAGTATTCATGAGATAATGTGGTTGTACAATCAAATTCATATATTTAGCTATCTATATAGTGGTGTAGCCAAAGCATGAAGACTATTAGAATATGTTCCAAGGACACTTTTCACTATAATTATAAAGTGAAAAATTATTTTGATACTATAAATGTGGGCTACTAGAGTTCGATAAAATATTGGCTGACATTAAATTTTTAATTAATTATTCAATAATGTCGAAAAATCAATCATTATAAAAGTACCAACTCGATAGATTTTTTTGTTTATAAAATTGAATGTGATACCACAAGTACATTTATTTTAATTTGGAGGATGTAAATTTTCTCACGATAAAAAATTTACAAGATTGGTATAGGTACTTTTACAGTGTACCATGATATAGTAAATTCATGGTGTTGAGTTACCCACTACCAATTGAGGCACCACATTAATCTAGGGTGAGAAAAATTCTTTAATTGATAGTCATGTATAATTCATATGAAATTTATTTCTAAATTATCTCATCAACAGCAGATGTGAGTACTGGATACAACATCTGATATGAATGATTCAACATGTTATATCTTCTCTGGGATGTCTTTGAGTAGAAAGTGATGCAAGAAATGAATGAGGTGATTATTACACATAATATGAGTAAATTGAAATATGAGATACTATATTTTACTACATAACATAATTATATATTTTCCAACCCCTTTCTCTAGTTCAATTTAATATTTTATGAATTATATGGATAAAAATACTCATTATATTTTGAGTAAGGTTATTCCTGAAATATGAACATAAATGAAAGATTAATCTTTATTTATTAAAGTGAATATGTTAAAAGGTAAGGAAAAAAGGACAAAAACAAAATTTATACCAAAGGAAAATTTATATCATCCTTAAATGAAAATTTTTTGGTTATAACATAAGATTTTATGTTCATTGCATTTTTGGAAATAAGTAATTCAAATATTAAAATAAATAATTCGAATCAAAGATGAAATTAATCACATTTTCTACTTTCAGTATATTCATTAATTGTATGTAGTGAATCTATTGGGTGTTGTCAAGAATATTTAAATCACATATGTGTATTTCAATAAAATATCCAATAAAGAATAAAAAAAATGATAAATAAGTTGAATTATCAAAGTGGTTGAGAAAGGGTGGTTCCTAACACATTGGTGAGAAGTACATAATTTAAATTTACCATGTTTGTTAATTGTAGTTGAAATTTTGTTAACTATTACCGAAAACATTATGTCATCTTTTTATTGGATTCCTAGATAAATTATTCCAACATTTTTTAATTAATATTTATTATGATGTCTTATACTGGACTAAAGAATATTTAATGCTTGAATCATTGGAAATAGGTGATGAATATAAAATGTATGAGTTATATACATAGTTATTATAGGATAATAATCTGTAAAGAAAAACTAAGTAATCATAAAGGATATACCCAGTATGTATTTATAATCCATGGAGTTAAAGACCATAAGTGTTATTTATGAAATTATATACGTAGTTATGGATAAAGAAACATTTGGATAAAAATGTTAAGTCATAAATCATTCAGAATTAGATCATATAGAGAACATGAGATAATCCAAGGGAAAGCTTGTGGTAAATATACTTCATAAGAAAACTTTATGTTTTTTAAGGAATGTTAAGGAGAACTATGTTATATGCATCATTATATGTTATGATTTCCTTTTGGCATGTTTGCTAAATAATATATTGACCAAGAATACATCGATAAATATAATATTTTATGAAGTAATTCCTAAATGAACATTACCATATCCACTTCAAACCTATGATTTTAATAAGGTGGATTTATATTTATTATTAAATGATGAAATTAATCAATAAAAATAATTTTGGAGTAATTCAAAAATTCACATTTCCTTAAACACCTCAAATTCATCATATTTGTAAAAGGAGTGCCAATGTTATATCTTTTATAAAATGAAAATACTTCCATTATATTTTATGACATGAATCAAAAAATAACAAAATTATCCAATAAAACCACGAATATAATAACTTAAAATGGATTTCATATGAATTATATTTTGAAATATATCAATCATGTCCTAAGAACATGTTTTTATATGAAAATTGTTGGTTAAGGGTATAATGGAACTAGCACCCAGAAAAAAAATTGATTTTAAATTAGTATCATAATTATTAAAATTATTTTAAATAAATCCAAAAGATAGAAAATTTGGCACTCATGTTTTACACTATATTTATATAAAGGGGAGTTTATCTCAATTATTGATAGTGGAAACAAGATTGAATTGGGCCCAACAAATTCCAAGGATTCAAAAATAGTTTTCAAAGGAATAGGTTCAACATGAGTTTGCCCAAAAAGATTTTCCCAGAGATAAATATTGTGTATGAAGGATTAAAAAATGGTATTTTTTGTATACACCAAGGCTAGTGACACATTATTCATTGAGATTAATAAAACCAAAATGTAATAAATATATGCTAATTAGATCAGATTGAAAAGGTTATACTAAAATTTAATAATCAATTCAATGTATTAATGTATGGAAATATTATTCAGAATATTATGGTTGGTATTCATGTGAAACTATACATGGGTGGTACATGTGAGGAACCAACAGGGGTCGATTGGTAATACCATGTCATTATTCATAAATCCATTAAAATTTTACATGTTATACTTACATTATGTGATCATTTTACTCTGCATTGGATGTCAAGACCGAAAATATTGGAAGGAATCTATATGATGCAACCTCAAATGTGGTTGTGACACTATAGAATTACAATAATGGATTTAAGTTATTGAAATCCAGTATCATTATTAAGTAAGAAACAATACTAAACAATATTAATTATGAATGATTTTCCCTTGTAATTACAATAGGTTTGTGGTACTTCCACTATTTCCCAACTGTAATTTGTTTAATATCATATGGAAAACAACTATTGCTGTTATAGTTTGTTAATACCCTGATGAAAGTAACTCAGTATAGATTGACATGAAGTATAAACCTATTCTTTAGGGAATATTATCTATTGAGATATATCTAATAGTTTCTATGACCTTGCCAATAATACATATTTTAAAAATTTATTGAAATATATATGTTCTAATAATTTAGGAGATAACATTTACTATTGTCACATAGCATAAATACCTCCAAGAAAAAATGATATCATATGGGAGATTAATGTGGTGAATTTAATTCCATATTCATATTTAAATGGATCGATCACATATGACGTGACATGTATAATAAATTATAATTCAAACATATAATTTAGGGTACAAAAATATATGTTATATTAAGGTTATCTAAATGGGAAGCATTCAAATATTCCCAATTGTACATGATAATGTAAAAAATGATATATATACATGTTAAGTGTAGTGGGAGTGATAATGGTTTTAAGTGGAAAAAATTAATTTTCCATGGATTAACATGATCTAATAAAATAGTCAGGATATGTTAATGAGCAATAAAAGCTCATTAAATCTAGTGGTACCCATGTATTAAAATTACAAGTGTGTTTCATCTTCCGTGGAAACTACAGAAGCATTTTATAATATGAATCAATTTGTTCAGTTCTTAAAATAAAACAAAAAATTATGTTTTTATCGTTATGGTATGTCTATAATAGATACTGTCAATGATATCATCTTTTGATAGTTGAAATAATGAATACACTCAAGTATATAATCTATTTTTAAGTCTTACTCAATGAGGTAAAGTCACAGATATAATAATTTCCATGTAGGGGAAATATTGAAGGCCTATGACTAAATCCTCAGATAGTCAGAAACATGATTAGATCATGTCATAGATCAAAATTATGGTTAGAATGTTTTCTATTGTGATAGTGGGATTGTTTAAATAATAGGTTCTCCAGAATAAAAATTAATGGTACTTTTTGATTAATATTTCTATTATTCAGTTATCTATTCTTGATTTAAACATACCATAATATTGTTGATATTAATATGTCTAATATATAATTTCAATGCCCATAAATTTTATATCTTTTCAAATGTTATATTTTTTTCAATCAATAAAGAGAACCTCAAGATACTATGACATTAATATAAGACATATTTCATGTTTTCTAGAAATGTCATTCTAACTAGAAAATGTCTTTTTATGACTATTAGTTGTTAGGGGCTCCACGAATTGAGACATCTTCCCATGAATAATTGACTTTGGGATCTCGAGAATTCTAAATAATGAGGATAGATATACCAATGGAAACATCACAATGTTTCAGTTGAGGTTGTTTTTATATCTCTATCACCAAGTGTTTTGGTCTTCTAACATGATATAGTTATCAATGTGTTCAATTTGATGATATAATCTAATGAAAATAAAAAACCCATGAGAATTAATTCATTGAGAGGGGTTATTTATTGTATTGTTTGTTCCATTAGTTGTATGTAATAGGTTTAATGAACAATATAGTGTTTTTTTATTATGTGTTGAGGAAGTGACAAATCCGGCTTAATTTTTCAAGATGGTTGGACCTTTATTAAATCCATTAAAATGGTTTTCAAATGTAAATCCATAAAGTTAGATAAAAAATCACTAAATCAGGAATGGATGATGACACATGTTGTTCATCATTCTTTTCTATATATCCTACGACAAAGGGATTATGTAACACAATTCCGACTGGTAGGTTGGTTGTCATTGTTATGACTATTACTTGTCTCTTCAAGGGCCGTGATGGGTTTCTAGACTCCAATCTTGGTCTTCGAATAATATTCACTCCGATTGAGATAATTTATTATAGGGTTACACCCAATCTGATATTTAATATATTGTCATATTTTGTTGAATATGTGTATAAGACATAGTAGATCCCACCATGGTGTCCGAGTGTTGTAAAGGTATTAACTATCACAAAAAAACTAATATATTCATTATTATTTTAGTATAGAATAATTAAGTTAAATTTATTTATTAAAAGTATTTATATGTTTATATGTAAGTACATGGAATAATATTACATGAACTAATATTATTTTTATATTAAATGTTAATTTAGTAATAGTGGGTTTTAGGAGTCGATCTATTAACTCGGGTTTATCACATAATATATTTAATATATATTACAAATATGTGACAAAATACATATAATATTAATGATGCATTTTGTTCTTCAAAAATATTTATTTACTTATTATTTACTAAATGTAAAATATATTATGTGTGGGTAACCCTATCTGGTACTTTCTAATATCAACTATATAATTCTATAGGAACTTATTTTTATTGTATTGTTCCATCGAATGATTTAAGAACTCCTATACCCTCCCACACCCTAGATATGGAAAGGATATATCCAAGCTATTGATCCAATAACACCTTCATGAATCGAAGGCATATCATTGAAGAGATCGTTGCAACATATAAACAATCATCAACGATCCTTTTTTTCAATCAAATATCGATGAACAACATATGTGTGGATTCATGAAGTGTGTGTGGTGATATAAATGGTTTTTAATTTAGATCTTTTTTGAAACTATCATCAATAATGGCCTGCAGTCAAACATATGTAGATCCAAATGATTTTTTCTTTCATTTACTTTTTATTATTTTATACTTACACACAAGAATATCAGACCTCTAACAAGGCTCAGTTCTCTAGATAAGATGATAATAAATCACTTCGATGATGAAAAATTTTAAATCATCGTCTCATTGGCTTCCACTGTATTCACAGGTTCCTTCATAATTAACTGATCACGTGAACCATGAAAGCCCTTCACATGACATGATTTTCATGGCATAAGTCACATGACACCATGGACTCATCACATTACCATCCATGTATCAGGCATCAGTGTGAATATATTATCATATAAAACAATCTCTACTTGTGATCAGGGAATCACATGTTGTTTCAGGGGTTATGTGATCTCAAGTAATAATGTGGGTTATGATACTAGGTTACCTGAGTTCTAGATCCCCCTATGGCCATGCTTCTTTCCTTTTTACAAAATGATACATGTGTTTTATTTAGTTTTGAATCCAATTTCTCAATGATAATTTGGATAACATCAATAATTAATTAATTAAATTTAAATAACATGTATACATATAATATAAACAATTTTAAAATAAAAAATAAATATATTATTACTAATATATTTTTTAAAATTAAACATATATATATAATTATATTGATATAAAAATCAGATGTGTAATATAAAAATATAATATTTTTTAATTTGAAATAATATACTAGTATAACAATATTTTTTAGTAATGTTATTTTTTAATATTTTATAATTTTTTTTACAGAATTTAACCAATCACAATGAAGTTAAATTCAATAATTTATTATCATTTAAAAAATTATTAATCCAAACACAAGGGGAAAAATTATAATAATTTAGTTTTTATACTTTTCTTTTATAAATTATCAAATATTTTCTTTTCATTAACTAAAATACAAAAAACCTAATGTAAATGACTTTTATAAAATCATAGAATCCATCTCTCCCACATTTTTATACTCAATTATGAAAATTACTATAATGTTTAGGTACATTGTAGTCTAAATAGTTGTGTTCATGTTTTGTATAGCGATTTTAGATATAAAATAAAATGGGTCTCAATAAAAAATTTGATGTAAAGAAGATGTATTTTCAAGAAATATTTGAAACAAAATATGAAAAATAGTGATATTTTTCGTAACCCCCTAATGGCGATGCCAATTTGAAAGCTTGGATTTTATAACTTATAATAGATTAGAATATTGTTTACATAAAAATGAAATATAGTTTTTCATAGTTTTATCATAATTAGGGTGTTAATTGATTAATTTTACATATATGAAATTAATTTATTAAAACTCAATATAAGTGAATTTATTAAAAATAGATTTAATTTGTAATTAAATATGGTTTTTTATTGGAATATGAGTATGAAAATAATGGGTTTTTAAAAAATAAAAAAAATAAAATATTGATAGAGGGTTAAAGTGGAATTAATTAAACATTTAACTACTGTAATAACTAGATTTATAATATTTACCATAAACATGTTCAAGCTATGTAGTTCCTCTTCTCAATTTTCTAAAAGACTTATTTCAATAATTTAATTTAATTACGTAATCCATAATTATGAACTAAGAACCTAAAAGGTTAAAATTAGAGATACTTATTTTCATAATAATAATATGAATACTATTTTATTCTATAAGATTAATTACGTAATAATTTATAACTGATAATAATAGTTCAATGGAATAATAATTATTCTTATAATGTCAATTGAGTGTTGAAAATTTTAAATGGATTTTATATAATTAAAATCATTATTATTATGTTTTTAATTATTAGGATATATTTCAACATGAAATAACATTTCAAACAAACTTATTTAACCAAAATAATGGAAAATAATACATCATATAATTTTTTTTGTAAGAAATAATAAATCAAAAACAATAGTTCTACTAAATATATAAATTCTAAAAATAAAGAATATATGTGTACCTAAAATATAGTTGAATATTTAACTTGATGTCCCATGCTTTTAGGTCATGAGAGGTTTATATAGACATGAATACACAAGAACATATATCCTTTTTGTCATTACAACTTTTTTATTGCTCCATGAACTATCCAAAGTGAGTGTTTCATTTTTCTTGAAAAAATAATAATATTTTTTAGAAGTATCACTAACATTATAATTTGTTTTTAAAGTTCATGTTCTCATTTAAAACATAATCTTTTTATATTTTCACAAAAATATTTTTAGACACACAATTATAAATAATTAAATATTTACACTTAAATTACGATTCCATTTTTACATAGTAATGTATTTCTACATTATATGCATAACATATGTGTTTTTATTAATTTTTTATACATAAATATATTACTGAACCATATATGGTGTACATGGATAAAAAATGAATAGATATTAATAATATTAAAATGGTGTATGAGGGTGGAGTTAAATAGTATATCATTTTTATAATAGAGAAATAATATGACTATTCTCAAATCCTTTGCCTATGTTTTCATTAATTTTATTCAAGACAAATTCATCTAGATGAGTAATAAGAACATATAATTTGTCATGGAATATATCAAATCTATAATTTTTGGTCTAATAATATGGGGAAAATATACATAATAGCTAGGATTATTGTGAGATTTATTGGTAATTTGACATGAATACTAGCGTAAAACTGTGATGGATATCATATACAAGAAATGAAATTGGCCATTTAAGATGACCTCCATGATTATCCAAATTTTTTTGACAAGTCAAAATGTTCTGCAAAGAGACTATTATATAAAAATAATACTAAATATAAATCATTTATAGTTATATTATGGTTTAATAAATAGAAATATAGAAGTAGAAGGAGTGAAACCATATTTACCGAATACCTTTGTCTCCTAAATGATATGTTACTAGATGAAAATGATCTTTCTTATTGAAAATATGATGCTAAAACAATGAAATTTTCATTGGTTACAATCTATTAAAATAATAATTATCTATATAAATGATTTTATATTGTTTTTAAAAGACTACAAATCACTCAAAATAATTCCCTATGTTTGTAGTGGATAGATACATGAAATATAAATCAATTCATTCAAAAATTCAATGGTAATTTCATATTATTCCATCGATTAGATAACTATATGTAAGTCAATAAACTGATAGATTATTGATACATCCCATAGATATAATAATTGAAGATAAAAAACAAAATCTCCCAATAGACTCCCTGTAATTCCCCGACCCCAGTTACCTATAGTCGATGCATTTTTACAAAACATTTGTATGATCACAATGGATCAAATCCTGAATGGACGGTCAGTTTAGTAGCCTTGGAAGTACTAGATACATTCATAAGTCTTATATTACATGATAAAATGAAAAACTACAACAACATAGTCTCGATGGACCACACTCATATCCCCTCAGAGTATCCCTGATGGTCAGCCATAAAATACCTCTTCACATCCTGGGAAAAATAAAACATTGAAAGGGGTGAGCTCAGATTCTCAATAAGGATAACAATATAGCGGAAACATTCAAAAATAATCATAAACATTTAAGGCAATGTATAACTAAAACAAAAGACTTCAAAACATTAACATCATCAATATATGGAAAGGATAAAATCAAATATTTCCATTTTATTATTCACCTGGATATTCTACTGGTCGAATAATCATATGCAATATCAATAGACACTTTCGTAATGATTGAATGCATAATCCCAGACTATCATAACCACATAGTCAACGCCTTGTGCCAATGATACAAAAAATATTTTTTCAATTCCTTATTCCAAGACACTAGTTAGTCTTAGGAGACCTACTGATGCATCTAGGAGCTACAGCGGGCTCCACCCTTGACTTACTAAGTCCAATACATTCCTCAGATGAAAAGGTTTAAACAGAACATAAACATTCGTATTAAAACTAGCATATGAAATGTAAATACATTATCTCTAAACCATGAATAGTTTAAAATTAACACATCCACAGTCAAACATATCACCAAACCTTCAATAAAATATGGAAGTTTTGTATCGTAATAAATCAAGTTCAAAAAAGCTTAAAATCTATCAAATGATGTTGACATAGGAGAAATAAAAACTATTGAAGAGAACTATCTCTTTTTTTGAAATCATTTAAAAGATAAATAATTATAAAATAAAACATGTACTTTGAAAATATTCTTATAAGCTTGTATGGGAAGCTTCGATGATTTTTTAACGGCGGAAAATAGCTGCACCCGCCGTATACGTTAAAAACACATTCTTAACATAAATTTGTCGAAAAGGTTTAAAAGGACATTGTTTGGAAAACAACAGAAAGATTTCTTTATAAAAATCTTATAAAAATCCTAACAAGGGTATAAATTACCTTAACCCATTTTCTATAAAATAGTAAACATGTTTTGAAAAACATTTTAAAGAAACATTGATGTTGATGTTAAAGAGGTCCTAGTAGATAATTACGTATAAACACCCTCCGATAATGAAGAGATTCTAAAATAAACCCATAAATGGTACCTTTACTTAGTCAATGGTATATTAACCTCCTGTATAATATCTAAAACATTGTTACTAAATTATTCGAGAATCATATACATATATATGAAATCATATATGATCTTCTAGTATTGTTTTGTTAATAATATTTTAGTATTATCATCGTTTCGGGTGTTAACTTACTCGTTTTCTTTTATATTTTTTGTTATATAAGCCGTGTTTGTTACGTATATGTTGTATTCTATTCATATCTAGAATGATATCCAGTCCTTAAAAATTATTTATAATTATCAAATGAAAATTATTATTGAATGGATATGATGGGGAATGAATCTCATCGCATTCGTGGAGACGGTAATCCATATGTACGTACGAACACCAATATCATTATTTTTATATTAAAATACTATATAATTGGATGGTATATTATATAAAAATAATCATTATAATGTTGTATTTATTATTTATATCATTTATACTCATTATTATACCAACCCAAATGATGAAATGTTCGAATAACAAACTACACCATGACGTGGAGACAGTAAGCCGTACGTACACACAGGTGAGGACTTTTTTATTCCTAGGATGGATAGAATAACTAATATTTATGTACCATTTATATAATAACATCAAAGTATATAGAATATACTATTGTTATTATATTATAATTTAAACAACAAGGAATGAAGAAGTGTAAGAAGAAATGAACTTAAAAGCGGTGATGAAATATTTACCTCTTCTTCGGGTTCTTCCTTTTGATTTTATCAAAAGGGATCCATAGGTTGGATTTATAACTAAAGGATTCCCTATAGGTTGAATTGAGAGAAGTTGAGAGGATTTTTTGGCAGGTGTTGGCCGAGCCAAATTTCTTTGAACGTGTAAATTTGAGAGAATGGGGAGTGCCCTTTTATAAGAGGGGTGAGGGGAACCTTAGGAAAATATTAAAATATTATTTTATAATAAATTTATATTTGGTTTATAATGGCTTGAATGTGACTTATTTCGAGGCTATGGTGGGGATGGGTCTATATTCTTTCATACAATATATTTTAGATAGGTTTAGGTCACCATATTAACCTTATCATTTATATTTAACTCTTAGTTAAATAGTTTAACATTTACCATGTCTCATTGTATTTTTATATTATACGGTTTATTAACATACTATAAAAAGACAATAGAACCCAAAGTGGTTCATTATTAATATATATAACCTTATCTAATTCATTTCTCCAAACTATTGATTTTTAGGCATAGAATATTAATTAATAATATAATATTTGTTTTAAAACATCTTTTCAGTCAATTTTGAGACTATTTGGTATTTGATTTTTGTGAAAATCATAACAACACGATTACTTCAAACAACATTTATTAAACAAATCCTAACATGTCATATTAACCTATAAAATTCGTTTAATTCTTTAAATGTCTGAAATTATATTTATTTGAGTATTTATAATATCAATTACGGCAAAATTTCATTAATAAGGTAATTACCGCATCGTCATTATGTTATAATTAAATTAAATTATATAATGTATAAAAATTATAAATAAAATACCATTATGTAGGAAGTATTTTTTTATTTCTAATTAATATTTATAATCTAATTCATATTATTTATAACCCTTTATTAAAAATGTATTAGTAATTAAACATTGATTTTAACTCTTTTAACTCTTTTTTAAATAAAATAATAATAAATGTCTTAATCTAATCCTAGTGGACAAAAGAGGTTCATATTTTAATAATAAGGTTGTTTTTGGTCGAGATACACATATCCAATATAATTAGGACATGTTTTTGGGTAAAAATAATATAATTTTTACCATAAATTACCTTATATAATTTTAACCGCTGTAAATAAAATTAAAAAGTTACTATTCACCAAAAATTATTTTCATCTCATTGAACCAAATTTTACTCACTGATATAAACCGTGTCTCTTGGAATTTTGAAATTCAACTCACAGAAGAGGTAAAATTAAGTTTTATGAAAAATTTCAAAAGCTCTTAGGAGGTGGCTAAAAGATGGTAGAAAGTTCAATAAAATTTTTATATATCAAAAATTAATATAAATTGACTCCAATGAATTACATTGAACATATATAGGTATTATCTATCCATTTTTATCAAATATAAATTTAAATAAAATAAATAATTATTTAACTAAAAAGGCGTTTTTAACAAATAACTATGTGTTTGTCACTATTCATCAAAATATTAAAGTTTTTAGAAAAATACCCAAAATTCACCGTAGGCTAATTTTGTTATTCCGAATCCAAAAATGAATTCGATTTTGAAAAATAAAATTTATAAAATTTAAAAAAGTGGGTATTACTATTCATAATGGATGGTTTGATTGG
Source organism: Viscum album (assembly GCA_963277665.1). Taxonomy (NCBI): domain Eukaryota; kingdom Viridiplantae; phylum Streptophyta; class Magnoliopsida; order Santalales; family Viscaceae; genus Viscum; species Viscum album. The sequence continues at coordinate 562,732,251 of OY728153.1, read as the reverse complement.
TTTTGGTGTGTTAAAATCTCGAAGTTGCGTACACATCTATTGCATTATTGAAAGAGAAACATATCATGGAAACTTGGGGTGTTATATTCTACCATAATTCAATAAATTTCATCATCGCAATTTGAATTTGTTTTTCAAAAATAAATGGTTTAAAATAGAAAATACCTTTGTGGAAAACCCATATCGGAAATAGGGTTAAAAAATTCAGTTTTAAGAAGAGGGAAAGGGAAATGAGAAAGACACCAAGAAATTAGGATTTTGAATATGAGAACATTGGTGGAAATTATAGACACATAATTAGATAAAAAAAATTAAATATTTATAGGGAATGATTGAGGTCATAAATCACAAATAAATGTAAAATTGAGGGCCTCAAAGCCATCAATCAATGATGATTTAAAATATCACCAGTTCAACAAAACATAAGATATTAGGATAACACATTTTTTGTTTTAATATACGTTCCCTAATGTTTAATAATTAATTTCTTCATATTATAATAATAATATATATATATACTTGAAAAGTAGAGTTTATTCTTTCAACTAAATACTACCAAGAACTCATATTTCACTACAAAATATAATAAAACTCAAAAATATTAAATTTATCCTAATCATATAAGATTCCAAATATTAACGCATACTATTTAAATGAAGAAAAATATTTTGTAATAATCATGGACTTCTTGTAGGCTAGTGGTAGGTAATAAAGGAATGTCTCACTGTTGTTGTGGGTTCAATTCCTACAGCTTTGTCTGACGTGATGGGTTATCACACGACTAGTAGGTTGTACTTTTCATAAACTATATTATTATAATATTCAAAAAATAATCATAAGAAATGTTTTAACCTTAAACAATACTATCCAAAGTTCAACTTAATCCATTCCAACCATTATAGTCTTCCAAAATACCTCTGTATAGACTCTCTATAAATGGTATCTAAATTCCAAAATTAATTATAACATAATTTTCCCCAAACAAATGAATGTTTCTATTATTGTCACATAATGAAAATATGATTTCCTTATTCATATTAAAATCTTAATGAAAGAAACATGTACTTCAATAGAATCCTTATATATATCATAGTATTCTTATAATTAGAATATAATCCTTGAGTCCAAAAACACAAATACATTAATTATTCCACTTCAACTATATTAACAACATAAGATTGTCCTTGATCCCTTGGCATTATATGAGGTATGTTTCCTTGGAACATAGGGAATTAATATGCATAATTCCCCATTTCTCTACAATTGTAGCATTCAACATTGATAACCTCTTTCTTTCCCTTGCAATCACGATCCTAGTGACCTTTTTCTCCACATTTTAAGCAAACTCCAATTCCTTTTAGGAAAGTATCAGGGTGTTTTCCCATAATTGCCACATAATTTTAACTCCTTATTTCCCATTTTACCTTTATCTATCTCTTGTTCCACAGATCTCTTCTTCTGTTGCTTTACATTATTGTCATATGATTTAGAGAATTTCTTTTCTGTATTGATATCACACGAGACTATATCTTTGTACATTGAGGAATATTGTGATACTAATGCTCGACAGTGAAACGATTTTAACCCATTAATGAAACTATAAATCTTAATTCTTGGGTTACGTATATAATCTATAGGATTTCTCTCTAACCTTGTAATGTTAGACTCATACTATTCAACCTTCTCATCCTGATTTTTCCTCAGACTCAGAAATTGTCTTTCCATATCCGCTCAATGTTCATGATGAAATTTTTTTTCTAATAAAATCTCTTTAAACTCCATCAATTCTATACAAGATACTTCTTCATATTCCTTTGTATTTTTAAGCAATGACCACCATGGATCAGCATATCCTATGAGGAGATAAACTTTCATGAGAACTTTTTCTCTATTGCTACTCCCCAAAGCATGAAATAATTTATCAAGGAATTTATCCATTGCTCAGCTACTACTGGAATTTTACCCCCATTAAAGTTTGGTGGTTTTTGCCTCATGAAGAGATCTAACATTGATCCTCCACACTACGGATCAGGGTGCTCCATATGGGTAAGTTTATTATTGATAACCTGTGTGAGTTGTCCCAGTATGCTGGTTAGCTGATCAGCACCGGTTCCATCTCCCGCTCCACTATAATTATCTTGAGTAGGAGTGAAATCCCTACATGGAGTGCGTGAATTGATACAGTTTCCATTCCTTCCACTAGGCGCAATTTTTAAAAAATTGAATAAACAAGACTAGTTTATTAATTGCAATACATAAATCCAAACTTGTAAAACAATTAACATAAATTGAACATATTATGGATATAATACATAATCATAAAAATATTTTCTTTGAGGATTTATATACTCATAAACCATTCATAATGGTTGGTAATGAAAATGATAATTATCCTAAGCATATCCCCCAGGAGTGTTGTAACCAAGAGTACAGCAAGGCCCTTGGCCACGCACTCGTTCCCGTTCGAGTCTAGATCAACGCGGTGTTTTCAGGTTTTACCCCCAGGTACATATGTGCCAGAGCCATCTCTACCTTCTCGTATCCAGATAGGGATTTATTTCGTGGAAAACATGCAAAATCTCTACATTTCCAAAATTCTTGGAATTTATTCTATACTAATCCTCAAAGTCTATATTAGGGTAATGTGATCTAATAAGAGTTTATCTAAATCTAGCATCAAATGTTTTTACTGAACATCCTTTGATACCAACTGTAATTCCCCAACCCCTGTTATCTAGAGTTAGTGAATTATTACATAACATTGGCATGATCACAAGGGATCAAATCATGAAAGACTGATTAGTTTAGTAGCCTTTGAAATAGTATATACATTCATAAGTCTTACGTTACATTATTAAACAAAAAACAAGAACAAAATTGTTTTCATAGACCACACTCATATCCCTTCAGACAATCTCCATAGGTGAGTCATAAAATAATTCTTCACATCTTGGGAAAAATAAAACATAGAAAGGGGTGAGACGAGATGCACAGTAAGGATAATAATATAGCAAAAACTTTCAAAAATAAGCATAAACATTTTAGGCAATGTATACCTAAAATGAATCCCTTTAAACTTGAACATCAGAAATATATGGCAATGATAAAATCAAATAATTTCATTTAATTATGAACATGGATATTCTACTAGTCTAATAATCACATGCAATATCAATAGCCACTTTCATAATGATGGAATGCATAATGCTAGACTATCATAACCATGTATTCAAGGCCTTGTTCCAAGACTACAAATAAGATTTTGTAAAGGCCTTGTACAAAGACACTAGTTTGTCTCATGATACCTACCGATGCATCGAGGATCTATAGAGGGCTCCACTCGTCACTTACTAAGTCCAATAAATTCCTCATATGAAAAGGTTTAAACATAACATAATCATTCGTATTAAAACTAGCATAAAAATGAGAATAATTTATCCATAAACCATGAATGGTTTAAAAATAACATATCCATAGTCAAACATATAATAAACATTCAATAAAATATGGAGGTTTTGTATCATAATAAATCAACTTCAAATAATCTTAAAATCTATCAAAGGATGTTGACATAGATGAAATAAAAACTATTTGAGAGAAATATCTCTTTTTTTTGAAATCATTTAAAATTCACATAATTATAAAATAATTCATTTACTTTGTAAATATTCTTATAAGCTTGTTTGGGAAGCTTCAAAGATTTTATAGCAGTGGAAAATAATTGCACCCGCTGTATAAGTTAAAAAACATTCTTAACTTAATTTTGATGAAAGAGATAAAAATGACCTTGTTTGGAAAATGACGAAAATATTAGTTTATAAACATATCATAAAAATTCATACAGGGATATAAATTTCTTCAAACAATTTTCTATTAAATATAAAAAATGTTTTGAAATACCTTTTTAGGAAACATGGATGTTAATGATAAAGAGGTCCCTGTAGATAATTAAATATAAACAACCTCGGATAATGAAGAGATTGTGAAATAAACCCTTAACTTGTAATTTTCCATATTTGATGGTATGTTAACCTTCTTTATAATAGTTAAAACATTATTATTAAATTACATATGAATCATATGTATAAATATGATATCTTATATGATCTTCTAGTATTGCTTTGTTAGTAATATTTTAGTATTATCGTCATTTATGGTGTTAACTTACTCATTTTCTTTTATATGGGTTGTTACATAAGTTATGTTTTTTATTGATAAGATGTATCTTATTCATATCCAGAATGATATCACGTCCTTAAAAATTATTTTTAATCGTCAAATGAAAATCAGTCTTGAATGGATACGATGGGGAATGAATCTCATTGAGTTCGTGGAGACGGTAATACGTACGTACGCACAAGCGACAATATCATTATTTTGATATTAAAATAGTATATAATTGGTTGGTATATTATATATATACAGAATAATTACAATGTTAAATTTATTATTTATGTCATTTTTACTCATTATTATACCCATCCAAATGATGAAACATTTGAATAACAAACTACACCACGACGTGGAGAAGGTAAGTCGTACGTACACACGTGTGGTGAAGTTTTCATTCATAGGATGAATAAAATAACTAATATACTTGTACCATATTTATAATAACATTACATTATATAAAATATACTGGAGTTATTATTTTATAATGGAAACAACAAGGAAAGAAAGTGGATGAAGAAAAGAACTTAAAAAAGGTGATGAAATATTTACCTCTTCTTTAGGTTCTTCCTTTTAATTTGATCAAAAGGGATCCTTAGGATGGATTTTTGAATAAAGGATGGCCTTTTGGTTGAATTGAGGGACGTTTAGAGGATATTTGCGCAGGGTTTGGCCGATCCAAATGGCTTTGAAGGTGTGAATTTTAGTGAAGGGGGAGTTCCTTTTATACGAGGGGTGAGGGGAACCTTAGGAAAAAATTAAAATATTATTTTATAATAAATTCATATTAGGTTTATAATTTCTCTAAAGTGACTTATTTAGAGTCTATGGTGGGGATGGGTCTAATTTCATTGATCCAATTTATTTTATACAGCTTTAGGTTACCATATTAACATTATCATTTATATTAACTCTTAGTTTAATAGTTTGACATTTACCATGTCTCTTTGTATTCTTATATTATTTGGTTAATAATATTACTATAAAAAGTAAAGAAAACCCCAAGTGGTTCATTATTAATATTTATGACCTTATCTATGTCATTTTTCCAAATCATAGATTTTTAAGAATATAATATTAATTAATAATATAATATTTGTTTTAAAAAATCTTTTCTGACAATTTTGACACTATTTTGTATTTGATTTTTGTGAAAATCAAAACATCATCCTTAGAAAAAAATTTAATTACATCAATACTAACATTTCTTATTAACTTATAAAATTCGTGGAATTCATTAAAAGTCTCAAATTATATTTATTTGGGTTCTAATACTATAAATTATTTTAATATTTCATTAATATGGTAATTACATCATTGTCATTGTGTTATAAATAAATTAAATTATTTAATGTCTAAAAATTATAAATAAAATAAAATTACGTAGTAAATATTTTTATCTTTCTAATGAATATTTATAATCGAATTTATCTTATGTATAACCTTATATAAAAAATGTTTTATTAATTAAAAATCGATTTTAAATCTGTTAACTCATCTTTTATTAAAATAATAATAAATGTCTTAATCTAATCCAAATGGAACAAAGAGGTTCATATTTAATTCTTAAGGTTGTTTTTGGTTGAGATACATTTATCCAATATAATTAGGACATGTTTTAGGTAAAAATAATATCATTTTTACCTTTATGTACCCTATTTACTTTTAACTGTGCTAAGTAAAAGTAAAAAGTTACTATTCAGAAAAAATTATTTTCATCTCATTGAATCACATTTTACTTACTGATATCAACTGTGTCTCTCGGATTTTGGAAATTCAAATCACAGAAGCGGTAAAATTATGTTTTATGGAAATTTGCAAAAGTTCCTAGGAGGTGGCCAAAAGGCGGTAAAAAGTTCAATAAAATATTCATATTTCTAAAATTAATATAAATTGACTCCAATTAATTCAATTGAAATTATATAGGTATTATGTATCTATTTTAACCTAAAATAAATTTTTAAAAAATAAATATTCACATAAATAAAAAGTCAGTTTTAACCAATAACTTAGTGTTTTCACTATTCATCAAAAATTGAATGTTTTTAGAAAAATACCCAAAAATTACCCCTAGGATATTTTTTATATATTGAATCCAAAAATGAAGTCCATTTTGAGAAATAATATTTATAAAATTTTAAAAAGTGGGTATTACTATTCATACCGGCTAGTTTGATTGGTTGTGGTGTGTTAGAATATCGAAGTTGCGTATAATGAAAGCTATTGCATTATTCAAAGGTAAACATATCATGGAAGCTTGAGGTGTTACACTCCCCTCAATTGAAGAAAATTGAAAATGAGTGTTCTGAATTTTGAAACAAGATAAGAAACCATCATCTTGAGCTATTTTCAAAAGGAATAATGTTTTTTGGTTTAACTAGTATCACTCAAATTAAATGGGAATTCATTTTTTAAAATTACTACTTTTCACTATGGTATTGAACGAATTATAAATACATTATTTTCTATTATTATATCATGATAAAAACAACATGATATTGATATTGATGTCTATTTGTCTTCATCAATCAATGATCTGTAATTAATGTTGGATATAGTTGTTAAATTATACGATTCTCAAAGAAGTGGAGAGTTCACATTGAGAACCATGTTTAATGGGATGATAAGTTAATATAAATTTTATCAAAAAAATTCAGGATATATAATTAAGGGATTTTTGTTGTGACCCATTCAGGAAGAAGGTACACACATTCTTAGGTTAAATATACTCATGGAATTATGTGTTTTCGGTCATCATAAATTTTTACTATTACAACAGAAATTATGTTTTTTGACTACATCAGTTTATTGAAATATAGGAAAAGATACAATATGATTTCCACAAATGGGGGATCAATAATTTTAGAAAGTAAATGATATTTAAACAATTATTGTAAACCCTTTTTGGAAAACCATATGAAATCAGGTTGGAAAAAGTTATCAATTTTAATGGAATTTCCATACTAGAATTTTTTGTACGTCGGAAATTTTCTCGATATCATGAACATATAATAAATTAAATGCCATAATTTCATTAGATCCTTAATAAATATACATTTTAAAACAAAATATGTAATAAAGGGATGGGTAATCATAACGAAAATATGTATATGTGTATATATGGCACCAGTAGAGGGTGAATGTTGAAATTTCTTTCCTCTTATAGCATACACTCTAATCATACAATAAATATTTCAATTCTTCAGCTTCGTTAATGGTGTAAAATTTCTATAGTGGTATTCATTAAATATCAATAATTTTTTTTTCAATGACTATTTTTGTGTTATTGGGTTTAAAATCAGATGATTATCTTATTTTTGTGTACGATTTAATGCCTATAGATATAAATTTAATTTGCTTAAAAATATATGTTATACATTAACCCAAAATTTATTCTTTTTAAAATCTATATGAAGTAATGTTATAGACATGGAAAAAAATTTAATCACGAATAAGGGACCTGTAGTTACATTGTATATATTAAATTTTTTCTTACAACCACAATTCATTGATATAAACTTCCACATGGTGGTTCACCTGGTTATATTGATTCAAATATATGGACATCTACATTACACATGGATGTACCCATCTAATGGTACATGATGATTATCTAAAGGGTGAGTATAGAATTAAATTTTTATCAAAGGTTTTTTTTCAAAGTGATGTCCATAATTTGTGGTTAAATTTTCATAGTTAATATTTAGTATAAAAACATGTTTTCAAGGAATACAAATTGTTTTATGAAAAAAATACATGATTTTATTATTATTTGAAACTTTTTAGGATATTCTATCCAAATTAACTAATTGGGAGAGATAAGAATAAAAGTTCACATATACACGATTCGTAATTTCTAACAGATGCCATGTAACCTTCCCTTTAATGGTTTGGCTAGACAATGTACACACCCATTTAGCCATCCAGAAACACCATGTTGTGTACTACCTAATAGGACTCAATGTAACACCTTATAGAAATGGTTGGTGGAGGAAACCAACTATACACTCCATGTTTTAAAGCACAACACCCCATGTACCACACCAACCCATAGAATACATGTTGAAAATCAATGTGGAGGCATGATTATCTACCTATATGTGAATAAACAAAATAAAATATAGATTTCCTGACTACATGTCATGTACATTAGAAAACAATCTATATAGTGTAAAACTCTATGAATAGAATGGTATCCCAACATGTTCATGGTTAGATATCCATGGGTGGTGTTTTCTCTCTAATAATTGATCTCCCCAAATCCATATATGAGTTTTCCTTTCATGTTTTTTAATTTGTTTTACTGTAACTGCCCATCTCATTTTTTCTTCCCTCTTATATCCATGGTATGGATTCATCTTATATTCAATCCTCATATTGTGACCATGGTCATAAGAGGATATTTGTTATCTTTTCGTTTAAATATGTTTATGTTTGTGATGTAATTGTAATTTCGGTGTGTTTTTTTATTATAATCATTGTTTTATAATTCATTTAATGAATTTAAATCCACAATAACCATTGGTGATGTATCAGACAAAAAAAATAAACTAGCAGTGATAATTATAGTAGTTTCTATTGGTGAACCCATGACAATTGGGAAAGCATATTGCCACTATATTATGGGTTAATAAAAGTAACATGTTTTAATGAATTAACCACTCGAACATGGGATCTTTTAACCACACAAATTATTTCCTTAAGGCCAATATAAATAAATATATATGAATCTTGGTGGTGAACAATTTTTATTTATAATTACAATTATATAGAATGATTATTATAATAAACCCTTAAATATTTGTCTTATAATTATTTTTTATCTTCATTTTTTTGTAATTTAGTTTCTTAATATATTTTACTTGTTTATTTCATCCATTTTTTCACTTATTTTGTCTGGATAATCAGCTAAGACTCACCAACATTCACTGACATTTCTTCTTTTATTCCCTTTCATATCAAACCTGAATACCATGAAATACCAACATAGTAGGATTATAAGGGAACAGAAATTACAATTTTCCACAACTCATGAATTGATAAATCACAAATCTATATATTATTGAATATTCTATTGAATAATGTATTGATTACCTATTAGATGTGTTGGTGTTCGTTCCCTAGAACCAACGTGTTTTATACTTGATTACACGTTTTTAATTAATTTTTCTATGAATATTATTATTGTGTCATTTTTTGATATTCATATGTTACAATGTACTAATATTATAAGTCACTTTAATGTTTTATTGGTGTATCCCAATATAATGAGTACTGAGAGGTTCGATGATATAATTCTTGAATCTTGTTCTATGGTTGGACGATATTATTGGATTGTTCATATGTGAAACATGTTATTGAGGGTAGGAGGCTCATAATACATTAGGACACCTTCATGTGGTGTTCACACATGGTAATAAAAAATATGTTAGGTTTTGAGAATAGAACCATTAAATTGGAAAAACACATTTCTATATTCCATTCGATAATTATATATGTGTAAATGTGTATTTATCTGTATAAGTTATGATTATCATAAATAGATATCATTACTAGAGAACATTTTTGTATTTATTACAAACTATTACAACATGTGATCACTGGTAGTTCAATTATGTTAGGTGTTTCATGAGTGACATTCTATGAACAGATAATGAGAAACAGATTTATCCCTATTGTCCAATAATGTGTTTTGATATATCATATTGTTTGATGTAAAAGAGATACATATATAATTACTTTCCCATTATGTTTAGTGGGAGTGTTTATTTTTAGAAAGTCAATGAATGTGAAATCAATTTTATCGGTTGATATAATTGGAATGAGACATGATTGATTATACATATTTTGATAAATGTATTATATTACACGATAAGAATTCATTGGACACTAAAAAAAGGTGGCTTGTGGGGTTTTGTAGAGTGGGATATAAAAAAACCCCTCTAAATTAATATTCAATATATTTAGAGGGGGTTATGATAAACCCACTTTAATCATCACATGTGGAGGGGGTTATGAACCCCCCCTCTAAATTCATTTTATTGATTAAATTATAGGGGGTAAGTGTGACTCTCTCTAGTCATAAAATTAAGAGGAGGAAAAGAACTCCTTTTGTTTTCATAAATTCGATGTGGTTTTGAACCCCCTCTTAATTTTTAAACATTATAAATTTAATATTCGGTAGGATTTAACATGTGGCTTTCAATATCCTATAATTTATGAAATTAAAGGGGGGGGGGTTAGAACCATTTCAAAACAATGATATTAGTGGTTCTTCAAAACCTCCTCTAATATATTAAATTGGTAAGGATAAAAACCCACTCTAATGTTTTATATTAGAGGGTTTGAAAACCACCTATAATTTATTAAATTATTGGGTTTTGAAACACTCTTTTATTGTCGTAAATTAGAGTGGGTTCAAACCCCCTATAATGTATTAATTTAGTGGGGGTTCAAAACCCCTCTAATGTTGGGATTGCGACCCACTATATTTTTAGAGATTACCGGGGGTTGGGAATCCCCATCGTAAAGAAAGAAAATAATGATTATATATATATATATATATAATTATAATTAAAACACTATATATAAATGTACATAAATACACTATTTCAAAATTTTATCTAAAATATTTACATTATTGTCTGTAATTGTAATTATATGTATATATAAATATAGTCGCATAATATTATTCAAATTAATAATTTTTTCCTATAAATTTTATTTATTATAATATAAATTATATAAAATATAATAGCATAAAAATATTATATACATATATAAATAAATAAAATTTATTTAAAAAGCGTATCATAAAAAAACTAAATCATTTATTTTTTATAATGTATATTATTACTATAATAAATTTTCGTTTAAATTATATATTTTATTCTTTTATATTATATATAAGTAAAATTATATGATATAAAATTCATAAAAATAAATATATATTAATTTACAAAATATTGTTCAATTATATTTATTGAAATACATATATATTAATATGCATAATAATAAATATATGTATTGAAATACAAAACATAAATATTTTTGAAAATTCTATTTCATATGATATATTGGTACATATTATATTTCATATATATGAATTTCATATAATATTAATTATATATAATAATATAAAATTCATTCAACTTAATATATATTACTGATCATAATAATAAATATATTTTTAATGATATTATATAAATACATTATATAAGTATTAATATATATTATATAAGTAAACATTTATGTAATCTGTAAATACATATTTATGTAAATAAATAACATTCATAAATAAATTTTGAAATGTATGAATATATGCATATATGCATAACATAAATAATAAAATAAAATATATTTTCTCAAATGAATGTAGATACACATAAAACATACATAATTTATATAAATTTATGAAATTATTATAATATAAATACACAAATTCATAACATAAAAATTTATATATTAATTTATATAAATATATAAGGGTTATATATTTGTATGTCTTTAAATATTTATTGAAATATTATTTATATAAATAAGCATAAAAAAAATATATATAAAAATATATATATTTATTTATGTGTAACTTAAATAATGTAATATGACCAGTCTATTGTTAAAACTGCATAGTAGATTTTATGCGGGTCTCCTCCATGTGGGAGTAATGGGGGAATTGGAGGGGGATTTTTGCAATGATGGGAGGGGGGGGGGGAATTAGAGGGGAATGAGAGAACTGGAGGGGAGGCTGGATATAGAATGAGAGGGAGAGGTGCTATGAGGCATGGAGAGCACAAGAGAGAGGCATAAAAGAGTGGTATGGTGGGTATAATTAATTTATTTTTTTTTTAAAAAAATAGAGAAGTATTAGGGGAAGGATTCACAAATTCCCCTAAGTTAATAATGTTTAGTGGCAGCTTGAACCGACCCTAAATCCCTCAATTAGTGGTGGTTTTGGTATAACCGCCTCTGATACAATCAATTTTGGTAAATCTTTGGTCAAAATTAGAGGGGATTTAAACTCCCTACAATGTTACCACCGCTAATTTCATTATGATTTTACCAAGACTTTCTTAAAATTACATCTGTCAACAGTAGGTTGTCATATTAGCGGAGGTTCCTCATAACCACTCCTATTATTTTTAGAAAGGGTTATAACCCATTTTACATCAAAATTATCCCCTTATAATGGTATTTCAATTTTTTTCAGTGGGAGGTTAGTTATCTTGGAAATTTTAACTTCATTCTCTATGGGTTCCTTGAAAAATTTCTAAATTCTATACTTGAACATTATGCAGTTATGCCAAATCTCACTGAGAAGGTTTCCAAGTGGTCACAGACTAATTGTACCTACAAAAATAAGTATATTCTATTAATTAATTTAAAAAGATAAAATATGTAATATTAATTATAGTTTGGTTGATCTCCATAATTTAATGGTATATTATTCAACATATTTAATTAAATAGTTTTTATTCAAGGATTGATAAATGGTGACAGGGAAATGCCATTTGATTTTAAAGGTCTAATTAGAAATAATTGATAATTATTAATATTATTAATTTATTATTCCATTAATGAAATTCATAATAAAAATATTATTATCAATGGCCATGGAGATAATTAAGAATATTAGAAATGGATAAGGTTTTGGGTATAATTTTCCAACCCTAAACATTCCATAATAAATATCTATTTATATCTACTTATATATATATATATATCACTTTAGTAATGTGACTTTGTTGGGTGTGCATATTTGACAAGAGAGATATATTGAGATATATATCGAGAGGAATATCTAAAAATATATATTAACATATATCTAGATATATATGTAGATAGATATATCCAAATATATATCTAGATTTCTATATCTAGGGAGATAACTAGAGATCTATAAGTATATCTCTCTTACTCTTCTCTCAGGTATCCGAGAGAGCACTAAGTGAATTCCCTCATCGACAATAATATTGATGTGGTCAACCAGAAAAAACAAAACTGATAAATATATTCAATTCTATAAACTAAAAATTCAATGATGTTGATTAGATATTTTAGTGCACATTTGAATAACTTCTATAGAGATTATTTACTTGATTCATGTATTTCTATGATAATTCAATGAAATATATTCCATCATATAGTAAATAAAAATGGAATTACAATTTCATGTAATTATTTATCTTCTTATAAATAATTTATAAATTACATGTGAAGATTATCTCTATCCAGTTCCAGAATATTAATTTAGTTTATTAATATTATTATTTAAATAAAAATTATCTCTTTATCATTTAAATGAATGATTACAAATGATTTAAGACTAAAATATGAGTTGGTCATAATTTCAAATTACACTTTTACTAAAAAAATAAAATAATAGTGGTATCAGAGTTGTAATATGTGTAATTTATAATTATTTATTATTCATTTATTGATTAAATGGTTTCCCATTTTTCTTTATATTAAAAATATTAGTTTTAATTATTAGAAAATGATTACAAATGAAAAATTATTTAGGGATTATAGAGGGTGTCCCAAGAATGTTCAATATCGGATACATGACATATGTAAAAACATGTTTTGTAATATGAGAGTACACGTATTCTATTCTGATTACCCATCGTGTACCTCAAAAGAAACAATAGTAGGGACACGACTAGTCCCATGGAATATGTTGTGAATAGATGAAGATAAAAAGAACACTATATGTTAAATACTAAATGACATGTAGTCTGCTACCAGTAGTGGTCTAAAATTTTTATGAAAATATTAATTAAAATTTCAATTAAACCTATTGATTATGAATCATTTCTATCATCCATTCAACATTAAAATCAATGTCATAAGTTTAAAAATTATATATTAAATAAATTTAAGTGATAAATGTTCGATGGACACATACAGTTTCCTCCATGTACACTTATGTAATTAATTTATTTTAAATGAGAGTAATTTGTTTTTGAAATTATTGTTGATGATATATTAAGGAATCATAAATTGAATTATCATACATTTAATTAATTGGTTTAATTCATTGAAAATTATTTTAAATAATTAAGATAAAAAATAAATTTATAAAAAGATGAAAAATGTATGCTTGTTGAATGCTTTTGTGTGGTTGATAATGAGATTAGACCACCCCTTTCTATGTGATTAGTTTATTTTAATATTATATGATTAAATTAAAACAATTTCTTTAATTAATCACCTTACCTTATTAGGTTAGGGTTTCTATGCCTATGGGTTCATTTATATAAACCCCTATTATCAAATCCATGGAATTCTTTCACTCGTGTGTGAGTAAAAGACTATATAAGTTTGGAGATCATAGGCAAGTGCAGGATGTATGAGTTAAGGATCCTAAGAAAAACCAATCAATGTTTTATATATGAGTAAAGGAGGAATGAAAAAATTGGAACCAAGTTGCAGTTCAAGGGGTGTTTTCCCCTGGGGTCAAGGGTTTGTTTATCATCCACTAGATAAAATAAACATTAGATAATATCATTATCACGCTACTTATATTTTATTCATATTTGATTCATCATTAAATATTTATGTTATTTAATTATACGTGATAACAAAATATATTAATTAATAAGAATGAATGATGGAATGATATATAATTTCACTAAGCATAACTAGTTAATTAGATTTGGTTAATCACATAAATATAATCCACTAAATATTAACAAATCATTTAAAATTTAAAATGGACTTTATACTTAATGGATAACAAAATCCATCATCTAAAATATTAAATCAATATATACTTCCAATACTTGAGTCAAAATGACTTCATTTTTCAATGTTCTTAACCAACAAAAGTTGGGAGGATTAAATTAACATAGAAATACTATGATTTATGTTTTGGCCTGACATAAATTGGTCTTCATCAATGGTTGACTGCCCATGTAGAGCATGGTGTTACTAAGAGTGAATTGTCTAGGGAAACAAGATAACAATATTTTAGGAATGATGATTTCTCATAATAGATCAAGGAAATATGAGTCGATTTAGTTTTAATGTTATCCTTGCCAAAAAACCTTTATATTTCATTATGGAACCTTGTCTAGGTTGCGAGAAAGGGAATATGGATTTGTTCCATTAGAATATATAAGTGAAAAGATAATACAAATATGATGAAGAGGGTTATGATTTTTTTAGAAATATTGTTTTTCTAATGTAATTTGATTCTTTTTAAATGTTTTAATCCATATTTGGAAATCTAAACAAGTACATATTAAGTACACTTAATTTTTTGAAATTGAAAATAAAATTACATTGAAATTTTCACTATGTTCTATATATGAGAGGGAAAACATTCGAAAAATCATGAATTTCTAGGATTGTTAAAGGTGAATATGTGTTTTATTTCTACATAAATAAAAAATTTATGAGTTGCAGACCCCACTTCTTTAGTCAATTAATGAAATGGTAATGAAGAATAAATGACTCTATATTTGTAACATGTGGAAAAAACATTGGGATTCCATTGTTTTATGATATCCTCCATGTAAAATGATATTTTAAATAAATATTAGGATATTGATTCACATAGAATCATTTCTCTCCTTTATGATATCTATTAAGATAAATAGAGATCATAGACATATGTGATCTCAAATGAACTATTCATGTCAATTCTTGGGGAGATGTTGCCAACTATGACTTATGTGTTCAAGATGATTGGATACATTTACCACCAGGACATATTGGGCCTTATGATTCCTAATTAGACATTCATATATCCTATTCTGTCACCACTACCAAGAACCATATCAAGATTAATTGTAAATTATAATATGATAAATTTTGATAATTCACTTTTAGATCATATTACATGTATTTTCACATTTGAAAAATATATAGTCTGTGGAAAAAAATGTTTTTAATATGATGAATAAAATTATTAAAAACAAGTAAAATTCACCTAAGACTCATTCCAAGTCTAAGGATTATTGGAATTATGTTTCTACAAAGTAGAAGATCCATATAAAAGGAATTGAATAAGATTATGTATATTTTTCATATGGAAATCAGGGAAACTAGGAGATAAATTGTACACAGCCTAATAGGAAAGGGGAAACATTATATTCATTAGTTATTGAGTGTAATCTATAAATTTCTAGAAGTTGGGTATTATATAATAAATTTTGTTCTCACATTTGTGTCCAAATATACAATCCAAATATATTTCAGAAAATTACACTATATGAGGTGAATTTACTGGATGATAATGGAGTGAGGCTGACTGATCTATCCATTGGAGACTACTATATCAGATTTTTGATTGGATATATTTTGGTTTTTAAAAAGTGTTATTATTTTCCTCGTGTTTCGAATAACATTATATTCATTTAGTTTTTATATATGGATTGATTTTTATCAACATTGGAAATAATGATTTCTTCTTTTATAAAGATAACCTATGTTATGGTATGATACAGTTGAATAATTTGCTTTATGTATTAAATTTTTAAACCTAATATTGGAAATTGATAAGATAAAAAATTCCCATGGCTCATAGAACAGCCAAATATAGAATCAAAGAATTGGTCATGTAAATGATAATCATTTAAAATATATATATATCAAGAAGTTTATTTAGAATAGTTTTATCTTAAAAAAGATAAAATATAACTTAATATTATACATGGTATGATGAGAAATCCACCATTTAGTGTCCAAGGTGAAAGGGCCCAAAAAAATTAAAACTCGTACACACTGATCTGTGTAGAACATTCCATGTAGATTATATTATTTGATAATTATACTTTATTAAATTTACTAATGGCATGATCTGGAATGGTTATATCTATATAATGAGTTATAAGTCATAATACGTTAATAATTTCAATGATTTCATGAATTAGGATGAGAATCGTCATGGTAAAAAAATAATGTAACAACAATTTGATCAAGGTTATGAATATATTAATCAATAAATTATCAATTTTCTTTGAGATTATGTTATTTTATACTAAAAAAATTGACCTTATACACTATAGTTGAGTGATGTTAGTGAAATGAAGAACTGTACCATGTTGAACATGTTATTTTTTATGATTAGTCATGCAAGTCTTCGATTATCCTTTTAGAAGATTTCTTAAAAAAAACTATACATACTAAAATTAGTACCATCAAAGGTGTAAAAAACTTTTCCCATTGAGTTATGGAGTTGGAATCATTGAAAGCAGGTCCATGTACACAATTTATTTGTGTAAATTGATTACCATTACTTGTATACAATTTGTGATATACATGTTCGTATATTACCATAATGGTGTTTATAATTTTTTGGCTGCAATATTTCTAGTAATTTACTTGGATTACATTTCATATCAAATGGTTATATCCATTTCCATGATATAATGAGAACCTAGAGATACCACGACAGTAATGTTAATGATATTTACTATTGAGGAGATACATAATAATGATAAGACACAGATGATGTGTGACTATTAGGTGTTGGGGTAATATGCATTCAAACACATCTCATAAATTTCACACAGAGTGATCTCACTGAGATTCGATCATGAGGATACATCCATAAATAATAACACCATGTGTTTCAGGTGTCATTGGTTGTTCATATATAAATTCATGTGTATTGGTCTCCTAAATTGATATCAGTATCAATGTGTTTCATTTGATTTCATTCATTTATGTACAAAAAATACCATGACATTAATTTCATTGTTAGGTATATTGTGTTAGGAGCATCATTTGTGGTATGAATTTGGTGTAATGGTCAAGATAAAAATTTTAACTTCAATGTTGAGTATTTGATATCTTAGCCCTCAGTGATCATGATTACATCATCTACAAACATTCATTGCCATTGAAGTTGAAGGTAAGTCCATCCGATTATATCAAAAAATAATAAATCATGACTGGATGATGACATAAGTTATTATTCTTTCTTTATAATATATCACGAGGAAAATCAATTATTTTAAACAGTGTGTATTATTAGGATGGTTATCATTGTTATGAAACATCCTTATCTACTTAACAACCATGATGATTTGTTTTAATTTTTTTATTGGTCTATTAATAGTATTCAATATTATCAATACAATGGTCTAGAGGGTCATTCGAAATAAGGTATTCTAGGATCCTCTCTATTCTAGTGAATAGTTATATAAGACATGGTGGGCCCATCTATAGGGTCCAAGAGATTTCGGTGTACTATTGATCACCAATATATAAATAAATACATTATTTTTTAATTATATACTAATTAATATGGATTTATAAATTAAAATTTTTCATGTGGTATTAATTGAATACGTGTATTAATATTATTCAAATGAATATTATTTTAATATTCACAGTTTATTTAAAATTTTGAAAATTATGAGTTCAGTTAATGACTTGTTTTTAACACATAATATGTTTATTATATATTAAAAGTGTGTGATAAAATATATATTATTTTAATAACATAGTTAGTTCATCATAACATTTAATTTATTTCTTATTTTGTGGTAGATGGATATATGAGGGTCGGTGAACCCTAAAGAACCATTATGATGTTTTTTTTCAACAATATTTTACATTTGATTACAATTAACCTTTTTTGTAATATAATTTTTGTTTTTAGTATCAGATCCAATCCCTCATAATGATATTTTTATGTATTCACAATGTTTCTAAAATAATGAACCCGAACATAAAGGGGAGAAAAGTTTTATTTTTTAGAATGTGATTTTCCAAATGAGGAGTATCGGAATGAGATACACCAAATGTAAAGGTGTCATAAAGTTTAATTTATTGATGAAACAAATCATTAGCATAAAAACCATCCACATGAAGATCATGATCCATCATATTTGGAAATTTTTGTAAAGTAAATAATTTCTGAGTGAAAAAGTAGTAATATTATTAAAGAGTTTCTAAAGAATATTGAAGTCCATAGTTAATTTTTTTCATAATTTCTAAAAAATTCATATGATTATTTTCTAGTCCTGATGTTCTCATAAATCATTAAAGAATCCATGATAAATTTTTGTTAATAATTTTAGGAATTTTAAATATTGTATTCCTTCAAGAAAACTGGAAATATAAGACTGAATGAAAATGTACTAGACATAGAATTTTTCATAAGTTAGAATGTTTCATGTTGATGATGGTTGATGATTTTAAATATTGTTGGGTGGTTTCATCATTGGATAAAAAACATTGTATTGATAATTATATCAAATTTATTAGTCTATATTTATGATATTATAAATATTATGACTCATAGGAGTATTATTAATTAGATTTAGAACCCGAATCAATTCATCAATCAAATGACTCACACAGATAACAAAAAAAATATAAAACATCACAGTGAACTGATTTTTTGATGTCGATCCAGAAAAGAAAGATCATTTATGAAACTAAATGAATATTATAAAAGTTTCATGTTTATTAAAGATAAATAATTGTTGATTTCATCTTTGAAATTAATTAATATTGTGACTATAAGAAGACAATTGCTAAGGAGTTTAATCATAATGAGATGAGGAGGATAGTCAGATCGTAATGAGATGATAAATAAATTCATATATTAATGATATAAGAATGATAGCCATACATTAATAAGATGAGAATGAATGTAATATCATAATGAGTAGAGGTAGATGAATATTATTAATTTATACCATACTAAATAAAATTTAGTTTATTGTTGATTACTAATATCGAGGAAATATTTAGAAGGTTTGATGAAATAAAACATGAAATTAAAATATGAGTATATCATGGAGTTATTGAATTTTCTAGATTTGGAAATGTTTCTCATATTTTAAATTCTGGGATCCTATAAATATTATCATTGTATATTCACATTCTGTAACATTTAACAGAAGTGGAAAAGGTGTATAACTGATGAATTCGAGTTAAATTTCCTTCCAAATAGAGATATAATTACTAGATCATAAATATGTTGTTTTGATAAATGAATGAAAAAAATAATATTGAGATGACTGTATTGAGTTGATCAGTCTGTGTCTTTTTAGTAGAGTTTGGGTAACATATATTGAAAATGGGAAGATCATGTTGAATGAATCATACTAAGTCTATTAGACTAGGTTAATCGAACTGAAGGCCATTAGACATAGGATAATTGGTCTCACGAAACATTATAGTGAAAATTGATCAATGTATTTTTTCTTCTCATGGCTTAATTGTTTTATATGAAAACTCTATAAAATGACATGAGTAAATATAATAATTCCCACCTAGAGATCAATGGTGTTGAAATGGATCTATGACAATTTGTATTGACTTCTTCATAATAGTGAATTTTCATAGAACCATAGGAGTGGATATAGAAAGGATTTATGTTTTCACATAGAGGAAAATCCTTTTAAATATCATGTTCTTTACTTTTTTCCTAATTTATCATGCATGAGTATTTATAAAAATATAATAAGGATATAAATTTTAACAAGTTTATGGGAATATGTATTAAAAATTTTGAAACATAGAAAAACAAAACAACCAATCCCCCCCTCTTAGTAATTATTTTATACTTTGGAACATCAATTGGTTTGAGATCCAAAGGTCCCCTGGTTGAATCACTAAAATGGATAATATCATGTCTGTAAATAGTATATTAATTCAATTATTTTATTTATGAAATTCTTATTTATGAAAAAATGGAGTTTTTAGTATCTCTTATATCTTTTCATGGATGTTTTCGATTCTTCTATAATAGGGTTGTCACATATTTAAACAAATGCCTTTATTAATTTTTCTGAAAAGAGAAATACTGATGTTTATGGAAAATTTATAATTAATATCCTTATTTACTTAGCAAAAAAATATTTATCAGAAGTTTATGGGTGTCAAATCATAAATGTGTATGTGGGATAAGATGTAAATTATTTTTGAAGGGAATGCAAATGTAATGAAATAAATGTAACAAGTCTAGTGTAGTAAGTATTAATACATCATAATAATAGGTGAAGAACGTATTTATGAATAACTGACTTTAGTAATTTAATTTTTTTACCACATCAATGGATTTTCTGATGTCCTGTAAGATTTTTACAATTTATAAAAAACATATGAGAGACATTCCTGATGTGTTTAATTCTAAAATTTATTCTTTAGAAGATACGTCTGATATAACTCTTTATAAATTGAATAACATTCTTATTTCTTATGAAATGATGAAATATATACTGTTCAATAATAATATTATATATGAAATGTATTTATATTCCATAATACAAATTAAAATACAATATTTTTATGATGATTGTCTTTGTGACCTTAATGATAAATAAGTTGATACGTTAAAATTCAAAATCATTTCCCTTATATCTATTTAATATCAAATCATAATAGGTATTTATGGAGGTAAAAATAATCTCAAATGTTTTTAGTGTGGAATTAGACACTATGAATTTTAATGAGAATATATTTTTTAGATTATCATAATGATTCTGATGGAAAACATTGATGAATAAAGATGAAAAATGGTTATAAAGAAGAAAATTCATCCAAAAAATCCTAAAAGATTTTATTGAGAATAATATAAAAATTATGAGTAAAAAATATGTATCAGTCTCAACTAAAAATAATTCCTTATAGGATGGATGTTCATAAAAATAAAATCCATTATTGAAAAAAATAATAAAAAAATATTCATCAAAGAGTGAATAAAGTGGTGATGTATCATAATGAGAGTATAAAATCAGAATATAACATGTGTAATTTCTTGATAACAAAGGGATATAAAGATAGAAATACGTGAAATGAATATATATTATGGATAATTTGTTGAAGGAATAAAATATGTCATCACATAAGAGGAAGAATACATCCTGAAGATATTAGGTTACAAAGAGATAATTACTTGACATGGAAAGATGGTTGAAGATCACAGGAAGAAGATGATAGGTATGTAGAATAATTTAACAAGTACTAATAAAATTTATCTAATATAAATCTATGTTGAGGAAGATCAATGTAAAATTCAATAATTATTCAGAAGTAAATATGAGACATATAATGTTAGTGACAAGGAAAAAAACAAAATAATGTAAATTCATCAATCACCAAAAAAAATGTTTCATATGATTCATTTACCATTTCATGTTCAATAAAATATTCTTGGAATTAATTGTAAGATATAGGATTTTAGAAACCTATATTATTTACAAAAGATGAAAATACACTCAAAATAAATGATGGTCTTCATCATGAGTATTCTATAGGATAATGAAGATATCATTATCACCAATGATTCTATATATAAAGATACTTTTCAAGTAGAAAATCAATATTTGATGTCTATCTCTGGTGTTGTATAATTTATTAGAACCTATATTCTAATATCTATAATTACTTGTTACTTCCCTGAAGAAGGATTGAACAAAGTGAAATCAATAGTGTAAGAAGGATGTGTAACTTTCCTAACCCAGAAAAATTTGGTTAATTAAAAACTCATGAAGTTAGAACCATTTTAATAAAAATTAAATTTTAATGTATGTAATAAGTTTTTGGATGATTTTATTAGGCTAGTTATCATGATTAAATATGTTCAACACTCATTAGAGAACATGTTTCATATAGTTGAAAATAAAAGGAGGCTAGAAGAAGAAAGTTTAGGAAAGAGACTTTATTGTTTATATAGATATTTAGAATGTAAAATAGGAACAAAATTGATATTATATAGTTTATGTTCCTATCATATGAAATTTGATATAATTATTTTGAAGCATATTTGATTTCATGATGCAGGAGTCATTAAATTTGTTAGTGATAGTTCTTTAAAAATCAAAGGAGTCAAAAAAGTTGATATAGAAGTAGAAAATATTAAATCTATTGAAGTTTTAATTTTTTATTGAATAAAGAATAACATACATAGTGAATGTAAAATAATTATTATGGAAAAAATTCCTAACAGATTCAAGTATCATTATATTTATGAAAGATGAAAAATTTATCACAACAGGAGAATGAAATAGTGGTAATATTTTATGAATTGTAGAGTTTAATAATTCATCTTACTTGAGCGATGAAGATGAAAATAAATTGTGACATTGAATACATGGATATATTCAATTGAAAAAATATTTAATTTTTTTCTAAAGATGTTTTATTTTATTTTATAGAATTTAAATAAAGATACTAAATGTTGGTGTTACTTTTTAGATAGGAGAGATTAATTACAGGAGTGAAAAGAGAGTTAGGATTTAGTCTTCCAAAAATATTAAAAGAATCATTTGGATTTATGGGGTCCAATGAGATATATATAACAAAAAATATATTTATATATTATCTCTTTTATTGATGATTTCACTCAGATTACAACAATAATCTATCACACGCGAATTTTTCATTTTCATCTTTTGTTCTAGTTCAACTTTTGGCCCTGTTTTTTCTTTTGATTTCGAGGTGTTATGGTATTAATTTATTAAGTGCTCCATTGTTCAATTTTGATCATATGATTATTCATTAGTTCATTTAAGAGTTTTTGTTTAATATTGTAGAATTTAGGGTAAAATGTATGTGGATTAGTGTTGGAACATGTTTATAGTAGCCCATGTAGTCTGGCCAAGGAAATCGTTTATCTTAGAGTTGGTGTCTGAGGCTTGGAACACTGCTAGCACACAGGTTTTCAAACCGTGTGGAATGAATGCAGGGAGGATCTATTGCTTGTAAGAACCAATTTTCAAAATTGGTGCATGGTTTACCAAACTGTGTGGCCAAACCATGCGAGTTTCATGTATTTCCAGTGAGAAGCACACGATTGGTGAACGATTTGGTAAACCATATGGGGAATCCAAGAATAGTGCCCATGATATTAAAAATGTGTAATGAATTTTCTACAGTCTTAGTATTTTAACCAATAACACCCCATTTTCTCTTATCCTTGTTCGTGCGACCAAAATGGATCCCCTATTTTTTCCTCGAAGCCTATACTCATCTCTCATGGTATAAATCTAGATTCTGTTCATGTTGGGGGGGGGGGGGGAATCTTCTTAATAATATCATCTTATCTTCTTTCTATTCAATATCCTATCATTTTCCATTTATTTAATCCACTCCATTCATTATGTGAATCTAGTTTTATTGTTTTATTTTGGTTTAGGTCAAGGTTTTTTATTGGTTAGGGTTCTTCTTGGTTATTCTGGGCTCTCGGAACATTCAAGGTGTTTTTTCAGGTTGTCAGTGTGGAAGTGTGCGTAATTTTTGGTCGGTTTCCAGTTAAACATTCCTTTTTTTATAAATCATTTATTTTTTTAATTTTACACTACCTATACATGTTAAATGTTAGTTTTTAATCTTTAAAATCACTTTTAGTGTGAAAAGTGATGATATCTTTCTTATTTTGTGATAAATATCAATTTTTTGTTATGCGATTCACACCAAGTGTTCAATTAAATGTTTGGTTGGATTTTTGAAGGGGAATATTTTTTTTAAAGAATGGATTGACATTGTAATGAGATTTTTGGAATTTTAAGTATGATTTGGGTTTTATAAATGAGTTTCACTTGGTTTGGATTTAAATTATGTTCATGTTTCATGGTTTGAAATATGGTTTGACATGTGATGATGGTGTGTGGCCCAATTTTCATTTTAATGAATTTGGATTTGGTTTAAAAATGTGATGTGATTAACTAAATGGAATTTTATAATTTGTTTATTACATGCAAAATTATGTGTTTTAATCATCTTGGAATGGTGGTTTTTGTTTTTTGAAAAAGTTTGGTTGAGGCATGATTGACACTGTAATAACCTAGATATTGTTTTACGTATGGATCTTGTTTTCACGTGTTTTTGATAAAAATAAAATAATTTGGAAATTTATGAAGTATAAGTCATGTACTTTGGAGTACACATCGTGTACCCAGTTTCTGAGGGTTACAATGTACTAGTCGTGTCATAGACGAGTACATGGCCCTATGGGGTGACCTAAAGACCGTCTAAAGCAGGGGATGGTTAAGGAAAGTACAAGCTATGTGATTTTAAAAGACACACTGTGTACTTTTCTTTTTAATTTTTATCTTAGGTCGGGGTCACGTCTTGTTCACAGAGACCCCTTTTCCTCAACTGGTCTCATCCAGTAGCAAGTGAGGTTAACGAATCTTCTCCTAGTCCCCGACCCACCATCCATTATACGATTCACATTTTTTATTACATTGGAATCACCACAGCGAGTTCTTCTTTATTCTAGAGCCTCATTCCATGATTTCTTATCTCTCAAGAGATATCATTGGTTCAATGTTTTTTTATTTCATTATAGATATATCACATTCTAGGTTGTTTCAAGGGTCGACACTTAGGTATATAGAACATATAACTCCATTGTAGGCGGTTTGTGCATTTTTGTTGTTGGTCTTTGAATATTATGTGCAAAAGTTCCCAATACCCTAGATCGGGATATCACATGTTTAATGATTATAGACCTGTTAATGCTTTCTATTCCTTCTGTGCCTGAATAGAGTTTTTTTGATTGCGAATAGAGTTTTTTCTATGATATGGTTGTGTTTACCATATTTGTTTTGATAGTGACCGTTTAGTATAGGTTTTCTTCCTAGGATTATTGTTTTTCATGCATAGTGTTGTTACGATGGAGTGATTTTTTTATTTGATAATGTTATATGCTTGTAGCTATTATCCAAGTAGTTCTTAAATTTTACATTTTTTGTTGAACATACTTGTGCGTGATTAACTTACACAGGGCTGTGGGAACATGGTGTAGTAGACCATAGGGAGAATTGATGTCAAGGGCTCATCCAGAGTGTCTGTTTACATTTACATTGCGAGACCAAAGGGGGGATGGACATTGTGCTCCATCATAGTGTCTATAGTTCCATGTTGATAGACCAAAGGGGGAATTATATGTTGAATACTTCTTAATAGTGTCTATAGTTACCGATACAAGTCCAAAAATTGATTGATAGTAAGTGATCCCTCATAGAATCTTTTCTAAAGGTGGCCTAGAGGGGTTAGACACTGAATAATTCCCAGAGGGTTACTTGTTTTTGATTGGTTGAACCATAGGGGTAGGCTGTGAGTAGTTCAAAGTGGGTTAATTGGTTTTTATTAGATTCTTACTTGATATATGAAAATGAATGAAAATGAAACTATAAGATTGTTTACATTTGAGTAATTCCTTATTTACTGCTTCATTTTTCATACTGCCTGCCATATATATTCACTGACTATTAGGCATAGACATTTGGGTGGTTTTCTACTCAGATTCATCTCACACCCTATTTGGGTCATGATTTTGGTCCCAAACAAATTATATTGTACTAGGTATAGATAAGTGAAAGCACCCTTCTACATCAGGTACCTAACTTCTATGGAGATGGAAATAATTGTACCAAGTTAATGTTTGCAATGCTGCTAGGGTTTATTTTTTTTTTTACTTTACTGTATTCCAGCATTGTGACTTGGTCGGATTATTTCCTAGATATATGTGACATGCATCATTTATATATGTGCTCTAGTTGCTTACAACATTTAGTCTTCCGTTGTTTTCTTAATGAATGGTATTACTTCTTCGGCTATTGTATGTTATCTGTTTATTTTTTATGTGTCACTCTACTAATGAGAGTAGTGTTTCCACACTATCAAACCCAAGGACCTCACTGCTATTTAGAAACATCTGTAATTAAGGGAATTACTCTTGATGCCTTGTGACCAACAGGGAAAAAGGAACCTTTAGGCGGCACCCGGAACCGGGATGTTCAAAGTGGTATCCGAGCAGATTATTTTCTTCTTGACTTAAATTTTGGAGCCTATAGACAAGGATATGATGCAATAGGTAGTTGGTAATATGATGTTCCTTGGAGTAGCTGACCCATGTACATGAAAAAGTTAATATACCTCAATTATTGAATTTTTTTCTGTTCATTCATTTATTACAGCTGATTTGATTTCACCGTTGGGTGATTCAGATGTTTTGTTTTGTTATCATTTATATTATTAAGGTTATTTTTCTATTCCAACCCAGTGAGACAACAATATTCCATATCATGTGTCATATAGGCACTTACTAAAGATGACATTTAATGCATTCTTACCATGCCATTTAGGGTCTATCAATGATTTCATGTTGTTGTGATAGATGTTGTACAAGATATGCATGCTTTTGTGATAGATTCCTTGATAGAATACCATCTATTTTATAGGTTATTTAATTGTGTATGGTTTCATCTGTGTGAACACCAAACATTGGCACTTGAGGTTTTATGGGCCCTCATGGATCAGAATTTGGTGAATCATTTCATTTTTATTCCATGTATATGAAATGTATAAGATTCCATGATTTGATTTTCAAGTAGTATGGGCCCCTACAGATCGTAATTCGGCACATAAATGTATGTTTCATTGTTTTATGGGATTACAGAGTAGTTTATGAGAATTACTTTCCGAAAAAACAAAAATATATGGTGTGTATTGGTGAATACACTCCATGCATCCTTCTTTTTGGGAATGAACTATTTTTATTACTTAAACACTGTGTTCTGTAAGTACACGCTGTGTAGTCTCTAACTGTTTCTCTAGATCTTTGGGAAAAGACATGAGATTGGGAAATCATTGGTGGAACACACCGTGTACCAGACATACATGTTTTGTGTATAGACCATGTGTCTAGCCATGTGACCAATGACCCAGGTGGATGAAATCCTTTTAGTACACTCTGTGTCTATAAAAAACACTACGAGTATCCTTGCTCTAGTGTAACCATGTGGGCTAAGTCGTGTAGAATAACTCAAGAAGGGTAAGAGGATTCAAGTACATGTTGTGTGTTAGGACAACACACCATGTGTATGGGGTGTTACATGTCCAATGTAGGAAAAATAACATGTCTATATGAAAATAATAAGGGAAAACTCCATGTATGAATTGTACATGCTGTGTATCCACCTTTTTGAGGCCATTAATGCTTTATTTCTCTTGTTCCCTTCTTGCACTTGTAAGTTTCGGTCCATGTTAATCCGTATCTATGGTGTGAATTTGACCTTGCAGATTCATGACACATAGAATTCCTTCGGTTGTAATCTAGTTACATGGAAGTGACCATACAATGGGCATGGCTGGATAAGGAATACTAGCAGATCCTCCTGTCATGCCAGTTTTGGAACCAGCAGTCATTCCAGAAACAGGTGCCGATGCACAGTTCTGAGATAGAATCATGTGGTTTATGCATTCCTTTTAGAGAGTACCACGTCATGCCTTGTCTATGGTAGATTTGACATGGGGGTTTCAACAGCTGCATCCTCCCACATTCTCAAGGGATGGAGGGCCCCAGGCTACAGAATCAGGGTTAGAGGCCATGATTTTGACCTTTGAGCATCAAGAGATTCCTCCAGATAGGAGGGTGAATCTCTCTACGTACATGTTTCAAGATTCTGTAAAGAGATGGTGGGATTTGATCTTAAAGGATGGACACTAGTAGGTTATGTCTTGTGATGAGTTCCAACATGACTTCTATGATTATTTCTACATAGAGGCTTTGAGGGTCGATCGATCCCAATATTTCACAAGTCTTGACCAAGGTATTCTATCCATCATGGGGTACTCTTCTCATTTCATAGAGATGAACCACTTCAAACCCATCCCAAGAGGATATGAGTTATTTATATCAAGGAAGATTGAGGATGGTCTCAGGACCGACATCTGATCTCAGGTGAACATCTTCAGGATGACTTCAATCACCTCTATAGAAATCTAGGAACAAATTTGACAAATTATGGAGCTGTGATCCCGAACAGATCAGCATCGAGAGTTGGTACCCCTCCGAATGACAGTAGGAAGTACCGCATTGAGTCTACATGCAGATACCCGAGGAGATAGGATACTTCTTCTAGTATCGAGGTGGTGTGCCACCAGAGTTGGAAGAGTAGGAATATGAGTCCACATTGCACGAGAGACCCAATTGAGTGCTGATCTTGTAGAAAGATGGGTTATCCTCATCGTTTCTTTCAGTTATTCTCACCATCACTTGGTGATAGGAGTTCTGCTATGACTCCACATTCCGGAGCAAGACCACCATTTTCTCATCAGTTTGGGAATTGATGTTCATTTGGCCGTTCAGCCCAAGATAGAGGTTGTGGATATTGTAGAAAATCGATAAGATTTCAGTTAGAACAGGGTGGATTAGATTAGGGTAGTTAGGATGGGACACTAGGTGATGGTACATGCTTGAATTTCGAAGTGGAGAAGACCCAGAAAGAGCAGGATCCAAGACCCTCTACAGTTATAAGTATGATCCTAGTTTCGTCAGTTTTAGCTTCATCTCATTCTGATACAGGGGCTTCCCATAGTTTCAAATTTGTTTTTGTTTTGGAGAGCCTTGGGATCTCTATCTTTTCTTCTTACAAAGTCTTGAAATTGGACACTCCATTTGGGAATAGAACTTCTAGTGTACGTTAGTGCAAGGACTGGACTCTTGAGGTTGGTGGGGTTCACTTCTTAAGGGAAATATTAGTCCAAGAGATGATAGTCTATTAATTCAAACATGGAATGAAATTTTTAATCCTATTCCAGACTGTGGTTGATTGATATCCTCGTAGGGTGAGTTTCATGTCACTAGAGGGAAGTTTCTTTCTACTCAAGGGAGAGACTGAGGTCAAGGCGAGTACAGTAAGAACCAAGCATCATGGTTTGTGAGGAGCAACAACCCATATTTCTAGTCTCTATCTGGATTTCTAGGGGACTTCATAGATGGAACTTCCTCCAATAGTGGATTGTTTCTGGTATGCCATTCCAATGAACATTTCAGGTTTTCCTCCAGAATGAGAGGTGGAATTTTTATTTTTCTCTCATGTCAGGAGCAGCACTGGTGTCCATTAATACTTATCGTATGGCTACACCAGTTATACATGAGCTCAAGAAGTAGTTGGAGGAGATGCCTGAAAAGGGTTTCATACAACCCATTACTTATCCATGGGGTTCTATTATCCTATTTTCAATGAAGGAGGACGATATTCTCATGTTTGTTTTTGGATTATCAGAAGCTGAACTAGTTTATGGTCAAGAACTGATATCCCATATTGCTGATTAATAATCTCTTTGACCAGCTTTGAGGAGTCCGAGTGTTCTCAAAGATTGAATTGATATCTAGTTATCATCATTTGTGCATTGGACCATCAGATATAACTCTTACAAAATTTCAGATAAGGTATTATCTATACGAGTATGTGGTTATGTCATTCGGTCTCACGAACGCGCCTACAGTTTTCATGGATATGAGGAACTGAATGGTCCATCCTTACATGTATTCCTTTTGAATAGTCTTCATGGATGATATATTGGTGTACTCTCACACTTGACACTACCATTCCACACTACTCGAGATTGTTTTGATTACACTGAGAGAGAATCATCTATATGCTAAGCTCTCAAAGTTCCACTTTTGGATCGACCAAATTAACTTCTTGGGTCATGTTATCTCAAAGATATGAGAATTAGTAGGCCCAGAAAACGCGAGGGAAGTATTTTCCTGAGATCCTCCGAAGAACTTATTTTTGGTACAATGTTTTCTAGGGATGGTTGGTTACTACAGACGTTTCATAAATGAATTTTCATGCTTATCAGTGCCACTGACGGGCCTGAAAAAGATGGGTGTGAGGTACATATGGTCAGATTCTTGTGAGTCAGCCTTTCAAGAGATAAAAAAGAGGGTGACTTCAGAACCTATACTATTTTTTTCTAGAGAAAGATAAAAGCAATACTATATATTATGATGCATTAGGTATCAGGATGGGAGTAGTTCTTAGGGATGGGGATGGAGTCATTGCGTATGGGTCGCAGTATTTGAGGGAACATCAGAAGAATTAACCGACGCACGATATCGAGTTGGATGTAGTAGTTCATGCTTTATGCTATTGGAGACATTACCTGTCTGGAGAGCATTTTATGGTTTTCACTGAAAACAAAAGTCTCAAGTATAACTAGACTTAGCATAATATTAATTTGATACAGCTATAGTGGGTTGAATACCGTTAGTCCATTGACATTGTGATTACATATATGGCTGAGAAAGGAAACATAGTGGCTGATTCATTGAGAATAAGGATACAAATATAGGCAGTTCATGAGGCGAGCAGTGAGTTGAAGCATACGACTCTGTTCTCTACGTTGTATTTGTAGGTTCATGATAGATAGGGTAAGACATTTCTTTCCTCTGTAGTTTCTACCTATACTCTTCTTGATTGAGTGAAAATGGGTAAGCTATTAGTTTTTGAAGGCCTAGTTCTACGTGAGTGTGTGTTCGGATAGGAACTTATTCCTATATGGACTATAGGCGAGGATGAGATCTTGCGTTTTCATGGGCGCGTATGGGTGTCAGCACACATACACAAGGAGTTGATGTGTGACTTTCATTCCACAATTTGGGTAATTCATCATGCTATAACCAAGATGTATAGATATATTAGCCATTATTATTGGTGGAAGGGTAGGAATATATATGTTTTTGGGTATTTTCATGAGGTTTTCCCCCTATCAGTAGGTGATGGCGGAGCATCAGCGACCAGTAGGGCTTTTGTAATAGTTAAGCATTGCTGAGTGGAAGTGGAACGATGTTGTGGTGGACATCATGAAATGTTTGTCGAGGTCACCTTGAGGGAATAATGAGGTTTTGGTTGTTATTGACAGACTTAAGAAAGTTCCTCACTTTGAGTCGATTGATGAGACCTTTTGTGTTGATGAGCTAGGAAGGATTTTAATCCAAGAGATTGTACGTTAACATGGAGTTATGCACACCATTGTTTCAAATAGGGATTCCTATTTTACTTCTTCAGTATGGAAGAGACTATAGAGGGATTTATTTTGATAGGTACTTGTGAGTATATCTTACCATCCCCAGACATATGGCCATTCAGAGCATACGATACCGGTGCTATAGGATATGATTCGATCATGCTTCCTAGATTTTGGAGGTTATTGGGAGAAGCACATAGCTCTTGTGGAGTTTTCCTATAATAATAGTTTTCATGAAACTATTCAGATCGAACCTTATGAGAATTTGTACGGTAGGCCATGCTAATCACCACTATGTTTTCTAGAAGCAGGAGAGGAAGCTATGAAAGATCCTTGTCCTTTCTTAGAGAACAGAGACCAGATAGAGTTGATTTGGAAGAGGATGACTAATATAAAGTCACAACATAGGTTTTATGATTATTGACGGTGACAAGCTCTGGAGTTCAAGGTTGGAGATCAGGTTTTCATGCATTTCAGACTGAGGTTGGACACAGGAGGATTAAAAGACATGGAAGTATTTCACTAAGATACATCGGGTCTTTTGAGGTTTTGGAGAGTGTCATAATAGTTTCCTAATATATTCAGTTACCTTAGAGTTACTAGGCTATGTATGACGTGTTCCCCAATTTCTTAGCTATCACGTTACTTGTCAGACCCTTCTCATGTTTTCCATCCCGAGGAGGTTGAGCTAGAGGTGGACACATCATTCGAGGAGAATCCTATCTGTATTTTTTTCATAGTGAGAATTTTCTCCGTGGTCGTTCAGTTCTTATAGTATGAGTACTATGAAAGAACATGCGAGTATAGGACAATACATGGGAGAGGGAGGCCGATGTATGATCATAGTGGCCAAAGCTGTTTGATGATTCTTCTTGTACACCTCCTTTCTGAGGAAATTTAGGGATGAATTTCATTAAGGATGATGTTTTAAAGAACAAATATCATCTTTTCAGGTATGTATCTGATTTTCATGTTTTTTAGAAACATTTGAGAATCTGTAAGTTTTGGGAGTACACACCGTTTACATTGGAGTACACACCGTGTAACCGGTTTCCACGGGTGAATTTGTACTGGCTGTGTTATGACCGGGTATATTGCCATGTGGGCTGAGTTGGAGAGCACCTAAAGTGGGGGACTGTTAAGGAAAGTACACACCGTGAAATTTTAAAATACAGGTCACATACTTTTTTTAATTGTTGTATTGGACTGGGGTCATGTATCATTCACAGAAACCTCTTCTTCATAGCTCATCTCATCTAGGAGAGACTGAGGGCAAATTATATTCAATGATCGCTCGAACCACCATCCTACCACTGATTAAACCATCGTTGATTGTGTTGGAATAGTTAGAGTTAGCTATTACTTCTCCTAGAGCCTCATTCATTTAATTCTTCTATCGCATGAGATATCGTTGGTTGAAATTTCTTAACATTTTTGTAGATCTAAAACGTTCTTAGTCGATTTATGGGCCGACACTGATGTATATCGATTGTAAAATGATAAGGTAGGAGTTTTGTTTTATTATGTAGTTGGAATATTAATATCATGTGCAAAAGTGCCCAATACCCTAGAACTGGGTATTGCATGTTTAGGGATTTTAGCTCTATTAATGCTTTTTATTCCTTGTATGACTTATCAGAGGTTGTTTGACTATGAATAGGGTTATTTCTTGATGATATGGTTTTTCCCATGTTTTTTTATATTTACCATTTGGTCTAGCTTTGGCTATTATGTAAATTTTTTTTCATTCCTAGTTCTGTTTGGATGGAGTGACTATTTATTTAATGTTGTTATATGCTTGTAGATATTGGCCAAGTAGTTCATAAGTGTTTATTTGACTATTGTACAACATTGTGCATTATCAAATTACACAAGGCTATTGGAACATGGAGTAGTATTCCATAGGGAGAATGGACACTGAGGGCCTCTCTAGAGTGTCTGTTTACTTTTACATAGAAAGACCAAAGGGGGGATAGACATTGTCCTTCCTAAGAGTATTTGTAGTTCCACATTGCAAGACCGCATATGGAATTGGACATTGAGTGATTCCTTAGAGTGTCTATAGTTACCAATACAAGAGCACATGGGGGATTTACGTTGAGTTCTTCCATAGAGAGTCCCTGCAAAAGATGAACAAGAGGTGTCAGACTGTGAGTACTTCCTAGAGGGTTACCTGTTTTTGATTGGTTGAACCTGAGGTGTTAGGCTGTGAGTACATCCTTGAGGGTTACTTGTTTTTTATTAGCTGCATTCTTGATATATGAATATTTATGAAATTGAAACCATATGATTTTTTACTTTTGAGTACTACCATTTTTACTGCTTCATTTTTATATTTTCCTGCCATATATATTGACTGACTATTAGGTAGAGATCTTTGGGTGGTTTTTATGGAGATTCATCTCACACCATGTTTGGGCCATGATTTTGGGTCCAAATAGATTATATTTCTGTATTTATAGATACAGTAAAGTGCCCTTCTACGGAAGGTACATGACTACTATGGAGCCAGAGAGCATGGGACCAAGCTGATGCATGCGATGCTGTCAGGGTTTATTTGTTTTATTTTTTACATTGGATATATTACATCATTGTGACTTGTTTGGATACTTTCTAGACATATGTGACATGAATCATTTATATATGTGCTCTTGTTTTTTGATTCCATCAGTCTTCTATTGTTTTTTTATTATATGATATTACTGATTCATCTATTAAATGTTATCTATTGATTTCTGTTGTGTTAATGTGCTAATGAGGGAATAGTTTCCCCACTATCACACCCAAGGCCCTCATTACTAGTTTTCAGCCTATGCTATTTGTGGAAATGTTCTTGAGGCCATGTGACCAACCAGTTATGGGGTACCCCTAGGTGGCACCCAGAACCGGGACGTTATAGGGAATTTTATGAAATTTGAAAAAATGTGGTGGTGAAAACTCTCATTTGAGAATACTCTTGTTATGTTTATATTTAATGGATGGGTTTTCCTAACGATGTAATCATGATGATTTATTTAATTTTAATGGTTGAGACGTTTTCATCATGGTCTTATCATGACCCATTTACATTGACTGGAATGGGAGATCCTCAGTGTGGACATTATTGTGTTCTATGAGTTGTAATGAAAGAGATTATTCCATGGGGTGATTCGGGGTGTTTCAGGTTGTGTGAAATATTTATATATGATATATTTAAATATGAATGGATGCTAAATTAGAATTTTTTTGGTGACCACCTTCCTTACTCTTGACAATATAACCTTTCATAAGTAGCGAATTTTCTGAGAATGATTGATGCACTAGCATTGGATGTCAGTTTGGTTGAGTGGCCCATAATGGGAATTGGATATTTTTTTTTGGTTTTTATAGATAAGGGATAGTACCCCTTAGTCTGAACAAGTACGGTGTGCCCAATCAAGTGGGGGAAAAGGAATACATCGATTAATGCTTTCTTTATAGGATTATTCAAGATTTATATTATTTTCTAGATTATTTCATGAGATCTTATATTTTTCTAAAGTATTTTAGTACTTTATTTCAAATGGTGGATGATTAAGATGTTTTATTTTATTTAACTCTTTTGTGAAATTTTCCTATTTATAATATTATATGTTTTTAATTCATTCTTCTTTGAATAATGTGGATTCTTTAAAAATGTGAAAACATTATTCTAGTGTTTATAGAAAAACGTTTTTAAGATATTTTTCACCTATTTATCACTTTTCTAAATGCAACACCGTCATTAATAATTATAGTAATTTTATATCCTCATTGGAAGTGAATGTGGTTTTAAGTGAAAAATAAGGTAAACTCATCATGTTTTTTTAAAAGAAATTTTTATTGAAAATATTACCTTTATATATGGTATATCAAAACTAGAATTTATGTTTCTTTTAAATGATGGATTTTCGTTTGTAATAGATTTGTTTGTACATGAATAATGGGTTGTAATACTCACACCTATAGTTCTATCATATTTTTAGATTATGGTCATGGTTTTAACATGGTTTCAATCGTCATGGGTGATAGTTGGTTTTGGTATCAGAGAGTGACCCTTGGGTTCACATAGAGATGTTGTGGTTGTTAGGATAAGTTGATTTGTTTTTGTTTTGTTCTATTTTATTACTAGTCTATATGTGAATTCTATTTAATTTGTATATTTATAAGCAATGAGATTCTCTATTTTTTTCCACTGGTATTATTTATTTATATTGGTAGATGTTATTCCATCGGTTACTCTATTAATTACTTGATATTACTTGGTATCCCAAAAGGATTAGTAAATCCTCTCAGGACTTCTTGTGGATCAATTATGGTGACTGGTTTGGGGATGAAATTGTTGGTTTGTGAAGAAATGTCATCAGAGAAGGCCTGTTCTTTAAGGGACCTATCTTTAAAATCCCCCTTTGTTATTTGGGGATGTTAAGGTAGATTAATTAAGTCTATCAAAAGATTGGGTGAAGGTTTGAGTGAGTGTTTGGAAAAAACATTATGGAAGAAACTGTGAATTTACTTGGGGAGTTCAGTAATGTTTGGTTCCTTTGGATTTTGTAGTTGTTTAGTGTTTGGGATATTAAAAGGGATTCTGGATAAAAGTCTCAATGAGCTCACAGGGCATAAAAATGAATGTAGAGCCAGAGAAGTGGTCATATAATACAATTTTGAATGTGTTGTGATTATCATATGTATTCCATCCATATTTACATGAAACCCATCGACAATATATTCCCCTTGAGAATTGTTTTTGGTCTTCCGAGATTCTAGATATTTTAAAAAAAACTTATTTTGAAATTGTGAAAAATTAATTTTAAGTGGTAATGGTGGTGTTTTGGAAAATGGAATAAGAGTTTTCAGATGAATTTAGATGAATTTTATAGAGAAATGGAATTTTTATAAAATTATTTTTGAGTAAATGGAAATAAGCTTATTGAGATTAAGAATTTAAAATAAGAAATCTGTGTTTATCATAATTTGTTTTTTATAATGTACAAATTTTTTCAATGAGGTATTAGAAAACATATATTAAATAAGATCAAATGAGTTTTAATCAAATGTTTCTTGATAGAATGAATTTTTTTGATCTGTTGGATGTTTTTGAATATGAAGAAATGGATAAAAGTGTATAATTTGATAAATGGTTTTACACTAGGTGGTTAGTGATATTTTTAAAGGTTTTCATTATTTTGAAAATTTAATTTAATTGAAATGTTGAAAATCATGTTTTGATTGAATATTTTTTGACCATTGGTATTTCTGTGGGTGGTCATCTGCATGGATCTGTATGGGATGGTGGATGAATGGTGGTATGGGTGGATGAGTTCCTGGATTAACATTATGTTATGAGTCCATAGGGTGGTAAGGGAATGTTCTTTTGTGAGGATCAATGGAATAATATTGGTTTGTTTGTAACATATATAATTAATTTATTTTAAGTGTTTTTGAAGAGGATGGTTGTGATATTTTTATCACTACTAGTTTTCTGTCTTGTTTTCCTAATGATTTGGGAATTTTTACTTGTGTGGTGTTATTTGTTTGAGAACTCTTATTTACGGATTGGTTTTCATTGATCTATTCAATTTATTATTGAATAGTGTACTACAAAAAAAGACTTTAGGGATTTTTTAGGCAATGATATGGGTGTTTTACCATTAGCAGGATCTCCATTTGATTAACCTATGGTCTTCATTCCTTAGTTCTAAAAGATAAATCCTCCACTATTTTATTGACAAGAAAAGAATCTTGATGTAGAGGTTTGGATGTCGAAAATAGAAAGAATCATAGGTCTCATTGAGTATCCTTAGTCATTATAAGTTATGTTCTCTACCTTTATGTTTGAAGGGATAACCTAGAAGTGGTGTAGTTTAGTCTCTCAAATCAATCCATGTGAAGATATTACCTGGGAATTCATTAAAGCTTCATCCATTCAGCAATATTTCTATGAGATGGTAATGGTGAGAAATGAAATTGAGATTTTTTTCTTCTTCAAGGTTACAATTTAGTATTGCGGTTTATCAATCATTTTTTAGACCTATTTACTTATATTCCAGAGTTGTTTAAAGATCATTCCTTGTAATATCAGTATATGGAGGGTGGCCTACATCTTGATCTATAGTCAATGGTATCAATGTTCTATTTAACCTTATCTTCCAATGTAGTGAGACATGTTATCTGTGTAGAATATATTCTAGTGTGAGTGATATAGGAGATCATCCATTAAAAAATACATAGATGTGTTGAATAGAATTCCTGTAAGGATTCGAAATCAGTCTGAATTTGTTGGAGACTTTTCGTGTCATTGAAAGGTAATCAGATCTTTCATCATATTCTTCTAAACATAGGTTCGTAGTGTGTCATTAGTATATAAATCCAGATCATAATAATCATTCATATCTGATTTTACCAAATACCTACCGTAATTCTAGGATCCAAGGTAACTTACAAAAATTCTATTAGGGTTTTTTCATGATGTGTCATGAATCCAGATCCACATATTTGAAAGATACCATAACCCATTATAAGGAGCATGGTGTTGTTATAAGATCAGTTCAGATCCCATTTCGTTGTAATGTTCTTTTATTGTATTGGTTGTGACTGGTGGTGTTTTCTAGGGTTGTGTGTCATTTAATTTTTAGGAGTGGATGTTGTCAATTTCATGTGAACTTCTATATAAATGGAATAATGATTTTAAAATTATGATTAAGATGGTGTGACGATGATAGATTAATAGCTTCTAACTATGAGGTAGTTTATTCTTGAAACATAAAGGCTCCTACCATATGCCCTAGAGTGAATCATATGTGTAGGTTGAAATCCAAGGGGTGTGTGGGACCATGGTATGGATTATGTCTCCAGTGCAGGGAGGATTATAGTTTATGTTTCTCTGTTGTAAATAATTTTTTATTGGATGGTTCCCCTTTATTGGAAGTCTTAAATTACTTTTTTTATCATTATGTACTTCGAGGTTTGAAAATACATATTTGGATGAAATGTGGTACGGTAGCCTCATTTTCTTGTAAAAAGAATTCAATTTTCATTTCTATGTGAATTTTTGTGATCAGTTCTCTAGATGTGGGTAGCCAGTGTGGAAATTTTTTGGTTCTCTTATTTTCATCAAGAGATTTTTTATGAATACGATGAGCTATGATTTGGTTCATTATTTAGTTTGTCTTCTCTTTTATCATTTCCCCTTATGGTGGGGTTTGTTGGTCCATGTGAGGAGTTCCCAGGATAGACCACATCGGTTTTCCCATGTCAGTCAATGTTAGTTGGTTAACATGATCATTTCTTATGGTGGGGATACCCACATCGAGTTTCATTGAAAATTATATTAGAGTAAAAATTTTCTACTATATTTATAATAGCGTAGATTCAATTCCATCCTACTATTCTGATAATTTTATTTTTGGTGTTGTGATGGGTGTTTTTGTTTAATGTGTTTTTTTAATTTTGGGTTTCTCTCCATTTTGGTGAATGTAGGGATTTTAGAGTGCACCCAATGGTACTATTTTAGGAAAGTTTATAGAACATGTAGTTTGAGTTCATGTTTTTTCATAAGAAGTCGTTTGGATTCATTGGTTCATTTTAGGCAATAGGTTTATGTTTTTTCTGGTTATGGTTGAGTTGTTATTTCATTAAGAGTTTTGATTATGAGGAGGGGGAAATTAATAGTGTTTTATTTTTCAGATGGAGGTGTTATGACTATCCAATTAAAGAATGTTTTCATGTCAGGGAGAATTGTCACATCAAGATTTTTAATTTTCATCATTTGTTCTGGTTTATTTTTTGTCGTTGGATTATCCCTCAAGTTCTAGGTGTGATTTTTTTTATATTTCATGTGATCCATTGTTCTATTTTGATGATGTGCTAATTATTTAGTTTCTCTAGGAGTTTTTTGTGAATAATTTAGAATTTGGGAGTGACAGATGGTGGTGTATTAATGGATAATGGATATGGGAATGCATGTGGTTTTTCCTAGGAAATTGTATGTCATAGGATTGTTTTCTATGGAATATTGTACGAATTGGACATTGTTTGTAAAAAATTGAGGAAAGAATTATTGGATGATCAATATCTTTTTATAATTATTTCACATGGATGGTGAACAGTTTACCAAAACGTGCAACCAAAATATTTGGGCTCCCTATGTGTCTAGTGAGGGGTGCACGGTTGGTGCATATTTTGTTAAATTGTACAGCCAAGCCATTCACAGTGACCATGACATTAAAAATGTTAAATGATTATTCTACCCTCTTTGGAATTTAACTACCAAAAACCCTATTTTCTCTACTCCTAGTTCGTGAATCCCAATCAGAGGCCCTCCATTGTCCTTCATGCCTCTCCTTCTCTCCCATGGCATGGATCTAATTATTTCCTTCAGTTTTAGGAGGTAATATCGATGGTAATTTCCTCCTCTCATATTACTATTGATTATCCTTCAATTTTCTCTTATGTTCCTCTTCTCCCTTGGACATGTAGATCACTGCATGATGTTTTTTTAGTTTATATTGGTTATTTTTATTGTTTTGGGTTTGTCATGGTTTTTTGTGGCACTTGGTTACTTTATGGAGTAATTTCATGTAATCATTGTTGAAGCACATGTGATTTTAAGTAGTATTCCGTTATCAATTTCCTTTTTATTTATGAATTGTCAGATTCATTATTTTCACACAAACCTTACATGGTACGTAATGATCTGTGATATATGGAATAAATTTTTTTCCTGTACAAAGTTGTTCTTTTTTCCTTATTTTTTGATTAATGGAATCGTTTTATTATGTGACGAACACCAACTATTATATTAAATTACTAGTGGGGATTTTCATGTAGAATATGTTTTTTACAGAATGTTTTGGATTTTTAAATGAATTTTTTGAATTTAAAAACATGGTTTGGGTTTCTTAAATAGGTTTCCCAACTGTGTTGAATTTGAAAGTGTTGGATGTTTCATGGTTTGGAAATTTGTTGGTCATGTGATTATGGTTTGTGGATTTTCTAGAATCTTATTGAATGTAAATTTGGTTTGAATATTTTGTGTGAGTTCCTAAATGTAATATTCTATAATGGTTGTGATATAGTAAATTAGGTGTTTTGACCTTTTTGTAAATATGGTTTTGGTTCAGTGAAAAGGGTTGTGTGAGGAACATATGGAACTTTTATGATATTGGTAAAAATGTTCTGGTGAAAAATAACCTTGTATAATCCTCAGTCCATGTTTATATTTACTGGATGGGACATACTCACTATAGAAGCCTCATGATCCATTTATGATAAATTGTGGGGACATCCTCATTATGGACTCCTTTCGACCCATTTAATTTTAAATTAATGGGAGATCCTCAATGTGGACTACATTGTGATATATTAGTTATAAAAAAATATATTAAACCTTGGGGTGACTCAGGGTGGTACCTATTTTGTGATATATTTATATGTGATATATGTTCATGTGATTGGATTCTCAGTTGTCATCTGTTGGACCACCCCTTACATACTCATAACATGGGAACCTAGCATATGTAGTGAATTATCTATGAATGATTGATGCACTAGATTCGATTTTTTCTCTTGATAGTGGCCCATATATGATAATTTGATATGGATTTTGTTTTTTATGGTAATGGGATAGTACCCCTCAGTCTGAACAAGTAGGGTTTTTTGAGCATGTAGGTGGTAGAGATGTCATCGATTGTGGTATGATTTTCAGGATGAGTTAATATGTAATGAATGTAATGATTTTTTTTTATTATCTCCTAGTATTTTCTATATCTTTGGTAACATAGTTGTCTATGGTGGATGATTGAGATATTTTTTTTCTTGGTTACTATTGTGTGCCTTTTTTTCTTTTCTCTTTTGTATATTTTTCATTATTTCTTCTAAAAGCATTGTTGATTATTGAAAAATGTAATAAATTGTGCTGAAGTGTTTATGGAAAATGGTTTTGGAGATGTTCTATACTTTTACACACTTTTCTAAATAAATCTCTATCATTCTTCATTACATTTATTTTGTCTCCACCTTAAAATAGTATTTGGATTTATGTGATAAAAAGAGGAAAATGACTGTTTTTTTAAAATATATTTTTCGAAATGAAAATTTTCATATATTGTATTTAAAATATGAAGATGAGGATTATTTTTATTGAAGGAAGTGAATTGGGAATAGATTTTTTCGGGAAGGCCTACTATGTTTTAATACTAACATATATAGTTATATATTGTTTTTATTTTTTGTGTAGGTTTCAAGTTGGTTTCTATCTCCTTGTGGGAAATATTGTTTTCGTTTTAGAGATTTAAACTCGGGGCACCATATATTTTTTGTGGTCATCAGGTTTAATTTTGTTTTTTTGTGTATTTTGATTGTATTTTTAATTCATACGTGAATTATGATAAAATATGGATAATTATATGTAACGTGTTACTATATTTTTTCTAATGTATTTATCTATTTATTATCAGATAATTTATTCCCTCTATTTTTGTATTGATTCCCTGACACTATTTTCCATCCTAGGAGAATCATGAATGCATCTCGGGACTTGTCGCAAATCAGCATGGTTGAAAATTTCTTGGTGGACAAGGGCTGGTTTTTGACATCATTTTTATGAAACATAAGTCATTGGTTGTGTAAATTTTCTCATATTATAGAAAATATATTGGGAATTAAATGGTGGTTTATATAAAAAATTTAAGAAAAATTATGGAACCGAATTCACAAGAAATATTTTCGAAATGTATCTTAGACAGAAATGTATCAAATATCCTTATAGTTCTCCCTATACTCCAAATAAAAATAGATTAAGAGAGATAAATAATTGAATTTTGGTGGAAATTTGAAGAAGTATGTTAGGAGAATACAAACATGCAAATTTATATTGGAGAGAATCTATTAGTACTGTTTTAAAGGTTCAAAATAATTTCTTGTGGAGACTTCTAACCTAAATATAATTTTAATAAATGTTGTATATAAAACTTTTATTGAGGTATATAAAAGATTTTTTAATTTTATGTTAACATGAAATAAAAAATCGCGATCATGAATTTTTTGTTGATAAAGCCGAGGAAGGAAATTTTATGGGTAATTCACCCAATGTAATAAGTGGAAAATGTTGGAAAAAATGTTTACAAAATTTAGTGAACTCATACGATGGTAAATTATCTGAAAAAAATTCCTTAACCAATGTTTTTGAAAATTCTGATGATGATAAATTATAGATTTCTAATAGTAGTGAACGTATGTCAAAATAACCTCACCAAAATTCATATAAATTATGAGTTTAGGAATCTTAATATGGAAGTGAAACATTGATATTTTATACCTTAAAAACTGTCTTTCAGAATTAAAATATTATTGGGAATGATAAGGCTCTAGTTTAAAACATATGAATATTGATAATCATAAATCATACATAAAAAAATTCAAATGTTGAACCAGAATCTGTTTCAAAAGATATTCAACATAATTAATTGGTGAATTCTATGAATGAATAGATGGATCGTATTTATAATAATGAAACATGGAAACATGTTCATGATCCATAAAAAAATTATCATAACAAAGTGGGTTTATAGAAAGTAGTTGAATGAACATAGAGAAGATTAAAGAAATAAAGCCAGTCATATTTGTAATTTTTATCCACATGATGAAGGTTTGGATTTTGAAAAAATATTTTAGATATTTTGAAGGTCAAAAACTATTATAATGTTTTTGTCTGTGGTTGTACATCAAAATTATAAATTTTAACATATGTATATAAAGTCATATTTTTTAAACGGTGTGATAGAGGAATAATTTCAAATTGAACAACCTTGTGGTTTTCAACTTGATGATGATGAAAAAAAGTATTTATATGAAATAGAGATTTATAAAGGTTGAGACAAGATCCACAAGATTGGTATTCAAAACATTTCAACTCTTGGAAAATGTTTAATTTTTATAAAGAAAAAAGTATATATAATCATATATGTTAAAGATGTTGAGTCAAAAATGAAATTGTAACATTTTTTGTGGATGGTAAAATTTTTACTTGTGGTAAAGATAAACATTATAATAAATGTTCTCATAAAATTAATATGAATTTTGAAATTTCTATGTAAGGAGAATTAACATTTTTCATTGGATTAACATTTATGAAAAATAAAAATAAATTTTATTATCTAACAAAATGAATGCCATGGAATTATTAAAGAATTTTGGGATGAAAAAATCCACAGGTATTTCTACTCATATATATGTGAGCAGAATTTCGAGTGAAGATGATTCATATAAAATGTGACTTTGAAATAAATAAAATAATTTATAGGGTGACAACTTTTCCGTACGAGATCATGACCTAATATTTATTAAGATATGGCATTGTGTTCCATGTGTCAAAGTAATATTAATTAAACACATATGTTGGTAGTAAAAGTTAATTATGAGAAATTTCAATAGAATAACTTCACAAGTGTTGTTATACATAATAAATTGTGAAATGAAGTTTCAAATTTATATTGTTCCTGAAGGGGATGTAGATTGTAACGATATAAAATAAACCTCAGGAGGAACATCTTTCTTGGGAAAATGTGTTTTATGTTTGTATTGTATGAAAAAATATCCATTAAATTTGAGCATAGTGGAATCAAAATGTAAGGAAGCTACTCAGGAATGTACTCAATTTTTTTGAATGGAAAATTGATTGAAATATTTGAATGAAATTGTTTATAAACCTAT
Source organism: Viscum album (assembly GCA_963277665.1). Taxonomy (NCBI): domain Eukaryota; kingdom Viridiplantae; phylum Streptophyta; class Magnoliopsida; order Santalales; family Viscaceae; genus Viscum; species Viscum album. The sequence continues at coordinate 562,687,638 of OY728153.1, read as the reverse complement.
GAAAAATTAATGTGACAATCAGAGTTGAATTGTTATTTATACGAATCATGATATATATTCAAGATCAAAACACATTGATATAATGTTTCACTTTATAAAATTGAATGTGGTTTCTAGATATTTTTTTCAAAATATTTATAAAAAATGAATAAAATTTATGATATCTTCAAAAAATATATACTGAAAGATATAATTCTATAATATAGGATGAAATATCCTGTTCAATGTCCTCCCATTTCTTCCTAAACCTCATGTGGAATACCCAAACTATGATTTTTTTTTCTGTTGAAAAATATTGAGAGAGCGTAATAACAATGTAAATTGTAATTAGATTTTACATATATTTCATTTATGAATATGAATCCATGGTTATCATAAAATTTGTGAAAGAAAAAAATGTGAGTGTAATGGGTAAAAGTGAGGGAAACTTATCTTTACATGGATTAAAAATTCACTTCCCAGTGAGGGTTGAAATTCTCTAAAAAAATACATTTTATAGTAGTATGGTTTTAAGAAACAATCTTTTTAGAAATGATATTTTTTTATAAAATTAAAAACACATGAGTTGTGATAATTTTATGAGAGTTGATTATTTTTGGTATGAGTGTTGTCAAAAAATCCAAAAGTGGTGATTGGAGTACATTTATTTATTTTTTTAACAATGTTTTTTTATTTTTAAACAAATAACCTATTTGTAAAAGATTTTTTTTCAAGATCAAATCCAGTCTATCATAATATTCATTGTATGAAATTTAAATGTTTTTTAAGGGTTGAAACCAAATAAAAATGGGGAGCAATTTTTTTGGAATTTTGTTTCCGAACTCAAATTTTCAAATCAAGTATCACCTAATGCAGAGGTGGTAAGAAAGTTGATTTTTTTATCAGACGTATCATCAGTCTTGGAACCATCATAATGCAGATCAAGATCCATAAGAGTCATCATTTATTATGAAGTCATATGTTTCTGAGTGAATAATTCTAAATTATTATGAAGAGTTTTTAATAAAGATTCAAAAGTTAGTAGTTAGAAATTTTTAATAATTTTTATGCAATTAAGACGATTCTTTTCTTGTCACGATGTACTCATAAATTGTGAAATCTATGATGATAAAAGATTTTAAAAAAATATAGGAACCATAAATTTTTTATCAGTTCAAGAAACATGGACTTAGAAGATCATATCCAGAAGTATGGAACATAGATGTTGTCAGAAGATAAAATGGGTAAAGTGGATGAAGTTTGGAGAATTTCAATGTTACTGAGTGGATTCATCATTGGATATAGAACATCATAATGATAAGTCAATCCTACTGTGAATTCTTTCATTAAGTGATTTTATCCAGATGGAATATATGTAGGATGATCAAATGGAATAGGAACATTCATTGATTCCTCAAATGAATAGCTCACATTGATAACACATCAGAAGTACACCATCCAAGTTACCAGGGTTATTGATCTTGATCCATTAATGGGAGGTTGGTTATGATAAGAAATGAAGATTTTAAATGTGTTTTGTTTTCATTAGAAGAAATAAAGGTAGAGTTCTAGTTTACAATCAAATAATATTGTTACACCAAGAATCCATCTACTGAGGAGGTTCATCGTAATGAGCTTAGGATGATAGTTATATCATAATGAGCTACTAAAGAAATGAATATCCTAAGGAGTTTACAAAGATCTTTATATTTAAGTGAGATAAGAATGTAAGGAATATCACAATGAGGATATCTCTGAATTTTATAATGTTATATCAGATAGAAGAAAAGATAGTTTGTTTGAGAAGACTAGTCTCGAAAAAATATTGAGAAGTTTTGATGACGCCAAACCCAAAATTATAATATGAATATATATTATAGTTTTTTAATTTTAGAGAATTTATAATGTATTCAACATTTATACCTTTTTCATCTCTTGGTTTCCTATAAGTATTTTCTCAGAAAACTAAGATTTTCAATCTTTTCACATAAGCAGAAAAGGAGGAGCACTAATGAATTTGAGTGAAAGTTCATTCCAAAAAGAGATATCAATAGTTGATCTGACATCTATTTTTAATTAAGAAAACTGAGAAACATATTATAAATAATATTTCATTGAGTTGATTTGACTAAGGAAGTTCAGACGTAATTTTAAAGCATATTATTTGAATAGCATATTGAGAAAGGGAAGATTGTTTTAACTCGATCATGCAGAGTCAATCAAAATTGGTTAATCATACTCAAACTCGCTTAAATGAGGAATCAATATGGAAAAATTTAACAATGTATTCATTCATTAGTTTTATCTCAATTTATTTATATGAAATATTTTTTAATTAATGGAATTCAGTATAATCATTCTTATAAGGATTTATAATTTATCTAAAAGGAGTTGGCATAAGTTGTATTCACTTCTTCCTAATAGTGAATTTTGCATAAACCTAGAGGAGTGGCTATGGAATGGATGAGTGTTCTCACATAGAGGATGAAACATGTAACTATCATGATCAATACATGATATATTATTATTTCATTCATGAATATTTTACCAAAATATGATAAGGATATTGACATTAATATGTAATAGAGGTTTTTTATGAAGTTTTAAAACATATAAAAAGTGAACAATTGATTAACCCCACCATCTCAATTTGCATTTGATCCTTTGGAACTTCAAACCATAACTTGGAATTTTGAAAACCCACTATAGTTTTGTTCCAATGGATTTAGATCTCATACCTCCTCTTCCCACATCCAAAAGAACAAAAGATACAATTCAAGAATGTGAGCATTAATTTCCTTCATGGAACAAATGGAATGGTTTGAGGTTATCATTCTATTATAGGAGTCATCAAAGATCAAAGCTACAACCCAAAATTTAATTATTGCCTTACATGTGTATTCAGAAGTGTTTGTTGGTGATCAAGAGGGGTTTGGCCTTAGAACCTTAAAGAAATGGTAATCGAAAATGAGTTATTTTCGAACGTGATTTTATCTAAATTAGGTATGCATTTTGTTTTTTTATTCAATAATTCACACAAAATCCTTGTACGGTAATGTGACTTTGATGGACGGATATGATGACATTTCATTTCTATGGTGATGAAAAATTTTAAGCCCTATCTCATCGCCTTTATCTGCATGCCCTATAACTAGCAATTGGTATAAGAAAAATCATGAAAAATTTATAATAAAAGAAAAAATTGTTTTTCCTCAGTCATAATTAAAGAGAATCTTTTTAGTCCCAAAAAACCAAATGTCGATCTAATATCATATGTAAAATTTTTAACTATATGAAAATTTTGATATGGATTATTTATGGTTTTTAAGTATTATGATTATTGAATAATATATTTGATATTGCTATTAATTAACACATTTCTAGTTTTAAATTAGATTTCCATAGGCCACTCATGTTTTGGATGTATAATAGTTAGATGAATAGTAATGGAAATGTGATGATTTTCTACATGGGTGTGGAAACATTAACCAATAAAATCCTATTGATAATTAGGATTTTTAAATGTTAGACCAAGAAAAAATATTATTTTTTAAACAAAGTGATATGGGGGTGAAAAAAGTAAAAATGCGGAAATAAAACCATAAAAATAAATAGGTTTTGATACCCCATTTATGAGATTATATGAAAAATTAATGGGGTCATTTGGGGATGTATATATAATTAGATCAAAAAAACAATTTGATTAAAAAAGTTAATATTTTGATGGATGTTAGACATCTCGTGTGCTTCCTTGGACTGCCACTGACTATTGGAGAACTAACTACAGTTTCCCCTCTACCTTCCACCCAGAATCCATGGTGCTTCCTCCATTGAGCTGTATTACCCGCATCTATATTCCTTTTTATCGTCGCCTAGAACTGGTCAAATTGATCCCACCATCACCGCCTTCGTTGGTCCCGTTCCCCTTTATCGACCTAAGAGGCATCCACTACGTGTTCCCCATCCCGACCGAGCTGCACCCATCATTAATGCCATCACCAAAGACTATAATATAAAAAAGCAATCATGGACCATAATTTCCACTACCCACATGTGAGGATGAATCAGGAACCCACACTCTAGCCATAGGTGAACCCCATTGTCCTGATCGGGGTTCCCAATGTGGGGATTGGTCTACTATAAGTCCTATAGGACCCATCCTACCCTGTAACATCCTTGGGCGGGTCTTCTCTACCTAGAATTCGTCATGGAATGTAATTATGGAACCGATAAACCCTTCACTAGGTTTTTCAGGCCTGAAATAGCCTTATCTGTGATAAGACAAACCCTTAACGACCTTATGTGGGTTTCTAGTGTCAGAGAAAAAAAAACAAATTGTAAAATTTTTAAGTTAAAAAATAGATAAGTTTAATATTAATAAAAAAATTAATTTTGGATAAAAATTAAATTAATTATTTGGTTTAACATTTAAACAGAACAAAATTAATTTATTTCGATATAAGTAATTCATTTAATTTATTTTAATTCCATCGAACATAAATTTTTAACAATTTAATTTTTTTTGCACATTTATTTTACCCATTGAACAGTCATCAAAAACCAAAAACCATTTTATTATCCTTTGTTATTTTATTAAATTATATATTACCTACATGTGATGATTGAATTATATAATTAGATTCATTTATTGTTATCACATTGTAATTTGTTTGTTGGATATCAATAAGGTCTGGCACATCCATTCATATCTATATGTAATTTTCGCCTCCTGACACCCTCTCTAATACGTGCGAGTATTCATGTACTATTGATGATGACGTTGTATGGTGAGGAATATTCCAAGAAAGGTAGTTTACCAGATTATAAGTGTATACACTAGAACAAATATAAGATATGATACGAGTTATGACTCGACATAGGTATGATACCACTAGGTCGTGGTTGATCCATTATGTTTAAAATAATATTCTAATATTATATTATCAGGACCATTGGGGTAATTTTTTTCCATTTATTCACTATTTATTATTTTATATATGTTTTTGTTTAAATCATGAAACACATAAAATAATAAGTAAAATATTTCATAAATAAGCGATGAATATTTTTTATATTAATGCACATTCATTTGTGATCGCAAAAACACACTATGAACATATTTATGTTGAAATAGATTACTTTCGTTGAGAAATAATTAAACCCATCATATAAATATTAATCCATTAACACCTTCCATAACTAAAATTTGATCAAAGCCATGTTTATGGGGTTCCCACCAGCCGATGTTTAGGGTGTATCCTTCTACAAGGTACATATTATGAGTGTTATGGGTTGACTAAAATAACGTTTTTCTAAATTGATAGCCCAAATATAGATTTCTACAAAATTATGGGAAAACCATTGAGGGAATCATGGCTATGATTCCGATAAACAATGACTTTTCTATGTAGTTAAAGTAACTACAAGTCAAATTGGTTCACCAGTCTAGTTACAATCATAAAACACTACAAATAGTTTCACAGTCAATGAATATATACTATTAGGAGAGGTTTCAAGGATACATACATCAATAATAATCATGAAATATAGTTTTCCTAATTTATCAGTGAGGGATGCTCAAGATATATAAGATAATGGAAGACATTTAATTATTTAATTAATTAATCAATAATATCTAAACCAGTAATGAAGCTAAGATACTATTTTCTATATTTAATTTTTTTAGATAAAAATGAAAATCACAAAAACCAATTTAAAATTATTACTTTGATTGATATTGGATAATAAGAATATCTAGAATTGATTTATCTTCTAGGAGTGGTACAAGAACTTTCACATAATACTATGTGAAGAGAGAATGATTTATGTGTTATATTCATCACTTCTTAATAAGCCCCATCATAAATAAAGAAAGTTAGGAAAATGGTAAAAAATAATGTAGATGATGTTCTTTATGTACAGTTTATCATGTTTTCATCTATGACCATTCGGTAGTAAAAACTCAATAAGGACGAAGATGGCTACCTGATGTGGACTCATCTCCAATAATTATGTTAGGATAGAGATATAAAATAATGGTACGAGATATCTAGTGATACATATAAGTGTAGGATAATATAAGGGAATTGATAACGACCACATGAACTCACAATTATCGGGTACATTTAGAGATTTGAAGACCATTGGTTTAAGTGGAACAATGAACTAGAAACCAATCAAATTATAGACTATTTACCAACATAATTTTTTAATTTTATTATTAACTATAATATGAAAATCATGAAATAGTCAATCGTAGATAGTTTGTATTTAGTTTTCCATGCTGATAAGGATATTAAGAATACAAATTCGGTTTTCCTTATGGTGCAAAGGAGGATGATGGGATACGATACGAGGTTTAATGATCAGTCCAAGGCACAAAGACACTAATAGAATTTCCTTCCAAAAATCAAATGATACAAAGGGAGGGAAATGAGATGGTGGGTTTCTAAATTTCATGTCAAAATAAAGGCCATTGGGAGAAGAATTATAGGGCTTGTAAAAAGAATGACGAAAACTATTCTACTTCATGTATTATTTTTTCATCAAATACAATATGTCATCATCTACAATGTTTTTTTTATATAAAAGATGTTTCTCAAACATTTTAATTCATATATATGATCCAAGTATGTTTACAAATACAATAAAGGAAGAAGTGGATCATTGGGCTGTGAATGTCGTGAGTCTAGCTACCTTGGTAGTGTAATATTATCATCTTACAATATCATGTAGTTTGGTTCATTTATTTAATATTTTTAATTATGTTTCTTTAGATACCAAAAACATAATCTCAATGTCAATTTTAGAAATTATGGGGTATTATTTAAGGTTTGGAAATTAATTTTGTCTCTTTCATAATAGAAACATGTTTCATGGTAGGGTTAATCTTAATAATGGATTATATATACTTGATCAAAAAACCCATTAATGACAATAAATGAAAATAATAGTGAACATGACTCATATAACACCCACCTTTGGAAATTTATGGTTGGTCATTTAAATGAAAATCATTGATTGAAAAACTATATAGTAGGGTATTTATACTCATATAAGTTAAAACTCATGGATGATTTCCACACTTGCTTATAGGGGAAAATGACCAAAGAAACCTTCTCTGGGAATGTATTAAGATCCACTCAATTACTAGAATAGGTTCATATTGACATATGTTGTCTTTTTCTACTATATATAGGGGGTGGGTTTTCATTCATCCTTACTTTTACCAATGAATATAGTAGGTATGGTAATATCAATTTAATGATTTATAATTATAGTTCCTTTATGATATTTAAATAATATAAACATGTATTATAAAACTAGATTGCTACGAATATTAAGGATGTTCTCTCAGACCGTGGTGGGGAGTATCATAATCAATTTTTCAATGATCACTTGAAAGAGTGTGAAATAATATCCCAACTCCTTCTTCCTTATAAACCATGGTGTAATGGTATCAGTGAAAGCATGAATCATACCATTATTAACATATTCAGATGAATGATGAGTTATAAAACTCTTCCATTATTCTTTTCGGGATATGTTTTTCAGATAGTGGTATATATCGTTAATGCAGTACCAAATAAAGAAATATATGGATTTCTAGATTAGTTTTGATGTTGAATGAATCAAAATATATCAGACATATGTTATAGGGATGTATGGATTTTATAAAGAATATACCAAGAGAAATATTAGAATCTCCATGAACAAAGTGTATTTCTATTGCTTATCATAAATAAAAAAAATTAAATTACATATATAAAACTATTATTAAAATACTTTTTTCATAATGGAATGTCACATTTCAAGAAAAAAAACCCATTTAAAATAATAATAGTGGAAGAAAGATTTAAATTTCTGAAGTGACACTCGAGATTCAGAAGAGTTGGTACGAGAACAATATCCACAAGAGATAGTGGGAGATGAAGAATTTCTGTCTATACAAGTACTATTTTATTTTAATAGAATCGATTGAGAACCAGATATTTTTGGTTTTCTTATTAAGGATTTAGGTGACACATTAAACATTTTAAACGATGAACCTTTTCCCTTTAATGAAGTACTAATAGTCAAGGATGCTACTAAATGGAATGATGTGATAAATTCTATAATGGATTTTATATACCGAAATAAATTTTTTATTTTGATAGACCCTATTTATAATGTAAAAATAATTGGGTGAAAATGTGTATTCAATAAAAATATTGACATTGTTGTTGAGGTCAATACCATTAAGGAATTAGTATTATTAAATGGTTTTATGAAATGTCACAGAATATATAATACTGATACCATCTCACCCATAGTGATAAATAAATCCAAAAAATTATTAGTTGCAACAACATCCATCCATGATGATGAAATTTGATGAATGGATTTCAAAACTATTTTATAAATGGGATGTTGTTTGATGATTTCTATATAACTCAACCCAAAGGGATTATAATTTCAAACAGTTCCATTAAAGAGTGTAAGTTGTAGAGAACCATTTATGGGTTGATGCAGTCATCATGATTAGGGAATGTGGATTTTTATGAGGCTATAAGAGAGTTTTGTTTCATCATGAATGAATGTGAACCATGTGACTAGGAGAAAGTTAATTGGAATTCCATTATCTTCTTAGTATTATATATTCATGACATTTTAATTAAGGGAAATATAGAATAAGTCTTACAATCATTTTGGAATTGGATGAATGAATTATTCTCCAAGAAATACTCTGTTGAGTTATCTTACATTTTTGGGATTAATACCAACCTCGATAAATAATAGAAGATGCTTGGGCTAATTCTATGTAAATATATTGACAATGTACTCCAGATATAAAAAATGGATCAATCCAATAGTGGTTTGTTGTCATCACCACATGGTATCAATATCTCCAAGAAAATGTGTCCCCAAACTATGTAGGATATTGAAAGAATGAGTAACGGCCTATATTGGCTATGGGATATATATTGTATAACATGATATTTAATAGGTATGATTTCTTATTTTTTATAATCATGGTTGGAAGATATTAGGATAATATTAGAGATCTGTATTTATAGTTTTAAAAAATAACCTAAACTTTCTTAGGTGATTAAGGGATATGTTCATTGTTTATAGAATATATAATAATATAGTAGTGATTTGATACACTGATGTTAGTTTCCAAGAAGTTCATGATGATCTGAAATCACATTTAGACAATGAATTTTGAAGGAATGTTTATTCAATAATTTGAAAAACCTATGGTCTCCAATTTTCCAGAATAACTGTTGTATAGAGTAGGTTTTGATGCAATTAAGGATGATGTTAGGATACATATTTTTTCATTGATATTTGTTTTATACATATAAATGAAAAATATTTTCCATTTTATTATGATAATAATTCAGTAGTTTTGTTTTTCATGGATCCAAGGTCACCCATGGGGAAAAATAATATACTTTGTAAGATTCATCACATGAGGTATTTTACCTAGAGGGAGGAAGTTACAGTTATCATAGACTATATAATTGATAAAATGGAATACCCACTATCAAAATCAAATTATGGATAGAAGGATGATTATCTTTTGGGATACAGTGCATTGAGAATTGTTTGAATCTAGATATAGTGAAAGTGGGAGTGTGGAAAGTGGGTTAATTGGAACCAAATCATGTATTTACTTTTGTTACCATTAAATTTATTTCTTTTGATATATATATGTGTGTGTGTTTGTGTGTTTATCTTACCTGAATATTATTCAAACTTTTTCATCCACTATATTTATTATAATTTCCTTATAATATATGTTATATCAAATGGTTATAGTGTTTCTCTGGCTACAATGAGAACCTATAGATACTATAACAGTAATATGAAAGTTATTTCCTATGGTTAAAATAAATCATATTTATATGAGATATATGGTTTGAGGACATTATGTATTAGGGGATCATAATAATTGAGAATTCTTCTCAGAGAGTTTACACATTTTGATCTCGAGTAGATGAGATCATGGGGACATATCCACAAATAGTAACATCATATGTTTTGGTTGTCATTGGATATTCATAGCTATGAACATTTGTAATTTTCTCTAGACATGAGATCATTATCAATGTTTTTCATTTTATATAATACTATGATTCAATGAAAAACTGTGACATTGAATTCATGTTTAGATATCTTTTGTTGAGTACGTCATTAGTGGCATGGCATTAAATGAAAGTTAAAGATATAATAGGTTGGTTTTGGTATAAGGAAGTGATCTTTTGGGTGTGGTTGATTAGTAAAATATTACATTAAAAATCCATGGACATTGTAGTTGAAGGTATTGTATCCCAGTTAGATCAAAAAATAATAAATTAAGGCTAGATGATTTCATAAGGTGTGAATCTTGCTTTATGAGTTATCTTGAAACAATAATATTTTATTACGTAGTTTTTATTAATAAGATGTTTTTCATTCCTCTGACCACTAATTTTCTCTTTATGGGTTTTGATGGGTTTCAAGACTCCCCTCATGGTCGATGAATGTTATTCACTTCTATGGAGATAAAGGCCTAGAGGGTCACAGACAATATCAAATTCAAAACTATTCCATATCCCAGTGAATCGATGTATAGGACATGGTGGACCCCACCATGGGGTCCTATAGTTGCCTAAATATTAGTGATCACTAATAAATAAATAAATTCATTTATACATGAGTATAGAATTATTAGTTTTAATTTATTTATTAAAAGTATTCATGATGTAATAAGTTAATACATTGATAAATATTATATGAATGAATATTATATTATTATTCAATGTTCACTATATATTGTGGAAATTACCTGTCAATTTAATGAATATGTTTTATCAGAAAATATAATATTATATATTAATATTAGGTTATGAAATATTAATTAAAATAACGATGCAGTTAATTCATCACATGATGTCGTTTTTTTAATATAGTTTGTGTTGGATATACAGGGGTCGGGGAACCCTAATCGGTTATTTTGGATTACCACTATAAATATAGGGGGATATATATTCCAAAAAAAATCAATTCTAATGTATTGAGAGCTCCTATCCTCTCTTCACACATATAAGATAGATAAATTTCCCATCTAATCATTCAGTCTTTAATTTCCATCACAGATCGAAGGGAAGATATCGAGGTGATCGTCTCTTCCTCGATGGAATTGTGAAAGCTACGTGCTAGTACCCAGAATTTAATGATGAACCTATGTGTGAATTATTATATAGTATTGTAATATCAATAGGAGTTCAATACGGGTTATTTTAAGAAATAATATCTGATAATTATTAAATTTTGACCACTATTTAATATGAATGAGGTATCAGTTCTGTGATTATTTTTCATTTTAATAATTCATGTGATTCCCTCAGGCCCTACCGAGGATAAGTTCAATAGAGATGATGAATTTTCATCACTCTGGTGAAGGAAAATTTTAATTCCCCAGATTTACAGCTTCAATTTCATGATCAAGTACCATCATAAAGAACATTGTTTTTTCACATGTTCGTGCATGTGGTTGTACGGTGTTTTTTAATGATATATTATGAAATAAACATGAGCATCAAGTAATGGAGTGTATTTTTATTGGGTATCCTAAAGAAAAAAGGAAATAAGTTCTATACAACCCTTCAGAGATGAATGTAATTATCCCATGATTCCTTTCCATTCTTCAGAGGGATAATTTCCTCAAGGGGGGTAGTATGGGAAAATTGAAATTTAAAAATATAATAGTATAGATACAAAAGGGTTTCTATAGGAACTGATTCCACAAATCCCCTTATAAAAGATATTCTTGAGACATAATTGTAGTGTATGAGCCATATATATGCTAGATAACTAGAGAGATATTTTTTCCTTATCATTGATGATTGGTAATCATTATTGATTAGCAATGATGATCCATTCATTTATAGGGAGAAATCAGATAGCTCATAATCTATATGATAGAAAAAATCCTTGAATTATGAGAAGGATTTCATATATTAATACTTTTTTTTGTTTTGATCGATCTTCAAGATGATGTAATACTAATTAGGAATAAATGTTTATTCAATAAAAATATTGAAATTGATGGTAATGTGATTACATAAAAAGAATAGCTTGTGGATCAACGGTTTATAAAATGTCAAATAATTAACAACGATGAAATATTTTCCCCATATTCCATGTTTAAATCCATTGAAATTTGGTTTTTCATTGAATCAAAAATTTATTATATGAATTTTAAAATGGATTTCAAAACTGAATTCTTTAATGGTAACATTCAATTGGATGTATAAATTATATAGCTTGATGGTTTTGTGATTCTAGGATATGCGAAAAAGTTATGAAAGTTGTATAGATTCTTCTATGGATTAAATAAAGAATCCATATATGGATAATTTCATTTGATGAAGCCATAATGGAATATTGTTTCATTAAGAATGATCGAAATCCATGGTTTTACATATAGTTTAGTGTGGTTATGATTATTTTCATAAAACACTTCTACAAAACTACTTTTATCTAGTTTTAGGGCTCTAACAGCGCTAGATGAAAACACTTTTAGAGGTAACCTTTGTTAGTTCCAAAAAATGACCTGAAAATGGCTCACCCTTTAATAGAACTTATAAAAAATCACTGATAAATTGGGTAATTTATCAGTGAATCTAAAAAATTGTTGATAAATGGGGGTTATATCAAGGTTTTTTTAATCAAGGATAAATACCTTACGCCATTTATTAGTTATTTTTTAGTAGAATTGATAATGGTATACATAAAAAAAATATTTACTTAAAAATAATATATTTATAAACTAATATATTTACATTTATATAAATTAAATATATTTCTAAAAGAAATTTTTTAGATATGATAAATAGGCTTTTACAATAAATCTATAAGATATTTAGAGAAATGTCATATAATATAAGATAAAAATATTTTAAATTATGAATTAGAATATTATTAACGAGTAATAGTCATTTAATATCAATTTTAAGAAAACAAAAATAAAAAAATATCAATAAATGTTCTAAAAGAATTTGAAAATGTAACAAGAACACCAAAAAACCATAAATTTTCCTTCGGTTGTCTGTTTGGTCTCTAACACATATCAAATTGAATAATGTGATAATCTCTACTCCCTAAGTGATATAGGTAAACCTCTATCAATTTTTAGGGACCAAAAGGCCTAGAATTCCTCCAAAATAGAGATTCTAGTAGGGGTACACCAATTTTTTAACATTCACTGAATTGTCTGCCTAATTTAATGGTGTATATCTTCTCTCTATATTGGGGATTGTTCTTCTTCCAAGCGATAACATTCATATTTATATTACTGATTTGAAATTTTATCATTTTTCACAATTTAATTTAATTAGTAGTTAAATATATTCATTTTTTATTATATTTACTTATAATAAACCACACATATTAATTCATATATTATCATATTATCATATACATGTATATTATAATATCTGTAATTCAAAACATAATTTAAAATGTAATTTAAAAAATATCTAACCATTTTTTACATTATAAAAATATAATTATAATGTTTATATATATATATATGTGTGTGTATTAATTGACAGATTTATATTTAGATTATATTATATTATATGTAAATAAATATAACATATAATATATTTAAATAAATAGAAGAATATATATATCAAACACTTATATATTTTATAAATGTATTTGAAAATAATTATAAAAATATACTAATAAAAATATATATGAAAATATATATGTAAATATATATATATATATATATATATCATTAAACAACCCAAAAAATATATGGTGTAGTGGTAAAGGAATTCCATATTCAAAATAGTGGTACATGATTCGAATAATTGAAGGTGAGCATGAGTTTAGGAATTCTCAAAGCACTGATAAAAGGGGAGGTGGGGAAATAATAGTTGGGGAAGTTCTATTAAAGGTGTAGTGGAATCACGAATAAAAGGGTCTGGCTCATGGTAAATTGAAAAAACATAATTTTACTCCCTTTATCAATGTTTCCTATATCTACGCTAAGAACAATCATAAAGGCCCCCAATTACCACACTTAAAAAGAACTTATAAAATAATTAGTCTTAACAACACTCTAATTATAATTTATTTTTTTAGAATAGATAAAGGCCAATTCTAGTGTTTTTAATGGACTCTTTTGTAGTAGTGGTAATATCTATTGATAATATAATACTAATTGGAAATTATATACCCTATATACAAGAAGTAATGAAATGGATGATTATGTGATTCACTGTGAAGGAATTAAGTTAAGAACCCTACATTCTAATGATCAAGATAATTCATGATAGATCCAAGAGTTTTCATGTACTATGTTAGAGTAAATACATTGACCAGATATAGAAACTATTCAGCATGAAATGATCCAATAGGTTATTACTTTGAGTGTCGCATGGTATGCATATTTCGAGAAAAATGTTTGCTCAAACAAAAAAGGAAATAGATAGAGAGAGTTAGGTCCCAAATGGTTCAATGATTGGATTTATCATGTGTGTCATGTTATGTATGTGGAATTATGTTGCCTATGCATTGATCATAGTAGGCGTATATAAAGATGATCTAGGATAATTTCATTGGGATTATGTCAATAATATCCTTACGTATCTGAGGTGAATTAAGGATATGTTCCTAGTGTATTGAGGAAATGAAGAGCTAGTCATTAGGGGTTATAAAAATTCTAGGCTTTAGAAAAATTGGAATGATTTGAAGTCATAGTAAGAATATATATTTTTCCTCAACATAATAATTGTGAGATGAAAGAGTTCATAGAAGCATGTTTTCACTGATTATATAGAGTAGTTCGAGTGTATTGATTCTCCTGATATAACCAAGAAAATAGCATGGATTCACAACTTTTTCCAAGACCCTGGTGTGGTACCTAGTAGTGAAGATTATAACAAAATCTATTATGATGACACTACAGCAATTGCTCTCTCCATTGATCAAAGGTGACACCAAAGGAAAAGAACAAACATTATAAGTTTAGTCTACTAAGGGATTTTTTCTTGTGAGGTGAAGCTATAATGAGAAGTGTATCAAAATTAGAAAACATGGATGGCCCTCTTACCAAGGATTTATCATAGCAGATGCATGAGTATCATGTGAGAGAAAATAAAATAAAAGATGTGGGCAGTTGTCTCTAGTTCAAATTGGATAATATTGGTGTTGTTTCCCTAGAACTACCTTGTTCATTACATTATTATATGTTATTGTTGTGTTTTTTGACATTATTATTATTACACTAAATGATAATTATATGTGGTAATTTTATAGGAATATTTTTCTCACAGAAATATTCTAGAAGATCACCACTATAATTAGATACTAGAGGCGTTGCGTTGTTATTCTCCATGATATCTTTATGGATGGATGATATTGTTTGATAGGACATGGGTGATACATGATCTTAGGGGTAGGAGGATCATAATATATGGTGACACATTATCAGGGTAATCAACCGTCGTAATCTCTCATATATGAGGTAATGCGTATTGTCCTGTGAAATATGAAATCCAAATTTCTATGTGACATTGGATATTCTGATATACAATAATGTGTATTTCTAAATTGAATTTAAAATATTAATTATTGGATATAATAACTCATTCACTTTGATGTATTCATGAAATATGTGATGAAATATTTTCATGGCTAGGTAGGGTACATTGGGTGTTTCATGCGTGATATTTTGTTTATGAAAAATGAGTGAAATGAATTGTCCTATATTTCTTATAATGGAAGTTGATATCCGAGGTCCATTGATGGAATAGATTCACCCATATAAATCCATTGACATGGTGCTTGGTGGGAGAGTTAATTTCATTACACTCAAAGACATGGAGATCCAATATATATCGATTACATTAGCATGCAACCCCCTCTATTAAACATATTTGATAATTGGATTATATTACATGGTAACCATTTATATGAGGTTGGTTTTCATAGTGACATTAAATTATTTTACTATGGTTGTAATAGAATGTTCCTAAATTCTAATTGCGGTCTTTAGGAAATTTTTCCTAATGCTGCTGAGAAGGGGTCCTACAGGGTCAACCACCATGTGTATCTATAATCTCAGTTTTATTCAAGTAAACAATTTAATAAGACAGAATAAATAATATTTTTTCATTTTTGGATGATCTTCATAATTAAATATCAAGTTATTTGAAAGAATAAAGTGATTTAAATAATAAATAATAAATAATAGTTAGATGTTTGAAAATATAATATCTATAATATTTATTATTTAAATATTGAAATGGAATTTATTTATTTAAAAAGTAATTATTCACGGATCGATAAATGTTGAAAAGAGAAATTATACTGAACATAATGGTCGAATTTAAAATAACACGTATTTATTTATATTCTTAATGTGTTGGACATGGAATGAGATTAATAATATTATTATTATACATGGGTTCAGTTCAGAATTTTTGAAATGGTTAAGGACCTATGCCCAATTTTTCAACCCTAAATATTCCATAAAAAAATCTAGTTACTTCAAATTTTATCAAAATATATAACCTTCCTAATGTGACGTTTTGGGTGTGTAAAACAGATAAGAGATATGTCTAGAGACATTTTTAGAGGGATATATCTAGAAATATATATAGATATATATTTACTTACATATATATATATTGATATATCTTGAGTGATATATAGGGTTCTATAAATAGATCTCCCCGTATCCCCTCTTAGTTTTTCGAGAGAAAAATAAGAGATCACCCTCATCAAGAAGAAAATTATTATCGTCAACCATGAACAAGAAAAAAATCATGATTATTCATGCTAGAACATGTAAATTCAATGGCATTGATCATATATTGTGGTCAACTTGTTAATCCTCATTAGAGGGATTCCTCACTTGAATCCTATAGTGCAATGAAAGTGAGATGAAATCTATTCCCGGTATCATGAACAAAGGAAGAACTAAATATTTATGTACTCCTTTATATACTTATAAATTAATTATAAATTATATATGATGATCCACCCCCTTATTTTTTGGCATACTAATTTATCCCATTGATCTATTTATTTCATTGGACATGATATCATAATCTTGTAAATAAAATATTAAAATTTATTTATGAATAAATTTTTAGTTTTTCAATCCTTCAAATGATGATTTATCTATGCCTGAATAATATTTTTTTTATAGAATTGTTTTTACAAAATCGCATCAAAATAGAAACTATATAGATGAACATATTTACTAATGAGTAGTTATAAAAATTATCATTTCAGAGTAGGATAAATCCCACTTCCACTTTTTACATAATAGTGCAGAGGTTCCACTATAGGTGGAACCGCATAAAGAAATTTTTAATCATTTAAATAAAATAATGGGGGACATAAATATATATATATAAAACACACAATACAAAATTTATAATATGTTCTCAAGATCATATTTAAATGATTTATTTTCAAATCCAAATACAATTTTCTATTGACGTTTATGGATAACTAAGATGAAAATTGAAAATTATACATCATACAATGGTTTTATAATTGATGGTTATACATTTTATATGAAGAAAAAAGTTGAATTTAGAATAACGAAAAATAACAGAGCTATGATTATAGTAGATGTGATGCACATTTCTAATTCCAGAGATATAAATCCAATTTACACTAATATGTAATACATCATCATCATTGAAAAAATATAGGAGTTAGATTATACAACAATTCATTTGCTGATTTTCAATTAATAATAGGTTGAAAAAAGGAGTGTGGTTAAATTGGATGGATTAGGATTGATGAATGTGAATTTCAGTGTGGGTGGGTATAAATATGGACCATTCATAATGTAAAGGAAATAATTGAATGTTTTTTATAACCCATATCTAGAAAATACAAATGGGCCAATTGATCTATTAGCATGTAAAACATGTGTTGGGTCAAATGATAAATCAATTGAGTTTGATGCCTTAATTGGAATATAACAATAATTACATGGTTTTAAAAATGTATACAATGTACTTTATGTTGGAGGGGATCACAAGGAAGTATTTTGATAGTTGATAGAGAATCCAAATAATTTAAACCATTAATGAAATAAAGGGAGTTTAATGAATAGGTTAATGTGTTGTTAATATAGTATGATTTTCCTCATAATTATATGTTTTTTCCAATTAATTTACATAATATAAATTTAATATTATATATACTCAATTAGATAATGACTTATACAAAAATTGATGTTACTAATATCATGTAATAACACACTATCGATGCTAAAAATAGGGACTTGATTGGGGGTCAACAACATCCTGATGAAAAAAGAGAGGTGTATCTTCACCATGACAACTGATGTAATCATGGATTGAATAAAATTTATGACATTATATGTTGTATGTAATCAACAAGACTAACTCATTACACCGAAAAAGTTAATGTTCATTTGAAACATTTGGTTCCCTACTCAAATACATACTCACATTGATATAGATTCATGGAACATTGTCATGATAGAATTATAGAAAACCATTTGGGATGATGTTAGAGTAATGTTATGATATAATGTCACCATTTTACCAAAAAACTATATAATGAAACATTTTTTTAATTTTGTTTAACCATTGAAAAGTTCATTTGATTTAGATGATTTCCGCATGACATTTCTATTAATGGTCACTATAAAAGATCATAGAGACTTTATACCCTTCCGACAAAGTAGACTCTCAAGGATGTTGAGGGTATAGTAAACCCTCACCCACTTGGTATGTATGCACACATTATAGAATAATAAAATGGAAATGTTTTATTAGTAAATATGATGGTGATTCATTTAAGTTGATTTGTAATCAATAATATTTTATTTGACATTATTTATTTTATACAAATTTTTTCAAAATTTTAATTTATTAAATGAAAGATTTGTTTTGTAAATATGCATCATGCACTAAATTACATTACAGTTATTATAAAACATGGTCGGGTATGATTCACATGAAAATAAAGTGGTATGTATTTTAAATATATTGTAAATGTTTTATATGATATGAAAAAAATATGTTCCACTGTTTATATGAAAATTGTTGAATCATAATTAAAAGTAATTTCTATACCAATTCATGTGCGATGTAAAAATGATTTTGTAAATAAAAATATAAAACTAGTAAATGAAAATACATATGTACATTGTGAATCATGTTTGCGTATGATATAATATTAATTTTTTGTCTTTATAAAATAATTACATTCAAATATATATTCATGTTCATATATTTTTTATAAGATTTAGGCATATGAATATTCATCAAATTTAACTTTATAACAACTACTATTAATGTCATTGAAGGTCCTAAACATTATTTAAATGTATGTAGTGTAGGTTTTAGACTTTCTCCTTTGTCATATTTTGAGAAGGCCAAGTCACAAGGAGATAAATATGAGATGATTAATTAAATGAAATAATAAATATGTAGATTAAAAGATTTTATTATCTAGTTTTATTTACTAGACCGGTATGTACGTAAGGGTCAAAGGGAACCAATAGAAGAAAAAAATTATGACATTAAGATCCACCTAACCCCCACTAGCTTTGAGGGTATACATTCCCCTGAACAACCTTCCTTACCTGAGGTAATCAATTTTTTCATAACTCTTTATCTGAAATGTGAATGAAGAAACATTTGATAACTTTATATTAGTTAAATTATAAATTGTGAAATTGTATGTGATTTTTATCTATAAAAATCCTCTCATTATCTTATTGTGAGGTGTATGATGTAAAATATCCAAGGAATCATGCTACATAATAAAAAACTCTATAATGATCCATTGAGAGTGGGGATTGAAGTGGATCATGAGTCGATCATCGAGTTACCCATTTCATTTTATTATCTATATGTCACCACAGTTGATAATGTAATAGGAACATTCATATCATGGTTTTTTAATCTTATTATGTCCCCTTAGGTATGACCATTGTAGTTGTTTCCAAAAGAAAATTCATTCATAGTTAATGAAAAATGGTCTAAAATGAGGTATTCTATTATAGATGGACAAAACTTTGGAGAAACACGAGTTTAGAGAAACACATTACATTTGATCATCAATGAAGTAAAAATGACCTTATTAGATTAACTTCACTCCATTAGTTAAAATTCCACGTATATTAATATTACATGATCGTGCAGTTATAATATTCGACGATGGAAATATGTCTTACATTGTATATGTAGAGTAAATATTTGGAAGGAAAATTACTAACGTGATTTGTTCCATGAGTACAATTCAAATTACCATGTTTTAATAGCTCTGATTCTCAATTTTGAATGTGTAAAAGATGCATATTTTCATTATTTAAAATTCCATGAAATGTTCAGAAATGTTCATTATAGTAAATAAATACTCACATTTTATGTACATTCATATTTTACTTCTTTATATAGGGAAAACACATAGAAAATATATTTGTATTAATTAATAAATCTATAATTTCTATGGAAAATCTTCATTTCAAAATTGATAAAATTGAAAAGAAAAATAAATATATAAGTTAGGTATTTGATAAGAAAATTGCGGACAAAAGTCTTCCCTTGATTCGTACAATTTAGTAGTAAAACTCTACAATCTAATCATATGACACTCACATGTTTCACAAATATTCGGTATTATTTTTTGGAGTTTTTTCAATAAAATAACCAATGAGGAGGTATAGTATTCATATAACTATTTAAATTTTTTCTCATAAAATCACTCATACATTATGAATGCAATAGTAAATTCTACCGACTGAGTGTATCTCTCATGCAATTTTAAACCATTTTCATATGAAAAGGGAAAAATATATTTGAAAATACTTGTACAAACCTCCCCAAAACCATATTCTCTCTTTTCATCCTTCTTTGCATATGAGATGATAGCATATCAGGAATAGAAGATTAATATCATCTGAATGCCGGTTGATTAACATAGCCCGTAGATATACTATGGAGGTAAGAGGTCGTATGGTTTCCCTTATATGATATTCATCAAACATTAATTTAGATGAATAATTTGTATAATATCATTGGATAAAGGTGCACTATTTACAATAATTTTCTTTTTTTATCATAGGAAAAGGGATTAAATCAATTATTCATGTTCTGATTATCATTATTGGGCTCCAACAAAACCATTAAATTATATCTTGTGTTTTAACTCTTTGAAATTTTCATTAAATATTTTACCCATATGATTTGATAAATGAATCATACAATTTTTTTGGGTAATGTAATGAATCCTATGAATATAGAGTTTACTCCTACCCAATTTCGAATTACACATACAAAATGTCTATATGTGAAATTTTGATATGTATTGAATGGCTCTAACAATTGTTTTTAGGTCCATTATGATGTTAAAAATGACCCTTATGGTTTTTGAAGAGTTGAAGATATTATTATTAATCTTATCAATAATATTAAAATTATAATATATCAATATTTATTTGATTCAATAATATTGTAATTTACGTACTATATTTTTGAATATTTGTTTCTATTTTACAAAAATTAAAGAAGAATTTTTAAAGAAATTTATTGCAGATTTCATGTAAAACAAATATGGAAATCAAGGACAAGACATTTGAAGGATTTGAATAATACTATATCCATGTCTGAAGTACTTCTTTATTGTTTCATGGATAATATTGCAGACAGTATTTGATGAATAAAATATTCAATGGATTTAATGAATTTGAATGTTATGAGGAAGGATAAATCCTGATAAATAAGATATCTATAAAACAATACAAACTACTATAGAAAGAAATAATGACATGTTGTATATGTACTTGAACATTTACTATGATCATATCATCCCAAATTAATGGTTAGATTTCATTATGAAGAACATTATTTCCCATGTGATAGAATGCTTCTATGATGTTATAATTCTCAACAATTAAAAATTTGGTTTTGTGTGATGTAATACTTTATAATTTTTATTAAGCATGTTTTGGTATTGGTTTATGATTATTTATTCAAAATGTATGAACATATTCCATTACAAAAACATTAATATGTATAAATGTGTTGGTTAAACCTCTATTCGAAAATTTATATGTTGTACTGAGTTGAAACATCCCATTAAAAGAAAAAAATAATGTGTGGTTATGGTTCTAGCAGAAAAGATGGTTTATAATGAGTTGTGACCCTCTTAAAAAAGTCATATTTTATTTTAATTATCATATATATTATTTGATATATATATATATGTGTGTGTAATGAATAAATGTGAGGTTATTCTTTTCCAAAATATTATAAAAAGTCATTATTGTCATATTTAATTTTATATATATTACTACTTTATATTCATTTATTTTAAAACCAGTAAATCCCCCCACCGACCTTCTTGGCTATCTCAACCTTGACAAATAATGAAATATTTGACTAAATGAAATCTATATTGTCAAGTTAGGAAATAAACATGTCTGATGTTTTCTCCATTACTAAAAATGATATTAATCAAAAAATTTACACACAGAAGGTGTGATTAACTCATGTTATTTTCATTAAGGTTTTTTTATTTATATATTTTATGAGATTTGTAAATATATTTTTTTAAGAATGATACATGGAAAAAAATTATTTATTTATCTGTTAATTTTAATTTTAAAATAAATAAATAATAGATATCTGTTGATAGAGATGATACAGGTTTATTAGTTAAAAAAAGAGAACTAGCGAACTGGTGAACCTTCGATGGAATATGGAGCACGCCCAGGGATGTTGGCTTGATCTTATAACATACCTGTCCACTCCACCATCTTCTCTTCATAATGTTTATCCTAGATCATCCTATGGTTTTTAATTCCTCTTCTATGTGTATATTCGTTTGTTACCATACTTCTCCCTTTATATGAAACTCTCTTTTGTTTCTTCACCAACTTTACATGATAGTGGTTGTGTACTCTCTCTCTCTCATATCTTCCTTCATTGAATTCCTATTTTTTTAATGCACATTTCTCTCAACATTCTCAAGGGTTTCCCCTACCCTTTTCTCTTCTCTTCACATTTTTCATCATTTCACACAGTGGTCTTAGGGTATCCACCTCCTCTTTTCTTCTCCAGACATTCTTCTAATTCATTTGTTTAGATGTTGTGTTTCAAATTAATCCCTATATTTGTTAGAATCCTTAACCCTTTAATCAATGACTATTTTAAGATTGAAATCATTCAAATTTTATAAATATGCACCAAAGTTTTTCTCCCACACTACGAAATAAATGTTAAAATCATTGAATATAAAATAAAGTGTTCTATTTTTTAAAAACCGATTCTATCAAACTTATTTTATTATTATATGTTATTGATCATCAATATTGTAGTACCAAAAATAAATTTCAATCTAGATTGTAGAACCTCCAACACAATATAATACGGTCAACAACAATATTTCTCTAATAGCATCATGCATCAGGGCATGAATATGTTAATTTCAATTAAATTGATATTTTAAAAAAAATATGTCAATCAAAATTCAATTTGATCAGGTAAATAGTAATTTTAGAAACAAAAATGAAAACCAAACAAGGAACTAATGTTGATCCATATTAACTAGTTTTTGGGGTTCAATTCCATGCAATGGGGTTTAATTCCATGAAAATAAACACAAAAGGTTCTTGCTAGGGCATATAAAATTTGTGATTTCAGTCATAAAACTAAAGGTACACCATATATCTATTAATACCCATATTCTAGATAATTTCATCATTAACAATATTGTAAAAACAATAACAATGTACTATAATTTAATATATATATATAATTCAATAGAAGATATATGTTTAAAATGATCCATTTTCATTAAATAAGTGAAAATCATGATTCAAAAAAATTAGACCTCTAATATTCTTAATGTTGCATGGCTGGAGAAATTAGGTCCTTTCACGACTAGCCTTAGGGTAAAACCCTCACATGAGACAAAACACTTTGGAATTCGTCAGATATGGAAATAAAATCAAACAAATGACACATGACATCTTATTTAAAATTTGAAACACAATAATAAAATTAAAGATTATTTAAACCATAAAAATATCATATGGTATGGGATGAATAGTAATTAAAAAAATGATGACAAAAAATTTCCCATGAAGGGGTAGTGGCCAAATCATGCATTGATCCAGAAGGCATTGCAGTAGTTTCCTCCTCCTTGGAAAGGACTTTCCCTTGGGTCTGACTCTACAATGACACCATTAGAGAGAAAAACATCATTTTTTACATATTTAATATAGGGTATATCTCTCATACATCATGATGTTACACCCCAAAATAATTATCAATGAAGAATTGAATGATTTTTCATAGTTCGAAGTTAATTACACTACCACAGATAATACATTTAACAAAATATAAAATGGGAATTAATAGTGCTAAAAAAGTTGCGAACATAAGTGTCATTAAAAGGAGGACCACTTTATCAATGCTAATAATGTTTGACCATTATCAGTTCTAATAAAGGCCCCACTGCTATAGTGTTCTTTTCAAATTACAACACACTGCAGAAAATGCACCTATATGAAAATACACATGTTTGTAAATTGACGATTTAATAGAATTAAAATATACATAAAAAATACCAAAAAACTATATTATATACTTTTCAATTTTTTTTTGTAAAACTAAATTTGAAATTACTATAAAAGAAATTCAAAATAATTACTGATTCATTATCTTTATTACCTCTAAACCCCTTCCTAAATAACATGATCATGATATTAGATTCCAAACAAGCCATCCCAATACAAACAAAATTATCCACCTATTATAAGAAAATAATTATTATATTAGTACAACTATAAATAGATAAATTAAATATAAATATGAAATAATACATTAAAAAATGTAAATTTGATATAAAAGGACACACATTGAGACATACCAATCACATTGTGCATCAGATTGAGGTACAGCTGATTCCTACACATAAAAAATTATTTATGGTTAATTGTACAAAAGTATAAAAAATAAGAAATTGTTTTATATTTTTTTAGTATTTCCGTTGATTTTATTACTAAAATTTCATTTTAAAATTAAATCATGAACTTTGATTTATACTGGTCACATCATCATTCGGATTTATGTTATACTGATTCCTACACATCACAAATATAATATTTTTCATTGTACGAAATTATAAATTCAATCCAAGAGTTTTTTCTGGGTTTTCAATGAATGACGTATGTTTTGAACTAAAATGTCAATTTTAAATAGAAAATAGACATTTGAGACATATAGGGCAGTTCGTTTATCATATTAATGTGCAATTGATTTCTATATATCACAAAAAACATATGAATCATTTTTATATGGTATCAAAACAATTTGAATTTGTTCACATAATTTTGAGTATGCTAGTATTTTTACTAAAGTTTCAACCTTAAATAAATAGACACCATGAGTCATGCAGATCACATTATGCATCAGATTATGGTGATTTTGATTCATACATGTAAAAATAGACTTATGGTATATTTCATAATGTATTAAAACAATCTAAGTTCCTTTTCATATTTTTGAGTTTTTCACTTGTGTTTTTTAATAAAATGTCAATTTAAAATTAAAAAATGTACATTGAGTTATAACTATCACATCCTTTATTGGTTCTACGTTAAAATAAATTCGTACACATCATAATTGACTTAGGAATCATTTACCTATGTTATTAGTTCAATCCAAGTGCATTCACTCTTTTTCCATCGAGTGAAATATGTTGTGAAATAAATTTATAATTTTAAACCTATAATGGAAAATTTGATTGATATCGAAAACAATGTTTATCTTATTAAGGTGTGGTTGATTCCTACACATCACAGATGAATTATGGATCATTTTCCTAAACTATGAAAAACAATATTTGTGATTTTGGTTCATTTTGAGTCTGTCCCTTTTCTTTTTCACTAAAATAGATTTTTTTTTATAAAAGGACCTACATGGAGTCATATTGTGCATCAAATTGAGGTAGAACCGATTCCTACTTAAAAAGGACCTTGGTTTTAAAACATTAATATTACATAACATTTATCAAATAATTAAAAATTATATAAACAGATGCACAAAGGCCTTGAATGGTATAGTTACTTTCGAATCATAGTATCATGAACACCGGTACATATGTGAGTTAAATCATCTCCCACTATGTTCTTATTGACTAGTACAGTTCTTAGACATATCAAACATAGTACATTTCATCATAACATGGGGGAACTAAACATAAAAGGTATGAGTTAAAATGTGTAGTATGGGTAAACAAGTGAGACATTTAAACTTAATCAGTTTCATAAGGGTATGAGATGTTTATCATGAAAGTATAAGATCATACCGTACATATCAAATATCATATACATGAATCATGTTATAAATAATGAAAAATTAGAATGCATTAATTAAAATTATGTAAATAAAATAATCCATGAAATAATAACATTATAGTAAGACATGGAATTGTGGAAAACACATATGCATATAATTATTTCTAAAGTAGCCAACACATATCTTTCATGACCATCTTAGTAGTATGGGTTCACTCCCACATTTCATTATAGTAGTCTTGGTTCACTACCATTGCCATCATATTAGTATGAGTTCAGTCTAAATTCCATATTAGTAGTCATAGATCACTCATATGGTCATCATAGTAGAAACGTTTCACCCCCAATAGAATACTAGTTTACCTCATGAGATATAATACATTATCCAATTCTTTGGAGGGATATATAGGCCCCACCTGTCACATAATGAAATCAAAAATACATGTTCCAAAAGATCATAAATAAAAATATCATAACCCATAAAATGTAATTGGTATCATAAAAATGTGAACATATAATAACCTTTGGAAAGATAATTTTTTCATAATAATTTAACCATAAACATATCTCGTGAAAGGAAGTGGGTTTCAAAGAATATATCTTGTGAAAGAGAAACAAGCTTCATAAACATCATTCCATTAAAACATAACACATTTAGAGAAATAATATTAACGATAATATTGAATAATTTATCCATAAATTCATGGGAAACGCTAATGGATGTTGCCATATATGGGAAATAATTTCCAATGGTCATTTAGAAATATTTCTGTAGGTAAATATCATTTCTTTTTTAAATGAGTTTTAAAAAGTAAAACTTTTTCAAAAAAATATTCATTGAAAATAGATGTAAAAATTATAAAGAAGATTTTAATACAACAATTTTTTTTTCAAAAACCAATTTTACTTGAAAATTATCATAATGAATATTTTGACCACATTTTTAAAAATATTTTATGAAATCATGGTTCTTAAATACAATAGATTTCTTACTAAAGAGATAGAAACTAAAATTTTTCCTATAACATTATATTATGTACCAAAGAGTGTAAATTTTTTACTAAAACATGATAATATATTGAATACCCAATAGAGAAGGAAAAAAAATAATATTCATCAGACATGGACAATAATATTTCATTAAATGAAGCATAATCATAAACAATCTTGAAAAGAGATTAGATTGTCTCAATAAACTCTTATAATTAGGTTACTTGTGATCATACTATGATTTTAACAAAAGGAAATTACATGAAACAAAAAACAGCATAAATTAATTAAATTATAGATATAATATGTAAATATTAATTATATATAACGTGAAAGAGAGTTTAGATGCATAACAAAACATGAGTCTCAATGAAGTGAAATTCAGAGAAAACTTTTTTAACGATTTGGTATCATTTGAAACATAAACCCCATGAATGAAGGATTATAAAATATATAATTTAATAAAGATAAATTTAAGTATGAAATTATTAGAAATAATTCATGTTAATTACATACACCACAATTATTGAAGGATTGGTGTATATAACATATATCTCACAAAAATTAAAATGGAGATGAAATTCCCCTTATATTATGACTAGACAGTCTTTGTAATCGTACAAGATTATTGTATAATAAATATAATTTTATAATAAATAATTTATTGATGAATATTAGAATACATAATACTATATATGTTTTGATTATTACCATATATTACACTCTTTTTAATGATCCTATATTAATGTTTCACTTCATGTAGTATTCGTTTTGTTCTTCACATTAATCTAAATTTGTTATATCATTGGTCCTTATACTTATATCAAGATTCAAAAAGTAAAATATGATATAAATATAAGATATATATATTATATATATTATAATAATCTATATAATATAGAATTAGGAAATGGAATACATCATTCATGGATATGGTAAGTCTTACATACGCTTGAATGTTGTTTCTGTCTTTTTCATTGTATTAAAAGTAAGTAACTGAAATATATATATATATATATGTATGTATATATGTGTATCATTATACCATAATAATTAATATATCATATATATCATATAAGTTCACTATATCCATCCATAATACATGTAATGTGGTGTGTGAGCATATCAAATCTCTTTAAGGGGCACTAGCCCACACATCCTCAAATGAGATTATCATATTAACACCAATTTGAAATTAAAACGATGTGTGTTGTAAAAGGAATATAAAAGAATAATTAAATAATAAATACAATATATGAAATATATAAATAGTGTTTCCATCATAAATCCCCCATGATTAGTGGTAAATGAAAAATGAAAAATCATTGTTTTGTGAGGTAGTAATTTCCATACAAAGAAACAGAATGTTCGATATCCATTAGATAGATGTGTGTGTATGTGTAGGATGAAACCCTATCAGAAAAAAATCCTATTATATTGTGTATTACAGTGTTTTAACAAAATAATTAAATAAATAAAATGGAGGGGTTCTGATGGATAATAAAGGAAAAGAGTTTAAGAGAAGGTTTTACAACTAAATAATTTGACTGTTATTGGTTTGTTAGAAATGGATTCCTTGAGAGGAATTCAAACAAAAGGGAGGCATAAAGCTATAAGGGAGGATTGTTGGGAGGTAACATGGGTATATATTATCCAAATGAAAAATGTTTGAGAGGTGTGAGTAATGGGTATAGGTGGTAACCTTTTATATTGATGGAAACATACTCACATAGAATTTTTAAAAACAATCTATGGGTGGGAATGTTTTAACCTATAAAAAGAATCCATTGTTTGAAATGATCCATTTATTTATAAAATAAACTATATTACAGGATTTTTTATTTTAAAAATTCAAACCCATCATCTCCTTTTTCATAGAAATGCCTACACGAACATTCCACATTAAGGAATCTGCCACTTGATTATTTTGACCACACAGGTGTTTAATTAAAAAACTGAATTACTGTAGATTGTTAACCCACAATTTATGAATTGGACTATGATTTTTTGGTAATGTATGTATCTTAGGACCTAATTATTTGTTTGAAAAATGGTTTACCTAACTATATGCAGGTCGTATTCTATATTAAAAACTCAATGAATGCCCTCTAAGGTTTCCCCTACGATCCTAACAGTTTCGCCCAAATCATGAACCACCCATGTTTAAAAACTATGCTTAAAATAAATTGACCTAGAAAACGAAGTAATTAGGGGTAGACACACGGTTTCCTCTATACGATTCCTAGAGACCACACATATTATACAAAAATCCAATTTTATAAGATTCAGGATGAAACTCTATGGAAATTTAATATTCCCTCTCAACTCATGAATGAACATTAAATAAACTATACTATGAGAATAAATGTTTAATATCAAATGTCTTGTTTCAATTCAGATATTTTCCTTGATAGTTCTACCTCATTTGACCACATTACTATCATGATTATTAAATATAAATTTTATTGGATATATGAATCCATTTCTATAGGAATTTTAATTTAAACTCAGTGAATAAAGGTGTGCAGTGTGGAATTGAATCCATATATATTACGGATTTTGTTTTACAATAATTTTTAATATCTTCCAAAACTACAATAGGTATGTTTTGGATTCATATTTGACTTTGCATATTTCAAATTAATTTAAAATAATTCTTTGTTTGAGGTGTTTCTATCTTCCTTGAAAATTTCACCTTTTCAAGAAATATTTATGTGGTGCCACGATCGAGATAAATCTCAAATGAATCGATTTTAAAACGTAGAAATTTTGTGGAAGCTTTATAGTTCAACAATATTATTCAGTTGAGGCCACTCACAGATGTCTCACACCTTCTCCTCGTCAACCTGAATCCTATCATTTGAATCAACATATCCATGGATAATTAGTTCAGGTAACATGAAACTGAATATCTTATGGTTAACATAATGTAGGATTTCTTGTAAAACTTAGAGTACCACTCCTAGACATTAAAGGAGAATAGAAGGAGAATTTCTATATATAATAATATCATAAATGTAAACTAAGATGAAATTATTAATCATGTATTTAGAATCATTTTCACAAGCCTCATAATTGTGTAAGACATGTTATATTTCATGAAAGTAATCACTAACCAATCATACGATGCCTCCTTTGTAATAAATGTTGTAATTAGATCAAAACCAAAATAGATTTCATGTTAGTAATAACCACTCTAAAGATCAAACTTTGGAAGCATTATTTTCATGGAATCATGTAATGAAAATCATCCAATCATGGGACAGGTAATATATAAATGAAAATGATATTATTGATGTCCCAATTTTCAACACAGTTCTATCACGATCTATCATTATTTGTAACAAATAGGGCTAAAACAACACAAGGGATTATTATTTCCAATTTAATAATTAGTTATAATTTATTTTAAATGATTTATTGCTCTATTAGAATCATGAGGTATTTTGGATATTTTGGCATTGAATCTCCTTGGACTATATCCATGTGGTTTTGGATACCCTAATTTAGCAATTACTCAATTGGAAGCTCGTCAATCACAACATCTCGAAACACATCGACCAGATCTCAGAGGGATCGAAGGATGCTTATAGTGTTTCCCATAAATAATTTTTATATAATTGATAGGATATAGATGTCCTCTCTCACACCATTACTAAAATAAACTTTTATATATAATTATATAAATGATTTCCCTTGCACCAGGGTGTTGGATTGAATTTATTCTGAGTAGTGATGTTTTCTCATTGTAAGGTAATAGTTGAGGTTCTTGTATCCCAAAAAGGCTTGGTGATAGATAGATTCTACATTATATGGGACTACATGATATTGGTTTTATTAATCAGAATTACTTCTCACACCTAATATGGTATAAAAAATGAATTCTAGTGTAGTTGGGAGTTCAAGATGCATAAGTTTTCTATCCCTTTAAACATGCATTTTTTTTCATTTATCATCACATAGGTCAAATGTTCACTCTATTTCACACAAAATGTTTTAAATTTTATTTTTAAACTTCTTGGAATTATATATTTTTTAAGTGTGTATTATATTTCAACCATAATATTTATAAATAATATCAATAAATTTAGTTTATTTTTCTCAATTTTTTATATTTTTTATGTTCATAGTTTTATTTTATTTCAGATTTATAAGATTAGAAATTTATTTAAATGAAATATATTGTTTCATTCTATTATAATAGGTTAAGTCAATTTTTTTAATTTATTGAAATATATATAAAATTAAATTGGTTTTGCAGGTTTTCAAAGCCCTTTTGGTGAAATGGGTGACGACTTTTGCTTGCTACCACACCATTATGGTAGGTTGGGTATCAAAAATGGTATTGAAAGCCACCAATAATGGCCACCCAATTTTTCATCCATTAAAATGTATTATTCTTCAAAAAATAATAATTGTTGGTCGCATCTATATGTATCCATGAATATAAATTTGTCATAAATTTTTTTTATGATAAATAATGCATAATTCTGATGTTTAACACAAAAATGAAAAGATTCATCACCAATAATAAAAATTAAAAAATTAATTACATACTCAAATATATAATATTTAATAAAAAAATATACTAATGTAACAATGAATAAAAGCCCAAAACTACACCACCCCAAAAAAATCAATATTTCTATTTGTCCACCAATCTTTAAAATTCACTAATAACAATTATCCCATTGCTCCATAAATTGATGGACCGCATCCTAAAAAATATTGTTTAAAAGAGTTCTCTGTTCAAAAAAATCATTCCCCCCAAATACTAAAATATACTATAATATAAAAATATAATGTAAGAATAATGAATAGAAAATGAAGTATTTTTATCAATGGAATAACTATAATTAATATGTGTAGTGATTCATCTATTTTATTCCAACAAATATATTCTAACATTTTTTAAATTAATACTATCAAACATATTTTTTTATATCATTATCAATTCATAAAATCTGATTTACATAATTGATTAATATTAGGGAATATAAAAATAAAGATCAATAAAATTAAATATTTCTTTATGAAAACTAAAAATCAATCTAGATAATGGTAACTCCAACTTCTAACCAATATATTCGAATACTATAAACATAACTTAGTTTCTAATAACACAATCAAATTTTTCATGACTATGTTTAATATCTTGAATTTTTTTAATATACTATGACAATAAAAATATAATTTCATATGATCAATAATAATTTAAAATAACAAGGAACATAGGCCGATCCTCAGAAGAGATAAATTTCCAAATTAAAATTAATATGAAAAATTTATGAAAAAAATAACAATAGATAAACTATTAATTAGCTAACAACCTAGAACTAGATATAGAAGAATAATTCACTATTAAAAATATCATATTCTTGGAAAAAATAATAATTAAAAAAGACATAAAATTGACCATAATGGGCACTAATCAGATAAAGAAATGTATAAATCTCCCCCTCTTAAAAAGGACCTACCCTTGGTTCTGAAAATGTATAATGAAGCTCTTCCTTAGTAAAAACATCAGGTATATACCATTTAATGTCAGAGATATATCTCATCCTTATGAAATTCCCACAACATATGAATTTTCAATAATAAATTCTTGGTATTTTCAAGGGATAATGTTTTCGAGTTTTATCTTTCATTTGGATTTGACTAGGAACTATCCCTCACAAATGAGAATAATGATGATATCCCCCTATTTGAAAACAACCCACCCTCACTTTCAATTAGTCATCGATCTTTACCATGCATTTGAGCCTTTAATGCTATAAACCATTTTAGCTTCGATATAATCATTATAATACCCAATGTGTTAAAGAACCAAAGATTACCTAGGAATCTTGGGAATGTAGATTGGATCAAGTATGTTCTTTGATGGACAATGGTATAAAAAATAAAAGGGAGATTTCCACATGGATCAATCCGTCATATTGTTGAATACATGATCAGATTTGGAATGTGTGTCATCTCATTTCATAGGATGATCCTCATGTAATAAATATATAAGATTAGGATTTACTATATTTTCAAATATTTATTGGGGTGGAAGGAGAAACTAAAATTAAATTCAGTAGAAAATAATCTCTACAATGTTCACAAAATATGGCTAAAGAATTGGGTATCATATTTATTTGTGATGTTTGTTATAATTGCATTGAGATGTACCACTTCCTAAAATAACAACATTGTCACAAAATATGTATTGTATTCTTTTTATAAGTAATGATTTTCACCATATTTTCGAATCAATTAACCATATTGAGACCAATTCATGAGATCATTATATACAGACTATCCCTAAGGAAAAAATCCAAGCATATATCATCCCAAAGGTCCTTCGGAACAACAAATGGAATACATAATCTATCATTGTGTGCATTCACTTTTTCCTCCTAGTCACCCATTGAGATTTTCACTATGTTATAGACATCTCATTTAATTTGGGAAGATATTCTCTACTTTATCGATCATTAAAAAGTGCATAGTTGGTTCTGGAAGAATAAGAATCCATCCTAAAACATAAAATGGCCATGGAATGTTCCTTATTAGAAATGTTCCCCTTCGTTAATTTTTTTCATCTTCTAGAAATGGGTATTTTTACATTCATATCTCACCCCACATTTCACATTGTGATGAGTGTATAAACAAGCCTTCTTAATGGATATATTACATTATTATATCGATCACTATGGTGTTTAATGAAAAAATACTAGCTAAATCGTTTATGTAGTGGGGAATAATGAAACATGGTGGGGGTTTTCCTTTTTATGGAGACTGAATAATGTTGACGTCCCACAAGATATGGTAACATTCGACGATGTGGATGATATAGTCATGTAGTAATGGGTATGGATAGATTATACTTATTCTAACATAAGATATGAGGCATTTTAGGAGGATAGGGTAGGTAGGATTAATGTTTAATCCACATAATACGTGACTTTATTTTTTTACTCATTAAAAAATATTATTTTTGACTATATAAAAGTTTGGGGTATGTAGACCTATAATGAGACCCATGATATTTGTGACTTGGTATGTAAGATGTGGAATTTTTTGGGTAATGAAAAATGTTTTGATATTCATAATGTGTTGTTTCTTTTTTCACTAATTCATAACTAATTAGTTGGTAAGGGATGCTCCTAATATCATTTCACAAGTTTCAGTATGAGAAGAACCTAAACGAAAATTCATGGGTGGTGGTGAATTTCTGAGCCCATTGTATTTGATGATTTTATGAGAGTTGTAGAGTTGATGATATTTCATTGTCTTCATTACAAAAATGGTTTAGGATGTTATGGGGAATTTTTTGTAATAATGTTAAATTATTTGGGATGTTTAATTGAGTGGATATTCATCTTATAATTAATTCTTATATATGTGATTATGTTTTTTGGGTAAATACCACACTTTCACATTAAACCATATTTAATACCCACAAATGTTTATTTTTCTAATAAGAATTATACTACTAATAAGTACCATGTATTGACCTCACTATAGTATCATATGTTTTTTAATACAGATATGTGAGGATTGGAGATATTTTTGATTATATTTTAGGGTTTTTTTATAAATTCGAGTTTTAGAGATAATTAATTTATGTATTTTCATGATGTTGTATAACTGACATGCATGTATGATTTTTTTTAGATTCAACATTTTAATGTAGTTGGTCATGGATTTATTTTCTCACCTTTTGAGTACTCATTAACATATCTATGACTTGCACAAGTCATATAACCTAGATATATTACATTGAAACTCGATGTATATGTCACGACCCATCCTCGGGGCCCATGCCATGACTACCCCAAGCCCGCCTTCCAATGGCCAGGGGATGGCGACAAGCACCAAAGGCGTAAATCCCGATAACTGGGAAGGCATTGCCTTTATAAAAGAAAACAAGCACCACAGAGTACAAGCGGAAGCAAAACACTAAGTACAAAAGAAATTCTGAAAAGTAAATGGGCCAGAATTCAAACCCAAAAGAAAGTACAACAACAACTGAACAAGGTACAACAGCAAAAAGAAAAACAGCTGGAAGAAGGAAGCAGCTCCTGGTTCGTCCTTCTCGGATCCTACCTTGTCAAGTCATCGCACGCGCGTTCTTCTCAGATTTTATCGCCGCGGAAGGAGGCGATCGTCGCGTCGCGGAAGGGTGTCGCATCGTCGCGGAAGGGCGTCGCGTCATCGAACTCTGAGGTTCAAGAACAAAAATATTTAATTAATAATAATTAAATCTGTGCGTAGATAAAAACCACAAAGGATTTCTAAAAGGAACCCGAAATCTCTTACCTCCAACAGATGATTGAGGATTTCATTGTGGAGGAAGGAACGTCGCAGAAGAGGAAACATCGGCATCGCGGCACACGGCGTCGCGTCGTCGATTTCCTTGGTTTCAGCGTTCTTCATCGGAGGCCGGTGTTCTTCGCGTTTTTCGCGTTCTTCGCGAAGAAGGGTGAAGGAACAAGAATTCTGTCAAAGGTCTTCCAACGTGTAATCCTCAAGATGTGGCATTGGTCTTAATTTATTACTACGCCAACAGATTTCAAATCGGTTATGAAACGAATAAACATATAAGTAACGACCCATTAATTCGTAGAATTAATTCAACAAAATAAACTGCCCAATTAATTCAACGAAGAAAACCGCCCAATTAATTGGTGTGTTAAGAAATTATGAAAACACGTCAGTTGACTTTCCTAATGACGGGTTTTCGCGGGTGCTTTACGTAGCGGAAAAGAAACGGTGGGGCTCGTGCAGGTCCCACCTCACAATTATCCTACCAAGAGGGTAGGATATTTTTGGATAGCACCCTATCCGCAAAAACTCTGCTTAAGCTGCTTTAAGTGGCTTCAAGTGTCTTCCAAGAGGCTTATGTAAAATAAAATAA
This sequence comes from Viscum album, assembly GCA_963277665.1. Classification (NCBI taxonomy): domain Eukaryota; kingdom Viridiplantae; phylum Streptophyta; class Magnoliopsida; order Santalales; family Viscaceae; genus Viscum; species Viscum album. Next base: position 562,651,420 of record OY728153.1, on the reverse strand, counting down.
TTTTTTTCGTACAATTATTTTATTGCTTAACCTTAAGCCCGAAAATTAAAAACCACACCAGAGAAAACACAACTCTGGAAGAGGCGTTTCTAAGAAAAAACCGGCACTGCGATTCCATTGGTGCCCTCAGAATTCGATTCCGAGCACCGGTTCAAAAGTTAGAAAAACCCACTCGTTCGTTCACTGAACGTACCCGATCCAAACTTCGGAAATTGATTCCGGGCACACCGGGCCTTGGAATCATGCGCCGTCAGAAACTGCGTTTTTGTAAAATTCCAAAGAAAATTAAGAAAAAAATTTCCTTGGAATTTACGGGTCTTTACATTACTCCCACCATAGGGCTTTACGTCCTCGTAAAGATTTACCACAAACTTAGGGATACAAAGGCGGCATTGAGCACACATCTGAGCCTTCCTCTCCCATGTGCTCACCTGGAGGTTCCTGTGCTGCCAAAGAAAGTGCACTAGAGGAATCGATCGTCCCCGTAGGATCCGCTCCTGTCGATCCTTGATCCCCACTAGAACCTCCGTGGAAGTAACCCCATCGCCATTGTACTGCTCCACATGGTCGATGATATGCGAAGGTTCGAGCATGTATCTCCTCAGTTGAGATACCTGGAAAACATCGTGCACCTAGTGCAACTGAGGTGGATGGGTCAAGCGGTCAAGCTCCTCGCCTACCCAGCTGAGGACCTAGAATGGTCCGTTGAACCTCGGAGATAACTTGCCTCCCTAGACACATCTCTATAAACCTCGTCGAGGTGAGACTCGTAAGAAGACGTGGTCGTCATCCTCAAACTCTAGAGGTCTCTATTTTCTATTAGAACTGAAACTCAAAACGACTGCTGCTACGAGGGTAAGGTTGACCGACTCAAGAGTTATCGGTCGCACCCTCCTGTTCAAGAGTTACCCTACGCTGCATGGGGTTTCCTTTTTTGCCGACCAAGGAAAACCCATTCCGATGTCGTAGTTAAACTACAACCTTTTTTCCTAATACCGTCAATTTGTGTATGAACTGTGATTGCCCAGTCCATACTCAAACCAACGTCCTAAGGCCTCGACGCTGCCACCATGATATTCCAACCGAAACTCTCGCCTCGAGGATCTGACCACACCGTCGGCGTATGTGTGATTATCGAGTCTCCTCCCAAGGTATCTCCAGACGTGATGGTCAAGTCCATGGCTTACCGGAAACTCTAGGTCTGAACCAAGATTTGTGAAAGCAAGGAATGATTCATATCGACGTCCGTTACTACAGCATCTAGTAGTGGACACAGACTGTCCCTTGAATCATTTCTAGAGCCATTGGGTCACATTCCTTGATCACACGCAGCCGCACACTTCCACCGCCCTCCAACTCCCTGAGCCTGGCAGGGATAACTAAGGCGGGTGGTTGTAGCATGTTAAGATGTACACCACCTCATACTGCTCTCCTAGCTCTGCCTCCACGTATGCTACTTCGCAGACTAATATATCCTTAATGATTCCACTTCTTGAAACATTTAACACGCCCGAGTCTCTAATACTGGCACCGGTTTTTTTTTCTTACTGCACTGTGCAGTCTTCATCCGCTCTTGGATGACCTGGACCTCCTTTAGTCTCACAAGAGCTGCTATGATTTCTTCTTTGCCGATAAGGGAAACCCGGTCTCATCCCCTGGATGAACCACATTCGTTGCCTAATAGAATCAATCCTGACATGAATGATGCATTCATGCCATGGATGACGTCGTAAGGCCTCGACATAACTACCAAGAGATCCAACTGTCACTCTCTCCTCCAAGGTTCGAGTCACACTGTCAGCATCAGTGTGAGGTCACTGGGTCTCCTCCAGTAGAATTCTCGAAAGTGAGGGTCAAGTCAACAGTTTAACCGGGACCACTAAGTATCAACCAAACAAAAGGACAGGAAAGCAAACAAAGATAAGTGTCTTTTTATTATTGCAGCTCATAGTACAAGACACAAAGAAACTACAGAAAAACATCAACAAAACCAGAAGAAACAGGATCAATAGCCTCCAGGTCAGAAGCTAGTCCCGCTCCTGTCCATCTTCTTCCAGAGCTCCATGACCATTGGCCTCAGCTACCGGAAGCTGAGCTCTCCCATGTCCTCCTGTCCCCTGCGGTTGGGGTGGGCCTCCTGGTAGTGGTGGAAACATACCGAAGCGCCTTCCACCTCCAGATGCACAACCATCTCCTCTACCATGACCGCCTACTCCTTGCAGTCTGCCATGATCGAACCTCTACATCTGCCTCAGAGGTTCTTCATTTCACCGTTGGTCATCTGCATGGCGGGTCGGACAGTCACGTGTTATGTGACCAATTCTGCCGCAGGAGTAACACTTCATGGTAGGTCTGGCTCTATCACTTCCCTTGGGGCCTTGCACTACCGACCCTGAGTCACGCGGTCGACCACCTGTAGGTCTGGTCCTCTTGGACCCATGCGTCATCTATCTACTGCCCTCTATAGAAGACTCTGCAGCATGCCGGCTAGTGGTGGGTCCTGCTGCTGGAGACTGCTCAGCAAGGAAACTATCCACTAAGAGGGCTCACTCCAACACTCCTGTCTGTGTCAGAATGTTGTGCGATACAACCGAACCTCTGATCTCCCGCCTGAGCCCCTTCTCGAAGGTTCGGGCCCTGAAGAACGGGTCCCGTACCATATCTGTGGAGTAGCGCGAGAGGTCTGTGAATCTCGTTGAGTATTGCGCCACTGACATGTTTCCATGCCGCAGCTGAAGTAGCTCCTGTATATGCACCGCTCGAAGAGTGGCTGGTGCAAACTCTACTCGGAACAGGCTCACGAAGTCTGCCCATAGAAGTGTAGCCTCTCCATGCATCTGAAGCATCAGGCTCCACCATCTGCCTGCTACTGCCTGGAGAAGGCTAGCAGCAAGGATCACCATGAAATCTGTTGGCGTCCCCACTAGCATGAAAACTCTCACCACAGCCTCCAACCAATCCTTAGCTGCCTGCGGGCCCGTCCCTCCCTGAAACCTGGGTGGCCTCTGGCGCTGGAACTCATGCAGTGCGCTCAAGCGACGTGCATCCTCTGCTACTGGGGCTGGTGGCATCGGTGGCCCAATGGGTAGTAGTACCTCTGGTGCCTCCGATGGTGCCTCAACTAGGATAGGGCCTTGTACTGAGGCCTCATCGCTCGGCGGGCTGTCAGTACGTACCACTCTCAGGGCTCTAGCTGGTCGTCCACGGGGAGGCATCCTAAAACAAACAACGTGACACGGTCAAACGTTTATACCTAGTGAGATGACCTGGTTTGAGCTTACATTTAAATAAAACTTATGGAAAACACACACGCAATCAGTGTTTTCGTGCACAATGTCAGAAATCACTTGCCAGGGTCCTGATGTATGGATACGTCAGCCGCCCGCACCAACACTGGACTCCCTGAACTGAAAACCACACTCGGTACTCTTAACACTATTACTTCACTGAAAGAAACATCAGAGTCATAAGTTATGTGCTAGAACCGAACTCCTCTGATACCAATTTGTCACGAACCATCCTTGGGTCCCATGCCGTGACTACCCCAGGCCCACCTTCCATAGGCCAGGGGATGGCGACTAGCACCAAAGGCGTAAATCCCGATAACTGGGAAGGCATTGCCTTTATAAAAGAAAACAAGCACCACATAGTACAAGAGGAAGCAAAAAACTAAGTACAAAAGAAATGATGAAAAGTAAATGGGCCAGAATTCAAACCCAAAATAAAGTACAACTACAACTGAACAAGGTACAACAACAAAAAGACAAACAGCTGGAAGAAGGAAGCAGCTCCTGGGTCATCCTCCTCGGATCCTTCCTGATGGGTAGGTATAGATAGCGCAGCTCCTGGTCGTCCACCACGGATCCTACCTGAAGGGTAGGTACAAATATCCTCCTCCATGCTCTCATCTGTCAACCTCCTATGTGAGTTGTCACGTCATGTAGTCCACCTCCGGGTACTGACTCGTCGTGTAGTCCACCTCCGGGTACTGACTCGTCATCTGAAACCAACACAACGAGGTGCGGGCATAGCCCGTGCGGGGTGAGTATAACGATACTCAGTAGGGACCCCGAGACCCTCAAGTTCTCACTAAACCAACAAGGATAACCACAAGAAGATCTCAACAGATAACCTCTACTTAGATATATGCCCATACATATACCTAAGTTATCAAGTAACCCATCTCAATCATGAGGAAACACCAGGATTGTGAAATCAACGGATTACCACTACCTAGGTATATGCCCATACATATACCTAAATTATCAAGTGACTCATCTCAATCATGAGGTAAACACAAAGGTCAAAAGTCTCAGCTCAATCCAGGATTTTCATTATCGAAACCGTAACTACTGGAGAGCTCTGTCTCCGGAGTGTACAGTGGTCCTGTCACGACTCCGAGGTACTGCACACTAACCTAAGACTGCTGAGGTACTCCTCCTGTCGAGTACCGCGGGCCTGCCACCTCACATAGTAGTGCTTCCCGCCGGGGTCTTCCACCCAAACACAGTAGTGCTCCCCCCTCATAGCCTATAGAGGTACTCCTCCTGTCGAGTACCGCGGGTCTGCCACCTCACACAGTAGTGCTCCTCCGCTGTGGGTCTGCCACCTCACAAAGTAGTGCTCCCCACTGGGCTACGCAAGTCACTCCGAATTGAATTGGACAAGAAGTCTTCAGGTCTCTGCCGGCTACACGGTCTCCGTACTCCGTACGCTCGTCTCCGGGAGGGTCCGCTCCACGATCTACTAGTCGATACTCCAAGTATCACAAAGGCTCACGAATAAGTATCTCAAGGACCGCCTCGTCATAGAGGTCTCAACGCAACAGACGGAGCGTCAATCAGACTCCCGGTCTGTGAGTTATTAGCCTTTTCGTCCCAGGGGCCCAGTTGGTTTCAGGTGCGAACCAATCCGGCCGTAACTCAACTATACCCTGAACACTCATAGGGTATACTCATAGGGACCGTTTCCCAACGAGATCACCAACGCCGCTGACAGTTCGTCAAACGGACGTTCTGTCATAAAGGTATCAACTTTTCCGTTCCAGGGGCCCGGTTGGATTTCGGGTGCGATCCAACCCGGCCACTATCCAACTGCATCTAAAACTCGGGCGGAGTATGCCAAAAGATCTGTATCGTCAACAGGAATGCAACGTGACAGACGGCGCGTCAATCGGACGCCCGGTCTGGAAGTTATTGGCTTTTTCGTCCCGGGGGCCCGGTTCGTTTTTAAGATAAAACCAACCCAACCGTACTCCAAATGCGTCTAATCCACGAGCTGAGTAAGCCAAAAGATCCATCTAACTTAGAGAAATTCGTCAAAGTCAACGGCACGTCAATCGGACGTCTGGAGCTCAATATATGAGCGTTTACGCTCCGAGGGCCCGGTTGGTTTTGTGTACGAACCAACCCGACCGAACTCAAAGTAATCCGAAACCTTGAGTGCGATATACCGAAACGACAGTCTCGATCCAAGGATCGTGTTTCCGCTGACGGAACGTCGTTCGAAGGCCCATAGCTCAGGTTACGGGCAAAAGACCGAAAATGATCCGAAGACAGGGGGTCCGGGCCCGGCCCGACCCCCTATGGGTCGGCCGAACCAGGTCGACCCGAACCGGGTCGACCCGACCCGGTCCAACCCTGCCGAACATAGTCCGGTCCGGCCTGGGCATGGCCCGGCCGGTCGGACCGGCCTGGCTCGGCTCGGCCGAGCAGCTCGGGTGTCGCGGGGCGCTGCCCCCGCGGTTTGGAGGTGCCGCGGCCCTCGAAGGGTCGCGCTGTCAAGCGGACGCGGCTTCTGCCGCGTCCCGTGCGGGCGAGCTGGACCTGCGTGGGCGAGCTGGACCCGCAGCCGCGGCGGCCCCGTACGGCGGACCCGCGGCCGCGCGGGTCCAACTCGCCCGCACGGGACGCGGCAGAAGCCGCGTCCGATTGACAGCGCGACCCTTCGAGGGCCGCGGCACCTCCAAACCACGGGGGCAGCGCCCCGCGGCACCCGAGCTGCACGGCCGCATAGCCGCGTGGCCAAGCCGAGCCAGGCCGGGCCAACCGGCCGGGCCGCGCCCAGGCCGGACCGGACCGGGTCCGGCCGGGGGGGGACCGGGTCGGGTCGACCCGGGGGGGGGGGGGAGGGGGGTCGGGCCGGGCCTGGACCCCCCGTCTTCAGACAATTTTCGGTCTTTTGCCCGTAAATTGAGCTACGGGCCTCCGAACGACGAGTTGTCAGCGGCAACGCGATCCTTGGATTGAGATGGTCGTTTCGGTATATCACACACAAGGTTTCGTATTACTTTGTGTTCGGTCAGGTTGGTTCGTACACGAAACCAACTGGGCCCTCGGAGCGGAAACACTCATATATTGAGTTCCGGATGTCCGATTGATGTGCCGTCGACTTTGATGGATTCCTCTAAGTGAGACGGATCTTTTGGATTTTTCCGCTTGAGGTTTGGACGCGGTTGGAGTACGGTCGGGTTGGTTTTAACTTTAAAACCAACTGGGCCCCCGGGACGAAAAAGCCAATAACTTCCAGACCGGGCGTCCGATTGACGCGCTGTTTGTCACGTTGCGTTCCAGTTGACGATACAGAACATTTGGCCTCCTCTGCCCGAGTTTTGGATGCAGTTGGATAGTGGCCGGGTTGGATCGCACCCGAAATCCAACCGGGCCCCTGGAACGGAAAAGCTGATACCTTTCTGACAAAACGTCTGTTTGACGAACCGTCGACGGCGTTAGTGATCTCGTTGGGAAACGGTCCCTATGAGTATACCCTATGAGTGTTCGGGGTATAGTTGAGTTACGGACGGATTGGTTCGCAACTGAAACCAACCGGGCCCCTGGGACGAAAAGGCTAATAACTCACAGACCGGGCGTCCGATTGACGCACCGTCTGTTGCGTTGAGACCTCTATGACGAGGTGGTCCTTGAGATACTTCTTCGTGGGACTTTGTGATACGTGGAGTATCGACGAGTAGCTCGTGGAGAGGACCATCCCGGAGACGAGCGTATGGAGTACGGAGACCGTGTAGCCGGTAGAGACCTGAAGACTGCTTGTCCGATTTGATTCGGAGTGACTTACATAGCCCAGTAGGGAGAACTACTTTGTGAGGTGGCAGACCCACAGCGGAGCAGCACTACTGTGTGAGGTGGCAGACCCGTGGTACTCGATAGGAGGAGTACCTCTGTAGGCTATGAGGGGGGAGCACTACTGTGTTTGGGTGGCAGACCCCGGCGGGAAGCACTACTGTGTGAGGTGGCAGGCCCGCGGTACTCGATAGGAGGAGAACCTCAGCAGTCTTTGGTTAGTGAGCAGTACCTCGGAGTCGTGACAGGACCACTGTACACTCCAGAGACGGATCTCTTCAGCAGTTATGGTTTCGATAATGAAAATCCTGGTTTGAGCTGAGAACTTTGACCTTTGTGTTTACCTCATGATTGAGATGGGTCACTTGATAACTTAGGTATATGTATGGGCATATACCTGGGTAGTGGTTATCCGTTGATTTCACAAACCTTGTGTTTCCTCATGATTGAGATGGGTTACTTGATAACTTTGGTATATGTATGGGCATATATCTAAGTAGAGGTTATCTGTTGAGATCTTCTTGTGGTTATCCTTGTTGGTTTAGTGAGACCTTAAGGGTCTCAGGGTCCCTACTGAGTATCGTTATACTCACCCCTGGATGGGCTATGCCCGCACCTCGTTGTGTTGGTTGTAGAGGATGATTCAGTACCCGGAGGTGGACTACACGATGAGTCAGTACCCAGAGGTGGACTACACGACGTGACGACTCACAGAGGAGGTTGACAGATGAGAGCGTGGAGGAGGCTATCTGTACAAACCCTTCAGGTAGGATCTATGGTGGACGACCAGGAGTTGCGCTATCTGTACCTACCCTTCAGGTAGGATCCGAGGAAGACGACCCAGGAGCTGCTTCCTTCTTCCAGCTGTTTGTCTTTTTGCTGTTGTACCTTGTTCAGCTGTAGTTGTACTTTATTTTGGGTTTGTATTCTGGCCCATTTACTTTTCATAATTTCTTTTATATTTATTGTTTTGCTTCCGCATGTACTCTGTGGTGCTTGTTTTCTTTTATAAAGGCAATGCCTTCCCAGTTATCGGGATTTTACGCCTTTGGTGATAGTCACCAGCCCCGGGCCTATGGAAGGCGGGCTTGGGGTAGTCATGGCACGGGTCCCGAGGACGGGTCGTGATAGTATAAATATGATTGATCGATAATAACTCGACACTATAATTTCTATTTTGACTTCCTTTTCTATATATGGTTGATTTCAATGAGGTAATTACTTTATCAATGTATCCCCTATTGATATATGTTTTTTTTTACAATATGTTGTACGAGATCATATATTCCTTTTCCTTTCTTGACCATGACTTATTAAACTATTTTAAATTATTTATATAAAATTTAAAATTTATTAAACGGGAGTTAGACATGTTTTCCTATTTATATTCATATATAAATTTTTAAATGGAAGAGGAAATGGTTTAGAATTTTTTATTCTCATAACCTAAATTTTGGACATCAATTTCCATTTTTAAAATGTGAATAGTTTTACCATATTTCATTCAAATGGAAAAACCATGTCCCCTCATTTCAATATTTTTAGAATAGAATATCTAATTTGATAGGTAGAAAAATTACATAAAATAATTGGTGGGATCCCACTGGGATATTTTTTTCTTATACCCTACATATACCACATTTTTTCCGTAGTCTTTCATGTTTCTATAGTAGGTTCTATTGTTCTCCTCATATATCACTATGGCTTCATTCTTGGTTGGCCAAGGGATGGTCGCTAGGGACATTGTTTGTGGAAATGAATAACTATGATATGGGTTGTGTTAGCCCTATTTTAAATTTATGTTATTGGACACCCATGTATTATATCCTTATATGTATATTTGGTTTTGTTTTTATATTTTTCCATTGATGTCTGGTTTATTATATTTGATTTTTGTTATATATTTTTTCGGGGAAATAAATTAAAAATATTTTTATTAAATAAATTGAAAAATATTTTTAGAACCTTAAAATTTCATAAATACCATGGTAGGGTTTAATGTGTGGTTAATTATGCTTAAATATGGGTTTTGTAGTGTAAAATACAACCCTTCCCCAAATTAATTTGGCCTACCCCGATGCCACTAGCTAGAAGTGTGAAACCATCATCTATCTGGTCCATCTAAAAGAAATAATATACCCATGTGAACCCCAATTGATATTCAATGGGAATCCTATATCATTAAAATTTACATTATATCGCATCACCTGGAAGGTGGACTGCACTGGCTATCTGGGGTACTGCATCACCTCTACTACTGTATGCCCCCTCTTACATTCCAGTAGATTGACTCCTCCGAGCTCTCGAGCACATAAAAAACTTAAATTTAATCAACTAATGAGTCTCATTTACCAAAATAAATATAAAAAAACAGAAATAGAATGTTGAAATCACCTAGGTAAAAGATGGTATCTTACATCAACATATCAATGGTAGATAATGATATATTTAATTCAAAATTAAATAGTTTATCAAAAAATATTTATTATTTTTAAAAAAATACATTTACACACTATTAAAAACATCATGGAAAATAAAATTACAATTATTATTAATACTACCTTAAAATAGAATTTAAAACAACCGTTAAACAGTTTTTAAAACTCCATTTAAGAATTTTTTAAATGTATTTTTAAATACTTTTTCAAACTTCTTTCAGACTCCGTTTAAAAATATTTTTCTACTATTTAAAATTTAATTAATTTTTGAACTACTTTATATAATCATTTAATGTTTTATTTTAAATATTTTAAAAAATTTAAATTAATATTAACATATAAACATGAAAATATCTTCACATAATAGTAATATATAAATAGTTTTTATTCTAAACAATATTAACATGTTAACAATAATATTTTTTATCATGTAAATAGTTTCAAAACATATTAATATATATAAATTTAATTAGAATCATTTTATATGAAAATAATTACTTTTAAACTATAAACTATAACAAAAGTGATTAAAATACAATGAAACTAAATATAAATAAACATTACTATAAATACCTTCCCAATCAAAATAAAAAAAATGAACCAAATAGGAACAATAATTCCCTAAAAGACTTGAACCAACAAGGAATAGATAAATATAAATATAAGAAAACAAAATAAAACCAATACATAAGTTCCCTAAATTGTAACAATATTTAAAAATAAAATCTAAATAATGTATTTTAATGTCTTAAACTATAACTAATAAATTAATTTAATAAAATAGAAATGACTAGAATTTAACTAAACCAAAAAACAATACTTAAGTCAAAATTAATATGAATATGATTTTATCAAACCAAACAAAACCATATTGACCTTAATAAAATTTACTTCGTTTAATTCATAAATAAAACAAAAAAACATGAATTGGATATATAAGACTTAAATTAACCCAAATAATTCTTTCCCAAATTGAATGCATCTTAACATAGTCGAACCAATAAAAATATAACTTGATCTAATACACTAATAAAAAAACTAGTCTGAATATAGCTTCAACAATATAATATTTTTTTTTATTTTGGTCTGATTGGTTCTAGTTTTTCTCAGTTAGGGATAATACACTGCATTTCTAGGAATTTTAGATCAATTTTGTTTCTCATTTTTAGTAAAATATTGGTTATTATGATTCAATTTTGTTAAAAAAATAATGATTTATTGAATAATGATTTACTAAATTCGATGTCATTACACGTGACAGTATTGAACATTATAAGGTGTGTATCTTGAGAAAAAATTTATTTGATCACGTATAATGAATAAATATGTAGTGATATAAATGAATATACATAGAAAAATATTTTATGTTTTATTTGATGATTAATGATTTTAATTTCTATTTTGAATAAAAATATTTTATTCATATTGGATATAATGTTTTTTTGTGGTCCTTCGTGAGCAGTAAGTTGACAACATTGGACTAAATGATCATTTGAATAAGATATTATGAAATGGTCACCATGTAAGTGTTCAATGTTTACTAGGGATGTGTATTATACCCACTAGATATTTCCCCACATTATGATAAATTAATATTTCATGTGGCAGCTAGTAGTAAATATATTGAGTAGAGGAATTAGAGGATTGTGGAGAGGAAATAGAGGCAAAAAATAACCTTGTAAAAGTATGGACTATGTGAAAAGAACAAATGGAAATTTATGAAATTTACAGTTGAATAATGTCTATCCCATCCACCACATACAATCATGTTTTTTGATACATGCATGTAAATGATGTGTTTACTATATGATCCATCAGGAAATGGTGATGATTGTCAAAATGGTGGTTCAGATGATGACTTTCATGGTGATGGTGACTATTGTGGATATGTTAATAGTGATTATGATGGTGATAGTGATAGTGACCGTGATGGTGATACTAATGGTGATAATGATAGTTATGATGATGGTGATGATGATGGAGATGATTATATTGTTGACATCAATGAAGATAGTGCACAACTACAATGCTGGTATTATCCTGTGATAAATTTATATCCATCAATTGAATTCCATCCTCATTTAAGGGGGTCATACTGTATTTTATCAGATGGAACTGAATTTATTCATAGGTAATACACTCATATTGATATTATGGTTTTATATTTTTAGGAAAAAAGTTATATATGGCCTGCAAAACTGAATTTTTTTCAAGGTATCCAAATTTTTCTATCATTCAATAGAATTATAGCCTCATTTAAGTGGGTAATATTGTATTTTCTCATTTGGAACATAATTTATTAGTATGGAATAAACTCATATTGATATTATGGTTTTTAGTTGTTATCAATTTTCACAATCATGTTTTGTTTATAATAAAATAAATTCATATTTCATATATTTACTTGTAATAAATCACATGTATAAATATATATATACACATATTTATGTAGAAATGTATTTTTAAATATCTGAACTAAATATTTATTATTCATTTTTGTTAAAGAAAAAATTATCCATTTTTTTACCTTATACAAATGCATTAATATATATATATATATATACTTATAAAAGTAATGTCTATATATAAACTTGTGTGTGTCAGCAAATGAATATATATGTATATGTATATTATAATATATGTAAATGATTATATATATCATAAAATAAATTTTAAAAAGTATCTAAACATTTTTTTCATTATTAAAATATATATAATGTTTATATATACATATATGTGTGTATTAATAAATAGATATGTAGTTATAATGTAATTTAGATTATATAAATGAATATAATATATAATATATTTAAATAAATATAACAACACTTATATCAGACAGACACACATATTTTCTAAATGTTTTTATGAATAATTATGTTAATATACGAATAGAAATATATTTTTAAATATATATAAATATATAGAAATATCATTAAACAGAAAACAAAACAAAAATGTGTTATGGTAATTATGTTCCATATTCAAAGGAGAGGTATAGAGTTCGAATATAGGCATGTTCCAGAGGCTGTGAATTCATAATGATCTATTAGAGGGATAGTCTGGAGAAATTTGATGATAGAGGGGGGGACTACTATAGGATTTTTGGATATTTTGATAAATGGGTCGGTCTTATAGAGGTCTAAAAGATATAGTTTTTTCCTTTTAAGTGGGAATTTTTAGGACCGATAAATGGGGCCTTTTTCATTGAAAAAAAATCTATTAAAAGTCCAATAAGAAAAAAAAATTGGGATTATAAAATCATTCCATTGAATATCGGTTCGGTAGAAAATTATTTATAAGTTCTATTAGAGGCTCGTTACTAGTGTTGAGAAAACCATTTTATATACTATTGTTGGTAGTCATCAGAGATAGATTGATCCCCTAAATTTCAAAATAATATTTAAGACATCAATATTTTTTTATTATTTTATGTGATATCATATATTAGATTATATTTTTTAGTTGTTATAAAAAAAATGCAAAAAATTAAATATTCTATTTCAAATATATATTGTGACTGGTTCATGGAATTAATTTGTATCTCAATTTGTCAATAGTTTATGAATATTGAATGGGGGTGTTGCTATAGGTTATAGACTAGAATGGGAAGGCCATATGGATTCCTTGGTGAACGAAGTCCATAATAATTGTTTAAGAAATAGTTTATATTTCATTTATACCAATAATATAATTTAAGGGTTAAATCGAATTTTTGTAGAGATACACCCATGATTTATTTAATATAGTTAGTATAGGGATATCCAAATATCCTATCACCCAGTGGATTAGAAAAATATTAGTATAGGATATACAAATGGTTTCCAAGCCAATACAAATGGCTTGAATTCATTGGTAGAGGGTAATTTTATAGTAGTGCCTAAAATAACATTTTATGAAAAAACTGGCCTTATTTATCCTTTTTTTTCAGGAATATTTCCATTCCATAACAATGTTCTGAAAGTTAATTATAGAATTTATTATCAACACATAAATTTTGGATACATGTTTTTTCTAATACCTTTAAATTTCGGTATAAATTATAAAAAGGAATATTCTGAAATTTTATTCATATGAATCTCTTTTGAAATTATATAAAAAGTGTAGAAATAATTTTTTTTAATGTATATGGGATGAATTTATTTTCTCACCTCCATTTCATTTGTTCTCTATTTAACTTACTTTACATGTTTCCATTTTGTATAATGTAAATCCTATACATATATTTTTTTAATTTTTAGTTTCTAAATGCTGTTGAATGAAAATGATGTATTATCTTGTTTTTTAAAGAATATTTTTAATGATTTTATAAAATTATTATTCCTCTATGTCAACTTAATTTAAATATTTTAATGCATCAAGTGATATTTGATATTTTTTCCCTATATAAATATATATGTATGTATTCAGATTCATTATTATGAATATTTTTTAAGGTTGTTATGATAAAACACTTTTCATTCCCTAATTTTATTTAATTATGATGATTTGATGAGTGATTTTATGATTTTTTGTAATATTCATATATGTATTTAATTATGTGATAGGTGGGGAACAGAATTAAATATTCCTCTAATGCATTTGGAAAATATTAATATCTCCTATGATAATGTCTTTGTGGTTGATTATAATTATGGTTAACTATGCTCTCCATATTATACATGAGTCCAATTATGGTTACCTATACTCAAAACATTTCACATGAGTTTAATTGAGGTTAGATATGCTCCCAATGACTATCTGGGAGTATTAAAGGTTCAAGTAACAATATAAAAGAAAAATAGAGAATTCCCAAATTTACATTTTCTCATGATCAAGGATTAATCCAATATTTACAGAAGGGTAAACATTTTGATAAATGGAATTGAATCAATGGATATATACAATAGATAAACATCAGAACCAAATTAGAGGATAAATATATATTATTTATTATAAATTTAAACAAATAAATAATTGAGTTCTGATAAATTACTTTTTCATTTATGGATCTGAAATTGTATATATATCCCACCATTGTTTCATTGTATGAATCTAGAATAAGTTTTCAATAGTATTGATCCACACTTGTTCCATGAACCTTTTAACATATCCATTATAATATATTAGTGATAACATGAAATATCTTAATGCTTTTACTATTCCCATTTGAGAACCCCAATAATTTCTTCTAAATGATTCTCCTTGATCTCCTTATATACTGGAGAGTGAAATATGGTGTAATATCATTCTCTATTCTAAATAGGGTTTTTGAGAGGGATCTCTCTAGAGTATGATATTTTTCTCTACGGACATAATTTTGGAAAAATATTTGACTGGTTATCTTAAGAAAATAATATATTTTGGATTATATACATCTAGTGATAGAAAGTAATAATCTCACATGGACCCTTATTATTTCCACCATCCCAATAAAACCCAAAATATATAATAATTATAATAATATTGTTATTATTATTTCTTTACAAACACTAAAGTCAAGAATTAAATTACATATTATTTTTTCAAATAATATTTAATATATATTATTTCTAACCAAACCATTAAACTCATTATACCACTCCCACATAATATTTATAATGACATGAATAATTATTATTTATTTAATAAAAAAATCTGATGTCATTATTATCTAATAAATTAATGAATATTATATTCACTAAATAGTAAATAAATATTTAGAAAGTATTTTTCTGACAAAATATTATTTCAAATTACTGGTGGTGGAATATATGTAATGAGGAAAAAAATAATAATAATCAAAACATGTGTGGTAATAGTTTTTATTAAACTTAATAAATAATAAATAATAATTTTTTTTCAACTAATATTCTTGATACACATATTGTGTGGCCCTCTAGGACTCTTTCTCAGTGACATTAGGCAAAGCATCTTAAAGTGTATGGTTAGAATATAGAAAAATTATAAGGCACCCATAATTAAATAATTTAATTCCACTAAGAAATATTACATAATATTTATGCTTATGACATAATATAATCCCTTCATTATGATATCTTTATTCAATACGGTTTAATGTTGGATTTATAAACCTATATGATTGATGTCTTAGTTTGTTTTGAATTTTAAAAAATAAAACATTCATATAAGACACCCCAGATATGGATTGATTTAAAAAATATCATGTCCATTAATGTTACCGACATATAAACTTCCATTAATTAATATATTGGAAAAATTATTTATTGAATTATTCATTAATGAAATATTACACATGACACACCCAACCTATCTTACCTCACCACGAAAATATTGGCCATGATTTTCATCTATAAATAAAATTACAAAACATATAAGAATCATTTAAAATAATAATAACATATAAGGATTAATACACACATCAACATATATGAACATCCAACAAAACATATCAATATGGATTTCTTACTGGCATGTCTCATTATCATAATAACATATATTAGATATTACTAAGTGAATACACCATGAAAAGGTGCCTCAATCTCCTATGATTCTCTACCCTTGATAGCCTCTATCATTTGTGTCCCCAAAATGGTTATATCCTACTATAGAATCTTTATTAAATAATACTACCATAGAACTTTTGGGTTCACATCATAGTGGGGAATTTCAATGAGCTTTGAATGAAGTAACTACTTTTAGGACATTATCATATACTATGTTATGAAAAAGAAAAATCATGATGTGATAATGATTTTATTAATATTAAAAATCATGAATAAAGATTACCATAAAGTGTGAAGAGGTTGGTCCATGGAATCCAAATCCAATAGACTCCCATTTTTACCAAAACCAACGGCTAAAAAACATCAGTAATCTAGGTCTCACATGATACAAATTATTTTTTTCAGATAGGCTAGTAGGTAAGGGTTTTGCTTCATTTATTCTGTTAGAAATCAACATACTATATCTTCACCACTTAGAGTAAAACCCTTCAATATGTGGTGATTCTAATGTATATTCATTGTCTGTTGGTGTAACCTTATCCCTTCTTAAATATCCACAAATAAATTATTATCTAAATACACTATGATAAGGTCTTTATTACATGGAACCACATTATACTCCATAACAGAATTATTATCCAAATGTCTTCCATGGCTCCATAAAAACTGTTATATACTTATAATCCACTATAAAATAATAAATAATGGGGCTCTATGAAATCTTCAATCTCACAACTCCTCCATTGGGATATGAAACTTATCTGTACTATGAGTTCAGATCATTATGTTTTTTTTGAAAACAAGATCAGTATAACAGCTATTTTCTTGCTCTTTATCTCCTCCAAACAATAAGAACATATCCTTAGTTATTATTATATAATTAACGATGTAATTAATAAAAACCAATGGTGCTCTCTAATATCTTCTTGATATCTTCCTACCATTCTCAATGCATAAGAAATACCAAGTATAGTATATAACATAACATGTATGATTTATAATATCGTGGAAGTGTATGAGATGTAATTAATTCTCTCTTTATCCTGTTGTGTATGAGGTACCATTTTTAAAAAAATTATGCATACAATGTGACTCTGGATAAAATTTCCTATAGTATTGATCCATACTAAATCTATTTTGTATCTGTTTAATGTATATACTTTTACTCAGTACTAAAAACATCATTGATTTAACATGAATGATATTGATCCCTAGAATATATTTTTCCTCGCCTAAATCCATCATGGATTGAAACATGTTTAACTATCCCTTATCATACTGTATGAATGGTATATAACTTATAATAAGTTATATATCCTCAAAATATACTTATAGGATAAAAAATTCATTCCCACTATACAAATTGTAATCATAGGGATCATTTTCATTCTTATTAAAACCATATTATATTATATCTTCATCGAATTTAATTATCCATGACATGGATTATTACATCAGTTCCTAAATATAACAATAACATGAAAATAAATTTAGAATAACCATGAGTAATAAAAACTTCTAGATTTTTTATGTATATATCTTCATAAAGAATCCCATTAATGAATGAAGTTTTGATTTTCATCTACCAAATTTATCATGCATTGTAAGATTCTATAGAATGTATAATTATGATGGATTTAAACATGGAAAATGATGAAAATTTATCATCATTTTCAATTTCATGAAACAATTTAAAAAATTGGGTTACTAGCCTTAGATTATAGTTATTTACCATACATTCCATGTCTAATTTTATTTTAAAAACCATTTAAAACCTATGGTAATTAAGTCAACAAGAACATCCATAAGAACCCAAACTAGGTTTTTATACATGGAATGTATTTCATAATTTATTTATTCTCTCCAACTTGCAGCTTTAGATCTATCTACTACCTATTTTTATGAGAGAGGTTCACCATTTTCAACCAATAATGAGTAAAATTATTTAGTGACTTGAAAACCATATCTCTCTGGTTCTCTTATGTCTCTAGTGATAATATATAGTACTTGTGTTTTAGGAACTACTTCATCCACGAGGACCTATGGAATTTGTTCCTCTACCACATTTTCTGTGTCTTGATCATTAACATTATCGAATTCAATATTTCCCTTACTATAAATTTTGCGAAATTTATCCCTCTCAACCCCATTCATATTTACATTAAAAAAAATTTACACTCCATTACATGAAGGGAATTATTTTTTCTACATTAGTTGGTACTTGGTTTAGTGTGTATACCACTGTTTGTAATGTATATATCAAAAAGAATAATGGGAGATTAGAATGACTCATCGTTGACCATAAAATTGCTAACAAGGTATGGTTTATCATTTTTCTAACACCATTTCACTATTTTTAGTATAGTGGTGGGATTTTAGATAAAATCCATAACTCTTAAAAAATTATAATCGGATCATGATAATGATATTCACCATCTTGATCTGATCAAAGATTCATTATCTTCTTCCCAATTTGATTTTCTACTTCATTATTGAATTCATTTAATTTTACAAAGGAATTTAACTTATACCTCATCATTTATAAATATATATATTAAATCAAGTCATCTATCAAGGTTATGATGTTGTATTACCCACATCTAAATTTAATAAACAATTTCCATAAACATTAGTTTCTACCAATCCTAAAAGTTGTGAGACTCTTTCACCCATTCCACTGAATGTTGGATTGGTCAAATTTCATTGTAATTAATAATGAAATTGATCAAGTGGTTTTAAATCATAATAATCTAAATAACTATCGGGTTATATCTTTTTCAAATGCTTCTCAACACTTCACCAAGATGGTGATTAAAAAACCGTGTGTTATATGAACTGTTTGATAATGATTAATTATCTGTTAATAATAATTTTTTTAAATTACAAATTATATTTAATTATTTAAATGAACAATAAATTAAGATATGTATATTTATAAATAAAACATCACTTATTCCCAGAAATTAAAATAAAAGCATCCACATATAGGAGTTATACAATAAATTTTCTTATTGTTAATAGTTGGTACAAAATAAATAACTATTAAAAACAATATCATTACATTATGAAATGAAATATGGTTGACACCAATGGCTATAGAAGTAGCCTCACACCATTATCGACTTACAAATCCACCTATCCTTAAAAAATATTTCCTAATCTAGTTTTTCCTATATTTGGATACATATTTGGAACCAAAAGTTATATATAATACCCAATTTTTAAATATTTAAAGATTACACTCGATAAAAAATATACCTATAGATTTGCCTCACCTCAGGTGAAATTAATCTTCTAGTGGACTTTCATGAAATATAAAAGACATAATTAATCATTTTCATCTCTGTGCCTCTGGATCTTCATATTCTTTGAAGGATGGTGTCTAAGATATTTTTAACTGTTATGATTCATAGGTCCCTTTTACATGTTATTACTTTTATTGTTCATCATAAGGACTATGAGTTTTTTACCCCATGTCCTTATCCACTTGGAAAATTAGAGCAAGAAGTTCCTATAAACTATTATCATTGTTTATCATGTTATAATTAACAATCCAACTATATAAGATGTTGAGAAGTTATAAAATTATATGATCTATGAACAAATAATATTGGAATTTAATCTATAAGATGCCTATACTATCCATATATCCAATGAACATGACTACATGTGTCCCAACTGGAACTAACTCTACAAGGTAAATTTTAAATTGATTAATGTAGATCTAGTATCTCTATTGTCTCACATTATCTTTATAGATATCTAGAATTTGAGACATCATGTTATACACATCAATGTCCTCTTGTTTCATTAGAATGTCATAGGTTATAAATTATAGCATGAAACACAAAACATATATAGAATCTTTTGGATGTTTCTAATAGAGAGATAACTCTCCATCACTAGCCTCATAACTAGGAATACCAGGAGTAGGTTCTTCCAACACATATAACTTCCTTTCATGGTGTTGGATAAAATGTAAGTGATTTTTTCTATTATTAGAAGTTTTTGATGATGAGAGGGTTATCAATATATTTTTTTGGATCACAGTGATATCACTTAACCTATTTTTATTGTTATTTCTACAAATAATATGCGAACATACTTTAATACATTATCTGAAATTTTTTGTAAAATAAATAACAATTATATTTAATAATTGTTCACAATTTTATTGAAACACAATATTCCAAATGATTTTATTTAAAATATACTACTTCTTGGACAATGTAGTGCAAAGGATCCAATTCCCCTTCCCATCTCCCAAACATTGGATGGTCAGCTATTTTGAATGGTTTTATGCAAGCATCCAAAATTCCAACTGTATTAACTCATAGTTCCTTTATTTGTTGAGTGGACTCCCCAATCTATAAATACTTAAATTGTATTTCCTTAACCTTTTCCTCTTAGTTACAATATGTCCTTCTTTGGATGTTAACCCATTACCTAAATGAAGTTAATAAAATCAAATTATTCAACATAAAATCACACAATAATTGAAATCACTCAAACATGTTTTGATCAAAGATGTTTACCTATGGTCCATTTTTAACTAAATTATTTGACGAATATATCGATATAATATATATAATTGAGTGATTTTATATTTAATTTTTAAATTTAAAATTAACTATCTTTATTAAATTTTTTTAATATTAAGTGTATTTACATATTTGATTAACCAAGCCTTAGGTAATGATTATGCAAAACTCAATTTATGTTTGTTCTATATTTAATTATTTTTAATTCACTAATTCATGGAATCATGAAATGAAATAAAAAATGAAATAGCCATGAAACATGAAAAAAATAATATAAAATGATATGATCATGAGATTTAAATAATTTCTAGTATATATAGAGGATAAAAAAATTTCCGTTGACTTTGAGGAAAATACGATGAACCATTTATAGTTTGTTTTGAAGCTTTCCACATTTACACCAATGTATCTCTATTGGATTGGACACTCCTTGACTCCAAACATGAACAACCTCCACTAGATTGGGAGCTTCATTTATTACATATTATTTACTCAAATTCATGTTGGGGAACAATCTAATTGGTTAAGAGTTTTACATAAAATAAACTATTTTTATGAATTCCCTAACATAATGAGAGGATATATGAAATATACACCAATAATTTAATTTACTTATATTGTTAAAGATCACAATAATCTAAAATGGTCTAATATATGCTCATGATCATCAACATGCATGAAAAATATTTACACATTCAATAAAATTAAAATTCAATTATAATCAATTATTTAAGGTAAATTACAATCAAATTAATTATTTATCTTAATTAATTAATAATCAATTTTATCATAATTATAATTTGAATTTCCTTGAGATTCTCATGCAACATAATTTTAAACAACTTAATTAAATTTATTTCAAATTATCTATGTATACAAATGTACTATGGAGTCAATATGGGGAGAACACGTATGAACTACTCAACATGTGTTATAATCATATATTTTTTACTCATGTGACTTGTGGAATAAAAGAGTAATCATATAATTTCATGGCATGTAATATCAACTTAATGACCACACAAAACAAATGGTATTGACCAAGAGTGTTATGATTCAATTCACTTGGATTAATAACTATATTACGACTTCTACTTGATATGTTGATAATAGTATTATATAGATATTAATCAGACTTATATATATATATATATATAATACTCATCACATGGTGTGTACTATAAAATTAATGACCATATATTTCACATGTTTATAATATTTTCATAGCATAATAAATTAATTTTTAATTGTGAGTAATTTGGTAAAATTACATAGCCTATACCTTAAATCTACATAGAGTGTATTTTTATCACCATATATCAATGACACATGCATAGGGACTCATCGTGTAACCATGCCATGGAAAATATTACTGTATAAGGCATGTACATGGGCTACACAGTGTGTGGTCCCTGAGTTACATTGTCACTAATCATGTAGACCATGTAAGAAGATAGATGTCCCATCTAGGACAAAGGGACTACACTTCAGGTATGAATTTTTCATTGTGTGTACTTTAGTTGACCATAAATTGGGATGGTCCAGTCAACATGTGATTTATAATTAAATTCACCATGTGAAATAAACACACATGAATTGGAATAATTTATAAACAATTAATGGTTCATTAAAAACTATTATATGATGTTTACATCTAGGTTACAAGGTGTGTAATGTTCCATTATCTATATAGACTCCTCGACACGTCGAAATGATATAAATGAATTTATTTTGGTTATAAATTCAATAATTTTTTTTATTTGTGTGAAACAGAAATGAAGAAATATGGTCTCTCAATTCATATTAATTAACTATTAAAATGGAATAAAAACTGATGTAAAATTTAAACAACAATAAACGATCCTTAAATAATAAAAAATAATAATGACACAGATCTAACAGAACTTGATGGTTCTAGGTGAAGTTGAAGTGTCAAATAGGTCATGCCCAACTTTGATCTTTTTCAAGATCGATTATTAATCAGAGATTTACACAATGAGAAATTTCATCCTCAATGGAATTGAGTAAATGAATATATAAAATGGAAAAACATCAGAACAAAATCACATGATCATCCCATATTATTTATGAATAATTTAAATAATTAGTGATTTATATTGTGAGAAATTATTTCATTGTTTATGGATCTGACAGTGTATTTATACCATACCATCAATTTATTTCATAAATAAAGTATATAATCACTACAGTGGTTATTCGCATGCATTCACAATCCTATGAATTTCACTGTAGCAATCTCCAGGTTCTAGCGCGACATATAAAATATCTAGTATCATTATCATTTAATCTCCCCGAGAATTTATTTTAACAATTCCCCCCTTATATCACTCTAGACTCTAGATTTGATGATGGAGGAAGACCACTCTCCATTATTGATAGAATTCTTGGAGAGGGACCTCTTTAAGGATTTAAAGGATTCTTTCTGAATGTCTTTGGGAACACCAAAATGAATTAGATCTCTTAATAAAATTATATTATTGGGTTTTTATACTGTAAGCATTAGAATATAATAATTATTAATAATCCCATATTATATCCATAATGTCTATGGAACACAATGGAAATAATAATAATATTATTATTATTATTTATTACATTATATACAATTTTTTATTTAATTAAACATTATGTATTCTAAAAATATTGAATATATATTATTTCTCATTAGACTGTTAAACTCAGTTTTCCATTCCCCCATAATATCTATTAGTCTTTGAATAATTATTCATTATTTAATAAATAATTATCACCATATTATTCTCTATTGAATAAAAAAATATTATAATCACTAAATAGAAAATAAATACTTATTAAATATACATCTCACATAATACTCTATCAAATAACCAGTGACAAAATATATGGGATCAAGAAAACATGAATAATTATAAAAACACACATAGGAATAATATTTATTTAACTTTGTCAACAATAAATATATATATATTATTTAACAAAAATTCTAGATACAGATATTATGTGACCCTCTAGGTCTCTCTCTTTGTGGAATATAGTGATGTAGCCCAAACATCAAGATACACATTTACCAATGTGACATCATTAATCTTAAGAGTTTTTTTATTTTCAACAACATGTTCATGGTAACATTCAGTTCCTTATTTTACTAGTTTATAAGCTTCTTGATAAGTTATAAAAATTAAGGGTTCATTTGTTTAAACAAACTGAAAATGTTTCCCAAAAGAAACCTATTTAGCTCTGCAGTCATTCTTAGAATGATAAATGGAAATACAATCCATACCTAAAATAACATCAAACTCTACTAGAGGAAAAATAATATGGTTTTTTTGGTTGATTCTTTCTACACACAGGGATAGATAGTTTCTCATGATTTCTTTTTGTCTCAACAATTCCTCTCGTTATTTTAACCACAAGTTCATGATTTATATCTTCAGATGGAATTCCCAATTTACTAGAATTATTCCTAGAAATGAAAGAATGTGATGACCCTGAATCAAAAAAAAACATTGGTATAATCTGAATAAAAAAATAGTGTACTAGATACTACATAACTTTAAGGCCCAACATCTACTAATGTAGTTTCAAAGTATTTCACCACACCATTATGATTGTATTTTGGCTTCTTTCCCTCAATTGCGTTCTTCATTGGAAACTCATTTTCATAATGGTCTATTTCATTGCACTTAAAATATATTAGTAAGTATAAATCTGGTTTTCTCTTACCATTACCATGATATATTTCCGTGAAATTATGATACTTATGTCCCATTTTACCACATCAGTAGCACTTACTGAATTCAGAAGACATTGCCCAGTATGCTTTTTTACAATAATTTTTAAAAACTGTATAATTATGTTTCTGAAAATATGAATTTTTTGATGAGTTATTCCCTTTCATCGGCCACTTCATCCTCTTATTCTATTATTTCCCAAATAACACATGATCATCAGAATACTCTATTTACACCTTCTCCTTACTTAAAAAAAGTTTTTAATTACTTTTGGACTCACAAGAATCTAAATACCTTCGATACTTTTGATTTACTTCTGATAAAAAACAATTGATTTTACTATCAAGATATCATATGAAATTTGGATCATACCTTTCCATTCAAGTGAATTTTTATTCATAAGAATCCAATATTCATCCTCCAGCCTCAATTATGGAATTATATTTCCATCCTTAGAAGAACCACCATAGGAAAATATTTACCAAAAAACATACATTTGAATCCATCCTAATCAAGAGAATCAATCTCCTCACTACCCTATATATTTTTAACCATCAACCACCACTGATCAGATTCACCTTCAAAATGGTAAATAGAAATACTAAAATTTTTATGTTATAAACACCCCATGACATCGAAAAGCTTCTCCAATTATTTAATCAACCCTTTAGATAGTACAGATTCAGGTGATCCTCTATATGATGAGGATGTTGCCTCATGAAATGCTCCAATACTGATATGTTCTTTTGTTGTTGATCTGGCTGATCTTGTGCATGGATACCACCACCATTTATAGCCTGATTAAAATGGTCCATCACTGCAAAAACTTTTTAGTTTTGAATCCAACCATCTTAAGTTTCTAATTTGGAAGGTTGCCTTCATCTTGATTTTGTCACATCATATTTTATATGTTTTCTCTATGGAAAAACATTCTGAACATAGAAATATCTTAGGTGAACCAACATGGTAATCTGTAAATTCGATATCATTTCAATATTAGCATAAAAGAAAAAAAAATTATTGATATTAATTTAACAATATCCTAAATCCTAAAGTTATCCAAACTGACCTATGATACCAACTATAAGGCCCTGCCCTTAAACATTATATAATCATGAATTATGTTATTAATTAACATCTATGATCATTTCAGGTTTATAGATTTATAGAATTAGGTCATAAAAAATACATAAAAATTGAATATTATATATAGACCCTTCTACACAGTATCCATTACTTTCATAAAATAAAAACTCTTGAATAAATGAGTCATGTCTATTTCTATGTTTTGGAGAATATGACATTTCTGTTACCCCAAACATAACTCAATTCATCTTTATGTCCAGTGAAAAACATTTCAAATAACTTGGGATGAGCATAAAATTCATAATGAGGATTATAAAATAAATAAAGACAACATTATTCCATCAATACATACCACGAATAAGCTATTTAATATAACTCATGAAATCATAAGATTTATTAATGACACATTGAAATCATAAATCATAAAGGTATATTGTGGCATCCATATCATACTTGCATTGTAGCTGTCACATATAGGTTGGGAGCTATGTTGGAATACCAATCATAGTATATTCCTTAAATATCTTACGAGAACCAATAACATTTACCTCTGACACATTATCCAATGCATTAGAGATCTATCTTGAGATCAACTACCTTAGGTTTATCATGGAACCACTCGTATATGTAGACAATACCCAAGAACCATAACAAATTCATATCAAATAAAACAAACATAATGAAATTATAACATTTCCACAATGAAATAAAAAGATATCATTTAAATATATTGACATAATAAATACATTATAAAAACCATTTTCAATACCAAAATACATAGAAGGAGTTTTTAATAATTATTTCCCTTTTAAAAAAACATTACGGCTTGTTATAGAATCCAATGATCCAATAATGCTCGCGGAGGCGGAAAGGCTGTTGTCACCATGTATATTAAAAAAAATTATTTTTGTTGTTTAGTAATATGTTTCTTAGGGAAAAGATTCCCTATGAATGAAATGAAAAGTCAAAGGGGTTTATACACCATAAAAAATAATTTCGTGTAGAAATGAAAATATGCCTCAATGAATTGAGACTGAGATGAAGTTCCTTACGTCATGTCCAAATTTATTCATTTGTTATTTAATATCCAAAATAAGAAAATAAAATAAATTTATACTTTATTAAGAACATTTTTCATGTTTATTATTCCTTTTATATCACTTAATACCATCTTACAAACATTATGTACTCATTTAAGTTAATAGTAGTCGTTTTTTCGATATTTGTTACTTGACTCAAAAAATGGACTTTTTATAATTAAAAGTTGTCCATGTGGTAAATATTTAATTATCTCAATAATGATATTCATGATTTATATATCATAAATATCATATATATCCAATATATATTTGTTTTTATAATAGTACATAACATTTGGTGATAAGAAATGAAATGCACTGTTCATGGAGACGGTAATCCGTATGTATGCATGAACGCTACATTAATTTATATTTCGTATTTAATGGAATTAAAACTTAAAGTTACATATGTATATTATAATTCTTGTATAATATCATATATAATTTTAGTAACTCCATCCTTTATACATTCCATGTATGGTATGAACGAGTCAGATCTCTTTGAGGGGGTGGTATTCTGCACTTCCTCAAATAAAATTATCGTATTTACCCATTATGGAAACCATAAAGGTATGATATAAATTAAAAATAAAGAAGCCTAGAAACAGTGAAAATATAATATATATTACATTAAAATACAGTTCCATCATAATGGTCATCATGTCAGTAAGTAGGAGATAATTGAACAATCATCACTTCTGAGGCAGTAGTTCTCCATCCACAGAAACAATATGTTCTTTCCCCATTAGATGGAGGTGTGTAGAAGAGTGGTTCTAATAGTTCTCATGAAAGGATCCTAGGATATTGAGGATACTATTTTTGTTATGTAATCAAATAATACTAAGATAATAGGGAGTTGAAATGTGAAATAAAAGAAGAGAACTTGATGGAAGACTTTACCTTGAAATCAGGTAACTCTCTTTGGTTTGAAACAAAAAGATTTCTTGAAGTTCCTTAATCCTATATTAAGGATTATAAGTTGAATTGAGGTATCTTGTGAGCTTATTTGGGATGAGTTTGGATTATCCAAGGGTGATTGAGTGGTGTGAGTAAGGGTTAGAGATGGCCGCTTTTTATAAGGGGGGAGGGGCTCTTTAGAAAAGTTTGAATGTATTATTTTATAATATAATTAATTTCTATTTAAAAAGGTTCAAAGCTTATTTAATTCGAAGATAATGTGAACATATGTCTAAATAGAATCTTCCTATATTAAATGGACATGTTTTGGATATTTTTTAATCGTTATATTGTTTATTTAACACTTCTTTAACTTATTTAACTTTTACCATGTCCTCTAATATACTAATACTATATGGTTAATAGATTTATAATTATATGGAAAGTGACCCAAAATGGATCATTAATGATCATTATTTATATTATATATGTAATTTGGACGAATCTTATATTTTTATGACTTTTTTATCATCTAATAAAATATAAATTGTTTTAAAACCCCATTTTTGTCAATTGTTAAACTATTCATATCATGAATTTTAAAAAATATATAACAAAATTATTATTTCGAAAAAAATTTATTAATTCAAATTGGAAAAGTCGTTAATATGAATAAAATTCTTGGATGTCATAAATAATTTGGAAATAAATTTATTTTAATATTTATAATCTCATTTATTTAAAACATTCATTACTGATCTCATCATTACATCATCATTGTGTCATAAATAATAATATTTAATTAATGTAACAAAATTATAAATAATAAATCATGTTGTAGGAAATAGTTTTAGCTTTCAAATTTATATTTATAGTTGGATCGATATCTTATATAACCCCATCTAAAAATTGTTTTACTAAAAGATATATGTTTATTTTACTTTTGTGTTTACTTTTAATTAATTAATATATATTGTCATTATCACTCCCAAGTGGATCCATGGGGTGCCAAAATAGACCCAAGAATGACCATTATCGGATATGAATCATCCAATATGATTAGGGAACATGTTAGTGTAATTTAATATTATCATAAATTTCCTTTTTACCCATATTTACAAGATTTTCCATTTTATTATGGTAACAAAATATTTACTGAAGTAAATATTCATAATGGATAAAATTAAAATTAACATATTTAAAAGCTTTGTACCTTCTGATTCCAAATATGGAATCCATCTTTCAAAATTCTATAAAAAGTAGATTGTAAAATTAAATTAAAATTAATTCCTGTTGTCAAAATAAAAAGCCTGTTTTTAAGAAATAATAACTATCAAAACATTGACAAATGTTTATTTCAAATTAAAAAGTAAAATTACATCCAATGACCAACATTGGATTAAATGGTAAGAATATAATATAATTAAACTTTATAACCAATTAAAAATGAAAACTAACCATATAAATATAGTATATGAAAAGGCGGTTTTGAATTAAAATGCGTTATGTTTCACTACTCATTACAAAATTGACTTTATTAAAAAAAAGAAAAAATTTACCAAAAGTAAATTTTGATGTCCCCATTATAAATAATAATTTTATTTTGTCAAATAAAACATATAAAAGTGAAAAAATATATTTAATAACGGTTTTCCATCAAATGAAGGTAAAATGACCATTTAAAGAATATTATAGTATGCTTAAAATTAGAATCTTTCTTATTTTGAAGCTATAAATTTTTTTGAGTAAATGTAAAAACATTTAAGAAAAATGTATAATAATATAGTAGTTATTTATATTCATTCTTGAAATTACAATGGCTATGTATTAACTGCCATATAAAATAATAATATTATATTAATATTTTTTAGTATAGCTCAACATTGTGTGCAATGTATGTTTTCAGAGAAACATGTGGTTGTGTATTGGGTACACCATAAAACATTGCATCCCCTTTAAAGTAAAATTAATATTTAATTCAAAAATATTAATAAATATGAAAATTTAATATTCTTTATTTAGCTGGGAAGTTACATGTATTAGGAGAATAGGTGTTGATGGGTGATATTTATAGTGGGGGATATGGGAGTTTTCTTATAATTTTATTCAGTAGTTTATTATTTTGGATGAAGTCTACTAATATAGTAGGGGATATGGGAGTTTTCTTTTAAATTAGTCTGTTATTTGAAAAAATATATAATTAAATATTAATGATTTATGAAAATTACTAAACCTTATTTTTTATTTTTAAGAATTTATTTTTGTTACACCATGATACAAATATATAACAAATTAATTCATAATATTAGTAAATTTCATTTATAATTTTATAGGTGCGGTTAATATTCTATAATGTAAATTCTATAATTTTTGGTAAATACCAATTATTTCATTATAAATTTATAATGAATTTAACTATTAAATTCCAGAGTGAAAAAAAATTATTTTTTAAGTACATGGCTTCATAAATGAATAATATAAACCATATAAGTGGAAAATTTGAATGGAACGGGTGTTTGAAGTGATTTATGGATTATTATTTTATTTCTATGACATTATTGTTATTGATTGACTAATGATTCTATAGTTTTATTGTTAATCAAATCACTAACGCACCTTGTCACATTTATTATGAGACAATTACAAAAATATGGCATGAAAGGTAATTTTATTGAAATTTGAATTTGGGGTTTGTTATTATTGGTGATTTTTGTGGTATGCATTATTCTATACTATATTTCCTTTGATGGTAGTTTTGTGATTTAATTGATTTTTTCTTGAAACATTATTACAATAGAAATGCGATACTAATATTAACTGTATAATTGAATTATTGAGGTGAAATATGGATTGAATGATGAAAACATTATAAGATAAATAAATATTGAGGGAAATGTTTATGGGGAAGTGGGTATCGATGTTATGTGTATTATTATTCCTTATAATGAATATTTTTAACTGGTTTTTTGGGATTAATTAGCTAAAAATAATGGGGATACTATCTAATAATAATTTATCAATGGTGTAAGCATAAAAATAAATGCATCTATTACTAATATAATGGTTTATGAATTGTAGAAGCTAAAAATAAATGAATAATTGGTATAGTTGATATGAATGTGATGATGGGATCAAATGTGATGCTATTTCACTATATAATGTGTTCCATTGACGTTTGGAATCTATGTTATCAAGTTAATGTTGTTCATGTTATTGTGGGAAAATGATGTGGAAACGGGGGAAGATTTTTTAGATCTTTCTGGGCTATAACGACTATTAGATGGTAATATTTACATGTTGTGATAGCTGGAAATAGGCTTATTCACATGGTCTATAATGGATTGAAGTTATAAGTATGATGTAAATTGGATAATTCAGTTATTTGGCAGTGAATAATGATACATGGTGGGGGTGTGTGTGGTAGGGGTAGTTCATATTTATAATATCATCCACGTTCAAGATACCATATTATGATGACTATGATGTGGTTATTTAGTTTTGAGTATAGTTATATTGGACTAATTCCACCACATGATGTTTGAACTTGTGGGAATATGAGGTATGTATGGATATGGTCCAACCCACATCAGATGTGATGTGAGTATTTTGTCTCATGAGAAAACAAGTTGATCAACCAAGAACGAGGTTTTGGTAGGTAGGGGCTCAATCCAACCCACATCAAATGTTAGTTGGTATGTGATAGGTATATGTATATGGGTGGATAGTGTGGAAAAGGTTAATGTTAATGATATGATGTTTATGTTTTTATCTTGTAACATCATTTAATTGTTTTTGAGGTGATTTTTTATGGTCTTGTTATCTATTTGAGTTGGAGAATACCTTGAACTGAAATGTGGGAGATGTTGTAAATTTATGGGGCCTTTTAATATGTTTTTATTGATGATTATTTCAGATTTGATGATATTTATTGGTATCTGTTATCAACTTTTTTGCGATATTGGTAATGGATGTTATTGTGGATGATGTGGGAAAATATTGGAACGACTGTTAAATGATTTGTGATGCAAAATTCAGTGATCATGCCTCTTGTACATGAAACATAAATTTTTTATTATTATTTTTCAGCTGCTATTAGTATTTCATAATGTTGCATATTTATTTTAAAAATAAGTATATTTGTTTTAGAATGATCATATTAATTTTCTCTCTCAAGTAATCACCCCTCTATATTTTTCTGTGTGTATTTAAGAAAAGCCTATGTGAATTGAAGTTTCTTTTCTCGGATGTTTAGATGGATTTGGAAGATGACTTGGGGTGTTAGAGCTCATTCTTGTATGTATTTTCAATATGTTTTGTAACATTAAAGTATCAATTGGGTTCTGTGAATTTATTTCATGGAATAGAAATTATTTATATTTTTTGGGGTTTTGTTATTAGTTTAGGTATTTTTTTTAAATTAATTCATCCCATATGTATTGTTTATATCCTTTGTTCTAGTTTCCACATGAGGCCTATTGACGGTGGGTTATGAGGGATACTCTTTCATTCTATATAGGCCTTAGAAGGGTTTTCATTGGGGTAATTAAATGATATAAAAATATATATAAATGAATAAAACACCAACAACCTCATTCATCCATTCATATGGCGTATTAAGAATATAGTAACAATAAATTTGTTAATTTAAATATTTTATTTCTAAAGTGACATAAATATAATGGTTTAATTGATTTCATAATTTAAAACTAATATTGGATAAAATAGTAGTCTAAATTAGAATATATATTAGATTATAAATATTTATAATGGAAAAATATATTATCTCCAGTTTTGTATGTAAGAGTTAATGTCGAATATTTTATTGTTAATATGACTAAAACATATTTGTGATGTTAAAAATTGAGTTGACAAAAATTTATATATAAAAATATTTATTTTATTTCAATATATAAAATATTCTTTATATTTATAAAAAATATATGTCCTCTACACTTTTTTAATTTAATTAATTATTTAAAATATTTCACTATTAAACTGATTGAAATATATATGTGATAGTCATCATTATTTCAACTAATTGAAATACATTTATGATTTTAAATATTTAATTCAAAAGTGATTATAAATAAAATGATACCAAGTGTTCATGATGATCGACTTGCCACACCCTAAGAATGTATATGATCTATAACTATATATATATAATAGGTTAATCTAAATATTTTACTTTTAAAATGATATAAATATATTTGTGATGTCGATCTCATATTTTAAAACTACATTGAAAAGAATCGTGGTCTAAAATAGAATATATATATATATATATAAGATTAAAAAAACTGAAAATATATTAAATACATTACAATATTTGAGTAGGTTATGTAAAAACATTGATTTTAAAACCAATATAAATATATTTTTGATGTTTATTTTTAATTTAAATTAATAAAAAATAAATTTTCTTGTTAAGAGTTAAATTATAAATTTATCGTGAATGAAATGATTCCTAGTGTTGATAATTATCACCTTCATGTACCATTAAAATATTTGTTTCATAGAGTCCTCCCTGAAATAGGTTATGTGAAATTATTTTTTATTAATTTAACATAAATAAAAGTGTGATGTTGGTTGAATAATATAAAAGTGATATATAAAATTTTCATTAATTTAGAATATATGTTCTATTTTAATAAACAAATTTTATTTTTTGACTACTATTAATATATTTGTTATGTTATTTTGTTCATATATTTAATTTATTTACATATATATATTAGATAATAAATATTTATAATGAAAATGTATGAACTATAATTTATGTGTTTCATAAGTTGAATACTTTATTGTTAAACTGATTGAAAAATAGCTGTGATGTAAATATTTTATTGTTAAACTGATTAAAATATATTTAGGATTTTTTCTATTTAATTTGAAAGTGATTTAGCAAATAATTGATGTCTTGTACCATGGGGAGTTCATGATGATCGACTCGTTTCTCACTTTGAATGTAAGTTTTCCATAGTTTTACCTACAATTGGCTAGGTCAAATTATTATTTGTTAAATTATTAATAATATATTTGTGACGTTTATTTATTAATTTAACCATGATATTTGGAAAATGGTAGTTTAATAGATAATATATGTTCTATTTTAACTATAACCTTCAATATTTCTCACCATTATATACCTATTTATATATATATATATATAATATTTTTCAAATATTTATGTTATTAATATATATATATGATTATAAATATTTTTGGTATAAAATATATTTTCTTTAGTTTTGTTATATAGAATATATTATTTGTTAACCTAATTGAATCATATTTTTTATGTTAATACTTTTTAGGAAAATTGATTGAAATATATTTGTGTCATTAACTATTTAATTTTAAATTTATTATAAAGAAAATGATTCCTAGTGTTGTTGAGAGACTATGATGTTCGGCTGACCACACCATTTGAATATATTATTTCTATATATTTATGATATTTACTACTTAATTTAAAGGTGATATTTAAAAAATTGGGGTTTATCCGAGAATATAAATTCGATTTGATCATACACCTTTTATGTTTCTCATCAATTTCAACTAATTTTTATATATTTTTTGTTGTTTAAATATTTATTATATTCACATGTTTATATAAATATAAATATTTGTATATAAAATATATTCACAGTAATTTGGTTTAAAATATGTTAATCAAAATATTTTATTATTATAGTGATTAAAATATATTTGTGACATAAATATTTTATTTCCAAATTGATTATATATGTGATGTTGAATACTCATTTTCAAAGTGATTTTGAGAAAAATTATTACTCATGTCATTGGGAATTTATGATGTTCATCATGGTGTTCCTTTTAAATGTATTATTTCGATATCTTGGCCTCTTATATGTTAATTAAAATCTTTTATTTTTAAATACATTAAATATATTTTTTATGTAAATTTATTAATTTGAAATTGTTATTAAAAATTGTTTTTTAAATAATAACATATGTTTTATTTTCAATTTTTAATTAAATATTTCATTTATAAATTTTAATTATTAAATAATATTTTTTATTATTTTTTATTTTTTATATTTTATACAAAACAGATGAACTAAATTTTCATTATTTTAGTCCTGGTATTTTATTATTACTCATAATTTTTCTTCTCTTTATCAATGGTTGGAAAATATCCATTTCTTTTATAAACAATCCGAGAATCGATAACTATGTAAAATTATAAATTTTTATTTCATTTTTTGTTCAAATATTTATTTTTATGAGAAATTACAAAGATTATAAATATTTTTATAGAAAATATATTCTATATTGTTTTGTTTGTAATTGGTTTAGTGAAATAATTTATTTTAAAAATGATGAAATTATATTTTTTAGAATGTCTGCTTAATTTAAAATCGGTTTTGAATAAAATAATGATTATTGAAGTTAGGAGTTGGTGACGCTTGAATCGAAACTCCCATTAAATGCGTGATTTTTTATAGTTCTACTTGTAATAGGTAAAGGAAAATATTATATTGTAAAATTAATTTAAATATAGTTGTGATGTTAATTGATTAATGTAAAAGTGATACTATAAAATGATGGTTCCATAGAGTATATGTGTACTATTTTTGGGAATTAAATATTTAAAAATGAATTTTCAACTAATTATTATAAAATTATAATTATTCACTGTGTATTATATTTTAACGATACCATGTATAAATTATTTACGCTAGTGATTTTTAGTTTTTTTTCACCACCATTAACCATTTGTTTATCATTGAAACATTTTTTTATATAAATATTTATAAGAGTATTATTATAATTAATGAAAAAAATGATATTTGATGTTTTTTTACCAGGTAAGTCCAATATTTATTAATTAAAATTATTGAAATATATTTTTTAAATTTAATATTTAATTTAAAAGTGATTTTGAAAAAATGACGCTTCGAGATGTTGAGAGATCATGATAACCAGATGAGCTCTCAGTTTGAATGTTTGTTCACATTAGTTCAACATTAAACTAGTTATGTTAATTATGTTATTTTTATATTTATTTATATATAATTTTGATGTTAATTACTTAATTTTAAATTGACATTGAAAAAATAATCCTATATCCAATTATATATGTTATACTTTCAAATTTTAATTAAATGATTTATTTAAAATATTAAACTAATAATTTATATTTTATAATGGTTCATTGTGTATTAAATTTCAACCACTAAATTTGTAAATACATTAATTTTTTATAATTTTTTTTTATTTATCATAACTTCATTTTTGTATTGTTTTTTATTAGGGGTGGGAAATTTTTGGTTTAATTATAAACAAATTGAAAATTGTTAATCTTATAGTAAATTTTGTTTTCAATTATATTTATGTTTTTATAATAATTATTTATATAAATATTTATAAGTTTATTAATATCATTGAATAAAATATATTTTTTATAGTTTTATTTTCAGTAGGTTATTTTAAATAATTTATTTTTGAATTTATTGAAATATATTTGTGATATTTATCACTGAATTTAAAAATGATTTTGAAAAAAAACAGTATCTGCTATCATTAGGAGTTCATGACTCTTTTATATTTACTCCCTTTGAATTTATATTCATTATAATTTTTTCATGAGGTCACATCTAATGATTTATTTTTAAATATTTTTCAATATATTTTTACATTTATTTTTTAATTTAAAATTTATATTCCAAAAAGTGGTGGTTTAATGGATGATATATGTTCTATTTGAACAGATAACTTTTATGTTCCTCCCCAATATCTTCCATTTTATAGAATATATATATATATATAATTTACATATATATAAAATTAATCTTATTTTTTAATGAATCTTATTCTCTATAGTTTTTTATTATGCGAAGTAAAATATTTCATTGTTAAAATGACGAAATATATTTTGGATGTTAATATTTTATCGTTAAAATGATTGAAATATTTTTTTTGACATTGAATTATAAATCTAAAATAGAATTTGGGGAAATATTATGCTCAATTCTATTATGAATTCATTATTCATGAATCACCACCCCATTTGAATATATGTTTTCTATATTTCATCACGCAATAAGTTTATCATATATTTTTTTATTAAATTAACTTAAATATATTCTTTATGCTCATTTTTAAATTTAAACGTTATAATTGAAAAAATGGTGGTTTAAAAGAGAATATATATTCCATTATCAGTTATAAATTATAATTATAATTTATAAATTTAAACTGATAATTGAAATGTCATGATTTGGTTGCATAGGATGGGGAATTTTAGTGAGCCTTGGTGGAATGCACCACATTCAACCCCGCCTTTTTCGAATCTTCTGACCATTGTGATCTTTGATAATTTCTAGAGTCTTATAATGATACAATGCCTCACCCTCCTATATTGGAAGAAGTTTTTAGGGTAAAACAGTGTGCACTACTTTTACCCCCAAACCCACCTTCTGGTGTGGTTCTAATGTTGTAGAATTTCTAGAGGCATGCTCTTTTAATTATGTTATTTGCATATATTTAGGTTAGTCTCCTCTACATCATATCCCATACATTACGAGCATCTCTCTTATGCCTAAATAATCATCTATGTTGTTTTGGACATAGCTTAGTGGGGCCACAACTCATCATCCTTAGTACTTGGTGGTGAATTTCAATTGCAAAGGGGTTTCCACTTACTAATAATTGAGAATATATTACTTGAAAAAAAAACAAAATTTGTACTAATGGTTGTTTATTAGAGGTGGTTCAAATATTGACAATGAAATAAATCATATTAAAAAAATTATAATATAACGGAGGTTTAATATAATTTCCTCAATATTTTATATTTTTAAATTTAGAATCAGTTTCATTTTAACAATTGGTAATATTTTAAAAATACCTAATTTTGACCTCCCCTAATACCCTTATCCCTAAACCACACCTCCAACTCCCCTTAGTGTACACCCTTCTCATGATTGTTATAACCATGACCCTAACCCCCAATCTTGATGGAAAAAACTGTAACCCCAACCCCCCTTACTAGTGATTTACATGACTCTGACCCCTTTACTAATATCACTATGACCTTGACCCACTTTTAGCAACCTCCAATCCCCATCCCCCCTACCACTTCAGTGACCACCAGAGCCCCAACCCCTTATTCCCAATGATGAACATCACTCCCCCACCCTCAAATCACCATGACCACGACTGAACTTCTCACTGAACATGACCTCACTGTGACCCCCCCACCTAAACTTTTACCCCCAAAATGCCACTCTTCAAATTTTTTTAGTGACTGTGACCTCATAGTGACCTCCTCCTAGGTCAGTATTTTTATTTTGTGTCGCATCCCAATTTGATAAATATTTAATTTTTTTAAATGATTATTTTCCTATTGAGATCCAACATACTGGTAATTATGTATTGGATGGGGGAGAATGTAATCTTTAGATGTTTTGTATACAGTTTTTCATTCAATGTAATTGATCGGTGAGTTTACTTTTTAAGGACACTAGCCACATGTAATTTACAATTCCTTTTTCAAAAATTGATTTAATGAAGTTTATATATTATAAAAACTCTCAATCATGAGTACAATGTATAATGAATACTACAATCTATGTACCTTCAGATTAGATGAGTCATTTTTTATATGAAACTTTTACAAGATGAGTATCATTTTTTCAAATTGATTATAAATTTTTTTAAAACCATAATTGAATGTATTTCTATGATGCATATGGAAACTCATGCACCAAATATCAGTGTTCCAAGATATTGTATTGAGTTAAAAAATATTTACTTTATTACTTATTGAATAATAATATAAATAGATATAAAATCTGGGTTATGTAATATAAAATAAAAATAGATAATATGCAATGAATAAAAGTTAGAGATATTTTAATAGAATATTTATATTCATGAATTATTGTGGACTGATAATAGTATGCTCGCAATCATAATAACCTATCTCCTTGGTCGACTGAACTAATTCCATGACATATGAAAATATTATTGTATGGGGGTATGATTATTTATTTATGTTGATTATGTATTGAATGTTGGATCAAATCATTTTTATGTATAAATTTTATTATAATGAATCATGATGCCACATAAGTGAATGATGACATTGAGTGATGTTTAATTTTTATTTTTATTTTTATTGAACATTTATATCATTATATATAAATGTAAATGGAGAAGGGTGTTATTATATACCTATTTATAACATTTTGATTAATTTACTATTGAAACACACACTAGTATTCCTTGTTTTTGGAATAATTTTTATATTATTTAGTTTCCAATTGATGAGTAGATGCTAGAATAAAATATCAGTCTCTTCATTATAAATTCATGAAACAATTAAAATAAATAAACTATAAGTTTAGTTGATATTTTAAGTGCCTTTTGGTTGGTATTTATGTTGTATTTTTCATGGTGAATAAAATGTTATTAGTTTTCAAATCAAATAAAATTCTATCAATGAAACATGAAGTGACCTTCTAGAGGGGAATTTATTTCAAAATATGATAACTAATGCATTTAGATTTTCAAGATAAAATGAAAAATGTTTTAATAGATAAAAAACCATTTTATGATCCAAATAAGATTCATCTTTCTCAAAAATTCATTGAAAAAAATATGAGTTTTATGAATTAATTGAAGATAGGGAAGAAGAATTATGTGAAGGGTGATCAATGTATATAATGATTTATTTTCTAAAAAAGTTGTATCATATCAAGTGTCTCTGTGGATTTAAAAAAATAGTAATATATATGATTTTATAGTTTCTTCATGATTAATTTAGTAAAGATAAATGTTTACGGTAAATTGATGGATAACCAAAATGCTCGTATGGATTTGGATTCAACGAATATAATGCATGGTTTCTGGGAAAATGGGAATATCATGTATACTTTGAATATTTTTAAATTGAAACATCATGGGAAAGAAATATCTCTTCTAACAATAAAAATATAAAATGTTTATTGGGATATTCAAGTGACATAAAAAGATTTTTTTACGTTAAACATCAAAAGCCTCATGGAATAAATAGAAATGACTCTCGTATTCTGATAGAGAATTATTCCCATTGAAATTGCATAATATATTACCTAATAAATTAAATACTATTCTAGTTGAGTAGTGTACCTTTTTCATAGAATTTTTTGAAAAATATATATCCAATAGAACTTTATAAACATTATGAAAGCATTGTTTTGACACATTAACTTTTTGGAGATGTTTTAATCTTTTCTTCTTCATAGTCTTAATTAATTTGACAATTTATTTTGGTTGAAGAAGATGAATGTGGTGGACCGGTACATTGTTGATGAATATATCCAATTGAGAGGTATGTTTATATTATTTTTATTTTCATTAGTGAATTTAATTTAATAAATGATTGCATAATGTTTTTCTTAATTTTTTCATTAGGTAACTTTGTTAACTAGAAATCATATTTTTGGAATAAAGCTCAACCAGATGGAAATATTTCAAAAGGATACATATTCAAAGAGAGATTGAAATTATTTTTAGGTACTTTTATGGGATTGAGTCTAGATTCAATCCTAATGGACATGTTGATAACATCTCCAAATATTCTTGTTCTGAAAACTAGTCATCGATATTTCTAACTAATGGACAACCAATTGGAATGCAGTCATATTTTACTGTAACTAAATTAGAGTTTCTATAAGAATATTGAAATTTAATAAACCAATACATTTATGTAAAATCTATTTATTAAATAACCATGATTGAAAACGAAGAGGTAACAATGGGGTTGATCTTGTAATGATATGTAATTAATTTTTTTTAATAAAGATATTGTTGAATAGTTCACCCTTTTTGTATGTATATACTCATATTTATATTATTCACATGTTATTATTTTTTCTATGATAAAACTATTAGATTATATATTATATTTTAGATAATAAATTTTGATAATTTATCTAGAATATCGTGGGATTTTATGTTTTTGACTTGAGGTCCTCTAAAGAAGGAAAAGTTACTCAATGACTAGAACATTCATGGATTCATTTTTCATACTATTAATCGTGAAGAATACTTGAAAACTAAAAAATAGTTCTGTATTAAAAATTAATTAGGTGTAATTATATGGGAATATAAATGATATAATTGAATTAAACTATCATGTATAGTTATTACTTGTAATATTCAAATAAATGTGGGATAAATTGTTTTAGGGGTATACTAAAAGATTATTTATATTTTACATCTGTCAATTTAACTCTCTTGACCCATAATGGTTTGTGTGAAATACGTGAACCATTTTTCTTGGCTTCACAACATAAGATGTTTTATTATATAGATAATGAAATGCGTGAAGGTTGAAGTGGTGTTATACACTAAATTTAGAGAAAATAAAATGATATGGGAAATGAAGAGAAATTGTCACTTTATGATAGTGATGTTTAGTAACCAATAAATATTTAACAATTTCTTCTTAACAATACCGAAACAATTGATCTTTTATTTGAGTTGAAAATGAAGCACTCGCCACAATGGAGGTTGATAATGATAAAGAAAATGAAGATGAATATAATTTAGTGTATTAATTGGTAATTAAAATTTATTAAAATTTATCATTGATAAGTGTTTCATACGTATATGAATTTACACTACTTTTTATTTTGAAAAAAACATATTTAATTTTTAATTTTCTATACATTTAATATATCTAAACCATTTGAATTGCATGAATACTGAGAAGACAAATTTCAATATTGAAGATGATCAACATTTCATAGCACACCAGCACTACCATCATCTTTAGTGGATCTCAGTGATTCCATTTTACGCAAGACTACTAGTAAACCAAATGTTTCACTAGATGTTGTTGGTATCCCACCACCCTATTCACCTCTAGTGATGGATTAGTTGGTCACCCCTTTATTCAGTGGGTATTTTCGATTTTCTGTTATTAGTATGTATGTTATTGTAAAAAAATTATATATTTTATTAATTGTTTAATGAATTTTTCAAATAGTTAAATATAAAAATAGAAGGCATATAAATATGAAGATGAATGATGTAAGGAACCTAATTTAATTAAAGATTATCAATATGTTTTATCAATTTCAGTTTCCTTCTAGGGATTGTAGTAGAATATATGAACATATTCTTGGTCTTATTTCTTACATGATGATCATCATTCCCATTTATTAGAAATATTGGTTGGATATTCCAAAAACAGTAAAAATTGTGTCCTTTGATAATAAAGTAATATTAATTTAAACTTAATATTCATTGATAGCTAATATAAATCAAAATATTAAAATATTTTAATATAATTATAAAGTGTTATGTTTTTTATTTGTAGATGTTTTATCATTTTTCGGTTACTAACTCGATTTCAAACCCATAGACTATAAAAATTTGTCATGAAATAGAGAGATGCTAAATGTAGATTTTGAAATGAGTTTAACAACACATCTATATGCTCACAACATATGTTAGAGAATGTTTCTAAATGATTTTATCATTTTTAATGGAAGATGTTTATTGATATTAACATAGATGAATATCATGGGGTAATATTATACATTATAAAATCTTAAAAACATAAGCACAAGAAAATTATGATTTTTATTACTATTTATATTTTTATAGAAATTATATAAAAAATACTATGAATCATGAGAAATAAGTAATTCCTCATATCACGAGGTTGGAAAGCATTCCTAAGAAAAAATTGATTTTGGTTTGTATTTTATCCATTGTTATTGATATAAATTTATTATAAGTTAATGTTTTTTCTAACATTTTATATTTTTTATTAAATATAATGAATTTTTTCTTTCTATTAGATGGATATAGATAGTGTATAAATTGAATAGGATATAAGATTTCAGTTTTGTGAATAACCATACCAAAAATGTTAGAGTATGTACTATTCATTATTATTTCATGGTATTTAATTACTATATAAATGTATTAATGAAAAATATATTATAACATCAAACATACATTAAACACAATTAAATGTGTAAAGTTACTTGGATCAAATGATCCTAATTTGGCATCATTTTATATATCTAAGATATGATAAAAAACTGGGTTTGCTATTGGTCTGTTTATTATAATTTATCTTTCTTTGTTATGTTTTTATAGTATTGAAATAACAATAAATAGTAATGAAAAAAATAATGAATATATAATATTATAAATAACATATCATTTTATAAATAATTGTCAATATTTTTTATTAATAGGTTAAAATTCATGAATTCTAGGATGCACACCCTTTGCAATAATCTTTGGTTTCCCCGAACTATGTAGTTGTACTAATTTTAGGGAAGGAGCATCCCAGATATGTATCGGGGGTAGGTTATGTCCCTACACCATCAGATGTTTTTTGAAGGGATAATCATCTATTACTATTATACCTAGTGGGGGTTTCATTAGTGTCATTGATCGAGACTCACAAATATAAATTCATGGTTAAAATTTAAACTCTATGAACAATAATCTTATTGGAAAACATAAATCATTAGTAACAGTAATTGAAACTACATTTTTTCTACTTTTTTGTGGATGAATGGAATGATCTTGAGGGAAATGTATAGCCATAATGCACATCTGACTGAGGTAAATTCTAAATTCCATTGATCAATCAAACATTTTCAATAATCATATAAAACATTTATAAGTTTACCTAAAATGAAACTTTCATATTTTAGACATTAACATGGCGTCATACCAATAAAATATTTTGGTGGATTATTGTGTGGTTGATTTATATAATCCAAAAATTAATTATGGATCATTATCATTAGTTTTAAAAATAATTCAAACTTTTTTTCTCATTTTTGACTAAGTAAATAGCTATAAAGGTACCAAATCCATTAAATACTTGTGTGGGGGGGGGGGGGGGGTAAATCAATGAAAACAATATAGGATTACAATGAAATCATAAGAAAAAATTTTTATACTAATTTTAGAAATATTATAATTGATTCCATGTCATTCGGAGTTACGATTTTTGTAACACTCCAAGCTTTCACGATACACTTCTCTTTCAATAATGCAATAGCTTGCATTGTACGCAAGTTCGAGATTCTAACACGCCGCGACCAATCAAAGTAGCAGTTATGAATAGTAATACGCACTTTTTGAAATTATGTAAATTTTATATTTCAAAATAGACTTCATTTTTGTATTCGGAATATCGAAATTATCCAAAGTTGAATTTTTTGTAATTTTCTGAGAACTTCCAATTTTTTATGAATAGTTAAAAATACTTAAAAACAACTTTTTTAATAAAAATTATATATAGTGATAAATTATACTATTGAGTGGTTTTAAAGTATAATTATAATATATTTTTACTATTTTATCCAATGGTGGTCATTAGAATTAATTTCACTTTGAAATTGGACATAAACAA
Source organism: Viscum album (assembly GCA_963277665.1). Lineage (NCBI taxonomy): Eukaryota > Viridiplantae > Streptophyta > Magnoliopsida > Santalales > Viscaceae > Viscum > Viscum album. The sequence continues at coordinate 562,607,718 of OY728153.1, read as the reverse complement.
TTGTCAATCTTTTGATATATATTGTTTCTTAAAAGTACGCTATTTGTTGTGACAGCAAAAATTAATTATAAAATTAATTAATGAAACATATATGTTTGGAATTTTTTAAAATAGATATCATTTTTTGATTCGGAATTTCAATTATAGCTTATTGTGAAATTTTGGCATTGTTATGAAAAACTTCAATTTTTTATGAATAGTGAAACCACTAAGTGGTAGTTAAAAACTGATTTTTCGTTTAAATGAAACATTACCACTTCTGTGATTTGATTTTTAAAAATCAGACATACATGGTTTTAATTAGGAAGTAAAATGTGGTTTAATGGGATTAAAATAATTTTTTGGTGAATAGTAACTTTTAAGTTTAATTAATCGCGATTAAAGGTAATTAGTGAAATTTAAGGTAAAAATGATATTATAAAAATATGAAAATACATTTACACTTATAATACCCCTATTTTATGTTTCATGGAAGACCAATAAAATCCATGGGTCAACTTGGGTACCCCATGGAGCCACATGTTTCGGAAAATGACATAAATAACTTTTTAATTAATGTTAAAATAAAACTGTCAAAAACATGAGTTGTTTTACTGAAACTATTTTTAAGTGGGGTTATACAAGTCATATTTTTGACTATAAATATTAATTAGAAAGATAAAAAGATTTAATAAATCATGATATTTTTTTATAATTTTTAGACATTAAATAAATTAAATTATTTATGACACCATGATGATGCATCGATTACCTCATTAATTAACGAATTAAATAAAATTAAAAGAAATTGTAAAATCCAAGGAATACACTTTTACAAATCCTATTGGATGGGTATATTTCGAACCCTTATCACCTTAGCCTGGAATTATAAAAGTATGGGGACCTTTATAATCTGAAAAGCATTGAATAATAAAGTAACATTTTATTACTTTCCAAGAGTGCCCCTCCTCTTCTCTTATAAAAGGCCCCCACCACTACCACCTTACTCACACCTTCAAGCCATTTGGATCGGACAACCTCTGCGCAAATACTCTCCCAAATTCCCTCCCTTACTCCTAGAAGCCTCACTTTGGGCATAATTCTTCCCAAGGAAGCCTTTGTCTCAAATGAAAAAAGAGTTACCCGATTTTAAGGTAATTTCTTCTCTAATGTTGTTTTGTTTTATTTTGCTTCTCCAACCCCCTAAAATCTTTTTATTCATTTCTTCTATAACAAAAAAATTATCCTAAAAATACTAGGACGTTGTTATAAGAATTATTCAAGCTACACTGACACACACCTACAAATAATGGTTAAAGAACATACTGTTTCTGTGGGTGGTGAAATATTGCCTCACGAAACGATGATTGTTCAATATTCTTTTATCACCTCTAATAGTGTCCATTTGATGAAACTATTTTCATATATGATATATATATTATGTTTATTTTTTCCTTATGCTTCTGTATTTCTCATTTGTGGCATACTTTATGATTTCCATTATGGGTAAACGCGATAATTTCATTTTAGGAAGTGCGGACTACTGCCCCCTCAATGTGATTTGAATCGTTAATGCCATATGTGGGATGTATAAATGATGGATTAAATGGTATTATAAATTATATTATATTGGAATTATATTATTCCTTTATATAATTATAACATCATCCCATTAAATACGAAATATAAATGAACGTAGCGTTCATGAATACGTACGGCTTACCGTCTCCATGAACGGTGCATTTCATTTCTTACCTATAAATGTTACGTAATATTATGAAGGAATTAATATACTAGATATATATGATATATATTATATCTACACTAAAAATATAATTCTGTAGATAATGGATATTCTAACACATAAACAACTTGTAATTATAAGAAGTTTATTTTTGACTCAAGTACCAAAGATCAACAGAATGACCGTTATTAACTTAAATAATTACATAATGTTCATAACATGGTAATAAGTGATATAAAAGGAATAAAAAACTTGAAAAACATACTTAAGAAAATATAAATTAACTCTAGTTTATTATTCAGGAAATTAAAGAACGATCGAGTCAAGTCGGACACGAGGTAAGGGAACTTCTTAACCCAATTTCTATTCTTTGGGTTAATCTCCTACTTTCAAATTATGTCATGATATTATTATATCTTATCTTGTATTTGTAATTTAATTATGTTTACTTATAGTGAATACACATAATATATCTATTTTATTTTTAAAAATGATCTTTGTAAGGTACTTTGTCTCAATCTCCATTCATTGAGGCATATTTTGTTTTATACACAATATTCTTTTATATGGTGTATAAACCCCTTTGACTTTTACGTTTATTCAAAAGGAATCTTTTTATACGAAGCATTTTACTAAATGACAAAAAGAAATGTTTTTATTGTCGTACGTATGCGGCGACAACGACTTCTCCGCCACCATAACAATTATTTGAGTTTCGGCTTCCTCTACATGCCATAACTTTTTTTTAAATGAAAAATAAATACCAAGTTTTAATTTTCTTTTATTTTGTTATTGAAAATTGTTTTGATAAGGTTTTTATTATATCAATGTGTTGTATTGATATATTGTGATTGAAACGTGGAAATTTTATGTTTCCTTTATTCACATTTTATGTCATACGATTATGTTATGGTTTATGATATGTTTAAATCTATTCATATGAGGAATGCATTGGACTTAATAAGTGATGGGTGGAGCCCGCTATAGCTCCTCGATGCATCGGTAGGTCTCATGAGACAAACTAGTGTCTTGGAATGAGGGCTTGACAAAATCTTATTTGTGGTCCTGGCACGAGGCCATTGACTACGTGGTTATGATAGTCTGGCATTATGCATTCCATCATTATGAAAGTCGTCATTGATATTGCATGAGATTATTCTACTAGGAGAATATCCATGTGAGTAAGTAAATGGAATTATTTAATTTTATTTTTTCCATATTATGCTGAAGTTCAAGTTTAAAAAGGATTTTGTTTTAGTTATACATTTTCTTAAATGTTAATGTTTATTTATGAAAGCTTCTGCAATATTGTTATCCTTACTGAGCATCTGAGCTCACCCCTTTCAATGTTTTAAAATTTTCCAGGATGTGAAGAAGTATTTTATGAATGACCTACAGGGATAGTCATAAGAGGATATGAGTGTGGACTATGGGGACTTTGTTATTGTAGTTTTTCACTTTATGATGTAATGTAACATTTATGAATGTATCTTGTGTTTCCAAGGCTACTAAACTAATTGTTCTTTCGAGACGTGATCTTTTGTGATCATGCCAATGTTACGCAATAATGCACCGACTCTAGGTAATTGGGGTCAGGGCGTTACAGTTGGTATCATGGGCATTTTAGTACTAACCTTAGAAGATAGAATGAGATAAACTCTGATTAGAGCACATAGCCCGAATATAGACTTTGAAGATTAGTATAGAAGAACTTCCTAAAATTTTGGTATTATAGAGATTTTGTGAGTTTTCCGAGAAATACATCCCTATCTAGATACGAGTAGGTAGAGCCGGCTCTGGCACAGATGTACCTAGGGGTAAAACCCGAAAACATCGCTTTGAGCTAGACTTGAACGAGAACTAGTGCACGACAACGGGCCTTGCTGCACTCTTGGTTACGACACTGCCGGGGGATATGCTTAGGATAATTATCATTTTCTTTACAAACCATTATGAAGGGTTTATGAGTATATACTTCCTTAAAGAACACATTTCTTTTTATGATTATAGATTATATCCATAAATAGTTCAATTTATGTTATGTATTTTACAAGTATGGAATTATGTATTTTGATTCATAAAATAATCTAGTTTATGCCATTGTTTAGAAATGGCGCCTTGTGGAAGGAATGGAAACTGTATCAATGCACACACTCCATGTAGGGATTTCCCTCCTGCTCAATATAATTATTGTGGAGCTAGAGATACAATGGATGCTGATCAAATTATTACCATACTGGGACAACTCACTCAGGTTATGAATAAAAACCGTACTCGTATGGAGCACCCTGATCCACAACATGGAGGATCAATGTTAGACCGCTTCATGAGGCAAAAACCACCAAAATTTAATGGTGGTACAAATCTATTAGTCGCTGAGCAATGGATAAACTCCTTAGAGAAAATATTCCATGCCTTGGGGAGTAGCGAAAGGGAGAAGGTTGTCATGGCAGTTTACCGCCTCACTGGAGATGCGAATAAATGGTGGTCATTGATTCAAAATACAAAGGAAGACGATGAAGTATCGAATATGGAATGGAGGGAGTTCAAAGAGCTTTTCTAAGAAAAATACTTTCCTCATGACCATCGAGCAGATATGGAAAAGCAATTTCTGATTCTGAGAAAAAAGGAGGATGAGAATGTCGCAAAGTATGAAGCCAACTTTACAAGGATAGTGAGGTATGATGCAGAATATATACGTAACCCAAGAAGTAAGATTGGTCGTTTCTTTGATGGGTAAAAACCATTTCTCTGTCGAGCTTTAGTATCAAAATCCTTCTCATCATACGAAGATATTGTCTCATGTGCTATCAAGACAGAAAAGGAATTCTCTAAGTCTTATGACAACAAATTAAAGGAAGAGAAGAAGAGAACGGTGGAACAAGAGACAGATAAAGGGAAAAAGGGAAATAAGGATTTTCCATTATGTGATAATTGTGGGAAGAATCACCTTGGTACTTGCTTAAAAGGATTGAGAGTTTGTTATAAATGTGGAGAAAAAGGTCACTAGGCTCCTGATTGCAAGGGAAAGAAAGAGGCTATCAATGTTGAATGATACAATTATAGGGAAATGGGGCATTATGAAAATGAATGTCCTAAGCGTCAGGGAAACTTACCTCAGAAAAGGCCAAGGGATCAAGGACAATCTTATACTGTTACTACAGTTGAAGCAGATTAATTAATGTATTGGTGCTTTTGGACTCAAGGATTATATTATGGTTGTAAAAATAATGTGATATATATAAGGATTGTACTGCCGTACTTTTTGTTATCATTATGGATTTAATATGATGAAGGAAATCATATTTTTAGTATGTGACAATAAGAGAAACTTTACTTTGTTTAGAGAATCTAATGTTACAATTGATTTTGGAATTTAAGGACCCTTTAAGGAATGTCTGGACGGAGGTATTTTGGATAACTATAAAGGTTGGAATGGATTAAGTTGATCTTTGGATAGTATTGTTTAAGGTTAAAACATTTCTGATGATTATTTTTGGAATATTATAATACTATAGTTTTAGGAAAAGGAAAACCTGCAGGGTGGGGCATAACCCGTCGCGTCGAACAAAGATGCAGGAATCGAACCAACAACCATAGTGTGACAGGCCTTTATTACCTACCACTATCCTACAGGAAGCCCCTGGTTATTTAAAAAAAATTCCTAATCTAAATGGTACGTGTTAATATTGGGAACCTTATACAATTATGATAAATATAAAATTTTCGAGTTCTATTACCATTTTGATTGAAAGATGGGTTTGTGGTAAAAATTTATTAAAGAATGAAAGTCTACATGACCAGTATGTATATTCCCTTACGTTTTTAGTAAATCTCCTAAATAAATTCCTCAACTTTATAAAAGGTATCTTAAAACAAAAACGTTGTCGGTTAACTTTTCCAACTGGGGATTCAATGACTTTTTAACCAATCACAAGTTTGTGATTTTCTTTTGGTTAACTTTCCCCTAATCCAGTTTTCTACAACTCTCCATCAAACCTTGATGGTTTGTTTTTCTTCCATATCCATATTTTCATAGAATTCTAGTATGGGCTATCTCGGGTGACCTATGTACTTCTCTTTCTTTCTTTTAGTGTTATATTCTTATTAACCCTATTTCCGATGTGGGTTTTCCAAAAAGGTATTTTCTATTTTCAAACTTTTATTTTCGAAGAACATTTTCAAATTGTGAGGATGCAATTTATTGAAGGAGGGTAGAATGTAACACCCCAAGCTTTCACGATACACTTCTCTTTCAATAATACAATATCTTGCATTGCACGCAAGTTCGAGATTCTAACACGCCGCGACCAATCAAATTAGCAGTTATGAATAGCAAAACCCACTTTTTGAAATTATATAAATTTTATATTTCAAAATGGACTTCATTTTTGTATTTGGAATATTGAAATTATCCAAAGTTGAATTTTTTGTAATTTTCTGAGTACTTCCAATTTTTTATGAATAGTGAAAAATACTTAAAAACAACTTTTTTAATAAAAATATTTTATAGTGATAAATTATACTATTGAGTGGATTTAAAGTATAATTAGAATACATTTTTACTATTTTATCCAATGGTGGTCATTAGAATTAATTTCTCTTTTATATTGGACATAAAAAATTGTCAATTTTTTGAAATATATTGTTTCTTAAAAACACGCTATTTGTTGTGACAGTGGGAATTAATTATAAAATTAATTAATGAAACTTATATTTTTTAAATTTTGTAAAATAGACATCATTTTTGGATTCAGAATATCAATTATAGCTTAGGGTGAAATTTTGGCATTGTTCTGAAAAACTTCAATTTTTTATGAATAGTGAAACCACTAAGTGGTACTTAAAAAACTGATTTTTCGTTTAAATGAAACATTACCAGTTCTGTGATTTGATTTTCAAAAATCCGACATACATGGTTGTCATTAGGAAGTAAAATGTGGTCTAATGGAACTAAAATAATTTTTTGGTGAATAGTAACTTTTAAGTTTAATTAATCGCGATTAAAGGTAATTAGTGAAATTTAAGGTAAAAATGATATTATAAAAATATGAAAATACCTTTAAAATTGTTCTACCCATATTGGATGTTTCATGGCCGACCACGACGATCCATGGGTCAACTTGGGGACCCCATGGAGCCACTTTGGTAGGAAAATGACATAAATAACTTTTTATTTAATGTCAAAATAAAAATGTCACAAACAAGAGTTGTTTTACTAAAACACTTTTTAAGTGGGGTTATACAAGTCATATTTTTTACTATAAATATTCATTAGAAAGATAAAAAGATTTCCTACATGATGATATTTTTTTTTATTTTTTTTAGACATTAAATAAATCAAATTATTTATGACACCATGATGATGCAGCGATTACCTAATTAATTAACGATTTAAATAAAATGAAAAGATAATGTAAAATCCAAGGCTTAAACTTGTCTAAAACCTATTGTATGGGTATATTTATAACCCTTATCAACTTAGCCTCCAATTATATAAGTGTGGGACCTTTAGAATACGAAAAGCATTGTATAATAAAGTAACATTTTATTACTTTCCAAGAGTGCCCCTCCAATCCTCTTATAAAAGACCCCCACCGCTACCACCTTACTCACACCATAAATCCATTTGGCTCAGCCAACCTCTGTCCAAATACTCTCCCAACTTCCCTCCCTTAATTATATAAGCATAACTTTGGGCATAATTCTTCCCAAGGAAGCCTTTGGCTCAAATCAAAAAAGAGTTACCCGATTTTAAGGTAATATCCTCTCTAATGTTGTTTTGTTTTATTTTGCTTCTCCAACCCAATAAACCCTTTTTATTCATTTATTTTGTAAAAAAAACAGTATCCTAAATATACTATGATGTTTTTATAAGAAGTATTTTATCTAAACTTACACACACCTACATCTAATGGTTAAATAACATACGGTTTCTGTGGGTGGTGAAATACTGCCTCACGAAATGATGATTGTTCAATATTCTTTTAACACCTCTAATGGTGGACATTTTGATGAAAATATTTTAATATATGATATATATATTATGTTTATGTTTTACTTATGCTTCTGTATTTCTCATTTGTGGAAAACCTTTTGATTTCCATTATGGGTAAACGCGATAATTTCATTTTAGGAAGTGCGGACTAACGCCCCCTCAAAGTGATTTGAATCGTTAATGCCATATGTGGGATGTATAAAGGATGGAGTAAATGGTATTATACATTATATTATATTGGAATTATATTATACCTTTATATAATTATAACTTCATCTCATTAAATACGAAATATAAATGAATGTAGCGTTCATGCGTACGTACGACTTATCGTCTCCATGAACGGTGCATTTCATTTCTTACCTCTAAATGTTACCTAATATTATGAATGAATGTATATACTGGATATATATGATATATATTACATCTACACCAAGAATATAATTCTGGAGATAATGGATATACTACCACATAATCAACTTGTAATTATTAGAAGTTTATTTTTGACTCAAGTACCAAAGATCGACAAAATGACCGTTATTAACATAAATAATTACATAATGGTCATAACATGGTAATAAGTGATATAAAAGGAATAAAAAATTGAAAAAGGTTCTTAAGAAAATAGAAATTAACTCTAATTTATTATTCAGGAGATTAAAGAATGATCGAGTCAAGTCGGACATGAGGTAAGTGAAATTATTAACCCAATTTCTATTCTTTGGGTTAATCTCCTACTTCCAAATTATGTCAGGATATTATTATATCCTATCTTGTATTTTTAATTTCATTATGTTTACTTATAGTGAATACACATAGTATATCTATTTTATTTAAAAAAATTATCTTTGTATGGTACATTGTCTCAATCTCCATTCATTGAGGCATATTTTGTTGTATACACAAATTTCTTTTATACGGTGTATAAACCCCTTTGACTTTTACATTTATTCAAAAGGAATCTTTTTATACGAAGAGTTTTACTAAACGAAAAAAAGGAATGTTTTTTTTGTCGTACGTATGCGGCAACAATGACTTCTCCACCTCCATAACCACTATTTGAGTTTCGGCTTCCTCTACAAGCCATAACTTTTTTTAAATGAAAAATAAATACCAAGTTTTAATTTTCTTTTATTTTGGTATTGAAAATGGTTTTGATAAGGTTTTTATTATATCAATGTGTTGTATTGATATCTTGTTATTGAAACATGGAAATGTTATGTTTCCTTTATGCACGTTTTATGTGATACGATTATGTTATGGTTTATGATATGTTTAAACCTATTCATATGAGGAATGCATTGGACATAATAAGTGACGGGTAGAGCCCGCTATAGCTTCTTGATGCATCGGTAGGTCTCATGAGACAAACTAGTGTCTTGGCATGAGGCCATTACAAAATCTTATTTGTGGTCTTGGCACGAGGCCTTGAATACGTGGTTATGATAGTCTGGCATTATGCATTCCATCATTATGAAAGTGGTAATTGATATTGTATGGGATTATTCGAATAGTAGAATATCCATGTGAGTAAGTAAATGGAATTATTTAATTTTATTTTTGCAATATTATGCTGAAGTTAATGTTTAAAAAGGATTTTGTTTTAGTTATACATTTCCTAAAATGTTAATGTTTATTTATGAAAGCTTCCGCAATATTGTTATCCTTACTGAGCATCTGAGCTCACCCCTTTCAATGTTTTAATATTTTTCAGGATGTGAAGAAGTATTTTATGAATGACCTGCAGGAATAGTCAGAAGAGGATATGAGTGTGGACTATGGAGACTTTGTTATTGTAGTTTTTCACTTTATGTTGTAATGTAACATTTATGAATGTATCTAGTGTTTCCAAGGCTACTAAACTAATCGGTCTTTCGAGACATGATCATTTGTGATCATGCCAATGTTACGCAATAATGCACCGAGTTTGGGTAACTGGGGTCAGGGCGTTACAGTTGGTATCATAGGAAGTTTAGTACTAACCTTGGAAGCTAGATTTAGATAAACTCTAATTAGAGCACATAGCCCGAAGATAGAATTTGAGGATTAGTATAGAATAACTTCCTAGAATTTTGGTATTATAGAGATTTTGTGAGTTTTATGAGCAATACATCCCTGTCTGGATACGAGCAGGTAGAGGCAGCTCTAGCACAGATGTACCTAGGGGTAAAACCCAAAAACACCGCTTGAGCTAGACTCGAACGGAAACTGGTGCATGACAACGGGCCTTGCTGCACTCTTGGTTACGACACTCCCGAGGGATATGCTTAGGATAATTATCATTTTCTTTACAAACCATTATGAAGGGTTTATGAGTATATACTTCCTCAAAGAAAACATTTCTTTTAATGATTATGGATTATATCCATAAATACTTCAATTTATGTTAAGTATTTTACAAGTATGGAAATATGTATTTTGATTCATAAACTAATCAAGTTTATGCCATTGTTTAGAAATGGCACCTAGTGGAAGGAATGGAAACCATATTAATGCACGCACTCCATGTAGGGATTTCCCTCCTACTTAGGATAATTATTGTGGAGCTGGAGATACAAATGGTGCTGATCAACTTATTAACATACTGGGACAACTCACTCAGGTTATGAATAATAACCTTACTCGTATGGAGCACCCTGATCCGCAACATGGAGGATCAATGTTATACTTCATCATGAGGAAACAACCACCAACATTTAATGGGGGTAAAAATCCATTAGTAGCCAAGCAATGGATAAACTCCTTAGAGAAAATATTCCATGCATTGGGGAGTAGCGAATGGAAGAAGGTTGTCATGGGAGTTTACCGCCTCACTGGAGATGTTGATCAATGGTGGTCATTGATTCAAAATACAAAGGAAGATGATGATGTATCGAATATGGAATGGAGGGAGTTCAAAGAGATTTTCTTATAAAAATACTTTCCTCATGACCATCGAGCAGATATGGAAAGGCAATTTATGAGTCTAAGACAAAAGGAGGATGAAAATGTCGCAATGTATGAAGACAACTTTACATGGTTGGCGAGGTATGCTGCAGATTATATATGTAACCCAAGAAGTAAGATTGATCGTTTCATTGATGGGTTAAAACCGTTTCTCCGTCGAGCTTTAGTATCACAATCCTTCTCATCGTACGAAGATATTGTCTCATGTGCTATCAAGACAGAAAAGGAATTCTCTATGTCTTATGACAACAAAGTAAAGCAAGAGAAGAAGAGAATGGTGGAACAAGAGACAGATAAAGGGAAAGAGGGAAAGAAAGATTTTCCATTATGTGATAATTGTGGGAAGAATCACCCTGGTACATGCCTAAAAGGAATTGGGGTTTGTTATAAATGTGGAGAAAAAGGTCACCAGGCTCGTGATTGTATGGGAAAGAAAGAGGCTATTAGTTTTGAATGCTAAAATTGTAGGGAAATGGGGAATTATGCAAATGAATGTCCTAAGCGTCAGGTAAACTTACCTCAGAAAAGGCCAAGGGATCAAAGACAATCTTATGCTGTTACTATAGTTGAAGTGGAATAATTAATGTGTTGGTGATTTTGGACTCAAGGATTATATTCTGGTTATAAAAATAATGTGATATATATAAGGATTGTACTGCAGTACTTGTTGGTATCATTAAGGTTTTAATATGATGAAGGAAATCATATTTTTAGTATGTGACAATAAGAGAAACTTTACTTTGTTTAGGGAATCTAATGTTACAATTTATTTTGGAATTTAAGGACCCTTTAGAGAAAGTCTGGATGGAGGTATTTTGGATAACTATAAAGGTTGGAATGGATTAAGTTGATCTTTGGATAGTATTGTTTAAGGTTAAAACATTTCTGAAGATTATTTTTCGAATATTATAGTAGTATAGTTTTAGGAAAAGGACAACCTGCAGGGTGTGGTATAACCAGTCGCATCGGACAAAGGTGCGGGAATCGAACCCACAACCATAGTGCGACATGCCTTTATTACCTACCACTAGCCTACAGGAAGTCCCAGGTTATTACAAAAAGTTTTCATAATCTAAATGGTATATTTTAATATTTGGAAACTTATACAATTATGATAAATATAATATTTTTGAGTTCTATTACCTCTTAGAGTGAAATATGGGTTTATGGTAAAAATTTATTAAAGAATGAAAGTCTACATGACCATTATGTATATTCCCTTGCGTTCTTAGTAAATCTCCTAAAAAAATTCCTCAAATTTATAAAAGGTATCTTAAAACAAAAACGTTTTCGGTTAAATTTTCCAACTAGGGATTCAATGACCATTTAACCAATCACAAGTTTGTGATTTTCTTATGGTTAACTTTCTACTAATCCAGTTTTCTACAACTCTCCATCAAACCTAGATGGTTTGTTTTTCTTCCATATCCATATTTTCATAGAATCCTAGTATGGGCTATCTCGGGTGACATTTTTATTTCCCTTTCTTTCTTTTAATGTTATATTCTTATTAACCCTATTTCCGATGTGGGTTTTCCACAAAGGTATTTTCAATTTTCAACCTTTTATTTTCGAAGAACATTTTCAAATTGCGAGGACGCAATTTATTGAAGGAGGGGAGAATGTAACACCCCAAGATCTCACGATACACTTGTCTTTCAATATTAAAATAGCTTGCATTGCACGCAAGTTCAAGATTCTAACACGCCGTGACCAATAAAAGTAGCAGTTATGAATAGTAATACCCACTTTTTGAAATTATATAAATTTTATATTTCAAAATGGACTTCATTTTTGTATTCAGAATATTGAAAATATCCAAAGTTGAATTTTTTGTAATTTTCTGAGAACTTCCAATTTTTTATGAACAGTGAAAAATACTTAAAAACAGCTTTTTAAATCAAAATATTTTATGGTGAAATTTTTTTCTATTGAGTGGTTTCAAAGTATAATTAGAATATATTTTTACTATTTTATCCAATGGTGGTCATTAGAATTAATTTCACTTTGAAATTGGACACAAATAATTGTCAATCTTTTGATATATATTGTTTCTTAAAAACACGCTATTTGTTGTGACAACGGGAATTAATTATAAAATTAATTAATGCAACTTATATGATTGGAATTTTGTAAAATAGATATCATTTCTGGATTCGGAATTTCAATTATAGATTGTGGTGAAATTTTGGCATTGTTCTGAAAAACTTCAATTTTTGATGAATAGTGAAACCACTAAGTGGTAGTTAAAAAACTGATTTTTCATTTAAATGAAACATTACCACTTCTATGATTTGATTTTTAAAAATCCGACATACATGGTTTTCATTAGGAAGTAAAATGTGGTTCAATGGGATTAAAATAATTTTTTGGTGATTAGTAACGTTTAAGTTTAATTAATCGCGATTAAAGGTAATTAGTGAAATTTAAGGTAAAAATGATATTATAAAAATATGAAAATACATTTACACTACTCCTACTCCTATTTTATGTTTCATGGCCGACCAATACAATTCATGGGTGAACTTGGGGACCCCATGGAGCCACTTTGGTAGGAAAATTACATAAATAACTTTTTATTTAATGTTAAAATAAAAATGTCACAAACATGAGTTGTTTTACTAAAATAATTTTTAAGTGGGGTTATAAAAGTTATATTTTTTACTATAAATTTTAATTATAAAGATAAAAATATTTCCTACATCATGATATTTTTTTAAAATTTTTATACATTAAATAAATTAAATTATTTATGACACCATGATGATGTAGTGATTCCCTCATTAATTAATGATTTAAATAAAATGAAAAGATAATGTAAAATCCAAGGCCTACACTTTTCCAAAGCCTATTGGATGGGTATATTTCGAACCCTTATCACCTTTTCCTCTAATTATATAAGTGTGGGACCCTTATAATCCGAAAAGCATTGTATAATAAAGTAACATGTTATTACTTTCCAAGAGTGCCCCCCCTCCTCTTATAAAAGGCCCCCACAACTACCACCTTACTCACACCTACAATCCATTTGGCTCAGCCAACCTCTGATCCAATACTCTCCCAACTTCCCTCCCTTACTCTAGAAGCCTCAATTTGGGCAGAAGTCTTCCCAAGGAATCCTTTAGCTCAAATCAAAAAAGAGTTACCCGATTTTAAGGTAATGTCTTCTCTAATGTTGTTTTGATTTATTTTCTTCTCCAACCCCATAAACTCTTTTTATTAATTTATTTTGTAACAACACCAGTATCCTCAATATACTATGATGTTTTTATAATAAGGATTAGAGATAAACTTACACACACCTACATCTAATGGTTAAAGAACATACTGTTTTTGTGGGTGGCGAAATACTGCCTCACAAAACGATGATTGTTCAATATTCTTTTAACACCTCCAATGGTGGCCATTTTGATGAAACTATTTTCATATATGATATATATATTTTGTTTATTTTTTTCTTATGATTCTGTATTTCTCATTTGTGGCATACTTTATGATTTCCATTATGGGTAAACACGATAATTTCATTTTAGGAAGTGCGGACTACCGCCCCCTCAAAGTGATTTGAATCATCAATGCCATATGTGGGATGTATAAAGGATGGAATAAAAAGTATTATACATTATATTATATTGGAATTATATTATACCTTTATATAATTATAACTTCATCCCATTAAATACGAAATATAAATGAAAGTAGCGTTCATGCGTACGTACGGCTTACCGTCTCCATGATCGGTGCATTTCATTTCTTACCTCTAAATGTTATGTAATATTATTAATGAATGTGTATACTGGATATATGTGATATATATGATATCTACACAAAGAATATAATTCTGGATATAATGGATATTCTACCACATAAACAACTTGTAATTATAAGAAGTTTATTTTTGACTCAAGTGCCAAAGATCGACAAAACGACCGTTATTAACTTAAATAATTACATAATGTTCATAACATGGTAATAAGTCATATGAAAGGAATAAAAAACTTGAAAAAGGTTCTTAAGCAAATAGAAATTAACTATAGTTTATTATTCAGGAGATTAATGAACGATCTAGTCAAGTCGGACACGAGGTAAGGGAACTTCTTAACCCAATTTCTATTCTTTGGGTTAATCTCCTAGCTTCAAATTATGTCATGATATTATTACATCCTATATTGTATTTGTAATTTAATTATGTTTACTTATAGTGAATACACATAATATATCTATATTATTTGAAAAAAATGATCTTTGTAAGGTACTTTGTCTCAATCTCTATTCATTGAGGCATATTTTGTTTTATACACAATTTTCTTTTATACGGTGTATAAACCCCTTTGACTTTTACGTTTATTCAAAAGGAATATTTTTATACGAAGCAGTTTACTAAATGACAAAAAAGAATGTTTTTCTTTTCATACATATGCGGCGACAACGACTTCTCCGCCACCGTAACCATTATTTGAGTTTCGGCTTCCTCCACAAGCCATAACATTTTTTTAAATGAAAAATAAATACCAAGTTTTAATTTTCTTTTATTTTGGTATTGAAAATGGTTTTGATAAGTTTTTTATTTTATCAATGTGTTGTATTGATTTCTTGTGATTGAAATGTGGAAATGTTATGTTTACTTTATGCACGTTTTATGTGATACGATTATGTTATGGTTTATGATATGTTTAAACCTGTTCATATGAGGAATGCATTGGAATTAATAAGTGACGGGTGGAGCCCACTATAGCTCCTCGATGCATCGATAGGTCTCATGAGACAAACTAGTGTCTTGTCATGAGGCCTTGACAAAATCTTATTTGTGGTCTTGGCACGAGGACTTGACTACGTGGTTATGATAGTCAGGCTTTTTGCATTCCATCATTATGAAAGTGGTTATTGATATTGCATGGGATTATTCGACTAGTAGAATATCCATGTGAATAAGTAAATGGAATTATTTAATTTTATTTTTGCCATATTATTCTGAATTTCAAGTTTAAAAAGGCTTTTGTTTTAGTTATACATTGCCTTAAATGTTAATGTTTATTTATGAAAGCTTCCGCAATATTTTTATCCTCACTGAGCATCTGAGCTCACCCCTTTCAATGTTTTAATATTTTCCAGGATGTGAAAAGTATTTTATGAATGACCTGCAGGGATAGTCAGAAGAGGATATGAGTGTGAACTATTGAGACTTTGTTATTGTAGTTTTTCACTTTATGATAAAATGTAACATTTATGAATGTATCTAGTGTTTCCAAGGATACTAAACTAATCGGTATTCTGAGACTTGATCTTTTGTGATCATGACAATGTTACGCAATAATGCACCGACTCTGGGTAACTGGTGTTGGGGCGTTACAATTTTCTTGAGATTCCATAAAACATAGTTTTAGTGTTTTAAAACTGTAAAAAATTCATGTAAAGGTCAAAAAAATTGAAAAATTCCTTTTATTGATGTGAAATTTTGGGGAAACCAACGGTGAGTTATATTTGATGTGTACATATGGAAAAACATCAAAACAACATCATATCTATTCTTAATGACTCAGTAAACACTTTATAAAGATATAAAGACCATTAAAAAATTTTAAGGGGTCAAAAAAAATTATGTCAGATTACTATGAAATCAAAGAAAAATGACCATAGATTGATTTTGGAAATGTAGGAACCAATAAACCATCATTTAGAGAAACAGTTATCCTGGGAATCTTCTAAGATTGTTTTTAGTGTTTTGAAACAGTGAATTGTGAATTTTAATGTCAAACCCAAACAAAATAACCTAATATTAAAGTGAAATCATGGGACAAATCCATTAAATTATTTTTGATGTTTGTTCCTGGAAATAAGATAAATATTATGTGAGGTTTTCCCCAAATGACTCAATAAATAGTTTTTAACGATACAAAATTCATTAAAAATGTGTGTTAGGGTCATAAATAGAAAAACATATTTCTAATGGACATGAAATTTAGTGGAAAATGATTGAATATTTAGTTTCTTAACAACAGAACTCGGTGAACATCATTCTGAGTAACTATTTTCCTAGGATTCCCTTAAATTCATTTTATCATTTTAAAGAACTAAAATGTGCATATAACTATCAAATTCAAAGGAAACAATATCATATTGATGTAAAATAATGGGAAACACCCATGTAAGTGTTTTTTATGTGTACGTGTATTAAACACATCATTATCATGTTCCTTAGGGTTAGAATGATTCCATAAAATATTTTTAAAGGCACAATGACTTTATATTCATTTGTCGAGGGAGAAAAACCATATAAATAAAGTTTGTTTTCTATGAAATTTGAGAAAAATGACTATATATTGATTTTTAAAATGCAAGAACCAATATCATGCATTCTGAGTTACAGTTTTCTATGGATGAATAAAAATATGGGATTAGTATTTTAAAACACTAAATTGTGAATGTGATGGAAAAAACAATATAAAATAACCTCGGATTTATATAAAATCACAGTGAAAATATTTTTGGGTTATTGTAGATTTTTATTCATAGAAAGCACATAAATATAACATGTAATTGAGTCAAAATTACTCAATAAATAAATTTTAAATATATTTAAACCTTTAAACATTTGTGTTTTGGGGGGAGGGGGTAAAAATTAGGAAAATGATTTTGGATTTCTTTTAAATTTGAGAAAAAAAAACAGTAGATTTATTTTTTAAATAGAGATACTGATGGAATGTTATTCTGATTTATAATTTTCAATAGATGCTCAAAAGTGTGTTTTTAGTGATTTAAAACACCAATAGAATCATGTAACAGTAAGAAAACATATTATAATACAATATATTAAATTGAAATCCTAGAAAAACCATCATTGAGTTATTTTTGACATGTTGATAAAGACAACAAATTAGTTCAACATTCAGTTTTTTCAGAATGACACGATAAACTATTTTTAATGGTTACAAAGCCATTACAAATATGATTCAGGGGTAAATAGTTTTAAAATGATGTTGGAATAACTTGAAATCATAGGGAAATAAAAATTGAATGATTTTTGAAATATAAGAAACAAAATAATCATTATTCTGAGATAAAATTATCCCGAGATTCTTCAAAAAAAAAATTCACGTTTTAAAACACTAAAATATGCATGTAATGGTTAAACCCATATAAAAAATCTTAAAATTGACATGAAATCTTTTGCAAACCATTGATGAGTTATTTTTGACATGTATTTGTATAAAATATATCAATATGCAAAACAGTGTTGTCAAAATGACTTGGTAAACGATTATTGAAGGTACCAAAGCCTTTAAAAACATGTATTAGGGCGTTAAACATAATAAATTTACATAATATTTCCATGAAATCGTAGGAAAACAATATTTTATCAATTATTTGTAATTTAGGAACACAAGGATCATTATTCCATGTTATGGTATTCCCAATCTGACCATAGAAATGTTTTTTGTGTTTTAAAAACTAAAAACATCATATTATGCTTAAAACCATTGATTTTATTGAAATCATGAGACTACACACTTTGAGTTATTTTTTTATTGTTATAAATAGAAAACACATCAACATGACTTTCGGTGTGCCTCAAAATGACTCAGTAAATAGTTTGAAAAGGTATAAATGCCTTTAAAAATGCATGGTAGGGTTTCATAATAGGAAAAATAAATCAGATAGGCATTAAATCAAAGGAAAATGTCTATATAATTATTTATGAAATGAAGGAGCTGATGAAATTTCATTCTGAGTTACAGTTGTGACGGGATTCCAATAAATATTTTTTTATTATTTTAAAACACTAAAACGTGAGTGTAATGGTCAAAAAAATAGAATCCAACCTTATATTCACATGAAATCAATGGATAACCACAAGTGAGTTATTTTAAAAATATATTACATGTGTTTATATCAATTTCATCAAATTTCATTAATATTTACATTTCAGAGTCATCGAAAGTTGATTTAAAATTTATTTAGATTGTTATTTACTCATCCCTTATCATTTTTAAGATTAAAACCATATATTAAATATGTATGTTTAGGTTTTCAAAGTGGGTTTCATGATGTATTTTTTTTTGATATTATAATTTATTATTTTTTATTAAAAAATAAAAAAAATTATCTCCAACATTATGAAAAAACTTCATGTCTTTATCTTTCACATTTATATTCTTAAATTTTATGGTTTTTATTATTAGTGACACATGCTAGAAGTATGCAGGAGTTTGACAATTCTCATCCATTATATTCATCATAAGTCAGTCATTATGATTCTTAGTTTCCATTTTATTTATAATTTTTTTCATTATTTCTTATATAATTATAATTAATTATTTTTATATTTAGTTTTTGTCATTATTATTAATTTTTTAGGTGATGTGGTTGGTTCTATTTTATGAGATGATGTGGAAGCATATAGATGAAGAAAATGTCCTCGGATAGATTGACATTATGCATGGGTTTTTGTTCTACATATTTTATTTTTATATATTGGTGAGTGCGGCATGGGTTAATTGTGGTTATGAGTTGACAATGGTTATGTTTTCTGTGGTTTTTCTGATAATGGATGTATGTGTATATGATCAATGATTTTGGATATATGATGTATGTATGATTGGTTTATTATGAATTTCTGTTTTTGTTTATTACATTTTATTATTCTAAATTTATATATTTTTTTAATATTTAAAAACAAATAAATTTAATAAAAATATTCAACTGTGGTTTTTATAATATTTAATACAATAAAGTTCCTAAATTATTAATTATTTATAGTTAATAATAGTTTCCAATAAACCAAACTATCAGTAAATATATTTTCATAAGATAATATTTTTTATCCAATTTATTTTCTAGTGAATTTTTTAAAAAAATTACCAATAATAAAATTAATAATACATCTAGATGAAAAAACATGAAAAACAAAAAAACAAATACTAAAATAAAAAAAGCACCACGAAATTATTTTTGTCTATGAAATACGTTGTGATTCTAGTATATTCTTCTAAATTATTTAGCAGTGGTTTAAACTAAAACCAGTAGAAAAAATGAATGCTACTAAGGCCTTAAATTCTTATTGTGGTGGTACAATTATTCTATATAAAGTTTTGTGATATTTATATTTTTATATTTGAATATGATAGAGAAAATAAGCTAATTGATTTTTAAAAATATAGTGTCATGTGTTCGTTAAATAATATAGTGAAATATTTTCTCCCCTAATCTAGTGAGTGTGGTTTGGAAAATATACATAAAATTCCATGTCATGGTGATTAATTACTTGAAGAAAAATGTAAGGATAATGTTTTCCATGATGTAGATGCGTTGATAGGGAATGAGTGCGCTTCCCACTTTTGTGGTACATTTTATGAAAAGATCACAAAGATGATGATGAGAAATAATTGTGAGAGACTTTTGAATGATTGAATGAAAAGATATCCATTATAGAGATCCATATATCAAAATTACTCTTAGTTCTAGAGATCCTGAAGCACATCCAGGTTATGATGATCTATTGCAAAGGATAATGGTAGTCTATTTGGATATGAAAAATGCCATCAGGTGATAGAAAAACTCTTTTAGGTGTTGAGGGAAAAATCCTTCTTGGGTATTATAACATTCCTTCAGGTGAATTATTGTATTTTTAACAACAATAATTTTGTTATCATTCTCCTTCCCAACAAAAATTACCAATGGTAGTTCAGGGTTTCAATGTGTTATTATCAACATGTAGTGATGAAATCACATCGATGATTTTTTCTAAGGTCTAAAATTTGACACCTATAATGGGTGTAATGAATCCTACTAGTGTCGATATGGATGATTTCATTAAGATGAATATTTGATTAAAGTATAGTAAAAGTTCTGATTCTGACCATGGAGTAATCAATGGAGGTGCACACAAAATTCATGGTGATGGTGTTTCTGGAGTTAAAAATGTTGTATTCCAATTTTAAATCAAGTTGGAGATTTTTAAAACCCCGTTACCTTTATATCTGATATGTTTTATCCTTTTTATGAGTTTTTCATTTTTCATTGGATGAGTAATATCGAAATGGTATTGGTATAATACTTATAATGTTTATGTCAGGACTTTTTTGGAATTTAAAACATAAATTCTATATTTTATACATTTCAATGGGAAATTAAAAGATGTATAATGGGGATACAAGACCTATAATGGTCTATGAATATAACAACTTAATTGGATATACATCGTGAAATTTTTTAACTTTGTGTAATGGTTAAACCTCATGTAATTAGAAAATATTAGGGTTTTAAAAAAATAGATGGGGTTGTTCAGCATATATGGGACTCAAGGATTACACAACATGTAATAGGGTTACACACTATGTAAATCCCAGTGGGTTTGTTTTAACCAATTGTTTCATTTGAAATTTACATTTTATTCATGAGGGATTTCATGCTCTTGACCTAGAGGCACATCCAATACAATTCTGGGTGACACTCTCCATTATAGATCACTTCGTTCAGTGAATAATCCCCCTTGTGGTTGGATTTCTTATATCCTGTTATTTAATACACTTCGTTCTTCTTTGGTTTTTGTTTATACTATGGTTTGAATATGGATTTCTGATTAGATAGTGTGTTATATCAATAATTTTTATAATATGGGTGTTCCTTGTATTTTGAAATATATTCTCTTGGTTTCCAGTAAATTGTTGTAGAAAAGGTCTAGGATTCTACTATGTTGAGGTAGGTGTTTCAATAATATGGGTTAATTTGATTAATGCTATGTTTTTTTTAAAAATTACATTGGATTTTCATTTATTTGAAGTGTTAAATGGTTTCAAATTATTTCTTAAAATGTAAAATGTATTCAAAAATGGAATTGTTTTTTCGAAATGAATTTTCATGATTTTAGAATGGGTTTTGAAACTCTAGATTATATTGTTTTATCTTTGCTTCTTTTTATAAAATTGTGATCATGGTTTGAATTGAATTTTGAAAAATGAAGATTGGGAACCTTGGCTGAATCAGTGTAGAAATATATGTAGCCTTAGTGTGTATTGCATCACTAAGAGGTAACCATTTTTTATATCTATTGTAACAACTTGATATCTATTTGATCGAATATATACATATATAGGCCTATAAGTGTCTAATTTTCATTGTACCATAGGATAGAGAACAATATTAGGTTCTTTTTTATTTTCAATTTAGCATTTATGGTTATTTGTTACAAGATTGATATTATAATGGATTGTTTCTCATGTGTTTCTATATAAGGTTCTTTCAAGTAGATTCGTATGATATGATGTTGAATGGGTATGTATTTACATGTATTTGACATGATGCATGTATATGATTTTCTATTTTTAAAACATCCAATTGTCATATTTATGGATCAATAATATGAAATTATTTTATGGAAACCAAAGGATGAAAAAGGTAAAATTCATTATAAATTTTTTGTATTTATAAAAACACATTCATAAAATATTATGATTTAAAATCTAGAATTATTAAAGTTATAATATTATAACTTTCCCAGAAATTATGGTGGTATACTATTTAGATTTGGCTCACACCCTACTTGTGCCTTTGTAAATTTGTAGATGTGATTTTGAAAAATACTAGTTTTGGGAAGAGAAAATATTATTTATGATGGATTCTATTATTGTAGTATATTTCTATATGGGGTGGTTTAGAGGAGACTGTTGGTCACATTGGGAGTTGAATTACTTTCTAGTTTAGCCTATATTGGATTTTATTAAATGTCTTTTGTGGTATATCATATTTTTGTTCATTTTAATCTAGTTTCATGACTTTTTTTCTTATATTCAAGACTGGATGTTGTTATCCTATTTTACCAATATCTTGTGGTGGTCCAGTTTTGGGGGCTTGTCTTGTTGACCTAGTTTGGTTCGTTATAATTTGGCATCATAAGAATGCCCAACATGAAGTGTGTTTGTACTACCTATGTTTGGATTTCTTTGATAGGTATACAAGACTTTGGACCATCATAATTCAGTGTGTTTTGTGGAAATGGGGCCCTACCATCTCACTTCAATGACTAAAACTAAGAAAACATTGTTGATTAGGGACTTTTACGATCTTTGAGACGTTGAGTTTTTGGTCATTTTAATGAAATATATTGGAAATTTATTTCAATTGACATATTCATTTTTTAAATAAGGGAATTTATTTTTAGTCTTGTGTATTATTTAAATAAGTAATGCTTAAATGTTTTTTTAATAATACTATAATTTGGTCCTATGATTTTAGAAATTACTCATTCTTAATTGGTTTTTAATTTTTTTACGTTGGCTCTAAGAGGAGATGTTAAATATCAATGTAAAGAAGCTTTGAGGCCTATTCTGTAGGCAAATAATCTAGTGAACCCTATATTGGTATAATAATTTATTCAAACTATTTAGACTCTAGGTCAAGCCATTGTCGGGATCCCAGGATGGGTAGTGCATCATGGATCAGAATTTACTACGAAGAATCCATCCTTCGTTGATAATGAAAAAGGACACCAGGAATTCGAGGAGTTGATTGATTGGGTAGAGAGAATCTTCAACTCCATGAAGACATATGAAGACTCTATTGTAGTTTTTAACATGTATATTCTCGATGTATTGAGAATATAATGATGGGACATTATTATGTATGTTATCTTCCATGAGGATATTACTTGAGATACTTAGAAGAAAATATTTAACCAAAAGTTTTATGATGATTCATTTCATTCGGTGCAGACCCATGAGTTTTCGACCAGCGTGTATGGGAATTGTATCATTCATGATTATTATACCCATTTTTCTGAGATAGTGATCTGGAACCTGATATTTTCACAAATGTTTACCTGAAGGATTGACGTTTTGAGTTAGGAATGATGCATGATATTTTTTAAATGTTGATACTCTTATTCCTTACAACCATTGTAGAGGTATTTAACAAAGAATACTATGTTGAGGCTGACGTAGATGTGAATAAATTTTTTTTTGGAGTTATAGTTGGTTGATAGGTTATCCAGGTTGTACCTTTTATCCAGAAAAGTATATAAAAAAGTGGTCAGTTTTCCTTAGGACTAGTCTAAGGGGTAATGACAGAGAAATTGTAGTTTTTCTAATAATGTTGTGGAACGTGAGTTCAATAAAATTCTCACTAAGTAGAGGCTCATAATAATTTTAATATTTTAACATTATTTGACCATCCTCCACCAAATATAAATTTTTATTAAAAACCCACTTTGAGGAAAAGTGGTAAAATATCATACGAAATCAAAACCCAATACGTGCTAAAGGATCTCATGAAGTTATTAAAAACCAGATTAAGGTGATTTGAATCAGCCACTCTATATAATTCCCCATGAAAAGTGATAACCTGTGTGTTTTGATCCTCCTTGAGAAGTTCTTCAAGATGATAGATCATCATGTCCATTGTCAGAATGAATTCTTCTAGAGATATTTTTACTTGATTCAAACCCTGAACAATTATTCGATCTTGCTTGTTGATCCACGCTTCCGGCTCCTCGGTGGCCTCAACTTTGAACCTTCTTTCATAAATTCTTGAAATTTCCTGAATTGAGGAATTGGGCCACATGTATTTCTCAATCATTTCACCCATGGAGTGAAATATGAGTTTCAGACACTCCACTACCTCTTTTTATCTTACCTTAGGCTCTTTACATAGATCACCACTATCCCTGTCTTGTAGAAAATTTCTATCCTTTCTTCCACCTTTCTTGGTCGACCTATTTTCCATTGGGTTTGGCAAGTAAGAATGGTCTTTACCTCCCTTTGGTTTTTCCCCTGTACCAAAATGCATTTCTCGGGGTCACGCTTTCGTTTTAGTCCCTTTATCCTTCTTGGGCTGTGAGGACCTTCCCATGGAAACGATTCCAGTTGTCTACTGAGATTTTCCTATATCTATCAGCACCTGAATTGTCCCCCTCATGTGACATTACATGATCTTGATCCACTGAACGATCAAAATGGTTACTAGGATGTGCTACTGCCTCAGCATACCAAGGCACCTTCTGTATTCCCAGTGGCTCATCCACCCTCCCCTCTTCAAGCCTCTCTTTGTCAGGGGGAGGCATTGCAGTATATAGCAGAGGTACCCCCTGCCTCGAATTCCCAAGATGTTCCACCTCCTCGTGGCTTCCATACCCTATTATCACAACATAATTATGATCCCCTTGGCTGAGTTTATGCATCTCCACTACAGTCCTTGTATCATCTGTCTGCTCAGAACCAGTGCATACTTTTTGTTCCTCATTTGCTTCTGGTTCCTTCAACGGTATACCCAGGTTCTATTTTATCCGATCAATCACATCATCCACCTTTGGATTTTCATCTAACCTCCTTCCCTTACTCTATATAGATTCCAAAGGATCCTTGATCCCTTGATTCTCCCTAATACAACACCAGTTCACAACATCCTCACCCTTCTCAGAAAGGGTTCCAACAGGGGAATCATAAACATAAACGGTTCCGCCCCCCCTTCTTCAGCCAGAAAGGCTTCTCCGACACCTGTAAATATCGTGTCCTATGGGGGAACAACCCTAGAAAAATGGAATCCAGAAGTTGTAGAATACCTTTGGAAGCCATCAGAGGTCTCTCTCCATTTCAATGAGAATGGACTCTAGAGGGCCTTTTGATAAATGAACTTCGACACAGATTCATGGCTCAACTGGGTGATAGACGACCTTGGTGCAGGAATATGAGAAAAGGTAGTGACCAACCAGAGTTCCTATCAATAGTAGGATAGTCAGGTTCTGAAATGATAGTGGATGACCAGGTAAGGATATCCATAGAGATGAGGTCGGAGGATCGCGCCTCATGTTAAAATTGAAAGTCCAACAGGATAGAGTGAACCTGACCCCCTTCATAGAACGCGGAGCAAAGTCCCAAACAAACAGAAGGCCATATTCATTAGAGAATCGAATTAGTAAATTCCTCACATCTAAATGACCTACTGTTAAACATTTCTTCAAATTCCAAAAGGAGAACACAAAATGATCAAACACATTGACCGACAGACTATTCCTCCCGAATCGGGCTACCAAAGTGAGGTCCCGTAACGCTGAGGCTTCTGTGAACTCCAGGGGGAAATATGAACTGAAGGAAATCCATTAGAAAGGGTTTGTACATTAGTTTTTATATCGATCGGAGAGAAATGGGTAAGGGATGATGGGTCTATGAAAGGGGAGAAGGGGGTAAATGAGGAGGAATCGAATGGGACAGAGAGGCATGATCCCCCATCCCCGGCTGAAGTAGTTCAAGGAGGGGAGGCGGCGGCGCGGCCATACCATACTCCTTGGTGGAAGGGTGTGAACGAGAGTGTGGTGTATAGATTCGTGAGGCTACATCCGGTTTGCAACATGATTTGACCATCTAAAATGATTTTTTTGAAAGTATATCTCAATGTAGTAGGATAGGATCCACTATCACCAAGGGTTATAATGACCATGAAGATGCTTCCAAGGGTTTTGTGTCTAATCTTCAGGAAAAAAAGATGTTAATGTGTCTAATACCGAATGAATATATGTAGTGTTGTATGCACAAGAGGAACTTGAAGTTGGACCATCTATGAATATAGGTATGATGTTTATCTCAATTTCAATGGTGAGATCATTGATTGACATGAGTCTTAATCATTATTTTATATCATCAATGTTAGTTTACATGTTGTAATTTCATTGGATATTGTGTCATTATATTTGGATCTTTCCACACCTTTTAGAAAGAGGTCCGAATAATGTTTCAAATGTCTGATGTGTTGGGTGATGATTTTCAAATTTGAAATGGAGTGGGACTTATTAGTACTATATCATGAAATATTTGACATGCATATTGGAATGAATATTATGATTAGCGTTTATGCCCAGATAAATTCTTATCATCGTCGAGTTCCGTTCTCATTTCATGATGGGGTCACTCAAATTATATATGGTGAGATAGACTTTATACCAGGAAGGGAAATGCATATTGTTCCATATGTTGGGGTAATATCACACTAGTATTCTTGATGAATTTGACACATTCATGGGTTCTCGACTTCCTCATGTTATATTTTAATACCCTTAGTCCTTTTTAAATTATTTTTATGAATTTCTTCCATAGATAGATGTAAAATTTATATTGAACTTCTCCCTATTACGACCCCCATTTCTAGACCATCTTACCATATGACACTTTCTGAGTTGGTGGAACTCAATTTACATATTGAGGACCTAGAAGACAACAGATTTATTAATCCGAGAATTTCACCATGGGATTCACCTCTACCTTATACTAAGAAGTTATACATGAATCATCGACTTTTATTTATTATCAAAAGTTTATTTGAGTGACCGTTATGAATAAATATACTTTTTCAAGGATAAATGAAATCTTTGATAATCATATAAGGGATTGTTGGTTTTAGATGATTGTACTATGGATAGGGTATCACCAATTGAGAGATTAAGAAGAGGATATACCTAATAAAAAATTTGGAGCCAATAATGTCATTTTAATTTTCGGGATAAGCCATTTTGTATCACTAATAATCAGTCAATTATTTTATATAATGAACCGTGTCTTTCATAGGATCATGGAATCATTTTTTGTCTTGATCATGTAAGATATTTGGATATACTATATATAAATAATCTCTTTTCAAACGCTAAATTAATATAACTTTTAAGGAATACAGAATCATTATACACACAGATTCCCAAATACCATAGTTGCTACAGTGCTTTTGCAGACATGGAAACATAAACATTGGTAAATATGCGAGGTACATCATCTCCCATTTGGATAATCTTGACTATAATCCTTTATAGAAACATCAAACATAGAACATATCATCACAAACTAGGGTAAAGGAAACATAAAATGAGTGATCTCAAATTCTTAGTAAGGGTAAACAAAGAAGACATATAAGAATAAACATGATAATAAGGGTATCAAAATGAAATCATGATATTTAAATATCATACACTACATATCAAAGATCATAATAAATATCATCGAATAAATATTTTCATCTCATAAGATTTGAATAATAATGAAATAGATTTCATAAGACATGAAATCATAACGTAGTAATGAAACATGGAATTTAGAAAAATAAATAATCATATATTGATTTTCAAAGTAGAGAAGTTATTTTTTCAATGACCATATTTATAGTATGTGTTCAATTCCCATATCATCATAGTTTTAATGGTTCACTACCATGTCCATAATTGTAGAATTAGGTTACACATTATACGGTCTTAATAGTCGTGGTTCACTATCATGAACTTGATAGTACTCAAGCATCACTACCAAGACAATCCTAGTTTATCTCAAGAGATATAAAACTTTACGCAATGAATTATATGAAGATATACGTCTCATATTCACACAATGATAGCATATATAAATTTTAAAACACATCATAAATAGACATATCATAAACCATGAAATTATATGGGTAACATAACCATGTAAATATATCAAAAAGTGTTGAAAAATTATAGGTTTCATAATTATTTCTTTAAAATAATAACTGGTTAATTAGTAATAGATTTCATATATATATATAAATATATCCCATGAAAAATAATTGTGTTCCATAAAGACTATCACATTATGTATAACCCATTAATAGAAGTAATATGAATGTACCCTTTATATTGGAATGAGTAACATCAATAGATGTCATATAATATAGAAAATAAATTTGAAATATATTTTAAAAACTATTTTGGTGGAAAATATCCTT
The DNA here is from genome assembly GCA_963277665.1 of Viscum album. Taxonomy (NCBI): domain Eukaryota; kingdom Viridiplantae; phylum Streptophyta; class Magnoliopsida; order Santalales; family Viscaceae; genus Viscum; species Viscum album. Next base: position 562,579,339 of record OY728153.1, on the reverse strand, counting down.
CCATGTTTGAAAAACAAATTTATACAAAAAACCATTTGAATACATTTTTCATTGAAAATTCCATGAATACATTTAAATAAGGAATGAAATAATTTTGAAACCAATTTTCCTCAAAAACATTTTACATAAGCATAAATATATTTTAAAACCAATTTTATATGAATATACATTGAAAACATATAAAATCAGAATGAAAATTATTTGGAAATATTTTTTGATGGAAACTTATAAATATACCTTAATTTTTTTTAAAATCCACATTTCTTAAAACCATATCATAAAAACATGATAAAATTTTGATTAAAAAACTTATTGGAAAATTTTATAATAATCATGAAAAAAAATTGAAAAGCATTTTAATTGAAAATATATGTTAAAATAATTTTATTAATTATTAACCATTTATAATTTCAATGGGACCTTCGACGAAATGGTATTGGGAAAATCTGTACATGTAGTACGATGTCCAATGATCATTCCTGTTGCATGATAAATAACATATAATTATTACCTTTTAAAAAGAATCAATAAGATTCCCTTGAATATATTGGTAAAAGAAAAAAATGTTAAAATTTTCTATTAATTATTATAGTATAATGGTATAATATTTTAGGAATCCCTTTTTAGAAAACATAGATGTCTGATTGATGAAAGGGTAATGTCAGTCATTCCTAGATACACTTTCTTAACTATATTATATACGAAATAGTAGAATATAGTAAAAATACAAGATTATATCATTAAATAATATAAGAGAAGGAAAATAATTAATATTCTTGAGATATGAAATATATGACATCATCATAGGAATCATAAAGATAAAAAACCTCGAAAAGCAATGATATTGTCTCGATAAAAAATTACCATATTGTAGCTTGGGTTCATACTCTTTATGTAATGAAAATAAATTAGATTAACAATTTAATATCTTTAAATGACATAGAATCTTGAAATTTCATAAAAAATGGAAATATATGCACCTAAAAAATGATTTTAGGTGCACAATAAAACCTGAGCCTCAAAGAAAAATTGAGAAAAGATATTTTACTAATTTCCTAACTTCTCAATGTTAGACCCCATGTAAGGAGGATCATAAAATGAAATTTAAATACCCATATATTGAATTATAAGATTCATATAATTCTATAATTATCAGTACTTACACAACAAAAATATAAAGAGTGGTGAAATAACATGAATCTCATAATAATTAAAAGTGAGACGAAATCCCCTTACCTTGTGTTTTGACTCTCTTCTTAATCATTAAACATTACTGTATAATAAATATAATTTTATTATCAATATTTTATAGAATAATATTATTACAAATAATACCATAGATGGTTGTATTATGTCATTATATTACCCGCTGGATAAGAATCCTATGACAAGGTTTCACATCGGGTAAAATTTTATTTGTTCTTCGCATGGGTATTAATTTTTTATATAATTTTTCTTAATACAGATGTTTTCATTCCAGAATGGATAAAATGATATAAATATAACGTATATAAATTATATTTATATTTTAATAATCTATTTCACAATGATGTACGAAATGGAATACACCATTCATAGAGACGGTAACCTATATGCATGCATGAACACTGTTTCCTTTTTTTATTATCGTATTGAATGAAATAAAGAAAATGATATAAATATATATATATATATATATGAACGTATGTGGTTATCATTATTATAGAATAATTAATATATCATATATATCATATAATTTCACTATACACATCCTTAATTCATTCCATGTGTTGTTGAAACAAATCATAACGCTTTGAGGGGCTACAGTCCACAGTTCCTCAATCGAGATTATCATATTAACACAAAATGGAATGTAAAGAAAAGTATATTGATAAGAATTATTGAATCATAATGAAATTATAAATATTATTTATAATATATACTAATATAGGTTCCATCATAATTTCCACTGTCATTGGTTGTATATGAGAAATGGGAAATCATCATTTAGAGAGGTAGTAGTTCACCATACACAGAAACACTTTGTTTGATATCCATTAGATGGAGGTTTTTGTAAGTGGTGGATGAACTCCTTTCATAAAAAATAGTATAATTGTAATTATTGTGTTTTCATACAATATTTAAACATAGTGTGTTTATGGGGTGAAGAATGAAAATAATGGAAAGTATCTTGAAAGAAGTAATTACCTCTTAATCAAGTAACTCATTTTATTTACAACAAAATAATTAGTTGAAAAGTTTAATAAAAAAATGTATTCTTAAAGATATAAGGGGGTATTTTTTGGAATTATATTTGGGAATATATTGGGTTAACATTAAATTCCAGAGAGGTGTGAGAAATGGGTATAAGTGGTGGCCTTTTATAGTGGAGGAAGAGGACTCTCTTTGAATTTCTATAAACATGTTAGTTATGCACACATTCTTACATAAAAACTCCATCAAAAACCATAAAAAACTAAATAGTGGAGTGTTGATGGACGAAATATTAATATCCAATGGGTGTTGGACATTTTCCTAGGTAGTTTTGGTTCAAAAATGTATCATGTAGTACATTATTAACCCAGTTTTTCTCTAAACCAATGTAATTAATTTTAATAAGCTTCACTAATATTTTCATTCTTAAATATAGTTGACTATATTAAACACCATAAATTTTAATGATTTAAAATATTTAATCCATTTTTCCAAATTCTAACCATATAAGTGGTGTAAATCATTTTAAAATTAATCTTTTTGTCGGGATGACACTCAAGGTTTTTATTTTAAAACAGATCAAATATTTCTAAATTTTTATGTCCTATTTAAATGTTGAAATTTTATGAATGAAAAAATGGATTACTTGATAAAAATATTATCTAATTTAACATTTAAATAAAAATAAAATAAATTTAATCCTTATAAATACATTAAAATAAAAATTAGGTTTGAATTAAAATTTAGTGTTTTCACTGTACATCTAAAAATGATGTTTATTAGAAAAATTCCATAAAATCACCCTATGTTAATTGAAGAATTATAAATTAAAAAATGATTTCTATTATATCAAATTCAATTTCATAATGTATCTAAAATTTATTTTATATGATGAGTACTAAAAGTGTTTTATTTGATAAAATGATATTTTTATACATATAAGGACTTTAACGAAAATCATTTTTTTATTATGAGTAAATTATGAACAATAATTGAAATATAGTTAATACTATTAATATAACGATGTTTAATAAATAGGTTGTAATTATCATATTTAATTAATTAAAAAAATAAATTGATGTTTCATCATTACTTAGTGTTGCGTGTAACATACACCAAATCAATGTTGCGTGTATCATATACCAACTTAGTGTCACATGTATCTTATGAAAAGTTAGTGTTGTGTGTATTACAGGTCAGTTCTATGTGAAATGAATCTTTTATTTGGTTCATTTCACGATATAAATGAAAATGTAATTTATTTGAAAAAATGGTCCATAAAAACTCAGTGTGTTACATTCTACACCCATAAAATTAATTTATCAATTGACATTTATATTTGTAATCAATTGTTTCATACATTATATATTTATTCCATGAAACCCAAATCATGAAAATGGATACTAAAAAGTCCCTTAAAAAGATAAATTTGGGTGTATAATGATTACACAAAGTAATATATAATTGTGTTTCCACATATTAGAATGTGGTTTGGATGAGGGGATTTGACTTTGAGGAAAAGGGTAAATATATATAGGGAGTGACTGAGGTCATCAATAAAAAACACATGAATGATCAAAAGAATGTTCTATGCCTTAATGTAAATTTTCTGTGATAAATTAAATATCCATTAGCTAAATGAAAATTTACGTATTTGGATAACAATTTTTTTGATCACTTTTAGAACACTAATAAACTGGGATAAATATCTAAAAAAATTTTCATTCTTTGGTTGTCCATTAAAAAATTTATAAATCACCCATTACAATATGAAATGAATTTCTAAAAATTATCTTTAATTAATAAAGCAATAAAATACACTTTCAATATATCTTATGTCTTGTAATAGAATTAAATGTCTAACTATTTGTCTCTAAAAAAATTCAACATGAATTAATCTATTAAAATAATACTAAAAATACACATATGAATTATTTATTAAAAAAATTATTATATATTCTCCATGACATCACATAGGCCAGTGGTAGGCATGAAACCCTTATCATCCTTTGGTCATGTGTTCAAGACCCACCGCTTGGCCGAACATTATTGTTTGTCACCTGATAAACATGATTCCCAATTTTTTAAACCACATTAATATAATATATAATATGGACATACTTAAATAATTTTAATCACTTATTATTCTTTAACCAATCTTTTTAAAAAAACATGGTTCAAAAATACTTACTCCGAATTTTATCTTAATATTTTCATGAATGGTTTACCATATATCCATTCGAAAATATGAACATCCCAAAAGTTTAGAAAGATAGTTATGAAATCAGATTAAAAATTATTACACTGAATAAAAAGACATAGCTATTGGTTGTTATATTTTAGGCATGTGAATACCTTCATCATATATTCTAATGAAACTTGGTGATGACCTAAATTATTGTATGTGTTTTTTGAAAATATGAGTTCTTCCTTATTCCAATGTGTATTAGATTTTCATTTTAAATCCAAAAATATTTTAAACATCATTATTGGTTTCATAAATCACTAATAAATAAGATCTTACATAGTTCAATTGTAATAAATAATGTCCAATTTACTTATTAATATCTCTTGTATCTTTATCCATACACAATTATCTTATAAAAAACAATCTATTAAGGGTGAAATCCCTTTACAAAAAATATCATCATTTGATTAAATCACATCACCATTTTAACATAAACTTTTAAATACTTGAGAAAAAAACATAATTATAATAATACTTTTATATTTCATCATTCATATATTTTGAATCCAAAAAAATTAAAAAAATTACTATCTCATACATAAACAATTAACAATGATACCTAACACTATTAAATAATACCTCATTCCTTTCACATTTCATTCATAATCTTATCATCATCACAATGTAACCATTACTCACACAAACTTTATAATTCCCTTTAGGAACATTCCTCTTAGAACATTTGGTATCATAATGACCATTTTCTCAACACTTATCCTTAGATTCTGACTTAGGGAAACCAAAATTAAAATCCATTTCATTAACTGAACTATTCATTTTCCCCTTGCATTCACTTGATTTTAATCCTTCCTTTCTGTATTCAAAACAACTACTTTTCCACTATATAATTATCATATGTGATTATTTCAAAATTCTATACACAAAGTAAACAAAATCCACTTCCTTACATGGTCTCCAATACCCAAACTCTCAGTTAACTCCTTATTTATTTTACATGGTGAGTCCCAGAGATGGTTAAGGTAAACATTTTTTATCATGTTTTTTGAAAACGATTTAGGAATTGTTAGGAAATATTTCATTCTGATTATCATCCCACTTGACTTATCATCAATAAATATTCCATCACATTCATCATTATTCTAGTTCCTTATTGCTCCCACCTGTGACTAAAATCAAAAGATTATTGTGATAAATACTTATCATAGTACAAAACCTCATAGTAATTAAACTAATTACTTATATAATGACTAATTCATGAAACAAACCACAATATATGAAAAAATAGGCTTATTATTTGTTATTTCTGGCCAACATATATCTAAATTCTTCATAATGGTTTATGATGACTTTGTGAATTCCCTCATCGTATCCACTAGGAGTGTCAAACAATGAGTGTAGAAAGGCCCATTATCGTATACCATATTAACCTAAGCCTATCCTAAAACATATATTCTGAGTAGTTATACATAGGTACATTTTTGCTAGAGCCACATCCACTTGAAGTATCCAGAAAGTGATGAATTTCATGGAAATCACTCACTATATTATTTTCTAAAATTCATGGACATTTTCCTAAAAATTAACTCATCTTTACATTTATCCATAGAGTCAAACCTAGAGATATACTTATAAATATACCAAGGGATAACACTAATGTTTTCCCATCCTTGTTTCCAAAGGATAACTATAACTTTTATTTGATAAAAACTATAGCGACCCTCACTTTTCAAACATTATCTTTACAGAACAATTTCAGAATACTTAAATATTATAAAAAAACAACACCAAAGATTGTATTCGGTATAGTGCCTTTGGAAACATGGAAACATAAACACTAGTACATATGTGAGCTAAATCATCTCCCATTAGGTTCTCCATGACTAGAACCCTCCACAGACATATCAAACATATTCATATTATCATTACCTGAGGGAAAGGAAACATAATATTAGTGAGATCAAATTCTAAAAAATGGTAAACAAGGGAGACATGTAAGCATAAACATGATCATAATATTATGATAATGTGATCATGAAAATATAAGAACATACCCATCATTTACAATATCATAATATAGGTGATGGAATAAATATTGGGTTTTCGTATGATGTAAATCATAATGAAATTGAGACCATAAACCATGAAAGTATATGTAGAGACTTGAATCTTGACGTAAATAGATATTACATTACTTTTGTGGAATAATTAATACATAACAAAAACAGGCACACAAGGACCGTAATAGTTTAGTGTCTGTGGAAAAATGGAACGTAATCTTCTAATCATGGTGAAATATCTTCAACATCTCCCATAAAGATCTTCCATTTTTTGTTTCCTTACCTAAAACCTTTATTTTAATCCTGGGGGAAAATAAAACATAAAAATGGTGAGATCAAATGCTCAATAAGGGTAAGCATGGATAAAATAAAACATACCACATACTTTTGAACTTAAAAACATGAACATAATGTTTAAACATCAAAATATTGAGCAACGACATAAAACATGGAAGTAAATAAGGCATAGATCATAATGGAACATAAATCATGATAAAATAGAATGGGAATAAAACATGTCATTGTGGCATCCATTAATCACATGTAATGATTTCCATAGTATCCAAGTCATTGCTGCCAAGACCATCTCAGTGGACAAAGTCCCTTTCTGAATCAAGTTCACTCCTCATTCCAATCCTGTAATACTGAACCGGATTAACTTACCATTCCAGCCATGTCTATCTCATGAGATATAAATATTAACCCAATGCATTGGAGGGATATATATTGGTCCCACCCATCTCATTATGAAACCATTCTTACTTGTTCCACAAAATAAACTTAAAACATTCATCATAACCCAAAGAATAAAATGGGTTTCATAAACATCATCCCATCATCTCATAATCCATATAAAACAAATGGAAATTTCATCATAAGAAGAGTGAAACCATGTAAATCATAGATACATTATACTTAAAACATAAACATTCTAAATAATGTCACCTTAGATGGAAAATAGTTTTGATAAAACACTTGAAATGAATTCTTGAGGAAAATATCCTTTCTTATTCAAAATCATTTTCTTTTCACAAAATTCCATGAAATTTTAAAGGAAAAGTATTTTGTTGAAAATAATCTTGATATCTATTAGAGGAAGCTTCATGAAAATAATGCTTTATAAAACTGTGAAAATCCTTTCATGCCGTATAAAAAAACATTCTCCCTATACTTTTCTCAGAAAAGTCAAAAAGTATCTCGTAACATAAACAAAAGAATGATTCCTTACATACCATGTAGTAAAATTCAATATGGGTAAAAATTACATTTAACATAGATAAAAACAATTTTATAAATCAAGGACATGGGTGATAAAAATAACCCCAGTAAATTGTTACGTATAAGCAATCTAGAATAAAAATGAGATTTGCACAATTATTCCATACCTTAGGTCTGATATGCTTCGTATGGATCTGAACCTCCTGTATAATGATTTAAATAACGTCATTGATTTATTCATAATAATATTCATCATATATATTTCACTTATGACTTTATATTAACCGTTCTTTTGTAAATTCCATGTTAAAGCAGTGTTTTGGGTAAAATCATTTCATTTATTGTATGTGTTTCGACATGCCATTCTTGATATTATTACTTATATACTGATTTAAATATTTCCAAAGTGTAAAACATGATTTATATATAATATATATTCATCATATTCATATATATTATAGATCTATAAAAAGAAAGGAAATACACCGTTCATGGAGACGGTTGGCCGTACGTATGCATGAACGCTGTTTTCGTTTCCTTATTGAATTGAATGAAATTAAATAAATGAAATACATATATATATATATATATTAAGTATAATTATTATGTCATATATTTCATTTTTATTCATTATATATACTTTATAATCAGTATGGAATGGTTAATCATGGAAAATGAATCTCATTGCGTTTGTGGAGACGGTAGTCCGTACGTATGCGCGAGCGAAGATATCATTCCCATGATTGTGTAATTGTATTAAAGTGTATGTATAATATTACAGAATCAATATCACTTTAAAATAATCATATATATTCATTACTTTCACAATTATACCCATCCATTTAAGGTGGTGGTGGAAAATAGATTACACCACGGCGTGGAGACGGAATTCCGTACGTACGTACGCGCGATGATTTCGTTTTCCGTAGGATGAATAGATTTTGAAATATGGTTGTTTCATAATTATAATAACATATCAGTATATGAGTGATACTTATGTTATTACTTGATAATGAAACAACTAAAGATGAATAAGTGGAAGAAGAAATAAAGTTGACAGAATCGGTAACGGACATTACCTCTTCTTTGAAGCGCCTCTTTGAGACCTCCTATTAGGACACTAAAATTGGTCTTTGAAGAAGACCAGGACTACTAGGATGCTTCTAGGGAAGTGGAGAAGATAATTTGGTAGGGGTTTTCTGAACATGAATGCTCAAAGTGGTGTGAGGAAGTGTGGGAGGAGGTGCCCTTTTATAAGGGAGAAGAGGGGCACCTTTGGAAAAACTAAAAATATTATTTTATTATAAAGTCATATGTGGTTTTTAATAGCACAGAATTGATTTATTTCGAAGAAAAGGTAGGGATGGGTCGAAATCGTCTCATCCAATAGAATTTAGACAAGTTTAGGTTTCTATTTTAACCTTATCATTTATATTTAACTTTAAGTTAAATAATTTTTATTTTACAATGTCTTCTTGTTTTCTTACAATATATGGTTAATAAACATACTATAACAAGACAAACGAACCCCAAGTTGATTATTATTAATATATATAACTTTATCTAAGTCATTTGGCCGAGCCTTAGATATTTAGGAAGAAAATAAAAATTAATAATATAATATTTGTTTTAAAAACAATTTTATGTCAATTTTGACACTATTTGGTAATTGATTTTTATGAAAATCATAACAGAATAGTTTGTTCGAAAAAGTTAATTAAATCAATACAATCATGTCATATAAACCTAGAAAATTAGTGGAATGCATAAAATGACTCAAATTACATTTATTTGGGTATTTATAACATCAATTATGTCAATATTTCATTAATAGGATAATTACTGCATCATCTTTTTGTCATAAATAAATTAAATTATTTAATGTCTAAAAATTATAAATAAAATACCATTATGTACGAAATATTTTTATATTTCTAATGAAGATTTATAGTTGAATTTATCTTATGTATAACCCTATATAAAAATTCAATTTGTTATTAAACATTGATTTTAACTATTTTCACCCTTCATTAAATAAATTAATAATAAATGTCCTAATCTAATCCAAATGAGCCCAAATGGTCATATTTTATTAATAAGGTTGTTTTTGGTCGAATTACACATATAAAATATAATTAGGAAATTTTTTAGGGTAATAATAATATCATTTTTACCCTAAATCACCCTATTTACTTTTAACCGTGGTAAAAAAAGTAAAAAGTTACTATTCACAAAATAATATTTTCATCTCATTGAACCACAATTTAGTCATTGATATTAACCGTGTCTCTCGGATTTTTTAAATTCAATTCACAGAAGTGGTATAATATCATTTAAATGAAAAGGCCAGTTTTTTTAGCTACCACTAAGTGGTTTCACTATTCATCAAAAATTGAAGTTTTTCAGAAAAATACCAAACATTCAGCCTAAGAATTATTTGATATTCCGAATTCAAAATTGATGTCTATTTTTCCAAATTTAATACATCGAAGTGGCATTAATTAATTTTAAAATTAATTCCCATTATCAAAACAAATAGTGTGTTTTTAAGAAACAATAACTATCAAAAGATTGAAACTTGTTTATATCCAATTTCAAAGTGAAATTAATCCCAATGAACAACATTGGATTAAATGGTAAAAATGTATTCAAATTACACTTTAAAACCAATTAAAAAGACAATCTAACCATATAAATAACTGTGATGAAAAATGTTGTTTTTAATTAAAATATAACATGTTTTTACTATTCATTAAAATATTAAAGTTATCAGAATAATATGAAAAATTTATTCAAAGTAAATTTTTATATCCTGATTCCAAAGAAGAATTTTATTTTTTCAAATTGAACTTATAGACATGTCAAAAACAATATTTAAAGTGGGTGCGCCATCAAAGGGCGGCAAAACTACATTTTTTGAAAAATACTTATTTTACACGAAAAATTGATTTTGTTCTCATAACATGTTCTAGAAAATGTGTAAGATGAATATTAATGTTATAAAATTCAAAATTTAGTTGATATTGTTCATAATGGCTAGTTCGTAATAATATTATATATATCGTTTTTTAGTGAAACCTGGTATTGCGTACAACACACGCTATCGAGGAAGGTCGCGATTGCATGTAATGCAAGCCAAGTCTAGGATGCATGCTGTGCAAGAATTCTCTGTTGTTTCGTATAATAGAATCCATCCATATTTAATTTATACTTTGAATATATATATATATACACTTAATGTTGTGTATAAAAACTACTATTGAAATTGTGTGTAACATGATCCAAGAATAGTGTTGCGTATACTGCAAGCTAATACGGTGTTGCGTATAGCGCATGGTAATCTTGTTTTAGCTTACAACACAGGACATCAATGAAATTAAAATAATATTTTTCATATAATCTCGGGGTGTTACATTCTACCCCCCTTAAATTTAATTTCTCCTTTGAAATTCGTCGGGGTTATAAATCCTTTACTATTTATAGAAACCCACATCGTAAAAAGGAATAATAAAACTTAATTTTAAAAACTAAAGTATGAAATGTAATGATTACCCAAAGTAACTCATCACAGGGTTTCCATATAAGATAACATAGGTGAAAATATGGATATAGAAGAAAAATCTAACCATCATGTTCTGATAGAGGGTGGTAGAGAACATGGCTATGAAAAAGCCATCAATCACAAAGCCATATATTTGTGATGATCTAAGGTACCATCTGATTCATCAGATATAAGGGAACTAGGACAAAATTTTTGGTTTTCAAGATCATTTCCCTAAAGTTGATGAAATTGGAATTAGAAGAAATACTTTGGTGATTTTGGTACAGTCTCACCGTTGGTCGTTCTTTGGACAATTTCCACTTCATTTTTAAAGAAATGAAGTTTAATTTTTCATTCGTGAAGTGTTAGAAGATCATGTGATAGAATGATGGGTCATTCCATCTGTCTCAAACAAAAGGCTAGAAATGTTGTCAAAAATACATAAGTATATTTATTGTGAGATTAATCATATATGGATCCTAAAATGGACTTATACATTATATATCATACTACATAATATAATAATACTAGTTTCTACTAAATAGGGACTTACTGTAGGCTAGTGGTATGCGATAAAGGCTAGTCGCACTTCGGTTGTGGGTTCGATTCCCACAGCCTTGTCCGACGCGATGGGTTTTCACCCATCCTGTAGGTTTTCCTTTTTCTAAAACTACATTACTATAACATCCCATCAATAATATCGAAAAAAGCTCTATCCTTAAACAATAATAACTAATGTCCAACATAATCCATTTAAATCTTTAGGATTATCTAAAATACATTGGTCCAACCTCATAGTATAATGAAAATGATTACTTGAAATGTCACGTAACAATCATGTGAATGCCATAATTTATCCCCCATATATCATAAGTTATATCTTGTTGGTTAAATTACAAACATGTGAATACCTTAATCATGTATTCTCTTGAAGAATGAATACCCATTGAACCATAGTGAAAACATGAATGTCATTAAATTTTAACACTTTCCACATTCCAAAATCCCAAAAATTCTATATACACATACCATAATATCACTTAGTCCTTATATCAGTCGTGAGCTCATGAATACTATCAAACATTTAATTTTCTCCTTATCATTTCATTATGTTGATATAATTTACTTTCCAAAAATATCTGAATAACCTTTCTTGGTCATTGCTACCATTGATCATATACTTTCAAAACATAAGTAAAGACAACAGTGTAAAAATCCTTAGATTTCTCTTTATTCCATAGTACCATGAGATTACAACATTACACTTGATAAACATGTAATCATTACACTACCTTCTTAAACCATTGACCGAGCTTCAACAATTCTTTCATCTCACATATCATTTGTAGTCTCTTCATCATCCTCAACATAAATAATACCCATATGACCATACAGATTTTCTTCATCAGAATTTCCCTTAGGGAATTGGTTTGCATAATGACCGTACATTCCACATTTAAAACATTTAACCATTGTTGATGTCATAACAACACCATTATCCTCACCAATAGTGTTAACTGAACCGTTTCTTTTTCACTTACTGGATTTGTGTCTTTCATTTCCACAGCCAAAGAATATTCAAATTCCTTTGAAACATTCTCTTTGATGCCTCTCCCCACATGATTTACATAGGGGAAATTGAACTTTCTTTCCTCTATGATCATCATGAAACTCCATCATTCTCTTATTAGCCGAGTCAGGAAACTTTCCTAATTTTAGTTTATTGATCATATTATGAGATTGCTAATTCGGCATAATAATGATGTTTGGACTTCCAAATCCAATTTCATTTGGTTGCTCGTGAATAATATCATTCCATTGTCCATCATATCCTACATTATCGTGAATCATCTTGTTTCCATCCATTTTCTAAATCTCAAAAAGAATAGTTTTAGAGACAAAAATCATAATCAAGGGGGAGTAACTTCAATATCTAACATTTTAGGATTAATCTAATATCGTTACCATAATTCTAGGTCTATAACCTATACTTATACTTATCCTTAGGGACATCCCTAGACATACTTTAGAAATATCTCTAGGGATCTCACTAACGTTTTCGCATCATAGTTTACAAAGGTTAACTAAACCTTTCCTCTGATACCAATTGTAGGGACCAGATGATTTATGTATATAGATATTACATTACTTTTTTAAAATAGTTAATACATAACAAAAAATTACACACAAGGACTGTAATAGTTTAGTGTGTTTGGAAACATGGAACGTAATCTTCTAATCGTGGTGAAAGATCTTCAAGATCTCCCATAAAGATCTTCCACTTTTTGTTTCCTTACCTAAAACCTTTCTTTTAATCTTAGGGGAAAATAAAACATTAAAAGGGTGATCTCAAATGCTCAGTAAGGGTATGCATGGATAAAATAAAACATACCATATACATTTGAACTTAAAAACATGAACATAATGTTTAAACATCAAAATCTTGAGCAACGACATAAAACATGGAAGTACATAAGGCATAGATCATAATGGAACATAAATCAGGATAAAATAGAATGGGAATAAAACATGTAATTGTGGCATCCATTAAGCACATGTAATGATTTCCATAGTAGCCAAGGCATTGCTGCCAAGACCATCTTAGTGGACAAAGTCCCTTTCTGAATCAAGTTCACTCCTCGTTCCAGTCCTGTAATACTGAACCAGATTAACTTACCCTTCCATCCATGTCTATCTCATGAGATATAAATCTTTACCCAGTGCATTGGAGGGAGAAATAGGTCCCACCCATCTCATAATGAAATAATTCTTACTTGAGCCACAAAATAAACATAAAACATTCATTATAACCCAAAGAATAAAATGGGTTTCATAAAAATCATCCCATCATATCATAATCCATATAAAACAAAAGGAAATTTCATCATAAGAAATGTGAAACCATTTAAATCATAGAGACATTATACTTAAAACATAAACATTCTGAATAATGTCACCATAGATGGAAAATTGTTTTGATAAAACACTTGAAATGAATTCTTGAGGAAAATATCCTTTATTCTTCAAAATCATTTTCTTTTCACAAAATTACATGAAGTTTTAAAAGAAAAGGATTTTGTTGAAAATAATCATGAAATCTTTTAGAGGAATATTCATGAAAATAAGGCTTTATAAAACCGTGAAAATCCTTTCATGCCGTATAAAAAAACATTATCTTCGTACTTTTGTCGGAAAAGACAAAAAGTACCTCGTAACGTAATCAAAAGAAAGATTCCTTACATACCATGTAGTAAAAGTCAAAATGGGTAAAAAGGAAATTTAACATAAATAAAAACACTTTTATAAAGCATGGACATGGATGATAACAATAACCCTAGTAAATAGTTACGTATAAGCAATCTCAGATAAAAATGAGATTTGTAAAATTATCCCTTACCATAGGCCCGATATACTTCGTATGGATACGAACCTCCTATATAATAATTTAAATAATGTCATTGACTTATTACATAATCATATTCATCATATATTTTTCCCTTTATGAATTTATATTACCAGTTCTTTTGTAAATTCCATGTTAAAGCAGCGTTTTGGGTAAAATCATTTCATTTATCGTATGTGTTTCGACTTGTCGTTCTTTATATTATTACTTATATCCTGATTTACATAATTCCAAAGTGTAAAACATTATTTATATATAATATATACTCATGATATACATATATACTATAGATCTATAAAAATAAAGGAAATACACTGTTCATGGAGACGGTAGGCCGTACGTACGCATGAACGCTGTTTTCGTTTCCTTATTGAATTGAATGAAATTAAATAGATGAAATTCATATATATATATATAAATAAATTCAGTAGAATTATTATGTCATATATTTCATTATTATTCATTAAATCTACTTTATAATCATTCTTAAATGGTTAATCATGGAGAATGTATGTAATCACGTTCGTGGAGACGGTAGTCCGTACGTACACACGAGCGATGATATCATTACCATGATCATGGAATTGTATTAAAGTGTATGTATAATATTACAGAATCAATATCACTTTTCAATAATCATATATATTCATTACTTTCACCAATATACCAATCCAAGTAAGGTGGTGGTGGAAAATAGATTACACCACGGCGTGGAGACGGTATTTCGTACGTACGCACGCGCGGTGATTTCGTTTTCTGTAAGATGGATAGATGGTGAAATATGGTTGTTTCATACTTATAATAACATATCATTATATGTTTGATACTGATGTTATTACATAATAATGAAACAACTAAATAAGAAGATGTGGAAGAAGAAATAAAGTTGAAAGAATCGGTAACGGACATTACCTCTTCTTTGAAGTGCCTCATTGATACCTCCACCTAGGGCAGTAAAATTGGTCATTGAAGAAGACCAGTACCTATAGGATGTTTCTAGGGATTTGGAGAAGGGATTTTGTCAGTGGTTGGATGAGGTTGAATGCTCAAAGAGGTGTGAGGAACAGAGGGAGGAGGTGCCCTTTTATATGGGAGGAGAGGGGAACCTTTGGAAAAACTAAAAATATTATTTTATTATAATGTCATATTCGGTTTTTAATAGCTCCATATTGATTTATTTCGAAGCTAAGGTGGGGATTGGTCTAAATCCTCTCTTCCAATATAATTTAGACAAGTTTAGGTTTCTATTTTAACATTATCATTTAGATTTAACTTTAAGATAAATAATTTTTCTTTTACCATGTCTTCTTGTTTACTTACACTATAAGGTTAATAAAAATACTATAACAAGCCAATCGAACCCCAAGTTGTTTATTATTAATATATATAACCGTATATAAGTTATTTGGCCGAACTTTATATTTTTAGGAATAAAATAACAATTAATAATCTAATATTTGTTTTAAAAACTATTTTATGTCAATTTTGACACTATTTGGTAATTGATTTTTGTGAAAATCATTACAGAATGATTAGTTCGAAAAAAAGTTAATTAAATCAATAATAACATGTCATATTAACCAATAAAATTAGTCAAATTCATAAAATGCCTCAAATTACATTTATTTGGGTATTTATAACATCAATTATGTCAATATTTCATTAATAAGATAATTACTGCATCATATTTTTGTCATAAATAAATTAAATTATTCAACGTCTAAAAATTATAAATAAAATAAAATTATGTATTAAATCTTTATAGATTTATAATGAATATTTATAGTCGAATTTATCTTATGTATAACCCTATATTAAAAATGCATTAGTTATTAAACATTTATTTTAACTTTTTTCACCCATCTTTAAATAAATTAATAATAAATGTCCTAATCTAATCCAAGTGGGACTAAATGGTCATATTTTATTTCTAAGGTTTTTTTTTGTTGAATTACATTTATCCAATAGAATTAGGACATGTGTTAGGGTAATTATAATATCAATTTACCCATAATTACCCAATTTACTTTTAACCGTGGTAAAAAAATTAAAAAGTTACTATTCACCAAAAATTATTTTCATCTCATTGAACCACATTTTAGTCCTTGATAATAACTGTGTCTCTCGGATTTTCGAAATTCAATTCACAGAAGTGGTAAAATTTCATTTAAATGAAAAATTCAGTTTTTTTAACTACCACTAAGTGGTTTCACTATTCATCAAAAATTGATGTTTTTTAGAAAAATACCAAAAATTCAGCCTAAGAATTATCTGATATTATAAATTAAAAATTGATGTCTAATTTTCCAAATTCAAAACATAGAAGTGACATAAATTAATTTTAAAATTAATTTCCATTATGAAAACAAATATCGTGTTTTTAAGAAACAATAACAATCAAAAGATTGATACTTGTTGATATCAAATTTCAAAGTGAAGTTAATTCCAATCACCAACATTGGATTAAATGGTAAAAATATATTCTAATTACACTTTAAAAAAATTAAAAATATAATCTAACCATATAAATTATTGTTATGAAAAAATTTGTTTTTAATTAAAATATAGCGTGTTTTTACTATTCATTAAAATATGAAAGTTATCAAAATAATATGAAAATTTTTTCCAAAGTAAATTTTTATATCCTGATTCCAAATAAGAATTTTATTTTGTCAAATTGAACTTATATTCATGTCAAAAAAAAAGATTTAAAATGGGTACGCCATCAAAAGGAGGCAAAACTACATTTTTTGAAAAATACTTATTTAACTCGAAAAATTGATTTTGTTCTCATACCATGTTCTAGAAAATATGTATGTTGAATAATAATGTTATAAAATTCAAAATATTGTTGATACTATTCATAACAGCTAGTTAATAATAATATTATAACCATATATCATTGTTTAGTGAAAGTTGGTATTGCGTACAACACACGCTATCGAGGAAGGTCACGATTGCATGTAATGCAAGCCAAGTCATGGTTGTGTGTTGTGCAAGACTCCTCCATTGTTTCATATAATAGAATCCAACCATATTTCATTTATACTTTGAATATATATATATATATATATATACACTTAATGTTGCATAGAATAACTACTATTGAAATTGTGTGTAACATGATCCAAGAAATGTGTTGCGTATACTGCAAGCTAATACGGTGTTGCGTATAGCGCAGGCTAATATTTTTGTAGCTTACAATACAAGACATCAATGAAATTAATAGAATATTTTTCATAAAATCTCAGGGTGTTACAGTATAACACTATAATAAAACAAGAAATTGTGGAAAACACATAAGCATATAATGATTTCCAAAGTATCCAAGTAATGTATACCTAGACAATCATAGTAGTATTGGTCTAATCCCAATACCATCATAGAAGTCATGGATCACTCCAATGTTCGTCATAGTAGCAAAAACTCACTCATCATACTATATTAGTATTTATAGTTCACTCTTGTTTCCATAATTGTAGTCAAGGATCACTCCCAAGACCATATTAGTTTATCTCAGGAGATATAAAATAATACCCAATTCATTGGAGGGATATATAGGTCTCACCTTTCACATAATGAAATCATATATACATGTTCTAGAAGATCATAAATAGATATATCATCACCCATGAAATTAAATGAGTATCATAACCTTGTAAACATATCAGATCCTCTTGAAAATTTATTAGTTTCATAATAATTTGTTCAAATTGAAAACTCATGAAATTTTAAAGGATTCCACACATATAATCCAAGAAGTATAAAAGGGTTTCATAATAAACATTAAAATAATAATAACCCATTAATAAAAAGGAAATTAATGGTACCTTTTGATTTGAATTAGTAACATTAATAGATGTTATCTTAGATGGAAAATAATTTTGAAATATCTTCTAAAAACATTTCTTAAGGAATGTATCCTTTATTGTTTGAATAATGACATTTCATACAAAAATACATTTTCAAATATTTTTCTTAGGAAATACAATGAAAACATATAAATAAGTAATGATATAATTTTGAAATTATTTTTCCAAGAAATCATATTCATTAATATTAAAAGAATTTTAAAAATCATATTCATCAAAAAAATTGAAAACATATAAAGAGAGAATGAAAAAGGTTTGAAAAATGGTTTTTAAAAATTATAAATGAATATCAAAAACTATTTGAAAACTATTTTTCAGGAAAACATAAAAAAGTATCATGAAAAAATATTGAAATCCTTTTTCTATGAAAAACTATTTAAAAAAATCACAACAAGTAAACTTTTAAAAATTGAAAGGGAGCTTCAAATATATAATGGAGAGTAAATCTGTACATGTCATATGAGTTCAAAAGAACATTATTTATGAAAAGTAAAAAGGTTATAAATGATCATTTTTTGGAAAGAGAAAAAAATATCCATTAATATATTTCTAAAATAAAAATTTGATAAAAATAGATTGAAAGCATTTAGGATAATGGTATAATATACTTGGAATCCCTTTTTAGAAAAAATATATTTCCAATAATAGAATGGGTAATTTTGGGCCTTCATAAGAACAAATTATTAAATATTTTATTTACCAAAGGGTATAATAAGGAACCAATACATGTTTATATCATTAAATAATATAAGATAAGGAAACACATTAACATTCTTGAGAGATGGATTATATAATTTTATCAATGGAAGCATAAAAATAAAAAATTTAGAATAGCAATGAGAATATCTATTAAAATAATATAAATTGTCTCTTGGGTTTATACTCTCCATGTAAGAAATGAAAATTCCCTGAAGAATATAATATCATGAATAAAATAATATTAATGAAATTTCATGAAAATTTGAAATATAGTGAGCTTAAAAAAGAGTTTAGGAGAAAAAAAATATTCTCATCGAAGAAAATTGAGAATGAAAATTTTACCGATATGATCCCTTTTTAATGTTAAATACCATCAAAGAAGAATAATAAAATTGATAAGTGAATACCAATAAATTTAAGTTTTATATAAATTGAATTAAATCATTGTATTTACATACAACACATAAAAGGAATTAGTGGTGAACATGACATGTATCTCATGGAAATTAAAAGTGTGATGAAATACCCTTACCTAGTGTCTTGACTCTATTTGTACTCATACATGATTCTTATATAATAAATGTATGTTTAGTTTACATATGTTATTTAATAAACTTTTTATACATAATACCATATATGGGTTTATTATGAAATTATTTTTCCCATTTGTTTACAATCATATGTTAATGTTTCACTTCAGGTAAAATTCTCTTTGTTATTTGCATGTGTCTTTATTTATATATCATTAGTCCTTATACATATACAGTGATTCCATAATGTTGATAAGGATATAAATATCATTTCAATCCAGTATATTTAAATTCTAATAATCTATATCAATTTTATGTATCAAATGGAATGTGTCGTTAATGCATACGATAAGCTGTATATATTCAAGAACATTTTTTGGTTTTTTATTTTTCATATTCAATGAAAAAAAAAAGAAAATGAAATATATATATATTTTTTATTTATGTAGGTATATATATTAATATATCATTATTCTATTACCATTAATTTTTCCAATATAACAAATAATTTCATTATACACTTCCTTAATATATCCGATGTGATATGTGAACAAATAATATTTCCTTCAAGGGGTTATAGTCCACACTCCCTCAAAGAAGATTATCATGTTGACACCATATGGAATATAAATAGCAGTGTGTTGTAAAAAATATAACTTTAAATAAATAAAAAATATTATATATAAAATATATAAATTTTATTTCCATTATAATGGCCACCATGATTGGTGGTATATGTGAAATGAAGAATCATTATTTCTGGAGGTAGTAGTCCACCGTACACATAAATAGTATTTCAATATCCATTAAATAGAGGTGTTTGTATGTTTAGGTTGACATATTTTCATAAGAAAATCCTATTATATGTGTAATACTTTTTTTTTCACAATAATGAAATAATGCGATTGGAAGGGTGAATAATGAAAAAAAGTAAAAGAGCTTGAAAGAAGTCGATTCCTCTTAATTAGGTAAATCCTGTTGGTTAATGCCATAATACTTCACTAAGAATATTTATTCCCAATTGGGGATTCAAACTCTAAGGTATTATTTTTTTAATCTTAAATGTGTAGATATTGGAAAAAAATGAAATGGTGTTATAGGAGTGAGGAATGGGTAAACGTGGTGGCTATTTATAGGGATGGAAAATGTATCACTTGAAATTTCTAAAAACAATTTTTGTGTGCACATGATCATACCTAAATGATGTTATAAAAAAACTCAATAACGGATTATTTATGGGCTGAATATGGACTCTTAATGGGTTGTTTACATGTTTCTATGTCATGTTTTGTCTAAAATATATGTTTTAGTACTCTATTAACATAATTTCCATCTTAACTAGTGTAATTAATTGTAATCACCTTTACTTATATTTTTCTTTAAAACAAAATCTCAAAATATTTGACATAATAAATTATTATGATTAAAAACATGGAAACCATTTATCCAAATTCTATCCAAAAAGGTGATAGAAATAAATTTAAAATTAAACACACTGTCGAGATGACACTATAGGTTTTTATAATAAAAAGTATAAAATGTTTTCTAGATTTTTATAACCAATTTAAATGTGGATGTAGTTAAAATAACATAAATTTGAATAATATTTTAAAAAATATCTAATTAAACATTGAGAAAATATTTAAATAGTATTGATCCTTAAAAATAAATTTAATTAAATGATGTTTGAATTAAAATTCGGTATTTTTCAAAATTTATTTAAGAATTTCGTTTTACAAAAAAATCCCAAATATTGACCATAATATAATTTACAAATTCTATATTGAAAAGTTATGTTTATTTAATTTAATTATATTTCTAAATGTGTCAAAAAAAATTATTAGTAAGACATTACATGAAGTTTAATTGAGAAAAAAAATTATTCATAAAAAGAATTTACTAAAAATCATATAGTATATTATCAAAAAATTATAAACAATATTTGTAAATTATTTAATATAATTAATATAACTAATTTTAATTAATAGTTTATTATTATATTATTTAATTATTTATAATAATAAAATTATGATTCGTCAAATATCAATGTTTCGTGTATTGTATGGAAACTCAGTGTTGCGTATATTATACACCAACTCATTGTTGCACACATCATATTCCATCTCAGTATCACATGTATCATATTCCATGTTTGTGTTTCATGTAACGTATGCCAATTTGGTTTCATTTTAATGGAATCATTGATATACTACATTGAATGATATAAAATAAAATTTAATTTATTCGAAAAAATGGCACATAAAAACCTACTGTGTTACACACTGCAAGTTAAAGTGAGAGAATATAGACCCATTGGGTATCATTATTATAACCATGATAAAACATAATCAATATGGTGTGTTTTATATGTGTAAGTTTTTTATTAGAGAGGTTATTTTTATGGGGTATGTAATATCTAATAAGAGTACCTCTAAAGATATTGATGAGGTATAGGTAGTTATGTAGTAGGAGTAACCAGAATGTGTTTAATATATATAGCCTCCTAGTTTTGGCTAGTCAATATAGACAGTGTGTTAAATACTTCTCCATGAATTCTTATTCAATGACTAATTTAACCCATAAGGGTTAGAATATTTAATGGAATGAAAATTTTCATAGATCATTTGAGGAGATGAAGGTGACACTGAATTCAGCACCAGTTTTGATTAATCAAGAACCCTAGTTGGGTAATAATTATGTCTACAATTCTTCTTGTATGGGTTTGGGATGGGTCATGATGTTGGGAAACAATTTTTGGCTTACATATCTCACCAGTTATTACCTCACAATAGAAACTACCCTACCCAAGATACTGATATGATAACTATTATGCGTACACTCCAAACATTGTGTCACTATCTCTTTGGGGAGAATTTTAGTGTTTATTCTGATCATTAGATCTTGGAATAGATTTTTACTATTATGTATTCAAATTTGAGATAGATAATATGTGTATAGTATCTTCACATCTTTTATTTTTATAAATATTATAAACCTATGAATGTAAATGTGGTTCCTGATGTGGTGAGTATAAAGTTGTAGTCAAAATCTGTGCATGAATCAGTTGATAAGTGGTATTTGATGTGTTTTTGAGATGAAATTGGATGAACTAGAGGTTGGTGGATAGATTTTCTTGGATTTTATGAAATTTTACTCATCATTTTATGTGTATGTTTATATTGAGAAATTGATAGACATAAGGTATCAATGATTTAATGAAAGACTTTATAGTGGGGATACCTTAGGTGAGTTGTCTGAGTGTCCTAGTTGAGCTCTATGCATCAGTAGTAGGTTGGTTGTTCTAGTTTCCTTGAGACTTGAGTTGTTGTATATAGAAAATGATCTTGTTGGTCCTTGAACCATGGGGCTACCAAGACATATCACAACATGAGGTGTTAGTATTTGTGGAAAGGGATTAGATGTCTGATAGAGGATCTTTGATCTCAACACCTTACTTGTGTGAGAATTAACGTGCATAAACATATATCTAAAGGGTTATTACAACATTTTCCCATTCCATAATGTAAGTGGGAGGTGATTTCTGTTTGTTTTATTTTTGGTTTTATGCAAAATCCTTATGGTATAGATGCAATTACGGAGATCATTAACCAACTCTCATTATTAGTTCATTTCATGACTATTTTGAATTTGATGATGGTAGAGTAAATTGAGGAATTGTATTTCTAAGTGATTTTGAGACATCACAGGGTTCCCACTCCAATTATTTCTCATGGGGATCTAAACATAAAATCATGGTTTTGGAAAGGTTTTCTGGAGGAGATGGGGTCCCGGAATAAATGAAACAAAACATATCATCTGAAGATGTATTAACATATATAATGGGATATCCATGATAAAGAGGATATTACCAATTCCTATGTGCATTATTTTTTTTATTAGATTGTGAAAATAATTTTCATCCGGTCTATTTTTCCAATAAAAGTTGTTATCATGCATTGATACATATGTTTCTATTAGAGAATGTGTATGGGCGGCCATGTAGATATCCTTTTTACTAGTCAGAGTTATATGTGAGTTTTTTAGTTTGGTCGAGTGTTGTTTAAGAGATGATCGAGATCGTACTATATATCTTGAATCATTTGATCATTGTAAAAATTCATCATAAATACTATATGGACAATCAATGTCAGGCACTGGAGTTTGAGGTTTGTGATCTAGTCTTTCTCATATATTAACTTTGCATGGGGCATCATCATTTTGGTAAGTAGGGTATGATGGATTTTATGTCTGTGGGATACTATGAGTTCATTTGATGACTGGGTAGGGTGACCTATTTTTTCATGTTCCATATAGTTTTAAAACTATCCATGATGTTTTTCAAGATTCCTAGTTGAGGAGGTATGTACGAGATCCTTCCAATGTTATTAGATCAGAGGATGTTAATATTGATCCTAATATGACTTTGGTTGAGAAGCTCGTTAAGATTATGGATCAGCAGGATATGTTGATGTATAGTAAAATGATCCCCTGGTTTGGGTACTCTAGAATAGTAGACATGGTACCCAAGAGACGTGGGAGTGGGAGTCATTAATGAGGTAGCAATGAACATCTATTTTTGTAAATCTATGATCATGAGGGATTTATAGGGTTTGAAAGAATTTATGGTGTGGGGATTTTCATACCTCACTATCATTATATAATTCATGATTTATCCTTTTTGGGTTTTACTTTTTCATTGGTTGAGTAATGTAATGATGAAAATGGGATGATACCTAAAATTGTGAAGATATGGATTTGTTGAATTTTTTGCAAAAAACCTATAGATTTTTTTTTTAATGGGGAATAATATAATGTGTAAGGGGAATAAACTATGTCTAATGGCTGTAAGATATAACCTATGAATTGGAAACATAACCTGAGAATTTTACACATCATGTAAAGATTACACATTGTTTAATAAACAATATTCAGATTTTTTATAAAATGCAACTAGTTTTCTTGTTTTTGTGGGACTTTAGGATTACTCAACAAGTAAAAGGATTACACATCATGTAAATTCTTGAGGGATGGTTTTAAAAAATATTTCGAGATGAAATTATGATTTTATTCATTTAGGATTCCATTCTATCTAACTAGAGGCTCTTGCTATATGATTTTGGGTGACTCCCTCCCGCATGGATCACATTTCTCAATGATTGATCCCCATTGTGGTTGGATTTCTTCTCTTTAGATATGGAATCCTCTTAGTGGATTTTTGGAGTTTGATTCAGATACAGGTTACCATCGTATTTGAAATAATATTGTGTTTTTTATCCTTCCTTTTTTCTTGGCATGCCTGGCCCTACAAAAGGTTATTCTATTGGTTTACTATCCCCATTGTCTAAAGAATCTATGTGTCTATCATGTTGAGGTAGGTTTGTCTATAAAATGTATTAATTTATTGATTTTAATGTTTTTAAAAATAAATCCAATTGGTTTTTTTTTGTGTATTTTAAGTGATAAATGGTTTCAAATGATTTCATAGAAAATAAAATGTTTTCAAAAAGGTAAATTTTCATTGAAAAAGTTTTTTCTTGATTTGGGAATCACTGAAAATGGTCCTATTAGAGGGGTATATTTTTTCACTTTAGAAATTGTTTTAACCTCTTCGATATACATTAATAGTGATTAGGATAACTAACTCTAATATGAACTCCAACTCATATTATAGGATGTTTTGAGGTACTGTTGGTTATGTATTGACAGATTTAACAGTGGCTCTATTAGAAGGGGTTTAATCCCCCTCTAATGTTGATGTTAATTTTGATAAAATAATCAATTAGAGTCCATCAAAACCATCCCTAATATGTGTAATGAATTATAGGTGGCTTTCAAACTACTTTTAATTATATATTAAGGATAGTCTTAGGGGTATTTTCAACCACCCCAAATTTGACTCTATTTTTTAAACCATCTCATAAAAAATTCCATTTTCCAAGACACACATCCCCCCTCCGGTTCCCCAACCCACTTATACAGTTATAAGGGGTTATTTTTCAGTTTTGAATGGGTTTTAACACATTATCAAAACATTAGTGGTGGTTATGGATAACCGCCCCTAATCTGCATGCCTAATGTTATTAGAGGTGGTTTTGAGGAACCGTTGGTAAATGGATCAGAGCTTCTACGATGGTTGTATTATAGAGGACTTAAACCCCCTTTAATGTTAATTTTTATTCTTAAAAATTCATTAGTTTTAGTTTTTTAAAACCTCCCCTAATACATGTAAGGATTTAGATGTGGCTTCTAACCTCCTATAATTGATCCCTTTTGAGCTTGGCACAACCCCATCTCTCCCAAGTGATGAAGTTTCATCCAGTGGCCCCAATAAGTGTCAACGCACGCCCTTCACATTTTTCTGAAAAATTAGATTAGGTGGATTTGATCTGCAGCTTCTTCACTGAGCAGCTTTCTTTACAACCGTTATGGAGAATTGTTTTTTTATTCTATGTATATTAGTGTATTTATATATATTTGTATTTTTATAGAAATAAATATTATTGTAATGATATATTTAAATGAATTATTCTCCTTTATATAAATTATATGAATACACTGTTATTACGACATATATTTAAATACATATATGTGTAATAATATAAATATAAATGTATATGTATATATATTCTACTCACACTTCTACAAATTATGTATTTGAAAATATTTAAATCAAATTATTAATGTAATTATTTATAAATAAATTTATATCAAACACACTCACAAACAAATATATGTACTTATGTATTTATTTGTAAATACTTTATACTTATTTTTATACACACATATATTTATATATTACCCAAATATATCATGCATATCTATATATATATAATATACATACACAATTAAAAATATATTAATATATATATATATATCACATATTTATATTAATAAAATATAATATATATATATTGTGAAGACATTTATAAGTATGACTATATATTATATATATATATAATATTTATATTATGTATATACATTAAATATAATATAATATTTATATAAAGATAGAATTTTAGGAATATTTATACTTCTATACATATATTTACATTTATATTTATATAGGTATATCATGCATACACATATATATTTAATATATCAATCAGAATACTTATTTGTATATTAATGTAAATTTATTTCGTTGTAAATGTGTGTGTGTAAGATATTTTTATATTTAATAATAGAATATATGTAATATATAATTTATAATTATTTTTATATACTTACATTTATATTTTAACATATATTTGAATTTATTTAATATATTTATATAAGAATATTTATATAATTTGTTTCTATAAAATATTTATATAATAAAATTATATAATATATTTAAATTTTTATATTATACCTAATAAATATTATATGAAAGTCAATTTACACAAATATTTATAATCATTTATGTGTGTGTTTATTTATATATTTCTATTATATTTATAGTTATGATAAAAATAATTAATCATTTTTATATAATTATATGTGTCTGTGTGTTACCATAATTTTATAAGTTAATTATTATTAGACCTATTTTTTTAAATAATAAATAATTATATATTGGTTTTATAAATATCATATATTTTTTTATGAATTATATTATATTAAATACATTTATATTATATATTTATGTAAGTAATTATATTCATTTATATTATATCACATGTAGACATATTTATTTACACAAAATTAATTACATTCATATGATTGGAAAATATATAATACAATTAAATAAAAATATATATATATATACTAAGTTAATATATTATTAATATATTATTAATATAATGTACTATAATTTATATAATATATATAAATTTAAATATAATGAAATATTTATAATATAATATATATAGTATATTTATTATATATATATATTTACTAAAATATTATTCATATTTGAACACATAATATAATATATTTTCAATTATATGTAAACATAAAATAAAAATGCAGTTAATAATATATATATATATATATGTATATTTATATATATTTAAAATGAATTTAATAAAAGTATAGAATTTATAAAACCACATATAATTTTTTTTTATTTTTTAAATATATTTATAATTACATTAATATCATCTACAAAAATATTAATATATGTATATATTTTTATATGTATAAGTATTTATTTAATGTATATATATAATTTATCTGTTTAAATATTTTTATAATGTATTTAAATAAAATTGTGTATTGCGTTTTGTAATATATATATATATATATATACACACACACTCACAAGTGCACAATAACATATATATTAAAAAATTGGAATCTATATGAGATTAATTTTCAAAAAATAAATAAAAATTTAGATAGGGTTGAAATAAACTCTAATCAAATGGATTAGTTGTTGTTTATGAACCCCCTAAAATTTGTTGAATTAGAGGAGGTTCACAACCCCCTCTAATTTTTTAAATTTTTCGAGGTTCAAAACCCCACTAATATAAGGGATTAGTAGTGACTCATGAACCCCATATAATATCAAAATGAATATTTATATATATAGTGCCTCTAAATTCCAACAAAACAAATATCACAACTAGATATTAAATTCGCGTTGGTTTTGACATAAGCACCTCAGAAATAAAACAAAATATTAAAAAAATAATACTAAAAATGGGTGGGGGAGTGAACCCCCTCCAAATTTGATGATTAAAATGTTTTGTGAATAACCCCCTTTAAAATTAATTTATAGGGGTTTGGGCATATCCCCTATAAAGAAAAAACTAATCTAATGTTTTTTGTGATTGGGTTTTAAAAATCTGAAGTAGATTGTATTAGATTTGAATTTTTTTTATAAATCTTTTAGAATTTTTTTAATTAAATTAGAAAAAATTCACATTGGAAACATTGGTTTTTTAAGGAGAGAGACATGAGTATCCGTACTGTGTGTTTCATAATTAAGAGGTGTCATTTTCTTAAATCAACTTGCAAGACTCGATAACTATTGGATCCAATATATGATTGTTTAGGATTGTAAGTGTCTTGTATACATTGTCTCGTAGGCTAGATCCCAATTTGATGTGATTTTGTATTTTTCATTTACCATTTATGGTTAATAATTATATTATTATTTTTAAAAAAGATTTTTTCCCAAAGGTTGTTATATGAGGATAAATCACATATATTTGCAAGATATGCAGTTTCATGTACATGTCTTAACCTGCATTCTCTTTCATAGTTGGATATGATTTCATGATTTTATCATTTCTAATTTTCATATTTATGAATAAAAAATATGAATTTATTTTTAGAATATAAATAAGGAAAAAGGTATAATGATATATAAATGATTTGGAATTATAAAAATTACATGTAATACTATTTTGTTTTAAAATCTAAAATTCTTTCATTCTTGATATTAGACCTTTTTTAGAAACAAGTGTGGCAACTTATTGATATTTAGATCACATTCTACTTATTCATATGTGAATTTTAGATTTTTTTACATGATTTAGGTAAATTGAAGTGCATCTTGTAGTATGATGGGTTCTCTTGAAATTCTTTCGTTTGGTTTTAGTTGATCTGGAGGTGACTATTAATCATGCATGGACTTGTCTTATTTCTAATTTGGCATACTTTTTCTTGGATTGTATGCCTTTTTTAATATCTTATATGTTTCTACAATGTACTATAGTTATATTTCTTGTTTTAAATATATTTTGGACTATTTTTTCTTATCATATTTTATGCATATCATGTGTTTCTTCTGTTTGGGTGGCTTGTCTAGTTGTCCTAGGATAGTTGGAAGTAAGAATAATTTAATAATTTTATTTATTATTTTGAATATTAGATAGAAAAAAATTATATGTTAGTTATAAAAATATGGAGGTGTTGTATTTATGAAAAAAATATGCTTATAATTTATCACCTTACCCGATGTGTTTGGTTTCACGAATTATAACAAAAGGTGTGACATTCTGCCTTTTTATTACATAACTTTTCATTACATTTTACAAATAGAAGATATTTAAAGTCTAGTGTCTTGGAAATCAGGGACATAAAACATGAAAAAAAAACATATGAAATTCTTCTAATCCAATTGTAAGGATTCATAATATTTTCATCCTATGTTCAATTATTGCATCTCATATCTTGGAGACATACATCAAAGAAAAGGGTGAGCAGAAGGCCCAGTAAGGGTAAACAAGGAAACAATTTACTTGTTATATCAATAAGAACATGAATAAAAACATAAAGGCATGAGAAATGGATTCATAGGAATATCATAAAGAAGATAACATGAAAAATAACTAGAATATGTGGCTACAATATTTAATTTATACATTCATGACCATATCACCAAGGTCCATCCCCAAGGTGTCATAAAAATTACCAAGGTTATTCACCAAGGTATCGTGAAATTTGTCATCTCTAGAGATTAAATATTTACCCAATACATTGGAGTGCTATCAGAGTGCACCCTTAATATGTATTTACTTAAATGTGATCCAAATAGACCATAATAAATCATTTCATAAATGACCCATAGAGAATAAAATAAATGGGTTTCATTTCAAAATCATGACGTTCATTTAAAGAACTTAAAAATAAGATCATTATGTCATTTGTTGCCCATGGAAAGGGTGTTAGGGTTATATGTATGTCAATTACAGAATCAAATACATCAGATTTATATATTTATTAACACCCAAAGAAACTAAATAAGTCTGTGTGTTAATAGAAATAAGACAAAAGAATTTTGGGAGAGAAAGTGATAGAAATTTTGAGGCGAAATTTCTGCAGCATAACGGCTATATAATATAGTTTTAGAAAACATTAGAAAGAGAGGGTACAAGAGTAACCCACTAATAAATAACCTATAATACAGTATAAATATAGAAAAACTTGTAGATTATATCATGGTATGGAAATTTTAATGACATGCCACATGAAAAGGAAACATGAAAGAAAAGAGAAGACGTGATTCCTTTTATGAGAAATTTGGCAGCCGAACGACGTCACTTAAAAATTCAGAAAACAAATTCATGATAGAATAAAGGGTCTCTAATAATTTGGACACAAAATGGAATGTAATAAGAAAAAATAAGAACATACCATCAACATAAAGATATGGAAAATATAAGAAACAATGTAAAATAAGTCATGACTTAAAAGAGGAGGGTGAAAGAATCCCTTACTTGAAAAGTAACTTCGAATGCGTGAAGGTTGGAACCTTAGGAGGATTGAGGGAACCTTGGGAGAACTATTTGGGAGGTAAGTATACCACAACATTGTTGAGGAGGATTTTTGAATGAAAAGGATGAGAGAATGGCTTGTTATTTATAGATGAAGTGAGGGGACATAGCAATAATGGCGAAGGGACACCTCAACGGTGGTATTGGAAAATCTATGGGCTATACAATGGTTTCTCTTCATGGTATTGGACAAATTGGACAACTAATACCTTATCTTACTATTAATAAGTCGACTATAATGATGGCATAATTATTACCTCCTTAATGATGTCATTAAACACGTAAAACTCAAAACTTAAATTTTACTATTCACCAAAAATGCATTTTTTTCCAAAAAATTCCAAAAAATTACCTTATCCTAATATCGAAGCTCTGAAATCAAAAATGAACTCCATTTTATAATACTAATTTTTTAAATAATTTGTATTTAATTTTTAAATAAAAAAAACTATTAACTGGAAAAAACTAATACTTAACTATTAATTTATGAAACAGTTATTTACCTATTTTATTGAATCACATTACATAATCAAGGTGTCTAAATTATATTAATACTTTCATAAGTGAGGTTACTTATTCCTTTTGTTCACATTACTAATCATAATTGTAAAATCACTATTCACAAATTACTATTCACCAAAAATTAAAGTGGTCTTATTAGACTCCAAATTTCATACTGAACACATTTGCAGAAGACCATTTTTTGAAAATCATTACACATCATTAATTTTTTAAGATTTACATAAATATTTTAAAATATTTTTTTTTTCAAAATTCATGTATAAGATATATCCAATATTTATCCGGTCATCTGAAAAATCTCAAACTTCACCATTAGAAGAAATCAGAAATTTATTTATCTCAATGGATTACACAAAGTAGTTATGGTCTCCTAACTTAGCCCCTTATAATCCCAATATAGGACCTAAGTTTATGGTGTGCTATGGTGAGAGAATCTGAGGGTGGCTCAGCCAACATTGCACGAGTTGTGATTTCTATAAGCATGAACTTCTCTTGAAGATGATTCCATTCCAACTTCACACGATGAAGTTCAGCATGGGTTTGGTCTAGAGAAAATCCAAGTGGTGCTACCACCTTCCCCAGTTCCTTCAGATGGTCTTCAATCAGCCAGAGACTACTGGATGGGGCCATCGTATCTTCTTTCTATATTAATTCACCAAGGTCACTTGTTTTTATAGACAATAATCACAACATAGAGTTTATTTTCCAATGGTCATATTGACCAACAGTCATATAACAATTGAAACCCAACAATCTTTTTTTAATTATATTCATTTCATTAAATGAAATATTTTCGTTGAGTATAAAATCAAATAACACACAAAATTAGGAAACAAACATTTATCAAAATGTTCGGGTCATTACATTCTTCTCCCCTTAAGAAATTTCATCCCAGAAATTTTAACTCGTACCCTCAGAAGGGAAAAGGTGCGGGTACTTCTGCCTCATTGGATCCTCTAGTTCCCGTGTGGATTCTTTATATTTGTGGTTCCTATACAACACATTAATAAAGAGGGTAGTCTTGTTACATAGAACTTTGTCACTACGATCCAAGATCTCTACTAACTGCTCCTCATAAGAGACGTAATGTTCAAGTTGTGCCACCTATGGGTTCAATACCGTTGATGGGTCAGGTATGTACTTCCTCAAGAGGGATACGTCGAATACATCATGAAACTGGGCAAGAATTGGAGGAAGTGCAAGCCGATAGGTCACTACTCCCACACGACCATGGATTTCATAGGGGCCAATGTACCAAGGGCTGTGATTCCCTTTATTCCCAAACCTCATAACTCTCTTCCAAGGTGATATTAAATGAAAGACTGTATCACCAACATCAAACTACATGTCCCATCGGCGGTTGTTGGCATAGCTCTTTTGCCGACTCTATGCATCCTTAATGTTTTGTTGGATGGAATGGACATTTTCAGTCATCTCTTGGATAAGATCAGGCCCAATAAGTTTTATCTCACTAGCTTCATCTCAACAAGTAGGAGTTCTACATCAATTCCCATATAGAGCTTCATAGGGTACCATTTGAATGCTCGAGTAGAAGCTGTTGTTGTAAGAGAACTCAATTAAAGGGAGATGTTGATCCCATCCACCTTTATATTCTATTTAGCTTGTTCTTATCATGTCCTCGAGTGTTTGAATAGTAATTTCAGATTGGCCATCAGTTTGGGGGTTATATGATGTATTTAAATTAATTTAATTGTTCAGAGCATGTTGAAGACTTCTCCAGAATTTTGATATGAACCATGGATCACGATCAGATACGATAGAGAGTGGAACTCCATGCATCCTTACCACTTCATTCACATAAATCCTAGAAATTTGATCAAGATATAGAACTTCCCTAATAGAGAAAAAATGGGCAGTCTTGGTGAGATGGTCCACAATAACCCATATCACATTGTTTCTTTTCAAGTTCTCGGGAGACCAGAAATGAAGTCCATTGTTATGTTGTCCCACTTCCATGCTGGAATGGGTGGTGGTTGCGATGCCCCTTTAGGAAGTTCTCTCTCAACCTTAACATGCTGACATACTAGGCACCTTGACGTGTAGTTAGCAGTCTCCGTCTTCATATTATCCCATGGAAAATTATTACGAAGGTCCCTATACATTTTTGTGCTTCCAGGTTGTATAGAGAAAGTAGAGCTAAAAGATTCATCCATAAGCTCCTTATTTATTTCGAGAATAGATGGGACACATAGTATTGTACGAAATCTCAGTACATCTTCTTGATCAATATTGATCTCAAGAAACATTCCATCCTTTACAGCCTCAAACGTCTCTTGTTACAATGGATCTTCTTTATGAGAATTCCTGATCTTATCTAGTAATGATGGTTGAGAAATTATTTGTGTTAGGGTTGATGTTGTCCCTTCCCTTATAATACCCATGTCCAGCTTTACTAGGTCATTGATCAAATGAACCTTTTTAATCATCATCATAGAAAGGAAAATTGGGTCATTCCTACTTAATGCATCAGCATCATTGTTTTCTCTTATAGGGTGATAATTAATTGAAAAATCATAGTCATTATGAAGTTCCAACCTTCTCCTTTTTCTCATGTTCAATTCCTTTTGTGTGAAAATATATTTCAAACATTGATGGTCTGTGTATATATCAAATTTCTCCACATAACGATAGTTCATACATAACTTCAGAGTAAAAATGACCATAGCCAGATCCAGATCATGCGTAGGATAATTCTTCTCATGAATCTTTAACTGTCGAGATGCATAAGAAATGACCATTTCATTTTTCATGAGAACGCACCCAAGTACTTTCAGAGATGCATCACTAAAAACAATGAATCCTTCTCCACATGAGGGTAGAGTTAACACAGGTGTAGTGAACAATCTCTTCTTCAGATCTTGGAAACTTCCCTCACACACCTTTATCCAGATGAACTTGACCCCTTTTCGAGTTAACTTGGTTAATGGATTAGAAAGTCATGAAAAGTTCTTCACAAATCTCTTATAATATCCTGCTAATCCAACGAAATTTTGAATCTCAGTTATTATTGTTTGCTAAGGCCACTCCTCTACAACTTTTTTCTTTGAAGGAGAAACTGTGATTCCTTCGTTGGTTATAATGTTCCCCAAGAATGCAACTTGTTGTAACCAAAATTCACATTTACTATACTTCCCAAAAATCCTCTCCTTCCGTAGAGTTTGTAGAATAGCCTTTAGATGACCCTCATGCTCCGTGAGAATTTTGGAATATATCATAACATCATCAATAAAAACTACCAAAAAGTTATCAAGGTAGTCCTTAAAGACTCTGTTCATCAAATCCATAAAAATAGTAGCTTCATTAGTCAGTCCTAAGGGCATAACAACAAAATCATAATGCCCATATCTTGACCAGAAGGTTGTTTTTGGAATATCTTCTTTCTTCACCCTAAATTGATGATAACTAGAACGAACATCTATCTTAGAGAAGAATTGAGCCCCTTGAAGTTGGTCAAACAAGTCATAAATTCTTGTAAGAGGGTATTTTTTCTTCACTTTGATCCCATTCAGTTCTCTACAATCAATGCATAGCTGCATCAATCCATCCTTCTTCTTCACGAAGAGAACTGGTGCTCCCCAAGGAGACACACTCAGTCGGATAAACCCCTTATCCCAAAGATCATGGATTTGTTTATGTAATTACTCTAGATCCACATTTTCCATCATATACGAGGTCTTCGATATTAGATGAGATCCAGGTACGAGTTCCGTGGATAACTGTACCTCTCTTTGTAGGGGAGGTATCAGATGAGATCCATATACTTTCTATCCTTAAACTCTCACCACCTTTTTCTTATTCAATGATAAACTCCATATAGAAGGATATAGGAAGTTCTTCTAGACATAGATCATGTTGAGATATCTATCCGTGGAAGATAACTGTAGTTTTTCCATTCAAGAATACTAATATTTCCTTTCTTCTGTAATTGATCATAGAATTATACTTTGAGAGCCATTTCATCCCTAGTATAATGTCTAATTCCAACACGAGAATGACTAATAGATTTTCGATAAGATTTTTCTATCCAAATTAAATACTAGAGTTCTGAAACACTGAAGATTCTAGGATAATACCACCAGGAGTCTTGAGTGATAACTCTACTTTTAGAAAATTGGGGTTGAATCTAAATTATTTGCAGAATTAGAGGATATAAATGAATGTGTAGAACTAGAATCAAACAAATTATTTACTAGATGTGAGAGGAAAACAAGAGTACCTACTACCACATCATTTGGAGCATCAACTTCAGCTGTCATGATAGCAAAAGAACGACCCCAATCCCTTGGCCTTTGCTGAGGCTGATGGTGGTTCCCTTCCACTGCTCTCAGATTTGGGAAGTTATTGGAAAAGTACCCACGTTTTTCACACTTAAAGAACTGGAAATTAGTAGGGAATGCACCATCTTCCCTTTGTCATTTGTATTTGGAATCTGAGGTTTCACCTCACCACGACAATTCCTCACAATATGGCCATCTCCTCCAAAAGTGTATCATCTCCCACTCCCGATCAAGTAGTTCCCTGAATGATTATTCCCACATTTATTACACGTGGGATTTTGCAATTTCATTCCTCCTCTTCCCTAATCAAAAGTCATCCCTCATCTGGGCTCCAAGGATCTCTTCTTATCAAATGATTTATGAGACCATTGCGTCTCACCAAACTCTAGATCAACTTTCATCGCACTCTGAACAAACTTCTCACAGCTATCATAGTCTCAATTGGATATATTCTTCTGCAGGCGAGGTATCAAACCATCTAAGAATATATCCACCTTACCGTTTGGATCCATGAAATATCTAGAGGTACATCATGAAAGTTGGGTGATTTTCATCTCATAGCATCCAACAAATTCATTCTACTTCTGCTTCAGCTTGAGAAACTCTTTATCCATTCTTGTTTACATGGAACTATAGATATACATACTATAAAATATCCCTCTAAACTCTTTCCACTCCATAGCATCAACTTCAACTCTTTTCCATGTGTTTTTGATCAGTTCCCACCACTGATCAGCTTCCCCTTCTAAATGATAGACAGCCAGGGTGGAGTTCTCTTGCTCTGAACAACGTAGTACAGAAAAAATATTCTCAATGAATCTGATCCACTGCTCAGAAATCAATGCGTCAGTTGATCCACTGAAGGTTGGTAGTCGTTGGCACATAAAGGACTCAATAAAATGTTGTTCCCTTCGCAGTGAGATCGTTCTCTCACCTTGATTCAAGTTATTTCCCATAACATGAGGCAGTTGGTTCATCATTCTCATGAATTTTTCCATTCCATCTTCCATCAGAGCTCCATCATCACATGGTGCATTGCCGTCACCATTTTCACAGTTCCTCCTTTTTCCCGCCATTTTCTAAAATAATAAAACCTTAGTGATAAACCTATTTCATTTGCGAATCTTTTTACTAAAACATCATTCTTAGACAAATACATTTCTCTATAATTCCATGATAATGATCCATAAAAATCTTTTGATTAACCATAAAAATCCCCCAGGAGTGTCGTAACCAAGAGTGAAGCAAGGCCTGTTATCGTGCACTAGTTCCCATTTGAGTCTAGCTCAAAGTTGTGTTTTCAGGTTTTACCCCTATGTACATCTATGCTAGACCTGCCTCTACGAGCTCATATCCTGATAGGGATGTATTTGTTTGATAAACCACTTAATTATTACTAAAGAAAATAATAGAATGTTTTATTATATTTAATGTTTTCTAAAGGGTTCTTCCTAAAGTTTTCAAAGCCTAATTCCCATAAATAACTAAACTATCCTTTGATACAAACTGTGACATTCCACCTTTTTATTTAGATAACTTTTTCTTACATTTTACAAATAGAGGATCTTTAAAGTCTTATGTCTTGGAAATCAGGGACATAAAACATGAAAAAAATATAAAACATTCTTCTAATCCACTTGTAATACTTCATAATATTTTCATCCTACATTCAATTATTTAGTCTCATATCCTGGAGACATACATCAAAGTAAAGGGTGAGCAGAAGGCCCAGTATGGGTAACCAGGGAAACTGTTTACTTGTGATATCAATAAGAACTTGAATAAAAACATAAATACATGAGCAATGGATGCATAGGCATATCATAAAGAAGAGAAATTGAAACATAACATGAATATGTGGCTACAAAATTTCTGTCATACATTCATGAGCATATCACAAAGGTCCAACCCCAAGGTGTCACAAAAATTACCAAGGTTATTCACCAAGGTATCGTGAAACTTGTCATCTCTAGAGATTAAATCTTTACCCAATTCATGGGAGTGATATTAGGGTGAACCCTTAATATATCTTTACATAAATTTGATCCACATAGATCATAATAAAACATTTCATAAATAACCCATTGAGAATAAAATAAATGGGTTTCCATTTCAAAATCATGACGTTCTTTTAAATTACTTAAAAATAAGATCATTATGTAATTTGGAACCCATGTAAAGGGATTGAGGTTTATATGTATGTCAATTCCAGAATAAAATACATAATCTTTATATATTTATGATCACCCAAAGAAATCAAATAGTTCTGGGAATTCACATAAATAAGAAAAAATAATTTCTGGAGAGAAAGTGATAGAAATTTTGAGGCGAAATTTCTGCGGCATAATGGCTGTATAATATGGTTTTAGAAAACATTGGAAAGAGATGGTAATAGAGGAACCCACTCATAAATAACTTATATTAAAGTATAAATATATAACATCATGGAGATAAGAAATTGTATTGAAATTTTAATGACATACCACATGAAAAGGTAACAGGAATGAAAAGGGAAGATACGATTCATTTTACGATTAATTCGGCAGCCTAACGACATGACATTAAAATTCAGAAAAAAATTTGATGAGAAATGAAATGGTATCTCATCATTTGGACACATAATGGACAGTAATAATGTAACTTCTAGATCCTAGTTACCTAGAGTCGGTGAATTATTACATAATATTGGCATGATCACAAGGGATCAAATCCCAAAAGACCGATCTGTTTAGTAACTTTGGAAACACTTGATATATTCATAATTCTTACATTACATCATAAATTGAAAACTACAACAACATATTTTATTCTTATCTCCTCATACTATTCATGAATGTCATTCATAAAATACTTTTTCACAACCTAGGAAAAATAAAACATTAAAAGAGGTGAGCTCAAATGCTCAGTAAGGATAACAATATAGCATAAACTTTTTTAAATAAACATAAACATTTAAGGCAATGTATAAATAAAATGAAATCCTTTTAAACATGAACTTAAAAATAATATGGTAAAGATAAAATGAAATATTTTCATTTACCTTTTCTCATGGATATTCTACTAATCGAATAATCACATGAAATATCAATAACCACTTTCATAATAAGGGAATGCATAATTCCAGACTATCCTAACCACGTAGTCAAGGCCTTGTCCCAAGACTACAAATAAGATTTTTTCAAAGCCTTATTCTAAGACACTAGTTTGTCTCATGAGACCTACCGATGAATCGAGGAGCTATATCAGGCTCCACCCATCACTTACTAAGTCAAATGCATTCCTCATATGAAAAGGTTTAAACATAACATAAATTTTTGTTTTAAAACTAGCATAGGAAATGTCAATACTTTATCCATAAAACATGAATGGTACAAAAATAAAAAATCCACAGTCTAACATATCACAAAACCTTCAATAAAATACGAATGTTTTGTATAATAAAAAATCAACTTCAAATAAGCTTAAAATCTATCAAAGGATGTTGACATA
Organism: Viscum album; assembly: GCA_963277665.1. Taxonomy (NCBI): domain Eukaryota; kingdom Viridiplantae; phylum Streptophyta; class Magnoliopsida; order Santalales; family Viscaceae; genus Viscum; species Viscum album. Next base: position 562,540,104 of record OY728153.1, on the reverse strand, counting down.
GATGAAATCAAAACTATTTGACAGAAATATATCCTTTTTGAAATCATTTGAAAGTAACATAATTATAAAATAAAACCTTTATTTTTGAAAATAATCTTATAATATTGTAAGGAAATATTTGACAATTTTATAACGGCGGAAAATGGCTTCACCCACCGTATAAGTTGAAAGAAACATTCTTACCTCAAATTTGTTGAAAAGGTCAAAAAGTACCTTGTTTGGAAAATGACGGAAAGATTCCATTAAAAAATGTATAAGGTCAAATAATGGTATAAATTAATTCAACCCATTGTCTATTAAATAGTAATTTTTTTGAAATACATTTTTAAGAAACATTGATGTGGATGATAAAGAGATCCTAGTAGATAATTACGTATAAACAACCTTGGATAATGAATACATTGTGAAATAAACCCTTACCTTGTAAATTTACTTGGTCGAGGGTAGTTTAAACTCTTATAAAATGGTGAAATTATTGTAATTAATTTATAAAAAAAATCATATTCATTGATATGATATCATATTCGATCTTTTAACATTGTTTTTTTAATAATATCTTAGTATTATTGTTGTTTCAGGTGTTAACTGACTCATTTTCATTTGTAAGATTTTTAATGTAAGCTATGTTTGATATGGATAGGTTGTATATTATTCATATATATAATGATATCAAATCCATAAAAATTATTTTTAACTATGTAATGATAATTAGTCTTGAATGGATATGATGGGGAATGAATCTCATCGCGTTCGTGGAGACTGTATTCCGTACGTACGTACGAGCAACAATATCCTTTTTTTGATATTAAAATAATATATAATTGGATGGTATATCATATATACAGAATCATTATCATGTTATATTCATTATTTATATCAATTTAACATCCTTATTATACCCATCCAAATAATAAAGTTTTGAATCAAAATTACACCACGAGAGGAGACGGTAAGCTGTACATACACACATATGGTGACATGTCATTCAAAGTATGGATATAATATTGATTATGGTTCTACCATATTTATAATAACATCCTAGTCTATATAATATATTGTAGTTATTAATTTATAATGGAAATAACAAATAAAGTAGAAGTACAAGAAGAAAATAACTTGAAATAGGTTGTGAAATCACTACCTGTTCTTCGGGATCTTCTTTTTGATTTGATCAAAAGGGCTCTTTAGGATGGATTTCTGATCATACTAAGCCCTCAAGGATGAAGGTAGTATATCTAAGAGAGTATTTGGGTAGATTTTGGCTAAGCCAAATGTCTTTGAAGGTTTGAAACTGAGAGATGGGGGAGTGCCCTTTTATAATAGGGGTGAGGGGCACCTTAGGAAAAGTGTGAAATATTATTTTTTAATAAATTCATATTAGGTTTATAATGGGTCCAATGTGACTTATTTCAAGGATAAGGTAGGGATGGGTCTAAACCCACCCAACCAATAGGTTTTAGTTAGGTTTGGGTGATTATATTAACCTAATATTTAAGTTTTAACTCTTAGTTAAATTGTTTTACATTTACTATGTCCCTTTGTATTTTTATATTATATGGTTAATAAACTTACTATATACTTCCAAGACAACCCCAAGTGGTTCATTAATGATAAAAATATCATTATATATGTATCCTGGCCGAAAAATATATTTTTAGGAAAAGAATATCAATTAATAATATAATATTTGTTTTAAAAAATCTTTTTTGTCAATTTTGAAACTATTTGGAAAATTGATTTTTGTGAAAATAATAACAGAATGATTACATCAATAAAATTAAATTAAGTAAATCCTAACATGTAATATTAAACAATAAAATTATTTTAATTTATAAAGATTCTCAAATTATATTTATTTGGGTTTTTAAAATATCAATTATCTTAATATTTCATTAAAAAGGTAATTACTGCATCACCATTGTGTCATAATTAAATTAAATTATTTAATATATAAAAATTATAAATAAATTATTATTATTTATGAAATATTTTTAGATTTATAATGAATATTTATAATAGAATTTATCTTATGTATAACCCAATATTAAAAATGTTTTAGTTATTACACTTGGATTTTAACTCATTGAACTCTTCTTTGAATTAAATAATATTAAATGTCCTAATCTAATCCAAGTGGACGAAAGAGGTTAATATTTTATTAATAAGGATTTTTATGGTATAATTATACTTATACAATATAATTAGGACATGTGTCAGGGTAAAAATAATATCATTATTACATTTAATTACCCTATTTACTTTTAACCATGGTAAATAAAAGTAAAAAGTTACTGTTAAAAAAAACTATTTTCATCTCATTGAACCAAATTTTAATTACTGATATCAACCGTGTCTCTCAGATTTTTGAAATTCCACTCACATAAGCGGTAAAATTATGTTCTATGAAAATTTTTAAAGGCTCCTAGGATGTGGGTAAAAGATGGTAAAATGTTCAATAAAATATTATATATCTAAACATAATCTAAATTGGATCCAATGAATTAAATTGAACTTATATATGTATTATGTATCTATTTTTACCTAATATAAATTTAAATAAAATAAATTATTGTTTAAATAAAAATTCAGTTTTAACCAATAACATAGGGTTTTTCAATATTCATCAAAAATTGAATGTTTTCAGAAAAATACCAAAAATTCACCCTAGGATAATTTCGATATTCCAAATCAAAAAATGAAGTCCATTTTGAAAAATAAAATTTATAAACTTTAAAAATTTGGTTATTAATATTCATAATGGCTAATTTGATTTGTCGTGTTGTGTTAGAATCTCAAAGTTGCGTATAATGAAAGCTATTGAATTATTCAAAGGGAAGCTTACCATAGAAGCTTGGGGTGTTACATTCTCCCCTCCTTCAAATAATTGCTTCCTCACATTTTCTAGAATATTAATACAAAAAAAGACTCGGGAGGTTCTTCATCATAAGTTCCTCGAGTTCCCATGTTGCCTCTTTCATCTCATGATTTCTCCATAGAACTTTTACCAGACGAGTCGTCCTGTTTCTCAACACTTGTTCTCGTATATCAAGAATCCTGAAGGGCTCTTCGCAATAATACATAACGTGTTCCAGTTCTAATTCCTCATAGGTGATTACATGAGTTGGGTCAGGCATGTATTTTCTAAAAAATGATTTGTGGAACACATTGGGAACTTTGAAGAGACATGGCGGCATTTAAAAATAGTAAGCTATATCCCCAATTCGTTCTATAATTTTTGATGATTTGATGTACCTGGGACTCAATTTACCCTTCCTACCAAAACGTATAACTCCCTTCCATGGAGATACCTTCAGGAAAACATGATCACCGAACTGTAAATACAAATCATTCCTTTGATTATCGGCATAGCTCTTGTACCTACATTGAGCTGCTTTGATGTGGGTTTGGATTACCTTCACCTTTTACATCGTTTCCTCTAAATGTTCTGGGCCAACAAGTTTTCATTCACCAACATCATCCCAACTGGTTGGTGTGCGACAACTTTTTCCATATAATGTTTCACATGGTTCCATCTGATTATTTTAATGGAAGATATTGTTATAGGAAAATTATACCAGAGGTAAATATTGATTTCACATTCCCAGAAAGTCATGTGAGCAGGATCTCAACATGTCTTCTAAGGATTGAATAATTCATTTTGATTGTCCATCAGTTTGAGGGTGGTTGGTAGTGCTCAAACGAAGTTCAATATCTATGGCCTTCTAAATACTTTTCCAGAATCATGATGTGAAACAGGGATCATGATCAGAAACAATCGATAGGGGTACACCATGGAGTCTCACAACTTCATTAATATATAGTGTTGCTAGACATTCGAGTTGTAGATATTCTCTTATAGCAAGAAATATGATGACTTGGTAAGACGATCAACAATGACCCATATTGAATCAATCCTTCTAGGAGTCTTTGGTAGTCCCATGTAAAATTCCATCGTAATCTTATCCAATTTCCACTTAGGTATGGGAAGAGGTTGCATGACTTCTCCAGGCTATTGCCTTTTAGCTTTCACTTGTTGACAAACCATAAATCTTGACACAAAATCATCAATCTACCTCTTCATGTTGTCCCAAAAAAAATGTTACTTCAAATTTCTATACATCATCGTGCTACCAGGGTGTATGGATAAATTGGAGCTATTGGAAACATCCCACAATTCCCTTTTTAGATTAGGTATATTGGGAACACAAATTCTCTTCCCAAATTTCAAAATTCCATCTTTATAGACAAAGTCACTAAATCTCCCATCATTCACAACATTAATCTTCTTTTGAATCTCTTCATCATTGGACTGAGAACTCTTTATCTTTTTGAGTATAGATGGTTTGGCAGCCATTTGAAAAATCATTGATGTTTCGCCTTCCATAGTTATTCCCATATCCATCATTACTATATCCATGAAAATAGGATCCCTTTCAACTCTCATTTTGTTCAAAACTCCTTGATCATTTCTACTGAAAGCATCTTCCACCTTATTTTCCTTCCCCGTGTGGTAGTGTATAGTGAAATCACAATCCTTGAGTAATTAAATCCATCTTCTTTTCCTCATGTTGAGTTTTTTTATGTGAGAAAATATATTTCAAACTCTTGTGATTAGTATATATCTCACATTTTTCACTATAGAGATAATGTCTCCATATATTTAAAGAAAATATTACAGCTGCAAACTCAAGATCATCAGTAGGACAATTTTTCTCATGAATTTTTAGCTGTCATGATGCACATACAATAACCCTATAATATTGCCTAAGGACACAACCAAGTCCTTTTTGAGGCATAACTATAAATAACAAACCCATCATTCCCCAATGGTAGAGTCAAGATAAGATAATTGACTAATCTTCTATTCAATTCTTCCAAGCATTCTTCACACTCTTTTGTCCAAATAAATATAACCCCTTTATGTGTGAGCTTCGTTAATGGGTTATCCAATTGGGTAAATTTTTTGAAGAAACGTCGATATTAACCTGCTAAACCAATAAAACTGTGTATCTCTGTTATACTCATTGGTGCTGGCCATTCTTGGATTTCTCTTGTCTTAGAAGGATCAATAGAAATTAAATCCGTAGAGACAATATGCCCACGAAAAGAAATCTTCTCAATCCAGAATTCACACTTTCTAAACTTCCCATATAATTCATTTCTTATAAGGGTTTTCAGAATGATGCACAAGTGATTTTCACAATCTTCGTAGATTTTGGATTATACCAAGATATCATCAATACATTCCACTATGAAGTCATCAAGATATTACTTGAAAAATCTATTCATTAGATCCATGAAAACAATGGGTGCATTAGTTAGCAAAAAGGAATTACTATAAACTCATAATTCTTGTACCTAGTTCGAAATTATGTTTTCAGAATGTTTTCCTTCTTCACTCACAACTAATGATATATAGATCGAAGGTCAATCTTTGAGAAGTATTGAGCTCTATGATGTTGGTCGAATAAATCATCAATGCGAGGCAGGGGATACATGTTCTTTATTGTTATAGCATTGATCTCTCTGTAGTCAATGCACAACATCATAGATCTATCTTTATTCTTAACAAAAAGAATAGGGGATCGCAATGTAGAAACACTAGGGAAAATAAACCCCTTATTGCTCAATTCCTCTAGTTTTTTATTCAGTTCAACTAATTCTAGAGTGGCCATTCTATAAGGGGTCTTCGATATGGGCCTTGAACAAGGAATTAAGTCAAAGGAAAACTCAATTTATCGTTCTGGAGGATGTCCAGGTAATTATTCTGGAATCACATCAATATATTCTTGAACAATAGGTACATCCTATATTTTATCATTCCTTTCCCCACACATAGTAATTTCATTCTATTCCTCCCCAATAATTGAATTTAGTTGAGCTACTAGGGGTGGATCTAGATAAGAATTAGGTGGTGACATTTTTGATCTAAAGATAAGGTGCTCCTTATCATTATAAAAAATTGTTACCTCCTTCTTAAAATAAATTTTCACACCATGGTCTGAAAAGAAATCCATACCGAGGATTATATCAAATTCAATCACAGGTATAACGATGAGATCAGAATATGAAGAACATTTATGTGCTATAATGGGAACTGATTCAAAAAACTTTTTTTGAATGAAACTTCCCTTAAGTGTTTTGACTGACAACTACCTTGTTAAATCGAATTTGAAATATCTAATTTTCTTAGAAAACTGGGAAGATATGAAACAATGCGATGATCCAGAATCAAAAAAAGTTTTGGCTAATCATGAGGAAACCATTATATTACCTGCCACCACATCATTAGGAACCTCAACCTCAGCAGTAGTGATAGCATAATCTTTTCCATGATGCCTTGGACTTTTCTAATGTAAGTTTCCCCAACTCATTGGGCATTCATTTTCATAATGTCCCATCTTCCTGCAATTGTAGAACTGAACATCGAAAGCTTCTTTATTCCCGTTGCAATCACGATCTTGATGGCCTTTTTCACCACACTTTTAACAAACTCCCATTCCCTTCTAGAAAGTACTGAGGTGTTTCATCCCACATTTACTACAGGATGGATATTCAACTATTCCCTTCTTCCCCTTATTTCTATTTCTAGTGTGATCATCAGTTCTATTATTCTCTTTCATTTATTTAAAGTTGTAAGACTTAGAGAATTCATTTTCCATATTGATAGCACATGAGACAATGTCTTTTTATGTTGAGAAAGACTGTGATACTAACGATCAATGGAGAAATGGTTTTAACCCATAATAGAAACGATCAATATTAATCATCGGGTTACGTATATAATATGCTACATGACTCACTATCCTTGTAATGTTAGCTTTATACTTTGCGACATTCTCATCTTCCTTTTGCCTCAGACTTAGAAATTTCCTTTCCATACCTGCGATGGTAATGGGGAAAGTATTTTTATAAGAAAATTTCTTAAATCTACCTCAATTCCATACCTGATACTTCATCATCTTCTTTTGTGTTTTGAATCAATGACCACCATTAATTAGCATCTCCAGTGATGCGGTAAACTTCCATGACAACTTTTTCCCTTTCACTACTCCCTAATGCGTGGAATATTTTCTCTATGTAATTGATCCATTGCTCACATAATAGTGGATTTGTACCCCAATTAAATGTTTGTGGTTGTTGCCTCATGATGTGGTCTAACATTGATCCTCCACACTGTAGATCAGGGTGCTCTATAAGGTTAAGTTTATTATTCATAACTTGAGTGAGTTGTCCCAGTATAGTGTTATGATGATCAGTATCAGTTGTATCACCAGCTTTACTATAATTATCTTGAGTAGGAGGGAAATCCAAACATGGAGTTCGTGCATTTATATGGTTTCCATTTCTTCCACTTGGTTCCATTTCTATACAATGGCATAAACTAGATTAGTTTATGAATCCAAATACATAATTTGATACTTGTAAAACACGTAACATAAATTTAACAGTTTATGGATATAATACATAATCATAAAAAGGTTTTATTTGAGTTAGTATATACTCATAAACCCTTCATAATGGTTCATAAAGAAAATGTGAATTATCCTAAGCATATCCCCCAGGAGTGTCGTTACCAAGAGTGCAGCATGACCCGTTGTCGTGCACTAGTTTCCATTCGAGTCTAGCTCAAAGTTGTGTTTTTGGGATTTACCCGTAGGTAGAACTTTTCCAGATCTGCCTCCACCTGCTCGTATCTAGACAGGGATGTATTGCTCGGAAAACTCAAAAAATCTCTACAATACCAAAATTCAAGGATGTTCTTCTATACTAATCCTCAAAGTCCACCTTAGGGCTATGTGCTCTAATCAGAGTTTACCTAAATATAGCTTCCAAGGTTTATTACTAATCTTTCTTTGATAGAAACTGTAATTCCCCAAACCCAGTTACCCATAGTTGGTGCATTATTACATAATAGTGGCATGATCAGATGGGATCAAATCCCAAAAGACCGATAATTTTAGTAGCCTTGGAAACCCAAGATATATTCATATGTCTTACATTACATCATAAATTCAAAACTACAACAATATATTTTCTTCATATCCCCTCATTCTATGACTACAGGTCATTCATAAAATACTTCTTCACATCCTGGAAAAAATAAAACATTAAAAGGGGTGAGCTTAGATTCTTAGTAAGGATAACAATATAGTGGAAAATTTCATAAATAAACATAATCATTTAAGACAATGTATAACTAAAAAAATCCATTTAAACCTGAACATCAACATAATATGGAAAAGATAAAATAAAATAATTCCATTTACCTTTTCACATGTATATTCTACTAATCAAATAATCACATGTAATATCAATAATAACTTTCATAATAAGGGAATGCATAATTCCATACTATCATAACCACATAGTGAAGTCCTTATTTCAAGTCTACAAATATTATTTTGTCAAGGTCTTAAGACAAGACACTAGTTTGTCTAGTTAGACCTACCGATGCATCAAGGATCCAGAGCAGGCTTCACCCGTCACTTACTAAGTCCAATGCATTCCTCAAATGAAAAGGTTTAAACATAACATAAACATTCACATTAAAACTAGAATACAAAATGTCATTAACTTATCCATAAACCATGAATGGTATAAAAATAACACATCCACATTCAAACATATCAAAAAAACTTCAATAGAATATGGAAGTTTTGTATCTTAATAAATCAACTTCAAATAAGCTTAAAATCCATAACATGATGTTTACATAGATGAAATCAAAACTATTTGAGAGAAATATATACTTTTTGAAATCATTTAAAAGTCACATAATTATAAAATAAAACCATTATTTTGAAAATACTCTTAAAAGATTTTAAGGGAAGCTTATAGAATTTTATAACTGCAGAAAATAGCTGCACCCACCGTATAAGTTAAAAAAACATTCTTACCTTAAATTTGTTAAAAAGGTAAAAAATTACCTTATTTGGAAGACGACGGAATGATCCCTTTCAAAATGTATAAGGTCAAATAAGGGTATAAATGTCTTCAATACCTTGTCTGTTAAATAGTAAAAATGTTTTGAAATACATTTTTAAGAAACATGGATGTGCATGATAAAGAGTTCCCTGCAGATAATTACGTGTAAACAACCTCAGATAATGAAGAGATTGTGAAATATACCCTTACCTTGTACTTTTCCCCAGTTGAGGGTAGGTTAACCTCTTATATAATAGTGAAATAATTGTTATTAAATTATAAAATAATTGTATTAATTAATATGATATCATATATGATATTTTAACATTGCTTTCTTAATAATATCTTAGTATTATTGTTGTTTTAGGTGTTAACTGATTCATTTTCCTTTATAAAATTTGTTATGTAAGCCATGTTTGTTATGGATAGGTTGTATCATATTCATATACAGAATGATATCAAGTCCTTATAAATTTTTTTTAATTATCAAATGATTATTATTCTGGAATCGATACGATGGGGAATGAATCTCATCGCGTTCATGGAGATGGTATTATGTACATACGCACGAGCGACTATATAATTCTTTTGATATTAAAATAATATATAATTTTATGGTATAGAATATATAAACAATCATTTTAATGTTATATTCATTATGTATATCAATTACACATCATTATTATATCCATCCAAATAATAACGTTTTGAATAACAATTACACCACGACGTGGAGACGGTAAGCCGTAAGTACGCACACATAGTGACATGTCATTCAAAGGATCGATAAAATAGTGAATATGGTTGTACCATATTTATAATAAAATCACAGTATATAGAAGATACTGGAGTTTTTATTATATAATGGAAATAACAAATATATAAAAAGTTGAAGAAGAAAAGAACTTGAAATAGGGTGGTGAAATCATTACCTCTTCTTCAGATTCTTCTTTGGATTTGATCAAACGGGCTCCTTAGGTTGGATTTATGATTAGAAAGAGGCCTATAGGTTTATGGTAGGATAGATAATAGAGTATTTGTGATGTTTTTGTCCGAGTCAAAAGGCTTTGAAGGTTTGAAATTGAGTGAAGGGGGAGTGCACATTTATAAGAGGGGTGAGGGGCACCTCAGGAAAAGAGTAAAATATTATTTTATAATAAATTAATATTTTATTTTTAATGAGTCAAAAGTGACTTATTTCGAGGATAAGGTGGGTATGGGTCGAAAACCACTAAACCATTAGGTTTTAGATAGGTTTGGGTCATTATATTAACCTTATCTTTAAGTTTTAACTCTTAGTTAATTAGTTTCACATTTACCATGCCTTTTGTATTTTTATATTATATGGTTAATAAACAAAGTATATACTTCCAAGAGAACCCCATGTGGTTCATTAATGATACAAATATAGTTATATAAGTATATTTTCCAATACTTATATTTTTATGAATAGAATATCAATTAATAATATAATATTTGTCTTAAAAACTCTTTTATGTCAATTTTGACACAATTTGGAAAATTGATTTTTGTGAAAATCATAACAGAATGATTACTTAGAAAAACTTTAATTAGATCAATCCTAACATGTAATATTAACCTATAAATTTATTTTAATTTATAAAAAGTCTTAAATTATATTTATTTGGGTATTTTTAATATCAATTATCTTAATATTTCATTAAAAATGTAATTACAACATCACCATTGTGTCATAAATAAATTAAATTATTTATTGTCTAAAAATTATAAATAAAATATTATTATGTAGGAAATATTTTTATATTTATAATTAATATTTATAATCTAATTTATATTATGTATAACCCTATATTAAAAATGTTTTTGTTATTAATCTTTGATTTTAACACTTTTAACTCTTCTTTGAATTAAATAGTAATAAATGTCCTAATCTAATCCAAGTGGACCAAAGAGATTAATATTTTATTAATAAGGTTGTTCTTGGTCGAATTATACTTATCAAATAGAATTAGTACATGTGTCAGGGTAAAAATAATATCATTTTTACCTTTAATTAACCTATTTACTTTTAACCGTGGTAAATAAAAGTAAAAAGTTACTATTCAGAAAATTTTATTTTTTCTCATTGAACCAAATTTTACTTAATGATATCAACCATGTCTCTCGTATTTTTGAAATTCCACTCACAGAAGCGGTAAAATTATATTTTATAATAATTTGCAAAAGCTCCTAGGAGGTGGGTAAAAGAAGGTAAAAAGTTCAATAAAATTTTTTATATCTAAATATAATCTAAATTTACTACATTTAATTACATTTAAAGTATATAGGTGTTATTTCTCTATTTTGAACTAATATAAATTTAATTAAAATATATGATTATTTAAATAAAAATACTGTTTTAATCAATAACTTAGTGTTTTTCACAATTCCTCAAAAATTGAATGTTTTCAAAAAAATACAAAAAATTCACCCTAGGCTAATTTTGACATTCTGAATCCAAAAATGAAAAAAATTCAAAAAAAAAATAAAACTTTCAAAAAGTGTGTATTATTATACATAACGGCTACTTTGATTGGTCGCGGTGTGTTAGAGTCTCGAAGTTGCATACAATGCAAGCTATTGCATTATTCAAAGGTAAGCGTACCGTGGAAGCTTCATGTTTTACAAATAAGAAAACATAAGAACATACCCTCAACATAATGAGATGGAAAATATAAGACACAACATAAAAGAAGTCATGAATTAAAAGAGGAGGGACAAAGAATCACTTACTTGATAAGTAACTTCAAAAGCTAGAAGGTCGAAACCTTGGGAGGCTTGAGTGAACCTTGGGAGGACTCTTTGGGATGTAAGGATTCCATAAATTCTTTTAAGAGGATTTTTGAATGAAAAGGATGAGATAATGGCTTGGTATATATAGGGGAAGTGAGGGGACACCGCATTAATGGCCAAGGGACACCTCATCTGTGGTATTGGAAAAACTATGGGCTATCCAATGGTATCTCCTCATTGTATTGGCCACTTGGGACACCTCATACCTTATCTCACTATTCATAAGTCGAATAGAATGATTTCATAATTATTACCTCCTTAATTATATCATTAAACAACCAAAACTCAAAACTTAAATTTCATTATTCACCGAAAATTCATCTTTTTTAGATAAATCCCAAAAAATTACCTTAACCTAATATCGATGATCTGAAATCAAAAATGAAATCCATTTTATAAAAAATATATATATTTTTTAATATTTTTAATTTAATTTTTAACTAAAAAACATTATTCACCCTAAAAAACTAATACTTGACTAATAATTTTTCAAACAGTTATTTACCTATTTCATTGAATAGCATTACTAAATCAAGTTGGCTAAATTATATTAATACTTTATTAAGTGAGGTTACATAATCCATTTTTTCACATTACTAATCATAAGTGTAAAATTACTATTCAGAAACTACTATTCATTAGAAATCATGTTGATCTTATTAGGCTCCAAATTTCATACCGAACACATTTGGAGAAGACCATTTTTTAAAATCATTACACATCATTAATTATTTACGGTTTACATTAATATTTTAAAATATCCTTTTTTTTCAAAATTCATCCAAAAGATACAACCTATATTTACCTGGACATCTGAAAATTCACAACCTTCACCAAAATAATAAATCAAAAATTTATTTATCTCAAAGGATTACACAAAGTTTCTACGGTCTCCTTACATAGCCCCTTATAACCCCAGCATATGACCTATGTGTAAGCTGTGCTAAGGTGAGAGAATCTAAGGGCAGCGCGACCAACATTGCACGAGTAGTGATTTCTATAAGTTTGAACTTATCTTGAAGGAGATTCTGTTCTATCTTTACATGATGAAGTTCTGCTTGGTTTGGGTCTAAAGCAAAGCCCAGTGGTGCAACCTCCTTCCCCAGTTCCATCAGAAAGGCTTAAATCGGACCGAGACTACTGGATGAGGCCATCATATCTTCTTTCTGTATTAATTAGCCAAGGTCACTTGTTTTTACTGACAATAATCACAACAAAAGTTTAGTTTCCAACAGTCATATTGACCAATAGTCATATAATAATTGAAACCCAATGGTCTTTTTTTTAATTATACTCATTTCATTAAATGATATAATTTCGTTGAGTATAAAATAAAATAACACAGAAATTTGGAAACAAACATTTATAAAAAGGTTCGGGTTATTATAAAAGGCCTTACCATGGAGATGGTGGAATAAAATAATAACATAAAAATATGGATCGATTGATGTTTCCAATTTGAGAGGGATCAAATGGGGTTTTCGTGTATTCAGTAGCTTCTATGAAGAGATGGAAGATATGATGATGTTTGATGATGGAGAGTGAATTGTTGACGATGACATGAAAAGAGCTCCCTAATGGATATCCTTCTATAAAATGTATGGTTGGTAGTGGAGTTCAAGCTGGGTCTCCCAGTTATGATGATCAGTGGTACAAAAGAAATTTATTTCCACGTGTGTATGAAAAATGCCTGTGGGTTAGATAAAAACATTTATTTTCCTTGATAGAAAAATACATTGGGTGAATAATAATATTCTTTCATGTGATGTGTAAAATTCATTTGCGTGGAAAAATATTTCAGGTGATTTATTATGTTTTGTTACTGATTCTATAATGATGTAAGGATCTACCATAATAAAAGTGACAAATAAATCAACTGAGGATATTTCTACCAATATTTGATCTATATAAAAATTATTTTTTCTTATTATTCATCTATTAAAAATGATAGGCTACATAAAATATGGTGTTATGGAATCAATTATCAACATTACATCCAATGACCTTGTCATGGAACATCTAAGGGGACTTCAATACTATTATGAATTATTTAGAAAAAAATGATAATATATGTAACATAATTGATCTATCCATGAATATAGGGAATCATTGACACACAATGGCCATATGAATATGGGTTTTTTGGGGGACCCATTATCTTTTTTCAATAATAAAAAATACTGGGGGAATTTAGAGCATACTAGAAAACTGATTTTCTACCCGTTAAGGGATCATGTCATTTCTTCAAGCCTCGATAATAGACATTTCTCAAATTTGTTCCGATCACTAACCACTCGTGATGATATTATTTAGAAGTAATATGAGTAACATTAGGTTAATCTACACTATAATTCGGGCATAGGGTGATGGGATCATGCATATTGTGAAGAATTATTAGGACCAACCGATGCAGTGTGCTTCATTGGAAGTCTTATGTAAATAAATTAAAAGGTTTACTAAAACATTGTAGGAGTGGAACTCTAGAAAACCATAAATAACACTAGATTCGAAGATATTAAAAAAATATTGAGATAATGTAGGAGAATATTTAGATAATATGGGTTGATTACAATTCTATCAAGATATTTAGAAAAAAAAATTATTGTCATTGAAATTAGTTGAAATTGTAGTAGAGTTAAGGGAGAAGTTATGGTGTCTCCAGCTTAGCGAGGGTGATTGAAAAACAATATTCATTCATAAATGCGTGATGGAGAGGAATTTGATGATAAAGTTCAACCTATTTCTCAAGGATGGCACATAAATAGGGGATATAGGGGTGGAATATATGTTCACTGAGAATAACCTTGAACAAATCATCTCATGTACATCCAATTCAGGTGGTGACATGAACTGGGGGGTGTATAGAGTCACCCTCCTTTTGTAACATCCCCATTTTGTGGAATATTTGGCCAATAAAGACATGGAGGAAATCCTAGGAGAATACGGGATTAAGTATTCTATTTCTATCATGAATAATGAATTTACACTAGGAACATTCAGGTTCCATTATTCATTTTGTGTGTCTTCATTGGATTTTATCAAAACATAGGTGATTGATGTTGTGGAAAAAAAATTTAGGTGAATCACTCACAAGGGTGGCTTATTCTTCCATGATTATTTTGATTCCAAAAGATAAGTATCTTACTTCAGTCAGCCAGTATAGACCTATATTCCTTAAAAAATTCCCCCAAAATATTCTCAATAGTCTCATTAATGAATGTTTTGACAGGTTTTAGCATTGATCATATTAGAAGAATGTCACAACATCATCCAAGGTCAAAGCATTTAAGTGGAAATTAGAAATGGAAAAAAATCATGGATAATATTAATAAGAAGAAACATGGATACAACTTTATGATCAAGGTGGATATGGATAAGTCACATGATTAGATGGAGTGAGTTTATATTGTTATGTTCATGATATACTTTCGATTAATTGAGTGGGTCTATGACATTATTTTTAGATGTTATGCATCAAATTTGGATCATAGTTTCGTTCATGATGATGTTGTTAAGATTGGTCAAGTCATATCATGGGATTCAACATGGATATCTTATGTCATCCAAATTTTTCATTATGTAAAAAGAGTCCTCTCTACAAGAATATAAGATATGATACTCTAAGGGGGGCAGATCCGTCCTTTTTTGAATAGTTATGAGAATGGAGTTGTTTCATAACTTATGTTCACAGATGATATATTGTTCTTAATTAATGGAATGTAATGATATATTGAATTTTTAAATACACTATGAATATCTATGAAAATTGGAGTGGTAAAAGGATCAACCCAAAGACCACTACTACAAATTATTCAACAAATAGTGTTAGAAAAAGACATTAACAATGCTAAAAAATGTCACTGTCCTTTCATTCATTAAATGTGGCCCCCTTATCATCAATGAAAAAGAATTGATAGAGGCGGGGCATAATCAGTTCTATATTCGTGATAATAAATATGCAACATTATAGGTTCTATAAATAGAAAAAATAAATTCAATACTGTTGGAGTGTGATTTATATTCTACAAAACACTATAGCAACAAAATGGAATCAAATATATATAATAGCCATAAAAATAAAGGATATGGAAAAATAGAAATTAAATTGAAATCCAAATTACATTAGAAATAAAAAACACTATATTATATACATTTTAAACATTAATTTGTTCAATTACGTTCACAAGTACAATAAATCACAAACATTAAATAAATCAATGGTTTCAATCCCTTTGGCAGAGGACCCCCTCTCAAAAATTAGGATAACAATATTAGTTACTGAAAAAACCACCCCAACTTTTGTAAAATAATAAAGTTGTGCAAGAAAAAAATAATTATATTAATATACTATATAGAAATAAATTGATCATAAATATGAATCAATACATTAATAGAATGTCAATTTTAAACTAATAGCTGTCACATTTTTTCTTATTGGGAACACAGTATATCAGATTGGGGTTAAGATGATTCCAACATAGTACACATGGATTATGGATCGTTGTTTTAAAGTCTCAAAAAAATCCAAATGCATTTTCCTAATTATTAGTATGTCACTATTAAAAAACCACTTTTAAATTTCAAACCCACATAGAGTTATAATGGTCACATTGTATGTCAAACTATGGTGAGTATCATTATTGAAAATCACAAATAACATATGGACCACATCACTACTATATAAAAACAATAAGAAAACATTTTATCACTTTTGAATATATCTCACATGTTTTTTTTATTAAAATTCAATTTTAATTTGAAAAAAACATTTATCCATACTAGTCAGAGAGTGTGTTTCATTGACATGAAACTGATCCAATATTTGAAAAATAGGTTATAATTTTTTTTAAAAATATTATCAAGAAAATCCAAGTTTTTTTCCATTTTTCAGTTAGTGGCACATGTTTTGAGATAAATAGTTAATTTTAAACTGATAAAGAACTCATTGATGCATATCAGACTTTCAATGTATCATATTAAGGCTTGGGTGATTAAAACTCATTAAAATTGACTTATGTATAATTTTTATACCAAAACTAACCCATTATAATGGGTTATCATTGTTTTGAGAACAAAAATTTTAATTTTTAATAAAATATCAATTTTATATAAAAAGGAAAACGTTGAGTCATTCTATTCACATTGTGCATCAGATTGATGTGAGGTTGATTCCTACACATCAAAAATTATTTATGGATTTTAGTTCTAATGTTTCAAAATAATCATAATTCATTTGGTATGTTTTATGTATGAAACTTGGATTTATTATTAAAATGTTATTTTAAATTGAAAACAAACAAATTGGGTCCTAATAATTATATCATCTTCCAATTTGACACATGACTAATTCTTACACATCATAAATTACATATGAATTTTTTTTTCAAAATTATTAAAACAATAAGCATTTATTTTCTTAGTTTTATGTGAGTGACATTTATTTTAAACTAAAATGTAAATTTTAGAATGATAAAAGACACATTGTGTCACATAGGCCACATCATGTTTCTGATTGGGATAAGTATGATTCCTAGACATAAAAAATAACTTATGGATAATTTTACTAAATTATCAAAATAATCTGAACATGTTTTGTTAGATTAATGTATGTCAGTTCTCTTTTTTTACTTAAATATCAATTTTAAATAAAAAGGAACACTTGGATATATACTGGTCGAACTATGTTTCTGACTGAAGTGCAGATGTTTCCTATAGATAAAAATGTTTTATATATCATATTAATAAATTATCAAAATAATGAAAATATCTTTTTCCAGATCTACTTATGTCACATTTATTTTATACTGAAATTCATTTTTAAACCAAAAACAGAAACATTGATTCTTACTAGTCACATCGTGTACTACTTCGATATTAGACTAATTCCGACATATAAAAATATTTCTTATTCACCATTTTACTAAATTATCCTGATAATATAAATTATTTTTCATGGTTTTTAAACTTGTGAAACATGTTTTGAACTAAAATTTCATTTTTTGACTGATAATAGAGTCCTTTAGTCATAAATGGAACACCATGTATCAAATTTAGGTGAAGCTAATTCTTACAGGTCAAAAATGACTTATGGCACATTTTTTAAAGTTTTCTTTTGAATGTGGCTTCTAATTTTTGAGTTTTTCACTTTTATTTTTTTACTAAAATTTCAAATTTAAATAATAAGGTGAAATTAGAGTCATACCAGAGACATTATGCATTGGATTGAGGTGATTTTGATTCATATTAATCCCAAATTACATGTGTATCACTATCCTAATGTATCAAAAAAATTCTAAGGTGTTTTCTCATTTTTTGGAATGTCATTTCTCTTTTGTTATAAAATTTAATATTAATCTAAAAACATGAACTGAGAGTTATACCTGTCCCATTGTGTGTTATTTTGAGGTTGGATTAGTTCCTACACATAAAAAATTACTTATGAATAGTTTTACTAAATTATAAAGACCAAAAGTGATTAATTTCATGGATTTTTGTGAGTGACACATGTTTTGAACTATAATGTTATTTTAAGATAGATAACGACCACATTGAGTCATATTGAGTAAATTTTGTATCTTATTGATATGTGCATGTTTTTTTATAAATACAAATGTCTTGTAGGTCGTTGTACTAATTTATTAGAAAAAACATATGTTTTTTTATCTATTTTGAGTGTGTGATTTATCTTTTTTTACAAAAAATGTAAATTATAAATAAAAAAACACACTTATAGTCATACTTGTCACACTATGCATTAGATTATTACATGTTTTAAATGAACTATGGATCATTTACCTAAAGTATCAAAATAATTTTAATGTGTTTTTTCAGCGTTGACTATATAATGTGTGTTTTTAACTAAAAAATAAATTATAAACTAAAAACATACACTTGATGTCTTTCATAACACACTTTGTATTGGATTATGGTGTAACTGATTGTGTTTTGGTTGATTCCTACACTATTCTAGACAATTTTCATTACATATATTTTTCAAATACATAATTTTCCTTAAACTATTTCAAAATCCCTTATAAGATGAATCATGATGACTTGCCTCATGTTTTAGGATGCATGTGGTTTCTTCTTCTATATAAAATGAACACGTTCTATCAATTTGGGATTATTTCAGATAGTTGAGAACAAATATGACATCTCAAAATCCATTAGAAACAAATTAAATAAGTATTCAATAAAAATTAAAAAAAAATTAAATTAAAAATAAGTGATGATATAAAGACATATCTAATAAAATATGTAGTAGGAATTCACTTTTTAATGATATGTATATATATTCCTAGCCCATTTCCTTGTTTCCATTATCTCAATTGAATCCTCGAAGTCCAATATATAAAAAACATGATCATTTTAAAAAATATAACCTCAATATGAGAAAAATAATACAACTATATAATGAAATAACTTTTATGTTAGTATTACTATATTGAAATAAATTAATAATAAATACCAAACAATACAATAAGGAAATGTCAATTTTAAACTAAAATCACACAATTTGAGTCATACTAGTCATGCTATATATCATATTGAGATGATCCTGATTCCTACATGTAATAATTTACCTATGGATCATTTCCCCAAATTTTAAAAAGATTATAAATGTGTTTGATCTGTTTTGAGTATGTCAAAATTATTTTTTACAAAAAAATCAATTTTAAATTAAAGTGAACACTTTGAGTCATTCCGATCACACCATATGTCATATTTAGTTGTTTCTGATTCCTACATGTGAAAAATGACAAATGGATCATTTTCCAAAATTATCAAAACAATATGAATGAATTCTCATGGATTTGAGTATGTTTCCTGTACGGTTTTTTACTAAAACATCATTTTAAACATGAAACAAACACATTGAGTTATATCAGTCACATCATGCATCGGTTTAATATCAAACTAAATCATTCAGATAATAAACATCTTTGGATTATTTTTTCTAAAATAAAAAGACAATGTAATAATATTTTCACTTTTTTTACTAAGTGATAGATGTTTTGAAATAAAATTCCATTTTTAAAATGATAATATATATTTGGTGTAATATTTGTAACACTGTATATCAGGTTCAGGTGAAGATGATTAATATACATCAAAAATGACTTTTATAATGATTTAATAATGTATAAAACAAATATAAATAAATATTATTAGTTTTTATTATGTCACTTTACCGATTTAGTAAAATTTCAATTTCAAATAAAAAGAAATACTTGGAGTCATACTAGTCAAAAAATGTGACAGACTGGAGTGGGGATCATATCTGTACATCCAAAATGTCTTATTCAACATTTCCCTAAGGTATAAAAAACAATCTAAAATTATATTGACTCCTACATGTCACAAATTACATATGAATAATTTTATTGAATTATCAATACAAACAGTGTGTGGTTACTTAGTTTTTATTGAGATACACATGTTTTGGACTGAAATTTCAATTTCATAATGATAACATACTATTTGAGTCATATATGGAAGAATTTTTACTAATTTAAGGATTTAATTGTTCTTAAATGTAAAAAATTACTTATTGATCATTTTTCTAATGCATCTACCCAATCCAAATCTGTTTTACTATTTTTATTATGTGTCGTGTGTTTTGAAGTAAAAAGTCAATTTTAAAATGAAAACAGGAAATTTATGTCATAACACACACAAGAAATGTTCTTCATATTGGGATGTGGTGGATTAATATATGGAAAAAATGGATTATAGATCATTATCCCATTAAATTTTGTAAATTTTTAAGGAAATTAACCAAAAAAATTTATAAAATGATGAGAAGATCATCTAATTAAGTAGTATGTGGCAACCATTTCATGTTGTATGTTTACATTCTAACACTGGGTATGCTTCCCAACACTTTATAAAAAATATATTTCCTATTATGAATATATCGATTAAATATAGTGTTTTTTGTAATATAAAAACATAAATAATTCGAGGATTAAAAAATGTTATAAATAAATTTTTAATTTTCTTCATAAATACCTCTTCGGGGATGGTAGTTTGTTGATGGAGTGAGATATATTTCATAAACTTGATAACATAATAACTAGCACCTTTTTCATTTGATTGATTCGAACAAGACCTAAACTTTGACAAAAAGTTATTTTTTGATATTTGTTTTTGTAGTGAAATATTATTATATAAAGCCTAATACTTTTCTATATGTAGAAGCTGATAGGCTCCTAATATCCATGGTTAGTCCCCATGCCATGATTTTTATGATAGTTGAACACTTCTATATCATAATATAGATATCATTAAAATATAATTTAATATTTATAAATTCATGTTTAGTTATACAAAATTTCATGCAGTGTTTTACAAATTGATAAACATAATCACATGAGGTTATTTTTGGGGTATCCATCCTTTGAATATAGAATATTAATCATTGGAGTTTAAAATTTACTTCAATTAGTAACCAATGATTCATTAAAATATAATGAAACAAATATAGAAATGAATTAAAATAAATTTGATATGATTAAATTGTATATATTTACCCCTATATCATGGGTATTAAGAATAATATGAAATCTGTATGTTTTCTTCAATCAATAGGGTCATTTTTCACCCATTAATTCAAATTTCTCTTCTTTTAATAATTATTGGTATATAAAAGTAATGTGAGTAAAATGAGACCAAATTTATTTTCATATGGGTATTCCATCAAATTATATTCATATCTATTCCAATAAAATATATGAATAATATTTAATCATAATAGACATTGATGATAAAACATTATAAAAACAATAATGAAAACACATCTCATGAATACATTTATGACATTGAATCCTGTCCATTTAAGCATGAGTATTTAAATTACATTCTAGATACCAATAGAGTTTTAATGGCCTCTTCTTACATATGTTCATGAAAATTAATTGTGGTCACAACAACACTTTCTAACATTTTATCCACATGAAATTTTATTGATTATAAATGAATAAGTTGAATATGTGGGGAAAAGGTACCATGTGAAGATCTTAATTATTTATTATTTGAACTTTTAGATCATTTTTATTAGACTATCCATTTCACTCCTTCCATTTTCATTCTATAATAGCATTCATTGGCTCAATCCTTTTTTCAATAATTATTAACTTTTTTGTATGAAAAATAAATTTTAAATGAATACCACCTTATTGAAACGTTTTTTAGAAGGACCAATATCTAGGATATGAATGTTTTAATAGCTTGCTCTACCTAATGAATATCTGCATCATCAAGTAGAATATGTATCTTAGTAAACTAATATTGATGAACATTAATCCTCACTCTATCACATCCTACTAGAATTTATTGGTTCTGTAGAATACCTCCTTATATATTATACGTGATACTCATCATGAAAAGGTTATGGGTGGGTGTTAGTAGATATAAATGAAAATAGTTTTCACCATGTAGATTTTATATAAAGGAAAGGTAATAGGGTCTTCCTAATTCACAATTCAAAGTAACAATTATGTAAATATTTATAATCTATTTTAAGACAGCACCTTGGGTGGGATGTCTCACCTCAAATCAAATTGGGGGATGGGGATCTTCACTTATTGGTTATTCATGTGTTTTTTCTACTATATGATTTCTTACCATAAAATTTTCTATAAATGTTTATAGCTAATTATGTTTTTTATAATAACTAATTGTTCCGATAACTCTTCCAGTTTATTATCTCTACCCCCCCCCCCCCGTTAAATTTTTTTTCTCCAAATATGTTCGGTGTGACACCCCCAATCCCGCACAATTATACATGAACATACTATTTTGGCCACATCAAGGGAACTAATTGTAATTTTCATTTATGAATAAATGATGACAAATCTTGTGTCTACATTAGAAAAATATTTAAGAAAATAAGTATTTCTTATTTTTGAAATAAAAATTTAAGTAGAATTTCATTTATTTTGTGATACATAAACATTATTCCAACAATTTTTATGAGTTTTCATCAGTAATTATCCCTTTTTTATTTTCTTGTGCCTCCATCGATAGAATATGACATGGGACGTAAATATATTTGTATTAGAATTCATAAATCATTAAATAAATAGTGGACCATAATTACATTGTTGTTTCCCGTCACATAAAATTTATTAGATTAGATTTAAAATATGTAATATTTTTTCATGTGAAGTGTACCCCATCGTTGATTTAATGTAGGGGCATATAGGTTTTGATCTATTATTCTTATTTTCACCACTCTATTATCATTTACGAAATTATCAATTCTTAGTCAAATTGATTAATACACGCAATTTCATGAAATGTGTTACCAATAATAATATACCATAAAAAAATGACTTCTTATTATTACCATTAAACATATCTCACAATTGTTGGTTTATCATATGCGCACACAACTATTGTGGGTGAATCTTCATTTTCCATTCAGCATCATTCACAGTAAACATCATAATAATTGTGAAAAATCCCCAGTGAGCCTTTCTAATAAACATTAATACAAATTTCATTTTCGATTCATAAAATGTAAATACAATCTACAAAGGATAATGAAGATAACGTAATAATTTAATTAATGTTTTAGTAAAAGAAAGAAATTGTGTCATTCTGTTCTGCCAATAAAATCCCAAATCAGTGTCTTAATCACATACAGAAGATTGATCTATAAATATTCATCAATCAGACATTCATTCATGTCATGAGCCTAATGTAAATATGAAACATGACCATTTTTGGGTTAACTGGCTAGCCATGGGCATTCTATTTAACCTCAAATTTTATGAAATTATTTCTCACCTTAGTATTGTATTCTTTTAAAACATCATGCTTTGATGCTCTTACTTTTTCTAGGACACTGGTTGTTCACTATCTCCACATCCTCTTCTTTAAAATCATCAAATTTTCGTTCCACTTGATTGGTAGAATTAACATGTTCAGAAGGTTGATGTTCCACTAAAATAAGAGCACTGACATGTCGGGAAACTTTTTGTTCCATAGGATTTAGAGCATCAATATGTGCATATGTCATTATCTACAGAAGTGATTGAATATTTTATTTAGATAAATTAAATGTATTAATTAATAGGAAATAATATGTGGTAACTCAATGAATATTACAAAATAGTACAACCTATTTATTGAAATTTATTTTTTAAAGAACTAAAGGATTTGATCCCTCTCTCGAGTATCCAAATCCCTTCATTCTCGTTACTTTTGATATACAAGACCCCATATAAATTTATACAACTATAAAATGGTTGTGATTTCCCAATGAAAGGGTAATCCTTAATCAAATTAGCATTTGACCCTTTAGTTGTTTTGGATGACAATAGAATAATTTACCACATTTACATTATGGGATCTAGAAAAAATAAATATAATACTTGTAACTCCATTATAAATGGTATTTTTGTACCCTTAATTAATTAAATCCAATTTCATGAATCCAGTTTCTTATATTTTAACTAAATTTCTATTATTATCCCACTGACATTGAAAAATAGGGGCTTGAAATGATGAATAATCTGACAACCATATTTGTTTGATGATGTCAAATTATGACATATTAAAATAAATTGGATTTCTATCCATGGTAAAATATGTATGTATGAATTTATCCATAGGTTCAACTCCATTATCGTTCATTGTACTATTCTCATAATTTTAATTTTTGTTGAATTTATAAATATTAATTATATATTCCTTATATGATAATACCTGCACTCTTGGTCCTGAATCTGGCCCCCAATATCATATTGAAATTGAATCTCGATTTTTTGTTGAATTCCTAATATCCTGGTCTCAAAACCATCCTATAATATATTGATTTTTTTATTTCAAATACATCATTAATCCTTTTATGGATTAAAATTCTTAATAATTACTTTTTCGTATGAATATATAGGGAAAATTATAAATTATTATGAAAAATATGGAGCTGGACTTTCTCGTGATTTATAATAGTAATTATTAAAACATGTATTCTGAAAATTACTTCACAAAAAATCCCCACCAATGTGAATATATATTGGTAGACCAATTATTTCTACACCATATAGGTAGTTGTTATAGAATATCTTAGAATCCAAAAAAATATATCACTCAATAATAAAACCTTTTGAATGAGTTTTATTTCTGACATACCCTTTCAAAATCCTAATATACCATTCAATAGGATGGATCAATATATAAGGAATTAGACCACACAGATGAATGTCACCTAGCATGTGAACCATCATGTGAACCATCATGTCAAATAATACCATTGATAAGCACATCTCTAATTAACAAGATATTAAAATAATTTCCTTTTCCTTAATTGGGAATATTTCAAGGTCTATATTGTTTTTGTATTTATCATTGAAAAAGAAAATGATATTGCTAAATGTATGAGGAACATTATTTGGAAGAAATTAATCCTACGGTAACTTACTGTAGATCATTCATCAAAACATGAGATTAATTTTATTTTAGTTATTTTGAAATTAAATTTGTAATTTCCATGATTTTAGAGATATTCAATGAATACCCCTATGGATCTATTACATCATTAAAAATGTTTCAAAAGTGATATCTCTCATTCTAGAAATAGTGTATGCAACTGGATGATGAAAAGTCTATTTTTCACCCTTAACTTGAACCAAATCTTCATGTTTCACCACGGACCTTGTGCCCATATGATCCTTAATTCCATGTCATCTCAGGTACATCTAGTAACATGACATTGATAATATCACATATTTTTTTGAACATGCAAAAAATTAACAAAATTATTGAGGTAAAAACAATTATATTATGGTAATTCAAATAAAACAAGATCTCTTTTTCCAATATGTTTTTAAGGTTTTTCAAAAATGCGTTACCAAAAGCACTATCTGCATATTTAATATTCTTGAACATTTTATCACCTGTTAAAATAGATTGTGTTGTATGCTCTTCTGAACTCCCATTTATTGATGTTATACAGTATCTGAACTTATGTAACTAGGATTGAAATAATTGATGTCCTAGAAACCCTATCTTTGATGAATGATTCAACCAAATTGACTGTGTACCTTATTCAGAAATCAGGCATCCTTTATTTCCTTTAGTGCTATATCCAAAAAACGTTCCATAATAAATAATGTCATTTATTGATCCACACAAAATAGATCTCAATGTGAAATAATAATTTATTTAGGTATCATAAAACATAACACTTAGTCCTACTATATTTTCAAATATATCATCAATGGATCCAATTAATCATCTATATCATTACTCAGTTTTTTAGTCCGTATATATTAATAGATAATATTATTTTTTTAATATCTTGTATAACCTAGGTGGATTGTTATAATTTACCAACACAATAGGTCATGTACTATGAGTTCTAAATTGAAAACAATAATTATTCACACTATTTACAGATAGTTCCAAATGAAGGTTTATCAATTTGTTTCCATATTCTGGATACTCATGACCAATTCACTTCCATTGAGGTGAGTCTATCTGGTGACAATGTTTACCGTCTATATTTCATGAATATATATGCCATTTCAATTGTCTTACAGTATCCTCACTTCTATAAAGGTGCCTAAATATTGGAATGAATTTAAAACATTATACAGCTTTCATAGGACCCGATTCTTCTATCATTTATCGTGAAGCACCACACTTTGGGAATTTTTTTAGTCATTAGTTGTCATTGTCAAATAGTATAAAATCATTTGTACATACATGTATTCTTTCAAATATCATACCCATAGAACACATCATTCAATTAACATAAATATTTTGACAAGGTTATTATCTTCTAAGATAATATCATTAGATTGAGAGATTAGTCCAGTAAAACTACTGTCACTCCTTCTATATCTAGATATTTAATTATAATGCATCTGTATGGATGAAAATGCAGTATATTTAGTGAAACCGGCAAATAGTTGTTCTTTTTATCGAATCTTTATCTTCTCAAAAATATTTGTAAACTCATGATTTTTATCTTCATTTATTATTGTCATTTCAACAATACTATATTCATCATTTTTCATACCTACAATCACATCCCTGGTAGAGTCCTAATTATTTTCCAGACTTGTAATGACATCATATGATCCATAAAACATAGTCTTATACTAGTCATTAGCTACATTCAGTTTTTTCCTTTTTTAGTCAAACATTATGAACATTGATCTATACCATGACAAATTATGCGTTCTTCCAACTCCACTGGACTATGTAATATTGAATAAAAACAATTAAAGCATTTGAAAAGGATTTGAGAAGGTTCATATGCATTATCCTTGAAAACATGATGACCTCTTTATCCGAATCCTCATATTATTTTTTCCATATGATTAGTGTCCATTAATTTTTGATTCATATCCTTCCTATTTGATATAGTAATATTAATATTTAAATAAAAAAATAAAGTTTAAAAACCAAATCATATAGTAAGATCATATTATGATAACATATTATTATATGTTAAGATTATTAAAGACTATTATTTTAAAGACATAAATTAGTTTATTAATGTGTATAAGTTTACTAAAATTGTTTATCATTAATAATTCATATATTATATGAACAACACTCCCCTATCAGAACCTATCATAGATATGATCAGAAAATTTCCTTTCATAGAAATCCTGAAAACAAGATAACTTTATCAATTTATTAAAACTATTTTTGTAAAAAATATAATTGGTTAGATTTAAAAAAAATTATCTTGACCTTTGGAAAAATATATATTCAATGTTTTGGTTTCCTAGAAAGAAAGAAAATGTTGAATGATGATTCTCTAATGGTATATAAAAATAAAACACATTAGTTAATTACATGCTTTAATAATACATTTGTGATTTTAATCCATCAGAGAAGGAGGGATACTTGTAATAAAATGTCCAGAAGTATATGATTTCATTCCATGATCAAAGGTGGGATACATGGATCATAGAACCAATTAAATGTTGGGGAACACAAAACCACTGAAAACTTATCATTTACAGTCACCACCTCACACGATAAATGGGAAATTGTTTACGATGAACAACCAAGAGCTCGATGTAATTGGATTGAGAAATAATGGTGAATGAGGTAATATTAATTTGAAGGAGATGGATAGGGTGAACAAATAATGTCTTGTGGAAAAATAGATTGTGTGGAACATGCGAGAAGGATGGATAATTGGAACAAAGAGACAATTACCTTTTTTTCACTTTCAAAAATCCATCAATTATCATTAACAGTCACCAGAATACATGATAAGTGTGTAGGATTTTTACCATGCATACTAAGTAGCTCCACGAAATCATAATGCGAAATATTGCTAACTGAGTTGAAATGAATAAGAATGTGAGGGGGAGGGTGAAACAATAATGGCTTGAGCATGGAGCTATTTCATGGAGAACCAATGAGGTAGATTGAGGGCATATAATATCACATACATGATATCTGATTATTCCAATTATGGAAAATTAACAACAAATATATTTTATGGGGAGAAACAGATATGAATTGATCAAATGCCTGTATTTTAATAATTCATTTTAACTTCATGATTTTTTTTTATAAATAATAAAAAAAGAAAACTATATTAATAAAAAATTTATTATTTTAAAATATGTTAAAACAAAAAAATTAATGTAATTTTAATTTCCATTCATTTTGTTTGTATTTTAAAAATTAGTAAAAGAAAAGAATTGATTTTAATTTCTCTCTATCTTTTTTAGTGATAATTTTGAAAATAAAATAAAAATAAATGTTTCGGAAATATGAAACAAACCAATTATTAAAAATATAATATTCCAAATCATAGTAATTAAAAAAATAAAATATTTATGAACTGCATGTTTTTAAAAAGACTAAGGTAGGGATTATGCCCATTTATTGAATGACAAAAAAGTCACAACAGATAGGAAGCTGGTATCATACATGAATATACGACATGATCAAACTTCATCAAGACCTAACATTTTTCAAAAATTATCTTCGTGATCACATTATTTATCACGATAAAAACTCTAATGATATGTCCAAATCTTCAACATCTACCTATAGAGTTATTACCTCTCCCCCACAATTTCTTTTTCTACCAAAGGCATTCTATATCACATTCCTATGGGTTAGTTTTCTATGTATTTGACTGTGATTCCACCTTCTTATTCAAGTCATAAATTATTGTGTCTTTATTTCCTACCTTCATGAGTATTTATACCTTATTTGTCCAAAATCTACAATTATTCTAATCATTAACAAAATCAACCACTCTATAAGAACTGGTTGTAAGCATTTGTGTTTTCATTAAAATTTCATGTGGACACTTATAATTGTATAGTAGAGTATCCAAAGTTAATGAGGGGGGAATGCACCGAGTACCAAGCCTACACATATATGCACAGTGGACATCATTATCATTTGGTATAGACATGTTACCAAAATCCTTCTAGGGAAACATTATTTTCATCATATTTTTATCCTTCATATGAGAATTGTAACTCATCTTTAAATTGCATTTTTAATCCCTTGATGAATTCAGTTGATCCTACCTTAGATGTTGATTAAAAAAGAATTGTATAAGGGATTAATCAAAAAATTTACACTCCATTGATATCCTATATGGACCACTATAATTTTATTGACATTCATTCTTACTCATATCAATCAGAATATCTTCTATTGTAGGAGAGAGATAAGTATCTGCTGACTGATTCTTCGTAGGCGGTTAAGAGAAAATGATATATTTTTGTTCAAATGTTGAAGTAACTCCAACACCATCTACAATCCTTTTTTTAATTGATAATAACCCACCAATTTGAATGTCTTCATTAAAAAACCTTATGTTATTCTAAAATAATTTCCATAATTTGTTAAAATCAAGACACTATATGAAGGAAATGTTTTCTTCATGTAAATTTATTTTAGATATTTATGATAAAAGTTACGTAAATTATTCTCGTCATCAGATTGAATATATCCCTCTTATACAACATTAGTCCATGATTTTATTTTCTCCAATATGTATGGGGTATATTTGAAAGTCCCATCATTAGTATCGACACCCTTTTCCTTCGTATAAGAGTTCAAAAAAGATGTTGTAATTATTACCCCTTCAACTCAGGAAATTACAAAAGTGTGGTTAGTTACCTCCTTGTATGCTGATAAAGAAGACTTCCTCGAAAATAATAGTCTATAGATATCAACATCATACACCTTCAATATATAGAAGCAGTAATTTTTTTTTCAGAATTTCTCTTTGATATGTCCAATTGATTGAAATCCAGGGAAAAATTGGAAATTTATCATATTATATGGAAAATGAAAATATAAATCCATGATTATATGGTACAAAATTATTAATGGGTGTTGAACTGAGATAAACATCCTATATTAAATGTGTAAAATATCCAAATCTCACTCCCTCCATTTGTAGATCAATCTTTATTTGTGGTCCAATTAATGAGTCAATGTCGAAAAATATTATCTGATTCCACAAAATCTAGCTAATACCATAAAGTGAAACCCAAAACGTAGTTCTAGTGTAACATATTGTAAAAGTATTGAACCTCATATGCCATTCCTGTAAACAAATTTGTACCTGGTTTGAGAACGACCGACCTAAGTTTCCAATACTTATGTATCCAAATTATTTATAAATTATTTATAATTATTCATATTCATATAATCCAAATTAATAATAATTTTTTATTATTAATTATCATTTAGATTGATGTTATAAATATAATTATTTAGAAATTATGTTTAACAAAATATTTATATAGACATAAAAATAATTTTTTTTTATTTTTAATAATCACAAAGATGAACATTTATATAAATTAAAATATAGGAAAACATTGAATCAAATATAAAAAAATTGGTAATTTCCAAAACAAATCTCAATAATTTGAAACACTTCAAAACACTCAGACACATGTTTAGAAAATAATTTAGTGAAAAGAACATATTTAAAACCACAAGACATTGCTCTCCATTTCATTCAAAAATAAATACATACCTTATGAGAAGTTACAATTATTTTAAAAAACAATTTTAATTAAAATAGATTTATAAAAAAGGTAACATTATAACATGATGGTGACATCAATAGACAAAATAAAAAATTCTCAAATGTTTTTCTAAATAAAACATAGGAATTTTTAAAATAACCTACTATAGAATACCATTCCCAAAATGGGTTGAAAATAATTTGGAAAACATTATTTTAACCCCTTGGACACTCATATTGGAATAATATTAATAAAAAACCTCTTTGAAACCAACTAGAAATCATTTTCTTGAAATATAATGGGATAGAAAACCTTCATTTGAACATGTTATACTAATGATTTTAATATAAATTCATTCCTTCAATTTATTTTGTTGAATGATTACTATAGTAAGATAATTTACAAGAAGATTAAAAATATGGCCATTTTAATATCAAATTTTTTTTACTAAGCTAATTCTATCAAGGTTTATTTTGTATACAAACAAAATTCTCTAAGTGGAACTACATAGTATAAGAATATTGAGAAAATAGAAATAAATGGGTTATTTTACATTGTTCAGGAATGAATTTTGTAGTTTTATATGTTTTTATACTCCAAATAATGAAGGAGGTATCTCATAAAAATAAAATAATAACATATACATAAAATTATAATTGGATCAATGGAAATACCAAATTGGTTCAATGGAAAAAGAGCCAGAAAATGCTCCTCAATTAATAATTTACAAAATAAAATTCCCCAATTGGCCAGAGTGAAGGTATATTTATTTTTTAAGTGGTGGAAGCCATTTTTTCAAAGGGGTTGTCCAAGATATGTTAAATTGGTTATTATTAAGGTGAAAAGATATGTTGGGATGAGAAGAAGATAAGGTACATAGTTTGGATAGGTATTAAAGAGGCTAATACAAAATCACATACCTTTGATTTTGAGAGGATCGTTTCATTGGGACGATTTATGAAGAGGGGCGGTAGATATTTGGCTATGATAATGATTTAATGGTGCGAGAGATGATTACTCGGTTAA
The DNA here is from genome assembly GCA_963277665.1 of Viscum album. Taxonomy (NCBI): domain Eukaryota; kingdom Viridiplantae; phylum Streptophyta; class Magnoliopsida; order Santalales; family Viscaceae; genus Viscum; species Viscum album. The sequence continues at coordinate 562,508,347 of OY728153.1, read as the reverse complement.
ATTTCTATTTAAATAATCCTCCAAAATCCCGAAGGCCAGATATTTGTATTAAATTTTGGATAATCCCCCATTTAAAGGTTGATAGGGAACACTTACATGACCCATAGGACCTGAAGAATAGGTTTTGTATATGACTCGATGGACTAGAGACATAAAACCTATTACATGACCTTTGAAGGCCCATGAAATGACTACAATTTGGAATAACCCCCCACTAGCATATGCATATTTGAAGGTACCTTGATCCCATCGTCTCATGGGTAATCTTCTGGCATTTCACCATGTACAGAATCATGGTGCCTGATACTGATTAAAATTTCACTACCCTCCCATTCTTCAAATTTCAGTAGCTTTGTTCTGGTGGATTCTACTTGCTCTGAATCCTCTTTTGGTGCCTACTCTTATGTTGTTTGACCAGGCTATTTCCTGTCCATTGGTTCCAAAAAAATCGGTGTACTGAAGGCATATCTTCACCTGAAATCCCTATGGCATGTAGGCCTATAGTGGTTTGAAGGCCTTGTGGACGAAATTCCATGATGTCTTGAAGGCCATGAAACCTGTAAGCCCAAATCATTGGATCTATGGTCCAATAGGATGAATAGATCTGACTACAACAATAACACATAATACATTCTATATTAATTACTACAATACTTCTACTATACCTTCAAAATTCACCCCAATCCAGATTTGATCCCAGTAATTTTGGATTAAAATCAAGAGCCTCTAAAATTCTGTCACATTCATGAATGTTCTATTAAATAGTATTATTATCAGAGACAAAATAGTAGGTTTTGATAAGACATATATTTATCTATGCAAAATTGCCATGACCCTCATTCAGTATTATGAGGGTGGGGACAATAGATTGCCTGAACTTTCCTTCATTAAGCTGAAGAAAAGATAATTACCCCCGTGACCCACCTTCAATAGGTCCCAGAGTGGTGGATAGTACCAAGGGAATATAATCATACGCAAGATGGAAGGCATTACACTTTTTATTTAGTAGGATCGGGAGATAAGATACTAAATCCCAACAACACCAAAACAGTGGGTAAATTTAAAGAAAAAAAAAACCATTCCCATATGCATGTTCAAAAAGTAAATGCTACAAAAGTACAAGGAAACTCAACAGGTAAAGTACCAGGAAAAGAAAAAAATAACAAAAACAACTTCCCCAACGTCTGTGAAAGTACGGTCTCGCACGATCCCGAATTTCCACATAGTAACCTAAAATAAGTTATATACACGTAGGGTGAGATTACAAATATACTCAGTAGGGAAACCAAAAGATTTTGTGCACATGTGGGGAGACCTTATAATGCCCTGTGAGAAAAGGAGATAAACAGAGCACCTAGAAAAGAAAACTATCCACCCAAGCCTCACAAAGGAACACTCACAAAATAACGCAAGTCAAGTAATTTAATAGAAATAGCACATCGATATTTGGGTACCCCACACCACTTTCCCAATGGTTATTGAATACATCCAATGCATTGGTCCTCTACCTCCATTCTCACTGTTGTCCCACTACCATACACCCCGCCCATACACACCTGGGCTACCACAACCACACATATCACCCGCAAACACCTGGGCCATACCTAACACACATCTCACCCACAAAAAACTGGGCCACAAAAAACAACACATAACCACGCCCTCAAACACCTGGTCTTGAAAAAATACCACCACGCCTGAAGAGACATGGGCCTCATCCCGAAGACACATGGGAAACAACCTTATTGCACACAACTGGGCCAACCACGACAACTACCCTGCCCGGAGAATCATGGGTTATAATGGGCCTCAGGCCATCACAGCCTACCTGAAGGATCATGGGCTACTAGGGAAATGGAGAAGAAAAGGAGCTAATAACCAGCCACTCATACGAGTGTTGGGAAAAACACCGTCCCTCGTGAAATGGGGGTGTTTGACATGAATTTCTCAACATGGTTGGGGCACAAATATGAAACATGAGAACTAAAATTATATGTATAGGTAACAAGAACTCATCCCCACCTAGGGGTTCCAAAAACCAACCTAAGGACAAACACCCTCATTTTTATTAATTCATAAAAAGGCACACCACTCACAACTAACTCATAACTCATTCACAGAACAAATTCCCCATTGAATAGTTCTTGTTTTCATGTTCAAGTGATTCCATCTAATTAAATTCTTCACTAGTAGGAAACTAATATGAATATCCACAAGCTAGGGAAAGAGGAAATAGACAAACATCAATTTAAGCATTCAAACATGATTCTCTTGTAATTCCACATCAACAAAAGGGATCTGTGAGATCCCTCAATGTATTAGAACAAAACCAAGCCTCCAAATATGGCCCAAATGGCGTTAAATCCAAAAACCAAAAACCACACACCAACCGAGGATCTCATCCCCATCCATATCACCCCATATGAATCATGTCAAACAACCACACATACTACCATGACAGAGCAGTGGGTTTCCAAATTCAAGAAAACCATTCATTATGTCCCTTCTTCTTGTTTGGTTAACCGGGGTGATCAGACAAGGATTATTGTTCACTGTGCATCCATTTAGTCAGCTGAGTTTACATGATTAACAAATTTCCATGTTACCCCCATTAATTCAAATAAATATCTAGAAAAGAAATAGAGGTTCATTAGTTTCCAACAAAAGACCACCAAAGAACATGATTTTCAGTGGGCCTAAGCCAGTACAATTCACAACACATAATCAAGGACAAGAGTACATTAGAAACATCAGGAAACCCCCTGTTAATTCATTAAAAGTACATTTATTATCTTCATCAATTATGGATTCATCCATCCCCATAGAAACACTAGAATACCCACCCCTCATGATACACAGTAAAGAGAGACGAAGGAAAATTCCCTACCTAGATAATCAAAGATCAACGTTTCTCTCCAGGCACTAAGAACTGAGGAAGCGTGACTTATAGGGGAGGAACTTCGAGTACTCCAAGGATGAGTATCAGAGACTCTTTCATGGGTATACAACTCACCTTGGTAAGGGGAACTCTAAAAAAATAAAGGGGAAGAATGATCCCAGCCACGAAGAAGAAATGAAAAAGGAATTCACGTGTGATAAAATGGTGAGATCCTGGAGTTATTGGATATTTAATTTTGAACGGTATTAAATACAGATCGTGGTTTTACCATGCGGTTGGGTGGTTACACACGATGGAATTAATTTTATTTTAGTAATTCCCATCGGAGAGGTTCCCATAATGGTGGTGTGTTAAACGGTTTCCTTTAATCAAAATAAAACACGCAAGAGTGGTGGAACTGGAATGTATGGGGAAAGGGCGTGAGAACGAGACAAAACCACACGTGTTGGTAAGTTATGGGTCACCCGAATCTTGGGGGATTTTATTTATTATTCATGGTATTTCAATGTATTTTAAAAGGGGTATTAAATGATATGAAGGGTTGGATTTAATGGTTTTATTTTATGTCAAAAGATATATTCTAGGAGCAGAAAAAGTCGGAACTAGAAAAAGAACGAAGGGTAGGACACTGTCCGGTGAGAACACGGTGGCACCGTCACGGTGCCACCCTCACGGTGCCACCATGATGGTTCAAAGTAATGGTACCAAAGTCACTGTTCCACTATCACAGTTCCACCGTAACTGGTTCCACCATCATAGTGCCACCGTAACTAATGTGCAACCGTCATAGTGCCACCGTAACCGTGCCACCGTGACTGGTGTCACCATCATAGTGCCACCGTGACTGGTGCCACCATTTCAGTGGATCCATGTTTTGGAAATGTACTAGACCAGGAGGGTCCAATCCAATACATCAGATACCCCTAAAACTATTATTTCCCTCGAGAATTAAGGCTAGACCCGTAGAAAAGAGGGGGGGTCTGATCGACCACCTCAAAAGATACCTCTCAAGAGTGAACCTCATCGAAATCTAGGAACACCTTTACCTAAAGTAACCATACCAACATTCATAGGAAATATCCTTCAGTCATATGAATTAGGCAGTCTCCTTCTCCATGTCAAGATACTATCCACTTTGGGTGGAACTATCTCACCCACACGGGTTTAATTGCATCCACGTTAATGTGTATTGATTCGAGATCGGATTCTCCACTCCACGCAGTCCGGAATCTCCACATAAATTCAATGAAAAAGGAACACATCTCTTTGTTAAGAACTTCAAGAATTTAACCACAAAAATTAAAAACAAAATAGAACAAAACTGAAAACATCTCTGGGTACTGAGAATGCATCTGCGCCTCCCGAACCCAGGTACTCTCCTCGAGGCCACCATGCCTCCACAACACACGAACCAAAGGGATGGTTCGTCCATGAAGTACCTTCTCCTTTCATCCTTCGATCATTGATGGTCCCTCTACAAATTTCACATCATCCTTGATACCCATCTTTCCTCAGTAGAGGATTTGTGAATCATTGTGTAGATAACGTTAGAGCTATGACACATGGAAGAAGCCGTGCACTCTTAGTAGCGGTAGTGGTAGTGCTAGCAGGTACGCTACTTTTTTGACCCTCTGAGGAACTTCAAACGGTCCGAAGAACCTGGGAGAATTCTTAATCCACCTGCCAAACCTCCATTGCCCACACCAAGGAGAGACCTTCAAGAATACGTGGTCCTCGACATAGAACTCCAAGGGTCTCCTCCTATTATTGGTATATGAATTTTGTCGGTCCTGGGCCACCTTCATCCTCTCTTGTATAAGCTGAACCTTCTCTGTTGTGCTCTACACCACCTCCGAGCCATGAACAGTTGCTTCCCCGACATCTATCTAGCATACAGGTGAGCAACACGACCTCCTGTACAAAGCATCGAGTGGAGTCATGCCAATGGTAGATTGATAGCTGTTGTTGTAGGAAAACTCCACCAGTGGCATGTTTCATAACCATGGTCCCCCAAATTATAAAACACATGCTCATAGCATATCCTCCATCGTCTAGATGGTCCGCTCTATCTTCCCATCTATCTAAGGATGGAAAGCAGTACTGAGGCATATATGGCTCCCAGAAGCACATTGCAATCCATTCCAGACCCGTGAGGTAAATAGGGTATCCCGATCAAAGACTATGGACCTCGGAACCCCAAGAAATGACACCAACTCATCCACGTACCTATGTGCTAGGGAATCCAACGTACCCGACTCCTTGATTTCCAAGAAGTGAGCTGATTTCGTCAATCAGTCAACCACTAACTAAATAGCATCACAACCTCCTTTAACTCTGGGTATTCCCATGAAGAAATCCATTGAGATGTCGTCCCACATCCACTCGGGTATATCTAAAGGTTGTAACAGACCTCCAGGGGCGCGGTGTTTAGCCCTCACCTACTGACACACAAGGCACCTTTCTCTATGTAACATCCCAGAGAAATAGAGAAATATGAAATTTTCATATTTATTAATATTTGTGAATTAATTATTTTTTTTACTTTAAAGGGGTTTCTATGTTCGATAGTGTACCCGATATGCAACAACGAGTTCTTTGAAGTCTTACGTTGCACACTAATAATATAATATTATTATTTTAAATGGTAGTTATTTCCTAGCCGTTGTATTAGCAGGAATGAATAGAACTGACTAAAATATGATTATACGTGTTTCTTAAATGTTTTTATATTTATCCAATAAAAGTTAAAGGCTTATAATAAGAATCTAATTCGATTATAAGCATAAATACTCTAATATTCACTAAAAGGTCGATTTATTTCCCTTTTATGGAGAACTATATTTAAATATAGTTTTGTTCAATCTTATATGTTCAATTTTTCCAGATAAAATCATTATTTAAAATGGGTTAATCAAAATTTACTTTGTGTAAATTTTTGGTATTTTTCAGATAAAGTTCATTTTTTAATGAATAGAGAAAAATATTGTAGTATAATTTAAAACTGCGTTTTCATATTATTTATTTATATTTTTTGATTAACTTTTAATTTTTTTTGATGTGTAATTAGAATATATATTTACTATTTAATCCAATGTTGGTCATTGGAATTAATTTCACTTTGAAATTGGACATAAACAAGTGACAATCTTTTGATAGTTATTATTTCATAAAAACAAGCTATTTGTTTTGAAAAAGGGAATTATTTATAAAATAAATAAACGAAATATATATTTCCTGAATTTGGTAAAATAGACGTCATTTTTTAATTCAGAATTTTAAATTTATCTTAGGGTGAATTTTTTGTATCTTTATGAAAAACTTCAGTTTTTGATGAATAATGAAACAAATAAGTAGTAGTTAAAAAACTAAATTTTTCATTTAAATGAAATTTTACCACATCTGTGAATTGAATTTCTAAAATACAAAATACATGGTTGTTATTAGTAAGTAAAATATGGTTCAATAAGATGAAAATAGTTTTGTTGATGAATAGTAACTTTTGACTTTTTTACCTATGGTTAAAGGTAAATTGGGAAATTCAAGGATAAAAGAATATTATAATAAATCAAAATTATCATAACACTTGTCCTAACCTTATTTTATTAGTAATTTCTGACCATGGGAATCCTTGGTTGGATTTTAAAACCCAATGGATCCACATGAGTTTGATAAGGAAACTTTAGATTAATTAACGTAACGTAAAGGAAAATATGAAATAAATAAATACCTTTTAGTAAATCAATTTTCACATACGGTTATATAATTTATTTTCATGAAAATAAATCTTCATTATAAATATTAAAATATTTCTTACATCATGGTATTAATTTTGTAATTTTTATACATCATATAAATTAAATTATTTATGACACAATAATGATGTACTGTTTACCTCAATAATAAATGATTTAAATAAATAAGATTATTAATATAACAATAATATACAAAACCTTTCCAATTCCTATTGGATGATTTTACTTCTAATATGAGTCGTATTATCTTTGAATTTAATGTGTTTGGACCTTTTGAAACCAAAGATTAGTTTCTAATAAAATAATATTTTCACACTTTCCAAAAGAGACCATGCTCTCCCTTATAATAGGAGACCACTTCTAACCAAATTATCACACCTACAATGGAATTGGGGTCATAAAAACTCTTCCCAATTAATATCCCTACATCCCTATCTGCCTTATAGAATCCTTACCTTAGGCATAAGGCACTTTAATAATTCCTTTTGGTTCAATCTAAAGGAAGTTACCCAAATTAAAGGTAACGGTTTATCTTCACTTCTCTTCTTTTATTTCACTTATCTAACTCTAAAACTCTTTTTATTACTTTATTTTATAACAAACTTAGTATCAAAAATATAATATAATGTTTTTATGAGAAGTATTCTAACTACACCTACACACACCTCCATCTAATGGGTGATGAACATACTGTTTATATGGATGGAAAACTAACGCCTCTCGAAACGATGATTGTTCGATTATATCCTACCGCCTATCATGGTTTCCATTAAGATGACACAGTATTTATATAATATATATATTGTGTTTATGTTTTCTTTATGATTTTGTATTTTTCATTTATATCATACCTTTATGGTTTCCATTTTGGGTAAACGCTATAATTTCATTTGAGGAAGTGCAGACTACCGCCCCCACAATGTGATATGACTCGATCTTACCCTATGTGTTATGTATAAAGGATGGATTTAATGATATTATATATGATACTATACTTTTATGATAATATATCTATGTATATTTATGTTTTACATCCATTAAATATGAAATATAAATTAAAGTAGTGTTCATGCGTACATACGGCTTACCATCTCCATGAATGGTGCATTTCAATTCTTACCTCTAAATGTTATGTACTATTATAAATACTTGTATATACTGGATATATATAACATATATGATATCTAAATAATGAATATAATTATGGTTATTAATAACTGTTTACAACATTAACAACATGTAATTATTAGAAGTCCAATTTCGACACAAGTACCAAATATCGACAAAACGACCGTTATTAACACAAATGACTATGTAATGTTTATAACATGGTAATAAGTAATATAAGAGGGATAAAAAAATTTGAAAAGGTTCCTAAGATTGTATAAATTAAATTTAGTTTATTATTCAGGACGTTAAAGAACGAATAGGTCAAGTCGGACAGGAGGTAAGGGACTTTGTCTCAATCTCCGTTTATTGAGGCATATTTTGTATTATATACAACTTTCTTTTATACGGTGTATAAACCAAATTAACTTTCAATTTTATTCAAAATTATTATTTTCTATACGAATAGTTTTATTAAACTACAAAAAAAAATTTATGTAAGCGGTGACAACGACCATTTTCTCCACCACGAGTATTATATGATCTTTGGCTTCCTTAACAAGCCGTAATGTTTTTCAAAGGTAAAAAATACCATATAATATTTTTAGATATATTGGTGTTGAAAATGGTTTCGATAATGTATTTTTTATTTCAATATATTTAGATGATATATTGTGATTGAAATGTGAAAATATTATATATTTTTTTTGCTTGTCTTATGTGTTATGACTATGTTATGGATCTTGGGCATTGTCTACGTATACGGGTGGTTCCTTCATAATCCTAGGGCGGGTTAGCCCAAGATAGATCTCCATTGAATTGGGTATCTTGAATGAGGTAAACATGAATATATCTCCTAGGATATTTATGGAATATACTGTGATGGGTATTTCAAAGTAACTCCCTATGTAGTTTTGATAGCTACAATTTAAGTATGTTATGGATTCCACAAGTTACCTTTAAGATTTATGATTTCTAGGTGTTATTCATAAGTCTTATGATTTCATGATCTATTTAAAAGTGTTTATCTTTTGTATGTATTTATGACCAAATGACCTCTTTCTTTGTTTTATAACACTTACTAAGATTTTTATGCTCATCCCAAGTTTTGAATTTTTTTTCATAGGACAGAAAGTGGAATAGGGTCAAGGATGTGATCAAGGAAATGGCATGATGTCTAAAACATGGAACTAGACATGACCATTTTTTTCAAGAGTTTTTGTTTTGTGAAAACATTTGAAACTAAGTAGATGTGTCTCCATGTAATATTCAAGTTGTCATGTATATGTTATGGAATAATTACCTAAAACTCTAAACCTTAGAAGATCCTCAATGTGAATTATTATTTAATTCAAGATTAGGTGATGTTTTACAGTCAAGTCCTTGTAGTTTGTATCAAATGGAGGATTAGACAAATTTAGGAGTTAGGGCATTGTAAAATTAATATCCACAAATTAATTTATGTTAAAGATATATTAATTAAAGATTACAATCTTGCATCGCCTAAGATATTTCTGTGATCAGAATGGTTTTCCGCAAAGGAAACAGGGAAGCTATGTTTGGATGACATCATAAAGAAGAAAAACTTCCAAATCAGCAACAAGAGATGGTCCGAATCAGAACTGAATAGTTTTTTGTAGTGATGGAATAGTTGACTTAGGCTATAAATGGTTGTGGTATCTATACCCAAGATCAACTAGATCAACCACAGAGGAACATGTCAGTAGTAAAGCGTTTCATGAGGCAACATACCCCATAATTTAGAGGACCATCGAACCTTGTTCTAGATAAAGAGTGTATTAATGCACTGGAGAAGATTTATGATGTTATGGGGTGTTCATAACATCAAAATGTTAGTCTCACTATTTACCGTTTTTAAGGTGATGTTGATCAGTGGTGTTCGATGGTGAAAAATATTAGGGATAGTGAGGAGATTGATGCTCTTGATTGGGATGAATTCAATGTTATATTTCTTGAAAAATATTTTCCTAAGGTGGTTTTTCATAGGATGGAAAAAAATTCCTAGAATTGTGGTAGGAGGAAGAATCAGTGGCTGCTTATGAAGAAAAATTCACTTGACTTGCAAGGTATGATCAAAATTTCATACGAGATCATGATAGTAAAATCAAACTTTTTTACTTAGGGTTAAAGACAATGTATCGAAGGGATTTAGCTTCTCATTAGTTCAAAAGAAATGGAAAACTTGTTCTATGTGCGGAGAAGGTGGAAATGGAGTTTGCCGATGATCATGTGTTCTTTGACAAACAACAGAGTAAGAGGTCAAGGTGGCATAAAAAAGGGAAGAACTCCTCAAAAAAGTCTGATGGTAAGAATATTATTTTTACAGTTTGTGAAAATTGTTGTAAAAAGAATTCAGGGAATATCATTTGAATTATGATATGTTCTACTGATATGGTAAAACAGGACATAAGTCTCGTAATTTAACTAAAAATGATCTGGGTAATTCTAAAAGAAAATCTGATTTACAGTTAGTAAAATGTTTTAGGTGTAATGAAATGGGTCATTATGCAAATGAGTGTCCAACAAAGAACACAACTGAGGGAAAGTAGCTAGACTATATGTAGAAAGTGGTGGTGAAATCCTTCACAACTACTTCAGAAGATGTTGGTCTTTCAAATGAAGTAGTTTCAGGTACACATTTTGTTTGTTCAGATTATGCCAAGGTGTTTTTTTGATTCAGAGTCTACACACTATTTCATTTATAAGACGTTTTATAGTAAATTTGGAATTCCATCTCAAGATATGAATCATGAACATATAGTAAAAACAAAAAGAGGAAATGTTGAGACAAAATGAAATTATAAGATCCTTCATGTCCTTTTGTGTGGAAATAATATACTGGAAAACATTATTTTTTCCCTCTAGTAGAGTTTGATGTTATTTGGGTATGGATTGGCTCTCTGTTTATCACGTTAAGATTGAATGAAGATATAAAGAGTTTTATTTTTAGAAATATATTCAGTTTTTATATTATAATGAACCCTTACATTTGAAAACTTATCAGGAAGATCAGAAACTTGTAAAAGATGGAAATGAAAATTACCTTGTAAATATTGTTCAAAACAAATTAATTGTTCATATTAATGATGTGCCAGTGTTAGATGAGTATCTTGATGTTTTTACTGATGAATTGCCTGGAATTATACCATATTGGGAAGTTGAATTTACTGTTGACTTATTTCCTGATGCTAATCCAATTCCAAAACCTCCTTATTAAATGGCTCAAATTGAACTTTTAGAGTTAAATAAGAAATTGCAGGAGTTATTAGATAAAGGTTTCATTAAACCTATTACATCACCATGGGGTGATCCTATATTTTTTTAAATATAAAGAGGGTTCAGTGAGACTTTTCATTGATTATATATATTGAATAACATCACTCTTAATAACATGTATCATTTTCCTCATATCAATGAATTGTTTGATCAGCTCGAGAGAGCTCAGTATTTTTAGAAGATTGACTTGAGATCTGGATACCATTAGTTAAAATAAAAGGAAGCTGGCATTCTGAAGACTGCATTTCGTACTAGATATGGCCATTAGGAATTTTTAGTTATACCTTTTGGTTTAACCATTGCACCTATGATATTCATGGATCTTATGAATATAATTTTCTGTGAGTTCTGGGATAAGATTGTGGTTGTGTTCAATGATGATATTTTGGTTTATTCTAAAAGTAAATAGGATCATGAAAGTCATATTGGGGTTGTCTTGAAATTCTTAAAAGAAAAGAATCTATTTTGGAAATTCAGAAAGTGTGAGTTTTGGTTAGAAAAAAATTCATTCCTTGGTCACATTGTTTCAAAAAAAAATCATAACTGTTGATCCTGATAAAATGAAAGTTATTGAATAATGGCCAAGACCAAAAAATCTAACCAAGATCCATATTTTTCTTGGTTTGGAAGGTTATTACCAAAGGTTTGTTGATAATTATTCACGGTTATCAAGTCCAATGACTAAGTTAACTTGAAATGGTTTTATATTTTTATGGACAAAACAAATTGATGATTGTTTTTAGGGATTGAAAAGAATATTGCGGAATGCTCCAGTTTTTGCACTGCCTTCCAGAGATGGTGAATTTTTCATCTACAATGATGCGTTGTTGTAAGGGCCTGGTTGTGTCCTTATGCATAATGATCAAGTAATTGATTATGCTTCACTTCAGTTGAAACCTCATGAGTTAAATTACCCTACACATTATTTAGAATTAGATGTTGTATTTTTTCTTTTAAAAAATTGAATTTATCGTTTTTATGGTGTAAAATGTGAAATATATACTGACCACAAATTTTTTAAGTATATATTCAACACGAATTAATTGAACATGAGATGGAGGAGATGGATGGAATTAATAAAGAATTATGATTGCTCAATCCTTTACCATCCGGGAAAAGAAAAAAAAAGTGGATGATGCTTTGAGTAAAAAAAAATTAATACTTAAATAACCATGCTATGTTTGGAAAAAGATCCTTTGTTTTTTATTTGATGAAGTTTGGTATAGAAGTTGTTGGTGCTAGAAATTCTTCTGGTTTGTTTCAGTTGCCTGTAAAATCATCTCTCTCATACATAATTAAGAAAGCGCAGAACAAGATAGTGAATTACAGAAAAAGGTAGAGTTGGTTCAGAAGGGTATGTTGCCTGATTTTAATGTTGATAATGATTGTTTTTTATGGTTTGGGAAATGATTATGTGTTCCTTGTGAGTCAAAGTTGAAGAACTAGTTGTTATGTGAATTTCATAGTTCCCCGTTTCCAGTTCATCCTAGAAGTAGTAAGATGTACAGAGATCTTCAGCAGTATTACTAGTGGGATGGAATGAAAAGAGATATTGCTGATTTTACTGTGATGTGTATGACATGTCAGTAGGTTAAAGAAGAGTGGCAATTAATGAAAGTGGTGATTCAGCCTTTACCAGTACCAGAGAGGAAATGGTAAAATATATCCTTGGATTTGTTGTGGGATTACCGAAGCCATCTCGTCGTAATAATTCAGTCTAGGTTATTGTTTATAGATTGAATAAATCTGCCCATTTCCTTCCTATAAGAGATACATTGTCTCTAGATCAACAGTCTCAGTTGTATGTTAAATAGATAGTAAGTTTTCATGGAGTTCCCCACTCCATTGAATCTAATCGTGATCCCATGATTACTTCTAACTTTTGGAAAGGCCTTCAGAAGTCATTGGGTATTGAAATAAATTGTAGTACAACTTTTCATCCATAATTACATGGGAAATTAGAACGAACAATTCAGACCCTAGAGGAAATGCTACATTCTTTTTCAGTGGATTGCCAGTAAAGTTTGGACAAACATATTTTTTTGGTTGAATTTTCATATAATAACATTTTTCATTCCAGTATTCATATGCCTCCATTTGAGGAATTATATGGAAACAGTTTTGAACTCTAGCTTTTTTGGGATGTAGTATGTGAAATGAAGTTCATGGGACCATAATTGGTAGAAGAGATGGCAGAAAAAGTTCAGCTCATTTAGAAGAAAATGAAAACAGCTCAGATTCAACAGAAAAATTATGCAGATAACCGAAGGAAGGATATTACTTTTGAGGTATGTGATCATGATTTTCTCAATGTTTCTCCATGGAAAAGTGTGACGTGTTTTGGTAAGAAAGGAAAGTTGAGTCTGAGGTTCATTGGACCTTATGAAATCCTATGCATAGTTAGATCAGGTGCATATAGAGTGGCTTTACCTCCATGTTTATCCAAGGTACACAATGTTTTTCATGTTTTGATGTTGACAATGTATATACTAGATCTCTCTCATATTTTGTGCCTAGAGGTAGTTATGTTCGAAGAGAAAATCTCTTATTAAGAACAAACTCTCCAGATTCTTGACCAAAGAGAGAATGTGTTGCAGAATAAGGTAATTCACTAGGTAAAGGTTTTGTGAACAAACCATATGGTCGAAGAGGCAATGAGGGAATCAGAAAATACTATGAGGGATAAATACCCTCATTTATTTGGTATGTGAATAAAATTGCATGGACGCAATTACCAAAAGGGGGTAGGATGTAACACCCCAGATAAATAGATAAATATGATCTTTTCATATTTATTAATATTTGTGCATTAAATATTAATTTTAATTTAAAAGAGTTTCTATGTTTGATAGCGTACTCCATACATAACAACGGGTTTGTTTTAAATTTTATGTTGCACACTAATAATATAATATTATTATTTAAAATGGTAGATAAATCCTAGTCATTGTATTAGCGAGAATGAATATAACTAACTAAAATATGATTATACATGTTTTTTAAATGTTTTTACATTTATCCAATAGAAGATAGAGGCTTAAAATAAGAAAAAAATTCAATTTTAAGCATAAATACTCTATTATTCACTAAAAGGTCGATTTATCACCTTTTGATGGAGAACCATCTTTAAATCTAGTTTGGGTCACTTTTAAATGTTATATTTGACCAAATAAAATCCTTATTTATAATGGGGGCATCAAAATTTACTTTGTGTAAATTTTTCGTATTTTTCCGATAAAGTTAATTTTTTGATGAGTAGTGAAAAATATTGTATTTTAATTCAAATCTGCGTTTTAATATAATTAATTTATATAGATAGATTATCTTTTTAATTGGTTTTAAATTTTAATTAGATTATATTTTTACCATATTATCCAATGTTGGTCATTGGAATTAGCATCACTTTGAAATTGGACATAAACAAGTGTCAATCTTTTGATAGTTATTGTTTCTTAAAAACACACTATTTGATATGACAAAATGAATTAATTATAAAATTAATTAATTCAACAATTATGTTTTTAATTTGGTAAAATAGAAATCATTTTTGAATTTGTAATATCAAATTTATCTTATGGTGAATTTTTGGTATATTTCTGAAAAACTTCAATTTTTGATGAATAGTGAAACAAGTTTGTAGTACTTAAAAACTAACTTTTTCATTTAAAAGAAATGTTATCACTTCTGTGAATTGAATTTCGAAAATCTGACATATATGGTTGTTATTAGAATGTAAAATGTGGTTCAATAAGATGAAAATAATTTTTTGGTGAATAGTATCTTTTGACTTTTATTTACCATGGTTAAAGAAAAATAGAGTAATTGAAGGTGAAAAGAATATTTTAATAATTTAAAATTACCTTAATAATTTTCCTAACCATATTGGATGAGTAATGGTCGAACATGGGAATACTTGGGCTGAGTTTGGGACCCCATGGAGCCACATGGTAGTGATAATGACACTTTAGATTAATTAACTTAGAGTAATGCAAAAAATGACATTATCAAATATCTTTTAGTAAATCAATTTTTACACTGGGTTATTTAAGTTATCTTTTCAACTATAAATATTCATTTTAAAAGATAAAGTTTTTTCCTAAATATTGGTATTTTTCTATAATTTTTAGACATCAAAAAAATTAAATTATTTATGACACAATAATGATGCACTGTTTACCTCATTAATAAATGATTTAAATAAATAAGATTATAAATATTATAATAATATCCAAAACCTGTCCAATTCCAATTGTATTATTTTATTTCTAATTTTAGTCATCATATCATTAGCTTTAATGTGTTTTGGACCTTTTTAAACCGAATATAAGTTTATAATAAAATAATGTTTTCACATATTTCTAAAGAGACACTCCTCTCCCTTATAAAAGGAGACCACTTCTATCCAATCCTTCAAACCTATCAAGACTTTTTTTCTCATCCATCCTCTTCCCAATTAAGATCCATACATCCCTATCCTCCTCCTATAATCCTTACCTTAGGTAGAAGGCACTTCAAGAAGTCCTTTTGGTTCAAACAGAAGGAAGTTACCAAAATTAAAGGTAATGGTTTCTCTTCACTTATCTTATTTTATTTTACTTATCCAACCTCAAACATATTTTTATTCCTTTATTTTATAATAACAAAAGTATTATCTATATAGTAGGATATTGTTATGAAAAGGATTATAACTACACTTAGACACACCTCCACAAAACTTTTCCTTATCCCCAATGTCAATGACCCCTCCTCCCTATCTCACTACCGACCAGGGAGCCTTTGCAACTTTACCTACAAAATCCTGGACGGCCTAATCAGTCACAGACTGGTTGAAAGGCTGCCCACCTGGATTTCTTCAAAGCAACATGGGTCTTTGAAGGGAATATCTATTCAGGGGGCCATTTCTCTTGCTCAGGACATGGTAAGGGACATCAAATATAAGACACATGGATCCAACCTCGCTCTCAAAGTTGACATGAACAAAGACTATGACAGGATCAAGTGGGGATTCCTGAACAGAGCCCTGTCGGCAATGGGATTCTCGGTTAGAGTGGTTGACATGTTTTTTATATGTGTCAGCACCTCCTAGTTAGGGATTTACATCATGGGTAAGACGCACAGATTCTTCAAGGCAACTAGAGATCTGAGATAGAGAGATCCTCTGTCCCCTATCCTGTTCATTTTGGCACAAGATTCTCTCAGTGTTTCTCTGAATAGAAGCATCACCCTAATGAAAATCCTCCCATTCAGAAGGAAAAAGAGAATACCTCCTATATCCCATCTCATGTTCGCAGATGAAAATATTATTTTCATTATTGGGGGGAGGACGTCAGTTCAGAGAATCAAGGTGATCCTGGATGAGTACTGCTTCTGGAGTGGGCAGGTGCTGAGCATGGAGAAGAGTCTCTTCATTACATCCAAAAGGATCCCGAACAGCCGAGTGACCTCCCTCAGTAACAGGCTTAACATGCAGCATGGGACTCTCCCATTGGAATATTTAGGCACTCCAATTTTGTCAGGTAGGCTCAGGATCCGCAACTATGAAGGTATTATTAACAAGATGGTCGGTCGTGTTCTCAACTAGAAGAACCATCTCCTATCCTTTGGTGGCCGTATCTCCCTGGTCTACATTGTTCTTTCAGCTATTACCATCCATGCCATGGCCACCTCTAACATTCCAAAGGGAGTGGTCAATGTAGTGGACTCTCTACTATGAAACTACATTTGGGAGGACAAGTCAGAAGGGAAGCGGCACTGGACTTCGTGGGAGAGACTAGCTAGACCCATTCTTGAAGGGGGGATCAACTATAGGAGTCTTCCGAACACCATTGAGGGAGAAAATTCTAGGCTGGCCAGGGAGATCCTGGATCAGCGCACCCTATGGGGGACCAATATGCCTCATCTACTAAGTAATGGAGAGGCCCGTAGTGTTTCTCCTATTTGGTCCAAATTCCTTCCCTTGGTCCGATCTTTATCTCCTAGTTCTCGATGGATTGTGGGAGCAGGGGATATCTCCTTCTGGAACACCAACTGGACATGCTCTGTTTTGGCCTTCCCAGGCTGTCCAGCCCCCATGATCACGTTTAAGGAAGCTCTCGATCACTCCCATTTAATCAAGGCGGTTCTGAATGAGGAACAATAGGAGTCCATCAACTCCATTGACATGAACTCTGAAAGGGACAAATGCATATGTACCTTCTCATCCACAGGGGAATTCAGGAACAAAGACTTCCAAAGTTGGAGGTCTCGGTCTTCCTTGAGACCTGTCGATCGATGGAATGAGTTGGTTTGGTGTCGTATGATCCCGACGAAGATGAACTTCTTATATTGGCGGATATGTCATATGGCGATGTTCTCTGATGATAATATCAAGAAACTCGGGATTATCTTTTCCTCGGGGTTCCACTGTTGCAACCAGCGAAGGGAGGAAAGCTCGGAGCATCTGTTTTTTGGTGGCGACTGGGCTCATGCAGTTTGGAGTTTCCTTGGAGGTGAAAAGTATCACAATACTAAGGAGTCGTTGTCTTTGTTCCTGGAGAGGTGGTTTGAAGGTTCGTTGGCCACAGATAAGGCCTATCTGGCCCGGGCCACATCCTTCAGCGTGGGGTGCTGGTGCATCTGGAAAGCCCGTAATCAAGCTAGGTTTGAAGGAGAGATCCCAACAGGTAGAGCCATCATCGGTCGAATTCGATTTTTGCTCCGGGACCTGATCTCTTTTAACAAGGACTGGCAGACGAATCCTCCCTTCCTATGTATGCAGGCAGCTCAGTTTGTCCCTCCCCTTGTGACTCAGAAGTGGATTAGATGGGATCCTCCTATCCTTCAGAACAAGCTCAACTCAGATGAAGCCTGCAAAATGGGGTTAATCTCGGGAGGGGGGGTCGGAGATTCAAGGGGAGGAGTGGTGCTAGCATTCTCCAGCTCTTTTGGGAGATGGATGACCCTCCAGGCAGAAGCCCATGCCCTTTACATAGGGCTAATTGTACTCTCTAAGGATAAGGTTTATATATCTGAAGTGGAGGTGGACTCTTTAGTCCTTATTGAAGTGCTGAAAGGGAATCATCCCACACCTTGGAACATTGAATATATCGTCAAAATATGTCGTGTGATTCTTAGACAGAACACTATCATATGCCACACCTGGTGAGAGGGGAACAAGGTGGCTGATTTCATGGCTTCCATGGAAGACCATAGGTCAATAAATGTGCGTATTATCTAGACTAGTAGCCTAAACCCAGAATGCATCAATATTATTAGAGGGTATTCTCTTGGTCTGCATTACTATAGACCCCCGTAGCTGATTTATTGGGTTTCTTCTTCTAATTAATAAAAAATTTACTTTGAATGGAATGGAATGTAGAGGAAAAAATGAGGCCTCACGAAACGATGATTGTTCGATTATCTCCTACCACTTATCATAGTGGACATTAAGATGACACTATATTTTTATATGATTTATTTTATTTTTATGTTTTCTTTATGCATTAGTATTTTTCTTTTATATTATACCTTTATGGTTTCCATTATGGGTACATGCTATAATTTCATTTGAGGAAGTGCAGACTACCACCCCCTCTAAGTGATATGACTCGTTCATACCATATGTGGTACGTATAAAGGATGGAGTTAAAGTTATTATATGTGAAAATATACTGGAATTATAATATAACTATGTATCATAATGTTTTAATTCCATTCAATACAAAATTGAAATGAAAGTTGTGTTCATGTGTACGTATGGCTTACCATCTTGATGAACGATGAATTTCATTTCATTCCACTAAATGTTATCTAATATTATAAATACATGTATATATAGTATATATATGAAATATATGATATCTAAATCATGAATATCATTTTGGATATAATGATCATCTGACCACATTAACAACATTTAATTATAAGAATCCATTTTCGACTCAAGTGCCAAATATCGACAAATAAACGGTTATTAACATAAATGACTATTAAATGTTTATAAAATGGTAATGTGTGATATAAGAGGGATAATAAACTTGAAAAAGGTTTTGAAGAATGTAGAAATTAAATTTAGATGATTATTCAGGACGTTAAAGAATGAACGGGTCAAGTCAGGCACGAGGTAAGTGACTTCATCTCAATATCCTTTCATTAAAGTATATTTGGTTTTATACACATATTTATTTTATACGGTGTATAAAACAATTTGAATTTTACTTTTATTCAATAGGAATATTTTCTCTATGGATAGTTTTACTAACAACAAAAACTATGTTTTTTTAATGTAAGCGGTGACAACAACCTTTTCCACGGCCACAAGTATTATTTTATCTTTGGATTCCTTAACAAGCCGTAATTTTTTTAAGAGGAAAATAAATACCATATACTCTATTTACGTATTTTGGTATTGAAAATAGTTTTGATAATGGATTTTTTATGTCAATATAATAAAATAATATATTGTGATTGAAATTTGGAAATGTTATCTTTCCTTTATGCTTCTGTTATGTGTTATGACTATGTTATGGATCTTGGGAATTGTTTACGAATTTGGGTGGTTATGTGATAATGCTAGGGCGGGTGAGCCTGAGATATCTCTCTAATGAATTGGGTAACATGACGGAGGTAAACATAAATGTTTCTGCTAATATATTTAGGTAGTATACTATGATGGGTATTCCAAAGGAACTCCCTATAGCTGTGAAAGCTACAATGTAAATATGTTATGGATGCCAAAGGATACCTTTATGATTTATGATTTCTATGTGTTATTCATAAGTCATTTGATTTCATGAGGTAAGAAAAAGTGTTTATGTTTTGTATGTGTTTATTAACTAATTTTTTCATTCTTTGTTTTATAAACCTTACTGAGCTTTTTATGCTCACCCCATGTTTTGAAATGTTTTTCACAGGACATAATGTGGAATAGGGTGAAGGATGGGATCAAGGAATGTCATGTTTTCTAAAACATGGAACTAGACTTGAATATCTTTTTTTTCAAGCATTTTTATTTTGGGAAGAAGCGGAAACTGAGTAGATGTGTCTACATGTAATATTCAAGTTTTCATGGATATGTTATAGCCTAATTCTATAAAACTCTAATCCTAAAAAGATCCTCAATGTGAATTATTTGTTTAATTAACGTGTATGTAATTTTAAGGATGGTTCCTTATAGTTGGTATCAAAGAGAGGTTTAGACAACTTTTGGAGTTAGGGTATTGTTAAATTAATATCCACAAATTAATTTATGTTAATGATATAGCATTTACATATTACCATGTTACTTCGCCTAAGATATCTCAGTGTTCATAATGGTTTTTCGCAGAGGAAACAGGGCAGCTACATTGGGACGACAACAGGAGGAAGAAATTCATCCAAATAAACAACCAGAGATGGTCGGAATCAGAACTGAACAGTGTTTTATAGTGATGGAATAGTTGAATCAGGCTATAAATGGTTGTGGTATCCATGCATGAGATCAGCCAGATCAACCACATAAGAACATGTAAGTAGTATATAATTTCTTGAGGCAACATCCCACATCATTAGGAGGATCATATGAACATGTTCTAGCTAAAGGCTGTATTAAAGCATTGGAGAAGATTTTCGATGTTATGGGGTGTTCAGAACATCAAATGCTTTGTCTCACTATTTGCTATTTTAGAGGTGAACCTGATCAGTGGTGGTCGATTGTGAAAAATATCAGGGATAATGAGGAGATTGATGCTCTTGATTAGGATGAATTCAATGGTATGTTTCTTGAAAAATATTTTCCTAAGTTGCTTCGTCTTAGAATGTAAAACCAATTCATGGAATTGATGCAGGTGGATGACTTTGTGGATACTTCTAAAGAAAAATTCAATCGACTGGAAAGGTTTTCTCTAAATTTTATACGAGATCTTGATAGTAATATAAATCATTTTCACTAAGGGTTAAAGCCAAAGAATCAAAGGGATTTAGCTTCTCGTGAGTTCAATAGTTATGAAAAACTTGTTTGATGTGAGGAGAAGGTAGATGTGGATTTTGCCGATGATCAAATGTTCTTTAAAAAATAATACAATAATAGGTCGAGGTGGTAGACAAAAGTGAAGAACTCTTCAAAAAAGTATGATGGTATGAAATTTATGTTTACAGTTTGTGAAAATTGTGGAAAAAAACATGTTGGGGAATGTCTTTTGAATTCTAGTAAGTGCTACCGATGCGGTGAAATGGGACATAAGGCTCGTAATTGCACTGAAAAAGATAGTGGTAATGGTAAGACAAAATCTGATTTACATAGAGTAAAATATTTAAAGTGCAATGAAATCGGTCATTATACAAATGAGGGTCCAACAAAGAACTCAACAGAAGGAAATCAACCAGACTATAAGAAGAAAGGGGTTGTGAAATCCTTCGTAATGACTACAACAGATGTTGGGCCATCAAATGAAGTAGTATCAGATACACTATTTGTTTGTTCAGATTATGCCAATTTGTTGTTTGATTCAGGGTCTTCACACTATTTCATTTCTGAGAAGTTTTCTAGTAAATTCATAATTCCATCTTAAGTATGAATCATGAACTTATGGTAAAATCACCAGGAGGAAATATTGAGACAAAAAGAAATTATAAGAACCATCATGTCCTTGTGTGCGGAAAGAATCTACCTGCAAACCATATTGTTTTTCCTCTAGTAGAGTTTGATGTTATTTTGGGTATGGATTGGTTGCCTGTTTATCATGCTAAGATTGGCTATATAGCTAAAAAGGTTTCTTTTAAGCAATATTTAATGTTTGTAAGAATGAATGAATCCTTTCTTTTGATAGCATATCACGAAGCTCATAAACTAGTAAAAGATAGAAATTAATGTTACCTTACACATATTGTTGAAATCAAAGGAACTATTTAGATTAATGATGTGCTAGTGGTAAATGTGTATCTTGATTTTTTTCCTGATGATTTTATTTGTATTATACCTAATAGGGAAGTTGAATTTACTGTTGACTTCGTTCCTGATGCTAATCCAATTTCAAAACCCCCTTATCGATTGGCTCAAATTGAACTTTTTTAGTTAAAGAAGAAATTTTAGGAGTTATTAGATAAGGGATTCATTTGACCTAGCACATCACCATGGGGTACTCTTGTATTGTTTTTTAAAAAGAAAGATGGTTCAATGAGACCTTTCATTGATTATAGAGCCTTGAATAATATCACTATTAAGAACATGTATCATTTTCCTCATATCGATGATTTTTTTGATCAGCTCCAGGGATCTCAGTATTTTTTGAAGATTGACTAGAGGTCGGGATACCATCGGTAGAAAGTAATGAAGCAGACATTCCAAGACTGTATTTCATACTAGATATGGCCATTATGAATTTGTAGTTATGCCTTTTGGGATAACCAATACACTTGCTGTATTCATGGATCTTATGAATAGAATTATCCGTAAGTTCTTTGATAAGTTTGCGGTTGTGTTCATTGATGATATTTTGGTTTATTCTAAAAGTAAAGTGGATCACAAAAGTCATTTAAGGGTTGTCTTGTAAACCATAAAAGAAAAATAACTATTTGGTAAATTCAAAAAGTGTGATTTTTGGTTACAACAAATTTTGTTCCTTGGTCACACTATTTAAAAAAATGGAAAAACTGTTGATCCTGCTAAAATGAAAGTTGTTGAAGAACGTCCAAGACCCACAAATATAACTGGGATTCATAGTTTTCATGGTTTAGAAGGTTATTACTGAAGGATTGTTGAGAAGTTTTCACGGTAATCAAGTCCAATGACTAAGTTAACTCGAAAAGGTGTTAAGTTCATCTAGACAAAAGAATTTGATGATTGTTTTCAGGAATTCAAAAGAATATTGTTGAATGCTCTAGTTTTTGAACATCCTTCTAGAGATGGTGAATTTTTCATCTACACTAATGATTCATTTAAAGGGCTTCATTGTGTCCTTATGCAGAATGATAAGGTAATTGGTTATGCTTCACATTAGTTGAAACCTCATGAGTTAAATTTCCCTACACATGATTTGGAATTAGATGCTGTT
Source organism: Viscum album (assembly GCA_963277665.1). Classification (NCBI taxonomy): domain Eukaryota; kingdom Viridiplantae; phylum Streptophyta; class Magnoliopsida; order Santalales; family Viscaceae; genus Viscum; species Viscum album. The sequence continues at coordinate 562,485,284 of OY728153.1, read as the reverse complement.
GGTTTTGCTTAAAAAATTTCGAGGCATCATTTTTTATGGAGTAAAATGTGGAATATATACGGACCACAAAAGGTTAAAGTATATATTCACTCAGAACTAATTGAACATGAGACAGAGGAGATGGTTGGAATTAATCACAGATTATGATTGCACGATCCTTTACCTTCTGGGAAAAGAAAATAAAGTGGCTGATGCTTTATGTCGAAAAATTAATTCTTCATTATCCATGATATGTTTGGAAAGAGATCCTTTAGTTTTTGATTTGATTAACTTTGGTATAAATGTTGTTGGTTCATGAAATTCTCTTATTTTGTTTCATGGGTCTGTGAAATCATCTCTCTCTGACAGAATTAAACGAGCACAGAAGGAAGAAATTGAGTTCATGAAAAAGGTAGAGTTGGTTGTGAAGGTTAAGTTTCCAGACTTTAATGTTGATATTTATTTTGTTTTGAGGTTTGGGAAAATATTATGTGTGGCTTGTGATTCACAGTTGAAAAATGAGTTGTTATGTGAACCTCATCATTCCCTGTTTTCAGTTCATCCTAGAAGTACTACGATGTACAGAGATCTTCAAGAGTATTACTGGTGGAATTGAATGAAAAGATATATTGCTAATTTTAGTATGAAGTGTTCTACTTTTCAGCAGGTTAAAGCAGAGTGGAAGTTACTGAAAGGGATGGTTCACCCTTTAACGTTGCTAGAGTGGAAATGGGAAAATATATCCATGGACTTCGTTGTGGGATTAGAGAAGACATCTCAAGGTAATAATTCAATATGGATTATTGTTGATAGATTGAAAAAATCGTCTCATTTCCTTCCTTAAAGAGATATATTGGCTCTAGATAAACTTTATTAGTTGTATGTTAAAGAGATTGTCAGGTTGTAAGGTGTTCCCCTCTCCATTGTATCTGATCATGATCCCAGGTTTACATATAACTTTTGGAAATACCTTTAGAAGATGTTGGGTACTGAATTAAATTTTATTATGAATTTTCATCATCAATTAGGTGGGAAATAAAAATGAACAATTCAGACCCTGGAGGATATGATACGTGCTTGTTCACTTGATTTCCAGGGATGTTGGGACTAACATCTTTCTTTGGTAGAATTTTCATATAATAACAGGTTTCATTCTATTATACAGATGGAGACATTTAAGGAATTATATGGAAAGAGTTGTTGAACTCCATATTTTTTGGAGTAAGTAGGTGAAGGGAAGATGATGGGACCGGAATTGGTAAATAAGATGGTAGAAAAAGTTCTTCTAATTAAGAAGAACATGAAAACATCTCAGATTTGACATAAATGTTATGTAGATAACTCAAGGAAGGGTTTTTAATTTTTGATAGGTGATCATGTTTTTCTCAATGTTTCTCCATGGAAAAGTGTGATGTGTTTTAGTAAGAAGGGAATGTTGAGTCTGAGGTTTGTTAGACCTTATGAAATCCTAGAGAAAGTTGGATCAATTGCATGTAGAGTGGCTTTACCTCCATGTTTATCCCAGTTACACAATGTTTTTCATGATTCAATGTTGGGAAATTATATGCCATATCCATCTCATATTTTGAGCCCAGAGGTAGTTTGATTGGAAGAGAATCTATTTAATGAAAAACAACCAGTATAGATTCTTGACCGAAGAGAGAAAGTGTTGCAGAATAAGGTAATTTACTAGGTAAAGGTTTTTTTGGAAAAATCATATGGTTGAAAAGGAAATATGGGAATATGAAAATGTTAGAGGGATAAATACCATCATTTATTTTGTAAGTGAATAAAATTGGGAGGACAAAATTCCCAAAAGGGGGTAAAGATGTAACATCTCAGATAAATAGAGAAATATGAAATTTTCTTATTTAATAATATTTTTCAATTAATTATTAATTTTAATTTAAAGGGGTTTCTATGTTCGTTAGAGTACCCAATACGCAACAGCGAGATTCTTTGAAATCGTACGTTCCACACTAATAATATAATATTATTATTTAAAATGGTAGTTAACTGCTAGCTGTTGTATTATCAAGAATGAATAGAACTAACTAACATATTATAATACATTTTTGTTTAATGTTTTTACATTTATCCAAAAAAAATTATAGGCTTAAAAATAGAAAATAAATCAATTTTTAGCATAAATACTCTAATATTCACTAAAAGGATGATTTATCACCATTTGATGGAGAACCCTATTTAAATATATTTTTGGTCACATTTATATTTTCTATTTGACCAAATAAAATCCCTTTTTATAATGGGTACATCAAAATTTACTTTGTGTAATTTTTTGGTATTTTTTCGATAAAGTTCATTTTTTAATGAATGGTGAAAAATATTGTATTTTAATTCAAAACTACATTTTAATATAATTTATTTATATTGTTAGATTACATTTTTAATTATTTTTAATGTTTAATTAGAATATATTTTTAACATTCAATCCAATGTTGGTCATTTGAATTAATTTCACTATGAAATTGGACATAAAAAAGTGTCAATCTTTTGATTGTTATTGTTTCTTAAAAAATCACTATATGTTTTAATAACATGAATTAATTATAAAATTAATTAATTCAACTTGTATGTTTTGAATTTTTTAAAATAGACATCATTTTTGAATTTTTAATATCAAAATTATCTTAGGGTGAATTTTTTGTATCTATCTGAAAAAACATCAATTTTTGATGAATAGTGAAGCCCCTAAGTAATAGTTAAAAACGGACTTTTTCATTTAAATGGAATTTGACTGCTTCTGTGAATTGAATTTAGAAAATCCAACATACATGGTTGTTATTAGTAAGTAATATGTGGTTCAATAAGATGAAAATAATTTTTTGGTGAATAGTAATTTTGACTTTTATTTACTGCGGTTAAAGGTAGATAGGGTAATTCAAGGTAAATAGAATATTATAATAATTCAAAATTACCTTAACAGATGTCCTAACCTTATTAGATGAGTAATGTAAGACCATGGTAATCGATGGGTCGTTTTCGGGACCACATGGAGACACATGGGAGTGATAATGACACTTTAGATTAATTAACATCAAGTAAAGACAAAAATGAGATAAAAAAATATCGTTTAGTAAATCAATTTTTACACAAGGTTAAATAAGTTATAATTTAAACATTAAATACTAATTTTAGATCTAAAATTATTTCCTACATCATGGTATTTTTTTTTATAATTTTTAGACATCAAATAAAATAAATATTTAATGAAACAACAATGATGCACTGTTTTCCTCATTAATAAATTATTTAAATAGATAAGATTATAAATAACAAAATATTATCCAATACCTGTACAATTCAAATTAGATGATTTTATTTCCAATATGAGCAATCTTATCTTTGTCTTTAATGTGTTTAGGAACTTTTTAAGCAAAATATAATCTTATAATAAAATATTTTGTTCACACTTTCTTAAAGAGCCACATCTCTCCCTTATAAAAGAAGACCACTTTTAACCAATTCCTCATACCAATAAAGACTTTTTGATCATCCATATTCTACCCAATTATTATCCCTACACCCCTCTCCTCCTCCTAGAAGCCTTAGCTTAGGAAGAAGGAACTTCAAGATTTCCTTTTGGTTCAAAGTAAATGAAGATACACAAATTAATTGTATTGGTTTCCCTTCACTTCTCTTCATTTATTTTACTTCTCTAAACCCAAAAATATTTTATTTACTTTATTTTATAACAACACCAGCATCCTAAATATACTATAATGTTTTTATGAGAATTATTGAAACTACACTTACACAAACCATTATCTAATGGGTGAATAACATACTGTTTCTGTGGATGGAAATCCAACACCTCACGAAATGATGATTGTTCGATTATCTCCAACCGCCTATCATGGTGGCCATTAAGATGAAACTATATTTATATATTATATATATTATGTTTATGTTTTCTTTTATATTCTGTCTTTTTGTTTTATATCATACCTTTATGGTTTCCATTATGAGTAAACGCGATAATTTTATTTGAGGAAGTGCGGACTACCGCCCCCTCAAAGTGACATGACTCGTTAATACCATATGTGGTATGTAATAAGGATGGAATTAATGATATTGTATATGATAATATACTGGAATTATAAGATAACTATGTATCATTATATTTTAATTACATTAAAAATGAAATATAAATTAAAGTTGTATTCATGCGTACGTACGACTTACCGTCTCCATGAACGGTGCATTTCATTTCTTACCTCTAAATGCTATGTATTATTATAAATAAATGTATATACTTGATATATATGACATATATGATATCTAAATCATGAATATCATTCTGGATATAATGAACATTTTACCACATTAACAACATTTAATTATAATATGTCCATTCTCCACTCAGGTACCAAATATCGAAAAAATGACCGTTATTAACATAAATGACTATGTAATGTTTATAACATGATAATAACTGATATAATAAGGGTAATAAAATTTAAAATGGTTCTTAAGAAAGAAGAAATTAACTTTAGTTTATTATTCATGATTTTAAAGAACAAATGGTTCAAGTCGGACATGAGGTAAGGGACTTCGTCTCAATCTCCTTTCATCGGGGCATATTTTGTTTTATAAACAACTTTATTTTATACGGTGTATAAAACACTTTGAATTTTTATTCTATTCAAAAGGATTCTTTTCTCTATGATGATTTTTACTAGATGACCAAAACTATGCTTTTTTAACGTAAGCGGTGACAACGACTTTTTCAACCGCCACGAGTATTATTTGATATTTGGCTTCCTTAACAAGCCGTAATATTATTAAAAGGAAAATAAATACCATATACTATTTTTACATATTTTCGTATTGAAAATGGTTTTGATAATGGATTTTTATGTCAATAAATTTAAATGGTATATTATTATTTAAATGTGGACATGTTATCTTTCCTTTTTTCTTGTTTTATGTGTTATGACTATGTTATGGTTCTTGGGCATTGTTTACGTATATGGGTGGTTTCGTGATAAAACTTGGTCAGGTGAGACCGAGATAGCTCTCCAATGCATTGGGTAACATAAAGGAGGTAAGCATGAATGTTTCTCCAAAGAGATTTAGGTAATATACTGTGATGGGTATTCCAAAGTGACTATCTATGTAGTTGTGATAGCTACAATGTAACTACGTTATGGATGCCAAAAGTAACCCTTATGATTTATGATTTCAATTTTTTATTCACGTGTCTTATGATTTCATGATGTAAGTAAAAGATTTTATGTTTTGTATGTATTTATGAACTAATGTTTCCTTTCATTGTTTTATAACCCTTACTGTACTATTTATGCTCATCCCATGTTTTGAAATTTTTTTCACAGGACATAAAGTGGAATAGGGTAAAGGATGGGATCATGGAAATGTCATGTTTTCTAAAACATGGAACTAGAGATGACTATTTTTTTTGAAGAGTTTTTATTTTTTGAAAAATATGGAAACTGAGTAGATGTGTCTATATTTAATAATGAAGTTGTCATGTATATGTTATGGCCTAATTCTATAAAACTCTTATCCTGAAAAGATCCTCTATGCGAATTATTAATTTATTTCAATATTATGTAATGTTTTTAGGATGGGTCCTTATACTCTGCCACTACCCACTTCACACCGGGCCACCAAAACTGACTCCTCAAACCTCCGTCAATCTTGGAAACTCCTGGGTTCAATTCCAGGGGTGACTTTTAAAACTCACCAAGAACTCTCTCACGCATTACCACTGGGACGAATAACTATCCTTGAAACAACATCTCATTCTTTCCAACTTCTGACCATCCTTATATAGAATTTCCCTGGATAATACGATCGCGCATCACTTCAGCCTCTATGTCCCCCCCACTGAGACTCTTCTACCTATTTCAATAGAGAGGACTTCATTTTCATCTAAAACAGAAATACTCTATCATTATCCACTGTTGCATCCATCTGTAGGGAAGACAACTCCTACATCGTCTTCAAAGAATCTTCCGCTTCTCGAACCACGTCCTTCAGCGACTTCCTGCTCAAGGCATCGGCCACCATGTTCCCTTTCTCGGAGGTGTATGAAATATCAAAGTCATAGTCCTGAATGAACTCCATCCACCTTCGCTGTCAAAAATTGAGGTCCAGCTGGGAGAATATATACTTCAAGCTCTTGTGATCTGTCAATACCATGAAGCGCTCCCCGATGAGGTAATGCTACCACAAATTTTTTGAGAACACAACCACCGTAAGATCCAGATCATGGGATGCATAGTTATGCTCATGAGGACGTAACTACCCAGACCCATAAGGCATCACTCCCTGTTGATGCATCAGCACACACCTTAGGACATGTCCAGAAGCATCACAAAACACCTCCAACAACACCCCTTCCTCTAGAAACCTTAGAATTGGAGTGCTGACCAATAATTACTTCAGGTAACTGAAGGCTTCCTTACACTTCCCATTCCACACAAAATCTTGATCCTTCTTGGTCAAGGCTATCAGAGGTGCTACAACTTAGGAGAAGTTGGGCACGAAACTCCGGTAGTAACCTCATAATCCTAGGAATCTACGAACCTCTTCCAGATTCTTTGGTGTTTCCCAGGAAACAACCGCATCGACCTTTGATGGGTCCACTGCTATTCCCTTGTCAGACACCACGTGTCCAAGGAAGTGAACTTCTCACTTCCAAAACATGAACATGGAAAATTTCCCATAGAGGCGGTGCTTTCGAAGGACCTCTAAAACCATTCTCAAATTCTCGGCATAATCCTCCTCAAATATTGAGTAGATCAAGATGTTGTTAGTAAACATGACTACAAACTGGTCCAGATATTCCCGTAAGATAGAGTTCATGATTCCCATGAACACAGCTGGTTTGTTCGTAACACTGAACAACATGACTACAAACTCAAAGATCCCATATCGGCACCTGAAGGCATTCTTTGAGATGTCACCCTCCTTCACCCACAACTGGTGATATCCTGTCTGTAAGACGATCTTGGAGAACCATCATTCCCATTTTAACTAGTCTAAAAGGTCGTATATTCTCAATAATGGGTAATGGTTCTTGACTATTACCCGGTTCGGTCATTGATAGTATATTCATAGCCTAAGACCACCATCTACCTTCTTTGTGAATAATACTTTAGAACCACATGGTGGTGCAATTGGTCGAACAAAACCATTCTTCAGCATATCTTCAATCTAAAACCAAAATTCCCTCATCTCAAAATGTGACATCCAGTAGGGAGACATCGAAATCAGACAAGCACCAGTTTTCAAGTCTATCTCGAAATCAACATCATGTAGAGGGGGTAGAGTCGCCGCCTCTTCCCGGAAGACATCCATAAACGCACTGACGATCCACGGGACATCCACCATCTCTGTATTAGTTGACTCCACTGACATCTCAGCTAACAAGGAAAGGAAGGGCTCCACTCATCGGTTGCCCTCCTGATAATCCCAATTTCCAATGAAAGTCACACGCCGACCTCCTAAATCCAAAAAAACCTGATCCTTATTCAGAAGCATTCATGAACGGAACATATAATGAACATCAATTTAATGTCCAGGATGACATCGTATGGTTGTATCTTCATTAGTAGAAGATCCATGCTAGAATGATGTGGCATTATCATCTGCTTAGACCCTCGGAAAACATAAGAAAAGTTGGTATGAACTCCGATTGGCATACTAAAAAACAAGGACAATGGAATTCACTCAGCATCTTGACCCAGATCACAAGCCAGAAAGGGTGAAACAAAGGAGTGAGATTCTCCTGTATCAAACAAGGAATAAAAAAGTTTACTAAATAAGCCGATCATACCTCGAACGACATCCGACCTAGCTAGAACTGCTGCCTCTGCGGCGTGTAACTGGCCACGCTCAGCTCCCCTGACCCTATGCTGTCGGCCGCCTCCCTGACCGCGCCCTGGTCGAGCTCCTTGAGGAGCACCATGAGGTCATCCTCCTATTGCAACGTCTTCCCTCATAGGAGCGGGATCTCACTGTTTCTACTGCTACTGCTGAAAGGGACTGGCTAGAAACTACTTCTGATAATGTGGGTGATGTACCACCCCACCCCTATTGTACTAAACCTCATCCTGGAACTGATTCTGAAGGTGCCAACGACTGCCACAAATGAATCATCTCAGTCTTGGGCCCAAAATGAAAGGGTTAGGACCGAGAGATAAGAACTAAAACTGTTGGGGCCTGCTCTATAATGGTCAAAACCTAGAGGGTCCTGATGCTGGAGGCCTGCTTTTAATGACATTCCCCATTGACTTGACCAACTGGCTCCCCTCTAGCGGCACACCTACTAGCGTGTGCATCCTTTCCACCACTTCAGCCTTCTTCTGGACCCCCATGTACGTTGGTAGCATGAAGGGTGTAACTGCATACTGAAGAGAAGGTTGAAGTACCTACTCTAAACATATTTCCCAAGACTCCAGATTCGAAAAGTGGTCCGGAGCAAAGAGATGGAGATCCTTGAACTTGATCACCAAATCTCTTACTGACATTCTCCCTTTTTTGAGGGAGAGAAGCTGCTGCCTCTTCTTAGCCCTCATCATGGAAGAGAGATATTCTGCCCGCAACTCTTTCTCGAAGTCAGCCCATGTAACCTCAGCCTCTCTCTTCTCCCCAAGGTAGAGCTTCCACCACAGAGGCGTCGTTCCTCACATCTGTTTTACATCCAGAGGATCCCAGTACTTCATCAGAGCCCGAATGAAGCGAAAAGCTATCAACATCTCCTCGAGACAGCTCTCCATATTTTTATCTATGGTGATTCCCTCATACTTCATGAGGGGCTATCGCTGAAAGGCATGAAGCCTCCTCTTCCATTGATCATCATCCTCCTCTCAATCAGTCCTCTTCCAATCACCAACGTCAACCTCCTCGTCCTCGATCGCCCGCACTACTCGTGGTCGTCATCCAGGTGCCACGGTAGCAAGGTAAACAAGGAATTCCTATGCCCGAGTAATGAAGAATATTTATTTATATTTTCTTAGACTTATTATTCTTATTAGAAACCCAAAGTTCGCATGAAACATTTGAACAGAAGTCATTATGATGCATGTACCTTCCATAGGGTCTCTACCCTGTAATCAGTGTAGCCTCAATTGGTTGTTCGGTATGTCCTGATTCCTTGCATCAGATCATAATGGGCCCTAAAATCTCATGTCCTTGCCAGTATTTTCTGGCCTATTTCATGCACCATGATCGCTTAACATTGTATCCCTACCATCCCATGCAATCCTTACTGTGCATATCCTCGAGCTCCATCATATCTCTCAAACGGCCCTCTAATACCATTCTGTCATGACCCGCCTTCATAATGATGAGGGAGGGGAAAACATATTTCTAGACCCTTCTTCTTCATGTTGAAAAAGAGATAATGACTCTCAATACCAGCCTTCAATAGGTACCAGAGTGGAGACTAGCACCAAGTGTATAGAATCACACATAAGATGGAAGGCATTACCCTTTTTATTTAGTAGGATCAGGAGGTTAGATAGTAAATACCAACAACACCACAACTAGGGGTAAAAGTAATGCCAAAGAAAACCATTCCCATATGCATGTTCCAAAAGTTAATATTACAAGATTAAAAGGATTCATCAGAGTTAAAGTTCCATGAAATGAAAAAAATAATAGCAACATAAAATTCCCAACATCTGAGCTAGTACGGTCCCACGCAATACCTGATGTCCTCCTAGAAACCTGAAATCTATTTTATATACGTAGGGTGAGTATATAGGTATAATTAGTAGGGAAACCAAAAGCTCTTGTGCACAAGTGGGGAGACATTCTAATTCCCCGTAACAAAAGAAGATAACCAGAGCACCTAGAAAGGAAAAATATCCACGCGAGCCTTACTAAGGCACATTCCCCAAATAACGCAAGTCAATTAATGTCATAGTAATAACACATCAATATTTGGGTACCCCGTGCCACTGTCCCATTAGTTATTGAAGACATCCTATGCATCAGACCTCTCCTTCCATTCTCACTGTAATCCCACTGCCCTACCCCCACCCGCACACACCTGGGCTACCACAACTACACATTCAGCCCGCAAAAAGCTAGTCCATCACGACCACACATCTTTCCCGCAAACACCTAGACCACAACAACCACACAAAAAAACACCCAAAAACCCCTAGGCCAGAACAAATACCACCATGCCCGAAGACACCTGGGCCTCATCCCAAAGACACTTGGGAAACAAAATTCCCGTAGACACCTGGGCCAACCAACACAACTACCCTGCCCGAAGAATCTTGAGATATAATGGACCTCAAGTCATCAAAGCCTGCCCGAAGGATATTAGGCTACGCGAGAAATGATCAGAAAACGAGCTAATAACCTACCACTCATAAGAGTGTTGGAAAAAACACCCCCATGAAATGGGGGTGTTCTACACGAAGTTCCCAACATGGGTGGGGAACGAATATGAAACATAAGAACTAAAATTATATGTATAGGTAACAAGAAATCATCCTAACCTAGGGGTTACAAAACAATCCTAAGAAGAAACAACCTCATTACTATTCATTCATAAAAAGGCACACCACTCACAGCCCAGTTATAACTCATTCCCAGAACCAATTCCCCATTGAACTGTTCTTGTTTTAATGTTCAAGTGATTCCATTTAAGTAAATTCATTAATAATGGGCAACTAACAGGCATATCCATATGGTAGGGAATGTGGAAACAACCAAAAAAAAATTTAAGCATTCACACATGGTTCGCTTATAAAGTCACATCATCAAAAGGGATGAGTGAGATCCCTTGAAGTATTGGAACCAAACAAAGCCTCAAGATACGACCCCATGCGACCTAAAATCCAAAAACCAAAAACCACACAACAACAAAGGATCTCATACCCATCCATATCACCCCAAAAGTATCAAGAAGAACGACCACACATAGTACCATGATTGAGCAGGGTGGTTTCCATATTCAAGCACACCATTCATTATGACCCTTCTTTCCATTTGGTTAACCGGGGTGATCACACAAGGATTATTGTTCATTGGGAACCCATTTAGTCGGTCGAGTTTTTTTGATTAAACAATTTCCATTTTACACCCATTCATTCAAATAAATATATATAAAAGAAAAAAAGTTTCATTAGCGTAACACCCCAAACTTCCACGGTACGCTTCTCTTTGAATAATACAACAGTGTGTGTTGTACGCCACTTCAAGATCTAACACACCTCAACCAATTGAACTAGCTGTTATTAATAGTAATACCAACTTTTTGAAATTTTATAACATTATTTTTCTAAATGGACTTCATTTTTTGATTCAAAATATCGAATTTATCATAGGGTGAATTTTTGATATTTTTCTAAAAACTTTCGATTTTTGATGATTAGTGAAAAACACTGAGTTATTAGTTAAAACTGACTTTTTATTTTAATAATTATTTATTATATTTATATTATTTTAGTTCAAAATAGATACATAATTCCTATATAAGTTCAATGTAATTCATTGGAGTCATTCTATATTAATTTTAGATATATAAAATTTTATTGAACTTTTTACTGTCTTTTACCCACCTTCTAGGAGCTTTTGAAAATTTGCATAAAACATAATTTTACCGCTTCTGTGAGTGGAATTTCAAAAATCCATGAGACATGGTTGATATCAAAAATTAATATTTGGTTCAATGAGATTTAAATAATTTTTGGTGAATAGTTACTTTTTACTTTTATTTACCACGGTTAAATGTAAATTGGGTGGTTAAGGGTAAAAATGATATTAATATTACCCTAAAACATGGCCTAATTCTATCGGATAAGTGTATTTCGATCAAAAACAACCTTAGGAATAAAATATTATCCTTTAGGTCCACTTGGATTCGATTAGGACATTAATTATTATTTAATTCAAAGAAGAGTTAAAAGAGTTAAAACAATGTTTAATAACTAAATCATTTTTAATATATGGTTATACATAAGATAAATTCGATTATAAATATTCATTACAAAGATAAAATTATTTTATACGTAATGGTATTTTATTTATAATTTTTAGATATTATATATTTTATTTTATTTATGAAACAATGATGATACAATAATTACCTTATAAATGAAATATCGAAATGATTGATATTATAAATACCAAATAAATGTAATTTTAGGCTTTTTATGAATTCAAATAATTCTATAGGTTAATTTGACATGTTAGGATTGATTTAATTAACTTTTTTTGTTGTAATAATGGTGTTATGAATTTGGAAAAAACAATATACCAAATAGTGTCAAAATTGACATAAAAGAGTTTTTAAAACAAATATTATATTATTAACTGATATTCTCTTCCTAAAAATATAAGGTTCTTCCAAGAGACTTATCTAATGATATTATTATCAATAATTAACCACTTGTGTATCTCTTGGATGTTTATAGTATGTTAATTAACCATATAATATAAAAATACAAAGAGACATGGTAAATGTCAAACTAATTAACTAAGAGTTAAAACTAAAAGATAAGGTTAATATAATGTCCAAAACCTATCTAAAACACATTGGTTGAGTGTAATTAGACTGATACCAACCTTATCCTCAAAATAACTCACTTTGGAGCAATTTTAAACCTAATTTAAATTTATTATAAAATAATATTTCTAGATTTTCCTAAGGTGCCCCTCACGCCTCTTATAAAAGGGGACCACCCTTCTCTCTAATTCACACCTTCGAAGCCTTCTGGATCAGCCAAAACCTACAAAAATATCCTCTCATCTTCCCTCAATTTAACTTATAGGCCTTAGTGTGATCATAAATACAACCTATGGATCCCTTTTGACCAAATCAAAAGGAAGATCCTGAAGAAGAGGTAATGTTTTCACCACCCTCTTTCAAGTTCCTTTCTACTTCCAATTCTTCTTTATTTGTTATTTCCATTCTAAAATAATAACTCCAGTATCTTATATATACTATGATGTTATTATAAATATGGTACAACCATATTCAGTATTTTATTCATCCTTTTAATGACATGTCACCATACATGCATACGTACAACTTACCGTCTCCACGCCGTGGTGTAATTTTTATTCAAATTATTATTATTTGGATGGGTATGATAATGATGTTTAATTGATGTAAATAATAAATATAACATGATTATTATTCTGTATATATGATATACCATCCAATTATATATTATTTTAATATCAAATGAATGATATTGTTGCTCGTGCGTACGTACGGGCTACCGTCTCCACGAACGCGATGAGATTCATTCCTCATCAGATCCATTCAAGACTAATTCTAATTTGATGATTAAAAATAATATATAAGGACTTGATATAATTCTGGATATGAATAAGATACAACATATCCATAACAAATATGGCTTAAGAAACATATAAAATAATGCGAGTAAGTTAACACCCGAAACAACGATAATACAAAAATATAATTAACAAAGGAATGTTAAAAGATCATATATGATCTCATATTTATGTATATGATTATTTTATAATTTAATAACAATTATTTAACAATTATACAGGAGGTTAACCTACCCTCGACCAATGAAAAGTACAATTTAAGGGTTTATTTCACAATCTCTTCATTATCTGTGGATGTTTATATGTAATTATCTACTGGGACCTCATTATCATCCACATCCATGTTTCTTAAAAATGTAATTCAAAACATTTTTTCTATTTAATTGAAAATGGGTTAAAGAAATTTATAACCTTAATTTACATTTTATATTTTTGAAATGAATATTTCCGTCATTTTTCAAACACGGTACTTTTTGACATTTTCGTCAAATTTAAGGTAAGAATGTTTTTTAACTTATACGGAATGTATGTCTATTTTCCGCCATTATAAAATCTTCAATGCATCCCTTAAAATATTATAAGAGTATTTTAAAAATAAATGATTTATTTTATAATTATGTGAATTTTAGATGATTTCAAAAGTATATATTTCTCTCAAGTAGATTTGATGTCATCCATGTCAACATCCTTTGATAGATTCTAAGATTATTTGGAGTTGATTTATTATGATACAAAACATCCATATTATATTGAAGGTTTTGTGATATGTTTGACTGTGGATGTGTTATTTTTATACCAAGCATGGTTTTTGGATAAAGTATTGACATTTCATATGCTAGTTTTAATATGAATGTTTATGTTATATTTTAAACTCTTCTTATGATAATTGTGTTGTACTAGTATATTCTGGGTTGGGGACCGGTAAAAGTAAGCCCTCCGAGATGGGGTCAGGTTACAGAAGACCCTTCGGGTTGGAGTCCGGTTATAGAGGCTCCCCGAGTTGGATTCTGGTTACAGAGGATCTCTGGGTTGGGTTCCAGTTACAGTTAGCCCCTAGGTCTTGGCACAAGGCCTTGACATAGAAAATAATGTTTGGAATTATGCATTCCATTATTATGAAAGTGGTTATTGATATTGAATGTGATTATTCAACTATTAGAATATCAATGTGAATAAGTAAATGGAATTATGTCGTTTTATCTTTTCCATATTATGATAATGTTCCAGTTTAAAAGGCTTTTGTTTTAGTTATACATTGCCTTAAATGTTTACGCTTAATTATGAATGTTTCGGCTATATTGTTAACCATACTGAGCATCTGAGATCACCCCTATCAATGTTTTATTTTTCCCATGATGTGAAGAAGTATTTTATGAATGACCTATTGGGATAATATCAGGGGATATTAAGACAAGATGTTGTTTTAGTTTTTCACATTATGATGTAATGTAAGACTTATGAATATATCTACTTTTTCCAAGGCTACCAAATTGATCATTATTTCGGTATTTGATCTCTTGTGATCTTTCCAATGATACATAATAATGAACCAACTCTGAGTAACTTGGGTCGGGGTGTTATAGTTGGTATTAGAAGAAGTGTACTAATAAACCGTGGAATCTATATCTAGATAAACAATTTTTAGAGCATGTATCCCTAAGATAGACTTTGAGGATTAGTATAGAAGAACATTCTTGAATCTTTGTATTGTATAGATTTTGTGAGTTTTCCGAGAAATAAATCCTTATCTGGATATGAGCAGGTAGAGGTGGCTCTGCCATAGATGTACCTAGGGGTAAAACCCGAAATCACCGCTTTTAGCGATACTCGAACGGGAACTGGTGCATGACAACGGGCCTTGCTGCACTCTTGGTTACGACACTCTCGGGGGATATGCTTAGGATAATTATCATTTTATTTACGAAACATTATGAATGGTTTATGAGTATATACTAACTCAAAGAATAATTTTTTTTATGATTATGGATTATAACCATAAACTGTTCAATTTATGTTAACTGTTTTACAAGTATGGAATTATGTATTTAGATTCATAAACTAATCTAGTTTATGACATTGCTTAGAAATGGTGCTTAGTGGATTTAATGGAAACCATATCAATGCATACACTCCAAGTAGGTATTTCCCTCATTCTCAAGATTAATATACTGGAGGTGGTGATACAACTAGTGCTGATCAGCTTATCACTATACTAGGAAAACTCACTCAGGTTATGAATAATAACCTTACCCGTATGGAGAACCCTAATCTGCAGCATGGAGGATCAATGTTAGACCGCTTCATGAGGAAAAAACCACCAACATTCAATGGGAGTATAAATCCATTGGTAGCTGAGCAATTGATAAGTTCCCTAGAAAAAATATTTAAGTAATTGGGGAGTATTGAATTGGAAAAAGTTGTCATGGCAGTTTACCGCTTCACTGGAGATGCAGATCAATGGTGATCATTGATTAAAAATAAAAAGGAAGATGAAGAAGTATTAAGTATGGAATAGATGGTGTTTAAAGATATTTTCTTAGAAAAATACTTTCCTCATGACCATAGAGTAGATATGGAAGGAAATTTCTGAGTATGAGGAAAAAGGAGGATGAAAATGTCACAATGTATGAGGATAACTTTACAAGGATAACAATGCATGAAGCAAATTATATACGTAAACCAAAGAGTAAGATTGATAATTTCATTGATGGGTTAGAACCATTTCTATGTTGAGCATTAGTCTCAAAATATTTCTCAACAGACGAAGACATTGTCTCATGTGCTATCAAGACATAAAAGTAATTCTATAAGTCTTACAACTTTAATGAAAAGCAAGAGAGGAAGAGATCTGGTGATCACTCTGGAAATGGAAATAAAGTGAATAAGGGAAAAGTTGAATATCCATCCTACAGTAAATGTGGGAAGAAACACCCCATTACATGATTGAGAGGGAATGAGAGTCTGTTACAAGTGCGGTGAAAAAATCCACAAAGCTCATGATTGTAAGGGGAAGATAGAATCAACTGATGTTCAGTGCTAAAATTGTAGGGAGATGGGAAATTATGAAAATGAATTTCCTAAGAGTCAGGGAAACTTACCTAAGAAAAGGCCAAGGGATCAAGGGAAAGCATATGCTATCACTACTGCTGAGGTTGATGCTTTTAAATATGTGGTGGCAGGTAATTTAATGGTTTCCTCAAGTTTAGTCAATAAATTATTTTATTATGGATCATCGCATTGTTTCATATCTTCCCAGTTTGCTAAGAAAATTAGATATTTCCAATTTTATTTAACTGGGGAGTTATGAGTCAAAACATCTAAAGGAAGTATCTTTGCAACAATGTTTTGTGTATCAGTTCCCATTAGGGTATATAAATGTTCTTTATCTTCTGATCTCATCATTATAACCATGATTGAATTTGATATAATCATCGGTATGGAATGGATTTCAGACCATGGTGCGAATATTTATTGAAAGAAGAAGGTGGTAACAATTTTTTATGATGATAAAGAGTACCTTATCTTAAGAGAGGAAATGTCACCATATAATTCATATTTAGATCCACCCCAGTAGATCAACTAAATTAAATTATATGGGAGGAAGAGATTGAAATTACTATGGATGAGGACAAGAATGTTCGAATAGAGGATGTACCTATTATGCAATAATATGTAGTTGTGGTTCCCGAACATTTACCTGGACGTATTCCAGAACGAGAAATTGAGTTTTCCATTGACTTAATTCCTGGTCCAAGGCCCATATCAGAGACCCCTTATAGAATGGACACTGTGGAATTAGTGGAACTAAAGAAACAACTAGAGGAATTGAATAATAAGGGATTTATTCACCCTAGTGTTTCCCTATGGGAAGCCCCTTTTAATTTTTTTAAGAAGAAAGATGGATCTATGAAGTTATGCATTGACTATAGGAATATAAATGCAATAAATAACAAGTATCCCCAACCTCACGTTGATGATTTATTCTAAAAAATTCATCGAGCTCAATACTTTTCAAATATCGACCTTTGATCTGGATATCATCAGTTGTGTTTGAAGAAGGAGGACATTCTGAAAACATCATTTCGAACCAGGTACGTGCATTACGAGTTTATAGTAATGCCTTTAGGATTGACTAATGAACCCTGTGTCCTAATGGATCTAATGAATAGAGTTTTCAAGGAATATCTGGATGACTTTGTAGTTGTATTTATTAATGATTTTTTGGTATACTCCAAAATCAACAAAGATCAGGAAAAGCACTTGCGAATTATTCTAAAGGCTCTTAGAAGACGTGAATTATATGGGAAGTTTAGCAAGTGTGAATTCTGGCTTCAAGATATTTATTTTCTTTGCCATATTTTCTCCAAGTATGGAATCTCTGTTGATCCTTCTAAGACAAGATAAATCCAAGAATGTCCAACACCAACAATTATAACCGAGGTACGCAGTTTTATTGGTTTAGTAGGTTATTATTTGTGTTTCATCCAGAATTTTTCCATATTTGGTAACCCATTATCCAAGCTCACATGTAAAGGGGTTAAATTTGTTTTGATAGAAGAGTGTGAATAATTTTTCGAAGAATTTATTTAAAGAGTAGTGAATGATCCTATCATGACTCTACTATCGGGGACTGATGGGTCTGTTATTTATAGTGATGCTTCAATGAAAGGACTTTCTTATGTCCTTATGAAGAATGATAGGGTTATTACCTATCCATCATGACAGCTAAAAATTCATGAGAAAAACTATCCTACTCAAGATATTGAGTTAGAAGTTGTAATCGTTTCTTTGATGATATGGAGACATTATCTCTATGGTTAAAACTGTGAGATATATACCGATCACAAGTGTTTGAACTATATTTTCTCTCACAAGGAACTCTACATGAGTCAAAGGATATGGCTTGAAATACTCAAGGATTACGATTTCACTATACACTACCACCCGGGGAAGGAAAATAAGGTGGAAGATGCTTTGAGAAGAAAGGATCATGGTTTTTTGAACAAGATGATAGTTGAATGGGGTTCTATTTTCATGGATCTAGTGAATATGGATATGGGAATAACCATGTAAGGCGAACCATCAATAATTTTACAATTGGTTTCCAAACCATCTTTACTAGAAAGGATAAAGAGTTCTCAGGCCAATGATGAGGTGTTTAAAAAAATTATTAAAGCTGTGAATGATGGGATATTGAGTAACATTGTGTATGAAGATGGAATTATGAAATTTCGAAATAGGCTTTGTGTTCCTGATATACCTAGCCTAAAAAGGGAATTGTTGGATGATGCTCATAGTTCCAATTTCTTTATACACCCCAAGAGCACCAAGATGTATAGAGATTTGAAGGAAAATTATTGGTTGGAAAACAGGAATATGGAGATTGATGATTTTGTGTCAAGATGTATGGTTGGTCAACAAGTATAAGTTGGAAGGCAATGGACTAGAGGAGTCATGCAACCGCATCCCATACCTGAGCGGAAATGGGATAATATTACGATGGAATTTGTCATGGGACTACCAAAGACTCCTATAAGAAATGATCCAATATGGGTCATTGTTGATAGTCTTACCAAGTCAGGAAATTTTCTTGCTATAAGAGAAGATCTACCGCTTTAACATATAGCAAGACTATATATTAATGAATTTGTGAGACTTGATGGAGTACCCCTATTGATTTTTTCTCATAGTGATCTCAGTTTCAAATCATGATTCTGGAAAAGTCTTCAAGAATACCTTGGATAAAGAACATCGATTGAGTATATCCTACCACCCTTAAACAGATGGAAAATCAGAACACACTATTCAAACCATAGAATACATGTTGATATCTTACTTACATGACTTTCAGGGTATGTGGGATCAATATTTACCACTGGTATAATTTTCCTATAACAATATCTTCCTTTCAAGTATCCAAATTGAACCATATGAAGAGTTATATGAAAATAGATGTCACACACCAACCTTTTGGGATGATGTTGGTTAAAGAAAACCCATAGGCCCAGAACTTATGGAGGAAACGATGGAGAAGGTGATGGTAATCCAAAGCCACATTAATGCTGGTCAAAGTAGGCATAAGAGTTATATCGATAATCGAAGGAATGATTTGGAATTTCAAGTTTGTGATCATGTTTTTTTAAGATATCTCCAGCGAAGGGAGTTATACGTTTAGGTAAGAATGGTAAATTGAGTCCCAGGTACATCGAACATTTCGAAATTCTAGAATGAATTGGGGCTGTAGCTTACCGTTTGGAAATGCCACCAAACCTCTTCAAAGTTCACGATGTGTTCCATGAATAATTGTCTAGAAAATACATGTCCAAACCAATGAATGTACTCACCTATGAGTAATTTGAACTATAACCCGATCTATCTTATTTCAAAGAGTCTGTCAATGTTCTTGATACAAGAGAACAAGTGCTGAGAAACCAGACGACTCGTCTGTTAAAAGATCTATGGAGAAATCATAAGATTGAAGAGGCCACGTGGGAACCCGAGGAACTTATGATGAAGAAACACCTGAGTCTTTTTATGTAGAAATACTCTATAAATTTCAAGGACAAAATTATTTTAAGGAGGGGAGAATGTAATACCCCAATCATCCATGGTACGCTTCTCTTTGAATAATACCATAGCGTGTGTTGTACGCCACTTCGAGTTCTAACACACCAAAACCAATTGAACTAGCCATTATGAATAATAATACAAACCTTTTAAAATTTTATAAATTTCATTTGTCAAAATGGACTTCATTTTCGGATTCAGAATATCGAATTTAGCCTAGGGTGAATTTTTGGAATTTTTCTGAAAATATTCAATTTTTGATGAATAGTGAAAAACACGGAGTTATTAGTTAAAACCGACTTTTTATTGAAGTAATTATTTGTTTTATTTAAATTATTTTAGGTCAAAATAGATGAAAAATACCTAGATAAGTTCAATATAATTCATTGGAGTTGTTTTATATTAAATTTAGATATATAAAATTTTATTGGACTTTTTACCTTCTTTTACCCACCTCCTAGGAGCTTTTGAAAATTGGTATAAAACAAAATTTTACCACTTCGGGGAGTGGAATTTCAATAATCCGAGAGACATGGTTGATATCAATATGTAAAATGTGGGTCAATGAGATGAAAATAATTTTTGGTGAATAGTAACTTTTTACTTTTATTTACCACAATTAAAAGTAAATAGGGTAGTTAAGGGTAAAAATGATATTAATATTACCCTAACACGTGTCTTAATTATATTGTATAAGTTTATTTTGACCAAAAACAACCTTAGGAATAAAATATTATCCCTTAGGTCCACTTGGACTATATTAGGACATTTATTATTATTTAATTCAAGGAAGAGTTAAAAGAGTTAAAATCAATGTTTAATAACTAAAACATTTTTAATACAGAGTTATAACTAATATAAATTAGATTATAAATATTAATTAGAAATATAAAAATATTTCCTACATAATGGGATTTTATTTATAATTTTTATACATAAAATAATTTAATTTATTTATGACACACTGATGATGAAGTAATAACCTTATTAATGAAATATTGAAATAACTGATATTATAAATTCCCAAATAAATAATATTTTAGACATTTTATGAATTAAAATAATTTTATAGGTTAATAGGACATGTTAATATTGATTTAATTAACTTTTTTTATGTAATAATGCTGTTAAAATTTAGCAAAAACAAAATACAAAATAGTGTCAAAATTGACAAAAAGATTTTTTAAAACAAATATTATATTATTAATTGATATTCTATTCCTAAAAATATAAGGCTTGGAAATGGGACATATATAATGATAGTTGTATCATTAATGAACCACTTGAGGTTTTCATGGGCGTTTTTAGTAATTTTATTATCCATATAATATAAAAATACAAAGAGACATGGTAAATGTAAAACAAATTAACAAAGACTAAAAACTAAAATATAAAGTTAATATAATGACCCAAACCAATCTAAATACCATTGGTTGAGTGGATTTAGACCCATCCCAACCTTATCCTATAAATAATCACTTTGGAGCCATTATAATCTGAATTTGAATTTATTATAAAATAATATTTCTAGCTTTTCCTATGGTGCCCCTCACCCCTCTTATAAAAGGGCACCACCCTTCTCTCTAATTCACACCGTCAATGCCTTTTGGATAATCCAAAACCTGCCCAAATATCCTCTAATATTCCTTCAATTCATCCTAGAGGACTTATTTTGTTCATAAAGACAACTTAAGGATCCCTTTTGATCTAATAAAAAGGAATAACCTGAAGAAGAGGTAATGTATTCACCACCCTCTTTCAAGTTCCTTTCTTCATCCACTTACTCTTTCTTTTTTATTTCAATTCTAAAATAATAACTCCAGTATCTTCTATATTCTGTGATGTTATTATAAATATTGTACAATCGTATTCATTATTTTGTCCATCCTTTGAATGACATGTCACCATACGTGCGTATGTACGGCTTACCGTCTCCACGTCGTGGTGTAAAGGTTATGCAAAACATTATTATTTGGATGGGTATGATAATGATGTTTAATTGATGTAAATAATAAATATAACATGATTATGATTCTATATATATGATATACCATCCAATATATATTATTTTAATATCAAAAAAATGATATTGTCACTCGTCCGTACGTACGGACTACCGTCTCCACGAACGTGATGAGATTCATTCCCCATCATATCCATTCAACACTAATTCTCATTTCAGGATAAAAAATAATTTTTAAGGACTTGATATAATTCTGGATATGAATTAGATACAACCTATTTATAAAAAACATGGCTTAAGTAATATATAAAAGAAAGAGAGTGAGTTAACCCCCGAAACAACGATAATACTAAAATATTATTAACAAAGCAATGTTAAAATAGAATATATGATATCATATTAATATATATGATTATTGTATAATTTAATAACAATTATTTAACTATTATATAGTAGTTTAACCTACCCTCGACCCAGGAAAAGTACAAGGTAAGGGTTTATTTCACAATCTCTTTGTTATCCGAGGTTGTTTATAGGTAATTATCTATTGAGACCTCTTTATCATCCACATCCATGTTTCTTAAAAATGTCTTTCGAAACATTCTTATTATTTAGTACACAATGGGTTAAAGTCATTTATACCCTTACTTGACCTTATACATTTTTTAAAGGAATCTTTTCGTCATTTTCTAAACAAGTTACTTTTTGACCTTTTCAACAAAGTTAAGGTAAGAAAGTTTTTTTAACTTATACAGAGTGTGTGGGTATTTTCCACTGTTATAAAATTGTCAAAGCATCCCTTACCATATTATAAGAGTATTTTCAAAATAAAGGTTTTATTTTATAATCTTGTGACTTTTAAATGATTTGAAAAGGATATAATTTTCTCAAGAAGATTTTATTACATCCATGTCAACATCTTTTGATGGATTTTAAGCATATTTGAAGTTGATTTATTATGATACAAAACATCCATATTGTATTGAAGGTTTTATGAAATTTTTGACTGTGGATGTGTTATTTTTATAACATTAATGGTTTTTAGATAATGTATTGACATTTCATATGCTAGTTTTAATATTAATGGTTATGTTATAATTTAACCTCTTCTTAAGATGAATATGTTGGACTAGTATGTTCCGGGTTGGGGACCAGTAAAAGTAAGCCCTCTGGGTTAGGGTCCAGTTACAGCAGACCGTTCGGATTGGAGTCCGGTTACAGAGGCTCTCCGGGTTGGAGTCCGGTTACAGAGGCTCTCTGGGTTGGGGTCCGGTTACATTTATCCCCTAGGTCTTGGAACGAGGCCCTGACACAAAAATTCATGTTTTGAATTATGTATTCCATTATTATTAAACCGGTTATTGATATTGAATGTGATTATTCAAATAGTAGAATATCCATGTGAATAAGTAAATATAATTATTTCATTTTATCTTTTCCATATTTTGCTGAAGTTCATGTTTAAAAGGCAAATGTTTTAGTTATACATTTACTTAAATGTTTATGCTTATTTATGAATGTTTCTACTATATTGTTATCCTTAATGATCATATGATCTAACCCCTTTCAATAGTTTATTTTTCCCCAGATGTGAAGAAGTATTTTATGAATGACCTGCTTGGACATTATGAGGGGATATGAAGACAATATGTTGTTGCATTTTTTCACATTATGATGTAATGTTTGACTTATGAATATATCTAAGGATTCCATGGATACTAAATTGATCAATATTTTGGGATTTGATACCTTGTGATAATTCCAATGAAACGTAATAATTTACCGACTCTGAGTAACTGGGGTCGGGGAGTTACAATTTGTGCATAAGAAAATACCACCAATAGCCATGATTTTTAGTGGGCATAAACTCTTACAATTTGCAACACATAATTAAGGATAAAAGTACATCAGAAACATCAAACACACCCCCTTAATCCTTTAACAGTCCTTTTATTATCTTCATTGTGTTTGGTTTCATCCATCTGAGCAGAAACACTAGCATACCCGCCCTGCATGATACAAAATAAAGAGAGACGAAGGAAAAATCCCTACTTGGATAATCAAAGATTGAAGTTTCTCTCCACACGCCAAGAACTGGGGATGCATGACTTGTATGGGAGGAACATTGAGGACTCCAAGGATGAGTAGCAGATACTCCAGCACGGGCGCACAACTTGCCTCTGTAAAGGGAACTCCAAAGTCACAAAGGTGAAGAACGAACCCATCCAAGAAGAAGAAAATAAAATGGAATTCCCATGTGATAAAAAGGTGAGATCCTAAAGTTACGAGATATTGAATTTTGAATGGATTTAAAGTCGGATATGGGTTTCACAATGCATTTGGGTGGTTACACATGATAGAATTAATTTTCATTTAATAATTCCCTTTGGAGAGGTGGCCATAACGATTGTGTGTTAAACAGTTTCCTTTAATTAGAAGAAAACACGAAATAGGGGCGGAACTGGAAAGTATGGGGAAAGGGCGTGACACTGAGCAAAAACCACATGTTTTGGTAAGTTTAGGGTCACCCTGCTCTTGGAGTATTTTAGATATTATTCATGGGCTATAAATGGATTTTATAATGATATTGAAATATACGAAGGGTGGGATTTAATGGTTCCCTTTTACGTCAAAAGATACACTATAGGCGCAGAAAAATTCGGAACTAGAAAAAGAATGAAGGGTTGGGCACCGTTCGGTGAGAACATAGTGGCACTGTCACAGTGCCACCATCATGTTTCCACCATCATGGTGCCACTGTGACCGGTGTGCGACTTCCACAGTGACACCGTAACCGGTGCCACCATGACCATTGCCACCGTTTCGGTGGATCCGTGTTTTTGAAAAGTAATGGACCAGGAGGGTCCGGGCCAATAAAATTTTTTTTAATACTGATAAAACTAAATCATTATCAGTGTTGACAAATCACTGATACAAAGCTAATATTAATAATATAATAAATATAATTTAAAAATGTAAATGTATATAATTAAATGTAATTATATAATTATATATAATTATAAAATTATATATAAATATTAATATATATAAATTTATAATTTCAAATATAACAAGTATATTTATTATAATTTTATTATTGTTTAAATATACATTTATTTATTTCCACCAAACTTAGAGGCCTTTAATTTTTTATTTAGTTTTCTCCTATTAACTTGTTTGAGGGGTAACCTTATATGTCTCACAATACCAGAGGAACAATGCCAAATATATAACACATAAGACCGAATGACCATGCCATCACAAATAAAGAACATACCTCGCATTTTACAAATTTAAAAGAGAATCCAACCTTGTAAGGGTGAAAAATTAGCATTGCACGAAGTAGAGCGTGGTGCCATGAACTTATTAAATATGTTATTATATCGATAGCGCTTCCTGGCCGGTGACCATGGAAGCCCACCGTTGATCCTCCCATATCGACGATGCCTACCACTGAGAGCCTATGAGGGACAAAGATCTCGATGACTCACAACTTTCACCTAACACCGATGAGTTCCACCATCCACTATATCTAGAAACACCTGCCTCGTTGTTGTCTCCTACTAATACTGAAATCATAATTGAGGTAGTTCCGCCGATGAAAAATCCCAACATCATCCCTGAAGCTATTATTTGGTCACACATGAACCATCGATGCCATCCAAATCCCGCCTTGTTGGAGCACTATCACTGCAAGAAAGTGAACTAAAATAAATCTCTACTTATAGGGTCCAAGATGCAATTATTCTAGTATCAATGCACTACTAGGGAGTGCCTTTACCAATAGGACGGACCCCAACATCATATATATATATATCAATATAAATATACTCAAAAAATCCCAGCTATGGATTTAGAAGGAGGAAATCCATGACCGCGAAATTTATTTAAAGACGTAAGGTTATATCTTTGTATATAAATAAATATACTTATAAATGATAGTATATAATTATATACATATATTTATTTATTTAAATATAAATATATATAATTATATAATTATATATATTAATATATTAATATATATAATTATAAATGTAATATATATTTAATATTTAAATATATTTATTATAATTATGTGATTATTTAAGTAAATACGTACATATATAATTATAAAAATAAATAAATAAATATAAAAATAATATATATATAATTACATATATATTTATACAATTATATATATTTAATGAAAAACATATATATTTAAATAATTATATATATATATTAGTATATATAATGTTACTAATATAATAAATATGTTTATTAATATTTTTTTGAAAAGGATGATGCTATATGGTCCCTTTTATTGAAAATAAAAGCGGAAATATGAAAGAAGTGAAGGATCATATAAGGAAATAAATCCCCCATAAATAGAGAGAAAAATGAACAACTTACTTGAGAACGAGTGATCATACTATAGTGAGAGAGGATTCCCCCATTTCTATGAGGGTGTCATCCACTCCTTCACATCTTAACCTATATCCATGTACCACCACCATCAACTGATAGATGAACAACTACATCAACATTCATAATGTCAGCTCTAGACACACCATTAATTGTTTTCCCATCATTATCACTTCTGGCAGAGGAATGTATATCAAAATATATATGAATAATTATATATTTAGTTATATTATAGTTATGAGGGTGAGTTAAATCACAATAAATAGTTATAATTGATGTCCCTATTAATTTGGAAACATCTAACATCACTGCCAAAGGACGATCCACAACAGCTGCTAGAATTCTTTAAGCATGTTTAAAAATCAGCTATAATCTAGAAAGTTTTTTAGTTCAACTTTATTACAAGTGTGAAGTAACATTATCCATCATATCCTCTATAACATCCATTATGGTTATATATGGAAAATGTATAATGAAAATGGTTTCCTGTCCAATTGGATGCATGGACATAAGACTCACCCTATATAGCATGATGTAGACCTAAAAAAATGTAAAGGTACTGTGGACGAAGTTTCTCCATTTCATTAATAGAATTGGAAGAAACCAGTCCTTTTTTATTTCCACTAGAGGCATGTTCAATAGGTGAATCAATTATACATTTCATAGAGATGAAAACCTTATGGGGGGAGGAATAGGAAGCAAATTCACAAGTAAAAGTCAGGTATACTGAACCTAAATGATAAAGAAGTATGCTATAAATAAAAATAATGGGTTTGAATATTCACCTTATCATTTCATTTCAAAGGTTTATATTTGAAAGAAGATAAATTTTTTTATTTATTCTTCTTATATATTATAGAATCCATTTTATTCATAGATTTTCTTCTAATAAAATTGAACATATTATGCTCTTGTCACAGTCTATGCACTATATTTTCCTAAACAAATGTTCCATGACAGCATGACTAAAAATTGAATCAATATCCTCATCTCCATATATACTTCTAGACATCACATATTTCAAAGAGGATCTGCTTAAAATTTTAGTAGTAATAGTACCAACTATAGAAAAAGGACAATTATCTTTAAAACTATAAAAAAATAAAGGGGCATTTCCATTAATTTGATTGGTAAAAACATTCCTATAGGAATCACATTATAAGTATCCGTCCAAAAATAAAGGATCCTAAAAATTATATTCTTGTGTATCCTGCTCATACTAAAACTCAATCACAAATGTTTTTACTAAATATTAATTAACAATCATAGGATTATGGACATGAACAATAATATTTTCAATAGTGCTTATACACTGATCATTAGTATTCTGAACAATTTTTTTATTTTCCTCCTCTAAAGATTATGAAAATCATGGCCTTTGGTTTGACAATTAGGACAAACTATATCTCTTCTACATGGTTATTTTGAGTGTAGAGTAATTTGAAAAAAAAAATTAAAAATAATGGTGTTTTCTCAAACCCATTTCTATGACAAATTACATCACGTGGAGTGGATAATATCACCTTATCAATAGGTTTATCACTTAAATCAACTTGCACCAAAATATGTTCATAGTAAACTAACTAACTATCTCCATAGAATTCTGCATCATTATTGGGATGCCAATTTTTGATGTGATATTAAAAAAAATCTCATCATTCAATAATACCAAATTTAGACAATTTATTTTAATACAAACATGAGAGCATGTAAACATGAAATAATTTAAATAAAAGTTTAATTTCCAATCATGAATCTGACGTAATCGTAGCCTATGAATGAAGAATCATATACTATAAGAACATTGTTCGAGCTCCACAAAAGGGAAATAAAATATGGAATAACCCCAGTAATGGGAAACTCACTTGAAGACAGAAAAAACCTCAAATAGAAATAAATCAGTTAATACAATCTACAAGTTTCTACAGTTCTTTCCATTCATCAAAATAATATGAGTGATGATTTAAAGTTTTCAAAAATCCATCCTCAATGAAATATCATTTTTTGATGATGATTCATGTATAGTAGATCCTTTTTAATGATTATATGTGTGGAAATATTCTATAGCGGAACAAATAATCCCCACAAAAATCCAAAAAAGTTGACATTCCCTTCAAAAACATAATTTCATGGTCTTTCTAAAAATATGGGGAAGCCGAACCCAACCAATATACATATTGATTAGAATTGAAGGAATAAATATTCATGATTCGTGAATTAAGATGGGGAACCAAGTTGTCAGGAAGTGTGGAGAGCCACCACATATATATATATTTTTAAATTAATATATTTTTATAAATATGTATATTAATATAATTATATATATAATTATATAAATTTATATAAATAAATAAATAAATATATTAATATATAATTATATAAAATATGAATATTAAAAAAATATTTATTATAAAATTATAATTAATTAAATATATATATTTTATTTATAAATATAATTATATATTTAAATATATAATTATTAATATATATGTTTATATAATAAAATAAAAATGATTATATTCATTATTTAAATATTAATACAGTTATTTTATGATTATTTAACTCTATATATTGAAGGAAGATGGAGATCCTCTCTCTTACGAATGAATATCCTCTATCTCTTGATATCAATGGGGATTAATTCAGAAAAACAAGAATGACATTTGATGGGATCATTAGCGATTTTGAGATGTTTGAAACCTATGGGATCCACTGTTAGGATAAATCTAGTGAATATTAAGATATATCAGTTCTGAGATATATATCTGGTAACATAGGTAATGATATAAGACTATACCCTATAAGAGAGGTGACGAAAAGAAAGTCTCTGATACCACATGGAATGGGTAGCTTAAATTGGTCTAGTTTGGTGATGATGGTGAGAATTTATCAGGTACGATGTAGGGGAATCCAATGAAAATTATGGATGGAAAATATGTAGTGGGATTTTGAATTATGAGACAATGACAGTGTAAAAATAGTGGACACTGGTATGGTCAGGAGACGATGATGAGTGATGCTTGGGGATGATGGAGGTTTGGGAAAATCATTGGTGATTTGCGGCGATGGCAGTGCTATACCACTGAGGATAAGACGACAAGGTAATTTTACATTGGTAGTGTGGTTGACCCCATATTGGTTTTTTTTATTTATATGGGATCATGTTGGAGGGTGATGGTGGTTTGAAGATCCATGTTTCTTAGTCTTCTATGGGGGCCAACTAGTATTGGGAATTGAGCCATGATGTGGAATGCCTATTGGAGTTAGCATTGTCCTTCTGGTTGATGAATATGGCTTTTGAAGACAATTTTCGGATTTGGGATCATGACACGTGATAGGAATGTCCTCAAGGAATGGTTTACAAGCAACATGCTAGAATCTAGTTATATGTCATATGGATGGAGCTAGTTGGTTACAATGTGTCAAAAATATATTTTTCAAGAAAAACGAATGAATTTTTTGGAATGGAAAATATTCATGAAATGTGGATAGTGGGCATCAATTTTGGTATGTCCAAACTATCTCAGGGGCCGATTGATCATTTTCAAGTGGGCAGTGGTAGGAGGGGATTTTTATTGAGTGGGAATCTTGAGTGGTTATTAATTTCATTGGATTCTGGATAATTTTGACTAGCATAGAAAACATAAGGGTTGTGGGATTCAGGCGAGTGTGGGGCCACTGATCACTTAAAATGTTGGGGGTATGGGATACCAATGGGTTCATAGAACAAGTATGATGTTGATTTGTCGGTTAAGAGAAAACGTATAGGTGGTTATGTTGAGGGAATAATGATGTAGTTTAGGGTGAGATTGTTTTATAACAGCATGATGATGTATGGGCTTCGGGTGTGTAGTGGTCTTCATTGGACATTGGATTATGGTGGCCAGGCGAGATCCTACATTGGGGCATCGTTCTTGTTTTTAGTAATGTCTATAGGATATATTTTTTCATCCCATGGGTTTTTCATTAATGGGGGTCCTTTGGTCTCATTTTTTCTAGGCCACATGTTGGCCACTTTTTCGTTTTGGGGTAATTTGTGTGCCCCATCGTTGTGTCTTTGTACATTAATTTTTTTAATAAATTTTGGGGGACCATGGGCTAACACTCATGGTATGCACCGATTTGGGTAAATATAAATATATATTTATCTATAATTATAATTATAAATAAATATGTTGATAAATATTTTTTTATTTGTAAATATATTTATATAATTATAAAAATTTATATGTTTTTATATATGTATATAATTCTATACACATATATTTATCTCTGTAAATTTATATATTGATATAATAATATATATATTTATTAATAAAAAATTAATATAATTTTAAATATAATAAATATATTTATTATAATTTTACAATTTCATAAATATAAATATATATATATTTTGTAAATACTATTTCTAAACCATTATATATGTCTATAATTTTATTATTAACTATTTAATAATATGTCATAATTACAATATACTCATGTTATATAAATATATATATACATCCCACCTACATGTGTGTATATATATTCATACACATACGTTCATTTGTACATATATTATATCTATATATACTTACACAAAAAACACCCACACAAACATACTATATAATACATACACATATATGCACATAGACATTGATATAATCATATATGATCAAATATCACATATTAAGAATACATCATTTGTATTTATATAAATGTTTGAAATATTAAAAAAAAAATATCAAAATATTATTTATATATTAATTATATAGATTATTTTTGTAATTAATATAAATTAAGAATCATTTAATTTTGAATATAAATGTGATAATTATATATATATTAATAATATTTTCATTAATTTTTTTATCAGTGCTCAGAAAAGCATTCATAAAGGTTATCCTTTCATGGGAGCGTCATTTTTAGCATTGATAAATCCCAATGTTGACTAAAGTGTGATCTATAGTAGTGTAATAGTAGTGTTTACCATCAAAAATCCTACTAAACCTAATGTGGTAAAATCAATCCAGATTATAAGGTCATTAAAAGAAGGAATTTTCCAATAGAGTATATAGGATCACCCATATCTTATGGGAAAATCAATAAGCTCTTTTTTGAAAACAATATATTCAGATCACTGGCCATATTTTTAATTGGAAAAAACATCTTCTATTGTTTTGGGGAAGGATTACATTGGTTAACATCATTCATATATCCATGTCAATGCCTGATTTATCACTCGTAAAGGATATGAAAGTAACCATTTCTGAAAATTAAAAATTATGAATGCATCCGATCAAGACAACAAGAAGGAGGTGAAATATGATTGGGATTATGGGAAGATGATGGAAAATCTAGTTTTAGGGGATGCATTAACATAAGAATAATGTTAGTATCCAAGCCAGGCATGTTGGAAAATGTTTCACATGATATTATCAAAGTGATTTCCCAATAGTTGATGTTTTTAAATGATAGATATGGTGAAGATTTGGGATATTTGATAGTCTTATAAGTAGGAAATATGAATTATTATATTTTAATAATTAAATATATGGAAATTTTTAAAGACATGGTGAGATGAGTTATTGGGTGGGGAGATATACTGGAAGGATTACTAGGTTGGACGTAAAAAAAATTTATAGGGTACCCAGTTTTTGAAATATTCTTCAAACATGTGACCATGTATTCTAATCATATTAATACAACCTTTGATGAGGAACACAAACTTCTTCATGAAAGGATTTATCTAGTCGGTGTACCTGATAGGTTTACTTTTTGGGAGTTATCTATAGGTCTCTTTAGTGCTCAAATTAATTTTTCATTGATGTGTTCAAATCAAGTGTCTTACCAGTGGGAAAGAAAGATTTTGTGCAAAGAAATTCAATAGAATATGAACTTACTTATATGGAATGGGAAGAAAAAGGCCATAACTACAGATGATAACATTAAGAGGAAATGAATTTACATTGCCTCGAATTTTATATGTTTGATGTTTCAAAAAATAGAATCATTGTGGAAATTATAATAGCAAGATGAACGAGAAATATTCATCTTGGTGCACATCATCCAAAAATTAGAAAAAAAATTTCAAGGGGGCTTGTCCATGGATTAAAGTCAACCTATTTTTAGTGTTAGATTACTATGTAAAGGGGACCAATCATTAAATCATGGATTATTTAGCGGGGTTTTGGGTGATTTGGGAGGTAAGGAACAATGGCCGATGAGGAAAGAACTATTCCAATCTCAATATTCGTGTTTCTATGTATTCTCTTATGGGAGAGATTGGAGTTATTATAATAGGAGGCGAAACATTTCCACCAATAGGGGGATACTCCCTAGGAACTCGATAACCATAGAGAGAGGTTACATGGCTCTCCAATGTGGGAAGGGTTAAATTGAGGCCACCTAGTTCAAAGATAGATCATGCATTCATGGTGATATTTGATGGGGTGGTTTAGTGCTTGATGATAGGGTTTCAATTATCCTCGATATTAGTTATTTTTATGGAATGTGTAATTCCATAAAAATCAAAGAGAAGTGAATTTTAAAATGGTCTCTGATTATATAGGATCATCAACATTAATTGTTATATTGTTGATTCATACTCCAGGATCTTCATTGGTTTCCTTCATGAGAATGCGAGAGTCTCATGGAATTTGGTCTACTGCATTTGGAAGTGCTTGTTTCTCATTGACTATGACATTGAGGTTAGACATACTTTGGGGGCATGAAACTTCATGACATCAATCTTGAATAGTGAAGGGAATTCTAGTGAATGTCTCATTATATATCATTATATAGGATCTATATCACATTATTCGATCCTAATTGTAATTGGAGATGCATTGTGACTTCCTTAACTTAAACCCCCTAGTTTCAAGGACTTAAAAAAAGATTATTATGAGTATTTGAAATGTTATAATTATTAATTTTGTATTATATATCAACAAAAAGATATGTAAATAATTTCTATTATTTATTTTTAATTATTTTATGAATAATTATAATTTTATTTCCATATTTATTTTGATTAGTGGTGGGAAATTTTTGGTATTTATATCCAAACGAAAAATCAATAAATATATGATAAATGTTGGTTTCATTTATATTTTTTGTTTTTCAAATTTATTTTAATTTATTTATCACATTATAAATTATTTAAACAAAACATATAAGCTCTTTTGTTTTTTGAAATAGGTTAAGTCAAATATTTTATTATTAAATAGATTTTATTATATTTTTTTATGTTGGCATCTTAATTTAAATGTTATTTTTAAAAACAATTATGGCTACTATATTTGAGAGTTCATGATGCTCGATTAACATTTCCCTTTTAATACAAATTCCCTATAGTTTTCTTTGAAATTGGTTAATAAAAATATTTTATTTTTAAATTTAAATTTATATATTTATGGTGTTGACCACTTAATATAAAATTGATATTTGAAAACATGTAGTTTAATTTATAATATATATTATATTTTCCATATAAAATAAAAAATTTCATTTTTAATTTTCAAATAATGATTGAAATTTTATAATTATTCATTTTATATTAAATTTCAACCATAACTTGTATAATATATTTTTTAGTTCATATTTGGTATTTCTTTCCACCGTAGAACACATTTTTTATTTTTTTGTTTTTAGAATAAATATTTTATTTGTAAATCTATAAGATTATAAAAAAATTTAAATAAAAAATACGTAGTACAATTTTTTTGTAACATGTTAAATAAAATATTATATTTTTAATATAATTGAAATATTTTTTTGTTCTTGACTATGTAATTCAGAATTTATTTTGAAAAAATGATTCCAGTTGGGTTTTGGTGTCCATGATGCTCACCTCACTGATCTCTTTGAGTGTTAAGTAAGATAATTTAGTATTAAATTCATTTAAATATGTCTGAGATGATGATTGATTAATTTAAATGTGATATTTAAAATATGGGTGTTTAACTTAGAATATATGTTATATTTTTAGTATTTAATTAAATATATCATTTATAATTTTATATGAGTGACTGAAATTTTATAATCATTCATATATTAGTATAATTCTTAAATAAAATGTTTATATACATTATATAATTTATTTTTGGTATTTTACCTCTAATTTTAATGAAATATTTTATAATTTTTCTATTTAAAACCATTATTTTATTTAATAAATTATCAGATTTAATTTTTTTAAATAAATTATAATATCTGTTGGTTTCCATGTAATTTTTTATAAAAAATAATTTATTTCTAAACTCACTATATTCTTTTATGATGTTGACTACTTAATTTAAAAGTTATTTTGAGAAAAAATGATGCGTGCGGCCATTTGGGGTTCATGATGCTCAGCTCGCTGCTCCCATTATATATATAATTCCTAGACGATGTTTGCAATAGGTGAAGAAAAATATATTAATATTAAATTGATTTAATTATATGTGGATTGTTAATTAATCAATTTTAATGTGATATTGAAAAAATTATAATTTAACTGATAATTTGTTTTATATATTCAGTCCTTAATTAAATATTTCATTTATAATTTTACATGAATGATTAATATGTTATAATTATTCATTTTTTATTAAACATTAACCACATCATGTGTAAATATCTTATGTTGTTTTCATTTTCGTATTTTATGATTTCTTGTAATTGTGTTAAATTATCGTTCATTATTTGGAAAGGGAAATTTTTTGTTTTTGTTGTAACCAACTCAAAAATCATTGACCATATTGAAATTTCTGTTTTAGTATTATTTTTCATTTTTCAAATCATTATTTAAATTAATGATTTATATGACTATAAATATTTTTACGGAAAATTAATGACCCATTATTGTGTTTTCAATATATTAAGTCAAAACCTTTTTATTGAAATTATTGAAATATATTTGTTATGTTGGATACTTAATTAAGAATTTATTTTTTGAAAAGTGATGCCTTTGGGAGTACATGATGCTCATATTTTTGTTCCATTTGAAATTATTATCTCATTTTTTTCTAATAGGTAAATTCTAATATTATTGTTTTAAATTGATTTAATTATATAATTGTGATGATTATATAGTAAACATAAAATATATAATGAAAAAATGGTGATTAAAAAAATGTTTTATTTTCAATTTTTATTTAAATATTTCATTTAAAATCTTTCAATAATTATTTAAAATATATAATTACTAATTTTGTATTATATATCAACCATAAAATGTATACACACTCTTCATTATATTATTTCATATATTTTCGCACCAATGTCACCCTAATTTGTTATATTTTTTTCCTCCAAATATTTATTACATATATAGATTTCAAATATTATATATAATTGTAATGAAAATATATTCTATATAATTTTTAATATATTTTAATTCAACGAAAAATTATTTTTAAATTGATTGAAAAAATATTATTACATTGAATATTAATTTAAATTCTAGTTTTTGAAATATCATCCTCGGTGCATTTGGAATCCATGATGCACGGTTCACAACTCCCTTTCAATGTACATTATATGTAGTTCTATCTAAAATTGGTAAATTAAAATATTTTATTGTTAAACTAATTTAAATCTATTAATTATATTGGTTTCATAATGGAAACGTGATATTGAAAAAATGGTGGTTTAATTGAGAATATATATATTTTTTCATGTTTTTATTAAATATTTTATTTTTGGTTTTCAACTAATGATTATAATGTGATAATTATTCATTATATCTTACTTTTCAATCAAAACATAAATAAAATATTATTTAGTTTATTTTTTATATTTCTTTATTCTAATAATTTTTATTTTTTATTTCATGTGATTTGTTGTTGGAATATTTCAATTTCAACTATAAGAAAAATTGAAAATTGATAACCATATGAAATATTTTATCATTGGTAATATTTTATATATTTTTAAATAATTATTTTATTAAAAAAAATAAAATATATAAATATTTTTAATGTTAATATATTCTATGTAGTTTTCTTACTATAGGTTAAATCAAATCTATTACTATTTAATTGATTGGAATATAGTTTGGTTGTTGATTTCTTAATTTAAATTATTTTATTGGAAAATATAGATGTCTTGTGTGATTGGGTGTTCATGATGATGGGATCGCCACTCCCATTGAATGAATTATCTCTATAGATCTATTTTATAATGGTAATGTCAAATATTTTATTTTAAAATTTATTTAAATATATTTTGGTATTTATTTCTTAACTTAAAAGTGGAATTTAAGAAAATGTTTCTTTAACTGAAAATACATTTTTTATTTTAAATTTTTTACCTAAATATTTCATTTATAATTTAAAAATATTAATTGAAAGGTTATAGTTATTGATTTTGTTTTCTATTTCAAACATAAAATGTGTAAATAGTTTCTGTTACTTTTTTTTATTTTTTCACCAATTTCATACATTTTATTTATTTTTTGTATTAATAATTATTTTCTATATAGGTTTACACAATCATAAATACTTAATCAAAGAATATATAATCTATAATTTTTAAAAAAAATTTAAATAAAAATTAATTACTGTTAAAATTATTGAAATATATTTTTGATATTTATTACTTAATTTAATACTGATTTTGAAAAAAATTATTTCATGTACTATTTCTAGTTCATGATGCTCGACACTCTTCTCAAATAGAATATATGTTCTATATAGTTTGGTCTAACATAATTTTCATTTAATATTTTATAGTAAAATTTATTTAAATATTTCAGTGATGTTGATTTCTTATTTTATAAGTGTTATGGGAAAATGATTTTTTAACAGAGAACATATGATTTATTTTTAATTTTCAATTATATATATAGTTTATAGTTTTCAATTAATGAATTAAATGTAATAATTAGAAATTTTGTGTTATATTTTAAGATCACATTGTGTAAAAACATTCCATTAGTCTATTTGTGGAATATTCATATTTTACATATTTTTTTTTCTCATTTCTGTTGATTAGGAGTAGGAAAATTTCGATTTCCATTATAAGCAATCTGAAAATTTTTAACCCTATGAAAAATTATGGTATTGAATATATATTTTGTTGTTAAAATATTTATTGTATTTATATATTTATAATATTATAAATATTTATAAAGAAAATATATTCTTTAATGTTTTTTCAATAGTTTAGGTCAGATTTATTATTTTTAATCTAATTGAATTATATTTGTGATATTGACTACTTAATTTAAAATTTATTTTGAAAACAATGATGCCGAGTTTTTTAGGAGTTCATGATCTTCAAATAGACCCTTTGTTTTAATGTATGTTATCTATTATTCTATTTTCAATAATTCAATTAAAATATTTTATTGGGAAATTTATTTAAAAATGTTGAGGATTATTTTTTCATAATTTAAAATTGGTATTGAATTAAGAGCGGTTTAAAAAAAGTATATATGTTAAATTCTCAAGCATTACATAAATATTTCACAAACTTTTTTTAAACTATTTATTGGGATTTTATAATTATTCGTTGTATATTATATTTTATCCATAACATTTTACAGCCTTCTAGTTAGCTTATTTTTCTAATTTTTTAACTATTTTCTTCCAAATGTTTTCTTTTTCTGTTTAAATATTTATTTTATTTTCAGATTTATACGATTATAAATATTTTTAAAAGAATATTTTATCTATTGTTTTTTCATAGTTCAAGTAAAATATTTTCTTGTTAATATGATGGAAATATATTTTTGAGGTTGATTTCGTAATTTAGATGTCATTTTGAAAAAAATGATTCTCATTTGTATTATGAGTTCATGATGCTTATCTCATTACTTCCATTGAAATTATTTTTATGTATTCTTCAATATAAAATATGTTAATTGAATTATTATTTTTAAATTGATTTAAATATATTAGAGATATTGATTTCATAATTTCAAACTTATATCGAAATATTGGTTGTTAAACAAAGAATATATGTTCTACTTTCATTTTTAATTAAATATTTCATATATAATTTTATGTGAATGAATGAAGTGTTATTGTAACAGTTCAAACTATTTCTTCATACATCAATCTATTACATTGGATTGGATTTTTTTGGACGTGGGGCTTATATTATGGAAATATTGAGGTCCGTGAAAGCATGTAAGTTGGTGCCATGTTATCCATTTTGAATAATATGTTTGCATTTAATATGGGTTTTTATTTTATTAGAGTTTTTCATAGGTTTTGTAAAGGATGATCAATTTTCCTTCATCCTGTATGGTTATATTGATCCAACATAATGTTATAGAATGATTTGTTTTAGCTATTTAATGTTTGTTATGATCCCATGGAATGGTAATCCACACATTCATTTTCTGTGTAAGGTTAGAGGAATATCATGGAACAATTAGCCAAATATTACATTAGTGTGAGATAATTATGACCATATCAATATGTGAGTTATGATTTGTCATTGGGGTTCTAGTTGAACAACGTAATTTAAATTAATTTGGGTTCAATTTTCCATTGTATTTCACATTGGGGTTTCTCACTATTAAAAATTGGGAGGTTTGAAATTCCAATAGAGGTTGTTTTGTTGGGAATGAAACATGATGAGTCTACAATTATAAAATAGGATCCATGAAAAAATGAGTATGATATGAATTGAGGCATATATATTTGAATAAATTTGGATCATGCGATGGGGGATGGAAACAATGAGGTGAAGCTCTCCATGAAGAAGGACAGTTCATGGTTGGTCAAAATAACAAGGGATTCTTTCTAGCAACAGGGTGTAAGGCACGGTGGAGATAAGAAAAATAATATATTTTTGAATACATGCTATCTTTAATTATTCTAATTCATTTAAATAATACATCCATTTACCAAGCGGAACCATTACATTAAAGAATACCACTATATTATAGTAGAGGTTATCTATATCACATTTCTTAAATAGATTATTTGGGCTTCCTAAGTTTGATTTACCATCTCTTCCATAAACAATTAGTCAAAAAATAACCCTCTCATCATCCTCCAACCGAATCATTTGAGGATTAAAACTCATTGGATGATTAGTATTAATTATATTGATTCAAGGTATTAATTCCACCTATTATCCCCAATCATTTTTATTTCATTTTATATATTGTATTTTTTGAAATGTTTAATCTATTTTGGATATTGGTTTCTTGTATGTAATTATTTAGTGTTGTTTTTTTATAGTATACAATGATTTTTCTATTTAATTTTTTTGTTGTTGAACCTTATTTTACTTGATCTTATACATAATTTTTAAGGATTTTCTAATTGAGGTTATGGATTGAATACTCCCTCTCTTTTATGTGAAAATCATGACATTATAATTATTTTTTGTATTGTTATTTAGTATGAATTAACAATAAGAATACAAATAACGAGAAGATGGATTAATGGGAATGGGAGTAATGAATATGGGGTTAATCTAAAATTTTATATGTTATTTCTTTTGTTCTCGTTGTTTCTGTTTCTTATTTAGTAAAGAATTGTAGGAACAATTAATGAAGAATATGATTAACAAAAAAGATATATAATTCTTGATAATGAGGCATGGGGTGAATTTAAAAATTACATGGAAACTAAATTCCCCATAAACTGAAGAATTATTTTTTGTTTTATATGATCAAAACTACTACTATGAGTTTATTTCCCTGAAATTCATGCTTCTTGTTGTGATTAAATTATAGAATCACCTAACATTAATGGATAATAATTAAATCTGGAAATAAAACCATTTTTTGATTAATTTAGAATTTAATTGATGTCATATTGGTTGAACATGCTGATATGACTTTGAAAATAATGAAACATAATGTGGAAATATGTTTGAATAGGAGAAACATAAAGTGTTTTTTCAGGGAATAAACCATTTATTGTTACCTCGATGTGTGATCCTTATTTTGAATTAATTATTAAATATCAAACCTCATAAAAGGTTAATATAAAAATGATGGTGATAAAACTATTGTATAAAAATTGGAATAAAATTATATAACATTGATGATATCCATGAAAATATATATGGGAAGAATGATATAGAAGTTGATTCTTCTAGTTATATTTTTTTTGTGTTTTGAAACTATTTTTATATTGGTATTGTATTTTTAATTGTATCATGTGGTTGTAATGTGGTGTATATAACTGGTAGTATGAAATGATACTTAAAAATATTGGAATGAATGTTGGTATGGGTAGAGAATGATTGTGTAATAGAGACTGATATATTATAGTTTTTAAAAATATGATAAATAAATGGAATATTAAAACTAATTTTTTTGAGTTGTAATAAAAAAAATTTATAAATTAATTATTGAAATGTGAACTATGATTCTCATTATATCTATTTTGGGTGGGTAGTGGGTTAATTTTTCTATATAGTTATTGATGGTTATTGGTGGGTAATTGTGAAAAAATTGTGGAATAGATGAGTTGTTTTAAGGTTATTTGTGTGTACCAGAAGACTACGATCTCTGTGTGTCTATCTATTCATTTATTTTCTTATGATTTATAAATTCACCCACCTAAGTATAGTACATTGTGAAAATACAAAATGTTTTAGTTCTATGTGTTTTCCTCAAAATCATGGTTGGAGAGGGTGTATGGATAGCCCCCCTCTACCTCACTATTTCTTTGGTAGTATATTATCAAAGTTTTGTGAATTCATTTAATATACATAGTGATGGTGCATTTAGTTGTGATTCATAGCGTTGTTGTTACATAGTGGGGTTCATGCATGAGAGGGTAACGTTTTGACGTTTCTCTCTTTCATGTTAATTTTTCCATAATATTTTTGTTGGAATTATGTCATTATTCAAAAATTCCAAAAATCATTATCAGAACACAGTGTTGGTTTGGGCAGGTAGGGTTGAGGTGTGACCAAATTCGAATATATAATAGATAGAAAAATATGAAACAAGACATTGTGGTGCGAGAGTGGAAAATGTTGGGGAAGTTGTTATAGATCATCATTTTTTAAATTCCATTGATATTATATTCTAACATTATGTTAAATTTTTGTTGAGTGATTCTTGGTGTTGCGGTGAATGAGAAGATGACCTAGTAGGTGTATGTTGGTCACTCTCTTTACATAGATGATATTTAGGATACATTTCTCATATTTTCAAGAGAGGTACTCTGGAGGATCCTAAATATCATACATGTTATGATCACCCCTATATATTTTATGTTTTTTATAGTTATTTAAGGGCATTGGTGATCGAGATGGATTGTAACGGCATAATGTGGTTAGTTGTTGTTGGTGCAGCTGTATTTATTATTTTTAGTGCTTTATTTTGGAGTATTTTATTAATTTTTTTCTATCGTTATGGGTTTTAATTTTATGATCTATGTATTTATTTAAATTATGTATTATTTACTGATTTATCTCATTATATCTCCAATAAATAACTTTTCATATGATGGTAATGTCTCCCAATGTGTGTCTTATACCCTCAGGGCTAGTGTGACCCTGAGGTATATTTAAGGAAGGATTTTTTGGTCACTCCTTTTTATTATTATCGACCAAGGAATGGTACCTATAGATGGGTGGGGAGGGTTTGATAGATGTAATTAGTTATTTTTTATTAAATTTTATCCTCACTATGTGTAAATAATTTCCATTTATTTATGGTTTGTATTTTATTATAGATCATAATATCATTTTCTTATTTATCTTGATTATGGGTGGGACGATTTGGAATTGGTTATAACCAACAAGAAAATATATAACCATATTTAAAATTTTAGTGACAGTTATATTTTTGGTTTTTCAAATATTTTTTATTGATTTATAATATAAACAATATTTATAATTAAAATATACACTCGGTAGTTTATTTTGAATATTTTATGTCAAGTAGTTTATTATTAAATTA
Organism: Viscum album; assembly: GCA_963277665.1. Lineage (NCBI taxonomy): Eukaryota > Viridiplantae > Streptophyta > Magnoliopsida > Santalales > Viscaceae > Viscum > Viscum album. Next base: position 562,443,204 of record OY728153.1, on the reverse strand, counting down.
ACTAAAATATATTTTTGACATTGACTACGTAACATAAATGTTACTGTGAATAGAAATTATGCATGGTTTAGTTGACGATTTCAGAAACAGAGAATGATTGTAGCGATGGGTGATACATTTAAATTCATTTTAATATTGCGTTTCCCAAAACCATGAGTAAGGATCTTGTATATTAAATTTATAATCAATTCATTTAATATCAGAAGAATATAATACATGATCTTTGTATTATTTCATCGATGTAGATTTTTATTTTCAGATAATACCCTTTCGAATTTCCATAATTTCATAGGGTGGATCCAAGTATAAAACTCATCTAGGGGTGATCTGAACATGCTATTTTAATCTATGAGCAATAAAAATCGATCACCGAGTGATAGTTTTGGGATTTGATTATTTTTCATTATTCATGTTGATCACTCATTCATCGATATTGAATGGATTTCACTTTCATTTATCATTCTTATGTGGATTATATAAAGGAGTAGATAGAGAGTTTCATAGTTCACAATGATTCTCATGTTTGAATTTCTGGATTCAATACACAATAGAAATAACATTCTATCTATATATCTAGTTTTTTGGTTGAAATAATTTTTTATTTAATTCTAACACTTAATAATATTATAATCCTTAATAATCCTCAGCCTCATAATGATAATAATATTACAATTTATTTGTGTGCACCAATTGGAACAATAATTAATATTATAAAGCCATATTGTTAATTAATATGTTTCACTAGACATAGTACAGGTCGGTTCAATATCATAAAATATATATTGAACACATGAATAGATATTTAATTTAAAATTTTCATTCATCAATAAATATTTTCTAATTATAAAAAAAATTATCACTTGGTAGTGAGAATAGTATTTAATCAATTAATTAAATTTGAATTGAACATAATCACGATCATAAATAAACTTAATGTGTAACCATATAAGATTCACTATCATTGATATTTGGAGGGATTCCCTAAAGTCCATTATTACTAATTAGTGATTGTTCAATTCAACAAAGAGAAAGAAATTAATTTTTTAATGATGAAAACAACATACAAACACTCACCGTGTAATATAGCCCCTTTATTATATAATCTCATCAAGCCAGTTTCACAAATGTGTCACCAACCAACATGATCTATATGTCTTTCATTGAGTATCTAAAAGAAACACATCATTGGACCATAATTTTTTGATTGTTTAAAATGATTCTATTATAGTCATTGGGCTGAGATATCATCATACAAAATGTTAGAAGGGAAAAATCCTTACTCAACATATCCATTGATGACATGTCAATCCTGACACACCCAACACAAAATTCCCACTTATGATGTATAACTTCGAAGTTTTAATCATCAAATATAAGTGTGTGATTATTAAAATGAATTAATGATAATATTAATCTCTAAAGACCATTACACATTCTCATATATAGGAATTTAGGATGATACTAAAACATGTGAAATTCCTACTGGTGGGTGTGTTCTCGTAATCTCCCATCATTGAAATGACCATGTTCGAACTTCCTGATAAGAATCCTCATCCACTTATTAGTAATTTCAAATAAAATTCTATATAATATATGTCCCATAATAATACATTAACAGATCGAAAACTATAATTAATTATATCATTATATCATTTGATGGTTCTCATTATAGTGGGTAATTATTATGAATTTATCCCTACGATGTATACTGTTGGATATTGATACATTTAACTCATATAGAATAATGAAAAACATGTTATAATAATTATTATTAACATCAATTACATTGATGATACATGTAATCAATGAAAAAATAGTTGGTCAAAGGGCAGTGACTCCAACAAACTCCCATTGTGGATAGAGGTAAATACTTATGAATTTTATCCTAACAGACATCAAATTATAATCATTTTTTTATAATGTCATGGATTTAGTCAAGGGGTATCCAAAATTGTTATCATTATAAATAATCATCACTTAAACATCACCTCTCTAAGAAAAACTCCTCAAGAGAGGATTCTTCTGAATTATGTTCTTTATCCACTAATGTGACCTTAGATCTTTTTTAAGGCATAAACTACAATATTATCATACTAAAGTGTGATGAGATCATTATTATTAGGTACCAGATCATGTATTTGGAAAAAATTTCACATCCATAATTATTTATTAGCTTCCTCAAAAGTTTCAATATACATGATATTTGGTGTAGAATATTTGGACACAACCTTCATTGAGATCTTCTAGATCCCAACCCCTCCTTTAAAAGTGAATATGTATCCCATTTGTGACTTTATATCATCTTGATCATTTTGGAAACTAGAATATGAAAATTCTCTTTTGATTTTTTCCTTATCTCCTATATAAACCAAGAACATATCCTTAGTAAGACTCATATACATAATGGATAGGTGATATCTAGTATGATAAATTGAATAACAATCATGAATGATTGAATCATTGATGCATATATAATTCTTGTAATTCAATTTGTTTAACCATGTTTATGAAGAACAATTTTCCTTGAAAGTTGAATTCCTTTGATGTTAGAAATAATAACCTATTGTATTTTTCCATACCAAATCTCTATGGAATATTTTTAGTCTATATACTTTGACATAAGCTGAGAATCTCTCAGATCTATGAGGATTGACATTGATCCCAAGAATATATAATTTCATACTAAATTACTTCATAGATAATAATTTATTATACCACACATTAATAGACTGTAATATTGTTATTTAATTCCCAAAGAGTAATATTTCATCAATATATACAATAAAGAAAATTATTTCACTCCCACTAAATAATTTGTAGATACACGTATCAAAATCATTCATTATGAAACCAAATTAAATTATGGATGAATTAAACATAACATTCTAATACCTAGATGATTGTTTTAATCAATATATATATATTTTAAAAAAATTATATTATTGATATACTTTGGAGCCACAAACCCATTGGATTTTTTCATATAGACATCTTACTAAAGGTTCCCATTATGAATGATTATTATATATCTATTTTAAAAATGTCATAGTCATGGTAATATATTATATTAATCAATAATTATGATGTATTTTTTTATTTATACTCATGAAATAGTTTTATCATTGTCGATTCCTTGACACTATTTAAGCCCTTTTGAATACATTAATTCCTTATAGGTACATACTTGTACTTCTATGTCCTTTTTCTTCTTGAAGACACATATACAACCAATGGGATTTATATCAAATGGAGGATCTATGAAAATATAGGATTAGTTTTGGTACATGGAATCCATTTATGAATACCTTGATTCTTGGATCTTTTATTCATTTCTTCCACTTACTAATTCTTTATAAGTAAGAGGATCATTGTTATAAACTAATAAAGAGTCACCAACATTGGGTTTTATAATTCCATATAATTCGGGTTATCTAAAATCTCTTGTACTCATACACATTTATTGTTTCAATGGATAAAAAGTCTTCTTCCACGGGGCATTGTGGGATTCAGTTATATAACAAATATTATGGAACTTGAGCATGGACTTCATCAAATTACAACAGTCACCAAATATATTTTTTATATATAATATCCATATCATGAAATGTGGGTCATCTATCAACAAAAACATTTTTTCTAATGGATTTTATAGTTATTATACATTTATTATTTTTTGATATCCTATAAATATACACTTTGTTCCTTAGAGTGAAGGCTTGATACCTTAAGATTCATTGACAAAACATTTCAAAACACCACACATTTAATAAAGACACCATGGGTTTATTCCCATTCCCTAATTGATATGGTATACCATTTTTCACATTTATTTTCACACGATTTATTACTGATTAAAAATTTTGTAATGAATATTTTCAAAAGGATAATGGAATACTCACATGACTCGTCATTGATAAACCATGTCTAATAATGTTTGGTTCCTCCTTTTTCTTGCACCATTCCTTTCAGTCATATAAAGAGTGATTGAAATTTTTTCCAAAACTACTATAAATAATAAATGATTTATTGAATAATATATTATCCACCAAAAACTGTTTAAATTTTTTTAATCATATTATAAAGATCATTCTAAACATCATTAATTTATTCCTTGAATTTATCAAAATAATTTGAATTATAAATTATTACTTATGAATATCCTTATCTATTAAGGTCATCAATAAATTTTATTATGTATGACATCCAAAACATTGCATCAACACAAAATGGTCCTCACACATTGGTATGAACTAATTAAATAATCTATTTATCCCTTTAACATTTCCTACTAAATTGGATTGGGTTAATTTTTTCTTATAATTAGGAATGGCATGCAGCAATTCGTTTTAATTCAAAAGATGATAAATATCCATCTTCATGTAATTTAGTAATATATTTTTCATTCACATTACCCATCCATAGATTACAATGTTTTGTGTGGTTGAGTTTTTTGATGTAACATTGTGATTGATTTCCATTATTTGGTTCGTGTAATCAATCCAAAAAGTCTATTACTTAAATTTTCTTTCCATAAAAAAATATATATTCATAAATGAAGCAACAATTATTCAAAAATTTGAAAAAAAACCATCTGTATAATGTTAGGATATTGAAATAATTCTTTTGGAAATAGATGAATCATAAGATCCACTTCCAAATATAGATCATTCCAGTCACCGTCATGATGGTGTAGTCCATAATTGCCACAAAAACAAGTTATCTCCAATGATTCCTCATAGTTATTCCTCCCCTAGTCAATAATTTTGAATCTACTTGGTTACTATACTTTTGTACACATGTGAGAACCATAATATGTATCTAATACCCAATCTATAGAAAAATTTAAATTGAACTTGATAGAAAATTCACCTAATGAATCAATTTGTTTCATAGGTTAGGTGTATTTTTCTTCAAGCGTCCCTACTCGGAACGTGGAAAACATGCATCACCATGTTCCCTAACTAACCCCTTGATCATACTATTGTTATAATGGTGTTAATAAGATTTGGTCTTAGAGATATTCTCTCCCCCTTTCCATTTTTTCTCAATTAGGAAAAACATAATTTTATTCTTTGTATTTTTTTCTACCTTAGAGAGGAGAGTATTTATATTATTTAGATAATTCATAATGTTATTCATGTTAAAATTTCAACAATGGTGGAGAATCATTTAGGAAATTATGTAAGAATGAGACCGGTTCTTGTTTGTTTTAGTAGTCTAAACCCTAAATTATCTAGATACTGATTGTAGCTAGAGAGAATAACTATTTGAGGACTAGCTGGCACACCCTCCAAAAGAATACTATGAAGGAGTGATTAAGAAATATTGAACTATTAATCATTATATATATCCTAGTATATACCTTATTGGTTCTCAAGAATTCAATATGAATCCATGTATTCATAAGAATAAATGATTCCACTAGATATAGATGAAATATCAATACCTTGAATGAAGAAAACATTTCTCAAATGTTTTCTGTATAAAAGAAACTCTTTATCATTATCTAATATGGATGGAATATTACGAATTGGTTATTATATCACATAATATTTCAATTTTTGGAAAAAACCAAATTCATTTAAACGAATCCATGAAGTAAATTATTATGAGGAAGTTTCCTCTTTCAAATATTGATCATAGGGATAATTAGTTCTGAGATTTTATAATATTATTCTACAATTAAATATAAAATTATTATTAATTTATATCGATTACATAATATGTGAGACATAATAAATTTATAGATTTTCTTACTTAAATATACCATTATATTATCAAGTATCGAAAACCCTCACTATAGAAATCCATGAGTCTTATCTCTATGATATTCTAAAGTAAATTATACCTATTAATTTTCATAATGATCGATATTTCAGACAAAAAACCCATAAAAATCAATTAGTTAGGTGGTGTTTCAAACTTCTTACACGCAGCTCCTAGATCTTTTGAGTGAATATCCCTATCCTGAAATCATAACATGAATTTCTCAAAACATTCCTTTAAATTCATATTGATGTGTCATTGGTCGTTAAAATAAAATCATTTTCAGTTAAATCTACCCAAAACCCTCAAGATAATTCTTCTTTAAAAAAATGTGTCCATACATTTTCCATGTGAAACAGTTCGTTATATGGCCCTAATCCAAATCATCTAATGGATAGCCTATTCTGAATAAATAATATGTTTATTAATGTTAATTAATAGTTAATTAACTTTATCATATTTTATCATTTAAATTTCTTTTTAATATTAAGTGGATTTTAGTTATTTAAATAACCTTACTAGATAAACCATTTACACAAAATCCATTTATTTAAATTTTCTCTTTTAACATTATTTCAATTATTTATTTGAACATGGTATTACTTCATTAAATTCAATAATGAATAAAAATAAATTAATTAATATACCAATAATGATATTATATAATTCTAGAGTTAATGATCAGACATTAAATCATCTTTTTTCCATGGAAAATAACTCCTATTTTCAGTCGTGGAATTTGTTTAAAAATTCCACCTCTATACCTATGTATCTCCAAGGTTTTCATTGTCAATTTTTCATAATGAATCACCTTACTACACCATGGGAAATGCATTAATTACACGTATTTATATGTCTTACGTAGGTTAATATAAAAAAAGTATTCATTAAGAAGGATTACATATATTTCCATAGATATGTAGGTCCTACATAATAATTGAGGGAATGAAGACTCATAGGCCATCTTATTTAATTTGGTAATAAATATTTCTAAACCCATTCAATAAATTAAATTTAAACATCCAACTCATATATACATCGTGGTCAATTTCATGAACGGTCATCCATGAAATTTATACACAATGTCAAATGGATATCAATCATTTCTTATGATTCCGTAATTAATGAGATAAACATAGATACATTGACTAATTAAATAATTAATTAATTCTATATTATCTTAATCGGATTCAAATACTCTTGATAATGGACAACATTAAGGAAATTAAGGGAAAAAAATGAAAACCTCAAGAGTCAATGATTAATTTAAATAACATAATTAATAATTTTATATTATTTAAAACTCTTATTAAATTGTCAAACTCTTAAAGTGATAATCAAAGTAATAAGGTATTAATGTAGATATTTTCAATTTAATGTGTTTTAATTCCACCAGCAGTTGTGAGACTACATGGTGTGTACTATCTAGATATATTCTGTGTACCTCTGTTGTTGTGTATCTCAGTCACACACATGGTGAATTGAATTTTGTGCCTGTGAAATCAACTAAAAGAAATGGAATATTCTCGTGCGATAAACCACACTATGTGTACCACCAGCTCCACCTTGTTTATCACTAACATTGTGTGCAAAAGATATCAATACATATAACTCATCCTGCATATCGAAAATGGGAATTGGTTAAATACACACCATTTACGATGCATAAACATAATTTAAATCATTAATACTCTAGATTATCAGTATCACATAGTTTTACCATGTATAAAGACTAAATATATTGTAATATTTTTTCCACTAACCGATGAATACTAAATGGAGTGTACACCATATACATACAATGCAATATGAAATACAATGTGTTAGGTTGGATGGTCCACATCTAGATTACACGACCTCTAATAACTATGTGGAATGAGGTGTATCCCATGACATGACCATGTGCAATCTAACTAGGTACAAAATGTGTACTTTGGATACATGCCTGATAACCCTCTCTTATTGAGAAAAAATTTTCCAATTCCTAATGGGATTTCTATTAATTCTTCATCTGTTATTATACAATTTACTAAATGAAACACTGAAAAACATTATTAATATGTGGATAACACATTTATTCAAAAGAGATTAGAGAATGAATAATATGAAATGATAATGTAATCATGATTTCCACTGGATTAACAATCAAATAAATAATTATAAATTTAAACATAACCCCTTTGCTACCACATGATGCCTTAGTGCACAGTGGAAGGATATAAAAATATAATACATATTAAAATTTATTTTAATGATGAGTTTCCCTAAACAAAAATAGAGGAACATACATGTAAAATTTAGGAATAATTTATTTAATATTAGAAGAATTTAATACATCTTCTAAGGATTAATTCATCAATGTATATGTTTATTTCTTAATTTAAATTATTTTTTTGGAAAAAATAGATGTCTTGTGTGATTGGGTGTTCATGATGATGGGATCGCCACTCCCATTGAATGAATTATCTCTATAGTTCTATTTTATAATTGTAATGTCAAATATTTTATTTTATAATTTATTTAAATATATTTTGGTATTTATTTCATAACTTAAAAGTGGATTTGAAGAAAATGTTTCTTTAACTGAAAATACATGTTTTATTTTAAATTTTTTACCTAAATATTTCATTTATAATTTAAAAATATTAATTGAAAGGTTATAGTTATTGATTTTGTTTTATATTTCAAACATAAAATGTGTAAATAGTTTCTGTTATTTTTTTTTATTTTTTCACCAATTTCATACATTTTATTTGTTTTTTATCAATCTTTATTTTCTATATAGGTTTACACAATCATAAATACTTAATAAATGAATCTATAATCTATAATTTTTTTAAAAATTTTTAAATTAAAATTAATTATTGTTAAAATTATTGAAATATATTTTTGATATTTATTACATAATTTAATACTGATTTTGAAAAAAATTATTTCCTGTACTATTTCTAGTTCAGGATGCTCAACACTCTTCTCACATAGAATATATGTTCTATATAGTTTGGTCTAACATAATTTTTATTTAATATTTTATAGTAAAATTTATTTAAATATTTCAGTGATGTTGATTTCTTATTTTATAAGTGTTATGGGAAAATGATTTTTTAACAGAGAACATATGATTTATTTTTAATTTTCAATTATATATATAGTTTATAGTTTTCAATTAATGAATTAAATGTAATAATTAGAAATTTTGTGTTATATTTTAAGATCACTTTGTGTAAAAACATTCCATTAGTCTATTTGTGGAATATTCATATTTTACATAATTTGTTTTACTCATTTCTGTTGATTAGGAGTAGGAAAATTTCGATTTCCATTATAAGCAATCTGAAAATTTTTAACCCTATGAAAAATTATGGTATTGAATATATATTTTGTTTTTAAAATATTTATTGTATTTATATAATTATAATATTATAAATATTTATAAAGAAAATATATTCTTTAATGTTTTGTCAATAGTTTAGGTCAGATTTATTATTTTTAATCTAATTGAATTATATTTGTGATATTGACTACTTAATTTAAAATTTATTTTGAAAACAATGATGCCTAGTTTTTTTAGGAGTTCATGATCCTCAAATAGACCCTTTGTTTTAAGGTATGTTATGTATTGTTCTGTTTTCAATAATTCAATTAAAATATTTTATTGGGAAATTTATTTAAAAATGTTGAGGATTATTTTTTCATAATTTAAAATTGGTATTGAATTAAGAGCAGTTTAAAAAATGTATATATGTTAAATTCTCAAGCATTACATAAATATTTCAAAAAAAAATTTAAACTATTTATTAGAATTTTATAATTATTCTTTGTATATTATATTTTATCCATAACATTTTTACATCCTTCTAGTTAGATTATTTTTCTCATTTTTTAACTATTTACTTCCAAATGTTTTCTTTTTCTGTTTAAATATTTATTTTATTTTCAGATTTATACGATTATAAATATTTTTAAAAGAATATTTTATCTATAGTTTTTTCATAGTTCAAGTAAAATATTTTCTTGTTAGTATGATGGAAATATATTTTTGAGGTTGATTTCGTAATTTAGATGTCATTTTGAAAAAAATGATTCTCATTTGTATTATGAGTTCATGATGCTTATCTCATTACTACCGTTGAAATTATTTTTATGTATTCTTCAATATAAAATATGTTAATTGAATTATTATTTTTAAATTGATTTAAATATATTAGAGATATTGATTTCATAATTTCAAACTAATATCAAAATATTGGTTGTTAAACAAAGAATATATGTTCTACTTTCATTTTTAATTAAATATTTCATATATAATTTTATGTGAATGAATGAAGTGTTATTGTAACTGTTCAAACTATTTCTTCATACATCAATATATTACATTGGATTGGATTCTTTTTGGACGTGGGGCTTATATTATGGAAATCTTGAGGTCCTTCAAAGCATGTAAGTTGGTGCCATGTTATCCATTTTGAATCATATGTTTGCATTTAATATGGTTTTTTATTTTATTAGAGTTTTTCATAGGTTTTGTAAAGGATGAACAATTTTCCTTCATCCTGTATGGTTATATTGATCCAACATAATGTTATAGAATGATTTTTTAGCTATTTAATGTTTGGTATGATCCCATGGAATGGTAATCCACACATTCATTTTCTATGTAAGGTTAGAGGAATATCATGGAACAACTATCCAAATATTACATTAGTGTGAGATAATTATGCCCATATCAATATGTGAGTTATGATTTGTCATTGGGGTTCTAGTTGACCAAAATAATTTAAATTAATTTGGGTTCAATTTTCCATTGTATTTCACATTGGGGTTTCTCACTATTAAAAATTGGGAGGTTTGAAATTCCAATAGAGGTTGTTTTGTTGGGAATGAAACATGATGAGTCTACCATTATAAAATCGGTTCCATGAAAAAATTAGTATGATATGAATTGAGGCATATATATTTGAATAAATTTGGATCATGCGATGGGGGATGGAAACAATGAGGTGAAGCTCTCCATGAAGAAGGACAGTTCATGGTAGGTCAAAATAACAAGGGATTCTTTCTAGAAACACGGTGTAAGGCACGGTGGAGATAAGAAAAATAATATATTTTTGAATACATGCTATATTTAATTATTCTAATTCATATAAATAATACATCCATTTACCAAGTGGAACCATTACATTGAAGAATACCACTATATTATAGTAGAGGTTATCTAAAGCACATTTCTTAAATAGATTATTTGGGATTCTTTATTTTGATTTACCATCTCTTCCATAAAAAATTAGTCAAAAAATAACCCTCTCATCATCCTCCAACCGAATCATTTGATGATTAAAACTCATTGGATGAATAGTATTAATTATATTGATTCAAGGTATTAATTCCACCTATTATCCCCAATCATTGTTATTTCATTTTATATATTGTATTTTGTGAAATGTTTAATCTATTTTAGATATTGGTTTCTTGTATGTAATTATTTAGTGTTGTTTTTTTATAGTATACAATGATTTGTCTATTTAATTTTGTGGTTGTTGAACCTTGTTTTACTTGATCTTATACATAATTTTTAAGGATTTTCTAATTGAGGTTAGGGATTGAATACTCCCTCTCTTTTATGTGAAAATCATGACATTATAATATTTTTTTGTATTGTTATTTTGTATGAATTAACAATAAGAATATAAATAACGAGAAGATGGATTAATGGGAATGGGAGTAATGAATATGGGGTTAATCTAAAATTTTCTATGTTATTTCTTTTGTTCTCGTTGTTGCTCTTTCTTATTTAGTAATGAACTGCAGGAACAATTATTGAAGAATATGATTAACAAAAAAGATATATAATTATTGATAATGAGGCATGGGGTGAATTTAAAAATTACATGGAAACTAAATTCCCCACAAAATGAATAATTATTTTTTGTTTTTATATGATCAAAACTACTACTATGAGTTTATTTCCAAGAAATTCATGCTTCATTGTTGTGATAAAATTATAAAATCACCTAACATTATTGGATAATAATTAAATCCGGAAATAAAACCATTTTTTGATTAATTTATAATTTAATTGATGTCATAATGGTTGAACATGCTGATATGACTTTGAAAATAATGAAACTTAATGTGGAAATATGTTTTAATAGGAGAAACGAAAAGTGGTTTTTCAGGGAATAAACCATTTATTGTTACCTCGATGTGTGATCCTTATTTTGAATTAATTATTAAATATCAAACATCATAAAAGGTTAATATAAAAATGATGGTGATAATACTATTGTATAAAAATTGGAATAAAATTATATAACATTGATGATATCCATGAAAATATATATGGGAAGAATGATATAGAAGTTGATTCTTCTAGTGATATTTTTTTGTGTTTTGAAACTATTTTTATATTGGTATTGTATTTTTAATGGTATCATGTGGTGTTAATGTGGTGTATATAACTGGTAGTATGAAATGATACTTAAAAATATTGGAATGAATGTTGGTATGGGTAGAGAATGATTGTGTAATGGAGATTGATATATTATGGTTTTTAAAAATATGATAAATAAATGGAATATTAAAACTAATTTTTTTTGAGTTGTAATAAATAATTTTATAAATTAATTATTGAAATGTGAACTATGATGCTCATTATATCTATTTTGGTTGGGTAGTGGGTTAATTTTTCTATATTGTTATTGATGGTTATTGGTGGGTAATTGTGAAAAAATGTGGAATAGATGAGTTGTTTTAAGGTTATTTGTGTGTACCAGAAGACTACAATCTCTGTGTGTCTATCTATTCATTTATTTTCTTATGATTTATAAATTCACCCACCTAAGTATAGTACATTGTAAAAATACAAAATGTTTTAGTTCTATGTGTTTTCCCCAAAATCATGGTTGGAGAGGGTGTATGGATAGCCCCCCACTACCTCACTATTTCTTTGGTAGTATATTATCAAAGGTTTGTGAATTCATTTAATATACATGGTGATGGTGCATTTAGTTGTGATTCATAGCGTTGTTGTTACATAGTGGGGTTCATGCATGAGAGGGTAACGTTTTGACGTTTCTCTCTTTCATGTTAATTGTTCCATAATATTATTGTTGGAATTATGTCATTATTCAAAAATTCCAAAAATCATTATCAGAACATGGTGTTGGTTTGGGCAGGTGGGGTTGAGGTGTGACCAAATTCGAATATATAACAGATAGAAAAATATGAAACATGATATTGTGGTGCGAGAGTGGAAAATGTTGGGGAAGTTGTTATAGACCATCCTTTTTTAAATTCCATTGATATTATATTCTTACATTATGTTAAATATTTGTTGAGTGATTCATGGTGTTGTGGTGAATGCGAAGATGGCCTAGTAGGTGTATGTTGGTCCCTCTCTTTACATAGATGATATTTAGGATACATTTCTCATATTTTCAAGAGAGGTACTCTGGAGGATCCTAAATATCATACATGTTATGATCACCCCTATATATTTTATGTTTTTTATAGTTATTTAAGGGCATTGGTGATCGAGATGGATTGTAACGGCATAATGTGGTTAGTTGTTGTTGGTGAAGCTGTATTTATTAATTTTAGTGCTTTATTTTGGTGTATTTTATTAATTTTTTTCTATCATTATGGGTTTTAATTTTATGATATATGTATTTATTTTAAATTATGTATTATTTACTGATGTATCTCATTATATCTCCAATAAATAACTTTTTATATGATGGTAATGTCTCCCAATGTGTGTCTTATACCCTCATGGCTAGTATGACTCTAAGGTATATTTAAGGAAGGATTTTTTGGTCACTACTTTTCATTATTATCAACCAAGGAATGGTACCTATAGATGGGTGTGGAGGGTTGGATAGATGTAATTAGTTATTTTTTATTAAATTTTATCCACACTATGTGTAAATAATTTCCATTTATTTATGGTTTGTATTTTATTATAGATTATAATATCATTTTCTTATTTATCTTGATTATGGGTTGGAAGATTTTGAATTGGTTATAACCAACAAGAAAATATATAACCATATTGAAAATTTAAGTGACAATTATATTTTTGGTTTTTCAAATATTTTTTATTGATTTATAATATAAACAATATTTATAATTAAAATATACACTCGGTGGTTTATTTTGAATATTTTATGTCAAGTAGTTTATTATTAAATTAACTAAAATATATTTTTGACATTGACTACATAACATAAATGTTACTGTGAATAGTAATTATGCATGGTTTAGTTGACGATTTCAGAAATAGAGAATGCTTGTAGCGATGGGTGATACATTTAAATTCATTTTAATATTTTGTTTCCCAAAACCATGAGTAAGGATCTTGTATATTAAATTTATAATCAATTCATTTAATATCAGTAGAATATAATACATGATCTTTGTATTATTTCATCGATGTAGATTTTTATTTTCTGATAATACCCTTTCGAATTTCCATAATTTCATAGGGTGAATCCATGTATAAAACTCATCTAGGGGTGATCTGAACATGCTATTTTAATCTCTGAGCAATGAAAATCGATCACCGAGTGATAGTTTTGGGATTTGATTATTTTTCATTATTCATGTTGATCAGTCATTCATCGATATTGAATGGATTTCACTTTCATTTATCATTCTTATGTGGATTATATAAAGGAGTAGATAGAGAGTTTCATTGTTCACAATGATTCTAATGTTTGAATTTCTGGATTCAATACACAATGGAAATAAAATTCTATCTATATATCTAGTTTTTTGGTTAAAATAATTTTTTATTTCATTCTAACACTTAATAATATTATAGACCTTAATAATCATCAGCCACATAATAATAATAATATTACAATTTCATTGTGTGCACCAATTGGAACAATAAATAATATTATATATCCATATTGTTAATTAATATGTTTCACCAGACATAGTACAGGTCTGTTCATTCTCATAAAATATATATTGAACACATGAATAGATATTTAATTTAAAATTTTCATTCATCAATAAATATTTTCTAATTATAAAGAAAATTATCACTTGGTAGTGAGAATAGTATTTAATCAATTAATTAAATTTGAATTGAACATAATCACGATCATAAATAAACTTAATGTGTAACCATATAAGATTCAGTATCATTGATATTTGGAGGGATTCACTAAAGTCCATTATTACTAATTAGTGATGGTTCAATTCAACAAAGAGAATGAAATTAATTTCTTTATGATGAAAACAACATACAAACACTCACCGTGTAATATAGCCCTTTTATTATATAATATCATCAAGCCAGTTTCACAACTGTGTCACCAACCAACATGATCTATATGTCTTTCATTGAGTATCTAAAAGAAACACATCATTGGACCATAATTTTTTGATTGTTTAAAATGACTCTATTCTAGTCATTGGGCTGAGATATCATCATACAAAATGTTAGAAGGGAAAAATCCTTACTCGACATATCCATTTATGACATGTCAATCCTGACACACCCAACACAAAATTCCCACTTATGATGTATAACTTCGAAGTTTTAATCATCAAATATATGTGTGTGATTATTAAAATGAATTAATTATAATATTAATCTCTAAAGGCCATTACACATTCTCATATATAGGAATTTAGGATGATACTAAAACATGTAAAATTCCTGCTGGTGGGTGTGTTCTCGTAATCTCCCATCATTGAAATGACCATGTTAAAACTTCCTGATAAGAATCCTCATCCACTTATTAGTAATTTCAAATAAAATTCTATATAATATATGTCCCATAATAATACATTAACAGACCGAAAACTATAATTAATTATATCATTATATTATTTTATGTTTCTCATTATAGTGGGTAATTATTATGAATTTATCCCTATGATGTTTACTGTTGGATATTGATACATTTCACTCATATAGAATAATGAAAAACATGTTATAATAATTATTATTAACATCAATTACATTGATGATACATGTAATCAATGAAAAAATAGTTGGTCAAAGGGCAGTGACTCCAACAAACTCTCATTGTGGATAGAGGTAGATACTTATGAATTTTATCCTAACAGACATCAAATTATAATCATGTTTTTATAATGTCATGGATTTAGTCAAGGGGTATCCAAAATTGTTATCATTATAAATAATCTTCACTTAAACATCACCTCTCTAAGAAAAACTCCTCAAGAGAGGATTCTTTTAGATTATGTTCTTTATAAATGTGACCTTAGATCTTTTTTTAAGGCATAAACTACAATATTATCATACTAAAGTGTGATGAGATCATTATTATTAGGTACCAGATCATGTATTTGGAAAAAATTTCACATCCATAATTATTTATTAGCTTCCTCAAAAGTTTCAATATACATGATATTTGGTGTAGAATATTTTGACACAACCTTCAATGAGATCTTCTAGATCCCAACCCCTCCTTTAAAAGTGAATATGTTTCCCATTTGTGACTTTATATCATCTTGATCATTTTGGAAACTAGAATATGAAAATTCTCTTTTGATTTTTTCCTTATCTCCTACATAAACCAAGAACATATCCTAAGTAATACTCATATACTTAATGCATAGGTGATATCTAGTATGATAAATTGAATAACAATCATGAATGATTGAATCATTGATGCATATAGAATTCTTGTAATTCAATTTGTTTAACCATGTTTATGAAGAACAATTTTCCTTGAAAGATGAATTCCTTTGATGTTAGAAATAATAACCTATTGTATTTTTCCATACCAAATCTCTATGGAATATTTTTAGTCTATATACTTTGACATAAGCTAAGAATCTCTCAGATCTATAAGGATTTACATTGATCCCAAGAATATATAATTTCATACTAAGTTACTTCATAGATAAGAATTTATTATACCACACATTAATAGACTGTAAGATTGGTATTTAATTCCCAAAGAGTAATATTTCTTCAATATATACAATAAAGAAAATTATTTCACTCCCACTAAATAATTTGTAGATACACGTATCAAAGTCATTCATTATGAAACCAAATTAAATTATGGATGAATTAAACATAACATTCTAATACCTAGATGATTTTTTTAATCAATATATATATATATTAAAACATTTATATTATTGATATACTTTGGAGCCACAAACCCATTGGATTTTTTCATATAGACATCTTACTAAAGGTTCCCATTATGAATGATTATTTTATATCTATTTTAAAAATGTCATAGTCATGGTAATATATTATATTAATCAATAATTATGATGTATTTTTGTATTTATACTCATGAAATTGTTTTATCACTGTCGATTCCTTGTCACTATTTAAGCCCTTTTGAATCCATTAATTCCTTATAGGTACATACTTGTACTTCTATATCCTTTTTCTTCTTGAAGACACATATACAACCAATGGGATTTATATCCAATGGAGGATCTATGAAAATATAGGATTAGTTTTGGTACATGGAATTCATTTATGAATACCTTGATTCTTGGAACTTTTATTCATTTCTTCCACTTACTAATTCTTTATAAGTAAGAGGATCTTTGTTATAAACTAATAAAGAGTCACCAACATTGGGTTTTATAATTCCATATAATTCGGGTTCTCTAAAATCTCGTGTACTCATACACATTTATTGTTTCAATGGATAAGAAGTCTTCTTCCACGGGGCATTGTGGGATTCAGTTATATGCCAAATATTGTGGAACTTGAGCATGGACTTCATCAAATTACAACATTCTTCAAATATATTTTTTATATATAATATCCATATCATGAAATGTGGGTCATCTATCAACAAAAACATTTTTTCTAATGGATTTTATAGTTATTATACATTTATTATTTTTTATATATCCTATAAATATACACTTTGTTCCTTAGAGTGAAGGCTTGATACCTTAAGATTCTTTAACAAAACATTTCACAACACCACACATTTAATAAAGACACCATGGGTTTATTCCCATTCCCTAATTGATATGGTATACCATTTTTCACATTTATTTTCACACGATTTATAACTTATTAAAATTTTTGTAATGAATATTTTCAAAAGGATAATGGAATACTCACATGACTCATCATTGATAAACCATGTCTAATAATGTTTTGTTCCCTCCTTTTTCTTGCACCATTCCTTTGAGTCATATAAAGAGTGATTGAAATTGTTTCCAAAACTACTATAAATAATAAATGAATTATTGAATAATATATTATACAGCAAAAACTATTTAGATATTTTTAATCATATAATAAAGATCATTCTAAACATCATTAATTTATTCCTTGAATTTATCAAAATATTTTGAATTATAAATTATTACGTATGAATATCTTTATCTATTAAGGTCATCAATAAATTTTATTATGTATGAAATCCAAACCATTGCATCAACACAAAATAGTCCTCACACATTGGTATTAACTAATTAAATAATCTATTTATCCCTTTCATATTTACTACTAAATTGTATTTGGTTAATTTTTTTCTTATAAATAGGAATGGCATGCACCAATTCGTTTTAATTCAAAAGATGATAAATATCCATCTTCATGTAATTTAGTAATATATTTTTCATTCACATTACACATCCATAGATTACAATGTTTTGTGTGGTTGAGTTTTTTGATGTAACATTGTGATTGATTTCCATTATTTGGTTAGTGTAATCTATCCCAAAAGGATATTACTTAAATTTTCTTTCCATAAAAAAAATATATATTCATAAATGAAGCAACAATTATTCAAAAATTTGAAAAAAAAACCATCCGTATAATGTTAGGATATTGAAATAATTCTGTCAAAAATATATGAATCATAAGAACCACTTCCAAATATAGATCATTCCAGTCACCATCATGATGGTGTAGTCCATAATTGCCACAAAAAAAAGTTATCTCCAATGAATCCTCATAGTTATTCCTCCCCTAGTCAATAATTTTG
This sequence comes from Viscum album, assembly GCA_963277665.1. NCBI lineage: Eukaryota > Viridiplantae > Streptophyta > Magnoliopsida > Santalales > Viscaceae > Viscum > Viscum album. The sequence goes on along the minus strand of OY728153.1, from coordinate 562,424,479 downwards.
AATCTACTTGGTTACTATATTTTTGTACACATGTGAGAACCATAATATGTATCTAATACCCAATCTATAGAAAAATTTAAATTGAACTTGATAGAAAATTCACCTAATGAATCCATTTGTTTCATAGGTTGGGTGTAGTTTTCTTCAAGAATCCCTACTCGGAACATGCAAAACATGCATCACCATGTTCCCTAACTAACCCCTTGATCATACTATTGTTATTATGGTGTTAATAAGATTTGGACTTAGAGATATTCTCTCCCCCTTTCCATTTTTTCTCAATTAGGAAAAACATAATTTTATTCTTTGTATTTTTATCTACCTTACAGAGGAGAGTATTTAGGTTATGTATATAATTCATAATGTTATTCATGTTTAAATTTCAACAATGGTGGAGAATCATTTAGGAAATTATGTAATAATGAGACCGGTTATTGTTTGTTTTAGTAGTCTAAACCCTAAATTATCTAGATACTGATTGTAGCTAGAGAGAATAACTATTTGAGGCCTAGCTGGCACACCCTCCAAAAGAATACTCTGAAGGAGTGATTAAGAAATATTGAAATATTATTCATTATATATATCCTCGTATATACCTTATTGGTTCTCAAGAATGCAATATGAATCCATGTATTCATAAGACTAAATGATTCCACTAGATATAGATGTAATATCAATACCTTGAATGCAGACAACATTTCTCAAATGTTTTCTTTATAAAAGAAACTCTTTATCATTATCTACTATGGATGGAATATTACGAATTGGCAATTATATCACATAATATTTCAATTTTTGGAAAAAACAAAATTCATTTAAACCAAACCATGAAGTAAATTATTATGAGGAGGTTGCCTATTTAAAATATTGATCATAGGGATAATGAGTTCTGAGATTTTATAATATTATTCTACAATTAAATATAAAATTATTATTAATTTATATCGATTACATAATATGTGAGAAATAATAAATTTATAGATTTTCTTACTTAAATATACCATTATATTATCAAGTATCGAAAACCCTCACTATAGAAATCCAAGAGTCTTGTCTCTATGATATTCTAAAGTAAATTATACCTATTAATTTTCATAATGATCGATATTTCAGACAAAAAACCCATAAAAATCAATTAGTTAGGTGGTCTTTCAAACTTCTTACATGCAGCTCCTAGATCTTTTGAGTGAATATCCCTATCCTGAAATCATAACATGAATTTCTCAAAACATTCCTTTAAATTCATATTGATGTGTCATTGGTCATTAAAATAAAATCATTTTCAGTTAAATCTACCCAAAACCCTCATGATAATTCTTCTATAAAATAATGTGTCCATACATTTTCCATGTGAAACAGTTCGTTATATGGCCCTAATCCAAATCGTCTAATGGATAGCCTATTCTGAATAAATAATATGTTTATTAATGTTAATTAATAGTTAATTAACTTTATCATATTTTATCATTTAAATTTCTTTTTAATATTAAGTGGATTTTAGTTATTTAAATAACCTTACTAGATAAACCATTTACACAAAATCCATTTATTTAAATTTTCTCTTTTAACATTATTTCAATTATTTATTTGAACATGGTATTACTTCATTAAATTCAATAATGAATAAAAATAAATTAATAAATATACCAATAATGATATTATATAATTCTAGAGTTAATGATCAGACATTAAATCATCTTTTTTCCATGGAAAATAACTCCTATTTTCGGAAATGGAATTTGTTTAAAAATTCCACCTCTATACCAATGTATCTCCAAGGTTTTCATTTTAAATTTTGCATAATGAATCACCTTACTACGCCATGGGAAATGCATTAATTACATGTATTTATATGTCTTACGTAGGTTAATATAACAAAAGTATTCATTAAGAAGGATTACATATATTTCCATAGATATGTAGGTCCTTCATAATAATTGAGGGAATGAAGACTCATAGGCCATCTTATTTAATTTGGTAATAAATATTTCTAAACCCATTCAATAAATTAAATTTAAATATCCAACACATATATACATCGTGGTCAATTTCATGAATGGTCATCCATGAAATTTATACACAAAGTCAAATGGATGTCAATCATTTCTTATGATTCCGTAATTAATGAGATAAACATAGATACATTGACTAATTAAATAATTAATTAATTCTATATTATCTTAACCGGATTCAAGTACTCTTGATAATGGACATCATTAAGGAAATTAAGGGAAAAAAATGAAAACCTCAAGAGTCAATGATTAATTTAAATAACATAATTAATAATTTTATATTATTTAAAACTCTTATTAAATTGTCAAACTCTTAAAGTGATAATCAAAGTAATAAGGTATTAATGTAGAAATTTTCAATTTAATGTGTTTTAATTCCACCAGCAGTTGTGAGACTACATGGTGTGTACTATCTAGATATATTCTGTGTACCTCTATTGTTGTGTATCTCAGTCACACACATGGTGAATCGAATTTTGTGCCTGTGAAATCAACTAAAATAAATTGAATATTCTCGTGCGATAAACCACACTATTTTTACCACCAGCTCCACCTTGTTTATCATTAACGTTGTGTGTAAAGATATCAATACATATAACTCATCCTGTATCTCGAAAATGGGAATTGGTTAAATACACAAAATTTACGATGCATACACATAATTTAAATCATTAATACTCTAGATTATCAGTATCACATAGTTTTACCATGTATAAAGACTAAATAGATTGTAAGATTTATGCCACTAACCGATTAATACTAAATGGAGTGTACACCATATACATACAATGCAATATGAAATACAATGTATTAGGTTGGATGGTCCACATCTAGATTACACGACCTCTAATAACTATGTGGAATGTGGTGTATCCCATGACATGGCCATGTGCAATCTAACTAGGTACACAATGTGTACTTTGGATACATGCATGATAACCCTCTCTTATTGAGAAAAAAATTTCCAATTCCAAATGGGATTTCTATTAATTCTTCATCTGTTATTATAGAATTTACTAAATGAAACACTGAAAAAACATTATTAATATGTGGATAACACATTTATTCAAAAGAGATTAGACAATGAATAATATGAAATGATAATGTAATCATGATTTCCACTGGATTAACAATCAAATAAATAATTATAAATTTAAACATAACCCCTTTACTACCACATGATGCCTTAGTGCACAGTGGAAGGATATAAAAATATAATACATATTAAAATTTATTTTAATGATGAGTTTCCCTAAACAAAAATAGAGGAACATACATGTTAAATTTAGGAATAATTTATTTAATATTAGAAAAATTTAATACATCTTCTAAGGATTAATTCATCAATGTATATGTTGATCATCTGAATAGACCATTCGTGTTTTCCTTCACTGGTCCATGAGGATCTAATGACAGAATCCCTCTAGTGGTGATCCCCTCATGATGTTTTGATCTCTAAGCATTTCCAATCGATCTTCGGGTTCTATCACAGTGAGTCGATTTCCTTGAGTTATTCATGTTGATTACATGTCCTTTAATATTTAGGGGGTGTCTACTAGATTTTTTATTATTGAGAGTTATGTTGAATGGAGGAGTCATGATAGAGTATTTTTGTGCAAATGATACTCTAGTTTCAATTTTGGATGTAACACACAATAGATAGAATAGTATATTTATAGAACATTTGTTTTGTTAAAAATATTATTTAATTGAATGATGTCCCTGAAATAATATTATAATATTTATTAAATACCCTTCCACAAAATAATAATATGATTTTAATTTTAATTTTAATTTTATGGTGTGCACTAGATTTCATAATAACAATAATTATTTAATGATCCTGTTAATTAAAATTTGTCATCAGATATGGTCATAGTCAATTTAATATCCCCTAGAATTTATTGAACACTGAAATTAATATTTATTTTAATTATTCATCATAAAATATTTTAAATCGATTAATCATGAATAACAATATGTCTTCATCTTGAGAATAATATTTATTCAATTAATTCAAATCAAATAGAATTTAATCAGGATCATCTGAAAAACTGAGTGTGTTTCCCTCTAGGAATCATTATCATTCACATTATGTTAGATTTCCTAATAATCAAGATAAGTAGATAAAAATACATTAATAGACCCAAGATAAATAACATAATCTCACAATGATGACAACCTCATAGGAATTCTAACTATTTATTATAATCCCCTTTTCCTATTATGTCATCGAACATATTATGCAAACATATCTACAATCTATATACTCGACAAATATTTAATTGGGTATATAAAATAAACACACCATTTCCATTTAAATTAGGGAGATGGTTCTATTACAATCAAATGGATAAAATATCTACATCCATAAAGATGGTAGGGAAATATACTTCCTTGATATATGAATTAATGAAATGTCAGTCATGACACACATAATTCACACTACCTTTTTGCAGACATATGGTGAAACATATTCCAAAAACAAATCTAAATGAATTATTCATGACATGAATTAATGTAAATAATAATATATAAGAACTATTTTACATGTATGGAGATAGTAATACTAGATGACACAAAGACATGCAGAATTCCTTTTGGCGGGTCATTTATAATAATATCATATCTTGGACATTACCAAATGAGGACATCATGACATGATGTCTCATTCGATTATGAGTCCTAAATCCTAACATTAGATAGACATCTTTTCCTATGATAGTACATTAACCAACTGCCAAACTATAAATATGAATGTCATAATAGCACATCATGTTTATCATCTTAGCGGGGGAACTGCAATGAGCTTATCATTGTGACATATACTCTAGGATTTCTTTATATTAGATTCATGAATAATAATAAAAGATATGTACTAGAAACGTATATTAATATTCAATACATCGAATATACATGTAATAAAGGTTCAAATATTTGATCATTAGAACAAGCTCTGAAATTAGCACCCAAAAATTGAAAAACAATATGTGTTATTGGTATTTTTTGTTATAAAAGGATAATTAACATGATTTATTTGAAATAATAATGTGGATAAGATCCTATAATAGGGAAACATAAAATACAACAAGAATTAATCACATCATGATTTATTGTTTTGTGATATGAATCCATATTCGATTATTTCAAGAAAGATTTTAATATCAGGAATGGTTTAATTGGGTGAATTAAAAATTTAAAATGTCTTCACATCATGAAATTAGTTATTATTTGAAAATAAAATGACGCGATGAGAATTTCATAAGAAGTGGCCTCACGATGAATTCACATCATGAATTCCCTAGTCCTAAATCATTTTGATGTGTCTAACTCTTATATTTTCTGACATAGTTTACTTTTTATTCCACTTGATTTCCCTGTTTACCATAAGCATTTTATGACAAAATTTGACATATTTACTTCATTATCAACAAATCATTGAGCGGTTTTTTGTTGAATGAAATGTTAGGGTATAATATTTCTTTATCATCATGAATATTTTTTGGTTATCTCATGTGGAACCATATATCAGTTTTAAATACTTGATCAATGGGTTATGAATCTGGTTGATACATTATTTTTGGGGTTTAAAGTGAAATGGGATGAAGTTGTTGATCCCAGGAATCATATCAGATCAATTTTCCTAATTATTATTGAGGAATTGTGATTATATCCCACCCAACTATTCTGGAACATATTGTATTGAATCTTGATATATTATTTTTATTTATGATTATAAATCTCTAATTTATTTTATGTTGAGAAAACTTGTTTTTATTTGAATTGAAAATGTTAATTTTGATCAATTCTGATGAGGTTTTTTGTATAATTTTTTGAATGGATTTTATTTTCAAAATATATTATTTTCATAGAAAAATATTTGATATGGTTGATGGTTCTAGAATACATGGTTTAATGTGATTATATTTCATTTTATTAGACCTTTTTGAAATAAACATAGTACTCAGTGATGTCAGAAAAGTCACAAGTGAATATAACCTACTAAAGTCCATGTGAATGATTGATTTCATCTTATAACTGTTGGTACTTTCATTTAATATAAATGTGTTCAGTAGTATGGAACATTGAATGGGTATGAAATGTGGAAAGTGAAAGAGAATGTAGAAGGATCAATTTTTTAAAAATTTTCTCTTTAACCATTTTACTTTTCTAAAATATTTTTTATTTTCATATCCATTGTTTAATATAAATTTGGATAACTTGTTAATATAGTAGTGTCATGTGATGAGATGTTTTTTGGGAAATAATTATTAGTGCTATACACCCCTTCTTATGATCTTTTCTTAATTTTAAGGTTTTTTATATCATGATATATATAAGGGTAATGCTTTTTTACTTTTCTAGTGGTGATCCTTGACATAATGGTTTGGTTTTTAAAGATGTGGTTGTGGAGTGTATGCATCTTACTCTATGATATTTGGACAATGGTCCTAATGTATTTATATTCAGAAACTTATCCTTGAACCTTTGTTAATTTTAAATTGTTACCCTAATATTTTTCAATATTAGTATATAATTATGTAATGTGATTGATTATTAATGTCTCGTATATTGGATTGGACAATTATTTTTTAGTTTTGTTATGTTTTCTTCTCATTAATGGGTAAATCATCAACCAACATTTCCTAGGTCCATGGATTTTTTATTATAGACTTTTTTGTTATGGGGATATCACATAAGGCCTATAATGTTTCCACCTCTTCCTAAGACAATGGATGATGGGTAGGATTTTACTTATGGTATTATTTTTTTGGGCCCTTCAGATGGGTTAATAATAATGAGATTGAACTTCCAAAACTAGAAATGTATTGTTTAAGAAAATTTATCTAGTATTTTTATGAAGAACATAAAGTAACTGGGGTGTCTGATTTACAAATTGATCTAAGAAACATTTTCATGTCATCAGGGTGGGGTTGGCCAATGTGTATTAAATATCATTCATCAGTATTGAGACTCCCCACTTCAAATTTTTTTTCCCATATCATGTTTGATGTATTTAAAAAATAATTAAAATTATATAGCTAACCATTATGAAAATTTGGAATATATACAGGCCTTCAATTCCTATAATAAAATGGTCTATATTTTGTATAGTTCTGTTTATTGAAAATGGCACCACAAAGGCACTATAAAAACCAAGATGAAGAAACAACTTGAAATATGGTTTCACCTAAGACCAAGAGAACCAACAACATATATAGAGTAATGTTAAGGTATTTCAAGATGTATTCAGTGGAAATATGAATGATAAACCATGTTAATTATATTATTCATTACATCTTTAGAAATAATATCCACCTTTTTGGGGATTCTATTTCTAAAAAATCATGTGTGGATCATCCAATGAAACTGAATTTTCTATTTCCTTAGGACATCGATAGAGCTGAAAGTGAATATAGAAACTTATATTTTGTAAGATATTTCAAAAACATTAATAGATTTAACTATAATGGGTAAATTTTTATATAAATTTATATAGGGGGAATTTGAATATTTTTTCAAAATACAATTCTACCCCACACATTCAAGAATGTAAGATTAATTAAATATTTATCTTGTAAATATAAAATCTAACATTGATATAATAAGTACCTATGTTCATAAACATGGTTATTTTTTACTCCAGATGTATCCACTTTTTTCTCTGAAGGAGAATTCCATTATGTTAGGATTGTGACCAGTGATACAATCTATTATATCTATCCTCTGTATTACCGAGTACACCTAAATGGTTAACAAGAAAAAAATGGTAGAAAGAGGTTCTGTTGAATATATTTCCAGAGGTAGTATGTTTTTTAAATATGAATATATGGGAAATGTTGTTCTAGAAATAAAAGAATGATATTTTTATACTCTAATGGAGATATAACACCTCTTACTCTTACTATAGATTAAATTAATTTTATAGAAACATCTGATATTAAAACACGTAATTTTTAGTTCTATTTGATAATTCATAAGAAGAGATTATATATTACACCACATAGGAGTTAAAACACTATGGAAATAGAGGCCATATGAAAAATTTGTGTCTTCACATTCATAAATTTTTAGGTGGACTTGTAATTAAATTGCACATGCTTTCATATGCTCAGATATAACATTTTCATTAGATTTTTCTTTGTCCGAAAGGCATTAGTGAAGAAGGATATTTCCAAAAACGCCTACATTATTTAAGAGACAACTAATTAGAGAAGCAAGAGTTATCCCAGGTATGCCAATAGATAGTTATATTGATAAGAACATGGTATTATGAGTGTAAAACCATTCCTCTCTAAGGTTCTAGGCATCATTATTCTATATTCCAGTCTTAGGCATGCCTGTTTTGATAATAGTTCATTTCATTCATTCATAGCTTCATATAGTATATAACAATTGGTATCATACATGGAAATGATGCATCATATCATGAGTGTCAAGACACCTATCTAATAATGGGAATTTATTTTTTATTAATTCCAAGAATGTTCCATTACCATTTTTATAGTTCATCTTCTATGGGAGGTTATAGTTATAGAGATGGATGTTTTTGATATAATATTTTGTATGGATTTTAGGGTTTGATACAAAACCCCTATCGAAAAAGAGGTTTGTTAAAAAACATTTATATCCTAGGATGGAGGCCTTCAAAAGTTTTAAGGGGGGTTTGGATATAAATATATGTAGATAAGGACATGTAGTGAATGTTCAGGGGATCATATCCAACCAGCTAGTAGTAATGAAATTTTGATATATTGACCAAATAGGGAACTGGTCTATTCCTAAAATAGTAGACCGATATCAATATGTAATTAAGAATGATTTCTCTTGGTCGCCACCGGAAATGGGAACTAAATTTACTATTGACCTAAAACCGGGAAAAAACAAAAATTTCACAACCATCTTATAAAATGGATCCAACTTTATATCGAGATATAATGTTTCCACTAGAATATTTGGAATCTAAGGATTTATCAGACCATGTACATTACCTTAGTCGATAATGGTTTTATTCTCAAATAAGGAAGATAATACTCTATTATTATTATTTTTTATTATATCATGATTTAACATTCATTTAAAATTTTTACTCCACTTTCTCAAATAAATTATTTTCATGATCAATAAAATGGTTCATAGTTGTTCTTTGTGGTTCTCCAAAATTGATCTACCCTAATGATATCATCGACATAGAGTTAGAAGATACAATATTTAAGGATAATATTCCAAATTATCTATTGAAAATATTAATATGTATTCATGCATATTTCATAATGGCAACAAAATAATTTTTTATGTATTTGATGAATCATATATTACCAAGGTACCATGATAAATTTTTTGTTATATATGTTGATGATATTTTTTAACACTCAAAAAGGGAATTAGTATGGGGAGATCAAGGAAATTGTATTGAGAAAATTACAATATCATCATTTGTATTCAATGTTTTCTCTGTGATTATTTGGGTTTCAAGAAGTAAAATTCACATGGCATGTCATATCGAAAAAATAAATATCATTTGACCCGGGTATGGTAGATGTTGTAGTCCTATGGTATATGATATTAAATGTTTTGGGGTAAAAAATTTGTTTTGGGATTTATAGAATGTTATCACTGAATTGTTTTGGGATTTCGCAGTACATTTTTCCACCACAACTACTCTAACAAGAAAAAGTTTTCCATTCAAATGGATTGATGAATACAAGAAATTAGTTTTTAAACATAACACTCATCTAACCACACCACCCATCCTAGTATATGTAAAACAAACTAAAAAATGTGGTATATTGTGAATATTCTGGATACAATATAGTATTTTTTCTCACATAGTTAGTCTATATTGTGGCCTATGCTTTAATACAATTGTGAGTGCATGAGATTAATTATTTTATGCATGATATGGATTTAACTATGATTTACCATGACATTAATACTTTTAGGAATTTCTTATTTTTAGAAATGTAAATTTCCTTTATTAACTATAAGAGTTTTAAATACATATTATCTTTGTGAGAAAAGAAAATTAGGAAATGAATATTCATGGAGTACCTCTATATGTTCAATTTTTTACTTGGTATCAAAACCCAATAAATTTAATTGTATAGTTGATTTGTTGAGATGAAAAATAATACATGAATGTGGTTCATGAATCTTCTGCCCAAGGGATATCCTCTTCCAATAGCCTGAAAGACATCATTTTTTTATTTATTTTGATATTCCACCTTTACATGTGTGAGGAGGACCCCTTAAAAGGCCTGTAGGATTAATTATTACATCTACCATAGGACTTAGAGGTATTAATTTCTTGTAGGATTCAAATATTAAAAACAACCCAGACAAACTACTTGGTACTGCTCCTCCCCAACATATTCATCATGAAATCATCTCTCCATATTCTCATGGCTATTCGGCTAGGCTTTCCTTTGCATGCACATGATTTTCCCGATGGCAGGTGCCATACCCTCTCATTCTTGAAATCAGTTTCGCTTCTTCAATGTGAAAGAACCTTGCTCATCCCCCTTCTGAAGCTTGTTCCTTTTAGGTTTTCTGTGTTTTATCTTCACTTACGGTGTCCCGAAGGCCTATAGGGGGCCCAAAGGCCTTACTGACCCAAAGACCTAGGGGTCTAGAAGGCTTTAGAGGACTCATAGACCAAATCTATGGCCTGAAGGCACAAATGTGGGAATATTCCGGGTTGCTACAGTGGCAAACATTGTAGGCTATAGTTACCGCTACAGTACCCGCAACAGTAATGCACAGTTCCTACAACAGTATTTCACAATTCCTACTCCAGTACCTGCTATAATGTTGCTATATTACTTCTACATTTCTACTAAAGTGCAACTATAGTAATGCTACAGTGACCCTGAAAATTAGCCTCCACCGGGATTTGATCCCGGGTCGCCTGGATGCACTTAAGGAGTCCTCACCAACTTGGCTGAGGCTCATGTTCCCAAGGGATATCGATTATCAGGATTTCTGATATGAATGTAGATTTTTTTGTACAAGGTGGACATGAATTTTTCTTTCTATGTAGTTCTGTTATTTAATTAACAGACCTGGGAAAAAATATCTAATGATTTATTTTGATTTTATCACAATTAAGATAAGACTAAATAGTGGGGAGACCTCTGATTACAATATGAAAGATGCAAACTACTTTCTTTATCTGAGAATCAAATTTTAGTTCCTCATTCTAGTTATGAAAAATTTCTTTCAGCATATCACCACTCGAAATGGGGTTTTCATCTAGGTCGTCATAAAATGTGCAATGATATTAATGAACATTTTTTGTGTGTAGATATGAAATGAATCATTTAAGTATATGTGATGAAATTTCAAACACTAAAGTTTCAAAAGGTTAAAAACAATGATTAAATTGTATACATCATTCTATACATATACTTATTTGGAAATAGACGAATAATTTGATGTATTTTGTCGTAGGGATACCAAGAACATTATATAAACATGATTCTTTAAAGGTAGTAAAAGATTTAATTACCATGTAAATAGATTTTATCCGTATCAAAGAAACCAATATGGTATAACACTTTCATAATTTGTATATATGAGTTTTGTTTAGGTTACATGGAGTTTAATATTAAATTGAATCAAATAGAGGCCCAAGTTTTACATATTAGTTTTAGTGATCTTTAAATAAATCCCTTGGAAGTCAATTAACTATCATCACGATATATCTTCCACAACTAGATGGATTGTTATAATGCACAATTTATATATTAGAAGATATTAAAAGAGTGTGTTTCATGGACTTTGGTTGTTTGTGGAAGGATCACATGACTTTATTTGAATTATCATATAATAATAATTACCAATCATCAATATATATTCCCCCATTTGAGGATGTGGATGGTAATCCTTATCATTATAAAATATATTGAGTATAAATTGGAGAAACATCTTTTATTAGACCAATTCTTGTCCAAAAAACTGTTGGGAATGTCAAAAGATTTGAAATTAGATGGATACAACAAAATTAAGACATAATTTATATATAGATAATAATTTACAAACTATATCTTTAGATGTCAATTACCTTGTATTCATAAAATTGTCACAAGAACATAGACATCAATGAATGGGGAAATACTAGAAGTTAGTGCAATGTTATTTGGGACTATTCAATGTTATAGAATGAATTGAAACTATTTCATATTAGTTTTCATTACCATCAAGATTCAATGTTTTTAATAACATATTAAATGTTTATCTGCTAAGGAATATGCATCTCGATCCATTACCTGTCATCAGTTTGCATCATGATACTCTTTATCCATCTGTGAATTTATAATTGAATTACTATGGGTTTAAGAAAGACATAAAACGACCCTTTATGGGAGTTATATTTAATTAATATGAGTACAATGGAACCATGTTCAACTTAATGAGGAATCATGGGAATGAGAAATATTTATACTATAGAAATAACCTTTCTTGTTGAAGGGAAATGTCGATATCCAGCTTCCCAATGACGGAAATCCCAATGGTGGGGATAATTTATCACCCTTAGTATGACAAACACAAAATTTTAATTCACTTTACTTATTTTCAGAACAATGGGGTAATTAATTTTATGTGATTAGTAGAATAAATTTGATAAGATCATTGAATTGGGCTATAAAAATGTTATACGAAATTCTTATGTCATTAATATTGATATCACGATGTGTATCTACCTATAAATACTATGTGAATTACTATCATAAGATGAATGGTTTCACTGGGTTCATTCAACATATGGAATATATTCTTCTCATCAAATTTTCTCCCTTGGACAATGAACTGTGTTAAAGAGAATTTTGTCATATGGGGCTTCTTGATAAATATGTGTCATGAATTCACACTTCTTTTGATGAATATCCTAGTCCTAGAATGTTTTAATGAGGCCAATGGCAGTAATTTCTTATATTGATTCCTTATTATCCCTATTAATTTCCATGGTTACCCTATTCATTTTAATTGGAAAAAAATTGTGTACATAATACATTAGTAGTAAATATTTGGGCAGTTTTTGGGGGAATCAAATGTTATGATCTCCTAATTTTTTCTCATATAGAATCTTCTTGTGTTTTACCATGTGGATCTATAAATCGGTGAATTTGACATGATATATGGGTTTTGAATCCTATCTATGAGCTCTTTTTTGGGGGGTTTTAAGGTAATGAGAAGAAGTGTTTTATTCATGAAATAATCTTAGATCCTTCACGATAATCATACATGAGGTAGGTTTGTTCTCTTTGACTCTAATAATCTACAACTAATTGTCTTTAATCATGATATAGATTCATTTCATAATTATGATGGAGATATATTGAGTAGTTTATGCGGGAAACCCATTTTTAGGTGATTTCAAAAGGGTAGTTTTAAAATTTGATCATGTGACGTTTTAATAAAATGTTTTCAATGGATTTTTTTCTAATGAAATGTTTTATATAGAAAAATATTTTATATGAAATGATGGTCTAGGAATACATTGTGGCATGTTTGTATATTTCATTTTAAAATTACTTGTTGAAATATAATTGGTTATCAATGTCGATTATAATTCAATAAGGGAATATTCACTATTGATAACTCGGTGAATGATGGATTTCCCCTCATGATCATTTTTGTTGTCATTTTACATGAATGTGTGTGTGGATATGGAACATAGAATGGATATAAAAAATGGAATGAGAATGATGTAGTGAGAGGATTAATTTGTTTAAATGTCATTACTTAATTATTTTCCCTTGATAAACTATTTTTATTTTCTCAACATTTACAGGGAGGATTTAGTCCTTTTACCGTAGCCAATATTATATTTACCTATGTATTAAATAGATAACAAAACCTATGGTTGATCTCTCATGGAGGCTTCCCATAACACATTTTCTTCCTATTATCACTATTATAATTTCACTACTATAAAAAACATCTTATCAAATATAAATGGTATCTTCTGAAATGAATGATATATATATATATAAAATAAATTAATAACAAAATGAAGCTATATAAAATTAAATAAGGAAATTGTTCATAGGAAGTCAAGGGTTTTGAAATCATTGTTCAAATGGGATCTCATTATTCAACACAATGATAAAATTAAGAATATTCACACATTAACATCTAGTTTGAATTTTCATTACCCCATATTTAGACCTCTAAATATGGATAAATTATCATCCAAAAAGGGAAGAGAATTATTTCTAACAAAAACAATCAATTCCATTTTCCATTATAAACATGACATAAATAGTTAATGGAATGATGATTGATAGATGAGAATAAGAACTCAAATTATAGATAACATGGGGTGACCCCTCATTGTAATTGATTTAACCATTGATGAAATATCTAGAGATGAATATAGTGAAATAATTAAGCCCCATGAACCAAATAAAACCACTATTACATACCTCTAACAATTTGAAAGTCTAGTTCTCTTCTTTTAGTGGGGTTGGGGAGGGAACATAAAGGGAGATCATATAATATAAAAGAAATAGAAGGAAGGGATATGAATAATCAGCATAACATATTAAAACTATACTACTATTATAGAATTTAAAATACTAAAAATATAACGAAAATGACTAATAATTGGTTCCCCCATGTTTAGAACCCCTTTTAATAAATTATATACACATTTTTATTATGAGAGGGGGAGAAAGTTCTGGCTCCAATTCTATTTTCAAAATGTGTGACCCTGGTAGCACATTTAAATTACAGAATTGATAAATTTTTCCATTAAATAATATTTTTAAATAACATTATCATGCTACCACTAAATGTCAGCATGATTGGACAAATACTAAATGAGTTATGGTTGATTTACTCTGATAACTTATTCAGTACAAGTGACTATTAGTATTCAAAATATCACACTATCATTTCATTACTACCTTGATGTACGAAGAATTAATTTGGTCTATAGATTAGAAAATTATTCCATTTATTAATATTTTTATCTTTATCTAAATTTATATAATTTAAGATTTTACTTTGAGATATATGGGTGCATAATCAAAATATTCAAAATATGTTCACATATATCAACGCCCGCATTGTGAGATTGATTTAGAAAATGAAATGATGAATTTTGATTTTAAAAATTTTAAAGGAAATTAATAAAATATATATGGAAGAATAAAAAATCTAATTTTATAATTTAAATTACTGTATAAAATGATATGGATGAATTATATAAGAATATTAAAACACATAAAATTCAATACTAGGTCATTAATCCTAATAAGTTAAATTTACACTACAACCTAAAAATGATACAATTCCCCAAAAATTAACAAAATCATGGTTTGAATAACAATTATTTATAGTATAAAACTAGTGAAAATATTTAATTCACAACTCCCCAAAGAATTAACTCTAGATTCCTAGGAAATCATCAAACATTCAATTAAAAATCCAATCAATAATAAAAAATCAATAAATAGACATGATCTTATTCAAAATATTATTCCATCATGACTCTTATATGAAAAAAATTACATATCTATTTAATTAATCACATTTAAATTCATTTAAGCTCAAAAATCCATGTATTTCCCAATCATAACCTACCTCACATTTTTTTTAATCTCCACTCAAAAGAAATTTGATATGGAGTAATGATAATCCTTGTAAAATGCATGTGTCACCATAGTATTACAAATATTCTAATCTATCTACAAAATAAAACATTAAAATGAAGTTAATCACGAGTACTTTTCTAGGTTATTATTAGGGAATAGGGTTTGTGGGAAATTTAATTTAAAAATCGAAACTAAAACGAGGAGGTTGAACTCTTATGTATAGTTCCAGAAAGAACAATAGAAAACACATGAAAAATTATAGGGAGATGGGGTGAAAATTTATGCTCCAATTATATTCTATGGAAATTTTTACATGGTATCCACAATAAATTATAAAATTTATAGATCTTTTATTTTACTAATATATTCATAAATATAATTCTTATTCACCTTATAAATTTCAGATTTATTGCACAAATATTGAATGAATTAAGGAAAATGTACATTGGAAGTTTATTATGGATAGGATACTATTAGTATTCCAAAACACTACATTCCCATTCCATTATGACAATGAAGGAGGTAGAATCATGTAGGGACAAAAATAGGAAAATGTTATCATACTTCCTATATATCTTTTTTCCAATTTCATATCATTTGTGCATTAACTACATTCTATATTGGCATATCATGAAATGTTTTTAGATCTATGCATATATTTAATGTTTTTAATTGTCGGATGGTTTTAGGGATTAAAAAAATGGATTCATCCTTAGTTCCAATTAAATTATATTAATCACATGATGTTTTTAATCAAAAATGACATTTATAAAATTCAAATATTTTATAAAAAGTTATGGTTGTAGTATAAAATAAAAATAAAACATTTAAAATCCAAAAATATGCCAGTTTTTCAATTAATATCAACTCACCACCATATAGTAAGAATTTAATGATTTACTATAAAATAACAATATATAGAGGATTAATTAAATTTAATTATAATATATAATTATTGATAATTTTATCTCCATAAATCCCCCACACATATCTATCCCACTAATGGGAAATCATCAAACATTCATATCCAAATAGATACAATAATTTAATAAATGAGATAACATATTTGATATTATTCAAAATAGAATTACATTATGCATCCTATATGAAAATATTAATTAATATTTTAGTTACTCAAATTTAAATTAATTGAACCATATAAATCAATCCATGACCCAATCCCAACCTACATTACATTAATTTTTTTCACTCTTCATTCAGGAGAAATTGAATATAGAGTTTTTCACATATATTGAATATTAATATATCACGATAGTATTATGACAATTTTTATCTCTCTATAGTGTGAAAAAATATTTTTGTAATAAAGATGAATTTTCTATGTAATAATTATTTCTTTGGTTTGGTGGTAGAATCATTTAAAAAATTCCTAGAAATAGTAGGTTGAACACTTAAGTAAAATGTATGAAAATTCATGTAATAAAAAAAATATCCTAATTAAAACCCCCTTAAAATGTGATACACAACACTAGAAATTTTAATATGGCATGGTATATGATCGATTAAGAGGTTACAATGAGTGATTTCATCCAAATTATTCCCATTTTTGATAGGTAAATGATTCAAAAAAGTTTTCATAATGAATAATTAAATATCCTCTCCATTTCATTTTTTTACTTGTTTTATTTTCTTCTCAATGATTCAATTTCATTAAAGGTGAACTAAATAAAACAAATAACAAACAATTAAACGATTAATGAAACCCAATTATCTCAATATACACTAAAAAAATGGTGACACATGGCTCATAGAACCCAAAAATTAAACAAATCACAAATAACACAAACCAATAGTCATCCCTCACAATCAAAAATGAAATATTTAGGATAAAATATAAGTAGTGTAGGTAGGTAAGGAAAATTCATCTTTTAATGTGGAATAAATATAAAATGAAATTGATTTCATCTAAGGAATAGTAAATAATATTTGTTAAGGTGGTTCTTAGGTCAAAATGTGGCAATCCAATAAAATTACTCAATATTGTCAAAAACATTCCATGATGTCTTAATCATTAAAAGAGTAAATTATCATGTGATGGTTCTATGAAAACATCCATGTTTCTATAAAGAATGTGTGGGTATCATGATGAATATTTAAATGTGTTTAATATAAATTTATGGATCTGAAACCAATTTTGAGTTAGTATTTTAAGGGAATAGATTACATAATTTGTTCAAACTCGAAAAAATGTTATAAAATACAATTCAATTAAGACGTTTCCACATCAATAATAATTTAAAATAATTTTTTTTAATTTAAACTCCCTAAAAATAAATTGTTGTGTGGAAAATAATAAGGATATTAATTTAAGATAAAATTTTATATAATGATGAAAAATGAAAAGAAAAACAAAAAAAGGTAAATAATAATTCCCCCCCCCCAACACACACACATAGAATTTACTACCCTGATTCCATATCAACAGAATAAAAAATAGTATAAAAACCAAAGATAATAGAAAGATACATCCTAAATGTATTTTCCAGTGTAAGAATTGAATTATGATAATAGTTTCTAATTTTATTTCCTAGAAATCGTGAAATGAGAACCATAACCCAAGATAAATAATTAATAATAAATAGAAAAGGAAATGTGGATAAAATTAAGTTTAGAACCCCCAGTGGGAGCTTGGGTTTTCCTACCCCTTAAATGGATGTTTCAGAGGATTAACCCCAGTCTGAAGGTTAATGTATTTTATTTCTCAGAAAACAACATTGATGATTTCTTCCATTATCCTTCATTAGATGATAATTTCTATATCCCCAAATAAAATATAAATGACAAAACCCCGATAAATATATAAAAAATATTATTTAACGAACTCAAGGGGAATGAATAGAATATACGGATGCTCCCAATTTTTATCTATTGGGTCAGTGGATTCTATTGGTGGTGAAGTTAATAAAATTTGATTTCCACCCTATTCTTGTTAGGTATGAAAAATTATTCCGTAAAAAAATTATTTTTTTATTCCATTATACGAATATTCACCCTTGTAAAACAAAATAGGATCATCTATTTTATCATCAACACAAGAAACTACTTTATATTTTTCAACCATAGACTATAATAGTGGTGTCGAGTCAATAAAATCCAGATAAGGGAGAATACTTTTCAACTCAATATCAATAATTTGTTAATGGATATAATTTTCATAAATTTAATAACCCTAAGAACACTTAACTTTAAACTCTATTACCTACAGTAGGAAAGTTGTGAATTCATTTGGGGGGAGGGGTAGATCAAAAATTATTTACTCAAACTCAAAAATGTATTATTTAAATGTTGGGAGAATATGAATTTCATTCTATGAATCATTACATTGTTTCCATTTCATACAAAAAACATTATTTTCATTAACATCAATGTCCACTGATGATATAATATGGCTTTCCTTTTTCATGAATTTCAAAATTCTGTTGAATTATCCTAGCGTCATGTTCTATTTGAATAGTTAATATCTCATTTCTAATAGAAAAAATAGTACTAGGACATTCATATAAAAAAATAAAAAATTATTTAATGTCCTACATAAATAATGATATTTAATGAAACAATTTGGTTACTGTATGATTTTTTTTTCCATTTTTTATGTTTTTTTGAAACAGGTTGTGAATGTACTCAGCCTCACCAAAAAAACACAAAATTTATGGTGAGGATTTAGTATTTTTACCACATTCAATATTTTATTTTCTTAAGTATGAAATATATTACACAACCAATTATCGATCTCTTAAGGTGTCCGCTCATAACACGTAATCATCATACTATAACTATTTCAAATTAACTGACATAATTTTAAATGTTCTAATATTAATGGGGGTTTTAAAATTAATGATATTTATATATATAAATCATGAACCAAAAAATGAAGCCATGTAGAAATAAATAAGTAAATTGTTCTTAAGAGTTCATGGTGATTGAAATTATTGTATAGAAGTTACATCAACATTCAACTCATTGTGGTGATCAAGACCTATCATATTTCACATTATCTTTTGAATTTTAATAAATACATATTAATTAATCTTCATAAGTGTAAATTATTATTCAAAAATAAGCTATGATTTCTCTTTTATGACTATCATAATTAATTTCATGTTGTATTGCATGCATAACACAAATAGTGAAGGAAATCATGATAGGTAAATGAGGAAAATAATCCAAATGATTGAGAAAAGGGGTGAACGCTCACAATAATTGATTTATCTATTTTTAAAATTACTTAAATATACTAAAGATAAATAGTTTACAAAAATAAAACCCAATCAAACCACTATCTCTGCCCTCAAACAGACACTGAGGTTAGTTCTCCATTATCAGTGGGGTTGAGAATAGAAAAGAGTGAGAGAAGATATAAATTAACATAAATTTAATGAAGGGGTATAAATAATAATATTTATATATTAAAAGTAATAAATAGATAAATTATTTAAAATAATAAAATCATATTGAATATATCCAAAAAATGCTTCTCCCATGTTTCCAAATATTTGAATGTAATAGGATACTTGTTTTTATAGGTAATAGAGGTGAACATTTCGACTCCATCTCTATCCTCCAAATTAATACATTTGGTAGGACCTTTAAATTGCATAAATGGGAATCTTTTTCTTCATAGAAGTTGTTAATAAATTTATTTTACCATCACCGATTATATTTTAGAATTACTTGTGAAATATTTAATGAGTTATGAATGATTTTCTATAGATATTTATATTGTTCATGTGAACCATTGATTTCCAAAGACTCAAATTCCCATACCATTATAACCATTATGTATTCTGAATAATATTGGAAAAAATTTAATAAAAAAAATTCATGCGTTATTATATTTATTTATACCAAATTTAAGGTCATTTGGGATCTTAATGTGTAGGGTATGGGCCAATATTCAAAAGTTCTAAGATCTATGAACATATTTCAAGGCCCATATTGAGATCTTGTTTTGGTACTTCGACTTATAAATTTTGATTTATATTTAGTTAAATCAAATTAATCCAATGATGTATGGAATCCTATGAAAATGAACCTCACAATTTCAAGTCGGGTATAAATATTTATAGCTGAAATATAGAATAAAATTATAATAATTAAAATCCATAATTAGTTTATTTTTCCAAATAATGTCTAATTACAATCAAAAAATAAAAAACTGAATATTTCTGAAATATAACACTATTTTATTATTAATAAATTTAAATAAAATTATTATATGTGTAAAAGTATTAGATTCATAACGCACACAAACATTACCATTTCACTCCAAGGAAATAATCAAACATTCAAATCAGTATCTACACAATATTAAAAATTAGAAAATAACCATGATCATGTTAAAAATAGAATTCCAGTATGACTTCTATATGAAAAAATTTCTTCCAATTAAACATACATACATTTAAAGTCATTTAACCTCATAAATCTATCCATGGACCAATCACAACTAACCTAACAAATAATTTTATATCAGTCATCACTTAAAAAAAGAATATGTAGTTATGATCATACTCAGAAAATAAATGTATCAACATAGGATTGAAAAATTATCAAGTCATCATATAATAAAATATTCAAATGAATTTAATCATGAGTAATTTTCCCGGTAATTTTTTTATTAGGGTTGGTGGGAAAATCAGTTAAAAAATTAAGACAAGATAGAGGAGGTTGAACGCTAATGTATAGTGCATTGATATTCAAGTGAAAACCGAGAAATTACTAACTCAAGAACCCGTTAAAATTTAAACACAAATCCATATCCTCTTTATTATGATGTATTCAATGTTACAATAATTGGTTCAAATGAATTATTTGTTGAAATTAAGTATTTGATTCCATTTTTAATCATTTTTTAACTTTTTCATTTATTTGGATTTTTTTCATAAGGGATGAGATGAAAATAGAATAAAATGAAGGAATAAATATTAATTTCATTTATGTTCTAGAGGGAAATTATTTAAAAAATTATGTATAATGAATGACATATTCTCACCTTCATTTTTTCATTTTTTTTTACTTTTTTTAATTTTTTCATCATTTTAAGGCGAACATAATAATAGAAATAATGTTCAATGAAACGATGAATAAAGAACCATTATCATATCTCAAATAAAAAAAATTATAATCAAATCAAACAATCCATAACAGAAAATCATCATAAAGACCAAACATAAAATGCCCTTCCCTATACACAAATTTGAAATATCAATGAAAAAATAAAAAGGTTGTATATAAGTAATGGAAAATAAACTTGTAATATTGATTAACCCTATTAGGAAATTAATTGAATTTAAGGTATGTAAAAGGTTTTATATGAAGGATGATCTCAAATAAAAATATTTATTTCTAATAAAATCTATCATTCTTTTTAGAAACATTACATGAAGTACATTTTTTTAAAATTGAAAATCACAAGTTCTGGTTATCAAAACAAATTCACAGTGCTCTTAATAAAGTGTTCGTAGATTGAAGATATTTCAAAGTGTCTTAGAAAAACTCATAAGATAGAAAAATATTTTTATACATTGTTTCCTATGCATGGGTTTCAGAAATCACGAAATATTATACAAATCCATGAAAATTCAATTCAAGGATAAAGATTCCACATTAACAATCTTTTAAAATCAATTTTTTCAAAAATATTGTCAAGTCACTCCAAATAAATATCACTGTGAAATTTTATATGAGTATTTATTTGATTAAATATTTTTATAATAATATGAAATAAAAAAATAAAAAGCACTATGATATCTAAGCATGTTGAAACTCTCCAAAACATAAAATTTATTACACCAGAGTTGACCTAAAAAAATATGGAGAGATAAAACTATAGTGAGGGAAATGAACAACATAATTTTTTTTCACGTTTTATATTTGAGTTAAGATCTTTTTTTATAATTTACAATTCAAATATTTAAAAAAGAAACATATCATATGACAAATAAGAGTAAATAAATATATAGGGAAAAATTATAGAACATGCTTTTGAACCCCATGTGGGTATTAGGGTTTTTATGACCCTATTTTGGTAGTTGTAGTGGATTAACCCCAATAAAAAGATTAATGTGGGTTATTACTAATTAAATACCATAAAAAATTTCTCTAAACATACAATAAAAGATGATAAGATTGATAAAAATTAATGAAAAAAATCCCAAAGCCCTAGAAGATAATAAAAAACGTTAGGAGTATACAGGGAGGGAATGGAATATAGGGGTGCCCCATTTTTTCTCATCTAATGGAGTAATGTATAGTAGTGGTGAATATAATTTAATATCATTTGACTCTTCATCTATTTTAACTTCAAATAATGATTCCAAAATTGTTTTCTATTTCGTTCCATCATCCTCATATAAATAAGTGTACAACTCAATTGGATCTTCAATTTTCTCATCAAAATAGTAAACATTGTATTCTTCAACAAGGGAACACACTAGTGTTTTTTAATCAATAAAATTATCATAAGGGAAATCATTTTTCAACATAAAATAAACAATGATTTAATGAAAATATTTATCAATAAATTAATATCACTTAAACCATTTAGCTTTTAACTCATTCTCTTTTATTAATCACTATGAGAGTTAGTGCATTCAATAAAATTATAAAATTATCACTATTATATTACAAGTGGGTTTTTATATAATATAACATTGTTTAAAAGATATAACGTAGTTAAATAATATTGTTATCATAAGGTCTATCTCTAAAAATATATGGTTACGTATAAAATATAAGGATAATTGATATTTTGGAATCTTTTTTCTCAATGGAATATTATATACAAACATACTTCTCTCTCTCTCTCTCAAGAATGATAATTTATAGAGATATTTATTCAAGATTAAAGAAACAAATGGTTATTAATATGAAAAAAAGACAACTTATTTCCTTCTCCTGAATATGAAAGTCAACTAGCATGGTTCGGAGATCAAATGATCACATGTTGATCACTAAAAAATGTATGATACACTTGGAAACTGATAACTCATTGATTTTATTCCAATTAGGATTGTTCAGAAGATCAACATAATCTATAGAGAATGTTCATAAGATGTGAAAAATATATGTTCAGATTTATAATTAATTAATTATAAATTTAACATGAAATATCCTCTATTATGGTTTCATAAAATCTATTTTAAAATAAATTTTAATATAATTCTAAACAATGGTGCCTCTTCTACGCCCGGAACCTATATGTTTTATTTCAGTTTTCAATGTTCAAATTTATAATTATTTATTTTATTTTGGATTTATATATGCATTAGTGGATAGATATTTCATTTATATATTATTATTTTTTTTATATTATTTTTTTACATGTTATCCAAATTTAAATTCTCATCATTCATGACTTAATTTTAAAAAATTTCATAGAAAAGATAAAGAATGACCATAGATGCAAATAGTAAGTTCCATGATTTATGGATGGTTAGACTGTGTTACATGCCATGTAGTTGGTGTACACACCATGTACCCATGATTACTATATCTAGATGATATATGGGATACCTGACATTAAAAATAGTAACTACACATGATGCATTTTTTTCACATCGCATGTATACTAGGCCAACCTAGCACAACAATTATTTAATTTCAATCATGTATATGGGGTCCATGTTGTATAATATAAACAATGTAGCGATAAAATTCATATATCACATTTGTGTATAACACATGGAAAAAACATGTGAGACTAATATCCTTGTAATGATTACCTAGACGACATGAAGCTTTATTGTACACACAATGTGGTTCTTCATTTCCAAAATCAAAAATACTGGATGATACATTTAGATGGTCAAGAATTCACATGATAAGTGAATAAAATTATGTGAAACTAGCATAAAAATTCGGTGGGTTTACAACGAAATAACATGTTGAGTCATTCATATCATCACATATACATGTACCATAATGGATTCATATTCTGTATCAGGATCATACGTCATATGTGGTCTATCCATGTAACCTACAAAAGACTTAGTCGTCCATCCTAGGTACATGAAAACTGAGATACATCAGATGTATCTCATAATTACACAACATGTAGTCACCTAATAACCAGAATAATTAAAATTAAATTAAATTGTTAATTACAGTGTTAAAACCATATTATATTTATTGTAAAATGTTGTTTTGTCAATTTAAAAATTGTTTTATAGAATTTGTAAATTTTCAATTAATTTATTCTTGTTTTATAAAATTCTTGATCTTATTTAATATTTGACATGAATGAATATGTTATTGGAATAACTAAGATAATTTCAATGGTCATTGAGTTAAAAAGAAATTTATTAATTGATTAATTAATAAAATAATTAATTAATTTATGTTTGTTTATCTTAATAATGAAGAAACAATAATAAATGAATGTTATGAAGTTTTACTTTTTCGGATTTATTGCATGTGTATGATAGTTCATAGTTTTAAGAAATACCATAGTATATGTTGTATAAAGTTAACTTTATTTTAATATGTAGGTTTTAAATTTTTAATTTTAAAATTAGATATGATTCCATGTTAGCCATCCCTTTCTCTATTATTAGGTTGTACCTATGATTCCAATGTTATTTATGTAATTCTCTTTAGAAAATAATTATATTCCCCTCATTTGAATATTTAATATAAATACATGTAATAAAAGAGGAATCCTATGGAATGTGTAGGTAGTTCGAGATGGAATTAAGATGTTACTAACCTGGCCTTGCACATGTGGAAAGGTGGAATGCTTCAACTTGTTCCATGACCATCATATGGAGTTTTTTCCCCTAGGTTAAATAGTGATTTATTGCCAATCAAATAAGTCAAAAATTATGACAGATCGTGATTGGTCATTAATTTATTTAATTATACCTTATGCAATATTTATTTTTGGGATAAAATACCAAAATCACATATATAAACCAATTAATATGGAAAGATGGAATGTAAATAAATGGATTATCCATTAATGATTTATCCAGAATGGTTAATTAATCCATTTAATATCAATAAGACATGTAAATGATAAAATAAAATAATATTAATGGATATTAAATTAAAATTTATCAATACAATATTAAATCATTCTAATACATCCATTACTTGAATCAGAATTTAAGCATAGAGATAACTATTTCCATGGAAAAAATATGAAAACATTCTTTTAACAAGGAGTTATCATTTTATAATAGGGTTGGATTAAAAAAATTATTTAATTTAATTGACAAAGAATGTTAAATATAAATTTGGAGGAAACTATTGTGGAAGACTGAGTAATTATTTTTTGATTGTGGAATTTATTCAATGGATTAGGGAACTGTAAGACCAAATTTTTAAATGCTATGTACATAAATACGTTTTAATGGATTCCATGGAAAACTTTAGTTCATCAAGAATAGAAATAGGTTCCAGTCATCTTGAATTTATTTAATGACTTGACATTCTCAGATGAATTGTTTGTTTCAATAAATCAAGATAAAATAGGGAGAAAATTGATAAAATTTAATTATTTTTACTTCTCACATAATTTATAATCCTAAATACATGTAATAATTAGCTTTTAATATTTTATAATATATTTAAATTTCATAATGAACAATATACCTATGATTAATATTAGATATATAACATATTTTTATAGCATGTATCTTCTAAAATTGGTATAGACATCATCGGGCTATATTGTTCTATGATCGATACTTTTACGTGTTAGAATCCTCGTTAATGAATACACCTATAAAGGATTTGAGTGGTGAAGAGTACATTGTCTATGAAAAAAATGAGTGATGTGGTAAACACTCGATGTTCAATGCTACCATCCATTCTAGTAAAATCATGAATTATTATAAAAACATGGATTCTCATATCATTTTTGATCATGTTATTTTTCTTTAATAAGTGATAAAAATATAATAATATATTGAGATTCCCATATCACTCTTTCAGAATATTATTTCAATGGGTGTTCCAGTTCGGCCTTTCGTATTAATGTTCATTGACTACATTCAATTCTTATTAGTTTTATAGTTAAAACTCCATGATGAACTTTTCTCCAATATTATTTTTCATCAATCTCTCTAATATTTTCATAATTTTTTGAAAATTTTAATATGGAAAATGTTGATAAGTCACTCCAAGATCAGCTATCTCTTTTTCACTATATTGGTGACGGGATAAATATGGAAAGCCTTTGGTCATTATGGTAAATCTATTGAAAGAGAAAGAGAACATCTCAAATTCTAAAGCTTCTTCATGCCAATCCAAGAAGATATTAATGATGGGAAAATAAATAAAGTATGATGTTGTTTATTTAACATGTGGAATTAAGGTCCATTAGAATCAAAATTGATCATACCCAAAGATGAATAGAGAAGCTTTAAGTGCATTTTTGTCAAGTATAATTTAACTATTTATAAAAATTGGTTTACATATTAATCTTTTTGTTATCACATTTGTACTCAAATACATGAACCAAGTAGATTATGAAAAATTAACTGAGGGTAGATAATCCTATAAGCATTAAATGGAGATAAACATGATGTCGTAGCTATCAGTGACTACCACCTCATTTTATCAATATAAATTAACTTATTTTAATTATTGTTATTATATAACATCTATTATCAAAAACACAATATCTATAAATAGACATGATACATATGAAATAATTTTAATGATCATGTATACATTTTTATTCTTTTATATATATAGAATTTATAAATTTATGGATCATTTAAATAATGAACTTTATGTGTTGGATTACACAATCAATTTAAAGAATATTGATAACATAACTACTTTACATGAATCACACCACATCCAACGTTTGAATCAACATGATGGTTATTTAAAATAATAATTTGACTAAATTATATAATAATGGATGTTTTGATAGTTTTTAACTAAACCAATTTGGTGTATTCCACTCATTTTTATAAGGAAAATTGATCAAATTCCTATTTAGTGTATAGGATTAAATAACCAAATAGATTATTTAATTAGATCACAATGATGTATGTCAATTATTTATTAATATGTAAAGGGGTGGGTGATCATAAATTATAAATTTCACTAATGATTCTAGTAGATATGGATATGTCTACATGATGAGGTATAAGTTAGATTCCTTTGATTGATTCAATGAATAAAATAATGAATTTTAGAAACTACATTTTTAGAAGATTATGAAAATTTCTTAAACCATGGTGGAGAGTATATCAATAAATATTTCATTTATTATTTATGGGAGTTTGATATTATATATCAACATTCTCCTCCCAATATACCTCATTGTAATGTTGTAAGATAAATAAGGAAACAAACCCTATTAGAAATTGTGAGATTAATGATAAGTCATTCGATTCTTCCATTATCCATTTAGGGATGAACGTTACAAATGAAAGTATATATACTAAAATGATTACCAACCAATTCATAATCAAAATCCTATAATAATTTTGGAATTAAAATAAACATCTGTTTTCTACATACATGTTTGGAGAAGTGAATAATTTGTTAAATCCTATTAAATTAAAAAAACTTGCACCTAAGGGAACAAATTATATTATTATAAAATATCCATAGGATACAATGGGATACTACCTATACAATACTTAAAATAAAAATATGGAGGTTGATATAAATCCCAAATTACTTGAGAAGGACAATATCACTAATATTGTAAATGTTATCGATGAATTATAGGCCCATGATACACACGATTTTTTCTATGAATCTATTGCATTAATACACATTGATGAATATTTTCTGAAGATACAAGTATTGAATATGAGTACAATGGAGGTTATAGAACTAGAGTGATATAATTTTATGGTCACTGAAGATGGTGAACCAATATTAGTTGATAATAATGACCCTATAACCTACATGGATGTAGTAAGCGAAACATATGTTTCCATGTTGAAAGAAGCAATGAATTATAAAATAGACTCTATATACCAAAACAATGTATGGATTTTGACGGATAATGTAGTTGATTCATAAACCATTCTATTTACATGGGTATTTATGAATAAACTAGACATAAATGGATATTTTATTACTAATACAATTGAATGTTTTAAAAAGGGGTCAAATAAAATCAAGCCAATGAATACAATGAATTATTTTCACCGGGTTCTATTCTAAAATTTATGAGTTTTTGGATTCGATTATTTCATTTCATGAGAATGTGATTTGGTAAATGTATCTCAAAACAAGCATATTTAATAGAAACCTCTATGAATATATCTCTTTCACACAATCTAAATGGATTATGACTCCATTGGATGCCAATGAAATTTTAAAATGTTAGCGATACATTTATGAAATAAAGATAACATCCTGGTCATGGAAAATTCAATATGATGCAGCCATAATGAAATTTTGTTTAATAACTAATGATTTTGATCCTTGAGTCTAAAACGATTTAGTAGGAGTATGTTCTTTTTTATTGTATTTTATGTTGATGAAATATTACTTATTTAAAAGTAAATACTAGTCTTACAATATTTTAATTAATAGTTGAATAAACGGTTCTCCATAAATGACATAGGTTTACTATCACATGTTGTCAGGATCAAGATCCATCATGATTAATCCAATACATTTTATGGCCAATGTTAATTAATATATATTGAAAACATATTGAGGAGATTTATTATGGAACTATCCAAAATGGATAATTATTTATTTTACATGGTATTCATCTTTCTAGGAATATATTTATCCATATATATGTCGAATGATAATGGATTAAAAGTATTTCCTACGCAACTGTGATTGAACCAGTCATGTATGGTATTCCATGTACTAGTATATATACTTCTAATACACCGAGCATGGTAGGATGAAACACCCCATTATTTGGAAATTAAATTTAATATTGAATGCATGAAACATTGAGTCTTTATTAGCAGCACTTTTTTATAACCATTCAAGTAAACAAAATTTTTCCAACTTTATGATTTGAAAATCGAAAAAATGACATACACTGTTGCATTCAGTATGATATTTTGAGTCTAATATAATCAAAATAGTTTTTGGTGAATATTAAAATACCATTATGAATAGTAACATACCCTTATGAATATTAATTAATATTAATGAATAGTATATTGGCCAAAAAAATAAAAACATCACTGATGAATGTATAAATATGATTTATACCTCTTATAAGTGATAAAAGTATGATAATATGAGAATTGGTTTTTGGAATGTCATAAATATTTTATTTAAAATTTCATAATAAATTGTATAATTTATAATGGACATTTATTTTCATAGAATGTAATAATAAATTTTAGTTTTATTATTTTATGGTTATCAGATACTTTTATGGTACCATAGATACTTTTTCAATGTGTTATAAAATGATGTATAGTTTTAATGTTGTTTTTTTGAATATATTATTATTTTAATAAATAATTCAATTAAAATTATTTTGAATATTGATTTAAAAAATGGATTTATTTTTTAAATTCTACATGTTAAAAATGGTTTGGATGTTTTTTTTGATTTTTCTAAAATACATTAATTTTTGGTGAAAAGTAAAATACAATAATTTTCAATAAATGAAAAATACATGGTTTTATGGGTCATAAGTGATGTAAGTATGATGAAAGATGAATTGTATTGAACTAAAATGAACTTAATTATATTTTGTTTCACAAGAATCAATACTATTGTTTCTGTTTGGAAAAAATTAAAATAATGAGTAAAAATAATAGGAAAATCCCCCTCTTCTCCACTATAAGTCCCCCACTAATTCCCTCTTCTCTTCAGACTTATCATGCCTTATTACTTTTCCAAATTCACCTAATATACCCTCCCAACCTCCGACCCCAGATCCAGCTTCCCTTAGTTTGATAAAATGTCTAAAACCTCTCCCCTAAAGAGGCTCTCATGGAATGTTACCTCAAAAGGAATATTAATCTTTTCATTTATTTTATTGAAAGTTCCTTTATTTTATTTTTCATTAATAACCTCCCTTCATCCAAATGTTTAGATTACACCTTAAACATAAATGTAAAGAAACTTTTTTTGAAAAAGGAATAAGTCTTTATCCTCTCTCCTCTACGATTCTTTTATTATTGAAATGAACACATTATCTGAGATGTGTAAATTTTTCACATTCATGGACGACATGTTTTCAATTTCTATTCATATATTAAATTATGGTCATAAAACCATTTTTAATGTTGGAAAATATTTTAATATAAGTATTATAACTTATTTATGGTTCTGGAATCATTTTTTACTCATGATTATCATTTATAAATCTTAATGATTTCGTTCATAATAAAAAACCGCTAATTTACCCAAGCAATTGTCATTAATTGTTCGTATAATTATTCATCTACACTCTAAATAGAAAAATGAATTTTATGAAAATGTAATATTACTGTTTTTCACTAATTAAATAAAACTTATATTCTAGACAACCATTCTAATTATAAATTTTTATTTGTACATGAATATAAATAAATCGATCATGAATACCAAGGAAAAAACACTCCAAAACAATAAGATTGAGTCCCATAACCCATAAAAAAGAACATTAATGAACCTAATAAGGTTGTCTTAAATAAATTACATGTATCTGAGGTTATGGAATCATTAATTTATGATTTAAATTTTATTGTTCAGGTCACTAAGATCAAATGAGTAACACCTTCGGACATAGGGTGTGGGTTTTCTACATGAACCTTTATTTTAATTGTGTTGAATTAATTCTCTACGTACCTCAATAAAATTTATATTTATTTAGATGTACCCCTTCTAAATTTGGATTGAATGTTCCATATATGATTTCCATCATGAATCACATCCTCGTTTATGGGGAATTATATGTTTTAAAAGTATATTTCAAAAATTCTTCCCAAAATAAAAGCATGACTCAAGGGAGTCTTACCTATTTTCAAGGGTTCTATATAATATATTATTAAAAAAAATTTCTTTCTGAAATCACTCATTCTATTATGAAAATATTATCTTAGATCATTTATGGTTTTATAAAAACAGTTCTCCAAAATAACTATTCTTTTTAAAGTAAAATAATATTTATCTCAAGAATTACACAATGATTTTATCATTGTATCATCATATGTTTCAACAACCCTATTGATTATTATGTTTTTCAAAGATTAAATTATATTTATATAATATTCTATATTACATTGAATGGTTTATTATTAGTTTTAATATGATTATGTATATTGAAAACATTCACCAATTTACTCTGAATGATTAATGTTTATGCTTATTGTTCGGGAAATGTTATTTATGTTTCATTTCATAGTTTCAATATGAATGTATTTGTTGTTTATGTTTATCATCATTAATATTCTTAATGTATTGGAATTATTTTGTGATGGGTGGGGCTTGATATAGCCCCTTAATTCATTGGAATGTATAATGAGACAAATAGATAAGGACTAGTATAAGGCCTTCCTAATCTTAAATATGGTTTTGTGCGTGGGATTAATCATTTCTAGATGTCTTGGATGAGGTGTTGACAATATGTTCCAGAAAGTCAAGAATATTAATTTATCTATTTATGAATCTATTAATTAAATGTTCATTATTTTATTCAACTTGTTTAATACAAATGATTAGGTTTCATTATGGTAATATTTACTCATCTTATATTTTTTCCATATCATGTTCACATTTTTCTTTTAATTGCTTATGATTTCACTTATTCACCATGCTTAATGTTTATGTTATCATCTGATGTATTTATTAATATTTCTGAGCATTTTAGCTCACCCCTTTCACATATTTCATTTTCTCAGGACATGAATAATTTTGTCACAGAAGGAGGGATCGAGGGTTCGTTGCATGGCGGATACGGTGCATGGAGTACGTGCGATGCTGGCCTGTGAAATTACGGAGGGAGAGACACTGTGGGGCAGGTGTATGCGGGGCAGGTACGAGGATAGTTCTGCCGACATCCCAGTGAGAGGGTTTTCCATGTGGGCAGAGGTGTGTAATATTGTCCCAGAGTTGAGGGATCATGCTCAGTGGATCATCGGGGAGGGGAGGGTTGGATTCTGGGATTGCAACTGGTCAGGGAGGGTGCATGCGTTCCCAGGGTGCCCAACCCCGATGATCTCGTTTAGGGAGGCAAAGCGTCACCCTCTGTTTTTCTTCGCGGTGCTATATGCGGAGTCACGGAGAATCTTTGAGTCGGTGGTGATTAATAATGAGAGGGACAAATGTGTCTTCACGCCCTCGGTTTCGGGTAAGTTCAATCTAAAAGACTTCAGCAGGAGATGCAATGTTCAGCAGACGCAGGAGGCGGGAAGCAGGGTGGAGTGGAGCAGAAAGGTCCCCTTGAAAATGTATTTTTTAACGTGGAGGATCATGCAAAACGCCATCCCTTCGGATGAGAACATCAAATGCCTAGGCGTTAGTCTAGCATCTGGATGTCAGTGCTGCCAACGGAGGAAGGAGGAGAGTATGGAGCATATTTTTCTCGCAGGAGAATGGGCCAGAGTGGTCTGGAATTTTTTGGGAAACCTCATAGGGTACTCTGGGCATGTTGAGACCTGGGAGCAGTTCTCGAGCTTGTGGGTGCAGGGGGGTGGCAGCAACGTGGAGGATAAAGAGGTTCGATCAGTGTTTTATAATGCTGGGTGCTGGGTTCTGTGGGATGCGCGGAACCGAGCCAGGTATGAGGGGCGCGCATCCACTGGGAGGGCGGTGGTGGCAAGGGTAAGGTGTTTGCTGATTGATATTGTGAAAACGGATAGGTTTGGGGAGAGCGTTCCATCGTTACGGGGATTGGTATCCCAGGGGATGGGAGGTGGGGAGGATACTTCCAGGAAGCGGGGGTTGTGGGTTCGATGGTTTCCTCCAGTGGGCGGTCTGAAGCTGAATGTCGATGGGGCATGTGCGGGAGGGAATATGCGTGGTGGTGGGGTGCTTCGAGACAGCAGTGGTAGTGTGTTGCTAGCTTTCGCTGTGCACTACGGGAGGGGGAGCTCGGTGCAGGCAGAGGCCCTAGCGGTCCTTTCAGGAATATCTGTGTGTCTGGACAAAGGCCTGATGGTGGAGCAAATAAAGACTGACTCGAAAATTATACATGATGCGTTACATGG
Source organism: Viscum album (assembly GCA_963277665.1). Classification (NCBI taxonomy): domain Eukaryota; kingdom Viridiplantae; phylum Streptophyta; class Magnoliopsida; order Santalales; family Viscaceae; genus Viscum; species Viscum album. The sequence continues at coordinate 562,390,753 of OY728153.1, read as the reverse complement.
ACAGGGTACAATGCCGTGGAGGATTTCTTATACTATCAGAAAGTGCAGGGCGATTATGAGGAACGACATAAGGGTTACTCATACCTGGCGGGAAGGGAACAAGGTTGCGGACTACTTTGCCTCTATTGCAGCCCCGGGGGATATTTCAGTTTGGGTGGATAACGCCTTGACAATTAGACCTGAGGGGGTCAATCTGATTAGGGGAGATGCACTAGGACTACATTATTTTCGCCCTTCGTAGGGGGGTCCGCGTTTGGTTATGCTTTTGTTTTTGTTTTGATGTTTTTGGTGTTATGTATGGGGTCGCTTGGGATTAATAAAAAAAACGTATTTTTTGTGGTAGGATATATATTAAGGATAATTTAAATTTACATTATAATCCATTATAAATTATTTAAAAGTATATTATTACTCAATGAAACCATGTTTGTGATTATGGGATTATCTATTAATAGGATTTTAATTTATACTAGTTATTAAGCTATGTTATGATTATAAATTATGATTCATAACCTAATCTATTATATTTAATTATTTATAAATAGTTTTTAGTGGAATGAATTTAAACCGTATGATCGTGTGTATACCATGTAGGGATTTCCCTCCTATGTAAGATAATGATGTGGGCTCTAGAGCTCCGCCTACTGCAGAGAAACATAAAACTACAGTTTTTCAACTTAATAAGGTTATGAACAATAATCTTACCCATATGGTGCATCTAGATCTACAATGTGGAAGATCTATTTTAGGTCTCTTTATGTGACAACAACCACTATCATTAAATAGGACTATAACCCCATTTGTATCTAAACAGTGGATATGTTCCCTAGAGAAGATATTTCTCACTTTGGGATATAACAAAAGAGGGAAGGTTGTCATTGATGTTTATAATCTATAGGGAGATGTGGATCAGTGGGGGTCAATGATCCAAAACACATTTGAGGAGTATGAAATAGAAGAGACGTAATGGGGGATTTTGAGGAAATATTCTTAGAAAAATACTTCCCTCCGGAACAGAGAGAGGAAATGGAAAGGCAATTTCTAAATCTGAGGTAAAAAGAGTATGAAAATGTTTAAATGTATGAATCTAACTTCAATATTTTAGCATGTCTTGTTGTAGACTACATACGTAATCCAAGGAGAAGGATTGACTGATTCTTTGATGGTTTAAAACAATTACTCTAAAGGGATTGAGTCACCCAATGATTATCATTGTATGAATATGTAGTCTCAAGTTCCATCATGATGAAAAATAAATTCTATAAGTCATATTATTTTAAGGGAATGCATGAGAAGAAGAGGGATGCTCAATACATAGGAAATGGAAATAAGGAAATGGGGAAGAGGGGAAGAGTTTACATTTCACGCTTTGATAATTGTGGAAGGAAACACCCTAGTGCATGCTTAAAACGAAGAGGTGTGTGCTATAATTGTGGATAGAAAATCAATCATGATAGTTTTTAAAATCGGAAAAAATAATGTATTAATTATCAATTCTATAATATTAGGGATATTGTAAATCATTATAACGATTTTCCAAAAAGTCAAGGAAACATGGATCATCAAAGGGAAATGTAGTAGGGACAAGATTACGTGATCACAACTATTGATATTGAAGTTCCTATTTACATGGTGGCAGGTAATGTAATAGTTCCCTCAAAAAAAGGCAATGTTTATTTGATTCTAGATCATCACATTCTTTCATATTTTCGATGTTGTCCAAGAAAACACGATATTTCCAATTTGATTTAAAAAGGGAGTTTTTAGTAAAAAATCATAATGGAATTATCATTTCATAAATGTTATGGAAGCCTGTCCTCATTATGCCATATAAATGTTCTTTATTTTCTGATTTTATTTTCAAAACCATGATTGGATATGATATAATATTAGTTATTGATTGGATTTCAAAACATGATGCAAAAAGTTGTTGCAAGTATAAGGAGGTTACAACTTCTGAGGATGATGTGGAATCCATCATCAATATAGCAGAAATAACACCATATGATTCTCATATATATGAATCCCACAGTAGCTCTACTAAATTCAATTATTAGGGAGTAAGTGAATTCTATAATTGTGGTCGAGGAACGGAATATTCAAATGGAGGATGTTCTTATTGTGCATGAATATGTTGATTCATTTCCAAAGGATTTACCTTGACATCCTCCTTAGTGAGAAATTGATTTTTCTATTGACTTAATTCTTGATTATATTCCCATATCAACGAACACTTAGAGAATGCACAATGTAGAATTGGTGGAACTGATGAAACCACAAGATAAAATGAGTGATAATGGAATTAATCTCTGTATTGTTTATTCTTGGGGAGCTCATATTATTTTCATTAATAAGACAGATGGATCTATGAGGTTAGGCATTAACTACAGGGATATCAAGGCTATGGTAACAAAGATCAAGTATTCACTACCTCTCATTTATGATTTAATTGACTGACATCATGGATCTCAATATTTTTCCATGTGTAACCTTCGATATGGATATCATCAATTTATTTTGAGTAAGAAAGATAGTAAAAAAATATCATTTTGAACTTGGTATAGGCATTTTGAGTTTAGAGTAATGCCTTTTGTACTGACAAATGCACCCTCTTGATTAATTGATCTAATTAATTGAGTTTTTAAGGAATATCATGATGAATTTATTATGGAATTTTTTGTAGATATATTCTTACCCTCAAAAATCTATGAAGATCATGAAAATGAAATGCGTAGTATTTTTAATACTCTTAGAATAAATGAATTATATTTGAAGTATAAAATGTATGAGTTTTGGATTCAATTAGTTTTCTTTTCTTGGCCACATTGTCTCTAATGATGGAATATTAGTTGATCCTTCAGAGAAAAAGGGTGTGCATGGATGGCCTACTCAAATGAACAGAACCGAGTTATATATTTTTATTGGTTTAACAGGTTATTATTTTCATTTTGTTTATAAATTATCCCATTTAGCCATCCCAAAGAAAAATCATTCACATAAAGTGGTTATGTTCTTATGGGAAAAAATAACTTGAGGGCTACTTCGATAATTTTAAGAGAAGATTGGTGAATTCCATAGTCTTAACTCTACCATTAGGGAATGATGGGTTTGTGATCTATAGTGATGAATCAAAAAAATAATCGGGTGTGTACTTATGTAGAATGATAGAGTTATTGACTATGAATCTAGGGAGTTAATAATTAATGAAAATACTGCCCTACTCATGATATTGAGTTAGTTGTAGTGATCAGTGCTCTAAAAATATGGAGAAACTATCTCCTTGGTGAGAGATGAGAGATATATACAAATCATAAGAGTCTAAAGTATATATTCTCATAGAAAGAACTCAACATTAAGCAAAGGCGATGGATAAAAATACACAAGGATTATGAAGGTTCCATACACTACCATAGAGGAATGTAAAATAAGGTAGTTGATGCATTGAGAATTAAGGACCATAGCGTCTTCAAAAAAATGAGGATTGACAAGGATCCTTTGTACATGGATCTAGTAAGGATGGATATGAGAATTATCAAAGAAGGTGAAACATTACTACTTTTTCAAATGGTTTCCCAAAAATATTTATTGGAAACAGTTAAAGCCTCACAGTTTGATGATGGGTGTAATCAAAAGAATATTAATTCTATGAAATGTGGGAAGTTGGACGACTTCATGTGTAATAATGGACTTTGGAGATTTGGGAAAAGGCTATGATTTTTTGTTATACCTGAGTCATAATAAGATATACTAGATGATGTTCATAGTTCAAACTTCTCTATACATCTTGGTAGCACTATGATGTAAATAAATTTGAAGGAACATTTCTCACGGGACAACATGAAGCGGGAAATAACATATTATGTATCAAGATGTCTAGTCTTTCATCAAATAAATGCCAAAAGAAAACATCCTAGAGTATTCATGGAACCTCTACCTATTCATGATTTGAAATGGGATGAAATAAAAATGGATTTTTTCAGTGGATAAACCAAAACTCCATGAATGAATTATGAAATATGGGTAATAGTGGATCAAAATAGAAACATTTCACATTTCCTCACTATAAGGGAGTATTTTCCACTGGATTGTCATTCATGACTCTGTACCAATAAAGATATAAGACTTCGTGGTGCACCTATTTCAATAGTGTCAGATCACGATCCTTGAATTAAATATAAATTATTGACAATTATCTAGAATGATTTGGACACTAATCTTTGTATGAGTACTTCTTATCATTCTTAGACTGATGGGAAATCGGAATGAACAATCCAAAATTTAGAATACATGTTTAGATCAAGTTCACATGACTTTCAACGTATGTGGGATTATTATTTACCGTTGTTGGTGTTTTCCAAAAATAATAGTTTATCTTCTAACATTCATATGGAACTATGTATGGAATTGTATGGAAATAGGTGTCGTACACCAACATTTTGGGATGATAGTGGAGAAAGAAAACTTGTGGGTCCAGATCTTGTGGAGAAAACAACATCAACAATAATGACTATTCAAACCTATCTCAATGTAGCTCTATGTAGAAAAAATTATTATGCTGATATTCGAAGGAAGGATTTGGAATTTCATTTTAGAGATCTCATTTTCATAAAAGTATGTTAATGAAATTGGATTATGAGATTTGGGAAGAACGGAAAAATTATCCCTAGGTACGTAGGCCCTTCTGAAATTATGGAGAGATTAAGATGTTTTTCATATCGTTTGGATATGCCACCTAGAATTTATAAAGTTTATAATGCATTCCATGTCTTATTCATGGAAAGCTATATTCCAGAACAAATTCATGTCCTCACTTATGAGGGTATATAATTAGAACCAGACCTATCATGTTGTGAAGAGCCTATCTAGATTCTGAACACTAAAAAACAAGTGCTGTGGAATTAGATGACTCAACTATTAAATATACATTGGAAAACATATAAAATCAAAGAGTATACATGGGAACCTGAAGATCATATGATGATGAACTACCCAAATATTTTTGTTAGGTACCGTTCTGGTAATTTAGAGGAAGTATTTTTTTAAGAAAGGGATTACGTAACACCCCATGATTTTTAAAATAAATTTAGCTTTGAATGAATGATACAACGAGTCTATAAAGACACCAATTTTGTATGACCTCACCAGTAAACAAAATTTTCTACACATGTGATTTAAATTTTGAAAAAATTACATACACGGTTACGTTTATTAAAATATTTAGAGTCTGAAAAAATAAATATTTTTTTTCGATGAATACTAACATACCCATATGGATATAAACATACCCTTATAAATAGAAATTATTATTAATTAATAGTCAATAATAAAAAAATAAACATTCCCATGAATGTATAAAAACAATTTAGACTTCTTATAAGTGATAAAACTATCATATTATATGTTTTTTTGTATTTTTGTATATCATAAAAATTTTAATTACAATTTTATGATTAATTTAATAATTCAATTTGAAAATGTATTTTCTTAAAATGTAACCATTGATTTTTAATTTGTTGTATTATGGTTATAAAATAATTTTATGGGACCTTGATTAATTTTTCACAGTTCAATAAAACGAGTTATAGTTGTAATGTTATTTTGAATAAATTATGATTTTATTTAAAAAATAAATTAAAACTATTTCGAAAATTATTTTTGAAAAATGGATTTCATTTTTGAATTATACACATCAAAACAAGGTTATAATTATTTTTGTGTATTTTTCTAAATTACATGAATTTTTTGTGATTAGTAATATACATTAATTCATGATAATTGTTAAATATATGATTTATTGGGTCATAATTGATTTAATGATGATGTAATCCCATATGGATTGATATAAAATGCACTTATTACTATTATTGGTAACAATAATCAATATTATTGGTCGTCTATGGAAAAATAATAAAATAATGAGTAAAATAATGGGATAACCATCCTCTCCGCCACTATAAAACCCCCACTCACCCCCTCTTTGATTCAATCATCTAAAGACATGAACCTTATCTAAATTATTGTTAAATATAATCCAAATCTCCTCCACAACATCCATAATCCCTTTGTATAATTAAATGAATAAAACTCCTCCTTTAAAGAAGCTCTCAATAAAGATTACTTCAAGAGGTAAATTCTTCTTTTCATTTATCTTAATTTAATGTTCATCCTTTTATTTTTCATTCCTCACCTCATTTCAATAAATTGTTGTGATGACTCCAATAACTTAAACATAATGGAATGATTTTATGAAAAATTAATAATTCTTCATCATCTCAACTTTTCCCTTTTTTTATACATAAAACGGAAACACCATCTGAGATGTGTTAATTTAGTACATTCAAGGACGACAGGTTTCCTTTTTATATAACCATATTTAAATCTAGTCATGAAACCATTTTTATGCTTAAAAATTAATACAATATATTTTTATTTATTTATTTATGGTTCTATAATCCTTTTATACACATGATAATAAATTATAAATCAAAATGTGTTCATTGTGAACAAAAAACCGCCAATTAACCCAAACAATTTTCAATTGTGTTTTATATAATGAATCATCTTCACTCCAAAAAACAAAATAGATTATATTTCCATGAAATAATAATTTTATTCTGTAATAATATACAAATTCTATTATGGAAAATGATTTTCATTCAACATGTTTATCTATTCATGAATATAGGTAAACCGATTATGAAAACAAAGTAACAAAACACTCACAAACATTGAAATTGACACTCTTAACCTATAAAAGGCCATAAATGAACCTAATAAGGATATAATAAATAATGTAAATTTATTTTAGATTCCGGAATCATTTATTTGTGAACGAAATTTGAATAATGGAGTCCTTATGACAATGTTAGGAACACCTTCAGAATAAAGGCAAGGGTTTTCTACAACAAACTACATTTTCATTCGAGCTACAATTATACTATATATACCGCAATGAAATTCATGGTTATCAATATTTACCACTAATAAATAATGTATTAATGTTCTATATATGTGTACCATCAATAATCATACCTTCATTTATGGGAAATTATATGTTTTAAAATGATATTTAAAAAATTCTACTCGAAATAAAAGACTAACTCATTGGAATTTCTAATGTTCTTACCTAATTTTAGGGGCACTCTATAATGTATTTTTTAGAAAGAAATATCATAATAAAATCTTTAATTTTATAATGAAAAAAATATATTATCTCATTTCTGGTTTTATAGGAACAGTTTTCCAAAATAACACGTATTTTCAAATCAAAAGAGTATTTATCTGAAGAATTACACAATGATTTTATAAGAGTATCTTCATATATTTCAAAACTCCTAATTATTATTAGGTATTAATGGGATTAATACATTATGATATCATATTATATATTATATTCAGTGGTTATGATTAGTATGACTATGGATGTGCTATCTTGAAACCATTCACCAATTTACTCTGAATGGTTTGTGTTTATGCATAATGTTTAGTGAATGTTATTTAAGTTTCATATGTTTGTTTCAATTTTAATTTATATTTTTTTTATTAATAACCCCATTCATATTTGTAATGAATTGGACTAATTATTTTATTTTTTGGGCCCTCTATAACCCCTTGATTCATTGGTATTTCTTTTGAGACAAATAGATATGGACTTGGCTGATGCATTTGCCCATTTTTGGATATAGTTTTTGATGAGGACTTAATAGTTTATATATTTAATGGATAAGGAATTTAATGTATGTTACAGATATTCATACATATGAATTTTCCAATTTATGAAGATATATATTCAATTTTTTTGAGTTTATTCGACTAGTATAATACCCATTATTATGTTTTATTATGGGAATATTTACTCTGCTTATATTCCTGCTATATTTTGTTCACGTTTTTATTTTAAAGGAATGTGATTTAAATTATTCATCATTTTTAATGTTTATATTATCTTCTGCTAAATTGATTACTCTTATAGTGCATTTTATCTCACCTTTTTCTTATGTTTCATTTTCTCGGGACATGAAGAAGTTTATTAGGAATGACATGTAGGGATAAACGTGTAGTTGTGGTTGTTCCCAATAAAACATATAAGATTTATTTCATTTCATGTTCTAATGGTGAATTTACATATATATATTGATTCCAAATATATAAAACTATTCGTTCATTCAAGATACAACTTTCTAGTAATTATTCCAATTTAATATAACAAGGAACTGACTCTAGGAAACTAGGGTTAGATATTTACATAGGAAGAAATAAATCTACCTCGGTGACCACCATTGGATGGATACAAAGAATATCCATTATTATGTGAGTTGATCTATGGATATATTCCTATAGTGTGGAATATATGGGGAACTAGTCATTATTGGTTATATATATTTTAGACTGATAATAGGTCCAGATGATCTAAAATTGTATATACATTTTCACCTTTAATGGAAGTACTGTGAGATGGAAGATCTCAAAGTAGGCTGCAGACACAGATTATATAGTAGTTATACTATATTGTAGCTTATTAGGAAGTTAAATAATTATTTTTAATACATAACTTCATTGAATATGTTTACCTGATACCAAAAATTACATATCTTACCACACTCTTATATGATAAAATTTAAGTGATATCTCATACCAATGAGCTATGTCTGTATCCTCAGGTGAAACATATACTTTTGAAGTATCATATTTTTATGTTTTCTACTCAAATACTTGATGTTACATTGAGTAGTATTAATATGGAAGACAATGTGGATGAACCATTGATAAAATTTTGAATCAATATATACAGTATTATCTTGTGTTTCTAATAAAATAAAATTTTTATGCAATTGGATCTAGACCAAGTCGGGGTTTTTTAGAGTTTGTGACCATGATCTAGTTAATTGGAATTTTATAACATGTATTTTTTATATTTAAAATATAAATAAAACAAATCATAAAATATTTTTCATTATTATTTATAAATATAATTTAATAATGTTATATTGTAATTTTCGCATTGATATGGTCATAGTAGTTTCTCGATATGATGAGAACCTTCAAATTAAATGATGATTTTATTAATATAGATTTACTATTGGATAATTTTCTATGATAGCGAACATATAATGTTATTTTCAGGTGAGAGTACTCATAAAAATATCATCTTTATTCTTAGAAAGTTCTCACATGGTAATCTCCATGATAGGATATTATGAGAAAATAAATAAAAGTTGGAACTCTAGGAAATTTTATTCCATCAGATTTTTCTATCTACAAGCATGTGTAAGGGTAAATAGAAATTAATATTATTTTTATTGCATGATCCAACATGAAAACTATTATTTATTTATTAATAAAAAATTATATAGTTCATAGAGAATTTGGATACATTGAGTGTTTCATTAGTGATGTGTTATTGATGAATAATACATTTATGGATTTGTCGTTTCTATATTTATGAAAGATGATATCTTAACACCTTGATTTTAATGGAAATATAACATGAAATTTCGTAGATTGGTGTAAAAATGTGTTATTTAGATAATCAAATAAATATGTACTGATCATATAGGGTGAATTTTTAAAAATTCATTGAATGGTTTCCCCGATTTTTCCTTATAGGGAGTTCAATACCATTCTAAATCACTCACGTCTGGTTTACCATTTGTTTAATAATCCATAGAAACTACCAATGGTTCCCACAACTATAACTGAGTACATAACTTTTTACTAAATCTAGGTTGTCATTTGGGGTTTCATACCCATTTATTCTTAGGAGGAAACTTTGTTCGAGAGGATGTGAGTTCAATCTCATCACACGCTTTTCGGGGGAATTGTTGAAAACACTTGCAATCTCTTATATATTTAATATATGTTTTCAAAAACCATCCAAAAACCTAAATTTTATTGGTTACACCATTTTCAATAACATGATAATGAATATGTATTTATTAGAACAAGAATGTTTATATCTTGAATTCTCCATTATTATATCATATATTTATGATGATTTAGTTTATAATTTTTTTCAAATTTGAGGTATATTTCTATTTGGGGAGGTGGTTGGTGTCTTAGAGATGTAATTGAACCAATATGAGGAATCCAACATATCCTATGAGGATAGGAATAAAAACCCAATTATTTTATTTATCATAATTTATGATCATGTGACTGGACCTATCCATGTAAACTAATTTCATGTTGTAAGGATATAAATATAGGGATCATTCCAAAAATAGGGATCCTATGTATCTTGTAAATAGTGGAATAAAAGTTTGTGTAGTTATTATTTTTTTCATCTGTGTCATGGAAAATTCGAAAATAGTGTCCTTTGGATGGATATATAAATATAATGCTACCCTGGATTACCTCATCGAGAGTATATCCCTTTCTGTTTAGATGAGATACAATCAAAATTTCGTCCCAATGGGGTGCCCTTATAGGGGTGATTCACATCCTGATATTGATTTAATTATCACCCCTCTCTAATCCAACATGGTTCATGCTTGGTGTGAGAAACAATAGACCAAAGATTACCATACATGTTGCATGGGATAATATTTTCATGCCACTTACACATTTATGTTTCATATTTAGAGGAAAGAGTAACAGTTCTATATAGGATATGTCCAAGAGATCATTCCTTAGTAAGCCATCTTATGTATTCAGTTTATACAATGAATCAGATGCATCATTTCTCAGTTCAACCTTAACCTATTGATGGGTTTAAGTTATTTGATAACATTTTTGGAATGTACACATAAATTGATGCCCATGTATGATCCCACATACCATTTTCTGATGTATTATGAAGGTTGGTAGACCTATTGGAGAATCTTGTTCTATATGTCTAGAATATTTCAGATATGAACACAAATAAACCAAATTAGATTATAATGTAATCTCGGTCCTCAGGTAGGCATCAGAAATAACCGAAATTTTAAAGTAATTATATTTCTCATTGTTTAGTTAAACCCCTAACATTTTGATGGATGGGGTAGGTCATCACACTCAGATACATTATGGATATCCATAAGGATTTAGTAATGATGGAGAGCTTATATCAGGATGGATTCCCATCGGTATACAAATTATTAATCTCAAGACAGATAAAAAGAGATAAAATCCATGATTGTTGGGTCGGAGACAATGAATACAATATTGTTTCGTGTGTTTATAACCCTACCATGTTAAGGAAACAACCCATTCAATGGTGAAATACATCTTAAGGATATTTTCTATATTTAATCTTGATTCGCACCAACTAGATAGTCTTGGCATGTCGTAGGGGATATTCATAACACATCTTGGTTTTATTCTAAACATGTATTAATTTTTGGACCGACATATTTGGGATGCTTGTCTGACAAGGAATGCACATCCATGTGCATCCTACTAGTATTTCTATGATGATTTACATGATTGAAGTTGACATGTCTATGGAATTTCCCATCATGAAAGTGGACATGGCCAAATTATTTTTCTTTCCCAACTTACATATCTTGGATTACTTCATTTCATCCATGTCGATATGTCTAATATGCATCACATAATTAATGAAGACATGTCTACATGATGTCTCTTTATTAACCTTACATGTCCTCCGGCTATCTCGTGACCATGATGACATGTCAATTGGATATCACATGTGATTGATGACATGTTAAAGATTTTTTTAGATAAACTTGTCATGTCAGAAGACAATCTCATGTCAACAAAAAATATTTCATCAATTTTTCACAAGATCAACTTGAAATATCCAAGGTAAAAGATTCAATAAATGTGACACATATAAGGTAGCCTTGGGACATCACATGACCAATGATGAATCTTATGATCATGTGTCCTTAAACTAATCACACAATGGGTTTTTTAATCATGTTTATTATATTGGATGTATCAATATTTGAATTTTCATGTCCACAGGTGTCATGCATCATGGATGCATGGACAATTCCATCATGGAAGAATATTTCATGGATAGTGGGTTCAACCATAGCATCACACTATAGGGGTTTTGGGTGATGGAATGTTTTTTCCATGTTTTCATATATGTATCCAGGTGATATAAATATTGACATTCACCCCATATGATGGATCCACATGATGATCCCCCCTTATTTTGACATTGATAACATCAGAGTGGTCTTATGTGGGGTTATATTGTCAATATCTAGGGTTGTACATGAAATATTCATCATGCATGTGAAAATATACAAACATTATGGAGAATATGGGTTCATTTCATACGATGATGACATATTCAGTGTCGAATTTTCATGGAAATGGTGTAGGACTATAGGATCCAACATGTTAATTATCATATCATAGAATTTGGATCAAATAACTCCAACATGATAGCATCACATGACCCTTAACTATTCATGTAATCTTAAGACCACTATGGTTATCTTGTGATGTATTTTTTCCATGAAATGGATATTTGTATTTTTGTATTCCATGTTATCCATGTACATGGCCACTTCCCAACATAATAAGAAAATGGGTTTTCAGAATTGTGAGATTGAGGGTTTTCATGTTCGTTGGTGTATACATAAAGACAACAATGTGGGTGCTCTGTGGATTCGAGATCATACATCATCACATCACATAAAGTTATATTACACATATGATCATGTGATATGATTGTTTTAAATGCTATATTGTAAACGATTTTTTGGTGATCATGGATGAGTGGAGACACAATTTCATAGGGGGAGAAGGGTATGGGGTTCACATGATGTTATTATTTCATTTGATTCCATGATATTTTTATCAAAAGTCGAGTTATAGTATTGTAATTCTGATTGTGTGTTCTTGTGATGTGAGACACTTAATTAACTAGAGAATATATCTGATGTTGGCCATGATCTTCCATGGTATCTCTGCATCTCTACCTCCCCTCCTCACATGTGTTTTCATTGAAGGGGAGAAATTTTTATATAGGGCATGGGAGGCAGAAGATAATACTAATTTTCATGGGAAGGATGTCGCATGTTCTAGCATGAGAGTGAAATATTTTCATTAAAATCATCATGCTATCTCGTTATGGTTTTATCAATGACATGATGTAATGTTGATAGTATGTCATGTGATTGTCCCATTGTATTCAAATAAAGACATATAATCACATGGTCATGCATTGACATGTGTGATGTCAATGTGGTAGAGTTTGGTTTGATTTTCTTGATTGGATTTTTGTTTTTTCATGATCCCATCCCATGTATGAAATTAGGTTTTTTTAATTAAAATATATGCACATTTCATGATAATTAACAATTTCATCTAACTTACATCTTTAGATCATCACACTTGATTTAAAGTGCTTATTGTGATGGACTCTCTATTGTATTTCTATTATAATGTTTATATGTCTCGATAAATGGATATGGAAATCAATAGTATTTATCGAGTGATCATGTGAGTGACATCAGTTTCACCAATTGTGTCAAACCAGTGGAAAGAGAGTATGATAGATGAGTGGTAAACAGCGAGGATGTAGACATTGGACATGATAAACTAATTTTGAATAAGAACAATGTGGGATTTCCATTATAAGATCGCACACATCATGATTTCAATAGATTTATGTCATCAAATAGATCAAACGATGCATGTTATATCTTTATGATTAACCACATGTGGACCATACCTACAAATTATTTTTCCAAAATCAATACTCCATAGTGTCTCCCATCTTGTTAAATGTAAATTTGGATCCATTGATCTCTATATGAATGTATTAGGGTGCACTCTTGTCACGACCCATCCTCGGGGCCCATGCTATGACTACCCCAAGCTCGCCTTCCATAGGCCAGGGGCTGGCGACTAGCACCAAGGCATAAATCCCAACAAAAGGGAAGGCATTTCCTTTGAAAAGTAAACAAGCACCACAATGTAAGCAAGCGGAAAAGTAAACACTAAGTAAAAACTGTAAAAGCTGTGCTGAAAGTAAAAGGGGCCTGAAATACAAGCCCAACTGTAAAGTACAACTGAAAGGAAAAAAAACAACTGAAAGGAAAAGCCGCAGTGTCTAGCCGTCCTCTGGAAGTCCCACCTGAAAGGTGGGTACAGATAGCCTCCAATGCTCCTCGGGTCCACCTGACCGCTCCGAGTACGTCCCGCCCAGTGGTCCACCTCCATGTACCGTCCTGCTCCGCAAGCCTCCATCACGATCAGCATTGTCCGTCGTCTGCAACCAACACCACGAAGTGCGGGCATAGCCCATGTAGGGGTGAGTATAAGCTACTCAGTAGGGACCCCGAGACCCCCGAAGGTCTCCCCAAATCCACAAAGGATAAATCAAAAAGGAAAGATACAATCACAAAGTAACATCTGACACGGCTTAGGTATATGCCCATACATATACCTAAGTCATCAATTCCCGTTCAGCTCCAACGTCCGAGCCCAAGCACAACCCAGTCCACACATAAAAGCAAAATGTATACACACATAGGATAGCACAACACAATCCACAAAGGAGAGTAAACAGTAAATCCACACAGGATAGCTCAACACAATCCACAAAGGAGAGTAAACAGTAAATACACACAGGATAGCTCAACACAATCCACAAAGGAGAGTAACTCAAGATTCAGCTGACACAGGTATACTTCTTTGGATAACAATAAAGATGATCACTGATCCATCTAAGTCATCCGACCCATGAAGGATCGATAGGTAACTAACCCCCGCAATGACCCACACAGGATCGGGCCCACACAGGACCTGTAGGCACTGGCTCACATAGAACCGCTGAGCGCTGACACACACAGGATCAGACCCACACAGGATCGGGCCCACACAGGACCTGTAGTACTAATCCACGTAGGATCGCTGAGTGCTGTAGTCGTCGCAGTCCACTGAGGATCTCTACACAGTCGTCGTCGCAGTCCAGTGAGGATCTTTGCACAGTCGTCACCGCAGTCCACTAAGGATCTCTGCACAGTCGTCGCCGCAGTCCACTGATGATCTCTGCACGGTCGTCGCTGTCGAAGTAGCAGTCGCAGCCAGCTCTAGGGTTCCCGCACACAGCGAGCTCGTTCGGGAGGGTCCGCTCCATGAGCCGATAGGCCGATACATCAACTGACACAAAGTCCAAAGTTGATGTATCCAAAAGTTCCGTATCGTCAATAGGAACTCAACGTCGCAGATGGCGCGTCAATCGGACGCCCGGTCAGAGAGTTATTGGCTTTTTCGTCCTAGGGGCCCGGTTGGTTTTTAAGGAAAAAACAACCCGACCGTACTCCACCTGCATCCAATCCTCGGGCGGAGCATGCAAAAAGATCCGTCTCACTTAGAGGAATTCGACGAAGTTGAAGGCACGTCAATCAGACGTCCGTAGCTCAAGATATGAGTGTTTCCGCTCCGAGGACCCGGTTGGTTTCGTGTACGAACCAACCCGGCCGAACTCAAAGTATTACTAAACCTTCAGTGCAATATACCGAAATGACCGTCTCGATCCAAGGATCGTGTTTCCGTTGAAGACGAGTCTTTTGGAGGCTCGTAGCTCATGTTACGGGCATTTGAACGAAAACCGTCCGAAGACGGGGGGGTCCAGGCCCGGGCCGACCCGGCCCGACCCCCCCTGGGTCGGCCGAACCCGGTCCGACCCGGTCCGACCCGGTCGGACTGGTCTGGCTCGGTCGGCCCGGCCCGGCTCGGCCGATCGGTCGAGCGGCCGACGCGGGGGGAGCCGCCGCCCCGCGTGACACCCCCGCGGAACCCGCGGGGTGTTGGCCAGACAGCCGGACGCTGCTAAAGCCGCGTCCCGAGTGATGCGGGGGGGAGCCGCCGCCCCCGCGTGACACCCCCGCGACACCCTCGGGGTGTCTCCCTGGCGACGGGATGCGGCTTCAGCCGCGTCCTGCGCACGCTGGACCCGCGCGGCCGCGGGTCCATGAGCGCCGGCGCCACGGCTGGTGCCGTGGCGGTCTCGTCCGGCGGCGCGCCGGGCGCCGCCGCCTCCGGGCACCGGCGCCGCCGTGCCGGCGACCCGCACCACCTCCGGCTTCCGCGGGACACCAGAGTCGCTCCGGTGGTCCGATTTTGTTCCCGTCTGCGCCGCTGCTCCTCCCGGGACTCGTTCTTCACTGCGGAATCATCAAACTTCCATTGCGGCACGTTCCGTCGTTGCTCGTCAAATCCACACAAAAATGAACGGCGGAGGGTCGTCGGGCCGTGTTCGTTTGGCCCGCGCCCTCCGCGTTAGAGATAAACAACGGTAGGAATAAAGTTCAACACATGAACGCATATCCGAAAACAATTTTTAATGAAATAAAACAGTTTTATAAATCGGGTTCCTCAATTGAACGGAAACAACATGGGAAATAAGAGGCATTTCCAAAAAAAATCCCTACCTCGTAGTCGTCGCACGTGAGCGTTCGTCGCGGAATTGTTCGTCGCGGAAGAAGGGGATCGTCGCGTCGTTGCGGAAAGGCGTCACGTCGTCACGGAAACCGGCGTTGAGTCGGCGAACTCAACAGACCAAGAAACAGCAGATTTAATTTTATTATAAATAATTAAATCCGTGTTTTGGTAAAAACCACAAAGGAGATTTAAAAAGAATGTCCGAGACTCTTACCTCAAGCAGCTGATTCGAAGATCCGTTTCGGAGGAAGAGACGTTGCAGAAGAACGTTGCAGGAAGGGAACATCGATGTCGCGGAACATGGCGTCGCGTCGTCGATTTTCGGGTTCGGCGTTCTTCATCGGAGGCCGGCGTTCTTCGCATTCTTCGCGTTCTTCGCGTTCTTCGCGAAGAAGGATAAAGGCATGAGGACACCGTCAAACCTCTAATCCAGTAATCCTCCAAAAAGATTGGTTGGTCTTATTTTATTATTACGCCAACAAATGAAAAAAAATGGTAAGTAACGACCCATCAATTCGTTTAATTAATTCAAAGAAAGAAAAAGCTCATTTAATTTACGAAATAAACCGCCCAATTAAATGGTCTGTTAAGAATTTAAGAAAACGCGTCAGTTGACTCTCATAATGACGGGTTTTCGCTGGTGCGTTACTTAGCAGAAAGAAACGGCGGGGCTCGTGCGGGCCCCACCTCACAAATATTGTACCAAGAGGGTGGGATATTTCTGGATAGTACCCTATCCGGTTCAACTCAGTTTAAGCCACTTTTAAGTGGATTCAAGTGGCTTCCATGTGGCTTAAGTGAAATAAAATAAAGTTGTCGCAAAATTATTTTATTTCATAACTTTAAGCCCGAAAATTAAAAACCACACCCGAGCAAACGCAACTCCGGAAGAGGCGTTTCTAAGCGAATACCTGCGCTGTGATTTCATCGGTTCCCTCAGAATTCGATTCCGGGCACCGGTTCCAATGTTAGAAAAAACCCGCTCGTCCGTTCACTGAACGTACCCGAGCCAAACTTCGGAAAATGATTCCGGGCACACCGGGCCTCGGAATCAGGTGCGGTTAGAAATTGCACTCTTGTAAAATTCCAAAGAAAATTAAGAAAATAATTTCCTTAAAATTTACGGGTCTTTACATTACTCCCACCTCAGGGCTTTACGTCCCCGTAAAGATTCATCATAAACTAGGAAAAAAATGTGGGTACTGAGAACGCATCTGAGCCTCCCGCTCCCATGTGCTCTCTTAGAGGTTCCCGTGCTGCCATCTGATGCGCACAAGAGGAATCGATCGCCCACGCAGGACCCTCTCCTGTCGATCCTCTATCTCCATCGGGACCTCCGCAAAAGTCACCCCATCATCCACGTCTAGCTCCCCATAGTCAATGATGTGAATCGGGTCGTGCATGTATCTCCTCAGTTAAGATAAGTGGAAGACGTCATGCACCCGGTGCAACTGAGGTGGCAGAGCTAGGCGATAAGCCACCTCGCCAATCCTGCTGATGACCTAGAAAGGCCTGATGAAGCATGGAGACAACTTGCCACCTCGGCCAAACCTCTGAAAACCACATCGAGGTGAGACCCGCAGAAAGACGTGGTCGCCATCCTCGAACTCTAGTGGCCTCCACCTCCTGCCAGCATATGACTTCTGCCGGCTCTGTGATGTCCTCATCCGCTCCTGGATGACCTGAACCTTCTCTGTCGTGGCCCGGACTATCTCTGGTCCCACAAGTGCTGACTCCCCAGGGCCTGTCCCGCACAAAGGAGATCTACAAGGTCGGTCATACAACGCCTCGTATGGTGCCATCCCGATGGTGGAGTGGTAGCTGTTTATGTACGCGAACTCCACCAAGGGTAGGTGGTCCTCCCAGATGCGACAAAAGTCGAGGACAAATGCGCGGAGCATGTCCTCGAGGGTCTGAATGGTCCTCTCCATCTGACCATCCGTCTGAGGGTGAAAGGCGGGGCTCAGACGTATCCGCGTCCCGAATGCCTCCTGCAACCCCTTCCAATGCCGGGAAGTAATGCGAACTTCCCGATCGGAGACGATAGTCGATGACACACAGTGAAGCCGTACAATCTCCTGAACGTAGAGACGCCCCAAGATCTCCACTGAGCCATGCTCTCGGATGGGTAAGAAGTGTGCCGACTTGGTGAGTCGGTCAACAATCACCCAAATGGAGTCGTGACCTTTGGAAGTGCATGGAAGTCCAGTCACGAATTCCATAGATATCCCGTCCCACATCCACTTCGGGATCTCCAAGGGTTGTACCAAGCCTGCTGGTAACTGATGCTTTGCCTTCACCTGCTGGCAGGTGAGGCACCGTGAAACGAACTCTGCCACAACCTTCTTCATGCCAGGCCACCAGTGCTGTCGTCTGAGGTCCTGGTACATATTCGCCACTCCAGGATGTACCGCCAAAGGATAAGTGTTAAACTCTCTCAGCACCTTCTCTCATAAATCGACTGGTACCTAGGTACGTCCTATGAAAAGGATGTCGTGATCTTTTCCAAGGGAGAAGCCATCAGGTTCCTATCCCGAGGATATCTGAGCATGCCACGTCTCAACGTCAGTGTCCTCACACTGTGCCTCTCTGACCCACTGCAGTAGTGGAGGGGTGACTGTGAGAGACTGAAGGAAGGCTGCTCCATCTCTATCCACGAAGGATATCTGCATAGAGGCTAGATGCTCTGTCGCATCCTCAAGTAGCAGGATGCCCGTCCTCCTACTAAGGGCATTGGCTACCACGTTCCCCTTCCCAGGAGTATAGAGTATCTCAAAGTCATAGTCCTGGAGCAACTCGAGCCATCGCCGCTGTCTCAGGTTCAGGTCCTTCTGAGAGAAGATTTACCTGATACTCTGGTGGTCAGAAAAGACTGTAAAGCGCTCACCCATCAGATAGTGCCGCCATGTCTTCAGGGCGATGACCACTGCTGCCAACTCCAAGTCATGGGTAGCGTAGTTCTGCACATGCGGCCTCAACTGACGTGATCCATAGGCAATCACGGCCCTCTCCTGCATCAGGAAACACCCGAGTCTGTCCCTGATGCATCGCAGTAGACTATGTATCCAACTCTCTCCTTAGGCAACCTCAAGATATGTGCGTTGGTCAATCTTTGCCTCAGCTTCTGGAAGCTCTGTTGACATCTGTCTGACCACACAAAGGTTTTCCCCTTCTTCGTCAAGGCTGAGAGTGGTGCCGCAACTCTGGGGAAGTCTGGCAAGAATCTTCGATAGTATCTGGCTAGACCCAAGAAACTTTGCACCTCAGTCACGCTCCTGGGTGGCTCCCAAGCTAGCACTGCCTCGATCTTCACGGGATCCACTGTTACTCTCACCTCAGAAATGACGTGCCCCAAGAAGTGGACCTCACGTAACCAGAACTGGTACTTCGAGTGCTTTCCATAAAGCTGGTGCTCTCTGAGTGTGTCTAGTACAACCCGCAAGAGGTAGGCGTGCTCCTCCTCGGTGTTCGTGTACACCAAGATGTCGTCGATGAAGACTACGAAAAATCGTTCGAGGTATGTCTTGAAGATCCTGTTCATGAGGCTCATCAACACTGCTAGAGTATTTGTTACACCGAATGGCATAACCAAGAACTCATAGTGGCCATACCGACACCTGAAGGCCGTCTTTTGGACATCCTCGTCTCGAACTCTGAGCTGATGATAGCCTGACCTAAGGTCTATCTTCGAGAACCACCGTGCTCCCTTGAGCTGATTGAAGAGGTCATCAATCCTCGGTAGCGGATACTTGTTCCTCACTGACACCTAGTTCAGGCGACGGTAATCGACACACAGTCGTAAGCTCCCGTCCGTCTTCTTGGCGAACAATATCGGCGAAGCCCAGGGTGAAACACTGGGTCGGATTAACCCCTTTCCCTGCAAGTCCTCCAACTGTACCCGTAGCTCTCGAAGCTCGGCGGGGGCCATCCGATATGCTGGAGTGGATATCGGGGTTTTCCCGGGGTACAGGTCAATATAAAAGTCTACCTCTCTGCGAGAAGGTAGCCCTGGATCGTCGTCGGGGAAGACGTCCGCATACTGATCCACCACTGTAGGAAAACTAGGACTCCGCACGTCAACTGATCCAAGGATGAGGCTAGCCAACTGATGAGTGATGGGCTGCTCTCTCCTCTGTGTGAGTCCATCCTGTGCTGCGAAGGCTCCCTTCTCGCCGGTGAAGGCGAACCTGCTCCCATCGGTGCACACACATCGCACCTTGCGCCTAATGCAGTCAAT
Organism: Viscum album; assembly: GCA_963277665.1. Lineage (NCBI taxonomy): Eukaryota > Viridiplantae > Streptophyta > Magnoliopsida > Santalales > Viscaceae > Viscum > Viscum album. Next base: position 562,370,163 of record OY728153.1, on the reverse strand, counting down.
CTATGAATGGACCGTAGATAACCAATCAATGCCCAAGATGACGTCGTAAGGCCTCGACGCCGCTACTAGAAGATCCCAGCCGAAGCTATCGCCTCCTAGAGTAAGCTCACACTGCCAGAACCAGTGCGTAATCGTCGAGTCTGCTCCCGTAGGAGTCTCTAGCTGTAAGGATCGAGCCAACGGCTCTGTCGGAATCTCCGAGCTCCGAACAAGGGAAGTGGCTATGAAAGAGTGACACGCTCATGTGTCTATAAGAACTGCAGCAAGGGTGGAATAGACACAGATCGTACCTCGAATCATCTCTGGAACGCCGTGGTCGTAGGCCTCCGCTGCCTGGAGCTGTGCCTATCTCTACCCGCCATCTCCCTGTGGTTGAGGCGGACCTCCTGGTGGTGGTGGTAGCAGAGCCTCAAAGCGTCGCCCACCACCTGCTGCTCAGCCAGCTCCTCTGCCTCGTCCGCCTCCTCCCTGCGGACCGCCACGGTCGACCCTCTGCCTTTGCCTAGGTGGCCCCTCCACCGTCTGCTGCTCCTCGGTACGACGGGTCGGGCAGTCACGAGCCATGTGGCCCTGCCCGCCGCACGAGTAGCACTGCCTGCCTCTCGGAAGGCTGGCTCCGCATTGTGTTCCCCGCACTGCTGAGCCAGTGTCCCGAGGTCGTCTGCCGGAAGGCCTGTTCTTCCTAGAACCCTGAGTGATCCGCCGGCTACTGGCTGCCGAAGACTCTGCTACCTGCCGCCCTGCGGTAGGTCTCGTTGTGGACTCTGCCAGAAAGATCTCGATCAGAAGGGCTCTCTCTAGCACTCCTTCCTGGGTCGGGATGCTGAGGGAGATCTGCGACGCCCTGATCTCGTGTCTCAATCCCTGCTCGAAGGTCCAGGCCTGGAAGAAGGGGTCCCGTACCATGTCGGTCGAGTAGTGAGAAAGATCCGTGAACCTCGCCGCGTACTGGGCGACCGTCAAGCTGCCATGCCGCAGTAGAAGAAGCTCCTGGATGTGCACCGCACGGAGGGTGGCTGAGACGAACTCTGAGCGAAAGAGTCTCTCGAAGTCCGTCCAGATGAGGGAGGCCTCATCGTGCACCTGGAGCATCAGGCTCCACCATTGCCCTGCTGCTGCGTGCAGTAGGCTCGCCGCGAGAATCACCGTGAGGTCTGCTGGTGTCCTCACTAGCCTGAAAACTCGGACGACCGCCTCCAGCCAGTCCTCGGCTGCGTGGGGGTCCGTCTCCCCACGGAACCTGGGTGGTCGCTGGTGCTGGAACTCATGTAGGGCTCCGAGGCATTGTGCATCGTCAGCGATCGGCGCTGGAAGCATCGGGGGCTCGGCAGGCAAAGGTACCGTCGGTGCCTCTGCTGTCAACGGGCCCTGTACCGAGGCCTCGTCGCTCGGCGGGCTGCCGTCGTGCTCTACTCTCGGAACCCTAGATGGCTGACGTCGTGGGGCCATCCTGAAAAGGAAACAAGTGTGGCACTGTCAGAACAGTATACCTAGTGAGCTGACATAAGTAATCACAATAAAAACTTGAAAGCACATGCAATCAATGTTTTCGTGCATTAAGTCGGAAATCAGAAGTCATGGTCATGGTGTACGGATACGTCGGCTGCCGCACCAACACTGGACTCCCTGGACTGATAACCACACCCAATATGCTAAAAACTATTACTTCACATAGAAGAAAGATCAGAGTCTGCGGTAGAACCGACCACCTATGATACTAATTTGTCACGAACCGTCCTCGAGGCCCGTGTCGTGACTACCCAAAGCCCACCTTCCATAGGCCAGGGGCTGGCGACTAGCACCAAGGCGTAAATCCCAACAAATGGGAAGGCATTGCCTTTGAAAAGTAAACATGCACCATAGTATAAGCAAGCGGAAAAGTAAACACTAAGTAAAAACTGTACAAGCTGTGCTGAAAGTAATAGGGGCCGGAAATACAAGCCCACTATAAAGTAAAACTGAAAGGAAAAACAGCAACTGAAAGGAAAAGCCGCAGCGTCGAGCCGTCCTCTAGAAGTACCACATGAATGGTGGGTACAGATAACCTCCACTGCTCCTCGGGTCCACCTGACCGCTCCGAGTACGTCCCGCCCAGTGGTCCACCTCCAGGTACCGTCCAGCTCCGCAAGCCTCCACCACGATCAGCGCTGTCCGTCTTCTGCAACCAACACCACGAAGTGCGGGCATAGCCCATGCAGGGGTGAGTATAAGCTACTCAGTAGGGACCCCGAGACCCTCGAAGGTCTCCCAAAATCCAAAAAGAAAAATCTACAAAGGAAATATACAATCATGAAGTAACATCTGACACGGCTTAAGTATATGCCCATACATATACCTAAGTCATCAATTCCCGTTCAGCTCCAACGTCGGAGCCCAAGAACAACCCAGTCCACACAAGAAAGCAAAACATATACCCACACAGGATAGCACAACACAATCCACAAAGGAGAGTAAACAGTAAATACACACAGGATAGCTCAACACAATCCACAAAGGAGAGTAAACTGTAAATCCACACAGGATAGCTCAACACAATCCACAAAGGAGAGTAACTCAAGATTCAGCTCACACAGGTATACTTCTTCGGATGATGATAAAGATGATAAATGATCCATCTAAGTCGTCGGACCCATGAAGGATCGATAGGTAACTAACCCCCGCAATGACCCACACAGGATCGGGCCCACACAGGACCTGTAGGCGCTGGCTCACACAGAACCGCTGAGCGCTGAACCACACATGATCGGACCCACATAGGATCAGGCCAACACATGACCTATAGCACTGATCCATGTAGGATCACTGAGTGTTGTAGTCGTCGCAGTCCACTGAGGATCTCTGCACAGTCGTCGCCGCAGTCCACTGAGGATCTCTGCACAGTCGTCGCCGCAGTCCACTAGGGAACTCTGCACAGTCGTCGCTGCAGTCCACTGAGGATCTATGCATGGTCCTCGCTGTCGAAGTAGCAGTCGCAGCCAGCTCTAGGGTTCCCGCACACAGCGAGCTCGTTCGGGAGGGTCCGCTCCACTAGCCGAGAGGCCGATACATCAACTGACACAAAGTCCGAAGTTGATGTATCCAAAAGTTCTGTATCGTCAACAGGAACTCAACGTCGCAGACGGCGCGTCAATCAGACGCCCTATCTGAGAGTTATTGGCTTTTTCGTCCCAGGGGCCCGGTTGGGTTTTAAGGCAAAACCAACCCGACCGTACTCCACCTGCGTCCAAACCTCGGGCGGAGTATGCCAAAAGATCCGTCTCACTTATAGGAATTCAATGAAGTCGACGGCACGTCAATCAGACGTCCGTAGCTCAAGATATGAGCGTTTCCGCTCCGAGGGCCCGGTTGGTTTCGTGTACGAAGCAACCCGGCCGAACTCAAAGTATTCTGAAACCTTGAGTGGGATATACCGAAACGACCGCCTCGATCCAAGGATCATGTTTCCACTAATGGCGAGTCGTTTGGAGGCCCGTAGCTCAAGTTACGGGTATTTGAACAAAAACCGTCCGAAGACGGGGGGTCCGGGCCCGAGCCGACCCGGCCCGACCCCCCCTGGGTCGACCGAACCTGGTCCGACCCGGACGGACCGGTCTGGCTCGGCCAGCCCGGCCCGGCTCGGCTGATCGGCCGAGCAGCCGACGCGGGGGGAGCCGCCGCCCCGCGTGACACCCCCGCAGCACCTGCGGGGTGTCGGCCAGACAGCCGGACGCGGCTGAAGCTGCGTCCCAAGTGATGCGGGGGGGAGCCGCCGCCCCCGCGTGACACCCCCGCGACACCCGCGGGGTGTCTACCTGGCGACCGGACGCAGCTTCAGCCGCGTCCCGCGCGCGCCGGACCTGCGCGGCCGCGTGTCCGTGAGCGCGGCCGCCGCGACCGGTTCCATGGCCGTCTCATTCGGTGGCGCACCGGGCGCCACCGCCTCCGAGTGCCGGCGCCGCCGTTCTGGTGACCCGCGCCGCCGCTGGCTTCCGCGGGCCACCGAAGTCGCTCCGGTGGTCCGATTTTGTTCCCGTCTGCGCCGCTGCTACTCCCGGGACTTGTTCTTCATTGCGGAATCATCAAACTTCCGTTGCGGCATGTTCTGTCATCGCCCGTCAAATCCGAACAAAAATGAAGAACGACGGAGGGTCATCGGGCCGTGTTCTTTTGGCCCACGCCCTCCGCGTTAGAGATAAACAACGGGAGGAATAAAGTTCAACACATGAATTCATATCCAAAAACAATTTTTAATGAAATAAAATTGTTTTATAAATCGGGTTCCTCAATTGAACGGAAACCACATGGGAAATAAGAGGCATTTCCAAAAATAAAATCCATACCTCGTAGTCGTCGCGCGTGAGCATTCTTCGCGGAATTGTTCGTCGCGGAAGAAGGGGATCGTCACATCGTCGCGGAAAGGCGTCGTGTCGTCGCGGAAAGGCGTCGTGTCGTCGCGGAAACCGGCGTTGAGTCGGCGAACTCAACGGACCAAGAAACAGCAGATTTAATTTAATTATAAATAACTAAATCCGTGTTTTGGTAAAAACCACAAAGGAGATTTAAAAAGAAAGTCCAAGACTCTTACCTCAAGCAGCTGATTCGAAGATCCGTTGCGGAGGAAGAGACGTCGCATAAGAACGTTGCAGGAAGGGAACGTCGGCGTCGCGGAACACGGCGCCGCGTCGTCGATTTCCGGGTTCGGCGTTCTTCGTCGGAGGCCGGCGTTCTTCACGTTATTTGAGTTCATCACGTTCTTCGCGAAGAAGGATAAAGGCATGAGGACTATGTCAAACCTCTCATCCAGTAATCCTCCAAAAAGATTGGTTGGTATTATTTTATTATTACGCCAAGAAACGAAAAAAATGGTAAGTGACAACCCATCAATTCGTTGAATTAATTAAACGAAAGAAACAACTCATTTAATTTACGAAATAAACCGACCAATTAAATGGTCTGTTAAGAAATTAAGAAAACGCGTCAGTTGACTTTAATAATGACGGGTTTTCGCGGGTGCGTTACATAGCGGAAGGAAACGGCAGGGCTCGTGCGGGCCCCACCTCACAAATATCCTACCAAGAGGGTAGGATATTTCTGGATAGTACCCTATCCGTTTCAACTCAGTTTAATCTGCTTTTAAGTGGCTTCACATGGCTTTCAAGTTGCTTAAGTGAATTAAAATAATGTTTTCACAAATTGTTTTATTTTTTAACTTTATGCCCGAAAATTAAAAACCACACTCGAGCAAACGCAACTCCAGATAAGGCGTTTCTAAGCGAATACCAGTGCTGCGATTTCATCGGTGCCCTCAGAATTCGATTCCGGGCACCGGTTCAAAAGATAGAAAAACTCACTCGTCCGTTCACTGAACGTACCCGAGCCAAACTTCAAAAAATGATTCCGGGCACACCGGGCCTCAGAATCAGGTGTCGTCAGAAACTGCGCTCTTGTAAAATTCTAAAGAAAATTAAGAAAAAAAATTCCTTGAAATTTTTGGGTTTTTACAACTCCTGACCTCTGAATTCACTGTCATGTTTCAACCCACTGTACCGCTACACTACCTCCCTACAACATGGATCTTCCCACCTAGCACTCCTGCTTATCTATGGTCCCTATACCACCTATGTTTTGTTTTCTAATATGGATCCCTTGGAATGGTTTTGGTGACTCCAGTATGATCCTAGTTCAATCCAGATGGGCTCATTATCCTTGTAAGGACTATAAATTTTGGAATGTGGGAATTTATAAATACATAGAATACTAAAAGTAAAATGAATAAAAAACCAAATGAATATGCTCCTATAAGAAATATAACAATCCCATGTTTATCAAGATGATACCTCCAGGATATTATGAATAGAATATCAGTGTTTCATTCATAGTCATCATAATTATGATGTCTTTAATGATAGAGGGCATGGAACACAATTTTGGGGGTTAATAAAATACCCAGATAGAATTTAGTACATTTAGAATTAAAATAATCTAAATATAAGGTAAATTTATATCAATTTTCTAGATATATGAACATTTGATGGAATTTTATTTTGAGCCCAATGAGATTATTTTTCAATATTGTGTTGACTAAGGGATTTTAGGTGGTATTAATAGAATATTTCTTACAATGAGTTCTTGGATGAATCCAATTTTGAAAGAATATTTGTGTTAGGGAATAAATTATTTGAAACGTGAATGTAAATAAATTCTAGTATGGAACATAGATTGGGTTAAATGTAGCATTGTGTCTGGAACCAAATCATGATACTTGGAGATTTTAACATTTCCCATGTCAAATGTGAATCAAGACATATTTATTTTCGATCTATACCTTTGTATAGATCATAATCATGCACATGGATCATAGTTTCATGGATAAATTACTCAATGATGAATTTCCTTACATAAGTGAAGCTGGTAAATAGGATGATTAATTTCAATGCATTATGACTAAATCCCTAGTAAAAACCCATGTTTCGGTGGAGATGTTACACAGATCATCTGTGATACCCATCCATTATGTAATACTAAATCGAACCAAATACCTGGAATTGGATTATTAAATTAAAACATATGATTCATGATTAATACTCATGAATTTAATCTTACATGATATTGCACATTGATTTTCCTATTCAAGTTTTCTTGATATCTCGTTATTGAGAAGGATAATTGTTTCACATTATCCTTTCTACATGTAGATTATTCTAATTTCATCTTATTTTAGGGGACATAGCGAGCATATATTGTTTTTTTCTAAGACCATATGGTTGAACCTACAAGATTTTTATCCCTTTATTTATATTGACCTAACTTTTGACTAATCATAATTTATAGGAAGACTTAGTGGGAGTATACTTTGCTTTTTCTATGACCACCTTCTTATGGGTTTTCAACATGATTTGTTTTTTACCTGTTCATTTTTAAAGAAGATCAATAATTCCTTGATCACATAATCTGAATTTCCAATGACCAATGAATATAAACTTTCCTAGGGTTTCCATTTTTTATTATTCGCGCTAGAGAGAATTTTTCTCATCTACTCGGTTATTTTATGTTATTGAATACCTGACCATAATTATGATTAAATTTAGATTAATCATGATCATATGTTCTATTGCTGTATTTTTTGAGTCTTTATTGTAGTCCTTAAGATAACATGTAGTATTAAGTCTTACTATAGTGGATTTATTGATAAATATGGAGTGGGTTAGAAAAAACATGTATGAATCAAATAGACCTATGGTTTTCTATTACCCTATAGAATCACTAGGGATCATAAAAATTAGATTTTTATTCGTGAAAGGAGGAAATTCTTCTGGTTGGTTAGTCAAAGCAATTATGCATCACTGACATTGTCAAACTAATGATTCCTCCCACATTTAAAAATTTCATGAAGGATTATGGTGATGGAATCAATATATGGTAAAAAATCAAGGAATTTGAATCAGCATGGATAGTTTGAGTATGGGTTGGTTAAATCATTTGTCCAGGAGCCTAGGTCAATTTGTCATTGAATGAGGCATACATAATATGGGATATTGAAAACACATTATGATATTGAGTTCCTCCATGCTTTCTATGTCGTTCATGATTATTGGATTTTTTTTCATATAAGGAGGAGAAACCTTCAATTGGTAGGAAAACACACTTATTCATGAGTCGAAAAGTCTTAAATGCACTGTCAAGTTGTGCTAATCCCCACTGTTTTCTAGGGACCATTAAATATTTTCAAATACCCAATAATCTGGTCAATGATGATTGGTATAGAGATTCGGATTATCTAGAAAGTGTTTTGGCACCATAGGGATGTTTAGATCTTATGTTTTGATGTTTCATCCATGTGATCTATGGTTTCTAGATGTAGGTTCCAGGAAATAAAAAGGATCAAGATTGGGTAATCACATTAATTCTTTGAGAAGGGTTATAATACATGGTGAAATAATGTCTATGATTTCTAATGTACATGAATATTATTATTATTATTATAAATCATGGATTGACGTGCTTAGGTCATTAGGATGGTATGGTAAAAACATGCTGGGGTGGTCCTGAAAAGCCTTAGGTGATGAGTCCTTCTATAATTAAGTCAGACTCACAATAATCAGAAATCCTGTCATATCGGTCCAATATGTCTCAGTTTGGTAGGCATAATCCCATTATTCAACAAAATAAAAGTATTATATAGATATATCATTTCCATTCCCTGGGAAATGAATTGTTTGCGATGACCTAGGGAAGTCAAATCATGTAGTGTGATTAATGGAAAACGTAATATCCAAGAAGGATTTGAGCACACTAAATGTTTTGTTACATCCTAGTGAACATGTTATCATAGAGAGGATATGTGAAAACCGTTAATATAACGTTTCACTATAAAAAGGGTTCTAGTGAGCATATAATGTCATTACCTAGGGCTAAAAGAAGGCCCTATAATCTTTAGGAAATATTTATTTTCACTCTATTTTTTTTCTAAACACTGGTGATGAAGTGTTTAGCATGAAATGTCCTGTTTGTTTAGTATAAACAATAATATTTTTTTCTAATTTCCATATTTTCATATCTTTTTCATGTAATTTAACTTCTTTTGATTTGGAACATCATAGGAAAAAGTTTAAGGTCACACATATTTGATTATGGTGCGAAAAGTTTAAGGTTGTAAAGAACATGGAATTGATAAGAGTGAAATGTTATATAAGAGACAAATGTGGAAAACAAGGGTTTAATGTACTCCAACATATTTCAATGTGGGAAATATAAATATTGTAAATCCTGGTTTTGGGTTCTATAATCCTGAGTAATGATAAGGTAAAATCATGATGGGGAGTCCCCAGAACACCCTAGGTAGATGAGTTATTCTACGATTACATCAGGATAAAAAAGATTAGGCATCCCCTCATATAAGAAAGTTATGTATTTGGTTCGTAATTATAATCCATTATGCAAATATATAAGGTTCTAATAGAGTGATATATTTTTCTTTTCATTGTCCATTAATGGTTTTAGGAAACATTGGGTGTTTAACACATCAGGTGATATTGATGAATTGGGGATCTTAAAAGATGGTGGAAGCACCCCCGTACTCTAGTGCAGCATGGAAAGTCTATTTTGGTCTTTTTATTATGGAAGATAATTAATGAAGTTTTAAAAATTTTAATATCACATAGTAGGGATATATTTTTTAAAAAATATTAATTTCATGCGAGCATGGCATTTTTCTTTTATTTTAGCATCATATGTTGAGGATGTTAGAAATGATGTGAGAAATTATGAATTTTGTGTTACATGCAAAGGGTATATTCATGAATGCCAAGATAGTGTTTAGGGAAAATTATATTGTATGAATTTCACATTGTGAATTTGGCAATGTATTTGGTTTCATTAGTTATTGTAGCTGGTCCCATGGTTGGAGATCCATGCTTCATTATGTTTCTTGTCACAATAGGAATCAAACCACATGTTGTTGATAAATTGGAAACTCTCTACAATGGTCTGACCCACATGTAAATGGGGGAAATTTCTCCCATTTATTTTTTTATATAGAGATATGACTGGAGATCTCTGTTTCACTACATATCCTATAATGGAAACAATAAATACACGCATTGTTCTTCAGAAACCATGAAGTTTAACATCTTATTTCAAGGATGTATGAACACTGATGTCATGATGGAATATTTCAGATGTTCCAAGAAGTTGAGGTCCATGCATCACTATGGATAATGTGGTGGCAGGAATCATGCCACACATAGTTCTAGTATGGGAAAATTTCCACATTGGTCTTACCCATATATATAGGGGGAATTTTTCCAGTTTATTTTTTGTAAAAGGACTCAAGATACGAGATAAAAGATTCAGTATGTATCTTATTATAATATGAATAATTCCAGAAATTGTTTCTAAATGGATGTGTGGTGGGATATCATCACCATTTATTTTTGTCCTCCCTGGTGAGGTTAACATTATTATGCAATTATATGTCATGGATGATACATAAACTCTGTAGTTTAATGTTTTGTGGTGATGAATCATAGTGTTCCTTCTATGTTTTTCATTCAAGTCCATGACAACAGTTTAGTGAACTGATATGTTTTGGTCATTCAAATGGATTCCATACCAAAATCTCTAAGCTCACAAAAGCTATGATCTGCGCGAGAATAAAGGAATGTAAAAGGTTACTTATAATATTTAAGTAATTAGAGAAAGGATACGGGAAATTTGTATCACGGGGTGGCTATGAAAGGATATATGATCCATGAATACACACATACCTAAATATAATTATAATCAATCCATACGTATATATATAAACCGAATTATGTTAATTTCAATTGAAAATTATATTAGTTACGCAGTTTAACATCATGAGGAAATGATGTGCGATAGTCAACATAAATGAATATTAATTTTGTGGCTGAGGAGAGGAATAGAGGTACGAGTGTAGAGACCCAAAGCTTAACGTACATGGACATTACATTACTTTTGTAGAATACATGATATATAACAAAAACAGAAACACATGGACCGTAATAGTTTAGTGTCTTTGGAAACTTGGAACGTAATCTTCTAATCATGGTGAAAAGTATTCAACATCTCCCATAAAGATCTTTCCCTTTTTTTTCTTACCTAAAACCTTTCTTTATATCCTGGGGAAAAGAAAACATAAAAAGGGTGAGCTCAAATTCTCAGTAAGGGTAAGCATGGATAAAATAAAACAGGTCATATACATTTGAACTTAAAAACATGAATATAAGGTTTAAACATCAAAAGCATGAGAAATGACATAAAACATGGAAGTACGTAAGGAATAGATCATAAAGAAACATTAAGAATGATAAAATAGCATGGGAATAAAACATGTAATTGTGGAAACCATTAAGCATAAGATATGATTTCCATAGTAGCCAAGGCATTGCTGCCAAAACCGTCTTAGTGGACAAAGTCCCTTTCTGAATCGAGTTCACTCCTTGTTCCAGTCCTGTATTACTGAACCGGTTTAACTTTCTATTCCATCCATGTCTATATCATGAGATATAAATCGTTACCCAATGCATTGGAGGGAGATATAGGTCCCACCCATCTCATAATGAAATCATTCTTACTTGTGCCACAAAATAAACATACATCATTCATAAAAACCCAATAAATAAAATTGGTTCCATAAACATCATCCCATCATCACATAATCCATATAATAGAAATGGATATCATTTCATAATAGGAGAAGTGAAACCATGTAAATCATAGAGACATTATACTTGAAACATACACATATGAAATAATGTCATCTTATATGAAAAATGGTTTTGATAAAACACTAGAAATGAATTCTTGAGGAAAATATCCTTTTTTCTCCAAAATCATTTTATTTTCACAAAATGTCATGAAATTTTAAAAGAAAAGGATTTTGTTGAAAATAGTGATGAAATATTTTGGAGGAAGCTTCATGAAAACAAGGCATTGCAAAACCGTAAAAATTCATTCGTGCCGTATAAGTTAAGAAACATTCTTTGTACTTTTGTCGAAAAAGTCAAAAAAAAGTACCTCATAAGGTAAACAAAAGAACGATTCCTTACATACCATGTAGTAAAAGTAAATAATGGGTAAAAAGGAAATTAAACATACATGAAACCATTTTTAGGAAACATGGACATGGATGAGAACAATAACTATAGTAAATACTTACGAATAAACAATCTCGGATAAGAATGAGATTGGAATAATTATCCCTTAACTTAGGTCTGATATGCTTCGTACGTACCTGAAACACCTATATAATGATTTAAATAATGTTATTGACTTATTACAGAATCATATTAATTGTTATGATATCATATATGGTTCACTTATGACTTTATATTACCCGTTCTTTTGTAAATTCCGTGTTAAAGTGCGTTTTGGGTAAAATCGTTTCATTTGTCGCCCATGTTTTGACTTGTAATTATTAATATGATTAATTAGATCATGATTACTTACATCCAGAATGTAAAACATGATTTATATATAATATATATTCAGAATATACATATATATAATAGATCGATAAATGGAAAGAAATACACCATTCATGGAGACGGTAGGCCGTACATACGCATGAACGTTGTTTTCCTTTCCTCATTGAATTGAATGGAATTAATTGGACGACATACATATATATATACATAAATCTAGTATCATTATTATGTCATATATTTCATGATTACTTATTTTATATACTTTATAATCATTTATGAATGGTTAATCATTGAGAATGAATCTCATCACGTCGTGGAGACAGTATTCCGTACGTACGCACGAGCGATGATATTGTTCCCATGATCGTGGAATTTTATTGGAGTGTATGTATACTATTAGATAATCAATATAACTTTACAATAATCATATATAGTTATTATTTACACCATTATACCCATCCAATTAAGGTGGTGGTGGAAAATAGATTACACCACGGCGTGGAGACGGTATTCCGTAGGTACGCATGTGCGATGATTTTGTTTTCTGTAGGATGGAAAGATGGTGAAATGGGGTTGTTTCATACTTATAATAACATATCATTATATGAGTGATACTGATGTTATTACTTCATAATGAAACAACCTACGAAGAAGAAGTGGAAGAAGAAATAAAGGTGAAAGAATCAGTATCGGAAATTACCTCTTCTTTGAAGAGCCTCTTTGAGACATCCTTTTAGGGCACTAAAATTGGACTTTTAAGAAGACCAAGACCTCTAGGATTTTTCTAGGAAAGTGTAGAAGAACATTGGGTAGGGGTTGGCTGAGCATGAAGGCTCAATGTGGTGTGTGGAAGAGAGGGAGAAGGTGCCCTTTTATAAGGGAGGAGAGGGGCTCCTTTGGAAAAACTAAAAATATTATTATATTATAAGGTCATGTTCGTCTTTAAATAGCTCCAAATTGATTTATTTCGAAGCTAAGGTAGGGATGGGTATACATCCTCTCATCCAATAGAATTTAGACAAGTTTAGGTTCCTATTTTATCTTTATCATTTAGATTTAACCTTAAGTTAAATAATTTTACTTTTACAGTGTCTTTTAGTGTTCTTATACTATAAGGTTAGTAAACTTACTATAAGAAGCCAAAAGAACCCCAAGTTGTTTATTATTAATATTTATAACCTTATCTAAGTCATTTGGCCAAAACTTATATTTTTAGGAATAAAATAACTATTCATAATATAATATTTGTTTTAAGAACTATTTTATGTCAATTTTGAAAATATTTAGTAATTGATTTTTGTAAAACTCATAACAGAATTATTAGTTCTAAAAAAGATAATTAAATCAATAATAACATGTAATATTAACCTAAAAAATTATTTTAATTCATAATAAGTCCCAAATTACATTTATTTGTTTATTTATAACATCAATTATGTCAATATTTTATTAATAAGATAATTACTGCATCATTTTTGTGTCATAAATAAATTAACTTATTTAATGTTTAAAAATTAAAAATAAAAGACCATTATGTAGGAAATCGTTTTAGCTTTCTAATGAATATTCATAGTCGAATTTATCTTATGTATAACCCAATATTAAAAATAATTTAGTTATTAAACTTTGATTTTAACTATTTTAACCCTTCTTTAAATAAATTAATAATAAATGTCCTAATTCAATCCAAGTGGGCCTAAATGGTCATATTGTATTACTAAGGTTGTTTTCAGTCGAATTACACTTATCCAATAGAATTAGTACATGTTTTAGGGTAATAATAATAACATTTTAACCCTTAATTACCCTACTTTCTTTTTACCATGGTAAAAAAAAGTAAAATGTTACTATTCACCAAAAATTAATTTCATCTCATTGAACCACATTTTACATACAAACATCAACCGTGTCTCTCGGATTTTTGAAATTCCACTCACAAAAGTGGTAAAATTACGTTTTATAAAAAATTCATTTTTTTAACTACCACTTAGTGGTTTCGCTATTCATCAAAAAATGAAAGTTTCCAGAAAAATACCAAAAATTAGGCCTAAGCTATATTTGATATTATGATCTCAAAAATGATGTCTATTTTACCAAATTCAAAACATATCAGTTGCATTAATTATTTTAAAAATTAATTTCCATCGTCAAAACAAATTGCGTGTTATTAAGAGATAATAACTATCAAAAGATTGACACTTGTTTATGTCTGGTTTAAATGTGAAATTACATCCAATGAACAACATTGTATTTAATTCTAAAAATATATTCTAAATATACTTTAAAACCCCTCAAATTAATAATTTATCACTATTAGTTATTTTTATTAAAAAGGTTGTTTTTAATTAATATTTAGTAATTTTCACTATTCATCAGAAAATGAAAGTTATCAGAAAGGTACCAAAATTTCACCCTAAGCTAATTTCGATATTCCAAATCCAAAAATAAAGTCCATTTTGAAAAATAAAATTTACAAAATTTTAAAAGTGGTTATTACTATTCATAACGGCTAGTTTTAATAATATTTTAATAGCATATCGTTGTTTAGTAAAACTCTGTATTACGTAATACACACACTATCATGGAAGGTCGCGATTGCGTGTAATGAAAGGCAAGTCAAGGATGCGTGTTGTGAAAGCTCCTTTTGGTGTAGCGTACAACACAAGACATTAATGAAATTAAAATCTCAGGGTGTTACATTCTACCCCCCTTAAAATAAATTTTTCCCTCGAAATTCGTCGGGGTTATAAATGGCTTACTACTCAAAAGTTTCTTTAATAGAAACCCACATCGTAAAAAGGAATACTAAAACCAATCTTTAAAAAAAAAGTATGAAACGTAACGGTTACCCAAATAAACTAATCACTGAGTTTCCACATAGGTGAAAATGTGGATATGGAAGAGAAATCTTACCATCATGTTCTAAAGGGAGAGTGGTAGAGAACATGGCTATGGAAAATCCAGTAATCACAAAGCCTTAAATTTGTGACGATCTATAGTACCATATGATTCATCAAATATAAGAGCACTAGGACAACATTTTTGGTTTTCAAGATCATTTCCCAAAAGTTGAAGAATTTGAATTAGAATAAATACTTACTTTATTTTGGTAAAATCTCACTGTTGTTTGTGAATTAAACAATTTCCACTTCATCACTTAAAGAAATGAAGTTGAATTTGTTGTTAGTGATGTGTTAGTATATCATGTGATAGAATGATGGGTGATTCCATCTCTTTCAAACAAAAGGTTAGTAAAATTTATAAGTCAAGCTTATGGTTAGATTAATCGTATATTGTTTCAAAAATGAACTTATACTTCATATATCATACTGCTTAATAAAATAAAACTAGTTTCTACTAACCAGGGAATTCTTGTAGGCCAGTGGTAGTCAATAAAGGCCAGTCGTACTTCGGTTGTGGGTTCGATTCCCACAGCCTTGTCCGACGCGATGGGCTGTCGCCAATCCTGCAGGTTTCCCTTTTTCAAAAACTATGTTACTATAACATCCCATAAATAATATAGAAAAAACTTATATCCTTAAACAATACTAAATTATGTCCAACATAATCCATTCCAATCTTTAGGCTTATCCATAATACTGCAGTCCACTCTCATAATATAGTGAAAACGATTACTAGAGATTTAATACCATCGTTGATCCCCATATATCATAAGATATGTCTTGTTGGTCACATTCCAAACATTCGAAGGCCTTAATCATGTATTCTCTTGAAAAATGAATACGCATTTAACCTTAGTGAAAACATGAATGCAGTTAAAAGTTAACACTTTCCACATACCAAAATCCTCAAAATTCTATATACTCAAACCATGATATCACATAGTCCTTATATCAATTATGAGCTGATGAATACAATCAAACATCTCATTATCTACTTATTCCTTCATTATGCGCATATCATTTACTTTACAAAAATATGGGAATAACCATCCATGGTTACTGGTACCATTCAACATATACATTCAAATAATTTTAGGAAAAAAATAGTGTAACAATCCTTAGATGATTCTTTATTCCATAGTACCATTAACTATACAACATAACTCTCGATAAACATAAAATCTTTACACTACCTTCTAAAACAACCGACTAAGCTTCAACACTTCTTTCAGCTCATATATCTTTCGTAGTCTCCTCATCATCATCCACATAAATACTACCCATATGACCATTCTTATTCTCTTCATGAGATTTTTCATTAGGGCATTGGTTTGCATAATACCCGTACACTCCACATTTAAAACATCTAATCATTGTTGATCTCGTAGCAATACCATTATCCTTGTCGATGGTGTTAACTGAACCTTTTCCTCCGAACTTTCTGGATTTGTGTCCTTTATTTCCACACCCAAATCATCTTCCAGTTCCTTTGAAACAATCTCCCTGATGCCTCTTCCCACATGATTTACATGAGGGAAATTGAACTTTCTTTCCTCTATGATCATCATGAAACTCCATATTTATCTTATTATATGAGTTGGGGAACTTACCAAAAATGAGAATATTGATCATATTATGAGATTGATGATTAGGAATAATAACGATGTTTGGACTTCCAGATCCCGTTTCATTTGGTTTCTCGTGAAGAAAATCATTCCATTGTCTATCATATCCTCCATTATCGCGAATCTTCTTATTTCCAGCAATTTTCTAATACCCAAAAAGAATAGTGTCAGAGGCAAAAATCATGCTCGGGAAAACAACATAATAAAGGGGGAGTATCCTCAATATCTAACATCATATGTTAAATCCTATGATCGTTACCATAGTTCTAGGACTGTATCCTATACGTATACTTATCCTTAGGGACATCCATAGACATACCTTAGAAATATCTCTAGGGATCTCACTAACATTATCGCATCCTAGTTTCCAAAGTTTGACTAAAAATTTCCACTGATACCAACTGTAGAGACCCAAATCTTGACGTACATGGACATTACATTACTTTTTCGGAATACTTAATATATAACAAAAACAGACACATAAGTACCATAATAGTTTAGTGTCTTTGGAAACTTGGAACGTAATCTTCTAATCATGGTGAAAAATCTTCAACATCTCCCACAAAGATCTTCCCCTTTTTTTCTTACCTAAAACCTTTCTTTATATCCTGGGGAAAAGAAAACATAAAATGGGTGAGCTCAAATGCTCAGTAAGGGTAAGCATGGATAAAATAAAACATGCCATATACATTTGAACTTAAAAACATGAACATAATGTTTAAACATCAAAATATTGAGAAATGACATAAAACATGGAAGTACGCATGGGAATAAAACATGTAATTGTGGAAACCATTAAGCACATAATATGGTTTCCATTGTAGCCAAGGCATTACTGCCAAGACCATCTTAGTGGACAAAGTCCCTTTCTGAATCGAGTTCACTCCTCATTCCGGTCCTATATTACTGAACCGGTTTAACTTTCCATTACATCCATGTCTATCTCATGAGATATAAATCTTTACCCAATGAATTGGAGGGAGATATAGGCCCCACCCATCTTATAATGTAATCATTCTTACGTGTGCCACAAAATAAACATACATCATTCATAAAAAACCAATAAATAAAATGGGTTCCATAAATATCATCCCATCATCACATAATCCATATAAAAGAAATGGATATCATTTCATAATAAGATAAGTGAAACCATGTAAATCATAGAGACATTATACTTGAAACAAACACATATGAAATAATTTCATCTTAGATGAAAAATGGTTTTGATAAAACACTTGAAATGAATTCTTGAAGAAAATATCCCTTTTTCTTCAAAATCATTTTCTTTTCACAAAATGTCATGCAATTTTAAATGAATATTTTTTTGAAAATAGTCATGAAATAATTTGGAGGAAGCTTCATGAAAACAAGGCTTTATAAAACCGTAAAAATCCGTTTGTGCTGTATAAGTTAAAAAATCATTCTTTGTACTTTTGTCGGAAA
Source organism: Viscum album (assembly GCA_963277665.1). Lineage (NCBI taxonomy): Eukaryota > Viridiplantae > Streptophyta > Magnoliopsida > Santalales > Viscaceae > Viscum > Viscum album. The sequence goes on along the minus strand of OY728153.1, from coordinate 562,352,262 downwards.
AGTCAAAAAAAGGTACCTCGTAATGTAAACAAAAGAATGATTCCTTACATACATGTAGTAACAGTAAAAAATGGGTAAAAAGGACATTAAACATACATGAAACCATTTTTAGGAAACATGGTCATGGATGAGAACAATAACTGCAGTAAATACTTACGAATAAACAATCTCGGATAAGAATTATATTGGAATAATTATCCCTTACCTTAGGTCCGATATGCTTCGTACGTATCTGAACCTCCTGTATAATGATTTAAATAATGTTATGGACTTAATGAAGAATCATATTAATTTTTATGATATCATATATTCTTCACTTAGGACTTTATATTACCCGTTCTTTTGTAAATTTCTTGTTAAAGAGCGTTTTGGGTAAAATCGTTTCATTTGTCGTCCGTGATTTGACTTGTAATTATTCATATGATTACTTAGATACTGATTACATACATCCAGAATGTAAAACATTATTTATATATAATATATATTTAGAATATACATATATATAATAGATCGATAAATGGAAAGAAATACATCGTTCATGGAGACGGTAGGTCGTACGTACGCATGAACGTTGTTTTCGTTTCCTCATTGAATTGAATGGAATTAATTGGATGAAATACATATATATATACATAAATACAGTATCATTTTTATGTCATATATTTCATGATTACTTATTATATATACTTTATAATCATTATGAATGGTTAATCATTGAGAATGAATCTCATCGCGTTGTGGAAACGGTATTCCGTACGTACGCACGAGCGATGATATCATTCCCATGATCGTGGAATTTTACTGGGGTGTATGTATACTATAACATAATCAATATCAGTTTATAATAATCATATATAGTCAATATTTACACCATTATACCCATCCATGTAAGGTGGTGGTGGAAAATAGATTACACCACGGCGTGGAGACGATATTCCGTACGTACGATCGTGTGGTGATTTCGTTTTCCGTAGGATGGATAGATGGTGAAATAGGGTTGTTTTTTACTTATAATAACCTATCAGTATATTAGTGATACTGATGTTATTACTTCATAATGAAACAACTTAAGAAGAATAAGTTGAAGAAGAAATATAGGTGAAAGAATCGGTAACGGAAATTACCTCTTCTTTAAAGCGCCTCTTTGAGACCTCCTCTTAGGGCACTAATATTGGTCTTTTAAGAAGACCAGGACCTCTAGAATATTTCTAGGGAAGTGGAGAAGAGAATTGGGATGGGGTTGGCCGAGCATGAAGGCTCAAAGTGGTGTGTGGAAGAGAGGGAGGAGGTTCCCTTTTACAAGGGAGGAGAGGGGCTCCTTTGAAAAAACTAAAAATATTATTTTATTATAAAGTCATGTTCGGTTTTAAAAAGCTCAAAATTGAGTTATTTCGAAGCTAAGGTTGAGATGGGTCTAAATCGTCTCATCCAATAGAATTTAGACAAGTTTATGTTCCTATTTTATCCTTATCATTTAGATTTAACCTTAAGTTAAATAATTTTACTTTTACCGTGTCTTCTTGTGTTCTTATACTATAAGGTCAATAAACATACTATAAGAAGCCAAACAAACCCCAAGTTGATTATTATTAATATATATAACCTTATATAAGTCATTTGGCAGAACCTTAAATTTTTGGGAATAAAATAACTATTAATAATATAATATTTGTTTTAAAAACTATATTATGTCAATTTTGACACTATTTAGTAATAGATTTTTGTGAAAATCATAACAGAATGATTAGTTCGAAAACAGTATATTAAATCAATACTAACATGTCACATTAACATAGAAAATTAGTGTAATTCATAAAAAGTCTCAAATTACATTTATTGTGGTATTTATAACATCAATTATGTCAATATTTCATTAATAAGATAATTACTGCATCATCTTTGTGTCATAAATAAATTAACATATTTAATGTCAAAAAATTACAAATAAAATACCATTATGTAGGAAAGCTTTTTAGATTTCTAATGAATATTTATTGTAGAATTTATCTTATGTATAACCCTATATTAAAAATTATTTAGTTATTAAACTTTGATTTTAACTATTTTAACCCGTCTTTAAATAAATTAATAATAAATGTCATAATTTAATCCAAGTGGGCCTAAATAGCCATATTTTATTCCTAAGGTTGTTTTTGGTAGAATTACATTTATCCAATAGAATTAGGACATGTGTTAGGGTAATAATAATAACATTTTTTCCCTTAATTACCCTATTTACTTTTAACGGTGGTAAAAAAAAGTAAAAAGCTACTATCCACCAAAAATTATTTTCATCACAATGAACAACATTTTAGTTACTAACATCAACCGTGTCTCTCGGATTTTTGAAATTCCACTCACAGAAGCGGTAAAATTATGTTTTATGAAAAATTCAATTTTTTAACTACCACTTAGTGGTTTCACTATTCATCAAAAAATGAAAGTTTCCAGAAAAATACCAAAAATTAGGCCTAAGCTATATTTGATATTATGAACACAAAATTGATTCCTATTTACCAAATTCAAAACATATCAGTTGCATTAATTAATTTAAAAATTAATTCCCGTCGTCAAAACAAATAGCGTGTTCTTAAGAGATAATAACTATCAAAAGATTGACACTTGTTTATGTCTGGTTTAAATGTGAAATTACATCCAATGACCATCATTGTATTAAATTGTAAAAATATATTCTAAAGATACTTTAAAACCACTCAAATTAATAATTTATCACTATTAATTATTTTTAATAAAAAGTTTGTTTGTAATTAAAATTTAGTAATTTTCACTATTCATCAGAAAATGAATGTTATCTGAAAAGTACCAAAATTTCATCCTAAGATAATTTTGATATTACAAATCCAAAAATGAAGTCCATTTTGAAAAATAAAATTTACAAAATTTCAAAAAGTGGTTCTTACTATTCATAATGGCTAGTTTTAATAATATTTTAATAGCATATCGTTGTTTAGTGAAACTCGGTATTGCGTACTACACACGCTATCGAGGAAGGTCATGATTGCGTGTAATGAAAGGCAAGTCAAGGATGCGTGTTGTGCAAGCTCCTTTTGGTGTAGCGTACAACACAAGACATTAATGAAATTAAAATCTCGGGGTGTTACAATGAGTGTCACTATATTCAATGATGTTAGGAAAGTGACCCAAATAATTCTTGAATGAATAGATTTCCTATGTGGATTGGTCTCTAAAATAGGTAAATGGAAATTTTAACTTTTTTCAAATCGTTATATCTCGTTTGAGTTGAATTGTCACTGAGATGGTGATTAAAAATAATTTTAAATCCATATGGTGAGAAAATATTCAATAGAGTTTTTACATCTTGTCGTCAGGATGAGAGAGGTTATGCAGTTTGATGCCTTCCGGATAAGATAATTTCGGTATAGTGTAACATGATGTTGTCATAACATTCTGTTTTAGTTTATCTTCATGCGGCTTGGATGATTTTTTTATATTTTAACATCATGTGTTTTGGACATGTTCCATATAGTTTAATATCTTATGGTTAAAAAATATCTATCGAGTTTTACATCATGTGACATGAATATTCTACTGTCATGTGGTCAAGACATATTTATGTAGTTTAATGTCACATGAACATGATGTGTTCTGTAAAATTTATCGTCGTGTGGTTAGGATGTTCTTTCCTCATATTTTGATAAAATCATCTAATTTTTTTCTAATAAATCATAGATTTCTCGTGATACAGTGACAATATTACACAGGAATCTTTAACAGTATCCTTATTCATGATATCTGACCACATATGATATGGGAATGAATCACGAATAACAGAATGTATTCTCAATTTTATGGTGACCCTCAGTTCCCTAATAAGGGAGGTTACAATCCTATAATCTGCAATTATTCACCTATATATTAGGGATAAATTAATGTGTTAAACAATTTTTCCCATTTGGGATCTCATAATTGGATGTGGGAATGGGTCTGGACATTTTTGGGAGGTTGTTACCAACTATAAATTTCCATATCTCTATTTCAGCATCCTTTTCACCGCAGATATATTCTTTTACTTAGTCAAACCACATAAGATTCTCATCTGGGACACTTAATGACTATATTTAAGTGCTTATGGTTTTTTATAGGGAACTATATATGGTTTATGTCGGTATTCTGGGCAGATATCTATATGAAGGATTCTATTTTTAACCACATATATTTATGAAGGTGTCTGTGGAGGGGGGATATCTTTTTCTATAAAAGATATTAATATATAGATTTTAACCACTGCATAAGTCAGTATTGGAGTCTATATGATCCATCTATACACTACCATGAGGATGACTATTATGGTAATGATTTCATTAATCTTTTTTAGAAGAGTCGATGGACCCTTGGCGTGTTGAGAATGTGTCTCGAATTGCCTGAAATACACATAGCATTGAGAATTAAAGGGGTATATCCACATTCAACGTCAATTTTGGAGAATATTTTTTCCTTCATTTTATTTTTGAGAAAGGATATAGGACTACTATAAGACGAGTACTGGAATATATTGATAACTATCTAGTATTTAGAGAATAATACCCCATTGCAATGAAATTATTGGAGTATGTTAGTGACCTTCTCTTATAGGGATTTGAGCATGAAAAAGATCATGTTCCTCACTTATATGGTGGGACCTGGTCATAATGGGTACATGAGCTCTATCATGGGACTTTTTAATTTTCTTATGGTATTACTTAAAAGGATAATGAGAATTTCCCAAGGCATGAACCACTCTCACTTGTTGAGCCCCAATTGGAAAGGGAATATTAGCCTGGTATGAATATATCATTCCCCATGAGAATATACCAATGGAAAATTGTAATGGGATAAGGGACATGATCCTATTTTAATCTATTGGAATATTTTTAGTAGATTTTTTACAGGATTATGATAATTTACTGATGCATTATTCATGTCCACTTTGTGATCCTCTATCCCAATGGGGATATGAACATGGTATTGAGCCATTAAATTATTCCACTAGTCTTTTCTTGGAAAAAATATGATCCTTTCCTGCGGTACATGACACTCTCACTTGGTGAGACATTACTATAATATGGATATGTTCATGATCATGGGATGTTGTAAAATTCCACCAGTCTGTTTTGATAGAAATGTGTGCTTTTACTTAGGGATGTACCGCTCTCACTTGTTGAGCCCCTGGTGGAGTGCTGATATTATCCCGATCCTATGTTTCATCCATTACCATTATATATTGATAATACTTATATATGGTAGAATGGAAATACATTTTATTCAGAGTAACTACTTTTAATACTAATTAGATTGTTTTTATACTCTGGATCTTAGGATATCAGTATACGCCATTCCATGAATCTTCACTAAAATGTTTCAACATATCATGTTTTTTGTCATAACAAAGGACATTAACTTTGATAGGGTTTGTATAGACATAAATTTATATACTCTCTTCATTGGTAGGATACGTCTACCGATGTATTTGATTGATGTGGTAATATATTCCCACTTCTTTCCTCTTTGTACCATTGGAATATGGTGATGGTCTTTTTTCATGGGGTTTGTTTTTATACATTCCCCATGCCTACTACCCAGATATGTTAGCAGAATTTTTTTGAACTACAAGGGATATGAGAATTGCCCCTATGGACTATAAATTTATTAATTAAACTAGGTTTCTATGATTCGAACAGCTATGTGTTTGTGGATATGACATTTTAAATAGGACCCTTATCAGGAGACTAAGGGTTATTGGTGATTTTTTAATATTTGTAGGGATCGAGATTGTAATACATTATTGGTACTTCTAAAAAAAATATACATGATGTTGAAAATTTCTCCCAGAGATTTGGATGCCACATATTTCTTTATCTTGTGACTGGGACATGTTCCATGTAGTTTATCTTCGCATTAATAGGATGTGGTCATGCAGTTTATCCTCATCTCACTAGGGAATCAACACTACAATTTAACATCTTCTATTTAATAGATGGGAAACCATGTAGTTTAGTTCATGTAACAGGGACACTAGTCATGTAGTTTACCATCTTATGGTAAAGAAATGGATGAGAACCCCATCATGAGGGTGACTCTTCTGACAGAGCATTACTGATTATTATTCATATTGCATGAGTTTTTGGGTCTTTTTCCAATATCAAATCATCATATTCTTATCTCTCCAACCATTATTTAAAGAAAAATAATCTCTCTCTCATGCTCCCAAGATGTTTGTAATATAGGGAATTTTTTTAACAGCCAATCATCCTTTCCTAATTCGTCTTATTTGTTAGTGTGAGTTCTATAAAAACATTTTTCATGGAATAGCCAAACTACAATGGGACATGTTGTTTTTGAATGAAAATAATTTTTTCAAATAATTTTTGAAATATGGTCTCATATCTATAGAAGGTATGTGTATCATGCTCTACTAAAAAAATTTATCGTGTTTTCAAGAGTTCTTAGATGACAGCAGCATTGATTTAGTTGTTGGTGGTTAAGAAAACCCCATGTCCATCTACACCTAAATAGAGTTTTATAGGAAAATAAATCTTCTATTTTTTTCCAATATTTTGATGGTTTTTGGAATGGTTTTCATACCCTAACATTCTTACCTCAATCATCTTTCTCATAGTTGGGAGCCCTATCAAACCATTTTCCATGGAATAAATAATGTACTTGGGTACATGTCTTGATTCGATAAATGTACTCTTCATTGATGATATTCATGAGTTGAATGAGAATTCTAATTCTCCCAACGGAAATCTACATGTCCATTAGCATGTGAACACGACAGAGATTGGATTCTGGGGTGCATAGTTTTGGTCTTTATTTGTTCGAGGGAATGTGTTGAAGCTTTGGGGGACATGGAAGATGTAGGTGCTACCCACTAATTAAAATACACCAAATCTCATGGAGGCTTTTTGGAAATGGTTTTAGTCAAATGATTTATAGAATAATATTAATGGGGATTTGGAAAATATGTAAATTTCCCTAGACATATTTAATGGTGATATGAAGAACAATATATAGATTGACCTGATGATGGGATGAAAAATATGATAATTCCCCAACCCCTATGGGATGTGACACTTAATAAATGGATAACCTCTAATGGATGGTACCACTAAATAAATTTAAGGTAGATATCCCATGATCATTCCCAAAATTATTTCAAGGATATCCATATTCTCTTGTTGTATTTGAGAGATATATTATCCTACAGAAATTACCTTCTCATCCTCAAGGCTCGGGCTGGTATGAGCCATGACACACCCTTTCCTCTATCGATGGTTGGGTGAGTGGATAATGATGAGAAACTCAATGAGGACCCCAAATACTAGTTACACTATTTATAATGTCCATATGGTCCATTATCCTCTAAAATTATATCATATTTGGTAACACCATCTGTAGATTCTTAAAAGATACCATTGAGTTAGTATTTTCTTATGACAACGTCAGAATGTAGATCAATATATTTTGCTCAAATGACTAAATAATTCACTTATTGCACTCTTTAAGAGTTATATCAGCAAGATATAATGAGAAACTATCATATAAGATTAATTTTATATGAATAGAGACATAAGTGTACTGGTACAACTTCTCAATGGAGTATCTTGATTGGTGTTTCAGTTATTGATACGTTGTTTGGGAGGTCTGTGCCCACTGTACCATTTGAGGGGATGGTTACCATAGTGTAGTTTTAGGGGTTGATGTGCATGGTTCCATTTGAGGGTTTATTACATAATATATATGATATGATGGTAAATTATGATAATGTTTTCCTGATACCAATGGGATGGGGTTCTCCTTTTGACTCCACATATACCAAGGCTAGATGTGATGATTCAAGGACCTATTATCCATTGATGATTTGAGATTGATTCTGGGGAACTATTATACTACACTTTTGGGAATTATTTTGATTGGTATTAGTATTGATATAATAATAATTTGAAGCTATATTATTTGGATACCCCTTTTAGTGACCCTGCTGGATTCCACAACATGGAATATTGGTGTAGGCCCAACTTCCTCTATATCCCCTTGTGGAATCATGCACACATGTTGATGAAGATAACTAGTATAGTTTAGAGTCCTCCTAGGAATCTCATGATTGTTTAACTCAAAAATGATATTCTCTTCAACTACCTACCTCAAATATGGAAGGTGTGTTTTCTATGATCTTAGTATAATCACCCAAAGTGGTTGAATGTGCCAATGATGGCCACATCATCTTGCGAAGTTTTTTGTACGAGAGACAACCCTTTAGGATCCATAAAATAAAGGATTTCATGAGATGATTCTATATTTTGGATGGTTCCATGGATATGGTAGTCCATAAACATGATTTACCCCATTTGGAACTACAGGTTGTGTTCTGGTGATAGCATACGGCGAGGCCTCGGGAACAAAGGATCCCGTCCAACGATCTTGGAATCGATTGTCACATTTAATATTTCCATATAAATTATAATGAAGATGTGAATTAAAGAAGATGAAATGATAAAACTTATTAGTGAAACATGATATATAATATTACATTTTTTATTAATGACTTTAAAAAATAAAATATAATTTTCTAGACCCTTCATTTTATTCATGGTTTAGTGAAGCAAAAAAAACGTTATGGTTTTTTCTTTTTTTAAAAAAATAATGAAAAAATTATCCTAACAGGAGTTGGAAATTCATTCCCTTTAAACATTTGAATGGTATGATAGCATTAATATATTCACATAAGGTTTTATGTTTTGGTTTATCAGAAATTACTTGTATGGGTTTCCCCAATAGTTGATTTTTGGGGGTTCAATGCCTTTCTCAAAAACTCAAATTAGGTTTTTCCTTTTTTAGACATCTCCAGAAACTACAAATTTTTTACACATTAAAAATCATGAATGGAACATAATTCAAACGATGAGTGTTTATTTGAGTTTTCATACCAAACAACACTTAAGAACTCACATTTGACAAGGGGATGAGAGGCCAAGATCATCACACCCTTTTGGGGTGAATTATTTCATACTCCAAGGCTCTGCTATAAATTTATTATATGTTCAAAAAATACATCCAGAACCCAATACAAGATTGGGTAACCCTATTTAAATAACCTGATTATGACCATGTAATGATATTAACAACTGTACACATATCATGAGTTCTCCATCATTCTATTATATATTTATGATTATTTAGTTTGTAACCATGTTCATGAAGTACAATGTTTATTACCATCCAAAGAGCTGATTGGTTTCTTGAAGATGGGATTGAACATATATGTGGCATCATATATATCTTCTTGTAAATGGAATCAAAAACCTTGTTTTTTATTTGTCATTATTTAATGTTTTTTTACTAGAAGAATCCAAGAGGATTAAAATTATGTGGTACAGACATTATTATAGGGAATATGCATTGAAGTGGAATCCTATATATCCCATTAATATCAGAATCATAGTATACATAGTTGTTATTATGTATTTATGAATCATGGGAGAAACAAAAATAGAGGCCATGGGTGGGAATTTTTCATATAAGTCATCATTGGATTTCCTCATCCAATGTATGACCCTTTTAGAGAAGATTAGATATAATCAATCTTACAACCCAATGGTGGGCCCATACTGGGTATATTATCATCATGGTATTGGTAGAATCATCTCCAGCCTCTAAGACCACTTGATCCCAACCCATTGTAATAAAAAAGAGATAATGGAATATATGAAATGTTTAATGAGAGAATATTTTATCAGGGATTACACTTTAAGGATTACATTTGGGAGGTGAGATTACTAGTCTCATAGAATATATGGAATGGGACTTTATCCATATGAATGCATCATACGTATCATTTTTATAAAAATAATTAGTGTCTTAATATTTTTGTTCATCCCAAACTACTGATGGGTTTCAGGTATTTGAGAGAATGGTCAGTTCTTGCACTTAAAATGATGCTCATGTATTATGCCACTTTTCATACATTGATGTATGATGATGGATGGATGACATAATGTGAAATTTTTTCCCATTCGTCATGAATAATTGGGATATGAAGATACATACACCAAAGTTGACACCTATTTGAAATTGGGCCTCAGGGAGGCTAGCTACATATCTTAATTATTATAGGAATCAATGTTCATGTACAATAGTTTACCCCCTAACCCAGAGATGGGTTGGGGTGAGTTATCACACTTGGAGACATTGTGGTAACTTCGGGGTTTTCGATCTGCTGAATGGATAACATTTGGATTGATTCCATTTGTTATAATGATTCCCTATCTTTTAACAAATAAATATATATAGAAACCATGAACAGTATGTACGAGATCATGACACCAATATGGCCCCATTAGTGTATAACCTGATCCCATGGAAGAAAATTCCCTATTAAAGTGGAAGTATGACTGAAGGTTCATGACAAAAGGTAAACATGGAATGTTCCTATTGGATGGGGGTGGCATGTCATAGGGGGTCATTCTAACATATCATGGTCATGTACTACACATGTCTTGATTTTTCATGTCACATGTATGGGGTGAAAATTTCACATTGAATGCACATCCAATTCTATCTTTCTAGAATGTCCATGACGTGTCAGATGATCATAGTAGTTGTGTATATGGTCCATTATATAATTAATGTTGACATGCCAAGATTCATTCACATGATCCAATGAATTTTTTCAGATATATTTGTATGATCCAAGCGGAAATGTTTTATATTTGGAACATATTCAAATGAAAATATTTCTACATGTGGTTTCTTAATAATCCTGAATTTCCCTTGGGTTGTTGCATAACCATAGCGACTTGATAATCGAAAATTTAATGAAAATGTTGACAAGTTAATATGTTTTACTGAGATCATCTTGGATTTTTCATAGGAAATCACATGTCAATTCTCATATGACAATAAGCTATCGTGAGATCAACTCGAAATATCCATGGCCTATCTTGCGATCAATGTAACACATATTATGATACTTAGAAAATAATGAGACTACTAAAGAATCATGTGATTATGTGACCATAAACATATAATGTAGAATGGCCATGTGAACATATTTATGATATTTTTTCTACCCAATTATTTAATATTCATGTAAAAATTTTTTATGCATCCAGGATTCATGGAATAAATTTACATGAAAGAGGATTATATAGATATTGGGTTTACTTCCGAGATGCACCATCTATTTCTTTCATAGAAATGTAAGGGACTTTCCATATGTTATTATTTAAATCATTTATATAAACATATTTAGGGGAACATTTTATGATGGCCCTGCATGAATTCTCCTTGTTCATGTGTCTCACGTAACCTCAATGATGTCATGTAATGGGTTCAATGGTCAAGCATGAGGGTTTTACATAAAATCCTATATATGCATGGTTAAGGTTACATACAATATGGTGAAGAGGGGTTTATGGATTTGGGTACGTATGTCCTCAATAATGGATTTTCATGCAAAAGTTGTAGGCATATGAACACCAAAATATGATTCATTCGATCAATAAAGTGTGATCATGGAATTCATTCATGTTAGGACCAAAGGAAACCAAACTATTTGTCCAATTTCATCACATATATAGGGTATTAAAATGTGTTATTTTGTAATGAAAATGATCTATAGGTATGTTTTATGATAAGGTACTCAATTCAGGGATGCTTGCAATAAGTACAACATAGAGGGATCATGAAATCATGAGATTGAGTGTTGGAATGTCTGCTAGTGTGTTCATGAAGAAACCAATATGAGTTCTATAAGAGTCTGAGGGCCCTTATTATTTCACTGAAGGATGTTATGTTACTCATTCGATGATGTTATCTAAAGGGTGTTTTAGCATGATATATTGAGAATTAGTGACGGGGGTTCAGGGATTATTGGAGATTCTATTTCATGGGGGATGAGGGAGGTGGGTTAACATTATTATATTCTAGAATGAGAACACGTGATCTTATGATCATGCGATGATTTCTTGGAGTGGTGTTCCCATGGTGGGTTCTCATGATGAGATCCCCATAATTACGAAGAGGGGATCTTCGAAGGAATATGAGATCATCCTATGATTAAACACTTCTCTCTCTCCCCCTCATAAATTGGGTATTTAAAGGGATAAGGGGTTTTATAGGATGAGGGAGGTCGAGGGTAATACCAATTTTCATATGAAAGATGCCACATGTGCTAGCCTAATGTGGTAGATGTTTTAGATGAATATAATCATGCGATCATGATATAGTTTCTCTTGATGGGGTGTCATACATTCACAATTACTACATGTAATCATTAGAGACGATGAACATGAGAACTATTATTAATATGTTCTTTTTCAATCATGTAGGGAGCTGAAATTGTATAGAATTATTGTCTTATCATGACCAAATTTGATGAGTCACATGATCCCTTCTCACAGATGATGATATGTTCATTTTATGAAATGATATGATATTTCATGGAAAGCCTCAGTTCTATCTACCTTGTCTCTCTAGGTTATCATGCTTGATTTATAGTTATTCATAAGATGGAATATCATTAGCCCTCATGTGATATATTGTGTACGGATCAATCGATGGAGATGGCTAGACCTGGGTGTTTATGAGTGACCATGTGAGCGACATCAGGATTATGTGTTGTGTAAAACTAGTGGAGTGGGAGTATGGAAGATGATATGGAATTTGGGAGGTAAAAGAGGATGTGTGGGATCAGATTTTTTTGAATGATATTTGAAAATGATCAGGGGTTTCAAATGGAACCATGAGGGATTTCAATAGATGAAAGAGATCACATAGATCAAACAATGTGAATTATATCCGACATTTTAATCGTATGTGAACATCACCCATGACTTCTTTAAACCACATTGAAACATATAATGGGATCCGATTTGATTTATAAGAACATAAATATCATCTAGTCTCCAGATTCTAGTACTGGGGTCCACTCCCAAACTCCATTAGCATAGCCCTACGTCTTCTTGTAATGTCATGACCCGGCTCACCCCTGAACTGGTGGCTAGATTGGTCTCCACATGACCTCGAGAACGTCTCCCCATACACCATAGGTTGCTGACTATCAGTGATGGTCTAAACATAATATGCGGGGAGACTATACCCTCTTATCATATTTTCACATCACTATAATAGAGTAAATAACAAACAATGTAAATAAATAGTGGAAGCAGTCTAATAAATGATAATACAGTGGAAAGCATATGTTATTAATCCTTTAAAAACAAATGAAGAGAACCAATTATACAAAAGATGCATGAATTACTTGCTAATGATACACAAATATAAAATAGAGAACAAAAAAATGTTTTACATTACAATACAAAAATAAATAAACAATGACTCAAGGCCCTGAGGGCAGTCTCCGTGAGCATCTCGAGCTTCTGATCGGTCCTCTACTCATATCTCCCAAGTAAATTCAATAGCACAATCCTGCAACCAAATAGATTCTACTCGGGTACCCCAGTGCAATGGCGGCCCGAGTAGTGTGTGAGATATAAATCATAGTATTCCAAGACCACTTGTGTCTACCCCAAATCCAGAAATTTAATAAATAATTTAATACACATGATGTCATGCATAAATAAAGTTATAAGTACAATGTAACTACATAACCAATTACCTACTTCAGCCCTCAGTTGGAGTCTGAACCTGCATTATTCATTTGTCATTCATACTCAACCATCATTACATAATCATTTTTCATTTATAAATTATTAAATTATTATAAAATTATGAATGTCTTGAGATTCGGCATACTACCGACATCCCCCATATAAGACACTCACCATAGATGTCTCTAAAGGCTATCTAAGTAATAAAATTAAAGAATGAATCCAAGCTTGTGCTTTGTCTTGGATAATGCATCACAAGATATTCAATTTAATCTTTCATATACTATGTCTGATCCTGTCCACTAAAATAGTTATTCAATCCTCACTCCATCCACTAACAGTGATTTACCCAATTCATTAATAAGTCAAAACCCTTTCACATAATCAATTTACAAATCATTATGTTACAATAGTTTTCATTAACCATTAATTTATTTTATGAACGACCAATTGGACTCATAGTTCAATGTCAACTAATGGGTGTATAACATCATATCTAGCACCCTTGTGAGTATTTGGAGTGTCAGTACATGTATCACAACCCATGGGTATTTGGAGAATCAGTCCCTGACCCAGAAAAGAATATTTTATTTCATGATGGGTGTAGAACGCCATGTCTAGCACCCCGTGAGTATTTGTAGCTTCAATCCTTGTCTCACAACCCATTTATCAATCATAAATATATACTTATCATTGATGTAGAACACCATGTCTATCACCTCGTGAGTATTTGGAGCTTCATTCCCTATCTCACAACCAACTTATCAATCATACATGTATATTTATCATTGTTTTAAAACACCATGTATAACACCGCAACACCATCCATTAATTAATTAATAATATAATTAATATAGAATGTTAATTATCTCAACAACTAATTTACAAAATAAATCACCCGTCAAAAGTAAACCATTAATTAACCATTCAACATCTCAATAGTATGTAATTTATTAACATATAATTATTCTTAGCAATCCAAATAAATAATTAACTCAACAATTAATTATCCAAATTCTTTAACAACTCTGTACCCGTCCACTCAAACAGTGACTCATCTAGGACTTTAACAATTTACATGCATGTCATAAATAATCACCCAACATTCTGAAAAAAGCCTATATATTTAGCAATCGTTTCTTGAATAATCTCATCAAATAAAAAAACTCCATCCATGAAAAATTAATGCATGGAAATATAACATGCATTAAAAATAACCCTTGCCCAACAACCGTACCAAACAATCAATTCACAATTTTAATTTAATGCATGAAAATTAAATTCCCATGTGCTATTAAACATTTGGAACAGAGAACAAGGTCATATTTCAACCAAGACCCATATTTTCAACATGAAAACACCCCACATATTCCAACACTCATGCCGAAACAACCCTTTCACTAAAAACACTTTTTTATTTAAATCCATTTCCAATTTAAATTCCAA
Organism: Viscum album; assembly: GCA_963277665.1. NCBI lineage: Eukaryota > Viridiplantae > Streptophyta > Magnoliopsida > Santalales > Viscaceae > Viscum > Viscum album. The sequence goes on along the minus strand of OY728153.1, from coordinate 562,337,185 downwards.
TCCATTTCAATTCCAAACCATTTCAATAAAACTCAATTTTTATTGCATACAATTTCTATGGAAAACATATTTTCCATCAACTGTTTAGAAATTCCAGAAAATCCATAATTTGAAATCATCAATTTAAATTCATGAAACTAAACCCCCTTTGCACAACTTTTCACCAAGATCACAAAATTTCACGAAAGCCATAAATCATTACTAAAGATGTTGTTTCAATTGTTTTCACAATAAATAAACCAATTTTAATCTAAGATAATCAATTCTAGCAAGAGGAGTCAAGAGAAAAGCCTCCTACCTTTAGGGTTTCGGAAAAATCGACCCACAAGATATCGCATCCCAAATCCATCGAACGCACCACCAAAACCTCTCTATATCTCCTTCCCTAACATCCACAAGACTTAAAATGAACACCCAAGGTATCCAAAACCATATATCTACATGAAACAGATTTAGACTAGAAATCCAAGAAAGAGAGAAGATTAGATCTAGAGGAATCGAAAGGGAATCCATTAGAAGAGACTTACTCTAGAGAAACCCCCTTCAAACCGCCTTGAAACCCCATTGAATCGCTTACAAAATGAGTGGGAGAGCACCTACAACCCCTGATAACCACAAATCCTGAGTGAGACTTGAGTGGGGGAGGATTTGGAGTCCTTTAAATCAAGCCTGAGGGAGCCCATATTTTAACCCCACTTTTTATGTGCCAACATGGTTAGCTCGTATGGTTTGGAAAACCGTGAGCTAACCGTGCACATCGAACTATCTTCAGAGAAGGGGTCTGCATGGTTTCCTCACACAGTTTGGAAAACCGTATGCAGGCCATGAGAAGACTAATGTTTCCCCCTACACAGTTTCCTGGAGAACCCGCACTGTTTCCTCTAACCGTGCTCAAACCGCACTTCCTAGGAAAAGCCTCCAAAACTATTCAAAACCATTCCAAACTCTCCCAACATCTTCCCAACTAATCCCATGAAATTAAACACATAAAAATGCATAAATAGGTTTCATAACTCAAACCGGGGGTACCAAATTCAATCCACAATTGGTATTTCCATCCTCAGAAAGAAGAAAAACCTCACCCAACTGGAATAGTTCTAACCACCAATCCTCCACTTCCTTTTCGTGTTCCCAAGACTCTTCATGAATCTGACAGTGCTACCACACAAGACTTTCTCTTTCCTACCCACAATCCATACCAAAATATGATTCAACAAAACATCTGACTCTAGGACCATGTGATCTCATCTGATCACATGGTCAAGAACATGGTGATATTTTATTGACTGAGATACATGGAAAACATTATGCAATGAACTAAACCGTGGTGGTAACTCCAACCGATATGCCTCCACTGCCAAATCACTGTCATGACTAGTGTAATTATGCAAGTCCAAAAATGACATCTTCAGGTGTTCCAACACTTGGAATAGAATTCTAGATCTTGGATAAAAATATACAATCACGTTGATAAACCGAAAAGTAGAAAGTTGAAAACATTTGTATTTTAACCTGGTTCAAAAACACAGAATTTTACTTTATAACCACCTTAAAAACTTCTAGTCCCCGAGAAGCCATCAGGATCTAGTACTAAAATAACTGACCTACAAAGGTCATTTAATCTTGTTAGAATTGATGTGTTGTGTTCCCAATGCCAAACGAACCATTAAATATTCAAAATCCTAATAGTTAAGACCTTAAAACCAGAGCCAATGCTTAGTTTATATCTTAAGCATAGAAACAGATCTTATATATTAGGTCACTAGAAGGACCTTGACATCAAAAATTCTTGAACCATGTTCTATTAATAGAACAGGTTTCACATGCTTCCCTCGAAAGACGTCGTATACCCAAAACCCACATTCACCCTTTATCTGACGACGTGCCTTTAAAACTATCAAAAACCATCTTCATATAAATCGAAATCCATACCTAACATCTGGTGAAATTTCCAAGTCATTCCATCATAAGAATATTTTAAAAACAACTATTCCTCTACACGAATAATGGAGTATCCCAAAGAAACCACACGTCCCACATACTACCCAGACAACAACCACTCATTAAGAGAAAAAACATTTAAAATGTAACGCGGCGTATGACCAACGCTATCTTGGTGTCTCCATGACGAAGTCAAGATAGGGGACATGATCTTCGTATTCAGAAGAGAGTACTGAGAAAAAAACCATGGTCATTAAGAAGATCTGTCAAACTATTACCGGACAACTTTGTTCTAAATGCTCGACATCACCTTCTGACATGTTTATCAAAAACGATGCAACGATACCAACATTTGGATTTTCCATGACGTCGCAAGAAAAAATATTCTGCTAACCAGCGCGTGTTTTTAGAAAACATTAAAACATGCTTGTGTCATTCCACGAACAATGATAACCATGTGAAACATTGATCATAAAGGTCATAACATAAACCTATCGGTGTGCCAAAACAGCTGAATCCCAATAATTCTTCCAGAGAAGCGGGAAAAACATTATTTAATAGCCTCGAACATTCTATTGTTATTACCTACCATGGGTTAGCCCCTTAGGATCATTAATGTCGACGCTCTCTCTTGGTCACACAAAACCAAAAAAAACATGTTTCAAAAGCCCCTTTTTCATATTATCAATTTTAATTAATTCATTTCAACCATTCATTATTTTAATGAATTTCAACTAACACACAAGTACTTTTTTACAACAAGCCAATTGTTTTTCAAAAGAATTCCCTTCGAAAATATATTCATGTTATAAAAAAACATCCTCCTTAAGAATTTAACATTCATTGTTATTCAAATATATATAGGAAATTTAGCATATAAATTCCTTTTTCCGAAAAGGAGACATCCAAATGTCCCATTTATTTATTCCGAGTTCTTCATATGCAACCCCCAAATGGTCCATTACAATCACAACATAGCTGTTTTACATTCATAACAATTTTCAAAAAATTCTATGGTTATATGGTTTAGTCACGTGGGTGTTTATCTTTCAATCGATAAGGCGCCCATACACCTTATTTCTAGAATTTGGCTCCCATTTATAACAATCAACATTCATTTAACATTATAACTTTAGCAACCCTTCAATATATCAAACATATCTATAATGTTAGCATAAGTATTAACACAATAGCATGTTATAAAAAAAGCATGGAACAACAACAAAACATTCTATTTATAGAGGCAGTATGGAATATAATCACTCAAACTTGTTAAATCTATCATTGAAGCATGATATCTAGAGTGTCATTCTAAATCAGATCAAAACATGGAATTTCACACCAGGAACACAATCCAAATTAGTAGTCATCCTACTAATGCAACTACATGGAATGTTATATGCATGGCATTTGAATATCAAAGTGACTAAGATGATGCATGTATGCACCTTCTTTGCTATATCAAGCCAAGATAATTATTTTTCAAAACTCTCAAAATCAATGAATAGTAGAAAATACCCATGTCAATCAAGGAGAAATAATATCAATTTTAACCTCTAATAGTAAAAACATCAATTCCCATCTCTGGAAACTTAGTCATTTCCCGTACATAGGGTGATCAGTCCCAAGCATGACTATTAACCCATGTGGTGACACATTTCTAGTCTCTTGGCTAACAACCCCAAAACAGTAAGACAAAGGAAATGAAAGGAAACAACTCTCTAATACCACTTTGAAACGTCCCAACCCGGCTCACCCCTGAACCGAGGGTTGGACCAATCACCACATGACCTCAAGTGCGTCTCCTTGTGCTCGAGAGGATTCTGACATGCAGCGAGGGTCTAAGGATAGTTAATGGGGGGAATATAACCACTTATAAGAGTTTACAAGATGTATATCAGAGTAAATAAAAAATGGAAATGAATAGGAGAAGAAATCTAATAAATAATAAAGTAGCAAAAATAAGATTTTATAAATATTAAAAAAATGAATAGTGCCAATTATACAACAGATGCATGAATGAAATGCTTATGATACAAAAACATAAAATAGAGAACAAAACAACATGATTTAAATTCCCATAAAGAAATAAAAAAACAATGACTCAAGGCCCTGAGGGCAGCCTCCTCGAGCCTCCCAAGCTTTTGCTTGGTCCTCTGCTCCTATCTCCCAAATCAATGCAATAACACAATCATGCAACCAAATTGAATCTACTCACATACACTGGTTCAATTGTGGCATGAGTAGGGTGTGAGATATAAATCGCAGTAGGTTGGGACAACCAGTGTCTACCCCAAATCTAGACATTTAATAAATAATTTAAAACACCTGATGTCATGAATAAATAATGTTATCAGTAAAATGTAACTATATACCCATGTACCTGATTCTTCCCTCAGCTGGTGTCTGAACCTGTAATATTCATTTTTCATGCATACTCAACAATCATTAAATAATAAAATTTTTTTATAAATTATTCAAATCTTATTAAATTATAAAAGACTTAAGATTCATCCTATGCCCAACAACCCCCATATATGTCACTCACCATAGATGTTTCTAAAGACCATCTATGTAATCAATGTAAATACCAAATCCATGATTTTTCATTGTCTTCGATAATGCATCATAAGATATTCAATTTAATCTTTCATAAAATATGTCTAAACCCCTCCACTAAAACAGTGATTTTCTCCTGGGTCCATTCACTAAAAATGATCAACCCAATTCATTAATAACTCTGAACCCTTTCTCATAATCAATTCAAAAATGATTATGTAACAACAGTTTTCATTAACCATTAATTAATTTTATGAACACCCAATTAGACTCATACTCCAATTTCAACTAATGGGTGTAGAACATCATGTCTATCACCCTCGTGACTATTTGGAGCATCATTCCTTGTCTCACAACCCATGGGTATTTTGCGTATCAGTCCCTTTCCCACAAATGAATATTTTCTTGCAAGATGGTTGTAGAACGCCATGTGTCCCACACCATGAGTATTTGGAGCTTCAGTCCTTGTCCCAAAACCCGTTTATGAATCATCCATATATGTATTTATCATTGCAGTAGAACACCATGTCTAGAACACAGTGAGTATTTGGAGCATTAGTACCTGTCTCACAACCCATTTATCAATCATACATATATATTTATCATTGGTGTATAACACCTTGTCTAACACCCCAAAACCGTCAATTAATTAATTCATAAATTAAATAATCCAACCTGTTAATTAATTCAACAAATATTAAACAACATAAATCACCCGTAAAATGTAAACCATTAATTAACCATTCATCATCTCAATAGTATGTAATTAATTATCAATTAATGATTCTTACCCAGCCAAATACATAATTAACTCAACATTTATTTATAAATTTTTTTAACAAGTATGATCTGGTCCACACCAACAGTTACTCTTCTAGGACATTAACAATTTTCATGCACGTCATAAATAATCAAAAAACACGGTGAAAAAATCCGATATATTTAGAAACTATCTAAAACATCATCTCATAAAATAAAACAACTCCATCTAAGAAAAATCAATGGATGAAAATCTAACATGCATAAAAAAAAGTACCCTTGGCCAACATTCGTAACAAATAGTCAATTCAAAATCGTAATGTAATGCATGAAAATTAAATTACCATATGCCATTCTAGCATAGGAACTGATCACATGGTCATATTTCAACCATGCCCCATATTTGAAACATGAACACACACCACATATTCCCAACATTCGTGAAAAAACAACCCTTTCAATAAAAACACCTTTGTATTGAATCCCATTTCCATCAAAACCATTTAAATTCCTAACCACTTCAATTCCAAACCATTTCAATAAAAATCCATATTTTGTAAACCATTTATATTAAAAACATATTTTCCATAAAATTTTTAGAAATTTCACAAAATCCATAATTTAAAATAATCATTTTAAATTCATGAAACTAAACCCCCTTTGAAAAACTATTCACCAAGATCACGTAATTTCACAGAATCCATAAATCATCACTAAAGAATATTTTACAATTCTTTTCTAAACCAATAAACCAATTTGAATATATGCTAATCAATTCTAGAAATAAGAGTCGAGTGAGAAGCCTCTTACCTTTAGGGTTCTGGCGAAATCGACCCACAAGCAATCACACATCATATCTAGCAAAGGAACCACCAAACCCTCTCTAGATCCCCTTCCCTAGCATCCAAAAGCCATAAAATAAACACCCAAGTAAGCCACAACCCTGTATTTACATGAAAAAGATGTAGATCTAGAAAACCAAGAAAGAGGAAAGAGTTGATCTAGAGGAATCCAAAGAGAAACCAAGAGAAGTGACTTACCTTGGAAAAACCACCTTCAAACCTCCTTGAAACCCCTTTGAATCACTTATAAAATGATTGGGTGAGAACCTATAACCCCTGAGAACCCAAAATACTAAGTGATCCTCGAGTGGGAGAGGATTTCGTGTCCATTAGGTAAAGCCCATGGGAGACCGTATTTAAACCCCACTTTTTATGTGGCAACACGGTTAGCCTGCATGGTTTAGAAAACCATGCGCTAACCGTGCACACGTCACTATCTCGAGAGAAGGGGTCCACATGGTTGCCTCACACAGTTTGGAAAACCATGCGCAGGCCATGCAAAGCCTACTGTCTCCCCATTAACGGTTTCCTAGAGAACCCCCACAGTTTCTTATAGCCGTCCCCAAATCTTTCTCCCAAAGAAAAGCCTAAAAACTTATTGAAAACCATTACAAACTCTCTCAACCTCTTCCCAACTCATCCCAATCACTTAAAAATATAAAAAGGCATGAACATAGGCTGCATACCTCAAATAGGGGGTACTAAACATACCACTCTATCACATCACTTCCACCCCGCATTGTGGCTCTACCTATATTGCATGGGTGCATTGTTTTACACTAAATCCCTTCTATATTATCCAATTGGACTGGATCCTTAGGTTCTATTAAGGTAACTCCAACATGAGACAGAGTTGAACTGGCCAGGCTTGTTATCCATGGATGGTCAATACCTTTTAGAAAATGTCAAATTCCTAAATAAATAAAATGAATAAAACATAAGAAAAGAATATTCTATTAAATGTATAATATGGTGCCCATATTCTTCGAGATGATCCATCAAAATAATTATGTAATTAATATCAATTATTTTTTTAGTCTTTATACATCTAGAGTCTTGGAGGAAAAAGTTTATACCACACATTTATGGGTGTGAATAGGGTGATGGACTAGATGTGAAACTTGCAGGCTGAGATATTGTAATTAAAAGATTATATTAATCATCAAGTATTCATTTTTTGTTTTCAATGTTGAAATATTATGTTCATTCTCTTCTATACCATAACCCAATTATAAATAGTAATCTTGAACACTATACAAGCCCACCAAATACCAATGAGAAATAACCCTAGAGGCTCACACACATAGTGTTTCAATTAATCTTAGTTAAATTATATTTGAATATAATTATTATAATGAATATTATTTTCAAGACCCATGAATAAGTTTATTCAAAATTTATTGATAATAAATATTTACATTGAAGTAAATAATTTTTTATTCTTTAATAAATATTTTATTTTATTAGATGAATATCGATGAAATAGTTATACACTATTTTGCTATTAATATATTTATTTAATTATTTTTGAACTAAAATTTTATTTAAATATTTATTATGTAATTAAATTAACATGATGAGTTTGAGTGAAACAATAACATTTTTGGTGACGACTATTTATTTTCAATCAATAAAATAAAATAAATCACTCCATGAGTTAGGGAAGACCAGAAAATAATAATATTATTATTATTATTTTAAGGAATATGGTTTTCTAAATATGATAATATATTTTACGGGACGATATGAAGTTAAATAATGTTTTTAATATAAACCCTAGCTCTATAAATATATTGTTATCTCTATTATGTAGGGATAATAAATAATTGGTAATCATGGTGCAAAAATGAATTCTCCATCCTTTCCACGTCTCTTCATTGCTTGAATGAGAATAACTATAGGGATCCCATTTTGCTTGATGGAATGATAAGTTATCAACTCATACAATAGAATAAAATTTAGTTTTCATGATAGCACCCTAAACTCAATTCGCATGATTCAGATATCAATAGTGAACATGTGGACCACTGGTAGATTTTTTGAATACTGGGACCCTCCTATCAAAATAAAGGTAATTTGAGAAGGGTTTTCTTTGAATGTCAACATTATTATGGGAGAATGTTCTAAATATGAGGTAATAATTTCTTCTATTTTATAAAAAATAATTATAAATTTAATGTTAACTATCTTCTGTTGTGTTTCAAGAAACTCAATTTTAATGGAAATTTTAATATTAATCTCAAAAAATGTTCTTTCTCTAGGAGTAAAACCTATAATAATTTCCTGGTTAGTATATCCTCAAATTAGACAGAGCAATACATGTAGTTATTTATGGACAATTACACTATTTATGGTAATATTTTGAAAAGTGTTTGTCTAAAATATGTTATTTAAATTATATAGTAATTAATATAATTATTTTTGTAAATTAAGAATCATGGAATTTTATTAAGGTACATTGAATTATTTTTGGTCATGTTGTATTTATGGTGTTAATAAAGGATGACAATTCAAAATATCATGTTATTTTTCCTTAATATACTATAATTGTGTTCTGGATATGCAATTATTTTTGAGATATGAAGTTTTTTAGAATTTAATTTTTAATCATTTTAGTATATTTTCACTCCAAATGTCGAATACCATTCACAAAATATGTCAACATAGTTTATGATGAGTATTATAAAATTTTATTTGATGGATTGAAAAAGTATCTCAATTTATTACTAATCACAAATAAAATGGTAAAATCTACCTTTTAAAACCATATATGATGCCTACAACAATGTCATTGAGGCTTCCCATTATCAATGAGAATATTTTAACTCTCATTTTATTGTTATGAATCATCCATTGAAGACATAGTATGGGATAACTACACCAAAACAAAAAAAAATCATTCCCCTTGTATTATATTTCGACCGATATCATTCATATATTATTCATTATAAATTATTGGTGTTTTACCATGTTTTCATTAAATATATCTTGGATATTCCAAATGATATACCACAAAAAGTTTCATAGATTCTACTACATTAGGAGTTTGATATCAAAATTATGGAAAAAACTGAATAAAATAATTATTTACCCTACGATATTAGCCACATTCAAATTGACCTTATTATCTTCTCATCGAATATTACATAAATTCTAGAGACCTTACCTAATAAAAACTTGTACAATTTTCATGATATCATCCCATATTTTGTAGAATTGATGAACATTTTGGTCACCTTCAAGACACCTCATATATTTCATAAACATCAACTAGATTGGATTAAGAGTGAGTACAAGTATTACCATTGAGATAAACCCATATTTTGGAAATCATGTAACTAAAAAGTAATATGATGAAATGTAAAAAACCATGTGTTCACATCCTACCTCACATTATTCTACATTCTTTAATTTCAGGGTCACATTAATCCCCAATGATAATCAATGAATTAATTAGACTCTTGTATTTGTTATCCAATATCATTTTTATATGATCATAAATTTTATGTTTCATCTGAATAATGTCAATTTATTATAAATGTAACTTATAGGATTGAAATTCCCAGACAACACATGGTCTTTGGTGAGATATTTGATGTTTGGCATATTAAAATAATGATAATGTTTCTTAGTTCCGTTGGATTTTCTGTATTCTTCATGTAGGTTATTATGAGTAAAAATGGGTGGAGGAAAAGAAAAAAAAGAATGATGAATCCTGATTCATTTATGGTATTGTGAGAATATATATCATTTTTAGTCTTGGATTACCCAAATTATTCAATATTGATCAGAATAATTAATTTTATAATCAAATAATTCAATCACATTTATGAAATAATGGGGTTTCCGATTGTGTTTCTGTACTATATTGTTCCCAAAATAATGTCTAGTTAAAAACATCTACTATGGAGGTTAATAATGTAATGGAAGAAAATGGTTCTTACTAATATGATTGTTTAAAGATAAATTTTTGATGGTTTTTATAGGGAATAAAATGATGATAAGATAACTAACATTAGAATTTCACCAATTCAAATTATAGATATAAAATCTTGCCACCTTCTATTTGAATTTATGAAATACACATTTTGGACCTTCAAATAATAATAATATGAATATTTATGATATAGTTAGTCATCGAAAACTATAGATTTATGGTAAAATGGATATTATATGGAAACCTATTGAAATTCACAAATCTAAATAAATAAGAAAAATAATTAAAATAATATGATGATTTTTCAAAATGAGTTCATGATTTGAGAGAAAGTCCGCGTATACAACTTAATTATAATTTTTATCTCTAAAAATATCTCTTCCCATTAGTTGGGGCCACATATATTTTTTTCATGTTTTTTCGATTTGGTGTTGTGTAGATCATGTGGAACAAGATGTTTATAATTACTATGAATCTTATTAATGAGTTAATCAGGTTCTACATTTCCATGGAACATTATTATTTTACATATTCTAATATTTTATGTTTTCCTAGTCATAAATTTGGAATATTATGAAATATAAAATTATAAAGTGTTGGTGGAGGGGTACCTTTGGTTGTAGTTTAGAATTTTAATAATTTTTATTTTTCATTATTTTTAGTTATTTTGTTTATTTTTTATTTAATTCTTATTTTATAAACATGTATCTAAAATTAAACTATTGAAACATGCCCAAAAATACAATAAGAAGTTCCCCAAGATGATTAGACACATGACCTCAAGATCTCCTCCCCATACTCCTGAGGCAAATGAGTAGCTGCGAGTTCCTAGGTTGTGACCATGGGAAAACTATGCCATCATATATCATTGTGGATCATAGTAGATAATAAATATATGTAGGATAAACAATAAAAAATAAACAGTAGTAGAAATAATAATAAACATCTATATAAATAACCAGAAATAATTTAAATCATAAAAAAATATGATATTTTGATGATCATGTCTTGAAGCTATTCCAAAAAGAGTTACATAGGATATATGACCAAATACACAGACCACATGATATAAAAAAAAATTCCTCTACTAGAATCAGGAGCATAGGCTTGCCCAACTGCTCATGTACAACAACCTATTATTGGAAAAAAGGTATAAAAATATATAAGAATCCCTTTATCTATACATGAAATCATGATTTCTTCTTGGGTACCAAGGGTGACCCAAATAGGTTATTAAACATACTCAGTAGGCCACCACCAACAGATTCTAGAATGATTGAGTCTGTGCATCTAAAATGATTAATGGGTATATATATAATAAATGTAAAGTAATAAATAATGAAAGATGACTTTTAGTGTTCCTCATTGATAACTGAAGGAAACTACATCCATCGGCATAAGATATATTCTTTTAATCAAATGTGAACCTTCACAGAAATTCTATGCGTGAAATGATAATAAGTTGTTAGGATATAAGTATCAAGAGATAGACGAAATCCATACATGTGATTTGGCTTGTAATGTGCATCCCTGGATAATAAGTATGAATTATTTTTCCCTGAAAAAAAAATCAACATTAAAATCTTATAAAAGGAACCCTAAGCCCATCATATATGTTCAGAATTCGAATCCCATGATTCTCTCGAGGGGAAAAATATATATCCAACGTCGTAATAGTATTTTAAATGAAACCCATTAATGGATTCTTAGGTATCACACTCGGTATGGAGTGATGATAATAAAAACCTATGATATCGTCCTTAGTATCTCATATAGGGGTCTGTGTATTTTTCATAGCATGGTATGATCATATTTCAACTGAGCCCATCAATAAGGTCTCCTCAATGGAACTGATATCAATCATAAGGAGGTAGATGAACTTCACAATGAGAAATTCAAGGAATGAAATATATCTCCCACAATTTATTTACTATACATTAAAAAATTATATTTATAATGCACAATAATCCCATCCAAGGTGACCCATGAATAGAATCCCATGTATCTATCTTGTTAAGACAAGAATGTAAGCTTAGCTATCAGTATTTTATATCATTTCAACAAAGGTGATAAAAATTATAATTTATTTAACATTTCCAAATTATTTTTATTCCAAGTAATTAAAATGTGGAATAAAGTGTAGGGTCATAAACAATGGCCTATCATTTTTGTTAATTTAATTCATAATTCAAAAGCATTTAATACATGGAAACACACACCTCAAGAGTTGTTTAATCAATTTATGGAAAGGGAATTTAGGGATTGGGAATGTGTACACCCATAGTGGTGTCCCATGTTAGGGTGACCAACCAATGGTAGCAATTAACTATTATCTAAGACCATATTAACCATAAGAATTATATTTAATTAATATAAGAGACTTTATGAATGCGACAATGGGGGAGTCTGGTATGTGGGAAAACTACTCTTGATATTTGTTAAACAGGACATATGGAAAGGAATTAGATCACATACCTAATGTTTTAATATGAAAAATCATCAATTTATGACCTTTTATTAGAGATATAATGGTAGAAAATTGATAATTTAAAAACCCCTAAATATATTGAATTTCATCTCATGCCAAAATATAACAAAATAGGACAAGATAAACGATGTGAGAAATGAAGTGGAATAATGAGATTACTATTTTAGATCCTACACCCTCAGTAATGTATCAATGAAACTAATATAGTGGAGATATAGTGGATCATATGTGAGTCAATATAGGGGTCTCTCTATTTTGAGTATCCTCTATTTGAGCGATCTAAATGAGGCTTTGTTAAAAAGTATCTCAAAACATAATTTAAAATTAATTCTATTAAATTTACATATTATGTAAATTCGTTACACATGGTTTAATTATTGATGTGTCCTCCATAGAAAAAAACCTATACACATCATGGATGTGGTCTAGATATCCAAATACATATAATGTATTTAATACAGACCATGTATATAAATACATTCCACATGTTTGGTGTGTATCTTGGTTCCATCCCTCTTTCCACCTTTTCCTCATAAGATAATTGATTAACCTAAGGGTATAATCACCTAGGTATTAAATTAAATGTTAAATAAATAACTATTTGAAAAAAAATTATTAGAAAACACACCTCACTGAAAAAACTAGGACATCACAACCTCCCATTCGTAAAAAATCATATCCTCAATTTTCTTTCCAAAGGGTAATAAAGCTTAGATTGAGAAATGTTACAATCACTAATCATGTACCTCAACCTCTATCTCCAATTTCTCATCCTATACATGACCATACTTCCATAGAACCCATACCAGAGGAAATGAACTTTCCTTGGGAGCCTTTATGATTTTATCAAGGATACATATCATATTCTCCTAAATGGACACAATTACCTCAATATTGATATCATTAGGATCAAATAATTTATATGGGTAAAAATGATTTAGGTGAAGTTGTGATATGTGGAAGATGTAAATAATTTCATGAAACCTTTGAGTTTACTAAAACTGATATACTACCAGCCTAACTCTCTCTATGAGATCGAATGGCCCAACATAACAAGGGGATATCATGAACTATAACTGAATTTGACTATGAACCAATCTTGGAAACCTCATAGAAAACCCCAATATACCTCCTCGAACTATAGAGGTTAGCAGTGATGATCTATTTATGAAATATTCCGAGATTAAAATGTATCCATATGTTTCTGAATCAGCTATAAATTCACTAAATTCTCACAAATTATATGATGATCAAGTAGTTATGCCTAAAATACCTCTAAAAAACACATGGGTTATTGACATGACCTACCATTATATGCTTCATAGGGATCCATATGAATAATTTCCTTGAAATTTTTATTTTATGAAAACACTACTAGAGGTATATGATTCTATCGGGAGCCAATAAAATCAAAGATGATTGTCCAGAGTATATCCTATAGCACCAATATCATTCACTCTGACATCACGTTAGTCTAAGGGTGATAAATTGTACTCAAGACCACCTGTGAACCCATTGAATTATTCAACCCCATCCAGAACCATGAATTAAATCGAGCGTTTCAGTTTGATAAAATAGAATATAGAACACCATTAAGGAATAAAATTTCCTAAATATAATACACCCCTGGATCATCAATTTATAATTTCTATCAGATATGTAGGAATTGCTCAACCTCGGTAATCCTATTGATGATTATCCATACCACCTCAATACCTAGATGGAATCTTATAAATCTATTCAGGAATTCCACAGTGATGTCTTCAATTTTCACTGTGGAATGGATGGAGGTAATTAATGTTCAGTATGTTCTTGGTGATAAAACTTCATCTACTGATAGGTAGATCACCAAGTGATAAAACCTGCACTCTTCCACTTTATATCCAGGAAACAATACTGATGATTCATGTCTCTATACATCATGGTAATCCCAAGGTAAAATACCTAGACATAGGTGTGATATTACCACATCAACTCATCATATATATAATAAGGAACCCTTATAGGTCCAAAAATGTGCTGAATCACATATCCATCAACACCCCAACCCAGTGTTAGTTTCTCAACTTAGACACTTTCTTTCATGACAATGCCCTTGAAATCTGAATGTTGTCTCTTGTACCCATGATAGAAATGGTATGATTTAACTTCTAGAGAAGATAAAGAAGGTTCCTAAATATATTATTATACCTCCAAGTGAATATTTAAAAATTGAGACATCAACTACCACTCCTTAATGTTCTTATGGTTGTTTTATGTATGAGTCTTCAAGAATAGGGAATCCACCACAACATTCCCATTCCTAGGTGTATAATATAGCACAAAGCTACACAACTATAGGTATTTCACCCACCCATGTTACCTAATATTCAATTCATGTTGTGTAAAAATGTTTTAGAAACTTTTATTGTAAATGTTAATGTTTAACCACAAACCCAATAGATAATTCATCCAATAACATAAAGCAATAAAATTAACCTCTAGCTCGAGGTCATGGATAGGGAAATTACGATCATGAGGTCTAAGATGGAGTGATCCATTTGCTACATGTATATTTCCATTCATCAGAACTAATTCTATACTAATACCAGAATCACGAGATTAAACAGAATATATTCTTCTTGAATCTTGTAGAATCAGTATCGATGCTTATGTTATTATCTCATTCAACTCTAAAAATTTTATCTCACCAGTTTTGGACTAGAAACACATCACAAACTTTTAGTAATGATCATAATAGGTGATTCCTTGAATGAGACGTCTGAAATGAAATGCTTTTTATATCCAACTGGACCCTTTGATATTTTTTATTTCGATGATATTCATGGGAATCTCCAAAGAAACTACGATTCTCAACATATTGGTGTCAATAAATTGTCCTCCAAATGAATTTATATATCCCAATAAGTAAATCTTATCAATCCAAAACTGTAATTCAGATAGTTTGGGATAAAAATAGTACTATATTAGTTTATTCAAAACAATATCAAGATGTTTGGAAGGGTCATTCCATGTATAATAATACACAAATATTTCATCAACAAAGACAACCAAAAATGAATCCACGAATAGTTGGAAAACCAGATTCATCAGAGCCAGGCAAAATGAAGGTGTGTTCATAATACCAAACAACATAAAATGGTAATCATACCAGCCATACATACTCACGAAAACATTACATTGTATGTCTAAAAATATGTAACACCCTGTTATTTTATGAATTACTGTTTTTTGAATTATTTTTCATTGTGACATTTTAAATTTAATTTCACAGTGGGAATAGTTATATATATGTGTATATTAAAACTCTAAGTCAAATATTGCTTTCACACAATAGTAAATAGTCTTCTGCTACACATAATGCTGAGTTTTCTTATTCCACACACATTATAGACTTGGACTATGCTAGTCGCATCATCGACTTTCCATATGTTACACACATACTCGATATTTCTCGAAAAAATCATTTTATAGTTATAATTATTTACATGAAATAATAATAACATATTTGTTAAGTTAATTTATATTAATATTAGTAACTTGTAACACCCCAATATTCCACAGTACACTTCTCTTTGAACAATACAATTGCATGTGTTGTACAAAACTTCGAGTTCTAACACTCCACAACCAATAAAATTAGTCATTATGAGTAGTAATACCCACTTTTTGATTTTTTATAAATTTTATTTTTTAAAATGGACTTCATTTTTGGATTTGGAATATCGAAATTATCCTAAGGTGAAGTTTTGGTATTTTTCTGAAAACATTAAATTTTTGATGAATAGTAAAATACACTGAGTTATTGGTTAAAACCGACATTTTATTTAAATAATTATTTATTTTATTTAAATGTATTTTAGGTTAAAATAGTTACATAATACATATATATGTTCAATGTAACTTATTAGAGTAATTTAATATTAATTTTAGATATATAAAATTTTATTGAACTTTTTACCTTCTTTTACCCACCTCCCAGGAGCTTTTGAAAAAGTGCATAAAAAATTATTTTACCACTTCTGTGAGTTGAATCTAAAAAATAAAAGAGAAATAGTTGATATCAGTAATTAATATGTGGTTCAATTAGATAAAAATAATTTTTTCTGAATAGTAACTTTTTACTTTTATTTACCACGGTTAAAAGTAAATAGAGTAAAGAAATGTAAAAATAAAATTATTTTTACCCTAATACATGTCCTGATTCTATTTTCTAAGTGTATCTCGACCAAAAACAACCTTAGGATTAAATTATGATCACTTAGGTCCACTTGGATTATATTAGGACATTTATTATTATTTAATTCAAATAAGAGTTAAAAGAGTTTAAATAAATGTTTAATAACTAAAAAAATTTAATATAGGTTTATACATAAGATAAATTTGATTATAAATATTAATCATAAATATAATAATATTTCATACATAATGGTATTTTATTTATAATTTTGAGACATTAAATAATTTAATTTATTTACGACACAATGATGAAGTAGAAATTACATTGTTAATGAAATATTAAAATAATTGATATTTTAAATACCCTAATAAATGTATTTTAAGTTTTTTATGAATTAAACTATTTTTATAGGTTAATATGACATTTTAGGGTGGGTACGATGAACTTTTTTCGAAGTAAAAATGCTTTCATGAATTTAGAAAAAATAAAATACCAAATATTGTCAAAATATAAATAAAAGATTTTTTAAAACAAATATTATATTATTAGTTGATATTATATTCATAAAAGTATATGGTTCGCTCAATAGACTAATATAATGATATATTTATTATTAAAGAACCACTTGGGGTTCTCTTGGAAGTATATATTATGTTTATTAACCATATACTATAAAAATATAAAGAGACATGGTAAATGTCCTACAATTTAACTAAGAGTCAAATATAAATGAAATGGTTAATATGGTGACCTAAACCTTTCTAAAATATATTGGTTTATAAAGATTTAGACCCATTCCCACCCTATCCTTGAAATAAGTCACTTTGGATCCATTATAAATTGACTATTAATTTATTATAAAATAATATTTCTAGCTTTTCCTAAGGTGCCCCTGACCACTTTTATAAAAGGGCATGTCCCCTTCTCTCAAATTCACACCATCAAAGCTTTTTGGCTTGGCCAAATCATTCCCAAATATCCTCTAAACTTCCCTCACACCAACCTAGATTCCTTCCTTTAGTCATAAATCCAACTTAAGGATCTGTTTTGATCAAATCAAAAGGAAGAACCCGAAGAAGAGGTAAATTTTTTTAATCACCTCTTTCAAGTTATTTTCTTCTTCCACTTCTTCATTCCTTATTGTTTAACTTATAAAACAATAACTCAATTATATTATATTTACTATTATGTTATGATAAAAAATTTACAACAATATTTGTGATGTTATCCATCCTATGAATGAAAAAAGTCACCACACGTGCGTACGTACGACTTACCATCTCCACGTCGTGGTGTAGTTTCTTATTCAGACATTTCATCTTTTGGATGGTTATAATAATGAGTATAAATGATGTAAATAATAAGTATAACATTCTAATGATTCTTTATATATGATATACCATCCAATAATATATGATTTTAATATCAAAACAATGATATTGTCGCATGTGCGTATGTACGGATTACCGTCTTCACAAACGTGATGAGATTCATTCCTCATCGTATCCATTCATGAATAATTATCAGTTGATGATTTAAAATAATGACTAAGTACATAATATCATTCTGGATATGAATAAGATACAACCTATCAATAACAAACATGGCTTATTTAACAAAACATATACAAGATAATGAGAATGTTAACACCCAAAACGACGATAATACGAAAATATTATTAACAAAGAAATATTATAAGATCATATATGATATAATTTTATGTATATGATTCATGTATAATTTAATAACAATGTTTCAACTATTATACAAGTTCTTAACATACCCTCATCCAAGGAAAAGTACAAGGTAAGGGTTTATTTTACTATCACTTCATTATCCGAGGTTATTTATACGTAATTATCTTCTGGGACCTATTTATCATCCACATCCATGTTTCTTAAAAATGTATTTCAAAACATTTTTATTATTTAATACAAAATTGGTTAATTTCATTTATACCCTTGTTTTAATTTTTATAATATGTTTTTAAAGGAATCATTACGTCGTTTTTTCAAACATGTTCTTTTTTATCCTTTTCGAAAAAATTAAGGTAAGAATGTATTTTTTTAATTTATAGGGCGGGTGCAGCTATTTTCTGCCATTATAAAATTGTTGAAGCTTACCTTACAAAAATATAATCATATTTTCAAATTAAAGGTTTTATTTTATAATTATGTGACATTTAAAGTATTAAAAAATAGATATTTCTATCGAATAGTTTTGATTTCATCTATGTCAACATCCTTTGATGGATTTTATGCTTATTTGAAGTTGATTTATTATGAAACAAGACATCCATATTGTATTTAAGGTTTTTTGATATGTTGAATGTGGATGTTTTATTTTTATACCATTCATGTTTTATGGATAATTTATTGACATTTCATATGCTAGTTTTAATAAGAATGTTTATTTTATGTTTAAACCTTTTCATATTAGTAATGAACTAGACATAGTAAGTGATGGGCAGAGCCCACTATAGATCCTCGATACATCGGTCGGTCTCATGAGACAAACTAGTGACTTGGCACAAAGCCTTGAAAAAATATTATATGTATTCTTGGTACAATTCCTTGAATATGTGGTTATGATACTCTGGCATTATGCATTCCATCATTATGAAAGTTTATATATATATATTGCATGTGATTATTAAACTAGTTGAATATCCATGTGAGTGAGTAAATGGAATTATTTTGATATTATCTTTTCTATATTATGATAAATTTCTTGTTTAAAATGATTTTATTTTCGTTCTATACATTTCCTTAAATGTTTATTCTTATTTATAAAAGCTTCCACTTTATTGTTATCCTTACTGAGTATCTGAGATCAACCCTTTATATGTTTTATTTTTCCCAAAATGTGAAAAGTATAGTATTACTGACCTACAAGGACATTCTATGGGATCTGAGTGTTTTCTATGGAAACAATGTTGTTGTAGTTTTTCATTTCATGATGTCATGTAAACATTATGAATGTATCTAGTACTTCCAAAGCCACTAAACTAATCGGTCTTTCAAGAGTATATCATTTATGATCATGACAATGATATATAATAATGCACTGACTCTGGGCTTCTGGGGTTGGGGTGTTGTAGTTGGTATCTTAGGTAGTTTAGTAATAAACATTGGAAGCTGGATTTAGATAAACTCTGATTAGAGCGCATAGCCCTAAGATAGACTGTGAGGATTAGTATAGAATAACATACTAGAATTATGGTATTGTAGGGATTTTGTGGGTCTTCCAAGATATAAATCACTGTCTGGATATGAATAGCTATATGTGGCTCTGGAACAAATGTACCTAGGTGTAAAAACTGAAAACACCACTTTGAGCTAGACTCGAATGGGAACCGCTGCGCGACAACAGGCCTTGGTACACTCTTGTTTACGACACTCTTGGGGGATATTCATAGGATAATTTTCATTTTCAATACAAACCATTATGAAGGGTTTATGATTATATACTTCCTCAAAGAAAACATTTTTATGATTATGGATTATATCCATAAATAGTTCAATTATAGTTAAGTGTTTACAAGTATGGAATTATGTATTTAAATTCATAAAATAATATATTTTATGCCATTGTTTAGAAATGGTGAATAGTGGAAGGAATGAAAGCCATATCAATGCATGCACTCCATGTAGGGATTTCCCTCCTACTCAAGATAATTATTTTGGAGATGGTGATGCAACTGGGGCTGATCAGCTAATCATCATTCTAGGACAACTCACTCCGGTTATGAATAATAACTTTACCCATATGGAGCACCCTATTCCGCAGCGTGTAGGATCAATGTTAGATCACTTCATGAGGCAACAACCACAAAATTCTAATTCGGGTGAAAATCCACTAGTAACTGAGCAATGGAAAAATTACTTGAAGAAAATATTTCATGATTTGGGGAGTAGTGAAAGGGAAAACGTTGTCATGGATGTTTATCACCTCATAGGGGATGTTGATCAATGATGGTCATTGACTCAAAAAATAAATGAAGATGAAGAAGTATCAGATATTGAATGGATGGATTTTAAAGATATTCTCTTATAAAAATAATTTCCTTATGACCATCGAGTGGATTTGGAAAGACAGTCTCTATGTCGAAGTGAAAATGGGGATGAGAATGTCACAAAGTATGAGTCTATCATTATAAGGTTAGCAAGGCATGCTGCAGATTATATACGTAACCCAAGAAGTAATATTGATCGTTTCATTGATGGGTTAAATCCATTTCTTTGTCAATCATTAGCCTCACAATCCTTCTCATCATACGAAGATATTGACTAATGTGCTATCAAGACAGAAAAGTAATTCTCTAAGTCTTATGAATTTAAAGCAAAAAAAGATAAGAAAAGATCTGATGATCACTTTGGAAATGGAAATAAGGAGAAGAAGGGAGAATTTGAATATCCATCCTGCAGAAAATGTTGGAACAAACACCCCAGTACTTGCTTGAATGGATTTGGAGTCTGTTACAAGTCTGATGAAAAAGGCCACCAAGATCATGATTGCATGTGGAAGAAATAAGCTACTGATGTTCAATGGTACAATTGTAGGGAGATGGGAAATTATGAAAATGAATGTCCTAAGCGCCAAGGAAAAATACCTCAGAAAAGGCCAAGAGATCAAGGACAATATTATGTTATCACTACTGCTGAGGTTGAATCTCCTAAAGATGTGGTGGTAGGTAATTTAATGGTTTCCTCAAGTTTATCAAATGATTTATTTGATTCTGGATCATCACATTGTTTCATACCTTCCCAATTTGCTTAGAAAAATAGATATTTCCCATTTGATTTAACAAGGGAGTTGTCAGTCAATACTCCTATGGGAAGTATCATTGCAACAACGTTTTGTGAATCAGTTCCCATTATGGAAAATAAATGTTATTTATCTACTGATGTCATCATCATACCCATGATTAAATTTGATAAAATCCTTGGTATAGATTGGCTATCAGGCCATGATGTGAAAATTTATTATAAGAAGTAGGAGGTTACAATTTTTTTATGATGAAAGGAGTACGTTATCTTTAGATCAAAAACATCACCACCTAATTATTATCTAGATATGCCCCTATTAGCTCAACTAAATTCAATAATCACAGATGAAGAGAATGAAACAATTATGGATGAGGAAGTGAATGTTTAAATATAAGATGTACCCATTGTGCAAGAATATGTTGATTTGATTCCATAGGATTATCCTAGACATCCTCCTGAAGGAGAAATTTAGTTTTACATTGACTTAATTTCAGGTTCAAGGCCCATATCAAAAAACTCTTACAGGATAGACACTATGGAATTAGTGAAACTAAAGAAAAAACTAGAGGAGTTCAGTAATAAAGGGTTTATTTGACCTAGTGTTTCTCCATGGGTAGCCCAAGTACTTTTGGTTAAGAAGAAAGATGGATCTATGAGGTTGTGCACTGACTACAGGGAGATCAATGCTATAACAATAAAGGACAGGTATCCCCTACCTTACATTGATGATATATTCGACCAAATTCCTGGAGCTAAATTCTTCTAAATGATTGACCTTCGATCTGGATATCATCAATTGTGTGTGAAGAATGAAGAAATTTCGAAAAAAGCATTTCAAACCAGGTACGGACATTATGAGTTTATAGTAATGCCTTTTGGATTGAATAATGCAGCCCATGAAATAATGGATCTAATGAATATATTTTTCAAAGAATATATTGATGAATTTGCAGTGGTATTTATTGATGATATCTTTTTATACTCAAAAAACTACAAAGATCATGAAAATCACTTGCGTATTATTCTGAAGACTCTTAGAAGACATGAATTATGTAGGAAGATTAGCAAGTTCGAATTCTGGCTTCAAGAGATTTATTTTCTTGGCCATATTTTCTAAATGGATGGAATCTCTATTGATCCTTCTATGAAAATAGAAATCAAAGAGTGGCCAGCACCAACGAGTATAACAGAGGTATGCGGTTTTATTTGTTTTGCAGGTCATTATCGGTGTTTCAAACAGAATTTTTCCTGATTGGATAACCCATTAACCAAGATCACATGTAAAGGGGTTAAATTTGTTTGGAAAAAAGAGTGTAAAGAATATTTTGAAGAACTGAAGAGAAGATTAGTGAATGCTTCTATCTTGACTCTACCATTGGGGAATGATGGGTTTGTTATTTATAGTGATGCTTCAAAAAAATTACATGGTTGTGTCCTTATGAAGAATGATAAAGTTATTGCCTATGCATCACAACAACTAAAAATTCATGAAAATATCTATCCTACTCATGATATTGAGTTAGTAGCTATAATATTTTCGATGAAGATTTGGAGACAGTATCTCTATGGTGAAAAATGTGAGATATATACCGATCACAAGAGTTTGAAGTATATTTTCTCACAAAATAAACTCAACAAGAGGCAAATAAGATGGATTGAATTACTCAAGGAGTATGATTGAATAATACACTACCACCCATGGAAGGAAAATAAGGTGGAATATTCATTGATCAGAAAGGATAATGGAGTTTTTAACAAGATGAGAGTTGAAAAGGATCATATATACAATGATCTAGTAAAGTTGGATATAAAAATAACCACGGATGGTGAAACATCAATACATTTTCAAATGATTTCCAAAACATCATTAATTGAAAGGATAAAGAGTTCTTAGACTGATGATGATGAGTTTCAGAAGAAGATTAAAGCTGTCAATGATGGGAGATTGAGTGACTTTGTGTATGAAGATGAAATTTTGAAATTTGGGAAGAGACTTTGTGTTCCCTAAATTCCTGATCTAAAAAGGGAATTGTTGGATTATTCCTATAGTTCCAATTGATCTATTCACCCTACTATCACTAGGATGTATAGTGATTTTAAGGAACATTTTTGGTGGGACAACATGAAGAGGAAGATTTTTGATTTTGTGTCAAGATGTATGGTTTGTCAACAAGTGAAAGCTGGAAGGAAATAGCCCGGAAGAGTCATGCAACCTATTCCCATACCTGAGTGGAAATGAGACAGTATTACGATTCACTATGTCATGGTATAGCCAAATAATCATAGAAGGAATGATTCAATATGGGTCATTCTTGATCGTCTTACAAAATCAGCACATTTTCTTTCCATAAGAAAATATCTACCACTCAAACATCTATGAAGAATATATATTAATGAAGTTGTGAGACTCCATGGTGTACTGCTATCAATTGTTTCTGATCATGATCCTCATTTCACATCATGATACTGGAAATGTATTCAAAAGGCCTTGGATACTGAACGTCATTTGAGCACTGCCTACCACCCTCAAACAGATGGGCAATTAGAATAATTGATTCAAACCATTGAAGACATGTTTAGATCCTTCTCACTTGGCTTTCAGGGTCTGGGGGATCAATATTTACCACTGGTAGAATTTTCCTATA
This sequence comes from Viscum album, assembly GCA_963277665.1. Lineage (NCBI taxonomy): Eukaryota > Viridiplantae > Streptophyta > Magnoliopsida > Santalales > Viscaceae > Viscum > Viscum album. The sequence continues at coordinate 562,313,065 of OY728153.1, read as the reverse complement.
ATAATATTTTCTATTCAAGTATTCAGATAGAACCATATGAAGCGTTATATGGAAAGAGATGTCGCAAACCTACCTATTGGGATAATGTTAGTGAAAGAAAACTCATAGGCCCAGAACATGTGGAGGAAACGATGGAAAATGTGACGGTAATCTAAACCCACATCAATGAAGCTCAAAGTAGGCAGAAGAACTATGCCGATAACCGAATAAAGGATTTGGAATTTCAGATAGGTGATCATGTTTTCTTGAAGGTATCTCCATGGAAGGGAGTTATACATTTCGGTAAGATAGGTAAATTGAATCTTAGTTAAATCAGACCTTTCGAAATTCTAGAACGAATTGGGGTAGCATGTTACCATTTGGAAGCGCCGCCAAGTCTCTCCAATGTTCACGATGTGTTCCACATATCGCTGTTGAGAAAACACATGTTTGACCTAACACGTGTACTAACCTATGAGGAATTAGAATTGGAACCTGATCTGTCTTATTGCGAAGAGCCCGTCATGATTCTTGATAGCAGAGAAAAAGTGCAAAGAAACCAGACGACTCGTGTGGTAAATGTCTTATGAAGAAACCATAAGATGGAAGAGGCAACATGGGAACCCATGGAAATTATGATGAAGAAACACCCAAGTATTTTTATGCAGTAATATTCTATAAATTTCAAGGATGAAATTATTTTAAGTAGTGGAGAATTTAACACCCCAAACATCCACGATACGCTTATATTGGAATAATACGATAGCGTATGTTGTACGCAACTTTGAGTTCTAACACACCACAACTAATAAAACTTGCTGTTATGAATATTAATACCCACTTTTTGAAATTTTATAAATTTTACTTTTCAAAATGGACTTCATTTTTGGATTCGGAATATCTAAATTATCCTAGGGTGAATTTTTGGTATTTTTCAAAAAACATTCAATTTTTGATGGATAGTGAAAACATTGAGTTATTGGTTAAACCCGAATTTTTATTTAAATAATTTGTTATTTTATTTAAATTTATATTAAGTAAAAATAGATACATAATACCTATATAAGTTCAATTTAATTCATTGGATTCATTTTATATTAATTTTAGATATATAAAATTTTATTGAACTTTTTACCGTCTTTTACCCACCTCCTAGGAGCTTTTGAAAAATTGCATAAAACATAATTTTAGCGCTTCTGTGAGTTGAATTTCAAAAATCTGAGAGACACTATTGATATTAGTATGTAAAGTGTGCTGTAATGAGATAAAAATAATTTTTGGTGAATAGTAACTTTTTACTATTATTTACCACAGTTAAAAGTAAATAGGGTAATTAAAGGTAGAAATGATATTATTTTTACCCTAACACATTTTATAATTCTATTGGATAAGTGTATCTCGACCAAAAACAACATTAAGAATACAATATGATCATTTAGGTCCACTTGGATTAGATTAGAACATTTATTATTATTTAATTCAAGGAAGAGTTAAAAGTGTTAAAATCAATGTTTAATAAATAAAACATTTTTAATATAGGGTAATACATAAGATAAATTCTATTATAAATATTAGTAATAAAGATAAGGATATTTACTACAAAATGGTATTTTATTTATAATTTTTTGACATTAAATAATTTAATTTATTTATGACATAATGATGATGCAATAATTACTTAATTAAAGAAATATCAAAATAATTGATATTATAAATACCAAAATAAATGTAATTTGAGTCTTTTTAGTAATTCAAATAATTTCATAAGTTAAAATTAAAAGTTAGGGTTTGTTTGATGTACTTTTTTCGATTTAATGATGCTATTATTAATTAAAAAAACAAAATACCAAATAGTGTCAAAATTGACATAAAATAGTTTACAAAACAATTATTATATTATTAATTGATATTATATTCTTAAAATTATAATGATAGGCCAAAGGACTTATATAATGATATTTTTATTATTAAAAAACCACTTTGGGTTCTCTTGGAAGTATATAGTATGTTTATTAACCATATAACATAAAAATACAAAGAGACATGGTAAATGTCAAACTATTTAACTAAGAGTTAAATATAAATGATAAGGACAATATGGTGACCTAAACCTATATAAAATCTTTTTTTAAATTATTTCGACCCATACCCACCCTAGAATCTATATAAGTCACTTTGGAGGCATTATAAACCGAATATTAATTTATTATAAAATAATATTTCTAGCTTTTCCTAAGGTTCCCCTCACGAGTCTTACAAAAGGGTACACCCCCTTCTCTCAAATTCGCACCATAAAATCCTTTTGGATTGACCAAAAACTGCCCAAAAATCCTCTCAAATTCTCTCACATCAACCTAGAGGCCTTCCTTGAGTCCTAAATCCAACATAAAGATCCTTTTTGATCAAAGGAAAAGGAATAACCCGAAGAAGAGGTAAATATTTCATCACTTCTTTCATGTTTTTTTCTTCATCCACATATTCGTTCCTTGTTGTTTACATTATAAAATAATAAATATAGTATCTTCTATATACTATGATGTTATTATAAAAATCGTACAACCATATTAGTTATTTTATCCTTCCTATGAACGAAAAAAGTCACCACACATGCGTACGTACGACTTACCGTCTCCACGTCATTGTGTAATTTGTTATTCAAACATTTCAATATTTGGATGGGTATAATAATGAGAATAAATGATGTAAATAAAAAATATGACATTATAATTATTCTTTTTATATGATATACTATCCAATTATATACTATTTTAACATCAAAAGAATGTTATTGTCGCTCATGCGAATGTACGGATTACCGTCTCCACGAACACGATGAGATTCATTCCCCATCGTATCCACTCAAGAATAATTTTTTTTGATGATTAAAAATAATGTTTAAGGACTTAATATCATCCTGGATATGAATAATATACAACCTATCCACAAATAACATGACATATGTAACAAAACATATAAAAGAAAATGAGTAAGTTAACACCCGAAACGATGATAATACTAAAATATTATTAACAATGCAATATTCGAAGATCATATATGATATCGTATTTATGTATATGATTATTTTATATTTTAATAACAAATTCTAACTATTATATAGGAGTTTAACATACCCTCGACCACGGAAAAGTACATGTTAAGGGTTTATTCCACAATCTCTTCATTATCCGAGGTTCATTATACGTAATTATCTACTAGGACCTCTTTATCATCCACATCAATTTTTTCATAAAAAATGTATTCCAAATCATATTTAATATTTATTAGACAATGGTTTAAAGTAATTTATACACTTTTTTGAATTATTACATTTTTTTTATAATTGAATCTTTACATTGTTTTTCAAAACATGGTCCTTTTTAACCATTTCGACAAAATTAAGGTAAGAATGTCTTTTGTTAACTTATACTACGGTTGCGGCTCTTTTCCTCCATTATAAAATCATCTAAGATTCCCTTAAAATATTATAAGAATATTTTTAATGTAGAGGTTTTCTTTTATAATTATGTTATTTTTAAATGATTTAAAAAAAGAGATATTTCTCTGAAATAGTTTTGATTTCATCTATGTCAACATCCTTTGATGGATTTAAGCATATTTTAAGTTCATTAATTATTATACAAAACATACATATTGTATTGAAAGTTCTGTGATATGTTGACTATGGATGTGTTATTTTTATAATATTCCTTGTTTATGGATAATTTAATGACATTTCGTATGCTAGTTTTAATACGAATGTTTATGTTATGTTTAAACCTTTTCATATGAGGAATTCATTGGACTTAGTAAGTGACGGGTGGAGCCTGCTATAGCTCTTCTATGCATCGGCAGGTCTCATGAGACAAAATAGTTTACTAGAAAAAGGCTTTGAAGAAATCTTATTTGTTGTCTGGGCATAAGGCCTTGACTATGTGGTTATGATAGTCTTCTATTTTTCATTCCATCATTATGAAAGTGGCTATTGATATTTAATGTTATTATTCAACTAGTAGAATATCCATGTGAGTAAGTAAATATCATTATTTTCATTTTATCTTTTCCATAATATGTTGAAGTTCACATTAAAAGGCTTTTGTTTTATTTCTATATATTTCTTTAAACGTTTATTCTTATTTGTTGAATCTTACGCTTTATTGTTATCCTTACTAAGCCTCTCAGATAACACCTTTATAGGTTTTATTTTTTCATGGATGCGAAGAAGAATATTATGACTGAACTGTAGGGATAATTAATGGGATATTAGTATTTTATATGGAAGCAATGTTGTAGTAGTTTTCCATTTTATTATTTAATGTAAACATTATGAATTTATCTAGTACTTTAATTGCCACTAAACTAATCGGTCTTTTGAGATATGATCTTTTGTGATCATGACAATGATGCATAATAATTCCCCAAATTTGGGATTCTAGGTTCGAGAAGTTACATAACTAATTTTAAAATGTTTCTTTATTATTGTTTTATTTATATAATATTTATTGATGATGAAACATAATATTTTTTGTAAATTCCTCATATGTTTAGAAATATCATTTATCGAATGAACTGATTTTAATAATAGAAATATTTTTTGTAGAATTTGTAATTTATATTTTTTAATTTATTCATAATTTTACAATTGGGAATATAAAAATTAGTTTAGTTTTAATTTATTGGATTTTTATGAGAAACATCTTTTTTGATGAATAGTTAAATATACTACTTTTAATTTGAAAACATATTTTTCATTAAAATAATTATTAATGATGAATTAGTTATTAAATTTTTTAATGTATAATTAAATAAATTTTGTATATATTAATAAAATATAGTTCAATATAAACAATATTACTTTTATATTGAATATAAGAACTAAATAAACATTTAAACTTCTTTCTATTTTGAAATCTTGTAATTTCGTCTCACAAGTAGGATTAGCATTAATCTTAATTATTCCTCCTTTAAGAATTGAAATTAAAAAAACTAAAATAAAACATAGTAATAAATATAATATTTTGAGTCAAATAATATCAACATAAATTTTTACAAAAAAATACTAGTAAAAGTGATTAAAATTAATCAAAGAGATTGATGCCAAACTAAGATTAAATTTGGATTTAACCCTAATATTAGGGGGAAAATGCCAAAGAAACTAGTCCAAATCCCTTTTTATCTCCATATTTATTCAATAAACCTTAAATTATTTAATTTTTTATTTTTTAATACTTTTTTAGTTACTAACATATGAACAGTTAATTTTTTTTAAAATCCAACAGAGTCCTTTTCCTTCCTTATAAGATGACACTACCTCTCTCACATCATCACACATAAAATACATATTATTTTCTCCCAATATCTACCAAGTAAACATCATGAAATCCCTAAATAAATTCTATAAGACATTCATTGGGTAGAAGGTAATCTAATGAATCTTTTTGGCACAAAAACAAAAAGAGTTACCTGATTAAGAGGTAACCTCTTCCCTCAAGTCATTTAGTTTATTTTACTTCTCCAACCCTACACTATCATTAATAAATTATTTTATAAATATAATTTTAACCACAATATACTAGTATGTTTTTATTCTAATTATTTGACCTAAACATATAGACACATAAATCTAATTGGAAACAGACATATTGTTTACGTGTTTGGAGAACTACCGCCTCACTAAACGATGATTAATCAATTTACTAACCACCTATCTTGATTGAAATTATTATGGAAAATATATTTATATTTTTTATATATTATATTTATTATTTAAATAATATTCATTATTTATTTTAAAACACATATCATTTTACATTCCATTTGTTGTTAATAGGATAATTTTGTTTCTGGGAGTGTGGACTACTACCCACTCAAGGTGATATGATTCATTCATATACTACATGGATTGTATTATGAATGGATTTATGGAATAAATAATACATATTTGATATAATAAATATAATATAATAATTATTAATATATATTTAACTTACTCTCTTTCTTTAAACAGAACAATTATAGAGAAATGTCATTCATCTGTTCATATGAAATACCATCTCTATGAACGGTGTATTCCATTTTCATACATATATATTCTATAGATTATTATAATATAGAGATATATATATATTTACCTTTATTATTTCATGATATATATATATATAAGTACCCTAGATATGACAAATTAAGAAACATATGAAGAACAATGCAAATATTACCCGATGTGAAACAATAACATAGTATTATTATAATGAGGATAATATATTGTTATAATAAAAAAAATTGATTTATATATTATAATATTTTTATTAAAAATATTTATAATAAATTTATATGTGTTATATAGGTGGATTTAATGAGTATGATGTGACTGACAACACAATGTTAGTAGATTTCATGTAATTATTTTATTTCAGCGAGATACTTTATATGATCGCCACACTTTACTTTTTGTGGTGTATGTAATACAAATGATTTTATTCTATGTATCATATACATAAATTTATGGGTATTCACATACCCATTTTATGAGGTTTTTAGGGGGTTAGGATTCAAAAGATACCAAATCAGTAAAACTTTTGTGTCTCAAAATTCCTTTTTTGAGACACATGTTTTGTTATACACCTAATTTTTTTGAGGTGTATATAAATATATTTCACATGATCAATCATGAATTTTTTTTTTCATTATATTTTTTTTATAATTAAATTTCCAAGTTTTACATGGAGAGTATAATCAGAAGTTACCATGTTATAAGAGTGTATTCAAGAAATCTCATTTATTTTTGATAATGTTATATTTATGATTCCACTGATGAAATATTACGTTCCATACCTCAAGAACAGTCATGAAATTTATTATAATCTTTCTTTTCCTAATATATTGATGTATTGGAACCATATTTTTACTATTTGGTACATAATATAGTTATGAAATTATATTTATGGAAGATCGACTTTACGCTCTTTTTGGTTGGAAATCTATGTTTTCTAAAAAGTGTTCCCTGAATATTATATTATTTTCCTAAAATATTTAAAAATAATGTTTAAAGAATTTTTTTATTTTGAAAATATTTTCAAAATAATATTCTTTTCTATTTCTAAGAAATTTTTTTTCTATTGTTTTTACCAAGAAAAAAGAAATATTCTATTTACCTCACACGACATGTAGATATTTATCCCCCATCAACCAATGGAATATTTATTATAATTTATAATGGTTAATTTAAAAATGGATATTTTTAAAAAATATTTTCGAGGAAAATGGGTTTCAAAATTATTTCAAGTTGATTTTATATGTTTTCATCGAAAATGTTTTTAAAAATGGTTTGATCATGTTTTATTTATTTTTTAGGAAAATAGATTTCAATGTGTTTTCAAACATATTTTATATGATTTCAAGGAAAATGTTTTTCAAAATTTTCTCAAGCCTTATTTATAATTTATGAAATTATCTTCAAAGAAAATGATTTCAACACATTTTCATGCATTATTTATATGTTTCCAGAGTGTTTTTGATGAAAATGGTTATTAAAAATTATTTATGCTTATTTTATATGTTCTCATGAAAAAAAAATTCAAAATGTTATCAATTATTATTTAAATGTTTTCATGTTATTTTTTATGAAAATTATTTTCAAATGGTTTTCTATATTCAAATCCCTTTTTCATAGAAGAAAGGATATTTTCCTCAAAAAATGTTTTTGGATGGAATTTAAAAACAAATTCCATCTACGATGAAATTCTCTAATGTTCATAATGGCATTATAAGAATTTTTCTAAAGAATCCATTAATATTTTCTCGATAAATGGTTTCAAATAAATGTCGTTGTGTTTATGAAGCATTTTTCTCTTTTATGATTTATATGTTTATGAAATATTTTTCTCTTTTAGGGGGTATTAGTTTATTAAATCAATTTCTATTTCATAGGTTATATGTTAATGAAATCTTTCTCTCATTCGAGGGATATTATTTTTATAAAATGATTATGAAACCTAAATTTTTTCACAGGTTGTGATATGATTACTTGTTTATGATACACATTTCATTTCATGGGTTTTGATATGATTATTTATGATCTTTTGGAACATATATTTATGATTTAATTATGAGAATGGTGGCCCTTATATCTCCCTCAAATGAATTCGGTAAAGGTTTATATCTCTTTAGATAGATTAATATGGTATTGTGAACGAACCTTGACTACTCATATGGCCATGGGAGTGAACCACAACTCCCAATTTGGTATAAGAAATGAACTCAAGATAATAGGATGGAAGTGGGATTGAACCCTAAAAACCATAATGGAATGTGGACTGAAACATCATAACACGATGGTATTATCAGTGATTCATTGGATAATATTGAAATCAAATTATATAGTTATGTGTTTTCTATATTTCCATGTTTTAATCCTATGCTTTGATTTCATGGATCATGTTCTTCATTTCATTAAAATTAATACATCTAGAACTACCAATATTTATTCCATGATTAACATTTATATGATATTTGATATTCAAGATATAATATTCTATTTTAATCGTCATGTTATCATACACTTATGATCATGATTGTGGATATATATCTCCTAGGTTTAACCTTACAGAGAATTTGAGATCTTCTATTTCATATGTTTCTTTTCCCAAGGTTATGAAGAATGGTTTTAGGTAGAATTACTAAATGGAAAGATCATTATGAGATATGTTGATGTTCGTTCGCTTAGATAGACTATTTTGATTCCTTTTGTCCAAAGACACTATACAACTATGGTCCTTGGGCATTTTTCTTTTTTTTACTAAATATTCACTGAAAATGATGTGATATCCAAGTATAAAAAGTTTGAGTCCCTATTTTTTGTATCAAATGATATTACTAGTCATCCTTTGCAAACATAGATGATAAAATTTTTGTTAGACGCATAGGTATATTTCAAAGGATATATATAGGGATATCTCTAAGGATATGTATAGGGATTAGTTAATGTTTAGGAAAATATATGTGAAATTTGTAAAGGGATAATCTGAGTGTTTTCCTAGTAATAAATCAGGGTCTATATACTACAATTGGATTTGGATCTGGAATAGATGTACCTAAGGTTAAAAAATATGAGATGATGTTTCGAGCCTTACTCAAGGTAATCTGGTGCATGACAATAGGCATTGCTGCGCACCTATTTTGACACTCTAAGGGTATATTTTATTGGAATTCAGAAACTATTCATAGACCATCTTGATTTAATTAAATATTATAAGTCGATGAATAAACTAGGATGAAATTAGGGTGTCATAGACTAATTATGTTTTCATGATTTAGAAATCCTATAAGTAAATAATTTAATGAAAATGTGGTTTTATGTTTTGATAAGTAATGCTAACACTATGCTATTGTTTTTAGATAATGGTTGGAAAATAAAGGAACTTAATTAAGGAAGACTATGATGGAAACATTTATTTATGATAAGTCAAATGGGGTGATAATTATAGTGAGATATTTTGTGATAATGCCTAATTTGTTTTTATGGAACATGACTAACAATGAATGCCTTAACTGACTCTCAGACTAACAAAGGAAGAGCATTTTGGAGTTTATTGAGACTTTTTGTAATGGATACCATAGAGTAAATATGATATAGTTTCCTATATATTATGAATTTATAAAGTATCATCTATATGAATATGTTATATGAACATGATGATGTTTTAATTGGGAAATGAATGACATAAAGCAAGTGACTATAATGGAAAAATGAAGAGTTCAGTTTAAGAAATTGAAGATATTTTTGTATCCATAATATTACAATGATGTTTATGTTTTTCATTTGTGGTGTAAATGATGATTATGCAACTCAATTTCCCAAGAGGATAGATCCTAAATTTGTCCAGAAAGGCGGTACATGTAATGATTACTTTACTGATGATGGGAGCATATAGATGATATGTGAAAGTAAAGTGGTATTATTATGTGTAAACATTGTAAATGGATTAAGGATGAATAATTTTATGTTTTTATGTATTCAGATTCAATAAGTTTTTTATAAGAAATGTAAAATATATTATGATTGTTCAGTTTATGATTTTTTATATGGATTTAAAAGAACACATTGAATTGTTCTGATGGAATATAAAACTGATATAATGGAAGTGTTATGTCCTTGAAAACACATTATTAGGAGAAATATATCCATTAATATGTTCCTAATGTTATGATAATGTGGTTTGGGTAATGAAATTTTGGATATGAAGATGTAATGTTGATGGTACTGATTACCTTGGAATTAAATGAGTACGTGTTGAAAAGTAGTTTTTTCTATCTTGTATAGAGACTAGAACATCATGGATTTGTGGAATATATCCCATAATCTATGGAATAAGGAAGTATGAATGTTTTCTAGAAATATTTATGGTAATTTAGGTAATTACCATGTTTTAAAAGGATATAAAATGACAGAATTCATATGTTTGGAAAGTCACAACCATGATCTACATTATGAAATATGGGGGAATCATTATTAAGATGATTTCATGACTCTCTTCCAATTTTTTTATTTATATCCTTAAAAAGTGTTTTAAAGTTAACCATTCAAAAAAATACTATTTTAAACATTAGAGGATGTATTTATACACTGATTTTGTATTTAAAACCATGGTTAAAAGTCTATTTAGTGGATAACCTTATTTTAAAGAGGTTGATCTTGTTAATTTTTTGAAATTATATTATTGGGGTTTTAGAAAAGGACATGATGTATGTTAAGTGATAAACAATCAATTATTTAATGTTCTAGGGTGTTAAAATGATGATTATAGGATAATAAGGGTATCAGGCCTGCCACTGGCGTGAACAATTTTCTAGGATAATTTGTGATTATTTTTGTTGAATAATTATTTATGAGGAAAAAATATTTTCATTTTTTATGTTTAGATATTAATGTGTTAACCATAATTATTTTAAATATTAGTTATAGATAAATATTTAATCGCTTCATTCAATTATGGACCTTAAGATCTACTAATATTTTATTTCATAACTTAAGGAGTCAATGTTAATGTATAGAAATCCATTACACAAGTCATTTATGAATTAAGAACTGAAAAATCAAAACAGATGAATGAAATTTTTTTATATAAATATTTAATGTAAGAATATTTCCTTAAAATAAATGTCAATAAAACAATTAATCAATGATAGGATAATGGTAAAAAATTTCCCTATTACAACATTTTTTGTTAAACCGATGGATTTATTAATAATTATTGATTTATGACTATGGCCCTAAAATGTTATTTGAGCATTATATTTCTTTTGATTAATATCCTAAATAAATCCCTATAAATGTTTAATATTTTTTTCTATGTCTAATATTCACTCCCAAACTATGGAAACCTAGTTATATGTTACTTCGGTTTACTGTTATGGTTTGAACATTACATTTTTAAGGGAATTATTTTTATCCATTTTTACATTATGGGTTTCTATGAATGAGACATTCATGTATAAAACTATTGATAACATAGATGAATTTCAATGAAATAATTCATTTTAAGGGGTGTATACTGTATCAAAATGATATTTTGTTATTTTTTTCGAATTATTTTATCTTTTTGATATTTTTCATTTCACGTGACATTTTAAATAGTTCTTTATATACATATACATTTATATATATATATATTAAAAAAATAATTCAAACATTAAATTCATGTGAAACCAACTTGGCTAGGGATACACATAATACCAACTTGTCTTGCACTATATGCAATAACAAAATGGCTTGTGTTACTCGCAACACTGACTGGGCTTACAATAGACACTACATTAATGTTTCTACCAAACATATTATAATTATTATAATTATTTATTTGAGATAATTATAACCTATCCATTAATATTACTTATATTAATTATAATATATAATTTTAAAATATTATTTAATTTATTAAATAAATAAAACATATTAATAATGCAAGATATTATTTTTCGTAATGTAATTCTAGTTTAAGAAAACATTTTCTTAAATGTACAGTCATTAAAAATAAAAATAAATTTTGACAAATTTTGAAATATATTTTTATAAAATAAACTTCATCTTTGATTTTTAAATTTTTAAATTTTCTTGGGGTTAATTGTTTGCATTTTTCTTAGAAACATAATTTTTTTGAATAGATAAAAATACTAATTTTTTGTTATAAATCTATTTCTATTTTATTAATTACTAATGTAAAATTATATTTAAAATTTGTTTTCAGTTTACATTAGAAAAATAAAAAATCTATTAAATCAATTGTGGTTATTTAAAATATTTCAATGAGAAATTGAATATGAAAACATAATAAAATTTTGACCTTAGTTCTACTTTTAAAATTTGTAATTTCATATCATCTATAAGATTAACAGCAATAATAATTTGGATGGTTCTAGAAATTTATTTTCTAAAATACATTACAAACCTTTATAATCATTATAATTTTTTGATTAAAATATAATAATCTTAAATTTTGACCAAAAATATTAGTAAGAGTGATTAAAATCGGTCTCATGATTAAGGTCATGTTAGGCTCAAATAGAGACTAAACCATAATATTATGTTCCCAAATGAACCATAAACATGTAAAAAACTTAATGAAAGGACATATTTATACCATAAAATATCCATTATTTATGTTTTTTTGACTTTTTTGTATTTAAGAACATGTGTACACGTAACTTGTTTTCAATAATTCTATGTGAGTCAGATTCCTTCCCTATAAAAGGCTACCACCTCTTTCACATCCTCACACCTATAAATCCTATTATGGTTGTTAAATATTAACCTAATACATATCCCAACATCCCTAAATTGCACCTCAAATCCTTCCATTAGGATGCATGCAATCCGAGGAAGCATTTTGGAATAAAAAAAAAGGATTTACCTGATTGAGAGGTAATATCTTCTCTGACGTCTTTTCTTTTATTTTCCATATACACCAAATAAAATATATTTATTACATTATTTTATTTTGAAAAAAATATCCTATAGATATTGGGATGTTTTTATGATAATTATTTGACCTAATTCTATAAACAACTTAATCAAACGGGTAAGAATCATACTGTTTACGTTTAAGACAAACTCCAGCCTCACTAAAAAATGATTGTTCAATTTTACATACCGCCTCTAACGGTGTAAATTATCTTAGAAACAAAATTTATATTTTATATATTATATTTATTATTTCATTAATATTATTTAATTTTATTACAACACATATCCTTTTATATTCCATTTTGTGTTAATATGAAAATTACAATTGAGAAAGTGTTGACTACCATCCCCTCAAAGTGATATGATTCGTTCATACACTACTAGGATGGTATTAAGAATGGTATTTGGGAATAATTATGAAATATATGATATAAAAAATATATTTTAATATATATATATATATATTTAACTTTATTTTTTTCAACACAATAATTAAATGGAAATAGAGTTCATGCATACATACAACCTACCATATACATTAACAGTGTATTTTATTTCATAATTATATATTATATATATTATTATAAAACACATATAATTTATATAATTTTTATTTATATCATGTTTTACATTATTTAAATCATTATATAAGTATACAGACTAAAGATATTACAAATTATGAAATATGCAACATAAGAAGTAAACATTTCCCGAAGAGAAACCTTAACATAGGATTACTAACAACTACGTAATATAAGGTAATAATGAAATCATATGTCATATTATATGTAATAATATTATTCTTGTAAAAATTTATAATAAATTTTTATTAATTATAATGGGGGATTTAATGAGTATGACAAGATACAAGACACAATGTAAGTGGATTTCATATAACGTTTTATTTATCTAATATACATGCTATGTTCGCCACTCTTTATATTTTTGTGGTGTATGTGATTACCATGATTATAATATATGTATATTATAATTAATTTTATGGCTATGAACATATTCATTTTATAATATTTATTTCATAAGGTTTAGGTTTCAAAATATACAAAATCGAAAAAATAGTTTTGTCTCCATTTGCCTTCTTCGAGACTCATGTTTTGTTATGCAACTAAATTAATTTTCAATGTGTATATACATCCATATTACATGTTATATCAAGAAATTTATTATTTTCATGATATTTTAAACTTCATTTAATTTCATTTTCCTACATGGAGAGTATGATCCCAAGTAACCAATTTCTAAGAGTGTATTGATAGAATCTAATAACTTTTCGAGATTTTTTATATCTATGATTACATTGGTGAAATAATATGATCCATATATCAAAAACATTCATGAAATTTATTATCATATAGTTATTCATGAAATATTCATATATTGGTATGATATTTATACTATTGTATACAAAAGATAATTAAGAATATATTTTTAAGGAGACCAAACATTATCCTCTCTTTTGGTCGAAAATATATTTTTTATTTCTTAAAAAGGATCCTAAAATATTATATTATTCACTTGAATTATTTAAAATAAATTATTATGACCACTTTTTCTTCAACCAATGTTTTCAATGGAATATTACTCTATCTTTCTAAATGAGGCAATTTTATCTTGTTTTACCATTAAAAAAATTGAATGTTCGTTTTAGCTTGTATGACATGTACATATTTATCAACCATCAATAAATTAAACAATTGTTATCATAATTAATGGTTAATTTTTAAAATTGTTTTTAAAATTTATTTTTATGGAAAATTATTTTCAAATATTTTTCAATATCCTTTTATAAGTCTGTAAGTAAAATTCATTTTGAAAACATTTCATGATTATCTTATATGTTTTCCATGAAAATGGTTTTCAAAAGGATTAGAAGGATATTTTATATTCCTTAAAAAAATATTATTTTCAATAATTTTTTCAAGCATTATTTCGATGTTTATTTTTTGAATAAATGGTCTTGATCTCATTTTAAAGAATTACTAATAAGTTTTCAAATTGTTTAAGAATAAATAGGGTATTAAAATGATTTTAATCTTATTTTATATATTTTAAAGAAAAAATTTTTTTACGGTGATTTAAATTCTATTTTATAAGTTTTAAATGTATTTTTTAAGAAAAAAATTTCAAATGGTTAATGTATTAAAATCCCTTATTCAAATAAAAATAAATATTTTTCTCCAGAAATTTTTTTGGATGATTTTTCTAAATTATTTTCCATCTATGATGAAATAAATTGATGTTACACATTCCATTATAGAAAATTATCTAATGGGTTCATTCATATTATTTATATTAATTGATTATTCTAAATTACATGCTCTTTATGAAACATGTTTCTCTTAAAGGAGTTATATTTTTATTAATTGTTTCTCTATTTCACAGTTTATATGTTTATGATATCATTTTCTCTTTAACAGGTTATATGTTTATGAATTCATTTTCTATTTCATGGTTTATGTTTTTGATGAAGTGATTATGGAGACTTTATATTTCCATATGTTATGATATGATTACATGTATATGATACCCATTTAATATCATGATTTATGATATGATTATTTATGATCTATTGGAACATGTATATATAATATCATTATGAGATGAGTGAGACCTATATCTCTCTCCAATGCATTGGGTAATGATGTATATCTCATGAGATGCAATAATATTGTCTTAGGAATGAACATTTATATCTAATATGGCCATGTGAGTGAACCATAACTACCAAGATGGATTTATGAGTGAAATCATGCTACTAAGATGGAAATGATAGTGAACCATGACTACCATGATGGTATGTGGAGTGAAACAATACTATTATGATGGTCTAGGAAGCGATTCCTTGGCTAATATGGAAATCATATTATAATCATTTGTATATTCCTATATTCCATGTTCTATTCCTATGTTATTCTTTCATTGAATATATTCTTTATTTCATTAGGACTCGTGCCTTATGAACTAAAAATCATTAACCCATGATTCATGTATTTTATCATTGATATATAGGGTACTATAATATATTATCATGGTCATGTTATGATACCCTTATTCTCATTATTATGCTTACATATCTCCCTTACTTACCCTTACTGAGAATTTAAGATCATCCCATTATTATGTGTCCATTCCCCAAGTTATGAAGAAATGTTTTAGTTAAACGTACTAATTATTGAGATATGTATGGAAAAAATTTATGTTATTTTTCTATGATATAATATTTCGTTTCCATGTCTCCAAATACACTAAACTATTATGGTTCTCGGGAAAGTATTTTTTGTAATGTACTAATTATTCATCTAAAATGATGTAATATACATGAATTCCATGCCTAGGGTCACTATACGGTCGTAATCACACCATCTGATAGCCCGAACTAAAATTGATATAAGAGAAAATGTATTCTCATTAGAGTTTGTTAAAGAGTTCATATATATGAGGAAGTGCATAAGAATTCATAACCATAACCTGATTCCACCATTGGTAATCTAAGCACAAACTGATGGTAACATCAAAATTCAGGGGTAAAAGGATTGGTGAACACCATAATGAGTTACATAGTCGTTTAAAAAATTGGTCCTATATGTCTTTTAACTACTTCCTATATTCCTAAAGCTATGTAGGTGTTATCCTACAGGCATGAATGAACATAAGTGCAGCTCGTGGAACTATCTCAGTGGTGAAATGACATATATGATAGGAGTAAAA
Source organism: Viscum album (assembly GCA_963277665.1). NCBI lineage: Eukaryota > Viridiplantae > Streptophyta > Magnoliopsida > Santalales > Viscaceae > Viscum > Viscum album. The sequence goes on along the minus strand of OY728153.1, from coordinate 562,296,405 downwards.
TACAATTAATCATCAGTGAAGCCATCTATAAAATGTTACATCCTAGAATTTAATCCTACAATTAATAAAACCTGACTAGTCATAATGATATTAGCACTATGGGCTATCACCCTACCTAACTCATGAAGATCGATTCCAACTCGACTCACATGTATATCCCATTCAACCTAATGAATATAAGTTCTACCCTTTGGTGAGGTAAAATAACAGCTAGTTATTATAATCATCATTGGAATGGTAAGGAACTAGACAATCCATTATGAAAATCATGTTGAACACATCCACATTGAGGATAGAATTTCTAGTAAGGAATGCTACCCATTCATCTCATGGGTTACCCCTTGAACTGGCTTTTACTCTTGATCATACCCCTAATGGTTTGTCGAGAGTCATAATAACATATAATTAATCCATATTTATGATTATAATTTCTATAATTTCCACAAATATAGTAGTGTGATGAACTAATTTTAAATAATGAAGAAAATAGTGTGTAGTGTACTATAATAGAAAATCATTCTGTTGAATGCTCTGGAGTCTGCTCTATGGGTGTAGGATGCACTATATAAATATGGCTTAATCCACTACCCTGATATGAAACCTATAACCTAGGCCATGTTCTTTATACTCAAACTGAACATTTGATGTTTTCCTACCACTACTATGAGTACATATTCATCCAAATCGGCTAGTAGTATACCAACTATAAGACATATGTAGATCTGCTGATCTTGTACCAGAAAATGGTGTTTTTAAAGACACCTTCTCCCTATGCTTAATTGTGAAATCATGTTATATTCTTAAAAACTGAACCATCCACACATAGTCTTGGAACTAGATTTCATTCCTCGTGCATTGGGTCTTGTTATCACCATCTCTACAAAACTATTAACACACCACATAAATGTCTGTAAATTTCATCTAGATGACACTTCCCTCACATGCACCCTCAAAACAACTCTTCCTACAAAAAATAAAACAATATCTCTTCCTAGATGTTTATCCACCTCAGATCACATTTCATGATTTCCGTATGTTCTGCTATATCATGGGGGATTGGTTTACTATTTTAGAACTGTTTTTCAACCTAAAAACATTCACCTTTGATCAAATTGAACACAAACCCACATCCCCAAAACATCCCACAATTATCAACTCATCACCGACCAGTGTCGGTGAAAAACACCAAATCATAGTAAATTAACATGAATACTCCATCAATGACATAAAATACTACTGATAGTTCATAAACACTCATAAACAGTCTACTTTCAATATTTGGGGAATTATGTAATTATAAAATTCATTTCTAAGGCCCACCCAGACAATAACATGATGACACCCGTCCTAGGTAATGATATCCCACCAAAGTTTAGTAGAATATCAAAGTATATATATGGAAATATTGACCATATACTCTGAAGGAATATATACATTCTTAAACATCGATAACATGGATTCAAACCATGTAATATCATTTTTAGGAATACTATCCCCCAAAATGGTGGTAGGATACTGCTTTGGGAATTCACATTCAAGTTAGAGGAATCCCCCTTCCAAATTTATAATTGTGCATACTATTTATAAATTCCAATTATTATATCATGTAGTTATGTGCTAACATGAATGCCCAATATCACTATGTAACAAGCCATGTTTTTTTAAATAATTAAATATTATTCCAAATATTTATAATCCTGAACATCTTAAATTACAATTGAATTTCATCAATAAAATCAAATGATATTTCATCACATTGGATCAGCAGTTCATGGGTCAAATGTGGAATAATTTTTTTATTAATTATTCATCATCAATATATATAAAAACACTATTTTAATGTGTGGTTACAATTTAACTAATACAATTGAATTATAAAAATAAGAAACATTAACATGTTTCAATATATAATAATCCATGAATTAACTATATGCAGTCCAAAGTGTACATAGAATGTAAATGTGACATGAAAAAATATATGGAATATAAATTATAAAGAGACTATATTGATGCATGAAATTATATATCATTTATATACAATGATATAGAAATGAAACCCAAAAATAATATAATTTACAATAATAATAATGTCACAATACATGTGCGTCACCCAATGGGGAAATCAATTCAACTATAATAGGAACAAACCAGAGTAGCAAGAACCCATTCACGGAATTTTTTGTATCCCCTATAGCAGGTTTAGGTACTCAAATGTATATTCTTGTTACCAAAGTATGATACATTGTAATCTCATGTATAATACCCATATAGTATGAAAAATGGAAAATGGGGCTATCATAAAACATCATAGAATCTTACCTTGGAACACACTAAGAGGTTACTAGAGACATTTGGCCACATCACTTGAAGTACACGTCCTTGTATGCTAGAGGACACTTAATAGAAGTTAGGTAATATGCTGTGTCTATGGGAAGACTGTGAACTCATAGATCAGAGTGGATAATAATGGTAGAGAATTCATAAAAATAATAGAAATTTTAATAAATATTTATCAGAAAAAATATAAATAAATAGTTAAATAAATAACATTGAGAAATGTGAATCATAAATAGATATGGAATAGTGGTGATCATGTCATATATATATATTTAAATGAGTTAAAATATATAGATGTAAAAATATATATACCACATTCTTTACAAAAATACATAAGACTGAAGGTTTCCTCTACCAACATCATGAGCATAGAATTTGTCCTCTTCTCCCATAATCTACCCTAGAAATGGATATCAAGAATCATAATAAAGATCATTCACTTTATCTACACTTACAAAAAAGGTATTATAAGGTACCAAGGTTGGAACAATCATTGTGTGAGACATAGTCAATATGACACCGCCAATGTTGTCAAGAACAATCATGTCTGTGCATATAAAATGAGTAGTGTGACGTTATATAATAAATGTAATGAAATAAATTCATAAACATATCAGTCTGGGTTCCTCATTGAAGCCCAGCTAACAGATGATATTTTTCCTAGATATGATGTCTCTTAATCAATGTGAACCTATATAGATATTATTTGTGTGAAAATATAGGAATTCATTGGTATATATGAACTAAAATATTTTCCAAATCAAATCATAACATTTGTCTTAGAAGATGTGTCCATTGAAGACAACTATTCCTTAATAATCATTTATAGAAAATTTATCATTATATTTTAATAATTTGAACCCAAATGCAATAAATGATGATATTAAATGTAATAATATGAATATATCTAAGGGAATCATAAATATATGATACCTTACGAGTTTTTCGATGGATACCCCTGAATGGAATCCAAAGTATCAGTCTAGGAATTGTGTGATGATAATAAAATCTTCTATTCTCATCCATGGTATATCACATAGGGTTTCAAGTATCACTCGTGGCTTGATATTTCCATATTTATATTGATCCCATCTATAGGGTCTTCGCTATGGAACTGGTGTCACTTGTAAGAGAGTAGTGGAACCCGACAATTATCACATCCAAGGAATACCAAGTATTGTTCCTCACATATTTACCATACATTAGAAAATAATAATTAAAAAACATTATATATAATAAAAATTGAGCAAAAAATGGAATCTAATGTATATATTTCAAAAATCTAGAAAGTTAGTCTTATATATCAACAACTCAAATTATTTCAAGAATGAAAAAAAATCATTGTTCTTTTTGTAACCTGAATAAATTCATTTTAATCCAGGAAATTAAATTATGGAATAAATCAAAGAGGTCTAATACAAGGAATGTAACTTCCTTTATTGTAATTAATACAAAAAAAAATTTAATACATGGATTCACACAAGAAAATGGTGGTTTATTCAATTTTAGGAAAGGTAATTTATGCCTTATGGAATGTCACACCCAATTGTGTGGCTCATGTCGAGGGGATAAACCAATGGTTTTGATTTAGTGATCTAAAGGACCATTTTAGGCATAAGAAAAACATTTATCTAATTTAAATTGTTTATGAAGATGAAGCTAGAGGATTACGATATGTGGAATAATGACTCATGATTTAAATTCAACTATACATAGTGAAAATAACTAAACAACATACCTTAGGTTCATAGATAAAAACATTGATTTTTTCCACTATTTTATTCAATCTATACTGGGAAAAAATTTGCAATGAATAAAGAAAACTTTAAAATAAGGCATATTAGCTCGAAAAAATAGAACAAATTACATCAATTTAGATAACATAATAAAGGATAAGAAATAAGGATCCTACAATTATAGATCTAATGAAAACGATGGGAAGGAAAATGTATAATGGGAAATAAAAATTTTGTGGAACCCAGGAAAAGAATAATAAGTGGAATCTCTCACATGAATCCTTTATGTGGGAGAAGGAAATGATCCTATATAAAAAATAGGGTCTTGATTTTTTATAAAAACTACCCATGAAATTTACTTTTCATGTATTTTAATTACACTCCATGTAATTATCAGTCATTCATCCCCATAAAACACCATCTATATGTTGTGAATGGTGTCCTGATAGACAAATAAATGTATACTATTTGGTTTGTAGCTAGGTTCCACCTCTATGACAAACATATCCTCAGAATCTAAGGAACTGACCAATGGTCCTGGTCACCATGTTTCAATGTAAAAAAGAAAACATAACGAGGATTTGATAAAGATTTTTTGAAAACGAACCATACTGAAAAACTGAGAAATTCCATAAATATCCAACATAATTTTACATGATCAAGTGATTTTTAAAGAAATTACTTGTATTTTTAAATTAAAATTAAAATGAATGTTGATATGGATTATTTTTAAACATTATCAATTTTGAAAATATTCCTACGATTTTCTATGATTTTTGAAACATGTTTCATATTAACCCTGAATAATTTTTATTTCTCTATTACAAGAGGTAATATAAATGTGTTATCTTATATTCTTCTAATTTCAACTCATTAATGATTGAACTCATATTCATTTTTATTTTAAAACATTGTTTTTCATCTAAAAAATATTTTGTGAAAAAATAAATGTTCTAATGTCATCAAGGAACTTATATTGAAAGAACCCTTATTTTTACTATACTTTTACACCTACCCATATAGTTTCCCTTATAAGCACCTTCTATCTATACAATTCCTTATAATTTAGAAACATTATGAATATATTTTCTCAACTATCACCCATTATTGAATATACTTCATTATCATAGTTCAAAATAACTATGTGGGAATTAGGGTAATTAATTTGTTGTAATGGGGGGATTTATACTATATAAAATTGTGGTATGAAAGTGAAATTTAAGGGAATGGAACAATTCATTTATATCTCTTGGTAAATCACATTAATTTGTGTGAATAATTACCCTCACCAAACAGAAATTGAATAATACAATATTAATTCAATGTATTAATTTTCCATCCCACTGTCTAAAAAGTAAAAAATAAGAAGAAATAAATATAATCCTGAGAAACAAATAGTGGAGAAATATTTAATTTATAATTATTTATATTGAATTATTTTTATTTCTTATAATGAAGAAATTGTGATTGATTATTGATATTTGATAATATTATTGGAGGGATATACCATATTTTTAATAATTTATCATGCATCATAATCTAAAAGAAATATATCATCATTGTGACATTAATTTATATATGCTTACCCAACATGATATATGAATTAAGGAAAAAATTTTAAAATCCAAATGATTGTAATTAGTTTTTATTCTTCTCTGTAGAGGGTTGGTATTTTTTACAAGATGATGGTATTGAATGAATTATTCTGAGATGAGAATAATAGTGAATATATTTCACACTTGATAGAAGAGTGATATAATTTTATTATGGGATAGGTAGAAACATGTTAAATTGGATAATGGGTTATGTTGAAAAAAAATGTACACAATAAATTAAAAAATAAAGGAAAATCTATTCCATAAATGAGACTTGATGGATATTTTTGTTGATTTTTTTTAAATATTATTTTAGTGTGGATTTTTTTTAAATATATGATTTCATCCCTGTATGAAAATGTAAGTGCATGGAATTTGATTATTTCCCTTTATTAATACAATTTATAATCATTATCATCACATTTTCATTAATTAAATGAATAAATTTGGATGTTTATGATTTTTTCCGAATATAATAATATTGGATCATTTATCATAGTTTCAAATAAGACATTTTCGTGGAATTTCTATCATAACATTCAATAAAATAATCCAAAGTATAAAAATATTTTTTTTAATATTTTATCTTCATTGATATATAATGCATTCAACCGGGAAAAATGTTGGGTCCAACTACATGCGATCTATTATATGTATATAATAAAGATCAATTCAAGGTGAGACAACTATAATTATTCAATGGGATTTAGAATGTGAACTAAAATCCCAACAAAATTTATTCTTAATATTATTCTATAATGTTAGTTATACATTTTTATCAATTAGGTTGAAATATATTCCATGAATAGATCACATACAACCATATATTTTGGACTTGTCAATTTGAAATATTTATTATTAAAAGAACTTCATAGATTATTTTAATGTTTGGATGATCAATGGGTAGAGGTTCGATGGGATTGAGGAATTTGTTCAAAAATTTTCTTCTCCATCCACCTCACACAATTCTAAATCTCTCAGTGATAAATCTACAGTGTTTTCATTTTGGTTGTGCATTAATATATGCATGAATATTATTCACAAACATTTAATACATTTATTCTATATACTTATTATTAGTATAAAAATATATAATTCATATACAAACAACAATAAGATATACGTATATAATAAAGTATAATTAATGAAATGTACATGAATTTGATTCAAGTAGTCATGTAGATGGTATAGTACAATAGACATGAATATGATTCATATATAAAAGTAATGTAATCAAAAATTTATGAAAACTACAATTCATTATATTATGGTAATATAAACATCTCAATTCTTGTTTTTATTTATTTTAATTAATTATAAACGATTAAATAATTTTTCATTAGATCATTGAACAGATTCCTTGGCTATGGTGCAATTTGACAAGTCCCGACATAAACCTCATTTATGAAGGAATATCTAGATATACCTATAAAAAGAATAAATGGATCTTATTATTATATAGTAGATAATATCATTCATCCAATTCTCACATTGATAATTAGTTTACATGTATATTTATTGAATAATTCCTTCTTCCCATGCATCATTTATCGTTCATGATAAGGCACTAACATGCCTTTACATGTTTTATGTTTATTTTAGTAGATATCATAGTCATATGGCATGTTTATTACCCATATAGGTTGTGGGTATTTATCTATTAATCATCATGATTATTGTTAAACATCTTACCATGAAGAATGAACATAAAAGTAGATATAAAAAATTGTAGGTATGTTATAGTGTTTGTACAGAACTATGGTTTTGAATTACTTTTTAAAATTTAATTCCTAGAAGATAAATTTCATTTTTTGGGTTTTCGTCAACTACAAATGATCAAATGATTTTCAAAAGAAATAAAATAGTGGTATTAGAGGAGGACTATTAATGGGTTAAATGTTTTTAATCCACGGTTTTCAAAGAGCATACACCATCATGATGACATAGTGTAAAATTTGTTTTCCATGGTGATTATTAAAACTACATCAAATGGAAAATAAATTCCTTCAAGAGATGGTTCTCTCTTATAACCTCTCATGTTGATCTGCATGTGAGAGACTATGCACCGCCAACATTTGTTTCTTCTTACATCATCTCATGTACTAACCTTCACCCACTCACAAACTCATCATGATCATTCGTCCTTCACTAAGAGGGTTGGATACTCAGTCTATCTAGGTAATTTTTTAAAAATAATTATTTTGGTGTAAGTAGTAATAAATATTAACTAAATATGTATATTATTGATTGAGAGATCATTATACCTACACAAATTTAAAATTTATAAGCCTAATTACAATATTATATTTCTACGAAGGGTAAAACCATGTGTACACCCAAAATACAAAAATAAGGAAAAAAATAACAAAAAATAAAAGTAGAATAGTTAAATTTAATGATAAAGATGATGGAGGAATGGAATGGTGTAGGAGAACTAATAAAGAATTTGATATAAAACCATAATAAGAATAAGGGGAACTTGTACATATTTGATCGATTTAAAGGAAATTGTTCTTGAATGGAATAAATAACAGAGGTGATGAAGTAGTGTTTAGAGCAATGAAATATCTATCTTTCTCACTGTAAATCTCCCTCACCAGTGATATCTCATGGGAAATATTATTCACAAAAAACCAAAGAATGTTAGGCTTCCTCATAGAGAATATGTTACCCCAACATTTTACATACTAGTACATCAATTTTAATCACTATGTAAAAAGGATATTATACCTTAAATATCAATACATTTGGTAGAGTACTACATATATCACAAGTATGAGAAAAATAAATAACCAGATCGTAGGAAAATTCCTTGTGATGATTAATCCCATTGTAAGAACAAATGAATTGATAGTAGTTAAATCCATGGGATAAAACACCCTATAATACATAGAAAATCATAATTATAGTATTAAGAAATAAAAATGTCATTATAGTCACCTCAACATAGTAAACGAGTGTTAAGAGAAAAAATAAAAAAATGATTCCCTCATGTTCTAAATGTGCCCCTTGCTTGATTGTCCCCATGTGTCTCTATTAGGGTATGGATGTTTTATGATAATTTTTATCCAGAGTACTATTAGATGGTATGGATTGATATTAAATTTTCACCCTCAATGAATGGTGATGTAGGAATGGATATAATGAATGTCCTTGAATGTTTCCCCTCTATTTCTTAAGAGTGCTATATAATAATTAATATATTTTCATCAAAATATTGATAATTTATAATTTATTTTTATTTTGGTACAATAAAATATAAATAGAATTCTTGATTATTAATTAAATTTATTTAAGGAAATTATTTTGATGAATTAATGGTTTTCTGAAATACAAAATATTTTTAAATAATATTATAAGTAAATAATAATAATCATATATAAATGAACATATAATTTTTATGAAGTAAAATGCAATTTTTATAAGATTTCACAAACTGTTATTATCAAAAAATAGAGAATTAACAAATAAATATCTACTGTTAATTCAAAATTGGAAATTGAAATATTTAAAAAATTAGTTATTTAAAAATAATATTATATTTGGTATAAAAACATTGAAATTATCTAATGGTATATTTTTTATATTTTTTTGATATAGCCAAATCTTCGGCTAAAATTTAAACACATTATTGATATAGTTTGTGTATTTTGACATCTTAATGTTGAAAAAGTGATGTAAGAAATACAATAAAACTTACCATCACAAAAATATACGTTTTATATTTAAAATAATGATATTATAAATTAATTTTATAAATTTAATAAATCTAATTATTAATTCTCCAAACCATTAATTTATTTTATAATTTTAAAATCATTACGTTAAGGATATGACTCTCCTCCAAATAAGAAATGGAATTTTTTATTACGTTAGGAATTTTGACATTTTAATGAGCAAAATAAACCCCATTTGTTACAAATTGTGGGAAAAATACGTGGGAAGGATTGTGATTCTTGTTGTATTAGTATCTATAGTAAAAAAATTAATGTTTTGGAAATAATAAAAAATCCCTACTCATTTCCTATAAAACCCATTACAATATCCCATTTATCTTCCCTAAAAATCATTATAGCATGACTTCAGTATTCCATATCCTATCTAGAGTCCTCCCAATGTTCCCCTATGCATTATAGAATATCATCCTAAGCGTCTGGGGTCACACATTCAAGTAATGGATCCTATATCTCTCATCTTTATTTACGTATCCAAATTATCATATGCGTTCTATTTCCAATTCCAAAATCATGGATTTGGATTTCCTTGTCGCTATTACATTCCATTTTATTTACAAATTATTAGATATCTATTTCACTATCATAAAACCATTTTATGAATTTTTATGTGAAACCATTATTTATGCCGAAATTTCATCATGATTTTCCATTCCAAATCAATTATGTAGTTAATACCATACCCACTTCCTATCAAGGATATTGAACATTAAATAATTACACATCTTGAATTTTTACATACATGTATTTATTCCATATTCCATGACTATGTAATATAATATTATAATAAATGAATCTATTTTGTATTATCAATGTGCCACACATAATAATGAGAATGATATGAAAGTGATGGGTGCACCATGAATTATATAGGGACCAATTAATTGGTTAATGTTTAGTTTCATGAGGCATCATGTTGCGTTAGAGAGAGAACCTGATTAATTTATGGGACTCTTTCCGTCGTTTTTTTTTTCAAATTTAGCCTTCAACTTATCCATAATGCATTGTTTTAATATATTTCTGCATTTCCCATGTTTCCATTCTTATTATCATGATATATCATTCTTTATTTTTCATTTTTGTGATTCAATATCATTTTAATGACCATTTATACTACTATTATCTTATATTTATTACCTAATTACTTTTTTATTCCTTCACTGGTCTTTATCAATCACCACATTCTTATGTATTTCCATGAGTTATCTAGTCCTGTTTTAAATGTAATATAATATTATGAACATGTTACGTATGTTTTCAATAAATATAATATATTTCCTATTTTATATTAGTATTTAATATACCCAATTCCCAATAAAACTAGAATTCTCAAACATCTCAGTTGTATTCTGCTTAATATTATACAATAAATCAAGTATTGATGTGAAATTTTGTTTAGGGTTGTTATAGTTGGTATCAAAGGAGAAGATTAGTTTTTTGGGTATTAGGATAATACATATCTAGATAATGTCATGTGGACAAGAATAAGTATAAAAAATAGCCCTAAAATTTTGTGAGTATAGTGTATGTGTTTTATCAAAAAAATAAATTCCTATACAGATACTACAAGTGGATGTGGTTCTGGAATAGATGTACAAAGGGGTAACATCTCCGAAAAGGTGTGTTGGGCCTAACTCGACATAACCTGGTACATGATAATGTTTTTTTACTGTACACATAGTTTAACACTCCCTCGGGCTTATTAATTGGTAAAATCACAAGTTTATTATGAACCACTGTTAAGGGATCAAAAAAATTCCCCCAAGAATATATGTAAGTAAATAGATCATTGATGACATATATAAAATCCAAGAAAATCATAAGTTAAGGTAATAAATGAATTTTATAAGGTATCATTTTAAAATCATTAAATTCTTGTTTATGTGTTTTATAATTTTAAAATAATCATCCCAAATATTCCATTTATTCTAGAAAATGATCGTAAATTAAAGGAATTAGGGAAAAAATAATTGCGAAATGAAAATTAGAATCTTGCCCAAAAAGATAACTAACCAATTTAGAGTGATAATCATGACCATTATGATGATAATATCTATGAAGAATATCGTCTGGAATCGAAACATGGATCAGGAGTTGAATCTGAATTCTCTTAATAAGGGAAAATCTATAATTGATTCCTTTATGCAACAAATGCCTCCAAATTTCAATGGATAATCCGACCCCTTAATCATGAAACAGTACCTCAACTACATTTAGATGATCATTGAAATCCTTTAATATTCAGAACTAGATAAGGTTATAATAGATGTTTATCATATACATGGACATTTTGATCAGTGGTGTACATAGATCTGAAATACGAAGCCTAATGATAAGATCAAAATGATGGGGTGAAGGAATTCCAAATTTTTTTATTAAATATTTTCCTCACACACACCATCTTATTATGAAAATGGGTTTCATTTCACTTAAGAAATACGTGATGAATCTACCAGGGCATTTGAGGAATAAATCAGATGTCATACATAATACATCTTCATCATTGTTGTGTCCCCCCTAATTTATGGTTTAATGCTTCTTTGGTGGGATAAAACCTTGATAATAAAAATACATGAAGATCCGAGACATTGATAGAAAGGACGAAATTCAACAATGTGACCTCGATGTAGAATTGGAGATTGGAGAATCTCAAGGGTATCACGGGGATAATAATTTTATAGTGGAGTTTAATTATGGAAGTCTTATAGAGAAATTTAACTACTCTAGGAAATTTCAACATAGCACTGTCCAATGTGTAAAAAGATGATCCCCAAAAATTGCATAAGAGGGTGAGGAAATGATTTTTGTGCAGGAAAGAAGGCACGAAACTAGGGATTACCAGATGGAGTAACCCATAAATGCATAGAATAAAGGAATTCTCTGTTCAACCCTTAGTGTATTGTTCATATCTAAAACTTGAAGGAAGCGGTGAAACTATCAAAGCAATTCACTAAGATTATGGTTTTCCGATAGAACAAAAATCCTCTGAGGAAGTAAGGGAGATTTTTTTCGATCACAACCATGGAGGTGGATCTGAAAAACAATTTAGTTTTAGGTATGATAGTTATTCATTCAATATTAGTGAACATACTTTTTGAATATTGTTCAATGAATTCATTGATATCTTGAATGACCAGTATAACATGTCAAAAAACAACAAAATATATATATAGATATATTAGTGAAAATGTAAAATCGGTCAATTATTTTATTTTAAGTATATTATTACTCATATATAAAAATATGTGGGCAGAACATGCAAGTTAACCATGTCATACTAACGTCGATTGAATATGATGTAAATATTGGAAATGACTGGCTTTCCCTATATAGAACCAACTAAAATTATTGTGAAAAGGAAATCACTCTCTTTACGGATAGTTTTCCTTTTATTTAGTATAATGATAACTACGGGTTGAATCTTTTATGAATATAAAATAGAAAAGATGTATATTATTTAACTATGAGAAATCATATCTAGATCAAATTATTTAGTCTATGAAAAAAATCACCCTTGATGACATGCCCTTTGGGATGGAATACATTAATTTGTTTGCCGAGGGATTTCCTAGTATTCCTCCTAGCAAAGAGGTTGAATTTTACATAAATATTATACGTGGGGACTTACCATTATACAAGACTATATATATGATTGATATTTTGTAACAAGATAAGTGCAATAAACTATTATAGGAGAATCTGGATAAAGGGTCCATATGGCCATGTGCTTCACCATGTGGTGGACTAGTCATCCTTTTTATAAATAATGACATGTCATTGTGAATTTTCATTGATTGCTTTGATATCAAAAATATCATGATGAATAACAAGTATCCTCTACCGTGGATTAATGATTTTTATGATGAACTATATGGATCACAATAAACTTTGAAGGCAGATATGTGGTTGAGATATTACTAAGATAGGGTAAATAGGAAGGATATACCCAATAATACTTTTAATAAAAGGTAAAGAAAGTATGTATTCATATTAATTCCATTCAGACTCGCTAACAGTCGGGGAATCTTCATAGACTTAGTGAATAATGTCTTAAGGGTTTACCAAGACAAATTTGTGGAAATATTTATGGATAATATTATAATATTCTAAAAACCCATGAAGGGGCATGAGAAATATCTGATCTTTATGATAAAGACCTTACAAATGGATAAGATATATGCCTAGTATAGAATATGGGAGTTTAGGTTTAAGGAATTATATTATTTTAGAATATTATCATAAGAAATGTTAAATATTTGAACAATTCACTGATCTAAGAAATTGAATAATGGATGAGGATGTCATCTATGGCAGATATCTATAGTTTCTGTAGATTAGATGGGTATTATCCTTGATTTAAGGTAAATTTATCCCTTTTTTAAAAAACTGTAAGAAACATAACATGGAATGGAGTTCTTTTTTAACTGAATTATGAAACTCTGGAGATCGTAAATGAGTTGAAAAAGAGTCTAATCACTAAAATTATGCTCACACTACCCTTGGGTGGAGATATTTTCATATTATTTATCAATGTTTTGATGAAGGGATTGAGTTTTGTTCTATTGTATAATTATCAATTCATATCCCAGGCTTCATGTTATTTGAATGTTAACAAACAAAACTACCCAACGCATGATATGGAGGTGGATGTAGTGATCATTGATTTGAAAAATATGGAAGAATATTTTCTTTGGGGAGAAGTGTGAAGTATATACATATGGAAATAACCACACATATATATTCATATTGAAAGATATCAATATACTCCAATGAAGATGGTTAATTTGGTTTAAGAACTATTACTAGTTAATCCACTACTATCCTGGTAAAGTGAATATTAAAACAAATTCTATAAATAGAATGAATCTAGGAATTCATTCATTGACGAGATTTAAGAGGGACCTGATCTTCATAAATTGGAAAATTATGGACATAGATTTTATAATAGAATGTATATTAAATACTTTAATTTTTTTTATCATATGTCCCATCGAGAATAGATAAAAGATTTTAAGAGAAATAATGTGGGATTTAAAAATCAAGTAAAACCTACACGAAAAGGTAAATCCTCAGAGTTTAATTTCAATGAATAATGAGTTTTGAGATTCTGATCAGGAATATATATTCCCTCAAATCTTGAGTTAAAGGAGTTTTTGGATGATGCACAATGTGTCGCCATCCCCATCCACCAAAGAAGAAAAAAGACATATTGAGATCACTGGGAGAACTATTTTTGGGAAATTATGAATATGGAAAACATATAATATAAAAAATTATGTCTCTAATGTATTAAAGTGAAGAAGTAAGTTAAAAATATAAGTGGGTGATGCAACCGTTAAATATAAATATATGAAAATAAGAAAAAATTACCCTTGAAATTTTCATTAGATATCCAATGATATCCAGATGAAATAATCTTATATGGGTTGTGGTGGAACCTTTTATAATGACTTCAGACTTCCTTGCAATTTAATTGGACATCACACTCGATCAACATGCAAGGATATATAATAGAAAAGTTGTTAGGCTTTCTCAAACCCCACTACGGATTGTATCAGATCGAGATCCAAAATTTAACTGTATGTTCTATTGGTGTGTCCATCATGATTTGAACATTGAGATGAACATCATCATTGGCTATAATCCTCGAACTGATAGAAAATATGAGAGATGTATTTAGAAATTTTTGAACATGTTTAGAGAAATCTCAATTGAGTTCAAAAGAGGATGATACCATCATCTTCCTGTGATTGAGTTCTATTACAACAATACATTAAATTAATTTATCCAAACCTATAATTATGCATCCATTTATGGGAAGATGTGAAGAACACCTCTGTGGTGGGTTAAAGCTGGGGAACAAAGATTTATATATTCTATAATGGTCGAGGAAATGGTGGAAATTTTAAATCCAATCTGTAACACATAATGGTTTGTCTGATTCGACAAATGATCTACGATTATATTCATCTATGATACATAGGGTTTGTTTTTAGAGACATGGTATTCTTATGAATGTCTCTATTTAATAAATTGATGATATTTGGGAAAATGGAAAATTCTAGTCCATGATAAATCAACCCATTTTACATCATTGATCACATTAGAGTGGTGGACTACCAACTATCACATCCACTAATCCTATCTCAGGTAAATGATTTATTCTATGTATAAATCTTGAGAAAGTACATACCATACCTATCACGTTTACTCAATCCATATGTGGTACCATTATAGAATTACCTCTCATATGAAAAGCATCTGGTGATGATCATAGATCATAGAGACAATGTTCTATAATTCACTTTGTTAAAGGGCTGTAGAGAAACCAAAATTTTAATGATGAAATGTTGGAAACATAGGATGTTATTAAAGAGATTTACCCTTACCTGATTATGTGTGGGAAAATATAATTTCTAGGGTCAAATTTCATTAAGAGGAAAAATTGTAATGACCCAAACTGTTAAAAATAAAATTTTCCACATGGTTTAATTAAATGTATTATTATGAAATCCAATCATAGAAAAAACATGAACTTATTTTGTTCTGTTATATCCTATCCGATTTAAATGACTTTTAAGAATCATTACCGTTGATAGCATATCTTTTAAACAATGATCAAATGATTTTTATAAATATAGGGTTTTAACAAATACATTCGACACAGACATAGTATGTGACGACCTCAACCTGTAGGATCATACCATATGAATCCAATTTATCAGAGCTTCTGAGAGTGGTAGAAACTATGAGATTTTCCCTTCACAAATCTTAATATGATATCCAAAAAATTTAAAATAAGAACAATTTCTGTTAGAAGTTGAATCTCATCAATATCATAACCCAAAATATATATACCATAACACCGCATGAAATTATCACCATTAGACACCATACTCTTAGAGAGTTTTCTAGTGTATTAAATGTATATGTATCAAGTGTCGAGAAATATGAGTATTTACCTTATTTTTGTGTAGAATAATCAATATTTTTGCATCCTACTACTATTACATTATAAATTATTATTATTTTGATACAATAAAAAAATTGGTTAATATTAACATTAAATTAAATAATTTATTCTCATGAATTAATTGGTTTTTATCATATATATAAAAATTTCATCTATTTTTACAATAAAATTTTTATCAAATATAAATGATAATATAATTTTTATAATGTTAAATGTAATTTTTATAATTTGTCAAAAACTATTATTCTAAAAAAACCCATTATTTCCCAATAAATGTCAATTATAATGTTAAAAGTTAAATTAAAATATTGAGAAAATTATTTATACAAAATGAATAATATTTTGGGAATAAAAATTTTAAAATTATCCAAAAGTTAATTTTATCCAATTTTCTGAGGCAATTAAATCTTCATGTAAAAATAAAAACTGTATAAATTTAATTTCTGTGTTAGGAAATCATAGTGACCCATAATTGATTTAATAAATACATTAAATGAAACCCATGAAGAAATATATTTATTATCTTTTATATTAATAGAATTTAAATATTTTCTATTTATTTTATAAATCCATTTTGAATCCTCGAAAAGCAATATATATATTTTAATGTTTAAAAATTATTTATTTACCAGTATGTCTCACCTACACATAATAATGTAAATTGTTTTATTATGTTCAGCCTTGTTATTATAAAATAATGAAAATAACTTCTATTTGGTATAAATGAGTGTAAACTAAAATTTTATTGTTTATATTTTCGGTTTATTTTTTATTTATAATCCATCAACAATGTTTGCGAAATAATAAGGAAATCCCAATTAATTTCCTATATAAACCGCCCAAATATCCAATTTATCTACAATGAAATATCTAGGACCACATCCTTTTTTTGGACTACCCTCTATAGAGGCCTCTCAAGGTTCCCACATGCTCTCAATAAGCTCCTCCAAATCATTTTCAATCACGATAATGTAACAGATCGTCACTATCTCTTTATTATTCATGTTTCATTATTATGTCAAACCATATATCCCCAATTTCCATTGTGGAGATATAAATTCCATGTCCCTATTACTTCCCAATTTTTTCCAGATTATTATATACCCCTTCATCTCTTATAAAATCATTTTATAAATTGTTATGTGACATCGTTATGCTATAGAAATTTCACTGTGATTATCCATACCAAAAAAATAAGTAGTGAATTCCATACCCATTTTCTATAAAGGGTATTCACCTTTATACACCTATACATATTTTAATTTTTATTTACATTTAAGTATTCAACACTCCATGATCATAGAAAAAATAAATTATAATGAATGAATCCATGTTGTATGATATATATGGATCAATTTTTCAAGAAAATTAAATGAATATAATGGGTTCTCCCATAAGTATATAGTTCTAAAACACATTGGGTAATGTTTACTCTCATGAGATGGAATGTTGGGAAAGAGAGTGATCCTAATTCCTTTATGTTACTTTTTCCATCATGATATTTTTGAGGCTATAATTTACCTATGTTTATGATGTAGTGGTTTAAGTTATTGCCTCATTTCCCATGCTGCATTTATGATTGTCATGATATATCATGAATTTTTGTTCATTTTTATTAATATCACTCCTTTTATTCGCCATTAATATACCAATTTTATAACATTTACTACATCATTCCTTGTTTATTTCCTTTTTATTCTTTATAGCTCACTCCTTTCTATTGAATGTCCCCATGTTATCCTGTGCAGTTTTAAAATCCCTGGAATATTATGATCATATTAAGAATGTTTTCTATAAATCATATTTATTCATTTTTTAAAAGTAATTATCAATTTTAACCAATTCCCAAAGTCATTGGGCTTCTCAATATTCAATGTTGTATTATATATAATATAATTTAATAAATAAATTATTAATTTGAAATAATGAGCATGGTTGTTATAATCTTCTCACCTGTTAAAGAGTTCATTATATTATTTTACTCTTCCTAAAATCCTTCCTCTTTAAAAATATTTTAAAAAACATATGATTTCAACTGAGTACAACCAAAAACAAAAATTTAATCCTCCTTTATTTCAACCATGTTCATCCAAGAAAATGTCTCATGGGTTCCATTTGTCTTTAAATTCCATAACTACTTAATAAGTAAAATTTCTTCTTTTAGAATTCACAAAAAAAAAACACATGGATGATTTTATAACCCTATAAGATGGAAATGTAGTTACACACATATTTGGTGTCATTACTTTTCTACATGAATCAATTTGATTTATACTACATTCTACATTATTCATGAGTAGAGTCATTAAATTTATGTACTTTTCATTTATCATACGGATAATTATATACATCCATCAGATGCATGTTTATTATATGAATTATTTAAATATACAAATAATACATGTACCATATAAATGAAATAATTATACACAAATCATTTGGATGAATATTTTATTGCACAACTAATAATCACAAGATAACACTAAATTAATAGTATAACCTAGTTTCAAACATCAGGACCCTTTGTGAATCCATATGAAGTCTTCCGGGTATGGTTTCATCAATATTTCATTATTTAAAAAACACACTTTTCAAAATATTAGTCCTTATTCAATTGAATAATAGTGTATACTATGCTCCATAACAACATTGAAAATATCTATGAAATATATATTTCATATATGTGATCAATGAAATACATCATGAAAATCATCATTTCTACTCATGCAACTATAAGGTCTATTTAAACTATATCAATAAAACTCATATCTATATATGAAAATGTACACCACTATATACATTATAAAAATCATATTCACACTGATATAAACCTCTTATCTATGACATCATATGACCACTATAAATATATCATGTCAATATTGTATAGTACAATCAATATTTTATTGAATATTTGAAAAAATGGAGCATGTTGATGAGTATATCTCATTTCATTCGTCTAGTGGATGATTACATCGCATTCACTTCAACAAAATTGATAAAAATATTTCAAAATATCAAATATAAGCACAAAAAACCTTAATAATTTTTTCCATAATTTAACCAACTATGTGTGTGATCACACAAAATCTTTCATTTAGGAACATATGAATTACATGGGAAATATATTCTAGACCATACAAAGATATAAAGAGAAGAAAACTATAAGTTCCTCAGCTGACCTTATTCTGTTCAAAAGGGATCACAGTAAAAAAACCCCATTAGTATATACATTTTCTCATCTTATTTTGGATTAACTCTCACCTAATCCTACAATATTGAACAAGTGATAGTACACCATCTATTTATATAGGTGGTACATAGATTCCAACAGGGTATATATTAGGGACTACCATCTAATTATTATGGTCATCACTATGTTTGGTCATGTAAACTGGTTGAGAATCACCACCACAACTGGACCTTCTTGTTAATTAAGCTTTAAAATATAAATCATTCTTTCAAAATTTACATTATGGGTTCGAAAATTTTATCGATAATTTTTTAAAAGCTTGATAACATCAAAATCATCATATTACTCCTTGATAAGTCGCTTGAATTCCATTAAATTAATATGTCATAGAATTTGAATCCCCATGTATATTCTAATGAATTACATGTTAAATCAAATGTATCCTCATCACCCTAATCAATTTTCCTACAAATTAATACACCTATTCTAGAAATTTAATTCCATATTCGAATCATCCTCTCCTATATTTCCTCAAGAACATAGATAATTAAACCCCTGCCACTGATCTAAATACATACTTCTTAGTTTGGTTATGATATAAACAATGTGAAAAAATAAAATTTGATGTACTTTTCATGTCAGTTCTAAATAACATTAGAAAAACGAAATTTATGCTGGTTTTTCACTTATGTTATATAAAAAGAGATGATATGAAAAATTCCTTCACTTTTCACATATATAATTTTATAACTTATGTGAAAAATAAAATTTTCACTTCTAATTTCACATTATTTATAAAATCTCTGAAATTAAATATCAATTAAACATTTATGAATTTTCATGAGGACTTATTTTTGGAAATTTATCATTCATGACCATAGTCTTGTTGATCTCACTTTGAACCATAATAGTTCATTTAATCAATTTCTATGGACTATAATCTTTTATTACCATCTTCATGAACCCTAAAATTTCATTAGAAGTAATTTTTGAAATATCTGCACAATATTAAATATGAATCATTCCATAATTCATCCACCATTTTATATATATTTGAGGTTGGATTTTATTTTTTCGATTTTACATGAAATAAGGTTTGTTTTAATTGATGCATAATGATTTTGGATTGATGCATGAATCATATCATCCGATGCTAATATTTTTTTTATCAATTAATGGAATCCTTCACTTCATGAACATTGATATATTTCTTATCAATAGATTCATCTATTTTAAATTTATTTTATTTCATATTGTGATGCATGTGAATTATTCTCTTGTTTTCTAAACTATAGATGAATGATATATGAAATAAAAAAAAATTATCATCGTTCCTATAAATAGAATATGATATTTTCAAATCATATAATGTTTCTAAAAAATATTATTCCTCTAAATATTGTTATATCATATAAATTTAATGTTTTCAAAATTTTTAAAAAAAATCCTTTGAAAATGAATATTTATGGTTGTAAATTATATAAATTATCTAATTAATGCCTTTTCAATAATTTAATGTCCAATTAAGTCATCAGACAACTTATTTTTAAATATTTATGGCTTTTGTATTTACTACTCATTAAATTTTATATTTTTGAATAGATAAACTTTTCAAAAAAAAAATTTAGCCAAATAATAAAATTTGTATTCAAGATCAGAAATTATGGATCATTTGAAAAATTGTCATCAAATCAATATAATACATTTGATTAATGAGATCAATTTTATATATAGTGATAATGAAAAAACAATTGATATAGATTCAAAATAAATATTAAATAATTTAATGTAACTAATTTATAATAAATGAGATCATTAAATATTAATACATTCTTTAAAATTTGTGATTATTCACTAAGATTTGTGTTTTACATTTCATTAGAGTTATTTTTAATAAAAGAACAATTTTTTCAGTGAGTGTCATGAACATAAATATTTTCATTCTAGAAAATAATACTTGGAAATACTTTTCTACTTAATCTCTTCTCCTAATCATATTTTTTATAATCAATAATAATACTATATTATTTTTAGTTATTTACAATTAAAATTCAATGAAACATTCACATTATATTTCTAGATATTTATTCCAACTTATACGACATGAAATTATTATTTCTTTTTTAGTAAGACACTCTATTACAATATATCTATATATATATATATATTATATTTTCTATTTGATTTTATAATATTTCTAATTGAAAATCCATTTATTCTACAATTTTATTAACTTTGTTAAAAATCTATTCAATATCAATGAAAATCATATCAATATTCTACAAATGAATAAATCCCCAAGCATACCTTATTGATTTTCATGGAAATAATATATTATTCCCCCTATAACTCACATTTATTACCACTGTATTATTCTAAGAAAATATTTGTTTTTGAATTTTTTTAGAGAATATGAATTTGATGTTTTATTACTTGAATTTTAATAGGTGATAAATATGAGGAAGGTTTCAATTATTTAAAAAAAATTAAATTTAATGTTCCAACCAAATACATGTTTTTCAGTCCATGACTAAAATGATTAAATTTGATGACGTATTAAAGATGAGAGATCATCGATCATTTAATTTCTCATGTATTTAATCTATTTTATAGAACATTGTTTTGGCATGGTGAAACATGGAATAATTTAAGATCTATTGATGATGATACATTGAAATATGATAAGTATGGCCATTTTGATGAAATAGTTCATGATATTGATTGGGGGAATGAGAGAGAAACAAAAAATTATCTTCTATATGGCGATGATGAAAAACCATTGTATCACGAATTTTCATACATTATATATTTTTTTCTACAGTGTTATGATTTATCATTGTGAAGGAGAAAAATTTATGAAGGGACAAGAGTTTAATGAAGTTTCTATAATTTTAGAAAGAAATTATTCCTAATGAAAATGATCTTCTAGATTCACAGTACAATACAATGAACATGTTATAACTCATGTTATTGGGGTTTATGAAAATAAATGACTACCCAAATTATTGTGTTCTATAGAAGAAATAATATGAATTTATATTAGGGCATCGAAAAAGTGGTACTTCATGGTATAAATTTAAATAAAATACCGAACATGATTTAGCGGTTATAGAGACCCAAGACAAAGAATTTTGGTATCTCACTATAATCCATCTTTTGAAACATTTATTCTCAAATTAAAATGATGAAAAAATGTTAATGTGGAATATAGATAATGAGATATGTCATGGAAATTTATGGAATCCATTTTATTTTCTATTGTGGAAGAAAATTGATAAAAAATTTCATACATTCAGAAATAAGGATAGAAATCTCAGAATTGGATATTATATGGATGGAATGAATCTATATCAAAGAATCATTATAACACATAGTTCGTGGCCTAATTTATTTATTAATTTAAATTTCATATATATAGTTTTGTATGATGTGAAAATATTTCATGTTCAGTTAAATAATATCTTGACCAAAACAGCCCAGAAATGATATTGATGTTATCCTGTCACTTTTATATTATTATTTGATACTATTATGAGTGGAACATATTAGGGTGTAATATTATTATCAAATGTTTCATTTTAAACTATAAATAATTATTATATCACCTATTAATAACATTCCATCATCTGTAATATTTTCTATATATAGTGTTAAGGATCATAAATTTGGTCCAATTTTTGGTCAACATACATCATATTATCAACTGAAATATTGGAGAAAAAATCATACCTTGTTTATATATTGTTTTTGACAGTAGATCACTCTTAATGTAGATTTCAAATGGAATTAAATGGATCCAAATAAATTTATATTTCTCAAAAAAACAATATTCCTACAATAAATATTTTGAGAGAGTGAAAACAATTGATGTGATATTTGAATGGACACACAAATTTGGTAAGGATAAATATTTTTGGATGAAAAGGTATATATTATTTGAAATAATATATTGGTGAAATGATGAATTCAAAAATAACATTTATTTCATTATTTTGTGGAATAACATTTTTTATAAATTTATTGGAACATTATTTGATATTAATGGAAATACAAAATATGGTTTTAATGAATGATTGTACATATTCTCAATTGGAATGTGTTCCGAGTAATCTCCCATTGATGATGGAAGGAAATAAATCATGAACTGGCTTTTCATACAATAACCAATTGGAATAAAAATAGTTTTTAGAGTCTTAATGATAATAATGTTCTATAGAGTTATTCTTAAAATGTAAAAAAAATTATTTCTTTAAATGATATTATGATGAAAGGTATCAAATATCATTATTGTTAGGTCATGATGCAACATCTCCTAGTAGTTGTGTTGTGTGGAATATTTCCCATCCATTCCAGAATGAAAATCATAAAGGTGTGTTATTTTTTAAATTCAATTGGTAATTATGTAATTGATTTGAATAATGTGAATAATTTAGTGAACAAAGAAAATTTAATATCATTTCAATTGGAAATTTATTTTCCTATATCTTTTTTTGATATCATGGTGCATTTAATTTTTAATTTGGTGTGGTAATTAAATATTTTTGTACATGAATATCTATTTTGGATGTATAATTTTGAAAGATATATGAATATACTTAAATGGTATGTTAATAATCCATATAGACCTGAATACTCCATTTTTTAGAAGTATTTTTATGAGGAGTATGTAGTGTTTTGTACAAGGTACTTTTCTACAATGGATCATATCATTTTTCATATATCAATCAATAAATTAGAAAATTTTGGAGAAAGTGGATCTGTGGAATTATTGTAAAATCATTCATAAGTGAATAAATAAACAAGGTACATTTATACATATTGAATAACCTATATTATTCTCATCCACATATAACATTTTATATAAATATGTTAAAATAATTTTATTTAATGAAAAAGGATATATGGATTTTGGATGAGTATTAAAAAAATATCCCAGTTTTAAAGAAATCATGTTTGGTAGATAAGATGCATTAAAAAAATTTATATTTTTAGTGGGAGTTAAAATTTAAAATTTGATTACATGATCTGAGTATGACATTAATGGATACATATTTTATATGAATGATGTAGGAAAAAAAATTGTAATTCATAATATTAGTGTGTTGTTGTTCAAAAGAGCAACTCATTTTTCACATTCGATAGATTAAAACCACATAATGTACCACATTTATATTACGTAGTCGATGAATAAATATGTGAGGTTCATTACATTACATTTTTAATTCAAACCTTTAACTAAAAATGAAATATCGATCACAAAAATTCCATACACTATGAATTTCAATTGGCACTAGTAAATTTAAATACTTTAGAATAAATAGATGATCCATTTATATTAGAAATACATTATGTTATTCACCTATCAAATATATAATGGTTTATTGTTTAAAAAAACATAAGGTGTGAATGATAAACCTGAAGAAATTTCAGATTTATTTGAGATCCATAATTCCAAGGAAATATCAACAGAAAATATTGGTGATCATGTTGTCACTAGGGTTTTTTCCACATGGAGAAACTAGGATAAAGGATTTTGGTAAAATATTTATTTACTACGTTCATAATATAAATGTTAATATATGATTATATCTAGTTTATTTTTAAAAATTTTATATAATCTTCGATATTTTAGATGTATTTTTATTTATTAAAACACTTATTAAAACTAATATGTTAATTAGATTATATTTTCCCATATTTAACCTTACATTACTAATCAATCAGTTTTCTTTTTTGAATTTTTATTTTAAATCCAATATGATAAAAAAACAATAATATTCAACAAAATAGTATATTCAAGAAATATTATTTTTAGTGGAAAAATGGTTAAGTATGTTGAATAATTTTTCATATTAAAGAAAAATTATTTGGAGTTTTTTTCATTATTTTATATATTTTCATCTCCATTAATGTTTCTAGAATTTATGTTAACTAATATAATTATTAGGAATTAATATTTTAACAAGTTAGATAAATTTTTTGGATCATTTTTAATATATTCAGTGAATATTATTTTCGGTGTAAAAATTGGTGTTATACATTGGATGATTATTAGTATTCACACACCATTTTTTTATTTTTTTTATTTTTTTATGTCATTTCATCTCTCGTTAATATTTTTATAATTTTATCCAACTATAATATATATGAATAAAAATGAGTTTTGTTTAATTTAATTTTTTATAGTTTTTAATTTTTTTTTAATGATGTATGTAATTATTGGACATGTATATTTTTATAAAAATTTTATGTTACATTGAATTGTCGGATAATGAATAATTAAAAATTTTATCCACCACATGCTTCTATATAAAAGAATACACATACCTCGTTGGAGGAACGTACACATGTTCATATCAATGGGCCTCCTCATCCTTCATTATAAGAGACATGTACATCCACTGTGGAAGAATAGTGTCTGACGTTTGGTAAACAATGTGACACACATTGAACAAAAGTATCATATACCCATACCTTGGAAAATATGATACCAGTTAAATTTGATGATAATTATATTCCATGAGTTCTTAAATAAAAAATTAAGAAAATTATTTTAGTGCTGTCTAAATGAAATTTTTTATTTTGAATGATGATTGGAGTAGTGTTGGATATATGAAAATATCTCAATTATTGGAGACCATTTTCATAATATTGTTTGTTATTATTTTAATTCAGATTAAATTTTTCTAGTAATATAGGATTCCCCCTTAATATCAGATGAAATATGATAAATCTGATACTAAAGGAATCATGATGAAATTATAATCATTGGATGTTAGTAGATGTACGGATTTTAATTAAAACCTAAAATCAGATATCATCTTTCTAGATAAACTGTAACACCCCAAGCTTCTACGGTATGTTTCCCTTTGAATAATGCGATAGCGTGTGTTGTACGCAACCTCGAGTTCTAACACACACCACAACTAATTAAACTAGCCGTTGTGAATAGTAATACCTAATTTTTGAAATTATATATATTTTATATTTGAAAATGGACTTCATTTTTGGACTCGGAATATCGAATTTAGCCTAAGGTGAAATTTTGGTACTTTTCGGATAACTTTCATATTTTGATGAATAGTGAAAATTACTAAATTTTAATTAAAAACAACTTTTTTAATCAAAATAATTAATAGTGATAAATTATAAATTTTAGTAGTTTTAAAGTATATTTAGAATATATTTTTACCATTTAATATAATGTTGGTCGTTGGACATAATTTTACAATTAAACCGAACATAAACAAGTGTCAATCTTTTGATAGTTATTATCTCTTAAAAACACGCTTTTTGTTTTGACAGCGGGAATTAATTTTAAATTAATTTCTGTCACTTCTGTGTTTTGAATTTAGGAAAATGGATTCCATATTTGGAATCAGGATGTTCAAATTGTGTAAATAGGTAACTTTTATTTTTAGACATTTTGAATAATTACTGCGGTAAATATTTTATTTACCATGGTTGAGGGTAAATCCGGCAAATAAGGGTTAAAAAAATAATATTATAATAATACTAAATTACCCTAAAAATGTGTCTTAACCCTATTGGTTGATAGATGGTCGACCATGGACATCTTTGTGTCAATTTTGGGACCCCATGGATCCACTTGTAAGTGATAATGACACTTTATTTTAATTTAGTTAAAATGAATACAAAAATGACACAAGCATATATCTTTTAGAACAACAATTTTTACATAGGGTTATATATGTTGTATTTTAGATTATAAATATTAATTAGAAAGCTAAAAAGATTTCCTACATAATGATATTTTATTTATAATTTGTAGACATTAAATAATCTATTTTATTTATGACACAATGATGATGCAGTAATTACTATAATAGTGAAAAATTAAAATAATTGATATTATAAATACCCAAATAAATATAATATGAAACTTTTAATGAATTAAACTAATTTTCTAGGCTAATATGATATATTAGGATTGATTTAATGGACTTTGTTCGAAGTAATAAATCTTTTATGAGTTTCACAAAAATCAACTATTGAATAGTGTCAAAATTGACATAAAAGAGTTCTTAAAACAAATATTATATTATTAATTGATATTAAATTCCTAAAAATCTAAGGTTCGGCCAAGAGACTTATATTATGATAGGTTAATCATTAATGGACCACTTGGGGGTCGCTTGGATGTATATAGTAAGTTTATTAACCATATTATATAAAAATACAAAGAGACATTGTAAAAGTGAAACTAATTAACTTAGAGTTAATACTTAAAGATAAGGTTAATATAAGTACCCAAACCTGTCTAAATTCTATTGGTTGAGTGGTTTTCGACCTATCCCCACCTTAACCTTTGAATAATAAGCTTTGGAGCCATTAGAAACCGAATATAAATTTATTATAAATTAATATTTCTAGCTTTTCCAAAGGTGCCCCTCACCCCTCTTATAAAAAGGGCACTCCTCCTTATCATTTATTCACACCTTCAAAGCCTTTTGGTTCGGCCAAACTCTGCCCAAATACTCTACCAACATCCCTCACTACAACTTAGAGGCCTTAGTTTGGTCAGAAAGCCAACCTAAGGAGCCCTTTTGATCAAATCAAAAGGAAGAACCCGAAGAAGAGGTAATGATTTCACCACCCTTTTCTAAGTTCATTTCTTCTTCCACTTCTTCTTCCTTTGTTCTTACCATTATAAAATAATAACTCCAGTATCTCACATATACTGTGATGTTATTATAAGTATGGTACAACCATATTCAGTATTCTATCCACCCTTTGAATAACATGTCACCATACGTGCGTATGTACGGCTTACCGTCTCCACGTCGTGGTGTAATTGTTATTCAATATAATATTATTTGGATGGGTATAATAATGATGTGTAACTCATGTAAATAATAAATATAACATGTTAATGATTCTGTATATATGATATACCATTCATTTATATATTATTTTAATATCAAAAGAATGATATTGTCGCTCGTGCGTACGTACGGACTACCGTCTCCACGAACGCGATGAGATTCATTCTCCATCGTATCCATTCAAGTATAATTATCATTTTATGGTTTAAAAATGATGTTTAAGGACTTGATATCATTCTGGATATGAATAAGATACATCAAACATGGCTTATGTAACAAAACATATAAAAGAAAATGAGTAAGTTAACACCCGAAACGATGATAATTCTAAGATATTATTAATAAATCAATGTTAAAAGATCATATATGATATCATATTAATATATATGATTCTTGTATAATTTAATAACAATTATTTCACCATTATACAGGAGGTTAACCTACCCCAACCAAGGAAAAGTACAAGGTAAGGGTTATTTCACAATCTCTTCTTTGTCCGAGGTTGTTTATACGTAATAATCTACTGGGATCTCGTTATCATCCACATCCATGTTTCTTCAAAATGTATTTCAAAACATTTTTACTATTTACAAGAATATGGGTTAAAGTCATTTATACCCTTGTTTGACTTTTTATAAGAGGTTTATAAAGGAATCTTTCCGTCGTTTTCAAAACAAGGTCCTTTTTAACCTTTTCGACAGAATTGAGGTAAGAATGTTTTTTTTAACTTATACGGCGGGTGCGGTTATTTTCCGCCGTTATAAAATTGTCGAAGCTTTCCATACAAGCTTATAAGAATATTTTCAAAGAAAATGTTTTATTTTATATGGATCTTAAATGATTTCAAAATAAAAGGAGATATTTCTTTAAAAAGAATTTTGATTTCATCTATGTCAACATCCTTTGATGGATTTTAAGATTATTTGAAGTTGATTTATTATGATACAAAACTTCTATATTGTATTGAAGGTTTTGTGATATGTTTGACTGTGGATGTGCTATTTTTATACCATTCATAGTTTATTGTGAAAGTATTGACATTTCGTATGCTAGTTTTAATACGAATGTTTATGTTATGTTCAAACCTTTTCATATGGGAATGCATTGGACTTAATAAGTGACGGGTGGAGCCCGCTATAGCTCCTCGATGCATCGGTAGGTCTCATGAGACAAACTAGTGTCTTGGCACAAGGCCTTGACAAAATCTTATTTGTAGTCTTGGCACGAGGCCTTGGCTATGTGGTTATGATAGTCTGGCATTATGCATTCCAACATTATGAAAGTGGTTATTGATTTTTTTGCATGTGATTATTCATTTAGTAGAATATCCATGTGAATAAGTAAATGGCTTTATTTCTTTTTATTTATGCCATACCATGTTGAAAGTTCGTATTTAAAAGGCTTTTGTTTTAGTTATACATTGCCTTAAATGTTTATTCTTATTTATGAAAGTTTCCACTTTATTGTTATCGTTACTGGGCATTTGAGCTCAC
Organism: Viscum album; assembly: GCA_963277665.1. NCBI lineage: Eukaryota > Viridiplantae > Streptophyta > Magnoliopsida > Santalales > Viscaceae > Viscum > Viscum album. The sequence goes on along the minus strand of OY728153.1, from coordinate 562,266,501 downwards.
CCCTTTTTTTTATGTTTTATTTTTCCCAGGATGTGAAGAAGTAAGTTATGAATGACCTGCAGGGATTTTATGAGGGGTTAATAGTGTGGACTGTGGAAACATTATGTTGTTGTAGTAGTTTTTCATTTTATGATGTAATGTAAAACTTATGAATATATCTAGTGTTTCCAAGGCTACTAAACCAATCGGTCATTCGAGATTTGATCTTTCTTGTGATCATGCCAATGTTACGAAGTAATGCACCGACTCTGGGTAGCTGGGGTCGGGGCGTTACAGTTGGTATCAGAGGAAGTTTAGTACAAACCTTGGAAGCTAGATTTAGATAAACTCTGATTGGAGCACATAGACCTAAGATGAACTTTGAGGATTAGTATAGAAGAACTTCCTAGAATTTTGGTATTATAGAGACTTTGTGAGTTTTCCGAGCAATACATCCCTGTCTGGATACGAGCAGGTAGAGGCGGCTCTGGCACAGATGTACCTAGGGGTAAAACCCGAAAACACCGCTTTGAGCTAGACTCGAACGGGAACTGGTGCATGACAACGGGCCTTGCTGCACTCTTGGTTACGAAACTCCCGGGGGATATGCTTAGGATAAGTCTCACTTTCTTTACAAATCATTATGAAGGGTTTATGAGTATATACTTCCTCAAAGAAAACATATTTATGATTATAGATTATATCCATAGATAGTTCAATTTATGTTTAGTGTTTTATAAGTATGGGATTATGTATTTTGATGCATAAACTGATCTAGTTTATGCCATTTTTTTAGAAATGGCGCCTAGTGGAAGAAATGGAAACCGTATCAATGCACGCACTCCATGTAGGGATTGCCCTCCTGCTCAAGATAATTATAGTGGGGCTGGTGATGCAACTGGTGCTGATCAGCTAATCACCGTACTGGGACAACTTACTCAGGTTATGAATAATAACCTTACCCGTATGGAGCACCCTGATCCGCAGCGTGGAGGATCAATGTTAGATCGATTCATGAGACAACAACCACCAACGTTCAATGGGAGTACAAATCCCTTAGTAGCTGAGCAATGGATATTTTCCCTAGAGAAAATATTTCAGGCTTTGGGGAGTAGTGAAAGGGAAAAAGTTACCATGGCAGTTTACCGCCTCACTGGAGATGCTGATCAATGGTGGTCATTGATTCAAAACATGAAGGAAGATGATGAAGTATCAAACATGGAATGGAGGGAGTTCAAAGATCTGTTTTTAGAAAAATACTTTCCTCGCGACCATCGAGCAGATATGGAAAGACAATTTCTGAGTCTGAGACAAAAGGAGGATGAGAATGTCACAAAGTATGAGGCTAACTTTACAAGGTTAGCGAGGTATGCTGGAGATTATATTCACAACCCAAGAAGTAAGATTGATCGTTTCATTGATGGGTTAAAACCATTTCTCCGTCGAGCATTAGTCTCACAATCCTTTTCGTCGTACGAAGACATTGTCTCATGTGCTATGAAGACCGAAAAAGAATTCTCTAAGTCCTATGACTTTAAAGCAAAGCAAGAGAAGAAGAGACCTGCTGATCAATCTGGGAATGGAAATAAGGGGAAGAAAGGAAAGGTTGAATATCCATCTTGTGGTAAATGCGGGAAGAAACACCCCGGTGCTTGCCTGAAGGGAATGGGAGTCTGTTACAAGTGTGGTGAAAAAGGCCACCAAGCTCATGATTGCAAGGGGAAGAAGGAAGCTACCAACGTTCAGTGCTACAATTGCAGGGAGATGGGGCATTATGCAAATGCATGTCCTAAGCGTCAGGAGAACTTACCTCAGAAAAGGCCAAGGGATCAAGGCCAAGCTTATGCTATCACTACTGCTGAGGTAGAAGCTCCGAAAGACGTGGTGGCAGGTAATTTAATGGTTTCCTCAAGTTTAGCAAATGCATTATTTGATTCTGGATCATCGCATTGTTTCATATCTTCCCAGTTTGCTAAGAAAATTAAATATTTCCAATTTTATTTAATAAGGGAGTTGTCAGTCAAAACTCCTAAGGGAAGTATCGTTGCGACAAAGTTTTGTGAATCAGTCCCCATTAGAGTACATAAATTTTCTTTATCTGCTGATCTCATCATCATACCTATGATTGAGTTTGATATAATCCTCGGTATGGACTGGCTTTTGGACTATGATGCGAAGATTTATTGTAAGAAGAAATAGGTTACGATTCTTGATGATAATGATAAGGAACACCTTATTTTTAGAGCAGAATCGTCACCACCTAATTCTTATTTAGAACCACCCCCTATAGCTCAACTTAATTCAATTATCGGGGAGGAAGAGAATGAAATAACTGTCGGTGAGGAAAGGAATGTTCAAATAGAGGATGTACCTATTGTGAAAGATTTTGTAGATGTATTTCCGGAAGATTTACCTGGACATCCTCCAGAACGAGAAGTTGAGTTTTCTATTGATTTGATTCCTGGATCAAGGCCTATATCGAAGACCCCTTATAGAATGGCCACTGTAGAGTTAGTTGAACTAAAGAAACAACTAGAGGAATTGAGTAATAAGGGATTTATTCGACCTAGTGTTTCTCCATGGGGAGCCCCTATTCTTTTTGTTAAAAAGAAAGATGGATCTATGAGGTTATGTATCGACTACAGGGAGATCAATGCTATAATGATAAAGAACAAGTATCCCCTACCTCGTATTGATGATTTATTTGACCAACTGCATGGAGCTCAATACTTTTCAAGGATTGACCTTCGATCTGGATACCATCAGTTGTGTGTGAAGAAGGAAGACATTCCGAAAACAGCATTTCGAACCAGGTACGGGCATTACGAGTTTACCGTAATGCCATTTGGATTGACTAATGCACCCTCTGTATTCATGGATCTAATGAATAGAGTTTTCAAGGAGTATCTGGATGAATTTGTGGTGGTATTTATTGATGATATCTTGGTATACTCCAAAACCTACGAAGATCATGAAAATCACTTGCGCATTATCTTGAAGACTCTGAGGAGGCATGAATTATATGGGAAGTTTAGCAAGTGTGAATTCTTGCTTCAGGAGATTTCTTTTCTTGGCCATATTGTCTCTAAAGATAGAATCTATGTTGATCCTTCTAAGACCAAGGCAATCCAAGAATGGCCAGCACCTACGAGTATAACTGAGGTACGTAGTTTTATTGGTTTGGCAGGTTATTATCGACGTTTCGTCCAGAATTTTGCCCAATTGGCTAACCCATTAACGAATCTCACACGTAAAGGGGTTAAATTTGTTTGGACAAAAGAGTGTGAAGAATGTTTCGAAGAACTGAAGAGAATATTAGTCAATGCTCCTATATTGACTCTACCATCGGGGAATGATGGGTTCGTTATTTATAGTGATGCATCAAAGAAAGGACTTGGCTGTGTCCTTATGCAGAATGATAGAGTTATTGCCTATGCATCACGACAGTTGAAAATTCATGAACAAAACTATCCTACTCATGATCTCGAGTTAGCAGCAGTGATCTTTGCTTTGAAAATATGGAGGCACTACCTCTATGGTGAAAAATGTGAGATTTATACTGATCACAAGAGTTTGAAGTATATTTTCTCACAAAAAGAACTCAACATGAGGCAAAGGAGATGGCTTGAATTACTCAAGGATTATGATTGTACGATACACTACCACCCTGGGAAGGCAAACAAGGTGGCAGATGCTTTGAGTAGAAAAGACCATGGAGTTTTGAAAAATACGAGAATTGAAAGGGATCCAATTTTCATGGAGCTAGTGAAGATGGACATGGGAATAACCAGGGAAGGTGAAACATCAATGCTTTTTCAAATGGTTGCCAAACCATATTTACTAGAAAGGATTAAGAGTTCTCAGACTGATGATGAAGAATTCCAAAAGAAGATTAAAGCTGTGAATGATGGGAGATTGAGAGACTTTGTGTATGAAGATGGAATTTTGAAATTCGGGAAGAGACTTTGTGTTCCCAATATACCTGATCTAAAAAGGGAATTGCTGGATGACGCTCATAGTTCCAATTTCTCTATACACCCTGGGAGCACCAAAATGTATAGAGATTTGAAGGAACATTTTTAGTGAGACAACATGAAGAGGGAGATTGCTGATTTTGTGTCAAGATGTATGGTTTGTCAACAAGTGAAAGCTGGAAGGCAACAGCCTGGAGGAGTCATGCAACCTCTTCCCATACCAGAGTGGAAATGGGACAATATTACGATGGACTTTGTCATGGGGCTACCAAAGACTCCTAGAAGGAACGATGCAATATGGGTTATTGTTGATCGTCTTACCAAGTCAGCACATTTTCTTGCTATAAGAGAAGATCTACCCCTGGAACGTCTAGCAAGACTATACATTAATGAAGTTGTGAGACTTCATGGAGTACCCCTATCGATTGTTTCTGATCGTGATCCCCGTTTTACTTCAAGATTTTGGAAAAGTCTTCAGAAATCCCTGGATACTGAACTTCATTTGAGCACTGCTTACCACCCTCAGACAGATGGACAATCAGAACGGACTATTCAGACCTTAGAAGACATGTTGAGATCTTGCTCCCTTGACTTTCAGGGTATGTGGGATCAATATTTACCACTGGTAGAATTTTCCTATAACAATAGCTTCCATTCAAGTATTCAGATGGCACCATATGAAGCGTTATACGGAAAGAGATGTTGTACACCAACCTGTTGGGATGACGTTGGTGAAAGAAAACTTGTAGGCCCAGAACTGGTGGAGGAAACGGTGGAAAAGGTGAAGGTAATCCAAAATCACATCAAAGCAGCTCAAAGTAGGCAGAAGAGCTATGCCGATAATCGAAGGAAGGATTTGGAATTTCAAGTCGGTGATCATGTTTTCCTGAAGGTATCTCCATGGAAGGGAGTCATACGTTTTGGTAGGAAAGGTAAATTGAGTCCCAAGTACATCGGACCTTTCGAAATTCTAGAACGAATTGGGGCTGTAGCTTACCGATTGGCAATGCCGCCAAGTCTCTCCAAAGTTCACGATGTGTTCCACATATCTCTATTGAGGAGATACATGCCTGACCCAACGCATGTACACACCTATGAGGAATTAGAACTGGAACCCGATCTTTCCTATTGTGAAGAGCCCGTCAGGATTCTTGATACAAGAGAACAAGTACTGAGAAACCGGATGACGCGTCTGGTAAAAGTTTTGTGGAGAAACCATAAGATGGAAGAGGCAACGTGGGAACCCGAGGAACTTATGATGAAGAACCACCCGAGTCTTTTTATGCAGTAATACCCTAGAAATTGCGAGGACGCAATTATTTGAAGGAGGGGAGAATGTAACACCCCAAGCTTCTACGGTACGTTTCCCTTTGAATAATGTGATAGCGTGTGTTGTACGCAACCTCGAGTTCTAACACACACCACAACTAATTAAACTAGCCGTTGTGAATAGTAATACCTAATTTTTGAAATTATATATATTTTATATTTGAAAATGGACTTCATTTTTGGACTCAGAATATCGAATTTAGCCTAAGGTGAAATTTTGGTACTTTTCGGATAACTTTCATATTTTGATGAATAGTGAAAATTACTAAATTTTAATTAAAAACAACTTTTTTAATCAAAATAATTAATAGTGATTAATTATGAATTTTAGTAGTTTTAAAGTATATTTAGAATATATTTTTACCATTTAATATAATGTTGTTCATCGGACATAATTTTACAATTAAACCGAACATAAACAAGTGTCAATCTTTTGATAGTTATTATCTCTTAAAAACACGCTTTTTGTTTTGACAGCGGGAATTAATTTTAAATTAATTTCTGCCACTTCTGTGTTTTGAATTTAGGAAAATGGATTCCATATTTGGAATCAGGAGGTTCAAATTGTGTAAATAGGTAACTTTTATTTTTAGACATTTTGAATAATTACTGCGGTAAATATTTTATTTACCATGGTTGAGGGTAAATCCGGCAAATAAGGGTTAAAAAAATAATATTATAATAATACTAAATTACCCTAAAAACGTGTCTTAACCCTATTGGTTGATAGATGGTCGACCATGGACATCTTTGTGTCAATTTTGGGACCCCATGGATCCACTTGTATGTGATAATGACACTTTATTTTAATTTAGTTAAAATGAATACAAAAATGACACAAGCATATATCTTTTAGAACAACAATTTTTACATAGGGTTATATATGTTGGATTTTAGATTATAAATATTCATTAGAAAGCTAAAAATATTTCCTACATAATTTAATTTTATTTATAATTTTTAGACATTAAATAATCTATTTTATTTATGACACAATGATGATGCAGTAATTACTATAATAGTGAAAAATTAAAATAATTGATATTATAAATACCCAAATAAATATAATATGAAACTTTTAATGAATTAAACTAATTTTCTAGGCTAATATGATATATTAGGATTTATTTAATGGACTTTGTTCGAAGTAATCAATCTGTTATGAGTTTCACAAAAATCAACTATTGAATAGTGTCAAAATTGACATAAAAGAGTTTTTAAAACAAATATTATATTATTAATTGATATTAAATTCCTAAAAATCTAAGGTTCGGCCAAGAGACTTATATTATGATAGGGTAATCATTAATGGACCACTTGGGGGTCGCTTGGATGTATATAGTAAGTTTATTAACCATATTATATAAAACTACAAAGAGACATTGTAAAAGTGAAACTAATTAACTTAGAGTTAATACTTAAAGATAAGGTTAATATAAGTACCCAAACCTGTATAAATTCTATTGGTTGAGTGGTTTTTGACCTATCCCCACCTTAACCTTTGAATAATAAGCTTTGGAGCCATTAGAAACCGAATATAAATTTATTATAAATTAATATTTCTAGCTTTTCCAAAGGTGCCCCTCACCCCTCTTATAAAAAGGGCACTCCTCCTTCTCATTTCTTCACACCTTAAAAGCCTTTTGGTTCGGCCAAACTCTGCCCAAATACTCTCCCAACATCCCTCCCTACAACCTAGAGGCCTTAGTTTGATCAGAAAGCCAACCTAAGGAGCCCTTTTGATCAAATCAAAAGGAAGAACCCGAAGAAGAGGTAATGATTTCACCACCCTTTTCTAAGTTCATTTCTTCTTCCACTTCTTCTTCCTTTGTTCTTACCATTCTAAAATAATAACTCCAGTATCTCACATATACTGTGATGTTATTATAAGTATGGTACAACCATATTCAGTATTCTATCCACCCTTTGAATAACATGTCACCATACGTGCGTACGTACGGCTTACCGTCTCCACGTCGTGGTGTAATTGTTATTCAATATAATATTATTTGGATGGGTATAATAATGATGTGTAAATCATGTAAATAATAAATATAACATGTTAATGATTATGTATATATGATATACCATTCATTTATATATTATTTTAATATCAAAAGAATGATATTGTCGCTCGTGCGTACGTACGGACTACCGTCTCCACGAACGCGTTGAGATTCATTCTCCATCGTATCCATTCAAGTATAATTATCATTTTATGATTTAAAAATGATGTTTAAGGACTTGATATCATTCTGGATATGAATAAGATACAACAAACATGTCTTATGTAACAAAACATATAAAAGAAAATGAGTAAGTTAACACCCGAAACGATGATAATTCTAAGATATTATTAATAAATCAACGTTAAAAGATCATATATGATATCATATTAATATATATGATTCTTGTATAATTTAATAACAATTATTTCACCATTATACAGGAGGTTAACCTACCCCAACCAAGGAAAAGTACAAGGTAAGGGTTATTTCACAATCTCTTCTTTATCCGAGGTTGTTTATACGTAATAATCTAATGGGATCTCGTTATCATCCACATCCATGTTTCTTCAAAATGTATTTCAAAACATTTTTACTATTTACAAGAATATGGGTTAAAGTCATTATACCCTTGTTTGACTTTTTATAAGAGGTTTATAAAATAATCTTTCCGTCGTTTTCAAAACAAGGTCCTTTTTAACCTTTTCGACAGAATTGAGGTAAGAATGTTTTTTTTAACTTATACGGTGGGTGCGGTTATTTTCCGCCATTATAAAATCGTCGAAGCTTTCCATACAAGCTTATAAGAATATTTTCAAAGAAAATGTTTTATTTTATATGGATCTTAAATGATTTCAAAATAAAAGGAGATATTTCTTTAAAAAGAATTTTGATTTCATCTATGTCAACATACTTTGATGGATTTTAAGATTATTTGAAGTTGATTTATTATGATACAAAACTTCTATATTGTATTGAAGGTTTTGTGATATGTTTGACTGTGGATGTTCTATTTTTATACCAATCATAGTTTATTGTGAAAGTATTGACATTTCGTATGCTAGTTTTAATACGAATGTTTATGTTATGTTTAAACTTTTTCATATGGGAATTCATTGGACTTAATAAGTGACAGGTGGAGCCCGCTATAGCTCCTCGATGCATCGGTAGGTCTGATGAGACAAAATAGTGTCTTGGCACAAGGCCTTGACAAAATCGTATTTGTAGTCTTGGCACGAGGCCTTGGCTATGTGGTTATGATAGTCTGGCATTATGCATTCCAACATTATGAAAGTGGTTATTGATTTTTTTGCATGTGATTATTCATTTAGTAGAATATCCATGTGAATAATGAAATGGCATTATTTCATTTTATTTATGCCATACCATGTTGAAAGTTTGTATTTAAAAGGCTTTTGTTTTAGTTATACATTGCCTTAAATGTTTATTCTTATTTATGAAAGTTTCCACTTTATTGTTATCCTTACTGGGAATTTGATCTCACCCCTTTTTTTTATGTTTTATTTTTCCCAGGATGTGAAGAAGTAAGTTATGAATGACCTGCAGGGATTTTATGAGGGGTTAATAGTGTGGACTGTGGAAACATTATGATTTTGTAGTAGTTTTTCATTTTATGATGTAATGTAAAACTTATGAATATATCTAGTGTTTCCAAGGCTACTAAACCAATCGGTCTTTCGAGATTTGATCTTTCTTGTGATCATGCCAATGTTACGAAGTAATGCACCGACTCTGGGTAGCTGGGGTCGGGGCGTTACATAAACAACATCATAATCCATGTCATATATTGAAATTTACATATGAAGATACATATAAGAAATTTATTTTAAGTAAATGGAAATAATTTTTTTTAGTATGTGAAATGTTATGTTTTTATATTAATGATCATAATAATGATTTATTTATTCTTATTGTACAAAAATCCAAGATATCTCACCGAGATATCCAACCTAAAAACAGACAACCCTTTACAATATCATGGAGAATGTATAGGGTATTGGAAAAAAAAATTAATTTGAACAATTAAAAAATGAAGAGATGAGACTTTTGGCTCTGTAGAGGTTGAACCTTCTCCCCCTTCAACACATTAAAAACTGATGAAGGACTAGATAAGAAAAATAGAAAAAAATATCATTGAAGTTTCAAGGGTTTTATATTAAGAGGATTTTAATATGATTACATTATTTTTTAATTTTATAAAATTATATTCTTAATAAATTGTGTGTAATAACCTTTTTTTTACTCAGGAATGGATCATTTTAAAATTTTTCATAATATTTATTATGAATATAATATGGATTAATAATGGGTTATGAATGTTTCATGGGTGTCTAGATATTTTTTTGAACTCAGAACATCATCTAGTAGGGAAAATAGTCTGGGAGCACATTTAGTAGAAACAACACAGGACATGTCACATGTTTTTTTAAACATGTGGGGCTGGACAGAGAGTAGTAGGAGGCTACAAGATTTGATGAAACCATGAAAGTTGGAACTCATGATCATGTGAATGGTATGTTGTTCTTGGTAGATAAATTTTTCATGGTTGGTACAAGTTTTATTAGAAAAATTATCCTAAACTTGCATATACCCTCATGAGGTAGTGATCCTTGAATAGTTAGTACACGATCTCTCTATCCCTGATGAATAACTTTGTAAAGTTCCCCTTTATTATTTGAATGGTCACAATATTGGAGAATTGTTTTTCTAGCCATGTGAAGAAACCAAGAGACCCATGTTTTTGGGTAAAATGGATAAATTTCTCTTAATGAAATGTTTATTTCTTTCCAAATTATTATATTTTCCTCTCTAATGGAAAACAAGGGTTCTTATCTTACTTTGTGATAATTTTATGCTATATTCTAAAAATTGATCTTCAGAATTGATCTGATACCTATTTCAATGACCATTAATCATGTTGGAATTATATTGATAAGTAATCAATTTACTTTTATCCATTTGTAATTCTCTATTGTATAAATGATGATATTTAGATGTAGGCTCATATAACCTATATTCCAGGTGATGGTTGGTTATTAAAATATCATACAAACTTTTCCAAATTAGAGGATGGTATTGTATTAGGATAGTCATACGAGTATGAGGTAGGTGTTTTATAACTCATCACTCAAGATTCATCATTTTTTACATTATCATGTCTATGTTTAGTTATCATCGTGCATCATATTTTTTATTAGTATTATGTGATTTTATTTATTTAGTTATGTGTTTAAAGACCCATTTCGTATATGTTTTTCATTAGTAGTGGTTATGTTCACAACCCTTACCACCCCCAAGTGGGTGTTTCCATAATTTATTGGTTTGGGGCTTATTATTTTCATTTTATATACTGTTATAGTGTGTGGCTTGGCCATTCCAATAGTAAATTCCATTAATTAGATGAATTGTGAATTGATGAATGTATTGTTCCATGATTTCATTCCACTATACTCTACTTAGGTAAGTTTATCATGTTTTTAAATCAAACTAAATAGAAATTTGAATGTATAAATATTTGGTATCAGTTTTCGTAGCTCATTATAAATGAATTTATTATGGATTTTCATCATTATCCCACCATGTCATGTTAATTAAAGACAATAGATATAAACAAATAATTATATATGAAATAACCTATATGAAATGAATTAATGGGTTTCATTCCAATTCGCCAAATCACACTAATGAAAGGGATGTCTGGACCAAAATTATCATATTAAATGATATGACTATTACTTGATTAATTGAATAAATGAACAAATTTTTTGCTGCATAATTCTCTATGTACCTTGATTACATTATAGAAGTTTTTAGACTCGATTTAGCCTCTAGATTTATATGGGAATTCCGTGAGCACTCATGGAGACAATTCTAATTTTGGGATGCTAGTTTCCATGGATAATACCCTCCTTGGGGCCAAATCCTTGACTTTTATGAATTCTTGATATGAAATTATAAGATCCATCCTTTTCCATTATAGAATTACTAAGATACACTCCACGAATCTAGAATGGATTCTATAGAGATGTAATTCCCTAGTTACATCCCTAGGCCTAGACATTTCTTATCAGTTTTTACCTTGGCTGTTTTCCTTTGAATTAGTTAGATTCATTATTGTGGATTTCCTAGGATGATTCCCCTTGGAGTACACTATTACCCCTATTGTCAGACTCTAGTTACTACCATAGTTGGTTTGACCCTTGAGTTCATGGTTTCTTTGGTTATTACATTGGATCCTCTTCATTATAAATATCATTATTTAGGATTGTTATATCTATTATCATTAATTATATTACCATGATATGATTTCAGTGATCGTATTACCTGACATGGCCTATTTATATCTTGGATCCTTCAGTGACAATATTACCGAACTGTAATTACATATATTCATTATGTTACTCTATATTAATGGACGAATAATATACCCATGGACATGCCCAATTCCCTCATTAGTAGTTGATAGCTTTTGGCATTCAGAGTGATGTGTCTAATGTTATGTGGTAATTCATACTCAAGGAACCTTTGAGTGGCATCCATGTTTGGGACATCACAAAATGGTATCACATCCATTCCTTTATTTCATTACTATTTACAGAAAATATCGACGATATTCATAATTCATGGAATATGTTTAAATGTTTTTCTTGGGCGTAGCTAACACATGATGCCAGTAAATACAATTTTATCCTAATTATAATTGTTTTTCTAATTTTTCCTATTACAGTTGGTATCAGTTCACCATTGGGTGACACAGATATCGTTTTGTGGTTATTATTATTATCTTGTTTGAGATATCTTTTATTCATGTCTAGATGATATTGGGGCAAGTAGCATTGTATCATGCATCATTATAGGAACCTATAATTCACATGTCTTTTATTTTTTGATTTACCCTTATTTTCGATGTGTATATTTGATATTCAATTTTTTTATTGTGATTAAGTTATTTTGTGTCTCAAATCTTGAGGTGTATGGGTCATCATGTGTTAGAATGATTAATTTATTGATTCAATCAATTAATTAGAATTTAAAATTATGTTTAACTTAGTGATAATGATTAAGGTCCTCGATTCACTTGGAAAATATATCATTTCAAATAAACCATTATATATTCAAATAAGGAAATGAAAACTGAGAAGCTAAGCATGTCTAATTAAATGAAATTGTTTCCATTAAATGATGAGGAAATTTATAATTGATACTTATTCTAATAGAATGCATCTCATTAAATCATTTTCACTTACCAGTATCTTTCCATATGATAGGGGTAGTATATTATTGTTAATTATCCCTTTCAATTCAGTTTTTATCTTATAATGTGTCTATGTATATGATTAAGTCATTTTTTGAGGCATTTTCTTAGTATTTGTAGACCATTTCTACCTCAATGTCCTCGTATCATGTGACATGAGGGTGGTGATGGAAATTCTCTATATGTGGTGTGACCTGAGCCCCTAGTCTTACTCATAGGAGTTACACATGAGGCACCACATGTTATACCTAATATGTTCATTGATTCTTACCTTTCTGATAGTTTCCTATGATTGATGCAATTCTAGGAAGGTGCTCCATGAACTGTAACTAAGATGGAAAATCTAGACAACGAGTTCCAGCAACATAATCCACCTACATTCTTAGGGGATTTTAGTTCATAGTTTACTGATACCTGTACATAGGACACCATGTCAATCAATGATAATCTAGAGATTCCTCTAGAGAGGAAGGTAAATCTTTCTTCTTACATGCTCCGTGATACTTCCAAGCACTAGTGGTATGAGATTATCGAGGCTATTCCTCAAAATTGAATGGTATGAGATTAATTATAAATTTCATAAAATGGTTATTTCATTCCTTAGACGATGATATATGGCTGGTACAAATAGTACTTTTATCTCGAGCATGGTTATTTATTAGTTATGGATTATTAAGAGCATTTCAATGAGTTATAACAATTCATCCAGGTGATAAGATTTCATTTAGTAGATTATTTGAGGATGTGCTAATATATTCCACTCACATTCAGGTGAATGAAATTCACCTACCATGTTTCTCTGAAATAGTCAAACAAGCTCTTATCCCTAAGCTCAAAATGAGGGATTATGATAGTATTGGGAATATATGATCAGTTCTATGGTATGCCACCAGTTCTTCTAGCAGTAAGAAACATTTCATAGAGGCTTATCAATAGGGAAGTGGAAACATAGTATAAATATTGGTAGATCACTGATATGCCACTAATGTGGTAGAGATAGAAATTTAAAGCCAATGAATGATAAAGACCCTCTAGATTGTTGGGTATGTGGCTGTATGAGTAACCTATTGAGATTTTTTTGGACTATTCCATTAGCTTATAATAGAATAGGTTATGCACCAACTCCACCATCAGGGTAATTTTATTATAGGTTCCATCATGATGGGTGTTCATGTAACATCGGTAGTACCTATCAAGTAGAAATTTGTGTCCATAGTAAGAAGTTGTCAAATTTTCTGTTGCACTAGTAGAGAGATCATGATCATGGTTGTCCGATTGTGGAACAAGGACGTCAATTAGGAAATTTTCATGAAATACAACTGAAACCCAAGGATAAGATTCTAGGAAAAGCTATATTTTGATTTACTATTGTAGTATCATCAACTATAGTGTCTTCTTTTTTTGGAAAAACTTCGTCAAAATCCTTCACCAATTTATCAAAATTTTAATGTCTTTACCTCAAAATATAATATTATTGGGGTGTAATGACCTAGGATACACCATTGTGAGTATGGTCAGAGGGAATTTGTCATTGTTGGGACTATCCCATTGAGGTAAAACATTAACCCTTCTAATGATACCTAATTATTCTCGAGAGTATTAGATTCAATTTCATCCATGGGATGGATTTTTTGTTCCATATCATGGATTTATAGACGTTTATCTCTATAGAGAATCATTTACATAACCAGATTGTAGTAGTTATCTACATAACGGTTTGTGGGATGTCTAGAATATTAGAACCTATCTATATAGTCATGGTCTAGGTGGAGTAACCCCCAATAATTATAATCTCATAATAGAGGATAAATTATTTATGTTAGGTTGAATTACCTTTCGTATGAGATAGTTTCATATATGAATTTACCAATGATTTTATCTATTAAATCCCAATAGAGATGTAAAAATTATGATTTACCTCGTTCATAGAGTAGACCTAGTTGCCATTCCTATATAAAGGATAGAACCTACTGAGGTATGATTGATTAGCTGGTAGATAGAGGACTTTGAGATCAATGGTTTTATACATCTCAGATGCCAGATGTGATACTTCTTCTATGAGTGTGTTATAGATGGTTGAACCAGCATAAGACCAAGAACTGGTATGAGTGGAAATAGATGGATGATCTATTTGACAATCTCCAAGTAGCTATGATGATTTCTAAGATCAATATGACATTATTCTATCTACATGTGTGAGTTAGGCCATCATACATACCTTATATAACTTTATAAATAAGTTATGGTCGTCATGAGTACCTTTTTATTGCATTCTTCCTTATTAATGAACCTGCCATTTTTTTCTATGATGAATAGGTAATTCCACCCCTGGCAAGATTCTTTTATCAAAGTATTTGTTGAAGGAATGATAGCATATTCTAATACTCATAGAAACCATGATAATAACCTTGTTATCATTCAGAGTACACTAAGAGAGAATATATTTTACTCTATTCTTTCTAAGTTCCAATTATTGATAGAAAAATTATCGTCTAGGGTTATATTATCTCGAAGAAGCAGTCTCTGTTGACCTAATGAAGGTAATTTCTATAGCATATTAAGAGAATCCCAATAAGGTTTTTTATATATTCTTTATTGGGGATGGATGGATATTACATGAATTTTATACAAAAATTCTCATTCATTGATTCTCCTCCTAATTCTATTAAAAATACAGGGTTTATTTTTGTGTGTGTAGAACAATGCGATAAATATTTCAGGAGCTGAAAGGAGGGTTTTTCTCAGCCCCTATTCTAAATCATCTAGAACATGAAGGAGCTTATACAGTGAGATATGATGCATCTAAAATTGGGTTGGGAGTATTTTTATGCATTATGATAGATTCTTTTTGTGTATGGATATCTGAGGTTCATGCCTTACTACTAGAAATAAAGGTTATAGCAAGGGTTTTAAACCATTGGTATATGCTAGAAAACTGTTCGTATAGCCTATACCAACAGTTTTTGAAACCATATGGAAGTAAGCCATGAGTAAATCCATATACAAACAGTTTGATCTAAACCATTGGTATAGGCCACTGGATGTATTGATTTACCAATGGTTGTAGGCTAACCATTGGTATATGTTTGTATATGATTTTTACCAATGGTTTCAATGAAACCGTTGGAATATATTGAAGACTAAACACTATACCAATGGTTCTAAAATTGTAGGGATAGGTTTTAGATATTTCTCAATGTATACCAATGGATTAAAACCATTGGTATTTTGTATTTCCAAAACTATTACACAACAGCCCCTCTAGTATACACATGCAAAAAAAAATAGCACAAAAAAACACATAAAACTGACATAAAACAACATAAAAACACCTGCAATAGGACAAAAAACACATAAAACCATCAAACTCTTACAACCATGTCGTGTACTAAAATTACCTATTGCAATCAACATATGAAAATAATCATCCAGTCGAGTTAAATAATAGTTTCAATAACTCAAACATTATTTACTCCCATTTCGATCTTCATATGAAAACCACTCTTCTAGGAGTAATTCACCTCACCCCGGCACAACCCCTCCAACCAGCCCGCCCCCCACCTCCCCATGAAATTCTATAGGCAGAATAGTCTGAGAAATACTTATTAGAGTTGAATAAGAGTTTGATGTTGGCTCCAATCTTAATTTTTTTTTATGATCCTAGATTTTGGTATGTAATGATTTGTTATGAAATTTGCATTGAACTTATATTTTTTTATAATATATGGTGAAAATTTATTTTCTAAGGAGTATCTTCACCTATGAACCCATGAGTGATACTACCAAACTCATGAAAAAGAGTTTGTGACTATCATTGATGAGTGTAAATTTTAGTTGTAGTTTTCACTTAAAATGATGTCCTTTTGAAATGAAAGTGATACACTTTGAGTGGATCCGGCAATACCGTGCCTCATATTGAGGTGGGGTTGACTCGTACACATCTAAAATGAGCAATTAATCATTTTCCTAAAGTATCAACACAATCAAAATGTGTTTGGATAGATTTCTGTATGCCAGTTGTTTTTACTTAAAAGCATATCCATTTTAAACAAAAGAAAGACACTTTGAGTGGTACCTGCCACACCGTGACTCTGATTGAAGTGGGGATGACTTTTACATGTCACAAATGACTCATGGATCATTTTACTAATGTATCAAGATAATCCGAATCCATTTGGTCATTTTTCCGTATGTTAAGCTTTGTTTTCACTTTAAAGTTTGTCGATTTTAAATAAAAATAAGACACTTTGAGTGGTAGCGGCCACACCGCACCTCAGATTGAGGCGGAGATGACATATACACGTCGAAAAATTACACATGGATCATTGACATAAAGTCTCAATAGAATCTGAAGGTGTTTGGTCAGTTTTTCATTTGTCAGTTGTTGTTTTCACTTAAAATGCTGTCCATTTTAAACAAAAGAGATACATTTTTCATGGGGAAGGCCACACCACACCTCATATTGAAGCAGGGAAAACTCTTACACCACAAAAATGACCCATGATCGTTTTACTAATTTATCAACACAATATAAATGTGTTTGGTCTGTTTTCTGTATGCCAGTTGTTGTTTTCACTTAAATACTATCCATTTCAAGTAAAAGTCGGACATATTGAGTGGTTCCGACCACACCAGACCTCAGATTGATGCGGGTTTAACACGTACACATCACATATGACCAATGGAACTTTTTCCTAAATTTTCAACAGAATCTAAATGCCTTTGGTCAGTTTTCCGCATGTTAGTTGTTGTATTCACTTGAAATGATTTACTTTTGAAACAAAAGAGAGAAACTTTGATTGGTAATGGCCATACCGCGCCTCAGATTGAGGTGGGGTTGACTCTTTCACGTCACAATGGAATCATGGAACATTTTACTAAAGTATCAACACAATCCGAATGAGTTTGTTCAGGTTTCCCTATTCCATTTGTTTCTACTAAAAAGCGTATCCATTTTTAAAAAAAGAAAGACACATTGAGTTGTATCAGCCACACCGTGCCTCAGATTGAAGCGGCGTTGACTCGAAAACGTCAAAAATTACCCATGATTCATTTTATTAAAGTATCAACTGAATCTGATTTTTTTGGTTGGTTTTCCATATGTCAGTTCTTGTTTTCCCTTAAAATGCTGACCATTTCAATGAAAAGTGAGACACATTGAGTGGTGTCGGCGACGCTATGCCTCGGATTGAGGCGGGGTTGACTCATACACGTCATAAATGACCCATGTATGGTTGTCCTAAAGTTTCAACAGAATCGGAATGCTTTTGGTCAGTTTTCCATATGTCAATTGTTTTTTCCAATTAAAATGATGTCCATTTTAAAGAAAATAGAGAAATTTTGAGTGTTTTCGGCCACACCGCACCTCGTATTGAGACAGGGCTGACTCTTACACATCAAAAATGACCATTGGATCACTTTCCATAAGTATCAACACAATATGAATGAGTTTGGTCAATTTTATGTATGCCAGTTGTTGTTAGCACTTAAACTCCTATCCATTTCAAATAAAAGTTAGACAGTTTGAGTGGTACTAGCCACACCAGCCCTTGTATTTATGAGGTGTTGACTATTACGCGCCAAATAATACCCATGGATATTTTTCCAAAAGTTTCAACATAATCTGAATGCCTTTGGTTGGTTTTCCGTATGTCAGTTGTTGTATTAACTTTAAATGATGTCCTATTAAAACAAAAGAGAGACACTTTGACTAGTTTCGGCCACACTGCACCTCATATTAAGGAAAGGTAGACTCTTACATATCAAAAATAACCCATGGATCTTTTTCATAAAGTATCAACACAATCCGAATGTGTTTGGTTGGTTTTCTGTATGCTAGTTGTTTTTACTTAATAGAGTATCCATTTTAAACAAAAGAAAGATACTTGTAGTGGTACTGGCCACACCATGCCTCAGATTGAGGCAGGGTTGAATATTACATGTCACAAATGATCCATGGATCATTTTCCAAAATGATCAACAGAATCTGAATGTGTGTCATCAGTTTTATGTCTGCCAGTTGTTTTTACTTAAAAGCCTATCCATTTTAAACAAAATAAAGACACATTGAGTGGTACCGGCCACACTATGCCACAGATTGAGGTGGGGTTGACTTCTACACGTCATGAATGACCCATGGATCCTTTTAATAAATAATCAACTGAATCCGAATTCATTTGTTCAGTTTTCCATATGTCATTTGTTTTTACTTAAAAGTGTATCCTTTTTAAACATATGAACCACACTTTGAGTGGTTCCGGCCACACTGTGCCTCAGATTGTGGCGGGTATTAAAATTACATGTTTCTAATGACCCATGGATCCTTGTACAAAACTATCAACAGAATCGAAATGAGTTTGTTCAGTTTTTCTTATGCAAGTTGTTGTTTTTACATAAAATGTTGTCCTTTTCAACGAAAAGTGAGACACTTTGAGTGGTGTCGGCCAAACCACACCTCAGATTGAGGCTAGGTTAATTTGTACACGTCAAAAATGACCCATGTATCATTGTGTTGAAGTATCAACACAATCCTAATGTGTTTGGTCAATTTTCCATATTCTAATTTTTGTTTTCACCTAAAATGTTGTCCATTTAAAATAAAAGTGAGACACTTTTAGTGGTATCAGCCACACCATGCCACAGATTGAGGTGGGGTTGACTCATACATGTAAAAAATGACCCATTGATCATTTTATTGAAGTATCGAAACAATCCGAATGCATTTTTTTGGATTTTTGTATGCCAGTTGTTATTTTCAATTAAAATCATGTTCATTTCAAATAAAAGTGAGTCACTTCAAGAGATAACGGCCACACCATGCCTCGGATTGAGGCGGTGTTGTCTCGTACATGTCACATATAAACCATAGATCATTTTACTAAACTTTCAATAGAATCTGAATTCATTTGGTTTGTTTTCCAAATGTCAGTTGTTGTATTCAATTAAAATGAAGTCCTTTTGAAACAAAAGAGAGATACATTGAGTGGTGTCAGCCACATCGCACCTCAGATTGAGGTGGGGTTGACTCTTACACGTCACAAATGACCCTTGGATAATTTTCCAAAAGTATCAACACAATTTGAATGCATTTGTTTGGTAATCTGTATGCCAGTAGATTTTACATAAAAGAGTATCCATTTTAATCAATATAAAGACATTTTGAGTGGTACTGGCCACAACGTACCTTGGATTGAGGCGGAGATGACTCGTACAAGTCAAAATATGACTAATAGATAATTTTTCTAAAGTATCAACAAAATCTGAATCCTTTTGGTCATTCTTCTGTATGTCAGTTGTTTTAATTTAAAATATTGTCCATTTCAAATAAAAGTGAGACACTTTGAGTGGTACCAGCCACATCGTGCCTCGGTTTGAGGAGGGATTGACTCGTATATGTCACTTGGGCATTTTGAGTTCCGTCATGTTTGGATTGATGATACAGGTGATTCTAATACTCACCATTATTCTTCTATTCGATTAGGGTTTTCACTCTTCTCTCATCTTCTTATGAACCCCTACAACCCTCGTTTCCGTTGGGATTTTGGGTGAATCTTGAAGAGAGTGTAGATTGGGATCTGGGGTCCAGAAAGGAGGGTTGGGGGGGGGCTATCTGGGGTCCATGGAGGAAGGTGGGTGTTGTTTGGGGTCTGGGGAGGAGGGGGGGGGGCTTTTGGGGTCTAGGGAGGAGGGTTGGTAATGTATCTAAAACGCTATCTAGGTATCATACATCGAATTTCTGACAGGACTGCTAACCTCCTTGGGGTGTCATCCTAGAGCAGGGAAAAATCACGGCTTTACTGCGGCGTGACCGCAGCATGACCGGGGTGTGTTGGCCCGGTCCAACAACATCTATGGGGTAGCATCTTCCGGCCAGGAGTGAAGGGAGCAGGAGGAAGTGGGAAAAAATTCCGGTCATCGCCTCCCTCCACATTAACTATGGATGGGTAATGTATCTAAAACTATATCTAGGTATCATACATCATATTCCGACATGACTAAGAACTCCTGGGGGTGTTATCCTGGAGTAGGGTCAAATCAATTCATTACCACAGTGTGACCGCGGTGTGATCGCAACATGTTGGCCCGGTCCAGCGACATCTGCGGGGCAGCATCTTCCGGCCAAGATTCCAAATAAATCCTATGTAGTTGTCCTTCATATTATAGAAAATGATCATAGGTTATAAAAAACATACTCTTGATTCATGAATGTGGTATGATATAGATATAAATTTTATATTTGTTGTTTTCAAAATTGGTACTAAGTAATTAAAACTACTGATTGAGATTCAAATTATCAGACCCTAAACTATCACTATTAGTTTTTTTCGATAGCGCACCTCTGTTGGAGATCTTTTATTATAAAAAAACAACTTTATTTATCAGATGAAACAATTATATTAAAGAAAAATTATTCAAGGTATGCAATTCAATATAAATAAGAAGAATCAAGAAATAAGCTAAATTCAATTTAAATCATTATTAAATTAAAGAGGCTATGAGAGGGACTCTACCTCAAGGTGGATCCAAGCCGTCTACATCGGCTCTTGATGCTTTCTAACTAAAATATGCTGCTCCCCCACTGGGTATACGCACCTTCACACACATGCAAGGACACCTAGCCCCTATGTACACACATGCATGGCCATGAGCATGTGCAAGGGGATCCTTGAACATATGCTTATATTCATATATCAATCTTCACTCACCTACGTATGAATTTATATATATATACATTGGCACACCTAGCGCCATACGTTCATAATGACTACCATGGGTGACTATACACATAATGTGGGGACCCACATACATATACTTACTTACCATTACACACATAGGTGAGTCGCCCTTGACTTGGCGACTCGATACCAATGATCAGGGATCAACGCACTACACAAAGGATATTTATAACCTTAAGACACATGAAGGATGCTACATAACCAGTGAGAAACAAACCAATGGCATTAAAGCCTTACCTAGTTTGGGAGCGGAGAACCAAATCCACCCGAACCAACACGAAATGATCCAGCACCCTGCTGAAAACATAATATAGAGTAAAAACTATAAATCCCCAAATACATGAGGTGAGATACAAGTAGAAACCATAGAATCTTACCTCGGATCAAAGCTGGTGGAATGAATCAATCTAAACTCTTTCTAGCACCAATCATAGAATATAGCTACGCTATGTCCATAGAAATCAGTCAATGATCGATGTGACCAATTCAATAATGAAAATAAAATAAAAACTAAACTAAAACATACATGTCTCCAGTGATTATACCTTTCAATTTCAATGATATAATAACCACAGTTCCCCATGGGTCAAATCATGGTCCTGCAAGCAAAGGGGAAATAGATCAATGATTCAAAATGATACTATCAAATAGTACATTCCTATTAATTAATAATTACTCTTCCTATTAATGGTATATAATCAATTTGGCCTAAGTTTCAACTTAGTTTGTTTTTTTTGATATAAGGGATGAGGTCTTATTGTTCATGGTTTTTATGTTGACACTTGAGCTATTTATTTACAAATGATGCGTTTATTTGGCATTATTATTTATGGTTTTAGTTATTAGCATGTTACAATGGGGCCTGTCCTCATGAATAATTCTTGGAATGTAGGGTTTAGTTTATATTTATGTGCTTTAATGTGATTGATGTCACTAACGATGAGGATTTATATCAAGTAAAATATTCATAAGAGGATTGGGCCTTGTAGTGATAGGTGTGGAAATTGTACATCTAGAATTTTTTGAGGAAATACTAATGAGTATGGATTGTAATCTTGGTAGGTTCTTAGAGTGGGATTGTCCCTCCGAGTATATAAAATGTATTATGAAATCTTTTACTCCATTTAATGAATCAAGAGTTCAACTAAAGAGATGAAAGATGAGATTCTAGTGTGGGTATTGGGTATTGTCAGACAGATTGGAATTATAATGCCATGAGTCTTGGTGTGATTTAGCTTAGGATGGAACCTGGTTAGTGGGGTTGGGTTATAATACATTATTTTGATGAGGTTCTTGACCAGATTATTGAGAATATAATATATATGTGTTTCACATGGTGTGAGTTTGTGACTAGGACAATCATAAGGTGAATAATACTCTTTGTCTAGTTGGATGATGAGATGTGTATTGAGGCATGGGATAATCCTAGAGAGATGAGTCTAGACTATGTTATTGAGAGGATAGAATAAAATAGGTTTGATATGATTGGGTGAGTGGCAACCCATTAGAAGACGAAACGACGTATGGAAACACATTGAGACACTTGGGGTTATTTATGCTATCTCACGGAGACATTTGGGTTTATTTTAGGACTCCAACATACTCTAGAAATGTTCCCACACAATGTTTTAGAAAAAATGTTCCTTCTGATAGACGACCCCAAGGCTCCACTATATTCCAATGTTTCCTCTCACTCACACCTCATTGTATTAAAATATACAAGTGATCTACGTTGACTAGTCAGGATAACATAACTAACCTTCATCTATAGAAAGAAGTAAAATACCTAAGTGGCCAATGTGATAAATAAAATAAAATAAAAACTAAACAAAAACATTCATGTATATTGTGACTATACATGTCACCGCCAAATATATAAGAACCAAACCTCCCAATGGGTAAAATCATGTTCCTGCAGGCAAGGGGAAAAAATTCCATTTGATAATCTCCTTATTCTCCATTATGTTCTTTATATAGAACATTGTTAGAAACACCATACTAGTACACTAATCCATTTAACATGCACTTATGCTACATTAGTTGAGTTAAAGATTGTGCACATAACCCTCTTCATTGTGGAAAGAACCTCATTGGGACCACAATCAATGTATAGTAGTCGATCCTACTCTTGAACCTGGTTGGGCACTAGTCGATTAACCAGATGGACTACATGTCCATGAGGATGTAAACCATTTCATTATACTATACTAAGAATAAAGGTGTTGGTATCTTTTCTACCAGAAATGGGAATATCTCAAGGCTTGAGTGCCAATAGACATCAGTTCCTAAGTTAATGGCCCCTTAACTATATGTAGTTGTCAAGGGGTGTCTCCCATGGCTGTCTTGTGGTGTGTAGTGTCTATCTATGATTTTTGTGGTGCTTCTGTATTGTCGGAAATGTGTATTTCATGGCCAGTTTAATAAATACATAGACAATTAGAAAATACACCCATATTTAATAGATATATACCCACTTTTGATAGAGAATACCATCCAAATAACCAACTCAAAAATCCGAGACCAACATTTTACTATACCAATTCCAATTACATAATATATGCCACACCAACTTATTTTTTATGAACCAATCAATTAAAGGGAATGAAAATACTCATAATAACCTATAAAATCTCATATATCATTACTCATCTCAAATTAACCCACATCATTTTACATCTTAATGACGATACAACCTCAACACATTTAGGTTATATAAAAAAAATAAAAACATATACACATCCAAATCAAAACTAAAAACTGAAGTATTTGTTAAATTTTATTAAAATAAGGTACCAGTTAAGAAAATACCTAATTTAGGTTGGGTCAGATAGAGATTCATCAGGAGATTCAGTAGCTTGGATGGTATGGTTGAAAAGGAATCTGAAGGAGCTCTTAGATTGTCGAGAGAGATGGGGAATTTAGTGTGAGTGTCAAGAATATTTTGTAAAAAGTATTCCTGATCATTATATCTATTAGTGTTTATAAATATATATTCATTAAAATCCAAAAAATAATCTTCATGATAAAACTTTAATACTCTACTCATTAAATTCTTGAGCACCAAGGGTGAATTGATTAAACTAAATGGTATTATTGTGGATGCATAATGCCTATAAATTTTGAAAAATATGTATTCTGTATATCAACTATCATGAATTTTAATTTATGAAAACCGAACGACATTATTTATACGAGAATTATTGATTCCCCTGTATCAGATCTAATAGATCAACAATATAATGTAAATGATACTGATTCAATATAATAATATAATTTATTTCTCTTTAATTTATTCAAAACCTCATAGATCTATCCTTATTTGTAAAAAATAAGACTAGTTATCCCCATGTTGAAATAGTAGGATGTATATCCAAGTAGATCCTCATGAAATACAAAAATATAATACCTCACAGTTGATAAAATATCAGTAATATGGATATCCTTCTCATTCATTTTTTCATCCTCTCATTGAATTACATTAAAGTGAACCATTGGGTGTGAATCCACACTTAATCGAATCTGTGGGTCCACTCCATAAAAAATATGGGATCCTTTTATAGGATCAAATATTTTTATCTCCTTATCCTAATACAAAATGTCATCATTATGGTTTCGGGAGACAATCCATATAAGTAATATACTAAGGTAAACCATAATAATAATAACCAGGTTTTCAATTAATGAAATAGTATTAATTTTAATAGATACAATGAAATATAATTCCATCAACATAATATTTGCACGTATATTTTTAACTAAAAACTATATTCTTAGTGAATAACATGATTAGTGATAGATTATAGTCATCCCCATGTTATGAATGAGTTTGTAGATCTAAAATAAAATATTTTATTAATTAACATTGATTTTATGATTAGAAAACCTATTATGGAATCATTTGGGACCTAAAGTTAGTTTTTAGTAATAAAATATTCTAGGAATTTATTATTTATCTTCTTTTAAGGTTGATTTCCGAGGTTCTTTTGATATTTATTTGAATAGTTCCTAATAACATTACAATTGAAGCATAGTACATTTATGGATTCATTATTTCCCATTCACTCATGTTTTGATGAAATTTGTCTCCAAACATGTAACTAAACTCACATTCACTATTTCAAAATTCATAAAGTGTACCTTCTCACAATTATTGGATGATGGTAATCTACCATTCCCTTATTTTACTATACGAAATTATTTTAGATACATTTCTCAAACTCCCTTTTCTTCTTATTATTACATTTAATAGTAAAATAGATATATAATAAGTTTTTATTATTTATTCCAATTTTCAAAATATCCCCATAATATGAAAATGATTGAGATACTAATACCCTTTTAATAAATTCATTTAATTCATAAAATAATAAAATGAGTTGTTTTAAGGGGATTAAATATAATCAATGTCATATTTTTACAATATTCTAATGATATCATCATATCCAGTAATATATTCCTCTTCCTTTTATCTTAGATTCATAAATTTTCTTTCCATGGAAAATATTTTCTCATAGTGAATGTATTTTTCTAGGACTATAACCATTAAGGATTTCCATCCCATTTTATATATTTCATCATCAATCATAGTGTATTGAATTAAATCCTTCCCTATATAAATATATCCCAACATATGATATAAAACCATGATAAAATTATCTAATTCACTATATCCCAATGATTTTAATATCACTTTTAAAGACATGTTCCATTACTCTGATACCAATGCGTTAGATGTCCCATTAAAAACATAGAGTTTACATCCACTTGAATCAATCCAAAATTGTTACACTATGATGAGGTGTATCAAATTGTTCATATGAAAAAGAATATTCTTCATAACCAGATAAAAATTACTAAACATATTTATAGTATTCTTAGTTCTTAAGCCATCATCATTAATTTGATCTATAGGAAAATATATTCAATGATTATGGATTTTGAAAATGTTTTTGTTCCTTTAATAAATATCTATTTATCAACAGTGGAACATAATTAATGATTTCCTGAATAAATTATAAATTATAAATGTTAGCTTATAATTCCGTTGAATTTATAAGAAATTCATGTAATGTATTCTGGGAATATTTCTAGAATCCCCTTAGGGGGTTTCAAATGTTTATGTTCTCTAATTGTATTCTTCTTAAACAAATTCCTAAGGTTCATACTCAACATTATTTCATTCAAATTGTAACTCCTTGACTCAAGTAACCTAGAGTTAGTGGTTATTTTTATTACCACAATATTGATTTTTTAGATCACATTAATTAGGATCCAATTGTTTTTATGTATCAATATAATAAACATATAATAATAATGAATTTACAAAGAAAATGAATGATACATCAAATAAAAACATAAAAACTTTATGATTTATACATTAAATTCCATACATTTTACATAGTATCCTTCATGTTTTCATGGATAAATGGGAAATAATAAATAAAAGGGTGATCTTAGACACTCATTAACTATTCTAATATATTGGGTGATATCACAACATATTCATAAAATAAATATTAGGATTGAAATAAAAAACTGAAAGAGACCATAAATGAGCTTAATATATCCATGGATAACATAACAATATAAACAATCACATGGAAAATAAAAGTTGACTCTATAGTGATGGAATAAATAATTCTAGACATCATTATCGTATCATTAAGTCCTCATTCAAAAAAATAATACATAATATAAATTCATTTTAACTAGATGATATACTTAATTGGATGAGGCATACATAAAATTACCAAAACTAGTCTATCTATTAAGACCCAATGATGCTATAATGAGATGAATAATTATTATACCTTCTTGTAACTCAATAATAAAACATCATTAATAAAATGTGATAAATAATTAGTAATAAAACAAATAATCAACATTCCTTATTAATAAAAAACATCAATATCAAAATACTAAATATATGGGATATAAATACAATCCCCAATCAATTGAATAACGATGAAATATTCGTGAATATCTAATAATCAAATTTGAACTAAAAATATATTCATATTGAAATGTAAAAAACCATTTTCAAAGGAATGATAACTAGAAATTAATTAAATTTACAATCATGATGCACAAATATCAATTGGAAACAATGATTTATTATGGGGTGTAAAATGTTCATGATTCATCGAAATCATATACCCTAGGAATGACAAAATATATATACAGTTATTCCTACTTGGTGTTCACTATGTGAAGGATGAGTTATAAATAACAAAAAAATATTTAGTTTATTTTCCTAAGTTTCATTGGTGTTAGAACCTACATCCAGTTGTTTGTATCCATACAAATATTTCAGTCTTTGGAAACCACATGCTCTTTACATTAAAAAAATAATTTTTATGGTTATGAATGTGTTTGAGCGTTAAATAGACTTATGAATTTATTATAATGAAAGGGAATTTTAATATATCATTTATTATATGTGAATTAATTTATATCACTAAAGTATAATAATGTTTCTCATTAAACTGAAGAGTTACCATGAATATTGAAAAAATAAAGGAAAAGAATAGGTTAAGAATCATTACTTTTGAATTTTATCGACATAGAAAAATACTATAAGGATAGGGAATAAGTAATTTATCATTAAGAATACATAAAATGGAAGATAAAACCATGTAATTAAAATAATGTTAGGATATGGAAAATTTTTAAAGGATATTATAACAAATGAAATGAAATTTAAAATAAAAGAGGAGGATTGAAGACCATTACATGAAAGGTAGCTTCATAATGATTGAGAATGACTACATAGAACCATATAATCTCAATGAAGATACAATTGATAGGGAAAATATATAAGGACCCAAACATTACATTTCATTTGCAGAATACTTAATAAAATACACAAATAGATTCCCAATGACCGTATTAGTTTAGTGTTTTTGGAAACTCGTAACATAATCTTCTATCGTGGTGAGTTATTTTCAACCTCTACCATGAAAATATAACCCTTTATTTTTCCTACCTAAATCCTTTATTTTTATCCCGGGGAAAACATAAAAAGGGTGAGCTCAAATGATCCATAAGGGTTAACATGAAGAACATAAAACAAAACATAAACATAATAATATAAAAGCATGAACATAAATTTTGAATATCAAATTGGGAGTCATGAAATAAATATTGGATGTTTGTAAGGCATAAATAATAAATGAACCCGAACCATGAAAAAATAACATTGGCATAACACTTGGAACTGTGGATAACACGTAAGTATAAAAAATAATTTCCATATTATCCAAGGATCATTTCCAAGACCATCATAGCAGCCAAAGTACATTACTAAACTAGGTTTACATGATTCTTCTACCCTATATTATTGAACCATATTTACCTACAATTCCAGCCCTATATTACTAAACTTGATATACATGTCAATTCAGCCCTGTTTTACTAAACAAGGTATACATTATGTTTCATCCCTATATTACTGAACCAAATTTACTTTCTGTTTCATCCCTTTATATCTCATGAGATATAAATAGTTACACAATTCATTAGGGGGAGATATAGGTCCACACATCTCATAGTGAAATCATTCTTACATGTTCCACAAAAAACAAAAATCATTATTCGTAGCATAACCCAAGAAGTAAAATGGGTTTCTTAAATAATATTATATCATAATCCTTATAAAATAATTGGATTTCAAAAATAAATGATCATCATAAAAAAAATTAAAACATACAAATAATAGGGATGTCATAATTGAAAACGATACACTATTATAGAATTTCATCATATATGGATAATAATTTTGATATAACAGTTGAACATAATTCTTGTTGAAAATACCCATTCTTATTTAAAAATATTTACTTTTATCAAAATTCCAAACCATTTTAAAAGAAAATAATTAATTTTAAATTAAAATTCAAACATTGTGGAGGAAGATTCATGGAAAAAAGGAATTATGATGGTATAAAAATCCATTCACTCCGTATAAGTTAAAAAACATTCTTCTTATACTTTTCTCGGTAAAGTCAAAAAGTACCTCATACCGAAAATGAAAAAATATTACTTTCATATAATTTAATAAAAAATCACAAATGGGTAAAATTGAATTTAAAAAATTATCGAAGAATATAAATAATAATAAATATTTATGGAATAAGGATGAGTATTCTAAATATACCCTAGTAAATAATTACAAATAAACAATCTTAGATATTAATGAGATTGCACAATTTCACCTTACCTTAGGTCCAATTTATTCCATATCTATTCGAAAATCCCCTATAGTGGTTTTTACCACATTACTAACTTGTAATAGAACCATAATAATATTTATGATATCATATATGATTCACTTATGACTTTATATTACCTGTTCATTTATCAATTCCTTGTTAATTAAATGTTAAGGGTAATAATAATTTTGTTTAACGTATGTGTTTTGATATTTTAATCATGATATTATTACATAGATCATGATTTTATTACATAGATAATGTAAAAAATTATATATATATAAATATATAGTATATAAATATATATAATAGATAGATAAATGAAATGGAATACGACATTCATGGAGACGTTAGGCCTTATGTACGAATGAACGTTTTTTCTATTACACTATTGAATTGAATGGAAGCAAGTAAATGAAACATATATAAATAAATAATTATAGTACAATTATTATGTAATATATGTAATTATTATTTTATATATATACTATATAATAATTTTTGAATGGTTAACGTTGATAATGAATGTAACCGTGTCGTGGAGATGGTAAGCCGTACGTATGTCTAAGTTACAATATCATTCCGTAAATGCTTTTGTATGGAATTTGATGGTATATTAATAATAATTAAAAATTATATTTTAATATTAATTGTTTTAAATATTTATATTCATCTTTATATCCATCTAAATAAATTATTATTTAATAAAAAATTACACCATGACGTGGAGATTGTAAACTATACGTACACAAGCATGGTGATATCAGTATTTTTAGGATGGATAAAAATAGGAATATGGTTGTTTCATAATTATAATAAAACTTCAGTATATAATTGATGTTGGGGTTATTAATTCATAATGAAACAACTCTTGAAGGGGAATAATAATAAGAAAATAGTTTGAAATAATTGTTAGAAAATATTACATCTTCTTCAACGTGATTCCTCTAAATATTCTCTTAGTGCACTAGAGTTGGTATTTGAAGAAGACCGAAACCTCTAGAATGTAACTAGTTTAATTTATAATGTAAAATGGTAGGGTATGGCCGAAATTTAAGGTTCGTATTGAAGTTAATAATTGAGGGAGGTGGTTACCTTTTATAATTGAACTATGTGGCACATTTGGAAACGTAAAAAATATAAATTTATAAAAAACTAATAACCCACTTGAAAATGTTAAAAATGTCACAAATTAGAATATTAGATGATATAGAATTGTAATATTATCAAACAACAATTTTTAGGAATGTATTTATTTCAATTTAAAAATTATCACTTTCATTAACATTTAGTTATTCTTTTTATTTTTAATTAAGACAAATAAAATTTCAATATTAAAAAGGTAAAATATTTATTTAGATGATGTCCATTAGTAAACAAATTAGTACATAAGATCATATTCAACCATATAATAATAATTATTATTTTTAAAATATTTTACCATTTTTAATAATTTAATACAACAATTTTTTGACAAAACAACAGTGCTGTCAATTATGATACTATTTAATTCATGGATTTTAAATATTATCAAGATAATATGTTATCATCAAAATTTTTATTTTATTATATTAATATTCGGTATTAGGAAGATATAAAAATAAATTTTCATATTAAATAGCTCAAATTATATTTATTTTATTATTTTTATTAACATTTATTTTATATTTCCATTAATAAAATAATTAAAATATCAGTTTTGAATAATTAATTAATATAACTAATAATTGGGTAAAAATTTCAGATATTGTATTTTTATGAAGATAAATATAAAATATTTCATAATAATACTTGTATTTGAATTATGGTTTGTGAAAATGCAACATTAAAAATGTTATACTTATTAAATTATGAATGTGACAACTTTAACAAACCTTTAAATAAAATAATTTATGTGTCACAATCTCTTCTACTTGGATCCATGTGGTAAATAACTCAACCTTTGGATGATTATGGCCGATATTTACTATAAAAATAAGAATTTTAAGGTATTGGTGTCTTTTGATAATTATTATCATTTTAATAATAAATATTTTATTGATTTCTCATCAATCAATTAATTAGTACACCATAAATGTATAAGTAATTATGGAAATTATATATTGCCTAAAAATTAAAAATAAATTATCATGATAATTAAAAACATTTTATATTTAGAATAATTATATATAATCAAATATATCTTCTGTATAACCTTATATAAAAAATTGCTTGTTTATTGATATTTGAGTGAGACATATTTATATTTTAAATAAATAAAATAAATAAAATATCATAATCTCATCCAGGTGGCTTCTAAAGGATACCATTTTTATCCATGTATAATTTAGGTCAAACGAATGTCATATAATGATATTAAAACAAGTTTTAGGGTAATTTCATAATACTATTATTACCCATAATTACCATTTTTACCCTTTTATAGTATTAAATAAAAAATACCAAAGTTACTATTCATAATTCTTAAAAATAAAATTACTCTATTTATAAAATTTAGATGTAATGATTCAAAATATAAAATCCATTTCTCAAAATTAAAACCATATAATTTTCAGTAATTAATTTAAAATTATTCCCTTTGTGAGAGAGAGAGAACTTATTTTTTTAAAAGTTAAAACACTAAAAAATATTGAAATGTTTTGACATCTGAATTCTGTGTAAAATTTATTCTAATGGTATGAATTGTATTGAATGATAAAAATATATTGAATTTATAAATAAAACCCATTCATCAATATAATTTAATTACATAAATTATTTTGATGAAAAAGTTGTTTTAAAATAAAATTAAGTATAATTTTCTATTCATCAAAATTTAAAACTTATATGAAAAAAATCAAAAATTACTCTGAAGAAATTGTTTATATAACTCATCCTGAAAAGAAGTTTTTTTTGTTGTATAGAAAATATAAAATTGTCAAAAACATTTTTTAAAAATGGTGTGCCATCAAAATGTTGCAATAATTCATTTTTTTTTGAAAAATACTTGATTTATCCAAAAAATTAAATATGTTCATATATCATGTCTATAAAAGAAATAACATTAATGTTAAACAATAAATTGAATTGATAATGATAGATTCTATTATTTTATAGTCTCAGGTATTTTAATTTAATTATAATTTTTAGACAGAATTTAATATTATTCATACACGCCATTATAATTACTAGGTTATAATATTTAGTTATCACTTATACATAGTATTATGTGAAATGAATTATATAAAATGAACCTGAAATTTTGTGTAAAACAAGCCAAGAATAGTGTTGCTTATACTGCAACCTAATACCGTGTCATGTATAATACAATCCAATCTTGGTGTAGCATGAAAACAAGACCTTAATGAAATTAAACGAATCTATCACATAAAATATCGAAGTGTTACATTATCCACCCGTTAAAATAAATTTCACCCTAAAAAGTTTTCAGGGATATAAAAGGATTTCTACTTGAATTTTTCTTTTATAGAAGCCCAGATTATAAAAAATAATACTAAAACTTCATTTCAAAAATGAATTTTATAAACATAATGGTTACCCAAAGTAACTCTTTGCGGGGTTTTCACATAGGAGAATATATATGGGAAGTGAAAACATTGACTTGGAAGAAAAATATAACCATCAAGATCCGATGGAGAGTGATAGAGAACAAGGTTTATAGAAATTTAACAACAATAAATCCATAAATTTATGTTTATTTAAGGGATCATCTAATTCGTTATATATAGTGGTGCTAAGATAATTTTTTTCAATATCATTTCTATAATGTTAATGAAAATGATATGAAATGCTTACTTAATTTATGTAAAAACTCAAAGTCGGTGATTCCATGAACAATTACCACTTCATCTCTTATTCAAAGAAATGACGTTGAATTTTTCATTCCTGAAGTGTTATCAGATCATGCAATCTATAAATATAACTATAGGTCATTCCATATGCCTTCACAAAAAGTCTCAATATGTTATCAATTATGGATAAGTCCACCTATAGTGAGATAATACATTAATTTAACAAACATAAACTAGAGTATAAATTATAATCACTATAAATGGGAAACCGTACAATCCTTCAAAAACTGAAAAACAACAATATTATAAAGGGTAGAACTAAATCTAATTAGATTTTATCTCCCATATCTCATTAGGAAATTATTAGTTGACACATTCCAATAATGTGAATACATTAATAAAGTATTTTTTATAAACATGGTAATAACATGATTTACTATAGAACCCTAGTGAAAACATGCATGTTATCAAAAATTAACTCTATCAACATATAAAAAATCCCAAAAAATCTATATACTCAACCAATGATATCACTTTTTCCTTATATTAGTCATGCGGTCATTAATACTATAAAACATTTCATTATCTCCCTATCCCAGCCTTATACACATGTCATGCATTTTTCCAAAATATCTGAACAACATTTCATGGTTACAAATACCATTCATCATATAGTTTCAAATAATTGAGGAAAAAAATATTGTAAAAATTGTTTGATGTTTCTTTATTACATAATAACATAACATTACTTATACAACATTATTCTAGATCAACTTGTAATAATTCCACTATCTTGGTAAACCATTGACTGAGCATCACTGTTTTATTCATTAACAATTCTTTCATCTCATATAACATTTATAGTCTCATCATCATCAGCAACATAAACACATCCAATATGACTACTCTGATTCTCTTGATGAAATTTTACCTTATGGAATCAATTTTCATAATGCCCAAACATTCCCCATTAAAGACATTTAATTGTCTTTGATTCGATAGGAATAACATTATCCTTTCTCATTGTGTTAACTAATAATTTTCCTTTTCAATTACTTGCTTTATGTCCTTCTTTTCCACACCCAAATAATCTTCAAGTTCCATTCATATATTCTCCTTGATTTATCCTCCCACATGATTTAAATTAGGAAAATTGAACTTTCATTCCTTTTTGGTCCCAATGAAACTCCATATTTCTCTTATTATATAGGTCTGTAAACTCACCAAAGTTGAGATTATTGAACATATTATGATATTTATGATTAGTAATAATAACGATGTTTCACCTTCCAACTCCAATTTCATTTGGTTTGTCATAAATAACATCATTATGTTGTCCATGTATTCTTCATTAAAATGAATCCTCTAGTTTCTATCCATATTCCAAAACCAAAAAAGAATAGAATGAGAGGGAAATATCATAATATCAAAACAAAATAATAATGTTGGGGTAGATGGACATTCAATCTCTAAAATTATATGCGTAATCCTAGGTTATTCTAGTTGGTTACCATAACTATAGGATAGTATCCTATAGTTAGACTTATCCTTAGGGACAACCTTAGACGAATCCATGGAAATATAAATAGGTATCTCACTTTTCATCCTAGTTTCTCCTGGTTAAATAAAACTAAATTCTGATACCAATTCTAACAACACAATCTTGATGTACATGGACAATACATTTCTTTTGGGGATTATGTAATACAATACAAAAATAGACGCCCAAAGACCGTATTAGTTTAGAATGTTTAGAAACATGGAACATATTCTTATAACACGGTTAATGATCATCTACATCTCCCATTAATATCTTACCATTTAGTTTTCCTACCTAATAAAATTATTTATATACTGTAAATTATATAAAAAGGATTATCTCAAATTCTCAACAAGGGTAAACATGAAGAACATCAAACAAAACATAAACATAAGAATGGAAAAAAGTGAACATAAATTTTTAATATAAAATCGTGATTCATGAAATAAAAATTGGAATATTGTAAGGTATAAATCATAATATTATCCTGATCCATTATAAAATAACATTGACATAAAACATATAATTGTGGAAAAAATAAGAATAGAAAATAATTTCCATATTATACGAGGAAAATTTTCAAGTCCATGATAATATAAAAATTCCATTACTGAACTAGGTTTAATTTCCATTTTACACCTATATTTTTGAACCAGATTTACCAATCGTTCCATCCCTATATCACTTAACCAAATATACTTGTCATTTTAACCCTGTTTTACAGAACTAGATATACTTTTCATTTTATCTTTGTATTACTGAACGATATTTACTTCCCATTTCATGCCTTTAAATGTAAATAGATATAGATCTTTATCCAATGAATTGGAGGGAGATATAGGTCCCATACATCTCATAAGGAAATCATTCTTACATGATCCAAAATCACAAATATCATTCTTCATATTATAACCCATGAAAAAATGGGTTTATTAAAGATCATCCCATCACAATCCATATAAAATAAATGGATTTCATAAATAGAAGTTCATCATAAAAAAATATAAACATAGGAACAATAGGGATGGTATAGTTGAAAACATAACCCTATTAAATAATTACATCTTATATGGAATATAATTTTGATATAACACTTGGACATTATTTTTTAGGAAAATGTACTTTCTTCATAAAAAATGTTATATTTTGTCTAAATACCTGATAATTTAAAGACAAAGTAGTTTATTTGAAAATAAAAATGAAATATTTTTGGATAAATCTTCAATGAAATATGTTATTTGGAATATGTAAATATTTTTTCATCTGATATGTGTTAAAAATTATTTTTCTCGTACTTTTTATGATGAAGTCAAAAATTACATCGTAACGAAAACCACAAAATATTCCTTTCCTACAGTTTAGTAAAATTGTTCGAATGTGTAAAATTGAATTTAAAATTTTTTATAGGAATATAATTAATAATAAATATTTTGGGAACAAATATGTGGATGATATATATACCCCATTAACAACTTACAAATAAGCAATCTCATATAATAACGAGATTGCAAAATTATCCCTAACCTTGGGTCCACTTTCTTCCGTATGATTCTGAATCATTTATATAGTGGTTTTAAACATATTATAAACTTTTAAAAGAACCATAATAATATTTATGATATAATATATGATTCAAATATGACATAATATTACAGATTCATTTATCAATTCCATGTTAAAGAAACGGGTTTTGTAATAATTATGTTGTTTATTGTACGTGTTTTGACTTTTTTTTCTTAATCTTATTTATTTGATCATGATTAATTAATTCATGAATTTAATAAATTATTTATATATCAAGTATATTGATTATATAAATATATATAATATATAGATAAATGAAATGGAATACACCATTCATGGAGACCGGTAGCCGTACGTACGCATGAACGTTGTTTCAGTTTCCATATTGAATTGAATGGGTGCATCTTAAAGAAATATATATATAGGTATATAGATAATTCCAATATAACTATTATGTCGTATATTTTTTTTTTTATATATAATTTATAATCATTCTTGATTGGATAATGTGGAGAATTAATCTCATCATGTCATGAAGACGGTAAGGTGTACGTACATACGAGCGACCACATCATTCCCCTAATGGTAAAATGGTATAGAATATGATAGAATATTAATTATAAAGAATAATTATTTCGTAATATTAATTATTTTAATACATTATATCCAATGTTATTCACATCTAAATAAATGAGTGTTTAATAAAAAATTACACCACAACATGGATAATGTAAACCGTACAAACACAGACATGGTGATATCGTTATTCGAAGGATGGATAAAAAATAAGAATATGGTTGTTTCATAGTTATAATTAAATTTCAGTATATAATGATTATTGGGGTGATTATTTATAATGAAATAAATCATGAAGAGTTAGTAGGAGAAGGAATAATTTTGAATGAATTGGTAGAGGAGATTACATGTTTTTCGACGTGGTTCCCTTAAATATACTCTTACAACACTAGAGTTGGCCTTTGAAGAAGGACAAAACCACATTAATGTAACAAGGAAAGTTGATAAG
The DNA here is from genome assembly GCA_963277665.1 of Viscum album. NCBI lineage: Eukaryota > Viridiplantae > Streptophyta > Magnoliopsida > Santalales > Viscaceae > Viscum > Viscum album. The sequence goes on along the minus strand of OY728153.1, from coordinate 562,229,114 downwards.
GAAAAAGGTATGAGTATGGATGAGAATGAATCCTCTAGTTGATGTGAACAAGTGATGGATGAGGTTCTCTTTTATAATTGAGGTGAGGGGTACTTTTGGAAACAAAAGAAATAATAGTTTTTAATAAAATCAAACCCCACTAATAACGTCCAAAATTTACTACCTCAGATATGAGATGATATATGGTCATAATAGCTTAATATATAATTTTTAGACAAGTTTTTCTGTTAATTTAAACATTATCATTTCAATTAACATTTACTTATTATAGTTAATTTTAATTAAGAAAAAAATATTTCAATATTAAATGGGTAAAATATTTATCAATTTGATTTAAATTAGACAATAAATTAGTAACTTAGAGAATATTTTACAATATAATAATTATTCTATATTTATCTAGATGTGTTTTATGATTATTAAATAATTTAATACAACATTGTTTTGACAAAACAACACTAGTGTAAATTTTGAAATTATTAAATTCATGGATTTTTTAAAATATCTAGATAAGATGTTATCATCAATGAATTTATTTAATTATATCCCCATTTGTTCTATATATTGTATTAAAATAATTGGACATATTAAATAGATCAAATTATATTTATTTTAATATTTTTAATAACATTAATGTAATATTTCTCTTATTAAAATAATTACTACATCAATTTTTTGTAATTATTTAGTGTACTTATATTTTGGTAAAAATTAAAAAAAATAAATTAATTTAGACATTATATCTTTAATAGGAATTGTTTTACTCAATTTTAGATTCTAGAAAATTAATCGTTAAAAATTTTATTATTATTAAATTAAAAATACGATAACTTTAACACCACTTAAAAAAATAATATAAGTTTCACAATCTCTCCCATATGTCTCCAAATGGTCAATAACTCATAATTTTGATGATTTTGTGTAAAATATCGGTTTTTGGGAAGGTATGTTTTCATCATTTTCTAGTTAAGTTCCTTTTTTTCGGCTTCTAGGGATGTATTTTGAAAGTATGAGAGGCCTAGGGGGTGTTCCGGGGGCTTAGGGAATAGAAGAAGGGATGTCTGGGCAAGACTGACCATGGCGCACGGCCTGTGCATGGTCAGCCAAACCGTGCAACCTACCGAGGCTAAGCCATGTGGCCCTCCCTCCTCTGGACAGAAGTGAGTGCATGGTTTGCGCACGGTTTGCCAAACCGTGCAGCTAAACTGTGTGGCTCCTCCTTTCTAGGGAAGAGGTGTGCACACGGTTTGCGCACTGTTTTCCAAACCGTGCGACCACTTAAAGATTGGAAATATTAAAAAAAATTCACTTTGGGATTTTTAAACCTCACTCGGGATTTTCCTCCCTTCCCCCTATCTTGACATTAGGTGTAGAACAAGCCTCCCATGGACTCCAAGAGATCAATCTCTCTTGATCTTAAAGAATTTTTGGTTTCGTTGGTTGCAGATCGAAGCTCCAGGTAAGGCTTACCTCATCCTTTCTTCTCTTTTTGGTTTAGGGTTAGTACCTTCTCTCCCTCTCATTCTGAAACCCTAAAAACCTATCTTTTGGGTGAGTTTTAGGTTGAAGCTCCAAAGGTTGGTTGATTTGTGGTCTAAGGACTCGATATAGAGTGCGTTCAACCGCGGTTTCGAGGTAGGTGGTCTACATGTATATCCCATGGTTATTTAGGGTTTTGTGCCTGTTAAATTGTGTTTATTTTTTTCCATGGTTATGTTTTGGATAGCCTTGGAATGTTTGAGAAGAATGGTGTGTAAAATGGAAAATGGGAACCCTCACAATCCCCGTGGGATGTGTTGGGATTGACTTGAAAAAATTTAGGGCCATCCATGGGATGTGCCGACTCTCCCGGGTTTAGGGATTGATATTAAACAAGTGACCTTGTTGTAATGGACTATAGAGCCCCTGATAAAGATGTTGGAATGAATGGTTGATTCATGGAATGATGAATGGGTTAAATGGGTTAATTTTTAAATTGATTAAATGCCATAATGGGATAGGTTATGTGTAATTGGCCGAACCTCTCTGGTCCATTACATTGTAAAAAATTTGATGTGGTCAAACACGACATGTGTTATAATAATAATTTTTGATAATAATAATTGATAATGGGGGCATGAAAATATTTGGTTTTAATTAGATTAAACAGTTTTAATTTAATCACTGTGAAATAAAAGAAATAAAATGGAATGTATTTAATTCAATGAGGGGAGGTGCATGGTTTCTTTTTGATTTATTTAAATTTTAATAAACAATAAATTATGTGTTTAATGGGCATGTAATGGGAGGCTGCACGACATTGAAGTAATGGAGGTCGGACATTGTCAACGTGGAGAATGTCAATAATAATAATAATTATTATTAATAATTGGTGACGAGTTAATAAATTTATATTGGAGATTTTTTATTATTATTATACTAAATAATTATAATTATAATGTTGGCTTAAATGTTGAAAGATCCGTTAATAAAGATTTAATGAGATTTAAATTTTTAATTCAATGCAATGAGATTTGAGATATTTGGATAGATGAGAGATGTTATTATTTATGATAATTGTGTTAAAAAAATATTGATAAAGGTTTAAAATGGTGGTTGGGGTGTGCCACATGGAGTAAAGGAAGGGGTGGTGCCACTTTTGTGGAGTGAGTAAAAATCATGGGAGAATTAATGAGATTGGAGAGAGGGAGGAGTTAGAAGATATTAGTGGGGATAAAATTAAATGTGAAATAAATGATAAAGGAGGGAATTGGTGATGAATTTCCAGAATGAAAGAGACCAAAACGTGATTGACTTGGAGTTAGAAAAATAAATAAATAAGTAATTAATAATAATAATAAAATATTTTTATAAATAATTTTGATGATAAAACATGGTTTTCTCTATAACGTCTTCACGTGACATCGGTTTCACGAACCATTAGTGGTAGCGCGACCCTAACTCTAAGACAGAAATTATGAGTCCAACATTGGATTTCGTTTTCGGGTTTTCGGATCGGGTACCTGAAACGCTCGTGAATTAATAGATTTAATTTTATTATTAAATCTTCGACCCGCCATAACTCCCGCGTGCAACGTCCGACTGACTTCTCGTCAGTGGCGATGCGATCCTGTAATTTATATGATAGATTCATGTCTAATGTTGAATATTATATTATGGTTCGTGTCTTTGGTCCACAAAACTCCCAATAATAATAATAATAATAATACTATTATGGGATCTTGTATCCGACATATCTCCCTCATACGGTCTCGGAATGATGAACCGTCTGTGACGTAGCAACCCTAAAATTATGACGGTCATTTTAAGACCAATGATGAATACCTATTTATGACTCATGTCTTGGTTCAATAAAACCCCTATTATTAATTGAAGTTATTATTATCATTAAATGCATGGAAACTGTGTGACGTGTCGTGTGTTGACCAGTCAAACAATGTAACAGTTTTACGGTCACGTCGTGTACTCATTAATACATGTTGGGTGCTGTTTTACCTTTTCATTGCCTATATAATAGAGGTTCACATGTTATTTACGGACCCCTCTTCTTCTCCGCACATCGACGCTCCCGGATGACCCAGAAGCCTTCCTCTTATCTTCATCAACTGGACTCTGATCGTCGATATGTCGGTGGCTATGGGATCATGGCGATGTGGTGAACATCGTACACCACTTTCCTTTACCTCTTCTTTGACTTCATCTTCGTAGTTTCTTACCGAGGAAATTGATGATATTTGACAAGAACGCTGCTCTTCGATGAACGACATCTTAATGGAACGTTCTACCATGTTCTTATTCCTTCCTCGATCTCTTCTTTCTGTTCCTCCTTGCCATGCTATGACAAGTGACACATAAACCTTAATGAAGTGTCTCTTGGTTTTTAGTGTGGTTGTGCCACAACATCCATGAGATTGTGTTGTCATCAGGAGGAGTTATAGAAATCCTCATCTTGGTTGCTCTCACAGAAGGACATCAAAACCTATTCAAGTAGGGATCTTACCTTAGTCTCTCTCCCTTTTGTGCATCATGCGGGGTGGGTATCCTCTTGTTTTCGTGAGATACGGTTGAACCAGTAACTAAAAATAATAATTGGTTAAATATCGTGTTTAGGGAATTTTTTTTGATATTTTAGTTTTATTTCCATCAATTCTTATCCTTTAATTAAATTGTGAATTGAATAGGCTTAAGCCAACAAAAAATCATGATCATTGGGGGCCTTTGCTTGAGAAATTAAATATTGACCTGTTTTTTTAGATTGTTTTGCGGATAGAATTTCTTAGAATGTGGAAATTTGATAATCATGTAAAGTTTTCCAATTGAATGAATACCTGGAACCCTTTTATGATCACCCCGGTTAAAATAAATGAAAGAATGAATTTTTGGGTGCATGATGGGGTTTAATTCTGTGAAGGGTTGTTTCGTGGGTTGTTGTGGAAAGGGTGAGCAGTGGGGATAAGGATGGCTTGGTTGTGGGTAGGCATGTATGTTATGGTTTTGATGGATAGCAGAGCTGCGGTAAATGGTATTTATGGAATGATGATGTGGTACGGGTATTGTTTCCGATGTGTTTGTGGTTATGGTGGCTGGTAGCAGGGCTGCAGAGATGGGTTGTGCATATGAATAAAATTGGGAGAGGTAACTAATGAATTATGGGGCATGGTAGTTGATTTAACATGGAAAATCAATGGAATTGATTGACTGATAAAAGAAAATATTATTATGTTTCTTGTGTTTTCCCTAACTTTATTTGTGGTTGGCAGGGATATGCTTTACGAACAATTGTTCTGGTTTGGTTATATTTAGTTTCTCGGTAGTTAAGGAACTAATAAACTAAAACTGTTGGAACATGAAAAGATAAATGGGGTTGGGGGATTTTTTTTGTGTGCATACTATTTAGGTAGCAGTGCCGATGCATGTGCTTAGATCATTTGTGTAGAAGCCTTAGGATGGGATGATTGGTTGATATAATTATATAAATCTATAAATTTTATGTTTCTTTATGCACCCCACCCATGTTTAGAACTACATGTCAAACACCCGTGGGATGGGAGGGTGATATTATGAAACATCTAAAAGATGGATGGTTACTGTTCTTCAATATTCTACCTCTTCCAGGTTTTATAGCCCAAGATACTTCAGGCAGGTTACGATAGATGATTCCCAAGAGTCTTCAGGATGAGATGTGATGTGGTTCCCAGGTGTCTTCGGGATGGGATGTGATGTGGTTCCCATGTTTCTTCGGGATGAGATGTGGTTATGGCTGAGGAATGAGTGCCAGTGGGATACAATGATGGCCGAGGATTAAGTGTCGTTGGGATACTATGAGCTTCATATGGCCAAGTTGTGTCACCATCACAGCAAGATGTGAAAGCATCAAAGCATTAGGCATGAGGGCTTGAGCAGTATTCAGTGGGAATGTAGTGCGGGACACCCATACTTTGATAATATTACTATACTACTATATTGATTTGAGATATTTGGGGAGTGTTCCTGGGTGAGGTTTGGGTAGATAGATTCTTTATTAGGATTTGGTTCCTTCTGTTTTCTCACGGGGCATTAGGATGCCTCCACACCTATGCAAGAGAGCTTTAGTTTTTCCTACAGAGTATACTTGTATGCTCACCCTACGTTTACTTTTATGTTTTAATGAGAACTTCAGTGATCATGCGGGACCTTTCTAGTTGGGTGTTGAAGTTTATAGTTGTAGTTTTTGCAATATTTTTTTGGAATCCTACTTTGGTGATTTTCTTGTAATTGTACTTTTGTTTCAGTATTGTATAAATCATGCATATGGGTTTGGTTTTTGGTTTATTTTCACTTACTTGTTCCTTTTTCCTTTTGGTGTTTGACTCATCCTATTTTCCGATCCTAAATAATAAAAAGGGTAATGCCTCCCATATTTGTGAAAACTCATACACTTGGTTCTAGTCGCCACTCCGGGGCCTACTAGAGGCAGGACTCGGGGTTCATAATCTCCCTTTCACCATTTCCATCTCAGGAGGGGAATCTTTGGTGGGAGAGGGTCATGACAGAATTGTATCAGAGCTGATGGTTGAGACATAGGATGAAGTCTGGAGTTAGGCATTGTGAGGATTGCATGGTATGGTTGGGAAAAAGTGTTGGTTGGTCCTGGTACATCACATAGGCCAAGGATGACCGGCTAAGACATGGGATTTTGGATCCCCCCATGATCCGATGCAAGGACTCTGAGCTTACCAAACGACCAAGTAAGACTACATTGATTGTAGGGTAGAGACCCTAGAAAAGGTACATGCATCATCATGATTTGTGTTTTACATGATTTGGGTGTTCTGAGAAAGAAATCGAAATAAAATTATACAATGAAAACTTGAGAAAATTTCCTTGCTACTTGGTCTTAGGCATTATTTGTTTACCATAAAACTATGGCACATGGACATCATTCCTGGGTGACTCGGGCAGTCGAGGCCCAACGGATTCAGACGGTCGATCAGCTAAGGATTGACTGAGAGGAGGAAGAAGACTTTTGGAAGCAAACGTTTTCTGATTTCCCGTGACAGATCTTGAATAAGTATGAAGGCATCACTTCAAATATGAAATCAGAGAGTTTGTTGGAGGAACTAGAGATCACCTTTGGGCTGATCAGGGCTCCATCAGAGTACTAGTTTCTTCTAGCAGTAAGCCAGCTGCGAGGAGTGGTGCGTCAGTGGTTTATGATTTACCTTGGGGAGGGGAAGCAGGCAGAAGTTCTATGGGCCAACATTGAGAACGAGTTCAGTGAGGAATTTCATTCCTCGATGAGGAAGGCCGAAAAGAGGCAGGAGTTGTTGTCTCTCCAACAAGGAAGCATGTTAGTGTGGGAACTTGGGGTCAAGTTCAAGGATCTCCTCTGTTTTTCACCGAATCTCTTTCCAGATGAGGATTCCCGAGCCAGACATTTAGAGGAGGAATTTCTCCCCTCTATTTGGTGCGCGATGACACCTTTTACCATACCAACGTACATGGAAGTACAGAAGAATGCAGAGATAATCTAGAGGAAGAACTCACATGTAGGTCCACTGTGAGAGAGCAATCACCCAAGTTCATCTAAGAAGGATGCGGTCATCAGTAGATCCCCAGAAACATGGCCTTCCATGTTCCGACCGGTAAGGATAATATTTCAGCAGGTCCCATACCAATCTCGAAATTTCCACCCGTTTCCAATGGGCCAGGGACCAAGGTGCTTTTCATGTGGGAATCATGGGCATCATGGCAGACATTACCCTTTTCAGACTCAGTATGGAGGGACTGGCCGGGTTCAGCCCCAGCCCCACCAGCAATTCCCATCCCAACCCGTCCAGCAGCAACAGGCTTTAGTCCCACTAAGGGGAGCTGAAGCAAGTGGTGGACAACCATAGGGGGTTCCTCAAGGACCCCAACCGGGACATGGTCGAGGAGGTGGACGCCATCAAAGAGGAAGAGGAGTGGGTCGTGGATAGTTGAACGAAATAGAAGCGGCAACCCTAGTAAGGCCATAGATAGAGAGAGATGTTTTCGGTTTTACTTAAATTCTCTCATTTATTTTTTGGATCATCACACTCCTTTGTTGAAACTCATTCTCCCCAATGATTTGGTCCTGGAACTTATTTTTCATGAATCTATAATGCTAAGTTGTTTCCCTCTTTCCTTTAAATGTGTGTGAAGGGTCCTAAAATGTGGGGAGAGGAGGACCTGATCCCTAATCGAGACGCATTAATGTGGATGCAATTAAACTCATGAAGGTGAGTCAGTGCCGCCTAAAGCAGATAATATCTCGACATGGGGGAAGGAATTACCTGACTCATATAAATAGGATAGTGGTTCCATTCTTGTTATGACGAGAGCCTTGAGAGGGATCTTGCGGGGTGGTTGTTCGGACCATTCCGCATTTTATGGGGTGGTTTTTAATTCTTGAGGATGAGAATGTTTTGAGAGGTATCTGATGTAATGGCCCGAACCTCTCTGGTCCATTACTTTGTAAAATATTTGATGTGGTCGAACATGACGCATATTATAATAATAATTTTTTGATAATAATAATTGATAATGGTGGCGTGAAAATATTTGGTGTTAATTAGAATAAACAGTTCTAATTTAATCATTGTGAAATAAATGAAATAAAATTGAATGTATTTAATGAAATGAGGGGAGGTGCATGGTTTCTTTTTGATTTATTTAAATTTTAATAAACAATAAATTATGTGTTTAATGGTCATGTAATGGGAGGCTGCTCGGCGTTGACGTAATGGTGGTCGGACATGGTCAACGTGGTGAACATCAATAATAATTATAATTAATAATAATAATTGTTGACGAGTTAATAAATATTAATTGGAGATTTGTTATTATTATTAGACTAAATAATTGTAATAATATTTTTGGCTTAAATTTTGAATGATCAGTTAATAAAGATTTAATGAGATTTAAATTTTGAATTCAATGCAATGAGATTTGAGATATGAGGATAGATGGGAGATGTTATTATTTATGATAATTGTGTTAAAAAAATGATAAAGGTTTAAAATGGAGTTTTGGGCATGCCACATGGAGTAAATGAGGGGGATGAGCCACTTTTGGGGAGTGAGTGAAAATCGTGGAAGAATTAATGAGATTGGAGAGAGGGAGGAGTTATAAGATATTTGTGGGGATAAAATTAAATGTGATATAAATAATAATGGAGGGAATTGGTGATGAATTGTCAGCGTGAATGTGAACAAATCGTGATTGATTTGGAGTTATAAAAATAAATAAATAAGTAATTAATAATAATAATAAAATATTTTTATTATTAATTTTGATGATACAAAACTATTTTCACAATAACTTATTCGCGCGACCTTGGTTTCATGAACCGTCAATGGAAGTGTGACCATGACTATGAGATGGAAATTATGAGTCCAATATTGGATTTATTTTTCGTGATTTCATATTGGTTACCCGAAATGGTTGTGAATTAATAGATTTAATATTATTATTAAATTTTCGACCCGCCATAACTCCCGCGTGTGACATCCGATTGTCTTCTCGTCAGTGGCGATGTGATCCTGTAATTTATACGATCGATTGAAGTCTAATGTTAGATATTAAATTATGGTTCATGGATTGGGTCCACGAGACACCCAAAAATTATAATAATAATAATAATAATGATAATAATAATAATAATAATACTTGGTCTAGTATCCAACATATCTCCCTCATACAATCTCGAAATGGAGAACCCTCTGTGACGTTACAACCCTGAAATTATGACGGTCATTTTAAGACCAATGATCAATACCTTTTGATGACTCATGTCTTGGGTCAATACAACACCTATTATTAATTGGGGTTATTATTATCATTAAACGCATGGAAACTGCGCTACATGTCATGTGTTGACCAGTCAAACAACGTAATAGTTGTACGGTCACGTCATGTATTCATTAAAACACATTGCGTTCCATTTTACCTTTTCATTGCCTATATAATAGTAGGTCATGTGTTATTTACAGACCCATCTTCTTCTCCACACGTCGATGCTCCCAGATGACCCAGACACCTTCCTCTTATCTTCTTCAACCGGACTCCGATCGTCGTTCTGTCGGTGGCTGCGAGATCGTGTCGACGAGGCGAACATCATGCACCTCATTCCATTCCCTTTTCTTCGAATTCCTCTTCATAGTTTCCTACCTAGGAGATTTCTGATATTTGACGGGAATGACGCTCTTCAAGAAATGTCATCTTAATGGTACATTCTACCCCGTTCTTATTCCTTCCTCAATATCCTTTTTCTATTCCTCCTTGCCATGCTATGAAAAGTGACACCTTAAACCGTAATGGATTCTCTCTTGGTTGTTAGTGCGGTTGTGCAGCAGCCCCCAGGGGAGGACGTAGTCTTCGGGAAAAGTGATTTAAATCCTCGTGGTGGTTGTTCTTGTAGAAGGACATCAAAACCTATTCAAGTAGGGATCTTACCTTCGTCTCTCTCTCTTTTGTGCATCATTCTGGGTGGGTATCCTCTTGATTTCGTGAGATATGGTTGAACCAGTAAATAAAGATAATAACTGGTTAATGAACAGGTTTGGGGAAATTTTGATGATATTTTTGTTTTATTTTCATCAATGCTTACCCTTTGATTAAATTGTGAATTGAATACGCATATGCCATCTGAAAATCACGGTCATTGGGGGCCTTTTCTTGCACAATTAAATATTTCCTTGTATTTTATGGATTGTGTTGTGGATGGAATTTCATAGAATGTGGAAATTGGGTAATCATTTAAATTTGGATGATTAAATGAATACCTGGAACCCTAGTATGATCACCCTAGTTAAACTAAATGAAAGAATGAATTTGTGGGTGCTGGTTGGGGTTTAATTATGTGAAGGGGTGTTTCCTGGGTTGTTGTGGAACCAGTGAGCAGTGGGGCTATGTATGGATTGGTTGTGGGTTGGCGTGTATGTTATTGTTGTGATGGGAATCAGAGCTGCGTTAAATGGTATTTGAGGAATGATGATGTGGTACAGGTATTGTTTCGGATGTGTTTGTGGTTATGGTGGTTGGCAGCAGGGCTGCATGTATGGGTTGTGCGCATGAATAAAAGTGGAAGAGTTAACTAATGAATTGTGTGGCTTGGTAGTTGATTAAACACGGAAAATCTATGGAATTGATTGATTTATAAAATAAAATGGTGTTGTGTTTCTTTTATTTTCCCTAACTTTATTTGTGGCTGGCAGGGATTTTCTATATGAATGATTGATCTGGTTTGGTTGTTGTTAGTAGCTTGGTAGTTACAGAACTAATAAACTAAAACTGTTGGAACATGAATAGATAAATGGGGGTTGGGGTTGTTTTGTGTGTTCATACTTTCGAGGTAGCAGTGTCGATGCTTGTGAATAGATCTTTTGTTTAGAAAACTTAGGATGGGCTGAGTGGTTGATATAATTATATAAATCTGTAAATTTTATGTTTCACAACGCACCCCACCCATGTTGAGCACTACATGATGAACTCCCATGGGACGGGAGGGTGAGATTCTCAAACATCTAAAGGATGGTTGTTTACTGTTCTTCCATGTGCTCCCACTTCCAGGTTCTATATCCCAAGATCCTTCGGGCAGGTTATGATATATGTTTCCCTAGAGACTTGAGGATGAGATGTGATGTGGTTCCAAGATGTCTTTAGGATGAGATGTGATGTGGTTCCCAGGTGTCTTCGGGATGAGATGTGGTTATCGCCGATGATTTAGTGCCGGTGGGAGACTATGATTGTTGAGAAATGTATTGTTTTTAACAATACATAATAATGTTATTTAAAGGGGGAGATTATTAAATATAATAATCTATCTCTGTATGATAATTTTGATGCTCACAAATACCATTAATTATTTTCTAATGATTTTATTTGTTAAGCATTTTTCTGGAATTTATTAATTTATTTTACTCTGGAAATTACGGGAATTTATCATTAAAGTATTCATATTTAGCACGTTCTGGAAACACTGTTCATGTGCTAATTATTCGGAATCTGCTTTAGCGCATTCTGGAATCACTGTACATACCCTACATGGATAAACGTAGCATAAGTATGAAAAGCATGTATACATTATGAGATAAGAGAAAATTATGGTTAATAAACAATATGTTATCAGTAAAGTATGAAAGAAGAACCTTACGTTAGGAAACAACCTTATGTTTGGGTTATCAACAAAGTATGGAAGGAGAACCGTGCATAAGTACTAAATGTTACGTTTGTTTCTCAAAAGTATGGTTCATCAACCTTAATTTTATGAACAACCATACGTTCGTGGAAAAGTATGAATCAAGTAAAAGTATGGATCTTTTACCATATGATTGATAGTTGAAGAAAAAGTATGGATGATCAACCCTACGTTTATGATCAACCTTATGATTGAAGAAAGTACCATGAACCGTACGTTTATGTTCAACCTTAAGTTTTCAACCCTACATTTGGAGGCCACGTCATCAACCTTATGTATGTTATTAGAATGTTTGAAAGACAATTTTTTATGCAATAGTCAGCAAGATGATTATTAGGTGGATTTTAAGCTGGATTTAAAGTCGATTTTGAAAAACAACTTTGACCGATTCAAAGCCATTTTATCATTAGATTAAGGATTGAATTAAAAGGATATTTTTATGCCTTGTCTTCACGGTAGTTACGACTACTTTGTAAATTCCAATATTTTAATATCGCGAGTAAAAAAGGTGACTTTTATGGATCTAAATGTGCAGGGAATATGATCTGATTTATTATATATGTTTTCACTGAAACACTAGGCACAGGTATGTGGTGATCAATATATTATTCAAAAAGGTGGAAAACAGAGACTGAAAAAAATTACACTGATCTGCTGATTCATAGAGGAGTGTCCAAGCTCTTTTTATTTATGAATAAGGAACTCGATAAAAGATTCACTTGTTCTATGAAAAATATCTTTTGTGGATCTACTACTACTGAATTTTTGAATTATATCTCTATATCTACTACAACCGGATCGAATCAGAACTACTTCAACTTAAAACCAATATTTGTAGAGATGATGATCCATCTGATGGCAATTGTATTCTGTTGCAATTGTGAAGATCAACTGGAAAAGTTCTTTCTAAAATTATTTTTTTCTTGAAAAACCAACTTCTCGTACTAAGATGAGTATGTTCATGTTTGAACCATAAAGCATTGTTTTTCCTTGGATTGTAAAGGTGTCAACTGCCTGTACTCAGTTGTGAACCGGTCTATTGAAACGAGGACCAAATAGTAAAAATCACCAAGCTCGTGGAGTAGAGCATTGGTGGAGTGGACTTGGGGCCTTCTGTTCCCTGAAACACTATAAATCTTGTGTTTCTTCTATTTAAATTTCTGCTGCATCATTTTATCTGATTAATGTTAAAAATGTAGAACAAAATCATGCAAAGATCTTTGAGAATACACAATTCACCCCACCTCTTGTGTATATTTGGCGTAATCCGATACAACAATTGGTATCAAAGGTTATGCTTTCTGACAAAGATTTAACAAGCTAAATGTGATTATACACAGAGCAAGAATACTGATACAAGAGAGGGAATGTCTATGGTCAGAGCATAGTACATAAATGGAGAAAACTATGGATGCTGGAAGTCTCAAATGATCATCTATCTGAAAAATGTTGGATACAGATTCTATTCTAAGATTCTAACTCCATATGAAATACTAGAAAAACCCGAAACATGGAGTGCATCTACTGAAGCAGAATATGATATGAATTTGAAGGCTATGAATGAAATCAACTATGGTCTAGGACCAAATAAATTTAATAGAGTATTTCAGTGCCCGAAAGCCTATGAGATGTGGCAAACAATAGCTGTGGAGTATGAAGGAACATACAATGTGAGTCAAATGAGATATGGAACTTCCAAATTGAAATTTGATACTTTTAGAATGTTTTAAGGTGAAAGCATTACCAAAATCAATGGGAGATTGATAGAAATTGTCACTAATATAACAGCTCTAGGAGAACCTATCAAGAAGGCTGATAAAACATTAAAAGTATAGAGAGTACTTCCTACAAAATTGAATGTAATCTCTGCAGGAATCAGACAGTCGACACCTGTCAAAGACTTAACCATGAGAGAACTGATTGGAACATTAATGATGTATGAAGCTGAGATGGAAGATGAAGCTAACTAACATAAAGTTCTTATCAAAAGAGAAGATATTTCCTTCAAGGTAACATCACAAAAAAATAATAGAAATATGAAGAATAGAGAAGTCAAAGCTAAATCAGAGAGCACTATCTCATCAAACTCAGATGAAGAACTGGCTCAGCTAGCTAGAAAATTTAGAAAATTTTACTGCAAGAAAAGAGGCTTCAAAAAATCCATTAAGAGAGATGATAAGGAAGTAAGATGCAATGAATGCAATATGATGGGGAATATCAAACCTGATTACGTACAATTGAAAGATGCAAAGAAGAAGGAATTATTCAAAAGAAATTACTATGAGAAGAAACACAAGAAAGCTATGAAAGCCAAATAGAGTGTATCTGAACACTCCAGTAGCTCTCCTGAATTAATCTTAGAGAAAGAAGAAGTCAACCTAAAATAAAACATGTGTTTCATGGAATAAACCAATGATGTACACTCATATTACTCTTCTGACTCAAATAATGAATCAAATTCTAAATCAAGATACACAAATGAAAAAATTACAAAATACTTCAATATGCTTGAAGAATGATACGACTCACTATTTATGAAACATAATTCACTAAAGAACATACATAAAGCTGTTTCAGATGAAATAGATACAATGCTGAAACAATATATGGAATTAACTGATAAATACCATTTTATTAATACTAACTATACTAATTATGAATCAAAAATAAAAACACTGAAGAATGAAGTAGAATCTCACAAACATTATGCATTGGTTTTTACAAAAGGAGAGAATTCATTAAATCAAATTCTAGGAAAACCTATCATTAAAAAGGAGAGATTTATAATTGTCAGTAAAGGGTAAAAACCTAAGCTATATAAAAATTATTTTGTTCTGAGCTCTAAAAGGGTTAATTATAACTTTTTTGGGACAAAGGGACATATAGATAAAAAATGTTTCGTAAGAAAACCTCAAATTTGTGGTATTAAAAAATACTATGTTTCAAAATACTTATATGATTCAGCTAATTTTAAAAGAAAAAAGCAAATCTGGATACCTAGATCATTGCCAGCTAACACCCCTGGACCCAACAGAATATGGGTACCAAAGCAATTTGTTTGAATGTCTTTGCTGGTAACAGGACACCACAGTAGAAAAGATATATGGTACATGGAATGTGGCTTCTCAAGACATATGAGTGGAAACTCATTGACCTTTTCTTCACTCACTCAAAAGGAAGCAGCACTTGTCACATTTGGTGACAATACCAAAAGAAAAAATCATTAGAATTGGAACTATTGGAGATCTAAAAACATTCTCAATCAACAAAGTACTTTATGTACAAGGATTAAGACACAACTCGATAAGTATCTCTCAACATTGTGATGATGGATATACTATTGATTTTACTATCAATTGATGTATTGTTTCTAAAGATAAACTATTTAAATTTAAAGCACCAAGAACTGATAATGTCTATACTTTGGATTTAAATTCCTTTTGTAAACATCAAGTAAACTGCTTGACATCTAAAGTAAGTGAATAATGGATCCAGAATAGGAGACTTGGACATTGTAATATATATGTTTTAAAATAAGTTATCTAAGAAACATTTAATTTCTGATTTACCTAGTCTCAAATATGAAAGCTACAGATTCTGTGATGCATGTCAACCTGGCAAGCATCACAAATCAGCCTTCAAATCTGTTAACAAAATTGCTACATATAAACCTCTAGAACTTATTCATATGGATTTGTTTGGACCCTCAAGAGTAGAAAGCTTGGATGGTAAATTATATGTATATGTTTTAGTTGATGACTACTCTAGATTTACATGGATTTTATTTTTGAAATTTAAGAATTAGGCTTTTACAATATTTGAAAGTTTTTGTAAAGCTGTTAAAAATCAAAAAGGTTTTAAAAATAATTTCATTAAGAAGTGATCATGGTGGAGAATTTGAGAATCAGGAATTTAATTTCTTTTCCTTAAATAGGGGTATTAAACACACCTTTTCTGCACCTAGAACACCTCAACAGAATGGAATTGTTGAAAGAAGAAATAGGACAATTCAGGAAATGGCTGGGACTATGCTAAATGAATACAACCTTCCTATCTACCTATGGGAAGAAGGTGTAAGCATACCCTGCTATATAATGAATACATTTTTAATTAGACCTCTTTTGAAAAAGGCACCCTATGATATTTGGAATAATAGAAAACATAAAGATAACAAATTTAATGTTTTGGATTCAAGGTTTACATCTTAAACACCAAGGATAATCATGGTAAGTTCTATCCAAAATATGATGAAGGAATTATTGTAGGATATTAAGTTACATCCAAAGCTTATAGAATCTATAAAAAGAATTCAAGGATTATTGAAGAATCAGTTCATGTGAAATTTGATGATCTTCATCCCTTTGAGAAAAGGAATGATCAAATGGATGAACCTTAATCTATTGATAACATGAGACTTGAGAACATAAATAATGATTTTGAAAATGATATAAAAGAAATTCAGTCTATTTCAGCGGAATTTGATACTGAAGAACCATTAAATATTTTTCCTAGAATGTCTAGAACCCTAAATAATTACCCTTTTGAAACAGTGATAAGTGACTTAGAAACTGGTATTCAAACTAGAAGATACTAAGGAATCCTAGTGGAATTCTCTTCCTTCCTATCCCAAAAAGAACCCAAGACTATAAGAGAATATTTAGATGATGAACGATGGGTAATAGAAATACAAGATGAATTAAACCAGTTTAAAAGAAATAAATTTTGGGAATTAGTGGAAAGACCTAAGAATTATCCAGTAATAGGAACCAAATGGGTCTTTAGAAATAAACAGGATGACCAGGGCACAATAACTAGAAATAAAGAAATATTAGTATTTAAAGGATATAAACAAGAAGAAGGTATAGATTATGATGAGACTTTTACACGTGTAGCTAGGTAAAAAGCCATTAGAATCCTTTTATCCTATGCATCTTATATGAATTTTAAATTATTTCAGATGGATGTTAAATCTGCCTTTTTAAATGGTTATTTAATGGAGGATGTTTATGTTGACCAACCTCCTAGTTTTGAAAATTCTCAAAAACCAGATTCTGTTTTTAAACATACTAATGCTCTTTATGGCTTTAAACAAGCACCTAGAGCTTGGAATGAAAGATTAAGTTCTTTTCTTTTGAAAAAATAATTTTACTATTGGAATGGAAAACACAACACTCTTTAAGAAAACTGTGAAAAATAATATTTTGTTGGTTCAAATTTATGTTGATGATGTAATTTTTGGATCAACTAATAAGACCCTTTGTCATGAGTTTACAATGTTAATGCAAAAAGAATTTGGAATGAGTATGATGGAAGAACTAAACTTCTTATTAGGAATTCAAATTTATAAAAAATATTTTGGAAATGTTTTGAATTAAAGAAAATACATTACTGATTTGTTGAAGAAATTTGGACTTGAAAACAACAAGATATATACAACACATTGTGTACTAATATAAAACATGATTTGGATGAAACTGGAAAATCAGTTGACAACAAGTTAAATAGAGGTATGATTGGTAGTTTGTTATATCTTACTACTAGTAGGCTAGATATAATGTATTCAGTATGTCATTGTCCAAGATTTCAATCAAATCCTAAAGAATCTCATCTAGCTACTGTTAAAAGAAAATTTAGATATTTAAAAGGAACTGTTTTTCAATCTCTTCTTTATCCTAAAACTTTTGATTTCAATTTGATTTCATATTCAGATGCTGACTTTGGAAGTTGCAGATTAGATAGAAAAATCACATCAGGAACATGTCACTTTTTAGGAAAGTCTTTAGTGTCATGGTCTATTAAGAAACAACATTCAGTTGCCCTGTTAATAGGTGAGGCAGAACATGTTTCCGCTGGCAGTTGTTGTGCACAAGTGTTGTTAATGAAAAACACTCTTATGGACTCTGGATTGAATTTAAATAATATAACTATTTTATTTGATAATACAATTCCAATTAATATTTTAAAAAATCCTATTAGTCATTCTAGAACTAAGAACATTGATATAAGGAATCACTTTTAAAGAGATCGTGTTCTTAAAAATGATATATCTTTATAATTTATAAGTACTAAAATTAAATTAGCTAATATTTTTACTAAAACACCTCCTACTACAAGGTTTTATTTTATTAAGTGTGTTCTAGGGTTATTTGATTTTAAACAAAATTTTATTTTAAAATTCTAGTTCATTATTTTTAATTCAGCTTAAAATAAATTTTCTCTTTTGTTTTTCAAATAGAATAAGTTTGTCTTATATGTGTAATATATTTTATTTATTTTTAAATAAATTTAATGATTATTAAAAACATGGGAAGGAAGGTTGTCAGAAACCCTTTTGACTTCTAAATCATTTCATTTCTATCGAAACCATTTCAAACCAGCAAACCGCACCTCTTCTCGTGAACTATAATCTTTGAACATCTGGACCCCTAACATTCAAACCATCAGATATTCTCACAAAGATGGTAAGGAATAAAATATCCAATGAAGCTGAGCCAAGAAATGTCAAGAGACAACACTTCGAAGGAAGAAATATCTTATATGGTAAGGTAATCGATCTCGACTGGTTATTTCAGACAAATCTACTGTTGAAACAAGCGCTGTCATTTATAAACAATGAACATATATTCAACAGTGAAAATTCAGAATTTCTGTATGAGGATGAAATTAGATACTTCTTAAAATATTTATAGTTTAGTCTAGGAGATACTGAGGATAGTATGATGGCTAAGATAGAGGATTGAGATTTCTCAATCTCGTTGGTAGAAATTGGTCAGATTCTCAACTTCCCTCATGAGGGAGTTTTTCATTTCGATTAGAAAAATATTGGAGATTCTGTGCATAAATCCTAGGACATAATGTCTTTTCTTTTTGGTACTAATACTATAATGAAAATGTTTATCAAGGATTTGGATCCTGATCAGAAAATATTGGTTAAATTTGTTCAGGCTAGAATATCTCCCAAAATGGTAGAAATGGAAAATATTTTGTACCCTGATATGTACATAATGTATCTTCTGATAAGTGATATCAAATTAAACTTCAAAAGGTACATGGTAAGGTACCTCAATTACTGAGGTCAAATTGATTCCCAGATGAACATTAATCTTTTTAGTCGATTTATTTCCAAGATGTTTCTTAATAAAGACATGGTGAGATTAGTGGATGCATGCGTACACTATCATCACAATAATGTGTTTAATGCTGGAAATTTAAGGAAGATCAAATAATTATAGAGCACCATTAATGGAAAAAAAATTCCCATAGGAGCTGAGGATGACTCAGAGAGTCCTCAGGCTCAATCTACTAAGTCCAAGGAGGGACAAGATGAATCAAGAGTCAGTAATCTAGAAAGAAGGATCCGATTTGAAGTGGGAGATGCTGAGAAAGAAAGAAGTTAGGAGTGACTTCAATCTCAAAAAACTAGATCTGTTAATGAATAAATTACTTCCCCTGCATTGGCAAGAATAAAAGCTTTATTTTCTTATTCTTTTGTAAGAGAACTTTTTACTGATAAGACCATAGAAGATGTTAGTGAATGAACAACACCAGTAGAGGGATCATGAGTTCAAGAAGAAGCTCAAAGGGAGACTATGGAACAAATTGTAGATAATGTTGAAGTTACACTTAAACAGGAACAAGATAAGGAGGCACATCCTGCTGAGGAAGTGTCCAGACCTCAGGAAACTCCGAAAAATATTGTTCTCGAAATTCCAGTGGAAGAAAAAGATGCAGATGTTTGTGATGAACATATCCATGATTCTCCAACAGAGGTACTTCAAGTGTAATTTTATATGGAACAGTCTGGAAAGGACTCTGTGGAAAAATCTGTGGACAAACCTACATAGGACAAGGAGAAAGAAATATCTGATGCTGAATAATTACATTTTGTATTGATGCATCATCTAGAGCCTGAGAATGCGAATCAAGAACAGGGTGTTTCTGAATCAGAGAAGAAAGAAACTGATGAACTATAAAAAAGTTGTCTCAGTTGGAATCTGAGAATATCACTCTGAGAAATTCCTTAAACATAGAACAATTGAGATTTTAAAAAGCTAAAGGAGAGTAAATCTCAAGGTAAGAAGTTGAAATGTTTAAAGAGGATATGTTGAATGCAATTTCAAAATTGAATTCTGAAATATTTAGGAAGATAGATTTATCTGATCTAAAATTGTTTATGGAGAACCAATTTGCATCAGTTGAAAATAGTTCTATTAGTGGATCAGGTACTTCACCTAATTTAATTAGAATATTTCAAGCTATCATAGCAGCGATGAGCAACATGAATGACATGTTGCAAGATCTTCAATGTTACAGTGCTCCATTATCAGTGTTGCTGGACAGTCAGAAATTTTTAGTGGATCAACTGACATCTAGTGAGCCACTAACCAGAACACTATTAAATCAGATGTTATAGAAGTTTTCAATGTTTATAGAAAAAGGGTAAAGGATGCATGAGTTTTTCAGAGTCAATTAAATCAAGGATATTCATATGACTCAAAAGAACAGAGAGCTCATTATGAAACATGGAGATGGGATGATGAAGCGAATCTGGGAATAGTTTACAGAAATCAAGTCTACAATCTATAGGAGATATAACCTATTTCCTATCTTTCCCAAACCTTCATTCGTGTGTTTATCATACTTGTATTTATTTTTGTTTTTTTAAAGAAAATTTGTTTCTTTATTTATATTTGTTTTACTCTCTTTATTTTGATATGATAGTACTCCATATTTAATTATTGATAAATAGTTAATAATAGCATATACCTACAGTTCAGTAAAACATTAAATGTGTTAAAATTTTAATTTATCATTTTTTTGATATCACAAAAGGGGGATAAATTTGGATAAACACAATATTTTATTTTAAAAACCTTATTTAATTTACTTCTGGTATATTTAATGTTTTGGGTTTATAAAAATTTACACTTATATAGAAAACTATTTAAAAGTTATTTACAGTTGTTTATTATAAAGGGAAATTTTATTTTTCTTTTTATTTAGAGGGAGAAATTTTTATTTATTGACATGATTTTGTTAAAATTAAATATCGTTTTATCCTCTCCAAATTCTAAAACATTATGTAACTAATTTTCTAATGTTAATTTAATTTAATTAGTTTTATTATCTTATGGGTTTTGTGATCAACAAAAGGTGATATTGTTGAGAAAAGTATTCATTTCAACAATACATAATAATGTTATTTAAAGGGTGAGATTAATAAAAATAATACTCTATCTCATTATAATAATTTTGATGCTCACAAATAACCTTAATTATTTTCTAATGATTCTATTTGTTATGCAATTTTCCGGAATTTATTAATTTATTTTACTCTTGAAATTACAAGAATTTATCATTAAACTACTCGTATTTAGTGCGTTCTGGAAACACTGTTTATGAGCTACTTATTCAGAATCTGTTTTAGCGCGTTCTGGAATCATTGTTCATACCCTACGTGGATAAACGTAGCGTAAGGATGAAATGCGTGTATAATTTTTGAGATAAGAGAAAAGTGTGGTTAATCAACCATATGTTATCAGCAAATTATGGAAGAAGAACCTTACGTTAGGAAAGAACCTTATGTTTGGGTTATTAGCAAAGTATAGAATGAGAACTGTACATAAGTACTAAACGTTACATTTGTTTCTCAAAAGTATAGTTCATCAAACTTACTTTTATGAACAACCATACGTTCTTGGAAAAGTATGGATCAAGTAAAAGTATGGATATTTTACCGTACGTATGAGAGTTGAAGAAAAATTATGGATGAATAACCCTACGTTTATAATCAACCTTATGTTTGAAGAATGTAACATGAACCCTACGTTTATGTTCAACCTGACATTGTCAATCATACGTTTGGAGGACACATCATCAACCTTAC
Source organism: Viscum album (assembly GCA_963277665.1). Lineage (NCBI taxonomy): Eukaryota > Viridiplantae > Streptophyta > Magnoliopsida > Santalales > Viscaceae > Viscum > Viscum album. The sequence goes on along the minus strand of OY728153.1, from coordinate 562,207,530 downwards.
GTTTGACGTTCGAATGCTTAAAAGATGATTTTTTTATGCATCGGTCAACAAGCTGATTATTAGGAGGATTTTATACTGGATTTAAATTCGATTTTAAAATACGACTTTGACCGATTCAAAGTCATTTTATCAATTGATTAAAGATCATATTAAAAGGATATTTTTATGCCGAGTATTTTGGGAAGATACAACTACACTATAAATTCAAATGATTGAATATCATGAGTAAAAAAGGTGACTTTTATAGATCTAAATATGCAGGGAATATGATTTTCTTTATTATATATGTTTTCTCTAAAACACTATTCATAGGTATGTGGTAATCAATCAATTATTCAAAAAGGTGGAAACAGAGACTGCAAAAAATTACACCGATCTTCTGATTCAAAGAGGAGCATCAAAGCTCTGTTTATTTAAGAAGAAGGAACTCGATAGAATATTAACTTGTTCTACATAAAATATATATTTTGGATCTACAACTGCTGAATTTGTGAATTATATCTATATATCTACTACAACCAGATCGACTATGAACTGCTTCGACTTGAAAATCAATATTTCTAGAGATGACAATCCATCTGTTGTCAATTGTATTCTGTTGCAATTGTAATGATCAACTGGAAAAGTTCTTCTAAAATTATTTTTATCTTGAGTAACCAGCTTCTCGTACTATGCTGAGTAGGTTCGTTTTTGAACCAGAAGGCTTTGTTATGACTTGAATTGTGAAGGTGTCAACTTCCCGTACTCAGTTGTGAACCTGTCTATTGAAATGAGGACTAGATAGTGAAAATCACCAAGCTCGAGGAATAGAGCATCAGTGGAGTGGAATATGGGCCTTCTGTTCCTTGAACCACTATACATATTGTGTTTCTGCTAGCTAAATTTATGATGCATCATTTCATCTGATTAAAATTAAAATGGAAGAACACAATCACGCAAATATATTTGAGAAGACACAATTCACCCCCCTCTTGTGTATATTTGGTGTAATATAATCCAACAATGATGTCCGAAGATTGAGTGCCACCGGGATACTATGAGCTTCGTATGTCCAGGTTGCAGAACTAGCTCAGGAAGAGGGGGAAGCATCAGAGCATTAGGTGTGAGGGATTGAGTAGTATTCGGTGGGAATGTGGTGTGGGGCACCCATACATTGATAATATTACTATACTACTCTATTGATTTGAGATATTTGGGGAGAATGCCTGGGTGAGGTTTTGGTGGATAGATTCTTTATTAGGCTTTGGTTCCTACTGTTTTATCACAGGGCATTAGGATGTCTCCCCACCTGTGCACGAGAGCTTTAGGTTTCCCTACTGAGTATACTTTTATGCTCATCCTACATTTACATTCAGGTGTTAAGGAGGACATCAGGGGCCTTGCAGGACCTTTGTTCGTGATCCCGCCGCGAAGCTCCAGAGGCGGTAACTCTCCGCGAACGAATTTGATGTTCGCGAGCGCGCCGCGAAGCACCGGAGGTGGGGCAGGAGTTCTACTTCGCGGCGCCCCTTGCCTATAAATACCCAGCTCACCCCCCTTCTCTGGACGGACGACCACGACCACTTCGCCCCTTGGGCGGCCGAGCGGATCTGCACATTGCGGCTCCGCGAGCAGCTTCCTTCGTGTTGCTGCTCCACGAGCGGAGGATCCGCGAGTCCATGCTCCGCGAGCCAATGCTCCGCGATGCTGCTCCGCAAGACCAAGCTCCGCGAGACCACTTTTCTCCGAGAGACCCCTTTGCTTCGCGAGACCCCTTTGCTCCGCGAGAGACCATCGCTCCTCGAGGCCATGCTCCGCGAAGCTACGTCACGAAGACCTATCCTTCGCGAGGATCCTACCTTCGCGCCCACCGGTCCATACCGCGGGGGCTGCACGCCCGCACCCCCACTCGGGGTCAGTGCCGGCCTGCGGTCCCGGCCCTCCGGTCCGGAACCTTCACTACCGTCACAGACCCCCATGAAAAATGGAGAGTCGCACCGCTAACTTTTTGGGCCAGGATGCCGGGATTTTCCATTGCACCCTTATGGGCTCCCACCTTCAACCTATGGAATACCATGATTTGATACACTCCTACACACACCATGAAACACCTTGGGTTGATGTATTCCTCTTGGTTTGTTTCCTATGTCGTGAGTTGAGGTTCACATCATCAATTCCCCGTGTACCTTGAGTCGAACCATTCCTCAGGAAACTCCTAGAAACCCAATCACTTGGCTCCTATGCCAGGTTGAACTAGAAAGGGCCGCCCTTGCGGAAGTCCCAACACCATCCATTTCTAGGAACCTTCTGCCTAACAGTGCTATCTACATGACGTTAAACTGTAGTACTCCCTATCTAACAAATGATAGGATGCCTCTTACTCTATACGAGGGATGCCTTATGCTCCTAGCATGAGAATCCAATAGCCCCACTTACAAGACTATAAACTATAGTATTATCCCTATGTTCTTAACGTAGGATGCCTCTTGTTCCAAACAGATGATGCCTTGTGCTCTAAGCATAATATGCCAATAGTCCTATCTACATGACTATAAACTATATTACACCTTATCTAACAAATGATAGGATGCCTCTTTCCCTATACGAGAGATGCCTCATTCTCCTAGCATGAGATGCCAACATTCCTCTCTACATGACTCTAAACTGTAGTAATCCCTATGTGCCAGACATAGGATGCCTCTTGCCCTATTCAAGAGATGCCTTATGCTCCAAGCATGAGATGCTAACAGTCCTATCTACATGACTATAAACTGTAGTGATCTCCCTATTTTCCAAACACATGATGCCTCTTGCACTAAACAAGAGATGCCTTATGCTCCGAGCATAAGATGCCTAATGCCATGATTATAGTGGAATAATTCCAACGCCCCTAGGCATTCTCCCTCTTGTGAACCAGTGAATAAGTGAAGGCCTCAACCCACTAGTGGGTTGGGATGCCCTCATGGACAGACATGAGGAAGACATTACGGGCAGCTCCATAGCGTAAGCCCCATTCACCAGTGCCACTCATTTGCGGTACCCAGGCTGATTCCTAGCGTAATCCCCCATTCACCAGTGTCGTTCCTTATCGGCACCCAGGCTGCTTCCTAGCGTAAGCCCCCATTCACCAGTGCCGCTCCTTAGTGGAACTCGGGCTGCTTCCTAGCATAAGCCCCCATCCACCAGTGCCGCTCCTTAGCGGCACCCGGGAAGATCCCAAGCATAAGCCCCCATTCACCAGTGCCGCTCCTTAGTGGCACCCGGGCAGCTCCCTAGCGTAATCCCCATTCACCAGTGCCGCTCCATAGCGGCACCCGGGAAGCTTCCTAGAATAAGCCCCATTCACCAGTGCCGCTCCTTAGCGGCACCCGGGAAGCTTCCTAGCATAAGCCCCATTCACCTGTGTCGCTCCTTAGCGGCACCCGGGTAGCTTCCTAGCATAAGCCCCATTCACCAGTGCCACTCCTTAGTGGCACCCGGGTAGCTCCCTAGCGTAAGACCCATTCACCTGTGCCGCTCCTTAGCGGCACCCGGGCAGCTTCCTAGCGTAAGCCCCATTCACCAGTGCCGCTCATTAGCGACACCCGGCCAGCTTCCTAGCGTAAGCCCCATTCACCATTGCCGCTCCACAGCGGCACCCAGGATGCTTCCTAGCGTAAGCCCCATTCACCAGTACCACTCCTTAGCAGCATCCGGGCAGCTTCATAGATTAAGCCCCAGTCACCATTGCCGCTCCATAGCGGCACCCGGGAAGATTCCTAGAGTAAGCCCCATTCACCATTGCCGCTCCACAGTGGCACCCGGGCAGCTTCCTAGCGTAAGCCCCATTCACTAGTGCCGCTCCTTAGCGGCACCCGGGCTGCTTCCTAGCGTAAGCCCCATTCACCATTGCTGCTCCATAGCGACACCCGGGTAGCTTCCTAGCTTAATCCCCAACCACTATTGTCACTCCATTTAGCGGTAAGCCGTTCTGACCCCATCCAGCGGTAAGCCGTTGTGATCCAATCCAGGTGTAAACCGTTGTGGCCCCATCCAGCGGTAATCCGTTGTGATCTAATCTAGCGGTAAGCCGTTGTGACCCAATCCATCGGTAAGCCGTTGTGACCCCATCCAGCGGTAAGCCGTTGTGATCCTATCCAGCGGTAAGCCATTATGATCCAATCTAGCGGTAAACAGTTGTGACCCAATCCAGCGGTAAGCCGTTATGACCCCATCCAGCGGTAATCCATTATGATCTAATCCAGCAGTAAGCCGTTGTGACCCAATCCAGCGGTAAGCCGTTGTGACCCCATCCAGCGGTAAGCTTTTGTGATCCTATCTAGTAGTAAGCCGTTATGACCTAATCCAACGGTAAGCCGTTGAAACCCCCAATAAATGGTAAGCCATCATCAGAAGAACTTCGTGGTCTTTGATCCATGTCAAGGCATGGTGCGTAGGAAGCCTCTTCAAGGATCAAGCCCGAAATCATCATCATTATGTTTTTGGGCCTCTATCCTGGAGTAAGTCCTAGCACCATGGGCCACCTAACGCGTAATCCCCTCTTCACTTCTCACGGACGCATCCTTAATGACGTGATCGTCAGGTCCTTGAAACCTCTTGTTTCTCACACCGAGCATGACTCACGTGGGCGTAGAGTGAGCACCGACCCTGACCAAGAAAAGGGACACTCGGTGAATACTGGCCCAATAACACTAACACGATCATTTAGCGCACCTGGATGTGCGAAGAGAAAGAGCCGAGTATGATGGAATTCCACTTGAACACGAGGAAGTGGAAATGTGTGAATCATGGCACTCAAGATTCAGATCACGGTGATGGATGCGTGACGATGGAGGATAACTATTGACCATGGTGGAAAACCATCATCCATATCACGTTAGCCTAGAATGGGGACAATCAAATGAGGGTCGTCCATTGACCATGTTTGAAACACGAGACCATGTCACAAATGTTGACAGATATCCTCAGGGACGTTGGCCTGAAATGATTGGAGGGCCCTTAGGTCCAGCATTCATGGAGAGACCTTAAGCCTAGTAGCCATGTCGTTCGAGGGTCCTTTTGGATGTGGAAGAGGATGAGGATCCAAATAGAGATCTCACGAAGCTTGGTCATGGGATGAGGGGAATGTCCCTATGAAAATCCCACACTTCGTGCTCTTTTTCGAAACACATCTGAATACGACAACGAGACGTATTAGATAGGGTCGTATTACAATGAGGTCACCACAATGCAGTGTCATTTTTCGTCGTGTGGCCAAGACGATAATGTCATAGTTTAGGGTCGTATGATAGGACCAAGAATGCATTTTATCGTCATGCAGCACAGACGTAGCAGAAACGATGCTTGGCGGGAAATGTGCGCAGTGTTATAAAACACAATTGATGGAGACATGATCCCACATAAAATTGTACGCCAATAGGAGAGGGAGACCTTAGGCCAAGGGTCCTATATAGAGGTAAGAGGTGAAACAAGGAGAGAGACTGGTTCCCTAAATGGGATGTACCCGAAGACAGGGCGTCCGGGCGGTCCTATGTATCCCATGAAGATGGGAATCAAGCCACACGTAGTTCTAAAGGGTGCCTTTTAATGTCATGATGGACAAGGAATATGAGGGATAAATCTTAGAACGGGGGTGTGCGTGGTGCAGCCATTGCAAACTCGACGTGAATGAGGACATAATCCCGCACCACGTCACGTGGTCCTGTAGTCGGGGTCCTGATTGCAGGACCAGAGAGGTGAATTTGCTGAACTCAAGATGGATCCAAAGACAAGGGGTCTGGGAATTCCTATGTATCCCATCAAGATAGGAATCAAGATGAACATAGTTCCAGATGAGAAACATAGTTTATGGTCATAGAGCATGGACCGTGGATGGTGACAACTTCCCGAGTAACCACAGATGTCAACCCGATTCCTAAGCCCACGTGAGTTAAACTCGGTGTGGGAAACAAAGGCGGTATCCTCATCGCAATACTGGGGAGAGTCAAACGGGAGTTGGTAGAGATCCCCTAAGGACATATTTGATGCGGCTTGTTCCCCCAACGCGCGGAAATGTACGGAGGAAAAGTACCTAGAGTTCTGAGACTCTACATGGACACGGTGAAGTGATGAAGGGTGTGAATTGTGCACCCGACATTTTGGGCTTAATGGGTTGGCGTGGCGATAGAGTAAAACTGTTAACCATGGTGGAAATGCAGCATCCATATCGTGTTAGCCTGAGGTGGGAACAGAAAACGAGCATCGACCGCTGACCATATTCGCAACGCGGGATTTTATCGATTTGTTGTCCAAAACCCTTGGGGGCGTTGGCATGTAACGGTAGGAGAGCCCTTGGAATTAGTATCCAGGACGTTCTTGGGGGTCCCTCCGGGTCTGAAAGATGATGAAAGCCAGGATGCATGGATACACAAAGCCTGGAAAGCGGGTGCGGACGTGTCCAGGTAGAGCATGGCATTCCAGGTAATAAACCAGAGTACTCTTAGGCACATCGTTGAAGTACCGAAAAGGGATCGCCGAAACTGCTCAGGAGGGAGAGGTACATGGCATGGTCATTACGAGATCGTCGTGAATGAGAAAATAACCTCATACCACACCATTCACTCCTATAAGGGAGGACCTAGGTTGTGGCTCGGAAAGGCCAAGGGTCCTGATGGTTAGGCATTGGTTAGGAAGGAATGACCTGCTTGCAGTTTAACATCTTACGATGAGGATGGGGGTCGGGGACCCGAGAAGGCCAAGGGGCCTGAGACTGGGCCTCATAAGAGGTGGAGTACGACATGGTACACGATCCCGACGTGAATGAGGACGTAGTCCCGCACCACACCGTACACCCTGGGTAAGAGGGGACCTAGGTCGGGGGGGCCCGAGAAGGACAAGGGTCCTGTGGTTGGGCCTCGTAATAGGAGGCGTACGGCGTGGTACACGATCTCGAAGTGAATGAGGACGTAGTCCCGCACCACACCGTACACCCCTATGGGTAATTGGGGCCGTGGGCCCGATTGCTAGCACCACCCAGGGGGAAGTTTGTCACTTCAGGATGGAGCAGAACGAATCATTTCACTCAATGTCTGGGACATCTCGGGGTGGATCCGATGATCCAGGACACTATTGACAATGTTCTAAATACAACGTTCCTATGGTGACCCGATATGGGAGCAACAAATGAGCATCGACGGCTGACCAAATTCGCAACGCGGGACTTGTATCGGCTTGTTTCTTGAAAACCCTCAGGGGCGTTGGACCGTATCGGTAGGAGAGACCTCGGGCGTAGTATCCAGGCTGTTCTTGGGGGTTACTATGGGTGTGAAAAAAAAATGGAATCCCAGTCAAGGAGTGGGTGAAGCATAACTGTATCCATCCACGAAAGAGGCAAACATCTTTAGGGGGGGTGTGCAGCCATGTCGAGGCTTGTTCGATGTGAGTTGGGGAAAAAGTATGCACCCTGCCATATCTTGACCTGAAGGGAATATTTTGGCTTTTAGGCTAGGCCAACGGATAAAATATCCGGGCATTCCTATGTATCCCATTAGGATGGGAATCAAGCCATACATAGTTCTTGAAGGCCATGCAGTTTAGCATCATGCGGGATGAGGATACATCTCATTTGGGGATATGTAAGGTATGGGAAGTAATCCGACGTGAATGAGGAATTAACCTCACACCATACCGTACAATCCCACAAGAGGGTATGTCGTGGAAAACCAACGGGCCTGAGGCCGGACCGCGGTCAGGGAGACCAGACCATCTTGCGGTTTAACGTCTCGCGGTGAAGACGGGGACCGTGGGCCCGAGGAGGCCGAGGGGCCTGAGGCTGAGCCTCGGTCAGGAAGGCCTGACTGGTTGTAGTTTAACGTCTTGCAGTAAGGACGGGGGTCGTTGGCCCGAGGAGGCCGAGAGGCCTGAGGCAGATCCTCAGTCAGGAAGGCCTAACGGGATTGCAGTTTAACCTCTTACAGTAAGGATGGGGGATAGGGGCCCAAGGAGGCCAAGGGGCCTGAGGCTGAGCCTCGGTCAGGAAGGCCTGACTGGCTTGCAGTTTAACTTCTTACAGTATGGACGGGGGCCCAAGGAGGCCAAGGGGCCTGAGGCTGAGCCTCATTCAGGAAGGCCTGGCTGGCTTACAGTTTAACGTCTTGCAGTAAGGACGAGGGTCGTTGGCCCGAGGAGGCCGAGGGGCCTGAGACTGAGCCTCTGTTAGGAAGGCCTGACTGTCTTGCAGTTTAAAGTCTTATAGTAAGGACGGGGGGAGGTCATAGTTTAAGGTCATAGAGCTCAGACCATTTCAATGTTTATCGTCCTGCAAGACGGAGGTTTACAGTTAAAGTCATGTTGGACCATACAATTTAAGGTTGTGCGGGACCAAGGTGTAGTTTAAAGTCTTGATGGACAATAATGTGTAGTTTAACGTCATGACGGACGAAGATGAATAGTTTTACGTCATGCAGGACGATTGTGCAGTTTAATGTCATGCGGGACGATAATGATCAGTTTTACGTCAGGACGGACGAAGATGAAAGGTTTTACGTCATGCATGATGATTGTGCAGTTTAATGTCATGCAGGATGATAATGATCAGTTTTATGTCATGACGGACAAAGATGAACAGTTTTACGTCATGCAGGATGATTGTGCAGTTTAATGTCGTGCAGGATGATAATGATCAGTTTTACGTCATGACGGATGAAGATGAATAGTTTTACGTCATATAGGACAATTGTGAAGTTTAATGTCATGCAGGATGATAATGATCAGTTTTACGTTATGACGGACAAAGATGAACAGTTTTAAGTCATGCAGGACGATTGTGCAGTTTAATGTTGTGCAGGACGATAATGATCAGTTTTATGTCATGATGGATGAAGATGAACAGTTTTACGTCATGCAGGACAATTGTGCTGTTTAATGTCGTGCAGGATGATACTGACCGGTTTTACATCATGACAGACGAAGATGAACATTTTTACGTCATGCAGGACGATTGTGCAGTTTAATGTCGTGCATGACGATAATGATCAGTTTTACGTCATGACGGACGAAGATGAACAGTTTTACGCCATGCAGGATGATTGTGCAGTTTAATGTCATGCAGGACGATAATGATCAGTTTTACGTCATGATGGACGAAGATGAATAGTTTTACGTCATGCAGGCCGATTGTGCAGTTTAATGTCGTGCAAGACGATAATGATCAGTTTTACGTCATGACGGACAAAGATGAACAGTTTTACGTCATGCAGGATGATTGTGCAGTTTAATGTCGTACAGGATGATAATGATCAGTTTTACGTCATCACGGATGAAGATGAACAGTTTTACGTCATGCAGGACGATTGTGCAGTTTAATGTCATGCAGGACGATAATGATCATTTTTACGTCATGACGGAAGATTGTGAAGTTTAATGTCGTGCAGGATGATAATGATCAGTTTTATGTCATGACGGACGAAGATGAACAGTTTTACGTCATGTAGGACGATTTTGCAGTTTAATGTCGTGCAGGACGATAATGATCAGTTTTACGTCATGGCCAACGAAGATGAGCAGTTTTACGTCATGCAGGAAGATTGTGCAGTTTAATGTCATGTAACTAGGACATGGTTGTTACGCAGTTTAACGTCATGCAACTAGGACGTTCAAACACATGAATTGTGTTGGTAGAGGAATGGTCATCTCTACCCCATTTTTGTGGTTTGGGATGAGAGGGGATCTATATGATGGGAATTCCATAAAATCCCCTGATCATGATGATCCTTCCACAAGTTAGTTTTAAGGCCATAGGGAGTACTTCTGTGGTTGATTCAACGTGGTGGTTGGGATGACACAGACTGTCGCAAGAGTATTAGGGATGACTACATTACCTTGATATGGAGGGGTGAAGAAGCCAGGAGTGTTGGTAAGACGGGGCGACGGAGCCCACAAGGCGTGGAAGCCTGGGCATCGGCACGGCGGGGCGATGGATCCCGGAAGGTGTGGAAGCCTGGAACGTCGGTACGACGGGGCGATGGAGCCTTGAAGGCGTGGAAGCATGGACGTCGGCACGATGGGGGCGGCGGGGCCAGGAGGGCGTGGAAGCCTGGAACGTTGGCATGATGGGGCGAGGGACCCCAGAAGGCGTGAAAGCCTGGACGTCGGCATGATGAGGGTGACGGGGCCCGGAAGGCAAGGAAGCCTGGAACGTTGGCACGACGGGGCGAGGGAGCCCATAATGCGTGGAAGCCTGGACATCGACATGATGAGGGCGACGGGGCCTGGAAGGCATGGTAGCCTGGAACGTTTGCACGACGGGGCGAGGGAGCCCAGAAGGCGTTGAAGCCTAGATGTCGACATGATGGGGCGAGGGAGCCCAGAAGGAGTGGTAGCCTGGAACGTTGGCATGATGGGGCGTCGGGGCCTGGAAGGCGTGGAAGCCTTCATGTAGAATGGTGACAGTACGGGGAGCACCTCCATAATGGCTGGTGATAAAGGTGTAGGGTCGAAAAAACACCGACAGAGTTGGGGAAGGATTTCCCCTACACGGCCTCTTGAGGCGGCGTAGTCGGCTAGGAGCCGATGGAGTCAGGTGGCGGAGCCACCTGCGCGGCCTCTTGAGGCGGCAGAGTCGGCGAGGAGCCGATGGAGTCTGGTGGCAGAGCCACCTGCGTGGCCACTTGAGGTGGCAGAGTCGGCGAGGAGCTGATGGAGTTGGGTGGCAGAGCCACCTGCGCAGCCACTTGAGGCGGCGAAGTCGGCGAGGAGCCGATGGAGTCGGGTGGTGGAGCCACCTGCACGGCCACTTGAGGCGGCGGAGTCGGCGGGGAGCCGATGGAGTCGGGTGGCGGAGCCACCTGCGCGGCCAGATGAGGTGGCGGAGTCAGTGAGGAGCCGATGGAGTCGGGTGGCGGAGCCACCTGCGCGGCCACATGAGGCGGTGGAGTCGGCGAGGAGACGATGGAGTCGGGTGGCGGAGCCACCTGCACAGCCACTTGAGGCGGGGGAGTCGGCGAGGAGCCGATGGAGTCTGGTGGCGGTGCCACTTGCATGGCCACTTGAGGCGGCGGAGTCGGCGAGGAGCCGATGGAGTTGGGTGGGGGAGCCACCTGCGCGGCCTCTTAAGGCAGTGGAGTCGGTGAGGAGCCGGTGGATTCGGGTGGCGGAGCCACCTGCGCGGCCACTTGAGGTGGCGGAGTCGGCGCGGATCCGATAGAGTCGGGTGGCAAAGCCACCTCCGTGGCCACTTGAGGCGGTGGAGTCGGCGAGGAGCCGATGGAGTCGGGTGGCGGACCCACCTGCACGGAAACTTGAGGCGGTGGAGTCGGTAAGGAGCCGATGGAGTCGGGTGGCGGAACCACCTTCGCGGCCTCTTGAGGGGGCAAAGTTGGTAGGAGCCGATGGAGATGGGTGGAGGATGCCACCTGCATAGACTCTTGAGCCGGTGGAGTCGGTGAGGAGCCGATGGAGTTGGGTGGCGGAGCCACCTGCACGGCCTCTTGAGGCGGCGAGAGTCGGCGAGGAGCCGATGGAGATGGGTACCGGAGCCACCTACGCGGCCTCTTGAGGCGGAGAAGTCGGCATGGAGCCGATGGAGTCGGGTGGTGGATCCACCTGCCCGAACACTTGAGGCGGCGGAGTCGGCGAGGAGCCGATGGAGTCGGGTGGCGAAGCCACCTGCACGGCCACTTGAGGCGGTGGAGTCGGCGAGGAGCCGATGGAGTCGGGTGGTGGAGCCACCTGCACGGCCTCTTGAGGCAGCGGGAGTCGGCGAGGAGCCGATGGAGTCAGGTGGCAGAGCCACCTGCGCGGCCTCTTGAGGCAGCGGGAGTCTGCGAGGAGCCGATGGAGATGGGTGGCGGATGACACCTGCACGGCCTCTTGAGCCAGTGGAGTCAGGGAGGAGCCGATAGAGTTGGGTGGCGGAGCCACCTGCACGGCCTCATGAGGCAGAAGGAGTCGGCGAGGTGCCAATGGAGTTGGGTGGCAGAGCCACCTGCGCGGCCTCTTGAGGCGGAAAAGTCGGCGAGGAGCTGATGGACTATAGTCTTCAAACACCGAATGTTACTCATCCTCTCACATATAATGGGGAGGGAATTTACATGGATGATGCCTCAATCTTCCTAAAACATTTTTTATACTCACTATTGAAGGAGAAGAGATTCACGTCGGGTTCACCATTTCTATTTCTGACGCTTTCACCGGGGCGCGCGCAGATCCGTCCGTGGAGGGGGATGCGATGCGCTTGTTGCCCCGCGTTCCCGCTTTCCAAAGGTGGGCGGAATTCACTCCTTATTTAGGGACGTCTTCTCCTTGATCGAAACGGGATGATGGGATGTTGGTTCTTCCTTCTATGTATTCCTCCTTAGAACTCGTCACCTAGTCCGGGTCTCCAACATAGATTTAATACGTAGTTCGTGAAACTCTTCCCAGTGCCATGTTTCCATGGACCCCAGTTAATTACACTGATTCTTTCGGGACATTCCAAAGGGTCCGGTCAGGGCAGAAACCTTCAGTCGGGGGATTAGTCACGTTGAGGCATCAGTAGTGTGTCTGGATGCTGGGGAGCCTGGCATGTTTGTCTATTATCCCTGGTCACAGGGCTTCTCGAGGTCGTGGAAGCCCGAGGAATCCCACATCGAGTGCAGGAAATTATATGTCATAGACACATATCTGAGGTTTTCCTCAGCTTCCCGTGTTTAACACAGGGTACGCCGCGAGTTTAACGTCCATCGGAGACGGATCAACCCAACCGGAGCATTAGCTAGGATATATCAGATTGAGGGATTCCCCATGAAGCGATGCTGATACCGGGGCCAGCCCATGGACAGCTATGAAGAGGAGCGTACCGACATGGTCTCACCGAGATATGACAGTCTGGGAGAGAATCGAGATGGGTGATAGGTGGATGAATGGAGTGGAGTGGAGTGAAATGGGACCATCGCAGGGGCGACAGTGGAGTTGGACTTGAGCCTTGAAGAGGCTTCCTACGTATCCTCGTGGTAGGGAATCAAAGTCCGCGTAGTTTGGGATGGCGGTGGAATATAGTTTAACGTCATGCGGGACGGTAGTGAACCCTGGCGTGAATAAACGACAGGCTGTGGGCTTGAACCTCATGGAGGCTTCCTACGTACCATGCCTTGACATGGATCAATGTTCTCGTAGTTCAGGTGGGAATGGGTGTGCAGTTTAATGTCATGCGGGACAAGGGGGCATACAGTTTAACGTCATGCTGGACGAGGGAAAAACTCAAATTGAATGAACGACGGAGCAATGGTGCATGAACCTCATGGAGGCTTTCTACGTACCATGCCTTGACATGGATCAAAGTCCTCATAGTTCATATGGGTGGGGGTCAGGGTCGGTGCTCACTCTAAGCCCACGTGAGTCATGCTCGATTTGAGAAAAAAGAGGTTGTAAGGACCTGACGATCACGTCGCAAAAGATGCATCCGTGAGAAGTGAAGGGAGGCTTACGCGTTAGGTGACCCATGGTGCTGGGACTTACTCCAGGATGGAGGCCCAAAGAATAGAATGATGATGATTTCTGGCTTCAGCCTTGAAGAGGCTTCCAACGTACCATTCCTTGACATGGTTCAAGACCACATAGTTCTTATGATGACAGATTACAACCGATTGGGGGTTTCAATGGCTTACTGTTGGATTAGGTCATAACGGCTTACTGCTAGATAGGATCACAATGGCTTACCGTTGGATGGGGTCACAACGGCTTACCGCTGGATTGGGTCACAACGGCTTACCGCTGGATTAGATCACAACGGCTTACCACTGGATGGGGTCACAACGGATTACCGCTGGATTGGGTCACAATGGATTACCGCGGGATTGGATCATAACGGCTTACCGCTGGATAGGATCACAATGGCTTACCGCTGTATGGGGTCACAACGGCTTACCGCTGGATTGGGTCACAATGTCTTACCATTGGATTCGATCACAACGGCTTACCGCTGGATGGGGTCACAACGGTTTACCACTGGATTGGATCACAATGTCTTACTGCTGGATGGGGTCACAACGGCTTACCGCTAAATGGAGTGACAATAGTGGATGGGACTTACGCTAGGAAGCTGCTCGGGTGCTGCTGTGGAGTGGTAATGGTGAATGGGGCTTATGCTAGAAAACATCTCGGGTGCCGCTAAGGAGCGGCACTGGTGAATGGGGCTTACACTAGGAAGCTGTCGGGGTGCTGCTGTGGAGCGGCAATGGTGAATGGGGCTTACGCTAGAAGCTTCCCGGGTGCCTCTATGGAGCGGAAATGGTGAATGGGGCTTAAGCTAGGAAGCTGCCCGAATGCCGTTAAGGAGCGGTACTGGTGAATGGGTCTTACACTAGGAAGCAGCCCGGGTGCCGCTGTGGAGCGGCAATGGTGAATGGGGCTTACGCTAGGAAGCTGCCAGGGTGCCGCTAAGGAGCGGCACTGGTGTATGGGGCTTACGCTAGGAAGCTGCCTGGGTGCCGCTAAGGAGCGACACTGGTGAATGGGGCATACCCTAGGGAGCTGCCCGGGTGCCGCTAAGGAGCGGCACTGGTGAATGGGGCTAACGCTAGGAAGCTTCCCGGGTGCCGCAAAGGAGCGGCACTGGTGAATAGGGATTACGCTAGGAAGCTTCCCGGGTGCCGCTAAGGACCAGCACTGGTGAATGTGGCTTACGCTAGGAAGCTGCCCGTGTGCCGCTAAGGAGAAGCACTGGTGAATGGGGATTATTCTAGGGAGCTACCCGGGTGCCGCTATGGAGCGGCACTGGTGAATGGGGCTTACGCTAGGGAGATGCCCAGGTGCCGCTAAGAAGCGACACTGGTGGATGGGGGCTTACGCTAGGAAGCAGTCCAGGTGCCGCTAAGGAGCGGCACTGGTGAATGGGGGCTTATGCTAGAAAGCAGCCCGAGTGCCGCTAAGGAGCGACACTGGTGAATGGGGGCTTATGTTAGGAAGCAGCCCGGGTGCCGCTAAGGAGCGGCACTGGTGAATGGGGCTTACGCTAGGGAGCTGGCCGTAATGTCTTCCTCATGTCTGGCCATGAGGGCATCCCGACCCACTGGTGGGTTGAGGCCTTCACTTATGCACTGGTGCACAAGAGGGAGAATGCCTAGGGGTGTTGGAATTATGCCACTATAATCATGGAATTAGGAATCTTATGCTCGGAGCATAAGGGATCTCTTGTTCAGTGCAAGAGGCATCCTGTGTTTGGAACATAGGGAGATCACTACAGTTTATAGTCATGTAGATATGACTGTTAGCATCTCATGCTTGTAGCATAAGGCATCTCTCGTATAGGGCAAGAGGCATCCTATGTCTGGCACATAGGGATTACTAATGTTTAGAGTCATGTAGAAAGGACTGTTGGCATCTCATGCTAGGAGAATGAGGCATCTCTCGTATAGGGAAAGATGCATCCTATCATTTGTCAGATAGGGTGTACTATAGTTTATAGTCGTGTAGATAGGACTTTTGGAATCTTATGCTTAGAGGACAAGGCATCTCCTGTTTGGAACAAGAGGCATCCTACGTTAGGAACATAGGGATAATACTACAGTTTATAGTCTTGTAGATGGGACTATTGGCATCTCATGCTAGGATCATAAGGCATCCCTCGTATAGAGTAAGAGGCATCCTATCATTTGTTAGATAGGGATTAATACAGTTTAAAGTCATGTAGATAGGACTGTTAGGTAGAAGGTGGCTAGAAATGGATGGTGTTGGGACTTACGCAAGGGCGGCCCTTTCTGGTTCAACCTGGCATAGGAGCCAAGTGATTGGGTTTCTCGGAGTTTCCTGAGAAATGGTTCGACTCAAGGTACTCGGGGAATTGATGATGAGAACCTCAACTCACGACATAGGAAACAAACCAAGAGAAATACATCAACCCAAGGTGTTTCATGGTGTGTGGAGGAGTGTAACAAATCATGGTATTCCATAGGTTGAATGTGGGAGCCCATAAGGGTGCAATGGAAAATCCCGGCATCCCGGCCCGAAAAGTTCGTGGTGCGACTCTCCATTTTTCATTGGGGTCTGTGATGGTAGTGAAGGTTCTAGCCCGAAGGGCCGGGACCGTAGGCCGGCACTGACCCCGAGTGGGGGTGCGGGCGCGCAGCCCCCACGGTATGGACCGGTGGGTGCGAAGGTAGGATCCTCGCGAAGGATAGGTCTTCGCGAAGTAGCTTCACGGAGCATGGCCTCGCGGAGTGATGGTCTCTCGCGGAGCAAAGGGGTCTCGCGAAGAAAAGGGGTCTCGCGGAGAAAAGGGGTCTCACTGAGCTTGGTCTCGTGGAGCAGCATTGCGGGTCATTGGCTCGCGGAGCATGGACTCGTGGATCCTCCGCTCGCGGAGCAACAACACGAAGGAAGCTGCTCGCGGAGCATGGCCTCGCGGAGCCACAATGCGGAGCTCCGCTCGGCCGCCCAAGGGGCGAAGTGGCCATGTCCGTCTGTCCGGAGAAGGGGGGTGAGCTGGGTATTTATATGTAAGGGGCGCCGCGAACCAGAACTCCCTCGCTGCCTCCGGTGCTTCGCGGTGCGCTCGCGAACATCAAATTCGTTCGCGGAGAGTTTCCGCCTCCGGAGCTTCACGGCGCATCGCAAACGTCAAACAGTTTTGCAGAGCTTCCCGCCTCATTGCTTCGTGGCGGCACACCGCGATCACGGAGGGGGGCTTCACGAATGGGATTCGCGAACCAGATTTCCAACCAAACTTCAAAAGTACATAACTCCTAATCCGTAACTCCGTTCGGGCCCTACGACCTACCAAATCGAAGCATGCGAAATGCACTACGATCTTGGATCATGTATGGAAGCATTTGGAAAAATTTTCGGACGTGTTTTCCGGTGTCTACAACCTTGCTAGTTGGTCATTGGAGTTTCTTGTTGTAGTTTTTACTTTCTTTTATTTCAAATCCTACTTTGGAGATTTCCTTGTACATGTAATTTTGTTTCAGTATTGTATAAAACATGGATATGGGTTTGTTTTTTGGTTTCTTTTCACTTGTTCCTTTTTCCTTTTGGTGATTGACTTGTCCTATTTCACGATCTTAAATAATAAAAAGGGTAATGCCTCCAATATTTGTGAAAATGCATACCCTTGGTGCTTTTCGCCACTCCGGGGCCTACTAGAGATGGGACTCGTGAGTCATTATATCCCTTTCACCATTTCCAGCTCAGTAGGGGGCATATTTGGTGGGAGGGAGTCATGACAGAATTGTATCAGAGCTGATGGTTGAGAGATAGGATGAAGTCTGGAGTTAGGAACAGTGAGGATTGCATGGGATGGTAGGGAAAAAGTGTTGGCTGATCCTGTTGCATGACATATGCCAAGGAAGACTGGCTAGGACACGAGATTTTAGGGCCCCCCATGATCCGATGCAAGGAATCTGATCTTACTGAACGACCAAGAAAGACTACATTGATTGCAGGGTAGAGACAATAGAAATGGTATATGCATCATCAAATTTTTTCCCATTTTATATGGGCCTGGGACAGAGGTTCTTTGTGTTTGGGAATCATGGGAATCTTGGCAGACATTTCCCTTTTTAGACTCAGTATGGAGGGTTGGCCAGGTTCAGCCCCAGCCCCAGCAGCAGTTCCCAGCCAGACCCTTCCAGCAGCAATAGGCTCTAGTCCCTCCAAGGGGAGCTGGAGAATTTGGTGAACAACCACAGGGAGTTCCTCAAGGACCCCAACTGGGAGATGGTCGAGGAGGTGGACATAAAAAGAGAGGCAGAGGAGTGGGATGCAGACAATTGAATGCAACAGAAGCGGAAACCCTAGCATGGACATAGATCGAGAGAGATGTTTTCGGTTTTACTTAAATTCTCTCGATTATGTTTTGGAGCATCACACTCATATGTTGAAACTCATTCTTGCAAATGATTTGGGCCCGGACCTTGTTATTCATGATTATATAATGCTTAGTTGTTTCCCTCTTTCCTTTAAATGTGTGTGAAGAGTCGTAACATGTGGGGAGAGGAGGACATGATCCCTAATCGAGATGCATTAATGTTTATCCGATTAAACCCGTGCATGTGATTCAGTGCAACCTAAAGAAGATAATATTTTTACATGGTGGAAGGAATCCCCTAACTCATATAATTTGGATAGTGGTTCTATTCCGTTTATGATGAGAGCCTTGAGAGGTATCTTGCGGGGTGGTTTTGCGGACCATTCCCCTTTTTATGGGTTGGTTTTTACTTATCGAGGATGAGATTGTTTTGAGAGGTATCTGATGTAATGGCCCGGACCTCTCCAGTCCATTACTATGTAAAAACATTGATGTGGTAAAACACGATGTGTGTTATAATAATAATTTTTGATAATAATAATTGATAATGGTGGCATGAAAATATTTGGTTTTAATTAGATTAAACAGTTTTAATTGAATCATTGTGAAATAAAAGAAATAAAATTGAATGTATTTAATTAAATGAGGGGAGGTGCATGGTTTCTTTTTTATTTATTTAAATTTTAATAAACAATAAATTATGTGTGTAATGGGCATGTAATGGGAGGCTTCTCAGCATTGACGTAATGGTGGTCGGACATGGTCAACGTGGGGAAAGTCAATAATAATAATAATTAATAATAATAATTGGTGACATGTTAATAAATTTTAATTAGAGATTTTTTATTATTATTAAACTAAATAATTATAAAAATAATGTTGGATTAAATTTTGAAAGATAAGTTAATAAAGATTTAATGAGATTTAAATTTTGAATTCAATACAATGAGATTTTAGATATCAGGATAGATGAGAGATGTTATTATTTATGATAATTGTGTAAAAAAAATAATGATAATGGTTTAAAATGGATTGTGGGGCATGCCACATGGAGTAAAGGAAGGGGAGGCGCCACTTTTTGGGAGTGATTGAAAATCATGGAAGAATTATTGAGATTGGAGAGAGGGAGGAGTTATAGGATACTAGTGGGGATACAATTAAATGTGAAATAAATGATAAAGGAGGGAATTGGTGATGAATTTCCAGCGTGAAAGAGACCAACTCGTGATTGATTTTCAGTTAGAAAAATAAATAAATATGTAATTAATAATAATAATAAAATATTGTTAATATTAATTTTGATGTTAAAACACTGTTTTCACTATAATTTCTACGCGCGACCTCGGTTTCATAAATCGTCAGCGGCAGTGCGACCCTAACTATGAGATGGAAATTATAAGTCAAATATTGGATTTCTTTTTCAGGTTTTTGGATTGGGTACCCGAAACGCTCGTGAATTAATAGATTAAATATTATAATTAAATCTTCGACACGCCATAACTCCCGCGTGTGACATCTGATTGACTTCTCGTTAGTGGCGATGTGTTCTTGTAATTAATACAATCGATTCAAGTATAATCTTGGATATTAAATTACGGTTCGTGGCTTGCGTCCACGAAACACCCAATAATAATAATAATAATAATAATAATAATAATACGGGATCATGTATCCAACATATCTCCCTCAAACGGTCTCAAAATGGCGAACCGTCTGTGACGTTGCTACCCAAAAATTAGGACGGAAAATTTAAGACCAATGATGTATTTCTTTTTATGACTAATGTCTTGGGTCAATAAAACACCTATTATTAATTAAAGTTATTATTATCATTAAACGCATGGAAACCACATGACGTGTTGATAAAACATTTATTTTGTTGAATATTTTATTGATAATAAATGATATAATTTTCCCACATTGTGCTAAATATGTTTATTTATAAAATATTCGGGATTTGATCATTCATTTGAAAATTTTGTGAAAATTCCAATTTTACCCTTTATGGTGCACTGTAGTATTTCGAAGATAAATATTTTTATATTTATTATTGTAATTTTAAATTTTGCAAAAGTGTTATTAACATAAATTTATACAACTTTCATTCAGGATACTAGAGCTAAAAAGGGAATTTGGAGGGAGTAAATGGGACATTAATCCAATGCTGGGCTGGACTCGGCAGAATGGACATGGGTTCTGTATTTGGGCCATATCTTCTTCATCCTGTCTTGGATTCAGCCCATCTTTTGAGAGGAGATCGGGGATTAGTTTTCCCAAAAATCATCTTTCTGGAAGGAGATTTGGTTTATATCATCCCACCTTTTTATCACATAAACTTTCATTACATTTTACAAAACTAAGGATCTTTAAGGTTTATTGTCTTGGAAACCAGGAACATAAAACATGAAGACATAAAGCATTCTTCTTAAACACTTGAAAGGATTCTCCTCATGTTCATCCTAGGTTTATTACTGCATCTCATAACCAGGGTACATACATCAAAAGAAAGGGTGAGAAGAAGGCCCAATAAGGGAAACAAGAGAAACATTTTACATGTGAACTTGAGATACTTCAATAAGGTCATGAAAAGCACTATAAGGCATGAGAAAGAAATAATGAGATATATCATAAAAAACCTTTTTCATAACATGAAGATGTGGCTAAAAAATTTAATATTGAAAATAATTTTGTTTCACCAAGGTCCATCCCCAAGGTGTCATAAAAAAATTACCAAGGTTATTCACCAAGGTATCAGTCTAAAAGGTCATCTCTAGAGATTAAGTATTTACCCAATGCATTGGAGTGATATCTGGGAAAACCCTTGAAATGTATTTATTATCATTTTATCCACATATATAATCATCAATAATTTAATAAACAACCAATATAGCATAATATAAATGGGTTTCATTTCATAATCATAATGTTTTAAAAATGCTTTAAAGACATGATCTTTATGTCACTTTAAACCCAAGAAAAGGTAAAGCGGGTCTCATGTATATAAATCCTAGAATTTATAATAGAACATTTTGGTATATATTTTAATACCCCTTTAGAATAAAGAGCTTTGAGTATTCAATTAATAAAATATATGAACTTTAGAAAAAGAGAGAGACATTTTGAGACGGAAATTCTGCAGTATAAAGGCTATGTTACGAGGTATTAGAAAACATTGAAAAGAGAGGGGACATGGGTCAAACATTCATAAATGATCCATAAAAAGTAGGGGGATAGAATATTAAGGATTTGAGAACATGGTAATGAAATTTGAAATACATAACATATGAAATGAAGAACATGAAAGGAAGTCAAAAAAATAAGACTTCTCTTATGAAAATTCGGTAGTCTAATACGTCAGTTAAACTTCAACAAAAATTATTTGACGAGATCAAATAGGGTCTCTCATCATATGAAAATTAAATTTCAGTATGATAGATATAGAGATTATAACCCAACATAACAAAAAGGAACTTGAAAGACTTTACATGAAAGTATAACTTTGAAAAATGAGAAAGGTGAAAGAATCCATTAAAATTCGGCAGCCTAACGGCGCCACTTAAACTTCAACAAAAAATGAATTGACAAGATAAAATAAGGTCTCTCATCATATTAACAAAAAATATCAGTATGATAGATTTAGAGATCATACCCCATCATAATTAAAAATAACTTGAATGACTTGACATGAAAGTAGAACTTTGAAAAATGAGAAAGGAGAAAGAATCCCTTAAATTCGGCAGCCTAACGACGCCACTGAAACTTCAACAAAAATGAATTGAGGACATCAAACAGGGTATCTCATCATATGAACATAAAAGTTAAGTATGATATATATAGAGACAAAACCCCAATATAATAACAAGGAACTTGAAATACTTTACATGAAAATAGAACGTTGAAAAATGAGAAAGGTGAAAGAATCCCTTAAAATTCAGCAGACTAACGACGCCACTTAAACTTCAACAAAAATGAATTGACAAGATCAAATAGGGTCTCTAATCATAAGAACATAAAAGATCAGTATCATAGATTTAGATATCATACCCCAAAAAAATAAAAATGAACTTGAAAGACTTGACAAGAAAGTAGAACTTTGAAAAATGAGAAAGGTGAAAGAATCCCTTAAAATTCGGTAGCCTAACGGCGCCACTTAAACTTTCTTAAAAAGAATTGATGAGAGAAAGAGGGGGTATCTCATCATATGAATATGAAAAGGGAAGTAAGATGAATATAAAATAACATCCTCCAATATAAGAACATGGATCATAAATGAAATGACATAAAAGAGATTACTTGAAAAGAAAGAGAGAGGTTAGATCCCTTACCTTAAAACGTATCTCTTAAAACTCAAATTTTTGAAACTTGAGGGCTTGGGGGCACCTTGGGAGGACTCCTTGGGAGGTAATGAGACAAGAACTTTGTTGGGGAAGAGTGGGGAGTCGAAATGGACGAATGGCTGGCTTGGTATTTATAGGGAAAGTGAGGGGACAAGGCATTAATGGCCAAGGGACACCTCACAAGTGGTTTTCTCAAAAGCATGGGCCCTCCCATGGTATTCCCCATGGAGTTAGGCCAAATGGGCCCCCCCATACAATAATTCACCACCTTTGGTCGACCATACCTTAAAATATCTCATGGCTTCATTATGACACAATTATGATGTCATTAAACATACTGAAACCCTAAAACTGTATTTTTACTATTCAACAAAAATTCAACTGTCTCAGGAAAATCCCAAAATTTCACATTAACCAATTATCAACGATCTGATTTCAAAAATGAACTCAATTTTATAAAAATCATTTTCTACATATTTTTAATTTAATTTTTAAAGAAATACACTATTCAGCAAAAATTCAATTTTTCAGGAAAAACTCCAAAAATTACCTTAACATAATATCGATGCTCTGAGTTCAAAAATGAAATCCATTTTATAAAAATAATTTTCTAAATATTTTTAATTTTATTTTTAATTAAAAAACACTATTCACCCGAAAAAACTAATACTTGAATAATAATTTATCAAACTGTTATTTGACCATTTCATTGAATCACATTACTTAATCATGGTGCCTAGATTATATTAATACTTTCTTTAAGTGAGATTACAAATCCATTTGGTCACATTACTAATCCTAAGCATAAAATAACTATTCATAAATTACTATTCATCAAAAATCAAGTTGATATTATTAGACTCTAAATTTCATACTGATCATAATTGTAGAAGACCATATTTTGAAAATCATTACACATTTTTAATTATTTAAGGATTACCTAAACATTTTAAAATATCCCTTCTCTAAAATTCATAAAAAATATTCTTACTATATTTATCCGAACATTTAAAAATTCATAAACTTCATCATAAGAAGAAATCAAATTTTTTATTTAAAACAAAGGGTTACACAAGGCAGTTATGGTCTCCTTACATAGCCCCTTATCACACCAGCATAGGAACTAATTGTAAGGTGTGATAAGGTGAGAGAATCTGAGGGAGACTCGGCCAACATCACATGAGTAATAATTTCTATCAGTTTGAACTTATCGCAAAGGCGATTCCATTCTAGCTTCACACGATGAAGTTTGGCATGGGTTTGATCCATAGCAAAGCCCAGTGGTGCTACCACCTTCCCAAGCTCTGTTAGATGAGCTTTGATCGGTCCAAGACTACTGGGTGAGGCCATCGAATCTTATTTCTATAATAATTAACCAAGATTACTTGTATTTAGAGATAATAATCGAAACGTTTAGTTTACAGCGGTCATATTGACCAAGGGGCATATAATAGTCAAAACCCAATGGTATCATTTTAATTATACTCATGTTATCAATTGAAACATTTTTGTTGAGTATAAAAATAAAATAAAATAACACATAAAATTAGGAAACAAGATTTATTAAATATTTCGGGTCGTTACATGGTTCACGCGTTTTCGATGTCAAATGGTCGGTGCAAGTTGTATTAAAATATTTGGCCGAGATTTCCCATTCACACTTGAAACCTCTTTAAACCTAGCCTCCCTTCCACTCTATAAATTGGATTTTTTTCTCATTTGGAGGGGTTGAGACATGGATTAGGATATTGGAGGTAGAGGATAATTTGTTTCACCCACATTATCCAACCATTGTAAGAGGGGTATCTCTTGAACCAAGGATCTCCTCATTGAAGCCTCCTTCTATTCATCATTTTGTAATGTTTTCATTTGTGTAATAACGTTCTTTATTCTTCTTTTATTTCTTCTCTTTTCTTCTGTTTTGTTTATATATCTTCTAATATTAATCTTCCTAATTGGTTTGGATTTATTGAGTAGAAGCGTTATTGGGTTATGCTCTGAGTTCAAAAATGAAATCCATTTTATAAAAATAATTTTCTAAATATTTTTAATTTTATTTTTGATTAAAAAACACTATTCACTCGAAAAAACTAATACTTGAATAATAATTTATCAAACCGTTATTTGACCATTTCATTGAATCACATTACTTAATCATGGTGCCTAGATTATATTAATACTTTCTTTAAGTGAGATTACAAATCCATTTGGTCACATTACTAATCCTAGGCATAAAATAACTATTCATAAATTACTATTCATCAAAAATCAAGTTGATATTATTAGACTCTAAATTTCATACTGATCATAATTGTAGAAGACCATATTTTGAAAATCATTACACATTTTTAATTATTTAAGGATTACCTAAACATTTTAAAATATCCCTTCTCTAAAATTCATCAAAAATATGCTTACTATATTTATCCGAACATTTAAAAATTCATAAACTTCATCATAAGAAGAAATCAAATTTTTTATTTAAAACAAAGGGTTACACAAGGCAGTTATGGTCTCCTTACATATCCCCTTATCACACCAGCATAGGAACTAAGTGTAAGGTGTGCTAAGGTGAGAGAATCTGAGGGAGGCTCCACCAACATCGCATGAGTAGTAATTTCTATCAGTTTGAACTTCTCGCAAAGGCGATTCCGTTCTAGCTTCACACAATGAAGTTCGGCATGGGTTTGGTCTAGAGAAAAGCCAAGTGGTGCTACCTCCTTCCCAAGTTCTGTTAGATGGGCTTTGATTGGTCCAAGACTTCTGGGTGAGGCCATCGAATCTTCATTCTATAATAAATAACCATGATTACATGTATTTAGAGACAATAATCGAAACGTTTAGTTTATAGCGGTCATATTGACCAAAGGTCATATAATAGTCAAAACCCAATGGTATCATTTTAATTATACTAATTTTATCAAATGAAACATTTTTTGTTGAGTATAAAAATAAACTAAAATAACACATAAAATTAGGAAACAAGATTTATTCAAAATTTCTGGTCGTTACAATCTTCCCCCCTTAAGAAATTGTGTCTTCGCAATTTTTAAAATTGGTTTTTGAAATTTCATTGAAAGTCACACATCGGAAAAGGAGTCGGTAAAACTATTACTTTAAAAGAAAGAAAGGTAAGTACAAAAGTCACACGAGTTTACCCACACTAGCATTCCATGTAGGAAAACATGGACATGGAGGAGAAAAAAAAGGGTCATGTTCTGAGGGTGAGTGATAGAAAACATGATTAGTATAAAGTTAACCATAAGAAAATCCCAAACTTATGATGTGTGTAATCGGTATTTGATTACCTAGTAGGAAACTTAAACCAAAAACTTTTTTGTTTTACATTCTTTTTCATAATTTTGAGAATTTACTACATAGAATAAACACATAAGAAAATATACCTACCTTCATGTAGAGTTTCATCCTTTAATAAATTTCTACCAAAACTAATCTTTTCTCCAAATGATGAGCATTTAAAACTACTTGGTCTCATCAAAACACAAGAATCATCTTCTAGAGAATCACATAATCCACAAAAGATTAACTATCTATTTCCTCTATATTTAAATGTTATCCCAAAAATAGAAAGGGTAAGGTAAAACAACTTTTCAAAAAGAAATAATCCCACAGGAATGGAAACTACTTTTAAATCTTCAAAGTTCCATGGTACTACCCAAAGTTCATCATAGACCATTCCATAAATAACGGTCCTTAAAATTCCTCAAAATAAACCAAACTAAGATTGAAACCCAAATAAAAGAAGGATTTGATAACATAGTCTTCCAAACTAAACATCATTTTTCATCTCCAAACAACATCAACCACTCCTAACATCTTATAACAAAAGTAGCTAACCTAAACATATTTTACCCAAGATAGGTTAATCATTTCCATAAGTATCCTAAATTACTATAAGTCCACCTTAAATTCATTGATTATTCAAAATATAATCCAACCTTACTCCTCAATAAAAATACCGTAGTAATCTATTTATGTCGATCATGTAGAGTCCCCAAAATAGTGAACATATTCCAAAATAATAATCATATTTTAATCCCCTAATCATCTCTGTCATATTAATACGACAATCGTTAAATTTCCTATCACATTGGTTGTTGGGACATGTTCTTCCATTTCCTGCCATTAACTAAGAAAAGAAACTATAATTAGGGGCTTAAATACTTAGCCAATAATCATGAAAAGGAAAATTTAAGCATAAAAGGATAAACTTGTAGAATAAAATTATATCCTAACTTGTGATCTCCTAGGTTCCAATCTAGGTTATCCAGGATCATATATTATTATGTGAATTTTATTTTATTTTATCTTTGTTCCTTTAACAATGGTTCATACTAAGCATATGAAATTACCAAAGCATATCCCCTGGGAGTGTCATAACCAATAGTGCAACAAGGCCCGTTGTCGTGTACCAGTTCCCATTTGATTCTAGCTCAAAGCGGTGTTTTCGGGGTTTACCCCTATGTACATCTGTGCCAGAGACACCTCTACCTGCTTGTATCCAGACAGTGATGTATTTTGTTGGAAACCCATTACTCAATAATCACCAAAATACCAGGAAGGTTTCCTATATATAAAATTTTCTATAGGATTCTTCCTAAAGTTTTCATATCCTAATTTACACAAATAACTAAACCATCATTTGATACCAACTATAGCATCCCATCTTTTTATCACATAAATATTCATTACATTTTACAAAACCGAGGATATTTAAGGTTTAATGTCTTGGAAACTAGGAACTTAAAACATGAAGTCATAAAGAATTCTTCTTAAACACTTGAAAGGCTTCTCCTCATGTTCATCCTAGGTTCATTACTGCATCTCATAACCTGGGGACATACATCAAAAGAAAGGGTGTGAAGATGGACCAGTAAGGGAAACAAGAGAAACATTTTACATGTGAACTTGAGATACTTCAATAAAGTCATGAAAAGAACATTAAGGCATGAGAAAGAAATAATGAGATATATCAATAAAAAAAATTTTCATAACATGAAAATGTGGCTACAATATTTAATATTGAAAATCATTTCGTTTCACCAAGGTCTATCCCCAAGGATGCATAAAAACAATTACCAAGGTTATTCACCAAGGTATCAGTCTAAAAGGTCATCTCTAGAGATTAAGTCTTTACCTAATGCATTGAAGCGCTATCTGGGCGCACCCTTGAAATGTCTTTATTATCATGTGAGACACATATATCATCATCAATCATTTCATAAACAACCGATATAGCATAAAATAAATGGGGTTCATTTCATAATCATAATGTTTTAAAACTGATTTAAAGACATGATCTTTATGTCACTTTAAACCCACGAAAAGGGAAAGCGGGTCTCATGTATGAAAATACCAGAATTTAAAATAGAAATTTTTTTATATATGTTAATACCCCTTTGGAAGAAAGATCTTTGAGTAATCAATTAATAAAATATATGAACTTTATAAAAATAGAGAGACATTTTGAGACGGAAATTCTGCAGCATAAAGGCTATGTTACGAGGTTTTAGAAAACATTGAAAAGAGAGGGGACATGGGTCAAACCTTCATAAATGATCCATAAAATAGGATGGGGACAGAATATAAAGGATTTGAGAACATGGTAATGAAATTTGAAAGACATACCATATGAAATGAAGAACATGAAAGGAAGACAAAAAAAATAAGACTTCTCTTATGAAAATTCGGTAGTTTAGCAACATCACTTAAACATCAACAAAAACGATTTGACGAGATCAAATAGGGTCTCTCATCATATGAACATAAAAGTTCAGTATGATAGATATATATATCATACCCCAACATAATAAAAATGAACTTTAAAGACTTGACATGAAAGTAGAACTTTGAAAAATGTGAAAGGTGAAAGAATCCCTTAAAATTCGGAAGCCTAACGACGCCACTTAAACTTCAACAAAAATGAATTGATGAGATCAAATAGTGTCTCTCATCATATGAACATAAAAGATAAGTATGATAGATTTATAGATCATACCACTACATAATAAAAAGAACATGAAATACTTGACATGAAATTAGAACTTTGAAAAATGAGAAAGGAGAAAGAATCCCTTATAATTCGGCAGCCTAACGACGCCACTTAAACTTCAACCAAAATGAATTGACGAGATCAAATAGGGTCTCTCATCATATGAACATAAAAGTTCAGTATAATAGATATAGAGATCATACCCCAATATAATAACAAGGAACTTGAAAGACTTTACATGAAAATAGAACTTTGAAAAATGAGAAAGGTGAAAGAGTCCCTTAAAATTCAGCAGCCTAACGACACCACTTAAACTTCAACAAAAATGAATTGACGAGATCAATGATGGTCTCTCATAATATGAACATAAAAGATCAGAATGATAGATTTAAATATAATACCCCATCATAATAAAAAGGAACATGAAAGACTTGACATGAAAGTAGAACTTTGAAAAATGAGAAAGGTGAAAGAATCCCTTAAAATTCGCAGCCTAACGCCGCCACTTAAACATTTTAAAAAGAATTGATGAGAGAAAGGGGGGTTATCTCATCATATGAATATGAAAAGGGAATTATGATGAATATAAAATAACATCCTCCAATATAAGAACATGGAGAATAAAATAAATGACATAAAAGAGATTACTTGAAAAGAAAGAGAGAGGTTGGATCCCTTTACTTAAAACGTAACTCTTAAAAATCAAAGGATGAGATCTTGAGGGGTTGGGGGCACATTCGGAGGACTCCTTAGGAGGTAATGAGACCAGAACTCTGTTGGGGAAGAGTGTGGAGTCGAAATGGATGAAAGGAAGTCTTGGAATTTATAGGGGAAGTGAGGGGACAAGGCATTAATGGCCATGGGAAACCTCACAAGTGGTTTTCTCAATAGCATGGGACCTCCCATGGTATTTCCCATGGAGTTAGGCCACATGGGTCCCCCATACAATAATTAATCACCTTTGGTCGACCATACCTTAAAATATCTCATGGAATCATCATGAAACAGTTATGATGTCATTAAACATACTGAAACACTAAAACTGTATTTTTACTATTCACTAAAAATTCAACTTTCTCAGAAAAATCCCAAAATTGCACGTTAACCAATTATCAGTGATCTGATTTCAAAAATGAACTCCATTTTATAAAAAAAAATTCTACATATTTTTAATTTAATTTTTAAATAAATACACTATTCACCGAAAATTCAATTTTTCAGAAAAAAACCCCAAAAATTACCTGAACATAATATCGATGCTTTGAGTTCAAAAATGAAATCCATTTTATAAAAATAATTTCCTAAATATTTTTAATTTAATTTTTAATTAAAAAACTCTATTCATCTGAAAAAAACTAATACTTGAATAATAATTTATGAAACCGTTATTTAACCATTTTATTGATTAACATTACTTAATCTAGGTGCCTAGATTATATTAATACTTTCTTTAAGTGAGATTACTAATCCATTTGGTCACATTACTAATCCTAAGCATCAAATCAGTATTCATAATTTACTATTCATCAAAAATCAAGTTGATCTTATTAGACTCTAAATTTCGTACTGAACATAATTGTAGAAGACCATTTTTTGAAAATCATTACACATTTTTAATTATTTAAGGTTTACCTAAACATTTTAAAATATACCTTCTCTAAAATTCATCAAAAATATGCATACTATATTTATCCGGTCATTTAAAAATTCATAAACTTCATCATAAGAAGAAATCGAAATTTTTATTTAAAACAGAGGGTTACACAAGGCAGTTATGGTCTCCTTACATAACCCCTTATCACACCAGCATAGGAACTAAGTGTAAGGTGTGATAAGGTGAGAGAATCTGAGGGAGACTCGGCCAACATCACATGAGTAGTAATTTCTATCAGTTTGAACTTATCGCAAAGGCGATTCCATTCTAGCTTCACACGATGAAGTTTGGCATGGGTTTGATCCATAGCAAAGCCCAGTGGTGCTACCACCTTCCCAAGATCTGTTAGATGAGATTTGATCGGTCCAAGACTACTGGGTGAGGCCATCGAATCTTCTTTCTATAATAATTAACCAAGATTACTTTTATTTAGAGATAATAATCGAAACGTTTAGTTTACAGCGGTCATATTGACCAAGGGGCATATAATAGTCAAAACCCAATGGTATCATTTTAATTATACTCATGTTATCAATTGAAACATTTTTGTTGAGTATAAAAATAAAATAAAATAACACATAAAATTAGGAAACACGATTTATTAAATATTTCGGGTCGTTACATGGTTCACGCGTTTTCGAGGTCAAATGGTCGGTGCAAGTTGTATTAAAATATTTGGCCGAGATTTCCCATTCACACTTGAAACCTCTTTAAACCTAGCCTCCCTTCCACTCTATAAATTGGATTTTTTTCTCATTTGGAGGGGTTGAGTCATGGATTAGGATATTGGAGGTAGAGGATAATTTGTTTCACCCACATTATCCAACCATTGTAAGAGGGGTATCTCTTGAACCAAGGATCCCCTCATTGAAGCCTCCTTCTATTCATCATTTTGTAATGTTTTCATTTGTGTAATAATGTTCTTTATTCTTCTTTTATTTCTTCTCTTTTCTTCTGTTTTGTTTAAATATCTTCTAATATTAATCTTCCTAATTGGTTTGGATTTATTGAGTAGAAGCGTTATTGGGTTATGCTAATTATAAACCTTTGCACATAGAAAACGCTTCTACGATGATTACGCCACCCATGGAAGAGTAGTCTTTTAGTAATCTATCTACCTCTCACCTTCTTCATTAATTTATTTTGAATCAATGATATACTGTAATTCAATAAATATGATCTATTAATTGAGTTTTCAATTTAAATGAAACTAAGAAAGCAATAGAACAATAAACACAAAACGCGCGAGCTCGGGATTTGTGTGAATTGTGAGAGCGTAATCTTAATTGGTAATACAAGACCACATGGGATCAATTTGTAGAGATCAAATACAATACCTAAACACAATTAATCCTCATTTCCAGAGTGGTTATGTGACTTAATTTATCACTGACCATACTCTAATCTTAGAACATCAATCAAAGCAGGGTGTTGCGACTGCATGTTCCGAAGTTAGCCTAGGGTTAAATTCACTTCATCATAGTGGTAAAGTTAATTCTTGTAGGGTTCGGGATTTAACAAATTAAGGGATCATAATTAAGTGAATTTTAGTTTAAATGATAATGATTAATAATATAGTGAAGAGGTAGAGTTAGATCGATTACGCCTTTTAATATATTTTCTAAAAAAAGAATCTTCTTGTTGTGTCTTTTTAATCAAACAACATTTCAAAATTAAAAAAAGGAAATCTTCTTGCAGAAAACATCTTCTAGTTCTATAAACTATAAAAAAACCCCATCCATTCAATTAGTGTTTTTATTCTCTTTTATTTTATTTTTAGAATACCTCTAGGAAGTTGTTTTAATTTAGTTCCTCCTTTGAGAGACGACCATGGTCAGCCACTCTTCTGCACCTATGTACCCCAAAATTACACTAATCATTTGAGGGAACCCACGACAGTGCTCTTTCAAATTGGCACCGTTGTCGGGGAGGCAAGTAATTTATTCAACCATTTAGAGTTATTTATTTTATTTTTCCTTTTATTATTTTCTTTACCTATCTCTTTCATCTTTCCCCTTTCTCAAGTTTACATATTTTTTCATCATCATATTTTCTTTTTGGACCATAAACTCAACTTCTTGATTTTATTTTACTATGGTACACTCACTTTATTTTCATTTTTATTTGATTTATGACACGAAAAAATACCGAAGATCTCTTAGATCTTGACCCTGTGATTGAACGTAGCCTTAGGGCACGAATCAGACACTCTCAGTTTATGGGAAGTTTCAATATTCAACTAGTTGGTGAATTAATCTCTTCTGAAAACATTGGAATTGGAAGTTATTCAAATTCAAACATAAAAGAAGAACAAATGTATGAAAACAATGGAAATGAACGTAATAGAACCATTCGAGAATTGGCTGCATCTGATATTAACTATCAACCAAATTGTATTGCATACCCAAATCTCAAATCGGACTTTGAACTGAAATCTGGGTTAATTCACTTAAATCCAAAGTTTCATGGACTCTCTTGTGAGGATCCCAATAAACATTTGAAAGAATTTAATGTGGTTTGCTCAACCCTTAATCCAAGAAATATTTTTGAAGATAAAATCAAATTAAGATCATTCCCATTCTCACATGATGGAGCTGCAAAAGACTGGTTGTAATATTTACAACCTGAAGATGTAACTTGTTGGAACGTTTTGAAACGTCTTTTCTTGCAGAGATTTTTACCATCATCAAGGACCACTTCCATTCGAAAATAGATATCGGGGATCAAGCAAGAACAAGGGGAGTCAATGTATGAGTACTGGGAGCGATTCAAGAAGTTGTGTGCAAGTTGTCTGCATCACCAAATCAGTGAGCAACTCCTCATTTAGTACTTCTATGAAGGACTCACATCTATGGAGAGGAGCATGGTGGATGCTGCAGCTGGAGGAGCATTGGTGGACAAGAAACCTCTAGCTGCATGAGCATTGATCAACCAAATGGCCCAAAACTCCCATCAATTTGGTGATCGAGGTACACCACATATCAGGGGAGTACATTAGGTAAGTCCTTATTCTCTTGAGATTCATTTGATTGATACTAAGTTAGAAGAATTGAAAACTATGGTGAGTCAAATTTCTTTGGCACAAAAGACATCTCTACCCCCGCCTTCAAGGCCTTGTGGAATTTTCACTGAGAAAAGCCACCCAACTGACTGTTGCCCAAAACTACAAGAGACAGGGGATTGCGCAGCAGTATTCCCAAGGAGACCATTTCAGCAGCAACAACAACCATATCCCCAAAAGAAGTTTGATTCATTTTCTCCAACATACAAACAATTGTGGAAAGATCAACCAGAGATGATGTATGGCTCTGGACAACAACAAAGGGACCCTTTTCTACAAAACTTCCAGTAACCTCCACCTTACCAACAGGGTTTCCAACAACCCCAAAGGAGATTTGAAGCTCAAACATCAACAAGTCATCAAAAAGGGAATCCTCCACCAAAGGTAGATTCTAATACTGATGACCTTTTAAAGAAAATTTTTCATAATCAACATAATGAGCTGAAGAGTCAATGTTCGGAGATGAGGGAGTTGAAGACTCAAATGAGCCAGATTGCCACCGCCCTCTATGAACTTGTGAGTAAGAATTATGGAAATCTACCTTCCCAACCCGCTACAAATCCAAAGTGGAATGTCAGTGCCATCACATTGAGAAGTGGGAAGCAAATGAACAATACATCGGTACCTACCAATCCACTGGGATTCACCTCAACTCTGGAGAAGCCGCATTCCAAACCAACTGATGAGAAATCCAAGGAGAAAGATAATGGTAAGAAAAATACCGATGATGTTCCTTCTAAACCCCTTCCTTTTCCCAACAAGGTTGTTCAAACCAAGAAGATGGATGATGAAGAAAGGAAAAAAGAGGTTTTGGACACATTCAAGCGTGTGTAGATCAATATTCATCTACTTGAAGCCATTAAGAAAATCCCAAGGTATGCCAAATTCTTAAAAGAACTCTGCACCAATCGAAGAGGGCTCAAGGGAAATGAGAGGATCAACCTTGGAAGGAATGTCTCAGAACTCATTACACCATCTTTAGCAAGGCCAGAAAAGTGCAAGGATCCTGAGACATTCACCATCCCATGTACCATAGGGGAGTTACACTTCTCTGATGCTCTTTGTGATTTAGGAGCTTCAATAAATGTGATTCCTCACTCTGTATTCTCTTCCTTGCAGGTTGGTGAGTTGAATCCAACAAGATTAGTGGTGAAATTGGCGAATAGAGCTATGGCATATCCAGTGGGAGTCTTTGAGGATGTACTTGTTCGGGTAAGAGACATGATCTTTCCATCGGATTTCTATGTTCTTAACATGGAGGATTTTTAGGTAAGTTCTCATGCCCCCATTATCTTAGGTAGGCCCTTCCTCAAAACTGCAAAAACTATCATAAATGCCAATGAGGGTACACTTTCCCTGGAATTTGGAGATGAAGTTGTGATATTTAATGTAATGGATTCCATGAAGTACCCCTATGAGGACCATTCTACTTTTGTTACATCCCATTTTGAACCACCAAGTAAAAACCCCATGGAATTGGATTGTCGTATGCTTAGGGAGATTATGAGTATTGGTTCTAGTTTGATGTCTAAGAGTACTTCTACTCCCGTTTTAAGGAACACGACTCTCTAAGATTTTATTTTGAAATGGAATCATATTCTGATTTTGATCATGTGAACTCTGATTATGACATGGCTATTGAGTATGCTAATGGATTTGGTTCTTTATTATTTGATTGTGATGATTTATATTCTGATACTAATTTTCACTGTGCAGATATGTCTATTGTGTCAATTTCTCCATCCATACATCACCCTCCTTCATTAGAACTCAAGGCATTTCCACAAAATCTAAAATTCTCATACTTGTGAGTGGTGAGAGATTACCTGTTATCATTGCTAAAAATCTCCCTTTTGAACATGAAGAAAAGCTTTTGAATACTTTGAGGGAGAACATCAGGGCGATTGGGTGGACCTTGGCTGACATATCAGGTATTATCCCATCCATTTGCATGCATAGTATTCTCTTGGAGGATGGGGATAAACCGGTGAGATAGCCACAAAGGAGAATCAATCCCCACCCTCCTGGAAGTTGTTAAAAAGAAGTTGAGAAATTTCTTGAGGAAGGTATAATCTTTCCCATTTCAGATTCTCAGTGGGTAAGTACAATTCAGGTTGTGCCTAAGAAAACTGGTTTTACTGTTGTTAAAAATGAGAAAGATGAGTTAGTTCCAATGAGGGTGCAAAACAGTTGGCGTGTCTGTATTGATTATAGGAAACTAAATCTGACCACTCGCAAGGATCATTTCCCCCTCCCATTTATTGGTCAAATGCTCGAGAGACTAGCTGGGAAAACACACTATTGTTTCATGGATGGATTTTGTAGATATTTTCAAGTTCCTATAGCTCCAGAGGATCAGGAGAATACTACATTCACCTATCCCTTTGGAACATTTTCCTACCGGAGGATTCCATTTGGACTTTGCAATGCCCCAGCTACCTTCTAGAGATGCATGGTGAGTATTTTTTCTGATTTTATTGAGACTTGCATGGAGGTATTTATGGAAGATTTTACAGTGTATGGATCCTCATTTGAAGAATGTCTAAAGAGTTTGGGAAAGGTATTGAATTGTTGTATTGAGAAGAATATAGTCCTGAACTTTGAAAAGTGTCATTTCATAGTAGAGCAATGCATTGTCTTAGGGCATGTAGTGTCAAGACATGGGATAAAGGTTGATGGATATAAGATAGACATTATTTCATCCCTT
The DNA here is from genome assembly GCA_963277665.1 of Viscum album. NCBI lineage: Eukaryota > Viridiplantae > Streptophyta > Magnoliopsida > Santalales > Viscaceae > Viscum > Viscum album. The sequence continues at coordinate 562,172,018 of OY728153.1, read as the reverse complement.
CTATATCATACATGTGTGCATGATGTTAGAACATTCCTTGGGCATGCAGGGTTTTATCAGCGCTTCATCAAAGATTTTAGTAAGATTGCTCTTCCTATGTCAAGATTACTTCAAAAGGATTCAGATATTGTGTTTGATGTTTCTTGCAGGAATTCATTTTATGTGCTAAAAGAACATCTGACCACTCCACTTATCAAACAGCCGCCACGGTGGGACCATCCATTTGAGCTTATGTGTGACACCTCCAACTTCGTGGTTGGAGCTGTCTTATCTCAGAGGGTGGAAGGATGTTCAACATGTGATTGCCTATGCATAAAAGAAATTGGATTCAGCCCAATAAAACTACACAACCACGGAAAATTATTTTCTTGCTGTCATATTTTATTTAGATAAATTCCATTCATATTTATTGGGCTCTAAAGTAGTTGTTTTTTTTGACCATGCAGCTTTGAGGTACCTCCCGAAGAAGCCAGATGCAAAGCCACGACATATCCGTTGGATGCTCCTTCTTCAAGAGTTTTACCTTGAGATAAAGGACAAGAAGGGGTCAGAGAATTTGTTAGCGGACCACATGAGTAGGCTTACTCACACACTAGAGGATGACACCTTGGACCAGGTACCACTTCGGGACACTTTTCCCGATGAGCATCTTTATTCCATCTCAGGTACGCATCCTTGGTTTGCTGATTTAGTGAACTACATTGTTGCCTCTGAAATCCCAGAAAATTTAATGAAATATGAAGTCCAAAAGTTAAAAAGTGACTCTAGGTATTATGTGTGGGATGATCCTTACCTCTGACGCATGTGTAGTGACCAAGTCATTAGGAGGTGTGTTCCCGATCATGAGTTTGAGTCTGTTTTTCATTTCTGTCATACACTTTCTTGTACTTGACACTTTGAACCCCAAAGGATAGCTACGAAGGTTTTGGACTCTGGATTATATTGGCCTAGCTTGTTCCATGATGACCATGTGTTTTGTAAGTCATGCTCTCATTTCCAACACACTGGGAATATTTCTAGGAGACATGAGATGCCCCAACAACCCATACTATTCTGTGATATTTTTGATGTATGGGGCATTGATTTTATGGGTCCTTTTCATAGTTCATTTGGATTTTTGTATATTTTGGTTGCTATTGATTATGTGAGTAAATGGGTGGAGGTCAAGGCCACCAGGACTGACGATTCTCATGTAGTTGTGGACTTTGTCCAAGAACAAATATTTTGCAGGTTTGGAGTACCGAAGGCCATCATCAGTGACCAAGGGACACACTCTTGCAATAATAATTTTTATTTCCTCCTTAGAAAGTATGGGGTGACACACAAAACATCAACACCATACCACCCCCAAACAAATGTCTAGGCTGAGGATTCAAATTGTGAGTTGAAACAAATATTGGAGAAAATCGTGCAGCCAAATAGGAAGGATTGGAGCATGCGCTTGGATGATGAATTGTGGGATTATAAGACAGCATACAAGACACCCATTGGTATGTCCCCATATAGGATTGTTTTTGGGAAATCATGTCATCTCCCAGTGGATGTCGAGCATCGGGCATATTGGGCTATAAAAAAAATGCAACATGGATTTGGCCCAAGCTGGAATTCAAAGAAAGTTGCAAATTCAAGAGCTTGAGGAGATTCGACTGTCATCATATGAGAACTCAAGTCTCTACAAGGAAAAAGCATCTCATGAAAAAATGATCCAGCAAAGGTAGTTTCATGTTGGAGAGAAATTCCTTCTCTATAGTTCACGACTGATGCTGATGCCTGGTAAGTTGCGTTCCAGATGGTTAGGTCCTTATATTGTATATAATGTTTTTCCTTATGGTGCAGTGCAGATCACACAAGAGGAAACTGGAAGGAGCATTACATTCAATGGGAAACTTTTGAAGAGATACATTTAGGGACTTCATACTGATGGAGTGGATTTTATCACACTGCATGACCCCATCATCGCTTGATCACATAAGGATGTTCCTAACCCTTTCACTTTTATATTATTTTTCCTATTTAAAAATTCTTCATTTCATGTGCATATATCATCTCATGGGTTCACATTGAGTATAATGCAATATTTTATGTGTGGGGGAGGGAACCTTTTAGTTTAGTAATTTCAATTGTTTTCCTGATTTTAAAAAACCAAAAAAATGTGTGTTTTTTAAAATTTTGTGTGTTTATTTTTTCAATTTTCGTTGTGTTTTTGAAATTTTTGAGCTGAAATGATTCTCATCACAATTTTTAAATGCATATCAATTAGTGATACAATTTATCCCTTGAAAACTAAGCTTAAATGAATACTGAAATAACTTTGTTTCAAGTTCAAATATTTAGTAATTTCATAAAAAGTACACTGAATTTTTAATCCCATGCCACATCTCATTGTCTTTATATTTGAAATGACTTTTCTTATGAGGCTTCTGAACCATTATTTTCATATTCTTTACATTCACCTCACTTCTTGAGATAACCAAACCATGCTTGATTTAACCAGAATTTGATCTATTCACTGTCAAAACTTGAGGGTTTGAGGTACATATGTTTAAATGAGTGAGGAATTTTTTTGGTATTAAAGCCCCTATTTCAAAGAATCCTTTTTTATAATGGACTACCTTGAATATTTAATCCCTGTATCCCTTATAAGCCACACACATCCTGTTAGGATAGCCACATTACAAGTAAATTTTCCCTATCCAACCAACTCTTGAAGTGAAATTGCATAATCTAGTTGATCTTAAGTGTGGGGGAAGCTGTCTTGTGTTGTGCCACCACATTCTGTGATACTTTGGGTGGAAAATTAAATTCTGAAGAGATGTGTTTTCTACTAAATAAATCCATTATATTGAAATTTGTGCCTTTTATAGAGCTTTCATGACAAGTGAAGTTGTGCCTTTTCTGGGGCTTCTAATTGAGGTGGAAAGCTGTGCCCATCTGGAGATTTCAAGAAAATCATGCTTGAGAAGATTGACATTTTTGATGCTGAAATAATGAATGGTGTAAACTTTTCATGAATTTTCATGATGATGGAGATGAATTGATACTATGGGGATTGAGTAGAAGACCATATTTAAGTGAAAATTAGATTAATTCAATTTTGCTTCAAAAGAGTCAAGCCCTCCTCATTCAGCGTCAGAGTTTTTCACATCTTAATCCAACCAACCGAAAGCCACAGAACAACCCTGAAAAGTCCTCATGATAAAAATATGTCCTTGACTCACATCAGGTTGTGATGTAGGAATCTATCAAGCCTATGGTGACCCTTAAATGAGTTTGGATGAGAAAGACATTGCAAAAAAATTTATATTTCAGTGATGAGAGAAAATTCAAACGAGGTAACTGTTTTGTGCATGGGAGGATAAATGAAGTGGAAATATATTGAATGATTTAAATGGAGAACTTGAAATAAGCTTTTTTATGAGGCATGATATCTTTTTATTATTGTTGGGAAATTGATTGATCTCAAGGATATGTGTTTTAAAATTGGTTTTGATTTGATATTGATGTTTACTTAATATGATATTTTGCTCAGGAGTGCAGAAGGGTAAGTGTGGGGGAGTTGATAAAACACTACTATGTTGAATATTTTATTGATAATAAATGATATAATTTCTCCACATTGTGATAAATATGATTATTTATAAAATATTTGGGATTTGATCATTTATTTGAAAATTTGGTGAAAATTCTAGTTTTACACTTTATAGTGCACTATAGCATTTCGAAGATAAATATTTTTATATTTATTATTGTAATTTGAAATTTTTTAACCATGTTCCTAACGTAATTGTCTACAACATTAATTCAGGACACTATAGATAAAAAGGGCATTTGGATGGAGTAAATGAGACATTAATCCAATGGTGGGATGGACTCGGAAGAATGGACATGGGTTCTATATGTGGGATATATCTTCTTTTTCCGGTCTTGGATTAAGCCCATATTTTGAGAGCATCTCGAGGATTCATTTTCTCACAAATCATCCTTCTGTAAGGAGATCTGGTTCACGCGTTTTCGAGGTCCAATGGGTAGTGAAATGTGTATTAAAATATTTGGCTGAGATTTATCATTCACACTAGAAACCTCTTTAAACCTAGCCTCCCCTCCACTTTATAAATTGTAATTTTTCTCATTTGGAGGGGTTGGGACATGAATTAGGAGATTGGAGTCAGAGGAGAATTTGTATCACCCAAATTCCACAACAATTGTAAGAGGGGTAGCTCTTGAAGCAAGGATCCCCTCATCGAAGCCTCCTTCTCTTCTTCATTTTGTAATGTTGTCATTTGTGTAATAAACTTCGTTGTTATTATTTTATTTCTTCTATTTTCTTCTGTTTTATTTAAATTTCTTCTTATATTAATCTTCCTAATTGGTTTTTAATTCTTTAGTAGAAGCGTTATTGTGTTATGCCCATTATAAACCTTTACACATGCAAAATGCTTCTATGATGATTACGCCACCCATGGAAGAGCAGTCTTTTAGTAATCGATCTACCTCTCACCGTCTTCATTAATTTATTTTGAATCAATGATATAATGTAATTCACTAAATATGATCTATTAATTGAGTTTTCAATTTAAATGAAACTAAGAAAGCAATTGAACAATATACACAAAACATGCGAGGTCGGGATTTGTGTGAATTGTGAGAGCGTAATCTTAATCGGTAATACAAGACCACACAGGATCAATTTGTAGAGTTCAAATACAATCCCTAAACTCAATTAATCCTCATTTCCAGAGTGGTTATGTGCCTTAATTTATCACTGACCATATGCTAATCTTAGAACATCAATCAAAGCAGGGTGTTGCGATTGCATGTTCCAAAGTTAGCCTAGGGTTAAATTAACTTCATCTTCGTGGTAAAGTTAATTCTCGTAGAGTTTGGGATTTAACAAATTAAGGTATCACAATTAATTGAATGTTATTTTAATTGATAATGATTAATAATATAGTGAAGAGGTAGAGTTATATCGATTACGCCTTTTAAAATATTTAAAAAAAACATCTTCTTGTTGTGTCTTTTTAATCAAACATCATTTCAAAATTAAAAACAAAAAAAAAAAGAAATCTTCTTCCAGAAAAATTCTTTGAGATCTATAAACTATAAAAAACCTCCATCCATTCAATTAGTGTTTTTATTCTCTTTTATTTTATTTTTAGAATACATCTAAGAAGTTGTTTTAATTCACTTTCTCCATTGAGAGATGACCTTGGTCAGCCACTCGGCTGCACCTATATACCCCAAAATCATACTAATCAATTGAGGTCACCCACGATAGTGCTCTTTCACGTGTCATGTGTTGACTATTCAACCAATGTAACAGTTGTACGGTCCCATCGTTTATTCATTAATACACGTTGTGTGCCGTTTTAGCTTTTCATTGCCTATATAAGAGAGGGTGACGTGTTATTTACGAACCCCTCTTCTTCTCCGCACATCGACGCTCCTGGATGACCCAGAAGCCTTCCTCCTATCTTAATCATCCGGAATCTGATCGTTGATCTATCATTGGATATGGGATCGTGTTGACGTGGAGAACATCATGCACCTCATTCCATTCCATCTTCTTCAACTTCCTCTTCATAGTTTCCTACCCAGGAGATTGCTGATATTTGACGGGAACGACGCTCTTCGACGAATGTCATCTTAATGGTACATTCTACCACTTTCTTATTCCTTCCTCGATCTCCACTTTCTATTACTCCTTTCCATGCTATGACAAGTGACACCTTAATCCTTAATGGAGTCTCTCTTGGTTGTTAGTGTGGTTGTGCCGCAACATCCATAGGAGGACGTAGTCGTTGGGAGGAGTGATCGAAATCCTCGTGGTGGTTGTTCTCACAGAAGGACATCGAAACAAGTTCAAGTAGGGATCTTACCTTCGTCTCTCTCTCTTTTGTGCATCATGCAGGGTGGGTATCCTCTTTTTTTCATGAGATACGGTTGAACTAGTAAATAAAGATAATAACTGGTTAAAAAATAGGTTTGGGGAAATTTTTTTGATATGGTTGTTTTATTTCCATAAATGCTTATCCTTTGATTAAATTGTGAATTGAATAGACTTAGGCCAACTGAATATCACAGTCTTTGGGGTTCTTTGGTTGTGCAATTAAATATTGACCTCTTTTTTCTGGATTGTTTTGTTGATGGAATTTCATAGAATGTTGAAATTGGTTAATCATGTATTTTTGGATGATTAAATGAATACCTAGAACCCTTGTATGATCACCCCTATTAAAATAAAAGAAAGAATGAATTTGTGGGTGCTGGATGGGGTTTAATTATGTGAAGGGGTGTTTCATGGGTTGTTGTGGAATGGGTGAGCAGCGGGGCTATGGATGGCTTGGTTGTGGGATGGCGTGTATGTTATGGTTGTGATGGGCAGAAGAGCTGCGGTAAATGGTATTTAAGGAATGATGATGTGGTACGAGTATTGTTTTTGATGTGATTGTGATTATGGTGGTTGGCAGTAGGGCAGCAGGGATGGGTTGTGCATATGAATGATAGTGAAAGAGTTAAATTTTAATTGTGGGGCATGGTAGTTGATTAAGGACGGAAAATAAAGGGAATTGATTGGCTGATAAAATAAAATTGTATTGTGTTTCTTGTGTTTTTGTAACTTTATTTGTGGATGGTAGGATATTCATTACGAATAATTGATATTGTTTGGTTGTTGTTAGTTTCTCGATTGTTAAGAAACTAATACACTAAAACTGTTGGAACATGAAAAGCTAAATGGGGGTTGGCGCTGTTTTTTGTGTTCATACTTTCGAGGTAGTAGTGACGAGGCATTTGCATAGATATTTTTCTTAGAAGCCTTAGGATGGGATGAGTGGTTGATATAATTATATAAATCTGTACTTTTATATTTCTTCACACATCCCACCCATCTTGAGAACAACGTGCCGAACACCCATGGGACGGGAGGGTGAGATTCTAAAACATCTAAATGATGGCTGGTTACTATTCTTCCATGTGCTCCCTCTTCCAATTTCTATAGACCAAGATCCTTCGGACAAGTTACGACATATGTTTCCCAAGAGTCATCAGAATGAGATGTGATGTGGTTCCCAGGTGTCTTCGGGATTAGATGGGATGTGGTTCCCAAGTGTCTTCAGGATGAGATGTGGTTATGGCCGTGGATTGAGTGCCGGAGGGATACTATGATGGCCGAGGATTGAGTGTCGGCGGGATACTATGAGCTTCGTATGGCCAGGTTGTGGCACTAACTCAAGAGGAGGGGGAAGCATCAGAGCATTAGGTGTGAGGTCTTGAGCAGTATTCAGGGGGTATGTGATGTGGGCCACCCATAATTTGATAATATTACTATACTACTCTATTTATTTGAGATATTTGGGGAGTGTGCCTGGGTGAGGTTTGGGTGGATAGATTCCTTACTAGGCTTTGGTTTCTTCTGTTTTCTCACAGGGGAATTAGGATGTCTCCCCACATATGCACGAGAGATTTAGGTTTTCCTACCGAGTATACTTGTATTCTCACCCTAATTTTACTTTCAGGTTTTCAGGAGGACTTCAGGGACCATTCAGGACCTTGCTAGTTGGGCATTAGAGTTGCTAGTTGCAGTTTTTTCTTTCTTTTTTTGGTATCCTACTATGATGCTTTTCTTTTACTTGTACTTTTGTTTCAGTGTTGTATAAAACATGCATATGGGTTTGGTTTTGGGTTTATTTTCACTTACTTGTTCCTTTTTCCTTTTTGTGTTTGACTCATCCTATTTCCCAATCATAAAAATAGAAAGGGTGATGCCTCCCATATTTGTGAAACCTCATAACCTTGGTGATAGTCGCCACTCCAAGGCCTACTGGAGGAGGGACTCGAGGGTCATTATCTTAATTTCACCATTTCTAGCTCAGGAGGGGCATCTTTGGTGGGAAGGGGTCGTGACAGAATGGTATCAGGGTTTATGGTTGAGAGATAGGATGGAGTCTGGAGTTAGGCATAGTGAGGATTTCATGAGATGGTAAGGAAAAAGTGTTGGCTGATTTTGGTTAATGACATAGTCCAGGGAAGACTGGCTAGGACACGATATTTTTGGTCCCCCCATGATCTGATTCAAGGAATATGATCTTAACAAACGAAAAAGTAAGACTACATTGATTGTAGGGTAGAGATCCTAGAAAAGGTACCTACATCATCATGATTTGTGTTTTACATGATTTTTGTGTTTGAAGAAAGAAATCGAAATAAAATGATAAAATGAATCCTTGAGAAAATTTACTTACTACTTGGGATTAGGTGTTATTTTTTTACCATACAGCTATGGCACCAGGACGTCGTTCCTGGGTGACTCGGGCAGTCAAGGCCCAGCAGATTCAGATGGTCGAGCAGATGAGGATTGACTAAGAGGAGGAAGACGACTTGTGGAAATGCACGTTTCATGCTTTTCAGCGATAGAGCTCGAAGAAGTATGAAGGCATCACTTCAGATATGGAATCAGAGAGTTGGTTGGAGGAATTCGAGATCACCTTTGGGCTGATCAGGGCTCTATCAGAGTACTGGGTTCCTCTACTAGTAAGCCAACTACGAGGAGTGGTGAGTCTATGGTGGATGCTTTACCTTGGGGAGGGGAAGGAGACAGAAGTTATATGAGCCATCTTTGAGAAGGAGTTCTGTGAGGAATTTATTTCCTTGACGAGGAAGGCCAAGAAGTGGAAGGAGTTATTGTCTCTCCAACAAGGAAGCATGTCAGTGCAGGAACTAGGGGTCAAGTTAAAGGATCTCTTTCGTTTCTCACCGAATCTCTTTTCGGATGAGGATTCCTAAGCCAGACATTTATAGGAGGCACTTGAACCCTCTATTCGTTGCGTGGTGACCCCATTCACCTTACCAACATACCTATAGGTACAAAAGAAGGCAGAGATAATCGAGATGATTAACTTGCAAGTAGGTCCACCATGAGAGAGAAGTCACCCAAGTTCGTCCAAGAAGGATGCATTCATCACTAGATCCTCAGCAATAGGACCTTCCAAGTTTCAACCGGTAGGGAGCAGAATTCTGCAGGTCCCATACCAATCTAAAAATTTCCACCCATTTTCTATGGGATAGGGACCGAGGTGATTTGCATGTGAGAATCGTTGGCAGCTTGGCTGACGTTTCCCATTTCAAACTCAGTATGGAGGGACTGGCCAGGTTCAGCCCCAGCCCCAGTAGTAGTTCCCAGCTTGACCCTTCAAGCAGCAATAGGCTCTATTCCCTCCAAGGGGAGATGGAGCAGGTGGTGGAAAACCCCAGGGAGTTCCTCAAGGACCCCAACTGAGACATGGTCTTGAAGGTGGACATCAACAAAGAGGAAGAGAAGTGGGACGCAGATAGTTGAACACAACAGAAGTAGACGCCCTATCTAGGTCAGAGATCGAGAGAGAAGTTTTCAGTTTTACTTAAATGCTCTCATTTATGTTGTCGAGCGTCACACACCTTTTTTGAAACTCATTCTTTCCCATTCTTTGGGCCAAAAACATGTTTTTCATGAATCTATAGTGCAAATTTGTTTCCCTCTTTCCTTTAAATGTGTGTGAAGATTCCAAACATGTGGAGAGAGGAGGACATGATCCCTAATCGAGACACATTAATGTGTATGCGATTAAACCCGTGAAGGTGAGTCAGTGATTCCTAAAGTGGATAATATATCGACATGGGTGAAGGAAATCCCTGACTCATATAATTAGGATAGTGGTTCCATTCTGGTTATGAAGAGAGCCCTGAGAGGTGTCCTACGGGGTGGTTGTTCAGACCATTCCCCTTTTTATGGGTTGGTTTTTAATTCTCGAGGAAGAGAATGTTTTGAGAGGTAGCTGATGTAATGGCCCAGACCTCTCAGGTCCATTACTTTGTAAAAAAATTGATGTGTTCAAACACGACGCGTGTTATAATAATAATTTTTGATAATAATAAATGATAATGGTGGCATGAAAATATTTGGTGTTAATTACATTAAATGGGTTTAATTTAATAATTATGACATAAAAGAAATAAAATTGAATGTATTTAATTCAAGGAGGGGAGGTTCATGGTTTTTATTATTTATTTAAATTTTAATAAACAATAAATTATGTGTGTAATGGGCATGTAATAGGAGGCTTCTCAGCGTTGACGTAATGGTGGTCGGACATGATCAACGCGATGAACGTCAATAAAAATAATAATTATTAATAAAAATTGGTGATGAGTTAATAAATTTTAATTTGAGATTTTGTATTATTATTATTCTAAATAATTATAATAATAATTTTGTCTTAAATTTTGAAAGATCCGTTAATAAAGATTTAATGAGATTTAAATTTTGAATTCAATGGAATGTGATTTGAGATATGAGGATAGATGAGAGATGTTATTATTTATGATAATTGTGTAAAAAAATAACGATAAAGGTTTAAAATGGAGGTTGGGGTGTGCCACATGGAGTAAAGGAAGGGGAGGAACCACTTTTGGGGAGTGAGTGAAAATCGTGGAAGAAATAATGAGATTGGAGAGAGGGAGGAGTTATAAGATATTAGTGGGGATAAAATTAAATGTGAAAAAATGATAAAGGAGGGAATTGGTGATGAATTTACATCATGAAAGATACCAAATCGTGATTGATTTGGAGTTAGAAAAATAAATAAAAATGTAATTAATAATAATAATAAAATATTGTTATTATTAATTTTGAGGTTAAAACACTATTTTCACTATAACTTCCTCGTGCGACCTCAGTTTCATGAACCGTCAATGGAAGTGTGACCCTGTCTATGAGACAAAAATTATGAGTCCAATATTGGATGTTGTTTTCAGGTTTTCAGATCAGGTACCCGAAACGCTCTTGAATTAATAGATTTAATATTATTATTAAATCTTCGACCCGCCATAACTCCTGCGTGCGACATCCGATTGACTTCTCATCAATGGCGATATGATCATGTAATTAACACAATCACTTCATGTCTACTGTTGGATATTAAATTATGGTTCATGGATTGGGTCCATGAAATACCCAATAATAATAATAATAATAATAATAATAATATTACGGGATCTTATATCCAACATATCTTCCTTATATGGTCTTGGAATGGCGAACCGTATTTGACGTTGCAACCCTGAAATTATGATGGTCATTTTAGGACCAATGATGAATACATTTTTATGACTCATGTCTCGGGTCAATACAAAACCTATTATTAATTGAAGTTATTATTATCATTAAACGCATGGAAACTGCGTGACGTGTCGTGTGTTGACCAGTAAAACAACGTAACAGTTGTACAGTCACCTCGTGTATTCATTAATACACGCTGCATGTCGTTTTACCTTTTTCATTTCCTATATATGATAGGGTCACATGTTATTTATGGACCCCTCTTCTTCTCTACATGACGATGCTCCCGGATGACCCAAAATCCTTCCACATATCTTCTTCATCCAGACTCCGATCGTCGATCTGTCGGTGGCTATGGGAGCATGTCGACGAGGCGAACATCATTCACCTCGTTCCATTCCCTCTTCTTCAACTTCCTATTAGCAGTTTCCTACCAAGGAGATTTCTTATATTTTATGGGAATGACGCTCTTGGAATAAATTCATCTTAATGACATGTTCTACCCCATTCTTATTCCTTATTCAATCTCCTATTTCTTTTCCTCCTTGACATGCTATGAGAAGTGACACCTTAAAACATAATGGAGTCTCTCTTGTTTGTTAGTATTGTTGTTCCGTAGCATCCACGGGAGGACGTAGTCGTCAGGAGGAGTGATCAAAATCCTCATGGTGGTTGTTCTCAAAGAAGGATATCAAAACCTATTCAAGTAGGGATCATACCTTCATCTCTCTCTCTATTTTGCATCATGCGGGGTGGGTATCCACTCGTTTTCATGAGATACGGTTGAAACAGTAAATAAAATTAATAACTAGATAAATAATGGGTTTGGGGAAATTTTGTTGATATTGCTATTTTATTTCCATCAATGTTTATCCATTGATTAAATTTTGAATTGAATAGGCTTATGCCAACTGAAAATCACGATCGTTGGGGGCCTTTTCTTGCGCAATTAAATATTTCCATATTTTTTATGGATTGTTTTGTGTATGGAATTTCATAGAATGTGGAAATTGGTTAATCATGAAAAGATGGATGATTAAATGAATACCTGTAACCCGTGTATGATCACCCTGGTTAAACTAAATGAAAGAATGAATCTGTGGGTGCTGGTAGGGGTTTAATTATGTGAAGGGGTGTTTCATGGGTTGTTGTGGAATGGGTGATTAAGAGTGGTACGAATGGATTGGTTGTGGGTTGGCGTGTATGTTATGGTTGTGATGTGTAGTGGAGCTGTGGTAAATGGTATTTAAGGAATGATGATGTGGTATGAGTATTGTTTCCGATGTGTTTTTGGTTATGGTGGTTGGAAGCAGGGCTGTAGGGATGGGTTGTGCATATGAATAAAAGTGGAAGAGTTAACTAATGAATTTTGTGGCATGGTAGTTGATTATACATGGAAAATCAATGGAATTGATTTGCTGATAAAAGAAAATGGTATTTTGTTTCTTGTGTTTTACCTATCTTTATTTGTGGTTGGCAGGGATATCCTTTACGAACGATTGATCTGGTCTGGTTATTGCTAGTTTCTCGGAATTTAAGGAACTAATAAACTAAAACTGTTGGAACATGAAAAGCTAAATGGGGTTTCGTGCTGTTTTTTGTGTGCATACTTTCGAGGTAGCAGTGCCAAGGCATGTGCCTAGATCTATTGTGTATAAGACTTAGGATGGGATGAGTGGTTGATATAATTATACAAATATGTACATTTTATGTTTCTTTTCGAACCCCATCCATGTTTAGCACTACGTGTCGAACACCCATGGGAGGGGAAGGTGAGATTCTCAAACATCTAAAGGATGGATGGTTACTAGTCTTCCCTGTGCTCCCTCTTCCAGGTTCTATAGCCCAAGATCCTTCAGGCACATTATTACAGATGTTTCCCCAAAGTCTTCGGGATGAGATTTGATGTGGTTCCCAGGTGTCTTCGGGATGAGATTTGATGAGGTTCCCAGGTGTCTTTGCGATGAGTTGTGGTCATGGCCAAGGATTGACAACCGGCAGGATACTATGATGGCTGAGTATTGAGTTCCGGCAGGATACTATGAGCTTCGTATGGCCATGTTGCAGCACTAGCTCAGGAATATGGGGAAGCATCAGAGCGTTAGGTGTGAGGGAATGAGTAGTATTCAGTGGGAATGTGGTGTGGGGCACCCATACTTTGATAATATTACTATACTACACTATTGATTTGTGATATGTGGGGAGTGTTCCTGGGTGAGGTTTGGGTTGATAGATTCCTTACTAGGCTTTGGTTCCTTCTGTTTTCTCATAGGTAATTAGGATGTATGCCCACCAATTCCCAAGAGCTTTAGGTTTTCCTACATAGTATACTTGTATTCTCACCCTACATTTACTTTCAGGTTTTCCGGAGGACTTCAGGGACTGTGCGAGACCTTGCTAGTTGGGTGTTAGAGATGTTGGTTGGAGGTTTTGCTTTCTTTTTTTGGTATCCTACTTTGGATATTTTCTTGTACTTGTCCTTCTGTTTCAGTATTGTATAAAACATGCATATGGGTTTGATTTTGGGTTTATTTTCACTTACTTGTTCTTTTTTACTTTTGGTTTCTGACTCATCCTATTTCCCGATCTTAAATAATAAAAAGGGCAATGCCTCCCATATTTGTGAAAACTCATACCCTTGGTGCTAGTCACCACTCCGGGGCCTACTGGAGGCAGGACTCGGGGGTCATTATCTCACTATCACCATTGCCAGCTCAGGAGGGGCATCTTTGGTGGGAGGTGGTCGTAACATTATGGGTCTAGGATTGAATGCTTAGTGAGATAGGCATGACACATGGGAATTGGGTGAATGGTTAAATGATATGAAATGGTAATGTGTTAATGGGTTAAAAAATAATGTGGTTTCCCATGTGGGTTGTTGTGAACAGTGTTTGTCAATGGTAAATTGTTGGATGGTTGATGGTTACTTATATACAAGTATGTGCACATGTCTTGGTAGAGTGGGGTATGACTTGAGGATCTACGACCATGGGTCGAGTGAAGACTGAGGCTCTAAACTCCACCCTAAATGCATGAGTTAGGAAAGGGGCTTGAGGGTCTCTTCTCCTAATGGTTTCATCCACCCAGACTGAGGATTAGAGGTGAAGATATGGTTACTATGATGGGTTATAATTATTGATATAGGATAATGATGTTTTTACCCTCTTGAATGTGTTTCTTGGCCTTCAACCCATGTAACATGAAGAATGTGATTAACCCATGGAAATGTGATGAAATGTCAAGGGATGTTAACTGGTGTGTAATGAATGGTAATGAATGGGGTAATGGATTGGATTTAAACTAGTTAATGGAACCAATATTAATTTCTTGGAATTTATCATTTATTTTCCATTTTCATGAACTACCAGTTTATACTGTATATTTTATAGACATCATTGGTGGTGGCCTACTGATTTGTACTTACAACCAACTCGGGCCGCCACTGGGTACCTGAGCAGACTTCATGTTTGCATGTCAGGACAAGGGAAAGGGTCCTTTCTAGATAGCTGAGTGGGCATGGGTAGCCCTTGGTAGAGGATCCGAACCTGGAGTCAGGACCATTTTAGGGATTTTGGCCATTGTCTTTATTTTGAGTTTTTGTTCACTCTTACACTTGTAGTGTGACATGGCATATTTACTGTAGGAATTGGTTGTTATAATTTTGTTTTGTATTGGTTATTTTTTCTGCTATTGGTTCATTCTGTTGTGGATTACTTTGATAAAATGGGGGTATAGTCTCCCCACTTTACTACATATACCCCCACTACTAGTCGGCAGCCTTTTGTGTACGAGGATGTGTGCTTAAGGTCATGTAACCACCTGTCTCGGAGCACCGGTTTAGTGTCTTTCGATTCGGAGACGATACAAAGTGGTATCATAGGAGGTCTTTCTACTCCTTCTCTAAGGTTGTGTTATTTGGGATTAGTAGCCAAGGGTTAAGATGTGTCAGGACTTGGCAATGAGCTCATGCTTGGGAGTATCTAACCTAGGTACGGGGGAAAACCCAAGTCACCCTGGGTGGGAAATGTTGTTCTCGGTTGTGTGTTGGTACAATTGATGATATTTCACCATTGGGTGATGCATATGTGGTTTGATGTGATTGTTTTAAGATATTTGGCTTGTGGCCTTAACGACATGAGGATTTTAATTCATGCATCATTGTTGACACCTAGAGAGATAGGTGACATGCATTGTATTAGGAATATGCTCCAGATGGATGTGTGAGGTAGAAAAGTAGGGAGCATTATGCATTTCATGCAACCACGAAATAAAAAAAGGAATGAAATGAACCAATTGGGTAAATGATTTTTAATGAAATAATAGGGTTTGAGACAATATGGAAAATTTTGTTGGGTTGTTGTGGCTAGTGAGGAGACTTTTGTGATGGACTCATGAAAGTTTTGTGGTATGTGTGCTAAATCTCTTGCTTGGCAATGTAGAGAGATGCCACCAAAATGTCGGGTACTAGTTGGGCAACGGGAGGATGTTGCTAAGAACACTCCTCCAGTATAGGGGCAAGAAAATGTGGTAATCATTGATGGGGGAGAAGACTAGTTCCAGGGGAACATGGCTCACCTTATGCAGATGATGGATCAGGACCTAGGTAGGGGTGCACTGAGTATGTTTGAGCTGACCAGGGGGTTCCAACTGAAGCACCCTCTGACCTTCACCATAGAGGGTGGGCCAGAGGCAGCGGAGTTTTAGTTAGAGTCTGTCCAGATGATACTGGATCATCCTAAGACCCCTGTCGAGATGAGGGTAAAGCTGGATGCTTATATGTTGCGAGGCAAGGCTAGGCGTTGGTGGGACATCCAGGATCAAATCGAGCAGGCTGAGGGAATGTCATGGAAGGGTTTTCAGGAAAAGTATCTAGATAATTTCTACCTAGAGACTTTGAGGCAGGAGCGGGTTGCAGAGTTTATGATCCTGGCTTAGGGATCTCTATCATTCATGGACTATGCTTGTCGCATCACTGGTTTGAGACACTTTGTCCTAGTGTTAGCAGGGGATGAGGCAGCGGTGGAAAGACGCTTCCAGGAAGGGATAAGACATGAGATCTTGTCTCCAATAAATATCATATGCTTGAAGAGGTTTGTAGAGGTGGTGGATCAGGTGCTCATATCAAAAGGGAACCTGAAGGGAGATTCAGGTGGTGGGCTTGTGGCACCAGTGGGATAGATGAGTAGTGAAGCTACCGAGTGTCAGAAGCAGCGCCATGAGAGCTCACATCATGGAGGTAGTGTGAAAAGTGGTTGGAAGAGAGGGTCAGCCTCTCAGAGTGGGAATTAGGTGTTCTTCTATTAGTGTGGTAGGCCGGGGCATGTGCATGGTCAGTGTCCTCGACCACCAGTTGAGTGTCGTTCATGTGGAAGAATGGGACATGTGCAGAGGTTCTTCCGGAACCCATGATAGGTGGGAGAGTATGACAGTGGGAAGAAGGTACCGGATATGAGAAGGGGATCAATTCCCCATATCAGGCAGGCAGTTTGATCTCCACGTTCCATACTAGTAGGGGCGGTTGACATGGAAATCCAAGGCAAGAATGCTTATGCCAGCACGGCAGTGCGGCGCAGAGTATTCATGCTGGAGCCCAGGGCAGAGGGGCGGGTCAGCTTCAGGAAGTTCTGTTTGTGCCTTGTGATGGTGAATCTGGACTGTCGACTATTCGAGGTATGATCCTTGTAGCTTCTACTTTTTATAGCGTCTTGTTTGGAACAGGTTCCAAAAACTCTTTTATCTATTCTCAAATTGTCATAGCATTGGGTTTATTTGTGGAAAGGTCGTGTGGAGTTATGTCTATTGACACTCCGTTGGGAGTGCAGGTTGAGAACATCAAGCAGTGCAAAGGATGTTCCTTGGAAGTTGAAGGGTATCATTTTCTGTGGGACTTGTTCATTCTCGAGATGTTAGGGTTTGAACTAATCTTGGTAATGGATTAGTTGGTGTTGTATCAGGTACACATCGACTGTTATCATCGTAGGGTATCGTTCAGGTAACTTGAGTATGAACCTTATGTTCACCGTGGTGAATCGGATGTTTGAGCAGGGCGAGCGGGGCTGTTTTTTCAACAGATGAGTGGGATCATGGCTCGGGTAGCATGTCTCATGCTTGAGGATAATTAAAGAGGAGAGCAATATGATTTTCCTCCTGTGGTGGATCGGTTTCAGGACGTGATTCCTGAGGATTTCATGGGGTTACCACCTGAGAGGGATGTTGAGTTCACAATCGAGTTGCTGTCGGGAGTAGAGCCAGTTTATCTTTCTCCATACCTAATGGCACCGGTAGAACTCCAGGAACTAAACGTTCAGCTTGAAGAGTTGGAGCATAAGGGGTTTATCCGTCCTAGTACATCTCCTTGGGGATTTCCCATGATTTTTTGTAAAGAAGGCCAATGGGTCGTTGAGGCTGTGTGTCGACTATAAGATGTTGAATCATATGACGGTGAGAAACCAGTACCCTCTTCCAAGAATTGATGAACTATTTTACCAGTTAAGTGGTGAATCAGTATTTTCTATGATTAATCTGTGGTCGAGTTTTCACTAGTTGAGGGTGAGGTCTTCTGACATACTACAGACAGCTTTTCGAAGTCGGTACGGATTGTTTGAGTTTTGGGTAATGCCTTTCGGCCTGACTAATGAAACAGTAGTTTTTATGGCTTTGATGAACGGGTTATTTCATGCCTATCTAGATCAGTTAGTGGTTGTCTTTGTTGACAATATCTTAGTGTACTCGAAAACTCACGACGATCATGCCAAACATCTTGACATCATCTTGGGTACGCAAGGAGAGCACCAACTATATGCCAAGCTATAAAAGTGTCACTTTTGGATAGGTGTGGTGAATTTTAGGGGTAAAATCATCTTAGAGGTAGTTGTTTCAGTGGATATAGAGAAAGTGCAGGCAGTTGTATCTTGGGAGTATCCCATGAGTGTTTCTGATGTTCAATGTTTTCTGGGTTTGGCTGGGAATTACCGAAGGTTCATTCAGGATTTCTCTTGCTTGGCAGCACCACTCTCAGGCTTGATGAAGAAGGGAATCAGGTTTGAGTGTTCTGTGGCTAGTGGGAACACCATTCATGAGTTGAATAAATGGTTGATGACTACACCTATATTGATCTTACCTGAGTGGGGTAAGAAGTACATCATGTTTTGTGATGCATCCAGAGTCAGACTTGGGGTTGTGTTGAAGCAGGATGAGCTAGTTTTGGCTTATGGGTAGAGGTAGTTGAGACCCCATGAGTGCAACTATCCCACTCATGATCTTGAATTGGCTACAGTTGTGTATTCCTTGAAGTGTTGGAGGCACTATCTGTTGGGAGAACGGTTTACCATGTTTACCAACCATAAGAGCCTAAGGTAAATCTTCTCGTAGAGGGATCTGAATCTTCAGCAATGAAGATGGGTTGAATATCTCCAATATTTCGACTTTGTGATGGTGTACAGTCCAGGAAAGGGAAACACTATTGCTGATGCTCGGAGTAGGAAGGTTCAGAATCAGGTGGTTCAGGAGTCCAGCATCCAGTAGAAGTTGATGGCTTTGTTGGCAGAGATGCACCTGAGGTGCAGGAGGAGAATGGTCAGGTCATTCTTGATTCCATAAAGATGGAGTCGACACATTTTAGTGGAGTTAAGGAAAGTCATCTTGATGACCCTGAGTGTTTGAGCATGAAGGAAAATCTTAAGGTGGGCAGCTACCTTCTGGCTGGGCCGTCTGTGAGGACAGTGTTGTTTGTGTTCGTGATCGTGTGGTTGTGCCAAAGTGTGTATGGGAAGATCTAATGAGTTATTTCCATGAATCGAAGTGGGTAGTGATTCCTGGTCTGACCATGATGTATCATGATCTCCGAAGGTAGTTTTGGTGGCCTGGAATGAAGAAGGAAGTTACGGGCGTTGTGGAATGGTGTCTTACCTGTCAGCAGGTGAAGGCTGATCATCAATGCCCAGGTGGATTGTTGCATCCATTGCCCATTTTGGAATGGAAATGGGATGATATAATGATGGATTTTGTCATGCGTATTACGAGGAATCCACGAAATAATGATTCAATATGGGTGGTTGTGGATTGGTTAACGAAAGTGGCTCATTTCTTACTGATTCAGGAGACCTATACAGTCGACCAGTTGGGTGAGAAGTATATTTGGAAAATAGTGCAGTTGCATGGTGTTCCACAGACCATAGTTTCGGGCCGAGATCTGCATTTCACATCGCGTTTCTGCAAGGGTTATAGAAGGTGCTTGGTACTTATGTGTTTTTGATTATGGATTTTCACCCATAGACAGAAGGGTAGACGGAGCGTACGATCCAAGTGTTGGAAGACATGTTAAGAGCTTATGTACTGGACTTCGATGGTTCATGGGAGAAGCACCTATTTTTGGTTGAGTTTTCCTGCAACAAAAGTTTTTAGGATATGATTCATATGGCACCGTTTGTGGCACTTTATGGGAGACCATGTAGATCTCCATTGTGTTGGCTAGAGGCTTGTGAATCTGAGTTGTTGGGACTGAGTCTCGTGTAGGAGACTTCAAAGAGAGTTCAGTTGATCAGGAATCGAATGGCTATGTCTCAGAGTAGGAAGAAGTCGTATGCATATCGGAGGAATAGACCTCTCGATTTTGGGGTGGGTGATATTGTATTCCTTTGGGTGTCACCATGGTTGGGTCACCGATGGATTCGAAAGCAGGGTAAGTTGGCACCCACGTTTGGGGGACCTTTTGAGATTGTGGAGAGAATCATACCAGTGGATTAATGATTGGCTCTTCCACAGCGGTATGGTGGGATGCATGATGTGTTTCATTTGTCACAGCTTCGATGGTATCACCCTGACCCTTCTCATGTGGTTGATGTTGAGGATGTGGAGCTTGAGGTTGATGTGTCCTTTGAGGATTATCTGGTTCGTGTGGTGGATCATAGTGAAAAGGTCTTGCAAGGAAAGGTTGTTATATTAGTGAGAGTTCTATGGAATCATGGAAAATTTCAAGAAGAAACATGGGAGAAGGAGTCAGATATGCGGGCGTAGTGGCCTGAACTCTTCTCTTCGGTGGATCATTGAGGTCTGGGAGCTCGGCTCGAGGATGAGCCATTATATGGTCGGGAGGTTGTAAGATCCATGGTTTTCGGATGGTATGTTTTCATTATTTTATGTTTAAGATCCTTGTTTTGGGATTATAGGGATGTATTTTGAATGTATGAGAGGCCTTGGGGGTGTTCCGGGGGCTCGTGGCATGGAAGAAGGGAAGTCTGGGCAAGACAGACCAAGGCGCATGGCCTGCGCACGGTCAGCCAAACCGTGCGGCCTGCCCAGGCTGAGCCGTGTGACCCTCCCTCCTCTGGAGAGAAGCGAGTGCATGGTTTGCACACAGTTTTCCCAGCAGTGTGGATAAACTGTGCAGATCCTCCTTCTTCGGGTAGAGGAGTGCGCACAGTTTTCCAAACTGTGGGGACAAACCATGAGGCCACTTAAAGTTGGGAAAAATTTAAAAATTGCCACTCTGGGATTTTTAAACCACACTCAGGATTTTCCTCCCTTCCTCCTCTCTTCACCTTAGGTGTGGACCATGCCTCCCAAGGACTCCAAGAGATCAATCTCCCTTGAGCCTATGGCGTTTTTATGTCGTTGGTTACGGATCGATGCTTCGGGTATTGCTAACCTCATCTGTTCTTCTCTTTTTGGTTTAGGGATAGTACCTTCTCTCCATCTCGTTCCAAAAACCTAAAACCCTATCTTCTGGGTGAGTTTTTGGTTGAATCTCCAAAGGTTGGTTGAATTGATGTCTAAGGACTCAAAAGAGAGTGCGTTCAACTGCAGTTTTGTGGTAGGTCGTCTACAAGTTATATCCCATTGTTATTTTGGGTTTTGTGCATGTTAAATTGTGTTCTTGCATTTCCTTGGTTATGTTTTGGATAAACATGGAATATTTGAGAATAATGGTGTTTAAAATGGGAAATAGAAACCCTCAAAATCCCCGTGGGATGTGTTGTAATTGACTTGACCAAATTTAGGGCCATCTAGGGGATGTTCCGGCTCTCCCGGGTTTAGGGATTGATATTCAACAAGTGACCTTGTTGTAATGAACTATAGAGCCCTTGATAAAGATCTTGGCATGAATGGTTGATTCATGGAATGGTGAATGGGTTAAATGGGTTAATGTGTAAATTGATTAAAGACCATAATGGGATAGGTTATGGGTTTAGGATTGAATGCTTATTGAGATAGGCATGACACATGGGAATTGGGTGAATGGTTAAATGATGTGAAATGGTAATGTGTTAATGGGTTAAGGATTAATGTTGTTTCCCATGTGGGTTGTTGTGAATAGTGTTTGCCGATGGGAATAGGTCAGATGGATGATGGTTACTTTTATATAAGCATGTGCACAGGGCTTGGTATAGTGGGGTATGACTTGAGGATCTACGCCCATGGGTCGAGTGAAGACTGAGGCTCTAAACTCCACCGTAAATACACGGGTTAGAAAAGGGGATTGAGGATCTATTCTCTTAATGGTTGCATCCACCCGAAAAGAGGATTCATGGTGAGTATATGGTTGCTATGAGGGGTTAGTCCTAGTGAGATAGGACAATGATGTTTTTACCCTCTTGCATGTGTTTGTTGGCCTTAGATCCATGTAACATGATGAATGTGATTAACCCATGTAAATGTGATGAAATGGTAAGTGATGTTAATTGGTGTGAAATTAATGGTAATGGATGTGGTAATGGATTGGAATCAAACTAGTTATGGAATAAAAATTAATTTCTTGGAATTTATCATTCATTTTCATTTTTAATGCACCACCTGTTTATACTAGATATTTTTTAGACACCGTTGGTGGTGGCCTACAGAGTTGTACTCACACCCTGCTCAGGCTGCAGGTGGGTAGCCGAGGAGACTTCATGTTTGCAGGTCAGGACAAGGGAAAGGGTCCTTGCTAGATAGATGAGTGGGAATGGGTAGATCTTGGTGGAGGATCTGGACTTGGAGTCGGGTTCATTTTTTGGATTTTGTCCGTTGTCTTTATTTTGGGTTTTTGTTAACACTATGACTTATCGTTTGACCTGACATATTCATTGTTGGAATTGGTTGTTATACTTGTTCATTGTGTATTGGTTATTGTTTCCACTATTGGTTCATTCTGTTGTGTCTTACTCTGATAAAATAGGGGTATAGTCTCCCCACATGACTACATAGACCCCCGCTGCTAGTCGGCATCCTTTGGCATACGAGGAGGCACACTTAAGGTCATGTAACCACTTGGCTCGGAGCACCGGTTTAGTGGATTCTAGGTTGGGGACGTTACATTATGGACTATTTATACTCTACAAAAAAAAATTGGGAATTTTTTTGGGCCTTTTGATGGTTATTATCATTTTAATAATAATTATTTTATTGATTTCCGTTCAATTAATTATATAGTACAACCTCAAAATACAGGTCTTTAAGGTAATTAGATATTTCCTAATAATGAGAAATAAATACCCATGATAATGAAAAAAACTATCATCAAAATATGTTTTTATAATATAATTTATATTCTGAAAAAACTTATATTAAAAATTTTTATTTATTAAAATTTGAGTGAGACAAATTTAACATTTATTTAAGTAAAATAAATTAAATGTCAAAATCTCATCCAAGTGGATTCCAAAGCACACAATTTAATCCCAAGGATGATATAGGATGAAAAAACACATCCAATGATATCAAAACAATTTTAGGGTATTTTTATAATAGTATCCTTACCCTTAATTACTTATTTTACCTTTTTTACAGTAGTAGATAAAAAATTTCTGAAGTTACTATTCATAATGCCAAAAAATAAAACAAATTCATTTACTTAATTTGGAACTACATATTAAGAAAATGGATACAATTTTTAAATATTCAAAACACATAATTTTTAGTAATTAATTTCAAATTATTCTTGTTGTGGCAAACAGAGAATGATTTTTTTAAATGTTAAAACATTTCAAAATATTGAATTGTTTTTACATCTAAATTATATGTAAAATTAATGCTAATGACATGAATTATATTGGATGATGAAAATCTATTTTATTTATAATATAAAACCTTTCAATAATATAATTTAAATAAATAAATTATTTCGATGAAAAAACTTTTCTTTAATTAAAATTAAGTATAATTTTACTATTCATAAAAATTTAGACCATATCATAAAAATATCAAAAATTTATCCAATGAATTTTTTATGTACCACATACAATTTTTTTAATTACTAGAATACATAATATCTTAAAAAACTATATTTAAAATGGGTGTTCCATCAAAAGGTGACAATACTTAATTTCATAAAAAATACATATTTTATCTGAAAAATTGAATTTGTTCTTATATCATGTCTAGAAACATATATGATGAATTTTAAAAATTAAAATAAATATAAAAAGAGTGATTTTATTAAATTATAGAACCAATAATTTTCATTTAAATAGTTTTTTGAAGGATGTCAATACTATTCATATGCACCATTATAATGAATAGGTTATAATATTTAGTTATCACTTATAGTCAGTATTTAGTGATATTATTTCTATAAAAATTACTTCAAATTTTTTGTAACTCATGAAAAGAATATTTTTGCACATATTTCAAGCTAATATGGTGGTGTGTATATAGAAATCTAATCTTTGTGTCTTGCACAACAAAAGATATCAATGAAATTAAAATGAATATATCTCATAAAATCATGAGGTATTACAAAATGAGAGGGAATTCAAGATAACTAGGTAAGAAGTGTAGAGGGATTAGAGAATGGGAGTAATTAATATTCTTTAATAGGTGATGAATAATGATATTTCTTTGGAAAATTATGTTAAGTGAGGCCTAAAGGTGGAAGCACATGAGAGTTAGGTATGTTAGGTAAGACGATATAGGAAATACATATGGTTATGAATTTAATACATATAAAATGACTTCAAGAATGTGTTCGTGTCATGTATATTTTTAAAAAACATATCCTTTTAAGATTACCTTTTTCTAAGCCTTATTAATATGTTTAATTACTTATCACCGTAATTATTTTTTTACCAAAAATATAATTTTAAAAATAAAAAAAATAATGTTATGATTATGATTTTGGAATACATTTAATCTAAATAATTTTATAAATATTAGAATGTAAATTTTTAAATTAAATAATATAATATATAAAAAATCTATTTTTATAGTAAAAAATAACATATTAAAATAAATAGTGATCTTAATCTTATTTTATATCAATCACCAATTAAATAATTTTAATATATTATTATAATAATTTAAATGTTATACTATATAAATTTTTTAAATGTGGTCATTTTAGAAAACACACAACATTTAGAAAAATATAAATATTTGAAAAATTACTCTTTTACTGCAGAAATTAATTTTTATCATGGTATTTTTTTAAAAGTGAACATATTAAAAAAATAGGATATTTTGATTCCTAATTTAATGTATAATTTATAAAAATAGTTCTATATTTAAATGAAATATATTAAATATATTAGAAAACAAATTTATTTGTAAATCACACATTTGGTTCATATAGTTCAAAACTCTGCTCCAAGAAAATTCAATTTTATTCTGAGACATATGTGTGGAATTATTTTACAATTCTATAATTAATTATTACTAATTATATTATTATAAATAATATTTATAAATTTTATAGGTAAAATGAATAAATAATGGTAACATTACCTTAGATGATTCTTAGCTCTCATAAGGTCTCTTCCATAGCAACATAAGTTATGGAGTTCGCTTGAGTATTTATCTCCAAATAGATGGCATGTTATACTCCACCTTGTTTCACTCACCTTATTAAATGATAATTAATATAAACTCATGAATGTAAGGATATATTCTACTTGTTAAATAAATATAAAACAAAAAAACATTTCTCTTCATATAGAGCTAATTACGCACTAGAATTATCTTATTTCACTCCTTCAATAGAAATATGTAATAGTATAACTCTTGTACTCATTAATACATCGTACTTGAATTGGAACAAACATTTGAATTAATATTATCTATATTTAAAATATATTATTCTTATCATAATATGATATATAAATATACTCAAACTCTCTATTTATCTTGAACTTCTATAGGTTGTTTTTTATAAATCATTCTTTACATCCCACCGTTAGTTCAATTGTTGGGATCAATGATTCAGCTTGTAATTTTATAAAATAATTCCAAGTTCCAAACACATTTTAATGAGGTCATAATATAATAATTTAACCTTTTAAACCTTATTATATCTAATATATATGTTACTCAATTTAAATTGACATCAAATCTTCTAGATTTTTTGGAAACAACCTATCCACAGTGTGAATTCCTAACTATAATGCTTTCTTTTACCACCTTCTCCTGATCATGGTGAGAAATTATTATTCAGTCCATGATTCTCAATCAATGAGAATATATAATAAAGACACACAATATATAATTTTTAGAAACAATAACTATCTTTACGTGATACTCTAAAAAATCTTGATTATCAAACCTATTATAGTGTGATCTACTACTTCATGAAATTTAGACTAGATTCATATTTCTAAACTACCTGATGCTTAACATTCAGAGCCATTCTTCTCTATTTATGTTCTAAATAACATAGAATATTCCCTTTAATCTTGGTGAAACATTTTTATGGTTTAATTAAAAAATCTAGATATCCGTGATCTCTAATCTCGATATAGTATGAACTACGTCGGTGGCATGGTAATATAAAAATTGGTTATACCACTAAAGTAAACATTATCCTCTTTATGATGTGGATGATATTTCATTGAATTATAGAGTGATTCAAATTTTAAAAACAAAAAACCGAACTATTCATTGATAAAACATCAAATATCTTTTATTTTAAATTACGTATTAGACTTTTGCATTATAAAACACTATTAATCATAGTCTAATCCTTGTTCTCAAACATAGTAAAACATTGACTATAGAATACAATTTATGTATTATAACTATTTTATAACTTTTATAACTTTTTTTATTCTCGAAAATATACTTGTATCGATACACGGACCTTCATGCCATTTACATTTTCTACGTAATTCACTCATTGAATGATTTTATACCTCGCATTGTGCTATACATTTCAATCATTAATCATGAAACATACTTTTCGAAATGAATTTATGAAATCACTTACTTCTTCCAAAATTATATGAATATAGAATAAAAATTTACACACATAATTACTTCCATTTATTCTATATTAATCAATATTCTTTCTCAAGATTATAAAGTATTGTTGTATGAGGGTCTTAATGATGCTCTTCCACAAGAACCATAAAATATCCCCTATTGTGGATCCAATGCATCATTACTATATCTTTTCATAAAATACAACAGGACAAATTTTAGTGTAAAAACACATTATCATTAACCTTTTGTTGTTGTCAATAGATCCAACACATAACCTCTCTGTTGAAACCCCCCCTTTCATTTTATAGATAACACTTTTATAAATATACGCACCATTATATTTTAAAACTACGATCTAATAAGAGTATATAGTTATAGAATTACTTCCTCCCCCAGTATCAATAATGCTAAATAATTTTGACTTTATAATATAATTAATTCATATTCCATATCCCCCTTTTGGTTTCTGCATATTTTTCTTCAAATTCGGTCCCTATATATCAAGAAATTCTTTCACAAACCATTTGTTATTGGGACCTATCAAAATATTATGAAAACTAAAAACTCTTCACATAAAACATTATACAACTAATTAATGTGTAAATAAGTTATCTACAAACATTATAATGTTACATTAAATATCCTTAGTTTTTTGAACCAAATTCAAATCATCCTTATCTCTTGAATTTTTTTCTATATTTATGAATTTTAAAACTATAGGTTACCTCTCATCCACTTATTGACTGAACCTTTATGGATTGTTTTCATATATATAACTATAGAAATTTTACATAAACCTTAATATAACTGTTGAACAAAAAAGTTATATTTTCAGGTTTAATGTTTCCTAGACAGTTCCTCTATCCTAATACATTTTTCTCAATTTTTTATGTGTGGGAATTTAACTCTGGGAAATGAACCATTAGAAAAATATATAAGCCTAATAATTCATAAATCAGTGTATGAAACAGGATTTAATGTCAATAAATTTATATCTATTTATTCCACTCAAAAACATCCATAAACACATGATTAATTAGAGTTTTATTCCTTAAAAAATTATTCTTGTTATCTCTACCACACTTATTTAAGTACATTACTAAAAAAATTTAAATTAACAAGTGCCTGAGTCATACCACTTCTTCAACAAAGTAATACAACTTTTTTATGACTTACATAGGACATAAGATATTATCTATGATCATTATTTTTCATATATGGAACTTTTATGTAAAATGAGGATTAAAAAACATTGATTTCTCATCACCAACTCTCCTTGAATGCCTTCGGTTCTGAACCCAAAATATTGTGTAAATACATAACACAAGGAATACAATAATTTTTATAAATCATCAATTAGTTATATAATTTTTTATCATAAAATAAAATAGGTTGATACGTGATTTTGAGAACATAGACAAATAAACATGAATTCCCTACACTAATTACCTATTATTTCTTTGAGTTGTCTTCTCCATCATTTAGTGGTTTGATTAAAATTGGGATATGGATTGGTATCATTAATTGATCAAGAATTTAAAATTTTTATCATTGGATGATTATGATATTTAATTTTAACCACTTAAACATCATATTATGCTCTAAATAATGAAAAATTATTCATCACAAAATGATATTCTAGATTCATTTTAGAAATCCATAGTGGTTTAATGAAACCAATTTTTGAGTTACATAGGGCCATAATAATATTTGAGTTTCCTAAGCTTGATACTAATTAAGAAATTCAATAAATATAATGTACCATTTTTTATTTGTCTCCTTTCATCACAAAAACACTTCATGGATCATATCACCCCCTTTAATCTGCACCACTTAATAGAACAGTTGAAAATTAAAACACATGAGCGTAGGGTCACATCCGGGATATCCTCATGTTAGTGAAAATAATTCTTCTTGATGATCCAACTAGTTTCTTCTAAAATGATTCCAATCCCTTGAATTAATTCTACTTTGAGTTATAAGACTTTTAAAGAAAATATTCCACTTGTTTTATTTGGTCTTATCCTTTTATATCTTGGTATCACCTCCAATATGATACAAGTCCCACTTGTAAATGTTTCCTCCCTTGATACACCACAATTTATTATTTCTTCATCCTTCCTTCACCATGGGAGAAATATTTAATTGTTATTATCCTCTTTTCATAGGGATAAATTTTGAAAACCACTAAAAAATTATTTATTACTATCCTATTCTATATCAGTAAAAGTGACATCAGTATTCTATTTCATTGATGAGTATTTATTGACATGTTCATTTATCTTTCTCATAGCTAGAGTACCTTACATATTATTACACAACATTTAACATCATTATTAATAATATGTTTATATTGAGAAAAACATATTGGTGCTTGGTGCACAAGTCATTAATCTCTAACATTTTTCTTCTTTGATGAAGTATTTTTTCTCAACTAAATTTACATTAATTCACTATAATCATTCTTTTCATTTTTCATAGGAATATAGGAATTACTTATTACACATTTTGTTTCTCTATTTATATGATCACTATCCATAATTCACTAGTAAGAAAAAATAAAACATCACATGTTAACATTATACATATTATAGTCATTTCTCTTCTGATTTTTTATTCAACATGTTTTCTTCCATATTTGATTCCTTGGGATTATAAACACAAAATCATGGTGTTAATTTTTTTTTTAAAATAGAAGCATATAGGTATGTTCCATTAAGAACCTTCACTTGAATATTTATAATGAATAATCTATTTTCTTAATTATTCTATTCTTTTTTATTTATAAAATCCACTTTTTGATGTTTCTATGGGAGGTACCATATTCTTTTCATTAATGGTTTTGAACGTATCATTGATCTCACTGACCATATTTATCATCCAATTGTACCACCGTATCCTTTAAACTTGATTCAGAATCCTTTCTAAAATTTATACTCTCTTCAAGTTGTTTATTGAGATGTATAATTCATAATTTCAAATACTTCTCCATGTCCATTTATTTATCCACATTGGGTGGAAATACATCTAGTACCTCACAATATACATTCATTTTTTCTACCATCTTATTATTTTATCCATTCATGGAAACCTCCACATCCTTAGATCATTGATTTTTTAAATCCAAATATTCAATTGATACATAATTCACTCCCTTCGTAATCCCTTATTACTTGATCTCATCTTTTCATGTAATATCTTGTTATGTGTTTCAGTGGTTCTTGGTAAGATGGATTTTTTTTAAGAGGGTTGTATTGTTTTAAAATAAAAATGATATGGAAAATAAATTGTACAAAGTTTTAATGTTGTGTAAAAGGATTACACCTCAGGTAATTTATTTGGGGATATAATAAAATAAATTCAAGGTGATAGAGTTTCTAGATTATCACATTAAATATATTTTCATGATTTGTAATAACATTACATTGTGTGACTGAATTATGTATTTTTTCAGCTATAGCTCTCCTATTTGATAATAGGGTGACTATAAGTTGATTTGGAGTGATTTGTTCATCTATGATCATTTTAGAATGGTGTTGGATACCAATTAGAACTGTTATTTCTTTAAATACATTACATTCATCCATCTTCTGATGAAGCAGTGGAACTTTTAATATTTTTGGGTTTGGGGGTTGATCTTGATCATAGGTTTTTCTATAGATATCTTCTTCTATTATTTATTGGACCATATTACATCAATTGTGGTTTTCTATTGTTGATATATCATTACTAATCTTGAGGAAGGTGGTCTATAATTCAAATCACAAAGTCTTGATTATAATTATATGTATGTAATTTTAGAATTGTTATTAGATGTCTAACAATTTTATTATACATTAAGTCAATTAATTTGGTCAATTAATTAATTAATAGAATTATGAAATTGGAATTTATGGGATTTTAGAAATTGAATATTTAATTGCTGAATTAATTTTCCAATATTCCGATTGTTGGATTTAAATAATTAATTTATGAATTAATCATAATTTATTGATATTTTAGGATTATATAATTAATTATTGAATTAATTATGAGATATTGATATTGTTGAATGGGAATAATTTATAGTTGAAATAATTGTTGAGATATTATGAATATTGAATTAGTATTTTGGGATAATTAATTATTGAGTTAATTATTTGAATATTGAATTTGGGATTTGGGGATAATTAATTTTTTAAATAATTATCAAAATATTTAATTGGGATTTGAGGATAATTAATTTTTTAGTTAATTATCAGAATATTCTTTTTTGAATTGGGGATAATTAATTATTGAGTTAATTACCAGAATATTGAATATTAAATTCAATAATTAATTTTTGAATTAAATATTGGATATTAAGTTATGGATATTGAAAAATTAATTGTATAATTAATTAATGTGAATGGTGTTCTTG
Organism: Viscum album; assembly: GCA_963277665.1. Lineage (NCBI taxonomy): Eukaryota > Viridiplantae > Streptophyta > Magnoliopsida > Santalales > Viscaceae > Viscum > Viscum album. The sequence goes on along the minus strand of OY728153.1, from coordinate 562,141,356 downwards.
ATTAATTATTGATATTGAATTTATTTAGGTAAAACTATTGATTAATTGATTAATTTAGGATATTGAATTGATTGAGTGGGAAAATTAAATTGATGAATTAATTAATCATATTAAATTTACTGAGATGGAAGAATTAATAAGTGAATTAATTGGGGTTATTTAACTGATTGAGATTAAATAAATTAATTCATGAATTAATTGACATATTGAACATATTGAGTTTGAATAATTATTTTTTAAAATAAATAAGGCGTTTTTGGGATTGTGGATCTTGAATGATTAATTGATGAATTAATTAATGGAAATTTTGTGATTTTAAATTTGATTAATTAATTTTAGAATCAATTAATGGTGTTTATGTGGGAAATTATATGGTGAGTTAATTGAATAGATTGAATGTGAATAATTAATTATTAAATTCATTATTATAATTGACGTGAACAATAAATTGGTGAATAAATTTAAGGGAATTAATTTAATTAATTATTTGTGAAATTATTTAATGGATTTTATGTGAACAATTAATTCTGAAATTAATTTAATGGAAAAAATATGATTAATTAATTTTTTTGAATTAATTAATTTATTTATCTAATTATGTAATTGTTAAATTAATTAATGGTACTAGTGATATTATTTATTTTTTTAATTCGATAAATTAATTGAATTGATTATTTAATTATTGAATTATTTTGATGTTATTAATTTGATAAATAAATTGTTGAATTAAATAATGTTAGGGATGTGGTTAGTTAATTATTGTATTTAGTAAAGGAAATTGTGTGATTAGTTAATTGCTTAATTAATTAATAGAATTGATTTGATTAATTAATTGTTTAATTAATTAATTTTTATTAAGTGATATGTTAATTTTTCAATTAACGAATGGAATTACTATATTTTATTAATTATTCAATTATGTAATGGAATGATGTGAATATTCTATTATTGAATTTTATAAATTAATTGGAGATTTTATTATTGATGTTATTTTGACATATGTGAATTGTGATAATGAATGGTAACATGGGAATTTAAGTGTGAGTTAGGGAATAGGAAAATTTTCATAAAATTGCTTATGGTATGAATTCTAACATGGGCATTCATGTATGAATTGAGGAATGGGAACATGATCACTGACTTTTGTAAATTGATAAATGGTAACCTGGCCATTCATGTATTAATTAAAACATTGTAACATGGTCATTAAATTGTATGAATCAAAGAATGGTAATAATGGAACTCTATGATATTATATACTTTTGAAATAGTTTAGATTCCTACAACAACAGAAGAAGGTAATGAGGTTTGAGTGTCCATAGGAACTCGGGGGTGATGTGGTTGAATAAAGAATAATTGATAATGCGATAAATATATAATTATTAATTGTTCTTTATTCATTATACAACTTTATACACTATTATTTGACATGATAATATTTTATAAATCATCAGTGGTGGGCAAAAAGGTTATACTCACACCATACACAGCTTCCCGATCGGTACCTGAATATATTTCAAGGATACAAGATAGGATAAGGGCAATTCCCCTTTATTATATAGATGAGTTGGGATGGAACATAGATGAGGGAACTATATATGGTTTGGGGCCCTCTTTGGTTTTTTCAGTGTCTTTACTTTTTATTTTTCATTTGACACTTGAGATGTACATATCATTCCATATATATTGTGCATTTTTTATATTTTACTTCTTGTTTTGGTTATCATGTGATTGAGGTAATTATTTTGGTTATATTTATATATTTTATTTTTTTCTATTCATTTTCCACTAGTGTTTTATGATGGAAGAGTGGGTATGTTATCCTCATGACTGATATTAGACCATCCTTTCTAGTCGGTGACCATTAGCATAAAAGAAGGCACACTTGAGGTCATGTGACCGACCAAATTGGGGAATAAGTGTGTGGCACCTAGGCTGGGACAAAAAACCGGTATCAAAGCCTATTTTTCTATACATTTATTTTATATTACTATTTTGAAAAGGTATACCTGATACTAGGAAGAAATGGTTCCTGTTTATGATCTGGTTCGTTGGATTAGCTAACCCATGTATGAGGGAGAACACAAGTACCTAGGCTTGGAATTGTTTTTATTGTTATCTGGTGTTATAGATGAATATTATCTCACCTTGGGTGAAACAATAGTGGTGTGATATGATTTTTATTTCAATTTTTTTAGATTTAACTCTTGTACTGCTATGTCATGAAATTGGAATTTTCATGATTCATACCAGGAAATTTGTATTGTTGTGACAAGCGTCATTTTAGGAATTCATGGAAAATGGGTTATATGTAAGTTTTCTAACTTGACTATTTTTCCATTCATCTTAAATTGAAATAAAATTAGTTCCTCAAATGAAATTTATAGAGATTGAAAAATGATTCAGGATGAGAATAAGTGGATTTGTAATGATAAAATTGAATATAAAAATGTGTGTACCCTTGGTAACTAGGACCTAGAGGTAGGATGGTTAAGGTTAGGGATAGTGCCTCGATTTTGACTATTTGGAGGGAAAAGAAGGAAAGAATTGTTATGTTTTTTTGAAAATTCTTATTGTTAACTATGTTAATGTTGTAGAATGTGGATCCTTTATATTTTTTTGGCCCTTTATATTATGAGATTGAGTAGTGAGAATTCCTTAGTTTGTGAACTCAGTTGTAGGTTGTGTGAGATTAAATATTTTTTTGGATCTTATGGTGATATGGTGGAGGGTAGGGAATCCCATGTTATTCAAAAGATTATGGTTTTTCCATAGTGTGAGGTGACATCTATGATGGAGGAATTATGGTAGTTATCACTAATGAATTCATAACATAAATTAAATTAGTAATGATCATGTTCCCTACCTTTAAATTGTTCATGGTATGCTGAGAAATATATATCTTTACCACTAACTGTATAAATGTTTTTTAGATGGATATGGGGGCTATTATTGGTTGAGATCATGAATTAGTTCATGTAGATCTGGATAGTGGGAGGTACACAATCATGATTTTAGGGAAGAGGTTCTCAAGATGGACAGTAAGTCAATGTATATTGTGGGTTCCACACTCAGGATATTTGAACAAGTATCACTTTATGTTGTTTTATTTTCTAATGTAAAGATATAATTACATGTCTATGTTTTTGGTATTAACTTGTGATTGAGACATGGGCCATGGTGGTTATGTTTTCTGACAAAGTGATTTCAGTGAAGATCCAAATATAGGGAGCTATGTGTTAGTAGTAGGTTCATAGAGAAATTCAATTTTTTTGATGTGGTGGAATCAGAATTCCAATGAGAAACCGATAAGGTTCAATTTTGATTTCAGTAGGGAAAGGCCAAGTGGGCCTTGAAGTTGGTGGGTGTACATCCATTAGAGGTGGAATTGATGAAAATTCTAGGTTCCAATGTTGGATGGTGTTCTTATGGTTGTGGGTAACAGTGAGATGGGAAATGATTCAAGTATGTTTTGAATGTTTATATTGAGTCAAATGAGACATTTGGGGATCTTCTTATACATATGTTGGATTGTAGTGAAAAAGTGTTCCGGTAAAATCCATGTCCTAAGTTTGGGTGATGTGAAAACACGGGAATGTACTTGAGAAGATATGAGAACGATATAAGAATATAAGGGCTCAGTGGACCATTCTTTTTACCTCAAATTCTTAGATATTCATTGTAGTATAACTTATGGATGTTTTGTTATAAGATGGGGGATATTATAAGATCCCATATTTTGTAGGTACATCTTGTTATGTGTTTCACGGGTTCTTGGTGAGAACAGAATGTTTAAAAGTGGTTTGGATTGTCTAAAAAGAAAAATGGGAAGAAAAATTAATTAAATTACATATATACAACATGTAAAGGGATTATAAATCATGTTATTGTTAGAGGGTTATAATAAAATAAATTTTATGTGACTGGGTTTTTGGCCAATTCCATTAAAAACATTTACACAATGTTTAATCACATTAAAAACCATGAAAATTCCAAACCTCTTATTTTAAACATGTTGTGAGACTAAATTATGAATGGTTTTCGACTACAGATCTTCTCCTCTGACCGTAGGGAAATTCTTAGTAGATGTGGATCGATTTCAATATCTCTGATCATTGAGTATTAGTGTTGGATTACACGTAAGCTCTTATAACTTTGGTTCCCTAATCATCTCCTTCATTCAAAGAGGTGATGGAACCCTTGATAATTATGGGTTAAAGCGATGATCATGATCATAGGTTTTAGTCTATATCCCTTATATTAATGTTTATTTGTCCATCATACATCAATTGTGGTTTTCCATTAGTGATAATTCTTCATCAATCATGAGGTATGTGATCTATGATTAAAATTCAAAAGTCTTAGTTATAATTATGTATTTTTAATTTTATATTACCTATTATAATTATATAAATTGAGTTCTATATTGAAAAAATTAATTTGGTTAATTAATTAATAGATAGAATTGTAAAATTGTGAATATTGGGATTGTAGACTTTGAATAAGTAATTGATGAATTAATTAAAAGATATTGGGTTTTTTGGATAGGAATAATTAATTGGAGAATTAATTATAAGATATTTAAATTATTGGATTACATAATTAACTATTGAATTAATTACGAGATATTGATATTATAGAATTGACATAATTAATTATGTAAATAATTCTTGAGATATTGTGAATATTGAATTGGGATTTTTGGATAATTAATTTTTGAGTAAATTATAATAAAATTGAATTAGGATTTTGGGATAATTAATTGTTGAGTTAATAATTGGAATATTTAATTGGTATATGGAGATAATTAATTATTGAGATAATTATATAAATATTGATTTGGGATTTGGGGATAATTAATTATTGAGTTAATTATCCGAATATCGAGTTGTAATTTGAATAATTAATTTTTGAATTTACTATGTTATATTACGTTGTTGATATTTATTGAGTAATTGGAAAAATAATTAATGGGAATTTAGTCATGGATTAATTAGAGATATTTAATTTATTGAGTTGGAACCATTAATTAATTGATTAATTGTACATATTGCATTGATTATGTATGAAAAATTAATTATTGAATTAATTGGGAATATTAAATTAGTTGAGATGAAACAATTAATTAGTAAAATTAATTGGAGAAAATGAATTGATTGACATGGAAAAATTAACTGATTAATTTATTGATAAATTGAATTGACTGAGCTGGAACAATTAATTGATGAATTAATTAGGGTGTTATTTGTATTGTGTATCTTGAATAATTAATTAATGAATTACAAATGAGAAATTTGGTGATTGTGAATTTGAGTATTTAATTTTGGAAATAATTAATGGAGTTGATGTTAGAAATTAATTAGTGAATTAATTGAATGGATTGAATTTTATTAATTAATTGTGGAATTAATTAATATAATTTACATGGACAATTAATTGGTGAATTAATTGAAGGGACAAAATGTGATTAATTAATTTTTGAATTAATTAATGGATTCGACACGAACAATTAATAGGGAAATTAATTGAATGGATAAAAGGTGATTAGTTAATTATTGAATTAATTAATATTATTAATATGATTGATTAATCGTTGAATTAATTAATTTTACCAATTTTTTTAGCTAATTGCTGAATTAAATAAAGGAATTGACGTGATTAATTAATTGTTTAATTAATTAATTTTATACATGGGAATAATTTATTATATAATTAGATAATGTTATGGATTTGGTAAGTTAATAATGAATTAACTAATGGTATTTATGTTATTAGTTAATTGTAATATTAACTAATGGAATTTATGTGATTAATTAAATATTTAATTAATTAATTTTATTAACGTGATTAATTAATTATGGAACTAATTAAAGGAATTGATGAGTTAATTAATTCTTGAATTAAGAAAATGAATTATATGAATATGAATTTGTAGAATTTGATTAAATAACTGGTATATTAATTAATGATGCTATTATGGCATATGTGAATTGTGATAATGAATGGTAACATGGGAGATAAAGTGTGAATTAAGGAATGAGAATATTGTTATTCAATTGGGTGAGGTATGAATAGTTACATGGGCATTTAAGTATGAATTGAGGAATGAAAACATGTTCATCTAATCGTTTGGATAAAGTATGAATTAAATAAAGGTAACATGGCCATTCAATTGTGGGAATTAAATAATGGTAACAATGTAATTATGTGAAATGATATCCTTTAGGAATAGTTTACCCTCCAGCATGGGAAAAAGTAGGTATTGAGATAGTGGTGTCCATGGGATCCTAGGGGTTTTGTTGTTAAATAAATAAATCTTGACAATGTGATAACAATTTTTTTTTGAACTATGATTTATTCTTTATACAACATCATACACTGTTATTTGAATGTATATTGTTTTAGACGTCATTAGTGGTGGCCTACAATGTTTTAATCACACCCTACTCGGAATGCCTTGTCAGTACCCGAAAATATTTCATTTTTACATGATAGGATAAGGGAAAAGGCGTTGTGTAAGACAACTATGTTGGGAAGGATCATGGATATGGGAACCAGACATGGTCTGAGACCTTCATCAGAGTTTTTAGTGTCTTTAATTTTAAGTATTCATTTGACACATTGAATTTACATTAGCATGGAATTTTTATCATCCAGTTTTGATATTATATTTCATTTTTTGGTCATCATGTGATACTGTAATTCCATCATGTAATGGTTATATATTTTGTTATTGTTTATTCATGTTATATTGATCTTTTACTCTAAAAAAAGTGTGTATTGTCTCCCCATGACTGATACTAGACCCTCAACATTATTTATCAGCCTCTAGTATATGGGTAGGCATGCTTATGGTCACATGATTGATCGGTTTAGGGAACAGGTGTGTGGTACATATTCTTATATGTTACACTAGTTGATCCACAACTCCATTTAAAAATTAGATATCATCTTGTTTATTGTATTATCATTCTCTGTAATTATGACTTGTTATATCCATATCATCATTATAATCCATACTTTTATGAATCTCATGAGGTGAATTGAACTTTTATGATTGGAAATAAACTTCAAAAAAGTTATTAGAATAATATTTAATAATAAAATTAGACATTATTATCCTAACTAAATAATCCATCTTCCCATGGGTCCTCTTACCATTCATCTTCTTATAGATTTTTTTTGTTAACGTAGTCACTACTAGATTTTATTCATTTGTTTCCCATAATGACAATATTTATATTTATCCCAATATGTTTGATTTAAAACATTTTCACCCATTATTATAAAATTTTAATTCTAAAGTTTTCCACAACTCAAAGGTAGGGGCACAATGGGAGGTTCTTTTGTATACACCACAGGAAAATGGTCATTTCACATTCATTTCAATTTCATCATCTCCAAATATGTTTCTTATTCATGTAGGAATCTCAAATAATTTACTAAATTAACAACTTTCCATTAGTATCTATGAACATAAGGAACTTATTTTTCTAACCATTAATGTTATTTCCTTCGAAAAAATGGAGGAATCAAAATTGATTCAATGTGCGCAGCACATCTGAAAAATTCAAAATGAATAAACATCAAGTTTGAACCTTTTAGATATAATGCCACTTTATGGAACCAAAAAAACTAAAATAACCTTAATTTGGAGGTGTTATTGGGTGAATATGGGTGTACACTGATTTAAATATATTATTCTATTAGTACCCTGGGATATATAGATCTTGATACTTTGATTGAGGGAATGTATTCTTTATCTGAATTTCTCATAGAGAATCCATCCAGAAAATAAATATGAATACATAATTTAGACATAAATCCTACCAAAGTATATTACATGGCACATATCAAATGTATAATACAATAAGTATACACATGGTGATGTCTTGATGTACCAGAATCAACTATACTCACTTCCATTGGATTTGTGTTTTTAGGTCACAGTCACCTTGTGCCAAGGTGATCTACCCTTATAGGGTTATGAAAAGATAGACTATTTTTACAAGGTACACAAAATCTTATTTTACTAAATTAAATACTTTTATGAATGATAATCCAGTTGATATAAATTAGGGTCTCTTAAATAACTTATAGAAAATAAGGTTTCTTCCAGATCAACATTAGTTACAAAGGCACCTTGCATCATCGCCTCCTAATAGGTGCTATGTAAACTCTAATTTATTATTCTTCACTTATTCAGTTTCATATAAGATAAAATAAGTTATTATAGGGTGGATTCGATGTGTTTGATAATAATTTAATAATACAAACATCCATTTTTAGATAAAGATAATTACATACTATAAATTTCCTGGTTTTCTACTTTTTCAAAAGCAAGATATAGTACTGTAGCTCTTGTACTCTCCAAGTATTCTTCCATTAGTAGAACCATATATAAATATGGAAGTCTACTATGTGTATAATCTATTATTATTCTTCTCATAATTATATATATCAATATTTTCAAAAAATTTATTATTCCATAACCATTAAAATAAATCTTTATAAATCCTCATATGTATCCTATATTTGGTTCAATGATTGGGATTGATAATTTTACTTCTAATCATTCATTATAATTCCAACTTAAAAATTTATATTAAAAAGTTTATAATATACCAATTAAACCAACTCAAGCACCATAAATCCATTACATATCTTATTAATTATAAATTCAAACTGAATGTTCCAGATATTCTAGAAACAACCTATTAACGGTGAAACTTATTCACTATAGTGTTATCTCATAATTCCTCAACCCGATCATGATCTGAAATCATTAATCATGAAATTATTTTAATTCAATAAGTATATCCACCAAATCTTCACAACATCTTATATTTAACTCCAAAAAAATTATAGTGGATCCCCCGAAACTTCTATCTCTTTAAACCTATTACGATGTGATCTATTGATTTATGGTGTCAATACCTATTTCATGATATTAAAAAAACCAATTGATTAAAATTAATTCACATTATTCATTCTTAATTATTTAAACATCAGGACAAATTCCATTTAATAATTATGATACCCTTATATCATGAAATGATACAGTTCCATATATTCTCGATCTCTAATTTTTTTTAGTATTAACAACTTCAACAATGTGTGAATCTTGAAACAGGAAGAACCAATTAAATCCACCTTACCCAATTCATGATATGGATTATAAGACATGTCATGATATATTTTTTCAAATTTAAAAAAATTATGAAACCATAATCATCATAGTGAATAACGTGTATATCATATAAGAAAAAACATATTTATTGGACTTTTCCATTTTCTGAAAATGTTAATCGTGTAATGATCCTTATGCTCATACCCTGGTAAAATGATACATATGAAAAAAACATTACAAATCATTCTGATTTTTTCCAATTTTTACATTTTAAACTTCTTATATGGATACTCTTAAGTATACATGAAGTTCATGAATTGTTACCTTTCTATGAAATCTACACACTCTATGATTATACCATGTAGTGTGATGAACATTTCCATAAAAACAATATATTAATATTTTTAATATGGATTCATATAATATCCTTCTTCTTCTATAACCATATAACTCTAGAATAATCAAGTTTTACACATCATAAATTTCCCTGATACAAGATTCAATAATCATTATGGCCATCATTCCAAATCCTTGATGTATGAAGCTATCAAAGTAATTCTTCTATAGGAACCATAATATAACCATTGTAGTTACCCCAATACATTATCATAATTTATTTTCATTAATACCAACCAAAAAAATCTTGTTTTGACCTTCCATAAACCTCAAACATCATTTATTTTTAATAAACAAACAAATTACCACTTGGTTGTAAGAATCCCCCATTTTATATTTTGTTATAAATTATTTCATAAATCCATGTATCTTTATCTTTTAAACCAATATACAAAAACAATATTAATTAAAGTAATTAAAAATCCAAATTTCACTAAAATTAAAATCATTCAACATTACTAGATACTTCATTTTTATTACTTCACCTCGTTTGGATTCTAATGAATTTCCGACAAGTTATCCCCGCACTATATCATGTAATATTTTTACAACCCATTTCATATTGGTCACTTAAAACCACGTTAAAATATTTATTCCTCTTAATATCAAGCATAGTTCCACTAGTTGAAATCCAAATGTCAGGGATTTTACGACCATATTAATGTCGTATTAGAAAAACTTTTATATTTTGAAAACCTCTATATCAGTCTGATCTCATGATTTTTGGATCCATTTATCATCATCACCCTTATAGTTTATCTCTTATAAACATGTTGATCAAAACTTCTATTTTTATTAATAGGTTTGACTCCTTATTTTTAACAATAACCTTTAAAAATATTATATCTAAATAATAAATTCTAGATTTTTATCTTTATTGTTTGCAGGACACATCTTCTCTCTATCTGTATTTTACACAATGTTTTTTGATGAAAGAAATTGGTACTTGATATTTATTATTGAAAAATTCGATAAACATGTAGAGTAAGATTTTTATTGTAAAAATTAAGAGTTTATGTCAATAATTTAAATGATGTAAAATAGCCTTTTTTTAATTCCACAAAAAATGAAGAATAATTTTTTTAATTCATTGTGCAATTCATCGTGTGATATCAAGGACAAATATGCTAGAAAATTAATGAATAATTATTAATGTACCTAGTGGGAGAGTCATACTATAGATTGAACTAGTTAATACAACATGTTCATTATGACAACATGAAAGTAATTGATATCCCTAAACATTTATGTATTCAGATAACATGTAACACCCCAAGCTTTTACGGTACGCTTCTCTTTGAATAATGTGATAGTGTGTGTTGTACACAACACCGAGTTCTAACACACCATAACCAATCAAACTAGCCGTTATGAATATTAATACCTACTTTATGAAATTATATATATTTTATATTTCAAAATGGAATTCATTTTTGGATTCTTAATATCGAATTTAGCCTAAGGTGAAATTTTGGTACTTTTCGGATAACTTTAACATTTTGATGAATAGTGAAAATTACTAAATTTTAATTAAAAACAACTTTTTTAATCAAAATAATTAATATTGATAAATTATGAATTTGAGTGGTTTTAATGTATATTTATAATATATTTTTTCTATTTAATTCAATGTTTGTTATTATACATAATTTTACAATTAAACCGGACATAAACAAGTGTCAACCTTTTGATAGTTATTATCTCTTAAAAACACGCTTTTCATTTTAACAACGAGAATTAATTTTAAATTAACTTCTTCCACTTCTGTGTTTTCAATTTGGAAAAATTTATTCCATATTTGGAATCATGTTGTTCAAATTGTGTGAATAGGTAACTTTTATTTTTAGACATTTTAAATAATTACTGCGGCAAATATTTTATTTACCATGGTTAAAGGTAAATCCGGTAAATAAGGGTTAAACAAAATAATATTATAATAATACTAAATTACCCTAAAACATGTCCTAACCTTATTGGTAGATACATTTCCGACCATGGTCATCTTTGGGTCAATTTTGGGACCACATAGAGCCACTTGTAGGTGATAGAGACACTTTACTTTAATTAAGTTAAAATGAATACAAAAATGACACAGGCATATATCTTTTAGAAAAACAATTTTTACATAGGGGTATATATGTTGGTTTTTAGATTATAAATATTAATCAGAATGATAAAAATATTTCCTACATAATTATATTTTATTTATAATTTTTATACATTAAATAAGTTAATTTATTTTTGAGACAATGATGATGTGGTAATTACTATAATAGTGAAAAATTAAAATAATTGATATTATAAATACCAAAATAAATATAATATGAAACTTTTGATGAATTAAACTGATTTTCTAGGATAATATTATATATTAATATTTATTTAATTGGATTTTTTCGAAGTAATCAATCTGTTATGAGTTTCACAAAAATCAACTATTGAATACTGTCAAAATTGATATAAAAGAGTTTTTAAAAAAAATATTATAAACATAATTGGTATTAAATTCATAAAAATATAAGGCTTGGCCAAGATACTTATATCATGATAGGTGTCTCATTAATGGACCACTTGGGGGTCGCTTGGATGTATATGGTATGTTTATTAAACATATAATATAAAAATACAAAGAGACATTTTAAATGTGAAACTAATTAACTAAGAGTTAATACTTAAGTATAAGGATAATATAAGTACCCAAACCTGTCTAAATTCTATTGGTTGAATGTTTTTTGACCTATACTCACCTTAACTTTTGAATAATCAACTATCTAGCCATTACAAACCGAATATGAATTTATTATAAATTAATATTTATAGCTTTTCCAAAGGTGCCCCTCACCCCTCTTATAAAAGGGCACCCCCCCTTCTCTTTTCTTCACACCTTCAAAGCCTTTTGGTTCGGCCAAACTCTTCCCAAATACTCTCCCAACATCCCTCACTACAACCTAGATGCCTTAGTTTGATCAGAAAGCCAACCTAAAGAGCCCTTTTGATCAAATCAAAAGGAAGAACCTGAAGAAGAGGTAATGTTTTCACCACCCCTTTTCAAGTTCCTTTCTTCTTCCTCTTCTTCTTTATTTGTTATTACCATTCTAAAATAATATCTCCAGTATCTTATATATACTTTGATGTTATTATAAATATGGTACAAACATATTCAGTATTCTATCCACCCTTTAAATAACATGTCACCAAACGTGCGTACGTACAGCTTACCGTCTCCACATCGTGGTGTAATTGTTATTCAATATATTATTATTTGGATGGGTATAATAATGATGTGTAACTTATGTAAGTAATAAATATAACATGTTAATTATTCTGTATTTGTGATATAACATCCATTTATATATTATTTTAATATCAAAATAATGATATTGTCGCTTGTGCATACGTACGGACTACCGTCTCCACGAACGCGATGAGATTCATTCTCCATCGTATCCATTCAAGTATAATTATCATTTAATGATTTAAAAAGTATTTTTAAGGACTTGATATTATTCTGGATATGAATAATATACAACCTATCCATTACAAACATTTCTTACATAACAAAACATATAAAAGAAAACGAGTAATTTAACAACCGAAACAACGATAATACTAAGATATTATTAACAAAGAAATGATAAAAGATCATATATGATATCATATGAATGCATATGATTCTTGTATAATTTAATAAAAATTATTTCAATATTATACAGGAGTTTAACATTCCCCAACCATGAAAAAGTACATGTTAAGGGTTATTTCAGAATATCTTAATTATCCGAGGTTGTTTATACGTAATAATCTACTAGGATCTCTTTATCATCCACATCCATGTTTCTTAGAAATGTATTTCAAAAAATTATTACTATTTAAAAGAATATGGTTCAAAGTCATTTATACCCTTATTTGAATTTTTATAAGAGTTTTATAAAGGAATATTTCGGTCTTTTTCCAAACAAGGTGCTTTTAAACTTTTTGACAGAATTAATGTAAGAATGTTATTTTAACTTATACGGAGGGTGCGGTTATTTTACACCGTTATAAAACCTTCAAAGCTTCCATGACAAGCTTATAAGAATAATTTCACAGAAAATGTTTTATTTTATAAATTACTCTTAAATGATTTCAAAAATAGAAAGAGATATTTCTCTAAAAAGTGTTTTGATTTCATATATGTCAACATCCTTTGATGGATTTTATGCTTATTTGAAGTTGATTTATCATGATACAAAACTTCTATATTGTATTGAATGTTTTGTGATATGTTTGACTATAGATGTGCTATTTTGATACCATTCATGGTTTATGGTGAAATTATTGACATTTCGTATGCTAGTTTTAATACGAATGTTTATGTTATGTTTAAAACTTTTTATATGGGAATGCATTGGACTTAATATGTGATGGGTGGAGCCTTCTTTACCTCCTCGATGCATCGGTAGGTCTCATGAGACAAACTAGTGTCTTGGTACAAGGCCTTGACAAAATCTTATTTGTAGTCTTGGCACGAGGCCTTGTCTCTGTGGTTATGATAGTCTGACATTATGTATTCCATCATTATGAAAGTGGTTATTGATTTTGCATGTGATTATTCGATTAGTAGAATATCCATGTGAATATGTAAATGGAATTATTTCATTTTATTTATTCCATACTATGTTGAAAGTTCAAGTTTCAAAAGCTTTTGTTTTAGTTATACATTGCCTTAAATGTTTATTCTTATTTATGAATGTGTCCTCTATATTGTTATCCTTACTGGGAATTTAAGCTCACCCCTTTTATATGTTATATTTTTCCCAGGAAGTGAAGAAGTAAATTATGAATTACCTACATGGTTATTATGAGGTGTTAATAGTGTGGACTATGGAGACAATATGTTTTTGTAGTAGTTTTTCACTTTATGATGTAATGTAAAACTTTATGAATATATCTAGTGTTTTCCAAGGCTACTAAACCAATAGGTCTTTTGAGACTTGATCTTTCTTTTGATCATGCCAATGATATGTAATAATGCACCGACTATGGGTAACTAGGGTCAGGGTGTTACAGTTGGTATCAGAGGAAGTTTAGTATAAACCTTGGAAGCAAGATTTAGATAAACTCTGATTATAGCATGTATACCTAAGATGAACATTGAGGATTAGTATAGAAGAACTTCCTAGAATTTTGGTATTGTTGAGATTTTTTGAGTTTTCTGAGAATTACATCCCTGTCTGGATACGAGCAAGTAGAGGTAGCTCTAGATCAGTTGTACATAGGGGTAAAACCCGAAAACACCGCTTTGAGCTAGACTCAAATGGGAACTGGTGCACGACAACAGGCCTTGCTGCACTCTTGGTTACGACACTCCAGGGGGATATTCTTAGGATAACTCTCATTTTCATTACAAATCATTATGAAGGGTTTATGAGTATATATTCCTCAACGAAAACATTCTTCTGATTATGGATTATATCCATAAATAGTTCAATTTATGTTAAGTGTCTTATAAGTATGGGATTATGTATTTTGATTCATAAACTGATCTAGTTTATGCCATTGTTTAGAAATGGCGCCTAGTGGAAGAAATGGAAACCGAATCAATGAACGCTCTCCATGTGGGGATTTACCTCCTACTCAAGATAAATATAGTGGTGCTGGTGATGCAACTAGTGCCGATCAGCTAATCACTATACTGGGACAACTCACTCAGGTTATGAATAATAACCTTACCCGTATGGAGCACCCTGATCCGGAACGTGGAGGATCAATGTTAGATCGATTAATGAGGCAACAGCCACCAACGTTCAATGAGAGTAAAAATCCTTTAGTAGCTGAGAAATGAATATTTTCCCTAGAGAAAATATTTCAGGGTTTGGGGAGTAGTGAAAGGGAAAAATTTATCATGGGAGTTTACCAACTCACTGGAGATGCTGATCAATGGTGGTCATTGATTCAAAACACGAAGGAAGATGATGAAGTATCAAATATGGAATTGAGAGAATTCAAAGATCTGTTTTTAGAAAAATACTTTCCTCGCGACCATCGAGCAGATATGGAAAGGCAATTTCGGATTCTGAGACAAAACGAGGGTGAGAATGTCACAAAGTATGAGGATAACTTTACAAGGTTAGCAAGGTATGCTGGAGATTATATACGTAACCCAATAAGTAAGATTGATCTTTTTTTGATGGGTTAAAACCATTTCTCCATCGAGCATTAGTCTCACAATCCTTCTCGTCGTACGAAGACATTGTCTCATGTGCTATCAAGACCGAAAAGGAATTCTCTAAGTCTTATGACCTTAAAGAGAAGAAAAAGAAGAAGAGACCTGCTGATCAATCTGGGAACCGAAATAAGGGGATGAAGGGAAAGGTTGAATATCCATCCTATGGTAAATGTGGGAAGAAAAACCCCGGTAAATTCTTGAAGGGAATGGGAGTCTGTTACAAGTGTGGTGAAAAAGGCCACCATGCTCGTGATTTCAAAGGGAAGAAGGAAGCTACCAATGTTCAGTGCTAAAATTGCAGGGAGATGGGACATTATTCAAATGAATGTCCTATGCATTAGGAGAACT
The DNA here is from genome assembly GCA_963277665.1 of Viscum album. Lineage (NCBI taxonomy): Eukaryota > Viridiplantae > Streptophyta > Magnoliopsida > Santalales > Viscaceae > Viscum > Viscum album. Next base: position 562,125,274 of record OY728153.1, on the reverse strand, counting down.
TACCTCAGAAAAGGCCAAGGGATCAAGGCCAAGCTTATGTTATCACTACTGCTGAGGTAGAAGATCTGAAAGACGTGGTGGCAGGTAATTTAATGGTTTCATCAAGTTTAAAAAAGGTATTATTTGATTCTGGATCATCGCATTGTTTCATATCTTCCCAGTTTGCTAAGAAAATTAGATATTTCCAATTTGATTTAACAAGGGAGTTTTCAGTTAAAAATCCTAAGGGAAGTATCATTGCAACAATATTTTGTGAATCAGTCCCCATTAGAGCACATAAATGTTCTTTATCTGCTGATCTCATTGTCATACCTATGATTGAGTTTGATATAATCCTCGGTATGGACTGGCTTTCAGACTATGATGCGAAGATTTATTGTAATAATAAAGAGGTTATTATTCTTGATGATAATGATAAGGAACACCTTATCTTTAGAGAAGAATCGTCACCACCTAATTCTTATTTAGATCCACCCCCAGTAGCTCAACTAAATTCAATTATTGGGGAGGAAGAGAATGAAATGACTGTGGGTGAGGAAAGGAATGTTCAAATAGAGGATGTACCTGTTGTGAAAGAATTTGTAGATTTATTTCCGTAATATTTACCTGAACATCCTCTAGAATGAGAAGTTGAGTTTTCCATTTATTTAATTCCTGGATCAAGGCCTATATCAAAGACCCCTTATAGAATGGCCACTGTAGAATTAGTTGAACTAAAGAATCAACTAGAGGAATTGAGTAATAAGGGATTTATTCTCCCTAGTGTTTCTCCATGGGGAGCCCCTGTTCTTTTTGTTAAAAAGAAAGATGGATCCATGAGGTTATGTATCGACTACAGGGAGATCAATGCTATAAAAATAAAGAACAAGTATCCCCTACCTCGAATTGATGATTTATTTGTCCAACTACATGGAGCTCAATACTTTTCAAAGATTGAACTTCAATCTGGATACCATCAGTTGTGTGTGAAGAAGGAACACATCCCGAAGACAACATTTCGAACCAGGTACAGGCATTATGAGTTTACTGTAATGCCTTTTGGATTGACTAATGCACCCTCTGTATTCATGGATCTGATGAATAGAGTTTTCAAGGAGTATCTCGATGAATTTGTTGTGGTATTTATTGATGATATCTTGGTATACTACAAAAGCTACGAAGATCATGAAAATCACTTGTGCATTATCCTGCAGACTCTGAGAAGACATGAATTATATGGGAAGTTTAGAAAGTGTGAATTATGGCTTCATGAGATTTCTTTTCTTGGCCATATTGTCTCTAAATATGGAATCTCTGTTGATCCTTCTAAGACTAAGGCGATCCAAGAATGGCCAGCACCTACGAGTATAACTTTGGTACATAGTTTTACTGGTTTAGCAGGTTATTATCAATGATTCATCCAGAATATTTCCTGATTGGTTAACCCATTAACGAAGCTCACACATAAACGGGTTAAATTTGTTTGGACAAAAGAGTGTGAAGAATGTTTCGATGAAATGAAGAGAAGATTAGTTAATGCTCCTATATTGACTCTACCATCGGAGAATGATGGGTTCGTTATTTATAGTGATGCATCGAGGAAAGGACTTTGTTGTGTCCTTATGCAGAATGATAGGGTTATTGCCTATGCATCACGACTGTTGAAAATTGATGAACATAACTATCCTACTCATGATCTCGAGTTAGCAGCTTTGATCTTTACTTTGATGATATGGAGGAACTACCTCTATGGTGAAAAATGTGATATTTATACTGATCACAAGAGTTTGAAGTATATTTTATCACAAAAGAACTCAACATGAGGCAGAGGAGATGGCTTGAATTACTGAAGGATTATGATTTCACGATACACTACCACCCGGGGAAAGCAAACAAGGTGGAAGATGCTTTGAGCAGAAAAGACCATGGAGTTTTGAACATGATGAGAATTGAAAGGGATCCAATTTTGATGGATCTAGTGAAGATGGACATGGGAATAAACAGGGAAGGTGAAACATCAATGCTTTTTCAAATGGTTGCCAAACCATCTTTACTAGAAAGGATTATGAGTTCTCAGACCGATGATGAAGAATTTCAAAAGAAGATTAATGCTTTTAATGATGGTAGATTGAGAGACTTTGTGTATGAAGATGGAATTTTGAAATTCGGGAAGAGACTTTGTGTTCCGGATATACCTGATCTAAAAAGGGAATTGCTTGATGATGCTCATAGTTCCAATTTCTCTATACATCCTGGAGCACCAAAATGTATAGAGATTTGAAAGAACATTTTTGGTGGGACAAAATGAAGAAAGAGATTGATGATTTTTTGTCAAGATGTATGGTTTGTCAACAAGTGAAAGCTAGAAGGCAACAGCGTGGAGGAGTCGTGCAACCTATTCCCATACCGGAGTGTAAATGAAACAATATTACGATGGACTTTCTCATGGGGCTACCAAAGACTCCTAGAAGGAACGATGCAATATGGGTTATTTTTGATCGTCTTACCATGTCAGCACATTTTCTTTCTATAAGAGAAGATCTAACATTGGAACTTCTAGCAAGACTATATATTAATGATGTTGTGAGACTTCATGGAGTACCCCTATCGATTGTTTCTGATCGTGATACCCGTTTACTTCAAGATTCTGGAAAAGTCTTCAGAAATCCCTGGATACTGAACTTCATTTGAGCACTGCTTACCACCCTCAGACAGATGGACAATCAGAACAGACTATTCAAACCTTAGAGGACATGTTGAGATCCTTCTCACTTGACTTTGAAGGTATGTGTGATCAATATTTACCTCTGGAAGAATTTTCCTATAACAATAGCTTCCATTCGAGTATTCAGATGGCACCATATGAAGCGTTATATGGAAAGAGATGTCTTACACCAACCTGTTGGCCTGACATTGGTGAAATAAAACTTGTAGGCCCAGAACAGGTGGAGGAAACGATGTAAAAGGTGAAGGTAATCCAAAATCACATCAAAGCAGCTCAAAGTAGGCAGAAGAGCTATGCCGATAATCGAAGGAATGATTTGGAATTTCAAGTCGGTGATCATGTTTTCCTGAAGTTATATCCATGTAAGGGTGTCATACGTTTTGGTAAGAAAGGTAAATTGAGTCCCATGTACATCGGACCTTTCGAAATTCTAGAACGAATTGGGGCTACAGCTTACCGATTGGCAATACCGCTAACTCTCTCCAAAGTTCACGATGTGTTCCACGTATCTCTATTGAGGAAATACATGCCTGACCCAATGCATATACTCACCTATAAGGAATTAGAACTGGACCCCGATTTGTCTTATTGCGAAGAGCCCGTCAAGATTCTTGATAAAATAGAACAAGTACTGAGAAACCGGACGACACGTCTGGTAAATGTTTTGTGGAGAAACCATAAGATGGAAGAGGCAACGTGGGAACCCAAGGAACTTATGATGAAGAACCACCCGAGTCTTTTCATGCGATAAGTATTCTAGAAATTTTGAGGACGAAATTATTTGAAGGAGGGGATAATGTAACACCCCAAGATTCTACAGTACGCTTCTCTTTGAATAATGTGATAGCGTGTGTTGTACGCAACACCGAGTTCTTACACACCATAACCAATCAAACTAGCTGTTATGAATAGTAATACCTAATTTTTGAAATTATATATATTTTATATTTCAAAATGGACTTCATTTTTGGATTCAGAATATCGAATTTAGCCTAAGGTGAAATTTTGGTACTTTTCGGATAACTTTAATATTTTGATGAATAGTGAAAATTACTAAATTTTAATTAAAAACAACATTTTTAATAAAAATAATTAATATTGATAAATTATGAATTTGAGTGGTTTTAAATTATATTTAGTATATATTTTTACCATTTAATTCAATTTTTGTCATTGGACATAATTTTACAATTAAACCGGACATAAACAAGTGTCAATTTTTTGATAGTTATTATCTCTTAAAAACACACTTTTTATTTTAACAACGGAAAATTAATTTTAAATTAATTTCTGCCACTTCTGTGTTTTGAATTTGGAAAAATGGATTCCATATTTGGAATCATGATGTTCAAAAATGTGTAAATAGGTAACTTTTATTTTGAGACATTTTAAATAATTACTGCGGTAAATATTTTATTTACCATGGATAAAGGTAAATCCGGTAAAAAAGGTTAAAAAAATAATATTATGATAATACTAAATTACCCTAAAACGTGTTCTAACCTTATTGGTAGATACATGTCCGACCATGGGCATCTTTGGGTCAATTTTGAGACCTCATGGTGCCACTTGTAGGTGATAAGGACACTTTATTTTAATTAAGTTAAAATGAATACAAAAATGACACAAACATATATCTTTTAGAAAAACAATTTTTACATAGGGTTATATATGTTGGTTTTTAGATTATAAATATTCATCAGAAAGATAAAAAGATTTACTACATAATTATATTTTATTTATAATTTTTAGACATTAAATAATTTAATTTAGTTATGACACAATGATGATGTAGTAATTACTACAATAGTGAAACATTAAAATAATTGATATTATAAATACCCAAATAAATATAATATTAAACTTTTAATGAATTAAACTAGATTTATAGGATAATATTATATATTTGGATTGATTTAATTGACTTTTTTCGAAGTAATCAATCTGTTATGAGTTTCACCAAAATCAACTATTGAATAGTGTCAAAATTGGCATAAAAGAGTTTTAAAAAACAACATTATATTATTAATGGATATTAAATTCCTAAAAATCTAAGGCTCGTCCAAGAGACTTATATCATGATAGTGGTCTCATAAATGGACCACTTGGGGGTATTTTGGATGTATATGGTATGTTTATTAACCATATAATATAAAAATACAAAAAGACATTGTAAAAGTGAAACTAATTAACTAAGAGTTAATACTTAAGGATAAGGTTAATATAAGAACCCAAACATGTCTAAATTCTGTTGGTTGAATATTTTTCGACATATACCCACCTTAACCTTTGAATAATCAACTTTGGATCCAATAGAAGCCGAATATAAATTTATTATAAATTAAGATTTCTAGCTTTTCAAAAGGTGCCACTCACCCCTCTTATAAACGGGAACTCCTCCTTCTCTTTTCTTCACACCATCAAATCCTTTTGGTTCGGACAAACTCTTACCAAATACTCTCCCAACATCTCTCACTACAACCTAGAGGCATTAGTTTGATCCGAAAGTCAACCTAGGGAGCCCTTTTGATCAAATCAAAAGGAAGAACCCGAAGAAGAGGTAATGTTTTCACCACCCCTTTTCAAGTTCCTTTCTTCATCCACTTCTTTTTTCTTTGTTATTACCATTCTAAAATAATAACTCCAGTATATTATATATACTGTGATGTTATTATAAATATGGTACAACCATATTCATTATTCTATCCACCCTTTGAATAACATGTCACCATACGTACGGCTTACCGTCTCCACGTCGTGGTGTAATTGTTATTCAATATATTATTATTTGGATTGGTATAATAATGATGTGTAACTCATGTAATAAATAAATAAAACATGTTAATGATTCTTTATATATGATATACCATCCATTTATATATTATTTTAATATCAAAAGAATGATATTGTCGCTCGTGCGTACGTACGAACTATTGTCTCCACGAACGCGATGAGATTCATTCTCCATCGTATCCATTCAAATATAATTATCATTTTCTGATTTAAAAATGATGTTTAAGGACTTTATATTATTCTGGATATGAATTATATACAACCTATCCATTACAAACATGGCTTATGTAACAAAACATATAAAAGAAAACGAGTAAGTTAACACCCAAAACAACGATAATACTAAGATATTATTAACAAAGAAATGATAAAAGATCATATATGATATCATATGAATGCATATGATTCTTGTATAATTTAATAACAATTATTTCACTATTATACAGGAGGTTAACCTACCCCAACCAAGGAAAAGTACAAGGTAAGGGTTATTTCACAATCACTTCATTATCCGAGGTTGTTTATACGTAATAATCTACTGGGATCTCTTTATCATCCACATACATGTTTCTTAGAAATGTATTTCAAAAGATTATTACTATTTAAAATAATATGGGTTAAAGTCATTTATACCCTTGTTTTACTTTTTATAAGAGTTTTATAAAGGAATCTTTCCGTCATTTTCCAAACAAGGTGCTTTTAACCTTTTCGACAGAAGTAAGGTAAGAATGTTTTTTAACTTATACGGAGGGTGTGGTTATTTTACGCCATTATAAAACCTCCAAATCTTCCCATAAAAGATTATAAGAATATTTTCAAAGAAAATGTTTTATTTTATAAATGACTCTTAAATGATTTCAAAAATAGAAAGAGATATTTCTCTAAAAAGTGTTTTGATTTCATCTATGTCAACATCCTTTGATGGATTTTACACTTATTTGAAGTTGATTTATCGTGATACAAAACTTCTATATTGTATTGAATGTTTTGTGATATGTTTGACTGTGGATGGGCTATTTTTATATCGTTCATGGTTTATGGTGAAATAATTGACATTTCGTATGTTAGTTTTAAGACAAATGTTTATGTTATCTTTAAACCTTTTCATATGGGAATGCATTGGACTTAATATGTGACGGGTGGAGCCCTCTATAGATCCTCGATGCATCGGTAGGTCTCATGAGACAAACTAGTGTCTTGGCACGAGGCCTTGAAAAAATATTATTTGTAGTCTTGGCACGAGGCCTTGGATATGTGGTTATGATAGTCTGGCATTATGCATTCCATCATTATGAAAGTGGTTATTGATTTTCCATGTGATTATTCGATTAGTAGAATATCAATGTGAATAAGTAAATGGCATTATTTCATTTTACTTTTTCCATACTATGTTTAATGTTTATGTTTGAAAGGATTTTGTTTTAGTTATACATTTCCTTAAATGTTTATTCTTATTTATGAATGTTTCAGCTATATTGTTATCCTTACTGGTCATTTGAACTCACCCCTTTTCTATGTATTATTTTTCCCAGGAAGTGAAGAAGTAAATTATGAATGACCTACAGGAATATTATGAGTGGTTAATAGTGTGGACAATGGAGACAATATGTTGTTGTATTAGTTTTTCACTTTATGATGTAATGTAAAACTTTATGAATATATCTAGTGTTTTCCAAGGATACTAAACCAATCGGTCTTTCGAGATGTGATCTTTCTTGTGACCAAGGCAATGTTATGTAATAATGAACCGAATCTGGATAATTGGGGTCGGGGCGTTACATAAAATCCTTTTAGATAAGGCCAAACAACCATCATGTGATAATCACCAACTCATCCTGAATGAATTCATTTATCACCACTAAATTTTTAGACAATCTTTATCATGTGGGAAACACATTTTTGTTATGAAAATATAATTCTATAAGATCTTAATTTGTTGATAACTTTTTATTTGTACATGAACTAATAAATATGGATTCCTTACATTATTTTCTAATACTTATTTTAGGTTATATAATACCTCTTTAGTTTTATGATACCATATGAGATAATCCATGACCCTCCCTTGCTGTAACCACTCATGGGTTAATAGTGAAGGAGAGATTAAACCCTTGAGGCTTACCTCAAATAACCCCTATATTATTACTATCCCTGAGGGTATAAGACCTGAAAATGGACAGAAATTCAATCTATATCCTAGAAACACATAAAAAATCCTTCAATAAATGGAACATAAAAAAATAAACCATGATACATAATAATTACCCAAATTAATGAATTTGGCATAAAAAGTCAAATCCCAAGGATTAAATAAAATGAAAATAATTGTTAATAAGAAAAAATCATCACTTAATCTCCGAGTATGTACTTTCCAACATGATCACAAATCATTCAAGGGGAACCTAAATGATAATATATATATAGGGGTGACTATAACATTTATACTCATTATAATAATACTCAACACCCCTCAAATCATCACTTAATCTCCGAGTATGTACTTTCAAACATGATCACAAATCATTCAAGGGGAACCTATATGATAATATATATATATAGGGGTGACTATAACATTTATACTCATTATAATAATACTCAACACCCCTCATGAATATTTGGAAGAGGAACACTAATTCTCTAGTGTGTATTCAACAAAAATAACCCAGCACCTATCAGGTAAACTGCTACTAAGCCTCAATATAGAAAACTAACCAAATATCATAACAAGTATAATATAATAATACTGAGAGCATAAAAATGGGTTCTATATAACCATGTCCACATAGGAATTCCACTAATATCCCCCAATGTCAAATATTTAATGTTGTTATTGCTTTCACAACCATACTATAACACAACATACCAATCCATTCATAATTAATATTGGTTATAACACAAAACTACCTATAACAACATACCATAGGGGAAAAATCATGATAACATCAATCTAAACATAGGATAACCACATCTATTATACCATATTCACATCTCCATAAATCACAATCTCATCAAATATACATCATAGTAGGGTATCATGTACATGAAGTACATCCAACATTTTCCCACACCAGAACCCCAACAAGTATCACCACTACATACACATAACCAGTCCATTGTACCAGAAATAAAATGGGGAAAAGGGAATAAGATGTAATTATCCACATATTCCCCTAGTTACATCGATATTGGGGAAAACACTAAGACACTAATTTTTTTGGCATCGATATTTTTATTCTCCTCAGGTGTTGTGTATAATGAAACTGTATGTAATGAAATCATATATATATATATACACATAAGAGCATCTTAAATGGGTCAAATCAATAGAAAACCATCATAATAAAAAACCATCACAATAATACCATCTTCCTATACCTCAATCACATCCATCTATGACCCCAATCACACAATCTTGAAAAAATAAATGCAAAAAACATTCAACAGTTCCCATATGACGATTCCATTATATCATTTATTGATTTTCCATTTACCAAATAATTTATATTAATTATGCAGTTCAATTAATTATTTAATGAATAATTATTATCATCCATTACCCATATTTATTAAAAATTGTACACTCATATACCTTTTCGAATATTGAAATCATATTCCCTATAAAATGAGAATCTATAAATGACAATAAATAAAGTAAACAAACATGAAACAATCAACGAAATCATCAATAGACAGATTCTAACACCAACCCATTCCACATAAACAGCAATAATTTTATCCCACCTAAACTACCACTCTCCATTATAGGAATGGTGGTAATGTAATCATATCCCCAGTATACGATCCACGCCAACAACCCAACCAATTATAGACCCACTGTCCCACACAATCCAATACCTATAATGATTCATTATGAAATATAACAAAAAAATGAATCATAGAAAACCTTCTATAACCATAGAAATATATCAATAATAACAATATTTAAAACAACACATGTCATTTTATTTTTGGTATCAAGAACATATATATTTAATGGAGTGCTTTAATATCAATTCATTTCTTCCACATAATCAATTTATTCCAATATTTATGTTATAATCCTTTTATAGAGGGTGTTCACGTCATAAAATCATAGGAAAATTATAAAAAAAATTATAACAAAAACATATAGTAATAGATGAAACATGTGTCAATGTCAAGAAAAATATTAATGAAACAAGTAAACACATGAAACACCCCCCATTCCACTCATTTTTCTTACTCTATCTCTTTATCCTAATTAATAAAATAAATTACATTAACCTAAATAAAAAATAGCATAATAATTACAAATTGAACATAAAAATAAATATATATCATTAATCCCATACCTCAACTGATTCTTAGATGACCACTGGATAAGAAAACTCTAAGAAGAGAGGATATCAAGACCCATATCATATAGGGGAACCTTAAAAACCTATAACATAATAATGAACATAAAATTCATGAAATAAATAAACCAAAAACATATTAAAACCATTACCATGACATTATTTAGATGAATTATATAGAGTAAAATAAAATGATATGAGGATGAACTCAATCATGATGGAATTATTCTCAATCATCTGAAGTAATTGACCAAAAGATGTAAAATGGTGCACAAGAGTGTCCAAATACCCTTCTATGATAACTAATAGATTGAAAGGCTTCAAAAAAAGGGAAAAAACAATTGAACTTATAATATATATTTTTTGGAAAAAATAGAACCTCATAGTGTGATAATCCATAGTTACAATGCAACTGGGTCAAATGAAATTATTATAAAAAATCAAGCAATTAATCTTATCAAATCCACATAATTCAAATGATAGTAAAAATATAAAAATAAGTAATATCAATATCAATCCCACTATGACACATAGAACCATGTTTTTATGAGACTCTAGGAAAATAATCAACCCTTGGGTCATATTCGTCATGACCCAAAAAACATTGTCTTACTATAAATCGCATTCTTAGAAAAAAATTACCACCACTAAAAACAAAATGTTCTTAAAATGAGAACCTCACACTATGAATGTGAAATTATAAAATAAATTTTTTTAATATAGATGAGAACTATGTATGAGTCATTCCATATTCATATGAGTCATTAATTTTCTAAATTATACATTATAACAACTCATGATATGATACACACCACAACAGATTAACCAAGAACTGTAGAAACACACATCTAATGTTTCCAATCCTTCACCCAAAGAGTCATTAAACCATATTATGGACTTATAAATCCTGGCTAAAATATCATCCCCGTCTTCTAACTCCTGGAACTCATAATGGAATGATCTATAATGGTATGTTCCATTAAATTATTTACCTCTTAGATAATTCTAATCCTAGAGAATCAATTCCAAGATCAATAAAGAAAAAACACAAACACTACCGACCATGAACACACTAAGTTATATCTCTGAAAAAAATTACAACACCAAAAAATAATGAATCAACACCAATATAAAGAACTCTAAAAAACATATACATTAATTATCTCTTACAATTCAATGAAAAAGTAAACATCTCCTCCGAAAAAATCATATCTCAAAATAACTCAAGATACTAAGCTTGTATATGTTAATCATAATACCAATTAATATACTCTTGGTCTCTATGAATCCATAGAGACAATGCAATAATAATAACACACCCATTAAATAACTTCTCACAACAATCTTTTATCACAACTGAACAATCCATGAATGTTTCAAAACCCTTCACATCCAACTCTCCCCAATCAATCACAATGAAATCATCATGATTATATCATCTTAGATGTCACACATGAACATGTTATAAACCCAATATAATTGTGAACATATATCTAATTGATATTACATTGTTCTGACATTTTACAACACCTCAAAATGTCAAATTAACTATAAATTGTGGTAACACCATTGACCAAACATCTATATCCAATATGTAGGGGAAACCCTAAATAACACACTATCTCATATATCAAAATCTAGAAGAACATTTATCCAATCATCATTTGACTTATGATGATCCAACACCATCTTAAGTCACATCCAATGCATCTTAATCTTCTCTATCATGCTATATAAAGAATATGTTCCAAAAAATGGTGACTCCCCAACCATTGTCCAACACAACATATATTTAAATGGAAATATTTAAAACAACTCATATGGAGACATAATTACGAATGAGTGATAACTATTGTTATAATAACAAATATATAATTTAATTTTCCTCGAATGAGATCCATAAAAATATAAACACAAGATCAAAACATATACTATAGTTTTGGGATGGTCCTCTCTATTGGACAGTTTGTTTAGGGATGGAAATAATTTATGATGAATAACTCTAAGTAAAAATATTTCTACAATATTCTCTAAAATCTTATGTTTAAAATAGGATCCTATATATAAATGATCTTCCTATGTACCCCATGATGATTAACTACTTAATCCACATAATATATCACAAAAAACTCCACAAAACCACAATTTTATTGGATTGGAAGTTGTAAATTCATTAAACAATCCAAATTCACCAAAATAGCATCACATCCTCCTGGTTCTCATGGTAGGGTGATGATGATATCCATTGGGATGTACCACCATATCAACAAGAAGAAATCCAATGGATGAAACAAACCTTCATGAATGTCATTTTCCATCACCACTTAATGTCTTCCAAGGAATAATGATTTAAACTCTACTACTATTCTATTTATATCCACCAAAAGAATATGGACACAGAAAGATTGTTTGATATTGGATATGTCATGATGTACATATACTGTTAAACTATGTAACTATAAGAGTGCATCCTCCAACATCAATAATGGGATAAACAACCTCACTTGAAAAAAACATCTAATGTCATGTCTCCCCATTCCATCTCTTTAAAGTATCAATATATTGAAAATTACCCCATGTTACCTATAGCTCCTAGTCTCCCCACTGAAACTCCTCTACCAAATTCATCAAGGATGATTGGTCTGCCATTTAAAACATACAATATATACAAGAATCACCCTATTCTTCAAGATGCATCACCAAAAACTCATCCACCCCCATAATAATTCCCAGAGTTCTAGAAAAACTTTCCCAATTAATTCCTTCATATTTCTTTAGAAACTACATTACCCTTCCATGGAGTGTAGGAGACCACAATGTTATAATCATGGATAAACCCCACCCACCTCTACATTCATGGATTTATATTCCATTGATAGAAAACATACTTCATTATATTGTGATCATTAAAGAAACATAATAGGTCACCAATGAAGTAATGACTCCATAAATTAATAAAAATAACCACTACCTCTAGCTCAAGATCATGGGTGGAAATGTTAAAATCATGCAGAGGTAACTTCCTAAACCCACTAGATATAATTTCTCACTATTATCTTAAAAAACCTTGTTTGAGACTGTAAGCATCAAAGTACATGTAAACATCAATCCCTCTTAAATAATATAATGAATTGGAGCTTTACTCAATCTCTCATTATGGTAGTTGAACACTACCTAAAAATGATCCGTCCATAAGAAATCCATATCCTTATTTTTCAATTTCATTAATAGGGATTTTACCCGAGATAAGTCATACATGAACCTGTGATAAAATATTGTGAGACCACAGAAGCTATATAACAATGAAAAATGATTAGGAGATTCCTAATATGCAACTAAATTGAACATATATGGATACATTGACACTCTTTCATGAGACAAAAAATTCCCAATTAATTCCAGTTCCTTCATCTAAAAGATACATAACCATGAATGTGAAGTTCCCATATCGAGATATGAAATTTAGATTTGAGATGTCTCCCTCCTTTACCCTCATATTGTGATATCCAAACCACAAATAAATTGTTATCTACTAATAGTATCTCTTCAACTGGTAAAAAACATCAATCCTTAGAAGGAAATAATAGGTTTTTATTTTCATTAGATTTAACCACTTTATGTCTGAAGAAAACTACAGACAACCAGCATACATCTTGGATAACAACAAAAAATAACCCCATGAAGACATGATCGTCCCAATAAATCCCTTATTCATATTATCATCAACCTAAATCCTCATCACCCACTTCTCATAAGGTTCCATCTAATAAAGAATATTTGAAATCATATAAGCATGGGAATGGAACTATATCCCAAACATGATATCAGGATAAGGGGTAAATTCAAATCCTTGTTATGAAAATTATTCATAAACTCCTAAAATTACATTGGAAACTCCACCACATACACCTCCCATGAATACGGTGATAAGGAATCTAGTTTCTATTGTATTTAATCTTATCATATAAAGCCCATAAAATAATCTATCTCACTAATGATTAAAATATGCTATCCCGAATCACCATAAAATAAATACGTCCTCCTAAATTAATTATTAATGACACACATGAAGTAAAAATAGTTCATGATAAAAATAACTTGCTTTGAATATATTTTACACATAAAAATAAATGTACTACTAATGAAGCCGCATTATCATCTTAGAATCTTGATAAACAACAAGTGGATTTGTTGGACATAAAACTAGTATTATAAACACTTGGATAATTTGAATCCTCTCTATCATGAGTACCAATGAAAAGACTATGGAATATGAAACAAATGGGTGTGATATTCATGAATAAAAAAAGTATAAGATGGGCTAGAATAAAAATTTATTGTAAATAAAACAATAATTGGACCCTATAGAGTTATCATATCAAATAACATTAATATTTTCATACTATACCCTACTGCCTCACTACTAATGACCACCACCATTACCATGCATAACCCTATGTCCCAAAGGATAGAAATAATCATATGTATGAACTCTATATATTCCATATCATCTCATAAGAGTATAATTATTATTCCTCTTCTTGGATTCAACATTTTAGAAAAAATCTATAGTTGAGGCTGATGAGGGATTTAACCACCCATACAATGTCAGTCTCTATGCATATTCAGGCACTAATATTACTGATGGCCATAACCTCTATAGGTAAAGAACAATAGTACCAATATTTTTGTGAGTGTATTGAAATTTATAAAACATTGACATTATGAATAATAATACAACTATTTATGACTTCTAACTGATACAAAAATCAATCACACTAATATCTATAATCAACAAACAAAATTGTTTCCACTTTGGGAACCATGGTGGATCCCCTCTTGAGATTGACCTGATTGAGTATGAATCGATAAAATGAACTGAACCTTATTCCACTCCACCATGTATGTAGGAAATGTAAATTGGGTGCCTACAAATCTAATAACAGAATGAAATACCACTTCAATGAACTAATCTCTAGAAACCTCATCTAATAAAATGATAGAGATTGGTTTACGTGATCCTCAAATAGGATCCTGAGATCCCACAAGCTCAAGATTACCTAATTAAGATATTAAAACTCAATCAAAATTTCCACCCTCATCATCAATAATATAAAATCAGTGTCAAAATTACATTTTAAATCATCCCAAATAACTTCTACCACATTTTTTCCCTGAAACAAATGATAAATCACAGTTATGCCACTCCCCAAACCTAATAAAATTTTAATGAAACCCATTATCTGTAGCTGAATTAGATTAATTTATGGTGATCTTGATCTCTTATAATTAGTTTTCTCTTCCTAGATCATGGATAAACCACTGATACTTTTATAAACTATCAAAAAAAATCCTTTTCATTGTCTTCTCCCAATAATCATACTTATAAATTGGATTAATCTTATAATATTAAACCTAATCATCCTATTAAACATAACTATCCTAAACCAAGAACAGATGACGATTTATAAGAATATCTATAAATATACAAGGACATCTTAATCCTAGCATAAAACAATTTTAATCAATTTAATTTAATTCATAATATTTAATTTATAAAAATAGCCCCTCCCCCACTCAAACAGCAGAGAAAGTAGGAATGATGAATGTATAATTCTGAAATCTATACCTTTTTTTTATACTAATTCCCATTAACACTTGGTAAAGCAATTTTCCTTTATTTGGATCATGGGTTATTTAAATTCCCAAAACATATTTGGGAACATTGGATTACGTTATACAGCAAGACCAATTGGTCCCATTTCCACACCAACCCAGAAAATGATCGCCTATTCCAAACTCTAATCAATACCATAATTTTAATTCATATGGTATGAGGCAACTATTTGATGAACCCCTATCATTGGTAACCCCTCTTGGATATGATGTAAAGTTGAGAGTTACCACTAAGGCTTGAATTTTAAAGTTATCAGGATTTCCAGTAGCACCAATCTTCTAATACATGAATGTTAGAGTCACTACCCTCGTATATCATTAGAACACATAATAAAAACACTTATCAATATGATAATATAAAATAAATAAATATCGACAATAATAAAAAGAATTAATGAATATAAAATATTAATAAAAATATCCATGATAAAATACCACCAAAATACCTTGTAAATGACTATATAACAATAGCTAATACTAAATATAGTATTTTACATCTTGATCATTGAAATCACCCTAGAAACCTGAAACAGAACTTTATACATATAAGGGTTAGAATAATATATATATGAAATAGGATAATACTCAAGAAGTCTAATGTTAATGTTGATGAAATTTACTAATGATCAAGTGAATATACACGTGAGATTAACCATCACATATGTGTTAAGATTATGTGAAGTTTAATTCAATTGATTGAAGTTTTTATTTCAGAAGGAGTGGTTTTGGGAGGATGTTTTTTTTTAAATTATTCATTTTATATTTTCAAGTGCCTGGAGATGATGTTTTGAAATTTTAGCTTGTATTTTTGGATGATAGAGCATATTCCGTTTGTCATTGAGAGGTAGATTATTCACTATTGGTGGTGGATACATTTATGATTGTTAAAGGAGATAAAATGTGAGAACATGGGTAAAGATGGGATACCACAGATCTCATTTTTAAGTGCAGCCAGATTACTATTTAGGACCTTATTTAAATTATAGGTTGGGTTGAAATTTTCTATTTCTTTATTATGATTTCTTGTTTTATTAATCAATGTGGATCGTTAGTCAAAAAGAATAAAAATTTTCATTATGGTGGAATGAAATGTTGTAGTGTTTATAACCTAAATATTAGTCTTTCAGTCTAAACCACGTTAAACCAAAGCATTATTTCATACTTTTAGTTTCATTTAATTTATTACTGTACTCTTTATTTTATAGTGAAAAATATAGAATCATCTATGAATTTGTGTAGTGATTAGGGTGACTTTATTTTTTTCCAAATCCATAACACTAAAATTATGTGGGTTTCATTCTCAAATAATTTTCCAACAATGTGATACTGGATTTACTATTTCAAGTATTTATAAGGACAGTGGGTGAATTATTATCATGTTGTATCAATTTGATATTATAGGGTTGGTTATCAAGAGGAGGTTTAGTTCACATTCTAATTTTGGTAACATTCACTTTTTCATGTTTTTTTAAATTTAGTAGGATCATTTTTTTGGAATTACAGAACCAGAAGCGGGTATGGTTAATATAGTTAAATTCACTAGAACATGATCTAGATTCTGTAAAATGAATATAGAGATATAAATCATTCATAAATACCATAATATTAATTTTAAGGGTGTAAAACTAAATGAAAATGATGGAGGTGAGTGGGAAAACCTATATTTGAATGAACATAGTGTGATATGAATGTAATTAGTCAAGAATACGAATTTAATCATTTATGAGAACAATACCACCATTGAGATGATATAATCTCATGCATATATGTATAATAAACCAATAAAAAAGAATAAATTATTCTTTATGTATAGGTTATTTATAAATAGTTTATCATAAGATATATCCTCATTAAATATTTTGAATGATTTATATATAATATAGATCCATATGGATTATTTAAAGGTCACATTCACCATTGATGTTTGATATATTTTATTGTTTTGATTTTTATTGGAATCATGGGACGTTGTGGTGATGGTTGTTCATATTTTAAGTGTAATAGATTAATTGGTATTAAATTATACTCAAAATCTTATACTAAATGCAGATATCTAAAGAACACAGAATTTGAATTGATTCAGTGTTGTATTCAACATGAAAATAATAGTATTCTCATTACATCATAAGAATAAGAAACATTAAGAAGCAATCAAATGACATTTGAAGAATTAAATCTTCTTGAACTAGTATTTTTTTGTTTTTATTGTCCAAATACAGGTCCGATCAATAAATATTTCCATGAAAAAAAGACAAAATCTTGAAGGAATATAACTCAAGAACTATGTTCTATATTAAAGAGTTTTATAAAAGAACATTTGAATTTTCCTACTCAAATGAAATCTTTTATCAAAAATTGTGACGAATCATTCCACTCCATAGGATAATGACAATGTATTTCAAACATTTTTGCTAGAAAGTTTTGTAAAGTGATTCTTTTGGATGATATTGTTCATGAAATTGTGGGGTATGATGGGGTGAAATATTAGTTTAAAATTTAATTTTTACATGTAATTAAATATGTGAAAAATGTATTAGGTCTTTAGAAGAACATAATTTTTTTAGTCAATAGAGTAGGTTTCAGAAGTAGTATTGAAAAACTAGTATAGAAAAATTATCTAGGATCTCTTATCAAAGATATGCATTTAAATTTGGGCCTTTATACATTACTAAAAGGGTAGTGGTGGTTAAACTTACTGAAATTTATCTTTCATAAGTTCAGAACATTGGATTAATTTGTTTGGGAACCCAAGTGTGAAAGGTATGACTATTATAATATAAAGATTCATAATAAAGTTGAATCTTTTAGAATTTAGAAGATATGGGTGTTAAATAATCAGTAAGAAGAGATAAATTTCTTTCAATATACCTAAAATGAGACCATAATTATAGAATATATAGTAAGTATATGTAAATGTTTTTAAACTTACCAATGTATTTTCTCATGGAAAAGAAAATTACAATTTTACCATTATTTATGTTACAACAGAAAATTATGGGTATACATACTATTACATAAAAGTGAACTGTTTGGAATATTTTTTCAATGGAAGTGTATGGTTGAAATATAAAATGGAATCATGTTGAAATTTATATCATTAAAAAATTGGGGTGTGTTCACTAGAACGAGTTTCTAGAATTACTATATCTGTGAAATATTCTTGTATGAGAAGACAGTTTGTGGATCCCTTGAGAAAAACATTTGTAGCAAGGAGAGTTAATTAAACATTTATTGTGAAAATAATATCTCTGTTTCTATATTTCGATATTGCTATTTAGTTTTGGGTGGATGTATTAGGATCAAAAATATAATTAATCAAAATAATTTCATTTAAACCACATGGAAAAAAATTATCAGAAATAATGTTGTTTGGAAAAATTATGATTGTTCCCCACATCTAAACATTAATAAGTTTATCCTTTATTAATATTAATGAAAAATAATGTGATAATCATAAATACAAACAATAGGCATATTTCTACATATGAAAAAGATATGAATATTTTGGTTTTTAGATTTTGAATGATGAGTAGAGGATAGTTTTTAAAATCAAAATTCTAAAATTCAATGATAATATCTTTTGATAATATTAGAACATGAGCGGAAAATATTTTGAGGATAATGAATAAATTTCAATTAATGTTGATATGGATATGGGTTCCAGAATATTATTTATTCTAAAAAATTTTGGATTTGCTTTCAAATTTCTATAACTTGATTGAGTGAAACTAATATGTAAAAGTCTAGGAACTAACGAATCTCAATAAAGTGTTCTGAATATGACAATATATAGGATAAATTTTAATAAAATTGTAAATTTAAGGTTAATTTGTGAAGATATTAAAGGTTCATTTGAAAATCATAGAGGTATGAACTTGAACACAGTTTCTCATTACTAACAGACATGATAGAACTGGAATTTCTACATGAAGTGGATAATCTAGGTGTTTTCAGAAATTGGGAGATGAAAATGTTAAAGGTATTGAATTTGTTACATGTGAATAACACATGGGAGCTATCATAATTGCAACAAGGGAAGAAGGAACTATAGAATAATTTGGTATTCATGTTGAATGAATAATATGATGGTGGTAAGAGTTATATGGAGAGTATAGTTGTGGATAGTTTTCAAAATAAAAAAGGGATGAACTTTGTAGAAATGTTATATCTAGTAGTTAAGAATAAATCATTCTGAAAAAATTTTAATTGTCCCTTGATTTGAAAATTTATACAATTAGTAAATGGATTTGAATAATTCTATTCTTCATTGGGATTTTGTGGATGAAATTTACATGAAAAAAATTGGTTTCATGGATAAATGGAATCATGGATTCATATGTAATCAAAAAAATTTTATTAATGTTTTGGAATATATAGTGACCCAAATCTTGACATACATAGAAATTACAATACTTTTGCGGAATACTTAATACTTGAAAAAAACCAACACTCATGGACCATAACAGCTTAGGGTCTTTGGAAACTCGGAACATAATATTCTAATCATGGTGTAAGATCTTCAATAAATCCAATTAAGATATTACCCTTTTTTTTCTTACCTAAAACCATTATTTATATCCTGGGGAAAAGAAATCATATAAAGGGTGAGCTCAAATGATCAGTAAGGGTAAGCAAGGAGAAAATAAAACAAAGCACATACATTTGAACTTAAAAACATGAACCTAATGTTTAAACATCAAAATCATGAGCAATGACATATTAAATCGCATTAAACAAGGCCTAGATAATAATGGGACATTAATCATGATAAAATATCATGGGAATAAAACATGTAATTGTGTAAAACCCTTATGCACATGGGATGATTTCCACAGTAGCTAAGGCATTGCTTCAAAGACCATCTTAGTGGATAAAGTCCATTACTGAACCGAGTTCACTCCTCCTTCTAGTCCTGTATCACTGAACCAGATTAACTTGCCATTCCATCCATGTCTATCTCATGATATGTAAATCTTTACCCAATGAATTTGAGGGAGATATAGGTCCCACCCATCTCACAATGAAATCATTCTTACTTGTGCCACAAAATAAACATAAATCATTCATCATAACCCAAAGAATAAAATGGGTTTTCACAAACATCATCCCATCATAACATTATCCATGTAAAATAAATGGATATCATTTCATCATAAGAAAAATCAATCCATGAACATAATAGATACATTGTACTTAAAACATAAATATATTAAATAATGACATCTTAGATGGAAAATAGTTTTGATAAAACACTTGAAATGATTTCTTGAGGAAAATGTCCTTTCTTCTTCAAATTCATTATCTTTTCTCAAAAATACATGTACTTTTAAAATAAAGTTATTTTGTTGAAAATAATCATGAAATATTATAGAGTAATCTTCATTATGAAAAGGTGTTATGAAACTGAAAAAATCTGTTCATGTCGTATAAGTTAAAAAAACATTCTTCTCGTACTTTTGTCGGAAAAGTCAAAAATTACCTCGAATGGAAAACAAAATAAAGATTTCTTACATACCATGTAGTAAAAGTTAAAAAATGTTTAAAAAATAATTTAAACATACATGAAACCAATTTTATAAAATAGGGTCATGTATGACAAATATAACCCCAGTAAATACATACGAATAAATAATCTCAGATAAAAATGAGATTGGAAAAGTTATCCCTTACCTTATGTTGGATATGCTTTGTACGTATCCAGACCTCCTGTATAATGATTTAAATAATTTCATTGACTAGTTACAGAAACATATTCATTGTTATGATATCATATATGGTTCACTTATTACATTATATTACCCATTCTTTTGTAAATTCAATGTTAAATTAGTGTTTTGGGTAAAAGCGTTTCATTTATCGTACGTGTTAGGACTTGTTGTTCTTCATATTATTACTTATATCCTTATTTACTTAATTCCCGAATATAAAAAATGATTTATATATAATATATATTCATCATATACATATATATGAATTATCGATAAATGGAATGAAATACACCGTTCATGGAGATGGTAGGCCACACGTACGCATGAATGCTGTTTTGGTTTCCCTATTGAATTGAATGGAATTAAGTAGATTACATACACATATATATACCTAAATATAGTATAATTATAATATTACATATTTCATGATTATTTATTTTATATATTTTATAATCATACTTGAATGATTAATCATGGAAAAAGAATCTCATCGCGTTCATGGAGACGGTAGTCCGTACGTACGCACGAGTGATGATATAATTCCTTTGATATTAAAATCGTATATAATTTAATGGTATATCATATATAAAGAATCATAATAATGTTATATTTATTATTTATATCATTTATAATCATTATTATACCCATCCAAATGATGAAATGTTTTAATAACAAACTACACCACGACGTGGATACGGTAAGACGTACGTACACACGTGTGGAAACTTATTCATTCATAGGATGGATAAAATAACTAATATAGTTGTAACATTTTTATAATAACATCATAGTATATAAAGTATACTGATGCCTTTATTTTAGAAAGGAAACAACAATGAAGGAGGAAGTGGAAGAAGAAAGAAACTTGAAATAAGTTATGGGACATTTACCTCTTCATCGGGTTCTTCCTTTTGATTTGATCAAAAGGGATCCATAGGATGAATTTATGACTAATGGAAGGCCACTAGGATAAAGGTAGTATAGTTGATAGTTTATTTTGGAATATTTTGGGTGATCGAAATGGCTTAGAAGTAGTTAATTAGAGTGAATGGGGAGTGCCCTTTTATAAGAGGGGAGAGGGGAACCTTAGGAAATACATAAACTATTATTTTATAATAAAGTCATATTCAGTTTATAATGGATCCAATGTGACTTATTTAGGAGATAAAGTGGGGATGGGTCTAAATCCTATCAACTAATAGGTTTTATACAAGTTTAGGTTACCATTTTAACATTATCATTTAGATTAAACTCTGTGTTAAATAATTTAACTTTTACCGTGTCTTCTTATTTTCTTAAACAATATGGTTAATAAACATAATATAAACTGCCAATTGAACCCCAAGTGGTTCATTATTAATATAGATAACCTTATCTAAGTAATATTTCCGAACCTTATATTTTTAGGAATAGAATAACAATTAATAAGATAATATTTGTTTTAAAAACAATTTTATGTCAATTTTGACACGATTTGATAATTGATTTTTGTGAAAATCATAACAGAACTATTAGTTAGAACAAAGTTACTTAAATCAATAATAACATGTCATATTAACATAGAAAATTTGTTTAATTCATTAAATGTCTCAGGTAACATTTATTTGGGTATTTTAACATCATTTATGTTATTATTTCATTAATAAGGAAATTACTGCATCATCATTGTGTTGTTAATAAATTAAATTATATTATTTGTAAAAATTATAAATAAAACATCATTATGTAGGAAATATTTTTTTCTTTCTAATGATTATTTATAGTATAATTTATCTTATGTATAACCCTATATTAAATTTTTTTAGTTATTAAACTTTGATATTAACTCCTTTAACTCTTCTTTGAATTAAATAATAATAAATGTCCTAATCTAATACAAGTGGACCTAGAGGGTCATATTTAATTTCTAAGGTTGTTTTTGGTCGAATTAAACTTATCCAATAGAATTAGAACATGTGTTAGGGTAAAAATAATATCATTTTTATCTTTATTTACCCTATTTACTTTTAACCGTGGTAAAAATAGTAAAAAGTTACTATTCACCAAAAATTATTTTTATCTCAATGAACCAAATTTTACATACTTATATCAACCATGTCTCTCAGATTTTCGAATTCCTATTCACAGAAGCGGTAAAATTATGTTTTATGTAATGTTGTAAAATCTCTTAGGTGGTGGGTAAAAGACGGTAAAAATTTCAATAAAATTTTTATATATCTGAAATTATCATAAAATGACTCCTATGAATTACATTGAACATATATATGTATTATGTACCTATTTTGATCTAAAATAAATTTTTAATAAAATAAATAATTATTTAAATAAAAATATGGTTTTTAAATAATAACTCAGTGTTGTCATTATTCATAAAAATTTGATAGTTTTCAGAAAAATACAAAAAATTATGCCTGAGTGATATTTGATATTCCAAATTAAAAAATGATGTCTATTTTAAAAAATTCAAACATAAATGTGGCAGATATTAATTTAAAATTTATCCGGTTGTTAAAAAATGTGTTTTAAAAGTTAAAACATTGCAAAAGATTGAAATGACATTACCTATGAATTCAATGTAAAATTAATTCTAATGACATAAATTATATAAAATGGTAAAAATATATTCTATTTATATTTTAAAACCACTCTATTTTATAATTTAACCATATAAATTGTTACGATGAAAAAAGTTGTTCTTAATTAACATATAGCGTGTTTTTACTATTCATTAAAATTTGAAAGATTTCAGAATAATATGAAAATTTTATCCAAAGTAAATTTTTATATCCTTATTCCAATGAAGAATTTTATTTTGTCAAATTGAACCAATAAACATGTAAAAAACTATATTTAAAGTGGGTGCGCCATCAAAAGGTGGTGAAACTACATTTTATGAAAAATACTTATTTTACTGGAAACAATTATTTTGTTCTCAGACCATGTTCTAGAAAATGTGTAAGATTAATAACAATGTTATAAAATTCAAAATGTAGTTGATACTAATCATAAAGACAAGTTTATAATAATAATATAACCATATATGATTGTTCAGTAAAACCCGGTATTGCGTACAACACAGGGAATCAAGAAAGGCCGCGATTGCGTCTAACTCAAGCCAAGTTAGGGATGCGTGTAGTGCAAGACTACTTTTTTGTTTATTATAACAGAATCCAACAATATTTAATTTATAAATTGAATATATATATATATACACTCAATGTTATGTAGAATAACCTCTATCAAATGAACTTGAAATTGTGTGTAACACGATCCAACAATAGTGTTGGGTATACTGTAAGCTAATATGGTGTTGCATATAGCACAACATAATATTGGTGTAGCGTACAAAAAAATATATTAACGGAATTAAAAAGAATATATCTTATAAAATTTCAGGGTGTTACAGAACAAGTATAATGGTTTTAGAATATAAATTATTATTCATTGATGTATGGGAGTGGTATCACACAAAGGAAGTACAATCATGTAACATATTAGAATGGGTTCATTGGAAATGAATTCACTATAATACTCTTATACATTGATGATATTTATTTGGTGGGTATGAATGTTCAATTGATTGATAAGATGAAAAAGTTTTTTATTATGAAAAGTTTGAGATGATAGATCTTAATGAATAAAGTAAAATCATTCCCATTAAGATTGAGCATTATTTTATAATTGGGTTCTTTGTTTTCTGACCTATAGATTGTATTTGGATGATTTTTGAGAGGTTCAAAATGAATAGATGTAATCTGGTTTCACCTCCTCTCAGTAGTCACAAAATTATTACCGAATACCTTGCACAATGAATTGAAGAATAAATGAAGAACATGAAAATAGTACCATATGATTTAGAATCTTTAATCTTGATGTATACTGTAGTGTGAAATTATCCAAATAGTTCTCCTCTAGTGGGTGGGTTCAGTCGACTAAAAGAAAAACAAAAGGAATGGACATTGGGAAACTTTAATGTTGATTATTTGGTATCTCTAGGTAATGGAAGGTACAACTCAATTTTTTAGTTATAGTGATTCATTACTCATGTTTATAGATTTAGAATTTTTATGAGATTCTAATTCTCAAAAAAGAATAACTAAATATGTTTTTAATTTTAACAGAAACATGAATAGTTTTATTTATAGGTTACAACTAATTTTTTAACATTTTATAAAAGAAGAGAAGTGTGTAGCTATGAATGGATATAACAAGGGGATGGTGTGGTTGAGGATTTTACATTAAGAACTCGGGTGATGTAGTGACCCAAATTTTAAACAGTGGAAATTATCATCTTATAATTACGTTATATAATAACATGAAAGAAAATCACAATGAACTAATAATTACAACGTGACCTTTAAACATATCATTATCACTTCTGTGATTTAAATATAAAAAACCTGACATACATGATTATGTTATGGGTGATTTTTGGGGTCTAATGGAAAAATATTTTTTATGGGTGACTATTAACCTACCCTTATAAATAGTAACCTACCCTTATTGGTATTAATAGGACCCATATGAATAGTAAATCGACCAAAGGAATATTATCCTCACCCATGAATGTATAAATAAATTTTGGGCATCTTATAAGTGATAATATTACCATATTAAATGTATTGGTATTTATATAAGTCATAAATATATAATTAGAATTAATTATTTAATTTAAAATAAAATTTGAATTCCTAAAAACTTTTCACAAATAATAAATTTTATGTCTTCAAGTTTTAATATATTTTTATGAGACCTTATTTAATTTTTTAATGCATTATAAAACCGGTTATAGTTTTAATATTTGTATTTTTCATAAAAAATAATATTTTAATTACAAATTAAACTAAATTTATTTATAAAGTTCGTTAAAAAAATGGATTTCATTTTTGGATTCTACACATTGAAAAATGGTTGGAGGTTAATTTTTTGTATTTTTCTAAAACACGTGAATTTTTTGTTAATAGTAATATATTATAATTTATGATAAATGTTAAATTTCTTAAATTATAAATCATTCTTAAAACATGGATGATGTGAATAGACTTTATTCCAATATCACATGCACATATTACTATTTTGGGTCCCAATAATCATTACTATTACTTTTGATATGGAAATATAATAAACTAAAGATTCAAATATTAAGAAAACCCTACCCCCTCCACTCTAAAAACCACCCACACACCCCTCTTTTATTCACTCCTCTTAGGCCTTGTTTGTTTCCTCAATTATGATAAAATATCTCTCGAATCTCCTCCCCCACGTCCAGATTCCCTTGGTATCCTCAAAAAGTCAACTCATTTCTTCTTAAGAGGCTCTCAAAGAAGATTAATTCAATTGGTGAATTCCCCTTTTCAATTATTTTACTTCCTTTTCAAGTCCTTTGTTTTTGTTTCTAACCATACCTCTCGACATCCAAATGTTATGACAACTCCAGTAACAAACATGTACTATAGAGTTTCTATGATAATAGAATATTTTATTACTGTCTCTAATTTAACCTTCTTTTATATTAGTAGTAAAAATTCTATAAAAAATGTGTAAATTTACCATATTCAAAGACATTGAAAAGGGAGAAACTATATAATTTTTTTTAGTAAATGTGAGTTCTAGATGGAGTAAGTATCATTCTTGGGTCATGTAATCACTAGAAAAGAGATATCCATTTACCCTTCTAAGACAATGGCAATTGAAGAGTGGCCTCGTCTAATATCTGTAATGGAGATTCGTAGCATTCATGGTCTAGATGGGTATTATCGACGATTTTTGGAGAAATTGTCATGATTTTAATGAATATGTTGGTCTTGGTGGTGAGGTATTTATGGTTCTTGTTGGAATGTGTACTGCTAAGATAGTGGAAACTACCCATATCCCAGAAAAGGTTGTTAGAATTGTTGTTATGGTCAAGCAGCTAGACATTGTTGTGGGTATCTAGGTGGCCCATTATTCCTTTGTGAACCTATCCACTCCACTACTAAAAATAAACATTCTTTTTCTACTTTGACTGCATAGCTGGTATCTCTAGATAATTTTTATACTATTTATATTTTCATGTCTTCTCGTAATGATGATTTTTTTGATTTTAATTAATGTAATTATCATATTTAAATTGGGGTTCCTATAATCTATCCATTCAGTCTTGGTATGGGTGTGGAACTACTTATAGTAAACAATACTAAAATTTAATTACAATAGAAGGATGGGGTAGTGGTACAACAGGTAATTAGAGTTACTCTATCTTCATTATCATGCCTTTAATGTGTAATACAAGGAAGGTTATTTCCCCACCAAATGTATTTCATTCTATGGTGGTTCCCTATCACATTTTCATACAATAAAATTGTGATAAATATCATGAATAATGGCTTGGATGACATTCAATGTATTGTTCATTAATATTCCATCAATAGTAGTTTCTACCATAATACAGGCAGTAGGTTGGTCTCCATGGTAGAATATTTTAATTTTTAGCCACACATCTAGTTAGTTTTATGGCCAGTTATGGGATAACACCTTGAATCTATCCCATGACTCATAGGATAATTTTATTTCCTAATTTAAAATTTATTGAATGTAATTCTGAAGCATCCATGTCTTTATTAGTGGGATGAATTTTCCTAGGATATTTTTGGCTTGTTCATCCCAAGTCATGATCGACTAAGGAGCTTGATTTTTTAACCATTCATTGGATCAGTATCCCAATGATAATGGGGATACATAAATTCTTATAGAGTTTGATGATGCTCCCTAGTTTTATAAGGTATCTAAAGCCTATAGAAAATTTGAAATGTTCTCATGAGGGTCTTCACTTTGAAGCCCTCTGAATTGACCAAAGTCATGGATCACATGAATGAGTCGATGTTTCATTTCAAATGTGTGTTCTTGAATTATTGGGAATGAAATTCCAGTTACTAAAACACTAATTAATGTTTTTCCATAGGACATTATTATGTGATCTTGTAGTGCTGGTCTCTCATGATCATTTTTTAGTTTCTCATATTTCATTTTTTTGTGTGTGGTGGTAGAAGATCATTAAAATAATCCATTCTAAATCAGTGACAAAAAAATATTGATAGATTGATCTCAATATCAAAATAAATTTGTTCTTGTATGTATAGGATTATTGAGTGAGTCTAGGGTCCTTGGAACATGCACTAGATAAGAAGAAGAAGAAGAGATAGAGAGATATCATGATAGGATTAATGTGTGACTAATGAAAAAAATGTTAAATGGAAAAGGGAAAGGGAAAATGAATAATGAGGGATGGGTGAGGTAAATAGAGGTTAGATCGAGTGGCTAATTTTCCTAAGATATTGAAATTATTGGATTACATAATTAAATATTGAATTAATTAGGAGGTATTGATATTCTTGAATTGACATAATTAATTATAGAATTAATTATTGAGATATTGTGAATATTGAATTAGGATTTTGGGATAATTAATTTTTGAGTAAATTATGATAATATTGAATTGGGATTTTGGGATAATTAATTGTTGAGATAATTATTGGAATATTTAATTAGTATATGGGGATAATTAATTATTTAGATAATTATATAAATATTGATTTGGGATTTGGGGATAATTAATTATTGAGTAAATTATCTGAATATTGAATTGTAATTTGAATAATTAATTTTTGAATTTACTATGTGATTTTAAGTTGTTGATATTTATTGATTAATTGGAAATTTAATTAATGGGAATTTCGTGATGGATTAATTAGATATATTTAATTGATTGAGTAGGAACCATTAATTCATTGATTAACTGACCATATTGCATTGATTAGGTTGGAAAAATTAATTATTGAATTAATTGGGAATATTAAAATGGTTGTGATGGAACAATTAATTAGTGAATTAATTGGGGAAATTGAATTGATTGACATGAAAAAATTAACTGATTAAATTATTGATAAATTGAATTGACTAAGATGGAAAATTTAATTGATGAATTAATTAGGGTGTTATTTGTATTATGGATCTTGAATAATTAATTAATGAATTAAAAATGAGCAATTTGGTGATTGTGAATTTGACTATTTAATTATGGAAATAATTAATAGATTTGACTTGAGTAATTAATTAGTGTATTAATTGAATGGATTGAAATTAATTAATTAATTGTGGAATTAATTAATAGACTTTACATGGGTAATTAATTGGTGAATTAATTAAAGGGACAAAACGTGATTAATTAATTTTCGAATTAATTAATGGATTTGAAAAGAAAAATTAATAGGGAAATTAATTAAATGGATAAAAGGTGATTAGTTAATTATTGAATTAATTAATGTCATTAATATGAATAATCAATCGTTGAATTAGTTAATTTTACCAATTTTTTAGTTAATTGATTAATTAACTAAAGGAATTCACATGATTAATTAATTGTCTAATTAATTAATTTTATACATGGGAATAATTTATTATATAATTAGTTAATGTTATGGATTTTGTTAGTTAATAATGAAATAACTGATATTATTTATGTTATTAGTTAATTGTAAAATTAACTAATGGAATTTATGCGATTAATAAAATATTTTATTAATTAATTTTATTAATGTGATTAGTTAATTATTGAATTAATTAAGGGAATTGATCTGGCACATTAATTCTTGAATTAAGAAAAATAATTATATGAATATGCATTTTTATAAGTTGATTAAATAATTTGTATATTAATTAATGATGCTATTATGACATATGTGAATTGTGATAATGAATGGTAACATGGGACTTCAAGTGTGAATTAAGGAATGAGAACATTGTTATTTAATTGGGTGAGGTATGAATAGTTACATGGGCATTAAAGTAAGAATTAAGGAATGAGAACATGTTCATCTAATCGTTTTAATAAATTATTAATTAAATAAATGTAACATGGACATTCAATTGTGTGAATTAAATAATGGTAACAATGTAATTATGTAAAATGATATCCTTTAGGAATAGTTTACCCTCCTGCATGGGAAAAAGTAGGTATTGAGATATTGATGTCCATGGGTACCTAAGGGTTTTTGTGGTTAAATAAATAATACTTGACAATGTGATTACAATTTATTTATGAACTATGATTTATTCTTTATAGAACATCATGCATTGTTAATTGAATGTATATTGTTTTAGATGTCATTGGTGGTGGCCTACAACGTTTTAATCATACCCTACCCGGGATGCTTTGTTAGTACCCAAAAAGATTTCATTTTTACATGATATTTTAAGGTAAAAGGGATTGTGTAAGACAACTAAGTTGGTATTGATCATGGATGCGAGAACCAGACATGGTACGAGACCTTCATCAGAGTTTTCAGTGTCTTTAATTTTAAGTTTTTATTTGAAACATGTAATGTACAATAGCATGGATTATTTATCATTCAGTTTTGATATTATATTTCAATTTTTGGTCATCATGTGATACTGGAATTCCATCATGTTATGGTTATACATTTGGTTATTGTTTATTCATTTATATTGGTCTTTTACTCTATAAAAGTGTGTATTTTCTCCCAATGACTGATACTAGACCCTCGAAATTATTCATCAGCATCTAGTATATTAGTAGGCAAGCTTATGGTGACATGATTGATCGGTTCAGGGAACAGGTGTGTGGAAAAAATTCTTATATGTTCCACTAGTTGATCCACAATTTCATTTAAAAAGTAGATATCATCTTGATTATTGTATTATCATTCTCTGTATTGATGTCTTGTTATATCAATATCATCATTTTAATCCATGATTTTATGAATCACAAGTGGGGAATCGAACTTTTATTCTTTGAAATCAACATCAAAAAAATTATTAGAATAATATTTAATAATAAAATTAGAATTTATTATCATGACTAAATAATACATCTTCCCAAGGGTCCTCTTACCATTCATATTCTTATTGATTTTTTGTGTAATGTAGTCACTAATAGATTTCATTAATTATTTTCTCATAATGACAATATTTATGTTTATCCCATTATGTTGGATCTAAAACTTTTTCTCCCATTCTTAGAAAATTTTAATTCTAATGTTTTCCACAACTCAGATGAAGGGGCACAATGAGAGGTTCTTTTGTGTACATCACAGGAAAATGGTCATTTCACATTCTTTTCAATTTCATTATCTCCAACTATGTTTATTATTCAAGTATGACTCTCAAATAATTTACTAAATTAAATACTTTCCACTAGTATATATGAACATAAGTAAGTTATTTTTCTTACCATTAATGTTAGTTCCTTCGAAAAAAATTGAGAAATCAAAATTGATTCAATGTCCGCAACACATCCGAAAAATTCATAATGAATAAACATCAAGTTTGAAACCTTTTAGATCTAATGTCACTTTTTGGAACCAAAACAACTAAAATAACCTTAATTTGGAGGTGGTAGTCGGTGAATTTGGGTGTGAACTGATTAAAATATTTTATTCTATTAGTACCCTGGGATATATAGATATTGATACCTTGATTGAGGGAATGTATTCCTTATCTCAATTTCTCATAGTGAATCCCTCCAGAAAATAAATATGAAAACATAAGGTAAACAGAAATCATACAGAAGGATATTACATGGTACGTCTCAAATGGATAATCCAAGAAGTATACACCTGGTGATGTATTGATGTACCAGAATCAACTATAATCACTTCCATTGGATTTGTGTTTTTAGGTCACAGTCACATTGTGCCAAGGTGAACTACCCTTATAGGGTTCTGAAAGGATACACTAATATTACAAGGGTCCCTAAATCTTATTTTAAAACAGTAAATTATTTTATTAATGATAATCCAGTGGATATACATTAGGGTCTCTTGAATAACTTATAGAAAATAAGATTTCTTCCAGATCAACATTAGTTACAAGGGAACCTTGCATCATCCCCTCCTAATAGGTGCTCTGCAAACTCTAATTTATTATGATTCACTTATTCAGTGTGAGATAAGAGAAAATAAGTGATGATAAGGTTGAGTATTTGTGTTTGATAATAATTTAATAATACTAACATCCATTTCGAGAAAAAGGTAATTACATACTATTATTTTCACAGTTTTCAACTTTTTCAATAGCAAGATATAATAGTGTAGCTCTTGAACTCTCCAAGTATTCTTCCATAAATAGAACTAGATATATAAATGGAAGTATCCTATGTGTATCCTCTATTATTATTCTTCTCATAATGATATATATCAATATTATTAAAAAAATTCCATAACAATTAAAATAAATCTTTATAAATCCTCATATATATCCTATATTTGGTTAAACGATTGGGTTTAATAATTTTACTTCTAATCATTCATTATAATTTTAACATAAAAATATATATTAAAAGGTTTATAATATACAAATAAAACCAATTCAAGCACCATAAATCCATTACATATATTATTAATTATAAATTCAAACTGAATGTTCCAGATATTCTGGAAACAACCTATTAATAGTGAATCATATTCACCATAGTGTGATCTCATAAATCTTCAACCCGATCATGATGTGAAATCATTAATCATGAAATGATGAAAATTCAATAACTCTATCCACAAAATATAAAGAACATCTTATATTTAACTCCTAAAAAAATTATAGTGGATCCCCCATAACTTCTATCTCTTTAAACCTATTACAATGTGATCTATTACTTTATAATGTCAATACCTAAATCATGATATTAAAAAAACCAATTGATTAACATTAATTCACTTTATTCACTCTTAATTATTTAAACATCATGACATATTACATTTAATAATGATGATATCTTTATATCATGACATGATATAGTTCCATATATTCTCGATCTCTAATTGTTTTTCAGTCTTAACATCTTCTACAAAGAGTGAATCTTAACATAGGAATAACCAATTAAATACACTTTAACCAATTCATGATATGGATTATAAGAAATTTCATGATATATTTTTTCAAATTTTTAAAAATTATGAAACCATAATCATCATAGTGAAGACCATGTATATTATATAAGAAAAAACTTATTTATTGGACTTTTCAATTTTCTAAAAATGTTACTCATGTAGTGATCCTTATTCTCATACCCTGATAAAATATTAAATATGAAAAAAAACATTACATATAATTATTATTTTTTCCCATTTTTACATTTTAAACTTCTTATAAGGATACTCTTAAGTATACAAGAAGTTCATGAATTGTTAACTTTCAATGAAATCTACACACTTTGTGATTATACCATGTAGTGTGATGCGATTTTCCATAAAAATAGTATATTAAACTTTTTCAAAAGGATTCATATAATATCCATTTTCTTCTATAACCATGTTACTCTTGAATAATCATGTTTTACACATCATAAATTTCATTGATACAAGATTTAATTGTCATTATGGCCATCATTCCAAATCCTTGATGTATGAAGCTATAAAAGTAATTCTTCTATAGGAACCATAATATAACCATTTTAGTTACTCAAATTCCTTATCATAATCTATTTTAATTAATAAAAACCCAAAAAATATTCTTCAGACCATCTATAAACCTCACACATCATTTATTTTTAATAAACAAACAAATCACCTCTTGGTTGTAATAACCCCACATTTTAGATTTTGTTTTAAATTATTTCATAAATCAATGTATCATTCTCTATTAAACCAATATACAAAAACAATATTTATTAAAGGAATTATAAATTCATTTTCACTAAAATTAAAATCGTTCAACATTATTAGATACTTCATTTTCATTCCTTAACCTCCTTTGGATTCTAATGAATTTCCATTAAGTTATCCCCTCACTATATCATGTAGTATATTTATAACCAATTTTTTATTGGTCACATAAAACCTCCTTAAAATATTTATACATCTTAATATCAAGCATGATTCCACCAGTTGAAATCCTAAAGTCCGTTATTTGGAAAACATATTAATGTCATCTTAGAAAAACATTTATATTTTGAAAACCTCTAAATTAGCCTTATCTCTTGATTTTTGGATCCATTTATCATCATAAACCCTATAGTTTGTCTCTCATAAACATGTTGATCAAAACATCAGTTTTTATTAATAGGTTTGACTCCTTAATTTTCACAATAACATTTACAAATATTGTATGTAAATAATAAATTATTGATTTTATTTTTATAGTTTTCAGGACACTTCTTCTCTCAATCTATATTTTACCCAATGTTTTTTGATTAATGAAATTTGTACTTGATATTTATTATTAAAAAAAATCTATAAACATGTAGATTAAGATTTTATTTTTTAAATAATAATTGTTTATGTCAATAATTTCAATAATGTCAATTTCCCTTTTTTAATTCCAAAAAAAATTAAGATTGATTTTTTAATTCGTTTTGCAATTCATCGTGTGATATCAATGACACATATGCTGGAAAATTAATGAATAATCATTAAATTACTTAGAGGGTGAGTCATACCATAGATTGAACTAATTTATACCACTTTTTGATTATAACATCATGAAACTATTTGATATCCCTAAACATTTATGTATTCACATAACATCTTTTTCGATAAGGCTGATCAACCATCATGTGATCATCACCAACTCATCCTGAATGAATTCATTTATCACCACTAAATTTTTAGACAATCCATATCATGTGGGAGACACATTTTTGTTATGAAAATATAATTCTATATGATCTTAGTTAGTTGATAACTTATTATTTGTACGTGAACGAATAAATATGGATTCCTTCCATTATTTTCTAATACTTCTTTTATGTTTTATCCAATATATTTTAGTTTTATGATACCATATGAGATAATCCATGACCCTACCTTTCTAGGAAACACTCATGGGTTAATTGTAAAGGAGAGATTAAACCCTTGAGGCCTACCTCAAATGTCCCCTTATATTATTACTATCCCTAAGGGTATAAAACCTGAAAATTGACAGAATTTCCATCATATATCCCAGAAAAACATAATAAATCATCCAATAAATGGCACATAAAAAATTAAATCATGATACACAATAATTACCAAAATTAATGAATTTGGCATAAAAATTAAAATCCCAAGGATAAAATAAAATGAAAAATAATTGTTAATAAGAAAATATCTACACTGAATCTCCGAGTATGTACTTTACAACATGATCACAAATAATTCCAGGGGAACCTAAAAGTTAATATATATAGGGGTGCATATAACATGTATACTCATTATGATAATACTCAACACCCCTCATGAATATTTGGAATAGGAACACTAATTCTCTAGTGTATAGTCGACAAAAATAACCTAGCACCTATCGGGTCAACCACCACTAAGCCTTACTATACAAAAATGACCAAATAGCATACCAAGTATAGTATAATAATACTATGAGCGTAAAAAAGGGTTCCATATAACCATTTAACCATAGGTATTCCACTCATATTCCCCAATGTCAAATGTTTTATGTTGTTATCGCTTTCACAACCATACTATAACACAACATACTAATCCATTCATAATTAATATTGGTTATAACACAACACTACCTATACCAACATACCATAGGGAAAAAATCATGCTAACATTAGTCTAACCATAGGATAACCACATGTATTATACCATATTCACATCTCCATACATCACAATCTCATAAAATATACATCATTGTAGGGTATCATGAACATCAAGTACATCCAACATTTTCCCACACCAGAACCCCAACAAGTATCACCACTACTTACACATAACTAGTCTATTGTACCAGAACTATAATGGGGGGAAGGGAATAGGATATAATTATCCACATATTCCACTAGTTACATTGATATTGGGGGAAACCCTAAGACACTAATTTTTTTTGGCATCGATATTTTTATTCCCCTCGGGTGTTGTGTATAATTAAAATGTATACAATAAAATCATATATATATATCCCCACATAAGACCAACTTATAAGGGTAAAATAAATACAAAACCATCATAACACAAAACCATCACAATAATACCATCTTCCTAGACCAAAATCACTTCCATATATGAACATAATCACACATTCATGAAAAAATAAATACAGAAAACATTCAACAGTTCCCATATGGCCATGCCATTATATCATTTATTGATTTATCATTTACCAAATAATTTATATTAATTATGAAGTTCAATTTTTTATTTAATGAATAATTAGTATCAACCATTACCCATATTTATTAAAAATTGAATAATCATTTACATTATCCACTATTGACATCATATTCCCTATCTATTGAGAATCTATAAATGACAACAATGAAATTAAACAAACATGAAAAAATAAATGAAATCATCAATAGACAGATGGAAACATCAACCCATTACACATAAATTTCCATAATGTTGTCCCCATAAACTACCAATCTCCATCATAGGAATGGTGGTAAGGTAATCATATCCCCACTATATGATCCACACCAACAACCCAACCAACTATAGGCCCACTGTCCAACACACTCCAATACCCATAAAAATTCATTACGAAATGTATCAAGAAAATGAATCATAGAATCCCCACTATAACCATAGATATATATCCATAATAATAATATTTAAAACAATACATGTCATATTATTTTTGGTATCAAGAACATATATATTTAATGGAGTGTTTTAATATCAATTATTTTCTTCCACACAATCAATTTATTCCAATATTTATGTCATAATCCTTTTATAAAGGGTGTTCACGTCATAAAATAATAGGAAAATTATAAAAATCATAGATATAACAAAAACTTATAGTAATAGATGAATAATGTATCAATGTTGAGAAAAATATTAATGAAACAAGTAAACACATGAAACTACCCCCATTCCACTCATTTTATTTACCCTATCTCTGTATCTTCATTAATAAAATAAATTACATTAACCTAAATACAAAATAGCATAATAATTCCAAATTTAACATAAAAATAAATATTGATCCTTAATCCCATGCCTCAAATGATGCTTAGTTGTCCACTGGATAAGAAAACACCGAGAGGAGACGATATCAAGACACAAATCATGTAGGGGAACCTTAAATACCTAGAACATATAAATGAACATAAAATTCATGACATAAATATACCAAAAACATATTAAAACCATTACGATGAAATTATTTAGATGATTTATTTAGAGTAAAATAAAATGGGATGAGGAAGACTTCACTCGTGATTGAAGGATTTTCAATCATGTGAAGTAATTGACCAAAAGATGTAAAATAGTGCACAAGTGTCTCCAAATAACCTTCTATGATCAATAATAGATTGAAAGGCTTTTAAAAAATAGTGAAAATACAATTGAACTTCTAATATATATCTTTCTGAAAAAATAGAACATCACAGTGTGATAATCCATAGTTACAATGCTACTGGGTCAAATACAATTATTATGAAAAATCAGGCAATTAATCCTCCCATATCCACATCAATCAAATATTAGTAAAAATTTAAAAATAAATAATATCAATATGAATCCCAATATGACACATAGTACCAGGTTTTTATGAGAGTCCAGGAAAAACATCAAACCTTGGGTCATATTCTCCATGACCCAACAAACATTGTCTCACTATAAATCTCATTCTTTGAAAAACTCCACCAATACAAAAAACAAAATGTTCCTAAAATGTGATCCCCACACTATGAATGTGAAATTATAAAATTAATTTTTTTAATATAGATGGGAACTATGTAAGAGTCATTCCATATTTATATGAGTCATTAATTTTCTAGATTCTACCTTCAAACAACTCATGATATGACACACGCCACCACAAATTGAACAAGAACTATAGAAAAACACATCTAATGTTTCCAATCCTTCACCCAAAGAGTCATAAAACCACATTATGGACTTATAAATCCTTGATAAAATATCATCTCCATCTTCCAACTCCTGGAACTCATAACGCAATGATCTCTAATGGTATGTTCCATTAAATTATTTACCTCATAGATTTTTCTCATCCAATAGAATAAATTCCAAGATAAATAGGGAAAAAATAGACACTAACGACCATGAACACACTAAGATATATCTCTCAAAAAATGACAACAAAAAAGTAATGAATCAACACCAATATTAAGAACTCTAAAAAATATACAAATTAATTATCTCATACAATTCAATTAAAAAGTAAACATCTCATCCAAAAAAATCATAGCTCAAAATTACGCAAGATTCTTATCTTGTATATGTTAATAATATTAACAATTAATATACTATTGGTCTACATGAATCCATAGAGGCAATGTAATAATAATAACTCAACCATTAAATTACTTCACACAACAATATTGTATCTCAATTGAACAATCCGTGAATGTTTCAAAACCCTTCAGATCCAACTCTCCCCAATCAATCACAATGAAATCATCATGATTATATCATCTTATATGTTACACATGAACATGTTATAAACCCAATATAATTGTGAACATATATCTAATTGATATTACACTGTACTGACATTTTAAAACACCTCAAAATGTCAAATTAACTATAAATTGTGGTAAATCCATTGACCAAACATCAATATTCTATATGTAGGGGAAACCCTTAATAACACACTATCACATATATCAAACTCTAGAATCACATTTATCCAATCATCATAAGAGTTATGATGATCCAACACCATCTTCATTAACATCAAAAGAATCTAAATATTCTCTATCATGCTATATAAAAAATAATGTCCAAAAAATGGTGACTCCCCAACCATTGTCAAACACAACATATATTTAAATGGAATTCTACAAAACACCTCATATGGAGAAATATTTTTGAATGAGTGATAACTATTTTATAATAATAAAGAACTAATTTAATGTTCCTAGAATTAGATCCATAAATATATAAACACAAGATCAAAACATATAATATAGTTTTGGGATGGTCCTCTCTATTGGACAATTAGTTTAGGGATGGAAATAATTTATGATGAATAACTATGAGTAAAAATATTTCTACAATATTCTCTAAAATCATAAGTTTAAAAGAGGATCTTGAATATAATGATCATCCTAAGTACCCAATGATGACTAACTACTTCATCCACATACTGCATCACAAAAACCACCACAAAACCACAATTTTGTTGGATTGGAAGTGGGAAAATTAATTAAACAATTCAAATTCGCCAAAATAGCATCACATCCTCCTGGTTCTCAGGGTAGGGTGATGATGATATCCATTGGGATGTCCCCCCAAATCAACATGAAGAAATACAGTTGATGTAAAAAATCATCATTAATGTGATTATCTACCATCACCTACTATCTTCCAAGGAATAATGATTTAAACTCTACTACTATCCTATTTATCTCCACAAATTGAATATGGTCACAGA
Organism: Viscum album; assembly: GCA_963277665.1. Classification (NCBI taxonomy): domain Eukaryota; kingdom Viridiplantae; phylum Streptophyta; class Magnoliopsida; order Santalales; family Viscaceae; genus Viscum; species Viscum album. The sequence goes on along the minus strand of OY728153.1, from coordinate 562,085,726 downwards.
AGGATTGTTAGATATTGGATATGATGTGATATACTTATTCTGTTAAACTATGTTAATATAAGAGTTCATCCACAAACATCAACAATGGGATAAACAACCTCACTTGAAAAAAACATCTAATGTCGAGTCATCCCATTCCATCCCTTTGAAGAATAAATATAAAGAAAATTACCCTACATTACCTATACCTCCTAGTCTCCCACTGAAACTCCTCTACCAAATTCATCAAGGATGATTGCTCTGTCATTTAAAACATACAATATATACAAGAATCACCATATTCTTCAAGATGCATCACCAAAAACTAATCCACCCCCATTCTAATCCCTAGAGTTCTAGAAAAAACATTCCCAATTAATTCCTTCATAGTTCTATAGAAACTACATTACCCTTCCAGGGAGTGTAGGAGACCGCAAAGTTATAATCCGGGATAAATCCCACCCACCTCTACATTCATAGGTTTATATTCCATTGATAGAAAACATACCTAATTATATTGTGATCTTTAATGAAAAAGAATGGGTCAGAAATGAAGTAATGACTCCATAAATTAATAAAAATAACAACTACCTCTACCTCAAGATCATAAATGGAAATGATAAAATCATGTTGAGGTGACTTCCTAAACCCACAAGATATAATTTCTCACTATTATGTTAAAAAAACCTAGTTTGAGACTGTAAGCATCAAAGTACAGGAAAACATCAATCCCTCCTCCAGAATATAATGAATTAGATCTTTACTCAATATCTCATTCTGGTAGTCGAACACTACCTCAAAATGATCTATCCATAAGAAATCCATATCCTTATTTTTCAATTTCATTAATACGGATTTTACCCGAGATAAGTCATACATTAACCTTTGATAATATAATGTGAGACCACAGAAGCTACATAACAATGAAAAATCATTGGGATATACTTATGATGCAACTAAATAGAACAACAATTGATACATTGAATCTCTTTCATGGGACACAAAATTCCCAATTAATTTCAGTTCCTACATCTAATAGATACATAACCATGAATGTGAAGTTCCCATATCGAGATAAGAAATTTAGCTTTGACATATCTCCCTCCTTTACCCTCATATTGTGATTTACAAACCTCAAATAAATTGATATCTACTAATATTATCTCTTCAACTGCTAAAAAAACATCAATCCAAAGAAGGCAATAATTGTTTTTTATTGTCATTAGATTTAAACACTTTATGTCTGAAGAAAACTACAGACCACTAGCATACTTCTTGGATAACAGCACAAAATAACACCCATGAAGACATGATCGTCCCAATAAATCCCTTATTCATATTATCATCAACCTAAATCCCTATCACCCACTTCTCATAAATTTCCATCTATTAATGAATATTTGAAATCATATAAGAATGGAAATGGAACAATATCCCAAAAATGATATCATGCTAAGGGGCTAAATCCAAAACCTTATTATGAAAAATATTCATAAACTCCTCAAATTATATTAGAATTTCCACCACATACACCTCCCATGAATACAATGATAAGGATTCTAGTTGTGATTTTATTGAATCTGATCACATCAATCCCACACAATAATCTATCTCACTAATGATCAAAACATGCTATCCTGAATCACCATAGAATAAATTCCTCCTCCTAAATTAATTAATAATGACACACATGAAATAAAAATAGTAGATGATAAAAACAACTTGTTGTGAATATATTTTACACATAAAAGATCAATGTATTACTCATGAAGCCCCATTATCATCTCAGAATCATGACAAACAACTAATGGATTTGTTGGACCTAAAACTAGTATTATAAACACTTGGATAATTTGAATCTTCTCTATCATTAGTACCACGGAAAAGACTGTGGAATATGGAAAAAATGGGTGTGATATTCATGAATAAAAAAAAGTATAAGACGGGGTGGAATAAAAATTGATGGTAAATCAAACAATAATTGGAACCTTTAGAGGTATCATATCAAATAACATTAATTTTTTCATACTCTACCCTAATACCTCACTACTGATGACCACCACCATTACCAGGCATAACCCTATGTCCCCAAGAATAGAAATAATCAAATGTATAAACTCTATATATTCCATATCATATCATAAGAGTATAATTGTTATTCCTCTTATTGGATACTACATTTTTGGAAAATTATATAGTTGAGGCTCATGAGGGATTTAACCACCCATAAAATGTCAGTCCCTAAGCATATTCAGGCACTAAGATTAGTGATGGCCATAACCTTTATAGGTAAATAACGATAGCACCAATATTTTGGTGAGTGTAGAGAAATTTATATAAATTTTACATTTAGAGGTATAATAAGAATAATTCTGACATCTAACAGATCCAAAAAGCAATCACACTGATATCTATAATCAAAAAAAAAATGTTTCCTCTTTGGGAACCATGGTGGATCCCCTCTTGAGATGGACCTAATTGAGTATGAATCCATTAACTGAACTGACCCTTCTTCCACTCCACCATGTATGTAGGAAATGTAAATTGGGTGCCTACAAATCTAATAACAGAATTAAATACCTCTTCAATGAACTAATCTCTAGAAACCTCATCTAATGAAAGGATAAAGATTGGTAAATGTGATCCTCAAATTCGATCCTGAGATACGACAAGCTCAATATTACCTAATTAAGAGATAAAAACTCAAAACAAATTCCACCCTCATCATAAATAATATAAAATCAGTTTCAAAATTACATTTGAAATCATCCCAAAGAACATATAACACATTTTTTTCCGGAAAATAAAAGATAAATCACAGTAATTCCACTCCCCAAAACTAATTACTTTCTAATAAAACCAATTATTCGTAGCTGAATTAGAATATTTTAAAGGTGATCTTGATATATTATAATTAGTTTTCTCTTCCTAGATCAAGGATACACCACTCATACTTTTATAACCTATCGAAAATATCATTTTCATTGTCTTCTCCCAATCATCATCCTTATAAATTGGATTAATCATATAATATTAAACATAAACATACTATTAAATATCACTATCCTAAACCAAGAATAGATGATGATTTATATAAATATCTATAAATAGACAAGGACATCCTAATCCTAGCATAAAACAATTTTAATCAATTTAATTTAATTTATAATATTTAATTTATAAAAATCGTCCCCTCTCCCATTCAAACACCAGAGAAAACAAGAATGATGAATGTGGAATTCTGAAATCTATAACTTTTATGTAGTACTAATAACCATTAACACTTGGTAAAATAATTTTCCTTGAATTGGATCATGGTTTATTTAAATTAAAAAAACATATTTTGGAACCTTGGATTACATTATACACCAAGACCAATTGGTCCCATTTCCACACCAACCCATAAAATGATCCCCTATTCATAACACTAATCAATACCATAATTTTGCATCATATGTTATGGGGAAACTATTTGCTAAACCTATATCATTGGGAACCCCTCTTGGATATGATGTAAAGTTAAGAGATACCACCTCGACTTGAATTTAAAAGTTATCAGGATTTCTAGTATCACCAATGGTCTGATACATGAATGTTAGAGTCACTACCCTCATATATCCTAATAACACTTAATAAAACCACTTATCAATAAGATAATATAAAATAAACAAATATCAACAATAATAACCAGAATTAATGAATATAAAATATTAATAAAAATATCCCTGATAAAATACCACAAAATACCTATTAAATGACTATATAACCACAACTAATACTAAAGATAGTATTTTACATCTTGATCACTGAAATCATACTGGAAAACTGAAACAGAACTTTATACATATAAGGGTTATTATAACATATATATGTAGTAGGATCATACTCAGGAAGTCTAATGAAAATATTGTTGAAATTTATTAATGATCAAGTGAATATACAATTGACATCAACCATCACATATGTGTTAGGATTATGTGAAGTATAATCCAATTGATTGAAGTTTTAATTTCAGAAGGAGTGGTTTTGGTAGGATGTTTTTTAAAAAAATTATTCATTTTATATTCTCATGTTCCTGGTGATCTTGTTTTGAAATTTTAGCTTGTACTTCTAGGTGATATTGGATATTCTATTTGTCGTTGAGGGGTAGATTATTTACTACGGGTGGTGGATACATTTATGATTTTTAAAGGAGATAAAATGTGAGAACATGGGTAAAGATGGGATACCAAATATCTCATTTTTTAGTGCAGCCAAATTACTAGTTTTGACCCTATTTAAATAATAGGTTGGTTGAAATCTGTATTTTTTTTATTTTGATTTCTTGTTTTATTAATCAATGTGAATCTTTAGTCAAAAAGAATAAAATTTTTCATTATGGTGGAATGAAATTTTGTAGTGTTTATAACCTAAATATTGGTCTTTCAGTCAAAACCACGTAAAACCAAAGCATTATTTATTACATTTAGTTGAATTTATATTATTACTATATTATTTATTTTTTAGTGAACAATATAGAATCTGTTTTGAATTAGTGTAGTGATTAAGGTGACTTTTTTTTTCAAAATCCATAAATCTAAAATTATGAGAGTTTCATTCTAGAAACATTTTCCACCAATGTGATACTGGATTTACTATTTCATGTATTTATAAGGACAATGGGGGGATTCTCATCATGTGGTATCAATGTGATATTATAGGGTTGGTTATCAGGAAGTGATTTAGTTCACATTCTAATTTTGGTAACATTCACTTTATCATGTTTTTTTTAAAATTTAGTAGGATCCATTTTTGGAATGATAGAACCAGAAGGGGGTATGGTCAATATATGTAAATTCATTAGAATATGATCTAGATTCTGGATAATGAAGATAGAGGAATATCCCATTAATAAAGATTATAATATTATTTTGAAGGGTTGAAAAATAAATGAAATTGATGGAGGTGAGTGGGAAAACCTATATTTGAAGGAACATAGTGTGATATGAATGTAATTAGTCTATAATGTGAATTTAATCTTTTAAGAGAACAATACCACCATTGAGATGATATAATCTCATGCAGATATGTATAGGAAACCAATAAAAATGAATAGATTATAATTTATGTATAGGTTATTTAGAAATTGTTTATCTTAATATATATCTTCATCAAATATTTTGAATTATTTATATATATTCTAGATCCATATGGCTTCTTTAAAGGTTACATTCATATTTGTTGTTTGAGTTATTTTATTGTTTTGATATGTATTGGAATCAGGGGATGTTGTGGTGATTATTGGGAATATTTTATGTGGAATAGATAATTAGTATTAAATTATACTGAAAATCTTATTCAAAATTCTGATATCTAAAGAACATGAATTTTAATTTATTTAGTGATGTATTCAAGATGAAAATAAGAGTATATTCACCGCATCATAAGAATCAGAAACAATCAAAATCAATCAAGGGAAATTTTAAAAATTAAATCTTCTAGAACTAGGATTTTTCATTTTCATTGTGGAAATACATGTCAGGTCAATAAATATTTCAATGAAAAAAAGACAAACTCTAGAAGGAATATAACTCAAGGACTAAGTTCTGTATTAAAGAGTTGTATAAAATTACTTTTGAGTTTTCCTACTCAAATGGAATCTTTTATCATAAATTCTGAAGAATCATTCCATTCCATAGGTGAAAAACAATGTATTCCATTTTTTTTTCTAGAAAATTTAGTATAGTGAGTATTTTGGATTATGTTGTTCATGAAATTTTGGGGTAGGATGGAGTGAAATATTAGTTGAAAATTTAATTTTTTTTCATGTAATGAAATATGTTTAAAATGTATTAGGTATTTAGAAGAACATAATTTATATTTTTTAGTCAATGTATTTGGTTTTAGAAGTAGTATTGAAAAAATAATATAGAATCATTATCTAAGATCTCTTATCATAGATAGGAATCTAAAATCTGGGACTATATACATTACTAAAAGGGTAGTGGGGGTTAAACTTACTGATATTTATCTTTCATAAGTTTATAACATTGGATTAATTGGTTTTGGAACCTCAGTGTGAATGGTGTGAATATTATAATGTAAAGATTCATAATAACGTTGGATCATTTAGACTCTAGAAGATGTGGGAGTTAAATTATCAGTAAGAAGAGAATAATTTCTTTCAATCTACCTAAAATGACACCATAATTATAGAATATAGAGTAAGTATATGTAAATGTTTTTATACTTACCAAAGTTTTTTCTCATGGAAAAGAAAAGTAAAATTTTACCATTATTTATGATAAAACTGAAAATTATGGGTATACATACTATAACATAAAAGTGAACTATTTGGAATATTTTTTCAATGGAAGTGTATGGTTGAAATATAAAATGGAATCATGTTGAAATTTTTGTCATAAAAAAATTGGGGTTTGTTCACTATAATGAGTTTCTAGAATTACTATAGGTGTGAAGTAATCTTGTATAAGAAGACAGTTTGTGGAACCCTTGAGAGAAAATGGTGTATCGAAGAGAGTTAATTAAACATTGATAGGGAAAATAATAACCATGTTTCTATATTTCGGTATGACTATTTAGTTTTGGGTGGATGTATTGGGATCAAAAATATTATTAATCAAAATAATTTCATTTAAACCATTAGGAATAAAATTATCAGAACAAATGTTGTTTAGAAAAATTATAAATGTTCCCCACCTCTAAACATACATAATTTTATCCATTATTAATGTTTATGAATAATAAAGTGATAATCATAAATACAAATAATGGGCATGTTTCTACATATGAAATAGATAGGAATAGTTTGGTTTTTAGATTTGGAATGATGAGTAGAGGATAGTTTTTAGCATAAAAATTCTAATATTCAATGAGAATATCATGTGATAATATTGGAACATGAACATAAAAGAGTTTGAGGATAATGATTAAATTTCGATAAATGTTGATATGGCTATGGGTTCCAGAATATTATTTATTCTAAAAAAATCGGATTTTATTCAAAAATTTTATAAATTGATTGAGTAAAATTAATACGTAAAAGTCTAGGAACTAACTAATCTCAATATAGAGTTCTTGAATGTGACAGTATATAGGTTAAATTTCAAGAAAATTCTGAATTTATGGTTAATTTGTGAAGATACTCAAGGTTCATATGAAAGACATAGAGGTATGAACTTTAACATAGTTTCTCATTAATAACAAACATGAGAGAACCAGAAGTTCTACATGAAGTGAATAATCTATGTGTTTTCGAATATTGGGAGTTATAAATGTTTAAGGTGTTGAATTCATTACAAGTGAATAACACATGGGAGCTATCATAAGTACAACAAGGGAAGAAGGAACATTAGAATAATTTGTTATTATAGTTGAATGAATAATATGATGGTGGGAAGAGTTATATGGAGAGTATAGTTGGGGATGGTTTTCAGTATACAAAAGGTGTAGACTATGTAGAAATATTATATCTAGTAGTTAAGAATATGTCCTTCTGAACAATTTTAATCGTCTCTTCATTTGAAAATTTGTACCATTAGTTAATGTATTTGAAGAAGTCTATTCTTTATTGGGATTTTGCGGAAAAAATTGACATGAAAAAAAATAATATCATGGAAAAATGGAATCATGGATTCATGTGTAGTAAAAAAAGTATTATTGATTTTTTGGAACATGTACAGACCCAAATCTTGACATACATGTACATTAAAATACTTTTGCAGAATACTTTATATATGACAAAAACCAACACTCAAGGACCGTAATAGTTTAGTGTCTTTGGAAACTCAGAACATAATCTTCTAATCATGGTGTATGATCTTCAACATCTCCCATAAAGATATTCCCATTTTTTTCTTACCGAAAGCCATTATTTATATATTTAGTAAAATAAAACATATAAATGGTGAGCTCAAATGCTCAGTAAGGGTAAGGATGGAGAAAATAAAACAAACGATATACATTTGAACTTAAAAACATGAACCTAATGTTTAAACATCAAATACTTGAGCAAGTACATATAACATCATAGTAGGTAAGACATTGATCATAATGGGAAATTAATCATGATAAAAAAGCATGGGAATAAAACATGTATTTGTGGAAAACCATTAATCACATGGTATGATATTCATAGTATACAAGTCATTTCTTCCAAGACCATCTTAGTGGACAAAGTCCAATACTGATCCGAGTTCACTCCTCATTCCAGTCTTGTATCACTAAATCGGATTAACTTTCTGTTCCATCCATGTATATATCATGAGATATAAATCCTTCCCCAATGAATTGTATGGATATATAGGTTCCACCCATCTCGTAATGAAATCATTCTTATATGTGCAAAAAAAATAAACATAAATCATTCATCATAATGCAAAGAATAAAATGGGTTTCATAAACTTCATCTCATCATAACATAATCCATGTAAAATAAATGGATATAATTTCATCAAAAGAAAAATCAAACCATAAACATTATAGTGGCATTTTACTTACAACATAAACATATTAAATAATGTCATCTTCGATGGAAAATATGTTTGATAAAACACTTGAATGGATTTCTTGAGGAAAATATCCTTTCTTCTTCAAAATCATTTTATTTTCTCAAAATTCCATGTAATTATAAAATAAAGGTATTTTTTGAATATAATCATGAAATCTTGTAGATTAAGATTCATTAATAAAAGTCATTATGAAACCGTAAAAATCCGTTCATGCCGTATAAGTTCAAAAAAACATTCTTCTCGTACTTTTTCCGGAAAAGTCAAGCACCTCGTATGGAAAAAAAAAAGATTCATTACATACCATGTAGTAAAAGTAAAAAAATTGTTAAAAAAGACATTAAACATAAATGAAACCATTTTTAGAAAATGGGGACATGGATGATAAATATAACCCCAGTAAATACTTACGAATAAACAATCTCGGATAGAAACAAGATTGGAAAAGTTATCCCTTACCTTATGTCTGATATTATTCGTATGTATCCAAACCTGCCATATAATGATTTAAATAATGTCATTTACTTGTTATAGAATCATATTCATTTTTATGATATCATATATGGTTCACTTATGTCTTTATATTACCCGTTCTTTTGTAAATTCCATGTTAAAGCAGTGTTTTGGGGAAAATCATTTCATTTATCGTATGTGTTACGACTTGTTGTTTTTGATATTATTAATTATATCTTGATTTGAATTATTATAGAATAAAAAACATGATTTATATATAATATATATTCCGCATATACATATATATGATAGATCGATAAATGGAATGAAATACACATTTCATAGAGATGGTAGGCCGTACGTACACATGAACGATGTTTTCGTTTCCTAATTGAATTGAGTGGAATAAAGTAGATGACATATATATATATATACATAAGTCCATAAGAATTATTATGTAACATCTTTCATGATTATTTATTTTATATACTTTATAATCATACTTGAATGGTTAATCATTGAAAATAAATCTCATCGCGTTCATGGAGACGGTAGACCTTACGTACGCACGAGCGATGATATCATTCTTTTGATTTTAAAATAATATATAATTGAATGGTATATTATATATATAGAATAATAATAATGTTATATTTATTATTTATATCATTTATAATCATTATTATACCCATCCAAACGATGAAATGTTTGAATAAAAAACTATACCACAACGTGGAGACGGTAAGCCGTACGTACGCACATGTGGTGACTGTTTCATTCATAGGATCGATAAAATAACTAATATGGTTGTATAATTTTTATAATAAAATCACATTATATAAAAGATACCGGATTTATTATTTTAGAAAAGAAACAATAATGAAGGAGGAAGTGGAATAAGAAATAAACTTGAAATAGGTGATGAGACATTTACCACTTATTCGGGTTCTTCCTTTTGATTTGATAAAAAGGGCTCCGTTGGTTGGATTTATGAATAAATGAAGGCCTCTATCATAAAGGGAGGATAGTTTAGAGGGTATTTGGACAGAGTTTGGCCGATCCAAATGGCTTAGAAGTTGTGAATTGGAGTAAAGGGGGAGTGCCCCTTTATAAGAGGGGTGAGGGGACCTTAGGAAAAACTTAAACTATTATTTTATAATAAAGTCACATTCGGTTTATAATGGATCCAAAGTGACTTATTTCGAAGATAAAGTGGGGATGGGTCGCAATAATATCAACCAACAAGTTTTAGACAAGTTTATGTTACCATTTTAACCTTATCATTTATATTTAACTCTAAGTAAAATAATTTAACTTTTACCGTGTCTTCTTGTTTTCTTAAACTATATGGTTAATAAACATACTATAAACTACAAATAGAACCCCAATTGGTTCATTAATAATATATATAATCTTATATAAGTCATTTGGACAAAACATAGTTTTTTAGGAATAGAATATCAATTAATAAAATAATATTTGTTTTAAAAACAATTTTATGTCAATTTTGACACTATTTGGTAATTGATTTTTGTGAAAATTATAATAGAATGAATATTTCGAAAAAAGTTAATTAAATCAATATTAACATGTCATATTAACCTATAAAATTAGTTTAATTCATTAAAAGTCTATGTTTACATTTATTTGGGTATTTATAACATCATTTATGTTAATATTTTATTAATAAGGTAATTACTGCATCATCATTGTGTTATTAATAAATTAAATTATTTAATGTCTAAAAATTATAAATAAAATATAATTATGTATGAAATATTTTTAGATTTATAATGAATATTTATAGACCAATTTATCTTATTTTAACCCAATCATAAAATTTTTTAGTTATTAATCTTTGATTTTAACTTCATTAACTCTTCTTTGAATTAAATAATAATAAATGTCCTAATCTAATCCAAGTGGATCTAGAGAGTCATATTTTATTTCTAATTTTATTTATGGTCGAAGTAAACTTATCTAATAGAATTAGGACATGTTTTAGTGTAAAAATAATATCATTTTTACCTTTAATTACCCAATTTACTTTTAACCGTGGTAAAAAAAGTAAAAAATTACTATTCACCAAAAATTATTTTTATCACATTTAACCACATTTTACTTACTGATATAAACTGTGTCTCTTATATTTTTGAAATTCTATTCACAAAAGAGGTAGAATTATGTTTTATGTAAATTTTCAAATGCTCCTAGGAGGTGGGTAAAAGGCGGTAAAAATTCCAATATAATTTTTATATATCTAAAATTATAATAAAATGACTCCAATGAATTAAATTGAACATCTATATGTATTATGAACCTATTTTTACCTAAAATAAATTTTTAATAAAATATATAATTATTTAAATAAAAATTTGGTCTTCAAATAATAACTCATTATTTTCACTATTCATCAAAAATTGAAGGTTTTCATGAAAATACCAAAAGTTAAGACAAAGCTATATTTGATATTGCAAATTGAAAAATGATGTCTATTTTACCAAATTCAAAACACAGATGTGCCAGAAATTAATTTAAAATTAATCTCGTTGTTAAAAAATGATTTTTAAAAGTTAAAACATTGCAAAAGAATGAGATGACTTTACTTATGAATTCAATGTAAAATCAATTGTAATGACATAAATTATATTAATTGGTAAAAATATATTCTATTTATACTTTAAAACCACTTAGTATTATAATTTAACCATATGAATTATTACGATGAATAATGTTGTTTTTAATTAAAATATAGCGTGGTTTTACTATTCATTAAAATATGAAAGTTATCAGAATAATATGAAAAATTTATCCAAAGTAATTTTTTTTATCCTGATTCCAAAAAAGAAATAAATTTTATCAAATTTAACTTATAAACATGTAAAAAACTAGATTTAAAGTGGGTGCGCCATCAAAAGGCGGTGAAACAACATTTTATGAAAAATACATATTTTACCTGAAACAATTATTTTGTTCTCATACCATGTTCTAAAAAATGTGTAAGATGAATAATAATGTTATAAAATTCAAAATGTCGTTAATACTACTCATAAAGGCTAGTTTATAATAATATTATAACCATATATCATTGTTTAGTGAAACCTGGTATTGCGTAAAACACACGCTATGATGGAAGTTCGCGATTGCGTCTAATGCAAGCCAAGTCAGGGTTGTGTGTAGTGAAAGACACCATTGTTTTTGCATATAACAGAATCGAACCATATTTCATTTATACATTGAATACATATATATACACACACACTCACTGTTACATAGAGTAACTTCTATCAAACGAACTTGAAATTGTGTGTAACACAATCCAAGAATAGTGTTGCATATATTGCTAGCTAATACGGTGTTGCAAATAGTGAAACATAATCTTTTTGTAGCGTAGAACACAAGATATGAAAGAAATTAAAAAGAATTTATCTTTTAAAATCTCAGGGTGTTACATTCTACCCCCCTTAAAAGTAATTTTGACCTCGAAATTTTTTGGGCTTATAAATTGTTTACTACTTGAATGTTTCATTCATAGAAACCCACATTGTAAAAAGGAATACTAAAACTTAATTTTAAAAACTAAATTATGAAACGTAATGATTACCCAAAGCAACTCATCACTGTGTTTTCATATAAGAGAACATAGGTGAAAATATGGATATGGAAGAAAAATCTAACCATCATGTTCTGATGAAGATTGGTAGAGTACATGGCTATGAAAAATCCAACAATCACAAAGCCATAAATTTTTTATGATCTAAGGTACTATCTGATTCATCGGATATGAGGGCACTAGGACAACATTTTTCGTTTTCAAGATCATTTCATTAATGTTGATGAATTTTTTTAATAAAAATAAATACTTACTTGACTTTGGTACAATCTCACTATTGTTTGTTCCTTGAACAATTTCCACTTCATATCTTAAAGAAGTGAAGTTGAATTCATTATTCGTGAAATGTTAGTTGATCATGTGATAGAATGATGGGTCATTCCAGATGTTTCAAACAAAAGGTTAGCAAAAGTTATCAAATATACATAAGTCTATATATGGTGAGATTAATCATATGTGATTCCAAAAATGGAATTATACATCATCTATAATACCACTTAATAAAATAAAACTAGTTTCTACTAACAAGGGACTTCCTGTAGGTCGGTGGTTTGCGATAAAGGCCTGTCGCGCTTCGGTTGTGGGTTAGATTCCCTCAACCTTGTCCGGCGCGACGGGTTTTCACCCATCCTGCAGGTTGTCCTTTTTCTAAAACTACATCATTATAACATTTTATCAATAATATCAAAAAAAGTTCTATCCTTAAACAATACTGTCTTATTTCCAACATAATCTATTTCAAATATGTAGGCTCATCCAAAATACTTCTTTCAAAACTCATAGTGTAAAGAGAACTATTACTAAAAAAATCATATAACAAGCATGTAAATACCATCATTTATCAACCATAAATCATAAGAAATATCTTGTTAGTCACATTCCAAACATGTGAATACTTCAATCCTGTATTCTTTGAAAAAATGAATACCCATTGAACCTTAGTGAAAACATGAATGATGTCAAAAGTTAACACTTTCCACATACCAAAGTCCCAAAAATTCTATATACTCTAACCATGATATCACTTTGTCCTTATATCAATCATGAGCTCATGAATACTATCATACATATTATTTTCTCCTTATCCCATAATTATGCATAGTTCATTTTCATTCCAAAAATATTTCAATAACGTTTCATGGTTACTGGTACCATATTCTTATGAAAAACCACAATGGACCAACACATAGATATTCCAATATACCATAAAATTACCTCAATAAAATTATTCATGATTTCCAATACGTAAACCCTTCAATCCATCCTCTTCAATGATTGTCATGGAATAGGTCCTTCCTTTATTTAGAAGTAACCTCTTAGGTCAGGGCGTTGAGTTGGGTAATTCCCATGTTCTCCATAGATAAGACATTGTACTCCATAATAGTCTATCACTCTATGTCCCTTTTTCCCACACAGATAACATCTTCCCCTCCATTTGATGTATTCATCCATGTTCTTTTTCCATTATTTAGAAATCTCAATCTTTCTTTCTCTACGATCCTCACCATACGAACATGCATAAAAGTCCATCTTCCTCTTATTTGATGATGTGGGAATACAACTAAAGTTCTCCTTGTTAATCATATATCGTGATGACTGATTCGGCACAATCACTATATATTTCTCTTCAAGAATTATACAATTTCGTTGCTCATAGTCCTTAATTTGTCCATTGGAATCAATGTGAACCGAATTCTTCTCGTTCCTTCCATTGACTAAAACCAGAAACCACAGTGTAAGAAACAATTAAAATAACAAGGAACCACATAATCTTAAAAAGTTACTTATGGGATGTCTAACTTATCACACAATATTAAATCCATGACACCTTAGGTTCACCGTATGTTATTCATGATTGTCAACATAATTCGAGGAATATAAGCTATAGTTATACTAAAACATAGGGACATCCCTAGACATACCGTAGAAATATCTCTAAGGATATCACTAAAGTTTTCAAATCCTATTTTCCAAAGGTTAACTAGACCTTTCCTCTGATACCAACAGTAGAGACCCAAATATTGACGTACATGTACATTTAAATACTATTTCAGAATACTTAATACATTACAAAAACCAACACTCAAGGGCCGTAATAGTTTACTGTATTTTGAAACTCGGAACATAATCTTCTAATCATGGTGTAAGATCTTCAACATTTCCCATAAAAATATTACCCTTTTCTTTTCTTACCTAAAAACACTATTTATATCATGGGTAAATGAAAACATATAATGGGTGAGCTCAAATGCTCAGTAAGGGTAAGCAAGAAGAAAATAAAACAAACCATATACATTTCCACTTAAAAACATGAACATAATGTTTAAACATCAAAATCTTTGGGAATGACATATAACATCGTAGTAAGTAAGGAATAGATCACAATAGGACATTAATCATGATAAAATATCATGGGAATGCAACTTTTAATTTTATAAAACCATTAAGCACATGGTATGATTTCCATAGTAGCCAAGGCATTGCTGCCAAGATGATTGTAGTGGACAAAGTCCATTACTGAACCGATTTCACTCCTCGTTCCAGTCCTATATCACTGAACTGGATTTACATACTATAACAGACATGTCTATCTCATGAGATATAAATATTTACCCAATGCAATGGTGGGAGATATAGGTCCCACCCATCTCGTAATGAAAACATTCTTACTAGTGCCACAAAATAAACATAAATCATTCATCATAACCTAATGAATAAAATGAGTTTCATAAAAAACATCATATCACAAAATTATACATGTAAAACAAATGGATATCATTTAATCTTAAGAAAAATCAATCCATGAACAGTATAGAGACATTGTACTTAAATCATAAACATATTAAATAATGTCATCTTAGATGGAAAATAGTTTGATAAAACACTTGAAATGATTTACTGAGGAAAATATCCTTTCTTCTTCAAAATCATTTTCTTTTCCCAAAATGACATGTAATTTTAAAAGAAAGGTATTTTTTTGGAAAATTATCATGAAATCATGTAGAGTAAGCTTCATTAAGAAAATGCTTTATGAAACCCTAGAAATCTGTTCATGCCATATAAGTTAAAAAAAATTCTTCTCTTACTTTTTTTGGGAAAGTCAAAAAGTACCTCGTATGGGAAAAAAAGAATGACTCCTTAAAAACCATGTAATAAAAGTAAAAAAAATGGGCAAAAAGGACTTTAAACATACATGGAACCATTTTTAGAAAACATGGACATGGATGATAAATATAACCCTAGTATATACTTACGAATAAACAATCTCGGATAAAAAAAAGATTGGAAAAGTTATCCCTTACCTTATGTCCGATATGCTTCATAAATATCCAAAACTCCTGTATAATGATTTAAATAATGTAATTGGCTTGTTACAGAGTCATATTCATTGTTATGATACCATATATGGTTCACTTATGACTTTATATTACCCGTTCTTTTGTAAATTCCATGTTAAAACATCGTTTTGGGTAAAATCGTTTCATTTATCGTACATGTTATGACTTGTTGTTCTTGGTATTATTACTTATGTCCTGATTTAATTTATTCTTGAATTTAAAACATGATTTATATATAATATATATTCATAATATACATATATATGATAGATCGATAAATGGAATGAAATACACCGTTCATGGAGACGGTAGGCCGTACGTACGCATGAACGTTTATTTCGTTTCCTTATTGAATTGAATGGAATTAAGTAGATGACATACATATATATATATACAAAAATCCAGTAGCATTTTTATTTAACATATTTAATTATTATTTAATTTATATACTTTAAAATCATACTTGAGTGGTTTATCATGGAAAATGAATCTTATCACGTTCGTGGAGACGGTAGTCCGTACGTACAAACGAGCGATGATATCATTCTTTTGATATTAAAATAGTATATAATTGAATGGTATATCATATATACAGAATAATAATAATGTTATATTTATTATTTTTATCATTTATAATCATTATTATACCCATCAAAATGATTAAATGTTTGAATAACAAACTACACCACGACGTGGAGACGGTAAGTCATACGTACGCGCATGTGGTGACTTTTTCATTCATAGGATGGATAAATAACAAATATGGTTGTATAATTTTTATAATAAAATCAAAGTATATAGAAGATACTAGAGATAATAATTTTGAAAGGAAACTACAATGAAGGAGGATGTGGAAGAAAAAAGAAACTTGAAATAGGTGATGAGACATTTACCTCTTCTTCGGGTTCTTCATTTTTATTTGATAAAAAGGGCTCTAAAGGATGGATTTATTACTAAAGGAATGCCTCTAGGATAAATGGAAGATAGTTTATAGGGTATTTGGGCATAGTTTGGCCGATCTAAATGTCTTAGATGTTGTGAATAAGAGTGAAGGGGGAGTGCCCTTTTATAAGAGGGGTGAGGTGTACCTTAGGAAAAACTTAAACTATTATTTTATAATAAAGTCATATTCGGTTTATAATGGATACAAAGTGACTTATTTCTAAGATAAAGTTGTATGGGTCGAAACAATACCAACAAATATGTTTTAGACTAGTTTTGGTTACAATTTTAACCTTAGCATTTAGATTTAACTCTAAGTTAAATAATTTAACTTTTATCGTGTCTTCTTGTTTTCTTAAACTATATGGTTAATAAACATACTATAAAATTCCAATCGAACCCCAAGTGGTTAATTATTAACATATATAACCTTATCTATGTAATTTATCTGATCCTTAGTTTTTTAGGAATAGAATATCAATTAATAATATAATATTTGTTTTAAAAACTATTTTATATCCATTTTGACACTATTTGGTAACTAATTTTTGTGAAAATCATAACAGAATTATTAGTTCAAAAAAAGTTAATTAAATCAATAATAACATGTAATATTAACCTATAAATTAGTTTAATTCAATAAAAGTCTCAGGTTACATTTATTTGGGTATTTAGAACATCATTTATGTTAATATTTCATTATTAAGGAAATTAGTACATCATCATTGTGTTATTAATAAATTAAATTATTTAATGTCTAAAAATTATAAATAAAATATCATCACATAGGAAATATTTTCATATTTCCAATGAATTATTATAGTCTAATTTATCTTATGTATAACCCTATATTAAAAGTGTTTTAGTTATTATAATTTGATTTTAACTCATTTAACTCTTCTTTAAATTAAATAATAATAAATGCCCTAATCTATTACAAGTAGACCAAGAGCATCATATTTTATTCCTAAGGTAGTTTTTGGTCGAATTACACATATCCAATAGAATTGGAAAATGTGTTACGGTAAAAATAATATCATTTTTACCTTTAATTACCTTATTTAGTTTTAACCGTGGTAAAAAAGTGAATAGTTACTATTCACAAAAAAATTATTTTTATCTCATTGAACCAAATTTTACTTACTAATATCAACCATGTCTCTTGGATTTTTGAAATTCCATTTGCAGATGCGGTAAAATTAATTTTTATGTAAATTTGGAAATGCTTCAAGGAGGTGGGTAAAAGACAGTATAAATTTCAATATAATTTTTATATATCTAAAATTATCATAAAATGACTCCAATGATTTAAATTGAACATATATATGTATTATGTACCTATTTTGAACTAAAATAATTTTTTAATAAAATAAATAATTATTTAAATAAAATGTCGGTTTTTAAATAGTAACTCAGTGTTTTCACTATTAATCAAAAATTGAAAGTTTTCAGAAAAATACCAAAAATTAATCCTAAGTTTTATTTGATATTTAAAAATCAAAAAATATTTATATTTTAAAAAACTCAAAACACAGAAGTGGAAAAAATTAATTTAAAATTAATCCCGTTGTTAAAAAATGAATTCTAAAAGTTAAAACATTGTAAAAGATTGAAATGACTTTACCTATGAATTAAATGTAAAATCAATACTAATGACATAAATTATTTTAAATGGTAATAATATATTCTATTTATACTTTAAAACCACTCAGTATAATAATTTTACCAAATAAATTATTACGATGAAAAAAGTTGTTTTTAATTAAAATATAACGTGTTTTTTCTATTCGTTAAAATATGAAATTTATCAGAATAATATGAAAAATTTATCCAAAGTAAATTTTTATATCCTGACTCCAATGAATAATTTTATTTTGTCAAATTGAACTTATAAAAAAGTCAAAAACGATATTTAATGTGGGAGCGCCATGGAAAGGCGGCGAAACTGCATTTTATGAACAATACTTATTTTACCTGAATCAATTATTTTGTTCTCATACCATGTTCTAGAAAATATGTAAGATGAATAATAATGTTATAAAATTAAAAATTTAGTTAATACTATTCATAATGGCTAGTTTATAATAACATGATAACCATATATCATTGTTTAGTGAAACTCGGTATTGCGTACCACACACACGATGAATGAAGGTTGCAATTGCGGCTAATGCAAGCCAAGTCAGGGTTGCGTGGAGTGTAAGAATCCTTCATTTTTTCATATAATAGAATCCAACCATATTTCATTTATACATTGAATATATATATATATATATACAATCGATGTTACGTAGAATAACCTCTTTCAAACAAACTTGAAATTGTGTGTAACATGATCCACGAATAGTGTTACATATACTGCATGCTTATACGGTGTTGCATATAGCGCAACATAATCTTGGTGTAGTGTACAACAGAAGATAAGAAATAAATTAAAAAGAATATATCTTATAAAATATAGGGGTGTTACAGAACAAGTATAATAGTTTTAGAATATAAATTTTTATTCATTCATGTATGGGAGTGGTTTCATACAATGTAACTACAATCATTTAACATATTAGAAGGGGTTCATTGGAAATGAATTCAAAATAATACTCTTATACATTGATGATATTTATTTGGTGGGTATGAATGATAAATTTATTTATAAGATGAAAAAAATTTTATTATGAAAAGTTTGAGATGACAGATCTTGACGAATAATGTAAAATCATTCCCATTATGATTGAGCATTATTTTATAATTGGGTATTTGGTTTTCTGACATATAGATTTTATTTGGATGATTTTTGAGTGGTTCAGAATGAATGGATGTAATCTGGTTTCACCTCCTCTCACTAGTCACATAATTTTTACCAAATACATCGCACCATGAATTGAAGAATAAATGAAGTACATGTAAATAGTACCGTATGATTTAGAATCTTTAATTTTGATGTATTCTATAGTGTTAAATCATCCAAATAGTTCTCCTGTAGTGAGTGGGGCCAGTCGATTAATAGAAAAATCATAGGAATGGACAATGGGAAACTATAATGTTGATTATTTGGTATCTCAAGGTAATGGAAGGTACAACTAAATTTTTTAGTTATACCGATTCGTTACTAATGTTTATAGATTTAGAATATTCGAGAGACTCTAATTCTTAAAATGGAATAACTACATATGTTTTTTATTTTAACAGAAACATGATTAGTTTTATTTATAGGTCACAGCTAATTATTTCACATTTTATAAAAGAAGAGAAGTGTGTAGCTATGAAATGATATAACAAGGGGATGGTGTGGTTGAGGATTTTACATTAAGAACACGAGTGTTTTAATGAACCAAAGTTTAATCAATGGAAATTCTATTATTATAATTATGTTATAATAACATGAAAGAAAAACACAATGACCTAATAAGTACTATATGACCATTAAATATTTAATTTTCACTTCTGTGATTTAAATTTCGAAAATCTGACATACATGATTATGTTTTGGATGATTTTTGGGGTCTAATTGAAATTTTTTTTCTGGTTGAATATTAACCTACCCTTATAAATAGTAACCTACCCTTATGAGTTGTAATAGGACCCTTAGGAATATTAAATCACCCAAAGGAATAGTTTCCTCACCCATGAATGTATAAATAAATTTTAGGCATCTTATAAATGATAATATTACCATAGTAAATGTATTGGTATTTATATAAGTCGTAAATAATTAATTATAGATAATTATTTAATTTAAAATAAAATTTACATTCTTAAAAAGTTTCCACAAATAACGAATTTTATGTCTTCGTGTTTTATGATATTTTTTGAGACCTTATTTAATTTTTTAATGCATTATAAAACCAGATATAGTATTAATATTTGTAATTTTCATGAAAAATAATATTTTAATTACCAATTAAATTAATTATATTTATAAAGTTTTTTATAAAAAATGGATTTCATTTTTGGATTCTATACATTGAAAAATGGTTGGGGGTTAATTTTTTGTATTTTCTAAAAGACATGAAATTTTTTAATAGCAATATACTATAATTTATAATAAATGCTAAATATAATAATTTCTACATCATTCTTAAAACATGGATGATGTAAATGGACTTTGGTCCAATATCACATGCACATATTATTGTTTTGGGTCCCAATAATCATTACTATTTCTTTTTATATGGAAAAATAATAAACTAATGATTCCAATATTAAGGAAACCCTACCCCTCCACTATAAAAACCACCCACACACACGTCTTCTATTCACTCCTCTTTGGCCGTGTTCGTTGCATCAATTATGATAAAATATCTCTTTAAGATCCTCCCCCAAGTCTAGATTCCCTTGGTATCCTCAAAAGGTAGAATCATTTCCTCTTAAGAGGCTCTCAAGGAAGATTAATTCAATAGGTGAATTCCTCTTTTCTATTAATTTAATTCCTTTTCAAGTCCTTTGATTTTGTTTCTAACCATACCTCGAGACATCCAAATGATATGACAACTACAGTAACATACATGTACTATAGAGTTTCTATAGTAATAATATAATTTATTATTGTCTCTCATTTACCCTTCTTTTATACTAGTAGTAAAAATTCTATCACAAATGTGTAAATTTACCACATTCAAAGACATTGAGAAGGGAGAAACTATATAAAATGTATAGTAAATGTGAGTTCTAGATGGAGTAAGTATGATTCTTGGGTAATGTAATAACTATTAAAGGGATATCTATAGACCCTTCCAAGTCAATGGAAATTGGAGAGTGGCATAGTCTAATATCTGTAATAGAGATTCGTAGCATTCATGGTCTAGATGGGTATTATTGACAATTTTTTAGGAAATTTTCATGATTTTAATGAATATGAAGGTCTTGGTGGAGAAGTATTTTTGGTTCTTGTCATAATTTCTACTACTGAGATAGTGGAAACTACCCATCACCAGGAAATGTTTGTTGGAATTGTTGTTATGGGCAAGTAGCTAGTCATTGCGGTGGGTATCCTGGTGGTCCCTTATTCCTTTGTGAACCTATCCACTCTTATGCTGAAAATTAACATTGTTTTTCTATTATGATTTCATAGCTAGTATCACTTGATAGTTTTAATACTATTTATATTTTCATGTCTTCTCATACTGATGATTTTGTTGATTTTAATTAAGGTAATTATCATATTTAAATTGGGGTTCCTATAATCTATCCATTCAGTCTTGGAATGGGTGTGGAACTACTTATAGTTAACAATACCGAAATTCAATTACAATAGAAGGATGGGGTGGTGGGGCAATAGGTAATTAGAGTGACTCTAGCTTCATTATCATGCCATTAAATTGTAATATGAGGAAGGTTATTTCCCTACCTAATGTATTGCATTATATAGTGGTTCTCTATCACATTTTCATACAATGAAATGGTGAGAAACATCATGAATAATGGCTTGGATGAATTTCGATGTCTTGATCATTAATATTCCATCAATATCAGTGTCTACCATAATACGGGCACTAGTTTGGTGTTGATGGGAGAATATTTGAATTTTTAGCCACACATCTAGTTAGTGATGTGGCCACTTATGGGTTAGCACCTTGAATGTATCCCGTGACTCCTAGGATAATTTTATTTCCTCGTTGAAAATGTTTTGAATGTACTTTTGAAGTATCCAAGTTTGTATTGGTGGGTTGAATTTTCCAAGGATATTTTTGGCTTGTTTATCCCAAGTCATGATCGACTAGGGAGCATGAAATTTTAACCATTCATTGGATTAGTTTCCCAATGATAAAGGGGATACATAGAGTCTTATAGATTTTGATGATGCTCTCCAGTTTTATATGGTATCTAAAACCTACAGAAAATTTGAAATTTTCTCATGAGGGTCTTCGATTTGAAACCAACTAAATTGACCAATGTCATGGATCACATGAATAAGTCGATGTTTCATTTCAAATGTGTGTTCTTGAATTTGTGGGAACAAAATTATTGTTACTAAATCACTAATGGATGTTTTTCCATAGGCCATTATTATGTCATCATGTAGTTCTGGTGTCTCAACCTCATTGTTAGTTTCACATATTTAATGTTTTTGGGGTGTGGCGGTAATAGATCATTAAAATAATCCATTCTAAATATGTGACAACAAAATATTGATCGATTGATCTCAATATAAAAAAAATTGTTCTTGTACGTATAGGATTAATGAGTGAGTATAGGGTCCCTGGAACATGCACTAGATAAGAAGAAGATATATATATATATATATCATGAGAGGATTCATGTGTTCCTAAAGAACAAAAATGTAAAATGGAAATGGGGAAGGGAAAATGAATAATGTGGGATGGGTGAGGTAATTAGCGGTTAGATCGGGTGGCTAATTTTCCTAATAAATAGTAATCCTTGGAAATGATGCAAAACATTTGGTGTTCCCACACACGCTGTAGAATTTTCATGGTCAGTGATCATATTATAAATTTAAAGTCCAAAAAAATGAAAAATATTGTATTGTATAGAGGTAGTTTTTGTTCAAACCTATAAACATCAATGGTAGGAAATCATCCAATCAAAAAACCCCTTCCTGGGATTGAAAAATTTTACTGTTTAGGTATTTAAAAAATAAATATAGATAGTTTGCATTGAATTGTGATAAAAAATAATGGATATGGGTAAATTTATTGGATCTTCATAAAAGATAATCCTATATCTATTTACAGATAGTCCTATGGCTTATGCTACAAAGCATTGAAATATTCACTAATTCATTTGGGTCAAAATAATTTTATCTACCCATAATGTAACTATCCCATTTTCATAGTCCTACTCAAATATAATAAGGTTAGGTTTGTACAATTTCACTTACCTTATTGAAGGTTTTGCAAAATAATGTTATGAATAATTATTATCAACAAAATTAATATACATAGGGTGGAGAAGGTTCAATATATAGATTTATTAGGCTCACAAACACCCATACTATTGACCCCAACCCATAGGTGGATTAGTCGCACATGGTAGTGGGGATAAAAATCATATAAATACTAAACATTATACACATAATCAATAAATAATGAAGAAAGAAGAAATTCATGATTAATAAATTATTAATTATGATCCAAAAATTTTAAGTAATGTAAATCCATTCAAAACACACTTCTCACAATGAAATAATGAAGAACCATGCAGTTATTAATGAATAATGGAATGCGAAAAGGAAAGATACATTGATAAAGGAAATGAATTGTCAATGGAATAAGAATGGGAATAGAATTTATGTAGATTTACTAACAACTCAAAATTATTTTAGAAAATATTCAAACAGATCAATAAAAATGTGTTGAAAATGGAAACAAATGGAAATGAAAAAACATGATGGAAGGAAATGATAGAAAAATGACTTATCTCAAATGTTCTATATGTGGTGGAGCACAAAATTATTAATAGGATGTAAAATTAAATTATGTGTATGTGATGAATTCCATGTATGGTATTTGAGATACATTTTTCCCCACATTATCACATCATGTAATTAGGAT
This sequence comes from Viscum album, assembly GCA_963277665.1. Lineage (NCBI taxonomy): Eukaryota > Viridiplantae > Streptophyta > Magnoliopsida > Santalales > Viscaceae > Viscum > Viscum album. The sequence continues at coordinate 562,061,386 of OY728153.1, read as the reverse complement.
TGATATTGTGTATCTATGATCCCCAATTCCATCAAATTAATATTCTTGTATCTTCAACTAGGAGAGCCTTCAATATTTGGAAATCATTAAATCTTGTAAAATCATTTATGTGATTCACTTTGAGAAAAATTATAATATTTTAAATTTTCATATAATGAAATGAATGTACACATTATGTATAGGCTTCACAACATGTGTATATTTCATGGGCTGGTCTGTTGATTTTTATGCTTATAGTTAACGAGTTCTCTATATCATGTATAATGTACATGGTTTGTAATGCCAATTTTTTAAATTTTTCATCATTTCTTCCTTTCTGTAAAACATTCATAATTCATGTGAAAAAACCATAACCCAGTTCATTATCAAATAAACCATGAAGAAAACATAAATAAATGTATCCAATAAGTATATATAATTTCACCTTATTTGGAAACCATATGATTTATTAATGGTAAAATATCAGTTATAAAGATCCTAAAATTCGTGTGTGAGGGAATTCCTAGATTCATGAATGTCATTCTTGTCCCATGTAAGGGAATATAGGGTTTTTAACTTTTGTGTAAGGTCACTTATATAATTTTTTAAAGGTATCCTCCTTGAATTAAGTTAATATACATTTTACGTCATAGTAATGAAGAGTTTAATCTAATTTGTAAAAGTCTTAAAAGATTTTGTGATGGTAGTTTTTCCCTCACATAATGATGTTTCTTTTACTCAAATAATGGTTGGGGTGACCTATTTAAAGGATTTTTGAACTTACCCACACATAGATACCACCTATATTCTGTAGGTAACTATTCTATATATTATGTCCTATTTCCTTCTGTAATTTATTCTAAAACATGGTTATGAATAATTAATAGAAAACGTTAACTAAAATTACGGAAAATAAAACCATACATATGGAAGATAAATACAAACATTGAGTTAATAAAATGTTCCATATATTAAAAGATAAAAATTTGAAGTATGAGGGGTAAAAATTCAAAAAAAATATGAATTAAATTAGAATGGTCTTAAAGTGTATTTTGGGGTTTCCCTGAAATTTTATTTATGAAATTATAACATCTTGGAGTCTTTCATTATTCGAAATTCATACTTTCTTTCAAGCCAAGGTAATAAAATATTTTGTGTTCGAGTCTTGTTAGTATTATTTGATCAACCTGATCCCTTCCTAGGATTTATAGGCTTATTATTATTACCTCTCTATCAATTTCCCTCTCACACACAGTCTCTCTCCCATCTATTTTGGTTCATTGTATCGTCTTTCATCTCATAATATAGGGGATTCATTATCTCTCACATGTTATGTAAGTGTGATTTTTTAAGTATTATATTTATTTAGATAGATATATGGGTCCATCCATAATATGATCATAATCTATAAATTTATAGGATGAAAGAGAATGTTTTTATTTCATGTAGTATAAATATTATTTCATGAAATTGAAATAAAGGTAACAAAATAAAAAACTTATCACATTATATAGTTGTGTAATTTTTTGGATATTTTATAAATATTTTGTTTTATCTATTATTTCAATTATTTTTTTAGAAATCATAATTAGTATTTATTTTTCATAAATAAAATCTACTTTATTAACAAAAAATAAGTACAACTACATGAGAAGGACAACAACCTAATTCAACATCCCAAAAAAATCAATGATTTATGTAGAAGATAATAAAGGGATAATCCACGATATCAATATCCAATCTTCCTAATGAGAGGGAAAAAAATTTGTTAAATATAAAATGTTGAGGGTCATGGGAGTACCTTGAGACCAAGAGGTATGCCAGAAGGTTACCCTCACACAATTTTTGGGGAATGTTTGTGTTATTAGAATGGAGATAAAGGAATTAGTGGATGAGATATGTAATTTATCAAAGAGGATAAGCAGCACCCTTAACAGAACATCAAATTTATTTTTGAGTATTTTTTCACAATATTAAGATGAAAATTTCATTATTCTCTATGATCTAATCAACATAGCATTACCTTGGCCTATAAAATTAGAGTACCACCATCTCCATAATGAGTGTTGAAATAAGGGAGAATTTAACAAGATGGATCCTAAAAACCCTTCCTCCCATTATGAATTCCGAGTCGTAGGACCCATTGGTATTGAGATTGATCCCATGAGCAGGAGGGGAGCATTTCACCCAAGAATTAGACAACATAGGGTTTTAAGGAACAAATGTGCATTGGCTTCTAGAGTAATTTCTAATGGAAGGTTCTATCTCATGATTATTATAATGATTTTAAATCTCCGAGATATGGATTCTATTTTTGAGAATCAGAATATGGAGAGAGGTATTATACTCATGGTGTATTGCATGGTTACGTGCCTTCCAGATTCACTAGAAGCCCACAAAAAGTAGAATTGAGCGACCATAATCCTCATGTCTATTGGAGGCTCACTATACCATAATTTAATGAAATCCTTGTGAGAGATAACAACATCCCAAATATCAATGGAATCCCCATGAACATTCCATTAGGAGCCTTCCCAATCACATTAGAGGAAGAGATGAATCTATGTCTCCTCTTTAAGACATGAGAAGTAGAAACATCTAAAGGCTAGAGGAATTCATTTGGCTTTAATGGCAAACTATGTTAAGATGGATTTGGATCAGCCTCTCTGAATGAGAAAATTGTATTTTTATGGGATATAATTTCACAAAATATTTCTTCCCCATGGGATGATAAATAGATTTCTAATCATTGAAATTCTGTAGTCTCTAGCCAAGAACCTTACTGAATGAGTGATCTTGAAAATGAACCAATTGAAATATAAATCCAAGCCAAATTCATGGAGCAGATTATCCTAATACTGGTTGATGACTTCCATGAGGAAGAAAGGATGGTGGGAGGCCTCTTTGAACAAGTGGACAGGAGCTGGGAAACCTAGGAAACATAGAAAAATTCTACTGTAGTTTCATTCCCAAAAATTTACATTACCCTACTCGACGATCCATTGCAAGTGCTATCTAAGATCTAAGACATGGCTATGCAAAGGGCTCTAATGTAGGGATATTTTCCTATCATTATACCTTAAAATAAACCCATAATTCTCTCTAAAGAAATGGAACCTCATAATATTTCCCTCAATATCATCCCAATATAATTTTCCATGCAATAAAAACAAGGACTTGCTCATGCTCCTAATGTTAATGCCACCCTACCACAAAGGATTCACAAGATTGTTCTATTAGGTTCATCTGAATCGACCCAATCCATGGTAATCCCATAAGAATTAATTCTTAATAGACACTATATAGATGAAAATTGAACTACGAACCTTACGGGATGAATGGATATACATGGAAAAAGATGAAAACACACACTTAATGAGAGTAACCCTCTCTCAAAATGAGAGGAATCTGTTCTTCTAGTTGTTGATGTGGTTGATGATCATGTAACTCATGTTCCAAATGTGTTAGACCCATATCCTCTTAGGGGAAATTATAGATCCTTAATAGGTTATGGGTAAATTCATTTCAGGAATTACCTAAATCTATTTAATGGTACTCTTGCACTTCCTCGGGCATCTCAAAGGTAAGAAGAGTCCTCACTTCTCTTGGTCAATAATTTTACCACTCCACTTATCATAATCATCCATAATCATATCAAATATTATTATTTAATGGATCCACCCATTGATAAATAAAATTATGTCTTCAGTAAAAAAGGACGAAGACTCCAAGGAAATGAAAACCACAATGGAAAGGATGCACAGTATCAATTTTTCCTGGATTAGGAGAAGTATATGTTTAGGTTCTCTTGAGATAGATTAAAAAAGTATTTAGATATGGGATATTCCTGACATAATCCTCTTATATAATTGATAACCCCACATTTCCTTCTAGAAAAATTATGTTGAACTTGGGTGTGATGTATAATCTGAAAAATAAATCAATGAAAACTTCCGAAAAAAACATACATCACATGGTACGAATGATGAATCTCCATGAAAGGTAGTCGTAAAAATTTTATGTATGTTTTTTTAACAAAATTTGATCCCAATACATTCTTATTGGTATCACAATCCGTCTCCTTGGAAACTCCAATAACCCCATGAAGGGATGTTCCACGAATGAAGGAGTGTTTCTCATCCTACACCCATTGATGGGTGAAGCTGGTGATCCTACTATTTATGATGGTATCAAAAACATTATATGAAAAAATGAACATGGTAATAGGGAGATATAGGTAAATATAAGATGGGGAACAGAACATGGGAATCAAGATAACTATAGTTGTAATTGAATTTTGAGGAAGATATCCACCTATGAATAAATTCTAGACATCCTCAGTGAGATATTTCATTATGATACACAAAGAAAAGTCGTAAAATGACCCTAGGAAACCATCCCGGCCAGGTGAACTTTCACGGTTGAGATAGTTCACTACCTCCCATATTTTTTTCGCATAACAAAAAATACGTAAGAATTCATTTGAAAGGATGGGACATTAATGGAATCAAGTTGAATTTATTTGAATTTCCAGTTGTTTATCCATCCTCAAAACTAGGATTAAGATCACATTAGTTTTTTAATGTTGGAGAAAACCATACCATTAATCAACTCTGGATCACTGCAGAATGATAAATCCTAAACAATAATGTATGTCATATTAACCCATATCATATTCTTTTGGAAGGTGTGGAAGAAAGTGGTGTTGTGATCCCCCTATCATTCCCAGAAAATGCATGAGCGTTCCTAAATATGGAACTCCTATTAAGGAATAATCTCATAAAGAATTGTTTCTTGAGACATAAAGTGGTGAATATATCCTCATTCCACCCTTCCTCTTAGGAAAAATTAGTCATCTCAATATAATTCACAATATATTCCATGTCCATATGATTAGGTTCATGAGATTCGGACCATGCCAGGAGGACCTGCTCCCTACGATGAAGCATAACGTGGAGACCAAACCCACTTCATTGATGAAAAGGATAATTCTAGGAGTGATCCAAAGTATCTATAATCCTATAAAGTTTCATCCATAACATGGAGAAAATTAATTGACCAGCACCCAGGGAACCAGTTCCACGATGAATCAGTAGGGGGAGTGGTATGACTGGGCTCACACCAAGTTGGAGTCCTCGATGTTCTAGAAGGATGAGATTACATAAAGAATACACAATAAATTTTCAAGTCTACACCTAGTTCTCCAATTTCAATTCTGATTATTGAACCATGTAAAACAGTCTCTTGTGAACCCATATTCACGAAAACCCTCTTGTGAATTGAATGAGGAGAAACACAACATGTTATTTGAGGGAAGAGAGATACCACCTTTCTTCTTGGAGGGGTTCATGATACTATTAAAGTATCCACCCACAATCCAAGTCACCTCTCCCATGTTTATGTTTTAGAGATCCATACAGATTTTTTCATGTAGGTTAGCTTTTCACTTAGCATAAACAAAAGAACAAGATCATTGATAACTCCCATCCATCACATTGACTGATAGGTGTTCACCAGATGACTCCATCATGTCAATATTCGACATAGAGCTACAAAAAAATCTAATACTGGTGGTTAACTATATTTCCATGAACGAATGAATGAATGCTGATTCCTGTAGAATATTCTATGATTATAGTAGGGCACAGTTTGGGATCCAAAACCACAACAACTGAAACCTTCTGTCTGGACACCTCAGAATAAATTAAATCCATCTTCACCGTGGAACTATGGCCACATGTGTTCCATATTATTAATGAGATCATTGGAATATAGTGTTCCTATCACTCTCTATAGATGAATACGGCTTATAGCTAGGATTTTTTTTGAAAAAGGTAGAATATTCCTAGCTTTCGATCTCATGAAAATTACATATGATGATGTTCTTGAGTTGAGGGTGATCTAGGATTCCCTTTGGAGTTGTCTTGATAGGGGTGACCTCTCTTTATGTTCATTGGTATCATAGAAGAAACTCCCTCCACATGCGATGAAGCCTCAAAAGAGTTGGATATAGGGATTAGGGTAATCTCTTGACATAAATGATATGAAAATCCAAGGATAGTGGGGGAATAACCAAAAAAGAGGTGGAAAAGAAGGACGAAAATGCCATGAATGGAGGTTTAGGAGGAATGGAAGGAGGTTTAGAAAGACCAAGAACTCCCAAAGGATTAGGAGGGAGAATGGTAAAGCTAGAGCTGGTCGTAAAGGGAACCTATGACATGCATGGGGCTAGCAGAGGAGGGAGAAGTTTTAAGGGAGGAGATAGGTGGGGGTATGGGAGGGGAGAATATGTGTGGGAGGGGGTAGGGAATGTGGGTGGAGGAATGAATGAATATGGGTTAGAAAACCATTATATGGGTGAAAAAATGGCACCGCAACTGAGAATTCTCCTATCTCAAAATGAACCGTCTTTCTCAATAATGCACAATTGGGTGATCACTTTTATGAATGACTATTTCTTTTAATTTTCTAGTTACAATATGATTTTTTTGCTTCTCAATTTCTTGATATAGTTTTTCTCTATCCATTTCACGTGTATATGTCAATGTTGTTGTATATGATGAGTCCTAGAGTGCTCAGAATTATGGAATTATAATTGGATTAAAAAATGAATCCAAAATCATGGAGTGTAGTTCATTGAAATGGTGATAAATTTTATATATACTAATTCATGAATGTTTTAATAAAATGTTGAATGATCCTGGATATAAAATCTAAAATTTATATATGAATTCATTACCATGATGGCTTGAAATGAAATTGTCTAGTGAAGATAGAAACTATAATGGGGCTTGTGGAAATAATAGTAACTTCTAAATTATTATATAAATTAATAGGAATTGGATAAATTACTATGTTAATAGAATATTTAATGTTAATGTTGGTGATTATATACATGTGGAGATATATACTTTACTGGTGATACTAAGGTGTATTGGGAGATGATAAATGTAGTTTGAGTTTGAGGATATGATTTTTCCTTTGTGTGGTTGTGTATGATATATTCATTTTTTTAAAATTTTACATAGCTTAACACCTAATTCAATAGGGAAACTGACCCATTCTCAATTTCGCGGGTATGTTCACCAATTTCTATGTTGGTCATGGAATGAATAAATGTCCCCTCTCCCTCTCTAAAGCTCTCAATTACATTAATGTATTCTATGTCAGAATACCAAGTTTGCGATTGATTAAGTTATATGGTATGGTCTAACTGAAGTTGAGACTAATATCATTATTAATATATATAACGCATGGTATATAACATCATTAGTTTATAAAAAATTATATTCTATCATGGATGTTATGGATTCCCATGAGTGTACTTTTATGGGATGTGAGAAATAGATGTATATTTAATGATACACTATTTGTGGTGGATTTAAAACATCTACACGGTTATAGATGAGATAATGATGAGGTTTTTTAGGGCTACATGGGAAAAATGACTGTGATATGATTTCTTGGTTTAAAGAAATATGACTTTTTGGATGGATGAGTATAGGGTGTGAGCCATCAGAGGATGAGAGTGAAATACCAGTGGGGAAGTGGAAGTGGCGTACCTTTCGTTGACATATATGTTTTGATATAGATATTTTTACTTCTATGTGTCATTCAATGTGATTCATTGTAAGGATGGGAAATATATTTACTAGTTTAGTTGGAAAGTTGGTTTCATTTTTTTATTTACTTGGATTTAATATTCCCCTTTCACATTTGGCATGAGAGGTTCTATGGAGGATATTATCCAATGAAATTTTTTTCTCGTACTATATATATAATCTTTTTTATGGTTTATAGGAGCTAGTTTTTTCCCAAATTGGTAATTTCTAGCTTATGGAGATTTTCAGAAGTCGTTGGAGTTCATGGTCACTAGCTAGGATTGTTTCTTTTATCATTTGGTGTGGCTTCATCTAATGTCTGTAATTAAATTCATGTATTGGGATTAGGTATTTATTTATTTATATTTTTCATTATATATATCTCTTCCCATATCTTATTCAGTAAACATAGATAAATATTATAATACCTCCCATTTGTGATTACATACCATTGGTGTCAGTCTCTAAGGTATGGAATATTGGAGATGGTATTTGGAGGTCATCATATCTCTCTTCATTATTCGGGGGGTCACGATAGATGATATGTGTTATTATAAACATGGCATTTTAGTTAATAATAATTTCAATTTTCAAAATATTATTTTTATTAATTAATATATCAACTCGTTGATTTAAAACCGAAGGGAAACCATGTGGGAGACATGGGAAAAGACATTCAATCGATACCCATATAGTAATCATATTATAATTTAATAGAGAGGAATCTCATTAATTATTTTATATAATGATGGTGTAATCTATGATATTCATCAAATTTTTATATTAGTTTAAAATTTAAACCATATAAAAAAATAAAATATATCTATTTAAGTTCAATTTAAATAATCTAACAATTTGACTAAAATACCTAAATAATTTTATTCAAAAAGTTCATACCAATTTTTTAATCCATATACAATATTTTTAATATAGTTTTTAAAACTCATTTCATTTTATAATAAACACTTTTCCGAAAATTTAATCCATATCCCAAGGCCGATTTTATAACCCTATGGGTATTTTTATTATTGGAAATAAATATAAAATATTTATTGCATTGATGTAAAGAAATAGTTTCCTTTAGAAAATTTCCACGCTACTCTATCTATTAAGTGGTGTTGTGTGATCTTGATCAAATATTCTCATATCATCATGTGAATACTTCAACTATAATAGTTTAATATACATCATAAATATTTATATTAAATCTATTTTCCATGAAATAGAGGGACCACTAGAAATGGAACCCTCCAATCCAATATATCACATCTCATACATCCATGATTATCTAATTATGGAAAAAAGTCAATAAATACATAACATGTCATTCATCTATCATATGTGCACCAATATTTCTCTCATCCAAGTAGTTAAGATAATTATATTTTACTAAACTAAACCTAACCATGACATTAATCTATCCAATTCAATAAATAGAACATATTTATTAAATATTCATAAGAGTGGAAATTTCATATAAATTTCTTTCTAACTAAATACATGATTTACACCGTTCCCAACCACCAATAATTAGATAAGTGTCAAGGTTCTATTGAAAAAGGTATAAATTTATGATGGTTTTGGTTATACGTATCTTGGAAACCATATGTAATTCAGATTTATTATAAGCATAATCATTTATGTTTACCAATGATCGTGTGAAATTCTATGTGATACTCACTTGTGGGTCTTCCCAAAAAATTATCAACATATTATCTCGTGGTCCTATTCACAATATATCTTATGCCACACTTTTCACCAATTAAAAGATTATACTCATTAATATCATAACATATCATAGTAAATCATAACACTTCTTGATGATAATTGATTAGGGACAACACATAGTCTTACATTGTGGGGTTTTTTATTCCACCATTCATGTAATATAAATTATAGAACACATGAATTAATGATAAAATGAAAATTCTTTTATTATAAAATCATGAAATATTTTTAACCCATTAAATCCAATATCATAAGATTCATATACAAAGATATTCAATGTGAACACCACACCATTGTCATGATAATTGTTTTTTCAATGGATCTACTATATTCACTTAATTGGCCACCAAATAATTCATTACATGACGACTATAAATGTCTTATTATAAGATATGGTAAATTCAAATAATGTGTTTAGTCCATAGGTGAGACCAAGGTTCCATGAAATGTGAAATAACTCCACTTTGTCATAGTAATTATGGATTACTCCCCAATTCTATGAACAAAACCAATCTTGGAAATTATCATAATGATCCAAACTGATTCCTTTATAGTATCTAATATTAAAATGTACCTTGAATATTCTGTCAGGTGTTAAATGTTATATTTGTAATATCCCATCCTAGTGGAATCTCCAACAATAAGAAAAAACAATAAACTATATTTGGATATCATATAATATTTTTCTTATTAGAAACTAACATTAATTTCACAATTTAGAATAATCACATACACATCCTATAAAGAACAATAATATATCAATTTGGGTCAAAATGTCTAAAATAACCCAAAGAGGGTGTGTGGGTGAATTAGGGTGTACACTATTTAATATATTTCTTTTTCTTTTAGTCCTCTATGCCATAAAGATCCCATTATCTCACAAGAAAGAACACTTTTAGTCTCTCAATGTATCTCTACCAATCACAACATATAATAAATACAAATGAAAAACGTAATGAAAAATAACACATAAAAGGAATTAACTTGGTTGTACACTGAAATCTATTATGTAGAGTATAAACATGAAAATGTTTCAATGTAGAAGAATCCACTATACTCACTTTCTATGGATGCATGTTTTTTTAAACAAGGTCCCTATTTTCTAAGGAGGATTGACCATAGAAGGTTCTTGAAAGAATCATTGTCAATTTGAGGTTCAACCCTATTCCAATCATATATTCACATATTTTATAATGTAAAATAAATATAATGATATCAGGGTATCCCTTTCGACCCCTAATCTTCTGATCTAACCCGACACACACAACCCCAACATTGTTGGTTATGTTGTTTCCTCAGATGATTCAGGGATTTCAGCAGTGGGAGTTGTGGAAACATGGGGTTTTTCATTTCACTAGAATTCTTCTTTAGTTTCTATAAATCTCATTGGGGATTATTTTTAGGGTTCCAATCCCCGATTCCATTCATTTCATCTGTTAATATTTCAACTCCTTCATTACAGTGTATTTTGGTTATGTGTTCTTTTTCTCTAGATGATTTATTTTTTGTTTGTTAACCCTCTTCTTGAATTGTAATGTTTTTGGTTTATTCATGGAGATGATTTTTTAGTACGCTAGTTTGTTCTTGGATAAATGCTCATTTCCATTAAACCTTTGAACTGAGTGTCAATTCCCCTCTCCAGGCTAGTCAGGAGTGGTGGATCATCAGTGTTTTGGGAGGTGGCATTTGGGATGTTATCAGTTCTTCAATAAATGAGTCCTTTGTTCAGATGATCAGTGTGATTGATCTTGGAATCTAGTTTATTGGAAGTGATGTTGGCTTCGGAGACCAGTTCCCTCCGACATTCTAGTTTGGTGAGGAACCGACAATGATGGAGATGTGGTGATTATTCAGCAATGATGATGATATATATGACGATAATGATTAACAATTATGTTTGATAGATGATGACGATGAATGTGACTTCGACTAATGTAGTCATAAACCGAAAGTAATGTCCTCATTTTTTTTATTGTATTTTTCATTTTGTTCACCACCTTTCAATCCCTCTGTGTGGCTTTGACTAATGTTCTGGTTACTTCTCACCCTCAAAGCAAGGTTTTTGAAAATAAAATAAAAGAATATTTGACCAAATAACTAAAAGGGTACGATCAGATGCTCAGTAAGGGGTGAAATACAATGTATTTTAATATATCATAATAAATACATAAATAATTTTACAGGAAGATTCAAATTGGATAATTTCCTAGATGAATAAAATATATCTATGAATATAATAACAATATAAATAATCACAAAGAATATAATTACTAATTTCATAGTGATGAAATGGACAATTCAAAAAATATTAATATTATCATAATGGATTTATGACATTAAATATTATAAACCATTAAGTAATAATGCCAAGACTATATACATATATGGTATAACTATATACTAAATTACCGGGCATGTTTTTTTGAGACTTAAGGATGCATCCAGAGGATATATAACTATAGGCCCCACACATCACTTAATAATTGTAATGCATTGAGTGTATGATAGAAATTAATAACAACAAAATATATTTTATGAATTATTTATAAATCAATTATATTAGAATTATAATAAAAATTAAGAGATATAAATAATTTATTTCATTAAAATAATAACAAGGCAATCTTGGTGAATATCAAATAATAAACTTTAAATAATTATATATTCACAATGTAATTGAAAAACTTATAAAATGATGTTATGAAGGAATTAATTATGATTAATTTAATTATGTGTTGATATAATGATTAAATAATCCTTCATTAAGGTTTGTAAAGAGATTGTTAGTCATACAACGCATATCACCCAAGAGTATCAAACTATGATTTCAGTTAATCCCACTTATTTTGAATCAAGTAAAGGTCAATTAAATACCCAAAAACATTTTTGGGGTTATTAATCCCATGGGAATATCTTCTATAGCCTAAATACACTTGTTTATATCCAAATGATTATTTTATTTATATGAAACCCAACACAATTTGCTTTACCTAAACTTTAGGATGTTTTATGGATGTGGTAGTGTTTGAGATATATAAAATCTTATGATGGTAGTATAATTAGTCGTAATGATGATCAATCAATGATGATATGGTAAATTATTTATATCAATGAATAATTCTATAATTTCTCATTAAAAATAATATGAAATGAAAATATTACAAATATAAGTGGGTAAAAGAAATTAGAAACCCATACATTGGAATAACAATGGATTAGAGGAAAGAAATAATGTGGGGGAATAATTAATATCTCATTATAATATATAAAATATATAATTATTCCAACAAATAACAAGGATGTATATATTTTATAACTATTTTTAATGAAATATAATAAATGAAATTTAATTGAATAAACAATATGAGGATCATAGTCCCTTACATGCAAGGTAGATTCATAACGATTGAGAATAACTCCTTATAACAAAATATATTACATGGAGAGACTCATTAGGGGTAATTGCATATAATTCACACACAATAACATTATAGTAGCTAAGGATCCAAAAATCGGTTGAAGTGATCTCATTTTATAGGTGAAGAAGAGATATGTTTTTTTGTAAACATAGGTTTGGGGGGATCTAATGATGGAATCATATGGGTGCTAGGAGATTTAATTAAGGGAATGTTGGTGATAAATGAAATTTTTTATTTAAAACATATAAATTTTCTTATTGATTGTATTTTTTTAATATAAATTTAATAAAAAATGATCCATGGTAAATTACATATTTCTATCCCGTAATTAAACATTTAGTTATGTACAATGGTAATTATTTTTTAACAAAAATAAAAAATTATCCCTATTAAAAATAATGGATTTGATGTTTTGGAATTTTGAATACATTTAATATAAATATATTTCTAAATATTATAAAATTATCTTCCAAATAAAAAAATATCATATATAAAAAACGGTATTTATAGTAAAAAATATTTTTTAAAATATTAGGTGATCTTAATGTTATTTGATATCAATAACCAATTATGAAACTCTATTATATTTTATTATTAATTGAGAAATTATAGTATAAAAATATTTTTGAATGTGATCGATTTAAAAAAATTCACAACATTTTAAAAAATACTAGTCTTTTAAAAATTACTATATTACCATGGAAATATATGTTTAATTTTGTAAATTAATTATATGTAAATAATATTATTATTTAATTTGGGCACTTTAATTAAAAATTTTAATGTCCATTATGTGAAAATAACTCTATATTTATGTTAAATTGAAATATTAAATAAAATACATGTGCATTTACAAATAACATATTTGGCAATTAAAATTTTAAAATCATATCCAATTAAATATAATTTTTTTCTGATATATATGTGAGTAATTATTTTAATATTAACTAAATAATAATTATTATTTATATTAATATAAAATATTTTTATTCATTTTATTATGAATATGAGTAAATATAAGTTACATTACCTTTGTTGAATCTCAGGTCTTACACCCCGTTCATATTTTTTTCCTCAAAAATTGGTTGTACATCAATATGTGAAAATTTTAGGGTAATTATTCTCTATTTATTCCTTAGGATAAAATGTTATTCTCTCTATCTTGTTATTCCTATAGAGTTCTTCCACCATCTATATTTCATGATTTCTTTGAATTTTCTATCTTGTGTTGAGAATCCAGATATGATAATTATTATATTATATGTCAGACTCTATATATATTCCATTATTGTTTAGTAAGTTTTTTGGGTCTATAATGTACCATTTTAACATTGAGTAATAAAATAAATCATTAACATTATTGACACTGGGTTGAAATTCCAAATGATAAGCTCTAATTCCAATTTTCTCCAAAAACCCCAAAGTCCAAATGTACCATATATTTTACTTTCCCTTCATAACATTCCGTATAACTACCTTCCATGGGGCTACATAGAAGAATAAAGAAACACATACTTAGAAATATAATTACTTCCTCTAAATATCAATAATTATTTTCTTCCTTCTCTGTAAACCTTGATATGATTCTAGATAGCTTGAAATTTCTATGCATTATCCTCAATGAGTTATTTAAATACTAGCCAAATTTACCTAACTTCATCCCTACACATAATAAGATGAAATATTTTCCATACAAGGCCTCATAAGGTTCCATTTGTATAGTCAAATTAATTCAATCGTTTTATGAAAATTCCACCAGTGGAAGGCACTAGTTCCATGTCCTTTTGAAGTCAAGTGAGAATAAACTCAACATGACCAAAATTTTTTATATTTATCTAATAATACATATCTTTTTGAGAAATTAAGAGACATAAAGGTGTATCTCTAATTTCAATTGCAATTGAACACTCCTCTGAAACAATTATGTGAATTAGGGTCATAATCCAAAATAATTAATAAAGGAATACTGGGGTGTTTCAAAACATCATTGATATAGGTATATGATATATGTTAAAGGGTGTTATACTACCTCATTTCTAAAAATTATTTAAACTAGGTGATTCAATCCATAATGGTCCAAAAAACAATCATTCTTCTTAGATATTTTAGATAGATCAGTAATAAATTTCACCATGTTATTATCCCATTTTCTTATTGATATAAGTAGGGTATTCATTTCACCCTTAGGGTGTTATCTCTCTCAGCATTTACTTGTAAGTATACTAATAATGTTTACACATAATTAGTAATTTAATTCGTTATGTTAACCCATCACAAGTGATCTCTTAGATCCGTAAAATTCTTTTTGAAACCACCATGTATAGTGAAAATTGTTTCTATGATATTCTTCTAGTAATTTCATCTTCAACTCATGTATCCAAATTATAAAAATTATATTTCAATTCATCAAATCACCATATTGTTAAATAAATCCAATCAATCTCCCATATTTTATGTCTTTAATACTCTTTTAAAACACCCTTTCATATTATTATGACTTCAATATCTCCCTTTTCAAATATTGTCGGGGAAAAAATGTAAAATCAATGATGGTTACCATTATAGAATATTAAAAAATACATTAATATTGGATCAATTTTTATCCACATCATGGATAAGACCCCATGTTAATTCATTTTAAAATCATCCACTGCGCCATTTTCATTCTGATGGTGGTAGTGTTTTAAAAATTCATAGTCTTGGAGTAGTTCTATACATCTCCTTTATATCATGTCGTTCTCTTTATATATTACTATATACTTTATAATTTTAGGAATTATTTTTATATCATATCGTTAACCATAAACATATTAACTCCTTATCATCAATTAAATTATTAATATTATCATATCATGATTTTTATTTAGATAGATTTTCTTTTTAGGTCTATAATTGACTTGATGCATAAGAGAGAATATATATAATTTTTTATAAGGACAAAAACTAGTTCCTTCCTGAATAAATCATTGTATATTAAAAAATACTCATTTATTAATGGTATGTTCAATACTAGGGAATCAATCAATATCTTCTCTAATTATTACAAAAAATAATTTCATTCTAATGACCAAGTGAATTTGATCCCTTAACATGTAAACTAGGTTAATATATTAGATAATAAAAAATATTTGTTAAAAAATCAGTGATAGTAACCTACTAAGACAAGGAAACTATATTATCAGTTTTTTTCCGTGGGAAGTTTTTTAAAAACCCTTACCTTTAAGGATTGAATTGATATTCCATCCTTTGAGATAATATGGTTAACAAAAAAGACCTCCAAAATCAAAAATGAAATTTTATTGAATTTGACATACATTTCATCATCTCTTAGAGTGTCAAGAATATTGTTTAAAAAGTATTCATGATATTTATAGCTATTGTAGTTTGTTAATATATCATCATTAAAATCCAAAAATAATTTTCAATATAATATTTTAATACTCTATTAATTAATTTCATGAACACAAAGGGTTAATCAATTAAAATAAAGGGTAATATTGTGGACACATAATGCCTATAAATTGTGAAAAAAGATCTACTTGTTATATCAACTATCTAGAATTTTATTTTATGCTAACCCGAATTCTGTTCATTCTTTGAGAAATATGGATCCCCTTGTTTTAGATCCAAAAATTCAACAGTATAAGGTGAAGGATACTTATTGTTTATAGTAAAAGAATTTATTTCCCTTGAATTGATACAAAACCTCATACATCTATCATTATTTTTCAAAAATAAGATAGGTTATCCTTGTGGTGAAACACTACGGTGTATGAGTCCATGATCACACAAATCCTATTATACCATCCTTATTTCCAATAATTCCACTATAGTTAATATATATAGATTCTTAGTAATTGGATTCATAGGAGGGTTGAGCTAAATAAATAATTCATCATCTTTATCAAGCAGATATCCAGGTAGATACTAATAAAATACATAAATATAATCCCTCATAGTGTACACAATCCCAGTAATATGGATATCATTCTCATTCAATAATTCATCCTCTCCTAGAATTTCATTATCATTTTCTATTGGACATGAATCCATATATAACCCATTATGTGGCTTCACTCCATAAAAATTAAGGGATCCTTTTGTAGGATCAAATATTAGTATCTGCTTCTCCTAGTACATTATTCATTCAATAATGGTTTGAGAGACAACCCATAAAATGGAATATACCTATGTAAACAATAATAATAATAATAACCATGTTTTCAATTAATGAGCCAGTATGAATTATAATAGATACAATAAAATATAATTCCATCACCATAATATTTACGCATATACTTTTAACTAAAAAAATACCTGCTTAGTGCATCACTGGATGAGTTAAAGAGTATAGAATTCCCCATTCTATTAATGAGTGTGTATAACCAAAATCAAATAATGTATCAATTAAATTCGATTTAATGATTAGAAAAACTATTATAAAATAATTTTGGACCTGAATGTATTTTTTAGTACTAAAAAAGTTCTTCCATTTCTTATTTATCTTATTTTGAGGTGGATTGCCTTGGGATTATTGAATTTATTTCAATAGTTCCTAATAACCATACAATTGAAGCCTTGTGCTTTTATAGATTTATTATTTACCTTTCACTCATGTTTTGATGCCCTTTGTTTCCAAACATGTAATAAACTCACATCCCCTTTTAAAATATCATAAAGTATTTCTTCTAACAATTATTGCATGATGGGAATTCTACCCTTCCCTTATTTTCCACTACAAAATTGTTTTGGATACATTTCTTAAATTAACTTTTATTACTTAGATTACCTATAATTGTAAAATACATAGATAATTACTTCTTATTATTTATGTCACCTTTCAAAATATACCTATAATAAGAAAATTATTGAGAGACTAATACCTTTTTAAGAAATTATTTTAATCCATCAAATAATATAATGACATGTTTTAAGGGGTTCAAATATTTCCAGATCATATCTTTAAATCCTTGTAATTTTATACTCATATCCAGTAATAAATTCCTCTTCTATTTATCTTAGATTCAAAAACATATTTTCCATGGAAAATATTTTATCACGGTGAAGTTATTTTTCAAGGATTATCACTCTAAAGGATTTCCATCCCATTATTTCAATTTCATCCTCCTTTTTAGTGTTTTGAATTAATTTCTACCCTAGAACAATATATCCCCATAGATGAAATAAAACCATGATAAAATTATCTCATTCACTATATCCCACTGAATATAATATCTTCCCCAAATACATGATCTATTACTCATCCAAAAATGGGTTAGATGTCCCATTAAAAACTAGAGGATGCAACCACATAAATAGACCAGACATTGTTACACTATGATAAGGTGTAATAAATTGTTCAAATGAAAATTGATATTCTTCATAACTAGAGTAAACTACCAAAAAATATTTATAAAATTATCAATTTGGACCCCATGATCATTATTTTGATTAGTAAGAAAATCTATGCAATGATTTTGGGTGTTGACATGGTTTTTTGGTTAATTACATATCAGTATATAAACAGTGGAATATAATTAATTATTTCATGAATAAACTATTAATTATAAATATTATCATATAATTCCTTTGAATTTATCATAAATTCATGTAATTTATTCTTTTAATATTTAATGAATATCATTACTTGTTTTCAAAGGGTTATGTTCTCTAATTGTATTCTTTTAAAACCATCCCCTAATGTGTCTACTAAAAAATATTTCATACCAATTGTAACACCATAACTCATGTAACCAAGTGTCACTAGATATTTTTTTAATGATAAAGATTATATAGATCACATTAATTAGAATCGAGTATTTTTTCAGTGTCCATAAAATAAACACATAATAGGCATTAAATTACACTGATAATGAATGATACATCATATAAAAATAAAAACATTTCTTATTTATCCATGAAATTCAATACATCATACATTGTACTCTTCACATTTTCATGGATAAATTGGAAATAATAAATAAAATTTTTATATTAGAAACTCATTAATAGGTATCATATATTGGATATTATCACAACAAATCAGTGAATTAATAATATGTTTGAAATAAAAAATTGAATGATACCATAAATGAGATTAATATATCAATGGATAACATGAAAATATAAATAATCACATAGAAAATAGTATATGATTTTATAGTTATGGAATAAAAAATTCATGACATCATAATCATTTCATTAAAGCGTCTTTCAAGTAAATCATGTATACTATCAAGTCCTTTTAACTAGACGATATACTTAATTGGATGGGAATTACATAAAATTACCCAAACTAGTATATCTATTAAGACCCAATGAGACATAAATGATATGTACAATTATGTTATCGTCTTGTAACATAATATTTCAAATTAATTCATCAATTGTGATAAATAAATAATAATAATATACTTAATAAAAATTCATTAATAATAAAAAAATCTAAATTAGAATTATAAATATATGGGATGAAAATGCAATCCCAAATAAGTTGAATAATGGGGAAATATTGGTGAAAATCCAATAATAAAATTATAAATAATATTGTTTTCACAATGAAATATAAAACACCATTTTTAAATGAATTATAACTAGGAATTATTTAAATGTGCTTCCATGGTGTAGGGATATTAATTATAAATAATCCTTAATTATGGTGTGTAAAAAGTTCACGAGTCCTCCAAATCATATACAGTAGAAATGTATATATATATATATATAGTTAGGTATATATGTTGTTCACTAAGTGGAGAATGAGTTATACCCAACCAAAAATTATTGAGTCAATTTCCCTAAGGTTAATTGGTGTTAGAACCTACATCCAGTCATTTGTTTCCATTTAGAGATTTCAACTTTTGGAAACCACATTCTCTTTACATTAAGAAAAATATATTTTTATGGTTATAAGAGTTTTTGAGAATTAAAGTTTCTTATGAAGGTATTATAATGAGAGGGAATTATAATATTCCAATGATTTTATGTGAATTAATATATATCACTAATGGATAATAATGTTTCTCATTAAAATAAAGAGAAAACATGACTATTGAATAAATAAAGGTAGAGAATAGGTTAAAAAACACTTACTATATTATATTATTGACATAAAAAAGACTAAAATTATAGAGAATAAGTAATATATCAGTAATAATATATAAATTTGATGATAAAACCAAGGAATAAAAATAATCGTAAGATATAAAAATATTTTTAAAGGATATTGGAATAAATGAAAAAAAATTAAAATGGAAAGAGGATAATTGGAGACTCTTACTTGAAAGGTATATTCGTAATGATTGAGAATAACTACTTATAAGCATATAATCTCCATGAATATATGGTTTAGAGGGATAATGTCTAACAAAAAAACATTACATAAATGGAAATTACATTTCTTTTACGAAATACATAATAAAATACACGAAATAAAGACTAAAGACCGTATTATTTTAGCTTCATTGGAATCTCTGAACACATTCATCAAACATAGTGAGATTTTAAACAGAAATTATAATTATCATAGACATTAGTTTTCCAACCAAAAAAATTTCCTTACATCGTGGGAAAATATATAAAAAGGGTTAGCTAAAATGCTCAGTAAGGGTAAACATGAAGAAAATCAAACAAAACATACACATAAGAATGAAAAAATATGATCATAAATTTTGAATATCAAATTGTGAGTCATGAAATAAATAATTGAATTTATTAAGGCATAAATAATAAAATATCATGAACCAAGATAAAATAATATTGAAATAAAACATAGAATTGTGGATAACACATATGCATAGAAAATAATTTCCATATTATCTGAGGCTCATTACAAAAACAATCATAGTTGAAAAAGTACATTAATAAACCATGTTCACATACTGTTTCAATCTGGTATTACTAAACATAATTTTCCTTCCATTCGAGCCCTGTATTACTAAACCATATATTCTTTCTGTTTCATCCCTTTTTAACTGAAACAAATATAATTTCCATTTCATCCCTATATTACAAAACTGGATTTAATTTCTTTTTCATCCATGTCTATCTCATGATATATAAATATTTACCTAATTCATTAGAGGGAGATATAGGGAAAACCCATAGCATAATGAAATCATTCTTACATGTTTCAAAAAAACATAAATCATTCATCATATCATAACCCAATAAATTAAATTGTTTTCTTAAATATCTTTCTATAATAATCCATCAAAAACAATTGGATTTCAGAAATAAATGGTCATCATAAATAAAATCAAAACATAGGAATAATAGGGAAAATATACAGGAAAACATAACACCATTAAAGAATTATATCATATATGGAAAATAATTATGATATAACAAATGAATATAAATATTGATGAAAATATCCATTCTTCTTCAAAAAGATATAATTTTCTCAAAATGAAAAACAATTTAAAAAAAGAATTTGTTTTAAAATAAACTTCAAATCATGTAGAGTAATATTCATTGAAATAATACAATATTAAGACATAAAAATCCATTCATCCCATAAAATTTAAAAAGCATTCTTATCATACTATTTCTAATAAAGTCAAAAAGTATCTCATACCGAAAACAAATAAAGTTTCCATTCATACCATTTAATAAAAATCTACCAATGGGAAAAATTGATTTTAAAAAATTATATATGAATTTAAATAATAACAAATATTTAGTGAACATGGATGAGGATAATAAATATACCCTATTAAATATTTACGAATTAACAATCTAGGATAATAATGAGATATCAAAATTACCCCTTAACTTAGGTCACATTTCTTCCAAATGAATTAAAAACACTTTTATAGTGATTCTAAAAATATTATTAAATTAATAAAAAACTATAATAATATTTATGATATCATATATGATTCACTCATGACATTATATTACCCATTCATTTTCCAATTCCATTCTAATGCAACATTTGGGGTAATAATCTTTTTTTTATCATACGACTTTTGACATTTTATTCTTGATATTATTAAATAGATCTGAATTTTATTACATAAATAGCGTAAAAAACGACATATATATATATAATATAGTATATAAATATATATAAAATATAGGTAAATGAAATGGAAAACTCTGTTCATGGACACAGTATGTTGAATGTACACGTGAATGTGATCTCCATTTCCTTATCGAATTGAATGGAAAAAAGTAACTAATATATATATATATATATAATTAGAGTAGTGTTATTATTCCATATATTTCATGATTATTTATTATATGTACTTTATAATAATTTTTTAATGGTTAATGTTGATAATTAATCTCATCGTGTCGTGGAGACAGTAAGCCGTACGTATGCATGAGTGACCGTATCATTCCCTAAATGGATAAGTGGTATTGAATTGGATGGTATATTAATTATAAATAGTAATTATAAGGTAATATTAATTATTTTAATCCTTTATATTCATAGTTATACCCATCTATATACAGTAGTGTTGAAAAAAAATACACCACGACAAGGAGACTATAAACATTACCTACACGCGGATGGGGATATTGTTATTCCTAGGATGGATAAAAACAGGAATAGAGTTGTTTCATAATTATAATGACATTTGAGTATATAATTGATACTGGAGTTATTACTCTATAATGAAACAAATAATTATGTGGAACTAGAATAAGAAATAAGCTGGAAAGAATCTGTAGAGGAGATTACCTCTTCTTCAGCGTGCTTACTCTAAATATCCTCTTAGATCATTAAAGTTTTTATTTATATAATAATAGTAAATATAGAATGTTACTATGGAATTTTAGAAATGAATAGGGAATGGTATGGCCCAACTTGATGGCTCAAATTGATCTGAATAATTAAGGGTGGAGGTTTCCTTTTATAATTGAACTGAGTGGCACTTTTGGAAACCTCAAAAATATTAATTTATAAAAAAATAAAAAAACTAAAAAACTTCCAAAAAGACACACTTTAGAATATTATATGATATAGGGTTGTAATATAATCAACCGATAATTTTTAGAAAAGATTTCATGTAAATTTATAATTTATCATTTTAATCGGCATTTTTTATTCTTTTTAAGTTTAATTAACAGAATAAATATTTCAATATTAAAAGGGTGAAATATTTATTTATTTGATGAAAATTAGGCCATAAATAAGTACCTATGGTCATATTAAACCATATAACAATTATTATATATATTTTTAAAATGAATTATGATTTATAATAATTTAATAATACATTGTTTTGAAAAAACAACAGTACTATCAATTTTGAATATATTCAATTACTGGATTTTTTAAAAAATCAAGATAATATGTTATCACCAAAAAACTATTTTATTAAATCTGTATTTATACTAGAGAATCTATAAAATCATTTAACATATTAAATAACTCAAATTATATTTATTTTAATATTTGTAATAACAATATTTTGATATATCCATTAATAAAATATTTACAATATCAATGTTGCGTAATTATTTAATATACATATTTGTTTGGTAAAAATCATAATTAAAATAAATTGATGAAAAAATATACTATATTTAATAAATTTACTTTTGGTTAAATTTAGATTTCTAAAAAATCAACATTAAAATTTTTATAATTATTAAATTATGAATGTGGCATGATTAACATAACTTTAAATAAAATAATATAAGTGTAACAATCTCTTCCATATGGATAAAAATAGAAAATAACTCAACCTTTGGATGATTATGGTCGACATATACTTTACGAAAAATAATTTGGAAGGTTTTTGGGCCTTTTCATGGTTATCAGAATTTTAATAATAATTTTTTTATTGATTTATCATTAATCAATTAATTAGTACACTACCAAAGTATTAGTATTTAAGGTGATTATATATTTCATAAAAACTAAAAATAAATTACCTTGAAAATGAATTTTTTTTAAATATCTAATATTTATTTATAATAGAATTTACCTCATCTATAACCTTATATAAAAATGGTGTATTTTTTAAAATTTGAGTGCAAAAGTTTAACTTTTCATTATATAAAATAAATGAAATGTCCTAATCTAATCCATGTGCATTTTAAAGGACACCATTTTTACCCTGGGATGATTTATGTCAAATTAAACTCATCTGATGATATTATGAAAACTTTTAGAGTAATTTTATATTATTTTTCTTACCCTTAATTATCGGTTTTACCCTTTTATCATTTTAAATAATAATTACCAAGGTTACTATTCATAATTCCCAAAAATTATATTAAGATATTTAAAAAAATTCCTATTGATTCCAAATGTGGAATACATTTCTCAGAATGAATACCTTAACATTTTTCGGTAATTAATTTAAAATTAGTCTCTTTATTGGAGGGTGAAAGCATGTTTTTTTTAAAAGTTAAAACATTACAAAATATTGAAATGTTTTTACAAATGAATTAAATATAAAATTAATTATAATTAAATGCATTATATTTCATTATAAACATATATTAAATTTATAATTTAAAATTATTCACTAATATAATTTAATTACATATATTTTTTTGATGAAAAAGTTGTTTTCAATTAAAAATATGTATAATTTTACTATTTATCAAAATTTAAAACTTATCCGAAAATATAAAAAATTCATCCAATGAAAATTTTTATATCCCCATGCCAAATAATAAGTTTCTTTTATTAAATAAACTATATAAAGGTGTCAAAAATTTGATTTAAAAACAGTGCTTCATCAAAAGGAATGAATATTAAATTTTTTAAAAAATACGACTTTTATCCAAAAATAGTAATTTTTTTGTATATCATGTCTATAAAAAATATAAGATGAATTTTAAAAATTAAATTGAATCCATAAAAAGTGGTTTTATTATATTATAGTCTCACTTATTTTCATATAATATTTTTTAGAAGTAATTCAACACTATTCATACACAACATTATAATTACTAGGTTATAATATTTAGTTTCCACGTATACTTGGTCTTATGTGAAATGAATTCTATCAAAAGAACGTGAAATTGTGTATAACAAAAGCCAATAATATTATAGCGTATACTTCAGGCTAAAAAAGTGTTTTGTATGACACAGGATAATCTAGGTGTAACATACAACAAAAGACATCAATGAAATTTAAATGAATATATCTCATAAAATATTTGGGTGTTACATAGAAACCCACATCATAAAAGGATCAATAATTGAAAGTTTCACCCTCAAAATTCGTAGGGGTTACAAAATAAAAATTAATTTAAACCATAAAATTCTTAGGGGTTACACCCATAAAATTAATTTTATAAAATTAATATTAGGATTATATTCTAATATTAATATTAGGGTCGTAGGATTACATTCTACCACCCATAAAAATAATTTCACCCAAAAAATTTGTAGGGGTTATAAAAGGATTACTAATTGAAAGTTTCTTTCATAGAAACCCACATCATAAAAATTAATATTAAAAAATTATATTAAAAAATAATTTTATAAACATAAAGGTTACCCAATGTAACTCATCACTAGTTTTCCATATAGGACAATATGTGGGAAGTGAAAAAATAGATGTGTAAGAAAACTCTAACCATTATTCTCTTATGGATAGTGATATAAAATAGGTTTTGGAGAATGTTAACAAAAATAAATCCATAAATCTGCGATGATTTAAGGGACATTAAATTGTTTAGATAAGAAGGAACTAAGATAAATTTTTTGGATTTCAATATCCTTTCCCTAATGTTACATAACATTAGAGGAAGTACTTACTTTATTTAAGTACAATATCACTGTGGGTAATTCCTTGAATAATTTACACTTCATCTCTTATTCATAAAAATGACATTGAATATTTCATTCGTAATGTGTTAGCAGATCATTCGATCCATATATATAACGATTGGTCATTCCATATTTCTCAAAAAAAGGTTATCAAATGTTATCCAACATGAATATGTCCACATATAGTGACATTGTACATTAATCTAACAAAATTCAACTGGAGTGTAAATTATACACTCCATAAATGGATAACCTTACAATCCTTCAAAAAACTAAAAATATTCAACTTTAAAAGAGTTGAAATATATTGGATTATAATTTATCTCCAATATATCATTAGGCTGCTCTTGGTTTTCTCATTCCAATCATATGAATACCTTAATCATGTAATTTTTTGAAACATTGTAATAACATGATTTTACATTTAACATTATTGAAAACATGAATACTATCAAAAATTAACTCTTTCAACACACCAGAAATCCTAAAAAATCTATATAATCAACACATGATATCACTTTGTATTTATATCAGTCATGAGGTCATTAATATAATAAAACATTACATTATCTATTTATCCCATCATTATGAACATATTATTAGTTTTCAAAAAATATCTGAATAAATTTTCATGCTTATCAGTACCATTCAAGATATACATTCAAATACTTGAGTAAAAACAATAGTATAACAATCCTTAGATGTTTCGTTATTACATAATACAATAAAATTACTAATACAACATTATTCCAAATAAACATGTTATCATTCCACTATCTTCTTAAACCACTGATCGAACATCATTATTTTATTCCTTTTAAAATATTTCATCTCAAATATAATTCATAGTATCTTCATTGTCAGCAACATAAATACTACCACTGTGACCATAACGATTATCTTCCTAATATTTTCCCCAAGGGAATTTATTTACTTAGAGCCCAAACATTCTACATTTAAAACACTTAATCATAATTGATTCATTAGGAATACCATGAAACTCCATATTTATATTATTATCTAGGCCTGGAAACTCACCAAAGTTGAGATTATTGATTATATGATGACATTTCGGATTAGGCATAATAATGATGTTTTTCCTGACAAATCCTATTTCATTTGGTTACTGATGAAGAATATCATTCCATTGCCCATCATATTCTCTATTAACTTGAATCCTCCAGTTTCTATCCATTATATAAAACAAAAAAACAATAGTGTGAGAGGAAAAAATAATACTAGAAAAACAATATAATCAGGGGTTTACATTAACTCTCTAACATCTTTTGTTTAATCCTAGGTTATTCGTGATCATTAACATAATTTGAGGAAAATAACCTATAGTTAGACTTATAATTAGGGACATCCCAAGATGGATCCTTCGAAATATATCTATGGATATCACTTTTCATATTAGTTTCCAATGGTTAAACAAACCTTCACTTTGATACCAATTATAATGACCCAATCTTGACAAACATAGACATTACATTTCTTTTGATAAATATTAAATTAAATACAAAAATATTTGCACAAATACTATATTAGTTTAGCATGTTTTGAAACTATAAAAAAATTCTTATAAATTGGTGAATTATCCTTAATATCTCCCATAAATATCTTACCAATTATTTTTTCTACCCAAAACAATTCTTTATATCCTTGGAAAAATCATAAAAAAAGTTATCTCAAATGAATAGTAAATGTAAAAATGAATAAAATAAAATAAAACATAAAAAAAGGATGAAAAAAATGAACATATATTTTTAATATCGAATCGTGAGTCAATAAATAAATATTGGCTATTTTTAAGGAATAAATAAAAAATTAACACGAACCGTGATGAAAAAACATTGACCTAAAACCGAGAATTTTTTAAAACATATAAGAATAGAAAATTATTTCCATTTTATACAAGGATAAAATCCAAGACCATTATAGTGTAAAATGTACATTAATGAATTAGTTTTACATGCCATTTTAGCCACGTATTACTGAACCCGATTTACTTTCCATTCTAGCCCTATATTACCAAACCAGATATACTAGTCATTTCAACTATATTCTACTGAACCGGATATACATTCCATTTAAACGTTGTTTTAATGAACTAAATTTATCTTCTGTTTCATCCATTTCTATCTAATGATATATAAATATTTACACATGTTTTATAGAGTGATATAGGTTCCACCCCTCTCAAAATGAAATCATTCATACATGTTCCACAAAAACATAAATCACTCATCATATCATAACCCATGAAATAAAATGGGTTTCTTAAAAATAATTCCATTATAATCCATATAAAATAATTAGATTTCATAAATAGAAGTTCCTAATAACAAAAATCAAAACATATTAATAATAGGCATGATATACATTAAAATGTAACCCTACAAAAGAATTACAGCTTAGATGGAAAATAATTTTGATATAACACTTGAATATAATTCTTGATGAAAATATATTTTCATCTTATTTTTTTATTTTCTCAAAATTAAACATAGTTTAAAAATAAAATAATTTATTTAAAATTAAAAATTATATTGTGTAAAGTAATTTTCATGGAAATAAGGTGTTAGGAAGACGTAAAAAATAGTTAATACAATACACGTTAAATAAATTCCTCTCGTACTTTTTCCAGTGATGTTAAAGAGTAACTCGTACCGAAAATGAAAAAATATTCATTTCATATTGTTCAATAAAAATTAAGCAATTTGTAAAATTTAATTTATATAATTATTTATAATATAAATAATAATAGATATTTATGGAACATGGATGTGGATGATATATATACCCCAGTAAATACATATGAATATATAATCTCATATAATAATGAGATTGAAAAATTATCCCTTACCTTACGCCAAATTTCTTTTTAATGTGTAAGATACATTTCTATAGTTTTTTTAAACATATTAGAAACATGTAAGAGAATCATAATAAAATTTATAATATCATATAAGATTCACATATGACTTAATATTACCCGTTCATTTCTCAAAAACCATGTTGGAGCAACATTCTGGGTAATAATTCTTTTGTTTATGAAATTTGTTTTTACATATTTATTCTGAATATTATTATTTAGATCATTATTTACATACGTATAGAATTTAAAAAATTATTTTTATGTAATATATATTTATTATATAAATATATATAATAAATAGATAAACGGAATGGAATACACCGTTCATGGAAACAGTAGGTCTTACATACGCATGAACGTTGTTTCTGTTTCCTTATTGAATGGAATGGAAGAAAGTAAATGACATATATATATACATAATTCTAGTATAATTATTATGACATATATTTTAAGCATATTTATGTTATATACATTATAATCATTCTTCATTTAATAATGTGGAGAGTGGATCTCATCAGGTATTGGAGATGGTAAGGAGTACGTATGCACGAACAATGTTATCATTCCATTAATTGATAATTGGTTGGGAATATGATGGGATATTAATTATAAATAATTATTATAATGTAATATTAATTATTTTAAGCCCTTATATTCATCATTAAACCCATATAAATAATATAGTGTTGAATAAAAAATTACAACATGGCGTGGGGTCTGTAAATCATATGTAGGCACGCATAGTGATATCATTATTCAAAGGATTGATAAAAAATATGAATGTTGTTGTTTCATTATTATAATAAAATTTATGCATATAATTGATACTAGAGTTATTATTTACAGTGATACAACTCTTGAATAGGATGTATGAAAAGAAATTATTTTTGAATGAATCGGTAGAGGATATTACCTCTTTATCGATGTGCTTATTCTAAATATTCTCTTAGTGAAATAGAGTTGGTCTTTGAAGAAGTCCAAAAGCTTTATAATCTAACATGGGAAGTTTATAATATAAAAGATATGTTTATTTATGAGCATGAAGTCTCTAATTGATATCTATAATTGAGGGATGAGGTTCTCTTTTATAATTGAGGTGAGATGTTCTTTTGGAAACCTAAAAAATCTTAATTTACAATGAAATCAAACCTAACTAAAAAAAATCCAAAATGTAGAACATTAGATATGAGATGATATTGGGTTATAATATCATAATCCAATATTTTTTATACAAGTTTTTGTGTCAATTTAAAAATCATCATTTTAATTATCATTTAGTTATTCTATATAATTTTAATTTACATAAAAAATATTTTAATTTCAAAATGGTAAGATGTATATTTTTTTGATTTAAAATAAGCCATAAAAAAGTCCATTATATAATCTTAGAGAACATAATAAATATTCAATTTTTTAAAATTTTATAATTTTTAATAATTTAATAATACATTGTTTTTACAAAATAACAGTTGTGTCAATTTTAAAAATATTCAATTAATTGAATTTTAAGAAAACCATGATTAGATTTTATCATTGATAAAATTAATATTTATATCCCTATTTATTCTAGGTCTTATATAAAAATTCAGGACATATTAAATATCTCAAATTATATTTATTTTAATAATTTTAAAAACAGTAATTTGATATTTTTATTAATAAAATAATTAGTATATTGGTTTTGTGTAATTATTTAATATACTTATTTTTTTGTAAAAATTATTAAAAATACTTAAATGAAGATAAATATAATATCTCGAATAGTATTCATTTTAGTATAATTTAGATTCTGAATAATTGATCATTAAAAATGATAAATTTATTAAATTTTGAATATGACAACTTTAACCTCACTTAAAATAAAATAAAATATAAGAGTCACAATCTTTTCCTTATGACTTAAAATGGTCTATAACTCATCCTTTGGTTGATTATTGAAATTTATACTATAATAACAATAAATGATATGGTTTTTGTGAATTTTGATGGTTATTAGAATTTTAATAATAATTATTCTATTGATTTCCCAAAAATTAATTAATTACTACACCATCGAAATATAATTCTTAAAGGTAATTTTATATTTCAGAAAAATTACAAATAAATTATAATGATAATAAAAAAATATTATATTTCATATAAGTATTTATAATAGAATTTATATTTTGTATAAACTTATATAAAAAATGTTAATTTATTAAAATTTCAGTGAGACATATTAATCTTTTTATTAAATAAAATAAATTATATGTCCTAATCTCATCCAAGTGGATTTCAATGGACACATTTTGGAATCAAAGATGATATAGATCGAGAAAAATCATCAAATGATATTAAGACAAGTGTTAGGGTAATTATAAAATAGCATTCATACACTTAATTACTCATTTTACCATTTCATCGTAGTAAATAAATATTACCGATGTTACTATTAATAATGACACAAAATAGAATAAATCTATATGCATAATTTGGGCCTACTAATTCAAAATATGATATTTTTCAAAAATCAATATATAGAATTAACAGTAATAAATTTAAAATTATTCTCATTGTTTCCGAGAGAGAAGAAGTTTTTTTTTTAAAAGTTAAAACATTACAAAAGATTGAAATATTAATACATATGAATTCTATGTAAAATTAATGATAATTACATGAATTATATTGAATGATAAAAAAATATTTTTTTTTACTTTAAAGCCATTAAAAAATAAAATTTAATTACATATATTATTTCAATGAATTTTTTTTCAATTAATATTATGTATAATTTTACTATTCATAATAATTTAGAACTTATCAGAAAAATATCAAAAAATCCAAATAAATTATTTTTATATTATACTTCAAAATAAGCTGTTTTTTTATGAATATAATATATAAAAGTATCAAAACATTGTTTTAAAATGGGTTCACCATCAAAAGGTGGAAATATTGAATTTCATATACTTCTTTTATAAAAAACAATTGAATTTGTCCTTATATCATGTCTATAAAATATATAAGATGAATTTTAACCATTAAATGAAATCTTGAAAGGGTGAGTTTATTGTTTTATAGACTCACTTATTTTCATTTAAATTTTTTTAATGATTTTAATAATTCTCATATCCGCCATTATAATGACTAGGTTATAATATTTAGTTATCACTTATACATAGTCTTTCTTGAAATTATTTCTATAAATATAACATGAAACATTATGTAACTCGGGAAAAGAAGATTTTTTCATATATTTCAAGTTAATATAGTGTTCTGTATAGAGAAATATAATCTTTTGTTATCATAAAGCACAAGATATCAAAGAAATTAAAAATAATATATCTCATAAAATCTCAAGGTGTTACAAAATGAGACGGAATTAATGATAACAGTCTATAAAGAGTATATGGATTATAGAATGTGTGTAATTAATATTCTTTGATATGTGAAGAAGAATGATATTTCTTTTTAATATTAGGTTAATTGAGACCAACAGGTGGAAGCGTCATTGTGTTAGTTATGTTAGGTAAAGAGATATAGGAATGATATATGGTTATGAATTTAAAAACTAAAAAATGACTCCAATAATGATTTTGTGTGAAGTATATTTCATAAAAATAGATCAATAGAAGAATAAATCGTTTTTCACCCATTTTATCATGTTTAATTTCTTATCCGGGAAATTGTTTTCTTCAAAAATATAAGTTTTATAATAAAAACAATATGCGATGATTATAATTTTGGAATCCATTTAATCTAAATAATTTTCTAAATATTATAATGTTTACTTTTAAATTAATGAATAAAATATATAAAAATATGTTGTTATGGTAAAAAATATATTAGTTAAATAAACGGTGATCTTCATATTATTGTATATCAAACAAAAACTAAATTGTTTTAAGATATCTATTTTTAATTGAATCATTATACTATATTAATGTTTTAAATGTGGTCATTTTAAAAAACACAAAATGTTTTGAAAAATAAAATGAGTTGAAATTTTTCTGTTTTACCTTGGAAATTAATATTTATCTTGGTAAAATTTTATAAATTAACTTATCAACTAATTTAGATATGATGATTCATAATTTAATGTCCTATTTATAAATTATTTTTCCCATCTATATGAAATTTATTTTATATAAAAAAAAATTATTTCAAAATCACACATTTGGTTCATAAAATTCAAAACTCTCCTCTAAGAAAATCCAAATTTATTCTGAGACATTTGTTTATAACTAATTTACAATTAAATAATTAATTATTCCTAATTATATTAATATTAATAATCGTAATAATTTTTATGGGTAAAATGAATAAATAATGGTTACATTAACTTCGTTGAATCTTGGGTCTCATTTGGTCTCTTCTATATCAACATAGGTTATGGAGTCACCTTGACTCATTATGTCCAAATAGATGACCTGTTATATTCCATTTTGTTTCAGTGATATTATTAAACATTGAATAATATAAATTCCTCAATGTAGGTGTTTATTATACTTCTTAAATAAATATAAAACAAAAAAGTTCTCTTCTAAGGGGAGATAATTTTATACTAGAATTATCTTATTTCACTCATTCTCCAACAACCATATATAATAGTGCAACTCTTGTACCCATTGAGACATTGTAATTGAATTGAACCATACATGTTGATTAATATTATATATGTATCACATCTCTAATTATTATCATAATATGATAGATCGATATACTCAAAAACTCTATGTGTCTTTAACTTCTCTAGGTATGTTTTATAAATCATTCATTACATCCTACCTTTAGTTAAATTTTTTGTGTTAAATCTTCTCATTCTAATGTTCTATAAAAATTCCATGTTGCAACCACATTTTCTATGTGGTGATTATATAATAATTAATCCTTGGAAACCTTATTATATTTAGTCAACATGTTCTTGAATTTAAAATTCCATCAAATCATCTAGATATTATGGAAAAAACCTATACACAGTGTTACTTCCTCACTAAAATGTTATCTTTTACTACCATATCCTGATCATGGTGTGAAATCGTTTTTTAGTAAATGATTTTCAATCAATGAAGAGATATAATAAATCTTCACAATATTGTAAATTTAAAAAACATAAATATCTTTACATGATCCTCCAAAACATCTTGATTCTCAAACCTATTACGGTATGATATACTACTTCATGAAATGTAGACTAGATTCATGTTTCTAGACAAAATGAATCTTAAAATTTAGAGCCTTTCTTATTTATTTATGGTCAAAATAAATTATAATATTCACCTTAATCACGGTGAAACAATTTTGAGACATAATGATAAATTCTTAATATTCATGATCTCTAATCATTATGTTGTATGAACTACTTTGACGATGTGGTAATATCAAAATAGTTTGTAACACTAAAATCCACCTTAACGTCTTGATAATGTGGATTATATTTCATATAATTACCTTGTGATTCAAATTTTTAAAATGAAAAAACCAAACTCTTCATTGATATAACCATACATATAATTTTTAATAAAAACAACATATGTTAATTTTCCATCTTATAGTACTATTACTCATAGTGTGATACATGTGATCATACATAGTAAAATATTGAATATAGAAAAAAATTTATGTATTATAATTTTTTTTACCATTTATAAATTATTTTATTCTTAAAAATATACTTGTTCTAATTCAAGGATCTCCTTGCCTTGTAAATTTTCTATGTACTTCACTCATGGAATGATTGTATACCTCACATCATGGTGTAATTTTCTTTTAGGAATCTTGAATAAGACATTTCCAAATTACATTATGTAATCCCATAAATATTACAAATCTATATGAATCTAGAATAACAAATTTACACACATAGTAAATTCTATTTATTCTAGATTAATCAATATTCTTTCTATCCATTATAAAGTATTGTTGTATGAGGATCTCAATGATGTACTTCCACAAGAACCATAATATATCCCCTATAGTGGCTCCAATGTTTCATCACCAAAAATTTTCATAAAATTCAACAATCAAAATTTTAGTATGATAAAACATTATCATAAA
This sequence comes from Viscum album, assembly GCA_963277665.1. Taxonomy (NCBI): domain Eukaryota; kingdom Viridiplantae; phylum Streptophyta; class Magnoliopsida; order Santalales; family Viscaceae; genus Viscum; species Viscum album. The sequence continues at coordinate 562,027,000 of OY728153.1, read as the reverse complement.
ACATTGTTTATTGTCAACATATTCAAAACTTAGCCTCTTAGTTGAAAAAATCCCCCATTGGATTTTATGGAATATACTTTTATAAATCTAACCCCCATTATCTTTTAAAACTAATATGAAAAATTAGTATAGAATTATATACACATTTACTATAAAATATAATAAATTTAAATTCTGTATCCACATTTTTATTTTTACACATTTTTCTTCAAATTTAGTCACCATATATCATGAAATTATTTCACAACAAATTTTTTATTGGGATCATTCAACCTCATATAACAACTTGAACCACTTCACATACAACTTGATACCACTAGATTGTGTATAATAATTTTCTCTATAAAATTTTTGTTGTTATCCTCAATATCATTTGCTATTTTAACCAATTTAAAATCATCCGTATATCTTGAATTTTTTCCCCATTTATTATTATTAAAAATTTAGGTTACCACTCATCCACTTATTGACTAAACCATTGGTTTTTTTCATATTTTGAACAATATTACTTTTACTTCAGACAATATATAACTTTTTGAAAAAAATAAATTATATTTTCATATTTCATGTTTCCAGGAAAATTAATCTATCTATGTACATTTTAATTAATGTTTTTTAGTATGTGAATTAACCTCCTGGAAATGACCCATTAAAAAATTCTATAATCCTACTGATTCATAACTCAGTTTATGATACAAGTTTAATGTTAATAGTTTTAAATATATTTATTCCACTCACAAACTTCCATAAAAACATGAATCATTAGATTTTAATTCCTTCAAAAATTCTTCTTGTTATCTCTACTACACATATATATGAATATTACTGAATAAAAATTAAATTTCCAAGGGTTCGAGTCATTACACTAGTTCAAAAAACTAATAACACTTTTTTATGATGAACATATGGAACAAAATGATATCTACGATCATTAATTTCATGTTTGGGACCTTTATGTTAGATGAGGATTAAAAAAATTGAGTTCTCATCACCAACTCTTCATGAATGCAATTAGTTCTTAACAGAAAATATAGTCTTAATCCAAAACACGGGGAAGAATTTATTTGGTTATAATACATTAAATACATAAAACATATTTACTTATAAAATAAAATCAACGGACACCTTATTTTTTGTAAACAGATAGATAAAAATGAGTTCCTTACACTAATTACCTCATCTTCCTTTAAGTTGTCTCCTCATACTTTTAGAGGTATGATAAAACATTAGTAATAGTTTGATATCATTAATTGATCACAAATTATGTATTTTGACCAATTTATATTTATGATATTTAATTTTTACCAAATAAATATCGGATTAGGCGCTATATCATTCAAAATTATTTAACAGAACATGAAATTCTAGATTCATCTTAGATATCTTTAGTTGTTTCATGAAACAAATTATTGAGTCAGATAAGGCCATAATACCATTTGAGTTTCATAAGAAATATACTGATTTATAAATTCAATAAATCTAATGTAAAATTTTCTATTTATCTCCATTCTTCACAATAACACCACATGGATCATATCAACCCCTTAATTATGGACCACTTCAAACAAAAGTTCAAAATTTTAACACATGAGGGTAGGGGAATTTCTTTTATATCCTCAAGTTAATGAAAATTTATGGTCTTCATAAACCAAACATTTTTTTCATACATCATTCCAATCCCTTTAATTAATTTTCCTTTGGGTTATACCACTTATAAATACTTAATTCAATATTTTTTATTTTTTCGCAACCTTTCTTATCTTGGTATCACCTCCATTGTGAGAAAATTCCCACTTGTAAATGTTTTTTCCCTTGATACACTACCATTTCATATTTCATCATCCTTCCTTCACCATGGGAGGAATATTCAATTGGTATTATCCTCTTTACATATGGGGAATTTATGAAACCACTAAACAATTATTCATTCAAATCCTATTCTATATCCATTAAAGTTAGAATGATATTCATTGCACTAGATGTGTCTTACTTGACTATTCCATTCATAATTGTCATAGACAGAGTGCCTTACATATTATTATACAACATTTACCATAATTATTTATAATATGATTGTAATGAGTAATAATTTATTTATTCTCAGTGCACTACTTATTAATCACCAACATTGTTCTTCATTGATGATGTAATTGTTTTTTCAAATAAATTGCCATTCATTCACTATTACCATTCTTGTCATTTATCATAGGAATGTAGGAATTAGTTATAACACATTTAGTTAATCTATTCATATTATATATATCCATAATTCCAAGGTAATAACAAATAAAACCTCATATGTTAACATTACACCTATTGTAGTTATTTCTCAATTGTTTTTTAATGCTACAAGTTTTCTTACATCTTTGATCCCTTGGACTTTTCAAAACAATATCATGGTGTGATTAAATATTTTTTAAAAATATAACCATATAGGTATGTTCCATTAGGATACTTTACTTCTATATTTTGAGAAGATCAATGATTTTCTTACTAATTCCATTTTTTATATACGTAAAATCCACTTGTTAATGTTTCTATAAGAGGGATCATCATTTTATCATTAAAGTTTTTAAAAATCTCTTTGATCTACAAAACCATATCATAATTCTCCACCAATTTTACCCCCATATTATTTATCCTTGAGCATGAATCATTTGTACAATTTTTTCTATCTTCAAGAAGTGTATTGAGATATATATTTCATAATTTTAAATACTTCTCCATGTTCACTTTTTTACCAACTTTCGGTGAAAATGATTCTAGTACATCAAATTATTCATTCATTTTTTCTCCAAATTTCTTAATTTATCCATTCAAGGAAACGTCTACTTCTTTCAATCTTTGATTCCTCAAATCCAAATGTCCAAAGGTTACATAATCAACTCCCTTCACAATCCATTGTTTAATGATCTCATCGTTTCATGTTATATAATGTTAATTGTTTCACAAGTTCTTGGTGAGATGGAAAATTTATAAAGATGAATGGATTATTTAAATATAAATAATTTCTGAAAAATAAACTTGAAAACTTTTTCACATTGTGTAATGGGATTACACCGCATGTAAATTTTTAGGGTTATAATAAATTTTTTTGAATTGATGTGTTTTCGACTTAGTCTATTAAAAAAATTTAAATGAAGTGTAATAACATTACATTGTGTGAGTTAATGCTGTATTTTTTAAGCTACAACTCACCACATTGACCATACGGAAAGTCTTAATATATTTGGGGTTATATATTCATCTCTAATCATTACATATTGGTGTTGGATACCTATTAATCCCTATATTGCTTTAAATCACTCACTTTCAAATTTATTATGATGAAGTGATGGAACCTTTAATAGTTTTGGGTCTGGTGTAGATCTTGATAATAGGTTTTTCTATAGATCTCTTCTTCCATTATTTATTCGGCCATCTTACATCCATTTGGATTTTATGTTAATGATATATCTTCACGAATCTTATGGTAGGTGGTCTATAATTCAAATCCCATTATCGTGATCTTAATTATGTGTATGCAATTTTATAATTATTATTAGTTGTTTAAGAATTTATTTCTAGATTAAATAAATTAATTTGGTGATTTAATTAATTATGACAATTATGAAATTTGTAATATTGGGATTTTAGACGTTGAAAAATTAATTGCTGAATTGATAATCAAATATTAAGAATGATGGATTTAAATAATGAATTTGACAATTTATAATAATATATTGTGATTTTTGTATTATATAATTAATTAATGAATTATTTATGAGATATTGATATTGTCTAATTGAAATAATTAATTGTTGAGATATTATGAATATTTAATTGGTATTTGGGGATAATTAATTTTTGAGTTATTTATCAGAATATTGAATTGGGATTTGGGGATAATTAAATTTTGTGATAATTATCAGAATATTTAATTGGGATTTGGGGAAATTAATTTTTGATTTAATTATCAGAATATTGAATTGGGATTTGGGGATAATTAATTGCTGAGTTAAATAACATAATATTAAATAGTTAATTTAATAATTAATATTTCAATTAATTATGGGATATTTAGTTATGGATATTGATTAATTAATTGGTTAATTAATTAATTAGAACTATGTTCTTGATTAATTAGGGATATTTAAATGTTTAGTTGGAACAATTGATTGATTAATTAATTGGGTATATTGAATTGATTAAGTTAGAAAAATTAATTTATCAATTAATTGGGATATTAACTTTATTGAGATGGAACAATTAATTAGTGAATTAATTGGGTATATTAATCTAATTGAGATAAAAATAATTAATTGATGAATTAATTCATATATTGATATTACTGAGTTGGAATAATTAATTATTAAATTAATTATGGAGTTATTGGGATTTTGGATCATGATTAATTAATTGATGAATAAATTATAATAAATTTTGTGATTGTGAATTTGATTAATTAATATTTGAATTAATTAATGGAGTTTATGTTGGAAATTTTTTCATTAATTAATTAAATGTATTTACTATTTGTAATTAATTAATAAATAAATTAATGTAATTGAAGTGAAAATTTAATTGGATAATTAATTTAAGGGAATGAATTTAATTAATTAATTGTGGAATTAATTAATGGATTTGATGTTAAAAATTAATTGGGAAATTAATTGAATGGATAAAATATTATTAATTAATTATTGAATTAATTAATGTTATTGATGTGATTAATTAATTGTTAAATTAATTAATGTTACCAATGGGATGATTTAATCGTTTCATTATCTAATATAAATAATGTGATTGATTAATTTCTGAATTATTTTGATTTTAATAATGTGATTAATAATTTTTTTATTAATTAATGGTAGAGATGTTTTTAGTTATTTGTATAATTTTCTAAATGGATTGATGTGATTAGTTAAGTTTCTAATTTACTAATAGAATTGATGTTTTTAATAAATTGTTGAATTAATTAAATTTATTTATGTGATTTGTTAATTATTCAATTAACTAATGGAAATGTTGTCATTTATTAATTGTCCAATTATTTAATGGAATAATTTGAATATGTCACTGTTGAATTTGATTAATTAATTGGTGATTTAATTTTTGTTGTTATATTGATATATGCGAATTGTGATAATGAATGGTTACATGGGTATCCAAGTGTGAGTTATGGAATGGGAACATGTTCATTAAATTGTTTTCTGTATGAATGGTAACATGTGAATTCAAGGATGAATTTAGGAATGGGAACATGCTCAATGAATTGTGTAAACTTATGAATGGTAACATGGTCATTTATATATTAATTAGAAAATGGAAACATGGTCATTCCATTGTGTGAATTAGAGACTGTTAATAATGGAATTCTAAGATAAAATATCCTTTTGGAATAGTTTAGACTCCATTAGCAGTCGAAGAAGGTATTGAGGTACTAGTGTCCATGGGAACCCGGGGGTGATGTTGTTGAATAAATAATACTTGATAATGTGATAACTATATGAATTTGAATTGTTATTTATTCTTTATACAACATCATAAACTATTATTTAAAAGGATATTTTTTTATATTTCATTTGGTGGTTGCTACTAAGTTATAATCACACCCTACATGTTTGCCTGATCGGTACCTGAATATTTTTCACGGATACTTGAAAGAATAAGGAAAATGGCCCTATGTTTGATGGCTGAGTTGGGATGGATCATAGATTAGGGAACCATAGATGTTTTAGGACCATCATAGGAGTTTTTAGTGTATATACTTTTTAGTTTTCAATTTACAATAGGGATGTATATTAGTATTCTAAATCTTGTTCAGTTTTGATATTGTATTTTAGGTTTTGGTCATCATGTAATATTTCAATTCATTTTGGTTACGGTTGTATATTTTATTATAGTTTATTCATTCTTCATTGGTGTTTACTATTAAAAAGTGGGTATAGTATATGAATGACTAATATTAGACCAATGTCTCCAGTCAGCAGCCTCTAGCGTATGAGGAGGCATGCTTGAGGTCATGTGACCGATCAAATTGGGGATGATGTGTGTGGTACCCAGGCTGGGATGTTAAAAACTATTATCAAAACCTATTTTTCTATATAATAATTATATATTACAAATTTAAAAAGTTATACATGATATTAGGAAGAGTCGGTCCTTGTTTATGATATCGTTCATTATAGTAGATATCCCATGTATGAGGTAGAACCCAAGTACCCAGGGATGGAATTGTTTTTATTGTTGTTTGTTATTACATGTGAATATTATTTAACCTTGGGTGATTCACTAGTGGTGTGATATGATTGTCATTTCTGAGATTTTTTGAGATTTAACTCGTGGACTGGTATGTCTTGTGATTGGAGTTTTCATTCATTGTAGTAGAAACTAAGTATTATTGTGACACACATAATTTTAGGAATTTATGGAAAATGGTTTATGTGTATGTTTTAAAACTTGAACTATTTTCTCATTATTCATAAATTGAAATGAAAATAGTGCCTAAAATGAAGTTGAGGGAGATTGAAAAATTATGCAAGATGAGAATAAGTGTGTATTAAATGATAAACATGAATATAAGAATTTCTTCAACCCTGTTAACTAGAAAATAGAGGTAGGATGGTTTATGGTAGTGATAGTGCCACAGTTTTGACTATGTGGCGGGAAAATGGGGAAATACTTGTTATGGTTTTTTTATAATTCTTGTTGTTAACTATGATAGTTTTGTGAAATTAGGATCCTTTATGTTGTGTATTGGCCCTTGATGTGGGGGGATTAGGTAGTTATAATTTCTCTAGTTTCATAACTCAGTTGTAGGTTTTGTGAGAGTCTATATGGTTTTGGATTGTATGGTGATATGTTGGAGGGTAGGTAATCCAAAGTTATTCTAAATATTAAGTTGTCTCTAGAGTGGTAGGTAACATCGATGATGGATGAATTTTGGTGTTTTTCAATGATGAATTCATGTAATAATTTACATTAGTGATGGTCATATTCCCTACCTCGACATTTTCCCTCGTATGATCAGAAAGATATATCATTACACCTAGCTACCTGAATGTGTTTTAGTTTGATATGGTAGATCATCGAGGTTGTGATTAAGAATTAGTACATGTGGATCATGGTGTTGGGAGTTACACCCTAAAAATATTATCTAAGAGGTTCTCAGGATGGACATTAGGATGATGAAAGTTTTGGGTTCTGCACTCAAGGGTTGGAACATGTATCATTTAATGTTGTTATGTTTTTCTATGAAAGGATAGAAGTCAAGGTCCATGTTTTAGCATTTAAATTGTTATTTATATATGGTCTATGGTGGTTATTTTTCATGAAAAGTGATTTCAATGAAGATCAAAATCTTAGGAGATATGTGTTAGTTGTATGTTGATGGAGAAATTCCATCTTTTGGATGTTGTGGGATCATAATTCCAATGTGGAACCTGTGAGGTTCGTGTTTGAATTCAGCAGGGAAAGTCCAGGTGGGCCTTGAATTGGGTGGATGTACATCCATTCTATGTGGCTTTGATGGAAATTCTATGTTCCAATTTTGGACAGTGTTCTTGTGGTTGTGGAGTATAGTGAGTTTAGAAATGATTTTGGTATGTTTTAGATGTTAATGTTAATATAGATGAGGCCTTTGGGGATCTTATGAAAGGTATGTTAGATCTTAGTGAGAAAGTGTTCAGGGAAACTCCATTTCAAGTGTTTGGGTATTGTGACAACATGGGCCTATGTAGGAGGAGATATGGGAAATATATGAGAATATGAGGGCCCATTGGACCATTCTTTTTACCACAACATCTTATAGATTCTTCAGAGTATATCTTAAGGATGAGTTATTATAAGGTGGGTAGATTGTATGATCCTGTCTTTCAAGGTACATCATGTTTAGTTTTTCATGTTTTCTTGGTGAGATGGAAAATTATAAAATAGGTTTTGATAATTATAAAATGGAAATGGATCGAAAAATTAATTGAATAATATTTTCAAACCACGTAAAGGGATTAGACATCTTTTAATTGTTATAGGATTATAATAAAATAAATTCGAGGCGACTAGTTTTTTCGGAATATTCCACTAAAACATTTAGACATTGTGTAATCACATTAAAAACATGTAAATTTATGACCTCTTATTTTAAATAGAGTGTATGGATAAATTATGAATAGTTTTAGACTATAACACTTTTACTATGACCATAGTATGACTATCAACATATATAGATTGATTTCACGATCTATGATCACAAACTATTGGTGTTTGATAACTTGTAAGATCTTATAACATTGGTTCCCATCTGTTCCACCTTATTTTGAATAGGTGATGGAAACATTGATAATTGTGGGTTTGGGGGCTGATCTTGATCATAGGTTTTAGTCTACATCCCTTATGTAAATGTTTATTTGTCCACCATACATCAATTGGGGTTTTCCCCTGGTGAGCATTATTTTTCAATCAATAAGTACTAGATCTATAATTAAATTCATAATGTCTTCGTTAAAATTATGTGTATGTAATTGTATAATTTCTAATATATATTTAGAAATTGAGTTCTATATTAAATTAATTAATTTGGTTAACGAATTAATTGACATAACTATACAATTGGGAATATTTGTATTGTAGACATTGAATAATTAATTGATGAATTAATTATGAGATATTGAGATTTTTGGATATAAATAATTAATAGATGAATTAATTATAAGATATTTAAATTTTTGGATTATATAATTAATTATTTAATAAATAATGAGATATTGAAATTTTTTAATTGATATAATTAATTATGGAATTAATTATTGATATATTATGAATATTGAATTGGGATTTGTGGATAATTAATTGATTAGAATATTCTTAGTATAAGGAATTTTTATTTGGGGATAATTAATTGTTGATATAAGTATTAGAATATTGATTTTGGATTTGGGGATAATTAAATGTTGAGTTAACTATAGGACATTGAGTTGTGGATATTTATTAATTAATTGGAATATTAATTAATGGGAATAGTGTGATGTATTAATTAGGGATATGGAATTGATTTATTTGTAACCATTAATTCAGTAATTAATTATGGATATTAAATTGATTGAGTTGGAAAAATTTATTACTGAATTCATTAGGAATATTTAATTAGTTGATATAGAATAATTAATTAGTGAATTAATTTAGGATATTGAATTGATTGAATAATTTATTGAGATACTGAATTGATTGAGTTTAATCAATTAATTGATGAATTAATTAGGGGTTTTTTGGATTTTGGATCTTGAATAATTAATTAGGGAATTTAAAATGAGAAATTCAGTTATTATGAAATTGATTAATTAATTTTTTAATTAATAAATGGAGTTCATGTGAGAAATTAATTAGTGAATTAATTTAATAGAATAAATTAGATTATTTAATTTAGGAATTAATTAATGGAATTTATGTGGAAAATTAATTGGTGAATTAATTAAAGTTACTAAACGCGATTAATCAATTTTTAAATTAATTAATGGATTTGACATGAACAAATAGTTGGGAAATTAAATGACGGGAACTAGTGTGATTAATTAATTATTTAATTAATGAATGTTTGTAATTAGTTGTCGAATTAATTGTTGTTACTAATTTCATTACTTAATATTTGAATTAACTAAAGCAAATGACCTAATTAATTATTTTTCAAATTAATTAATGTTATTCAAGGGAATAATTTATTTTCTAATTAATTAATTTTATGGATGTGGTTGGTTAATAATGGATCAAAAAAAGGTATTAAGGTTATTATTTAATCATAAAATTAACTAATGGAATTGATCTGATTAATTAATTAATTATTTAATTAATTTTATTAATGTGATTAGTTAATTGATGAATTAATTAATGGAGTTTATGTGGTTATTTAAATCATGAATTAATTAATGGAATGATATCAATATGAATTTGTAGAATTTGATTAATTAATTGGTAAAGTAATTAATAATGTTTTGTGACATATGTGAATTGTGATAATGAAAGTTAACCTGGGAATTCAATTGTGAATTAAAAAATTGGAACATTGTTATTAAATTATGAGGGGTATGGATGGTTACATGGTAATTCATGTATGAAATGTGGAAAGGTCATATAGTCATTTAATTGTTTCATTCAATTATGAATTAAATAATGGTATAATGGTCATTCAATTGTGTTAATTAAATAAATGTAACAATGTAATTATAAGAAATGATATCCTTTGGGAATAGTTCACACTCTAGTAGGGGCCAAATTAGGTATTGAGATACTTGTGTCCATGGGAACCCATTGGTTTATGTGGTTAAATAAATAATAGTTGATAATGTGATAATTGTTTATTTATGAATTTTTCATTATTATTTATACAACCACATACACTGTTATTTGACTGGATATTGTTTTAGATGTCATTAGTGGTGGCCTATAGAGTTGCAATAAAACCCTACTCCAGATGCTATATGAGTACCCAAAATGATTTCACTATTACATGATAGGATAAGGGAAAATTCCTTCTCTAAGATATCTCAGTTTGGATGGATCATGGATGAGAAAAAAAATGTGGTTTGTGACCTTCCTTAGAGTTTTCAGTGTCTTTCAATATTCAGTTTTCATTTGAAACATGGAATATATATTATCATGGAATATCTATCATTCAATTATGATTTTATATTTCATGTTTTGGTCATCATTTGATATTGGAATTCCTTCATGTTATGGTTATATATATAGATATGTTTTATTCTTTTTGTATTGGTCATTTACTCTAAAAAAGTGGGTATAGTCTCCCCATGACTGATACTAGAACCTTACTACTATTCATCAGACACTAGCTTACATGTAGCCGTGCATAAGGTCACATGATCAATCGGTTTAGGGAACAGGTGTGTGGCACATGTTCTTGGTTGTTACACCAGTTGATCTGCTATACTATATATAAATTAGATCTCACCTTGTTTATTATATGACCATTCTCTGTATTGATGTCTTGATGTATCCATATAATCATTGGAATCTATAATTTTATTAATCTTTAGAGGTGAATCAAAAATTTATGATTGGAAATCATCTTCAAAAAAATTATTAGAATCATATTTAAGAATAAAATTAGAATTTATTACCATGACTTGGTAATCCATCTTCCCAAGAGTCCCCATTCCATTCATCTCTTTTTTGAATTTTTTTCATAAGGTGGTATCTACTAGATCTCATTCATGTTGTTCTAATAATGAAAATATTTACATCATCCCACGAGGTTGGATCCATTATATTTTCTCCCATTTTTTTCAAATTTGACATCTAATGTCTTCCACATCTCGAATGTAGTGGCACAATGAGAGGTTCTTTTGTATAATTCACTGGAAAATGTTCTTTTTATGTTCTTCTAAATTTAATTATCTCTAACTATGTTTCATATTCATGTATGCATATCAAATAATTTACTCAATGAAATACTTTCCACTTTCCTCTTTGAACACAAGGAACTTATTTTTCTGACCATTAATGTCATTTCCTTCAAAAAATGTAGGATTCAAAATTGAATCAATGTGTGAAACACATTTGAAAAATAAATTATTGATAAACATCAATTCTAAAACTTTTGGATCCAATTCCACATTTTGTGACCAAGAAGACTAAAAGAACATTAATTAAGAGGTGGGATGCAGTGAATTTGGGTGTACACTGATTAAAATGTTTTATTATATTATTCCCTTAGGATATATAGATCATGATCCCTTGTTTGAGGGAATATATTCCTTAACTCAAATCCTAATATCCAATCCCATCAGAAAAAAATATGAATACATAAGTCAAAGATAAATATAACCAAATGATATTACATGTTTCTACTCTAATGGGTAATCAATGAAGTATACACACAGTGATATATTAATGTACCAAAACAAACTATACTCACTATCATTGGATTTGTGTTTTTAGGTCACAGATACCATGTTCCAAGGTGTACTTCTCTTATAGGGTTATGAAAACATACACTATTCATATAAGGTTCACCCAATCTTATTTTAATGTATTCACTAGTATGATGATTGATAATATAGTTTATAAACATGTGGATCTATTAAATAATTTATAGAAATGAATGTTTCTTCCAGATCAACATTGGCTACAAAGACACCTTTCATCATCATCTCTTAATAGGTCCTTAGTAAACTCGAATTTATTATGAAACACTTATATAGTGTTAGATAATGTAAAATAAGTTATTATATGGTTGATTATATGAGTTTAAAAAATTAACAATAAAAACATCCAATTTTATATAATGATAATTTCATACTATAATTTTCATTATTTTCTCTTTTTTTAAAGTTGGATGTAGTTGTGTAACTCGTATACTCTCTAAGTATTCATCCATACATAGAACAAGATTTGAAAATGGAAATCCTATTTTAATATTTTCTATTAATCTTCTCCACATAATCATATATATATATATTCTCAAACATTTTAGTTTTTGATTTCAATCACACGAAATCATTATAAAGCATCCATTATATACTATATTTGGGTTAGTGATTGGGATTATTAATTTTCCTTCTAATCAATAATTATAATTACAAATATAATAAAAATATTTAATAGTTTATAATATACTAATTAAACCAATTAAACCACAATAAATCCATTACATATCTTTTTAATTTTAAATTCATACTGAATGTTCAATACATTATAGAATCGAACGATTCATGGTGTAAATTATTCACCATAGTGTGGTCTTATACTTCATCAACCCGATCATGATGTGAAATCCTTCATTATGGAATGATGGTAATTCAACAACTAGATCCACAAAATATACTGAATATCTTATATCTAACTACTAAAAAATAGAGTGGATCCTCCATCGCTTATCAATATTTAAACCTATTATGGCGTGATCTACAACTTTATGGTGTCAATTCCTAATTAATGATACTAAACAACCATGTAATTAACAATAATGTAATTTATTCTTTATTATTTCATTAAACATCATGAAACCTTCCATTTTATAATGATGACACCCTTATATCAATACATGATACAAATCCATAAATTGTCGATCTCGAATTCTTTTTGTAGCCTTAATCTATTCAACAAAGTGTTAATATTCACATAGGAAGAAAAAATTAAATCCACCTTAACCACTTAAAGATATAGATGCTAATTTATGGTGTGGTATGTTGATTAATAATTTCAATAAGTATGAAACAATAATCCTTATAGTGAAGAAAGAGTATATTATATAGGAAAAACGTATTTATGGGTCTTTTCCATTCCCTAAAAATGTTACTCAGGAAGTGATCCTTGTGATCACACATGAATAAAATATTACGTATGAAAAAAATACATATAATTGAGAATTATTTTCCATTCTCTACATTTTAATATTCTTATATGTACACTCTTAAGTATACAATAACTTAATGCCTTATTACTTTTCTATGAAATCCATTCAATATGTAGATTTAATACCAAGTAGTGTGATGCGATTTTCTTTAGAAAAACTTATATCATTCTTTTTCAAATTTATTGACATAATAACCATCTTCATCTATAACCATATGAATCAATAATAATCAAGTTTCATACAACATATCATTCCTTGATGGAAGATTTAAAAATATTTATGGTCATCCTTTTAAATCCTTGATGTATGAATATATCAAGGAACTTCATCTATAGGCACCATAATATAACCATTGTATTTACTCTAATTTGTTATCAGAAAATATTTTCATTAATCAAAAATTTAAAAATATTGTTCAGAATACCGATAAGCTCAAACACCATTTTTTTTAACAAATAAACAAACAACCTCTTGGTTGCAATAATCCCCCATTTTAGATTTTGATGACAATTATTTATTAAATCCATGTAAATTTATATTTTTAATAAATATCCATAATAAATATGTATTTACGGTACTATAATTCCCATTTTAACTAAAATTAATACCTTTAAACATTCCAGGAGACTTCATTTTCATTCCTTCACCTCCTTTGGGTTTCTAATAATTTTCCATCAAGTTATCCACCACAATATTGTGTAATTGTTTTACTACACATTTCGTTTTGGTCTCTTTAAACCTCATTAAAATTTTGATACCACTTTATATCGAACATGATTCAACTAATTGAAATCCAAAACCATGGGATTTGATATCAATATTAATGTCATCTTAGAAAACATTTTCTATTTTAACAACCTCTAAATTTGTCTTATCTCATGACCCTTTGGAACAATTTAACACCATCAACCCTATATTTTTTGTCTCATAAACGTGTTTATAAAAACATAGGATTATATTCATAGGTTTGACTCCATAGTTTTCACAATACCCTTTACAAATATTATATATAACAAATAAATTATTGATTTTAAGTTTTCATGTTTTCAAGACACTTCTTCTCTCCATGTGTATATTACCCAATGTTTTTTGCTAAATGAATTTACCACTTTGTAATGAATAAGTATAAAACTCTATAAACTGACAGTGTATGTATTTTTTTTTAACAAATAATGGTTTATATAGACAATTTAAATGATTTAAATGTCACTTTTTTACTTCCATAAAAAATAAATATTGACTTTTTAATTCATTTAACAATTCCTCATTTTATATATACCATACTTATGCAAGAACATTAATTTATAATCATTATAGTACACAGTGTTTGAGTCATACCACATATTAAACTAATTAATACAACTTTTTCATGATTATATCCTAACACAAATTGATATCAATAAGGATTTCTTTATTCACATAACATCATTTTAGAAAGGATAAACAACCCTCATGTAATCATCACCAACTCTTCCCGAATGAATTCATTTATCAACACAAATTTTTTTAATAATACATAGCATGAATAAAACACCTAATTTGTTATGAAAATATCATTATATAAGATATTAATTAGTTGATAACTTATTATTAGTATTTTAACTTAATAAATATGAATTCATTATACTTTTTTATACTACTTTTAAGTTGTATCCTCCCTCTTTTATTATTGTGATTCCACATGAGATATTCCACGACCATCCCCTACTGGGAACCCCTCATGGGATAATAGTGATGGAGATAATAAACCCTTTAGTTCTACCTAAAATAGGACCCTATATTCTTACTATCACTAAGTGTATAAAAAATGAAAATGGATGGAATTTCCCTAATATATTTCAAGAACACATAATAACTCCACCAATCAACCCCAAAGTAAAAAATAATCCATGATCAATAATAATTACCAAAATCCATGAATATGGAATAAAAATAAATATCCCAAGGAGAAAATACAATTTAAAATCATTGTTAATAAAAACATATCTATACTAAATATCAAAGCATTTACTTTCCAACTTGATCACAAAACTCTCCATGGGATCCTAAAATAATATATATATATATATATAGGGGTGAGAATTATATGTATTCTCTATTGAATAATACTCAATACCCATCATGATGATTTGGAAGAGGAATACTAATTCTCTACTGTATAGAAATAAATAATCAATCCTATATCAGGTCAACTACAACTAATCCTCACTATGGAAAAATAACCAAATATCATACAAAATTATAGAATAATAATTTTGAGAACATAATAAACGAGTTCCCTAAAACCAATTCCCAATAGGTATTCAACTCATATCCCCTAATTTCAAATGTTTTGTGCTGATATCGCTTTCACAAACATACTATAAGACACCATACTGATATATTCATAATTAATATTGGTCAAAATATAACACCCCCTATCCCAACCTCCCATAGGCTTCAACATCTCATTTTAAAATCAGTCTAACCATACTATAACCATAACAATGATCCCATATTTACATCTCCACCATAAATCACAATCTCATCAAATATACATCAATGTAGGGTATCATGATCTTGAAAGAAATCTAGCATTTTCACACTCCATAACCCCACTATGTATAACTGATAAATCCACATAACTTTTCCACCATACTAGAACCAGAATGGGGATCTTGGAAGAGGTAGTAGTTAGCCATTTATTCTCTCAGTGACCTAGATATTAGAGAAAACACGAATACCCCGACTTTTTAGGATCAATATTCTTATTCCCCTCTGGTTTTCTGTATAGTGAAACCATAAAAAAATGGAATCAGATATATATCCACAAATAAGAAAATCATAAAAGGGTCACATCAATAGAACACAATCATAACACAAAACCATAACAAATACCATCTTCATAGACTATAATTGCATTAAACTGTTACACCACAAGAATCATACATTCCCAAAGAAAAAAATTTAAAAATCATTCAACAGTTCCCATAGAGTCCTACCATTATATCATTTATTGATTTAACATTTATCATCAAATTTAAATTAATTACATAGTTCAATGACTCATTTAATGAATATCTAAAATCATCCATTACCCATATATATTAATAATTCTTTACTCATTTTCTATTTCCAATATTGACATCATATTACATATTCATTGATTAACTATAAACTACAATGAAGAATAAAAACACAAAAAAATCTATGAAATCATCCATTAACACATGAAAACACCAACCCATTACACAATAATAGCCACAATGTTATCCTACATCAACTACCACTCTTCTTTTTTTGAATGGTGGTAAGGTAATCATAGCCCAACTGTGCAATCCACACATTTAGACCAACCAATTGTAGACCAACTCTCCAACACAGTCTAATACGAATAAAAATTTAATTACCAAATCTAAAAAAATATGATGCATATAAACCCACAATAACCATGGGAATATATCCATAATAATATGATTTAAAAAAATACATTTAAAAAATTGGTATTACGAAATTCTATATTTTTTAGAGTGTTTTAATATCAATTAATTTATTACATATAATCAATTTATTCCTATATTTAAGTTATTATACTTTTTTGAAGGGTGTTCACATCATGTGATCATAGAAATATTATACAAATAATATCTATAACAACAATTTATTGGAATAGATGAAACATGCATCAATGTCAAGAAAAATATTATTGAATCAAGTAAAAAAATGAAACACACCCATTCCACCAATTTTATATTCTTCGTCTCATTATGTTAATTAATAAAATAAATTACATTAAACTAAATAAACATTAGCTTAATAATTCCAAATATAACATCAAAATAAATAGAGGAAATTAATCGCATACATCAACTGATGCTTCAATGATCATTACATAAGAAAGAAATCTGAGAAGAGATGACATCAAGACCCAAATCATGTAGGGGAACCTAAAAAACATAGAACATATCAATGAACATCAAATTCATGAAATAAATAAACCAAAAAATATTAAACCCATTGCCATGACATAATTTAAATGAATTATAAAGAGGAAAATAAAATGATATGGGGATGAAACAAATCATGATGGAAGGATTATCAATCTTGTGAATTAATGGACCAAAATATATAAAATAGTGAAAAAGAGTCTGCAAATACCCTTATATGATCACTAACTATTATAAAGCCTTCGAAATAAATAGGAAAAAATTCAATTGAACTTCTAATTAATATCTATCTAGAAAAATAATCCACCATAGTGTGATAATCTATAGTTACAATGCAATAAGATCCAATGAAATTATTATAAAAATCATTGAATTAATCCTCCCATACCCACATCATTAAAATAACAGTAAAACATCAAAAATAAATACTATAAATAGGGATCCCATTTTTACACATAGAACCATGATGTGATTAGACTCTAGGAAAAACAACAAACCATGGGACACATGCTCCATGACCCAACAACCATTGTTTCGCTATAAATCTCATTCTTATAAAACTATACCACTAAAAAACACAATGTTCCTCAAATGTGAACCTCACACTATGACTAAGAAAATATAAAATTTATGTTTTTACGATCTATGGAAATTGTATAAGAGTCATTCCATATTTATATGAGTCATTTATTTTCGAAATTCCACATTCGAACCACTCTTGTTGGGAGAAACACCACTGCAAAATGACCAGGAACTATAGAAACACATATAAAACGTTTCTAATACTTCACCCTAAGAGTCAGACAACTACAATATAAACTTATACTCTTAGATTAAATATATTATCCAACTTCTAACTCCTTCAACCCATAATGGAATGATCTACAATGGTATGTTTCATTAAATTTTTTACCTCATAGATAATTCGAATCAAAGAGAATCAATTCCAATATCAATAAGTAAAAACACACGCTACCAAACATGGACACACTAACAAATACCTCTCAAAAAATTACACCACCAAGAAAAAATGAATCGGCACAAATATAAAAATCTCAAAAAAAGTATACATTAATTATCTCATACAATTCAATGAAGAAATAAATATATCATCAAAAAATAATTTCATATCTCAAAATATCTCATGATACTAAGACATTATATGTTAATCATATTCTCTATTAGTATAATATACGTCTCTTTTCCTCCATAGGAAAAATAATAATAATAACAGACGTATTAAATACCTTCTCCAAACAATCATGTATCTCAACCAGCCAATCCATGAATATTTCAAAACCCTTCACACACAACCTTCACAAATAAATCACATTTTAATCATCATGATGATATCATCATAGATATTACACATGAACATGTTAAAAACCCATTCTAATTATTAACATATATCTAATTGATATTCCACTATACCAAAATTTCACAATAACTCAAAATGAAAAAATGACTAGAAATTTTTCTTACTACATTGACCAATCCTATATATTCAATATGTAGTGGAAAACATAAATAACAAATTATCACAAACATAAAAATCTAAAAGCACATTTATCCTATCTTCATAACACATATGATGGACCAACACCATATTCATTCACTCCAAAATCAAATGAATCATCAAAATCAAGAAATAAAAAAATCAAGTCCAATTATTATTGACTTCCCAACCATTGTCTAACACAACATAAATTTAAATGGACTTAAATAAAACACCTCACATGGAGACATAATTTTGGATTAGTGATAAATAGTTTAATAAGAAAACCGAACAAATGTAATGATCATCACATGAGATCCATCAAAATCGGAACATAAGATCATGACATATACTATAGTTTTAGGATGGTCCTCTATATTGGACTATTCAGCTAGGTATGGAAATAATTTATAATTAATAACTCTCGTGAAAAATGGTTCTCTTATATTCTCTAAAATCATAAGTTAATATGAGGATCCTGAATATAAATGATGGTCTAAAGAACCCTATGAACTTCACTACATCATCCACATAATTCATCACTAAAACCTCTTAAAAACAAACATTCTATTGGATAGGAAGGGGAAAATTCATTAAACAATCACAAACGACCAAAAAAGAACCATATCCTCTTAGTTATCATAGTCAGATAATGATGAAATCCATTGCGATTTCCCCACAAATCCACTCAAAGAAATACAATGTATGTAACGAATCACGAAGAATGTGATTATCCAACATCACCTACTATCTACCGAGGTATAAAGATACAAACGCTACAACACGAATATTTATCCCCACCCACAAAATAGACCAATATTGGAATGTAAGATATTGGATACACCGGGATATATTTATATTTCTAAATTATGACCTCTCAGAGAGCATCCTTCATCATCACCAATGAGATAAACAACCAAACATGAAAAAAAACATCTAATATCGAGTCTCCCCATACCATCCCTATGTAGCATCACTATAATTAAAATTACACCATGTTACATATAGCTTCTAGTATCCCAACTGAGATTCCTCTACCCACTTCATCATGGATGGTTGATCTTTCCTTTAAAACATACAATCTCTACAAAAATTCTCCTATGCTTCAAGATGCAGCACCAATAAATCATTCATCCCCATATAATAATCCCTAGAGTCCAAAACAAACTCTCCCAATGAATTTATACATAGTACTTTATAAACTAAAATACCCTTTCATAGAGTGTAGGAGATCGCACTATTGTAATCATGGAGAAGTTCCATCTACATATACTATTATTGATTTGTTTCCATTGGGAGAAAAAACCTCATTATATTGTGATCTCCAAAGACTAAAAATACACCACCAATGAAGTAATGTATCCATAAATTTAGAAAAATAACCACCACCACTAGGTCTAGTTCATGGGTGGAAATGTTAAACTCGTGCGGAGGTAACTTCTTAGACCCTTAAGATATAATTTCTCAGTTTTCTGTGAAAAACAACCTTGTTTGAGACTGGAAGATTCAATATAAAACAAAAATATCAAACCATTATGTAGAATATAATGAATTGAAGTGTTCCTAAAACTCTTATTCTAGTAGTTGAACACTACCTAACAATGATCAATCCATAATATTTACCTATCCTTGTTTTTCAATTGTATTAATATGGATTTTACCAGAGATATGTCATACATGAACCTATGATAATATCTCATGAGACCACAAAATCTATGAAACAATGAACAATTATTAGGTGATAGTTAAGATACAAATACATCAAAAATATATGGATACAGTGAAACTCATTGACGAGACACTAAAATCCCAATGCATTTTAGTTCCTACATCTAAAACAAAAATGACCATGAAATTGAAGTTCCAATATTGAGAGAAGAAATTTATATTTTGTATATCTCCTGCCTTTACAATCATATTGTGATATCCATACGTCAAATAAAATGTTTACAACTAACAATTTCTCTTCAACTAGTAAAGAAATCAATCCTCAGAAGATGGTAATAGTTTTTGATTTTCACTTGATTCAACCAATGGTAGTATAAATACAACTACAGATAACCAGCTTACATCTTCTATAAGGACACAATAGAACCCCGTGGAGACATGATAGACCAGATAAATCCCTTATCCATATGATCATAAACATAAATCCTTATCACCCACTTCTCAGAAGGATACATCAAATAATGATTTTTTGAAATCATATAAGCATGGGGATGTAACTATATTATAAACTTGAATCATGCCGAGGGGGTAAATCCACAACCTCCTTAAGAAAAAACAGTCAAAAACACCTCAAATACTATTGGAAACTCCACCAGATACACCTCTTTGGAATATAGTGAAAAGGATTATAGTTGAGATTTTAATTAATCGGATCATATACAACCCATATACTAATCCCTCTCACTAATGAAAAACACATGCCATCTAGACTCACCATTAAATAAATACATCCTCCTAAGGTTAATAATAATGACACACATGCAATAAAAATAGTTGATGATAAAAATTACATGTTATGAGTATATTTTACACATAAATGTAAATGTATTTCTAATGAAAGATCATTATCATCTCACAATGTCGACACAGAACAAGTAGGCTTCTTGTATATCAAACTGTTATTAAAAACAATTATAGAATTTAAAGACACTCCTTTCTGATTCCCTAGGATAAAACTATGGATGATGAAACAAATATGAATGATAATCATGAATAAAATAAAGTATAAAACATGGTGGAATAAAAATTCGTGGTACATCATATAATATTTGGACCATATTGAGCTAGAATATCCATAACATTAATCTTTTGATACTCTGCCATGCTGCCTCACTGCTGATGACCACCACCATGACCATGCATAACCCTATTTCCATGAGGATAGAAGTGATTATAGGGATTACCTATACAGATTCCATATCCTCTCATAAGAGTATAATCCTTCTATTAATATTTTGGATACATCCTTTTAGGATAATTCTATAGTTGATGCTGACATGGGACTAAACATCCCATAAAAATGTCGGACCCTAGGAATATTCAGGCACTAAGATCACTGATGACCATATCCTCTATAATTTAATAACACAAGCACCATGATTTTGGTAAGTGTATTGAAATTTCTATAACTATTAATATTTGATGAATAAGACAACTAATTGTAACTTCTAAAGGATCCCAAAATCAATCACACTAATATCTATAATCCACCCGTAAAATCCTTTCCCCTCAAGGAACCTTAGTGGACCCCCTCTTAAGATGACCTTGATTGGGTATGAATAAATTAAATGAATTGAACCTTATTCCACTCCTCCATGTATGCTGGAAAATTAAATCATGTGACTAAAAATCTAATAATAGTCTAAAACACCTCTTTCATGAAATAATCTCTAGAAAATGCATCTATAAAAATCTATAGATAGGTAAATGTTATCCTCAAATTAGATCCTGAGATCCCACATGCTTAATCATATGTAATTAATAGATTAAAAATCTAACCACTTTCCCTCCCCCATCATCAATAATATAAAATCGGTTTGAAAATTCAATTTTAAATCATCCAATACAATGTCTACCTCCTTTTGTTCCCCAAAATACTAGATCAACCATAGTTATGACACTCCCCACATATGATTAATGTCTAAGGAAACCAAATATCCCTAATTGAATTAGATTCGGCTAATGGTTATCTTCAACACCTATAAATTCTATTCTCTTTCTAAATCATGGAAACTCCCCTCATACTTTTATAACCCATGGGAAAAATGATCCCAATTTTTCCCCTAATAATCATCCAAATAAATCTGATTAATCATATAATTGTCAACCAGACCATCCTATTGAACATAACCAACCTAGACCAAGAAATAATAATGATTTATAGGAATCTCTATAAATAGAAAAATACATCCTAATCCTAGAATAAAAAAATATAATCAATTTCATTTAATTCATCATATTTAATTTTTAAAAATCATCTCCCCCACCATTCAAACACTATATAAAACAAGAATGTTGTATGTGGAATTATCACAAATATACCTTGTATATAGTAATAATTCCCTTTAACAGTTGGTAAAGTAATTTTCCTTTAATTGGATCATAGGTACCCTAAAATACCACATCATAGATGGGATCCTTAGCTTACATAATAAAACAAGATCAGTTGGTTCCCTTTCCCCACAAACCCATCAAATAATCCCCTATTCCTAACTCTATTCTATACAAAAAAATTTCAGAAAAAGTTATGAGACAACAGTTTCATGACCCAATATCATTGAGAACCCCCCTAGGACCTAATGTAAAGTATAGAGTGACCCACTGAGGCTCTAATTAAATAGTTTACAATATTTACACTAGAACGGGTGGATTGATACATTAAAGTTAGCTTCATTCCATTCATATATCCCTAGAACACATAATAAAACCACTTATCGGCAAGATAATATAAAATAATCAAATATAGATAATAATAACCACAATTCAAGAATATAATATATTAAAAAAATATCCAACATAAAATGCCACCAAAATTTCTAGGAAAATAATCTATAACCAAACCTAATATAAAATATAGTACTTTCCAAAATGATATCAAATATTACCCTGGAAACCTGAAAAATAAATTAATACATGTAGCAGTGAGCATAAAATTTACATATATAGTAGAATCGTACTCAAGATGTCTCATGAAAATTTTGAATAGGTTTACTAATGATCAAGTGAATAGAAAAAATAAATCAACCATCACCTACATGTTATGATTATGTGAAGTCTAATTCAATTTTTTGAAGTCTATATTTTAGAAGGAATTGTAATGGGAGGATTTTTATTCGAAATTTTCATCATTTTATGTTTTCAATTGCATGGTGATCTTGTTATGGAATTTTACCATATACTTATAGATGATTAAGGATATTCAGTACTTATTGGTGGGGTAGATTATTTACTCGAGGTAATGGCTACATTTATGATTATTAATGGAGATATAAAGTGGGAGCAATGGTAATGATTTGATCCCACATAACACATATTTTAGTGAAATATAATTACAAGATAATACCATCTTCAAATAATATTTTTGGTTGACCTTTGATATTTTTTTAATATTACTTTTTGTATTAATCCATTTATCTTGATAGTCACAAAAAATAAATATTTTTCTTATGTTGGAATTAATTTTTTCTAGTGTTTATAACATAGATGTTTGTATTTCAGTCTAAACAACATTATACAAAAGAATTATTTCTTACATTTATTTATATTTATTTTATTAATTTCTTCATTATGTATTAGTGAAAAATATCAAATCTATTTTGATTTAGTGTAGTGATTAGGGTGATAGTATTTTTTACAAAATACATAACACTAAAATTAGGAGAGTTATATTCAAGAATAATTTTCCACAAAAGTGATATTATATTTACTATTTATAGTATTTATAATGATTGTGGGTGAATTCTCATAATGTTGTATCAAATGTATATTATTTCACTTTTTATTAAGTGTTGGAATAAAACTCATTCTCATGTAGGTAACATTAACTTTCTAATATTGTAGTAAAATTTAGTAGGATATTATTTTTAGAAGGATGGAATCAGAAGGGGGTATGGTCAAAATAGTTAAATTCTATAGACCATACTCTAGATTCTGGATATTGAAGATGGAGGAATGTCTCATTAATAATGATCTATATCTTATTTTGAAGGGTGTAAAAATAAATGAAATTTATTGAGGTGAACGGAAAAACCTATATTTGAAGGAACATAGAGTGATATGAATTTCATTATTCTAGAATGTGACTTTAATTATTTAAGAGAAGATATAATCCCATGATGATATGTATGATAAAATCACAAAAATTAATAAATTGTTCTTTATGTATAAGTTATTTGGTAATATTTTATCATAAGAATGATCTTAATAAAATATTTTGAATGATTTCTATATAATCTAGATCCATCAGAATTATTTAAAGGTTACATTCATGGTGGATGTTTGAGATATATTAGTGTTTTTATTTTTATTGCAATCATGGGAAGATATGGTGATGGTTTTTCATATTTTATTTGTAATATATCACAAGGTATTAAATTATGTTCAACATAATTTTTTTAATGTGGTTATATTGAGAAAAAATATCTTTACTTCATTTAGTGATGTATAGAACATGAAAAGAAGGGTATTATATTTTCATCATAAGAATCTGTAACAATCAGATTAAATAAAGGGATATTAGAAGAAGTAAATATTCTATAACATTGATTGTTTATTTTCATTGTTGAATGAGTGGTCACATCAACAAATATTTATATGAAAATAAAGACCAAATCTATAAGGACTAAATATCAAGAAATTATTTCACTAGTAGATAGTAGTGTAAAACTACTTTTGTGTTTTTTCTACCCAAATGAAATCTTTTATCATAAATTCCAAAGAATCCTACCATTCCATAAGCGGAAAATAATGTATTTCAAATTATGTATCTAGAAATTTTGGTAGAGTGTGTCACATGGATTCCATAGTTCATGAAATTTTCGGGTAGGAATAAGTGAAATATTCATTTAAAATATTAAGTTTTCATGTAATGAAATAGGTGAAACAAGTTTTATGAATTTAGAAGAACATAATTAATATTTTTCCATCAGATTGAGTGTGTTTCAGAACTATTTTTGAAAAAGTATTATAGAAACATTATCCAGGATCTCTTTTCACATGTATGATTCTAAAAAAAGGTGTTTATACATTACTAGAAGGATAGTGGGAGTTACACATATTGAAAATTTATCATTAATAAGTTCCTAAAATTGGAATACTTCGTTTATATACCTCAATGAGAAATGTATGAATATTTTAGTGTAAAAATTCTTAATAAAGATGGATCATTCAGAGTTTAAAATATGTGGGAGTAATATATTTAGTAATTAGAAAAATATGTATTTCAATCTTCAAGAAATGATACCAAAATTATAGAAGATATATGTAGTTTATGTAAATGTTTATAGACTTACCAATGTTATTTCTCATGGAATGGAAAATTACAATGTTACCTTTATTTATGATTCAAAAATAAGATAATGGTTATATATTCTAATACATAAAAGTGAATGGTTTGGAATATTTTTTTCTATGAAAAAATATGGTTGAAATATAAAATGAACCTTGTTGAAATTTATCTAAATTATAAATTTGGGGTGTCCACATTGGAATGAGTTTTATAATTTTTATTGGTTTGAAGGGATCAAGTATGATAAGATGGATTGTTGAAACCTTGAGAAAAATGATGTAGCGAAGATATTTAATAAAACATTGTTAGAGAAAATAATAATTATGTTTCTATATTTTGGTATTCCTAGTGTGTTTCTGTGGGATGTATTAGGATCAACAATATAATTAATGAAAACAAATTCATTTCAACAGTTATGAAAACAATTACCAGAATAAATTTTGTTGGGGAAATTTATCAATGTTCCTGACCTCTATATATTCAGAAGGTTATCATTTATTCATATGGATGGAAAATAATGTGATAAAAATAAATAGAAATAGTGAGAATGTTTATTCATAGGAAATAGAGACTAAGATGTCAGTTTTTTTACCATTGGAATGATGAGTATAAGAAACTTTTTACATTCTAGAATGTACAATTCAATGAGAAGATCTTGTGAAAATATTGGAACATGAAGAGAAAAGAGTTTGTGATTAATGATTTATTTTCATTTCACATTTTTATAGATACGGGTTCCAGAAAATTATTTATTCTAAAAAGTGTAGGTTATGATTCAAAATATTTATAACTTCATTGTTTAAATGTAATACCTAAAATAATAGTAACTAACAAATATCAATCTGGTGTTCTTGAATGTGACAGTATATAGGTTACTGTTCAAGAAAATTGTGAATTGTAAGTTAATTTATGGATATATTCTATGGTCATATGAACAACATTGAGGTATTAACATGAACATAGTTTCCCCCCGTTACAAAAATGAGAGTACCAAAAATTATAGATCATGTGGCTAATCTAGGTATTTTTGGAAAGTGGAGTTATAAATGTAACAGACGTTGGATTTATTACACGTGAATAACAAATAGGGGAAAACATAAGTACCACAATGGATTAAATAACTGTAGAATAATTAGTTTTTCTAGTTGCAGGAATAATATGATGGTGGGAATATTTATTAGGATAGGCCAGGTGTGGAAAATATTTAGTATACATAAGGTATGGACTTCATATAAATATTTTATATAGTAGTTAAGAATACTACCATACAGACTATTTTAATCCTATTTTTTTTATACAAATTACCACGAATAAATAGATTTGAAGAAGGATATTCTTCATTGGGATTTTGAGGAAGAAATTTCTTTGAAAAAAATATTGGTTTCATGGAAAAATGGAATAATGGATTCAAGTAAAACCCCAAAAGGATTGTTTATAGATTGATATAAGTATAAATGTTTTTCAATATAAATTATGATTCATTAATAGAGGGAAGTGGTTTAAAAAAAGTAACTATAATAATGTAAGTTATCATAAGGGGTTAATTGGAACTGAATTCACTATAAAACACTTATACATTGATGATATGATGTTGGTGGGTCTGAATGTTCGGTTTATTAATAATTTCAAAAAAAAATTATAAAAAGTTTGAGATGAATGATCTTGACGAATCAAGTAAAATCATTCCAATTAGGATGGAACAAGATAGTAGACTTGGGTTTTTGGTTTTATCACATATATATTTCATTTGTATAATTTTTGATAGATTCAAAATGAATGGATGTAATTTGGTTTCATCTCCTCTCACTAGTCCCAAAAATATTTCAAAAAGTATGCTCCATGAATTAAAGAAGAAATTAAGTATATGTAACCAATACCATAAGATTTATAATAGTCAATTGTTATTTATAGTATTCTTTGAACTCATCAATGTACTTCTCATGTAGTGGGAGAGGTCCGACTATGCCAGGGAAAACACTGGATTGGATATTGTGAAACTCTAATGTTGATTATTTTGTATCTCAAGGTAATCAAAGCTACAACTCCATTTTTCAGTTATAGTGATTCATTACATATGTTTATGTATTTATACATTGGAAGAAAATTTAATTCTCAGGAAAGAATAACTACATATGTTATTAATTGTAGTAGAAACATGATTAGTTGGGTTTATAGTTTAGAACTGATTGTTTCACTTTTTATGATAGATGAGAAGTGCATAGCTATAAAAGGATATAGGAAGGAGATGATGTGGTTGATGCTCTTACATTAAGAACTCGAGTGTTGTAATGAACCAAATTTTAATCAGTGGAAAAACCCTTCATATAATTATGTAATATAATCACATGAAATCACAGCAAAATGGACTATTATGTACTATGCGACCTATAAACATAATATTTTAACTTTTGTGATTTAAATTTTGAAAATCGGACATACACGACTACATCCAGGGTGAATTTTGTGGTCTAATAGACGAAACTTATTTTTCTGGGTGAATTGTTACCTACCCTGATGAATCGTAACCTACTCTTATAAATATTAATATAACCATTATGAATTGTAAATAATCCAAATGAACTATAACCTCACCTATGAATGTATTAAAAAATTAAAGTATCTTATAAGTGATAATATGACCACAGTAAAAGTATTGGTATTTATGTAAGTCATAAATGGTTAATTATAATTATTTATTTAATTTAAATGATAATTTATTTCATTAAGGTATTCAAAGATTAAATATATTATGTTTTATGGATTTAAGATATTTTTATGAGACATTATGTAATTTTTTAATGTAGTATAAAATCAGTTATTGTTTTAAAATATATATTTATCATGAAAATAATGATTTTAAATAATAAATAAATTTATAATATTTGAAAAATTATTTAAGAAAAATTTATTTATTTTTTGAATTCTATATTTTTAAAAATGTATGGGGTGAATTTTTGTTATTTTTATGAAATACTTAATTTTTGGTGAATTGTAAAATATTATAAATTAAAATACATGCTAAATATAATAATTTCAACATCAAGCTTGAGACATGGATGATTTAAATGGACTTTGTTCTCATATCACATGCACATATTACTATTGTTTCACAAGAATGATTACTATTTATTGTCTTCTGGATAATAGTATACTAATTATTAACATATTAATAAAACCAAACTCCCTTCCACTATAAAAACCACCCACACTTCCCACTACTCTTCACTCCTCTTTACTCCTCTCAAGCCTTGTTCCATGCCTATATTATACAAAAATATATCTCAAATCTCTTATCCCCTGTTATCCTCAAAATGATGAATCATGTCCCCTTAATAGGCTCTCAAGGAATATTAATTCAAGAGTTGAATTCATCTTTTCAATTCTTTTACATTCTTTTCAAGTCATTTGTTTTCTTTTCTATCCTAAACTCTCCTCTTCCAAATTTTATGAATACTCCAGTACCTTTCATATAATATAATTTTTTTATGATAATTCAATGAGATATTATCATCTCTCGTTCACCTTTATTTTATACTAATTAGTAAAAATTTCACCAGACCTGTGTTAATTTACCACATTCAAGGACGATGGGTTATCAATTTCTATTAACGTCGTCAATTCTGGATATGAAAAAACTATTATATTAGAAATATATGATAATATATTTATTATGTATCATTTATGGTTATGTAATATTTTTGTACACATGGTTTTGATTTACAAAACAAAATGTGTTTGATGTGATAAAAACCCACCAATTAACCCAAAATGTTATGACTAAGGTTTTTTATAATGACTGAACTTCACTCAATGTAACCAAATTAAATTTAAAACCATGTAACCTTTTTTTATTTCAAGTGATAAAATATAAATAAAATTAAAGACAAGCATACTCACTTTACATGATTATCTATTCATGTATATAAGTAAACTGATCAGCAATCAAATAGACTCAGACAATGAAATTGAACCACATAACCAATCAAAAAGGTTTTTAATGAACCCAAAAGGATAAAATAAATCCATTATATGTAAAAAAGGTTCTAATATTATTAATTGAGAACCTAATTTTATTATTTAGGATATTTATATCAAGTGGATAACACCAATGGTTTTAAGGTGGGGGCTTCTAGTCAAACCTACATTACTCCTTCAGGTTACTCTAACTTTCTTTTTATCCAAATGATGTTATCTATTATTTTTATTTAAATATTTCAAATTATTTATAAAAATTCGAAACTAATGTATCTAGGTCCCTTCATCAATCTCTTTCTCGGATATCCATGTTTTTAAATGATTCCCTCCTCAATACTTCTCGATAAAAAAACCCATTTTAAGAGAACTTCCTGAATTCTTACCCAATTTCAAGTGCAATATATAACATTTTTCAGCCACCATTTTTTATTAAATATTCACTTTTATTATTAGAATATTATTCATGCACATTTTTTTAAAGAAATATTACCCCCTTTTCAATTTTAATGACTCTTTGGTGTTTTCCATAAAACCGCAATAAATGTTTTATTGCAAATATTACTTAAAAACTCTTCTTAAATTTTGTGACTTATATTTTTCATAAAATACCAATGATATATTCCCATTGTAACATATAAATGTCCATTTATGTTTTAATTACATTATTTAATGGATAATTGTATGATAAGCCAATCTATTATGTGTTATGAGATGATTATGATACACATTTCTTTCCATGGGCACCCTTATGTTTAGGTATGATAGAATATGTATGATTATATTTAGTGGAAGAATATTCATGAACATTTTATGAAGGGTTTTCCAAAATATAACTCCAATTAATTGGGTAAATTTTAGTCTCATGATATGTTATGTGCAATGGTCTTGGCGTTTAGCCTTGACATGTGAAACCATGTGCAACGGTCCAGGTGGTTAACTTTGGTTTCTGTTCCCCTACGTGCAACAAGCCTTGACTCATGCTAAATTCATATTTTATATTTCTTCCACAATACTATGATCCATTTAATTTATGATCCCAAATTATAAATGTTATGGTTCCATATGATCCAATACATTTTATTCATTTTTATATTATTATGACATGCTTTTTAACCAATGTGATAATGCTTTATTCTGATGCTTATTCCCTTAGTGGAATTTTACCTTATCCCTTTCTTCATGTTATCCCTATGTTATCCTATGAGTTTTTGTGAAAAAATGGATGTTATGAGGTCATTATGAATATTATATAAATAAATGATTCATTTAGTCCCATGTTTCTCAGTTTTATGTACCTAGTATTCCAAGATACTAGGGTTCATGATCCTTGGCATTAAATATGATGTTTTATAATGCTTAAAATCATGAAATGATATATTTAAAAGGATATGTTCACTCTATATGGTATCGGATACATGTTCAAGTTATTTTTGGATATTGTCAATATAACACATTAGTAAGAACTTTACGGTTGAGACTAAGTATAAGAAGACACCCCTAAATTTTTGTATGTATAGAGTAAGTGTATTATCAGAGAAATAAATCCCTATTCGGATACAAACAAGTAATGGTGGCTCTAGAACATATGTATCTAGGGTGTAAACCTAAAAAACACCACTTTGAGCTATACTCGAATGGGAAACTGGGCATGACAATGGGTCTTGTTACCCTCTTGGTTTGACACTCTAAGGGGATATGATTTGGTAAATTACTAATCATAGTTTGAACAATTGTTATATGAACAAAAAATAAATAATCCAATAAGAATATATGTTTGGAAACAAATCATTGATAACCTAGTTTGGATCATAAGAAAGCTTAAGTTTTGATATTGTTTTCCTTTATGTGTTTATCCTATTATGTTTATAGTTTATTTTTTAATCATATTATCTATGTATTCTAGACATCTAATTATAAATTATTTTTATAGTTAATGGTCGGAAATATAAGAAAACATTCCAACAATCAATATTATAGGTAATGTGAATATCAGACAAATGGTATTCCAAATAGGAGGTGAAAATGTGCTAAAAACACCATGAAAATACTTTCTTAGCAGGCTACAATTATGGATAATAAATTTAATAATGTAGAACACCCTAATCCTACAAGGAAAGAGAATGTTTTCATTGAATCCTTCATATGAAAATGTGCTCCAATGATTAATGTATATTTTGATAACCTCCTCTTGTAATAGTGGATTAACACCATTGAAAATAAATTCACTATCCTCCAACACTTAGATGAAGAGAAATTAGTACTGGAGATCTATCGGTTTGATGGGGAAGCTGAGAAGTGGTGGAAACTAATCTAGAATACGATTTCCTAAGAGGATGTTGATTCCATGAATTGGGATGAATTCAATAAAATGTTTTTAGTAAATATTTTCCTTAAACCATCTACCTAAATATGGAAAGGGAGTTCCATGAACTGATGTTGAAGGAAGATGAGTCAATTAAGGATATGGAGAAAACGTCACAATGATTTCAAGATACACCTCCAAATTTATCACGAACACCAAAATCAAGGATTATTGATTATTTATAGGATTACATCTGATTTAATGAAAATCATTGGTGATTCAAGACATTGAAATTTATGAGGATATTTTACATTTTTCCTAAAAGTTTTAAATGGTGATTGGACAATCTCAGTGGTCTCATGGGAATGGTGTCAGAATGTGAAATATGGGGTCTAATATGGGTGGTTAGGAAATTATATCCCCTGATGGTAAGAATATCGAAATTCCTATGGGTCAAAATTGTGGGATGAAGTATTATGGGAACTCTTGAATGGGAACAATGAATTTCTTCAAATTTGGAAAGATAGGACATAAAGAAAAGAATAATCATAGGGATATGACGATTTCCCTTAAAATAGAAGAGGAAAGGAATGATCAAATAAATGCTCAGCCAGTGGTTCAGTGTTACACATACAAGGAGAATGGCCATTATGAAAAACATTTACCTAATCCAATGGTTTCCTAAGGAAATCAACAACAACCTCCAAGGAAACAAGGAAGGGATTATGCTATCACTACTGTGGAGGTGGAACCAGACAACGATGTGGTGAATGGTACACTAGTTATTCATTCATGAATGACTAACCTACTATTTGATCCTGGTTATATTCATTCTTTAATTTATATCATGTTCAATAGAACTATTCAAACACCACCTCATAATTTGTAGGATAAGATATCTGTGAGAATAGATAACAGTGAAATTACAATGTTCAAGGATTATAACTTATCTGAAGTAAATGTTTTTGGGAAGAACCTCCAAGATTTTTTTTTCATAAATCATTTAATGGAGTTCGATATTATCTTGTACATCGACTGACTATCCTTATAAAAATCCATTATCAACTTCCGGGAAAAGGAGGTCACTATTCACATCCGAAAACATCCTTTAATTATTTACATGTGTAAGGAGGAAGATGAATCTACTTTTGAATCAATGTATTAAGTGTATGTATTACTACCATATGAGAAAGAATTTCTAGCTCAGATTATTGGGACAAAAGAGATGATACATCTCCAAGATATACTCATACTTAGGGATTACAAAGAGGTATTCTGTATTGAGTTACCAGGTCTTCCTCCTGTTCGAGAGGTTGATTTCTCAATTGAACATATTCATGGATAACTAAGTATATCAAATAAACCTTTTAGAATGGCCACTGTAGAGAAGGAAGAGCTAAAGTAGTAGTCACAAAAGAATCTGTTGAAGGGTTTTATATACCCTAGTGCTTCACCAGTCCTTTTAGCTAAGATGAAGGATATTTCTATATGCCACTATATTGAGTATCGTGGGCTCTATAAAATCGGAATAATGAACAAATATACCCTAACTTATATTGATTACTTGTTCAATAATCTTGGTGGGGCCAGTTATATCTCTAAGGTGGACCATCGGTTGGGTTATCACTAATTAAATGTGAGGATGGATGATATTCCAAAGACATCCAATCGAACAAGTATTCGACAATATGAATTCATAGTGACGCCCTTTGGACTCAATAATACTTCGGAAATTTTCATGGATTTAATGAATAAAGACTATAGAGTTTACCTCAAAAAAATTGTATAATATTTATCAATGATATTATAATATACTCTAAGATTAAGGAGGAACATGAGGAGAATTTGAATACTGTGCTAAATATATGGAAAAGGGAGAAACTATATGGAAATTCTGGTAAATGTGAGTTTAAGTGGAGGATGTATCATTCTTGGAGAATGTAATCACTAGCAAAGGGATATATGTAGACCCTTCCAAGAAAATGAAAATTGATGTATGCCTCATTATAATATCTTTAATAGAGATCCATATATTTTGTGGTCTACTTCGGTATTATCGATGAATTGTGAGAACATCTCATGATTTTCAAACCCAATGACCATGCTAACATGAAAGGGAGTGATGTTTTCCTAGATTCAAGAATATGAAGACTGTTTTATGGAGTTGAAAAAGAGGCTTATTAGTATTCCAATACTCACATTCCTAACAAGTGGAGAACTCTTCGTGGTGTACAATGATGCATCAAAGAAAGGATTAGACTGTGTGCTAATAAAAAATGATTAATTGATAGCCTAAGTTTCAAGGAAGCTGAATATCCATGGCGAAAAAAATTCTATGCATGATCTGGAGTTGGCAGTTGTGATCTTTGTGTTAAAAATGTAGTGGCATTATCTATATAGGGACTAGTGTGAGATATATATTGATCAAAAGAGTCTCAAATACATATTCACAAAAAAATATCTTAATATTCACCAGAAAAGATGGTTAGATCTCATCAAGGATAATGACCGATCAATCCACTACCATCCTATCAAGGAAAATAAGGTGGTGTGTGATCTAAGTAGAAAGGATCATAATCCTTAATCAATGATGATAATTGAGAAGGATCCAATATTATTGGATTTTAATTGGATAGACATGGAAATAATTAAATTAGGAACATCATAAATCATTTCTCAAATGGTTTCTCAACCACCCCTTGTGGAGAAAATAAAGGATTCTATAAAAAATGATGCATAAATTACGAAAAGTGTAAGGGATATCTGAAATGAAAAATCCTTAGAGTTTAAGATTGATGAGGAAGGAGTTGTAAGGTTTGGGTAACAATTATGTGTACCATCTGATCTAGATATAAATACAGATATTCTGAGTGACACACATAGCTCAACATTCTCAATTCACCCAGGGAGCACAAAGATGTATTGAGATATCTGAGTGAACTTTTGGTGGGACAATTTGAAGAAGGAGATCACTGACTATACATCTAATTGTCTGGTATGTCAGCATGTGATGTCTTAGAGGAGAAATTCTATTGGGGGGGGGGGGTGATGCAACCACTGACCATACCAACATGGAAGTGGTAGAACATTATCATAGACTTTTTCATTGGACTTATAGGGATATTTATAGGAAACAATGATATATGGGTCATTGTGGATCAACTTAAAATGAAAACACAATTTATCACACATCGAGAGGGATTATAATTAGATGAACTTGCATAGATATATATCAAATAGGTGGTAAGGATTTATGGAGTACCACTATCTATTGTATCCGATAGAGATTCATGCTTAACTATGATGTTATGGAAAATCCTCCAGCATACTATAAGAACTGAATTGAACCTCAGTATGACCAATAATACTCAAATTGATGCAAAATATGAGCAAACTCTTCAGAAACAAGAAGACACGATGAGATCATGTTCTATGGACATCAAAGGAGTCTCGGACCAACATCTTCAACTAGTTGAATAATCCTATAACAATAGTTTCCACTTGAGCATCTAAATGGAACCATATGATGCCTTTTATTGGAAATGATGTAGAACACTGACATGTTGGGATCATGTTGGTGAGAGTAAGTTTATAAGACCTAAAATGGTCAAAGAAATGGTGGAGAGGGTGAAAACCATTCAACAATTCATCAAGGAATCACAAAGTTACCAAAAGAGTTACGTAGAAAATCGTCGACGATACCCTGAGTTCATTGTTAGAGACAAGGTATTCCTCTACATATATCAATGGAATAATCTCATTAGGTTTGGGAATTATGGAAATATAAGTCCCATGTACATAGACCCCTTAGTTATTATTGATCAATTTGGAGCTATGGCCTATCGACTATCACTTCCACCTACCATGTATTAATTACCTAATGTCTTTCATGAATCCCTCTTATGAATGTACAGACTAGATCCTTCACATGTACTATCTTTAGAGGTTGTAGAGTCAGAAAATGATCATTCTTACAAGGAGTAGTTAGTGAGGATCTTGGATCGTAGAGATAAAGTTCTACATAACATGAAAACTCACTTTTTCAATGTACTATGGAGGAATGATAAGTACGAAGAGGAAACATGGGAACTGGATAAGGCAATGAACGAAATGTACCCACACCTATTTACAACTGATAATATATAATGAAATTTCTAGGGTGAAATTTCATAAGGGGGGAAGAATTTATCTTGACAATGTTTAATTAATGGAAATTCCATACTTATAATTATGTCATATAATCACATTAATTTACAAAATAATGATATTCTAATTACTATTTGACCATTAAAAATAATATTGTAACTTCTGTGATTTGAATTTCAAAAAGTTGACATAAATGGTTGGGTTCAGGGTGATTTATTGGGTCTAATGGGAAAAACTTATTCTTTTAATGAATTGTAACATAGTCATATGAATAGTAACCTATCTTTATGAATAGAAATAAAATCCTTATAAATAGTAAATTGTCTAAAAATAATCGACACCTCACCGATGACTATATATTTAATATTTCAGCATCTTATAAGTTATAATATCACAATAGAAAAGGTATTGGCAATTTGGTAAGTCAAAAATATTTAATTAATACAATTTAAAATAAAATTTATTTTCTTAAAAGGATGTCATAAATTAACAATTTTATGAAATCTGGTTTGAAGATAATTTTATGGGACCTTATGTAATTTTTAACTAATTATAAAATCATTTATAGTTTTAAAATCTATATCTTTTCATGTAAACTATGATTTTAATTAAAAATTAAATTAAAATTATTTATAATTTTTTTTTTAAAAAATGGATTTAATTTTAATTCAAAAATTTGAAATATGGTTGGTGTAAATATTTTGGATTTTTCTAAATTAAATAAATTTTGGGTGAATAGTAAAATATTATAATTTACGATAAATGATAAATAAATTAATTTTTGTATTATTCTTGAGTCTTGGATGAAGTAAATGGACGTTGCTTCTAACTCACATGAACATATTAATATTTTTTCACAAGAATAATTAGTATTTCTTATCATATGGAAATATAATAATCTAATGAATAATTTATTTAGAAAACCCTCCTCCCCTCCACTATAAAAACTTACCACACTCCCCTATTAACTTCACTCCTCTCAATAATATTTTTGTGACTAAATTCTACTCTAACATCTCCCTAAGCTCATCCCATATATCTATATGGCCTTGTAATATTAAAAAATAAAAATCCTCTCTCCTTAAAAGGTTCTCATGGAAGATTATTTCAAGAGGTGAATTCCTCGTTTCAAATATGTTACCTCCTTTTCAATTAGATTCTTTTCATATCAATCCATAACTCTCCACAACCAAATTTTATAAAAACTCCAAAAAAATACATTTACTATAGAGTTTTTGTGATAGTTTAATAATTAATTATTGTCTATCCTTCAACATTTTTTTTATACTAGTAGTAATAACACTATCCCAAATGTGTTAATTTACCACATTCATGGATGATGGGTTTTAAAATTATATTATCATCTCAAATTTTGGTAATGAAACCATAATTTTGGTTCAAATTGACTATAATACATATCTTATGTCTCATGTTTGGTTCTTCAATCTTTTTGTACACATGTTTTTTATTTATAAAACAAAATGTGTCCGTTGTGATCCAAAATTGAAAATTAACCCAAAAGGTTATCACTATTGTTTTATATAATGATTCATCTTCACTGGAATTAACCAAATGAAATTTAAAACCATTTGAACCGACTTATGTTCATGAATAAATTATAATTCACAGTATAGACATCCATCCTCATTTTATATGATTATCCGTTCATGTATATAAGTAAACCGATCATAAACCAAACATGCCTGAATAATGAAATTGAACCTCATAACAAATCAAAAAGGTTGTGAATGAACTCAAAAAGGTTATACTAAATAAATTAAATATAAAATTTCTTAAGTAATTTTTTTATAAAACCTAATTTATTATTCAAGTAATTAATGTCAAGTGAAGAACTCCATTGGACGTAATGTAAGGGATTCTACCCAAAACTCCATTATTCTTTTAGGGTGCAATATCATTGTTTTTATCCAAATGAAGGTATCTTTTTAATTTTAGGTACATATTATTAATTATATATATATTCTCAAAACACATTTATCAACACCCATTCATTACTACATTTCTGGGATATTCGTGATTTTAAATGATTCCCTCCTCAATACTTTATTATAAGAAATCCCATTTTAAGAGAACTTATCGAATTATTACCCAATTTCAAGTTCACTCTATATTCATTTTAATCAATAATTATTTATTAAATCCTAATTATTATTATTAAAAAATTCATGGTTTAAAAATAGTTTTATTTAAAAGATTAGCCTCTTTTCAATTTTATAGTCTCTTTGGTGTTTTCCTTAAAACCACACATTTAATGGTAAAATTCAGTAAATACTCTTATTAAATGTTGTCACTTCTGATTGACATCAGATACCATGTTATATGACTACTTTAACTTACCAATTTACATGTATGTTTTAATTCCATTATGTTATGGACATTTGTATTACACACCCATCTATTTTTCTTTATCAGATGATTATATTACCCATTTCTCTCCATGTGTACCCTTATGTTTATGTATGATTGATTATATATGATTCAATATGTGGAAATAATAATTCTGATCATGTTATAATGAGTCCACATAAATAGAGATCCAATGCATTCAGTAAGGTTTAGTCTCCTAAGACATTATGGGCTACGGTCATGGCCATTATCCTTGACTTGTGCTACTATGCACACAGGTCTTGGTGGTTAACCTTGGATTGTGCTCCCCTAATCGAAACGATCCTTAACTCCTGCTAAATTCATGTTTTATGTTTATAAAACATTACTATGATTCCATGTTTATATAATCCCATGTTATAAATGATAGGGTTCCATATGTTCAAATATGATTTATTCCTTTTTATATAATTTTGTCACGCTTTCTAACCAATTTGCTAAAAATTTATTCTTATGCTTATTCCATTACTGGAATTTTAGCTCATCCCATTATTCATGTTATCCATATGTTATGCTATGAGGATGTACAATTACAATTGAAGATATAACTCATTATTATTCTTAAATAATGAAATGTTTTATTTAGTACCATGTTTTTCAATTTTATGTACCTATTCATCCAAAACAGTTGAATTCAAAATCACTGGTTTGTAATATGATGTTTTATTATGGTTAAAATCATCTAATGATTTGTGTAATAATCTAGGGTCACTATAAGTGTATTCTTGGTAAATTTTTTCTCTATTATGATAATCAATCTATAAACCATTTGACTAAGATTACACAGTCATGTAAAACAAATAGAAATATTGATCTGAATTACCATTACATCTAGAAGATGATGGTAGATGGTGAGTTTGAGTTTGGGAATATTTAGGGGGAAAATATTTTAGTTGAAATATTTATAAAGATTTCTTGGTTCAAAGATTTTTAGGAAACATAAAGCCTCAGTTGGTATTGGGTAAAGGGAATAAGATTTAGAATAATTATATATAGTGGAAATCGAGGGCTGTTGTAACACCCCAGGTAAATAAATAATATCACCTTTTCATATTTATCCATATTTGTGAAAAAAATATTAATATGTCTTTAAAGGGGACGCTATGCTCGATGGTGTACCAAACACGCAACAATGAGTTTCTTGGGAATATTACGTTGCACTCTAATAATAAAATAAAATTATTTTTAAAGGTAATTAACATGTAGCCGTTGTATTGGCAGTAATGGATAGAAATAACTAAATTATGATTATATATGTTTTTAAATGTTTTTACATTTATACAATAAATGATTAAGGCTTAAAATACGGAAAGAATTCAATTTTAGACATATATGCCCTGGTTTTCACTAAGGGTTCGCTTATCGCCTTTTGATGGTGAACCGTCATTAAATATAGTTTTGTTCACTCTTATACATTCTATTGGACCAAATAAAACTCTTCTTAAGAATCGGGACATCAAAATTTACTTTGTGTAAATTTTTGGTACCTTTCTGATAAAGTTCATTTTTTTTAATGAATAGTGTAAATTGTTGTATTTTAATTCAAAATCTCTTTTTAATCTAATTTATTTATATGATTATATTATCTATTGAATTGGGTTTAAATTGAAATTAGAATATATTTTAACCATTAAATCCAATAGTGGTCATTGGAATTAATTTCACTTTAAAATCAGACTTAAACTAGTGTCAATCTTTTGATACTTATTGTTTCATAAAAACACGCTATTTGCTCTGACAGCGGGAATTAATTATTAAATTAATTAATGTGACTTATATGTTTCGAATTTTGTAAAATATACTTCATTTTTGAATTCGGAATATCAAATATAGCTTAGGGTGAATTTTTGGAATTTTTCTGAAAAACTTCAATTTTTGATGAATAGTGAAACCACTATGTAGTACTTATAAAAACTGATTTTTCCGTTTAAATGAAATTTTGCCATCTTTTTGTTTTGAATTTCAAAAATCCGACATACATGGTTTTCATTAAGAAGTAAAATGTTGTTCAATGGGATAAAAATAATTTTTTGGTGAATAGTAACTTATTAAGTTTTTAATCGTGATTAGAGGTAATTAGTGTAGTTTATGGTAAGAATAATGTTTTAATAAAATGAACTGACCTAGACACATGTCCTACCCTCATTGGATGTGTCATGGCCGTACAAGACAATCCATGGGTAAACTTGGGGACCCCATGGAGCCACTTGGTTGGAAAATGACATAAATATCATTTTATTTAATTTTAATGTAAAAAATGACACAAACATGAGATGTTTTACTAAAACAATTTGTACATGGGGTTATACAAGTCATATTTTTAACTATAAATAGTCATTGAAAAGCTAAAACTATTTCCCACATCATAGTAATTGTTTTATAATTTTTAGACATTAAAAAAATAATATTATTTATGACATCATGATGATGCATCGATGACCTCATTATTTAACGATTTAAATAAAATGGAAAGATAATGTAATATCTAAGACATACACATGTCCAAAACCTATTGGATTAGTGTATTTAGAACCCTCGTCACCTTATCCTCTAAATACATCAGTGTGGGACCTTTAAAAACCGAAACTCTTTTGAAAATAAAGTTACATTTTGTAACTTTACAAGGGTGCCCCTCCTCTCCTCTTATAAAAGGCCCCCACCTCTACCTCTATACCCACACTCCCATAGCCTTTGGCTCGGACAACCCCTGCCCATTTTGTCTCTCCACA
This sequence comes from Viscum album, assembly GCA_963277665.1. Taxonomy (NCBI): domain Eukaryota; kingdom Viridiplantae; phylum Streptophyta; class Magnoliopsida; order Santalales; family Viscaceae; genus Viscum; species Viscum album. Next base: position 561,985,658 of record OY728153.1, on the reverse strand, counting down.
TCCATCTATAACTCATTGAATCCTCACTTTGGTCAGAAGTCTTCCCAAGGAAGCCTTTGAGCTCAAACCAAAGGGAGTTACCCGATTTTAAGGTAATGTCTTCAGTTGTGTCCTTTTGTTTTATTTTGCTTCTCCAGCCCCTAAACTCTTTTTATTCATTTATTTTGTAACAAATCCAGTATCTTCAATATAATAGAATGTTTTTATAATAAGGATTAAATCTAAACTTACACACACCTACATCTAATGGTCAAAGAACTTACTGTTTCCGTGGATGGCGAATTTCTGCCTCCCGAAACGATGATTGTTCAACATTCTTCTAACAACTTCAAAGGTGGCCATTAAGATGACACTATATTTATATATTATATATAATATTTTTATGTTTTACTTAAGCTTCTGTATTTTTCATTTATGGTGTACCTTTATGGTTTCCATTATGGGTAAACGCGATATCTTCATTTAAGGAAGTGCGGACTACTGCCCCCTCAAAGTGATTTGATTCGTTAATACCATATGTGGTACATATAAAGGATATATTTAAAGTTATTATATATGATAAAATACTGGAATTAAAATAATATTATGTATCATTATGTTCTAATTCCATTAAATATGAAATAGAAATGGAAGTAGCGTTCATGCGTACGTACAGCTTACCGTCTCCATGAACGGTACATTTCATTTATTATCTCAAAATGTTATGTAATATTATAAGTACATATATATAATGGATATATATGTAATATATTACATCTAAATTTTGGATATCATTCTGGAATTATAACATATATATATCTCTCATTTTGTTTTAATTCCATTAACATGACAAAAAATGAAAGTAGTGTTCGTGCGTACATACGGCCTACCGTCTCCATCAACGGTGCTTTTCGTTCTTTATCTCCAAATGATATGGAATAGTATAAAATGAATATTTAATGGAAATATATGATATTTTAATCATTAATACTATTCTGGAAATTATTTACTTATATCTTCATGGGAAATATTTTTTCAAACAAGTTCATTTTTGACTCATGTACCAAACATAGGCAAAAACGTCTGATATGAACGAACATTATTAAACAATTATTATAACATTATAATATCTGATATGAACGGAATAATAATATCTAAATGAGTTAATTAGGCAATTATTAATTGACCGAAGTTTATTATTCAGGAATATAAACAAACGAACCAGACAAGTTGGACTTGAGGTAAGGGATCCTACTCCACTCGTTCTTTTTAAGTACACTCTTTTATGTCATTCCTTTTGAAGATCATTTTTCTTGTTATTGGGATATTCTTTTATATTAATCTTACTGTAATTCTTATGTTCATGTGATTAGAGACCCTATTCTCTCTCATCAATCCATTTTTTAAGTTTTGAGTGGCGCCGTTAGGCTGCCAAATTTTTGTAAGAGATCTAACCTCTCTCTTTCATTTTATGTACTCTCCTTTATGTAACTTCTTTTAAGCTCATCTTTATTATGTTGGGGGGATGTTCTTTTATATTCCGATTTATATAAAATTTAAGTTAATATGATGAGATACCATATTTGTTCGCATCAATCCATTTTTGTAAGATTTATGTGGCGTCGTTAGGCTGCCGAGTTTTCGTTGGGGATTTTTCATCTCACTTTTATTCCCATGAGATTTATGCTACATTTTCCATAACATCCTTTGAGTGGTGTATGTAATGACCATTATTTTACTCATTGTGTAATATAATTTCTCTTATGATTATTTACATCAATGTTGTATTGTCCTTCTTTCACGAGGTGTATGTTTCAAAAGATACCCATGTCGGTAAGGGAACCTTTCATCCTCCTCTTTTTAAAAGACTTATTTTTTTGGGTCTTTTAATTTACATATTTTTATGTTGGGATATTTTCTCATATATCCTTATTGATGTAAATTTTATGTCCATGTGATGAGATACCATTTTTTTTATCTCTCATCAACTCATTTTGATGTGACGTCGTTAGGCTATCAAGGGAACTTCTTAACCCAATTTCGATTTCTTTGGGTTCAACATGTTGTTATTGAATATGTGTGAATGACCTCTGATTATTTTACACATAATATCCACTTATATTTGGTGTATTAATTTGTCACACATAATTATGTAATTTATTTAACCTTAAACCAAGGATACCGTCTTTGTAATGGACTTCTTCTCAATCTCCATTCATTAAGTCATGTTCTGTTTTATACAAAACCTTTTTTTATAAGGTGTATAAACCCCTTTTACTTTTACGTTTATTCAAAAGGAATCTTTTTTATACGAAGTGTTTATTAAAAGACAAAAGGGAATGTTTTTGTCTTACGTATGCGGCGACAATGACTTCTCCACCGTCGTGACCATTATTTGAGTTTCAGCTTCCTCTACAAGCCATACCTTCTTTTTAAAAGAAACATAAATACCATGTTTTACTTTTATTTTATTTTGTTATTGAAAATGGTTTTCATAATGTTTTTATATCAATGTGTTGTATTGATATCTTGTGATTGAAAGGTGGAAATGTTATGTTTCCTTTATGCATGTTTTTTGTGATACGATTATGTTGAGGTTCTTGGCCATTATTATGAAGATGGGTGGTTATGTGATAAACTAATGGCGGGTGATCCCGATATAGCTCCCCAATGTATTGGGTAACGCGAAGGAGTGAAACGTTAAGGTTTCTCCGAAGAGATTTAGGGAATATACTGTGGTTGGTATTCCAAACTTAACCAAGAGGGTTACTCCCTATGTAAGAATGTTATGAATGCCTCAAGTTACCTTTTATGTCTTATGATTTCTATAATTTATTCATGATTTAATGAGGTTTTTTAAAGTGCCTATGTTTTATGGGTAATGTATGATTTCATTTTTATGTATATAAGAACTCATGTTTCCATTCCATATTTTTATAACCTTTACTGAGCTTTTTATGCTCATCCTATGTTTTTGAAATGTTTTTCACAGGTCAAGGGAAAGGAACATGATGTTATGATAGTGTCAAGGATGTGGCAAGAAATAATCCATGTTTTATTTAAAATATGTTTCCGTTGATGGGAAGAATGAATACTGTCTTTTATGTATCTGCTTTGTTTAAATTTGGAATGTAATGCATGTTTCATGATCTAATTCTCTAAAACTCTAAACCTGAAAAGATACTCAATTTGTAATCTTGTAATAACACAAGATTAAGTAAGGTTTAAGGCTGGGGCCTTATAGTTGGTATCAAAGGTCGGTTTAGATAACGTTAGAGGTTAGGGTATTCTTTAAGCATAAGTGGCATTACCATAATGGTTAGGATTTCAGAAAGAGTCCTAGTTTTAGATAAAGTGAATGAGTAAGTGTATCTTAGTGTTTACCTTCCTCATTAGTACATGATAGTTTTGTTGATATACTCACACTGACATTTCTATTTTTAGTGAATGGATGGATCTAGAAGGCACAAAAGAGACAACAGGTTTGAAGGAAACTATTGTGGTTCTATGATTAAGATACTAGATAAAATGGGGGATTCAATGATGAAACTCGTGGTTGTTCTAAACCAACTATAAAGGAGTCATGATCAACCACATGAACCATGGTATGATCTTTAATGCATCATGTACGAGATGACCAATCGATGTGTATGTTCAGGTAATAATTATAAAGGTAACCATTAGAGTTTATATGATCCTTACTTTTGAGGTAATTATGGGTTACTATATGTTATGATGGAAGTGAAAGGAATGAGATAAAATTGAGGTTAAATTATGTTATGAATATTTTTTATGATTTTATCTCTTTTTGTGGAATGATTTGAGAATTATATAGTTTTGGAAAATGGACAACACGCAGACCGTGTGACTACCCGTCGTGTTGGACAAAGTTGCGGGAATCGAACCCACAACCAAAGTGTGACTGGTATTTATTGCCTACCACTGGACTACATGATGTCCCTGGTTAGCTTGACTGATTATTTTTAGTTATTTGATTTTATGAAATAAGATTAAGTTGATTTTGGGTTATTTATGAAAATGATTAACCTATCATGGGGGATATGTGATTAGGTAAATTGCTTTTCAATACGAGACTTTCGGAGCAACTGATGTTGTTTGGAGATAAATGTTATGATTTAACTTGGAAGACTATGTGAAGAAATGCTTAAAATATTTGGGTTTCAATATTATATTGGTTTACTTTGAATAATTTTATGGACAAATTTTTTATCGAATGGTCCTCGTTGAACTTTGGGTTTTGTTGGACAAATTTTGGAGATTAACCATAGATTTTCTTTTTAAAGGGTTATCCTTTTCTGGATTATCTGACCTTGTACTAACCTTTTTGGTTTTGATTTTGGTTAAAGCCTAAAGACATGGGAAGTATATAGTTCTATTTGGTGGATTAGGTGATTCTCTAGAAGTTGATTATAGTACTCTTAATGCGAACAAGTCTCCCTAAAAACTCGTCTTTTGGAAAAAAATATGAGTTTGATTAAGGAATCGAGTAAAAGTTGAAAGTCAACATGATAAGTGATTATGTTTCCTTATGAATAAATTCCTCAATAAAAAGTAACTTAAAACAAAAATGATTTCTATTATCTTTTCATACTGGGGAATCGAATACCGTTTAACCCATCACAAGTTTGTGATTTTCTTATGGTTAACTTTCTCCTAGACATGTTTACTATCACTCTCCCTCAAGAACATGACCCTTTGCATTTTCTTCCATGTACATGTTTTTCTACATGGAATCCTAGTATGGGTTTACTCGGGTGACCTATGTACTTATCTTCTTTTATTTTAAAGTGATCGTTTTACCGACTCTTGTTCCGATGTGGGACTTTCAAGGATGTTTCTATGCTCAATTTTAAATACTGCGATGATGCAATTCCCAAAAGGGGGAAGGATGTAACACCACAGGTAAATAAAGAATATGACATTTTTATATTTATCCATATTTGTGAATAAAATATTAATATGACTTTAAAGGGGATGCTATGCTCGATGGCGTACCCAACATGCAACAACGAGTTTCTTGGGAATCTTACGTTGCACTCTAATAATAAAATAATATTATTTTAAATGGTAGTTAACATGTAGCCATTGTATTGGCGAGAATGGATAGAAATAACTAAAATATTATTATATATGTTTATAAATGATTGTACATTTATCCAATAAAAGATAAAGGCTTAAAATACAGAAAGAATTCAATTTTAGGCATATAAGCCCGAGTTTTCACTAAGGGTCCGCTTATCACCTTTTGATGGCGAACCGTCATTTAATATATTTTTGTTCACTCTTATACATTCTATTGTATCAAATATAACTCTTCTTAAGAATAGGGACATCAAAATTTACATTTTGTAAATTTTTGGTATCTTTCCGATAAAGTTCATTTTTTTAATGAATAGTGTAAATTGTTGTATTTTAATTCAAAACCTATTTTTAATATAATTTATTTATATGATTAGATTATCTTTTGAATTGGTTTTAAAGTGAAATTATAATATATTTTTACCATTAAATCCAATAGTGGTCGTTGGAATTAATTTCACTTTAAAATCAAACTTAAACTAGTGTCAATCTTTTGATACTTATTGTTTCATAAAAACACGCTATTTTCTCTGACATCGAGAATTAATTATTAAATTAATTAATGTGACTTACATGTTTCGAATTTTGTAAAATAGACTTCATTTTTTAATTCGGAATATCAAATATATATTAGGGTGAATTTTTGGGATTTTTCTGAAAAACATCAATTTTTTATGAATAGTGAAACCACTAATTGGTACTTATAAAAACTTATTTTTCCGTTTAAATGAAATTTTGATATCTTTGTATTTTGAATTTCAAAAATCCTATATACATGGTTTTAATTAATAAGTAAAATGTGCTTCAATGGGATAAAAATAATTTTTTGGTGAATAGTAACTTATTATGTTTTTAATCGCTATTAGAGGCAATTAGTGTAGTTTATGGTAGGAATAATGTTTTAATAAAATGGAATGACCTAGACACATGTCCTACCCTCATTTTATGTGTCATGTCCGACCAAGAAAATCCATGGGTCAACTTGGGGACCCCATGGATCCACTTGATTGGAAAATGACATAAATATCTTTTTACTTAATGTTAAAGTAAAAATGACACAAACTTGAGATGTTTTACTAAAACAATTTGTAAATGGGGTTATACAAGTCATATTTTTAACTATAAATAGTAATTGAAAAGATAAAAAGATTTACTACATCATAGTATTTTTTTATAATTTTTAGATATTAAATAAATTAATTTATTTATGACATCATGATGATGCATCGATGACCTCATTATTTAACGATTTAAATAAAATGGAAAGATAATGTAATATCTAAGAGCTACACATGTCCAAAACCTATTGGATGAGTGGATTTCGAACCCTCATCACATTATCCTCGAAATAAATCAATGTGGGACCTTTAAAATATGAAACTCTTTTGAAAATAAAGTAACATTTTGTAACTTTACACGGGTGCCCCTCCTCTCCTCTTATAAAAGGCCCCAACCTCTACCTCCTTAACCACACTCCCATAGCCTTTGGCTCAGACAACCCCTGCCCATTTGGTCTATTAAATTCCATCTATAACTCCTTGAAGCCTAACTTTTGGAAGAAGTCTTCCCAAGGAAGCCTTTGAGCTCAAACCAAAGGGAGTTACCCGATTTTAAGGTAATGTCTTCACTTGTGTCCTTTTGATTTATTTTTCTTCTACAACCCCCTAAACTCTTTTTAGTCTTTTATTTTGTAACAAATCCAGTATCTTCAATATACTAGGATGTTTTTATAATAAGGATTCAAGATAAACTTACACACACCTACATCTAATGGTAAAAGAACATACAGTTTCCGTGGATGGCGAGTTTCTGCCTCCCGAAACGATGATTGTTCAACATTATTCTAACACTTTCAAAGGTGGACATTAAGATGAAACTATATTTATATATGATATATAATATTTTTATGTTTTAATTAAGCTTATGTATTTTTCATTTATTGTGTACCTTTATGGTTTCCATTATGGGTAAACGCGATATCTTCTTTTAAGGAAGTGTGGACTACCGCCCCCACAATGTGATTTGATTCGTTAATACCATATGTGGTACATATAAATGATATATTTAATGATATTACATATGATAAAATACTGGAATTAAAATAATATTATGTATCATTATGTTTTAATTCCATTAAATATGAAATAGAAATGGATGTAGCGTTCATGCGTACGTACGGCTTACCGTCTCCATGAACGGTACATTTCATTTCTTATCTCAAAATGTTATGTAATATTATAAGTACGTATATATAATGGATATATATGTAATATATTAAATCTAAATTATTGATATAATTATGGAATTATAACATATATATATCTCTCATTTTGTTTTAATTCCATTAATATGACAAAAAATGAAAGTAGTGTTCATGCGTACGTATGGCCTACCATCTCCATGAACGGTGCTTTTCGTTTTTTATCTCCAAATGATATGGAATAGTATAAATTGAATATTTACTAGAAATATACGATATTTTAAACATTAATACTATTCTGGAAATTATTTACTTATAACTACATGGGAAATATGTTTTCAAACAAGTTCATGTTTGACTCATGTACCAAACATCGGCAAAAATGTCTGATATGAAATAACATTATTAAACAATTATTATAACATTATAATATGTGATATGAACTAAATAATAATTTCTAAAGGAGTTACATAGTCAATTATTAATTGACCAAAGTTTATTATTCAGGAATATAAAGAAACAAACAAGACAAGTTGGACTTGAGGTAAGGGATCCTACTCCACTCTTTCTTTTTAAGTACACTCTTTTATGTCATTCCTTTTAAAGCTCATATTTCTTGTTATTGGGATATTATTTTATATTAATAATATTGTAATTTTTATGTTCATGTGATGAGAGACCCTATTCTCTCACATCAATCCATTTTGGAAGTTTTGAGTGGCACCGTTAGGCTGCCAAATTTTCGTAAGAGATCTAACCTCTCTCTTTCTTTTTAAGTACTCTCATTTATGTCACTTCTTTTAAGATCCTCTTTTTTATGTTGGGGGATGTTATTTTATATTCCTCTTTCTATAAAAATTATTTTAATATGATGAGATACCGTATTTGATCGCATCAATCAATTTTTGTATGTTTTATGTGGCGTCGTTAGGCTGCTGAGTTTTTGTAAGGGATTTTTCATCTCACTTTTATTCCCATGAGATTTATGCTACATATTCCATAATTTCCTTTGAGTGGTGTATCTACTGCCCATTATTTTACTCATTGTGTAATATACTTTATTTTATGTGTATTTACATCAATGTTGTATTGTCCTTCTTTCACGAGGTGTATGTTTCGAAAGATTCCCATGTCGGTAAGGGAACCTTTCATCCTCCTCTTTTTAAAAGAATTATTTTTTTGGGTATTTTAATTTAGATATTGTTATGTTGGTATATGTTCTCATATATCCTTATTGATGTAAATTTTATGTCCAAGTGATGATATACCCTTTTTTTATCTCTCATCAACTCAATTTGATGTGATGTCGTTAGGCTGTAAAGGGAACTTCTTAACCCAATTTCGATTTCTTTGGGTTCAACATGTAGTTATTGAATATGTTATCCTTTGAATATGTGTGAATTACCTTTGATTATTTTACACTTAATATCCACTTATATTTGGTGTATTCGTTTGTCACACATAATTATGTAATTTATTTAACCTTAAACCATGGATACCGTCTTTGTAAGGGAATTCATCTCAATCTCCTTTCATTAAGGCATATTCTATTTTATACACAACCTTCTTTTATACGGTGTATAAACCCCTTTTACTATTACGTTTATTCAAAATGAATCTTTTTTATACGAAGTGTTTATTAAACGACAAAAGGGAATGTTTTTGTCGTACGCATGCGGCGACAACGAATTCTCCGCCGTCGTGACCATTATTTGAGTTTCGGCTTCCTCTACAAGCCATACCTTCTTTTTAAAAGAAAAATAAATACCATGTTTTACTTTTCTTTTCTTTTGGTATTGAAAATGGTTTTCATAATGTTTTTATATCAATGTGTTGTATTGATATCTTGTGATTGAAAGGTGGAAATGTTATGTTTCCATTATGCATGTTTTATGTGATACGATTATGTTGAGGTTCTTGGGAATTATTATGAAGACGGGTGGTTCTGTGATAAACTAAGGGCGGGTGAGCCCGATATAGCTCTCCAATGCATTGGGTAATGCGAAGGAGTGAAACTTTAAGGTTTCTCCGAAGATATTTAGGTAATATACTGTGGTGGGTATTCCAAACGTAACCAAGAGGGTTACTCCCTATGTAATAATGTTATGAATTCCTCAAGTTACCTTTTATGTCTTATGATTTCTATGATTTATTCATGATTTGATGAGTTATGTTAAAGTGCCTATGTTTTTTAGGTAATGTATGATTTCATTCTTATGTATATATGAACTCATGTTTCCTTTCCATATTTTTATAACCCTTACTAAGATTTTTATGCTCATCCCCTGTTTTTGAGATGTTTTTCACAAGTCAAGGGAAAGGTACATGATATGATGATAGTGTCAAGGATGTGTCAAGAAATAATCCATGTTTTATTTTAAATATGTTTCCGTTGATGGGAAGAATGAATACTGTCTTTTATATAACCACTTTGTTTAAATGTTGAATGTAATGCAAGTTTCATGATCTAATTCTCTAAAACTTTAAACCTGAAAAGATCCTCAATGTGTAATGTTTTAATAACTCAATATTAAGTATGGTTTATGGCTGGGGCCTTATAGTTGGTATCAAAGGTTTGTTTAGATAACGTTAGAGGTTAAGTTATTCTTTAAGCATAAGTGGAATTACCATAATGGTTAGGATTTCAGAAAGAGTCCTACTTTTAGATAAAGTGAATGAGTAAGTGTATCTTAGTGTTTACCTTCCTCATTAGTACATGATGGTTTTGTTGATATACTCACACTGACATTTCTATTTTTAGTGAATGGATGTATCTAGCAGGCACCAAAGAGACAACAGGTTTGAAGGAAACTATTGTGGTTCTATGATTAAGATACTAGATAAAATGGGGGATTTAATGAGGAAACTCGTGGTTGTTCTAAACCAACTATCAAGGATTCATGATCAACCACTTGAACCTTGGTATGATCTTTAATGCATCATGTACGAGATGAACAATCGATGTGGAAGTTCAGGTAATAATTATAAAGGTAACCATTAGAGTTTATATGATCCTTAATTTTGAGGTAATTATGGGTTACTATATGTTATGATGGAAGTGAAAGGCATGAGATAAAATTTAGGTTAAATTATGTTATGATTATTTTTTATGATTTTATCTCTTTTTGGGGAATTATTTGAGAATTATATAGTTTTGGAAAATGGACAACACGCAGACCGTGTGACTACCCGTCGCGTCGGACAAAGCTACGAGAATCGAACCGACAACCAAAGTGCGACTGGTATTTATCGCCTACCACTGGACTACGTGAAGTCCCTGGTTATTTTGACTGACTCTTTTTAGTTATTTGATTTTATGAATTAAGAGTAAGTTTATTTTGGGTTATTTATGAAAATGATTAACCTATCATGGAGGATATGTGATTAGGTTAATTACTTTTCAATACGAGACTTTCGGAGAAACTGATGTTGTTTGGAGATAAATGTTACGATTTAACTTGGAAGAATATGTGACTAAATCCATAATATATATTTTTGTCAATCTTAGATTGGTTTACATTGAATAATTTTATGGACAAATTTTTTATCAGATGGTCCTCGTTGAAATTTGGGTTTTGTTGGAAAAAATTTGGAGATTAACCATAGATTTTCTTTTTAAAGGGTTATCCTTTTCTGGATTATCTGACCTTGTACTAACCTTTTTGGTTTTGGTTTTGGTTAAAGCCTAAAGAAATGGGAAGTATATAGTTCTCTTTGGTAAATTATGTGATTCTCTAGAAGTTGATTATAGTACTTTTAATGCGAACAAGTCTCCCTAAATACTCGTCTTTTGGAAAAAAAATATGACTTTGATTACAGAATCTAGTAAAAGATGAAAGTCAACATGATAAGTGATTATGTTTCCTTATGAATAAATTCCTCAATAAAAAGAAAATAAAAAAATGTTGTCTATTACATTTTCCTACTGGGGAATCAAATACCCTTTAACCCATCACAAGTTTTTGATTTTCTTATGGTTAACTTTCTCCTAGATATGTTTACTATCTCTCTCCCTCAAGAACATGACCCATTGATTTTTCTTCCATGTACATGTTTTTATACATTGAATCCTAGTGTGGGTTTACTTGGGTGACCTCTTTACTTGTCTTCTTTTATTTTAAAGTGATTGTTTTACCGACTCTTGTTCCGATGTGGGACTTTCAAGGATGTTTCCAAGCCCAATTTTAAAAATTGCGATGATGAAATTCCCAAAAGGGGGGAAGGATGTAACATCACAGGTAAATAAAGAATATGAAATTTTCATATTTATCCATATTTGTGAATGAAATATTAATATGACTTTAAAGGGGATGCTATGCTCGATGGCGTGCCCAACACGCAACAACGAGTTTCTTGGGAATCTTACGTTGCACTCTAATAATAAAATAATATTATTTTAAATGGTAGTTAACATGTAGCCATTGTATTGGCGGGAATGAATAGAAATAACTAAAATATGATTATATATGTTTTTAAATGTTATTACATTTATCCAATAAAACATAAAGGCTTAAAATATGGAAAGAATTCAATTTTAGGCGTATAAGCCCTAGTTTTCACTAAGGGTTTGCTTGTCGCCTTTTGATGGCGAACCGTGATTTTATATATTTTTGTTCACTCTTATAAATTCTATTGGATCAAATAAAAATCTTCTTAAGAATCGGGACATCAAAATTTACTTTGTGTAAATTTTTGGTATCTTTCCGATAAAGTTCATTTTTTTAATGAATAGTGCAAAATTTTGTATTTTAATTTAAAACCACTTTTTAATATAATTTATTGATATTATTAGATTATCTTTTGAATTGGTTTTAAATTTATATTTTAATATATTTTTACCATTAAATCCAATAGTGGTCATTGGAATTAATTTCACATTAAAATTAGACTTAAACTAGTGTCAATCTTTTGATACTTATTATTTCATAAAAACACGCTATTTGCTCTGACAGCGGGAATTAATTATTAAATTAATTAATGTGACTTATATGTTTTGAATTTTGTAAAATAGACTTCATTTTTGAATTCGGAATATCAAATATATCTTAGGGTGAATTTTTGGGATTTTTCTGAAAAACTTCAATTTTTGATGAATAGTGAAACCACTAAGTGGTACTTATAAAAACTGATTTTTCCGTTTAAATGAAATTTTTCCATCTTTGTGTTTTGAATTTCAAAAATCCGACATACATGGTTGTCATTAAGAAGTAAAATGTGGTTAAATGGGATAAAAATAATTTTCTGTGAACAGTAACTTATTATGTTTTTAATCGCGATTAGAGGTAATTAATGTAGTTTATGGTAAGAATAATGTTTTAATAAAATTAAATGACCTAGACACAAGTCCTACCCTCATTGGATGTGTCATGTCCGACCAATAAAATCCATGGGTCATCTAGGGGACCCCATGGAGCCACATTAGTTGGAAAATGACATAAATATCTTTTTATTTAATGTTAAAGTCAAAAATGACACAAACATGAGATGTTTTACTAAAACAATTTGTACATGGGGTTATACAAGTCATAATTTTGAATAAAAATTGTCATTGGAAATATAAAAAGATTTCCTACTTCATAGTATTTTATTTATAATTTTTATACATTCAATAAATTAAATTATTTATGACATCATGATGATGCAGTGAGGACCTCTTTATTTAACAATTTAAATAAAATGGGAACATAATGTAATATCTAAAACCTACACATGTCCAAAACTTATTGTATGAGTGGAGTTCCAACCCTTATCTTCTTATCCTCTAAATAAATCAATTTGGGACCTTTAAAATTCGAAACTCTTTTGAAAATAAAGTAACATTTTGTATCATTACAATGGTGCCCCTCCTCTCCTCTTATAAAAGTCCCCCACCTCTACCTCCATACCCACACTCCCATAGCCTTTGGCTCGGCTAAACCCGGACCATTTTGTCTCTTAACACCCCTCTCTAACTCCTTGAATCCTCACTTTGGGAAGAAGTCTTCCCAAGGAAGCCTTTGATCTCAAACCAAAGGGAGTTACCCAATTTTAAGGTAATGTCTTCACTTGTGTCCTTTTGTATTATTTTGCTTCTCCAACCCCATAAACTCTTTTTATTCATTTATTTTGTAAGAAATCCAACATCTTAAATATAATAGTATGTTGTTATAAGAAGGATTCGAGCTAAAATTACACACACCTACATCTAATGGTTAAAGAACATATTGTTTCCGTGGATGGAAAATTTCTGCCTCCCGGAACGATGATTGTTCAACATTATTCTAACACCTTCAAAGGTGGCCATTAAGATGAAACTATATTTATATATTATATATAATATGTTTATGTTTTACTTATTATTCTGTATTTTTCATTTATGGCATACCTTTATGGTTTCCATTATGGGTAAACGCGATATCTTCATTTAAGGAAGTGCGGACTACCGCCCCCTCAAAGTGATTTGATTCGTTAATACCATATGTGGTACGTATAAAAGATATATTTAATGATATTATATATTATACCATACTATAATTAAAATACTATTATGTATCATTATGTTTTAATTCCATTAAATATGAAAAAGAAATGGAAGTAGCGTTCATGCATACGTACAGCTTACCGTCTCCATGAACGGTACATTTCATTTCTTATCTAAAATGTTATGTAATATTATAAGTACATATATATAATGGATATATTTGAAATATATTATATCTAAATTATGGATATCATTATGGAATTATAACATATATATATATCTCATTTTTTTTAATTCCATTAATATGAAAACAAATGAAATTAGCGTTCATGCGTCCGTACGCCCTACCGTCTCCATGGACGGTGCTTTTCGTTTTTTATCTCCAAATGATATAAAATAGTATAAAATTAATATTTAATGTATATATATGATATTTTAATCATTAATACTATTCTATAAATTATTTACTTATTACTACATGGGAAATCTTTTTTCAAACAAGTTCATTTTTGACTCATTTACCAAACATCGGCAAAAACGTCTGATATAAGCTAACATTATGAAAGAATTATTATAACATTATAATATGTGATATGAACTGAATAATAATATCTAAAGTAGTTACTTAGGCAATTATTAATTGACCAAAGTTTATTATTCAGGAATATAAAGAAACGAACAAGACAAGTTGGACTTGAGGTAAGGGATCCTACTCCCCTCTTTCTTTTTAAGTACACTCTTTTATGTCATTTCTTTTAAAGCTCATATTTCTTGTTATTGGGATGTTATTTTATATTAATATTACTGTAATTTTTATGGTCATGTGATGAGAGACCCTATTCTCTCTCATCAATCTATTTTGGATGTTTTGACTGGCTCCGTTAGGCAGCTAAATTTTCGTAAGAGATCTAACCTCTCTCTTTTTTTTAATTACTCTCCTTTATGTCACTTCTTTTGAGCTCCAGTTTTTTATGTTGGGGGATGTTATTTTATATTCCTCTATCTATAAAATTTAATTTAATATGATGAGATACCCTATTTGATCACAGAAAACCATTTTTGTATGTTTTTTTTGGCGTCGTTAGGCTGTTGAGTTTTCGTAAGGGATTTTTCATCTCACTTTTATTCCCATGAGATTTATGCTACATTTTCCATAATTTCCTTTGAGTGGTGTCTGTAATGCCCATTATTTTACTCATTGTGTAATATAATTTCTTTTATGAGTATTTACATAAATGGTGTATTGTCTTTCTTTCATGAGGTGTATGTTTCGAAAGATACCCATGTCGGTAAGGGAACCTTTCACCCTCCTCTTTTTAAAAGACTTCTTTTGTTGGGTCTTTTAATTTAATTATGTTTATGTTGGGATATGTTCTCATATATCCTTATTGATGTAAATTTTATGTCCAAGTGATGAGAAACCGTTTTTTTATCTCTCATCAACTCATTTAGATGTGACACCGTTAGGCTGTCAAGGGAACTTCTTAACCCAATTTCGATTTCTTTGGGTTCAACATGTAGTTATTGAATATGTCATCCTTTGAATATGTGTGAATGACCTTTGATTATTTTACACTTAATATCCACTTATATTTGGTGTATTATTTTGTCACACATAATTATGTAATTGATTTATCCTTAAACCACAGATACCATCTTTGTAAGGGACTTCGTCTCAATCTCCTTTCATTAAGGCATATTCTGTTTTATACACAACCTTCTTTTATACAGTGTATAAACCTCTTTTAATTTTATATTTATTCAAAAGAAATATTTTTTATACGAAGTGTTTATTAAACGACAAAAGGGAATGTTTTTGTCGTACGTATGTGGCGACAACGACTTCTCCGTCGTCGTGACCATTATTTGAGTTTCGGCTTCCTCTACAAGCCATACCTTCTTCTTAAAAGAAAAATAAATAGCATTTTTTACTTTTCTTTATTTTGGTATTGAAAATGGTTTTCATAATGTTTTTATATCAATGTGTTGTATTGATATCTTGTGATTGAAAGGTGGAAATGTTATGTTTCCTTTATGCAAGTTTTATGTGATATGATTATGTTGAGGTTCTTGGGAATTATTATGAAGACTGGTGGTTCCATGATAAACTAAGGGGGGGTGAGCCCGATATAGCTCTCCAATGCATTGGGTAACGCGAAGGAGTGAAACATTAAGGTTTATCTGAAAATATTTAGGGAATATACTGTGGTGGGTATTCCAAACGTAACCAAGACGGTTACTCCCTATGTAAGAATGTTCTGAATGCCTCAAGTTACCTTTTATGTCTTATTATTTCTATGATTTATTCATGATTCGATGAGGTATGTTAAAGTGCCTATGTTTTATGGGTAAAGTATTATTTCATTCTTATGTATATATGAACTCATGTTTCCTTTCCATATTTTTATAACCCTTACTGAGCTTTTTATGATCATACCAAGTTTTTGAAATGTTTTTCACAGGTCAAGGGAAAGGTACATGATGTGATGATAGTGTCAAGGATGTATCAAGAAAGAATCCATGTTTTATTTTAAATATGTTTCCATGGATGGGAAGAATGGATACTGCCTTTTATGTAACCACTTTGTTTAAATGTGGAATGTAATTCAAGTTTCAGGATCTAATTCTCTAAAACTCTAAAGCTGAAAAGATCCTCAATGTGTAATCTTGTAATAACTCAAGATTAAGTAAGGTTTAAGGCTGGGGCATTATAGCTGTTTTGCATAATGAATGTGGTGTAATGCTTTTTTCCTATAAATCATTCATAAAGTGGGTGATTTTGAGATATTTTAATATTCTAATTTAGTTATTTAATGTCATACATTCAGAAGGCATTGTTCTAGAGTGAGTTTGTTTTGGAATATTAATCATCTAATGTTCTCATAGGATGGTGGTATTGTTATAGAAATTTGTTTGGTACATTCATAAGATAGAAGTTGTTTAGTTTTTTACTCAATGTTTATTGGTTTATCTATGGTGGTGTTCATAGTGTGGAAGGGTGTAAGAGATCAGTCATGGTAATACTGGAAAAGTTAGACTCATACAATTCATAGAGGATGGTGCAAAAAGATGGTCATATGAAAATCTCTAAAATTAAAATAATCGGTATACATTTGTTGTTATGTATCATAATTACTTATTATAGAAATCCATACGGCTTGATAGCCATAGATTGGTAATATATTAATTGTATTGAAATGTAGTGATACAATGATTCTCTCAAGGACATATTACTTTTCTTCCAATCCATGTACATCAAAAGTGTTCTTTATTCCTTTAATTTACGTTCACTTCATAAATGACTTATATGTGTTAGAGTTAATAGAGTTAATGGTGATTTGAGTTAGTGTGGTTATTTTGGTTAATATATTTATTCCTTGTTTCTGAGAACTAATGTTCGAATAGTTTTATTCTAGAATATTTTTCCACCAATGTGTGTATGGAATTATTTCTGCTGTTATTCAAATGGACAGCAGGGTAATTCCCCTAACTATGATATCAAGTACCATTGTACCTCAATAAGGCACAAAAACCAAATATTAGACCAATATATAGTAAAATAATATCGATCACACAACAAAAATTGTAATTTGAATGAACCACTCCTCTAGTTTGTCACTCTCACACCCAAACATGAAAATATATGTTCTTCATCCCTTACATTTTCTTGTCACATCCACCATACCAATCCTATAATTTTTTATGTGGTTCGAACCACATCCCTACCAATAACAAACTTTTTTAGGGTCAAACATTTCATGTTGTTATCCATTCATACATATGATAACCACAACTGAAACCACATATCCTCATCCACACCAAAAAATAAAACCTCATAAAATATTCCTCCCATTAGGGTAACCTGTAGATAAGGGATATAAATATCATTAAATCCTCCTACAATTCATTACCCCCACCATATTTTTCCATTTTATCCAAAAAATTATTCCAATGTAAGACACATGTATGGAATAGTAGGGAAGATAGAGTAGATATAAATCCATTTCCTCACCATCCTAGATGTTGAGGGAAACCCTGAGAACGAAAAAAAAGTTGGGAATCAATATGGTTATCTTAATCTGGTGGGGTTCATAAATAAGTCATAATAAAATACATCAAATATATATATATCCCTAGAAATTTCCAACCTAAATAGGCCACGTCAATACAACACCATCACAACCTACAACCACCACAACACTACCATCACAACAAAATACAACTACTACCAATTATGAAACAATAACTATTTCATTGTGACATGAAAAAAAACCACAAAAAACATTCCAATGTTTTTATATAGTCATTCTATTTAACTATTTCCATATTTGCCATTTACAGACAGATTTATATTCATTTCACCATTCAATATGATATTAAATGTAAAAATAGTGTCAACCATCACCCATGTTCATTCAAAACCATTTAACAATTTTCTATTTCCATTATTATAAACATATTCCAGTGATATTTAGGAACTATAAACATCACTGCAACATGTATCCAAACACCACACAATCCATGAAATAATTCCATAACATTTATTAAAGACATCCATTTACACATATATAAAGACATTTTTATTCCACATCAACTAACATATTCACTCCTGTGAAAGGTGGAAAGATATCCATAGCCCCATTTCACTGTACCCACAAATTACCCAACCAAATATAGACCGACTTTATAAAAAATGAGTACACCTATAAAAAATTATTTCTGATAATTTTCAAAAAAAAAATTACTAAACAACAACCCCAGAACAACCATATAAACATTTCCATCATAGAAAGTTTTACAACAAACACACATAAAATAATTTTTTCTGTATTAATTTTTTTCATTTTACGGTTTGTTTTCATATAAATTAATGTATTACACATATTAGATTCATTACAATATATGTGTTATTATATATTTATGAAGGTTATTTCCATCAGTTGATTGTAATAATGTTTAAGAGATCCAAAAATGAAAACAACTTCTAGGAATATAAAATACATGAAAAAACCTCAATGTTAATATCCTAAAATTATGTACCCACATGAAATTCAACCCATTACAGTCATTCTATTTAGTATTGTTCCTTATCTTCCTTAAAATAATCAATGACATCCACCATGAATATATCATTATAATTTTACATTATACCCCACAATAAATAGAGTTCTCAAGTCCCCCACTACAACTAAAACATTAATGATCATTGCACAGGAACAAATAGGATAAGAGATGATATATAGCAACAAATCATGAAATAGAACCTTTTAAACCAAAAACATATCATGAATCGCAAAATATTGGACAAAAATCTCTGAAAACCATAACTAGATTTTTCCAAAACATCCCTAGATGAATAATAGAGTTAAATATAATAAAATTAGGTGAAATTACACAATATAGAAGTATTATAAATATCATGAATCTAACATCTAGAATGTATTATAGGGGGATCTGTAGACTCCAAATTTTCACCTATGATCCGCAATTATTCAATAAAATTTTAATGAAATTTGAAAAAACCAATGGGGATTCCAATTTATACCAAACTAAAATAAAAAAATATAATGGTATGAAAATAAATAAGATGAACATGAATAGATCAAATCTGATTAATCTAGAAAATAATGATTCAAATCCCCAAATATCTGATTCATTAAAGTCATGGACAAATTTTAATATTTTATATGATAAATGTGGATTATTCTATGACCTTTTTCCTTATGTCATGATTCCACTCTACATAGAACCATCAAACCTCATCTTCCATGATCCTTTCCATAAAGAACATGTTCATGTCACAATGATCATCATAAAAAAAATCCACCACATCTAAGAACATCCCATGTTAGAAAATGAACATCATGTCATTGAAAATTAATCAATATAGAATAAAACAAACACATCAGGATAATTTTATAATATCCATTCCTTCTTCGTATAACACATTCCGTTTTACAAATCCAACCATTGAACACCTCATTCCATGACACACACCACCAAATCGTGAATATGAACTCTGAAACTAAACATAGATTATTTACAACCATTCACACTATGTCCCGAATGGCCATTCTATGACCTCCTAATATGATATGAAATCCGAACTCCAATTTATCACTCTAAAAAAATGCATGAGAATGGTCTCAAAAGGTCCAATATTTTAAGATATATGAAAAATTATAGTTTTTTGATCACTATATTTTTCATAACACCTATTGATATTTTAGATAAGGATTTATAACCACTTTATCTGTTGAACGTTTTCTACATCATTCTATATTCTTCACCACAACATGAAATTATAGATTTTGTATATAAATCTAATGTGTTTTCTCATCCCCATATGTTGATTCAAATAAGGCCATGATACTATTTTAGTATTTTAGGTCTGGTGATAGTTACCAACCTTAATAAATATGAACCCACTTGTGGAATTTATCTATTTTCATCAAAATCACACCCCATGAATCATATCACCCTATTAAATCCATATCACTTCAAATAATAGTTGAAAATTTAGACACATGGGGAGAGGGTTTCCTAATATATATCCTTATGGTTAGGAATGTTTTTTCAGTTGTGAATAAATCCTTTCCATCCAAATTTATTTCAAATCATTGTATGTCATGACCTGACCAAATGAGGCTCAAGCCACACATACACTAATTCCTCCATCATAGGCCAATTGCTAGTGACAAGAACCAAAAGAAATATATAACATTGGGGGAATTTTATTAATATAACTATATACACATGCATGTCCATTTGATCCATAAGTGGAGAAGAATAATAAAAATATTCAATTTCTAGAGTACAACCATGCATATATAAACCCTCGTGGTTATACAATAGTATGAGTTCACACTAAAAGATATGGGTAACAATACATTTACAACCAAAAATATGTCCCAACCTAACAAAATAGAGAAGTAAAATCCTTGAGAGATCATAGATCATTATCACCAAGCTATGACCATCATTCACAGTCAATACAAAAAGGTGTCCCTTCGATCCTCTATA
The DNA here is from genome assembly GCA_963277665.1 of Viscum album. NCBI lineage: Eukaryota > Viridiplantae > Streptophyta > Magnoliopsida > Santalales > Viscaceae > Viscum > Viscum album. The sequence continues at coordinate 561,964,896 of OY728153.1, read as the reverse complement.
GTCACCAATGACTTATCCATCATCTTCATAATACAAAACACATGTGTGAAGAGACCGTGTAGGGGTGATTATATGCATACCCAGTACGAAGCCTCATAAGATGAAAGGGGGTAAGTGAGAATCATAACTAGAAAAGTTAAACATACAACTCAACAGAAATAAGGAGAGTGAAAATAAAATAGACATTGATACACACAATCAAATATGTATATATATATATATATATATATATTATAAAACAAAATAAACTCAAATGAGGGAGAAGGGGATCTCCATACCAATGATCGTACCAGTATAAGTGTTCCAATAGTTCCAAAAAATCATTAGAAATGAACAACTTATAAATTATTTTCCTAATTGAAATAATACAAGTGAAGTAACATATGAAAACTAGGATGCCCAATCTAGGGTCCCAATCTCAATGAAGGGAACCCATTCCCTGATACAACACAAGGGTTCCACTCTTGTAATTGGAAAGTAAAATATGTTGATCCCCACTAGAGGGTTCCACTCTAATGGATGAGGACCCATTACTGAATCATCAAGAGTGTACCACTCATGTAATTGGAAGAAGATCCTTTCCCAACCTAGATAGTGGGTTCCACTCTAGTGGATAATAGAGGACCCATTCCCAGGAAAGCTAGAAGGTGCAACTCTAGTAGTCGAGGACATGTTTCATAATGTTGTAGGAGGTTTCCACTAGGATTGTATATAGAGGGCTCATTCCTAGATAAAATGGTGGGTTCCCCTCTTATAATCACAGACCCAATATATATCTCTACAATTTGGTTTTACTCTATGGATTATAAGAGGTCCCATATACATCCCAGCTGAATTGTAGCACTATATGAGTAGATAGAGACCCATACCCTATCCCACAAGAGGGTTACACTCTACAGAGAGGTAGAGAACACATTCCCATACTTGGTGGAGGGTTCCACTCAAAATCACCTGGTGATCATTCTAAATCACTTCCATAATCGGGCATCACCTATTGTGGCGTACCACTCGGAACATATTTCATCGTATCTCAAAAGACACTAGATAATAACCACGACATTATATGTGAAAAAATACTTATAGGATACTCATGGGAAAATTTCCAAATGCAAATTAAGGAGATATGAGATAACAAAGATTTTTCAATAGGTAATAAAGAGTACATAGTGTTTGTCGGGTCCCACACAGTGTGTTGTCCTACTACACTACCTAGACAAGTTCCTGCTGGTAAATGGATCAGAATACATGTAGGGATACATGGAGCATATAGGGTCACCACAGCGTGTCCAAACCACTTTGATTCCATTGAATAATACCTTTCCATGTTAGTGTATCCATCATGTGTCCTTTTACATTGGTATATTGCATGTTCATGGCCTTTCTCATTCTTGTTTACTCTTAGTGTATACAATGGTTTGTCAGCATAAGTTCACACATCATGTGGGAGTCCCACGCAATGTGTGATTCTTATAAAAACATGAAACCCTAGACATCATGTCTATGAAGGATTAGGAATGATAATTTCCAAAAAATAAAACACTGGGGCATGAATATACATAGATTGAGGACCTGAGTCTTCTATAGAAAAAGTTTTTTAAATAGGAAATCGTTGAAAATTTATAGTAACTAAGCCATTATAAATATGTAAATTGATTCTATTAGAGGTTAAATTAAAATATAATCAAGGAAATTTATAATTATAGGTGTTGTTGAAGTGGGTTGATGTGATCTCCTTATATAAGTGATAGAGATGGAATTTTCTTTGGAATTGAATAGTAGGGAAGGGGTATAAACAGAATTCCATGAGTGTAAGCTAACATAGGTTTGGGAATATTGGGGAGAAATAATTTCATAAATTAAATCCCAAAAAAATTATTTTATAAAATATTTTTTCCTGCATATTTATTAAAACATGAGACACTTTATGTTTCTTATTTTTACCATTATTAACCTTAAATAAAAATCAACCATGGTAATTATTTTTTTACTTGAATATGTTATGATCACATTTAAAAAAAATTGTGTGATGAATAAATATTTTAACACCATATAATCTTATTTAATTTTACAAATATCATAAAATTAACTTTTATATTAAAAAATATATATAGAAGAGCACCTTTTTTGTAAAACAGTGTTATTTTATAAATTATTTGTTTCTATTATTGATTACAATAAATACTAACTAAATGAGGGAAATGAATTTTTTATATATTTAAAAATGATATTAGTTCCATTATTTAAATTGTATTATTAAAATTTATTAATATAAAAGTCACATAACATTTATTAAAATAATTCTATAGGAAAGTAATTATTTTACGTTGGTAAATAATATTCACTTTGCTAAATTATTTTAATATTAATGATAAAAATTAAATTATTAGTAATTTTTTGTTTTCAGATTAAAAATATAATTTTTTAACAAAATCAATTGATGTTAAATTAAGCACACATAACATAGAAAAATAGATTTCAGAAATTTAAATTTTTAAGAATAAAAGAAATTTATTTATAATGTTTTCATAGAGATGTTTTTTGTTTAAATGTAATTATTTTTAAGCATATTTATATATATTATAAATATATTCATTTTTATCAATTGTGAATATTTTTTATAAAAATATACATTATATAAAAAACATATCATTTTTTGTGAAAAATATATTTATCTCTAAATTATTTTATCCATAATTATTTTCTATTGATTATATATTTAATAATTATTAGTTAAAACCTATGAATTAAATGGTATTAAAAATATTTCATTTAGTTTTATTAATATATAAATATATTTTTTTAAATAATAATACTTAATTCCTAAATATTTGTATATAAAATAAATTGTTTTATTTAAATATTATTATTTTTTATTCATATTAATATTTCATTATGTATCAATAAATATCATTAATTCAATTTTTTTTATAAAATGTATCATGGTTCATTTTAGGTCACTGTTACATATGAATAATGATATTAGATAAATTATTTTTTAATGAAATGTTAATACTAAAATTTGAGGGTGTTATGTTATCCCCCTAAATTAAATTTTACCTAATAATTTTAATTATTACTCACCGATGAAAAAAACTACAAGTATCCATCTTATTGGAATATAGAAAAATATTACTTATAATGAGATATCAACATCATTGTCCTATAAATGATTAGAAACTCATGGTTTTTTTATATTTAGCATATATATAGATTCTCAACCACTGTTTCCAAATATTACACATTAGGTGGCTATAATTCTTAGTAGTTTCTAGAAACATACAATTGAAAATATTAATTTATGATTCTTTTTTACAAAAAATACAAAATAGAAAATGGTTAATATTAAATCCAATAAAATTACTATAAATGATAATATTTATTTGAAAATATAGTCCAAAGATATATTCTCCTATGAAACCACCATTTCAACCCGTGAAATTATCCGGTTAACAATAATAAAATTGGATCAACTCATAAGTAATTCATTTTAAACTAGATAGTTCATATTCATATTCTTAATAGGTTCTATAACAAAAGTTGTTATATATTACCACCTTAAATTCCATTTAAATCATGAAAAATAGTTTTTAAATATTATATGAATCATCCAAATAATATCCCCCTATGATTTTCAAAATAGGTGTCTAGTTTTTTCTTGTTTTTCATTCACAAGGTGTATATTATGTAAACACAAGACTATCCATTTTAGGGAGATTACAAATAGGATCATCTATTACAGGGTCTACATATATTTTTTTGTATTAATTTTTTTTCGTTTCTATTAAACCACATAATCTCTAATTTACTAATGTTTGAGGATATTACCATATATTTATGCACTATACCTATGGTTTTCACTAATTTTATCAAGTCGTAATCACTTAAAATAATAAAACCTTGTTTTTATGCCAGTTGAGGTGATCTAATATAAATACATGTTTCCATAATTTCACATAAATAATCATTTCATGTCAATTATAGTTGCAAACGCACATATTTCAAAAGGTTAGTGTATTTTTATATTATCTTTGTAAACAAATTATTTGATAAAATGTGTGGATATTTCTCCATAATAGAATCACACTAGACCACATTATATTTTTTTCATAATTTATAATAATATTTATAACATAAGGAATGAAAATATAAGAAATTGGTGAGCTCAAATGCTCATTATGGAAAAAACTCATAAACATTTCATCAAGGATTAGATCATAAACATTTGATCAAAAATGAGAATGGGATAAATATATTATTAAAAAAATGATTATATGATTTCAAAATAACTAATTATTTAATTAAATGTAATATTAGATGATCAAACATATAAAATTTCCAAATGGGGTGAAATGAAAAGTCAATAATCGTGATTTTTCGATCCTAACATATGCCAGCAACATAAAAATTGTTTATGAAGCGTAAGCATAAGAAATTTTTACATAGTAAACATATCTACTTTCATAATATCAAAATTAAATCTTGTGAAAAAGCTAATCCATTATATCTATTCTAAATCTTGTTATCATAAGTGACCACAATTTTTCCACACTCAATATTTTGAACATAGGTAATTTAATCATGTTCAAGATCAACATACTTTCACTAAAAGATATGAATCCATAAAAACTAAATCATATAGTGATATGGAACCCCATTAAATACATACATACATATTTGTTCCATCATTTATGAATAATTAATCATATCATGAAAAAACAAATATATAATTTGGGTTTCATATCATTTCAAAATGGTAACAAAATATGATATCAAAAGATGATTCGTTGATACCAAAAAATCAGTCACTAAAAATCAGTATTTCATAAATTAATTTTTGATGGTGATTCATAATACATAACTGCATATTATATTAATAATTTTTTAATAATTAAGAAAACCAATGTGAAACTTTTAAAATGAGTCTTTAGAAAATATTCCATAACATGATCATAAGAAGATGAGATTATGAGTCACTTTTGAAAAGTAAACCATTGAGAAGTTTTTAAGAAAATATTTTCAAATTTTTTTAAATAAATATCAATAAAACATCATTGAAAAATATATAATGTATTTACAATTTAATTTTGGATTTTGAGGTAATATATATGAATGTGAAATGAAAAATCATAGAAATATTAAAAACACCTTTATTGAAACCCACATTATAAAAATATTGAGAAATACTGAACATTGAAACAACAAAATGAAATATTATTTTTGATGGTAAAAAAACTTATTTTGATAACAAATAAGTAAATTTTAGTTCATGTGGAATGAGTGAATATTAATAAAGAATAAAAATATATCATTTGGAGAGGAAGATAATTACTCTTTACATCATGTAATTTTCTAGAGGAATAAATCCATAAAAGAAGTTGTATTTTATGTGGAAATGTATTTCCTAGAAAATTAAGTTGGAATGTAAATGATGTATCACCATATTATTTAGATAATGAAAATCAAAAACCCTAGTAAAATAGGAATAAAAATGACAGAAAAAAGAAGTTTAGTTATGAAAACTCCTTACGGATTTTCTAAGAATTTAATCAAAACCCATTTAAAGATAAAACCTGAAATAGAAACTCTATTTACATTAATAAAAAATATAATAATTCCAAAATATTAAAAATTTGTATTATAAACTTAATGAAATCAAATATGTGTTCATAATAAGAAATATGTCTCAATTAATGTAATGTGAGAGGAAAAACCCTTACATTAACTCTCAAATTCCAAAAAGTACTTTAAAAACATATTTAATGAAAATAAACCTGTTTTTAACCTATTTAATAAGATTGTTCATATCTAATAAATTGTATCTTATTTAATTACACTAATTTATTTTACATTTGTTAGATACTTATTGTTGAATTTCATCATTATAAGTTAGTGATTTTGATTACTTCAAACATGTTTTGTAATGTCAATGTTGATCCCCAAACATTTATACCATGTTCATCATTAAATATTGCTTTTATTTATTCAATTTTATGATTCATACTGACTTTTAAATTTTTTATTTCATTCTATGATAGTTTTATTCATGATTTGTGAACAACAAATCAATGATGAGCCTATTTTTTTGTAATATACTAATATTAATAGATAAAATTATAATGATGTTTTATGTTTGTATCATATTTTTAGAATAATATTAAAGATGTTTATTTACCATTGATATCATTTTTATTTGTAATATATATTTCTATAACCATTAGTGTATGGTGGTAATGAAAAAATTAACATGTCGTCCATGGAGGTGCTTGTCTCCATGTACACACATGCGATGTTTTCATTTTTCAATGTATGTAAAGAATATAAGGATAAAGTAGTTATATTTAATGAATAATAAATCTTTCATATTTTTTATTTTATTAATTAATTTCAATCATATAACCATATATTTATTATGGTGATTAAAATAGAAACTTTTCATCTAAGATGGTGGTATTGTGTATGTCCATAAGAAATGTTTTCTTTTTTCTAATGGATGAGAGTGGAATAAATAACGGTTTAAAAATTAAAATAGTAATATTTTAGTAAAATATTATAATTATGTATTTATATTAATGGGGTAGAATATTTTTGGAGGAGGATGGATGAAAATTACAAAGATGAAAAGAACAAGGGATATATAATACTAATGTTGAGGATTTAGGCCTTCTCTTGAAGGACTTCTTGGAAATGGAGGACATGGGACACTTTATTGTAAAAAATGGATTAAAAACATAAAAATTGTTTATATGAGTGGTTAAATGGTGAATGTTTCATGAAATTTTTTATTTATATTTATTTATTGAATTGGGTGGAATTGAGATCATTTTATAGCTGAAAAAGTGGGGCTTTTCCTTGGAATTAAATAGAATGTATGGGATAAGAATGGAATTGAATGAATGGTTAGTAAATCAATTTATCTTATTCAAGTGAATATGATTTTTAAAAATAAAAATTTTCTTTAATAAATTTTTTATATCATGAAAATTTAGTAAAAATTTAGACACTTTATGCTAATAAATTTTACCCATATTCACATTAATTAAAAATTGACAGTGGTAATAATTTTAAAAAAAAATTTAAGATGAAACCTATCAATAAATTTATATATTGTGAATTAGAAATTAGGAACAATTTATAATAATTATTTTTTAAATAATATAAAATATTTTTAAAATTAAAATATCAAAAAAAAATTATCGTAGAAAAAATATTTTTAATTCATTAAGTGTTCATATTCATATTTAAGATAAATTACTAATTAAATCGGTGTTAGTGTACTTTTTATATTTCAAAAAATTAAATTATATTGATTATTTTAAATAGATAAATTTATTTTATTTAAATAAAAATTATACTATTTAAAAAAACAATTATTTTGAAAAATAATTATTGTTTCATGATATATTGTGAGAACCTGGGTTTTTAGAACGGGTCAAAATCCCAACCCTGTAGGAATTTTTGACTTGTTTTTGAGAAAAAATGGGAAAATCTAGATGTACATGAAATATTCAGACTACATGTCGTGTACTCTAAACTACACGTCGTGTAAAGGTTAGGGGAGGGACGGCCGTGTGCTCATCGAGTACATGCCGTGTGGTGGTCATGTAGAAATTTTCAACTACACGGTGTGTGGTGTTGCTGGACATGCCATGTATCCTACTTTCCCTGTACCGGTTGAGTTGAATACATTTATTGACATGTGTGGTGTGTCCAAGATGTTTGGAAATATCCCGTTATGTAGGAGTACCGAAAATCCATTACACGACCTGTAGTCCTTAAATGCATGCCCTGTACTTTTATTTTTATTCACTTAAATGAAAGAGTGTCGTGTCTCTTTTCCAGAAACACCTTTTTCTTCCCCTTTTTCAGATCTTGTCATTGCGGAAGGACGAAATATTTTATTCTCCAAGATTCTTATTACGTAATCCTTTATTCAATCCTATGGTGGTAGAGGGATCACAACAACAAGTCTAAACTCGTTCACCCTGTTACATTCCAATTTATTTGCTTCATGCATCACGTTTTCCATCCGAGTGGAATTTCTGGGAATTTACGGAAATGTAGATCTATGAATATTGGATTTTAATTGGAAATTGATATCGGACACATTTAAGTCTGTGAGTCTTAGGTAGGTGGTGCGTACCTTCTTTTTTTACACTTTTTAGTGGCGCGACCTTGGAAACATTTTAGGGCATTTTCTAATGTGACCATATTTTACCTATTATTGCCCGTTAATTTTTTATTTGACCTATGTAATGCCTTTGGGTATGCCATGTTTCCTTTTTTTCTTGACTGGGGACGGGAGAGTGGTCGTTTCATATCAGGGAATTTTTGCTGGGGGATCCAAAATGGTTAAAATTATTTTTTATAGTTTTAAACATTCATGTTTAGTTTACTGATCCTTGATATGGATTGTTGGAGACTTTTGGGACCCCTGTGCTGGTGTGGTACAACACATGGATTTTGTATTTCAACTCTTTAGTATGTTTTTCCTGTTTAGATGTGATTCTTTTGATTAATAATGTAATTTATGAATTTCATATGTTTGACCCCTTGCGGTTGTGTTGGGAGTGGCTCAGATATTTTTGAGTTATTATGATCCCATGTTGGACTTGTACCGGGTTACGTTGTGTTGTTCTGACCACGAAATTGGGCATCATGGATGTCGTCTTGAGGCAGGTTGACTGCCAGGTTGGGCATGGCCCAAGTTACTGGGATGGCTAAGCCATCGTACTTGACTGGCATAGTCGCTGGGACATGAGGTGTCAGAGGTTTTGTGGCATGGGTACTGTTTTAATGATTGCCGCTCACCCGGAACATTGAGATGTCTGCACACAGAGAGACTCTGCAAGGAGATGGTATTGAATGATCGTGTGGGTAGAGGGCCCTGTTATTTTTCAGTTTGGGTACTTTTGGTTTGGGGGTGATTTTCATAGGAGGTCATGTGGAATGTAACAAGCCTTCAAGGGATAGTGTTAAGGATATCAGGTTGGGGGTAGAGGCTCGTCGTTATTTGAGTTCAGGCATCCCTGTCCCTTCCATTAATTATTTGAGGAAAAACATTGTTTTTCCTTCGGGCTACTGTTTTCGGGGCATTCCATCGGGACGTTGGTACATGAGACATGTGGTGTCAGGAGGAACTTGATTTCGATTTACATGACAGAGATTTCGGCATTGGACGAAGGAGGTGACACTCCATTTTGGCTGCTAAGCACTATTGGGGTTTGGGTTTTTTATTTTTCATCGTACTATTTAATTTTACTTATAATTGCATGCCTTTTTAAAAACATATATTTTGTACGCACAGTTGGGTGGTATCCTACTGAGATTCATCTCACACCCTGCATGGGCCCTTCAGGACACATGTATACATTATGGATTTTCATGTAGGGATGAAGTCAGCTTTCAGAGATGGGATGCATTAGCAATTACATAGAGATGGTATGGACATTAAGGAATTTCCTAGTTAGAGTTTACCTTTTTTTATTTCTTTCCTGTATCATCATGATTTCTTGTTATGTAGCTAAATTTGGTTACCCATTGGCGCCCTTTATATATATGGATATGTATGACCTACTTTGGATTAATGTTTTGTTGTTCATTAGTAGTTACAAGTGATCATCATGCTGTTCTGTTTAATTTTCTTTGATGTGTTTATGTTTATTTCTTCCACTATTTATCGATATTGAATGTGTTTCTGCTCTACGGGTCTGGTTCAAGTCTACTGAGTCATTTATTCCACTGCATGTTTATTCTTACACTTGGACCAATACCATTATTATCCTCTGAGAAGGTATAGCCTCCCCACTATACCTATAAGGTTCTTTCTTATAGTTGTATGCATTTTGCATTCAGGGAGGTGCACCTAATGTAGTAACACCCGACCTGTTTATCACTGTTCGGGTGGATTCCCGGGATCATTTCATCAAAAAGTGGTATGGAAGTAGTTTTTTACAAGGATTTAGTAGTAGTGTTTTGCAAGATACTAATGAGATTAATAATTCTATTTTTAATTCTTCTAGTTTTACTATTTGGGATTTGGTAGACAAAAGATAAGCTGTTAGTGGAATTGGGTTTCTATCTTGTTCTTGGGAGCCTGCAACCCCATGTACAAGGGATGGACCAAGTTGCCTTGGGTGGGAATTGTTGATTTCTTTTTCTCAGATTACAATTTATATGATTTCCACTTCATTGGATCACTTGTTGTGTGATGTTATTGATTGTGATATGTGACCATTGACCCAGTGTGGTAAGGCAGAATTGGACTTTGCCTCGGTATGGAAAGGCTTGTTTTCTTGGATTTTGATAGGAACATTTTTTAGGGTATTTCAATTTCATAACTACACGTATTTTTTGTGAAGTCATAATTCCAGTTGAATAATATCAATTTACATGTTTTGCATTCTTTTGAAATGTGAATATGTGAAATTCATAATAGAATTTCTTTTTTATTGAGATGTGTTTTTCCATGCATTGTATATTTGTAGAATTGCATGTGGAAGGGTATTTGGGCCTGAATCATGCATGAGCAGGTAGGTACTATGGATGAGGTGATTTTGATCACAAGGATTAGGAATCTAAAATATCGGTTTGAGGAAATGATGGTTGTTGGGATAGGCATAGCCCGAGGTACTTTTGATTCTTGGCTCTCTTGTGGGCGGGTCAGGAGGCCATGATGTCGGGATGCCGTGGGCATGGGTTACGATAGGGGAGAGTAAGAGTAGTTCTTTTATACTGCATTTTAACTCCTTTTCATATCTGCGTTTAATATATATATTGTTATATGAATATATATATATATATGAGATGTATGACCATTTATGGTATTCATCGGGTTCCTTTTAGCCGACTCTGATTGAGCATCAGGCCAGAGATGGTACATTTCTGTAGGAACAAGATCAGGTTCAGGATATAGTGCAGGTAGAGCATGAGCTGTAGGTATAGGCTCAAGGACAAGAACATTTCCATAATCTAGTGCAGGCAGGACGACATCCGGGTTTGGAAGCATTAGAACGATGGCTTGACGAGGAACTCCGAGCTATCCTAGTACGTGTCTTGCAGGGGATCGACAGAGGTACGTAGGGTACAGATCCATATATGGAATATTTTATATGGGAGATCTGGTCACAACACCCACCACTTTGTCTGGGTAAGGGTTTTCTGTTGGCGGTTGAAAATTGGATAGAGAGCATGAAGATGATTTTTGAGCAGGTAGAGATGCCTCCAGGGTGGTGGGTCAAGATGTAGATGTACATGTTGCGGGGACTGTTGAAGCATTGGTGGGATTTGCAGGTTCCAGCTCACACGCACAAGGGACCATCATAGAACGACTTCGAGGATAGGTTCTTAGAGCACTTTTACAAAGATAAACTGAGGGAAGAGATGGATCAGGGGTTTTTGGGCCCTCATCAGGGAGACCTTTCCTTCATGATATATTCGTCTACTTTCACTAAGCTAAATCGCTTTTCAAATTGCATGGTAAGCGATGAAGTGACAAGGTTGAAACGTTTTGAGGATAGAATACGATATTCCATTCTGATCAAGGAAAATACCATCAGGCTGGGTTCGTTCTCAGAGGTTGTAAATCAGGCTCTCATAGTAGAGGGTAACCAAAGGGATATGCCTCAGATTGGGAAGACGATGGCTTTAGGTGATGGTTTGGATAGCAGTAAGCAAGGATGAGATGAGATCTAGCAGTAAATTCAGGCCAAGGACTCATCTAGACCACCTTGTAGTAGTTTTTTAGTTGGTTTCTTTTAGTGTGGGAAGCCATGACATATTCAGACTCAGTGTGATAGGCCTCCAATGGAGTGCCAGATATGTGGAAAGGTCAGGCATCTTGAGAGGTTCAGCATGAATCCTTTTCAGACAGCTGGGAGGCAGGGACCAGGACAGATGGTGGAATTTGGAGTTGGTTTAGGATTGGTACCATGAGAGGGTACACATGTTTTAGTTGCATGCGGATGACGTGACAGCGATAGTGGGACCAAGCTGAGGGGTTAGTTGACAGTGACTGGAGAGGCACTGTAGGGAGGTCAGGCATCAGATAGCCGTACTTCAGGCTTGGTGCATACCGTGGAGCTGCCAGGGGCTGAGCAGGCAAGTGAGCCGACGATCGTTATAGGTACACCACAGGTGTGGCTGTGATTTCCATCATTTTCTTTTTGGAATGACCTATAAAGGCATGTCCATTTTGAGTGAATGAGGTGAACATGATTCATGTGGACTGAATAGATGCCGTTCAGTGGTATTGGAGCCATATCAGGTGCATGATATATATATATATATATGTATATATATATATATATATATATGAGATGCGTAGCATCAGGGGCATCTAGGATGCGGTTTACTAAGGTTCCTTGGGCATCGGGGTATCGAGGAGGCATGTTACATGGGGTGCCTTGGGCATTGGGGCATCAAGGATGTGGGCTACATGAGATTATGTGGGAATCTGGGCAACAAGGATGTAGTTACATGAGGTGCTGGTCACCCAGTTCGTTTTGAGCATCTATGGGATGCATGACCTCATGGTGGCAGACACCAATACGGTTCATGATACATTTGGGTGTCGGAAATGACACAGGAGCACCAATGAGGTGCATGGGTGACAATGAGTTATGACAGGACCCCGAGTTCAGAAAAAAGTCATTAAATCATTGCTTGTTTTGAGTTTTGGTGAGTTGAGACCGAGTTTGGTAATTCCTAAGGTGGGGAACCCATTAAAGAATTTAGCTAGAAGCTACAAGTCCAGGGTATTCTAGGATACTTTAATTGGGGTGGTATGTTCAGTGCAATCATAAGGTTTTTTATAGTTATTGGTGAGATATTTAATGGTGGGGAGAATTTAAGAACCCAGGTTTTTAGAATGTGTCAAAATCATGACCCTCCTTTAATTGTTGACTTGTTTATGAGAAAAACTGGGAAAATCTGGATGTTTTGGAAATTTCCAGACTACACACCGTGTACTGTAATGTATACTCCATGTAATGGTTAGGAGATTTCCAACCATGTGATCTCCGAGTACATGCCATGTGATGGCCATGTAGAAATTTCCTACTACACTGCGTGTGGTGTTTCTCGACACGCTGTGTATGATCCTTTCCACTTACTAGCTGAGTTAAGCCATCTGTCGACCTGTGTGGAACATCCAGTCTGTGTGGGTTTCTCTACATATGCCGAAGTATAAAAAAGGCCGCTACACAGTGTGTAGTTCTTAAATACAGGACATGAACCTTTCTTTTTTATCCTCTTAAATGAAATATCGTCACGTCTCTTTTCCACAATCAACTTCTTCTTCCCCGTTTTCAGACCTTGATGCTCCGAAAGGCTGAAAAAATTACTTCTCCTAGATTCTTTATCTTTAATCCTTTCTTCAATCCGTCAATGGTTGTGGGATCCCAATAGCGTGGTTAATCCCTCACACACTGTTTCATTCCAGTTTCATTGACTCATGCATCGCGATTTCCATCCTTGTGGAATTTCTAGGAATTGACAGAAATGTAGATCTACGATGATCAGTTTCGAATTGGAACTCAATATCAGACGTGCCAATGTCTACGCTCCTTTGGTATGTGGATCATACCCTCTTCTTTTTTTTCTCAAAATTTTGGTTGGCGCTACTTTTGACGTGATTCTGGGTATTTTTTAGTGTGACATTGTTTTACCTGTTATTTCCTGTTAGTTGTTTATATGACCTATGGGATGCCTTTGGGTAATCCATGTTTCTTGTTTTTCTTGAGTGGGGATAGGAGAGTGGTCATTTCTCAATGATGAAATTTGGCTAGGGGATGCCAAAATTGTTATAATTGATTTGTATTGTTTTAAACTTTTTATTTTAGTTTACTGAACCTTGATAAGAATTGATGGAAACTTTTGGGACCCCTGTGCTGGTGTGGGAAAATATCTGTTGGTGTATTTAAACTATTTAGTTTGTTTTTCCTATTTATAAGTGATTCTTTTGATTATACATTTAATTTATTAATTGAATATGTTGTAACCCTTGCGGTTGTGTTGGGTGTCGCCTAGATATTTTTGAATGATTCTGATCAAAGATTGGGCTTGGCTCGGGTTACATTGGGTCATTCTGACCACATGATTTGGTGTTATGGACGTCATCTTGAGGTAGTTTGACATCGTGGTTGGGCATGGACTGGGTTACCAGGATGGAGAGGCCATCGTAATTGAGCGGCATGGTCATAGAGAGATGAGGTTTCAGAGGTTTTGTGGCTTGGTTACATTTTGGTAATTTCCTCTCACATGTAACTCTGAATAGTGTGCATAGAAAGAGACTCCATGATGAGGTGGTTTTACCACTCGTTTGGGTAGAGGCCCCTGTTATTTGAAGATTAGGTATTATTGGTTTGGGGGTGCTTGCCATAGGAAAACACATGGAAGGTGAGGATACTTCTGGGGATAGTGTTGAGGATATCGAGGTGGGGTACATGCTCTACATTATTTGAGGACAGGCATCGCTGTCTCTCCGGTTACTTTTTTGAGGACAGACATCGGTGTTCCTCTATGATACTATTTATTGGGAATTCCATCGGGATGTTGGTACTTGAGACACACGGTGTCAGGGGGCACATGGTACCATGTTACATGACATAGATTCCAGTATTGGCCAAAGCAGGTGACACTCCATGCTGGCTGCTAAGAACCAGTGGGGTTTGTGTTTGGTTGTGTGCATCGTACTATTGACTTTTCCTTATAAATTCATGAATTCTTAAACACTTATATTAGGTATGCACCATTGGGTGGTATCTTATTGAGATTCATCACACACCCTGCACGGGCCCATCAGGACGTGTGTAGACTTTATGGATTTGCATGTAGAAAAGAGGTCAGATTCTGGAGTTGAACTGCATTAGATGTTTCACGGAGATGGTATGGACCTTGAGGTCTTGCCTAGTTGGAGTTTACCTTGTTTTTTCTTTCTTTCCTGTATTATCATGATCTCTTGTTATGTAGATACACTTGTTTAACCATTGGCTCCCTTTTTATATATGGATATGTATGACCTACATTGGATTCATGTTTTGTAGTTCTAAAGTAGTTACATCTGATCAACATGTTGTTCTGTTCACTTTTGGCTATTGTATTTATGATTATTTCTTCCGTTGTATATGATATTGAATGTCCTTTCACTTTGTGGGTCTGGTTCGAGTCGGCTGATTCATTTATTCCTCTACTTGTTTATTATTACACGGGAACTAGTACCATTATTATCCTATGAGAGGGTATAGCCTCCCCATTATACCTATAAGACCATGGCTTCTAGTCAGCAGCCATTGCCATTCAGGGAGGTTCACCTAAGGTAGTAATACCCGACCAGTTTAGCACTGTCCTGGTGGCTGCTCAGGTCCGGGTCATTACATATACAACATTTAATTTGGTAACGAAATTTTATGTTAAAAAATAAAATAAAATAATTTCCAAATGTTGATATACAGATTAAAAATATGAAAACCAATTTATTAAACAAATTTTATTTTAATTTATACACAAATGTCACATAAAAATAGTTTTTAGAAAAATCTATATTTTAGGCATCAAAATATTTTTTTAATATTACATTCTAATTAAAAAAATTTACTTACCTTAATTTATTTTTTATACATATTATTAATATTTTCAAATTATTCAATAATTCATAATTGGTTAATAAAACATAACATATATATATATATATAAATTATAATTCTTCATGTAAAAATATTTTCTTCTCCAAATGATTGTATTTAAAATTAATCATGATTGATTACTAAATTAATAAGGACTAATTTTATATTACAAAAACATTGATATTAATAATATTTATTTTAATTTTATAAATGAATTAGATAATACATTAAGAGAATTAGTTATAGTAATATCTAAATCATAAATATATGTATATATAATAAAGGTTTTAAGGAAATATTTTCTCTTTTCATATTATAGTACCATAATGTGTAAATTTTTATCTAATGTTGTAATATTTTATCTAAAATGTATCATTATTTTTTTAGTTTGGTGTTTTGTGTCGATAAATATTTTAAAAATAATATTTATTTAAGGAAATATTAACACTAAGTTATCAAGGTTTTACTTTATCCCCACATAAATAAATTGTTTCCTCATAATTTTAATTATTACTCAGTAATAAAAAAATAATGGTATCCAAAAGGTATACGTGAATAAATATACATTTTCTAAAAATATAATAACCTCACTATCTTGTATTAACATGAAAATCATATTTTACCTTATAATTATCATATATTGATATTCTAAACCATTTCTATTCAATGTTCTTCATTATCTAGATATATGTATTTAGAGTATCAAGCATCATACATGTAACAACTTTGATTATGATTCTCCCTGTTAATGAATACAATAACCAACATTTTTATGATAACATCCAATAAAATTTGAGTAACCCATAATTTGAATATAAAAATCCATTCTTAAGATGCCTTCTCCAAAGAAACCTTCATTTTAACCCTTATAACCATTAGTTTAAATATGATACAAATTGATAAACCTATAACTCCTTTAGATTAATCAGGTATGTCCATGGGCATATTTATGTTAAGATCTATAACCTATCTATGTTTATATTACACCCTCAAATTCTATTTAAATCATTCATAAGGGTTTCTAAAGTGTATATGAATCAACCAAAGTATATCCCTCCATGTTAGATCTATATATGATTAAACCACTGGGAGAGGATGAATCAATGTTATTATTTTTATGAATTTTTCTCATCCCCAATTCAACATCTTAAACTCATTACTATTCTTGATCCACATAATTAATTCTCACAACCACAACTTATGTCTGGTAAATAAATGAAAGTCATTAACACACAATATTTATAATATTTGACATAAATTTATACTCCTATTCATGTTGGTTATACCCCCAATATGGATTCCCTACTATTTTCAACAATTATTTACAACCCTGGAATGTACATTCCTATAAATATAGATTCCATTATGTGCCCTTCAAAAATTTTGTTCAAAGATAGATTCCACTGCATTCCCATGACTTCCAGAATCCAATGGAATACACTTTATATCTTCAAAAATGATCCATGAATGGAGAACAAAAACATCTTGATTATATTCATCCTCCAAGAGTATATTGTTAATAATATTGTTACATTTAGATCCTCTATGAATATCAAAAACATCTAGTATTGATTATCACTTCTCATCTCAAAACTTACTCAAATCATACATGATCTAGGACCTTATTATTTTAAATAATCAAGTATCATGTCTTATTCTCAAGTGTATGACCTCAAAACATCATACTCTTTACTCTCTACAATATTTTATGGTATTAGTACTCAAAAATATATCACACCAAGTGTTTTTGAGTTATCAATATTCTTCTTTTTTAAAACTATTTATAAATATAAAATATATTTATATTCACATACTACCATAACATTAATTATAGATTTCAACTCAATCATTGTAAATCCATGATTATCCGTACATTTTCCGCCATTTTGAATGTATTCAAAACTCTTTTGAATCTCATTAAAGTACACAATCAATTCATCCATTAATACTCCAAAATACTTGTGATTTTAAATCACTACATGTTGTTATATATCACGATCTAAAAAACTCCAAAAATAACAATTATTTAAAATCTCTAAAGGACTCATTCTCTCATATTTTTTTTCTGTAAAATTTATTTGACTTTCCATGACTAAATTACCTCAGAATATCAATTCAAAATTTTCATCATAGATCTATATGTTTATGGAATCAGGTGTCTATACAATATGGACCTTCTAATTTTTATAATTTCACATTAAAAAATCATTCTTATTTTGTATAGTTATAGTCAGTTGAATCATTCTCAATTGGATATTTTAATTTCATATATGTATTGTAATCTCATGAAAGGTTCACATTAGCAATGTGACAACATTTATTAATGATATCCCAGTTGAAAATGTGAATATTTAATTTGAATACATATCAAAATTGGGATTTATCAATTTTCCTATTTAATTGGATTTTTTATTAAGTGGAAGAATTTAATACATGGATTTGTATACGTGCTTGAAGTCTGTTATGTGAATTTATATAATTTTATACTTCACTCAAAAAAACTCATCTCCTCTTTGGTTGACTTCAAATAGTTATCAACCACTCCAATTCTTATAAAAAATTATACAGTGATCTTTCATCCATTAACACTTTCCTTCAATTACATCGAATTTTAACACAATAATTGTTACATTAAAAAAGGAAAATTTTTCCTAGATCAAGGAATGATATCTTAATTATAGAATCTGAATTATTAATTTTCCATATATTAATGTAGTATCACAATTATCTTATTAAAATAAAAGGTTGATTTTTCAAGAATGAAATCCAATTCCATAACATCAATTTTAATAGTCCCGAAGAATCATCATCCTCTCAACACATATTGTCATATGTCCTTGTTGAAAAAAATACAATTCTATCAATTTGATCAACATCCTAGGAGTGTAAAATTAGGTGTTTAGTTATCCCTCTTTTTCAGAAACCAGTTTCCTATCCAGTTAACATCCAACAAAAAATTTCATTGATATTACCCCAATTTATATATTTATTATAGCTTACATGCTTCTGTTTGTATCCAGATAGGGATTTCAATTCAAGGAGAGAGAAAGAGTATCTACTTTACCAAAATTTTTGGATTCAATAATAAATTTAGGATTTCCTATATTTTTAACTAATTTTCTCTAGTCTCAATCCCACAAAATAACTAAACTAAAAATTGGTAGGAAGTGAAATGTCCCAAACATAATAAACACACTTAATCAATTATTTCATATTAATACTCATTTCTTCACACACATAATAAAAAAATCCTATAATATATAATGTTAATTGTCATTGAATATCAGCTACATTAAAAATGTATTTTACTACCCCATGAAAAACTATCCATAATCAGATTACAGTAGATACCCTTCTTGAATTCTCATAATATATATTCATCATAAGAAATTTGTAGTATCAAAATCCAATTAAGGAAAAAACTCATCCACGTATCATCAAGAGATAGATAATAAGAATATGATAAAATATGTGAATGTGAGAAATATCTTATTAAAAATAACATTCTACAATAACAGTTATCCATATGGTATTATATAATGACATGTAATATCAAAATATCAATCATATTCCATGGCCTAAGAGTGAGAAATCAAGAGATAGTAATCAATATTTGTGTATCATACTGTAAAAATATAACGGATAAATTTGAAAAAAGTATAAGAATAAGAACTAATAAAATTGTGAACATAAATATTTGCGTCATTTCTAAGAATAGTATTATGAAAAAAGTTAACCACATCCCATCTACCCTCAGTCATGTGGGAATAGATAACTACATTTTTACCATAAACAATCTTGTGAACATAGCTAACTACATCATGTTTATTGTCAATATCATTATCCCAAGATAGAAAAATCATTAAATATTTCATTGGATGGGGATATAGAAACCCACCCAATAAAATCCATAAATATATGTTCTATAAGATAACAATCATAATTATATCTTGAAAAATCAATTATTAAAAATGTGTTTCATCTCATTTCAAAATGTTATCAAATAGTGTGATGTAAAAATTAGATAATTTTATACCAAAAATTTAATAACTCAAATGGATTATTTAATAATGGAATTTATAGGGTTATTAATAAAATATAACTCCATATATGATAGATCCTTTTCTAGTAAATGCGAAAATGTAATTTAAACTCTAAAATTTCCATTATAAAACATTTCCAAAGATCATCATAATGAGATGATGTTTTATGTCACTTTCAAAAAGTTCAGTTTTTAGAAGTGTTCATGAAGAAAATTTCAAATTAATTTTTACAAATTAATATAAATAAATAATAATTTGAAATATATTAATTTCTTCCAAAAGAAATTTTTATTGGAAGGTAAAATATATGATCACAATAGGGAAAACTTTTTCATTATTTAAACAAATTTTATTGAAAATAATTTCTTAAAAGACGGAAAGAGATAATTTAATTGAGTGATTAATTTTCCATTTTAAAAGAAAAAATGTGATCATTTATGTTCACTCTAAATAATGAATATTTGGCTTTTTAAATAAAAAATTACAACTTTACTTGAAATATTGAGTATGAACATGGAATAAAATGATCTCATTTGGAGATGATGAGAATTATTAATAACATCATAAAACATTGTAAGGAAATAATCCTTCAAATAAGATTGTTTTTATGTGAAAATTTAATTCCTTATATAATAACATTTAATGTAAATATGATAACATGTTATAATATAAGATAATAATATAGTAAAACCATTGTGAAAGAGAAATAATTATGAGTCATAAAAAATATGTTGAGTAAAAAACACTTCAAATTTGGTAACCTTTGAATCAATACCCTTTGAAGGAAAATAATTGAAATTGTTCTATAGTTTCTATTGATAAAAATATAACCACTAAAAAATATGTAAAATAAAAATTATATAAACCACATAAATAAAAAATGGTTCAAAATATGAATTATCTATCCAAGAATGTAATTTGAGAGGAGAAACCCTTACCTTAACTCTTTAATTCAAAAACATCACTTTGACCACACTAATAATAAACATAAAAATAATAATAACCTTATTTATATATTTATAATGAACCAACTCTTTAATAATAATAATTTATTATACATTCATTAGTTTGGTATTGTTTATTTTTATCATCGAATATTGGTGTTTCTTATTTCATCGTACAAGCTCAGTAATGTAAATGTTGATACCATAGTTTGATACAAATTTCATCATTTCTATATTATCTAAGGTAATAAAATTTATATCCTGCTACTATAAAAAAAATTAACTTCATTCAATTGAATTTTAATTCATGATTTGTGGAGATGAAGTCAATGATGATATTTCTTTGAGTATTTTACTGATATCAATAGATTACATTATAGGGGTTATTTTTTGTGGAATAATTTTTGAATAATAATAAAGATATATATTTCTCATAAAAAATATTAATTTTCATAAAATTAATTTTTTAGAACCATTCATGTAAGGAAATGATGAAAAATTAAACATGTCTTTTACGAAGATTGTAGTCCATATTTAAGAACGAGTGACATTTATATTTTTAAAATGATTGAAATTAATTAATATAAATAATGATTGATATTTATATATTAATAATTATGTCATAGATATCATATTTATTACATAAATACAATCTTATATCCATCCACGTATGTTGGTGATAAAAAGGGAATCACACCATCCATGGAGGTGGTAGTCCTCACTTACGCACCAGTGACTTTGTCATTTTCTTAAGGAATGACAAGGGAACATATAATGGTTATACAATGAAGTTAAAATAAAATAAAATATTATTATTTCCAATTATTTAATTTTTTTAATATAGTTAGAATATTTTTCTGTGTTTGAATGAAAAATATTCCTAATACAAGACTAGGGGTGAACAGTACTCATGTTGAGTATTTAATTATTTTCTTAAAATAATTTTTAGTGTTGGATTAATTGAGACACATTATTTTAAACAAGGAATTTAAGACATGTAAATTTATTCAATGATAGTTAAAATTACTAGGGTTTCAAGGAAATATTTATGTATATACATTTATTTAAGTGGGTATAATTGAGATCTGTTTGTATTTTAAAAATAGGTTTTCCTTGAAGTTAAATGGTAGGTTAGGGGTATGAATGGAATTTCAAGATATTTTGATGGGATGGTTGATGAGGTTTTGGTGAGACATGTTGGAATAAATTTAATACCATAGAAATTCATATATATTAATGTTCCTTCATTTTAATTTATTAAAATTTGAACCACAATACATTATTAATGTTTTCCCATATTAACCTTGATTTACAATTAACCATAAAAGTTATTTTTTTACTAAAAATATAATATAAATCATCTTAATTTTTTTTTCATAATATTTTTAATTCTTAATCAATTTAATATAATTAAATTCATAAATATGATTGAATTAACATTATCATTAAAACAAAAATTTTAGGGAAAAATAATCTTTAGAAAAATAGTTTTTTACGTTAAATGTATTAATAATTATTTAAAATGTGTAACAAATTAAATGAGTGGTGATATATTTTATTATATTATTAAACATTATATTATATTTGTAATTTAAAATAGACAAAATTTATTTATTTAATTAGAAAACACATAACATTAATAAAAACAATTATTTTTTTTAAATAATTGATTAACATGGTAACTAATATTTACTATGGTAACATATTTTTATACTAGGAATGATAATTAAATTAATAACCAAATTTAATATTCTGATTAAGTACATGAATATCATTTTATTAAACCCAATTATTTTTAAAATATGTTTGAATAACATCTAAATACTATATTTTGAAAAATGTATTTTCTAAATCATAAAAAAATATTTTTCATAATCCACGATAATTGAAAGTGTTTACAATAACATTAATTTATTTGAATATATATATTGTTAATATATTCCCATAATTCTATAATTTTCAAATATTTTAAAAATTCATTATATATAGAAAATGTTAAATTCTTTCTAAAAAGGTATTTATATCAGTATATTATTGTATTCATAATTTTTTAGGATATATTACTTATTTTATAATAAATAGGTATAAATTATATATACTTTAATATTAGAATCATTTATTTTAATTCTATATATACATTAAATCATTCTTGTAAAGAGAAAAATATTAACAATATATAACATAAAAATTTATATATATATTAAAATGTTTTAATTAAATATTAACTTTTCTATATTTCATATTATAGTATCAAAATGTATCAATATTAATCATGAATAATAATATTATATCTAAAAATTATTATGCATTGTTTTGGTTTGATGTTTTATTAGAAAAAATATATTTAAAATAAAAATGATTTTAAGTAATTGTAGTAATAAAATTTTATGGTGTTACAACCGCAACCTCCTTTAATAAATTATTCTTCAAAGTCAAATATTCTATGAATACATATTTCCCTTCCTACAATATTTTAATTTGTCTACATCAACATGTAGTAATAAGAACACAACTTGGTTGGTGCATGAAAATTATATATATGATTCTCTTTGAGAATACCTCTCATCCTTGGATACCAAAGTATAAATTTTTATAGGTAGGCCTATAAGAGATAATAAAATGTTTAACCTGATTCCTGATATGATCTACAGCAATGATATATCTAAGGGTGAGTATCCTATGTTATATTATTTCATCTTGTAATTTCACTGAAATTTATCCCACCAAAAATGATGAGCCTATAAATCATATCCATTTAGTAAGAAAGGACCCATATTTCATCATGGATTACACCAGTTCATAAAACTAAATAAGTCATGAATATATTTTATAGATAAATATTTTCAATCATATCCAATATGACATGAGGGTAACTAAGAGGAAAATTATTTATAAAAAATATATCATATAGATTAATTTAGACATATATTTGTACTATTAAAATGGCTATAGTTTCTAAGAAAATTGTAACCCAATGAAATCACCAAGAACAAGGAACCATATAGTTATGGTCATCTTATTACTTTCTTTCCACACAAAAGACAATCCATCGGAACCCAATAGTTATTGGTACCCATACTAAATGGTTTTTTTCTTTGAATGTGACACTTTATAAGGAATCTACCACTAAGTATTTGAAGATTTTTATTTTATAGTATTCAAAACTTAATATAGATCATATAAATGTTAAATAAATAACTTTTTATTCCAATGAAATCATTATTGAACCATGTTTTATTCCTATATTTATGTATATTTATAATGATTTATTATTGTAACACATATTACATCTACCAAAATAATATTTTCACACCAAATTAGTGGGTAAATATTTACACAACCCTTTGTTTTTTATAGTCACCAAAAAATAACAATTAAACACATTAAAATATTTCTAAATCCATGATATACCTAAGGGGCAAGAACCTTTCATGTGAAGAGGTTTAATAATATGGAATTAATACTCTACACTTTAGTAATCCATGATCTATATATAGTTAACCCGAACATTTCAATAAAAAGGACTAATAATCTAGGATAATTGGTTGTATGACCCAAATTCTCTCTACCCAGAGATTCTTTACTAAAAAAAGATTCAAATTCATCATAACTGGAAAACCTAATATATATATATATATAAACTATTTTATGTAACTGAATTCAATATATTAACATTAATTATAATATTATGCTTGGTTATAAAAAAATGAAATATTATATTATCATACCTAGTATGTGATGCATTATATGAAAATTAATTGGAAATAATTTATCAAATAAATTGAATCATATATAAAATCCAAATTTCTTAAACAATTTATAAATATTAATATTATAAACTAATTTAAATTTAAATAAACATTTAATTTATTTTAAAAACATTATAACTTAATATTAAATTTTTATATTTATTATAGACATTTAAATATCATATTTTCAAGGTCTATGATTTAGTTTTCATTAAAATTTTATGAACTATAATAATTTTGACAAAAAAATTATTTTTCATAATTTTAGGATTAAACCAAATTTTAAAACTAATAAAGATATGTTAAATTATATATTTTCATTAATGTATCTATAAACCTTGTGTATTATTTATATGTAAAATAGTTAATTATTGTTATTTGGTAAATTTATTATATGTTGTTCAGTCATCATCTGCATTATATGCTTTTTGGAAAAACAATCTGAGTGATCTATCTTTACATATCTTTTGTATTAGTAATAGATTACAATATCACATATCTTATATAAAAAAATATCACCAGTCCATGAGTTTTATGTCTATCATACCTTGTGATGCACAATGATTAATACCTTTGAAAATAAACACACATTTCATTATCTCATACCATAATATCAAAAAAAAAATTATCTATTTAGCTGATTGTTGAAATTTATCCATTAAAAATAATATGGTAAGATATTTCATTCAATGGATTATGATACTCATGTTCCCTATAAAATTAATTAACGAACAAAATGAATCATTGATGAATGTTGATAGTCTTAAATTGATGGTTTTTAAGGATAATTATATATTCAATTTAGTTGGATATATAATTAACAGTACATGATTTATTATCAATAGAACCATCATTAATATGATGATCATAAATATAATAACTCATATGATAAATACAACATGTCTATGCCTAATCAAACTTAAAATACGTTTCCTCATTTTAATCACTTAGGGATAACTTCCATACTCTCACAATGATTGGGACAACACGGGACATTAGAATCCTTATTCATACTGAGAGGACCCCAAAACACCAAATATGTATTATCTCTATCTCATTTAAGAATAACTATTAATTGGGATAAATATATATTCAAATTATTATTATATAAATCAACCACACAAAACATAATGGTGTCTTACCCATATACAGGATCCCCTCATTCAATGAATTGAATTGAGCATTGATTACCATCATGTGGAATATAACATTCATTACGACAACATACAACTCATTAGTGCATAATTATAATTCAAACATTCCAAATGATTGTTTTTATAAATAAATATAACAACCCATTAATACAAACATAAAGGTAAAATTCCAAGGGATCATAGAAAATGATATCCATTCGACGCCCATATTGTAATCATTTCATATTAAATGATATATTCATATCATTCCATGTATTTTATAAGGATATAGTAATATATGATACATATCACATGTATATTGTAGGTTATGACTCAAGGTATATATTATAGTGTGATATCCCTATTTTAGTGCATTTTCACAATAACCTCATCTAAAAATTCCCCTTGGTGGGCTACAAGTCCTCTTTTATGGCCTGGTACCTAGATAGACTATTATTCTGATTCATTATGATGTATTATTTCTCATGTCTAAGGGTATGTAGGGTTACTATTCCTATTTTTTAGTGTATATATTATAAATATATGTTATATGTGGAGTGATGTTATGTTGAACATAGGAAATTGATTTTTATGAGATGTCCTCATGATTGATGATTGGTTTCCTCTTTTGATGAGATTGTATCAGGATTTATGATTGGTTCTTGGTTAACACCATGATTTTAAAATTTTCATAGATTTTGTGTTGAATTATATATGGTGGTATTTTTTCTATGTTAAAGGGATCCATTTATTATAATGAAACTACATTCTAAAAGAAATTGATGATATAAGTGCTATAAATAGAGGGAGATATAACATTCTTATTATATATTTAAAATAAAAATTCTATTTTAAATAATGATAATATTTTATAATGTTTGATTTTGGATGATAAATATATCAAGATTGGAATTCCTCTGATTATTAGACTCGATTTCCGAATGTATAATTGTTTAATGGATTAATGTAATGATTGATAATGTTTTTCATTTAGGACTTATTTCATTTATATTTTACTCTTTAAATAACTATTTTGTGAAAGGTCATTCCACATAATTTATTAATATTATAGTCACTATTTTTATTAATATATTTTTGGAAATCATCTGATTTCTATACCAATCATGCATCCAATCAGAATAGATAATTATAATAATAATTATAATCATCATAATAATTATGTCCAATGGTTGAAACATAGTGGTTGGGATCCTATGGTAGCTTTCTAGAGGTTTTCGGTTTGAGTACCCATATGTTCATGTGTGGGTCTTTATACATGTAACCAATATCAAAATATATTAAAAAACATTATTACGATTTTTATTATTGAAATTATTGTTAGGAATTTAGGGTATTTTTTCATAGTACATCATGTTTGAGAAAGAATTTTTCACCTCATTTTATAATATGTTAAGTTTTATTTTTCTAATAAATCATTTGAGGGGGGGTATGAGTTTATTTTCCTATTAAACTCTAATAATTTTTATTAGGATCCCCAAAACTACACTCCCTGATAATGTTATATAAATATATATATTTAAAACTCTAGATTTTATATTATGTAAGATGATACAAAATAAAAATTTATGTATTTCATGATTATAAACATGAAATTTCATAAATGACCAGGCATTCACAGATCCCCAAGGATTAATTTATTTAGATATTGGAAATGTAACAATATTATTATTATTATTTATCCATGATTTGACTATAATAGTTCCACTTCGAGATGTTTCTTAGGTTATACACATCTCCATAACCAATTTAAAGGAAATAATATAGAAGGGGTGAGATAAAACATTCATTAAGGGAAACACAGATCAATATGTATTAAAGGGTTAGATCATAAGAATATGATAAATCATGAATATGGGATATATATTTATAAAAAAATCTGAAAAAATAATATCTCTCCACAAGTCATGATTGAAGGATATGCAATCTTAGATGATCAAACATATACCAAGAAAGAAGAGTGTTGAAACATGAAACAATAAAGATGTTCCAAAAACAATAAATATGTAGAGAAATATTGAATAAGTATAATAATATAGGATCATAACATAGTGTATTAAGAATAACATTATTACCTCCCATGACATTTTGGGTTAGGAAATATTTTCTTACCACTCATCATAGAGTGGATCATGAATCAAATCCTTGCTTTCTATAACATAGTGAATCTCGAATCACATAATTTCCTGAAATTACATTTTTGATCAATAATCATTTTCCTACCTCCCATAATTATCCCATGAGATATAAAACATTTCCCAATGAATTTATGGATTATATAATTCTGGTCCCACCCATATCATTATGAAATACAGACATATGTCTTCCATGGTACCATGAAAATAATCATATTTGAAACATTAAATAATTAACAGATTAAAATGATACTTGATTCATAAAAAAACTAAAATAATATTTTATAATACATCAAGAGAAAGATATTTGATGATGTAATAAGAACATATATACATTATTAATATAAGGACTATTAGGGATGATGACATTGATTAAAAAAGATATATCTATGAATACATTAAATTTTACTAAATAGAAAGCTCTCAACAATTGTATATTTTAATATTTTTTAGTTTAATCATAATATTATCATAAAACAAAATTGGTATTTTAATTCCAGAAACACAACTACAATGGTGATAAATAGTTTGCAGATTATGAGGAAAATGTAAGTGAATCTATGAATTTTTTTTTGAAAACATTTCTTATCAAATTCATAATGATATGATATATAAAATCATTTAAACAATAGTTTTCAAGAAAGAAATATGCAAATTTTTTAAACCACTATATAAAAATAAATATTCATATTAAATCCTTGAAAACGAAAAAAATAATTTCTAGTGGAAAAGTAGAGTGGAAGACAAAAAATAACATAAAAGGGAAATTATTATTAGAATTTTGAAAATACCATTAGTGGAAACCCATATTTCAAAAAAGGTAATCAAACACACTTCTTAATATAGGTAAAGATATATAATAATATCACATGAAATATTAAATTTTTTACTTCTATAATAATAAAGGAAATTGTTTTTTGAATGAAAGAATGCGGTAAGTGAGGATAAAAAAACCCCAAATAGGGGGAATATTATCTTAAAAATATTCATTTTTATGATGAAATATGACCATAAATTATGAATCATTAAGTTAACAAACAATAAGAAATTCCCTCATGAGAATTAAATTTAACAAAATAATGACGATATTTAAAATATATTTGAATCATTGGTTACTTTGTACAAAAATTATAAGAATAAAGTTCAATAAGAAATATAATAACTCAATGAACTAAAATTGAGCAAAAAACCCCTTACCAATTTTGTAACACCTAAAAAAAACTATTAACAATATTACATTTGCTTGATTTTTAAATCCCAATAATTTAAGAAAATATATGAAAATGGAATACCTATGGTTTTATATACAAAACCAAAATGAAAATAAATTGTCAAAAATAAAAATATATCAATTAATGGATATTTAGATAGTAAATCATTACCTTTACTCTCAACATCCATGAAATCACTTTACATTCATTGAGAGTTTGAGTCTTTTTAGGAAATGCATCTTTGAATTGGTGGACTTGGGGAAATGTCTTGTAACTGAGGTATTAAAAAGGAATAGGGGGGGGGGGGTTAATGGATAAGTGAAATAGGTAGTGTTTAAAAAATAATTTGAATACTAAACATGACTTCTTTGGGGTGAAAGAAAGATTCATTTATAGGTTAAGAAGAAGGACCTTTCCATGGAATTGAATGGTATTTTAGACGAAAATAGGGAATCATATGGGAGTTAGTAGAGGAATGGTTTGTGAGAAATGTGGGTATGAATTTCTTACCTATAATAGGTCTTCTAGTTGGTTTTTTCATGTTTATTTATTAAAATTCAATCCACATTATGTAACTAATTTTTACCCTTTTTAAACTTAATATAATATTAATAACATAAATTATTTATTTAAGAAAATATAATATGACCCATATTACAAAAATTAGAAGTTATTAATCCAAATTTGGACTCCATTTAACAAAATAAATCTTCTATATGTAACAAAATTTAAATTTAAATTAAATCATAATATATATAGAAATCAATGTCTTTATAGAAAAATAAATCATTATACATTAACTGTTCATATTAGTTTTTCACATAAATTAATAATTAAATGATCATTAATATACATTTTATATATTTTTAAATTAAATTATAGGAATTATTTAAATTATTTTAATTTAATATATTAAAAAGAATTAAAAAATATTTTAAATTTTTTAAACAAATAATAGTTTTTTAATGGAAACATGAATTTACTTTATTACATTTATATGTTAAAAATGAAAATGAAATTATATAAAATTTTGGAGATGTTGATTAAAATTATGATAAAAATTTTATTTAACATAAATTTTCAAGATGATAAACATAAATTTTAAAATAATCACACATAACGCATAAAAACTGTTTTTAGAAAAATTGAATTTCATAATAAATCAAATAATTTATTCATTTTCCTTGTTATGAGAAAATATTTAGAAGGAAATTAATTAATATATATATATATATATCTATATATATTATTACTATAATGTACATTAGTCAATAGTGACTAGTCTCTTTAAAACTACCCAATATATAAAAAATGTATAATTATTGGGAATGTTATTCTTATAGCTAAATGATTTTTGAACTAATAATTTATGATTTATTTCATATTTAATATGAAATTATGTTAAATAAAAAGTTAATTAATCATTAAAAATAAATTTTATGGAAATGTTAAATTTATAAAATACATGTAATAAAGACATTATAATTATTTATAATTACATGGAAATTCAAATACCCTAAAACATATACATAAGATCTAGGTTAATATAATAATTCATGTATTTCAATGATGGTGTCTCAACTAGAATGGATAGAATTGTGATTTCTATTTTCTTGAGCTTATCATATAAATAATTTCACTCAAGGAACACTTTTTGAGGGTTGACTTGGGAATAGCCTAGAGAAAACCCTGGTGACTCTAAAAACATTCAATGATTAGATATCTGAGACATGTAAAGAAAAATTCTATTACATAATTCAATTTATCATATTTTATTTATTTATTTCATTATATGTTAACAAATATTCATACTTCTAATTCAAAAATAATATTATGAAGGACACATTTTAATACTTGTAATTTTCCCTTAATTAAATTGTATTTATTTTATTTTATTTTAGTGTTTCAGGAAAAACAAGATATTAAAAAATATTTTTTATCAAAATATAACTTAATACTAAAATATCATGGTGATAAATTTTCCCCTTATAAAAAAATTACATCCATGAAATTTTAAATATCACACACCAATGAAAAATAGATAAGTGTATGAAATTGGATATAATTCCTAACTCACTATCATGGGTAAGAAAGTTAAAATCAAATTTTCTATTATAAAATTTTTATATTATGATTCACAAATTTCTTTTTCCAAATATTCTTAATTATATGTTTATAAGTTTCTAGAGTCATAATTTTCAAGAAAATTATTTTTACATTTTTGTTTCTAACTTAATTCCAAAACCAAAATTGCTATTATAATATCCAATAAAATATGATTAAATAAAAATATGAATATGAAACCACCATATGAATATAAATTATCCTAGGAAACATT
Organism: Viscum album; assembly: GCA_963277665.1. Classification (NCBI taxonomy): domain Eukaryota; kingdom Viridiplantae; phylum Streptophyta; class Magnoliopsida; order Santalales; family Viscaceae; genus Viscum; species Viscum album. The sequence continues at coordinate 561,933,705 of OY728153.1, read as the reverse complement.
CATTACAACCTATAATAATTTCATTTCAGCTATTATATAATTAGATCAACATATAACACCTCACTTCATTATAGGTTTTCCATAGTCATTTTCACATTTTGTTTTAAAACCTTACTTTTAATATGTTACATCCTCAAAAACCATTTAAATCCTTAAAAACTATTCGTAAAGAGCATGTGAGATACAAAATCATATCTAATGGTTGTGTCATTCTATGTGTGTAGTTACTCTCCTATACTATGCACTAAGTGAATAATGAGTAAATACCCAACCATCCTTTTTAGGGTTATAACCCCTACATGAATCTATGCCATAGAATTCATCCACGTATTTGTATCTAGATAGTGATTTCATTGCTATAAACAATTCAACATATACTCTCCCGAAATTTTAGGATGCCTTCCTACATTTAGGATTATCCATATAAGTTTTACTAATGTTTTCCTGTACTACTAAATAAACTAAAAAAATCACTAAACCCCTTCAAAATACCAACTACGGGTCTCTAGACATTTACTACTGGATCATGTGCTAAATAATAATTCCATCATTCGATTTAATTCCAATTTATATGACTCAATACAAACATTCATTGATTTTAATAATATAAACATTAATTCACACAAATTATGATATAATCCCAAAATATTAATTTTTACTATCATCGGGTACTATCTGTATGAATATATTATTTTAATAATTTCATTATAATCACACGACATGAGATCCCCTTCAATAAATCTACTAGGTTATAATCATCTTCATAACATGGGGAATGGAAAATATTAGAAGTTTGGGTGATTGAATGCTTATTATAAAAACATATTAATGAGTTATAAATTCTTAGAGCACAATCATATGAGAAAACATGATCATGAGATAAATATCACAAAAATAATGAATGTATAATAATATGATCTATAGAATAGTTAATATAGAATAAAATATAATCTAAAATGATAAAATAATATAACTTGGCTTAATAGTGAAGAAACATGAGAAAATAAACATGTTTCAAATATCATAACAAAATTAAATATGATTGTATAAGTATAATCATATGGAATGATAACATAGTGCATCAAGAATCATTATCTTTCTTCCCATCATTTAGTGGATCAATAATCAAGACCATGCTTCAAATTATATATGATATCAGGAATCGTGTTATTTACTCCAACAATTATCTCAGGTGATATCAAACATTACCCTATGAATTTGATGGGTATATAATTTTGGACATACTCGTCACACAATAAAAGCCGTAAATATGTATGACAGAAGAACATTAAAATATATATATTTCAAAAATTAATTAATTATCTCATGAAAATGATATTAGTTTAATAAAAAATTCCATAGAAAATTTATTAATCAATATATATAAAGAATCTAGATAGTTTCTTAAGAACATATCCCCATTATAATTTATGTTTTATATAGGATTATCAAAAATATGAAAAATAAATTTTGGATAACTCTTATAATGATACTACATAAAAAGTGTTCAATATTTTTATAATTTTATATCATTTGATAAATCTTATAATAAAAAACAATAAAAAATTATGGAAATTAATGAATCATTTCTCCAAAAGAGACATATATTTTTGAGATAATGAGGAAAATGAAAGTCAAGCTATGAAAAATAGATTTTAAGAAACTAATTTTTTACATTGTCAAATGAGTTTAAATTTTGACACAAATTCATGAGAAAAATATTTTTTAAAAGGTAAGAAGAAATAATTGGGGATTATCAAATCAAAATATGATTCATCTGTCATATAAGGTTAATTGATTCTTACATGTTATTCAACCAAAATATAACACACATGAGGCTCTACGTAGTAGAAACCTAATCATTATATAATTTCATCCCCATGATTGTGTTAACTAGAAGTACGACTTCACATCATAGTAACCACCACACTATATCTCCCTGAGACACACATCAGTGAAAAAAATAAAATGAAAAGTTCAAAAAATAAATCAATAGTTAAACATATAATGAATAATATTTTATACATCAAACTTATGAACATTTATACGCATGATATATTTTATATGTAGTTGGCATAAACATCAATAAATTGTGTTTCAGATCTAGATATTTTGATATGATGGAAAAGGTGGATAGATACCCGCTTGATCCAATCATCATAAAACATTTGAATAGATCCTAGATTTAATATCATTGAGATAGAAAAAATGTAATAAATCACCCATATCTTTCAATATTCATCCCCAATAGCTTATTTGTCTTTATAAGATATTTTTTTCATATATTCTTCAAAAATCATAATTCAATATTAAAATTTTATGAGCATCCAACCTAAATATCAACATGTCATCAACATATATATGTAGTATGATTAATGTACCATATTCCCATTTCTTTTAGTAAAACGAATGATCAACATTGAACCTACTAAACCATTCATAATACATAAATGATTCAAATTTTTAATTCCATTATTAAGGTTCTTTATTTAATCTATACAATCTATTCTTCGTCTTATATAAAAATCATTAGTTTTCTCATTTATGTAAACCTACCATTTGTTCCTTGTATATTTCCTCCTACAAATCGCTATGATGGAAATAGGTCTTGATTACTATTTGATCCAGACACAAATCTTTTGATTACACCATGCTTAAATATATTCAAAATGTATAATGGTTAACTACCAATGAGAATGTTTTCCTAAAATCAATACGTTAATTCTGTTGAAAACCTTTCACTACCTATGATGCTTTGAATTTCTTCTTTCCATCAGCTTCATCTGTAATCCTTTAAGTCTAATGTTTCAAAAATTTAATTTTTCCCATCCGAATTTTATTGATCTCCCATGTTCTATAGAATATTAATAAATCAATATCCTCATTCAAATATGACTCATACTGCTTAGAGGAACTAAGATAACCTGATTCCTCTATATTTTGAAATTATATTACATCTATTATTATTATAAAATCCATATAATCCTTATTTTTTTAACTAGTATTTTCATTTCGGTTTATTTATTCAACTAAATCAGCTTATATGAATTAAATGTTATGGCTCTTCATAATGGTAATTAACTTTTTTTCAATTGATATATCAAGGATTATAATTCTAGTACTATCATTCGAGCTTCAGATCATACTAATTGTATTGTCTTTCTAATGGTATTACTGTTATAATATCAGTTCTATAATCCCTAAAATAAGATTTTTATGATATTTTTTAATTACTCGTACTATCATAAACATATACATAAATACATGATTTTACTTCAACTTCATATTCCTCAATGTTATTGGTTTTACATGTTATTTCATTAAAAATTTCAGCCATACTCTATATGATTTTTCTTATTATAGAAAACCACAAAAAAATATTCAATTTTTAAATTTTTATATCAAAGTAAAAAAATTATTTTGGATGTTGATTCATTTTTGACCCTATCATTACTATTTACTTGTACAAATACTAAACTATCAATGATTATAATATGATAATATTTTGATTATTCTTTAGCCCAAAAATATTATGATTGTTCCTTCTGAAATACCATTCTTGACTTATTTTAGTTAGATAAGTTGTTTTTTTGAGTTCCTCTACCAAAATATCCTAATGAATTCCTGAGTGAAACCTGAAACTCTTAGAATTCTCAATCAGTGTTTGATTCATTATTTTATCCACTCTATTATTCTATAGTGTTTCAAGATCTATCTTCTCATTACATTCATTCTTGTTGAATTTATAGAAGTTGTATCCAGTTTACTCACCACCATTGTATGATCAGATGCATTTTAATTTCCGAATACACTCCATTTCTACCCAGTCATTCCATAGAATAAGAACTTAAAATAAATCAGATATATTCATCCATAAGTAAATTCATATTTTTTTATAACGTCATGAATGAGAGTAGGAATCTCAATTAAAAAATTAGAGGTTAAAATATGGGAATCCCACCAAAATTTGATTATACTAGATCCATATTTTGGTCCCTGGGATTCTGACAATCTAATTTGAAAGAAACTCTTTTCTTTATTCCCAATACACAACATTCAAAATTTCCTATTTTAGGTCATGATCTTTTATTCACTTCACCATTGGAACTTTCATTTTATTGTCAATAAGGAAACCAAACCTATATTTTCGTAGTTATGAATCATTGAGTGTTATAAATCAAACTATTATAATTATGTCTGAATTTTTGATCAAGTAAAGCGCCCTGAATTTTACTCCATTTTAAAATCACTATGGACCACTGAAAATCTTTTCATAAACCATTTTAAAAGGCTATTCCAAAATAACCATTATACAATTTTCAAATATAAATATTAATTTTCCATAAATAAGTAATGTGATGAACTATCGATAGCTTTAATAATACAATATTATTCAGCTGGATATTATAAAATACTTTTCCAACAACATTTATGGCTTTACCATCAACCATATGGACATTCCCAAACATTACATTTCCATAAAAACATTGAATACTTGATCACCAGTTGAATTGTAGTGTACTTTGTAGTTAATCACCATCTGTTGTACTGGAGTAGTCGTTCCCAACATGTATGTCATAACATTATATATTATATTAACTAAATATAAACTCTATGAAATTTATATTTTATAGTTTTATTATTGTTACTTTTTCAATACTTCATGATATTTCCCTTCATCCCACATTTCCAATAAGTTGGAAAACGGCCCAATGTCTTTCCTCATCTTAAATACCATTTTCATTATTCAAACTTCTCTATTGATGAATTATTTAGGTTGAAATGGTTCCTTCGATGTGACTATTTTTATTAATTCTTATTAAGGGAGAAGTCATCTTGTACCTAAACAACCCTTTACCCATGTTCTGTATTGAGTATTAGATTCATGATATCATCAAACACTGAATTTAATTTTCTATCGGATTTTCGACAACTATAACAATTTCAACCTAGATAAATGGAATTGAAGATAATAGGTGAAAATACTCTACATCATCATAAAAGATTACTATTACCATCTGAATCTACCCATAAATCATGTTACATTCACTCATATTTCCATTATCTTGTCATACCTTAAAAAAAATTATTATTAAAACCCATAACAACACAAAAAATTAACTGGTGTGGTTTTTTTCATACATATGTTCTCACACCTTCAAATATATGTTGTATTATCCTTCTCCTTAATAAGGAATGAAAAATTCCTTGAATTAGAAATTTGTACCAGCATAAAATCTTTTTTATCCAATAGTTTCAACTTCTCATTATATATCAACATTGTGTTAACTTCTGAAAATGGAACTTCTAATTAATTTTAAATAAAATGGGCTAAAATTTTCCATCACTAAAATATACAATTTAATAAATTTAATTTCTCAATTGGGATCGTACCTTCATTATATTATTTGATTGATAAATTATTGATTCTCTAATTTTTGGGATTGAAACCATAATTATCTGATACTAATTATTGGGGACAATCCTACGAAAAAATGAACATAACTTCAAATAATACCATCATATTCATGTATTTTAACCCACAAAAATATCACATGTAGGGCACTCATCATAGAAAAATACTGATCTTAAGATGTTCAAATCCTACTACAGAGTGTACTAGAAGTAATAATTCACTACACCCCACCCATTGTTTAAACTCATACTCACACACACCATGTAATAATAAAACATATAATGTACCATAATTACATTCCATGGTAAATCATGTAATATAAATATAGAATGCATGAAAGAACAGAGAGTCTAACAATCTTTTTACTAGTTCATAGGTGAATGGGGGAATAACCTATTGCATTCTTTTACTATAACTAGATGATTATTTTTGAATATTAACATATTATACATGCATGTAATCCTCACAATCTTCTAATATCCATAAAAAATTCTCAGTTTAACCACACTTTACACTAAAGGTCCCACCCACTTATATACTAAGCTCCAATCTGTTAAACAATAATACCATATCCAATGAAATCATATATCATAATGATTGGCTACCTAAGCATGATAATAAACCCATTGAAACATCATCCATGTTTAAATTATAGTTTTAATTATGATTTAACATATATCCATTGGTAGACATAAAATTATGGTAGAACTATTTACTTTATAGAATTCCTAATACTGATGAATTCACCTCACATTCATCGCATCATCAAGAGAATCAAATTATGATGAATATAAATATGATTGAGGAAATTATAGGGATATAAAATAGATTTCATCACCCAATAAAAATAATTATTAATGAACTACTTTAAAATAAATCCAAATAATGTTCCACCAAAAAATAATAATTTATTCCACAGGAAATGTGGAGTGTAAAATAAAAAAATAAAAGTGAAACCAAATCTGTTTTAATATTATGAATTTACATTTATAAAAATTTCACATAAAAAAGGATAATAAAATATTTACCTAAAAATATGTAATTATGAATAATAAGATCACATTAGATGATATATTTTTGGGTGTCAAAACAAAAAATTAATTCATTTGTGGAAGCAATGATTTTGGAAATGGAGAATAAATATACATTGAATACTATGAGAATTATTCTAAAAAATGTATCATTTTTATGAAGAATAAATTATATAAACTATGAGTAATTGAGGTAACAACCATTCAAAGAGTAGTTTATGATAAACAAATGTAAATCCATAGAAACATGAGATGGTTCATAATAAAATTAAATAATAAGGTAGGTTTTACCCATCATATAACAATAGTTTTCAAGGAGAATGATCCCTGATAAATGAATAGAATTGAGTTAACAATAAACCTAATGATAACACTAGAATCAATAGATCATTAAAATAGAACTTCTGAAGGATTTGTAAAACAATTTAATTGCATATAATTTGTGAAAAATAAATCCAAATGGAAGTGTAGATACATAATTAAGGAAACATTTTGGTGACTGTGGAATTTATATCAAGGAAATAAAATTGATAAGGGAAATCAATACATTTACTCTTGGAATCCAAGAATTTTCTTCAACCTCATTGAGAGTTCGAGTCTTCTCTTGATAAAACCAGTTTAAAAATGAAGGCTTGGGGATGTTTATTATTACCAAAAGATATTAAAATTTTTAGGGCCTTCTGGACAAGGAATAATTGGATGTTTATTAGTAATAATTTAAGGGATAATTATTAATTAATTATTATGTATGTGTGCTCCTTGTATATGTGAAAAAGAGGGACTTTTACATGGAAAATAATTGTATGTGATGGGTAAATAAAGAATAACATCGGAGTTAGGTGATTATGATGAAGAATAATTTTTGAGAGATGTGTTCATTAATTTCAAATATAAAAAATATCATCTATAAATCAATTTGTTAATGTGAATTTTGTAAAATTTGAGTCACATTATGTAATAAAAATTTTACCACCAATAACATTAATTAAAAATTATACATGGTAGTAATTTTTTTACTAAAAATGTAATATTAAAAGTCTTAAAATAATTCAACTTTTTAAATTAAAATCTGGAATTTATTTAATTTATTTTATGTTATAAATATGAGAAAAATAATTGTAAATTAAAATATAATATATATTTAAAACCAAATTTTCAGAGAAATAATTTTTATACATTATATATTATTAATTTTATTTCTTACCAATTACTAATTTAATGAGTGTTAAGATATTTTTTATATAATTAAAAAATATTTTAATTTAATTTTTATATTAGGTTTTAATTTAAATTAATTATATAAAAATTTAATAATGCATATAATTTTTTTAAAAGTACCACTTCTACCATGGTAACTAATATTCACGTTGGTAACTTATTATAAACATAAAATTGTAAATTGAATCATTAAAAAATTTGGTTATATTGAATAAATTTATTATAAAATTATTTTTTAAACAAAATTAATATGTATGATAAATATTAATTTTAATATATGTCTGTATAACACATAAAACAGTTTGAATAAACATATCTTTTATGCATAAAAATATTTTGTTTATATTCCATTCTAAGTGAAAATCATTATATGAAAATTAATTTATTTTTATATATATATTATTAATATATTACAAATACTTTAATAGAGATCAAATTCATTATAAAAGCCTCAATATTTAGAAAATGAATAATTATTTTTAAAATTTTGATTTTCGATAAATTATTATAATAACCATTCTTTGAGACTAATTAATTATTAAATAATAATTTATATTAAATAATACCGTTATTATCTATTAAAAGAAATTTTTAAAGAAATTTTAAATGCATCAATTATTGTGTTAATGAGAATAAAATTTTATAAATAATTATGAGATTATATAATCTAAACATGTCCTTAAAATTACATGAAAATATTTATTATATTATTTTTGTGTAGGATATTCAGTGGTTGTTTTATCTTGATAATATTCAGCTATCATGGTTTTCATAATTATTCACTGATAACATATGTGAAGTTGGTGAATGACTCCAAAATAACATATCCTTGGTCTAACAACGGATACTTATATATATATTGAAATAGATAAAAAATCCTTCAAAATTAATTCTTGACTGATACTAACCATGAAGTGATCCTGAACGGGTCTATTTGGTATCATTAGTCTATTCCCCCAATATATATATATATATATATATATATATATATATATATTAGACAATAAATAGTTTAACATAACCCCAATTAGGGTAAATCCTTTGAAGAATGAGAAATAAAATGGAAGTGAAAACATAAAATTTCTATTAGAAAACATTTTTATCATGGACATAGAATTGAATGTTACATGTCACTTTGAAAATACATTTTCGAAAGGTGAATTGGAGAACACATTAAAAATATTATATTAGGAATAATAAAAATTAATTTATATTTTATAAATAACTATAATTTTTAATGTTGCTTAATTTGAATTGTTCATCCAGAACATTTAATTATGAAATAGAAATTTTTAATAATTAGAATTACTTTTTGTGAAAAAAAACTTCAAAAATGAGTAGTAAAACATTCTTTGAATTAAAAATAATTTTTGAAAAAATAGGATTTTAAAATACAATATAATAAAAAATATGGGTGCATGAACCTGAACCTGGTTGAACGATGTACAAGAAAAAACATTATAACTAAATGTATGAGTTTTTAATTTACAATATCTCTTACTAGAATCATTATCAAGAAGTGAGAAATAATTTTCAAAGGTTTTATGTAGTATGAAATTTTATAAAGAAATCATGTAAAAAATACCATATAATAAAATCATATAGAACAATGTTCCAAAGTTATATGTTCATAAAAATGATCATAACTCAATACATGAAATTTGAGTTACAAAAAATACTACATAAGAGAGAAATAACTAAATAATTAGAAACATGAATAAAGGCGCATTGTTTGGATAGTAAATAAAATTAGATTAAAATATTATGATAAAAATATTTCCATGAGTAGTAAATTCACCATTTAAAGGAAACATGGTGCACAAAATGTATTCTGTCTCAATGAATCATAATCGAGAAAAAACATTATTGTGGGTTGAGTAAGACAATAAAAAAAATTCCTTGAAATAAAGGTATTTAAATTGAAAACAAAATAGAATTATTAAAATATTATTCAGGATAATATATCTCAAATTGATAATATATAGACCACATAATTGGAATTAGGTGCATAAATGAAAACATGTCTCAAAGAGTGTAATTTGAAATTAAAACCCTTAACTTGTATCTAAATGTTTTGTTCACTTTCACATAACTTAAATAATAATTTAATTATGTTAATTATATATATTCCCAATAAAAGTATTCTTACATATTTCATTTGATATGTTCCTTAATGAATGTTTCTTATTTGATAATAATATACATTTCTTTTGTATATTGGTTAAGTTATTTTGTTCAGACAGTATTCCTATGCCTGCTTATGTATGTTTTCAATGGTATAATGTGTTGAAAAACATGTTCATAATTTCTTGATTTTGAATTTTTTATGGAAATAATTTTTATATATTACATATATTTTTTAATCCATCCATGCTGAGAGATAATGTCATATGAAACTAATTACTTATGTAGGTGATAGTTTTCATGTACACATGATTAATGATTTCATTTATCAATTAACGAGAGGGAAATAAGGTTCAGGTTTATTTGAAATAAATGAATCATATTTATCATATATATATATAATCTTAAATTAAATCTGTTTTTTTATCCATGAATGGAGGTGTTGAAAAATGGACGATGTCTCTTTGTGTCGGAAGTAGTCCACACAATACCGTAACAAAAATTTTATTTTTCATAGGGGATGGAGAAAAATTAATAATGATTATTAATGTAATATTAAAAAAACACATTATAATAATTATACATAATTACTTATATTATTATGGTGATAAGGTATTTAGAATATTATGATAAAAAACATATAAAGTAGATAAAATAAAGGATTTTATAGTTTTATTTAGTTCCTAAATATAGAATAAAATAAAGGATTTTATAGTTTTATTTGGTCATTAAATGCATAATAAAATTTCCAAATATTTTTTAAACATGATATACAATTTTTAGCGAAATGTTTTATCATTTTACTCTTTTAATTTTAAATTTGGTATCTAGTTTTTTACATTGTGATTTTATGTTTAATTAAAAATGCGACATAAAAAATATAAAAAAATTTGGGTGTGTTAAAAAATTTAGGAAAATTTAATCAATTTAATCTTATAAATAATGTAAAATTTATTTTTAAATTTAATATAGATAATCAGTAAAAATTAATTTTAGTTGATAATATATGTTTTTTAAAATTATGGATTATTAATATTATTTAGTATTGATAAGAAATAAAATTGGTGTTCAAATATAATTTTATATATTTAATAAAATTTGTATAATAATTATATAAATTATTTAAATTTAATTGATTATTTTTAAATATAATGATATTAAGAAACCTCTAATTTTAAAATAATTCATTCACAATTATCCTTGTGATTAGAATTAATAACAATAATCAATATTTTATAAATAAAAATTAAATTAGAATTTTAAAATATTATGAAAATTATTTTATAGGAAATAATAATTATTTTTTCATGTAATGTTTATACGTTTTGGAAAATTAATCATAATGTTAGCGTATATAACACGTAAAAACCAGTTTTTTATAAAACTCTATTTTTAATCATGAAGATTTGATATAGGAAAACATTATCAATGTTATTGATTATAATTATTTTAAAAATATTATTAATTATAAAATGTTTTTATTTTTATTTTACATAGTTTCATAACCTAATTTCTATTATGTTCAAACTTATATAAATAAACATATAAAAATTAGTTTCCACAAAATATTACATTATCTCCTAAAACGATATTCATTGGTTTTATAAATTTTCATAGTATTATTAAATACATTCTATTAATTTATAAATAAATAAATATATATATATATATATTAAAAGTTTTCAAATACTTGTATGTCATATAAAATTGATTGTATTAGAAAAATATGTATTTTTGTACTATTCACGTAAAGATTGATTATTTTAGAAAAAATTCTAAAATATGTCGTAAGGTAATTTTTTTGTGAGGAATTAATGAATAAATTTTACATTTCCATATTTAAATTATAATTATTTTAAATTTATCTACTTCAATTAAATTTTCTAATGCTGTTGACGCCTGCAAAAATATCATCGGCAAAATCACAAAGGAAAAAATACCAAAATATGTGTATTATTCCCCCAAAAAATGAAACGGAAGAGGAAGATGAATGAGACTTTTGTATCGCATGATCCTATAATGGAATCATGATCACATGAACATTTCAAGGTCATTATAACAATCCAACAAATGGTGCATAACCAGCACAAAGTCTACTAGAACCCCCCATCAACGAAGCTTCGTTCTATTATAGGGGCTCCCTAGAAAATGGATTGAAACATAGTGATAGTTGAAAGTGATACCCAAGGATTCTGGGATTTTCATTGTAATGTTCCGGAAAAACCATATGAAATCCTTCTAAAATAAGGATGGATTATTTCCAAAGAGATAAACTCCTTATGGTCATGAATCTCACACTCTATACCATCATTCAAAATAAAAAAATTCCTTGATAATATCCATGACAACTCGCATGAACCATATACCATTGGAAGATAAATAAAATAGATTAATGGAGGATGCAAGAGGAGTTTTTGGTCACTAAAAGTCGTATGACATTCCCTAGGTGACTTGTAAGACATAGAGATACCACAGTTACATGCCTACCTCATCTAATGAGAAATCTTTTACCTATCAACCTTACCACAATGAAGACATCAGGTATTTCTTCGAAACCCATCGATGCACTAAGGATGAATGAAGGGATTTTTTCAGTGAAATTATCATACCTCCCTATATAACCCATAATGGTCACCTAATGTATCACAAAAATATAGAAAAATTTTCCTTAACATTATTCATGAAATCCTACATGACTATTGTTGGGACCACTTTCTGTATAAGGTTGTATTTGTTGTCAATAGTTGTCAATGAAGATCAAAATGAAGGAGATCAAGAAGTACTCCAATGAACTGGAGGAATGGAAATTCAGATGATTGTGGTAATGATCATAAGTTCAAAGAACATGTGTCAAAGGTGACACATTGTTTATAACAGTGATGAATGGTGAGGAATAATCCATCTGCGGATGAATAAGAACACATGATGGTTGATGAAGACCATGCAACATAATCCATCTTCGGATGAAGAAGAAGACATGATGGTTGATGAAGACCATGAAAATCTTCATGATTGCATGAGAACCATGCAAGAGACCTCTCGAAGAATGGAATTATATGATTTTCATAATGTAGAGGAAGATGGTTGAAGATTCAACTCCTCATGATTGCATGATAACAATGCAAGAGACTTCTTGAAGAATAGAATTATATGATTTGCATGAAGTAGAGGAAGATGGTTAAAGAAGAAGCCAATGTGCAAGGGATTGGCATTCTGCGACGGCCATGCACATTGGAATTATGTGATGGCCATGAACTTCACATTGTATCAAACTATTATGATGATAAATATGATCATTCAAAGGATACATATCACGATAGTGGAGTTCGCGATGAATGAAGAAGAGTCGTTGTAGGAGGAAAATCATAGAGGTGATTGTGCCTGTTGACAATGCAAACAATTTCATACAAATTTCATTGAAAAATGGATTTCATGGTGGAATGTCTAGTTCAAGGGATGTGGTTAACTATCAATGATTGTTTCAAGAACATCAACAAAGGAATTAATGATCTGGAGGCAGCACAAAAGAACATATACAATGTGGTGCCATTTTCTAGTGTTTTCCAAATTTCAGGGCCTCAAAATCAACAAATGAAGAAGATTGATTTTGGATAAGGGACTTGCATGACAAGGACTTAGAGGAGAATAAACTTGTGCGTTATATGTTTTTGTGGATCAGAACATCAAAATATGGAAAAGGGATAAGGGTTGTGCAAGTGTTTGTTGGGTCACGCAAGTGGACTTCCACGCCGTGAAGAGACTTGCACACTAGTACCTAGGAGGATTGGAACTTTCACGCCTATTGTTTTCCAAGAACATAACATCAAAATATGGCAAAGGAATGAAGGTCGCACAAATATTGGTTTTATCGTGAATTTAAGTTGCGCGACAGAGGCTTGGGGAGATGAGCTGCACACCGAGACTTGTGCGCCGATGAGTGACTTGCGCGCCACCGCGTAGGGGGTCCAGTTTTCCTATAAATACTGGTCGACCCCTCCTCATTTCTCACGGAGGTCATCCCTTAGATAAAATCAGTGCTCTCTTCGCGCGGGTGTAGGAGTCATGCAAGTGGTGAGTGGTTTCACAAGTGGTTTGGAGAGACTTTCGCGCCAGCTCTTAGAAGGTGTGCGCAGGTTGATGACAGCGCGTTCAAGGTGATTTGGGCGAGAAAGGAAGAGAGTCAAGTAGGTTTGAAGTTCAAGAAGGCAGTGTCGCGTAGGTGAAATGGTGACACTTGCGCGCCAGTTTGGACTTGCGCACCGAAGACTTGTGCGCCGCATTAGGACTTGCGCGCCGTATTGGGACTTGTGTTCCTGACTTGGAGAAGAGCGGCAGGTATTGTTGAAGACCACCTGTATTTTTGAACTGCACGAAAGCCGAGATATTTCCCAATACATTCGGCACAAAGTGATATTGAAGAAGAAATATAAATGATACATGCATGATCTCATGCATACATGGTGAACTTATTTTGACGTTTCCACGTAAGTTGATCATCATTTATTGAGAAATCTCATAAGTGATTGTGATTCAGGAAAACGAAGAAAAGGGGATCAAATGCATTCAATCATTGCACTAAAGAAGTAGGATTGAACTGAAAAGAGAATCAACTCAGAACCCTGATGCAAGAAAAGTCTCATGCAGAACAGGAGCAAAGAAGTTCAACGAACATCTATTGAAGAGACATTCACGTCTATAAACTGAGTGTGACTTCACCAACGACATTGAGCTAGGGGGAGTCAACGATAGTGACCCGAGGGATGCAGTGAGATATCCCTGAACATTTTTAAAGGTAGTGAGCCTGGGACAGAGTGACTCTTCCCGAACATTTGTAATCTACAACTAGTGAAGCATAGTAAATTTTGGTATGGCTGACAACCTGTCGGTGTTTGCTCCTTGGATGTAGCCCTTAGTGGTGAACCAAGTAAAAATAGTTGTGTCATCTCTCTGCATGTGAATGTTTCATTACTGATCATATCCATCTTTCAGGTTTAACGGGTTCCTACCAATGTGGGAACAAGATCCACAAATTTAGGAAGAAAAAGTTGACACCCCGATTCACCCATCCCCTCTTAGGGTGTCCTGGGGTCCTACAACTACAACCATTTTGACATAAAAAATTGAAAATAAATGTGTTAGGAGGTGGAAGTTACTTCCAGTCCTTAAAAAACATGTGATGTGTCAAAGGATGTATTTAGGATGGTCCCTCCAGACCCCTGGAAAATCCATCCTCATCATGCAGAAATACCAAGGCAAGTCACCAGACACCTTGAAAATACCTTTCAATAGGAACCTTTGATCTTGCGATGCCCCTTGGCCATGTGCATGGGACAATATGATAATCCATTTGTCATACCCGCATAATCAAACAATTCCCCATTAATTCCCTATAATCATATAAAGGGAGTGTTGACTAAAGAGACTACTGACCAATAAAAATATGGTGACACATCGGAATGGTCTACGACAAGGACATGTGAAACAGTGTGGCACTTGAGCCCTTCACTGAATCCTTCTTGGATATGTTCCTGATTCTTCATACGAAATGGTGATTATTCGGGGTGGTGATTCCTATAAATTCCCCACCCCAACATGAAAAATCCATTAACTATTATGTGAAGGAAACACTCAAGGACAAGGGTCACAATCATCACATTGTACTTCTCAGAGAAACTAATCACACAACTGGATTAACATCTGTTATGTAATACCCTGTAAAGAAGCCTAGGTTGTCATGCTCCAGGCATAAATACCATAACATGATCATTAAAATATCACACCATGGACTTCTATCAGGACATGTGAATAACCTAATGCACGCATTCCAGATCCAGAAATATCCAAATAAAACTAAAACTAACTAAATCTAAGGCCCTCAGAATACAAGGGTTGGAGATGAAATTAGAAGTGGAAGACTTAAGAAAATTAAATGATCATTGACCCTCATTCACTTATCATAATACATCCAAAAACACATGTTATCACCAAGGCATATTTCCGGATGTTGTGACACTTTTCATCCTTCCATCTAGAACACACAATATAATCCAATCATGTCATTGAATGTCACACCCCCACATACATCACATTGATCGTGCAAAACCCTTTGGGTGTGTTATCCATGACATTCATAATCCTTTATATACATTTGGCGACCCATATAAGATCATTATATCATATCAATTGAGTCTCACAGTTGCGTCTAGGAATGATACCCGTGATATCGCAACACCCTCCAGACATGTCAGGTCTCATTAGGTCTAAACGATACACCACATCCTTCAAACTGTGTCAAACTGACTCTTGTCACATAGTTAATATATGTCAATCTAGGTCATGAGATGCCTCCTAGGACATGTCAACTATGTCATGAATATCTATCTAGACAAAACATTTTTGTCAATAGGGAATCTCAGGAGTTGAAAACATTTCACGTCCTCAGTGTGTGAGCCCCAATCAAATGAAATCCATTGTTTTTATTCCCCAAAGTATAGGGAACTATGAAGAATCTGATTCCTTCCATACTCAGGATATGTATGATAACTCCCCCTAGGGTCTGATTCCCATACTAATATTCTTGTAAAATTATATAATTTATTTCCCTTATTCAAAGAAATGTTATTGATTACTTATTATCCGTTTTTTCCCACAATGATCATGGGTCATGTGTTCTTAGGGTATTAAAAATCATAACATCTACACTATGAACCACAATAAAGGTATAGGTTAAACTCAATGTATATGTCCCAGTATAAAAATAAACAAAAATGAATCTAAATCTTTCTAAAACTACGATATGTAAAATTTCTTCTTAAAATCCAAACTCAAATAAAATCCCAATTAGGTGAAAGTATTTTTATGAATCTGAAGTCTCAACTAGTGGGACTCAATTATTTCCATGATATGATCATCCTAAATTATCTCTAATTGAACTAAGAAACCACCCAAAATATTATGACAATGATTCATGTCTAACGAGGATAACTAAGTCATCTATCCAACACTCGAGTCCCATGATAAATCATTTCAAGGAAGTCCTAGTGGACAAGTCTATCATCCTGATCAATGAATAAATCATTCTCCATCGCTTGTTTCTCACACTAAAAATATCTCACATGTTCTTAGGGAGTTGTAGTAATCCTATAATCTGTACTATGAGTCCCTATAATGAAATGAGACTCCCCAATAAATAATATCTCAATTAGTTAACTATTAAAACTTGGATTTTCGGTATACTTGAGATAAGTAGGACAACCCACATAGGGTTTTTTCTCATATATTTTGTGTCTCTATACATGAATATATATCTTATCTACATGAAACTAAAACTACATGGGACTAATGAATTATGTGGGTTTTTATTCTTGTAATAATCAAGATACATAGTATTCCTCAAATAGATCAATTCCCTCCTTATAATACTAACAACCTACTTTCATGGAACCATATTATAAATCACTTGATCTGACAACTTAATTATATAAGAAATGACTCAATATCAAAAAATGATGAAGAACCTTAGATACATACATATGGATTCACTAAATATATCTCCGTCATTTTCATATAAAAGAGAATTATCCTATAGTCATTACATTTGGGTATCCAGTCCCGTATCAAGAATAGGAAGAGATTCAAAAACATATCATAGATATATAATAGTGTCCCTAGAAAGAAATAATTCCCCCTAAAAATGTAACAACCTGATATTTTATGATAAGTATTCTTTTTAATTTATTTGATGTTATCTGTTTTATGCTACAACAAGATTATCTTGTGCTATACACAACACCGTATTAGCTTGCAGTATACGTAACACTATTCTTTGATTGTGCTACACACAATTTTCAAGTTCATTTGATAATAGTCATTCTACGTAACATTGAGTGTATATATATAAATATATTCAATGTATAAATAAAATATGGTTGGATTTTGTTATACGCAACAACAAAGGAGTCTTTCACTACATGAAACCCTAACTTGGCTTACATTACATGCAATCGAGACCTTCTTCAATAGCATGTGTAGTAAGCAATACTGAGTTTCACTAAACGAGATATTATTATAATATTATTATGAACTAGCCGTTTTGAATAGTAATAACCACTTTTTTAAATTTTATCTTTCAAAATGGACTTCATTTTTGGTTTCAGAATATTGAAATTAGTTTAGGATGAAATTTTGGTATTTTTCTGAAAACATTCAATTTTTGATGAATAGTGAAAACACTGGGTTACTATTTAAAAACCGACTTTTTATTTAAATAATTATTTATTTTATTTCACTTTATTTTGGGTAAAAATTGATAAATAATACCAATATAAGTTCAATGTAATTCATTGGAGTCATTTTATAATAATTTTAGATATATAAAAATTTTATTGAACTTTTCACTGTCTTTTACACACACCCTGAGAGAATTTTAAAATTTACAAAAAACATAATTTTACCGCTTCTATGAATGGAATTTCAAAAATCCGAGACACATGGTTGATGTTAGTAAGTAAAATGTGGTTGAATGAGATAAAAATTATTTTCGGTGAATAGTAACTTTTTACTTTTATTTACCACAGTGAAAAGTAAATAGGGTAATTAAGGGTAAAAATGATATTATTATTATCCTAACACATGTCCTAATTCTAATTGATAAGTTTAATTCGACCAAAAACAACCTTAGGAATAAAAAATGACCATTTAGGCCCACTTAGATTATATTAGGACATTTATTATTAATTTATTTAAAGAAGGGTTAAAATAGTTAAAATCAAAGTTTAATAACTAAATCATTTTTAATATAGGGTTATACATAAGATAAATTCGACTATAAATATTAATTAGAAATCTAAAATTATTTATTACATAATACTATTTTATTTATAATTTTTAGACCTTAAATAATTTAATTTAATTATGACACAATGATGATGCAATAATTATCTTATTAATGAAATATTGACATAATTGATGTTATAAATACCCAAATAAATGTAATTTGAGACTTTTTATGAATTAAACTAATATTATCGGTTAATATGACATGTTAGTATTGATTAAGTTAACTGTTTTCGAACTAATAATTCTGTTATGAGTTTCACAAAAATCAATTACCGAGTAGTGTCAAAATTGACATAAATACTTTTAAAAACAAATATTATATTATTAATTGTTATTTTATTTCTAAAAATCTAAGGTTCGGCCAAACGGCTTAGATATGGTTATATAAATTACTAATAACCAACTTGGGGTTCTTTTGTCTTGTTATAGTATGTTTATTAACCCTATAGTGTAAGAAAACAAGAAGACACGGTAAAAGAAAAATTATTTAACTTAAAGTTAAATCTAAATGATATGGGTAAAATAGAACCATAAACATGTCTACATTATATTGGATGAGAGTATTTCGACCGATCACCACCTTAGCATTGAAATAACTCAATTTGGAGTTATTAAAAACCAACTATGTCTATATAATAAAATAATATTTTTTGCTATTCCAAAAGTGCCCCTCTCCTCCCTTATAAAAGGACACCTACTCCCTCTCTTCCTCACACCACATTGAGCCTTAAAGCTTGGACAATCCCTGCCAAATTCTCTTCTCCACTTCCCTAGAAACATCATAGAGGTCCTGGTATTCTTCATAGACCAATTTTAGTTCCCTAAGAGGAGGTCTCAAAGAGGTGCTTCAAAGAAGAGGTAATGTCCATTACCGATTCTTTCAACTTTATTTCTTATTCCACTTCTTCTTGTTTAGTTGTTTCATTATGAAGTAATTACATCAGTATCAATCATATACTTATATGTTATTATAAGTATTAAACAACCATATTTCACCATCTATCCAACCTACGGAAAATGAAATCACCGCGCGTGTGTACGTACGGAATACAGTCTCCACACCGTGGTGTAATCTATTTTCGACCACCACCTTACTTGGATGGGTATAATGGTGAAAGTAATGAATAAATATTATTATTTTAAGGTGATATTGATTCTGTAATATTATACATACAATTTAATACAATTCGACGATCATGTGAATGATATCATTGCTCGTGCGTACGTACCGAATATCGTCTCCACGACGCGATGGGATTCACTCTCCATGATAACAATTCAAGAATGATTATAAATTATTTATAAGAAGTAATAATGAAATATATTACATAAAAATGCTACTGGATTTATGTATATATATATTTATGTCATCTACTTATTTCCATTCAATTCAATAAGGAATCGAAAACAGCATTCATGCGTACGTACGGCCTACCGTCTCCATGAACGGTGTATTTCTTCCCATTTATCGTTCCATTATATATATGTATATTTTGAATATATATTATATATAAATCATGTTTTACATTCTGTATGTAATTAATCATGATTTAAGTAATCAGATGAATAATTACAAGTTAAAACACGAACGACAAATGTGACGATTTTAGCTAAAACACTATATTAACATGAATTTACAAAAGAACGGGTAATATAATGTCATAAGTGAACCATATATGATATAATAACAATGAATATGATTCTGTAATAAGTAAATGACATTATTTAAATAATTATAAAGGAGGTTTGGATACATATGAAGCATATCATATCTAAAGTAAGGGATAACTATTCCAATTTCGTTCTTATCTGAGATTGTTTATTCATAAGTATTTACTTGGGTTATTTTTATCATCCATGTACATGTTTCCTAAAAATTGTTTCATGCATGTTAAAATTCTTTTTTACCCATTTTGACTTTTACCCAATGGTATGGAAGGAATCTTTCTTTTATTTAGCCTACATTGTAC
The DNA here is from genome assembly GCA_963277665.1 of Viscum album. Classification (NCBI taxonomy): domain Eukaryota; kingdom Viridiplantae; phylum Streptophyta; class Magnoliopsida; order Santalales; family Viscaceae; genus Viscum; species Viscum album. Next base: position 561,913,108 of record OY728153.1, on the reverse strand, counting down.
TTTTTGACTTTTTCGACCAAAGTAAGAGAAGAATGTTTTTTTAACGTATACGGATTGAAAGGATTTTTACAGTTTTATAAAGCCATGTTTTTATGAAGCTTCCTCTAAAAGATTTCATGACTATTTTCAACAAAATCTTTTTAATTTAAAATTTCACAACATTTTGTGAAAAGAAATTGATTTTGAAGAAAAAATGATATTTTCCTCAAGAATTAATTTCAAGTGTTTTATCAAAACCATTTTTCATCTAAGATGACATTATTTCATATGTGTATGTTTCAAGTATAATTTCTCTATGATTTACATGGTTTCACTTATCTTATTATGAAAATATATCCATTTCTATTATATGGATTATGTGATGATGGGATGATGTTTATGAAACCCATTTTATTTATTGGTTTTATATGAATTATGTATGTTATTTTGTGGCACAAGTAATAATGATTTCATTATGAGATGGGTGTGACCTATATCTCCCTCCAATTCATTGGGTAAAGATTTATATCCCATGAGATAGACATGGATGGAATGGTATGTTAATCAGGTTCAATATTACAGGACTGGAACGAGGAGTGAACTCGATTCATAAAGGGACTTTATCCAATAAGATGGTATTGGAAGCAATGACTTGGCTACTATGGAAATCATTACATGTGCTTAATGGATTCCAAAATTACATGTTTTATTACGATGCTAATTTATCACGATTTATGTTCCATTAAGATCTATTCCTTATGTACACCCATGTTTTATGTCATTGCTCATGATTTTTATTTTTAAACATTATTTCATGTTTTTAAGTTCAAATGTAGATGGTATGTTTTATTTTATCCATGCTTACCCTTACCGAGAATTTGAGCTCACCCTTTTTATGTTTTATTTTCCCACAGGATTAAAATAAAGGTTTAAGGTAAGGAAACAAAAAGTGGAAGATCTTTATGGGAGATGTTGAAGATCATTCACCACGATTAGAAGATTACGTTCCAAGATTCCAAAGAAACTAAAATATTATGGTCCTTGTGTGTTTGTTTTTGTTATTTATTAATTATTCTGCAAAAGTAATGTTGTGTCCATGTACGCCAAGCTTCGGGTATCTACAGTTTGTTTCAAAGGAAGGTTTTGTCAACCTTTGGAAACTAGGATGCGTTAACTTTAGTGAGATCCCTAGAGATATTTCTAAGGTATGTCTAGGGATTTCTCTAAGGTTAAGTGTAAGTATAGGTTATAGTCCTAGAATTACGATATTGATATTAGAATTAAACTTAAGATGTTATATATTGAAGGTACTTCGCCTTTATTATGTTGTTTTCTGTAGCATGAATTTTTCCTCTCACACTATTCTTTTTGGGTTTTAGACGATGGTTGGAACCCGAAAGAACCGTGTTGATCAATGTAATGGACAATGCAATGATTTCCCTCTTGAATAAACAAATGTTATGGGAGATGGAGTGCAAAATATTATTGCTATACTTACACAATCTATGAATCATTCTGGACTTCCAAATGAGCAGAGAAGGAAACAATATTCTATTGAGTCCATCATGAGGCAATGTCCGCCTTAGTTCAGTGGGTCTTCTGATCAACTTGTTGCTGAACAATGGACCAGTACCACTGAAAATATATTTTCAGTTCTTCAATGTTCTGAACATGATAAAGTCATCTTAGCAGTATATCGTTTGGAAGGTGAAGCTGATCAATGGTGGAATCTTATCAAGAATACGAGGCCAAGAGATGAAATTGAGTCCATAGAATGGGAAGAGTTCAAGAACTTATTTTTCAATAATTAATTCCCTCATATTCTTTGAACAAAGATGGAGAAGGAGTTTCTTGAACTAAAGCAAAAGGATGATGAATCTGTTGGTATATACGAAGAGAATTTTACAAGGCTTGCAAGGTATACATCTGGCTTTATCATCAAACCTGAAAGTAAAGTTGATCGATTCATTAGTGTCTTAAAACCAAATATTCTAAGGGAATTAGCTATAAGAGACTTTAGTAGCTATGATGAAATTGTGTGTTGTGATATCAAGGTAGAAATAGAAGTTGGTGTTACTTATCCATCTCATGGTTTTGGAAGGAAACAAAAGATGGAATTCAAGGAGAAGTCTCAGAATAAATGTGAAAAGAAGATTAATGTTTCCTTATGCTCAATGTGTGGAAAGAAGTATGGTGGAGATTGTCTTAAAGGGGATAGAAAAGGTTTTAAGTGTGGAAAAGAAGGTCATCGAGAATATGAGTGTCGAAGTAATGGAAAAAGGGTTGCTAATGATGTGAATAAAGAAAAGACTGCAGAGAACGCACCACCAACACTTCAACTCTTAAAGTGCAAGGGAGTGGGGAATTATGCTAATAAATGCCCTAATCCAAGGGTTAGTGATGATAGACATGAGAAACCACTTAAGGAAAAGGAAAAAGGGAAGTCACATGTGATCACTATTGGCAATGTTGAATATGACAACGATGTGGAGGAATGATTTAGTGTTTATGTAATGGAATTCCAAAATAATGTTGTATATAGTATCATGGAATATTCAAATATTGTTGTATTGGTCTATTGTGGTTTTTAGTAATTTTATGGTACCGGTAACCATAGAAAGTGATTGAGATATTTTTGGAAAAAATATGATATGCGCATAATGAAGGGATAAAGAGAAAATGAAATGATTGACAGTATTCATGAGCTCATGACTGATATTAAGAAATAGATATATCATGGTTTGAGTATATAGAATTTTGGGGTTTTAGTATGTGGAGAGAGTCAACTTTTTACAGCACTCATGTTTTCACTAAGATTCAATGGGTATTCATTTTTCAAGAGAATACATGATTATGGACTTTGAATGTTTGGAATGTGACCAGCAAGACATATCTTATGATATATGGGGATCAACAATGGTATTAACATTCTTGTTATATGAACTCTTTGGTAATCATTTTCACTATAATATGAGATTGGACAGTAGTATTTTGGATAATCCTAATGATTGGAATGGATTATGTTGGAAATAAGTTAGTATTGTTTAAGGATAGGACATTTTTCAATATTATTGATGGGATTACAGAGTAATGTAGTTTTAGAAAAAGGACAACCTGCAGGACGGGCGACAACCCATTGCGTCGGACAAGGCTAAGGGAATCGAAGCCACAACCGAAGTGCGATTGGCCTTTATTGCATACCACTGGCCTACAGGAAGTCCCTAGTTAGTAAAAACTAGTTTTATTTTATTATGCGGTATGATAGATGAAGTAGAAGTCCATGTTAGGAATAATATTTGATTAACCTCACCATACATGGACTTATGTATTTGATAAATTTTTCTAACCTTTTCATTGAGATAAATGGAATGACCCATCATTCTATCACATGATCTATTAACACTTCACGAATAACAAATTCAACTTCATTTCTTTAAGAGATGAAGTGGAAATAGTTTAAAGCACGAACAAGAGTGAGATTGTACAAAAATCAAGCAATTATTTCTTCTAATTCAAAATTTTCAAGTTTAGGGAAATGATATTGAAAACCAAAAATGTTGTCATAGTGCTCTTATATCTGATGAATCCGATGGTAACTTAGATCATCACAAATTTATGTCTTCGTGATTGATGGATTTTTCATAGCCATGTTCTCTACCACTCTCCATCAGAACTTGATGGTTAGATTTTTCTTCCATATCCATATTTTCACCTATGTTCTCCTATATGGAAACTCAGTGATGAGTTACTTTGGGTAACCGTTACGTTTCATATTTTAGTTTTTAAAGTTAAGTTTTGGTATTTAATTTTACGATGTTGGTTCAATTAAAGAAACTTTCATGTAGAAAACCATGTATAACCCTGACGAATTTCGAGGGAGAAATTCATTTTAAGGGGGGTAGAATGTAACAACCCGATATTTTATGATAAGTATTACTTTTAATTTATTTGATGTCATGTGTTTTATGCTACAACAAGATTATATTGTTCTATACGCAACACCGTATTATCTTGTAGTATACGCAACACTATTCATAGATTGTGTTACACATAATTTCATGTTCGTTTGATAATAGTCATTCTACACAAAATTGACTGTATATATATAAATATATTGAATGTATAAATAAAATATGGTTGGATTCTATTAAACGCAACAACAAAAGAGTCTTTTACTACACGAAACCCTAACTTGGCTTACATTACACGCAATCGAGACCTTCCTCGATTGCATGTGTAGTACGCAATACCGAGTTTCACTAAACAAGATATTATTATAATATTATTATGAACTAGCCGTTAGGAATAGTAATAACCTCTTTTTGAAATTTTATCTTTTAAAACGGACTTCATTTTTGGATTTGGAATATCGAAATTATCTTAGGGTGAAATTTTGTTATTTTTCCGAAAACATTCAATTTTTGATGAATAGTGAAAACATTAGGTTACTATTTAAAAACAAACATTTTATTTAAATAATTATTGATTTTATTTAAATTTATTTTATGTAAAAATTGATACATAATACCAATATAAGTTCAATTTAATTCATTAGAGTCATTTTATAATAATTTTAGAGATATGAAAATTTTATTGAACTTTTCACTGTCTTTTACTCACCTCCTAGGAGAATTTGTAAATTTACAAAAAACATAATTTTACCACTTTTGTGAATGGAATTTAAAAAATTCGAGACACACGGTTGATGTTAGTAAGTAAAATGTGGTTCAATGAAATATAAATAATTTTTGGTTAATAGTAACTTTTTACTTTTATTTATCACGGATAAAACTAAATAGGGTAATTAAGGGTAAAAATGATATTATTATTACCTTAACACAAGAACTAATTCTATTGGATAAGTTTAATTTGACCATAAAAAACCTAAAAAATAAAATATTACCATTTAGGCCCACTTGGATTAGATTTGGACATTTATTATTAATTTATTTAAAGATTAGTTAAAATAGTTAAAATCAATGTATAATAACTAAATAATTTTTAATATAGGGTTATACATAAGATAAATTCGACTATAAATGTTCATTATAAATCTAAAATTATTTAATACATAATAGTGTTTTATTTATAATTTTTATACCCTAAATAATTTAATTTATTTATGACACAATGATGATGCAGTAATTATCTTCTTAATGAAATATTGACATAATTGATGTTATAAATACCAAAATAAATTTAATTTGAGACTTTTTAGGAATTACACTAATTTTCTAGGTTAATATGACATGTTAGTATTGATTAGGTTAACTTTTGTCAAACTAATAATTCTGTTATAAGTTTCACAAAAATCAAATACCAAATAGTCTCAAAATTGTCATAAAATAGTTTTAAAAACTAATATTATATTATTAATTGTTATTTTATACCTAAAAATATAAGGTTCGGCCAAATGACTTAGATATGGTTATATATATTAATAATAAAAAACTTGGGGTTTGTTTGTCTTGTTATAGTAAGTTTATTAACCATATAGTGTAAGAAAACAAGAAGACACGGTAAAAGAAAAATTATTTAACTTCAAGTTAAATCTAAATGATAAGGTTAAAATACAACTATAAACATGTATACATTCTATTGGATGTGATTAATTAGACCAATACCCACCTTAGCTTCGAAATAACTCAATTTAGAACTATTAAAAAACCGAATATGACTTTATAATAAAATAATATTTTTAGTTATTCCAAAGGTGCCCCTCTCATCCCTTATAAAAGGAAACCTCCTAGCTCTCTTCCTCACAACACATTGATCCTTCAATCTCGGCCAAACCCTGACAAATTCTCTTCTCCAATTATCTAGAAACATCCTACAGGTCTTTGTCTTCTTCAAATACCAATTTGAGTTCCCTAAGAGGAAATCTCAAAGAGGCGCTTCAAAGAAGAGGTAATGTCCGTTACCGATTCTTTCAACATTATTTCTTCTTCCACTTCTTCTTATTTAGTTGTTTCATTATGAAGTAATTACATTATTATCACTCATATACTGATATTTTATTATAAGTATGAAACAACCATATTTCACCATCTATCCATCCTACGGAAAACAAAATAATCGCGCGTGCGTACATACGTAATACCGTCTCCACGCCGTGGTGTAATCTATTTTCGACCACCACCTTACTTGGATGGGTATAATGGTGACAGTAATGAATATATATGATTATTGTAAAGTGATATTGATTATTTAATATTCTAAATACACTTTAATACAATTCGACAATCATGGGAATGATATCATCGCTTGTGCGTACGTACAGAATACCGTCTCCACGACGCGATGAGATTCACTCTCCATGATAACCATTCAAGAATGATTATAAAGTATATATAATAAGTAATCATGAAATATATGGCATAATAATGCTACTGTATTTACATATTTATATATATTTATATCATCTACTTAATTCCATTCAATTCAATAAGGAAACAAAAACATTGTTCATGCGTACGTACGACCTACCGGCTCAATGAACGGTGTATTTCTTTCCATTTATCGATCAATTATATATATATATATATATATATTCTGAATATATATTATATATAAATAATTTTTTACATTCTGGATGTAAGTAATCATGATCTATGTAATCATATGAATAATTACAAGTTAAAACACGAATGACAAATGAGACTATTTTACCCAAAACACTACTTTAACATGAATTTACAAAAGAACGGGTAATATAAAGTCATAACTAGACCATATATGATATAATAAAAATGAATATGATTATTTAATAAGTCAATTAAATTATTGAAATCATTATACTGGAGGTTTGGATACGTATGAAGCATATCAGACCTAAGGTAAGGGACAACAATTCCAATCTCGTTCTTATCCGAGATTGTTTATTCGTAAGTATTTACTGGGGTTATTGTTATCATCCATTTCCATGTTTCCTAAAAATGGTTTCATGTATGTTTAAAGTAATTTTTACCTATTTTACCTTTACCCAATGGTATTGAAGGAATATTTCTTTTATTTACACTACAAGGTACTTTTTGACTTTTTTGACAAAAGAATGAGAAGGATTTTTTTTAACGTATACGGCAATAAAGGAATTTTATGGTTTTATAAAGCCTTGTTTTCATGAAGATTCCACCAAAATATTTCATGTCTATTTTCAACAAAATCCTTTTATTTTAAAATTGCAATACATTTTGTGAAAAGAAAATGATTTTGAAGAAAAATGATATTTTCTTCAAGAATTCATTTCAAATGTTTTATCAAAACCATTTTTCATATGTGTATGTTTCAAGTATAATTTCTCTATGACTTACATGGTTTAACATCTCTTATTATGAAATGATATTCATTTCTTTTTTATGGATTATGTGATGATGGGATGATTTTTATGAAACCCATTTTATTTATTGGGTATTTATGAATGATGTATGTTATTTTGTTGCAAAAGTAAGAATGATTTCATTATGAGATGGGTGGGACCTATATCTCCCTCTAATTAAATGGGTAAATATTTATATCTCATGATATAGACATGGATGGAACAATAAGTTAATCCGGTTCAGTATTACAGGACTGGAACGAGGAGTGAACTCGATTCAGAAAGGGACTTTTTCCACTAAGATGGTCTTGGAAGCAATGCCTTGGCTACTATGGAAATCATTAAATATGAATAATTGATTCCACAATTACATGTTTTATTCCCATGCTATTTTATCATGATTTATATTCCATTATGATCTATTCCTTATGTACTTCCATGTTTTATGTCTTTTCTCATGATTTTGATGTTTAAACATTAGGTTCATGCTTTTATGTTCAAATGTTGATGGTATGTATTATTTTATCCATGCTTACCCTTACTGCGAATTTGAGCTCACCCTGTTTATGTTTTATATTCCCCCAGGATTAAAATAAAGGTTTAGGGTATGGAAACAAAAAGTGGAAGATCTTTATGGTAGATGTTGAAGATCTTTCACCACAATTAGAAGATTACATTCGATGTTTCCAAAGACACTAAACTATTACAGTCTTTGTGTGTCTGTTTTTGTTATGTATTAAGTATTCTGCAAAAGTAATGTATTGTACATGTACGTCATGCTTCGGGTCTCTACAAAAAATGTGTGTGATGAGCCTAACCTCCCACCATCTCGACCAATGTGAGTCCCTAAGAGTCGATGGGGATAAAATCCCAGATGACCAATGGCCTTGGGAAAGCAGGTTTGTACCTATCTATGGAAGATATAATTATTGGTATTTTCCATGGATGAAGAAACATATGGAAAACTCGATGAATATGATTGAGCGGGGTCCTTCAATATAGCTCAATCAAACTATCACCAGGGAACCAATTTCAAATTCGTGTGGAATCCCAACGAAACAAAAATAGTGAACCCAACCTGAATGTATATAAAGAAAAAATGACAAGGTTACAAATTTAAATGTTGTGTTTATTACTCCCTATATGATAAAAATTATAGGGCTGATGTAAATTTCATTGGAAAAATTATTTTGAAAAAAATATACAGAATCAAAGAAGTAAGACTAGAAAAAACTGAGATTTGTGTATGCCCATCCTCACATTGAATATTCCACACAAGAATATTGGTCACATAATGAATACATAACCATTGAGTTAACCTAGAATATATGATTTGGTCTTTTAATTCTGACAATATAGAACTAATAGGTTCCCCTGTTCCATATTTTCTTTGTGATTGCAAATATAACTCTCATCGATAGAATGCTATCCTGAGGATATGTATTCATCATCCAAAATTTTCTTTGGTAAAATATATTCCATTTTGATCGCCACTGGACATAATGAAATATCACCATCTAAATAGATACAATGGAAGGTGGTAAATGTTATGGTCTGGGAGTACCAACAAGAAGGTAGGATCCAAACCATGGAAGTTTCACTTGAGATTATCTACGCATTGTACCTGGAAAATCTCCATCACACTTCAAATACTACTGCTAAGCCAGTATCCCTCATCACTATGAACAATTTAACTAGGATCTTATACCCAGAGTGCTAAAACTACAACCATCCATATCTAATGAAGGTGTACTAGGAGGATGAATATGACTCAATTTGGATTCAGGTGTCACAAAGGAGGGAACCCTCCAACCTCCATCACCAACACAGTCATTATATTACCCATAAATTACCTACTATGGGTACCATCCAACATAATGTATCTTATGATTCCCATGGAAATGCTTTAATTAAGACTCATCAAAAGATGAAGTGATTTAATATACAGGAGAGGGTTCATATCCCCACTGCAACTAAAAATTCCTATAGTCATACACCTGTAGGAACCAACAAGAAGACTCATATCCCAACTAGCTTGGAACAAGTGTGTGGTCATATTCCTACAACCATCATTGGGAGGCTCATATACCTTCCCCCATGCACAATTCCCATTGGTATACTCACATGGAACAAGGTGGAAAGAAGTGGTAGATTATACCTTCTTCAATCGAAGATATCATTTAATTGATAAGGGGTAAATTAAAAATTGCAGGCCTTTATCATTGAACACAGCCTACAATAATTCCAAAATAATTTATAAACAGCTAAAGAGCTACGCCAGAATATTTGAGAACTTTTATAGATAAAGGTACAAGCTCTGAATCTTATCCCTATAGTCAGTGAAACTCAACACTCTTTCAACATAGCACAAACACATTCTTTCTCCAACCAGGAGGATTATTGGCATGTTCATTTAAATGGGAAGGAATCAGACCATGATAATAATCCCTCTCTAACAAAGAAAAACCACACTAGAGTGAAACAAACCTCGAGATAGGGTCACATTCATGTCTAAAAGGTCGGGTGGCATAGTCCAAAGGCCTAGTATTGGGATCATACCCCCGTCCTAGCTGGGGATCACCATGAGAGTGGGGTATAAGCCTCAGGACATGCTCATATTACAATAAAAAATTGTACTGGTATTTGGTATATATAGTTGTTAAGTCCATGGATATCATAGTGATAATGAAATAATCTTTGCGTAAGCTCATGTTGCTATCAGTGAATCTTCTTACCATACTTCAGCAGATCACATAAGCAAAGTGAAGATTCTGACTTCTAGTAACCAATGACTGTTCCAGCATTATTGCAAGGTTTTATAAGAGGAGGATCATATTCCTTCTCCCATTACTATTTTATATTGTTATATTCCAAAAATGAATGAATATTGATACCAGGATTATATTCTTGTTCTATCTAGGGCTCACCATGTGATAACAGCAGATGGCTTAGGGAATGTTCATACTTTTCCATGAAAGACCATTGGCCTATCATAATTTTTCAAGATCAGAAAAATACTCTAGTGATATATGCGGCTCACCATTTAAGAATGGAACATTCCATAGAACATTAACATATCCCTTTTCATAATGACACAAATTAATGGAATATTCAAATAGATTCTTAGTAGTGGTTTCGTAATCCCGTAACACCATGTGATTATATACAAGTTTTGGAAACCGCCACACAACAGGATCATATCCCTACAAAATCAAAAATTTATTATGGTATTATTTCTACCACAATGGATAAAATGGAACTTATTCTTAATCCCTACAAATATAGTGTCCATGGGGTTGTTCGAGTCACATTCTTAACACCATGAGTCACCATCGACTATTCAAACAAAAAAAAGAAGAAGTCATTTATTAAAACGAAAATCCTCCTTGTTCTATTGTAGAAATGAATCATAGGTAGTCTAATCCTAAAATCCACTGTGGCCAACATCTCCATGGTGATATCTCCCATGGGAATGTAAATTCACCATTTTTTCCAGAAACCTCCATATAAAGAGTTGAATGAAACTCTAACATATTCGTATAGAGAGGTGGTCAAAACACATGGTTGAACCATATATACTCCCCCATGAATATCAAGAAACACTCTACCCCTGTTAACATGTGACCATTATATCCATATTCTATGTTATTAATGGATGGATTCATGTATTATTGATGATTAGGATTCCATAATTGACATATAGATAAGATTTTCAATAAAAAACCTCCCCACTATGTTTTCACAACATTCTAATCTTAGATATGACATCCCAGAGAAGATAGAAAAGGATTACATTCCCAACTTATAAAAAAATATGTGGGATACTCTACCCAAAATGAATGATCGATATCTCCCTTATCAAGGATATGAATGTAACATTCATAAAATCATGATACTTTATTTTTAGCTTGACCTAGCTATTATCTATATGGTATGAAATCCATAACTGAAAAAGCACAATGAAAATATGCAATACACTTTCCAACATTGATTAGGGATGCTTTGATTTCTGATCTTCAAGGCCACACTGTGAATCCATATTCGTGGATGGGGAAATTATTGTGTATTACACCTTTTCACTGCCCTAGAACATCAAAATCCCTCAAAAATGGAATCTTGTAATGTTATATCCTTTTTTGAAATCAAGGGACCATGTAATGCTCAGGATAGTTTGTCACTGAAAGTGAATGTACCCAATTCTACAATGCCTAGACACCATGGATAGGGAGAGATGATAGTTAAAAGTACTTCAAACTGGGGACCTCAAGAAAATTTGAGTACATTACAAACATGGAAAAAATAATTTGCGATCATCCATACTACATCTCATAAGGAATAATTATCACCATGGGATGCCATCACACCCAGCTACCAGACAAGATAAATTAAGCCACATCACTCATACTATAGTAGAAGATGGAATTGTAGCCCTCCAGGAGTTGAAATATCCCCCTAGTCCACGATAATATCTACCACTGCCTCCACCCCTTAAGTTGTCAATCTATGAGAGGATTTATGATTTATCCTTGACAACCATAGGTGAAACCCGTCCAATTAGGATGGGGGAATTTATATCTCAATCATCATCATAATTTTCATTGTCCTTGGAGAGGACCCTGGAGTGATTAGTGATGATTATAGATCACCCCACCCCATAGGGATAAGATCATTTATATATTCATTTTTATCACCTGAATCATCATGTCCCTGATAGGAGCACTGGATCCTCCAAAACAAGACCAATAAGTGCCAACGGCAGACCCAAATGACCCTCAGCCCAAAGGGTTGGTGGAATTTTCATTATCATCATCACCATAGAGGGAATTAATCTTCTCCTTGCTGGGAGGAATCAATAAATAGTCATTATTACACCAACACCTCTCATCAAAATAAAATCCCACACCGGTTTGGGATCACTCTATAATCATGGCCCGAAACTCCCATAGATTCATTTTTCTTAATCTGAGATGGGAGGACCATACAGAAAATATAATCATTCCCCACCTAGGTCCCAAGAAAAAATGGTCGAATAAGGCCATGAGTTTGAATAAAAACCCTTATGGAAGCTATATATAATCAATAGGATGGTTAGATAAAAATGGAACAACCACAATTATATGATATTCCGATGTGAATTCCATCACTTTCAACATGGAATAAATTGATCAAGAAGAAATGTAGAGGGTTACAACATGAAACATGTACTCTAAGTGGAGGGTGATTCGGATGCACCAAATGAGGTTGTGTGCACCTGAATCCAAAGAAGGATTAAATCTTTTGAACCACAAAACAATGAGTTCCCAACTATTCGGTGGTATAATAGAAATGAAAAAAGGAATGTACATGACTATATCTCATTTTCTATCTATTGGGGAATTCTTCTAACAATATGAGAGTATGGAAACCCCTATGACAACTCAACAAGGATATACTTTGGGGAAAAATTACCACTGGGTATCATCATCAGGAAGAGATGAATATTTTACCTCCAATATATACTCTTCCGGAAAGAGTGGTATTTGAGTTCCATTCTTGCTTTGGATCTAGATAACCATCCTATAAAAATGAGGAATCTAGACAGGATTTGGACTTCCCTCCGTTGTTTCGATATCCTATCCCTCTCGAGGTTAATTATTTATTCCTATGAATAATCGAGGATCAGTGGGAGATGAATGTGTGACCACCTCATCAGCCCCCACCAGATCTATCAAGATGAGATGCATCGCATAATTTAGTTCCCTTAGGTTTACTTACCACCATTGAATACATGGATACTCGTATATAATTCATGGAAGTCCGGTGCACACTTTCGTAGCCTGAATAAATCTATATTGTGAATGGATGGATGATACTCCACTTCCACACAACTTTGAATACCCCAAATGTTCTACCTTTAATAGTGATGGTGATCCTGAACAATATCTCAAACAATTCGTATCTTGATGCGGGCCAATGATGGTACATTGATATCAACAATATGAAACAAAACTAATGTTTTTTGTAAAGACTCTAATAGGGACATCCATTGTTTTGTATAGTAGTTTTCCAGTGGGATCTATTGGAGGATAGGAAGACCTTCATCATCAATTCCTTTATCAGTTCATTTCATCACTGAGGGAAATTACTATCATCGAACTGATTAACTGTAGGTAGTGCAATAATGAGAGGGTTTATCAATTAAATAAATATGAACAGGTACAACATATTCACTCAGCATCCCCATCTTACATGAGAAACTACTATAACTCTGTGCTGAAAATATTAGGGATGAGTTTTTGAAATAGCTATTCCCGAAGAAATATCCCAATGTTTTTTGAGAGTTTTCTGAAACTGTACAATCTATAGAATATAATATTCAACAAACCCAATCCATGTATCGACTCATGACTGAAACATAAAGAAAAATGTTTAGAATAGTATATGATGCAGCTATCGCTCATAATCCTACAATGGTTCCCATCCAATCACCATAGAAATCCCTAAACTACCCAATACCTCATGTTTAGGTGTAGCCCCCAAATAATCTCTCTTCTACTGAAGTACAGAGAAATTATGGTCTCCTAGTATTTTAGGAATGCATGAATAAAGTATAATCCTTCTCAAATGAACAAGTCTCGGGTTATATATCGGCATCCATGGATAATAACCTACTCACTCTTGCAAATCCTAGTAGGATTGACAAATTTATCCTCTCGGACCATCCTGACTACCAACCTTTCCATAGAAGGTTGGGTGATAATATCTAGAATTGCTTCATCCTCAAAGACACCCTCTAGGGAATCATTGACTCTGGATATGTGATACTAAAAAATTCTCTAGATCAGCTTTCTTTCCAACCATTATCCCAATAAATGTAATAGGATGAATGGGAGAAGGTTTTGGGACATGAGAGAATAATAGTTTCAAAACAAGATGATTCGAAAAATAGTTGATCGAGGACATACCACACTGAATGAACAGTTTCCCAAACTCATATAGCTCCACCAACTAAAAGGGGTATGTTAGATATTCCAATGATGAGTGTGTGTGACAACCATATGTAGGAAGAGATAGAGGGGGAAGAAAAATATTATACCCCAAATCAATCCCTAAATCATGTGAATTTTTTCCGCGTGACATCTATAAGATAGGAACCACGCCAAAAAACGAAATCATCATCGGATGAAGAACCAATATTCTAGTATGTCAATGCAATACACATATAAAACCACTTTTTTGAATGATGATTATTCCCCCAAATATGGTTTTCCTACATACAACTAGGGAAAGAGAGTCCACATGTTCTGATTCTGAGGATACATGGGACAACACAGATATGGTCAGACTCAATATTCTAGTCATATCCCTATTGAAGAAATATATATAACCAAAATCCATGGACTAGCACATATGCAGAGTCAAAAAGGAAAGGAGGTCCCTCAGATCCCTACAGAATTTGGTTATAGCCGATTGTCTTTCATAAATGCTTAGTGGGGGTTCAACATGATCAACCAAGGAAACGAGGAAGGATGGCATGACCTGAACCACCGACATCAGATATTCCCTCAACCTCCATGAAGGCTCTAGGTTCATGTACCTCGTACTCTATATAACCTAAATGAAATACCATGGATCAACCCCATATTATGATTCTCCCTCCTCTAGAACAAAAAAATGATTTTTTGAAATAGCTAGCAGTAGCCCCAACCATGTTCTAGGTACTCTATGCTCTCTAACATTCAATATAAATCAGAGAGGCATTTGTTGAAGCCCTCCAAATCCCATAAGAGTATGAGATGGAATATTATGTAGCGAGTTATTTTTATTGGAGACTATACCCATAGGATGTCTGGTTACCATCTTATTCGTTGATCAATATCAATAAGAGTCCATCCGAGGGAACATTAGACCCTTCTACATTTTAGGCAGACCCAATAATGTCAATGTCCAATGGGTGATAATTGATAATTGATCTAGGATAAATCTTATCCCAGTTCTAAAACTCTTAAAATTGAGGTATATAAAAGTGGAGTTATACACTATGAAGTTGAACATTTCAATATATGACATGACTGATAAAATACCTACCAAGAAGATCAAACTGAAGGCCCAATTTGGGTAAATCAAATTTTCGGCAGTGTTCATGGTTATCCAGTAAGACACAACATAAAATTTAAAATTGGAAGGCCCTGTCTCCACAACAACATGGTTGTACCATCAGAATTCCTTCAATTCCTAAACAACCCCATCAATGGAATTTTCTACATTCTAAATTATGAAAGTTCCCCTATGTGATTTTAGGATCCACATATACTGAAGCATATTTCTACAAGAAGAGAAGTATGCAACAAATGCTGGATGATGTTATAATGATTTCATCTCTTAATGTCTTAGGGGCCACCCATGTGAATACCTAGAGAATGATTGATGATTATTATGGTCTCCCCATAAGGTTGGTTGAAGTAGGAACTATTATAAAAAAGGACCAATTCTAACATGTCCTCAATGAAAATGAACTGATTCCTCATATCTCTAAAATGGGATAGATAACAAGGTATTACTATGTCTCTTATAGTATCCTACCTCACCATAATATTGGTGAGGAGGCCCCTAGATTGTAGTATACAACGGAATATGCCTCCAATGAATCAGAAATGGATGAGGATGATCTTAAGAATTCACCCACCAACATTCGAGGAAGGAGTATCCACCACCACATATTACTGCTGGAAAATAAAAATGGGAACAAAAGAAATCATATAGTCAACTCTTCTTAGGGTCTCTATGCCACTTGAAGATAAATACAAGTACGTCAAATTTCTAAAGAAGCACTAATATGTGTTATCCTTGATTTACAGAGAAATTCTTGATCTAAATCAAGATGTGGCTATGAACCATCTCAGACTACCTGATGAACTTCGAGGCTTTAAGCAGGAAGCCATAAGAATAAACCCCTCTCATACCACCGATGTAGAGTACGTAGTTAATAAGTTTATCAAAGAAAAAATTTTTATGATAAGTGAAATACAAAATATGTCTTTCTAACATCCACCCTTCCATGAATGAGAATAAGAATATAAGGTTCTATATTGACATTACATACATAAATCCAAATTTCCTGAATGATGGCATCTCATTTCCAACCACAGAACTCATGATCTATTAATCTACTAGTTTCCAAGCCATTTTCTTCCTAGATGGGTACTCATGGTACAATAAGATCATGATTTCCCTCTATGATGAAGAAGAAAACACCTTCAGAGTGCCTTTTGCGATCTTCTACTACAAAGTCAGTACTTTTTATTAGAGAATGTTGGTTCCCCATATTAGAGTTCCATGCATCACATCTGTAGGATATTTTTGGGGACTATAGATTATTATTATGTTTATGTCCGTGTAATTAAATATATACAATGTTTTTATCACTTCATTGACCTCTATAAAATCATCGACAAGTTGTAATAGCACAATTTAATGATGAGTCCACTGTAGTTCTGTTTTAGAGTAACATTAGGAAAGTTCCATAGATTTGTAGTATTCCACCACAACGTTGAGGGGGTCTCATAGAATATGAGTTCTATTTTTGTGATACTCTCCAAAAAAATATAAATTAACTGAGGGGAATCCAATGTAACATCACCAAAATTCTGTGATTCATAGCCAACATGGCAAGAAATGATCTCCCCTTTACCAGGCTAATGGAGAACATAATTTTCCACCAATCAGATGATGAATTCCAAAGTCCTTATAAAGCCTCAATCAGTACATGTTTCACCGTTAGTTTTAGTGCCTGTGGTGGAAGGAAGTCCACTAATCTTATATGTGGAAACTGTTGAAATCAAATAGGGTTCCCTCCTCACATATAATATTAATACAGGAATAGAAAATGGTTTCTATTACCTCATAAAAACTCTGATTTGTACTGAGACACAATACTCTAATATTGATAGGAAGTACCTTACACTCATCCGCATAGGGTAAAAGATGAGGAATTTCATGTAGCACCATGAAGTATGTGTGGTCTCTCTTACTGAATCACTCAAGTACATCCCCAACTTTCCAATGTTGAGTGGGTTCTTAGCCCAGTGGGAATTCATTCTTAAACATGTGATATTCAGTTCATATCACATAATTCAGTGAGAGGGATGTCCATGGATAATTTCTTTGTATCACATCCTAACCCAAAAAAACAATCTTAAATACCCTGAGAACCCCAATGAAGAGTTCTTTTATTCCCATAAAACCCCCCGAACATGGGATATATACATTGATGATGCCTATTAGAGTCCTATCAGTATAAGAATGGGAAACATGAAGCACAATCTGGTTAGTATAAGGATTTTATTCATCTCTCTAGACAATGAAATTGTTCCCTACACATTATCACTATCTAATGGTTGAACACATAATGAAGCCAAGTATCATGTCCTCATCGCTGGATTGGAAGTAGCCCTATAGCTACAGATAGCCTAATTCAATATCAATGGGGACTTGGATCTAGTAATAAAATAGATAAACGGAAAATTTTCCATTAAATGTTAATAAATGTCCCCTCTCCCTATACATGTTGGGATACTAATATAATAATTCCACTATAATCCCATATTTCATTGCATTCCTCAATCATAGAACAATCATGTCAATGCACTAGCTAATGCAGTTTTCTTCCTCATTGTCCCTCACCAAAAAGAAGAAACATTATGTATCAGACTTCGATTAATGGTCTCATCAATCGTTGTATGTGAAGTGGTAGAGATCAATCAAGTCAACACCACCCAAGAGGTTGATGAACCAATGGACACCCCTATGTGGATTGAGGCTATAATCAATTATCTAAAATATTTGACTCTCCAGATAGATCATACGGGAAGAGAACATATTTGATGCTTGGTAGTAAGCTTCACTATATTGGATGGTACAAACGAGAAAATAAATGCTCTAAAAATGTTTCTTCAATAGAATTTTCCTAAAATTCATTGCAGAATGATAATTTCTCACCATCATAGAAAATGTCCATGTGGGTTCCTACAACACCCATAAATTTGGAACTAAGCTCTCCCAATAAATCTGGAGGATGGGATATAACTAGAAAACCATGAGATATGACTATGTGGAATTCAGAAAGAAATTTTATGCTTGGAAGATCCATGAAAACTTTATCCATTATCCCTTAGAATTTCAACATATGGATAAATATTCCAAGCCATTTTTTGTTTTAGTGATTGATTTTGTGGGGCTATATCCCCCGGCCACCTCTATATTGTTCAAGTAAAATATTATGACAACTGAATTCATTCCCAAATAGGGTAAGGAAATACCCGTCCACAGTTCCAGGAAAAATAATATCATCAACGTCCCGAAGTCCAATATCATCACTTGGATTAGCGTCACTCACATTATATTGAGAGACAACGACATTGAATTCTATTACATGAAGTTGAATAAGATTTACTTGGGCGACAACATCGATTACAATCACTAATATCACTATCCTTTAGTTTAAAATGGATAGATAGAAACCTTCAATAAGATTCTATCAAATATACTAAATAAGATGGTGAACAATAATAAGATGTTATGGTAAAAACACTCCTCCATACTTTATTTGATAGCATAAAACTACACATATTGTGACATAAGAATTTCCATAAACAGATAATAAAGAATAGGGGAAGTTTTACCCATAGAGGTCCAAATGAACTTACTCTGAATTGAAATTTTCAAAGAAAATATAGATGATGAAGAATATCAAAAGTGATTGGATTGGTTGGAAGGGCTATATGAGAAAATTTTGCACACATTGTACAATCTGGAAATTCATCAGAATAGGATTTCATGAACATTTAATAAAAAGGATTTCCTCCATTCATTCATTCATGGAGAACCAGTGTTGGCCCCAAGAACCCAATGATACCATGAATGAATCTCTTCAAACTGGATCTCATGCGGGGAGGACCTTACACCATACATATGGTTTGTCATAATAGAGCCTACTCATTCTCCACAATGGATGTGTAGTGTGTCACAACACCAACCAATGAATGATTTATGAAGAAATATTTTTCATATATGTCACCATGATATAATACATATGGTTTATGTACCATCATTCATCCTAAGTAAATGATATAAAACTACACATATTCGTTTAGACAACAAGATGTTATACTAAGCGACATCCTTCATCCCAACCACCTGACGTTAAACTGCATGGAGTCTATCCTTACCACATGATGTTAAATTGAAATGTTTCCTACAAACTATGTGGGGAATGATTTATTTAATCATATAATATTTTGGGATGCCCAAACCTTCCTTTTTTTTCCAAGAACATTATTATTTTCGTTTCTGGTCTTTTAATCTAGTGTCCTTCCTACATGACATTAAACTTCACAGACCCATAATATTTCCCAATCAGAACAGATTTCTCAATGTCTTCCATAAACAACATAAAACTACACATATCCATTTTATTCATCCTCTTTCACATTGAATCCTATCATTCCTCGTCATAATATTTCAAACTACATATCTTTCCAGAACTATGTACGGTTGATTCTCATTTTCAATGAGACACATAGGGATTTCTTGATATTTTATCTTGGTCTTCCTACCACATGATGCACAATACCCCAATCTTGAATAGTTATCTTTCCGTTACATTTTTATAAGGTTGAGAATAACTCATGTGGACTAAAAATTACAATAAAGGCTTCCCAACATGGGTAAGGTGAGGTATATCAACCTCGGTAATCTCCCATCCTCATTGCATGCCATTAAAGCACACTTTCCTGATCTATGTGTGGAATGATTATAATTTTAATGAGATAAGTGGTGAAAAGAAGACTTCCACCCTTGGGCTAGACAAAAAAATCCACACTTACACACTCCGATTCAAATTTTCCCTTGTCATAGGATGTTCAAGTGAAAGGAACATCATGAACATTGTGTAGCTTGATTCATGTCATCATAGGATATGTAGTGACACTTAGATTTCTAATAAAGGGTCCCAATAAAATGCTCAATGGAAACAATTCCATACATTAAATATTGATCAGGTATGCGTAGATTATTTACCATTTAAGAACAACATGTGTCTTGACTCTCATCCTCATAATATATGTAGTGCCACCAAAGTCTCCATTTTTTGGGCCCAGCCACAACTCTACCACTTTTCATAGTAGTACAAAATACTCTTCACTACAAGACGTTATATTACACAAATGTATAGAACTACATGTGGATTTATTCTCATCTTCTTGAGATACATAGTTAGGCCTAGGTCTTCACCTATGGCCCCAACCACAACATTCCCACGCATTAATGTTGTTTTTATCATCCTTATCATATGACATTAAACCGCATGGAAAAATTTCCAAACTACGTTGCCATAAAATATGTAGACCATCTTCCATCCTCCATTATCTATCAATGGACTCATGATAATTACCTCATTCAACAAGAGTATGTGTTTCTTCAACCATCTGTTAAGAGAACCTCAATCCATATACCACATTTCATGTTTGCATTATCTGAGGATTCCCTAAAACTTTGATGGACCATGGAAATATAACCATCTTCAAGGACCCATTTATTGACTATGAATACTTGCCTCTAGAACCTTTATATGTTCCTATGGACATCAACCAAATGCATCACTCTGAAGAAATACATTCCAATCCTCGTGAGACCTAACAACATTTTCGAAGCACTAAACACCTCAGCGTGTCTGAACTACTCCTAATATGACATTCCCATACCATTTCCCATGACCTGAGAGAACTCTAGATAAGATTTACAAAATTTTCATCCCCTACAGGGGACGATTTTGGAGTTCTTTCAATCATAGGAATCCTAACTAGGATCTTGTGTCACATCTCTCACATTAGGTCTCTGTGAGTGATGACCCTAAACTGCCTATGATTTTTCTAATTTTGTACTACCATATAGTGTAGAACATAATAGTTCAAATATTATTTTATTAAACTTCTAATGAAAGAGACAAAAGACATGTCAGGACAAAAACCTACATAGGGAGACCAGAAAAACATTCAAGTCTGCATCCACTAAACTCATCATCCTCGCATTTTAGGAAAAAAATGGGTCACAAAATAATAAAATTGAGACCCCTTATAGTCATTAATCTCACGGTCTATACCATCATTCGAAATAATAAAATTCCTTGATAATATCCATCCCAACTTGCATGAACCATATACAATTAGAAGATAAATAAAATAGATTAATGGAGGAGGCAAGAGGAGTTTTGGGTCACTAAAAGTCATATGACATTCCCTAGGAGACCTGTAAGACATAGCGATACCACGGTGATATGTCTACCTCATCTAATGAGAACCCTTTTACCTGTCAACATTACCACAATGAAGCCATCAGGTATTTCTTGGAAACCCATCAGTGCACTAAGGATTAATGATGGGATTTTTCCATTTAAATTATTACACCTCCCTATATGACCCATAATGGTCACATGACGTATCACAAAAATATTGACAAATTTTCCTTAACATTATTCATGAAATCCAACACGACTACAACCATTTTGACATAAAACAATGAAAATAAATGTGGTGGGAGGTGGATGTTACTTTGAATCCTTAAAAAACTTGTGATGTGTCAAAGGAAGTCTTTCGCATGGTCCCTCAAGACCCCTAGACAATCTGTCCTTCTCATGAAGAAATACCAAGACAAGTTACCAGACACCTAGATAATACCTTTCAATAGGAACCTTTGATCTTACAACGCCCCTTGGACATGTGAATGGGACAATATGATAATCCTTTTGTCATACCCTCATAATCAAACAATTCCCCATTAATTCACTATAATCTAATAAAGGCAATGTTGACTAAAGAGACTATTGACTAATAAAAATTAGCTGACTCATCGGAATGGTCTACGACAAGGACTTGTGAAACAGTGTGGCACTCGAGACCTTCACTGAATCCTTCTTGGATATGTTCCAGATACTTCATACAAACCGGTGAGTTTTAGGGGTGGTGATTCCTATAAATTCCCCACCCCAACATGAAAAATCAATTAGCTATTATGTGAAGGAAACACTCAAGTACAAGGGTCACAATCATCACATCAGACTTCTCAGAGAAACTGATCACACGACTGGATGAACATCTGTCAGGTAATACCCGCGAGAGAAGCCTAGTTAGTCATGATCTAGGCATAAATACCTTAACATGATCATTAAAATATCACACCATGGACTTCTATCAAGACATTTGAATAAAATAATGAACACATTATAGATCAAGAAATATCCAAATACAACTAATTCTAAATAAATCTAAGGCCCTCAGAATATAAGGGTTGGAGATGAGATTAGAAGTGGAAGACATAAGAAAACTAAATGATCATTGACCCTCATTCACTTCACATAATACATCCAAAGTCACGTGATAACACCAAGGCGTATTTCTGGATGTTGTGACACTTATTCATCATTCCATCTAGAACACACAAAATAATCCAAACATGTCATTGAAAGTCACACCCCAAATACATCACATTGATCTTTAAAAACCCTTTGGCTGTTTTATCAATGACTTTCCTAATCCTTTATATACATTTGGTGACCCATATAATAGCATTCTATCATATTAATTGAGGCTCACAGTTGTGTCTAGGAATGATACCTGTGATATCGCGACACCCTCCAGACATGTCACTCAGGTCTCATGAGGTCTACAAGATACACCACATCCTTCAAACTATGTCAAACTGACTCTTGTCACACAGTCAATATATGTCAATCTAGGTCATGTGATTCCTCCCAAGACATGCCAACTATGTCATGCATCACTATCTAGACAAAACATCTTTGTCAATAGGGCATCCCAGGAGTTTAAAATATTTCAAGTCTTCAGTGTGTGAGCCCCAATCAATTGAAATCCATTGTTTTTATGCCCCAAAGTATAGGGAACTATGATGAATCTGATTCGCTCCATAAAAAGGATATGTATGATACCTCTCCCTAGGGTATGATTCCCATACTAATCTTCTTGGAAAATTATATCATTTATGTCCCTTATTCAAAGAAATGGAATTGATTACTTATTACCCCTAGTTTCCCACAATGATCATAGGTCATGTGTGCTTAGGGAATTAAAAAATCATAACATCTAAACTATGAACAAAAAAATGGTATAGGTTAGACTCAATGTGTATTTATTAGTATAAAACTGAAGAACAATGACTCTAAATCTTTCTAAAACTAAGATATGTAAAATGCCTTCTTAAAATCCAAAGTCAAATAAAATCCCTATTGGGTGAATGTATTTTTATGAATCTGAAGTCTCAACCAGTGGGACTCAATTATTTCCATGAAATGATCATCCTAAATTATCCCTAATTGAATGAAGAAACCACCCAAACTATTATTAGTATGATTCATGTCTAACGAGGATAATTAAGACATCTATTCAACACTCGAGTCCCATGATAAATCATTTAAAGGAAGTCATAGTGGACAAGTCCATCATCATGATCAATGAATAAATCATTCTCCATCACATGTTTCTCACACTAAAAACATCTCACATTTTCTTAAGGAGTTGTATTAATCCTATAATCTGTACTATGAGTCCCTATAATGAAAGGAGACGCCCCAATAAATAATCTCTCAATTAGTTAACTATGAAAACTCGGATTTTTGGTATACTTGAGATAAGTAGGAAAACCCACATAGGGTTTTTTCTCATATATTCCATGTCTCTGTACAAGAATATATGTCCTATCTATATGACACTAAAAATACATGGGTATAATAAACTATGTGGGTTTTGATTCTTGTAATAATCAGGATACATAGTATTCCTCAAATAGATCAATCCCCTCCTTAGAATACTAACTGCCTCCTTTCATGGAACCATATTATAAATCACTTGATCTTACAGCTTAATCATATAAGCAAAAACTCAATATCAAAAAATGATAACAAACCATAGATACAAACATATGGATTCACTAAATAGATCCCTATCATTTTCATATAAAAGAGAATTATCCTACATTCATTACATTTGGATATCCAGTCCCGTATCGAGAATTGGAAGAGATTCAAAAACATATCATAGATATATAATAGTGTCCCTGGAAATAAATAATTCCTCCTAAAAATGTGTGTGGTGAGCCTAACCCCCACCCTCTTGATCAATGTGAGTCCCTAAGAGTCGATGGGGATAGAATCCCAGATGACCAATGGCCTTGGGAAAGAAGTTTTTTACCTATCTATGGAAGATATAATTATTGGTAGTTTCCATGGAAGATGACACATATGGAAAAATCGATGAATATGATAGAGCGGGGTCCAACAATACAACTCAATCAAAATATCACCAGGGAACCCATTTCAAATTCATGTTGATTCCCAACAAAACAATAACAGTAAACCCAACCTGAATGCATATAAATAAAAAACGACAAGGTTACAAATTTACAAGTTGTGTTTATTACTCCCTATGAGTGAAAAATTATAGGGCTGACGTAAATTTCTTGGGAAAAATTATTTTGAAAAAAATATGCAGAATCAAAGAAGTAAGACTAGAAAAAACTATGATTCGTGTAATTCCATCCTCACATTGAAAATTACTCACAAGAATAATGGTCATAAAATGAATACATAAAAATTGTGTTAACCTAGAGTATCTAATTTGGACTTTTAATTACGACAATATAGAACTGATAGGTTCCCCTGTTCCATATCTTCTTGGTGATTTCAAATATAACTCTCATCGATAGAATGCTAACATGAGGATATGTATTCATCATCCATATTTTTCCCTGTTAAAAAATATTCCATTTTGATCTCCACTGGACATAATGAAATATCACCAGCTAAATAGATACAATGGTAGGTGGTAAATATTATGATCTGGGAGTACCAACAAGACGATAGGATCCAAACCATGGAAGTTTCACACGCGATTCTCTATGCATGGTACCTGGAAAATCTCCATCACACATCAAATGCTTCTACTAAGATAGTATCCCTCATCACTATGAACAATTTCTTTAGGATCTTATACCCAGAGCGCAAAAACTACCACTACCCATATCTAATGAAGGTGTACTAGGAAGATGAATATGACTCCATTTGGATTCAGGTGCCACAAAGGAGAGAACCCTCCAACCTCCATCACCAACATAGTCATTCTATTACCCATCAATTACCTACTAAGGGTACCATCCAACATAATGTATCTTCTGATGCCCATGCACATGCTATAATTAAGACTCATCAAAAGATGAAGGGATTTAATATACCATAGAGGGTTCATATCCCCACTCCAACTGAAAATTCCTATAGGAATACACCGGTAGGAACCAACAAAAAGACTCATATCCCTACTAGCTTGGAACAAGTATGTTGTCATATTCCTACAACCAGTATTGGGAGACTCATATACCTTCCCCTTTGCACAATTCCGATTGGTATACTATCATGGAACATGGTGGAAAAAAGTGGTAGAATATACCTTCTTCAATTGAAGATATCATCTAATTGATAATGGGAAAAATAAAAAGTGAAGGCTTTTATCTTTGAACGCAGCCTACAAGAATTAAAAAATATTTTATAAATGGCTAATGTGCTACGCCATAATATTTGATAACTTTTGTATATAAAGGTACAAATTATTAATCTTACCCCTATTGTCAGTGAAACTCAACACTCTTATCAATATAGCATGAACACATTATTTATTCAACCAGGAGGATTATCAACATATTCATTTAAATGGAAAGGAATCAGACCAGGATCATAATCCCTCTCCAACAAAGGATAACCACACTAGAGTGAAAAACATCTCGAGATAGGGTCACATGAATGTCTAAAAGGTCTAGTGGCATAATCCAAAGGCCCAGTATTGGGCTCATACCCCCGTCCTAGCTGGGGATAACCAAGCGAGTGGGGTATAAGCCTTAGGACATGCTCATATTCCTATAAAAAAGTGTAGTGGTATTTAGCATATATCATTGTTCAGTCCAAGGCTATCGTAGTGATAATGAAATAATCCTTGCGCAAGCTCATATTCGTATCAGGGAATCTTCTTACCATACTTCAGCAGATCACATAAGCAAAGTGAAGATTGTGACTTCAAGTAATGAACGACTGTTCCCGCATCATTACAAGGTATTATAGGAGGAGGATCATATTCTTTCTCCCATTACTATATTCTATTGTCATATTCAAAAAATGAATGAATATTGATACCAAGATTATATTTTTGTTCTATCTAGGGCTCACCAAGTGATAGCAGCACATGCCTTATGGAATGTTCATACATTTCCATGAAAGACCATTGGCCTATCACAATGTTTCAACATCGGGAAAATACTCCAGTGCTAGATGAGGCTCACCAGGTAAAAATGGAACATTCCATAGAACATTAACATATCCCTTACATAATGAGACAAATTATTGGAATATTCCAATAGATTCTTAGTAGTGGGGTCGTAATCCCGTAGCACCATGTGATTATATACAGGTTTCGGAAACCACCACTCTATAGGATCATATCCCTACACAATCAAAAATTTATTGTGATATTATTTCTACTACAATGGATAAAATGGAACTTATTCCTAATATTTTAAAATACAGTGTCCATTGGGTTGTTCGAGTCACATTCTTAACACCATGAGTCTCCATCGACAATTCAATCGGAGAAAAAGAAGAAGTCATTTATTAAAACGATACTACTCCTTGTTCTAGTGTAGAAATGAATCATAGGTACTCTACTATTGAAATACACTGTGTCCAACATCCCCATGGTGATATCTCCCATGGGAATGTAAATTCACCATTTTTTCAGAAACCTCCATATAAATATTTGATCCAAACTCTAACATATTTGTATAGAGAGGTGGTCCAAAAACATGTGTCAACCATATATATTCCCCCATAAACATCAAGAAACACTCCAACCCCATCAACATGTGACCATTAGATCCATATTCTATGTTATGAATGGATGGATTCATGTATTATTGATGATTAGGATGCCAAAATTGACATATAGAAATTTTTTTCCATAAATAACCTCCCCACTATGTTTTCACAACTTACTAATCCAAGATATGATATCATAGAGAAGATAGAAAAGGATTACATTCCCTACCTATAAAAAAATATGGGATACTCTACAAAAAATGAATGATCGATATCTCCCTTATCAAGGATATGAGTGTAACCTTCATAAAATCATGATACATTATTGTTATCTTGACCTAGCTATTATCTATATGGTCTGAAATCCATAACCGAAAATGAATAATGAAAATATGAAATACACTTTCCGACATTGATTAGTGATGCTTTGATTGATAATCTTCAAAGCCACCCTGTGAATCCATATTCGAGGATGGGGAAATTATAGTGTATTACACTTTTTCACTCCCCTAGAACATGAAAACCCCTCAAAAATGACATCTTGTAATGTAATATTCTTTTTTGAAATTAGGGGACCATTTAATTCTCAGGATAGTTGGTCACTGAAAGAGAATGTACTCAATTCTACAATTTCTAGACACCATGGACAGGGAGAGATGATAGTCAAAAGTACTTCAAACTGGGGACCTCAAGATAATATGAGTACATTACAAACATGGAAAAGGAATTTTTGATCATCCATACTACATCTCATAAGGAATAATTATCACCATGGGATTCCATCACACCCAGCTCCCAGACAAGTAAAAATGTGCCATGTCAGCCATACTATAGTAGAAGAGGACATAATAGCCTTTCAGGAATGGAAATATCACCCTAGTCCAATATAATATCTACCACTGCCTCCACCCCTTAAGTCGTCAATATATGAGAGGATTTAGGATTTACCCTTGACAACCATAGGTGAAACCCATCCTATTGGGATGTGGGAATTTATATCTCAATCATCATCATAATTTTCATTGTCCTTGTAGAGGACCCTGGAGCGATTTGTGATGATTCTAGATCACCGCACCCCATTGGGATAATGGAATTTATATATTCATGTTTATCACAAGAATCATCAAGTCCCTGATAGGAACAATGGATCCTACAAAAAAAGACCAATAAGTTCCAACTGCAGACCCAAATGACCCTCATCCTAATGGGTTGGTGGAATTTTCATCTTCATTATCACTATAGACTGACTTAGTCTTCTCCATGATGGGAGGAATAAGTCAATAGTCATTATTCCACCAACACCTCTCATCACAATAAAATCTCATGTTGGTTAGGGATCACTCTATAATCATTGCGCGAAACTCCCATAGATTCATTATTCTTAATCTGATATTTGAGGAGCGTACAGAAAAGAAAATCATTCCCCACTGAGGTCGCAAGAAAAAATCGTCGAATGAGGCCAAGAGGTTGAATCAAAACCATGATGGAAGCTGTATATAATCAATATGACGGTTAGAAATAAATGGAACAACCAAAATTATAGGATATTCTGATGTGAATACCATCACTGTCAACATGGAATACATTGATCAAGGAAAAATGTAGAGGGTTACAACATGGAACATTTACTCTAAGAGGAGGGTGATTAGGATGCACCAAATGAGGTTGTGTGCACATGGAACCAAAGAAGGCTTAAAAATTTAGAACCAAAATTCAATGAGTTTCCAACTATTCGGTGGTATAATAGAAATTAAAAGGTAATGTGCAAGACTACATCTCATTTTCTATATATTGAGGAGTTCTTGTCATAATATGAGAGTAAAGAAACCCCTATGACAACTCAACAAGGATATACATTGGGGAAACATTACCACTAGGTATCATCATCAGGAAGAGATGAATATTCCACCTCATATATATACTCTTTCAGAAAGAGTGGTATTTGAGTTCAATGCTGTCTTTGGATCTAGATAACTAACCTATATAAATCAGGAATCTAGAAATGATCTGGACTTCCCTCTGTTGTTTCGATTTCCTATCCCTCTCCAGGTTAATTAATTATTCATATGAATAATTGAGGATCAGTGGGAGATGAATGTGTGACCACCTCATCAGCCCCCACCATATCTATCAAGAATAGATACATCACATAAAGTAGTTCCCCTAGGTTTACATACCACCATTAAATCAATGAATACTCGTATATAATTCATGGAAGGCCGGTGCACACATGTGCATCCTGAATGGATCTATATTGTGAATGTATGGATGATACTCCACTTCCACACAACTTTGAAAACCCCAAATTTTCTACCTTTAATAGTGATGGTGACTTTGAACAATATCTCACACAATTCGTATCTTGATGTGGGCCAATGATGGTACATTGAGATCAAAAATATGTAACAAAACTAAGGTTTTTTGAAAAGACTCTAATAGGGTCATCCATTGTTTGGTATAGTAGTTTTCCAATGGGATCTGTTGGAGGATAGGAAGACCTTCATCATCAGTTCTTTATCAGTTCATTTCATTACTGAGGGAAGTTACTATCATCGAACTGATTAACTGCATGTAGTGCAATAATGAGAGGGTTTATGAATTCAAAAAATGTGACCAGGTACAACCTATTCACTCATCATCACAATATTACCAGAGAAACTACTGGAACTCTGTGCAGAAAATATCATGGATGAGTTGTTGACACACCTATTCCCCAAGAAATATCCCAATGCCTTTTGAGAGTTTTTTGAAACTATACAATGTCTAGAATATGATATTCAACAAACCAAATCCATGTATCAACTCATGGATGAAACATAGAGAAAAAAATCCCAGAATAGTATAAGATGCATCTATCTCTCTTAATACTACAATGGTGCCCATTCAATCACCATGGCAAGCCCTGAACTACACAATTCCTCATGTTGAGGTACAGCCTCCACAAAATCTATCTTCTCCTGAAGTACAGAGAAATAAGGGTCACGCAGTATTTTAGGAATGCATGAATAAAGTATAATCCTTCTGAAATGAACAAGTCCCGGGTTATTTATCGGCATCCATGGATAATAACATACATACTCTTCCAAATCCTAGTAGGCTTGAAAAATTTAACCTCTCAGACCATCCTGACTACTACCCTTTCCATAGAAGGTTGGGTCATAATATCTAGAATTGCTTCATCTTCAAAGACATCCTCTAGGGAATCATTGACTCTTGATATATGATGATAAAAAATTCTCTAGATCAGGTGTCTTTACAACCCTTATCCCAATCAAGAGAATAGGATGGATGGGAGATGGTTCGGGCCATGAGTGCATAATATATTGAAAACAAGATGATTCGAAAAATAGTTGATCGAGGACATACCACACTGAATGAATTGTTTCCCAAATTCATGATAGCTCCACCAACTAAAAGGGATATGTTAGATGTTCCTACGATGGGTGTGTGTGACCACTATATGTAAGAAGAGATAGAGGGGGAAGAAAAATATTATACCAAAAATCAATCCCTAACTCATGCAAATTTTGTCCCTACGACATCTATAAGATAGGAACCACCACACAGAATGAAATCATCATCGGATGAAGAACCAATATTCTAGTATGTCAATGTAATACACATATAAATCCAATTTTTTTAATGAAGATTATTTCACCAAATATGGTTTTCCTACATACAACTAGGGAACATGAGTCCACATGTGCTGGATCCGAGGACACATGGGACAACACAGATGTGGTCAGACTCAATATTCTAGTCATATCCTTATTGAAGAAATATATATAACCAAAATCCATGGAAAAGAACTTAGGATGACTCAAAAATGAAAGGAGGTCCCTCAGATCCCTAAAGAATTTTCTTGCAGATGATTGTCTTTCATAATCTCTTAGTGGGGGTTCAACATGATCAACCAAGGCAATCAGGAAGGCTAGCGTTACCTGAACCGCCAACATCAGATATTCCCTCAACCTCCATGAAGGCTCTAGGTTCATGTACATTGTATTCTATAGAACTTAAATGGAATAACATGGATCATCCCCATATTACGATTCTCCCTCCTCTAGAACAAAAGATATATTTTTTGAAATAGCTACCGGTAGTCCCAACCATGTTCTAGTTACTCTATGCTCTCTAACATTCAATATAACTCAGATAGGCACTTGTTGAATACGTCCCAATCCCATAAGAGTATGAGATGGAAGTTAATGTAGCTGAGTTCTTTCAATTATATATTATACCCATAGGATGTCGGGTTGCCATCTTATTCACTGATCAATATCAAGAAGAGGTCATCCGAGGGAACATTGGACCTTTATACATTTTTGGCAGACCCAATAATGTCAATGTCCAAAGGGTGCTAATTGATAATTGATCTAGGATCAATCTTATCCCAGTTCGAAACCTCTTACAATTGAGGTATATTGAAGTGGAGTTATAAACTACGAATTTGAACATTTCATGATATGACAAGAGTGATAAAAGACCTCCTAAAATGATCAAACTGAAGGCCCAATTTGGGTAAATCAAATTTTGGCAGAGTTAATGGTTATCTAGTAAGACACCATATTCAATTTCAATTTTGGAAGGCCCCGTCTCCACAAAAACATGGTTGTACCATCATAATTTCTTCAATTCCTAAAGTACCCCATCAATGGAATTTTATACATTCTAAATTATAAAAGTGCCCCTATGTGATTTGCAGATCCACATATAATGAAGCTTATTTCTACAAGAAGGGAAGTATGCAACCAATGGTGGATGATGATATAAAGATTTCATCTCTGAATGTCTTAGGGGCCACCCATGTGAATCCCTAGTGAATGATTGATGATTATTATGGTCTGCCCATAAGGTTGGTTGAAGTAGTCACTATTATAAAAAAGGACCAATACTAACATGTCCTCAACGAAAATGAACAGATTCATTATATCTCTAAAATGGCATAGATAACAAGGGATTACTATGTCTCTTATAGTATCCTACCTCACCATAATATTGGTGGGGAGGCCCCGAGATTGCACTATATAACTGAATATGCCCCAAATGAATCATAAATGGATGGTGTTGATCTTATTAATTACCCCACCAACATTTGAGGAAGGTTTATCCAACATCATAGATTACCTTAGGAAAATAAAAATGGGAACAATAGTTTAACTATGGTCAACTCTAACTAGGGTCTTTATTCCACTTGAATATAAATATAAGTATGTCAAATTTCTAAAGAAGCACTAATATGTGTTCTCCTTGATTTATAGAGAAATTCTCAAACTGAATCAAGATTTTTCTATGAACCATCTCAGAATACCTGATGAGCATCGAGGCTTTATGCTAGAAGCCATAAGAATGAACCCCTCTCATACCACATATGTTGAGTACAAAGTTGATAAGTTTATCAATGAATTTTTTTTAAGATATGTGCAATACAAAATATTCCTTTCTAACATCTGCCCATCCATGAATGAGAATAAGAATATAAGGGTCTATATTGACATTACATACCTAAATCCAAATTTCATGAATGATGACATCTCATTGCCAACCACAAAACTCATGATCTATTAAAATTCTAGTTTCCATGCCATTTTCATCATAGATGGGTACTCGTGGTACAATAAGATCATGATTTCCCGCTAGGATGAAGAAGACAACACCTTCAGAGTTCTTTTGGGGATCTTCTACTACAAAGTCAGTTCTTTTTTTAGAGAATATTGGTTCCCCATATTATAGTACCATGAATCACATCTTTAGGATATTTTTCGGGACTATAGATTATTGTTATGTTTATGTCAGTGTAATTAATTATATACAATTTTTTTATCACTTCATTGACCTCTAGAAAATCATTGACAAGTTGTAATATCATAGTCTAATGATGAGTCCACTGTAGAGCTATTTTATAGTAACATTAGGAAATTTCCATTGATTTTTAGTATTCCACCACAACGTTGAGGGGGACTCATAGAAGATGAATTCTATTTTTTTGATTCCTCCCCCTAAAAATATCAATTAACTGATGGGAATCCAAAGGAACATCGCCAAAATTCACTGATTCATATCCAACATGTCTAGAAATGATCTCCCCTTTACCAGGATAATGGAGAATAGAATTTTAAACCAATCAGATGATGAATTCCAAAAGTTCTTATAAAGCCTCAATCAATACATGTTTCACCCTTAGTTTTAATTCCTATGGTGGAAGGAATTCCACTCATCATATATGTGGAAACTATTGAAATCACATAGGGTTCCCTCCTCGCATATAATATTAATACATGAATAGAAAATGGTTTCTATTACCTCAGAAGGTCTATGATTTGTATTGAGAACCAATTATCTGGTATCGAGAGGAAGTACCTTACACTCATCTGCATAGGGTAAAATATGAGGAATTACATGTAGCACCATAAAGTTTGTGTGGTCTCTCATACTGAATCGGTCAAGTACATCCCCAACTACCAAATGTTGAGTGGGTTCTTAGCCTAGTTGGAATTCTTTCTTAAACATGTGATATTCAGTTCATATAACATAAGTCAGTGAGAGGGAAGTCCATAGATAATTTCTATGTAGCACATCCTACCCTAAAAAAACTTAAATACATTGAGAACCCCAATGAAGAGTTACTCTATTCCCATAAAACCCCCCGAACATGGGATATATACTTTGATGATGCCTATTAGAGTCCTATCAGTATAAGAATGGAAAACATGAAGCTCAATCATGTCTGTCTAAGGATCGTATCCATCTCTCTAGAAATTGAAATTGTTCCCTACTCATTCTCAGTATCTAAAGGTTGAACAAATAATGAGTCCAAGTATCAAGTCCTCATCGCTGGATTGGAAGTATACCTACAGCTGCAGATAGCCTAATTAAATATCAAAGGGGACTTGGATCTAGTAATAAAATAGATAAATGGAAAATTTTCCATTAAATGTTAACAAATGTCCCCTCTCCCTATTTATGTTGGGATACTAATATAATAATTCCAATATTATCCCACATTTCATTGTATTCCTCAATCATAGAACGATCATGTCAATGCACTAGCTAATGCAGTTTTCTTCCTCATTGACCCTCACCAAAAAGAAGAAACATTATGTATCACACATCGATTAATGGTCTCATCAATCATTGTATGTGAAGTTGTAGAGGTCAATCAAGTCATCACCACCCTAGAGGTTGATGAACCAATGGCCACCTCTAGATGGATGGAGGATATAATCAATTATTTAAAATATTTGACTATCCTGATAGATCATACAGGAAGAGAACATATTTGATTTTAGGTAGTAAGCTTCACTCTATTGGATGGTCGAAATGAGACCAAAAGTGCTCTAAAAATGTGTATTTCAAGTAATTTTCCTAAAATTCAATGCAGAAGGATATGTTCTCACCATCATAGAAGATTTCCACATGGGTTCCTACGACACCCATAAATTTGGAACTAAGCTCTCCCAATAAATCCAGAGGTTGGGATAAAACTAGAAATTCATGATATATGACTACATGGAATTCAGAAAGAAATTTTATGCTTGGAAGATTCATGAAAACTTCATCAATTATCCCCTAGAATTTCAACATATGGAGAAATATTCCAGGACATTTTTTGATTTAGGGATGGCTGTTTTGGGTCCATATCGCACAACCACCTCTATATAGTTCAAGTAAAAGTTTACGACAACTGAATTCATTTAAAAATAGGGTAAGGAAATACCCATCAACAGTTCTAGGAAAAAGAATATCATCAACGTCATGAAGTCCCATATCATCACTTGGATCAGTGTCACACACATTATATTGAGAGACAATGACACTAAATTCTATTAAATGGAGTTGAATAAGCTTTACTAGGACTACAACATCAATTCCAATCACTAATGTCACTATCCATTAGTGTAAAATGGATAGATAGAAACCTTCAATAAGATTCTATCCAATATACTCAATAAGATGGTGAACAAGAATAAGAAGTTCTGGTAAAAACACCTCCATGCTTTATTTGATAGAATAAAACTACACATATTGTGACATAAGAAATTCCATAAATAGATATATAAAGAATTGAGGAAGTTTTACCCATAGAGGTCCAAATGAACGTACTCTAAATTGAAATTTTCAAAAAATCTTAGATGATGAAAAATCTCAAAAGTGATTGTATGGGTTGGTATGGCTATATGAGAAAATGTTGCACACAATGTACAATCTAGAAATTCATCAAAATAGGATTTCATGAACCTTAAATAAAAAGGATTTCCTCTATTCATTCATTCATGGAGAACCAGTGTTGGCTCCTAGAACCCAATGATACCATGAATAAATCCCTTCAAATTAGAGCCCATTCAGGGAGGACCTTACATCATACATATGGTTTGTCATAATGAATCCTACTCATTCTCCACAATGGATGGGGAGTGTGTCACACCACCTACCAATGAAAGATTTATGACGAAATATTTTTCATATATGTCACCATGATAGAATACATATGGGTTATGTACCATCATTCATCCTATATAAATGATATTAAACTACACATGTTCGTTCTGACAACAAGATGATAAAATACGTGACATCGGTCATCCCAACCACCTGACGTTAAACTGCATGGAGTCTATCCTTGCCGCAAGATGCTAAATTGAAATGATTCATATGAAATCTTCGGGGAATGATTAATTTCATCATATTGTATTTAGGGATACCCAAACCATTCTTTTTTTTTTCAAGCACATGATTATTTTCGTTTATGGTCTTTTAATCCAGTGTGCATCCAGCATAACATTAAACTTCACAGACCCATAATTTTTCCCTTCAGAACGGATTTCCCAATGTCTTCCATAAACAACATAAAAATACAAATATCCATGATATTCGTCCACTTTCCCATTGAATCCTATCATTCCTCATCACAATATGTCAAACTACATATCTTTCTAGAACTATGTATGGTTGATTCTCATTTTCAATGAGATACATAGGGATTTCTTGATCTTTTATCTTGGTCTTCCCACCACATGATGCACAATACCCCAATCATGAATAGGTATCTTATTGTTACACTGTTATAAAGTTGATAATAACTCATGTGGACTTAAGAATTACAATAAAGGCTTCCCTACATTGGTAAGGTGAGGCATATCAACCTCGGTAAGCTCCCGTCCTCATCGCATGCCATTAAAGCACACATAATTTCCTGATCTATTTGTGGCGTGATTATAATTTTAATTAGATAAGTGGTGAAGAGAAGACTTCCACCCTTGGGCTCGACAAAAAAATCCCCACATACTCAATCTGATTTGCCTTATCCCTTGTCATAGGATGTTAAAGTTAAAGGAACATCATGAACATTGTGTAGCTTGATTCATGTCATCATATGATATGTAGTGACACTTAGATCGCCAATCAAGGGTCCCAATAAAATTATCCATATAAACAATTACAAACACTAAATATTGATTAGGTATGCATAGATTATTTACCATTCAAGAACTACATGTGTCTTGATTCTCATCCTCATAAGATATGTAGTGCCACCAAAGTCTCCATTTTTTGGGCCCAGCCACAACTCTACCACTTTTCACATTAGTCCAAATCACTCCTCACTGCAAGAAGTTATACTACAAAAACATATAGAACTACATGTGGATTTATTATCATCTTCTTGAGATACATAGTTAGGCCTAGGTCTTCACCTATGGGCCCAACCGTAACATTCTGACGCATTAATGTTGTTTTTATCATCCATATCGTATGACATTAAACTGCATGGAAAAATTTCCAAACTGCATTCCAATTAAATATGTAGACCATCTCCTAGCCTCCATTATATATCAATGGAAACATGATAATTACCACATTCAACAAGAGTATGTGTTTCTTCTACCATCCGTTATGAGAACCTCAATCCATATACCACATTCCATGTTTGCATTATCTGAGGATTCCCTAAAACATTGATGGACCATGGAAATATAACCATCTTAAGGGACCCATTTATTGACTATGAACACATTCCTCTAGATCCTTCATATGTGCCAATGGACATAAACCAAATGCATCACTCTGAAAAAATACATTCCAATCCTCGTGAGCCCTGACAACATTTTGGAAGCACTAAACACCCTAGCGTGTTTGAACTACTCCTAATTTGACATTCTCATACCATTACCCATGACCTAAGAGACCTCTAGATAAGAATAAAAAAATTTCCATCCTCCACAAGGGATGATTTTGGAGTTCTTTTAAACATAGTAATTTTAACTAGGCTATTGTGTCACATCTCCCACGTTAGGTCCCCATGAGTAATGACCCTAAACTGCCTATGATTTGTACAATTATGTACTACCATCTAATGTAGAACATAATGGATCAAATCTTATGTTCTTAAACTTCGAATGAAAGAGACAAAAGACATTTCAGGACAAAAACCTACATAGGGAGACCTGAGAAAAATTCAAGTCTGCATCCACTAAACTCTTCATCCTCACATTTTAGGAAAAAAATGGGTCGCAAACATAACAAAAATAATTCGCAGAAAATCTTCCCGATAGCCCTAGTAAATTAAAAGCTATGACCACTGATCCCACTAGTCCATGGGAAAATTTGAAAAATATTTGTCACATATCCTCACCATGAGAAAATATTTGATGGCTGGTGACACAACATTTTGGGTACTCAAACCCTTAGTGGATTTTATATTCTATAATGATCAAACATCATGATATGAGGTATCTCAAATAACCATAAAATTTCATGGACCTTGGAAAGGATATTTGGATTCAGGGAACCTTCAATTTACTATTCATACATGCCTATGGATCCTTCATATTTTCCTATATCCATAAAAAAAATTCACACTCTAAAAAATTAATTTCCAATTCTCATGAGAACATAAATCATCATAGTGGATCCCAACACCCCAATTTGTCTAACCCACTCTGTGTATGACTATCCCATATAATTATATTCAAATGTGTGTTATAGATCATTATTTACAATTCCCACACCTACCTGTCTAAGAGGATTTCATATCTTCGACATTACATCAACATGTTTTATACTCTTTCTCAAGGAATAACTACATCATTTCATCCCAAAATCATCAATATCCCAAACATCATGATTTCAAACCGCATATCATAGGGATCGAGCTTCCCATTAATAGATAAAATTTTCTTGGGATCCAAAAACCTTTATAGATATATTTTTATACATACCCATATACATCATGTAGATGTTTTATTCTTCACAAATTTTGCATATACCTCAGAATGAAGTGAATATCATCCATAATATAGAATTGTACTGATGCATAATTTCCTTTACCAGAAAACTGAAGGCATCTTATCCTTTCTAGATTGTCAATAAAAATACGCATCATGTCTGTATCATCTCATACTCTTTTCCTCCAACATACTGGTTATTATATTCACCATCCATACTCCAAATATCCAGGAAGCCCTATAATCACTATTATTACAACCCTATCCATATTACTTCATTAAATATCCCAGATCCCTTGGAAAAGATACCTTGCTACAATGACCATTTTCTTAGATATTAATACATGACTTTGGATCATGTATATTAACCTATGGTCATCAACCAAATGTGTCTCTCTTAAAAAAATGATTTTAGATCCTCGTGAACCTATAAAAACACCATGGAATAACCAAACAACTCAATGTGCTTTAGTTTATTCCCGGTATATCTGCACCATATCCCATGATCATATGATGTCCGAGATAAAAGAATCAAAACTAAAGAATTATGAAGTCTGAGATAAAATACCATAGACTAAATGAAAGAATAGGTTTGAGATAAAATACCTTAAAATAATGTACTATGATGTTTGAGATACAATCCAATAAAAGAAAGAAATACACGGTCTATGCTAAAATACCCTAAAACAAATAAATATTAGGTCCAAGAAAAAAGAAACTAAACTAAATCATGACATCAATTTAGATTGAAAAATGATAAAAATATCCTTCATACTTCCTTGAATATCAAACTATCTTTACCCAACCTATTGTCTTCAGAAAAGGATAATGAATTTACCCTCTTGGAATACGCAGGTGATCCCTCGGTAGATCAAGTGATCTCAGGATTGATGAAACATATTACCAATATAGAATATCATGTGAGTTGGAATTCATGTGCTTCTTTAAAATGTAATCTATTATAATTTCAATATTAAATTATAGGAATTATAGTTAATTAAATATAAATCAAGGAAAGAGTATCATTGGTTATTCCATATATACCTAATAAAAAAAGAAATGGGATGATATCACGTAACATCTAGAAAACATATTCAGTGATACCATATAAATTAAGGGACCTCCACAGGATCGAGCCTCTACTATTAATGTACAATCCAAAAAATGATTTAAAAGTTTGTCCTCCATCAATTTATATACTCAGATGATTCATTAAGATCTACAAGTCTTCACTCTAATAAGGGAACATATTGGAATAGTAGATTGGAGGGTTCAGTCTCTGCTTATAATGTAGGTTGTAGCTATTACGCTTCAGAAACAACATCATCTATGGATTTATAATCCATCTCTAAGAGTATATATTTCTTTTGAATTTTTTCCCAGTATCTGGATTTCATAATGAAAATGTGATAGTTCCATCTTAAGATGGTGAATTTCATATTGTGGGCGATTAATTTCAAACACGAGATGATCACTCTCAGCATTCCTTGATTTAATTGCATCCGGCTAAGCATCAACATAATTTTTTCTTTTGGTATTTCTATTTATATCTCCACCCCATTTACTATTCAGTAATGTCATAGCGTCAGTAGATTCTACACACAACTCTAGTATCCTCTTCAGTTCTCCCATAGTGATTACCATTTTTAGCTGAGATTAAACGAAAGAATCGGAAAACCCTTCATAGTAAATGGAAGTAACCATGAATTGAATATTTTATTATCGGTCTCTTAGCACATCCAATGAGGATTCTAAAACTAAAATCCATATCACACTACACATATATCACCACATTTATTTATATATTTTTGCAGACTCAAGACCATGTTCTATATTTATCTTGAGGATGAGAACATAATATGGAACACGATCACTCATAGATAGGGTTATTCAAAAGTAAATTGACGATGAGGGGAGAGAACTAGCCTAGACATTGGTAAACCTTGTTGTAGGAAATCATGTAGGGGATGACACCAAAGCCTCTGAACATCATCATAAGGGAACTATATTAAATTTTCCAAGAATGTGTCAGTTATAAGATGAATTACCAGTATTTCCTAAATATTAGTAGATGTGAATAAGTTTATGAATATTAATTTTTTGTCTATGTCTCTATCATCATCCACTTCCTCAACCATATCCTTAAAAGAATATTAAACTCATTCTTGGGATAAATGATTTCACAATACCTCCACTACTTTTTCCATAGAAAAACTTTTTTCTCAACCCTTAAGGACTCTAAGAAAAGAAGATAATTCTGGAGGGTGTGACACAAGAATAAAAAGATTCTTCCAATGATGAAACATTTACCTTCTTCAAGACATACATTAATAAAGGCCATTACAGTAGAAGAATAACTACCTATATCAAAAACCTCCAAAAAGGATTCCATCTATGTTGAGTCGTATGGAAAATTCACTCAAAAATCTATAGTAGGTAATGAAAATGATTTACGAATCCACTAAACAATATATTCTCCTTGATGAGTTGGGTTTAGTAATGATGGTTCTGCTGGTGTCCCTAAATTCCCATCCACATCCTTAGAAATAGACAAATTTTCTTCTAAACGAGCCTAGTGGGGACCTTATTGATCCCATAAAATCCTGAATGTGTATCCAGATAAATAAAATATAAAGAAGGGGATTGAATATCCTACTTTCCTGGGGGTTCATGAGGGAAAGGATCTGAAAATTCAAATTTCTTCCTTTTAATTTTCTTCTTACATTATAAAGAAGTTCATCTAGGAGGTGTTGAAGTTGGAGTCATTACCTCAGAAGTGAAAATCAATGCCCCCATCTAAGCCTATCAACCTAGGGACCCTCCTTCATTAGTTCCCTAATCACCACTTAATTACTCTCAAAAAAATGTATAGTGGGAAGTATATTTAAGACGTGGCATGGCCGAATGATCTTTAACATCCTCTTATAACGTCCTTACATATAAAAAATAATTATATAGTTGTAAGGACAATATGACATCCTAATATCCACAATAGTATTTTACTCACCACTTCCCCATTAATTGGGTAACCCAATTAATCCATTGAAATATAATGAATTTATCTAAGGCCCTTTAGGTTGTCTCATGATGAATACAATCAGACACCCTGGGGACTCTTATAAACTATGTAAATATTTTGGAGGAAGTCCCTCTCTTCCTCAAGATGTTATTCAATTTTAATGTTGTAAGGCATATTGATATATGAAAAACCATCCAAAAAAACCTCTGATAAATCCAGTATACCATAGAGAATGGATTTGGGATGGTTTTACTCTAAATTTTCCATTATTGAGACATGACAGGAAACATCAAGTCGTGCACATCCTTTATGGGAATGTTAGTAAGGTGTCTTTTCCAGAAACGGTAAATGTTTTATTTCCATGCGAAGTGCAGCCATGGCATCTTACCTCTTAGAGGTCAACTTTATTCCATCCCTGTGATTGTATTCAATAGTCGGGGGGGGGGGGTCAGTAGGAATCACTTATAAAATTAGAAAATTTTCTATTGGGATATTGAAAAATTAAATCATCTTCATAACCTTGGGATACACCGATTTATACATCACGAGGAGGAAGGAATATTTATACACTAGTTTCTTCTCTATAAAAAAATAGCCAAAATTGGATAGCCACCATCTTGTGTTTCTGAGCTCTTACATAGATAGAGAAACACACCTTGATTGGATGCAAAAAAATTTGTGGCAAACCCGGTAAGGTGTGTACCACTCACAAATGACATCCCCTTCAATATGGATAGACCACCCCCCCCCACATGAAGTGACATCATGTATGAACGTTATTCAAGGATATAATTTCCATTATTAACAAAACTGCATGTTGAAACAGGTCCATACACACTGAAATAGAAATGTTCATGACATTTCACATAATTTCTGACATCTTGATCCTTCAATAAGATGGGTGTTACTCTGTTAATGCATTGCAAATATTGTGAAAATACCATATTACATATATCCAAAATTTCTAGGTAGTAATAACCTCCCATATAATCGCCCATCCAACCCCCTAATACTTGGAAGGGGCCCAAGATCCTGTCAGAGGCTTTTTCCTTACAAACATGGTATGAGTTTGGGTAGTGAATTGTCTGCACAAAGATCACTATCCCAACATTATCCTCCCCAACCATATTAGTTTCTATTGAGAAATTGGGGACCCTGAATCCCATATTCTCCTTCATCGGATGTAAGTACCCACTTACGTATATGGATAAAAATCTATCAAGTTGTACTAACCGATCAATGACATGGACAACATGCCATCCTAGATCATTAAACATCATACTGTATTCCAATAATCACCCGAGGCACTACACGAATCCTTGATAAGCCAGGAGTTTGGGTTCTTGCCCTCTAGCACATGGAAGGATGTCTTAATGAAGAACTCTGGCCATTTTTTTGAAAGGGATATCTACTCCAGGAATCAACATTTTAGGATGGGTGTTCCCCATAGTCTTAATAAACTATCGGTTTAAAGAAAGAGTCCATGTCACTTCATTCGAACTGGATTGAGGTGGAAATAATTAATTTTACATACCCCCAATGATAGGTACACCTTTGTTCTATTATATTTCACGAAGAATAATTCCAACCTCACCATGTGTAAGATAGAAATTGTTTGTATCGAGGTTCCAATTACTAAGCTGCTCCACCATCAAATTTCAATTAAAATAGGACCCTATATGTGATATCTATATAGCCTCTTACATTCTGATCTTCGTCATCTCCCTGGTGAATTATGAAATAAACTATTGAACCTAGAAAGTACATCCCATGACTAGTCTATAGATTACACTAGGTAGGAATTACCATTAATGATTTCAACCAAATGATTGATCATAGGTTGAATGTTGTAGTATTTAATGGTATAAATGGCAATACTTATCAAATTTTAGATTAGTTCTATCAATGTATACCATCATAAATTTCAATAGAGGACCATACTCATGATCCCCATTAAAGATAGAGTGACCCCCTGGAGAAATGTTTTCTCAAAGAGTGTTCGGGGACCTTCGTATCATGTAAGGGGTATGAATGATGACTTTGAAAATGAAATGGGAGCATCATTAGTGATAACAAACTCTTAAATAGAAGATAAGTACGAATGGAGATAGTTTGAGATTTTTGATCCCATCAACTTCAATAGAGGTTGTTGATATGACCTGATTGAATGATGGAAAGAAGGATCCACACTAGCCACCATAGAATCACAATGGGAAATTGATTCTCCCCCCCCCCTTGGATGAATTGTATTTTAAATGATGAAGACTGGAAACCATCTTAATAAAATTATGTCATCACATGTTATATAAATAAAACATAAAATCTTGTCGAAAATGGAGGTATGAATATTTTGGTGGCACGTGATTCAGTAAGGGATTTCTATACTACATAAAGGGTTCATGGATTGCGTGATCCCCAAAAGATTCATGGGTCATAAAACCCCCATAGGGAATCATATGAAACACATGATCCCCCTAGAGGCTCATGATCATGTGACACGAACATGGTAACATGAGTAAAAAAACCTTCAACAATCATTCCAGTGGATCTAGAGAGAATCTTGAGGAATACATAGCCATCATAGCCAAAGAATAATAAATTAATGAATGATATATTGATACTAGTAGAAAAATCACATGAGAAAGAAATAGTATTTCCGGAGAGCTCTAACAAAATGGACTTGAGGTAAAGGCTTACAGACATGGCTCACAATCAGGGTTCACAGAAGGGTCTTGTGATGGAGGAAAAAGCGGGAGCACACTTAAATGGTGGTGGATAATGGATTTATTTTCTCTAAAACCTTTATGAATAGGCCATTTTAAAAAATACCAAATGACACATGGTAGAATAGATTTCACCTGAAGAACATATTGGTGACACCGCCAAAGACTCTGGC
Organism: Viscum album; assembly: GCA_963277665.1. NCBI lineage: Eukaryota > Viridiplantae > Streptophyta > Magnoliopsida > Santalales > Viscaceae > Viscum > Viscum album. The sequence goes on along the minus strand of OY728153.1, from coordinate 561,868,774 downwards.
TGAAATTAGTTTTCCTCATAATCGAATCCTCATCCCTTCAGATGTCGCTACTGTGGGGGGGGGACATTTCTAGAAGAATTCCAAATAAGAATAAGAAAAAATTAAAATGAATTAATACCATAATATGGGTATTATTTTTCCCTAAAAATAAGATGAACAAGATGATGGCAGAGACATGAGGATCACATGAACCTCTAAGGGGATCATGATCACATAACCATTTCATGGTCACACAATGTCTACAACAAATGGTGCATAACCTATGAAAAGTTCCACATATCCCATTTATATTAGCCTTATTCTCTTTAGAATTATCCCCAATAAACCTATACTCACTAAGTGATAACCAAAAGAGCACCCCATAATGCAACGTTTTTCATTGGAATGTTCCTGAAAAACAATATAAAATCATTCAAAAATAAGGAGGGATAACTTTTAAAGATAGAGACCCCTAGTGGTCCTGAATATCAGGTTTTATATCATCATTTGAATGAATAAAATTCCTTAATGATATCAAAGACAACTCAAATAAAATTTTAACCTTTGAAATAATGAAAAATATAAATAATGGGAGGAGGTGTGAGGTTATTATGGTCGCTGAAAGAAATGCGACGAGCCCATGGTGACTTGCGAGACACTACAACACCTAAATGACATGTATGTCTCATATCACGAGAGAACAATCTCTAGTCAGCCCCACCAAACATAATTCCTCTGGTATGTCTAGGTAACACATCAATGAACTAAGGAAAAAAGAATGTATTTTTCCATTGAAATTATCTCATGTCCCCATATGAACCATAATGGTGACACGATGTATCACAAAAAATAGAGAAAATTTCATCAATGTTATGCATGTAATCCCACATTAATTCCATCCTTTTAAACCTAAAAAAATGAAATAAAAGATAGATGAAGTGGATGGTTATTTTATTTCTAAAAAACATGTGATGTGCCTATGTATGTTCATAACGTGGTCCCGCAAGACCCTCAGACTAGACACTCTTGCCTCATGAAAATCCCCAGACATGTCACTAGGCACCTCAAAAATTCCTTTTAGTGGGAATCTTAGATCATATTAAGGCCTATTGACATGTTTGTGGGAAAAGATGAGAAATCCTTTTACATACCCAAAAAATCAAACAAATCCTCATTAATTGGATACAATCAAATAAACAGAGAATTGACGGAAGATACTGAGGACTTCTGACAATCAGGCGATTAACTCAGAATGGAATTCAAGGAGGAATTCCTTACTGGTTTGGTGCCAGAGCCCTTAGATGAATCTATAATTTTTCTATTCTAGATAGATCATGAAAACTACAGAGGATCTAATGTGTAGTGGCCTAAAAACATTCAACCCCCAAAAAAATTATCACGTACTATGTGAAGGAAACTGTCAATCACAATGGTCCTAAGAATTAAAATGGAATTCTCAATGAATCTAATTAGATGAAAGACAGATCCTTTATTAGGTAGTACAATGATGATCATCCTAGATAGTCATGCACCCGACACAATATCATTCTCATGATCAATAATAGATCATGAAAAGGACTTCTGGAAGTATGTGCGAATGACATATTGTACATCTTCTAGATCAAAAAATATTCAAATTCGACTGTCACTAAATAAATCATAGTCCCTCTCAATAAAAGAATTGGTTCTTGGGAAACTCCTTTATAATTTTATCTGGGACATGGAAAATACTCTAGGCATGTCAAAAAATGTCACACTGTTCACCCAATAGACATCACTTTGGTATGGAATATCCATCTAGATATGTCACATGGGACATGAGAAATCCTTTTGATAGATCTAAAAACACATATAATTGTGTTATCTCATAATATTTGAGTCTCATGCTGGAATTTGGGCATGAAAACCAATATCTAGTGACAACCTCCAGACACATAGTTCAGGTCGGAAGAGGTCCCCCAAAGGAGTTCTCCAAGATATGTGACATCCTTCGAACTTTGTCACACTAACTCTTTCGACTCCCTCCATATGTGTCTCAATGGGTCATGAAATGAATCCTAGGAAATTTAAATTGGGTCAAAAGACACCCTCTAGACAAGAAGGCCATGTCAATAGTACATCGCAAGACTTAATAACATTTCACATCCTCAGTGTCTAGGCCTGAATTAGAGGGAATCCTTTATGTGTAAGTCGTGAATTAAAGGGAATTTTGATGAATATGATTCTTATAATACATAATATATGAGGGAAACCTCTCCCAGGGTATGAGTTCCATACAAACCAGATTAAAAAATATTAGCATCTAAGTCCCTTATTCTCTGAAATTTCATTAATTACATGTTACACATTGTTTCCCACAATGAGTATGGGTTATGTGGGATTAGGGAATTGCAAAAATCATACATATAGACTAATAAAATCTTTAATAGAACTAGTTATTATTAAGGATTAACTACTATTATAAAACTATGATAAGTTGACTCTGATTCCTTCTATAACTAGGAAACGTGGGATACCTTCTTATGGCCCGATATCAAATAAACAACCCTTTCAGTGAAAGTATTTTCATGAATCAAACATCTCATATAGTGGGACTCAATTAGTCCTAGGAGATGATAACCCTATCTCATCCATCAAAAAACTAAGAAAACCACCATACAACGAAGACTATGATTCCCTCCATAACCAGGATTCGTATGGTGTCTCTTTGAGACCCAGGTGTAATGATAAATCATTTCAAGGAATTCCAAGTGCATAAGTCTTACATAATGAACAATGAAATGATCATTCTCCATCCATTATTTGTCACACTGCACATATTTTAGGTTTTCTTAGGTAGTTGCGGTAATCATATCATCTTCACTATGAGTATATATAATTACATTGGAAATGCTAATATATAATATCTAAATGATTGATCTATGATAACTTGGATTCCCTCTATACCCGGGATACATAGGAAAACCCTTAGGGTTTGACATAAATTATTTGGCGTTTATGTAGACGAACATATTTCCACTACGGATTACACTGATACTGCATGGGACTAATGAACTAATTAGGTTTTGATTCCTGCAATAACCAGGATATGTAGGATGCCTTATAGTCTCTCAATCCCTTCTATATAATAGTAAATGCCTCCGTACATGGAATCATTTTATAAATCACTTGGTCATAAAACATCAACATATATGTACATCCCATTACAAAAAAATGCTAAAGAAACTCATATATATATAGATGGATTCCCTAAAGTGATGAAAATATATATCATATAAAAAAAATTTGCCAACATTCATTTCATTAGATTTACTGGTCTCATATCATGATTAGGAAGAGATTCATGAACACATATTAGATCAATAAGAGACTCCAGAAGTAAGAAATACTTCCACCAAAAAAAAGGTTTTATGAGACTGACCTCCCATTCTCTCGACCAATGCAGGTCCCCAAGAGTCGTTAGGCCTAAAAACCCAGATGACTGTCATCCTTTAGAAATTAGGTCTGTATGAGAAATGGATGGAGGAACTGTTGGGAGTTTCTCTGGAAGATGAACTAGATGGAAAACCCATTTCATACGATTGAGATAAGACCTAAAATACCCCTCAATTAATCTATCATGGGGGAACCCATTCCGTGTTCATATAAATTCCCAACCAAATAAATTCAAATAAAATATATTTTTGTGAAAAAACATTTTTCAATATTATCTCATATAATTTATTGGTAATAAATATTAATGGTTTACTATATTAGTGTATATAGTAAATTTTTTGTAATGTATTATAAATATGTTGTGATTTTTATGTTGGCTGTATCATGTGATAAATGTTATAAAATACATTTAATTATTTAAGGCTAATCACATAATAAGATTTAAGGGTGTTATATTCTCCATCATAAATAAATTAAATCCTAAAAATTTTAATTTTTACTTTCTAAAAATTATTCAAGGATATAAAATAGTTATATTTAACTAATAACACATTATTAAATTAGGTTTCTACCTTGATATCATAGTTATGAAAAAAACTAAAATTTCCATCATTTAAACTATTTTTTTTGCTCAATGTTAACATCCTCCAATGAAAAAGCATATTCTTGTTCATTGAAGAAATTTCCCATAGTCCATGTTATCCATTAATAATGCGGTTCTTTCGAGCTTCATCCATTATAGAAACTAAATGAGTAAACATGAGTGATGATCACTATAGGGGAGTTATTAAAAAAACAATAAGAAAACTTATCCTCAAGATGTCTCACATTATAAAACTGTAATGTTAGTATATATTTATTACAACTCAACTTGAATCACACTTGGTGCAACCTATATAAATCTCAATTTAACACATAATATTATATGTAAAACTTGCGTTCCATTGATTTTCATTCTCTAATTCCTATTAACATAATCATCAAAATAGAGATCCCAAATTACCATGACCATTATTAAATTATTTTAATCCTATTATTAATTGAAATCTATGCTAACAAAATCCAAATTATCCCTCCTCAAACAACATTAATCACTCCTTAAAACATATAAACAAGTATGTATATACACTGATCATATACTTTCAATATCATTCCATTTCAAAAACATATTTGAATCTCGATTACATTAATAAAAAACATGTATATATTCTTATCGAAAAAATAACTATATATTTAATCTTTAAATGTTATTAATTAGTAGTTTATTTTGTCATAGACTAGTCAGAATATATCATAATCCAAAAAATTAGAGGAAAACAAAAGAACAAAATTATGAATTAAGTTTTAATTAAACCAATAATCAATTTGAAGGAAATAAACTCAATATAAATCAATTTTATCACAATCAATCAACCATTTATTACCTAAATTTCCATCATTTATAAAACCTATGATTTATCTATAACTCATTCATGTTTTATTCAAAAGATACCCTAATAATAAAAAATTATCATAAAATCACTTTTTAGTTGGTTTTAGATATTTTATATATGTTTCCAAACAATTAATCAAAAAATATTGAAGAATGATGTTTAGATGTTTCAGATTATCCTTATTAAAATTTAGAATATACCCAAATATCATTGATGAATATTACTTAAATAATTAAACTAAAAATACTATGATGTATTAATTTTTATTATGATATCAGTCAAACTATCAAAGGTCGTACTACGAGACTCCCCATTTCTATTCAAATAAGAATATACTAAAATTAATAACCATTTACACATGCTCACTTTGGCAGTTATAGGATATTGTGGTATTTAGATACAAACCCTTATCATCTTCATCTACATGATACGATTTCATCCAAATAATAAATCCAAAATGATCATGATAATGTCCAAAATTTGATTATTAATACATAATTATAAATATTTATTCCTTTATAACACCTTTAGTTTTATCATATGATAATTTTTCTTCATCCTATTTTTATTTTTTTTCAATCATTGGTTTCCCATGGCCATGTTTCTTTTAAGTTATTTTACATAATTATTTGACATCATTATAAAATCCTACATAATGGGTTTTAAAGTGATTTTTATTAACCAAAGTATATACCCCCTCGAGTTTGTGTCCAAGTGTGTAGTATTTCGCACACTCATCCTGCATTAGAGTTATAATTGAGTAAATACTCAACCAACCCTTTTTGTGGTGCTTACCCCTATATAGATTTCTTCTATATAATCATCCAATTTACAAATTCCCAACCGGTATGTTTTTCTAGGAAAACCACCTAATCTATAGTTTAGAAAAACATCATCATTTTATCAAATACATGAACTTTTTGATATAGGGTATTCATAATTTTTCTTATCCTAATCCCAAAATAAAATCCACATTATTTCATACTCTTTCAATCAAATTATTATCATTAAGGGTTATCTATTAGGATAAACCATAACTTATCAACCCCTTAAATTATCCCCAATAGTCATCTTATTCGATAAAGTAATCTAAACCTTCCCTTTTAAAATAAATATGACAAATATTCATGAATTCCTAGTTCCACATCATTAAAACACATACATTACATTCATTCATTGATATCACCTATAAAATCATAGAGATAACTATCCATAATAACTAATTAAATTACATTTATTGAATCTTATATATATGACTGATCATTATAGGATTATATATTGAATTAATTAGGACCCAATATAAACGAAAAAATACTATTTTTTGTATCAATTGAAACAATTCCTATTATATATGAAACTACTTAATCCATGATAAGTCTTAAACTTATCAAAAAAATTATTTCACATGTGCCATCCATATAAACATGTCACATGTACTCATTTCCAATATAATATGGAAAATTGAATCATTAGAAGGGATGAGATCAAACTTTCAGTGTGGGAAATATATAACTTAAACAATCACGGAATAAGAAGATAAATAATATAATTGTAGAAATAGGTAAACAATATTAATTTTACACTCAAATTAAAATCGGTATCATGTTATATCCATGATATAAATTAAAAAATGTATCAATAATATTGATCTCATACCGATAGAATGCATAATGGTGTATATCAAAAACCTATTATCAAGTCCTTAAAATATGAAAATTTACATTTCATCGAGACCAAAATCAGGGAACCATATTTTAAAGTCCATGTTCCGGGACCCAATACAATTTTGGAAATATACATACACTAAAATTAATCTCATTATTTGTCATCAGATATTTCAATGTGTCGAAGGGATATATAATAATAGACCCCAACAATTTCTTACTTGAGTCCAATTTATTTACAATGTGGTCCAACAAGACTTTTCTTACTATTTCCTATAGAATATAATATTGAAAAAAAATTGTGATGTCAATAAGATGAATAATTCATAATATAAATACATGATCAACATATATTTGCAAAAAATAATAATCCATAATGTCAATAATTTTCAACACATTATGATAACTCATCCTGATAAAGATGCTTGATAGTCAAAAGATACATATTAATCATTCCAATAATAATTTGTATTTTAACACCAAATATGGAACACACATAAATTTCCCAATGTCCATAACATAGATTTATTTCTAGGTGAAAATTATACAATATAAAATAGGTAAAATTTGGTGTTCACTTCATATATATAAATGAGGATATACCTAAGTCAATAAAAGAAAAAGAATATCATAATCAAATAGTGGGAAGGAGGTGGATGGTTTCAAAAGAACATATCCTCTATGGAAAAAATAATTCCTCGATATATTTTTACATAGAAGAAAAATATACTTGCAAAATAATTCTTTAACGATAACACACATGAAGGGATTATGAATTTTATTGATTTGTATCATGAGTTCACTACCCTAAATGATATATATATATATATATATATATATATTCGAGTATTAATTTCTAATCATAGTCCATATTATGGTAAATCATTTTTAAAACTAAATGTAAATTGAATGTTAAAACATAAAAGTTCACTTCAAAATCATTTTTAACATTCACGAAACGATGATGTTACATGTTTCCTCCAAAATTAGCTTTTCAAAACATGAATTGAAAACTATTTAAAAATTTTAATTTTTAAATATTCTAAAATAATGGGGAATCTAAAATAAAAATAATGTTTTCAATAGGAAATGTGGATCCAAATCATTTTATTATGAATGGGTAATTTTTTAATACTTAAAATTACTATTATTGAAAACCGAATTTGTAACAAAATTAATACAGAATTATTTGTATTAAAACATCATTTTTCCAAAGAATATTTTAAAATTAAATATAAAAACTTTTAAATTTGGTTTTACCCAATCATTAGAGAATTATGTCCATGATTAAACATTATGACTCAAAGAAGGATATTTCTGTTACCCATATCCTTTATGAGAAACATATCTCAAGAAGAGAGATTTTCCTTTTCGAATATTTTATATGTTAAAAATATATTTACACATAAAATAATGAGATAATATAAATTTATAAAATCAATTGGATGAATGTTCAAAAATTTTAGATTAATAGAATGATCATAACTCAATGAATGAAATTTGATTATCGAAGATTCCATACAACTAATGAAAAAACTGAATAAATATCTACCTTAATGAGGATACATGATTTGGATATTAAATACTATGAAATTTAAAGTATTGGAAAAAAATATATCAAATTTAAATGAATAGAATATAGAAATGACACATGGTTTTCAATATTTTTTGGGCCTAAAACAATAATAATTTTGACTAAAAACCAGTTTCTCCTTGAGAAAAACTTTAATAGAAATCCCATGAATAAAGGGAATGAAATAGGAATTAAAATACCATGATTAAAATATAAATCATCATAATATATATATATATAGCAGATAATATTTACCCAACATAAAGGAAATTAAGTGCATAATTCCCAAAATATCCTAAAGAGAATAATTTGAGAAGAAAACCCTCACTTAAAATACTAAAGTGTTCTTCACCTTCACTTAAATTTATATAGAATTAAATAAAGTTAATTAAATAAATAACAATGAACATTATTCATATATATTTCATGGTGAAGGATATTATAAAAATACTAGGAATTTTTTTAAAATATTTTTAACATACTTACTTCGGTTAGAAGTGGTTTCTGGGGTAGTTTTCTTGTAACTAGTTATTTATATTGACCATGGTATAAAGCATCAAAAAGTTGTTTCATAATATCAAAAATATTAATAGTTCTATTGAAATAGTTTATATATATTAAATATATTTTTAAATTTGGCTATCATGGTCCCTCAAAAAAATGAAACACATTTCCCACGAAGGTGATTGTTCACACATATGAACGATTAATGTATCCATTTATCAAAGAAAGAGATGTAAAAATGGTTGATGATAATTTGAAATTTCAAAATAATTATTATGTTATATATATAATATTTTATAATACATTATATCCATATTATCATACATGAATAAATGTGATGAAAAATGGAAGACATCAATTTTTTTTTTGCGGTAATCCGTCCAACACACTAACGACACTTTTTTTCTTCCTATAAAGAGAAGAATAAGTAATAGTTATTCCATTAATATAAATAAAACATATTGTACTGTTGATAATAAGTAATTATATTATATTTTAGATAAGTTATTTGGTAAAATATTATTAAGACTAATAACATGTAGAAATAGTACTTATGTTTGAGACTTGATGATTCCTTGGAAAAATACTTTTAATTGAAGGGAATATGATAAATTAGTGTCACAAGTGGCTCAATAATGTGTCTGGAAAATATATTAGAAGATTTTTTGGTATATGTAATGTAAATTTCTAATGTAATATTTATATTTTAATTGATATATGTGACCCTATTTTATATGAGAGGAAAAGAGATCATTTTGGTAGACCATTTAGTTTTTAATAGTTCCATGACAGTATTCCATGGTAAATGGATCCAAATTTTAGAAAATATTAATTGGGGTCTGGATTTAGATCGAAAAAGTATCATCTAATTATATCCACATTGGTTTTAAAAATATATTGTGTTTTTAAAATATTTTTTTATAATTTTCTCTCATTCTTTTGAAATTGGTAAAAGGTTTTGGACTAAGTGATATTATGTTTTATTAAATATATAACTTAACCTATATAACCGAATTTGGGATTTATGAAACCTATTTTCTCATATATTTCATCCTATTAAATTTAAAAATATTAAAAAATGCAATTTTAAATTAAAAAATAATAATTTGTAGAATAACAATTTTTTTAGATAAATGAAATTCTTACAATTATGGATACTTAATATTATTTAAGATTTATAACAAATTAATTGTTATTAATATATATATTTATTTATTAAAAAGTAATATTTTATTATTTATTTAAATTATTTACGTTTTATTGATTCAATATATATTCCTTTATATTTATTAATATATAATTTTAAAATAATTTATCAATATTAATGTTGAAATAAACCTTGAAATTAGTATCTATCATATTAACTTTATATGTGTTGGGAAATCAATTATAATGTTAGAAAATGTAAAACGCATAATATTTTTTTTAGAGATGTATATTTTTAAGAATAATATTATGGTATGGGTGAAATTGTTAAGGATATTGATTATAATGATATTAAAAATATTATTATTGACAAAATAAGATTTATTTGAAACTAATATAAAATCACAACCTAATTCTCAACATGATCAAACTTAATTAAATAATTAGATGAGAAATATTTTAATAAAATATTACATAATTTTATTAAATGAAATTCATGGGTTTTAAAAATTGAAATAGTAATTTTAAAGGATTTATTTTTGTATAGAAATATATATTTCTTAAATATAATGGGATTCAAAAAATTAAAATTCTAATTAAAGTGATGGTATTATAAAAATAATTATTTTTTACTCTTCACCTCAAAAAATATTAGTATAGAAAAATAAAAAAAAAATTACTAAGAAAATTTGACTGTGAAGAATTTAAGAATGAATTTTAGTTTGTGAAATTTATAATACATATTTTGTAAATTTATCTCATTAAAATAAAATATATAACATAAAAAATGGGTTTTGTTTTTATTAACCATTTTCAATATTAACTCATATTAATTATTTAACTTATAAATATGATAAATATTAATTAATTACAATATTAGTGTCCAATGTAGATTTATTAATAATGTATTTTTTAATATGATGTGGTTTTTCATGTTGGTTGCATCATCTGTAACATGTTATAGAACACATTAACATATTTAATTTTAGTCATATAATAATATCTCAGGGTGTTACAAATTTAGGATAGAATTTATGGATTAATTTAGTACCTTAATAATAATAAAACTATAGATGATAGCTCTTTATCTACCAAAAACCCAATGACAACGGTTTTAGAGTATAAAGAAACAAAATTTGGTCGTTAATTTTTTTACCATCTCTCTATATGAGAAAAAGTTGTTTTTTTAAAACTCTTAATGATAATATTGTTTGGTAAATTTAAAATGAGTGGTTTTCTCCATATTACTTTATTTTTTGTATTACTTTCCATTAAAATTCCTATTATAGATGGAAAAATTCATGTTAATTAAATATATTATTGGAAAAGAAGGTAAGTGATTTTTTACAAGGCATTATTCTCAAAAGTTCAGTGATAGTTTAATTCTTATTTGTTATATTATAATGGGTAAAGAGGATTCTCATCTAAAAGGGGTTAACGTCTCTTCTTATAGGTAAGACTAGGATGGTGATACCATTATTTATAGTGGGTTTTTATTTAATGTGTTTTTTAATGATGTTTTAGAAGTAACTGAAAAGAATAAGATAATATCAATGATAAAATTAATGATAAAATGGCTATACAATAATATGGATATAAAAATTCACATTAGTCTTAGAATTTCATTAGGATGAAGTGTGAATGAGAGACATAAAAACTAGATGGTACTAATTAATGTGATAATAATATAATACATATGAATGATCTTATTATAATATGGTGAAGGGAGGAAGTTACAAATGATAAATATGAAGTTATTTACTCATGTAAAAATGATAAAATGACTTTTGGGGTAATTCATGGTTAGCATTATAAGGGAAGATCTTATTTAATGTTTCGAAAAAAAACCAGGATTCTCTATTTAATGTGATGAAACCCATAATTTGGGATGAATGTTTTAGAATGTTTTTAGCTAATAAATCAATGAAATGAAAAAAAAACAACATTTTAAATAACAATGACCACTAGATAAACATGAATTTTCACAGGTACATAGATTTTTGAACACTACTACAAGTAGGAAAGGCATACGATATAAATATTTATATTATTTCAAACTAATTCGATATTTTATGAAATTTATGATGACCCTAGAAAGGTTTTTATTTATTATATATTATTTTTTACATTTTACAATATATGTTGTTAGGTGTTCTATTTATGTATTGTATATTACACAAGGGATATATATTACAATCAAGGGAGTTGAATTCTATAATTTTGAATTTTTTTAGGGATTCACTATAACTATTTTATACTACTATTAGACTTGATGATATGTTTTTATACATTTTATATTGATAGAAATGTCTATTCAGATCGTAACAGTTTTATGAATTTATCTATATCATGTAAATTTCCATACACGATTCTATTTTTTTTAATTTCATCAAATTAAGGGGTTGAATCTCAGTTCATCATTGTTTTCCATAGAACCTTTTTTAATTAATATTATTTTTATTATTATGAAAAATGATATTTTTATATTAGTAGGGTGAATATGTTACAAGACAATGGTGATTCTGGTAAAAATTATGAGTAATTTCATTCCCTATATTTAAATTTAAAATCATACGACATTAATTTATGATATTTTTATCATTATGATCTCTTAATAAAATATAATATATAAATATATAAATATATATTGTTTCTTGTTTGAAGGAAGGAAAAACATAGAAGGATGCACATATTAATGAATCTAATATTTCAGTTCAATGATCCTTTACATAAATTTCAAATTCTTGAACATGAACGATAATAAGGAACATGTAAAATATTAAAAGTTAATAGTTATTCTAATTCTATAATTGAATGATTATATTTATTCAGATACACAATTTTTGATAGATTTATTATCCTTAAAATAAATCATACTAGGATGTTTGATAATATAAATAATAATATGTTTCAAACTTAGGTATTTCATTAATGTAATATGAAAATAATTTTAGTGGATACTTATATATTATTTTACCATATAATGATATAAAAAATTTGTTATGTGTATTACATACAATCCTCTTAATCCTAGGATTCAAAAAAATATATAATTTTAATTCAACATTAATTAATTTATATTAAAAAATATATTATAGTCTGTGTTGATTAGAATGCATGGATTGAATATGATATATTATCACCAAAACTTATTTTATTATAGTTCCACATTGGTGGGCCTCCCAAAAATAATAGACAAATAGAATAATAATTTTAGAATTAATCAAATTGCATGAATCTTAGTGGAGGTGAATCTTTATAAAACATATAATTATGATATTATTATATTAATTATAGTGTAAAACATTAACCACCCTATTAAATATAATAAATTAATCATATTTAGGTTTGATTTTAATATAATAAGGAATTTATCTTCTAATTATAGCTATCATAAATTATCAACTCTGTATTTTATTATTTATAAAACATGTAGTAATTTTTATGTAGATTTTTTTAGAAATAAACCCGCATCAAAATAAAAATGATGGGAGATGGTACAGGAACCCTCCTCATTTAAAAAATATGGGTACTTGGAATTTGTTCACCCCTCATAGGTGAATTATGATACTAATATATATTTGAAATGAATTGGTTGGCATCAACATTCCAAGTCACTTAGACTACTCCAATACAAGCACCAAATTATGTTCATAATCACCATAATTTAGCGACAAGATCTAGAATATCAAAATATCACTGATAAGAATTGTTTTATACTCAGATAACAAAAATTAAATAGTGGAAACATTTTTGAGAATCTATTATGGTTCGTCTATGTAGTCGACATCCAATAATGACAAATAAGTAGCTACATATAATTAAAAAAATAAAAAATGCATGCATTGGATAAATAGAAAGGAAACATTTTACGTATATAGAATCATTTTTATACATAATATCAATTGGTGCAACAGAAGAAGAAAATATAAGTGAAGCATGAGAACCATAATAGGATAAACTACATATACATTACCATAAAATAAATTAGACAATACAAAAGAGTCCAAAAAATATTATAGAACATAATTCATTATCAAATCATCCCAATGTGGTCCTTGTACACTCAACACATCCTAACACACCTGTAAACAGAACAACATGAATGAAGACCATAATGAAATCATAATTGGGGGCCCCTAAAAAAATGGAGAGATATACACACAATAGTGTTCATATAGGGTGGGATTTCACTGTACCAAGTATGATCTCATCAAAGATTCCATGAAATTGACTTTAGAAGACAATTCATAAATTATAAATTGATCATATATTAAAAAATATTTTTTCCGTATGATAAAGTTTTTAAAAATAAATTTCATTATTTTAACCATAAATAAATCATTACATCTTTATTATATAAAATAATTATAATCCCTATATATTAAATGAAAAGTTTGAATCCCTAAATCGATGCATTTTTATTTTTTTTTAAAAACTTATACTCTCATGAAAGAATTATAAATTCATAAGTATAAAAAATATCCCTTTTCCCATTGAAATCATTATTTAAAATAAAAATTTGAACACAATTTAAGAAATAATCCCAACCATGAATGAATGAAAAAATAATCTCAAGAAGGATCTACAACATACTGAAGCATACCAAGAATAAAATATGGGCTCATAAATGGGTCGACATACTCAAAAGGTATTATGGGGATAAATAAAGTTTAAATTGGGAATCGAAAATATAACATCATCATTAAGGTAATAACAATCATTTTAAACTCACTAGTTCCAAACATGAGATGATTCTAGATATTAATAAAGTGTGATAAACTACAAGTTTATGTTACATTACTAATTATATAGGCTCTTATGTAATCCAAATAGTATCATAAGTGCAATCTTCTTGGAAGGATTTGAAAAATTAAAACATACACAAGACAAATTAAAAAAATTTCTATAGTATAAGAAATTTTGATCTATCACATAGATGCATTGTTTTTTGATAACCTAGGTACTTTTATACCCTTACATTACAAGATTTTGATGTTGGAGGTTACTGGAGGATATTGGTTGGATATAGGTAGAGTTAGAGTGGATTATTAATCTATGAAATGTGATTTTGGAATGACCATCTATGTGGTGGTACAAATATATAACTTCATTATAGGGGATGAACTATAGTAAATGTGCCATTGGGAGGAGAAGGTATCATGAAAACAAATCATAGGTCATGAGAGTTGGTAACCATGTTAGGATACTAAATGAAAGTTAATATAAGATATTTTGGTATAAAGTGTTTGAAGAAAAATTTGAAAAGGAAATACTTTTATGATACGCGGGGAATAACCCTTATGATGTTTGGTGAATCCTACAATTTCCCAGCATTTTTAATTTTTTGGTCATAATAAGATGTTTTTGTCATGGTGTTCAGTTTTTTGGGATGTTTTTCATATTTCCCAGGGATGAGTATCAAAATATCTCCATAGCAAACATGGTGTGGTTTATGGGAAGATATTTTCAGAAGTTCTACCTATTGTTTAGTCATAACACACCCACCTCTATTGTTGCAAAAGAAACATGGGTTCAATTTCAAATGGAAATACATTGGGTTTCACGGTGAATCAATAACATAACGTCCCATCCTAAGTAATATAATATTTTTATAGTGGTCCAAATTTAGGAGAGGAGATAGTTTGGGATTCAAATTTTTTATTTTCATATGGTATATCTAGATATCCCGGTTGTGGTTTTATGGTATCATATTACACCAAAAAATTTAGGTTTCAAGTGATAGTGTAATATTTTTATTATATCAATATTATTCTAATTTTTATTGATATCTACATACCTTGGGAAATTAAATATGAAATCTTAGGGACCCTTTAGATCCCATTTATTTGTTTTGGGTATCAACTTTAATAAATCGACTGAAAACGATCTAAGGGGAGTTCCCCCAACATTCTTTCCTAGTCATATCCCTTTTATTCCATATTGGGAAAGATGATATAGGGTTTTGGGATGATATTAGTGGCCATGAGAAACGTTTTTTATTGGGTAATTGTGCTTTCTTAGGTTGATCAGGGTGTTCATTACTTTATCTTGCCTTTGGGAGTAGTATTATTCACCTTCCTCTTGCTTAATGATTTTTGAAGCATCAAGGAGGATTTGGGATAAGATAACATAGAAAATTTATATATAAACTATGGATATTTCACAAACATAAATTCATGGTGTGGATAGTATAAATTATACTAACTAACATAATGAGTCTGTCTATGATGAAATTTTATGGAAGGTGGTGAACCGTTTATGTTTTATTTTTTCAATGGTTTTTTATTTTTGGCTATGAAATGTTATTGCTGAAAATATTTTATATTATATGTATGTTTGTACCCTTTTGATTTAAATTATGTAATCATCCTTCATAAAAGGTTAATCACATTAATAAGGTAATGAGATATATCATTGAAATCTATAAACCTATTTTAAAAAGGTAGTATGTATATGTTTTTTATTACTAGAATTTAATATTGTGGGATGCTGGAATATATGTTGTATGACTATGTGTGTGTGGATTTTTTTTTGGGATAGTTAGAAATTATAAAATCCCAAACCCTGTTAAATCGAGAATAACTCAACCAAGTTGGCCATGTTGCCTCAATCACACCTTCCCGTACGCCATAGGCTACCGGCTAGCAGTGTGGGGACATGGTAGAATAGTGTGGAGACTATACCATCATGATCATAGTGTCACATAGTTGTATAATAATGTCAACTGATAGAAAAAGAATAAAATATAAGTGAAAAATGAAATAGTAAACATGTATTATATAAATAAAAAACTAATCACATTCATCAATGTCATATGCAAAAAGATGATCATGGAATGTTATGTAAAAAGGAAATAACGGCCTAAATGGAAGCAAGTACACATACATATATTTATAAAAAAATAACCAAAAGGCCAAAAGACTATCCCTATATATAGTCACAATATAATTCTTGGTCCTTTTCTACAACAATCCCATTTGATAATAAATCAAGCATTATAAATATGTCTCTTTCCCCTATCTCTACCATAATTCATGAAGACTTCCCGGGTACCAAAAGTCGGCACGAGCAGGGTATGATATAAACATATTATGAAACCACCAATGGTGTGTAATTACATCCAATTTTTGAATATATGATAACTAGTTTGTAGGTAATAAGGAATAATTAAATTAAGTGTGGTGATAAATAATCCACACAGGTATGAGTTCCCATAGATCAACCATATTCTTATACCTACATCAGCCTATGCAAGAATATCTTGGTGTAACCAATCAAATATGATTTATTTTGTAATTCAGTATCATAACAAGGCTTCTATCCCAAGATTACCCCATTAATAATTTATATTTATGACATGTATGAAAAGTCCATCATGAAAATATGAGGCTCTGACTAGATCCAAACATATATTTTTTATTGGAAGATGTGTTGTATAATTAATTATTTATTTATTATAAATGAACCATGATCCTATTTGTGGTGTTCCTAAATTAAAATCAATGTATCTCCCATAGAATATCAAGAACCAGAAACCATATAACCCCATTCCAGGAATCCCTCATAGGAATTCTAGTATCTTTCAAGGTGTGGAATTATGTCACCACATTCTATGTCCTTCCATGGAGGTCACTAATGTAGCCCAAGTGCCACCCATGGAATAGATAATAAATTATAATCTGAGTTCATCCTTGGTAGTCCACATAGGGAGTCCATGTATCCCTCAGGGAATATAAATAATCATTCCCTAATTTTCTTATTTGGTGTTCCCTAAGGAAACCCAAGTATCACCCTAGTCATAATAATACTATGTAACCAAGTGTGTCTACCCATGTTGTTTATTTAAGAACCCATATCAACCCCATGGATGAAAATAATTTCATCACAATTCGTTTAATAAAATAATCCCAATGAGTCCATTTATGACGATCCTACGTTGGAACCCAACTCTCAATCTCGGCATGACATAAGAAATGGAAATGCTCTTGAAGTATAACATTAAAATATATGATCATATTTTTAATAAAAAAGTTCATCCCACAGACATAATACATTAACTCACCTGAGAAGGTGGTCTTAATAAAATAAAATACATATAAGGTCCATCAAGACATGAATCCACACATTTATCATAATTGGGAATTTGGATATAAATAACATGTCAAGCCCGAAGAGAAGAAAAATAGAAAATGGAATAGGGACATGGCCCTTCATTATTTATTTATTCAATTAAATTTTCATATTAATAAAAAATTAACATCCCATGGTAAATAGGTAAGGAACACACCTCAAAGGTGAATCAAATATGTAGTCTTCACATGGTGGTTTATTCTCATATAACACCACATATATGGGGTCTATTTCAAAGTTATTATCATTTAATAATATATAATAATCATTCATAATCATTAATATTTCATAACAATTCATTTAATTAAATAATCATTCCATTTAATAAGTCTAGCTCAAAAAATTCATTGTGCGGAACAAGGATATATATATAAAGACAAAGAAATTTAGGGAAAATCACGAGACCACCATCCTATGCTTGGTAGTTGACTCTCCATCCATTTTTATCCACTATAATGGGTTATAATATAAGAAATAGTTCAAAGTGAAGAATTATTATAAAATTGTGTGTATGGTCTCCAGCCAAAATAAAACCATGAAGTGGAAGGAAATATTAAAAAAGGAAAAAGTGGAAAAGAGATCATTATAGTATGAAAGCAATAAGACCAATGAAAAATGATTTATACATCATACAAGGAAGATATCATAAATAATATGTTAGTCTTGGAAGGAAAATTCAATGAGTTTTATAGGGACAATATGTTTGATTAAATAAGAAAATGAAAATGATTAATTTTTTAAATTACCAAGGTAAAACAACATTTATACTCTTTTAAAGGTGGGTCACATGGTTTGGCTGCATGGTTGGCCAAACCATACACCAACTGTGTTCCCATCACTGCCTCAAGACCCACTATCATGGTCACAGTACACAGTTAGATAAATCCCGAATGAACTGGGTTTTTATCACTATTAATTTTTTTTAAGAAATTCATTCGAGTGTGGCATGAGATTCATAGTTTCATCAATCAGTACGCTCTTGTACTATGCACTTTACAACCCTTCATGGTTTGATATAACCATATCATCTATTTTACATGGTTTCTACTAACCTTTAATCCCTATTTCCTCAACCAAAATAATGGGGATTCAGTTTTTTAGGATCATTGAACACACCTATTTTTTCGATGAACCCACTAGAAACACCTGTTATGATATAATTACAAAATTAAATGTAAATTAAAAGGGTTCATCCCTCATAGAAAATCCTTATTCTTACAGAAATTATCTTCATAGTTTTTTTCTATAATTTTGTATATTAAATTGGGGCTAGGGAAACCTTTCAACAGTTATAAAGTAGAAATACTATATATAACATTGAACGATGTCATACATGGTTTTTAAATAATGGTTGGTCATATAGTGGCTATTATAATGAGTTTTGTTGAGGGTGATGTAGTGTTTGTTGTCTGTATTATCTATTTATATTATATTTTCTTGGTAGAAGTAAATTTTGATTTGTAATTATTAATAGGTAATTATAATGGGTTTTAATTGAATATGTTATGGGATATCAGTTAAATGATAAAAATTTAAATGGAAGTGTAATATTTGGTAAATTATGATTTTATAAATTGGTCAAATTTTTGATATAATGTGAGGTTTTGAATGGTTATGTGGGATATTTTTTGTGGTAAATGGGATTTTATTGTGGAATATTGATTTTAAATTATGGTAGTGTGAAATGGTGGTACTGTTTTAGTTGTGATGGTGTGATAATTTTTATCTATTATAAACCATCTAGGTTGGTATGAATTGTGTCTATATTATATTTTTATTTTCCATATGTTTTCCTATTCACCCTACATAGGTTGGAAAAACTCAAAGAATTTTAAATGTTTTGGGTTCCATGTGTTTCCCTCACCATCCTGGTTAATGAGAGAATAATGGAAGAAAAATCCCTCTTCCCCGGTATCCCTTCCAGGAAATGAATATGAGTTATGATAGTTCAAGGTATGTATAATCATATGGGGATTAATGGATTTTCATTGGGTATGTGATATATTGGATGACCTTGTGGATGATATGAGATGGTGTTATACAGTGGGGGTCATGACTGGTTGGAGGAGGAAATAAGGTTAATGTCCTCCATGTTAATGATACCCTACTATAATAGAAATATGATTCTTTTATGAGATGTGATATGTGGTGGTTGATTTGGGATGAGGAAGATGATATTGTTGTGATATGTTGTATTGTTGTGATATAAGATGTGATGTGTTGCGACGTGGTTATATAAGTGATTTGAAGAACATCAAATTTTTCATTAGGGTGTGAGAGTGACCTGCTAGTGGTGACGTTTTTGAGGGATGTAATTTTTTTATATTCTATTGTTATTATGTTATTATTCATGGTTGTGGTGTTATAAGAGAAAGACACATGGATATCAGGTAGTAGTTTTCCTCATTGGTTCTTGATGGTACTTGGGTTTATTCATTGATTCATTGGTATGAAACTATCAAATATTCATGATAGCAATTAAGGATAAACTTACTAGTTTTTAATGTATATTAAACCATATATAAATTTTATTCATGTTTAGAAGGTTTTTTTGGTGACTCATCTTGATATTACTAGCTGGGATCTTGCGTTTGTGGTTGGAGTTTCTAAAAAAAATTCCTTCTAGGACATACATTGGAGACCTATATTCATATGAAATTTCATATAATATGGTTATTATAGAATATTTATTTTATTCATTTTATGGGGTTGATCAGTGGTTTTCCTATTATTTTCCTCTTATTGTTTTTGGTAATTTCACCCATATCCATGTTTCATACCCACAATGCGAGTTTCTAACCAATATTTTATTAGAGTTAACCCTTATGGGAAAATCAGATATTCACTATAGGGCCAATATGGGTTCTCGGTGGGGTTGTGTCATGGTAGGTTTACAATGAAATAAAAAATGTGGAGTTGAGAATCCATGTGTGTCATATGATCAACACATTAATCAATAATAAAATATAACACCTAAATCTTATCCCTAATCCAATACCCTCTCATGAAATAAAACCTTTAAAAATTATTAATTCAGCACATAGTAAATAAATTCAACTTATATAGTGGATAATTTCTATATAAGACATAATATAAACAAAGGGGTTAAAACTAAGGGCAGGACACTCCCCAAGTAAATTTCTTTTCATAATGTGAAAAAAATCTCTTTGAAACTAACTTGGGATTACATGTTAATTTACTATACATTGGATAATAAAAATTGCTAACATTATAAAAAATATTTTAAAGAAAAACACCTATTTATCATTATGTTAATTTTAAAGAATCTTGTGAAGAATTTCCTAAAACACTTTGAATTTATAAGTGATGATTTCCAAATTTATGATCTATAAAAAAATAAATATAACGTTATTCTAGGTAATTAAATCATTGAAAAACATTCCTAAACCCCATGAGGGTATCAAAAATAAAAATAGCATTATAATAAATTATTTTAGGCACCAACTATTAATGAAAATAGTTTAACTCCTTAACTTATCCACAATCAATAAGTCTTCTTCAATCAAGCCCATGTAGGATCAAAATTCATCGCTCCACTAAACATGTAGCCTCACTAAACTACTTTGATCCATTATCTATAGCATAAACATATATCATTGATGATCTTCTTCAAAATAAACTGAAATCCCCTAAATTTATTTCGACTCCCATCTATATTCACATTTAATTATTTTACCCACATTATCAGATAAGTCTCTATTGTATCGGTAGATATATTAAACAAATCCTCAACTTTAATTAAATTATAACTTGGATATTCCCTTCAACATGTGAGAAATTATTTCCTAACAACATAGATAGTTTATGAAATATAATACTAGGTATCTTGGGAAAAAATAAGGTGATTCATTAAATATATGTATAACCCCTTGATAGAGATTTTTAAATATGGTTTATAAAAAAAATTAATAATTTGTAGGATAATTTTTTTTATAAATGTATACTAATGGCGGTAGCCCCGCTTCAACCAATGATTATCCAAAAGTTGGCCGAATAGCTACCACATTGATGAACTAAATTATTCATGTTTTTTATATTTTTTAATATATTTGTTTTTATATTATGATTTATATGTATATTTTTAGGGATCCCATATATAGGGAATTATTGAAATTCTCTTATACATAAATACAATTATTTCATTATTAGATAACTATTATTTTATTATAATTCATAAAAATCTACATTATTACGGCATGTATCATTTTTATGACACACTTTATTCATCTTATGTTTAACACGGTCTTATGATATTTGAATCTTTTGTCGTTTTTTCATGTGATGTCTCATAGTCATTCTATTTTTGTTTTCATTATATGTATCCAAGATATTTATTGTAGTAAGAGTATGGTGTGGTCTAGGAGAAAGTATAGGGATGGGAACACAAGACTATATTATTCTTTTTATCACGTACCAAATTCCCAAAGATGTTGGAACTCTATATTTTTGGGAGTGTTATATATATTTTTATTATATAGACAATGTAATTATTTGATTAGTAGATCTAGGACATTAATTAAATATTTTAATAGTCATTATTTATTATATTTATGAAAATCATTTTATTTTAAACTACTTTTTAGATGTTTAGGATATGTATTAAATTATATTTATAATGTTTTTATAGTTTATAATTTATAATCTTTTAAAGTTACCAACATGAAATTTAACATGTCTTCATATGTTTCAATTAGTTAACATGGAAAAGTTTTAAAATAAAAACTGTGAAAAAAATATTAATGAAATCCGAAGCACTTTATAAAAATTTAAAAATAAATGATAGTAATAACAATTTATTTATTTCAGTAGACATAAAAAATATACATTAACAAGTACAATCAATGTCTATGTGAGGGTGATTGCATCCAACATGGTTGTCTATGAAGGGTGCACCCGTATCGAGATTTCCAAGCTCTGTGCTAGGGTGGAGTATAATGACCTAGAGAGGGATGATCCTCAGACACTAGAATGTCAACTCTCGCATGCCCCACCTATGTGTCAGTGGAAGGATATGTTAACTAAATGTAATATTTTTCTCCCAATAATTCTCCCACTATATTATTAGAAGGACCTACCATCATCCCAATAGGGAACCAAGCCTATGATGGATCTGAATCCCATGCCAATGATGGATCTGGACCCCAATATAGAGAGGAATTCTAAAATCTTGTCAAGAAAGAAGGATCCCACAGCACCTGATGCAGATATACAATTGGACGAGGATGGACTACTAGATGACCGACCTATTCCTATAGAATAGGTCATGGATCACTTGTAGGACAACACAATTTCCTTCGTTGTCTTCATGGATCCTCAATATCAGTAGCTATAGGATGAGGTGCAGCTAGAGGAAGTTCCTAAGCATGAAACTCCACTCTTTGGGGTGATCAATCAAATATTTTCTCGTGAATTACCTCATTTGACGACCTCTTCAATAATGTTGTGTTATGGACCATTGTCTGGCTAGTGACCCACACCTCCTTGGTATCAGTCACGTGAATTAGTTACTATGGATGGGAATGCTGGAAATATATTCAATATGAATTAGAAAATAGTTTTAATTACAAATTAATTGAATTTTATTGTTTTAAAAAATCATGAAGAGCTCATCTATGATGGGTGAGATACTGTATAAATTTCATTCTATATGGTCACTCATACTCAATGTTCTCTGGAATATTGAATCACATTGTAGGCATATCATGAATACGGTGCTCTTATCATCTTCCCTTGAAGTCGATAAATTCAGCATGCAATCTGTGTCAGTCCTCATTCTATCTCCCTATCAACATATACTCATGAAGCTTTTTTGTCTGTGGCGATAGAAATGGAATGTTATGAACACATCCAAACTGGTGCATGAATGTATCCGGGCGGTGGCACTCAATAACATGAATGCGAATGAGTGTGACTATATCTCTAGCATCGTGATATCTATAAGTGTAGTTTTCTGTAAACTGATCCAATATATCCCCACATGGAATCCATGAAATATGAAAAGTCATGTCAGATTTGTCAAAAATGATCCTTAATAAAAACCAAAATTGATGTTATTATTAATTTTTTTGGAAAATTATAGATTATATATAATTACCTGGTCATGTAGATGAATTTTCAACATGATATGGTATACACCCAAATGGTGTGTTGGAATATTTTCTAATTTGTGTCTCTGAGTCCACCTAAAAAATACAACATCAAAATTAGTAAATAATAAGAAATTAACATCAATAACTTTTACTAGAATCAAACATCAATATAGATTATTGATCATACAATGATCCATGTGGAGCGTCTTGTTGCACCTATATAGGCACCGACTCTCCAGAAAGATAATGGAAGACTGTTGGGATGAGTTCCCATGCCCACATCTGATGAAGTATGTCACATCCCCAGAAATCCTCGTGGTCTGTTGACATGTCGTGAATAATCCCATTAATTTTTAAGGAAATATGGAAGATCCCCTTCTATATATCCCTTCCTGGTCAATGTACCACAATAGGGATAGATACATCATTTTCGGATACTTCCCCAAGTGATCAAAACATAGGTTCACTCAATTGATAAATAATACATATACATGGGCATGATGCATGAATGTATTCTCTTAAAAGTCATCAGGTAAATTATGAAAGTGTGTCCAAAGACATGGAATTGATTTCAACCCTCCATATATATCCCTAGTGTTAGACAAAATGTTGATGCTAAGAAATACCAGAACATGTTAATGCTGGTATGCACAGGTGGTTTAAATATTGACTTCCGCCTATATAGGAAGACCGAAAAGGACTGTGACATCTTTTAGGTAGATGGTCATCTCTCCCTTAGGGAGTTGGAATGTGTGTATCTCTGGTCACTACCTCTCTAGTAGGGCAACAAAGCAGGTGATGGAAAATAAATGTGAGATAAGATTATGAAACATTGTAGAACCTAGCATGGCTATGTTATGGTATATTGGCCGGTTGAGACAACCTGTGATGAAAAATGTGCACCCAACACACCCTGATATGTCGAACCGCACCACCCTATAGCACGACCTATAAAATATTCTCAGCCTGCTTAGTAAATAGTACAATATCCTCCATATGTATGTAAAAATATGAAAAGCGTCATTAGTGTAAAATATGAATATAATGTTATTATCAGCATAATGTTATGACTTATAGAATGTAAGACATTACATGATTATGAAAATTCGTTTATGAAGTTATTTTTTAATAAAATAATAGTGCATGTCTTTATGTTTCTTAAATAATAGAAGTAATGTTTTTTGGGATATGTTTTTACCATGAAAAGGTAATTTATAAGATATGGTTTTACTTATTTATATATATAAACATTTTTCCTTATTGTCTAAAAATTTATTATAAAATTGTGTTCCTTTTAATTAATGTATAATTTGAAACATGATGGTATTTTTAATAATTATTTTCTCACATTATTCTTAAATATTTTTAATAATCATGATTCTGATAGTGTAAATAATATTGACAATGATGATTGAACACATAATATTTTTATAATAAAATTTTAGAGAATATTTTTGTGCCCTAAAATATGATACTTATGATTATATATAATATATTATTAAAATATAAGTCATAAAAATTATTGACCATGTGTACTTTTATGAGAATGTTATTCAAACAATACAAAGAGATTCTTATGTTAAACAACAATAAATAGTGATTAGTAAAGATGATTTCATAACACTACATGGAATTCAAGACAGAATTCATGAGAAAAGAACTACAATCTTGGAGGATTAGTGGAAACTATGATGAGGTAAACCATTTCGGTAATAGACAGAGGATGAATGAAATGAAATTGAAGAAATATGTTAAAAAAGTTAGGTAAAAAGGAGACAACACTAAATAAATATAATTGTCTTTGATAAAATGAAATTTATTCTCATTTAAATTGAAATGTATAAGGATAAAAACAATAAATAAAACAGTAATGATTTAAACCATACAAGAAATTACTTAATATTTTTTGACATTACAAGGTTTAGATGAGATGAGCTTCACGTCAGATATGAGGTAAAATATGGATTATTTTAAATTGATATCTTATTAACAACTTGAAAACGTTATGTAGATAACATTGTAAT
Organism: Viscum album; assembly: GCA_963277665.1. Lineage (NCBI taxonomy): Eukaryota > Viridiplantae > Streptophyta > Magnoliopsida > Santalales > Viscaceae > Viscum > Viscum album. The sequence continues at coordinate 561,842,773 of OY728153.1, read as the reverse complement.
TTTTAAAACTCTTCACCCATATAATAACTTATCATAGATAGTATCTTATATTTTATTATATGGCTAAAATATTTTCAAAAATTCAAAAGTTAAGTGCATATCTATGGAAGATGTCATTATGGTACCAACTGAACATAAGTTGTATTTTACCTTACATCTGAAGTGAGGCTCATCTCGTCCAAACCATATTCTATAGAAAAATTAAAATGTATTTTTGGTATTATGAAAACCATCTATGTGTAATTTGATGTGTTTTTCTAATCAATTTCTATTTATATAATTGTTATTTGGATTTTATCCATGAAAATTAAATTTATTTTGTGTTTTATTCCTTTTAGCTCACATTTCAATGTTTTTATTCTGTTTATTCTCTTTAGTCCTCTTCTTGGTCATGGAGTTGGTCTATATCATTTCATTCTTTATTTTCATTATACCTCCAGCACCATGGTTCATTACCCACAAATTTTGTCATGATGTTTACTTGGTGCTACATAATCTATTGTACTAATGAGTTTTGTTTTTTAGTACTATAAGAAGGTCCTTCCTCAAAGTAAATAACCTCCCCAGGACAGTATTCATAGCCCAACATCACTCTCTACTTCAAAAAAGTTTTCTTATCATGATCAGGAAATTGTACCTAATACTGAAAATGATGGTTCATCATATAATCATTTTTATATTGAAATTTGATATTGTATTTTTATGCCCAAATATGATACAATTGTTTTTTTATATAAATGGTTATTCAAATATAAGTCAACAAATGGTTTTGATAACAATATATAATGAAAAGAAAACACCAAATCACTTAGAATATCGTTGATAAAATGTCAATTAGGATCATATAATGTGAAATAGAAAAGTTAAACACATTAAATAACTTTATATAATTTATAATAAAAGAATATCATAATTGATAAAAATGTATCTTTGTCACCGAGAGTGCGAACCTGACCAAATAATGTTATGACATCATTTCCGGTTATGAACTTTTTTATGACATATGTTGTATCTCGGACTTTTCGCTTGTACTTCTGGTCAGTCCATCTCATTCTGCTTCCTGTTAGTCTTTGTTATCCCACAGTTATGCAATCAGTTGATGTCAGGTATCTCTATAGGCTGCCCTTTGGGAAATGGGAAATAACGAAACTCAATAATAGGCATCCATGGTGCATCATAGTAGTTTTCAATGGTATCCATATAGTACATTGTATCGACATATGATTCCAATGATATGTTCATAGTGGCACATGCTGGGATGGCTTGTGCACATGGAAACCGTAAGTCCTGAAAGCTTCCACATTGACATGGGATTCCTTCTATTAATACCCCAATTTTGACTCTAATTATATTTGTGATGGTGTTCGAACACTCATAAACATCAAAATTGAGAGTCTTCTTGGTGATAAGGGCATACATAATAACCATAAGATTCTTCAGTGATCTTTTAAATCTCAGGTTGAATTTTCCATCCATACCTTATCCCCTATTGGATCCCATATGAGACTAGTTTTTTTGTATCCACAATTTACTTCACACAATGATAAATGTCTCATGAAATATGGAAGTTGAAGGTAACATGTGATGCCACTTTAAGACACCATTGATTCACTCCATATTTTTTGTGATCATGTATCTGTACCTCCTACCTCATCATATAACAATATCCATTTTATTTGAATTCACATCATATAATCTTACAATTCATGATTAAACCTTCATATTTGTTCAAAACATTCACCAAATTTTACATTTATCCAGCTCATATGCAACATAAAAGATATTACATTTCCCATAAATTGACTTTATCTTTATGTTTAAATAGAAACAAATAACAAAGTAAATGTGTACCAAGCCTCTTTATTTTCTTATTCATCTATTCTTACGTAATGTTTATCACACATTAATAGGAATGTAACTGATACATTATTTCTGATTTTCATTTGGGTGTGTCCTTGTAGTAGGTTCTGTATTTATTTCCTCATTGATTTCTATATACCAATTAGATATAAAATAGACACCCTGAATGTCAGGGAAATTGTTTCTAATACATCTCAGAAACCAACTCCATGATTCCGAGTTTTCCTTATCTATAATGGAAAATGACAGAGGAAGAAGTGAACAATGTCCTTCTAGGGTTTTTGAAATCAGAAACATGCCCTTGTATTTTCCGTAGATCAATGTACCATCAATCTCTATGAACAGTTTGCTGATACAAAATACAATGATGCAGGGGATGAATGACCAGGACAACCGATTAAATTGAAGATGAGATTGATCAAGTATTTTATCTTCTGAAAAATTTTCATTTATATGAATATGGAAGTTATTTTTTTTTCTCATCCCAGTATGGCTAGAAATTGAATAGAAAACTGATACATGTCATCCCAATAAACATAGACCTTCACAATTGGATTATATTTCACTATGAATGCCTTATAATAAGAAATATTATATTCAAAAGTTTGTTTGGTCCTCTCTAAAAAAAGGGGTATATGAAATTCCTCGCATGTACTAATCATATATATGAAAATGGATGAAACAAATTCATCATCGAATGAGGTGTGATATTGTGTATGGTTAGGTTGAATGTAGGTATGATCTTCCTCAAACATTGAGAATCTCTAACATCCAAATGTAATGTCTACATTAACCATGAAGTGGAATATACAAACATCTCCATACGTGTCACACTACATATGGTATTTAATATTGACTAATTCATAATATATATATATAGTGCATATCATTGGGAACTATCTTTATCCTATTTTTAAATGCCTATTTTCATGAAAAATAACTTCCATCATATAATGTTTTTTCCAAGCCACAAAACCTATTTGATAGAACTCTAGGAAACTCAGATTCGTGTGTGAGAACATTGTAGTCAAATTCATGAACACATTTCACAGCTTCCGTACAAGACAGAAAGAGTGGTGGGTGATTTATTGTCCATAGAGGCTACTATAAAAATATTGAATTTCTAGAAACATCCTCCCCAACTTTCTCAACTCCCTCCTCATTAGGACTATTGTCACCATCTATTCTATCATTATGAAAATATACATTGAATTTTGGATTTTAATGAATATCTGGGAGATCATCTAGTATATCAACTATCTCATTATTTGGAATAGGCCCAATTACATGGGGTAGATCATCAAAAACTCTTGTATTTCTACGAAATTGTACAATTTGAAGTTGTTGTTTTATAGTAGAAACATAAAAATATAACTCCATCATGGTTCATATGACCATTGGGAAAATAAATTTAATACTTGGACCCACATCGCATCATCAACTAAAGGGAAAGATAGATACCATTGTGTAGTCGGGATTGAAAAATGACTATAACTTATAGACATTATCTATTTATCAGGACCTAGATGTAAGAAACAAAAAAATTATTCCTTGAGGTTAATTTAGGTTTAAAAAATTAGTTATACTATCCACTATCGTTGGTTTTGTACTATAAAATCTCTGTACTCAGTTTTAATAACATAGTTATAATAATACACATAGGAAAACATGACTCTCTACGTAAAAAATATTTTTTATCAAGATTTTGATAGTATAAAAACTGTTGACCATTATGGATGACAATATAATATTTATTATACTAAAATTTTAGAACATCATTTTAGACCCTAAAATATGAGAAATTTTTTTATTATAATATAAATCCTATAAATTTTTTGAAAATGGGGTAAAATGAATTGAAAACATTGAATCCCTTTAATTATCATTGACAAAATTAAATTTATGATCATATAAAGTTAATTGGATATGAAAAATCAAATTAAATAAAACATGAATGTTTTACAACATAAATAAAATACCATCATTTTTTAATTGAACGTGTTTTGGAAGATATTTTCCTGACTTCAGAAGTGAGGTAAAATATAGCAGATTTTTATTTTGTAGCTTAATAATATTTGTTAAATATATATACTTAATAAGTTCAATAAATACCTTTAATAGACGTCATCAAGATAATAATAAAATTATTCTGGAATTTACCTCACTTCCAATGCCAGGAACATCTCATCCAAACCATTTTTAATTGATAAATGATAATGTATGTATTATATATTGTAAAACCTTCCTGTGTCATTTAATGTGTTTATTATTATCCATTTCACTTTATATCATCATAATTTTAATTTTATAAACAAGAAGTAGTAATACATAATCATTATATGTTTTAATCATTTTATCTTATGTCAATCATTAATTAATCTATAATGAATAATTACAAATAATAACAATTATTTGTAAACAATATAAACATTATGATACTAAAATTTTAGTACATTTTTTTATATCCTAGAAAATTATACTAGTGTTTATTAGTATAGTTTTTAACTATTTAATCATTCTTTAATCACTTGTTAATCATTACTATTTTAATCTTTAGTTAACCAATAATTAACCACTCTATAATCATTCTTTATTCAATATTTAATCATATGATTACCATTAGTTAATTACAATTAGAAAATCATTAAATTTATTCATTTGTTAACCGTAATTTATTAAATAGTTATTCTTTACATAATCATTAGTAATAATAACAATTATTTATAAACTATGATTCTATTTTCCTTAGTATAATTTTTTAATTAGTGAATAATTCATTAATCATTAGTTAATCGTTACTATGTTTCTCATTGTTTAATGTATATTCCATTATCTATTCAATTTTATATGAATTTTTTTTAGGTTATCATTGATAAATATAGTCACTTGATGTTTTATTTTTTATGTTTTTTGTTTTTTATAATGATAATATGAATCATATGAATCATATCCCTCAAGAGTGACAACCCAGGATGCAATAAGGCCCATTTTTGTGTACCCGTTAACCCCGAGTCCGGACCGATACACCTTGTCAGAGTTGTTATTCCTAGGTACATCTATTCCAGAGCCGCATCCACTTTTTTGTATCCAGAAAGGGATTTTATTTCTTAGATGACCACATAATATTTTTGCTATAATATTTTTAGAACATTCAATCCTAATTTATTCATTAGTTAATATATACTAAATCATTACTAATTTAAAATATTATTTTAAACTATATATTACTAAATATAATAATCATTGAATAAAATATTTTGAACTAATTAATCTACTTAATATATGAAATATTTAGAAATAACTAAAATGATTTCATTTAAATAAAAAATACAAAAAAAATACATAAAATACATCTACATGATGTCTTGTGAAAAACCAAGAATTCTTTTAGACCACCAGATCCACCATAGAGAAAAAGAACATTTTTTAGAGGGAGATGATCTAGAATGTAGAGATAGTAGTTGAATTGGAAGTGAGGAGGAAAGGGTGGGGAATTTTTATAGGGTGTTAAGGCAATAGATATAGGGGTTTTACCTTTGACAATTATATTAGGAAAAGGGTGGAACCCCCACTGCCAACCTTTAGGATGTCTTTAAGCCAAGGGAAGCACCTCGTTCACTAGATTTTTTTGTCATTGAGACATGAAAAAATGTGGTGGGATGGGGGAATTTCAGTAGGAATGTTGCTACCATTCGATCGAACCAAAATATGGTAGTGGGGCCGATGACTTCAATAATATTTTATTAATAAAAATTAACCTACACATTCCTAAAAAAATCATAAATCATATAAAAAACTCAACTTGATGTAACACCGCCATTTTCTATTCAATAAAACTTCATTGAGTCATTATGTCAAAAATTCATGTTCATCCTACATTCTCAATGAAAAAATCACACATATAGACTCTAAGACCTACCTTTCTTATCAATTATATATTTCGGGAATTAAAACAATGGTTACTAAAAATCAAGATCTCAAATTCTGGTCTTAAAAATAATTGGTTATGGTCAACATGTATCATCATCATCATGTTTAGATAGACTTTAATCAAGCAATAGGGTCATAATATTCTTACAGGAATACAAATAATATCAACACCTAGTTAAAATCCATAATCCTCAAAAAGTGAAATAAGTAGAATTCCATTATACGCAATGTTTTATTTGGATTATCATCTTCACTTTCTATGAATGAATTCGGGACCACAATCATTCTTAGATTTTTTAAAATCCTACCCTATTTCCAATATCTTCTACTTATATATGACAATATAAAATTTAATAGAATGAAAATCAGTTATTCCACTTTATCTCTTGAAACCATGCACTCATCTTTGCAGATTGGGATGGATATTTCGTCTTAGGATGGAATCTTAATACCTTGGGGTTTTCAACACATGTGGTAGAAGGAATATCCATAGTTAGAGGTGGATAAATTGTAGATGGTTGAAACCAATAATACTATGTGGTCATAGGGAATGTTATAAGGTCAAATTTTAAGGGAACAATAGTATGTTGTGATTGAAGGGAACCCACATCTCATGTTTGGGGTGGTGTTTTGCACCATTGCATAAGGTGTATTGTAAGAGGATACTACTTCCAATTAAGGATGAAATCATGTAAATAATATTGTAAAAATGTTGTGGTAATGGATGCAAATTCATGGTAATAGAAGTTATTCCATTGATTAATTTTTAGGAGGGATTTTCAAACATTCACATAATAATAAAAGTCACACATTTGATGAGTTTTTTATATTAAATCTGATTTTTTTTTTAAAATGATGGATAATTATTTTAAAAAAAATGTGTACTAAATGTAGAAGCGTGCATGCCGCCTTCCTGAAAAAAATTATTATTCATTTTTTTATATTTATTAATATATTGTATTGTATATTATTATCTACATGAATATTGTTAGAAATAAATTATATCGGTTATTAATGTTCAATTATTTCAGTTCAATACTGCTTTTTCATCATTAGATAACTTTAATTTTGTTATAATTCTGAAATATATAAATTTTGAGGACATGTAATAAGTTTTTACAACACTTTATGAACTCTTTTATTTATCATGATCTTCTAATATATGACTATTATACCATCTTTTTAAGAGATATCATATAATAATCCCATTTTAGATTCCATTATATGTTTTGAAGATATTCCATGTAGTGGGACTAAAGTTAGCTCCAAGAGAGAGTATGTATATGTGAATAAAAGACTATTGTATTGTTTCTATCACGTATCCAATTCTCAATGATGTTGTACATCTAGATATTTTTGGATTATTTCATATATTTTTGTTGATATAGATAATGTAATTAAATTTATATATGATCTAGGTCATTAAAAAAATAATTTAATATAAATTATCTATTATATTTATGAAATTAATTTTATTTGAAACTACTTTTTAATTTTTTATAATGTGTTTTAAATAAGATTTATATGGTTTTTATGGAATATATCTTATAATATTATAAAGATACACACTATAAATTTAATAATTTTTCCTATGTTTCACGTAGTCTGTTTTGAAATCGCATGAAATATAAAGTATGACTTAAATATTAATAAAAACTGAAACACTTTCTAAAAAGTAAAAATGACCGATTGTAACAAAAATACCTTCATTTCAATATACATAAAAAATATACATGAAAATGTAAAAAAAATTATATGGGTAGGAAATTTCTTCCCACATGGTGGTCAGTGAAGTGTACACCGATATCGATATCTCCGAGCACTATGCTTGGGTGGAGTTTGATGACCTAAATAGGGTTGATACTCAGGCAATGGAATGTCTAATTTCGCATGCTCCACTTATGTGTCTATGGGGCAGTGGTTTCAACTTAATTACATAATGTTCTCTCGATCATTCTCACACTAGTGTAGTATAAGAACCTTCTATAATCATAGCGGGGAACCAAGCCTCCAATGGATTTTAACTGAAAGGATGCGATGGATTTGGACATGAAGATTGAGAGGACTGGGGATATCCTATCACTAAAGATGAATCCCACACCAATTGATGTGCATCCACAATAGGCTAAGGCTGGACTACTAGAGGGACAACATATACCTATATAAATGGCAAGGGATCACGTGCAGGGTGACATGGTTTATGTTGTTGTCATCATTTCTACTCAATATCATAAGATACTAGAGGAGGATCTTGACTAGTAACCTCCACTCTCGAAGTGGTTGATTGAAAATGTTCTAATGATTCACCTAATAAGCAGGCCTCAGTACCATTGATGTGGCATGGATCACTTCCATTCTAGTGACACGATGTTTCTCATGACCATTCATGTGAATATGTTTCTCTAAACATGAATTCTAGAAAGAGATTCAAAATGAATTAGGAAGGATTTTAATAAAAAATAATGGAATATTTTTGACTTATGATATCATACTACTCTATATTGTGTTGGGAGACAAATAGTATATAAATTAGTCTATACCATCACTCATATGCGAACTGCTCTAAAAGGTGGAATCACATCAACGATATATCCAAGATACGAAACTCTTATAGTATTCCCTATAGGTCTAGAATGTTACCAAGTGGTCTACACTATTCAGCCTCATGTCTTTGTATTATCTTCAACTCATAAAATTTATATGTATGTGGTGATGAAAATGGAATGGGATGAACATAGAAAAACCAGTGCATGAATCTATCTCGGTGGTACCACTCAAAAATATGAACGTGAATGAGGGGGACTAAAACTCTGGAATCATGAAATATAGTAGTGTAGTATGTTGGAAACTGATCCAATATAGCTCAATATGGAAACGATGAAGTTATAAGTGACATTTAAAATATTTATACAAAGTTCATTTCTAAAAACAGAATGGATGGTATTAATAAATTTTTTATACAATGATAGATGTAATGTAATTATGTGGTCAGTTAGCATATTGTCCAACATGAGGCGGTATGCACCCTAATGCTATGTTGTAATATTTTCTAAGTTGTGTCTTTGATTCCACTGGTAAAATACAACATCGAATGTGATAAATAATAAAAAATGAAATTAAATTTCTCCAACTAGAATCAAAAACCAATAAATATGAGTGAGCATAACAGTTTCCACATAGAGAATAGTTAATGAACTCTATAGGCACCAAAATTCTAGTAATATTATGGTAGACTATGAGGATTCACTCCCATTCCCACATCTGAAGAAGGATATACAATGCCCAAGTTCTATATGGTTTTCTTGGAATGCCACGAGTAATTCCATATATGTGAAATCCAAGAAGGAAAATATCATGTTATACATGAATTCCCTATCAAATTCCATTAGTAGGGATATATACATCATGTGAAAATGCTTTCCTGAGTGATCAACACACAGGGTCTCTCCAATGATTTGTAATATGTAGGCATGCGAATTACGCATTCCAATCTAATCATCATTTTCATAGGGTAAATGATAAAAGTGTGTACCATTCCATGGCATAGATATAGACCGTCCATTTTTATCCTTAAGGTTGGCCAAAATAATAGTGTCAAGAAATCTCTGAACAAGGTTAGGACAGTATTCACAGGTGGGACCAATAACAGATTTCCCATGGATAGGAAGACTGAATGTACTGCGACATCCTCAAGGGTGATTTCCTTTACTCCCTCATGCAGGTGTAATGTCTATGTATCTGGTATCTACATCTCTAGGTGGGAAGTAATCAAGTGATGCAAAACAAATGTGAAATCAGACACTATAATGTTGTAGAATCCAACACAAATGAGGTATGGTATAATAGAGGGTGGCAGCAACCTATAGTGAAAAACGTTTTCTTGACACACCCTGATATATCAAACCACAACACCCTATAGAACAACCTGGGATATTTTTTCATCCTTCTTAGTGGGTATTACAATATCCTATATCTATATGTAAAAAATTGAAATGATTCATAAGTGTAAAATATAAATATAGCATTATGGTTAGAATAACAATATGAATTTTAGAATGCAAGACATTCCATGTTTAATAAAACGGTTTTATGATTTTTTTATCTAAATGAAAGTTTATGACTCCATGTTTCTCAAATTATATTTGTAAAGTGTTTTTGAGAAAAATTTTACCTTGTAAATGGTTTTTGTTATGATATATTTTTTATATATTTATATATATAAACACTTTTCTTATTATCTAAATGTTTATTAAAAAATTATGTTCTTTGTAATTTATGTGTCACATCCCACATGATGGTATATTTCATGATAATTTGGTCACACGCTTCTCAAAAATAATATCAGATCGTGTTTTTGATATATTAACTAATATTTTCAACGATGATTGACCATATAATATTTATTATACAAAAAATTTGATAATCTTTTTATACCCTAAAATATGATACTAATGTATCATTATATAAATTTTAATTAGAATATTATCCACAAATTTATTTTTAGTTGTGTCCTATTACAGGGAGGTTATTAAAACTCAAAAAAGATCTTATTATAATACACAACGAACAAAAGTGGTTAGTGCAACTAATTTAGTAACACTAAGTGGACTTTAAGAAAGAATTCAATGGAAGTAAACAATGGTGGAGGAGTAATGGTGACAATAAAGATTACGTAAACCCATTCCAAAATATATAGGAGGAATAATGTGAAGAAAATAAATAAGTGGAAATGTAAGGTAAAAAAAAGGAAACAGAAAATAAATTTAATTATCATTGATAAAATGAAATTTATGTTGATATAAAGTGAAAAGGATACGAATAATCACATTAAATAACACAATATTTTTTTACCGAATAAAAAAAACATGAAAAAACTCCAAGTAATTTTTTTTGGATGAGATAATCTTGATGTCATATGTGAGGTTAAAACCGTCCTACTTTCCATTGACATATTATTTACATCTACATAACATATGTACATAACATTGGAAGTTAGAAAACTATTCATCCTTATAATAAATTAACTTTGATGTTATCGTATATGTTATTAGAAGGATGAAAGATTCTAAAATTTTTAATGTTATATACATATATTTTTAAGATTTTATTAATCTACCAACTAATCATACTCCAGATTTTTTCGGACATCTGAATTGACGAAATTCTCATCCAAATAATATTCTATTGATTATTTTCAACAAATTTCTTTTATTTTTTAAATAAAAAATGTGTTATTTAATGTCTTTGTTCTCTTCCATTTCACATTATATGACCATAATTCTCAATTTATCAATGATAATAATGTTTATTTGGTCTTCTCTTCTTTTTAACTCACTTTTCAATGTATTTCTTTGCATTATTCTCTTTCATCCTCTTCACAGTTATGGAATGGGTTTAAATCATCATCGTCATCATTACCACTGTTCTTTTTATGTTGTGGTTTATTTCCCATGAATTCTATATTTATGATCACATAGTGTTACAGAATCATATTTACTAACCATAATGTAGGTTGTGTACTATAAGAAGATCCTTACTCAGTTTGAATAAAATACCCTTAACTGTACGAAGAGGAAAATATTACACTATATGTCAAAAATGTATTTTGATCATGATTATAATAGTGTAACTAATATTTAAAATAATGATTTATCATATATTATATATTATATATAAATTTTATAACATATTATTATAACCAAATGTATGATACTATTTTTTATAGAAGAGTTTATTAAAATATCAGTCAAAGAATGCTTTAAAAAAAGTTAAAAAGAAGAGAAAACCCCAAATCAGTTCAATTTTCATTGATAAAATGAAAGATATAATCATATATAGTGAAATGGGGTAGAAAAAACTACATTAATTAACAACATATAATTTACAGTATGATAATTTCATAATGGATACAATACATAACTGTGGCTGAGAGTGCGAACAGAACCCAATAATGTTAGGGAATAATTTTCATGTTTGTATTTCGTTTTTATATAGGGTGCATCTCAAATTTTTCCATGTTCTTGAGGAATTTCCATCTCATTTTGTATCCAACTGGCATGTAGTTCCCCATGGTTACATAACCGGGTGAGGTCAGGTATCATTGGAAGTTGGCCTTTAGGCGTTGGGAAATAACAAAACACCCAAATTGGCATACATAGCGTATCATATCAATTAGAAATGATGTCCATATAGTACACTGGATCAACATATGCTTCCCACGATATGTTTAGAGAGGAACATGCTATGATGGAATGTGTGCATGGTAATCATAATTTTTTATTTCTTTTACATTATCATTTCCTCGCTTCCAGTAATACCATTATTTCTCACCCACTCTATTTGTGATTGGGTCTAAATTTCCCTAAACATAAAATCAATAGCCTTTTGGAAAAAATTAATAAAAAATAACAAAAATCTTTTTCAATGTTCTTTTCAATCATTCATTGAAATTTACTTCTATACCTTATCCCTTATTAAATCCCATATAATTCTAGCTCAGTTATACTAATGAATTACTTCATGAAATTATAAAATATCTCATAAACTATGTATGTTATACGTAAAATGGGAATCATGTTGATGACACCATTGATGGACTCCAAAAACATTAAGGTCATGTGTCTATACCTATTCCTCCTATTATATTCCAATGCCAATTTATCTTTTGAAATCCGCATAACATAATCATACACTTCATGATTGACCTTTACGATATGATAGAAATGTTATTTAAATATTCATCGATATAGCTCATATTCTACATAGAATAGATTGTATTTCACCTAAATTGATTTTATCTTTATGTTGAAAAAGTAAAAATAACAATGAAAATGCATACCATGACTCATGATTTCCCTCTTCATCAGTTCCTTAGAGAATGTGTTTTGCATCTGTCAAGAAATGTGTTTGATACAATAATGATGATTCAAATTTTGGGGTGTCATTATGTTAGTTGTCCCATTGATTGCCTCATTGATTTATTAATTTTTATTATATATCAAATAGACACCCTAAATTTCAGTGAAATCATTACTAATACATACCAAAAAATAACTCCATGATTCATAGTTTTCCATCTCCAAAATGGAAAAAGAGAGTGGTAGAGGTGAATGGATTCAATATTGGGACATCAAAATCAACTATAAAACCTTATATTTACAAAATATAAAAGTTCCATCAATTTTTATAAACAATTTTCAGAAAGGAAATACGGAGATGCAACGGGGGAATTCCTAGAACAACCGATGAAAATGAACACTAATGGATCAAAATTACTTTCATGAGACGCATGTTTTTTTCATTGAATATAGAATGAATAATGGTTTTTGACTCTCATTCTGGATATAAATTGTAGAAACACTTGATACAAATCATCAGATTTATCATAGACCATCAAAATTTCATTTATTTCGCCATCCAATATTTTTTATATGAAATATTAAATCTAATGTTTTGTTGTATCCTCTATTACACAAGGTCTATATGAACATTTTGGAATGTAAAAATCATCTCAATTACAATGGATGACATAGATTAGACATCCACAAATGTATGTTCTTGTTTTAGGTTTGGATGAATGCAAATATGAGCTGCCTCAATAATCATGATTCTCCATCATCCAAATACAATGTATAGAATCTCCCTTAAGTGGGAGATACAATAATTCCCATACTTATCACACCGTATGATTTATTTCCAATCGGTTGATTATTTAACTATATATCTATATTTCCTCTCAATGTGAAGTCTCTTCAATGTGTTTTTAATGCATCTTTAATTGGAAAATACCTTTTAACATATAAGGTTTTGTGAAACTCAGTAAACATTTATAGTAAGAATCTGAGAATCTCAGTTGAAAGTGTCAAAACATTTCAGTCAAATACAATAACATGTTTCATTGCTTCTGACCAAGGCACAATTATTGGTGTATTATTTATTGTGGGTCATGACTATTTTACAAAAAATTCATTTCTAGAAACGTCCTCCCAAACATCTGCTACTCCCTCCTCCTTAGAACTGTATTCACCATCTATTCCATCATTACAAAAATTCTCATTAGAATTATCATTGACTTGTATATATGGGAGATCATCTTTTATTTCCTATTATCCGTCATTTGGAATAGGATCAATTTCATGGGGTGGTTATTCAACTACTTTTTTATGTCGACATCTTCATACAACTGGACGTTTTTATTGTACAGTAGGAACATAAACATGTAACTACATTAGGGTACCATCTGACCACTGGGAAAATAAATTCATTGATTTGACTGTAAGAACTCTTTCCTTCCATAAAGGTCTGGATCATTTATTTTAGGCTGAGATTATAAAATTGGAGAAAAAATAGTGTTACACAATTTGTCTTTTCAAACACTGTTTAAGATGGGAACACACCCTTTACTTCCTAGTATATGTCATGTAACAGTCTAGATAGGACCCGTATAGAAGAAGGAACTACACAAAGTGTATTTTTCATTAGACAATGTGTAATTTTCTATTATTTAGATAAAATTGTAATTATCCTCGTGTTTCCCTAGAATAACTGAACCCTCATATGGGTTCACAAATAGGGACATCGATGGCTATTTTTCCTCCTGTTTTCCGATCCGAACACAGATTTAAATTCTATTGGATGTGATGGAATCCAATCGGTAAGCTCTAGATTCCTTATGAGCCATTCTTCTAGAATTTTATATTAATAATTTTATTTATTTTTTTTCTTTTATTGTTTTTTATAGATCTATGTCATTCTAGCATGAATTATATGTTGAGGCTGGATGAGGATATTTGTTCTATGATGACGTAGGTGGTCTTGTGCATATATAAAATTGTTGAGATGAATATACGTGTTGAAGTGTCATGCACTGATTTTTTTGGGTCACTTTGATTTATTTTTAACACATGTTATTTCCTAATAATGTTTAGTTAGTGAATATGTGTTATTATACATGCCTAATGTTGATTTCCTTGAATTAGGGCTATCCCATGGGTGTATTTCCCAGGAATTTTTGTTTATAGACGTTTGGACTAGGTTTTCGAAGAGGAAATACATGTTTTCCCCTTTTTGGGATGTCAAAAAATAATTTAATTATAATGGGATTGTAATTGGGATAAATTGGAATTGGATGGATTACAATCGTGGGATTAGTGTTTTTTCCTTTTACCCATGCCGAGCCTATAATTGTTTAATCATTTTAATTGTTAGATTACATGTTAATACTGTGATATGAAATGTCCATGTGTTTATAATTTTTTAGGCCTTGTAATTTTTAGATTACATAATCGGATTGTGATATAAATTTTTAATGTGAGTATAATTTCTTAGGCCTTATAATAGTTTAATTCACCAGTTTCTTTTTATATATGATGCACACATGAGTTTTTATTATGTTAGAAATGTAATCGTTTAAATTAAGTGTTGTTATTTTGCTGAAACGATGACATATCGGGCTCGAACCTGATTGAATACTATGCCTTTGGGATTGGTTTTGTTATTCCTACTGTAGAGGATTGGTTATACAAAATGGTGGGGTTTTTCAATGCATGCAGATGATATTTTTCTTTGAAATTTGGTATGGAATAACATAAAACGTTTTTTCTAATCCAAATAAAAAGCTTGGATCTGGTTTTAGATTTATTTGTTTTGATAGCCTTTTAAGGCATCTGTTGATAATTATTTATACGTTTAATTGACAGTCTTAGGCCGGATCTTGAGTATTTTATAATTAAATTTAATTGAACTATTGAATAGATGAAAATAAATGAAAATGGAAAACATGACATGTAGGGTTTTTTACTTTCGAGAATATTCAAGTATACTTCTCTTTTCTTTTGTACAATACTTATTTAATTCACTCGCTATTAGATAGGCATAAATATTGGGTGGTATCCTACTAGGATTTATTTATGAAACCCCATTTGGGTCATGCTCTTGGTCCCAAATAGATTAGATTGTTTCATGATTCAATAAGATAAATCCCCCTTATACAGGTACTAGAGATTCTATTTAGGATCCGGAGAGCATTGGACAGGGCTTATGCTTGAGATGTTTCTTAGTTTCCTTTTTTCCTTTGGAAGAAATGTTTTGGATTCATTCAGTTTAACTGTTTTGTATGTTTTCTTAGAACATAACATGTTTCGTCATCTTTTTTATGGAATGATGCTTGGTCAGTTATCTTGTCACTTTCCCATTGTTTATCTCAGATGCATGTTGGTAACAGCTTCATATATTGTATTCATATTTATTACATTGTGTTACAATATGAAAATGAGGGAATATTTTCCACTATCACACCATAGGAACACACTGCTAGTCGGTAGCATCTAGTGACTAGGAAAATGCACATGAGGCCATGTGACCAACCATGTACGGGGCCCTAGTTGATTGGAATTTGAATCTACACTGTTATAGAGTGGTTTTAAAATATATTGTTTCATGTTTTTATTTATATTTGTAAATATTGGATAGGGATTGGAATGAAATGTAATTTGGTAATTATCTATGCATGGGATTAGCTACCCCACATATAGGGAAAATCTAAATTTCCTCAAATTGAAACGTGACCTTTTGATTTTGAATTGTTGCAGTTGATTCAATTTCACAGTTAGATAACCGAATCATTTTGTGTTGTTAATATTGATTTTATTTTATTTATATTTTGATGAATGTCGATGAGATGAGTATATTCTACCTCATGCATCATATATGCACTTCATAAAAATAATATTCCATGCATTTTTTTAATGAAATTTAGTGATAATTAAAAATTTCATGCTAGTGTGATATATGTTGTGCTAGAGATGCATGATGTTGTGATCAGTACCGTGATAGATATACATACTATTGTTATATGCGTATTGTTATGTGTTATGGTTTAATTGGAAAGACACCAAACATAGGTCCTTGAGGATTATGTTCCCTCTTGGATAAGAATTTGGGGTTTCATGTTTTAGTTATGCGATATAGATTGTGTTTTTATGTGCTATATGTGGATTCCATGCTTTGATTAGCAGGTATTATGGTCCCCCACCGATTGGAATTTGGAACACCATTTAATTATTTTTCAAAAACAGGGGTTCCAGGGAAGCTTCTACGGATTACTATTTCGAATCCCAAAAAAGAGGGTGTGTGATTCTATGAATACACTCCATGTGTCTGTCTATCTGGGAAGAGAGAACTTTCCTAATGTACACTATGTTTACTAAGAGTACATGCGATTTAGTACTTGCCATGTGTCTGATCGTCTATTCAACCATTTGATAGAGAACATTGGAGGTTGGTATTCATTTAGTGCATGCCATTTATGGTAGATACACACCGTGTAGTTTTACATTGGTGGACCTAGTGTGATTCTGGCCATATGGATGTACATGGACATGAGGGAGATGTTCAGTACACGTTGTGTGTCAGGATGACACGCCATGTACACGGGATGTTTACATGCATAGGACAGAGGGAGTACACACCTATGTAAGATATTGAGGGAATATTCCATGGGTCATTTCTACACATCATATACTTCTTTTCTTGTACCCTTTAAAGGGGTTTCTTGTTTTATCCCCCTTTGTACCTTTTGGACATGAGAGTAGTCCTTTTTTAGTAGATTTACACATAGATCACAATGGTTAAACCTTGGGTCATTCTATGGACTAATAATGGGAGTGTTGGGGATTCAATATAAATGTAGGGGTTCTTCCTCTAGTTAACATTTCTAGTTGTCACTGAAGATTGAAACATGGCGTGAATGATTTTATGGGTGTTAGTACCAACATAGTTTAGACCATTGTTCTAAGATGTGTTGTGAGCTATCTCTCGTGATGTATACTTTGAGGAAGTCTCCATCGTGAGATGTTTCCTTCATGAATATGACATCATGAAACGTATTTCATTTATGTATCCCTTATGGGGTTCTATTAATTAAATTTTGTTCTAGGGAATCCCTTGTAGGATCTATCTTCAATGAATTATTCTCAGGGATCCCTATTATAGGATGACTTGGTTGTTTATATATTTAGAATCCCATGTAATATTTGTCCCTAGACTTTTTAGCTAAGGATCCTATGTAGAATTACTATGCTCGTGTATCATATAGGATCCCAAAAAGGATATCACATAGTGTTATGATGCTTATTCTTAATAAGAATCTAGCTATTGGTAGAGCATTCCAACATTGGTTTTGCCCAGGTGTCGTTATCAATTGTAGGATTTTTTAGTCATTAAAGAGGAAACCCTTGTTTGGATGGGTGATCATTGTATCATGACCATTAATATGGGAATGAACAATGTGGAATTCTTAGTTCAGTAAGTTAGACATGCCTCAATCATGTTCATCCACATAGGAGGTCATGTAAACCTTTATTTCATTAAGTGATCAAAAACATCGTAAATCAATATCTATGTAAATTCTTTTATAGATGATGATCTTTTTAGAAAGCTATTATGTGGTCCATAAGGTACTAGTATGTGTATGGTGGGCAGCCTATTAATAGTACCCAAAATATATTTTTTACTTCTAAACTCAGGCTGATATATGTTGACCAACATGGTACCCATCGAGTGTTAAATGTTAAAAACAAGTTTCCGAGGTTGGTTAAATCATTGATCATTGTTCTAATATGATTTTTCTCAGTTATATACAAATTAGAGTGAACTGAACATTTTGGAACAATGTGCATCCCACTACCCAGGAGGAATTTCTGAGACGTGGGTATTTTGACATGACTTTCAGTCTAATTTTGTATTTCATGCCAAGTTATTTGATGTGGTGATCATGGTTAGTGGAACCACATTCTTGTATTTATGTTGGTTATTAACTCATGCGTTTGAGAGAGTTTGTCCCTTTATTGAGACGTTTAAAATACTCCTCATTGAGGAGCGTCATGTCAATTCTTATTAAATGTGTTCTTCTAGGTAGAAGTATAATAATCATAGACCATTCAGATATGGGCGTTTCTACTTGAATTCCTTTGAGACCTATGAGTCATGAATCATGTTCTTTCTTTCTTGGTAGCATGACATTGCTACATTTGGATTTGTTCGTAGACCTTATGAGGAACCAATGATCATGGGTGGACATCAGTGATTAAGCATGAGATTTATCGAAAATTCCTTGTGATAAAGGAATTTTGATCAATTAAATAATGACACGTCGATAGGAGAAGCTGAGTTTTCTTTCAGGAGTTAGACTTGTGGTGGTTCAGCTATCCTTTCCTTGTTATCCTTGAAATCCACTTTGTGAGATATTTACATTGATATGTTCATATACCCTATCCTAACATCATCCAGGATGCACTATGAGAGCACCGGTTTTACGTCGTTCTATAGTTGAAGGCTATTGGGATAGTTCCTGAAATATTTCTATGTTGTGAACTGGATGAATTTTTTTAAATGATGCTTGGTTAATCATGAGTTATACTTGGGTTCTCGTGTAGGAATTCCTTGGATGGACATAGGGATGCCTTACATTTTCTCCATCATAACAACCAGGGGGATGCTTCTCAAAGTTTATTCAGTGTTCTTATATGTACTTTTGGTCTAGTACCAATGTTTCTCTTGTAAGAGCGAGTAGGGACCACCTTGGTTCATTCCTTGGACTCATAGTGGTTTCATATGAGGTTATCTCAGACTTATATTTGGGGACATATGTGATGAGTTGAAAATAAGTAATGGTTCCAGTGGTATGGATCTGGAATTATATTTTTACTCATTACGTGGCATGAAATTTTAATTTATCACGGGATGGGTTGAAAAAGGACCATAACTGAGAGACATGTATGAGATTTGGTGAACGAGATCATTGTGGGTGTATGGTTCCTTGGGATAAGCTATTTTATTCTGTTTCAATACATCGTTATTATATGATTTATGTTTCTAATATAAGTCATCTACTGATTTTTTGACTCATTATCCTTGTTATATGCGTTTGGTTCTTGGGGAACGGTTTAAACACTCCGCTGGTTTAAGGCATGTGTGGTGCAGAAGCCTGCAATGTCTTTTGAGGAATGATTGTCTGGACTCTTTTGATGGGATTGACTGGGGTTCAACCATTGTTAGTTGTGAGGATACTGGTATGATAGTAGTTATGTTTGGATTCACCTAGTTAAAGGAAAATCATGATGGTATCATCACTAGAATGCTCAGGGGAATGAATTGTGGGGTTTTCTGATAGTAAAGGTGTCATGGTAATGATATAATGTCGGTCTGTGATGACAAGATAATGATGGTTTCACTTTTTCTTTCTAATGAAGGAAACATTTAGTGCTGATGAGCATTTAAGGTTGTACATCTATGAGGATGTACGACTACACAGGGTACCATAATCTATGATTTTAGATAGGAACATTGAGTTTACTTCTCATTTCATGAAAGGGATGTAGAGGTATTTGGGTACACAGGTTCTTCTAAGCAGATGTTATAACCCCCAATTAGATATCCAGTTGGAGTGCATGATTCAAGTGCAGAGGAAATGCTTTGGGCATGCATCCAATATTTCAGAGGATCTTGGGAGAGACACAAACCATTGGTTGAGTTCACCTATAATAACAGAATTCATGCTAATTTTTAAATATTTCCTAATGTGTCATTGTAGATTAGATGTAACACCCCAAGCATCCATGATACGTTTCACTTTGAATAATGAAGTAACTTGTGTTGTATGCAACTTCATGATCTAGAACACCACGACTAATCAATATAGCCATTATGAAAAATAATACCCACTTTTTTTAAATTTTATTAATTTTATTTATCAAAATGGACTTAATTCTTTGATTTGGAATATCAAAATTATCGTAGGGTGAATTTTTGGGATTTTTTCTAAAAACATTCAATTTTTTGTGAATAGTGGAAAACAATACATTATTGTTTAAAACATACCTATTATTTATTAATTTTTTAGTTTATATAAACTTATTTTAAATCAAAATAGATACAAAATACATATATTAGTTCAATGTAATTAATTGGATTCACTTTGTAATAATATTTATATGTATAAAAATTTAGTGAAATTTTTAACGTATGTTACACACCTTCTAAGAACATTACGAAATTTTCATTAAAGATAATATTACCGCTTCAATTAATTGAATATAAAAAAATAAGAGAGACACGGTTTACATCAGTATGTAAAATGTTGTTCAATAGGATAAAAATATTTTTTTTTGTGAATAGTAAAATTATGATTTTATTTACCCCACTTAAAAGTAATTAAGGAAATTAATGGTAAAAATGATATTATAATTACCCTAACACATGTCATAATTCTATTGGATAATTGTATTTCGAGTTAAATAAACCCTAGGAATAAAATATGTTCTTCTTTGATCCACATGGAATAGATTATAACATTTATTATTATTTTATTTAAAGAATTGTTAAAAGTGTTAAATTCAAATTTTCATATCTAAAATATTTTTAATATAGGGATATAAATAATATAAGGTAGACTATAAATACTCATTATAAAGCTAAAATATTTCCCACATAATGGTACCTTATTTATAATTTTTAATCATTAAATAGTTATATTTATTTATGACATAATAATGATGCATTAATTACCTTATTAATGAATGATTAAAATAATTGATATTAAAAAATATCCAAATAAATTTAAATTGATACCTTTGATGAATTCAAATAATTATATTGAATAATATGACATGTTGGAATTTATTTAATTTTTTTGAACTAATAATTTGTTGTTAACTTTCACAAAAACCAAATACTGAATAGTGTCAAAATTGACATAAACATGTTTTTAAATGAAATACTTTATTATTAATTGATATAATATTTCAGGATATATAAGTTTCATCCAAAGGAAATATATAAGGTTAAATATGTCAACAATTAACCACATGGGGTTCTCTTTGATTTTTATTGTATGTTTATTAGCCATTTATTATAATAATACAAGAATTCATGGTAAAAGTTAAACTATTTAACTAAGAGTTAAATCTAAAAGATAAGGTTAATATGGTGATCTAAACCATTTTAAAACCTATTGGTTGAGAGGTATTTGACCAAAACCCACCTTATCCTCGAAATAAATCCTTTTAGAGCCATTATAAATAAAATATTATTATATAATAAATTAATATTTCAATCTTTTCCGAAATTGACCCTCACCTCTGTTATAAAAGGGTACTTCCCCTTCTCTGAAAATCACACCTCAATATCAATTTTTATCGGCCATCAATGTAACACCCTGAGATTTTATGAGATATATTATTTTTAGTTTCTTTCATATCTTATATGGTACGCTACAACAAAGGAGTCTTGCACTACACGCAACCCTGACTTGGCTTGCATTACACACAATCACGACCTTTCTCGATAGCGAGTGTTGTACGCAATACCAGGTTTCCATAAACAATAATATATTGTTATAATATGAACTAGCCGTTATAAATAGTATTAAATAAATTTTTATTGTTATAGAATTATTATTCATCCTACACATTTTTGAGAACATCGTGTGGGAACAAAATAAATTTTCGAGTATAATAAGTATTTTTAAAAAAAAGCAGTTTTTCCGCCTTTTGATGGTGCACCAACATTAAATCTGGTTTTTGAAAAGTTTATAAGTTCAATTTGAAAAAATAAAATTCTTCCTTGGAATCAAGATATAAAAATTTAATTTTCATAAAATTATCATATTATTCTGATAACTTTCATATTTTGATTAATAGTAAAAACATGATATATCTTAATTTAAAGCAACTTTTTTCATCGAAATAATTTATATGGATAGATTATCTTTTTAATTGGGTCTAAACTGTAATTATAATATATTATTACCATTTAATCCAATGTTGTTCAATGGAATTAATTTCACATTGAATTTGGACATAAACAAGTGTCGATCTTTTTATAGTTATTGTTTCTTAAAAACCCGCTATTTTTTGATAAAGGGAATTATATTTAAAATTGATTAATTCCACTTCTAAGTTATGAATTTGAAAAAATAAACATCATTTTTAAAATTGGAATATCAGGTATAGCTTACACTGATTTTTTTTTATTTTTCTGAAAACTTAAATTTTGATGAATAGTGAAACCACATAGTGGTAGTAAAAAGACTGAATCATTCATTTAAATGAAATTTTACCACTTCTGTGAGTTGAATTTCAAAAATCCGACACACATGGTTGTTATCAAGAAGTAAAATGTGGTTAAATAAAATGAAAATAATTTTTGGTGAATAGTAACTTTTGAATTTTATTTTCTGCGGTTAAAGGTAAATAGGGTAATTCAAGGTTAAAAGTATATTATAAGAAATAAAAATTATCTTAATACATATCCTAAACATATTGTATGAGTAGAAGACGACCATGGGAATCCTTGGGTCGATTTTGGGTCCTCATTGAGCGACTTGAGAGTGATAATGACAATTTGGATTAATTAATTTAATGTAAAGACAAAATTGACATTAAAAAATCTTTTAGTAATTAATTTTTATAAGGGGATATATAAATTATCCTTTCAAATATAAATATCCACTGGAAAGCTAAATGGTTTTCCTGCATGGTGGTATTTCTTTATAATTTTTAGACATCAAATATATTAAATTACTGATGACACAATAATGATGAAGTATTTACCTCATTATCAAATGATTTAAATAAATAAGATTATATTGGTTAATATATTATCCAGAACATGTATAATTCTAATTGGATGATTTTATTTCGACCATGAGTCATATTATATTCATCTTTAATTATATTTGGACTTTTTAAATCCGATGATAAGTTTATAATAAAATAATATTTTCACACTTTCCAAAAGAGCCCCTCCCCACCCTTCTAAAAGGAGACAATTTCTATCCAATTCCTCACACCTCTCAAACCATTTGGATCATCCAAATTCTTCCCAATTATGCTCCCTACATCCCTATACTCCCCCTATTATCCTTAACATAGGCATAAGGCACTTCAAAAAGACTTTTTCATTCAAACCAAAGGATGTTACCCAAATTAAAGGTATCAATTTCTCTTAAGTTGTTTACTTTTATTCTACATCTACAACCCCTAAACTCTTTTTAATCCTTTATTTTGTAAAAAAAGTAGTATCCTCAATATAATAGGATTTTTTATGAGAATTATTCTAACTACACTTACACAAGCCTCTATCTAATGGATGATGAACATAATGTTTCTATGGATGGAAAACTAACGCCTCACAAAATGTTGATTGTTCGATTTTCCTCTACCGCCTATCATGGTGGCCATGATGATGGAACTGTATTTATATATGATATACATTTTATTTATGATTTCCTTATTCTTCTTTACATCCCAATTATATCAAGCCTTTATAGTTTCCATAATGGGAAAATACAGGAATTATAATATACCTATGTATAATTATTTTTTAATTCCATTAAAATAATAAATATAAATGAAAGTAGAGTTCCTGTGTACGTACGGCTTACCATCTCCATGAATGGTGGATTTCCTTTCTTACCTCCATATGTTATGAACAATTATAAATACATGTATATTCTGGATATATATGACATATATGATATATAAATCATGAATATCATTCTGGATATAATTAACATTTGACCACATGGACAACATGAAATTATAACAAGTCAATTTTTGACTCCAGTACCAAATATCGACAAAACGAACATTATTAACTTAAATGGTTACATAATGATTATAACATGGTAATAAGTGATATAAAATGAATAATAAATTTCAAAACTGTTCTTAAGAATGTATAAATTAACTTTGGTTGATTATTCAAGAGATTAAAGATCGATCGAGTCTAGTTGGACACGAGGTAAGGGAACTTCTTCACCCAATTTCCATTATTTAGGTTGATCTTCTCTTTCTTGTTTATGTCATTATTCGATTATGTGAGAAATGAAATTTTATATCTTATCTTGTATTTATACTTTCTTTATGTGACCATATAGTTAATACAAATAATTGATCTATTTTATTTACAAAAAGAGATTTGTAAGGGATAACTTTTCCAATCTCGTTTTTATCAGAGATTGTTTATTAGTAAGTATTTACTGGGGTTATATTTCTCATCCATGTCCCAGTTTTCTAAAAATGGTTTCATTTATTTTTAAAGTCCTTTTTACCCATTTTTTAATTTTACAACATGGTATGTAAGGAATGCTTCTATTACGAGGTACTTTTGACTTTTTCGACAAAAGAACGAGAAGAATGTTTTTGTAACATATACGGTATGGAAGGATTTTTTACGGTTTTATAAAGCCTTATTTTAATGAAGCTTCCTCCAAAATATTTCATTACTATTAAAAAAAATCCTTTTCTTTTAGAATTGTATGAAATTTTTTGAAAATAAAATGATTTTGAAGAAGAAAGGATATTTTCCTCAAGAATTCATTTCAAGTGTTTTATCAAAATCATTTTCCATCTAAGATGAAATTATTTCATATGTGTCTCTATGATTTACATGGATTCACTTTTATTACTATGAAATGATATCCATTTCTTTTATATGGATTATGTGATGATGGGATGATATTTATGACACCGATTTTATTCTTTGGGTTTTTATGAATGATGTATGTTTATTTTGTGGCACATGTAAGAATGATTTCATTATGAAATGGGTGGGACCTATATCTCCCTTAAATGCATTGGGTAAAGATTTATATCTCATGAGATAAACATGACTGGAATGGTAAGTTAATCCGGTTCAGTAATACAGAACTGGAATGAGGAGGGAACTCGATTCGGAAAGGGACTTTTTCCACTAAGATGGCCTTGGAAAAAGTGCCTTGGATACTATGCAAATCATTACATGTGCTTAATGGATGCCACAATCACATGTTTTATTCCCATTCTAGTATATCATGATTAATGTTCTTTTATGATCTATCCCTTATGTACTTCCATGATTTATGTCATTGATCATGATTTTTATGTTTAGATTTTATGTTCAAGTTTTTTCATTCAAATGTTTATGGATTGTTTTGTGTTCTCCATGATTACTGTTACTGAGCATTTGAGATCACCCCTTATAAGTATTCTTTTCCCCAAGATTTAAAGAATGGATTTAGGTAAGAAAACAAAAGGGGATGATCTTTATTGGAGACGTTAAAGTTCATTCACCACGATTAGAAGACTATATTATGAGTTTCAAAAGACACTAAACTATTACCATTATTCTGTGTCTATTATTGTTATGTATTAAGAATTCTTAAAAAGTAATGTAATGTCCATGTACGTCAGGCATTCGGTCTCTACAGTTGCTATCAGCTGAAAGGTTTAGTTAACCTTTGGAAACTAGGACGTGAAAACTTTTGTGATATCCCTAGAGATATTTCAAAGGTATGTCTAGGGATGTCCCTAAGGTTTAGTAATGTTTCTAAGGTTTATTATAACTATAGGTTATAGTCATAGTATTATGTTGACGATCATGAATAACATAGGGTAAACATAAGTTGTCATAGGATAAATAATGTGTCATAAGTTATACATCCCATAAGTGACTTTTTATGATTATTTGGTTTTTTTTATTTTAACTGTTTCTTACAAAATGGTTTCTGGTTTTAGATAATTGATGGAACCATAAGGAATTGGGTTGACATTGAATCTGATGGACAAATTGGTGACTAATAGCCGCAAAATTGCACAATGCATAGAGAGAAAGATATTATGATTATTCTGAATCTGACATCGTGATATATGATTAACACGGTGATCTTTAGTGGTATTCCCAATCCATCAAATAAGAGGAAGATATAATTTTATTCATGTTCACATGTTGAGGATCATAGAGAAAGAAAGATTGAGATTTCTAAAGAAGGGAAGAATAACCTTTATGAATAAATCCCATGGAGGGAAATTTTTGATCTCTATGGAGAAAAGGGTCATAGAGTAACAAAATATTATGTAAATCAATGTCTTATCTGTGTAGAACATTGGAATTACCCAACTCAATGCCCTGACCTAATATGTTACTTTTAAATCAAGGAAGGACATATTCCATGAAAATCATTGGAGATGATGGTTTGATGTTTTTATGTATTGGTATTCAATAATAATGTTTTTGATGTACTTTTATGGTATATTGGAGTACCTATATGTTGGTCCATTGTGGTTTTCCATAAGAATATGGAATCAGTAACCATGTATAGTGATTGAATTATTTTTTGAAAGTAGATGATATGCGCATAATGAAGGGATAAAGAGAAAATAATATGTTTGATAGTAATCATGATCTCATGACTGATATTAGGACTAAGTGATATCATGGTTTGAGTATATTGAATTTTTGGGTTTTTTTATGTGGAAAGAGTTAACTTTTAACTTCATTCATGTTTTCACTAAGGTGCAATAAGTATTTATTTTTCAAGTGAATACAAGCTTAAGGTATCCACATGTTTGGAATGTGATCAACAAGATATATCTTGTGATATATAAGGGATAAAAGATTATATTCACGTTCTTGTTATATAACATTTTTAGTAATCGTTCTCTTTATACTATGAGTTTGGAAAGAAGTATTTTGGAAAATCCTAAATATTGGAATAGAATATGTTGAACAGAAGTTAGTATTGTTTATGGATAGAAATTGGTTTTTAATATTATTGATAGAATGTTATAATAGTGTAGTTTAAGAGAAGGGACAGCCTGCAGAACGAACGACAACCCGTCGCGTCGGACGAGGATGTGGGAATCGAAGCCACAACTGAAATGCGACAGGCCATTATTGCCTACCACTGGCCTACATGAAGTCCATGGTTAGTAGAATCTACTTTTATTATATTAAGTGGTATGATAGATTATGTATATGCCCATTTTAGAAATCATATATGATTAACCTCCCCATAGATGGACTTATGTATATTTGATAACTTTTACTAACCTTTTATTTGAGACAGATTGAATGACCCATCATTCTATCACATGATCTGATAACAATTCGCGAAAGACAAATTCAACTTCATTTCGTTAAGAGATGAAGTGGAAATTGTTCGAGGCACAAGCAATGTTGAGATTGTACCAAAATAAAGCAAGTATTTCTTTTAATTAAAAAATTCTTCAACATTAGGGAAATTATCTTGAAAGCCAAAAATGTTGTCCTAGTGCTCTTAAATATGATGAATCAGATGTTACCTTAGATCATCACAAATTTATGGCTTTGTGACTGTTGGCTTTATCATATCCATGTCCTCTACCACTCTCCATCAGAACATGATGGTTACATTTCTCTTCCATATCTATATTTTCACCTATGTTATCTTATGTGGGATCCCAGTGATTAGTTACATTGGGTAACCATTACATTTCATACTTTATTTTTTAAAGATAAGTTTTGTTATTCCTTTTTAGGATGTGGGTTTCTATGAAAGAAAATCTCATGTAATAAACAATTTATAACCCCAAAGAATTTCAATGGAGAAATTCATTTTAAGGGGGTTGAATGTAACACCCCGTGATTTTATGAGATATATTATTTTTAATTTCTTTAATATCTTATATTGTACGCTACAACAAAGGATTATTGAACTACAAGCAACCCTGACTTGGCTTGCATTACACGCAATCGTGACCTTTCTCGAGAGCGTGTGTTGTATGCAATAATGGGTTTCACTAAACAACGATATATTGTTATAATATGAACTAACCGTTATAAATATAATTAACTAAATTATGAATTTTATAAAATTATTATTTATACTACACATTTTCTAGAACATTGTGTGAGAACAAAATTAAGTTTTTGATTAAAATAAGTATTTTTTTTAAAAAAAGCAGTTTGGCCACCTTTTGATGGGACACCCACATTAAATATAGTTTTTGACATGTTTATAAGTTAAATATGACAAAATAAAATTCTTCCTTGGAATCAGGATATAAAAATTTAATTTGGATAAATTTTTCATATTATTCTGATAAATTTATATTTTGATGAATAGTAAAAACACGCTATATTTTATTTTAAAACAACTTTTTTCATCGCAATAATTTATAAGGTAAGAATATATTTTTTATTGGTTTTAAAGTTTAATTAGAATATATTTTTACCATTTAATACAATTTTGGTCATTGGAATTAATTTCACTTTGAATTTGGACATAAACAAGTGTCGATCTTTTGATAGTTATTGTTTCTTAAAAACACGCTATTTGTTCTAATAAAGGGAATTAATTTTAAAATTAATTAATTCCACTTCTATGTTTTGAATTTATAAAAATAGAAATAATTTTTGATTTTGGAATATCAAATATATCTTTTGCTGAATTTTTGGTATTTTTCTGAAAACATCAATTTTTGATGAATATTGGAACCGCTTAGTGGTAGCTAAAAAACTGAATCTTTCATTTAAATGAAATTTTACCACTTTTGTGAATTGAATTTCAACAATACGATATACATAGATGTTATAAAGAAGTAAAATGTGGTTCAATAAGATGAAAATAATTTTTGGTGATTAGTTATCTTTTGACTTTTATTTACTGAGGATAATGGTAAATAGGGTAATTCAAGGTTAAAATAATATTATAAGAATTCAAAACTAACTTAACACGTGTATTAACCTTATTTGATGAGTAGTGGGCGACCATGGGCATCCTTTGGCCTATTTTGGGACCCCATTGAGCCACTTGGGAGTGATAATGACAATTTGGATTAATTAATTTAATGTAAATACATAATTGACATTAAAAAAAATATTTTAGTAATTAATTTTTATAAGTGGGAATATAAATTATCTTTTAAACATTAAATATTAATGGGAAATCTAAAAATATTTTCTACATGGTGATATTTTATTTATTATATTTAGACATCAAATAAATTAAATTTTATATGACGTAATAATGATGCAGTATTTCCCTCATTAATAAATTATTTAAATAAATATGATTATAATGATTAAAATATTATCCATAACATGACTAATTCTGTCCGGGTGATTTTATTTCGACCATGATTCATCATATCATTATCTTTAATTATTTTTGGTATTTTTTAACCCAATGATAAGTTTATAATAAAATAATATTTTCACACTTTCCAAAAGATCCCCTCCTCCCCTTTATAAAAGGAGGCCATTTTTATCCAATTCCTCACACCTCTCAAGAAATGTTTCTCGTCCAAACTCTTCCAAATTAAGCTCCCTACATCCCTCCCCTCCCCCTTGATGTGGTAACTTAGGAAGAAGGGACTTCACGAAGTCCTTTTTGTTCAAACCAAAGGAAGTTACACAAAATAAAGGTAACTATTTCTCTTATGGTTTTTTCTTTTATTCTAATTCTCCAACACCTAAACTATTTTTATTCCTTTCTTTTGTTACAAAACTAGTATCCTCAATATAATATTATGTTTTTATGAGATGTATTCTAACTACACATACACACACCTCCATCTAATGGATGATAAACATAATGTTTCTATGGATGGAAAACTAACACCTCACGAAATGATGATTGTTCAATTTCCTCCTACCACCTATCATGGTGGCCATTATGATGAAAATGTATTTATATGTGATATATATTATTTTTATTATTTCCTTATTCTTCGTTAATTCCCAATTATATCAAGCCTTTATGGTTTCCATAGTTGGTAAATACGATAATCTCATTTGAGGAAATGCGGACTACCGCCCCCTCAAAGTGATTTGATTTGTTAATTCCATATTTGTAATGTATAAAGTATGTAGTTAATGATATTATATATATTATATTATACTGGAATTATAATATACCTATGTATCATTATGTTTTAATTCAATTAAAATAATAAATAGAAATTAATGTAGCGTTCATGTTTATGTACGGCTTACTGTCTCCATTAACGGTGCATTTCATTTCTTACCTCCATATGTTATGTAAAATTATAAATACATGTGTATTCTGGATATATATGATATATATGATATATAAATCCTGAATATAATTCTTGATATAATTAACCTTTGAACACATGAACAACATTTAATTATAAGAAGTCCATTTTTGACTCATGTACCAAATATCGACAAATTGAACATTATTAACTTAAATGGTTACATAATGATTATATCATGGAAATAAGTGATATAAAATGAATACAAAAGTTTAAGAAGGTTCTTAATAAATTTGAAATTAACTTTGGTTTATTATTCATGAGATTAAAGAACAATCATGTCAAGTCTGACATGAGGTAAGGGATCTTTTAAACCCTATTTCCGCTCTTTGGGTAGATCTTCTCCTTCTTGTTTATGTCGATCTTTGATTATGTGAGAAATTAATTTTTATATATTATATTGTATTTATACTTTCTTTATGTTACCATATAGTCAATACAAATAAGTGATCTATTTTATTTACAAAAAAGAGCTTTGTAAGGGACAACTTTTCCAATCTCATTTTTATCTGAGATTGTTTATTCGTAAGTATTTACTGGGGTTATATTTATCATCCATGTCGTAGTTTTCTAAAAATGGTTTCATTTATTTTTAATGTCATTTTTACCCATTTTTTTATTTTACTACATGGTATGCAATGATTCTTTCTTTTATGAGGTACATTTTTTATTTTTCGGCAAAAGTACGAAAAGAATGTTTTTTTAACTTATACAGCATGAAAAGATTTTTTACAGTTTTATAAATCATTATTTTCATGAAGATTCCTCCAAAATATTTCATTACTCTTTTCAAAAAATCGTTTTCTTTTATAATTTCGTGAAATTTTATGAAAATAAAATTATTTTCAAGAAGAATGGATATTTTCCTCAAGAATTCATTTCAAGTGTTTTATCAAAACCAATTTCCATCTAAGATGCCTACATCATTTGTGTCTCTATGATTTATATGGCTTGAATTTTACTATTATTAAATGATATCCATTTCTTTTATATGGATTATGTGATTATGGGATGATGTTTATGACACCCATTTTATTCGTTGGGTTATTATGAATAATGTATGGTTATTTTGTAGCACAAGTAAGAATGAGTTCATTATGAGATGGGTGGGACCTATATCTCCCTTCAATTCATTGGTTAAAGAAATATATCTCATGAGATATAAATGTATTGAACGGTATGTTAATCCGGTTTAGTAATACAGGACTGGAATTAGGAGTGAACTCGATTCAGAAAGGTACTTTGTCCACTATGATGGTCTTGGAAAAAGTGCATTTGCTACTATGGAAATCATTAAATGTGCTTAATGGATGCCCCAATTACATGTTTTATTCCCATTATAGTTTATCATGATTAATGTTCCTCTATGATCTATGCCTTATGTATTTCCAAGATTTATGTCATTTCTCATGATTTTGATGTTTAGATTTCATGTTCATGTTTCTGCATTCAAATGTTTATGGATTGTTTTAGGTTCTCTATGTTTACCCTTACTGAGCATTTTAGCTCACCCTTTATATGTATTATTTTCCCCAGGATTTAAGGAAAGGTTTTAGGTAAGAAAACCAAAAGAGGAAGTCCTTTATGGGATATGTTTAAGATCTTTCACCACGATTAGAAGATTATATTCCGTGTTTCCAAAGACACTAAACTATTATGGTCCTTGTGTGTCTGTTTTTGTTATGTATTAAGTATTCCGCAAAAGTAATGTAATTTCCATGTACATAAAGCATTGGGTCTATACAACCAACATCTCAAATATCCTCCCAACTACCCTAACTTCAACCTAGAGTCCTTACTTTTATCATAGGACAACCTAAGGAGATATTTTGATCAAATCAAAATGAATCACCCAATGAAGAGGTAATAATTTCATCACCTTTTTCAATGTTATTTTCTTCTTCAACTGCATCATTCATTATTTTTTACCTACCATAATAATAACCCCAGTAACATCTAAAATCTATGATTTTATTATAAATATGGTACAACCATATTAATTATTGTATCAATCCTATCAATGACAATGTTACTATACATACGTACGTATGGCTTACCGTATCCACGTCGTGGTGTAGTTTGTTATTCAACACTTAATTATTTGGATGGGTATAATAATGAATATAATTTTTGTAAATAATAAATATAATTTGTTAATGATTATTTTTTATATGATATACCAACAAATTACTTATGATTTACTATTAATAGAATGATATTGTTGCTCATGCGTACGCACAAATTACCTTCTCAACGAACACAATGAGATTAATTCCCTATCATAACAATTGAAAAATAAATATCATTTTAGGAAAAAAAAATTTAATAATGTAATATCATTATGGATATGAATAAAATAAATCCTATCCACAACAAACATGACTGAAAATTTAAAACATTTAAAGGAAAACGAATCTGTTAAAAACTAAAACGATGACAACGCTAAAATATAATTAACAAATAAATATTAGAAGATCATATGTGATATAATATTTATGTATGTGGTTATTAAATAATTTAATAAAAATAATTTCACCATTATACATGAGGTTAACATACCATCGACTAAGTAAAAGTACAAGGTAAGGGTTAATTTTGAAATCTCTTTATTTATCTGAGGTTTTTTATACATAAGTATCTACTAGGAATTCATTATCATCCACAACCGTGTATCTTAAAATTTTATTTCAATTTTTTTTTACTATTTCCTATAATAAGGGTTAAAGTCATTTATACCTTTTTTTTACTTTCTATAAAATGTTATGAAACAAATTTATTTGCCCTTTTCCAAACAAGGTACTTTATGACCTTTTTTACAAATTAAGGTAATAATGTTTTTTTAATTGTATATGGATGGTGAAACTATTTTCCTCTATTATAACACCTTCTAATCTTATTTTAAAAGCTTATAAGAATATTATCAATATAAATTTTTTCTTTTAATATAATGTTAATTTGAAATGATTTCAAAAGTTCTCTCAAATAATTTTGATTTAATCTATGTCTACATTCTTTGATTGTTTTTACACTTCAATGAAGTTGATTTATTATGATACAATATTCCATAGTGTATTGAAGGTTTTTTGATATGTTTGACTATGTATGTTTTATTTTTATACCATTCGTGGTTTATGGTTAACGTATTAACATTTTTTATGCTAGTTTTAATACAAATGTTTATGTTACGTTTCAATCTTTTCAACCAGGGAATGCATTGGACTTAGTAAGTGACGAGTATAGCCCGCTCTAGCTCCTCTATGCATCCGTACATCTCATTAGACCAACAAGTGTCTTGGAACAAAGCCCTCACAAAATCATATGTGTAGTCTTGGAATGACGCCTTGACTCTGTGGTTATGATGTCTGGCATTAGGAATTCAATCATTATGAAATTAACTATTGATATTACATGTGATTATTAGAATAGTATAATATCCATGTGAATAAATAAATTGTGTTATTTGACTTTTCTTCTCCATATTATGCTAAATATTATGTTTAAAAGGCTTTTGTATTAGTCTTATACATTCACATAAATGATTTTTCTTATTTATGATAGTATCTGCTATATTGTTATCCTTACTAATCATTTGAGATCACCTCTTTCTTTGAGTTTATTTCTCCCATTATTTGAAGAATTATGTTACGATTAACCTACATAAATATGATAAGGGATATGAGTGTGTTCAAAGGGGCACAATATTTTTGTTTTTTAATTTCATAATGAAATTTAAAACAAATGTGTGTATCTAGTAATTCCAAGGCTATTAAACAAATCAGTCTTTTGAGAATTGATCACTTGTTATCATTCCAATATTATGTAATAATGCACCAAACTTCTGTAACTAGGGTCAGGGCGTTATAGTTGGTATCAGTGAAGTTTAATACAATCCTTTGAATCTAGATTTAGAAAAACACTAAATAGAGAAAGTTAACCTAATATAGACATTGATGATTAGTATTGAATAATTTCCTAGAATTTTGGTAATGTAGAGATTTAGTGAATTTTCCAACCAATAAATCCCCGTCTAGATACGAGCAGGTAGAGGCGTCTCTTGAATAGATATACCATGGATTGAAAACTCTGACAAAGTGTTTGGGTCTTGACCTGGGGTATCCTGGTACACGACAACTGGACTTGCTGCACTGTTTGATACAACACGCCTAGGGGATATGCTTAGAACAATTCTCATTTTCATCACAAACCATTATGAAGTATTTAGGAGTAAATACCTCTTCAAAGAAAACATATATTTATTATTATGGATTATATTTATAAACAGTTCAATTTATGTTAGATAATTCACTAGTTTGGAAATATGTATTTCAATTTATAAACTAATCTAGTGTATGCCATTGTTTAGAAATTTCCCCCAGTGGAAGCAATGAAACTATATCAATGTACATAATACATGTTGGGATTTCCCTCCTACTAAAGATAATTATATTGGATTTGGTGATGCAACTGGTGTTGAATAGCTTATAACAATACTGGGACAACTCACTCAGGTTTTGAATAAAAATCGTACCCATATAGAACACCCGGATACACAATGCAGAGCGTCAATGTTAGACCAATTCATGAGGCAACAACCATAAACATTCAATGGGATTAAAAATACATTTTTAGTGGAGTAATGGATATGTACCATAGAGAAAATAATTCATGTTTTGGGGAGTAGTGAAATGGAAAATGTTTTCATGTCAGTTTATCATATAACAGGAGATACAAATCAATGGTGGTCATTAATTCAAAACACAAAGGAGGATGAAGAAGTTTGAAATATGTAATGGAGATATTTCAAAGAATTTTTCTTATAATGATACATTCCTCGTGAGTATTAATAATATATAGAATGAAAATTCATGTGTCTGATGTAAAAGGAGGATGAGAATGCCTCAAATTATGAGTCTAAATTTACAGGGTTAGAAAGGAATGAATTAGATTATATATGAATCCCATGGTATAATTTTGGTCGATTATTTGACGATTTAAAACCATTTCACCATTGAGCATTAGTCTCAAAATCCTTCTCATCATATGAAGATATTTTATCATGTGCAACCAAGATTGAAAATGAATTCTTTATGTCTTATTACTTTAAAGAAAAGCACATGAGGAAGAGATCAACTAAAAACTATGGAAATGGAAATAAGGGGAATAAGGGAAAATTCTAATTTCCTTCTTATTGTAAATGTGGGAAGAAACATCATGATACCTTCCTTAAGGGAATGTGAGTCTGTTATAAGTATGGTGAAAAAGTCCACCAGGCTCACGATTGAAAGGGAAAGAATGATGATGTCAATGTTGAATTCTACAATTGTAGATAAATAAGTCATTTTGAAAATGATTTTTCTAAGCGTCAAGGAAAGATACCATAGGATAGGGCAATGGACAAAGTCCAAGATTATGCGATCTGTCATGACCCCCTCCCCACAATTTGTAACCCTACTAGGCAGGAAATGTGATAAGATAGATAATGACCCCCCAAGTCCCACCTCTAGTAGGCCCTGGGTTGGCGACTAGCACCGAGGTTATAATAAACACATAGATGGGAGGCATTACCCTCTAATAGAACACATGCGGGAGAGAGAGATAGAGCAAACCCCAACCAACTCCAACTCAAAACTGAAATATAAAAGAAAACCCAAGTACATATATGAAATGCCATGCAACAGTACTACAACTGGAAGGGAAAACTACAAATACCCAAAAGAAAGGAAAAACATCAGCGACCACCATCCCGAACAGCTCATCCAACCACAAGCTAGTAGTAACCAGCCTGATCACCAACCTACTCCATGTGACACGAATAATAGTTTATATTCACATAGGGTTAGTATAACAATATACTTAGTAGGATCCTCCCCAAATCCTCTCATGGAAAAGTAAAGAGAGAATGATAAAGCCTAGTGAACAACAAGTGAAACCAACACATCACCTAAACAGGTATACTAAGTTCCCAACCTCACCATAGATACTCTCACCAAGTGACACATACAAGAATATAGCCTATAGTAATGAATATCAAGGGTACCCCGCTACTACTTACCCACTAGTTTGACTCTTTGCCTCAACGACATACGTCCTATGCATCTCTCTCCAAAGGCTTGCCCGTATAAACTTGGGCTAAGCTCCAAAATATGTACCACGTGCACTATGAAGGCTTTCCCGAAGACACCTGGGCGAAGCATCACACCATCCTCACAACCAAAAGCAACAATGTAGGTTCGGGGAGAAACCACAGCCTACATAACATGTATCATACATCGTGTATTAAACCACAAGCCATTACAGCCCATACACCGAGTAAGGATCCTTAATCCATCATAGCCTATACACGTTACGCCTATAGTAGTCCATATGATACTATATCCAGAGTATATGTGTATAAATAACCACAATCCATTATAGCCCTCACACACATATACGAGGAAAATAACCGTTGTCCCAATGGAACTTGTATCTACCAAGAGAAGGGAGTGAGGCTAAAGGGGTTAGTCATCCATTCAACCTCCCATCAGAATGTTGGGGAAAACACCCCCCCCCCAAGCCTCAAAATCCCTAGGGTGTCATTTGCCTTTACTGACAGGGTGGAGTAGCGTATAGAAACACAAAAATTACAGAACATATGTAACTCACAACCTCACTATGGGCATAACCTAGTCTTAGTCTCAACTGCAGCTCACATCTCTCGGAATCTAGGATGCTCTTTCTATGACTAGGTATCCTATAAGCACACAATCAGTTAAAGATTTTCAATAGGTTACTTCATTCACTTTTTTCATAAATTCCATGTTACGTTAATTAATTATTTTCACATTAATTAACCATGAAAAAATCCATATTAACTTCTATTAGCATCACACACAAGTCAATTGCTCCTTCAAAAGATTAAAACTTCACCATTTAATTCAAGCATATCCATCCCTGTGGATTATCACCATTTAATCGATCTTTCATTGTAGAATTACTTTCCCCATATTCCAGGAATTCTAGAAAAGCATCCTATGCTAATAAACACAAGGTGTCGCAACACGGTGAGTAGATTTACTACCCATGGAGTCTTTTCCGCATATAGCAAGCGCGTAGACCCATTCTCCCATGAGAGGATAAACACGGAAAGCACGTGGAATACCCACATGTCTTCACCTCTTTCAGAAGGAGGGTAAGCAAGACCAGCTTCATTGAGTGTTGGGAAAAAGTAAATAGATAAACAACCAAACAAACCACCAACATCCAGCCATCACATACATCCCATACTTTCATCCCTGATTTCCTCCCCGATACCCACATGCATAAACCGATGCATCTTTCCACTCTAGGCGTCATCCGCTGCCACAACCACAAGGCCTCCCTACCTCCACATGTCACAACATCCATCCAGGATCACATCACAAAACAAGCAGTAGGAAATCAATCATTACATCCAAATTGGGCTCTTGGCCCATTAAAAAGGCATCCAACCTTCAAACATAATGAGCTCTAATGGCTCCAAGGAATAAGGCATTCAGCCTCACCAGTAAGATGGTAACATGGAACCCTAACAAGAATTATCTTTATCACCAACTAGTTCTTTAATCCCTCTTGAATTAAGAAATTCAATTCACTCGTTAAAACATCATGAACCAAAATAGTAATCTATCACGAAGGATAAACATGCTTACTATACCAATTTAATCTACATCAAAACACAACAAGAACCAGATTCTTTCTCATGCCTATTTATATTTAGCTAATTAATTATCAAATAATTATGGCTTTACGTCCTTTATCAATTTCATCATTAACAACTTTCTAACAAGAAAGGCCTAGATAACACACTATCTAGAAAAACAAGAGGCAAACCGTTATCACAGTACAAAGCAACACATGCAATCAAACCAATTCTTTTAATCCGGTTCAAGTATTTAATTAGATAAATTTCATTTTGATCCAAAGGGCTAAATCATGATAACTCCACGATTGCACATAACCGACTAGAGAAGCCACAAATCCCCTACCTCAACGGTCTTTGACGAAACCACTACGGTCGAGGAACGCTCAATAAACCGGGTCGATTCTCCATGAATCCTCCTTAGATCTCCTATCCTAACAGAACCAAGACCAAAGCTCATCATGGACGACAACCAAACACTTAGATCTACCCATAAAAGGTGTAGATATTGGAAACCAAGAGAAGATAAGGAGTAGATCTATGTAGATCTAAGAAACCAACAAGGATGAGCACAAACCTTATGAAACCAAGCTTCGATCCTCCATGGGAAGCCTTCAGATTGCCTCCATAACTCTTGGGAGAAGTTCTCCTACCTCCCGGATAAGTTAATCACGAGTTATAGCCTCTTAGGGACTTGAAAGAGGTGATTAAAGGAAAAACGAGTTAAATCAACAATTTTAGGATCTAACATTAAGAGCCCGAACTTTTAGTGGGCACGGTTTAACAAACCGTGCGCTAACCGTGTGTTAACTTCTTCCTCGACAACCACTCCTCGCATGGTTATTCCGCACTGTTAGGCAAACCGTGCACTAACCGTGTGTTAGTCACTTCTCCAAAACCATCCTTGCACGGGTTGTCCGCATGGTTTAGGAAAACCGTGTGATGGCTTTAACCATTTAATTAACTTAAAATTCCACCAAAACACACCCCCATGTCACCTTGACTTCCCAGAACACCTCTAGAACAACATTTTTCACAAGTAATGGACCGTACTGGTCCATCCCATTACATAAGGTACCTCTCAAAACATTCTCGTCCTCGAGAATCCAAAACCCACTGAAATAGAAAACAAAACAGGGTCTGAATGAGCACGCAAAAAGATACCTCTCAAAAGAGAGCAAGCCACAAAACTAACAAAGAGAGTCATCACATAAACATAAATGTTTCATAACCAAATCAGTCACATGATACATGGAAAGAGTTTAAACCTCAAACAACTCTAGGTGCTGATCACACATCTGTGATTCATGTTCCTAGGTACTCTCCTCCATGTCACCGTGTCACCACAAGTCACAAACTAAGGGGATAGAACATCGGCGCAACACCTTCTCCTTGAGGTCTTGGATCTTCACAAGTCATTCCTCAATGATAACATCATCATAGACATCGATTTCTCTCATATCGATGATGTGAGTGTTGTCATGGAGATAACGATGAAGCTGTGATACATGGAAAACATCATGTATCTGACTCATCTACGGGGGAAGTTCCACTCGATACGCCATAGATCCAAAATGAGTTAACACCTCTAAAGGCCCATCAAACATGGGAGAAAGCATACTTACATGACCAAACCTTTGCTACCCATGACGTGGAGTGACATTCAGAAACACATGATCCCCAAAATCAATCTTTCATGGTCTCCTCCTTTGATCAGCATATGATTTCTGACGATCTTGCACTGCCTTCATCTGTTCATGGATCACCTGAACAATCTCTGTGGTATTCTGCACTAGTTCTGGTCTGAGAATTGCTGACTCTCCAACCCCAGTCCAGCACAACGGAGAACGACAAGGATGACCATACAAGGATTACAATGACTCCATATAGATGATGGAATGAAAACTATTATTGTAAGCGAACTCCACCAAGGGTAATTGAGTCAACCATGAACCTCCAAAATGAAGAATACAAGAGTGTAACATGTCTTCAACTGTCTGGATGGATCACTCTGTTTGAACGTCCATCTGAGGATGAAAAGTAGTGCGAGTGCATAGTTGATAACCAAAAGTATGTTGGAGCCCTCTCCACACCATGGAGGTAAAACGAGAATCCCAATCAGAATTGATTGTCATAGCGACTCCATGAAGTCTCACCACCTCCTCTAGATAATGCCACGACAATACTTCCACTGATCTTGACTCCTTCATCGCTATGATGTGGGACGATTTTGTTAAATGATCTACTACCACCCAAATAGCATCATGTCCTCCCGAAGCTCAATGTAAACCTGTAACGAAGTCCATTGAGATGTCGTACCACTTCTACATAGGAATATATAATGGATGGATAAAACCACCAGGAACACAGTGTTTAGTCTTTACCCTCTGGCAGACCAAACATCGAGACACAAACTCTGCAACCGCACGCTTCAGCCCAGGCCACCAAAACTGACTCCTCAAAGAGCGGTACATCTTTGTCACGCCAGGATGTACTGCTAAGGGAGAACTATGGAACTCTCGGAAAACTATATCTCACATTTCCAAGGGAACAAAAAGCCTTCCAAGATACAACACTCGGTTTTGTTCATCCTTCGACCAACCATCAATATCCTCACCACAAACAACTCGGTCTCTCCAGACCTCCACCTCAAAATCCCCAAACTGGGACTCTTCCAACATCTGCACTAGGGGTGACTGCACCGTTATCTGAAAAAGACAACCACTACCTCTGACTTCTCCCATATCAAGCTGCAAAGCTAAAAACTCTTCCATCACTCTCCAGGAATCACCAAATTCATGCACAACATCACTACATGACTTTTATCTCAGTGCATCAGCTATAACATTACCTCTTCCAGGTGAATATGATTTTTCAAAGTCGTATTCCTGCAAGAACTCCATCCACCAACGCTATCTCATGTTCAAGTCACATTGGGGGAAAACATACATCAAACTCTTATGATCAGTGAAAACTAAAAAGTGCTCACTAATGATGTAATGTCTCCACAACTTCAGAGAAAACACCATGGACACCATCTCAAGATCATGGATGGCATAGTTGAATTCATAGGGGCACAGCTGCCAAGACCCCTAAGAAACAACAGAACTTTGCTGCATGAGAACACAGCCTAACCCCAGATGTAAAGAATCATAGAAAACATCAAATTGAACATCCTCAGCTATAAGAAAATGAACTGGAGCACTTACTAGATTCTACTTTAGATACCCAAAAGCTGCCTGACACTGATCAATCCATATGAATGGATTGTCCTTCCTTGTCGAAGCTGTAAGAGGAGTTGCAGCCCATGAGAAATTGGCCACGAACCTCCTGTTGTAGCTTGCGAGGCCATGGAAACTTCACACCTATGACACTATCTTTGGGGCATTCCAATACACAACTGCTTCTATCTTTGCGGGTTCCACAGCTACTCCCTGTTGGGACACAACATGCCCCATGAAATTGACTTCTTGAGACCAAAATTCATGCTTCGATAACATCCAGAATAGGTGATGTCTACGACTAACTCCCAAAACTGATTGTAGATGCTCTAAATGCTTCTCATCAGATGTGGAGTACATAAGGATTTCATCGATGAAAACCACCATGAACCTTTCCAGGAATTCATGAAACACAACATTCATCAATCCCAGGAATAAAGCTGCAGCATTCGAAATACCAAACGACATTACAATGAACTCGTAATTCACATGATGACAACGGAATGTAGTCTTTGAGATATCCTCATCCTTCACACGCATATGATGATATCCTGATCGAAAGTCGATCTTTGAGAAACAACTTATAAACTTCAGTTGATAGAATAAGTCATCGATCCGTAGAATAGGATAGATATTCTTCATTGTCACTTTTTTATGAGATGATAATCGACACACAACCGCAAACTACCATCAGACTTCTTCACGAACCAAACGGGTGCACCCCACGGTGACACACATGGCCAAACAAAACCGAACTGAAACAGACCATCAAGCTATATACATATCTCTCGCAACTCAGAAGGGGCCATCCTATATGGAGACATAGAGATAGTAAAATCTACTGGTTGTTGTTCGATCCCAAAATCGATCTCTCATCGAGGAGGTATTGCTACAACCTATTTGGGAAAGACATTGGGTTACTCCTCTATGACCCAAGGAAATTCCAACTATTGAACCTTTGAAGAACTCAGCATCACCTCGGTCATCATGGATGATAAAGAGGGAATGCTCCTCTGACTCATCCAAGTATCTCGCTCACCAACAAACACCACTTTCTCTCCATCTGCACCAAATAAAATGACCTTCTTCCTGTAGCAATCCACGATATCCAGCACCTAATACATCCAATCCATGCCGAGGATGACATCATATAGTTGTATTCCTAAACATAGGAAATCTCCCCAAGAGTGGAGCTTCCCCAACACTAGCTCATAGTCTGTACATACTTCAAACAAGTCAGGTTGACCTCCAACTGGTGTAGTCAACGCCAAGGGAACTGGATGCCTCTCTACCTCAATTCCCAAATCATGGAAAAGGGTAGGTGATATGAAGGAGTGTGTTTCTCTGGAATCAAACAAGGCATATAAGATGGTTGAAAACAAGAAAAGGGTACCTCGAACAACGTCTGGATCGCATGGCGCTGGCAATGCTAGAGCATGAAGCTGATCACGGCTTCCCCCACGGCCTCTCTGACCCTGATTAAGACCACCATCACAGCCGCGCTCTGCTAACTAAGGACGAGGAGCGTCATGAGGTTGTCCTCAGCCTACCCCATCTAACCTCTGCTGATCTAAAGATGGTGTGAACTGCTACTCCTACCATGGTGGAAACTCCATTAACGGAGGAACCTGGAGTATAACACATGGTGCATGATGACTTATCTGAAAGGTCGGGCACTCCTTCTACTGATGACCATGACCACCATAAGAAAAACAAGCACCTGATCCCTTGACATAGGCATGAAAGTTGCTGCCTCTGGAGAAATGAGATGTGAAGGGGTATGACCTACCCCCGGCTTAACGGAAACTCTTCTGCCCTGAAAACTGGGAACCCCGGACCATAGCCTTGCCTCATTAAGAATCATACTGATTCATCTCTCATGACAATATAGTCCTAGCCAAAGTCCTTTTGACAAACCCTTCCCTCTCCAGCACCTCAAGATATGTCTTCATCATTAATGGGGTGACCTGGCGCTGGATATCTAGAAGCAAATCCTCCCCAAAAGGCCTCGTCATGGCCTCGTCATCCTATAACAGGTCCGAAGCATATCTCAAGAGGTCCCTGAAATGGATTCCAAACTCTTGAACACTATAGTTCCCCTATCGAAGGGTAAGAAGCTCCTGGTGACTGGAGGCCTTTTCTATCGATGAAAGGAACTCAACTATGAACTTGTCTCGAAACTCCTCCCATGAGATCATTGACTCCTCACGATCCCCGAGAAACAAGAGCCACG
This sequence comes from Viscum album, assembly GCA_963277665.1. NCBI lineage: Eukaryota > Viridiplantae > Streptophyta > Magnoliopsida > Santalales > Viscaceae > Viscum > Viscum album. The sequence continues at coordinate 561,799,015 of OY728153.1, read as the reverse complement.
ACAGCCTCGTTTCCCCACGAAGCATCGTCACCACCAAGGACACCTGGTGCTCCGTACGAGCATGGATCGAACTGAAGCCTATCTCGACCTCCTCCAACCAGTCTTCTGTGACAGCATCTAAAATAAAACCCTCATACTTCTAAAGAATCTCGCACTGAAACTCTCGGAGTGTCTTCCTCCAAGTGTCGTCGTCTTCGACCTCCACCCTAAGGTGACCTACCGGAACGGCCTGTTGGACATCTTCTGTGCAAACATGACAAGGACTCTGAAATGGATCCATACCTTCAAAATAACAACTATTTGGGATCCTAAGCCTATAATATGGATGAACCAACATCTATTAATTAATTGTTTTAATTTATTAATTTTAGGTTAACCTATACTGAGGAATACCCATTCAAACATAGGCACAATGAAGAATGATGCATGCTCCTGTCCTTGGTCTCTACCCCACAACTAGTATCTGCCTGTTTAGTAGGAATTACAAACATAAAGGTCTGTGGATCAGATCATAGGGGGCCCTAAACAGCTATGTCTTTATTGGTCCCTAGTGTTTGCCCCACTTTTTAAACATGAATGACATTATTTCCCTACCAACCCATGCAACCTCACCTGTTCCTAACTCCAATCTCCATCCTATCCCTCAATCAGACCTCTGATACAACTCTATCTTGACCCCCTCCCCACAAAATGTACCCCTCTTGGGCCGAAAATTTGAGAAGAGAGATAATGACCCCCGAGTCCTGCCTCCAGTAGGCCCCAGGTTGGAGACTAGCACTGAGGGTATAATAAACACACAGATGGGAGGCATTACCCTCTAAGAGAACACACGAGGAAGAGAGATATAGAACAGACACCAACCAACTCCAACTCAAAAATGAAATATAATAGAAAATACAAGTACATATATGAAATCCCATGAAAAAGTACTACAACTGGAAGATAAAACTACAAGTACCCAGAAGAAAGGAAAAATAGCAGCAACCACCAGCCCGAACAGCTCCTGCAACCATAAACTATTAATAACTAGCCTGATCTCCAACCTGCTTTAAGTGACTTGAAAAACAGTTTATATATACGTAGGGTGTGTATAACAGTAAAATCATTAGGATCCTCCCTGAACCCTCTCATTCAAAAGTAATAAGAGCATTCTAAAGCCTAGTGAACAACTTGTGAAACCAACACATCACCTAAATAGGTATAATAAGTTCCCAACCTCACCCTGGCTACTCTCACCAAGTAACACATACAAGAATATAGAATATAGTAGAGAATATCAAGTGTACCCCACTACTAATTCCCCACTAGTTTTCCACTTTTCCCCAATGACATACATCCTATGAATCTCTCTCCAAAGGCATTCCCATATAAATATGGGATAACCTCTACAATCTGCACCACGTGCACTACAAAGGCATCCCCACAGACACCTGGTATAAGCATCACACCATCCTCACAACTAAAAGTAACCAGGTAGGTTCTGGGAGCAACCACAGCCCGCATAACATGTATCATACATTGGGTATTATACCTCAAGCCATTATAGCCCATACACCAAGTAAGGATCCTTAAGCCATCATAGCCTATACACATTACGCCTATAGTAGTCCATAGGATACTATATCCAGAGTATATGTGTGTAAATAACCACAATCCATTACAGCCCTCACACACATATATGGGGAAACTGACCACTGTGCCAATGACACTAGTATCTACCAAGAGAAGAGAGCGAGGCTAAAGGGGGTAGCCAGCCATTCAACCTCCCACCAGAATGTTTGGGAAAACACCCACAGGGGTCAGAATCACCGGGGTGTCAGTTTCCCTTACTGACAGGGTGGAGAATCATATATAAACACAAAAGTACAGAATATATGTAACTCAAAACCACATTATGGTAATAACCTTGTCTTAGTATCAACTGTAGCTAACATCTCGAGGACTCCGACCTGCTATTTCTAAGACTAGGTATCCTATGAGCACACAACCAGTTAAATATTTTCATTAGGTTACTTCATTCTGTTTTTTCATCAATTCCAATTTATGTTAATTAATTCTTTTCACATTAATTAACCATGAACAAATCCATATGAATTTGTATTAGCATCACACCTAAGTCAATTGCTCCTTCAAAAGATTACAACTTCACTATTTAATTCCAGCATCTCCATCCACATGAATTATCAGCATTTTAGTGATCTTTCATTGCAGAATTACTTTACCCATATTCAAGGCATTATAGAAATGCATCCTATGATACTAAACACAAGGGGGATCCACACGGTGTGTATATATACTACCCGTCGAGTCTTTTCCGCCCATATAAAGAGAATAGGCCCATTCTCCCTCGAGAGGCTAAACACTGAAAGCATGTGGCATATCCTGCGTGTCTTCTCCTCTTTCAGAAGGAGGGTAAGAAAGACCAGATACCTTGAGTAGTGGGTAATTGTAGAATAGATAAACAGCCAATCAAACCACCAACATCCCACCATCGCATCCATCCCATACCATCATCCTCGATGTCCTCCCCGATACCCACATGCATAAAACGATGCATCTCACCACTCTAGGAATCATCCGCTGCCACAACCACAATGCCTCCCCGCCTCCACAAGTCACAACATCCATCCAGGATCACATCACAACACAAGAAGTAGAAAATAAAACATCACATCAAAATTGGGCTCTTGGCCATTAACAAGGCATCCAACCTTCACACATAATGAGCACTCATGGATCCAAGGCACATGGAATTCGGACTAACAAGAAAGAGGGTAACTCAGAACCCTAACAGGAATTATCTTTATCACCAAAAAGTTATTTAATCCATATTGAATAAACAAATTCAATTCATTGGTTCTAACATCACAAACCAAAACAGTATGCTATCACAGAGGTTAAACATGTTTTCTGTGCCAATTTAATCAACATCAAAGCACAACAAGAACAAAATTCAATATCATGCCTATTTATATTTAGTCAATTAATTATCAAATAATCCCGGCTTTATGTCCTTTATCAATTTCACCAAGAACAACATGAAATCAAGAGAGACATAGATAACACACTATCTATAAAAAAAGAGGAAAACTGATATCACGGTACGAAGCAGCACAAGCAAATAAAACAATTCTTTTAATCTGGTTCAAGTATTTAATTAGGTCAATTTAATTGTGATAGAATGGGAAAAATAATGCTAACTTTATGATTGCACACAACCAACTAGAGAAGACACAAATCTCCCACCTCAACGGTCTTTGATGAAACCACAATAGTCGAGGAACACTCAAGGAACCCGGTCGATTCTCCATGAGTCCTCTTTAGAACTCTTCTCTTAACACAACCAAGACCAATGCTCATCATGAATGACATACACACACATAGATCTACCCATAACGGGTGTAGATCTAGGAAACCAAGAGAAGAGAGAAAGTAGATCTAAGTAGATCTAAGAAACCAACAAGGATGAGCACAAACCTCAAGAAAACGGCTTCAATCTGCCAAGGGATGCCTTCAGATTGCCTCCAAAATGCTTGGGAGAAGATCTCCTAGCTCCCAGAAAAAGGTAATCCCAAGTTATAGCCGCTTACGGGCTTAAACAAGGTGACTAAAGGAAAAAATATTTAGATCCACAATTTTAGGATCTAACATTAAGAGCCTGCATGGTTTAACAAACCATGCGCTAACCGTGCGTTAGATTCTGCCTCGACAACCACTCCTTGCACGGTTAGCCCACATGGTTAGAAAAACTGTGCACTAACTGTGCATTAGCCACTGTCTCCAAAACTATCTTTGCACAGTTTGGCAGCACGGTTTAGGAAAACCATGCGCCAACCGTGCGAAGTCTACAACCCTTTAGTTTCCTTAAAATTACACCAAAATGCACCCCCCAAGTCACCTTGACTTCCCAGAACATCTCTAGCACAACATTTTTAAAAAGTAATGGACCGTAGAGGTCCGGGAAATTACATGATCACTAATGCAGAGATTATTGATCTCAATGATGTGGTGGTAGGTAATTTAATGGATTACTCAAATTTAGCCAATTCGTTATTTTGTTTTGGATCATCACATTTTTTTCATATCTTCCAAGTTTTCTAAGAAAATTAGATATTTATAATTTTATTTAATAAGGGAGTTGTCATTCAAAAATTATAAGGGAAGTATCATTTTAATAATGGTTTGTGAATCATCTCCCATTAGGGAATATAAACATGTTTTATTTGCTGATATCATCATCATACCCATGATTGAATTTGATATAATCCTCAATATGGATTGTATTTCATACCATGATGCGAAAATTTATTGTACGAAGAAGGAGGTCACAATTTTCATTGATGATAAAGAGTACCTTGTCTTTAGAGTACAAACGTCACTATCTGATTCTTATCAAGATAAACCCCCACTAGCTATAATTAATTCAATCATTGGGGTGGAAGATAATGAAATAAATGTGGGTGAGGAAAGGAATTATCAAATAGAGGATATACCTATTCTTCAAGAATATGTTTATGTGTTTCCAGATGATTTACCTAGACATCCTACAGAATGAGAAATTAATTTTTCCATTGATTTAATTCCTGGCTCAAGGCCCATATCGAATACCCATTATATAATGGTGAATATAAAATTAGTGGAAATTAATAAAAAACTAGAGGAAATGAGTAATAATGGTTTTATTCTCCCTAGTGCTTCTCCATGGGGAGCCCCTATTCTTTTTGTTAATAAGAAATATGGATCTATGAGGTTGTGCATTTACTACAGGGAGATCAATGCTATAACAATAATGAACATGTATCCCCTGCCTCACATTGATGATTTATTCGATCAAGTGCATGGAGCTCAATATTTTTTAAAGATTGATCTTCGATCTCAATATCATCCGTTATGGGTGAAGAAGGAAGACATTTCGAAGAAAACATTTCATACCAGGTATGGGCAATACAAGTTTACAGTAATGTATTTTGAAATGACAAATTCACATTCTATCATCATGGATATAATGAATATAGTTTTCAAGGAATTTCTTGATTACTTTGTTTGGGTATTTATTTATGATATCTTGTTTTAATCCAAAAGAAAAGAATATCATAAAAATGACATGAGCACTATTCTATAGAATCTTAGATGAAATGAATTATATGGGAAGTTAGCATGTTGGAATTATGGATTCAAGAGATTTATTTTCATATCCATATTGGTTTTATGGATAGAATATCTATGGATCCTTCTTAGAAAATATCAATACAAGAATTTCCAACACCTAGGAGTATAAATGAGGTACACAGTTTTATTGGTTTACCAAGTTATTATCTATGTTTCATCAGGAATTTTTCCTAATTGGATAACCCATTAACCAAGATCACACGTAAAAGGGTTAAAGTTGTTTGTAAAAAAGAGTGTGAATAATGTTTTTTGAAGAACTGAAGATAATATTAATCAATGATACTATCATGACTCTACCAATGTGGAATGATGAGTTTTTTATTTATAGTGATTCTTCAATGAAAGGTCTTGGTTGTGTCTTTATGTAGAATGATGGTGTTTTTGCCTATGCATCACGATAGGTAAAATTTCATGAAAATAATTATCCCACCCATTATCTTGAGTTATTAGTTTTAATCATCACATTGATATATATATTCTCAAAAAAAGAACTCAACATGTGGAAAATACGATTGGTTGAACTACTCAAAGATTTTGATTGCGCTATACACTACCACCTGGGGATGTAAAATATGGTGGCAGATGCTTTGATCAGAAAGGATCATGGAGTTTGGAACAAGACGAGATTTTAAAGTGATCCTATGTTCATAGATCTAATAAAAACGTATATGGGAATAATCATGGATGGTGAAACATCAATAATTTTTCAAATGGATACCAAACCATATTTACTAGAAAGGATAAGAAGTTATCAGAACAATGAAGAGGGGTTTCAAAATAAAATTAAAAATATGTATAATGGGAGATTGATTTAATTTGTATATGTAGATGCAATTTTGAAATTTGGGAAGAGGCTTTGTGTTCCTGACATACCTGATCTAAAAAGGGAATTGTTGGATGATGATCAAAGCTCCAATTTCTCTATACACCCTAGTAGGATTAATATATATAGAAATTTGAATGAACATTTTTTGTGGGACAACATAAGGAGAGAGATTTTAGATTTTGTTTTACGATGTATGGTTTTTCAATAAGTGAAGGCTGGAAGACAACATCCAAGAGGTTCATGATACATATTTCCATACCTAAGTGAAAATGGGCTGATATTACAACAAAATTTTTCATGGGGCTACAGAAGACTCCTAGAAGGAACGATTCAATATGGGTCATTATTGATCATCTTACCAAGTTATCACATTTTCATTCTATAAAAGAATATTTAGCACTTGAACATTTAGAAGTACTATGTATTAATGAATTTGTAAGACTTCATGGAGTAACCCTATTGATTGTTTCTGATCGTGATCACCATTTTACATCATTATTCTGGAAAAGTATTCAGAAGGCCCTTGATACCAAACTTCATTTGAGAACTGCTTACCACCCTCAAACTATTGGACAATCAAAACAGACTATTCAAACATTAGAAGGCAAGTTTATATCATGCTCACTATGCTTTCAAGGTATGTGGGGTCAACTTTTATATCTAGTATAATTATCCTATAAAAATAGATTACATTCAAGTATTCATAAGGAACCATATGATGTGCTATATATAAAGAGATGTTGCACACCAACATGTTGGGATGATTATGGTGAAAGAAAACTCATAGGCCCCAGATTTGATATGGAAAAAATGGAAAATGTGGATATTATCCAAACCCACACCAAAGAAGCTCAAAGTAAGAAAAAGATCTATGCTGATAACTGAAAGAAGGTTTTGGAATTTCTTGTATGAGATCAGGTTTTAATGAAGATATATCCATGGAATGGTGTTGTACGATTTGGTAAGAGGGGTAAATTATGTCCCAAGTACATCAGAACTTTCAAAATTATAGAACGAATTCTAGTTGTAGAATACCATTTGGGAATGTCTCCAAGTCTATCCAAAGTACATGATGTATTACAAGTATCACTATTGATAAAATACTTGCCTGACCCAACACATGTACTCACATATGAAGAAATATTTTGAACCTGATCTATCTTATTGTGAAGATCCTATCATGATTCTTGACACCAGAGAACAAGTGTTGAGAAACCTAATGACTTGTCTGGTAAAAGTTCTATGGAGAAACCATAAGATGTATGACACAATATTGGATCCCGAGGAACGTATGATGAAGAAACTACAAAATATTTTTATGTGGAAGTATTTTATAAATTTTTAGGAAAAAACTATTTTATGGGGGGAAGAATGTAACATCCCATGCTTTTATGGTATGTTTCTATTTTAATAACGCAACAACATGCGATGTACACAACTTTGATTTCTAGAAAACCGAGACCAATCAAGCTACCCATTATGAATGTTATTACCAACTTTTTGAAATTTTATAATTTTTATTTATCGAAATCGATTTCATTTTTGGATTCATAATATCACAATTATTTTAGGGTGAATTTTTGGTATTTTCCTGAAAAATTTCAATTATTAATGAATTGTGAAAAAACACAACGTTATTGTTTAAAGAATAATTTTTATTTAATTGACTATTTAATTTATATAAATTAATTTAAGTCAAAATAGATACATAATAACTATATTAAATTAAAGTAATTCTTTGGATTCATTTTATAATAATATTAGATATATTAAATTTTATTGATCATTTTAATGACTTTTACCCACCTTATAGGCACGTTATCAAATTTGCATAAAATGTAATTTTACCGCTTTTGTGAATTTAATTTCAAAAATCAGATAGACACTGATAGCATCGGTATTTAAAATGTGGTTCAATGGGGTGAAAATAATTTTCGGTGAATAGTAAAATTTGGATTTTATTGACCACTATTAAAAGTATATAGGGTAATTAAAGGTAAAAATGATATTATAATTACACTTAAACATGTCATAATTATATTGGATAAGTTTATTTTGACCAAAATCATAAGTAGGAAAGAAATGATCCTTTTTTATACACATGGATTAGATTAGGACATTAATTATTATTTTATTTAAAGAAGATTTAAAAGTGTTAAATTCAAATTTTAATAACTGAAATATTTTTAATAAAGGGTTACATATAAGATAAATTCAACTACAAATATTAATTATGATTCTAAAATATTTCTTACATAATGGTATTTTAGTTATAATTTTTAGACATTAAATAATTAAATATATTTATGACACAATAATGATGCAGTAATTATCTTATTAATGAAAGTTTAAAATTGTTGATATTATATATCCAAATAAATGTAAATTGAGGTCATTGATTCATTAGACTAATATTATAGGTTAATGTGACATTTCAGGATTGATTTTATTTTTTTATGTAATCTAGTTTTTTTGACTTTCACAAAACCGAAATACTAAATAGTGTTAATATTGACATAAAGGTGTTTTTAAAACAAATACTATATTATTAATTGATATAATATTTTTAAAAATCTAAGGTTTACAAAAAGACTTAGATCAGGTTATTTATTTAAATAATGAATCTCTTGGGGTTCTCATGGATTTTTGTTGGTAGGTTATTAACCCTTTATTATAATAATACAAGAATACAAGGTAAAAGATAAAAAATTTAACTAAGAGTTAAATATGAAATATAAGGATAATATGTTCTCCTAGACTAGTCTAAAACCTATTGGTTGGGATTTTTCGACTCATACCCACCATATACTCAAAATAAATCCTTTTGGATCCATTATAAACTGAATATTATTGTATAATAAATTGTTATTTCAAGCTTTTCCTAAAGTGGCCCCCACCTCTCTTATAAAAGGGTACATCCCCTTCACTCAAAATAACACCTCCAATACCATTTATCTCGGCCAATGCCTACTAAAATATCCTACAAAATACCCTAAAATTAAACTAGAGTCCTTACTTTGATCAAAAGAAAATCTAAGGAGACCTTTTGATCAAAATGAATGGAAGCACCTGAAGAAGAGGTAATAAATTTTCACCACTTTCAAAGTTATTTTCGTCTTCCACATCCTCTTACTGTGTTGTTTCCATACCAAAAAAATAACTTCAGTAAATTCTGTATTCTGTGATTTTATTATAATTATGGTACAATCATATTCATTATTTTATACATCCTATCAATGACAAAGTCACCATACATTCGTAGCTACGGCTTACCGTCTCCACGTCGTTGTGTAGTTTGTTATTCAACACTTTATTATATGGATGGGTATAATAAATAGTAAAATTGATGGAAATAATGAATATAATATTTTAATGATTCATTATAGAATATATACCATCCAATTACATACTATTTAACTATCAATAAAATGATACTGTCACCCGTGTGTACGTATGGATTACCATCTCCATGAACGTGATGCAATTAATTCCCCATCACAACCATTAAATAAAAACTAAAATTTATGATTAAAAAATAACTTTTATGAACCCAATATCATTATTAATATGAATCAAATACATCCTATCCTTAACAAACATTACTTACATAACAAATAATATATAGGAAAACGAATCAGTTAACACGCAAAATGATGATACTAATGAAATATCATTAACAAAGAAATATTAAAAGATCTTATATGATATCATATTTATGTATGTGGTTCTTTTGTAATTTAATAATAATGATTTCCCCATTATATAAGAGCTTAACCTACCATCTACTAAGGAAAAGTACAAGGTAAGGGTTATTGTTACAATCTCTTTATTTATCCGAGTTTGTTTATACGTAAGTATCTACTAGGACTTATATATAAATTATATCTTTGTTTCTTAAAAAAGTATTTACAGTCATTCTTACTATTTCTGTGAATATGGGTTAAAGTCATTTATACCCTTTTTTTAATTTATATTCATTATTTTTAATGGAATCTTCCCATCGTTTTTCAAAAAATGTACTCTGTGACATTTTCAAAAAATTAAGGTAAGAATGTTTTTTACTTATATGGAGGGTGAATATATTTTCTACCATTATAACACCTTCAAATATTCCCTTACAATATTATAAGAATATTTTCAAAATAAATGTTTTCTTTTATAATTATGTGGCTTTTAAATTATTTCAAATTTTATCTCAAATAGTTTAGATTTCATCTATGACAATATCCTTTGATATATTTTACACTTGTTTGAAGTAGATTTATTATAAATAAATCTTCCATATTTTATTGAAGGTTTTTTGATATGTTTTTCCATGAATGTTTTATTTATATAAAATTCATGGTTTATGGTTAAAGTATAGATATTTTATATTCTATATTTAATATGAATATTTATGTTATGATTCAATCTTTTCATATGAGGAATGTGTTGGAGTTTGTAAGTTATGGGAGGATCCCTCTATATCTCATCAATGCATTGGTATGTCTCATGAGAAAAACTAGTGTATGGGAATAAGTCCTTGACAAAATATTATTTCTAGTTTCGGCATGAGGCCTTGACTATGTTGTTTTGATGTCAGGCATTATATATTCCATCATTATGAAATTAGTTATTGATATTATATGCGATTATTCATCTTGTAGAATATCCATGTGAATTAGTAAATGGAATTATATAACTTATCTTTTCCATATTATACTGATGTTTAATTTTAAAAGGATTTTGTTTTAGTCTTACACATTGCCTTAAATGTTTAATCTTATTTAAGATAGTTACTACTATATTTTTATCCTTAAATAGCATCTGAACTCACCCTTTTGTTAGGTTTTCGTTTTCCTAGGATGTGAAGAAGTATATTATGATTAACCTACAAGAACAAGATAAGGGACATGAGTGTGTTCAAAGGGGACACAATTTTGTTGTTTTTTCATTCATAATGTAGTGTAAAACTAATGTTTGTATCTAGTACTTCCAATGATACAAAAAAATAATCCTTTCGTGACTTGATCTCTTGTGATCATGCCAATGTTATGTAATAATACACTGAAACTTGGTAAATAGGGTTGCATATTTTCATTAGACTATCTCGTTCACCCCTGTGTTGGTAAAAGGTATGAGATGAAACATAGCTGGGACCTGGGTAATTTCAGTTGATTCAGAAGTGAATGGATACTGCACAATCTCAGTAGAAATATTATATTGATTTTGGTAGATGAACCCTAGAGGTTGAGGTCAAGGATCAAGTTTCCTTGCATGTTACACCATGGTTGGGACACAAGAAGAACAAGAGATAGGGTAAGATTTCACAATGTTATGTCGGGCCATTCGAGATCCTAGAGAGTGTCGAGATAGTTTCTTATCAAATGTATTTACCTCCGAGGTATTGGGCTATGCACAACATCTTCCACATTTCACAGTTGTGTCATTTATTTTCAGGAACGTCACCTTCTTTTCAACCAATGTAGGCTGCGTTATAGTTAGATACATCTTCTCAGGAGTATATTTTTTGAATTGTGGATCGTAGCACAATGATTCTCTATGGATAGTCTATTCCATTATTACAGGTTGTATGGCCACACAACTGAGTTCAGGATGATACCTAGGAGAGGTAGTATAATGTATTATCAATATGGTTCGATTTATTCTATATTTGTTTTATTCACCATGCATGGAAGGAAAATTTGTGGAAGAATTGATTTAAGGGGGTAGGTTTTTAATAAACCAATTATTCCATTAAGATCTGAATCTTTTGTTTTATAGTGGGCTTATGTATGTGGAGGAAAAATAGTTTTACATGCCATGTATTTTCAAGAGCAGTAAGTGTAATATGGGTTCAAAGCCTATACTTCCCAGTAAACACCATGTGACGGTCTGGCTAGGAAATGTAAAGAAAAAGGAACTACATAGCTTGTAGATTTATGTACACCCTGTGGACTTATCTTTTTTTCTAAAACAGGAAGTAGCCTCATGTTTCTTCAGACATCCAGAACCCTCATCTGGGTTCTTGAACTGCAACTCTTAGGTCTATTTTTCCTCCAATTTTTCATATGTACACCTATTTGAATATATTTTGATTCGTTGGAACCTAATCAATAAGATCTCAATTCAATTTTTGCTTTTATTCTTGATTTTTTATCTTGAAGAAGTTATTTATGGTCGAGAATATATCATGTTTTTGTAGATATATGTCTTTCTAGCATGAATTGGAGGTTGTGTTAAGATGTGGAGAGTCTTACTATGACGAGGTATGTGGTCTTATGCCTCCCTTTAATTTTCGAAATGAATATATGGGTCGTAATGACCTGTGCCCATTTTTGTGAGTCGCATTGATTTATTTTTTAACAATGTTGCTTCCTAATGATGATTATGTAATTGAATATGAGTTATTATTTAGGTGTAATGTTGATTTCCATGAAATAGGGCTACACCATGGGTGTTTTCCACATGAATTGTCATTTTTTGCTACTTGTGATTGGTTGCATTTGATGAAAGCCTGGTTTTCCCCCTGTTTGTTGTTGTAAAAAAGGAGTTGATTTATAATCGGATTGAAAATGGGTTAAATTACAGTTATATTAATTAAGGGATTTGGATTAGTGTTTTCCCCTTTTCCCAATGATGATCCTATAATTGATTAATCATTTTAAATTTTATATTACTATTTAGGATTGTGATATGAATTTTCCATATGATTATAAATGTATAAGCATAGTAATTGATACAATCCATTTTAGGATTGTGATATGAATTACCACGTGAGTACGATTGTTTAATCTTGTGACAGTTTAATTCACTTTTTTCTTGTTATGTATGATTCCCATGTGAGTTGTTGTTATGGTAACCATGTAATAGTGAAAATTGCATGTGTTTTTAATGAAATGTTGATATAATGGGATTTCCATTGATTGGATACTATTCATATGGGTGAGATTTTTTTATGTATGTGGGTGAGGATTGGTAATTCGTGTGGGTGAGGTTTTTTTATTACTATGAGAAAGGATTGGCTATGCATTTGGGTATGGTTTTTCTATGCCTATGGGAGGGATGTTGATTTAAATTTGACATGGAATAACATATGATGTATTTTACATGCCAAAGAACAATCTTGGATTCTTTCTTCAATTAATTTTTTTAGATATCCTTATGATGTATCTGTTGAGAATTATTTATATGGTGAATTGATGGGGATAAGATGGATCTCGACACAAATATAATTCAATTTAATCGAATGGTTGAACTTAACCCAATGAATGAAAATAGAAAATATGACTTATAGGGGTGTTTACTTTTGAGTGCTTCCTAGTATACAAATATATCTTTTTTACACTACTTGTTTCGTATTCTCACTAATAGATAAGAGAATATATTGGGTGGTTTCATACTTGAATTTATTTCTCCCACCCTATTTGGGACATGATTTGGGCCCAAAAATATTATATTTTTGCAGGATTCGATAAGGGAAAGCACCCTTTTACAAATACTTGTGATGCTATTTGGGGGCTTTAGAGCATGGGACCGAGCCGAGGTTTTCTATGAATCTTTGTTTCCTTTTCATATTTTTTTTCTTTTGGAATATATGTCGTGGATTCATAATGTGTACATATTTTGGATATTTCATTAGAACATAACATGCTACAATATCTTTTTTATGGAATGATTCTTAGTTAGTTATCTTATCAGTTTTCAACTGTTTATCTCAAATGTATGTTGGTTACTGCTTATGTTATAATATTATTGTATATTCCACTTTGTTACACTCTTCCAATGAGAGTGTGGTTTCCCCACTATCACACCCTAGGTCCTCACTACTAGTTGTATTCCATTGGCATTTGCGGAAATGCGCTTGAGGCCATGTGACCAACTGGGTTCGGGAAACCATTTGATTGGAATCAGAATCCAGAGTATTACATGGACCCACTACACATCATCAATCTATCGGTAATCTACATAACATAGTGTAGTAGGGAATTGAAAATGTCGATAACTCATAGTATTTATCTATTTATTGGGTCCTAGATTTAAGGAACCACTAATTATGTCTTTAATTTCACACAGGGTTACACGATTAGATATACTAAAAACTATTTTCGGTTGTGTACTATAAAAATTTATTTTCTAAGATTGAATAATAACCCCATAGTAGTAATATTAGAAGTTACATCCTCTCAGAAATGCTGCAGGTTCCACCACCCCATCTCGTCACCTCCCTATTCAAGCCCCAGGTCACCGGACCCCACGACAAGAGCCACCCCGGTCACCCCCTCCTGATCGGCTATAGCGGCAACATGCCACCTTGACCAGGATGACACACCCAGACGACAGACCGAATACTTTTTTGCATGCATCCACACCCTCGGTAGGTGACCTCCATCCTCCCCTTGGTTTCCCCGTCCAGGCCACCTCTGCCCCTCGGGGGCGCGCTGCAGGTGAAGCGGCCCAAAACGGGAGTGGCGCACCACAACACCATCTGAGCTACTCCCTCCACCAGCAAAACCTTCCAAGGCCATAAGTCATGTTTCATCAAAAAAAGTGCACCACATAGTCTCATTCCTTCTCAAACCCTCATGCGCACCCTATCAGCCTCATTGGGTTCTTGTCGTCACGAACAATCTGATTGATCGTGTCTAGCTCACTTCTCTATGGACTTTCAGCATTCCAGCCACCGCCCGATCCTCTTAGTGGGCAGGTAACTCTCTCTTACTCATAATATGTCTGGGAAAGATGGCCTATCCCAGCCTGAAATGGGATTGGGAGGACCGGACTAGCCCGGAATGCCCCTGAATGTGTTCAGTACTGCCCAGATTGGGCTTGCATAGGTTTTCCCCTACCAGGACTGACGGTTCCCGAAGTTATATGGGCACGAGAGATATAATTTATTCAAAAATTGTTTGAAATAATTAAAATAGATACAATATATAATTAATGTAATTAAATATTATTTTTTTTATTAAAAAGTTATTATGGCGTAAGTAATTTAATTGGGAGATTAATTAAATAATTAATAAAATTAATTTTTAGAATTAAAATTAAATTAATAAATTAGTACCGAACAATGACATTTGATTAATTAAAATTAGAGTGAAATTTTAAGTCAATAAATAATTCCCTCAAAATTTATTTAATGCTAGTTTAATTTTATTTTCAATTTAATTTATATATGGGAGTTAATACGTATATTGGTCATGAGCAGTGGAACTACAAATGTTTGTTTGGTTTATTTATTTAATTTATTTATTGAATTATTTCATGGTATTTTAATAATTAGTTTAAATAATGTAATGGTGATCTTTGTTTCGTCTCATGTTTCATTATATGTATATGGGCCTACAAGCCCATTTTCAGAGTTGTATTTTATACCCTGTGACCACCTCACCTATGTGCGAGTAAAATTGTATAATGAAGAGATGACGTATGTCACATTGCGCTCCAATTGATGGCAACATTCCAGACAGGAGTTGGATTCATTGGATTAGCATATGGTTCTATTCATGTTGCAAGACACTTCTCTAAAGGTACTTACCCCTAGGGTTTTGGTTTATCTATTATTCACTCAATGGATCACCCAATAGTACCAAATCATGATCATGTTTTTCATTTTATTTCTTCATGACTTATTATTATTTTAATCTGTAGTAATAGAGCAATCATATAGAATAATAATAAACAAGCATGCAAGATAAAATTAACATGTGACACGATGAAATTTCTATTTCTTTCCTGGTTAGATGTGAGTGAGATCACATAGTAAGTGATTATAAAAATAGAAAATTATTTCTTTCATCACACTAAAAATTATAAAACCCTCCAAGATATAATAAGTCTAAACAACCTTTCATCATTCCAACTTGGACAAAACTGGCTATTTGAGGTGTCGATCATGCTATAGCTAAGGGTGACTCTTACTACAGGAGAGTTATTATAATAATGATTGGTTGACAGAACTAAAATTGCATCAATGTAATATCCATAACTAGCTTGTTCAGATTTTATAGGACGAAATTGAGTAAATAAATTTTTGGTATTATGAAGCTCGGAATTCACTTAACAAATCATGGATCTGCTTGTTAAAGTGGTAATACAACCGTAATTTTACCTAGTACTTTCCAAGTTGTGGAATAGCCATAGCTTATAGTTGATCAGAAGTGGTTTTAGGATCCTTTCCACTAGAATAATCAAGTGATAGAGTATTATGATTCTATCTTAGAGGGTTCCTAGAATTCGATAAAAAAGTGGGATACATTAAATGATTAATGTAATTAATAGATTTTTCTAAATTTGTAGTCAAGGAAAAAGGCTTCAATATGATTAAATTCCTTTTTTTAGAAAATGCAATGTTATAAAAGATGGTTAAGAACTATAATATTATATTGGACATATAAAATTTCAACACTGACTTGAAAATCCATGAATAATACAGGTGTGTGCACATAGTAATATAATATTGGAAACTCAATGTGCCAGTGTCCCCAACACTGTTAAACTACCTCTATAAGTGATATTGAAAATTTCTTATGGTGGACTGATCTAAAAAACATATGATAGTTATATCATTATGCTTCCATCGACGTCTGGTGTTAGAAGCGTTGACTACCCAAGAACATGGATGATATAACATGAAGTCTCATCTCTATGATGTTTGTAAGGATAAAGCGAATCAATGATATGAATTGGATGATGTTACACCGAAATATGTAAATTGAAAGATTGATCATGATCTTTAAATGGATCCCTTTATCATATCATTATTACCACATTAATCAGGTCTCAATTTTTTGTTATAAAACAAACAAGTATCGAGTAAATGTTCCATTTCTTATCTAGGAAAGGTTCTCTAAGTGAATTTGAATAAAATATAGTTATGTTTTAATTCTTATGGAGATCAAATTGAAAGACAATGTGAAAAGGGAAAATGAATTTAATTCCAATGAAACATTCTGTGATTTCATTCTATTAATGAGGAATTAGAGAAGGTTATTTTCATTTCATATTATAACATAATACTATGGAAGTTTAAATGTAATAAATTTATTTAAAGAAGAATGTTCCGCTTCTACATATGGAATATTAAGCAATTTAATGATTTCTTTTTTACTTCATGTGTATTTAATACTATATTATTTTTACATATGTATATTTAAATACTATTATAATGTAAGTATATAAACCTTACTATAATTAAGTTGTATTCTCCAAGTGGCTGTGAAAGGGTGATACCTAGGTTAGTGAAGATATGTACATGACTTCTTAATTTCCAAATGAAATATTAGTGTTGAAGTATTTTTTTGTATAACCAAAAAAATTAATGTCATGTGTCCTTGAAAGCATGAAGATATTCTTTCAGGTTCTAGAATGAATTTTGTTTTTGGTAAACTCAATCAGTAGTTCATTGATACATGAATCATGGGAAATGAGTGATGAAAAAATTAAATACATATACTCAGTTGTGACTTGATAATTCTTTTTAAAGTAATACTAAAAGTAGATATCATGAATACACCAAGTATGGTATTTAGGCATAGAAAAACTAAATAAATTTTGTATTGTTGACGTCTTTATTTTGGGAAAAATAGACTTTAGAAATAAAGGTATGTCTCAAATCTTTTGGAAATAGTTCAACATGTAAGAGTGAAATATTCCAATTATAATCTAGAGGTATACAAACTTCAAAATATTCCTTTATTTTGTTAATGAATATTAAATTGAAGTATATGCATGGTCAAGATATATGAGTTGCATCGGGTTGGGATACCGAAGAATATCTCAACCAATCACTCAACAATCATGATAATGTAGCAAGGAGTAATTCCTAAATGCACAATACCTTATCAACGTCACTACATTTATGTTAACAAGGAGGATTGATGATGAAGTATTACATATAAACATTGATCAAAAAATGTAGCATGGAGTATTTCCTAAATGAACATTTTACAAAACAAAGTATTAATGTATGTAATATCAATGATGAAACTTACAGAAACATCAATTATATTTCATGACATGCTTGGCAAATAATGATAATATCCCATAACCATATTTAAACTATAAATTAAAATGAATTTAATATGAGTCATAGTATTCTGTAAATCCATTATGTCATTTGGATATGTTTTTGGATGTAAATAGTTTGTTTGTACACCAAAAAAACATGCATCCATATAGACACATTGTGCATATAATGTATATATCCTAATGATTGATTAGGATGTTACATAAATCACTATCATAGAAATGATATAGTCATGTTATAGACTATTTTTCAATATCATGGCGCACATCTATATTAGAGATAGTGGGATCTATATTGAATTGTGTATATTCAATTCTCAAGATGCACATACAGTTGACCAAGGAACTAGTTGCACAAGCGCATGTGGAACATAATATGTTCCAGAGACACATACTGCGTAGGAATGATAAAACTACATTGGTTATTATTATATTCACTATAGTTTGTGATCTAATATTCAACATGAACAATACTACCTAAAGTAAGAAGTATATGGAAATTAGCTAAAATTAATAAGATCAACTAAAATTCAATTAATGGATTCCATGTGTCAAAGTGCAAAGGGGATTATTACTTTGAAAAATGTGGTTGGTATTCAAGTGAGTTGATACATGGATGGTAAAAGTGTAGTACCAATATGGATCGATTGGTTTACCCAACTCATTATGCCTAAATATATTATAATTTTACTTTTCATAGTTATTATAAATGGTCAATTCATTTAGAATTTGATTTCATGACCACCAATCATGGATGGTGTCTACACAACGCAACTAGAATGGGATGGTCACCTCATAGAAAAAAAAAATAATGGTTGATGTTTACTAAAATTTGGTTTAGGATTAAACAATGAAATGTTATCATAGAATATATATTTTCAAAAAATGATTTCCCTTTTGTGTATAAGATGCTAGTGGTAGCATCCACGTTTTCCATGTAAAATATTTTTGAAAAAATATGTAAAAAATAAATTGTTTTCACAGTTATTTAAGACAAAAATAAAATTTATTCTCCAGTGACTGACATAAAGTAGCAACTTAAGTTATAGGGAACAAGATATATTAAGGTAGATCTATAATTTTCTTGGTCCTAGTCAATCGTACATATAGTGACATTTTATTGAAAAATACAAGTTGGAAAAAATAAATAGATGAATTATTGCATATTTCATATGGAATAATCTCTTTATGTTTACATGTACGGGACATGAGAAGAGATAAATTTGATGAGTTAAATCCATACGTCAATGAAATGGATCAATCACGTATTCCACGATATGTACAAGAAACGATATTGTGAAGGTATATTTTAAAATAAGAAAATATCATTTATATTCCGGAGCACTACATGGCATGTAATCAGAAATATGTAATTGTACTTAGACAAGTAAAAATTATATGTATTTGTTCAGTGGAGAAGAATATATAGTTGTTTTTTATACAAAATAGTATTCCATATATCAATGTGATCTACTATCGTAGTTTGGATAATGATGATGATCGAGGAAATTTCATATAAGTCATTGGTGGCTATACCTACAAATACTAATTACCTTGTAGCTTCTAAGGCAGTTAAGAAGCCATTAAATTCACTAATATTTTATTTATGTTGGAATCTCACCTCGTGAGAATTTTATTATCACAATGTAAATTATGAAATTATTAATACATTAGATATCATGCTATGATAGTGGACAAAAGGGATATTATCGGGATTCCATATATTGAGATGTTTTAGTCAAGCATATGAAGTCACAATAGATGAATTTCCATGTGGTTGAACTGTGGGGAACCAAGTAGATAAAGCTTTTACTCAGCAGAAACATGATGGTCATCATTTGAATATCTAACAATTTTGGTTAGGAAGTTGGATTTAGTTCAAGTGGCAGTGTTGAAATAGTGGGTTCCTTAGACCAAACTATTCAGTTCTTTTTATTACCATGGCATGAATATAGTTAGCTATACATGACACAAACATATCATTATACTGTAGACTTTTCTATGTACACTATTGAAATGGTAATGCCCAATGATTAATTGTCATATCAAGAGGTTATAATAGATCCAATTATATAATTAGAACCATGAGATACCATGAAATTAATATGAAATATAATTTCTATGGTTTAGACACATATTACTAATTGAACATATTATATGTTTGACTATTAGTCATTGGGGGATCATAAGAATTGATACTTATTCTAATTAATTTCTCACTTGGTGATCTCCATTAGTGAGATCATGACCTGCCAATAGGAACACCACATGCTTTAGGTGTCATTGGTTGTTCCGATCTATGATCATGTATAATGGTCTCCTTACATGAGATCATTAAAATTTTATCTCCTTTGATTAAATACAATTATCCAAGACAAAAAACATGGAAATGATTTTGTGGTGAGGTAGTTTCTGTTTGGTGAGTCATTGGTGGAATAGAATTGGTTCAATAGTCCAGAAAGGATTTGTCGCATCTGAGTTATGGATGTAATATATCTCTACCCATGTTGAAATGGATGACAGTACCTTTATAACAACATGTCCATGGAATTTGAGGGTAAATTGGTCCAGTTAAATCAACAAACAATTATAAATGAAAAGAGTGATGACACATGAGTGTGTCCATCTTTATGAGATACAATATACAAAGTGATTATATTACACAGTGCATGTTCGTAGTTTTCTTATCAGTATTTTGAAAATCCAAATCTCTTCAGGGGCTATGATGGTTTGCTGGATCCAGCTCTTGGCCTTGTTCACAGTATTCACTACTATCGAGATAAGGGCCTAGAGGGCCACACACAATAGCATATTCAAGAATCATCCAAATTCAGTTGAATAGGTGTTTTGGACAAGTTGGGAACCACCAAGGGGGTCTAGGATTTTCCATGGTTAAATGATAACTAATTTAATAAATAAATTCATACTTTTCAATTTTAGAATATTGTGTATTGGCTATATTTATGAAATTTATTTACGAGTTTTAATTAAATTCATGAAAAAAATATAAATTTTAAAATATTAAATTATTCTAGGTTCAATTAATATTTATGGGAATGACGAGACAAGTTTCATACTCAATTATTATCATTTAATATATTTAATATTTTACAAGTAATTGATAATAATATTTATGATTCAGTTTAGTTGTCATAAAATTTCGTTGATAGTGTGTTAAGTATTCGGGGCCATCAAGGCGATATCAGTTGTTTTATTTATGCACTATAAATATAAGAGGTGAGTACATTTCCAAATACTATTCATTGGGATTCTCTCTCCCCTCCTCACTCCCATGATCTAGAAAGAGGATCTGGATTCAAGGATCATGGATCGTGCACTCTATCAGGCATCACTAGAGAAGAGATGTGGTGATCACTGGATCATCGATGGAGTTGTCGCAATTCTGCGCTAGCACCCTGATTATGACGAATGATGATCCCACGGATTCCTTGAAGCGTTTGTGGATGATCTAGAGGAATTCGAATTTGGATTTTTTGAGCAATGATTACAAACGAATAATAGACGTCGTAAGCATATTCGAATTAAACTAGGTATTTTTATGGTTTTTCTTTGTGCTTAAAACCATTCAAGTGTGGTCTTTCTTTGATTGTGATGCTCTTCACAAATGTCAGCATGTTTACGTCATTAGACTATGTATTTTTTTAAAAAAAAATCCCACATATTTGGAGCTTCCGGTGCACGCCCAGTTCCAACACAAACACAGACAGATATATAAACACACAAATATATATATATACATAAATATATCATATAAACATATATATATATATATATATATATAATTTCTATGAAATATAACTATATATATATATAAATATTTATATATATATAAGAACACGCATATATATATAATATAATCATATCTATTAGTATGAAATATTACCATTGATATATATCATTAATATAAACATATATATCTATAAAATATAAACAGATATATATACATATAAACATATATATCTATAAAATATAAGCACACACATATATATAAACAAAAAATATGAACTTATATATTTATAAAATATAAAAACACACACTCACACATATATAATATAAATATATCTATATAGAAATAAAATTTAAACATATATAGATATATATTTATATATAATATAATCAAATAGATTCACACAAACATACATTATATATAATATAAACTAATTTTTTAATATAAAATATAAAACTATATGTAATATATATTTAAACATTTATAAATACATATAAACATATATATTTCATATGACCAAATATATATGTATATATATATATATATATTAACATATGTATAATGATGTATAAAAATGTTGAGGCTAAAACCTCAGTTTATTCAGGGAAAGTGGCTATATTACAATGGAAATCGGGAAATAAACAATCTTTGGATGTACTCGGCGAGACTCGAACTCGAGACGTCATTGGGACCCACAGGTGCAGAAACCACTTAGCTACACCCTGGGAAAATATGTATAGTTATATAAATAAATACATTTAATTTATATTAATTTTTTAGACAATGATATATATATATATATATAATTTCAAAATAATTCAATAATATAGTAAAAAGTGAAAAGTAATAGGGATGAGGTGAGGTCTTCGATTCTTATTGGAAGATAATTTTCGGTGGCAGGTGTGTCTAGGTCGATGTGTAAGGGACGATTGGTGTGAAGGTGTCCAGAATAGTGAAAAGTGTGGGAAGGGGAGGTTTACAAGTCAGTGTGTAAGAGAGGACATGTGCAATTGTACAGGTTAATGGAAAGTGAAGGGAAGGAAGATGTTGGGAGAACCTAGGATATGGGGTTTCTGAATCATTCACAACAATATTAATTATTTAATAAACATAAAAAATATTAATTTCCAAAAAAAACCAACCATACCAGGTTGGTGGGTAAGTGAGGACATGTGTGTAGGTATCCTGATCATTGGATTGTATGGGTAAGTAGGCATGGAAAGAATTATAGAAAATGAATCAAAACCAACATGTAGACCTTGGTATATTATTATGTTATATATCCCAAAAATGAATGATGAAACTGATTTGTAACATCTTCCTACACTCCGGAAGTATACATTCATTTTTCATGATCACTCTTAAATTATCATTATATTTACAGCACTAATATTAAAAGAGGAGTTTGAACTTGTTATGTGATAGAGGGAAAAGGGATATAGTTTGGACCATAGATTAAATATGATGAATCAAACCATATCATTACATTAATCAAATCCATATAGAAGAATCATACAATCCATTCAAGAAACCTCGAAGAAGACTCAATCCCCCGATAATTGTGGAATATAGGAAGAGATTACCAAGATTATTCAATCAATTATTATTTATCTAATATTCTATAGTGAATGGGTTAGTGAGATTGAAGTGGATCCTATGTATGGTGGGATAACAATTGTTAAAAATAAACATTGATAAATGTTCCAAACTCAAGTTTAAAAATGGCATGTGTGCATAAACTATGGGAAATTGAGTTTTGAATCCCGAAAATATAACTATCCACTTTGTTTCTTGGATAAAATACTAGAAATATTTTCCATAAATTCACATTATTGAATTAATGATAATTAAAAAATTTACATCAAATCCAAATTGAACCTCAATTCCAAGAAAATACTACATTCACTTTCACCTTTGGAACACACACATATGGGAGAGTGACCTTTTTAATGCTTCTATAAGATTATAGAGGTGTTTGATGAATATCATTTTGGAATACATTTATAATTACATGGGGTATTAATGGATGAATTTACCATTAAAGGTTATTAATTTCAATCATGGCTTCATTCCATATCTATAGTACTACAAAAGTGTTTCAAATGTATCCTAGTGAACAATTTTTAATAATACGATTCATGATTATTAGTAGGGTAGTTATAGTATACATAATTTCTGAAGAGGGTATTCAAGTCGATCCACCTAAGACAGAGGTGATATAATGATCGACTAATCATATATTTGTTAGAAATGTCCAATAATTCCTTATTCATGTATTTCTCTATTAAATATTCATCCATAAAAGAAGTAAATATTTCCACCTAGTCACACATATACATCAGAAAGATGTTATATTATATCTTGATGATGATTTAATGATATCCTTTAATTAACATATAGAATTTATTTCATATTTCCTAATAATCCAACTCTATTATTTGTCATTACCCTTCAAATTGATGGGTGATGCATCTGATAGGTCCATTGGGGATGTTCTTGGCCAATGAAGAAAAAAATATTACTCGTATCACATATTATGACTCAAAAACAAAAGATGAAACTCAATATGAAAACATTACAACTAAAATTTAATTTTCGCTCTAATTTTTCCATTGGATAAATTATTTCCCTATCACATAGGATCCAATATCATAATATTTACAGACTATTCATATTTAATATTTTATCCAAAGAAAAGTGATTCCAATTAAAGGATAATATGATATATACTAAGTATCGAATATTCTATCCTTGATATAAATGGTAGAACTGGATAAGAAAACCATCTTCTTAATCTCTAGAGTAAAATTTGTAATTATTCTCATTATGAAATCATGGATCAGGAAATTCCCACTTAAAACATCTCATATCTTACTCCAAGGATACCATTGTATTCTCCAATAGTATTTTTCATGGTAGATGGTGTGTTTCCTAAAGAAATTAAAAATAACAAAAATTGAAGTTCAAAATTGATTCAAAATATCTTTATTTGGATGATAATAAACATTTTAAAAACTGAATTTACATGGTGATTAGGAGATATCAGGATTATGGTGAACACTCATAAATCATGGAATTTTTCCCTCAATGCCCATTGGTGTCCAGTTTATACAGCAAACTACCTCTAAAAAGTTCATTGGCTCTTGATTATTTTGGAAATAACTCATCAAGCACTCCAATGAGTTCTTTCAATCGTGTCTCACTTTTTAAATATTTTGATGAAATTCTCAAATTATTGAATTTACCAAAAATATGTTTTCTTATGTGACATATTCAATGTTTATAGAATCAATTTCATGGTACCCTTTCCACGTAAAATAGAATCTTTTATATTATTATTTAAATTTACTATGTTTCTAGGTGTATTGAGTATAACCCCAATAGAAATGTTGTTTCATATAATATTAGTGAGTTTATCCAAACGCATGTCTTCTATCGATTTGGAAATCTATGTGCCCTAAAAAGTGTCATAGGAACCCATTTCTAAATTCAATCCATGAATTTATTTTGAAAAAGAATTGGGTTTTACATAAAAAATTAAATTAATATAAACCCTAAAAAATGAATGGATGAACTTTTCATTAGAAAAATGAAATGACTTCTTCAGATAAATGTTATTCCCACAAGTAAATATTGATATTAATGAATAGGTGAATCACTACGGGATTATCGAACAACCTATAAATCACCAATTGTGATGTCACATTTTATTCATGTTTTTTATAATGTGTTTCTTTTACGAGTTGAAATCCAACATAATTCATTTTGGGAAATAAAAACTGTGATTTTAACTGTTAAAAATTTAGTGAAGAGATATTTTTACAGGTGGATGAACTGGAGAATCTTTAACATGATTCTTATAATAATTAAAATATATAGAAAGAAATAATATAATGTACTCCATGAAAAAAAATCATGTGAAAGGTATTTCATGAAGATGAAAAGGTAATTTGCATCAATTATCAACTTCCGTTTCACCTGGGTAATGTTAATTCTCAAGGGAATTCCCATTTATAGTTAATAGTTCTTACCCAATTGGTGCAACAGAAGTACAAGACCTTTCATCCAAAAATAGAATTGTGGTTAGTGGGATTTGGTTAAAGCATCACCATTAGATAACACACTTATCCGGAAAAACATCATCATCCATCATATCGCCAAATACTAGATTATACCCACCATTATATGGATATGGTGACCCAATAAATCCAAATAAAAGGAATATGTTTCTATTTTACTCCATCTATATCTCTTCTTCCACCTCCTCCCCTCATTCACTCTCCTTTTCCATTTTTCATCTTCTTCTAATCTCATTCTCACCAAAACTATCAATTTTTTACGACATTATTCATCCATAATATACATTTTTCTCTTTTATAATTGTGTGTTATACAAAATAACCAAAAAATAGACATAATTAATCATCATCAATTTTTGTAAATTTTCTTACCATTTTTGGGGAGTTAATAGATTTCAATCATATCTAACTTTTTTTTCATCATAATATTGGTTAAGTAATATTTTATCATTAAATATAATTTCATGTGATAATTTTTTATTTGTAAAATGGTTATTCCCTTACAATGAAGAATATAATAAGTTTTAATACCATGGATCCTAACAATATATCTTAATATTTTATGTTTTTCAAACCAGATTTCGATTCCTAAGATTGCAGGGCTTCGAGCTCAATCTCCAACTCTAGTATGCATTAATAAAATATAGGAATTTTTAAAACCCTATAAGAATCATATAAAAAATATCCTCTTATTATCCTTACATTGATTCTCCTTTTTAAATCCCCTTACAACCTATCAAATCTTTTTTACTTTCCAAATTAAAATCCAAAAACCATTTCCCACCCAACATCTACATTGATTTTCATTCCAGGATTAATTGAAATTTATGTGTTGGGGGGGTGTAGATTTCATTTCTTCTATAAATTACTTTATTTTCAATATATAATCATATTTATGAGCGGAATATTTAATTTATGTGTGAGGGAGAGAGGCTACCACTTGGTGGGGTTTGAGGATTGATTTATATTTTTGTCATTTTGTGAAAAAATTGTTGAAAAGTGTTCAATAAAAGGAAAAAATATAAGTAAAAATGAAAAAAATAAGAAAAATATAAAAATTCTTTGTGTCATGGGAAATTAATAAATCAATCTTCATTAATATTTGATGTTTTTATAACTATTACAATTATTGTCGCATGGATATAAAATATGGTTTGGGAGATTAGTGTTAGAATTTTTTAAGTACATATTTCATAATAAAGAGGAAAAGTATAAAAAAAGGACATTTGTAACATGTTTTACTGTGTCGTTGTGAAAGGTTTATGTTTTTACATATTTCATCACTTCATCCTCTTTCAATTTCTTCTCCATATATTTCCATTATTGACACATTAGTCCATTTTTATACATGTCATTATTTTTCATTATATGTCTCATTTCAAAAATGTTCTTTTATTTTTTCAATGTTGGATTTTACCCCCTCATATTTTCTGGTAATATTATTCATATGGTCCCATAGCTACTGAATCCCCCCTTAAGAAGACCCCATGATTCTTTTGAGAATTTGAAGAGGGAATAGGATTTGATATCTCTTATAAACATTATTATTTTCACCTTTGGTTGTTTAATGAGTGAACCACCTTGAATAAAATTACATCAACTTGAGAAGAGGGAGTTTTGAGTGCCCATATTTTTCAATTCACATTTTGAGGATGAGAAATTTATTTTTTTTGGAAAGTACTACTTTAACAATTTTTCTTGGAGTTAAATTTGGATAACGGACCTACTATGGATCTCTAGTTTGGAGAAAAGAAACTTTCAATGTTTTTCTGTGAGTGAAAATGGTTATTTATACACATCTTTCCAATTACTGGGGTCCTCAAACATTTTTACTACGGGGGAGTTGATATTAAATATTTATTCATGATTTTATGTTAATCCCATCACTATATAATCAATGAAATAAAAATAATTTACAGTCGATGTTCACTTTTTCATCATAACTATTTTTCAAGATCAATTTTTCTAACTTTATAAATTAAAATAAAATTTCTAATTTAGATAATATATATTAATTTAAAAATTAAAAAAACTATTATTCATTTTTTCATTCCCTGATTCAAATTTCAATAAATCATTCAACTAAATCATTGGCTAATTCATCAATCTAATTTTCCATGTAGAGTACACAAGAAGGTCCACTCAATTTGTGGATAAAATTTTACAATCCATAAAGAATAAACTTCTATTCTAAAATAGAAAATGAAATTAAATGAAAATACAAAAAAATATAGATTATAAAAAAATTGGATATAAATTTAAACTCTAACTTTATCATTGATGGGCCTAATATATGAATGAAATTCAATCCCATGATTCCTTCCAAGAATTTAATAATTTCCGAAATTATTGAATTTTATACCAATAAGAACACAAAATTATGTTCAAATATGTTTTTATAAATAAAGTTATTTGAAACACATTTTATTCATTAGAAAATTTAGAAAATGCAATGTTATAAAAGATGTTTAAGAACTATAATATTATATTGGACATATAAAATTTCAACACTGACATGAAAATCCATGAATAATACAGGTGTGTGCACATAGTAATATAATATTGGAAACTCAATGTGCCAGTGTCCCCAACACTGTTAAACTACCTCTATAAGTGATATTGAGAATTTCTTATGGTGGACTGATCTAAAAAACATATGATAGTTATATCATTATGCTTCCATCGACGTCTGGTGTTAGAAGCGTTGACTACCCAAGAACATGGATGATATAACATGAAGTCTCACCTCTATGATGTTTGTAAGGATAAAGCGAATCAATGATATGAATTGGATGATGTTACACCGAAATATGTAAATTGAAAGATTGATCATGATCTTTAAATGGATCCATTTATCATATCATTATTACCACATTAATCAGGTCTCAATTTTTTGTTATAAAACAAACAAGTATCGAGTAAATGTTCCATTTCTTATCTAGGAAAGGTTCTCTAAGTGAATTTGAATAAAATATAGTTATGTTTTAATTCTTATGGAGATCAAATTGAAAGACAATGTGAAAAGGGAAAATGAATTTAATTCCAATGAAACATTCTGTGATTTCATTCTATTAATGAGGAATTAGAGAAGGTTATTTTCATTTCATATTATAACATAATACTATGGAAGTTTATAATGAACATTATTTAAAAAATGGAATATTCCTAGCCTAAAACACAATTAAATTTTGAGATTTGAAAAATTCTAGTTAATTATGGACATCATCATGTGGTAAAAATGAAACAATTAATCTATATGTCTTCAAAATTGCAAGGGATTAAAAATTTTGAGGATGAAATATCCATATACATATAAATAAACTTTTAAAAATAATATTTCTCTATTTTATTCTTTATAAATGGTTAAATGTTCAAAAAACATGAGAGGATGTTTTGGAAGGCCAACTGTCCACCGCCTTGGGCTATATTCATGTTCCCATAATATCTTTATAAGAGGTTATAACATCACATCTAAAAGAGGATAATTTAAATTTATATATCATTTAAAATATCTTATAGGAAATTCTATACTACTATTTAAATAATATAATCATCTCCTCCACTTTTTATGTCATGTTCGCTTTTGATTCTTTTCAACTGGAATTGTATAAATTTCAGTATAATTTTATTTGAATTTTAACGATCGCATCATAATTATAATCTATTATTATCATAAAAAATATGTAGCATAACATTAATGGTATTAAAATAGTTTAAATAAATTCAAAAAATAAACAACATTCCCCTTGTACTTCCCCATTCAATCCAATGTTTGTATTTATCTTTATTCATCACTCATCTGTGTTTTCGAAATACAACCATTTCTTTTCATTAATATTTATATTATATTCTTATCTTTTCACCAAATACATCATAAACCAAACTATAGACCATCTTAATGTATGCGTAAGTCATCTATTATTTTGATTCGTACTTTGGATATGTTATGTGATTGGGATCTTCTACTCGCTTAATATTATTTATGAGATCATTTTCTCTATTACACATAAAATGTCATGGATTAATAAAATTTTTATTTTAACATTTGTTTTCCATTAATTATTGGAACAATAAATACACATCCATAAAAAATTATGGATTTATATTGTTAACCAATTTAATTCATGGATAAAGGCTCAAAATTTTGCAATTTTGATCAAAATCATATTTTGAATTGGGTATTAATTTAATATAGTATATCACAATACATAAGGAAATAATATAACTACATCACTAATTAATGAAATAAATAAATATTAATTAAATTGAAAAACTAAATAATTCAATCCATCATTTATCCTAATCTCCAAAAATAACCCCCACTTAAAATACAAACATCGAATTTTAAAATAGTACCATCATCAAGGATTTAACCTGAGTATCGCGATACCAATTGTAGAAGATACACAAAAAATTTAATGGTCAATAAGTTAAAATCATCCATGAAATATTTTTATATTGAATATTTCTATTCATTGTTGGAAACTAGAACTCCGTAATCATAGTCTTCTCAGGGACATGATTTTTAGGCTATGGTGGAATCATGTTCTCATTCAATTTTTTACCCCATTGAACTTTTTGATTAACCATTTATCTCTTAGATTTATTATTAAGGTTAGAGAAGTGTTTTTTATTTCCAATATTAAAATTTAGGGTTCCATTTTAGTATCACCATTGAGAATTCAAATTTAATTTCAATCAGTTACTAGTGAACAACAATTGCGTACAGATTTTGGGAATTTCAAAATTTAGGGCTTTATTTTATAATTGTATAAATTTTTTTATTTGTCACATGTACCCCCTAGAAGTGACATCAAAATTTTTAGGACTATTATTGGTCAATGATTATCACCGAGTCAGGTTAATTCTTAACTTACTGACTTACTTATAATATTGTAGTAAATGGGTAAAACTATATGGAAGGATAGGTTTTGTGTCCATAATAAAATCAAAAAAATCAAAAAAACACAAAATATAAAAAGTATGGAGTGATATGATAGTGTAACTGTGAAATAAACAACATGAAATCAGTTATGGAGTTAATAACCTAGTGGTAATAACAATAAAGGGTATGTCAGAATAGTTTATTGGGGTAAGGGGATGTGGACAAGACAAAATAGATTGAAAATATCACTGATTCAAAAAAAAATCAAATAGGGTCAAAATTCATGTCTATAGGATTATTGTAGCATCTTTCACCTCAGCCATTTACTAGGGGATAGGTAATAGTATTATTGGCCTTATATGAAATCTCCATGACACCAATGGATATCAAAAAGTTCCAAGGGTATAAAAATTCATTGGGGGAGAATTTTCAATTATATGAGAACAACCTAATTAAGATGAAAATAAAAGAAATCTACGAGACATGATTCATTTAAATTCATACAATACCCCTAAAACCATAATGAAATTTTGGAGTAATATAGTGAATAATAGATAAAACATTAACACCAAAAAGGGTAATAGAACTCAAGGGAACTAATATAGTAAAAACCCAAGAATCACCCCTAACAAGGCCCACGATACAATTCCCACGTCCACTACATCAGGATGAATCCATAGTTATGTATGATACCTTTCCTTTACCTGTATCATGATTAAAAAATATAAAAATGCACCAATGTTCCCAAAAATGGGTGAGTATAAAATTTAGTAGATAATTCCCAATGAATAATAACACTTTATCTCATTATTGTATATATACAAAAAAATATGAAGAGGTAGTTATAAACATTTTTATTATAAATTAATTAAATATGTTTACAAAACAATAACCACTTGTACTCATAATTCAATAAATCACAAAATGATGAATTCCCAAGGGACGTTTCAATAATCATGAGTGGTGACTGATCATGTCACTAAGTCATCTCCTGATGGAATGTAGCATGTACCACTTTAGCACTGACCCCATGTCCAGACCAATAATTCACATCAATGTAATATCATTAAATCATTACAAACATAGATTCCATGTTGTGAATAAAAACCTATTCTTTTGAAATGTAAATTCATTTAGGAAATCTATCAAACAACTTATATTCGTTTTTTCAAAACCAATGATTTAGCTAATAATAAAATGCATGTTTTCAAAAAATCAAGACAGAGTGATTTAAGAATCAAACCTTTATGTTATATAATTATTGGATTGGGAGGTAATCTACCTACCCTACAATAGATAATTTAAATGTGAAAATATACACAAAACCTCTAGATATAGCCATTAAATGTATTTCCCTCATTAAAACAAAAAAAATCATAAAATACACAACATAGTAAATATACATGTATATTTCAGATTTTATCTATGGATTCATGAGAGATAATTTTATTATATTTAGAAATAAAAAGAAACAAACTGGACTTCCCATCTATTCTAAAGATCTAAAATATGTTGATTCATAAAAACCAGCCACTAGATCTAACGAATCCATGAAAATATTCAAAAATAATGAGAGGATTTTGACATATTGACAGATGATAACAAAAATAGGGGTATAAGATAAAAATATATGTTAAAATACAAGTTTTATAATAATAAATGTAGGTTATATGGCTAGGATGTGATGTTTGGGAAACTATGCACATGATATTGTCTGCAAACCACACCCTCAGATAGTTTGAAAAACTGTGTACCCACCCAGTTTCATCCCACTCTCCATAATCACACTATTTAACATAGAACCTTAATGTTTTTTAATAAATTTTCTTCATATATGAACACATTAAAAAACTCCAAAAATAAATTACAAATTTTCCTAGAGATGTTTTACAATTTTCCCAACCCATCCTCAAACCATGCAATCCTAGAAATGATTTAAAAACACTTCAAAACCATACATAAAATCATGAAACTCAAACCAATTTTTTAATAATCTCTAAATACATAAAATTGGTAATTTAAATGAATCTAGAAGTTTTATAGTTACATTAACTAATTTTCCTTTGATTAAATAACTTCAACCAAGTATTATCTTAGAAACTACAATTTCTAATGGAATGAAGATAATGAAGTTTCCTCATGGATAAGAGAAGTTCAAAAACTATTTTTAGTTAAGTAATTCAATTATGTATCCGAAATAATAAGTAACTCTATCCACCACATATTGGTTGATGCAGTATATTTAATGAGATGCTCATGAAGAAGTGAAAATGAGTGCTCATGATTTTAAAAAAACATACTTAACTTATTTTAAACTAAATCTAAAAATGGAAAAATGAAAATCAATTCATCCAATCCATACCCACCTAAAAATTATCTACACATCAAATATGAGTCAACAATAATTTATTATATTTAAAACATATTAGTATATGAATAATGGAAATATGATTAGGGATAATAGAATACCCTTATGAGTTTGAACTCTTCCGCCTTCTCTAAACTCCTCAAAATGCAATGTAGAATTCCATAGTCTCTAGTCCATATCATATCTATCATAGGATGATTTTAATAATGATCGAACACAGTACTAGATGTGTGGAATGGTTCTTTTGATTAATTTACATGGGCTCTCCTCCCCTCATACAAAAGTCTTATTTTGGGTTAACCATTTTTAATCCAATCCAATAGAGCTAAGAATAACATCGATATTAATATTTAATGGGATTAAATATGGAATTGACATCACTCTGAATATTCTATTTTCATGAGCCATGAAAATATCCCTTATATATTGTGATCCATTTAGGTGGTTCTACCCCCCCTCTGGGAATATGACATCTCAAAATTTCTATCTCTAAGCATTCTCTTATGACTTTTAACAATCTCTAGAATCTTCTAACATCTCCTTTATCCAAGATCCACTCCCCCTTTTCCTCCAATTTATCCATTTTCTAATTTAGGGGAACCAAAAAATTAATTTAAATAATTATCTATACCATAATGTAATTAAGTTCCCTAAAATATCCTTCCATGTCCTAGTGAAGTGTTGCCAAAGTTTCATTTCCACTATGATTCAATCATTCCCTTTCACGAGGTAATGTATGATCATTATGTGGTACCATTTCATTAATCCAATTATTCATGACATTTTTCTAACTCCTTCAATTATCACACATCAATAAGTATTAATCAATTAAACTAACGTAGCTTCAAAATTCATCACTCTACTGATCAAGTTGCCACATTAAACTACCTCGATCCATTTTATGTGGAATTAACATATGTATTAGTCATATTTTTTCATAATAAAATTATATTTATTCAATTGAATAAAAATAATATCATTATCCAACATTTCTAAATTCACCCATTTGTTCTGGTAAGACTCTATCATAGGGGTAGATTTATCAACCCAGTCCTCAACAAACAATGAATTTTTACTTGGTGATTCCCCTCAATAGGTGGGAACTTATGTCTTAACATTAATTTTTTTATAAAACATTAAAATAGGTATTTTTGGAAAACTAGATATATACATTTTTCATTGTTATAAAGACACAATGGGACACCACCAATTTTTATTGACTGATATTTCATTGATTCATATATTTGAACAACTTAATTTCATTCTTCTTAATCAATGAAACTGTAACACATAGAGGTTATGAAGCATCGTAATTATCATAAATTAGACCATGAAGTCATTATAAAAATATTGAAAAACAATTATGAGATCATATTAAGGACATCAATAAATCATTGAGTTCATGTTAACTTGTGTCTTCATCATGTTGTTTAGATTGATTTTTAATGTGCTACCTATTCATCATCTTTAATTGTCCATACACTAAATATAGATTCCTGGTTATAATACATCATCATCAGTATGTTTAATTCAATAGCTATTTATAATGCTCATATTTTCCCATGGTTCTTCATAATCACTTCATTACAATTAATTTGGGACCTTCATCAAGCTTAGATCTATGTAAATCCATCAATTTTCTATTATATTTGACTTATATTCTATGAAAACATCCTTAACAGAAATACAAATATGGGATTTATCTTCCCCTAATGAAACCAATAACGTGTCTTTGGTGATTGGGTCTGATATTCGTGACTGGGTTAGAATCATGAAAATTCATGTTTTTTTGCCCAAACGACATATGATTGATCAATTTTCATAGGTGGAATCATGGTGATTGGTTTAATCTTTTGATACTAAGTGGTCACATGGCATTGTAGAATAATATGGTCATAGGGAATTACTGTGGATCTTAATCATAGGGAATATAAGTCTATAGGTTTTGGGTGGTGTTCTGAATGATCACACATTATCTTAATTCTTCTTCCCATAGTAGAAAATTTCATATATGAATGATTTTCAATATATAGAATGAACATATACACCTTAACATTCCCAGAATTTATTCCCTTCATTGGAGTTGGGCAATGTCCCACATGACACGATCTTGTATATTTGGTCCCAATATAAAAATAAATCCATGTATTTTTTGAATGATAATATAAGTATTAGATGAAAATTAATTATATAATAAAAAAATTTCCAATTATAATATATTGGAGACATAATATTCAAAATGAATAAATAAAAATTATATTTTAAATAGACACTTACAAGGATTTAAATTCTCCAAAAATACAATTATTGAAATATATCGTATATTATTGAATAATTAATCCATGATCTTAAATTCATCAAAATAAATTGAAAATTATTTTAAATGGTTATTAACTATAATTATAAATATTTTTCATTCCCAATTATAAGAAAATTCTTGAACCAAACAACTGAGTAATAATAATCCAAACATGTTAACATTATCAGGATATTAAAGGAAATATATGTTAAACCAAAAATGATAATATATTAAAAAATTATAATTTAAAAACATTTGAGTATTAAATACTCTATTATTTCCCTAAATGTTTATGTGTTGTATTTCCAAAAAAAACATGAAACATCATCATATGAACCAAAAAATGTAAAAAAACAAGGAAAAAAGATACTTAAACATTAAAGTAAGAATCAATACTAATTAAAATAATAGGAAAATAAATGATAAAATTTCAAAAATTCTAAACATCATAAAACTTTTTAACACTATAAAGTTAACATTAAGTGTCAAATTATTAGAAAATGAAAAATTCAACAACCAAATACAAGGGGTGGGAGGGTTTGGGAAATACTCAAGAATTCATCTGAGAGAAGGGAACACATTACGAAATGTAACTTATTTAGTGGAAATAATCATAAAATATTCCGAAAAATCCTCAATTATAAGCCACATCAAAATTAAAATACTCAAAAACTAATGATTATATAGACTTACATCAGTCTCCAAAAAATTTATGGTTCATCTAAAACTGTGAGATAAAAGGTGAACACTCCATTAATAATGATATCCCCAAAAACCATGTATCCTCAAGTCACTATGTGAAAAAATAATACTCCTTAAATCATGAACCCCATCCTGGAAACAGGTTTTGAATACTACAATTGAATCATAAGTCAATAGAATACCAAATAAACTGTAATGATGGTCAAAAAACCCAATAATATCACATATAATGAGACATATAGATGAATATAAACATAAAACCATTATCAACAAGTTAAAACAAGGATCCAACATCAGATCCAATGATAAATGAAAGGTATCTTGGGATCTTTTTCATGAGGCATCGTTCTTTTTAAAACTGAATGAAACCTCAATATGATATAATATCTACTAGTGAAAATACCAAATGTGTAATCTAAACTATTATAACACTCCTCCCAATTACTGAATCATTAAACTATGGGTTCTCATGTGAAACTCATCATGATCAATGAATTATCACAAGGATAAAATTATAAACAAGATTTGAATACAATAAAAATTAATGATGCATGAATCAACAACCAAAGTTAACAAGACCTAAAAAAATATTAATAAACAATATTCCCAATGAATATATCAATCAATAATTACTTAAAAATATTCAACTACTCTAACCTCCCCAATAAAGAATCATTAAAAATAATACAAAATAATAATAGACATGATATTTATTCATTAGAAAATTTAATTTATTTGTCATCTATAGATGTACCAAATTACTACATCAAATACAAATTTTCAGATCTATCAAACAAATTTTCATTGAATTTCTGAGTGTTCTACACCAGAAATACATAAAATATATCTTCTAATTAAAATTAAAAATAGATATCTGGGAATATTGACTCTAATCATTCAAATTTATAATCTCAAGATATCCTGGAATTGTGTGATTAGATTCTATTTGAATATATCTTGTAACCACATATTTATAAGATATAAAATAATATTTAAAAACAACTAATTTGAGGTTTTTTTAATAACTATTATAAATAATTGATCTTTTAAATATTCATTTGTGTCCAACATGATATATAATCAAATTAACTCTATAAAACGATCATTATATTCTATCACCATTCACCCACCCTGACGAAAACTCATTAATTCAGTGTATTGTTACACCTTAACATACTCAAGGTAAAACCAAATAATGAAAATATTCATGAGGAATTCCCATGATATATAATCATGTTGTTTAAATGGAATGATATAATCTACCCACACTCTAATTGGACCTTCAAAAAATCCTGTGACAGACTTTACTCTTTATTCATTTCATGTTTCTAGAGATTAAAATATTCCATCAATCCTCTCTAACCCCTATTTTACCTAAAACATACATTCATCAATATAAAAAGGTGGATGGAATTGATTCATTAAGTCTGAGATAATCCATAATATCAAAAAATATTCATAATCAAACACTTTATTTTGAGTTAGGTATAGTAGAGAACTAAAATATTCACAGAAAAATGATGAAAGGAATCACCCAAAGAATCATCTCTATAGGTATGATTTCATCCTTTCATTAATAACAATCTCTGAGGGATACTCTAAATAACACATACAAAAATACAATGAAATAATGACTCGTAGATCAAATCAAAAAACCAAATAAAAACAAGGGATCAAATTTAAACACACATTCATAAAAAACACAAAAACCCCATTAAAATTCACAAATAAACAATTTTATAACACAAAACATCAAACTTTATCCAATAAAATTCCATCAAAACTCCTTTAAAACCCTCATTAATTTATCTATAATAAATCGAAACCATTTTGTGGTCAATTTCAAAATTGAAAGAAGGTCAAACCACAAATTCATAATGGTGTATAAATTTCAATGGTTTGGTTTTATGGATTGGATGATTTTGATACAATGATTTGGTTTTCACTAAGGTGTTTTCAAGACCATGGTCATAGGATTAAAATGGGGTTTTAGACCACGTGACCTTGCTATGTATATCTAATTCCTTTATACCTACACCAAAAAAACACAACATAACCCCCAACATAAATAAAATATAACTAAATGGGGGATAGAAATTCCACAATTTCATAGGAAAACCATTATGTTAATTTAATCAATATCCAGTTTCAATACTAAAATCCTCACTACCAATAGACACAAAATTTTATTCAATAACAGTCGTGAAAATTCACCAACTCATTACCCAAAACATTAGTATTGACCATCCTATCTCCACACTTACAGACTCTCCCAATGAAGAGAAGGATCTTGTACCATTATGTAATGAAATGGCCTATATAAACCTTACAAGTCACCAAAAATAATCTTCTATAAGGCCCTATAAATTCCCATGATTTCTACAGAACAAAAACAACAACTCATCTATCAAACAAAACTTTATGGGAATGGTTTTACCATAAAAAATAATAATTAACAATTAGTGGAAATAGTACGAAGAATATTGTATATTTTGTCCATATATTGGAAAACCATGTATAATAAATAATCAATTGAAATTAATTATTCAATCCAAATGATGAATAAATAAATAATAAACAAGGATCACTTTTATATATAAAACATAAACTAAAAAATGATAAAAATGGTATAATTTTCTTCAAATTGAAAATGTATAAAATAACCAACCAATAAAATAATATAGATAATGTAAAATTAAATAAATTAGATATCTAAAAAGATACCCTAAAACCCAATAAAAACCGAATAATTGAAAAATATTACCCTCTCACTCACTACATTCCATGAAATCCATAGATAGACCAAAAAGTCTGAATACCATGATGAAATAATTAATAGGGTGACCTAAAAAAACATGAAAGATCCACACACACAAAAATTTGTGTTTGTGCCTTATACCATGGGCCTACATGTCATGTAAGGGTTCCTCATCAAACCATAAAATTCGGATTGTGAAAAAATAATTAAAAATAAGGTATTTAGGCTATTCAGGATGTATAAAGGGTTTGAGTTAATGTACCTAATACTATTAAAAAAGAGTCTATGAAATTACTTCTATAAAACATGTGCTAAATACTAATTTAAACATCATTTGTAAAATAGATTTCAAACCTAAGAAATCATAATGAATAAAAAATATCATGATTTTAGATTGAAATAATGTATCAATTTTTTTATATATAATAAGTGAAATATTTACCCAGTAAATAATTTTTTAGAAACATTGATGTGATTACTTTTTATTTTATAAAAAAGTATTTCACCTGACATTAAATCGTTATCAAAAATTTTTATAAAAAAATACATTCAACTTTTACCATTTAAATATATATTCAAAATCAACACATTAAAACAATATATAAAACCAATATAGTCATGAAATAATAAAAATATAAACTCACATAGGCGCTATAATTTTATAGAATCATAATAAGAAAAATATATGATCCCATAAATGGTACCTCATGATCAAAATTGATCAATTAGAAAAAATAATTAATGTAGTTGGTGTCCCCAATATAACATCATCATACTCAATATAAGAATCATGGGAAACACAATAATTTCTAACATGAGATGATCCTTAATAATTTTCAATCAGAATCAATTATAGGTGAATATTGAATTTCTAATTTTAAAATCCTCTTCAAGTCACTCTCATTGCCTCTTATGGGAACTTCCCTATCCAAAATATGATATAAACTAGGGGACACTAGCCGGTTGAATATAGAATCTAGTATATAATAAACATGGATATCTTACATATCTACATATGGTTCCCATGAAATCAATCAAGTTGATGTGAGAAAAAAGGGTGTCTTATGATCCAAAGATTCATCAATAATAATCCATGACACATAATTCTCATCTCAAATTTAATAACCTTTTAATAAATAACCCATTTCAAAATAACTAAAGTATCTAATAGTAATTCAATTAATCCCATGAAATGGGAAATTTATATATGAGACATATTATTAACCAAGGGTATTAAACTGTTGTTGAACATTACTCAAATAAAAAAAATATCAATAAGTACCAAAACTGCCTTTGAAACCAACTTGGAATACCATTTTATATTAACAACTTTTGGAAACACCTCCTTAAAAACACATGTTACAAGTTATTTGAAAACTAAAACCCATATAAACCATTAAATTCATTTAAAATGATCCACTTAATAATTTTCACAAACACTTTGTATTTATAAACATATATTTTTAAACTAATGAACAAAAATATAATAAAAATACATTTAATCAACAAATTAAAATAATTAAAAATCAGTTTAAAACCCCATGAGTGTATCATATATAGATATAAATGGATAATAATTTATTTTATAAAAATAAATTCAGTTAATTGTAATTTAAATAAATTAATTTGAATAAAAACACACACCTAAGTATTGCATATATAGTTTTGATCATTTTAAAATAGGATGAATAAAACCAATGAATCAATATGCACAACATAATATATTATAATTAGGAGATTATGTTAAATAATAATATATTATTTATCCACCCTGGCCCCATGATGATAGGAAAAATAAGAAACAAGATGATACATGTAAAAAATGAGAAAAAAGGTCTAACTATTAAGGATTCCAATAAAATTTGATGAGAATGGGAAGTTATTATAGAGTAGTGGGATAGAAACCATTATAGTAATTTAGATAAGGACATTAAATGTATGTAAAATAGATTCTTCATGTTTGTATTCATTTTTATGTGTATTAAATTAGTACCACCACCTAAAAATATGGGCACAACACTGCATGATATGTCCTTGGTCATCACAAGTTATCACCCTATTGAGTCTAATGTTTTGTCTTCTCAATTCTCCATTCATTTATTTTTTGAAATCATAAGAATTCGGTTAAAACATGTTTACTAAATTTCTTTGTCCCATGTATTTTAGTATTTTTTGTAGAAAACATTATTTTTTACCATACATAGAATATATTATAAATTATTGGGATATTAAAAATTTAATTATTAATTCTGATCATCTGATTGGGAATGTGTCTGATTTATCAGAACCACCATTAATTAGACCTACTATTAGAATTTGGTATTTTCTATTGTACTGAAAAATTCATGACCATCAGATGAATTCTCATTCTGATATTTCATAATTACTCTCATAATTATCATCGTATTGAAATTTTGTTGATGAGTCTGTCAGACTAACATAAGTATATAATCAGAATAAAAATACATATTTATATCATAAGGAAAATCTTAAAACAAATAAAATTTTTAATAAATATGATGTTGTGTATTCAATTATAGATTGTTTTTCAAATTCCAGCTATGTGTGGCCATTGCAAAAAACGTGGAAATATAAATATTTAGATATTTCTGATAAATATTGAGTCCTTTGAAGAGTTTGGGGTAAATAATTTTCCACTCTCATGTATTCTAAAAATTTATTAGTATGAACAGGTCATTCTTAGTCTTTTTAAATCTTTACTGAATTGTCATTCTAAGGAAGCATTGTTAGAATTGTTTCCTTATGAAATTTTGAAATATTATTTGCATCTGGTCAATGTTATGATTGAGAGATTATGAGAATATAAAGATATTGAATCCTATCCATCAGATTGTGGGATTTTAGGGATAGTAATATAGACATTGATGATCATATCGAGGGATTCTAGGGATATAACAGGAAGATAAAATTTGATCATCGTATTGAGAGATTTTTTTGTAAGGAGAGGTATACATTATTATAAGTATAAAAATTGGATACTTTTTTTCGAGGTTATTGGATACCTTACACTAATCGTTTATTTGTGTAATGTATTATCCATATCAAGGAAATCAGTCTAACATCTAAATAGTTATTTTACAACTTTTTTTACAAGATTTTATTATGAAATGATATTTATATAATGATAGTAATCATAATCATCTTTCTATATAATTTATTTTATCTATGTTTAATTTATTACAATAAAATAATAATTTTATTTTGATAAAACCTATTTTGATTAAAATAATTTCACTCTGATTTAATTGGATTTATTCTGATTTTAATTTTTTGACTATAATAATGAGACAGAGTATGAGTCCAATAATTTTTATTTAATATGGTTGTGAATTAATTAGATAAATGATTTAAATTATATTTTTTTAAAAATCCCCCCTTGAATTTTTAGTCACCTAATATGATTGTCCCGATCCAAAAATTTGTTTCCGAAAATATTTCTACCACTTATAATTGATGATTTCTTACTTGTTCTATCAACTGCACATTTATATATATATATATACACATATTTTTTATAAAAATTATTAATCAAATATTTATTTTTATAAAATTAATGTTTTCGTTTTACGCATATATGGTATTAGTGTTGGATCTATAGATAATATAAATCCAAACCGACCACCTATCTTTGATGGTGATAATTTTGAGTACAGAAAATGTGTGATAAAATTTATTTTATAAACAATATAATATATAATTTTTTTTATTCATACTCAAGATTACAACATGTATTATAAGGAATTAACTTCTTTTACACATCAATAAAATAATAATATCATTTAAAATCTTGTTTAATAAATAATATATTGTCTTCATTGAAAAGATAAATTACTTACAGTTAGATATATTCATGTTAAACAGTAAATAATATATGGAAAAACCATGCAGTCAAACACTCTGGAACTTCTAATGTTTTGAAGACATTAAAATCTATGATTAGAGTATAAAATCATGATTTTTATTTTTTACCTAGATACTTATTCTAAATGATTCCAAATAGGTTTATAAAAATAATAAATAGTTTATAATATATTTTTCATAAATTTCATGATGATGAAATCCTTGTTGAAATGATTATTGATATCATTCCCAATGAGTGGTTATCAGAAATAAAAGCATTGTATGAGACTAATATTAAATTAGATGATATTATTGGTTCCCTAATGTAGTATATGGTTATTATTAATAGGGATGTTCATAAATCAAAAAAGAAAAATGGATGTGTTGTTTTTTCTACTATATATTTAGTTCCCCCTAATTTTTTGTGAGATGAGAATTCTATAAAATCAATGAGAAAGAATAATTTTTTCATTTAATTCTAATTCGAGTACATCATAACATTTTTCGAATGCCTCATCTAATAAATCTAGGAATATTTACAAGATAATAGGAATGAAATATTTCCAATATGGTTATAATAAAATTCCTAAGGATAAGGGAGATAATAATGATTCAGAAGTCAATTATTATGAATATAATAAATTTATACATGAATTACCTGATTTTACAAAGATTAAAAGGAATGATAAGAAAAAAATAATGCAGTATGAAATGATAAGAAGTGTTATAAATATAAATGAAAAAAATATTGAAAGATTCTATCAAATTGAGTAATATTGGTGGGGATTCTTATGCATGTTCTTAAGATAATGAATATAAGAACATAGGAACATTGTTTTTTTAGAATGGTCCTATGGTAAATAATTGTCTCGTGGAAAAGTTATATAAAATTGAATTCCTTACTAACATCGGTTTAAATTATAATTATACAACTTATAAAAATTCCACATATTCTTATGTAGAATCTTCCAGAGAATAAGATAGTTATTTACCTATTGATGATGTGGTTTCCTGATTTTCAAAACACTTGGAAAATTAAAGTTTTGTGATTTTTAGAAAACATTATAATGATAAATAGAAATTTATAATGCATATTCTAGGATACATTTATTAACTAATTAAATATATGATCATTCTAAATACCGTCATAGACCTAATTATTAAAAATAAATTACATCAAAATATTTTGAAAATGCTATTTATGTGAAAAAATATGAGAAAAAAACATAGTTCTCAAACTTATAATGATGAGGATAAAAAATTAGTTTTAAGACTAAAATATTAAATTTATACTATAAAGAATCTCTTATCGAATTTTAAAACTATTATGGAAAATTATTAAAATATGTACTAAAAAATTAGACCTTATAGTAATATTCCTCTTATGGGTTATTCATATTCAAGACCATATTTATAATATTTATGACTTTATTCCTAAAATTTCCCCTTTTCACCATGTTCCAAAATTTTGTTCACAGGGAAAACATTTTTCTTTAAACAATGTTCAATCCCTAGGATTTCACAAATCAAATTTGTCAAAAAAAATTGGTTACCTAATTTTTTTTTCTGAAATTACCAAACCCAAGGACATATTGGTTTCATATGTCTA
Organism: Viscum album; assembly: GCA_963277665.1. Classification (NCBI taxonomy): domain Eukaryota; kingdom Viridiplantae; phylum Streptophyta; class Magnoliopsida; order Santalales; family Viscaceae; genus Viscum; species Viscum album. Next base: position 561,754,703 of record OY728153.1, on the reverse strand, counting down.
ATAATTTTGTTTTTCAGAAAATAAAGGTAGTAAAAGAAAAAAAATAATTTGTTACATGGATTGTGGATGTTCTGGAAACATGACTAGAATAAATATTTTTTCAAGAAGATAATGAAGTTGAATGATAGAAAAGAAAATTTCATAAATAATTCTCAAGGAGAGATTATCTAAATAGTTAACATTGTTATTCTTTGAAAATATCTTTTTATTTATTTATTTTTCTCTAAAGAACAACCTTATAACTTTTTTTCAGTTATGATATGATGGATATCTTTTCAGATTTAGTAATAATAATTTTATAGTACATAGTTTTAAGGGTGAATTTATTATTTCTACAAGTCAGTATGATAATGTTTAAACACTTGATGTAGTATAAAATAAGATCCAAAACATTCCATTCCTTAGTACAAAGGAAGATAAATATTGGTTATGGAATAGAAGGTTAGGAAAATGTAATCGTAGAAACATATCTATTTTAACTGATAATTTTTTTAAGGATCTAAATGAATATAGATATGATATATCAAAAGTCTATGACCCTTAACAATAAGTTAAGAAATATAATAAAAGTTATAAATATACTACATAAGTCCCAAATTGTGATGATTTATAGTTAGTGAACATGGATTTATTTGGTCCAATAGAAATTTTATTTGTTGGTTGAAAATAATATTAATATGTATTTTTGACGATTATATTATACATACATGGATATAATTTATTAAAAATAAATCAGAATCCTGTATCTATTTAAAAATAATTTTATCTAGAGATAAAAATAAGATAAATCTCTCATTGATAACTATTCATAGTGATCAGGATAGAGAATTTGAGAATCATGATTTTGAAACATTTATGTTGTAGGAAAGGTGTTGAAGATAACATTTTATCACCTAGAACAACTGAAAAAAGTTTATAGTTGAAAAAAGAAATATAATTCATCATTAAATAACTAGAACTATGATGAGACATATGTGGCGGTTTAATGTTGTTGTGCTCAAGTGTTGTGTATGTAACAGAAACTCACTGACTATGGATCTATTTTACTAAAACTCAAATTATTTTTGATAATATATGTTCTATTGTTTTATGTAAAAACCCAATACATCACACATGTTATGAGTACATAGATATAAGAAACAATTTTCATTATGATCGCACACTTAAAGAATAAATAATTTAACAACTCATCAGAATGAATGAACAACTTGCTGATATATCAAAAAAACCTCTACTTTCGATATATATGATTATATTAAATAAGATCTAAGAAAGTTCAATGTAATTTAATCATTCATATATAATTTTTTACCAATCTCTTTACATTAAGATATTACTTTTCATATGGGATACATATGTTTTAGGTTTACCAAAAAAATAAGTTTTTATTGAATATTTTAGTTATCAAAAAAAATTACTTAAAACTCATATAGTAATGTGTTTCAATGCCTCATAAAATTTTATAAAATTTTCTATAATCAAATTATCTAAGAAATATTTCATATTTCAAAAAACCATCATATTATTTTATTGTAGATACATTTTTATTTTTTTCTATTCAAAACAATCATATTTATATTTTTGTAATCAAAACTATAATAATAAATTATGTTTACTAAATATATGATGAACAGGTTACTGATATCGATGATAATTTCCACTCATAAATGTATTCTTCTTTTCTTTATCTATTCACTATCTCATTATATTACTCTATAATAGTTTTTGTAATCTTGTTTTTTATAACAAATGCATAGTTTTCAATTTTTAACCTCTTTTACCTTTTTCAAATTGGAATGATTCTAACTCTAATTAATGTTATAAAACTCCAAGAGTAAAAAACTTCTTATAGAAAAAATTTTGGATTAATATTTACCATTATATATGAGTATTTTTAAATATCAACCATTTTCTTATATTCTGGAAGATGAATCATCACCCTCAGAACCAAAATAAGGGTGGGACACCCCGAGCACCACAACAGTTCTTCAGTACTTTATGATCCCAAATTATTGCTCCCTTAAAATTACCAAATCCAAAAGTTTATCTTTTCATACATTCATGTTTTTTCGTTTCTGGAGAAAATTGAGACCAAGGAATAATATTCAAAGTGTATTTTCTACTTGGAGAATTTACTTGAAATGAGGTGGTTCAAAAAACATAATTCATCTCTGAGGAAAATATTTCATCCCTTGTTTTAAGACTATATGTATGGAGAAAAATGATAAGGATTTTGATTTATATTTCTCTAAGTATGTACCTAAGTTTTATGAATTCATTCATTTTAATAAGGATTATGGTAAATAAAATGTTTATTTTACTATGTATTGTAAGATCTTTAAAATTTCTTATAATAAAATTATTGATCTTGTTAGAGTAAACTTACTATAAGAAGAATATCTCCCTTCTCATAAATGTTAAAACAATCTCAGAATATTTAACAAAAATAAAGAATACGATTATATTATTTTAGAATATAATAATTTTATAATAATCTCCCACCTGACACAAGATAATAGATTCATAGCTCTATGAATGCAATGTTTTCTGATTCCAAAGAAGGGAGACTGAGACATTTTAATGGAATCAGATGTTTTCATACATGATTATTTGGTGAATATAAGAAATATTTACCTCGTAAATATTATATTTATCACCATGTAGAACATTAAAACAACCTCACTCAAAAAGAATATTTTTATGAATATAGTTTTTATAATCAATTTGGTTTTAAAGTGTACAGATATCTAAATTGTCGCAAACACATCTTATTCATTGTGAGAAACATTTTACATTATCAGTGAGGATATAATGTCCCTAACAAAGAAATATTTTGATTGTATGTTAAATATTTTTGTGGAGAATTATTATGGTGAAGACTTCAATGAAAAACCATTAACAAATGTTATGGAAAAAATAAGAGAAAAGTAGAAACATCACATCTAAGGAGACAAATGAAAAAGAAGAAAAATATTGATGATTGTTTTGAAGGGATAATGAAACATAAAGTTGAGAATAATAATGGAGATCAAGAAATTAGAATATATCCTGATGAATAAATTTTTATGATGATTCATTCAGAATAATATGATATAAGAAAAAGGAAATAAAAAATAACATAAACAGGTTACAATATGCTAGAAATGTTGAATGTTTGTTAGAAGGAATTGAAAGAGAAACCAAGAATCCAGTGACACTGAATTCTCATTCCAATCAAATTATTTCATAATAATCATTAATATTCAATGAAACTTCAATTATTCGAACAAAAATCTCTTATGTGGAAGATAAGGGTATGGAGAATGTTGATGGGGCAGAATCGATCCTAACAATTCTTGAGTAGGAATCAACACCTGATCGAGCTAGAAAATATAATTTGATAATATAAAGGAAACAAATGGATGATCTTAATAAATAATTTAATGATGAAGAAGATAGAGAATGAAACTAAGGAGAAAATTATTAGAAGAAGAAGTTAATTTAGAATAGGAATATGAATTATTATAAAAAAGTGGTTGAAGATGAGGTAGAAGAGAAAGAGGAAGGATAACATAACGAAGGAAATTATGGTGAAGAAACTAATTATGATAAATAATATTCAATTCATTATATTTATCATGTTTACCTTCTATGCCTAATAAAAATGAAAAATATTCTAGTACTCAAGGTGATTAATCATCATGATAATATGAATCAAAATTTTCATCAAAGAAAGATGAATATAATATCCCTTAAAAAGAAAAAGATGATAGAAAATTTCAATCTGATAAAGATGTAGAGATTATGTAAATATCATATGGTATGTATGTTCTATGTAAATACGATAAGAAAGGGGAAAAATTGAAAGTCGAAAACAATTGAAAAAATCTTCCCTAGCCTGAGCCAGAACAATCAGACTCTGCAGTACTAATAGACCAAAATGTTTTTATTTTATTTTTCATCTATTACAAAGGACAGAAGGTATAATTACATACTTTACAAATATTGAATCAAGGATTAAACTTATTGAAGATGTTATTAATCACATATTGGAGTTTATAAAATTATTAACATATTCGGTGATTCAGATTGAATAAAAGTTAAATAATTTTCATGAAAATTCTCAAACTCAAAAAATGTCATGCAATTATATGATTAAGTGGTCGAAATAGGATGATTTCAATATCAGAATTCATAATAAGAAAATTTGATGAAATAATTTTTTTTATAGAATTATTTGATTTTTTTAATAAGTTATCATAGTAAATGGATGTTAGAGTAATTTTTTGGAAGACATCATAGATTTAAAAAATAGAAGGATTAATGTTGTGAATGTTTTCAAATAGGGAATCCATGATTTGGAGTAAGAGATGATTAGAATCCGATAATGTTACGATAAAGTGATATATTTGATAGCTCAAAATAATGAGTTTTCTGTGGATGTAAAATTGTTAAAGGATTATTATTAGATCCATGAAGAATGAATTGAGAATCATGATATGGACTTCCATGATTTCAAGAAAATGATGGATTTTGTATAGAATTTGATTAAGAAATATTGATTTTATTTTGACCATTCAATGTAAATTTAGTAAAAATATGGATGAGTTAATGAATTAATTATACTTTCATCCAGTTATCCTATCCTTGAATGTTTTCCAATTCCAATTGGTTATAAAAAATTCATATTTTTCATGGATGATTTGTTCGTTCAGGATTTTTTCATTCTTAATATTTCTATATTTTTAGGAAATCTATTATACTTCCAATTAATTTTTGACAATCAGAAGGGGGGGGGGGGGATATTTTACAAAGGGGGAGAAATATTTTTAATCAATGAAATATTTTTCAAAGAGGACAAAGATATATTATAGGGGAGAGTATCTATTGAGTCAATAACGTTTCTTTAGGATTTTTCCATTATTTTTTTGTTTTTAAAATCAAAATCAAAATTTCTTAAGGAAAATTATCTTTCCCGATGAATTTTTTTCATAAGGAAATTTTTCATTCTCTAAGAAAAGTTTTACATTTACCTTTAGTTTTCATTATCATTTCTAATGTTTCTTATACCAAGTGTATCAATATTTTTGTTATGTAAAATATAGGATTCTTACTTAATAAGGAACCATACAGTTTCATAGACATTTAATTCTTGGAAATTCAGACTTTGAATTCTCTGTAATTTAGACTCCAAATTCTCTAAAATTCAGAATTTGAATTTTCTGAAATCCAGACTCTGAATTCCCTGAAATTCATACTCTGAAGTCTCTAAAATTCGGACTCCGAATTTTTTGATATTCATACTCCAAATTATCTAAAATTAAGACTCTGAATTCTTGTAAATTTACACTCTAAATTCAAGGAAATTTAGAATATGAATTCTAGGAAATTCGGACTCAGAATTCTTTGAAATTCAGTCTCTGAAGTCCCTAGAATTTAGATTCCCAATTCATCATAATTCGGACTCTTAATTATTTGTAAAAAATAATCTAAATAAATTTTTTTATACACTCATTTTATAACTACATAAAGAATATGATTAAATGTTTTCTTTACAGACATTTCATTTTGTTAATTTATTTTTCCATAATTAGTTGATCATATTTTACATAAATTTCTTAAAAATAAGAATATTTTTATTATATGATATACTTTATTTACACATGATTTTTTTACAATGAAATGGTGTTAAAAATATGTTATTAACAATCTATTGGTTGAGTGACAACTGTCTTGGTCCCTCCAAGATTAAGGAAAAAATATGATCATTGTAGGAGGAGTTGGACATTGAATATTTTTCCTATAAATAGGAATTCATTTTATCGAGTTCAACAACAGTTGATAATCCTAGAGGTTATATTCAATGAAGAGATTTCATAAGAGATAAATACTCTCATTATTTGTAAACTTTTGAATATCTTGTTCAACTATAAACTACTTTTTCATCTTGCTTAGTGAGACTATGATTGTTGCTATGTAAAATCGATGTATTTTTTCGATAGGAAATCAAAGGTTCTGACTATCTTAATGTTCAAGTATTTCTAGGAATAGGATGATATAGGTTTTGACTCCATTATTGATCAAGGTCTTGCGGGAATATCAAGACAGACTCATATACTCTTATTGATGGATTACCCTCATGTTAATAAGACATAATTTTGTGAATGTATAAATCATGGTAACATTATCAATGGTTTTTTGATACCATGCTCTTTGGGTTAAAATATTTCCTACATGTTTACTTGTTTATGTTAAATCTTTTTATTTCCACTATATTTTTTTAAGGAAAGAAAGTAAAACTTCTTATAAATTATTTCATTTGTTTAATTATGATAACAAATATTATATACTCTTTAAGGTAGAATATTTCACTAAATAAACCGTATTTATGTTTACATATGTTTAACTTGTTTTAGATTAGGTTACTTATAAATGGACCTAGGAACGTTTAATTATTCTATTAATTAAGAACGAAGGACGGATTGTGGATTTACCATATTTAACCTTTTCAAACACAGTTTTACATTTTTGCCTTAAAGGAGACTATTTTTAAACCAATAATTCACCAACTCTTGTATTTTAGCATCTACATATTCTATTTAGATCCTATATTTGGTATCAGAGTGAGGTTTCAGAAATGCATATACTTGAATATATGTTTTCATTCTCATATCATCGTTCTTAACTTTAATTAATCATTTCATACTTAAATCTTCTTTTTACCTATAAAATTTCAGTATTAACTAGTTTTGTGGAAATGATATTTTCTTATAAGAGTGGAAGTTATGAATGTTAGTTCTATAGGAAATATAAATAATAAAATACCAACAATATTTGATGGTAATGATTATGAGCACTGGAGAGACCAGATAAAGCCTTTTTTTATTGACAATAGAGTGGGCAACTTTTTCATACTCACTAGAGATTAAAGATTTTTAGACATATAAGTGATATCAATGAAAATTCAGAAGGAAAAAAAGAATTTCAACTAATCTATAAGCTACTCAATACTCATTTATGTTCCATGACCAGTAATATCTACAGTCAAATATTATCTTATGAAGTAGCCAACCATATTTAGAAGAAACCTGATGACACATAGTTTGGTTCTTCTAAAGTGATAAAAACTATAAGATCTATTTTAAGAGATGGATATCATGCATTTTTATTTCCTTATGGAGATCCTATTTATAATGTGAAATAAAACTTTATGAAAACTATCAAAAGTATTCAATATATCGGAGAGAATGGTCTTGATGATGATGTTCATGTAGGAAATATAATTGAACTAATGTCCAATGAGTGGGAATAAAAAAGGACATATATTTATAAAAATTGGAAAATGTCTAACATTACTCTTGAATGAGTTATTTGGAATTATTCTTCAACACTGAACATGAAAAAAGAGAGATATTGATTTCAATTGGAAAAATAATGGTAATAGAAGTGTAGATTTCATTAATTCATCTAAATCCTAGACTCTCGATAGTTTATCTAAAACTAAAGCAATGAAAGCTATTGTTATACCTGAATCAAGTAGCACTGGTATGTATGAGAATGAATTCTCCAATATTACTCAAAGGATGAATAAGATTGTGGGAAAGAATGATTTTTAGTATGGATATAAGAATAAAGACAAAAATGATAAGAACGATTTTGATTGAACTTGTAATGAATGAAAACAGGATGGACATATTAGAACATATTGTACTATTATCAAGAGATAAGATATAAAGGAAGATCATTCTGAAATAAATATAAATAAGTATTGAAATTATATTTCTAATAATGTCATTATGGATAAAGACAAATTATGTAGTAGTGGTGGTAAATCTTAAGATTAATCATTAGAATATGAGTCTTCTACTTAGAAGAATATTAGGGTTATAGCTAGATTACATATTGAAAACCATTGTTTTATATCTAAGGAACATAGTGATTCATCTTTGACCAAGATCTCTTTAAATGTAAATCTTATTAATGATGGATATTATGTGTCTTAGGATGATGAATATTTTTAATAAGAATAAACTGTCTTACCATTATTTGAAGAAGTTTCTAAATTTTCTAAAATAATTGAGAATGAGGAATATAAGATAAAAAGGATTTTAGAGAATGAAAATTCTAGAATAACTTTTTAAACATAATAAGTATTAAATATTTCTAAAGATCTTGATCAGAAAACTATTTATGTTGAAAAATTTTATAAAAAGATTAAGGAAGTTAGCTCTGAGAAGGATAATCATTGTAAAGATCTTGAAAATGTTATCTCAGAGAAAGTTTTTTTGTATAATAACTAAAAATATATTACTAAATACTATGAGGATAAGAATTTAGTCATGAGACAAATATTTTAAATATTTTCTTTAATGAAAATTTTCTCATATTTTACTTCTGGAACGAAATAATTTGTTAAAATGTATTGCCAAATTTTTCCTCTTTGGAATAGTTCTATATTTGGTTATACTCAATCAAAACCAAATTTTATTTAAAATTGTTTTGTTCCCAAAAGTGATCTTTTTTTTACAAAGTGTCAATGTAGTAGACATTAGGGGAAAAGTATTCTTTAAATGAAACCCAATCCTTATGTTTTCATAAATTATACTATTCTATGAAAATTTGGATACATAATATTTTACATTCTATAATTTATGGATCCAAACATGTTTGGTTATCGAAAGTCTAACTATTTTATTTTCATGAAAATAGACGAAGTAACAAAAAAAATATTGTACACGGATAGTGGATGTTCATGGAACAGTACTGGTAACAAAAAATATGTTGAAAATATTATCATGAAGAAAGGAGGAAATCTAACTTTTAGATATATTTGTTAGGGATAATTGATTAGTATAGGTAACATTTTACTTCTTGGAAAAACATTAATTTCAAATGGTTTATTTGTTAAAGGTTTTTAGAAGAAACATCTAATAATAAGGAAATTATCTGATGAAGTTTACCATGTGGTTTTTAGGAATGATAATTGTCTAGTACAAAATTACAAGGAAGATTTTATTATTTCGTCACAAGGGCAAGATAATTTTTATATGCTAAACTTATAAGAAATTATGAGCCAATATATACCTTGACTATGTGCAATGGATGATAAATCATGGTTATGTAATTGAATTCAATGACATTGTAAGTTGAGGAATCTATGAAAACTCTTAACGAAAAGACTTCTTAAGGATATATCAATTCTTAGATTTGATTCTTAAAAAGTTTGTTATCCTTGTCAATATAGAAATAAAAACAAGTAAATATTTAAATAAATTGGTGAAGGCTCAACTTATAATTCATTATAGATTGTTCTAATGGATTTTTTTAGTCCAATAGAATCTGGAATTATTGGAGGAAAATACTATGTATTTGTTTTAGTTATAGATTAAAACAGATTTACATGGGTCTATTTTCTAGAAAATGAATCTATATCCTATATTGAAACTTTTATAGCCCACGTTAAAAATGAGAAAATCCTTCCATTGATAACTATTCATAGTTTTCATGGGGGAGAATTTCAAAATTAATATTTTGAATCTTTTTTTAAGAAAGTCATTTCTCATAACATCGCATCTCTAATAACTCCACAAAAAATGATGTTGTTTAAATAAGAAATCAAATTATTCAAGAGATAAATAGGACCATGTTGAATAAATTTTTTATGGCTAATAATTTTTGGGATGAAGTTATAGGTACTTCTTGTTATACAATAAATCGTGGTTTAATCAGAATTTTTTCATAACAAAACAACTTATTAATTGTTGACTAGTCAAAAACCTATTGTTTCTTACATCCATGTATTTGGATGAAAATTATTCGTCTTGAATAATAAAAAAACATACACAAATTCTCACCCAAATCAAATGAAGTAATTTTCAAAGGATATTACACTACTTCTAAGTCTTATAGTGTTGTTAATAAAAAAATTCTAATGTGGAAGAAACAATGCATGATAAATTTTATGAAACTGATCCTTTTGTTTTTAAAAAACCCAACCTAAGTCCTCAGACTTGTATTAAAAAACTTATTATGAATCATTGATGGAAAATTATTCTAATAATTAAAACCCCTAAAATTTTGGTCTGAGTATTTACAACAGAAGATTTTATACCATATGTTTATGAATAGGTTTTAAAAAACCAAATCAGTTGTTTCTTAAGAATGATCTCATCTTTAGTATCATTGGTGATGTAAATCAACCTATGAAGACTATAAGTTCTTTAAGAAATGAATTTAGACATCTATAATTTCATTCCCAATTAGAATCTAAAAGAACCGATGAATCGTTAAGTGATACTGATTGGATTAAATCCATTAAAGAAGAACTAAATGAATTCGAAAGGAACAATGTCTAGACCATAGTTGAAGGACCTATGGAAACTTATTTAATAGGAGTAAAGTCATTTTTTAGAAATAAGACTGATGAAAATGGAATCATTTCAAAAAAATAAATAAACAGTAGTTTCTAAATGCTATAATCAACAAGAAGGTATATACTATAAGAAAACTACACTCCATTATCTAGACTTGAATCTATTCGTATTCTTCATGCCTTTGATGCATTCCATAATTTCAAGATTTTTCAAATGCATGTGATGTGTTATTTTTGTAATGGATGTTCATGAAAAATTTTATGTTGAAACACATTCAGGTTTTGAAAACAAATAACATCATCAACATGTTTTTAAATATACCAAATTATTATATGGACTTATAAAAGCCCCATGGAATCATCTAATCCAAATATATGTAATTTAAAATCCCCTAGACCATGGTATTATAGACATATAGGATTTTTGTTACAAATAAATTATGTTAAGGAAACTACTGATCCACCTATTTTTATAATGAAAGATAAGAAAAATGTTTTGATTGTTCAAATTTATGTTGATGACATTATATTTGGATCAACTTAGCAATATTTAACTGATTCATTTGAAAATGTTATGAAATATATGGTTGAATTAACTATGATGGGTGATTTAAGATTTTTCCAAGGTTTTTGAATTTCTCAAAAACCATAAAGAACTTATATATCTAAACATAATTATATTAATTATCTTATTAGGGTGTATGGATATGAGAAAACCATAAGTATAAGTACTCAAATTGGTACGTCAAATTTTCTTGATCATGATGAATCTCGGAAACCATTATATCAAATATAATTTAGTGGTATGATAAAATGTTTATTATACTTAATAGATAGTCATGCAGACTTAATTATTTCAAGATTATTATGTGAATGATATCAATATAAAACAAAGTAATCTCATTAAAATGAAGTGAAATTTAATTTTTTCTATTTAAAAGTAACCATGGTCTTAGGACATTTTTAATACTTTGGAAATGATTTTTTGTATTTTTTTTTCAAATGTTGATTTTAGCCTATTTAGAATTGATAATAAAATTACATATGGAACATGTCATTAATTGGGAGATTCATTGGTTTCTTGTTCATGCATGAATCAACACTCAATAGAAATTCCACTTCTAATTCTGAATATGTAGCAGTTGGAAGTTGTTGTGATCAAGGGTTTTGGATGCAATGCACACTCATTGACTATTGCATGAGTTTAACTAAAACACAGATATTGTGCGATAACTCAAATTCAATTTCCCTAATAAAAAACCTAAATATCACTATCATCCAAAAAAATAGATACTATGAATCAATTTATTAGGGAACACATGTATAAAGGATATATTATTCATCAATTTATTAGAATGCAAGATTAACATGCTGATATTTTCACCAAATCATAATGCTTTGATAGAATTTAATGCATTATTCAAAAGTTCGTGATGATAAATGTATGGTAATATTCAATATGAATTTTTTTAAAACCAATATCCTAACATTAAGATACTCCATTTCATAGGGGTAGTACATTTATTCTTGTTCTCTTCATTTCCGTGATAAAATTTTTCACAACCCATTTTTTCATTTCCATAATAATTTTTTTTGAAAAGAAAATTTTTCTATCCGATAATAAATATTCCACAATTCTACATTATTTAAGAATATCCTTTTCAATATTAACGTTTATTCTCAAATAAATATGGAAGTTATATTTTCTTATTTAAAATTTTCATAATTACATTTTTAGAAGTTCTATCTATTTTTATGAAAATTTTACCATTTTTTTTCTTTTATCTAATTTTTTATTTAAAACCCACAAATGTTCAGAAACTATGAAATCCTTCCCTAGATTTATTCTCAACCATCCGATTAGACTAATATTATTTCAACTATTGGATTTATTTGTTAATTTTAACCATCACTGTGAATCCTATATAATGTCCTCCTTTATTCATCCCCCACATCGTTTTTTAAAGAGTTTTTTCACTGAAGATCTACTATACTGAAAATCCATAACTCAGAATTCTCAGTTTCCTTACGTTCCAAATGTCGAAATAAATTTCTTCTCAAAATCATATGGACTCAAAAAATGAAATCAATGATTGGAAAATCTATACATAAATGTTAGTCGAAACAAATTATTTTTTGATGTATAATTCAATAATTTTAAAAGTTTTTAACAAGAATAGTTTGTAAAGTATTTGGGTAACAAAGGCTATGAATCAGGATATAGTTTATCATTACCTCCTAGATAGAACTTTATGATTCAGTTAGTTTTTATAAAGAAGGAGGAAGAGAAAGGTTTTCATGTGAGAGCTTTGGAAATGCTTATTTGTTATCATATAGCATGCCTGAATACTTTCTCGGTATTCCTTATGAAGGTGATGAAATATTTTTTTCTCATTATCTGCAAGATAAGGAATGATGTTTTGAGTAGGTAATGTAAATTTAGTTCCTTGGACTCAAGGGAGTGATGTCATTAAAGATTAATTTCATTACAACAAACTATCATTTGTAAGATTTGTGGTTCCAAGGATTTCTTATTTCATGAAAGGGAGAAATTATTCCCTCAAGAAGAGTGATATTTTTCTGATCGAATTTTTGATGAATCTGAGAAAGGTAGAAAATATCATGTACATCCTTATGACCATCAATAATATGAATAATGGAATCCTAAGGTTCCATATAATCATGTATCAAACAATCATGTCAAAAATAATTCTTCTCTATTTTGAATCCATTAAAACTCCATGATGTTCAAAATGAAGAATGTTCAAGATCTTGTTTTTAAGTGATGATACTTTAAGAATGTTGAAAATAGGTTTTAGTGTCATTTCAGGAGAGTTTAATGATCTTTTTAAAAGTGAATCCATTCATAGATAAGGAAAGGTGAAGTAGGGGAAACATCAATGAAACACCAGAAGAAATGAAAGGAAAAATAACCGTATGGAAAAGAAAATGAATCCATTCCAAAAACTCATTCACCTCCACCAAAGATGAAAACAAAAAATACCATTTCTGATGAATTTTTAGAAAATAGGAGCGAGCAGTAGTAGAAAAATAATGAGGGTGGTGAATGTTTTGGTCTATATCCATATAAGGAAATATAATTAAATATTAAATATGCTAAAAAATTTGAAAGGAAGGAATATTAAAAGAAGTTAAATAAGAAGATATTATATGTTGAGATCATTGAAGAAATCTTTAAATATGTAGAGAAAGAATCTGAATAGATCCAAGTACCAAGATTCTTCATTTAATACATAATTCCATTCAAAACTCCAAGAATGACAATTTCAATTCCGGAACTCATTGTGTAAAAATAAATAGCTTAGAAGGAATAATATGTAAGAGAATAAGAATGGGAAGAAGAGAGTGAATACAAGATCAAACTTTTGGAAGAATATCATGAAAATTTGATTACTTCTGACAAGTAGTTTATAAAAACTTTCTAGTTCAATCAACCAAAATAATATTCGAAGGGAAAGATGATAATGAACATAGTGAGGTTGATAATACTTATGGCGATGAAATTGGAAATCATTATTTTATTCATCATAATGATAATAGGGGAGATATTTAGACAAAATATATTTATAAATATAAGATAATCCAAGTCTCATATAGTGAATATGAAACTCCGAATGTTGGGAAGGAAATATCTAGAACTGATAAAGGAATAAAATTGGTTGATGAATTTCCCAGGAATGATGTGTTTTTGAATTCTAAGAATGATGTTGGTGGAACATCCTAGATGGAAGATGAAGAAAAAGAGAAATATTCATCACCAATTAGAGAACATGATTTCAAATATTCATCTTCCATGGGAGAAGATTTTTTAGTACAATCAATAAAGAATCTAGTATATAAAATCCCCTTATTTCCAAGTAATAATTTGATATGTCATTCTATTTAGAATACTATCAATAAAAAGATATATTTGATGATCATGCTCATGGGAAATTTTATCATTCGAGAAAAAGAGTTCATGACTTTTCATATTGGTTGTTATGATAACAAAATTATAATGAACGGAAATAAAAAAATTGTCTATGACAATGATTTATTATATGAATGTCATTGATGTTTTCTATGACATAGTAAAGGTTGATTTTGATATATCATATGATGCAATGAAGAACCTCACAACATGTTTTTTAGATAATAAAAATCTCGAGAATGTTTCCCAGATTCATGAAGACCTAGACTGAAATGGAAAGCTCAATTCAGTTGCTCTCAATTTAAATATATAAATGGAACTCACTAAAGAGTTATAAGAAAAAGTTGAATAGAAATAAGAGATAATAACGTCTCATGCCCAAATTATTACTTTTCAAGAATAAATTATCAAATATCTTCAAAAAAAGATTTTGTATTAGGATCAATTGATCAAGAAATTAGTGTATGATCACAAAGAGATGAAGAAGTTAAAGGATAACTTAAGGAATATTATGCCGAAGGAAAATAAGGATGAATTAATATTCATTACAATATGATCATTTGTTGTATTTTTCTATTGAAAATATTTTTATCATTATAATAAAATTTTGATTCCTATTCATAGTCTCACCTTATATATTCCTAACCTTTTAGGTATAATTTTTTCATTCCCTTCAATCCTTTTTGAAAATCATAAAGGGGGATAAAAAAATATTAAGTAAAAAGAAAATATTTCCATATGAAAGAGGGTGATTAAGAATGTGGGAGATTATGAAAGGGTAGATTAATTAAGGGGGGTCTACTTAAAGAAGGTTTTCTCAAGCATGAAGAAGTAAATTCCCTATTAAATACCATAATAATATCTTTAGGTATTTTAAAAACTAATGGGGAGTTACTTGTATTTATCATGGTTCATAAGTAAAGGGAGAATATATATTTTTATCTTAAAAAGTGACAACCTTATTCTTTAATTTTTTTTCAAAATGTGGTCTATGATTTCGAAAAAGTGGGATATTTTTTAGTCAATAAGGTTTTCTTAGAAATTTTTCATACCATTATCTTCTGAAAATCACAAAAAAAAATTCTTAAGAAAAATTATCTCTATCTAAGTATTATTTTCATATGGAAAATTATCTTTCTCTAAGAATTTTTCTCATAAGGAAAATATTCATTCTCTAAGAAATGATTTATCTTTACCTTTGGTTTTAATTGAATTTTTTAAATTTTCTTATACCATGTATATCTATATTTTTGTTATGTATAAAATAAGATCCTTACATAGGAAAGAACTGTAAAGTTTCTTATACTCATTATTTTTAAACATTAGACTCCTAATTATCTGAAATTAAAACTATGAATTATATAAAATTAAGCCTCTTAAATTTTTGAAATTTGGGCTCTGATTTCTCTACAATTGAGACATAAAATTCTCTAGAATTAAGACATAGTTATTGTATGAAATTCCAACTCGGAATTTTCTTATATTCAGACTAATAATTATCTACAATTCAGACTCCCAATCACTCATAATTCAGACATTAAATTCCTCAGAATCCAGACTCTGAATTCCCCATTATTCAAATTTTGGATTCCATATAATGTATAATCCGAATTATTTAAAATTAAAAATCCAAATTCTAGAGAATTCAAACTCTGAATTCTTCGAAAAAAATAGTCTGAATATTACTTTTTTTCTTGACTCTACTTTAACTACTTTAAGAATATAAATAAAAGTTTTAAATATTGTTATTTAATTACCTGAAGGTATTATTCCAACCATATTATATCACATTTTACTAAATTTTCGTAATATTAAGAATATTTTTTACTTGAAATTTTTTCCACAAACCAGATTTTGTTTAAATAAATCGATACCTTGCACTCTATTTTTAACTAACCATTGTTTGAGTGACCCCTATACATGTCCCTCTGAGATTCAATGAATAATATTACTATTGGATGAGGAACTGACCGTTGAATACTTTGACTATAAATAAGAGTTCTTTTAAACTATCTCAACAACATTTGATGATCCTATAGAATACATTCTGTTAATTTATATATAGATAGTGAAAGAATCGAATTCTTTTTGTGATTTTTTGACAACCTATTTAACAATGAACAACATATTCATATTGCTTAGTGTTACTCAAATTATTTCTGAGTACGATCTTGGGATTCTTTGGATTTGATGATAGAGGTTGCAACTACAATAATGTTTAAGGACTTCTAGGGATATGAAGACAGATGTTCCGATTACCTGAATTTTTGAGGTCTTGCTGGGATATCATGATAGAATCTGATATTCTTATCGAGGTATCAACCTAGTGTGGGTGAGATAGAAAATCATGATATTATAAATCAAGGGACCTTTATCCATGTTTATTGGATACCCTTCTCTTTGGGTTAAAATATTTCCTACTTGGTTACCTATTTTTGTTACATGTTTTTATTTATGTTGTATATTGTTAAAGAAATATTTTACAACATTACTAAACGTTCTAGAATTATTTAACTCTAATAAATATGATTATATACCCTTTAAGGTAAAATATTTCCCTATGTAAATCCTTCTTAAATATGGTTATGTTTAACTTTTTTAAGTATAGTTTTCTTATAATTGGAAATGGTCGCTTCTAATTATTCTTTTAATTAAGAACAAAAGAGGGTTTGTGAATTTACAATGTTTAATTTTTTTAAAAACACTTTTTACATTTATTCTTAAAATAGAACGTTTTAAAACCTAAAATTCAACCCCCTACTGTATTTGAGAATCTACTTATTCTATTTCGATCGTAAAAAATGTTTCAAAAGGAGAAGGTTTTATAGTAAGAGGTAGAATTATATTAAGTGGGAGATGGGTTATTTAATAAATACATTATCTGATACTCTCCATCATATACAGAAGAGTTACAAACTCATGTTGAGTTAAGGATTACATAATAACTATGAATAAGAAGTTCTTCAAAAAAAATTGATTTTTGATTATCAATGTAATTTTTCATTTATGTTTTGTGGTTTGTACATTCAAAAAAGGGGATATTATTGTGACATAAGTTTAAACTTATCACTTTTCAACTACATTAGTTTTGGAAATCCAAAACACATTCCTAAAACATGTTTGTTAACTATCTTTGTAACAATTATTTTAGAATGTTTTCATAGAAAAAATTATCTTCTACTGTAAATAGTATAAGTCGTAATGGGGTGTGACTCTAAAAATTACATTCTTCATTATGCTCATCTGATTGGGAATGTTTATGACTTATCAAACTCACATATAATCATACCATGAGTTATAATTTTTCCTTGTGTATCTTACTAATAACACCCTCAAAGTCAGACTCATTCTGGTTTTGATATATCATATGAACTCTCATTGTGATTATGTATTGAATATTGTTAAGGAATTATATTAGAAAAAACTATGTTTAAAAATACATGATTATATCGTAAGTGATATCTTGAAAACTATAATGGTGTTAATCAATTTGATGTTGGGTTTTCAGTTATAGATGAGATATCATGTTTCAGTTGTGTGAGTCTGTTGTAACAAATAGAGAAGTAATAATTTTCCGACATTTCCATTAAATACCGAGTCATTTGTATTGATTTGGGATGATACTTTTCACATTCATGTATTTTAATGATTACATATCATGCACAACTCATTTTAAGTCATTCATGTTATTTAGAGTGTTGTTTTTCTAAGGAATCCTTATCAGGATTGTTTCCCTAAGAAAATTTTGAATCATATTCATGTCTGATCAATGTGTTGATTGAGGGATTCTGGGGATATGATTAGAGACATTGATTATCATATCGAGTGATTCTAGGGATATAAATATAGAACAATTTTTATCATCATATCAAGGTATTTCTTGCTATGGAAAGGAAACCATTATTGTAAGTCTAGAATAGTGGATTCCTTTAGTAATGGTTATTGAGTACCTTACTCATAAGGGTAAATGTCAAAAAAATTCAATGTATCTAATAAATAATTATAACTTTTATATAGCTATTTTTTTGTTTTGTATATTTCAATTCCACTATGAATGTTATATAAAGATAGTCATCATAGAAATATTTCTATACAATTTATTATATCATTTTTACCCTCATTACAATAAGAAAACAATGATATTAATTCTATAATTTGTGATTATGATTATTTTAATCTTATATAATCAGACATATTTTCATTCTGATTTTTTGAGTCTAATAATTGGACTCTGTTTGAGAATGATAATATTACTTTATGTGTATTTTCTGTTAATTCATTTAAAAATTTAAATGGTATGTTTAAATATCAATTTAACCACCCCCTATGGTACATATAGACATATAACCTAATTATTTAGATCATACATACTCGTCTCCAAAAACCCACCACAATTGCCACCCCTTGTTAGAAAATATTGCAACTACATTGTGCATAACCAAGGATTCTAATCTCTAGGCCACAACTACATGGTGTTCCATATTTAAAACATGAATCACTTCCATGGTATAGAACCATATAATGGACATGATCATGGGACCCCATCATGACACGATAATCTGGTCATTCATTCACTCTATTTTCACAAAATAAGAAATATTTCAATAAAATGTTCTTATATGTAAGAGTAACTTCTTTTAATCCATTGTATGTAATTTATCCAAAATATTACCATTCAAAATACTTGGTACACCATAATTCCCCAATACATAGTATTAATTCTTCTTTAGACTAAAAATTCCATAATTTCTTTTAAGTGGGTATGATATATAAGATTCATTTAGAAAATATAAAACACCCTTACGTGTAATGAAATATTATACCTCAAGAAAATTAAACAAACGAAGGGACCCTTACACACATGGAAACCATAAGTAAATGAAACTCCAACATAGGGAGTACACTCATGAAATATAATTATTCATATTCATACATTATGAAATTAACCATGGAATGATTCCCCTGGCCCAAGACATGATCTTTGAACAAAATCTACTCAAAATTCACCCACATAAATCATCTTACTATGATTTCTTATTCCAGGATGTCGCATTACTTTAGAAAATAATAAAAATCCCAGAAAATATAAATAACACCTGAAAAAATAAATTTCAAAAAACTAAATAAAAATTTAAATTAAATAAAATAATATGTCAAATAAATATTTATGGTGTGATTGTCTCCCTATTTTATAATAGATAATGTTATTTAATGTCCATGAATGGAAGAATATAATAATGTGAAATTTTCGTCTTCAATAGATGATTACATGAAATAATATTTTATTAATTTCAGCCCTTAATAAGATATGAATTTGTAAGATTGATCATCAATAATTATAGTGTAATCTAGAATAACATCATAGTGGAATTATAAAAAATAACGAATGTTCTAGTACCTCATTCAATAAATTCGTTTTTCTTGTATCTCTAATGAATATTCCATCAATCATAAAAATTAGTTGATGAATTTTATGTTGATAAAACAGTGATATAATTCACAAGAATTATATATTCACTAAAAATTTTGTTTCCATTGAATAATATAACATAGGAAACTCAACATTTAAAAAATAGAATGGTAGGATGAAAGAAAGTACAGTTCAAACTGGAAGAATTACAAATCTGAAATCCCAATCCCCACTAATTAGAAATAAAACACTTATTTTTGAACCTCCATGGTAAAAATATTATTTATACATCATCAACCCTTGGACAATTTATTATGATAAAAAATATAATTATAATTGAAATTTCTAAAACCATGAACTAGTTTAAAAATTTAAAAATCATTAATTGTAATCTTCTTTGGTTAAATATTATAAAAATAGATTATTTTTTAAGGATAAAACCTTAGGGATCCATAATAATAGAACAATAATAGAATTATTCGTTTATGTTGGATAATATAAATGAAGTACTATGACCTTTTATAATTATTATAGTTGGGCAATTTTTATAGTTCATAAAATTACCTAATATATTAATAGGAGTTCCCGCTCATATGAGATAAGGTTTTTTTTATCCAAAAATAAGACATAATTAGATTCCAATGTACATGATAAACTCTATTCCCAAGACCAGGGATAAAATATGATATTTATATATAAAATATATTTCAATTCAATTAAAAATATCAATTAACAAGTTTTTTTTACTAAAATTAGTTTAGATGTTATTAAATACAGTTGGGATATATTTACTTTCATTTGTATGAATGGTATTTATATTTATCAATAACCTATTTGAATGGTTAGTGGTATTGATTGGAGTATTAAATTTTGTTTTTTCATTAAGAATCACTCTAATAATATGGACATTATGATCTATTTTTAGGGAATGTAATGTATATATTGACCATATCCATTAAAATTGTATAATATTTAGCTTCATGATCATGAATATGGGATGATTTTTAATCTATAACGGTGTTACAATATCATTATAAGTGAAATTTACAAACTCTCAATGTATCAAAAAATGAATTATTTTTCCTTGTGGTTTTATAGAAAATTATTGATTACAGTCATTGAAGTATAAATAAAATATTTTAAATTAAACATCACAAACTATGAAATTACATCATAAATCAGTATATTCCCTCTAAATAAAAAATACATCAATAATGAATGACCAATTAACAGATTAATGATATAGATAATATCATAAATGAACTTTAATTTATATTTTTATAAAATATAGATATAATATATTTCATTTTTTACTTAGTGGATTTAGAAATAAAGGCCAAAAACCCATTTCCTCCATTTTAATTGATGGGAAAAAATATAGAAAGAACATAGAATTGTATATTCCAATATGGAATACATTAAATTATTTATTTAATAAATTAAATATTTATTTTATTAATATAAATCATTTTGATATCATTCCTAATAGTTTTTTATATACTACAAAATTCATATCTCCTAGCAGTACTCTCTAGGGAAGATGTTATGAAATTCATCTTTTATTTGAATTCAAAATGTACATCTAGACCTAATGGTTTCACCCAAAATAAGTAAATGTTTATTAGGGATAAAAATACGTATAAAAATATTAATTGGGAAAATATTCGATCAAAAATTCCATGTAAATTGTAATGTAATATACCCTTGACCAAAGCAAGAATAAAAATCACTAAGAACAGTCAATACCATCATGAATGAAAATTTATTTTGGAATTGACCCACATTTTCGTGTATCCATCCCTATAGAATAGTAATCTAAACATGAATTTAATTAAATAAAAACCACAATATGGAATAAAAATTATATCCAACCAAAAAAAAGAATGAGAAGCATACAAAAAATATGTCAAAACAACCCAAAACAACATAACAACCCAAGGATTAAAATAAAAATTCCATACAGCCAAGATCTATCAAGTACACATGTTATCCTAAATAAACTAACCCACCATAATAAAATTACATAATAGGGACATAAGAAGATATATATTACCCCTTAGGCCATCAATTATTCCTTCCCTTATCCACATCATATCATTATAAATTGCTTTAGAAAATATTCTGATCTGCCCTATAATATTTTCAGATAAATGTTGAATATGAATACCCCCGAAGATTAGACACTGAATCTCATATATGATTCCATCAATCACTAGTAGTATCCATCATTAAAAAATATGGGAGAAACTAAAAATGTAAATAAATTATTAATGTGAAAAAAACTAGACCGAAATGATTAAAAATTTATTAAAAAACTAGGAGAACAAAAATGTAAAAAACTTCAATGTACCATCATTGGAAGTTAACTAATAGAATCCCTTTGAGACAAAATCTGTTATAAAATTCCTAGGATAGATTTATATAGGGTGAACTAAGAAAAATTTAACAATGTGTAATGATTACATTTATCATCACTAAACGGATATCGTTGATAGATGACTACCTTTATCAGTGAGGCACGAATGTTTTGGGATCCTTAGGGTAAATGATCTAGCGTTGGAGTCAAAAATCACCAGATACATGGGAGTGTGGTTTCTGATAATATTGTGGGGAGTTTTTTGGGGGAGACATCAGGAGAATTAATTTGATGAACCCATGTAGAGGGGTGCCCACTGACCATATAATGTGGGTAGAATTTTCTTTTTTTAGTAGCTGATTTCATTGGTGGATGATAGGTGCCTCAGATGTCGTATGTGTCAGAGTTAGGTGATGGGTCAACTGTCAAAATGAGCCAATTAATGGAGTTTATGGGATAAATGTTGATGCTATATATGGGATTTCATGGTTCAAACGGGTGGTTTAGTAACTTTATGGACTATAACAAGAAATTGGCCCCATGGGCTGTAAAAAATGGTCTTCTATGCTTCACTTTTATGTTGATCCAAAGAAGTGGCATACGGGTGATTTGTGTAATTATAGATGGAATATCCTTTTTTTAGTATTTTTTTAACTTTCATTTCATGTTGGTGTTTGATGAGCCACTTGATTTTTCATTGATGTAGTTTCATTTTAATTATTAAATTTTTAGGGTCTCGTATGCTCAGTACCTAAACTCTCCTCAAAGAAATATGTTTAAATATATTTATTTATAATTATAAATAAATAAATATATAAAAAATATAATATTATAATGAAGAATTTTTTTAAAATATTATAAACATATATTAATATATTAATATATATATATATATATAATTATATAAATATATAAAAACATTTATAAATATAAATATATATAGTACAATAATTGTAAAATTAGAGTAAATATATTTATTACAATTTTAATTTTATAAATATTTATAATTATGTACGTATGATTATAAATATATATACATATATATAAATATTTTTCATTATAATTATATTTAAAAACATTTATATACTTATTATATATATATGGTTATAAATATTTATAATGATATAAATATATTGTTAGGATTAAATATTTTTCAACAATTTATTATTAATGATAAAGATAACCATATATCAGTTCTTTAAAAACAATGATAAAACTACTTTTTATAAGTTCTAGAATTTTTGTGTATATAATGACACATTTTGTCAATTCTTTTTAGAACAGATAAAGGGGTATCATTAGGAGTTCTAATAAAGCATTGATAAAGATGATTTTTATCATTGTTTTCTATTTTGGCACTGATGAAACTTCTCTTTATGATTTTTTTGGAATAACTAATAAAATAATTACAAGTTATTATAAAAAAAACACTAATAATGTTTTTTCGTCACTCTTGCAATCAAGATTTCATGGAAGCAACGCCCATAGACTATTCGTTCCGGAACCTACTATGGTTTCTAGTTGACATTATCGATGAGTCAATCTCTCCAATTATTAATTATATATTAATTTATCTTATTAGTTCCTCTGACCACACTATTTCTTCAATTACATATTTCCAAACCCGACTGTGTGTGTATATAATAATTTTCGACAAACTAAAAAATAACACAAATACTACAATCCATGTTGTATATAGTCTGAGTATGTGTCTTCCATCCTCATCCTTATCATTCCTCTCATTCTCTTTTTGTCCCCTTGCAAATCAGGCGATTGGCTAAAATATGGGTTGTATGAATTTTCATTTTTTCATTTTTTTCATGGAACGAGCATGTGTGATCTCTATTCTAGGTTTCAGGGACTCGGTTCTAGTAGAGTAAGGAATACATTACTAAAAGAACTATGTTTTATGTATTTTTTCCCTATCATCATCTATTTAATATCATATTTTTTTATTTCATTGTCCTTTAAATCAATTTCTAGAATTTTAATAATAGTATTAACTATTTTTTGAATCCATATGATGAAAGAATGATTTCCACTAAATTGACAATAAATGTTAAATTTTTTATATATAAATAATATATTTTATAAATCAATTTTTATATTCCTTATAGATGATGTATTTGTAAAATTTCATTAATAACCCATATGATGGAAGTGTGTAATATAAAAAGGTGTTATGTTCTTCAAAAATAATTTTCAATTAATTCATAATTTTTAATTAAATTTTTTGTAATACATAAAAACTAATGTGTTGAAAATGTGATTAAGGTTTAGTTTTGAGTAAAAAATACATGGTATAAAAATGTATTTTGATACATTCATTGTTTTTCATGTTTATAGTTGTATTGTTTTATACAATTTTAAATTTATATACTTTTATAATTTTAATAGTATATCGCATTATACTAATATTATTTAATATAATTATTTATTCAATATTTATAGTTTTTTAGTTTTATTTATTTATAAATAAATATATTTTATAAATTTTATGGTATATAATATTTAAATATATATTTTAAATATAAAATTTTACTAAATATTTATACTTTTATAGTTTTCTATATTTATTAAAAAATATAAAATTATAGTTTTAATCATTATAAATTATTAAACATTTTTAATTTCATAGGTATAACATTAATATATTTTTATTTTATACTTTTGTAAAATTGTAAAACTATATACTTCTATAAATTATGTTTACTTTTGTATCATATTTGTAATTTTATATAGTTTTATATATTAATATACATTTTTAATTTTTTAATATTTTTCCAAAATATTTAATCTTTTATAAATTATATATAATTATATACATTATTATACTTATATAAATTTATATACTAATATAAATATATATAAATATATAATTTATAATTTATACATGTATAAATTGTTCAATTTATCAACAATTTAATACTTTTATACTTAGAAAAATTTTATTTCTACAAATTATAAATTTATATTTGATTATTTTTGTAATATTTTTAATATTTTTTCAAAAATTATCATTTGGATAATTTAGTATTATTATATTATATGTAATATTTTATTTATTAAATCATAATTTATAGTAGATGTATGAATTCTTTTAATTGATTGTTGAATGAGTTTCCAATTTTTCTATGTTTTTTTTTTGGATTTCATTTTCAAAAACAAATTTAAGGGGGAACTTTTTTGATTACTTTTTATAATTTCTTCAGTATACCATGTTTTAAAAATAAATAAGAATGTTTTCATATCTTTAGAGGTGTATTTCAAATAGACTATGATTTATGAAACCATAACCGAGAAACATCTCAAAAACTAGAAAATGTTAATAGATGACTCCGATAATGAAACATTAACTTAATATTCATTATCCACTATAGTGTTCTTTGTAGTATATCATTCCCATAATAATTTTTTTATTAATGATTTATGAAAGCACTCAACGAGTCTTTCACATAATTCATATGAAATTTAATCGTAATGATGTTGAGTGGAAAATAAACTCGCACCCATCACATATGTATACACAGTAAATAAGCCAATAAGCATGGGATAATTTTACAAGACATCATGACGAGATGATTTTTTATACATTGTGGTTGGTAATATATCGATTGAAAATACAAATATTTACCTATTTGATTTTTAATTTTTAATTTTTGAAACAACAACTAGGAGATGAAAATTAGGAAAGTGAATCAATAACAATAGTAACCTATCGTAATGAAAAGATGGTATACAATTCACTTGAAAGATGAATTGGTACATATTATAAATTTACCCCAATAAATTTATGTGAAATGAAACAAAATCATCATTATCTTACACTATTCGTATTTAGATAGAATAATCCAAATACAAAGCCACTTTAATCTAACGTCATGTGACATGGAAGGAGGTACATATAATTAAGCACAAGATACTAATAGATGAAACAAAAAGTTTGGGAGGCATGTATATGTATGACATATTAAACTTTTTTTAATTTAAATATATAATATATAAACATTATTACATATTTTCCTATATTTTATAACCAACATATACATAGGAATCGTCAACACCTATTCCATATGAACACCTACTATAAGTTTCCTTGACTATTCCATAATAGTATGGCCGCGTCAGAGGTCAGGGTTATGGGGTGACACCCAGAATATTTTTTTAGATAAAAATTAATGTGGAGATAAATAAAAACAAATGGATGATATAAATGAATGATTAACATACCATGATGAAAAATTTAATTTTCTGTTTCAAATGCTAGAAATTGTTATGGGGGGAAGAATAGAGAAGAAACAAATGAATAACAACCACTACAGGAAGACCCAACCCCACCTACACCATATTTGGGGTGATCTATTCCTATTAAAGAGATGATGTAGTCAATATTTTCATATTTATTTCTATAAAATAAAAATTTGCAAGACAGTGATACATTTCCAATATTTTTATTCTATAGGGTGAAAATGGATACGATTTATATCATTCAAAACTTATCCATTTACTTGTTTTTAGGTATATCTTGTTCAATATCCAATAATAAACTCTAAAAAACGTACAACTCCAGACAAGTCATATAAGAGTGGGTATTATTATAGCTCATTATACGAGCATTGTGTTACTTGATCCACTTGATAATGTATATATTCTTATAGTCGAGCAAGATATTATAAAATTCCTATCATGGATATATGATATTTTAATAAACATGTTGGCAATGAGGTATTCATTAAAAATAAGTTATTCATTCTAAACCATTAATAATTAATGAAAAATTATATTAACTGATTAATTTTATACTAAACGGACAGTTGTAATGGGTGAAATGAAAGGTTGAATCAACAATATCTAAAAGATAAACCAATAAATTGAAAAGTTCTTCACAAATAACTTTTAACCTACTAAATTAATATCTAAATTTACTGATATTAAAGGATCATGAAGTTAAAATGTTACAAATTGGAAGTAATAAGAAATTTTATTTTTAAGAAAATATATACGGATAGTAAATTTAAAACCTCATTGATCTCAAATATGTAATAAAAATCCTCATGTATGAATGGCTAGGAGTATCAATTATAAATTTTTAAATGCATCGTGCTTCTATTATTCTATTCCTAATAGTTGGACTACACTATTAGTTTTATCTTAATACAATACATATTTTTTCCAAGCCTCTATATCAACATTATTTGAAGTCAACCCCTATGAACATTAATATGGACTCATTAGTCCTCTAATCACTTCTTCAGAAGAGAAAATGTGGGAACAAGTAAAATTGATAAAATAGAGGAAACATTGTCCACAATGTTTAAAAGATAAATTACGGATGAAAAACTCTTCTTATTTTAAAAATTGATGGGGTATGACTCTATAATTTAATCATATAAAATATTTTTTCATTCTTTTAATTTATTATTTTTTTCAGGAGGCATTTGGTACTCAATTGGGTGAATTTGGATACTCTAATGATTTATTTATTGGATTCCCTACATGGATACCCAAAAACCCAACAACACATGATTACTATTTTCAATTTGAAATACACTACATCCAATGTTTTGTAACTAAACATCATGTTATTTTTTATATTATATTTTCATGATAATTCTATTTTGATTTTTTGTTGTTTAAATATCTTAAAAATCATGGAATGAGGAATGTACATGTGAAAAAAGATCCTATAAGCTTCTACATGTTGATATGTATTAGGGTATATATAATGTCATTTAATCAATAAAATAAAAATAAAAAATTACCTAATTTTCTTAATATTTATATATTGTTCAAGACAAAAAATACAACAGATTTTGGTTATTATATTTTCAAATTTGTGAGAGATATCATATAATATCCATATACTAGTATACGTGAAGATGTATTTTTTAAGATTATTATAATTAAAAAAATAATTATTAATTATTTTGGTATTTATATTTTTCTAGCACTACCATGACTTTCAAAAGACCTCATATTATTAAGGAAAAATTGATTTATTTGGAAATGAATGTGAAGTATACCTAATGATGGAATGTACACATATCACATGAATATGTGACTTCCTATAACTTAATTAATGGTGTTTCTCATAATTTTAGATATCTTTTTGTTAACATACTAATAATTTATATATAATAGTTATTTTTCAAATTTTAAAAGAGATCCTTCATAATGAATTCTTTGACAATGATGATTCACTATTGTACTATTTTCATGCACTAAAATTGATAGACAGTGTAAATAGTATGACTCAAATTGTATGGTTTCAGTTTAAAATAGAAAATTTATTAATGTATTATTTCATATTTATTTTTAATTAATTTATTTATTGTATTAATAATATAATAATTTTTTTCTTGTAGAGTTGGATTTTTTTTCTTAGGTATTGTTTGTATGTTTAAATCTATTTATGTTCGTGAGAGATTGAACTTCATAGTTACAACTGAGATAATGAGAATAAGGAAATGGGTCAAGAATGTATACAACCATCAAGAAAATATGAATTCCAACTAGTTAATTGATATTATTTTTTATCGTTTTATTGACTATTTCTAATTTAATCTCCTTGTCATTTTTATCAAATACTTATGTAGTTTTCTCATATATCTTTTGGAAATTCATATTTTTCATTCAACTCTCTACAAAAATCATGAAATGAAAGAACATATTCCGTTCTTATGTATGAGAAAAACTCATGCTTCCATAAATGTGAAGTGTTATATGTATCATGGGGTCTCCTCTTCCCCTAGAATGGAGTATGTTCTATCATTTCATGATTTTTTCATCAATTTTATAGAAAAACATATATCACATATTCAGTCATCTACACCACAATCTGATACATAATTTTATATGTATGATTCATATTATATGTTTTTATATTGTCAATTACATTTTAATTCAAAACCAAAGTCACATAACCAAAACTATGAAAATTCAATAAGTTTATTTTGATAGTTTAGGGTGAAAATCCATAATTCATTTAGTATGTGTAAGAATTAGTCGTATCTTAATCTGATACAAAATTTGGTTATTATGACTTCAAGTGTGTATTTTTATTTAAAATTCAAATTAATATTAGTGGAAAGTACACGTGAAAGAATTAAAACCAAGAAAAACATTAATATATTTTTATACTTTTGTAAAATGATACATTAGTATTTTATGGCATGCAAGAATCAATGTGACTATTATAAATTTAGAATGATCCATAATTAATTTTACACAGTGTGATCGGTATGCCTTGACTAGTATATTATCATTTTAAATTTTAAATTTTTGTTCATAAAGTATAGAATTATTTATAATCCAAGAGAAAATTATCTTATTTTATTTATAATTTAATTAAAAGATTCATATGCCATTTTTTCTATATAATGTAGTCTTTTATGAAACTAATATATGATGTCACTTGTATAACTCAATGTGTGTGTTTCCTATTTTAAATGAGTTTTTAGTAAAAAACACAAGTGGTATACCCACAAACTATGAAAAATATTCAAATTATTATAAGAATTTATGACAATAATACATATGTCATTTTTGATAGGTAGAAATATTAAACACATCAATCTAATGCATAGTGTGACTGATGTGACATAAATACTATCTTTTAATTAATATTTGAAATAATTTGAGTACAATGTATGTGTTTTATACTGAAAGTCGAGAAAATAAATTCATATAATATTGATTCATTAGGAAGATGCTCCATAATTCATTTCTGATGTGTTGGAATCAACTTCACTTAAATATAATGCATGTTGTGACATGTATAACTCCAAGTGTGACTTTATTTTAAAATAACATTATTTTTTGTAAAAATTTAAAAGTTATATACTGAAGACTGATGAAACTCATTCATATTCTATTAATAGTTTACTAAAGTGGACCGTATGTAATTATTTACTTTTCGGAATCAAACAAACCAAAATCTGATTCATGTTGCAACTGTATGACTCCAAGTGTATCTTTTTATTTAAAATTGCCATTAATTTTAGTTAAAATAAAACACTACATATTTAAAATATTGAAAACAAGATTATATTATTTTGTTACTTTAGAACAATGATCCATATATAATTTTCGGTATTTATAAATTAATCCCACCTTAATATTACATACATTGTGACCGATATAACTCCAATAATGTGGTTTTATTTAAAATTGGAATTAATTTTATAAAAAAAGAATAAGTGAAATTCCAAATCCTGAGAAAATAAATTTGGATTGTTTTAATAATATAGGAAAATTATATTTGTGACATTTTATATGTTTATGAATCAACCTCACCTTAATCTAATTCACATTATGACCGATATGACTCCTAGTGTTTCTTTTTATTTAAAAATGACATTAATTTTAGTAAAAGACCTGACTTATATGTATTTCCCCCTATTATAATCTCTTTAATATAGGATTTTTTGATTTCATTATCTTTTAAATCATGTTCTAGACTTTTAATAATAGTATTAACTATGTTAGTTGAATCCATATGATGAAAGAATTTTTTCACTCAATTTATAATCAATGTTAAATTTTATTTATATCAAAATAATATATTTTTAAATAAAATTTCAATTTCTTTATACACCTTGTATTTGTTAAATTTCATTAATAACACTTACCATGGAAGTGTGTAATATAAATAGGTCTTCTGTTCTTCAAAATTAATAATCAATTAATTCATATTTTTTACATTGAATTTCGTGTAATACATAAAAATTAATGTGTTGAAAATGTGATTCAGGTTTAGTTATGAATAAAAAATACATGGTATAAAAATGTATTTTGATATATCCATTGTTTTTCATGTTTATTGTTGTATTGTTTTATAAAATTTTAAATTTATATACTTTTATAAATTTTATAGTATATTATATTATACTAATATAATATAATATAATTATTTATTCAATATTTATAGTTTTATTGTTTTATTAATTTATAAATATATATTTTATACATTTTATGGTATATAATATTTAAATAAATATTTTAAATATAAATTATTAAAAATTATTTATACTTTTATATATTTCTATATTTATTAAATAATATAAATTTTTAGGCATAATCATTAGCAATTATTATAGTTTTATACTTTCCTAGATATTATATTTATATATTATAATATTATACTTTTAAAAAATTGTAAAACTATATACTTATATAAATTATGTATACTTCTGTAAGATATAAGTAATTTTATATTGTTTTATATATTTATATACATTTATAAATTATGTATATTTCTTGAAAATATTTATTCTTTTATAAATTATATATAATTTTATACTTCATTATACTTCTATAAATTTTTATACTAATAAAATATATATAAATTATAAATTATAATTTATACATGTAGAAATCATTCAATTTATCAACAATTTAATAATTTTATACTTTAATAAATTTTATTCTAATAAATTATAAATTTAAATTTTTGTTATATTTTTATTATTATTTTTTAAAAATCATTTCACTAATTTAAAGTTATTTTATTATTTTTAATATTTTATGTTTTAAATCATAATGTACAGTAGATGGATGTATTTTTTTAGTTGATTGTTTAACGAGTTTAAAATATTTCTTTGATTTGTTTTTTGGATTTCATTTTCAACAATGAATCTAAGGGGGGGATTATTTGATTAATTTTTATAATTTCTTAATTATATAGTGGTTTACTCATAAATAAGTATGTTATCATATCAATAGAGTTGTATTTCAAATAGACTATGAGGTATGAAACCATAATTGAGAAACAATAAAAAAACTAGAAAATATTAATAGATAACTCCCATAATGAAACATTAACATACTATTCATTAACATATATTGTGTTCATTTGTAGTAGATGAATCCCATAATAATCATTTAGTAATTATTGATGGAAGCACCCACATAGGCTTCCATATAATTAAAATGAAATATCATCTCAAATATGTTGAGTGGAAAATAAAATCTCACCCATCACATATGTATTCACAGTAAACAATCCAATTAGCATGGGATGCTTTTATTAGCCATCACGAGGAGATGGATTTTCTCGTACATTCTGGTTGGTAATATATTGTTTGAAAATACGTATATTTACCACTTTGATTAAATTTTTTTAATTTATGAAATGATAACTAGGATATGAAAATTAATAACTAGAATTAATACCAATAGTAACCTATCATATAGAAAGGATGGCATACACTTCACATCAATGATGAGTTGGTACATATTTTCAATTTACCACAATACATTAATGTGACATGAAACAAAATAAGCATTATGTAACACTATTTTTTTTAGATAGAATAATATAAATCCAAATCCACTTTCATCTATCGTCATTTGACATGGAAGGAGGTACATGTAAATAAACAGAAGATATTAATAGATGAAAACAAAAAAAACTAAGTTGTATGTTTTTTTCCCTATCACCATCTCTTTAATATTGGATTTTTTGATTTCATATTCCATTAAATCATGTTCTAGACTTTTAATAATAGTATTAACTTTTTTAGATGAATACATATGAGAAAAAATCTTCTTTCACTCATTTTGCAATAAATTTTATAATTTTTTATATCAAAATAATATATTTTTTAAATCAAATTTCAATTTCCTTATGCACCATGTATTTTTTAAATTTCATTAATACCCATTACTGTGGATGTGTGTAGTATAAAAACGTGTTCTCTTCTTCAAAAATAATTTTAAATTAATTAATAATTTTTACATTGAATTTCAAGTAATACATAAAAATTAATGTGTTAAAAATTTGATTTATGTTTAGTTCTGAATAAAAAATAAGTGGTATAAAAATTTCTTTAGATATATACATTTTTTAACGTTTATAGTTTTGTTGTTTTATATGATTTTAAATTAATATACATCTAAAATTTTATAGTATATCATATTATAAAATTATAATTTAATATAATTATTTATTCAATATTTATAGTTTTATAGTTTTATTAATTTATAAATATATATATTTCAAAAAAATTAGGGTATATAATATTTACATATATATTTTAATTAAAAAAATTTACTAATTATTTTTACTTTTATATTTTTCTATATTTATTCAAAAATATATAATTATAGTTTTAATCATTATAAATTATAATACATTCATACTTTCATAGATATAACATTTATATATTATAATTTTATACTTTTTTTAGATTTGAAAAGTATATACTTCAAAAAATTATGTATAATTTTGTAACATATATGAAAATTTTTATAGTATTATATATTTATATACATTAATAAATTTTTTATATTTCTTGAAACTATTTATTCTTTTATACATTACATATAATTTTGTACTTCATTATACTTATATAAATTTATATCAATTTATAATTTATAATTTATACATATATAAATTGTTCAATTTATCAACAATTTAATTCTTTAATACTTCAATAAATTTTATTTTTATAAATTATAAATTTGTATTTTTATATTTCTATAATATTTTTATTATTTTTTTTTAAAAAAAAATTATTTGGCTAATTTAGAGTAATTTTAGTATATGTATTATTTTATTTTTAAAATCACAATTTATAGTAGAACGATTTATTCTTTTAATTGAGTGTTGAAAGGGTGTGTTCTACTCATAATTAAGAATGTTCTCATATCAATATAGATGTATTTAAAATAGACTATGAGGTTTGAAACCAGAACCAAGAAATAACTCAAAAACTAGACAATGTTAATAGATGACTCCCATAATGTAACATTATCTTACTATTCCTTAACCTTTTTATTTTTCATTTGTAGAGGATGAATCCCATATTAATTTTTTTACTAAAGATTTATCGAAGAACTCAAAGTGGTTTTCACATAATTCAAATTAAATTTCATCTCAAAGATGTTGAGTGGAAAATAAACTCTCACCCATCACATATTTAGGCATAATAAACAAGCCAATAAGCATGGGATGCTTTTACTAGACTTCACGAGGAGATGTATTTTATTGTAAATTGTCATTTGTAATATATTTTTTGAAAATAAATATACATTCCTCTTTGATTATAAATTTTTAATTTAAGAAAAAACAACTAGGAGCTGAAAAATAGTAATGAGAATCAATACCAATAGTGTCCTATCGTAAATAAAAGATGGTGTACACTTCACTTGAAAGATAAATTGATACATATTTTATATTTACAACAATGAATTTTTGTGACATGAAACAAAATCATCATTATGTTACACTATTTATATTTATATCTAATAATCCAAATAAAAAGCCACTTTCATCTGACATCATGTCACATGGAAGGTGGTACATATAAATAAATAGAAGATACTAATAAATGAAAAAATGTTTTGGAGGCATGTATATGTATGAAATATTTATATATTTTAAATTAATTATATAATTCAAAAAATGATTACATATTTTCTTATATTTTCTATCCAACATATACATAAAAATCATCAACAACTATGCCAGATGAACACCTACTTTATGTTTCCTTGAAGATTCCAGAACAGTATGGTCGCGTTAGAGGTATGGGTTTAGAGGTGACACCCATAATATATTTTGAGAAAAAAAATAATGGAGAGATAAATAAAAATAGATGGATGATATCAAGGAAATATTTACATCCCATGATGAAAAATTTATTTCACATTTTCAGTTCATAGAAATTTTTTGGGGGAAATAAAATAGAAGAAACAAATCAAGAACGACCACTATATGAAGCCCCCCCACACCTCTACGATTTTGGGGGTAATCCATTCCCCTTAAATAGATTTCTAAGATTATTTATTCAATATTCTCATATTTATTTCTATGAAATATGTATCTTGAATACAATAATACATTTTCTATATTAATATTCTATAGGGAGAAAATGACAATGATTGATATCACTCAAAACCCACCCATCGAATTGTTTTGAGGGCTATCTTGTTCGATATAAAAGAAGAAAATAAAAAAAACCTATAAACTCCAATGAGTCATGTGAGAGTGGATATTATTAGTGCTCATGATATGAGCATTGATCTAAATTTTCCACATGATGATGCGTATATTCAAACAGTCGAGCATGATAATGTAAAATTCATAACATGGTCATAAGATATATTAAAAAACATGTCGGTAGTGAGGTATTTATTAAAAATCATTAATTAATTCTAAAATAATAACAATTAATGAATAATTATATTAACCAAAAAATTTTATACTAAACGGAGAACTATAATGGGAGAAATGAATGGTTAAATCAACAATATCTAAAAGATAAAACAATAAATTGAAATTTTTTCACAAATAACCCTTAACCTATCCATTTAATATTTACATTTACTGATATTAAAGGATCATACCATTACAAGGTTACAAACTGGGATTAATAAGAAAAATTATTTTGAAGAAAATATGTTTTGATAGTATATTTAAAACCTCATATATTTCGAATATGTAAATGAAATTATTATGTATGAATGTCTAGGAGTGTTAGCTTTAAATATATAAATATGGTGTTATTCTATTATTTTTTCCCTAATAGTTGGTCTACATTATTAATTTTTACTTAATATAATCCATATTTTTTCCAATAATCTATATCAACATTATTTTATGGTAAAATATATGAACATTAATATGTACTCATTAGTCCTCACATCACTTCTTCACAATAAAAAACATGGGGTCAAATAAAATTTATAAAATAGTACAAACATTGTCCACAGCATTTGAAAGATAAATTACAGATGAAAAACTATTCTTATTTTATAAAATATTTGGGTTATGATGCTATAATTTAATCATATAAAATATATTTTCTTTCCTTTAATATCAGGAGGCATTAGATACTCATTGGGATCAATTTGGATGCTCCAATGGTTTATTTATTTTATTCCCTACATGCATACCCAAAAAACCGACCACACGTAATGAAAATTTTCACTTTCTAATACACTACATCAATTTATTTATAACTAAACACCATGTTATTTTTTATATTATATTTTAATGATAATTCTGTTATGATTTGTTAGGGCATAAATAACTTAAAATGCATGAAATGAAGAAAGTCCCTGGGCAAAAGGATCTTATAAACTTCTACATGTGGATAAGTATTATGGTATATATAATATGATTTAATAAAAAAACACAAATAAAAAAATTACATATTTTTCTTAATGTTTCTACATTCATAAAAAACAAATACAAAAGATTGTGGTTATTATGTTTTCAAATTTATGAGAGATATCATATTCTATCCATTAACTAGTATCTCTGAAGAGGTATTTTTTTAGATAAATATTTTTTTAAAAATATTTATTAATTATTTTTTTATTTGTATTTTTCTTGTACTATCATAACTTTTTAAAGTCTTCATATTAACAGGAAAAAGTAGATTTATTTTGAAATGAATGGGAAGTAAACCTGATGATAGAATTTACTCACATATATTGAATATTTCACTTCATGTGCCTTATTTAGTTGCATATGTCATAATTTTATATAATTTTTAGTTAACATACTCATCATTTATATATAATACTTATTTTGTTAGTTATCAAAGGGATCGTAAAAGAAGAATTTTTTGACAATTATGATTCATCTTGTACTATTTTTATTCACTCAAATTGATACATGGTGTATATAGTATGACTCAAATTGTATGGTTTCAGTTGGAAATTGATATTTTATTAATTTATTGTTTCTTATTTATGTTTAATTTAATTATTTATAGTATTAATATGATAAGAATGTTTTTATTATAGAGGTGGGGTTTTTTCTTGGGTATGGTAGGTATGTTTAAATCTACCAATGATCATGAGAGATTTGACTTCAAGCAATCAACTAAGATAATGAGAACAATGAAATGGGTCAAGAATGTATACAACCATCATGAAAATGGGAATTCCAACTACTTAATCGATAGTTATTTTCA
The DNA here is from genome assembly GCA_963277665.1 of Viscum album. Lineage (NCBI taxonomy): Eukaryota > Viridiplantae > Streptophyta > Magnoliopsida > Santalales > Viscaceae > Viscum > Viscum album. The sequence goes on along the minus strand of OY728153.1, from coordinate 561,717,728 downwards.
TCATTTTATCGACTATTTCTAATTTAATCTCATTTTAATTTTTATAAAATACTAATTTATTTTTCTCGTAGATCATTTTGGAATTCATAATTTTCATTCAACTATCTACAAAATGCTTGTAATGAAAGAACACATTCCTTTCTGATGGATGAGGAAACCTCATACTGCCATAAATGTGAAGTGTTGTAGGTATCATGGAGTTTTCTCTTCCCATAGAATAGTGCATGTTTTATCTTTTCCATATTTTTTAATCTAGTTGAAAGGAAAACACATATCACATACTAAGTCATCTACACCTCAATATGATCCATAATTTTATCTGTATTATTCAGATTGTATGTTTTTATATTATCAATTACAATTTAATTTAAAAGACATGGCACATAACCAAAATAATGAAAATTCAATATGGTTATTTTGATAGTTTATGGAAAAAAATCAATAAGTCATTTAGTATGTGTAATAATTAGTCATATATTAATCTGATAAAAAATTTGGATATTATTACTTCAAGTGTGTCTTTTGATTTAAAATTGAAATTAATTTTAGTAAAAAGTACATGTGTCATGATGAAAACCAAGAAAAAAAATTCATATTTTTTAATACATTAGAAAAATGATACATATTTATTTTATTACATGAAGGAATAAATGTATCTATAGGAAATTTTGAATGATCCATGAGTAATTTTACATTTTTTTATTGGTATGACTTGACTCGACTATTATCAATTTTCAATTAAAATTTTATTTAAAAAAGTGTCGATATAATTATAAACTAAGAGAAAATTATCTGAATTTCATTATTATTTAATTAAAAAATCCATATTCCCTTTTTTCAATATAATGTATTCTAACATAAAAATGATATATGATGTGACTGGTATGACTCAATGTGTGTGTTTCTTGTTTTAAATGTGTTTTTAGTAAAAAACACATGTAGTATACTAAAAAACTACAATAGACCTTTAAATTATTTTAATAATTTATGACAATAATCAATAAGTCATTTGTGATTTTTAGGAATATGAAACACTTCAATCTGATTCATAGTGTGACTGATATGACATAAAGACTATCATTTAATTAATATTCACATTAATTTTCATATAAACTACAAGTTTCATATTGAAAATCGAGAAAACAAGTCCATCTAGTCATGATACATTAGGGGTATTCTCCATACGTCATTTTCGATGTGTGGGAGTCAAATTCACCTCAATATGATGCATTTTCTGACTGGTATAACTCCAAGTGTGACTTTTTTAAAAACTAACCGTAGTTTTAGTAAAAATTAAATGTTTTAGACTGAAAACTGATAAAACGCATTCATATTCAATTGATAGTTTACTAAAGTGTAACATAAGTAATTTTTTACTTGTAGGAATAAAAAAACCTAATCATGATTCATGGTGAAACTGTATGACTCTATCTATATCTTCTTATTCAAAATTGACATTAATTTTATTAAAAACAAAACATTACATATTGAAAATTTAGAAAAAAACATTTTTACTATTTTGATAAATTAGAAAAATGATCCATATATAAATTTTTTAATTTATAATTTAATCCCACATTAATATTACAAACGGTCTGACCGATATAACTCTAATCATGTCATTTTATTTAAATTTGGAATTATTTTTAAGGAAAAAGAACAAGTGGTAATCCAAATCCTAATAAAATGAATTTATTGTATTAATAATTTAGGAAAATTATCTTTTTGACATTTTATATGTTTATGAATCAACCTCACATTAATATAATGCATAATGTGACCGATATGACTCCAAGTGTTCATTTTTTATTTAAATTTGATATTAATTTTAGTAAAAAGAGGATGTGAAATAGTGAAAACCAAAAAAATGATTTTGGATTTTTTTTATACATAAAAAAATGCATAAGAAATTTTTTATGTGTAGGAATATTCCTCAAAATAATCCGATCTATGTTGTGACCAGTGTGACTCAAAGTATCTGTTTTCAGTTTAAAATTAACATTTTAGTTCAAAATGTGCGTCACTCACTGAAAACCAATAATGTATTTTCCAAGTGTCATTATAATTTAGAAAAATGACACATTAGTCATGTTTGATGTGTAGGAAGTAGTCTCATGTAAAACCAATACCCTATTTGAACGGTATAACTCAAATTATGTGTTTTATGTTTTAAATATCATTTTATTAAAAAACACATGTGACATACTAAAAAATGAAAAAATGCATTCGAATTGTTTTGAAAATGCAGTAAAATGATCTATATGTCATTTTTTATGTGCGGTAATAATCCGCACAAAAATCCAATTCACTGTGTCGATAATATGACTACAAGTTTGTCTTTTTATTTGAAATTAAAATTAATTTTAGTATAAAGAAAAAATTGAATACTGAAAATTGATAAAATTCATTCGGATTGTTTTAATAATTTTTTAAAATGATCAAGAAATCATTCTTGGCATGTAGGAATCAACCCCACCTCAATTTGACACCCGATGTAGCCCATATGACTCTAAGTGGGCCTTTTACATAAAATTTAAATTATTTAATCCATTATATTATATTTACATAATTTTTTGTATAGTATTATTAACATATAATTTGTTTTCTAATATAGGTGAATTATTTATATTGGTTTGATGTGGTTTTTTGGTAACATAAACTGTGGTTGGGATTTTTGAGAGGGTCCCACAGGTGATAAAGATGATGAAATATAAATATTATTAAATGTTTTTGGATTTAAATTATAATTGTAATTATAAAAAATGTTTTAAATTTATATACTATATTTTTTTGTGATGTAAAATTTATTTAAATTAAATTATTTATTTCCATAAATGTGTATTCTCATATAGTTTATAGGCGTATTTTATACAGAGTGATTTTATTCAAATATCACATTGCAGTCGGTTGAATTTTATCATACCTCGTTTTAGTGCTGATAATGTGTACACCCACATTAACATCATTATGGTGGAAAACACTTTTTTAACACTTTTAAATCTGTTTTGGTTCATTGATAAATGGGTGATATATAATAGTGGAGCCAAAAATAAATATACCACCTCCAAAATATCATCTCCTCATGATAAATGTAATAAGAGAGATGATTAAACTACCCAACACTAAATTCCCTATATAAAACAAATATGAACCAAAAAATTCATCATACCCAATTAAATAAAAATATAAAAATATTAGAAAAAATATAAAATGAGACTAACCATGATTGATAAACTCAAATAAAAACTCATCTTTATGACACCCTCCAGGTCATACATCTAATCAATTTTGGGAATTCCCTTTTACTTTAGATGACCCAACGGTTTTCGAGAATCGGGGGATGAAAATTTGGGGAAAAAAATTAGTCCATTAATTAGGTGTATTATTAGTACTAATTTTGTTGTAATCTTGTGGTATTCCACCATGAGATCCATTTTGTTCTCATTATTTGATAATAGTTTGAAAAAATTAATATCTACCTTTGAGAATGTGTTATTTGATTATTTTTGGATAGTATTCTTGAATAATTTATGCATAGATAAAAAAACCATATGACCATCTCCATGAAACCATGTGGCCTTGTTTTCCAAGGTTATTGTCCACCACATGGTTGGTTATGGTTTTGCAAACCATGTAACCCAAATGTGTGTATATATTAGACATTTTTGAAATGGTAATTTACCCCCAATGAACTAGGTGGTCTAAGACTATAATCAACTCCAAATTCATTAGTATCATAAAATATCCAATACGTGGTTCGTTATGAGGTTATCCATTTGAATCCTTAGATATTCTCCATTGATCTTGATCGATCCCTTTGATATATTTGTATTTATGTTCATGTTATCTTTTACTCCATCTATATCGACCATTTATCTCTCATATTATCCTTGTCATGATTCCTTATAAGTGGTTTCATTAATTGATATATGGGTTGGATAGAGAATTGGTGGGTTTTTAATAGGATATAGAATTTTGGGGAATGGATCTCTTAATTTTCTATCTTCGGTATATAATTCATTTGGGTTTTCATCTTTCATGAGGTAGGTGTCTCTATATAATGGTTATAACTTGTGAAATAAATATTTTACTTATAAATTTCGTTATTTTTGTTTTTGAAATTGATCGATTTGATATAAATATATATTTTTTTTATAAAAAATAAACATTATTAGAATGTATAATGAGTTTTTAAATATTTATCAGTCTAAAAATTACCAATTCACTTTTTTTGTTTGATGAAATTATTTAAAGATGATATTGTCTCAAAGATTGATTTTAAAGCATGAGAGAAGTGATGAAATTATTTAAAAATATTTTATAAATTGTGAGCATCTTAAAATTATATGTTTCGGAAGACATAGAACATTGGTAACCTTGGGTGCATTAGGTTATAGACATGTGAAACCGTAGTGGGCTTGGAACCACTAGGGGATAATATTGTGATATTTATATGTAAAGACCGTGAAATTTCAAAGAAAAATTTTTCTTAAATATTTTGGAATTTTACGAGTCTGTTGTTTTTTATGGCACTTGATTCCAAGTCCAAGTGTGCCCGGAATCAATTTCTGATTTTTTGTTCGTCCATATTCAATAAACGTACGTTCGTGTTTTTTCAATCTTTTGAACCGGTTCTCAGAATGGAAATCGGAGCACACCGATGAACTCGCAGTGCTGGTATTCTCTTAAGGGGACCTTTACCACAATTTCATTTTATGTGGGTTGAGAGTTAAGTTTTTTTGAATTAGAATAAAATAAATAATAAATTAGCACACAATTTTATTTAAAGATGTTGGTTAATTCCTACAATGGGGAGTTAGAGGTGGGGCTCACATCCACATAACCTCCCATGAGAGGAATTAGTGTGGTGGGGCCCACACGAGCCCTAATCCTTTGATCTCCACGTAACTCCCCTTTAACACCCCCTTTAATTCATTAAGCCATCCCCTCATTACAGTGGAACCTCTCCACCTCACAAACTTTTATGATGCCAACTCATGTAATTAATAACCTTATTAATTAAATTGGCACATCACCATAGAATTTTAATTGATTTGAAATTCATTAAAAATTGGAGAAGTCTATTTTAATATTTTCCTTAGCAAATATTTTGGGGGGGAACCCTTGGAGAATTAGAGGAGCTTTATTATTCCATGAAAAACATCGTCCTCACTTGGTGAAGAACGCTCCACGACTTCTCCAACCTTCTTCTTCCTTCGTGTCATGGAAGGAGACACCGTCGTGGGAAACATCGCCAACGACGATGGCTCTTCCTCCAATGTTGGAAGAGTGACATCGTTTTCCGCATCTACGATGAACAAACCTTTATTGAGGTAGGGGGTTTGTTTCAATTTTAATGGAATTAGATTGTTTTTCGTTTTTCTTTGAAATCATGTATTATCGTCGGTATTCTGATACCACCAAACGTTGAGAGATAAAGACGAAAAAACACTGCCCGACGGCCCTCCATTGACCCACACTTTATTTTGATGGAGGCAATGATGGAAATGATGGCGAAAACTAGTTTTGTCAATGACAGAAGGCGGTGGCCATACCCCGACCGCGTGCGGAAGAACTGTGGTCCACAACCATGGGCCACACGGACAACAATGAACTGGTCGGCCGTAACTGGACAGGCTGGTAGAATTGTGGTTCCCTACTATGTCTCACTGTGAAGAACCGTGACCCGTATAGGGCGGGACGCTCTGGTGAATGAACCGGCTGGCTCGACGTTTGGCCGGGCGGAAGGAGCCGCATCGCTCAAAGGCACCGCAATGGAGGGATCACGGCCCGCAACAGGGGGCCGATCGCGACTGGAAGACCGGCGGGCTTCGGCTAGCTAGACAAGAGGGAAGCGCCACTTGGTGTTGTGGGTTCAGGAACTTGGGGGGTCGCGCCACCACTCGGACCGCTCAGCAGGCCGGCCGAGCTGTGACCGGTCGGTCCAGCCCTACCGGGTTGGGTTGCGCTGTGCTGGGCCAGGCCACACCGCCTCAGGCTTACCCACGCCCCTTGGTCCGGGATGTGTGATTCACTAGGCCGGTACGACCCTCTACCGGGATGGACCTGCCAAAACTGGGTTGACCCGACCCACCAGCCCAATGGGCTTAAAGGGCTGGGCTCGTTTTCATTTAAATGTGAATAACTTAAATACCACGCATCCGATCAATGTACCGTCTATGGATTTGGACCCTCATGATGAAGTGGTCCTTTTTCAATACTCTATGTGTGTTTTGGTTGACTTTGGAAAATATCCAGGTTTGGAACAAGCATAATTTCAACCGGGCCCCCAGAACGGAAACACCTATAACTGAAGGATTGGACGTCTGATTGACGGGTCGTCAACTAAGTTAGTTTCCTTTTGATGAGACGGTACTTTTGACATACTAAACAAGGGATTTGGGTGATATTGAAGTATGATTGGGTTTGATTGTACCCAAAATCCAACCGGGCCCTTGGAATGGAAAATCTAATAATTCTCAGACTGGGAGTTCGAATGACACGCCTTCAATCACGTTGGGTTTCTTTTGTTGGGATGGAACATTGGGATATATCAACTCTGGACATCGTGATATTTGATGTCTCGACCCCTTGGATCGAGGAGCGGACCCTCCCGAAATCGAGAATATTGTGTGCGGAAACCCTAGAGCTGGCTACGACTACAACGACAACTATACAATAATCCTTCATGTGTTCGGTAGTGATGAAAACTATACTGGAATCCTCCGTGGGTTCGGAAGCGATGACGACTGTACTGGTATTGTCTATGGGTTCGGCAGTGACGAAAACTGTACCGGAATCCTCCGTGGTTTTGACAACAACAAGACTGGACTAACTCATCTGTGGCTTTGACATCAACAAGACTGGACTGAATCCTCTCTGGGTTCGACATCAACAAGACTGGACTGAATCCTCTCTGGGTTCGACAGCAACGAGACTGGACTGAATCCTTCGTGGGATCGACATCAATGAGACTGGACTGAATCCTATGTGGGATCAACATCAACAAGAGTGGACTGAATCCTCCGTGGGTCCGATAGTAATAAGACTTTACTGAATCCTCCATGGGTTTGACAACAATTAGACTGGACTAAATCTTCCTTGTGTTCGACAATAACGATTTACTGTTGTTTTAGGTTTCGGTGGGTATCTGTCGTTTGATAGTGAAAAAATATTTAGTGGCTAAAACTAATCATCTCTTACTCTTTTTAAGTTGTGTATACCTGTGTGAGCTGAGTCTTGACTTTCAATCATCATCATCAATGTGATTGACTTCATTCTTATGTGGGCTGGGTAGTGCATGGGCTCGAGAGTTGGAGATGAACTGAGATTGATGACTTAATTATATGTATGTTAATATACCTAAGTAGAGTTTTTTTACTTCGTTATTGTATCTTTCTTCTGTGGTTTATCATTCGGGGATTTTGGAAGACCTACGGGGGTCTCGGGGTCCCTACTGAGTATCATATACTCACCCCTTCACGGGCTATGCCCACACAAAGTTGTGTTGGATGCAGACAACGGAAAACAATGATTGAGGTGGAGGCTTGTAGAGTTGGATAGTACCCAGAGGTGGACCACTTGGCGAGACATACTTGGAGTGGACGGACGGACCCGAGGAGCTGAGGAGACCATCTGTACCCATACTTCTGGTGGGATTCCCGGAGGGCGACTCAATGGTTGATGTTTCAATTTACTGCGGTTGTACTATCTTGTCAGTTGTGCTTTACATATTGTTGGGATTTTATTTTCGACCCCTTTCTTTTCAGCACTTAATTTTTCATATAGTTTTTCTTAGTTCTTACATCAGTTGTGTACTCTGTTGTGTTTGGTTACTATTATAAAAGAAAATGTCTTCCTTCCATTGGGATTTACTCCTTTTGTGCTAGTCGCCAACCCATGTCCTATGGAAGGAGGGATTGGGTTAGTCACGACATGGGCCCCGAGGATGGGTCATGACAAATTGGTATCAAAGGAGTCGGTTCTACCACACAAATCAGGACTCTAACTATTCATTTCTGTGAAGAAATAGTCTTAAGAGTATTGGGTGTGGATTTTAGACTAGGGAGTCCAGTGTTGGTATGACGACCGACATATCTATACACCAACACCCAGAACTCTGATTTCTAACTTGGTGCACGAAAACACGGATTGCGTGTGTGTTTCCTTTGAAAATATTTCTTCGTGATTACTTTTTGTCATCCCACCAGGTATACTTTTGATCATGGAGTACCTGTTTTGTTTTCAGGATGTCTTCACATATTCAGTCAGCGTGGGTTCCAAGTGGAGATCATGATGGTAGCCCACTGAGGAGTGAGGACATGGTGTAGGGCCCCATCGCAGTGAAGGCACTTGTGATACCGCTAACCTCTAGGCTACCATTGCCACCAGCCCTAGTAGTAGAGGGTGCACGCCGCTTGAGCGCGTTTCACGAGTTCCTGCAACAGAGGCCTCTGAGGTTTCGAGGCGAGACAAATTTTCAGATGGCCGGGTACTGGCTGGAGATTATAGCATGAGTTTTCTACATAGTTGAGACACCCGCTGACATGATGTTGTACCTAGAAATTAGTATCTTTTAGGGAGAATCTGAGAGGTGGTGGAGACTGATTCACCAGTTTTACGATGAGGCGTCTCTCACCAGGGGAGAATTTAAGGGGTTTTTCAGGGTAGAGTTTGTACCAGCGACTCTATGCTCTGTGTGGGCTGAGGAGCTACTGCTCTTTCCACAGGGCTTTCCAGACATAGCTGAGAAATATGTAGCCTGTAGTAGACAGTTGACGTATAGGTCCAAGCGGAGCAGGCCAACAGGTGGGAGACCACAACATACAAGTATGGTTGGGCGGGGAACACGGGTCAGAGCCAGCCATACGAGGAGGAGGTTGTGCAATGCGTGCAGAGGGCAGGGTCACATGGCATGTGACTGTCCAACCCGCCATACAGATGATCAGTAAGCAGTTGAGGTACTTCCCAGGCAGAGGCGGAGGTTTGATCGAGGCAAACTTCTAGGAGCTGGCGATCATTGAAGGGGATCTGGTCCAGCAGAAAGTGGATAGGAGCGGGACAAGATCTAGACAGGGAGGCCTTTGTTTATGTTTCTTCTATCTTCGTTGTTGTCATTTTTTGTGGATGAATTGTGTCTTTTTACATTTAGCTGTAGTAATAAAAGACACTTGTCCTAGTGATGTTTTCTTCCCTGTCCTTTTGTGTGGTTAATACTGTGAGGTTCCAGTTAAAACCATTGACTTGACCCACACATTCGATATTTCTACTAGAGGAGACCCAGTGACCACACACCGCTACCGACAGTGGTACTTGACCCTTGTAGGTGAGAGTAATGGTTGGATCTCTTGGAATTATTGTCTAGGCCTTATGACGATGTCCATGGAATGAAATGATACCATTTATGTCAGGATTGACTGTATTTGGAAAACAACGTGGTTCATCAAGGGGATGAGACCAGATTTCTCTTTTTAGAAAATGAGAAATCTTAGCAGCTCTTGTATGACGTAAGTGAAAAAGGGTGTAGTCGAGTTCTTTACAAATGGCTGGTCAAACACATAGTTCGTTGAGCAAACGATTTACGGTTTACTCTAATCTCAAGAGTATCAGGAACACATTCTCGCAGAAGGACCTGAACCTGAGACATCGACAATGGATCAAGTTCCTCCAGGACTATGACTTAGAGATAGTCTATACTCTTGAGAATGGTAACGTTGTTGCTGAGTCTCTCAGTTCAAGATCGGGCATTCATCTACTAGGAGAGGCGAGAGAGCAACTATCTGCATTGTAGATATCATTTATGGATAGAGATGGTGCAACCTTTCTACACACTCTCACAATCACTCCCCAACTTCATCCATGAGTAAGAGAGGAGCAACATGGGGACACTGACTATGAGACACAGCGTGATCAGATATCCTCAGGGGTGGCACTCGAATGATTTTATGAAGGAGGGGAGCACGTCATCCTCTTCAGGGGATGTACTATGGTACCAGTTGTACTATAAGAGATGGTGTTGAGCGAGTTTCACACTCCCCCTCTAGCGGCACATCCAAGAGTGGAGAAGATGTACCAGGACCTCATACAATAGCACTGGTGGCTAGGTATGAAAAGGCTATAGCAGAGTTCGTTTCACGATGCCTCACTTGTCAGCAAGTGAAGGCGAAGCACCAGGTACCAGTAGGCTTGGTATAACCCTTAGAGGTCTGATACTGGAAGTGGGATTGGATATACATGGATTTCGTAATGGGGCTTCCACGTATAACCAGTGGAAATGACTCTATCTGGGTGATCGTATACTGACTCACAAAGTCGGACCACTTCTTACCGATCATAGAGAAGGGTTCAGTAGAGATATTTGGATGCCTCTGTGTATAAGAGATCGTACGGCTTCACGGTGTGTCATTGACTATCATTTCCGAAAGAGATTCTCGAGTCAATTCTCGACTATAGAAGGGGTTTGAGGAGGCTTTGGGGACACAGCTACGCCGGAGCACTACCTTACATCCTCATACGGACGGTAATACTGAGAGGACCATTCAAACTCTTGAGGACATGCTCTGTGCATTTTTCCTCGACTTTGGTTGCAGCTGGGAGGATCATTTACCCTTGGTGGAGTTCACGTACAACAAAAGCTACCACTCCACCATCAGTATGGTCCCTTACGAGGTCGTGTACGGCCGAACTTGCAGGTCACCTCTGTGCTGGACTAACCCTGGGGAGTCGGCACTTGTAGGACCAGAGATGGTTCAGGCTAAGAAGAAGAAGGTGAAGATCAACCAGGAGTGGATGTAGACTGAACAGATAAGACATATGTCTTATATTGATTGGATACGTAGACAATTGTAGTTCGAGGATGGTGACCACATTTTCTTATGGGTATCACTTCGAAGAGGTATACGTATATTTGGAAGGGGTGTCATGTTATCTCTGGGTTTCATCAGTCCTTTCCAGGTCCTCAATAGGGTAGGTGAGGTTTCTTACCGCCTGGCCCTTCCACTTCAGTTGCACCGGGTGCATGACGTCTTTCACATATCTCAGCTGAGGAGATACGTGCACGACCCAACCCACATCATTGATCATGTGGAGCTAGAAATCAATGATGGGGATACATTCACGGATGTCCCGGTGGAGATCGGGGATTGATAAGAGAGGGTCCTACGTGGACGGTCAATTCCTCTAGTGCGCATTCTCTAGCAGCACGAGAACCTCTAGGAGAGCACTTGTGAGCGGGAGGCTCATATGCAAGCTCAGTACCCCCATTTGTTTCCCTAGTGTGTGTTGTAGATTTACATGGATGTAAATCCCTGAGGTGAGAGTAATTTAAAGACCCGAAAATTTCAAGGATTTTTTTTTAAATTTTGGAATATTAAGAAAAGGTGGTTTCAGAAGCCACTTGATTCCGAGGCCCGGTGTGCCCGTAATAGATTTCTGATGTTTTTAGGGTACATTAATTAAACATATGTGTGGGTTTTTTTATCTTTTAACTGGTGCTCGGAATTGAAATCTGAGGACACCGATGAACTCGCAGTGCCACCATTCTATTAGGTGGACCTTTACTGTAGTTGTGTTTTATGCTAGTTGAGAGTTAATTTTTGAGGATTCAGAATAAAATAAATAAAATTGTAGCACACAATTTTATTTAATGATGCGGGTTAATTCATACAATGGGGAGTTAGTGGTGGGGACCACATCCACATAACCTCCCATGACAGGAATTAGTGTGGTGGGGCCCACACGATCCCTAATCCTTTCATCTTCCCTTAACTCCCCTTTAACACCCACTTTAATTAATTAAGTCCTCCCCTCATTATGTTGCATCCTCTCCACCTCCCAAACATTAATGATGCCAACTCATGTAATTAATTACATTATAAATTAAATTGAAACACTACCGTTGAATTTTAATTTCATGACAATTCATTTAAAATTAGTGAAGTCTATTTCAATATTTTCTTTAGAAAATATTTTGTTGGAGAACCCTAGGAAAATTAAAGGAGTTTCATTCTTCCACGAAGTACATTGTCCTCTCTCGGTGAAGAACGCTCCACAACATCTCCAACCTTCTCCTTCCTCCGCGTCATGGAAGGAGAGACCACTGTGGGGAACGTCGCCAATGATGATGACTCTTCCTCTGACATTGACAGAGCGACATCATTTTTTTCATCTACGAAGAGAAATCCTTGATTGATGTAGGGGTCTGTTTCAAATTTAATTCAATTGTATTGTTCTTCATTATTTGTTGAAACTGTGTACTATCTTCGGACTTTTGATACCACATAATGCGGAGGGCATGGGCAGAAAAAACATGTCCTGATGACCCTCAATTGATCCTCACATTATTTCTATGGAGGTGGTGACAGAAAAGGTGGAATAAACTGGAGTTGGCAATGACTGAAGGCGGAGGTCGCGCGCCGGCCGCGTGTGGAAGAACTCCGGCCCGCAACCACGGGCCACATGACCGAAGAAGAACCGGCTGGCCGTAATAGGCCGGGCTGGTGGAACCGTGGCGCCCTACGGTGTCGTGTTGTGAATAACACCGGCCCGCACAGGGCGGGCTGCTCCAGCGGAAGAACTGACCGGCATGATGGCCAGCCGGGTGGAAGGAGCCACATAACTCATAGGTGCCGCGGTAGAGGGATCGCAGCCTGCAACCGCTGGCCACATGGCGCCCCGAGTTCGGGAAGCCAGGGGTCGTGCAACACCGCACTGGGCCAGGCCACGCCCTGCCGGGCCGGGCCGTGCCCCACGGGCTAGACTGTGCGATTCACTGGTCCAGTCCGACCATCTGCCGGGTCAGACCCGCCAAAACCGGGTTACCCGACCCGCCAGCCCACTGGGCTTAACGTGCTGGGCCTGTTTTCACTTAAACGTGAATAACATAATGATCGCGCGTCCGATCGACGAACCATTTATGGAAGTGGGACCCTCACGATGAAGTGGTCCTTTTGTGATACTCTAAGAGAGTTTTGGACGAATTTGGAAAACGTCCGGGTTTTGAACGATTGTAATTCTATCGGTGACCATGTAGTGGAAACACCTATAACTTATGGACTGGACGTTCGATTGACATGTCGTCAACTAATATAGTTTCCTTTTGATGAGACGGGGATTTTGACATACTCCACATGGGAATCAGATGAGATTGGTGTATGGACCAGTTGGATTGTACCCGAAATCCAATCGGGCCCCTTGAATGGAAAAGCTAATAATTCTTAGATCGGGTGTCCGATTGACGTGCCACTAGTTGCGTTGGGTTTTTTGTTGAGACAGAACATTGGGATACATCAACTCTGTAATTCGTGATAGTTGATGTATCGACCCCCTTGTCTAGAAGAGAGGACACTCCAGGAATCGAGCATGCTATAGGCATAACCCTTAGAGCTGGCTACGACTATGAAGACAACTGTACTAGAATCCTTCGTGGGTTCGACAGCGATGAAAATTGTGCGGGAATCCACTGTGGGTTCGGCAGCGACGAAAAATGTACTGGAATCCTCCGTCGGTTCAGAAGTGACGGCAACTGTACTAGAATCCTTCGTGGGTTCAAAAGCCATGAGACTGGACTGAATCCTCTGTGGGTTCGACAGGAACAAGACTGGACTAGATCCTCCGTGGGTTCGAGAGCAATAAGACTGGACTGAATCCTCCGTGGGTTCGACAACAACTAGACTTGACTGAATCCTCCGTGGGTTCGACAACAATGAGAATGGACTGAATCCTTAGAAGGTTCGATAGCAACGAGACTGGACTGAATCCTTTGGGGGTTCGACAGCAATGAGACTAGAGTGAATCCTCCTTGGGTTCGACAGCAATGATGTACGACAGTTTTAGGTTTCTGTGGCTATCTATTGTTAGATTGTGAATGATTATTCAGTGGCCACAAATGATCATCTCTTACTCTCTTTATGTTTTGTATTCCCGTGTGAGATGAGTCTTGACTATCAATCATCAAAATCAATGTGATTGACTTATTTCCTATGTGGACTGCGTAGTGCTTGGGCTCGAGATTTGGAGCCGAACTGAGATTGATGACTTAAGTATATGTACTGGAATATACCTAAGTAGAGTTGGTTGTTACTTTTTTATTGCATCGTTATTCTATGGTTTATCCTTCGTGGATTCTGGGAGAACTTTGGGGGTCTCAGGTTCCCTACTGAGTATCGTATACTCACCCCTACATGGGCTATGCCCGCACTACATTTTGTTGGATGCAGACGACAGACATCCCTGATCGAGGAGGAGCCCAGTGGAGTCGGACAGTACCCGGAGGTGGACCACTTGGCGAGACGTACTCGGATTGGATGGACGGACCAGAGTAGCTGAGGAGACCATATATACCCACCCTTCAGGTGGGATTCTTAGAGGAGGACTCGGTGGTTGTTGTCTTACATTAATGCAGTTGTACTAGCTTTTCAGTTGTATTGTACTTATTGTTGGGCTTATATTTCCAGCCCCTTTATTTTTAGCACTTACTTTATTATTCAGTTTTTCATAGTGCTTACTTCAGTTACATACTCTATTGTGTTTGGTTACTGTTATAATGGAAATGCCTTCCCTTCTATTGGGATTTACGCCTTCGGTTCTAGTCTCCATCCCCTGGCCTATAGAAGTTGGGCATGGGGTAGTCACGGTAGGGGCCCCGAGGATGGGTCCTGACATTATAGACAATGGAAGGGCTCAATATTAGTTAGATTCACTGTATTATTGGGTTTTTTCCATCATTATTCCTTGTATATGTTCTAATAGGAAATATATTAACATGATTTGGTTTTATACATAGTGACATTCTATCATATTAGATTGATCAAATATTTACATTATGGATTTTCTGTGGACATGGTTCTCACAAATTAAATGATTTTATCTTAACCTCTTTTTTGTTACAAGTTTCATATGATTACCAATTAATATTTTCTGATATGGTTTATTTTTACCATATTTCTATAAATTATAATTCATTCTTTATTTCCATATTCTTATATATTTGAATATTAAGTGTTTGTCATGGAACCAATGGATATTTTACTATATTATTTTCATATAAAAATTTAATTATACAAATATTTCATTAACGATGAATATAATTATTTCATAGTGATATACTTTATATAGATTCATTGGTGGAATCCTACAGTGATTTTGGGATCACATACTTATTTTTACTAATGGAATTTGTAATCACAGTTTTTCATGATATAAGAGAATGGAAAGCAATAATGCATCATTGAAGCTTCTCATGGTTGATATTGCTTACATTGTGGTTGGGGATGTATTGACAGATACTCACATGGATACTTGGTCCTAGACATGGATATTTTTTTCCCAAGACTAGTTTTTTCACATTTTATTTTGTCCAATAGTTGTGTTCCTTTTATGTGTCATGGTACCCTAATTGTTATATTTGAATTTCTTTACATGAGGCATGTTGTGTTATATTTCAAGATTAACTCATTACTAGGGTTATGTATGTTGATACCCAACTGATTATCAATATCCTAAAGCAATTTGGAACATGCTTCGAGCCTTATGTCAAGCCATGTCATGTGATGTATCATGTTGACCTGGGTTAGTTCATTAAAAAATGGAATTAGATCCATTATCCAGTCATATATGTGATAAAATTT
Organism: Viscum album; assembly: GCA_963277665.1. Classification (NCBI taxonomy): domain Eukaryota; kingdom Viridiplantae; phylum Streptophyta; class Magnoliopsida; order Santalales; family Viscaceae; genus Viscum; species Viscum album. The sequence goes on along the minus strand of OY728153.1, from coordinate 561,702,102 downwards.
GCAGAGTTCTATTCAAATATTGGTAGAATGGGTGTAGGAATTATCTGGGATCAAGGAATACACTCCTAGTAGGCAACTGATTACCACCTTTTCAATGCCAGTTGAGTTACCATGGGTTTTCAGAATTTAATATTCGTTTTATTTTTCCTATATGTATCAGTTTGATATGATTAATTATAATATTCTCTAGTATGTGTCGGGTTCCTTTGGGTTTTTTTGTATTTGGTGTGTAAACATAAATAATAATCATGTTGTGAGGTTGACTTGGATGTCCTTACAAATCATGCATTGGACAAACACTTGATTTGGAAATGTTAAGGATGTTTTGGAATTCATGGAACATGAACATCAACCATGTTTCTAGGTCAACCCAACTCTCTATCCCATTTCCATTAATTTTTAAAACTATATATTCTTTTATTATTTGAATGAATCTCATTGGTAGTAAAGAATATTGGTTTTTATTTGGTTATGATGATAAAAAAAATTAGTTTGACATAAATTTTTTACATGTATTTGTTTGTGAATGTGTTGTATATATTTTTTATTGAGTGAATTGGATTTCATAGAAACTATTTGTACTGTGAAGAGTGTATATTTATCACATTATTATAAAATGATTCTTGGTTACTAGGTAATGTTTTAATAAATGATTTTTAAATTACAAAAACCATAAATACCATTCAATTTTAAAATGGGTTAATGTTCTTGTTTAATATTTTCACAGACTTGATGATTATTTTTATTAAATTTTATATTTTTTAAAAGAAATGTTTGCATTCAATTATGTAATAAATTTTGGTATTTTGTGTTTAATTAAAAATGAAGTTTGTTTTTAACATGAAATATATAATAGAAAATGGTTTAAAAGTGGATTGGTATGTGAATGGAGATAATTAATTTTAATAAATTAATATATTATAATTTAAATGGTTCATGAAACATGTTGATGAATTTTAATGGTGATCTAATTTAATAATTTCAGAAATAGATAATGTAATTAAATATGTAAATGAATTTAGTTTCATGATTTGGAATGAAAGGTAAGAAGTTTAATTTTCTGATTCTGTATGTTTGGATGTTTTTCTATTATATTGCCTAATTAATAAACAAATAATATATGGTTACATAAAAATGGTATTATTTTCATAATTCCTTCTCAAATGGTGTTAGAGGTTTTCAAGATGAGTAGTTTTTTTCTAAAAGGTTTTTTCTATTTAGGTGGGGTTTTTCTGAAACCTCTCTGAAATTATTTTATTTCATTATTGATTTACATTTTTATCCTCACCGTTTCATATTTACAAGAGTTGTTTTATGCGTTGTAAAGGACCTTTTCAGCAGGGGTTCACATATTGTGTGAATTGAGTGAGTCTCCTAGATAAGTCATGAGTTTATGTGAGATTCCTTAATTAAGGGTGGTATTCCATTTATATATTCGTTCTTTATAAAGATATGAATGGATGTGTGAGTCATATATTCTCCCATTTTGTTCTTGTATAAATCATATTGTGAATTTTATAGGTTCAACTCGTTAGTATAGTTTATGAGTACTAGTTTTATTAGGTTTCAAGTGATCTATGGGAGGAGTGGAATGTTGAGGGATTCATTTAATCAGGGTTTTGATCCCTTTGGGTTCACACACTATAGATTATGAGTGCTTGTATTCCTGGGATAACTATGTTAATGTTTTATATTTGGTATATTCATTTGGTTGATTCATTAAGAAAATAATACATTATATTTTTCATTATTCATTGTTGAATTGTATCACTTTCAGGACCATGTTTATAGGGATATATTTTTTAAAAATCTATACTATAGATTTGGGATTAGTTTCCTAAATGTGGTGATCCATGGGTGTGTTAATGTATAACATGGTTTAGTTTCATGATTGGTCTGGGTGAGAGATCCATCAAAGATATATAATCATCATTTAGATAGTGGGAACCACCAATTTAAGATATATAAACATAGGAATCCATAGATATAATTTATTAACCTAAGATAAGATCCATGTCAAACCATGATGAGAAATTTTATATTTTTATCCACTTCCTAGATATGTGTGACATTATGGATCATGTTTTCTATATTTTTTATTTCTAATGTTGTTTGAGGTATTCTGTTTTGATGATATTTTGAATATCCATTTAGGAAGGTTCATTTTCATAGGGTTGATGCATTTTCCTCTTAGTTGGAAGAAGCTAATGAGATAATATAGTTTTCCATAGTATTATATTAAAATATTTGGGATTTACTAGTTTTGAAATTTGAATACTTATTTTTGTTGTTGATTTTATCTTGTATCGATGTAGTTTCACATCATCGAACCATTTTACATTGAATCTAAATAGCAGGTTGACCCATGATAAGTTTATATTTTCCTTAGATACACTTTTGGGATAATCTAAGACATATAACTCTTTTTAAATGATTTAGGTGAGGTTTACATTGTCTCTAATATTAATTCATTCTAATAAAAGTTATTGTAGGATAATTTTACTATGAATCCTTGGTAATTGATTTAGGAAATGTATTGATGTCAAAAAATTAGTGATAGATTAAGGAATTCAGAAATTACACCTTCATGGAAAGAATCTAACTCACAGTGACCTTGAGTTGATTTTGGATTTTCTTGCTATAATAACATGGTGAAAATACCCTCTTAGATTGATGTTTATGATGTATTAATATCATAGTATACTATAGTGTATTTTACCTAAGGTAATCTAATCATATTAAAATATTGAGGTTATGTTACTTCAGATATCTTATCTTTATAAACTATAAAATCTAATGATATGACATTTGTTCATAGAAATATTCAACAAAGAACCATCAATGCAGGAAAAAAGGAATCATGTGAATATGTATCCTTGGTAAACTTTTTTATAAAAATGATGTAGCATAATTTTCAAGATAAAAAGTTATTATATTACCGAATTCAAATAAATATGATTGTTTCATGTGAAATTTTTTTCCCATGGACTAGTATCGACTTCTATTTGGAAACATTTTATGGAATCCATTGTTGGAAAGAAGATCATATGTATTTTACTTCACCCTCCCAATATACCCTTTTTCTATATTGGTAGTTGGTTGTTCCTATTGATCTGAATCTGGAATTTATAAATAATAAAGATATTTTTAGTTGGTCTATGTATTCATGGGTTACCTAAATGTTTCACAGTCTTAGACAACAATTTTAGTGTCCCATAGAGTTCGAGTCAATTTATGACATTATTTCATGGTTCCCTACCTTCCAGGAAGTTGAGTGAGAAGTCCATAGACCTATCATATTTCTATATCCTTTTCTATTCCATTTTGGAAGTTATATCAATGATCCATAAGCCTATAAAATTAACTATAATAGACTCCTAGTAGGGAATACAATATGATTTTTCGAATAATTAATTGATTCATGGATTGAATTCAAAACAATCCAACCAAGGAGATTTTTATGGTAGACGATTTTGATCATTTTTTATTTAAGGATGTGATAAATGTGATGGGTTCTTGGTCAAATTCGAGCATCACATTGAATATTAAGGTGGAATTTTAGATTTTATGAATCATCTTATTTATGGAGGTATTCTTCATGATTTCATGATTTTTTAAATGTTTTGGCTTTGTTATAAACCATATACCTTTAGTAGGATTAAATTATTTAATGTTTCATAAGAGTGGCCTTATTTATCTCAATGTTGTCAGTAAATTGAATGTGTTTTTTATTTTCTGGGTCATGTCTTGTTCGTGGGTTATGTGGATGACACGTTTATCTCGTTAATGGTTGGTAGTTAGAATGATCCCCCAATGATTTTATGTAGACCACCATAATTTCATGTTGTAGTTAGAGGTAGATGTTTAGGTCTCTTTCCCAAATTATTATTTTGATGGGACATCATTATTTAGGTAAGTTGGGGATGATGTCACTAAGGATCCTTGTCCCTTTCAAGATCATCAAATGTATTGATAATGTGTCTTATAAGTTGTACTTTCTTTCTCACTTAACATCGAATCATAATATGTTTTATGTTTCCTAACTCGAGTTGTTTTACTCAAACCCTTCCCATTGGATTAAATTGGAGGATATTTATCTTGATTATATCACCTCAGTTTATGAGTATCCATATCAATTTATGTATCTACAAGATAAGGTTTTGTGTCATAAAATAATTCCTTTATTATGTTTACTATGGATATGAAGCTGTGAAAATTTTGATATGTTAGAGTGGGAACATTGATTATACGACAATGGTCTTATCCCTTTTTATCCATAATTATATAAAATTATAGGGAAATAAATCATTTATCGATGAGATAATTTTTGAATCCAACCATTTAAAAGTAATATGAATTATATGATTAGTCTTTCACATTTGATGTTCGAGGGGATTTTTGATTTTGGGGGTTAAAAATTCATAATTTTAGGTACAATACGATAGAAACACAATTTAGGCACATATTTAGTAAAAAACATGGGTTAAATATGTGGTATATCACTGTGAGATCAACTGACGTTTTATACAGTTTAACATGGGTTTGACAAATCTTGTCTCTCCGCCTAAGAGATCGTGTAATAATATTGTCCATGGATATTATACATGATTGGTTGGTTCGTAGTTTTTTAAAGAATTTATCCTTATCTAGTAAACAACATGACTTTTAATACTAGGATCAATGTGCATTATATTTTTGGCGCACAATTTTATAAAAGATACATCTAAACTGTGTGGCTAGATTTAAAATTTAAAAATATAAATTTACCTCGATTCCATGGGTCCTTTTAACCTCTAATCCCATCATAACTCCTAATTATCCTAAACCATCTTTTTCGGATCTCTATTTGTTTATCTGATTTTATCCTTAGTGATTCTCCATCGATCTTGATAGATCCCATCAACAAATCTGTAATTTTCTATTTATATCCAACTCCTCTTTCGAAATCTACCCTCCTTCTCCCAACTTTTCCATTTCATTAACCATTTTATGGAATATAATGACCTAATATATGGTTTAGATTGATAATTAAATATATTTTCCTTTTATCTATACTATTGAGGACAATATCTATTTATTTTCCATCTTTGGTTTTGAAAGAGATGATGTTTTCTCCGTTCAAGAGGTAGGAATCTCTATACAGTGGTTCTAACCTATGAAATAATTATTATTATTATAAATTAATATTTTTAGTTTTTTAAATTGAAGTATTTCAAAAAAATAATTATTTTTTATGAAAATTCTACTTTAGTGGAATGAAATATTAGATATTAAAAGGTATTTTTGATAAAAAAAATTATGTAGTTTATGTGATCAATGATATTCCTCAATGATGACTATTGATGCCCACTAAATGAGAATAATAAAATTTTGATTTGGGAGAAAATCACTTATCTCTATAATTATTTTCCAATAAATGGTAGATTTAGTCAAAAACATCTGGATAACATTATCTTTATAATATCTAATGAAGGATTCACGTTCATCACATGATATGTTGATTGATCTTATGAATTCCCCTTAACAATCCCCCCATATCAGGTAAAGACCATCAAGTACTTCCTCATGTTCATAGGAAGGCCTCCCAACATGTTTTCATGATCATGTCAATTTTCCTGGGAATATGCCAAGTAATCATGGAGGCATTCCTATTAAAAAAAGTTGTAAAGTTGGAATCTTCTCATGAATGTATATTTTTTTATGTGAAGTTGAGATAATGTTAGTATGGATATACATAATCATCATTAGTTGGTCACTTTAGCATTTTTACTTCTAATGATTGATTAATTTATCATCCAATTGACTCTAAACAAGAAATATGAATCATGAAAAGGTCCTTTTACAAGCTCACCTAATCAAGTGAAGGGCCTCTGCCGACTCATTTTGATCACAAGATTTTCCTATGAAAACCAATGTGTAAATTTTCAAGAAAGTCACATGATGAGAAATTAGAAATGATAGGATCTTCACATGAAGAAAACTTACATTTATTTTCATTTGGATGAGTTGTTCAGTTCAACAGTTAAGTTCATTGATCAAGAGAGAATGATTTTACGTGCCAAAAGTTAACGATAAGGTCCCTTGACAATCCCTCCAAATCATGAGAATGTTCCTTAATGAATCATTTCAATCATGAATTTTTTAAGAAAAATTCCTTGAAATCATATAAGAACTCACTGGATAAAAATATATAAAAGTTATGATGCTTATCATTAAGGTGTGTGTTCATTTTTTCAGGAGAAAAATCTATGACATCATCATCGATTCATGTGCTTAAAATCCACAAATAACACGACCCTTTGAACTTTTCACAACATCTTCATTGATAATGAGAAAGCTACTAAAGATTTATACATGATCATGTATTTGTTTTTCAACATTTCCTTTGAATCACATGAGTATAATTTAGATACTATAGATGGATCATGTGAATTCCCTTCGGTTTGTCGCAGAACCCCAAAAAATATTAATGTTGGACCTATCTTGTGGTAGTTTATAATGTAATTTGTGACATACGATCAAATCATATGCAGCCTGTGATATGTTTCCAACTTATGAGAAGTGACATCCTTTGATGGGTTAATATTAGATAAGTGAAATAGGTACCACGAAAAGTATTATAGATAATGGAAAAAAATCTAATAAAATGTCCATGTTGAATATAAAAACATGTGAGAGGACGAAGAATACAATGAGAGAAGAGATGAATAAATATTGAATGTAGGAGATCAAATAAGGAACACAATATCACCATAGTTTGTTTCCTGATGATCCATGTGAGGGACTCAAAATATTAGCTGTCAGGATCATGTGATTCACTTGATCAGTTCATAGATCAGGTGAAGGCAATCTAGAATGATGTTCTGATAACATGATGTACCTTTAGACCCTCTGATTAGTCAAATGTATGATAAGTATCTAAGGTGTTCAAGTAAAAAAAGATGGAAAGAATGGTAGAATAATGTGATGACATATAATCTATTTTCCATGTGAATGGATCTTGGTATTTTTTTGATCATCTCAAGGATCACATGCTTAATGCAATCAGTTCATAGATTATAAGATAACCCTTAGAAAAGATTGTGACATCACACGATGCTCTTTCTACTTTTCAGGAAGATCATGTGACAATCTTTGGACGTTTATAGAAGTTCATGGGAAGTCCTCCAGAAAATTCATCCTTGATCATATGAAGGGATCTTGTGAACATCATGATTAGTTCACAGAATATGAAATGAATTCCGGAAAATGTCAGTTGTATCACATGATAGGAACATATATGTTGTATAGGAATCTAGGACATGTATATACATCATCATAAATGTCAATTATACAACAAGTTCATGTGAATATTACTTTATGAATATCAACAAACATCCATAATGATGATAAGAAAGCATATTTGGACATGTCTTACCTATCAAGAGGAACACCTAGATATTGAACACTTGAACCATGTTATTCACTAGAGATCAGTCTTTGGTTGAGTGACCCTATTATGTGGTAAATTTTCAAAATGGACAGGGGTTATGCACCTAAGAAACCCTATTTTTCATCAAATAATATTAAATAATATTTTCACAGTCTATCTTATGGTCCCTCATAGTACAAGGGAGTGAATATATAACATAGGGGTCCACCTTTTTGTAGGTCCCTATCACACCTAAACCGTGGGTTAATAATCTATTTGGGTTTCATTATTTATCCTCACCAATCAGTTGGTTAGGGAATATAAATACTATGATGAATACTATTCTTGTTATAAACTGGACTCTTATAATTCCATATCATGGTCCAATATCTATTTCTAGACATCATACCCTCTCTTTTTAAGATTTATTATGAAGATTCCAATCACAAAATTAGGTAATAATTAGTGTATACACCTTTAATATTTCAATAAATTATTTCCACAAAAATGTTCCCAATCTTCAAACACCAATTTTTTCTCACACTGAGCATAGATCACATCATATTATATACTGATAATGATTGTGTCATTATCCTGATTCAATTGCACCATTACAAGCCTCCTTTTAAATGAGAACCTAATAACGTCTTCTCCAACTTGGAAATGGTGTATACCTTAAAAAATAGATTAAGGAAGCCTTTTATGCATATGCTTTCTCTGATCCTTGATCGACATACCTTTCAAAAAATAGAAAACATATTGAACTGTAAAGAGTAGTATTTTTTTCATAAATAGGTAACATATGACAACTTTCTAAGGCCCATGCTCCAAATCTAATGGATTTAATATCCCCCATCTGTTTAGTTTCAAGATTATGCAACATTTCTTGGTATAGGTCAATGAACTATGTCAGTTTTGAATCCTTCCCACCATAGGATATGTAGGTTTCCTCCAAAGTGTTCGATCCCAATTTTGAATCCCCAATCACCTCAATAGATGGTTGTAAAATCTGGAGTGCCCAGTAAAATGAATTTAAAACATAATCATCTGTTAACTAAGAAATAAAATTATTATAGATATTGAGGACCTAAGATACAAATAAATGATTTCATTCAGTCTTTATTATAATGGGATGTGACACATGATCATATATTTAGTGTTAGTATTCCCATATTGGGTCTTGGGAAAGAGTCATGAAAATATCTTAAATTTATAAGTGATTCTTAGAGAAATAAATTATTCCCCCCAAAATGGTGTGATGTGCCCAACCTTATTTTCTCTTGAACAATGTGAGTACTTAAGTATCATTGGGAATAAAACACTAATGATATCTATCCATTTGAAAGATGCTATATGACTCCTCATGGTTTTAAAAAACATTGGGTTTTTCTGGACCAAAGAGATGTAAACCCAATGAATGATTGTGCAACCGTATTCGCCCCCAACCAATATTTGGTCCTCTCTAATATCACCCCATTTTTTATGATATAAAAATTTTGAACCCAACATGACCCCTTTCAATGTTTCTGAAATCATCACACATATGTTAAAGGCTATGTTTTCCACTAAACATTAGTCAATGTATGTTTTGTGTTTGAAACAAATCATAATCAATCGCTCAACATCTATACTGTTGAGTGGACAATGAGATGGTCATGAAGTACCATTGACATGGTAAAATCCTGACCCTATAGGGTACACATCAGGGACTCTGGGTGTTGAAGCTCATAATAAATGTTCTCTCATGGTTGGAAGCGATTTAGTTGGTCATTAATGTCACCACTATTTACCACTTCTGGTGACACTCACTAGAGTGAGTAAATCATCAATTTCCTTACAATAAGAAGGAGGATCATGGAGTTGAACATAGATCTATTTCATTTCATGATCCACCTATAATGGATCCTATCTACTACTATCTTATACATCATCCTTCTAATTTTACTCAGCCAAATGCTAAGGTAACTACCCAATAAGCCACTTTCATGGACCCTCATACCTAGACATGATGGATATCTCACCTACATGAAAATATAGGTATCAAGGGCAGTGGATCATGTCACATATTCTACTGATGAATCCCACTGGAAGTTTTTATTGGAAACACATAGGAAGGCTCATATCCCTACTCACCCATACTATCTCTTCCCACATATCCTAATAGCAAGCACGGGGGAGACAAATATACTCACCCACTCAAAGGAACACCATTGAAATATTTTAGTAGAACAAGGTGGATAAACGTTGGAATATACCCCCCACTTACATCGAATATATTTTCCAACATATGTAAGAAATAGAGAACAAAAAAGTTTATGTAGTTTCAAACACCATTATGAAATTACACTACATGTTTGCAATTATGGAGGAAGATCAATGACATATTAGGACTATGAAAAAAGGATGAACACATATTTCTACCCCAACAAAAAGAGAATCATATCAAAATATCCCCCTTGAAAAAATAACTACTCTAGGTAAAGTGCACATTCCTGATCCCATTCAGGATAATTATCTATATATTGTGTAAAGGGTGAGGCATAAGGATAGATTCATATTCCTTATTTGACTAGGGTTCTGCATCCTAGTTTGTAAAATAGATCAGGATATGAACAAATTACTATTGAATAAATCCAATGGTTTATTATAATGTCATAGGACCAGGCCCATATTCCTACTTTGATTGGAGTTTGTTTACCCCATTTGTAAATCATATCAGGGAAGTCTCACATCTCAACCAGTGAAGATACTCAGAAAATACCATCAAGTTATAGGATCCATGATTATATTTTTACTCCTACTGAAGAAAGACTCCATCAGAATCCTTTAAAGGATATACATGAGGAGTCTCATATACCTTCTCCCATTCTTAATGTTCATCCGAAAAATTCGACATGGGATTGACATTCAAATCTATCACACACCCCCGAATAAATAATGTTTGATTGGAATAGACCAAAAATCATCCAATGTTAGAAACATAATCCCATTGATAATACAAATTTCTATAGTATATATAATAATCTAACTAGTATTAGTCTAATATCCCCTTAATAATAGATTTTCATTTTCATACTATTTATTCCACCACACAACAAACTCAAATTATTAATCAACCCTAAAATGCATGTCAGTATATTCCAACCACAACATAGGATGAGGATCATATTTTGGATCTTATCAATTACAATGTCTTTGAGATAATATAATGCATATTTGAAACACCCCAAGGGTTAATTTACTATCCATCTAATGAATAAGGTGAAAACTACCATGATAATCCTCATCATGGTAGTACAGAGATGGATTGCATGGATCATACCCAAAAAATCTACAATGAATAACCTCCCCATGGTGTTATATCACCCATGAATGGAAATACATCACTTTTAAAAAAACATTTATATAGATAGGTACTCATAAAATTATGGTTATCAATTTATAATGCCCAATCAAGTACCCGCATCACCTCACCACAGTCTGCAGGAAACCCAGGAAATGAACCATGTGGTCTTACCTGGTGGAGGAATATACCCCTCACAAAAGAGATGATATCATAGATATGTGGAATGATCTATCAGAAAAAAATCCTTATGAAATTATTTAGGTCAATTTTCACATCTGAATATGGAGTCCCATATGATATAGATAAGGATTTCACGCCATACTTATGTCCGAATGAGTGGGAACCCATGGGCTGTTAAAGGATAACAAACTCACTGTTCAAGGAAATGAGGGTTTCCTCTGAATAATAAATACACTCTATTGTATGTTGGACTTAGCCACTTTTATTTCTCAGGATCCAATATCAGAGGAGTGTGAATGATTGCTATGTAAAGGTTCCCTCTACAACATGACAACTCTCCAGCGACTAATTTCCAAATCCCCATTAGACATATATTCATGGATGTGATAAGTACATAGAATTACATTTCACCCCATACTTAGTACATAAAATTTCACATATACTACATATTAAAACATCTTATCATCATGAGGGATCATATGAATACACAATTTACATTACAGTTGGTAAAAATAAGTAAATTAACATGTTCCACTAATTCAGAATCATCAATAGTTTAGAACGAAGTATGATAATAAGTTAATAATTCAAGTATCGATGGGTAGATAAAAAATCATAATTGATTATGTCAAAGTATAATAATTATTAATGGATCCTTATATTAGGTGACTCCCTTGATGTGTAGGAACTACACCCAACACATTGGTAATTAATTGGGTTCTAGAAAAAGAACATCATGATGGATGATCCCAATGAATCCATCTAGGGGTAGATCCAACCAACAATTATGGGGGGATTTTTCCTACCACCACTACCCCCATTATAATCAAATCCAATAAGGATCCAAAAAAGATCTGGAGAGACATTAGATCAACCATATCCTGAATTTTTGGGTGAATTTTTATCTTTATTACTACACTATAAATCCAGAAATCATTGAAAAATGATTTTGGGAATATTAGTGACAGCTCTAAAAAACATTATCCCATAGGGTTGGGGTAATTTTTAACATCTCCTCCTAGAAAATTAGTCTTCTGATGGATTAGGAGATATTTTCAATGACCAATATTCGAATCATTCCTCACACTATGCGATGAACCACTCTTACTCAAAGTCCTCTTGAAACAAATAATCTAGGAACTAATTATTGTCACTATTCATAGAAAATAGAACAGAATACATATATAGGGAACAATAAAACCCCACTATGGTCTCAATTAAGAAGGTCAAAAAATACATATCACCAAAGTCAAGACCTTAATGAACCCCTCACATGAGAAACATATGTAGGATCCCACCCTATTATATGGTGAGTGATGGGGTGACCACTATCGACTCATATAACATAGTAAATATCATCACAATAATCATGGTGGATGACATGGAATCTGAATCAAATGCCGATATGTGTTGTATTAGAATGATAAACTGATATGTTCGTGATATTGATTCACAAACTGAGGCATTATGTATCAAAAGGGGAATATGATAATGGAACCATCAAATGATGAGTTTACACCTCCTTGAAAAAATGTCGCTATAGATAATGGGGACGATTTGTACACATCCCATTCGACACCGAGAAATTCTGATATTCCATCCAAAGAGGAATGGATAGTAACATTTCAGAGTGATATATGAAACCTCAATAAGGTTAATGATGATTTACTCCAGGGAAATATTCCTTCATAGTACAGACTCCAAGTAGAAAAACATGTCCCTAATCTAACATATAAGTGGGAATCTAACACACTCTTGATTGTGGAATCAGAGAATTAACATGTATCTAGATCTTGGGATATAATATACATGAGAAAGATAATTGAGGGAGATCATTATTTTTCTCTGTTGCAGTAATAGTTTTCTCCACATCAGTGAGGTCATCTAGACCCAACACTGATTACTAACTAGATAAATATGAATACATGACAACACAAACAAACCTTACTCACACCCATGATATGGAGGTCTTCCAGGTTCTAGTATCACTATAGATCCTCAATATAATTGATATTTTAGGTTGTCATATGTAATACATGGTGTGGTGGAAGGAACCCATCCAGTATGGGAGGAATCCATACCCCAAATGGGTGGATCAAACTTTAACATTATGAAATTTTAGTAATTATACCTTCTAAACCTTTTAATACATAGGGGATACACAAACAAATTACAAATATTTCATATCCTGATGAAGTTCGATTATGGGAATTCGATACAATCTTAAATTAACGAAACTGTGATGATTTCTATGGACTCTTGTGGGGATATATTTCATCTTGTATACTAACATATTGGTATTATCAATTGTATGTTGGGAAGAACATTTTCACAAAATATTACGTCAATTTAGAAAAAATCTTAGGAAGATAATGAACATGAATCTCAAAAACTAAAAACTACACAAAAATGAGAAGTTCTCTAACTTTATGTCCAAATATAAGGGTCTAACATACTCATTCAGTATATCACTCTCGCAGGAAATGTTTCTGTAGAATTGCACTGAGACCCTCTTTGAGTAACTCTTGGCATCTTTGATCCATATAAAATACAGAGGAAGATCACTTGAGTTTCTAGAAATGACATAGTTCCAATAACATTCCATTCACTAAAAAATGTCAAAATCTATGAAAATTCCCTTGGAACATGGGAAATTATAGGGTAGAGTCAAAATTGATGATTCCATATTTAAACTAATAATTGTTTCTAGTGGATCACACATTTTTTCACTAAATTTAATGAAACCCCGTGATGTGAATCAAAATGTTTAAATACATCCATCATCTAGAGACGAATATTGATTAGGTCCACTAATGAATTGAGTAATGGATAAAATTGTCCACTCCTTATAAACTTATCAGGTCACGGGTTATTTCCTTACAGTAGTATAAAAGGGTCTCCTTAAGATACAAGGGATGAGGAAATGGGATGTGGCCAATGTTGATGACCAGCCTAACCACATCCCACTTTAGAGAATATTGGGATACACTAGACATGATTTATTTATCGTAAAATATTTCCTATATGGAAATAATGATTTTTTATAGGTGATACTATGAAAAGTTTTGTTATAGGTCACCTTCACAACTACCACCCAACAAGAGGAGGTGGATGATTCATAAAATGTTATTGCACAAAATGAATAGAATATAGAAAAATGGACATCCTAAAATACTTTTAATGAAATCCGGTCATCCTTTCAGTTAAAATATGTAAACTAGAAAAAATTATAGAATTAAAGGGGACTCAATAAAGTATATATCTCATAATAAGATGTAGTCATTTAATGTTGAAAGAGTTTCAAGGAGAATAGTGTATATTTTTTTCCTTAAATATAAGTATCATAGACACCACCACACAAAATAGATTCTTTTTCATAAGGGGATATCATTTTCAGTTCTGGTAAAATCTTTTAGAGAGCATGATAAATTAATGATGATAAATGAACCCGTATCATTCATTGATATGGATCAAGAAGAAAATGTTCAGTAATATATCAGTTCCCGGTATGTCTCAGCCAAGCTCAATAATGTTCACATACAATGAGATCTGGTTTATTATTCTTCTAGGATTACTCTCATACCAGTCTGTACCATTTGATGTTTGGGATATATTGAGGATTATTTTTCTCCAATAAATATACCAATTCTAGTGTATGAAAACATTTATCAAATCCCCTTATAATCTATGAGGATCAAATACTAGTTTTGGGAGTGGATATATGACTCTGATTTCATTTTTATCTAGTATTTCATTATATAAAATGACATTCTCGGGAGACATTGTCCTCATATAAATGTATTGGTTCTAAAAAAAAATTCATCAATTATTAAAATACCACATATATGGAAAGGAAATAATAAAAATAGATGATTGTACCCCCTTTGAACCTTATGAATACTAATATATAGAGACATGATTCTCAAAGAGGGAAGGAAATACATATATGGTGGAAGGAAACATTCCAGTTTCTTCTCACAATGGTCTAGAAACCAGCCCCATAATCCTTGTTTTTAGCTAATTGGTGATTAAATTATACCTATAGACCTAATTGTGGTAGTTTATTAATCCCCATTAATTAGTTAAAAAAACATATACATCATTATCCCATGATCATGTGGGAACATTTATACGATTCAATATGGTTCAGCAAAATGAATTTTGAGACACTGCATATGGGATATGAAACATCTCTACCCAATCATTATAAATTCAAAATTCTCCATAAAACATGGGATATATAAACCTCTACCTACCTATATAGAAGTATGCATGAAATAAGATATCTCTACAATGTCCCCATAATTGTTTAGGATTTCGGTGATTCCTCATATATCCTTCCATCCAGGAAAGAGAACAAATCTATCCCCACTTTTTTAGCTGTGTATAAGGAAACTTCTATTGAATCTTCCAAAGTTGATAAAGATGAATATATTGGGGATACCCATCTATATTTTTAGGAAGCTTCCTCCTCGACCATTTATGAACTCATGAAAGTCAATCGAGGAACATAATTTGACTGGAATCCCACATTGATTGGTGCCTCTATGCCTCTCAAAGGCCAGGATATGTATATTTACTTTCGTAATAAGAATAGATATGTGTTAACTTGTAACAATATAAATGTTATCAAACTAAAACCAAATTTATCCACTCATCAATTGTGTTTTCCATTGGAACAATGATGTTTTAAATAGTTCTCTAGGAGAATGTATCCCTTACAAGTCCCCAATATGGAGTCTGAAGTGGCCAAGATGAATACATATATATTTTTATGAGAGGTATAATACACATAATTTCAATAAAACATTGTTACCATAATGAAAAATAATGGATATATAAGATTCTATATCAAATTCATGGATCTCAACTAGAATCTACCGAAGAATTATATCCACGTTTGAATAATAGATCTTTTGACCGATGCAATTTCCTACTTCCAAGCCCTTTACACCATGGATGGGTACTCAAGGTATAGTCAGAAAAATATGTCCCCCAAAGATGTGGAAGACACCGAATTCAGTGAATCACAATGGATTTTTTGTTAATAGGTTAGGATCACAGACATAAATAATGATGTAACTTTATATCAACACACCATACATCATATATTCAAACACTTTTAGGGTTTATTATTGAGTGATACATCAGAAACCTATTTTGAATTGTCCATATAGTTTTAATCACCTCACTGACCATCAAAAAATATTTTTAAAACTTTAATAGCATGGTTTGTCTGTAAATCACCTAAAATGCACCATTGGGGTGACATCATAAAATTTCATCAACATTGTGGTGTACCACCATGGAATCGATAGTCAATAGAGAAAATACTAGTGAAATTATGTAAACTTTACCCCATAATAATATCATATAATTGAGCGGGATTCAATGGAGCCTCACTTAGATTATGAATTTTATAGCCTACTAGGATGATATATGTCTACCCTTCAATAGGAAAATGAATAAGGTAATTACCTACCAATGGGATGAGGACTACTAAGATGCTTTCGATAATATCCATAAATATATATTGTGCACACCAGTCCTAGTGACACTAGGATAACATAATTCATTTATCATATATATGGTAAGAATGGAATGGTATATCAGTACCCTCCTCACACTAAAAAATTATTCATAAAATGAAAACAATATCTTATATATATGTCATAAAATTCCAGATACAGTCACCTGATATTTCAATAACAAGATGAATTTCATTGTTCTTATTTTCATATTGAAATGTTATAGATCTAATTTCATTATCATGTAGTTCAGTTGGTCTCTCTTTGTGACCTTATCAATTATATCTTCCACCACCATATGACGAATTCAAATTTTTCTTAATAGTATGTTAACTTACATTAGTATGATATCCAATTATTATCACATAGAAAATTAAATGGAAAAGTGCTTATCAACTTCCTCATTGCGCATACCGCTCTGTAAGGCACACATGTTGATACCAAACGTCCAAATGAATTGTTTTCAATTCCCATAACACTCTCAAATATGGGAGATGTCTTTTAATAGAGCCTACCGATTTATAAAGATCATTACAATAGAAAACCAAAAGAAAAATTCGTTTTTTGTACAGATTGTCTTCATTTCACCACAAAAAGTGATTTTTCCAACACCCCATTTTCTGATGGCCAAACCATAGATTAGGTGGAATACCAATATTTTATTTCCATCATGGATCATACCATAATTATATAGATATATTACCTCAATGTAAAAGGTAACATAGAGCTGACAATCAAACAAATTAATGATTAAAATTATATTAAAAAGGAATCATTGGATACTCTCATCAGATATGCAGGGAATGATAGGGAAATATACCTTCAAAACAATGTAGCAGCATGTCCCCTAATTAAAATATTATCATGATAATTTAGTAGACAATTTTTCCAAGGTTCTGGTCATCCTAGATAAAGATGAGAAAATATTATTCATCACAAACCGAAGGGAACTTTTATAGGAGTTTGTAAATGAAATGGAGGAGATCAATTAGTTGCACATTATCCTAGAAAAAATGATCATATTTTATTCTTTTGATTGATGAATCCCATAATATATTACCATAAAAATGATATGATCCCATTTAATCGATCCAGAAGTGAGTAAATTCAACATTGGGAATAAAACATCACCCTTTCATAAGGACCAAATGAATAGAAATTCCCATATAAATGATGCTTTGTTGGAATCCTCCTTATGTTCTTTACAGACGAGGATGGTCTTGGCACCATAATGGAAGTCTATATAGGGTCATTTGACACCCATTGATCCAGAACCACCGTCTCACATTATGTTAATAGGGTTTTATAAAAATGCACATAAATGATATGGGATTGTGTGGAGTTCATGAAAAAAATCATGCCTGCCAACTTGATGAAAACTTCATCTATTATACATATTATTATATAAACAATAATAAATATTCATGGCATTTTTATTTATGGGGTATGGATTTTGTGGGGACATATCACCCCGTTATGGATAGGCAGTTCAAGTATATATTTTATTTCACTAACTACTTTTCCAAATGGGAAAAATTAAAACCCCTGAATGAATTTAGAATGAATAGTGTCATAAACATCATATAATACAACATCATCACAATATTTCATGTTTCTCTACATGATACAGATAGATAACAGAACCAAAATTTGTTCCTCCAAATTCAGGAAGTTATAACTGGAGTATTGTGACACCCCAAGAAGCTGTGATTTCTTTCCAAATTGATATAATATTTTTGAAAATTTTCATTTTCTATAGCTCGAAATATCATTAGTGTTATATGAAAACATAAATTTTTTATTTCTTCATAAGAAACACCAAGTTGGTCATCTACTCTATATAATAGAAAAATAATATTTCTGTACACAAAACACTATTTTTTGGCATGTGTTACACTAAATTTTGAGTTCGTTTGATAGCTTTCTTTACACACATTATCATGCTTTACCAAACTACAATTCCCTATTAATAATATTTTTAAAATATTATTATATTTTTCACCTAGATGTTGGAATGATAGTTATGAATAATATTACTTAAATTATAAAAATATGGTTTAAATAGGTATATATGAATAATTATATTATGTCCAATTTGTTATAAATGAAAATCAAATCCTTTTGAAAATATGGGAAATATTTTTTCTAGAAAATAATATTTATGAAATAGAACATGTTTTACCTCAATGAATTAATTGAAACACTATTTAAAATTTATTTTAAATATATATATATCTATATTGTATTAAATTATTCATTTAACATTTATCTTATATGGTTTCTAGAAAGGATATCATGGAAAAACCAAATTTTATACATAAAGATATATATTTTCCTAAAATGATAACTTTCATCCTTATAATGGTGTGCCTATTTTAAATATTCCAATAAAAGATTTTATAAATTATATTTATAAATAAAAAACAATTTATGAAATAAAAACATCAAAATTATATTAGGATGTCTTTTTCTATTTTTTAGATGTTTCATTTTTTCATAAAAAGTTAAAAATTAATAATTTTAATTGAAAACATCATTTTCATATCAGTTATTTTTTTAGCTTAATTATATATAAATTTAAATATAATTTTTAATTATATAAATAATACATAAATTAGTCCAATTAATGTAATTTTTACCAACTTCACATTGAAATTGGATATAAAAACATTTATATCTATTATACTTTTCACTTTAAAAGAAATTGTCTCTTCATATCTGTGAGATTAATTTTAAAATAATTTATACCAAAAATGTGTTTAGAATTTCGAAAAATTGATTAAATATTTGGAATAAAAACTATATATAATGTATAGTAACTCAAAAATACTTCTTTATGAAATTTATTTGTTAAAGTAATTGAAATTAATTACAAAGACTAAGGTACAAACATATTTACTTAAAAGTTAAAAATTAATCATAAAAGTATAGCTAACCTAGAATATTGTGAAAAATCAATTTTATGGTGATATATCTACCATATAATCCATTTTATTGAATATATATGATTACCGATGGAACAATATTTAATTGATTCCACTCAAATGTGTTTTCTTTTTTATATTTACAGGAATTCCACAACGCATCCACTGTAAAAGGAAACTCACCACTAACTTATTAACGGATATAAAGACCAATTTATAGGCCCAAAATTAACCAACCTTCCTATAAAATTCCTCCCTTAATCTTATAGTGCACATTTTGGTAATAAATCCAACCATGTAATCCATTTGGTTTAAACCAAAACAAGTTACAAAAATAATAGGTAACGTCCTTCCATAAATCCTTTTGTTTTATTTGTTTCTCCACCAAATAAATTATTATTATTCACTTATTATATAATAATATCATTGTAATAAATATAATTATTTGTTTTTATACTATTCTCAAGACATACACTCACACACACTTCCATCAAATTGGATATGCATTCATCGTTCGTGTTCATGGCGGACTACTTCCTGCTGAACCGATCTCATTCATTATTACATTACCACCTTAAAAGGATGGTAATAATGATGTAATATATATTATTATATGATACATATGATATTTATTTTTTCATTATTCTTATATACTTATTATATAACACATACCTTCATTATTTCCATTTTTTGGAATACAATATCTTCATTTGTGGATGTTTGGACTGCAGCCTCCTCAAAGCGATTTGATTTGTTCACACACTACAGGGAACAAATTAAATATGGATGTAGTAAAAGTATGTTATATATATGAAAAATTAACTGTAATTCAATTATAATATATATGTATATATACAAATATGTCATTTAATTTCCTTCATTTAATATGAAATGAAAACAAAAACAATGTTCTTGAATATGTAGGGAATATAGTTTCCAGGAATGATGTATTACCTCTTAAATTTATATATTGTATATATTATTATAAATTATTATTTAATGAATATATATTTTATTTATATCATTTTTTAAATATATTAAATAATCAAATCATTATCTGAGTAAGAGTATAAATAATAACAAGTCAAAACATATGTGAAAAATAAAGCAGATATTAGCCAAAACATAACCTTAACATGGAATTATAAATGAAGGGTTAATATAAAGTCATAATAAAATAAAATATGTTATAATATATGAAAATAAGTTTCATTGGTATATTTATAATAAGCATATATTTATTTTACATGAGGTTTAAACATGAACAAATAATGTCATTACCTAAGGTAAAGAGTTTCTCGTCTCGCTTTTATTTCTATGAGATGAATGTCATCGTCAGAACTTATTATTAATGTGTTGTGTATATACATAACTATGATGATTTATATCATTAATTTAAATTATTTCATGATATTAAATGTTTCAATCTGTTGTGTTATTTCATGGATCTCATGATTCAAATGATACTCAAGTAGTAATGGTTTTTGTGTCCCGCTTTTATTCCTGTGAGAGTAATGACATATTCACTACACATTTAATTTTTGTGGTGAATATAATTCCCATGAATATATACTGTGATTATTATCATTAAATTTATGTAAATTTATTATCACAATTTAATGGGGTTTTATGCTTCAAATGTTACAGAATCAGTAATGTAATTTTGTCTCAATTTTCCTTCAGTGAGACCCATAGTATGTTATCAACCTATATCAATTTAAAAGGTTTCTATAATACCCTCTGACATGTTGAATCATGAATCTATATATTTTAATTATATTATAATATTTATTTAATTACATTTTATTATAAGTATTTTGATTCCTTGTTACCCATGTGGCTAGAGTGCACTGCTACAATATCATAATGATTGACATTGTTTATGATTATTCTTATATTGATGAAATATTATGATATATATCCCATGAAAATTCATTAATTTTAAACTCCTATAGTTATATATGAAATTTAAATGTAATGGTACAATTTTTACACTGTTAGGTATCAAATAAAATTATGAAAATATTTTTAATAAACCATGACTTTATTTTTCTCTTCATCCAAGAAATATATTTTAGTCAAAAAACATGTTTAATACAAATGTTTATACAAATGTTTTTAAATGATATTTGAAGACAATTTTAAAGGAAAATTATTTTAAAAATGTTTTATTTTTCAAAATTTTACAAAAAATTTTCAATATTCCTTTATAATTTTTCATGGGAAATGGCGTTCTAAATATTTTCAATAATTTTTTATATTATTTCGATGAAAAAGGTATTCAAAATTTTATCTAGGTTCCTTTTTGTTTTTTCATGTAAAATGATTTTAAATTTTTCTCCAATATTAATTTATATATTTTCAAAGAAAAATATTTTAAAATATTTTCAAAAATCATTAATATGTTATCAAGGGAAACATTTTTCAAAATGTTTTTAATCTTCTTGTATTCGTATTCAAGGTTTTTGGTCAATAAAGATGATTTTCAAAAGGATTTATATTTTAAAAATAATTTTTCAAATAATATAGGATATTTTTTAGAAGAATTATTTCTAAAGAGTATATTTTAAATTTAGTATACATATAATATGAAATTATTTAGTATTAGTAATGAATTAATGGGGATACTATCCAAGGGTACCATTAATATTCTTTATCAGAATGCTTTTTGTTTATATGGAATTATTTTTATGAACCCTGTTTCTCTTCCATGAGTTATATGATTTATAGAAGCTATTTATCTTCCATTGGATAAATGTTTATGGAGGTCATTTCTCTACTAGCGGTTATATTGTTTATGGAACCCATTTATCTTTAACAAGTTATGTGTGTATGAAACTTGTTTATCTTTGACATGTTATATGCTTATGAATCCATCCTATTCACTTGGGTTATTATTTTATGAAATAATAATTAAATATTTTTCTTTTCAATATGTTATGATATAATGACGTGTTTATGATAACCATTTATTTTCATGGTTTTTGATATGATATATATGAAACCCATCTGTTTTGTGGGTTAAAATATAACGAATGTTTTATTATCCTATGGAAGACATATGTGTGATTTAATAATGTTATGTATGGCACATATATCTCCCTACAATTAATTGGATAATTCTTTATATCTCATGAGACAGACATTGCTATAATAGGGAGTTAACTAGGTTTTTTTTACATTTTCCTTTAATATGGTCTCAAGAGTGATACATGATTACTAAGATGCTGTTGGGAATGATCGTTGACTACTAATATTGTATTGGGAGTTAACCTTGAATACTAATATTATTGGAGGTGTTAAAACAATACAATATAAGGAAATTAATGTGATTGGGGATGGTGTTTATTCCCGCCCAGTAGGTGTATCCCCTATGAAGTGAACTGATAGGTTTTATAATTGATCCATGACTTATAAGAAATAATCTTAAATTCTTATGTGTGATCCACAGTTACATGTCTTATTGCTATATTATTATTTTATTATTTATTATTTTTATTCACATATGATTCAAGTATTATGATCTACAAATCATTGTTACATGATTTGTGTTTATGTTCTTTGATATGTAGGATATGATTTCCCAATGTCATTCCAATGTTCTCATACCCATATGATTATGTTATGCTTATGTATCTTCTTTATTTTCCATTATTGAGCATCTAATATCACCATTTGTAATGTTTTATATAATGACCCATACATTACATACATTTTTATTACTTCAAAATTGAAGCACACTTATTACAACATATAACAAAACCAAGAAAGGACCGTATTGGTATAGTGTCTCTAGAAACTGGGAATCATAAACAACTCGTTCATAAAGTGTCTATAATGTCTCCCATTTATTTCATCATATCTATAGTCCCTTTTGGAATATTCTAGTTAAAAACATCCTTCCTGACCTGGGGAAATAAAACATAAAAAAGGGTGAGCTCAAATGCTCAGTAAGGGTAAAAAAAGAAATATCAATCACATCATATACATAAGCACATAACTTTGGGTAGTCTTAACCTGCAAAAGAGATCATAATTTCATAACATGGGATAAATCATATTATTGAAATGTAATCCCAATAATCATAACTTAAAACATGAAACATTGTGGCATACACACATAATCATAGGGAATCATTTCTTGTAAGTCAAGACTCAATGCCAAGACTATCTTAGTGGACAAAGTCCATTTCTGAACTGAGTTCACTCCTCGTTTCAGTCATGTTACACTGAACTGGTTTAACCTTCCGTTCTAGCCATGTCTATCTAATGAGATATAAAAACATTACCCAATGAATTGGAGGGATATATAAGTCCCACCCATATCATAATGATTCCATTCTTATGTGTGCCACAAAATCATAAACCACACATCGTAGCATAACCCATGTCATAAAAATGGGAATCTTAAACATCTTGACATCATAAAACGATTCATATAAGATAAAGGAATTAATAAAAATATAATTCCATCAAAACATAATCAAATCAATGTAATAATAGTGATATAAACAGAACCCTTTATTATCTTAGATGGAAAATAATTTTGATAAAACACTTGAACTCCATTCGTGAGGAAAATATCCTTTCTACTTCAAAAACACTTTTCCTTTATTAACATGTCGTACAATTCTAAACTAAAAGAAGTTGATTAAAAATAAACTTGAAAAGTTATAAAGTAAGCTTCATGGAAATAATGTTTTAAAAATCCATTCATGCCGTATAAGTTAAAAAAACATTCTTCGTACTTTTTTTGGAAAAGTCAAAAAGTACCATGTACGAAAATCGACAAAATATTCCTTTCATATCCTTTACTAAAAACTAACCGAATGGTAAAATTGGATTTAAACAATTTTAGGTGGATGGAATTAATATTACATCTTGAGGAAACATGGATGTGGATGATAAAATACACCCCAATAAATTTCAATGTATAAACAATCTCGGACAAAAATGAGATTGTGATATTTCCCTTACCTTAGGTCCGTTTTTCTTCGTAAGTGTTAGAACCTCCTGTATAATGATTTAAATAAAGTTATTGACTTATTATAGAATCATAATTATTTTTATGATATCATATATTTTCATATTATTAGCTTCTTAGTAGTAATATTTCATTGCTAGTTGTTATTCGGGTGTTTATTACTTTTTGTTCTTATGCGTGTTTTGTCGAATAAATTCTTATTCTTATATTTAGGTTACAGATAACTCATTTCCAGAATGTTATTAGTGTAATATATATCATAATAATTCATTCAATTAATTTATATATTCATTGTGAAATGAATATCATGTAAAATGAGTCGCATCACATCGTGGAGACGGTATTCCGTACATACACACAAGTGATGATATCGTTCCTATGATCGTGGAATTGTATTGGAGTGTATGTATACTATTTCAGAATCATTATTGCTTTATAATAGTGATATATATTCATTATTTTCACCATTATACCCATCCATGTAAGGTGGTGGTGGAAAATAGATTACACCACGGCGTGGAGACGGTATTCCGTATGTACGCACGCGCGGTGATTTCTTTTTCCGTGGGATGGATAGATGGTGAAATAGGTTTGTTCCATACTTATAATAACATATCAGTATATGAGTGATACTGATTTTATTAACTCATAATGAAACAACTAAATAAGAAGAAGTGGAAGAAGAAATAAAGATGAAAGAATCGGTGACGGACATTGCCTCTTCTTTGAAGTGCTTCTTTGAGACCTTCTTTTAGGGCACTAAAATTGGTCATTGAAGAAGACCAAGACCTCTATGATGTCTCTAGGGAAGTGTAGAAGAGGAATTGTTAGGGTTTTTCCGAGCATGAAGGCTCAAAGTGGTGTGAGGAAGAGGGGGAGGAGGTGCCCTTTTATAAGGGAGGAGAGGGGATTCTTTGGGAAAACTAAAAATATTATTTTATTATAAAGTCATGTTCGGTTATAAATAGATCCAAATTGATATATTTTGAAGCTAACGTGGGTATGGGTAAAAATTCTCTCATACAATAGAATTTAGACAAGTTTAGGTTTCTATTGTAACCTTATCATTTATATTTAACATTAAGTTAAATAATTTTACTTTTACCGTGTCGTCTTGTGTTCTTATACTATAAGGTTAAGAAACATATTATAAGAAGCCAAACGAACCCCAAGTTGTTTTTTATTAATATATATAACCTTATCTAATTCATTTGGCCGAACATTAGATTTTTAGGAATAAAATAACAATTACTAATATAATATTTTTTTTAAAAACTATTTTATGTCAATTTTGACACTATTTAGTAATTGATTTTTGTGAAACTTATAACAGAATTATTAGATCTAAAAAAGTTAATTAAAACAATAATAACATGTAATATTAACATATAAAATTAGTTTAATTCATAAAAAGTCTCAAATTACATTTATTTTGGTGTTTATAAAATCAATTATGTCAATATTTCATTAATAATATAATTACTTCATCATCTTTATGTCATAAATAAATTAAATTATTTAATGTCTAAAAATTACAAATAAAATACCATAATGTAGGAAATATTTTTATATTTCTAATGAATATTTATAGTCTAATTTATCTTAGGTATTACCTTATATTAAAAATTATTTACTTATTAAACTTTGATTTAAACTATTTTAACCCTTCTTTAAATAAATTAATAATAAATGTCATAATCTAATCCAAGTGTTCCTAAATGGTCATATTTTATTTCTAAGGTTGTTTTTGGTCGAATTAAACTTGTCCAATAGAATTAGGACATGTTTTAGGGTTATAATAATATCATTTTTAGCCTTAATTACTCTATTTACTTTTAACCGTGGTAAAAAAAAGTAAAAAGTAACTATTCACCAAAAAATTATTTTCATCTCATTGATCCACATTTTACTTACTGACATCAACCGTGTCTCTCGGATTTTCGAAATTCCACTCACAGAAGCGGTAAAATTATGTTTTATGAAAAATTCAGTTTTTTAACTACCACTTAGTGGTTTCACAATTCATCAAAAATTGAAAGTTTTCAGAAAAATACCAAAATGTCACCCTAGGATAATTTTGATATTCCGAATCCAAAAATGAAGTCCATTTTGAAAAATAAAATTTATAAAATTTCAAAAAGTGCTTATTACTATTCATAATAGCTAGTTTTGATAATATTTTAATAGCATATCATTGTTTAGTGAAACTCGGTATTGCGTACGACGCAAGCTATCGAGGAAGGTCGCGATTTCGTGTAAGGAAATCCAATCAAGTGTTGTGTGTAGAAAAAGATTCCTTTGATGATTTATATAACATAAAAGTCTCGGGTGTTACATTCTACCCCCCTTAAAATGAACTTCGCCCTCAAAATTCGTCACTTTGTAACAAACAGATGAGGATACCTCTCCCTCATCATATCGTCAAGCTCCCATGTAGCTTCTTCTAATTGGAGGATCCTCCATAAAACTTTCACCAATCGAGTGGTCTTGTTTCGAAGGACTTTTTCGCTACAATCCAGAATCTCTATCGTCTGTTCTTCATAAGAAAGATCTTGCTCCAGCGGTACAACTTCTGAGCTGAGTACATGTGAAGGATCAGGTATGTACTTTCTCAGGAGAGATACATGGAACACATCGTGAACTTGAGAGAGATTTGGTGGAAGCGCCAATCGGTAAACTACCTTCCCAACACGATCCAGCATTTCGAAAGGACTGATATATCTAGGGCTCAACTTCCCCTTCTTTCCAAATCTCAATACCCTCTTCCAGGGAGATATTCGTAAGAACACTTTATCACCCACTTCAAACAGTAGGTCTTTTCTTCGGTTGTCGGCATAACTTTTCTGTCAACACTGAGCTGCTCTTATGTGTTGTTGAATAGATCTGACCTTTTCTGCCATTTCATCAACGAGATCAGGTCCTAATAGCTTTCTTTCCCCATCTTCATCCCAGCAAGTTGGAGTCCTGCATTTCTTTCCATAGAGAGATTCATAAGGATCCATCTGAATACTGGAGTGAAAGCTATTATTATAAGAAAAGTCCACCAAAGGTAGGTGTTTATCCCAACCACCCTTGAAATCCATAGAGCAAGCTCTCAACATATCTTCTAGAGATTGAATTGTTCTCTCAGACTGACCATCTGTCTAAGGATGATAAGCAGTGCTGAAACTCAACTCTGTATCCAGAGTATGCTGAAGACTTCGCAAGAACGTTGAGATAAACCTCGGATCCCGGTCATATATAATAGAAAGTGGTACTCCATGCAATATTACCACTTCCTTTACATATATCACGGAAAGCTGATCCGGAGAGAAATCCTCTCTAGTAGCAATGAAGTGTGCAGACATTGTAAGATGATTAACTATGACCCAGATAGCATTATTGCCTTTGGATGTTTTAGGAAGTCCTGTGACAAAGTCCATAGTGATGTTTTCCCATTTCCCTTCGGGTATGGGTAATGGTTGTAACATCCCCTTAGACTTCTGTCTCTCAGCTTTAACTTGTTGACAAACCAAGCATCGAGAGACATATTCAGCAACATCTCTTTTCAGGACATCCCACCAGAAGTACTCTTTCAGGTCCCTATACATCTTTGTGCTTCCAGGATGAATAGATAATGGAGAACTATGAGCCTCATCCAGCAACTCCTTCTTTAATTCGGGGATGGGGGAAACACAAACTTGATTCCTGAACATTACTATCCCATTACAATCAAGGTTGAATTCATGAATATTTCTCACCTTCGTTGGTAACTTTACATCTTCTTTCTGTGCCTCTTCAATCTTCACATGTATAGATGGTTGAACATTCATTTGAGAAAGATACGATTTTCCTCCTTCCATTATAATTACAAGATCCATCCTTTGTAAATACATAAATATTGGATCATTTGTGATCCTCATCATGGATAAACTGGCATGGTCTTGTTGACTTAATGCATCTGCCACCTTGTTTTCTCTCCAAGGGTGGTAATGGATTGAGCAGTCATAATCCTTAATCAGCTCCAACCGTCTTCTTTGACGCATATTCAGCTCCTTTTGTGTGAAAATATACTTCAAACTTTTGTGATCAGTATAAATGTCACACCTATCTCCATAAAGATAATGCCTCCAAATCTTTAATGCAAAGTTTACTGCAGCTAACTCCAAATCATGTGTTGGGTAATTTTTCTCATTGATTTTCAACTGTCGTGAGGCATAAGCCATCACCATATCATTTTGAATAATAACACACCCCAATCCCTTCTTGGATGCATCACTATAGATCACAAACCTTTCTCCACTACAAGGCAGTGTGAGCACAGGTGCACTGGATAACTGTCTTTTCAACTCCTTGAATTTCTCTTCACATTCTTCCATCCAAACAAACTTAACTCCTTTCCGAGTCAACTTGGTGGGTGGATTAGATAATCATGAAAAATCATTCACAAAACGTCGATAATATCCAGCCAAACCAAGAAAACTTCGAATCTCAGTTACTGTTGCTGGTCTCGACCATCTTTCGATAACCTCTGTTTTTGCTGGATCCACAGATATCCCCTCTTATGAGATTATGTGACCCAAAAATGAAACTTTTTGAAGCCAAAATTCACACTTGGAAAATTTGGCATAAAACTTCTCCTTTCTCAGGGTCTTCAATATAATTCTCAAGTGATCTTCATGTTCTTCCTTGCACTTTGAATAGACAAGAATATTGTCTATAAAGACTACCACAAACTGATCAAGATAGTCTCTAAAGACTCTATTCATTAGATCCATGAATATAGCAGGGAATTAGTAAGACCAAATGGCATCACTATAAATTCATAGTGTCCATACCTTGTACGTAATGTCGTATTTGGTATATCCTCCCTTTTGACCCTTAATTGGTGATACCCTGAATGAAGATCAATCTTGGGAAAGTATTGAGCTCTGCGTAGTTGGTCAAATAGGTCATCAATTTGCAGGAGAGGATATTTGTTCTTGATAGTGATCTTGTTAAGTTCTCGATAATCAATGCAGAGTCTCATTGATCCATCTTTCTTTTTAACAAACAGAATAGGTGCTCCCCAATGTGACGCACTAGGGTATATGAACCCCTTATCAAGATTCTCTTGGAGTTTCTTCTTCAATTCCTGCAACTCAATTGGGGCCATTCTATAAGGTGTCTTTGAAATAGGCAAAGCACCCAGTACGAGTTCTTTTGAAAACCCAACTTCACGATTTGGTGGAAGACCCGGTAATTCCTTTGAAAAGACATCTTCAAACCCCCGTACAATGGGAATATTCTTAATCATGAGTTTCTCACCAACCTATTGAGATAAATAACCTTCATTTAGTGGAATCAAGACCCATAAGATGGAAGGAATTTCCACTGGAAGGTTATGTTCATCCTTGCATCGATAGATGATAATAGATTGATCTGGAATATGAAATGTGACTTCCCTTCTTTGGAAATGGATATGAGCTCCATGTAGAGAAATCCAATCCATGCCAAGAATCACATCAAATTCCACTATAGGAAGGATCACTAGATTTGCAGGAAGAACTTTCCCACAAACTTCAATCGGAGAAGAATTATAAACTTTTGATGCGACTGTTGTGCCATTAGGTGTTGTCACAGCTAACTCAACATCTAATTATTGAGGTAATACGGTGATACCATTAGAAAATTCTTCATAAATAAAATAGTGGGTGGATCCTGAATCAAATAAAACATTTTCTACTTTAGAGTGGATGGTAAGTGTACCTTTCACCACATCATTATCGTACTCCACATCGCTGATAGAAATTGCATGTGACTTTCCTTTCTCTTTAGCCTTAAGAGTTTGTTGACGTCAACCATCATCATCAACCCTTAGATTTGGGCATTCATTGGCATAATTCCCCATCTCCTTGCACATGAAACATTGAAGTGTAGTAGGTTCATTCTGTGTATCCCTTCCTTTGTTTGCATCATTAGACATCTTCTTCCCATCATTGCGGCATTTAAAAGCCCTATGACCTTCCTTTCCACATTTGAAACATTTACTTGTCACTTTAAGACAACTCCCTCCATGTTTATTTCCACACTTTGAAAATAAGGTAAATCTCATCTTCTTTTCAGTGTTCTCTTTAGATTTTCCTTTGAATTCCATTTTCCTCTTCTTATCAAACCCATATGACTGATGGGTTACTCCAATCTTCATCTCAACTTTGAGAGCACATCTAATGATTCCCTCGAAGCTATTAAAGTCCTTTATGGCTAAGGCGCTTCAAAGACTTGGTTTTAAGCCACTAAAGAATCGATCGATCTTACTCTAAGGTTGGATAATAATATCAGAAGCGTACCATGCAAGCCTTGTAAAATTTGATTAATAGGTACCAACAGATTCATCATCCATTTTCTTAAGTTCAAGAAACTATTTCTTCATCTTTGTTCGGAGAATACAAGGGAAATACTTATTGAAAAATAATTTCTTGAACTTGTCCCATTCCATGGACTCAATTTCATCCCATTGCCTTGTATTATTAATAAGATTCCACCATTGATCAGCATCACCTTCCAAACGATATACTACTAAGACGAATTTATCATGCTCAGAACATTGAGGAACTGAAAATATCTTTTCCGTAGTACTAAAAAATTGTTCACCAACTAATGGATCAGTAGACCAGCTGAATGAAGGTAGACGCTATCTCATGAAGGATTCAACAGAATGTTTCTCCTTCCTTTTCTTGTTTGGAAGTCCTGCATGATTCATATCTTGAGTAAGTTGTGTGAGCATGGTGACAAGATTTTTCATTCCAGATCCCATAACGTTTGCTTGCTCAAGGGGACAATCATTGCATTGTCCGTTGCATTCTGCATTAACACGGTTCCTTTGGGTTCCATCCATTTACTAAAACCAAGAAGAATAGTGTGAGCAACACTAATTCTAATAGGAAAACCTCATAATCATGAATAAAATTTCACACTTAAGGTCTTATCCTAGGTTATTCATGGTCATTTCTAAAACACTAAGATTGTGTTCTATGCTTATAATTATCCATAGGGTTCTTACTAAGTCTTTCACATCCTAGTTTCCAAAGGCTGATTATACCTTTCCTCTGATACCCACTATAACGACTCATACTTTACATACATTGTTATTACTTCAGAATTAAAGCACACTTATTACAACATATAAACAAACCAAGAAAGGACCATATAGGAATAATGTCTTTAGAAACTGGGAAACATAAACAACTGGTTCATAAAGTGTCTATACTGTCTCCCATATATTTCATCATATCTATAGTCCCTTTTGGCATATTTTACTTAACAACCTTCTTCCTGACCAGGGGAAGTAAAACATACAAAAGGGTGAGCTCAAATGCTCATTAAGGGTAAACAAAAGAAATATCAATCACATCATATATTTAAGCACATAACTTTTGGAAGTCTAAACCTGAAAAAGAGATCAAAATTTCATAACATGGGATAAATCATATTAGTGAAATGTAATCCAAATAATCATAACTTAAAACATTAAACTTTGTGGCATACACACATAATCATAGGGAATCATTTCTTGTTAGTCAAGACTCAATGCCAAAACTATCTTAGTGGACAAAGTCCATTTCTGAACCGAGTTCACTCATTGTTTCAGTCCTGTTTCATTGAACCGGTTTAACCTGCTGTTCCATCCATGTTTATCTCATGAGATATAAAATCTTTACCCAATGAATTTGAGGGAGATATAGGTCCCACCCATCTAATAATGATACCATTCTTATGTGTTCCACAAAATCATAAACCATACATCGTAGCATAACCCATGTAATAAAAATGGGAATCTTATACATCGTGACATCATAAAACAATTCATATAAGATAGAGGAATTCATAAAAATATAATTCCATCACAACATAATCAAATCAATGTAATAATAGGGATAGAAACATAACCCTTTATTGTCTTAGATGGAAAATAATTTTGATAAAACACTTGAACTCCATTCTTGAGGAAAATACCCTTTCTACTTCAAAAAAACTTTTCCTTTCTTAACATGTCGTACAATTCTAAACTAAAAGAAGTTTATTAAAAATAAACATGAAAAAATATATAGGAATATTCTAGGAAATAATTTTTTAAAAATCCATTCATGTTGTATAAGTTAAAAAAACATTCTTCGTACTTATGTCGGAAAAGTCAAAAAGTACCTCGTATGAAAAATGACAAAAGATTCCATTCATATCCTTTTTAAAAAACTCACCAAAGGGTAAAATTGGATTTAAAAAATTTTATCTGGATGGATGTAATATTACATATTGAGGAAACATGGATGTGGATGATAAAATACACCCAATAAATTTCAAAGTATAAACAATCTTGGATAAAAATGAGATTGGGATATTTCCCTTACCTTAGGTCCGTTTTGCTTCGTAAGTGTCTGAAACTCCTGTATAATGATTTCAATAATGTTATTGACTTATTCCAGAATCATACTTATTTTTATGATATCATATATGGTCATATTATTATCTTCTTAGTAGTAATATTTCATTGATACTTGTTATTCGGGTGTTTATGACTTTTTGTTCTTATGCGTGTTTTGTCGAATAAATTCTTTTTCTTCCCTTTAGGTTATTGATACCTCATTTCCAGAATGTTATTATTGTAATATATATCATATTCATTCATTCAATTCATTTATATAATCATTATTAAATGATGATCATGTAGAACAAGTCGCATCACATCGTGGAGACGGTATTCCGTACGTACGCACGAGTGATGATATCGTTCCTATGATCGTGGAATTGTATTGGAGTGTATGTATACTATTTTAGAATCCGTATGACATTATAATAGTCATATACAGTCATTATTTACACCATTATACCCATCCAAGTAAGGTGGTGGTGGAAAATAGATTACACCACGACGTGGAGATGGTATTCCGTACGTACGCACGCGCGATGATTTCTTTTTCCGTAGGATTGATAGATGGTGAAATAGGGTTGTTTCATACCTATAATAACATATCATTATATTAGTTATACTGATGTTTTTACTTAATAATGAAACAACTAAATAAGATTAAGTGGAAGAAGAAATAAAGATGAAAGAATCGGTAACGGACATTACCTCTTCTTTGAAGTGCTTCATTGAGACCTTCTTTTAGGGCACTAAAATTGGTCTTCAAAGATGACCAGGACCTCTAGGATGTCTCTAGGGAAGTGTAGGGGAGTAATTGGTAGGGGTTGGCCGAGATTGAAGGCTCAAAGTGGTGTGAGGAAGAGGGGAGGTGGTTCCCTTTTATAAGGGAGTAGAGGGGCTCCTTTGGGAAAACTAAAAATATTATTTTATTATAAAGTCATGTTCAGTTTTAAGTAGCTCCAAATTTATATATTTCGATACTAAGGTGGGGATGGGTCGAAATCCTCTCATCCAATAGAATTTAGACAAGTTTAAGTTCCTATTTTAACCTTATCATTTAGATTTAACATTAAGTTAAATAATTTTACTTTTACCGTGTCTTCTTTTGTTCTTATAATATAAGGTCAATAAACATACTATAAGAAGCCAAACGAACCCCAATTTGTTTATTATTAATCTATATATCCTTATGTAAGTCATTTGGACTAACCTTATATTGTTAGGAATAAAATAACAATTACTAATATAATATTTGTTTTTAAAAACTATTTTATGTCAATTTTGACAGTATTTAGTAATTGATTTTTGTGAAAATAAAAACAGAATGATTAGTTCAAATAAAGTTAATTAAATAAATACTAACATGTCACATTAACCTATAAAATTAATGTAATTCATAAAAAGTCTCAAATTACATTTATTTTGGTGTTTATAACATCAATTATGTCAATCTTTAATTAATAAGATAATTATTGCATCATCTTTGTGTCATAAATAAATTACATTATTTAATGTCTAAAAATTACAAATAAAATACCATTATGTAGGAAATATTTTTATATTTCTAATGAATATTTATAGTCGAATTTATCTTATGTATAACCTTATATTAAAAATTATTTACTTATTAAACATTGATTTTAACTATTTTAACCCTTCTTTAAATAAATTAATAATAAATGTCCTAATCAAATCCAAGTGGGCCTAAATGGTCATATTTTATTCCTAAGGTTGTTTTTGGTCGAATTAAATTTGTCCAATAGAATTAGTACATGTTTTAGGGTAATAATAATATCATTTTTACCCTTAATTACCCTATTTACTTTTAACCATGGTTAAAAAAAGTTAAAAGTTACTATTCACCAAAAAATTATTTTCATCTCATTAAACCACATTTTACTTAATAACATCAACCGTGTTTCTCGGATTTTCGAAATTCCACTCACAGAAGCGGTAAAATTATTGTTTATGAAAAATTCAGTTTTTTAACTACCACTTAGTGGTTTCACTATTCATCACAAAATGAAAGTTTTCAGAAAAATACCAAAATTTCACCTTAGGATAATTTCCATATTCTAAATCCAAAAATGAAGTCCATACTGAAAAATAAAATTTATAAAATTTCAAAAAGTGGTTATTACTATTCATGACAGCTAGTTTTAAAAATATTTTATTAGCATATCATTGTTTAGTGAAACTCGGTATTGCGTATGACGCAAGCTATCGAGGAAGGTCATGATTTCGTGTAAAGAAAGACAATCAAGTGTTGTGTGTAGAAAATATTCCTTTGATGATTTATATCACATAAAAGTCTCGGGTGTTACATTTTCTTTCCCATGGTTACAAATTAAGGTATAATGTAAGATTACTATACGGGAAGATCATTATGAGGAAAAATGAAGATCATTCACTATGTTAAAATATTGTGTTCTGTGATTCAAATGACACTAAATAGTTAGAGTCCTCAGGCATGTAATATTTAAATGTTCAAATATTTATCTAAAATGATGTAGTATCCATGTATCTGAAGTATGTGGTTCTATAGTTTTTACCTAATTAATGGTTTAGTCAATCTTCAGAAACTATATTGAGAAAATATTAGAGATATCCCTAGGGATATTCATAAGGATATATATATAGATAAGCCTAAGGTGACATATCATTAAAACTAATTTTTATTATTTAGTTATCCTATAAGTAATTTTCCATGATTATGTGTTTTCTACTATGATAAGTGTTTCTTGGACTGTAATTTTTTATCTTATTCAAAAATAATAACTAGGAGGAAATGAGATAACATTGAATGTTTCAGATGTTGAAATTATGGGAATTATATAAATATATGTTATATGTTGAAATCTTAAAAAGATAACATGGATGGTTGTATGATAATGTGTTATTCTTTTGAGGATAAAGAGATCTAAAATTACATGTGAATGGAAAGGGATGTTATAATAATATTTTCAATGTAAAATATTTGAAGCCTGATTAGATTGATGTTTACGAACCTTATGAAATTATAAATATTTTGTATTCTAGTAAATGAGTGTTTAGGAATAAGATGATGAAGCATGAGTAATAGTTAAATAACATATTTTGAGGATTTAAGTGTATATGTTTTGGAATTCAAGTATTAAGTTATTAGAATCATTAAATATATACCTATTTATTCTTTATAATTATCATTAATGATTTAAAAGGATATGTTTTATGGTACTAAATACATAAAACAAATTTATTAGAAATGTGTTATTTTGATTAAGGGATGGTCACCCTTAATGTTTTTCTATGGATGAGGTAATGATATTAGTATGGATAAAGAGATAATGATATGGATAATGTGAATTGGATAGTATTTATGACCTCATAACTGATAAAAGATATTTTGACAAAGTATATTTTAATATCATGGAAGAATATTGCAACATTTGAGGAATATATCAAATGATATTTAGAATAAGAAAAGATTTAGGTTATAAAAAAGTATATATGGAAATTCAGGTCAAAACCATTTTATAAGAGACTAAATGATAAATTTATTTCCATGTTTGGAATGTGACAACACAGAAATACCTTATGTTATATGGGGGTCAATGTTAATATGATTTAGTGAACATATTTCTAATGTTTTATATTTTCATCATTCACAACAGTTACATGATTGGATATTTATAGGCTGTTATAAGTTAATATTTGGATGAGGTTTTAGATATTAATGTACTGTATTGCTATATAAGGATTTTTGTGTATTGGAAAACTCATTCTAAACATTTTTAAATTATGATAAATAAATATATATTAAATTTATTATCATGCTATTTTTGGATGTTATTATTTATCAGATTGTCATGAAAGAAAAATTCACCATCATTTCGTGAAGTGATAGATGAATTTGAAATTGATCAAGGCACAACGAAAGGGTGAGGTTGTGAATATGAAATTTAATGGAATTGAGTAAGAATATATTATTTTTAGATACACTTAATTTAGAAAGTGGGTCATCAAATTAAATGACGTCTCATTATCATTATTTTTATAACATCAATGACTATTATCAAGCCTCTCCGTGTTATGTATTTTTTATCATTAACATTCCCCAAATCATTTTATCAATCACTCTCCATTAGAACCGGATATTTATTTTTATTTAACTTGCCATTTGTTCACTTTCCACCTTTGTTCTATTATGTGAAAATTTAAATATGATATAATTTGGGAAACCTTTATGTTTCCTACTTTCCCTATTAATGGATGATTTAGTATTACTTTTTAGGATGATGATTTATATGAAATGAAATTTCCAGTACTAGAAACATAATAACCCAATAGAATTTGAAATGATAAATTCATTTTAATTGGTGAATAATAAAACTCCAGAATATTTTGCGAAATAAATTTTTCTATTTAATTTTGTCCTGTTGATATTTTTCATTTTACGCAACACTAAATATAGATTCTGTTATATAAAAGATCAAAGTTATTATTGATTTGTTTGAATCACCAACTAATTCTTACATTACAAAAGAACACTTATATTGACTTTATATACATATAAAACTATGTTTATCTTTTGTTACACATAGTGATGATTTATGTATATAGATTGTGTTACACACAAGGCCAATATTTAACAAAATATAATGAAATATTAATAATATTATTTAAAATATTATTATTTTTGTCAAATATTTGTTGGAATGATGGTTATGAATAATATTAATTAAATTATGAATATATGGATTAAAAATTTATATAATAAGAATTATTTTTTACCAATTAATTACAGAGTAAAATTAAACCCTTTTGAAAATATAAGAAATCATTTTCTAGAAAACTATATATATGAAATCAGGCATGTTTTAACCTAATAAATTAATAAAAAATTTAGTAAGTGATTTTAATGATATATATATATATATATTCAATCAAGTATTTAATAGTCATCTTATTTTTTTTCTAGATAATATAAAATAATAAAAACAATTTCATGTATAAAGATAAATTTTTTTCTAATAGTAAATTTGATGATTTTAATGAAACACCTATTATAAATATAATTTTTATAGTTTTATAAATTATATTTTGTATAATAAAATTAATTTATGAAATCGTAACATAAAATTTATCTTATATTTAGTTTTTGGTTTCTTTATGAGTGGTTTTATTTGTAGAAGAATAATGACAAATACTGAATTTTAATTGAAAACTGATTTTTCATCTAATTTAATTATATATATAAATTATATTTTATATTTTTTATAATGATTAATTATATCAAATATAAATCCATTAATCTAATTTAGTTCATCTGAACAAATTTCTCATTTAAATGTTAAAAAATACATTTGTATATTTCAAACATTTATATTTTAAAACCTCTTGTCTAGTCTCATCTGCGAGATTTATTTTAAATTATTTACTAATAATTATATTATTATATTTTGGAAAAATATATTATATATTTTAAATTAAAATAATTTATAATTTTTAGTAATTTAAAATTATTATTTTAAATAAATATTAGGGATACTAAAGAAAAATAATTACAGTAATTAAGGAAAAATGAGTTTTCATAGTGGTTATAGATTATTCATAAATGACTAAAGGGACAAGAAAGTTACCTCAAATAAATTTTATTGACAAGTATCAAAAATATAATCTATTTACTCATATATAGACCATTATTGTAGGCACATGTTTTAAGTGATATTTCTCAATAATGGATTCCTTTTTATTTTTATATGAACGCCACTCAACCACTAAAAAAAAGAACTCTCCCCCTCACTTCTTCACATATATCAAGATTTTTGGTTGGTCCAAACCATAAAAAAATACACTCCCAACATCCCTCCTTTAAACCTTTATTCTTAACATAGGAAAAAATACCAACCAAGGAATTTCGTTGATGGAAAACAAAAAGAGTTGCCCAATGAAGTGGTAACATCCATCCACACAGATTTTTGTATTATTTATTTCACCACCACCTTAATTATTATTTTTCATTATTATATAATAACATAATTTTCATAAATATAATGGGTTTTTATGTTTATGGTTTTACCTACAATAACACACACATCCATAAAATGAGATACACAATCATCATTCGTGTACACGATGAACTACCGCCCCGTGAACCAATGACATTCTTTCATACATTACCACCATCAAAGGTTGGGAATAATGATAAAATTAATATATTTAAATGAAAAATATGATATTTATGATTTCATTATTCTTATTTATTTTCTATAAAATACATAACATCCAGATTTCCATTTTATAGGAATATGATAACATCGTTTGTTGTTGTGTGGACTACCGCCTCCTCAAAGCAATGTGAGTCATTCAAAATTTACATAGAATGTATTAAGGATGGTTATAGTAATTTTATATGATATGTATAAAATAATAATTCTACATGGATTATACTATATATATATAATTTACGTAATTTCTTTCAATACTACACGAAGAAAAAAACAATGTTCATGCATATGTACAGCTTACCCTCTCCATGAATAGTGTATTCCATTCCAAATTTCTATTTATTAAATGTTATAATAAATAATTATACAATTAATATATAGGTATATATATTAAATTTGTTTAATAATTTAAATTATGTAAATAATTCATTCATGATATATGTAAGAGCATTAAAAAGAACATGTTAAAATATATATGAAAAAAAATATGTTATTACCCGAAACATGATATTAAGATAGTATTGATACTAAATGGGTTATATAATATAGTGATAAAATCAAATTTGGAATGATATATAATAATATGTTACTTCGGTAGATTTATAATAAACTTTTATTTATTATAAATGATAATTCAATGTATATAATTTGTTTCTAGACTTGAGGTAAGGGTTTTCTCATCTCACTATTATTTCAATTAGATGCATGCTATATTCACCAGTTATTCTTATTGTTTGGAGTGTATACTGAAATATGCATGGTTATATCATGAATTTAATTTATTTATTGACCAAAAATTTCAAATTGATGTTATTCTTTCAGATATCTCATTTTGCTGTTGTTACTAAAGTTATTATAGTTTTATTCTCCCACTTTTATTTCTACAAAACATATATCCTATTCACAACTTGTTTCATTTGGGTGGTGTATATAATTCCCATGAATATATTATATAATAATTATTATGAAATTTATTTTTATTTTAATAACCATTTTATTATATCAATTTCGTGGGGTTTTATTATTCAAATTTTATTAAATAATTAAGTTATTTTTGTCTTAATTTTCCTTCTTCTAGACACATGTTATTTTATGCACCTGTATTATTTTAAGATGTGTACATGCTATCCTTTGAGATGTTTTATCATGAATGTAATTATTTTCAAGATATTTAATTATTATTTTAATATCATTATCATATGGGGATTATGATTAAATTTTACCAACGTAGTATAATATTTTTGATATAATATCATCATTAGAAGGAATATTTATGATTATGCATCCATTGATGAAATTTTATAAATCGTTTTTTAGGAACATTCACTATTTTTATTCTCCTTTTATTATTCATGAAATATTAATGTATTGGTAAAATATTTACACTCTTTGTTACTCAATATAACTAATTAAATATTTTTAAGAAGACATTTATTTATTTCTCTCTTATAGTCAAATTATTTTATTTGAAAACATAGTTTTCTAAAAATGTGTTTCAATTTTTATAAATTATCTTTTAAGATCATTTTCAATGAAAACCTTTTTTTATTTAAAAATAACGTTTTAAAAATTGTTAAGTTTTATCAAGATTATTTTATATTTTTTTAATGAAAATTGTTATAAAAATGTTTTAATGATTCCTTTATATGTTTTCAGAAAACAATGATTTTGAAAATGTTTTAAATTTTTATTTATTAGTATTCTATTATAATTGTGTTCAAAAAATTTTCAAGCTTCATATATGAGGTTTGAGAGATTTTTGTTCAATTTTTTTTATATTGTTCTATTTTTTAATGGAAAAATAATTTCAAAATCATTTTAGTATTTAATTTCATGTTTTCATGGTTATTTTCATTGTTTTTTTAAATATTTTTTAGTTTTATAAATCTTCCAAAGAAGAAAAGAAATTTTCCTCAAGAATTTTTATAAAATGTTGTTTCAAAAAATTTTTCCATCTAATATGACATCAATTTGTGTTACTAATTCTTATGTGAGGATATTATGCAAAGGAAACATTCATATTCATTCACTAAATGGTTTATTTTTTTAGGGAATGTTGTTTATAAAACATTTTCCCCATCAATGCATTTTATGATTTATTGAACTCATTTTTCATTCATGGGATATATATTTATTTAACTTTTTTTTCTTCCATATGTTATAGATTATATGGAAATCACTTATCTTTCACATCTTATATTCTAGTGATACTAGTGTATCTTTAAATGATTATATGATTATGAAACCAACTCATATTTATGGGTTATTCATTGGGGAAATGATTATAAAACATTTTGCTTTTCTGGTGGTTATGAAACAACGACATATCTATGATAACCATTTCATTTCAAGGGTAATTATATGATGTTTATAAATCCCCCTTATTTTATATTTCTTGATATGTGGAATGTTTTTATCTTATTCCACACATATATATTATTTCTTTATAATAAATGAGGGACCCATATCTACCACCAATGCATTGAGTAATGATTTATATCTCATATTATATATGTGGATAGAATAGGGAGTGGAATCAGTTGAGTAAAAGAATTTTTCAAGTAAGGTTGTATTGCGAGTGAATGCTAACTACTATGATG
Source organism: Viscum album (assembly GCA_963277665.1). NCBI lineage: Eukaryota > Viridiplantae > Streptophyta > Magnoliopsida > Santalales > Viscaceae > Viscum > Viscum album. The sequence goes on along the minus strand of OY728153.1, from coordinate 561,660,538 downwards.
GACTTGGAAGTGATCGTTGACTACTAATATGGTCTTTGGAGTGAACCTTAATTACTATGATTGTTTGGGGGGTAAACCCATTCCACAATATGGAAATGGATAGTCTTGGGGAAGGTGGTGTGTCCCACTTAGTTAGTGTAACCCCTATGAAGGGCCCTTAAATCATTGGGAACTGAGCCTTGTATACAAGGAATGTTTTTATATTCTTATGTGTCTACCACAATTCAATGCATTTTCCCTCTTGTATGCTTTCATGGATTATACTTGTTCATTCCCTTATGATTTATGTCTTATGAAAAAAAAATATTAATTACTTAATTCATTTTTATATTTTTAATATGTAGGGTATTATTTTACAATGTTATTCAGATTTTATTATTCCCTTATTCGTATGTTTTTCTTATGTGTCACATTTATTTAACCTTCTTGAGCATCTGATTTCACCCTTTCTTATGTTTCCTTTCAACATGATAGGAAGAATGGTTTAATGTTTGTTTAACATATGGGATGATATTTATGGAAAATAGTGATAATATTCCACAAAGTTATTATATTTTATTCCTTGATTCCAAATACACTAAAGAGTATAGTCCTCCAACATATACGTTTCTAATGTTCTTCATATTAATCTAACATGATGTAATATCCTAGTATATTAATCCTCAGTCAATATAAGTATAACATAAAGTCCAAACACTGATCTTATTATCATGTTGCAATAAATATATTGACATAGGATTTTAACAAGTCATTCAAGTAATATAATATACTATGATTTTAAAAGGAAATGATATGTTTTATAGAATACAAGATACTAAATACTGAGCATAAATGAAAAATGAATCATTGTTATGTAAATGTTAAAGTTATAACCATTCCAATAAATATATGGGAATGAATATAATGAATATAATTATTTATAATTTATTAATAAATTTTTAGTAACTATTCAATAAAATATTTATTAATAAATTTTTATTCTTCAAAAATTAAATTTTCCTAAAAAGGATGATTCCATTATTTTTATGAGTGATGAGTATAATTTATTATTTTAAATTTTTTAAAAATTATATTTAAAAAAAGAATTTTATTTTCAAATTCAACGTATTGAAATAGTATTATAATTATTTTTTTGATGATTTAACAAAAAAATGTGAGTTTTCAGTTAATAGTGACAAATACTTATTTTAATTGAAAAATGTATTTTTTTATGAAACTTATTACAATGGAAAATTATTATTTGGATTAATTTAAAATTTTAATTACATAAACATTATTTTAAATAATACAATTATCATCGATAAAATAAATTGTATCCTTGAGTTTATTATAAAATAAATTCATATTTAAAAGGGAATTTTTCTAAAAAAAATTAGAGTGTTTTCCCTTTTTAATTTCAAAATAAATTTGGTATTCCTTATGACTTGAATTTTAAAAAAATTGATTCCATATTATTAATCAGGTTTGTAAAATTTATTAAATTTTCTCTTTTTTTCAAGAAAATAAGAATAATAATAGTAGTAATTTTTTTTTGGAATTTAAAGGTATATTATTTAGAAAAGGATAAAAATTAAATGATAAGAACAAATATACGTCCCAAACACTTTTCTATATATCATTTCAAGAATATTTACAGATCATATTAGTACAGAGGTATAATTTATGTCATTTTATTTATACTTAAATTTTATTTATACCTTTATATTATTATATTTAAGAAAATGTCAAACATGTCAAACTCTTGGATTTAATAGGTTTAATATTTTCTATATTGATGTTATCCATAAGATATTTCACCTGGATTCTCTTGAAGTACATGGGACTAGTTTCATTTATCACACTAACATAATTTTCCATACTCTAGAAGGAGTCAATTTGAATCAATGTGATTCCATTTTCCTTTAGTATTTTAGGCCTCCCTAGGGTGGGACGAGTTTTGTTTCTTGGTCATGTGGTTTCCTTGCTTCCATGTTTGCATTTTAATTTTTCTAGAATAAATTTAATGATGATGACGATGATGATAGATAAATATAATTATATGTATCTAAAAAATTTAAATATATATAATTTGAGATAAATTTTAATGACAAGTATTAACATAAAAAATACATCAAATTTTGGATATACTTAAAATAATATAAAAAAAGAAACCCAAATACCATATTAGCCAGTGCCTTTGGAAAATGGATACATGAATGGAGGTATGTAAGTGAGATATATTATCTCCCACTAGGATCTTCTTAACTAGGACTCTTCTTAGAATTATCAAACAGTATATATATCTTCATAACCTGGGTGAATGGATCTGAAAAATGGGGGGGCTCATATATTCAGTGAAGGTAAAAAAGTGAGTTATTTTATTGTAATTCGGATCATACAAGTTTGAGGACAAGATCATGAAAATATAAATCATACCCTATGTATAAAAGATCAAAGAAAACTATGAGTAAGAGTAGAATTTCCAAAGACATAAATCAAAAGGTAATAATGAACAAAATCCACAAAAGAATAATATAAGAATTAGACATGGAATTGTGGTAGGTAAATAAGTATATAAATATGATTTTTATTTTAGTCATTGAATTTCATCCAATGATATCTTTGTTTCACATTTTCACTCTAAATACAATATTTTCGCTCACGTTTCACTCCATGTTCTATTTTAGTAGTGTGGGTTCACTCCCCATACAATCATGGTTGTCATGGTTCACTCCCATGGCCACCCTATTAGTCAAGGTTTATTCCCAAGACTATATTAGTCTATCAAATGAGAAAAAAATCATTAAAAATTACATTATAGGGAGATGTATGTCCCAACCATCTCTAAATGAAATCATACATACATGTTCCACTGGATCATAAACAATAACATAATAACCCATGAAAAGAAATGATTTTCATTGACATGTACTCATATCATAACATGTAGAAAATAGATATGTTTCATAATACATTCATCAAATAATAACAATTGAAATGAAGTAGGTTTCTTAAGCATAATACTCATGAAATAGAATCATATTTCATAAGTATCATTCCATAAAGTGTAAACCGTTAATGGAAATAATTGGAATGGAAACACTAAATCATTTCCCTATATAGTCACGAGTAACAGCAACATATATTATCTAAGATGGGAAATAATTTTGAAATATCTTTAAAAACACCTTATGAGGATATTATTCTTCCTCCTTTTAAAAATTAATCCTAAAAAGTAAAATATTTTGAAACAAATTTTCATGGAAATAAAATTTAAAGCCTATAAAAAACATTGAAAACATTTTGACAACCACTTTTACTTAAAACAATTATAAAAAAATCATTGAAAATTATTTGAAAAACATTTCCATGAAAATAAATTTAAATAAATAAAATTAAAAATAATTTTTTAAAACATTCAAAACAAACTTCAATGAAATTAGTGGTATATAAATTCATACATGTCATAAGTGGTAAAAAAACATTCTTTTTGCATGGGAAAAATATTAGAAATGAAATCCTATTTTGTAAGGAGAGTATAGTATTCAATTGAAACATCAAAAAATTACAAAAAGTGTAAAACATTATTTTATTGATGATAATATTTATGTTCAATATTCATGTAATCCCTATTTTGAAATCATGGTTTTTTATGAACATAAACTTTCGACCGAAGAGTTTGGTACGGTCGTTTTTCGTAACAATATTTTCTTGATTATATTATGTACCAAAGAGTGGGAAAAATTATACTAATACAATAAATATCAAGATAAACTAGAGGGGATGAAAATACATGACTTTTATTCAGTGATGGATTATAATATTTCATTAAATAGAACATGTAATAAACAATCTCGAACAATAGAGAGACTGTTTCAATAAACTCTTAAAACATGGTAACATTGATTCATACCCCCCATGTAGGAAAATTAAATTAAATGGATATTTAAAATATAATGAAATAAATGATATTAATTTTATAAAATGTAAATGGTTTTTTATACACTTTATTTTAAAATATTTGTTGTATAATATGACATGTGTCTCAATGGTGGAAAATTGCGACAAAATTACATTTTTGATTTGGAAACTTTTGAAACATAAAAAATCATATAAATATAAAAAATGGAAGTGTAAATACACATAAATTTTACTATAAGTGACATATTATGAATTCAAATGAATTATATACCCCACATAATAAACTGTGTGGTGAATAAGTCATGTGTCTTACAAAAATAAAGAGTGAGATTAAATTCCCTTACCTTGTGTCTTGGATATTTTCACACTCATTCGAACATCCTGTATAAAGAATTTATTATTATATTAAATCTTTTATATAACTATATGTTTACTTCTAACAACATATATGATTTGATAAAGACATTACATTACCCACTTAATATCAATTCCTGGTTATGTTAACGCTTTTGGTAATATCTTCATTGTTTTTCACATGTGTCTTAATTTGTTATATCATTGGTCATTATATTAATATCATGATTTATAGAATAAATTCAATTATATATATACCATTTATGTTAATTATATTTCAATTATTTTAATATATACTAAAAATATTTATGAAACGGAATACACAATTCATGGAGATGGTTTCCCGTATGTATGCATGAATGATATTTATTTTTTATTTTCATATTGAAAAGATGGAATTAAATGGAATATATGAATATATATCTTTATAATATCATTAAGTAAAATTTATTATGTCATATATTTAATATAATTTCCCTAAAAAATCCTTACAATATTTTATATAGTATGTGAACTAGTTATATCAATTTATGGGGGTGGTAGTCCACACGTCTTTAAATGAAATTATCCTATATACACAAGATATAATGTATAAATATATGTGTTGTATAATAATTAATGAGGCATAAAAGCATCATACATGTGATATATATAATATATATAAATTGTTTACATCATTATTCACAACCACCAAATGGGGTAAGTATGAAAATGAACAATCATCATTTCATGAGGTGGTAGTTTGTAAAATAAGAAAAAGTATATCCTTTACCAATTAAATGGACGTGTGAGTATGTTTAGTAATAAACCATAATATAAAAACATATCAATATATTTAGGAATTTATTATTATTATATAATAATGAAATAATAAGATTTAATGGGGTGGTGAATAAAAATAAAGGAAAGGAACCTGAGGAAGGATGTCACATTTTATTCAGGTAAATGCTTTAGGTTTTCACAAAAGGCATTACTTGGATGGATTTACTCCAAAAAGAGGCTTCAAAGAGTAAGTGAGGGGTTTTGGAGCTAATTGGGATGATATAGTCCATATGTAAATTTAATGATTTGTTTTTGGAAGTTTGAGGATTTGATTCTTTTTATAGTGGAGGGGGAGTGGCATTCCTTTAAAATTTTGGAAAAGGGAAACCACACCAATGTTTTTAAATTGAAAGTGGATCAAATAATGGTTAAAATTAGATAAAAGGGAGAATAGAGTCAAAATATGTCCATCCCATGGATTGTTAAATATATTATAGGTAATATTAAGAATTAATATTAGGGGTTAGTTCTTTGTTAAGCCTAATTTCACCTTAATCATTGTAATTAATTTTAATCACCTTCACTAATAAATTTGGTCAAAAACTAAGTTGATCATATTATAAATTATAAATTACATTTTATTCCAAATGTGTAATATATTTTTACAAATTCAAATAACCAAATTCACATATATTAATTTAAATGTAATCCCACTGTTTGGACAACAAAGCATGTTGTTAATGTAAAAACATTCAAAAGTGTGCTATATTTTTACAACCAATTATAATTTGAAATTGATTCAAATGACCATAATTGGAAAAAATGATAAAACATTTATTTTATTAAACATTAAAATAAATTTCATATATATTTCAACCTTGTAAATAATTTAAATTAAAAAAATATTTCAATTAAATTTCAGTATTTTCCTAATTGATTAAAAAGGAAACATCATAGAAAAATATCAAAAATGCAACCGAACCAAATTATTAAATTTTTATTTCAGAAAAGAATTTTATTTTGACATATAAATTTTATAAATTTTCCAAATTTTATATTTAAAATATGTTCACTATTATATGGCGATAAAAGTACCTAAATAAAAATATAGGTGGTTATTTGTTAAACTATAGTAGTTCTTAACATATACCTTTTGAATCTATTGGATAAATATCAAATATATTTTATTGAGTATATTATATATATTTTATATTTATATAACTCATTAATTTTAAAAAAATAAATTTATTACGATAAAATTACTTTTTGGGCATAAAAATAGTTTTCTATAAAAATATTTCTTTTATATTTAATTGGTTCATATATTCAATGTTACTACCTAATTAATATTATATTTGTGTAAAACATATTTTTTAATTAGTTAGATAAAACTATTTAAAACTTCTAACATAATTACAATGTTATGTATGAATGTTTTAAATAATAATATTTTATTAATATATTATTGTTTGGTAAAACCATGACTTTTATGTTTCACATGTCATCAAGGAAGGTCAGTCTTGGATGTAACATAAGATATCCTCGATTTTCTGTGTAGAGGATAATAACCATTATATATCGTGTAGTTCATGATTAATATGGTATTTCATGATCAAAAAATCATGCTTTAATATAACAAAATATATATTCATTTTTTTGTGGAATGAAAAAAAATCATATATAATGAATTAATTCGAAATTTTTTTGATGAATCTATAGGTGTTAAATTATACCCCCCATAAAATATATTTATCCCTCAAAATTTTTCTACATTATCAATGGTTTAATAATTCAATGTTATATTAATTGAAACCTACATTGTGAAAATGAATACTAAAACATCCTTTAGAAAAATTAAATCTAGAAACATGATGATTTCCCCAAATAAGATATTACTAGGAAACCAGATAGGAGATCATAGGTGGGAAGTGAGACTATATACTTGGAGTAATATTGTAAACATTTGGGTGTTATTGAGGTCATCGATCACAAAAAAGATATTTGTTCATCAAATATTTAACTAAAGAAATACGCATAATCCCAGAGATCGTGTTGAACAATGGTAGGCATGAAACCATTATCATACTTTGGTCATGGGTTCAAAAATCGTAGAATTTCTATACATGATGGGTCGTCTACCAACATATAAGATTACCCTTTCTAAAATTACATTAATATAACTTCTAAAATAAATTTTTTTGACATAATTGAAAAGATTTAATCAGTAGATAGAATTTTAAATAAGGTTTTGAATATAAACTCAGTAAATAAATACTTGATTAGAATTTTAACTTAAACATTACACAACTAGTTAACCATAGAACCCTTTCAAAAGTTGAACATCTAAACCATTAGAAGGAAAGTCATAAAACAATCTTAAAATTGATCTCCTGTATATCACAATGTATCTCTTGGTTGTCATATTCCATACATGTGAATACACTCATCACATAATAACTTCAAACATGATAATAACATAGATTAACATAAATATATTTAGATAATATAAATTCTTCCTTAATCCAAGGGTTACTATATGTATTACATAAATCCAAAATAATTCATTTACTTTGACATCATAAACCGCTTGTTGAAAAGTAATTAATTAGTTCCAAGGTAATTAGTACTATCAAATTTAGTTATTCCTATCCAAAATAACTTTATAAAAAACAATTATATTAACATAAGTAACATATTAAGGGTTATATAACATTATTTAAAAAAACCATGTCATTTAATAACTTTTCAAGTCCATTATAAACATTCAACATTATCTTGTAAATACTTAAAAAACATAAAATTAATAATCCTTCTATATTCCAAAATTCATACTACATAAATATTTAATCCAAATACATAGAAACATTGATTATTCCACATCATCCATATATCATAATAAGGCTTCCCCAAGCTTTTAATTTTAAAATACTTCATTTAACATAACCTATATAGTCTCATAATCATCATAAATATCACCATTACTCCAACAACCATGTTAATTCCCTTCAAGATATTTCCTCTTACGAAATCTATATTATTAATGAAAATTCATTCCACAGATCAAATTATTTAACCTTTGATGATGAATTTAGGGAGTCCAATATTCCAATCAATTTAGTTAGTTGAACTACTAATTTTTCCTTTGTGGTTACTTGATTTTTTTCTATATTTTCCACATAAAAATACCTTCTTGTTCCTCAAAGAAATTCAAATAAGAGATTCATTATAAACTATTTACAAAAATAAAACTGAATCATATTTCCTCCATCTTATCCATTACCCTAACTCTCAATAAATTCCTTCATTCTATTGTTTAGTGAGTATTGGAGTTGTGTAATCTAATCATGGTTGATCATGTTCAATAGAAACTGATTAGGCATGATTACAACATCCTTTACTCCAATGGTCATCCCATTTGACTTTTCATCAACATTAATTCCATCAAATTGAATGTCAATATTGTTCCTTAATATTTCCTCCACTTCATTAAACTAGAAATCATTGAATAAGAAACGATTATCATAGTGAGGAACCACATAATCAAGAAAATTCACTTATAGGATGCCTATGTTCTGACACATTCCATAATCTATGACACCTTAGGGTTCTACTATGTTATTCATAGCCGAATTATATTTTAATCCTTCATGATTGTTATTGAATATTTTTGGAATTTACAATGCATATCTCCCAGTAGTGTCAAACTAGGTTTGTAGTAAGGCCATTATTCATGCACCAGGTTACCCCAAGTTAGGCCTGGGCACCTTATCAGAGTTTTAAATCCTTCGTAAATCTATACCAGAATCACATACACTTTTAGTATCCAGAGATAGAATTATTTCTAGGAAGCCACTCACTATATCCTCTACCAAAATACATGATATTTTCCTATATTTCCAATTCCATTAGACTTATCCATAGATATTTCATAGTGTTTTTACTATGGTTTTCTCATACTGGTTTCCAAATGATAGCTGGAAATTTTCTCTGATACTATATGTAAATAGGAAGTATTAAAGTACATATACATTACATCAAATTTTCAGAATACATAAAACATTATAAAAATAGATTCCCAAAGAAGGACTTAGTTAAGATCCATTGGAAACCTGGGAAAAGGAACACTGGTATATATGTGAGTGATATTATCTACCCATAATATCTTCTTTATTTGTAACCATATTATACTAATCAAACATAATACATATATTCATAACATGGGGGAGGGAAAAAATAAACAGGGGTGATATTAGATGCTCACTAAGGGTTAAAAAGAGATATATGAAAACAGATTCATGAGAATAAGGGTTTGATATATAGATCATGAAAATATAAGATCATATCATGCATATCAATGATTATGAATAGGTGTCGCTGAATAAATAATGGTAGTTCATTAGACATGAATCACAAGGAAATAGGTTACATAATCCATAAAACCATAACATAATAATACTTCGAATTATGGAAGACACATAAGTATATGAAAATTATTTCGATAGAAGTTAAGTAATCACTACTAAGAACATCTTGGTAGTCATGGTTTACTCACATTCCGATATTATTAGTATTAGATTACTCCATATACCATAATGGTAGTCATGGTTCACTCCCATGTCTATCTTTGTAGTGAAGGTTCACTCACAATACAATATTTATCTACCCCATGAGATATAACTCATTAACCAATGCATTGGAGGGAGCTGCAGATTCCACCAATTTTAAAATGAAATCACAAATACATGTGCCCCATTATCATAAAAAATAAAATCATAACCCATGAAATGAAATTGGTTTCATAAGCATTTAATAATTTCTTAATCTGTGGAAAATATATAGGTTTCATAAACCCTCAATAATAGAAAAACCGTTGAAAGAAGCAGATTCTATAAGAATATAACTCGTGGAAGGGAGAAATATTTCATAAATATCATTATTTAAAATGTACGCCATTTAGAGAAATAATATGAATGGAAAAATTGAATCATTTCCCCAAAAGGGCATGGATAACACCAAAAAATATTATCTTAGATGGGAAATAATATTGAATACTCTTTTAAAAAACATCATGAGGAAATTATCCTTTCACCATTGAAAATTTATTCTTCAAATGTAAAAACTTTTGAAAACCATTTTCATGAAAATAAAATTTAATTTTTATAATAGAAACATTGAAATCATTTTTAACCCTTTTTTCCTTTTAAAACTTTTATAGGATCCATAAATACTTTTGAAAACAATTTTTTCATGAAAATATATAACCGAAGAATGATTTTTTATTAACATTTCTTTCAAAATTTCTTATAAAAACATTTTATTTAAAATTATACTTTTAAAAATTCATATTTATCATCATTGAAATTATGGTGGGTAATTTCTTACATGTCGTACGAGGTAAAAAATAACATTCCTTTTGAAAAATAAAGAGGTTAGAAATAAAATCCATTTACAGAAAGATTAAACATGATTCATTTAAAAAACAATTTTTAAACCAAAAAATGGTTAAAATTAATTTTAATGATCATAAGATTTTATTAGAATAATCATGGAATCCATTTTTTTTAAATCATAGTTTTTATGGAATATAGATTTCTGGACAAAGAGATAAGTAAGGGCATATTTTATTAGAATCATTTTCCTAATTATCTTATGTATGAAAGAGTGGAAATATGGTAAAAATAAATGTAGGCATCAATAATAATAATAGGAGAAGAAAATTGATTTGTGTTCTTGAATGATGGATAATTATATATCATTAATGAAAACATGATCATAAAATATCTCGATAAATGTTGAGACTGTTTCAATAAACTATTACCATAAAGTAACATTGAATTATAATCCCCATGTGGAAAAATGAAAGTACATAGAGCTTTAAAATATAATAAAAATATATAGATTAATGATATAACATTTAAAATGTAGTTTATACACCTCATATAAAAATATATGTTTATAATAAGGCCTGTGTCTCAAAGAAGTGAAATTGACATAAAGTTATTTTTACCGATTTTGTATCTTTTGAAAGACACACCCCATTATAGAAATGTCATAAAATTGTTATGTAGATACCCATATATTTTATTTTATAGAGGAATATAGTACACATTTGTGAATTATATTCAATATACAATAGAATTATGTGGTGAATAAGGCATGTATCTCCCAGAAAAAAGCGTGAGGTGAAATTCCCTTACCTTGTGTCTTGACTCCCATTGAACTCATTAAAACCTCATGTTTAATAACATTAAGTTTGTTATAAATAATTTAAATAACCATATTATTATATATAATACCATATATTATTTTAATAAGACTTTATATTACCTTATTATTATCAATTCTATGTAATGGTTTTGGTTTGGGTAATATCCGCTTTGTTTTTCCCATGTGTCTCAATGTGTAATATTTTATCCTTATATTTTTTTCATGATTTATTGAATTAAAAAAATGTTATGAATATAATTTATTTAAATTATATGTTTATTATATTAATCTATTGAAAAAATAATAATTAAATTGAATACACCATTCATGGATACGGTAGGTCGTACGTACACATGAATACTATTTATTTATTATTGTCTCATTGAAAAAAAGATTATAAATGAGATATATGTATATATATCTATATTATATCATTATAGTATAATTATTATTCTATATATATCATATATCCTATTGAACCAAGTCCATACTACATTTCATGTATTGTGTGAACAAATCACATCGCTTTGATGGGGAAGTAGTCTACACTCCCTCAAATGGAATTATATTATTTAATAAAAAAAGGAAAGTATAAAGATATGTGTTTTAAAGGAGTTATAGAATCTAATAAGTTAATATGTATCATATATTTCATATATAGAAATTTTTCCAACATAATTTCCAACCATGAAAGCAGGTAACGGAAAAAATAAACAATCAACATTTCGTGAGGCCATAGATCGTCGTAAACATAAAAAGTATGTTCACTACCCATTACATGGAAGTGTGTGTAATTGTAGGTAAACCCATTAGTATTTAAAAAAATAATTGTATTGATTATACTATTTTTCTTTAATAATCAATAAATTACTATATTTTTGGGGATGGAGACATAAAATAAAAGAAAGGAGCCTGAGTCTGGATATTAGCTCTTATTCAGGTAACTCTTTTTGGTTTTCACCAAAGGTATTCATTAGATATAATTTTTTCCCAAATGGGGTATTCAAAGAGTAATAGAGTGATTGATAAGAGATAATTGTGAAGATATTTTATGAACATAAGCATCTTGATAGATTTGTTGATGTGGTAGGAGAGATGGCCTTTTTATAGTGGAGGGAGAGTGGTATTCTTGTAAATGTGTTTAAAAGTTAAACCCCACCAACGCTTTTTATTACATGTGGATACAATAATATTAAAAACATTATTAAAAGGTTTATAGGGTCTAAATATGTATTCAAAATGTATTTTAACAAGTGTATCATCCATATATGGCCTTATGATTAGGAATTTGTCCCCTGATAAGCATAAGTTCACCCAAAACATTGTAATTAATTGTAATTACCTTCAATAATATATTTACTATTATATAAGTTTCAATTATTTGAAATTATAAATTAGTATGATTCAAAAAAATTAATACATTTTTAAAAATTCAAATCATATAAGTAACTGAAATTAATTTAAATTTGATCATGCAGACATGACGAAAAAGGAAACTTTTAAAAGAATAATCGTTCAATTGTTTCCTATGTTTTTATAACAAATTTCATAGAGAAATTGATTACAATGTCCTAAAATGGATAAAAATATAAAAAATTATCAAAATTAAAATTAAAATAATTTGAAAATATAATTTAACTTTGTAAATAAATTTGATGAAAAATAATTTATGAGATAAATTTCAATATTTTCCATTAATAATTAAAAAATGAAACATGACAAAAAAATTTAAAAATTCACCATAACCTAATTTTTTTATATTTCCATAATAATCTATATTTTGAAATATAAATTTATATAATTTCCAAAATTTATATTGAAAATTTTTTTCCATCAAAAAGAAGAAAAAGTGCATTAATAGAAATATAGGTTTTTATGGGTAAAATTGGGCTTTTCGTATCATATGAATATCCAATATATAGGAGAAATATCAAATTTATTCTATTTAATATATAAATATATTAAATTAATATCAATCACTAATTTTAATTAAAATAATTTATTAGGATAAAATATCATTGTGAGAATAAAAATAATTTTCTATAAAAATATTCCCTTTATATTCAATTTGTTCTTATATTTTGTAAATAATGAATTCATTTTAAACAGGAGAAAATCATAATATTTTATAAGTTAATTAATATTATTCATAACAATTATCTTAAGGGATATGTCATGTTATAATGCTTAAAATACTAATTTTTTCATAATATAATATTTTTTGGAAAAACTCAGTCTTGCGTGTTACTGAAGCCGTGGTAAAAAGTCAGTCTCCTGTTAACGTAATCTAACCAAATTATTCCATATAGATAATAATAACCCATTTATTTTTTTTAGATCAATTTTAACTAGTTATTTCACGATCCAAACATATTTTTCTAATATTAAAAGGAAATATTATGTTTTGTGTGAAATGAAAAAAATCTAACAGATTAAATTAATTCATAAAAATATTCAAATATTCTCACATTGTGACACAAATAATTTTATAATATAAATTTATTTATGTTAATATAATATTATAGGTACATTAAAATATTTTTTATATAATTCAATGTTTTATCTTATTATAAATAAAGTCATTGTAATGAATAGTTCAATAAAATGTACATTATGGATATTTTATAGTAATTTATATTTTGTTAAATGATATAAAATTGATAAATAATATTAAAATTGAAAAATTGATAACTAAATTGTTTAGAATATCAACATGGTCTATTTATGGAAATATTTTTCATTTATAGTAACTATAATGACCCTAAAAAAGTACTAAACATTATTTTCACTATATATTTTAAAAGGGATAACTACGGTTTTAACCCAAATGATAAGGGTAATAATATGGATTAAATTTTAAAAAATACATATTATAAGAGTATTTATAACTATATTTATCTTATATTTGAAATAAATTTTTGTGATCCATTTTTAAATAAACAATTATTTACATTAATTTAATATCTTGAGAAATTATATGATTGACTCACCCCTCTCTTGTAAAAGTGAACCTCTATAGGATCAAAATATAGATATAGTTCTCAATTAAAAGTGGGGGTGAATTGTAAGAATAAAAACATACATTTTTTTCCTTATGAAAATTTATGTTTAATAATGTTAAAGAAGATGGAATTAGACACCCTCTTTTGTTCTTAACTATGAAACAATCTTTCTTAGGATCTGAAAATATGGATCCAATAAATAAAAATAAAATAATATTACAAAGAGAAGGATTCCAACTTAAAGAATATATAATATTATTTAAATCATAGTATACATGTATAATAATGTATAAGAATGTTAAACATTATTTCATTAACAAAATCAAACGGAATTTAAATTTCTATCAACAAAAAGTAAATAGGTATAAGAAATCTTGTAACCCAAAGAGAAGGGAATCCAACTAAATTGGATAAAAGTACCTTGATTTATACTTTATTGAAATCATTTCTTACCCACACAATGGTATTCCCTCGATAAGAGTATCAAAGTCAGTATTACTATCTCAACAAGCCCTTGAACATTAAGGTAGTCAGAACCTCTTTATTTCTATCATGAAAAGCATGTGAACATTATGGTAGTTGGAACCTCTGTCTTCATATCCCTAGAATCCCTCGATTGATTAGCCAATCAATATGAAACTAGGCAGTCTGAATAAGTTTTTCACTAATAAAAAATATGTTCATAGATTGGAAAATTCATTATATTTTCTCTCTAGAAATCATCACATCCATCAGTTATCAATGTTATATAGAATTTTTCAAATGGTTTGGGTATTTGTAGGAAGAAATACCAACAGTCACCTCCTCCTCCAATGATAATATTTTTCCTTGAATTTTGGAGGGATATGGAAATGTTTCACTCATCTAATGTTTATTTAAAAATATATTATACTAAATCTTTTCATGTAATAAGTCTTGGGAAATAATACCATGTGAAATAAAAAAAATGTCTAAAAAACATTTGTTATCTTAAGAAATATTAACATGTTTATGATATGATAAAATGAAAAATTATATTAAGGATATGAGGTAAATATAAGAAAATAATATAATCATATTCTTACGGAATTTAAAATCTTAGTATAAAAATATGATCACTCGGAATAAAAACTAATATATAAATGGAGTATAAATTCTAAAGAATCCTTAATCTAATTTATAATTAACTGGGACTCTTATTTATGATGATTTCAGAGTCTAGAAAAATGAGTGTTTAGAGTCTGAAAAATGAGATATCAGAGTCAAATTTCCATAGAATTTGGAATATTATATTTGAAGAAATGAGATTCTAATCCCATAAAAAAAAAATTTTGTCTGGTTTCATGAGAAATAAATCCATGATTTCATAATTAATAAGAGTCTAATTTAAAGACAATTCAGAGACTGATTTTTGGAAAAATATATATAGTTATTTTGGAAGAAATCATAGTTTGATTTTATGATAAATCCGAGTCGAAATTTAGGAGAATTTGGAGTCTCAATTTCAAGATAATATGGTGTTTGATTTCAAAAGAAATCAGAGTTCCAATTCTGAGTAAATCAGAATATATGAAATTGTATGGTTTGGATTCAAGTAAAGATCCATTTTTTATTTTATGAAAAAATATGGGTAATATTGGTTTAGTTTAAAACATGATAAGTCAATAAATATTATAGGTAAATTAAAATTCGTTATTATGGAATGAATATTTTCTTTAAGAAAATATTTCATAGAGAAAGATAATATTTCTTAAGAAAACATGTTGTGATTTTCAAAAAATAAAGGAATGGAAAAGTCCTAATGAATCTTATTGAATCAATAACCTCTTCATCTCATTCCATCACACATCAAAATCCATTTTGATCTTCCAATACTCATAAAAATCCATTTATTGAATATATCACCTCATTTTAGAGGTCGTGGGTTTGTATAATACCTATCATAAAGGTCTTCAGTTTTTAGTAAAAGTAGGATTTCCAAAGATGAGGTATAATTTCTAATTGATCATTTCTATTTTATTTATTTATCCACCTTAAAAAATTATTATTGTTTCAAAAAAAATAACACTAGTCTACAAAATATATTTATATATTATTATATTAATGTAATTAAATTTATTTATCTACATATTTCATCAAATTGGAATAGAATTAGTCATTCAGGTGTATAATATACTACCTCCTCACGAACAGATGTAATTTTTTTATATCAGTATCTCTCTTGATCTGTCATAATGATGGAAATAATGTTTCTATATAATATTAATGAAATATTTATAACTCTAAAAATATAATATAAAATTTAACTTCTTACCATTCAATTTAGTTAAGAATGGTTACATCATTCATGCATATGTGCGGATGACCACCTACACAAAGCGATGTGATTCGTTTTTCATCACCACATCACATGGATAATATTTAAGTATATTTAGTAAATTAATATGATATAAATGATATTATTATGACTATATAAATGAAAAATAATAGTTATCTTAATTCCATAATTATCATTCAAATATTGAAATTTTTCCCATGTGTAGGTACAACCTACCATCTCTATAATTGTAACATATTACATTTTTCATGACCATCTGTAATGGTTAAATTTGAAATAATAATTGAATCATAAAAATGATAATTATATTATTGTTATTATTATCTATATTATTTAATAATAATCACTTTGACTATAGTTTTCAAACCAATTTCATTTAGATATTATGTACTAAATATCAGAAAAATATCTGATATGTAAAAATATGATTAAGTAAAAGTTATAACATGGTATTATGTTTCAAAAAAGGAATAATAAAATTTAATATGGTTCTTAAGAGAGTAAATAATTAACCTATGTTTATTATTTCCGAAGATATGTAATATATATGATGAATAAGACTCAAGGTAAAGGATTTTCGTCTCGCTTTTATTTATATGGGACATATGACTTATACAATAAATGATTCTTTTGGGTGGTGTATATACTACCCATGAATGTGTTTTATTATTATTCTAATGAAGATTATGGGAAATAAAAAACCATATAAATTTATTTCTTCCATGGGTCTTATGATTCAAAATTTACCAAAGTGGGAAGGGTTTATTTAACAATCTCTTCTATATTTTGGATCCTTTATTTTTATGTCTAAACTGGGAAATATTTCATTTCCATGTCCATGTTTTCTAAAAAAAATCAAATTATTTTTTATTGTTATCCTTAAATTATTTAATTTCATTTTTACCAATGTTTGTCTTTTTACAAAATAGTTTTCATGTTATATTTTTTGTTTTCCATATGAGGTACTTTGCAACTTTTGTAAAAAAACATGAAATGGATGTTTATTATATTATAAAAAATTAGATATTTTTTTAGATATCCTAATACCTCATTTATTATAATGTTTCCTTAAAAATGTAAAATTTTATTTTCATTGAACTTTTTGTCATTTATAAGTGTGAATCTTTTAAAAGTAGAAGTTAATTTAAAATAGAAAAGATACATTCGTCAATAATTATTCTAAGTGATCTTGGAAATTTATTTTCCATTTAATATGACATAATTTTATGTTTCATAATATTTATTATGAATATTATCTAATGAATCCAACCTTATTATTTATCTAGATAATTTATTTTTATGATGAAAAAAATTAAAAAAACTTGAAACCGAATTTATTTTCAATGGTTATGCTATTATGAACTGATTATAAAACCCATTTAATTTCATGGTTTATACAATGAAAAATTATTTGTGATCATATGGAACATGTAAATATTGTTTTCATTGTATTATTGGTGGGACCCATATCTCCCTCTAATGAATAGAGTAAATTATTATATCACATGTGATAGTTATTGGAAAAAATTCGATATGTGTAATACATTATGAGAAAAAATTAAATATTCTTGATCTGTTATAGGAAAAAATACTATGTTCTTGATACTCTATGGGAAAAATTTCTATGTGATTGATCCATTATGGTAAAAGGTGTTAATTACAAATCCGATGGTCTTGGTATTCAACCTTTACTTATGAAATGGTTTTTATTTATTTTTGATTATTTCACACACATTTATGACCTGAAATTATGGTTCATGATTGAGTTATGATGAATTATAATTATTATGATTCATTTTTTATGAAATTTTAATTAATGTTTATGTTCATTGTCAAATTTCTGTATTAATTGTTGATGTCTGGATCAAGATTCCATAACCATATGCATTTATATGATCATTAATTTATATCTCCCGTGTTTACCCTTACTAATAATCCAATCTGAACATCTATTATGTTTCCTTTACCCAGGTAACAAAGAATGTTTTTATGTATGGTATTTATCAGAAGGGTTATAGGGATGAAAAATTTTTGGGAGATGATGTAGCATTTTATATCCTTGTTTTATATTTTTTCTGGATATGTAAGTGTTTTTCTAAATTCTTGAAACCTCTAAAACTAAAAAATCCCTTCAATACGAATGATATCAATTTTTTTTCTAAATTTTCATTGTTTGAAATTTTCTCTCATTTATGAGTATCAAATCATGAAATGTAAATGTAATTTTTTTTATCATTAGTTTCAGGAGTGATGGTCTCAGGCTGTTAAATTTGGTATCAAAAGTATTTTTAGACACATTTGTATATTAGGTTGTTTTCAATAGTTGAAATTTGAGTTGTTTTGAATAACATAATAGGTTTATAAGTTCATGAGTGATTTTACATTAATTTTTTTAGATACCACATTTTATGTTTTATGTGGTGGATGACTAAATTTATTATGAGTATTTTGAGCGACATTTATAGTAACAAAACCTTTATGTTTAGTATATGTTTAATTGAAAATTTTATTTTACAAATAATTCCATTAATTTTGGTGTATTTATGTTTTTATCAATTGATATAATTTAAGGAATATAAGATAACTTATTTTGAGAAAAGTACGGGTTAATACATTTTTTAGGTCATTCATCATATTTGGGAATGTTATTTTAATTATATTCATATAGTTCTAGTAAAAGTATAACCATCATGCTAGGTGAAAACCCATCATTTCTTGATAGACCATGGGTATTTTTCCAACAATCATAGGGAGGCATGGGTAAAATACCTACCACTATCTTGTATGATGTCTTAGTTTTTATGATATTGTTTTTGTTTATTTTCATGATTAATGTAATGATAATTTTGGGAATATTTGTTTTATCCTACAGAAAACTGTGGGATTGGAAATTTATTTAGTGTTATGTGATTAAGATTTTATCTAAATACACTCACTTTTTTGGGAACCCTATACGATTAAGGTAAGAAGTATATTATGTAATTTTATTTAAGAAATAATAGTTGGATATTTTTTGAAGAATAAATGATTTTATATTCAATTTATAGTGGTTCAGGTTATTAATGGAAATTGCAAGAATATCATAAATATTTTATGTTTAGGGAATGTTCATTTTTTTAGATAAATCAAATTTATCTTTGAAGACTATGTGATCAAATCATTATTATTTTTCAAATTCCATCTTATTTTAAAATATTTGGATGAATTTTAAGAATAGTTTTTTACTAAATGATCAATGTTGAACTTGGGGTACTACTATTAAATTCTGGTGAATAAAAATAGTTATTATTCATTAAAAGGATTATTCATTTTAGGAAATATTAAACCTTATCCTGATAATTTTGGTTTTGGTTAATTTTTAAATTCTCGAGGAATAAGTTTTCATACTTTTGGTGATTTTTTAATCCAATTATGGTGATTATAATGTTTAAGGAATCAAAAATTTATTCTTGAAAATACATCATTTGGATAAAAAGATGATATTGGGGTGATATTTGAATAAATGATGAAATTATATTTTTTAAATATATTTCCTTATTTTCTATTTCTATGTATAAAAATAATTCCTCAACATTTGAAAAAATAATTTCTAATAAAGGTGTTATTTTTTTATATTTCTTACCGAGAAAAATATATACTTTTTACCAATCACAGATTTATGGTTTTTTTATAGTAAAATTTGTCATGAAAATTTTCTATATAACATTATATCAGTACATGGGAGTCAGTTTTTTCTTATATATACATGTTTTTACTTCCCACAAATTGTTTTATATTTGGAAACCTAGTATGTGTTATTCTAGATGACCTTAATAATTCCTTTTAATTTCTTTTCAAAAGAATGTTTTATAAATCCTTTTCAAAATGTGAGAATTCAAAAAGTGTATTTTGAATAGTATAACCCCAGATACTGAACCTAAATTCAAATTGTGAGGATATAATTAAAAAATTTGTGGTAGAATGAAACAACCTAATATTTTAAACTGAATATCTATATTTGATAGTGTTCAAGATATGCAACACCTATCATAAAAAAACAACAATATACTATTATTTAAATTTTACCATAATAAAATATCCATTAAAAATAGATTAATTAATTTTATTAATGATATTATTTTTAATTTATTAATTAATTATATTTAAATAATCAATCATTTTTTATGTTATTTTATTCTTCAAAAAATGAATTTTTATAAAAATGGGTTTTCTATTTTTTACGATTTCTTTTTATAATTAAAATTAAGAAATTATAGAATTTTTTGTTTGAAAAATTGAATTATGAATTTAAATTCTCCATGTAAAAATCTTCATAAGATAATTTTTTGATAATTTTCGGAAAATATTAATTTTTCAAGGGATAATGATAAATAATGACTTTTATTGAAAATGATTTTCATTTCAAAGTATTTTCTATGAAAAATTATGTTATATATATGTTGAAAATTTTAATTTTTTAATTTTGAAAATAATATATTAATTTTTAAAAAATGAATTTTATTTTTGATTTTAGTAAAAAAAAATTGAATTAAAAAAATGTATTTTCTGAAAAAAAAATATATTTCATGTGTTTTTTCAGTGTAAATTATAATTAAATTATGAAAATTTAATAATTTTAGTTTTAAGGAATGGATATCATATTTTGAATAAATATGGAAAAATGTACTAAAAATTTCTCTTTTATTTCTAGACAATATTAATTGTAAACATAATAATTTTTGTTACCAAAGAAAAGGGTAAATGAGGTAATTAAAGTTTAAAAATAAAATTATAAGAACCATTAAATGACCCAAAACATAAAGAAATATTATTTTAGTGTTATTTATCGTCCATAATATTCCAATATTATAATTTATGTCTTTTTTGGGCCACATGTATGAAATTATGACCATTATTGTATTTAATTTAATGAAATGTCAAACATGTGAAACTCTTATTTTCAATGAGTCTAATTTTTTAATATGGGTTTATCCAGAACATATTCTTGACTACGAACATCATTTATAGGGTTGAAATATTTATATTCCTCATATATATTTATATTTTAATTTTTATTGAAAAAATAAGTACCTTAAAATCAAACACAATGTTGATGGTGTAATTATTTAAATAATTGAAAAAATCTAATAAATGATATTAAAATTATTTTAAAAAATATAATTTGAGGTAAGTGAATTTTATATATTACAATGGAATGTTTTGGGATATAATTAAATATTTTTTTTCATGATCTATGTTTCATTTTAATATTAATAAATCAAATAAAATCAATTTTTCAAAAAATTAAGATTATGATTATTTTATAGTTAACACTATTTTATTAAAGGATAAAGAATTAAAAAAATATTAAATTCCGATAAATTATTAGGATATTTTTTAACATATCAAACATGTTCTATTTATGGTAATTTTTACACTTTATATTAAATATATTTTCCCTCAAAGATTATAGAACCTTGGTGTTCATGACGAGTTTTAAAAGGGTTAATGATGGGTTAAAACCAACAGATAAGGGTAATAATGGGAACTAATCGTATCCAAAAATATATTTAATTCTAGTATATAGAAATATAATAATACTAGGTTGTAATTATATGATTTATTATACATTTATAATGAGTGATTAGTTTAAATTAATGTAATATTTTGAAAAATTCCAAGAGTACCCCTCCCGTCTATTATATATGGGTACCTCCTCTTCTCAATACATCACACTTCAAAAATAATTTGGATTAGAGAAAATATATGCAAATAATTTCTTATAATCCATAAACTCATTTTATATGTCTTTTTTTAATATAAAACTTATAGATCATAAGGTGTTATGAAAAGGATGTTATCCAAAGTAGGGATATCGTATTCAATCGATAATTTCTTTTTTATTTCATCTTCAAAGTCCATAAAATATTATTTATAAATTATTAAATAATAACACAAGTATCATTTATAAAATAAAATTTTATTATGTTAATTTAATTATCAATATCCTTTTCCAACATCCATCAAATTGAAAATTAATTCATCATTCATGTTTATGACAGACTACAAACACGCGAACCGATGTAATTCGTTTTCAATAATTGTGTCTCATAACGAGTTATAATGATGTAACTATTGCTTATATATGATATTAATGACATTTATATCATTATATAAATATATTATGTTATTTATATTTTTAAAATTTCATGCATTGAAAACTTATAACGTCATTCATGCATATGTGTGGACTACCACCTCCATGAAGCGTTTTGATTTGTTTTCCACCACCACATAACATGTATGATATATATATATATATATATTTTAAATAAGTAATATGATATAAATGACATGATTATCATTCTAAAGAGATAAAATAATAATTATATTCTTTTTATAATGATCATTGGTTAATGGAAACGATTAATCATGTGTATGTACATGATTTTATTTCCAAGATTGTAATATTGTATATTTTTCATAAAAAAAATTAAAATTTTGATTCGAAAGTTGATTTTATGTAATCAAAATTATAAATATTTCATGATTATTATTATGTATATTATTTTATAATGACTGCATTGATTATATTAAACATACCAAATTCATTTTTGACATATTAAAAACATATCAATAAAACATTTGATGTGAAAATAAATGATATAGTAATTATTATAACATGGTAATAAGTGAGATAAAAGGAATAAAAAATGTGAATAATGTTCATATAAAATTAAATAGTTAACCTATGTTTAATATTTAGGATGATAAAGAATGTATGTGATGAGTTGGAATCATTATATGATATATTGATCTCACTTTTTGTGGGACTTATTCCTTATACACTACATGTTTCTTATGTGTTATAAGATTCCATGTTTTATTAGATGGTAATTTTAATAGTTATTTGAATTTGAATTTTATGATATGGGTTAATTATTTTTTAGAGATTCAGAATGGAATTCTAAATGTTTTAATTCCCCAAATGATGTTTTTGATGTTGGATGAGTTTTGGTTTTTAGCACGGAGGTTTTAGGAGTGTCCAAGGGATTTGAAAACTAAAACCAATGTTTTTTATAAAATCTAGGAGATGGTGAATAGTTAGTCTTATCCATATCACCAAATCGAACATTCGTGTTTTTGCAAGCGCATGGGCTGGGAAAACCATATATCATTCCAGCTCAATCCATGTGGGTGTCTACAATTTATTATAGCCATGTTGAACGGCTGGAGCATGGTCTGTTAAACTGTTCTATATCCCAGTGTGTGGGTATGAGGATAACATAGTGCCAACCACATTGTTGGTGCATAGTTTTTGCAGCCATATGGACAAACAGTGTATCCTAATAAAAATTCTAATATTGACCTTTTCCCCTATGGAATTTAATAGTTCATCCATAATTTTTTCTCTTTTCTCCTCACCATGCTCACACATATCATCATCCTTTTCTATTTGTCAGATATCGTCTTTTTTGACTAGAATCAGATTTAGTGAGGCGGGTGGGAACCCCTAAGGTGATTATTCGATAATATAACCATTTTTCATATTATTTTTATTCTTCCTCTGACCTAGGTTTCACATGTTTTTGATTTTCGGCATGACTCCACTACAACATGGTGGAACTGGATATCAATGATGGGGTCTTTTCTCTAACTATAAATAGGATAACCCAAGAGGGTGTTTTCCCTTTTTTGTGTGCCAATATATCAAGGTATGTTACCACTGTAAATTTATAAATATTTTATTACATTAATTAAAAATACTAAATGGTTTCTTTGGGAAAAAAATTCTTATGTACTTTACGTGATTTGAGGTTGATGGTGTACCTCTTGTTATTAGAGAGAATTAGGCAATTTTTCTAAGAAACGAGATCAAACAATGATCATTGTAGATTTACTCCATATTTGAGTAAGGATGTTTTCTTTTGTATATAATTTTTGGTTTTATTAGTCAAATTATAATGTTGTGATTATTTTATTCTAGTGTTTTGACTGTGAGACAAGACAAGTATATCTTCTATGAACATGGATGTACCTTAGAATCTTCATATGGTCCTTGAAAAAAAGATGGAATGCATCCAAAAGGTTTGTGGTCTATAGTACATACCCTATAGTATTTATTCAATGCTAGGGTCCTGTTTTTATTCTCATGATTTCCACTTAGGGGTGTGTCCCCTTGATTAATTTCATTCTGATAAATTTTTAATAAAAAATAGGTATATATTACAAGATGAATGATTGGGGTTACTAAAAACCCCAACATACCAGATTTATCCCACAACCCGATCCTTTGACATTGAATGAGGAACTCTTATGGGATGCCTCTACCTATTAACAATAAGGATCCTAAAATAGGTACCTTGATTATATATTGGAATAGGAGATCCTAAGAGGGATGTATCTATTTACTAGTGGACCATGAGGATCCCAAGTATGGATCCTGTCTAGTGTTTTTACCTTGAGGACCCTGTTGGTGGTCTAGTTTTGGATTGACCATACATTAGTACGTTTGGTTTGGAAGGTATGATAGATTGTGTCACCATAGAACCCATTCCAATCTCGTATGTTGTGATATTGATGTGGTAGTTCATAGTTAGGCGATCATCCACCTTCACTATTTTATTTATTCGTTAATTTTATTATTACCAATTCATCAACTATAGAAATATATTCTTCCTGGTTTTGGCTAATGATGCAGACACAATGCGGTATATTATTATTAGTATTCTAAATTTTATAATTATCACATGGATTCCCAAACAAACCTCCTAGGACTCTACTAGAAATCCATTGCAATTTGACTATTATTTTATTGATATTTCTAGATGTACTAGCTATAATCCATATTCTAGGACATATTTTATTAGTATTGATAGAAATAATTCCCAGGGTCCTAATACATACCTACTAAGATAATTATATTAATTGCATTATATATTACAATTATTTTATTGGAATTTATAGACATACTACCTAGAATCCAGCTTTTAAGCCATATTTTATTTTTATTTCTAGACATACTTAATTGTTTTCCTAAAGGTACTTCATAGTACTCTTATGGTAATCCCTTATAATTTGACTATTATTTTATTTATGTTTGTATACATACAACCAAGAATCTCTCTTCTCAGTTGTATTGTAATGGGATTTCCAAAAATACTTATAGGGGTCTAGTTTATGAGCCATCTCAAATAAAGTGTATTATTTTTATTACCAGATGTCTAATTTTAATATGAGATTCATCCCCAATTAAGGATATTTGGGTAGCTTTTTTAGAGTTTCTTTGGAACCTCTTAAATTAGGTCACTCTAGGAGTAACTAGTCATATATTATTCCAGAGGAATCCAATGGTTTTTGGGTGAGTACATTTCCCTTTAGCGGTGAAATGATATTGAGATACTCAAGGATGTAATTGATATTAAAGTAAGATTCCATTTATAATCCCTATGATCTATGGATACACCATTTTAGATACACTTCAAACTTCACTTGGAGTGGGATATTGTGCTAGTTAGTGAATGAATCCATGTTGATATATCGTATTTGGAGAGTATTCCTTTAAAATTCGGTAACATTCACCCCCATAGGTATTTTCCTATTTGTAATGTCGTTATTACCTATGGATCGAAACCTAGGAATTAAATATCATATTGGATTACATATGTCTCGAATAGTTTGACACCAACATGTGGTGAGTGGTATAACAACCATCTCAATTACATATTTAAAAGGCATCCAAACAATCGGGATTATAGACCCAACTATTGACTGCTTTGGATTAATTTATTTATCATCTTACACATGTATATACATATATATATCAGAATATATTAATATAGACATTATTGATCATTTTCCAGTTGATATGGATCATGGACCTAGAGATTAGAAATAGTTTCACTTGGTTTATTTATTAGTTATTGTTGTGTCTTGATTCGGATGAGATCCTTGAGAATACCTAGCATAACTTGTGATCATGTTTATTTTCAAATTTTTATATCTATTTTTTTCATTATCTTGATTATTATATCACTATTAAATACACTGCATTTTAATAGGTACGTATGAGAACACGTTGTTGGTGACCAACTGTGTTTTCTTCTGAAACCCTACTTAGGTCACTATTGGACAGGGGTACCAAAGCAGATGTTAAATAGGTTATAGGAATAGGAAGGGCCATGTCCTGTGACTAATTGAGCATGACTAATCATATGTGTATTTGGATATTGGGTATGTTCCCTATATTATAGTTTTTAAGAGAGCTCTATACTATTATTGTTTCTATTTTAATTAATAATGTATATGTCATTGTCCAGGTGGGAGATCAGTGTTATCTGTAGGACAAAATCGTTCGAGCCTTTTAATATTTCAAGTGATGATTAAAACATTCGTCTGTGTATGTTATTTACTATATCTGCACTTTTTTTATTAATTCTATGAATGATATTTAATTATTTTATTCTATTATTTATTCATATACGAGAGAAACTTCTCTTCACATACACTCCCTAATAACTCTTTGTTAGTTGATATCTTCTAGTGTTTGGAGAGGAACTCTTAATGTCATGTGTCCAACAAGATCATTGCATCACTTTAGTGGATTGTTTTATGATATGTTAAAAATTGGTACCATATGTGTTATTTTTATTTTTATTTACTATTTAGTGATATAGTATATATGAGTACTAGTAATGTGTCGGAGCCTGTGATAGATATTGAGTTGGTGCGTGGAGAACACTTTCTTTATTAAGATGTTATGTTTTTCAGTGTTATGGAATTGTTGTTCTAATCTATGATGTTACAGTTTTACATTAATTATACCCTGAGAAATTAACTTGTTTTGGGTATTTTATTATTTATAATGGATATATGGCTCTCATCATGATGGCCTTAGGCCATTGATATATTACAATCTCATGGGAATTCAGAAACATTATGATGACTGATTTTTGACCCATGGTTGGTAATGGTGAGAGGAATTTCAGGAATCATATTTTACATGTGGGGTTCACATGTTATTGGACTTCTACTATGTTAATTTTTCTAAAGATAGAGGCAGATGGAGTTAAATATCTACAAAAACATAATTTTTTTCCCATATTGGTTTTTGGTGACATTCTACTCAATTGGTATAACATGACTATATATTTAATAACTATTTTAGTTGTTGTGGATATTCATTGAAGAATTTGGTAGTGAGGATGATGGCTCATTCTTCAATCATAGGAGGTACAGTGACCATAATATATCAATATAGAACATTTTTACAATGTGTTGGACCCTTTTTGGGGTGTTTCTTCTTAGGTAATATTGTATAAATTATTAGTAACAATATATACACTGTTATCTTGCATATTATTGAATGAAATTATAATTAACTAAACCTGGTGATTAGGGTACTTACCCATGTCAGTTGGTATCAGCAATTCCCACTTATCTAGTACACCCTTTCAGGGTTTATCAATTTATTTTAGGTGATCTGGTAGGTCTCCTTATATAATGAGGATATAATCCTTAATATTTATAGTAAATTGTACCTCTAATGATGTTTTCATCATGGGAATTCTCATAGAGTATGAGGCCCTTGTATTCCATGTTGATAGTTTTGACCCATGTAGTTTAGTGTTATCATTACCTACCTAAGAGAGGTTTAGGTTTTGTGGATAGGGGTTTGACCAAGATACCCAATTATGACATGTGACTGATAGGGCTAGGTGGTGACCTATAGAACATTATTTTTGACCTATACCCATATGGGTTGATTTTTATTTTTTTGGTTGAAATTTAAATTAGAGTCATTGTCCTAGGATTGTGGATCCTTTCTCATTAGTGGGATTGGTTATATGCTCTTTAGTGAAAGATGCCATATTTTTATGTTATCTTGTGATATATTCATGGGAGATTTATTGTGATTTCAAATAATTTTCCATTATTCACTTCTATAAGTAGGAATATTTTGGTTCCTCGCCTTTTTAACTAGTGTTTTCTCTATTTCTAATGTCATCAGAGTGTGGTTAGATACTCTTAACTGGAATGAATCATGTTTAATGTTCATTGTGCGAATTGATCATGGAATATGTGGGATGATCAATTTTGAAGACGAGTTCCCAGGGATATTCTTTACTATTGAGACTATTGTGTTATGTACCATAGTCAATTTATCCTTGTGATTAATGAACTGTGAGTGCTTGAGTCAGTTTATAAAGGTAAACTTCAATAATTCATGGTACTGGTTGAATCATAAATAACTAGGTGGCTATTTTCGAGATGAGGACTAACGATTTAAATAATGTTTGGTGAAGATGGATTCATGAGATTTTTCATGAAATGAAAAATTTCCCTCTATGAAACAAGAGACATGTAAAATGAATCAGGTACCTCGACATAGTTGACCTAACTTTGGACCTGTAAATGCAATGATGTGAGATGTAGTGTCCATAATTTGAAAAATAAATTATATACTTCTTGAATGTGATCAGGGATTTGGTAGATCTATAAACACATTTTGATGGAATCATAGTTTACTTATAGATAGCGATGACCAAGCACTATCATGGCATTACATTGAGCAAACTGAGATATTTTCAGTTATATACTAATATTCTTTAATTCTAAAATAAATATCTTGGCCGTTGTTGTAAAATGTTGACATTGTTCTCCACTAGTATTTTAAATATAAAACAGATCGTTTGTTGATTAATTTTGGTTTTTTGTGGGTGGTGAACCTCATTATGTGTTAAAATTCACCTGTTTCTGTGGAAACATTTATTTGGACGTGGGAGTGGGTGATTCTTCATTTTTTGCAAGTTGAATCTCAAGGATGAGAGGGTCATTATAAACATTTTTTATTATATTCAAATATGGATGGGGGTATGTGATGTGATGATTGAAATATTTTTTTATTGACGTGATTTTAAGGTTTCTCCTAAGGTGGGTAGTGGGACGTTAGTCATAGGAGGGATACCATCATATAGGAAGGGTCATGGGACTATGAAGTCAATCGTATGAGGGTGGTTTTGACACATGTATTCCATTTGCTAAATGAAATGTGTATGGGTGTAAATATCAACAAATTCTAGGTACAGATTTGATTAAGGAATATTGAAATACAGATTTGGTCTTTAATCTAGGTGTGGATTTTGATGATATATTGATGTTAGATCAGGCTTCTTTTGCTATTGATTGAAGAGAAAAAATAATTTTTTTGAGTGATGGTTCTATTAGGAGACACCACCAGAATTCAAGTATGGTATTAATTTACCATTCTATAAAATTCCTGGTACACATTGATATAATGATATGGAGGTCTAATTTTTAAGATATATCCTTCATTGGAGATGACCTTTCATAGGATTAATCTACCAAAGGAATTTCCATTTGGAATTACTTTAGTGGATTGAGGTGGTCAGTAGGGTATCATATATAGTGCTCTAATGGGATGATATAGATGTAGTTCTTGGGTAATATAGGAATTTACAAGGAAATTTTGTCATGACCAGGCTGATCTTGGTTTATGGGAGCTCAGCCATTATGATAAAATCGCAGAATGAGGATATTACCCTTATATGTAATGTGAAAAATGAATTAGAAGTATCATTGGTATAGTTAGAAATGTGTTTTAGTAATTTATTCAAATAGTGGAAGTGTTTTGTCTTTATTATTCATGAATTATGTACTTTATTATTGAAATTACTCTTGGAGGAGTGTTGGGCATTTGGAAATTCAATACACACATTTGAGAAAAATTATATCCATACCTTGTAGGTTAGGTGATTTTTTAATTATCCACTAGTGATTCTTGGGGATGATATGTTCTATGGTGCGAATATTGTAATATCATGATTTTTTAAAATCTAGAAATTTTAGAAAGAATTAGAATTGTCAGTTTTTTGTATGGGAAAAATATTGATCGGAGATTTAGAATAGAATTTGGATGGTTAGAATTCCTCAACATAATGTTTCTATATGTCTAATGGGTATTTTCTTATATCAAGGAGGATTCAAGATATTCAATGGGGGTTGGGACCCAAAATGAGAGTTTTGGGGAAAAATTCAATAGTGGGTACATGCTTAGTGTTAATCGTGAAACCAAACCATGTTGTCCAGTTTGTATGTACATAAGGGTTGGGGAAGTTATTTAGTAGGATAATGAATACTATTCAGGTTTTTGAAATTTCTTCCAGACATGTTTCATAACTAGTGAATAGTTTTTTAAACTATTCCCAAAGCTTGTGTAGGGGGTGTGGGTCTTGGACAATTCCACCCACATGGTTGGTGCACCGTTTGGAATAATTTACAACCATTAAGAAATTTTAACATTTACCCTTTTTCCTAGGATTTTAAAGATGATATCCATATCTTTTTTGTCTTTTATGCTAATTGCACACACACCACTCCTCCTTCTTTTACCTTTGGTGGTTATCCTTCGTTGGTGTCCATAGTTGGATATCATCAGGTGAATTGTATCCCTTAAGGTAATAATTCAATTTTGTTACCCTTGAGAATATTTTTTTTCTTCATCCTCTAATCGCGGTTTCTATTATTATGGATTTTTTAATGATTTCACAGGAGCATGGTGGAATCATGTATCTATATTGGGGTTTTCACTCTTATAAGAATAGGATAACCTGAGAGGTTTTCTACACTTCCCCATTTGTCGTTTTGTAAAGGTAATCCACCATGATTATTCTTTAAATATTTAATCACTTTAATTAAAAATGAGAAATCATTGTTTAAACATAATTAGATAGGTATTTTACTTGATTTGAGGTTGATGGTGTACGTTCTGTTTTTTGTGAGAATTAAGTCATCATTCTTATTCCATTATTTCATCCATTAGGATTTTGAGCATTGTGCAATTTTAGAATGCGGATTTTATCCATTTGATGGAATTTTTTTGATTTATTAATTTATTATAATGTTATAATTAATTAATTATGATGGTTTATTTGCGATAAAGGTTTATTATGACTTGGATAAGCATGGATGGGTTTTAACAACTACTACCAACCCATGAGAAATAGAAGAAAAGATTCCTAAAGGTAAGTGGTATTCTGTACCTTCCAATTAGTATTAATTCATGGATATATTACTATTTGTATGATAGAGCCTACCTCTGTGGGTGAAGTACCAATGTTTAATTTCAGTATGATATTTATATAATAAAATGAAATGGGTGGAATTTACAAGATGAACAACTATGAACACTAAAAACCCCAACGTGTTATCGTAATCCCACAACCTGAGTATATGAAAATGACCAAAAATTCACATTGGGACTCCTCTTACTATTTCTTTGTATGATCACAAGATGGATGTCTTTCTGACATATTGAATTAGGGGACCCCAATAGGGTTGTCTTTATTTATGAATAGATCGTTTTAATCCCTATTAGGATTCCACAATAGTGTTTTGTCAGCATAGACCTAGTGGGAGCCCTAGTGTTCAAATAACCTAGAGTTAGTATATTAAGTTGGGTAGAGATGGTTGTTGGTGTCACCATAGAACGTGTGTTGGACTTGTATTCCATGAGTTTGAGTCAAAAGTATTTGGTTAAGAATTCGACCAACCTCACTATTTTATTTATTCATTAATTTTTTTATTGATGATGTAAAAATGTTAGACAGAGGTTCTTTATGGTATATGTCTAGTGGGGAAAATTTGATGTAATATATTATTATTAGTATTATTATTATTATTATTACTACTGGGTTTCCCATACATACATATTGAGACTTTGTTTGTAATACATTTCTATTTTACTATTATTTTGTTTTGGATTTCTAGATGTATTGTATAGAATATTTCTTATGAGCTTTATTTTTTTGGGGTTTCTAAATGTACTTCCTATTGAACAGATTATCAGCCTATGTGATTGAATGATACTATCGCTGTTACTTGAAGTCAAATTTTTCACTCTGATTCCACATATATTATGGATAGAGTGGTAGGTTTTTGAGATTGTATCATACCTCACTAATAAAAGGTCTCTCTTGGAATGTGTAATCTACTAGAATTCTAGAGGATGTCAATGGTTTCTGGATGAGCTTATTTCCCCCAAGTAGTGGGATACTGATGATATCTTCAAGGATGTACAAGATGCTATCATCTAATGGCTAGGATTCTGTCTGGGTTTTGTGGAAACGCCATTATAGATAGTATCCATACATTTATAGGAGTGGTATATTGCACTTATTATTGAATGAATCCATGTTGATATACCAGGTCAGGAGAGTTATCCTTTAATATCACCTATAGGTAATCCCCCATACAGATTCTCTAATTTTCAATGCCATGGCCACCTATGGACCAGAACCTAGGAATTAAACATCAATCGGGATTACCTATGGATTCCTTGGTATGAAATATAGCTTAATGCAACATTTTCATGATTACCAGTTTATACCAAGAATCATTCTTCTTATAGTCATTGGAGGTGAGTATAGGTGAACCTAGGGTTAAGACATATATCCCATATAGCGTTATACCATGATCAGTGGCATTTCTAGGAATGGATTATGTAGGTATTGTCGATTGGTATTAAAGACCAATATATCTTAATTACTATAAAATGCATGATTGGTATGACATCCATCTCAATGCCATTTTTATAGGATGTCCAAACGATCAGGATTATGGACCCTAGAATAGACTACTACTGTTTATATTATTTATCACCTTAATCAACTATATATATATATGTATATATATATTGGAATATATATAATTGTACAAATATAAGTATATATACATGAAGAAACAAATCCTATTTGATATGGATCATAGACCCATGAATTGAATGTTCATTAACTAGGTTAATTTATTTATTCCAGTTGTTTCTTAACTAGGATGAGAACATTTCCATAGAATACCTAGGAACAATTATCATCAATTTTTTTTCACGTATTTATCTTCTTTTATTATCATTATCATGATATGTAGTTAATTTTACACACACTAAATATTAGTATCTATGTTTGGGACCACATTGGTGGTGGATTTATGAGTTTTTTACTCACACCATGACTTGGGTACTATTGTACTAGGATACATGAGTATATGATCACTTGGTTGGAGGGACAGGTAAGGAAGAGTCCCCTAACTGATTTAGAAGGATGCATCCGAGTAGTATGTGGCTGTCAAGTATGTGTTATTTCATAGATTCTGTAGGACATCCCTATAAATTTATTATTTTATGTTATATTTAATCCATTATATTTGATCATCCCAATTGGTGATAAGTGTTTTATATATTATATGGTCATTTTGGCCCTTTATTCTTTCCATTTATTATTACAACATGCTTTTATTTTAGTTATTTACTACATTTACTCTATTTATTAATTCAATGGATGGTGTCCGGTAATTCTTTTTGTTTTTAATCTGATATGAGGGTATAGCCTCTCCATTTTACCACATTTATACCCTCTCTTGTAGTCAAAAGAATCTTTAATATAGGGAGCGGTGCTTGAGGCCTTGTTTCAAATCAGATCAGGGCACCATTTTAGGGGATCTTGGGATGGGACGTTACGTGAGTGGTGGATGTACTACCCATGAATATATTTTATGATTCATATTTAGGAAATTATAGGAAATACATATCCATATGATTTTATTTATTTAATAGGGAATATGATTTTATAGTTACCAAAGTGGTAGGAATTTTTTTCACAGTCTCGTCATTATTCAGGATTGTTTATTTTTACATATCAGGTAGGTGATATTTATCATATATATCCATATTTTATAAAATTATTTTAAAAAATATTTTTAATATTCTCCATAAAAAATTAATGTAATGTTTATAGATGTTTTACTTTTTACTAAATATATTAAGAGGAATATTTTTATCATTTTCAAAATGAGGTATATTTTTACTTTTCTGAATATAAAATAAAGAAGGATTTCATTTACCTTATAGGACATGATCATGTTTTCCAACATTCATGATACCTTAATTATTTGAAATTTCTTTTAGGCATTTACATATATATTTTTAGAGAAAATTTTTCATTTATAAGTGAGTTTGTTTTTAAATTGGGATGTATTTTAAAATGGAATGTTTACATTCCTTATGAATTACTCAAAGTGATAATTAAAATTCTTTTTTTCCATATAAGATGACATCATTTAATGTTACCTAATCTTTATTAGGGATATTATATAATGATAAAATCCTTTTTCATTCTCCGTATGGTTTACATTTATGGTGAAATGAAATTATATTTATAAAACCAATTTATATTCCACATGTTATGTTATGAGGAAATATTTCTGAAACCCATTTTCTATCATGGTTTATGATATGATAAATTTTTAATGATCATGTGCCACACATACATATGGTTTTAATTTCATGATGAGTGGGTCCTATATCTCTGTCCAATGCATTGGGAAAATTATTATATCTCATGATATTTTTATTTACAAAATATCCCAAAAGTATCTAGAGAGACATAATATCAAACATAGCCTATATTTTTGGGGGAATTTTTATTTTGATCACTATTATAGAAATCAATAAATAATTGAAAAAGGGTTTTTGGAATATTAGTGGTACCACTAAAAAAATTTATCCCATTGGGTTTGAATAATTTTTACAATATCCTCCTAGGAAAATAGTCTTCTCACAGATTATGAGATACCGTCAATGAACAATATTCTAATGATTCCTCACACTATGCGATGAACCACTCACACTCGGAGTCTTCTTGAAAAAAAAATCATCGAGGAATAAATTATGGTCACTATTAATATACAGTAGAAGTGAATACATATAGAGATAACAATAAAACCCCATTATGGTCTCATATTAAGATGGTCAAAAAATACATTTCACCAAACGCAAGACCTCAATGAAACCCTCACATGATAAACAGATGTAAGAGCACACCCTATTATTTGGTGAGTGGTGGGCTGACCATTGTCAACTCATATACCTTAGTAAATATCATCACCATAATAATAGAGGATGACAAAGAATCAGAATCAGATTGCGAGAGGTGTTTTATTGGAATGATAACCTGATATGTTAGTGATATCGATTCAAAAACTAAGGACTTAAGTATCAAAGGAGGAATATGATTATAGAACCATCAAACGATGAGTGATCACCTCTATCAAATTTTTTTTCTAAATATAAAGGGAACGATTTATACACATCCCATTCGACACCGATAAATACTATTATTTCCGCCATAGGGGAATGGATAGTAAAATTTGAGAGTGATATATGAAACCTCAATTGGGTTAATGATTATTTACTATGGGGAAATATTCCTTCCTAGTACTGCCTCCAAGTAGAAAAACATGTCCCTCCTCCAACATATAACTAGGAAGATAACAAACTCATGATTGTGGAATCAGAGCACTAACATAGATCTAGATCTAGGGATATAATATACACGAGCATGCTAATTGAGTAAGATAAAGATTTTTCTCTATTCCGGTAATTGTTTTGTCTACATAGGTGAGGTCATTTAGATCCAGCACTAATTAGTAAATAGTTGAATATGAACAAATGAAAACACCAACTAGCCTAACTCACCCCCATGATACGGTGGTGTTCTAGGTGATATTATCACTAGATATCCTCAATTAAATTGATATTTTTGGTGCCCATATGTAATACATGGTGGGGTGGAAGGCCCCCATCTATTATGGGTGGAATCCATACCTCAAATGGTTGTATTCCACTTTACCTCCAAATTTTTTTAGTTATCTTACCTTATACACCTTTGAATACAAAGGGGATACACAAAAAAATTACAAATAGTTCATATCATGATGAAGTTGGATTATGGGAATTAGATACAATCAAAAATTAATGAAACTGAGATGATTTGTATGAACTCAAGTGGGGATAGATTTCATCTGGGATTTACTATGTTATTGGTAGGATCAGTTTCATGTTGGTAAGAACATTTTCATAAATTATTACATAAATTTTGAAAAAATCTAAGGAATATAATGAACATGAATCTCAAAAACCGAAAACAACATAAAAATGATAAGTTCTATAACTTTATTTCTAAATGTAAGGGTCTCACATACTCACTCACTATCTCACTATCGCAAGAAACATTGTTAGAGAATTGCACTGAGATCCTCTTTGAGGAACTCTTGACATGTTTGATCCATATGAAATACTGAGGATGATTACTTGAGTTTCTAGAAATGACATAGTTCGTATAAGATTCCATTCCCTAAACATGTCCAAATCTAGGAAATTTCCCATGGAATAATGGAAAAGATTGGGTAAAGTCAAAATTGATGCTTCCACATTTACACCAACTATTGTTTCCACTAGATCACCCATGTTGCCTCTAAATTTTCTGAAACCTCATGATGTGAATCAAAAAGATTCATTAAATTCATGTACTAGAGAAGAATATATATTAGGTCCACTCTTATTTGAGTAATGGAAAAAAAAGTCCACTCCTTAAGAAATTATCAGGTCACGAGTTATTTCCTTATAGTAGTACAAAATGGTATCCTTAAGCTACTTGGGATGAGGAAATGGAATGGGGCCAATTTTGATGACCACCCATACTACTTCCCTCTTCCGAGAATATTTTTATACACCAAACATGATTTGTTTACCTCAAAAATTTTTCTTCTAGGGAAATAACATTTTTTGATAGGTGATACTATGATATGTTTTGGTGTAGGTCACCTTCAAAACTACCACACAACAAGAGGAGGTGGGAGATTGATAATAAATTATTGCACAAAATGAACATAAGATAGAAAAATTGATGTCTTAAAATATTTTTAATGAAATCATGCCATCCTTTGAGTGAAAATATGTTAAACAGACACAATTATGGAATTAAAGGGGACTCGATCAAATATATATCTCATAATAAGATGTAGTTATTTAATGTAGAAATAGTTTCAAGGAAAATAGTGTATATTTATTTACTTCATTATATGTATTATAGACACCACCTCAAAAAATAGAATATTCATCATAAGAGGATATCATTTTTTGTTCTGTTAAAATAATTTACACAGCATGAAAAACTAATGATGATGAATAAATCCATCTCATTGATAGATCTGGATCAAGATGAAAATATTCAGTAACATATCATATACATGTATGTCTCATCCAATCTCGATAATGTTCACATAAAATGATATTTGGATGATAATTCTTCTATGATCAAACTCAAACAAGTCTATACCATTTGATGTTTGGGATATAGTGAGGATTATTATTCTCAAAAAAATCGTCACATTCGAGGGAATGAAAACAGTTATCAAAATCCCCTAAAATTGATGAATATCAAATACTAGTTTTGTGAGTTGATATCTGACACCGAGCTCATTTTTATCTAGTATGTCATGATATAAAAGGTATTTCTTGGATGACATTGGCCTCATATAAAATAAATGGTTCAATAAAAATTTCATCAGTTTTTAAAATACCAGATATATAGAAAGGTAATAATAAAACAAGTTGATAGTCCCTCATTTTAACCTTATGAATACTAATATATAGAGGCATGATTCTAAAAGAAGGGAGGAAATAAATATGTAGTGGAAGGCAACATACCAGTTTGTTCTCTCAATAGTATGGAAAACACCCCCAGAATCCTTGATTTTTTCTCAGTGGTGATTACATGATACTTATAGACCTAATTGAGGTAGTGTATTCATCCCCATTAAATAATCAAAAAACATATACTTCATTATCCCAAGTTCAATTTGTAACATTTATACGATTCATTATGGTTCAGCAATATGACTTTTGGGAAACCCCATCTGAGATATGATAAATCTCTAACCAATCATTATAAAATCAAAATTCCCCATAAAACTCGGGATACATAAACCTCTTCTTACCTAGATTGAATTATAAATAAAATAAAATATCTCTACAATTTCCCCATTGTAGTTTAAGATTTTGGTTATTCCTCATATATCCTCCCATCCATGGAAGAGAACAAATAAGTCCCCACATTCTTTACTGTATATAAGGAAACATCTTTTGAAACTTCAAGAGATGATAATAATGAGGATATTGGGAATACCCCTACATTATTTGATGAAGCTTACTCCTTGACCATTTATGAGCTCATGAAATTCAATCGAGGAACATAATTAGAATGTCATCCCACATTTACTGGTTCCGCTATGCCTCTCAAAGGCCAGGATATGTATATTACATTTGTAATTGTAATAGATATGTGTTCACTTGGAACTATAAGAAGATTATCTGACTAGAACCAAATGTATCCACTCATCACTTGTGTTTTCCGTCAAATCATTGAATTTTGAAATAGTCTACTAGGAGAATGTATCCCTCACATTCCCCCAATATGTATCCTTAAGTGGCAATGTGGATTACATAAAACTTTTTATGAGAGGTATAATAACCATAATTTGAAACCAACATTGTTACCATCAAGAAATATAATTGATAGATCATGTTCTATGTCAAAATCATGGATCTGAACCATAATCTACCGATGAATTATTTCCACATTTGGATCATAGATATTTTGACCGATGAAATTTCCCACTTCCAATCCCTTTCCATCAGGGATGGGTACTCAAGGTATAATAAGAAAAATATGGCCCTGATGAAGTGGAAGACACTACCTTCAATAAACAACAATGAATATTATGTTAGCAGGATAGGACTGTAGACTTAAATAATGATGTCACTTCCAATCAGCACACCATACATCATATCTTCAAACAATTTTATGTTTTAATGTATAGTGATACATAAATGACCTATTTTTAAGTATACACATCGTTATAATCATTCACTATCCATCGAAAAATCTACTGAAATATTAATACAATGGTTTGTCAATAAAAAACCAAAAATTCCTCCTTAGGGTAACATTAGGAAATTTCATCAACATTGTGGTGTACCTGCATGGAATCAAAGTCAATTTAGAAAATAATAGTGTAATTATGTACACATAAATGCCTAATAATTCCATATAGTTGAGATTGATTCAAGGGAGCCTCACTTATATTATTAATTTTATAGCCTACTTGGATGGTATATGTCTCCACTTTAATACGATAATGAATAAGGGAATCGCCTACCAATGGGATGAGGACTACTCAGATGATTTCGATAATATCTATAAATTTATGTTGCATGCACCAGTCCTAGTAAAACCACGAGAACATAATAAATTTATCATATATATAGAAATAAGGGAATGGTTGATCAGTACCAACCTCACTCTAAAATATTATTCACAAAATTTAAACAATATCTTATTTCTATTTTGTAAAATTGTAGATACTGTCACATGCTATTTTGATAACTAGATTAATTTCCTTGTCCTTATTTTTATATTGAAATGTTATAGAACTAACTTCATCATCATGATGTTCTATCGATCTCTCATTTTGACCTTATCAATTATATATTCAACCACCATATGATGACTGCAAATTTGTCTTCATAGTATGTTAACTTATAATTGTATGATATTTAATTCATATCACATGAATAATTAAAAGGAAAAGTTCTTATCGACATCATCATGGAGAATAATGCTCTATAAAGAAACACTGGTATTTACCAAACTTCCATATGAATGGTTTTCAATTCCCATAAAACTCTAGGATGTGGGAGATGACTTTTAATGGAGACTACCAAAGACTAAATATCATGAAATCATAAAACAAAAAGGAAAATTGGTTTTTTTCTAGTGATTTTCATAATTTCAACATAAAAGATATTATTACAACACCCCATTTTCTGAAGGCCACACCATAGATGAGGTGTAATAAAAAGATCTTATTGCTATCATAAAGGTTACTAACATTACATAAATAGATTACCTGAATTTAAAATTTAACATATAACTGATGATCAAAAAGCTTAATTATGAAAATCCTATTAAAAATAAAGAATTGGATACTCTCATCAGCTTTTCTAGGAATGATAGGGAAATAAAACATCGAAACAATGTAGCAGAACATCACCTGATTACGAAATTATCATGCTAATTCACTAGACAATGATTCCATGGTCACGGTAGGCCCTGATCAAGATGAGGCAATATTCTTCCTCACAAAATAAAGGGAAATTTTATAGGCTATTGTATATGTAATGGAGGAGAACAATTAGTTTCACATTATCCAAGAAAAAATGATCATATTATATTCTCTTGATTGATGAATCCAACAACAGATTACCATAAAAATGGGATGATCCCATTGAATCGATCCAAATGTGAATAAATTCAATATTGAGAATAAAACATCACCCTTTGGGATGGACCAAATTAATAGAAATTCCCCTATATAAGAGGCTTTGATGGAGTCCACCTTAGGTTCATTATTGAGGAGGAAGCTATTTACACCATACAGGAAGTCTGTATGGGGACCTCAAACACCCTTTTTTCCAGAACCAGGGTCTCACAACATATTAATAGGGTTTTCTACAAATGGACAACAATAATATAGGATTGTATGGAGTTCACGAAAAAAAATTCATGCATGCCAACTAGATGAAAACTTCATCTATTATACCTCTAAGTTTCTAAAAAATAAAAAAATATTCATGGCCATTTTTCTTTATGGGGGATGGATGTAGTCGGGACATATCAACAAGTTATGGACAGAAAGTTAATGAATATATTTAATTTGACTGACTTCTTGTCCAAATGGGATACATTATAACCCCTAAAGGGATTTTGAATGAATTGTATCATAAACGTCATCAAATCCAACATCATCACCATATTTCATGTTTCTCTACATGATCCAGACAAAAAACATAACCAAATTTTTCTCCTCCTATTTCAAGAAGTTATAATTAGAGTATTATGACACCCCAATAATTTGTCATTTTTTTTCCAAAATAAATTGATTTTTTTTGAAAATATTCATTTTATGTGACTCTGAATATCACTAGTGATATATGAGAACATAAATTTTTTATTTCTTCATAAGAAACACCAAGTAGATCATCAACTATATATAACACGTAAATAAGATTTTTGGTACACACAACACTATTTTTGGTATATGTAACACAAAATTTTGAGTTCTTTCAATAGATTTCGTTAGACACATGATCATGCTTTTCCAAAATACATTTCACTATTAATAATATTTTTAAAATATTATTATAGTTTTCACATAGCTGTTGGAATGATAGTTATGAATATGATTAATTAAATTATAAAAATACGGTTTACATAGGTATATATAAATAATTATCTTATGTTCAATTTGATATAAATGAAAATAATACCCTTTTAAAAATATAGGAAATATTTTTTCTAGAAAATAATATTTATGCAATTGAACATGTTTTACCTCAATGAATAAATTGAAACACTATTGAATTTTTTTTTAAATAAATAAATAAATAAATATATATATATATATTATTCAATTAATTATTTAAAATTTATCTTATATGGTTTCTAGACAAGAGGTAATGAAAGACCCCATTTTATATATAAAGATATATATTTTTCTAAAATGATTTTTTTGTCCATATAATGGTGTGCCTATTTTAAATATTCCATTAATAGATTTTATAAATTATATTTTATATATTAAAATTATATTAAGAAATAATAACATCAAAATTATCTTATGATTACTTTTTTTAAATTTTTGAGATGTTTTATTTTTGGATGAGTAATGAAAAATAACAAATTCTAATTGAAAACATCATTTCCATATCATTAATTTTTTTAGTTAAATTATATGTCAATTTAAATTTAATGTTCAA
Source organism: Viscum album (assembly GCA_963277665.1). Lineage (NCBI taxonomy): Eukaryota > Viridiplantae > Streptophyta > Magnoliopsida > Santalales > Viscaceae > Viscum > Viscum album. The sequence goes on along the minus strand of OY728153.1, from coordinate 561,618,285 downwards.
TTAGGTCAATAATACATAAATTAATCCAATTAATTTCATTTTTACCAACTTCACAATGAAATTGGATATAAAAACATTTCAATCGTTTGCACTTTTCACTTTAAAAACAAATTATCTAGTCCTATCTGTGGGATTAATTTTAACATAATTTCTAAGATAAATGTGTTTATAATTTTGAAAAATTGATTAAATATTTGAAATAATAATTATATATAATTTATAGTAAAATTAATTTAGTCTATTAGGAAAAATAATTGTGAAATTATTTGAAATTAATTATAGAGACTAAGGTACAAAAATGTTTACTTAATGGGTAAAAATTAATCTTAAAATTCTAGATAATCTAGATAATTGTCAAAAATCAATTTTATGGTGATATATCTTCCATATAATCAATTTTATATAATATATACCATTACTTGTGGAACATTATTTAAGTTATACCACTCAACTATGTTTTCATTTTTATATTTACAAGAATTCCACACCTCAACCACTATAAAAGATTAGTCACCCCCTCCCTTATTCACAGATATAATGACCATTTTATAGGTCAATGATTACCCAAACATCCTAAAAAATTCCCCCCTTTGTCCTTTAGGATGTGTATTTGTAATAAATCCAACCATGTAATCCATTTGGTTTAAACCAAAACAAGTTACCCAAATAATAAGTAAAATCCTTTCATAAGTTCTTTTGTTTTATTTGTTTCTCCACCACATAAATTATTATTATTCCATTTTTATATAGTAATATCATTGTAATAACTATAATTATTTGTTTTTATTCTATGATGTAGACATAAACTAACACACACTTCCATAAACTTTTCTATGCATTCATCGTTCGTGTTCATGGCATACTACTCCCTGGTGAACCAGTGACATTCATTATAACATTACCACCTAAAAAGGATGGTAATAATGATGTAATTTATATTTTTATATGATATATATGATATTTTTTTTATTTATTCTAATATATTTATAATATAACACATACCTTCATTCATTTCATTATTTTTTGGAATACGATATCTTCGTTTGTTGACGTTTGGACTACATCCTCCTCAAAGAGATTTGATTTGTTCACACAATACAAGGAACAAACTAAATATGGATGTAGTAAAATTATGTATATATAAGAAAAAATAATTTTACTTTAATTATAATATATATGTATATATTCATATATTTCATTTAATTTCATTCTTTTAATATCAAATGAAAACAAAAAAAAATTCATGGCATATGTAGGGCCTATAGTTTCCAGGAATGATGTATTCCCTTTCAAATTTATATATTTTATATATTATTATAAATTATTATGGATGGAATATATATTTCATTTATTTCATTTTTTAAATATATTAAATAATTCAATCATTATCTCTGTAAGATTATAAATAATATCAAGTGAAACCATATGTGAAAAATAAAGAAGTAATTACCCAAAACTTAACATTAACATAGAATTGTCAATAAAGGGGAAATATAATGTCCTAATAAAATAATATATGGTATGATATATAAAAATATTTTTCATTGGTATATTTATAATAATCATATATTTATTTTACATGAGGATTAAATGTGTATAAATAATGTCATGACTTAAGGTAGAGTTTATTGTCTCACTTATTTCTATGAGATGAATGTCATCGTCAACACTTATTATTAATGTGTTGTGTATATACATATATATATGAAAAGCTATATCATTAATTTAAATTATTTCCTGATTTTAAATGTTTGAATCTATTTTATTATTTCATGGATCTCATTATTCAAAAGATACTCAAGTAATAACGGTTTTCATGTCGCCCTTTTATTTTTGTGAGACTTATGACATATTCACCACACATTTATTTTTTGTGGTGTATATAATTACCATGAATATATACTATTATTATTATCATTAAATTTATGTGGACATAAATATCCATTTTATTATCTCAATTTAAAGTCATTTTATGCTTCAGATGTTACAAAATCAGTAATGTAATTTTGTCACAATTTTCCTTCATTAAGACCCATATTATGTTATGAACTTATATTATTGTACAAGGTTTCAATAATACCCTCTGAAATTTTGAATGATGAATCTCCATATTTTTATTATATTATAATATTTATTTAAATGTCATTTTATCATGGGGATTATGATTCCTTGTTACCTATGTTGTTAGAGTTCATTAAAACAATCTCATAATCATAGACATTGTTTACGGTTATGCTTATTTTGATGAAATATTGGGATACATATGTCAAGAAAATTCATTAATTTTAAACTCCTATAGTTATTTATGAAATTTAAATGAACTGTTACAGTTTTTAAATTTTTTGTTAACAAATATTTTTATGAAAATATTTTTAATAAAACATGAATTTACCTATCTCTTCATTAGAAAATCTTTATATTCAAAAAAAATATTTACTAAAAATGTTTTTTTAAAAAGTTTTTAAATTATGTTTCAAGATAATTTTAAAGGAAAATTATTATAAAAATGTTTTATTTTTTAAATATTTTAAAAATGCTTTAAATATTATTTTTTATGTTTTCATGGGAAAATGAATTCAAAATGATTTCAATATTTATTACATGATTTAAATGAAAATGGTTTTCATAATGTTATCAAGATTCATTTATATGTTTTTAAGGGAAAAGGTTTTTAAATATTTTTCTATATTAATTTATATATTTTCATTGAAAAATATTTTAAAAATATTTTCAGACTTCTTTAATATGTTATCAAGGGAAAAGAAATTAAAATGGTTTTAATATTCATGTATAAGTATTAAAGGTTGTTTTCAATGAAGATGAATTTCAAAATTATTTATGTTTTAAAAATAATTTTACAAATAATATATGATATTTTTCTATAGAATTATGTTTAAAAAATATATTTTAATATTTTTATAAATATATTATGAAATTATTTATTATTAGTCATGAATTAATTGGGATACTATCCAAGGGTACCATAAATATTGATTATCTGAATGGTTTATGTTTATATGGAATGTTTTTTTTGAACCCTTTTTCTCTTCCACAAGTTATATGATATGGAACCTATTTCTCTTTCATTGGAAAAATGTTTATGGGGGTCATTTCTCTTCCATGGGTTATGTGGTTTATGGAACCCATTTATCTTTCATGAGGTATACGTATATGAAAATCGTTTATCTTTCACATGTTATATGTTTTAGAATCCATCCTATTCTCATGGGATGTTATTTTATAAAATGATTATTAAATCTGTTTCTTTTCAACATGTAATGATATGATGACATGATTATGATACCCATTTATTTTCATGGTTTATGATATGGTATATATGAAATCCATATGTTTTATGGGTCCAGAAATAAAGAATGTTTTAAAATCTCGTGGAACACATATGTATAATTTAATAATGATATGGATGAGACATATATCTCCCTCCAATGAACCAGTTAATTATTTATATCTCATGAGACAAACATTTCTAGAATATGGAGTTCACTTCATTTTTTTACATTTTCCATTAATATGGTCTCAGAAGTGATACTTGACTACTAAGATGGTATTGGGAATGAAACATGACTACTAATATAGTCTTGGGAGTGAACCTTGACTACTAATATTATTGGAGGTGTGAAAACATTACACTATAAGGAAATTCATGTGACTGGGGATGGTGTTTCTCCCTCCCAGTAGGTGTATCCCTTGTGTAGTGAAATGAAAGGTTTGGGTATTGATCCATTACTTATAGGGAATAATTTTCTATGCTTATGTGTCATCCAAAATTACATTTCTTTTTCCTATATTATTATTTAATGATTTATTATTTTTATTCCCTTATGATTATAGTCTTATGAATTACGAATCATTATTACATGATTCATGTTTATGTTCTTTTATATGTAGGACATGATTTTATAATGGTATTCCCTTGTTCTTATATCCCTATGACTATTTTATGATTACATATCTTCTTTATTTTACCTTATTCAGCATCTAATATCAATCTTTGTACTGTTTCCTTTACCATGGTTATTAATTAAGGTTTAATTTAAGATTACTATACGGGAAGATCATTATGGGGAAAATGAAGAGATTTCACTAATTTATAATATTGTGTTCCATGTTTCAAATGGCACTAAATAGTTAGAGTCCTCAGGCATGTAATATTTAAATGTTCAAAATATTTATATAAAACAATGTAAAATCCTTGTATCTGAAGACTGGGTTTCTATAGTTTGTACCTAATTAAATATTTAGTCAAACTTCAGAAACTATAATGAGAAAATATTGGAGATATCACTAGGGATATTCATAAGGATATGTATATTGATAATCCTAAGGCGACATAGCATTAGAACTAATTTTCATTATTTTGTTATCATATAAGTAATTTTCCATGATTATGTTTCTTTTATACTATGATAAGTGTTTCTCAGAATGTAATTTTTGATCATAGTAAAAAATGTGAACTTGGATGAATTGGGATAACATTTAATGTTTCAGATGTGGAAATTACGGGAATTATAGAAATCTATGTCCTATATTGAAATCTCAAAACGATAAATTGGAATGTTGTATGAGAATTGGTTACTCTTCCGAGGATAAAGAGAAATCAAATGACATGTGATAGGTAAGGGATGTTTTAATAGTATTTTTATCATTAAAATTTTGAACTCTGATTATATCTAAGTTTTGGAACCTTATGAAATGATTAATATTTTGTATTCGAGGAAAGGGGTGTTTAGGAATAAGATGATAAAGCATGAGTAATAGTTAAATAATGAATTTGGATGATTTAAGTGTATAAGTTTTGGAATTAAAGTATTATGTTATTCAAATCAGTAAATATATATTTATTTTTAGTAAATAATTTTCATTAATGATATAAAAGGATGTGTTATATGGTACAAAATACCTAAATATTTTGTTTATTAGAAATGTGGTATTTTGATTAATGGAAGGCACGCTGAAGGTTTTCTGGTGGATGTGGAAATGATATTATTATGGATAAATAGATGATGATATGGATAATTTGAATTGGATAGTATTTATGACCTCATAATTGATAAAGTTTTTTTAAAGTATATTTTTCTATCATGGAATAATATTGAAACATTTGAGGAAAATATCAAATGATATTTAGAATAAGAAATAATGCATGTTATAAAAAAGTATATATGGTAATTCAGGTCAAACCCTTGTTATAAGAGACTAAATGATAAATGTATTACCATGTTTAGAATTTGACAACCCAGAAATACCTTATATTATATGGGGGGTCAATGTTAATGTGATTTAGTGAAATTATTTCTAATGTTTTTTATTTTCATCATTGATATGGGTTACATGATTTTCTATTTATGGGATATTTTAAGTTAAAATGAGGATACGGTTTTAGAGATTAATGTATTATATCACTATATGAGGATTTTTGTGTATTGGAAAATCCATGCTAAACATTTAGTGATGATTATAAATAAATATATATTAATTGAATTATCATCCAATTTTTGGATCTCATTATTTATCAGTTTTTCATGAAAGAAATATTCACCATCATTTCATAAATTGATAAATGATTTTGAAATTTTTCTAGCCACAACGAAATGGTGAGGTTGTGAATAAGAAATATAATGGAATCATGTATGTATATATTATTTTTAAATACATTAAATTTAGCGAAAGGGTCATCAAATTAAACGATGTCTCATTATTTTCATTTTTTATAACATCAATGACCTTTATCATGCCTCTTTGGGTTATGAATTTTTAATCAGTAACATTCCCCTAACCATATTATCAATCACTCTCCATCATATCCAAATAGTTATTTTTTTTCCATGTCAATTTTTTCACTTTCCACTTATGTTCTAGTATGTTAAAATTTAGATATGATCTACTTTGTGTAACCTTTATGTTTCCAACATTCCCTTTTAATGGATGATTTAGTATTTATTTTTACAAAGATGATTTCTATGAAATGAAATTTGAAGTATTAAACACATAATAACCCAATATAATTTGGAGGGATAAATTCATTTTAATTGGGGAATAAGGAAACTCCCTAATATTGTTTGAAATATTTTTTTCTATTTAATTTTATCATGGTGATATTTCTCATTTTACGCAAAAATAAATATAGCATTTTTTATATGAAAGAACCAAACACCAAGTAATTACTACATTACAAAAAACACTTATATTTAATTGAGATACACACAAAACTATGTTTTTCTTATGTTACATATAGTGATGATTTCTGTCTATATCTTGTGTTACACACAAGACCTAGATTTACCAAACTATAATGCTATATTAATAATATTAATTAAAATATTATTAGTGTTGTGACATAGTTTTTGGAATTATGGTTATGAATAAGATTAATTAAATTATGAATATATTGTTTACAAATTTATATAATAAGAATATTTTTTACCCATTAACTACCAAGTAAAATTAAACCCTTTTGAAAATATAAGAAATCTTTTGCTGGAAAAATATATTTATGAAATCAATATTTTTTTACCTTAGTAAATTATTAAAAAAATAAATAATTGATTTTAAATATATATATATATATATAGAATCATGTATTTAATATTCATCTTATTTTCATTATAGGTAAAAGATAATAATAAAAACAATTTCATTCATTAAGATATATATTTTTCTAATAAAAAATTGGACCAATTTTTAATGGATAACCTATTTTTAATCTAATTTATTATAGTTATATACATTATATTTGGTAAAATAAAATTAATTTATGAAATATTAACGTAAAAATAATCTTAAATTGATTTTTTGGTATTTTTATGAGATGTTTTATTTTTAGATGAATAATTACAAATACTGAATTTTAATTTAAAAATAATTATTAATTTAATTTAATTATATATATATATATTATATTTCAAATTGGTTGTAATGATTAATTAAATCAAATATACTTAAATTAATCTAATTTATTTCTTCTGAACAAATTTCAAATTTAAATGTGAAAAATGACATTTTAATATTTAGAACATTTTAATTTTAAACCCACTTGTCTAGTATCATATGTGAGATAAATTTGAAATTATTTTCTAATAATTATATTTTTATAATTAGGTAAAATAGATTCCATATTTTTAATGAAAATAATTTTAAATTTATAGTAACTTATAATTATTTTTAAAAAATAAATATGAGGGAAACTAAAGAAAATTAATTATAGTAATGAAGGAAAAATGAGTTTTCATAGTGGTTAATGATTATTAATAAATGACTAAAGGGACAAGAAACTTGTCTAAAATAACTTTTATTGACATATATCAATAATATAATATATTTACTCATATATAGACCATTATTGAATGCACATTATTTACGGGATACATCTCAAAAATGGATTCCCTTTTATATTTATACAAATGCCACTCCACCACTAAAAAGGGGTACACTCCCCCTCGCTTCTTAACACATATCAGAAATTTTGGTTGGTCCAAACCATAAAAAAATATAATTCAAACATACCTCTTTAAAACATTATTCCTCACATTGGATTAAATCCCAACTAGGGAATCCCTTTTCATGAAAAACAAATAGCGTTACTCAAAGAAGTGGTAACATCCTTCCACACTGATTTTTGTATTATTTATTTCTCCACCACATCAATTATTATTTTTAAATTATTATATAATAACATAATTTTAATAAATATAATGGGGTTTTTATGTTTATTGTTCTACCTACACTCACACACACTTCCATACAATGAGATACATATTCAGCGTTTGTGTACACGACGAACTACCACCCCATGAACTGATGTCATTCGTTTTTACATTACCACCATCCAAGGATTGAAATAATGATAAAATTGACATAATTAAATTATATATATGATATATAAGATTGATTTATGATTATTAATTTACTATAAAATACATAACATCCAAATTTACATTTTTTAGGAATAGGATAACTTCGTTTGTGGTTCTGTGGACTAAAGCCTCCTCAAAGAGATGTGATTCATTCCAAATTTACATAGAATGTATTATGGATAGTTATAGTAATATTATATGATATGTATGAATTAATAATTCTACTTGTATGATACTATATATATATATTATTTTCTTACTTTCATTCAATATTTCATCATGGTAGAAACAATGTTCATGCATACGTATGGCCAACCCTCTCCATGAACAGTGTATTCCATTTAAAATTTATATGTTTTAAAGATTATTATAAATAATTATACAATGAATATATATATATATATTAAATTTATTTAAAAATTTAAAATTTGAAAATAATTATTTCCTGATCTCTCTAAGAGGATCAAGAATAACATGTTAAAACATATATGAAAAACAAAGCAGTTATCACCCAAAACATAACATTAACATGGAATTGATACTAAATGGGTAATATAATGTAGTAATAAAATAATATTTGGAAAGATATATAATAATATTTTACACTGGTAGAATTATAATAAACTTTTAGTTATTATAAAATATATTTTAATGTATATAATAAATGTCAAGACTTGAGGTATGGGTTTTCTCATCTGACTTTTATTTTTGTTAAATGCATGCTATATTCACCACCTATTCATATTGTGTGGAGTGTATAATGAAATATGCGATTTTATATCATGAATTTCATTTATTTAATGATATAAAATTTTAAATTGATTTTATTCTTTCAGATATCTCATGATTCCGATGATACTAAAGTTATAATAGTTCTATTCTACAACTTTTATTTTTACAAGACATACAAATTATTCACAACTTGTTTCATTTGAGTGGTGTATATACCTACCATGAACATATTTTATAATTAATAAAATTAAATTTATGTTTATTTAAATATCCATTTTATTATATCAATTTCTTGGGGTTTTATTGTTCAAATGTTATAAAATCATTATGCTATTTTGTCTTAATTTTACTTCTTTTTGACACATGTTGTGTTATGGAACTATATTATTTTATGATTTGTATATACTACCATTTGAGATGTTTTATCATTAAATTAATTAATTTCAGGATATTTCATTATTATTTTAATTTCATTATCTCATAGGGATTATTATTAAATGTTATCAATTTAGTACAAGCTTATTGCTACAATCTCATCATTATAACGAATATTTATGATTATACATCCATTGAAGAAATCATATGACCCATTTTATAGAATCATTCATTAATTTTATTATCCATTTATTATTCATGAAATATTTATGTAGTGGTAAAATATTTAAACTCTTTTTTACTCAATTTAATTAATTAAATATTTTTCAGAAAACATGTATTTATTTATCTTTTCCGGACAATTTTTTTATTTGAAAATCTAGTTTTCTAAAAATGTGTTTAATGTTTTTTTATTGTTATTTAAAGATCATTTTTTTATTAAAATTAGGGTTTTATGAACTCTTAATTATTTCAAGATTCATTTATATTTTTTTAATGGAAAAGGTTATAAAAACGTTTTCATGGTTCCTTTATATGTTTCAAAAAAAATATTTTGAAAATGTTTTAAATATTTTTTAAATATATTCTAGAAAAATATTGTTAAAAATGTTTTCATGATTCATTTATATGTTTTGATTGAATTTTATTCAATTTATTTTAAAATTAATATATATATTTTAATAGAAAAATTTTTCAAAATATATTCAGTATTTCATTTTATGATCTCAAGGTTCTTTTCGATGATTTTTTTTAAATTTTTTTGTTTAAAAATACCATCAAAGAAGAATGGAAATTTTCATCCTGAATTATTTATAAAATTATGTTTTATAATTATTTTCCAACTAATATGAAATCAATTGGTATTACTAATTATTATGTGAGGATATTATCCAAAGGTACACTTCATATCCAATCAAAAAATGGTTCATTTTTTGTGGGAATGTTGTTTATGAAACCTATTCCCCATCCATGCTTTTAATGATTTATTGATCTCATTTTTCATTCATGGGATATATGTTTATGTAATTTGTTTTCTTCCATAGGTTATATAATTTATGTAACCCATTTCACTTTCAAATCTTATATGATAGTGAACCTAGTTTATCTTTCAATGATTATATGCTTATGAAACCAACTTATTTTTAGGGGTTATTCATTGCGGAAATGATTATAAAACATGTCCATTTTCTAGTGGTTATGATATAACTACATCTCTATGAAATCCATTTTATTTCATGGGTAATTATATGATGTTTGTAAACCCCTATATTATATATTTTTTAGTATATGGGATGTTTTATTATCTTATGAAACAATTATATATTATTTCATTATAAGAACAGTGGGACCCATATCTCCCACCAATGCATTGGGTAATGATTTATATATCATATGATATATGAGGGAAGACTAAGGAGTGAAATAAGTTTAGTATAGGAATTTATCTAGTAATGTGGTCTTGAGAGTAAACGATAACTGCTTTGATAGACTTGTAAGGGAACCTTGACTTCTAATATGGTATTTAGAGTGAACCTAAGCTACTAATATTGTTTGGGGGAGTGAATTCATTCAACTGTATAGAAATTGATAGTCATGGGGAAGGTGGTGTGTCCCACCTATTTGGTGTAACCCCCATGAAGGGCCCTGATAACATTGGGAAATGATCCTTGAATATGGTGAATGTAATTATATTCTTATGTGTCTACCACAATTCCATGTATTTTTCCTCTATTATGATTTCAGGGATTATTCTCTTCATTCCCTTATGATTTATGTCTTATGAACAATAAATATTTATTCCTTGTTTCATTTTTATATTCAATAATATGTAGGGTATTATTTTCCTATGATATTCATATTTTATTATTCCATAATTCTTATGTTTCTCTTATGTATCTCCTTTATTTAACCTTATTGAGCATCTGATCTGACCCTTTCTAATGTTTCCTTTCACTAGGTTTTGAAGAAATTTTTTATGTATGTGTACCATATGTGATGATATTTATGGGAAACAGAGATAAAATTCCACCAAGTTAGAATATTTTATTCCATGTTTCCAAATACAGTAAACAATTATGGTCCTTCGGTATGTACTTTTCTAATGTTATTAATATTAATCTAAAATGATATAATATCCATGTATATTAATCCTTAGTCAATATAATTATAACATAGATTCTGACCACTTTTCTATTTATCATGTGTCAATAAATATATTTATTGAGGCATTAAACAATTTTTTAAAGTATTATAACCTCCTTTTTTAAGGAAAGGATATGTTTTATAGCATATAAAATACAATACACTGAGCATTAATGAAAAATGAAATATTATTATTTAAATATGAAATTTATAACCATTCCACTAAATTTATGGGAATGAATAGAATAAATAGAAATATTTTTAATTTATTAATAAATTTATAGTAAATATTCAATCAAATAATTATTAATACCATCTTTTTCTTCAACAATTACATTTTCCTAAAAAATTTGATTTCATTCTTTTTGATGTGTGATTCGTGTAATTTAATTTTGTAAATTTTTAAAAAATTATTTTTAAAAAATGAATTTAATTTTTTAATTCAACATGTAAATATTGTATTAGGATTAATTTTTTACGATTTAACAAAAAATGGATGTTTTCAATGAATAGTGAAAAATAATTATTTTAATTTAAAAATGTATTTTATATGAAACTATTTACAATGGAAAATTATTATTTTGATTAATTTAAAATTTTAATTATTTAAATTTCATTTAAAATATTCAAATTATCATATTTAAAATATACTTTATCCAAGAGTTTCATATAAAATAATTTCATATTGAAAAGGGATTTTTTCTAAAAAATCATTTTAGAGTGTTTTCCATATTTAATTTCTAATTAAATTTGGTATTCTCTGTGATTTGAATTTTTACAAATTCATTTAAAATTATTAATCAGGTTATAAAATTTATTAAATTTTACTTTTTATTTCTGGAAAATTAGAATAATAATCTTAGTAAATATTGTTAGGACATTAACCGGTAAATTATTTAAATAGATGATAAAAATTAATGATAAGAACCATTAAATGACCAAAGAACATTTCCAGAAAATATTTCAAGAATATTTTTAGACCATTTAAGTAAAAGGGTCTAATTAATTTCTTTTCAATGCCACTTAAATGATATTTGAACCTTTATATTATTATATTTATTGAAATGTCATACATGCACACTCTTGTTTTTAATATGTGTTATATTTTATATATAGATGTTATCCATAAGATATGTTTCCAGTATTCTCTAGCAGTAAATGGTTCTCGTTTAACTTATCTTCCTAACATTATTTTCTATACTCCAGAAGGAGTCAATTTGAATCGATGGGATTCCATTGGCCTTCACTATTTTAGGCCTCCATATGATGGGGATCTTTTTTTCTCGGTCGTATAGTTTCCCTGCTTCTATGTTTGCCTTTTAATTTTTCTAGAATAAATTTAAGGATGATGATGGTGGTGGGTAAATATAAATAATGATATTTAAGACAGTTAAATAAATATAATTTGAGATAAATTATAATGACATTGTTTTAACATACAAAATACATCACATTCTTGATATACTGAAAACAATACAAACACAGAAGCACAAATACCATATTAGTTAGTGCCTTTGGAAAATCGAGACATGAACACTAGTATGTTAGTGATAGACATTTTATATCACTAGGATGTTCTTAACTAGGACCCTTCTTAGACTCATCAAACATAACGCATATCTTAATAACCAGGGATAATGGAAACGAAATATGGGGGGTCTGATATGTTCAGTGAAGGTAAACAACGAGAAATATTTTATTTTAATCATGAACATATTAGTTTGAGAACAATATCATGAAAATATAAATCATACCCTACGTCTAAAAGATCATAAAAATCAATGAGTATAAATAAAAATAAATAAGACATGAATCAAAAGGAAGTAATGAACAAAATCCATTAAAGAATAATATAATAATTAGACATGGAATTGTGGAAGGTAAAGAAGTATATAAAATGATTTCCATTTTAGTCATTGAATTTCTTCAATAGATATCTTTGTTTAACATGTACAATCCAAATATAATATTTTCAGTCATGTTTCGCTCTATGTACCATTTTAGTAGTGTGGGTTTACTCCCTATACTATCATGGTATTCATGGTTCACTCTCTTGGTGATCCTATTAGTCAGGGTTTATTCCCAAGAACATATTAGTCTATCCCTTGTGATATAAATAATTTTAAAATGCATTAGAGGGAGATATATGTCCCACCCATCTACAAATGAAATCATACATACATGTTCCAATGGATCATAAACAATATCATCATTAGCCATAAAATCAAATGGTGGTCATAATCATCTAATCAAATCTTAACATGTGGAAAATAGATAGGTTTCCTAATATATTCATCAAACAATAACCCTTGAAAAGAATTAGTTTTCATAATCATATAACTAATGAAATAGAATCATATTTCATAAACATCATCCCATAAAATGTAAACGATTAATGGAAATAATACAAACTGAAACAGGGAGTCATTTCCCAATAAATTCCTGAGTAACACTAGCGTATGTTATCTGTGATGGTAAATAATTTTTAAATATCTTTTTAAAACACTTCTTAAGGATATTATCCTTCCTCTATTTAAAAATGAATACTAAATATTAAAATATTTTGGAACCCATTTTAAAGGAAATGAAATTGAAAACCTATAAAAGAAAACATTGAAAAAAAAATTAAAGCCTTCAACCATTGAAAACTTATAGTCTATCAAGAAAACATTTTAAAAATATATTTTCCATAAAAATATTATTTTAAAATCATTGAAAATCATTTGAAAAAAAAATCCTTTAAAATAAATTTAAAAAAATCATATTGAAAATATTTTTTTAAAACATTCAAAAAAATCATCAATGAAATTAGTGGTTGATAAATTCATACATGTCATGCGGGGTTCAAAAACATTGATTTTGCATGGGAAAAAGATTATAAAGGAAATCCTATTTCAGAAGGTGACTATAATATTCCGTTGAAACATTTATAAAATACACAAAGTGTAAAAATGTATTTTAGTGATTATAATATTTATGTATAATATTCTTATAATCCTTATTTATATATCATGGTTTTGAATGAACACATGTTTTGACCAAATTGTTTGGTAAGGTCATTTTTTCTTAACAATATTTTCTTAATTATATTATGTAATAATGAGTGGAAAATATTATACTAATACATTAAAATATCATGATAAACTATATGGGATGAAAGTTTGTGAGTGTTATTGAATGTAGAATTATAATATTTCATTAATTGGAACATGTAATAAACAATCTCAATAAATGGAGATATTGTTTCTATAAACTCTTACCACATAGTAAAATTGAATCATACCCCACATGTAGAAAATTTAAATTACATGTATATTTTAAATATAATGAAATGAATCATATTCATTTTATAAAATTTCAATGGTTTTTTATACACCTCAAATAAAATATAGGTGTATAACATGATATGTATCTCAATGATGAAAAATTGAGACAAAATTAAAATTTTGATTTGGAAATTTTGAAACATAAAAATAATTATTTATATATATATAATGGAAGTGTAAATACAAATAAATTTAACTATTAGAGACATATAATAAATTCATTGGAATTATATACTCCACATAATATAAGTGTGTGGTGAAAAAGGCATGTATCTCACAAAAAATAAAGAGTCAGATGGAATTCCATTGCCTTGTGTCTTGGCTCTCATCGCACTCATTCAAACATCCCGTATAAATAATTTATTATTATTATTAATCTTTTAGAGAAACATATTATTTCTTCTAACATCATTTATTATTTTAATACGACATTTAATTACCCACTTATTATCAATTCCATGTTATGGTTATGCTTTGGGTAATATCCTCATTATTTTTCACATGTGTCTTAATTTTTTATATCATTGGTCCTTATATTAATATCATTATTTAGAGAATAATGTAGATGATATATATAAAATTAATGTTCATTATATATGTCTTATTATAATATATATAACAAATATTTATGAAATGGAATACACAATTCACGGAGACGGTTGACCATATGTACACATGAATGCCATTTCTATTTTATTGACATATTAAAAGGATAAAATTAAATGGAATATATTTATATATATGTTTATAATATCATTAAGTAAGAATTATTATTTCATATAAGTTAAATAATTTCTCTAAATAATCCTTAAAGTATTCCATATAGTGTGTCAACTAGTCATATCATTTTATGGGGCGGTAGTCCACATGTCTTTAAACTAAATTCTTTTATTTACACAAGATATAATGTATAAAGATATGTATTTTATAATAATGAATGAGAATTAAAGGAATCATACTTATCATGTATATAATATATATACATTATTTTTATCATTATTCACAACCCTGAAATGGTTTAAATATGGAAATTAACAATCATCATTTTGTGAGGTGGTTGTTCGAAGAACATGAAAAACTATATTATATACCCATTAGATGGATGTGTGAGTATGTTTAATAATAAACAGTAATATAATAACATATTAGTATATTTAATAATATATTATTATAATATAACAATTAAATAAAGAGATTTAAGGGGGTAGATAATGATAATAAATTAAAGGAACCTGAGGAAGGATGTCACATTTTATTCAGGTAACTGCTTTGATTTTTAGAAAAGTCATTCCTTGGATATATTTAATATCAAAAGAATGATTCTAGGAATAAGTAATGGGTTTTTTTATCTAACTGGGATGACATAGTACATACTTATGTGTATTGAGTGGTTTTTGGAAGTTTTAGGATATGAATATTTTTATAGCGGAGGAGGAGTGGAATTCCTATAAAATTTTGGAAAAAGGAAACCTCGCCCATGTTTTTATATTGAATGAGGATCAATTAATGTGTAAATTAGATAAAAGGGAGAATATAATCAAATTATTTCCAACCCATGTATTTTCTAATAGTTTATAGGTAATATTAGGAGATAATATTAGGGTTTAGTTCCTTTTTAAGCCTAATTTTACCTTAATCATTGTAAATAATTTTAAATACCTTTACTAAGAAATTTGGTCAAAAACTAAGTTTATCATGTTATAAATTACTTTTTATTTTTTATTCCAAATGTGTAATCAATTTTCAAAATTCAAATCACATAATTGGCATATATTAATTTAAATTTAATCCCACTGTTGGGAAAACAAATCATGTTTTTAATTTATAAATATTCAAACATATGCACTATTTTTTAAACCAATTAAAATTTGAAATAGATTCGAATGACCATAATTGGAAAAAATGATAAAAAAATTTATCTAATTAAACATTAAAGTAATTTTCATATATAATTAAACTATATAAATAAATTAGATTAAAAAAATATTTACGTTAAATATCAGTATTTTTTACTATTCATTAAAAATGAATCATCATAGGAAAATATCAAAAATGAATTTTATTTTGACATATAATATTTATAAATTTTCCAAATTTTATATTTAAAATTTTTTCACCATTAAATTGTGGTAAAAGTACCTTAATTAAAATATAGGTTTCTATGTGTAAAATTATGGTTGTTCTAATCTTATACCTATTGAATCTATTGGATAAATATCAAAATTATTTTAAAGAGTATATTATATATATGTTATACTTATATAACTCAATAATTGTAATAAATTTAATTTATTACGATAAAATATCTTTGTGGGTATAAAAATTATTTTCTACAAAAATATTCCTTTTATATTTAATTGCTTCTTATATTAGGTGTAACTATTAAATTAAAATTATATTTATATAAAACATAGTTTATAATTAGTTAGATAAAATTATTTACAACTTCTATCTTAATTAAAATGTTATGTATGAATGTTTTAAATAATAATATTTTTATAATATATTGTTGTTTGGTAGAACTATGACTTGCGTGTCACACATGTCATCGAGGAAAGTCAGTCTTGGATGTAACATAAGATAGCCTCAAATTTCTGTGTAGAGAATGATAACCATTATATTTCATGTAGTTCATGATTAACATGGTATTTCACAATCAAAACATAGTTCATTAATATAAAAAATATATATATTCATTGTTTTTTGGGTTGAAAAAAATACAATATATTTAATTAATTCAAAACAATTCACAAAATCTCTAGGTTTTAAATTATACCCCCCTTAAAATATATTTAATCCTAAAAATTATTCTACATTATCAATGTTTTAATATTTAAAAGTCACATTCATTGAAACCTAGAATGTGAAAAGGAATATGAAATATTCCTTTAGAAAAAATAAATCTGGAAACATGATTATTACCCCAAATAACATAATACTATGATACGGGATAAGAGATGATAGATGGGAAGTGATACTATATACATAAAATAATATTGTAAATATTTGGGTGTGATTGTGGTCATCAATCAAAAACAAAATACTTTTTCATCAAATTTTTAACTAAAAAAATTCACATCAACCCAGAAATCACATTGACCAGTGGTAGTTATGAAACCTTTATCAAAATTTGGTAAGGGGTTCATCTCTACTAACCTTTCTATACATGATGAGTCATCTACCAATATATAGTATTCCCTTTTCTAAAATGACATTAATATAATTTCTAAAATAAATTTCATTGACATACATGGAATGGTTTAGTCACTAGATTGAATTATAAATAATGTTATGAATACAAACTCTGTAAACAAATACTCCATATGAATTTTAACTTAAACATTACACAACCGATTAACCATATAACCCTTGAAATAGTTGAATATCTAAAACATTAGAAGGAATTTCATAAAACTATCTTATAATTGATCCCACTTATATCCCAATGTATCTATGGGTTCTCACATTCTATAAATGTGAATACCCTCATCATATAATAACTTTAAACATTGTAATAACCAGGATTAACATCAATATATTTTGAAAATATAAAATTTTCTTTATTACAATCATTAATATATATATTACTTAAGTCTAAAATAATGTTTTTACCTTGATATCATTAACCACTTATTTACAAGTCATTAATTAGTTCCAAGGTAATCCGTACTATCCAATTTAATTATTCCTATCCAAAATAACATTACCCATAAAAATTATATTAACATAAAGAACATATAAATGGTTATATTCAAATATTTAAAATATAACCTTGTCATTTAATATCTTTTCAATTCTGCTGCCAAACATCAACATTATCCTGTAAATCCTTATCAAAAAACATAACATGAATAATCCTTGTGTATTCCACAATTCATAATACATAAATCATGAATCCATATAAAAAGAATCTTTGATTATTCCACATCATCCATATATCATAAGAAGGTAACCCCATCATTTTACTTTTTAAATCATTCATTTAATATTAACTATATAGTATCATAATCATGATCAATAGAACCAGTACTTGCACCACTTGGATAATTCCCTTCATGATATTTCCTCTTAAGACATAAATTTTCTTAATGAAAATTAATTCCACATAAAATAATTTAACTTTTGATAATGAATTTAGAGAGTCCAATATTCCCATCTATTTAGTTACTTGAACCATTTAGTTTCCCTCTATGGTTACTTGATTTGTGTCTATATTTTCCACATTCAAAACATCTTCCTGTTCATCGAAGAAATTCTCATGGGGTATTCATTATACACTATTGACACAAAGGAAACTGAATAATATTTCATGTATTTTCTCTATTACCCTAACTCTCAGTGAACGCCTTTATTCTCTTATTTATTGAGTCTGAGAGTTTGTTAATGCAAACATAGTTGATCATGATCCTTGAAACTGATTAGGCATGATCATAATATACTTTATTCCAATGGTCATCCCATTTTACTTTTATCAACATTTCTTCCATCAAATTAAATTTTAATATTGATCCATTACATTTCCTCCACTTTATAAAACTAGAATGAACAAAATAAGAAATGATTATCATAGTGAGGAACCACATAATCATGAAAATTCACTTATATTATTCCTATTTTATGACAAATTCCATTATCAATTACACCATAGGGTTATTCTATGTTATTCATAGCCAAATTATATTTTAATCCTTCATGATGGTTATTGAATAGTTTTTTAATTTACAATGAATATCCAACAGGAGTCTCAAACTAGTTGTGTAGTAAGGCTCATTTTCATGCACAAGGTAACCACAAGTCAGGCCAGGGGCACCTTCTCAGTGTTTTCACTCCTTATTAAATCTTTACTAGAACCACATAAACTTGTAGCATTTAGAGAGGTATTTATTTCTAGAAAACCACTCACTATATCCATTACCAATATACATGATATTTTCATATATTTTCCATATCATTAAACTTATCCTTTTACATTTCATAGATTTTTTACTATGATTTTCTCATCCTAGTTTCTAAAGGATTGTTGAAAATATTCTCTAATACTGTCTATAAATAAGAATTATTAATGTACATATACATTACATCACATTTTCTGAATACTTAAAACATTAAAAAATTGACTCCCAAATACTCTTTCAGTTAAGTTCCACTGGAAACTTGGAAACATGAACACTAGTATATGTGTGAGTGATATTATCTACTCTTAGTATCTTCTTTACAAGTAACCTTATTAGACTCATCAATCATAATACATATCTTCATAACCTGGGGGATAGAAAACCTAAAATTGGTGATCTTAGATTCCCACTAAGGGAAAAAATGGGATATTTGTAAAAAAATCGTGAGAATAAGGGTTTGATAAAAAGATAATGTAAATATAAGATCATGCCATGCATATCAATGATCATGAATATGTGTCATGGAATAAACAATGGTAGTTCATAAGATATGAATCACAACCAAATAAAGATCATAATCCATCAAACAAAAATATAATAATAATTCATGGAATTATGGAAGACACACAATAATATAAAAATTATTTCTATAGTAGTTAAGTATTCACTACCGATAACATCTTAGAATTATGGGCTCACACCACATACCATCTTGGTAGTCGCGGATAACTCACATGCCCATATTTTTAGTATTAGATTGCTTCCTATACTATAATGGTAGTTATGGATAACTCACTTGTGTAACTTTGCAGTGAAGGATGACTCACAATATTATATTCGTCTACATCCAGAGAAATAACTCATTAACCAATTAATTGGAGGGAGGTACAGATTCCATCCAATTTATAATTAAATCACAAATACATGTACCCTATTATAATAAACTATCAAATCTGAACCCATGAAGTAAAATTGGTTTCATAAACATTTAATAATTTTGTAATTTGTGAAAAAGATATAGGTTTCATAAACCCTCCATAATAGAAAAGCCATTGAAAGGAAGCAGGTTTAATAAGAATATTACTCTTGGAAGGGAGACATATTTCATCAATATCATTATATAAATGTAAAACCATTCAGATAAAGAATATGAATGGAAACATTGAATCATTTTCACAAAAGGGCATGATTAACACAAACATTTATTATCTTAGATGGGAAATAATATTAAATACTCTTTTAAAAAGAATCATGAAAAAAATATACTTTATCCATTGTAAATTTATTCTTAAAATGTAAAACCTTATGAAAACTATTTTCATGAAAATAAACTTGAAAGAATATAATAGAAAAATTTATGTCATTTATAAATCCTTCTTTTCTTTTAAAACTTGTAAAGGATCATGAAAAACTTATGAAAAACATTTTTCAATGAAAATATATAACAAATGATACATTTTTTTAAAACATTTATTTCAAAAACATATTATTAAAAATTATCATTTATAAAATTCATAGTAATCGTCTTTGAAATGATGGTGGGTAAAGTCGTTCATGCCATAGAATGTAAAAAAGAACATTTCTTTTGAACAATAAAGATGTTAGAAAATAAATCCTTTTTTGAAAAATGAAAATATGATTCATTTAATTTATTTTTAAAAAACAAAAATGGTTAAATTGAATTTTAATGATCATAATATTTTATTAGAATAATCATGGAATCTATAGTTTTGAAATCATAGATTTTTAGGAATACATATTTCTGGGATAAGATATAGGTAAGGTCATATTTTATTAGAATCATTTTCCAAATTATATTATGTATGAATGAGTGGAAAAATGGTACAAATAAATGTAGGAATCAATAATAATAATATGGGAAAAATAATCCATTAATGTTCATGAAATATATATTATTATATTTCATTAATGAAAACATGATTCTAAAATATCTCGATAAATGTTGAGATTGTTTCAATAAACTATTACCACAAGGTAACATTGAATTATATTCCCCATGTTGAAAAATGAATGTACATAGAGCTATAAAATAACATATAATTAGATAGATTCATGATATAACATGTAAAATGCAATTTATACAACGCTTATAAAAATATAGGTGTATGATAAGTCTTATGTCTCAAATAAAGAAAATTCACCTAAATTTATTTTAAAGATTTCGTAACTTAAGAAACATAAACCCCATTATTGAAATATCATAAAATTGTTATGTAGATATCCATATATTTTATTTTATAGAGTAATATAATACACATTTGTGAATTATATATAGTAAACAATAGAATTATTAGGTGAATAAGGTATGTATCTCCTGAAAAAAACTGTGAGGTGAAATTCCTTTACCATGTGTCTTTACTCGCATCGAACTCATTAAAAAATTCATGTATAATAGAATTATGTTTGTTATAAATATTTTAAATAACCATATATTTATATACAATACCGTATATTATTTTAATAAGACGTTATATTACCTTATTATTATCAATTCTATGTTAAGGTTTTGGTTCAGGTAATATCTGCTTTGTTTTTCCCATTTGTCTAAATGTATTATATTATGTCCTTATATTTATATCATGATTTATTGAATTAAAAACATTTTATGAATATAATTTATTTCAATTATATGTTTACTATTTTAATCTATTGAAAAATTAATAATTAAATGGAATACACTGTTTATGGAGACGGTAGGCCGTACGTACACATGAACACTATTTATTTTTTCTTGTCATATTGAAAAGATGATTTTAAATTAGATATATGTATATATATGTATATAATATAATTATAGTATAATTATTATTTAATATATATCATATATCTTGTCTAACTAAATCCATACTACATTTCATGTATTGTGTGAACAAATCACATCGATTTGATGGGGCGGTAGTGCACACTTCCTCAAATTAAATTATAGTACTTACTAAAAAAGAATAATATAACGATATTTGTTTTAAAAGAGTTATAGAATCTAAAAAATTCAATATGTATCCTATATTTCATATATAGGCATTTTTTCCATTATAATAGAAAAAATGAACAATCAATGTTTCATGAGGCCATAGATCTCCATAATCATTAAAAGTATGTTCACTACCCATTACATTGAGGTGTGTGTAATTGTAGGTAAAAACATTAATATTTAAAAAATAATTGTATTAAGTATAATATTTTTCAAACATAACCATTAGATAATGATATTTTGGGGGTGGAGACATAAAATTAAAGAAATGAGTCTGAGTATAGGTGTTACCTCTTATTCTGGTAACTCTTTTTGGTTTACTATAAAGGCAATCATTAGATCAATTTATTCCCAAATGGGGATTCAATTTGTAATGGAGTGATTTGTAAGAGATAATTTAGAATATATTTTATGAACATAATTTTCTTGATAGATGTGTGGATGTGGTAGGAGTGAAGACCTTTTTATAGTGGAGGAGGTGTGGCATTCTTTTAAATGTTTTTAAAAGCGAAACCCCACCCATATTTTTATTTACATGTTGATCCAATAATAGTACAAACATTATAAAAGGGTGTATAGGGTCCAAATATGTACTAAAAATGTATTTTAAGAATTTTATAGTCCATATTATTCCTTATGATGAGGAATTAGTCCCTTGATAAGCTTAAGTTCCACTAATCATTGCAATTAATTTTAATTAACTTAAATAATATTATTAGTAATAAAATAAGTTTAGATTACTTGAAATTATAAATTCGTATGATTCAGAAAAAAAGGAATATATTTTGATAAATTACAATCATATAAGTAACAAAATATAATTTAAATTTAATCTTACAGACAAGATGAATAGAGACTTTTAAAAGTAAAAATGTTCTATAGTTTCCTATGTTTTTACAATCAATTTCAATGATAAATTGATTACAATTTTCTAAAATGGATAAAAATAGAGAACATTGCAAAAATAAAAATTAAAATAATTTGATAATATAATTTAACCTTATAAATTTATTAGATTAAAAATAATTTTTGTGAAAAAATTCAATATTTTCCATTATTCATTAAAAAATGAAACATGACAAAAAAATTTAAAAATTCACCCTCACCTATTTTTTTTATATTTGAACAATAATTTTTATTTTGAAATATAAAATTATATAAATTCCAAAATGTATATTTAAAATTTTTTCCATTAAATAGCAGAAAATGTACCTTAATAAAAATATAGTTTTTTATGTCCAAAATTGGGCTTTTTCAAATCTTATGAATATCCAATAGATGGGATAAATATCAACATTATTTTATTTTATATATATTTATATATTAAATTAATATCAATCACTATGTGTAATTATATTAATTTATTAGGTTAAAATAGCTTTGTGAGAATAAAAATAGCTTTCTATAAAAATATTCCATTTTTATTCAATTAGTTCTTATATATATATTGTAAATAATGAATTCATTTTAAAAAAAAGTAAATCATAATATTTCATAAGTTATTTAATATTATTCATAACCACTATCTTAATGGAAAGGTTAATTCTTAATGTTTTATATAATAATTTTTTCATAATATTCTATTTTATGGAAAAACTCAATCTAGCATGCTACCCAATCCATGGTGGAAAGTCAGACTTCTGTATAAACTAATGTAACATAATTATTACATCTAGCTAATAATAACCCTTTTATTTTGCGTTGTTGTTTATTAACGAGGTATTTCATGTTCCAAACATGTTTTTTTAATATACAAAAAGATATATTATGTTTTTTGTGAAATGAAAAAAATTCTAATGGATCAAATTAATTCAAAAAAGTATTCAAAAAATTTCAGAGTGTTGCATAAAAAATTTGATAATATAATTTTATATATTTTAATATCATATTACATGTACATTAAAATATATTTTTTATAACTCTAAGTGTCATCCTCATATAATTAAAGTGAATTTAATGAATAGTTCTATAAAATTAACATTGTGGATATTTTATAGTAAATTATAATTTATTAAATGATATAAAATTGATAAATAATATTAAAATTGAAACATTTATTACTAAATTGTTTACAATATCAACATGGTCTATTTATGGGAATAATTTCCTTTATAGTAACTATAATGACCCTCAAAGAGAAAAAAACATTATTTTCACTATATGTATTAAAAGGGATAAATAGGGGTTAAACCCAAATGATAAGTGAAATAATATGATTTAAATTTTAGAATATATATATATATATATATTATAATATTATTTAGAACTATATTTATCTTATCTTTGAAATAACTGATTTTGATCCATTTTTAAATAAAAAATAATTTTCATTAAATTATTATTTTTAGAAATTATTATGTTCACCCCACCCCTATAATATAAAAGGGAACCTATGTAGGATCGAAACATAAATATAGATGCTCAATTACAATAGGTGTGAATTGTAATCATAAAAACATTCATTTTTATCCTTATGAAAATCAATGTTTAAAAAAGATATATAATATGGAATCAGACCCCTTATTTTGTTCTTAATTAAAATACAATCTTTCTTAGGATCCGAAAATATAGATCTGATAAAAAACATAAAACAATATTATATAAATAAACATTCTATCTTAACAAATATATAATCTTATTTATATCATAGTACACATTTATAAGAATGTATAAGAATGTTATACATTATTTATTTATCAAAATCCAATAGAATTAAATCTTATAACAACAAAAAGTAAACAGGTATAAGAAATCCTTTAAGACAAATAGATGGGTATCCAACAAAATTGGATACAGGTCCCTTGATTTATACTTTATTGAAAGTATTCTTAACCCACACTATGGTATTCCCTCGATAAGAGTATTATAGTTAGTATTGTTATACCTACAAGCCCTTGAACATTATGGTAGTCAGAACCTATGCCTTGCTATAACCAAAATCACTTGAACATTATGGTAGTCGGAACCTCTTTCTTCCTATCCTGGAAATCCCTCGATTGATTAGCCAATTAGTATCACACTAGGAATTCCAAAAAAGTTGTTCACAACTGAACAATATGTTCATAGATCACACAATTCATTATATTATCTCTCTAAAAATCATCACATCCATCAGTTATCAATGATATATCAAATTATTCAAATGTTTTGGGTATTTGTAGGAAAAAATCCCAACAATCAACTCCTCCTCCAACGGTCATATTTTCCATTAAATTTAGAGGGATATGGACATGTTTCACTCATCTAACGGTTAGTTAAAAATAAGTTATAGTACATCTTTTTATTTAATAATTCTTGGAAAAAAATACCATGAGTAATAAAAAAATTATGAAAATCATTTATGATCTTAAGAAACATTAACATATTTAAGATAAGATAATATGAAACATTATATTAATGAAATGAGATAAATGTAAGAAAAAAATATAATAATATTCTTATAGAATTTAAATTTTGAGTAGAAAAATATGATCAATCAGATTAAAAAATAACTGATAAAAGGAGTCTAAATTATGATGAATCTATAATCTAATTTATGATAAATTGAGACTCTGATTTATGATGATTTCGGAGTCTAGAAAAATTAGTGTTTAGAGGCTGGAAAACAAGAGTTCAGAGTCTAATTTCCAAGGAATTTGGAGTTTTATTTTTGATGAAATGATTTTCAAATACTAGAAAAAAAGTATAATTTCAAATGAAAACAATGCCTGATTTCTGAAGAAATAAGAGTCTAATTTCAATAGAAATCGAAGAGTGATTTTTGGAGAAATTAGATTCTTATTTAAGAAGAAATCATAGTTTGACTTTTTGAGAAATCAGAGTCGGAATTATTAAGAAATTGGTGTCTCAAATTCATGATAATTATGTGTTTTATTTTAGAAGAACTCAGATTTCAAATTCAATGAAAATCATATTCTATGAAACAATATGTTTCTGAGTTATGTAAATATCCATTTATTAGTTTTTAGAAAAAGATGGTTTATATTAGTTTAGGATAACTCTATATAAGTAAATAAAAATTATAGGTAAATTCAAATTCGTTATTATACAAAAAAAAATTTCTGTAAGACAATATTTCTTAGAGAATGATAATTTTCCTTAAGAAAATGTGTTTGTGATTTTGAAAACATAACGGAATGGAAATGAAATATGGAATATTATTGAATCAACAACCTCTTCATGTCATCACATAAAATATAAAAATACATTTGGATCATTAAACACTAATCCAAATACATTTCTAGAATATATCACCTCGTTTTAGAGGTCTTAGGTTTTGTATAATACCTATCATAAAGGTCTTCAGATGTTAAAAAAGAAAGATTTCCAAAGATGAGGTATAAATTTTAATCGAGGATTTCTATTTTATTTATTATTTCCACCTCCTTAAAATATTATTAATGTGAGAAGAAATAATAACAAATGTATCCTATATATAATTATATATTATTATGTTAATGGAATTACATATATATATATCTACATATTTCATCAAATGGGAATATAACTAATCATTCGGTTGTATAAAAGGTTGCATACTCGTAAAGTGATGCGATTTGTTTTGCATAAGCATCTCTAATTATTTGATATAATTAAGAAATTAATGTTTATATAGAATATTAATGAAATATTTATAATTATAAATATATAATATATCATTTAACTCTTACCATTCCATTCAATAAAAAATGATTATATCGTTCATGCATATATTTGGAAAACAACCTCCATGAAGCGATGTGATTCATTTTTCATCACCCCATCACATGGATAATATTTAAGTATATTTAATAAATTAATATAATATAAATTATATTATTATAACTATAAATAGTAAAAATAATACATATCTTCATTCATTAATTATCATTCAAATAATGAAATGTTTCCCATGTGTACGTGCAACTTACCATCTCTATGATTATAACATAGTTCATTTTTCACAACCATTTGTAATGGTTCAATTTAAAATTATAATTGATTCATAAAAATGATAATTATATTATTATTATTCTCTATATTATTTAATAATAACCACTTTCAATATAGTTTTCACACCGAAGCCATTTTGATCTTATGTACTAAATATCACTAAAACATCTGATATGTAAAACAAGATTAAGTAAAAGATATAACATTGTAATATGTTTCAAAAAAAGTAAATATATAATTTAAAATGGTTCTTAAGAAATTAAATAATTATCCTATGTTTATTATTTCTGAAGATAAAAACATATGTGATAAGTCGGACTCATGGTAAGTGATTTTCGTCTCACTTTTATTTATCTGGGACATATGACTTATAAAATAGATGATTCTTTTGAGTGGTGTATATACTACCAATGAATTATTTTTCTGATTATTCTCATGATGATAAAAGGAAATAAAAAACCATATAAATTTATTTCTTTTTTTGGTATTATGATTCAAATGTTACAAAAGTGGTAGGGTTTTATTTCACAATCTCTTCCTTTTTTGGGAATGTTTGTTTTTATCTCTAAACTGGGAACTATTTTTTCCCATATCCATGTTTTCTAAATAAAATTCAAATTATTTTTTATTATTCTCTTAAAATTCATTAATATCATTTTTACCAATTTTTTAATTTTAAAAAAATAGTTTTTATGGGACTTTTTTTGTTTTCCAAATGATTTTCTTTATGAATTTTTTAACAAAAACATGGAAGGTATGTTTTTTATCTTATAATAAAATTAGTGAATTTTTTAGATATCCTGATACCTCATTTATTTTAATATTTCATTATAAATTTATAAAATTTATTATCATGGAAAATTGTTCACTCATATGTGTTCATATTTTAAAAATAGAAGATAATTTAAAATAGAAAAGATACATGCCACAATAATTATTCTATGTGATCCTTCCAAAAAATTCTCCATTTAATATGACATATTTTTTATTTTACATAATATTTATTAGACATATTATAAATGATACCAACCTTATTCTTTCTCTAGATGTTTTATTTTAATGAAGAAAAAAATAAATATTTATGAAACCCAAATTATTTTGATGGGTTATACTATGATGAAATGATTATGAAACCCATTTAATTTCATGGTTTCTACTATGATAAATGATTTGTGATTATATGGAACACATATATAAAGTTTTCATTATGTGATTGGTGGGACCTATATATACCTATAATGAATTGAGTAAAGTATTATATCTCATGAGAATGTTATTGGAAATAAAGTCAATTTGTGTAATACATTATGAGAAAAACGTAAATGTACTTGATCCGTTATATGAAAAAAATATAATGTTCTTGATCTGTTATAAGAAACATGTCAAGTAGCTTAATCCATTCTGGGAAAAGGTGTTAATTCCTGGTATGATGGTCTTGGTATTCAACCTTTACATATGAAATGGTTTAATTTTTTTTGATTATGTCACAAACATTTTTGACATGAAAATATGGTTCATTATTGAGTTATGTTGAATTATCATTCTTAAGATTCATTTTTTATGAAATTTTACTTCATGTTTATGATCATTGTCAAATTCGGGTATGAAATTTAATGTCTGGATCATGATTTAATTTTCTTAGGCATTCATATGATCATTAATTTATATCTCCCATGTTTACCCGTACTATGAATCTGATCTGACATTTTCTTATTTTTCCTTTACCTAGGTAATGAATAATGTATTTATGTATGGTATGTCCAAGAAGGGTTCTAGGGATGACGAATTTTTGGGAGATGATATAGACTTTTATATGCTTGTTGTATATTTTTTCCAGATATCTAAGTGTTTTTCCAAATTCTTTAAACCTCTAAAACTAAAAAATCCCTTCAATATGAATGTTATCAAATATTTTTTTATTTTCCATGTTTTGGGTGTTTGAAATTTACTCGTATTTATGGGTGTCTTATCGTGAAATATAAATGTTATTTTTTATCACTTGATTCAGGATTGAGGGTCTCAGGCTATTAAAGTTGGCATCGAAAGTCATTTTAGAAACCTTTGTATTTTATGTTGTTTTAAATTATTGAAATTTTAGTTGTTAAGAATAATATAATAGGATTATAAATTCATGAGTGATTTTACAATCAATTTTTTAGATACCACATTTGTTGTTTTAAGTGGTGGATGACTAAGTATATTACGAGTATTTTGAGAGACATTTATGGTAATAAAACCCTTATGTTTAGTATAGGTTTAATTGATTAATTTATATTATGAATAATTCAATTAATTTTGGTGGATATAAGTTTTTAGCTATTGGTAGACTTTATGGTTTATAAGATCACTTATTTTTAGAAAATTATGGGTTAATAAATTTTTAAGGATGTTTATCATATTTTTGGAATTTTATTTTAATTATATTTATATAGTTTCAGTAAAAGTATAACCATCAAGATCGGTGAATTCACATTATTTGTTGACAGGCCAAAGGGATTTTTCCTACATTCAAATGGAGAAAGGGTAAAATACATTCCATTATCCCATGTGATGTCTTAGTTAGTATGATGTTGTTTTTTTATTTAAAAGATAAAATCCAAGTTACTTTTGTGAATATATGTTTTATAATATAGAAAACCATGGGATTGGAAATTGATTGGGTGTTAAGTGATTAAGGTTATATTTGAATAAACTCACTAACTGAGGAACCGTATATGATTTAGGTAAGGATGATATTATGGAATTTTATTTAAGGAATAATGGATGGATTTTATTTTTGGGGAATATATGAATTCATATTCAATTTATAGTGGTTCTGTTTATTAATGGATACAGTTAGAATATCATAGATATTTAATGTTTAGGGCATATACATTTGTTTTAGATAATTAAAATTTATCTTGGTAGACTATGTGATCTAATAGTTAATATTTTTCAAATTCTATATTTTTATAAAATATTTGAATGAATTTTAAGAATAAATTTTTACTAAATTATCTATTTTGAACATGGGGTACTACTATAAAAATCTAGTGAATAAAAATATTTATTATTAATTTAAAGGTTTGTTCATTTTAGTAATTATTATACTTTGTCCTGTTTATTTTGGTTTTGGTTATTTCTTAAAGTCTTCAGGTAAAATTGTTTATCCTTTTGGGGATTTTTTAATCCAATTATGGTGATTATAACTTATAATAAATCAAAAAATATATTCTTGAATAAACATCGTTTGGAGAAACAGATGATATTGGGGTGAAAATTGATAAAAGGATGAAATTATAATTTTTATGTATATTTCTTTATTTTATATTTCTAAGTAGAAAAATAATTCCTCAACATTTGAAAAAATATTTTCAAATAAAGGGGTTATTTTTTTATATTTATTACCGAGAAAGCAATAACCTTTTTACAAATGAAAGATTTATTGTTTTGTGATGGTCAAATTTATCAGGAAAATTTTCTATATCACTCTATATCAATAATTGGGAGTCAGTTTTTTCTTCTTTATACATGTTTTCACTTCCCATTAATTTTCTTCTATTTTGAAACCTAGAATGTGTTATTCCATATAACCTTCATACTTCCTTTTTACACACTTTTCAAGAGAATTTTTTATAAATCCTTTTCACAACGTGGGAATTCAAAAAATGTAATTTGAATAGTATAACTCTAGTAACAGAAACTGGATTCAAATTTTGAGGATATAATTAAAAAAGATGTGGTAGAATGAAAAAACCTATTATTTTTTAGTGAAATTATATTTTTTATAGTGTTCAAGATATGCTACATCTATCATAAAGAAACCACACAATACAATTATTTAAATGTTACCATAATAACATATCCATTAAATATATATTAATTATTTTATTAATAATATTATTTTTAATTAATTTTTTAATTATTTGTAAATAATCACCCAATTTTTTATTGATGTTATTTTATGCTTCCAAAAATTCATTTTCATAAAAATGGGTTTTTTATTTTCTTACGAGTGTTTTTTATAATTAATATTTTGAAATTATTGAATTTTTTATGAAAAATTAGTATTTTGAATTTAAATTCTCCATGTAAAAATCATCTTATGATGATGTTTTGGGAATTTTGTGAAAATCTTAATTTTTCAAGGTATAATAAAAAATAATGTCTTTTATTGAAAATGGTTTTTATTTTCAAGTATTCTCAATGTAATTTTATTTTTTCATAAGTTGTAAATTTTAATTAGTAAATTTTTTAACATTTTTTTTAAACTGATTTTATATTTGAATTAAATAAAAAAATTATATTTAAAATTTTGTTTTTTCTGGAAAAACTAATTTTTCTGTGTCTTTTTGAGGTAATTTTATATTAAATTATGAAAATTCAATGATTTAGTTTTGAAAAAATAGATACTATATTTTGAGTCAATATAGTAAAATTTATTAAAAATAACTGTAATTCCTCGACCCCAGTTACCTAGAGTCGGTGCGTTATTACGTAACATTGGCATGATCACAATAGATCAAGTCTCGAATGACTGAATAGTTTAGTAGACTTGGAAACACTAGATACGTTCATAAATGTTACATTACATCATAGAGTGAAAAACTACAATAACATGGTATCTATAGACCACACTCATATCCCCTTTCGACTATCCCTACAGGCCAATCATAAAAATCTTCTTCACGTCCTGGAAAAATTTAAACATTTAAAGGGGTGAGATCAAATCCTCAGTAAGGACAACAATATAGAGGAAACTTTCATTAATAAACATAAACCTTTAAGTCAATGTATAACTGAATCAAAAGCCTATTAAACTTGATCTTTAGCATAATATTGCAAAATAAAATGATATAATTCCAATTAGTTATTCACATGGATATTCTACTAGTCGAATAATCACATGCAATATAAATAACCACTTTCATAATGATGGACTGCATGATGCAAGACTATCATAACCACGTAGCCAAGTCCTCGTGCCAAAACTAAAAATATGATTTTGTCAAGGGCTCCTGCCAAGAAACTAGTTTGCCTCATGAGACCTACCGATTCATTGAGGAGCTATAGCGGGATCCACCCGTCCCTTATTAAGTCCAATGCATTCCTCATATGAACAGGTTTAAAAATACCATAAACCATAACATAATCGTATCACATAGAACATCCATAAAGGAAACATAACATTTCCACATTTCAGTCACATGATAGCAATACAAAAAAATTGATATAATAAAAGCATTTTTAATACCAAATAAAATAAAACTAAAACTTGGTATTTATTTTTCATTTTAAAAAAGGTTATGGCTTGTAGAGAATGCTGAAACTCAAATAATGGTCACGGCGGCAGAGAAGTCCTTGTCGCCACATACGTACGACAAAAAAAACAATCTCTTTTTTCCTTTAGCAAAACTCTTTGTATAAAAAAGGTTCCTTTTGAATAAACATAAAATTCAATGGGGTTTATACACCATATAAAAGAAAGTTATGTATAAAACAATATATACCTCTATAAAAGGAGATTGAGATGAAGTCCCTTACCTCATGTCCGACTTGACTCGACCGTTCTTTAACCTCCTGAATAATAAACTATAGATGATTTATAATTTTGTAATAACCTTTTTCAAAGTCATCATTCCTTTTATATCACTTATTACATTGTTATGAACATTATGTAATTATTTAAGTTAATAACAGTCGTTTTGTCGATCATTGGTACTTGAGTCAAAAAAAACTTCTTATAATTACAAGTTGTTCCTGTGGTAAAATATCCATTATATTTAGAATTATATTCATGCTTTAGATATCATATATATCAAATATATCCAGTATATATATATGAATTTATAATATTACATAACATTTAGAGTTAATAAATGAAATGCATCGTTCATGGAGACGGTAAGTCGTACGTACGCATGAACGCTACATTTATTTCTATTTAGTATTTAATGGAATGAGATCATAATGATATAAAGGTTTATTATAATTCCAGTATAATATCATATATAATATATTTTACTCTATCCTTTACACGTCCCACATATGGCATTAACGATTAAAATCACTTTGAAGGGGCGGTTGTCCACACTTCCTAAAATGAAATTATCGTGTTTACACGTAATGGAAATCATAAAGGTATAACATAAATGAAAAATACAGAATCATAAGTAAAACATAATCATAATATATATCATATATAAATATAGTGAAATCTTAATGGACACCCTGAGAGGTGTTAAAAGAATATTGAACAATCATCGTTTCATGAGGTAGAAATTCTCCACCCACAGAAACAATATGTTATTTTACCATTAGATGATGGTATGTGTAAGTGTAAATCCAATAATTCTCATAAAAACAACCAAGTATATTTAATATACTGGTTTTGTTACAAAATAAAGTAATAAAAATAGTTTAATGGGTTGGATAAGGAAAATAAAACAAAAGAACATAAGAGAAGACATTACCTTAAAATCTGTTAACTCTTCTTGATTTGAGCCAAAGGCGTCCTTCGGAAGACATATGACCAAATTGAGGCTTTTTGGAGTAAGAGAGGGAATTTGAGATAGTATTTGGGCTGAGGTTGGCCGAGCCAAATGGCTTTGATGGTGTGAATAAGGTGGTAGAGATGGGGGCCTTTTATAAGAGGAGAGGAGGGGCACTCTTGGAAAGTCATGAAATGTTACATTATTATATAATGAGTTTTGGATTATAAATGTCCCAAAATTATATATTTCGAGGATAACGTGATAATAATTCAAAATATACACATCCAATAGGTTTTTGACAAGTGTAAGTCTTAGATTTTACATTATATTTTCATTTTATTTAAATCGTTAATTAATGAGGTAATCGATGCATCATCATTGTGTCATAAAAAATATAATTTATAGAATGTATAAAAATTATGAAAAAATAGCATATTTTAGAAATTATTTTTATATTTCCAATGAATATTTATAGTCGAAAATTTAGCTTATATAACTCAATGTAATAATTGTTTTAGTAAAACAACACATGTTTGTGACAATTTCATTTTTTACTTTAAAAAAAGTTATTAATGACATTTTCATACCCAAGTGACTCCATGGGTTCCCCACGTTGACCCATGGATTTTCATGGTAAGCCGTGACTCATCCAATAAGGGTAGGACAACTGTCAAGATATTTTCATATTTTTATAATATCATTTTTACCTTAAATTTCAATAATTTCCTTTATTCGCGATTAATAAAACTTAAAAGTTACTATTCACAAAAAATTATTTTCATTTCATTGAACAACATTTTGCTTCCTCATGACAACCATGTATGTCGGATATTTGAAATTCAATACACAGAAGTAGTATTGTTTCATTTACACGAAAAATTAGTTTTTAAACTACCACTTAGTGGTTTCACTATTCATGAAAAATTGATGTTTTTCAGAAAAATACCAAAAAATCACCCTAAGATATAAATGATATTCTGAATTCAAAAATGACGTCTATTTTACTAAATTCCAATCATATAAGTCTCATTAATTAATTTTATAATTAATTATCATTGTCAAAACAAATAGCGTGTTTTTAAGAATCAATATCAATCAAAAGATTTACAATTGTTTGTGTCCAATTTCAAAGTGGAATTAATTATAGTGGCCACCATTGAATATAATGGTAAAAATATATTCTAATTATAATTTAAAAGCACTCAATATTATAATTTAACACTATGAATTATTTTTATTAAAAAGGTTGTTTTTAAGTAATTTTTTACTATTCATAGAAAATTGGAAGTTCTTAGAAAATTACAAAAAATTCAACTTAAGATAACTTCGATACGCCGAATACAATAATGAAGTCCATTTTGAATTATAAAATTAATACAATTTCAAAATGGTGGTTATTACTATTCATAACGGCTACTTTGATTAGCCCCGGTGTGTTAGAATCTCGAAGTTACGTACAATGCAAGCTCTTGTATTATTGAAAGAGAGGGGCACTGTGGAACCTTGGGGTGTTACATTCTCCCCTCCTTCAAATAATTTCATCCTTAAAATTTCTAGAAAACTACCGCATGAAAAGACTCGGGTGATTCTTCATCATAAGTTAACCGGGTTCCCATGTTTCCTCTTCCATCTTATGGTTTCTCCATAGAACTTTTACCAGATGAGACGTCCGGTTTCTCAGCACTTGTTCTTTTGTATCAAGAATCCTGATGAGCTCTTCTCAAAAAGACAGATCGGGTTGCAGTTCTAATTCCTCATAGGTGAGTACATGCATTGGTCAGGCATATATTTTCTCAACAGTGATATGTGGAACACGTCGTGAACTTTGAAGATACTTGGCGGCATTTCCAAACGGTAAGCTACAACCCCAATTCGTTCTTGAATTTCGAAGGTTCCGATGTACCTGGGACTCAATTTACCATTCTTACCGAAATGTATAACTCCCTTCTATAGATATATCTTCAAGAAAACATGATCTCCTACCTAAAATTCCAAATCCTTCGTTCAGTTGTCAGCATAGACCTTCTTCCTACTTTGAGATTCTTTGATGTGGTTTTGGATTACCTTCACCTTTTCCATCATTTCCTCCACCAGTTCTGGGCCTAAAAGTTTTATTTCACCAACGTCATCCCAACAGGTTGGTGTGCGACATCTCTTTCCATATAATGCTTCATATGGTTCCATCTGAATACTTGAATGGAAGATATTGTTATAGGAAAATTCTACCAGAGGTAAATATTGATCCCACATACCCTGAAAGTCAAGTGATCATGATCTCAACATGTCTTCTATGGTTTGAATAGTTTATTCTGATTTTCCATCTTTTTGAGGGTGGTAAGTAGTGCTCAAAAGAAGTTCAGTATCCAATTCCTTCTGAAGACTTTTCCATAATCTTGATGTAAAACTGGGATCATGATCTGAGACAATTGATAGTGGTAATCCATGAAGTCTCAAAACTTCATTAATATATAGTCTTTCTGGATGTTTATGTGGTAGATCTTCTCTAATAGAAAATAAATGTACTGACTTGGTGAGAAGATCAACAATGACACATATTGTGTCATTCCTTCTAGGATTCGTTGGTAGTCCCATGACAAAGTCCATCGTAATATTATCCCATTTCCACTAAGGTATGGGAAGAGGTTGCAATACTCCACCAGGATGTTGCCTTCTAGCATTCACTTGTTGAAAAACCATACATATTGACACAAAATCAGAAATCTCCCTTTTCATGTTGTCCCACCATAAATTTCCCTTTAAATCTCTATACATTTTGGTGCTCCCATAGTGTATAGAAAAATTGGAACTATGAGCATCATCCAACAATTCCCTCTTTAAATCATGTATATCGGGAACACAATGACTCCTCCCAAATTTCAAAATTCCATCATCATACACAAATTCACTCAATCTCCCATCATTAACAGCTTTAATATTCTTTGTCAACTCTTCATCATCGGCCTGAGAACTCTTTATCCTTTCTAATAAATATGGTTTGGCAACCATTTGAAAACGTTTTGATGTTTCACCTTCCATGGTGATTCCCATATCCATCTTTACTAGATCCATGAAAATATGATCCATTTCCACTATCATCATGTTCAAAACTCCATTATCTTTTCTACTCAAAGCATCTAAAACCTTATTTTCCATCACTGGGTGGTAGTGTATCTTGCAATCATAATCCTTGAGTAGTTCAAGCCATCGCCTTTGCCTCATGTTGAGTTCATTTTGTGAGAAAATATACTTCAAACTCTTGTGATAGGTATATATATCAAATTTTTCACCATAGAGAAAATGTCTCCATATTTTCAAGGCAATGATTCAGCAGCTAACTCGAGATCATGAGTACGATAGTTTTTCTCATGAGTTTTTAGATGTCGTGATGCATCGGCAATAACCCTATCATTCTGCATAAGGACACAACCAAGTCCATTCATTGATGCATCACTATAAATAATGAAGCCATCATTCCCCGATGGTAGAGTCAAAATAGGAGCATTGAATAATCTTCTATTCAGTTCTTCAAAACAATCTTCAAACTCTTTTGTCCAAAAAAATTTAACCCCTTTATGTGTGAGCTTCATTTATGCGTTATCCAATCAGGCAAAATTCTGGACAAAATGGCGATAATAATCTGCCAAACCAATAAAACTGCGTACCTCAGTTATAATCATCGGTGTCAGCCATTCTTGGATTTCCTTGGTCTTAGAAGGATCAACGGAAATTCCATCCTTAGAATCAATATAGCCAAGAAAAGAAATCTCCTGAAACCATAATTCACACTTGCTAAACTTCCCATATAATTCAGGTCTTCTAAGAGTCTTCAGGATAATGCGCAAGTTATTTTCATGATCCTCGTAGATTTTGGAGTATACCAAGATATCATCAATAAATACCACATCAAAATCATGAAGATATTACTTTAATACTCTATTCATTGGATCCACGAATACAGAGGGTGCATTAGTCAATCCAAAAGGCATCACAGAAAACTCATAATTCATGTACCTTGTTCGAAGTGATGTATTTGGAATGTCTTCCTTCTTCAAACATAACTGATGGTATCCAGATCGAAGGTCAATCTTTGAAAAGTATTGATCTCCATATACTTGGTCAAATAAATCATCAATGCGAGGTTGGGGATACTTGTTCTTTATTGTTATATCATTGATCTCCCTATAGTCAATGCACAACCTCATAGATCTATCTTTCTTCCTAACAAAAAGAACGGGGGCTCCCCATGGAGAAACACTAGGGTGAATAAAACTCTTATTACTCAATTACTCTAATTTTTTTTAGTTAAAATAATTCCACAATGGCCATTCTATAAGGGGTCTTTGATATAGGCCATGATCCATGCATTAAATCAATGGAAAACTCATCTTCTCGTTCTGGATGATGTCCAGGTAAATCATCCGGAAACACATCTACATATTCTATCACAATAGGTACATCCTCTATTTGAACATTACTTTCCTCGCCCTCAGTCATTTCATTCTCTCCCTCCCCAATAATTGAATTTAGTTGAGCTGCTGGGGGTGGATCTAAATAAGAATTAGGTGGTATCGATTGTGCTCTAAAAATAAGGTGTTCCTTATCATCATCATCAAAAATCATAACCTCCTTCTTTTTAAAATAAATTATCGCATCATAGTCAAAAATCCAATCCATACCGATGATTATATCAAACTCAATCATAGGAATGATAATGAGATAAGCAGATAAAGAACATTTATGTGCTCTAATGGGGACTGATCCACAAAACTTTGTTGCAATGATACATACCTTAAGAGTTTTGACTGAAAATTCTCTTGTTAAATAAAATTGGAAATATCTAATTTTCGTAGCAAAATAGGAAAATATGAAACAATGCGATGACCCAGAATCAAATGATGAATTTTCTAAACATGAGGAAACCATTAAATTACCTTCCACCATGTCTTTCAGAGCTTCAACCTCAGTAGTAGTGATAGTATAAGCATGGCCTTGATCCCTTGGCCTCTTCAGAGGTAATTTCCCCTGAAACTTAGGAAATTCATTTTCATAATTTTCCATCTCTCTGCAATTCTATAATTACACATTGACAACAACTCTCTTTCCCTTGCAATCATGAGCTTGGTGTCCTTTTTCACCAAATTGTAACAAACTCCCATTTCTATCATGAAAATACCGGGGTGTTTCTTCCCACATTTACTGCAGGACTGATATTCAACTTTTCCCTTCTTCCCCTTATTTCCATTTCTAGATTGATCAGATGATCTCTTCTTCTCTTGCTTTTCTTTAAAGTCATAAGAAATAGGGAACTCCTTTTCCGTCTTGATATAACACGAGACAATATCTTATTACGTTGAGAAGGTTTGTGAGATTAATTCTTGACGGAGAAATGGTTTTAACCCATCAAAGAAAAGACCAATATTAATTATTGGGTTACATATATAATCCGCAGTATTTCTCGCTAACCTTGTAAAGTTAACATCATACTTTGTGACATTCTCATCCTCCTTCTGCCTCAGACTCAAAAATTCCCTTTCTATATCTACTCGATGGTCATGTGGAAAGTATTCTTCTATGAAAATTTCCGTAAACTCCCTCCATTCAATACATGATAATTATTCACCTTTCTTTTTGTTTTGAATCAGCTACCACCATTGATCGGCATCTCTAGAGAGGCGGTAAACTACAATGGAAACTTTTTCCCTTTCGCTACTCCCCAAGGAATGGAATATTTTCTCTATGAAGTTTATCCATTGCTCAGCTACTAATGGATTTGTACCCCCATTAAATCATGGAGGTTTTTGCCTGATGAAATGATCTAAAATTGACCCTCAACGTTGTGGATCAGGGTGCTCCATACGAGTAAGGTTATTATTCATAACCTGAGTGAGTTGTCCCAGTATGGAGATAAGTTGATCAGCACTAGTTGTATCACCAGCTCGACTATAATTATCTTGAGTAGGAGGGAAATCCCTACATGGAGTGCGTGCATTGATACAGTTTACATTCCTTCCAGTAGACGCCATTTCTAAACAATGGAATAAAGTAGATTACTTTATGAATTAAAATACATAATAACAAACTTACAAAACAATTAACATAAATTGAACTATTTATGGATATAATCTATAATCATAAAAAAAATTCTTTAAGGAATTATATACTCAAAAACCCTTTATAAATGGTTTGAAAAGAAAATGAGAATTATCCTAAGCATATCTCCCGGGAGTGTCGTAACCAAGAGTGTAGCAGGGCCTGTTGTCGTGCACCAGTTCCCATTCGATTGTAGCTCAAAGAGGTGTTTTCGGGTTTTACCCCTAGGTACATCTATGCCAGAGCCTCCTCTACTAGCTCATATCAATAAAAGGATGTATTGCTCGGAAAACTCACAAAATCTCTATAATAACAAAATTATAGGATGTTATTCTATACTAATCCTCAAAGTCTATCATCGGGAAATGTGCTCTAATCAGAGTTTATCTAAATATATCTTCCAATGTTAGTACTAAACTGCCTCTGATACCAACTGTAACACCACAACCCCAGTTTCCTAGAGTCGGTGCATTATTACATAACATTAGCATGATCACAAAAGATCATGTCTCGAAATACCGAATAGTTACTAGCCTTGGAAACACTAGATATGTTCATAAATGTTAAATTAAATCATAAAGTGAAAAGCTACAATAACATGGTCTCCATAGTCCACACTCATATCCCCTACCAACTATTCCTGCAGGTCATTCATAAAATACTT
This sequence comes from Viscum album, assembly GCA_963277665.1. Lineage (NCBI taxonomy): Eukaryota > Viridiplantae > Streptophyta > Magnoliopsida > Santalales > Viscaceae > Viscum > Viscum album. Next base: position 561,577,790 of record OY728153.1, on the reverse strand, counting down.
CTTCACATCCTGGAAAAATTAATACATTGAAAGGGCTTACCTAAGATGCTCAGTAAGGATAAGAATATAGCGAAAACATTCATAAATAAACATAAAAATTTAAGGCAATGTATAACTGAAACAAAATCCTCTTAAACTTGATCTTTTAAATAATATGGAAAACTAAATTGAAATAATGCTATTTAATTATTCACGTGGATATTCAACTAGTCGAATTATCACATGAAATATCAATAACCACTTTCCTAATGATGGAATGCACAATGCCAGACTCTCATAACCACGTATCCAAGGCCTCGTGCCAAGACTACAAATAATATTTTGTCAAGGATTCGTGCCAAGGAACTATTTTGTCTCATGAGACCTACCGATGCATCGAGAAGATATAGCGGGCTCCACCCGTCTCTTAGTAAGTCTAATGAATTCATCATATGAACAGCTTTAAACATATCATAAACTATAACATAATCTGTTGACGCTGAAAAAAGACTGTATCTCTCGGAGGAAGTTTTGAAATGACGAAGAAAAGTCATATTCAGAATCAGAGGCCCGATCCGGAGGCCCGGGAAGTGGTGCGCGAAAAATTGGGTGAAGTGCGTGGAAAAAATATCCTGCGTGAAAGGGAGCCTGGGATGCGCGAAAAGTCACGGCACCGGTGTGAAATAATTTCGCCCCCGCATCCCGCGCGGTTGATAATTTCGCGACGCCACCCCTGGTGCGCAATAATTTCGTGTGATACTTGGATTCCTCGTCGGAGGTCACCTATAAATAGAAGGTGACCCTAAATGTTTTAGGGGTTGAGAAACCCGAAGCGACTCTCATGCGCACAATTCAGCTCCCCCCGTGCACAAGATGACTTCCAGGTAATCCCTCATTCCACGCAATCTTTCCCCGGAGATCGCCTTTGCGCGCAACTCCACCGGATTCAGTGAATTGGCTCCCTCCCCAAGGTTCCATCCTTGCGCGCAATCCGTGTCTCGTGCACGCAATACCCTGTTGTGCGTGCAAAACCGTGTGCATAGTTCCCTCTCCGCGCGCAATTCCCTTTGTCCAATTGTGCACCATCCCGGTGTTTTGCACGAAAAACATCCCTTTTGCGCGCAAATCCCAGGACCCATCACCTTGATGCGCCTTTTCTGCCCCCTGCACCGGCACCTGATGTCTCCCCTGCCGAGCATGCGCGCCATGCGTTGTTTTCCCGTACAACCTTCTAGGCTCGTGCGAAGTAACCTCACGTTGCGTTTCTTTGCATTATCCTTCTCTGCATAGGAACGCTAACGGCTATTGGTTCTTCACATATCTATGCTAACGTGGACCCCCTGGTGGTTTGCCCTGCGGCCCCCTTCAATATGGCCTTGCCGATGCCTTCCCTCCCACAAGGGGTAGAGGGCGTTGGGCATGTAAGCCCTAGGGGTGTGGAGAAAACCCACCTCGCCCAAGATGCAGGACGTTAAACTACTAAGCAACTCGTACTTAACAATAGATGTTAAACTTTGGTATGACCTCGTTCTTTGCACGCAGTGTCCCCCAGCTCGGGCATTCTTTACGCCCATTCGTCTCCACGGGAATGGACTCTTCCTCACATGGAATGAGATCCTCCTTGTCGGAGTGGCGTTTGTCCGCGAGGGAAGGGCCGCCTTAGAAAGTAAGCCCCTAACCTCTATTATGGATGACTGCACCCATGCATCTCTATACATCCCCCCTACCAAGGCCAGTGGAGTCCTTTTCCCAATGCGCTCTGTCACACCACGGGCCTCCACCCTGGAGTAAGCCCCGGCACTAAGGGCCTCTAACCACGCGTGTAACACCCCGAGATTTTATAAAAAATATTCTTTTTAATTCCATTAATGTCTTGTGTTGTACGATACACCAAAAGGATCTTGCACAACACACATCCTTGACTTTCCTTGCATTAAACGCAATCACGACCTTCCTCGATAGCGTGTGTAGTACGCAATTCCGAGTTTCACTAAACAACGATATGCTTAAAACTCGCCGTTATGAATAGTAATAACCACTTTTTGAAATTTTGTAAATTTTATTTTTCAAAATGGAATTCATTTTTGGATTTGGAATATTGAAATTAGCTTAGGGTGAAATTTTGGTATTTTTCGGATAACTTGCATATTCTGATGAATAGTGAAAATTACTAAATTATAATTAAAACAGATTTTTTAATCGAAATAATTAATACTGATAAATTATTAATTTGAGTGGTTTTAATGTATATTTAGAATATATTTTTACAATTTAATACAATTTTGGTCATTGGATGTAATTTCACATTTAAACTAATCAAAAACAAGTGTCAATCTTTTGATAATTATTAACTCTTAAGAACATGCTATTTGTTTTGACGACGAGAATTAATTTTTAAATTAATTAATGCAACCGATATGTTTTGAATTTGATAAAATAGAAATCATTTTTTAATTCATAATATCAAATATAGCTTACATCTAATTTTTGGTATTTTTCTGGAAACTTTCATTTTTTGATGAATAGTGAAACCACTATGTGGTAGTTAAAAAACTGAAGTTTTCATAAAACTTAATTTTACCGCTTCTGTGAGTGGAATTTCTAAAATACGAGAGACACGGTTGATGTCAGTAAGTAAAATGTTGTTCAATGAGATGAAAATAATTTTTGGTGAATAGTAACTTTTTACTTTTTTTACCACCGTTAAAAGTAAATAGGGTAATTAAGGGTAAAAATGATATTATTATTACCCTAAAACATTTCCTAATTCTATTGTACAAGTGTAATTAGACCAAAAAAAACCTTAGGAGTAAACTATGACCATTTATGCCGACATGGATTAGATTAGGACATTTATTATTAATTTATTTAAAGAAAGGTTAAAATAGTTATAATCAAAGTTTAATAAGTAAATCATTTCTAATATGGGGTTATACATAAGATAAATTCGACTATAAATATTCATTATAAAGATAATGAAATTTCATAAATAATTATATTTTATTTATAATTTTTAGACATTAAATAAATTAATTTATTTATGACACAGTGATGATGCAGTAATTACCATAATAGTGAAAAATTAGAATAATTGATATTATAAATACCCAAATAAATATAATTTAGACTTTTTATGAATTACACGAAATTTATAGGTTATTATGACATGTTATTATAGATTTAATTAACTTTTTTCGAACTAATCATTCTGTTATGATTTTCAAAAAAATCAATTACTATGTAGTGTCAAAATTGACACAAAATAGTTTTTAAAACAAATATTTTATTATTAATTGTTATTTTATTCCTAAAAATCTAAGGTTTGGCCAAATGACTTAGATAAGGTTATATTTATTAATAATAAATAACTTGGGGTTCGTTTGTCTTGATATAGTATGTTTATTAACCTTATAGTGTAAGAAAATAAGAAGACACGGTAAAAGTAAAAGTATCTAACTTAAAGTTAAATATAAATGATAAGGTTAAAATATGTACCTAAACTTTTCTAAATTCAATTGGTTGAGAGGATTTCGACCCATACCCACCTTATATTCGAAATAAATCAATTTGGAGATATTTAAAACTGAAGTTGACTTTATAATAAAATAATATTTTTTGTTATTCCAAAGGTACCCCTCTCCTCCCTTATAATAGGAAACCCCCTCCCTCTCTTCCTCACAACACTTTGAGCCTTCAATCTCAGCCAACCCCTGACTATTTCTACTCTACACTTCCCTAGAAACATCCTAGAGTTTATGGTTCTCTTCAAAGACCTATGTTAGTGCCCTAAAAGGAGGTCTCAAAGAAGTACTTCAAAGAAGAGGTAATGTCCGTTACCAATTCTTTCATCTTTATTTCTTCTTCCACTTCTTATTCTTAGGTTGTTTCATTATGAAGTAATAACATCATTATCACTTATATACTCATATGTTATTATAATTATGAAACAACCTTATTTCACCATCTATCCATCCTATAGAAAACGAAATCATCGCTCGTGCGTACGTACGGAATACTGTCTCCACGCCGTGGTGTAATCTATTTTCCACCACCACCTTACATGGATGGGTATAATGGTGTACATAATAACTATATATGATTATTTTAAAGTGATACTGATTCTGAAATATTATACATACACTACAATACAATTCCACGATCATGAGAACGATATCATCGCCCGTGCGTACGTATTGACTACTGTCTCCACGACGTGATGAGATTCATTCTCTACGTTAACCATTCATGAATGATTATAAAGTATATATAATAAGTAATAATGAAATATATGACATAATAATGATTCTGGATTTATTTGTATATATATATATGTCATCTACTTAATTCCATTCAACTCAATAAGGAAAAGAAAACAGCGTTCATGCATACGTACGGTCTACCGTCTCCATGAACGGTGTATTTATTTCCATTTACTGATCTATTATATATATATATTCGGAATATATATTATATATAAATCATGTTTTATATTCTGGAATTAATTAATCATGATCTAAGTAATCATATGAATAATTACAAGTCAAAACACGGATGACAAATGAAACAATTTTACCCAAAACGCTCTTTAACATTGAATTTACAAAAGAACGGGTAATATAAATCCATAAGTGAATGATATATGATATCATAAAAATTATTCTGATTATGGAATAAGTAAATGACATTATTTAAATCATTATACAGGAGGTTCAGACACATACGAAGCTAATCAGACCTAAAGTAAGGGAAATATCACAATCTCATTTTTATCCGAGATTGTGTATACTTCAGATTTTACTGGGGTGTATTTTATCATCCAAATCCTTGTTTCCTCAATATGTAATATTTATGTCCTTCTACAATATTTTATATCAAATTTTACCCTTTGGTGATTTTTAATAAAGGATATGAAAGGAATCTTTTGTCGTTTTTCATATGAGGTACTTTTTGACCTTTCTAACAAAAGTTCGAGAAGAATGTTTTCTTTTAACTTATACGGCATGAATGGATTTTTAAAACCATATTTCCAAGAAGATTCATTTACATGTTTTCAAGTTTATTTTTTATCAACTTCTTTTAGTATGAAATGTTACGAACGGAAAAATGTTTTTGAAGTAGAAATGATATTTTCCTCAATAATGGAGTTAAAACATTTTATCCAAATTATTTTCCATCTAAGATAATATAGGGTTCTGTTTCTATCCCTATTATTACATTTATTTGATTATGTTGTGATGGAATTATTTTTATGAATTTATTTATCTTATATGAATTGTTTTATGATGCCACGATGTTTAAAGATTCCCATTTTTATTACATGGGTTATGCTATGAGGTATGGTTTATGATTTTGTGGCACACATAAGAATGGTATCATTATGAGTTGGGTGGGACCTATATCTCCCTCCAATGAATTGGGTAAAGATTTTATATCTCATGAGATAGACATGGCTGGAACGGTAGGTTATACCGGTTCAGTGAAGCAGGACTGAAACGACGGTAACTCGGTTCAGAAATGAACTTTGTCCACTAAGATAGTCTTGGCAATGAGTCTTGACTAATAAGAAATGATTCTCTATGATTATGTGTGTATGCCACAAAGATTCATGTTTTATGTTATGATTATTGGGATTATATTTCACTACTATGATTTATCCCATGTTATGAAATTATGATCTCTTTTGCAGGTTAAGATTTCCAAAAGATATGTTCTTATGAATATTATGTGATTGATATTTCTTTTTTTTACCCTTACTGAGCATTTGAGCTCTCCCTATTATGTTTTCTTTTCCCCAGGACATAAAGAAATGATTTAGGTTTAAAAAAAAGATGATATTTATGGGAGATGTTGAAGATCATTCACCACGATTAGAATATTATATTCCGAGTTTCCAAAGTCACTAAACTATTACGGTCCTTGTGTGTGTATTTTTGTTGTGTACTAAGTATTCCGCAAAAGTAATGTAATTTCCATGTACGTCAAGCTTAGGGTTTCTACAGTTGGTATCAGAGAAATGGTTTAGTCAACCTTTGGAAAATAGGATGCGAAAACGTTAGTGAGATCCCTATAGATATTTCTATGGTATGTCTAGGGATGTCTCTAAGGTTATGTATACGTATAGGTTATAGTCCTAGAATTGCGCTAACGATCATAGAATTTAACCTAAGATGTTAGATATTGAGGGTGCTCCACCTTTACTATGTTGTTTTCCCTGGCATGATTTTTGCCTCTCACAAGATTCTTTGTGTGTTTTAGTTAATGGAGGGAACCAGAAGGAATCCGGTTAACATTTAATCCAATGGACAAATTGGTGACTATGAGCAACAAAATTGTGTAATTCCTAGAGAGAAAGATCTTGTGATTATTCCAAATCAGTCATCGCGAAATATGATTAACAAGGTGAAATTTAGTGGTATACCTAATTCATCAAATAAGGGGAAGATAAACTATTATGCATGTTCGCATGTTGAGGAGCATAAAGAAAGGAAGATTGAGATTTCTAAATAAGGGAAGAAGAACCTTGAGGAATACCTAAAATGGAGGGACCAATGTTATCTGTGTAGAGAAAAGGGTCATAGAGTGACAGACTGTTATGGAGTTCAATGTATTATTTGTGGAGAACATGGGCATTGCCCAACTCAATGCCCTGACCTAAAAAGTTACTTCTAAATCAAGGAAAGACTTAGTCCAGGACAATCATTGAAGTGGATGGACTGAAGTGTTTATGTATTGGTATTCAGGAATAATGTTGTTGAGGTACTTTTATGGTGTATTGAAATATTTATGTATTAGTCCATTGTGGTTATCAATAATTTTATGGTACCGGTAACCATGAAAAGTGATTCAAATATTTTGGAAAGTAGATAATATGTGCATAATGAAGGGATAATGAGAAAAAATAAAATGTTTGAAAGTATTCATGAGCTCATGATTGATATAAGGACTAAGTGATATCATGGTTTGAGTATATAGAATGTTGAGTTTTAACTTTTAACTAAATTCATGTTTTCATTGTGGTTCAATGGGTATTCAATTCTCAAGAGAATACATGATTAAGGCCTTCGAATGTTTGGAATGTGACCAACAAGACATATCTTATGATATATGGGGATCAACGATGGTATTAAATATCTGGTAATCATTTTCACTATATTATGAGAGTGGAATGCAGTATTATGGATAATCCTAAAGATTAGAATGGATTATGTTGGCCATAAGTTAGTATTGTTTAATGATAGAAGTATTTCGATATTATGGATGGGATGTTATAGTAATGTAGTTTTAGAAAAAGGAAAACTTGCAGGACGGGCGACAGCCCATCGCGTCGGACAAGGCTGTGGGAATTGAACCGACAACCGAAGTGCGACTGGCCTTTATCGCCTACCACTGGCCTACAGGAAGTCCCTGGTTAGTAGAAACTAGTTTAATTTTATTATGCGGTATGATATATGAAGTATAAGTTCATTTTTTTAATCGTATACGACTAACTTCACCATAGATGGTCTTATGTATTTTTGATAACTTTTTTAACCTTTTGTTTGAGACAGATGGAATGACCCATCATTCTACCACATGATCTGCTAATGCTTCAAGAATAACAAATTCAACTTCATTTATTTATTATATGAAGTGGAAATTGTTTAATTCATGAACAACAGTGAGATTGTACCAAAATCATGTATGTATTTCTTTTAATACATCAACTTTAGGGAAATGATCTTAAAAACCAAAAATGTTGTCCTAGTGCTCTTATATCTGATGAACCAGATGGTACCCGAGATCATCACAAATTTATGGATTTGTGATTTTTGGCTTTTTCATATCCATGTTCTCTACCACTCTCCATCAGAACATGATGGTTAGATTTCTCTTCCATATCCAAATTTTCACCTATGTGGAAACTCAGTGATTAGTTTATTTGGGTAATCGTTACATTTCATACTTTAGTTTTTAAAGCCAAGGTTTGGTATTCCTTTTTACGATGTGGGTTTCTATTAAAGAATATTTCGAGTAGTAAACCATTTATAACCCCAACGAATTTCGAGGGAGAAATTCATTTTAAGGGGGGTAGAATGTAACCCCCTGAGATTTTATCAAAAACATTCATTTTAATTTCATTAATGTCTTATTTTTTATTCTACACCAAAAGGATCTTTCACAACACGCATCCTTGACTTGCCTTGCATTAAACGCAATCACGACCTTCCTCGATAGCGTGTGTAGTATGCAATACCGAGTTTCACTAAACAACGATATTTTTAAAACTAGCCGTTATGAATAGTAATAACCACTTTTTGAAATTTTTTAAAATTTATTCTTCAAAATGGACTTCATTTTTGGATTCGGAATATTGAAATTATCTTAGGGTGAAATTTTGGTATTTTTCGGATAACATGCATATTCTGATGAATAGTTAAAATTACTAAATTATAATTAAAAACAATTTTTTTAATCAAAATAATTAATAGTGAGAAATTATAAATTTGAGTGGATTTAAAGTATATTTAGAATATATTTTTACAATTTAATACAATTTTGTTCATTGGATGTAATTTCACATTTAAACCAGTCATAAACAAGTGTCAATCTTTTGATAGTTATTATCTCTTAAAAACACGCTATTTGTTTTGACGATGGGAATTATGTTTTAAATTAATTAATGCAACTGATATGTTTGTAATTTGATAAAATAGACATCATTTTTGAATTTATAATATCAAATATAGCTTGGATCTAATTTTTGTTATTTTTCTGGAAACTTTCATTTTTTGCTGAATAGTGAAACCCCTAAGTGGTAGTTAAAAAACATAATTTTTCATAAAACATAATTTTACCGCTTCTGTAAGTGGAATTTCGAAAATCCGAGAGACACGGTTGATGTCAGTATGTAAAATGTGGTTCAATGAGCTGAAAATAATTTTTGGTGAATAGTAACTTTTTACTTTTTTTTACCATGGTTAAAAGTAAATAGGGTAATTAAGGGTAAAAATGATATTATTATTACCCTAAAACATGTCCTAATTCTATTGGACAAGTTTAATTCGACCAAAAACAACCTTAGGAATAAAATATGACCATTTAGTCCCACTTGGATTAGATTAGGACATTTATTATTAATTTTTTTAAAGAAGGGTTAAAATAGTTAAAATCAAAGTTTAATAAGTAAACCATTTTTAATATGGGGTTATACATAAGATAAATTCAACTATAAATATTCATTATAAAGATAATGAAATTTAATACATAATGATATTTTATTTATAATTTTTAGACATTAAATAAATTAATTTATTTATAACACAATGATGATACAGTAATTACCATAATAGTGAAAAATTAGAATAATTGATATTATAAATACCCAAATAAATATAATTTGACACTTTTCATGATTTCCACTCATTTTATAGGTTAATATGAAATGTTATTATAGATTTAATTAAATTTTTTCGAACTAATCATTCTGTTAATATTTTCACAAAAATCAATTACTAAATAGTGTCAAAATTGAAATAAAATAGTTTTTAAAACAAATATGATATTATTAATTGTTATTTTATTCCTAAAAAACTAAGGTTTGGACAAATTACATAGATAAGGTTATATATATTAATAATAAACAAATACAGATTAGATCTAATTTTTGGTATTTTTCTGGAAACTTTCATTTTTTGATGAATAGTGAAACCACTAAGTGGTAGTTAAAAAACTGAATTTTTCATAAAAATTAATTTTACCGCTTCTGTGAGTGGAATTTATAAAATCCGAGATACACGGTTGATGTCAGTAAGGAAAATGTGGTTCAATGAGATGAAAATAATTTTTGGTGAATAGTAACTTTTTACTTTTTTTTTACCACGGCTAAAAGTAAATAGGGTAATTAAGGGTAAAAATGATATTATTATTACCCTAACACATGTCCTAATTCTATTGGACAAGTGTAATTCGACCAAGAACAACCTTAGAATAAAATATGACCATTTAGGCCCACTTGGATTAGATTAGGACATTTATTATTAAATTATTTAAAGATGGGTTAAAATAGTTAAAATCAAAGTTTAATAAGTAAATCTTTTTTAATATGGGGTTATACATAAGTTAAATTCGACTATAAATATTCATTATAAATCTAATGAATGTTCCTACATAATGATGTTTTATTTATAAATTTTAGACATTAAATAAATAAATTTATTTATGACACAATGATGATGAAGTAATTAACATAATAGTGAAAAATTTGAATAATTGATATTATAAATACCCCAAATAAATATAATTTGAGACTTTCTATGAATTCTTTTAATTTTCTAGGTTAATATGACCTGTTAGTATAGATTTAATTAACTGTTTTCGAGCTAATCATTCTGTTATGATTTTCACAAAAATCAATTACTAAATAGTATCCAAATTGACATAAAATAGTTTTTAAAAAAAATATTATATTAATAATTGTTATATTAATCTTAAAAATATAAAGTTCGGCCAAATGACATAGATAAGGTTAAATATATTAATAATAAACAACTAGGGGTTCGTTTGGATGGATATATTAATTTTATGAACCTTATAGTGTAAGAAAACAAGAAGACACGGTAAAAGTAAAATTATCTAACTTAAAGTTAAATATAAATGATAAGGTTAAAATAGGAACCTAAACTTGTCTAAATTCTATTGGATGATAGGATTGCGACCCATCCCCACCTTAGATTCGAAATAAATCAATTTGGAGCTATTTAAAACCGAATTTGGCTTTATAATAAAATAATATTTTTAGTTATTTCAAAGGTGCCCCTCTCCTCCCTTATAAAAGGGCACCCCCTCCCTCTCTTCCTCACAACACTTTGAGCCCTCATGCTCGGCCAACCACTGCCAATTTCTCCTCTACACTTCCCTAGAAACATCCTAGATGTTCTGGTATTCTTCAAAGACCTTTTTTAGTGCCCTAAAAGGAGGTCTCAAAGAAGACTTCAAAAAGAGGTAATGTCCTTTACCAATTCTTTCATCTTTATTTCTTCTTCCACTTCTTCTTATTAGGTTGTTTCATTATGAAGTAATAACATCAGTATCACTTATATACTGATATTTTATTATAATTATAAAAGAACCTTATTTCACCATCTATCCATCCTACGGAAAACGAAATCAACGCGCATGCGTACGTACGGAATATCGTCTCCACGCCGTGGTGTAAACTATTTTCCACCACCACCTTACTTGGATGGGTATAATGGGGTACATGATAACTATATATGATTATTGTAAATTGATATTGATTATGAAATAGTATACATACACTCTAATACAATTCCATGATCATGAGAACGATATCATCGCTCGTGCGTACGTACGGATTACCGTCTCCACGACGTGATGAGATTAATTCTCCACGTTAACCATTCATGAATGATTATAAAGTATATATAATAAGTAATAATGAAATATATGACATAATAATGATTTTTTATTTATGTGTATATATATGTATGTCATCTACTTAATTCCATTCAACTCAATAAGGAAAAGAAAATAGCGTTCATGCATACGTACTGTCTACCGTCTCCATGAACGGTGTATTTCTATCCATTTACTGATCTAATATATATATATATATTCTGAATATATATTATATATAAATCATGTTTTATATTCTTGAATTAAGTAATCATTATCTAAGTATTCATATGAATAATTACAAGTCAAAACACGGATGACAAATGAAATGATTTTACCCAAAATGCTCTTTAACATGGAATTTACAAAAGAACGGGTAATATAAAGGCATATGTGAACCATATATGATATCATAACAATGATTATGATTATGGAATAAGTAAATGACATTATTTAAATCATTATACAGGAGGTTTGGACACATACGAAGTAAATCAGACCTAAGGTAAGGGAAACATCGCAATCTCATTTTTATCCGAGATTGTTTATACTTCGGATTTTACTGGGGTGTATTTTATCATCCACATCCATATTTCATCAATATGTAATATTTATGTCATTATACAATAGTTTATATCAAATTTTACCCTTCGGTGATTTTTAATAAAGGATATGAAAGGAATCTTTTGTCATTTTTCGTACGAGGTACTTTTTGACCTTTCCGACAAAAGTACAAGAAGAATGTTTTCTTTTAACTTATACGACATGAATGGATTTTTAAAACCTTATTTATAAGAAGCTTACTTTACATGTTTTCAAGTTTATTTTTAATCAACTTCTTTTAGTATGACATGTTAAGAACGGAAAAATGTTTTTGAAGTAGAAATGATATTTTCCTCAAGAATGGAGTTCAAGCATTTTATCAAAATTATTTTCCATCTAAGATAATATAGGGTTCTGTTTCTATCCCTATTGTTACATTGATTTGATTATTTTGTGATGGAATTATTTTTATGAATTCATTTATCTTATATGAATTTTTTTATGATGTCACGATTTTTAAAGATTCCCATTTTTATTACATGGGTTATGCTATAATGAATGGTTTATGATTCTGTGGAACACATAAGAATGGTATCATTATGAGATGGGTGGGACATATATCTCCCTCCAATGCATTGGGTAAAGATTTTATATCTCATGATATAGACATGGTTGGAATGGTAGGTTATACCGGTTCAGTGAAGCAGGACTGAAACGAGGGTAACTTGGTTCAGAAATGGACTTTGTCCACTAAGATAGTCTTGGAAATGAGTCTTGAACAATAAGAAATGATTCTCTATGATTATCTGTGTATGCCACAAAGATTCATTTTTTAAGTTATGATTATTGGGATTATATTTCACTACTATGATTTATCCCATGTTATGAAATTATGATCTCTTTTGCAGGTTAAGATTTCCAAAAGATATGTTCTTATGAATTTGATGTGATTGATATTTCTTTTGTTTACCCTTACTGAGCATTTGAGCTCATCTTATTATGTTTTCTTTTCCCCAGGACATAAAGAAAGGATTTAGGTTTAAAAAAAAGAAGATATTTATGGGAGATATTGAAGAACTTTCACAATTATTAGAAGATTATATTCCGAGTTTCCAAAGACACTAAACTATTACGGTCCTTGTGTGTGTATTTTTGTTATGTACTAAGTATTCAGAAAAAGTAATGTAATGTCCATGTACGTCAAGCTTAGGGTTTCTACAATTGGTATTAGAGGAAAGGTTTAGTCAACCTTTGGAAACTAGGATGCAAAAACATTAGTGAGATCCCTAGAGATATTTCTATGGTATGTCTAGGGATGTCTCTACGGTTAAGTATACGTATAGGTTATAGTCCTAGAATTGCGCTAACGATCATAGAATTTAACCTAAGATGTTAGATATTGAGGGTGATCCCCCTTTAATATGTTGTTTTCCCTAGCATGATTTTTTCCTCCCACAAGATTCTTTTTGTCATTTAGTTAATAGAGGGAACCAAAAGGAATTCGGTAAACATTGAATCCAATGGACAAATTGGTGACTATGAGCAACAAAATTGTGTAATTCCTAGACAGAAAGATCTTGTGACTATGCCAAATCAGTCATCGCGAAATATGATTAACAAGGTGAAATTCAGTGGTATGCCAAATTCATCAAAGAATAGGAAGATAAACTATTAAGCATGTTCGCATGTTGAGGAGCATAATGAAATGAAGATTGAGATTTCTAAATAAGGGAAGAATAACCTTGAGGAATAACTCAAATGGAGGGACCAATGTTATCTGTGTGGAGAAATGGTTCATTGAGTGACAGACTGTTATGAAGTTCAAAATCTTATTTGCGGAGAACATGGGCATTACCCAACTCAATTCCCTAACCTAAAAAGATACTTCTAAATAAAGGAAGGACTTATTCCAGGACAATCATTGAAGTGGATGGGCTGATGTGTTTATGTATTGGTATTCAGGAATAATGTTGTTGAGGTACTTTTATGGTGTATTGAAATATTTATGTATTTTTCCATTTTAGTTTTCAATAATTTTAATGTACTGGTAACCATGAAAAGTGATTCAAATATTTTGGAAAATAGATAATATGTGCATAATGAAAGGATAAGGAGAAAATGAAATGTTTGACAGTATTCATGAGCTCATGATTGATATAAGGACTAAGTGATATCATGGTTTGAGTATATAAAATTTTAAGGATTAACTTTTAACTGCATTCAAGTTTTCATTGGGGTTCAATGGGTATTCATTTCTCAAGAGAATACATGATTAAGGCCTTCGAATGTTTGGAATGTGACCAACAAGACATATCTTATGATATATGGGGATCAACGATGGTATTAAATCTCTGGTAATCGTTTTCACTATATTATGAGAGTGGACTGCAGTATTATGGATAAGCCTAAAGATTAGAATGTATTATGTTGGAAATAAGTTAGTATTGTTTAAGGATAGAAGTATTTCGATATTATTGATGGGATGTTATAGAAATGTAGTTTTAGAAAAAGGACAACCTGTAGGATGGGTGACAGCCCATCGCGTCGGACAAGGCTGTGGGAATCGAACCAACAACCGAAGTGAGACTGGCCTTTATCGCATACCACTGGCCTACAAGAAGTCCCTGGTTAGTAGAAACTAGTTTTATTTTATTATGCGGTATGATATATGAAGTATAAGTTCATTTTTGGAATCGTATATGATTAACTTCACCATAGATGGTCTTATGTATTTTTGATAACTTTTGTAACCTTGTGTTTGAGAAAGATGGAATTACCCATCATTCTATCACATGATCTGCTAATGCTTCACAAATAACAAATTCAACATCATTTCTTTATGATATGAAGTGTAAATTGTTCAATTCACGAACAATAGTGAGATTGTACCAAATTCATGTAAGTATTTCTTTTAATTCATCAACTTTAGGGAAATGATCTTAAAACCCAAAAATGTTGTCGTAGTGCTCTTATATCTGATGAACCATATGGTAACCTAGATCATAAAAAAATTATGGCTTTGTGATTGTTGGATTTTTCATATCCATGTTCTCTACCACTCTCCATCAGAACATGATGGTTAGATTTCTCTTCCATATCCATATTTTCACCTATGTGGAAACCCAGTGATTAGTTTATTTGGGTAATCATTACATTTCATACTTTAGTTTTTGAAGGAAAATTTTGGTATTCCTTTTTACGATGTGGGTTTCTATTAAAGAAACTTTCGAGTAGTAAACCATTTATAACCCCAACGAATTTCGACGGCGAAATTCATTTTAAGGGGGGTAGATTGTAACACCCCGAGATTTTATCAAAAATATTCATTTTAATTTCATTAATATCTTGTGTTGTACACTACACCAAAAGGATCTTTCACAACACGCATCATTGACTTTCCTTGCATTAAACTCAATCACGACCTTCCTCGATAGCGTGTGTAGTACGCCATACCGAGTTTCACTAAACAACGATATGCTTAAAACTAGCCTGTTATGAATAGTAATAACCACTTTTTGAAATTTCGTAAATTTTATTTTTCAAAATGGTCTTCATTTTTGGATTCGGAATATTGAAATTATCTTAGGGTAAAATTTTGGTATTTTTCGGATAACTTGCATATTCTGATGAATAGTGAAAATTACTAAATTAAAATTAAAAACAATTTTTTAATCGAAATAATTAATAGTGATAAATTATTAATTGGAGTGGATTTAAAGTATATTTAGAATATATTTTTACAATTTAATACAATGTTGGTCATTGGATGTAATTTCACATTTAAACCAGTCATAAACAAGTGTCAATCTTTTGATAGTTATTATCTCTTAAGAACACACTATTTGTTTTGACGACGAGAATTAAATTTTAAATTAATTAATGCAACTAATTTGTTTTTAATTTGATAAAATAGACATCATTTTTGAATTCATAATATTAAATATATATTAGATCTAATTTTTGGTATTTTTCTGGAAACTTTCATGTTTTGATGAATAGTGAAACCACTAAGTGGTAGTTAAAAAACTGAATTTATAATAAAACATAATTTTACCGCTTCTGTGAGTGGAATTTCGAAAATCCGAGAGACACGATTGATTTCAGTTTGTAAAATGTGGTTCAATGAGATGAAAATATTTTTTGGTGAAAAGTAACTTTTTACTTTATTTTACCACGGTTAAAAGTAAATAGGGTAATTAAGGGTTAAAATGATATTATTATTACCCTAACACGTGTCCTAATTCAATTGGACAAGTTTAATTCGACCAAAAACAACCTTAGGAATAACATATGACCATTTAGTCCCACTTGGATTAGATTAGGACATTTATTATTAATTTATTTAAAGAAGGGTTAAAATAGTTAAAATCAATGTTTAATAAGTAAATAATTTTTAATATGGGGTTATACATAAGATAAATTCAACTATAAATATTAATTAGAAATATACTGAAATTTCCTACATAATTATATTTTATTTATAATTTTTAGACATTAAATAAATTAATTTATTTATGACACAATGATGATGCAGTAATTACCATAATAGTGAACAAATAAAATAATTGATATTATAAATACCCAAATAAATATAATTTGAGACATTTTATGAATTAAACTAATTTTATAAGTTACTATGACATGTTCATATAGATTTAATTAACTTTTTTATAACTAATCATTCTGTTATGATTTTCACAAAAATCAATTACTAAATAGTGTCAAAATTGACATAAAATAGTTTTTAAAACAAATATGATATTATAAATTGTTATTTTATTCCTAAAAATATAAAGTTCGGCAAAATGACTTAGATAAAGTTATATATATTAATAATAAACATCTTGGGGTTCGTTTGGCATGATATAGTAAGTTAATTATCCTTATAGTGTAAGAAAACAAGAAGACACGGTAAAAGTAAAATTATCTAACTTAACATTAAATATAACTGATAAGGTTAAAATAGGAACCTAAACTTGACTAAATTCTATTTTATGAGAGTATTGAGACCCATCCCCACCTTAGCTTCGAAATAAATCAATTTGGAGCTATTTAAAACAGAATTTGGCTATATAATAAAATAATTTTTTTAGTTATTCCAAAGGTGCCCCTCTCCTCCCTAATAAAAGGGCACCCCCTCCCTCTCTTCCTCACGACACTTTGAGCCTCCATGCTCGGACAACCCCTGAAAAATTCTACTCTACACTTCCCTAGAAACATCCTAGAGGTTATGGTCTTTTTCAAAGACCTATTTTAGTGCCCTAAAAGGAGGTCTCAAAGAAGTACTTCAAAGAAGAGATAATGTCCGTTACCAATTATTTCATCCTTATTTCTCCTTCCACTTCTTCTTATTAGGTTGTTTCATTATGAATTAATAACATCAGTATCACTTATATACTGATATGTTATTATAATTATTAAACAACCTTATTTCATCATCTATCCATCCTACAGAAAACGAAATCAATGCGCGTGCGTACGTACGGAATACCGTCTCCACGCCGTGGTGTAATCTATTTTCCACCACCACCTTACATGGATGGGTATAATGGTGTACATAATAACTATATATGATTATTGTAAATTTATATTTATTCTTAAATAGTATACATACACTCCAATACAATTCCACGATCATGAGAACGATATCATCGCTCGTGCGTACGTACGGACAACCGTCTCCACGATGTGATGAGATTCATTCTCCACGTTAACCATTCATGAATGATTATAAAGTATATATAATAAGTAATAATGAAATATATGACATAATAATGATTCTAGATTTATGTGTATATATATTTATGTCATATACTTAATTCCATTCAACTCAATAAGGAAAAGAAAACAGCGTTCATGCGTACGTACGGTCTACCGTCTCCATGAACGGTGTATTTCTTTCCAATTAATGATTTATTATATATATATATTCTGAATATATATTATATGTAAATAATGTCTTATATTCTGGAATTAATTAATCATGATCTAAGTAATCATATGAATAATTACAAGTCAAAACACGGATGACAAATGAAACGATTTTACCCAAAACGCTCTTTAACATGGAATTTACAAAAAAACGGGTAATATAAAGCCATAAGTGAACCATATATGATATCATAACAATGAGTATGATTATGGAATAAGTCAATGACATTATTTAAATCATTATACGGGAGGTTCAGACACATAAGAATTAAATAAGACCTAAGGTAAGGGAAATATCACAATCTCATTTTTATCCAAGATTGTTTATACTTCGGATTTTAATGGGGTGTATTTTATCATCCACATCCATGTTTCCTCAATATGTAATATTTATGTCCTTATACAATATTTTATATCAAATTTAACCCTTCGGTGATTTTTAATAAATTATATTAAAGGAATCTTTTGTCGTTTTTCGTACGAGGTACTTTTTGACCTTTCCGACAAAAGTACGAGAAGAATGTTTTCTTTTAACTTATACGGAATGAATGGATTTTTAAAACCTTATTTCCTAGAAGCTTCCTTTACATGATTTCAAGTTTATTTTTAGTCATCTTCTTTTAGTATGACATGTTAATAAAGGAAAAAAAATTTGAATTAGAAAAGATATTTTCCTCAAGAATGGAGTTCAAGCATTTTATCAAAATTATTTTCCATCTAAGATAATATAGGGTTCTGTTTCTATCACTATTATTAAATTGATTTGATTATGTTGTGATGGAATTATTTTTATGAATTCATTTATCTTATATGAATTGTTTTATGATGTCACGATGTTTAAAGGTTCCCATTTTTATTACATGGGTTATGCTATGATGTATGGTTTATGATTCTGTGGAACACATAAGAATGGTATCATTATGAGATGGGTGTGACCTATATCTCCCTCCAATGCATTGGGTAAATATTTTATATCTCATGAGATAGACATGGCTGGAACGGTAGGTTATACCGGTTCAGTGAAGCTGGACTGAAATTAGGGTAACTCGGTTAAGAAATGGACTTTTTCCGCTAAGATAGTCTTAGCAAAGAGTCTTGACTAATAAGAAATTATTCTCTATGATTATGTGTGTATGCCACAAAGTTTCATGTTTTATGTTATAATTATTTGGATTATATTTCACTACTATGATTTATCCCATGTTATGAAATTATGATCTCTTTTGCAGGTTAAGATTTCCAAAAGATATGTTCCTATGAATATGATGTGATCGATATTTATTTTTTTTACCCTTACTGAGCATTTGAGCTCACCCTATTATGTTTTCATTTCCCGAGGACATAAAGAAAGGATTTAGGTTTAAAAAAAGAAGATCTTTATGGGTGATGTTGAAGATCTTTCACCACAATTAGAAGATTATATTCCGAGTTTCCAAAGACACTAAACTATTACGGTCCTTGTGTGTGTATTCTTGTTATGTACTAAGTATTCTGAAAACGTAATGTAATGTCCATGTATGTGATGATTAGGGTTTCTACAACGCGTAAGCCCCTGTTTCCTCTTTGGGCCGCTCAACGCGTAAGCCCCATTCCGCTTCTCACGGACGCACCCTTCGTGAAGTGATCGTCTAGTCCCTGCTGCCTCTTGTTTCCCACACCGAGCATGACTCACGTGGGTATAGAGCACACATCGACCATGACATCCTCCTATGGGCCACCAAAGAGCTTAAGCCCCATCCCAGTGAACTACGTGGACTTTGATCCGTGCTAACACACGGTACGTAGGATGCCTCCACGAGGTTCAAGCCCACCACCTGGTCGTCCCGACCTCTCCATGTTGGTTCCCTGTCCAGCTTGGGCCGGCTCAGAGCATAAGCCCCAAACATCCTGTCCCGCATGATGTTAAATTGTATCTTGTCTTGCATGACATTAAACTGTATCTCAACCCGCATGACGTTAAACTGTATCTCAACCCGCATCATGTTGAACCGTATTCCCCCTCTTGGGCCATCTCAGAACTTAAGCCCCATGTCTCACTCCACCATCCATCCTGATCCTTACCCAGGACCACTACCACAAAAACAGTTTTTCGCAGTGCCCCCCTTTATCAGCGCATGCTTAGTAGCACTGATAAAGGGGGGCCTTTATCATCTCTTTTTTTAGCACTGATAAAGGGTCGGCTTCAAAAAAAATTAAAAATATATTAATATATTAATATATAAATATATTTATATTGGTATATAAATATAATATATAATTTTTAAATATATTTTAGATAAGTATAAATGTACATTTACACTTATTATACTTAATATTTAAGATATTTAGTTAAAATGACTTCTTAAAAAATTTAAAAAATATTTTTAATTAATATTTTGATAATCTTCATGGAGTAATAGTCATTTAATAACAATTTGAGGACTAAAATAAATTAAAAAAATTAAAAAAAGATCCAAAATATGTTGAAAACGCAACTCAAATTTCAAACGGACATAACTTTTGATCAGGGTGTCTGTTTGAGCTCTACCACATATCAAATCGAAGCCTGCGACGATCTCTATGTCGCTGTGACTCGGGGGGAACCCCAGACAAGCGTTTTTCAAGGCCAAAAGAGGCCCAGAAGGCCTCCAAAACTGAGTTTTTTGTCAGGGTACCCGGATATTTTAACATTTTGTGTATTTTCAAACTCGTTTAAGGGGGTATTATTGGCTTTTCTTGGTGGGGACTGAATTTATTCCAAGGTATTACATTCATATTGATATTATGTCTTTGAAATTTCACCCTTTTTTATAATGAACTCCTATTTATAATCAAATATATAACTATATGTACATATTTTTTATATATTCGCACCTAAAAATTAAATTTTTTAAATAAATAATTAAACATATTTACATATATAATATATTAGCTTTATCTAAATAATAACTAATATCCATTTTATTTAAAATACCAATAAATGAATACTTATATACCTATATATTAATCTAACTATATATATATATATATTAATCCAACTATATATATATTAATCTAATAACTATATATATATTAATATAACTACATATATATATATTAGTATTACTATAAATATATATATTAATATCACCATAAATATATATATTAATATCACTATATATATATTAATATAACTATATAAATATATATTCATATACCTATATATATGTTAATATAACTATATATATGTTAATATAACTATATATATGTTAATATAACTATATATATATATTAATATAAATACATATTACTATACGAATAAATATAACTAAATATATATATATATATATATTAATACCACTATATATTTATACTAATATTACTATAGATATTATAATATAACTATATATATATATATATTATAATATAACTATATATATATATATTAATATAAATATATATTACTATACGAATAAATATAACTAAATATATAAATATATATATATAGATATATCATGAATTGGAAAGCAAATCAAAATAGAGTAGTGGTAAGGGCTTAGGCGCGCAGGGGGGGGGGGTCTCGAGTTCAAATCCTGGTGGAGGCAGGGGTGCGCGCACATGGGGAATATTGGAGCAAGTGCTGTTAAAGGGTGGAGGGGGGTGCGTGGGGTGCGTGGGGTGTTGTATAGGGGCCGAAAAGCGCTGTAAAGGGGGGGGGGTTCAAGCGCTATAAAACCCCCCTGATTGGCAGTATTTTTTAAATATTTTAAATTTTTTTAAATTTTTTTAACCATTATCAGCGCTTTTTTAAAAGTGCTGATAAAAGGGTCCTTTATCAATGCTAAAATGAGAGCGCTGATAAAGGAAGCGCTGATATAGGACCTCGTTATCAGCGCTAAAAAAGCACTAATAAAGGGGTACTTTTATCAGTGCTTTTTTTGAGTGCTGATAAAGGGGTCTTATATCAGCGCATTTCGGAGCGCTGATAAAGGGGACCCGCACTTTATCTACGCTGGATTTATCAGTCCTTTTCTAGCGCTGATAATGGACATTTTTAGCACTGATAAAGGCCATGTTTGTAGTAGTGGACGCCACATCCCGGTGAGATCATGCCACCCCATCCCACTCTTTGGAATCTGGGAAGCCGCCCACGTGCTAGCCCCAACATCAGTGTTCCCCCCCAGGGGTCCTTCAACCCTATCCATCTCCGCAATATGTTAAACTCACTACATACCCCGTGTTAATCATGGGAAGCTGAGGAAAACCTCAGATGGTACACATTCCCCACGTTTGATGTGGGATTCCTCGGGCTTCCGCACCCTTGAGAAGCCCTGTGATGAGGGACCAAAGACAGACATGCCAACGACGCACCAACGTGACCATTCTCCTCACCAAAGTTTGCTACCCCGACAAGACCCCATGGAGAGTCTCGACAAATGCAGCGTAATTAACTGGCGTCCTTGTAGATATGGCACCGGGAATGGGCTTCACGAACCCGTCTTAAATCTATGAGGGAGACCCGGACTAGGTAATGAGCTCCGAGGAGGAATCAACGGAAGGAAGAACTGACACCCCATCATCCCGGTTTTGATGAAGGAGCAGATGTCCCTGAACAAGGAACGGATGCCTCCCGCCTTTGGAATGCGGGAATGCGGGGTAACGAGCAATGCCTTCTCCCCACAGACGGATTCACGCGCCCCGACGAAAGCATCAGTGAAACAAAAATGGTGAACTCGACGTGAAGCTCTTCTCCTCATTATGGGGAATGGTAGCTATCGGGGCATCAGAATATTAGCATGTCACCAAGTCCGAGTAACCCTCACCGAGATGTGAACCCGCCAGGGGTCGAGGCCGTTAGGAAGTTGACCACTCCGTTCTGCGACGTCGTCAGCGTGGATCCCTCTCACCGACCAGGGAAGACGGAATGACGCTGGGCCTTGGTTATTAACATCCGTTCCTATTTATGCTAATGGGTTCATCTCCCTGCTTCCAGGAATCAGATCACTGCATTCAGAGCTCGATCTCCACCTACCCACCGGCGCAGTGGTAGGGGCAGTACCGACGTGGCTACCCTGCGCGGTCCCACCTATTCCACGGTCGCTCCTACTTTGACCGCCGTAGCAGCCGGGCGCTTGTGCCGCCTCTCCCCGTCAAAAATCATCCAACGGAGGGTGATCAATGACCTGGTTCGTAGGTATGACGAGGAAGGGATCATCCCCGCCAGGGGCATGGCCCGTTTGGATCTAGAGGTGGCTGCGCCTCACCACCATCACCTCCCTCGAGGGCCACGCAGGTAGCCGCTACTCCCCACGCTGACGTTCAACTGCTTCGACAGCCTATCCCTGGAGCGCCTTACCACACCCCTCCCCTACGCCAATGAGGTGGGGGATTTCCGGGTCCACCCGATCGGTGATCTGTACCATGGGTTAATGACAAGAACCCCCGCCAGGCTGCGTCGACGCCGCCTCCCAACTCCCCGAGCCGAGGATCAGGCAATCTTCATGCCCGCACCACCGGTTCTGTCCCATTTGACTTGACGCCAGCGTCGGGCACGAGCGGGAGATAATTCCCGTACTAGGGAATCAACATCAGCAACCACTGTGGGCAAAGCCACTTCTGACTCCTATTACAAGATCCCCACACACGTTGAGCAGGGGAAGCCACGTGCCCAACTGTGATCGATACCTCGACGGACCTGCAGGCAATTTTGGTTGAATCTCCCGGTCGCGGACACTGGCAATGGCCACTGCGGACCAATCCGCGGTAGTGCCGCTCACCATGAAGGCTCATTCCCTTCCACCGATCTGGAAATCCGAAAGCTTCTTCACGACGACTATGCTTTGGGTATGACTCCTTATCTGGCCCACTGCATGGGGTATGAGGTCACTCACCTACTGTCGGCGGTGAATATGGAGCCGTTGTGTATCGAGTCTATCACTCACATGGTGGTCCTCCCCATGTCCCTTCCGACATCTGTCCTGGTGCTTCTCGCACCCCGGCCTTTAGTCCCCTCTGCCCCTGCTCTATTGTGGCCAGGGGACCCCATGATGGAAATCATCATTACCCCGAGGAGCTACCCAGGGGCAGGAAGGTCAGGCATCGTCGCCGCAGGAGGAATGTCTGGGGAGTCCAGATGGAAATTAGACCAGTCTATTTCTCGGATTCAGAAGACGAGTAAAACTCGATGATAGAACCTCCCCCCCAATCCTTCGAGTTGAGGGCAGGGATGGGGACACGGCATGTCAGTCTTGTACTCCCCGAATGCGAGATCCGTATGATTCCATCCTGCCTTCGAAGTTATATCCAGGAGGATGAGGACTTGGAGTACCGTCGATGATCAAGCCCGCAGTTTCCACTGTCCTCTTCGGAAGCACCACCCTCCCCTGTTAGGGAGGGTGAGGAACTTTTCTGGGGACCGACAGAAGAATCGCGAGGCGATACACCCTCGACGAGCACCGACGCTGTGATAGGAGGCCCATTCGTCGGCCCATCCTATCGCGATGTGGCAGCCAGGGCACTGCAACCCCTGGAGGAAGACCCAGGGATCGGCGGCCAATCGGCCTCTTCGCCGTATTCCCCACCGGCCAGCCCAATGCCCCGACGGCCTGCCTCGGCGCCATTTCCAATTCCCCGACATTCCTCGGTGGACGATTAGGGCAGGCATGTTCCGGACCTTGAACCGGAGCCGTGGAACTTCTGGACCGTTCATGCCTCGGGCCATTTCCCTGAGAAGTTTTGGATGCTCACAGAATTAGATTTTGATGTGCCAGAGTCACTCACCCAGGGAGAGTTTGAATGCTTCCGCCAAATTCTTTGGGTGACTCACTCCCGTAACCGCCATCAGCTAGCACCTTATCCCGGGAGCCAAGCGCATCTCGAGGAGATCGGTGAGAAGTGTCATCGGGTCGACGTAGCAGCACTCCCCGCGGTCCGGCACCCTGATTCGTTGGACCACCATGAGGCCCTTCAGCAACAATGCATCTGGAGTTTTCAAGTACTCTGCATAGTTATTGAGGAGGCCACCCCCATGAGCATGTCGGCGGATGGGGGCAGTACGCTGCTCTCCGCTTCTGTGTAATCCGCCGACAGCCCGATTCACTGGGTGACCCTGAGGGGAAGTCTCCAAGGGAAGTGGAAGTAAACATGTATGACCTCTCGGATGAGGGAAACATTGTGGAGCCCCTCGACAAGGACTCAACCCCTTAGGACAGGCCGCTACTGGACCCATCTAGGAGGATTACTTTCAAACAGAGGAGCCTCATGGGTCCTCCTATACCCACGGAGGCACTGGCGCTGGGCCAAAACATCGGCAAGGGTAAAGAGCCCGTCGGGTCTATCAAACTCACCGACCCATCTGCCTCAGTGCAGAAGGTAGAGGAAGATCCCGAGAAGTCCACGTTGTGCCAACAGCTAGCTGAGCAAAAGAGCTGGTTGATGAGCTCCTGGCCAAACGCATTGTAGAGCGGAAACCTTACTACGATGACCCTATACCAGGACAGCATGGGCAGGAGAATCTACCCCTTGCTGAGATTCCCCCGGGCAACCGTGACCGTGTCGTGTTTTCCGACAGGGGAGACACTAGAACCCATGGATAGAGGGTGCGATTTTTTTCGCCAAACCCTCCCGATCGGCGAGACCACCTGGGGGACCCTCCTCGGTTTCCTCCCGCCGCAGTGGGAGTCGCTCCGCCAGCTACCCCGAAAGCCTCTGAGCGCGACTACCATAACGAAGAGCCTGGCAATGCGATTGTGGTTAGAGATCCCCGTCCGGACAGGAATCCGCTTCTGGATAATCTGATTGAAGTACTCATCGCCCGCTTGGAGGCCCTGGAATCTTGGTAGGTGGTAATCCCACCGGATGGCAAGCCATACCCAGCATGGGTATATGACATGCTGGCTCCACCGGGATTTGGGAACCCCACTTTTTCCACCTTTAATAGGACCAGAGACTCACCACAACACTTGTCCCACTTCTACTCGAGGTGCGGGCCTATGTTAGGGACTCCGGCGCAGCCGGAGGCTGCCAAGCTCTGGTGCTTCGTTCAGACACTGGAAGGACCAGTATTCGTCTAGTACAGCCAGCTCCCTGTTGGATTTGTGACTAGCTGGGAGGACCTTCGCCAGATATTCCTCTAAAAATTCTATTCCACAACCCGGAAGACGAACATTTAATACCTCTTAAGGTGCAAGCAAAGGCCCGACGAGCGAGTCGCAAACTTCGTCACCCGGGGGAAGGGGCTCACGTACTCCCTTAACATGCCGCTGACTCAGGAGAAATTACTAACGATGTGTGTAGGTAATGTCAAGGCGGATTTGTATCCTTCTATGATCATGCAGAATTACCTTGGAGGGTTCCAAGACATCTCGGACATGGCTCAGCGCCTCGAAGAAGCCCCTGCAACAGGACTGTCAGGCACGCCCGCTGCCTCCTGTAATCTCTACAAAGAGAGCCTCCAGAGCTGAGCCCGCTACTGTGGCTCAGATAGAGGCCCCCAGACAGCTAGAGTTTCGGCCGGTGAGGCCAGCTCAGCATGCTCATAGGGGTCCACCCCCACGGGCACAGCCTTCGGCCCAGTAGTGACCGCCTCAAAATCGGCAAGCTCCACCTCGTAATGCGCTGCCACCACCTAGGCGAGGTAATCATGCTCCGCTTCCTCGGCCTGATCCTATGGACCCTGGCCATGGTCATCCCCAAAGAGCCCCTTTCTAGACAGAAGGAATCATACTTACTCGTTTGGAGAGGCCCAGGTCCCCGATTATTTCCGTAGCGCCTTGGAGTAGAGGATCGTGCGACTGCCTGAGTGCCGGATGCCAGAAGAGGCGTGTCTCACTGATCACTTTAACAACTACCCTTATCACCAGATCCTGGGACACACCATCCAGCAATGCTATGTGTTCAAGGACTGGATCCAAGACCAGATTGACAACAACATAGTCAGGTTGGGCCCATCCCTAGCACAGGTGGCGGGTGTCTTCGTGGGATCAGATGGTAGTACTAACAACGGGGATGGGTGGGAACATGTTTCTGACCATGGGTCCCGGAATTATAATGACTGGATGGCCTGCAGGACGGTCGCCCGTTCCCATGGCATCATCCGTGCCCTCCTGAGTCAGCCAGAGCCCTTGGAGTCTGCGAGTGCTGCTTTGGCATCGTCGTCCCAGCCTAATTCTTCCAAGAAGAGCAGGCGGCGGTGGAAGAAGAAATAACGTGCCATTCTATTTCTGTCATCTTCTCACACGCTTGGCGATTTCATTCCCCCGGAAATGGGGATCCCTCCGAGACCCCATCCAGTGGTGGATGAATCCTCGAGTGAAAGCTCAGGGTACGCTTCGGTTAACACCGTAGAGTTGGTAAATCCCTTTTTGGCTCCCGACAACGAGGAGCTCCAGGTGGACCTCCCAGAAAGCCCGGGGTATGCTTCGGTTAACACCGTAGAGTTGGTAAATACCTTTTTGGCTCCCGACAATGAGGAGCGCCAGGTGGAACTCCCCAATGTCCATATCCTTCGCCATTGTCGACGGAGACATGGCTACGTGAATTGCCGGGGCACGACAGTTGTTACATCCAGTCAAGTCGTGCACGCTACTGAGACCAGGAAGCAAGCCCGGTACAGAGAGCAGCACTCGCGGCTCCCTCACCCGGTGACAATAGGTTCGCTTCCACCACCTTTTGTGTTGCTCGATCGGGTGGAATCGCCTTTCCCACGTCGTAACCATCCCAGCCCTGCCACTGGCCAACTATGGCCTTCCGGTCCTAGCACACCAGCCACCTCCCAGGCTTTAGCTAGTGAACAGCGGGACGCGCCTAGTACCAGTCAGTAACTGGTCTCATCAGCAGGGCCCTTCATGCCCCCCAATCGTAGAGCGACCTCTTGTAAGCAGAAGCTCACGTTTGGTGTGAAAGTATGATGTACTGAAGCATATGGTCGACATTCCAACAAGTCTTTCCATCCTTGAGGCCCTTCGACTGTCATCTGAAATGCGGGAGGGGGTCGCCGAGGCTCTAAGGAGCCCCCTCCAGTTTTAAATGGAGGTAGCTGCCGCATAAGACTTCCACACAGAGGTCATTGAAGACGCCGAATGACAGGCGGTTATCTCATTCTCCGTTGAAGATGAAGACCCTCCCATATAGGGGCACATCCACCCGCTGTACATCACCAGCCAGTTCAATGGCGTGGAAGTCCGTTGCTGTCTTGTCGACACGGGTTCTGGGATTATCTTGATCCCAACGCAGAAACTACGAAAACTGGTGTTGTCCAAGGATTATTTAACTTCCTCCGACCTTAGAATCCAGGGGTATGACAGGACCGTGCAAACTCCACTCGGCAAGATTCGTTTAAAGACCCAGTTCGGCGGCTTAATTTCCAATACTGAATTCATGGTTGTCTCTCAGGACACTGCCTACAACGCATTGATGGGAAGGTCGTGGCTCCAACTTCATGCAGTGATTCCCTCATCATACCATCAGTGCCTTAAATACTCCCTTAAGGGTCGAGTGGGTGTGCTCCGAGGAGATGCGTCTTCGTTTGCCACTTGTGAATCTCATTACCTGGACGCTGACTATTACAAGAGAAAGGACATGCAAATCCTGGCAGGTGAGGTTGAGCCCGCAGCTGTCGCGAGTGATCCTTGGGAAGGTTCGGATGACACATATGTCTTCCCAATCAATCAGTTGGAGTCCACGACTCTCGATATGGGATGGTGCTTTTTTGTCTCGGGTACCAGAGGATGGAATATTTCTGGGTCTAAGCGATGACAGGAAATCACCTCGTACTCTTAGACCAACCTGGATCAGGTGATCCCCGAGCCTCCTACTCCTATACGATATCGGGATGTTGGGCGCATGGCAATGGTAGTACGTCATACGTGTCTGTTTCGCCAAGATGGATTCGACCAGCTCAAGCCAACGTGTCACCACTCCTTTGATGTCGTAAAGCATGGCCCCTTGGGCCAAAGTCCAGATGGGATTGGATCAACCGCCTTCGTCTCCATGATCTCCACGGTGCATGAGTCTCCCATCCTGACGACCTCTGCTGCCCAAGCCGGTGCCAGCTCCCCATCAGGGTCGAGAAACCCCGAAATGGCTCACCCCATGGGGGATCATTCCAAAAGCGGAGAAGAAGGCATGAAAGATGCTCCTCCTGCCTTTGAGGAGGGCGTCTCCACCACGGTCGATGAGCTAGTACAGGTGAACCTCGGTAGTAAGGCGGACCCGAGACCCACATTGGTCAGCACTGCTATGCCTCCCGAGGAACGAAAACAGTACATTGACTTCCTCAGATAGCATAGTGATGTGTTTTCCGGGAGTTATGATGAGATGCCGGGACTAGATCCCCAGGTAGTCTTCCACCGCCTTGGCCTCCCAGCAAACCATCGTGGGTTCAAGCAGCCTCCCAGAAAAATGCACCCCTTTCATGGTGCCATGGTTGAGGCCGAAGTTGATAATCTCATTAAGGACAAATTTGTCAAGGAAGTCCAGTACCCTAGGTGGCTTTCCAACATTATTCCCATCAGAAAGAAGAGAGGGCAGATCAGGGTCTGTATCGACTTCCACTATCTTAATCGCCACTATCCGAAGGATGAATTTCCGCTCCCCGTGACAGAGCTGTTGATCGATGCATCGGCCGGGTTCCAAGCCCTCTCCTTCATGGATGGGTACTCCGGGTATGACTAGATAAGAATGTCCCCCAAGTATGAAGAGTTCACTACCTTCAAGGCCCCCCAGGCACTTTCTGCTACCGGGTTGTGCCCTTCGACCTAAAGAACGCGGGTGCCACCTATCAATGGGCTATGCACCGCATACTCAAGCCGATCCTCTGGACACTGGTGGAGTTCTACGTAGATGACCTGGTGGTTAAATCTCGTCAGTGCCGGGACTATCTCAAAGTCCATGATAAAGAGTTCAATTTCCCTCGTTTTCTCCACTTAAAGATGAACCCGTTGAAGTGTGCCTTCGTGGTCACCTCCGGAAAGATTCTTGGCTTCATTGTTAGGTATCGAGGTATCGAGATCGGCCCCAAGAAGATCAAGGCCATCAGCCAGATGCCTCCCCCGAATAATATTCGGGATCTTCAAGGCCTCCAAGGACACATAAAATATATACTCCGATTCATTGCGAATCTGGCCGACAAGTGTAATCCCTTCTCCCGGATCATGAAGAAAGGCGCCACCTATTGGTGGGACGAAGAGTGTCATACCTCTTTTGAAGAAATCAAGAAGTATCTGCTTCAAACTTCGGTCCTGATGCCACCCATTCCAAAAAATCCACTGTTCCTTTATGTGACCACCCTGGAGAGATCCCTCGGCGCCCTTCTTACCCAGAAGAACAATGAGGGAACATAGAATAGACCCTACTACCTCAGCCGCATGCTCCTCGACGCGGAAATTTGATATTCTCCCATCGATAAGAGCTCCCTAGTGCTCGTATTCAACGTACAGAAATTGCGGCACTACTTACAGCACCAATAGGTACAGCTGGTCTCTCGGGTAGACCCATTGAAATACATCCTGAGCCGGCCTATGTTGACCGGCCGATTAAAATGCTGTGTGGTGATCCTCCAGCAGTTTGACATTAGGTTCGTACCTCAGAAGGACGTCAAAGGACAAGCGTTGGCAGACTTTTTAGATGCCCACCCATCCTTTGCAGACCAGCCACTGGATTTGGGCTTTCCTGATGAGGCAATCCTCTCAGTCGATCATGCCACCCCATGCTGGCAGATGCACATTGACGGCGCCTCCCGAAGCCCTATAGGTAGAAGGCTCAATGATCATAGGCTTAACAGAGTGGGCCTGGGTATCGTCTTCATCACCCCGGAGTAAGTCGTTCTGCCATTTTCTTTCTTGTTGTCAGAAGGATACACCAACAATAAGGAAGAATATCATGCCATCATCACTGGCCGTGAGTTGGCTCTGGAGGTTTACGTACCCCACCTCTATGTAAAAGGGGACTCTGAGCTAGTCATAAAGAAGCATAACGGTGACTATGCTATCAGGAAGCCAGAACTCATTCCATTGCTAGAGTGCACCCTCCATCTAATGGCTAAGTTCCCCTCCCGACCATATGTCGTTCACGTTCCCCGGTCGCTGAATAGTCGAGAAGATGCTTTGGCCAGCCTGGCCGTATCACTCGCGGAGCCCGAACAGGATGTCCTAATCATCCACGTGGCGCACCAGAGAGTCATTGCTCCTGTTATCCCAGAGGGTGATCGTGGCCCACAAGTGAACCATCTCACTATTGGTGCCCCTACGTCAGGACCCCCCGGGGCTTCAGGCGTGGTGATCGAGACAGTTCCTGACTAGAGGACACCCTTGGTTGAATATCTCTGGCATGGAAATCTTCTGATGCACCGAGCAGAGCCGGAACGAATCCGGCGTCATGCACCATAGTTCACCTTTCAAAGCGGTCCCAATAGTGAGAAGCTCCTTTACAGGCGCAGATTTGACGGTGTTCTCCTCCATTTTAATCAAGGATTTGAGATCCCACAGGTCATGCAGAAAGTGCACGCTGGTTCCTGTGGCACCCACCAGGACGGGTCGAAGTTGTCCCACCAGATTCGGAGGCTGGGATACTTCTGGCCCTCCATGATCCACGACTGCATCACGTACACCAAGAGGTGTCATGTGTGCCATGTTCATGATATCTTTGTGCATCGTCCACCAGATCCTCTCCATACTACTAAGTATTCTTGGTCCTCTAGGGTCTGGGGTTGGATGTCGTAGGGCCTTACCCGCCAGCGACGGCCCGCCAGTGCCGGTTCATCATAACCGCTACGTATTTCTTCTCAAAGTGGGAAGAGGCAGCCCCGCTCAGGGAAGTCAAGGCTGGTTCTATCGCCGACTTCGGGAGCTCCAATATCATCTACCGTTTTGGAATACCTCATGCTATCCTCACAGATAACTGAACCAACTTCTAAGCGGTCGAGCTGAAAAGATTGTATGCCAAGTACAACATTCACTCTAACCACACCTCCCGCTATCATGCGTAGGGGAATGGGCAGATTGAGGCGTTTAACAAAACCCTCTCTAACATTCTGCAAAAAATGGTTGGTCAGAACACGAAAAGTTGGTCCGACAAGCTCCCCAACGCCCTCTAAGATTATAGGACAACGAATCACAATTACACCCAGGTGACTCCGTACTCCCTGGTATACAGAGATGAGGCCGTCCTTCCCATCGAGGTCCAACTGCCCACATTGCGCACGGTGCTCTACGACCAGCAAGCACCGGATAGAGTTGCGGAGATCCGTCTTTCCAAATTGGAAGCGCTGGACGGAAGTAGGCTTTGCGCTTTACATAAATTGGAAAGGCATCAGAGCTGGATGGCTCGAGCTTTCTATAAGAAGGTTCGCCTATACTCTTTCCTGTAAGGTGACTTGGTGCTGGCTCTTAGAGCGCAAATGATTCCCGGCAGGAAACAACCCATGTTGTATCCCAAGTGGGAGGAAACTTTTATTGTCCCCAAGGTCTATCCCAATGGCGCATATTCCTTGGTAACTATGGATGGTGAGCGTATCATTCCTCCCACCAACGTCAGGTTCCTCACGAAGTACTTTTCCTAACAAGTTTGGACCTACATGACCTTAAACTGTATGGTCCTGCACGACCCTGACTGTGCTTTGGTCCGAGTTCTAAGATCTAAAACTAATATCCTCTTGGTCCTTGTTCTAAGACCTAAAACTAAGATCCTATGGGTTTGAGCTCTAAGACCTAAAACTAAGATCCCCTTGTGCCAAGTTCTAAGAGCTAAAACTATGATCCCCTTGGTCCGAGTTCTATGACCTAAAACTAAGATCCTCTTGGTCCGAGCTCTAAGACCTAAAACTAAGATAACATTGGTCAGAGTACTAAGACCTAAAATTAAGATCCCCTTGGTCCGAGCTATAATACCTAAAACTAAGATCCATATTTCATCCAACATGACGTTAAACTGTATTGCCAGAACTACATCTACCTTCATTACCATCCTAATGGGATACGTAGGAACACCCAGACCTTTCGTATTTGGGTCCATCTTGAGGTCTGATTTCGCGTCTGTCTCGCCTTTGTGACCTTAACCACAGGATCGCGTGGCGTGGTGTGATATTATTTCCTCATTCACATCGGGTTTGCAATAGCTACACCATGCACACCTTGTCCTCAAGATTTAGACCTCCTATGTCCAATAGAATTAAAGGGCACCATTCAAGAACTACGTATGGCTTGATTCCCATCTTTATGGGATATGTATGACCACCTGAACAACTAGATGTCAGTTCTAGCCCCGTCTCTTAGGAGATCCCATGATCTCCCAATTCCCAGGGTGTTTGGTATTACACCCCCTCTTTTGCCCGGGGATCCGCCATCTTTTGACCGCTCTCGGATTGAGCCCTCTGACCCTTTCCAGTGGCCTCATGATGTGATCAGGGTACTATGGACTAGGACTTGGAGTGAGAGATTATACTTAGGCAAGTTCCATCCTCTTTCCAAGCATCGTGTTCCCCTTCATTCGGGCCCCCATCATCCTCCATACCCGGAGGGACCCCAAATAACAGCCTGGATACAACGCCCAAGGGCTCTCCTACCATCATGGGCCAAATCACCCGAGGGTTTCAGACAAAAAAATGATACGAATCCTGCATTGAAAACATGGTCAATGGTTGATGCTCATTTGTTTGTCCCCATGTCTAACATGACAGGATGTTGCGTTGCGAACATGGATAGCAGAAATCCTCAGTCGTCACGTCGGCTTTCCCGGGCCCTGAATGTTGGTGGCATGGTTCATGTCATGTTCCACCCCACTGTGTCAAGGTGGAATCTCGACACTCCTTGTACTAACCCTTAGTACACCCCCACACATCAGACAGACCGAGCTGCGTACTAGTGTCTCTCAGGGCTCCCGCGATCTGAGCGCTAGAGTATGTGCTTGGGTCTATTCTTTACGGGTTGCGTGCAACATGACCCTCATCCCCATGGGGAATGTGGAGTCACACAGACATTGCGTTTTGGGCCCAGGATATCTGGGGGCTAGCATCTCCTGCCCCCGGATTGTTAAACCCTCATAGGCCCCTTTGGCTCGAGGCTCCTCTCTCAGACGGTCCAAACCATACGACCATAAACTGTGTTGTTGTTCCAAACCATATGACATTAAACTGTGTTGTTGGTCCAAACCATATGACCTTAAACTGTGTTGACGGTCCAAACCATACGAACTTAAACTGTGTTGACGGTCCAAACCATATGACCTTAAACTGTGTTTTTGGTCCAATCTATAGGACCTTAAACTATGTTGTAGGTCCAAACCATATGACCTTAAACTGTGTTGTTGGTCCAAACCATAGGACCTTAAACTAGGTTGTTGGTCCAAACCATACGATCTTAAACTGTGTTGTTGGTCCAAACCATACGACCTTAAACTGTGTTGTTGGTCCAAACCATAGGACCTTAAACTGTGTTGTTGGTCCAAACCATATGACCTTAAACTCTTTTATTGGTCCAAACCATACAACCTTAAACTGTGTTGTTGGTCCAAACCATATGACCTTAAACTGTGTTGTTGGTCCAAACCATATGACCATAAACTGTGTTGTTGGTCCAAACCATATGACCTTAAACTGTGTTGTTGGTCCAAACCATATGACCTTAAACTGTGTTGTTTGTCCAAACCATATGACCTTAAACTGTGTTGTTGGTCCAAACCATATGACCTTAATCTGTGTTGTTGGTCCAAACCATATGACCTTAAATTGTGTTGACGGTCCAAACCATACGACCTTAAACTATGTTGATGATCCAAACCATATGACCTTAAACTGTGTTGTAGGTCCAAACCATATGAACTTAAACTGTGTTGTTGGGCCAAACCATATGACCTTAAACTGTGTTGTTGGTCCAACCCATAAGACCTTAAACTCTATTGTTGTTTCAAACCATACGACCTTAAACTGTGTTGTTGGTCCAAACCATAAGACCTCAAACTGTGTTGTTACTCCAAACCATACGACCTTAAACTGTGATGGTACCGCCCCTGCTTCGTGTTCTGTCACTCGACTCAAGCATTTACCCAAACAACACAAGGTATGTATGGCTTAGGTCCTCATTCACATCAGGTTTTGTAACTGCTTTGCCATGTGTCCATTTATCCCCTTACCCATTCATGGTCCAAGCTCCAAGACCTTAAACAAAGATGCTTCCAAAAAATACATGTGGATTGATTCTCATCCTAATGAGATACGTAGGACCGCCTGCACATTTCGTCTTGGGTCCAGCCCTAGGGATTACCGAACCCCGCCCTTCCTTATTGTCGGCCCCTCAGCCCGACTTCATGGGAAGTGGTGTAATCGGGAAATCTACCCCGAGCAGGTTTGGGATGCCCCATGGTAATAATGGGAGGCGGCAGTTCTCTCGCCAAAGAGGTACTGCCTGGAAATTGGGACGACCCGTGATCCGGTCGGTATGTCCGCCTAATGCGCCTTCGCCATGGTGGCACAATTTCGGGAGTGTTGGACACTGTTCGAACAAACCACCACTCCACCGTCCCCTCTTTGCATCCCCCCTTATTTGGATCCTCATTTCCTTTCATGTTAGACGAGACCCCCTAACAGTATGGATGCTCGACCTATGGTCCGCCTACTATCCTGGGCCAACATTCTGGAGGACTGGTCATGTTTGACGGGAACCCTTAGCAGTACGGATTCTCGACCTATGGTCCGCCTACTGTCCTGGGCCAACGTTCCAGAAAACTGACCGATGATATTTGAGTCATGCCCCATGTTGCGAACATGGTCAGTGGTCAGCCCTCATTTATTGACCCCATTCCAGGTCAACATGATATGGATTCTATTTTTCTGCCATGATTGACAGTTATGCTCCATCGTTGTTCCCCAATGTGTTCCAAATTTGGGCAGTGTGATTCACCCTTCCTTTCAATCCCCCTATGTTCGGATGGATTTCAATGCCCCCGGCATCGCCCCGCTCGTCTGTTAGAGCACATTGAGAAGTCGACACATCAATCGGCCCAGGGTCTCCTCAGAAGTCCATGCCCAATTTTGGACGCCTGAAGCTTTGTCAATGCCCCACAGTTGGATGAAATGATGGAACAAGCATCTTCTACTTCTCGCGTTCGGCATGACCCACAGGATCCTAGGGATCAGTTGTTATTCGTTTCGAATCTATGGTTGAGCACATTCAACCAAGGGTAAAAATGAGTGTATTTGGCCATATATTGGATTGAGACGATGAGCAGTAGAAGCAAATAAGTTCGTGATATGGAAAAAAAATGCCCTTAGGGATCAGCGTGCTGAAGCGATCTTTCCAGCGCCGCTACCCTTTGGCTGGTAGCCTCAAGTACCGCTTCTTGCACTTTGAATACTCTCTCCTCATAGACCACCACAGAGTGCAGCTCGACAGCCCTAGCTTGTGCCTGCGCCCGCTCGGTTCGATGTACGGTCTTCTGGTGACTCGCCTCCACTAGTTGTTCCTGCGCGTCAGCCAGCTGGGCTGTCAGTTGCTCCACAAGCTCAGAGCATGTTGCGATGAAGGCCTCCTTATCTGACGCCTGCCCTTCGAGGTGTCAGACTTTTTGCTGCACCCTTAGCAGCGCCTGAGCACTCGCAGATTCTTCCCGACACTGGGCAATGTCGGTGCGCCGGCTACTCTCGTGTATCTTCTCGGACATGTAATCATGGACGGTCAGATGAAGACGCTGAGCGTCAGCCCCTCTGGCGCACAGGAAGCGTAACCAGGTCTGAAGTGATCCCATCCGCCTCAGCCAATCAGACTAGGGCTACCTGAGGAAGCGATGGATACACTTCCACCTTTTGCGTCGTGTCATCCGGAAGTACGGATTTGGGACCCAGCACCCCTTTTTATAGGCGAGGCCAGGGTTCCGCGCTGCGCTGAAAGATGATTCCACGCGCGTCCGTAGGTTTTGTGCACCCATCAGAATTTTGCGCGCAACGTGACCAGGAGACTCAACACTTCGGAATTTCCCTTGGAATCCGATCGTTGCGACCTTTCACCGATCCAATTCCAAGGGGGGGGGCATTTGTTGACGCCGAAAAAAGATCGTAACTCTCGGAGGATGTTTGGAAATGATGAAGCAAAGTCATATTCAGAATCAGAGGCCCGATCCGGATGCCCGGGAAGTGGTGCATGAAAAATTGGGTGTTGTGTGTGGAAAAAATGTCCCGCGCGAAACGCAACCCGGGATGCACGAAATGTCCTGGCGCTGACGCGAAATAATTTCGCGCCCGCGTCCCACGCGGTTGATAATTTCGCGCCGTCTCCCCTGGCGCGCAATAATTTCTCGCGCAGCCCGGATTCCGCGCCGGAGGTCTCCTATAAATAGAAGGTGACCCCGAACGGTTTGGGGTTGAGGAATCTGAAGTGACTCTCGTGCGCGCAATTCGGCTCCCCCTGCATGCAAGATGACTTCCAGGTAATCCCTCATTTCGCCCAACCTTGCCCTAGAGTTCACCTTTGCGCGCAACTCCACTAGCTTCAATGAATTGGCCCCCTCTCCAGGGTTCGATCCTTGTTTGAAATCAGTGTCTCGTGCGCACAATACCCTGCTGTGCGTGCAAAACCCTGTGCGTAGTTCCCTCTCCACGCTCTATTCCCTTGGTCCAATTGCGCGACGTCCCGGTGTTTTGGTAACACGCCGAGATTTTATAAAAAACATTCTTTTTAATTTCATTAATATCTTGTGTTGTACGCTACACCAAAAGGAGCTTGAACAACAGGCATCCTTGACTTTCCTTGCATTACATGCAATCGCGACCTTCCTCGATAGCGTGTGTAGTACGCAATAATGAGTTTCACCAAACAACGATATGCTAATAAAATATTATTAAAACTAGCCGTTATGAATAGTAATAACCACCTTTTGAAATTTTATAAATTTTATTTTTCAAAATGGACATAATTTTTGGATTTGTAATATTGAAATTAGCCTAGTGTGAAATTTTGGTATTTTTCTGAAAACATTCAATTTTTGATGAATAGTGAAACCACTAAGTGGTAGTTAAAAAAACTGAGTTTTTCATAAAACTTAATTTTACCGCTTCTGTGAGTGGAATCTCAAAAATCTGAGAGACACGGTTAACATCAAGGACTAAAATGTGGTTAAATTAGATGAAAATAATTTTTGGTGAATAGTGAATTTTTACTTTTTTTACCACGGTTAAAAGTAAATAGGGTAATTAAGGGTAAAAATGATATTATTATTACCCTAACACATGTCCTAATTCTATTGGACAAATGTAATTCGACCAAAAACAACCTTAGGAATAAAATATGACCATTTAGGCCCACTTGGATTAGATTAGGACATTTATTATTAATTTATTTAAAGAAGGGTTAAAATAGTTAAAATCAGATTTTGAAAACTAAATAATTTTTAATAAAAGGTTATATATAAGATAAATTCAGCTATAAATATTCATTAGAAAGATAAAAATATTTCATACATAATGATATTTTATTTTTAATTTTTAGACTTTAAATAATGTAATTTATTTTTGACACAATGATGATGTAGTAATTACCATAACAGTAAACAATTAGAATAATTGATATTATAAATACCTAAATAAGAATAATTTGAGACATTTTATGAATTAAAATAATTTTATAGGTTAATATGACATGTTAGGATTGAGTTAATTAACTTTGGCCGAAGTAATAATTCTGTTATGATTTTCAGAAAAATCAATTGCTAAATAGTGTCAAAAGTGCCATAAAATAGTTTTCAAAACAAATTTTATATTATTAATTGTTATTTTATTCCTAAAAATCTAAGGATCGGCCAAATGACTCAGATAAGGTTATATATATTAATAATAAACAACTTGGGGTTATTTTGTCTTGATATAGTAAGTTTATTAACCTTATAGTATAAGAACACAAGAAGACACGGTAAAAGTAAAATTATTTACCTTAATGATAAATCTAAATGATAAGGTTAAAATAGGAACGTAAACATGTATAAATTCTATTTGATGAGAGGATTTCAACCCATACCCACCTTATCCTTGAAATAAATCAATTTTGAGCTATTTAAAACCGAATTTGACTTTATAATAAAATAATATTTTTAGTTATTCCAAAGGTGCCCCTCTCCTCCCTTATAAAAGGGCACCTCTTCCCTCTCTTCCTCACACCACATTGAGCCTTCAAGATCTACAAACCCCTACCAAATTCTCTTCTACACTTCCCTAGAAATATCATAGAGGTTCTGGTCTTCTTCAAAGACCAATTTTAGTGCCCTAAAAGGAGATCTCAAAGAAGCGCTTCAAAGAAGAGGTAATTTCCGTTACCGATTCTTTCATCTTTATTTCTTCTTCCACTTATTATTACTTAGTTGTTTCATTATGAAGTAATAAAATCAGTATAAATCATACACTGATATGTTATTATAATTATGAAACAACCTTATTTCACCATTTATCCATCCTACGGAAAACGAAATCACCACGCGTGCGTACGTACGGAATACTGTCTCCACGCCGTGGTGTAAACTATTTTCCACCACCACCTTAATTGGATGGGTATAATGGTGTAGATAATGACTATATATGACTATTATAAAGTGATATTGATTCTGAAATAGTATTCATACATTCCAATACAATTCCACAATCATAGGAACGATATCATCACTCGTGCGTACGTACGGAATACCGTCTCCACGATGTGATGCGACTCGTTCTACATGATCTTCATTGCATAATGATTACATAAATTAATTGAATGAATGAATATGATATATGATACACTAATACCATTCTAGAAATGAGGTATCTATAACCTAAAGGGAAGAATAAGAATTTATTCGACAAAACACGCATAAGAACAAAATGTTATAAACACTCGAATAACAAGTAGCAATGAAATATTACTACCAAGAAGCTAAGAATATAACCATATATGATATCATAAAAATAAGTATGATTCTGAAATAAGTCAATAACACTATTTAAATTATTATATAGGAGGTTCAGACACGTACAAAGCATATCAGACCAAAGGTAAGATAAATATCACAATCTCATTTTTATCCGAGATTGTTTATACTTTCGTATTTACTGTGGTGTATTTTATCATCCATATCCATGTTTCCTCAATATGTAATATTATTTCCATCCACCTGATATTTTTTAAATCTAATTTTACCCTTCTGTGAGTTTTTAGTAAAGGATATGAAAGGAATCTTTTGTCGTTATTCATACGAGGTACTTTTTTGACTTTTCCGACAAAAGTACGAAGAATGTTTTTTAACTTATACGGCATGAATGGATTTTTAAAACATTATTTCCAAGAATATTCTTTTACATGTTTTCAAGTTTATTTTTGATCAAATTCTTTTAGTTTAGAATTTTACGACATGTTAAGAAAGGAAAAGTGTTTTTGAAGCTGAAAGGATATTTTCCTCAAGAATGGAGTTCAAGTGTTTTATCAAAATTATTTTCCATCTAAGAGAATAAAGGGTTCTGTTTTTATCCATATTATTACATTGATTTGATTATGTTGTGAAGGAATTATATTTTTATGAATTTCTTTATCTTATATGAAATTTTTTATGATGTCATGATGTTTAAGATTCCCATTTTTATTACATGGGTTATGCAATGATGTATGGTTTTCTGATTTTGTGGCACACAAAAGAATGGTATCATTATGAGATGGGTGGGACCAATATCTCCCTCCATTTCATTGGGTAAAGATTTTATATCTCATGAGATAGACATGGCTGGAACAGTAGGTTATACAGGTTCAGTGAAACATGACTGAAACGAGGAGTGAACTCGGTTCAGAAATGGACTTTGTCCACTAAGATAGTCTTGGCAATGAGTCTTGACTAATAAGAAATGATTCTATATGATTATGTGTGTATGCTACAAAGTTTCATTTTTTTAGTTATGATTATTGGGATTACATTTCACTACTATGATTTATCCCATGTTATGAAATTATGATCTCTTTTGTAGGTTAAGATTTCCAAAAGATATGTTCTTATGAATATGACGTGATTGATATTTCTTTTTTTTACCCTTACTGAGCATTTGAGCTCACCCTTTTATGTTTTTCTTTTGTCCAGGTCATAAAGAAAGGATTTAGGATTAAAAAAAAGAAGATCTTTATGGGATATGTTGAAGATCATTCACCATGATTAGACTATTATATTCTGAGTTTACAAAGACACTAAACTATTATGGTCCTTGTGTGTGTGTTTTTGTTATGTACTAAGTATTCTGAAAAAGTAATGTAATGTCAATGTACGTCAGGATTCGGGTCTTTACAGTTGGTATCAGAGGGAACGTTTAGTCATCCTTTGGAAACTAGGATGCGAAAACTTTAGTGAGATCCCTAGAGATATTTCTAAGGTATGTCTAGGGATGTCCCTAAGGATAAGTATACGTATAAGATATAGTCCTAGAACTATGTTAACGATATTATATTAAACCAAAGATGTTAGATATTGAAGTTACTCCCCCCTTTATTATGATTTTTTTCCTCTCACACTATTCTTTTTGGGTTTTAGAAAATGGCTAGAAACAAGATGATTCACGATAATGGAGGATATGATGGACAATGGAATGATATTCTTCATGAGCAACCAAATGAAATGGGATTTTGAAGTCCAAACATCATTATTATGCCGAATCAGCAATCTCATAATATGATCAATAAAGTAAAATTTGGTAGGTTTCCCGAATCGGCTAATAAGAGAAAGATGGAGTTTCATGATGATCATAGAGGAAAGAAAGTTCAATTTCCCCTATGT
Organism: Viscum album; assembly: GCA_963277665.1. Taxonomy (NCBI): domain Eukaryota; kingdom Viridiplantae; phylum Streptophyta; class Magnoliopsida; order Santalales; family Viscaceae; genus Viscum; species Viscum album. The sequence continues at coordinate 561,536,225 of OY728153.1, read as the reverse complement.
AAATCATGTGGGAAGAGGCATCAAGGAGAATGTTTCAAAGGAACTGGAAGATGCTTTGGGTGTGGAAAAGAAGGACACAAAGCCATTAAGTGCAATGGAAAATGTTTAGTTAACACCAAGGATGAGGATAATGATATTGCTACGACATCAAAAAATGGTTAAATGTCTTAAATGTGGAATGTACGGGCATTATGCAAACCAATGCCCTAAGGGAAAGTCTCATGAAGAGAATTAGTATGGTCGTATGGGTAGTATTTATGTGGATGATGATGAAGAGACTACAAATGATGTGTGAGATGAAAGAATTGTTGAAGCTCGGTCAATGGTTTAAGAATGTAGTGGAATGATTACTTGTTTATCATGTGTAATGTTTTATAAGTAATCTCATGGTACTATCGAATAAAGAGACATCTAAGGATTGTTACACTGTTGTCTTTCCTTGAGTTTTGAAAGTGTATGATTAATGTTACCAGTATCCATGAAAGGTTATTCAGATATTTTTGGAATGTAGATGATATGCGCATAATGAAGGGATTAGGAGAAAATTAAATGTTTGATAGTATTTATGAGCTCATGACTGATATAAGGAGAAGTTTATATCATGGTTTTAGTATATAGAATTTTTGGATTTTGGTATGTGGAAAGAGTTAACTTTTGACAACATTCATGTTTTCACTAAGGTTTAATGGGTATTCCTTTTTCAAGAGAATACATGATTAAGGTATTCACATGATTGGAATGTGACCAACAAGATATATGGGTGATAAATGATGGTATTCACATGATTGGTTGACGACATTTCAAGTTATCGTTTTCTTTATACTATGAGCTTGGACCGAAGTATTTTAGATAAGCCTAAAGATTGGAATGGATTATGTTAACCATAAGTTAGTATTGTTTAAGGATAGAACTTTTTTTGATATTATTTATGTGATGTTATTGTAATGTAGTTTTAGAAAAAGGACAACCTGCAGGACGGGCGACAACCCATCATGTCGGACAAGGCTGTGGGAATCGAACCCACAACCGAAGTGCAACTGGCCTTTATCACCTACCACTGGCCTACATGAAGTCCATGTTTAGTTGAAACTAGTTTTATTAATTTTAAGCAGTATGATATATGAAGTATAAGTCCATTTTAGGAACTATATATGATTAATCTCACTATAGATGGACTTATGTATTTTTTGATAACCTTTTTAACTTTTTGTTTGAGACAGATGGAATGACCATTCATTCTATCACATGATCTGCTAACCCATCACGAATGACAAATTCAACTTCATTTCATTAATAGATTAAGTGGAAATTGTCCAAAGAATGACAAACAGTGAGACTATACAAAAATCACGAAAGTATTTCTTCTAATTTCCTCAGCTTTAGGGAAATGATCTTGAAAACCAAACAATGATGTCCTAGTGCTCTTATTTCCGATGAATCAGATGGTTCCATAGATTGTCACAAATTTATGGATTTGTGAGTTCTAGTGTTTCCATAATCCATGTTCTCTACCACTCTCCGTCAGAACATGATGGTTATATTTCTCTTCCATATCCATATTTTCACCTATGTGGAAACCCAGTGATTAGTTTATTTGGGTAACGGTTACGTTTCATACGTTTGTTTTTAAATATTGGTTTTGGTATTCCTTTTTACGATGTGGGTTTCTATTAAAGAAACATTTGAGTAGAAAACCATTTATAACCCTGACGAATTTCGAGGGAGAAATTCATTTTAAGGGGGGTAGAATGTAACACCCCGAGATTTTATAAAAAATATTCTTTTTAATTTCATTATTGTCTTGTGTTGTACGCTACACCAAAAGGAGCTTTCACAATACGCATCCTTGGATTTCCTTGCATTACATGCAATTGTGACCTTCCTCGATAGCGTGTGTAGTACGCAATAACGAGTTTCACTAAACAACGATATGCTAATAAAATATTACTAAAACTAGCGGTTATGATTAGTAATAACCACTTTTTGAAATATTATAATTTTTTTTCCAAAATGGACATCAATTTTGGATTTGTAATATTGAAATTAGCCTAGGGTGAAATTTTGGTATTTTTCTGAAAACTTTCAATTTTTTATGAATAGTGAAACCACTAGGTGGTAGTTAAAAAAACTAACTTTTTCATAAAACTTAATTTTACCGCTTCTGTGAGTGGAATTTTAAAAATCTGAGAGGCACATTTAATATCAAGGACTAAAATGTGGTTCAATGAGATGAAAATAATTTTTGGTGAATAGTAAATTTTTACTTTTTTTTACCACGGTTAAAAGTAAATAGGGTAATTAAGGGTAAAAATGATATTATTATTACCCTAACACATGTCCTAATTCTATTGGAAATGTGTAATTCGACCAAAAACAACCTTAGGAATAAAATATGACCATTTAGGTCCACATGGATTAGATTAGGAAATTTATTATTAATTTATTTAAAGAAGGGTTAAAATAGTTAAAATCAATGTTTAATAACTAAATCATTTTTAATATAAGGTTATATATAGGATAAATTCGACTATAAATATTCATTTGAAAGATAAAAATATTTCCTACATAATGATATTTTATTTGTAATTTTTATACTTTATATAATATAATTTTTTATGACACAATGATGATGTAGTAATTACCATAATACTAAAAAATTATAATAATTGATATAATAAATACCTAAATAAGTATAATTTGAGTCTTTTTATGACTGAAACTAATTTTACAGGTTAATATGACATGTTAGGATTTATTTAATTAACTTTGGTCGAAGTAATAATTCTGTGATGATTTTCAAAAAAATCAATTACTAAATAGTGTCAAAATTGACATAAAATAGTTTTTAAAACAAATATTATATTATTAATTTTTATTTTATTCCTAAAAATCTAAGGTTCGAAAAAATGACTTATATAAGGTTATATATATTAATAATACACAACTTGGGGTTCGTTTGTCTTGATATAGTAAGTTTATTAACCTTATAGTATAAGAACACAAGAAGACACGATAAAAGTAAAATTATTTATCTTAATGATAAATCTAAATGATAAGGTTAAAATAGGAACTTAAACTTGTCTAAGTTCTATTTTATGAGAGGATTTCGACCCATACCCAGCATAGCCTGTAAATAAATCAATTTTGAGCTATTCAAAACCGAATTTTACTTTATAATAAAATAATATTTTTTGTTATTCCAAAGGTTCCCCTATCCTCCCTTATAAAAGGGCACATCCTCCCTCTCTTCCTCACTCTACATTGAGCCTTAAAGCTCGCCCAAATCCTGAAAAATTATCTTCTCCACTTCCCTAGAAATATCATTGAGGTTCTGGTCTTCTTCAAAGACCAATTTTAGTGCCCTAAAAGGAGATCTCAAAGAAGCGCTTCAAAGAAGAGGTAATTTCCGTTACCGATTCTTTCATCATTATTTATTCTTACACTTGTTCTTCTTTAGTTGTATCATTATGAAATAATAACATTAGTATAAATCATATACTGATATGTTATTATAATTATGAAACAACCCTATTTCACCATTTATCCATCCTACGGAAAAAGAAATCGCCGTGCGTGCGTACGTACGGAATACCGTCTCCACGCCGTGGTGTAATCTATTTTTCACCACCACCTTACTTGGATGGGTATAATGGTGTAAATAATGACTCTATATGACTATTATAAAGTTATATTGATCCTTAAATAGTATACATACACTCTAATACAATTCCACGATCATAGGAACGATATCATCACTTGTGCGTACGTACGGAATACCGTCTCCATGATGTGACGCGACTCGTTCTACATGATCTTCATTGCATAATGATTATATAAAAGAATTGAATGAATAAATATGATATATGTTACACTAATAACATTCTGGAAATGAGGTATCTATAACCTAAAGAGAAGAATAAGAATTTATTCGACAAAACACGCATAAGAACAAAAAGTTATAAACACTCGAATAACAAGTAGAAATGAAATATTACTACCAAGAAGCTAAGAATATTACCATATATGATATCATTAAAATAATTATGATTCTGAAATAAGTCAATTACATTATTTCAATCATTATACAAGAGTTTCAGACACGTAAAAATCATATCAGACCAAAGGTAAGGGAAATATCACAATCTCATTTTTATCCGAGATTGTTTGTACTTTAGTATTTACTGGGGTGTATTTTATCATCCACATCCATGTTTCCTCAATATTTAATATTATTTCCGTCCACCTGCAATTGTTTAAATCTAATTTTAACCTTTGGTGAGTTTTTAGTAAAGGATATTAAAGGAATCTTTTGTCGTTTTTCATACGAGGTACTTTTTGACTTTTCCGACAAAAGTACGAAGAATGTTATTTTTAACTTATACGGCATGAATGGATTTTTAAAACATTATTTCCAAGAAGATTCCTTTACAAGTTTTCAAGTTTATTTTTAATCAAATTCTTTTAGTTTATAATTGTACGACATCTTAAGAAAGGAAAAGTGTTTTTGAAGCATAAAGGATATTTTCCTCAAGAATGGAGTTCAAGTGTTTTATCAAAATTATTTTTCATCTAAGAGAATAAAGGGTTCTGTTTTTATCCCTATTATTACATTTATTTGATTATGTTGTTATGGAATTATATTTTTATGAATTCCATTATCTTATATGAATTTTTTTATGATTTCATGATGTTTAAGATTCCCATTTTTATTACATGGGTTATGCTATGATGTATGGTTTTCTGATTTTGTGTCACACATAAGAATGGTATCATTATGAGATTGGTGGGACGTATATCTCCCTCCAATGCATTGGGTAATGATTTTATATCTCATGAGATATACATGGCTAGAACGGTAGGTTATACAGGTTCAGTTAAACATGACTAAAACGAGGAGTGAACTCGGTTCAGAAATTGACTTTGTCCACTAAGATAGTCTTGGAAATGAGTCTTGACTAACAAGAAATGATTTTCTATGATTATGTGTGTATGACACAAAGTTTCATATTTTATGTTATGATTATTGGGATTACATTTCACTACTATGATTTATCCCATGTTATGAAATTATGATCTCTTTTGTTGGTTAAGATTTCCAAAAGATATGTTCTTATGAATATGACGTGATTGATAATTTTTTTTGTTTACCCTTACTGAGCATTTGAGCTCACCATTTTATGTTTTCTTTTCCCCAGGACATAAATAATGGATTTAGGTTTAAATAAAGAAGATCTTTATGGGAGATGTTGAAGATCATTCACCACGATTAGAATATTATATTCCGAGTTTCCAAAGACACTAAACTATTACGGTCCTTGTGTGTGTGTTTTTGTTATGTACTAAGTATTCTGAAAAAGTAATGTGATGTCAATGTACGTCAGGATTCGTGTATTTACAGTTGTTATTAGAGGGAAATTTTAGTCAACCTTTGGAAACTAGGATGCGAAAACGTTAGTGAGATCGCTAGAGATATTTCTAAGGTATGTCTAGGGATGTCCCTAAGGATAAGTATATGTATAATATATAGTCCTATAACTATGGTAATGATATTAGATTAAACCAAAGATGTTAGATATTGAAGTTACTCCCCTTTATTATGATTTTTTCCTCTCACACTATTCTTTTTGGGTTTTAGAAAATGGATAGAAACAAGATGATTCACGATAATGGAGGATATGATGGACAATAGAATGATATTCTTCATGAGAAACCAAATGAAATGGGATTTTGAAGTCCAAACATCATTATTATGCCGAATCAGAAATCTCATAATATGATCAATAAAGTAAAATTTGGTAGGTTTCCAAACTCGGCTAATAAGAGAAAGATGGAGTTTCATGATGATCATAGAGGAAAGAAAGTTCAATTTCCCCTATGTAAATCATGTGGGAAGAGGCATCAAGGAGAATGTTTCAAAGGAACTGGAAGATGCTTTGGGTGTGGAAAATAAGGACACAAAGCCAGTAAGTGCAAAGGAAAATGTTTAGTTGACACCAGGGATGAGGATAATGGTATTGCTACGACATCAAAAATGGTTAAATGTTTTAAATGTGTAATGTACAAGCATTATGCAAACCAATGTCCTAAGAGAAAGTCTCATGAAGAGAATCAGTATGGTCGTATGGGTAGTATTTATGTGGATGATGATGAAGATACTACAAATGATGTGTGAGATGAAAGAATTGTTGAACCTCGGTCAATGGTTTAAGAATGTAGTGGAATGATTACATGTTTATCATGTGTAATTTTGTATAAGTAATCTCATGGTACTATGGAATAAAGAGACATCTAAGGATTGTTACACTGTTGTCTTTCCTTGAGTTTTGAAAGTGTATGATTATTGTTACCAGTATCCATGAAAGGTTATTCAGATATTTTTGCAATGTAGATGATATGCGCATAATGAAGGGATAAGGATAAAATTAAATGTTTGATAGTATTAATGAGCTCATGACTGATATAAGGAGAAGTTTATATCATGGTTTGATTATATATAATTTTTGGATTTTGGTATGTGGAGAGAGTTAACTTTTGACAGCATTCATGTTTTCAGTAAGGTTTAATGGGTATTCGTTTTTCAAGAGAATACATGATTAAGGTATTCACATGATTGGAATGTGACCAACAAGATAAATGGGGGATAAATGATGGTATTCACATGCTTGGATGACGACATTTCAAGTTATCATTTTCTTTATTCTATGAGCGTGGACCGAAGTATTTTAGATAAGCCTAAAGATTGCAATGGATTATTTTAACCATAAGTTAGTATTGTTTAAGGATAGAACTTTTTTTGATATTATTAATGTGATGTTATAGTAATGTAGTTTTAGAAAAAGGACAACCTGCAGGACGGGCGACAGCCCATCGTGTCGGACAAGGCTGTGGGAATCGAACCCACAACCGAAGTGCGACTGGCCTTTATCACCTACCACTGGCCTACAGGAAGTCCCTGTTTAGTAGAAACTAGTTTTATTATATTAAGAAGTATGATATATGAAGTATAAGTCCATTTTAGGAACTATATATATTTAATCTCACAATAGATGGACTTATGTATTTTTTGATAACTTTTCTAACCTTTTGTTTGAGACAGATGGAATGACCCATCATTCTATCACATGATCTGCTAACACATCACGAATGACAAATTCAACTTCATTACATTAAGATATTAAGTGGAAATTGTCCAAAGAACGACAAACGGTGAGACTATACAAAAATCACGAAAATATTTCTTCTAATTTCCTCAGCTTTAGGGAAATGATCTTGAAAACCAAAAAATGTTGTCCTAGTGCTCTTATATCTGATGAATCAGATGGTACCATAGATTGTCACAAATTTATGGCTTTGTGTGTTATGGATTTTCCATAATCCATGTTCTCTACCACTCTCCGTCAGAACATGATGGTTAGATTTCTCTTCCATATCCATATTTTCACCTATGTGGAAACCCAGTGATTAGTTTATTTGGGTAACCGTTACGTTTCATACGTTTTTTTAAAGATTGGTTTTGGTATTCCTTTTTATGATGTGGGTTTCTATTAAGGAAACTTTTGATTAGTAAAACATTTATAACCCTGATGAATTTCGAGGGAGAAATTCATTTTAATGGGGGTAGAATGTAACACCCCATGATTTTATAAAAAATATTCTTTTTTATTTCATTATTGCCTTGTTTTGTATGCTACACCAAAAGGAGCTTGCACAACACACATCCTTGACTTGCCTTGCATTGCACGCAATCATGACCTTCCTCGATAGCGTGTGTAGTACGCAATAACGAGTTTCACTAAACAACGATATGCTAATAAAATATTATTAAAAATAGCCATTATAAATAGTAATAAACACTTTTTGAAATTTTATAAATTTTATTTTTCAAAATGGACTTCATTTTTGGATTCGTAATATTGAAATTAGCCTTGGGTGAAATTTTGGTATTTTTCTGAAAACATTCAATGTTTGATGAATAGTGAAACCACTAAGTGGTAGTTAAAAAAACTGACTTTTCATAAAAACGTAATTTTACCGCTTTTGTGAGTGGAATTTCGAAAATCCGAGAGACACAGTTAATATCAAGGACTAAAATGTGGTTCAATGAGATGAAAATAATTTTTGGTGAAGAGTAAATTTTTAATTTTTTTCCCACGGTTAAAAGTAAATAGGGTAATTAAGGGTAAAAATGATATTATTACCACCCTAACACATGTTCTAATTCTATTGGAAAAGTGTAATTAGACCAAAAACAACCTTATGAATAAAATATGACCATTTAGGCCCACTTGGATTTGATTAGGACATTTATTATTAATTTATTTAAAGAAGGGTTAAAATAGTTAAAATCAAAGCTTAATAACTAAATCTTTTTTAATACAAGGTTATAAATAAGATAAATTAGACTATAAATATTCATTAGAAATATAAAATTATTTCCTAAATAATCATATTTTATTTTAAATTTTTAGTCTTTAAATAATTTAATTTATTTATGACACAATGATGATGTAGTAATTACCAAAATAGTAAAAAATTAGAATAATTGATATTATAAATACCTAAATAAGTATAATTTGAGACTTTTTATGAATTAAACTAATTTTATAGGTTAATATGACATGTTAGTAGTGATTTAATTAACTTTTGTCCAAGTAATATTTCTTTTATGATTTTAAAAGAAATCAATTACTAAATAGTGTAAAAATTGACATAAAATAGTTTTTAAAACAAATATTATATTATTAATTGTTATTTTATTCTTAAAAATCTAAGGTTCGGCCAAATGACTTAGATAAGTTTATATATATTAATTATAAACAACTTGGGGTTCGTTTGTCTTGATATAGTATGTTTATTAACCTTATAGTATAAGAACACAATAAGACACGGTAAAAGTAAAATTATTTAACTTAATGATAAATCTAAATGATAAGGTTAAAATAGCAACCTAAACTTTTATAAATTATATTGGATGAGAGGATTTAGACCCATACCACCTTATCCTAGAAATAAATCAATTTTTAGCTATTTAAAACCGAATTTTACTTTATAATAAAATAATATTTTTAGTTATTCCAAAGGTGCCCCTCTCCCCCCTTATAAAAGGGAACCTCCTCCCTCTCTTCATCACACCACTTTGTGCCTTCAAGATCGTCAAACCCCTTCCAAATTCTCTTCTCCACATCCCTAAAAATATCCCAGAGGTTCCGGTCTTCCTAAAAGATCAATTTTAGTGCCCTAAAAGGAGATCTCAAAGAAGCGCTTCAAAGAAGAGGTAATTTCCGTTACCGATTCTTTCATCTTTATTTCTTCTTCCACTTCTTATTCTTTAGTTATTTCATTATGAATTAATAACATAAGTATAAATCATATACTGATATGTTATTATAATTACGAAACAACCCTATTTCACCATTTATCCATCCTACGGAAAAAGAAATCACCGCGCGTGCATACGTACGGAATACCATCTCCACGCCGTGGTGTAATCTATTTTCCACCACCACCTTACTTGGATGGGTATAATGGTGTAAATAATGACTATATATGACTATTATAAAGTTATATTGATTCTGAAATAGTATTCATACACTACAATACAATTCCATGATCATTGGAACGATATCATCACTCGTGCGTACGTACGGAATACCGTATCCACGATGTGATGCGACTCGTTCTACATGCTCTTCATTTCATAATGATTATATAAATGAATTGAATGAATGAATATGATATATGTTACACTAATAGAATTCTGTAAATGAGGTATATATAAACTAAAAAGAAGAATAAGAATTTATTCGGCAAAACATGCATAAGAACAAAAAGTTATAAACACCCGAATAACAAGTAGGAATGAAATATTACTACCAAGAAGCTAAGAATATGACCATATATGATATCATAAAAATAAGTATGATTCTATAATAAGTCAATAACTTTATTTAAATCATCATATAGGAGGTTCGGACACGTACAAAGCATATCAGACCAAAGGTAAGGGAAATATCACAATCTCATTTTTATCCGAGATTGTTTATACTTTAGTATTTACTGTGGTTTATTTTATCATCCACATCCATTTTTCCTCAATATTTAATACTATTTCCATCCAACTGAAATTGTTTAAATCCAATTTTACCCTTCGGTGAGTTTTTAGTAAAGGATATGAAAAGAATCTTTTGTCGTGTTTCGTACGAGGTACTTTTTGACTTTTCCGACAAAAGTACGAAGACTGTTTTTTTATCTTATACGGCATGAATGGATTTTTAGAAAATTATTTCCAAGAAGATTCTTTTAAAAGTTTTCAAGTTTATTTTTAATTAAAATTTTTTAGTTTAGAATTGTACGACATGTTAAGAAAGGAAACATGTTTTTGAAGTAGAAAGGATATTTCCCTCAAGAATGGAGTTCAAGTGTTATATCAAAATTATTTTCCATCTAATAGAATAAAGGGTTCTGTTTTTATCCCTATTATTAAATTGATTTTATTATGTTGTGATGGAATTATATTTTTATGAATTCCTTTATCTTATATGAATTGCTTTATGATGTCACGATGTTTAATATTCCCATTTTTATTACATGGGTTATGCTATGATGTATGGTTTTCTGATTTTGTGGCACACATAAGAATGGTATCATTATGAGATGGGTGGGACCTGTATATCCCTCCAATTCATTGGGTAAACATTTTATATCTCATGTGATAGACATAGCTGGAATGGTAGGTTATACCGGTTTAGTGAAACAGGACTAAAACGAGGAGTGAACTCGGTTCAGACATGGTCTTTGTCCACTAAGATAGTCTTGGCAATGAGTCCTGACTAACAAGAAATGATTCTCTATAATTATGTGTGTATGCCACAAAGTTTCATATTTAAGTTATGATTATTGGGATTACATTTCACTACTATGATTTATCCCATGTTATGAAATTTTGATTTCTTTTGCAGGTTAAGATTTCCAAAAGATATGTTCTTATGAATAGTACATGATTGATATTTCTTTTGTTTACCCTTACTGAGCATTTGAGCTCACCATTTTATGTTTTCTTTTCCCCAGGACATAAAGAACGCATTTAGGTTTAAAAAAAAGAAGATCTTTATGGGAGATGTTAAAGATCTTTCACCACGATTAGAAGATTATATTCCGAGTTTCTAAAGACACTAAACTATTACGGTCCTTGTGTCTGTGTTTTTGTTTTGTACTAAGTATTCCGCAAAAGTATTGTAATGTCAATGTATGTCAGGATTCAGATATTTACAGTTTTGCGTGCAAACCTTCCCTTTTGCGTGCAAAGCCCAGGACCCCTCACCTTGACGCCCCTTGGCTGCCCCCTACACCGGCACCTGATTTTTCCCCTACCGGGCATGCACGCCATGGGTTTTTTCCCATACGGCCTTCCAGGATCATGAAAAAGTAACCTCAAGGTCCCTTGGGCAGTGTATCCCGTTGCGTTTCTTTTCCTTATGCTTCTCCGCATAGGCATGCTAACGGCTATTGCTTCTTCACATAGCCACGCTAACGTGGACCCCCTTGGTGGTTTTCCCTACGACCCCCTTCACTATGGCCTTGCTGATGCCTTCCCTTCCACAAGGGGTAGAGGGAGTTGGGCATGTAATCCCTAGGGGTGTAGAGAAAACCCACCTCGTCCAAGCTGCAGGATGTTAAACTGATAAGCACCTTGTCCTTAACACAAGATGTTAAACTGTGGTCCGACCCCGTGATTTGCACACAGGGTCCCCCCAGCTCGGTCATTCATTATGACCACTCGTCTCCACGAGAATGGACTCTTCCTCACATGGAATGAGATCCACCTTGCCGGAGTGGCCTTTGTCCGCGGGGGAAGGGCTACCTCAGAGCGTAATCCCCTGACCTCTCTTACGGATGACTGCACCCATGCATCTCCGTACATCCCCCTGCCAAGGCCAGTGGAGTCCTTTTCCCACTGCGCTTTGTCACACCACGAGCCTCCACCCTGGTGTAAGCCCCGACAACAAGGGATGCTAACCACGCGTAAGCCCCTATTTCCTCTTTGGGATGCTCAACGCGTAAGCCCCATTCCTCTTCTCACGGACGCACCCTTCACGATGTGATCTTCTGCTCCCTGCTGCCTCTTGTTTCCCACACCGAGATTCACACACGTGGGCTTAGAGCGCGCCTCGACCATGACATCCTCCTATGGGACTCCCCAGAGCGTAAGCCCCATCCCAGTGAACTACGTGGACTTAGATCTGTGCTAACACACGGTATGTACGATGCCTCCACGAGGTTCAAGCCCACCACTCGGTCGTCCCGACCTCTTCATGTCGGTTCCCTGACCACCTTAGGCCGCCTCAGAGCGTAATCCCCAAACATCACATCCCGCATGACGTTAAACTGTATCCCTTCCCGCATGACATTAAACTGTATCCCTTCCCGCATGACGTTAAACTGTATCCCATCCCCCATGAGGTTAAACTGTATCCCGTCCCGCATGACGTTAAACTGTATCCCGTCCCGTATGACGTTAAACTGTATCTCGTCCCGCATGACGTTAAACTGTATTACCCCTCTTGGGACATCTCAAAATGTAAGTCCCATGTCTCACTCCACCATCCATCCTGATCCTTACCCAAGCCGCCACATCCCGGTGAGATCATGCCACCCCATCCCACTCCATGGAATCTGGGAAGCCGCCCACATGCTGGCCCCAACATCGGTGTTCCCCCCCATGGGTCCATCAACCTGATCCGTCTCCGCAAGATGTTAAACCCGTGACATACCCCGAGTTAAACATGGGAATCTGAGGAAAACCCCAGATGGTACACATTCCCCGTGTTTGGTTTGGGATGCCTCGGGCTTCCACACCCTCGAGAAGCCCTGTGATGAGGCACCAAAGACAGACATGCCAACGACGCCCGAACGTGACCATTCTCCTCACCGAAGGTTGCTTCCCCAACAAGACCCCATGGAGCGTCTTGACAGAACCAGCATAATTAACTAGCGTCCATGTAGATATGGAACCGGGAATTGGCTTCATGAACCCTTCTTAAATCTATGAGGGAGACCCTGACTAGGTAATGAGTTCAGAGGAGGAATCCACGGAAGGAAGAACCGACATCCCATCATCCCAGTTTTGATCAAGGATCAGACATCCCAGAACAAGGAATGGATGTCGCCCACCTTTGGAAAGCAGAAATTCAGGGAAACAAGCAGCGCATCCTCCCCACAGACAGATGCGCGTGCCCCAGCGAAAGCATCGGAGCAACATAATCGTATCACATAATTCATGCATAAAGTAAAAAGAACATTACCATAATTAAATCACAAGATATCAATACAACACATTGATTTAATAAATCCATTTTCAGTACCATGTAAAAGAAAATTAAATCTTGGTATTTATTTTTCATTTAAAAAAAGTCATGGCTTGTAGAGAAAGCCGAAACACAAATAATGGTCACGACGGTGGAGAAGTCATTGTCGCCGCATACGTACGATAAAAAAACATCCCATTTTTTCGTTTAGTAAAAATCTTCATATAAAAAAGATTCCTTTTGAATAAACGTAAAAGTCAAAGGGGTTTATAAACCATATAAAAGAATGTTGTGTATAAAATAAAATATGCCTCAATGAAAGGAGATTGATACGAAGTCCCTTACCTCATGTCCGACTTGACTCGACCATTCTTTATCCTTTTGAATAATAAACTATAGATAATTTCTAGTTGCATAATAAAATGTATCAATTTCATCATTCCATTTATATCACTTATTACCATTTCATGAACATTATTTATTTATTTTATTTAATAACGGTTGTTTTGTCGATCTTTGGTACTTGAGTCCAAAATAAAAATCTTATTATTTTATGTTGTTCTTATGGTAAAATATAAATTATATACATAATTATATTCATTATGTAGATATAATATAAATCATATATATCTAGTATATATATGAATTTATAATATTACATAACATTTAGAGGTAATAAATGAAATGCACCGTTCATGGAGACGGTAAGCCGTACGTACGCATGAACGCTACGTTCATTTATATTTCGTATTTAATGGAAAGATATCATAATGATATAAAGATGTATTATAATTCCAGTATAATATCATATATAATATAATTTACATCATCCTTTACACGTCCCACATATGGCATTAACGATTTAAATCACTTTGAGGGGGCGGTAGTCCACACTTCCTAAAATGAAATTATCTCGTTTACCTATAATGGAAATCGTAAAGGTATGCAATAAATGAAAAATCCAGAAGCATAAGGAAAAAATAAACATAATATATATCATATATAAATATAGTGACATCTTAATGGCCAGCATGAGAGGTGTTAAAAGAATATTGAACAATCATCATTTTGTGAGGCAGTAATTCGCCACCCACAGAAACAGTTTGTTCTTTAACCATTAGACGAAGGTATGTGTATGTTTAAATCAAATTCTTCTCATAAAAACATCAAAGTATATTGAAGATACTGGTTTTGTAAAAAATTAAAGTAATAAAAATAGTTTATGCGTTGGAGAAGCAAAATAAAATAAAATAACATAAGAGAATACATTACCTTAAAATCGGGTAACTCTTCTTGATTTGAGCCAAATGCTTCCTTGGGAAGACTTATTCCCAATGGTAGGCTTATAAGAGTAATATAGGGTAGTTGAGAGAGTATTTGGGCAGATTTTGGCCAAGCCAAATGGCTTTGATAGTGTGAAAAACGTTGTAGATGTGGGGGCCTTTTATAAGAGGAGTGGAGGGGCACTCTTGGAAATTCATGAAATATTAAATTATTATATAATGAGTTTTGGATTTTAAAGGTTCTAAAATTATATATTTCAAGGATAAGGTGATAAGGGTTCGAAATCTACTCATCCAATAGGTTTTTGAAAATTGTATGTCGTAGATTTTACATTATATTTTCATTTTATTTAAATCAATAATTAATGAGGTAATCGATGCATCATTATGGTGTAATAGAAAATATAATTTATTTACAGTTTAAAAATTATGAAAAATTATCATGATTTAAGAAATATTTTTATCTTTCTAATTAATTTTTATAGTCCAAAAGTTATTTTATATGACCCCATGTAATAATTGTTTTAGTAAAACAACACATGTTTGTGACAATTTTATTTTTACTTTAAATAAAAAGTTATTAAGGTCATTTTCTTACCCATGTGGCTCCATGGGGTCCCCAAGATGACCCATGGATTTTCTTGGTTGGCCATGACTCATCAAATAATGGTAGGACAAGTTTCAAGATATTTTCATACTTTTATAATATCATTTTTACCGTAAATTTCACTAATTACCTTTAATCGCGATTAATAAAACTTAAATGTTACTATTCACCAACAATTATTTTCATCTCATTAAACCACATATTTCTTCCTAATGATAACCATGTATGACGGATTTTTTAAATTCAATACACAGAAATAGTAATTATTCATTTACACGAATAATTAGTTTTTAAACCACCACTTAGTGGATTCACTATTCATAAAAAAATTGATGTTTTTTAGAAAAATACCAAATATTCACCCTAAGATATAATTGGTATTATAATTTCAAAAAATATTCCTATTTTAGATAATTCCAAACATAAAAGTCACATTAATTAATTTTATAATTAATTCGCGTAGTCAAAACAAATAGCGTGTTTTTAAGAAACAATATCAATCAAAAGATTGACAATTGTTTGTGTCTAATTTCAAAGTGAAATTTATTATAACGTCCACCACTAGATAAAATGGTAAAAATATATTCTAAATATTCTTTAAAACCACTCAATAATATAATTTATCACTATAAATTATTTTTATTAAAAAATTTTTTTTTAAATATTTTTTTACTATTCATAGAAAATTGGAAGTTCTCAGAAAATTACAAAAAACTCAACTTAGGATAATTTTGATATTCCGAATACAAAAATGAATTCCATTTTGAATTATAAAATTAATATAATTTCAAAAATTGTTTATTACTTTTTATAACGGCTACATTGATTGGTCGCGGTGTGTTAGAATCTCAAAGTTGCATACAATGAAAGCTCTTGTATTATTGAAAGAGAAGCGTACCGTGGAATCTTGGGGTGTTACAATATCCATTTTATTTATGAAAAATATTAATTGTAAACAGAGTAATTTTTTTTACCACAATAAAGGGAAAGTCAGGTAATTAATGTTTAAAAATAAAATCATAAGAACTATTAAATGACCCAAAACATAACTAAATATTTTTTTAGTTTTATTTATCCACAAAAAAGTCCAATATTATAATTTATGTGCTTTTGAGACTCATTTATGAGATTATGACCTTCATTGTATTTAATTTAATGAAAATTCAAACATGTCACGCTCTTGTTTTCTATAAGGCTAGAATTTTTATTATGGGGCTATCCATTACATATTCTTGACTGTGAATATCATTTATAAGGATTTAATATTTATATTAATCATATATATTTATATTTTAATTTTTATTAAAAAATAATTACCTTAAATTCATACACAATGTTTATGGTGTAATTATTTAATTAATTGGAAAAATCAAATAAATGATATTAAAATTATTATAAATAATATAATTTGAGGTAAATGAATTTTATATATTACCATGTAATGTTTGGGATATAATAAAATATTTCTTTTATAGTTATATGTTTTATTTTAACATTATTTAATCAAATAAAATCAATTGTTCAAAAAAATTAACATTATGAATATTTTATAGTTACCCCTATTTTATTAAATGATATAAAATTAAAGAAATATTAAATTCTGAAAAATTATTAGGATTTTTTTCATCATATAGAACATGTTCTATTTAATTTTGTTTTTACACTTTAAATTAAATATATTTACCCTCAAAGAGTACAAAACCTTTGTGTTCATGATAAATATTAAATGGGTTAATGATGGGTTAAAACAAACTGATAAGGGTAAAAATGTGAACAAAACATATCCAAAAATAATGAATGATAGTATATAGACCTATAGTAATAATATGATGAAATTATATGATTTAATATCCATTTATAATGAATTATTAGTTTAAATTAATGTAATATTTTATGAATTTCCAAGAGTACCCCTCCCTTCTTTTTTAAATTGGTACCTCTTCTTCTCAATCCTTCACACTTCAAAAACCATTTGGTTTTGAGAACATATACTGAAATAGTTTTTTATAATCCATAAAATCATTTTATATTTCTTATTTTTTCTAAATATAAACCTTAAAGATCTTAAGTTGTTATGAAAAAGATGTTTTCCAAAGTTGGTATATCGTTTTAAATCGACTATTTCTATTATATTTCTTCTTCAAAGTCCATAAAATATTATTCAAACATTACAATATAATAACACCAGTATCATCCATATTATTATATTTTATTATGTTAATTTGATGATCATAATCCATCTCCAACATCCATCAAATTGGAAATGATTTCATCATTCATGTTTGTGACAGACTACAACCTTGCGAACCGATGTAATTAGTTTTGAATATTTTACTATCATAACGAGTTAAAATGATGTAAATAATGTTTAAATATGATATAAATGAAATATTTATCATTATAAAAATAAATTATGTAATTTATATTCTTACAATTCCAGGCATTGGAAATCTATAACATCATTCGTGCATTTGTGTGGACTACCACCTCCATGAAGCGATGCGATTTTTTTTCCACCACCACATAACATGGATGATGTATATATATAAATATATACATATTTTAAATAAGTAATATGATATAAAATAAATGATTATCATTATAGAGATATAAAATAATACTTATATTTATTCCATAATTATCATTTATGAATGGAAGTTATTAATCATGTTTAAGTACAATCTTTTTTTTCCATGATTGTAATGTTTTTAATTTCTCATAAAAAAATTTAATGTTTTGATTTGAATGTTAATTTTTTGTACTAAAAATTATAATTATTTCGTGATTATTATTCTTCATATGATTTTATAATGACCACATTGAATATATTAAACCTTCCAAATTATTTTTTGACTTATCTAAAAAATATCAATAAAACATATGATGTGAAAATAAATGATAGAGTAATTATTATAACATGGTAATAAATGAGATAAAAGGAATAATAAATGTGAAAAATGTTCACACAAAAGTAAATAGTTCACCTATGTTTAATATTTGGGATAATAAATAATGTATGTGATGAGTTGGACTCATTATATGGTATTTTAATCTAACTTATTTTGTTGGAATTATTCCATAAAAACTACATGTTTCTTTTGTTTTATATGATTCCATGCTTTCTAAAATTGTAATTTTAGATGGAATTGGAATTTGAATTTTATTATATGGGTTAAATATTGATTAGAGATTCATAATGTAATTCTGAATGTTGCAATGCCTCTATTTTTTTGATATTAAATGAGTCTTGGATTATAGATTGGAGATTTTAGGAGTGTCCAAGGGTTTTGAAAACTGAAACCACAGTTTTTTAAATAATCTACCTTATGGTGAATAGTTAGTTCAAACCATATCACAAAATAGCACATTCTAGTTTTTACAGGCACAGGGGCTGGGTAACCCATATATCATTCTAGTTCAATCCATGTGTGTGTCTAAAATTTATTATAGCCTTGTTGAATGGCTAGATCATGGACTGTTAAACCGTTCTACATCCCCGTGTGTGGGTATGAGGATTTTATAGTGAAAACCACATGGTTGGTGCATTGTTCGTGAAACCATTTGGAAAAACTGTGTATCCTAATAAAAATTCTAGAATTGACCTTTTCTCGTTAGTAATTTAATATGTAATCCACAATCTTTTCTCCTTTATCCTCACTAGGAACATAGATATCCTTATCCTTTTCCATTGGCCAGATCTCCCTTTTTTTGACTAGAATCAGATTTTTTAGGTGAGTTGGAACCCTTAAGGTAAGTATTCGAAAATATTACATTTTTTCATATTATTTTTATTATTCCTCTAACCTAGGTTTCACAAGTTTGTGATTTTTGGTATGATTCTACTATTACATGGTGGAACTTGTTATCAATGATGGGTTTTTATCTAACAATGAAGAGGATAGCCCAATAGGGTGTTTTCACTTTGTTTTTTGTCAATTCATTATGGTATGTCACTATTATGAAATTATTAATAGTTAATTACATTAATTATAAATATTAAATGTTTTTTTTTGAAAAAATATCTTAGGCATTTTACTTGACTTGAGGTTGATGGTTTATTGCTTGTTGTTGGAGAGAATTAGGTAATTATTCAATGAAAAGAGATTGACCAATGATCTTTGTATCTTTACTCCATTTTTGATTAAGTATTTTTTACTTTGTATATTATTTTTCATTTTATTAATCAAATTATAATGTTCTGATTTAATTTATTCTGATGTTTTGTCTGTGAGACAAGAAAACTATGGTTTGGATAAGAATGGACGTTCCTCGGAACCTTCTTCTAGTCCTTGAAAACAATATTGAAAGCATCCTAATGGTTGGTGGTATATTGTACCTACCCTATCGCATTTATTCCATGCTATGATTTGGTTTGTATGCTCAATATTCCCACTCAGGGGTGTGTCCCCTGGATTAATATCATTCTAATAAATTTTTAATAAAATAAAGTTGGAAGATATTACTAGATAAATGATTGGGGTTACTAAAAACACCACCATACTAGATTCATCCCAAACCTGAGACTTTGAACTTGAATGTGGAACTACTATGGGATGCCTCTACCTATTACCATTAATTATCCTAATAGATATACCTTGATTACATATTTCCATATGAGATACTAAGACGGATGTATCTATTTACCATTGGACCATGAGGATCCAATGTAGGGATCCTCTCTAGTGTTTTTACTTCGAGGACCACTTTGTTTCCCTGTTGTTTCACTTACCATGCATTAGTACATTAGGATTGGAAGATATGATAGATGTTGTCACCATATAACCCATTGCAATCTTGTCAGTTGTGATATTGATGTAGTAGGACTTATTTAGGCCATCATCCACCCTCACTATTTTATTTATTCATTAATATTCTTATTAAAGATTCATCAATTATAGAAATATATTCTTCCTAGTTTTTGTCCAATGATCCAGACACAATGTAGTATATTATTATCAGTATTCTTGTTTTTATAATTATAAAATGGGTTCCAAAATAACCACCAAGAACTCTACAAGAAATCCATCGGAATTTGACTAATATTTTATTGATATTTCTAGATGTACAGGATATAATCTATATTCTGGGCCGTTTTTTATTTACATTGATAGAAATAATTCCTAGGGTCCCCATACATACAGACTAAGAGGCTTTTATTAATTACATTATATTTGAAAATTATTTTATATAAATTTATAGACATACTTCATAGAATTCAACTTCTAATCCATATTTAATTTTCATTTATAGACCTACTTCATTGGGTTCCTAGAGGTTCCTCATAGTACTCTAATGGTAATCCCTTATAATTTTACTATTAATTTATTTCTGTTTCTAGACATACAACCAAGAATTTGGCTTCTGAGCTGTATTTTAATGGGATTTACAAACATACTTCTAGGGGTCCCATTTATGAGCCTACTTGAATAGAGTATATTGCTTTTGTTAATGGAATTCTAATTTTTAACTGAGATTCATCCCTGATTAAGGATATTGGGGTATCATTTTTAGAGTTTCTTAGTCCCCTGTTATATCATGTCACTCTAGGAATCACTACTCCTATATTATTCTAGAGGAATTCAATGGTTTTGGGTGGGAACATTTCCCTCGACCAGTGAAATGATGATGAGATCCTCAAGTATGGACTTGATCTCAAAATTAGATTTCAATGATAATCATTAGGATTGGTGGATACACCAATATAGATACAGTCTAAACTTCTCTTGGAGTGGGATATTGTTCTTGTCATTGAATGAATCCATGTTGATATATTGTATTAAGAGAGTATTGCTTTAAAATTCTGTAACGTTCACCACCTGTGGGTTTTTTACTAATTGTACTATCGTTATTTCATAGGGGCTGGGACCTAGGAATCAGCTATCATATTGGATTACATATGGCTCGAGTAGTATGACACCAATATGCGGTGAGTGGTATAATATCCTTCACAATTACCTTTTAAAAGACGTCCAATCAATCGGGGTTACAGACCCATTAATTGACTGCTTTTGTGTATGTTATTTATCATCTTAAACATGTATATACATATATATATATATGGGAATATATTTATATATACATTATTGACCATTTTCCAATTGATATGGATCATAGACCCAGGTATTAACAATACTTTCACTTGTTTTATTTATTCGTTATGGTTGTGTCTTGAATAGGATGAGATCCTTCCTTGAGAATACATATCATGAATTGTGATCAGGTTTTTTCTCAAATAGTTATATTTATTATTATCATTATCTGGATGATTATATCACTATTACATACACTTCATTTTACTAGCTACCTACGAGAACACGTTGTTGGTGCCCAACTATGTTTTGTTCTGAAACCCTACTCAGGTCACTGTTGGACAGGGGTACTCAAACAGATGTCAAATTGGTTGTAGGAATAAGTAGGTCCAATGTCTGGGACTGATTGAGCAAGACTACTCAGAGTTGTATATGGATATTGGGTATGTGTCCTAGAACATAGATTTTTGGAGATATCTATACTGTTATTATTTCTATTTTAATTACTAATGAATATGTCATTGGACAAGTGGTAGATCAGTGTTTTATGTAGGAAACAATTGATTGGGCCTTTTAATATTTCAATTGATGATTACAACATGCCTCTATTTATGTTATTTACTACATCTCCACTTTTTTTATTAATGCTATGAATGATATCTAATTATTTCTTCTATTCATTACTCATATATGAGAGAATATTCTCTTCACATACACCCCATAATAACTCTTTGTTAGTTGATAGCTTCTTGTGATTGGACAGGATCTTTTAAGGCCTTAGGGACAACAGGATCATAGTATGACATTAGTGGATTGTTTTATGTGATGTTAAAAAGTTGTACCAGAGGTGTTATTTTACTTTTGATATACTATTTTTTGATATGGTAGATATGAGTACTAGGAATGTGTTGGAGCCTGTGATGGATATCGAGCTGGTGTGTGGAGAACACTTGCTTCTGTAAGATGTTCTGTTTTTCAGGGGTTTCGGATTGTTATTATAATATATGATGTTATTGTTTTACATTATCTATACCTTATGTTATGCACATTTTTTTTATTTTATTATTTATTATGGATTTATGGCTCTCATCATGATGGCCTAAGTCCATTGATATATTAATATCTCTTGGGCCTTCATAAATATTCTGATGATTTATTTTTCAACCCTTGGTTGGTAATTGTGAGAGTAATTTCATGAATCATATTTCACATGTGGGATTCACATGTTATAGTACTTATAGTGTATTATTTTTTCAAATGATAGAGGCTGATGGCTTTAAATATGTAAAAAAATGAAATTTTTTTCCATATTGGTTTTTGGTGACATTTTACTCAATTGATCGAACATGCATATATATTTAATTCTGATTGTAGATGATGTGGTATATCATTGAGGCCATTGGTAGAGAGGATGATGACTCATTCTTCAATCATGGGAGGTATAGTGACCTTATTATATCAATAGAGATCATTTTTACAAAGCGTTGGACCCTTTTTGGGGTGTTTCTTCTAATGTAAGATTTTATAAAGTGTTAGTAACAACATATACGCTATTTTCTAGAATATCATTGAATGATATTATAAATAACTAAACCATGTGATCAGGGTAATTACCCAAGTAGGTTGGTATCAGTAGTTGATACTTATCTAGTATACCCTTTCAGGGTGTATCCATTCATTTTAGGTGACCTGGTAGGGTCTCCTTGTATAATGATGATATAAATATTAATATTTATAGTAAATTGTACTTCTAGTGATGTGTTCATCATCTTAATTCTCATAGAGGATCAGTCCCTTGTATTCCATGTTGACAGTTTTGACCCATGTAGTTTACTGTTTTCATTACCTACCTAAGATAGGTTTATGTTTTGTGGCCAGGGGTTAGACCAATATACCCTATTATGATACATGAATTTTAAGGCTTGGTGGGAGACGTATAGTACATTATTTTTGACCTATACCTACATGGGTTGATGTTTAATTGTTTGGGTGAAAATTTTATTAGAGTCATTGTCCTAGGATTATGGATCCCTTCCTAGGAAGTGGGATTTGTTATACACTCTTTAGGGAGATGTATGGGTTTTTATCATGTCTTGTGATATAGGCATGGTGAGTTGTTTTGTGATTTAAAATAATTTTCCATTATTAACTTCTGTATGTTGGACTATTTTTGTTTGTCTCCTTGTTAAATAGTGTTTTCTCTATTACTAATGTACTCATAGTGTGGGTAGATACTCATAAATGTAACGATTCATGTTGAATGTTAATTGTTGGAATTGATCATGTGGTATGTGGGATGCTCAATTTTGAAGATGAGTTTCCGGGGAGATTATTGATTATTGAGACTATTGTGTTATGTACCACAGTCATTATATCCTTGTGATTAATGAATTATGAGAGCATGAGTCAGGTTATAAAGGAACACATCAATAATGCATGGTACTGATTGAATCATGAATTGGTGAGTTTCTATTTTTCAAGATGACAACTGATGATTTAAATAACATTTTCCGAGTGTGGATTCATGAGAGTAGTCATGAAATGAAAAATTTCCCTCCATGAATGAGTAGTCATGAATAATGAATCAGGTACCTCTACATGGTTGACTTATGTTTGGACCTATAAATGAAATGTTGTGAGATGTAGTGTCAATCATTTGAAAAATAATGTATATCCTTCTTCAATGTGATCATGGATCAAGTAGATATACACACACATTTTCATTTAATCATAGTGTACTTCTAAATAGCGATGACCATGCTCTATCATGAAATTACATTTATCACACTGACATATTGTCAATTATAGACTAATATTAATCTATGATTAAAGATATTTCTTGGCTTGTGTTGTAACATGTTGAGGTAGTTCCCCACTAGTATTTTTAAGGTAAAACATATTGTGTGTTAAAAAATATTGTTTTTTGTGGGAGGGTAACCTCATGATGTGTTAAAATTCAAATGTTTTTGTGGAAACCATTCTCTGGACGTGGGAGTGGGTGATTCTTCATTTGTTCCAAGTTGACTCTCATGGATGATAGGGTTTTTATGAACGTTTTTAATATTCAAAAGTGTATGGGGGTATGTGATGTGATGATTTGGATATTTTTTCATTGATGCGATGTCAAGCGTGTTTCTATGGTGGGGAGTGGGACATCAGTCATAGGAGGGATACCATCATGTGGGAAGGGTCATGGGACCATGAGACCAATCGTACGATTGTGGCATTGACACCTATATTCCATTTGATAAATGAAATGTGCATGGATGTAAACATCATTAAATTCCAGGAACAAATTTTTTTTATGGAATATTGAAATAAAAATTTTGGAATTAATTTCGGTGTGGCTTTTTATGATCTATGGATGATAGATTAGGCTTCTATTGGTTCTAATTCAGGAGAAAAAAAAATTAATTGAGTGATGGATCTATTAGGAGACAACACCAAAATTAGAGTATGGTATTAATTGACCATTCTCTAAAAATTACCGGTACACATTGATATAAAGATATGGAGGTCAAAATTTTAAGATATCTCTTCAGATAGAGATTACGTTTCATAGGATTAATCGACCAGATGAAGTTCTAATTGGAATTACTTTAGTAAATTGAGGTGGTCAGTAGGTTTTCATATTTAGTGCTCTATTGGGATGATATAGATGTAGTTCTTGGGTAATATAGGAATTGACAAGGATGTTTTGGAATGACTAGGATGATCTTGGTTGATGGGAGCTCGACCATTAGGATAAAATTACAGACGGAGGGTATTTCCCTTATTTGTTGTGTGAAAAAAAATTATATGTCTCATTGGGATAGTTTGAATGTGTTTTAGTAATTTATTCTAATGGTGGAAGTATTGTGGCTTGATTTTATATGGATTAGGTACTGTATTAGTGAAATTACTATTGGAGGTGTGTTGGGATTTAGAAATTCAATGCATCCATTTAAGAAAAAATATATACATACCATGTAGGTTAGGTGATGTTTTAATTATCCACTATGAATTCATTGGGATGATATGTTCTATGGTGTAGATATTGTAATATCATGATTTACTCAAATCTAGTAAATTCAGAAGGAATATGAATTTTCATTTTATTGTATGGGGAAAATATTGATCGGAGATTTAGAATAGAATTTGGATGGTTAGAATGCCTCAAAATTATGTTTCTAGATGTTTAATAGGTATTGGTTTATATCATGGAGGATTCAAGATATTCTAAGGGGTTTGGGACCCAAAACTAAAATTTTGGGGATAAACTCAATAGTGGGTACATGCTTAGTTTAAACCATGAAACCAAACCATGCAGTCCGGTTTTGTATGTACATAAGGTATGGGGAAACTATTTAGTAGGATAAGGAATAATATTCAGGTTTATGAAATTTTATCCAGACATGTTTCATAGCTGGTGAATGGTCTGTTAAATTATTCCCAATGCTCATGCATGGGGTATGGGTCTTGGACAATGCCATCCATATGGTTGGTGCATTATTTGGAAAAATCAAAATTTGTTTAATAAAAATAAAATTCACCCTTTTCCTATGAGATTAAAGATGATATCCCCTCTCTTTTATCTTTTATCCTAATTTCATACACACCTCTCTTCCTCCTTTTACCTTAGGAGGTTATCCTTCGTTGGTGTCCAAAGTTGGATTTCATCAGGTTCATTGTAACCCATTAGTTAATTATTCAATTTTATTACCATCCACAATATTTATATTTCTTCATCCTCTAATCTGAGATTCTCTTATTATGTATTTTTTTTTCTGCTTTCACTAGAGCATGGAGAAATCAGGTATCGATTTTGGGATTTTCACTCTTATAGTAAGAGGATAACCTGAGAGGTTTTCTACAACTCTCCAAAAGTCCATTTTTCATGGTAAGTCACCGTGATGATTCAATAAATATTTAATGATTTTAATTAAAATTGATAAATTGTTGTTCTAAAATAGTTTGTTAGGTTTTTTAATTTATTTGAGGCTGATGGTGTACATTTTTTTGAGCATTAAGTGGTCATTCTTATGCAATTATTTTATCCATTATGGTTTTTAAAATTATGCAATTTTTGAAAAATAATTTTCTCCTTTTGATGGATTTTTTATTAATTTATTATAATGTTATAATTAATATATTATGATGGTTTGTTTGTGATACAGGTTTATTATTACTTGGATAAGCATGGGTGGGATTTATCACATACTACCAACCCATGAGAAACAGATGAAAATCTTCCTAAAGGTAAGTGGTATGTCATAACTTCCCATTAGTATTGATGCATGGATATATTATTATTTCCATTTTAGAGCCTACCTAAGTGGGTGAAGTACCAATGTATAATTTTAATATGATATTTCTATAATAATATTAAATATGTTGAATTTATAATTACAACAATTAAGAACATTAACAACCCTAATGTGCTATCTTAATCCCAAAACATTAGTATATGAAATTGATCGAAAATTCTCTAGGGGATTCCTCTTACTATTATATTCTTGGATCCCAAGAGAGATGCCTTTGTGACATATTGAATTAGGGAACCCCAATTGGGATGTCTTAATTTATAAATAGTCTTTGAGGATCCCTATTAGGGTCCCACAATAGTGTTTTATCATTATAGACATAGTGGACGCCCCAGTGTTAAACCAAAATAGAGTTGGTATATCAATTTGGGTAGAGATGGTTGTGGGTTTCACCGTAGAATGCATATTGGACTTGTATTCCATGAGGTTGAGGTAGAAGTTGTTGGTTAGGCATTCAACCAACCTCACTATTTTATTTATTCATTAGTTTTTTTACTAATGATGTAAAAATGATAGAGAGAGGTGCATTGTGGTATATTTCTAGTGGAGAAAATATGATGTAATATATTATTGTTAGTATTCTTGTAATTATTATTACTACTGGGGTTCCCATACATCCCTCTTGAGCCATTTTTTGTAATCCCTTTCAATTTTACTATTATTGTGTTTTGGATTTCTATATGTACTGTATAGAATTTGTCTTATGAGCTATATTTTATTGTGGTTTCTAAATGTAAATCCTATTGAATGGCTTATGAGCTTCTGTGATTGAATGATATTGTCGTTGTTACTTGAAGTCCCATTTTTACTAAGATTGAACATATATTATGGATATAGTGGTAGGATTTTGGGAGTGTATCATACCCCAGTAATATAATGTATCTCTAGGAATGTGTAGTTTGGTACCATTATAGAGGATTCCAATGGATTCTGGGTGAGGTTATTTCCCCCAAATAGTGGGATAGTAATGAAATCTTCAAGGATGTACATGATGTTCCCATCTAATGCCTAGGATTCTCCCTGGGTTTGGTGGAAACAACATTATAGATAGTATACATTCTTTTCTAGGAGTGGGATCATCCGCTTATTGTTGAATAACTCCATGTTGAAATACCAGATCTTGAGAGTTTCCCATTAATATCACATATGGGTCATCCCTCATAGAGATTATCTAAGTTTTAATGCCATGGTCACCTATGGACCGGGACCTTGTAAATAAACATCAAACTGTATTACATGTGGATTGAGTAGTATGAAATCTAGATTAATGCAACATTTTAATGATATCTATTTGATACATAGAATAATTTTCGTATAGTCATAGGAGATGAGTATGGGTAAACCTAGGGTTAGGACATGCATCCTCCTATTGCAGCGTAGCATGATCGGAGGCATTTCTAGTACTGGATGATGTAGGTATCTTCGATTAGTATTAGGGACCAAGAGATCATATTTACTATAAAATAATTGATTGGTATGATAGCCATCTCAATGACATTTTTATAGGATGTCCAGACGATCAGGATTATGGACCCAAGGATGGACTACTATTATTTATATTATTTATCACTTTAATGATTTATATACATATATATGAATATTTATATTGGAATATATATATTTGTTCCAATATAAATATATATACAATAAAAAACAAATCCTATTTGATATGGATCATAGACCATGAATTGAATGTGGATTTACATGGATAATTAATTCATTCAAGTGGTTCCTTGACTAGGTTGAGCACATTTCCTTTGAATAACTAGGAACAATTTTCTTCAATTATATTTTCAAGTGATTATCTTCTTTTATTATCATTATCATGATGAGTAGATGAATTTTACATAAACTAAATTTTACTAGCTATGTTCGGGACCACGATGGTGGTGGCTTTCAGTGTTTTTTACACACATCATGCCCTGGCTACTATTGCACTAGGATAACCAAGTATTAGTTCCCTTGGTTGGAGGGACATGTAAGGACGAGTCCCATGAATGACTGAGTAGGATATACCCAATTAGTATGTGGATGTCAAGTATGGGTTCTTTCGCAGAGTTAGTAGGATATACCTATAAATTTTTTATGTTCCTTTATATTTAATCAAGTACATTTCATCGTCCCAATGGGTGATCAGTGTTTTATGTATTACATGGACATTTTAGCCCCTTCTTATTTCCATTTAATATTACAACATGCTTTTAATTTTTTTTTATTTTCTACATTCACTCTATTTATTTATTAAAAGGATGGTTTCTGGTTATTTTTATTGTTTTTACTCTGATATGGGGGTATAGTCTTTCAATTTTACAACATTTAGACCCTCTCTGCTAGTAAAAATCCCTTATAATATATGGAGGTGTGCTTGAGGCCTTGTTTCCTATCAGCTTAGGGCACCATTTTAGGGGATCTCGTGCTGGGATGTTATATGTGTGGTGTATGTACTACCCGTGAATATATTTTATGATTCATTTCAGGAAAATAATATGATATACATATCCATATAACGTTATTTATTTAATAGATAATTTGATTCAAAAGTTACCAAAGTGGTAAGAATTTATTTCATAGTCTCATCATTATTCAGGATTTTTTTACATCTCAGATAGGTAATATTTATCTTATATATCCATATTTATAAAATTATTTTAAAAAGGTTTCTTACTATTCTACTAAAAAAATTAATGTAATGTCTATATATATTTACCTTTTTACAAAATATATTAAGAGAAATATTTTTATCATTTTCAAAATGAGGTACATTTTGAATTTTCTGAAATGAAAATAAAGAAGTATTTCCTATAATTTATATGACATGAGCATGTTTTCCAACATTCATGATTCCTCAGTCGTTTGAAATTTCATTTATTCATTTACATGTATATTTTTAGGGAAATTTTTTTCATTTATATGTGAGTTTTTAAAAAATAAATAGAATGTATTTAAAAATTGAAAATTTACATTCCTTATGAATTATTCAAAGTGATCATTCAAAATCATTTTTCCATATAAGATGACATCATTTAATGTTACCAAATATTTATTAGGGATATGATCTAATGATAAAATCCTTTTTCTTTGTCTATATTCTTTATTATTATGGTTAATGGAAATTATATTTATTAAACCAATTTATTTTCCACAAGTTATGGTATGATGAAATATTTCTGATACCCATTTTATTTCATGGTTTCTGATATTATTAATGATTAATGATCATGTGGAACACATACATATGGATTTAATTTCATGATGAGTGGGACCTATAACTCCCCCAATGCGTTGGGTAAATTATTATGTATCATGATATTTTTAATTCAAAAAAGTCGATGTTCTTGATACATTATCGGAAAAAAGACGATTTCCCTGATTTGTTATGGGAAAAAAATTTATGTACTTGTTCTATTATGTGAAACATCTCAATCTACTTGATCCATAATAAGAAATAACTGTTAAATACTGATCTAATGGTCCTAGTATATAACCTTTACATATGTATTGGATTATATACTTATGATGATGTATCAGAAATGTAAGACATGAAATTATGGTTCATGATTTAGATGTGATGAATTACAATTCTTATGAATAATTTAATTTGAAATTTTTACTCATTCTTAAGATCATTATAATATTTGGGTATGCATTTTGTAAGTTATTTTCAATATGTCATCAACTTATTCATATCATATTCTTTCATATTATCATCAATAAATAACTCCCATAATTACTATTGTTGTTCAACTAAGCTCGGTATTTTTATAATTTTCCTTTTTATAAGATATGAATAATGGTTTTAATTAGGGAATTTCTAAGAAGTGTGTTAGATCAGAAGATGTTTTGGGAGATGATATAGATTTTTATATCCCATTTGTTTATTTTTTCAGATATGTAATTGTTTTTACTAATTGAATAAAACTGTAAAACAAAATGCCCTTCAGTATTGAGGAGATCATGTATTTCCTTTTATTTTTTTAATTTTTTAATTTTTGAAATTGCGTCACATTTATTGGTATGAAAACCAAAAATGTAATTTTTATGTTTTTAGCACCAGATATAGGAGTGTAGGGCTTGGGATATTGCAAATATAAAACGAAATATACTTTATACAAATAAAAAATTATATAATGGATAATATATTCCATACTATATGGGAAAATCATACTAGGACCTCTACTTCCACCCAAGCATCCCCTTATTTTCTGGTTTGTTAGATAAAGGTAGTATTACCCCTCTAAGTATAGTTTCAGTCACATAATCCAAAACATTTTTGGGAACATTCAAATGATGTGAAATCATATAAACATATTGGTTTGATTGAATGGAACTATGATAAAAGGAAACAAACACTTAACAACTGTAAATCACATTAGAATAAAATTTCATGAGCCTTAAGAAAAGCATTTCCCACTAATTACTCTATAGAGAAATAGTGTTGTCTGTCCAAACCCCAATAATACTTATAAAGAAACCAAGGAAGTTATTTCACAAATGGAAAGGGACTTATACCATTCATAAGGTCTATTCTCATGGGGATTTATCACTGGAAATAATGGGTGGTGAATATATCATACATCCCACGAATTCTGGGTTACATAATAAATACTTCATGTAACATCAACATGGGGAACCATGTCCATACTGCTTGATGAAAAATGGAAGTAACCTATGTCCACGAACAATGACCGTAAAATACAAAAACTATTTCATTATCACATAATGATAAATTGTGTAGACCTTTGTCCTTACCACATGACATAAAACTGAACAAAATATTGTCCTTTCCACATAAAAGTAAAATATAAAGTCCACATCTCAATAACACAATGTTAAAATGGTTGATACATTAGGCCCAATCATGATAGGATTCCTTCATTATAGTGTTATTTATCTAAAACACTATAAAAAATAACAATACATGACTTGATTGAAATTTCAAATGGGGCACATAGAAATGGGTAGGTCTTCATTCTTTGGACTAGATAAAAATTAACCAATTTATAAGATTTTATTTTCATGCCATCACCACTCTATAAATCTATTAAAATATGTTTTTTTCTTTATAATAAGAGAAATAATCTTTATACCTCATTTTAATTAAATCCATAAGGACTTATACTACAGAAACCACATCCTTACAACATGAAATAAAGCTGTATATAACTATGTCCCAATCAGATGATGTTAATGTTTTTGAAACATAGTCCATCCTACAAAAATTTATACTTCTTAGAGAGAGTTTCCTCATATAGACAATTATGGGAAAAAACTTTGGGTCTATATGATAAAATAAAAATTTTCCCCTCCCTACATATGGGGTCATATCTATTTAGGATGACCTCCTATAAGAACTATTATTTTCTTGATTAATAATCCTTCTAAGTTAAAGAGTGATGTCCAGACACTCTAATGCTAGGACATTCCAAAATATTAAATATAAATGAACCAATATTGTGTATGGTATAGATCTATAAAGAATATATTATTCAAAATAAATACATGTGGCTTATTTTTAGTTTCCATATTATACGTAGCGATGCCCGATTTCCATAAATCTGTTGCCCGACCCCAAAATTTAAAATAATCATGCTCTTATTCCTCGAACACGAACAATTTTTTTAGGGAACACAATGGATCTATTCAAAGGTGTGAATTAAATATCATTTTTCTACTATGTGAGCTACATGGTTACATTTAAGGACCCTTCTTTTATTGGGAAATACCCTAAAAAATACCCCTTCAATTGCACATGATCCCGATTTACATTGGGGATCCTTGTCAACCAGATCTACATGTGGACTGATTCCTACATGATATGTAGTGATCAAAAAATCCACTAATCCTATGCTCTACCATGATCCATGGAAAAGATGAATTTTAAATTCATTTACACATGATCCTGACCAGTGCAGGGGATCCCAATTCAACAAAATTACTCATTTCATGATGCTTATTCATATAGGATACATATTGAAACTAAGATACCCTAATCCTAGGACATACCACAAATCCAAGGATAATATAAAATGAACCATCCCCATTTGATAGTTAGATCCATGTATGGACCTCACAAAATAACTATGTTTCTTGATTCCTATTCATATGAGATACGATGTGATACATGGGTTCCATGTAATAGTATCAACCACTATATAAGAATAATATAACTGCTTCCCTACACATGATCCTGATCTATAAAGGGACATCAATATCAGAACTACATTTGTCTTGACTCCCTCCATCGTTGTATATTTAGCATCATTAGAATCATCTATTTCAGGATCATCCATGGGTGGTTATAACTTTATCCTACATTCCATACTGAGATCCAAATTTTTTTGGGGACTCCTACTCATATCAAAATGTGAGTTCCCCATGAAACTCCATGTTATAGACTCTCACATAGTCTCTTAAGAGTCCTAATTATCTTTTGTTTCTCACACTGACCGTGAATATTGTGGTCTTAGAGTACCTAGTATGTTTCAATAAATATAATAACTATGTTACAAATTACTAAAGGTGGGGATTCAAATCCTAGTCACATACCATTAAAATAAATAGTAACATACTAGTCACATAACATTAAATTTCACAATAAAGTCCTTGTCATGTGATGCTAAACATTATGAAATGAGGGATTCATTTTTAACAAGTTACCCAATTTTCTCATTGTGTACCTGAGAGTCTCATGTCATACCGCTTCACCTCAAAAAATTTCAATACACATTGGCCAAATTTTTTGTTTCTAAAAACAACCATTAATATTAAATTCGTTATGAACCACCTTTCATACCTTATATGTATAATTTAATACCTAAATGTTACTTGAGTCGATGCCAATATGTTTGATCCCCAGGGACGTCAAGAATATGCACTCCTAGGTCTACCTTGTAGAGAAATACTAACATGAACTGACTAATACAAACGGGTATGAATACGATTTTATGACGAATAAAACAATTACAAAGAACATGTGCCTTGAGGATTTTCACATCTTATAGGAGTGGCCCACCATTAATCCATGAGCTATTGTCTAGGATGAATGCGACATTAGTTTTGAAATTTACCAACCAGTCTCTATTCCCGAATGGCTTAGACACTCTTAGGATATGATTTTCCCATTCTATAATACAAATGCTCTTTATTATTCATATAATATTACTGTTAGACATCTATTCAAAATACTCATTTTCAAAGAAATATTATGACATCTTATTCTTGGACCCTTTAATTACGAGGAAAGAATCAACTACAAAGATCCAGAATTACCCTACACGTTGTAGTCATATTTGTGTAAGGAGTCTCTATTAATACTTTTTGTGGATTAATTCCTATTATTATAATACACAAAGCGATGTCCAGTTCTTGGGATCCTATACCCAGCTACGAGACTATAAATACTAATTCCTGTTTTCCTATGAAAAAGTCTTGTCTTTGAAGGGAAATATTTTAATATATGAACTATGTGTGACTTAATTCTTATCCCCATAAGATAAATAATGACACCTGGATCACCCAACACTTAGCCCAGTCAATTTCCAAAATTTAACCTCTTATCTAGGTGGTTGGGACACTATGGAAATGACACACTTCCCACATTTCCATGTGTTGATGCATAACTTAGTCCCCCTTTTCTACATGTGATATAGATCTATGCATAAGAGGACTCACACATATCATGTGGTATATAAAAAATATCACATAATTATATATAGATATAGTATAGATAAACTAGGGTAATCCAAACAATATAAAATGAACATGCCTCTAACATTGGTTCTTGCTTTAGGAAGGTGATAGTTGAGTCATATGATAATGTATACACTTTGAATAAGATAGATATTTATATGTTTTATTGTGTCTGAGTAAAATACATGAATGTAAATCCCTAGCATAGTTAGATTGAAATTTCTTTTCATTTGAAAATATTTGACCAACACTGAGTGTTTTAGGGGATTGCTACATAATATCACATTGGTTCCCAAATCATGGGCACATGATGTTACGAAACAATACAAATAATCTATGGTCACATGATTTTACAATTCCCAAATATTTTTTCCCATTCACATAAAATTAAAATAGAGAAAAAATAAATCCTACTAAAAAGATATTGATCTTCACGAAAAATATAATCATACAACATGATATTAATCATCATGGAAAAAAATCCTTACACTATGATGATAAAAATCATGGAATAAATCCTTGTTAAATTATGTTGAAATGCATGATAACTATTTCCATGTTTCAAGATGTTAAACTATATTAAAAGGGATTACTATTGTACAATGATAAAATAAACAGCCCATAATTTGTTGTCACTCCTTATCCAGGAACACAATAACCTAGCCATGTTCATAAAATGTTAGGGGTACTTATATCATCTTTATGAACGACTAAATTGATTAACCACTCTTCCTACCATGAGTGCCTCAGATTTCTAGAGACCTTCCATGATCCTTTGAAATGAGTGGAAACCCTACTTCATGAACATGCATGTAATCTCTATGGGCACATTAATAAGGGCCTATGACCCACTTACCATGGAGATAAACTCCATGTAAAAAAGGACCTATGATCCATGTGAGTCTTGATTACACAATAGTGGAACCCAAAACCCTAGTGTTATTCGTGATCATCCTCAATGTGATTATATCGTATCATTACCCATGATGTGAGGATATAGATCCATGATATAAATCACCCTCACCCTCCATTAAAATGATTTTTAGAGTTATCTCTGTGGTCTGATCAATATAGCATGGGATGCAATTCCACACCCTATGTTAGAAGATGTGACTTTCCTCTGCTGCATTAGAATCGAAGTAGTCCATCACATCAAGATCTTAAAATTCCTAATCTAGAAATAAATCCAATAGTTTCATAGAGATATCCTTCTACACAATATATTTAAATTTTCTAGGATCTATGTCATGAAGTTGGTTTTCCTCTCTTGATCAAACCTCGACAATTTACTCTTTGATAGCCCAAAGTTCTACCCTACTAGTGGTGTTCTTCATAGGTAAAACTAATTGTTCATCGAAGGACATGTTCTAGTTATCACAAATGATTATATCCCCATGAAAAAAAACCCATTTTGTAATGGAATTTTGGGTCATCTGGCCATTTGTAATAGTGAATATCTTTATAACCCTAGCACTATTCATGCAGGTAACATGTAATTCAACTTAATCACCAAACAATGAGTAGAACTCTGTAAAGAGGATAACATACAGAAGTCGAGTGGTAGCATATCATGGTCGTGGGCTGTCACCATTAAGATAACAAGGCATTCCCCCCAAATATTACATGGGATACCGGGTATTTTGAGGTTGTTTTCAAACATCCCAAAATGCGGCCATATCACTAGAAACTTCTTCCATAGGCGTATTACCCAGAACATTCTCCTCCGCACGTGTTGATATACCATTATACCTGATGGAAGAGGTTCCACATTAAATATTCTCTTACACATATTGAATTTTTGTTGGGAAGTATAGGTAAAGTGAGAGGGAAGTAAAAACATGTGGAAAATGGTTTAAAACATACACTTAGAACATCAAAAATTATCTCAAGGAAGATCTGATCATGCCAAAGTATAGGGAGTACCTTCCTCTGAATCCTCAACCTAATAATAATACAACCCATAAAAAAGCGGATGAAAAAGGAAATCTAGGTTATTAAAATTTTCAGAGGGCGGATATATCAAATAGTACATTCACCTTATCATTCAAAGGGTGGGTCATGCCTAGATAATGCAATAGGTCCGCTAGCTCCTTCACATACCACACCCTAATTTCTTAGGATACAAGGAAACCATCCATGGCATGTCCAATCTTGACAAGGCTCATCCTGTGCATGTTGAGGTGATCCTAAATCTAAGTAATTCTATTAAAAAGAATGTGGAAATCCTAGTTGTCCCATGCTTCATGAAAGATAACATCATTGAGAATATCCACGTGATGCAACCACTTATCAGGAGCTGAGAAAAATGGCATGTAGAAACCCCATAATGAATCCCCTTCCTTTTAAGTCCGCTCGACTGGGATCACTGGGCCTTGTTCTGGTGCTCCTCTTAATACACCGTTGAATGGTTTGGTCTCCTAAAATGTTATCTATGATACCACAGATCCACCAACATAATTTGAACCATCCCTACCACTGAAATTATCTCTCTCTACCTTAAGTCCTTGTCCTAATGGTAGAGGGTCAACACATTCATTAGACTATATTTTTCACTACCTTAGTGTTACCCCATGGTAGGTGACATGCTAGTTCATAGCCTATGTAGCGATCAGTCGGAACAGATTAGTGGTTGGTGGAATCTCATTCCACATCATTTCTTATTTTTTCACGAAAATGAGTTTGAGAAGCCTCATCACTGAGGGGTGATTTTCATGACGTACCTCTGAGTAAAACTTCATAGTTAGCCTGTAAATCATCTGAACTACCAATACAATTGATGGGTTTTTATGGTTCCAATATTGGCTCTCAGAAAAAAAAATCTACCATCACCCTACATTGAAAATCCAAAAGGTACAAATATTTATCCTCGATCCCTATGCAGTCATCGGTCACCACCCCTGTCAACAATATAAATGGGTGAAATGTGATGTAGTCAACCATCCCAATCACTATCAGCTCATATATAAACCTACAAATGAAGGGGAAACATCATGTGATGATCTGAATCACTGGGTGGAAGTATACCTGAAGAGGAAAAATCAGTTTTGGGTATTCACATCCCCCATGTGTTCTCCCACCCTACTATTAAAAAGGTGTAATGACCCACACACACATAATGAAGTATTGCCCTCACCGATATGTCATAGTAATTTATATAGAACTTCTGATAATTGGATCACAATGAAGAAAAACATCCATGTCACTATCATCACTTCCATTATCAATGT
This sequence comes from Viscum album, assembly GCA_963277665.1. Classification (NCBI taxonomy): domain Eukaryota; kingdom Viridiplantae; phylum Streptophyta; class Magnoliopsida; order Santalales; family Viscaceae; genus Viscum; species Viscum album. Next base: position 561,498,783 of record OY728153.1, on the reverse strand, counting down.
ACTTGTATTCTCCCCCATGTTATCATATCCCCCTAGACGCATCAACACATAGATGGATGCCTCGATTAATTCAACTAACATGACTATGGATTAAGGATCATTTATAATTTATCCCCCATAAATACCATTTTATATACTCCATGATCCATTGGGAAGATAAATCCCTTCCCAAATGGGATATTCTTGAATTGGCATGGGGCCTTTTCAACAATTTCATGGATGGATTCTCACCCTTGGCTAGCTCCATTTCTGGGAAATTTTATAAGTTTCTAAACCATTTCTTGAAATAGATATTCATAATCCCCAAATTTTCATTATCTATTATTGACACCATATCCATTAGTACATTTTCCAAACATGGATGTTTCTCTTAATCCTTCCACACATTCGTTATGATGATAAATTCGTAGTATGTTTCCCCCAATATCAACATTCGAATGATCTGATGAATTTCTTGTAGGTTGATTCCAAGATACCAATGATGTAAATGAAATTCTTTGATACCTAGACACCACCCACTCAACAGCTTTGGTATGATCTCCTCGGGATGGTAGACATGGAACTGAGAGGCCCTTTCAACTTTATAAAGTCATACCCATGTCATCTCTTCCCCGATTTCTGTGCAGGATGCACATACCAAGTTGGACCAGGCCCATTCATCATGATAGTTACCACCTTGCCATAGATCATAGTCATCATCCCATCCACTCTCTTGGTCTCCCAATCCTTATATGATTATATTTTGATATTTTGGCATAGACACCTTAGCCTCCAGCATTCTCCCTTCGAAATTATTGATACGGGTTCAATGGAAGTTAACTATGATAGGAGAGAAATTCTTTGAACTGTGGAAGTTAATATCTCTATGCCACTGATATTTTTCTAGTACTCCCATAAAAAAACCAGTTCATCCCTACTCTCCCTGGGAATAAAGACATCATCACTAAAACCAAATACATACAAAAATAAAATATTAAATAATGGGTACTCTTTATAGGCTTTTGAAATCAGTTCGAGCATAGATTTTTTGTTCGAATTTCTTCTAATATATTCTCCAATCATAATATTGTAATCCATTTTTTACCTTTTGGTAGTATTGTTAATAAAATCTTGTGAATATTCTTGAGTGTCCATAAAATTCGAGTCATATGGTATTTTCATATCCTATTATTAATGATAATTCATTGAGATCATTGAAAGAGAACCATATCGCAGAGCGTTAGTGTCCACAATGTGTGTCATGAAGTACTAATATATCACAATTACCTCTTCAATAAAAATAATTTTTTATGAAATGTCCCAAGGGTCATTTTAAAAAATATTGTGTTTGTGGAGAATAATAATGTTGGTAATGAGTTTAATAAAAAAGATATCTTGTTATGGACATTACATGAACTATCGATACTCTTTGAGGGCCCCAAAAATTCTATTTACTAGCACTGGGATTCAGGAAATGTCTCAAGACTATGGCCTTCATGAGACATGATGGTCACATATCTTCATGATTTAATGGATTCTTGAAAAATTTTCACCATTTTTCTTTCATAACATGTCCCTCCGTTCTGATTGGCTCCTATTCAATGTGGGGTGGGGGAATTTTTTCGCAATGAATTACAAGCCCTGAGATTATTCGAGGAATCCACAGCCAGGAAAAGTTTATTAAAAGGACAAATGTCCCATAATAACATTTTAAGGGTCTGATTTTCAATAACATTTTGTGGATAACACTTAACCCCCACAACTGAAAGAGGCAAATACAGAACACTATGTCAGTCTAATGCTAACATGTGACCACACTAAAGGTTCATGGAGAGATCTATTTGCCTGAATAATCCATGACCATTTGTGCATCCTATATTTTCTTTGTGTGACACTTCCTATCATCTCAATACCATTTTCCAATAAAAACATGGATTATTACCCCTTCAACGGATGGGTACCCTGACCTTCAGACATCTGAATTCTCAAGAGTGAACCACCTAAGCACCACAAACCATGCATAAAATGAGTCATTGAATGTATTTTAACACCATGAAAACCCTATTCCCATGTTCCTAAAAAGATTCACTCATGGGTTTTATGTATTTCTGGAAGTCCTAAGCCCTTAGTAGAGGCAAAAGGCCTTCAATGGTACTTGAGGCTTCGCAGAGCATTAAGACTTCACAAAGAACTCCTATACCAAATATTGACATTAGGCCAAGGGAGATCAATCATGTTTCATGAAAAACAACCCATTGTGGAGATTGTTCCCAACATGAAGAAATTTAGCTTCTTGAAGTTCCACTCAATGGGGTCCCTTATTTCATGAAACTCACCTTCTATTCCCCATATAGTATCCTCCCTTCTAATGACACCACTTCCTACAGGTTGAGTTCCCTAAGCCTCCACAACCATCCAATATTTGTTCACTTGAAATTCAATTCCACATGTGACATTTTTCATTCATTCCTATGGCCAAATCTAATTCATTTGTAAATGGATATTCCCATTATCCATTTTTTTATCCTAGGTATGTTAAGTCAATTTTATTTTCTTCATAGGTACGCTAACATGGATATTTTGAGTAACCACTCCTCTACACCATTAAATTATTTCATTGTTGATTCCATCCTCCTATCAAATTTTAAGGTAATATAGTTATATAATAATAAGGGTAAGTAGTGAATCCCCCATTCTTGAGCTTTGTGATGTAAAGCTTCCTAGAACAATCATCTTCAGTATATGATGTTAAATTGTGGATTCCCTATGGAGAATGCACAGGATACTCTGTGTTTGAGTTACAATGGATGGTCTTTATTCATCGTAAACTCAGATAGAATGATATCCTCCTCACATAGAATTAGATCCAATCCACATGGAAGGATATTATCCTATGTTCTCATCCCATGGTAAGACCTTAGCCTTCCTTATAGTAGGTGGCACCTTTTCTACTCCAGAACCCCTCTTCTCCCATTAGGAAAAAGAAATAATGCGGGTAATATCCTTCTCATATCTCTCCCTTAAGTATTTTTCACCATGGGCCACTTTCAACCATAAGACACACTCACAAATAATGAGATACTTCTCACAAGTAATGGGATCCTCCCCATAAATATTTTATGTATATGCTCCACACCATCATTCATTGGAATATCTATCACATAATTGTTTCCAAGTCTGATGCTTCCTCTTGTTTCACACACTGAGGATGACTCACATCGGTTTAGAGTTCAGTTGTTACCATGACACCATTCCATACCCTCATGTATCCCTCTTCGTATAATCCCCAAACATATGTTCCATTTCCATGGTCCTCCTTCTTAGGTGTAAGCCCTGATTCCCCTCTTAGAACTACGTGGAATTTGATTCCCATAAATCTTGGATAAATATGAAACCTCCCGGAGGTTCAAGCCCAATATTTTGGCACTAATGAAGACATATTCCTCCCAATGATTTATTTGTGACAGTTATGTAATCCCAATGGGTATGGAGTGAATTTCCCATTCCCGGGATAGATGAATTAAAACGTCCTAGAACCATCATCTTCAGTACATGATGTTATACTATAGACTCGCCCTGTGGAGTGTGTTCAGGATACTCCAAGTATGAGTGAAAATGGATAGTCATCATACCCCCTATCCTCACACATAACGAGATCCTTCTCACATGGAATTAGATCCTCTCTATAGGGAATGATATTCTCCAAGGTACTCCTCTCACGATATGCCCTTATCTGTTCTTTCTAGAGGAAAAACTATTCCTCCACCTTAACCCATCCAAAATCATTGGGTTAGAGAATGGATGTGTATTTTAACCCTCTTGTATCTTTCACTTTGGTATTTATCTACATGGGACACCTTATCATGTAATACCCACTAACATGAAATGAGATCTACCTCACAAGGAATGAGATCCTCCCATGATTGGTTTTATGTGTAATCCCCAAAAAATATTTCACTGGAATATTCTTCATGAGATGACCATCAGGTTTGTGGCTTCCTCTTATTTCTCACATGGAGCATGACTCAGGTGGTCATAGAGGTCAATAGAGATCTTATCACTAATCCATCCTTGTAGAAATCTCTCTTAGAGTAATACCTAACCATATATTCAATTAACATGATGATCCTCCTTATGTGTTTTCTCATACACCCATATTAGATCTTTTTGAATTTTGTTCCCCAAACAACTAGGATACATAGGAAACCTCCTTGAGGTTCAAGCCCAACACCCAATCCATCCCATCCATTTGACCCACCTCATCCATAATTCATCCTGAATCTACCGAAGCATCCAAATCCTTAAAAGTTCATGCCAATAATTTGGGATATTCTTACACATATTTCCCATCCATATTATTGGTAATCCAAGAATCAGTCAGGGAAGATCTCACACATAGTCCAAAAACAATCTATTGAAATACATATGTTTGATCCCTTTCTACTAAAAATAGGATGTGTAAGACACCTTCATCAAGTCAAATCAAAACCAATGTTAATCCTTGGCTCCCCCATGTTATGGGTTTGATTTTATAGTCCAACACTATAGGTTTTCTGATCATCTATAACAATGTGACACATTCCCTTCATGGGACATGCCACCTTGGGTTTTCCCTCATAGGGCATTCTGACCCATCCATTTGGTCATCCTCTATTCCTCCATCCTAGGGACATACCCCTTTATGTTATGACATATACCCTTTATGGGAAACACTAACAATGTTATCCTCTTATGGATTTTTGACCCATAAATCTACAAATCCATCCAGGTATTCCCACTAAGGTATGTACCCCTCTAATCCGCCTTTGTTGGTCATTCTAATCAGTCTCTACTCCATCTGAAAAATATATTAATCTCATGACCTACCACACTACTACCTCTTGTTAAAAATGGGACTCTTGAGGAAATACTCGTAATACATTCATTTGGCTTAAGATACCTCTTGATCACCATAGGATTACTCAGGGTCTAAGACTATGAAAATCCATCTAATGGGGAAGAATATAGGTGGGAATTGTTCAAGAATCCTAATGTGCCAGTGATTCCCAATGTGACTTATCTCCTAACAAGAGGTTGTTTCCATATCAACCCCTCAAAAAATTTCCAAAAAAGAATAGTGAAATTAATTATTTACAACAAATATATGGGACCCAGAATGATTTTCACAAACATGTGTTAATCTACAAGGCAGACTCAGACTAGGTGACGAATTCTGATGAGGAATCCATGGAATGAGAAATGAACATCCCATCATCACATTTAGATAAATGACAATACATATCCATTGAACATGATTATAGTCACCCTCATTTAGAAAGTGGGAATGTGGGTTAACAATATCATCCCACCTCCTGAAGAACCATGTTGTGGGAACAGTGGGCATGCCTTGAAAATAGAATCAGAGACATTCATCCAAATGATTGAATCTATCAAAATACTCCATATCCCTTGGAAAGAAGCGAGGACCCAGTAATTTTTCCATTCATGTAGTACCTATGTTATTATGCATAAGGGAAATCGACCCATAAACTATAGGTCTCACTTTATTTTAGGAAAGGGCCACCAATCCTTATGCGCCTTGGAAACATCAAAATAGAGCTTAGAACCTTAGATTGCATTATAATAATCCCCAATGTGGTATCCCCATTTAATCATAATTGATTAAAACTCTTTATGTTATGATTTAATAATCCCATATTCCAAATATCCATTTAGATTTTGTATCCATGACATTACACCCACATTTATTAAATTTCTTCCTAGTTAGGTTGTTGGGTTTTTTGACTCTTCATGAATATCCATATTTCACGAAATATTGGGTTCCCGAACTATTTTTGAATATCGATCATTAATAACATACAACACACGGTTCTATATTGAAGAACCTAAACAAAAATAACATCATATAAAATCTATAAGACCATAAATTATAGAAATATTAGGTCCGAGCAAGATGAACCTAAACTAAAGCAACATTAGGACCAAGCTAGAAGGCCCTAAACTATTATGAAATCATATATCAGCAAAAATAACATGAACTATCGAAACATCTAGTATGGGCCAGAGAAAATAAACATAAACGAAATTATGTAAGATCCAAATAACATGATAGTATTACAAAATAATGTCTGAGCTATAATACTCTAAACTAAAGAAACAATATGTCTAAGATATAAGAACCTAAACTACATTCCCATATTATTCTGACATAGAAGGCATTTGATCTTCCAAGAAGAGGATACACAATGCTCAGGTGGATGAAGCCCCAAAAAGGGAACCCTGAGAAATTTTTAAGTCTTTTATGCAATGTCATAACTCATCTTTCCAACAAACCGGTAGCCAAATGAGTTAGTCACATGGCCTCAAACTAGTATCCCAGTATTCCAGCAACATCCATCTATTAGAGAGGGTATCATGAGGTTATAGTGCACAGACTATACACTCTCATCAGAGTTTCACACCAGTATAATAGAATAAATATTAAGAGGAAATAGAAGAAGCAGTAAATAGAATTGATATTGCAGTAGAATATATATTCTTAAATAAATGAAAAAAAGTGAACAAAGACAGTTTATACCATAGACGTATGACTGACAGGTCAACTACACAAGACATATAGAAGAAAAAAATATAGAATACTCTACAATACAATACAATACAATAAAATGAAAGGAAAAAATCCCGACGATTGAGCTCTATGAGCTTCCTGAGCTCCATCGCGGTCCTTTCCTCCAAACTCCTATGTGCATGTAGTACAATAATCAACCTAGATCAAGAAAATTTAATGTTTACTGGGGTACCAAGTGTATCCAAGATGGGTGTGGGAGGAAATATCATTAGTTTGACACCCACAATGTCTATCCCAATATAGATAGTTTAGTATAAATTAAAAAATTTACATGTATTGAGAATTTAATAAATAGATTTTAATAAATAAATAAACACATATCCAGGTTCCTAACGGAGACCTGATAACTGTACCTGCTTTGTCTCATTGTTGGGATAAGGTTTTTCATGTTAGATTAATATATATATATATATATATACAATAGATGTATATATATAAAGATATATTGATAGATATCTATTGGGCTGGATGGGGACATACCACTGCCATGAAAGTCCAAGGGAGCTCTCATGTTCTACCCCTATCCTAGGTCCTAGAGCCCATAGTCTGTTGTACTCCATGAATTATATATATGTTATGGTGGATTTGGGTATACCACCACCATCCAAATTTCAGGGGAGCTATCACCATATTCCCCTAAAAAATACCTAGATCCCTTAGTCTTTGGGTGTTCCTATATTCAAAAATATGTGCTTGGGGATTAGGATGTATCACCTATATCGAATTATAGGGTAGAACTCATGGTCTACCCCTAACCCAATACCAAGAATATGTAGTCTCTTGGAATGCATTAATTTTATATAAATAATTCATAAGTGGTTTGGGGTATGAATTCCACTCACCCATAACACACACTCATACACACACACACACACACAAATATATATATAACTTGTGTGGAGTTAAACCGCCTCCCACCCATAAGCATACATAACTATCTTGGGGTATAACTACATACCAAACATAATCATATATAACTGGAATGCGGTAAAACTAACTCCCAGATATAAAAACACATAAACGGATTTGGGTAATATTTCCTCCCACCCATAAAATTTTTTATAAATCACAACTCCTGTGGGGAATGAATACCTCCAAACCCTAGTAATTAATAATAGTACCATGGATTAAGAATTAATCACATCAATAGTCATTCCATTAATTTAACAATTATAATATAAGACATAAGAAGTACCTCTTATTCATTTATAGTAGACAATACCATATTTCATATTAGCAATCATGTTCACATTTTTACTTAGGCAAAACTATCATAAGTATTCTGATAAAAACATTAACATATTGAGCTCATTCACTTAAAATACAATAGTAAAGGGCGATCATGCTTCTCATTAGCCATATAATATTTCATTTCAAGGATCCCTTTCATTGAATCCATTTAATACAATTAAAACAACCCATTATGGCTAAATGATTGATTCAAGGAATTTCATTTGGTATGATCCATCTTACCATTAGTATTCTCACTCATTTCTCCTAAACATGGAAAATTGATTTTAAGGTATGTGTATCAATGGGTTCATGTTTGTAACCCTTAAGGGATGATACCCACTCACATTAGTCAATATCACCCTCCTACTCTACCTAACAATTTCATTTAACTCTTTGATACATAGAAACTACTTTTAAAGGGCTCAAGTGTAATAAATGGCGTCATGGAAACAAGGTATGTTCATACAAAGGAAATGTAACATAAAAGGGCCAATAAACCTAAAATTCCATTTATAATTATATTCCCATGAGTAAAGAAACACCAAGTCAATATGGAAAGATTGAATAATATTCTATCACTACATTATTAGCATGTAGGTATCACACCTCTATTAGATCGGTTTTATTACAAGAACATGAATTTGTTATTAAACAAACAACAATCTGTTTTTATTTATTAAATTTACATTATCAATGAATGAAATTTTACATAAACTACCCTAAATTTCAATGTAATAAATAAGAGTGAAAATAAAGTGCAGTTAAATTATAAATGATATCATATATTAAAAGGGAAAGGACTGGAATTTTAACTCATGTAGTAAAACATGCCAACCTACTTTGGCACTTGATAGATTTGGGTGTGACCACCAGAAATCTCCCCACACCCACTCATACATATATTCAAATATATATATATATATATCCTTGACCCAATGGAAGTATTCCCCTCCGCATGACATAATACATACATGGATGACATACATATAATATATATATATATATAGTTTTGTATATGATCTCATATTTTCCCTAAAACCAGAACTCACTACACATTATACTCGGGACACATAAATTACAAAAATCACCTAATGATAAGGAGAAACGCCAAGAGGGGATTGAAAAAATTACCTGGAATCAATGACGGAGAGTTGAAATAGCCCAAACCACTTCCCATTCATTATCAGTTTTCAGAATATACACAAGGGAGTCTTAATGGACACATAACATATAAGAAAAACAAAATAAAAATTGGAATTCACATTACCCTTAAACCCTAGGATCATCTGAGCCATGTAGGGTCACAGGTAGACAAAAAATGTTTAGAATAAGGAAGAGGAAAGTGGAAGGAGGATTACCATGATGGATAAGATATATAAACCCAATAAATACATGATGAACTATTCACTAGAGAGGAGTCATGGTGAGGGGGCCATCAAGTGTCAAAGGGGAACCCCCTAGGGGTGAACTATGTTGGTCTGTAGAGATATGGATGAGGGTGTTTTTGTTTTAGGTTTTTAATTTATTTTATTTTAATTTAATTATAATTCTTAAAAATGATGTACCTCAAGGTTTGACTACCATGGTTTGTCAAACTGTGTGAAAACTGAGTGTTGAACATTGTGAAGGCACACTCTCCAAAGGTATAAAATGAATGCTTAGAATGTGGTTTGGAATACTTTTTTCACTGTCACTCCCCCCTTTGATCAAGGAAACATGGATTCCTATAGTGTTCTGCACGGTTTCAGAAAAATAGTGCACCCTATACAGGCCCTTTAATACATGAATTTCAATGTCCTGCACTCCAAAAACTCCTAGAGACACCCAGGATACTTCTCATATATTCTACTAAGATATAAAACACCCCTCAAATGTGTTAATACTCTAACAATTCAATTCATAATCTCAGTTTTAAAAAAGAACCATCCAGTAAATAAAAAATTTCAAATTCCTTCCAGATTTCCATCTGGTTCAATAAATAGATCGTTGTATATGCTCACTATAAATACACATTGTGTAATCCATGTAACCTTTATCACCTATGATACGGAAAAGGGAAAAACATTTTAGGTTGAAATCCCATGAAGTTTAGACAATTAAATGGATGATCCAATGACCGCTAAGTCTCTCCCTAAATGGATCGTAAAAAATTTATGGAAACATTAAATAACAAGACATATTTAAGATTCTGGGGCCGACCATTTAACTCTTACAAAAATCCAGCTATATATTCTAGGTTCACATACCTTGGAAATAATTATGCATTCTTTTGCTGTGAAAAGTAATAGAAGTCCCTTGTGATTTTAGTATATAATTACATAGTTATATTTATTAAACGTTTTGAATAACCAAAATGTTCTATGTAAAAGGAGAAAATTAAAAAAATGAGTTTAATCAATATTGGCTATTAATAATGTGAAACAGAAGGAAGGAATATCCAGAATATGATATTTCTTTTTTAGATTTCATAAAAAATGGAGGTGGGATCCAAAATGTATAGATTCTTCACAATGAATGTTCAGAATACAATTTTAACTAACGAAACCTATACTCCAAGGATGATATCAATTTTCAGATTTGATTGACTAGTTAATCCACTAATTATATAAGAGTTTATAACAAAACTCCCTAGGAAACTATATTTAGTATAGATTATTTACTACATCATCATTAGAATGTTTCTCTATATTTTTTTTTTCAATGTTTCCATCAACGTATATTTTAGGTTGGACAACTCTTATAGCTTACAAAATTCTTCATGCTAGACAATCACTAGGCTTTGAAAAATCATTGATTATATTGGACACTAGGAAGAATCATTCATAGCCTCATCCCATTAATGTATGAATGATGGAGAGACATATTACATTGATATCTTTAATAGAAAGGCCCTCATGAAATCTCTTAGGGTTACTATATCTTTTACAATGTAATAGAGTGATCTAAACTCAAAACCTCTATAATCGAGGTAGTGAAAATGTACTCTAGGTGGAACAATTGATTGTTTAGGTCCTAAAATGTTCTGTATAAGATTAGTATACAAATATATCCCACATTTGTTGTTGCATCCACTGATGAATCATTACACACTTTAGACCTTAACTCGGGTCTATCCTAGGAAAAAAGAATATTTTTAAGGACTATATCACTATGTGTGGGGATCATGCTTACACAATTATATTTTATTGGTATATATTCAACTTTTTCATTGTTCAACCTGATAAGGATGGATTTCTGATGAAGAAGGGACTAGGTCTTTTGAACAATATGGTGAGCGAACAATAGTTATAGATATAAAGGGTTATCAATCAGTAAATGAATTTTTTAATGTTTTAATATAGTCAATTATTATGATCAATGATGGCAATATACCTTTTTTATTTTCATCATTAGTGATAAATTCTACACCAATTCCTTATTACATGGAAAAAGAAATTCCATATTGCATTGATTATCCTATTATAACCACTGATGTTTTCTCTATCAACATGAATTGAATATCACATTAAGGAACAATATGTTAAATATAATTATAAGTGATATGATTTAATTTGTAATATAATTTTTCTCTCTAAAAATTAAATTACATATGCCTAATGATTCCTCCATCAAGGCCAATTTAGAGGTAGAATAGCTGTCGATGTCTTCCTCTTCTAAGAGAGCATTATTCCATTATAGGTCAAAAGGAATAATTTTTAGTGCATCAATAGTGGATGTGGGATGTAATCCCACTATAAACATAAGAACCCCAACTTATTTTAGAAAGAGTACTAGTGCCAATTATTCAACTATAATGATAGAGGGCCCATATTTATTCTGATGCAGAAATTACTGGATTCAAAAATATTGAATGAAACATTCTTAGAATAGTAAAATGAAAAAAGTGAGAACATAAGGTATTAGGTGGTTGGAGAATAATACCTAAATAAATGGAGATGTATAATTTCACTATATGATGGGAGAAGAAAATTAAAGAATGATTTTTCATAGTTTCTAACACCTAAAACCCTAGCTTGATGTCATCTAATAATGGGGAGGAATCACTATTCCCCCAACCATTGGAATGCTAACTGTGATATAGTGAGAGTTGGAAAACCATGTCAAAAGTGTTACGGTGGCAGATGGTTGGACGTCGAAGGGGCTATAATATTGTTGGATCTGAAGTCTTCACTATGACAGTACCCCCATCGGTGTTACTTTGGCCATCTCTTCTACACTGGTTAGATATGCTACAGTGACCGAAAATATGTTCTAGTGGACTTCATATCCCAGAACCCTGAAAAAGTGGAACGTTGCCTCATGCAACCCTCGACGAGATCATCATAGATCTCAATCAATTAAGGATGTTTCATAGTCCGTAGTATGGGCTATAATCGTTTGGTCAAAACATTATCCCAAACATATCGGGATATACGAATCCAACATATTATCTTTATTTCCATTATTGAACACCCTCACTGATAGGGACCATACTATCCATAGAGAATTTTACTATTAATATGTGTGGAAAGAATTTCCTTGTAAATAGAAACCATGGAATCCATATATTCAGAGTCACGTTATACATTTTTATTTATATGACATGTTGGAGCCAGATTAGGCATAAAGTATAAGCATCTTAACTGAGTAGGAGCCCCTAATTTCCCATCATTTTTGTGTAGTGGGAATCACACCACATATACATAGAATAATGGTTTCAAACCATACTATATGGGTTATATGGGAATTTAGCTACTCGTAACCACCAATTGTGGGCCCCCAATCGATACCCTACAACACGTGAAAGTGGCCGATGGTTCTGTATGGGGATCTTCCGTAATAGATATAGAATAAAATGTGGTATTGTATTTCCAGCTCTGGAATGAACAAATCAATGTGACTTCCCCTCCCATGGCCCCTACATTATAAAGGTAGAAACTCTAAATCTTACATTCATCAAAACTGAAAGTGATCACTCTGTTACAGGTCTAACAAACTAGCTATTTGAACAAATTGTTAAATCTAAAGGATAACTGATCATCCATAATTACTAAATAAACCTTCCCTTATTTTGGGATTTTAATCCCCATCCACCCCCACAATATTCCATTATTGTTAAGGCCTTCATCTTTCTAATCTGGTTTTTATAATGGGCCTCCTTAATATGTAGTTCATCCAATTTTTAAACTAGGATATTGACCCTGGTGATGGATCCCTCTTTAGGAACATCTCAGATAATTTGATTAACTTCCTATCAATGGGAGGGGTATGTTCTACATTATCCCATTTAAAAACTAGTGGATGAAAGTCATGGTATATGTCACTCAATATTAGAATGTTTTAAATGAGTTTGATATACAAGAGGTTAATACTGACATCACCATGTCTTAGGTGGAATGTGTTTGTGTCCTTAATCCACTGACTGAGAAGTCCATCATCAGAACCATGTTTCAATAACAAATTTTTTGAATGATCCCAAGAGACTCATAATGTTTGATCCCATTTTTCATCAAATAAAATTGAGTAGATGTATGATGTACCCAAAAGGGTCAGGCCCAATCCATCCCAAAAATTCTTCCTGATTAGTGGCCCCATCAAGGGAGCCTTCCAATTATCTAGTTTGTGGATGAAATTCCCATAATACAAAAGTAAAGATGTATTTTTGAATAACAATTACACTGAGTTAATAGGAAATCTGTAGCCACAACCTTTATAATATAACTCGAATATACCTTTTATTTATAAATAATGTGACCCTCCAACAAAATGATTTATATAAAAGTGTCATGAGTATTTAGAATCAAGAAGGGTTGAATGATTTATATATACAAGGGAGGGATGTGAGATTCATTCAAGATGATTATTCAATAAAGGTTATTTATTTTATGAAGGGATAGTCTAGAATATTATTCTCAATTACAACTAATTACCTTTTCTGATAATATTAGATGATGGGACACTGATTCAAATTTACATTTTTAACCATAGTTTTTGAATGAATCATTTTTTATTCTACCTCTATTATAGAATTTATTTTCAGGAAAATATGATAATAATATGTCATATAGGAAAAAAATTGATAGAATGGTTATGATGGAAAAATTATTGTTGTAGTTCCTGAGAAACATGACTCGGGTCATGTGACCCATTCTATGTCTTAGGATCATGTGATCCATAGATGATAAAATGAACCACATGACCATTATATGGTCCCATGAATCAAATAAATAACACATGAATTATAGGACCCATAACCATCATGATGTCTAAATGGTAAATTCTATTTCACCCAAATCACCATTCATTTTGGAACATCATGTGAAAGTATCATTCTTTTCACATTAACTATTCGTTTTTCATTCAAAGGAACCTCAAATACATGGAACAAGATCAAAAATAATTTAATTTATCATTACTCAATTTCATATGGGAGTTATCTTGTGATAAGATCATGTTAAGTGTTTACATGATGGAATAACACAATGTGATCTTAAAAAGGTATTTTGGGATATAGTCTCATGAATCAATCATTAGACATTATTATGAAAACAAATATCATTAAGTAATGGAAATTTTTACCTCATAAATGGATTAAAACATGTTTAAATAACTACCCCCTAACATATATTTATAGAAAAACTTTTATAAATACCAAAGGTATCATGGAATTCCAAATGAAAATGGAGAGATTAACCATTGTAAGCCTAAGGGACTCATGTGTGTATTAACTTACTTAGAATTTGGTCATTGATCATTATGAATTCTCTTCCAAGGGAGAATTTTTTTTTATTCCCAATAAAAAATAATAAAATAATTTTGGTATAGGTAAATACCAAATATCTAATGAATTCTTTTCCCAAAAAAGGAATAAATATATGAACAAACATGAATTTTATGATATTTACAATGTCTCATGAAGGGTCCACATGCTTCTCATGATATATTAAAATATCACATGATGGTCCTAAAAAAAGTCTTCTATATATTTAAAATTCCCTCAAAAACATTATAAAGATATTGTTACCGTCCTGATATGAGTTTCGCTAATGAAAAGAAAATTATTTTGACATATATCTGATAATAATATAGGTGATCATGTTAATAAATGGTGGAAAAGGTGAAATATTCTTATGAATGTTTAGTTGTTTTATTCATGCGATGTATAAGTGAAATCACTAGGGATTAATGTGTTAATTATTACATGGTCCCATGATCATTTGGAATTCTCATGACACCTCCATTGATTATACGAACACCTCAATAAATGCCTGATGAATCACATGAAGGTCCTTTGAGAAGAATTCTAGATTAGCTAAAGGGCCTCAAATTAATACATTCAATCATGATAGTAATCTCTAGAAAAATTAATTAAAATATTTAAGTAATTAATATGTTTGAAAAAATGGAAATTATTATATTATCATATGAATCAATGTTAAAAAGATTTTCATAAGAAGGAATTATGTGGCTCACGTGATCAGTTCATTGATCACGTGAGAGACTTCTAACAACCCAACAGATCATGTGGGGGTCCTATTCCAAGACATTCAAAATAGGAAAAGGGCCTTAGAAAAAAAAATTCAATTACCTATAGTATATTTGAATAAAACCGAGGAAATCAATAAGTTTATCACATGATAAAAGCTGTAAAACATGAAATCTTATAGAGAAGGGACATATGTTCCATTAAAAATGAAGCAGAGGTGAAATCATAGTGGAATTGTGTGGTAATAATCACTTGATATCATGTTTCATTGAACTTCTCATGATTCCTTTGTTTACCACATGATATTCAGTCAACATGTCTAGTCGATCATGAAGAAGTCACTTGAAATTTTCGTCAAACCATGAAAAGGTAATTTTGACAAGACAGTTGGATCAAAAAGATCCCACATGTGTTGCACACATAAAAATGTTGGAAATGATATAATAATTGTTTGGTAGGTAATGACATCATCTATGACATTTTATCGGATCATGTGAAGCATTTGATATGTTTCCGATAAATGTGAAGTGAACTCCTTAATCGACATCAACCCATATATATGAATTAGGATATATGATAATAAATATAGATGATGGGTTTCAATTCCTATAAAATTACACCATTTAATAGAGAATCATGAGAGAGACCATAGAATAGATATTTTGAATAGAAATAGAACACACAAAGGTAGGATATCATGTGAAGTCCCACCATATATCCAGATTCATCATCCTAATATGACGCATAAGGGAATAAAAACATTATGATGTATGCTCATTCACATCACATGATCAGTTCATATATCCTGTGAAGGTAATATGGAATGATGTTTAGATAACCTGAATGATATTTTATCCCTATGTGTAATCATATTCCTGATAATTAATAATGGGACTCATGAGAAATAATAATAAAATGAGGAAAAACCAATACATTAGAAGATATAATGTTTTTTTATGAAAAGGAATAAGTTTCTTCAGATATTAATTTCAGGGATCATGTTCTTCACATTATCAATTCATGGATCATGAAATGTTCCCCTAAATAACACATTCAAATCACATAATTCTCTTTTTAAATTTCGGGTAGATCATGTGGCGCCCTTTGGAAATTCCATGCTAATCCTTATAAGTCCATTATACAAGTCATCCTTGATCATTCTAATGGATTAGATGCTTTACTTGTCACGATTCTAGATCATAAAAAGTTACACTAAACTAGAAATGGCATTAGAAAATATGAATTCCACTGGACTAGTCACCCCCCATCACGTGGAGGGATCAAAATATCCGAATCATCATTTCATGTATTAAGGGAGGAATATTTGATCAAGTCATTCTGATCATGAGATAGGCCCGAGACATGTTAGAAATGAAGAAATGACATGTCTATACATCCTCATACATGTTAACAAGTCAACTAGGACATGTTCAAATTTCCTCAGACATGTCTGGAAGAAAACCTCATACATTACAATGATACATCCTCAAACATTCCATCCCTATCAATGAGGAACACTTGGACACATGAACACATGAACCATCTAGATCCCTATCCATTAACCTTTTCCAGAGAACCCATTTTATATGGAGAATGACTATATTGTTCTATAGTTATGCTCTCGAGAAACCCTCCATTATATCTAATCATATTCAATAAACATTTCATGTTCCCCCCCTTTCATCCATTAGATAAAAAAATAGTGAATATGTAACATAGGTATCCACCTTAGTGTAGGATACTATATCTTACGAGCCATAGGAAAACAATCCCTTTGGTTTTTGTTATATATCCTCACTAATCATATAGTTGTGAAATACATGAACTAGAAGGATTTTGATTCCTGCTATAAAGTAGATACATTAGATATCTTCACATGGTGTGAGCTCCATATCAAGACATCATATCATGTCTTGTGAATGTTTTCCATGATTTGTACTACCAAGATATGAGGGAAACCACTGTGTATAATTACCTAATGGTTTAATCTAGTTCTCTCATGGAAATTTTATCAATCATCCACAACCTCTAATTTCTCACATCGAGCATGGATCACTTGGCCAAGAGGTCGTTGATGAATATGTCATTAGCATGATGTGAATTCCACAATACGGGAATCCATTAATATATGATCCTAATCAAATAGTATACAATGATGAATGGTTTGATTCATGATGAAAAAGGTGAGGGAATATTTTTATCCATAAGTCTCCCACCAAACCTTTAACATCACACCATTCATGACATAGACACCGACCTGAACTATGCAAACTCTAATTCCTATCAAAAAATGATATGTAATACATCATCGATATGATCTATCTCTATAACCAATTCATTAAATGACCCATACATATATATCATTGTTTCATGATTATAAACTGAAAATTATGGACAAATATACTGTATGGGCTTTGATTCCGATCCATCACAGGGTACATATGATGCATCTTAGAGGTTAAATCCCAAATTTGAAGCAACTATCACCTACATGTATTGTAATAAACACCTGAGTTCCCATTCATATGGATTTAAAGTATAATCATCCAATCACAATGAAATCATAATTATTATAAATACAGAGAACTTGAAATACATAAAAATGATGTTATTCATTCTAAAAATTATTTGGATACAACCCCAGGATAATTTATTTAGCTAACTAGCCTCATAATGTGGATTGGGAATGAATCAAAAACATATCATAAATATGTGAGAGGTTCTCAATGTCAGAAATAAATCCACCCAAATGTTTTCAATGATCCCAAAATCCCATTCTCTCAACCAATGTGAGTTTCTAATTATTATTAGTTATGAAACACCAACGAAATCATACCTTTGGAAATTAGGTATGTGATTAATCATTAATGTTTGAGATATTATGTATTCATGGAAAAAATATTGGGGAACATGATAGATGATTGTGAACCATATTCAACCCCTCATAATCAATCATTGGCCCCCACTGATATCTCTCAATTATGTATGAAACAAAAATGTTAAACCAGATGTGAATCCATTCAACCATTCTGATATCTTTTCACATGTGGGAAATGATTAGTTTTTCAATGAACACTATTCAATGCATTCATTGTTTCAAAAATAGAGTCTCTGGTTCAAAATTGGATTTTAAATCACTGGAGCGGTGATGTTTTCTATGAATCGATTTTATAAATAGTGATTATGGTTCATTTAATATTTTTTTAAATATAGCACATTAGGAACCTTAGATTCATCGAGTTGTTTTCATATGAAATCATAATTAGTGTGTCTAAACTAAGTATTGTTCTTATTATATCAGTAGGCTATTGTGGGACTTGATATTCATAGGATATATGGTATTAGTAGCATAGTGTTATTTCTTGTGTCCTAGTATGTATTCCCGTAGAATAGATCCCCAATTTTTCTTAGTTTAATACATGATGTTATTGTTTTATACCGTATTTTCCACATGTTTATCTTACTCATTTTCTATGGACATGGTGCATCCAAATTGGATTATTTTCTCTTGGTCAATTTTGTGTATCATGTTTTATATGATCACCTATTTATTTATTGAGATACTATTTTTCGATATTATCTTATATGTTATCATTCATTCTAATTTCAACATTTATATGGCTATGAGTTTGTATTTTTTTAAAGAAACCAATGGTTGTCTTACTAAATGGTTAACATATGGAAATTTATTTAGAAACTTTTTTTATATCGAAAATTATGGTTTTTTGGAGATATACATTATATTGGTTTTTTGGTTCAATCCTACAAATATTTATTACTCACACCCTATATTTTTTCCTTTAGTAGTTTGTAATCATTGTTTTCCATGATATAGGTTAATATAAAGGAATCATGTGGCATGTCCTATTCTTTTAGTTGAAATTGTCTTCATCGTGGTTTGTGATATAATTGAATAATAGTTCCATGGATACTTAGTCTCAGTCGTGGTTTCTTTTGTTCATGGGACTAGTCATTTAGATTTATTTGATATGTCCCACAGATAGGATCTTATTCTTCCACGTTGTGCACTAGTTGTTATCTTTAAATTTTTTTACATGAGATATGATGTGTTATATTTTGGGGATAAATCATTTCATGGGTAGGTATGTTGATACCCAGGTTCATGGGACAAACATGTGGTGATTAGGAACATGTTTTGGCCCTTTTTTTAATCCATCTTCGGTGATGTGTCAAGTTGACCATAGGCGAATCACTATAATTACAATATCTAGAAGTTGTAAAAACCTAAAAAAACAATCACGAGTGTGATGAACCAACCCATCTCCAAATGACTACTTTCACAAGTACATGCGATGATAGATAAGAATAAATCTAAATAACCAATACAAATCCACTAGTAACTTATCATGGAGTGAATCACATTTCATATATGAATGTTGTGTGCCAAAACATCTCCAAGAAACCATCAAACATAAATACCCACACACACAAAATACATTGAAGCCAATGAAATTTCCTAGTAAGTTGATGAAATAACTTGGAGCACATTGAAAAATTGGTTTGGCGAATAAGGTCATTTTTAAATCCATAACAACGAATGCTGTCAAATTCTAAATGATCTATGATTTAAATAACAATGTTAATAATGAAATAAATAAAAAAAACATACATTATATCCTTAAAAACATAAATTTTAGGGTTAGGGGAAAAAACCTTCTAGGAGGACAAATTTGAACCATTGAAATAAATAAACCGATAATTATACAGGGAAAAATAGAATAATTCACATAGAAAGACAATACCAGTAACTAGAGAAACCCTTTCTATTAATTTTTTTTCATATAATTATAAAAAATATGGTTAATTTATTAATTTTAATCCTTATTTCAAAAATTTTAACATGACAATGATATAAGGTATTTCATTCTTATTATATTTTGTAATATACATTAAAAATCCATTAGAAAAATTATATATCTTGGACTAGAATACATTTTTATTCATAATGAAATTTAAAAGACTCCTTAATTGCCTACAAATCCTTATAGGAGAATGGTGAAGTCCCTTGGTCGATATGATATGTCATAACTCAATGTAAAATAATAATTAAGAGCAACGTCTGAATTCTTCACACCTGGAGAGAGGGGAAGCAGGACGTTGAAGACTTGTCCTCAGTGGTCCTTAATGGCACAGAGAAGGTGTTTCTTCACTCAGCGGCATTTATTAATCCTAATGGGATTGAATTTATTAAAATGGGTGCATTAGGGCTATAGAATTTTATGCCCCCATTTTTTCTTATTTTGGGCGGGGGTGGGCGAGGGGTTTCCTTCTGTGCTTCTCCTTTTTGTATTTTCCTCTATATCCCTTTATAAAATAACATGATGACGATGAAACATTTATATTCATATTATCCCTCTTTAAAAAATAATATTCACCTGAGAGGAAAATATAGGATTATATTTTGTGAAGGTAAATTGTTTTCTATTTGTTAAAGAAAATTCCCCACCACCCATCTAACATATCTATCTTGATTCTCTTTTTTATCAGTCAATGGTTTATTAACCATTAAAATTTCATCTATAATCATCATTTAATAAGTTTTTTAACATGTTAATTTTGGGTTATTTGGAAGGGAAAACAATTTATGTATGAATTTGATAATGATGTTAATCTAAATTGGGAATTAAGAAACTAAAGGGTGGTGGGGATCATTAAACCTCACAAATATTCTATTTGGTTCATGGATAATGAATACTTTGATATCACAAATCCGTACACATCTAACAAGTTGTTCTCATTTTATTTTTTCATTATGAGATGGTTATTAGTGACTCATTTTTTGAAGGACCATCATTCGACTACCATATGTATAAAGTAAATTTTATTTCCATTTCACTTAAAAAATCATTCTATTATTTAGAAATATTTGAATGAAAATGGTAAGATATATGGTCCAATTTTCAAATGTTAATGACAAAAAATATGAATCATTTTATTTATTATGTTAAAATAAATTCATCTCATCCATTACCAAATTTCAATTGGTTTGGAATTATATATGGAATCAACTGCATCAAATCGATTAAATATGAAACTCTAATTGGTTTCTTTACTACATGTGAGATTCGTAAAAAATATAAGTACTCTTATCACAATATTTGTTAGACCAAACATGAGTAGATTATGAATGGTGAAGTATACCCCAGATATTTTGTGTAGCCAACCTTAATACTGATAAATTTTAATAATCCATTTGTTATGGGATCATTTTCTGAGTTTTTATTTCTAGGTGTATAAACCATTAATCTTCATAGTGTTGTAATGGATCCATGTTTGATTATATCTCAGTTAGGAAAGAATTATAATGAGTTTTATTTTTATATGATTAATTATATTGTTTTGAATCCTTAGGGGGTCTAATTACCAAGTTATAAAATTTACACCCAATAGTACCCAAACTAGAGGATTTTATTACATTAAAATCGATGAGAAATTCCCATAACTAATCCACCATATAATATCAAAAAATAAGACTGGTTCTAATGAAGGGCTTATGTCGCTAAAATTGAATATTCAATATATAAACACTATATATGTCACAATTAATCATTAGAAATATTCATTACATCTTGAATAATTTGAAAATAAAACTAAAAAATGCAATAACTCAATTTTATAATCTATAAAGTGTATGACAGAAATCCATGTAAAATAATTTTATGAGCCCATTGAAAACAATAGGAAACAAAAGTTTAATGGGATTATAATGGTAAAATATATTCATTATTAATAAGTCACATCATTGAAATTATTTTTCATCTTTTACTAAAGCCATGGTCCCTTTCTCTACAAGAAAAGAATAATTTTTCCAAAAGGAGGATGAAACATTGTTAATTCAAAAAAAGTCAAATGATCCATTCCCATGAGGTTAATAATTTAAACATCCATTTCATTTAATTACGAGAAGACTATGAATGAAATTCAATACAGAATGATTTAAACTATCTTCTCAAAGAATGTAGACAATAAATTAGTTAACAAATAAAAAATACAAATCAAGGGGTATGATTCAAAAAGTACTTATTAAAATTATTCTTTTTTGGTTATAATTTTTATATATAATCATCTAGAAAATAATGTATCACATGATCAATTTTTGATGTGTCATTCCATTAATTGATTATATGTTAATATTTTATATCATATAAGTTTCTTATAATCTATAATGATTATGTATTTACGCAATCTATTAACAAAAGTTGTTTGTTTAATTATGTCTTATTATAAGGTTATACATTTAAAAAATATTACTTATATAATAAAAATAGTTTATTTAAAAAATATTTATCATTATTATACGGTAATGATATGGTTCCTTAAATAAGTTGTATCAATATTATTAATCATACTTTTTAAAGTAGTAATGATTTTTTACAAATATAATTAAATTAATTTCAAATTATTTTTAAACATATTGAAGATGATCATAATTGATGTTCCTGGAAAGTAGTGGGCATTAATAATATAAAACCTATTAATGAAGCTTAAAAACTCAATACAACATCTGATTTATTTTATATTGATGAATTAATTATTTCTTTGAGTGATATTTTTCGTAATTAATATTAATTAAAGTAATCCTATGAAACTATGATTCTATCTCAATATAATCCATCATCTAAACTATATCTATGATTGTCCTCTATAATGTATTTTATACTTATTGGAAAATGGGAATCAATCAGCACCTTGATATCAATATGGGGATTCTTCTATTGAATTCATTGTAATACAAATTTTTGGGTAGATTAATTGATCCCTATCTTGATGGTGTGATTTTAAAATACACTAATAACATTGTTACTATAATGGAAATGGAATATATAATGTTTGATTAAATTTTCATTTTTTTTTCATTTATGTTTTCTTATGTTATAGAATATTATAGGAGTTGATATAATGTCATGAGAACAAAATTTAAAATCTCATATGGGTAAGGTGAATTTCATAAAAAAGAATTTATAATTTTTATTATATTAAGTGAACTAAACCAAAATCAATAGATGGTATTGGGGTTAAAATATAAATATTTCAATAATAATTATTTTTTATATAATTATTATTTATATATCAAATATACTATTAATTATTAAACTATATTTCATGATAAAAGTTTCGTCAAAATTTTCAAATAGTAAATGATTTTTTCATATTTCCTTTATTTGGTATACAATTAGAGACACATTTAATGATCTCTTAATAAATATAAAATGGATCCCTTTATGGAATTATTGGTTGAATTCATGATATTCAAGATAGTTAAATGATGTTATTTTTTATTTTTATTATTTTTTAATAAAATGAATAGTCTATCAATGTGTACTATACTTGATCATACTTTTGACCTATATGAAATATTACTATAAGGAATCAACAAAAAAAATATATAAATTTAATTATAATGATTCTACAATAAATTAATTTTAACATATCCAGATTCTCACCACCAAACTGTAATCCCAAATTCAATTTAATGGTGATTATATTCCTCCAAGATTGATACACTAACTCAAAAATATATTCATTCATCCTTATATATTCACCCTCATATGGAAAATTTAGTACATCAGACTTCCTACTAGACAATGTATTTATGTTTCAGGAAATGTTATTTCTTATTTCCTGTAGTTTATAATAGACAAAATCAAAAAATATTTTACATTTTTTGTTCAAATATTGTTTTCGGCAATGATATGACCTTTTAAATCAAATAGTTTTTAATATAAATTTTTTATTAATGGTGTGATTAATTATTTCATGAATTATGTACATAGATTCAACTAGATTGTTAATTTCTTCAAAATTTAAATTCAATCTATAATTTTATGTTTTTATTACATAAGTAGGGAAGTAATTTTCAATAGTTTGGCTGAAAATGTTCCCCTTTTATGAGTCTAATTTAATATCTTCATAAATATATCCCTCTTACGTAAAAAATCAATAAATTTCTATGAAAGAATTAGGCTATATATTATTTCAAAATTTATTCATCGAGTTTTTGAATTTCCCAAATATACAGTACTATTAATGAATGTTAGATTGATACCAACCTTACCCTTATAGATAAAGGTGAACATCAATTGAGTTTTTTTGATCACTATGAAATATAAGTTGTTAATGAATAATGAAAAAAATTATAGGTTTATTAAATATAAATTTTAACAATAACATAGTGATTTTATTACATTATATAGAATAATATGTTTAATAATCTATTTAATAAAATATATAATGAAATTCAGGTCAAAGTAATTATTGATTAAAGGAGACTCTTTTTAGAATTTGACATTGAAATTTTGGTTCAAAAATAGTTTCCCGAATAAATTTTAAAAAATTGATAGAATGTTTAAATAATATAAAAAGTACATAGGTGGTTTTTGAAAGATTTATATAGTGGGATTCATGTAACTGATTGTTTTACTGAAATTCAGACTACACTACACAAGTGGTGGCATTAATTAGGGTGTTCTACTAATCTATTCATCATAATGGATCTTGTTAAATTATTATAATGAAACACATGAACTATTAAAACATCAAACACATAGGAGATATTATTATATATATTAATGTGAGGAAATAATGAGTTTACATTGATCACCACAAGGGATAGTCTATGGATTATGTGTTGACTTTATGTCAATGTAGTATGTGTTAAACATTATTCACTATGAGTGTTATAGATAAGTATTTAAGGTGAACTACTGCTCTAGGTTAAGACCCAATTCCTTCTAATTTACTCATTAAATTGATAAAGACAATAAAAAATAATTTTTTAGGGTGATCAATTATAATTGTTTTCCAAATTTAATAACACTAATATAGTATGGTTTTCATCATTGTGCTTCTAATTCCTTCTCTAAATTCAAATTCCCAAAAGTTTTCTATTGTTTTTATTGTCTCTATATTTCCAATATTTTTCTTCTATGTTTTCTACAGACACTGTTTATTAAATAAAGTAATCATTATCAAAAATTGGTTTCATTAATTTCCACCTACCACAAACGTAATGGGTCTTAATAACCACTCATTCACCATACATAAAATCTATTTTTTCTATTAAATCGTAAATATATTCCCAATATATTTTATCTCTAAAAATATTATATATTTATTTCAATCACACCTTGTACCACAGTAAAATACAAGTTACTATGTGAATTTAATTGAAAATGTTCATTCTAAGACAACAAAAGATCTATTTTTAAGATGAATATTTATTTTTTAATTATTTATGGATCATTGTATGATCCTTACAAGTATTCTTGATCTAATAAAAAAACTATTTAATAGTTGTTTGTGTCACATAGTGATACTTTCAAGGAAACATTTATGAAATCCCTAAAATATACTCCGTATATAAATATGATGTGTCCTACATCTTAATGATGTGAGTCTCACATAGATAAAACGAATTGTATTCATCCTCTGTTCCTTCAAATAATGTTATATACTACCTGGTTGAAACATATTCATTTCAAATTACTTGAGTCTTCTTAAAAAGAATTCATGAGTGACTAGTTATGTTGTAGTATGATGCACTAACGTCTAAATATTCTAAAATTACTCAAACCATATTTGAATCATTACCAATTTCATTATGGTTCTTAACATGTAACAGAATATTTTTAAAATTTTGAAACCTTATGAATACCAAATTATCCTTATTAAATCCTTGTTTTGGTTTGAATCAGTATTCAATGATTTATTAAATACCTATGAAGTGATCCTAGGCATTATGTATTCATTCACAGTGTGATACCAATTGTCATATTGTGTCCAATGTCACATCTAGAATACCTCTCTAGTTATATTATTTATACATCAAGGGACTTCATGACCATCCAATTGGATAATAATTTAATGAACATATAATGTTATTACCAAATTTTTACAAAATTATCCCCTATAGATTAGGTGGTAAATTGTCTATATTAATATATCTCTAAGATTAAAATATATACCATCAAATACAATAAAACATTTTCAATAATTTCTCCATAATCTCCCCAAATTTTAATATAAAAATCAATGTCCCTTCTAGTTCTATATCTAATATATAGGTATTTATAAAATAAAATTGACAAATGATTCATTAACAAATTCTAAAATCACACTCAAACCAAATAACATTATATGAAATAAAAGAATAATATGGTTTCATTATTTTTTTATATTATTTTATCATATCATTCATAGAGTCCCTAAATAATCATTGATAGTATCCCCTATATCTTCATTACCAAATACAAAATAGAATCATATATGAATAGTAAATTTATAGAGATATCATTATGTATAAAGGATAGTGTTGATTCAAAAAATACTAAAGAGATGATAGGTTGTTATCCATTAATGGTAAACCTATTTCCTTCAAAACACAAAGTTGGAAACAACATTATAAATATATCCACCAATTTATGATTTGAAACTGCATGAAATTGCTTTGTCATTAATTTATTAACCTTCAATTTAATGATTTTATACTATTTAATAAGTTTTTTCATGTTTTTTACTGAATTATTTATTATATATATCAAAATTTGGTTTTCTTAATGAACTTCTGATTCATTTATCACATATTATCCAAGATCCTCTAGTTTTTTTCATCAAATCCCATTTTTTCATGCCTTTATAGTTGAATTTTATTCGGCTTCGTCTTTACTAAGAGTGGTGATGTACTTTTTCATGAAGATCTGCCCAATGTTTTTGATGAAAATTAATCATCAACTTAAATATTTTTAATCCATAAAATCTCCATCCCAAAACAAATAAAAGTATTCATATAATTCATTTCCATTTTTTACATGACACATTAAACAATAATCAAGTGTTCCATGAATTTTCCTTATTTTTTGATTGAAATCCAATATATTCTACTCCTTAGGGTAAATTTTTTAGAGGGATTCCAAAAATAATTCAATGAATATATTTTTTATAATTGTTGTGAATTATATAAAGCATCTAACTATCCTTAGGTAATGGGTTTAATTATTAAATTTACCTTTATCATGTCTGATAAACTTTGTTATAGTTATTATTAGTATTTAAATTTTAATACTATCTTGAATATCAATCTTTTTTAGT
Source organism: Viscum album (assembly GCA_963277665.1). Lineage (NCBI taxonomy): Eukaryota > Viridiplantae > Streptophyta > Magnoliopsida > Santalales > Viscaceae > Viscum > Viscum album. The sequence goes on along the minus strand of OY728153.1, from coordinate 561,471,370 downwards.
AAATCCATTAGCTATTTATTATTAGAAACCAATGTAAAATATCATGTCTATGAATCATGAATTAAAAAATTTATTTCTTAATTATGATTTGAATTTCAAATCACATTACATAGAAAAATATTACACCGTCCTTTTCATGCTTACTATGAATAATATTTATTCAAAATGGTTGATAACTATGAAATGTTTTTTGGTTTTCAACCTTATATTTATATTTTGATTAAATCCCCCTCTCATGTTTTCTAATTTCACTAAAAACATTTCAACCAAACATAATCGGTATGGGGTGAACCTATTAAGATGTACAATGTAATCTTTAGCATATAGAAATTTCTCTAGTAATTTACAATTTAGAACCCCCAGTTGTTCCATATAAACATTATCTTTGATAATTCCATTTTGGAATGATTTATTGATATCCATTTGGTTTGTTCAGTACTTCTTTTGGGTAGCTATATAAAGAAAGTGTATTATAATTTCACTTATTTCCATTGGTGAAAATGTTTCTCTTAAAAAACTCCTTATACTTATGGATTTCACATTCACAATAATATTCAAATATTTAAAATAAAACTTCCATTGGTATCATATTGAATTTTTTAATACACAATATTTTCAAAGAAATTGTGATCTTCCACCCAATCCATGAACATCCAAGTCCAATTTTTTTATTTTATCTCACTCCCCATTCATATAATAGACCTATAACTGAACATTTATTTCTTAATGTAATGAAGGTTAATCCAAATGAGACAATAGGGAATTGTTGCTTAATAGTATCATATTTTGAGTTTCTATTGGCGTAGTTTTATATTCATTGATATTTGAATAATCAACATATGTTTATTTTATTATTTTTTGAGTCACTGGTAAAATTATTTCTACTCATTATTCATCCAATGACTCATCCTTTGAATCTTCCTAGTATGTATAACTATGAATGATGGTAAGAATTTATATCTAATACTTAATGTATACATTGACTAACCAAACTCAGATATGGAATTCAAGACATGTTTTACGGTTTTCTATTATAAATAATGACATCACTACTATCAGTAATCATAGAAAATTAATTTTTGATATTTTTTATAAGCATTACTCTTAAAGTAGTATCATAAATATATCAAATTATCCACAATATCTCTATATTTTCTATGGGTTCCTTCATTGTTTCAAATTCCACACTTGCTAAAAATCATATAAAAGTGTTTCTTGGTTTTCTTTCCGCCCTTACACATCTCTTATGGGTTGATATTCCGTTCTAGGTATTAGTAAATCTTAATTCTGAGTTTATATAATGACTTGAAGAACATCCATCAAGTAGTGATGGGATATTTCACTTTCAATGTGTAAGGTTCATTCCATTATATTCACTATTCAATTTAAACTTTATAAAATGAAGTTTTGATAGGGGTGTTCTAACTGATTATATTTTTTCTCTTATTCTATACTTCTCTACATAATTTTACACCACATGAAAGGTTCTCCCCATTCGATTTTCAGATCTATAAACCTTGATGATTCTTCAAATTTTATTTCAAAATCTCATAGAAAAAACTTAATGCATTCTATCTCCACCATCTTGTCTTTTATAAACACAATAGAATATATTATACCATAATCATATATGAATGGGAGTAATTAACTCTCACAATATATTATTATAACGTTCATGGGACCAAATAAATTAGTGTGATGTAGATTAAGAAGGTTTTAGGCTATCTTTTATTTCGTTTTATAAGGGATTCTCACAAGTTTACCACTTTTAAAAGAATTTCATGTATTATCTTGACCTTGTTTCATATTTGGTATTCTATATGTAGCCTGTATATTTTATATATTCAATAGTTTTTGTTGGTTTATGGGACCATGATATCAATTATAAATGATATTTTATTCCTCTTCCATAAAAAACAAGTATTGTTCTATTTTCAATTTACTTGACAAATATTGGCATTGATACTCAATATTTTCAACAAAGAATCTATAATTATTCTGTTAATTGTTTATCCATTCCAATGAAATTTGACTTCCAATTTAAAATCCTGAACATTACTCACATTGTGAATATTATATCTATGTACATTAATAAAGTAACATCAATATCATTAGTTCATCTCTATACATTCTCATGTTTTAACTCCCCTTGATTTTAATAATCTATTATTTCTAAATCCAACCAAACCATTAAAAAATACTAAGTATTTATCAATAAAATTTAATTTATAATTACATGGAATGATAATAAATTGTCATGGACCCATGATATAATGATTTTTGTTTCATTAAGGGAAATCTAGGTCCTAATATATATTTCACATTTTGTTTTATTCATCCTGGAGATTTCCAACAGATCTTAGATAGAAATTTATATCTCCTCATTTAAATAATTATAGGTTGAATTATAAAACAACTCCTCTAAAATGTTATTAAATCATGTTTTCAAGGTAACCTCATGTAATAGTTTTTCTATGCATTCCGTTTAATCGAATTGGAAGGGTTTTTTCTCATCCGTTTCGGTAACTTAATCACATTGTAACGACAACTAGAGTAGTTATAACATTATAGATAAATATAAATTTTTATTAGTTAGTTAGGATGTACGTTTTTTTATTCATAGGATCTTATCCACATAAATATCTCTCCAAATATACACCCCATGTCAAGTTATTTCCATAAAATCATAATAATTGGTATTTAATCAACGAAATGGTCTTTCCATCACTTCCCCTCCCCAAAGTTTCAATCATTATAGAAGATTATATATTATTGGTTTGGGATTCATTTAATATGTTTTTAATCATATGTTTATTTTACCTTATTATACATAATGATATCGTGATATCTAGATGTCCCAGTCTCAAATGTATTCCAAAACCTTCCCATATACCTTTTCATATATTAATTTATGATCATTTTAATTGAAACTGTTCGTCTTTTTTTGTATATAGCAATTGTTTTTATAGAAAATATACAACATTTAATAATATTTTTTTAACTATTAATATTTTCATCAAACATTATATCCTTTTACATATATATGAAATATTTTTTGAGTGATTAAACTCTCATCCAACATTCAACCAATTGTGTGTTAAGATCATGGATTGTTTTTTGTATTCTCTTCATTTTTATCCATAAATGTCATACTTCTTTAGATATATTGTGTGTATCCTTGAAATATTCCACTAAATTATCAAATATTGTAATTTAGGATTCAATATGGTTAAAAAATACTTCCAAGACTCTCATAAAACTACAAATAATTCCTCATTTATATAATCAGTGTAAAATTTATTATGATATAATATGAGTTTAACTTTTAGTTTAATAAATCATTTTAGTTGATATTTCTTCTCAAATTAACAATTTTTTACTTTAACTACGTCCATCATAACATATTACCCATTTGAGAAAAACTCATATTCATAATATTCAAGGAATATTTATTCATATAATTATTTACATAAAATATTATTCTATTATAATTGAATTTTAGTTGAGATCTATTCTTTAATGTAATTACTTAGGTAACCCCTTAGTTGTGGCATTGATATTGCTACAACCTTACAACTTCTGTCTAAATTCTTTGGGAATTATAATTCCATATTCCTAACCTAAGTGAAACTGAAATAATAAAATTGTAACTTTCATTTATATAATCATTTTAATTTAATAAATAGTATTTCTTAAAGTGACAAAAATTACTCAATTATATCTTCATCAATGCTGCTAATTTTTTATATCTTTATATTTCTATTTATTTTAATGTATTTTATTTGGATATTTTTAAATATGAATTATCTTTTTTTACTTGTTTCTCATATTCCATTATCTTACTTTAATGGTTATATTGAATCATAAATGAAATATATTATTCTTTATGTGTGAAAAATTTTAAATTGTATGATAGAGATATTCTCCTATAAAACATATTAATAATATCAGTATCCATTATTTGATTATCAAGACCATGAATGGTTCTCTAAAAATCTGTGATTCAATTAAAAAAATCATCAATTTTATCATTTCAGGTCATCTATATATCGTCTAATTAAGTGCATAGTATGTGGAACTTATCCTCCTTCACCATGATATCCCCGTAATTGATTTTATCGAGACTATACCAAATGGATTCTGTTGATGTAAAATTCCTTAAATTATTGTAGAAATGGTTGGATAAAACTCTAGGATAGAAATTTTCAGCCTTTGAAATGCATAATTTTTATTCTGTATCATTCATATGCAATCCAGTGGTAAACCTAACTTGAATTCAATATAAATTATTACTAAAAAATTGAAATTTGAGTGATTTAAAATAAGATATCATATTATAATTCCATATTTAAATTTTATATTCCCCAAAATGAACATATTTTGAATTGACATAATTTACCATAACAACAACGAATTATTCATGCAATAAATCTAGATTATATGATTCTTCATGTCATACACGTTGGCCCGATAAACCCTGATAGGGGCCGAGGAGTAAATTGGGGTAATATACTATTCTAATATTACAAATTTATATTATTTTCATGATAGAATGAAGAATTTGACCTTATAAAACATTAATTAAACATTTGATATTTATATATAGAAATTCATGTGAAGAAACATGGATTTTACATGGTTAACCACAGGAGCTATCTTAAGAAACATACAATAATGTTGTGTTAATCTAAAAGGGGTTTAACACTATGCACTATTTGTATTAAATTTTATTTAGAATGTTTTTTTTTGATATAGGGACACATAATCTTCTTGTCTATTTATTCATTTCTTCTAGATAAAAAGTATAATAGAAATGTGATATGATTATTGCATAATTTGTTTTATAATAAACGAATAACACCAACCCAATAAGGGTGTTGTCATTTTTCATATAATTTGTTCACTGAATATTCATATTTAAGGGAGTTATTATCTACTTTATACCTTCTCTATAATTTTAAAATTATTATATTATTTATTTTTTGATTAAAATTTCTAAATAATATACTCATTTTCAAAAATATGTAACATTAACTTCCATATGTTACCTACTTAATGGGTATTTAAAACGAGTAAATTAAAAAACATAAAAGCAACAAAGTCAACTAAATCTCGATTAAATAATCATGAAAAATAGTCTCTTGAAATTTTTTCACTTTTATTTAACCATTTTATAACCTCATCGACTGTGGGTGCCTTTTTAAAAAACATGCCCTAACTTGGAATTCATTATTTTATAGTGTTCCATGTAAAAAAGTTATGTTTTTACTTGAATATCTACTTTTAAATTATTCATGGATCGTAGAGTGATCTAATAAACCATCACAATACAACAAAAATACCCTAGTGTGAAAGAGTTTTTAACGCCAAAATAATTTCAAGGAATCCCAGATAAAATCACTACAATATGCTATATGTTCAATTATAGTGATAACTTCTTCTTCATAGCATGTGACTTACATATAAATAAACATTTGTATTCAATATCAATTCCCTTAAAACACATCATATATTTAATTATGTGATCATATCAAATTCATAATTACATGAATATACCTAAATTTCCTTCATGATGTAATTGGTTATATTATGATCTGCAAAAAAACCTTAAATAAATATATAAACTCCTCAAAAAAACTATATGATGAGGCCAATTTCAACTTGTGTTACACAAGAAACACCACATTTGATGTAGTGTGGAACCTTAAAACATCAAATGACCATTATAAATAACTAATTTTGGAACTAAATATAAAATAAATATTTGTAGAAACCTTACTATATACTCCAAGTCCCCCTATATTTATTCCAAACTCATTCCAACATTCATGGAATGACCTAGGTCACATATAGAATGTCCATTCCTTTTATATTCCGCACACTTAAAGGGAATTAAAGAGAACTGAAACAACTTATAACTAGAAAGATTTACACATGATGACTCAATAGTTAAATGATGATGATTTTTTCAGAAGATAGTGGAATTTAGAGACTCTTGTTGGGAATTATGCCTGAAATATAAAATTAAACCTTTTTATTTTCAAATATTATAGGTAGTTATTTACTATGTATTTATAACTATATAATGTGAATAAATTATTTCAATATAAAAAATAGTTATGCTTGTATGGTTTGGCTATATTATCTCATAAAATTTTTTCATTGAATATTTTAATTGTATTGGATTTTGTAGTTTGTAATTGTATTTATTATTTTTGTTTTATTATATCCTCAAATAAAAATATAAATTATTATTATTATTATTGTTTTTAATTTTAATTGAATTTTTATTATAAGGTTTAGGAATGAGTTGGGAAATTGGGAATCCCCCTTTCCATTAGGATATCTTGAGAATAAATAGGGAGATATGGATTCTTTTATTTCATCTACTAATTATTATAATCTTGTTAATATGATTGGGAAAATAGAAGGAACTGTGTAATTAATATATTTCCTTCTCTCTAAAAAACATGTTTCTATCTCTATTTCTTCGTAATTAAGATATTATAATTCTAGGAGTTCAAATTTTTAGTTTATTTAACATATAATGATTAAATAATATATTTTAGAAATATATTTTATTATATTGGGATAAATGAACCCAATGATAATCACTTACTCCAAGATTTATATTTTACATCATTTTTTGGTTTTCTAGTGAGCAGTTTGACACTCAGGTTTTGGAATATCCCCTTTATTTGATATATTTATATAACTAATTATGTTATATATATATTTTTTGGTATCAATATTTAATTCAAAATTAACCATGGTTGGTTTTTTTCTAGAAATTTGATTCACGGGGTTCTATTCAATGTTCTATCTATGTATTACATCCAATTTTGGATTGATTTCATTCTATTATCATAAAATATTATCATTTTTAAATTTTTAATGGTATTTTTAAGAATTTTAAATTATTTATTGGATTTCACATTTACTCATTAAATTTTTTCTAATGTGTAAAATGTGAAATTATTGTTTCCATTACATTGAATTTTTTATTTCATTTAGATAAAAAATGATTTTTAATACATACTTTGTTTGTATCTATATAATTTTTATAAGATCTAAAGCCATATTTTGTATTATTTAAAGTAATTTTAATGGTAATATAAAATCATTTTTGATAAATGATATCTCATTTATTTATATGTTTCTTCTTTTTATGATTAATTTTTATTATGTAACCCAACAGATGATTTTATTATTTATGGAAATGTTATTTATAATCATTTATTATATATTGTTTTGTTATCGAGTTATTCAATCATATTTCAATGAAATATAGTTTTGGTTGAAGTCATATGAGGTTTTTTTTATAAAATTACATGTTATAGTTTTATTGATATTTAATAAAAACCATTTAAACCTATCTTGGATTTTATATTGAATAGTTATACCCTAGTTAGGATCAATCTCTAAGTAATACCATTAGTTCATATTTTTCATTGAAAATTTGGAAACCTAAGTTATAATTTCTCACAGAAAAAATAAAATCTATCATTGTGGCTTAAATTGAGAAATATAATTTACAGGATAATATGGTTTTTAATGTAATGGGTTCATTTTATCTAAGTTATATATCGTCTATTTAGATCATATTTTCCTATTCCATGAAATGATTAGTTTTATTTGAATTATTGACTTGTGTGTGTTCTGTTTATACAACTACCAATATCTTTAATTTTTAAATCAATTGTAATTCATGATAAAATATTGAATTTGATGCTTCATTATAACTCTTTTCAATTATTAAAATTAAAATATGTTTTCTTTTTAAAATAGTCAAATATTTTAAATATATCATGATTGTTAATTATCCAATGGGTTTTGAATAGAATAAATTATGTTTATATTCATTTATGTTTGTTGATATTATCAACCACTACACCATAAATTTTTTTTCATATCAATATGGGATTTAATATTTTTAACTTTTTTAGTCATGATATATCTCTCTATATATTTTATTAGGGAAGATCCATTTGCATATTGGTTGTTTTAAAAGTGATTATTATTGGTGGAGGTTAAAATTATAATCTTTTTTATATATTAATAATTTATAATATATATATATATATATATAATTTTATTGATTGATAGTGGTTTGATATATTTAATGTATAAATTCATTTAGTTTTCCATTTAAAAATTGAATAAAATGTTCAATATATTAATAGTTATAACTCAATGAAACTATTTTCCATGGAATTTGTTTCAATTTTTCTATTTATTAACATCTACTTATGATATTGGATAAAGTATTATGATGAGTGTAATGTTACCATGGGTTCTGTATATTTTGTGTAAATTCATTATAAATAATATAAAAGGCAGCATGTGTGTATTGAGTTAGTGGGTTTCATATAGATAAGATTTTTAAAAATAAAGTTCAAGATTAATAAATTTTTCAAGAAAACATTCTTAGTATTGACCCTAAAGTTCTCATAGATCATCCTAGTGAGTTAGTGATGGTGATTCATTAAGAGGTTACTCATTTATATTTTACTTTTATCTCATCCCATCGTGAGGTGTGAAAACCAATTATTTGAAAAGATGGGAATTTTGTGTCTCAATTTTCTTATCACCATATATGGATCATTATATATATACACATATCTATATGTGTGTTTAAATTAATGTGTTTTATAATATTTTTGTTTATGTGGAAAACCCATTTAAATGAAATATATTACAATATTATAATTATTTTAACTAAAAATATATCGCATACTAATTTATTTTTTCTTTTCATATATTTTTTCATTGTTAAATTATATTAATTAATTTTTAGGATTTCTTAATATGTTATTTGTTACAAACCAATTTAAAATGTATTGAACAACTACAGAGTGTAGGCTAAATACATTGATATAGTGGTGACCTAAATAAATTTGGTTTGATAGTCCACATTATGGATAATGAAACTTTTATTATGTTTTTACATTATGGATTATTTATTTATATAAATTTGGTGAAAAATTATTCATTATTGTCAAAAACATTTACTCTAATTCAAAGATAAACTGCACATAATTTTTTTAGGTTTTTGATTTTACATTGAATTCACTTTTTCCTGGTATATTAGATATAATTTTTTTTTTATTTTTTTTTCATGATATAAAATGATTTAAATCATCAAATGAAATGGGTTGAGTTTTATATGAATTTAAATATTGAATAGATATGTAAAAATGGATTTTTGAGGAATATTGTAATTTCATACCTATGTAATACTTTTTTTATGATGAGATACTAAAATGTTTTGATGATTTATATAAATTTTATTAATAAAAATTATATTCTTAATATATTATTTTTCATGAAAAATAATTGTTTCAGATGGTAATGGTTCTCATAAAAATATTTTTTGTTATATATTTATATATCTCATTTTTAGTGAATATATATATCTATAATATATAATTTTAGATAACATGTTTATTGAATTATTATTAGGGTAAAATTTAAGAAGTTTACTTTATTGTTTAATATTGGTTAGAGATGTATTTAAATTTTGTTTATTATTTATTTTTTTCATATTATTTATGTTTTGATATTTAAATTAAATTAAATGTGTCATTCATTTCACAAAATTAGATTATGGGTTCTTGGAATGTGTATCAAATTTTGGATTAAAATTATTTTAAATAAAACCCTTATGAATATATAAAAATATTTTTTATGATTTTTTAATAAAATAACATAGTGACTACCTTTGAAATTATAAATTAGAATGGTGGTTTTGGGGGTCTCAAATAGATTAAAATTCAATTCGATTCGATTACAATGTCCTTTGAGTCTATTTTGGAATCTAGTAGTGATTTGAGTCAACTATTTTGAATAATTCTAATAGAATTGATTTTTAATTTATGAAATATTGATTAAATATATATATTTTCAACTATAAATTTATTTTCATTATTTTCAATGGTTTAAGACCCATTTTATGTAATAATATAGTTTTTGTTTGTGAAAGTTTGTTTTTTATATTTTTATTAATTTATTTGATCATTATTTTAGTCTATATATTGGTTTACAAAGTAATTTATTGAAGATGATAATGTTTCTTTATTGATGAATCAATTTATTTTATATTCGATGTTTTGTTTGGTCATTTATTATTATTGTATGTATCCAAATCGACCAGAATAAAATTGATCAAGGCTCCATTAGTTTAAAAAAAATATTAGCTTCATAAAATATTTTATTTTCCTTAAAATGGGTATAATATTAATAATTTGGGGTTGGAATTATTGTTTTAAAAGTTTTTTTAAAATAAAAAATTAGGTTTTTTGTTTCAAAAAACAATATTTTTCCATTTGAAATACGATAAATTTAATATATAATTTTATAAAAAATAAACCTATTATATTTTTTTTTATTTATTTGGGTGTGTGGATATTCATTAAATTCTATGTTACTTATTTATTTGGTAAGGATCATAATTTATAAGGTTCCTTCTTTGGAAAATTTTGTTTTTATTGATTGTTTAAATTTTTTTAACATTTTTGTTTGATTTTATTTCACATAAAAATTGGTGTGAGATTTAAATTTTATACTATGATTGTTTGAAATAGAAAACATTTAGTTTTTTTTGTTATATAACATCTTGGACATTTTTCTAGTTTTATGGATAATATTGAGTGGGAATTTATTTGGTTTAGTCATAAACATGGTGAGTATAGTCCTTGGGTAAAGTTAGAAATTAGAAATATTTAGTTGAATATATTTCTTGGATTTTTTTTCTTAATTAATATTCTGGTATTTTAATGATTTGTTTTAGTTTATTGGATATAGTATTAAATTTATGTAAATTCTTATGATTTTTATGATTTTTATAATTAAGGATTATATCATTTCTAAAAATACTATAAAGTATTTTTTATTACTATTCAATGGAAATGACATCAAAATTAGAATATAGATATCAGATTTATCATTTTACAGAAATATAGAGCAATGTAATGTTATGAGTGGTAAATATGAATTTTTTTGAAGTATTATGATTGAAAATCATTGTATTGGGATATGTATACGTTTGATGTGACAATAGAATATGATTTTGGTAGATAAATTGTTAATATTGTCCATCGATGAGGTTGTTTTGGAAAAAAAATATTTTTGAAATGGATGGTTGGTTTTCATGTTTTGGGGGCCATGAAACATTAAATTTTGATTTAAATCCAAATTCAAGTATATATTCATGGTTTTATTAACTATTTCAAAGAATATGTATCTTGAAAATATGGAACTATTAGAAAACTCTTGTCCAAGTGAAAAACCTGTGAAATCTAGACCTATATCAATAACGTAATAGTAACCATATCATGACCCTGTATGACCTTAAGCACACCTCCCTATATTCCAAAGGATGTCAACAAGAATCATGTCTCTAAGATTGAATTGTGGGGATACTATACCCCCTATATCAGATTGTAAAATAATATACATAATAAAATAACCAATTCTCATATACTACGATCAAAATAGAGGTCTAATATTTAAATAAATAAAATAAACATGTCAAATAAATGAAAATATGAAATACGTGAATATTAGATGGATCATCCACTTGGCTAATCACATAAATTGATATAAAATAGTTAAAATAACTAAAAGTAAAATAAAATAATAGGAGGATCCACTATAATCCCATATTCTCAAATAATTTGTAAATCCATTTCACATTAAAGATGGTCTATCTCAATCATGCAAACCTAGGACTCATCCCAATCTGAAAGTCAAATAAATGAGCGATCCTCTAGTAGCTAAGATCCATGGTATCCCCATAATGATGTGAGTAATACTCGGTAGGACACCAGCATTGAAACCTATAATTATAACCAATCTATATAAAATTATTGTAAATGTGATCTAGGAAAACCTGTAAGAAAAAAATAATTAATAAATTTAAAAGAAAAATAATAAATAAACATCTAACAAAAGGGTTGGGTTCACCCAGATAATTGTACATACCTACATCAACTAATATCAATGTGTCTCTTCGAATTTAATGATGACCAATCAATACATCTCCTACTGTGGATAACATATCTATCCTTGGATAACTATCAGTATCTAGAGGTAATATACCCTTCCACAAATCCAAAAAAATCACTCGGGGGGGTGGTTATGTTAGGATTGGCCATCAACCATGAATCCACCTAGTGCAAATGTTCACCTTGGGTTTAACCCCAAATTAGTTTCCACTTGCGAGATATGTTCAACATGAGATTAACGATAGTCATATGTCAACATGGAGGTCATGTTCACCCTATGATTAACATTCATTCAAAAAATCTTGTACATTAATAAAAAATGATAATGTAACAATGTATTTATAACACAAAAATGAAAATAATAATGTATAAGTGAAATAGTTATCATTTTTTCAACAAAAATAAAAACATAATTACCCAAAAAAATCTCAAAAAACAATTTCTAAAATAACTACTCCATGGGACCAAACAAATGTCATTAGTGCTATTTCCAATTTCTATTTCAAAAAATACAACTTCTAATTAAAGATTAAAAAAACCAATCAATTTATCATTCAAAAAATCATTTTTTGATATACCAATTCCAAAATAAAATTTTCCATTAATAATCCAATTTAAATAATTCACCTCTTCAATATTATCCACGTACATATTATAATACATATCCCACCCTTATGATTGTAATTTAATACTCCACTAATCATTAGGTTCATCCTTTATAGACATTTAATTTAAGTGTAATGTATGTTTGAAGGGATTTTATCTAAATAAATACCCACACTTAAACATTTTATTTTAATTAAGTCATATCATACTATAGATGAAATGATCATGAAACTTTTTCATTAGAAAATATCAAAAGACTATGAGTCAAAACTGGGTACCACCTACCTCATCCAGAAGCACCAATATTACATTTCTCTTCCCATAAAATCTCTCCTTGGCCTTTTCCGAACCTTCATCAGCTCAACAACCATCATATGCACTCTCGAGAACCTATCTCACACCAAATAACCATAAAAGTATATAAAAAATATAATTAATTATTCCATTTATTCAGAAATGTTAAAAGAATCTAAATATCTCTTCGAATCCAACGATCATTTTTCTTCGAGAAATGGTTTTTCAGTCATCCATGATACACTCTTGAAACTACATAATTTTAAATCCCCATAACATTATTCCAAATAAACTAAAAAATATATTTCACATAAACCAAAAAAATAAATAAATTCATTAAATAATTAACCATGTTAGAATAAAAAATAATGATACCTATATTACATCTTGTTACATCCCATTTATACAAAGAATCAATTCCCTCTATTTTAGGGAGAATTGTGGAATGATATGATTCAAATAAACAAAAACCCTAAAAATAAAATTTCCAAAATCAGAATCGAAGTAGCAGATAAATAAGGAATGTTGTGGAAGATATCACATTGATATATTTTTTGGTAATAACCAAAAAATAATAATAACATATCAGAAAAAAAAGAGATGACATTTACCATCACCCCACACATGTAGCGACCTTGATCGGACAAATGATAAAGGTGGATGAGCACCAAATTTTATTAAAAAATTCCCTATAAGGATTCATTACATGACTATAAAGACCAAACCTTCAATGAATGATTTATAGCATGAATCATTTACAATAGCCTCTAGAAGCTTTTTGACCACTCCATCCTTCCTCCTCGACACCAATGACACCTATGGGCCCTTGAACCTTGTCCCAAATTATCATGTTTGGGTATTTGAGGCCTCAGATCCTCATTTAAATTCCATATTTTGAAAATGAACCTCACACTCAGGAAAAATTAAAATTTCTTCTAGAAATTTCAAATCCATAGAGGCATGGGGTATTACACTCTCCCTATAATAAAAATTGTTATCCTATATATTTATAATTAAAAATTAAACCATGAAAAAAAACTACTATGTTCTATTAATCCTGATCAATTCATCAACTTATCCAATGGAATTCTGAATAAGAATTAACTATGAAACTCTAATAATGAGGCACATAATTCAAAAAAACTTATTCATTTCTTGTAAACATCACCAAAACCACTAAAACGATATCCAGGAATCTCATATATAACAAGAAACCCCTTATCTAACCTAATTAATGTCCCATACTATGGTACTCCCTAATATTATACATAAATCATAATGAGAAATTATGATATATAGTGATCCCCGTTGTTAGAAACACCTGCTAAAAACACATCCCTGAGTATTCCATTGACCTAAAAACCACTTATTAAACAATTATCCTCACATTGACTCACTATCACCAAGTCTAACATGAATCCCAAATATTACTAGATATCCTCAATCTGATTACAGATATGATTCTTAATAACACTCACAGATGCATCCACAAAATAAAATATGACCATTAACTCTATAATTCCTCTAATGAATCCCACATGTAGGGTCTAACTTTAACAACGAGATAGAGTACATATCCCCATGATTCCCAATCATTTTCTCATAGAAAATATGTCCCTTACATTTCATCATATTATTTACCCCCAGATCTATGAAATGAAATTGGGTTTCACATATTGAAACATTTCTTGAAAATGGTTCACCCCTGAACCATGTCATGAAATTATTTTTCCCCCTTGAATCTTGGGACAAAATTGGGTTTATATCCATAAAACATGCCAAAAATTTAATTCACCCTATAAACCATAGAAAAAAATAATGTTTGACTGAGTAGATCACATGATAAATCTTTGATCACCCCATGAATCACCCTCAGTACATACCATGATCACTCCATTGTCGATTACAACACATTGAATCTAGCCATATCTCATATGATCCTCAAATATATTATTTACCTCTCGAATAGATAAAACAATATTCGCTAATTCAAATTTATCATCCAATGATAGGTAATTTCATGACCACAACCCTAAAAACTTTGGGTTTCTCTATTAGGGATATATATTTTTCTGCTATGACACAGAATGTATTGATGTTACTTTCTCACTAATAACTATGTTCCAACATGAACCACCACATTAACACTTGTTCTAGAATTATGGAAATTACCTACACAAAAATCACTAAAACCCACCAAGAATGCAGGTTACCCCCCAAGCATCCATGGGTGGACTCCATATTATATGGATTATCTTATACAAATCCATGAGAACTACCACAGTAGGTTCCATCAATAGATGTGTTTTAGTCAACTAAAGCCACACTCTAACACTAGATTAATCCTTAACAGATTTTTCTTGATCTAACATGGATTAGTAATAGTACCATACCTGATATAGTATTATTCATGTATTTTATTAAAATATATATTGGCTATCCCCCATAATTATTCAACATCATTGATCATTTATATCAAGATATATTTTCTAATTCCTCAACTAAATGTTTCAATCCATGAAAACATTTTTAATTCCTATTAATTTTTTTGGACATTATTTTTTTCATTAAAAAGGGATTAATATATAGAGTATAAAATTTTGAAAAATAATCATCAAATAAATTTTTATTTTCCTAAAAAATGATATATTCTTTAAAGAACTAAATTTTAATATATAGACTCAACAATATCATTCATGAAAACAATAAATGGATTCCAGGGCCCAACCAGCATTCTTCATTTGGACCTCATATTTTAATACTCATAAGTTATTTTAGATATATTTAATATATCATAATAACAATTTTATGCTAATAACAAATAATACAATTTTATATAGTTTATAAAATTTTATTCCAAAATATGTATCTGATATAAAATAAAATATATATTAATTTTCATAATAAAATGTATGATATTATGAGCCTCATGATAACCCCCAAATTAACTCTTACACATAAGAGATATAAAAAAACAATCAAATAAAATCAAATGTAGAATAAATTGTGAGAAAATTTCATGGATGATTTAAAAAATATAATTCCCTCATATCCAATATTGGAAAAATAATTTTCATTCTTTTTCTTATTAGACATTTTATTTTTATAAACTAAAAAATACATACATGAACGAATCATAACTGACTTCACATAGAATTTAATTCTATTCACTACTCAATTAATATTTAAAACTTGAGTTATTAACAATCATAGAAACTCATGTGTAAATATATACTTGAGAAAATTTACATATATTTACACCATGAGACCTGAAAATGTTTTTAATCCAATGGTATTTTTTCATGTGATTTTGGTGGCTAAGGGTTGGTGGGTGAATCATTTCCATATTAAGTGGCTAAAAATAGGTGTCCAAACTCATAAATATGGTTTATATTTATTTATGTGAAACAATAGAAACATCATCATTTAATTCCAACTGATATATAATGAACCAAAACCACTTTTTGAACAGAATATTCCACAAGTAAAAAAATGACTGCAATGAAGGACTTCATCATAATTTTCCTTTTTTCCATTTTCAATTTTTTTGTGTCTTAGATTGTCAAAAGGTAATTAAATATAGTGAATGAATGAATTTCATGAAGGTTCTCCCAATAAATATTTTAATCTTACCTATAATTTTTCTTTTATCCTTTTATCATGTTTTTTGGAGAAAAGGATTATATGAGTTATGTAAAATTAATTATTACTCACGTCAATTTCTATATCTAGATTTCATATAATAATGAAACGCACAATACAACACTATTAAATGAATTTATTCATAGAGAAAACCCAATAAAAGACTATCCCCTTGTCAATCATAAAATATCAATGAAAAACTATTAATAGTATAGGTAGGTAAGGAATAATTGGCAAATAATGTGTCTTAATCCTATAACGAAATTCATATATTCTATGGGATAAACAAGGTTTGATGTAAATTTGATTGCCAAATTGAAAATTTAGATTACAATGAAGTTACTCAATCATATCAGACTATCATTTTATGAACTATAAATATTATAATGATAAATGATAATATATTCTTATTATCACACAAAATATAAGTATCTCTCTATATTTTTAGGGTATTATGAAGAAAATTTTATTGAGTCATAGAATAAATCATTTCGCTAAAAAAATATTTTGAGTTAGTTTTTCCTGGGAATGGATTTAAAAAATAATCCAAAATCATAATAATGTTTAAAAATTAAATTACTGGAAAATGTTAAACACAAACAATAATTAATAACCCATTTCACACAAAATAAAATAAAATCTCTCAACATAAATTCAAATGTGAAAATTGATAACTAATAGTAATTGAAGATCAATGTTCCAAAAAATTAAAAAACAATGAAATAAAAAAAATCTTTAGTATGTTAAAAAACTCAACACATAAACATAACTTACCGATAATTCTACTAAATAGAATAATAATATATGTATAAAAAACTAAATAGTATGATATCTAAATCATTGTTTATATAGAATAGTTTTAGTCTTCATTTAAGGTATTAGTTTCTAGCAAACCAAAATTAAAATAAGACAAATGAAAAAATTAAGAAATTTATTGAAAGAAAAATGAAAAGAAAGAGAAATAAAGAAGATGTATATAGATTTTCATAAATCGGCGTAGATCGAGAAATATTTATATGACCCATATTCGGGCAGTTTTAGTTGGTTATCACATTTAGTGTATGGATGGCGGTTTGTGGCATAATCCCCCACATGTGATTTTTTTGGTGTCTATGTGGCGACACCATGAATTCGAACACAAAGAAGAAGATAAATGATACTCATCCCATAAAATTAAAATAAAATATATATTTAATGAGATATTTTAAATTAAATAGGGGAGATTCATATATTATTTATCTTGAGAGTTGATGTCCATTGGTTTTGTTACAATTAGAAGAATATTTATTTTACCTTTTATTTAAGGCTAGAAATTTATTTTTTCAATGACTATATGTTATATTCCATTATCCTCTTATACATATGTTTACAACTCAAATTTATCGTCTATTATTTCAACAACATCGTCCATCTATGCCTCACCTTATTATTCTTCCAGGACCTACACCATTACAACTGAATCAACAGTTTTTTTTATAAAATTTGACATATTTAAATACACAATCATTAAAATTTTAATATAAATAAATCTCAAAAAACATTAAATCCATCATATATTTTTACTTTGAAGACTTTATCCTCAATAAAATCCATATATAATTTATATTTCGGAGAGGGAAATAGAACTTCTATGAATTTTTAATTATTCCCTTAATGTTCTTCAATATAATATATTAGTGGAACAATATGCACATACTCTTAATATAATTTTTTCATTCTTCCTATAGTTATTTGATTTTATCTAATGATGTTTTAAATAAGTCCATTTATTTTCTCACTACATCATGAATTCCAAATATCTTCTAGAATTCAATATTTAAATATTCTTCCCTACTAGACACATAAAATTTGTTAATATTCCTAGAATATAAAAATAACTATGAATATCTATATTTACCTATGAAATTAAAAAAATATAATAATGTTTCATTTTTTATATTTTGAAATATCGAAGTTTTTTGTTTGTTATAAAAACAGATGTGATTGTGCATTTTTACTCCCCAGTAATGATTCCAAATTGATGGGAGGGATTTTTTATAAATAAAAATTTATTACTTTTTATAATATTAAGATGTTTTACACACCCTAGGTTTGATATTAAAAGGTAGACAATCAAACACTTTATATTTCTATTATGAATATTTATGAACTAATAAATAATAAATTAAGATTAATTTTATGGATTTTTTAAATTGAAGTAAAATATATAAAAAAAATAATGAAAAATAATAAAAACTATAAAAATATAATATAAACAATTTCATTTTTTCATATGGATTTCATTGTGATTTTATCCTAATTCTTAGAAATAAAATTCTCAATACCCTATTCAATGGAGATAAAAAACCTATCATGTTACACACTCCTATTTTAATTTTTATTATACTACAATAATGACTCTTCATTGATGGAAATATATCTTGAATTTTGGATAGGTAGATGATTTACATCACATCGACACCTTAATTCAACTACATTATTTGCAGTGTTGTAATGAGAATGGATAGTAGAAGAGATGAACCTGAGGAAGAAAACAGTAGTGATAAATGAATGGTAACCACATAACAAATCATTTTTACTACCACTAATATCACCGAGTAAAATTAGTGAAAACATTAAATTGTAATGAAACCAACACATCACCACTCCCCACCCCCAAAAATAGAAATATGGAATTTTTTCATAACCATAATGATTAGAGAATCACAATGGTAAAAAAAGAGAAAAATTACAAGATAAATGGGAAGATAATATATATTAAATATTCAAAATAAAAATAAATCATCCAAACCACGGTTTATGTTATAGAAAATGACTAACCCTATCAAATTATGTGGATATATAAATTAATATGAATGAAGGGTAACAAAATTTTGATCAAATTTTTATTCCAAAGGATCATGTTTGTTTGTCCCATTAAATAGATTAATATAAATAATTGGTCTTCAATGATTTTTTTTGGATATGTCTTGAATTTATAACCAAAAAAATTCATATTCATTGGACACATGTTTCGAGATATATTATTTTCATTACACGATTAAAATTTAATTAGATAACAGACCATTTAAAATTATATTAACTGGTTTCTCATTCACTTATGACATTGGAAAATGTTGAATTTTGAGTATCCGTTGTTTTTAAAAATGATCCTTAGCCTATAATGTGCTAGATAAATTCGATCTTCTTCAGACAAGTATTTTGAGTTTTATTTTCCCAACAAAAAAATCTGCTAAATTTTAACATAAATTCGGAGGTATTTATTTCATTCTTTATTTGGGATATATATATATATATATATATTTATTTATTTATTAAAAATATGGTCCATTTTAATGAAATGATATTCATCAATTATATAATCCTAAAAAAATATATTACCAATTTATATTAGTGTTGGAAATTTTACGGAAGGAATAAAAATACGAAATAAAAATTATTAATTAAACCATTTTCATAATAATGATCAAAATAATAATAAAAATTAAAAAATATAATATTTCACATTATGTTAAAAATTCATGGGATTTAAACATTA
Source organism: Viscum album (assembly GCA_963277665.1). Taxonomy (NCBI): domain Eukaryota; kingdom Viridiplantae; phylum Streptophyta; class Magnoliopsida; order Santalales; family Viscaceae; genus Viscum; species Viscum album. The sequence goes on along the minus strand of OY728153.1, from coordinate 561,451,285 downwards.
AATTATTTAATATAATATTTGAAAATATGAGATTCATAATATATATAACTAAAAATATGTTCATTTAGTTATTGGGAATAAAAACTATTGAAGAGATGAGGGACATTATTTAGAACACGTAAAAGGGGAATGTTAAAATTAAATAACCCCAATTGAAAATTTAGAGAGATAATTTTTATAACATTATAATAGCTGAAGATAATATAATTTAAGACTCCTTAGTCATGGTAAATGATATATTGAGCCATACAAATTTATTTGGTAATTATTTGGACGGCTCAACGATTGTCAATAAGTTAATGATAAATATTCCTAAAAGGATTGATCTATAATAAAAATATAACAAATCCCATGATGTGTTTCAGAATACTATTTTCAACATTAATTTAAGAAAGATAAATGTTTTCAGTAAATATTATATGGTGAAATTGAATTTCAAATCAATAGGTAATTTAACGACTAATGAGGATGAAATTTAGTCATTAAATGAATCAGAATATGATGACAAAAATAATTAAAAATATAAGTTAGTGATATAATTCATCTCTAGAAATTTTATAAATAAAATGCTTGTGTACAAGGGAACATTTAAACTTAAATTCTTCAAGTTTGGTGTAATAAGACACTTTGCAGGTGATATTACAATGAATTAAAAGTATGGAGTATGGAGGTAAAGTGTATGGTGAAAGGAAATGATTAAATAGATGGGATAATGAGAACTAAATATGATATGAAATATGGTGATAAAGTAGAGAAAATAAAATAGAAAATAGTATAGTTTTGTTAATAAATGAATAGGTAGACTACTCTACCTCAAAATGTCAATCAGATAAGAATAAATCATGAGAAATGAGGAATAAAGAGAACAAAAATACACCAAAATGAATCTAAAATCCAATCCTGATGTCTAACTTAAAAGAAAAACAATTATTATAAGTAATTAATATTACAAAATAAATCTGTTGTGATTCTGAAAAATAAAAAGATCAGTACCACAACAAATAAATTGTTTCTGTTAAGGAAATTAACTTCATGGAGAAAACGATTATAATAATGATTGAATGTTAAATTTTATTTAGAATAATGTTACTAAAATGGGGAATAATTGTATATAAAATAATTTAGTTTTATTATGGGTAATAACACCCTAGTTAAAATGATATACAATTAAGAGAATGTGTTAGAAATAAATTAAGAGTCATTATAAATTAATTAGATGTTTTATAGACAAGATCTGGTTAAAACTACACATATGGTAGAAAATATAGCCAAACATGGTTTATTTAATATTGTACTTCCTAAAATCTAATATAAGATAAAATATATTAAATGCAATATTAAAATTTTAATTTTACATCGATGAATTTTTAAGGCTACTTGTGAGTTAGAAGTCCCGCAAAACCAATGAAAATAGATTATTGAAATGTTGAAATATAGTTGGATGAAAAAAAATTGAAAAACTAAATAGTTTCCTGGGTGAAATTGTTTTTAGGGTTTATTTTTGTGTTATAAATTACATAAGGAATAAATATTATGTTTTCTTTTATATTATGTGTCTCCCATGAATTCATATATAATGTAGTAATTAAGGGGGATGTACCCAGTGAACAAAAATACATAGATTGAGGAGAATCATGTGGTTAATAAAAATTTATTTTTATTTACCATACAAAATAGATTTGATTGATTTAACGTGATATATAGTATGTTTTACATGAAATTTAATTATTTTTAGGATCAAATAACTATTATCAAAATAAAAAATTTACAATCTGTTGAAAGTAATCATATTTGGAATATGAACAATATGGTAAAGCCATTTCATCATTATGAATCTCTCAAAGATAATAATAGGAGAATGATAAGAATTATTGACGGTCTGTTTTTATAAAGAATAACTAGATATTTCACAATCGTGAGTTAAAATTAAAGAAAACTATTTCACCAGAAAGGGTGTGGATCTGTGTTTTATTAAGAAGGGACGGGAGTAGAGACCCAATATTTATGTTGGGTTACTATTCTTGTTTGTGATGGACTCTTAGAGATTTTATTCAAGTAACCATAAAAACCTAATGAATCCCATATCTATGATTGATAGGTCACTGTTAATATTAATTCAATAGTTATATAATCCCTTGTCTTCCTTACCGCTGATGCTTTGGATAACACAATGGTCATGAATATTGGAGGGTGGGATTAACACAACATATTAAGGGTAATTATTACCTACTCTGTTACTCTATTCTATATTTAATGCATGTTTGTGGATCCTTCCCAAATCCTTATAGGGGACTGGTTATCCTCATTTAGAAATTAGTTTTCTACATATTTTGATTTTTGTGTCTGTATATATCAGTGTTATACCATTTGATTCAATATTTATATGTATCTATGGTTCTACATTGATGAAACCATCTATATGTATCAAATATTTTATAAATTTATCTTATTGTAACATATTGATATGGGTCTACAGGTCATTATAATTAAATTACACACACCAGATAACTCTTGAGTTTATAACCAATTTGGAATGAAGTACATATTTGAGGTTTATGGATCAAAACCATGAAATAAAATTCTTGTGTATCCTTGTAAAAAACATCAGAACCCATATAGTTAGGTTCCACCTAATGGGGTATGTTCTACCTATTAATATCATTTTATAAGTATTGATGTTATAGTTTAACATTAATTTTTAAATATGGCTTTGGGAAACATCCGTGTATTTTTTGGTGTGGGACATTCACATGAGCATCCTTTTCTTGTTCACCATGAAATGAATATTTCCCAATAAGGATGGGCTGATATTATATGGAATGTAACTATGGGTGGATGGTAACATTAAATAATATTTATTAGTAGAGTAATATGATAAGGGACCTAAGAATAATTTATGCCCCCATGTGATGGGCCATTTTATTTCAGATATATCATTATGGGTTGATTGTTTTCTAAAGGGAGTTTGACCCTTATAAAAATAATGTCCTTTCTCATTGGAATATTCCTAGTGAGTATTGGAAAGATTATTCTCTTGAGGAGTTTTGAACAATGAGAATGGGAATAAAATATTGATTATATTGGGTTATAACCTAAAGGAGGTATCACACGTAGCCTATAAAATTATGAAGAAATCCCCCATCATTCGAATAACAATGTTTTAGTACGTTATAGAATTTTGTTCTATATAGTTAATTATTATGTGATAAGGATGTTTTCAGGTAGTTTAACATTGTATGAAAATGATTTATCTGCCATAAATATAGTGACACCATAGAGTTGTTTGGGTAATATACATACATGTTTTTAGTATCCCAATTAGTAGTAGAGGAGATAAAGTTACTAGGTAGTATTCTATGAAAATTACATTGTTGAGGCTTACACATTTGTTATTTAGAAATTAGAGGGTATAAATTCCCCCTATTTTGGGAATAAAAGTATAGGTCTAATCCCAATCATATGAATTGAAATTTTTATGCATATAATAAAACATATGAAGACACATTTCTCATTAATTTGACTAAATAATTCACCAGGATCCCTACTTGATCGATCTCAATCCTGGTTCATCCAAGTGTCACTGCATGTAGTAATATAATTTTCATTAATTAACTTGATTTTAGAATAACCACTATCAATTGATGTAATATTTAAAATTTCATGGGGATCCTATCTATTATTGGTACACATGGGATATAACTTTTATCAATGTAACTTACGATCAAAAGGGGTGAATAATGGTTTACTTTCTCTTAATGGGCCTATATTGTTTCCCCAGACGTGGTCTCAATGGTGGTATATCCAAATAAAGACCTTGTATAAAGGGGTTCCATGTATTATGAAATATTATATTTATGGTATCCTTGTTTCATTATCTAAAAATAATCTCACCATACTAGAGGTCTCCATAGAAGCATCACTCTAGCGACAGATTCAGAAGAGTGGATGTCCCTATTTCATGCCCTATAGTATTTTCCACCATTGTGAATGTTAATGGTATTTGGTTATCGATATACCATGTAGATTAACTTGGTTTACAAATCATCCATGTTAATGAAATTGGGTGATGGTTCAAAAAATTTATCAACCTTGAGTCCTGGCTCTCAATTGGTTGACAATAGGTGACGGTTCTACCATGAAAATAACCATAGGTGTTAGGTTTCCAAAGATAATTTCCTAGGATGATACCAATACTCAAGAGAATCACATTTATTGATGGTTCACTCAAGTTAATGTGGAGAGATTACTCCTTTTCCATACTATATGTGTAAAGAGCCAAACCTTTATAAATGAAAATTACTCTTGATCCAATTAAATTTCTTACTATGTGAAATGGTTATATAAAATATGCAATTATTTGGTTTTATGTTTCAATATACCCTTATGAATTATTACTGGTTCTAATATATCCATTGAACAATGATCAAATGATTAATATAATTATAAGGCTCTAATAAATCCAATTTACTCAGAAAAAGGATGTGATGTTCTCATCCAGTATAATTACTCCATATGATGCCCATTTTTCAGAGCTCAAAATTTAGTTCACGTTATTGGGCTTCACTCTTAACAGTGCACAAGCCGAGCATCAACACGTTTATCTCGAATAAAACCTTATATAAGAGAAGTGTAAGATGATATAGATTACCACATGAGCATTGTTATCCGAGATAGCCTAAGATTATGTCACCATACACACCTTTCACATTTTTCTTATGCGGTCATTAGAAGGGTTATTTAAGAAGACCCTATCACTATGACTATCTGTGTTATATTTTTATAGAATAAATAATTTACATTGATTTTATTATTTTTACTTTGTAAATTTTTTTATAGAAAAAATAAAAGTTTTTAGTTTATATTCTATTATGAAATCTATTTTGTTGAATTAATGGATTATGAAATAAAATATTAATATAATAAAATATTATTACTAAATTAATTTTTATTCAATTTAAATGATCTTATAATTTTTTCTAATACAATTGTGATTTTTATTATGGTTTGAAAGCCATCTTTTCCAAAACCGACGATTTTTTTATAAATGTCAATTTTTTTTAAATGTAAAAAATTAACATATTGAGAAAATTATTTTGATAAAATGAATATTATTTTTTGAATCTGGAGATTGAAATTATACAATGGTTAATTTTTCATAATTTTCAAATACAGTCAACTTTTCGGGTAAAAATTAAATACCATTTAATTATATAATGTGTTTTATGACATCATAATGACCCAATTTTAATGTAATAAAATACTATAAATGGGTTATTAAGAAAATATATGTTTTTGCATTAAAATAATGTGATTTTGGGTTTTTTGGGTTTACTTTAAAAATCCTTAGTGGACCCTCCAAGACATATAAATTTTTTTAAATTTTTAAAAATATTTTCATAAGAGAGTGAATCAACTACGTATATGAAAGGATAATATTTCAAGATGTTCAGCCATTGGTTTTATAATATAGTTTTTTCCACTCCCCTTTATAAAAAAAATATGAAAAAAACATTGGTCGGATTGTTGTTTTTATTTGTTTAATATGTCGTGGCCAAAACATAAGTAATAATGAATTCCCTCCATTTACCTATATAATCCCACCAAATCTCCCACTACCTCTTCACTAAAATCCCTTGTATCTTGACCAAAATATTCTCTACAATATCTAGAATCCGCCCTAGGCTCCCTAACCTCCAAAAAACCTCTCTCAATCCTCTCCTAATCCTTTGGAATAACACTTCCATGTATGGGATTTCATACAATATCATTTTTTTCAAATTTATTTATGTAATTATGTATTTTTTTCAATTAAAAATTTTGAGGTATGAATTCAACCCTCTCACATACATCTCTATTTATTATTCAATGATTAAAGACCTCTTTATCTATCATTAATTCCTCCCATGTACACCTATTTCCATGGGGAAATTCCGTATGAAATTTCTCTATTCTCAATTAAATTGGAGTAATTAATTTGTATTATGAATCTAAATTCAATTAAATATGTTGGGAAATGTATATATTTGACCCAATTAATATCCATTTCATTTAAATATTATGAGAAACCCATTTCTCTATAATAAATATTTTTTTGTGAATTCCTATGTCATGTCGTTATGCTGCCAAAATTCCACTATGATTTTCCAATCCAATGTCATTGTGTAGTGAATACCATGCCCATTTCTCTATCAAGGTTATTAAAAATTATGAATATTTATTAAATTATTATATAGTTTCATTTATTAATTACACCTTCCTTTATCATGGAATAAATTATGATGTTTAATGAATCCATGTTATATGATCAATGTGGCACACTTATTCATGAAATGAAATTATTAAGAAAGGTGTTCCCTGATTGCACTCCAATGTATTGGGTAAAGATTTGTATTATGACACTTCAAGTGCAATGAGGGTTTAATCATGCTAATTCATTTTCAGTGATGTCTTACTCATTATCCATGTGCAATTATCCTTGGATCATGATAATATCTTGTTAAATGTTGATGTCACATTTCCATTTATGATAATCAGGTTATATCATACCATTATGTTCATGTATCACTCATGCTCTGTTGATAAGCCTACTTCATAAATGTATTTTATTCTTCATTTTATTCTTTGTTTACTCCCATAATTATCTTTATAGCTCTCCCTTTTATTATTCATGTACCCTATTTATTCCATGCAATGCTATGTATGAAACAATGATGTGGTCCTGTAAAATAATTTTTCAATAAGATCTGGCATTTTATGTTTTAAGTTGTTATGTAATGATGCTAAACCCAAAATACACTATACCTCTTGATATTATATTTTTAATCAAGTGATGGTTTTATGTAATTAATTATGTTTATGTGTGTAATAATGATCAGGGTTGTAATAGTTGGTATCATTGGATATGATTAGTTATTTTTTGGATTAGGATTAGAATACCCTAGTGAAAGTCCTAGTTATAAGAATATGTATAATAAAAACACCCCTAAATTTTGGTAATTATTGAGTAAGTGGTTCATAAAAAAATAAAACCTTGTCTGGACACAAGCTGGTAGAGGCGGCTCTGGAACAAATGTATACTAGGGGTAAAACCCATAAACACCACATTGAGATGGACTCAAACAGGAAGTGGTGCACGACAAAGGGACTTTCTACACTCTTCATTATGGAACTCTCGGGGGATATACTTTGGTAAATTCATAATCGTGGAATAATTCATTGTTAAGGGAATTAATGAAAATTCTCCTATGAATATATTTTGGGATGTTGATAATTCATAACATATATTGATGCCCATAACATCATAAGTTATTGAAATGATAGTAATTTATAAGTCATCCATTTTTTTCTTTGGATTCCCATTTTTTTATTACACCTAAATTTCATTATATTCTGACAAGGTCCAGTAATAGAAGGACTCAGGCTAAAAACCGATGCGAAGATCAATGTAATGATAGTTCTAATGAGATTCCCAATTCTATGGGAGCGAGAATCAAAAACATTGTCATAATACTCTCACATTTAAATCATGTTTTGAGTACAAACATTGGCCAAAAGAATCATTCATCACCCCACAAGAAATAAAAATACTAAATCGAAATCTTTATGAGACAAAATTCTCATAATTTTAATGGATCATTAGATCCCTTAATTGATGAAAAATGGATCAAATTTAGTGAATAGATATTTTCCATCCTTTAATTTTTTTAAAAAGAGAAGGTTCTTCTTGATTCCTTTCATGTGGTGGGTGAAGCTGATCAATGGTGTACATTAATAAAAATTAAGAATCCTGAGGAGAAGATTGAGGCGTTGGAATGAAAGGATTTCCAGTATATGTTTTTCAATAAATAATTTTCACACACCCTATGACATAAGATGGAACCAGACTTCCTTGCCCTCAAGAAAAAAGTTGAATAATTTGTTAGAACTTGTGAGGAATATATCACAAGGCATGCATGATATTTCTATGGCTTTTTCATTACCCTCAAATTCAAGGTTGAACACATTTTTGGTGGGATAAACCCAAGATTACAGAAATCCCTGGAGATCCATGACTTCGACAGCTATGAGGAAATTTTTTTTCCCTCAAAGTCGAAATGGAGGTTGGATAATCTCAAAGGTATCATGTGGATAAGAAGTGTATCATATACTAAAATTCTGGTGGCCCGATGGATAAATCCAACAATGATATGAAAATACATCACTCCATATGATAACGGTGTAGAAACAAGTACCCTAGAAATTGCTTGAAGGGGATGTTAAAATGATTATGTTGTGGAAGAAAATGGAACCTAGCCATTAACTACTGACAAGAAAAGCTGGCGGCTATGAAAGATTAAAAGAACGTTCTATTAGACCCTCAACTCATTGTTCATTGCTTTAACTACATAAAATCTTGGCATTTTAGACACCATTTCCATAATCCAATGGTTTATGGAGGTAACCAACAACTTTGATGAAGCAGGGGAGATCTTTTTCCATCACTACCATTGAAGTGAACGCTGAAAATGAAGTGATAACATGCAAGATTGTTATTCATTCATGAATAAAGAACTTACTTTTTGATTCTAGTTCCACAAATTATTTTATATCCGGAATTTTTAGTAGAAAAATTCCAACACATCCACAAATCATGGAATTAATGTTGTCGGTGAGTACATGAAATGGGGAAATCATTGAAAAACATGAGTATAACTCCTCCCCTATACAAATTTGTGGATTGAACATCCTATATATCCTTTTCATACTACTTTTTGTGGAATTTGATGCAAATATTTTCATGGATTTTAATTCCTTATATAGAGCCAACATAAATTTACACCATAGGGAAATCACTCTCCATATGGAGAATCAACCCACGATTATGTACAAGTAAAAGGTAGAAGGTGAATATTGTATAGCACCATAACCTAAAGCATGGATATTACATCCCTATGAGACTGCGTATCTGGATCAGATTATTGAGTATAATGAAGAATCCCTCCTTAAAGACGTTCCTATATTGAGGGAATTAGATGAAGTGTTTCCCAAGTAATTGTATAGTCTTCCTCCAAGAAGATATTTTTAATTCACAACCAATCTTATACATAGGGAGTTTCAAATGTCCTAGAATCCATATAGAATGGCTACTAATGGAGCATAAGGAGATGGAGAAACAACTAAAGGAAAATATGGATAAAAGGTTTATACACCCAAGTGCTTCCCATTGGGGTGAACTAGTCCTATTCTCCAACAACAAGGAAGGGTCAATGCGCCTTAGCATTGATTATCATGAGTTGAATAAAATCACGATAAAGAACAAGTATCCTCTACTATGAATTGATTATATGTTTGATCATATATGTTGAGCACAATACATTTTTACAGTGGATTTGGGGTTGGGATATTACCAAGTAAGGGTAAAGGAGGATATCCCCTAGACTGCTTTTTGTACAAGATACGCGGACTATGAATTCATATTAATTCATTTCAGACACACTTATTCTTCAACATATCATTATTAAAATGATAAATATTTTCATGAAATATTACCTATACAAGTATTTGGTATACTTTATAGATTATATTCTAATATACTCCAAAACCATGGAGGATCATGAGGAGCATCAAAATACTATACTAGAGACCTTGCGAAATGAGAATCTCTATAAGAAGTACAAGAAGTGTGAGTTCTGGTCAAAAGAGGACTCATTCATAGGTGATATCATCATAAGAAATGGAATATCTGTGGATCCCTCGAAGATAGATTAAATAGAGGGATAGTTGAGGCCAACATAGTTAATAGATATTCATAGCTTCTGGGGGTTAGCAAGATATTATCACTGATTTGTGAGAAATTTCTCATGATTTTCAAACCCCTGTACTGAGCTAACTCGTTAGGAATTTGTTTTTTATCAGAGTGATGAATGTGAAGAGGGCTTCAAGGAGTTTAAAAAGTGTTTTATCAATTAACCTATGATCACACTACCCACAAGTGGAGAACTATTTGTTTTTTTTTGTGATTCTTCAAATAAGGGAATGGGATGTGTGTTGATGGAAAACGACTTATTCATCGACTATTCATCAATGAAATTGAATGTTCGTGAGAAAAAAATATCCAACACATGATATGGAGTCATATGTAGTGATCTTCTCTTAAATAATTTTGCAAAATTACCAATTTGGGGAGAAGTGTGAAATATATACAGATCACAAAATTCTCAAGTATATATTCACAAATAAAGAGTTTAATATGTCCCATGAAATATTTTTATAGATGAGAAAATACTATAATTGCTCAATCCATTACCACCCTGGGAAATAGAAGATGGTTCCAGAAGCTATAAGTTTAAAGGACCCAGGAATTGTATCATTAATGAAAATGTAAAAGTATCCTATATTCTTAGATATGATGATGATCGAATTGGAAATAATAAAAAATAAATATCAATAATCCTTTCACAAATGATTTATCTACTCTCTCTTTTGGAAAAGTTAAAGGATTATCAAAAGGATTTTGTTTGAATTCCAAATAATGTGGAAACTATGAGAAAAGGGAAATCCTATATGTTCAATTTTAATGAAGAAGAAATTATGAGATTTGGCCCAAGACTATGTATTCCATAAAATATGGAGATAAAGAAAGAACTTGTGGATGATGCACATAGTTCAAATTTCTCATTTCAACAAGGGAACACAAATATGTATCGAGATCGCCAAAATAATTATTGGTGGGAAAACATAAAGAAGGAGATCACTGTGAATACATCAATGATCCTGGTATGTTATAATGTGATGGTTGAGCGGCAGAAGTCTAAGGGGATAATTCAACCATTACCCATTCGAGCATGGAAATGGGATGTCATCACCAAGAACCTTGTCACAGGACATCCGAATACAATGAAAGGAAAAAATTCTATCTGGGTTGTTGTGGATCATCTAACAAAGACTTCACACTCCATTGTTCTTTAAGAGGATTTCTCATTGGATCAACTTGCACATATATATCAGAGATGTTTTAAGGATGCATGAGGTAACACTATAAATTGTATCTGATCGAGATCCAAGATTCACGACTATGTTCTAGAAGAGTCTATAACATGATTTGAATATTTAGTTGAACTTATGTATGGTTTATCATCCTCAAACTAAGGGATAATCTGAGCAGACTATCTAAATAATTTAGGACGTGATGATAGAATGCTCAATGGAATACAAAGGCAGATGAGATCAACATCTTCCTCTAGTTGAGTTCTCTTATAACAATAGTGTAAAATCAATCATCTAAATGGCTCTTTCTGAATCCATTTTTAGGAAGAGGTGTAGGACACCGACATGTGTGGATGATGTAGGGGACTGAAAAATTCTTTGTCTAGAAATGGTCATAGAAATGGTAGAGAAGGTTATGACCATCCATCACCACATTAATGCTGCTCAAAGTTTACTAAATAGCTATGATAATAATCATTGATGAGACATAGTGTTTGATGACAGAGACATGGTATTCCTCTGCATATCATAGTGAATGATAGTTATGAGATTTGGGAAGAACTAAAATCTTAGTCCAAGGTACATCATACCTTTTGAGATCCTTAATCGCATTGAAGTAGTGCAATTTTGGCTAGCACCCCCACTGAACCTATATGAAGTACAAGATGTATTCAATGTATCTATTTTGAGAAAGAACATACTTGACCCATCAAATTTACTCAATCCAGACGTGGTAACATTGTAGAATGACATATCCTATGAGAATAAGCAGGTGATGATCGTAGATCGTAGGAAAAAATCTATATGAAATATGAGAATTCCCCTCATCATGTTGTTGTGGAGAAACAACATGTTTGAAGAATCAATGTTAAAATCAGGGGAAGTAATGAAGAATAATTACCCGTATCTGTTTTAGTATGGGAAGGGATATTTTGAGTGTGAGATTTCTTATGGGGGGAAGATTGTAACGACCAAAACCATTAATAATTTATATTACTCATGATCAAATTAAATGTCTTATTATTTAAAATTGATATATAACAGATACACTTATTTATTTTTATGTTTGAAAATAAAATTTTGAATTTTTTCCATTGCTAAAATATTCATTGAATAGTTATCACATGATTAGTATAAATATAGGGTTTTAACAAACCCGATTTCCTCAAACAATGGAAGCGATGGCCCCATCGAGTATAATTTCTCCGTACAAATCCCATTTTTTTAAGCTTGGAAAGGAGGTTGCGCCATTGGGATTCTCAGTTGACCAAACCCAATCCACGAATAATCAAGTTAAGCACAAATAAAACCACCTACAAGAGAAGCGACGGTTGATAGAGATTACCCACCCGAGCAATGTTATCTGAGCCACCCCAAGAGTTTGTCACCATCACACACCTTAACCATCGGTCTTATGCAGGTGTTATATGGGGTTATGTAACAAAATTGTAGCACTATGATTATATGTGTCATTTCTATATAGAATAAATAATATACATTCATTTTATTATTTTTTCTTTTTAAATGGGTTTTAAATCACAAATAGTATTTTTAGTTAATATTCATATAAGAAATCTATTTTGATGAGTTAGTGAAATTTTAAATTAAACAATAAATTACTAAAATATTATTACTAAAGTAATTTTTATTAAATATAAATTATTTTATAATGTTTATGGATACAATATTTATTTTCCTTAAGGTTTGAATGTAGTTTTTTCCAAAACCCATCACTTTTAGATAAATGTCAATTTTTATTTTAAAAGTAAAAATTCAACTATATTGAAAATTATTTAGATAAAATGAATATTATTTTTGGAATAAGCATTTCGAAATAATCCAACAGTGAATTACTCATTATTTGCTGAGGCAATCAATTTTTTTAGTAAAGATTAAATTCCATTTTACTATATAATGTTTTTTATGACATCATAATGACCTAATAGTGATGTAATAAAATAATATAAATAGTATGTATAGAGAATATATATTTTACCACTAAAATAATGTGATTTTATGTTTATTTGATTAATTTTACAAGGCCTTAGTTAACCCTCCAATACTTATAAAAAATTTTATATTTTTAAAATGATTTCCTTAAGAGTGTGACATACCTCCATATAAGCAAGCATAATATTTTAAGTATTTCGGCCATTGTAATTTTAATATAATTTTTTCCACTCTTTTTTGGAAAAAAACATGGTAAGAAACCATGGGTTGGTTTGTGTTTTTTATTAGATTATTGCGTGGTTTCCAAAACCTAAATTATAAAGAATTACATCCCTTTTCATATATAAATACAACCAATGTCCCACTTCCACTTCACTAAATTCCCTTGGATCTCAAAAAACCTCTTCCATCATCTCTCTACAATCCTAAAAATGCACCCAATGATTCTAATAAGCCTCTCTCAAGCCTCTCCCAAGCCTTTGATATCACACTTCCATGTAAGGGATTTTTTTCATTATTATTTTTGTCCAAATTTATTTATGTTATTATGTAATTTTATTTTCAATTAGAAATGTTGGGGTATAATTTTTAACCTCCCTCATATTTCCCTCATTATTTTTAATGATGATAGACCACATTCTCTCTCATTAATTCATCCTATGTACACCTTTTACCATTCCGAAATACCGTAATCAATTTCTCTTTTCTCATTTACATTAGAGAATTAAGAATATAAATTCTATTAATATATTGGGACATTTATATATATTAACCTTTTAATGTAAATTTAATGTAAATATGATGAGACAACCCATTATCTCTCATAATCCATTTTTATGAATTCTTATGTCACATAGTTATGCCTCCGAAATTGCACCGCGATTTTCAAATAAAAAGTAATCTTGTAGTGAATACAATTCCCATTTATCTATCAAATTTATTCAAATTTTTGAACATTTACATATTTATTATATAGTTTCATGTATAAATTCCACATTAATTTATCGTGTAATAAATTATTATGTTTAATGAATATATCTTATATGATCTATGTGGCACACTTATACATGAATTGAAATGATTAAGAAGGGTTCTCCCTGACAGAGCTCCAATGCATTGGGTAAATATTAGTATCATGATATGTGATCTTCAATGAGGTTTTAATAATTATATTTCATGTGAAATGATGGTTTACTTGTTCTCTATGTGAAATTCACCCTGGCTCATGCTAATATCTTGTTAAATGTTGTTGCCACATTTCCATGATATGATAATCATGCTATATCATGTCTTTATGTTCTTGTATCTCTTCTGTGCCATTGATAATACTATTTCCTAACATGAACTGTATTCGTCATGTTATTCCATGTTTACTCCCATACTATTCTTGATAAATCACCCTTTTATTATAAATGTCCTCTGGGTATCCCATGAAATGATAAGTAAAAAAGAATGTTTTGGTCATGTAAAAGATGATTTCAGTAAGATGTTGCATTTAATGTTTTAATTCGTTCTATAATGATCGTAATCCCCCAAGTCACTGGACTTCATGATCATATATGTTGTATGAAGTGAAGTTTTTATGTAAAAAATGTAGTTTATGTGTATTATAAAGAGTAGGTTTGGGATAGTATGAATATTAGGGAAAAAGTCATTCTTCCTGGATTTTTCCCTTCAGGTGAATCTACCTACATTTAGTTTATGTTCCTTAGGTATTAAAAATCCATAATCATACTAAATAAGGCTTTTAAAACAAAGAAAAAGTATATTCTTGAGTCTCTCTCCCTCCAGAAATTGTATTTTTTTGGTTAGTGAATATGAAAATAGGGGTTGGGGTGAATTAACTTTTTAAAACAATTTAAATAAAGAAAAATATTAAATTCAAAATTTGATTAAAAATAGTATATTGATTAGTTTTATATTTATAAAGGTAATATTAAATATATTTAATCATGGAAACAATCAAACCAAAATTCTAAAAGTATGTGAATATATTTTAAATGAAGAAATGTTTAAATAGTAATGAAAATACCAAAATAATTTATAATGAGTTCAAAAATAGAATTATGTGTGCCTGAAAATCTATATTCATTGAATCAGGAGGATAATTGTATATATCCCTTGATCGTAGTGAGGATTTAGGAAAATAAATCCATCGTAATTGTGTTTTGTGATCACAAAATTGATCTTTTTAAATATCCAAGGAACCCATCCCTATCAGTTTGACTGTGAACACTATTAGATAAAGGTGGTTGAGAAGAGAGAGGTTTCATATATGAAATTTTTCTACAACCCACTCAATAATTTATTATACAGATAAATTCAATGAATTATGAGATATTTAATAGGGAATTTTCTATTCTTCAAATGATATAATAATTATAAGATGTCCCTTTGATGGGATTGATAATTCTACCACCCCATCACTGATTTGATATAGAGATTATTGTTTGTTACCAATGTTCTACTTCAAGGTGAAATAAGAGTCCTTTTAAAGGATCCAAAAGGACTGGGATGTTTCTACAAAACGTTTTGGGTCATAAATCACAGGAAGAATGGAGTTATAATCTTCTATACCATAATTAATGTTTTTATAATTCTTCTTGTATGAATCCACCAGATACTCGATATACACCAAAGGGTATATGGTGGCCTTGTTAGAGACATCCTCATTTTTGTATCTTATACTATAATTCCAATAAACCTCCATCACCATAAATGGGGACAAATATTGGAATAATTTTATTTTCCCATCCCCACCATCTTGACTGTGGGACATTTTGAAAAAAGTTATTCCTCAATAACATCTCTCACTAGATTGTTCCACACAAAGGACAACATGTGTATTCTGTTTTTCAAAATATTCAATCATGTACACCTATAATTTACTTCGAATCATTATATGTATTTTATAATATTATTCCTAGGACATAAATGATGAATTTATACATGACCAAGCCTTTATAAGGCAATCAAATATTCATTAAAATAATCTTGAATTTCACTGTATGATATTCATATTAAATACAAAAATTCAAATAAATTTGAGTATGTTAGAGACATATATTTGTGTATGTGATCATTAAAACACCATTAGAGATGTATTTAAAACAATATATTACATTTAGATTATCACAAAAAGTTAACATAAAAATATATAATAATAAGAAAACAAGATAAAAATATATAAAAATATAATGATTATTTTCACAAGCTATCCAATGGTTCCCTGAAGTGAACATATCAAGCATGATATTAATAAAAATAACTATAATATTTTAAATATACCCTATTGTAAATTTATTAAGTTGTAGTGAAAAATATAAATAATCATGAAATATTTGAGAAAAACTCATCCTTTTTGAAAATATTATTTTTTAAAAATATAATATAACTGTAAAATTAACAAATAATTCTCATTTTTATGAAATTTATCCTCAATTATTGTTATTAAATACAGAAAAAAGAGAGATAGATGAGAAAAATAATAAATATTTTAAATAGAAACACAATGTATCTTTGAGGGAAATAACGAATTTGAAAGTGTTGTTTAAGAGATAAAATATATTGAATGTCAAAAATATTTAGAAAAAAACTTTTAACATCCAAAAAACATCAAATAATATTATTAAATTAGAGATATATAGAGAGGAAAGTAAAATATAGTATAAAATCAAAAATAGAAAATATAAATGGAAGATTTTATAAAATAAATTCTTAACATCCAAGCACCAAAAATAATATGATTATTAGAGAGATATAATGGAATGATAATGAGAGTAAGGGGAAATATTTTTCAATGGAAAAAAGATAAGATATGAATAAAATAAGAATAATTAAAGTGGGATACCATGTATAAAGGATTAGAGAAAAATAAGAATAAAATAAAACATTACATATTTTTTCCATGACATAAATCTTCCTTATGAAAAAATTTACCTCTATTAATTTATTTCATCATTGAAAAGTGATATATTATGTAATTAATTTGATATATATTATATGTCATAAAAATTATTTGATTAAAATTTCATCAATTATATATTGAGATAAATGTTATATTAATTGTTATATAAATCTTTTTTAGACATCATTAATATTTATCTAGATATATAAAAATAAACATTTTTTAAAGAAGTATAATTATAAATAATTTTTTGAATTTTGAAAAATAAGATTGAAACATGTTTTAAAATCAAATAATATAAAATTAATTTTGGAAATAAATATTAATTTTATAATAACTACCTATCGTATTCCAAATGTGATTTGGTTTTCTATTAATACTGAAAATATTTTTAGAATAATTAATTTGAATGAAAAATGATTCTCCCTATGAAAAAATTAATAATTAAAATAGATAATAATCCCAATAAAATGATAAAAAATTAGAGATAAAGGGATCATAGAAAATATAGAATAAAAAATTTATTACACAAAATTTAATTTTTTTTATTTTTTTTCATATTATATATTACATTGATTTTTGAAATAACTAAAGATATTAAAAGATAAAATAACGAATTTAAAAATTGAACCATCCCTAATTAAACATAAATAAAATTAAAATGATCAAGGGTTATAGGTTCGCTGAAAATATTATCGATTTGATATTCCAATGGGATACAAGAAAATAATATGCCACCGTTTTGTAATTGATATCCTAAGTAAAAGTGTTGCATGTCAATGTTTATAGTTAGAGATTATTGGATATGATTTGTTTAGATATTTATAGAACTAGTATTATTATCCATGATAGGTATAGGTGAAACTATAAGCATGTAGTCCAAGACAATGTATTTCACCCATAATATTTGGGCACAAAAACTCTTAGCGGTAATTTATTTCGCTTTATCTATCGAAATAACGACTGATTTATTCGTTTTACTACTCCATGATATGAGGGGATTTCCTAGTATATATAATTTTATACTATTAAATTTAATATACAGTGTTAATTCCTTAATGTCATTTATAGAAAAAAAATTTATTTAAAAGGGGTACTTTTTGCTGAATGAGACCACGTGTTTTTGTTCAATTTAAATAGTGTAAGAACCTTCTGATATATTTAAAATGAGAATATATAGATTTAAAGAAAATAAATATATATAGGAAAACTTAACATTATATAATTTCAACTCATATGAAGGTAAAATAGACTACAAATCATACATATTTTTTTCTACCATTTTATCAGCTGTATCTACCTTTAACAGACATAGTGTTCTAACGAGAAAACTGAATTCATTAGTGTGATCTTTTTTGAACCGTATGAAGAGTAAATTGGTTTATTTTACATGGTTTAAAAATATCCAATCAATTATATAAGGAGTTAGGTTTCCATTAAATAATTTTAGTCCACCGATAAATCTCCTCTCAAATTCTTTTTCATTAAATCTGGGAATTAAAACAATTTTTTTAGGGGATGAACTGAAAATAACATAAGAATTATAAGTTTCAATTATTAAGAAATGAATTTTGATCTATTTTAAAAAGAAATTTTAATCATATTTCCCATGATTAAAATTATTTGAATAGATATAATTTTAATTGTGTATAAACCAATGCCAGTGTGATTATTTAAAACAACATAGAGATTTTGAAAATTTTAAAAAAAATATTCTGGGAATAGGATTTTCAAAAATAGGTTATTATTTATAAAAAATCATAAATAAAACCATTATATAATGTGTTATGGTCAGAAATTTAATAGATTTTGAAATTAGTATGACAATATAATTCAAATGGGGTTATAATATATTCTAACTAAGTAATTAGTGAAATAGAATTACCATATTGGATTCCGTATTCTTTGTTGTAAACTTTTGTTACTAATAATGATTTTTTATATTATGAATTCCATGATCCATCTATCTTATTTCAAAAAACAAATCCAGATCCTATAATAGGATAATTAATATGTATTCTTATGAGATTCCATACTTCATTTCAAGGTAATTTAATTAGTTATTATTTCATGAAAATAACATAGTTTTCATCATTATGGATTTAGGGTTCTAGGTTAGAGAAAAATGCTAGGCACTCAACCTAATTTGAGACCAACGAATGTTTAAGATATCCTATGTGAATCGTCATAATTAAATTTTCAACGGTATGGTCTTTAGGTTTTTTCAAAACATTAAAAATAAAATTGAAAACAAATTCTTATTCTTCATTAACTTATTTATTGTGAAATAGTTCTTCTGAAACATCATTTTACAAAAATATTATAAATATGTTTTGTAATATTATATTAAATAACAACATGTATTGATTATTATGATATTTTATTCTTCTTTTAATGACACTCTAATCCTTTATTGAGTTGGATTACCCCCAAAAGTTATAATTTCAATAATTTGATTTTAATTTTCCAATAATGTATTTATTATTTAAAATAAATAATTTGTAACCAAAAATATTAAAAAACAATAATTTAGGTTTTTTAATTGTTTAAAGATCAAAATGGGGTTTCTTAAGAATATATCGTATATGATAACAATTAATGAGATACCATACAATAATCAAAGCATTACACCCAAAAAATGGTAAAGAAATTTTATTTTAACGAATTGAAGTTATTCTATGGATTGTTCAATTCACCTATTTATTATCCCATGTTTTATGTGTTAGAGGGGTGGAAAATATAATATTATTTCCATTATAAGAAAAAATAATATTAAATTCATTATTATATAAATCTACAACATTATTATAATGAATTGAACTAATTTTAATACCTTTTTTATTTTATAATTATATAGAAAATATATTTCGTTCATTGAAATCTTCAGTTTTATGATAAAATAAACATACCCATGTAATTATTGTAATTTTATCAACGATTACAAGAGTATAAGATTTTACACACATTAATTCAATTTTATAATGGAAAAATGTTCAAGATGAATTAATTCTAGGTATTTTCTCCTAGAAATACCTTTTATATATTTAAAAAATTATTTTGGATTCTCACCATATTAGAAATCTTCAAAAACAATTTCATATTTGAAATGAAATTTGAAAAGATAACATAAATGTTGTTAACAATTTATTTGGACAAGGTATTGTGTGTTGGAAGTATCATGGAATCTTTGAAAGAGTGATGAATCACTAAAAACTACAATAAAACAATTGAAACATTATCATGAAAGGGATTTTATATTAATGTTTTAATCATTCTGAAATCATGCTATGGTAAATAATTTTTTTTTGAGTTAATGACTTTTCATATATAATCTTTGAAATAAATCTTAATACGACTGTGACAAAAATTACTATTACATAATAAAATTTGTTTCAATACATTTACAAATGATATTTTTTTAAATAATGTTTAGTTAGAAAAAACAGTGGTACCTTCAATAATTATATTACTCCTAGAATTATAATTGAATGTTATGTTCCATATATTTAGATTATAAATTTTGTTAAATAGATATAGGTATACAAACATGTTCTTTAGAAAACTAATTTCTTGGTACCATATTTTTTCTTGGGATTTGATGAAAATAATTTATTCATATAAAATAAATGAAATAAGGTTTTAGTTTATTCAAAAACACGTGTACACTTAAATTTTCAGAAAATAATTTATAAATAATTATTTTATTTTCAGGAGGGTTATTAATTTAATAATTTGAATAAATATAGACCGACTTTTTTATCCCATATCATGCATTTTTATAATCACAATAATTTATTAAATGACTAATTATTTTTAAATAATTATAAAATTTATCTTACAAGAAACTTAAAATATAGGTAAATTTCATTTTATATTTATATGTCATTACATGATTTGAGAAACTAAGAAAACCCTGATCATTCTCATGTTTTTGAGAGCCTAAAATTTTATTTAATTTATTTTATCCTTGGTTTATTTTGAAAACCAATTTTTTTGGGATATCTAATTGTGGAATCGACATTATTTTAATCATGTATTTTTATTTTCAAGAGGATATATTTTATTTTATTAATGAGTTGATTTTTTCCTTTTTAAGTAATTTTTTTACCTTAAACCACTTTATGTTTTCTTTCTTTATCACTAAATATAAAAAAATAGTTACTAGAAAACTTTTTCAATTGGATTTTGAGAATATTTTAGGTCATTATAATATAGGTGAATTTAAGATAACAATGAAGAAGCTATAAGAGAAAAATGAGAATATTGAGGGGAATTAAAAATAGTAGGAAATATGAAGTGGGGAACTAATATCAATGTCTTTATCATCATTTTATATATGATATTGGCACCAAAGTCACTTGATGTGGAAGAAAATGATTAATCCAGAGATTCATCACCATAACTACATATTTTGAATTTAATGGATTTTTTACCTTGTTTATTCTCTTTGAGAATGCTCATATAAATGCGGAACTCTTGCTCAATGTGACCTTTCCATTTTGAATTCATAGAACAACACTTCTAGTACAAAATTTTTAATTTTATTTTTAAATTTACTGTGAAATTTCTTATTTTATATAAAATTATTCATATTTATGTTGACTGGGTTGTTGATTGGTTTCTCACATAAAGATGTTTCATCATAGGAAAAATTTAAGGAGACAGATTTACTGACTTATTTGGATACATTTCCCCCCATTTTATACTTTTTGTTTCATCAATATTTCATATGATTTAAGGGAGAAATTGAATTCCCAAACCACCAGATTTCCACATTTTTGAATTATAGAATTCATATAACTTTGGGATCCCAATTTCATAGTTAAACAAATAATATTTTTGTACTGTTTTTTTGTAGATAATTTAGTATCAATTGATTTATACCATTCTAGATGTCTGTAAATCTCATTAAAATGGTTGAAATAGAATCACTAGAATGAGAAATGAAACATTAAAAATAATAATTGTACATATCCATTTCAGTTTCCTTTACATTATTTGTTCCTTTTTATGTAGATTATAATAACATATAAATCTAAAAAGTAGTTTTCAATAAAGAAACATGATTGAATTCATTTCTATATAATCCATAATGTAAGGAATTCATAGCTCGTCTATTAAGTTTTAATTTTTTTACATCTTCGAGAGTCCATTTTTTCATATTCTTTGTTGGAAATATTCTCATGACCATCAGTTTTCAAGATTGGACAACCAGTACTACCATGTAATTATTAAATATATTTCTTACAATAGGATTTTTTGGTGTCTTCAAAAATAAGAGAATATAAATTTTAATTAGAAGGAATAAAAAATTCATGATTCCAAGTCAGTTAGGATTTAAATTCATAATTGAAATAAATTTTTTAATATAAGTTTATTTTGATAAAAATAAAATAATCCTTATGATAATAATTAATGTTCGGATATTATGAAAGGGGGGAAGAAATTCTCTTTTGAAAATTTTATTGGAGAATAACTGATTAAGGTGAGAAATGGATTTCAAAATGGTTCCAAAAATTAGATTTGAGTTTATAATGATAATAAAAATGTAAATTAATCATGGGGATAATCAAACCAAATTTATGAAAGTATGTGAATATATCTTAAATGTTTCAATGTGTAAATAGTAAATATATCAAAAACACAATTTATTATGTTATCAATAATATAATGATTTGTGCCACTACATTTCCACCTATATACATAATATTCCAAAGGTATAAATCCCTTGATCAATGTAGTGTCAAAGAAACTCATACATCACAATTTTTGTTTGTGATAACCCTCTTGAAATTCTATAGTATCCAACTAACTCAACCCTAAAATTTTCAAAGTGATCTCTATTAGATAATGGTTGTTGAGAAAAGAGAGGTTTTCTTTTGTAAATATTTTACAGGCCACTCCAAAATCACATTGATGGATGGATATAATGGATTATGGTAGATTTCAGAATAAATTTGAGAGAACATTAAGTAAATGATAATTTAAAGATGGATATTTAAGATTATTTTAAATTTAATAACATTATCATCAATTTGAAATAGATATTATTGTTGGTAACTATTTTTATACTTCATGGAGATAAGGGAGTCCTTTTATAATATCAATTTTTTCGGAAGGTTATGGAAAATGAAATGGGTCATGATGATAAAAAATATTGTAATTATGGTCTATTTGAAAAATATTAATCATTTCCCAATTCTGTTTCTGAAAATCCACCAGATACAAAGTAGCCCCCATCGGTATCAAATGGCCTACTTGGGGTAATCCTATATGTTGGATATTCTATCTACTGACTGGTGCAATGCTTTTGAATGAGTATTTTTATTCCATCACTACTATATGGATAATGGGGAAGTATCAGCTGACCATGGGATGTTCATGAAAATAATGTTCTTCTATTAAAGCACCCTCTGGATGGTATCCTACACCAACGATCTGGTGTGGTCTAAACATCACCATCATCAACCATAGCCACCTCCAATTCACAATAAATAATTTTATGGATCTTATAATTTCCATACAATGATATGAATCATGAATTGATACATCAGAAAGTCTGTATCACAGGTTCAAATGATATTTACTTTTCTATTAAATTAATTTAATTGATATTAAAAGTAATCATAAAAAATTACTTGAATTGGGCATGTTAACAACATAGGTGATTGTTTTTTACAATGAAAACACCACGATAGAGAGAGGGGTAAAAAATTCTTGATCTATTGAATTCAATTGGAAATATTTATAGAAAAATATGGAGTTATGGGAATTTTTATATTGTGAATGAATCATAGTGAATACATATGATGATGGAAATAAAATTTGGTGACTACAAGGGAACTTAATCGAGGTATCATTGGTTAATAGGGGACCCATAGAGAGGTATCTTGGGTGAAAAAGGGAGGCCATAGGCAAGGTGTCATTGGATACCTAAGGGTAGCCTATGTATTTTTCTACTTATCCCATTATACCATAAAAAATAATTCCAAACCCCCCCCTAAATGGGATCTGAATGGAATGATGAAAAACATATTCCGATGTCATGTCCATATAGGGTTATAATTGATCATGGAAAACATAATTTATATAAATAATTTCCATGATGAATCATGTAATTTTTTTCATGCATATCACTCATTTGAACAATACATTTATAGATTAGTTAGTTGCACAGGTGTGGAAGGGAGAGGTACGTAGGTGAGGATTGGTGAAGTGATTGGCTTCCATATAAAAAGGGTTATTCTCCTAACTGTTCAGGTTCCCAATTTTCAATCTCACATGATCCATTCATACCATTCTCATGAATAATAAGAAAAGAAATCAAACCCGACCACACTTATTAATTGTTATTGGTGAGGTGGAACAATCGAGGGTATACATGCGGGTTCTTTAGAGGGGTCACCCGAGTAGAAGGGTCTCCATGAGGCTACCTGGGGGAGGCCACAAGGGTGAGGCCACCTTGGCATGTCCACCTTGGAGGTTCTTGATAAGTGATTACTCTTTGGTGAAGCCACTTAGGTGATGTCACCAGAGATATGTTGCCTAGAAAATTATATAAATTAGTGAATTTACTACCTATATTCTTTAAAAAATATCCTATATCTATTGTGGGGGATTCATTGGTTCATGTTAATTCAGTATATTTATAGTCTTTTGAAATTTTTGTGAGCCTATGATATTGAACCCTTTTAGTTTTTCCTCTAAAAATGATGTTATTTTCATAGTAAAATCATGGTTTTAAACATAAAACAAGGATTCTATGGAAATAATAAATCTTTTATGTTTTCATTAATAATAAATATGAGGAATCATCATCAAAATTTACAAGACACTATACTTCCTTCCACTTTATGTTTATGAGTTTCTATCGAATTTAGACAAACGTAGTCCATATACATGACTCTAGAGTTCATGGATTAAAAATAACAACAGCTTGTGTTGTGAAAATAAATCATCTAATTCTTACTATATAATCAATGGGACCATTAATTTATCAAGAGTGAATAACCAAAGAAGACTTACCTTGAAAAAAACAAACTCACCATAGAACCTGATAATAATTACCTTTCCTCCACATTTCATCATTATTCTATTGATGATTGTAAGGGAACAAATAATAAATGGGAAATAAATATTATTGGATTATTAAAATTTGAATTAATTTGTGTCTATTAGTTTTGGGTGACATATGAATACATTAATAACCATATGAAGAAATTTTCCAACATTGAGATGTTTAGATTTCACAGACATATGCCTATAAAAATAATGACATGAAACCTGAAATTTTGAGTCACTTTATCCTTCATGATTAAACCATATATAGAATTCATAATGTGTTGGGATTTGACTTATGATAGATATATATTATTTAAGGGAAACCAATCCTCAGTTCCATGTATGAAGAATTCATCCCCACTCATGTTGTATAAGGAAATCTCTAATGGGTTATGTACATTGTTGGGAACTATTAATAATTGTCATGGTATGGAAAAAGAATCTATTCTTCATTTTTGTGTAAAATTCAAGGATTTGATGACCATTTTACTATACCCCATGAGCATATGGTCCAAATAAGACACATAATATTATTTCATTAAATTTAAAAGAGAAGGGTTGTTGGGAAATACTGGCTAGAGCTTAAGCATGGAGACTACGAAAAAAGGGGATACAACATTAACCCAGTACTCCGAAATTAAAAACATCTATAAGGGTTCACATCCACATGGATAAGTGTGAATATACTCCTTTTACATGATTCTACTAACAATTTAAATTAATGTACATTTTTTATGGTAGAAAAGCTGGAAATGAGGGAGCTCAAGGGGTTAGGATTTCTGATAAAGGAAATGATCCATTTGTTCTTATAATAGGTTGTCAATGGGAAGGACCCATTTTAAATATCAGGAAATTCTATATTTTTTTTGGATAGATGGTGGGTCACATTAATTCATAATGTTTCATTCAACGTAGTGGAAAACCTGTAATAAATATCTCAATCATTTATTCAATCTGTTTCAAGATTCAGTCCATTGGCATTGAATAGTTAGTCTACTCCTTGAATATAGAGTATTTCTAACAAACCGAGATTTTATAAGATACATTAATTTTAATTTCATTCATATCTTCTGTTGTAAGATACACCATGATTATCTTGCGCTACACGCAACACCGTATTAGCTTGCAGAATACGCAACACTATTCTTGGCTCGTGTTACACACAATTTCAAGTTCGTTTAATAGAAGTTATTCTATGAAAAATTGATTGTATATATATATATATATATATTCAATGTATAAATAAAATATGGTTGGATTCTGTTATAAACAACAACAATGGAGTCTTGAACTACACACAACCCTATCTTGGCTTGCATTACACGCAATCGCGACCTTTTTCGATAGTGTGTGTTGTACGCAATATAAGTTTTCACTAAACAATGATATATGGCTATAATATTATAATGAACTAGACTTTATGAATACTATTAACTAAATTTTTAATTTTTTAAAATTATTATTCATCTTACACATTTTATAGAACATGGTATGAGAACAATGTAAATTTTTCAGGTAAAATAAGTATTTTTCAAAAATTACAATTTTGCCGCCTTTTGATGGATCACCCACATTAAATCTAGTTTTTTACATTTAAATATGTTAAATTTGACAAAATAAAATTCTTCTTTGGAATCAGGATATAAAAATTTACTTTTGATAAAATTTTCATATTATTTTGATAACATTCATATTTTAATGAATAGTAAAAACACGCTATATTTTAATTAAAAACAACATTTTTCATCGTAATAATTTATATGGTAAAATTATAATATTAGATGGTTTTAAATTATATATAGAATATATTTTTAGCATTTAATAAAATTTATGTCATTAGCATTGATTTTACATTGAATTCATAGGTCAAATAAATTCAATCTTTGGCAATGTTTTAACTTTTATAACATGTTTGCTTAACAACGAGATTAATTTTAAATTAATTACTGAAACTTTGGTGTTTTGAATTTTGAAAAATGGATTCCGTATTTGGAATCAGTGGTTCCAAATTATGTTAATATGTTACTTCTATTTTTTTTATTATAAATAGTAACTACGGTAATTTTTATTTACTGCGGTTAAATGTAAATAGGGTAATTCAAGTTTAAAAGAATATTATAATAATTAACTATTACATTCAAACTTGTCTTAACCTTATTTTATGAGTATCGGCCGACCATGGGCATCCTTGGGCCGATTTTGGGACCCCAATGAGCCACTTGGTAGTGACAATGACTATTTGGATTAATTAATTTAATGTAAAGACAAAATTGACTTTAACAAAAATCTTTTAGTAATTAATTTTTATAAGTGGTTATGTAAGTTATATTTTAGACTATTAATATTCTTTGGAAAGATAAAACTATTCCCTACATCATGGTATTTTTTCATAATTTTTAGACATCAAATGAATTAAATTATTTATGACACAATAATTATGTAGTGTTTACCTCATTAATAAATGAATTAAATAAATATGATTATAATGATTACAATATCATCCAAAACCTGTCCAATTTCAATTTTATGATTTCATTTAGAATATTAGTCATCGTATCTTCGACATTAATGTGTTTTGGACCACTTGAAACCGAATATATGTTTATAATAAAATAATGTTTTCACACCTTCCTAAAGAGAACCTCCTCTCCCTTATAAAAGGAGACCACTTATATGCAATTCCTCACACCTATAAAGAATTTTGGCTCGTCAAAACTCTTCCCAAATAATCTCTCTACATACGTATACTCCACCTTGAAGCCTTAAATTAGGCATAAGACTCTCCAAGAAGTCCTTTTGGTTCAAACCAAAGGAAGTTACCAAAATTAAAGGTAACAGTTTCTCATAAGTTATTTTCTTTTATTCTACTTCTCCAACCCATAAACTCTATTTACTCCTTTAATTTGTAACAAAACCAATATCCTAAATATACTAGGATGTTTATATGAGAAGTATTATAACTACACTGATACACACCTCCATCTAATGGATGAAGAACATAATGTTTCTGTGATGGTAAACTAACGCCTCAGGAAACGATGATTGTTCGATTTTCTCCAACTGCCTCTCATGGTGGCCATTATGATGGAACTGTATTTATAGATAATATATATTAAGTTTAGGATTTCCTTATTCTTCTTTAATTCCCAATTATATGAAGCCTTTATGGTATCCATAGTCAGTAAATACGATAATCTCATTTGAGGATATGCGGACTACCGCCCCCTCAAAGTGATGTGATTCGTTAATACCTTATGTGAGATGTATAAAGGATGTGGTAAATGATATTATATATGATATTATACTAGCATTATAATATACATATGTATAATTATGTATTAATTAAATTAAAATAAAAATATAAATGAAAGTAGCATTCATGTGTACGTACGGCTTACCGTCTCCAGGAACGGTGCGTTTCATTTCTTATCTCCATATGTTATGTACTATTATAAATTCTTGTATATTCTGGATATATAATGAATGTATATGATATATAAATCATGATTTACATTTTGGAAGTAATTAAATCATGATATAAGTAATAATAACATCAAGAACAACAAGTCCAAACACGTACGATAAATAAGATGAATTTACCCAAAATGCTACTTTAACATTAATTTACAAAAGAATGGGTAATATAAAGTCATAAGTGAACCATATATGATATAATAACAATGAATATGATTCTTTAATAAGTAAATGAAATTATTTAAAACAATATACGTGTGGTTTTGATAGATACAAATCATATTAGACGTACGGTAAGGGATAATTTTGCAAATCTCATTTTTACCCGAGATTGCTTATTCGTAAGTATTTACTGGGGATATTTCTATCATGTCCAAATTTCATAAAAATTTTTTCATGTATTTTTAAAGTCTTTTTACCCATTTTTACTTTTACTACATGGAATATATGGAATCGTTCTTTTCTTTACGTTACGAGGAACTTTTTTACTTTGCCGACAAACGTACAAGGAGAATGTTATTTTTAACTTATACGGCGTGAACGGATTTTTACGGTTTTATAAAGCCTTATTTTCATTAATCTTACTAAAAAATATTTCATGAAAATATTCAAAAAAATCCTATTATTTTAAAATTTCATGACCTTTTGTGAAAAGAATATGATTTTGAATAAGAAAGGATATTTTCCTCAAGAATTCATTTCAAGTGTTTTATCAGAACCAATTTCCATCTAAGATGACATTATTTCATATGTGTATGTTTAATGTATAATGTCTATATGATTTACATTGTTTCACTTTTCTGATTATCAAATGATATAAATTTATTTTATATGGACTATGTGATGATGGGATTATGTTTATGAAACCCATTTTATTTGTTGGGTTATTGTGAATGATGTATGTTTATTTTGTGGCACAAGTAAGAATGATTTCATTATGAGATGTGTGTGACCTATATCTCCCTCCAATACATTGGGTAACGATTTATATCTCATGAGATAGACATGGCTGGAATGGAATGCTAAACCGATTCAGTAATACAAGACTTCAACAAGGAGTGAACTCGATTCAGAAATGGACTTTGTCCACTAAGATGGTCTTGGAAGCAATGCCTTGGCTACTATGGAAATCATATCTTGTGCTTAATGGTTTCTACAATTACATATGTTATTCCCATGCTATTTTATCTTGATTGATGTTCCCTTATAATATATTCCTTACGTACTTCCAAGATTTATATCTTTTCTTTTAATGTTTAGATTTCATGTTCAAGTTTTTGCTTTCAAATGTTTATGGATTTTTTTATGTTCTCTATGTTGGCCCTTACTAAGCATTTGAGCTCACCCATTTTATGTTTTCTTTTCCCCAGGATATAAAGAAAGGTTTTAGGTAAGAAAAAAAGGGGAAGATCTGTATTGGGAGATGTTGAAGATCTTTCACCACGATTAGAAGATTTTATTCTGAGTTTCCAAAGACATTAAACTATTACGGTCCTTGTGTGTCTATTTTTGTTATGTATTAAGTATTTCACAAAAATAATGTAATGTCCATGTACGTCAAGCTTCGGGCCTCTACAGTTGGTATCAGAGGAAAGGTTTAGTCATCCTTTGGAAACTAGGATGTGAAAACGTTAGTGAGATCCCTAGATATATTTCTAAGGTATGTCTAGGGATGTCTCTAAGGATAAGTATACATATAGGATATAGTCCTAGAACTACGGTAACGATCTTAGAAGTTAACCAAAGATGTTAGATATTGAGGGTACTCCCCCTTTGCTATGTTGTTTTTCCTAGAATGATTTTTGCCTCTCACAGTATTCTTTTTATGTTTTAGTCAATTGAGGGAACCAGAAGGAATTCGGTTAACATTGAATCCAATGGAAAAATTGGTGACAATAAGTAACAAAATTGTGTAATGAATAGAGAGAAAGATATTGTGATTATTCCTAATAAGTCATCGCGATATATGATTAACAAGGTAAAATTTTTTGGTATGCCTAATTCATCAAATAAAGGGAAGATAGATTTTTATGCATGTTCGCATGTTGAGGAGCATAAGAAAAGGAAGATTGAGATTTATAAAGAAGGGAAGAAGAACCTTGAGGAATACCTCATATGGAGGGATAGATGTTATCTGTGTGGAGAAAAGGGTTATAGAGTGATATACTATTATGGAGTTCAATGTCTTATCTGTGGAGAACATGTGAATTACCCAACTCAATGCCCTGACCTAAGAGGTTACATCTAAATCAAGGAAGGACTTATTACATGAAAATCATTGAAGAGGATGGTTTGAAGTGTTTATGTATTGGTATTAAAAAATAATGTTGTTGAGGTACTTTTATGGTATATTGGAAGTCCTATATATTGGTCCATTTTGGTTTTCCATAAGAATATGGCATCGATAACCATGGAAAGTGATTGAGATATTTTTAGAAAGAAGATGATATGCACATAATGAAGGGATAAGAAGAAAATTAAATGTTTGATAGTATTCATGAGGTCATGAATGATATAAGGAGAAGGTTATATCATGGTTTGAGTATATAGAATTTTTTGAATTTTGGTATGTGGAAAGAGTTATCTTTTTCCAGTATTCATGTTTTCACTATGGTTTAATGGGTATTAATTTTTCAAGAGAATACATTATTAAGTTATTCACATGATTGGAATGTGACCAACAAGATAATGGAGGATAAATGATGTTTTGTTGATGACATTTCAAGTAATCATTTTCTTCATACTATGAGCTTGGACTGAAGTATTTTAGATAAGCCTAAAGATTGGAATGGATTATTTTGGACATAAGTTAGTATTGTTTAAGTATTTAACTTTTTTCGATATTATTGATGGATGTTATAGTAATGTAGTTTTAGAAAAAGGAAAACCTACAGGACGGGCGAAAGCCCATCGCATTGGATAAGGCTATGGGAATCGAACCCACAACTGAAGTGCGACTGGATTTATCGCATACCAATGGCCTACAGGAAGTCCATAGTTAGTATAAAGTAGTTTAATTTTATTAAGAGATATGATAAGTAAAGTATAAGTCCATTTTTGGAACCATACACGATTAATCTCACCATAAGATTGAATTATATCTTCTTCTACCCTTTTGATTGAAACTGATGGAATGACCCATCATTCTATCACATGATCTTCTAATGCTTCACGAATAACAAATTAAACTTCATTTCATTAAGATATGAAGTGGAAATTGTTCAATTCATGAACAATAGGGAGATTGTACCAAAATCATGTAAGTATTTATTTTAATTCATCACCTTTAGGGAAATGATCTTGAAAACAAACAATGTTGTCCTTGTGCTCATATATCTGATGAATCTGATGGTACCTTAGATCATCACAAATTTATGACTTTGTGTTGATGGCTTTTTCATAGCCATGTTCTCTACCACTTTCCATCAGAACATGATGGTAAGATTTTTCTTCCATATCCATATTTTAACCTATGTTATTTTACATGGAAACCCAGTGATGAGTTACTCTGGGTAATCATTACATTTCATACTTTAGAATTTAAAATTAATTTTTAGTATTCCTTTTTATGTTGTGGGTTTCTATGAATAGTAAACAATTTATAACCTTGACGAATTTCGAGGGAGAAATTCATTTTAAGGGAGGTATATTGTAACAACCCGAGATTTTATAAGATACATTCTTTTTAATTACATTCATATCTTCTGTTGTACGATACATCAAGATTATCTTTCACTACATGCAACACCGTATTAGCCTGCAGTATACGCAACACTATTCTTAGCTCGTGTTACACACAATTTCAAGTTCGTTTGATAGAAGTTATTCTACGCAACATTAAGTGTGTATATATATATATATATATTCAATGTATAAATAAAAAATGGTTGGATTCTGTTATATGCAACAACAATGGAGTCATGCACTACACACAACCCTAACTTGGCTTGCATTACACACAATCACAACCTTTTTCGATAGCGTGTGTTGTACGCAATATCGGGTTTCAATAAATAATTATATATGGTTATAATATTATTATGAACTAGCCGTTATGAATAGTATTAACTAAATTTTGAATTTTATAACATTTTATTTCATCTTACACAATTTCTAGAACATGGTATGAGAATAAAATAAATTTTTCGGGTAAAATAAGTATTTTTAAAAAAATGCAGTTTTGCTACCTTTTGATGGAGCACCCACATTAAATCTAGTTTTTGACATTTATATAAGTTCAATTTTAAAAAATAAAATTCATCTTTTGAATCAGGATATAAAAATTTACTTTGGATAAAATTTTCATATTATTCTGATAACATTCATATTTTAATGAATAGTAAAAACATGATATATTTTAATTAAAAATAACTTTTTTCATCGTAATAATTTATATGGTTAAATTATAATATTTAATGGTTTTAAACTATAAATAGAATATATTTTTACAATTTAGTATAATGTATTACATTAGCATTTATTTTACATTGAATTCAAAGGTTAAATCAATTCAATCTTTGGCAATGTTTTAACTTTTAAAACCAGTTCGCTTAACAATGAGATTAATTTAAAATTAATTAGTGAAACTTTGGTGTTTTGAATTTTGAAAAATGGATTCCATATTTGGAATCAGTGGGTCCAAATTATGTTAATAGGTTACTTTTATTTTTTTTATGAATAGTAACTACGGTAATTTTAATTTACTGCGGTTAAAGGTAAAAAGGGTAATTCAAGGTTAAAAGAATATTATAATAATTACAAATTACCGTTACACTTGTCCTAACCTTATTGTATGAGTATTGGCCGTCCATGGGCATCCTTGTGCCAATTTGGGGACCCCAATGTGCCACTTGGTAGTGAAAATGTCAATTTGGACTAATTAAATTAATGTAATGACAAAATTGACTTTAACAAAAAAAATTTATTAATTAATTTTTATAAGGGGTTATTTAAGTTATATTTTAGACTATAAATATTCTTTGTAAATATAAAAATATTCCCAACATCATGGAATTTTTTTTCATAATTTTTAGACATCAAATGAATTAAATTATTTATGACACAATAATGATTTTGTCTTTACCTCATTAATAAATGATTTAAATAAATAAGATTAAAATGTTTAAAATATCATCAAAAACCTGTCCAATTCCAATTGGATGATTTTATTTCGATTATGAGTCTTTTTATCTATGACATTAATGTGTTTTGGAACTCTTGAAACCGAAGATAAGTTTCTTATAAAACAATGTTTCCACACTTTCCTAAAGAGATTTTCCTCTCCCTTATAAAAGGAGACCACTTTTATGAAATTCCTCACACCTGTCAAGCCTTTTGGATCGTCCATAATCTGCCCAACTAAGCTCCCTACATCCCTATCCTCCCCCTTGAAGCCTTAAATGAGGCAGAAGACTCTCTAAAAAGTCATTTTGTTTCAAAACAAAAGAAGTTACCAAAATTAAACGTAACGATTTCTCTTAAGTTGTTTTCTTTTATTCTACTTCTCCAACCCCTAAACTCTTTTGAATACATTATTTTGTAACAAAAACAATATCCTAAATATAATATTATGTTGTTATGATAAGTATTAGAACTACACTTACACACACCTCCATCTAATGGATGAAAAACATAATGTTTCTGTGATGGCAAACTAACGCCTCACGAAACGATGATTGTTCGATTTTCTCCTACCGCCTCTCATGGTGGCCATTATTATGGAACTGTATTTATATATAATATATATTATGTTTATTATTTTCTTACGCTTCTTTACTTCCAAATTATATCAGGCCTTTATGGCTTCCATAATCGGTAAATAAGATAATCTCATTTGAGGAAGTGCGGACTACCACCCCCTCAAAGTGGCGTGATTCGTTAATACCATATGTGGGATGTATAAAGGATGTGGTTAATGATATTATATTTTATATTATACTAGAATTAAAATGTACCTATGTATCATTATGTTTTAATTCAAGTAAAATAAGATATAGAAATAAAAGTAGCGTTCATGTGTACGTACGTCTTACCGTCTCCATGAACGGTGCGTTCATTTCTTACCTCCATATGTTATGTACTATTATAAATGCATGTATATGTGGGATATATAATAAATTTATATGATATATAAATCATGATTTACATTTTGGAAATAAGTAAATCATGATATAAGTAATATTAACATCAAGAACAACAAGTCCAAACACGTACGATAAATAAGATGATTTTACCCAAAACACTACTTTAACATTAAATTACAAAAGAATAGGTAATATAAAGTCATAAGTGAACCATATATGATATCATAACAATGAATATGATTCTGTAATAAGTCAATGTCATTATTTTAATCATTATACAGGAGGTTCAAATACATACGAAGCATATCAGACATACGATAAGGGATAATTTTTCAAATTTCATTTTTATCCGAGATTGCTTATTCATATGTATTTACTGAGGCTATTTCTATCATGTCCACGTTTTATAAATGTGTTTTCCTGTATTTTTAAAGTCCTTTTATACCATTTTAGACTTTTACTACATGGTATGTAAGGAATCATTCTTTTATTTACGTTACGATGTACTTTTTTGACTTTTCAGACAAAAGTACGAGGAGAATGTTATTTTTAACTTATACGGCATGAATGGATTTTTACGATTTTATAAATCCTTATTTTCATGAATTTTCCTAAAAAATATTTCATGACTATTTTCATAAAAATCCTATTCTTTTAAAATTTCATGACATTTTGTGAAAACAAAATGATTTTGAATACGAAATGATATTTTCCTCAAGAATTCATTTTAAGTGTTTTATCAAAACCATTTTCCATCGAAAAAGACATTATTTCATATGTGTGTGTTTCATGTATAATGTATCTATGATTTACATGGTTTCAATTTTCTGATTATTAAATGATATCCATTTCTTTTATATGGATTATGTGATGATGGGATGATGTTTATGAAACCCATTTTATTTGTTGGGTTATTATGAATGATGTATGTTTATTTTTTGTCACAAGAAAGAATGATTTCACTATGAGATGGTTGGGACCTATATCTCCCTCAAATTCATTGGGTAATGATTTATATCTCATGATATACACATGGATGGAATGGAAAGTTAAATCGGTTCAGTAATATAGGACTGGAACAAGGAGTGAACTCGATTCAGAAAGAGACTTTGTCCACTAAGAATGTCTTGGAAGCAATGCCTTGGCTACTATGGAAATAATATCATGTTCTTAATGGTTTCCACAATTTCATGTTTTATTCCCATTCTATTTTATCATGATTTATGTTCCCTTATGATATATTCCTTACGTACTTCCAAGATTTATGTCTTTGCTCAAAGTTTTAATGTTTAGATTTCATGTTCAAGTTTTTTCTTTCAAATGTGTATGGATTGTTTTATGTTCTCCATGTTTGCCCTTTCTAAGCATTTGAGATCACCCCTTTTATGTTTTCTTTTTCCACGGGATATAAATAAAGGTTTTAGGTAAGAAAAAAAGGGGAAGATCTTTATTGGGAGATGTTGATGAACTTTCACCACGATTAGAATATTTTATTCCGAGTTTTCAAAGACACTAAACTGATACGGTCCATGTGTGTCTATTTTTTTTATGTATTATGTATTCCGCAAAAGTAATGTAATGTCCATGAATGTCAAGCTTTGAGCCTCTACAGTTGGTATCGGAGGAAAGGATTAGTCAACCTTTGGAAACTAGGATGCGAAAACGTTAGTGAGATCCCTAGAGATATTTTTAAGGTATGTCTAGGGATGTCCCTAAGGATAAGTATACGTATAGGATATAGTCCTAGAACTACGGTAGAGATCATAGAATTTAACCTAAGATGTTAGATATTGAGGGTAATCCCGCTTTACTATTTTGTCTTTCCTAGCATGATTTTTCCTCTCACAGAATTCTTTTTATGTTTTAGTCAATGGAGGGAACCAGAAGGAATTCGGCTAACATTGAATCCAATGGACAAATTTGTGACTATGAGCAACAAAATTGTGTATTTCCTAGAGAGAAAGATTTTGTGATTATGCCGAATCAATCATCGTGATATATGATTAACAAGGTGAAATTTAGTGGTATGACTAATTCATAAAATAAGAGGAAGATATAATTTTAGGCATGTTATCATGTTGAGGATCATAAGGAAAGGAAGATTGAGATTTCTAAATAAGGGAATAAGAACATCGAGTAATACCTCAAATGGAGGGACAGATGCTATCTGTGTCGAGAAAAGGGTCATAGAGTGATAGACTGTTCTGGAGTTCATTGTCTTATCTGTGGATAACATGGGCATTACCAAACTCAATGCCCTGACCTAAGAGGTTACATCTAAATCACGGAAGGACTTATTCCATGATAACCATTTAAGAGGATGATTTGAAGTGTTTTTGTATTGGTATTCAAAAATAATGTTGTTGAGGCACTTTTATGGTATATTGGAATACCTATATATTGGTCCATTGTGGTTTTCCATAAGAATATGGCATCAGTAACCATGGAAAGTGATTGAGATATTTTTGGAAAGAAGATGATATGCACATAATGAAGGGATAAGAAGAAAATTAAATGTTTGATAGTATTCATGAGCTCATGACTGATATAAAGAGAAGGTTATATCATGGTTTGAGTATATAGAATTTTTCTAATTTTGGTATGTGGAAAGAGTTATATTTTGACAGTATTCATGTTTTCACTAAGGTTTAATGGGTATTAATTTTTCAAGAGAATACATGATTAAGGTATTCACATGATTGGAATGTGACCAAAATGATAATCTAGGATAAATGATGGTTGGTTGATGACATTTCAAGTAGTCATTTTCTTTATACCATGAGCTTGGACCGAAGTATTTTAGATAAGCCTAAAGATTAGAATGGATTATGTTAGACATAAGTTAGTGTTGTTTAATGATAAAACATTTTTCGATATTACTGATGGAATGTTATAGTAATGTAGTTTTAGAAAAAGGAAAACCTACAGGACGGGCGATATACCATCGCGTCAGATAAGGCTGTGGGAATCGAACCCACAACTGATGTGTGACTGGAATTTATCGCATACCAATGGCCTATTGGAAGTCCGTAGTTAGTGGAAAGTAGTTATATTTTATTAAGCGGTATGACAAATAAAGTATAATTCCATTTTTGG
Source organism: Viscum album (assembly GCA_963277665.1). Lineage (NCBI taxonomy): Eukaryota > Viridiplantae > Streptophyta > Magnoliopsida > Santalales > Viscaceae > Viscum > Viscum album. The sequence goes on along the minus strand of OY728153.1, from coordinate 561,413,749 downwards.
AACCATATATGATTAATCTCACCATAATATGGACTTATAACTTTTGCTAACGTTTTGTTTGAAACAGATGGAGTGGGCCATAATTCTAACACAGTATCAGCTAATGATTCATGATTAACAAATTCATCTTCATTTCATTAATATATGAAGTGGAAATTGATCAATTCACGAACAATAGTGAGATTGTAATAAAATCATGTATGTATTTCATTTAATTCATCAACATTAGGGAAATGATCTTGAAAAACAAAAATGTTGTCTTAGTTCTCTTATATCCGATTAATCTGATGGTACATTAGATCATCACAAAATTATGGCTTTGTGATTGATGGATTTTTCATAGCCATGTTCTCTACCACTCTCCATAAGAACATGATGGTTATATTCTTCTTCAACGTCCGTATTTTAACCTATGTTCTCCTATATGGAAACCCAGTGATGAGTAACTCTGGGTAATCATTACATTTCATACTTTATTTTTTAAAATTATGTTTTAGTATTCCCTTTTACAATGTGGGTTTCTATGAATAGTAAACGATTTATATCCCCGACGAATTTCGAGGGCGAAATTCATTTTAAGGGGGGTCGAATGTAACAACCCGAGATTTTATAAGATACATTCTTTTTAATTTCATTCATATCTTCTATTGTACGATACACTAATATTATCTTGCACTACACGCAACACCGTATTAGCTTGCAGTATACGCAACACTATTCTTGGCTCGTGTTACACACAATTTCAAGTTTGTTTGATAGAAGTTATTCTACACAAAAATGAGTGTATATATATATATATATTCAATGTATAAATAAAATATGGTTGGATTATATTATATGAAACAACAATGGATTCTTTCACTACACGCAACCCTAACATGGCTTGCATTACACGCAAACGCAACCTTCTTCGATAGCGTTGTACGCAATATCGGGCTTTACTAAACAATGATATATGGTTATAATATTATTATGTACTAGCTGTTATGAATATTATTTACTAAAATTTGAATTTTATAACATTATTATTCATCTTAAACATTTTCTAGAACATGGTATGAGATCAAAATAAATTTTTCGGGTAAAATAATTATTTTTCAAAAAATGCAGTTTTGCTGCCTTTTGATGGCGCACCAACATTAAACCAAGTATTTTACATGTTTATAAGTTCAATTTGACAAAATAAAATTTTCCTTTGATTCAGGATATAAAAATTTATTTGGGATAAAATTTTCATATTATTCTGATAACTTTCATATTTTAATGAATAGTAAAAACACGCTCTATTTTAATTAAAAACAACTTTTTTCATCGTAATAATTTATATGGTTAAATTATAATATTTAATGTTATTAAAGTATAAAAAGAATATATTTTTACCATTTAATATAATGTATGTAATTAGCATTGATTTTTCATTGAATTCATAGGTTAAATCAATTCAATAATTGGCAATGTTTTAACTTTTAAAACATGTTCACTTAACAACAGGAATAATTTTAATTTAATTACTGCAACTTCGGTGTTTTGAATTTTGAAAAATGGATTCCTTATTTGGAATAAGTGGTCCAAATTATGTTAATAGGTTACTTTTATTTTTTTTTTATGAATAGTAACTACGGTAATTTTTATTTACTGCGGTTAAAGGTAAATATGGTAATTCATGGTTAAAAGAATATTATAATAAATCGAAATTACATTAAAACTTGTCTTAAACTTATTGGATGAGTAGTGGCCGACCATGGGCATCCTTGGGCCGATTTTTGGACCCCAATGAGAAACATGGTAGTGTAAATGACAATTTGGATTAATTTATTTAATGTAAAGACAAAAATTGACTTTAACGAAAATCTTTTAGAAATTAATTTTTATAAGGGGTTATATAAGTTATATTTTCGACAATATATATTATTTGGAAAGATAAGAAGATTACCTACATAATGGTATTTGTTTCATAATTTTTATACAACAAATGAATTAAATTATTTATTACACAATAATGATGTAGTGTTTACCTCATTAATAAATGATTTAAATAAATAAGATTATAATGATTAAAATATCATCAAAAACCTTTCCAATTCCAATTGGATGATTTTATTTCTGATATGAGTCATATTATCTTAGATGCTAATGTGTTTTGGACATCTTGAAACCGAAGATAACTTTATAATAAAATAATGTTTTCACACTTTCCTAAAGAGCCCCTCCTCTCCCTTTTAAAAGGAGACCACTTCTATGAAATTACTCACACCTATGAAGCCTTTTTACTGGTCCAAAATTCTCCCAAATAAGATAATTACATCCCTCTTCTCCCCCTTGAAGCCTTAAATTAGGCATAATACTCTCGAAGAAGTCCTTTTGGTTCAATCCAAAGGAAGTTACCAAAATTAAAGGTAACAGTTTCTCTTAAGTTGTTTTATTTTATTCTCCTTCTCCTACCCCTAAACTCTTTTTAATCCTTTCTTTTGTAACAAAACCAATATCCTAAATTTACTATTATGTTTTTATGATAAGGATTATAACTAAACCTACACACACCTCCATCTAATGGATGAAGAACATAATGTTTCTCTGATCGAAAACTAACGCCTCACGAAATAATGATTGATCGATTTTATCCTACCGCCTCTCATGGTGGCCATTATGATGGCACTGTATTTATATATAATATATTATTTATTTATTATTTCCTTATTCTTTTTTACTTACCAATTATATCAATCCTTTATGGTTTCCATAGTCGTTAAATACGATAATCTCATTTGAGGAAGTGCGGACTACCGCCCCCTCAAAGTGATGTGATTCGTTAATACCTTATGTGGGATGTATAATGGATGTGTTTAATGATATTATATATGATATTATACTGGAATTATAATATACCTATGTGTCATTATGTTTTAATTCCATTAAAATAAGAAATAGAAATGAAATTAGCGTTCATGCGTACGTACGACTAACCGTCTCCATGAACGGTGCGTTTCATTTCTTACCTCCATATGTTATATACTATTATAAATGCTTGTATATGTTGGATATATAATGAATTTATATGATATATAAATAATGATTTACATTTTTTAAGTAATTAAATCATGATATAATTAATAATAACATCATGAACAAAAAGTCCAAACACGTACGATAAATAAGATGATTTTACCCAAAACGCTACTTTAACATTAATTTACAAAAGAATGGGTAATATAAAGTAATAAGTGAACCATATATGATATAATAACAATGAATATGATTCTTTAATAAGTAAACGACATTATTTAAATCATTATATAGGAGGTTTTGATACATACAAAGCATATCGGATGTACGGTAAGGGATAATTTTGCAAATCTCATTTTTACCCAAGATTGCTTATTCGTAAGTATTTACTGGGGCTATTTCTATCGTGTCCACATTTCATAAAAGTTTTTTCATGTATTTTTAAAGTACTTTTTACCCATTTTTACTTTTACTACATGGAATGTATGGAATCTTTCATTTCTTTACGTTACAAGGAACTTTTTTTACTTTTCCGACAAAAGTACGAGGAGAATGTTATTTTTAACTTATACGGCGTGAACGGATTTTTACTGTTATATAAAGCCTTATTTTCATGAAACTTACTACAAAATATTTCATGAAAATTTTCAACAAAATCCTATTATTTTAAAATTTCATGACATTTTGTGAAAAGAAAATGATTTTGAATAAGAAAGGATATTTTCCTCAAGAATTCATTTCAAGTGTTTTATCAGAACCATTTTCCATATAAGATGACATTATTTCATATGTGTATGTTTCATGTATAATGTCTATATGATTTACATGGTTTCACTTTTATGATTATTAAATGATATAAATTTCTTTTATATGGATTATGTGATGATGGGATGATGTTTATGAAACCCATTTTATTTGTTGGGTTATTATGAATGATGTATGTTTATTTTGTGGCACAAGTAAGAATGATTTCATTATGAGATGGGTGTGACCTATATCTACCTCCAATACATTGGGTAACAATTTATATCTCATGAGATAGACATGGCTGGAACGCAAGATAAACCGATTCAGTAATACAGGACATCAATAAGGAGTGAACTCGATTCCGAAAGGGACTTGGTCCACTAAGATGGTTTTGGACGCAATGCCTTGGCTACTATGAAAATAATATCTTGTGCTTAATGGTTTCTACAATTACATATGTTATTCCCATGCTACATTATCCTGATTTATGTCCCCTTATGATATATTCCTTACGTCCTTCCAAGATATATATCTTTGCTTTTAATGTTTAGATTTCATGTTCAAGTTTTTGCTTTCAAATGTTTATGGATTGTTTTATGTTCTCTATGTTGGCCCCTACTGAGCATTTGAGCTCACCCATTTTATGTTTTCTTTTCCCCATGATATAAATAAAGGTTTTAGGAAAGAAAAAAAGGGGAAGATCTTTATTGGGAGATGTTGAAGATCTTTCACCACGATTAGAAGATTTTATTCCGAGTTTCCAAAGACAGTAAACTATTAGGGTCCTTGTGTGTCTGTTTTTGTTATGTGTTAAGTATTTCACAAAATTAATGTAATTTCCATGTACGTCAAGCTTCGGACCTCTACAGTTGGTATCAGAGGAAAGGTTTAGTCAACCTTTGGAAACTAGGATGTGAAAACATTAGTGAGATCCCTAGATATATTTCTATGGAATGTCTAGGGATGTCACTAATGATAAGTATACGTATAGGATATAGTCCTAGAACTACGGTAAGGATCTTAGAAGTTATCCTAAGATGTTATATATTGAGGGTACTCCCCCTTTTCTATGTTGTTTTTACTAGAATGATTTTTGCATCTCACAAAATTCTTTTTATGTTTTAGTCAATTGAGGGAACAAGAAGGAATTCGGTTAACATTGAATCTAATGGACAAATTGGTGACTATGAGCAACAAAATTGTGTAATGCATAGAGAGATAGATATTGTTATTATTCCTAATAAGTCATCGCGATATATGATTAACAAGGTAAAATTTAGTGGTATTCCTAATTCATCAAATAAAGGGAAGATAGACTTTTATGCATGTTCGCATGTTGAGGAGCATAAGGAAAGGAAGATTGAGATTTATAAAGAAGGGAAGAAGAACCTTGAGGAATACCTCAAATGGAGGGACATATGTTATCTATGTGGAGAAAAGGGTCATAGATTGATATACTATTATGGAGTTCAATGTCTTATCTGTGGGGAACATTTTCATTACCCAACTCAATGCCATGACCTAAGAGGTTACATCTAAATCAAGTAAAGACTTATTCCATGAAAATCATTGAAGAGAATGGTTTGATGTGTTTATGTATTGGTATTCAAAAATAATGTTGTTGATATACTTTTATGGTATATTGTAATTCCTATATATTGGTCCATTGTGGTTTTCCATAAGAATATGTCATAGATAACCATGGAAAGTGATTCAGATATTTTTGGAAAGAAGATGATATGCACATAATGAAGGGATAAGAAGAAAATTAAATGTTTGATAGTTTTCATGAGCTCATGAATGATATAAGGAGAATGTTATATCATGGTCTGAGTATATAGAAATTTTTGAATTTTGGTATGTGGAAAGAGTTATCTTTTTCCTATATTCATGTTTTCTCTATGATTTAATGTGTATTAATTTTTCAAGAGAATACATGATTAAAGTATTCACATGATTGGAATGTGACCAACAAGATAATGGAGGATAAATGATGGTTTGTTGATGACATTTAAAGTAATCATTTTCTTCATTATATGATCTTGGACTGAAGTATTTTAGATAAGACTAAAGATGGGAATGGATTATGTTGGACATAAGTTAGTATTGTTTAAGGATTTAACTTTTTTCGATATTATTGATGGATGTTATAGTATTGTAGTTTTAGAAATAGGAAAACCTGCAGGACGGGCGACAACCCATCACGTTGGATAAGGCTATGGGAATCGAACCCACAACTGAAGAGCGACTGGACTTTATCGCATACCAATGGCCTATAGGAAGTCCATAGTTAGTGTAAAGTAGTTTAATTTTATTAAGAGATATGATAAGTAAAGTATAAGTCCATTTTTGGAACCACACACGATTAATCACACCATAAGATGGAATTATAACTTCTGCTACCCTTTTGATTGAAACAGATGGAATGACCCATCATTCTATCACATGATCAGCTAATGCTACACTAATAACAAATTAAACTTCATTTGTTTAAGATATGAAGTGGAAATTGTTCAATTCATGAACAACAGCCAGATTGTACCAAAATCATGTAAGTATTTCTTTTAATTCATCACCTTTAGGGAAATCATCTTGAAATCCAAAAATGTTGTCCTAGTGCTCTTATATCCGATGAATCCAATGGTACCTTAGATCATCACAAATTTATGACTTTGTGATTGATGGCTTTTTCATAGCCATGTTCTCCACCACTTTCCATCAAGAACTTGATGGTAAGATTTTTCTTCCATATCCATATTTTAACCTATGTTCTTTTACATGGAAACCCAGTGATGACTTACTCTGGGTAATCATTACATTTCATACATTATAATTTAAAATTAATTTTTAGTATTCCTTTTTATGATGTGGGTTTCTATGAATAGTAAACAATTTATAACCCTGACGAATTTCGAGGGAGAAATTCATTTTAAGGGCGGTAGATTGTAACAACCCGAGATTTTATAAGATACTTTATTTTTAATTGCATTCATATCTTCTGTTGTATGATACATCAAGATTATCTTGCGCTACATGCAACACCGTATTAGCCTGTAGTATACGCAACACTATTCTTGGCTCGTGTTACACACTATTTGAAGTTCATTTGATAGAAGTTATTCTACGCAACATTGAGTGTGTATGTATATATATATATATTTAATGTATAAATAAAAAATATTTGGATTCTGTTATACGCAACAACAATGGAGTCCTGCACTACACGCAACCCTAACTTGGCTTGCATTACACGCAATCACGACCTTCTTCAATAGCATGTGTTGTACGCAATATCGAGTTTCACTAAACAATGATATATGGTTATAATATTATTATGAACTAGCCGTTATGAATAGTATTAACTATATTTTGAATTTTATAACATTTTATTTCATCTTACAAAATATCTCAAACATGGTATGAGAAGAAAATAAATTTTTCGGGTAAAATAAGTATTTTTAAAAAAATACAGTTTTTCCACCCTTTGATGGCGCACCCACATTAAATATAGTTTTTGACATGTATATAAGTTCAATTTTAAAAAATAAAATTCATCTTTCGAGTCAGGATATAAGAATTTAATTTGGATAAAATTTTCATATTATTCTGATAACTTTAATATTTTAATGAATAGTAAAAACATGATATATTTTAATTAAAAATAACTTTTTTCATCATAATAATTTATATGGTTAAATTATAATATTGAATGGTTTTAAACTATAAATAGAATATATTTTTACCATTTAATATAATGTATTACATTAGCATTTATTATACATTGAATTCATAGGTTAAATCAATTCAATCTTTGGCAATGTTTTAACTTTTAAAACCTGTTCGCTTAACAATGAGATTAATTTAAAATTAATTTTTGCAACATAGGTGTTTTGAATTTTGAAAAATGGATTCCATATTTGGAATCAGTGGGTCCAAATTATGTTAATAGGTTACTTTTATTTTTTTATTATGAATAGTAACTATGATAATTTTAATTTACTACGGTTAAAGGTAAATAGGGTAATTTAAGGTTAAAAGAATATTATAATAGTTCAAAATTACCTTTACAATTGTCCTAACCTTATTGGATGAGTATTGGCCGTCCATGGTCATCCTTGGGCCGATTTGGGGACCCCAATGTGCCACTTGGTAGTGAAAATGACAATTTGGACTAATTAATTTAATGTAAAGACAAAATTGACTTTAACAAAAATCTTTTATTAATTAATTTTTATAAGGGGTTATTTAAGTTATATTTTCGACTATAAATATTCTTTGGAAATATAAAAAGATTCCCTACATCATGGTATTTTTTTCATAATTTTTAGACATCAAATGAATTAAATTATTTATTACACAATAATGATTTTGTCTTTACCTCATTAATAAATGATTTAAATAAATATGATTATAATGATTAAAATATCATCAAAAACCTGTCCAATTCCAATTGGATGATTTTATTTCGAATATGAGTCTTTTTATCTTCGACATTAATGTGTTTTGGAACTCTTGAAACCGAAGATAAGTTTATTATTAAATAATGTTTCCACACTTTCCTAAAGAGCCCCTCCTATCCCTTATAAAAGGAGACCACTTTTATGAAATTACTCACACCTGTCAAGCCTTTTGGATCATCCAGAATCTGCTCAACTAAGCTCCCTACATTCCTATACTCCCCCTTGAAGCCTTAAATTATTCAGAAGACTCTCCAAAAAGTCATTTTGTTTCAAAACAAAGGAAGTTACCAAAATTAAAGGTAACAGTTTCTCTAAAGTTGATTTCTTTTATTCTACTTCTCCAACCATTAAACTCTTTTCAATCCATTATTTTGTAACAAAAACAATATCCTAAATTTAATATGATTTTGTTATGATAAGTATTATAACTACACTTACACACACCTCCATCTAAAGGATGAATGACATAATGTTTCTGTGATGGAAAACTAACGCCTCACGAAACGATGATTGTTCGATTTTCTCCTACCTCCCCTCATGGTGGCCATTATGATGGAACTGTATTTATATATAATATATATTATGTTTATTATTTCATTATTCTTCTTTACTTCCCAATTATATTAGGACTTTATGGCTTCCATAATCGGTAAATACAATAATCTCATTTGAGGAAGTGCGGACTATCGCCCCCTCAAAGTGACGTGATTCGTTAATACCATATGTGGGATGTATAAAGGATGTGGTTAATGATATTATATTTGATATTATACTGGAATTAAAATATACCTATGTATTATTATGTTTTAATTCAATTAAAATAATATATAGAAATAAAAGTCACGTTCATGTGTACGTACGTCTTACCGTCTCCATGAACGGTGCGTTCATTTCATACCTCCATATGTTATGTACAATTAAAATTCTTGTATATGTGGGATATATAATAAATTTATATGATATATAAATCATGATTTACATTTTGGAAATAATTAAATCATGATATAAGTAATAATAACATCAAGAACAACAAGTCCAAACACGTACGATAAATAAGATGATTTTACCCAAAACACTAATTTAACATTAATTTACAAAAGAATGGGTAATATAAAGTCTTAAGTGAACCATATATTATATCATAACAATGAATATGATTCTGTAATAAGTCAATGAAATTATTTAAATCATTATACAGGAGGTTCAAATACATACGAAGCATATCAGATGTACGGTAAGGGATAATTTTGCAAATTTCATTTTTATCCGAGATTTATTATTCGTAAGTATTTACTGAGGCTATTTCTATCATGTCAACGTTTTATAAATGTGATTTCCTGTATGTTTAAATTCCTTTTAACCCATTTTTTTACTTTTACTACATGGTATGTAAGGAATCTTTCTTTTATTTATGTTACGATGTTTTTTGTTGACTTTTCAGACAAAAGTACGAGGAGAATGTTATTTTTAACTTATATGGCATGAATGGATTTTTACGGTTTTATAAAGCCTTATTTTCATGAAGTTTCCTAAAAAATATTTCATGATTATTTTCATAAAAATCCTATTCTTTTAAAATTTCATGACATTTTGTGAAAGGAAAATGATTTTGAATAAGAAAGGATATTTTCCTCAAGAATCCATTTCAAGTGTTTTATCAAAACAATTTTACATCTAAGATGACATTATTTCATATGTGTATGTTTCATGTATAGTGTCTCTATGATTTACATGGTTTCAATTTTCTGATTATGAAATTATATCCATTTCTTTTATATGGATTATGTGATGATGGGATGATGTTTATGAAACCCATTTTATTTGTTGGGTTATTATGAATGATGTATGTTTATTTTGTGGCACAAGAAAGAATGTTTTCACTATGAGATGTTTGGGACCTATATCTCCCTCAAATGCATTGGGTAATGATTTATATCTCATGAGATACACATGGCTGGAATGGAATGTTAAACTGGTTCAGTAATATAGCACTGGAACAAGGAGTGAACTCGATTCAGAAAGGGACATTGTCCACTAAGATTGTCTTGGCAGCAATGCCTTGGCTACTATGGAAATAATATCATGTTCTTAATGGTTTCCACAATTACTTGTTTTATTCCAATTCTATTTTATCATGATTTATGTTCCCTTATGATATATGCCTTACGTACTTCCAAGATTTATGTCTTTGCTCAAAGTTTTAATGTTTAGATTTCATGTTCAAGTTTTTGCTTTCAAATGTTTATGGATTGTTTTATGTTCTCTATGTTTGCCATTTCTAAGCATTTGAGATCACCCCTTTTATGTTTTCTTTTTCCACGGGATATAAAGAATGGTTTTAGGTAAGAAAAAAAGGGGAAGATCTTTATTGGGAGATGTTGAGGATCTTTCAGCACGATTAGAAGATTTTATTCTGAGTTTTTAAAGACACTAAACGGCTACGGTCCATGTGTGTCTATTTTTGTTATGTATTATGTATTCCGCAAAAGTAATATAATTTCCATGCACGTCAAGCTTCGGGCCTCTACAGTTGGTATCAGAGGAAAGGTTTAGTCAACCTTTAGAAACTAGGATGCGAAAACATTAGTGAGATCTCTAGAGATATTTTTAAGGTATTTCTAGGGATGTCCCTAAGGATAAGTATACGTATAGGATAATGTCCTAGAACTACATTAGCGATCATAGAATTTAACCTAAGATTTAGATATTGAGGGTACTCCCCCTTTACTATTTTGTTTTTCCTAGCATGATTTTTTCCTCTCACAGAATTCTTTTTTTGTTTTAGTCAATGGAGGGAACCAGAAGGAATTCGACTAACATTGAATCCAATGGACAAATTTGTGACTGTGAGCAACAAAATTGTGTAATTCCTAGAGAGAAAGATTTTGTGATTATGCCGAATCAATCATCACGATATATGATTAACAAGGTGAAATTTAGTGGTATGGCTAATTCATAAAATAAGAGGAAGATCGAATTTTATGCATGTTCGCATGTTGAGGATCATAAGGAAAGGAAGATTGAGATTTCTAAATAAGGGAATAAGATAATTGAGTAATACCTCAAATGGAGGGACAGATGCTATCTGTGTGGAGAAAAGTGTCATAGAGAGATAGACTGTTCTGGAGTTCAATGTCTTATCTGTGGAGAACATGGGCATTACCAAACTCAATGCCCAGACCTAAGAGGTTACATCTAAATCAAGGAAGGACTTATTCCATGACAATCATTTAAGAGGTTGATTTGAAGTTTTTGTGTATTGGTATTCAAAAATAATGTTGTTGAGGTACTTTTATGGTATATTGGAATACATATATATTGGTCCATTGTGGTTTTCCATAAGAATATGGCATCGGTAACCATGGAAAGTGATTGAGATATTTTTGGAAAGAAGATGATATGCACATAATGAAGGGATAAGAAGAAAATTAAATGTTTGATAGTATTCATGAGCTCATGACTGATATAAGGAGAAGGTTATATCATGGTTTGAGTATATAGAATTTTTTTAATTTTGGTATGTGGAAAGAGTTAAATTTTGACAGTATTCATGTTTTCACTAAGGTTTAATGGGTATTAATTTTTCAAGAGAATACATGATTAAGGTATTCATATGATTGGAATGTGACCAACTAGATAATGGAGGATAAATGATGGTTGGTTGATGACATTTCAAGTAGTCATTTTCTTTATAGTATGAGCTTGGACCGAATTATCTTAGATAAGCCTAAAGATTAGAATGGATTATGTTAGACATAAGTTAGTGTTGTTTAAGGATACAACATTTTTCTATATTATTGATGGCATGTTATAGTAATGTAGTTTTAGAAAAAGGACAACCTGCAGGACGGGCGACAGACAATCGCGTCAGATAAGGCTGTGGGAATCGAACCCACAACTGAAGTGTGACTGGCATTTATTGCATACCAATGGCATATAGGAAGTCCCTAGTTAGTCTAAAGTAGTTTTATTTTATTAAGCGGTATTATAAATAAAGTATAATTCCATTTTTGGAACCATATACGATTAATCTCACCATAAGATGGACTTATAACTTTTGCTAACCTTTTGTTTGAAACAGATGGAGTGAACCATAATTCTAACACATGATCTGCTAATGCTTCATTAATAACAAATTCAACTTCATTTCATTAAGATATGAAGTGGAAGTTGATCAATTCACGAAAAATAGTGATATTGTAATAAAATCATGTATGTATTTCATTTAATTCATCAACATTAGGGAAATGATCTTGAAAACCAAAAATGTTGTCTTAGTGCTCTTATATCTGATTAATCTGATGGTACCTTAGATCATCACAAATTTATGGCTTTGTTATTGATGGCTTTTTCATAGCCATGTTCTCTACCACTCTCCATCAGAACGTGATGGTTATATTCTTCTTCCACATCGTATTTTAACCTATGTTCTTCTATATGGAAACCCAGTGATGAGTTACTCTGGGTAATCATTACATTTCATACTTTAGTTTTTAAAATTATGTTTTAGTATTCCTTTTTACAATGTGGGTTTCTATGAATAGTAAACGATTTATATCCCCGACGAATTTCGAGGGAGAAATTCATTTTAAGGGGGGTCGAATGTAACAACCCGAGATTTTATAAGATAAATTCTTTTTAATTTAATTCATATCTTCTATTGTACGATACACCAATATTATCTTGCACTACATGCAACACCGTATTAGATTGTAGTATACACAACACTATTCTTGGCTCGTGTTACACACAATTTCATGTTTGTTTGATAGAAGTTATTCTACAAAACAGTGAGTATGTATATATATATATATATTCAATGTATAAATAAAATATGGTTGGATTCTATTATATGCAACAACAATGGAGTCTTGCACTACACGCAACCCTAACTTGGCTTTCATTACACACAAACGCAACCTTCTTCGATAGCGTGTGTTGTACGCAATATCGGGCTTTACTAAACAATGATATATGGTTATAATATTATTATTAACTAGCTGTTATGAATATTATTTACTAAAATTTGAATTTTATAACATTATTATTCATCTTAAACATTTCCTAGAACATGGTATGAGATCAAAATAAATTTTTCGGGTAGAATAATTATTTTTCAAAAAATGCAGTTTTGCCGCCTTTTGATGGCGCACCCACATTAAATCAAGTTTTTTACATGTTTATAAGTTTAATTTGACAAAATAAATTTTTTTTTTGATTCAGGATATAAAAATTTATTTGGGATAAAATTTTCATATTATTCTGATAACTTTCATATTTTAATGAATAGTAAAAACACGGTATATTTTAATTAAAAACAACTTTTTTCATCGTAATAATTTATATGGTTAAATTGTAATATTTAATGTTTCAAAGTATAAAAATAATATATTTTTACCATTTAATATAATGTATGTCATTATCATTGATTTTTCATTGAATTCATAGGTTAAATCAATTCAATAATTGGAAATGTTTTAACTTTTAAAACATGTTCGCTTAACAACAGGATTAATTTTAATTTAATTACTGCAACTTCGGTGTTTTTAATTTTGAAAAATGGATTCCTTATTTTGAATAAGTGGTCCAAATTATGTTAATAGGTTAATTTTATTTTTTTTATTATGAATAGTAACTATGGTAATTTTTATTTACTGCGGTTAAAGGTAAATATGGTAATTCAAGGTTAAAAGAATATTATAATAATTCAAAATTACCTTAACACTTCTCCTAAACATATTGGATGAGTAGTGGCCGACCATGGGCATCCTTGGGCCGATTTTGGGACCCCAATGAGCAACTTGGTAGTGAAAATGACAATTTGGATTAATTTATTTAATGTAAAGACAAAAATTGACTTTAACAAAAATCTTTTAGTAATTAATTTTTATAAGGGGGTATATACGTTATATTTTCAACAATATATATTCTTTGGAAAGATAAAAAGATTCCCTACATAATGGTAATTGTTTCATAATTTTTATACAACAAATGAATTAAATTATTTATTACACAATAATGATGTAGTGTATACCTCATTAATAAATGATTTAAATAAATAAGATTATAATGATTAAAATATCATCAAAAACCTTTCCAATTCCAATTGGATGATTTTATTTCGGATATGAGTCATCTTATCTTAGATGTTATTGTGTTTTGGACATCTTGAAACCGAAGATAAGTTTATAATAAAATAATTTTTTCACACTTTCCTAAAGAGCCTCTCCTCTCCCTTTTAAAAGGAGACCACATCTATGCAATTCCTCACACCTATCAAGCCTTTTTGCTCGTCCAAAATTTTCCCAAAAAATCTAATTACATCCCTCCCCTCCCCCTTGAAGCCTTAAATTAGGCATAATACTCTCCAAGAAGTCCTTTTGGTTCAAACCAAAGGAAGTTACCAAAATTAAAGGTAACTGTTTCTCCTAAGTTGTTTTTTTTATTCTCCTTCTCCTACCCCTAAACTCTTTTTAATCCTTTATTTTGTAACAAAAAAAATATCCTAAATTTACTATTATGTTTTTATGATAATGAATATAACTACACCTACACACAACTCCATCTAATGGATGAATAATATAATGTTTCACTGATCGAAAACTAACGCCTCACGAAATAATGATTGTTCGATTTTCTCCTAACGCCTCTCATGGTGGCCATTATGATGGCACTATATTTATATATAATATATTATATATTTATTATTTCCTTATTCTTCTTTACTTCCCAATTATATCAAGCCTTTATGGTTTCTATAGTCGGTAAATACGATAATCTCATTTGAGGAAGTGCGGACTACCGCCCCCTCAAAGTGATGTGTTTCGTTAATACCTTATGTGGAATGTATAATGGATGTGGTTAATGATATTATATATGATATTATACTGGAATTATAATATACCTATGTGTCATTATGTTTTAATTTCATTAAAATAAGAAATACAAATGAAAGTAGCTTTCATGCGTACGTACGGCTAACCGTCTCCATGAACGGTGCATTTCATTTCTTACATCCATATGTTATGTACTATTATAAATTCTTGTATATGTTTGATATATAATGAATTTATATGATATATAAATAATTATTTACATTTTTAAAGTATTTAAATCATTATATAAGTAATAATAACATCAATAACAACAAGTCCAAACACGAACGATAAATAAGATGAGTTTACCCAAAACGCTACTTTAACATTAATTAACAAAATAATGGGTAATATAAAGTCATAAGTGAACCATATATGATATCATAAAAATTAATATGATTCTGTAATAAGTAAATGACATTATTTAAATCATTATACAGGAGGTTTTGATACATACAAAGCATATCGGACGTACGATAAGTGATAATTTCAGAAATCTCATTTTTATCCGAGATTGATTATTCGTAAGTATTTACTGGGGCTATTTCTATCATTTCCATGTTTTATAAAAGTTTTTTCATGTATGTTTAAAGTCATTTTTACCCATTTTTTGACTTTTAATACATGGTATGTAAGGAATATTTCGTTTATTTACGTTACGAGGTACTTTTTTGACTTTTCCGAGAAAAGTACGAGGGGAATGTTATTTTTAACTTATACTGTGTAATCGGATTTTTACAGTTTTATAAAGCCTTGTTTTCCTGAAGATTCCTACAAAATATTTAATAACTATTTTCAAGAAAATCATATTCTTTTAAAATTTCATGACATTTTGTGAAAAGAAAATGATTTTGAATAAGAAAGGATATTTTCCTCAAGAATTCATTTCAAGTGTTTTATCAAAACCATTTTCCCTGTAAGATGACATTATTTCATATGTGTATGTTTCATGTATAATGACTCTATTATTTATATGGTTTTAATTTTATTATTATGAAATGATATCCATTTATTTTATATGGATTATGTGATGATGGGATGATGTTTATGAAACCCATTTTATTTGTTGGGTTATTATGAATGATGTATGTTTATTTTGTGGCACAAGTAAGAATGATTTCATTATGAGATGGGTGGGACCTATATCTCCCTCCAATGCATTGGGTAATGATTTATATCTCATTATATAGACATGTATGGAACGACAAGTTAAACAGGTTCAGTAATACAGGACTGGAACGAGGAGTGAGCTCGATTCAGAAAGAGACTTTGTCCACTAAGATGGTCTTGGCAGCAATGCCTTGGCTACTATGGAAATCATATCATGTGATTAATGGTTTCCTCAATTACATATTTTATTCCCATGCTATTTTATCATGATTGATGTTCCCTTATGATATATGCCTTACGTACTTCCATGATTTATGTCTTTTCTCAAGGTTTTAATGTTTAGATTTCATGTTCATGTTTTTGCTTTCAAATGTTTATGGATTGTTTAATGTTCTCTATGTTTGCCCTTACTGAGAATTTGATCTCACCCCTTTTATGTTTTCTTTTCCCAATGATATAAAGAATGGGTTTTGGTAAGAAAAAAGGGTAAGATCATTATTGGGAGATGTTGAATATCTTTCACCATTATTAGAAGATTTTATTCCTAGTTTCCAAAGATACTAAACTATTACAGTCCTTGTGTGTTTGTTTTTCTTTTGTATTAAGTATTCCTAAAAAGTAATGTAATGTCCATGTACATCAATCTTCGTTCCTCTATAGTATTTAGGGGGAATTAAATGTTTTTTCATAAAGTAAAACCTCTTTGGTAATGATCAGTGATGAATACAAATTAATATTTGAGATATGGTCTTATAAAATATTTATTATGGATTAAATTTTAGTGTCCAAGGTTGAATTTTAGAATATCTGTGAAGAATACACACCCTATCATATCACACATCAATTATAATGCCTTAAATAAAAAATTTATGCCCCTATTAGATGTGAAACATGATTAAAACACTATGGTAGGATGAATTATCTTGGTTATGATGGCCTAAAAATCTATGGGTTCCATTATCACCCCCTATGTCTTATTTTGTAGTCTATTATATAATTATCCATGTTAATAGATATTTTCGTACCCCTTGGTGATATTATTGAAGTTATTCATTTGCGTAATAATAAAAAATAATTTAATCATGTTAAAGTGGGATACTAGTAATTATATTATTATTTACAATGAAAATATGGTTCCAAATACTCTATGTTTTTATTTAGACCCAAACTTATTTTCTAAAAATTTATTAACCAATTCTATAAGACTTTTAAACATTGTAGACTAGTTGGAGTTAAAAGTTTGAGGCCATGGAAATATCCAATAACCCATTATAAGATTCTCATGATAAAGGAAAATTTTTCATCTTCCTGATGGAGGAAGAAGTAAATAATGTATCCTAAATAAATATACCCAGAGTAACTCATTTTTTGGAAAACTAAAGCATCCATGCTCAGTAATTAAGACTTGTATGACTTACATCAATGAAAAATCCTAAATATAAAATCTTAAATGTAAAGGATTATTTATAACTTCACATTAATAAATATATCATTGATGTATGGAATAATATTTGAGAACTAAATATTATAATGTAATCAAAATATTTGGAGATATCAGTCACTTTATTGGTAAAAGACATGAAATTACAGGGAACCCATTACGGGGTACTCGACCAGTTTGTAGATGAAGAGTGGGAATCACTTATTGATCCAAAAGAGGTAAATTTACTATTCCATGATTCATAATGTTTAATATTATAATATCACATATTTATGGATATAGAATCAAATTATTAGACAATTTCATGATATTGGACCCAACGAAAATATATTCCACGTTGTATATAAACGACAAATCCTATGTGGAATTCCATGAAGATAACACCGAGGAGTGGTAGTTTTCACCTATGTTATAATTGAAACAGAATGTAGAATTTCAAGCTATCTCTTCTATTATTTCTCTTACAATCATTATCCTTCTCTCTGTGAGGGGTGATCGTCCATTTTTAGAGGTTAAGTGTTGTCATAGAGGAAAAAACATTAAAAAACACTCATCCCAAAGGGAGTGTTCATATATTTCACTCATGTTCACTTTATGATTTTCATGTTGATATAAATTCATATTCCTAGGGTATAATATTTGTTATATTGAATATATAGTGCCAATTATCTAAGATATTTTAGGATAGATATGGTGATTCCTATATATGATACTCAAGTGTGGATAAAATTACTTCAATTAAAACTATTCTTCTAACTATGTAGGGGGATCTGGTAGAAATATGTGTTCCATCAGTAGTGGGAATTCATTACAAAATTTTATATTCTCTTTGTTATCACACATAGTGGATGATCTATTATAATTCATTTACATATCTACCCTATAGGATAATATTTGATTTGTTGATCATCTATCAGATCTCTTAGAGTCTGTTCCTATATCTCCCTCTTTATAGAGCCCACACATCATAGAGGATCTTGTTCACCTAGAAAAATAGGTGTTTTTTAAGGTTTGATTAGGGTTTTATAATATACATGGTTATAATGAGAGATGAAAACATAATAGTGGAAGCTATAGGAGAGGCTACATTGATGGTTGATCACCCTATTTACCCTGATGAGGGGTTTCACACTAGAGGAAATACCTTATCGATTCCACCTAGTGGGCTGACATCCACAATTGAAGAATTCACATCAACTAAAAGATATGGGTGTATTTGATAACCTTTCATGAATCTCAATTCAATAACTAACACATAATTCAATTATTTTTATAGAATTATCAATTCATGTATAAGAACCAACAATATAAGATGGAACCTCAATGATGACTATATCAATCAGATGAACCCATATATATCCAATTTACCTCATTATGGATTATGTTATGGTCTATGGGGGTGACTCAAATATTGACAAATGAACCCTTGATTACTTCTATAACACATATCACCATTCATATAGAAGAATGCGTAATTGTTTCTCCAGCACTCAAACGGATGAGATAATCACATATCATCATTAGATTTAACAATACTTCATTCCATTGGTAATTGGTTTCTTTTAATATCAATTTCTTTATGATAATTTTTATTTAGTTTTTATATGCTGAGAATGTATAAGATTTGTCGAGGTATTCCTTTGGTGTAAATAAATTAACTCACAATCTGTTGGTCTTCTAGTTGTGGATAATTATCAAAATTATAATTACATGAAATTGTAGTTATAGAAATAACTCTTTTTTTATGATGAAACATCCCAAATAAAAAAAGTTTTTGGGAAATAAAGGATACAATTTTAATATTATAAGGGGGTAAAAGATTGTAGAGGATGCTCAGTCCAAGAAGATTAAGGAACCAACTTGGAGGAAACAATTTCCACCATTGATGATTTAAATCCTAAAAAATAATAAGGAATTAATTTTAAGATTATAATTTCTAAAACATACCTTATTGATCTTTAGGCCTATGAAAATATTCTATTATTATAAGGACTTTATAAATAAAATAGACTCCATCCATTGGATGTTCTTATTTTTTTAATGAAGGAAAAAAAAAATCTTGTTTGAACAGTATTTTATTTTATATCCACATATAATTACTTTTTTAATATTAGAGGGTAATATTGAGACAAATCAAAGCCTATGAAACATTATCTTTGTATGATCAATTCCAATCATAGTCCCATAACATTTGAACCATTACGGGGTCATTCTAGTTGTGGATTATGGATGGATATTTGTATATGAAATTTCACAATATCCCTATATTTGAATAATTTTAATATATGTTCTTCCATATGTGACTCATGGATGACTATAGAAATAAATATTATTAGTAAACACATTTTTTGGTTTGTTTGAATGGATATCTGGTTCACTCGTCAATATAAGAAATATTTTTAAAATGTATTTTTATCACATTAAAATTTTTCTATGTATCACATGTGAATGGGTTTGGGGTTCAAGACTTCAGTTTTTATAATACACCCCTTTATAGTAATTTGACATAACATGTTCAATGAATTCCCCCCCCAAAATGAACAATTTTTCTTAGGTCATTAAATATTCATGCACAACATGAAGATACTAGACATCTCCCTAGACCACCATTTATTTATATCTAGCCTAGGAAGTACTCTATCACTTTCCTTAAATAGTTTATGTTCATGAATGTTATAACACTGTTCCATGTATTTTAGGGTCACACAATTAGGTCAATCATATGGCTAAATTATTAGGTACCAGATCCTTTATTTTTAAAAAGGAATGACAGACGATGGCAAGATATTAAGGATATTGTATCCACATTAATGATGAAAACATAGAGTAGATCTTTAGTGACTTGAGGAGCTTGAATCATGAGATATTTTATGATATAAACACAAAAGTGATAAAATTTGAACATACCCATATGATTGGTTATTTTAATGATATATAAATTAATATGGGGATCAAGGGACATTTTCTTTAGAAAAAAGAAATTATGTTTACCAAGTAACATTGAGGGAGTATATGTAGGAGCCAAATTTGTGAATGTATACATAACTAGAATTTGGTTTCCCTTGAATAAGTCTACACTCATTATTGATATCCATGGAATATTTATTGGTGATAAAACAGTAAATAAATAAAATATTCTCATGGGATAAAATCACCAGAGAAGGGTTTTGATACCCTTATGATCGCATCACTAGGTATTGAACATGATATTGATGCTAAAATTTGGTACATTATTTCATTATCATTTTCATGATGTAGGGGGTCTAACGAGAGGTTCACATTATATTCTAGGGACATATGATAGTAGCTGTGAAATTTTTTCTTCTTTTATGTAATCTCTACCTTGTTAGAGGGATTTTGAATATTAAATATTATTTATCTTTGATTGGAATATTGTATGGGCTTTCCTTTTATGGGGTTTCAACTTGAAAAGTTTTATGAATATTTCCCAAGATGATTAGGGTCCTATGATCTGGATCATCCATGGATATTCTTTATGGTCATTCAAAATTGACCATAGTATGTAAAACTTAATGATATAATGCATGGATCAAGACTCATACATTTAAAATCATGATATATTTACTAATGTGGGAAAAATTTAACGTCATGATGCATTATCTCAGGACACTGGAATGTATGAAACAATAACCCAATTATTATTTTCACGTCCATGAATAAACTTAAAGAATTTTCAAAAGAATTTGTAAATATCATAAACTGTGGATCCATGTTCTTGAATCACAAGTGATATAATTTAAAAACATGCAAGGGATTATTTATGAACAAATTTGAATAATGAATTTTATTGTGGAAACATTGCGAAATATGGATCTTAAAAGAACCATTTTCTCAAGATGAAAACACCTCTGGTTGGTAGGATAGAATCCGAGAACATATATAGGAACCAAATTAAGGTATGTATAAAATTATAAGAAGAGGTTTCCCTTAAACCCATAAATATTCTATAATGAATTCCATTGAAGATTTGTGGAAACCTATTAATCATAAGATACAATGTTTGATTATTGTATTGAAATGTCCTAAAATGTATTTGGAGGCATCCAAAAACTCAATTGTTAATGTTATGTTTTTATAAAACATTTTATAATGAAATAATATAGATAATGGTTTTTACAGTTTAAATTCAATCCACAAGGACTCAAATGTCATTTAGTTTACCATCATTTGAAAAGGACTCATATTTCATCCATATAGAGATAAAAATCATATAGAGAGATGCAGAATGTATGATAATAGGTTAGGTAAACCATGATATACTATTTTTTTGTCAAATTCATAGTGATTGGATCCCATAGAGGAAGATAATGAACCCCCTTAAAGATCATGTTCGTGCATAGCATGGTATCTTCATTACCCAAAATTTGTTACTTGGCCGAGGAGAGTAGATTAAGAATTGGTGTGAACCTCAAAAGAATAATAATCCATATGTACATGACTTGGAAAATTTACATTCTTATATCAATCTCATATGTAGAGGTGGTGTAAAATTGAGTCTCACATCAATGGACTACAGTGAGAGAGGGAATATTTTCTTTTATTAGGGATTTCATCTAGTCCTATGATGGGATATAAATAAATAAGTGTGTATCCGGAAGTAACCAAAATGAATCCATATATTGTTATTAAATATAAATACCTTCCTTTGAATTTATTCATATTTATGGGGTTGGTATTTTTTTTAAAATTTGTCGTCTAATAGTATTATAGATTCTGGCATCACTTTGTAAGTTTTTCCAAAAGGAAATAATCCACATGTTGTTCATGAATGTATGTCTCGTGTTAAGATATAGTTTATATACAACGGGACATGAAATTATACATCTCTTGTAGATTTCATCTGTTTCCAAGAAAATAGATCTGAGCATTATAATGTATCATAACGTAACAAGAATCAAACCACATATAGATCATATATTTTCCCAACATAGATTGATATCATATGCAAGGAGAGATGAATATTTTATTAATGGGACATATGTGTGGGCCTAGGATAGAAGTTCCTGGTGTCATTAGGTATCATATGTGGATATGAATTTAGAAAAAAACATTTCTTTAAGGGAACATCCCACACATTTCTTTGAATCATATTCAAGGGGACGAGGACATTTTTTTATCATGAGGTTTGACATAATATATGAGATATTTTCAACATTGAGAGTCCTACCAATATAGGATTAATGTTACAAATATATATTTAATGTTTATTGATGAAAATAAAACTCATAAATAGGAATATATTTGTCTTGGTGTAGGTTCTTAAAAGAAAAAATCCATACATTATAACACCTATGTGGATCAATCTCCCAAATATGGGAATGAGGTTCGAATATAGTGGTTAACTATAAGATGTTTATATTTATCTTGTTTGAAATATAGGGGACAATTATTTCATGAAAATAATTACATGATTTATTTGTGATTAATTTAATAAGCATGAAAAATAGAACAAGGTTTTATGCAGTTTTAGGTTATGTGACATAGACCATTACATCACAATTTATTGTAATGCATATCAGATTTTCTTGTGATGTTGTACACCATGAAATAAAGAAAAATTACAATATATTTTAACATAATACGGTTACAATATAGGTGGTATGTAGTATAATATCATTCCTCTAGGACATAAAACCCTCTGTATAATTATGGAAAATATATCTTATGAAAACTCGCATAGGTTGGTGTAGTAATGTGATCTGTGTCCCTCATATATAGTGAATAAGATCAGTTGGAGTAAACCTTGAATATAACATTATGTCCATATTATTTTTATTCAGTATTCATAGGCTTTTTTCATAGTTTCATTAGGGTTATAATAATCAATACCATCTCTCCTTAAATAAATCATTGAAGGTATAAATTCTTATTAAAGGATCATGAAATATAATTTCTATACACTTCTAGAATTTGTAGTGTATGAAAATTTTATCATCAATTACTTCTAACACGTGATGTCACATTTTATTCCCTATATTTTATCATTACATTTTTTGGTCTTTTTTGGGCATTAATGACATACTCTTAAAGTTTTTTTGAATGATGGGGCATGCTAGGATAGAGATCATGGGTGGGATAGCTGTAAACTATAAGATAATGTTGTACTCTTTTTTCTATTGGTGAACTCTTAATAATTTGAAATTTCTATTTAACATGTTGGTAAATAATTTGAGACATTTAAGTTGGATGGTAATGTTTCTTTTTAAGAGGTTGTGGGACCAGCTTCATCCAGTTTTATGGGTCTTTTCGACCTTCCCCATTTCCTAGGATAACCAGATAATCGAACCACCACTAGCCAGTAGTACAAGAAAACTATGAGTAGATGACCAATAGATGTTTATGAGACAACACCATTTATATTTTTTTTCATTATGGAGAACTTTCCCATGAGTCACAATTTCATATATATTATCTTTTGGGATGTGACTAAAATATTGGGTCTAACCACACCAGTTATTCCCAATGTATCCTTAGTTAGAGTGCATACATCCTCTCATTCCATACATATGTATTGAAAACTCATATTATGAGGCATATTGATCATCAAATAAGGGGTCTTCCAAGTTTATTATATTGATAGAACCAAATATGTTATCTTCATATGATGAGGGTTATATTTGTTGGGGTGGTCCCCATGTTTTGGATGTTACATTGAAGAAATATATAAAGAGTTAGATCTTGCATCAGAAAATAATGTGACTCCAGCTCTTGAATTTCATTCATCCTCTAGTAGATTATACCACTATTGGGATGAATATCATATGTTATCTCCTTCGGTGGTGGATATATCGTTGGTATGTGCATATTTTTACTGATGGTTTCATGAGCCCAATCAACTGTATTTCGATTCGTCTAGTTATTAAAAATATGCTCCCATCTAGCTGTAACATTATTCCAACCCCTGTAATTTTTTACTAGACAATTGTTATGAAGACCACATTCTTTGATTAGTTACCTAAAACCACCTGTCCAAAATAAACCATGCATTGATGGAAGCCATTGATGATAAATCACTCTTAAATATTATGACCTAGACATTTTTGGAAAGGATAGTAGTTGAAATAGTTAGTTAGGATGACCTCATCGAGTATCCTTGGTTGTTTTATATTGAGAATGTTATTTTACATGGATGATTATAAATAATAAATGATAAATTCATTTATGATGGAGTATTATTTACTCTTACATTACAAAAATACTAGGAAACCCTGATTTTTTGTGCTTCTGGACAAGGGTCATTCTATAGTTGTCACCGCTCAATAAGAGGTGTTAATAATTTCAAGACCAACTTATGTTATTGGATATGAATTAATGTTGGAATGAGAGTGACATGTGAGATTCTCCCTTTTACAGTATTTTCCCTTGTAATGAATGAATGATTCAGTAATATGATTTGGTTCACTGAATGGAATCCATAAAACATTTTTCCATTTATTTGAACTGATAGAACCGACTTGAATACTTGTTTTAGATTAGATTCATCTGTAACACATCCCTGATATTTTCATCACATAGTTCAAATAGTTTCTCCTGTCTGAGAGGGATTCTGATTGAATAGGATAAAACATTAAATATTTCTATGAGTTTAAAAAACCTTTAATTTTCTCATTTATTATAGTTCTTCTTGTCAAATATCATAATTTTCCACACCGTGAAGATGAATTGATAATGGAATTAATGAAAATGTAATTCACATCCTTCAATAGAACCTATTTAAAGACTTATGTAACCAAAAAATGCTATCCCTACCTAAGTGTGTACAAACCACCTCTTATTATTTTGCTCCATTTGATCTCGAAGGCCCATCATTAGCCCACTCGAGATATGAAGTGCATGGGATTATTTTTAGGGTCCCCTACATCGTGAAAGGTAAAAAGGGTATGATTTATGAAATTCGGAAGGGGAAAATATTCATCCACCCATTCAGGATATGGATTCCTCTATGGTTGTATAGGTTTGCATCTCCCTTCCATGAGTTCCCTTTTAGAAACCCGGGAATCGATGACATTAAGAATCTCGATGAGGATTGTTTTCAGAGTCGTCTCCCATATACTATCATATGTTGGGGAATGATGAGTTGGTCACACCTTTATATCATATTGGTTCTCAATTTTTACTAAGACATAATGAACATAATAGGGAGGGAGATAATTTCACCACAATGGAGGTATATCATGATAATCATCATGCTCCTTATTTATGTAGACTAACTGCCTTGATCGAAAGCTATTCTGATGTATAGATACCACTTTCAGTGGTAGATAAACAATGTGAGGGACAATATATTTCTCTTCTGATAGATGATACCCAATGAGAATACTTTATATGAGTAGCTCCTCATAATGTTGAATAAGATTTTGTATCTCACTCTCTTATTATGAAAATTTTTCCTTCATGGAAGGAACATTGATTCCTCATGGTGTTGATTAGTATATAGACAAACATTCACATTTTTCTATGAAAGTGCTCCATTATGGTGGTTTCAACTATATATTTGGAGGTTATTTGTTTCGGTTCATCCTCTAGTTACATGTGTGTAAAAACATGGTTTTTTCATCCATATCACCCTCCTCTAAGGGTAGGTTCTCCATGTTATAGACCTATGCTTATGAATCTTCTTCCACAATGTCTTTCATATTGATATTGAATACATTTATGGAGTTATATCAGTAAATAGTGGTTGTACCACTACTCTTAATGCAATGAGAAGATTTTATACTACCTTCATCTGGGTCATTATTTGAACCCTTGAACATATTATGTCATTTTGGACTGTGACCCCAATGGAATTTTATCATCTTTCATATACATTCATCCTATGTAAGCATGTGAGAAATGACATTGAGGATGTTTTTGGTCCTGATTGTCGAACAAGACATTAAAAGAAGAGGTTTTTATTATAGTGGGAGGAATGGACGGGGTGTCAACCATTGAAATTCACCTCCCAATGTGGAGAAGAATAATTATATATGTGGTGATGATGATGATGAAAATTCCCCAACCCTACAAGATGGGGGTTATTGGAGTCAACAATTGGATTTGATTGATCATGTTGTTGAGGATACAATGATTCTAGTCATAGATATTATTACTCAAGGGATAGTCATTGAGTTATTAATTCCCCCAACCAAGTGGGATGGGGTTGATCTTGAATAATCATGTATTTCCCTAGGACCCTCTTAGGGGGTGATGACCTGGATGATGGTGATTGAGATATAAATGTCCCCATCACTATGTTCTAGGGTTTTTGGTAGATTTTTCCAAATTTTTTTCATTCCTCTCGGGAATTGATAATCCAAGAGGGGGGGGGGGAGATGATATATATGTATCTATCAAGGAGAATTGAGTACACATCAAGAAAGTTGTTATAGAAATTTCAACTATGGAATGTTTGATGGAGTGAAAATTTTCTCATGTCGGAGCTAGTGTGATAGAAGCATGTGATGGGAAACATTATTCATGGGGAGTTTTTTAGTTGTTCACAACTTCAACCTCCATGTCTGAACTAATATCCCATTGATTTGAGGGGCCCAATTCAAATATATTTTTTTCAATCATCTCCCTCTATTCATGATGTATAGGAATCATTGAAGTAGGGAAATTATATTATAGAAACCACATGGATCACATGTTACCCTGTCCTCAAATTTCTATTTAGGTTACGACATTATAAAATTCCATATATAGATAGTTTTGTTTTTATGTGGATATATTGAAGTGAAATAATCAATATTATCATAACACTTGGAATCTTAGATCTAGTGACATTTAGGAAATCATTTAGTGGAATGTTTTCGTGACACTATGATAAACACTGCATAAGCATTTCTCATGATCCTTCACTCATGGATTTCGAGCTATGTATATTTTTTCCATATAAAGAAAAATATAGAGTATATTGATGATTAGATGATGATAGTAGTATCCCAGATAGAAGAATTCATAATAATCAGACTCTTATGAGAATCCCAGATATTTTAGTATAGATAAGGCATCCACTCCTTTTCTATCTCATCTGGGACCTCATAGTCAGAAGTGGGTATATGAGAGAAAATGACGTGGAGGTTTTTTCCAGATAACTCTATCTATATTTAAATGTCATCCACACCTTCATTTGAATTATACACCTCCATTTGGAGAGACCATAGAACATGGTTCTACGATTCCTTTTCTGACTAGATTGGAGTTCTGTAAGAAGTTTATGGAGAACTATATGTGGTTGATACCAATTTTGTGAGCACCTATCTATACGATGACAACCATGTTTTTGAAACCACTCCATATGAAGGTGTATGGTAAATGGGAGGATTTTCATGTCCATGAGAGATGTCATAATTTGGAGGTTGGCCATAGTGGATTTCAGGAGTATAATCTTTATGATATATCTCCACACTTCATCCAGAAGGAATGTTAGGGTGATGATCTTCTTATTCATCAGACAAAAGTCGACATTCCCTTTGATTGTTCAGAATGTTTCTCCATGGTACTGAAGGAAACTGGAATTAGGAAGATTAGAAATATGGACATGTTCCATATCATGGTTAGAATATGATGACTATAGTTTTTTTAATTGTGTAAGGATATTAGTTAGTAGTATGACAGTTGTCAAAACATGTTTATAACTATCTGGTACTATGGGAATATGCACTCACTACTAAGATGATACTAGAATATGCCAATGATTTGTCCATCATTGATTGGAGTGTGATCATCCAGATGCATGTTCCATTCTCACTTGGAAATACTTGTTCCAAATTGGAGTATGAACCTGATCCAAATCATTTGGAATATGTCATTGCCCTTTCATTGAAGGAGTATGAGCCTACCATGAGGCATGTTCCAATATCATTAGGTGGGTCCAGTTAGAGAAGGATTATGATCCTAGTAATAATATAAATTCCCTACCAGAATATGTCAAGGGACATAGGGAATCAGAGTAGAGATATGATCCTTTTCTAGTATTTTCTCTCAATGATGTTGGAGGATTCATTCACTCACATAAGTATGAATATGATATTGGATTTTAATATCTTCTGGAATATTCCACGAATATTCACTTATTGTAATATGATCCTATCACAAGTCATGTTTCATTATCACATGGTTATCCCCACCCATTATGGGGATATAGACCGGTTCCTAGGAGTTTTTATTGTACGAATAGTCTTCATAGATATGAATATGATCATATCCTAAGGCATGTTCCCCTCTCACGTGGTTAATCCCAGAAAAAATGGGGATATGATCCCAATCATGGGCCATTGTAATATGTAACTATACTTTTTCGATAGGTATGTGCCCCTGTACTGAGGCATGTAACACTATTACTAGGTGAGACCTGATTGGAATATGTTTATGATCTCAGTATGATTCCTCTTCCTTCACAATAATATTATGATAATACTCTTGTATGGTAAAAATAACGTGTGATTTATTAATAGAAACCAATTGATCATAATGATCATAGTGTTGTTCTGCCTTGGATATATGGATAATAATATGCATCTTTCATTGTTTCTATAGTAGTTCCATAATATTATGTATGAGTTCTTAACCTATTTCTAATATGTTTTTTTATTTTAGAAATTATTATTCATGGTTATGTGCATATACATTTTTTTTCTCCATCATGAACTAGAATATCTATTTGATTGAATCAAGGATATGATCCAAACTATTTTATCCTTATTCCATTAAAATAAATTTAATTTCTTCATTCAGGGGTTAGGAATATGTTCGTACCCCATTTATGATAGAGGAATATTTCCATAGACTTATTTTGAGTGAGCAGGAGTATGATCCTAGTTTTTAGTTGTAGCAGAATGTTCTGGTAGACATTGTCAGTAGGATTGGTGATATGATCACACTCATGGTTATCTTGAAACTTCCTCACCTAATGTATCTTTCTTTCTACCTATACATGGGCATTAGAGGGGGAAGTGTGTCGGGTGGTACCCTCCACATGTGAGTGGTGGGTAACGGTGTGATAATGTTAGTGATGGAAGTTGATAAGTTCCCTCCTTGGTGTCCCCTACACTAGAATGATTCGGGATTTGGATTCTAGTCTGACTTCATTATATTTTGAATGTGGTGATTATTATTTTCTAACGATATTCCCTCAAAGTATTAAGAAGTGGAAATTTGGGCTTAAATATTAGCAATAGAATTTCATGGATGAAGTGTAATCAATAAATTTATTTCTTAAATACACCCACAAGTATTATCGAGGGTCAATATTGTATAATGTCGAAGGTACTTCTAGGAAATAATGTTCAGCACCTGACATTGAATCTCTTTGGAATGTGAGATCATTTTTTGATGTACAGGGGGTTCACCCACAAATGAATTTCTGTAATGGGCGATTGATGATAAAATTATAAGGGATTGGGATTTTTTTATGAGATACGTATCTACAGTCATGTACATAAAAATTAACATGTTATCCTTTTAGTGAAATATTGTAGGATGATGTGATCAATCAGTTATGCATGGTTAACCAAAATTTCCTATTATTTTTTATATGGAAATTATACTCACATGGACTTGTAAATGTGAGAAATAATGTATTATAGGAGAACCCATGTTATAGGGGATCAACAGTATAATTTAGTCCATTCATATAATCTTCATTTCCATAGACAATGAAAACCAATGTGTCATGTCGCATGATTAACCAATCATTATTTTGTTTTGATAATTCACATCGGATACACCATTTTTTTGCATATAGTGTGAAAACAAAATGGAATGATGGATGATAACAAAATTATTTTTTACTGTAGAGATTGAAGTTGGGTTTACATTTTTTCACATACTGTGAAAAAATGGACCAATGAATGATACCCCAATAATTTTTTTTATTTCATAGATACAATTTGATATTTCCATTTTTTACATAGGGTGTGAAAAAATGTCCCGAATTATGATGTCCAAATCATTTTTTATTGGATAGATTCATTTAGGGTTCACCACTTCTATTCTGATGGAGAATAGATAATGGGGAAACCCTCATTGATATTTATTCGATCTGGCCTAACTGTTGACTATGAATGGTTCATTTCTTTCCCAATAATTTTCATTGGGTCACCATTGTCGTTCATAACATAAACTCTCAATGGTTCCATCATACAAAACAAGGTATATACCTTCATTCCAATTATCGGTGGTATGTTTGTTTTTCAAACACAATGAAACTTATAGGCACAGATTGCTTGAGATAATGGGACGTGGGATCATCTCAGCCTTCTAAGGGGATCTTTTTTCTACTATAGGAACATCTTTTATTGTCTAAATATGTTTTAGAATCTCATTAAAATGCCTAAATGAAACCATTTTCCCTAAAAACGATTCTAGATTATGTTTCTTTTTATACGTGGAAAATGGGTCTCATTAATTAGTTTTTCTGTATGTAATTGAGTTTATTCATCATTTTCCAAAATATGGGTAGCTACATATTTTCTGAAGTCATATAAAAATTATCTTCTAATTTTTCTTCTATGTAGGGAGGTGGTAAATATTTTGAGGATGATATTTATCCATTATGATGCATCCAATGTATCATGTTTACTACTGTAATCAAAACCCTCATAGTTTATTAAATTCGAGCTATTGAAAATATTTAATAAAGTAAATATGCATAAGAACTTGAGTACCAAATATTTAGCCTGAATCTATTAGATACATACTATATATCTTTGTTATAGTGTGAATCATAGTTATCATAGTTCGATGACACCCTTGGGACTAACCCCAAGGTAGATACCCTTAAATTGGGGGGTTACTGTAAACATAAACTCATTAGAGATTACATAAAAAGATCTCCCTATATGGGGGACATTAATGATGTAAATTAAATAGCCATCGCAACTCCCAAAGGCCATGTGATATTTTCTCAGTCTGAGAAACACAGGATAATAAGTAATCCGTCTTACTGCATATGGATGCAGGGCTAATGAATTGAGAATAGCCTTGGAAGTTTTATTGTGGATATCACACCTCAGGGAGGCATCATATCTATCCTGGTTATGGAAGGAATCAAGGTTATCATATATTAGTTAGTTTCTTTGTTTGCTAAGGGATGGGGTAGAATGATCGGTGCATGGGAATGATTGTGTCTCTATGGTTGAAATTTATGATAAATGGATGGACTTATAGTAATTTGGAATCCCATTTGAGTTCAGTCATGGGCCTTAAGAATGCATCCTATATATCCTAGTTATCGATGGATTCAGAGTCCATATAGTTCATCTGATTGGGGAATACTCACTGATATTGCCCTTATATGCAAGACATATCATATTATATCTATTATCAAGGAATAAACACTATATATTCTCATGTTGTTGTAGTGTCTTATGATATAAATGGTATGATCCTTGAAATTCCTTAATCCCATCTAATCTATGCTAAGTTTGAGAAACAATGGATGGAAAATAATCAGTTTCTTTGCTTATAGGTATCATATTTATGTATTGGGACATAACATTGGAGGTTAATATAGATCTTGTCCCTTGAGGAGGCATCTTACATATCTTGGATATGGTAAAAATAAATGTTATGATATTTTAGTTGGTTTGGGATTATATAATGACA
This sequence comes from Viscum album, assembly GCA_963277665.1. Taxonomy (NCBI): domain Eukaryota; kingdom Viridiplantae; phylum Streptophyta; class Magnoliopsida; order Santalales; family Viscaceae; genus Viscum; species Viscum album. The sequence continues at coordinate 561,381,500 of OY728153.1, read as the reverse complement.
TTTCCCTTATAATCCAAACTTACACACTAAGTATTGAACAAGATAATCATGTCATAGGATATCAATTTGACCCACCATTATTTCAAGATATAAATGTTTTGATTGTCTGCTTAATGTGGCTTGATTGTCTTCTTGACTTATCATAAAATGTCTTATTGACATGAATTAAGGAAATCACATGAACTAGAAGACTAATATGAGGGAAATTTCATATACTAGATGGCATGTTTGAGGGTTATAGAAATATCTTGGACGACTTGTTCTAAAGACATAATAAGACCCTTATGACTTATCATAGAAGCCATCACATGAACCTGGAAAATATGAAAACAGTGTTTTTCATGATGAAAATGACATTAAATTGGTTTTATAATTATATATTATTGATACACATGAATTGAATTATGAGAGTTATTGTAACATGTCTCAGAGGGTGATTCATTTCTATGTTTTGATGTCTGGAGGACATCACATGAATTGGCTGGCATACACAAAGATGTTCAAGAGTGTCAGTAGACATGACCAGGTGCTATATCAAGACTCATCTAACTTGTCTTAGTGCTATTATATAAATTAGTGTAAATTTATTGTGGACAGCATAGGGTTTGGATGGAAAACCTAGAGGTTTTTATGAAACTAGGGTTTCATGTTTGGGGGTTCCATGAGAATTTATTAGACACATCAATAGGACTTCCTATGATCCAAATAGTATACTCAAGAAGTTCCACATGATTTGGATGACATGTCATTCTATTTTTACATGACCTGGGTGGATAATGTGAACTGCATAAGGATTAAGGTATATGATCGTTTCATAAGTCACTCATCCATATCTGTTTGTTCTATCATATTATTGAAATTGTTATATATATTTCAAATTTTAGAATTTTTTATGTATATCATGTATTATGATATATAGGGGATTTATTTAGTGTGTCACTCTAGAAGTACATCACAAGATCTATGAATGATCAAAAGAGAGGAATTGTCACTCTAGTTGTTCCCTAGATCTTACATGATCTTAAACTTTTATAGTTGTAAGATCATCCGCTCTGAGAAATTTTCTCTGGTGATTTGGTGTGCCGGTGCTCCCGGATATAAAAATCCTCACCCATTATTTGATATGGGGTGAGGGATTTATATGTCTTTCCACCCAAATTTCTGAACTCATTGTATGGAATATATTTTGTGAATTTAGGCTTGATATGGTGGAGTTATTCAGCATAATGTCTTTCGTAAGTCCCTTCCATAAATCACCCCAAGTGAATCACATATCTTTCTGAGACCACAAGATCATACTATTAAGGCCTTATTTTTTAGGATTATTAAAAATTGATGGAGTATTTATGAATCATTCGAACATGCTGAGAGACATTCATTTTATTCAGATGGATAATCTAAGGACATTAACGCGACCATTATTCCAGTTTAAAGGCCTTAGTATGACCTTATGGAACATGTTTGGAACCACTTTCATGAAAAGTATTGCATTTAAAGGGGCCTTCATTAAATCATAATGACTTATTGAGGTTTCATGTGATACCATGCTACAAACATCATATGTTTTTTCATATCTGTATTATGATTGTGAGAGGCTTCCACCTCCCCCCTTTGATTACATTTTTTTAAAATGGTTAGGGATTTTGTGAAGTTTTTTGGGTGTTGTCATGGAAAATCAAATTAACTATTAGTGATGTGTTTCATGAATGAATATGTTCTGTGGATATGAATGATTATTTAATGGATGATACCATCTATTTGTCTATATAGATATATATGGGAGCACGAGGAATCTTTGACATACCAAAGGACCTTCATGTGATGAGGATTACATATCAGCAAGCTTTCCCAAAATGAGGTTGATGTGTCGTTGGGTCCCTTAAGGATCATTTGAATCACTATGGGCACATTGAAGGAATTTTACGACTATAAGTGAATATTATATCCTCCCATTTAATTTCCATTGACTATTTTAAAATTTATTGGGGATCTCACAAGTTTTTATGAATTTCTTCAAGGATAATTGTTCTCCGCATCAGTGATGCATCACTTTAGTTTTACAACTGAAAAAGGCTCATACATTTTGATTTATTCCTCCTATGTTCGAAGGCCATTGGGATGGTTCATCAGAAATACACTAGTTGACAATTCACGTGTCTTGGGAGTGATTTCCTAACTGCCCATTTGTGACCAGCTATTATCCAGGAATCCATTGAAATATTCCAATATGATTTCTTTATGGGACAATATTAGACCTTCCACAGATGATGTGTTGTGAGTGGACATCCACATGGCCTCCTATTGGCCATGCGATCACATGTATCATGAGGGTTCACAAAATCTGTGTGATCATGGCTGCCTTGTTCTTTTTTTAATTGTGGGAAAAATAATAACCAACTTTAATTGTTTCTATATTCTGGAATATTCTTTTTCTCATTTGGTAGGAATTAAAAGTTTCATTAATGGAATCTGTGTAAATCAACTTCCTATGTCTATGTACTTAGCTTCATAAGTAGACAATGATAATTAATTTTAACTTTTCTACAACATTAAACTAGTAGAAGTTCCAAATTGTGAAATGATCCATATGAACATTTTATATATAACTTAGTACCGTTAAATTATGCATTTGAATAACTCACTAAACAAAATGTATGTCCTGTAGAAAAAACACTCCTACGTTGGTGGTACAATTGAGGTTCTTAAATCTTATTTTCAAAATTAGTAAATTTGATTATTTAGTATTTTTATGAAAATGGGGACACATACATATGGTAAATATAATATCCAATGATTTATATGTTGAATATAGAATTCTTCATATCATACATCTATAATTGGTTTGATAAAAAAATTAAAATTTTAGTAAGATCTAGTTTATAGGTTGTACTCATTGGAGTATCAATAATATTTGGGATATCCATACAAAAAAATTTAAGAATTATTTGGTGTACTTACTTTGATTTATTATAATTCAATATTTATCTTTAAAATTATTAAAATAATGACATGATTTAAACTCATCTATTAAACTCATTTCAAATTCACATTTCATTATTTTTGAAAAATCAGTACTCCAATTATGTCTAGAAGATCCAAAAATTATTTCATCAACCTAAATCATTTGTACTAAACATAATTTAATATAATTTTTATAAAAAAAGTATGTTATTATATGTCTTTTCAAAAACCATTATCAATTGGAATTGAGATATTATTATCATACCATGTTCTAGGATTTTTTTTAATACATATAATTATTTGGTTAATTTAATTACATGATTTGGAAAATTATTAGTGTTGAATCCAAAGGGTTCTTAAAAAACAAAATCCTAAACTACAAGACCATTTATGAATTCACCCATAATAACTATTTAATATTTTTTGAAATTCAAATGGGATCAATTGGAAATATTCATTCTAATTAATTCAATTATATCTACTAATGTATAGTTCTCCTCATAGTAAATAAATCTTTCATGGAAATATCATTGTGAAACCAATATACCTTTATTTATAACCATGTGTTCTAACTCAATAACATTATTTAAAAATACCAATTTTTTTCTAATAGTTAAAATTTATTTAAGTATATAAAATAGTTCATAGAATTTATTTGTTTCAAATTAAATATGTTTCTCTAGCATTTTCATTAACTAGATGTAATCATTTATTGCAATAATGATGTTCTTATGTTCGAGTTGTGATAAAAAATAATGATATTCATCTTTTTTAATATGATTTTATATAGTTTTTGATCCTTTATATATTTATACATAAATAGTATATAAGGGATGATATCTATGATTCCTAATGGTTCAAAAAAACAAGTAATGCATATTTCATTATCAACCATAGGTTTAGGTTCATCTTATTCTTCATAACAGGAATATTTTTATACATGTTTCATTAAAATATAAAAAGATTTAATTTTTATATTTAGATTAGATAGTTCATCTTCAATTTTTTGAAAATGAGTCTTAGAATCATATGGATATGTTCGATCAACATTTACGTGCACACATTCATACACCATCATTGTCATTTTTTAAGTACCCCATATGACATAATTGTCATAAAATATACAAGGTACATTACTCAATCACTCATGGTTGCAAATTTTTCATGATATCCCATTGTATAGAGAATAAATCCTTTGGAACAAAAAACCCTTAAGTAATTAAACATTTGATATCTTGTATTCCAAAATTCATATAGTTTTTTCATTAAAAGTAATCTTATAAGAAGCTTATTTATTATATAAAAGGTTGTATTCATAGATTCATCCTAATAATATATATATACATTACACTCATTAAGCATGGTCTAGGAAAATTCATGAAGGGTAATATTTATTCATTATAATACACAATTTTTGTGGGGATCAATGAGTATAAAAGTTATGATTATACCCAGGTTCTGTGCATGAAAATTCAATATCATTACCATTAAAGTCATGGCTATGATCACTTGTAAAGGTCTTAATTCAATGTTCACCAATATTTTCTACAGATTTGGAATTCCAAGAAATGTAGGTACACGAATTTTTTTGAGTTATAATAAATCGATAAGTGTATCTATAAAACTCATCTACTAAAACATAAGCATATTTATTAGAATTTATGATAGAAACACTAGAGGGTCTAAAAAAGTCCATTTGAAGCAAATCTAAATTTTTATACGTTGAAATATCTTCCATTGATTTGAAATATAATCTATAATGTTTTCTCTTTTTAACATGTGTTACATACATTGTAACATTGGAATTATAGATAAGGAATTCAATTAACTAACTTATAACTAGATTAATTTAAAAGATAATGTTTGATGTTGTGTCCTATTATCCTATTTTGAATCCATGATACCTTTGAAAAGGCACTTTTAAAAAAACATTGAGAAAAAAAAAAGAAATCTATCTTAATGGAATATATATTATCATTTGTCAAGGTATTGAAAACTAAATAATTTTAAACATTAAAATATTCGTAGGAACTATCTTAAAACATAAAATAATAAACATCATCACATATCTGTGTGATTCTTTTAAGATTATAATTTAATACACAAAATGATAAAACATTGTAAATTAAAATAGAATTAGGGTTACTAATTTGAAAATGTCCTATTATTTTTCCATTAGAATTGTTAGAAAAGGTTATATATTCACCATTAACATTGATATTGTTCTTGAAAATTGTGTTTTCCTCAGTCATGTGTCTGGAGTAGCCACAATCCAGAAACCATATTTTTTTACTCAATATTTTCAAGAAGTTTCCGAACAGAATATATTTAAACCAAAACTAAATTTCATACCCATATGAATTAGGGTTCATATATTTTAGTAATAATGGATTTTGGAATCCATAGTAAATTAACATGATTCTTATAGGTAGATCTAAAAATTTTGGAAATAAAAAAATTATTATGTCAATAAGAATATAATATATTCATAGAACTAATTGAACAAGAACTAGAAATAAATTTATCCTTATTGGTCATTCTATATACAGGTTTGTATGAATTCTTCATGGTATACATTGGTGAAATTATAAACAGGAGATATGAATAAAATATAAAAAACCTCATTTGTGTCTTTCATAAAACAGATATTAGATATATATTAATTTTACTCATTGTATGAGTTTGAATAAAAAGAACTAACTTTTGAGGCATTTATGTTTCTTTCATATCTTTATTAAAAAAAATAATTTTCCTCATAATTTTCCCTAAATTTTGGCAGAGGAAAATCTTATTTCATATGATCTTTTCTATTATATTTATAGTATAATATTTTATTTTTAGAATCATTGTTTTTTCATTACTTTTACTAGTTAACTATATCATCATACATACAATTTTAGTGTGGATTCATGATGAATTCATTCATTTTATAAAATTTCTTAAATAATCGGGATAAGTGAGAAATTTCATCATTAGTGTCTGAAGATGATTCTTTGTCACATGATTTTTCTTCTTTAATCATAGTTTTTTATTATGTTATAAGTATTGAATGATAATAACTACAGATTTGGTTTATCTTCTTATTCTACATTAAATTTATGTTCCCATTCATACATCATTATACTTCCTATTAGCTATTTAATGTGAAACTTAATTATATCACATGATTCTCAAATATAAAACTGAAGATCCTCTCCAACTGTTTGGTGAACATATAAGAAGGCCCATCACATGAGCTTTTTCAGAAATTTGTTTCTCGAGAGAATTAATCAGGTTAATAATCTCATTGAACATGAGATACATATAACATATTTATTCATTAGGTTTCAGATTTATTTTATCATATTTAATTGTATAATTATTCAAACACATTTTGTGGATACTTTATTATCCTTCATGAGAAATAAAAATGTTATCATGAATATCAAATGATGTGGTACTTGAATATATTCAATTAAAATCTTCATATCTTAATGAATAGTATAAATAATTCATACCTTTATAATCAATTTTTATAAAGAGGATTACTTGGATCACTTCATTCAGTTAAACCTATTTTGGGTAGTTCATAATAATCCTCAATGACTAGCCATATATCAAAACCCATGATTTCAATATTAATAGAATTCCATTGATCATGTTTATTACCATTAACATAATGAGGACGATTAATATCATTTTATACTTGTCTATTATCATCAGTGAGGATGCAATATTGAATACAATGAAATTTGAGTTCATTAAATTGAAACTATATATCATCAAATGGATATTTGGAAAACTTCTATGATACCAAATGTTCGACGTAGTGACTAACACAGGAGGGGGGGGGGGGAATTGAGTTCCCATATAAAATTCCATTTAAAAATAATTTTGAATATAAATCCCACAATTTAAAAAAAACCCAATTTTAAAAAATAGATGAAATAAAAAATTGAATTTTTCAAATATATTCTCAATGTTGGATTAATTCTCTATTATAAGAGTCATTGGAATCACATTTACTTATGAATGTAAATTACATGATCAATCACTATATTTAGAACACAAATTATGATTAATTGTTTTGAGTGAGGGTTTTAGTGTGACTTTAAAATAGATACAATTATGAACTGCGAAATACACAATACAAAACTAATAAAATACATAGTGGATTTAAAATAAGGGGTAAAATATTAATTTTATATTTAATCCTATCCACATGGTAATCACCAACTACCATGATGTTTATTAAACAATAATCTTGATCTGTAACATGGATAGGGTTTTACATAAAAAATCACACATGGTTGTATAGGAATAAACGTACTTTCATGTTTATAGATTGGATAAAAACAAGCACTAGTAAAAAAACTTCCACATCCACATTTAAAATTTATATACAAAATAAGAAATTTGAGTGAGTGTCAATAAAATTCTAGTTAAACACATGAGACTGTGTTTTATGGATAAAAAATTTAAAATAATGAAATAACAAATATAAATCATAAATATAAAGGGAAAATGAGTATAGATTGGAATGGGTGATGATTCTGAATCCAAATAATTTTAAATATTCAAAGCTCCTAGAATATATAATTGAAACGATATTATATAGGCTCCACATAATGTGTAACAAAATATAGTGTTTTTCAAGGTCAAAAAAATTCTTTAGTTTTCAGTCTTTAGATGCCCATAATCCTTCCACACACAAGTGTTTTAGATATTCCACTTTATTTGTGCATATATCACCACTTTTATTTCTATTATTGGATATAACAACACATGATGAAGTTTTTTATTAATTTATATCCCTCCATGTCAAAGTATCTATTGGAGAGTCCTCATCTTGAGAATAAAATTTGGAATGTCCAGAATTTTCTTTTATTGCATCCATGGATATTTTTAATAATAATGATTCTAAAAACCCCATGTGGATTACATAATGTAATTCCTTAAATATCCATTAAAGAAATTAAATGTTTAAATTAATCTGTATTGAAATGGTATCACTCTTATGATAGATCATCTGATTGTTTGTGTCACTGAACTATAGAATAGACTAGTAGTGGATTAGTATGGTAGTTGATTTGAGTGGTGGTAGATCTATCTGGAGTTAGATTTTGTTGATGGTATATACTTTTCATTGTAGATTGGTCTGATAGTAGATCTGTATTATGGTAGATCTAACTAATGATATGTATATCATGTAGTAGATGTGTCTAGATTCAGAACAACATACATGAAGATATGAATTGATAGTATATTTTTATAGTGTTAGATCTATTCTAGTGGTTGCAATATCTAGTGGTAGATTTGTTATGGTGATATATGTCTCTAGTGGTAGATCCATTGAACTAATTTTATTTTAGAACTGAGCCAAATTTTTTAAAAATTTTCTAGAAAATTATATGTCATCATAAAACAATTATCTTATTAGAAACATAACAAAAAATATTTACGGTCATTAAAATAAGGTGGTTCAAACATGTTCCTAAAATGAATATATAATACACCCCGACTTTTTTAGTCATATATTTGTAATTTTTTATTAGAATAATGTTACGGGTAATGACCCCTTTGTTTTCACTATTGTTAGGGATTGGAAATTTCATTAATTTTACATTAATTGTGGTTCCATAATATAAATAATTTTAAACCATATTGAAATATTATATATATTTATATAAACATTAATAAAAATTAGATATGTAAAAATGGTTTACACATTTCATGGAGACAATTGGTTGTACGTAGTCATGAACGACGTTTCCATTTTTTTGATGGATGTTGTTAAAGGAAGATAAATATAAATTCAAAACTCTATAATACATAGGATCTCATTTATATAACATATATCAATTAAATCTATCCCTACTACCTTTTATTTAATTCACAATTGAATTATTAATTACATCGCTTCACGAGGTGGTATTTCATTGTACCCATGACCAACAGTATCATATCCCCCACTAAATGGAATGTATGAAATTACAAGTGATAATATCAGTAATTTTTTTTAATAATATAAAAAATTACATATAAATATATTAAATCGGCCATTATAACCATCAATGAGTGGTTAATATGGAAAACTAATAACATCTAGTCGTGAGGCGATAGTCCACTATACACACATTCGATGGTTTTGATTACCATTTTTTGGAAGTGGAGATGGATATAGGTTATGATTTTAAAATAACAACCTATAAATATTTATTATAAACTATTTTTTAATTATCACACTTAAATAATATATTATGGAGGTGTATGAATAAATAAAACAAAATGAAACATTAATAATTTTACCTCTTCTTCAAAGAACTTCTTTAGGTTTTTACCTAAATTATTCATAGATTGTAGTTATGATCCAAATAGGGTTTCCAATATTATAGTAGGAAATTAAGGAAGTTATTTTTTTAGGTCTTGAATTAACCAATAATATTTTTTTGTGTGAGGATAATAGAAGAGAGTGTGGCCTCTTATTTTTAAGGGGATTTAATTAGTGGAATTTCCTTAATGAAAAATGTGTACCACATTTTCCAAATTCCACCATGAAAAAAAATGATCCATTATCAAACCTTTTAGGTTTAATTTTATTAATAACTTTATAAAATATATTTTATATATGTTTATAGGTCATTATAATCCTTATCGTTTTAGTTTAACCCCCCACATAGACCAATTTTTACCTTATCCAAGGTAGTTAATTTTTATTATTTACAATGTTCATTATGGTAAAAAATTAAGTTGAACTTATTAAAAAATATTTTATATTATGATTAAAAATTTGGAATCTATATTTAATATTTACATTCACCTAGGTGAAAAATTATAATTTAAAATTAAACATGAATACATTATGAAGAAACAGATTTTCAAGATGTGTATTTCTCATGTAAATAGTGATTTTATATTTACATTTTCAATAATAATAATAATTAAATTAATTTAAATTTTAATATATAAATATATAATATAAAATAATTATTTATATAATATCTAATTAGGTATAGTTTGTAATAATTTCAATAATTAAATTTTATGCACATTAATAAAATTTCAATAAAATTTCATTTTTACGTAAAAATAAACATATCTTAAAGTCCAATATAAATATTATCAAAATTAAAATTTCGAAATTAAATATAAATAAATATCATTTTTGGTTCAATAAATCATATTAAATATCAAATGAGAAATTTAAATTTTGCACAAAATTGAAATAAAATTACATTTTTATAAAAATCAATATTTTCAGTATTCAATGAAAAATAAGTATTTTTTAAAAAATTGTATAATATCACCCAAACCAAAATTTTGTACTATTATTTTAAATAATAATTTAGTTTTATTACATAAATATTATAAATGTGATGAAAATAATTAATTTTAAAATAACTTTGCAATGTGCTTCAAAACTACTTTTTTATAAAATAATGATTTTAATGTAAAATTAGATTTATTATTATCTCATTCCTATAAAACATATATAAATAATATTAAAATATTTAATTGATTATATAATGTATAAAATTAAATTAAAATCATTAACCGAAAATAATTTACTAACATAATTGAGATAAAATTTGTTCGTACTCATAAAAATGTGTTTTCACAAAAATACTTACTTAATTTTAAAATGGTTATTTATTTTATTTCTAATTAATATCTGAAAAAATTATTTTCATAATATATTTAATCCTATTAATATTCACTATTATAATTTATAGGTGATAAATATCGTAATAAATAAAAAAATTTAATAGTTTAACTTATTTTTTTTAAACTATGTGTTGAATGTAAAACATGCTTCAAAAGAAAATAAATTCATTCAGAATAATATTTCAAAAAATAATAGGGTGTGACATCGACCACATAAGGGATCAACTGTTGACCTTTTGGGATTGAATCTTGCACATTCTAGCCACGTCAGTTGGTCATCCATGAATAGTCCAATAAGAGTACAAAAGTAGTTGGGAATAACACCTTATGGTTTTAGTTAGAGGACAAGAGTGAGTTACCATAAAACCATGAGGAACAATTTTTTAATAGGTGATTTGAGCATCTACCCCATTATGGGCTCAAATAATCATTGGGACTGGATTTAATGCTATTTTACAAAGAAGGCCAAGGAGGTGTTCGATGTGGGATTTGATGAGGGATTCAATATTCATCGACCTTGAAATATATGAATATTACATCAAATGTCTAATTTGATCTTGACTATCCATTCGATAACTTCCATGAAACCATCCTTTTCTTTAACCATTTATTATATGTTACTATTCACTATATCACTCAGTAAGACCACCTTCTTTTATTACTGATTATTTCATGGTATGTCATATCCCAAGACTGTAAGATATTGAGTCATTGAACCTAAACATATTCATGCTATAATTAACATTAATCTTGGAGGTGAATATCCTCTTTGATCAAGCATTTTTATCAATGTAAACGTAATATGTTGCATCTTAATATGGCATATACAACTGGGTTGACATTAGATATTAGGTTGATGGTGTATCACCCTAATGAAAAATGGTTCCTCTATGTTTGATGGTAGATCACACTGACATTTTACCACTCATCCATCACTAAAAGTAGATCAGAGGTTGGTGGTAAAAATCAGGTTGATGGTAGATCACAACAATATTTGACCCTTCCTTTTTTGTTTGATGGTAGGTCACACCAAAAGTTGATCATTCAACCACTCTACTAGATTCCTTTATAGTGTCACTATAATACATCGATTGAACCATCTCATAGATATATGGTGATAGAGCTCTTTATTTACCATCATTTTATGCTACACTAGGGTACGATAGATCAAATTCCTTCAAAGGTAACTCATATTTTAACCTTCAATGATCAATGGATTTTCTATCGACCTTCCTCTATAAGCTGAAAGTTGTACTGTTAACTCCAAGTCTCACTACCTTCAATGGTAGTTTCATATTTATAATAGTAGAAAATCCATTCTTACATTAATAGTTGATAAATCTACCATTTTAAAATGGTGGATCATGTTCCTCAATATTAGATAATTATATCGTTAACTATAATGGTTTATCATTGTGATAGTATATTTCTAGTGGTGTCAACACTGTGCTACCACCACGTAAATGTTTATATACATTTAGTTTAAATAATGTTTCTAAAAATAATAATTCATTTTTATTCTAACGTTATAATTGAAATACTGATTTTAATTTTTTATTATATTTTTCTAAACATTTAATTACATGTTATGTAGCAAATTATTTTAAGCATATTTTAAACATACTACCAAATGAAGTATATTTTACACAAGCAATTTAAAGCTCTATTTTATGAAAATAATAAAATTTTAAAAATATATATGTTTTGACATATTATTTTAATTTGTTTATTTATTTGTATCATATATATGTATTCTAATGATCCATAGGGTTGTTATCTTTTGTTGTCTCATATATAATTACAATATCATAGATGTAATTTTATATTAAACATGGTTTTTCTAGATACAAGTGACATAATTGTTTTATTTTGAATCATGTTAACTCATGGAATGCAGTAACTAGTTATTTTGATGATTCCAGAAGATATTTGAGTTAATGAAGCTAGGTAAATCCATTTTATATGTGATCATATAGATAAATGAACATCTCATTGATAATTTTAAATTTTTTTTGATAATTTATATGTGACACATATTCTTTGTTCTAATTTTTTATTAAGATCTATGAATTTTGTATCACTTTCAAGATTATGATGTTACTTTAAAAAAATCCTACATTTTTTATGATCATGATCATACAACTTTATCAAATTCATCATTATATATTTCTACTAATTTTCAGTGTATGTTCTATTCTTCATTTATTTTAATCATAATATATTTTTACTCTAGTCATATCTAGTTTATGGTTTTCCCATTCAAAATAGGGTCATGTTTTTTGTTTGATTATACCACCTAAAAGAATGATTGGGTTTTCACTCCCACAAAAACATTCATGTAAAAAACTAGGTTATGACTTATATAATAAAACTGGGTTATTCCTCAGAGTATTTATTAATGGTAGAGTCTTTAACATGCTCTCAAACCTTTAAATGTGACTTTCCAATGTCGTATATATATTCTCACTAAGGTAAAAATTCTTGTATAATATAGTGGGATTATAGTGATTTGAACTACTATAAAAACAGTGTGTTCTTAAATTTTGTTTCTCATTCACTGTATCTTGAAATTGACACTCCTCTACTAATTAATAAAATAAATTACTGTATTTTTTGACCTTTAAATATTTTAATCAAATATTAAACCCCCAATCTTTATTTTCATAAATCTCGATTCAAAAATTGATATAACATTGTTGGTTACTTCTGGATATAGGTTTTTTATTTAATTTTTAAATCATTACTAATCTAAATTTCATAGATCTAACAGTCTATGAAATAAAAGAATATTTCATATATGACATATATTTTAATGAAAATGATGGATGTAATCTAGAAAATCTTCCACTCTTTTTTAAGAAAACTGATAATACTAGCCAGGCTGAATAAAATCCTACCAAAAATATTTAATTGTGGAATGTTGGATGATCATAGAGAACCCATAAAAATTTCATAAATATAAACCAAAAAATTGTGTTGGTAAAAAATGGTTATATAAGTTTAAAATATATTGTTAAGTGTATTTTTTAAGGTTCTATTAGTATATGTGATTATATCCTTGTTTTAACTTTTATGACATCCCCTGACATATAGATAATTCTTCAAGTGACTCACTATGGAATTGAATAAATTAACAGAACCATGATTGGAATTCTCTGAGAATAATATCAAGTCATCGATATGGTAGATTGAGATTTAATGAACCATGTGTCCCATCAGTTTACAATTATTACAAATATAATTAGTGCTCTTGGTGAAGTACTAGAAAATACTACTAATATTTAAAGAGTATTAATATCTATATGAATAAAATGGTCTGAAAATATTCTTTCCATCAAAGTTATTTTTAATTTGAGTTATGTACTTTAGATGAACTAATTTTATAATTTCTCCACTGTGAATTATGGTTGAAAAATATTTTTTATGATGAGTCTATAAAGTAAATTATTTAATTTAATTATAATGTTAATGAAATTTTCAATTCTCCTCTATCTGAGATAAAAAAATGTGGAAAAAATGGATCACTTTTGTAAGAAGTGTTTAATGTAAATAAAAATTTGGAACTAGTAAATTGAAGTGGATGTTAAACATAGAGTTAAATAAGGGGAATTATAATAATAATAATGTTTTAAAATGAGGATTTCATGGTTTTAGTAATAAAGGGATCATCAAGACATAATTCCCCAAAGTAAATTGTCAACATATAGTTATAGAAAAAAGGAGAAAGGAAAAAAATATTCATTTGGTGGATGGGACTTCTCTAATAGTTATGACTGAAGAAGTGACTTTGGAAGAGGATTGGATAAATTAATCATTACATTAATTGATACACACTATGAGGTAAATTGTTAATTTTTTGATAAATTAATTAATTGTAATAATTTTGATAATAATTCCATTCCTAAAGATGAAAATGAAATAGAATCTAATTGAAGTTCAATTTCTGATTCTCTTAATTCTAAAGTAAAATAATTACATAATGAAAATAAGGAATTAAGAAATTATGGATTCATAATAATTGAAAAAATACACCAAAATGTAAACATAATAAGTTTATTATAGACAATGATTAAATAAAAAGAGAATGTGAAAAATTGAATTTTTTTTTCTAAATACTATATCTAAAATAAATATTGATTCTAAAATATTAAAATTAAATGATGAAAATAATAAACATAAGGACTTAAATGTAGTGAATAATACACTCCATCAAATAAATTTTAGTTCAATTTAATATGTTTTACCTCATGGTGAAAATGAATAAAGTAATATCATGTAAGAAAATAAGAAACTCAGAAATAGATCTTTTGGATCTAATGAAAATGACAATAGTTATTTAGAAAATATTAAATAATAATATAAGATTTTGAAAAGGGGTAAATAAAAATATGATAAAAATGATATCGTTAATGAAACAAAATAATAATATTTTTTTCGGTTGTTACAGTTTATCTCCATTGAGAAATAATTAAATAATTGTTAAAACATTAAAATAAATTATTTCTAGTCAACAATTATGTATTTATATAATAAAATTAAATTATTAAATTTAATGATAAATAATATTTACACAATAATTTTTTCATTCAAAGGAATTTATTTTAGGAGATTTATTTTCTATATAAAATAATAATAAAAAATGTAAATCTATTTGGATTCTAAAAGTTTCTACTACTAATCTAGTTGGACCAAATTTTGTTTGGATACCAAAACATTATAAATGGTTTTTTAATTTCATGAAATGTTCCATATAAGTCTCATTGGGTCATGGTATTTAGGATGTGGCCTATCCAAGAACATTACAAGTCATATTTCAACATTTCAATATTTTAATTCATGTGATGGATGCCTGGTAACATTGGAGATAACTCTAAGGCTCATATAAAATCCATTGGTGATGTTTCTCTTTTAAATATATTATTATTTCCAATTTATTATTTGTTTATAGTTTAGAACGTTATTTAATAAGTATATCCCAACATTTTGATATTGGTTTAAATGTAATTTTTTAAAATGATCAATGTAATATTTGGAAAAATAAGTCACTTATATTTTGTTCAAATGTAAAAAAGAATGTTTATGCTATTAATTTTTATCATACATCTAAAAAAAGGTTAGGTTTTTCAATGTTGTAGAAGAATATGAATTTATATTGAATATGAAACATATAAATTAAAATTTCAAAACTGTTTTCTAAAACTATCAAAGAATGAAGAGATTTTTCAATTTCTGAAATTATATATCAATAATTAAATTATCTATGATTCATATTTTAATGTATAGTATAATAAATAATGATTTAAATCTATAAATAATGTTAGTACTACCAGATAATTAGAATTTCTTCATTTTTAATTATTTATAACTATAAAACCTATTATTCTTGGTGGAAGAAAAGTTGTATTTGTAATAGTAGATAATTACATTAGATTCATTTAGATATATTTCTTGACAAATAAAAATGAAACTTCGAAAAAATTAATTTATTTATATAAAAAAATTCTGAAAATTGTAAAAAATAAATCTTCTATATCAAATGTCATTGATTTGGTGAATTTATAAATTTATAATTTAATAAATTTTGTAATGAAAAAATAATATAATTCTATCTTTCATCCCTCTACCAAAAAAGATGTATTCGAATTAAATAATATATCCATACAAGAAATGGATACATCAATGCTTATTGAATTTAAAGTAGCTATTTTTTGGTAGAATATTTAAATTTTTCTTGTTATTTTCTAAATGGAGTTTTAATTACAATATTCTTAAATAACAACCTGTCTAAATTTTTTGATGTTTTAAACACAAAGTAGGATATTTTAGGGTTTTTGGTGGTAATTTTTATATTTTAAATAAAAAAGTTACATTAAAAAAAATTATAAATGAGGAGAAATAATAATGTAAGGATATTATAAGTATCATAAATATTATAAGGCTTTCAATAAAAGAAAATTATTTGTTGAAGAATCTATACAAGTTAATTTCCTTGAAAATTGTAATAATAAGAAAATTTCTAATTCAAAAATATATAATGATATTTTTATGGATTCTAATATTGATGAAGATCATGATAAACAGAATTAAAATTCATTAGTTAATTTAGGATAATATCTCTTTCAAAACCTGATCCTATAGTGTGGAAAACACAAACATATCATCCTATTGGAATAGAAATTTGTAATGTAGAATTTGGTATACAAAACATAAAATATGTTTTACAATACTGTGTTGATGATGAATCTGTTTCTAATTTTTATTTCTATTAATATTTATAATGATTTAATTTATTCAAATTGGATAAATTACATGAATTATGAATTCAATCAATTTTAATGAAATAAACTGTGGAATTTGATTGAAATTTTAAAAGATAAACTAATAAAAGGAACTAAGTGGACCATTCATTATATGTTAGATAAATTTAGTAACATAATTTAAAATAAATCTATATTATTTATCCAAGGTTATTCCCAAGATAATTTATTTAATTTTTATATTATTTTTCAACAATTTATAGGATAAAAACAATTAGAACAATATTAATTTATTAGATGTTTAACAATAATAGTTTCTCTCAAATAGATGTCAAAAGTGTTTTTTTCAATGGAATAATTGGACAGGATGTATATGTTAAAAAACACATATATTTTAAAATGATACATTCAAAATCATTTTTCAATCATAATAATGAATTATATGGTCTTATGAAAGCCTCTTGAGCATTGTGTGAAGGAATAACCCAATTTGTAATTCAAAATAAATTTTTTAAGTGGAAGGTTGATCCTACACTATTTATAAAAAAGTGTCTAAAATGTTAATTTGATAATAAAACTTTATTTGGATCATATATGTTTTGGTTCCACAAAATAATCACTTTGTGATTATTTTTATAAACTTTTTAAAAATAAATTTGATAAGATATTATTGAAAAAACATCGAATTTTTCATAGATTAAAAATTAATCAAAGAATAAATATTATTTTCGAAAACAAAGATAAATAAGATAATGAAATTGTAAAAAGTGTATGTATTGATTATAGTAAATATATGAACAATCCAATGCATACAAATTGGATGAATCTAGAATGAATATTGATATTAAATCATATAGATGGGTGATAGGTACTTTATTTTATCTCACTACATATAGACCTAAAATAATATTTTTAGACTGTATTTGTTCTAGATTCCAATATAACGCCAAGGAAATTAATCCTAAAGGTGTAAAAATAGTATATATATATAGATATTAATCATTAAATAGGTACTATACTATTTTATTCCAACACAAATTTCTATGATTTAATATCATATTCTGATTCTGAATTTATTGGTTGTAGGATTTACTGGAAAAATACTAAATGTTTGTGTCACTTTCTGGTTAAATGTTTATTTTTTTATATTTATAAGAATCATCTATAAGTATCAATGTCTACAACTAAGGCCGATATGTTTTTGCGGGTATTTATTTCTCAGAAACTATCTGGATTATACCCACTAAATATGATTTCCATTTTTTTCATATATTTCAAATTTATTATAACAAATATAGTGGAAATTCAATTTGCAAAAACCCTATATAAAACATGATAAAAAACTAATATGTTAGATTTAATTTTCTATAGAATCATTTAAATAAAAGTGATAGTTTTTTAGAAATTTTTTCTTCTAAAAAAATAATTAGACAACATATTTTATAATCTAATAGATTCTATCAATGTTGAGAATTTTTTGTATTAACTTGGTATGATGGAATCCTAACATTTCGGTTTAGTAAAATTATTTTCTTTATAATAATACCCTATGTTTCATAATTTTCATACATGGTTAACTCATCTATCATTTAATTTTTATGAAATTATTATACCATTTTAATTATATGTTGTTAATACTATTTAAAATGTATAGCGTTTCTGATATTTAATTTTAATATATTTTTTTGATAATATTTTAAATTGTAGATAATATTTTTGTAGGGTTAATATAGATTAGTTTTTTAAATTTATAAAAAGTGTGATATTGTTTTATTTTTAATATGTGTTTTAATTGTTCAATAGATTTTTTTGATAAATATCTACATCTTTTCATTTTATTGAATTTAAATTATATAAAAATAATTATTTTTTATTTGCATGATTTAATTTAAAATTATTTATTATAATCATAATTGTCAATGTCAATATTTTCTTTAGACATATCATATTTATATATTTTACTTTATATATTAGTTAAAAAATTATCCAGTAATAGAAAGACTACTTCGGTCCTACTTTCAAGAACATAGGGGATCAATGGACAACCTTATGTGAGAATACCTTGAATGGGATAGCTATAGTGGTCAGTCATACATGTATTGTCCCAAATGTGTATATAAGAGGATTGTAATACCTCCCAATGGTATGGTACAATGTAAAATAACGAGTAAGTGCCAGCCCATGAGGCCCAATGATTATTTATGTGTTCTATGATCCAGCTTTAGTAACGTCTTGAACCATTATTAGGAATAGGATGAAAAATATACTAGAGATCAGATGGAGGAGGAGTCCAATGTGGGATTTGGAGATTGATTCACAATTCATCGACTTTTAAATATTTATACATTCATTAAGCCATATTATTAAACAATTGTGATCCATTCAATCACTTACAAGTAATCATCTTCTTTTTTAGGCATCTGATATATGTTACAATTCCATATATCTATCAGTAATTTCAACGTCATTTAAAGATGATTCTACCATTTTCTTTCAAAAGATAATAACACATCACAAGGAGTTGTCAAACCCAAATTCATTCATGTTGCTCTTTTTTTGTATCCAAAAAGTTGATATCCACCATTTTCAGGTAGTTTTAGAATCTGGAGACAAAAGTTTATCATATTATTGATGAATCCACCATTGGGTTGATGTTAGTTCTCGAGTTGATGGTAGATCACACTAATATTTGATATTTCTCACATGTTTGATTATATATCACACCAAAGATCAACTATTTCTCTGTGTACATTAGAATATCATAGGTTTAAAGTAGATCTCATCTTTAGCATAGATCCCACCATCATTCAAATATTCCTCCATGTTTTATGGAAGATCAAACTAATGGTTGACAATTTAACAATTCCGCCATTCTAATAGACTCATTTAAAATGGCTCTGTAAAAAAATGGTGGAACCATCTCATTGATTCGTTCTTAAAGCATTATTCATTCAATATACTTTTCACGATAAATTGTCGGACCACATATCATCCTCCTTCAAAAGTATCTCTTCATTTCACTATCAATGATCAATGGTTTCTTTTCCAGGCTTCATCAACAAGCCGACTCTTTTACTACAAACTCCATGCTTCAGTGCCTTCAATGGTAGTTTCATATTCCCAACATTAGTACAGCCAACCATACAGAAATAGTAGATCAATATACCACTAAAAAACAGTAGATCATGTTCCTCAACAGTAGATCAGTATACTGGTCAACACCAATGGTAGATTAGTGTCTCAGTATCTTGTCAGTGATATTAACATTGGGCTACCTGGAAGTAAATTTTTATGTCCTACAAGTTCAAATAATTTTTCTAAAAATAAAATAAAATATTTATTTGAAATTTGTAATTAAAATAAATATTTTAATTTATATTTTGATATATTTTCCAAAATTTTAAAGAAATTTTATTTTAAAAGAATTTGATATATTTTATACATACTCACACATGAATTATATTTTACGTAATAAATATGATTCTCTATTTTATGATAGTTTTAATATTTTATGATAGTTTTAGTATTTTAATATGCTGCATGTTATCACAAATAATTTTACATTTTTTAATTAATGTTAATTATATATATTTTATCTAATTATCATGATGGATGTTTTATTTTTTTATTTCATATATAAATAAAATAATTGAGGTTATTTTGTGTTCATCATGTTTTTTACAGATATACCTAAAGATCATATTATATTTCATGTTATGCTAACTAGTGGCATGAAGTGATTATATATTTTGATGATTAGAGAATATATTGGATTTAATGATTCAATATCAATATGTTAGTGACATGATAAATGTGATAAAATTACTTCATATAGATAAATCAATATAATTTTTTAATAAATGATATTTTATTCAGATTATTGTTTCTCTTTCAATTCAGATGCTTTGCAACATCTGTTTCATTTTCTGATATAATGAAGAAACATGAACTGTAAAAACTTCCTTCATTGTTGTGATCAATATAATAAAAATTATTCATCCTTATAATCTGATCTTTATAATTTTTTTCATTTATTATTTTATTAATTTTAATATTTAGTAATCAGTTTCATATATTTTCGTGTCATTTTGTGATTTTCCTAATCAGAATGTGGCCTTTATTTTTGGGTTATTCTACCACCTAAAAGGATTTTCTGGGATATTAATCCCACACAAATGGTAGGTCCCAAAATAGATTAAAAATAAATTATAATGTATGGGTTGTTCCTCTGGGTATTTATAAGAGGAAGATTTTATAGTAGGTTACCACAACATTAAAATTCTGTTTTGTAGTGTGTATCAATATTCTCTATTTGTTAGATGAGATTAAAGATTGTAGTATTATCTTGGAGATCTGAACTACTTTAAAACCAGTTTATTCTTCTATTTTACATCCTATATACAATATATAGAACAAAAAACTATACAATTAATTAATATAGTAAATTACATGGATTATTTATTCTTTAAATTTTATAATCGACTAGTCACCCACTTACATTCATTATTTTATCACATATCAATCCAATATGAATTAACACCATTCAAAAGATTTTACCTATCCTCCGATGCAAAGAATAATAGAATAATGTTGTCAAAATTTATCGCATGGAGGGGGAAATGTTCAGTGGTGGAAGTTGATCATGAATATAAATTCAAAATAATATATTTCTTCCATTGAATGGGACGAATTAATGAAAATATTTTTCAACAAATATTTTACCCAAACACTCTATCATAAAATGAAGAGAGATTTCCACATTCTGAAGTTAATAGAAGATGTGTCTATTAGGGAGAATAAGGGAAACTTCACAAGGAATTATTGGTACACCTCCAACATTTTCCCTACGACTAAATGAAATGTGGACCTATTATTTAGTGTATTAATATCACGACTATGAAAAGTGTTAATGATTCAGGGAAATAGAAGTAACAAATAAATTATTCATTTTCCCCTCAAGATGGAGATAGATATTGAAGATTTTATATGGACTCTGCGTCTTTGAAATAAAAAGTGTAAAATGGAATATTCTTGAAGATGATCAATAAATAAATCCTAGGCTTGAAAAAAAACCTCTAATCCAATATGTCAATAGTATGTGAACTATATAAAGGGAACCAAGCGATACTTCAATTTTCAGAAAGTAGGGGACTAGGATAATCAATTACGAAGGGTTATGAAAAATCGCACAAATCTTACAGATGAATAAAAGGTTGATATAAACTCTCAACCTATGGTAAGGTGTTTCAACTACATGGAATATATGAAATATAAAATCCAAATAAATATTCTATAGGTTATCAAGGACAAAAAAAATATCTATGTCCTAGAAAAGAAGAAATAGATTATTCAATCACAATTACTAAGGTGTAACTCAAAAACATTGTAGTGATATTTACACTATTAATTTAATTAAGAATAAAAAAAATTCTTTTTTATTATGGTTCTATGAATTATTTTTCTTCTCTCATGTCTTATTGAACAATTAAAACATGACAACAAAACCGAGGGGTTGATTTATCTATGTGGATATAAAATGGATAAATTATTACATCCAAATTATATAATTATTCCCAAATCAATCATTTTGGACTAATTCTTCTAGATAATCTCATCATACATCCATAAGTAGAGTTTGATACTATATTATGAATGGATTTTCTATCACTATATAACCCAACATCAACTATAGGGAGGGAGATAAAAATATTTATAACTCATGTTATCCACTAATTCTTTACAAGTATACACAGGAGGATAAATCTCCCATGGAATATTATTCTAAAGAATGAGTTTTATTTCCTAATGAGTGAGAATATCTAAATCAAATGACTATGAAATATGGGAGAATCATTCCTGAATACATTACAATTGTGATGGATTATTCTGATGTAGTCCCCATAATATTTTCCTGGTATTCCTCTTAATAAAGTGGTTGATTTTTCAATCAGACTTATACTTGGATCTATTTCCATATAAAAGACTCTTAACATAATGTCCATCATTGAGAACGAATAACTAAAAAAGAAGATACAAGAGAATCTAGAAAATGGTTTTATATGCCATGGTGCTTCACCATGTGGTGTGTCGGTCCTATTCATCATGAAGACGAATAAGTATTTTTGACTCTTCATTGACTATCATGAACACAATGAAATGGTGATAAAATTAATTATCCACATCCATAGAAAGATGATTTGTTATATCTCATATGTGGTGACTATTATTTCTCTATGGAGGACCTTAAATTGGGATGTCATAAATTAATGGATAAGAAAGATGATATTCACAGCACAACCATTTGGGAAATTTATATGATATATGAGTTCATAGTGATTCATTTTTGGAATAGCCAATGCTCATAAAATTTTTATGGAAAAAATTATTAGATTATTTGAAGAATACATCAATATATTTTTGGTATTATTTATAGATGATATTCCTATAACCTCTAAAAACAAGGAGGACAATGAGGATAATTTGAATATATTTTGAAAAACCTCGTGAAATGAGAGGTTATAAGAAAAGTGTAGTAACTGTGAATTTTGGATGATAGAAGTATCATTCTTGGAACATGTTTCCATGAGTAGAGGGATATATTTAGACCATTCAAAGACAATGGAAATAAGGTTATTGTCTATTATAACATCTATAACTCATATCCATAGTTTCGATATACTAGATAGGTATTACTGAGATTTTTTGAGAAACTTGTCAAGATATTTTATCCCACAAACCATGATAACATAGAAACGAGTTATTTTTTATGGGACCAATGAATACAACGATAAAAATAAGCAATTGAAAATGTGTTTTATCAATACACTAGTCCTTATGGTATTATCAATTGGGGAATTTTTTATGGTATATAGTGATTCTTTGAAGATGTTTTTGGGATATGTGCTTAGTAAAAATGAAAAAAATGATGCCCTACAAATCATTTTAGTCTAAAGGTCAAGAGTATACATATCCAACACAATATAAATGTTTGTAATTAGTAATATTTTTAGGGATAATTTTGCAGCATTATCTCTATAAGAAGAATTATGAAATATATAGGTAGTATAAGATCCTAATATATATATATATATATATATTTACACGGAATGAGATTAATATGCACTAAAGATGATGTTTACATATGATAAAGGACTATGACTACCCAATCCACGATCATCGTGTGAATGAAAATAAATTCTTTGGTGCTCTGATAAAAAAGGATCCAACATCCTTATCGATGATTAGAATTTATAAGAATATTATAGTATTAGATTTCAAAATGATGAACTTTGGTATCATAAAAGATATGGTGTCATCACTAATTTCAAAAATTTTAATAAACCATCCATTCTAGTGACGATAATGTATTATCAAATACATGAAGTTGAAATTTAGAATATGGACGAATCAAAAAGAATAGGGAAATCCATAGAGCTCAAAATTGATTAAGAACGTGTTTGAAGACATTGGTGATGACTATGTAGATCTTCAAATCTTGAAATAATTAAGGAGATGTTGATTGATTAATAGAGCTCAACCATATCCATATATACAGGGATAATGATGATGAATCAAGATATCATAGACATCTACTGGTGGGGAAATATAAAGAAGAATATCAAGAATTATACACCAATATTTTGAGTATGTTAGCAAGTGAAGGATGAAAGATAAAATTATAAGGGGATGATGAAACTATTACCCATAAATATATGAAAATCAAAAAACATAAATATTGACTTATTCACTGTCATCCCAAAGACATCAATAGTAAATAATTCGATTGGGGTTTTGGTGAATAATCTTACAAATAATTTTCACTTCATCATAATTTGAGAGAATATATCTCTAAATAAAATTTCAAGAATATACATCTGAGAGATAGTGATGCTACATGGAACAAAACTATCAATTGAATTTGACTGAGATCTGAAATTTACATCTTAGTTATGGAAGAGTCTCCAATATGACCTAATTGCAGATTTGAACATCAGTAAATCTTATCACAACTAAACTGATATCCAATCTTAGGGAATTATATTCAAACATTAATACTTCTTGAGATCAAGCTCGATATACTAAAAAAAATAATGGGGTCAATATTTTATTTTGGATGAGTTTTCTACCAGTAATAGATATCACTTAGGAATCCATATTTCTTCTTATTTATCCCGTAATAGGAGGTGATGCAGAACACATTCATATTAGGATGAAGTGGGTGAATGTAGTTGTTGGACCTGAAATTTTTTAGAAAAGGTGAGATAGTTTCAAGACCATTTAATAGCACATATAAGATAGTTATAGTTTGAAGAATAGATATACTAAAGATCGTCAATGTGGCCTAGAATTTGATATCAAAGATGAGGTGGTTCTCCAAAAAACTCCCTGCAATAGATTCATGATATTTCATAATAATTGTAACATATTTCATAGGTATATCTCCCACTTTGATATTATTTATTTCTTTGGAGCCACAACTTGTAGAATAGCACCCCCACTAAACCTATATCAAGAAAATGATGTATTACATGTATCCATATTGAATAAGAACATACATGATCTCCCACATGTAATGAATTCAACTGTGGAATAGTTGGAAAATGATATCTCTTATAAGGAGTGTCTAGTGATGATCATGGAATATTTTAATAAACTTATATGAATTAAGTCAACAAACCTCGTTAAATTGATATGGTGAATCCATGATTATGAGGAGGAAATATGAGAACTATATGAATCCCCGATGAAGAATTACCCACACTATTTTTCACCGTAGTATTGAATATGAAATGGTGAGGGTAAAATTTCATAAAGGGAGGATAGTGTAACACCATTACATTTTAGATTATACTTCGCATTTAGTATATTATTATTTTTATAATTATCATTGCATGAAACAATCAGTTTAATGAACAATAGTAAGCTATTACAATATTACTATTTAAATTTGACTATTATTTCATGGTCGTTAAATTCACAATTAGGAATAAAATTAATAGAATAATAAAATTTATAAAAACTCAGTACTCAATAATAATATAATGATTATTTTTTCAAAATTGGCACTCAATTTTTAGAATATATTTATTATTCTTCAAAAAATATATTTTATAAAAAAATGATTTTTTATTTCATTTTCAGAGAAAAATTTATAATTATTTTATAGACCTTTTATTTTTTTTAAAGAGTATATCATATCTGAAAATGCTATTTCATAATTATATTTTGTTAATTTTATTTATTTATCTGAAATGTTTGATTTTCAATGAGTAATAAAAAACTATAATTTTTATTGAAAAAAATTATTGATTTTTTTATATTTTAAAATTAAAATACTATTATAGATTAGATTTATAATTTTATTAGTAAATTGTGATTAAAAATTATCCAATTGTTCTATTGTAATTAATTCTATAATTGAATTTTGAATACAAAAATTTTTATAATTAATTTTTTTTTCAGAATATACATTTATCATATTGGATTATTTTTTAATATGTTATATATTTATTCCGAATATATAAATTTAATATTTAGAAATTAATTTTATATTTTTATTCATGAGTTTTGAATTTTTTAAATAGGTCTATTGTGGTAATTCTCAATAGTAACCATCTTAAATATATATCACCACATTAAGGGTAAATCGGGTAGTCCGGGATAAAAATAATATGACAAGGACAATAAAATAACCCTAAAAATTCCCAAAATTTCATGTTATTAGAATATTTAATTCAATAATAATAATAAATAGCATATATTACGTTTCATTTCCATTTTTCTGTGATTTCGACCATTATAGTAATTTAAGTATATATAAAGACAAAAATATTAATCCCTTGTTTTTAATAAATATAAATATTATGACATGAATAAGAACAATTTATTTTAATTTATAAATTTTATTTTTAATTATAAAAGTCCATTTATAATAATGTTAATTTAGTTATAAATTTCATTAAAGAAATAATTACCTAAAATAATCACACAACACTGAAACATCATTTACTCAATGAATAGAAAGGTAATTAATTGAATATAAATTAATTAAATGTGTTATAATTTGCATAAATTAGTTTTATCCATAAATTTTTGAGATAAATATAATATTTAGGAGATGTTGTAATGGATTGGATTGAAAATCCTTTATATTAATATTTTTCCCAAAGCCAAGTTAAATGAATAGTTCCAAAAATGCCATTAATGATATTTGATAATAAATAATATATTATTAAATGATTAAATATTCCTAAAAATCATATATTAATCCAAGTGGTTTTTATATGTTCAAATTTATTAAATATTGTTAATTTATGGACCAATATTCCTTTTACAATAATTATATTGACCCATAAGTAGTAAAAACAATAGATTCTAGATTTTCGTAAAAAAGGGTTAACGTGGGTTAGAACAAAGAATGGTGTAAAAACCTAATCTAAATATATTAAAATTTTATTTTACGATTGTTATTCAAAAAATAATCTTGATATATTCAAATTATATTAGTTTTTATCCATTTTTCTATAAAGATTAAATGTATATTAATTTAATATTTTAGGGAAATCCAAGAGTGCCCCTCCCATCTTTTATAAAAGGTAACCTCCTCTCTACATTTCTTCACAATTAAAATGAATTTTAATTTCACCCATGATATACCCAAGTATATTAATTAAATATCTTACAATGATCTAATGGTATTATTTTGGGCATAATACCAACCTCAATAAGTTAGATGTGTAAATAAAAAGAAGTTATCTAAAGAAGTGGTATAGTCTTTAACCAAATAATCATGTTTTATTTCATCTTCTACATCCATAAAATATTATTTAAACACAGTGATATAATAAAAAATATATCCACTATTCATAGATTAAATTAGTTTAATTTCATCACTTACATCCATCTTCACTTTTATTAAATGAAAATTTAACATGTCATTCGTTTTTATGATGGTTTACCGCCTCAAATAATGATGCAAGTCATTTTTCATCACCACCTCTAATGGTTTTTTATAATGATTGATTTAATAAATTAATATTTTAATTATGATATAATTATGATTATATAAAGTTTCTTATTATTTACCTATATTTTTTTCCATCAATATAAAAATTTAAACAACATTCATGTGTTTGTATGGTCTACTATATCAATGAACGATGTAATTCAATTTTTAATATATCACTTTTAATGATGACATTATATTTATGTATATATTGAATATATTTGATAATAATATCATTTTTAACCTTATAAATCTGATATGACATGGAATGGTTTATAAATACCGAGACTTATGAACCAAAACATGCATGAAAATTAAGTAGTTGTCCCCCAAAATAGTGATTTTAATAAACAATTATTAAGAAACAATTGGTAATATATGATATGAATAAGAATCTTGGTATAATATATATAATTGTAGTTTTGTAATAAATTTATGAATAATATAATTTTATTATACATTATTTTCTAATGTGTATTATGAAATACAATACAAAAGGTAATTGAACTCTCTAAGTCACCATTTTATTCGTGTTGTGTCCTTTCTCTATCTAACAATATATTTCCTCTATTTTTTTGAATGAAAAAAAAATTATATATGTATCTTTCAAATATAGATATATTCTTCTACATTCCATTGATTGGTATGTACATTCCATAAATAATATATCTCAAATAATCATTTTACAATCTAATTTGATTTTGATTTGAAGTAATATTAAGAAACCCATATAATTACATATGTAATTTAAAAGATTATGCCTTATGATTTATTTCATTTTTTGGAATAGATAATCATGAACAAGTTATTTTTTTCCATTATAGTACTCCAATTAATTTGGGTATGTTTTTTTATCTCGATACACCATGTATGGGATTAAGGAGTATGCCTAATCCTTTAAGTGACTATGCCCTCCATGTAATGTTTTCTTGATAGTTAACATTGATTTTTGTTTATACTGTTTTTTATATTTCTTTAAATTTTCAATGTTACAATGATCTCATTCATTCATTTTTTTATTCTCCCATTGGATTATCCATGATAATTCTCTTTTACGATATCAAGTTATACCTTTTTAGTCACATGTTATGCATCGTTATCTTATTTACACTATTATATCGATTTATTTCTCTCCAATTTATTTTATGAATTCCCTGGGACATACTATAATGATATATAATATCAAATTTATTTAGGAGTTTTTTAAAGAATTAAAATAAACATGTTTCATATTATTATTTTTAACTGTATTATCAACATATTCTTCCGAAGACACTAGGCCTCATGATCATTGGGTTGTTATTATTGGATATTTAAGTTAAAATGCATTTAGATATATCAATAAATTTTTATATCCTTATATTCATTGATTTTATTAGAATGTGAGTTCATTTATTTTCATTTAATTGATTCTTTTGGACAGATTCTTATTGCTTTGTTTTTATTTCCAATTTCATCTTCAAGCCATCAAATCATGTAACAAATATATCATAATGTAAATTATGTTATAATAATATTCAAATTAATCATATCATCTTATTTTTTTCAAAATAGATATTCTATTTTCTTCATTCAGAATATTTATAAAATAATAAACAACCAGGAAAGAGTAATTACATTAAAAATAAATCAATTACTTCAAATTCAAAATATATTCTATAAATATTTCTATCAAAGTCCCGAACACTTGAATTCAAGATTTTCCCCAAGAATTAAATATCAAAATTAAAAGAAAAGTATGATAAATATTACATGATTTAAACAAATATGTCATCAAAATCACATGATTAGATGGGTAATTAAATTTTTAATCATTACATGGTATCAGTTTACCCACACCTTATTTTTTAAAGAAATCAAGACAATAATGTTTTAAAATTTTCTCTTTTTAATTGACCATATATTTTATTCCTTCCATCCATATTTCTAAATAAATTTTCAATGTGTATTCAACTTATAATTTATATGGATTTTTATTCAATCTTTTGTATATTATGGTAAAAATGTAAGTCATTTTTTCCAATACCTCAAATTATTTTCCATAACATAGGATTTCAATGCATCTACATTATCCACCATATAGAGAAAAAATAAAAAATAATCATTATGTCTTCTTAACTAGTATTAAAATAATTTTGAGGCTTTGTAGTTGGTTGGTAATGATGTAAAATAAATATATCTTAAAATAAGGATAATATCTTATGTACTTTTCATGATAACATATAAGATAACAATGAAAAATTCCCCTTCAGAGTAAAACCACCCATTTTATAAAATAAAACTCAATATATCCTCACAAAGGAATGAAGAAAAACTAATGAAACACACTTTGGTAATTATATAGTGGTTGAATTTGGACAATTCCTATATCCATAGCCCATCTCGGAATGATATAAATCATTTTTTAATGTAAATCGTGTTTTTTAACCCCATAATGCTAATCCTAATTTTTATATAGTATATATATATATATATAAAAGAGGGTTTACAATAAATTAAAATGATGAACATTTCCAAAAACATCACACGAAAACACCCCCACAGTTATCTATTTTAGTACACACACCACTTCTACCATGGCACTTCCTCCCACATACTCATCTTTTTCATAGTCCTGAAAAATATTCTATGTATGGTAGGAAATGATAATATAGGGCTATAATTTGGATCTTCCCTTAGAAGACTATTACTTGATTCTATTGTATAATTAATGATCATGGTAAAGGTGGATCTCTATATAAGGTATTCATAATAATGTTTCCTCAATCATGTTAAATGTGAATTTTTACAATTATAGCTTCAAAAATATGAAATCAATGTTCTATGAGATAAAATTATTGACTTTAGCTCAATAAATATACCCATGGACGAATGGTAAATATTTGTCTCGAATATTTTATTGAGAATGAAAAAATGTAATTGGAAAAATCTATCCAGAAAATTATTATTAACAAGAAAATAAATAAATTTAATTATTAAAATTTCAATGAATATAAAATATCAGCAGAAAATAATATTAAAAAATTATCCTATTTCAACAAATCATTTTTTTTCCAATGAAGATATCCTTATTTATATCAAATTATTCATTCCCAAATTTTTTCCGTTTAATTGACTGAAAAATAAATCCATAAAAATTCTATGATTTCTTTCCCTTAATAGTGTTTGTCTCCAAGATCAATTAATAAATGAAAAATAAATTTTTATGCCTGAATTTTCAATTGAAATTTCCTATATAGGGACGTTGTGGAGTAAAAAAAATAGAAAAAAACTCATAATACTCAATTGATGTGATTCAATTGTGGATGAACTATTTGATTTAATTTATCCTAATTTATTGTTTCCTTGTTCAGACTAAAAAATAAATGTACACATAGTAATGTGTTGGCCATTTTTCAATGAAATTGTAAAATATTTGAGTGATTATGTCTTACAATAAAAATAAAAAATAAAATAACTCTAAAATACATATCATTCTTCCAGAAATTCCATTTTTTTAGTTTCATGGATCAAAAATGTAATTTTTCATCTCAAGTGATTGTGGTAGAAGGATTATACATTGTTCTGATCGATAAATGATCTTAGATGTGTCTTCTATATAGAGGTATTCCCTTTTCCTTCGTCTGAATATAAATTTAATATTCACGTGTGATAAATCTGGTCAAGCTCCATTGGACTGATCCCCAATTTTTTCTTTAACATAGAAAACCAAAATTATGATCATGTATCATCCATAAGATCCCTCCCTATTTAACAATGGTTGGATTGGATACTCCTACATTGTCTTCAATTTATTCATGAAGATATTATTTCTTAATTTTGGAAGATCTACTTTTTAAAATTATACTTCTCTAGATCTACATCTGGTATTTATTTTACTATGTCAAAATATTCATTTTCAGACATGCTATCCTCATCCATGAAATTGTCTTTCCCATCATAATTATCCATCGCATGATGAATTTTGAAAATCACTTTTTTTCCACCAACTCTTATACAATTATCCCCACATTTCACATAAATTAAAACCCATTTGGTGGTCCTGAATGGTCTCCCAAAAATATTAGGGTGTTTTTTTGTGTTTTAATTTCCATTACTAAGAAGTCCACTAAGAAGTAGGATTTATCCACTTTAACTATGATATCTTCAATGATTCCTAAGACATATTTCATAGTAGAATCTACCCGCTGAAATAAAAATATTATAGTCTTCATTATTTGTAAACCCAATATCATGAACATGTTATAAAACATGATGTTGAAACATACACGTAGATCACATTGTGATTTCCCAATTTTGATAGATCCAATATTCATAGAAATTTTAAACCTAGCTGGTTATTTTTGTTTTCTTGAATGATCAATTGATACTGGTAATAAGAATAATCTTAAGAGAAAAACAGTTCTGATTTCCTCTAACTTCATTTTATTACAATATTTTTATTTAATGAATTATTCATCTATTTTAATTTTGGAAAGTAATTAAGTAAATGGGATATTTATATATTATTTCATAAAATTAACTAAAAATTACCTTTTTATTCTTCAATATATCTTTATTGCAGACTATTTATAAATAGTAGACTTTGCATGAATATAGGGGAATCTTATCTTAATTCTTGGAAACTAATTTATATGTATGCTAATTTCTTTTTACCATATATTATTATTTCATTTATTAGATCTATTATTGTTTTACTAATATTATTTTCCAACTTATAGTGTTTAATTACTTTAAATATCTATGTGGTTTTAATTTGTGGTTTCTAGATAGTACTCATCACAATCCCTCTCCTAGTTTTCAGAAATATAACCAAATTGAACTTCTTGGATCCACCATGAAACTGTTTGGTATCTTGATTCATCATAAATACCTTAATATCAACTCCTTGATATTTTTAACAATCCATCAATTCATTAATGAATGTTCCCATTGTCTTCATGAATGTTTCCAAATTCTTATATAATGTGTGGATTTGGATATGAAGTTATAGTTCTTGATATGATTGACAAATCATATGTAATTGTTAATATCCATGACCTTGTGTTTGGTGTGGAAGCCAAACCATATATTTTTTACAATGATTTCAATCAGCATAATTGATAAATTGATGCACATTCCTCGGGTCAGTTGTTCTCCCATCATAGGGTTTATTATTTATTTAATTAGTTATCTCTTGTCCACTATCAATTAATTATTACTAACTAGGTGGATACCCCATCGTTATGGTCATTCACCTTTCTATATGATATTATTTCTCACAGTCTCATTTAATATGTTTTTTTCTCCCAAGGATTATTTCATTAATGATCCACCCACATCAATATCTACTATATGCACATTACCTTGTCATAACCCCTAATAAAATGTTTTAACAATAACAATATTTAAATTCTATGATGATTCATTATTTGAATAACATATTTTGAAAGTATCCATTGATTTATAATTTGATTCATCCTAAAATTTATTATTTTTTAAAATATTGACCCAAATATCTATTGATTTTTTGGGAGGGAAGAATCGGGTGAGATATTATCTCTTCAACTCATCTCATGTGGTGATGGAATGAGATTCAATGATTTTAATCCACTATTGATATTACTCTTTTAAATGAAATATGAAAATATAATGTTTTACCACATCCGTTGAAACAGTGTGAAATTGAAAAGTATCACAATGTTAGTGGAATATATTTATATGCATATTTAGATATTCATGTCGTAGCCAAATGAATTTAATAATATTATATATTATATAGATGATACACTATATGATTGTGATGTTTTTGTAAATTTTGTGTTGTTCTATAATGCTTAGTTTTGTCATGTTTTATAAGTACTTCTGTAATATCCAAGTTCTAATAGTCCGTGTTATCTTGATTACACACCTCCTCTAACATTAATTTTTCTTACACCATACATATTCAAAATGTTGTTTTCTTATAATGTTTTGTGTTTGGGGGTCATACATGAATATTACATTACTTTTATCTCATGTGTCTTGGTTATTCAATAAAGATTCAATATTAAATTATACCATAATAACCAAGAATATAAATTGAAATTAATTATAAAAAATAAAATAATAAATATAAAAATATCTGAATCCTACTTTGTGAACCATCCTTTAAAAAAATTCAAGAAACATGGTCAGTCATTAGGGTGTCATTAATTCTATCAAGTATAATGAAATATATTAATTGTTATTTTAATTAAAATAATTTGATTAAATAATTAAACATATGAAATTGTGAGTTCTAGGTTGAATACATTATTTGGTTAAATTATATTTTAGAAATTTTAAGGCAATCCAATATGGTTGAGATTAAGTAAGAATTAACATGAAAAAATAGATTTCTTTAAATTCAATGCATCAGAATGTTCTTGTTTTTATAAATTAGGGGTTTGTGTGCTGAGGAATTTATAATTAAAATTTATTTTTCATGTTTTAATTTGGATTCCATATAAAGAAGATCCTTGTTCTTGGTATCTCCTCTTAAACATTGAAATCCATTTTTCATATGGTTAACTACTCTGGATTATTAATAAATTTAATTATGTAATGCGTATTTTAAAACATTAATAGACTTAATTATACAATGTTTATAGAAAACTCATGCAATCATTTTAGGTTTTGATTTTTTCTTCCCTTTCACATTATCAATGGTGAAATAATGAAAAGGATAAATGTTGGAAGAATGAAACATGAATTACATAACCATGAAAAGAATGAAAATTTTAAAAAATATATAAAATGAAACATATAAATAAATCATAACGAGAAGGTGAAAAAATAAATAAAATAAATCTTAATGGAATTCTTGAGTATCATAGAAAATTATTCTGTATAAGTAAAGAACATCATAATTGGATATAGGCTCTGTTATTCAATACCTTTAAAGAATCACCCATGAATATTATTTATATGGATAAATGTATCCCCAATCATCTTAAATTTCAAAATATTATTGTTTCATTTTTGTAGTCTTCCTTAGGTGTTATTGGTGAAATTAATATGGAGACCAGTCAAAATTTATTTGAAATTAAAATTAAAATATCCCTTCCTCTGGTTTCATGATGTGACTATGGGATTCACACCATGAATTATCAGGCTCCAACTTTTTATAGATCCTTCATTAGATAAATCTATGTCATGTCTTAGGTCACGATTTCTTGGATTTTAATAGAATGTATTTATGTTTCAAGCCATTAATATTGATATCTAGATTCATGATGCTTTATTTTTTATTCATTATTCCTCTTGAATGCATGAAATAATACTATAAAAAATTCAAGATAGGAATATTGATTTTATAAGATTATTTATCACATACTATATGATTTGTTTTATCCTTCATCAATATGAATAAATCAATATGAATAAATCAATAAAAAATTGGGTATGATTAATTTATTTATTTTAAAATTCAATTACAGTTAAATTTTATACATGAAACTCATACATGATTACTTCACCTCATCATAAAAATAAATCATGGTATATAATAAGAAATATGTCTTACAAAATTAAATTTCATACATAAAAAACTTACATCATATCTTCACCTCCACTTATATATTTAATCATGTAGTATCCCAAAAATAGATATCCAAATCACCTAATTTATAAAATTATTCATATTTATTTTCACATAAACTATACAAATATATTCATTACCTATATGAATTATAGTTTTTAAATGTTTTCATTATCAAGTGTAAGTAATCTTGATATTTTTAAACTAATTTTAAAAAAATGACATTATTTTTCATTCTTGAAACAAAGTACATTATTATATGATCATTAAAGGTAGATTAAAAGGTGTTTCATGAACATTATAAATTTATAATTTAATTTCATTTTAGTTTTTGGTACAAACATTAAAAATTATGTCGATTATGATCATATATAGGTGATTCTTAATTAACGAAATGAGTTTTCTTAATTACCAGGTAAAATGATTACCTATGGTAATAGAAACCTAAGAATGTGTGAGCTCAAATGCATAGTAGTGGAATCATTCCACAAAGTTAAACAGGGTATAAATATTATGGTAGGTATAGATAATCATCATAACGTTAAACCTAATTAACACGAAAAGAATAATATATACATATAAAATTTTCAAATAAATATATCACAAGGATAACAATAAATTTGATCTTAATTAGGGAATTCATAAATTTATATATATTAATCATACATAAATTCCTTAAAAATTTCATCATTATTATCATAAAGGTCATAGAGAATGAATTATGCTAAATGGGAAAGGTATACGCAAAATACCCAAACATGTTTGTTTCATGATACCTACTAATTTATCAATGATATATATAATATAGGGCCCACCCATCACTTGTTTAATTATGATGCACTCATCATATGAGATAGTGAGTAAACAAGACATAGTATTTTTTTTATAATCATTTTTATTTGAATAATTACATAAAATCCCAATTAATTTATATATGTTAAAATGGTGATAACATGATCATAACCCATATAGAGAAATAATGTCGATGGTTAAATAATACATTGCCAATATTCCAGAGTTAATTATAATCCTCTATATCAGAATAAAAAATATATATATTTTCAATAGTTCCTCGATCAACAAATAGAATTTATTTTTATCTATGAATCTCTCAAAATAACACTATATATAGTAACGGTGTCACAACCCAAACTTTTGAATAATATTAGTTTCCTAAATTTGAGTGCTATTTCTTTTTATACTGCACAAAACCGTATCCTCTAGTTTATGAAGTGATATCGTTTGGTTTCGATTATTATATGACCATTAGTCAATAAGACCTTTGGAAGATAAACTATTAACCTTTCAATTATTGTTTATAAATACAAGTGATATTGGATTATTAATACATAAAGAAGAGTCGATGGCCTCATCTAGTAGACTCGGGCCATACGAAGCCCGTCTAGCAGTGTTTGGGAAGGAGGTAGCATCTCTAGGCTTTGCTGTGGACCAAGCCCAAGTTGTGCTTTAACATGTGAAGCTTGAACAGAATCACCCAAGGGAGAAGTTCAAGATAATATAATTTGGAAAAATGATATTTTAAAAAATTCATGTAAACTTTAAATTGTTAATAATGTGAAATTATTATAGAAAAATGGTCTTCTACAGCTGTGATCAGTAAGAAATTGAGATTCTAATAAGATAAATGTAACTTTTATTTAATTGTAATAAATAGTAATGAAGAGTAAATATTCCCCAAAAAAAAAAGAAACCTCACCCATGAATGTATAAATATAATTTAGACATCTTAAAAGTGAAAAAATTAATTAATGTATAATTTTTTGTATTTTTGTATGTCATAAATATTTTATTTTAAGTTTTATAATTAATTTAATAATTTAAAAATTAAATTTATTTTCATAAAATATACTCATAAATTTTTACTTTATTGTCTTATGATTATATGATAATTTAATGGGACCTTGAACAGTTTATTAAGGTGTAACAAAACGAGATATAGTTTTAGAGATGTTTGTTTGAGTAATTAAATAGAATTAAAAATATTTAGAAATTTATTCTCATAAAATGAAGTTCATTTTTTAATTCATATCATCGATATTAGTTCAGGTCGAATTTTTGGGATTTTTCTGAAATAGTTGAATTTTCGGTGAATAGTAAAAATATTGTTTTGAGTTTTGCGTGTTTAATGACATTATTGATTATGTAATCATGATGTAATAAATATGGGCGACTTTTGAATATTACGATAAGTTATGAGGTGTCCCATGTGGAAAATACCCTGGAAAATACCATGGGTAAGCCCATCGTTTTGCAAATACCACCAATGAGGCGTCCCTTGGAAATTAATAACTTATTCCCTCAATTTTCCTATAAATAAAAATCAATTTCTTCATTAATTTCATTAAAAAACATCCTAAACTAATTTCTAGTCCATTTACCTCCAATGGAGTCCTCCCAAGGTTCCCTCAACTCCCCCAAAGTCACATCCTTTATGCTTTTGAAGTTACTATTCACGGTGAGGGATTCTTTCACCCTCCTCTTTTAAGTCATGACTTCCATTAAGTTATGTCTTATAGTATCAATTTTATAATTTAGGGGATTTTTCTTCTATATAATTATTAATTTTCATTCCTTTTCCAATTATTGAGGGACCCATTCTGCTCTAATCAATTGATTTTCTGAAATTTTATGTGATGTCGTCAGGCTGCTGAATTTTTCGTAAATGAAATCAGATATTCCCTTTTCATTATTATTTCCATTTCTTGGGGTAAGTCATTAAAATATCCATGAAATGATTTTATTCTGGACACATATTGTTTTATGAATTATTTATTATTGGTTGAACTTTGTCCCCGCTCTTTTCAATGTTTTCTAAAATCATGTTATATAGTCATTATGCTGCCGAAATTTAGTTTCAAAATTTCTCTTTCTTTATCTCATAAAATTATTTTGTTTTATTTATGTGAATAACCAGACTTATTTTGTCTCTATGGGTGTTCATAAATACAAAAAAATTATATATTTTATTCTATAATTGATATAGATATAATCCTTACTCCAATTTTGTGGGCTATAAATGAAACAATGATCTTATTTTTAAGCACTTGTAAAACGTCACAATTTTGAAATGAAACCCATTTATTTTATTCTCTATGGGTTATTTATGAAATGTTTTATTATGATCCATTTTGATCACATGAAAATAAATACATAATAAGGGTGCTCCCTGATAGTGCTCCAATTAATTGGGTAATGAATTTATTCCATATATATATGAAATGTTTCATAATAACTTTTTGAATAACCATGGTAATGTTTCAATGACATCTTGGGGATGAACCTTGGTGACATGTTCATTAATTTATAAATTAAATTTTGTAGCAACATATTAATGTTATGAATAATTTTATTTTTATTATGATATGATTATTTTTATTTTTCTCATGTCTAAGGATTTTAATCATGTCCTTATTGATATCACAAGTAAACTAATTCCCTTGATTTTCCTTACTGGGCCTTCTGCTCACCCTTTCCTTATATATATGAATCTTGGTTTTTAGATAAATAAATTTTACATAGTATTAACTTATTATGAAGCCATAAATTTTATTATATTAATGTTTTATGTTTTTTTCATGTTTTATGTTCCTGATTTTCCAAGACACTAGACTTTAAAGGTCATTTTGTTTGTAAAATGTAATGAAAAGTTATTTAATAAAAAGGCGGGATGCTATAATGGGGTATATGGTTAATATAATAATTTCCCCAATAACTAAATATATGGAATCTAGGTGAACACCAATAAATTAATAAAATGGAAAATATGGTTATTAAAATATAATAGAGGTGGAATAAATGTTCGGTCCCTCCAAAGTGGATGGATATGATACATAAAACTAGTGACGTGTCATATATTTGATAAAAAAGAAAAATAAATAATAAAAATAAAGAAATATTATGGAAGGTCACAAAATAACATATCCCCTATGAAATAATGGAAACATGTAATGGTGTTGACGTTGAAGAAAAACATCCTTGCAAAATAATGCTTCGACTAGTATCACTTGTAAATGGATCAATAATATAATTGTTTGATACTGTTAGTTCAATTGAAGAAATTATAAATATATATATTTATTAGATAATAAATTATGTAACATAAATCTAGGCATTTTAAATCCTTTTTAAAATGAAAATGAAAATGGAGGTGAAAACAAAAAAGAGTTTTTAGAGAAACTGTTTAACATTATCATAAAATATAAACACACATGTCACTTAAAAAATAAATTTAGAAATGGTAATGTGAAAATGAAGAATAATTTTCTTTTAGAGAAAATATCCATTTATATAACCTTGAAAATGAGATAAATATTTCCATAATAAATTTGGATCCAGAGATAAAACATTTGATAATTAAATGATCAATTTTAATACATTTAAATAACCATTGTTCAAAACACACATTTTATAAAGTGTAATAAAATATTACTTGTATTAAAACATTATTTTCATAATGTTGCTTATAAAATCACATATAATTAAATATTAGGTTGGGGTAATCCAATCATGGAATAACAATGTTCAAGATAAAACATTATAACTCAAGGAAAAGAGATTTGAGGTAACAATATCCCTTAATGGAAACAAAATCTATAAGGAATGATATACTAATCAAGGATTTAAATGTTTTGAATTGAAATCCTTGTAAAAAATGATAGAATACCTAACAATACAATCAATATTGTAATTTATTAATCTTATATGAAATAATATTGAGAGGTGATCATGGCTCAATGAATGAATTTTATGTTACCAAAAATCCTTAATATTGGGTTTAAAGATAAATGAATATTCATTTGATGGAGGAGATATTATTTTAATTAATATATCAATTTAAATTAAAAAACATATAATATAAATACAGACAATGAAATTAAATATTCTATATAAGGAAAACATGGTAAAAAATGAATTATGTCTCAATGAATCATAATTGATACCACAAAACCCTTAAGAAATTATAAACATTTTAAACAAAACCTATTAATTTATTTTATTTTATATAAAATAATAAATATAATTAATAATGGAGGTATCATGATACAAAATATTAAAGGGTTAGTAGAAATATCATTCAAAAGAAAACATGATTTATAATAATAAATATGTATCAAGAAATTAAATATTAGATAAGAAACCTTTTCTGTTATCATAAATTCCAATAATAATGATTATCCTCCTCTATAAGAATCATAGTTATCATAATCACTTAATTTAGAGACTTAATCATATCTGTTTTCATTTATACTAATCATATATAGTTAATATCCATATGAATTCATGTTGGGTTTTTACATATTTTTTATAGTTGTTGTTATTAATAGTGATTGATTTAAATATCTTATTAGTGTTTATTAGTTTGATATATCATAATTTTTAATAAATTAAATGAATCAGATAAACTATAAAAAATTTATAGTATGGAGAATTCATTTTTTCATTTAATGCTCATTTTTATTGTTGAATTTTCAACTATTTTTTACTGATCATATTATTATTCCGTTATCCCATTTTTCATTCAAAAACTTTATAAATTCATTAAAATCATATTTATCTATCAATACCATTCTTATTACTCAACATGTTGTATTTTGATAAAAATATAAATAAAAATCGATCATTCCTTAAATTCAGTATTCCAAACATACCCATGGATGATTTTCTTATTTCATTGAATGTGGAAAAAGGAGTAATATTTTTTTCATTATAGAATATAATATATGACCTAAATAATATTATATAAAATTAAATTCTCTATTGGGACCATCCCTGTAATTAAATAAAGGAAAAACATATTGTGTCATGGAGGTTTTA
The DNA here is from genome assembly GCA_963277665.1 of Viscum album. Taxonomy (NCBI): domain Eukaryota; kingdom Viridiplantae; phylum Streptophyta; class Magnoliopsida; order Santalales; family Viscaceae; genus Viscum; species Viscum album. The sequence goes on along the minus strand of OY728153.1, from coordinate 561,340,258 downwards.
TTACTTAGAATGCCTAAATGAAAGTTTCATTTTTCATAAAGGAAAAGGGAACTATAGTTATCATTCATAAAAACCATATAATAACATACAAGTATGTACATGATATTGATCTTATAATTTTAATATTGCATAATTTAATTTTATGAATTAGAAGTATGCATGAGTAAATACAAATGAGAATGGAGCGGTTTGAAATTTATACCGCAGTTATTGGATTATATCCTTTGTAATGGGGGTTATGCCTTGAATTGAATATACATTAAGAATACCATATCCAATTAACAGTGGAAATTAATTTTTAGGATATTATTAAAAAATATTAAGTTAAAAAATTTGGGATGTGGTGTGATGTGATGTGAGGAGAGGACTTCCACTTTTATAATAGAAAAGGGGTTATATATTTGAAAATAGAAAAAAATAATAAGTAAATATTAATTTAAAAACATTTTGATCAAAAATTGAGAAATATTGGAGAGGTAAAGGGGTGATATGAGATATAAAGGACCAAACCACTCATTCATAGACATGTTTAAAATATTTTTATGGCATTTCCTTCTTGGTAAAACCCATTTATCATTTTTTATTTTTACTATGATTACTAGATTTTATCAATATATTTTATCATTTATTCATAAAAATATCTTTTTACTTATTATATACATTGGATCTAATGATTATAAATATTAAACTGTTTAATAAGTTGAAATTTGTAAAAGTGATAAAGTAAAATTTTTAACTAATTAATTTATAATTTGCATAAAAACAAAAAATTGATATTTTTAATATTATAATCTTAGTGAAATATAATAATTCAAACATAGAAACAAATAGTCTTTCTGTTACTGATTGTATGTTTCTACCCATGTCTAGGGGATACACTTTCCATTTATAGGTAGTGCGGAGAGTAGTAGGAGGGGGGAATGGTGGGAGGTAGGAAACCCTCCCCCATTGAAATATGAATCAAATTAAATGACATACTAACACCCCCATTAGGATGTAAACACACACCAATGTCATAAATATTTTTGTTCCACATCATTAAATAAATTGGAAAAAGAATTGGGTCAAAATCGAATATGAAAAAGATTACTGCTACACAGATTCCACCAAAATGTTGTGTTTCACAGATAAATTTTAAATATTACAATATACACATCCCTATTCCTTGTACAATATTTATAACATCAATGGTTGGTAGTGACATTATATGTAAATCATCAATGTTGACGTCGAATCAAAGCATATTAGATGTTAATTACTCGTTTCTAATTAACTCTTTTGAAAAGGAGAAAACATTCAATTGGTTAGTTTTTGTTCAATCATTTTTATCAAAATTTCATTTAGTTTTGTTATAATATATTATTACCATTGAATACTATTATAGGTATAAAATACATATAAATCCATTCAATTATTTATTTTTTTATTGGTCATATACCTCAACCACACAAATTCTCATCTTGCTTCAAATAATGTTATCACTTCTTCATGATTTCAATTTGTTACAAAGACTATCTTATTTTTTGATATCAGAGATATTGTAGTACCTACAAATATTAACACATAACCAATCTATGAATAAATATTATTTGTAAATAATAAATAAATTTCATTTGAAAAACATATGATATTATTTTAAATTTTTTTGTAATTGAATATGATAGAATCAATTTTTCCACAAAGATAATGAAATAAAATGTTTAATTAAGTTACAGTGTCTTCATATTGAGGATGAAAACAATACAATATATTTTTATTTAAAAATATTCCAAGATGAATATTATTATCAAGATACATAAGTACTCTAACAGAACAGATTTATAGTTTTTCTAGACCAACACACTCTTAATTTTCATCACAATGATGAAATTGCTATTTTCAGTATTAAAATATGTAATAACCATTTTATTACTTAATGGATTCACTTTCTACATATTAATGTGTTAAAGACATTTTCGGTGTAATTCAACTACTGTAAAAAGATACATCATATCATATGATCAAATTACAAACAAAGACGATACTTTGTATCCCCTAGGTAATCAATTTTAAATTCATCCATTATGTTTCTCATTGTTTCATTGATCACTTATGTAGTTTTGATGATATTGAAATCATCATCATAAAAAGATATGATAGTACATCCATGTGTTTTGTTCCTAATTAAAACATATGGGAATATTGGATTATTTACCCTCCCATTATTTGATAAATATTCCCTAAAATAGTTATTCCACATACTCCCATATTAAATTAATCCAAAAAAGGATTTATTATGTTTAAATAAATATAGGTATTTTGGTTTTGATTTCAATTCCTTGGGTATTATGAATCCTTCATGGATTCTAAAACATATATTATTATAAGGTGAACCATATATATAAGTTATAACAACATCTATAATAATTTTATTATTCTATTCATCTAATATATGTATGATTAGATATTTAAAAACAATAGAATCCATAACTAGTAAATATGCCTCGTCAAAACAATTTTGGGTATCTTAGAAAAACCGTGTGAGAAGGAAATCTTTATATCATGCATTCTAATTTTTATCATTACACTTACACACATAAACACAATTTATATTTAAAGGGTTTCACAACATCTAGAGATATAATTATATTTTAAATATTCTTTTCTTATTAAGTGAATTATGTATTTCAATTTACTCCAATCACACTATTTTTAACATTCCATTATATTCCTTGGTTTAGGATCCCCTTTTTCTATATCAATTTCCATTGAATATGAAAATGTTTCATTAATTTTTTCATCATTACTTTGATTCCATATATCACCTGTAGTGGAATAATTAAAAGATATTTCATTAATCAAGAAACATTAGGGGTTTTTATATCCTATGAATTTTATTTATGATTTTCATCACATGTATCTTCATAAAAACATAACATCCATGTTTATTCTAGAAAACTTGTCTCCATTATGGGTTTTTAAATTATTCCCATTTTTTTTATTTTTTGAGGATTTCTCCCCTTAGATCCAATTTGTCTTCTATTCTTCAGCTATATTTTTATCGTTTCTATAACATCATTATAAAATTTCTTCTTAGGGAAATAAATTCTAACATGTAAAGATAAAAATGGAAATTTTGATTTAATAATACAAATTTTATCATTAAATTCATCCGGAAAATAATTTTCTAGTTCTGAAAAATTCCAATAATTCTCCACATTCATGTCATGCTTCTCTGTGTGAGGATCGAGAAAAGATTTCATTTTCACATTCCATGAAATATATTTCCATTTTATTATTTTATTCCTTTAATATTGAAAATAATTTTTAATTTTATTAACCATTATAAAAGTTTTATATTAATACATCACCTATTTATATTTGAATAAATATGATAATGTATGGGTAATTGTATCCCAAAAATAGGAAAGAATCTTTTGGGGTCCCAATTTTGTTATGTTGTGGTGGAGAAATATAAACATATACTAGACAGGAAAAATATTCTTATGTGGGATGTGTCAAATTCACATCAAAATTCCAATTAGAGTAATGAATGTTTATGATATAAACGTAGTCTAATGAATGTTAATGTCATGGAAGGAAAAATTTCATGACCCCATATAGTGGTTGATATCATTGTTCTCGTCATTAATGGATAAGAAATTAGTTTCATGTTCTTTACATATTATTCCTCTAGACAATTTTGTGTATTCAAATGGGAGACTGATTTCTACACAGTAATCCCAATTTATATAATACTATTAATGAATGTGTGAGAGGTAAATTATATAACATTATCATGTATTTCTTTATTAATGACATAATTAGGGAATTGTTCTCTCAATTTAATTATTTTAGTAATAATTGATGAAAATATAAAATTTTAGATTAAATAAAACATACATGTGACTATATACTAGATCCATCAATTAGTACAAAAAAAATATTTAAATTTATCACATGACAGATAAATTATTCCATGTATATACCCTTCAATTCATTCAAGAAATCTTTTCCTTCCACCCTTAATTTTTGAAATAGATGATCTGATAATAATCATTCCAATAGATGATTCTCTTCATGGCATTTTTCATAGTGGATAGATATTATATATCATTATTTAATGTCCGGAGAATGGTCAATTATATTTTCATCATTCTAGAAATGGGATGAATTAATCATTCATGACAAAAATTAATTATTTTTAGTCCAGTCATTTCCACAATATGTTTTTCAACTGCAATTATATATGTATATAATGAAATCTAGATGATAATTTGGATGTTTTTTTAGTAAATGAATCCCGAATAATTTATTAACGTTTATACACATGTACTTTTAATTTATCACAGATATAGTCTTAGTATCATACCTCCAAATTTTTTTTATTTTCTTTTATCAATAATCGCTATTAGGTTGGGTGATATTGAACAAGAAAGGCCAAATTTGGGAACAAAAACTAACCAAAATAAGAATAAAACCACATGAAAATATTCTATTATAGACCTAAAAATTGAAAAATATCAATGGATATAATATAAACCAAAGTATTATCCCTCATGCCCTGATCCTCCATGTGACCACTACCGGATGAGGTAATATGTAATGAACCGGACCACTCTGGCCCATTCCTTTGTCAAAAATAATTCCATGAAGTGTTCTGGAGGGTAAAATTGACTTTTCCCAGACATTCCAGAATTTTGAAACTACACGCCGTGTAGTTTGAGTACATGCCATGTAACCCATTGCCGGGTATACCCCATGTTGCAGTCCATATCCTCTTCATGTGAAGTAAATGAGTACATGTTGTGTAGTGTAATTACACGCCATGTACCCCCTTTCTGGGTATACCCCATGTTGCAGGCCTTTTCCTCACCGTGTGAAGTAAATGGGTACACGTCGTGTGTCCAGTACTACACACTGTGTAGTCATTCCCCATGTACGCGTTACCAGTCAACGACTATGTGACGTGTTGGAGCAGTTTCCTTGCTGTGTCCAATAAATGGTTACACATCATGTGTCAAAACTACATGTCGTGAAGTCTGTCCCCACGTATGTAATACCCTCAAACCGTATATTGACTAGTCAATGGCCGCTGAGCCACGTTGGAAGCCGCGTGGAGACCGTGTGAAATAACCAAGTACACGCTGTGTAACATAAAGGACATGCTGTGCAATTTTTCGTTTATCGCCTATAAAAGGAGGGTTCCCCTCCTCCTTTTCAACTCACCTCTCTCCTCCCCTTTCCTCTGATCAGAGTTCCCCCAAGAGACCCAAATGCTCTTTCTTCAATAACTTCTTTGTCTGAGCTCCGATTTATGATCCATCAGTGGCCACGGGATCGTAACGATGAGGAGGAACTTCCGATCATGGATCTGTTGTCTTTACTCTGGCCTTTTCTTTCCTACTTCCACCCGAGGAGGTTTTACCAGGACCCGACAGAAGTGACGGATGCTGACGGACATCTTCTAAAGACGATCCAGGGGAGCGTTGTGATTGGAACCTATCGAGGTAGGGATTTTACCTTCGTCTCTCAAATTTTTGCATCATGTGGGGTGGGTATCCTTTTGTTTTCTTGAAAAGCAGTTGAACCATTAAATAAAGATAATAACTGCTTAAATAACAGTGATAGGGAAGTTGTTTTGTTTATATTTGTTTTTCTTATTATTATGTTTTGAATTGAATTAGCTTATGCCTACTGAAAATCATGGTCATTGGGGGCCTTTTATTATGAAATTAACTGTTTCCCTCTCCTTATGGATTTTCTTATGGATATAAACCTTGAGGAATGTGGAAATTTGTTAATCACGTAATGTTGGCTATTTAAAATTTGTAACCCTTTTGTGATCACCCTGGTTAAACGAAATGGAATAATGAACATGTCTGTTTTGGTTTGGTTGCTAGTGTGGGAAAGGGAGAGGTGAATCCTGGGTTGTTACGAGTAGAACAGGCAGTAGGGATGTGGTAAATGATGTTAAAGGGGCTATGATATGGCATGAACCTTGTATTGTGGTTTTTTGTGGATAGGGTGAGCAGCGGGGTTGTGGTTGTCTTGGTTGTGGGTTGGTGTAAATACAATGATAGTGTTGGGTAGCGGGGCTGCAATAAATGGTATTAATGGGATAATGATGTAGGGTGCAGTTGTGGTTATGGTAGTTGGCAGCGGGGCAGCAGGGATGGGTTTGAATGTGAATGGACCATGGGTTGTGAATAATAAATAAAAAGTGGTAGAGTTAATAAATGGTTGGTCGTGGAAATGGAATGGGATTAATAATAAATGGGTTGGTTGGATAATAAGAAGGGGCTTGGTTGTGTTTCTTGTGTTTTTCAAACATGATTTGTGGATGGAAGGGATATGTTTTATGAACGATCGATGTGGATGGTTGTGGATAATTGCCCAGTAGTTAAGGAACTAATAAACTAGTTCTTCTGAAATGTGAAAACCTAAATGGGGTCGGGTTGTTTGTTATATGAATGCTTCATAGTAGTAGTGTCGAGGCACATGCTCGGTTTCTCTGTTTAGAAGCCATAGGTTGGGCTGTGTGTTTGGTATACATATATATATCTGTATCTTTTCTGTTCTATCGCACCCCACCCATGTTGAGCACTTAGTGCCGAACACTCCCATTTCATGGGTGAGGGTGTTTTCCCTTTGTTACTAGCTCCTTCCTTCTCGTTCTGCCCTAGGTTGTGATGGCTTTAGGCGACCTTACACCTAAGACTCTTCGGGTAGGTTTTGATTGGGGTGCTTTTAGCCGAAGACTCTTCGGGCAGGTTCTGTTGTTTCCGAAGAACTTTCGGGATGAGGCTCAGGTGTGTGCAGGCGGGATATGTGGTTGTGAGGCCAAGGTGTGTGCGGGCAGGATACGTGGTTGTGAGGACCATGTGTGTGCGGGCGGGATACGTGGTTGTGAGGCCCAGGTGTGTGTGGGCGGGATGTGTGGTTTGTGAAGCCTAGGTGTGTGTGGGCGGGGAGAGTGTGGCAGCACCATGATGATCACCATTAGGAAGAGAAGATAAATAATGGGAGATGGTGTGGGGTACCCAATACTCTTGATTCTTATATACTACTAACTATTGTGATTGTGTTTTTGGTGAGTGTGGCTTGTGGGGTTGGGTGGATAGAATTCCTTGCTAGGTTTCTTCTGTTGTTCTCACGGGACATTAGGATGTCTCCCCACTTGTGCACGAGAGCTATAGGTTTCCCTACTGAGTATACTTGTATGATCACCATATGTTTACTTTCAAGTTTCTAGGAGGACTACCAGGGCCGTGCGGGACCCTACTAGTCGGACAGTTGGAGTTGTTTCTATTGTTGTACACTTGTTTAATTTGGTATTGTACTTTGAGCATTCTTGTACTTGAACCTTGTTATAAAATTTATTAGACATGCATGTGGGCGTGGTTTGGGTTTATTTCTATACACTTGTTCTTTTCCTTTTTTGTGGTTGACATGTCCTATTTCTCGATCATAAATAATTAAAAGGGTAATGCCTCCCATATTTTTGAAAATTCATACCCTTGGTACTAGTCGCCACCCCGGGGCCTACTAGTGGCAAGACTCGGGGGACATTATCTCCCTTTCACCATTGCCAGCTCATGAGGGGAATATTTAGTGGGAGGGGGTTGTGACAGAATGGTATCAGAGATGGTTGAGAGACAGAATGGAGTCTGGAGTTAGGCATAGTGAGGACTGCATGGGATGGTAGGGAAACATTGTTAGTTAATCATGGTGTGTGACATAGGCCAAGGAAGATGGCTAGGACACAGGATTTTAGGGCCCCACATGATCTGATGCAAGGACTCTGAGCCTACCGAATGACCAAGCGAGACTACATTTATTGCAGGGTAAAGACCCTAGGGGAGGTTCATGCATCATCATGATTGTGTTGTACTTGATTTGGGTGTTCTGGGAATGAAATTGAAATAAAATGATAAAATAAAATCTTGAGTTTTTACTTACCACTTGGGCTTAGGATATCCTTGTTTACCGTACAACTATGGCAGCTGGACGTCATCCCCATGTGGCTCAGATGGCCGAGACCTATTAGATTTAGGCATTTAATCAGTTTAGGATTGACCGAGAGGAGTAAGATAGCCAGTGGAAGAAGAATCTCTGTTCTTTTCATGGCATAACCTCAAGAAGTACGAGGGTAGTACTTAAGATACGGAGACGGAGGGGTGGATTGAGGAGCTATGGATCGCTTTGACTTCGATCCATGCTCCGAGGGTGTACTGGGTTTCCCTAGTAGTCAATCAGCTGAGAGGTGCGGCGTGACAGTGGTGGACGCTCTACCTCGGAGAGAGGATATAGGCAGAGGTTTCATGGGCTGTCATTGAGAAGGAATTCTGAGAGGAATTCCTTTCTTACATGATCTGGGTGAAGAAGTAGCAGGAGTTAATCTCCCTTCAGTAGGGGAGTATGTCGGTACAAGAGTTGGGGACCAAGTTCAAGGATCTCCTACGCTTTTCTCCGGATCTCTTTCCGGATGTGGAGTCTCGGGTGAGACGTTTGGAGGAGGGGCTTCATCCTTCTCTCCAGTATGTTGTCATGCCCTTCACCCTTCAAACATACTTGGTGGTACAGAAGAAGGCAGAGGTTGTAGAGAGGATGCACTCGCTGTGAGGTGCACCCCGAGAGGGGATCCAGCTAGGCTCGTCGAAGGGGAAGGCAGTCAGCAGCAGGTCTCCTACAACGGGACCTTCCAGGTTCAGGCCAATGGGGAGCAGGCCTCAGCAGTTCTAGTTCAAATCTTCAGGTCCTTATCCCCTTTTCACGAGCTCAATACCAAATTGTTTTTCTTGTGGAGGATTCGGGCACATTCATATTCGGTGCCCGACCCGAGCACAATACAGTAGAGTTGGGCAGGTTCAGCGCCCACCTCAACAACACCAGTTGCCAGCGATGCCCTTCAAGCAGTAGTAGGACCATGATCCTCTGAGGGTAGACTTTACGAGAGGAGGCCGACCTTAGGGTGCTCCTCAAGGACCTCGACCGGGGCGTGGTCAGAGAGGTGGAAAACATCAGAGAGGTAGAGGAGTTGGGCGTGGAGAGTTTCACGTAGAAGAGTAGATAGCTCCCGTAGGACCAGAGGTGGTGCGAGGTACGATTTGTTTGTTCAGCACTCTTGTTTCTGCTTTGTTTGATTCGGGATCTTCGCACTGCTTTTTTGCACCTGGTCTAGCCCATGCTTTGGGACTAGACGTAGAGAGAATTTACGTACCACTGGTGTTGAGTACACCAGTTGGAGGCCAGACCAGCATATCTTGTGTTTTCCGGAGAAGTGGGCTGACGTTGTGACCACATTGATCTAGTGGGGACCTTCTTCTATTACAAATGTAGCCATATGATGTCATCCTAGGCATCTATTAGTTTTTTCTGTTAGTTCCGTTATCGACTGCTTCCGGAGAAGAGTCGTGTTCTCCGACGTGGATGGGTTGTGCGTATCTTTTGTTGGTGAGAGGAGCTATCAGGTACGACGCCATCATGTGAAGCCTATCCATTCCTTGTTAGGCGGGTTATCAGTAGTTCCAACTGCTATAGAGAAGATGGATATCCTGGAGGTTGTTGGGGAGTTCCTCGATGTTTTTCATAAGGATGTTGTGACTCTACCCCCCCCCCCCCCCCCGTCGACGTGACGTTGAGTTCGGGATAGATATAAAGCCTGGTGCCCATCCGATTTCGATGGCCACTTATCAGACGACACCTTCAGAGTTGCGGGAGTTGTGGATTCAGATTGAAGATTTTATAGAGAAGGGTTTTGTTCGACCCAGTATATCGCCATGGGGTGCTTCAGTTTTGTTCATGAAGAAGGCAGATGGTGTTCTCGGGCTATGCATAGACTACCGAAGGTTGAACCAGGTAACGGTTAAGAAATGATACCCCCTTCCAAGGATAGATGATCTCTTCGACCAACTGAGGGGAGCATGTTGGTTTTCTATGATTGATCTATGATCTGCATATCATCAGCTATGGTTAAAGGACAGTGACATCTCGAAGACGTATTTTAGGTGCAGTTATGGGCACTTCGAGTTTGTAGTGTTTCGTTTTGGAGTTACGAATGTGGCAACTATGTTCGTGGGACTTATGAAATTTTTCTTCTGAGAGTTTATGGACTGGTTCATCATTCTGTTTATCAATGAAATCATGATCTACTCAAGATCAGAGGAGGAGCATGTTGAGCATCTCAGGGCAGTCTTATAAGTCCTTCGACACCACCATCTTTACGGGAAATTTTTGAAGTGTAAGTTCTTGACACAAGAAGTACACTTCCTTGGCCACGTAATGTCTCAGCATGGAGTTTCAGTGGACCCGTCGAAGGTGGATGCAGTTGTTTCTTGGGCAGCACCCAAGTGCATGGCAGAAGTTCATAGTTTCCTGGGGTTAGCATGTCACTATTGGAGGTTCATTTTAGACTTCTCTCGAGTTTCTTCTCCATTGACAGCTTTGACTAGGAAGAACCATGTCTTCCTATGGATCGAGAAATGCCAGAAGGCTTTCGACTACCTAAAGGAGAAGTTGGTCATTGCTCCCATACTCAGGTTTCCATGGGAAGGGATGTTGTATGAGGTGTTTTGTGTTGCTTCTGGCCTTGGTCTTGGGTGCATGCTGATGCAGAAGAAGGTAGTGATCTATTATGGGTCTAGACAGTTACGTTCTCACGAGCATAACTATGCCACCCATGACCTAGAACATGCAGAAGTAGTGTTCGTACTGAAGTTGTGACGGCATTACCTTTTCGTGGAGCGCTTTTTGGTCTTCTCAGATCACAAGATCCTATGTTATATCTTCTCCCAGTGTGACCTGAACTGATGGAAGAGTAGATGGGTTGAGTTTCTCCAAGAATATGAGTTTTAGATCTCCTACACTGAAGTTAAGGGAAACATTGTGGCTAAATCCCAGAGCAGGAAGTCGCATCAGGAAGTGGTTAAGGAATCCACTGATGCTTGGAAGGCGATGGGAGAGTTGGTTACCTTGCACTTGGATGCCAGGGTAGAAGGTGTTTGAGGCTATTTGTTTCAGATAATGGTGCAGTCCTCCTCATTGCAGCAGGTGGAAGAGTCTCAATGGGGGGACTTCGAGGAAGAAGTGATGCGGGATCATGTCGATCAGCGGAATACTCCAGAAGGATGGTTAGAGGACAGCCGAAATTGGTTGCTTTTCCATGGAAGGTTGTTTGTTCTAGAGACAATGAGTGAGGGAGTTCTCCGTGATATCCATAGCTCATCCTTGGATGTACATCCGGGAGTTTCAATAATGTACAAAGGCCTAATGGAACAGTTTTGGTGGCCTGGGGTGAAACGGGTAGTGGCAGAGTTTTTGGCTAAATTCCTAGTCTGTCAGCAAGTGAAGGTTGAACACCGTGTTCCTAGTGGTTTGTTGCATCCTTTAGATGTCCCTGAGTGGATGTGGGATGAAATCTCAATGGACTTCGTCACAGGAATATCCAGAGTTCACGGTGGTTATGATGTTATCTGTGTAGTGGTGGATCGGCTGACAAAATCAGCTCACTTCTTAGCAATTAAGGAGTCAGGCCCGGTGAGTACCTTAGCGCAGAGGTATGTAGACGAGGTTGTGAGGTTTCATGGAGTCCCAAATACTATCTTCTCAGATCGGTATACTCGATTTACCTCACGAGTCTTGAGGGGGTTACAACGTGATTTTGACACCTAGCTACACCTTACACTACTTTCTACCCCCAGACCGATGGTCAGACAGAGCGGACTATGTAAACGCTGGAGGACATGCTGCGAGCATGCGTTCCGGATTTTGAAAGATCATGGTTACGTCACTTTTCTTTAGTAGAGTTTGCCTACAACAACAGCTTCCACTCTACTATTGGCATGGCACCATTTGAGTATTTGCATGGGAGACCATGTCGTCCACCCATTTGCTGGGCAGAGGTTGGTGATATAGGTGCTCTTGGGTCAGAGGTAGTACAGAGAACCATAGAGAAAGTCTAGCTTGTATGTGAGAGGATGAATGTGGCTTAGGACCGCCATAAGTCTTATGCTGACCGTCAGAGGGGGCCCTTGGAGTTCGAGGTGGGAGATCTTTTGTTCTTGAAGGTTTCCCCTCGACGGGGGTAGTGGAGGTTTGGGAAAAGGAGCAAGCTCTCACCTAGGTTCATTGGACCCATTGAGGTGCTGAGGTAAGTTGGCGAGGTGGCATATCAGCTGGTCATGCCACCGCAGTTGGAGAAGCTTCATGACGTCTTCCACGTCTCCCAGATTTGTCGGTACTTACATGATAACTCTCACGTTGTCGACAGCAGAGAGTTAGATATGGGAGATGACGTGACCTTCGAGCAACGACCAGTCGGAATAGAGGATCCTATAGAGAAGGTGCTCCGTGGATGAACCATTGTGTTGGTTCGTGTGTTGTGGAGGCATGGAGGCCTCGAGGAGAGCACTTGGGAGTGGGAGACCCAGATGCACGCACAGTTCCCGAAGTTGTTTTGACTTTTTTTCCCTTGTTCGTCTGAGATTTGTGTTGATTTGGTACTTTGTACCTTTGATATATGGAATGCTTGGCTTGTCGGTTGTGAGACCATTTGTTTCATTGTTCTCTGGAAGTGTGTAACATGTCCGGATGTGTGGGGAATGGGAAAAACCTGACTCTTAATCAAGACGCAGTAATACGGATGCAATTGAAACTGTGCGGGAGAGTCAGTGCCTACTAAAGCAGATAATATCTCGACATAAGAGAAGGAATTTCCCAAATCCACTTTTTCAAGAAACATGTTGGTTGTGTGGTATTGGGGGTAGTGCGAGTTGAAATAAAACTAATGTATGAAAGTGGGAAGACCCAATTATTAATCAAGACGCATTAATGAGGATGCGATTAAACTCGTGCAGGTGAGTCATTGCCGCCTAATGCGGATAATATCTCGACATAGGAGAAGGAATTCATAAAAAATATGATTAGGGTTGTTTGTTGGGTTCCTGTTATAACAAGAACCCTAAGAGGTATCTTGTTGGGTTCCTCTAGGTTGGTTTTTGAAATCTCGAGGAATAGAATGTTTGAAGAGGTATCTGAGGTAATGGCCCGGACCTCTACAACCCATTCCGTTGTCAAAAAGAATGCCACCAAGTGTTCTAGAGGGTAAAATGGACATTTCCCACACTATCCAGAATTTTGAAACTACACACCGTGTAGTTTGAGTACATGTCGTGTACCCCCTTGCCGGGTTTACCCCGTGTTGCAGGTCCTGTCCTCACCATGTGAAGTAAATGAGTACATGCCATGTAGTTTATGTACACACCATGTACCCCCTTTCCAGATATACCTCGTGTTGCAGGCCGTGTCCTCGCCGTGTGAAGTAAATGGGTATACGCCGTGTGTCCAGTACTACACGCCGTGTAGTCCTTCCATGCGTACGCGTTACCAGTCAACGACTGTGTGCCGTGTTGGATCCATGTACTTGCCATGTGAAATAAATGGGTACACGCCGTGTGTCCAAACTACACGTCGTGTAGTCTCTCCCCACGTATGCGTTACCCTCAAACCATGTGTTGACCAGTAAACGGCCGTGGAGCCGTGTTAGAAGCCGCGTGGAGACCATGTGAAATAACCGAGTACACGTCGTGTGCCATAAAGTACACGCCGTAAAATTTTTCTTTTCTAGCCTATAAAGGGAGGGGTCCCCTCCTCCTTTTCAACTCACCTCTCTCCTCCCCTTTCCTCTGAGCAGAGTTCTCCCAAGAGACACGAAGGCTCTTTCATCCAGAACATCTTCATCCGTGATCAGATTTACGATCCGTCAGCGGCGACGGGATTGTAACGACGGGGCGGAAAATACGACCATGGATCCGTTGTCGTTCCTTCAGCATTTTCTTTTCGACTTCCACCCGAGGAGGTTTCTATGGGACTCGACAGAAGTGACGAATGCCGATAGACGTCTTCTAAAGTCGATCCGGGGGAGCGTTGTGATCGGAACCTATTGAGGTGGGGAACATACCTTCGACTCTCTAATTTGTGCATCATATAGTGTGGGTATCCTTTTTTCATAATAAACAGTTGAACCATTAAATAATGATAATAATTGGTTAAAGAACATGGATGGGGAAGTTGTTATGTTTATCATTGTTTATCCTATTATTATGGTTTGAATTGAATGAGCTTATGCCTACAGAAAATCATGGTCGTTGGGGGCCTTTTCTTACACAATTAAATGTTTCCCTCTTCTTCTGGATTTTCTTATGGATGTAATCCTTGTGGAATGTGGAAATTGGTTAATCATTTAATGTTGGTTGTTTAAAATCTGGAACCCTTGTGTCATCACACTGGTTAAACGAAATGGAATAATGAAATGTGGGTTTTGGCTTGGTTGCTTGTGTGTGAAAGGGAGGGTTGAATCCTGGGTTGATACGAATATAAAAGGCAGTAGGGCTGCGGTAAATGATGTTAAAGGTGTGATGATGTGGAACAAACCTTGTTTTTTGGTTTGTTGTGGATCGGGTGAGCAGCAGGGCTACATTTGTCTTGGTTGTGGGTTGCTGTAAGTACTATGTTAGTGAGGGGCAGTGGGGCTGCAATAAATGGTATTAAAGTGATAATGATGTCTGGTGCATTTGTGGTTTTGGAAATTGGAAACGGGGCTACATGGATGGGTTTGAATTTGAACGGACCATGGGTTGTGAATAATAAATAAAAAGTGGAAGAGTTAATAAATGGTGGGTCGTGGTAATGGAACAAAATTAATAATCAATGGGTTGGTTGGCTGATAAGAAGGGACTTGGTTGTGTTGCTTGTGTTTTCCTAACTTGATTTTTGGATGACAAGGATATATTTTATGAACGATTAATGTGGTTGGTTGAGGATAGTTACCTAGTAGTTAAGGAACTAATAAACTAATTCTACTGAAACGTGAAAACCTAAATGGGGTTGGAGTTGTATGTTGTATGCATGCTTCATAGTAGTAGCGCCGAGGCACATGCTCAGTTTCTCTGTTTAGAAGCCATAGGTCGGGCTGTGTGTTTGGTATAAATATATATATCTGTATCTTTTTTATTTTATCGCACCCCACCCATGTTGAGCACTTAGTTCCGAACACTCCCATTTTATGGGAGATGGTGTTTTACCTTACTTACTGGCTCCTTGCTGCTCCTTCTCTCCTAGGCTGTGATGGCTTGAGGCGACTATACAACTAACACTCTTCGGGTAGGTTTTTATTGGGGTGGGTTTAGACCAAGACTCTTCGGGAAGGTTCTACTGTTTCCCAAGAACCTTCGGGATGTAGCCCAGGTGTGTGCGGGATGGATATGTGGTTGTGAGTCCTAGGTGTGTGCGGGTGGGATGTGTGGTTTGTGAGGCCCAGGTGTGTGTGGGCGGGTAGAGTGTGGCAGTGTCAGGACGTTCTCCGTTAGGAAGAGCAGCTAACTAATGGGAGATGGTGCGGGGTACCCAATACTCTTTTTTCTTATATACTAATACCTGTTGTGATTGTGTTTTTGGTGAGTGTGGCTGGTGATGTTGGGTGGATAGAATTAATTTCTAGTTTTCTTCTGTTGTTCTCACAGAACATTAGGATGTCTCCCCACTTGTGCACGAGAGCTTTAGGTTTCCCTACTGAGTATACTTGTATGCTCACCCTACGTTTACTTTCAGGATTCCAGGAGGACTGCCAGGGCCGTGCAGGACCCTACTAGTCAGACAGTTGGGGTTGTTGTTGTTGTACACTTATTTCTTTTAGTAGTGTACTTTGAGCTTTCTTGTACTTGCACTTTGTTATAAAATTGTTTAAACATGCATGTGGGATTGGTTTGGGTTTATTTCAATTCACTTGTTCTTTTCCTTTTTGTTGGTTGAATTGTCCTATTTCCCTATCCTAAATAATAAAAAGGGTAATGCATCCCATATTTGAGAAAACTCATACCCTTGGTTCTAGTCACCACCCCAGGGCCTGCTCGAGGTGGGACTCAGGGGTCATTATCTCCCTTTCACCATTGCCAGCTCAGGAGGGGAATCTTTGGTGGGAGGGGGTTGTGACACTATAACCACTGACCACCGTCAATAATTATGTTTTCACATCAAAAAACATCAATCCATGAAGAAAACATCACCATGAAAAATAATCATTAGAAATATTTGATAAAATACTTCCATTAAATATTCCATAAAGGTCACACCGACACCAACTGCCCTGAAAACCCCACTTATTATTTAATGAAAAACAAAAATAATACCGCATAATCAATGTTGATGAACAATCAAGAAACCATAAGGAAAAAAATCATAAATTTCCATCATTAATCAAAAAACAAATGAAAATCCATAATATATAATAGAAATAATCATCGGGGATGAACCACCAGAGCCATATTTATAGAAAGCAGATAACCAGGAAGAAAACCCACACCAACTATACTAGTTTTTGATGATCCTATGTTATGATCATGTAATGATTCCCACTTTTCCCATAAAATTTCTTTTTAATAATAAAAAATTAATATTTATTATAGAGAACATTATCCCATTGGAAAAATTATGGCTCTATTTACAAGTCCCTTTTATCAGATCAGAAGGAGATAATATAGTACTTACAATTGGTCTTATCTGGTTATGACACAAAATTATTTATATTTTAATAAATTTAGTGTGTTTTCCACTATTTGGTATGTAAATATATGTTCAATTAATGAAATCCATAATAATTCTTCAAATAAAAGAAAATAATATTCTAAGAATCATTTTTACAAATTGTAATAATACAATATTAAAAATTTAAATCATTCAGAGTTAAACTCCATATCATATGTCATAACAATAGTAATTTTTTTTGTATTTTTCACAACTATCACCTCATCAAATTTTCAAGTAATATTAGCCACATCAACGTAAGTAATATGATCATTATATGTCTAAAGATTCTTAGTAAAAGTAACACCCCATTCATTCCCTTTATAGGATATATGAATTATGCGTGATTCATTTTTCATTTCATTAAGGTATTATTTATAGGTCATATAATGATTATTTAGTGTTTGAAAAACATGAGACCGATGTACCTTTGGATAAAACCTATATAAATGATCATAATTATTTCTCAAGGTTGTTAATATAATATTTATTTGATTATAATATTCAATATTAGATTTCTAATGGACACTACCACATACATTGGCACACCATTCATTAAAATGATGTCTATGATGACTATAACATCCACAATTTTGTCCTCTTCCATTATTATTTACATGAAATATAGAATTTTATTCAGGAAATCATATTTCAAAACTAGTAGAATGATACCAATTATTTCTAATGAAAAGAACCATCATCCGACAAATTTGGTCCCACTTAGCATGTGGCATGACAATTGTTCCATCTCAACTCAACCTCAAATAGGCTTTGTTATAGTTTCATATACCATGAAAGTATAACCTAAAGGTGGGGCCTTATCCAAATGTACCTATATGAACATACACAACCATATCCATGAATTAGTGGAGATGAATAATATATATTTTAATCATCTAGAGTATAACCATGCATAAAATAACCTCTAGGTGATACATCAGAGTATTTATAAATAACAAAAAACCATAAAGTTGTAAAATATACACCCAATAAAAAATGAGGTCCCAATTTTTTTTTTTGGAATTTTGGATACTAAATAGTTTCTATCTTTTGGTATCTATGTCTGACCATCTAATGTAGTGTATGAACCGAGATACTACTATGATCCACTGATGTCACCACCTATCATTCTATCATCTGTATAAGATTCACCCCATATAAGAAAATCCTATGAATGGGTGAGTATATACATACCTATTAGGATTCCTCAAAAACCAAGAAGGTATCAATAGAAATATTCAACAGTATTTTGATCTTCCTAAATAATTGGGTAAGGAAAACACAAAATATATTCCCAAAAGTATCCTAGAAAATGGATAAAGGGGATTTCCTTATCTAAATCCCTTTGATGAATGATGTTTTTTCCTACCACTCTGAAGGTCCATTTTTATTCCCATCATCTAGTGTGTATATATAAGTAAACTATGTGGAGGAACCTCACATCACCACTATTCTCCACAGCCCGAGGGGGGACTGTCATCATAATTGGACCCGTGCACTAGTGGGATATGGGGGTACTACTCAATAAATAGAGGACTGAGGCCATTGTGTGTTATAGGGTTTCACTTAGTAGATAGAGGATTTGTTCCCTAGTGTGTTAGTTGTACCAATTAGTTGGTAGATGACCAGTGACCAAGCGGTTCTGGGGGTTCACCAAGTTAGTTAAATTACACACACCATAATTTTCATGAGGGTGTACCACTCACTCTGTGAAATGACTATAGAGGACCCACAACCTAGTGGGAAATTTGTTTTCCAACCCCATTACCTCTCTAAATATCCAACCCAATCTCTAATATGGATCAATTATTGTTTTAAAATGAATCACACATGTAACAACTCGCATTATTTCTGAAAATACAATATGAAGGATTCCATTATGCCCCATGAGGAATAATAATTAGTATTGGCTAAATGCAAGTCAAAATATGAGTCCTGAAGAAAGCGATATTGAAGTGGGAAGATCCTAATGAATGTACACAACAAGAAACTAGGGTCACATGGCATGTGAACTCTTCAGTATACCTAGTTTTATCCTCTCTTTCACATGGATTGGTTTTCCATGTGGTAACACATAACATGTACATTTGGTACAAGACATTTCTTAGATTCCATGGTCATGTGTTTTCCATCTGGAACATGACTGTATACCTCTTCTCATGCCCTTGTACATTGTTCATGGTCCTGTATGCTGTACATGTATGGATACCCCGATCGTGTTCGATTACATGGTCGTGCCAGTGTAATCTAGTTATTCCCACGTGTTGATCCATGTTTAAGACGATGTAATCCTAGAATATATTCCAATACAGCAACACTGAGTCTCATGGTGTTTCTTTGGATATATACAACATCCAATACTTATATCCTCCAAAAACTCAAGATTCAACATCTTGGTGACTACTTGTCATGTGTTCTTTCATACTACAATGTGTGTAGTCAGGTTTCCCATAGGTAGTGAATCCTAGTCATTAATTGTTTTCCTGGTCCTCTATTTCCATCACAATCATCAGTATTTGACCACCAAAAATTGAAGGGGATGTCAATGAATGTAATAATCCTCTTTTCTGTGGATATAAATTTAAAATATTATCTCATAGGAGATGACTTCACTACTCCCATTTCTACTCTATATCCCAATCACTACAGAAATCAACCACATCCCACATCAATCCGTAATTAACATATACACTACTAATTAGTATTTCATCCACACATCCTCCTTGAATATGGGGGTTCAATAATTCTTGATCCCTCCTCAGTAATATCGAACTACCAACCCTATGACTATCAATGTATGATGAAAAGAATGGTGGGGGGAAATACCATGAATGAGTTGAATCCTCTACTGGAGGTACGGTCTCAGAAAATATACACATAAACATGGACAAGGGTGAAGTCATTGGACAAAGGATAATAAATAGGATTACAAAACAAAAAATAAGATCTATCTACTTTTAAGAACATGTAATCATGTATCAAGAAATAATATAATTAATTACACATTTAACAACCATTAAAAGGGTTGAAACTACAAATAATTGGACATTCCTCGGTTTTTGAACAATTTTTAGTGAATAACTCTTCCACTTATGGTACTGGGGTTCTATTGGGAGATAGTGGGTTGGGGATTTTAATAGTTTTCATTATCAGGATAACGATAAATTTCATATATATCAATCCAAGTTCTATTATAGTTTGAGGATCTCACATGATTTTTAAGGAATAAAAATAAATAAAAATGTGTACCTCATTCTAAATTAGATCATGCTTGAAAAAATAGTGTTGATGAAATCCATTACATGAAGTACCAAATAAGAACTCGTGTAGATCAACTTCAAATGATCCTAGAATATGTGCCCTTTCCATTCATCGAATTTTGGGTGCTAATTTAGAGCTTCGATGAATCCTTCAGTGTCACATCGGTCATGATTATTCATTCCATTCAATCCATAGAATACATTATTTAATTAGAACATGGAGATACAATTTATCTCTCTACAATATGGGAAGAGAGAGAGATAAAGGCTCACATTCCATTGTAATGAACAACACAACAAATGATCTCCTCTATCATTCTTAAATAGAGGGTTCATAAAATACCCTGAAATGGTTCTCAACCCCGGAATATTTATCTCCTAGTAAATAAAATTAAATAAGTTATTTTGACGAACTAAAGTGAATCAAAAATATTATTTATATTTTATCACATAATTGTAATATATATAATATTACATGATAAAATCTAGTCATTAACTCGACTCATCATTCATACTAATGTTAAACAAACAAGGAATATGAAAATAATATTTATTCGTATAATATTTATTATTTTACTCACTTACAGTTGTAAATACATTTAAAAATTAAATTCATCGTAATTATTCATATATTCAATAATAATGAAATTTTGTATTTATTGATGATTGATATACTTGTAAAAATATCGAACCCCATGGCGGGGCGACCAAGTCATATATAACTATTCACCAGAAAATGGGGATTCATGAATATGTCATACCACCGATGACGCACCAAACACAATCTACCTTGCCATGATTTAATTATCATGGTTTTTTCTTACATAACACTACAAGACTAAAGGGAACACGTTTATAATGATCTCATTTCAACAGACCAATATACATGTCTATAGATAGTAACAACCTATTTCAACAAAAACATGTGGTGTTTCTATTGGTGGGTATGTCCTGATCAAAACAACTAGATAAAACCATGTGAGGACATGATGAGAAGATGAATCAAGGTCTATGAGGCCCCAAAACCTAATAGAAAGACATCAATTTTTTCTAGTCCCCATGATTTATCTAGACCATATGAAATATACTTAACATTAATGTCATTTTATATCATGTTTCTCATTGTATCCTAGGTTCTGCAATATCCTTTTGATTGTAAAATTAATCTATGTAAATTACAATTTGAATAGTGGAAAATGAAATTTCTACACAATAATCGTATGTTTAGAATATTCATATCCTACTGGATATATAAAACGGTAATCAAAAGTATTGTTTAGTTGGGTCTAGGTAACCCATTTTTACAATACTCTCACTTGGATTAGGGAGAACATGTTATACATCCTTGTTATCTCTCAATTGATTAATATAAGGTTACTATTGAGACATGGATTTAGTTGATGGATCTACCATGTTTCTAATGTGGGTCTATTCTAATATATGCAACTTTATCTCCTTGAGTAAAACACCACATGAAATTTTATCCCTAGGTATACCCTATTTTCCACTGTCAAAACCTGATATCATGACTTGTACCAGAAATAGAATTATCATAATGATAACAAATTACATAGTAGGTATGATTATGAGAATTGGAAAAAGAAAATTCCCCTTAATAACTGCAACATAGCTTCCTCGGAATTTGTAACATACATGGTATTTATAGGTATGGAAACCACTGGTTTGTATGAGATTGTCTCACTCATTTTCTTATCCAGACTGTGATATTGTACCACATTGATCCATGGAAAACTAGTTTGTGTCCCCTAAAAACTAGTATCCTTCTACGCAACATACCAGGTACCTATCCATTATACTTAGTCGA
The DNA here is from genome assembly GCA_963277665.1 of Viscum album. NCBI lineage: Eukaryota > Viridiplantae > Streptophyta > Magnoliopsida > Santalales > Viscaceae > Viscum > Viscum album. Next base: position 561,318,613 of record OY728153.1, on the reverse strand, counting down.
GAGAAATTGTATAGTTATTACTTTTTCTTTTAGAGTTTTCTTTGATATAACTGATATTTTCCTACACAAAATTTTATGTTGGAAAAATTATTTCTTGTAAATATCATGGAATATTTTATTGGTCCATCACAAAAGTGAATGGAATTCAACTCACTGCATTAATATCCATCTGTTAACATGGATTGTTAATTGTAGATATTTATTTCCTAAGACATTAGATGTTATTCTCTCTCAAAATTTTACAACTGTTATTTTTCAATACCGTGCCAGTATATGTAGAATTGACTAAGTCTATGAAATAATTATATTACTTATATTAATTACATTCCCTAGAAATTTGGTTTCTAAATTAATTAAATCTATTGATAAATAATTTAATACTGGCCTTAACTAACTATTATAAAAATCGATATTTTCCATATGATAGTGAACATATTTTCCTTCGTAGAAAATGATGCTCCCACTAACCTATGGTCAAAACATGGAAATGATTCATTCCAAATGAATGTTCCAATATATTTATTCATACTTTTATAAAAAATATAATAATAGTAGATTTCACCCTTTATTGGATATTGGTGATGTCACAATCTTTATCTTGTATCATCATATAGATACCTTCCACAATTGGTTGTCTTGATATCCAATATTTAATAAAATGACATTTTAAATTAGCTATGATAAGTTAAATTATAATCGATTTCGGAAGAATGAAATGGTATTACCAATTGAGACTTATTGGTATCATGCTTGACCACCCATGTATCATCTCACATGAATGCTGACCATAGTATTCAAAATGTTAATCCCCCTCTACATTGATACATGAAATCCAATATTGAAATATAATTTGTATTGTCAATTTTTCTAATTTAAATATACATCATTCTTGTAGGAATTATAATTCTCAATGAGGAATATATCACCGACCCCGGAGAATATAAAATCATCACTATGGTTTTAACCTTTATATAATGCATGTGACTCTAGAACATTATAATCCAAACCAATTGTTTCTGTTGTTTCAATTCCAAATCACAGTGCATCTCAATAATTAACTAAACCCAGCCGAATCTTTCTCCCACTATCTCAAATATGTATGTGCACCCTTTTAAAGAAATGTATTCTATTGCTTGACTATAGATTTTCTATCATTGGTATTCCTGTAATGTCCTAAGAAAATTCAATAATAATTAAATTAAATTCACATTGTGTTTTACTTGATGCATGTCTTTTTAAATATTAAAAAAATATATTCCTCCAAAACCATGTTCTTAGGATATAATTGATTTTCATCATAATGATTCTCGCATGATATCAATCTTTAAATATAGTGGGCATATGGATGTTGGATGACAACGTTATTTTTGAATCACATCTTGAAAAATTTTGGTTGTTTCTACAATCTATTTGTTTTTACATTAATACTCCTTTTAATTCACATAATCACTCTGATGTATATAAGGAAAAGTTATTTTAAAAAATTTCTCCACACTGTATTTTTTTATCAATGTTGACATGTAATACTCATCATTAATCCTCCTTAAACAAAATTAATGTTATGATGTAGATATGTTAATGGGTGTTTAATAATTACTCCTTGCTAAATTATATAGATCGATACATTCTTGATCAATATATTCTTAGGAATGACTATGCTATGAATATTATATATCCTGGACATGCATATTCCCTGCTTCACTTTTCCATTCATAAAATACTTATAGGAATATTACAGAGTATTTTTACCACTATCTTACCCTTGTTATATTTTAAACTCACTAGCTGAACTATATTTATAAGGTTTATGTAAAAAATTTAGTTATAAAGGTTTCATTATCCAAACTAAATTACTATAAACATCAATTATATTTATGGTGTTGAGAGACACTGTGTCTATACACTATACTAGATATATCCCTAATGCCAAATTTTAGTTTTACATAATAAAGAATTATCGTTCCACCACTAGGTATTTAAGTATTTTATTTTAATATTCCTCACATATTTTTGATGATTCACATATCACTAAACCATTTAGTGGAGTGTGAATATATAAGAACATCATTCATTCTTGAACATAGAATAATTTACCTTAGTTCGTAATGATAACATGAAATTAATTTTTTCATTATACTCAAAAACATTTTCAACATCAATCAATTCAATTGGAAACATATAAAATTTGTAATTCTCACAACTGAAAAAAGAACCACCCCATTTTAATAGTTTGTACAATATAGATTACTTTTTTTAACATTCTTATAGTTATATATTCAATGTAATCAATTAAAAATATGTGATAATAATTTTATACATAATACCTTAGAATTATGATAGAAACATTACATACCCTTGATTAATATAGATGAAGGAGAATTGATTAAATTCATCTTTAATTTATATTTTTGATTTTAAACTTCAATAAACATTATTTTAAAATATTTGAATAAGGAAAACAAATTTTCTTATATCCAGCCTCATTTCATTAAAGGATGTTGTGAAGGTATCTTCGACATCATTATTTTTATTTTCTCCTTTTCGTTAAACTTTTTCTCCATAAGAATTAATGCATATTCTTTATTTAATTAATTATTTACTCAGATAACCAAACAAAAAGGTAATTTAGAATTAAATCGATCAGGTTCATTTTATAACATATAACAAAATTAGAGAAATATATTTAAAATGATAAAATAATTTTATGTCTTGAAATTCATTTACTCTATTTCATACATACATTTAACTAGAGTAAAATAAACCATTATTGGATCACATCACATTTCCCTCGTAATATTATAAGATATGAGACAACATGCTTACTCATCAATGTACTGATTTTTTAACCAAAATCATCATTTGACGTTGATGATAGAATCTATACACTACCATAATACAACTAACACATGAGCCCCTTGTAATCATTCTTACACCCTCACTTCATGAGGTGGATAAGTAGGAATTGGGGATATCATCACCATGAATTTCATTATATCATAGTATTTTGTGAATAACCTACACTACACTTTGAAAACATTTTCTGGATAAGGAAATTACTTTTTCCAAAAATTGACACGATATTAATTGTGGCATTCCAATCCATTTAATTGAAAAATAAAAAATATCATATATTACTTTTCTATTTGATTTCCGATTTAGACAGTATCTATTTGTTAATTAAATCATTTAATGCATCCCACTACTTAATAAAATTCTAGAATCCCTATATATGAGAAAAATAATACATTATCACTTGATAAATATAATGGAAAATATCCTTAAATTTCCTATCATAGTCTACATGATTTGGATACAACATTACTCAGAGATTTCAAGGTAGGTGTTTGACATTCCAACCACATTAACTCCCGAACCCTTGATCTATTGTGTGAATCCCCTACATCTAAAATCATAAACAAGGTTTTCCGAATGCTTTCCACTATTTTTTAATCAATCTACCCTTGTCTAAATATTTAATTCCAACATCAATTATGTCAATATGTCACTCTAATAATAACTCCCTAGTTGTAAGAGTCACCCAGAACATTGGTAGACGGGGACTTCATCACCGAGTTGTGTTCGAATTCAAAATTTGGAAGGAATTTAATGACTAAATATTTCCTTGAGGTTTTTTATATTTTCCCCGATGACTGTAATATATTTATATTAATCTTGGTCATTCTATAATACCACACTCAGAACTAATAATTAATAGAAAAGTCAACCATCACTTCATTATACATTTTATTGTTTATTATATTATATATTTTACTGCTATCATGGAAATTCATATATTATTAAATAAATGAATAATGTAATCAAACTGCTTGAATGATAATGAGAATCTAAAACTAGTTGGTTCATTTAAACATAACGGACTTACTAGAACCTATGGTAATTATACCAAATTCATATCTTGAATAAGGATGAAGTTTTCCCCCATCCATTCTATCCACTACTCATCTAGAATTTTCCAAGAACTTCTGTTTTCTGCTTCTTACATCATGCGTGTAATGGCGAGCTCTAAGTTGTACATCATATTCATAAAAATACAAACGTACTCACATGAAAGTGAAGGGGATTAGGGGCACAACATACTATAAAAAAATTTGATGTGAAATAACATATATATATTGATCATAAATATTATGATGTTAATACCATTAATAAAACAAATTAAATATTTATAATCATCACATGCAGAAAAAAATAATTATTAAATGGTCAAGACTTACACAGGTCGGTGCTCATGGCCTGTCAATGGGTGATGTAAAATCATGATAAAAAACAAATTGTATTAAATCAAAGTGAAAGGGTATTTAATTAAATTAAATTAAATAATTAAACAAAAATAATTTTATTTTTTCTTCTCATAATTAAATATAAATTATTTCAAAAATTAATTAATTACTTAATTACTTTAATATAAAAATTTACTCAATTTCTTCCATGAATTATGAATATATTTAAAAGAAAAAAAATATTAATTTATATATTTTAAAAATAAAATAAAATCAATTAATTTTGATTAACATGGGCCTTATAACCTTCCATGGGGCCCATGCTTGTTAGGAAGAACTTGTGTTGGCCCATTCGAGGATGTTCAAAGCTCGTGTAGGCCTAATTTGGTTCAGGACGGTCCATCCAAACTATTTTTAGTAGGGTTTACATACCTGAACCCCCTGTAGGGAGCTTTGAGTATGGTGAAACCAACAGAATTCATGGAAGGGGTATCTAGGTTTTATATGGGTAGTCACACCAATGGTTGATGAGTGTAGGATTGTTGTGTGGTGTAGGATGACTATAAAAGTGGTACCATTCCATATACAACCTCAAGCATGGTGGAGGGATGGTAAATGATAACCCATGGCTGTGCCCCGAGGTCAGCCTAAGAACAGATGGAAGGTGGAATCATGATATTTAGGTCATCTGGAATCACCCATATCTGAGTGGAATCCATTGACATGTTAAACCACTTGAATTCGGCTGGATGGTAAATATCAAGATAAATCTACCTCGGTGGCTAGAAATGGAATGTGCAGATGGATCAAGGCATCTTGGCCCTTTGGGGTTACACTCGAATAAGAGGATGAGACTAATGTGGGAATGATGGAACATGAGGCCGAAGGGTTAGGCTGACCAACATAGAGCTTGAATGGTGGAGGCCGAGTCCAATAGACATTGGGCCTGGATTTGGGGTGACCAACCCCTATGGGAATTGTCATTGTAAGAGGAGACCGGATATGCAGCACCGTTCTACGGTTGTGTGAAGTGACCGGGAAATATAGGGGTGCTCTAAGAAGTAGGAGTGGATGTGTAGAGGTATGCCTTTGGAGGATCTCACAGGGTGGGGAAGGCCGTAACTTATTTTTTTTTTGACATACCCTACTGAATAATGAGGTGGCTCCTGTGGCTAGGGAACCCTTGAAAAAAGGATCATTCCCCTTGTTCATTTTTTGGACTATGGACCAAAACCACCACCCTATTTTCAAACAATTACTAATAAATATGTTTTTTCAATATTTTTCAAAATCATATTTCGGTTTTTTGACAAATTGTTTTTCTGTTTTCAGGTAAAAATATTTTCCACACAACTTTTGGAGTTTCCCATTTTAAAAACCACCCATATTTTTTAATTATATTTTTGAGAAATTAAAATTTTATTTCTAAATAATAGAATCAAAATAATATTTATTTTACTTAAAATTAGTGAAAATAAGCTTATGCCTGGAAAACACTATTTCGACCTTAGTGTTTGGCCAGAATGGCTTGGGTAAATTGGGATTAATCTCTAAAAAAATAATCTGGATAGTTGACATACATAAAAATACATGTTCATAAAAATTTAATTCCCCTAATAAAACAACAATTTATACATATGTTTTATTTGAGTTTATATAACATGTCCTTTTGATCAATGATTGATTCACAGTTTTTTAAATTGGGATGAAATTTAAACCCTCAACTTGATTTAATGAAAAATAATTTTTCATGGCTCAGATAATTTATTTGATCCCTATGATACCATATAAAGGCACTATGATCCCAATAGAATCTTTTGGGATGGAAAATTTAAAAAATTTCATTTTCAATTCTATGAGACTAGTTATATATGATGATCTGAGCATTTGTAAAGTCCTAGGATCTTTTTTTTTGAATTATTCAATGAACAAATATACATCGAAATGTTTTCCTCATTCCAAATCAAAGTACACTCAAAAGAAGATCATCAATAGTGAAAATTTCATGAACTATCTAAATATGATCCCCTTTAAAACATTCACTCAAACTCTTATAATCAATGCTCTCTTCATTTATCGAATTACGAGTTCTAGCACAGAGATTAGATAAATCATTCAATGTAGCATCATAAATGATGATCTGTTTTATTCAACCCATTAAAGGTGTTCCTGGATCAAAACTCTGAGAAAATATTTTTTTTCTCTTGAATGAAGGAAGATAGACAGTCTCTCATTTCATTTCAGTGAATAACAGAAGGAGTGATTTCATCCCACCTTCTAAAATAGTGGGTTTAGGAAATACCCTAATAGGTTACCAAAACAACTAGAAATTTAATTCCCACTAAATTAACAGAAATAATTAATTACGAACAACTAAAAAACATCTTACATATTATTAATAGTTTATCACATACCATAATTATATATATTATATAATACATTAGAAAATAGAGTAATTTAACATGACTCATTAATACTGCTAATTTTAAATGAACAAAGAATATTATTATAATATTATTTCATATAATATTAGTCCTTGTATTAATGTACACTTTTAGATACTCTTAAAAAATAAATTCAATAAAATTATTCTTATCTTGAATAATAATGAATTTATTTATTTATCAATGATAGAATAAAAAAGGGAAAATCTCAAGCCCCATTGGGGGTCTACAATTTTTTATATAATTTGCCTTTTAAAAAATAGAGAATTATGGAATTCTCTATTGTGTGTAACCATTTATGCACTTATCTCAATATTAGTAAATTGTATTCACAAAATATAATCATATCCTAGAATCCCATCATGGCCCCTAAAGTGATAAGGAGTAGAAATTTCAATAAAATACAACCTACTAACTGCACTATGTTATTTAGTCACTTTATCTTTACAAACTCAATTTAATATTCCACTACCTAAGGATCCAGCATGCAATGAACCCTTAATTGTATAGGTCACTATAAAATGCATAGTACTCTAAGAATGAATTTATTTTTATATTAAATGGATGGGATTATCATTGTTCACTAGGAAAGGGCACTACTCTCTTCTCTCATAGAGAAACGACTCATGATATTTTCATGGAACAAATTCTTCATCACTCAATGGATCAGCATAATGATCATTTATCATCATCCTAGATGGCAGATTTCATGGAGGCGTGTTGAATGTGATCAAGAAATACCATCATTATATGAGCCTATGAATGGGGAGAAAACTCTATAAGGATACTCAAGGGACTCAATCCTCTATGATGCATGAAATATTTTAGCCCCATAAGTAATTTATTGATATGATGAATATAAAAGAAGGTTTTTAAAGGAACGTTGTATTGATACATCATCAACCTCACCAACACTGGGATCAATGGACTGAAATATACCCTTGAGACACTCAGATAATATTTCATTAAGTTCCCTAAACTATCATCATCATGGATTCAAATCACAACACTGGAATGGTGAAGTACCACTATAATACAACTCTATCACTATTGTGCCCACCGAAGCCCGTCTGGTTTGTGAAAGGCCTAGCGTGACATCGTGAGCCCGCCTCCAATAAGCTATGTGCTAATGAAAAGTGTAAAGAAGACCTAATTAAATTGTTGGCCTTAACATAGTTTTCATTTACTTATACACACAACTATATCTATGAAATAATGAAATGGTATAATAGAGTAATGTTACATATGGATTGTTACCAATCACGAAATAACCTCTTTGAAATAAATAAGGGTATGGAAAAATAAAACCAAACAATAAAGGCTAAAAAAACATTCGCAAACACTATTGGGGTTCCAACCTAAAAATAACAAAAAAAAATTGAATATATGAAGACATCTCATCTACTGATCTCCAAGACATACCACTCAAAATTATATATATATACAAGTACTATTATGCACCATTTAATTCATCAGTGATCTTCATGGAATCTATATAAGATTGGAAATATATGAAAAAGTCCCCTGAAAGGGTATGTATATGAATTACTAGTGTATCTCCCTAAAAACCAATATGGGTGAGATAGAAAGAAATAAAAGTACATAGATCAACCCAAATAAATATCATAAGAAAAACCCAACATAGATTCTAAAAAGTACTCACATGAGAGAGAAAGGGGAAATCAATCTGCATAGTTTATTTAATCGTGAAAAGTCTCACTACAACTAAAATTGTCCATATTTGATGGATAACTCATTTTGTGGTCATAAATGAAAACCATGTGGAGGAAATGTACCCCAAAAATACACTCCACAACCATAGGTGGAATTATCTCTATTAGAAGACTCATATACTAGTGCAACAGGGGGTACAACTCAATTGATAGAGGACCCATGAATTGGTGAATCAAGGAAGTGACAGTTTATTGATAGAGTAAAAGTTCTCTAGTGTATCAAGGGGTTACACTTAGTAGATAGAGGACATATGCCCTAGGTCTTCTGGGGTACCCCAGAGTATGTAGCAAAGTAATTCCCTAGATCATCAGGCGGTGACACTCAATATATAGAGGACCCATCCCTTATTAAATAAGTTTTTTACCATGTGATTTATCAAAAGATTATGGGGGGCCTACTCCTGGGTGAAATATTTGTGTTTCCAACCCTAAAACCTATTTGATAATACCACTTGTCACAGATATCATTCAAACATCACCCTAATGAACAATAATTCATTTAACACCTTAGGTCATATCATGAAAATCACAATAAAGGATTCTATCCCATCCCACGTAGAAAAACACTCATGATATACTATACACTATCAGAAATTGGAGTCCCAAATATGGATATATACAAGGGGGATGTTAATGTTGAAGGTATATGGTGTGAACCTAGGGTCACATGGTTTGTGACCCCTCCTATATACATGGACATGTCATCTCCTGCACATGGCGTGGAATTCAATGTGGTACTATGCGACATCTAAAGGTGATTCAGAGTGTTTCATGGCTTCTTGATTCATTCTCATGACACTTTGGCCCATGCCTCTGTACCTCTTCCTTTTACCATGTACGTTGGTCATTCCCATGTACATTGGTTGTGTCTGAGTACCCTAGTCATTCCTCAGTACGTGTCCATTATAATTTACTCTTGTTGTGCTTGTCTATTTTGGAGCCTATATACTCCCCTAGTAGATGAAATTATACTTGCATCGGGTCAATTGAGGTCTATAGGTGAATAAATGGCACGTGATATTTCTCTCTACCCAAAACCAAAGGTGTCGTAGCCAGGGTACCATACAACATATTTTCTTCTTGACTACATGGCATGTAGTCGGGGTTTCCCTAAGCATGTAATTATGGTATTCACAAGGTCTTTGGATCCAATACTTACACCATAAACCACATCATTTGACCACCTGAAATATGAGGTTCCACCTTTGAACATAATTATTTTCCATCCAATGGAATGAATTGAGAAATATGATCACCCATGTGAAACCATCATGCCTGTAGTTTCTGCTTAAGATCCCAATCTACGAATCCATCGCCCACATCCCTTATAAAAACTCAATCCATTAATTTGGGTCTAATCACATATGATACTATACTAATAATGTCTAATTATTGATCCCATGGTACATGGAAGAGAACATGAATAATGGTTTTAGAAAAAGACAAGAATGAGGTTAATTCACTGGTAGATGATACAGTCACATCAAATGGTCACATAAACGAGACCACATGTGATTTCAATGGAATAATGATAATAAATCATGTTCAAAAACACATTTTATGAAAAGGGTCTTTTGAAGAATTGGTAATTTCTTATCATGAAAATAGGTTAATAAATCCATATTTAACCATTAAAGAAAGGGAGAATACCACAAATTACATGACATTCATCCGGTTTGGGCCAATAATTGGTGAATAATGTGTACAATATTGATGAAGTTGATGATCCTCTTTTGTTTAGAATCAATCTCTTTATTCAACATGCTTTTTTCATCATCATTATATAATCCAAATCTTCCAATTAATAACACTCTATCCTCCTCTCTAATTCTTTCGAGGGTTGTGTGGCATACCCTGTAAAAATACCATACTTATTTATTAATAAATAATTCTGACTTTTGGGGAAATTAAACATATTAATTAACTAAATAAATATATTCACATAACATAACATTCAATGGATGCCTTAACTAATGGCTTGCGGACAACCATTGTTTTTTTGTCACTTAGGGTAAATCCTACATTTCAGAATAAACCATGGTCATAGATTTCCAAATTTAGGCTCTAAACAGATGAAAAATAATTTAAATGAAAATGATGAAAGTGTGTGACATAATAATTTTAATATTTTTATGATATAAATATTGAGCCTATCCAAGACTGAGAAACACATGACGAATCAATAATTGGCCCAAAAAATAATCCTGTTGACCTCACCTGTTATGATAATCCCAATTATGCTTTCACATACATTGATAATCCCAATTAATGTTTATCTATATTCAAATTCACTCAATCTATGATATAATATTATCAAGATTATAATAATATTAAAATAGTCCTTGAGATATGTTAATCAATGTTTATCCATGTTTGTATGAGTTCTGAAGTAATTCTAACCCAATCAGATAAGTTTTATATAAAACAGATGTGTTGAGTCACTGATCTGTGTATAGCTACTGATACAGAGCTACCGATACTTAGTCTACAGATAGAATTATTCTACCGATATACAGAGTCACCGATATTCTAAGGTCACCAATATGTACAAAGCTACTGATATGTACAGAGCTACCGATATGTACAGAGCTACCGATATGTACCAAGCTACTGATATGTACACGTCCACCGGTATGCATAGAACAAGGTCACCAATGCAGATAGCTATCAATAGAACAAGTCTTCTGACAGTATAGAATAGAGCTATCGATGCACATAAGTCTATCGATAGACATAATCACCGAAACTAAGCAAGCTTCCGATACAGATAGTTACCGACAGAATTGAGCTACCGATAGAACATGTCTATCGAGCTTCTTATAGAGTAAGTCTACCGATAGAAGGAGTTACCGATACCAAGAACAACCATTGCAAAGTGCACCCGATACAAGTTTAAAGAGACACCGATAGAAGGTCACTGCTATACCAACATAAGGATACTAATGAATGACCAACCAGTCAAACTCTATACTCTCAATATTATTTATTTAATAAGCTAACATTTACATTTGATGTTTTTAATGCAGTTAATGTTATTTAATGATATCTGTTGGCATATTAGGGAACCATACCTAGTACCCATGCAAAAAGTAATCATTCCTTTTTTTTCCGGAGCTGAAAGCTATAAAGGGAATGAAAGAGAGAGAATTAAGTAACTAAGAAGGCATACAAAGGTGAAAAAAGGCTTATAAGAATTCAAACGTGGTGTATTCACACTACATCCATACTCCAAGAACATTGGATATACACGAAGCCACTCATTCTAGAGGAAACCATAAGCTGCATCTTGGGTGAAGAACTAAAACCAATACTTCATGAACTTAGGCTGATAAGATAAACCTGGAACCAAGGAAGAAAAACATACTCTGTTTTTCAGACAAAAACTAGAGAAGGACTCAGATTCTTTTCTGACCAATTAGACAAGTCTAGAGCTGCACTTCAGTCAATAAAACTTTTCTAAACTAATTCACACCAACTTTAGTAAATCTTTCATTTATATTTCGAGCAGTGTGTGTACCCTATTTATTTTACACACACAGTACCTCCTGAGCTAAGATGGAGGATTCTAAAATACTCATTCAAAATCTATTAATTTTGTGTATCCCACTGTGGATAGTGGTAGAGGTCGAGTAAGACCTGGACAGCTGTGAGCTGTTGTTTTTTTCATATGTAGAATAGTGGAAGAGGGCTTTGGACATGGATAGTATTGTACAATTGTTTAACCTGATCGAGGGTGTGGATAATTTAATATAAATGGTTTTAAGAGGACTATGTCTCAGCTTGAGACTGAACCTCTTGGTTAGGTCTGCTATGCATTTTAGATTAAGTCATAAGTATACTATATATATTTCATTTTCTGCTGCAAACTACTTTTAAATATAATTTGTTTTAATTTTATTTTTATAGTTAAATTAGCAAGTGTTTATACTTATTTTATGCCAGTAATTTAGCTTCAAAAGTTAATTTAATATTCAAATTATATTAATTGAGATCTAATCCATCTTTGAGAATCTAATTGAACATTTACAATCTGTATAAATTCACTACAGTTTAACTTTGTTTTTAAATCTGGGGATTTTAAGAGAAGTATTTTTAAAAGAAATTTTTAATTAGTACTTAATTCACCCCCCTGTTGAGTGTCCACTCCGACCAACATTTGATATCAATGGTTTCTTTTATTTGTAAAAGTTTTCAAAACATTCTGTTTTACAACAGTGATTTTAGTTTCATGTTTAATGATCTTAAGTTTATTTTTGTTCTAAATTTTATCTCCTTAATATATTTTCTAAAATCTAGTTATATAAAATAGACTAGAAGGTGCAGCTACTAAAAATACACCTTTAATTAATGGTACAAACTATGCCCAATGGAAACTTAAGATGAAAATCTATTTATAATGTATGGGGTTTGATATCTGGACTGCTATAGTGTCACATTATAAAATTACAGAAACGGAAAGAACTAATATGGATGAACCTAAAAAGACTACCTAAAATAATAATTGTCAAGCAATGAATGCCCTGTATTGTGGTTTAGGAGATGAAGATTTTAATTTAATTTCTTTTGGTAAATCTGCTTATGAAATATGGGATAGTTTGAGTGTTTCTCATTAAGGAACAACCAATGTTAAAGAAATGAGGCTGAATTCCTATACTAATAAATATGATAATTTCAAGATGAGACCTAATGAACCCATTTATGACATTTATATCAGGTTCAATGAGATTTTCAATACTATGTGCTCACTTGGAAATGCTATTCATGCAAAGGAACAAATCATGAGAATCTTGAGATGTCTACCAGACCTATGGAGGGGCAATTCTGTTTCAATCAGTGAATCATGTGACATTAGATCTCTTCCTGTCAAAGAACTCATTGGTAAGCTTATTATTTATGAGGAAGAACATAATGTGAACAAATAATAATATGATGATCCCAAGGGGAAATCTGTGGCATTGAAGTCTACTTCTTCAAAGAGTAAAGAAAAGGAGAAAATGCATGTACCTACTGAAAGTACAACCTGTGAAGATTCCGATTCAGATAGTGATGAGGAAATGGAACAAATATCCAAGTTGTTCAAGAAGTTTTATAGTAAGAAGAAATTATTCAGAAAATCTAACTACAAAGAAAATTATGACAACATGGGTCATTGGAAGAAGGATTGGAAGAAATATGATAAGGAAAATGATATAGTCTGCTATGAATAAAAGAGTAAAGGACACATCAAGGCTGACTGTCCAAAATAAAAATCAATAAAAAATATGATTATAAGGACAATAAGTACAAGAAATCCATGAAAGCTACTTGGAGTGTTTCGTAGGACAACACAAGTGAATCTGATGTTTCTGATTCTGAAAATAATTGTGCCAACATGTGCTTCAGGACCAATACCTATGAGGTACCTGTTTCCCCTATGTTAAATGATTATTATTCGGAAAATAACAGTGATTCAGATAATGATGAAAATATTTCTAATTCTGAACTATTAGAATATTGTAATATGCTGGAAGAAACATTTAATAAACATAAGGAAAAATATAAGTTATTGAATAAACAACATGCTCTCACATCCAATGTTAAATCTGCCTTTGATATAGAAAAAGAAAACAATTCTCAACAATTAATGGAAAATAATGAACTGAAAATGTCAAATGAGAAACTTATAAAGTACTTACAATAATTCACAAATGGAAAGGATACTCTAACTCAAATTTTCAGAAAGAAATTGGCACCAATGTATGCTATGAAATAGGTTATCAACCTGGAAAAAAAGTTTACTAAAAATAAATTTATTCCTAAAACTAGACAAAATTCTTCTAGTTATAGTTTTGGAAATTCGTATGCTTCAACTAGTTATCCATATGTTTATAGATCAAATAAAGTTCATATTTCAAAATATATTGGTTCTGAAAAATTATATGACACCCATAAGACAAATCTAGGTACCTATAGCTTTGATTTCTAACATTTCTGAACACAATATGATCTAGGACCTAAATCATTTTTTGTTTAAACCTATTTTATAGGAGACTTTCTTGAAGAGTTCTCACAAGAAGGTATGGTACTTGGAATGTGGCTATTCAAGGCACATGTCTAGAGATTACTCATGCTTTAAAAGCTTAATAAAAGTTGATCGATGCTATGTCACCTTTGGTGATAACATTAAAGGAAAAATCATCAACCTAAGCCAGATTGGTAAGACTAATTCAGTTATAATATCTAAAGTTTTATTTGTTGGTGGACTTAAATACAATCTTTTATCTATTTCTCAATTATGTGATGATTTATTTAATGTTAAATTTTAAAATGATTCATGTAATGTTTTTAATTCTAAGAATGTTTTAGTATTTTATGTTTTAAGAAATGAAAATGATTATGTAGTTGATCTAAATTCTTTAACTATGAAAAATTTTACTTGTTTAAATGCTTTTCATAAAGAATTTTGGCTATGGCACATAAGAATAGGACACCACAACATCTATTCAATTAGAAAACATACTAGGAAGAACTTGGTTAGAGACCTACCCAAACATGAATTCCCAAATGACAAAGTTTGTAATCCCTGTCAAAAGGGAAAGAAACATAAGGATTCTTTTAAATCAAAGAAAGAATTTTCAACTTCTAAACCTCTCGAGTTGGTTCACATGGATTTTTTTAGACCTTCTAGAGTTTCCAGTTTAAATGGGAAGAACTATGTCTATGTCCTAGTAGATTACTTTTCTAAATATACATGGGTATACTTCTTAGCTCACAAAAGTGAATCTTGTTCTTACATTGTTAAATACTCCATGTCTGTAAAAAACCTTAATGGACTTAAGATTAAGACCCTGAGAAGTGATCATGGCTGTGAGTTTGAAAATCAATATTTTGATTCGTATTGCTCACACAATGACTATAGTCACAACTTTTCTGCTCCTAGGACACCTCACCGGAATGGTGTGGTAGAAATAAGGAATAGAACCCTTTAAGAAATTGCAAGAACCAAGATTAATGAGTATAACCTTCTTGTTTATTTTTCGGATGAAGTTGTGAATATAGCTAGTTATATTCTTTATAGAGTCTTAATTAGACATTTTCTTAAAAATACCCCTTTTGAATTATGGAATAATAGAAAATTCAAAGTTAGTTACACCAGAGTCTTTGGCTGCAATGTTTTTATCCTCAATACAAAGGATAATCTGGACAAGTTTTCCTCTAAAAGTGATGAAGGAATTTTTCATGGTCATTATTTAACTACAAAAGCCTATAGAGTATTTAATAAAAGGACCATATGTGTGGAAAAATCTGTTCACACCAAGTTTGATGAAACTGATCCACATGATCCTAAAACCTCTCTTGAAAACTTGAAGATGATTTGACTATTCTGGACCTTAATGATAAAACTAAAGAACCTACTGTAAAAACATCTAGTTCTGGACATATTCCAGAATCTGCTGCTATAGAACCTAAACATAAAGATGAAATATAAATTTCTAGGCCTACCTTTACTAGATCAACTAGGATTCTAAATAATCATCCTTTGGATGCTGTTGTTGGTAATATTGATAGAGGGAAGCAGACTAGAGCTTTTCTAAGAATCCCAGATGAACATCAAGCGTTTCTTCCATAGCTAGAGCCTAAAAATATCAATGATTCAATCAATGATGAATTTTGGGTAATGGATATGCAAGAAGAGTTCAATCAATTTGAATGAAACAAAGTCTAGGAATTAGTTGACAGACCCAAGGACACTTTAGCAATATGCACTAAATGGGTTTTTGGAAACAAAGTTGATGAGTCAGGATACATAGTTAGAAACAAATCTAGGTTAGTGGAACAAGGATATAGTCCAGATGATATAATAGAATATGAGTAATCATTTTCCCCTATATTTATATTAGAATATTTTAGGATCTTACTTTCCTATGCTACTCATCTGAATTTCAATTTATATCAAATGGCAGTCAAAAGTACTTTTCTAAATGTTTTTATTGATGAATATGTTTTTGTTGAACAACCACCAGGATTTACTAATCATCATTTTTCAAATCGAGTTTTCGAACATTCTAAAGAATTATATGGTTTAAAACAAGCACCAAGATCATGGTATGATAGACTTAGTAATTTTATTATTTCAAAAAGTTTTACTAAAGGGATTGCTGATCCAACTCTTTTTATTAAATAGATTTTTAATGATTTTTTCATTTTTCAAATCTATGTGATGATATTATTTTTGGATCTTCTAAACATTCTTTATGTACTAAGCATTAAAAGAGTATACAAAATTAGTAAATTTGAAATGAGTATAGTGGATGAACTAAAATATTTTCTTGGATATCATGATTTTCAAAATAAAAATGGTATTATCTTGAATCAGAATAAATATACAATGAATCTTTTAAAATGTTTTGGTTTGGATAGTATTATGAAAAGTGATACTCCTATGATTACATTTTGTAAATTGGATGCAGATGAAAATGGGAAACCAGTAGCTTAAACCAATTACAGAGGTATGATTTGAAGCTTACTTAACCTTACTACTAGTCGACCAGATATTATGATTAGTGTATGTATGTGTGCAAGATTTCAAGATAATCCAAAAGAATCTCATTTACATGCTGTTAAAATAATTTTTATGTAACATAAACACACTGTAAACATTGGTTTGTTTTACCAAAAAATATAGTCCTTTGAGATAATGAGTTATTAAGATACTGACTTTGTTGGTTGCAAGTTTGATATAAAAATAACATCTGGAACATGACATTTATTGGGAAAATCATTAGTATCCTGGTGTAGTAAGAAGCAAAATTATGTAGCTTTGTCTACTGCCGATGTAGAGTGAATAGCTGCTGTTAGTTGTTGTGAACAAATTCTAAGGATGAAACACACTTTTTTGGACTATAGATATGATTTTAAGCATGTTTCAATCAATTGTGATAATACTAGTGCAATAAACATTATGAAGAACCCTCTGTCTCAGTCTAGAACCAAACACAATGATGTAAGGAACCATTTCGTGAGAGATCATTACCAAAAGGGTGATATTACTCTTGAATTTATAGGTACTGAACATCAATTAGCTGACATTTTCACCAACCCTTTTGAGTTCGGATAGGTTAAGTTACATTAGGCTTGAGTTGGGAATGAATAAACGTGATCAGTTGCTACCTCACCGATGTGAATATCTCACCAATGTTAACACCTCACCGATGTGAATACTTCACTGATGTGAATACATCACCGATGTGAATACCTAACCGATGTAACCAAACCGATGTAACCTCACCGATGTAACATCTCCGATGTAACCTCACTGATGTAACCTCACCGATGGAGCTCAATTATAAGAATTCTCACCGATAAACCCTGCCGATGAGTGCACTGTTTTAAACTTCAATCTGCCGTCTGAATCTGAATCATTTTTACTTTATTTCATTTTATTTATTTATTTTATGATTCATAAATGATAAAAACAATATCCTAGATACTTCTCAATCCACTGAGCCACAAACACTTTACCCTCAAACCTTAGCTCCTTAATCTCTCGAAAACCCTAGATGCCTCGAACTAGATATGGAAAAAACCAAACTACCTATATTCAGAGATGACACTGATGAGCCGAAATAAAAGAAGAAAAAGTATGAGTCAGAATCAAGCGGAAGTGTTGGTATAACTAGGTCGGGTAGGCAACCAGTGAACCCTCATTTGAAGAATACAGTTATTGTGATTGAAAAAGAGCTGTGTGTGGAATGGTTGTTGCCAAGAAAATTGTTAGTGCTCAAAGTGATAGAAGTTAAAAAGTGGGTAGATTGATTTTCGAACAACAATGGCCTCGACTATCCAAATCTACTGAAAACATTTTATGATTTTGTATGCTTTGAGAAATATGAAGATGAGAACTGAGAAATTTCTTTTGTGAATGGAAAAGAGATATACTTTTCATCTGTTGAGTGGGATGAATTCTTGAAGGTCCCACATGAAGGTGTATCTGGATATGTCTTGAAAGACATAACACCTAAAAGTTATATATTCTATTCTGATACTGCCTTGGAGGAGCTCACCGGTGATGGAAATCAAAGATAATTAGTGGCTACATAAATGGATGTAGAGAAGATATTGTTGTTCAAATTTGTTAAAAATGTCTTAATACCAAGGAGATGAGACATTGATAATTTAAGATGTCAGGATATCTATCATCTGCATCTCTAGAGACATTGTGTAAAAGTGAATATGTGCAGATTGTTGATGATTCAAATGGAAGACATGACAAGGCCAAAATCAAAGACTAATGCCTTATTCTTTGCCATGTTGATCTCAACAATGATCAAAGTGAAATGGGTAGTTGAGTATCAATATCAGACAGTGGTAGTAAAGAATAATTATGTATCATAACAACAGTTTACAAATACATGAAGATAAATTGAAACCCATGGAGTGGAGAGTGGGTTAATGATGACAAGACGGTATATGATATGTTCAATCCTATGGATCATCCTTCAAGACCTAAGGATGTGAGGGATCCAGGTTTACGACCTGATGAAGAAGAACCTGAGTACAGTGATGAGACTGAAGAAGAAGAGACTACTATGTACGATAGAAGAGATCCAGATTAACCTCCATGTCCTTCCACTAAAATTGTATCTTCTAGAAAGGAAGCCTTAATAGAAGAAGAGACACCTGCTGATGAGGAAGACCAGCCAGCCCCTGAGTATAAAGAAGAAAAGGAGAATGAATCTAAAACCTCTGATTCTATCTGCATAAGTTTGAGTCCTTTAATTGGATGCTCAATTGTGCCTGTTAATGATGTGGAAGGAGAAATGGAAGGATCTGTACGTAATCCAGATGACCCACCTGCTGTTGCAGAGATGAAATTAATAGTAGAAGATTATCCTCAGGAAGAAAGAATTACTTAAAATGATGTTGTTGTACATGGGAATTCACCCATTGATGGGGAGCATCAAACTATGTTTTGAAGGGTTTCAGTGGCTGTTGATATTGAGGATTGGGTAGAAGACCCAGGTTTTGTGGTTTGTGGATTAGACATTACTAATTCTAGTAATGAGGTATCCCTCAATAGACCAAAGATTATATATGATATTGAAACTGATTTGTTACATGAAGATGTGGTCAGAATGAATGACCTGGATAATTTGAAGAAAAATCTTAAGGTCAGTTTTGTGGAAGATCAATGAAGATAGAAGAATCACTTGTGTCATCAATTCAATTGATTATGAATGACACAGTATATGGTATAGCCTCTGAAAGAACAGATGTTGTAATTACTCATGCTGATATAATCACCAGGGCTGACCTTGAATCCTTAAAAGATGAGCTGAAAGAGTCCTTTAGTTCTTCTGTTGCTGAGATGAAGCACTTCTTTGTTGAAGAGATGAGAAACTTGGAATAAAAATTCGAACTCACTCTAGGTTGTAATTTTCCAACCTTTGTTGAAGAACTAGTGGAAGTGGATAGAGATTTCCAGACTCAAGTTTCTAGACTGGAAGTAGATGATGAAGCTCTAAAGAAATATGTTATCTCTTCAGACTCATACATGAGTTCAAAATCTCTAGCAGACAAGGAATTATCCTATTTCAAAAGTTTTGTAAGCCAGATGGTTTCAGTGTTTGATGGTTTTAAAACATCTATGAAAGATCATGTTAAAACCAAGGATTCCCAAGTCCAAAATCTTATTAGTGGGTTGACCAAAAACTTCAAGGAAACTGTATCTTTCTCTATTAGCTCTCTTGCTTCTAGACCTTCAGTGAATGTGGATCATATTTGAGTTGTGATGAAGGAGGAGTTTGGTTCAACTTCAACAAGTGGCTATGGGGACTCATCCTACTCGAGAAAAGTTTTTCATTCGACTTGAGATTCACCTAGAGAAATAAGGAAGATAGTCTAAGACTATATGAGAGATGCTTCTGCCTAACTGAAATAAGTGAAAGACAAGGTAGACTCCTATTTCAAAATTATTTACAAGAAGCATCAACTCAACAATAACTTCAAACTTCTACTGGAAAATCTGAAGTTACCTCGTGTAAATCAAGCCTTCACAGATCAAGTCAAAAAACTAAGGGAATTGACTCCAGCCTCAGACAAATTCAAGGAGAAAAAGTTTGATTTTATATCTGCTATGGAGAGAGGAGGAGGAATAATTTTGTATTTCAGAAATCTTTTGCTGCCTTTCCTGCATGTCGATGTTAGACCAGTGATTGTACCTCCAACCTTACCTGCATCTGCCTCTACTATTTCTCCTATTCAGATAACTTCAGCCCCAGACATTTGAATCCTTACACCTATGATCACTCAATAAAATCCTCAGTATAGTCTAGGCACATTTTCAGTGTCTCAGCCTCCTGTGATCATTTCTGGAATTCCTAATCCTTCACCAGCATCCACACAGTCTAAATCCTCTTCTAATTCAAATGGAAAATCTCAAATTGAGGATGTGGATGGAAAAAGTGGTTAAGTTTTTTGATAGGAATCCTTTTTATTTTCTCATATATATCTTTTTGTAACATATAATACAATTGGATTTCATTTATTTCTCATTCTGTACCTTTTTATATTTCTTGTTTACCACTTTTTGATTATCATAAAGGGGGATAAATATTCTTAAAAGGGGAGAAATGTTATCAAAAGAGGATACATATTATCTAAGTAAGAGCTACCATTCTTTCCCTCTATGATATCACTACATTTAATTTTACCTCTGATACATTATGTTCTATAATATATTGTTTTCTCTGACACAATTGAATCTAATTTTATATCCTCTCATACAATTTCTCTTTTTTAAACTATAGTATCATAATTTGTGTTTATCAAAAAGGGGGAGATTGTTGACCTCACCTATTTTGATAATCCCAATTATGCTTTCACATACTTTTATAATCGAAATTAATGATTATCTATATTCAAATTCTCTCAATCTATGATAAACTATTATCAATATGATAATAATATTTAAATAGTCCTTGATATATGTTAATCAATTTTTATCCATGTGTGTATGAGTTACGAAGTAATTCTAACCCAATCAGATATGCTTTACATAAAAAAGATGTGTTAAGTCACTGATCTACGTATAGGTACTGATACAGAGCTACCAGTACATATTATACTGATAGACTTAGTCTACTAATAGACAGAGTCACCAATAAGCTAAGGTCCCCGATATGTACAGAGCTACCGATATCTACAGAGCTATAGATATCTATAGAGCAACTGATATGTACAAAGCTACTGATATATACAAGTCCGCCTGTAAGCATAGAACAAGGCCACCGATGCAGATATCTATCAATAGAAAAATTATTCCGATAGTATAGAATTGACAAACTGATGTTCATAAGTCTACCGATTCACATAATCAATGAAACTAAGAATGCTACCGATACAGACAGTTACTGACAGAATTGAGCTACTGATAGAACAAGTTTACCGAGCTACCGATAGAGTAAGTCTACCGATTGAAGGAGTTACCGATACCAAGAGCTACCAATACAAAGAGCTATCGATATATGTTTAAAGAGATACTGATAGAAGGTCACTCCTATACCAACAGAAGGATAATAATGATTAACCAACCAGTCAAACTCTATACTCTTAATACTAATTATTTATTAAGCTAATGGTTACATTTGATGTTTTTAATGCAGTTAATGATATTTAATAATATCTGTTGGCGTGTCAGGGAACCGTACCTAGTACCAATTCAAAAATTAATCATTCCATTTTTTCGGAGCTGAAAGATATAGAGGGAATGAAAGAGAGAGAATCATGGAACTAAGAGGGCACACGAAGGTGAAAAAGAAAAAGCCTCAACAACATTCAAACATGGTGCATTCACACTAAATCCAATATGCAAGAACACCTGACATAGATGAAGCCACTCATTCTTGAAGAAACCACAAGCTGCATATTGAGTGAAGAACTACAACAAACACTTCATGCACTCAGGATGATAAGATGAACCTGGAACCAAGGAAAAAAACGATACTATGTTTTTCAGATAAAAACAAGAGAAGGACTCATAAGCTTTTCTGACCAATCCAACGAGTCTAGAGCTGCACTACCAATCAATAAATCTTTTCTATACTCATTCACACCTACTTTAATGATTCTTTCATATACATTTAGAGCAGTGTGTCTACCCTGTTTATTTTACACACACACTTTCTTCTGAGCTAAGCTGGAGGATTATAAAATCCTCATTCTAACTCTATAACATCCTTGTATCCCGCTGTGGATTGTGGTACAGTTCGAGTAAGACCTGGATAGCTGTGAGCTGTTGTTTTTTTCCCAGGTAGAACTGTGGTAGAGGTCTATGGACCTAGACAATATTATACTATTTTTTACCTCGATCTCGGGTGTGGATCAATTTATATAAATTTTTTGAAGAGGACTATGTCTCGGGATGAGACTGAACCTCTTGGTTACATCTGTTTGAAATTTTAGTTTAAGTCATAAGTATACTATATATATTCCATATTCCGCTGCAAACTACTTTGAAATATAATTTGTTTTAATGTTACTTTGATAGTTAAATTAGGAAGTGTTTATACTTATTGTAAACCAGTAAGTTAGCTTCAAAATTAAATTTAATATTAATAATAAATTAACTGATACCTAATCAATCTTTGAGAAACTAATTGAACATTTACAATATGTGTAAATTCACTACAGTTTATGTTTGTTTTTAAATTTGGGGATTTTATGAGAAATATTTTTAACAAAAATTATTAATTGGAAATAAATTCACCCCCCTCTTGAGTGTCCACTATGACCAACAAATCATTAATGTATTCCAAATTATTATAATGAAAAAATTCAGGACAAAAAGAACATTGTTTATTCCATTATAATTGATGATTATATAAGATCGAAATATTTTTCATACCCTTGCATGTATTATTTGTGTTGTTGGGTTATATGAGATTAATGAAATTTCATCTATGTCTTTTTAACCATATCAATATATGTAATCTAAAAAATAATAAAATTTAATTTTAATAAATATATATATATAATCTAATTGTTACCATTTTCCCATTTAAATACATGGAAAGGTAAATGGTTTCATTCACCATAGGCTGTATGAAGAAAAACTACCCCTCTATTATAATATGCATTTTTCAATCAATTAACGAGCCTACATATATCTCTTTCTATGAGGTATTCACATTTTAGTCCCTCATTGAGATATCTTCAATGGAATATCCTCATATATTCATTATTTTGAAGGGTTTGATAATTATTCTCTGAAATTATTTTTGTGAGTTCCATCAATTTGATATCAATTTCAACATCCATTGTCCACAACATGTAACTAAATCTTGCAATATAAAGTGTGGGGAATTAATTTTTCAAGAGATTTAGAATGATGATAACATGGAGAGAGAGAA
The DNA here is from genome assembly GCA_963277665.1 of Viscum album. NCBI lineage: Eukaryota > Viridiplantae > Streptophyta > Magnoliopsida > Santalales > Viscaceae > Viscum > Viscum album. Next base: position 561,294,806 of record OY728153.1, on the reverse strand, counting down.
AATTATTATTATTCAAAATTAATATAAAATTATAGTATACATTTGGATTAATAGAAATGAAATAAATAAAAATGGAATGAAAACATGAAAATATAACTAATATTTTTATTTAATATTTTTTATATCCCACCTTAATTAGTTAATAAATATTTCACTTGGTGATTTATAATTAATAAAATTATAATTAGGATTACACATTTAAAACATTCATACATGTTATAATTTATTAATTAGATTTCCCAATAAGGATGATTAAAACAAATAAATTAAAAGTATTAAGGTAGGAGGAAATCTAAAATTTAGGATGTTGATTAAGAAACTTACATAAAAAATAAAAAATGGTATTAGATAAATAATATAAAATAATTAATTAGTACCGTCCAACCAAGCAGTAGAAATAATGTTTAAAATAAAAAAAATAAACAGAACAATATAACTAGGTGGTTAAAATATATATTAAAATAATAAAATAAATTTATATTTTATTCAATCATTATGAGAAAATTTTAATAAAATGAAAATTATAAATTTGTAAAATTTGAATAACAAAGAAATAAATGAAGTGAAATAGAAAAAAAAATTATTATGTTTTTCGATATTCTAATATATATCTCCCTATATATGGGGGGTCGCACTATCATTTTTATATTTTGTATTTAGAATATTATATGTGAGGATTGGTGGGGGTTTTAAGGCCCCCAATTGAAATATAACACAACATTTAACAGTAGCCTAAGAAATTGTATTAAAAATAATTACTTGTGAACAATATTACATAAGTTCTAAAAAAGTGGAAATAATTATTTAAAATAGATTAATTATTTTTATATTAAAAATTTCAATTATAAAATAAATATTTTTGGTTGGAAAAGATTATATAAAATTTCAATGATATACTTTGTGATAACCCGAACATTTATAATTAAAATTTCAATTATGAATTAAATTAAATGTATTATTATGTATTATGGTCATAAAAAACACAGTCACTTCATTTATTCTATTACATCCATTCATATTTATAGTAAAATTAATAATCATAAACAATGATAATATTATCATTTAATCATGATCATATGGATATTTCAAATATATGGTATTAATAAATCCAATTGAAAAAACAAAGGGAGTGATGAACTCTACCAGTAGGATCATGCCATATGAATCCCATTTATTATATTTTCTTAGTGAGATAGCTTCACTAGGATATTACATTAACTTACCACAATTTGAGATCCAAAAACATAGTCATGAGCGAAACTGTTTATAGGAGACGTTCTTGCTCATTGAGATCAAAACCCAACCATGTATATTAAACCACCCCATGAATTTCTCGACATCCTTCCCCTAACTCCAAGATAATTTTCTACTGTATTAAATTTTTATGTATAAATATCTAAATTACATGAATATTATGATTTTATATAATAATTAATATTTTTTTATTATTGTTACTTTATAAATTATTTTTAGTTTTACACAATAAAACACTAATTTTATTTTTGGACAATATTAAAATTTAATTAATGAATTTATTTTTATGAATTAATGGATTTCATAAATGAATTATATTTTAATATAATATTTTTATTCAAAAAATTTATAAAATATAAATGATCATATACTATTTATGAAGTCCAAGGTCTTTTTTAGGGTTTGAAACACTATTATTCTATAAAAACCATACATTTTCAATAAATGTTGGTAATTATTTTAAAAGTAAAATACACATATATAGAAATTTATCTGGATGAAAAAAATATTATTCTTGTATTTATAATGTCAAAATTATACAATAGTGATTTATTCATTATTTTCTAAGACAGTGGAATTTTCCGTTAAAAATTAAATATAAGGCAAATATATTGTGTGTATTATGACATCATATTGATCTAAAAGTGATGTAAAAAATACTATAAATGGAATACAAGAGTTAATATATATAGTAGCTTTAAAATAACATGATTTAACTCTTATTTTATTAATTTTTTAGTTCCCTTATGAATCCTCAAAAATCATTAATATCTTTTAGGTTTTTTAAATTATTTCTTTAATAGAATGAAAAAAAATCAACAATAGAAAGGGTACTATTTTATTATGTTCAGACCATGGCCATATAAAAGAATAAAAAACACCCCTATTTGTTAAAAACATTGGAAAATACATGATATAGTTTGTTTATTTGGTTATTTTTTTATAAAGAGTTCCAAACCTATGTTTGAGGAATAATAAAAAATTCCCAACTCATTTCCTATATTATCCCACCCATGCTACCATTTATCTTCAATAAAAATCCATTTAGCACGTCCTAAATATTTCCTCCCCTCCCTAGTGTCCTCTCAAGGTGACTTATAGTACTCAACAATCTCCTCCCATGCATTTGGAATCACACTCTCAAGGTAACAATTCTTTTCCTTCCCCTCTTTATTCAAGTATATTAATTATTTTATACCTATTTTATCCAATTAAAAATGTCGAGATATATTATTTTATATACCCCTTAGTAAACCTATAAGTGATAAATTATAATATAACCCTTGAACTGTCATTAATCCTTTACGTTAACATTTATCTTCCACAGATATTTTACTGAAATTCCACCATGATATTCTGTCAAACAATTGTCAAGTGAAAACCCATACCCATTTACTATCTAAGGTATTCACCATTTTAAACATATAATTTTTTGATTCGGGACATAAATAGATGTATTCCACACTCCATGTTTTTTTAATAAAATATTATGATGAATGAATGAATATTGTATGATTTATGTGTCATGCTTAAGAATGAAAATGAAATTAAAATGATGGGTACACCATGAACTATATAGCCTTAAAATTCATTAGGTAATGTTTTAGTCTCATGAGATTTCATGAAAGGGATTAGGGATCCAAAATAATGAAAATTGATACTTTTCCCAAAATTTTTTGTTGATATTTATCCTGGACATATGATTATGATGTAGTGTTTTGTGTTATGTCTCCAATTATCATGATTTTTTTATGTTTCAATTATATATCATGCCTCATTATTCTTATTTATTATTCATGTACATTTTATGACCCCTTGATATTCCTATTGTATAAAATTTATTAATTTCTTCATTTTATTTCATGTCTATCCCTTTATTAGGATTTATATCTCAACCATTTTCCATGTATGTCCACAGGTTATCCCATGAAATCTTATGTATGAAGGAATAATATTATTTTATTAAGGTTTTTTCAATATAGATGATATATTCCCTAATTTAACTTATTACGTAATGATCCTTATTCACAAATACACTTGAAATATTAATCTTATGGTTTGTAATAAGTCAAATTTTATGTAATAAATAATATATTAATATGTAATGAAGATAATCATTTTTATAGCTTTTATAAATGTAAATGTTTAGTTATATTTTGTATTAGTAAAAAAAACTCTATAAAAATCCATATGGATAAGACTAAGTAAAAGAAAATATCCCAAAATTTTGGTATGTATAAATTAACTTCTTTATCAAGAAAATATATCCATATCTAGATAATAAAAGTGTATATGGATCTAGTATATATTTACAAAGGGGTTTACCCAAAAATATCATGATAAGCAAGACTCAGCCGAGAAATGGTGCATGATAATGAGTCTTGTTGCAATCCTATATTGACACTCCCAGAGGATATAATTTGTTAATCCGAAAATCTCATTAAAAACCACTATTAAGGGAACAAAAACCAAATAAAAAATATATGTGAGAATTTTGTTCATGGATAACATAGCTAATACATAGAAATTCCTAAGTTAAGGAAACACTTTTACATTATATGTTCTCTATTTATTATCTTCATATTCTGGTATATTTTTTTAATGTACTAAAAATAATCATCCAAAAAATTTCTCATTATTATTTGAAATGGCTGAAAATAAGATGAATCTGGTAGACAACTAATGTGATAGACAATGTGATGAATTCCCCAACAAGATTCCCAACCCTATAAGAGTTGGAATCATGAAATTTATGATGATAATCTATCAGGTGACTCATGTTCTGAATAGAATACAATATTAGGTTGAGTTCCGAAATCCACTTATGATCGAACAAGCTACAATTATAGACATTAAATGGGAAAGGCCTCCAAATTTCAATTACACATGGAATCCCTTAATTGCAGAACAATTGTTCAACTCTATTGAGACGGACATCTATATACATCAATATAACAAAAAAGAGAATGTTCTAATAAATATTCATCAAATGAAGGTAGAATCTAATTAGTGATGGAAATTGGTCAAGAACGTGAATCCAATGGAATATATCAATTTGATGGGGTGGAATGAATTTGTGAAAATGTTTTCCTATAGATATTTTCCTTTCACTATATTAATAAAAATGGAAAGGTATTTCCATGACCTCCGTAAAAGAGATGAACAATATATTGTGGAATACAAGTAGAAAATTACAAGGCTTGCATGATACACATCTGTCTTTGATGTTACCATAATTTTCAGTGTTGATAGCATCTTTTGTGTGCTAAAACAAAAAATATGAAAACACCTAGTGAAAAAATAATTTGATAGCTATGATGAAATTTTCATATGTGCCTTGAAAGTTGAAATAGAGATAGAAGAATCTCAACGGAATCATAGGGAAAAGAAACAAATAGTAGATTTCGATTCCGGTGTTCTAGTGGATAAATCTAACAGTGATATGAAATTTTAACACCCAATATTTAAAAAACGTGGAATGAAGCACCTTGGAAATTCATTAAGAGAGATGAGGAAATGATTTAGTTTTGGGAAGGAAGGAATCCTAGCTTGATATTTTTAATTGGATAATCAAGCTAATATGAAGAATTTAATTATGTAGTCAACCCTCAGTGCATTTTTAATTTTTCTGAATATAAGGAATCAGAACACATTGAAAACCAATGAACTAATCCAAGGTTTTTAAAGATAACAAACATCCTCCTTGGTTGAAAGGTAATTCTCATGTTATCCCAATAATTGTGGTGGATAACAAAGTTGAATTGGTGAGAGGTATACTGGTTGGTCATTAATGAATAGAAAACATATTTTTTATTTTGGTTCTAGAGATTCCTTAATATCACAAAAATTATGTAGAATTATTCAAAACCACCAAAAATTATTGATGTATAGTTGTATGTGAAAATGGAAAATGGGCCAATTATTGCATCACAAGTAGATAAATCCTCCCCTATTAATGTTTGTTGGACAATAATTTATGAAAACCTTTTCATAATCCCTTAGTAGAATTCGATGCAATTATGGGTCGAGATTTTCATTCCTTATATAAATTAAACATAAATTTCGGTGGTAAGGAAATCATTCTCTATTTCGGGAATCATCCTCTGATTCTGTAAAACATAAATGAGAATGATGAATCTTCTTTATCATAATCATCTCTAGTATGAATATTATTTCCCTATGAGTAAGAATATGTAGCTGAAATTCATGATTTTAAGTAATGGATTGTCCTTGAATACATGTCCCTCATGAGGGAATATGTTGAAGAGTTTCCTAAATAATCTCCTGGTCTTCTTTATAATGAAGTGGTTGAATTTTCAATTGATCTTATATGTAGAGAGTTACCATTATCCATGAATTAAAATAGTGTTGTTTTTTTGGAACAAGTGGATGTGAAAGACAACTATAGAATCATCCAGATAAAGGGTTCATACACCCATGTACTTCCCCTTGGGGATCACTAGTCCTCATAATAAAGAATAATGATGGTTCATTGGGCCCTTGCATTGATTATCATTTTCTCAACAAGATCAGGATAAAAATATGTATTCTCTATCACAGATTGATGACTTGTTTGATGAGCTTCTAAGAGAAAAATTCTTCTCCAATTTGGATCTACTGTCGGTATATTACCATGTTAGGGTGAATAAGTATGATATCACCAAGACTGTTTTTCATACAATGTACAGGAACTATAAGTTCATATTAATTCAAATTGGACTATCTGTTGCTCAAGAAATCATCATAGAAATAATGATTAATATATTTATATATTACCTCGAAAAAATGTTATTATTTTTTGATGTTTTTCAAAAATACTCTGAAATCTGGGAGGCACATGGGGATCATCCAATCACTATGCTAAATCTATTACAAATAGAGAAGCTTTATTACAAGTACATAAAATGTGAGCTCTGCTAAAAGGATGTATATTTCATGGGGAATATTATAAAAAGAAATGGGAATATATAATCCCTTAAAAGATAGATGTAATTGATGGATTCCTAAGGCCATCATCTGTGACATATATATGTTGCTTCCATGGATTTTATTTTTACTATTATTGATTTTTGAGAAATATATTCTGTTTTTAAAACCCTCTAACCCTGATAAATCGGACGAGATTCAGTTTTAATGGAATGTTGAATATGAACAGAGCATCAATTTGTTATAAATGAGGATTATCAATGCTCATCTACCCACACTACCATCAATTTCAGAACGTTTCATGTAATTTGACAATGCTTTGATGAAGGTAATGGTTGTATTCTACTGGAAAATGAAAATGTGATATCCTATGCTTCGAGGAATTTGAAGTTTCATGAAAATAACTACCCAACACATGATATATATTTGGATAAAAGTATATTGGATTTGAAAATACTTATAAATTAACTATTTTGGGATAAGTGAAAAATATATATGGATAAAAAGAGCCTCAAGTATACATTCACACAGAAAGAGCTGAATATGATCCAACAGTGATGGTTAAAAATGATAAAGGACTATGAATTCTGAAATCAAATATCGTCCTGAAAAATAAAATGAAAAGGAAGATTATCTATGTATAAATGGTCCAGAAATTTTATCATTTATGAGAATTGAGAAGAAAAATATCCTTGTATACATGAAAAGCCTTGACATGGGAATTATAATGGAATGGAACATCAATCCATTCACAAAATAATTTCTCAACCTTCATTTCTCGATAATAAAAAAATGATAAAATAGTTGATCTGGGGATTCGTATTCAAGTTGAATCTTTAAAAAAGGAAATAATCAGAGTCCAATTCTAATGAAGAATGAGTTGTATTTTTTTAGTCACGAGTATGTGTGGAATCAAATCATTAATTAAGAAAGAATCTATTTGATGATGCCCCTAGATCAACCTTAACTATCCATCTTGAAAGAATAAAGATGTATCAAGATCTATTAGAGAGCTACTGGTGGGAAAATATGATGAAGGATATTACATAATATAAATCAATATGTCATGAATGTTAGCTAGTGATAGATTAAATAAAGAATTCCAAGGGATGATGAAACTATTACCCATACCTACATGGAAATGGGAAAACATAACCATGGAATTTGTCACTAGCCTTCCATAGACATCATGGTAAAATAATATTATATGGATTATGGTTGAACGTATTATGAATACTACTCACTTCATTTCAATTTTAAAGGAACTATCCATAATTAAACTTCTTAGGATATACATTATAGAAGTGTTGAGGATGCATGGAATACCATTATTGATTGTATCTGATCGAGATCCAAGATTTGACTCCATGTTCTAGAATAATCTCAAACACACTGTAAATACTGATTTGGGATTCATAACTTCTTATCACCCTCAAAAGGATGTTCAATCTGAGCAGAATACCTATAAACTGAACGAAATATTGAGAGCATGATCAATTGACATCAAATAAGGATTGCATTATCATCGTCCTCTAGCTGAGTTCTCAAACAATAATAGCTACCACTATAGAATCCAAATGGGTTTTTAAAAATCACTTTATGGGAAGAGGTGTAGAATACCTGCAAGATGGGACATAGTTCGGGAATGTCAACTTCTAAGTCCTAAAATGGTCATGGAAATAGAGGAAATGTTAAAGACTATTTAGTAACATATAAATGAATCTCAGAGTCAACAAAAAATCCATGTTTACAATTTTAAATGATACCTAGAGTTTGTAGCTGGAAACATGGTATTCCTCTATATAACCCCATTTAATAATGTCATGTGATTTGGGAATAATTTAATTATTAGTCTAATATTCACTAGACTCTTTGAGATCATTGAACATCTCATAGTGGTAGCCTATTAGAAATAACTCACACCTAACCTATATAAACTACATGATGTATATTTTTTATCCCTACTAAGTAAGTATATACCATACCCCTCACATCAACTCAATACATCTATAATACCATTGAAGAATTATATTTCCAATGAGGAGTTAAAGGTGGTGAAATTAGATTTTAGTGAAAAAGTTATATAAAACAAAACAATAAACAAATTAAAAGTGTAGTGGATAAACAAATAATTTTAGGAAGAAACATGGGAACTTGATGATATGATGTAACAATGTAACCCTAATTTGATTTTTATGGGAAAATAAATATTGAGGGATAAATTTTTTAAGGGGGAATATTGTCATTATCAAAATATTTATAAATAAAATCCCCCTTATGATTTAATTTATGTCCCTTGTTATATATTATTGATATAGAAAACACATGAAATAATTTGGTTTGATTATATCTTATTATATTTAAAAGACTATTAATCATTATAACCCTTGATAATATAGATATATAACTGTGATCATATGATTAGTATAAATATTGGGTTTTCACATATACAATTAACAATGATAATGGAAGTGATAACCTTAACTAATTGGATCATACCCTATGAATCCCATTTATCACAAATTCTGAAGGATATAGTATTATTGGGACTTTCCCTTAACTGTACCCAATCTGAGATCCAATAACTTAAGAATGAAGAAAACCATTTAATGGATAAGTTCTTGCTCATTTAGATCACAACTGAAAACATGTACATCAAACCACTCCATGCATGTCTCCTCATCGTGCAACTTACTCTTAGTGCATTTTATAGTGTATTATATGGTTATGTATCAGTACCCTATGTAGATGAATATGTATATTGTATATAATATTTAATATATATTAATTTTACTATATTTTGTTTGTAAATTATTTTTTATTTTTACACAATAAATAAAAAATTGTATTTTTAGATAATATTTAAATTCAATTAATGTATTAATTATTCTGATTTAATGGATTAAAAAAATATTATAATAAAATATTATTAGAAAATTATTGTTATCAAATATAAATGATCTTATAATTTTTATTTAGTGAAATTTAATTTTTATGGGTTTAAAAAAATATTTTTATCAAAAAAACTTTCTTTAAATGTCATCTTTATATTAAAAGATAATTTTAAACTATATATATAATTATCCAGAAAAAAAATAAATATTATATTTTTAATCATTAAATCATAATATCCAATGTTGAATTTTTCAAAAAAAATTAAACTTGTGAAATTTTCGGTTGATTAATAATAATAATAATAATATATATTATGTTTTATGACATCATAATGACCCAAATGTGATATATTAAATACTATAAATGGTATAAATGACCAAATATATGTTTTATATTTAAAATAATTTGAATTTTATTTTATTTTATTAATTTTATAAAGCCTTTTTGAACCCTCCAATCCCATGAATATATTTTAAGGATTTAAAATCATTTCTTTAATAGTATGACTCACTTCCACACCAACAATAGTATTATATTATTATGTTTGGACCATGGCCTTAAATAATAATTAAAACAAACCCTATTTGGTAGAAACCATGGGAAAACCCGTGGTAACATTTGTGGTTTTGGTTATTTTATTATATTGAGTCCAAACCCTATTTTTTAGAAATAATAACAAATTTCCCACTGGTTTCCTATATAAACCCACCAAAGATCCAATTTATATTTAATATAAAACCTTTAATAATGTCTTAACTCTTCTATAATCTTTATATAGTAATAAAAAGTTTACTCAATGTTCTTAATAAGATCCTACCAAGCATTTGTAGTCACACTCTCAAGCTAAGGGCACTTTTTTTCTCCTCTTTAATTAAGTATCTTCATTGTCTTACTCTATTTTTCTCCAATTAATAATGTTTCAATATTTTATTCCATATCCCCTTTATTCCCCTATGGTTCCCAAATTTTTATTTACCCTTTTCCCTATAGTTAGGACCTTACATGAACATTACATGTCCATGTTATGATGTCTAAATTCCACCTCTTATTATGGAATAACATGTATGTATTAAATACTCGATGATCGTGGAAAAATATATGATGATAAATGAATCCATGTTGTATGATCTCTTTGGAACACACAAGAATATAAATTAAATAAAAATAATGGGTGAATCCAGAAATATATAGCTCTCCAATGCATTGGGTAATGTTTTAGTCTCATGAGACATCTTGCAAATGGTTAGAGAATGAATGTAATTGATCATTGGACATTCTCAATCATGATATCCTTGTAGTTATCTTTGAACTATGTTTATGATATAGTGTTTGAGTGGTTTAATCATTCATAATTTTTTCTTTATGGTAACATTATATATATATATATATTGCCTCATTGTTCATTCTTATGATTTACATTCCTTTTATGTCCCAATGAAATGAAAGTTGCCTAAAATGTATTACTTTCTTCATGTTATACGATGCTAATCCTATTATTAGGCTTTATATAACACACCTTTATTTTGTATGACCCCAGGTAATCCCATGCAGTGTTATTTACAATGGAATAATATGATAATAAAAAGGATGTTTTCAATAATGATGATTTATTCCCTATTTTAAGTTAATATGTAATGTATCCAATTAAAAAAAGACACTACAATTATCAATCATATATGTATTTTTAAGTTTAATATTATGTAATATGTCATGAATTAAAATTTTATAAAGATAATGGTCTTGATATACTTACATAATAATAATGACATGATATCACAGTATTTTTAAAAGTTATATATTTCACTATGCACCTTAAAATTACCCTTTCTATAAATATACATAAAATTCATCTTAGTATAATATTTAAATTATAATACCAAACATGATGTTCTATTTATCAAATTACAAATCTAAATATATGAATTTTTGTTAAAAAAGTGATAAGATACGATGAAAAATATGTTCTACATAAATATAACAGTTTTATAATATAAACCGTCTTAATTCATATTTATTATAATTTAGTAATAAAATTTACATTAAAAATTACTTATAACAAATATATTTTACCATCATTAATCATATTTTTCATTAATTATAAATTCATATGACATAAAACAATAATATATTGAAAAAATGAATTTCTAAGCATAAAATCATCATGTTAATAATTCTAGTTATAACAATTGTATTTAATTAATAATAAAAATAGAATTTATTTTATTTCATTAAATATTTATTATTTTTTTAATCAGATTCATTCATTCAAATTCAACAGATTAGTTTTAATATGTAAATGTGTTAGGGGTTCATTTTAGTTTAATGTTGTGTGTATTGTAAAATATCCATCACACTTTTTATTTAAGGAAAATTTACAGTGAAATATTATGTTTTTTATGTTCTCCCCCTCCCATTAAATAAATTATATACTCACATTTTTAAATATTACTTAGTGAAAAAAGTAGGTGAAGGTATTCGAAGCGTTATCATCATTTAGGGAATCTCCTCTAATATTATATATACTATACTCTCCTTGGATAATGAAAGTTACATATCTTTTTTGAAACCAGCATTATATGTTCAAATAATCCTACACCCAAGTAATTATATACCCTATTCATATATTCTATCTAATATAATTCTTAGAAAACCACTTAAATATCAAATACAATAAACTAAAATAAAATTGTATATCCTTGCCAAAATTAACACTTTTATTAAAACAAAAATATTAAAAAATGAAACTATATCCATTATATAATATAATTCCAATAATATTATGAATATCATAAAACATATAATGAATAAACTATAAAACCCAAGGTTACTAATGTTGTATAATATAATTTTCAAAAATCAATCAATAGTTTTTTATCAAAATGAATTTTATATTAAACACATGAGTTATTCAACCCCCAATCATGTGTTCTACATTAATTAAACAAAAAATATAACATTATCCTCAAGATACTCTTCAATGATATTGAATCCATTTAATATATGTTTGAAAACCACTACAACAGAACTATTGATGAAAAATTCTATGATGTTTCGTATAATCCTTATAGCTTTTTAAACATACTATTATATCATTGATAAATATCACACACGAATGAAAAATGAATCTTATTAAAGATTATATGTATATTAAACTAAAAAATTTCACTACCTAACATAGAACTAGGAAACTCCACTTTTCTAGCATAATAGGAATATTATAATCTTCTCAGAAAATTTAAGAATGCATACTTATTTGGATATAAGACATGGTAGTTTCTAGATAAACAACATTCTAATATTAATTTTCATGATCCTATTTTAACCACATACTAAATCCAAAATGGTTATGATAATGAATAAATTATAGAAATGAAAACATCAATTTGAATATTAATTTAATAAAATATACTTTCAGTTCAACCTATGACAATCTATGTTAAATTTTAGGATATCCATGGTCATTTTTCTATTATATTATCTAACCCAATTACATAAAATCACACTAAAATTCATCAAAATGGTTTTTAAAGGTAATCTCATTTACCAAATCGTATCCCTTAGAGATTCAGGCCATGTTTTCATTTAGGAATCTTTTTTATGCATCTAGTGAATATCAAGTTACTATCCAATATTCCCTTTTGTGGTTATTACCCCTAAGTACATCTATAACATATCAAACATCCAATAATAGTATCATGATTTGTATTTAATTTATACGATAACCACATTATATATACATTAACAAAAATTTGATCTTTTGTCCTTAACATAGATATCTCAATTATACTTATCCATATGTTTTTTGTTAAAATAATCTTATCCCAATAAAGAAAATATTTAATATTACTTCAAATAATATAAATGGTTATCATTACATATATAATTATTATAAACCTTAATATTAAACTCTTTATTTACATTTACATTTAAGGAGTGACGGTTAGGGGTTTCTCAAAAGAAGAAAAAAATTAAACCCTTGTAAAATTTATTATCATTGGGACTCAAGTTTCCTCTAGGAGAGTACAATGTTTTCAATGTGATTTTATTTTATACTGTGGGTTTAGTGTTCTGAAAAGTGTGTGTAATTAAACTAGTATTCATTTTAACTATTTAAATACAATTGTCAAAATTGATTGGTTTTTCTAATTTAGATTTGGATGTAGTGACCTATACTAAATTTATTCCATTATCATTCCTATAAAATCATAATTTCATTTTAATATTCTAACATTATCTCTCTAACCTAGTGAAACATTTCTCACATTACCATCTATCAGAAGTATTGGATTGATTAGGGGAACACAATGATAGTTAAAAAACTAACTATCACTTGGCCATGTGATTGGATAACATTTTCCACCATCATCATCATCCAATACTGTCTATAATGTATTATGGAGTGAGTAAAGGTAGAAATTAGGTTCAATGTAGATATTTAAGGATGAAAAATTTAATGTTAATTAGTAGAAGTAAATATTTTAAAAGCAAAACATTTTCAAATAAATAAATAGAGATAAATATAATAAAATATTTATTATAAAATTTAAATATTTTTCATGGGTAAGATAAAAATCTTTGGACAATACACAAATTTATTAGTGTTCCGTCACTGAGGAAGTAAAATAATGAGAAACAAGTGGAAATAAGAAAATCAATATAAAAATTAAAAAATAGCACACGTTTGATGAGTACAAAATTTCCCCTAATTCTCTAGTGAACAACATAAGTTTTATGATGAAACATTCTATGTTATTTAATATAACATTTATGTTCATGTGGTTAACATATTTATTTGTTCCAATAAAACTTGTAAGTATGAATCATTCCATAAATTCTAAGACCAGTTCAATTTCATCACATTGTCATTATATTTATAGCTTGGCAGTTGAGATTTCTCCAACATAGCATAATAATTTTTCCAAATATTCGTTCCATATGATAACAATAAATAATAAATCATAAAATATCAAGGATGAAATTCTAATACTCCAATGCTTGACAACATATTAATCTATTCTTGGGAAGTAGATAATGTTTGTGGTGGGTGAGGGGTTTGGATAATAAATTAAATATGAATATGTATTAAAATCGTCTTAATTATGACCTAAAATATTATATTTTCATATTCACATAGGATAGAAAGTGATTTAGTGTTTATCACTGGTCTCTTCTAACTCAGTAGGTTCATATTTATATGAGATAGGATTTTAATCTAGATAAAATATACTCAGATATATCTCATCATATTCAACACATAATTGGGATTAACATAAAATAGAAGTAACATAATTTATTCATGGTCATACTTAGACTATATTATTATATGGTGGTTTTTATTCAACATGGATTAGATCCTTGGTTCAGGGTTTTTGTGATCTCATCCTTGGGACCACCGTCAGCCAATGTATTTGAGTACAAAAACAATCTTTAAATGAGCCTTATTCATATTAAGTTTCCTAACACGTTTTTAAATGATGTTTTTCACACCTTAAAGTTTTAATTTAGTTTTTCTTGGAGGGATGATCAGGATCATTTCCTCTTGATATGGTTCCTATCAGACTTCATCCATTATTCCATGATGTTTCTAGGTGGTTCATCATTTTCTCACTATATAATTTTCTTCTTCATCAAGATTACAATGTAGAATCAGGGTTCTGGAGAGAATTTTGTCCTTGATTAATGTTTAATCTCATTTCATATAAATATCCATAAAAAATTATCATTATCTTATTCTAGTGGGTTTGGGATTGGATTTGTATCCCTGTGGTGCAACATCATATATTCAACCTTAGGTTCATTAGATATTCAACATCAATGGAGATAAAAATTAAATATTTTTGAATGGTTATTCGATGTCAATATATTTTGAGACCACTTCTTTTGTCATAGGAGGAATCCATTATCGATTGAATTGGATATGATTTTACTGGTGTGGAAAATTATTGTAGTATGTAGTGTGGATTATAGGATTGAATGTTTTTGAGGTCCAATGTCAACTAAATTTTCAATTTTTTTCAGTTGCAATTCATCTTGATGAATGGTAAATCATAAAATTGATTAAATATAGATTGTTTTGGGTTCATCCATTTTTGGGTTTTTTGGTGGATATCATCGATCTCCCCCATTTCCAAATTTTCAGATGTGTCTATCAACTATAGGGTGGCTTAAAATGGGTGTTCTTGACTAGTATCTTCAGGATGCACATGTGTAAGCTCTATTTATTTGTAAAATTTAATGCCAAGTTGTGTGGGAATATAAAAACATGATAAATTTAGGAATTTTTAATTTTTAATGTTTATATTGACCACAGAAAGTGAAGTCACTATCAATTTTATTGTTCACCATGTTTCGAAAAAATTTTCAATCATTCCGTTGTTTTGAAAAAACAAACATCAACCATTGAATTTCCTTAAAAAATTCCAACGTAGCCACTTGATTCAACCATGGGAAAGTAGTTTCATGGTCTCTTCATGCATTTTCCCCATTTCTAATTTTTACCAAAAACTAGTGAAATATATTATTCATGATAATATTTTCCCAAAAATTTATATCAAATGAATCATTTTACATAAAATTAATTTATAATACAAATTTAAGTAATATTTAAAAATTTTATTATATCAGATAAATTAAATACAATAGAAATATTCAATTATTTCATAGAAAATATATATCTCTGGATATTTAAATTTGAAATTTAAAAATTATATATAAAATAAATAATCATGTGATCAAGTTTAAAAAAATTCTTGATCAACTAAATCAATTATTATTTGATTATTTAAAAATAATTATCAAAAAAATTATTATTTGAAGTCAATTCCATAAAAATTAAATTATGAGTATCCAAAATCAAATATGAAGAACTACTAAATTTCAAAAAAGATTATATGTCACTATTTCATTCAATAATTTAATATAATTAATTTATGGCTTTCAAAATAAAATAATTAAAGAAAAAAATTCACTCCATTTAACAATTTAATTTCAAATTAAAATCGAAAAAAATATAAAATAATTATATTCCAAAAATTAGAAAATTGATTTTTCAAGTTTAATTCATAATTGATGAAAATTATTTCTAAACAAACATGGAAGCCTTTAAAATATTAAATGTAATTCCCAAAAAAAATAAATTTTTTATTTTATGAGAAATAAAAATTAAAGAATCAAATAAATATCAACATTTTAAGAATATTTTGAAGTAATTATAGAATCGCGTTATGTATAAAAGTCAAATGATTTTCTAGGTATTTGGATCAATTTAGGGGGAATTTTCAATGAAAAATAGATAATTATTTTAGATTTTTATCTAACCTAACTCCCCCTCACTAAAACTATTATAATCATGGGAATTTAATTTAATAAATTTCATTTATTAAATAAAAATACAAAAATATTCATCCTATATAGATCTAGATATACTATCCATATAAAAATATGTTAATAGGTACCTCTTTAATTTAAATTCAGCATTCGTCTTCTGTGATTTTAAATCTCTCTTCACTTCAATACAATAAATGTTAAAAGTTTATAAGTTCATTGAATTATATTTAAGTGGAGTCAATGTTTTTAAGAGAAGCACTTCCATTTATCCATTTCTCCTACGTTTTATAAACCAATTTTTGATTTCATAATTATTTGATACAACTCAAATTAATTTTTAATAAATTAATTCTACCCTTCTTCATTTCTGTTCAATATTACCCAAACTTGAATGAATTATTTTTTTTACTATTAGGAACACTACATATATTTTTTAATTTTTTCATCCATGTTTTTTTAAAGGACTATGAAAAGAAGCTTATTAAAATATGAATATTTGTATTACCCCTACAACCGATAACTAATATCATATAAATTCACTATGGGATCATAATTTCCCATTTTATTCTATTTATAAGGGAATTATATCAATTTTTTTAGTTACATCCCAAATAGTTTATATTTCATATATGTAGTTTTTCTAAAAATTATTTAAAAAATTTATAATTATCTCATTTATTAATTATAAATCTATAATAATAATTTCACTCACTATCATTTTCATAATTATAATTCTAATTATCAGTGAGGGTAGTGAAAAATTCACTCATGATTCATCTAATTATTACTATGTTAGGACCAATAAAATTCTTAAATTCTGCATAAATTATAAACAAGGTCGATCAAAATTAATTTCAGTGACAGTTTGAATAAAAAATAAAATACATATATATATAAAATATATATATATATATATATATATAGTATATAAGAAGATCAGAATTTTTATCTTTTTAGTTTTTTAATTTTTATTTTTTGGTTTTATTTCATAGTATATATTTTATATAAAATATAAAATGGTGATTTACCTATAAAATTACTTTTCTTCTCTCCCCCATATTAATTTCTAACACAGTTCCATTAAATTTCATGCATGCATTTTATAAAAGGAAAATAGTTCAAAAAAATCATCTAAACTAGTGTGTAATAAAGAGACAACATGGGCTTATTTATTCAACAGAAGTATAGAGGAGTTTAGACATTTCTATTATATATTTCAAAAAATCGTAATAGAAATGCCTCATTTATTGAGTAATGATATTGAATGTGTTTTGAAATATAACTCCATTGATCTCAACTAAACCAAATAGAAATGTGTTAGTCACTATGTAGGGTCTAGTATATTTGGAAATATGTTTACATGGAATTTTCATTACCCATTAAGAGAATTGAATCAATTTATCTTTAATTTAAAAGTATTATTTAAAGATTATTCTATCATAGAATGGTTTTTGTATCTCTATATAAAATTATTAATTCAAAAATGATTCTATTATCATTTAAAAAAGTTACATCATATATAGTTTCCTTTAACCTACAGCCTATTTAAACTCCATATTTAATATCTGAATAGACTTGTAGTCATTGTGATATAATCCATTGGTATGTGGAAGGGTTATCCATATATTATTCTATAAGGGAACATATATATGTGTGTTTTTAGGTAGGCATGCATGCCAAAAATGCATCACCTTACTTTTACTCTATTACATCTAGTTTGGTTACACTACCTTATCCAGAATATATTATATATTCTTACTATAAATCTCGACCATCCCATTGGTTTTTGTGTGGTTGGAAATAGATGTTTAATGAGGTACTCCATATTTATTCAATAGGTAATTCTTGTTCTTGTTATAGATGGGTGTTCCCCAGTAAATCATTATTGCTTTAGAATATTCAAACATTAAAACAATAAGAAATATATGATTTCAGAAATCCATTCATTGTTTTTAAATCCTCAGTTCATCTCACTTTTTCTTCAATCTATATAGAAACATAATATTCTATAAAAAAGATGTTGGAAAAATCAAATGTCATAGAAAACAAGACCAGTTAATTTAATTCTAATAAATAACACATTCAATCAAAATCTAGGGGTTTTGGTCTATTTTCTATCTTCTATAAATAACACCAAAAACCTAGATGTTCAGACATTTTTTAAAAATCATATTAAATACTAAAAATTGAGGGAAAAACAATCCAACCTCTAAAACATTACTTAATATTTTTTGGTCCAAAATAGCTTCAATAAATAAGGTTATGATAAAATATAATCATAGTAATTACCTCTTCTTCAGGTATAATCCTCTTTATTACCTGACCACTACAGATCTTCATTGGATTTGGGTCATCCCAAAATAAATTATTTGGATTTTAATTTAATTTCATGGTGATTGTAAAATGAAGGAGGTACGTTTGATATAACAAATAAATTCACAAAATTAGAATACTAGAGGATAAGAGTGACTTCCTATAGCTACCAATGAGGAAATTAGTCATAAAATTAAGATTTTGATAGTTGTTCCACCTAAGTAGTGTGGGGTGATCTACTCATATGGTATATAACTAGATTATCATAGCCATTATTATCATTAATCTATATGTTCAATTATTATAATATTAATATACATCTCATTAGACATATCTTTTTATTATCTTTCTTGATCAAATACCCAAGTGTTGTATGATTTTTAAATAATGTTACATCACTTCCTAATAAATAAGATCAAAAAAATTATAACGTAAAAAATAATTATCTATTTTTTATAATTGATTTGAGTTGGGTCTAGGACCTATGATGAAAATTATAACACTTTTGAGTGATTATAAATCTTCTGATAGTTTATAGATCTGTTAGAAGCATCACATAGTATCTAAAAAGTGAATTCCCAGTTTATTTGGTTGATTATGGTGGTAGTGGTTAAGATCACTTTTAGTATAGCAAAAACTTTAGGCATGAATCATAAAAAAACCCGAATTATATTCTTAAGTAGGTCATTTAGGGTTAAATTATTATTAATAAAGTCTCTAATAATCATTATATAAAATCAAAAACCTCCCTAAGAGTCACATAATGTGTCACATTGTTGTGGGGTAAGGTAGTGTAGATATTAAATCAATTTTAAACTTATCCGCTTCAATTGCATCTTTATAAACTATATATCCAAATTCATATTAGTTGTATACTATAAAATATAATTTTTTCCAAATTTAAATTTTTTTTCAATTTATATATTTAATTAATTCCTTAGAATCTCCAAATAAACATTGAATACAAGTTCCATATAAAGTAAATTAATCAAATATTACTTCTAAACATCACTCAATTAGGTCTACAAAAATACATACTATACAATATTGAAAGGTACATGGGGAATTTCAAGGTAAAAAAAGAGTCTTTCGGTTGGGAAACATATTGATGGGTCATTTGAAGGTTGAATTTGATATGAATTATAGATTGATAAGAACATGGAAATACTCAGTATAATCCATCACGGAAAAAATAGTGACCCTTACCAGCTATCATCATTAACATTTCTTTATAATACGCTATGGGGATGTTTTATTTATACGTCACATGGTTCAATCTACTTTATTCAATGAAAACAACCCATATATTTTTTATTCTGGTGGGAACTAGTTCATTATTTTAATTTTGAAAAATTTTGAATTTATTTATTTTTATTTCTATTTTGATGGGAAACAGCCATTGAGAATCCTAAATGGGGTAAATTATTCAATCCCATAAAAGTTTTTCTACTTCTTTTCTCACTACATCTTGAATGGTAATATTGAGATTTCATTAGTGAAATGGGATTAGTTTATGTTACATATCATGTGGTTTTATAAGGATTTTCTATTGTCGACGTTATCCAGGGTTTAAACATTTGAAATTAAATTAAATTTTTTAATATTTTATTTGAGTAACTCATCAAATAAAATTCATCAAAGTCAAAAAAAAATTCAATACTCAAGACTATTTCCAAATAAAACTCATTTTTAAAAATAAATTCAACAAAAATTAAATTATATTTAATGATTTTTGTAATATTATTATTTCATCAAACATTTATTTTTCCTATTCATAAGAAAAATTAAATTCCAAAAATTTAATATAAAAGAATGTATCTCATTGAGTATGCATTTTATTGAGTCAAGGATATTGGATCTGTTTTTTCCTTACTGAATGTCTTGGAAAGCATTCATTGGTTATCATTTATGTTGTTTTTTGAAATCATGAAAAATGGCCCACTATGAATGATCATAGAGTGATATTTTTCTTACAATATTCCATTATGAGAATTTAGAATTTGGTAGGGAATAGAAATACTTTCACATATACCAAGACATCATAAAGAACACCTACCATGTATGAAGTGTATCAATTATTGAGTTTTACATCCACTCATCTGGGGTTAGGTTCTCTCATATACAAAGAAGAATAAATAGAATAAATAATTACATTTATTTATTCTCTTAAATGTAATATTTTATTTGAAAAGGTATGAAATCATATAATACATGGGATATTGAAATTTCTTGGATCTATTAATTTATTATGAATTTATGGGTTATCAAAGGAAGAAACATTTTTTACTAATATTTCATCTTCTTTATCTCATGATCTACATCTATTTGTAGACACTTAATGGATGAATGTTTCAAACATAAGAATTTGGTTGATTGATTCCCATAATATGATATTAATCACTATATTCTTGAATATTTTTAGAATCTCCAGTGAGAGTGTATCCTCACCGGGTTTCCATGGTTGTTTAGTAATTATATAGTTGGTAGGTTGGGGTTGATTTTACCACTCGATAAGGTAATAGAACTTACATGAATTGTTGGGATAGGAATGTATTGACCAAATAGATTACCCGATCTATGAATCTTCAAGTAATTGATAGTTCTCATAAACTAGTTGTGTTGTCTATGTAGATCTTTCAATTTCAATACATTGGTGTTGAGAGTGTTCTATTGAGTGGTGTGAGATATGAAAATCTATTTAAAAATATATTTCATGGAGGGATATTGATTTTTATCTCGTTGGTAGATAATGTAGTGATAATAAGTACCTATTTAAATGGTTTTAGGTTGGTAGGATTGGTGAAAACCTTTTTGTAAAGGTGTATTTTTATTGTTGGTTCGTAACTCCTTATTGGGTTTTAAAAAATTCACTTACTCCTTATTTATTTCTGGATTCTTCTAGAACTCCATATTGTATATATCATCAAATATCAATTTTCCATGAACTCGAGGGAATCAATCGGTGAATGGATAACAAGAGTATCAAACATATAAGACCCTTTTAGGTGATAGAGATGACGTATCCAATAATTTTTTAACAACTATCTATCTCAGAAGATAGGTTATTTATATGATATAATTTTCTTGTATAGTTAGAAACTTTTTACTCATTGTAATCTTATTTATCTGTATCTTTTACACAATTACTAATATGTTTAGGAGATTCTAATAATTAGATATCAAAATTCTGTAGGGGTTGTCTACAAATTCTCTTCCAGAAGAAGCATCTAGATGATTCTAGAGATTTTCCATCAGTCCATGGTAAATGAATACTATGAAATTATTATATTTGAAATGATGATTAGATTAATATATTTTCAATCTCTTTAATCGTTCCAAAAAATCATATAAATCCTCCCCATTTTATTTATTGATCCCATATATATCTTTCTTTATATGAGTTCTCTTTTTGGGAGGGAAGTAATTTTGATTGAATTATTTGTGAATACCATCCCATATGGTAACATCATCGAGTTGGATATTTTACATTCACTTCATGGATACCCTACCAATATATAAGCAGAAGATCTTCTATCTCACTTTATCTTATAATACTATTTTAAGAATTACATTATTTTAAACATTAGAAAATTCTATTGGATGTCGATTAGTGTCCTCACCTTCTATGACATGGAAATATGGAAGGTGTTTGATCATAAAAAATTTCAATTAAAATTATTGTTTTTAATAATGTATTTGGAGTCATTTATCATTATTGAAATAAGGTTTATAAATTTATGATAATGTTCGATTGATTTTCTATTATATTTACCCATGTTTACACTCCCTAAAGTTACTCTAGTTAAAGAAGAATTTCAGAATATGTATTTTATAAATTGAACTGTGAAACTTTTCATCTCCACTTTCCATGTGAAATTTAAATGTTATAGTACCACTAGAAAATGTCATTCAAAATTTCAATTAGAATCATTTTTTTTGAGATGATATACATCTACACATTTTTAAAATCATTTTGAAAAAACACAAATACTGACCTCCCAGTAAAGGAGGCATGTTTGATGAGTTCCTTCAATTGGTTTCTCAAGAAATTTTTCTTAAACCCATGTAACATATAATAGTAGTGGTGCATGACTATTCTCTCGAAGAGGAAAATATTTTTATGAATTTTATATTTCTTTATGCGGGTTTGTTTTTGGAAAATAGTTTCAGATTTAAAAAGTTTGGATTTTAAATATTTAAAATTATTAATAAAATTAAACTATTTTTTATTTTTATTGGGAGATAGTTTCCTCACCTCATATCATCCCCTTACCATTCATGTAAAATCATAATTCCATTATAGGCCTCTCTTATTATCTCTTTAACCTAGTGAAGCCTCAATCATATTACTTTCTCCATGAATTATTTGTTTTACTAGGAGATTATGATCGTAATTGTAATCCCCAATCTCAAATATAATGGTAATTTGATATCTCATATAACTCTCCACTTTCCACACCACTCTCTATCAGGTGTAGTAGAGTGCATGCGAGTGAATAATGGGTGCATTTAAAAGTTAGAAGGAATATATATGTAATGTTTATAAGTATAATAAAATATTTAATAACATTTAAATAATCAAATAAATATATAAAGATAAATAAAAGATACAATTTATTATGAAATTTAATTTACATAATATGGTAAATGTAAATTTCTTAGCTCATCCACTAATGAATCGTGGTTCCATCACTATTGAATTATAATAAAAATAAAAAGGTAATAATGAAATTTAAGAAAAATGAATCTTCTATTCTGTTTTTATGACCATGGAAGAACATATTTATTATCTAGTGAATAATTTATCTTTTATAGAGAAATAATCTTGGTTATTCAATCTTCTATCTCTATTCATGTTATTAGCATAATCCTCTATTACAATAATCCCATCAAGTCTGATTTATTCCTTAAAATATAAGCCATGTTCTATTTCTTCATATTATCACCACATGAATAGATCAATGATCTGGATGTTTCTAAATCTACATACTTTTATCTTATCTATTAAGTCATGTTCTCACATGATTGAAATTATTACTCTATTATAAATGATTGAGGATAAAATATTTATTGATTTGTAGTTTCACTTGACTTCAAATTATATTTAGGGTAAGAAGATAATGTATGTGTCGAGTGTGGGTTTTGGATTTTATGTTTAATTGGAATGGTATTGGATTTTATAATAATTAGGCTTTTAAATGTAATATGTGGGCCTTCACAAGGGTCTTAGTAATCATTGGTGTGAAATTTTGGTCCCTTCCTACTTGCCGGGTTAATCCTCATCCACACTCAAATTGTCCTATGGTTTGAATATTCTCATATGTGTCTCATCATATGCACCCCATACACAACCTAATATTAAAATATTATAAAAATAATGTATTCAAAATCATCCATTTTTTATATTTTCCTCAAGTGGTTCTTCTTCAGCATATCCAAACTCCACGGTTCTACTTTTTGGTGAACTCAATCTTAGTCGTACCAAATTGAGGTGGGGGTGGTCCCCTTCATAAAATGAATTTGAGTACATCAACAACCCTCATAGAAGTATTATAAATTCATGGTTTAAATATTAGTTTTAAAAATTTTTTGTGCCACTTTGATACATAATTTTGTCGATCATTGGTTATAAGTTATTTGAATCTCTTCTTGGACATGTGTTCTCTATTTAGAGTTCCAATCAGATTTCGTCCATTCTTAGTTAGCGAGTCTAAGAGTTTCTTCATCATCTCAGAGATTAGTTCACTCTATCATCATTATTAATTATGGAATTAGAGTTCCAATTAATTTTTCATACATAAGAAATATGAAATCCCATTTTTGAACAAACATTAAAGGAACAATGGACATTATCTTCTTCAGGTGGGTCTTTGTTCAGCTTTGGATCAGTGCAAGGAAATATAATTCATTAAGATTGGGATATTAATAGATTTATCATCAAAAAAGATCCTAATTATATTTAGATATGAGGACACTTAGTTTCAACAGGGTTTGAGACATTTTCTCTAGTATGAACATGTAGGTGAGTTATATTAATGTGGTTAGGATTTGATTGATGTGTTCTATCAATATAAGAATGAGTGTTGTTAATTCATTTGAATACTCCTGATATCCATTGTCTATTTCCTTTATAATTTTTTAAGTATAATAGACCATGGATAATGGTAAATCATATATTCAGTTGAAGTTATCGTATAGTGATTCCATCCATTATGGGATTTTTTTTTATTATTGAAAATCATTCCAATTATTATATTTAAAATGGTGTGGATAAATAATATGGAGGAAGGAAATGGGAGCGGTCGATTGGTAGATTCCTGATACACAAGTGGTGGCTCAAATGTTTATCGAATTTATATTGTGATTTTTCAAGGATAATAATACATGGTCAATTTCATAATTTTTTATTTTGTTTATATTTTGTTTGAACTCAAAATAGTCATTCATAAGATATTTGAGTGTTTTTTCTATTTTTTGAGAAAAAAAATTCAAACATTAGGTCATTATAGAATATTTGTGGTATATCGTGTTCTTTGAAAAAAAAATATATGCGGAAACATTAATCAAGAGTTAGAAGGGAGTTCCGTGGTTGTTGTAAACTGTTACTGCAATTCTTGATTAGAACTACAAAGATTCAAATAATTTTTCAATGTGGATTTTATTATGAAATTTTTTATTTCAATGAGTCATTTTAAATAATATTATTTTCAAAAACCAATTAACTTTTTTATTACAAATTAAAATAATTAAAATAAATTAAAACTAACATATTGATATTAAATTAATTCAAAAAAAATATAATAGAAAGTTTTTTAAAAAATGAATTTAAGAAATGATTTAAATAATTACTTATTCAATAAATAATCAGGTTTTCGATTAAATTCCAAAATTTACTCTTATCCAATTAAATCAGCAATTATTGAATTCATTAATAACCTGTATCATGTCAATTTACCATATGAACTCAATTTGCACAAAATTAATGTGTGATTTCCAAAATCAAATTGATTAAGTAATTAAAATACAAAATTTGATATATTTTATAGTTTCATTCAATATTTTAAAAAAAATAATGGATTTAAAAATAAAAATAATTAATGATTTAAATGTGAAAAATTTTACAAATTAATTTCTAAATTAACATCAAAAAATGAATAAAACAATTATATTACAAAATTAAAATAATGTATTTTCCAAGATACTTTGAATTATATCAATTCTATTTTTAAACAAAATTTATAGCATTTAAATAATTTAATTTCACGTATCCAAATGTAAATTTATGTATTTTATAAGATATAAAAATATAATAATCCACTAAATATCATTATTTTAATCTTATTTTCAATGAAGTAAAGAATCCAAAAACATATAAAAATCAATGATTTTCCCTATATTTCAATTAGTTTAGGAATAATATTCATTGAAAAGGAGACAAAAAATTGAAATTTTCAACTCACATCAATATTATGAAATGATGAAACCATAAAATCAAATTTATATAAACCCTTCTCTAATACCAACTATAACGCTCAGAGCAACACTCTCATATTTGGTTCTAATAACAAAAAATTTATATATATTTTTCGATGCAAACTCGAGGTTACTAGACATAATTATCTTGGAAATTAATAATTTAACCTGAAATATTTATTTACATAAATTCCAAATAACATTTAGGTTTTGAGATTTAGAGAATTAAGAAAATTATAAAATAATAAAACCCATATCATTCTCAACTAATGGACATTTTCCACTATATAAGAAACTAATTAATCTAAAATAATTCTTGAATGTCTCAAAAAAATTCTCTACACATTTATACTATTATACATATCAGGTGTCATAATTTTCATCATGACATGGGGACATGGAAAATTAATAAGGGGTGAGCTCAAATTCTCAGTAATGGAATATATAAAATTGTGGAAATCATGGATGAAACATGGAATTACTATAATGTATTGAGTAAGTAATAATCATAATTCCATAATAAACTTAAATTGATAGAATAATATAACCATGTAGAGTATTGAAAATAAATAGATCACATAGATAAATAAAATTTATTCTTATTGATGATATTAATAGTTCCGGATAAATAATTTTGTGCCCAATTCCAAGACATAATGAATATAGAAATAATTATTTTACAATCAGGGCCATGCGTTTATGAAATATCTTGTTCTGCGTAAAAATACATTAATATTCGCAAACATTTTTGTAAAATAAAAATTACTGATGCATCGAGAGGATATATAATTTTTGGCCCCCTCATCTCAAATTTAAGTCAAATTCATTCATCATATGAGATACTAGTAAATAATACATAATTAATATTTCTAATAATCATATGTATTGGATTAATGACATATATAATGATGATAATATTCTCCATTTCAATTTAAGGGAAACATGATTATATCCCATTTATATAAAAAAGGTGAATAGAAAAAGAATACGTAGCTGAATTTCATTAGTAATCAACAAACATTCATATTTGAATCAAACATATATATATATATTCAATAGTTCCCCAATCATTAAATGGATTTTTATTCTTTGAATTTATCTGTTTATAAAAAACCATATGGGGAAATTTTATATGGTTATGTTAATAATATTTTACATAAAAAATATATGTTGCCTAGGGGAATACCCTTAAATCAAAGGAATTGAAAATATGGTATCCAAAATAAAGATAAATTATAAAAATAATTGTTTGTTTTAATGGTGGATTATTTGGTATGAAAAATGTAGTGATGGATCATATATTTGATAGAAAATAACCTTACAAATCCATCTAGATAAAGATTTTAGTTTTTTAAAAATAAAATATCCATATTGTACCAAATAGATCTATAATGAATTTTAACATAGATGTAAAAAAACATCACAAAAGAATCATTTGAACAACATCACACAAAATATGATTAAGGATCGATTTGTTTGATACTGTGGGTTTAATCACCAAAATTATAATTATTTTTATTTATTAGAGGTCAAATCATTTTACATATATATTATGTTTTTAACTGAGCTTGAATACGAAAATAAAAAATTATGTGAATACATAAAATAGGTATTATAAAAAATTTGTAACATTGGCACAAAATGAAAACATAAATATCACTTTAAAAAGTAACATTTAAAAAGGTGAAGTGATAGATTTTGAAGAATATAAATTTTTAAAATAATATCAAATAATAGTGGATTGAAAATGGCACTAATATTTCTATAGTAAATTTGGAGCGAAAAGTTAAACATTTTAGTATGAAGGTATCCTTTTTGATAGTTTCAAAATAACTTATTTGAAATCTGACATAGCTAAAAAGCCTAATAAAACATTATTGGTATTCAATATTTATTTTTTACAAATGGGTTTGTAAACTATGATATGAAAAAAAATATTATGGTGGTGGAATAAATCATGTAAATTAATATTACAAGTTGAAACAATATAACTAAAAAAGGAGATTATATATACCAATATCTCTTATAGAAACATACTCCATAAAGTATGAACAATGTTTTATTAGTTAATAAATTCTATAATAATATGATCATTATAGAAAAAATATTAATTATTTACATATTTATATCATATTTTGCTATTATTTATGTTCATATAGTCATGCATGAT
Source organism: Viscum album (assembly GCA_963277665.1). NCBI lineage: Eukaryota > Viridiplantae > Streptophyta > Magnoliopsida > Santalales > Viscaceae > Viscum > Viscum album. Next base: position 561,266,449 of record OY728153.1, on the reverse strand, counting down.
ATAAATTAATAGAACTGTTCAAGTAGGTGATTAAATTGACCCAAACATGAAAATACTATTACTAATGGATGAAATGTTACAATTTAATTGTAATTTAATTATGAAACAAGAATAATGATCTTATTAAAAATTTATTTTTGCAATATATCATAATTTTATGAAATAAAATGAATAATATAACCTATACATAGTAATTTCATTGTGTGAATAAATCTATTTTTTTCATAGAAGGCTCTATTGAATTGTTTAATTTTTCACATTTTTTTTATTATATTACTAATAGGTTATCAAATTTTTCATTATATATGAATTATAATTTCATAAAAAAAATTTATTCATTAAACCCATTCTCATGGTCATCCTTGTATGATTGTGATGAAAATTAAAACAAAAATCAATCGTTCCATGGAGGTGGTAGTTTTCATATACGTATGAATGATTATTTAATTTTTCATTGAATGTGGAAAGGGACTAATATGTTTTATCATTCGAAAAATATATAATATGTAATAAATAACATTAAAATATATATAATTCCCTATTCGGACCACCATTGCATGGTGGTGAAGTAAAATGAAACACATTTTACCAATGAGTTGGTAGTCTTCGTAACACATTAATAATGATTTATTTTTTCTTAATGGAAATGGGAATTGTGGTTATATATTGTATCATAATTATAATAATATAAAAATATACAACTGAAAACTATGTTATAATTTTAAGATGTTTTAAATGAAATTGATAATGAATAAATCTATATAAGGAAATAAAAATGAGAAATGAGTCGTTAAATATTTATACCTAACCTCTTGGATAATGTCCTTTTTGAGGGGATTAAAACCATTGAGGGATTTTATTTTGAGAATAATATTAATTATTGAATGCATCTAGGAAATTTTATACTATTTTTTTAATATGATTTTGAATACAGTGATTTTTCATGTGGGTGGAAGTAAAGAGGAGTTCCCCTTTTATAATTCAATACAGATGACATTTTTGTTAATAACAAACACCTTATAAAAATAGGATGTCACCCAAATTTAATAGTATACTAAAAATAATAAATAACATATAGGGGAATGAATAATGTTGAGAAAGGCCTCATCCACCCTTTCTCACAAAGGTTTTAGACATGTTTTTTATATTTCCTTCATGGTTAAACCTTTTTTACCCTGCTTAAGTTTTATCATGGTAACAATCTTTTTCCAAATAAATTTATCCGTTATTCATCAAAATAAAATGTTAGTTTTTACATATTTTGAACCATGTTATTCAATATAATGAATCTATTTTATAAAATAACATTTTTATATGTGAATAAAATAAATTTCAAAATAATAAATTTATAATATTTTTTATAAAATTATTGAGAAAAATATTTCTTCAATTGTAAAAGATAGATTATAGTTTATTAAACAGGAGTAAATATTTTTAGGTTTATATTTCCACTAATAAAATATATATTTTATAAGAAATTTTTTCACAAAATTATATGAAAATCTTCCATATTAATAATGTTATTAAATCATAGTATTTATAAAAATGTTATATTGCACTATTCACCTAAAAATTAAGAATTCCAAAAAAACCACCATAAATTAATTTATTATAATATTTAATTTATAAAGAAAAAATGGGTTTAGTTATACCAAATACAAATTCTAGAAATTATGAATTTTGATATAATACAAAAATGATTTTAAATGAAAATTGTTTTCATATGGACAATAGATATTTAATAACATTAAACATTATCATTCATATTTAAAATAATCTAATACTTAATTAAATATTAACCATTTATTAATATCAAATATATTTTATCATCATTAATCATAGGGTTCTTAAAATATAAATTTATATCACAGAAAAAGTTAATTTATATAAATATACATTTCTACGAATAAACTGGTCGTATGGGTCATTTAACTATACCAATTGCATATCATTCATATTAAAAAAAATTATTATAATTCTATAATTATTTGAAAAATATTTTATGCACATTCATTGTTGTTAATTAATTTTATAGTTATTAATGGTTTAAATTGATCATGGTTTCATTTTAGTCCGTTTTTTATGTGGGGAATGTAATCAAACACATTGTTTATTTAAGGAAAATGTACAATTAAATCTAGAGACAATTTTAGATCTCTTAGAGGTTTCTCTCAAATATATCTCATGTTATAAAAGGGAGAAGAAGTTAAATTGTTATAAGATAATTAACAACACAATTTTGTATATGATTAAGTGGTTGGATAGTCTAATATTTAATATAATATCATAATAGAGAGAAATATGTGTTTGAAATAAAATAGATGGCTTATTGAAGACACAACCTGAATAAAATAAGGTTCAGTGAAAAAAAGTCAAATATAGGTATAAAAATTTACTAGTTCCATGAAATTTTGATGATAAAGTTTAATATTACTAAATTTAAAAATATTTTTTAAGGAAAGAATTTTAAAATTTACCTTGGTGGTAAGGAAATTGATGAACATATAAGGAAAAAGTATTGTACTTATAGATATTTGAATCAGATAATGAAAAAAAATATCCCAATAGACAATACTCTAAATATAATAAAAATATGGAATCATAAATGATTTAATTTCTTTATATAATCCTCAATAGAATGAAGTGGATGAAAGTGATAATACATTTCTAGTTGATATAGCATGAACTATACTAGTAGAGAATAATCCCTTATGGTATTACTATCTATATCCCTTAAAAACTACTAGAATAAATCATAATATATATCTCATAATCCCATAGTTATATATGAAAACCTAATATATGTATTTCAATAGAATTAAAAATTTTAAAAACCATTAGGTGTTTGGGAGACCATTCTTGACTAAGAATAAAGATAGTAGTGAGAGAATTTTTGACAAAAAATTCAATGATGGGATATTTCCTAGAAGTTCATAATACATGAAATATTATATAATTTACAATATGAAATATAAAATAATTATTGATAGTGATGATTACACAATCATTTAATGTGGGGAAGGAATTAGGAATACAATCACTACATATGATAAAGATTATGTTTTTGTTTTTGAAACTATACAAGAAAATGTAAAAATTGCATAGATTCATATTTGAGATGAAAATTATACATTCTATATTATTTAAGATTTAGATATAAATTATAAACGTGTAAATGTGAGGCTAAGACAACATATATATATTTAGATCATTATTTGGGATCATAATCAACAATTTTAGAGAATATGGAAGATCATTGAAACCTGTCATACAAGTCACCTATCAAATATTGAACCTCAGATTATTGAGGAAGAATTTGAACATAAAGTACGAATAAATTCTATGAATGATTAAATATACCATATTTAAAATAATGAAACATGGTAACTTATTACGAGGAACAAATTAATAATTTCAATTGGGGTTAAATGAGTTTTTGAATAAGTGGATGGAAATTGTGAAGTGGATAGAAACTAGAAAATAATAATTGTATTGAAACATTTAAGGAGTTAAATTTTCATAATATATTCTTATTTTTTCAATACAAGAGTCAATTAGAATACTAATATTCATAGAAGCTTAGATAAGCTTTAAATTATTACATATAGATGTTACCTTTGTTTTTTTAAGGTGAGTTTGAAGAGATAGTGTACATTGAATAGCATAAGGGAATTATTCTTGAATCTGATAGATGAAAATCAAACATGATTTAGAATTTACTTTATTAATTAATGAAATGTAAAAGATATAATTATTTCAAACTAAATGATTATCTAAATATCATGTATTTCAAGAAATGGAAATTGAAAAAAATTATTTGTATAATACCAACACTATAACACTCTTTATGATTGTGTGGAAAGTAATTTTGTTATATAAAATAATGTTTTGATATGTCAATAATAGAGATATTAAATTCTACTTGGTTACACATGTAACCCAAGTAGATAAATACATATTTATTTCCCAATATTATTATTTAAGACAGATCATGAAAAATATTTTTTTTAATTAAATTTTATTTCCACACTAATTCAGGTGGGCATAATGATGAGTAATAATAATGGAGGGAAAAAAGTAAGTCATGTTTAGTTTAGAATCTTGATTTAAAGTCTTATGTATTTTAAATATAACATACTTTATATTGAATGTGATGTCACTCTTTTTCCCATGTTTTAATACAATCCTAAGAAAATCCATTTATTCTTAGAAGGTCTGAGCGTAATATACATCTAAAATATGGGAAAACTATGGGATGAGGAAAAATAAGAAATTTGAGAAGAATATATGACTATTTTATGATGAAGGTTTTCAAGAGTTGTAGATTATAGGGAGTACACATATGATGGAATAATTTTTGTTAGAGGATATTTTGTACAAGTAATTATATGAAGAAAATATCAGTTACATTAAGTAAAACCAAGGATGAGTATGCGGATAAATCACACGCAGGTGAAAATATTATGTGGATAAGAAAAAAATTATAAGACATGAATATTTATATGGAAATCCTTTGATTATTTAATTTTATAATCACATTTAAATAAATATATCAATAAATCCTGTTCAATATTCATGGTGCAGGGATATTGACATAAATTATCAGTTTAACAATGAAAAGGAAGTTACGTGAATCTGGAGAGTGTTTTTTTTCCTTCCAAGTACTATTTAAATGGTATTATTACAAAACCCTCAAAATGAAATATCTTAAATGATAAGGATGAAAATATTAGTGCATCCCACACTATAGCAATCTGGTGTAAAAATATTCGAGTTTTCATTTCAATATTATAATGACTAAATTCATATGAAGGTGATATTTTTAGTGGGATAATAAAAATTTCTCCTTTATTGTGAATGTTTTTGATGTGTGAATTAATTTTTACAAGATTTTATTTTAAAAATTTTCCTTATTCTGTTCATTAAAATGATATTGAAGTATTAATTTCTTTTAGAAAGAATTCTTTAAGGATGCTATTGATGTATGAATTAATTACTCTTGTTCATCATCAAGATCGCTTATGTTGACTTACTAATTATTATTACATGAAAATTTACTTTGAGAAAGATGTATTTTGTCTCTATAATACATTCTCTTTATTTTTATTTTCATTAAGGGAGATATAAATTAGAAATAAATAAGAAAATCCAAAGGGGTGTATTATTGAACTCTTAGTGACAATGATGAATTTTTTTGTGAGTACAATTTAATATGTGATGATCAACATGATTAAATTAAAGTAATACGGATACATGAATTGATGATAAATTAATTATCTACAATAGTGGTTAATGAATATATAGTCTATAATCTGATTTTGGAGAGTGATAAATATAACATTGGATGTTATGATTTATATTATCGGTGTGAAACAAGGTGAGATTATCCATCATTAAATGGGAGATCCCTTGGATTGTATTTGAGTTATTTTTACTTTCATTGATGTGGCTAAGGCATCCCATTGAATGTTTAGAGAGGTTCAGGAGTTATTTAAGGAAATTTGGGATCATGCATGAATTTGATAAAAGTGATGAGATATACTGACCAAATCAGCACATATATAAATATTACATCCCACTATATGAATATTAATTTCATATCATTAAGATACATACAATAACTATAAAGGTTTTTTGTCTTTGAAAACATGGATAAATAAAAATATATAAAATATCTATGTTTTATCTAATAATTTCATCATTCATAGAACACTTATTAGAAATATCGTATTTTTAAACATAATTTATATCATTACATTGAAAACAAAATAAATGGTGAGAATATATGCTCACTGAAGATAAATAAGGTAGACAATAACCAATGATCATTATTAATAATAACATAAGAATAATTGTGTGATAACATGATATAGACAATTAAAAATCATACCCATTATCTAATAGATCATAAAAAATAGACATAAAATAAATTATGGTAATTTAAAAAAAAGATTCATAAATGAATCAAAGCACATAAGTCATGGGGGTATAAAATTTTCATAATATGATGTCATAAAATAGTGGAATTAGGTGTTTAGTAATAATAATCAGAAAAATTCTATTTCAAATCTACCCATTAATACATTCATAAAATTTTATTCTAGGTCGAACCACTTATGTACCTACATCATGTATTTTATAACCACTCATTCAACCTCTATATGGATTCATATAACGTTTTGTGAATAGACGTTATTTCGTGGTAAAACATCCTATGTATCCTATGATATCAAAAAGAATTAATATTTACCCATTTAATATGAGGTCTATAACAGAACCACACATCACAAAATTAATATCCATTAATATTTATTCCAAAATATCATGAAAACTTTTATTATTACACTAAATCATAAATCATGGAAAAGAAATTAGTTTTCACAAATATTACATCATCATAATCTTAAAAAATATTTAAGAATAATAATAATAATAAAATTGGACCATATTACTTGTAAATAGAAAGAGACATAAAATGATGTTTCTTATAGATTAAAATACCATTAAAATGTCATATGAACATTTCATTAAGAAAGAAGCCTTTTCATTTAAATATCACTAATATTAAATAAAAAAAATTATTGATAGAATTTTCATTGAAAATTACTATAAAAACATGGAATATAAGATTCAATGATAATATATGTCATGATCATGGGGAAATGAGTTCATATAGTGTACATTAAAATTAAGATTCCATTCAAATTTTAGGTAAAATGTGAAATGTACCATGTTCAAAAAGTTATAGGAATATTCCTTTTAAAAAATTTATTGAAAGTAAAACATCTGTAAAAAATAATTTACATTATCATTTTGGAATTGTAAAAATATTTTACAGAACATTTTAAAAAATGGATATAGATGAAAAATATTCATCCTTAGAGATATAGAAAGTAGTCTTTCAGTCCTTATATTACTTAAGGGGAGGAAAAGGAATGAAAAATATATAATATCTATAAATAATAGTAGTAAAATATAATAAATATAATTTCGGTGAGATAAATCCAATAATCTCATCATGATAAATAAAATTATAAATATTCCTTGTAAAAAGTGAGATTGTAACGTGAAACCTTTAATAAATTAGTATATTAAGAGTAGTAATTACAATAAAAAAATAAATTAAAATGAACCGTTATATAAAATTAAAATAATTATATCCATGATAAAATATATTAAAGGGTATGTATATACACATGATAAAATAATATAGGTTTACATCATAACATAGGTCCCAAATAAAACAATTTGATATGGTAAACCCTTACAACTTTTGTAAATTCTGAATCAAAATATCATGGATGAAAACATTTTAATTATTACCTTAAATAAAATGAATTATGAAATATAAATGATATAAAATTACTATGGGTAATTATATAAAACTCATAAATATAAATTGGTTCATAATATTAAACATGTCTCAACAATATAATATAAAGACAAATAACTCCTACATCTTTTATTATTTTTAAGTCGAAACCACATAATAGAATAAACATGGAATATGAAAATAAATTTCATAAAATAAATTTAAAAAAATATTCAAAATGATAATGGGAATTTATTCGTACAATTAAAATTAAAACATGGTGTATAACATAAACATGTCTCATAGAATTCAAATTTGAGACAAATAAACCTTTCATCAAGTTAGTATTGATTCATAAGTGATCTAACCACCTGTATAATAAATTTAACATTATTATACTTCTATAAAGAAAGAATATTCATACCTATAATAACATATATGATCCATTTATAATATTTCATTTCCCACTTATTAAAAAATCTTTAATAAAATAAACATTTATTGGTGCTAATTATTATGTTTTTCATATATGTTTTCGTTCAAAATTTATAATCCTCAAAAATTGATCATGGTTACATTAAATGTATAATATTAATCATGTTATAATTATAGTATGAAATAATTATATAAACATTTATAACAAATCATTTAAACTATTGGTAGAAATTGAATTAAATCATTTTATAGAGTTGGTAGTGCATACTTATTCTTGAATAAATTCTCAATTTTTCGATGGATGGAATGAAAAATGTTAATTATTAATTTTCCATTACAGAATAATTATTATGTAAAAAATTATATATATATATATATATTCCATAAATATATCATTATTACCATCCAAATAGATTGGAAATGTAAAATAAATCACGTCACATTGTAGAGGTGGCAGTCTAGAAAAATGCATGAATGACATTATTGTATTCTAAAGAATTGGAATATAATAAGAAAGAAAATATATTATAAATCTAAAAATATAATTGTTTTAAAATATAATATTAAAAAATTTAATACATTATAACAACCAACCATGAAATATGGTGATGAAAATGTATCATATTGCAATGTGTTGGTTGTAATCCACCCATATACACCAGTATATTTCCGTTTCCCACATGATAGAATAGATGTGTGAAATAGGTGTGAAATTTTCATAATATAATAAAAATATATTTATTATAACATATTAATCATGTTATTATGTATACAAAATATTTATAGTAGATGAAAAAATTATGAATAGATTGAGATAGATTTATACCTCTTCTTTACGAGACCTTTGTTGGCCAAAACTTTGATCCTTATTAGGATAACCTTTAAGGAAATAAAAATATTTGAGATGAATGGAATGAATATAAGATTGTTTTTGGGTCAGTTATTTTCTAATATATAATTATAAAATTGAGTAAATAATGGAGGATAAAAGATTCTCTTATATATGTTTGGGGAGGGGCACATATGAAATTACATATGATTTTAAAAATAAAACACTAAGTTCTTGTTAAAGATAAATAAAACTGAAATAAATTATAACATAAGATAATATAATGTAGAAATGTGTTCATACAAAAATAATTAGACAATATTATTTGGAATTATTTCCCATATCTCATAGTTTAACCCCCATAAACATGTTTTTACTATAGTTATGGAAACACAATTATAAAATTTGTACTATCCATTATTGAAAAAATAATAATGTAATCGTACCATATTATATTTAATTTTTTGATTAAAAATATGTTATCTATTTTAAAAAATTAAATTTATATAATTCGACAAAATTAACATTAAAATTAGTGTGAAAAATTCTACAAATACTCACTTCTAGAGAAATTTATTTTAAGAATAAAGCAGGATTTATTATTATGACATGCCTATTAAAAAATATAAACTAAATGTTAAAATATTTCATGGAATATAAAATAAAAAAAATTATTAACATAAACATTAAATTTTTATGTAGAAAATTAATTTCTATAAGAACACATTATTCAAATAAAACCATTTTATACAAAAAACAGTTTTGAAGCCCAAAATTTAATTTATAACAATCCCATGTATAATTATGATTGTAGTGTAATTAGTTATATTAGTTAAAATTAATGGATACTTATGTTACTCTAAAATAAAATTTAAAACATTATATAATATTTAAATTAAATTTTTTAATGGAATGAAATGACATTTTACAAATATGGGTATTTTCACTATTCAGTTAAAAATAAATCTGTCTAGAAATTTACAAAAATAAACCAAAAGATAATATAGAATTTATTAAATCAAAATTGATACCCATTTGTTGATATAAAATATCAAATAACGGGGGAAAGTGTTTATAATTTTCAATCAAAAAATAAAATAATAACTATTTATGAAAAAAACATATTTTTGAAGCATAAAATAACTTTATTGAAAATTAATTAGAAATTTATTATTAATAAATTAATAATTTTTTATTATATAAAGAATATATAAAAAAATTTCCTAATTTTTTTATTCTTATTCGTACCATAAATTTTACATCTATTTTATAATAGTCACATTTATATCATATTTTTATGAAATTATATCATAGTTCTATTAATGTTTGTTCTTGAATGTTACAAAAGTTATTGCACTTATTATTATATTAGAAAAGATCTTTAGTGTGGTTTATTTTCCCAAAATTAAATAAATTTATTTCTCATATTTTTATCTAATTATTTGACCATGGTTTTAAAATTTTAAAATATATTTATTGAAACCCACATTTTACATATGAATAATAAAACATTCTTCAAAAAGAGGAAGTGAGAAACATAGTGGTTACCTCAATCAAACTACAATATAAGGAGAACATTATAGGGATGTTAAAATATTGAAATAAATGAGAAATATAATTTCTAAAAAATTAAGATGTAGTGATAGATAAAATAGTCATAAGAAAGATAATTAAAAAAATCATAAATGAAAGAGGTGTGAAAATACCATAAATTATACATCAATCATTACAAAATGTGAAACATTTTCAATTTTGTGGACCATTTTGCTAGAGTTAAGGAATTATTTTACCCTTGAATATTATAAAATATTGTTACATGATTTCATTATATCCATAAATGAAATTTCATCCTATGGTTGTAAGATTAAATTGTTTCCCCTACTTTTCATCCAATATTAAAATGATGAATGAACAATATGAAATTTTCATGGTTGAAGAAATAATATAAATATCTAATTTATCATGAGAAATATAAAAAGATTAAAATCTATTATTCAAATCTCTATTTATTTTTTAAGCCAAAAAATTGTTGTTGTAGTCTATAATAACTAATTTGAATAAACTATAATTTTGAAAAGTTAATAATAAAAATTTAAATATTAATAGGAAAAGTTATACATAAATACTTCAATAAATAGGTAAATTCCAAAAATAATGGAATAATTCTAAAACAGTATTCAAAACCCAAAAAAAATACAGAAAAATGATCAAACAGTTTTCAAATGAACTTAACATTAATCCCCAATCAATAAAAAGTTTATCATAATATCATATACCAAATACGTGATTAATATTATTATACCATCTCCCAAAACATTCTAATAACATGAATCACTATAAAACCTCAATGGAAACCTATATAATTATAAAAAATAAAATCTATCCTTATTAATCACATTAAATCATATACTATCTAATATCCTCCATAAATCCAAAAATTCTAATAACATAATCATACATCACCTTTATATTAAGACACAATTTAATAATAACCTCACCAATACTTTCCAATTTACATTTTCAATATCAATCATCTATTTATCATAACAAAACATTATAATATCCACATAATACACATATTAACAGTTATTTTTCCATCATTCATTCTCTCAAATATATCACTTTACCCCTAGAACACATTTCTAGGTAATGTGTACCATCAAAATTGTTCTACAATATAATTAATGGAAAATTACTATATAAATGTCCAAAGATTTTTTGTGATTATTATAACAATAATATATTTGATAAAACATTTATAAAACATAATTATAGAATCCCAATACCTAAAAACATTAATCATTCCACATCAGTGTTTGAAATAACAATCGAAATTATATAGTCTATGATTTTCCCATATATATGGGAAAAAACCCAGATAGTTCCCATGTTCATCACACATAAGACATAAATATATAAATGGTTCCTTATGATGTAATTTATTTCAATATATTGAACTATTAATTTTCCCACAAAAATTACTTAGTCTATTTTGTGATTTATCACACCAAAAGATATTGATTTTCCATTGACACATCTCCCTAAGTGCTTTTTCCCAAATTCAAAACACCTATAAAGTTGAATATGATATATCAGTGGTTTTTATGATACTCTATTTTCTATTATTTGATAAAAATTTTTAAATCACATTTTGTAATATTTTTAGCCATTAACGATATAGTTTGTTAGGTTTGATCATAATCATTCACAGTCCATATCCCATTTTATTTTTTTACACATGAGGAAAATCCTTGAATCATCCATCATATTCAGTTCTTACATGATTCATAAAATTTCCAACCATTAACTAAAACCAAAAATAATTATGTGATAAAAATATTGATATTTAACATTCATATAATCATGGAAAACTAGTCATAGTACATATAATGCATAACACCTTATTTTAAATCAATGAGACCTTATGTTTATCCTCGATGAACCATGGTCTTAATATATGAAAATCATTCCTAGTGGTTAATAAAAAGGCTTTAATCATCACAATTATATCCCTTGGGAGTTTCTATCTAGATGTGAATTCTTATCCAACTTATCATATGCTAGTGAAATTCTATTTCATTCTTAATCCATCCCTTTTAGAGTTGTTACTCTTAGGTGGGTTTGTTTCATAGCCACATATGCTTTCCTATATCCAGGTAGAGGCGTATTTTATTCGAAAATAAACATATTTATTTTCAATAGTTTTTTTAGTATCATCAACATATACATATCCTAATAGATCTCAATAATGTTTCTTCCACACTATTTCTAAAAATAACTATACCTTACTATAATACTAATCATGAAAATTGAAGAATTACATATATAAATATTTAATCTTATTAGATAAATAATCATTCCATATAATTATAATCCATTATATAACAATAAAGGTTTAGTGTATCTAAATAATTAGATACAAAATAAATCGTACATAAATAGTGCAAACCATCTCTGTTTAAGATCTTCACAACTAGAACCCCTCAATTACATATCTTAAGAAAAACTATTCTTTATTTCCAATGAAAAAATAAATTAAAAAAGTGATCTTAGATACTCAATAAGGGTAAATAAGGGATATATTAATCAATTGTTATATTTATGTACAACATAAGAATAATTGTACGAGAATACAATCTTAACATTTGATGATAATACCAAAAAAATCATAGATTATAATTATGAAACAGGAAATAAATAGAAGAAGTTCATATTACATGATACATAAATTTATCATTGAACATGATCCATTAGAGAATAACATTATCATAGGGCCATGTAATTAAAGAGTGGAATAAATTGTAGTATAATCATAATCCTAGAAATAATTTAACATAGATACTTATGAATACATCAATCCATGATAGGATATATCTTACTACTATTTACCTACTTCATTATTTGGATAAAATCATATGTACCCACTTTTATACTTGGAAAGACCTCCCTTATACCCTCTTTTTGTATTAGAGTAACCAAATGTGTACCTGTTGAGCAAATAAAACATTAATATTTACCAAATATATTGGACGGATATAAAAAAACTATTCAAACAATTAAAATCCATTAATACCTATTACTCATGATCATAAAAACTATAATCAGTAGTGAAAACATTAACCAATGGAATAAATTAGTGGTTTCATCAATATTATATTATCATAATCATAAAACATCTAGAAAACTAACAGTTATTCTAAAAATGTATTATATTTCTAAAAAATTATAATAAACATAGAATTATATTATTATATATGAAAATAATTTTAAAACACTATTAGAACATATCATGAGAAACATACAATTTTCATTTTAAAATAAATTATTTTAATCAAGAGAAAATTAAACTGTATTAATAAAAACAATTATTTTCAAATTACAATGGAAACATTCCTATTAAAATTAAAAAAAGGATAATTCATAATGGTAGGAAAATCTATTCATATGGTGCATGTTTATAAAATTATTCAATTCACATTTTCATTAAAAATTGAGAAGTACCTCATTCACCAAAGGGTGAAATGTTCTCTTTTATATATATTTATATAACGTAAATCGACTGTAAAAAAATTTAATCATTATTTGGGTAATGTTAAAACATTCTTGATAACATTTCAAATTAAATATGGAATTGTAAGAATTAGTTACACGATCAAAGAGAGAGAAAATATATTTCAGTTTCTTGAGTAATTAATTAGACAAAATTAAAATGACAAAATATAATATAAAGAAATAATATTTAGATAATAAATAATAAACTATTTTGGTGGGATATATTATATAATTATATCATAAAAAATTAATAATAAATAATTTTAATAAAAGTGATATTGTAAAGTAAAACCCTTGGTAATTTGGTAACATTTGTGCTGTAATTACCATGAAAGAGATAACATAAAATGAAGAATTATATACCAAAATAATAATTATACTCTTGATTCATCATGTCAAATTGATATTATATAAACCACATAATAATTTTTAGATTAAAATAAAATAATGATCTGAAACAATTTAATTTTAGACGTCAAACACTTACCAATTTGGTAGCTTTTGAATCAAACTCCGTAAGTTAAAATAATTCAAATTACAAATTTAAATAAAAATAATTAATAAGGATCAATGAACTGAAATTTTAAAGTTTATGTTTATACACATCAAAAATATAAATAGGTTCATATTACAAAACATGTCTCAATGAAATACTATTGAGTCAAAGAAACCTTACAGATTTTTAAAATTTTGAGCCACAACTACCTAAATGAATGAACATGAAAAAAAATTGAACATAATGAAATATTATGGAATCATGATACAAAATTATTTTATTTTATTAATTTCACAATGAAAAGGAAAACATGGTTTATAAAAAAAATATAACACAATTAATTTATTTTTGCGAAAAAAGAACCATTTTTCAAGAATATGTTGCTTCAAAAGCACTCTAATCTCCTATATAGTAAATATAAATTTATTATAAATATATTTAATAACCAAATTTATAACTATAATACCATATATTATCTAATTGTTACATATAAACAATCATTTATTATTAAATTTTTTATTAAAATATATTTTTCAGGTGTTAATTTTATGGCTTTTGATGTATGTTCAGTTAGATAATTACTGTACGTGCTCACTGATTGTGGTTCCGCCATCTTTAAAATTTAACTCCTTTGAAAAGTATCATATTTAATAATTATATACACATTTATAACCATTCATATAAGTATGTGATAAAAATGAAATACGTCACATTGTGGAGACAATAGGCTCTATGTACACATGAGTGATATTTCAACTTTTCTATGGATGGACCAAAAGAATTGAAAATAATAATTTATCATTAAAAATCATTATTATTTCATAAATTTCATATATATTCAATAAATATAAACATATTACAATCCATTTAGATGTAAAATGAATAAATAATCACATTTCTCTATATTTATGGTAGTCCACACGTATGCATGAGTGGCATTAACATTTTCCAAGTGATGTGAAGGTAAAATAGTATATAATATATTATAATATAAGAATAAAAAATATATAATAAATGTAATTTATAATTATTAAATACATTTTAATAAGTAGAAATGAAATATGGTGATGTAAAATGAATTATATCATATCGTGGAGGTGGTTGTCCCCATGTAATAATGTGGTGTACTTTTGTTTTCCATTTGATAGAAAAAAAAGGAAATGGGTTTTCCATCATCATACCAAAATAACTATTTATTTAAGATATTTTATTAAAAAAATTATTATGTAAATTATTTTTTTATAGGTTAATGGAGAAGAAAAAATTAAAATATCTCAGTTATGATTTATACATAAGTTTTGAGAGATCTCATTTGGTTTACACAAAATTCGTTTTTAGAATGGAATTAGGCGAAGAATAAAAGATGATGGATAAAGGGAATAAATATAGTAAACTATAGGGATTTTCATGGATGATAAAGATGAATTTTTTTAATAACTTGAAATGTGAGGTTTACTTTTATATATTAGGGGATGGACACATATTGAATTATATAAAATATTCTAATAATATAAGGTTACATTCAAGTTAATGTTGATAAAAATTGCCAATAAATATAATATATGATAATATATTGTTGAAATATAATTAAAAAATATTAAATAAATAATTTTATGTTTAATTATTACCCTTATCACCTAGTTTAATCCCCTCTAAACTCGTTTTAACATTAACCATGCCTAAAAACTTCTATAGTTTTTACTATTCATTATAATGAAAAATTATGTTTAACTAATTAAACTATATTAATTATTACTATTACAAATAAATTATCCATTTTCAAATATTCATTTTAAATGTATCATAATTTTATATTAAAATAAATATGGAAAAAGAAACAAAAACACATTTTATTTAAAATTAATTTTTAAGAAAAAAACTCAATTTATTCTTACTCCATGCATAGTGAAAATCATAAAATGACTATTAAGATATTTTATGGTATATATATTTATAAATTTAATTAAAACCATTAATAAATTGTCTTTTATTTAATTAATTAGGATAAAAAACAAATTACATGCATGAAAATATTTTAGAGACAAATGTGTTTTTAAACAAAAAATGAACTTATACAGAAATACCATACAATGATGACTAATAAGTAATTAAATAAATTATTCATAATTAAATTAGACTAATATTACATGAATATTAAATTTAAAATATAAAATAGGACTTTGAAATTAATTATTTTAATTAAAAGAAATTATAGTTTTACAAAAAGTTGAATTTTCAATATTCACATTAAAATATATCTTTGCAGTAAAATTAGAAAATTCCATCATATGATACTAATAAAATGGCTACCTGAAATAATAAGTTAATTTAATAAAATATAATTTAAAAAAATGAAATAAATTTTTTATAATATTATGCAAAAAATGAAATTTTTTTTATGACAA
Source organism: Viscum album (assembly GCA_963277665.1). Lineage (NCBI taxonomy): Eukaryota > Viridiplantae > Streptophyta > Magnoliopsida > Santalales > Viscaceae > Viscum > Viscum album. Next base: position 561,249,920 of record OY728153.1, on the reverse strand, counting down.
CAAATTTTTTTATACATAATTTGGATTTACTAAAAATTTAGTACTTTTTTATAATGAATCAATATAAACATTTTAATTATATAAAAACATTATAAAAATTTTAAAAAAAATCTTCTTATTTAATCTTACAATAAAATGGAAAGTTTATAACAGTCACATTTATATAATAATAATTTTAATCTATGTCACAATTCGATTAATGTTTGGTGTTGCATGTTAAGAGAGATATCGATTATATTATAATTTCAAACTAAATTTGTAATATGATATGCGACATGTTTTAGAAGATCAGAAGTCATTACATAATTGTTTATGAACATTTATCATATTATAATACTTTTCTATAGATTACATGTAATTTCCAATCATATAAATTTGAGTTGTAGGGTATGCGACATTTTTATATAACATTGAGAGAAAAATGAACATTAATTTTGGGTGGATGATTTTTTATGGGTATAACATCAAAGATTGATTCCATACGAATTTTTTGGACTTACACACTGTGATGAATAGGTTCAGATAATGCTAAAATTCAACATTATGGATTGAACATCACAATTCTAGTTTTCACTCTAGATGAGATCAGAGGATATCCCCATCATAGAGTAGTATAGTCAATGAGATGATGAAATGGGAAAAAATACAGCCACACCATATCAAATTTCTTATGAGGATTTATAATTTAACCATACTTTTCATATATAAATATTACATATTACTATATGAATATTCTATATATAACATTATGATCTAAAGTAGAACTATAAAATTTAAGTGTGTTTGGAAGCATAGATAAATTAAAAGCTAGTTCATAAAATTTATACCTCATCTCCAACATAGTTCCTCATAACTAAGACCATTATTAGAAACATCATAAATAATACTTTTATTCATATACTTGGGAAAATGAAACATAAAAATGGTGTCCCCAATTTTGATGTAATGCTAAAAACAATAGATAAAAATATCATTTAGACCTAATATAAATATAAATGTATTAAAATATATGCTTCACATTTGAAACCTGCAAAATAAATATAAAATATCATAATATTGTATCATAGAATTAACATTGTTAGTTCATAAGATATGAAATGTAATATAACCAAAGAACATAATCTATGAGAAAAAAAATGTTGGCATAAGACACCAGTTTGTGGAATGAAAATAAAAATATAAAATAATTTAATTAGTCATGGATCCCTCGAAAGATTAACATCACAGATTGGGTTTAATCCCCATTCCATCATATCCTTAGTCAAGGTTAACTCTAATTTCTTTCAAAGTGTAAAAATACCTAACTAAACCAACTTCAGTCCCCATTAAATTTCATATTAGCTCATGAGATATTTATTTTTTTCCAATTCCTTTGAGGTATATATAATTCATGGCCAAACAATCACATAATAAAAATCATACATATGTTTTCCAAAAAAATTATAAAACATTAATCATAACATAACATGAAAAAATGAAATGGTTTTCATTCACATTTCATTATTTGATCAATACATAACCCATGGAAAATTAGTGGGTTTCCTAAATATTTCATCATAACATAATTACACCCAAAATCATCTTTTTCTTTTTTATAATAAACCCACATTCAGTTTGACTTGGAACCAATTAAAAATCATAAAATTATACAAAATCAAATCGTAGACCATTCAGTCAACCACAAACCGTCTAGAAATATTTCAAAGACTAAAGTCAATGATGATTTATAATTATATATTCAAAATCTAAAAACCACCACAACACCTCGAGTATCCACAACAACATATTTGGAAATTAAAAATTCTAAATACCATGGAGTATATGATGAACATTCCTAACAAAGTTATTATCATATCATCATCACCTATTAAACTGGTGAAATGATCTTGTCACATTGTAGGTCAACAAAAAAGGAAAAATTAATGTCGTCAATGAACCACAATCACCACATTCATTAAGGAAACATCATCACAACTGCTGGAAACATCGTTTTCATAATAGATCACCACCAATCACCTATCCAATGAGAACAAAAATTTGTAACCCACATCATCGACATGGATGAAGAACCCAAGGATACATTTTCAAACAAAAAAATAAGAGGATGAAGAATAATAAACACCATAGAAATCCTAGAGGAATAGAGACTTTTGAGGTCATGGATCCTTGAACACTATCATTGACTCAAAATACACATCCCAAATCCTTTTAGTAGTCCACCACAAAACGCTGACCAAAGTGATAGGTGGAATCAAGAATCAAGGGGGAGTTTATAAAAATTGAATCACTCAATAGAAATATTTGACATTCAAACATCTTGAAGAACCTATATTCCCAATAAATGCATCCCAAAACCTCATATAGTACCACCTCAGCACGCTATCCTGGTTCATCAGTAGAATCATGAAGAACGATCTGAGATTATAGATTAAAACCAACTTAAAAATTACACTAATATCTTTTATAATAAATTTATATTTCAAATAATTCTATACCAAAGTCATTAAAATGGTTATAAAATCAGATAGGATTAACTTATAAAATTTCAACACAAATTTATTAAGAATTACAAATTAAAATTTTTATTTTTGGGTGTTCATTATTTTGTTTTAATGATATTTTTAGTTTAGTGGTTCTATAAATTTTACTTTGATGATTGATAAATCATCTCTATAATATTAATAATTATATAAACACAAAAGTCATTAATTATATACATATTTAAATTGATTCATATAGGTTATATTAGAGAAAAATGAAATACACATTTCATGGATATGGTAGGTCATACATATGCATTAATATTGTTTTAACTTCATGATAGAAGAAAAAAAAGAATGATAAATAATAATTAACCTTTATAAAATAATTATTATATAATATATATCATATTTATTCATTAACTATTTTCATACTATAATTCATGTAAATAAAAAATGAAAAATTAATTACATCGCTTCGTGTTGGTGGTAATTCACATGTACGCACTGGATTCAAAATTATTTTCCAATCTATTAAAAGGTATGATGATTAATAATATATTTTAATTACATAATAATAATTCATTTATAAAAATAATATACAAATTATAAACTCATTATAATAAAAATCCATCAAATATGGTGATTGAAAATGAATTGTACAACTAAGTGGAGGTGGTAGTCCACAGTTAAGCACAAGATTTTCTTTCATATCCCATTTGATGAAATAGAGGCTAGATATTGGATGTTAAATATTCAAAATTATTTTTAATTATGTTATTATTTTATTATTATTCCCATATATTTAGTGGTTGTATATGAATAAATAAAATGAAATTTGTGAGGTTTGATGATTACCACTTCTTTGGTATGCCTCATTTAGATCATTTATATGGACACTAGTTATTTTATTTTAAAAATATAAAAACACTAATTTATGTATATGGAAGTTTAAAATGGAATATTTTATGGTTTAGTCAAGATATATGGCTCATGTTCATGAAAATAAATGAGACAAGGGATTTTATTTCATAATGGAGGGAAAGGGAACACATGGATTTACTAAAAAGATTAAAATATAATTAATTAATTTATAATAAAAATTCTTCAAAGCAATGCATATTTTCATTAAAATATTATAAGATAGAAATAAAATAAACCCATGAAATTTATTAAATAAATTGCGTGTAAACCTTATCTTTTGGTTTAACCCCTTTGTTAGTTGATTGTAATCATAACTATGGTGACATAATTTTCAACATTATAGGGTTTAAATCATACTTATAAGTTCAATATTAACTCATAAATAGAAAAGGGATGACATTATAGAACATTTTTCATCCTAAATGTCCTCTTTAAATATATTTATGATTTTTACATAATATAATAAAAATTTATTTCTCATAAAATTTCATTAATGTATTTTGTTATACAATTTATTTACACAGATGTTATAGTCATCAATATTAATATTTAATTTTAATGTAAACATTTAAAAAATCCATAAATTGATAAATTTAACAGAAAATTCATCTAACTAAATAATTTATAAACCAAATTTATTGTATTTTTTTAAAAATGACTTATTTCATATTTCTATTAATTTTATAATTATAGTGTCGGTGTTCTGTAAGAATCTAAGGTAATTACTCAATGACTAAAAATTATAAATAAATTAAAATAATATATTAAGTAAATTATTCTTTTAAAAAGAAATTTATTACATATATTTCCCTCTTTTATCGTTATGAATAATATTTAAAGGAATTAATGTCAAGGGTGTGACTATGATAAATTTTCATTACATAAAATAATAAATATTTCATTATGAATATAAAAATGGTAGAAAATTGAAATTTAATAAAAAAAACTAATGTCTATGTTCTAATTTACTCCCATAATTTAAATAATGGATGATTTTTGTTGATTTTTAGACCTTATCTCAAGGTTTTAAGAGGGTTTTACACAATTTACCCTTAATGAGGGGAATAATATTTATCACTATTACTATCCATAATAACCAATAATAAATTGGATATAATTAAAACATTTCAAACTAATTTTTAATAATATGGATTCTATTTTTTAATATTCAATATCCATAAGTGGTAGAAATCAAATTTAACAAAAAAGCGTAAATTATAATAAAAAATAGATTTTACATAAATGTGTTTTTAAATATAAAAATTAACATATATAAAAAACATGAATATTTAAAATGAAAATAGAATTAATTATATTCATATTAATAAAATGATCGTATTACATTTAATGGAAAAATCCAAAATATAAATGGCCTTTTATGTTATTAATTTAATTAAATGAAGTGACACTATTTGAAATATCGGTATTTTTCACCAATCATTGACAATCTAATCATTTCAAAATAAAAAAATGATTCACCATAAGAGAGTTATGTTATTATGATTTGAAATTTTTTGTTTATTTTAAAAAATAAAATATATAAAAGTTTTATAAATTAAATATAATTACATCCACAAAATGTAATTATAATCATTTTTGAATAAAATGCATTTTTAAAGAAAAAAATGAATCTACTAAAAATTGACTAAATATTTTAAAAGATTTAATCAATAAATTTTTATTTAGTACATCCAACAAACCAATATTTCATAATATTTTTACTCAAATTCACAACCTCTAATTCAATAGTTATGTTATAAAATTCATATTTAATTTATTATATTTCTATAATATATCTCAATTCATTAAAAGAACAATGTCACATGTTAATAATTCTATAGATAATATAATTTTTTTAAAATAATTTTTATAGTGTTACATTATACCCAACATAAATAATTTTTTTCCCTTAAAATGTTTTCTCATACATCATATATAAAATATTTGATAATTTCATTATTGAAAACTTATATCGTACAGAGGGATAATTAAATATCTTCTAAAAATTGAAACTCTGAAACACAAAGGATACCATAAATTAATCATAATCATGTAACTATCTAATTAGAACATTGGGGGGAGATAAATTATAGAGATAGATGATAAATCTATACTCCAAGGACTAATAGATATTGATAAAGAACATGGTTAGGAGAAAGTAAACATCCACAAAACCATAAATCTATTATGTGGTAAAAGACCATTGTTCCATTAGAAATGAAGGAAAAGGATCAATTCCACTTCAATCTTATCTCATATTCCAAGAAGAGGAAATTAAAGATGTATTTTTAATACTTAAATAAATAAACTAAACAATTAATAATTGTTAAAATTGATAATTCATTCATTTTTCCTATATATATTTACCAAATCCAATCTGGTTAGTATAATTTAATGATTACTGATAAATAAAAAACATTAACTAGTTAGACCTGGCCAATAACACACAATGTTCAACATAATACATTCAAGGAATAGTTAAACTTAAGACACTATAAAATATGTCCAACAAAATTCTAAGTCAATAGCTTTGATCACATTTTTTCAAGATCATCTTTAACATTTTGTCAACCCCCCAGGCGATGTTAGTTCCCTATGGTTCTATGAAAAAAACAAATTTATAATACTAAATCTATGATACTCAATCAAATAATATGTAATAACTTTAGGTTTGAGGTCTAACCCACAAATACAATGATTTTAGTTTGATTTTGACTTCAAAATATTAATTTGTGGAAGGGGGTGATAAATCATGGGTTTGATTTATTTTGAGAAAGGAAATTATGAGTGCAATGAAGATTTATTGATTCGTTTGAAAACAAAATTTATGAAGCATGCTTGGGTAATGTAGTTTCTAGGATAGTGTTCAGTTGGAGTTTTGAAAATATATTTATTGATTTGTGATAGGTTTCGAAGTCGAGATGAGATAGATGCAATGGTCATGGTATCCCCTGCTCAACGCAGCAATGCCCCATTTCCCATGGTCTTGTAAGATAGGATTTCAATGAATCATGTTTGTCTCATTACTATATTTAAACCATATTTCTTCTAATGTGGACAATGTTCATGCCTTCTTTTAGGGTATTCTATTGGGAAATTTAATGAAATTTTTTGAATAATTTATTTATGGTCACGATAAATAAATATTTAAGGGATTGAAATTTTTAAGAATGAAATTACTCAAAACAATACATGAATAATATGAAGGGTTAAAACCAAAACACTTTCTACCTTTAGTTACATTACCCTATAACAAAGAGGGATTACCCCCTCCTCTTAATGAATATATGTTTATAGGGAAGAATATAAGAAAACCTAGAGGAATAACTCAATAATGGTGTATCAACATCATTCTAGGAATTGGTAGTCAGCTAAATCCGGAATTCCCCAATGGTGCAGCCAGGGGTTCTATTTATAGGTGTTGAATGGGGTATTCCCATCTTTAGTCACGACATGTACTGAAGGTAAACAACATTTAATGTTAATCCACTTTTTCTGATTATGTATGACATGTGCTTGGATCTGAGTTACAATTTTGGAAATTTGACCACCTACACGACATGTACATGGACTACACATCATGTATACCTCATCTGTGTCACCAATATGTCTATGAGAATATTTCACAAATCATCATAATAAACTTGATGTTTGATCATAATCTCATCATGTACTAGAGGTACATATCATGTACTTGTCGTTCAAAGCATGTTTTCTTGTCACAGTTTTTTCTAGCGACGACCTGCTTCTCCAATGATGTCATGATGTGTACTTTGGGTACATGACGTGTAACAATGGTTCCCCATTTTACAACATCTCTTCATCTTCAAAAATTCTTGTTTCATTCGGCTCACATTTTCGCCCATTATTCATTTGTTTTCCACAAATTCATCATTTCCTTCCATAAAACATAAAGCAACTAAATTTATTCAAAAATTAGATATATTATTCATCCAAATCCTTAAAAAATATATTAAAACATTCTAAAATGTTAGCATGAAATATAGTTCACTCATTTATTCCCATAAAACATGAAGCTTCTCAAAATTTCACATACCAAACATGTTAATACATTGATTCTACTAATGTGGGATAATAACATGAATCACTATAAAACATAAAAAAACACATATGTTGGAAAAAATTAATAATATCATTATTCCTAATTTAAAATCACAGAGCATTGAAAATAAACTATAAATCAAAAAATGAAATAAAAAAAATTGAAGATTACCTAAATAAATTTTTCATAGTATCTGTAACCAATTTCATTGTTATGAATGCATTCCCATTTTCTTTATCAATTTCAACCATATTTTTATCACCACAAATAATTATTAACTCAGCACTAGCAACATATTATAGTTTATCACTCCCCGAATCATGTGTTCTCCAAAAATATTATATTAACACTAAATCAATTTTCTTTGTTTATCAGTAAAGTCAAAAAAAGTATTCAAATCCTAAAATAAAATCTACTATGGAACAATACTTTTATGTTTCTTGTTTCTTTTAATTATCATATCTCTCCTATAAAAATTTTAAAATCTAATTTTTTAATCCAAAATCATACGCACATCAATCCATTCACATCATAAATTGTAATAACATAAGTAATTCTTTGGTCTATGAGTTGACCATTGGATTGGGGAATTAAATATGATAATTCCCAACATTCCGAAACAAAAGTCATTGAATTAATTTTTAATTAATAACTCTAGGAATTTCATTTCCAAATTGGAAAAAATGTTTCCTGTCATTGAGACATTCTCAGGGATTATCCTTCCCACATTATTTACATGAATAAAATTGAACATTAATTCCTCTGTTATCATTACCATATAAACATTCATGAATTTACATCTTATTATTATTTTACGTGTTAAGAAAATCTTATAATTTTACATTAATAATCATCTATAGTGATAGATGATTAGTCATAATCACAAATGTGTTTCCTTTAAATTATTATTTAATTTAGTTTCTTAAGAAAATAATCAGTACATTATCTATCACATTCACAATTAACATAAATCAGCTTGGTTCGAGTGATTATCTAAAACCAAAAACCATTGTGTAAGAAACAAAAACCATAGTGAGATATCATGAAAAATTATATATATATATATATATATATATATATATTATTGAAATCATTTAAAGTTATTTACCATTCCTTAAACCTTATGTTTTAACTAGAAAATTATTGGTAACCATTTGTTCAAATATTTTATAATGGTTCATAATGAAAATTTAAATTTACCGAACAATATAACCTAGTCCAGTCAAACTACATTCATAGTAAGGACACACTCACCATGCACCAGAATTATTTTTTACATATAATATACCAACTATTTTCAATGTGGTTACCCTAAAATTAATCTATTCCAAACCCACATAAACTTTAGTATCTATACATGGATTTTTCTTACAAAAATCACACTCTTTTTTACCAAAACTCAATTTTCTCTCTTATATGTATTATTATCTATTGGGGTATCTCTACAGTGTTATCATATTAGTTTTGAAAGGTGGATAAACGTGTATATGAATGAATATAAATAATACCATACATTTTATACAAAAAATATAACATCTTAATAGCTAAATATTCAATACAAATCAGTACGAAAAATGCTTTCACCAGAAAAGTTTAGGACATTTAGAAACATGTGTAATTAAACAAATAGTTAATAACAAATCTACATTATATACCACTTCGTAATTTATAAATATTACCAATATTAAAAAAATCATATAGACAAAATTTATGTATATCATGGGGAAAAAAGAACATAATAATGGAAAATATTAGATTCTAAATAATGGAAAATAAGAGAGACAAAAATCATAATTTAATCATAAAATTGGAATAATGTAATGAAAACATGAGAATATCAATTGTAAATAATAACCATCATATCAAAATCATAATTATGAGTATTGTTATAAATCATTATAGTTCATAAGACATGAAACAGAAAATAATCAATAAACATGGTCCCTAGGAATATAAAATTAGTATAATACATTAGTTTTTGCCATATAAATTAGAATATAATCTATTTTACATAGTAATTTATCACTTACAAGACTATCATACTAGATTTGGTTCACTCCCCATTCCATAATATCCTTAGTCAAGGATCACTCCCAAGACTATCATTGTACCAAAATTACTTTACTAAAGTGGGGTTAGTTTGCATTTCATTCCTTATTATCTCATGAGATATCCATATTTAATAAATGTATTACAGGGATATATGATTATACTAACAGCATCACATAATTAAAACCATATATATGTCTGAAAAAATATCATAAAAGTTTAACCATAACATATCTTTTGGAAAATAAACATATTTCATAAACATTTTATCATTTTATCCTATCATAACATATGAAAAACAATTGAGTTTAATAAAAGTTGCATCATAGCATACTATACCTATTGGAATGAAAAAGGTTTCGTTGAATTTTTCTCACATTGTCATCATAAAAAAGAATCCAAATAAGTAATATATATGATATCATTGGGTCATATACATAGTAAACCATATGTAATATCATGTATTTTATTTTAGATGATATATTCCTTTAAAATATCACTACAAACATTATTGATGAAAATATCATTTTCACATTGAGATAACATATTTGTAACCTAAATATTTACTAAATACAAAAATAATTTATTGAAAATATTTTGTGAAACATTTAATAGACAAACAGATTAATTGATTGGTTGTTATGGTAGTAAATTTTCTTTTTTTTTTCTATGTTAGAACTAATTCCATTCCCATTTTTGGTAAATAGAAAAACAAATTCCACATTCAGAAAATAACAAAAAGATTTCATTTTAAACCATTTTTTAAAAATTCAAACACGTTTAAATGTGACATCAAAAATTATTTGGAGATAATTAAAAACAATATTGAAAACATTTAACATAACATGGATATGAATTAAATGACTTTTTAAACCAATAAGGGACATAATTTCAGTTTTGATTGAAAAAAAATTATTTCTGTCACTTTAGATCATAAATTTTTAAAAATGGAAATAAAACATGTATTATCAAGAAAAGACCATACTATAATAAAATTAAATAGATTTATTATTAAAATATCATATAATTTCCTTGAAGTTAAATTTAATAATAAACAATCTTGATTTAAATGAGATTGAAGGACATATAAATTAACAATTTGGTAAGTTTTGAATTGATTGAAATTTGAATAAATAACATGAAATGAAAATATAAATATCATAGAAATTATGATAATGAAGACATAACATTCTAATTTGGTTGTATATAAACCTCAAAATTATAAAATGGTTCACATAATAAAACATGTCTCAACAAAACAATATTGAGATGAAGAACTCTTACAACATTAGTAATCTTGGAATTGAGACATCATGAAAGGGATACCCTCATATGGATTATTAAATCCCCATAATTTTCATGAAAATAATAATAATTTTCATTCATGGGTAGTAAATACACATCATGAAATAAATTAGTGGTGAATATGGAATGTGTCTCATATAAGTAAAAGGGAGATAAAAATTACATTCCCCATGTTTCACTTGCTTGAATAGTTATTTAAACCACTTTTTATTAAATTTATATGTATTATAATTAAATAAATGATTCGTTTACATACATATAATATCATATATGGCCATCTTATAACATTTAAACAACCATTTATGAATAATTCTTTTATGAAAATAATCAATTCTATGTGTTAGTTGTTTCTTTTTTATGAGAATTTTTCATTAGTAGTTATAGTCCTTATAATTTAATCATGGTTCCATAATCTCCAAAATTATAATCCAGATATAAAAATAATATATATTCATAATATATATATAGTTAAATTCATCTAAAAAATTATTAATAGAAAATTGAATTACACCATTATTGGAGAAGGTAGGTCATACGTACACAATAACTATGATTTCTCTTTCTAATCAATTTAATTGTGGAATGGTAAAAGAGAATTCCCACTTAAAAATCATTAATTTAATTTCCTGGACCACTCTGGTCCATTCTTTTGATGAATTATTGGTTTTGAGGTGTTTTGGGAGGTTAGGGTGTCTTTTTCCCAACACTTTTCAATATTTTAAGTTATCTGAACAGTATTTCCAGATCATTGAGTTTCTAACAGTGACATTTATTTCCTTTGACAAATTTCGAGTTCATGAATAGTGTTTCTAGATGAGTGAGGTTCTAACACCAGCCTTTATTTTCTTTTCCAAATTTCTAGTTTATGAATAGTGTGTCCAGATCAGTGAGCTTCTAACAGCAACCTCTATTTCATTTGCCAAATTTCCAGTTCATGAATAGTGTTTCTAGATCAGTGGGGTTCTAACAGAAACCTTTATTTCCTTTGCCAAATTTCGAGTTCATGAATAGTGTTTCCAGAACAGTGAGGTTCTAACAACACCCTTTATTTCTATTTCCAAATTTCGAGTTCCTGAATAGTGTTTCTCGATCAGTGAGGTTCTAACAAAAACCTATATTTCCATTGCCAAATTTCATGTTCATGAATAGTGTTTCTAGATCATTGAGGTTCTAATAGAAACCTCTATTTCCTTTTCCAAATTTCAAGTTTTTGAATAGTGTTTCGAAAACGGTGACCTTCTATCATTCGCCCTTTCTTTCCTTTGCCAAATTTCAAGTATGTGAGCAATGTTTCTAGCTTCCAATGGTTTCACCCCTTTGATTTTCCTTTGACGTAAAATGCATTCAATGCCTTTTTGTGGTCTTTAAGGCCAATTCAAAGGCCATAACTCTTAAATTAATTATTTCTATGGCACGTGATGTTTTTACTTGGTCACACCGTGTGGTTTAATGTGATCTTCATTTAATGGGAAATTATGCGTATCTTAAACTGCCTCCATATTAAATCTTCAAAAAGGGGAAAGATATCATTATCCCTTGATATTCCCCTTTTTTCTCAGCTATGAGGAACTATAACCTTTCAATCCTTCCCGTAGGAGTTGCACAATCAAACTTTACTCCTCGGATTGGTTCTGCTATGTTTTGATGAAACCGATTTGTATTAGTCAATCTTCGGAATAAGGTTTTTTTAATCATCATTCCTTTTGGGATCATCTTCTCATGTTTCTCGTTCCCATGTTATATCATGTAATATATATGCTTCTAATGGGGGTTTTCTTGTGGTTTGTTTGTACGGTCGTACCGTGGCATCCTCGGGTGGATCAAGATGTCACGAGAGTAGGATCCTGACCCACCGTGTGGATAAAGAAGGTGAGGAACTGTTTGAGGTAGGGTATTCATAGTTTCTATTTATTTTACGTGCAACTGTATTGTTAGCATGTTTAATCCCAGTGGATGATAATGGAATTGACATAAAAATTATTTTAACCAGATAAATTAATAAATATCGCTCGTATATTATTTGCCCTTGTTTTTCTAGATAGTGTGATATCTATGCTTTTTCTATCATTTCTTTCTTGATAGAAATTGGTAATGAACATAAATATGGAGTTAATTAATAATTTTTTGGCCAAAGATAATGAGTCCTGTAAACGAATATGGTTCTAGTTGTAATTTGATGTTAATCAAATTGGCGTAGTAAGCATGTTTATTTATTTGTGATATCATACTAATTTGGTTTCCCAAATTCATATCCTGAGAATAAAAAATAATTTAATTAAATATGGATTAAAGAAATAATTTTTTGATAATTCCTTAAGGGGTTATGAGTTTCCCTTTTAATTGATAAATGGCCAAGAGCCCAATTAATATGATTTTTGATTTCATGCTTCTTGTGTTGTGATGTGATCCTGGATGGTTGTGGTGATATGTGGAGGCATGGAGAACCTATTGGTTGTAGTAGAAGATGACGCCCAGAGTGGCGATATGCATTAGTTTATGCATGTGGGTGTCAGGGAGGACACCATGGATGATGGAATGGGATGGATGTGATTGATGGATGCTTGGTGGATTTGAATTGTTGTTTATATGCTTTACTTTTTCCTACTGCTCAAGGCAGCTGGTCTTACTAACCCTTATTCCAAAAGAGGCAGAGACACGTGGGGTATACCACGTTCTTTCCGTGTTTAGATTCTCACGGAAGGATGGGTATATTCTCGTGCTATATGCAGCAAAGACTCGATGAGTTGTACATCTACTCACCGTGTTGAGCCCCATTTTGTTTAGTAGAATATAATGTTTTTCTAGAATGCTTGGGAATTTTGGAAAGTAATTTTCAATAATAAATAATTGAATAAATGGTTTTACCACATGGGGATGGAGATGCTGGAACATAATGATGATGTTGTAATTTTGAAGTAATAATTAACAATGGGTGTGATGATAATGAAATATAATGTGGAATTGTTCAGGATTAATTAATGTTTAAAGAATTAATTAACCTAATGTGGAACTGATAAAAGGGAATGAATTAATGTAGTAAATATCATTAATTGGTTGCGTGCTTATATGATACCTTGTCTTAGAATTAGCATCCCGAAGTCAGATAGAAGTTAGCTGCAATTCTGTCTAAGACTAGGAAATGACAATAGTGTGGTTGCGATATATAATATATCATGTACCTTTTGTGTTTCTATATGCTACTCCACCCTGTCTGTAACGGAAACTAACACCATGGGGATTCTGAGCCCTGGGGGTGTTTTCCCCATCATTTCGGTGGGACGATGCATGGATGACTACCCCCTTTGGCCCCTCTCTATTCTCTTGGTAGTAACTTGTACTGGTAGGCACATTGGTTAGTTTTCCTCATATATGTGTATAGAGGGATGTGATGTCTTGTGGTTATTAAAACACATATATTCTCGATATAGTTTTCTATGGACTACTATAGGTGTATCATCTAAGGGTTGTGGTGGCATGAGGATCCATACATGGTGTATGGGGAGTAATGGCTTGAGATATAATACCCGACGTATGATTCATGTTCTGAGAGCTTTGGTGGATCCCGGAAACTACCTGGTTACTTTTGGATGTGAGGAAGGTGTGGCGCTTCGCCCAGGTGTCTACAGGAAAGGCATTGTGTTACATGAGGTGCATATTGTCGGGCTTTGCCCAGGTGTCTACAAGCTAGCCTTTTTGGAGAGATATGCTCAGGATGTGCGACGTTGGGGAAAAGTGGAAAACCAGTGGGTATGTAGAAGCGGGGTACCCTTGATATTCATTATTATATGCTATATCATTGTATGCGTTACTTGGTGAGAGTGGCCACAGTGAGGTTGGGAACATAGTATACCTATTTAGGTGAAGAGTTAGTTTCACTTTTTATTCACTATGCTTTAGCATGCTTTATCCTCTTTTGCCTGAGAGGCTTTGGGGAGCATCCTACTGAGTATACTGTTATAATCACCTTATGTATATAAAAACTATTTTTCAGGTCACTCGGAGCAGGTTGCAGATCAAGATGGTTTCTACTAGCTTGGGATTACAGGACATGTTCGGGCTTGTGGTTGCTGCTGTTTTTACTTTCTATTGGTCACTAGTAGTTTTTCTCATCCAGTTGTGGTACTATTGCATGAAATTTCATATATTCACTTGGGTTTAATTTATATTCCAGTTACGAGTTTCAGTTGATTGGTGTCTATCTTATCTCTCTCTTCCACATTTGTTCTCTTAGAGGGTAATGCCTCCCATTTGTGTGTTTACTATACCCTCTAGGCTAGTCTCCAACCCGGGGCCTACTGGAGGCAGGACTCGGGGGTCATTATCCCCCTTCACACATTTCCGGTCAAGGAGGGGTACACATTGTGGGGGGGGGGGGTCGTGACAGACTGATATCAGAGCTGTTGTTGAGGGATTGGATGGAGTTTGGTGTTAGGCACAAGTGATGTTTCATGGGTAGGTAGGGAAACAATGTCATTCGTGTTTAGAAAGTGATGTAAACACTGGAGACCACCAGAGATATAGGAGTTTTGGGCCCCTTATGATATGATGAATGGACCATTAAGATTACAATGGCTACTAAATAAGGTGTTACAAGTTGCATGGTAGAGACCTTGGAAGGGAGCATGAATCATTCTTCTTCATGCATGTGTTTGAATGGGTAGACCTTGGGATATGTTAACCAAAAATGAATAAAAGAAAATAATTAATTAATTAATCTTGAGTCTTTCATATTCCAGGTTTAGGAGCTCAAAGTTTTTGTTATTTTGTATGAATGGATTTAGGTTTAAATCCTCATCAGGATTGCATAGAAGATGTCCAGAAGGTTGTGCCATGTCACAACCCGTCCTCGGGGCCCGTGCCGTGACTACCCCATGCCCGCCTTCCATAGGCCAGGGGCTGGCGACTAGCACCAAGGCGTAATTCCCGGTAAAAAGGGAAGGCATTTCCTTTGTAAAGTAAAAAAGCACCACAAAGTAAGAAAACTAAAAAGTAAACACTATGTAAAAACAAAGTACAACTATAAGTGCGGAAAAGTAAGTGAGCCAGTATAAAAACCCAAACTGAAAGTAAAGTACAACTCGAAAGGGAAAACAACAACTGAAAAGTAAAAGCTGCTACGCCGAGCTTTCCACTGGAAGTCCCACCAGAAGGGTGGGTACAAATAGATCCTATGCACCTTGGGTCCCGTCGTCCACTCCGAGTACGTGCCGCCCAGTGGTCCACCTCCAGGTACCGTCCTGCTCTGCGAGCCTTAACCACAATCAACGCTGTCCGTCGTCTGTAACCAACATAACGTAGTGTGGGCATAGCCCGTGCAGGGGTGAGTATAATCTACTCAGTAGGGACCCCAAGACCCCCGAAGGTCTCCCAAAATCCACAAAGGATAATCCAAAAAGGAAAGATACAATCACGAAGTAACAACCTACACTTCTTAGGTATATGCCCATACATATACCTAAGTCATCAATTCCAATACGCTCCAACCTTCGAGACCAAGTAAAACTCAGTCCACACAGGAAAGTATACGTATACCACACAGGAAAGCAAACATAATTCACACATGATAGCACAACAAAATCCACATAGGAAAGCACAGGATTCAGATCACACAGGTATACATCTTCGGATGACGATAGAGATGATCACTGATCCATCTAAGTCGTCGGACCCACAAATGATCGTTAGGTACTAACCCCCGCAAAGACCCACATAGGATCGGGCCCACACAGGACATGTAGGCGCTGGCTCACACAGAACCGCTGAGCGCTGACCCACACAGGATCAGACCCACACACGATCAGTAGCACTGATCCACATAGGATTTCTGAGTGCTGTAGTTGTCGTCGTCTTATCCACTAAGGATCTATGTACAGTCGTCGTCGTCACAGTAGCAGTCGCAGCCAGCACTAGGGTTCCCGCACACAGCAAGCTCATTCGGGAGGGTCCACTCCACGAGCCGAGAGGCTGATACATCAACTGACACGTAGTCCGTACATTATGTATCCAAAAGTTCTGTATCGTCAACAGGAATTCAACGTCGCAGACGGCACGTCAATCAGACGCCCGATCTGATAGTTATTGGCTTTTTCGTCCCAGGGGCCTGGTTGGTTTTTAAGGCAAAACAAACCCGACCATACTCCACCTGCATCCAAACCTTGGGCGGAGTATTACAAAAGATCCGTCTCTCTAAGAGGAACTCAACAAAGCTGACGACACATCAATCGGGCGTCCGTAGCTCAAGGTATGGGCGTTTCCGCTCCGAGGGCCCGGTTGGTTTCGTGTACGAACCAACCCGACCAAACTCAAAGTATTCCCAAACCTTGATTGCGATATACATAAACGAGCATATCGATCCAAGGATTGCATCGCCGCTGACGGCGCGTCGTTCGGAGGTATGTAGCACGATTTATGGGCATTTGAACCTAAATTGTTCGGTATCGGGGGTTTCGGGCCCAGGCCGACCCGGCCCGAGAACCCCCCCCCCCCCCCCCCTCCCCGGTTGGCCCGAACCGGGTCGACCCACCCCGGACAGGGTCGAACCGGCCCGGCCCGGCCTGGCTGGGCACGGCCCGGCCTGGCTGGGCTCGGCCCGGCCTGGCAGACTGCCCAGGCGCCGGTCCGGCTGGACGCAGCGCGCTGTGCGCGATGCCAGCTCGTCCTTTAGCCGAGCTATTGGAGAAACGGGGGGCGCCTGCCCCCCCCCCCCCTTGTGAAACTGCGGCCCCCCTCATTATGGGGGGCCGTTTTTAAGCTGGGTGGGGGAATTTAATTCCCCCGCCTTTCCCCTTTTTCTGTTCGGCCCAACCTGGCTGGCAGGTTCCTTCTCAACGGGACCGGCAAAGGCCGGTCCCCTTCCGGCTTCCGACACCGGCAGCCCGGCTGTCCGCCGGTCACCTTGTTCTGGCACGGCCCGGAACCGGCCACAGACTTTGTCGTCCAGCACGGTGCGATGGCACCGTGCCCCTCCGCCGCAGCCCCGCTCCGGCCGCGGCGTTCTCGGTTTCCTTCGACGCGGCGCGACGGCGTCGCGGCCTTGAATTCCTTCCCACGGTGCGGCACAACGACTCCGCGCATATCTTCCGCATGAAACCACGTGGTGCGACGGCACCACGCTTCCTCATACCATCCAAAAAGGAAACATTCATGAAATATGGAGGATGGCCGGCCGTGTTTGTGCGAACCGACCCCCTCGTGTTATTCAATATCAAAAATAGTCGAAAACCACGAAGTTTGACATGCTAGAATCAAGAACGGAAACAATTAATAAAATAACAAATAACCCCTACCTCGGTTCAGGAATGATGTTTGTCAACGACCCGCGGAAGACAAGCGTCGTGGAGGTCGGGCGTCGCGGAAATCGGACGTCGATTCCATTGACGTCGAGGTGCGTCCGAAGATGTAACGTCGCTGGAGAAGCTTCGTAAGATGACGGAGAAAGCCCGAGGAGGAAGCGGCATCTCCTTTCGTTGACACGGGAAGAAGATTGAAAGAGGCGGCATCATCGATCCTCGGAAACACACCGGCTGCGAAGAAGAAAAGAGACGACACGTCTTTTTCTTCTTATGTTGATGGTGTTCTTCGTCGGAGCCTAAGTGTTCTTCGCGTTCTTCGTCGTGGTTTGGAGACGAAGAAGAAAGATTCCCAATCCTCTCAAGGTGGCAAAAGAAACTAAATAAAATAATTTTAGGGATTATTTTATTTACACAACTAAACCACTTTGAACTTCAAATGTTTGAAATTAAGTCACTCATCCTAATTAATAACACAAGTTGTGAAAATCAAATAGATTGCAGTTATTGGGGAGTTTAAGGGGAGTTGAAGAGTTAGGGATCGTGTGGGCCCCACCACACTTAATCCTCTCAAGGGATGTTATGTGGGTGTCGGTACCACCTCATACTCCCTTTGGGAGGAAATAACCAACATGGATAAAAATAAATTGTGTTTCCACAATTTATTTAACTTCATTTAATTTCCCCTAAAACTAACTCTCATCCCACATAAATCGCAACCTCGAAAAAGGTCTACTTAAGTGATTATCAGCGATGCGAGTTCATCAGGGCCCTCAGAATTCGATTCCGGGCACAGGTTCAAAAGTTAGAAAAACTCGCTCGTTCGTTCACTGAACGTACCCAAGCCAAATTTCAAAAAATGATTCTGGGCACACCAGGCCTTGGAATCAGGTTCCGTCAGAAACCGCGTTCTTGTAAAATTCCAAACAAAATTAAGAAAAAATTTCCCTTGATTTTTACGGGTCTTTACATTACTCCCACCTCAGGGCTTTACGTCCCCATAAATATACATCAAAACTAGGGAAACAAATGAGGGTACTGAGCACACATCTGAGCCTCCCGCTCCCATGTGCTCTCCTGGAGGTTCCCGTGCTGCCATCTGATGTGCACTAGAGGAATTGACCGTCCACGTAGGACCTTCTCTTGTCGATCCTCAATCTCCACTGGGACCTCTGCAAAAGGCGCCCCATCGTAAACGTCAAGCTCCCCATGGTCAATGATGTGCGTCGGGTCATACACGTATCTCCTCAGTTGAGATACGTGGAAAACGTCGTGCACCCGGTGTAACTGAGGTGGTAGAGCCAGGTGATAAGCCACCTCGCCAATCCTGCTGAGGACCTGGAAGGGTCCGATGAAGTGCGGAGATAACTTGTCGCCTTGGCCAAATCTCCGTAATCCATGTTGAGGTGAGACACGCAAGAAGACGTGGTCGCCGTCCTCAAACACTAGTGGCCTCCGCCTCCTTTCAGCATATGAATTCTGCTAGATCTGAGCTGTCCTCATCCACTCCTGGATGACCTGGACCTTCTCTGTCATGGCGTGGACCATCTCCTGTCCCACAAGTGCTGACTCCCCAGGGTCTGTCTATCATAAAAGAGATCTGTAAGGTCGGTCGTACAACGCCTCGTATGGTTCCATCCCGATGGTGGAGTGGTAGCTGTTGTTGTACGCAAACTCCACCAAGGGTAGGTGGTCTCCCAGCTATGACCAAAGTCGAGGACACATGCGCGGAGCATGTCCTCGAGAGTCTGAATGGTCCTCTCCGTCTGACCATCCGTCTGAGGGTGAAAGGCTGTGCTCATACGTAGATGCGTCCCGAACGCCTCCTGCAACCCCTTCCAAAGCCGAGAAGTAAAGCGAGCATCTCTATCGGAGATGATAGATGATGGCACACCGTGAAGCTGCACAATCTCCTGAACGTAAAGTTGTCCCAAGATCTCTACTAATCCCTGCTCTCTGATGGGTATGAAGTCAGCCGACTTGGTGAGTCGGTCGACAATAACCCAGATGGAGTCGAGACCTCTAGTAGTACGTAGATGTCCAGTCACGAAATACATAGATATCTTGTCCCACTTCCACTCCGGGACCTCTAAGGGCTGTACCAAGCATGCTGGTACCTGATGCTCTACCTTCACCTGCTGACAAGTGAGGCACCGTGAAACGAATTCCACCATAGCCTTCTTCATGCCTGGCCACCAGTTTTGTCATCTGAGATCCTGGTACATCTTCGCCACTCCGGGATGTACCACCAAGGGAGAATTGTTGAACTCTCTCAGCACCTCCTCTCATAAAAAAATCGTACCATGGTACGTCCTCAGAAAATGATGTTGTGCTCTGCTCTAAAGGAGAAACCATCAGGTGCCTGTCCTGAGGATATCTGGGCATGCCGCGTCTCACAGTCAGAGTCCCCACGCTGTGCCTCTCTGACTTGATGTAGTAGTGGAGAAGTGACTGTGAGAGACTGAAGGAAAGCTGCTCCATCTCTATCCACAAAGGATATCTGCAAAGAGGCTAGCTACTCTGTCGCATCCTCAAGTAGTTGAATGCCTGTCCTCCTACTGAGGGAATTGGATACCATGTTCCCGTTTCCAGGAGTATAGACTATCTCAAAGTCATATCCTTAAGTAACTCGAGCCATCGCCGCTGTCTCAGATTCAGGTCCTTCTACGAGAATATATACCTGAGACTCTGGTGGTCAGAATAAAACGTAAAGCGCTCGCCCATCAGATAGTGTCGCCAAGTCTTCAGAGCGAAGACCACTGTTGATAAATCTAGGCTATGGGTAGCATAGTTCTGCTCATGCGACCTCAATTGTCGTGATCCATAGGCGATCACTACCCGCTCCTGCATCAGGACGCAACCGAGTCCGGTCCCTCATGCATCACAGTAGACTACGTACCCTACTCCCTCCTCAGGCAACCTCAAGACAGGTGCACTGGTCAACCTCTGTCTCAGCTCCTGAAGCTCTGCTGACATCTGTCTGACCACACGAAGGGTTTCCCCTTATTCATCAAAGCTGAGAGAGGTGCCGCAACTCTGGAGAAGTCTGGCATGAATCTTCGATAGTATCCATCTAGTCCTAAGAAACTCCTCACCTCTGTCATGCTCCTAGGTGGATCCTATGCTAACAATGCATGATCTTCGCAGGATCCACTGCAACACCCACCTCAGAGATGACATTTCCCAAGAAGTGGACCTCACGTATCCAGAACTGGCACATCGAGAGTTTACCATAATGCTGGTGCTCTCGTAGTGTGTCTAGTACAACCCATAATTGGTAGGTGTGCTCCTCCTCAGTCGTCGAGTAAATCAAAATGTCGTCGATGAAGACCATGACAAATCGATCGAGGTATGGATGAAAGATCCTGTTCACGAGGGCCATGAACACTGGTGGAGCATTGGTTACACCGAAAGGAATAACCAAGAACTCATAGTGGCCATACAGACATCTGAAGGCCGTCTTATGCACGTCCTCGTCTCTAACTCTGAGCTGATGATAGCCTAACCTGAGGTCTATCTTCGAGAACCACCGTGCTCCCTTGAGCTGATCAAAGAGGTCATCAACCCTCGGTAGCGGATACTTGTTTCTCACAGTCACCTGGTTTAGGCGACGATAGTGAACACAAAGTCACAAGCTCTCGTCCGCCTTCATGGCGAACAATATCGGGGAAGCCCAGGGTGAAACACTAGGTCGGATAAACCCCTTGCCCTGCAAGTCCTCCAACTGTACTTGTAGCTCTTGAAGCTCGGCGGGGGCCATCCGATATGCTGGAGTCGATATCGGGGTCATCCTGAGGTACATGTTAATGTTAAATTCTACCTCTCTGCGAGGAGGTAGCCCTGGAACGTCGTCGGGAAAAACGCCCGTAAACTGATCCACCACTGCAAGAAAAATAGGACTCTGCACGTCAACGGCTCCTAGGATGAAGCTAGCCAACTGATGTGTGATGGGCTGTCCTCTCCTCTGCGTGAGTCGATCCTGTGCTGATAAGGATCCCTTCTCGCCGGTGAAGGTGAACCTGCTCCCATCGGTGCGAACACATCGTACCTTGCGCCTAATACAGTTTATCTGAGTATTAACCGTAGATAACCAATCCATGCCCAAGATGACAACGTAAGGCCTCGACGTCGCAACAAGAAGATCCCAGCCGAAGCTCTCACCTCCAAGAGTAAGCTCACACTACCGGCACCAGTGCTTAATCTTCGAGTCTGCTCCCGTAGGAGTCTCTATCCCTAAGGATCGAGCCAACGGCTCTGTCGGAATCTCTGATCTCCGAACAAGGGCAGCAGCTATAAAAGAGTGACTCGCTCATGTGTCTATAAGTACTGCAGCAAGGGTGGAATAGACACATATAGTACCTCGAATCATCTCGGGCGCGCCGTGGTCATCGTCCTCCGCTGCCTGGAGATGTGCCTGTCTCTGCTCGATAGCTCCCTATGGTCGGGGTGGACCTCCTGGTGGTGGTGGTGGTAAAGCCTCAAAGCGTCGCCCACCATCTGCTGCTCGGCCAACTCCTCTGCCTCATCCACCTCCTCCCTACAGACCGCCACGATCGACCCTCTACCTCTACCTCGGTGGTCCCTCAACCGTCTGCTGCTCCTCGGCACGACGAGTCGGGCAGTCACGAGTCATGTGGCCCTGCCCATGGCACGAGTAGCACTGTCTGCCTCTCGGAAGACCGGCTCCGCACTGTGTGCCCCGCACTGCTGAGCCATTGTCCTGAGGTCGTCTACCTGAGGGTCTGGTCTTCCTAGACCCCAGAGTCATCCTTCGGCTGCCTACTATATACGAATCTGCTACGTTCCGCCTATGGTGGGTCTCGGTGCTGGTGTAGACTCAGCAAGAAAAACTCTCGATCAAAAGGGATCGCTCCAGTACTCCCATCTGTGTCGGAATGCTGAGGGAGATCAGAGATGCCCCGATCTCGTGTCTCAATCCCTGCTCAAAGGTCCGGTCCCGGAAGAATGGGTCCCGTACCATGTCTGTCGAGTAGCGCGAGAGATCGGTAAATCTTGTTGAGTATTGGGCGACTGTCATGCTAACTTGCGGCAACTAAAGAATCTCCTGAATGCGCACCGCACGGAGGGTGGCTGGGAAGATCTCCAAGCGGAAGAGGCTCTCAATATCCGTCCAAAGTAGAGATGCCTCATCGTGCACCTAGAGCATCATGCTCCACCATCGGCCCGCTGCTGCGTGCAGTAGGCTCGCAGCGAGGATCACCATGAGGTCTGCTGGTGTCCTCACTAGCCTGAAAACTCGTACGACTGCCTCCAGCCAGTCCTCGATAGCCTGGGGGGCCATCTCCTCGCGGAACCTGGGCAGTCACTGGCGCTGGAACTCATGCAGTGCACTGAGTCGACGTGCATCGTCAGCGGCTGGTGCTGGAAGTATCAGTGGCACGGTGGGTAAAGCTACCGCCGGTGTCACTGCTGATAAAGGGCCCTGCACCATGGCCTCGTCACTCGGTGGGCTGTCATCACGTCCGACTCTCGAAACCCTAGCTGGCTATCGTCGTGGGGCCATCCTGAAAGGAAATAGGTGTGCAACGGTCAGAACAATATACCTGGTGAGCTGATACAAAGTAATCTCAAAGAAAACATGAAACACCCACACAATCAATGTTTTCGTGCATTAAGTCGGAAATCAGAAGTCAGGGTCCTGTTGTATGGATACGTCGGCCGCCGCACCAACACTGGAATCCATGTACTGATAACTACACTGAATACGCTAAACACTATTGCTTCACATAGAAAAGATCAGAGTTCGCGGTAGAACCGAACTCCTCTGATAACAATTTGTCACGACCCGTCCTTGGGGTCCGTGCCGTGACTACCCCAAGCCTGCCTTCCATAGGCCAGGGGCTGGCGACTAGAACCAAGGCATAATTCCCAGTAAAAAGGGAAGGCATTGACTTTGTAAAGTAAACAAGCACCACAGAGTAAGCAAGCGGAAAAGTAAACACTAAGTAAAAACAGAGTACAACTATAAGTGCGGAGAATTAAGTGGGCCAGTATAAAACCCAAACTGAAAGTAAAGTACAACTCGAAAGGGAAAACAAAAACTAAAAAGTAAAAGATTCTACGCTGAGCTGTCCACTGGAAGTCCCACCTGAAGGGTGGGTACAAATAGCTCCTCTACACCTCGGATCCCGCCGTCCGCTCCTAGCATGTCCCGCCCAGTGGTCCACCTCCATGTACCATCCTTCTCTCCGAGCCTCAACCACGATCAACACAGTCTGTCGTCTGCAACCAACACAATGTAGTGCGGGCATAGCCCGTGCAGGGGTGAGTATAAACTACTCCGTAGGGACCCAGAGACCGCCGAAGGTCTCCCAAAATCCACAAAGGATAACTCAAAAAGGAAAGATACAATCACGAAGTAACAACCAACACTTATTAGGTATATTCTCATACATATACCTAAGTCATCAATTCTAATACGCTCCAACCTCCGAGCCCAAATACAACTCAGTCCACACAGGAAAGTATTCGTATTCCACACAGGAAAGAAAACGTAATCCACACAGGATAGCAAAACAGAATCCACACAGGAAAGCACAGGATTGAGCTCACACAGTTATACATCATCAGATGAAGATAGAGATGATCACTGATCCATCTAAGTTGTCGTACCCACAAAGGATCGTTAGGTACTAACCCCCGCAAAGACCCACACATTATCAGGCCCACACAGGACATGTAGGCGTTGGGTCACATAAAACCGCTGAGCGCTGACCCACACAGGATCAGACCCACACAGGATCGGTAGCACTGATCCACATAGGATCGCTGGGTGCTGTAGTCATCTCCGTCTTATCCACTGATGATCTCTGTATAGTCGTCGTCGTCACAGTAGCAGTCACAGCCAGCACTAGTGTTCCCGCACACAGCAAGCTCGTTCGGGAGGGTCCGCTCCACGAGCCGAGATGCTGATACATCAACTGACACATAGTTCGTATTTGATGTATCCAAAATGTCCGTATAGTCAATAGGATCTCAACGTCGTAGACGACGCGTCAATCGGACGCCCGGTCTGAGAGTTATTGGATTTTTCATCTGAGGGGCCTGGGTGGTTTTTAAGGAAAAACCAGCCCGACCATACTCCACCTGTGTCCAAACCTCGAGCGGAGTATTCCAAAAGATCCATATCTCTAAGAGGAACTCAACAAAGCTGACGGAACATCAATCGGGCATCTGTAGCTCATGATATGGGCGTTTCCGCTCCGAGGGACCGGTTGGTTTCGTGTACGAACCAACCTGGCCGAACTCATAGTATTCCGAAACCTTGAGTGCGATATACCGAAACGACCGTATCGATCCAAGGATCGCATCGCCACTGACAGAGCATCAATTGGTGGTCTGTAGCCCGCGTTATGGGCATTTCAACCTAAAGTGTTCGGTATCGGGGGTTTCGGGCCCGGGTCGACCCGGCCCGAGACCCCCCCCCCCCCGGTTGGCCCGAACCGGGTCGACCCGCCCCGAACAGGGTCGACCCAGCCCGGCCCGGCCTGCCAGACCGGCCAGGCGCCGGTCCGGCTGGATGCAGTGCTCTGGGCGCACTGCCAGCTCGGCCTTCAGCCGAGCTGTTGGAGAAACGGGGGGCGGCTGCCCACCCTTGTGAAACCGCGCCCCCCCTCATTATGGGAGGCCGTTTTTAAGATGGCCGAGGGAATTTAATTTCCCCGACTTTCCGTTTTTTCCGGCCGGCCCGACCTGGCGGGCTAGTTCCTTCTCAACGTTACCGGCAAAGGCCGGTCCCCTTTCGGCTTCCGACACTGGAGGCCCGGCTGGCCGCCGGTCACCTTGTTCCGCCACGGCCCGTAACCTTCCGCGGCCTTTGCCATCCGGCACGGTGCGACGGCACAGCGCCCCTCCTCCGCGGCCCCGCTCCGGCCATGGCGTTCTCGGTTTCCTTCGACGCAGCGCGACGACGTCGCGTCCATGAATTCCTTCCCACGGCACGGTGCGACGAGGCCGTGCATATCTTCCGCATGAAACCGCGTGGTGCGACGGCACCACGGTTCCTCGTACCATACAAAAATGAAACATTCAAGAAATATGGAGGAGGGTCGGCCGTGATTGTGCGGACCGGCCCCCTCGCGTTATTCGATATCAAAAATAGTCAAAAACCACGAAGTTTGACATGCTAGAATCAAGAACAGAAACAATTAATAAAATAACAAATAACCCCTACCTCGGTTCAGGAACAATGTTCGTCAACAACCCGTGGAAGACAAGCGTCGTGGAGGTCGGGCGTCGCGGAAATCGAACGTCGATTCCATTGACATCGAGGTGCGTCCGAAGAGGTAACGTCACTGGAGAAGCTTCGTAAGCTGACGGAGAAATCCCAAGGAGGAAGCGACATCTCCTTTCGATGACACGGGAAGAAGATCGAAATAAGTGTCGTCGTCGATCCTCGGAAACACACCAGCTGCGAAGAAGAGAAGAGACGACACGTCTTTCTCTTCTTATGGTGACGGTGTTCTTCGTCGGAGCCTAAGTGTTCTTCACATTCTTCGTCGTGGTTTGAAGAAGAAGAAAGCTTCCCAATCCTCTCAAGGTGGCAAAAGAACCTAAATAAAATATGTCTAAGGTTTATTTTATTTACCCAACTAAACCACTTTGAATTTCAAAATTTTGAAATTAAGTCACTCATCTTAATTAATAACACAAGTTGGGAAAAATAAATAGAGTGGAGTTATTGGGGAATTGAAGAGTTATGGCTCGTGTGGGCCCCACCAAACTTAATCCTCTCAAGGGAGGTTATGTGGGTGTGGGTCCCACCTCTTACCCCCTTTGGGAGGAAATAACCAACATGGATAAAAATAAATTGTGTTTCCACAATTTATTTAACTTCATTTAATTTCCCCCAGAACTAACTCTCATCCCGCATAAAATGCAACCTCGGAAAAGGACTCCTTAAGGGAATATCGGTGCTGCAAGTTCATCGGTGCCCTCAGAATTCGATTCCAGGCACAGGTTCAAAAGTTAGAAAAACCCGCTCGTTCGTTCACTGAACGTACCCGAGCCAAACTTCGGAAAATGATTCCAGGCACACCGGGCCTCAGAATCAGGTTCCGTTAGAAACCACGTTCTTGTAAAATTCCAAGGAAAATTAAGAAAAAATTTTCCCTGGAATTTTACGGGTCTTTACATGCCAGAAGATTGCCTCCGGGTACAGGTTGATGACGACGGAACTTGGAGGAAGACACTTTGAGAGTTTCAGTGCCAGTGTCTGCAGAATTTTGAGGGCTCTGTTTCAGATGAAGTCATGGAAGACTGGTTGGAGAAGGTCGATATCGGCTTCAGTTCGAGTCATTCTCGGAAGGAGAACTGGGTGTCCTTGGTTGTGACTATGCTACGTGGAGCTGTGAGGCAGTGGTGGTTCTTGTTCCTTGGTGATCGTGAGGAGTCAGCAATCTCATGGGAAGAGTTTTGAGACAGGTTTAGAGTCAAATTACATTCATCGACTCTGAAGGTGTCCAGTTTCCAGGAGCCTCTTACCCTTCAACATGGGAGCTCCAGTGTTCAAGATTTTGGAATCCATTTCAGGAACCTTTTATGATATGTTTTGGACCTATTACCAGAAGAGGAGGCCAGGGCAATGCTTTTTTAGGAGGCTTTGCATCTAGATATCCCGCTCTAGGTCATCCCATTTATGTTGAAAACATATCTTGAGGTAATGGTGAGGGAAGAGGTTGTTGAGAGGACTTTGGCTCAGACCGTATCATCACGAGAGGGGAATCAGCATGATTCTTAACGAAGCAGAGCTATACTTCGGGGTTCCTAGTTTTCAGGGCAGAAGAGTTTCCGTTCAGCCGAGGATTGGTCCCAGCCCTTCACATCTCGTTTTTCCAAAGTTAAAAACTCTCATGCCTATGAAAATGGATCAGGCGCTTGTTTTATTATGGTGGTCATGGTCATCAACAGCGGGAGTGCCCGAACTTTTAGAGCGGTCATCGTGCATCAGGGGCTATGCTCCAAGTTCCTCTGTTGAGGCAGTTCCATCCGAGGCAGCAACAGACAGTTGCACCAGCTTTAGATCAGCAGAGGGTAGATGGGGTAGGGAGAGGAAAAACCCATGACACTCCCCATCCTTAGAGATCAGAGTGCCATCGTGGTGGTGGTCTTCATCATGGTTAGAGAGGCCATAAAGGAGGTCGTGGTCATCTTCATACTCTATCGTTGCCAGCTCCAGGTGAGCCAGACGTCATTCGAGGTACCCATTTCTTGTTTTCTACCCTGATGTATTCCATGTTTGATTCGGGAGCCACACAATCCTTCATATCACCTACCGTTGTCCTTGCTTTGGGACTTGAGGTAGAGAGGCTTCCAGTGACCTTGGCATTGACAACACCAGTTGGAGGTCGATCTGACTTGTTTGAAGTATATAGAGACTTTGTGCTAGTGTTGGGGAAACACCGCTCTTGGGGAGATTTCCTATGTTTACGAATACAACCATATGATGTCATCCCCTTCATGGATTGGTTGTATTCAGTGCAGGATATTGTGGATTGCTTCAAGAAGAAGGTCATCTTCATTGGTGTAGTGGAGAGCAAGTGGTGTTTGTTGGTGAGAGAGATCCTCAGATTGGTCATATGCATTTTCCTTCCTTATCATCCATGATAGTTGATATGATGCTGATTTCTTCAGAGGTTCAGCAGTTGGTGCCTCCTAGGGTTGTAGAGGAGTACCATGATGACTTTCCAAAAGAGGTTGTAGCATTACCTCCTCGATGAGAGATCATGTTTTGGATCGAGCTATATCCAAGAGCTTATCCTATATCTATGTCTTCATGTAGGATGTCCACTTCTGAGTTACGAGAGATATGTATACAGCTTGATGGTCAGTTACAGTGTGGTTTTTTTCGGCCAAGTGTGTCACCATGGGGTGCACCAGTTTTGTTCGTGAAGAAGGCTGGCAGCATTTTGTGATTGTGTGTCGATTATCATCGCTTAGACATAGTGAAAATAAAGAATCGCAATCCTCATCCAAGAATTGATGATTTATTCGATCAACTAAAGGGTGCAAGTTGGTTCTCAAAGATTTACATTCGGTATGGATATCAACAGATGCGTGAGAATGATGAGGATATTCTGAATACCCCTTTCCGTTGTCGTCATAGGAATTATGAGATCGTTTTAATTCTATTTAGCATGACGAATTCCCCAGCTGTATTAATGGGATTAATGAATTCTGTGTTCCGTGAGTTTCTGGAAAAGTTCATGGTAGTTTTCATCGACAACATCCTTCTGTACTCCACATCTGAAGAGGATCATGAAAAGCTTCTACAAGCCGTTTTGGGAGTTCTTCATCAACATCAGTTATTCGGGAAGTTATCGAAGTGTGAGTTTTGGGCACTAGAAGTTCGTTTTTTTGGGTCATGTTGTGTCCCAACATGCAGTAGCTATGGATCCATCAAAGAAAGAAGAATTTGTGTCTTGGGTATCCCCCAAGACATTTTTAGAGGTGCGAAGTCTCTTTTGTCTTGCAGGATACTACATGAGATTTGTAGACATTTTCTTCACGAGTTGCGACACCTCTGACAGCTTTGACCAGGAATGATTAGGCATTCATATGGACTGAACAGTTTCATGCAGCATTCGAGTATCTAAAGGGGATGTTAGTAAGTGCTCCAGTCCTTTGTCTTCTAGATGAGGGTATAAGGACCCGTCCTTAAAACATTACGTAATCTTGATTTAAATTGAATAATTCACATTAAGGATCTTTTAAAATTTAGTTTTTTAGAGAATTATAACATAACTATTACATATAAAAGATTACAAAGTAGACACATCTACTCAGTTTCCATTTTTTCACAAAATAAAAACTCTTGAACAAAAGAGTCATGTCTAGTTGTTGTTTTAGACAACATGACATTTCATTGATCCCATCCTAGACCCTATTCCACATTATGTCATGTGAAAAACATTTCAAAAAAACATGGTATGAGCATAAAAGCTCAGTAAGGGTTATAACAATCCGGAAAGAAAACATTAGTCCATGTATACATAAGATTCAATGCAATCATACTTTACTAATAAAACATAAGCAATTTAACATACCTCATGAAATCATAAGATTTATTCATAACTCAATAGAAATCATAAGACATAAATGTAACTTGAGGCATTCATGACATTCTTATGTAGGGAGTAACCCTCATGGTTACAATTGGAATACCCATCACAGTATATTCCCTAAATCTCTTCGGAGAAACATTAGCGTTTAACTCCTTCGCGTTACCCATTGCATTGGAGGGCTATATCGGGCCCACCCGCCCTTAGTTTATCACAGAACCACCTATCTTCATAAATTATTCCCACAAACCATAACATAATCATAGAATATAACATAAGCATAATGGAAAGATAACATTACGAAATTGCAATAACAATATATCATTTTATGATATTGAAATAATGAATCCATTCTAAAAACAATTATTAAAACCATTTAAAACATTTAATAAATATATTTTTGAATCAAAGTTCCCCATAACACTTTGAATATTTTAACATTTTAAACAATTAATATCCATATAAATAAATCCTTAATACCATTTTGAAAACATGGATATTAATGAGAAATATTTATAAGAATAAATCATTAAACATTTAAAATGATATTTTAGTTAAAGGGTTTTTAAAAAATTGAGAGACACATAAATACATATAATTGAGGAATAACAGTTAATCAAAACTTTATAATATCATGAGAATAAAGGGATTCATGATATAATATGCCAAAGGACAATATATACACCATATAAGAGTGAATTTGTTCATAACAACAATGAAGTCTCAATAGAAATGTAAAATGAGATGAAATCCCTTACTAAGAAGGTAACCTTAAATTAAGGATAAATAAATATCATAATTATGTGTGACAAATATAAATACACCCAATATAAGAGGATATTAAGTGTAAAATAACCATAGGTCATTCAGACATGATCATAGGATGACATATTCAGTAACTACAAGTTGAACCCAAAGAAATCGAAACTGGGATAAGAAGTTCCCTTGTATTAATTTAACAGCCTAACAACGTCACTTTAGAATTTAGAAAATGATTTTATGAGACAAAAAGGGTATCTCATCACTTGGAAATAAATTTTACATCAATAATGATATATAAGAACATATCCCAACATAATAATATGTAAATTAAAAGACATATCAAAAGAAGTGTTTTAAAAAGAGGTGGGTGAAAGGTTCCCTTACCGACTTCGTTAACTTTCGAAACGCACACCCCATGAAAGAAGGACGATACAAAATTGATGTAAATACTCATAAAATAATGTATATTAAACAAAGATTAGAATAATTGGAAGTAAATACACCACTCAAAGGAAATGGTGGCAAATGTAGCCTAAATATCACGGGAATAAAAGTGAGATGAAAAATCCCTTACGAAAACTCGGCAGCCTAACGGCGCCACTTAAAACATACAAAAAATGGATTGATGAAATAAAATATGGTCTCTCATCATATAAACATAGAAATTACAGTAATAGGAATATAAAATAACATCCCCCAACATAAGAAATAGGAGCTTAAAGGAAACGACATAAAAGAGAGTACTTAAAAAGAAAGAGATAGGTAGGATCCCTTACCTCAAGTCTTACATGTCTTGTTCATTTCTTTATATTCCTGAATAATAAACTTTTGTCAATTTATAATTGTTTAAGGACCTCCTTTAAATATTATTATTATGTTCATATCACATATTATATTGTTATAAAAATTGGTTAATAATGTGAGTTCATACAAGACGTTTTTGTCGATGTTTGGTACATGAGTCAAAAATGAACTTGTTTGAAAATGATTGTCCATGTAGTTATTTGTAAATTGTCTCCAGAATTTTATTAATTATTTAAATAATACATATATAAATTAAATATTCATTTTATACTATTCCATAACATTTGGAGATAAAAATTAATGAAATGCACCGTTCATGGAGACGGTAGGCCGTACGTACGAATGAGCGCTACTTTCATTTCTTTGTCATATTAATGGAATTAAAAATAAATGGGAGATATATATATTATAATTATTGTATAATATATATGTTATGTAGGTCACATATTTTCATTAATCTCATTCTTTATACATTCCATGTATTTCATAAACGAGTCACATCACTTGAGGGGGTGGTAGTCCACACTTCCTCGTATGAAATTATCAAATTTGCACAACATGAAAAGCATAAAGGTATGTTTTAAATACATAATAAAAAAGCATAGATAGGACATAAATATAATATATATCATATAAAAATAGTTCCATCATAATGTCCACCATTAGAGGTGGTAGGAGAAGATAGAACAATCATCGTTTCGTGAGGCATTAATTCGCCGTCCACAGAAATAGTATTTTCTTTAACCATTAGACGGAGGTTTGTGTAAGTGTAGCTCAAATAGTTCCCATAACAAAATCCTAGGATATTTAATATACTTGTTTTGTTACAAAATAAAGTAATAAAAATAGTTTAGGGGGTTGGAGAAGAAAAATAAAACAAAAGAACATTAGGGAAGACTTTACCATTAAATCGAGTAACTCCCCTTGGTTTGAACCAAAAGGGTTTCATGAAAGGATTTTTGTGTAAGGGTAGGCTTATAGGATGAGTATAAGGATGTGTAGAGATAAAATGTGAAGATCTTGGCCGAGCCAATGGCTTGAGAGGTGTGGGTAAGGTGGTATAGGTGGGGGCCTTTTATAAGAGAAGAGGAGGGGCACTCGTGGAATGTTATAAAATATTACTTTATTATAAAATGATTTTCAGATTTTAGAGGACCCAAAAGGTTATATTTCTAGGATAAGGTGATAATTTTTATAAATCCACCCATCCAATAGGTTCTTGACAAGTTTAAGACTTATATTTTATCCTTTCTTCTAATTTTATTTAAACCTTTCATTTATAGGTAATCACCGCATCACCACGGTGTCAAAAATAAATAAATTTATTTAATGTCTAAAAATTATAAAAAATATCATGATGTAGGAAATATAATTATCTTTATAATGAATATTTATAGTAAAAAATATCACTTGTATAACCCCATGTAACAATTGTGTTAGTAAAACAATACATGTTTGTTACATTTTCATTTTAACTTTAAATAAAAAGTTATTAATGACATTTTCCTACCAAAGTTGCTCCATGGGGTCCCCAAGGTCATTTCATAATATTATAAAATTATCTTTACCTTAAATTACACTAATTATCTTTAATCGCGATTAATAAAACTTATGAGTAACTATTCACCAAAAAATTATTTTAATCCCATTGAACCACATTTTACATCCTAATGACAACCATTTATGTCGGATTTTTGAAACGTACACCCCATGAATGAAGGAATATACAACATTGATGTAAATAATCATAAAATAAGTTATATTACACAACGAGTAGAATAATGTGTAGTACATACACCACTCAATAGAAATGGTGGCAAATGTAGCATAAATATAACGGGAATAAATGTTAGATGAAAAATCCCTTACAAAAACTCGGCAGCCTAATGTCGCCACTTAAAACATCCAAAAAATGGATTAATGAAATAAAATAGGGTATCTCATCATATTAACATATAATTTACAGTAATGGGAATATAAAATAACATCCCCCAAGATATGAAATATGAGCTTAAAATAAACGACATAAAAGAGAGTACTTAAAAAGAAAGATATAGGTAAGATCCCTTACCTCAAGTACGACTTGTCTTGTTCATTTATATATATTCCTGAATAATAAACTTTTTTCAAATTATAATTTCTCAAGGAACTAATTTAAAGATTATTATACAGTTCATATCACATATTATATTGTAATAATAACTGGTTAATAATGTGAGTTCATATCAGACGTTTTTGTCGATGTTTGGTACATGAGTCAAAAATGAACTTGTTTGAAAATGATTGTCCATGTAGTTATAAGTAAATCTATCCATAATATTATTAATTATTTAAATATCATATATATCCATTACATATTCATTTTATACTATTCCATAACATTTGGAGATAAAAATAAATGAAATACACTATTCATGGAGACGGTAGGACGTACGTACGCATGAACGCTACTTTCATTTCTTTGTCATATTAATGAAATTAAAAATAAATTAAAGATATATATATTATAATTCCTGTATAATATATATTTTATATAGGTCACATATGTTCATTAATCCCATTATTTATACATTCCATGTATTGCATGAACGAGTCACATCACTTGAGGGGGCAGTAGTCCAAACTTCCTCGTATGAAATTATCGCATTTGCAAAACATGCAAAGCATAAAGGTATGTTTTAAATATAAACAACAGAAGCATAGAAAGGAAATAAATAAAATATATTTCATATAACGATAGGTCCATCATATTTTCCACCATGAGAGGTGGTAGGAGAAAATAGAACAATCATCGTTTCGTGAGGTAGTAATTCACCATCCACAGAAATAGTATGTTCATTAACCATTAGATGGAGGTGTGTGTAAGTGTAGCTCGAATATTTCTTATAACAAAATCCTAGTATATTGATGATACTGGTGTTGTTACAAAATAAATGAATAAAAATAGTTTAGGGTGTTGGAGAAGCAAAATAAAACAAAAGAACATTAGGGAAGACTTTACCTTTAGATCGAGTAACTACCCTTGGTTTGAACCAAAAGGGTTTCTTGAAGAGCTTTTTGCCAAAGGGAAGGATTCTAAGATGAGGAGTGGGATTTGTAGAGATAAAATTGGCAGTTATTGGCCGATCCAATGGCCTGAGAGGTGTGGGTAAGGTGGTAGAGGTGGGGGACTTTTATAAGAGAAGAGGAGGGGTACTCTTGGAAAGTTATAAAATATTACTTTATTATAAAATGATTTGTAGATTTTAAATGTCCAAAAAGGATATATTTAGAGGATAATGTGATAAGGATTTGCAATCCACTGATACAATAGGTTTGTGACAAGTGTAAGACTTAGATTTTACCCTATCTTTTTCATTTTATTTAAATCATTCATTTATGAGGTAATCACTACATCATCACTGTGTCAAAAATAAATTAATTTATTATATTCTAAAAATTATTAAAAAAATATCATGATGTAGGAAATATTTTTATCTTTATAATGAATATTTATAGTCAAAAATATCACTTGTATAATGCCATGTAAAAATTTAATTAGTAAAACAATACATGATTGTGACATTTTAATTTTAAAATTCAATAAAACGTTATTAATGTCATTTTCCGACCAAAGTGGCTCCATGGGGTCCCCAAGTTGACCCATGGGTTTTCTTTGTCGGCCATGACTCATCCAATAATGGTAGGACATGTTTCAATGTCATTTAATATAATTATAACATTATCTTTACCTTAAATTACACTAATTACCTTTAATCGCGATAAATAAAACTTAAATGTTACTATTCACCAAAAAATTATTTTAATCCCATTGAACCAAATTTTACATCCTAATGAAAACCATGTATGTTGGATATTTGAAATTCAAATCACAGAAGTGGTAAAGTTTCATTTAAATGAAAAATCAGTTTTTTAACTACCTCTTAGTTGTTTCACTATTCATCCAAAATTGAAGTTTTTCACAAAAATACAAAAAATTCAACCTAATATATATTTGATATTCCGAATTAAAAAATGATTTCTATTTTACAAAACTCAAAACATATAAGTTGAATTAATTAATTTATTAATTAATTCCTGTTGTCAGAATAAATAGCGTGTTTTCATGAAACAATATATAACAAATGATTGACACTAGTTTAAGTACAATTTCAAAGTGAAATTAATTCAATGATCAACATTGGATTAAATGGTAAAAATATATTATAATTGTAATTTAAAACCAATTCAAAATATAATCTAATAATATAAATAGATTACATTAAAAAGAGGTTTTGAATTAGAATACAACATTTTCACTATTCATTTAAAAACGAACTTTATCAAAAAAATACGAATATTTTAAACAATGTAAATTTTGATTTCCCGATTATATAGAAGAATTCTATTTGGTCCAATATAATGTATAAAGGTGACCAAAACTATATTAAATAGGGTTCACCATCTAAAGGAGAAAAATTGACCTTTTAGGGAATGTTAGAGTATTTATGCTTAAAATTGAATTATTTTCTTACTTTAATCCTTTATCATTTATTGGATAAATGTAAAAACATTTAAAAAATATATAAAATCCGTTTATATTTATTTCTATTTATTCCCGCTAATACAACGGCTATGAATTATCTACCATTTAAAAAATATTATTTTATTATTAGAGTGCAACGTAAGATTTCAAAGAAACTCGTTGTTGCATATTGGGTACGCCATTGAGCATAGCGTTCCCTTTAAAGTAATATTAATATTTTATTCAAAAATATTAATAAATATGAAAAAGTAATATTCTTTATTTACCTGGATGTTACAGAGGGAGTCCAGTTTGATGTTTTCTATGATGCTTCACATCTGGCATTAGACTGTGTTCTCATGCAGCATAGGTCAGTTGTTTCTTATGGGACTTGGCAGTTGCATCCCCATGAACGCAACTATGCCACCTATGATCTTGAGTTGATAGTTATTTTGTTTTCTATGACGTTGTGGAGAAATTACCTCATTGGTGAGCACTTTGTGGTTTTCACTGATCATAAGAGTTTGAGGTATGTTTTGTCCCAACGTGACTTGAACTTACGACAATGTCGGTGGATGGAGTTCTTGCAGGAATACAACTTCTAAATATTGTATACACCTAGAAAGGGGAATGTTGTAGTAGATGCGCTTAGTCGAAAGTCACGTAGTGATGCTGTGGGTGAATCCGAAGATTCCAGGTGAGTAATGGAAGAACTGTCAGCATTGCATCTTGATATGGAAGAATTTGGGGGTAGAGGATGTCTTTTTCATATGACTGTAAAGTCATCCCTGGTGTAGAAGGGGGAAGAGTCCCAGTTGGGGGATCTTGAGGTGGAGGTCTGGAGAGGCCAAGTTGTTTGTGGTGAGGACCCTGATTTTTTTACTAAAGACGATCAACTCTAAGTGTTGTATCATGGTAAGCTATTTGTTACTTTGAAGATGTGTGATATAGTTCTTAGAGAGATTCATAGTTCTCCTTTATCAGTAAATCCATGCGTGGAAAAGATGTACTGAGCCTTAAGAAGTCAGTTTTGGCGGTCTAGGATGAAGCCTGTGGTTGAGGAGTTTGTGTCTCAATGTTTAGTTTTCCAGAAGTTGAAGGCTAAAAATCGTGGTTCTGGTGGTATTCTCCAGCCATCAGAGATTCATCATTGGAAGTGAGATGACATATCAATGGACTTTGTTACTGGTTTACCTCGAGCTATGGGAGGTAATGACACTATTTGGGTGATAGTGGTTCGTTAAAAAAAATCCACCAACTTCATAGTGATTAAGGACTCGAGCTTAATGGATGTTTTGTCGAGGCAATATCTAGAGGAAGTGGTGAGACTTCATGGAGTCCCAAGGAAGATCATTTCTAATCGAGAACCTCGTTTTACCTCCATGGGGTGGAGAGGTATCTAACATGATTTCAGTTCTCAAATATGCCTTATCACTACTTTTCATCCTCAAATGGATGGTAAGATAGAGAGAACCATCCCGAATCTTAAAGGCATTTTATGCTCTTGTTTTCTAAATTTTGGAGGCTTAGGGATGAGGCACTTACCCTTGGTAGAGTTTGCATACAATAATAGTTATCACTCCACCATTGGTATGGCGCCATTTGAAACCATGTATGGCTGGCCTTGCCGTTATCCATTCTGCTGGACTGGGGTCATAGAGTTATCAATTCTCATACTAGAACTAGCGCAAGATACAACAGAGATAGTTCAGGTGATTCGTGAGAGGATGAAGATAGTGAAAGATCGTCAAAAATCATATGTTGATCAAATAATTTGGCCATTAGAGTTTAATGTTGGGGATCATGTGTTACTAATGGCGACTCCCCATCGTGGGCAACGAAGGTTTGGTCATAGAATTAAGCTTTCCCCCCAATTTTTTTGTGTATTTCTAGGTGTTTGATCATGTTGGAGTTGTGGCATATAATGTAGCACTTCCCCCACAGATGAGTCAGATACATGATGTTTTCGATGTATCACAGCTACCTCATTATCTTCATGATGACTCTCACATCATCAATTGGGGAGAGATCGATGTTGATGATGATGCAACCATTAAGGATTGAACTCCAGAGATCCAAGACCACAAGTAGAAGGTGTTTCGCGGGCGTTCTATCCCCTTAGTTCGTGTCTTGTGGAGACACGGTGGCATGGAGGATAGTACCTGGGAAGGTGAATCACAGATACGTGATCATTACCTAGTGTTGTTTGATATTTAACTCTTTTCAAGTAACGATGTTTCCATTGGGGTTATAAGTATCATGTTTTATTTATGAATTTATTTTGTTTCTTTTGTGGCTTTATCTATTTTGAGAGGTATCTCAATATGTGGTTGTTCAGACCCTGTTTCTTTATTTTCTTTTGGAGGGTTTTGAATTCTCAGGGAGTAGACTATTTTGATAGGAATATGATGTAATGGCTTAGACCTCTCTGGTCTATCCTTTTGTTGTATTATGGGTTTTGAGGTGTTCTAGGATGTCAAGGTGTCTTTTTCCCAACACTTTTCCATTTTATCATTTCTGTGAAAAGTGGTTCCAAATCAGTGAGGTTCTAACAACAACCATTATTTCATTTGTCATATTTCGAGTTCATGAATAGTGTTTCTAGATCAGTGAGGTTCTAACAACATCCTTTATCTCCTTTGAAAAATTTCGAGTTCATGAATAGTATATCCAGATCAGTGAGGTTCTAACAACAACCTTTATTTCCTTTTCCAAATTTCGAGTTCATGAATAGTTTTTCACGATCACTGAGGTTCTAACAACAACCTTTATTTCCTTTGCCAAATTTCGAGTTCATGAATAGTGTTTCCAGATCTGTGAGGTTCTAACAGAAACCTTTCTTTCCTTTGCCAAATTTCGAGTTCATGAATAGTGTTTCCAGATCAGTGAGGTTCTAACAGTAACATTTATTTCCTTTGACAAAATTCGATTTCATGAATAGTGTTCCAGATTAGTGAGGTTCTAACACCAACCTCTATTTCCTTTTCCAAATTTTGGGTTTGTGAATAGTGTTTTCAGAATGGTGACCTTCTAACTATCACCCTTTCTTTCCTTTGCCAAATTTCGAGTATGTGAGCAGTGTTTCCATCTTCCTACAGTTTCTCCCCTTTGATGTTTCCATTGACGTAAAATGAATTTAAAGAATTGTTTTAAGGACTCTATGTCCAATTCAAAGGCCGTAACTCCTAAATAAATTATTAATAATTCCCGGGATGATTTTACTTGGTCAAATGGAATGGTTTAATGGAATCATCATTAATGGGGAATTAAGCATATCTTAAATCTTTTCCCCATTAAATCATCAAAAATGGACAAGATATCATTCTACATTGTTCTTCCTCATTGTTCACGGTTATGAGAAGCTATAACATTTAAATCCTTCGTGTAGGAGTTGCGTAATCAATCATTACTCCTCGGATCAGTTCTACTCTGTTTTGATGCAACCGAGCTGTATCGGTTAATCTTCAGAATAGGGTATGTTTTATCGTCATTATTTTGGGGATCATATTCTCTTGATTCACATTCCCATGTTATAGCATGTAATATCTATGCTTCTAATGGGTTTTGTCTTGGGGTTTGGTTGGTATGGTCGTACTGTGGAATCCTAGGGTGGATGCAGTTGTCGGCAGAGGAGGACCATGACCCTTCATGTGGATGAAGAATGTGAGGAAATTTAGGAGGTAGGGGATTCGTTGCTTCTCTTTATTTTAAACACAACTGTATTGTAAGAATGTTTAATCCCACTAGAAGAAAATGGAATTTACATAAAAAATATTTTAACCAGATAAATAAATTGATATCGCTCGTATGTTATTGCCTCTTTTTTTCTAGATAGTGTGATATCTATGCTTTCTATGTTTAGCATTTCGTTCTTGATGGAAATTTGTAAAGAACGTAAATATGGAATTAATTAATAATTCTATGGATATAGATAAAGAGGAAGGTATACAAATATTGTTCTAGTAGTAATTTGATGTTAATAAAATTGGCGTAGTAAGTATGTTTATTCCTTTTTGATAGCTTATTGATTAGGTATCCCAAATTTGGAACCTATAAATAACAGATCTGTTAATTCAATATGAATTTAAGAAATTATTGTTTGATAATTTCTTAAGGGGTTCTGAGTTACCCATTTGATTGTAAAAGGTCCAAGATAACAATTATGGGATTTTTGATTTCCTACTGCTTCTGATGTGATCTGATCCCGGATGGTTATGGTGATATTGGGAGGCATGGAGGCCATTTTGACTGTGGCAGAATATGACACCTAGAGTGGGAAGATGCATCAATTTATGCATGTGGGTGTCGGGGAGGACACTAGGGATAATGGAATGGGATGGATGTGATTGTTGGATGCTTGGTGACATTGATTGGTTGTTTATCTGCTTTAAGTTTTCCCACTACTCAAGGAAGCTAGTCTTACTAACCCTTATTTCGAAATAGGAGAAGACACGCATGGTATTCCACGTGCTTTTCTTGTTTAACTTCTCAAGGAAGTATGGGTATATGCTCTTGATATAAGTGGAAAAGACTCGACAAATTGTATATCTACTCACTGTGTTGAGCTCCATTGTGTTTAATAGCATATAATTTTTTTCAATAATGCCTGGGAATGGGGGAAAGTACTTTTCTATAATGAAAAATTGAATAAATGGTGTTAACCCGTGTGGATGGAGATGTTGGAACATAATGATGAGGTTGTAATATTGATGTACCAATTATCATTGGGAGTGATGCTAATGAAATTTAATGTGGAATTGTTCATGGATAATTAATTTTTAAATAATTAATTAAATTAAAGTTGAACTGATAAAAGGGAATGAATTAATCTAGTAAATCTATTTAAATGGTTGTCTGCTTATATGATACCTAGTCTTAGAAGTAGCATCCCGGAGTCTAAGAGACGTTAGCTGTAGTTGTGTCTAAGACTATGTAATTACCATAGTGTGGTTGTGAGATATAATATATCCTGTAATTTTTGTGTTTCTATACGCTACTTCCCACTGTCAGTAAGGTAATCTAGCACCCCAGGATTCTGAACCCTGGGTGGTGTTTGCCCCAACATTCTGGTGGGAGTATAGATATCTGACAACCCCCTTTGGCCACTCTCTCTTCTCTTGGTAGTAACTTGTGCAGGTTGGCACATTGGTTAGTTTTCCCCATTTTTGTGTGTATAGGGATGTGATGGCTTGTGGTTATTTATGCACATATATTCTGGATATAGTTTTCTATTGACTACTATAGGTGTAACATGTATGGGATGTGATAGATTGAGGATCCTTACTAGGTGTATGGTCTTTAATGGATTGAGGTATAATACCTGACGTATGATACACATTATGCAAGCAGTGGTGGCTCCCAGAAACTACATGTTTACTTTTGGTTGTGAGGATGGTGTGTTGCTTTTCCCAGGTGTCCGCGGGAAAGCCTTTGTGCTACACGAGGTGCGTATTTGGGTGCTTTGCCCAAGTTTCTACGTGAAATCCTTTTTGGAGGGAGATGATCAGGATGTGCGATGTTGGGGCAAAGCGGAAAACCAATGGGGAAGTAGTAGTGGGGTACCCATGATATTCTTTACTATATGCTATATTCTTGTCTGAGTTACTTGGTAGAATTATCCATGGTGAGGTTGGGAACATAGTATACTTGTTTAGGTGACGAGTTAGTTTCACTTATTATTCACTATGTGTTCGCATGCTTTCTCTACTTTTGAACGAGAGGCTTCGAGGAGGATCTAACTGAGTATACTGTTATACTCACCCTATGTATATATAAACTGTTTTTCAGGTCACTTGGGGAGAGATGGAGAACAAGCTGGTTTCTACTAGCTTTGGTTTGCAGGAGCAGTTCAGGCTTGTGGTTGCTGCTATTTTTACTTTCTTTTGGTTACTTGCAGTTTTTCCCATCTAGTTGGGGTACTTTTTCCAAACATTTCATATATGAAGTTGGGTTTCTTTTATAGTTCAGTTATGAGTTGTATTTGATTGTTGTCTATCTTATCTCTCTCTTCTGCCTTTGTTCTCTTAGAGGGTAATGCCTCCCATTTTTGTGTTTACTATAGCCTCGGTGCTAGTCGCCAACACGGGGCATACTAGAGGCGGGACTCAGGGGAAATTATCCCCCTTCTCACATTGCCATCCTAGGAGGGGAACACTTTGTGGGGAGGGGTCGTGACAATTAATATATCATCTATATCATATTTATTAATTAAAAATATTCATGTTACCATCCATGTAATGATGAAATGAAGAAAATGTCACATTAATTTATGGAGGTGGCAGTCCATAGGTACACACAAGGGACGTTATCTCATTCCAACGGATTGGAAGGTAAGATATTAGTTATTATAATATAATTCCATAAGAATAATTATTTGAGAAATATAATATATTAACTTTAAACCATCCATAATATCAATCCATAAAATATTTTGACAGAAAATTAATTGTATCGCTACATAGATGTGGTAGTCCCCATGTAAACAAAAGTGCTAGTTTCAGTAACCATTTCACAGAATATATTGTGGATATTGGTGGTTAAATAATCATAATGAATTATTTTTATATTTAGTATATGAATTTATTATTTAATTTTGAATGCTATATATTTAGAGGAGGTAGAATATTAATAAATTGGAAGAGGTTGGGAGTGATAATTACATATTCTTCGACATGCCTCATTTAGATCCTTTATTAATAAAACACCATGATATTTTAGGTTATGTTTCCCTTTTAAAAAATAAATATATTTTTTATATTTTTTATTCCAAAAACACTGATTTTATACAAATGAGGATATACTATTAAAATATTTGTATCTAAACATGATTTCAATAACATGGGTGTTTAATTAGTATGTATAAATAAGATTAACTGAATTATAAAATATATAAAATTCATACTCAATAATATTTTTTATTTATGAAATAATCACTTAATTTCTATTAATGTTGTTTTATCTTTGAAAAAATAATATTTGTTCAAAATTGAATTTAAATGTTTTTTGTTAGAAATTTATATTATTATTTTTGGACATTTTGGACAATATATTTTATAAAAAGATTAAATTTTTTAAATTCATCATATTAAATTAATGTTACAGTGAATTTTATAGATTTTTTTAAAGTATGCTTTTTCAATGAATATTGAAACATATTGATTTTTATTGAAATCATATTTTATTTTAATGTATTTAAAAATTAAAATTCATTTTTTGATCATTTTTAAAATTTAATTAGTTACTTTTGATTAAAATTAATATACTTTTATCTTTTTTAATTAATTTTATACATTAAATTTGTATAAAAACATTTTTATACTTAGAAGAAATAATCTGAAATAATTCATTTTTTCATTTTTAATTATAATCATTAATAAATTTAGACCACTTCTAGGAATTTTGTATATTTAAACATATATTCCATCTTTATATTCATTAGTTCTCAATTTTTTTAAATAGTAACCTTATATATTTGGTAATTATGAATAATAACCATAGTAAATTATTATCACCTCATCCAGGGAAAATTGGGTAATTAAGGTTGAAAATAATATGATAAGGACTAAGTAGTAACCCTAAAACTTTACACAATCTTGCTATATCGGTCTATTTCGTTCATAATCCTCAAATATTTGAATATATGGCCTATTTTTTTTCAAATTTGTACTAGTTTTGAAATTTATAATATTTTATGTAAATATAAAGTAAAAATTGTCAGTCTCTTATTTTTAATAATTATAATATTGTGTTGTAGGGATAATAAATACACATGTTTGGTTTAAAATATTCATTTTAATGATAAATTATTTTACTTATAAATGTAATTTAAAGGAATTTTTTATATAGTAGTTTCAATAAATGACTAAGAAACACCAACATAGTATTTATTCAATTAATAGAAAAGTAAAATAAAATATTTTATAAATTTTGAAGGAAATATAATTTGAAATAAATATTTTCATCCACAAAAATATAATAAATTAAATTTTTAAAACATATCATAATGGATCATATTAAAGATATAATGTTATAATTTTTTATTCAAAATCAAATTAAATGATGATTTCTTAAAATTACATTAATGTTATATTATAATAAATAATATATTATTAAATAATTTAAAATTAATATAAATCATATATTCAGAAAATTGATTGGTATATGTTATAAAACATAATCTATGATCCATTTTGGGTCACTTTTTTCTTTTAAATTATCCATATTCACCTCTAATGAGTAACATCTTTATTATCACAGTAATTCTCAAAAAGTTTATTAAAGAGTTAAAAAGATATAAGGGTAAAAAAATAATCTAAAATTTTAAAAAAAATTGTATGATATTATTTATACCCATACTCGTCCTATATTATAATTATATCCTTTTTATCCTTTTTTAATGAATATTTTTATAGATTAATATTAAATTTTATGTGATTTCTATATTACCCCTGCTCTCACATATGAAAGGGAACTTCCATTC
This sequence comes from Viscum album, assembly GCA_963277665.1. Lineage (NCBI taxonomy): Eukaryota > Viridiplantae > Streptophyta > Magnoliopsida > Santalales > Viscaceae > Viscum > Viscum album. Next base: position 561,205,181 of record OY728153.1, on the reverse strand, counting down.
CTCTTTTCACAAAACATATAAAACAATCTTGTTTAATAAAATCATGTCCATAATCCCTAAATAAACCCCATAAAAATATTACAAATGTATCATTTTGGGAATAAACCAATCGTAAGGGTTTGTGGTGCTACAAAAATTATGTTTTCCAAATAAGAGGTATAGTTTTTAACTGAATGGTATTGTTTTATTTATTATTATACCTCATTAAAATAAAATTTAAACAAGATAAAATAACAACAATATTATAAAAAATATAATATTATTTTATTCATTTAATTTGATCTCCTGCATCCTTTTTCTTTTTTATTCAATGATAAAGTAAATATTCATTCACGTCTATGGTGGAATACCACCTCATGAACCAATGTAATTATTTTCCAATCACCACCTCTCAAGGATAGTAATGTTTATAGATTTAATAAATATTTATTTTATTTATTATGTTATTGTTATTTTTTTTTGAGTGATAATTTTACCTTATTTTATTCCATCCATTTCAAAAATGAAATAGTTTGTATGAGAACATATATACAATCATCTCCATTAACAATGTAATTCATTTTTCTATCTCTACATTTTTCAAATTTATCATTATATATATAATTAGTATATAGGATATTAATTTCATATTTAACTTTTTGGAGATTACTTAACCATGATCAATGCATACAGACGAATACTTTCAAACCAAAATATGAATGAAAATTGGAGTAATTATCACCCAAAATATTGATTTTAATTATGAATTACTAATAAAGGGGAGGAAAGATATTATAATAAAAATATATATTGTATGATATATATGTTTTTGGTAATTTTATAAATTTTTAAGCAATATATATTTATTCATCGTTTTTTATAAATTTTATGAATAAATACAAAACTAATGGTAATGGATCCCTCTAAATCACCATATTATTTGGGGTCTGGGCTTTCACCCTCCAAATAACTTTTTACCTATCTTTTATGTTATGGAAAGATTCAAAATGACATATATTTTATAAATAAATTTATACCAAGTAGTATCTATTTTTCTTTTATGGGGTAAAACATTATTTATTCTTATTTATCAACTGTCCTCTACAATATAACCTTTCATTAGGATATGAGGAATGACTTTTAAACTATTTTATTTCCATGGGTAACTATAATTTTTATTACTTATGATTGATTTACTTTTTTATCCCCCAAAATCATGAATATTTTATAATGGTTATACCCATATAGTATTCCATTGCATTAGATAATGTTTGTATCTCTTATGAAATCATTTATGGGTTTAAAAAGTAAACATAATCCATTATGGGACTTTTCCCACTATGTGATGTTATCTTGGGAATTATCTTTGACTTATGTTTATTTTAATTTTTATGTTTCTTATAAATTAAAACATTAAAATGATCTCATGTTTTCAGGCCCTTTATGTTCTTCTTCAATGTATTTGTCCATGAGCCTTCCTTATTATGATATCATGTTATGCGTTTTGACTCGAATTGTTTACTTCATTATCATGTTTACTCCCAATCTATAATTTATAGACAACCCCTTTCTTTTATGTATTCTCTATTTTATCCTAGGATGAGTTGTATTCTTAGGGGTATTTAGGATCTCTATATGGGGAATAAAAAAATGTTTTCTGTTTTTGTTTCTTTTTTATACATTATGAACCTATTCTTCTAATGTCACAGGGCCTCAGGATCATTTAGATGTGATTAATGGGTATTTATGTTAAAAATAATTTAGTTATATGTGTAAATGGTTTTTCTCATTATATTTAGTATTAGATCAAGGACTTATTTTTTAAGGATTAGGACTAAAATATTTCAGTGAGAACCATATAGACATTTCTAAGAATAAGAAAATATCCTAGAATTTTCGTGATGTATTGAGTGTGGTTATTCCAAAAAATTCTATCCTCACTAGGTTACTAATATTTTATGGGGATGTGGAATAATTTTACGTAGGGTCAAAAACCCTAAAATGGGTGAATAGGGTATTAAATTGACCTTGTGCGTTATAATAAAGCCTTTTGCACACCTATTTCGGAACTTCGAAGGGATATTATTTCAAAAATTATCAAACTCATTATAAATAATTATGAAGGAGATAAATATATTATTAGATTATTTAAATTAATTGGAAAATTATCATGGAAAAAAATGATTGAAACCAGGAGACTCATCCATTAGAGCACACTAACCATTTATTTGTTTTCTTTCTATGTTCATATGCTTCCCATAATATGTTTATTAGTAAAATTATACTCATATTTCTCTTAATTTGTGTAGATAATGGGGGGAAATATGAAAAAATTTCCCAACGATAAACATGATAGTAATTTTAAGGATTTCCCTAATGATATTCCGAATATTATAGATGTGGGAGCTACAAACATCATGGAATTACTATCTCACCAGAATCATTATATAAATAATTACATAAATAATGTAAAATAACCTCTTTATCGTATGAATCTGAAAGTTAATGATGATACTTTTTGTAATAAAAGGGCTCATTCCATTAGTGTATGTTGTGATTCCTTATCATGGAATAATGGTTAAACTCATTTAAGAAGATATTCTCTATCATATAATGATTAGAATAAGTTAAATAATTTACTAGCCCCTTATCACATGGATGGTGAAGGAAATTAGTGTTGTACACAGATCAACAACAGGAATTAAATAGAGAATATAGATAATATGGAATGGGGTGAATTCATTAAAATATTTTTTAACAAATATTTTCCCAAAAATCAGTGTTATAAAATATAGAGGTAGTTCATATGATTGAATAAGAAGGGAGATGATTCTATTGGGTAATATGATGAAAACATCACAAGGATTTCATGATATGCCTCTAAATTTGACATTAATAGATAATGTAATGTGGGTTTATAATATAATCTGTTAAAGTTGTATTTATGAAAATATATTCGTAATCAAAACATTGATATGTATGAAGAGTTTTTCATTATTCCCTAAAGATTGAGATGATGATTGTAGACACTCAGTGGTCTATTGGTTCTAGAAATATAAGGAATAAAATGGAGTTTTCATTGGGAGGATAAACACGTCAATATAAGGTAGAAAACAAAACTAAATATCCAGTGTGTTAAAAGTGTGGGGAGAAGAATTCTGAAGACAATTTGAATGGAATCAGGAGATGCTTCAAGTGTGGGAAAGAGGGCCATCATGATTATCAATTCTGAAGGGATATGAAGAATAAAAATAATGTAAAAGTGGAAATGAAGGTTTAGGTCAGTATTCAATATTTTATATAGTGTTTCAACTACATGGAACATAAGATTTATGTAATCCTATTCCCTGATCCTAGGGTCTTCAAGGAAAATAAATGACCAGAACCTCTAATTTATTAATAGTATGGAAGGGTATATAATATCACTACCATTGAGCTGGATCCCTATAACGATGTGGTGAAATGTATTACAGTTATTCATTCATGAATAGAGAATGTAATTTTTTATTATAGTTCTACTCAACTTTTCATATCATTAATGTTTAGTAGAACTATTTAAACAACACATCCAAACATGGGGGTTGAGTTACATGTCATAATATAAAATGGATAAATTTTTTTATCCCAAGATTATAATTCTACCATAGTGTATTATTGATGAATAAATCTTCTTAAAAATATCATCCTACAACCTTTAATGGATTTTAAACCTATATTGGTCCTATATTGTATGTCATTATAAAAATCCGTCATTAACTTTTGAGAGAAGGAGATTACGCTTCACATCCCATGTCATCCACCAATTTTTTACGTGTTTAAGGATAATTATGAATCATTCAAAAAATAATCCATTAAATAGTAAATTTTATCTCCTTGTAAGAAAGAATATATAGCTAAAATAATTGAGATAATGAATTTTATCTTGACTGAATATGTGCACATTGTGAGTTATTATATGGATTTATTCTCAAAATTGTTTCCTTGTATTCCTTCTGATTGATATGTTGAGTTATAAATAAAACGTATACCTAGATCTCTTCCAATATCCAAGATTAATTCGAGAATAACAACATTTGATTTGTAATTACTAAAAAAGTATTTAAAAAAAAGTATTTTGAAAATGGTTTTATATTCTCAAAATGAGAAAATTTCAAGAATTATTTATGGATGTACTAAATAGATTCTATAGAAATTACGTCAATAAATTTTTTGTATTCTTTAGAATTTGATATTTCGATGTTCTCCAAAACATGGATGAGCATGATGAGTATTTTAATGTTATTCTAAATACCATTCAAAATGATAAGTTATTAGAATAGTATATTAAATTTGAGATATGGATGAAGGAACTATCATTCTTGGGATATGTTATCACTATTGAAGGATATATATTGACCCATTTAATATAATAAGAATTTTGGACTATCCTAGACCAACTTCTATAATAGAGATATGTAGTTCCCTTAGATGAGATAGATATTATAGATGATTTATGAGAAACTTATCACTATTGTAAAACCCATTAATCATGAAAACTAGGAATGTTGTAATGTTTTTATAGAAAAGTGAATGAAAATAGTATATTAAGGGATTGAAAAAGATACTTCTCACTAGAAAATCATTACTCTTCCATCAAGTGGGGAACTTTTAATTGTAAGTAGTTATTATTAATATATGGGTGTATGATTTTTACTAATGAAAACTGAAAAATTTATAGTCTATATCTCAATGTAGTCGAATGTTCAGGAGAAGAACTATACAACATATTATCTAGAGTGGAACGTTTTCATATTTGTGTTGAAAATCTAGTAACATTATATTTATAGGGAGAACTATGAAATATATATAGATCATAGGAGCTTCAAATATATATTCACAGAGAAGTATATTAATATTTTGTTTTGAATGTGGTTATATGTGATTAATGACTATGTCTTCTAAATCAAACATCATCCTTGGAAAGTAAATACATTGGAGGATGATCTAAGTAGAAAGGATATAGAATCCTTATCATTATAGATAATTGAAAGAAAATAACTTTCTAATATTTTTATAGGATGGTCATGGGAATCATAATGGATAGAAAATAATAAGTTATTTCCCAAATAAATGCTCAACCATCACTTATGGTGTTGGTAAAGGATACTAAAAGAGATTATGTGGAAATGGAGAAGAAGGTGGAAGCAATATTAAAAGGGAAATCATTAGAGTTAATATTTTATGAAATTTATTTGTAATATTTTTTTAATGATTATGTAAACCTTAAAAACATTAGATAAAGAAGTACTTTTTCAATTTTTTATATAGTTCAACCTTCTCCATCCATCTAGGGGGACCGATGATGTACCAATATCTCCAAGACAAATATGGGTGGGATAATATGAAGAATGAGATCATAGAATATCAATAAAATTTTATAGAAAATTAATAATTGAAGGATTAAGTGAAAATATCTAAAGGGATGATGATACCATTACCCATACATACATGGAAATTTCAAAACAACACCATGGTGTATTCCACTATTCTCGCAAACAAATAAGGATGAAATAATGGTATTTGGGTTGTGGTGGATTTTTTATTCAAATATTTCGCACTTCATTACAATTTTAGAGGACTTACCACTCTATCACCATTCAAGGATAAAAATCATAGAGGTGATTGGGCTCTATGTAACACCTATATCAATTTTATTTTCCTCATATTTTATACATTCCTTCATGATTCATAAGAGTATCAAACATGCTCTGAATATTTATTTAATCATCAGTATGGATCATCACCCCCCAAACTGATGGCCAATCCTAGTAAACTATCTAGAGATTGTAATTAATTATTAAAGAATTATCTATTGAATTCAAATTAAAATGGTATCAATATATTTCTCTAGTTGAGTTCTCATATAATAAATGATTTCACTCAATAATCTAAAATGATCTTTTGGAATCCCTTTATTCAAATAGATGTATTATATTATTATTTTTTTGAGGAAGTTGGTGGAAGTACATTGTTGGTACCTAAAATAGTTGAGGAAATATTAGTGAATGTCATGACCATTCCATAAAAAATCAGGTGTGCTCAGAGTCGATAGAAGATATATGAGTATAATAATTGAAAAGACCTAGAGATTTAGGTCGGGGTTAAGGTGATTCTGTATATAACTCCATGGAGGAGAATCATTAGATTTTTTAATTATGGTATACTATTTCATAGGTACATCATCCCATAATTATACCCACCAGGCTTATCACAAGTACATTATGTATTAAACATATCAATCTTGAGGAAGTGCATAGAAAATCATTCACACGTAATGAACTTAGATGTGGTAATGCTGTAAAAAGTTATTTCTAATTATGAGAATCTGATAAAGATCACGGACCATAGATATAATGATAAATTTAACAATAAAACTTTCATAGTAAATTTGGTGTGGAGAACCCATAACTATTAGGGGAGAAATATGGAAACCAGTGGAATCAATAAAGAAGAAGTACCCTCACATGTTTTCTCCATAGTACATAATATGAAATTTAGGGGGAGAAATTTTTTAACGAGGGAATAATGTAATTAAATGATATTTTAGAATATATTTACATTTATGTAAATTAAATTTCATTAATAGCATCTATTTCATGCACGAGTGAGTTTACACCAACTGTGATATACTATAAAATTATTATAATTTAAACATATTATTTATAACCTAAAAATTAAATTAGAAGACATTAATATGATTAAATTAATTATGAAATATATAAATTTGAAACTAAGTAAAATTTTATTGATTTTTATTTAGTAAATAGACACTCATGTTTTATAAAATTCATTTTATTTTTCAAAATATATATTTTATTCAAAAAAATATTTATTTTTTAAGAGAAAACAATATAATTAATTATTTAAATCTAATAAATTGTATTTGATGAATATGATATAATTTTTGAAATCATCATATTAAAATCAGTGTATGGTTAATTTCTAGTTTATTTCTGATAATTATTCTTTTTTCAATGAATACACAAATATACTAATTTTTATTGAAAAATATAATTTATTTTAAATATTTAAATTAAAAATTATATTATGGATTAGTTTTAAATTTACATTAGTTAATTTTTAAAAAAAATAATCCAATTTTATCATTTATAATGAATCTTAATCATGAATTTAGTATAAAAACATTTTTATATTTAATATCCATTTTTCTGGAAAAAATCACCGTGTTTTCTGTATTAATTTTTAATTATTTTCTAAAACTTATAGAAATTTAATGATGGAAAAATCATTAAAAATTTGTAATTATGGGTTAAAAATTTAGTAAATACCTCCATTTTATTTTTTCATCATGAATAGTAAATTTAGTAAATAATTGTCACCGTCGTGAGGGTAAAAATTGAAATTATGGTTTCATATAAAATGATAAGGTCTAAAAATTAACCATAAAACCTGAAATAATTTCATTATATATTTTTATTAAATTGATAATCACCCAAAATTTTAAAATATTATTTTTTTCATTTAAATGTGATTTTGAACTTTATAATATTACAAGTAAATATAAATTCATAAATGTAACTCACTTATTTTTAGTAATTATAATATTTTTTGACAGGGATATGATCTAATTATGTGTAATTTTAATGATTAATTTTAAATATAAATTACTTTTTAATCATGTTAATTTTTTTAGAATTTATAATCATTAAATAATTAACTTAAATTTTTAGCAAGACTAAAACGGTATTTATTCAATTAATATGAGAATTAAATAAATTATTCTTAAACTATTACAAGTAAAAGAAATTAAATGAATTATTTTTTAAAAATATTCAGATATATATAAAATTTATAATTTATTTAATGGATTATATTCACATTCTACCATTGATATTTTTATTTTAATGTTTAATAAAATGAATAGTTCAAAAAATGATGTTAATATTATTTTATAATAATAAATATTTTAAAAAATGTGTTAAAATTCCTAAAAACTATCAAAGGAGAAATTATTGGTATATGTATTATAATATCAATTATATCCCATTTAGGGTCCACTTTACCTTTTATATTAACTATATTGACCCCTATATAGTAAAAAATCATTAGAAAGGTAACTATCAAAAAAAGATCAATATAGTTTAATGAAAATTGATATGTTTCAAATAAAAATCTTAACATATCCAAATTTTATTGGATGATATTATTTCTTCCAATTCTCATATTATATTAACAATATATTAGTTTATAGCCTTTTTTTCTATGAAAATTAATATATATTGAATTATATTTTAGTTAATTCCTTGAGTATCTCTCCCCTAACCTATAAAGGGAACCCTATCTCATCTTTTATTTACACCTAAAATCCTTTTATTTCACCCCCTATCAACCCAAATACCTTCTTAAAATTCTTTCTCGTGTAATAAAGGTATTATTTTTGTAATAACAACAACCTTAGAGGGTTTATGGTGTGAAGGAAAAAAAATTCTAAATAAGAGGTGTTGTCTTTAACTAAATGTTTTAATATTATTTAGTACTATTCCTCCATAAAATGGTATCCAAGAATGATGAAATAATAATAAAGTTATATAATATATAATTATTTTTTATACTTTAAATTTCATCACCTACATACTTCTCCTCTCCTATCAAATAGTAAATGAAATCATTATTCGTGTGTACAGTGGATTACCACCTCACGAACCGATGTAATTAATTTTCCATCCTTCCCTCCCTTGGATGGTCAAAATGATGGATGCAATAAATATATATGTTTTTTATGATAATTTTAGGAGTATTTAAAGGTGAATTTTTATTTATCTCTATTTATTTCAATCCATCAAATAAATTGAAACATTATTCATGCGTACATACGGTCTAACATCTTCGTGAAAGGTGTATTTAAATTTCCTATCTCTTCCCTTTACGGTTGACTATAAATATATATATAATGAATATATATGATAATTATATAAATTTTAATAATTAGGTATAATATTGATCCATGATCAATGTATAAATACAGAGACTAAAACACCGAAAAATGCTTGAAAATCAAAGAATTTAGCACCCAGAAGTGTGGCCATAGTAAAGAATTTTTAATAGACAGGTTGTAAGATATTATAATAAAATCATATATGGTGTGATATATATCATTATGGTTATTTAATAAATTTATAATAAATATTTATTTAATAAACATGAGTTTGTAATGTGTATGATGAAATATTATACATAATGTAAGGGGTCTCTCTAAATCCCCATTTCCTTCGGGTTATGGTCATTCAATCTCCAAATCACTTTTTCTATCACTTTAATGTTATGTAATGATTTAAAATTATATAAATAAATATATTAATTATAAAAATATAATGTAATAATTTACATTACTGGTTTAATACATTCTGAAAGTTCAATTATAAAATATACTCTTTAAAATCACGTTTAATTATAATATGAGGTCAGATTATAGAACCCATTACATTTGGAGGGAAATTCTTGTGTTTATACCTTATTATTATTTTTAATTCATGTAACATATATTCATCAGCATGTTATGAAGTTTTATACTAGATTACAATCCAATGAATTGGGTAATTTTTTTCTCATGATATGTTAGTGGTGGGATATAAGAGTAAGCCTAATCCATTAATATATTTTTACAACCATGTGATTTTCTCTTGGTAGTTATTGTTGAATTATGCTTATGTATGGTTTTATATTACTGCCACATTATAATATTACCCTGATCTCGTGTTTCCATGTTCTCTATATTTTTATCCCATGTGTTTGTCTTGGTCCGTTATCTATTATTATATCTTTTAATGCCTATTGGATAACATTTTATACCTCATTACCCTATTTAATCCCTTACTCAGATTAATATCTCACTGCTTTAATTTATTACCCAGGTTGTAACAACCCGAGATTTTATAAGATACATTTTTTTTAATTTCATTCATATCATCTGTTGTACAATACACCAAGATTATCTTGCGCTACACGCAACACCGTATTAGCTTGTAGTATACGCAACACTATTCTTGGCTCATGTTACACACAATTTTGATAGTTCATTTGATAGAACTTATTCTACGAAACATTGAGTGTATATATATATATATATATATTCAATGTATAAATAATATATGGTTGGATTTGGTTATAAGAAACAACAACGTAGTATTGCACTACATGAAACCCTAACTTGGATTGCATTACACGCAATCGCGACCTTCTTCGATAGCGTGTGTTGTACGCAATATCGGGTTTCATTAAACAATGATATATGTTTATAATAATATTATGAAGTAGCCTTTATGAATATTATTAACCAAATTTTGAATTTTATAACATTATTATTAATCTTACATATTTACTAGAACATGGTATGAGAACAAAATAATTTTTTTGGGTAAAATAAGTATATTTAAAAAAATGCTGTTTTGGCTCCTTTTGATGGCCCACCCACATTAAATCTAGTTTTTGACATGTTTATAAGTTCAATTTGACAAAATAAAATTCTTCATTCGAATAAGGATATAAAAATTTACTTTGGATAAAATTTTCATATTATTCTGATAACTTTCATATTTTAATGAATAGTAAAAACATGCTATATTTTAATTAAAAACAACTTTTTTCATCGTAATAATTTATATGGTTAAATTATAATATTGAATGGTTTTAATGTATAAATAGAATATATTTTCACCATTTAATATAATTTATGTCATTATCATTGATTTTACATTGAATTCATATGTTAAATCAATTCAATCTTTGGCAATGTTTTAACTTTTAAAACCTATTCGCTTAACAACAGGATTAATTTTAAATTAATTACTTAAATTTCGGTGTTTTGAATTTTGAAAAATTGATTCCATATTTGAAATCAGTGGGTCTAAATTATGTTAATAGTTTACTTTTATTTTTTATATATTATGAATAGTAAGTATGGTAATTTTTATTTACTGCGGTTAAAGGTAAATAGGGTAATTCAAGGTTAAAAGAATATTATAATAATTTAAAATTACCATGAAACATGTCCTAACCTTATTGGACGAGTAGTGGCCGCCAATGGGCCTCCTTGGGCAGATTTTGGGACCCCAATGAGCCACTTGGTAGTGAAAATGACAATTTGGATTTATAAATTTAATGTAAAGACAGAATTGACTTTAACATAAATCTTTTAGTAATTAATTTTTTTAGGGGTTATATAAGTTATATTTTCGATTATAAATATTATTTGGAAAGATAAAACGATACCTACATCATGGTTTTTTAACATAATTTTTAGACATCAAATAAACTAAATTATTTATGACACAATAATGATGTAGTGTTTACCTCATTAATAAATGATTTAAATAAATAAGATTATAATGATTAAAATATCATCCAAAACCTGTCCAATTCCAACAGGATGATTTTATTTTGAATATGAGTCATCTTAACATAGAAATTAATTTGTTTTGGACCTCTTGAAACCGAAGATAAGTTTATAATAAATTAATTTTTTCACACTTTCCTAAAGAGCCCCTCCTCTCCCTTATAAAAGGAGACCACCTCTATGAAATTTCTCACACCTCTCAAGCAATTTGGATCGTCCAAACTCTGCCCAAATAAGCTCCCTACATCCCTCTCCTCCCCCTTGAAGCCTTACATTAGGAAGAATATCCTCCAAGAAGTCATTTTGGTTCAATCCAAACGAAGTTACCAAAATTAAAGCTAACAGTTTCTCTTAAGTTGTTCTCTTTTATTCTACATATCCAACCCCTAAACTCTTTTTAATACATTATATTGTAACAAAACCAATATCATAAATAAACTAGGATGTTTTTATTAGAATTATTCTAACTACACTTACATACACCGCCATCTAATGGATGAAGAACATAATGTTTCAGTGATGACAAACTAAAGCCTCACGAAATGATGAATGTTAGATTTTCTCCTACAACCTCTCATGGTGGCCATTATGATGGAACTATATTTATATATAATATATATTATGTTTATTATTTCCTTATACTTCTTTACTTTCCAATTATATCATGCCTTTATGATTTGAATAGTGGGTAAATACGATAATCTCATTTGAGAAAGTGCGGACTACCGCCCTTTCAAAGTGATGTGATTCGTTAATACATTATGTGGGATGTGTAAAGGATGTGGTTAATGATAATATATATGATATTATACTGGAATTATAATATAACTACGTATCATTATGTTTTAATTAATTAAAATAAAAAATATAAATGAAAGTAGCGTTCATGCATACGTACGGCATACCGTCTCCATGAACGGTGCGCTTCATTTCTTACCACCATATGTTATGTACTATTTTAAATGCTTGTATATTCTGGATATATAATGAATTTATATGATATATAAATCATGATTTACATTTCGGATGTATGTAAATCATGATATATGTAAGAATAACATCAAGAACAACAAGTCCAAACACGTACAATAAATAAGATGATTTTACCCAAAACGCTAATTTAACATTAATTTACAAAATAATGGTTAATATAAAGTCATAAGTGAACCATATATGATCTAATAAAAATTAATATGATTCTGTAATAATTCAATGACATTATTTAAATCATTATACAGGAGGTTTGAATACATACGAAGCATATCGGACGTACGGTAGGGGATAATTTTGCATATATCATTTTTATCCGATATTGCTAATTCGTAAGTATTTACAGGGGTTATATTTATCATCCATATACATTTTTTATAAAAACTTATTCATGTATTTTTAATTCCCTTATTACCTTTTTTCTACTTTTACCACATTTTATGGAAGGAATCTTTCTTTTTTTTACCATACAAGGAACTTTTTGACTTTTTCAACAAAAGTACGAGGAGAATGTTATTTTTAACTTATACGACGTGAAAGGATTTTTACGGTTTCATAAAGCCTCGTTTTCATTAAGATTCCTCTTCAAGATTGCATGATTATTTTAAACAATCCATTTTCTTTTAAAATTTAATTACATTTTGTGAAAAGAAAATGATTTTGAAGAAGAAAGGATATTTTTTCAAGAATTCATTTCAAGTGTTTTTATCAAATTTATTTTCCATATAAAATGACATTATTTAATATGTTTATGTTTCATTTATAATGTCTCCATTATTCACATGGTTTTATTCTTCTTATGATTAAATGATATCCATTTTTTATATAGATTATGTTATGATGGCAGGATGTTTAAGAATATCATTCTATTACACGTGTTATGCTATGATGTATGATTTATGATTTTGTTGCACATGAAAGAATGATTCCATAATGAGATGGGTGGGACCTATATCTCCCTCCAATGCATTGGTTAAATATTTAAATCTAAAGAGAAAGGCATGGCTGGAAGGGTATGTTAATCAGGTTCAGTGTTACAGGACTGAAACGAGGAGTGAACTCGATTCAGAAAGGGACATTGTCCACTAAGATGGTCCTGGCAGCAATGCCTTGGCTACTATGGAAATCATAATGTTTTTCCAAAATTACAAGTTTTATTCCCATGTTATTTTATCAGGATTAAAGTTTCATTATGAACTATGACTTACGTATTTCCATGTTTTATTTCATTGCTCAAAATCTTGATGTTTAAACATTGTGTTCATGTTTTTAAGTTGAAATGTATATGGTTTGTTTTATATTATCCACGATTACCCTTACTGAGAATTTGAGCTCACCCTTTATAAATTTTCTTTTCCCCAGGATATAATGAAAGGTTTTAGGTAAGAAAACATATGGGTAAGATCTTTATGGGAGAAGTTGAAGATCTTTCACCACGATTAGAAGATTACGTTCTGAGTTTCCAAAGACACTAAACTATTACAGTCCTTGAGTTTTCAATTTTGTTATGTATTAAGTATTCCAAAAAAGTAATGTTTTGTCCATGTACGTCAAGCTTCGTGTCTCTAAAGTTGGTATCAGAGGAAAGGTTTAGTCAACCTTTGGAAACTAGGATGTGAGATCTTTAGTTAGATCCCTTGAGATATTTCTAAGGAATGTATAGGAATGTCCCTAAGGTTAAGTATACGTATAGGTTATAGTCCTATAATTGCGCTATAGATCTTAGAATTTAACCTAAAATGTTAGATATTGAAGGTACTCCCCCTTTATTATGTTTTTTTCCCTAGCATGATTTTTTCCTCTCACAGAATTCTTTTTATGTTTTATTCAATGGATGGAACCAGAAGGAATTCAATTAACATTGAATCCAATGGAAAAATTGGTGACTATGAGAAACGAAATTGTGTATTGCCTAGAGAGAAAGATATTGGGATTATGCCGAATCAGTCATTGCAATATATGATTAACAAGGTGAAATTTAGTGGTATTTCTATGTCATCAAATAAGATGAAGATGGAATTTTATACATGTTCTCATAGTGAGGATCATAAATAAAGGAAGATTGAGATTTCTAAGGAATGGAAGAAGAACCTTAAAGAATACCTCAAATGTAGGGACATATGTTATCTGTGTGGAGAAAAGGGTCATAGAGTGATAGACTGTTATGGAGTTCAATGTCTTATCTGTGGAGAACATGGGAATTACCCAACTCAATTCCATGACCTACGTGGTTACATCTAAATCAATAAGGAATTATTCTATGAAAATCATTGAATAGGATGGATTGAACTGATTATGTATTGGTATTCGAAAATAATGTTGTTCAGGTACATTTATGGTATATTGGAATACCTATATATTGGTAAATTGTTGATTTCCATATGAATTTGGCATCAGTAACCATGGAAAGTGATGGAGATATTTTTGGAAAGAAGATGATATGAGCATAATGAAGGGATAAGGGGAAAATGAAATGTTGGATAGTATTCATGAGCTCATGACTGATATAAGGAAATAGTAATATCACGGTTTGAGTATATAGAATTTTGGGGTTTTGGTATGTGGAAAGAGTTAACTTTTGACAGCACTCATGTTTTCACTAAGAACCAATGGGTATTCATTTTTCATGATAATAAATCATTAAGGCCTTCAAACGTTTGGAATGTGACCAACAAGACATATCTTATGATATATGGGGATCAACGATGGTATTTACATGCTTGTTATATGAAATCTCTAGTAATCGTTTTCACTATAATATGACAATGGACTGCAATATTATGGATAAGCCTAAATATTGAAATGGATTATGTTGTACATAAGATATAATTGCTTAAGGATAGAACTTTTTCGATATTATTGATGGGATGTTATAGTAATGTAGTTTTAGAAAAAGAACAACTTGTAGGACGTGCGACGACCCATCACATTGGACAAGGCTGTGGGAATCGAACCCACAACCGAAGTACGACATGCCTTTATCGCCTACCACTGGCCTACAAGAAGTCCCTGTATAGTAGAAACTAGTTTTATTATATTAAGAAGTATGATATATGACTTATAAGTCCATTTTAGGAACCGTATATGATTAATCTCACTATAGATGGACTTATGTATTTCTGATAAATTTTTCTTACCTTTTGTTTGAGATAGATGGAATGACCCATAATTATATCACATGATCTGATAATGCTTCACGAATAAAAAACTCAACTTCATTTCATTAAGAGATGAAGTGGAAATTGTTCAATTCACGAACAATAGTGAGATTGTACGATAATCATGTCAGTATTTCTTTTAATTCATCCACATTAGGGAAATGATATTGAAAGCCAAATTTTTTTTATCCAAGGGATCATATATCCGATGAATCATATGGTACCTTAGATCATCAAAAATTAATGGCTTTGTGATTTTTGGATTTTTTATAGCCATGTTCTCTACCACTCTCCATCAGAACTTGATGGTTAGATTTTTCTTCCATATCCATATTTTTAGAAATGTTCTCCTATATTGAAACCCAGTTATGAGTTAATTTGGGTAATCGTTACATTTCATAATTTAGTTTTTAAAATTAAGTTTTAGTATTCTTTTTTACGATGTGGGTTTCTATGAATAGTAAACGATTTATAACCCCGACGAATTTCGAGGGTGAAATTCATTTTAAGGGGGGTAGAATGTAACAACCAGAGATTTTATAAGATACATTCTTTTTAATTTCATTCATATCTTCTGTTGTACGATACACAATGATTATCGTGAGCTACACGTAACACCATATTAGCTTTCAGTATACGCAACACTATTCTTGGATCGTGTTACACACAATTTTGATAGTTTGTTTGATATAAGTTATTCTATGCAACATTGAGTGTGTATATATATATATATATTCAATGTATAAATAAAATATGGTTTGATTCTTTTATATGCAACAACAATGGAGTCTTTCACTACATGCAACCTTAACTTGGCTTGTATTACATGCAATCTTGACCTTCTTCAATAGCGCGTGTTGTACGCAACATCGGGTTTCACTAAACAATGATATTTGGTTATAATATTATTATGAACTGGACGTTATGAATAGTATAAACTAAATTTTGAATTTTATAACATTATTATTCATCTTACATATTTTCTAGGACATGGTATGAGAACAAAATAAATTTTTTGGGTAAAATAAGTATTTTTTTAAATGCAGTTTTGCCGCCTTTTGATGGAGCACCCACATTATATCTAGTTTTTGACATGTTTATAAGTTAAATTTGACAAAATAAAATTCTTCTTTGAATTAGTATATAAAAAATTACTTTGGATAAAATTTTCATATTATTATGATAACTTTCATATTTTAATGAATAGTAAAAACACGATATATTTTAATTAAAAACAACTTTTTTCATATTAATAATTTATATGGTTAAATTATAATATTTAATGGTTTTAAAGTAATAATAGAATATATTTTTAACATTTAATATAATTTATTTCATTATCATTGATTTTACCTTGAATTAATAGGTTAAATCAATTTAATCGTTGGCAATGTTTTAACTTTTAAAACCTATTCGCTTAACAACGAGATTAATTTTAAATTAATTACTGCAACTTCGGTGTTTTGAATTTTGAAAAATGGATTCCATATTTGGAATCAGTGGGTCAAAATTATGTTACTAGGTTACTTTTATTTTTTTTATATTATGAATAGTAACTATGGTAATTTTTATTTACTGCGGTTAAAGGTAAATAGGGTAATTCAAGGTTAAAAGAAAATTATAATAATTCAAAATTACCTTGACACTTGGCCTAACCTTATTGGATGAGTAGTGGCCGACCATGGGCATCCTTGGTCCGATTTTGGGACCCCAATGACCCACTTGTTAGTGAAAATGACAATTTGGATTAATTAGTTTAATGTAATGAAAAAATTAACTTTAACAAAAGTCTTTTAGTAATTAATTTTTATAAGGGGATATATAAGTTATATTTTTGACTATAAATATTCTTTGTAGACCTAAAATTATTCCCTATATCATGGTATTTTGTTCATAATTTTTAGACATTAGATGAATTAAATTATTTATGACACAATAATGATTTAGTGTTTACCTCATTAATAAATGATTTAAATAAATAAGATTATAATGATTAAAATATCATCCATAACCAGTAAAATTCCAATTGGATGGTTATATATCAAATATGAGACATCTTATCTTCTACATTAATGTGTTTTTGATCTATTTAAACCGATGATAAGTTTATAATAATATAATGTTTTCACACTTTCCTAAAGATCCCCTCCTCTCCCTTATAAAAGGAGACCACTTCTATGAAATTATTCACACCTCTTAAGCCTTTTGTCTCGTCCAAACACTGCCCAACTGAGCTCCATACATCCCCCTCCTCCCCCTTTAAGCCTTAAATTAGGCATAATACTCTCCAATAAGTCCTTTTAGTTCAAACCAAAGGAAGTTACCAAACTTTAAGGTAAAAATTTCTCTTATGTTGTTTTCTTTTATTCTACTTCTCCAACCCCTAAACTCTTTTTAATCCTTTATTTTGTAAAAAAAACAATATCGTAAATATACTAGGATTTTTTCATGATAAGTATTCTAACTACACTTACACACACCTCCATATAATGGATGAAGAACATAATGTTTTTGTGATGGAAAACTAACACCTCACGAAACGACGATTGTTCGATTTTCTCCTACCGCCTCTCATGGGGTCAATTATGGTGTCACTGTATTTATATATAATATATATTATGTTTATTATTTCTTTAAAATTCTATACATACCAATTATATCATGCCTTTACTGTTTCCATAGTCGTTATATACGATAATCTCATTTGAGAAAGTGCGAACTACCGCCCCCTCAAAGTGATGTGATTTGTTAATACCTTATGTGGGATGTATAAAGGATGTGGTTAAAGATATTATACATGATATTATACTATAATTATAATATAAAAATGTATAATTATATTTTAATTCCATTAAAATAAGAAATAGAAATGAAAGTAGTGTTCATGTGTACGTACGGCTTACTGTCCGTTTCATTTCATACCTCCATATGTTATGTACTATTATAAATGCTTGTATATTATGGATATATAATGAATTTATATAATATATATCATGATTTACATTTTTGAAGTAAGTAAATCATGATATAAGTAATAATAACATCAAGAACAACAAGTCCAAACACGTAAGATAAATAAGATGATTTTACCCAAAATTCTACTTTAACATTAATTTACTAAAGAATTGGTAATATAAGGTCGTAAATGAACCATATATGATATCATAACAATGAATATGATTCTGTAATAAGTCAATGAAATTATTTAAATAATTATACATTAGGTTCAGATACAAACAAAGCATATCGGACGTACGGTAAGGGATAATTTTGCAAATCTCATTTTTATCCGAGATTGCTTATTCGTAAGTCTTTAGTGGGGTTATATTTATCATCCATGTCCAAGTTTTATAAAAATGGTTTCATGTATATTTAAAGTCCTTTTTACCTTTTTTTACTTTTACCACATGTTATGGAAGGAATCTTTCTTTTGTTTACCATACAATGAACTTTTTGACTTTTCTGACAAAAGTACGAGGAGAATGTTTTTTTTAACTTATACGGTGTGAAATGATTTTTACGGTTTCATAAAGCATCATTTTCATGAAGCTTCCTCTATAAGATTTCATGATTATTTTCAACAAAACCCTTTTCTTTTAAAATTTCCTGAAATTTTTTGAAAATAAAATGATTTTAAATAAGTAAGGATATTTTCCTCAAGAATTCATTTCAAGTGTTTTTATCAAAACTATTTTCCATCTAAAATTACATTATTTAATATATTTATGTTTCAAGTATAATGTCTCCATTATTTAAATGGTTTGATTCTTCGTATGATGAAATGATATCAATTTTTTATATGGATTATGTTATGATGGAATGATGTTTAATAATCTCATTCTATTACATGGGTTATGCTATGATGTATGATTTATGATTTTGTGGAACATGAAAGAATAGTTTAATTATAATATGGGTGAGACCTATATCTCCCCCAATGCATTGGGTAAATATTTATATCTCATGAGATAGACATGGCTAGAACGGTAAGTTAATTCGGTTCAGTGTTACAGGACTGAAATGAGGAGTTCACTCGATTCAGAAAGGGACTTTCTTCACTAAGATGGTCCTGGATGAAATTCCTTGGCTACTATAGATATCATAATGTTTTTCCAAAATTACAAATTTTATTCCCATGATATTTTATCAGGATTAATGTTTGTTTATTATCTATGCCTTATGTATTTCCATGTTTTATTTCATTGCTCAAGATCTTGATGTTTAAACATTTTTTTCATGTTTTTAAGTTCAAATGTATATGGTTTGTTTTATTTTATCCATGCTTAACCTTACTGAGCATTTGAGCTCACCCTTTGTATGTTTTCTTTTCCCCGGGATATAAAGAAAGGTTTTAGGTAAGAAAACATAAGGGTAAGATCTTTATGGGAGATGTTTAAGATCTTTCACCACGATTAGAAGATTACGTTCCGAGTTTCCAAAGACAATAAACTATTACGATCCTTGAGTTTTGAATTTTGTTATGTATTAAGTATTCCGCAAAAATAATTGTTGTCCATTTACGTCAAGCTTTAGGTCTCTACACAAGTTTTCCTATAAAATATCAGTTATTCAATGGTATTTATGATTTATTTATGGAGAATAAACTAAAGATGTTATTATTTAGTCTCTTTTTCATATATTATAATCCTTGTCTTCAAATGAAATTAGGTCTCAATATCTCTGAGTAGTGTTTGTTATATATTTTTTTTATAAATTATGTTAATATATGGGTAAAATATTTTGGCCATTGTAATTAAGGACCCTCGTATGGGTATTTTATGTATACCAACACAAATAATTCATTTAAAAGAAATTTTGTAATAGAATTGGGAAGGATCTGGTTGAGCTAGATGGATCAAATTAGTGTAAAGAAAAGAGACATGGGGTTTCCTTCTATAAGTGATATAAATGACACACATTGAATCACTAAAAATTTTAAAAAATAATTAGTCCATTCTCAAGAATAATTCGTCCAAATTTCCATGGATTTGAATATACTGATTCAAAAGATATAATATCATCATACAATGAAATTTATATTGGTTTTATGTGTCATTTAAATCATTAACATTTAGTTTAACCCATTCATTAACAAATTTAAATATTAACTACAATAACAAATTTTTCAATATTATATGGTTATAATATTACTTATAAGATAAAATTTGACCCATAAATTACCAAATTATGAAATATATGACCATTTATAATACTAATTTACTATTTTAAAATATTAATTATTTTAAAATAATTTTATTAATTAATATTTTTCATAAAATATAATTAACTTTGTCTTTTAAATTATTCATTGAATTTGACTTTTAATTCAAAAATATAGTTATGTAATTTGAATATAAAAAATTTATATATACTTAAAATGTTATAATCATCTTTAAAATTCATGGAATATAATAATTCTTTAAAATTTTATTTATTTTATTATTTTTAAATCATTTACTCTATTTTCTATTAATTTAATAAATATTTTTTCTGCATTGCATAACCATATAAGATAATCATTGAATCACTAAAAATTATATATAAATTACCATGATAAAAATAAATACTTATTATTTAAAATATACATTTAAAAACAAACTTATCATCTTTTTATCCATCTAATAAAATATTAGTGACATTAAAATCAACTGAGTACATTTTGGAATGTTCATTACAAAATATAATATAAATTTCATTATCAATTTAAAATCGATAAAAAATAACATATATTAGAATTTTGAATTTTTATGGTATAATTTCTTCCATGAAACGAAGTAAGTGTGAGTTTTTGGTTTATTTTGAGACCATATATAATCTCTTTAACCATTATTATCTGATTTTACATTACTGAAGTGATAAATATTTATCATGGTTACTATTCATAATAAAAAAATAAAATGGATCGTCATAAAAAATTTAAATATCATGATTCCAAATATGGTATTCATTTTTCAATATTAATTCTCTATAATTTTTAAAAATAATTTTTAATATAAAATTTTACTATGTAGTGATTTTTTTTTTGAAAAAATGTTTTTTATGTATAAAAATTAACTTATATCAAAATCCTTAATACTACGAATTGAAATTGAATTAGTTTTATTATTGTAAATAAAATAGGATATATATAACTTAAATACAAAATACAAAATATAATTTTTCCTTTAAACAAATTTATTTAAATAAATTATATAATTGTATTTGGAAAATCGGAATTTTTTACTATTCAGAAAAATCAAACATTCATAAATATCCAAATATTTCAAAATATGTGAATTATGATATTTCTATTTCTAAAATTTTATTTATTTTCTAAATTATTATTTTAAAAACTGGCTAAAATTATTTATAATTTCCACTCATGAAATTCAATAAAAACAATTTTTGAATAAATGTCTTTTTAAAGAATAAAATTGCTCTACTAGAGGAAGACATATAGAATAAGTACCCTAAAATATTTTCACCTTAGTATATAATATGAACTTCCATGGGAGAAAATTATTAAAGGTTTAAGAATGTAATTAAAGGATATTTTAGAATATATTTACTTATAAGTAAATTTAATTTCATTTATATCTCATATTACATGCACCACTAAGTTTATTCAAACAGTGATATACTATACAAATATTATTATTTAAAGAAAAATTAATTTATTATTATTTAGGAAATAAACACAAATGTTTTTGTAAATTCATTTTATTCTTCAAAAAAATATATTTTATTCAAAAACGATTTTTAATATTTTTGGATAAAAAATTATATATTTAATTTTTTAGATATTGTAAATTTTATTTTAGGAATATGATATAATTTTTGAAATAATCATATTAAAATTATTTTATGGTTAATTTGTAGTGTTTTTGGAAAAGTTTTATTTTTTTCATTGAATAGAGAAAAATAATTATTTTTATCGAAAATTATATTTTATTAAAAATATTTAAAATTTAAGAATATATTATGGATTTCTTTTAAATGTACATTAGTTCATTTTTATAAAACATAATCCATTCATATCCATCATAATGAATATTTAACTATAATTAAGTATAAAAACATTTTTATATTTAAAAGGCATTTTTCTGGAAAATAAATCATTATGTTTTCTGTATTAATTTTAAATTATTTATAAACATATTGTAATTTAATCTTGGAAAAATCATTCCATATTGGTAATTATGAGTTCAAATTTTTTTAAATATATCCATTTTATTTTTTCATTATAAATAGTAATTCTAGTAAATAATATTCACCATAGGGAGGGAAAAATGGTAATTAAGGTTACAAATGATATTATAATTGAAAAAATAACCATAAAACACGAAATAAATTTATTATCTGAGTTTATTTAATTCATAATGACCCAAAATTTTAATATTTTATTTTTTTCATTTATCTATGATTTTGAACATTATAACATTTTAAGTAAATATAATCTAAAAAATGTCAATATCTTATTTATAGTAACTATAATTTTTTTATAGATATGATCTAATTATGTTTAGTTATAATTAATCACTTAAATTAAAAATTAATTATAAATTATGTTAATTGTTTTATAATTTTAAATCATTTAATATTAACATTAATGTTTACACAACACATAAACTGTATTTATTCAATTTATTGGAAAATTAAATAAATAATTCTAATATTATAAAAATTAAAATAAATTAAATTAATTATTTTATTAAAATACATATTTACATATATATAAAATTTTATTGTGGATTAAATGTATTATATTCAAATTTTATAATTGTTTTTTTAATGATTATTAAATTGAATAGTTCAAAAAATTATATTAATGTTAGTTTTATAATTACTAATATTTTATTACATGATTTAAAAATACTAAACAACATTTAATAGAAAAAATGACTGGTATATGTTTAATAATATCAAATATGGTACATTTAAGGGCCAATTTCCCTTTTATATTAACTATATTTTCCACTAAATTGTAAAAACTTAATTATCCTGGTAATTGTAAATAAAGGTCAATGTAGGTTAAAGAAAAGCAATATGGGTCAAAACATAATCTTATCACGTCAAAATACTATTGGATGATATTATTTCGACCAATACTTATATTACATTCAAATTATATTAGTTTGGATCCATTTTTTCTATGAACATTATCATATATTGATTTTATATTTTAAGTAATTCTGAAAGTACATCTCCCCTCACTTATAGAAGGGAACCTTCATTCCTCTTTTATTTACACCTTGAAGCCCTATATTTCTGCCTCTAGAAACCCAAATAGCTTTATAAAATACCTCCCCATGGCATAAAAATGTTTTTTGATTGAACACAAACTTAAGAGGGGTTGAGGTGTAAAAAAAATTTCTGGAGGAATAGGTGTAGTCTTTAAATAAATGTTTTATATTTATTGATTAATTTTTCTACCTAAAATATTATTTAGATATGATGAAATAATGAAAAAAACTATCTAATATATACTACTTTTTTTATGTAAATTTCATCACCTATATACAACTCCTCTTATACTAAATGAGAAACAAAATTATTGTTCATATGCACGCTGGACTAAAACCTCGCGAACCGATGTAATTTATTTTTCCATCATTGCCTATCATGGATGCTCATAATGATTAATTGAAAGAAATATATATGTTTTTATGATATTATTTGGATTATTTAAAGTATAATTTTTATTTAAATCTCTTTCTTTAAATCCATAAAAAATTTGAAACAACATTCAGGCGTACGTACAATATACCATCTCCATGAAAGGTGTATTTCATTTTCCTATCTCTACCCTTTACAGTTCACTATAAATATATATAAATAATATATATGATATTAATATTATTTTTATAAATTAATGATAATATTTAAGCATGATAATTGTATAAATACTGAGATTAAGAAACAAAAAATTATTGAAAACCAAAGCATTTACCACCCAGAACTATTATCATAGTAAATAATTTTTAATACATAGGTGGTAAGATATTATAAAGAAATCATATATGGTATGATATATACCATTATAGTTATTTAATACATTAAAAATAAATCTTTATTTAATAAATATAAGTTTATAATGTGTATGAAGATATACAATACTTAAGGTAAGGGTTATTTTAAATCACCCTTTACTTCGTGTTATGGTCATTTTATCTCTAAATAACTTTTTCTATGACTTTAGTGTTAATTAATGATTCAAAATTATATACATATATCTATTACATATAAAAATATCTCCATATCATTCAAATTAATTGGTTAATACCTTCCATATGGTTATTTCAAAAATATCCTATTTAAAATCTTTTTTAATTATAATATGAGGCTGGATTATACAACCCATTTTATTTGGTGGGTAATACTTGTTTTTATAACATATGATTGACTTTAATTCATGTAACATATAATCATCAACATGTTATGACAGTTCAGAACAGATAACATTCCAATGAATTGAGAAATTTTTATTCTCATGATATATCATGGGTGGAATTAAGGAGTAAACATAATCTATTAATAGACATTGTCAACCATGTGATGGTTTCATGGTAGTTAGTGTTGATTTATACTTATGTCGGGTTTTATATTAGTGCGAAAATTCTTATATTACATTGATATCGTGTCTCCATGTCCTTTATATTATTATACCATATGTTTATATAGGACCCTTATCTATTATCATACCATGTAATGCATTTTGGCTCACATTTTATACCACATTATCCTATTAACTTCATTACTGAGATTTATATCTCACCCATTTCTTTAATGTATCTCCCATGTTTTCCTACAAAAAAATATTAGATGAATTGTTTTTAGGATTTAGTTATGAATAATAATGTAAAGATTTTATGATTTTGTCTCTTTTTGATATATTTTAAACCATTTATTCTGAAGACACTTGGATTCACTATCTTTGAGTTGTGTTATTTATATATTTATGTTATAAATTTTGTAACGAGATGTGTAAAAGGTTTGGGTCATTATAATTATAGACCATTGGATGTGTATTTTATGAATACCAACACATCTAATTCATTTCTAAGAAAGTTTATAAGAGAATTAGGTAGGCTATAATTGAGGTGGATGGTTCAAATTAGTGTAAGTAAAATATATAAGTGGTTTACGTTTACAAGGTATGGAAATGAACTCATGTAAGTACTAAATATATTAAAATATAATTAATCCATTCTCCAAAAACATTATTCCATATTTTCATGGATTTGAATATAATGAGTCTGGGGTAGTAATAACCTCTTCCAATGAAATTCATATAGGTTTATTGTTATCTAAAACATTAAATTTTTGTTTATCTCCTTCTTTAACATATTTTAACATTAACTAAAATAACACATCATTTAATACTAAATGGTTATAATCTTAAAAAATATATTATTTTTCATAAAATATCATTAATTCCATCTTTTTCACTATTCAGTGAATTTGACATCAAATTCATAAATATAGTTATGGAATTTGAATAGTAAATAATCAATCATATCTAAAATGTTATGGATATAATTAAAATTTATAGAACACAATAATTCTCCGAAAATTTAAAAAATTTAATATTTTTAAATTCATTTATTCTATTTTATATTAACTGAATAAATATTGTGTCGCCATTACATAACCATATACGGTAATTATACAAACACTAAAAATTTAACTAAATATCCATGATAAAAATAATAACTTATTATTTAAAAATAATATTCAAAATGAAACATATACTCTTTTCATCATTCTTATAGAATTTTTGAGGCATTAAATTCAAGTGAGTGATTTTTGGAATTTTCCTAACTTAATATAATAAAAATTTCATTTTAAGGTAAAATGGAACAAAAATCACAAATATTATAATTTTGATTGATTATGGTATAATTTATTCCATCTAATGAAATGAAGGTGTGTTTTGGGTTGAACTTGAGACCTTATATCATTGTTTTAACAATGTTTTTCCCATTCTATCTAATAAAGTGATATGTATTCATCGTGGTAACTATTCATAATATCAAAAAATAAAATAGAACAACATAAAATATTTAAATATCATGATTCCAAATATGGTATTCATTTTTCAATATTCAGTCTCCATTATTTTATGAAATAAATTTTAATATAAATTTGTAAAATGTAGTGAAATCTTATTTATAAAAAATGTGTTTTTAAGAATAAAAATTTAGGTATATCAAAATCATGAATACTATGGATTTAAATTGAAATAATTTGATTATTATAAATAAAACATATTCTATATAACATTAATACCAAATTAAAAATATAATTATTCTTTTAAACTGCATTGTTTAATTAAATTATAATAAATAATTTAAAAAAATTTAATTTTTCAGTATTCACATAAAATATCAAACATTTCATTAACATACAAAAAATTCAACATCTGTAAATTCGGATGTATTTTTTTCAAAATTTTATTTATTTTATAAAATAAAATTTCAAAAATTAGGTGAAATTAAATATAATTTCCTTTCATAAAATGTAATCAAAAATATTTTAGAATAAAATTCCTTTATGAAGAAGAAAATTAATCCACTAAATTACCAAGGTTTCTCATTCCCCCTATTAAATTAGTTTCACTCTCAAGATTTTTTCTCGATCATCTAGCTTTTAATATTTGAAAACAAATTTATTAAAATTCAAAATTTTACAAAGGTGTAAAAAAACATTTCCTAAAAGTGGAATGTCGGAAACATGAAGGTTACTGGAAATAACACGTAATCATTTTCAAAAATAAGGATAAATATATTAAGAAGATATATTATAAATATATAGAAATAAATTTAATCCAAGGACTAATAAAAAGTTATAGAGAACATGGAAATTATAATTTTAACGACCAAGAAAAACATAAATCAATAAAATTTGAAAAGTCCATCTATTAATTAGAAATGAATGTAAAAAGAGTTCATTTATATTTTATTATTATTCAACAAAAGATGATACATTCATTTACAATCAAGATATATTACATGGTAAAATATAATTTTCTTGATTTATTTCCATTTTAAAATCACAATTCCATCATTTGGTTGTTCATTGATCAATTCCAATTCAATCACATCTCTTATTCCAATAAATTGATATTCAAGATGATTTTTTTACAACTCGAGAACATAAATTAACATTTAATGAATCATAATATTTATAATTCAATCCATTTGCCTATAAATATTTATCAAAACCAAAATGGTTATCCTAAGTTATGAAATATAGATAAATTAAATACTTTGTTAAATATACCGACAAAAATAACATCTAATGTTGAAATTCATCCATTCCATAATCGGATATCTGTCATTAACTTCCTAAATTTTTTGACCAAATTCAAAATTGAATTTTTTTACCATTTTTCTCTCAAGATGAAATTTTACTTCTATTCCTAGAAAACAATAGGTAACTCATAATGAAACATACAAAAAAGGTGAATACATTAATTATAATAAACCATTATTATAACATGAATCATAATAAAACCACAGTGGAAACATATATGCTTTTAAAAATTATAAACATCCTTATTCCAAAAATAATATCATAGAATATATAATATATTATATAAATCCAAAAAATAAATAAACATTATCAAAGATTACCTAAATCACTTTTTCATCATATCAATAACACATTTAATGATTACTAATAAGAACACATTTCTTTCATCAATTTTAGTCATCGATTTATCCAAACGAAGATTTAATAACTCAACATCCGAAAAAAAATTAATGGTTATCTTTTTCTTAGTCACGTATTCTCCAAATATAATCACCTTACCACTAAATTCCTTTTATTTTGTAAATGGTATAATAAAAAAAATGTTTTCAAATACATAATCAAAAACAACTATAGAAAATCTTTAGATGATACATGATTCTTATAACCATAATATCATATATATAATACTTAAATAACATAATTATATAATCCAAATACATACACACTTTAATCCGTTCACTTCAATGATTATCATAGAATAGTTAATTCCTTGTTATAAAAGTTAACACTTGAATTAGGGAATTAACATGGATACTTCTAAATTTTCCTACTTATTATACAATGAATTCCATGGAAATTATTTTATATTTCACATTTATTTTATCATAGGAATTATATTCTTTATATTTTGAGATATTTTCCTAGTTCCACCATCCCACATTCATGACATGATGAAAATTTAAATTTCATTCAACTGTTGTCATTACCTCAAGAATATTTATAAAATTAAATCCTTTTCTAATTCTACATATATAAAAAATATCATGATTTTATGTTCTTAATATTTCATCATGATAGATGATAACGTATAATCATAAGGTTTTTCCTTATAGTTATTCTTTAATTCATTTTCTCATGAGGATAAACAATCCAATATTAATCGTATTTAGCATTAACATGAATCATCTTAGTTACATCCATTTTATAAATCTAAAAACCCTATTGTGAATAATAATAATCAAAATGGATATCCTGAAATATCATTTAAATTATGTCTAAATAGTTACATCTTTTTTATAATCTATGACATTTTAGGTTTAAACGTGGTCATATTTGGTTATAACATATTTAAATACATTATAATAGATCATAATGAAATTATTATATAACACAATAATATATCCCTAGAGTTTCAAACCAGTGTCTTTGTAAGGGAATACTCACTGGTTACCAGAATGGTGTATTATATACACTTTACCTACTATTTTTAAGAGTATTACCCTATATTAATCTATTCCAAAACCATTCCAACTTGTATTAGAGAAGCATGTATATTTTTCTAGAAAAATATGACTCTATTGTTTACCATATCATATGTAATCCATCTATACGTAGGATTATACTATGCATTCACAAGAAATTGTTCTCACCATAGTTTCCAAATAAAATTAAAATTTATTTGATACCAAACAAATTAACCCATATTTTTCATAAAAAAATATTAAATCTTAATAAATGTATATTAAAAAAATAACATCAGGATCCATGACAAAACCACAAAATTTTAGAGTCATTGGAAATAAGGATTAGTAAATAACCTGTTTATAAAAGGTGTAAATTTTATACCACTTAGTTATTCAAAAATATAATCATTTTTTGAGAGATCAAAATTAAAGAATTTATTCATAACTTAGGTAAAATAAAACCTAATGAATGGTGTGATCAAATGACCATTAATGGGAAACAATTTAGATAATAATGTTCCTGTAAATATAACATGAGAATAACATTATGAAAACATTTTAATAACTTTATAAACTAATACATTTCATATCAAATAGGTGATTCATGTGAAATTTCATAATGTGTGGTTGATCATAAGACATGAGTCATATAAGATTCAAATAACATGATCCATATGAACATAACATCAGTATAATAGATTTGTTTTTTTCAAACACATAATGATGAAATATCATTTCCTTTGCCAAGAAACACTTCCAAGACTATCATAGTGGATTTCTATAACCCCATTTCCATCATATCCTTAGTCATTTTTCACTCTCAATAATATCTTAGTTGAAAATTTCTCTTACTGAACTAGTTGACACCCCATTCTAGTCCTTATTTTAGTCAATCTATTAGGGGTCTATAAAATTTTGGGCCAACCCATCACATAATGAAAATCAAATAAACATGTTCTACAATATAATAAACCATTCACTATATAATAGCCCATGTAAATTAAATTATATTCGTAGAACATTTATCAATTAATAATATCATAAAATATGGAAAATAAATGAGTTTCATAAAGGTTTCATCATATCATAATTAATCCATGGGAAAGAAATGGTTTTCTTATAATTATCCAAAAAAAATTCATCATCACATGACTTATAATAAAATAATGTATATGGTCTTATTGGATAGTATATATAGTACTAAATTATTTAAATCAAATTTTTTACCATATGAAAAATTACTTTAAAATATCATTGCCATTTTATTGAGGAAAATATGATTTTGATTTTAAAACACTTATTTCGAGTATAAAAATTTCCCAAAAAATTATGGAAGACATTTTATTTGAAAAAAAATCATTCAAACATCTAATGTAGTATTCATATAATTGAGGATTCATGGTGGTGGTACATTATTTTAATTCTATGTAATTTAATATAAATATTTCATTCATATTGACAATAAAGTTTCAAAAAAACTCTTTCAAAAAATAATAATTATTTTAATTTTCAATCCTTTTTATAAAAATTAAAACATGGTCAAATTATTCATTATAAAATAATTGTATTTTAGAAAAATATTATTGAGAATATTTTAGAAAATATGTATATGGGTGAAAAATTATTTTTTACTACTAAATAAATAAATTCAATTTTAATTAAAAACATTCTTCTAGTATATAGACTAAATAATGTGAGAAAATAAAAACTAAAAAAATGTATTCTCATGAAAAAAACATAAAAAAATATTAAAATCATTAAAAGAATTAAAATAATTATATTTTATATAAATCCAGTATTATATTAAACTTATAAAAATAATTAGGTTCATAACATCAAGCATGCCTCAATAAAACAATATTAAGATGAAGAACTCTTACAAATTTGGTATATCTGAATCAAAACATAATGAAAGAGATAAAATCACATTAATTTTTAAATATACGAACATTAAATGATAATAAATACAAATGAACATCATGTGAAATATATACACAACATAAAAGAAACAAATGGTGAATATGGATTGTGTCTCACAGAAGTTAATGTGAAAAAAATTATATTTTACTTCATCTTTGAGTTTCTTCAAAATCTCTTTAAACTCATGTATAATAAATTTAAATTAGTTATTATTATATAAATTAGTTATAAATGTACTTATAATATTCTATATGATCCAATTGTAACATTTTAACACCAATTTATTAGTAATTCTTTACGAAAATCATTCTTTCCATGTGTTCAATGTTTTTTAATAAGAATTTTGATTGGGTAGTTCTAGTGATTATACATTGATAATGGTTTCCTCATATATATAATTTTAATAATTATATATATATATCATATATTTTTTATATTTTTATATTAATCAATTAATGGTATATATATAATAATTAAATAAACCATTAATGGAGACAGTAGTCCGTACGTACACATGAACGGGGTGTTCACTTTTCAAAAGTTGAAATGAATGAAAGGTAAATAATAATTAATATTTAATGAATAATTATAATATCATATATATATATATATATATTATTTATTCATTAAATATATTTTTATTATCAATCATTTAATTAATAAATTAAATATGAATCACATCTCTTGGTGAAGGTGGTAGTCCACACGTATGTACGAGTGACGTTATCATTTTCTAATAGAATTGATGGTAAGAAGGTAGATATAATATTAAAATTATTAAAGAATTTTTTTTATTAAATATCATATATATAATCCTTATAACCATAATAATAAGAATACCTGAGATATAGTGATAGAAACTGAACTATATCAGGATGTGGAGGCGATATTCCACACGTACACATTATCGAATCATTTATTTTCCATTTGGTGGAATTTATGGTTGAATTTGGTGGTTTCATAATAATAATAAAATTTACGGATATTGTATATAATAAATCTATTATTTTATGATAAATTACACATTCTTAAAAATGTTATAAGAATAAATAAATTGAAATAGTAGGGGTAAAATGATTTCCTATTTATCATTAGGCCACCATTAGATCCCTTCATAAGGATAATTACAATGGTATTCCGAGATTTTTAATAGCTAAAATCATTAAAATTAATGTTTAGAATATTATTAGGTATGATTTGGTCATGGTCGATGTCTCATTGTGGTTTAAATAAGACAGATAATGGGTTTTCTTTTAAAAGGGCAGGAAAGGGCACACATGGAATTAAGAAAAATATTAGAATATAATTAAGAAATTATAAAGAAAAATTATTCCAAATGGATAGATATAAAACTAAAATGAGTATACAATTTAAATATAATCATCTAATAAAATTTATATATGTTTTTTTCATATTAATAATTATATTTTGGTTTAACCCTTTCATATATTACTTTAACCTCTACTACAATAACATATTTTTAAATATTTTAGGGAAATAATTTTAATTTTAATTAAAAATTAACTCATGAATTTCAAATGGATGAATGCTTCAACCATTTATCATCCTAATTTAACTCTTTAGTAATTTTTACCATTTTTAAATATATTAATTAAATATTATTTTTTATAAAGTGTCATTAATATTATTTTCATACTATACTTTTACTTTAACATTAAAATCATCCACATAGTTATGAATGTTTAATATAAACCTTTAAAACATCCTTGAAATGTTTTATTTATCTAAAAAATCATGAAACATAGAAATTCAACAAAATTATGTTACATTTATTATTATTAAAATTATTTCTAAAATTCTTCTTCTAATTGAATAAAACTTTTTCAATGTTGTGTAATCCATTATGGTAACTATTCAGCCAAAAAGATATATAAATAAATTAACATGATAATAAATTAATTCATATTTTAATTAAACCTTTTGAACCAAACTTATCATCTATTTATCTTAATTATACATTATGTAAAAAGGGTAATAGATTGTAAATTTTTTTCATAAAATAATATAAATTTCATTATCAAGGGTAAATTGAACTGAAATTTAATTTATTTTAATTTCAAATTTATAGGACATAATTTAGTTCATAAAATGAAGTAATAGATATTTTTGGCTGATTTTGGCACCTTACATCTAGGTTTTATCGTTATTTTACCCATTTTACCATTATCATGGTGATAAAGATTTTTCATTGTTACTATTCATAATGTTAAAAAATAAAAGAGATACATTTAAAAAAAATTGAAAATATTAATTCCAAATATATTATAATTTTTTTAAATTTCAATCTCTATAATTGGTACAAGTCAATGTTAATATAAATGTCTCAAAGGTAATGAAGACCAGTTTTAGGGGAAATGAGGTTTTAGGTATAAATATTAACTTATATCAAAATCATTAATATTTATGATTAAAATGGATATAATTATATTTTTATGAATAAAATGTATCATATTTAACATTAATAAAAAAAATTACTTATACTGTTAAATTTTTTAATTTAATGAATAAAATTTATTATATTTGAAAAATTGGTATTTGTCAATTGACATTGAAAAATAAATCATATCAAGAAAAATCCAAAATTTCAGCATAATATAATTTGTATATACTAATTTTAAAAAATATTGTTACTTTATAAAATACAATTTTTTTAGTGCATAAATTAAATATAATTTATACACACAAAATTAGATAATAGTCGTTTTTAAATAAAATGCCTTTTGAAGCATAACATAACATAGCTAAAAATTGAGTTTTTATTTACAAATAATTAATTAATTAAATTTTATTGAGTATGAAAATTATTCATATATTTAATAATGTAGTTACTCATATCCATGACCTCCAATGAAATGACTTTGTTAAAGAGATCGCATTTAAATATTAATATTTTCATTATATTTATTATTTTGCTTAAAGAATATTGTTGCGTGTTATGAAATAAATTGAGCTTTTTATTATTTAAAACTAAATTTTTTAGGTTTTAAAATTTTATTCATCATGGATAATTTTCAATAAAATGGGGTTCTTAAATAGAAATCTAGTTTCATTATTTCTCATAAATAATGTCACAGTGAAAAATTGGGAAGATAATGATCACGACACTATAGAAATTATAATTTTGTACGATAAATTAACTTGTGATTAATGATGAATCATTTTTCAGTGGATAATTTTGTGGTGCATGTTTAGTTGAAATTTTTAATGGGAGTTTTGACTACGATAAACAAGATTCTATAAATTTTTTTGGAGTCGCATTCATGGTGTCTCATGAATAGTAAAGACCAATAGTTAAAATAGCATGGACCACACTATGGGCAATTCATAGTGACCATTTTGATAGTCCCTCAATGTCCAATTTTGTATGAGTTTAAATATAGGGATATTAAAATATTATAACATAGCATGCTTCTATATTATTAATGACGATGTGGTAAAATTACATGTCATAGTTTTTATGGAGAAACTGAGGATCAAGATATTCAAATACTGCACATGGGAGGGTACCTGAGTAACAATGGTGAATTTAATGAGGTACTTGATTGGGATTTAAAATAATTATAATGATTTTTATTGAATCGTGATTTATACAATAGAATTATATTTTCCATAAATATTATGAAAATAATATTAGAGAAATATTTTGTGAATATATATTCTGCAAGAAAAATAGAAAAAATAATAATAATTTAAAACTGATATTATTTTTTATCAAATAGTGAGAAATATAATATAAACCATATAATATATATTTTTGGATAATAGGAAGAAGATATGAAGCTGTATAGTCCATATAGTGGCTCAGTCATTCATCAGTAATCATTATTCATAAGGAGTTGTTTCTATGAATATACTTTCATTGGTTTGGAACTGGTTTGATCCAGCTACTGTAATAGTTTTAAGATCCTAACCATTACTGATTTATTCATGATTACACAAATAGTGTAATGGGTTAGGATAATAATCATGTCATTCCGAATATATAGTCTACTTGTAGAGAAAATCCTAATTAAAAAAAATTGTTACGTGTAATTATTTTCTACATCAGTGTGAATCTTGGGAGTGTCTTACTGAAAAGTCATGATAGTAAGATGAAGGGTTGTCTGAAATTTGAGACACTTCTACACCACCTATCAATATTGATCCCCCTTAAATAAATCCTAATTGAATTATCAAAAAAATTAATAATTGAATATTCCAAACCTGTTTTGACACACATTGATGTAAGTATAAATCTCATAAATGAAGCCTTTGGAGATATTATGAATTTATGAGGTCTTAAAAGACAAATTGGTAGTTTACTCTATCTCACTAGATCAAGAACATATGTTTCCTATGCACTGTTCATTTTAAAAATTTACCAATTTCATCCAAAATAATTTCATTTTATAGATTCCATTATTGTTCTTAAATACATCAATGAAACATTTAGTTTTGGGATGATTTGCAGAATATGTGAGAAACTAAATCTATCTAGATTTATTATTTGTAAACATAGATTTGATTTTTATCAAATATATTAATGTTCCGTAGATTTATTATCAGTGGATAATGTTTCGTGAGTTAGAACAATAATAAAAATAATTCAGTTACATTGAGAACTACATGGGTGGATTTTTTTGTTGATAAATGTGATTGTACCTAAATGATATAGATAAAATAAAAAAATAATTACTTAAGGATAAATATTTAGAAGGCACTCATAATTTCATGTGACAATAAATGTGTAATTTATATCACTATGAATATTGTTTAACACTGTCATTCTATGAATATATATAAAGGATTCATTTTATTACTAATAAGTATTATAATGGGTATATAAATATGTAATTTATTCTTTCTATGGATCAAATTTTTGATATCTTCACAAAATAAACGAACATGGAATGATTTGAATCTTTTAGGATGATCATGATGGTTTAACCCTTATTTCTTACTAGAGGAACATCAGGGGATACCAATACTATGTATGGATAATGTAAAAAAAGGAAAATAATATGTACATAACATTATGAATTTTATTTTTTAGATTCAATCATTTTTTCATTTCAAAAAGGGGGAGGAAATTTTGAGTTATATTCTATATTAAGTTGGAGAGCCTCCAAACCACAGAAAAAAATTTCTTTCCATCATTGGGATGAAATTATTTTCAAAAAGTATTATTTAAATTTTTGTGGTGTTAAGATAATTATTTTTGAATATTATATATATTTATGATTTTTGAAATATGATGTTCAGTTTGAAAAAAAATCTAACTGGGGAGATTTATGTACCTAATTCCATTTTAGGATAATGTTATACATGTTTTCAATCGTCAGTTATATTTATTAGATGTCGGTAATCTTGTTTTTATATTGGAATGAATTTTAATAATATTCTTAAATATGTCAATCTGAAGGGTAGGTATAGACTGCCTACTTAGAACTCCTCATCCATCCATCTCCACCGTGTAATAACACGCTGAATGGTGCACCTCCAGGTACCGTCCAGTCCTGATACTATTTTCCACAATCAGCATTATTCGTCATCTGCGTCCAACACTACATGTTGTGGTCATAGCCCATGTAGGGGTGAGTATAATGATACTCAGTAGGGACCCTATGACCCTCAAGGTATCACAAAATCTAACAAGAATACACCAATAAGTAAGAAATCAATAGATAAACCCACTTAGGTATATGCCTATACATATACCTATGTTATCAAGTTATCCATCTCTATCATGAGGAAAAACACAGAAGTAATTAATCAGCTCAACCAGGATTTTACTCTAGGGGATGTATCAAGTAATATCCCCATTCACATTTTGGATCACCTCGACTGCTGGAGAACTCCACCTCTATCTAGTACAATAGGCATGTAGTGTCACCAACCGTGCTTCCCGCTAACCATGGACTACTGAGGAACTCCTCCTATCGAGTATCGTGGATCTTTGGAATCACCAAGCGTGCTCCGAACCATGGGTCTACTGCTTCACCAAGCATGCTCCCCCTCGCAGCCTGCTAACATACTCCTCCAATCGAGTATCGTGAGTCAGCCACGTCACATAGAGGTGCTCCCCAACGCGGGTTTTCCGAGACACCAAGACACTCCCAACTGGGCTAGTAGATTCACTCTGAGTCAAAACGCTCAGCAGTCGTCAGGTCATTGTGAACTACTAGGTCTCTACAATATGCTCTCTCATCTCTAGGAGGATCTGTTCCTCAATCTACTATTCGATACTCCAACCGTCACGAAGTCCAACAAAGAATTATCTCAAAGGTCTTCCACGTCATATGGGTCTCAACGCAATAGATGAAACGTCAATCCCACACGCGGTCTATGAGTTATTAGCCATTTAGTCATGGGGGCCTAGTTGGATTCGTTCTCGATCCAACCAGACTGTTCTCTATCTCAATCCAAAAAACATTGGTGTATAATCAAAGGGATCTCTCCACTCCATTATTTTCAGACCCACTGACGGTCGTCAAATGGACATGTCGTGCCAAAGATATGTCCAAAAGAAAACAAAATCTTCGTAGCGGGCCCATCATAGTGGGCCGTGAGGGGCCACAGAGATCTGTGAGGGCGCGGACCGACCAGAGGTCGGCATGAGGGAGGTTCGGTCGGAAGGGCGCCGCGTGCGTGGCTCGACCAGAAGTGCACTGTGAGGACGTCGTAGGACGGGCCGAGGGGACGGTTCGACATGGAGGGCCATAGGGGTGCGGGTCGACCAAGAGGCCAGGGTGGCATGACCAATGCTAGTTCGGCCAAAATATGGCGCGACCGGGGCTGATTCGGGTGGGAGGTCAGAGCCTTTGGGGTGACTCAGCCGGCAGATTGCGTGGCCAGGGAAGCTCGGCCAAGAGGACGGGGTGGCGAGGGGCCGGTTCGGACGGGAGGCCGGGTTGTGGCCGGCCGGGGTGCGGTCAGGCTCAGCTCAGGTCCGATTCATCCAGCAGAGGAATGTGTCTAGTCCAGCCAGAAGGCCGAAGGGCCACGGGGGCGGCACGTGTAGCGGAGGCCGTGGGTTTTGGCGTTGTTGCCTTTATCTCCTTCGTCGGCTTCCTCCATTTCAAAAAAAACATTATAAATCAACACAAATGGTTAAGGAGTGTACAAGTCATGTTAGTTTGGCCTGCAAACTCCGCATTACAGTGGTAGAAAGTGGTTCACAAGAAGGAATCACATCAAACCCTCCTTCAAAGATTCTTCCTAACTCACGAATGAAAAAGAAGGGGTGTACTCGGGTAGTGATAATCATACAACATTAAACCCCTACAGCGGGTTGATGTGTCGATGGAGTCATGTGGATGAAGAAGAATCATTTGTAGAATCTGGACATCAGTGTCGTAGGTGTTTTCCTCGATCGTTGGTTTGTTATTCGGTTCATTGTAGTCTAAGATGTCCTACATCGGAGGATGTTCCAAGTAAGAAAGTCGAAGTCAAGGTCGTTCATCATAGTTGATGGTGTTCCCCACCAGCGTTGTTTTCCGGTAGAGCTTTCTTTGATGGGATATTTTCTCTCAAATCTCCATGACTCCCCGGTTCCACCAAAATTAAATAATAGCCTCAAAATAATAGATTATGATATCTATTATGTCATTGGCATAATATTCAAAATGGTTTAATTAATTAATTGATATGTTAGATCATTTAATTAAAGGGGGTGGGATGGAATATTAAATGTATATGTGTTGGCACAATTAATTTGGAGTTCAATAGGATCCCCCACATTAATTAGGGAGTTGAGGGTTTCACCAATTTAAATGGGGGTTTTAAGGGGGTTTAATCCCAGGTGGTCCCCAACACCATAACTAATCATA
Organism: Viscum album; assembly: GCA_963277665.1. Taxonomy (NCBI): domain Eukaryota; kingdom Viridiplantae; phylum Streptophyta; class Magnoliopsida; order Santalales; family Viscaceae; genus Viscum; species Viscum album. The sequence goes on along the minus strand of OY728153.1, from coordinate 561,166,216 downwards.
AGAGGTTATGGTTCGGGAGGTCCCCACAACCATAACCTCTCATTGGAGGATAAGGTCTGGTGGTCTCCACTTTCTACTTCCATAAGGAGGTTGGAATAAAAAAATATAATAAAATGTGTGTTTATTTTATTTTATTATTACCACAAAAAAACACAAAAAATAACATTGAATCTTGACCAACTGCCGTCGAGGTGAAAGACTTCTTAAGCGAATATCGGCGTTGCGAGTTCAACGGTGACTTCATATTTCAATTTTGAGCACCGATTAAAAAGGTATAAAACCCAGCTCACATGTATACTGAATGTACCTGAATTAAAAATCAGAAATTTATTCTGTTCACATTGGGTCTATGAATCACGCGCCGTAAATTATCAGGGACCCTTAAAATTTCTATTTATTAAAAAAAACATTACATTTAAATTATGGGTCATTACATTCTCCCCAACTCAGGGATCTACTTCCCCGTAATACAAAACTCAAACTATATAAACAAGTGGGGTTACATATCACTCATCTGAGCCTCCAACTCCCATGTTATCTCCTTGAGGTTCCCATACTACCAATGAACATGCACTAGAGGTATCAACCATCCACTAAAGAACTGGTCTTGTCGATCCTCATTCTACACTATAACCTCTTTAAATGTGTCCCCACCATTTATGTTCTGCTCACCATGGTCGATGATGTGAGAAGGGACGTTCACATATCTCCTCAGTTGGGATACATTGAAGACGTCAGGCACCCAGTGCAACTGAAGTGGAACTACAAAGCGGTATGACACCTCTTCAACTATGCTAAGGACCTGTAAAATTCAGATTAATCTCAGAGATAACTTTTCGCCTCAAACAAATATCTGTAAACCTCAGAGAGGTGAGACCCATAGAAAGACATGGTCGCCATCCTCAAAATCCATAGGTCTCCATATTCTGTCGGCATATGACTTCTACCTACTCTCTTCACTCTTCATCCATTCATGGATGATCTGTACCTTATCTGGGGTAGCCTGTATCATCTTTCGTCCCACTAGTGTTGACTCCCCTAGGTCACCCTAACACATAGTTGATCTGCAAGGTCTCCCTTATAACGCCTCAAAAGGTGTCATCCCAATGGTGGAGTGATAGACGTTGTTGTATTCAAACTCTACCAAAGGAAAGTGATACTACTAGCTTCGACTGAAGTAGAGGACACAAAAATGATGCATGTCCTCGAGGGTCTGAATGGTCTGCTCAGCCTGATTATCTATCCGAGGATAGAAGGCAGTGCTCAAAAATGTTGCGTCCTAAAAGCCACCTGCAACCCCTTCCATATCCATGTGTTAAAACATTCATCACAATCAGAGAAAATCATCAACGATACTTCATTTTATTTCATAATCTCCTACACAAAGAGGAATCCCAATCTCTTTACTGAACCCTTCTCTCTGATCAGTAGGAATTTTTCTGACTTGGTGAGTCAGCCGACGATCACCTAAATAGATTCACGATCCCTGTATGTAGGTGGGAATCATGTCATTATGTCCATGTATTTCCCATCCCACGTCCAATATAGAACCTCTAAAGGCTGAACAATGCCTGATGGTACCTCATGCTCCGCCTTCACTTGCTGAGAAGTGAGGTACCGAGAAACAAACTCTGCTACATATTTCTTCATTCCAGGCAACAAGTACTGTTGTCGGAGATCCTGGTACAACTTCTCCACTCCTAGATGTATGGATAGAGGGGAAGTGTGGAAATCCCTCAACACTTCCTCTTTATGTGACACTGGTACCATATTACATCCTCTGAAGGGGATAACGTGATCCCTACCATCAGTAAATCCATCAAGTTCATGTCCTGTGGATATCTGAGCACGTCATGACACACAGTCAACGTCCCTATGCTGCACCTCTCTGACTCACTGAAGAAGTGGGGGAGTGACTGTAAGATACTGAAGGAAATATGCTCCATCAGAATCCACAAAAGATATTTGCAAGGCAGCCAGTTACTCTATTGCCTCGCCTAGTAGATGTATACCCAAACTCCTATTGAGTGCATCCTCAACAACGTTCTCCTTCCAAAGAGTATTGAGTATCTCAAAGTCATAGTCCTGGAGGAACTGAAGACAACATAGTTGTCTCATGTTTAGGTCCATCTGGGATAAGATATACCTGAAACTCTTATGATCAGATTTAACAGCAAAACACTCTCCCATAAGATAGTGACCCCACATTTTCAAGACAAAGACCACTGATGCTAACTCCATGTCATGGGTAGTGTATTTCTTCTCATTCTATCTCATCTATTTAGATCCATATGTGATCACTACTTCCTCCTCAATCAGGACACATCCGATACTGGTCCCTGATGCATCGTAGTAAACTACGTACCCTACGCCCTCCTTTAAAAGCCTTAAGATGGGGCACTAGTCAGCCTATGCCTCATCTCTCGAAAACTCTACAAGAATCTCCCCAACCACATGAAAGGTTTCGTCTTCTTTGTCGAGGCTGATAGTGGTACTGCAACTCTATAGAAGTCTGGAAGAAACCTCTGGTCATATCCACCCAAACCCGGGATACACCATACCTCTGTCACACTCCTGGGTGGCTCCCATGAAAATACTACCTCAATCATCACTGGATCCACTGCAACTCTAGCCTTCGATATGACATGTCTCAGATTCAGAACTGGAACTTCAAGATCTTATCATGAATCTGGTGCTCTCGGAGTGTGTCCGTACTACCTGAAAATGGTAGGTATGCTCCTCCACAGTAGTCGAGTTGATCAAAATCTCATCGATGAAGACTACTATATAGCGATAAAGGTACGAATGAATGATCATGTGCATGAGTCCCATGAACACTACTTGAGAGTTGGTTATGCAGAATGGCATAACCAAGAAGTCATAGGGGCTGTTCCAACACCTGAAGGTTGTCTTATGCACATCCTTGTATCGTACTCTCAGCAGGTGATTGCCTGATCTGAGGTATATCTTTGAGAACCACCGTGTTTCAATCAGCTGATTGAAGAGGTCGTCAATCCTCGAAAGTGGGTACTTGTTCTTCGCGATCACTAGGTTTATGCACTGATATTTGACACAATGTCTCAAACTCTCATCTGCCTTCTTGGTAAACAAAATCGAGGCTTCCAAAGGTGAAACTCTGCGATAGGTGAATTCCTTCCCCTGGAAGTCCTCCAGCTATATCAGCAGCTCACAAAGCTCTGCCGGAGCCATCTGATACACTGGTGTAGATATCGTTTCCATCCCATGGAAAGAATATATGTAAAAGTATACCTTTATGCGAGGAAGTAGAACCAAAATATCATCAGTGAAGTCATACACATACTAGTCAACCACTACAGGATAGATCAGACTCTCCACATCAACAACTACGAGGGTAATTCTATCCAATTGATGAGTGATCGGCTTCAATCTTCTCCGAGTAAGTCCATCATGCACTGTAGAGGCCCCCTTCTTGCCGGTGAAGGTAAAACTGGTCCCATCCGTGGGGAAACACAACAATTTGCACCTAATAAAGTCAATATATGCATGGACTATAGATAACTAGTCTATATCCAAGATGACATTATAAGGCCTCAACGCCACTATTTGGAGATCCCAGATAAAGTACTCTCCACCTAGAGTAAGCTCACTATTTCAGAACTAGTGTGTAATTGTCGAATCATCACTCGTTGGAGTATATATCCGTAACGATCAAACCAACATCTCTTTCATAATCTCTAAATTCCGAACGAGGTCAGCATACATAAATGAATGAGTCTCACATATGTCAATAAGTACTACAATAATGGTGGAATAGACAAAGATCATAGCTTGTATCATCTCTAGAGTGCCATGATCGTAGGCCTCAGCTACCTAGAGCTGAGCTCTCCCCTGTCCACCTACTATTTGTAGTCAGGGTGGACCTCTAGGTGGTGGTGGAGGTAATATCACGAATCGTCACCCACCTTCAGCTGCACATCCAGATCCTATACCACGCCGCCTGCTCCCTACGAAACGCCTTGATTGAATCTATGTCTCTACTTGGGTGGTCCTTTGACTGTCTGGTGATCATCCGTATGTCAGCTCAGACAGTCACGAGCAATGTGACCCTGTCTGCCACATGCATAACACTGGATGCTCCTGGTATGTCTGTCTCTACATTAGGTTCCCCATAAAACTGACTGTGAATCATGCAGTTGTACACTTGTAGGTATGGTCCTCTTGGGCCTCTATGACATCAATCTGCTAACAGCTGCAGAAAACTCCACTATGTGTCATCTGGTGGTGGATCATGCTGCTGGGGACTGCTCATGAAAGAAAATCTACACCAAGAGGGCTCTCTGTAACACCCCCGCATGCGTTGGGATGCTGAGTGAGATCATCGAAGCCGCGATCTCCTTCTTGAGTCCCTAATAGATGGTCTGGGTCCTGAATAATCTGTCCTGCACCATATTGGTGGAATAGCGTGAGAGGTATGTGATCCTCGCTATGTACTGAGCTACAATCATGATGCCATACTTCAGATAAAGTATCTCCTGAATGAACACTGCGCCACAAGCCACTGGAACAAACTCTGACTGAAATAGGCTCTCGAAGTATGCCTAGAGAAGTGTGATCTCGTCGTGGACTTGGAGCATCAAGTTCCACCATCTTCCTGCTTCTTCCTAAAAAATTCGGGAAGCAAGGATCACCATGAGGTCTTCTGGTGTCCCTACCTGTCAAAAGACTCTCACTACAACCTCCAACCAATTCTTAGCTTCTTGTGGGTCCGTCTCTCCCAAGAACCCGGGTGGATACTAGCACTGGAACTCATTCAACACGCTCAAGCTGTGTGCACCGTCCGCTGCTGGGGCTCGTGGCATCGGTGTCCCAATGAGAAATAGTATCATTGGTGCCTCCTATAGTGCCTCTAGTGGAAGAAGTCCCTGCAACAAATCCTCTTCGCTCAGTGTTCTATCAGTGTGTACAACTCTCAGAACTCTAGCCAGTTGTCTACGTGGAGGAATCCTGAATAGAAACAGGTGCACCACTGTCACAAAGTTGACCTAGTTAGCTGACCCGGTGAGCTGAATTTAAGAAAAAAATTTAAAACACACACACACAATTAGTGTTTTCATACACTAAGTCGGAAATCAGAAGGCAGGGTCCTGTTGTATGGATCATTCAACTGTTACACCTACACTAGACTCTCTGAATTGAAAACCACATGCATAACCCTTAACACAATTTCTTCATAGATAATATTGTAGTCCTATGTTCTGTGGTAGAACCGACTCCTCTGATACCAATTATTCATGAACCATCCTTCAGGGCTTATGCCATGACTACCCCAATCCCACCTTCCATAGTCCAGGGGCTAGAGACTAGAACCAAAAGCATAATTTCCCAAAACTGGGCTGGTGTTTTCCTTTATAACAAGTAATCACAGACATCATGATACGAACACGAGTAAACTATATAACCAACAAGTGAGTACAATAAGTAAAATGGGGCCATAATACAAGCCAAACATGAAATGGAATACACCATTCCTAGAGGAAGTTGATAATACTTATGTAGGACTGTTGTTTTTGTTTTCTTGACATATTGAAATAAATAATTTAAATGAAAAGTATGACTATATTTATTAACATTCCAATGGAATTATTATATCATATATATCATATATTTTTACATATTCCATCCTTAATAAAATCAATGTAATGTGTTAATGAATCACATCGCTTTGAGGAGAAGGTAGTCCACACGCCCACAAACAAAGTTATCGTATTCACACAAAATGAAAAGCTTGAAGGTTTGTGTTAAAAAATAATTACAGAAGAATAAATACATAATAAATATCATATTTATAATATAAAAACATAAATATCATCATTATTCCCAACCTGTAAAGGTTACAATGGATGAAAGAATGACATCAGTTCGAGAGGTTGTAGTCTTTCGTACACATGAACGGTAATTGTGTATCTGATTTGATGGAATATTGTGTGAGTGTAGTTCATAAAAATAAAAGTACAATGTATAGCTATACGTGGTTATTATATGGACACAGAATAAAAATAATTTAAGAGTTTTATGGAGGAAATAAATAAAAAGGACCATTTATTAACATTACCTATTCTTCAGGTATCCCCTTTTGGTTTGAAACAAATGCCTTCTTTGGAAGGAATTATTCAAAAAATACGGATTATAAGATTAAGGGAGAATGTTTTGTAGGAGTTTTGGATCGTTTTTTATCTAAATATGGTTTTATGTTTTTATAAAAGAAAAGAAGAGGTTTCTTTTTTAGGAAAGGGTAGGGGTATTTTGATAATTCCCAAAGTATTAATTAATAATAATTTCAATCTCAATTAAAATATTTCAAAAAATAAATTTATTTGAATATAAGACATGATAGTGTTTTTATATCATAAATAAATATATTTTACACTAGTATTGTCATTTTTTGAACCTTTTAATTTTGATTAACCCATAGTTAACCTATTTTAATTTTAATGTTGGTAACAAAATTTTCAATTTAAAAGGTAGTAATTTTTACATATATGTATAAATTAAACCATAAATATCTGATTCCTGATATTTTATAGCATATATAATCCAATTTTTCATTATTTAATTTTCTTATTATTTCTAAATAATTTAATGGAATATTGTTTTCATAAAATATCATCACTATCAATTTTGATATTATTCATTACTTTTACTTTAAAAAAATATGACAACAACATATATTCAAAATAAATATTTTAATTTACACATAATATATCATAATTATCAATAAAATTTTTATATCTCATTAATTAAGTCAAATAAATTTTATTTAAATATTTTTTATTCCTTTTAATTGATAGTTTCATTAATTGAATAATTATATCATTATCATTATGTATTTAGTTCTGATAATTATTTCATCACTAAAAATTAAAATTGTATTTCCATAATGTATCAGAACAATTTATATTTCATATAATATATATATTATATCATTTATTTGATTTAACCACATATAATAAATAAGAGTGTCATATTTTACACTCTCAATGATTTTAATAATATATATGTTATTTTCATGGAAAAGAGTCTATTAAATAAAATTTGAAAATTAGGATTTAATGTTGAATTAAATTCATCCAATGAAATTTTTTCATGTGTTATGGTAGTTTTATAATCATTATAAGATTATTTTTACCCTTAAATACTTGATTAACCCATAATCATGGTAATACCAATTAGTAAAGATACTATTAGTATTGTCAAAAATAAACGGGAAAAATTTAACAAATTTGAAACTCATGATTACAAATATTGAATCCATTTTAAAAAAATTAAAGTAAAAAATATGGGAAACATTAGTTTTAAATATATCGTGTAGTTGGGGTGCGAAAATTGTGTTTTAAAGTGAAAATGTTCAAATGATTGAAATGTTTTGAAATAAAATTTAATTTTGAAATCGTTTCCAATGACATAAATTGGATTAATAGATATAATATTTTACTAATTATAATTTTAGTCCAATTAAAAACATAATTTTTCTATAAAAATAACTTCGATGAAAAATAAATTTTCAAATGAAATTCAGCATTTGTCACTATTCATCAAAACATGAAACTTCTCAAAATAATAACAAAATTTAACAAAAAGTAAATTATGATTTTATTAATTAAAAATTTTTTTTTATCTTTTAAAGTACAATTTAAAAAACTTTTCACATTTTAGTTTTAAAAAAATACATTTAATGGTTAAAAAGATGTATTTTAGAAAAAAAAATATTTTTTTGCAAATAATTTGGATTGTTCTTATTTTATTCCAATAAAAAAATTGCCTATTTCAAATAAAAATTATATAAAATAAAAAAAATTTAAATTTATATAATATTATTAAATAATAGGAATTAATGAATTTTATTAATTTAAAATTATTTTATGGGAATACAAAAAGTTTTTCATAAAAATACATCATTTATTTTTAATTTGATTTTATATTCATTTATAATTAATTGGTACCCTAAATAATAATTTGATAATTCAGTTAATACTGTTTTATCGATCTATTTTAATGTCTATGTGTTTTCTATTATGATTAATAATATAATTTTCTTTGGAAAAACTCATTCTTGCGTGAAACACAATCTATCAAATGAAGTCATCATTTTGTATTAAAAAAGAAAAAAAATTTGTTGCATGTACCATTCTATAATATAAGTTATTCATAGAGTAAAATGTTAACATTTGTTTTCTATAAAAAAATCATAACATTTTGTATCATGAAACTAAATCCATCAAATATTGTTAATTTATTTAAAAATAATAATTCATAAAAACATATGGTGTTACAATTTAACACCCTTGAAATTAAATTTTCTCCAAAAATTTCTCACTCTAATTAGAAAAAATGAATATAAATTTGAATTATCATATCATTATGTTCCCACTTATATTCTTTATAATTTTTTTATTTTCCAAAAAAAATTAACAAGGTGATTGGTATTTTTTGTAGAAAATTATATCTACACTCATGATTTTATAGCAGTTTCTCTTTATAAGAAACATCGTGATCTAGAAGTATGTCTTATGATATTATTCCATGTGAAGGATCAGGTAAGTAATTATTCAGAATAAATTAATAGACCACATCCTCAACTTTTTGGTGATTTATTGGAAACAATAATTGGTAAGCTACCAATCCAATATGATCAAGAATAAAGAAAAAATTAACCTGTATTTTGAAATTTCACATTGAGAATCGAGGGTTGGTTTTTTAGAGTTTCTATTTGTGTAACCCACAACATAAAAATGGATAATAAAAAATCCTTTAAAATGTGAAAATTTAAAGCTTAACAGTTACCCAATGTAACTCATAAGAATGTGTCTACATTGGAGAACATATGTGGCCATTGAAAACATGGAAATGAAAGAGAAATCTAATTATCAAGTTCTGATAGAGAGTCATATAGAATGTGGATAAGAGAAAGCTAACTATCCAAAATAAATAACCTAAAGAGTATTTAAAAGGGTCAATGATATCAAAAAATTGGTGATAATATAACATTATATTATTTCAAGACCATTTTTCCAAATGTTGATGAATTTTTAGTAGACAATATACTTACATAATTTCCAAAAACCTCACCCTTTGTTCTGCCTTGAACAATTTCTACATCATCTCTCATTCCATAAAATAATTGATATTTTTCATTCAATAAGAATTAGCATATCAATATTTAAATAAATAGAATTATAGGTCATCACATATTTCATTATCACAAAAAATGTTATCACAAGTTATCCAATATATATAATTCTTCATATGGAGGGTTAATACAATAATATATAAAGCACCATTCAATAATAAACAAAATCCTTTACATAAATGGTTAACCACATAACCCTTTTGAATGATGAAATTAACAAACATTAGAAATATATTAACTAAATTTCCCAAATATATGTTTGAATTGATCTGCTATATATCATAACGTAGATCTAGTTTTTTCTCATACCAAACATTTAATACATTCAACATGTATCCTATTGAAACATGGTAATTACCCTAAATCCTTATTGAAGAAATTCATTTTTTATTGTTAAAAATAATTTTGTATATAAATCATGGGTCCAGAAAATGCCATAAACTCCATATGTGATAGCATAAACCACTATGTCAACAAATCCGTAATCAATTCCATGGTAATAAATACCATCCAATTTACTTATTCATATAAAACATATATTTATCCAAAAAACAATATCTCAATATTAAGAACATATTAAAGGGTATATTTCACTTAATGTTTCTGTTTCGTGTGAATATCACCATCCCGTTAAATCACTTTTCTATGTTTACTATTCTATTCACCAAATCCTTTTCAATCATTAATGAAAAACAAATACTAAAAATACATATATATTTCATGATTATTATAACTTAATCATCTAATTGATAAAACATATACACATCAATCATCCAAAGTTATTATTAAACCATTAATCAAGATTCATCATCTTATACTTTCCTATAATATGAAATACGAATCTGTTTTAAGGTTCCTTAACCTCAATCTTATCGTGCTTATGTTTAATGTTAACAATACTGTTAGAATATCCCATTCCTTTAACATATTATTTGAGGAATATTTATCTTCTGTAGTATAACCAATATTCATATGATGTTATTTATTCTATTCATGAGATTTCCACTTATGAAATTTATTTACATAATTCCCATAATTTTGAAATCTAAAACATTAAATCTTAATCTTGTTCCTTATAGTTTGTTCTATTGACTAAAACCAAAAATTATAATTTGATCAAAACATATCATATAAAAAAACATATAATAATGAAAAATAAATTTTAGGATGAATAATTCATGAAAATAACTTTTAAACATGTGAAATATTATGATTATCCTTAGATATATCCCTATAAGATTCATTAAAAATATCCCTAGTTATCTCCCTAAATTTTTATCATCAATGTTTTTTATGGTTGAGTAATCCTTTTCTCTGATACCAATTATAACAAACATATATTAACATACACATACATTACATAATTTTTATAAAATAATTAATACATTACACCAAAACATGCCCATAAATCGTATTTTTTAGTTCAATTGGACACTTGGAACATAAAATTCTAGTATGGAGGAAGATATTGAATGTTTCCAACAAAGATCTTCCCCTTTAGTATCCCTACTAAAAACATTTCTTTATAACCCTTCATCACAAAATCATATACATGAGTCATAGAATAAAAATTGGAATTTGAAAAGACATGAAACATAAGGGAGTAAATAACATAATCCATGAAATAATAACATATAAACAAGAAATTCAATTGTTCCAGACACATAAATTTGTTAAATTAATCCCAAAGTACTAAAGGATCACATACAAGGCTATCTTGGTGGAATGTGTTCACTCCCCAAACCATATTAGTTGTAAATGTTTACTCCCAAGACAATATTAGCCTTCATGGTTCACTACCAAGACCATATTATTAGTCAAGGTTCACTCCCAATACCATATTAGTAGAAGTATTCCTATACTAAACTCAGTTGACTCCCAATTCAATCCATGTTTGTCTCGTGATATATAAATCATTACCCAATGCATTGGAGAGATATATAGGTCCTCCCAATTAAATAATTAAAACCATACATATGTGTTCCATAATGTGATAAATCATTAATAAATATAATCTAACCATAAAAATAATAAGTATAGTATCTTTGAATCCCATTCCCATTAAATAATAAGTAACATCAAATTATGTTATCCTAAATGTAAAATGATTTCTGGAGATCATTTGAGACAATTCGTGTGGAAAATATCATTTCATATTTTAGAACAATTTTTAAATCATAGAACATTTAGAAAACCATTTTAATGGAAAATAAACATGAAAAAATATTAATTAATATTTTAAAACTATTTTAAGAATAATTTCAAAACATTTCTATAAAATTTAATATAATACCATTGAAAACAGTTTTGAAACAATTTTAGAAAACTTTGTTTTGAAGGAACACGAGCTTCAAATTGAAGAGGGAATAAAATTAAGTGAATCATATAAAATTATAAAAATAATGAGATTAATGATATATTATGTTAATGGGTATTATATGCACCTTGTAAATGAATATAGGTTCATAACATAATATATGTCTCAAAGAAGGGAAATTGAGACAAAATTACCATACTAATTTGGTATATTTAGAACTGTAACATCCATGAAATAGAGGTCATAAAATAGAGATAGAATGAACCATAATTTTTAGTATAATGAAAATAGATTAAATTCATGGGTAGTATATACATGACATAATAGAAACCAGTGGTGAATATGGCATAACTCTCATAGGAATAAAAGTGAAGAAAAAAAATTCTATTACTACTAGAGATTCATTTAGTGTCATGATCCGTATGAATGAATAAGAGAAATTTATGGTTTTAATATCATGAAAATATTTAAATTCAGTATATAAATTTTCATAGAGTAGTATATGAACCACATAAACTATTAGAGGGTTAATATGGAATGTGTCTCATGGAAATAAAAATTGATATGGAATTTCCTTACCTTCTATCATGACTATTCTAGTACTCATTCAAACATACTTTATAATAAATATAAGTTTTATAATTTTATTAAGTATCCTTATTCAAATATGTCATACCATGTATGATTTAATTATGACCTTATATTACTATTTTGTTATCAATTCCATGTTAATGTTACGTTTATGGCAATAACATCATTTTTTCACATGTGTATTGATTTGTTATATTTTTAATCCTATTACTTATATCATTATTTAATATTCTCTAAATTGAAAACAATGATTCAAATATCATTTATGGTCAATATATATGTAATAATAAAAATACATAAATGATATAAATATGAATTCGAATAAAACATTCCTTAAGACAGTAGGTCATATGTAATCAGGAATGTTGTATCCATTTTCTTGATATATTGAATGAAATTATGTAAATGAAATATATCGATATATATTACCATTAATGTATAATTATTATTTCATATATATCATTTATTTTTACTTAAACCATCATTAATTAATTCTATCTAAATTGTGAACAAATAACATCCCTTTCTGTAGGCGGTAGTCCACATGTCCACAAATGAAGTTATCATATTTACAAAAAATATAAAAAACAATAGTATATGATATATAATAATTAAATTACCATAAATAAATCATAAATATTATAATATAATATAATAAATTAAAATCCATCAGTATTCGCAACCTTAAAATGAAGAAATGATAAAACGAACAACATCAGTTCATGAGGCGGCAGTCCACTATACACACGAAAGATGTTTTTGTATTAGATTTGATGAAATTGTGTATTAGTGTTTCTTATAACCTTATAATAACAACATATTTTTATATTTATGATATTCAGTTTATTATATATACATTAAATACGAATAATTCAAGGTTTTTAAGGAATAAATAAAACAATTATGATTGTTGATGAGCGTACTTATTCTTCAGGATTCTCGATTTGGATTGCACCAAAGGACTTCTTTGTTTGGATTTTCATCCAACTAAACGATTATAAGATGAATGGATATAATTTAATTGGATATTTGGATAGGGTTTTTCATAAAAAATAGGTTTTTAAGTATTTAAAAATGAAAATACAAGATTCCTTTTATAAGATAGGTGAGGGAAATTTTTGGAATTTCCCAAAATATTAACATATTATAAGTTAAATATCAATCCAAATACCACCAAAATTCCATTTTATAAAATATAATATATTATGAAGTTTTAATATAATTAGAAATATATTTTATAAAAGTTTTTTCATTATTTTAAATCATACCATTTTGATTAACCCTTAATTAATCTATTTTAAATTTAAATATAATACAACATTTAAATCTTAAAAGGTATTAGATTTTACATATGAAGTGTAAAAGGGACCATAAATTTAAATTTTATGATATTTTAGAATGTAAATCACACACTTTGTCATTTTGGAATATTTTTATTATTTCTAAATAAATTAACAAAATATTATTTTTATAAAATATCATAAATGTCAATTTTGACATTATTCATTACTTTGAAATTGAAAAACACATGAAAACAATATATATTCCAAATAATTATTTAATACAGACCAAATATAACATAATATTCTTAAAAAAATAGATCACATTAATTATGTCAAATTATAAATATTTTAATATTTCTAATATCATTTAATCGATTACTTCATTAATTCAATAATTACTACATCATTGTGTAATCATTTATAAAAATTATTTATTAATTTAAAAATTAGAAACAATGTTACATGATGTATATAATACTTTTATAATTTTTAGTGATATAAATAGGTTATAATATCTTCTATTTAACCATATATTAATAATATTTTACTTAATAAAAGTTAGAGTGTGACATTTTTTCACTCTCTTAGATTTTAATAACATTTCAATAATTTTTGTAGAAAAATTTACATTAAATATGTACATTTGAAAACATAGGTGTTATGGGTCTAATTAAATTCATCCAATAACTTTTTGGCATGTTTTAGAGTAGTTTTATAATATTTACAACTTTATTTTTACCATTAATAACCCAATTTACCTTTAATCCTGGTAATATATATTACTAAAGATTATATTCATATTGTCCAAAAAATGGGCCTATGTACTAAATTTATATTGTAAGATTACAAATATTGAATCCATTTTTTCAAAATTTTAACCCCTAAAAAATAACTTCAATTAATTTAAAATTAATCTCATAGATTAGGTGAAAAAATGGGGCTTTAAAAATGAAAAAGTTCATAAGATTTAAATGTTTTTATATCCTATTTCAATGTTAAAATGTTTCAAATGGACTAAATTAGATTAATTAATTTAAAATTTTCCTAATTATACTCTAATACATATTCAAAACCTAATTTAACTATATAGATATGTTATACAAAAAGCAAATTTCAATTATAATTGAGTATTTTTCGCTATTCATCAAAACATGAAAATTCTAAGTAAAATACCAAATGTTTTACCAAATTATATTCCGATATTATTAATTGTAAAATTATGTTTATTTTTTCTAGTAAAAATTAATAATATGTAAAATTTTAGTTTTGAAACAAGTCCTCTAGTAGAAGATGGAAAAACTGCCTTCAGAAAAATATATCATTTTATGCTTAAATATTGGTGTGTTCTTAATTTATGCCCATAAAATATATCATATTAATTAAAATACATTTTTTTAATATTAATTATATAAATTTCAATTATATAATTCTCCAATAGTGAATAATTTTATTTTTTAAGAAAAAAACTCCTTTATGGGAATAAAAATAGGTATTCCAAAACACACATCCATTATTTTCCATTGGTTTTTATCTTAATTTTAATTTAATTGGAATCCCATGAATAAATTTAATAATTTATTTAATAATATTTACTTCTTCCACTATAATGTCAAGGTGATAACTATAATGATAAATGGGTTATTATTGTTCAGTAAAAATCAGTCTAACGTGTAACACATGTTGTCGAAGGAACTCTCCTATGTGTATAGCACGTACCCAATATTCTGTTTTATGTATCAAAATATAATATAAGTTTATCATATATTACATGATTAACATGGTGTTTCATATAATGAAATCACAATTTCATTTAGCATGCAATGTAACCCATCAAATAATGAAAATTTATATGTGAAAAATAATTATTAAAAACATTGGATATTAGAGAGGTAATAAGTGATCTGTAAGGATAATATTTCTAGAAAATAAAATATTAAAATGAGAATTATAAATGATAATGAACATATTTGGATAATATAAATAATCAGTTCTACATTCGTGATTATGATTGTTGTGTTCTCTATTTTATTCCTCAACAAACATGATGTTTTCTTAGATTGATTTATTAAATACACTTTCTTATTTGTGTTGTGAAACATATTATTGGTGTTACTATCAGTTGTTGGATTACATAATCCTTTTTTAATAATCAATATATTCTTGTAGTGTTTAAAAAACATTGTTTTTTTAATTTACTTATTTTTGGATTGTTAAAATAATTGTTCTAACTAAATGAGATAAATTTTTTCTCAGTAATTTTATATCCACTTTGGGGACTAAAAATGTGAGGTGGTTAGAGATTCAACATGGGATGTTTTTAATAATTAATTTAAATTTATATTATATTTCCTTTCATGAGTTTTATAAAATATTCTAGGGTCAAAAAGAATATATTTCATTGAATATTGGATACCGGTTAAATGAATGAAATAGTAAAATCATGATTTTTAATGACTAATACATTTATTTGGAGGTTATTTGTAGTTTTATATAATATTTTGAAGATGATGACCTCTATATAAACATGTAACATGTTTAATGTATTGTTGGTGCTGAAATTCCGGCTAAAGTTGCACACAACCGAAATTAGGCAAATATAATCCATCATCTGATTCAATAGTGAATTCTACGAACAAAAAGGGTGTCATGAAAAAGATTCGGTTAGTGAATGAAACATCAAGAGTTTCATGGAAGAAACTTGTGCACCAAATATGATGACAATTCACGTTATTTCCTCAATGTCCACTCAAACATCCAAGGCATCTGCACGTAATATATCAGTATTGTATGCAAGAAACCCAATTCATGTGAAAGATCATTGCATAAAAAATGAAAAATCAAATCGTTTCCTTCCCTGAACAGCCTACATGGAAAAGGAATATTTTTCAAAAAAAATAATCTATCATGATTGTAATCATACATACACATCATCAAAGATTTCATATATAAATAAAACCCCTCTCCCCCTTCTTCTGGGCGAATCTCCAAAAGACGAAGCATCACCCTTTTCTGTGTAATACTAATACTCTTTTTCATTGTGAAATAATGAATCATTCAATTTATAAGATATTCCAAGAGAGGTTCCTTGTGGGACAACAATTGAATCTGCTCACAGTTGAGAAATTCTTGTCCAACCCCTTTCATCCAAAGTCATATGTGCGCAAAATATCCTCCTACAAAAAACCATAATCTTGCATGAAACCCCACAATCTTTCACACTGTGCCACTTTGAGACTCCATGGAATTCCCTTGTGTTAGAACACTATTCTCGACCAACCATTACATGCAACACCCATACCTTTCACTTAGATTTTTAATTCATGCCGCCAAATTTTCATACAAAAACTTCATGGTCCCTCCAAAGATTCCTCTTACCATACCTCTTGGTTCTCAACATACGTAGACTAACTCCTATTACTTCTCATCATAGACACACTAATGTGGACCTTATTATTGACAACTCCTCTCCATCTTTGAAACATTGAATTTCTAAAAACATGCCTCTCCTAGAGGAATATGAGCTATGGTCATATAAGACCAATGGATGAGGAGTGAACCCCCACATCCATGTTGTAGGATGTAAAACTTCCTAGCAGCAACATCCTTAATGCATGGTGTTAAAATGTTACCTTACCCTGTGAAATAATCATATAACCCTCCATGTGTGAGTGGAATACAATGGTATCCACACCTCATGCACTCTAATAGAATGAGATTACACTCACATATAATGATATCCGACTAACAATGAATGACATGCTTTATATGACATGCTTATATGTGTAATCCCGACATCGTCTCTCATTGATGCCTCCTTTAAGAAATGATTATCATGTGTACTGATTAATCCTATTTCTAACATATATCAAGACTCATGTGGTCTTCTTGGTTAGTAGGGACCATGAAATCCAACAAATATCAATCATGGGCCTTATTTATAGGTAAAATCCACAAATTACTCAACATATTTTCTGGTTTCATGCATAATACCCAACCAAATTCTCATATTGGTAGCATTCTTATGTATAATCCCCAACCCATTTTGAAATACCTGGGATTTGATTTAAATCTTATTGGGATACATAGGAAGCCTCCCTGAGGTCTAAAACCAATATTTCAATCCATACTGATTTTGTTTGTATCATATAATATCGTATGATTATTCCCCTTACCTAGGAGATCGTATCCCTTCCAGGTCCCTCGAGCAACTCAATGTGTAAAATCGACATCAACTCTTACAAAGAGAAATCATCCTTTAAAGGGAAGATTACATGAATATTCCCAACATCATTCCTCATCGAATATTCCTTCATGATGTGGTCATCCTTACCTCATGATGTTACACCTCATGGATTGGTCTGGTCACATGACCATAAAATGTGGTATCAAATGATTTGGGTTTAGATCCTTATCTTTTGGACAGAGTATGTAGGATGCCTCTATGGGGTTCCATACTGACAATTGGTAGCATTAGGTGATCCCTATATGGGATGTAACTCTCCTATAAGCCTCTAATGGTCGTTTTGAACAAGTCTTGGGATCTTCCTCCACAAGGAGTTTTTCACCTTCATGGTGTAACTTCTTCTAATGGGACACTCCTCTTAGATTGGCCTCTATGGGGTGGTATAATCCATCAATTGGTAAAACTATCTAGTACTCCCTCCTAGGGGTTTACCTCACTCATCCACCTCTAGTGGTTCTCTAATCAACCTTCATAGTGTGATATCTTCAATTTATGGGACAAACCACTTAGATCCACCTTTATAGTGCATTCTAATTCATTCATAGTTAAACACATTCGGTGATCCCTCCTAGGGACGTACCTACCTAATCAATGTACCAGGGTGTTTTGATCATACTTAATAGAGTGAAATATTCCCTTTATAGGACACACCTCCTCAATCTTCCCCCATAGAAAATTATGATCCATCCATCAGTAAAATTCAATGTGTTATATCTTCCCTCCTAGGGAGGAACCTCTTTGATACACCTCCATGGGTTGTTTTTATCAATCAAATCATTCTCTATAAGATGTTAAACTTGTTACCCCATATACATACCTCACAAAAAACATTGAATTATTGAGGTAAATTCCTTTTAAGATATTTTCCCACGGAATCAGCTACCTCATGAAAAACATTGGATGCTTGAGTGGAAATATGTCAAATATATCTTCCCATGGTTTCAACTACCTCATGAAAAATATGGGTTGACAGATATGATAGAATTGGAAGATATGTTCCTCTGGTGTCAGATACCTCTTGATCAAATTTTGATGTATTGGCTTATACACTTAAGATACATCCATTAGAACACCTCATAAGAGGATGAATAATGGTTACCAATGTTCCTTGCATCTATACGTACAAGTGATTCCAAACATGACTACTCTCTTGATTGAAGGTTGGTTCCCTATCAACAGCAACTTGAATTTCTAGAAAACAGAATTGTAATTATCATGTATCCATAGACATGGAATCGATAATGGGTTCCAATAACATGAATTAAATATATGAGGGAGACCCAAACTAGGAGAAAAATCAAATAGATGAATTCATGTAAGGAGGAACTAAAATCCCACCATCCTATTTCACTCAAGGAGAAAACATCACCGATGAAAGGGAATAAATCATACCACCTTTAGAAAGAAAGAAAGTGGGTAACACTAATGATTGTCCACATTAACATGCATGTGGTGGCCTTGGAGAATTCCTCAAAAATATAAATGGTAAACCCAATGTGAAACTTATCTTCTACGAATGGGGACTAGTAGAATTCAAGACATTAGAAAAATATAATGTCGCTAAATCTAGCTATTTGGTGATAGTTCCTAAAAATAAAATAGTTTTCCTCTCATGGGACTGAATATAATTTGGGGTAATTAATTTTTGTGCATTCCGGTCTATGATATTTTCATCATGGAACCATCATCACCTTCATAAGATTGTATTATTCCATAAAATTCGGAATCAATTTCCATGTACATATAATGAAAATTTAGTCCACCAACCTTGTAAGACCCCATCCATAAGAAATAAGCCACCCCACACCCTTAGGCACTAAGGTAGGAGAACTGTAAATTTGGATATCCCGTATTAATCCACCACCACCACAACTTCCACCATGACTACAACTATCGAGAACTCATTCCCTGTATCACCCTCTGATATCATCTAGATGAGGGTGAGGTACACCCTCATACATTGGTACAAAAAGATGTAGGTTACTACCATAATGGATATGGCTCTCTAGGACATGGGGGTTTCAACACCCCACTAACTACATACCCATATGTGTCACGTAGGGATCATACCCTCCACATTCATATGGTGAACTTCATGGGAAGTTTCTACCGAGAGCGGTTCTAAGACTCTCTCTAGTACTGCAAGGAGGTGTGGGATTCCCAAGTCACCCTGTCTATGAATAATGTATGAGAGCATCCAATTAGGGATACAACCCGACCCATCATCTCCAACAATGGCCAGTCCATCAAGTCTAAGAACAGGTAGAATATACACCCACTCCATTGACCCTTGTCCAGAACACTCAACATCGACGAAAGGTGCGGTCCTAAGAGAATGACTTACTAGGGGCATCATCATTCAGAGCTATAGTGGACCCTTACACTGATTTCACATTCTAAAAAATTCTTGAGATAGACTATAAAGGATCTATCCATTACCAGTTTTGATCGATAACTCAACCACATCACAGACATGCTGGGTTGACACTTTAACTCTTTATGAATACCAACGTTTGTTACTGGAAATCCCATGATGATGAGTTTCAATACGGAGGTCCTACCCATTCCAACACCAACCCAAAAAGGGAAAGGGACCATTCGATCCCAAAAATCTGTCTGATATCAAATTGAAGATAGATGTTGATCTCAAATTTTCTTCCTTGATCCAGTGGGTTGCAAATATGAAATGAATCATTGACGATATTCATATTGAGTGGTTCTCGTATTATGGAATTCTTATATGGGATCCCATTTCTCCTCCACTGGGGAAACCACATGTAATACTCAGAAAATTTCTCCTAGATTAACCCATTAATTCTATGTATCCTCTTAAAGGATAGGTAATATATTCTAGAATGTAACCATGCTATGATTGGTTGAATATGCTCAATCAGTGTGATAATTTTACTCATGACCAAGATTGGGATGCATAATGAACCACTGGGCCTGCATGAGATGTTAATTAGTTCGTCAATTAATTAGTTATTAGGAATCCTTATCCTGATAAAGAACCTTGCTAAGATGATTTGAAATCCACTTTAAATACCCACCTCAAAACTAGGGAAACAAGATCAGTGGTGATCACACCTAATGAAAATCTATACGTAGCATCAGTAGACAACATGTGAGCACCCAAAAATTTGTGGAATGATATATTTTTCTTCATTCAATGATATTTATGAACAACTATATCATTTTTCCAATTTCATCTAACGGTTTGGGCCGACATTGGTAACCCCAGAGTAGAAGGAGGCCTTCATGCTATATTGTTTCATGTAGAAATTGAAGGACCTAGGATTCTATAGTACAACCATTTATCCAAATGGTCCATAACTGTTTAGGTAGACCTTCACATATAGTTCCTCCACTATAATATCTTTACCACAGACAATATAGTAATCAGTGACCTCTTCATGTGTATGAAACATCTTAATTAGCGAGTTAATTATTTTGTATCTCGATGGAAAGGCCTCATGTATTCATCCAATATGAAACTAACCCAATAGAATCTACTAATAATGTCTATGGGGAATGTTAAGAATTAGTATTTACCTATCCTAAACACTCATAAAATCCTAGGTGGGTTCCAGTATTTCACTAAAAAGGAACAACACTATGAGGAATCCTTACAGAAGGTTGCGAAAGTGTATTTTTCATATTCCAACTATCATGAGAAAAGAACCAAGCCATAGAATACTATATCCTTGTATGTTATGAACGAAGAGTCTCTAGACGTGTTTCCCCATTTGTACATGGAGCCTCTCTGAGTGTAGAAACCTCATCAAGATTAGCCTCACCCAGTCCCTAATCTGCAAGAACCCATATCCATGCACAATTTCCTATACAAGATAATGCGCCTCTAGCCGCTTTCCAGGATTGAATCCATGCCATGAAAAGGATCCCATAGTACCCTTCCCATTTAGAAGGTTGCATATTTCCTCAGTTATTTTCTCAATTCCCTTGGATATGAAATTATGAAGCTATCATAGTTAAAGAAGACTGATGAAGCTAAGCATACCGATATACAATACCATTCCACTAACCAAAAAATCAGTGTACATATCATAAAACAATGTTATCTGATAAAGGATTGGATTTAGGACCCAGTGGATAACGGTCTGGTCGTGTTGGGAAATATCCAGGTAAAAATGGCACACATTTCCACTAAGGCTAAGAGTGACAGTAAAGGTGAATGTAGCTCGCTTACAACCATAGGACATAGATGTATATTGACTAGTTGGATCACAAAGTAGTTTTTTTCCCACAATATAATTTTAATCTGGTTAGGCCTTCCTATGCATATAAAATTCTATACACCTTTTATAGTTTATGTTTCTTTATCCACATCGCATCTCTCTAAATCAAATAAGTGATGGTTTTTTTGGCTAAAGGGAATAAAAATTCTGCTGATGGAACCAAATAAAACTCAAAGAATCAGTGATTTCATTCCTTTAGTTATGGAAATCACCCTTAGGGTTAGCCCCATAATGAAATACCCATGTATTAATGATAATGAGTATGCATCTTTGAACACCTTTGAGTTTTAGGTTCCCATTATAGTCCCCGATGTTGAACAATCCTCTTAGCCAACTCTGTCATACACTCTACTAAAGATGATTTTGCTAATTGGCCATGAGGAACAATCACCGTCGCACCATGGTCAACCACATTTAGATAAATTTGAGCCTCTTCCAGTTAATAATTCGATAATGGTGGTTCTGAGAGTTTTACCTAATGAGTAGGAGGATATTTCTGGAACCATGAAATACCCAGGGGTCGACCGACATCACCCGTTATTCATCCAGTCTATGATTGGTCCCCGACAAGAAGAAACTTGAATATGGTGCATATGTATGACATAGTAAAGCATGTATAAAAATACATGTAAGGATACTGGTTCCCTATGTCCTCAAATTGTCTCAGGAAATTCATGAGTCCCTCGCAAAATCCATGAAAATCTCCCTTCAATTTGAAGTAGAACTAGTTTCCATATAAGCCTAATATTGTGGGGTAGTTGAGAAAGAATAATTCCAAGATATCATTTCATTATTTAGAGAAGTTTAGTTCTCCTCCATTTAGGGGAAATCCGACATCTATATATCATAGTCTAGTTCAATTGAGTGGAAATACACCACCACCTTTTTGGCATCAATTTTGGTATCAATCTCATCCCGAACAAGACAATTCGTATGATGGGACTGACCGAAGAATATTTCGGCCCCTCTGACCTGTAGATTAAAGGTTATTATGGGAGTGAGTAGAGACCATGTGGCATGATCTGGTTGAAAACCCATTTCAAAGGCATGGTGTTATGTTCCAAATTCCTATTTTTCTCAAAGGATACTGCCTACAATGCATTGATGGGTTGACCATATATTCTTCTGCATATAACAATGCAATACTCATATCACAAATGTGTCACGAACTTCATCAATTATAAAGTAGTAATGATTCAGGGTGATAAGTCTCCCATTGATTCAAATAAATTCTACTACATAAATTTATACTATTACAGGAGAGAGGGGATGCAAGATTAGATGAATGAGGTAGATCAAACAACTGTTGAAACAATCCCATGGGAAGATCTATATGATGATTTAATTCTCCTGATTATCTAGATGTAAGCCACGACACTGGACATGGAAAGTTTCAATGTCATTTTCCCTATATATGGGGGTTGTTTCCCTGAGTTCAATGATATTAGGATAATTACCTTGTACTTATATACATATTAGGATTGGGTGATAACAGATACCTAAACTTTGAAAAGTATTGTGAGCTTCTACCTATGGCCACCATTGTAATTTATACTCACATGTTTATACAAAATTGGTTTAATCAAATGAATTAGACCATGAATCATTTATATGATATAAAAAATGGACCCCATGGTCAAAGACCTAATTGAATCGATTCAATAGACAATGTCATCAAAATTTTATGAGATTATGAGTTCTATAGTATGTATTCCACATCCTCCCAAGAAGGTTTCAATATTCTCCTAGAATGAGTCATCCTCGATCATCCTTCTACCACTGATTCCCATATCTCAGAACAAAATGATTACTTGGGATACGCTCCTCCAATATTTTATGTGGTTATCCCCACCAATTTAGAGGAGTTGGATCAGGTGAATCTAAGCATTGAGGAAAATATGAGGCCAATGTTGATTGGTATAACAAAGACTGCATAGTAACAACAACAGTATGTAGCCTTCAGGAAGCAGCACCATGATTTCTTCTCTTATGGTGATGAAGAGATACTAATACTAGATCCTTAAGTCTTCATCAACCATCTAGTCCTTTTAGTGGTCCATCATTATTTTAAGAAGACTACCCGGAAAATGAACTCTTTTCCTATTGCCATTGATGAGACCAAGTTGATAATATTATCAGTGGAGATATTTTCAAGGATGTTCACTATCCTATGTGGATTTAATACATCATTATAGTTTGATATAATAACAAGAAATCATAATCTATATCGACTTTTAGGATTTCAATATCCAAAATCAAATTTATTATTTTACAACTCTAGTGAAATATCTTTTTATTGATGCCAAAAATGGGTTCCAAGTTCTCTCCTTCATGGATTTATCTTTTGGGTATAATCTAATTCATATGGCCTCAATGATGAGGTGAATACTATATTTATAGTTATTCAAGAGACCATTTTCTATATGGTAATTCCTTTCGATCTAAAAAATGTAGGATCCACTTATCAGAAATTCATGCACCACATTATCAAACTAATCCGCGTGAAGCTATTGAAATTCTACATTGACAATAATGTGGTCATATCCCGCCAATGTCAGGACCATATTAGAGATATTGAAAAACTTTTTGGATTACTATGATCCTAGAATTTGATGATGAACCCCTTTAAATGTGTCTTCATTCTTACCTCTAGAAAATTTCATAGTTTTTCAGCATATACAATGACATTGAGATCGACCCATAGAAGATAAAAGCCATCATACATATTATTTCTCTGAGAAAACTCTTGGAACTCGAAGGACGTCAAGGCCAGATATCCATATATATATTGATTCCTCAAAAATATGTTTGGAAAGTGTAGTACCTTTTCTAGGCACATGAAAAAGTATCTTCTACTAGTGGGATTAATAGTTCAAGTATTCCTTTGACGAAATAAATTAGTATATACTATAATATCTTGTTATGATGCCACCCTTCTCCAAGAAGCCTCCAATCCTCTTCGTGATCACCAAATAATGGTACCTCGGTTCCCTTATCACTCTGAAAAACAATGAAGGATGAGAGAATCATTTACATTAACTTATTCTCCTATTTCATGTCATAGAGTACATATACTATCCTATAGAGAAAAAATACCTAGCGATGGTTTTCATAGTTCATAAGTTGTGGAATTATCATTATCATCATGAAATAAAACTAGTTCCTCATGTGGACCCACTAAAATATATCCAAATTATAACCATGATGGGGGGACTACATGAATTAGGGAAGTAATCATTTATTATTTATCATCTTATTCATTCCATGGGAAGATATCAATGGTTAGGCATTGGCAGACTTCGGGACATCAAATCCATGCACTGAAGAGGTACGCCTTGATTTTGACATCCCAAACAAAGCCATTATATCAATAGATCTGGTTATTTCAATTTGTAATTTGTATATATATTGTGTCTCTATAATCCAAACATATATAGGATTCAATGTTCCCAATATCAATATAGTAGGGTTGGGGATGTACTTTATCAATCATGAATTGGTTGTTTTACCATAATCATTCTTGTTGTTAGAAGTCTAATCATATAATGAGGAAGTGTAACAGTCTATCATTACTGGTTTTGAGCTATCCCTCAACATTAATTTCCCTTCTTTCATGTGAAGGGAGACTCTGACTTAGCCATTAACCATATAATGGTGATTAAATAATCAAGAAAGATTGATCTCCTATTGCTACAGGAGCACACACGATAGATGATGGCCTAGTTCCCTTATCAACCAGAGGTGACTCATGTTCCCTAGAGAGAGAATGGTTAAGCCAAATCTTTGGATATTCTGGCCACCCCTCTTATAGATCCTAGATTGGATGATCTTTTCATTCATGTATCTCAAAAGAGATTCATTACTTCCATAATCACAGATGATGAAAATAGATTTAAGGTGAACTAGGTAGCCACCATTGATTCCACCTTAGGAACCCTAGGTCCCCCAAATACAAAAGAAACCTCATATTGTATAAAAAATTCCATAGAGTATCCCCAGCATGATGCTCTCCTATATGATCAATTCGATAATGAAAGAATCTATCGGAGCATAACAAAGTTCACCCTACAATGTTGGAATAACCTAATGAATGCTCTATAAGGATGTGTATTTGTTGGAATTATCCTATGTTAGGTCAAAGTAAAAAAAATTTACTAGGTTATTTATGAATTTCATGTTGGTTATTGTAGTTCTCATCAGGTATGGTTGAGTCTATCCCACTATATTTAGAGGGTATGATACTTTTGGCCGACCATGGTCCATGACTGCATCCTGTTTTCCAATATGTTTCATGTGTTCAAGATTCATGAAAACATAGTGCTTCAACCACCAAATCTCATCCACATGGAAATGTATTAAATTTTATTTTTAGTATGGGGAATTGATGTTTCGGAACCATGCCCACCAATGAACTATCACTGTTAACGAACTATATTGACAATAAATTATTTTTTTATACAAGTTGGAAGAAGTGATTCACCTTAATGAATTCAACGTTTGATATGTGATCATGTTTGTGATCTCTGACATAATTCATTTCTTCACAGTTCCTCATTATACTGTCACAGAGAGTGACATGAACATCTGGGATGTTGATATTAAAATGTTGTATTCCTTTTAAAAAATCTATTTCACCCATACATCCTACTACTTTGAATTAGAAAATGAATATATTGAGTCATTAAATATGGTTATCTATAATATTATAAAGATGATGGTAGTCTATAACAATATGATTTCACTGGAAAATCTCCCCAATGACCTCTGGGACTATTGTACAATGACACAAAATTTCACCCAGGTGACTTCATATTCTCTAGTTTTTGGAACAGAGGTAGTCATGCCATTTGAAATTTATATTCCATCACTCTAAAAATGTTTATATGATCATAAGATACCATAATGAATGGATGTAGTCTATATTTATGAGCTATAATCCCTCAATGAGTACAGGATCTAGGCCTTGAACAGTCAAGAGAGTCACTAGAATAATATAAAAAAAATTCATCAAGAAGGTTTCCCTCTACTCCTTTCCCCATGGAAATGTGGTATGGGACCTTAGAACACAAATAATGTCTGGAAATAATTCACTAAAGATGGAACCAATGTGGTAAGGGTCATAAATAAATCATAAATTATATTTAAATGATGTTTACTCTTTGATCACTTTGAATGGAGAGAAAATTACTCCTCCTACTAGTTCCATATTTCAAAGCAGTACTTCACATGTGAAGCTTCCAGTATCCCTGTTGCTTAATGATATGCTGCATAGTGCCAATATCTTAGTTGCATGATGTTAAATTACATAAAAAAATAATCCTTATTGTATGATGTTAAACTATGTGTCAACTTCTTATGCATGTGACATTAAACTATGTGATATGTAAAAAATCTATTGTAACACCGCATGATTCTACAATATGCTTCTTTTTTAATAATAAAATAGCGTGTGGTGTACGCAACTTCT
Source organism: Viscum album (assembly GCA_963277665.1). Classification (NCBI taxonomy): domain Eukaryota; kingdom Viridiplantae; phylum Streptophyta; class Magnoliopsida; order Santalales; family Viscaceae; genus Viscum; species Viscum album. The sequence continues at coordinate 561,138,890 of OY728153.1, read as the reverse complement.
AGTTCTAACACACCACAACCAATCAAAATAGCCGTTATGAATAGTAATACCCACTTTTTGAAATTTTATAAATTTTATTTTTCAAAATGGATTTCATTTTTAGATTCGTAATATTGAAATTAGCCTAGGGTGAATTTTTTTTATATTTCTGAAAACATTCAATTTTTGAGGAATAGTGAAAAACACCGAGTAATTGGTTAACACCGACATTTTTGTTTAAATAATTAATTATTTTATTTAAATTTATTTTAGGTCAAAATAGATACAAAATACCTATATATATTCATTTTATTTCATTGGAGTCATTTTATATTAATTTAGATATATAAAATTTCTATTGAACTTTTCGCCGTCTTTTACCCACATCCTAAGAGATTTTGCAAATTTTCTTAAAATGTAATTTTACCGCTTATGTGAGTGGAATTTTTAAAATCCGAGAGACACGATTGATATCAGTAAGTAAAATGTTGTTCAATGAGATGATAATAATTTTTGGTGAATGGTAAAGGTAAATGTGATATTATTTTTACCCCGACCACTGTCCTATTTCTATTGGATAAGAATAATTCGACCAAAAAAACCTTGGGAATAAAATATGAACCTCTTTGATCCATTTGGATTAGATTAGGAAATTTATTATTATTTAATTAAATGATGAGTTAAAAGATTTATAATCATTGTTTAATAACTAAAAAAAATTTAATATAGGTTTATAGATAAGATAAATTAGATTATAAATATTAAAGAGAAAGATAAAAAGATTTCATAAATAATGATATTTTATTTATAATTTTTAGAAATTAAATAATTTAATTTATTTATGACACAATGTTGATGCTGTAATTACCTTATTAATGAAATATTAAAACAATTGATATTATAAATAACCAATTAATATAATTTGGGACTTTTTATGAATTTCAGTAATTTTCTAGGTTAATATGACATATTAAAAGTAATTTAAATAAATATTTTCTAAGTAATAATTATGTTATGATTTTCACAAAAATCAATTTCCAAATAGTCTCAAAATTTACATAAAATAGTTTTTAAAATAAATATTTTAATATATATTATTATTCTATTCCTAAAAATCGAAGGTTCATCCATGATACTTATATAGTGATATTTCTATAATTAATTAACCACTTGGGGTTCACTTGGAAGTATATAGTATGTTTATTAACCATACAATATAAAAATACAAAGAGTCATGGTAAATGTTGAACTAATTAACTATGAGTTAAAACATAAAGATAACGTTAATATAGTGACCCAAACCGGTCTAAAACCTATTGGATGAGTTTTTTCCGACCCAAACCCAACTTATCCTAGAAATAAATCTTTTTGGAGCCATTAGAAACAAAATATAAATTTATTATCAAATCATATTCCTAGCTTTTACTAAGACGCCCCTCACCCCCTTATAAAAGGGCACTCCCCCTTCTCCGAATTTCACAACTTCAAAGAATTTTTGATCAGCCAAAACCTGCCCAGATACTCTCTCAACTTCCCTCACTTCATCCTAGAGGAATTTTTTTGATCGGAGAGCCAATTAAAGGAGCCCTTTTGATCAAATGAAAAAGAATAACCCGAAGAAGAGGAAATGTTTTCACCACCCTCTTTCAAGTTCCTTTCATCTTCCACTTCTTATTTCATTGATATTTACATTATAAAATAATAACACCAGTATCTTCTATATACTGTGATTTTATTATAAATATTGTACAACCATATTCATTATTCTATCCATCCTTTGAATGGCATGTCCCCGTACATGCGTACATACGTCTTACCGTCTCCACATCGTGGGGTAATTGTTATTCCAAACATTATTATTTTGATGGGTATGATAATGATGTGTAATTATTATAAATAATGAATATAACAGGATAATTATTCTGTATATATGATATACCATCTAATTATATTATTTCAAAAGTTCAAAAGAATGATATTTTCGCTCGACCGTACGTACAGAATACCGTCTCCATGAACGCGATGAGATTCGTTCCCCATCAAATTCATTCAATACTAATTCTAATATAATAATTAAAAATAATGTTTATGGACATGATAAAAATCTGGATATGAATAATATACAACCTATCCATAACAAACACGACTTAAGTAACATATAAAAGAATGCGATAACTTAACACCTGAAACAACGATAATACTAAGAAATTATTAAAAAAGCAATGTTAAAAGATAGTATATGATATCATATTAATGTATATTATTCTTGTATAATTTAATAACAATTATTTCTCCATTATATAGGAGGTTACCCTACCATCGACTAAGGAAAATTTCAAGTTAAGTGTTAATTTTACAATCTCTTTATTATCTGAGTTTTTTTACGTAAGTATCTACTGGGACATCTTTATCATCACCATCCATGTTTCATAAAAATTTCTTTCAAAAAAATTTAATATTTAATAGAAAATGGGTTAATGTCATTTATACCCTTATTTTACCTTATATTTTTTTGAAAATAATCTTTCTGTCATTTTCCAAATAGGGTACTTTTTGACCTTTTCGACAAATTTAAGGTAAGAATGTTTTTTTAACTTATACGGCAGGTGAAGATATTTTCTGCCATTATAAATCATCGAAGAATCCCTTAAAGGCTTATAAGAGTATTTTAAAAATCATGGTTTTATTTAATAATTATGTTACTTTTAAATGATTTCAAAAAAGGAGATATTTCTATCAAATAGTTTTGATTTCATCTATGTCAACATCCTTTGATGGATTTTATGATTATTTTATGTTAATTTGTTATGATACAAAACATCCATATTGTATTGAATGTTTTGTGATATGATTTATTTTGGATGTGTTATTTTTATACCATTCATGGTTTATGGATAAATTGTTGATATTTCTTATGCTAGTTTCAATACGAATATTTATGTTATGTTTAAACCTTTTCATTTGAGGAATTCATTGGACATAGTAAGTGACGGATGGAGCCTGCTATTTCTCCTCAATTAATCGGTAGGTCTCATAAAAAAACTAGTGTATTGGCACAAGGCCTTGACAAAATCTTATTTGAAGTCTTTGCATAAGGCCTTGACTGTGTGGTTATGATAGTCTGGAATTATGAATTCCCTTATTATGAAAGTGGTTATTGATATTTCATGTAATTATTCTATTAGTAGAATAACCATATGAATAAGTAAATGGTATTATTTCATTTTATCTTTGTCATATTTTGCTGATGTTAATGTCTAAAAGGATTTTGTTTTAGTTATACATTGCCTCAAATGTTTATGTTTATTTATGAATGTTTCTGCTATATTGTTATCCTTACTGAGCATCTGAGATCACCCCTTTCAATGTTTTATTTTTTCCAGGATGTGAAGACGTATTTTATGAATGACCTTCAGGGATAGTATGAGGGGATATGAAGAAGATATTTTGTTGTATTTTTTAAATTTATGATGTAATGTAAGAGTCGTGAATGTATCTAGTGTTTCCAAATCTACTAAATAGATCGGTATTCTAGGATTTGATCCCTTATGATCATGCCAATATTACGTAATAATGAACTGAATCTAGGTAACTTGTAATAGGGCATTACAGTTGGAATTAGAGAATGTTTAGTAATAAACCATGGAAACTAGATTTAGGTAAACTCTGATTAGAGCACATAAACCTAAGATGGACTTTGAGGATTAGTATAGAATAACTTGATTGATTTTTTGTATTTTAGAGATTTTGTGAGTTTTCCATGAAATAAATCCATGTCTAGATATGAGCAGGTAGAGGCCGTTCTGGCATAGATGTACCTAGGGGTAAAACCCGAAAACACTGCTTTGAGCTATACTTGAATGGGAAATCAGGCACGAAAACAGTTCTTGTTGCACTCTTGGTTACGCCACTCCCTGGGGGATATGCATAGGGTAATTATAATTTTCTTTACAAACCTTTATGTCATGATTATGTGTATATACTTCCTCAAAGGAAACCTATTAATGATTATTGATTATATACATAAACTATTCAATTTATGTTAAGTTTTATTCGAGTTTGGAATTATGGATTTCGATTCATAATGTAATCTAGTTTATTCCATTATTTAGAAACGGAGCCTAGTGGATGGAATGGAAACTATATCAATGCACGGATTCCATTTAGGGATTTCCCTCCTTCTCAAGATAATTATTGTGGAGCTGGTGATACAACTAGTGCTGATCATATTATCACTATATTGGGAAAGCTCACTTAGGTTATGAATAATAACCTTAACCGTATGGAGCACCCTGATCCGCAGCATGGAGGATTAACGTTAGACTTCTTCATGAGGCAACAACCACAAAAATTTAATGGGGGAAAAAATCCACTAGTAGGTGAGAAATGGATCAATTCCTTAGAGAAAATATTCCAGTCCTTGGGGAGTAGTAAAAGGGAAAACGTTTTCATGGCAGTTTACTACCTCACTAGAGATGTTGATCAATGGTGGCCCTTGATTGGAAATTCAAAGGAAAATGAAGAAGTATCAAGTATGGAATGGAGGTAGTTTAGTGTATTTTTTTTAGAAAAGTACTTTCTACATGACCATCGAGCAGATATGGAAAAGGAATTTCTCAGTCTAAGGCAAAAGGAATATGAGAATGTCACAAAGTCTGAATCTAACATTACAAGGTTCACGAGGCATCCAACTGATTATATATGTAACCCGATGAGTAATATTGATCATTTATTTGATGGGTTAAAACCATTTCAACGTCGAGAATTAGTAGCAAAATCTTTCACAACATATGAAGACATTGTCTCATTTTCTACCAAGATGGAAAAAGAATTCTCTAAGTCTTACGAATTTAAATAAAAGAAAGAAAAGAAGAGATATGCTAATCATTCTGAAAATAGAAATAAAGTTATGAAGGGAAAATTTGAATATCCATCCTGTAGTAAATGTGGGAAGAAACACCCCGGTACATTCTTGAAGGAAACGATAGTCTATTACAAGTGTGTTGAAAAAGGCCACCAAGCTTGTGATTGCAAGGGGAGAAATAATCTACCGAAGTTTAATGCTACTATTATAGGGAGATGGGTAATTATAAAAATGATTGTCTTAAGCGTCAGGCAACATACCTCAGAAGAGTCCAAGAGATCAAGTACAAGCTTATGTTATCACTACTGTTGAGGTTGAATCTCCTAAAGACGTAGTGGCAGGTAATTTAATGGTTTCCTCATGTTTAGCCAAAACATTATTTGATTCTGGATCATCGCATTGTTTCAAATCTTCCCAGTCTGCTACGAAAATTAGATATTTCCAATTTGATTTAAAAATGTAGTTTTCAGTCATAACTCCTAAGGGAAGTTTCGTTGCAACAATGTTTCGTGAATCAGTTCCCATTAGAGCATATAAATGTTCATTACCTGCTAATCTCATCGTTGAAACCATGATTGAATTTGATATAATCCTCTGTATGGATTGGATTTCAGACCATGATGCGAAAATTTATTGTAAAAAGAAAGAGGTAACCATTTTTTATGATAAGGAGTGCCTTATCTTTAGAGTAGAAACGTCACTACATAATTCTTATCTAGATCCACCCCCAGTAGCTCAACTAAATTCATTTATTGGGGAGGAAGGGAATGAAATAACTGTGGGTATGGAAATTAATGTTCAAATAGAGGATGTACCTATTGTGCAAAAACTATATTGATACTTTTCCTAAGGATTTACCTGGACATCCTTCAGAATGAAAAATTGAGTTTTCTATTGACCTAATTCCTGGTTCAAGGCCCATATCGAAGACCCCTTACATAATGGCCACTTTGGAATTAGTGGAACTGAAGAAACCAATATACGAATTTTTTAATAAGGGATTTATTCTCCCTAGTGTATCTCCATGGGGTGCCCCTATTCTTTTTTAAGAAGAAAGATAGATCTATGAGGTTGTGCATTGACTACAGGGAGATCAATGCTATAACGATAAAGAACATGTCTCTCCTACCTCGCATTGATGATTTATTTGACCAACTTCATGGATATCAATACTTTTCAATGATTTACCTTCAATCTAGATATCATTAATTGTGTGTAAAGAAGGAAGACATTTTGAAAACATAATTTCGAACAAGGTATGGGCATTACGAGTTTAAATTAATGCCTTTTGGATTGACTAATGAACCCTCTAACTTCATGGATCAAATGAATATAGTTTTCAAGGAATATCTTGATGAATTTATAGTGGTATTTATTGATGATATCTTGGAATACTCCAAAAGCTACGAAGATCATGAAAATCACTTGTGAACCGTTCTGAAGACCCTCAGAAGAAATGAATTTTTCGGGAAGTTTAGTAACTGTGAATTCTGGCTTTAGGATATTTATTTTCTTGGCCATATTGTCTCTATAGATGGAATATATATTGATCCTTCTAATACATGTGCAATCCAAGAATGGACAGCACCAATAACTATATCTGAGGTACGCAATTTTATTGGTTTAGCAGGTTATTATCGACATTTCGTCTAGAATTTTGCCCGATTGGCTAACCCATTAACGAATCTCACACGTAAAGGGGTTTAATTTTATTTGGAAAACAGAGTGTAAATAATGTTGTGATGAATTGTAGAGAAGATTAATCACTTCTCCTATCTTGACTCTTCCATCGGGGAATGATGGGTTTGTTATTTATAGTGATGCCTCAAAGAAAGGACATAGTTGTGTCCTTATATAGAATGATAGGGTTATTTCCTATGCATCACTATATCTAAAAAATCATTTTCAAAACTATCATATTAATGATCTTGAGATAGAAGCTTCAATATTTACTTTGAAGATATGGAGACATTATCTTTATGGTAAAAAATGTGTGATATATACCGATCAGAAATGTTTCAAGTATATTTTTTCACTGAAAGAACTCAATATGAGTCAAAGAAGATGGCTTGAATTACTCAATGATTATTATTGTACTATACACTACCACCTGGGAAAGGAAAATAAGGTGGAAGATGATTTGAGTAAAAAAGAATCATCATGTTTTGAACAAGATGAGAGTTGAAAGGGATCCTATTTTCATGGATATAGTGAAGATGGATATGGGAATAACCATGTAAAGGGAAACATAGATATTTTTTCAAATGGTTGACATACCATATTTAATAGAAATGATAAAGAGTTCTTAGGCCGACGATGAAGTGTTTAAAAAGAAGATTAAAGCTGTGAATGATGGGAGATTGAGTGACTTTGTGTATGAAGATGGAATTTTGAAATTTGGGAAGAGACTTTGTGTTCCTGATGTACCTGATTTAAAAAAGGGAATTGTTGGATGATTCCCATAGTTCCAACTTCTCTATACACCCTGGTAGCACTAAAATGTATATAGATTTCAAGGAACATTTTTTGTGGGACAACATGAAGAGGGAGAATGTTTATTATGTTTCATGATGTATTGATTGTCAACAAGTGAATGCCGGAAGGCAATAACCAAGAGGGGTCATGAAACCTCTTCCCATACCTGAGTGGAAATGGTATAATATCACGATGGACTTTGTCATGGGACTACCAAAGACTCTTATAAGGAATGTTTCAATATCGATCATTATTGATCATACTACCAAGTTAGTACATTTTCGTGCAATAAGAGAAGGTCTACCACTTGAACGTCTATAAAAAGTATATATTAATGAAGTTGTGAGACTTCATGGAGTACCCCTATAGATTGTTTCTGATCGTGATCCCCATTTTAATCCAAGATTCTGGAAAAGTCATCAGAAAACCATGGATAGTGAACTTCGTTTGAGCATAGCCTACCACCCCAGAAACTGATGGACAAGCAGAACAAACTATTCAAACCTTAGAATACATGTTGAGATCATGCTCACCTGACATTCAGGGTATGTGGGGTCAATATATACCTCTGGTACAATTTTCCAATAACAATAGCTTTCATTCAAGTATTCATATGGAAACAAATGAAGCATTATATAGAAAGAGATGTGGCACACCAAACTGTTGGGATGATGTTGTTGAAAGGAAACTCATAGGCTTAGAACTTGTGGAGGAAATTATGGAAATGGTGAAGGTAATCAAAACTCACCTCAAAGATGCTCAAAGTAGGAAGAAGAGCTATGCCGATAATCGAAGGAAGGATTTGGAATTTAAAGTAGGTTATCATTTTTTTCTGAAGGTATCTCCATGGAAGGGAGTTATACGTTTTGTTATGAAAGGAAAATTGAGTCATAGTTACATCATACCTTTTGAAATTATAGAATGAATGGGGATTGTAACGTATCATTTGGAAATGCCGCCAAGCCTCTCTAATGTTCATGATGTATTCCACGAATCACTGTTGAGAAAATACATGCCTGACCCAATGCATATACTAACCTATGAGTAATTAAAACTGGATCTTGATCTATATTATTGTGAAGAGCCCGTCAAGATTCTTGATACGAGAGAACAAGTGTCGAGAAACCGGATGACTCGACTGGTAAAAGTTCTGTAGAGAAATAACAAGATGGAAGATGCAATGTGGGAACCCAAGGAACTTATGATGAAGAACTACCCAATTATTTTTATAGATTAATATTCTAGAAATTTTGAGGGCGAAATTATTTTAAGGAGGGGAGAATGTAACACCCCAAGCTTCCATGGTACGCTTCTCTTTGAATAATAAAATAGCGTGTGTTGTACGCAACTTCGAGTTCTAACACACCACAACCAATCAAACTAGCCGTTATGAATAGTAATAACTATTTTTTGAAATTTTACAAATTCTATTTTTCAATATTGACATCATTTTTGGATTCGGAATATTGAAATATTCCTAGGGTGAATTTTTGGTATTTTTCTGAAAACATTCGATTTTTGATGAATAGTGATAAATACTCAGTTATTGGATAAATATGACTTTTTATTTAAATAATTATTTATTTTATTTAAATTTATTTTAAGTAAAAATAGATACATAATAACTATATAAGTTTAATGTAATTAATTTGAGTCATTTTATATTAATTTAGATTTATAGAATATTTATTTAACTGTTCACCGTCTTGTACCCGCCTCCTATTAGATTTTGAAAATTTTCATAAAACATAATTTTACCACTTCTGTGAGTAGAATTTCAAAAATCCAAGAGACACGGTTGATATCAGTAATTATAATGTGGTTCAATGAGCTGAAAATATTTTTTCGGGAATAGTAACTTTTTACTTTTAATTACCACGGTTAAAAGTAAATAGGGTGATTAAAGCAAAAAATTATATTATTTTTACCTTGACAAAGGACCAAATTCTATTGTATAATTATAATTTGACCCAAAAAAACCTTAGGAATAAAATATGAACCTCTTTGGTCCACTTGGATTAGATGAGGACATTTTTTATTATTTAATTCAAAGAATAGTTAAAAGAGATAAAATCAAAGTTTAATAACTGAAACATTTTTAATATAGGGTTATACATAAGATAAATTCAATTATTAATATTAATTTGAAAAATAAAAATATTTCCTATATAATGATATTTTATTTATAATTTTTTTAAATTAAATAATCTAATTTATTTATGACAAAATGGTGATGTAGTAATTACCTTATTAATGAAATATTAAAATAATTGATATTATAAATACAAAAATAAATATAATTTGAGATTTATTATGAATTCAAATAATTTTATAGGATAAAATAACTTATTAGTATTAATTTAATTAACTCTTTTCTAAGTAATAATTCTATAATGATTTGAAAAAATATAAATTTCCAAATAGTGTCAAAATTGACATAAAATAGTTTTTAAAACAAATATTATAATATTAATTTATAATCTATTCATAAAAATCTATAGATTATCCCAGAGACTTATAAAATGATAGGTTTATCATTAATGAACCACTTGGGGTTCTATTGGATGTATATAGTATGTTTATTAAGCATATAATATAAAAATATAATGAGACATGGTAAATGTTAAACTAATTAACTAAGAGTTAAAATGTAAAGATAAGGTTAATATAGTGAACCAAACCAGTCAAAATCCTATTGGATGAGATTTTTTAGACCCATACCAACTTTATCCTCGAAATAAGTTACTTTGGAGAAATTATAAAATGAATATGAATTTATTATCAAATAATATTTCTAGCTTTTCCTAAGATGCCCCTCACCCCTTATAAAAGGGCATTGTCCCTTCTCTCAATTACACACGGTAAAAGCCTTTTGGCTCAGTCAAATCCTGCTACAATACTCTCTCAACTTCCCTCACATCAACCTATAGGCCTTATTTTAATCATAAATAAAACCTATGGAACCAATTTGATCAAATCAAAAGGAAGAACTCGATGACGAGGTAATGTTTTCACCACCCTCTTTCATGTTCATTATTCTTCCACTTCTTCATTCTTTGTTATTTACAATATAAAAAAATAAATCCAGTATCTTCTATATATTGTGATGTTATTATAAATATGGTACAACCATATTCAGTATTCTATCAATCCTTTGAATGACATGTCACAATACGTGTGTACGTACAGCTTACCGTCTCCATGTCGTGGTGTAATTGTTATTCAAAACATTATTATTTGGATGGTTATGATAATGATGTGTAATTGATATAAATAATTAATATAAAATGATAATTATTCTATATATATGATATACCATCCAATTATATATTATTTTAATATCAAAAGATTGATATTGTCACTCGTGCATACGTTCGGAATACCGTCTCCACGAACGCGATAAGATTCATTCCCCATTGTATTCATTCAAGAATAATTCACATTTGATAATTTAAAATAATTTTTATGGACTAGATATCATTTTGGATATGAATAAGAAACAACCTATCCATAAAGAACATAGATTAAGTAACATATAAAAGAATGTGAGTAAGATAACACCTGAAACAACGATAATACAAAGATTTTATTAACAAAGAAATTTTAAAAGATCATGTATGATATCATAATTATGTATATGATTCTTGTATAATTTAATAACAAATATTTCACCTCTATACAGGATGTTAACCTTCCATCAACTATGGAAAAGTACAAGGTAAGGGTTAATTTCACAATCTCTTTATTTTCCGAGGACGTTTTTATGTAAGTATCTACTAAGACATCTTTATCATCCACATTCATGTTTCTTAAAAATGTATTTGAATCATTTTTACTATTTAACAGCTAATTTGTTAAAGTCAATTATACCCTTATTATACCTTATATGTTATTGAAGAGAATCTTTCTGACATTTTCCAAATATGTTACGTCTTGAACTTTTCGTCAAATTTAAGGTAATAATGTTTTTTTAACTTATACGACGGGTGCAGCTGTTTTTCACCATTATAAATCGTCGAAGCTTCCCTTACAAGATTATAAGATTATTTTCAAAATAATGGTTTTATTTCATAATTATGTGACTTTTAAATGACTTCAAAAAAGAGATATTTCTCTCAAATAGTTTTGATTTCATCCATGTCAACATCCTTTGTGGATTTTAAGCTTATTTGAGGGTAATTTTTTATGATACAAAAATTACATATTGTATTGAAGGTTTTGTGATATTTTTTGTAACACCCCAAGATTTCATAGTGTGTTATTTCTTCAAAATAATTCAATTACTTGCACTACACGCAACACTGAGTTCAATTGCACCATGACTTACCAAAAAAAAGCCATTAAAAGAGGTCATGAATAGTATTAACTAAATTTTAAACTTTATATAATCCTTATTATTTTAGAATCCATATTATGAGTTTCTTAGTCATAATGCAAGAACATATTCATTTTCAGTATTGCACTTTTATCAACTTTTGATAGTGAAACCTTTTTAAATAAAATATTTTAAACTTTTTGACTAAATGGAGACATCAAAAAATTTAAAATGAAACATCCCAAGCTTCCACGGTACGCTTTCCTTTGAATAAAACAGTAGCGTGTGTTGTACGTAACTTCGAGTTCTAACACACCGTAACCAATCAAACTAGCTGTTATGAATAGTAATACCTACTTTTTGAAGTTATATATATTTTATATTTTAAAATGGACTTCATTTTTGGAATCGGAATATCAAATTTAGCCTAAGGTGAAATTTTGGTACTTTTTGGATAACTTTCATATTTTGATGAATAGTGAAAATTACTAAATTTTAATTAAAAACAACTTTTTTAATCAAAATAATTAATAGTGATAAATTATGAATTTGAGTGGTTTTAAAGTATATTTAGAATATATTTTTACTATTTAATATAATGTTGGTCATTAGACATAATTTTACAATTAAACCGAACATAAACAAGTGTCAATCTTTTGATAGTTATTATCTCTTAAAAACACGCTTTTTGTTTTGACAGCGGGAATTAATTTTAAATTAATTTCTGCCACTTCTGTGTTTTGAATTTAGGAAAATGGATTCCATATTTGGAATCAGGATGTTCAAATTTTGTAAATAGGTAACTTTTATTTTTAGACATTTTGAATAATTACTGCGGTAAATATTTTATTTACCATGGTTAAGGGTAAATCCGGTAAATAAGGGTTAAAAAAAATAATATTATAATAATACTAAATTACCCTAAAAACGTGTCTTAACCCTATTGGTTGATATATGGTCGACCATGGGCATCTTTGGGTCTATTTTGGGACCCCATGGATCCACTTGTAAGTGATAATGACACTTTATTTTAATTTAGTTAAAATGAATACAAAAATGACACAAGCATATATCTTTTAGAACAACAATTGTTACATAGGGTTATATATGTTGGATTTTAGATTATAAATATTCATTAGAAAGATAAAAATATTTATTACATAATGATATTTTATTTATAATTTTTAGACATTATATAATATATTTTATTTATGACACAATGATGATGCAGTAATTACTATAATAGTGAAAAATTAAAATAATTGATATTATAAATACCCAAATAAATATAATATGAAACTTTTAATGAATTAAACTAATTTTCTAGGATATTATGATATATTAGGATTGCTTTAATTGACTTTTTTCGAAGTAATCAATCTGTTATGAGTTTCAAAAAAATAAACTATTGAATAGTGTCAAAATTGACATAAAAGAGTTCTTAAAACAAATATTATATTATTAATTGATATTAAATTCCTAAAAATCTAAGGTTCGTCCAAGAGACTTATATCATGATAGGTTCATCATTAATGTACCACTTGGGGGTCTCTTGGATGTATATAGTAAGTTTATTAACCATATTATATAAAAATACAAAGAGACATTGTAAAAGTGAAACTAATTAACTTAGAGTTAATACTTAAAGATAAGGTTAATATAAGTACCCAAACCTGTCTAAATTCTATTGGTTGAGTGGTTTTCGACCTATCCCCACCTTAAACTTTGAATAATCAACTTTGGAGCCATTAGAATCCAAATATGAATTTATTATAAATTAATATTTCTAGCTTTTCCAAAGGTGCCCCTCACCCCTCTTATAAAAGGGCACTCCTCCTTCTCATTTCTTCACACCATCAAAGACTTTTGGTTCGGCCAAACTATTCCCAAATACTCTCTAAACATCCCTCACTACAACCTAGATGCCTTAGTTTGATCAGAAAGCCAACCTAAGGACCCCTTTTGATCAAATCAAAAGGAAGAACCCGAAGAAGAGGTAACGATTTCACTACCCTTTTCTAAGTTCCTTTCTTCTTCCACTTCCTCTTTCTATGTTCTTACCATTCTAAAATAATAACTACAGTATCTTACATATACTGTGATGTTATTATAAATATGGTACAACCATATTCAGTATTCTATTCACCCTTTGAATAACATGTCACCATACGTGCGTACGTACGGCTTACCGTCTCCACGTCGTGGTGTAATTGTTATTCAATATATTATTATTTGGATGGGTATAATAATGATGTGTAACTCATGTAAATAATAAATATAAAATGTTAATGATTCTGTATATATGATATACCATCCATTTATATATTATTTTAATATCAAAAGAATGATATTGTTGCTCGTGCGTACGTACGGACTACCGTCTCCACGAACGCGATGAGATTCATTCTCCATCGTATCCATTCAAGTATAATTATCATTTGATGATTTAAAAATGATGTTTAAGGACTTGATATCATTCTAGATATGAATAATATACAACCTATCCTTTACAAACATGTCTTACATAACAAAACATATAAAAGAAAACAAGTAAGTTAACACCCGATATAATGATAATACTAAGATATTATTATCAAATCAATGTTAAAAGATCATATATGATATCATATTAATATATATGATTCTTGTATAATTTAATAACAATTATTTCACCATTATACAGGAGGTTAACCTACCCCAACCAAGGAAAAGTACAAGGTAAGGGTTATTTCACAATCTCTACATTATCCGAGGTTGCTTATACGTAATAATCTACACTTGATCTCTTTATCATCCACATCCATGTTTCTTAAAAATGTATTTCAAAACATTTTTATTATTTACAAGAATATGGGTTAAAGTCATTTATACCCTTGTTTTACTTTTTATAAGAGGTTTATAAAGGAATCTTTCCGTCGTTTTCAAAACAAGGTCCTTTTTAACCTTTTCGACAGAATTAAGGTAAGAATGTTTTTTTAACTTATACGGCGGGTGCGGTTATTTTACGCCGTTATAAAATCTTCAAAGCTTTCCTTACAAGCTTATAAGAATATTTTCAAAGAAAATGTTTTATTTTATATGGATCTTAAATGATTTCAAAATAAAAGGAGATATTTCTTTAAAAAGAATTTTGATTTCATCTATGTCAACATCCTTTGATGGATTTTAAGATTATTTGAAGTTGATTTATTATGATACAAAACTTCTATATTGTATTGAAGGTTTTGTGATATGTTTGACTGTGGATGTGCTATTTTTATACCATTCATAGTTTATTGTGAAAGTATTGACATTTCGTATGCTAGTTTTAATACGAATGTTTATGTTATGTTTAAACCTTTTCATATGGGAATGCATTGGACTTAATAAGTGACGGGTGGAGCCCGCTATAGCTCCTCGATGCATCGGTAGGTCTCATGAGACAAACTAGTGTCTTGGCACAAGGCCTTGACAAAATCTTATTTGTAGTCTTGGCACGAGGCCTTGGCTATGTGGTTATGATAGTCTGGCATTATGAATTCCAACATTATGAAAGTGGTTATTGATTTTTGCATGTGATTATTCATTTAGTAGAATATCCATGTGAATAAGTAAATGGCATTATTTCATTTTATTTATGCCATACCATGTTGAAAGTTCGTATTTAAAAGGCTTTTGTTTTAGTTATACATTGCCTTAAATGTTTATTCTTATTTATGAAAATTTCCACTTTATTGTTATCCTTACTGGGCATTTGAGCTCACCCCTTTTTTTTATGTTTTATTTTTCCCAGGATGTGAAGAAGTAAGTTATGAATGACCTGCAGGGGTTTTATGAGGGGTTAATAGTGTGGATTGTGGAAACATTATGTTGTTGTATTAGTTTTTCATTTTATGATTTAATGTAAAACTTATGAATATATCTAGTGTTTCCAAGGCTACTAAACCAATCGGTCTTTCGAGATTTGATCTTTCTTGTGATCATGCCAATGTTACGAAGTAATGCACCGACTCTGGGTAGCTGGGGTCGGGGCGTTACAGTTGGTATCAGAGGAAGTTTAGTACAAACCTTGGAAGCTAGATTTAGATAAACTCTGATTAGAGCACATATACCTAAGATGAACTTTGAGGATTAGTATAGAAGAACTTCCTAGAATTTTGGTATTGTAGAGACTTTGTGAGTTTTCCGAGCAATACATCCCTGTCTGGATACGAGCAGGTAGAGGCGGCTCTAGCACAGATGTACCTAGGGGTAAAACCCGAAAACACCGCTTTGAGCTAGACTCGAACGGGAACTGGTGCACGACAACGGGCCTTGCTGCACTCTTGGTTACGACCCTCCCGGGGGATATGCTTAGGATAACTCTCATTTTCTTTACAAATCATTTTGAAGGGATTATGAGTATATAATTCCTCAAAGAAAACATTCTTATGATTATGGATTATATCCATAAATAGTTAAATTTATGTTAAGTGTTTTATAAGTATGGGATTATGTATTTTGATTCATAAACTGATCTAGTTTATGCCATTGTTTAGAAATGGCGCCCAGTAGAAGGAATGAGAACTCCAGAAATGCACATGATCCAAAGAGAAGGAAGGATCATATCTTTCATGGTCTTAAGCTAGAATTTATAAGAGAAATAGTCTCCCATGTATTATCATCATATGAAGAAATAATATCATGTGTTGATAAGATAAGTAAAGAGTTTACTGAGTCCTATGGCTTTGAAGGGAAGCAAGAGAAGAAAAGGATGGAAGAGAGAAAGATGGATAAAGGGAAGAGGGAAAAGAAGAATTTTCCCATATGTGGTAACTGTGGAAAGAAACACCCTGGAACTTGCCTAAAAGGAATGAGAGTTTGTTATAAGTGTGGAGGAAAAGGGAACAAAGTACGTGACTCCAAGGGTAAGAAAATGGTTTCGAATGTACAGTGCTTCATTTGCAAGGAGTTTGGACACTACGCGAACCTATCATCAGACTATGACGCAAATGATGCTATTGGATAATAATCAAGTTATTATACTACCACAGATGAAGAGGAATGATTAGAGTTCTTATGTTGATTATGTCAATTGAGTGTTGTATCAACAATGTATTTGTTATAATAATTATGGAGTATATAAGGATTGTACTGCAGTACTATTTCATTAAGGACTTGAGATTGTGTGGAACAAAGAAAAGTGACTCAATAGCAGGATAAATTTTTGGAAAATATATGGTTGAGAGAATGATAAATCATAATGTAGTATTGATACTGAGGTAGTGATTTTGGAATAATATGTGATTGTTTTGGATAAATTATATTGGATATTCTTGACTACTCTGGAACTGATTAATGATTTGTATATTCCATCATTGTTGGGGTTTGAAACATTTTTGGATTAATGAAGTATATCCAGCTTTCTATCTGGAATAAGGGAGCATGAATGTAATCAATAAGGAATATGGTAATTAAGGATGTTTCGGTGTATTAAAAGAATACATGATGAAGGTATTCATATGCTATTACGGGGTAAAAAGGTTCTACATTATGTTTACCTTACTTATAAATGTTGGACTGTGAGTTTGGATAGAAGTATTTTGGATAGTTCTAGTTTGGATTATTTTGGATTGCCATAAAAGGACAACCCGGAGGTCGGGCGTCAACCCGTCGCGTCCGGCAAGGCTACGAGACTTGAACCCGCATCCGAAGGGCGACAAGGGTGTATCACCTACCACTGGCCCACGAGATGTCCTGGATTAAATAATGTAGTTTTTATTAAAAGATCTTGTAGATGAATTATAAATTCGTTTATTTTGGAACCCTATACGAATAGTGTAAATAGAATTTTTTTTACATTCTATTATCTTTTAGAGTGAAAGATGAGTTTGAGGTAGAAATTTATTAATGGATAAAACTCTAATTATAATGTAAGTATATCTCCTTATGATCTTAGCCAATCTCATAAATAAATTCCTCAATATTAAGAAAAGCAACTTAGAACAAAAATGTTTTCCTAGATGGTACCTTAAATCATCACTAATTTATGGCTTTGGGATTGTTGGCCTTTTCATAGCCATGTTCTCTACCACTCTCCATCAGATAATTGATGGTTAGATTTTTCTTCCATATCCATATTTTCCTACATGGAACCCTAGTATGTGTTATTTTCGGTAATCTTCATACTTTCGACTCTTTATTTTAAATAGAGGCCTCATTAATTCATTTTTCGATGTGGGATTTCAACTAAGATATTTTGAAATGTCAAAAATGTGTTATCCCAATACCCTATATTTTGTTGAACCGATGGTACTTCAAATCATCATAGATTGATGAGTTTAAGGACCTCAATTATACACTTGTTTGTGATTGATGACCTCAATCACGACATATAAATATTTACGTTTTTCCTCCGATTATATGTCTCTAATTTCCACCAATGTTCTCCTAATCGAGATCATAATTTGGTGGTGACCCTTTGATTTCTCTTTTCCTCATATTAAGACTAAATTTTAGTAACCCAATTTCCGATGTGGGTTTTCCCACAAATATATTTTCTACTTTCAACCTTTTATTTTTGAAGAACAATTTCAAATTGCGAGGACACAATTTATTGAAGGAGGGGAGAATGTAACACCCCAAGATTTCATAGTGTGTTATTTCATCAAAATAATTCAATTACTTGCACTACACGCAACACTGAGTTCAATTGCACCATGACTTACCAAAAAAAAGCCATTAAAAGAGGTCATGAATAGTATTAACTAAATTTTAAACTTTATATAATCCTTATAATTTTAGAATCCATATTATGAGTTCCTTAGTCATAATGCAAGAACATATTCATTTTCAGTATTGCACTTTTATCAACTTTTGACAGTGAAACCTTTTTAAATACAATATTTTAAACTTTTTGACTAAATGGAGACATCAAAAAATTTAAAATGAAACATCCCAAGCTTCCACGGTATGCTTTCCTTTGAATAAAACAGTAGCGTGTGTTGTACGCAACTTCGAGTTCTAACACACCGTAACCAATCAAACTAGCTGTTATGAATAGTAATACCTACTTTTTGAAGTTATATATATTTTATATTTTAAAATGGACTTCATTTTTGGATTCGTAATATCAAATTTAGCCTAAGGTGAAATTTTGGTACTTTTTGGATAACTTTCATATTTTGATGAATAGTGAAAATTACTAAATTTTAATTAAAAATAACTTTTTTAATCAAAATAATTAATAGTGATAAATTATGAATTTGAGTGGTTTTAAAGTATATTTAGAATATATTTTTACTATTTAATATAATGTTGGTCATTAGACATAATTTTACAATTAAACCGAACATAAACAAGTGTCAATCTTTTGATAGTTATTATCTCTTAAAAACACGCTTTTTGTTTTGACATCGGGAATTAATTTTAAATTAATTTCTGCCACTTCTGTGTTTTGAATTTAGGAAAATGGATTCCATATTTGGAATCAGGATGTTCAAATTGTGTAAATAGGTAACTTTTATTTTTAGACATTTTGAATAATTACTGCGGTAAATATTTTATTTACCATGGTTAAGGGTAAATCCGGTAAATAAGGGTTAAAAACAATAATATTATAATAATACTAAATTACCCTAAAAACGTGTCTTAACCCTATTGGTTGATAGATGGTCGACCATGGGCATCTTTGGGTCTATTTTGGGACCCCATGGATCCACTTGTAAGTGATAATGACACTTTATTTTAATTTAGTTAAAATGAATACAAAAATGACACAAGCATATATCTTTTAGAACAACAATTGTTACATAGGGTTATATATGTTGGATTTTAGATTATAAATATTCATTAGAAAGATAAAAATATTTCCTACATAATGATATTTTATTTATAATTTTTAGACATAATATAATATATTTTATTTATGACACAATGATGATGCAGTAATTACTATAATAGTGAAAAATTAAAATAATTGATATTATAAATACCCAAATAAATATAATATGAAGCTTTTAATGAATTAAACTAATTTTATAGGATATTATGATATATTAGGATTGATTTAATTGACTTTTTCCGAAGTAATCAATCTGTTATGAGTTTCAAAAAAATCAACTATTGAATAGTGTCAAAATTGACATAAAAGAGTTCTTAAAACAAATATTATATTATTAATTGATATTAAATTCCTAAAAATCTAAGGTTCGGCCAAGAGACTTATATCATGATAGTTTCATCATTAATGTACCACTTGGGGGTCTCTTGGATGTATATAGTATGTTTATTAACCATATTATATAAAAATACAAAGAGACATTGTAAAAGTGAAACTAATTAACTTAGAGTTAATACTTAAAGATAAGGTTAATATAAGTACCCAAACCTGTCTAAATTCTATTGGTTGAGTGGTTTTCGACCTATCCCCACCTTAACCTTTTAATAATCAACTTTGGATCCATTAGAATCCGAATATGAATTTATTATAAATTAATATTTCTAGCTTTTCCAAAGGTGCCCCTCACCCCTCTTATAAAAGGGCACTCCTCCTTCTCATTTCTTCACACCATCAAAGCCTTTTGGATCGGCAAACCTATGCCCAAATACTCTCTAAACATCCCTCACTACAACCTAGAGGCCTTAGTTTGATCAGAAAGCCAACCTAAGGAGCCCTTTTGATCAAATCAAAAGGAAGAACCCGAAGAAGAGGTAACGATTTCACTACCCTTTTCTAAGTTCCTTTCTTCTTCCACTTCCTCTTTCTATGTTCTTACCATTCTAAAATAATAACTCCAGTATCTTACATATACTGTGATGTTATTATAAATATGGTACAACCATATTCAGTATTCTATCCACCCTTTGAATAACATGTCACCATACGTGCGTACGTACGGCTTACCGTCTCCACGTCGTGGTGTAATTGTTATTCAATATATTATTATTTGGATGGGTATAATAATGATGTGTAACTCATGTAAATAATAAATATAAAATGTTAATGATTCTGTATATATGATATACCATCCATTTATATATTATTTTAATATCAAAAGAATGATATTGTTGCTCGTGCGTACGTACGGACTACCGTCTCCACGAACGCGATGAGATTCATTCTCCATCGTATCCATTCAAGTATAATTATCATTTGATGATTTAAAAATGATTTTTAAGGACTTGATATCATTCTGGATATGAATAATATACAACCTATCCTTTACAAACATGTCTTACATAACAAAACATATAAAAGAAAACAAGTAAGTTAACACCCGATATAATGATAATACTAAGATATTATTATCAAATCAATGTTAAAAGATCATATATGATATCATATTAATATATATGATTATTGTATAATTTAATAACAATTATTTCACCATTATACAGGAGGTTAACCTACCCCAACCAAGGAAAAGTACAAGGTAAGGGTTATTTCACAATCTCTTCATTATCCGAGGTTGCTTATACGTAATAATCTACTGGGATCTCTTTATCATCCACATCCATGTTTCTTAAAAATGTATTTCAAAACATTTTTATTATTTACAAGAATATGGGTTAAAGTCATTTATACCCTTGTTTTACTTTTTATAAGAGGTTTATAAAGGAATCTTTCCGTCGTTTTCAAAACAAGGTCCTTTTTAACCTTTTCGACAGAATTAAGGTAAGAATGTTTTTTTAACTTATACGGCGGGTGCGGTTATTTTACGCCATTATAAAATCTTCAAAGCTTTCCTTACAAGCTTATAAGAATATTTTCAAAGAAAATGTTTTATTTTATATGGATCTTAAATGATTTCAAAATAAAAGGAGATATTTCTTTAAAAATAATTTTGATTTCATCTATGTCAACATCCTTTGATGGATTTTAAGATTATTTGAAGTTGATTTATTATGATACAAAACTTCTATATTGTATTGAAGGTTTTGTGATATGTTTGACTGTGGATGTGCTATTTTTATACCATTCATAGTTTATTGTGAAAGTATTGACATTTCGTATGCTAGTTTTAATACGAATGTTTATGTTATGTTTAAACCTTTTCATATGGGAATGCATTGGACTTAATAAATGACGGGTGGAGCCCGCTATAGCTCCTCGATGCATCGGTAGGTCTCATGAGACAAACTAGTGTCTTGGCACAAGGCCTTGACAAAATCTTATTTGTAGTCTTGGCACGAGGCCTTGGCTATGTGGTTATGATAGTCTGGCATTATGCATTCCAACATTATGAAAGTGGTTATTGATTTTTGCATGTGATTATTCATTTAGTAGAATATCCATGTGAATAAGTAAATGTCATTATTTCATTTTATTTATTCCATACCATGTTGAAAGTTCGTATTTAAAAGGCTTTTGTTTTAGTTATACATTGCCTTAAATGTTTATTCTTATTTATGAAAGTTTCCACTTTATTGTTATCCTTACTGGGCATTTGAGCTCACCCCTTTTTTTTATGTTTTATTTTTCCCAGGATGTGAAGAAGTAAGTTATGAATGACCTGCAGGGGTTTTATGAGGGGTTAATAGTGTGGATTGTGGAAACATTATGTTGTTGTATTAGTTTTTCATTTTATGATGTAATGTAAAACTTATGAATATATCTAGTGTTTCCAAGGCTACTAAACCAATCGGCCTTTCGAGATTTGATCTTTCTTGTGATCATGCCAATGTTACGAAGTAATGCACCGACTCTGGGTAGCTGGGGTCGGGGCGTTACATTTTTGAATGTGGATGTGTTATTTTTATACAATTTCATTGTTTATGGATAAATTTTTGACTTTTTGTATGCTAGTTTCAATACGAATATATATGTTATGTTTAAACCTTTTCATATGAAGAATGCATTAGACTTAGTAAGTGATGGGCGAAGCCCTCTATAGCTCCTTGATGCATCGGTAGGTCTCATGAGACAAACTAGTGTCTTGTAACAAAGCCATGACAAAATCTTATTTGTAGTCTTTGCACAAGGCCTTGACTATGTGGTTATGATATTCGGTAATTATGCATTCCCTTGTTATGAAAGTGGGTATTGATATTGCATGTGATTATTCGATTAGTAGAATAGCCATGTGAATAAGTAAATGGAATTATCTAATTTTATCATTTCCATATTATTCTTAAGTTCAAGTTTAAAAGTATTTTTTAGTTATACTTTCCCTTAAATGGTTATGTTTATTTATGAATGTTTCCGCTATATGGTTATCTTTGCTGAGCATCTGAGCTCACCCCTTCAATGTTTTATTTTTCTCAGGATGTGAAGATGTTTTTTATGAATGACCTGCAGGGATAGTATGAGGGGATATGAAGAAGAGATGTAGTTGTAGTTTTTAAATTTATGATGTAATGTAAGACTTATGAATATCTCTAGTGTTTCCAAGGCTACTAAACACATCGATATTTTGGGATTTGATCCCTTGTGATCATGAAAATATTATTTAATTATGATTCGACTCTGGTTAACTGGTATCAGGGTGTTACATCTATGACCTTAATTTAAGATATTATGGTCTGTAATACATTACCATAAAATATTTTAATATGGTCTCAAAACCATTAAATTAAATTAGTAATCCTAGTCCATGAATGATCACTTTAAACTATATGTGGGTTTTCTCCAAGGTCTATCCTTTGGTGGTGGCCCTCCAAGGCCCTCATCCACAATAATTATTCTACTATGCATCCCTACATGTATTCCTCTGATGAAAGTCCCTTGTTTGTTCAAAAATGGATGGCCTTAAATTATAATCCAATAGTTTGAGTGTTATGACTCTAAACCTTATGAATGAACTCTCTGAAATATGTAGTCTAGAACTAGGTGTCCTAGGCCCTAATTCATGTCAGATAAAAAGCTCTATTACAATACACATTACCATATGATAATACACATTCCATTAGTAAAAAATATATTACCTTAAACTAATAACCAATAGTCATGGAAACATGTGTTTTAACATTATAATGTGAGTCCTAAAATATTGACATTAAACAATATGTTAGATCAATCTAAACTGTGTTTTGTGATTTTTTTCATCCTTACCCTCATTCACATCCGGTTTCTCATAACACCAAAATAAAATATCTGTTTGGGTCACTACACCTTCTTTATGTCCCCATCTCCTTGAACTTAAACTGATAGATAATGTTCGATGCGACATTAACATAAATTTATTATATTATTTCAATGAATTATGTCCTTAAACATGTTTAATCCTATATATTTGGATCCTTGCGACAGTAAACTGAAAATTCTGAATTCCTCAACCCAAAACATTATACTGTGATCCAAACCCATTTAATAATGGGATTCATAGTAAGTAAATGATGTTTTTAACCTATTTTGAATTGGGATTCATAATATGATATGTGTTGGATGATAATAATATTACAAAATTATATGAATATAGGATCCCACATGATAATTGTTGGATGCTTCAAATTCCATCATCAAAAGGGATCAACTCCACTGGTGTTTGTCTTATACCACATCATGCACTATAACTACTTGTGTATTTATCCCCGTCCTTATGGAATACATAATGATTCCCCGAATTCTCATCTCTGGGTCTAGATAAAGATTCATAATATCTATTTCCCCTTAGAGTAAATTACATTCCATGCATTATGACCTCACCAATATGTAGTTTATATTAATGTCTCAATGTTGAATTTGATCCTCCAGAAGTCCATTCACGTCATTTTTTACCTCATACGTTCCATTTATACACCATTGGAGTGACTGTTTCCCATATAGTCCAAGAAACATGACTTGAAACTATTTTTAATAGTCCAAACCATACAATCGAAAAATTTGGGTGACACCTTTTAGAACTACATGTTTCTTGATTCCCATCATTATGGGATGCATATAGACACATGGACTTATACTCTTCTCGACCATCCAAAAAAATAATCAAATCCCTAGGCATTTCGGCCC
The DNA here is from genome assembly GCA_963277665.1 of Viscum album. Lineage (NCBI taxonomy): Eukaryota > Viridiplantae > Streptophyta > Magnoliopsida > Santalales > Viscaceae > Viscum > Viscum album. Next base: position 561,114,350 of record OY728153.1, on the reverse strand, counting down.
CATTATGTTTTATGAATCATGACCTTAAATCATGTGCATGTCACCCTGGGGATGATATGTGTTATTTGGGACTCATTGGTCCTCTTTTACATCAGGTATTCAAATCCACCACACTAACATAACTAACTTATTGTTATCTATTGGTCTGTGAAATATGACCTTAAACTATTTGCAATACCCTTTTTCGAATCCTACTTTATGATACATCCCATTATATTTCACAAAATGAATTTGGTTGTTGAACCTAGTGTATTGAATCCTACATGTTATATTTCTCAATTAATCCCCACACATAGAGTATTTCTTTTTTTCTATTTCTATCATAATTAAAATCATGACAAGCCCCTAATGGTGATATAGTTTGGACAAGGATAAAATCAAATCCTAGGCCAACAATTTGATGAATTTCAAGTAATAAATAGTAGTTCATCTATCTCAAATATGGAAAAAATTCAATCATGTATTTTCTCTCCCCATTACAAACTGATGTGGTTTAGTTCCTATGATTCTATCATGGTATATAGTAGATCCCTACCCATCGGTCACCTCCAATATAGATCTCAAAAGTATCATCTACATTCACTCCACTTCCATGAATCCTAATGGAATTCCTACACCCTTTGTGTCACCCCTCCATGTATTTTCACATATTGAGTAGGCAGGTCAGTGACGTCGGGAATTTCTAAACCTCGTATCTCATCACCCCTAAGGTTAAATTCCAAATATTAGGATAACCCTCTAACCATTCATTATTTCCTACATCTATCATGAATCACAAGGGATTATGAGTTCTGGTAGGGTGTGTACTGGTGTGGTTAGATTGAAAAAAGTTTAATTGGAAAAAACCATACAACCATAAAAAATAAGTCTATGTCAACGAATCACGACTTTAAAATATTTGTGAATCCTCCCAAGAATTTATGGTGTGTCAGTGGGCCTCGTAGACCATCATTCACATTGTATCTGTCACTCTTCCATGCTAAATATCTCCTATTTTGTGATACATCCCATGTTCCAAGTACTATAATCATAAAAAAAATTATCTGGGTCTAATCTATATGACATTAAACTATGAACCCACGGTCCAAGAAGTAGGATTACAAACTATTTTTAGCAGTGACATTCCAAAAAACATGACATTGAATTATTTTCTATGGTCCATGCTAAGTAACCATAAAATATTCATAGTTTTCTCACTAATACTAGTGTGGTACACAATCATCTCCAGGATCATTAACATCGAGTTTATTTCCTCTTTGTCATTCATGTACCCCCCAAAAAACTATTTCTTCCAGTTCATATGACCATAAATTTTGTGTAGTTTCCCGAACATATAATCAGAAATTGTCAGATACAACCTGATCACATGACATTAAACTCTGAAATGCATTATCCTCACTATATGATGTTAAAATATATTCTCAATGTCCATACTATACAAAATTAAACTACATTCTTATAATTCTCATTACATGATGTGAAACTACATGGTTTCCTTGGACCCCATCTGAGTGGTCCACTCCTTCTATGCTGGCCATCTTCCACATCATTCATAGTCACAATTATCTTTCACCATTATAGATTATTATTTTCCAAAAAAATAAGTTTGGATTATTTATCACCAAAATACTTCAAAACCAATGTGTTTAATGCGATGATAGAATAATTACAGGAATGTTGTAATCCATTAAAACATTCCATCATATCATTTACATGCTTTATATTCCCTTTGATTGTATCCTCATCCTCTTACAAATTTTATGGGACCCCCTAACAAAACGGATTCAATCTATAATGGATTGTCTACAATATTGGGAACATATCCAAGAAAATATTAGATGAGATGTCAAGATAGGTTCTGTGTTTTGAACATGGTCATTGTTCGACCCTCATTTGTTTTTCCCCATTCCAGTGTAAAGTTATGGATGATGTGTTTTGAACATGGTCAGTAGTTTTGATGTATCTCCATTCCACATTACTTTCATTCTAGATGTTTAGAATTTTTGTTCAAATTCATCATTCCCCTTCATTTTTATATATTTCAATTCCCCATGTGTTATCTTGTCGATGCCTTAGAGAACAATGGAAATGAATGTCAATTATTTTATGAACTAGTTTCACTAGTCACAACCTCTCTCATCCTAAATACACTTGGTGGTTATAAATAAATAGAATACCATCAGTTGTTGTTAATTTTCCATCACTCTCATTTGAAGATCAATCACATGTTTTTCCCTTTTTTCTCACACTGGGCACGACCCATGTGAGATTTGGGATTTATTATTGTATTTCCTGTATATATGATTAATGTACGATAATAAATAAAATAAAATATTTCAATCCATAAATAATGTTTACAAAATAAAATGGTCTCATTGGTGGGGGTCACCAACATTATGGATCCACTATTGAGTCACTGAAAAATTTACCCTATAGCCTTGTTTTAGTAATTGAGCCTTTTAGCCTTGCCAAACACTAGTGTGTGGCATCAATGGATTGTTGCTACCTCATGGGTGCAATTTTATCATCATATTACATTGTAAAAATCTCATTACTCTGGATATATTCATGTTCCCACTCATCCTGGAGATCATCAATCTATGATATTGACTGCCTCATCTACAACACGACCTCACCCACCTGATCCCTCAGTTGGATGAAAATCATTAATTGAATTTTATGGAATTCATTATGTTAAAACATTTTTTACTCCATGAGATTTATTTCCTGATCGAATTTTTGGAACATGGGAATGCCTTTAGAATTCTCCAGATGGAAAGAATCATCTATACATTGGCTTCCTCCATGAACCCATCCAGAGAGAAAGTCACAAACTAGCACATGAATTTAATGAGTTCCCACCCCTCTAGTGAACCAATTAAATATATAATAGAAAAGAGACCACATTTTCCCTACTAATTTTGGTTCCAGAGTCTGGTTAATGATGTGTCATATTCACTTCCGTGTCATGCGCCAGATTATCTAGTTCTCTTCGACCAAGTAAAGGTCATATTATTCTAGCCCTTCAGGTGGTGCAGGCTCGTACTCAATAAAATATTCAAGATGTTTGATAGTATGATTTAACTATAGAATCCTCTTGGATGGGATGGGATTTAGATTATGTGGTCATTCATCCTCATTTTACTATTCATAAGGAGATTTTACCCCTCCGTCATTGAGTTATGCCCCTACTGTTGCATCACTCTTAGCTACAGTATACTATTTTTATTGGAAACGGGTTGAATCATATTAGACAATCAGTTCCTCATTATCCGACATTATTATTAGTGAGGGGAACCTATATGTCCGGACCTCATCTGTACACTGCAAAAATAACGTTTCAAAAACATCTTGGGATAAAAACATTCTTGTGTACCTAAATAGAAAATTAAATGTATGTATTTTTGAAATAGAATGACTAACTTGACAGGAGAATCGACAGGTTGAGATCCTAAGTCACATAAGTGATTTCCACCTTATGAGACCCTTCAAAACCAGTTGGTACTTCAATGACCATCACCAATTACTTTTTTGATGGTTGAGTATGAGCTGTATGAATCAGGTAATCAAATTGATGGAAAGGCTCCATGAATATATGATTATGGACAATGAATCAAGATATATTCTTACCTTCAGATGAAGAAATTTCAATGATGTTCCATATTGGGTGAACCGTCTCCCCAATAGTGTGTGTTTCTATTTGTATTCCACTAGAACGATCCCTCATCAATGATAGGGAGGACCTACTAATCTAAGGTTGTCACCCATAATCCTTGACCTCGACTTTACCACCACCTGCCCTGACCAAAGGTGTAGGCTCCATAGTAGGCTCCTCTATACCCTCCAATGCAACTTCACCCACATACAAAGGGTCCCATTTCCCATTTTAAATATTCTCATTTATAAGATAATGTTTAGTTATAGACTCTGGATAACTAAATAGGATGGATAAAGGAAGGAAAGTGTGTTAAGTCTTACTTCGTGAAAGTCATCCATGTCTTTTTTAGAGGCTGTTATCTCACCATTTTCCAAGGCAATCCCTTGATGAGCATCCACCGCCAATGTGTTCTTCAATATAGCATTCATATGAATTTTTATCGATTAGTTCTTTCTCGGATGATTCACCATCAATAGTTGGAATCTCCTATAGATTCGACTTTTCACCAGACATCACTCTTACTGGGGTGTAAGGAGGTTTATACCACCCACACCGATATGTGTAGTTTTCTATAGCCATCATATTTACATGTATCTATTTGAATCTCTTACTGGACATGATTTTAATGGGATAGAAATCTAGTATCCCATTATCATACTGCTTCATCTTTCACCATAGGTATTCTATCGATAGTGTTGTCTGTAGTATCCTCTAATCTATCCAATTATATTGAATGATGGAATCATACAAATGAGGTAGTAGTTACATCAAATTCTTCCGAAGATCCTCCTAGACCATTCTAATCTTAGAAGAAAACATGATTTCATTTCCCCAATGTTTCTTCTTAGACCCTTATTATCTAAGAGGTAGGGGAAAACGCACCTTGTGAAATTCCCACAGTAGTTCCAGATTATACTACTCAAGATTCTTGAATCTCTCCTTAGGGGGTAGCCATTTGGCATCCTCATTTCTCTATCTGCATATTTATTACAACATCCACCTGAATGTTCATCAAAAATATTGAATCTGGATATGATTCCACCCATTTCTTAGCATAGTGTGTCGATAATCTATAACTGGAATTATTTTTCAAGAACTTGATCATTTCACCATAACCTTCATTCACTGGCATGCACAATAACTGAAGAAGGATATAGATCTATTGCTCCTCCTTAAAACCCATGTCTACTCAGTTTTTTGATCATTATAGTTACCCAAAATGACTGGGCTAGTAGGATGACATGTACGACTCACTACAGACATGGACTTCGACACATGACACCAGCATTGCACCTTTAGAAATCTCCATGAAATCATTCTTTTCTCATGTTCTTTGATGGTTTTCCACCATTTGAACTACCAGAGATGATTAGTGGTGGATTTTCGATGTTGTTAAGGTAAACTATATGTACTACAATCACAGCCCTGTAAAGACTCACTAGAGAGACCACAAAAATATTCAATAGAGACACATGGGAATCAGAATTTGGAGGGATGATGGAATTTTAGAATTTTTATCCCCTATCGTATTCCATGATACATACTTGTAAGAACTCCAATGTTCGGTAGATCCTTCTCACCATGATTCCCCTCGTAACATGGCCTAATATGCTATATAGTCAGGCCAACATAGGTACCCCTTGTTGAATTTGTTTATGGATGCTATATTTTCTTCCAACAAAAACATCCTCAGGGATAGGCCCATCCACAATCTATGATCGAAAATAGAAAACCTCTAAGATATGTGATGAGAAAATCAGTGTAGTGGAAAAATTTATCACAACCTCCCACAACGTTGTAACCCAAAATTCTAAATATTCTATTTTTATATGATGAACTACTATGATCCTAATTTCCTCATTTTTCGTGCTATTAGAGACTGTTGTCCTCGTCCCGACATCATCTCATTTGGGTCCTTCATCAATTTTTTTTGAACCATGCCTTGAATATAATGTCCCTATGAGGGACATGATCATTTCCTTTCTTCTTCTTCAACACCTCCATAAGGTGTTGTGCCAAGATAGGATTTGAATGCTCATCATTCCAGGAGTTCTAAAATGGAAGGAACCTACCATAAACTTATCCTTATTGTGGAATTCCACTAATGTAGTAGATTTACAAAAAAATGTTGACTTCCACGTTATGAAAATGTATTATGTTTGTATACAGGGACAATCAGCTACAGATATTTGGAACCAACTCAAATTGACTGTAGAAGTTGAATTGTGATATCCAAACCACATCATTTAGTGTGATGTGGCACATATCATCCCCATTATTCAAGCACATGTAGCATCCCAACTAAGCCCATTCCCATTCACTGGTAAAGTTGTAGCCTAATCACAGGTCCCAATCCATGTATCACTCATGGATATTTTCCATCTTTCTTCTTTGTCAAATTGTAACATAGTGTGTAAGGAGTAATTCTTCCTCTAACACCTCCACCAAGATTTTCCTGATCTTTCTGTTCAACACATATATGAATTTTTTTGATTCTCTATGGTACGATGGCCATGAATAAATATGTTATAACAATAGATATCATCTTCATGTTATAACCATGGTCGTAGTGTTTTAACCTAAATATTTGGGATAGTGACCTCATCCCACAACCTAGAATTCCACAGTAACAGATATTATCTTACGGGATAGCCAGTTTATGCCACAGTTAGAATGGTAAATAATAATTGATTGTCTCACATCCCCCCCCAGTTCAAGGGATCAGAGGATTTCCATTCATTTTATCTCTTTGAACATGGGTGATGACTTCAATCTATGTTGGGTCCTGTTGGATAGACAATTCATGTGAGTCTAAAATGTCTATGTGTGGTGAATGTATGTTGGAAGTATTGGAACTAAAGAGGCGATGGTGAAGACATTTCAAGAATTAGACATTAAAATTTTAGCTATTGTCATAAAGTTAGATGTATAAAAGAGATATTATGAGTGAAAGAAACAATCAGGGATTGTTTTTTTGTCTAAAAAGGAATAAATACACACATGAGATCAATAAGACTATCACATGAAAAATAAAATTGTTATACAAGGTCCCCAAATATTCCTATTTACTGGTGGATACCATGAGTTTTCACACACTCATAGGTTCATTACACACTAAACCATTAATTTGGTTCCCACCCATGGAATATAATCCCTATCATTAGTATTTCCCTCAGAACCTGGCCTTCCAGACCCCTTTCAGCTATATTTATGAAGGGGGGGGGGGGGTTGCATTTTTATTAAAACTAAATTTCCAAAAATCCATATTTGGGAAAACTAAATCCATCATCTCCCACAACAGATAATTACAATAACAAAAAATGGTGGAACATTCATGTTTTATCATGTTTGCGCAACATCGAAATCTATACATAGAAACCTTGTGTTCCAAATATGAATAATTTTATCATTCCTTCCCTAAAGGCCACTCAAACATCCCTAGAATATTCATGAATAATACCATAATTTCAAACAATAATCCAAATTCACACACAATCCCCATGTGATCTAAAGGAAACATCAAATTGTTTCCTTCTACGGGCACTCATTGTTGAAAAGGATGATGTTTCAAGAAAATTATCTTACATGACTGCAATCGTGCATGCCCATTTTTTAATTTTTATACTATAAATAGAAGATCATCCCACCCCCATTAATCTCGATGATTCTTTGAAATAAAATTCAATGGTATCTTATAAGTAAAACTATTCTTCAATGATATTATGAACGCCAAGAACACTCAAGGTAAAACATCTTGTGCGATAGGTTCCCTGTCAGTCCTCACCTGAATAGGTCCACTGTTGAGTTATACTCTACAAACTTCTTTCATCCCATGCAGAGGAAACAAAAAGGATCATCATGTGTGGAACCCATACCTTGAATGCGACCCCCTGAATCTTACATATAGTGCCTCTTTGAGGCTCTATAGTCTGCCATTGTGTTAGAGAACCATGCTAAGGATTCCATTGCATGCAACACCCATTCCATGAACAAACATTTTCCATGTGGTAATTGAAACAATCACACAAAAAATTCATAGTACCCATCATGATTATATCTATTCCTTTAGTGAATTAATTACCTTAACTCTTGTTTCTCATCATATGTAATCTAATGCATATTTCTTCCTAGGAAATACCGAGTAACATGATCCTCATGATTGATCACTCCCCATGTCCTTAAAATCTAGAATTTCCATTAACATACCCCACAAAGAAGAGAATGATCTATGGACATTTAATCTCAATGGGTGAATACTGAGTCCCCCATGTCTGAGCTACATCATGTAAAACTTGTTGTCTCAGAATCCTCAACACATGTCCTTAAATTGTGACCTCACACAATGTAATAAAACTATGATGATACTAGAGTGTGTGGAATGGTATGATATTCACAAAACCTACCCTCACAAGGAATGATATCCTCCTCCCTTGGAATATTATCATACTTTCATGGAATTATATCCTACGTATGGGAAGCTTCTATGAATATTCCCCAACACCACATCTTATTTACACTTTATTCATGACATGACAATCAGGTTTACTTATTCCTCTTGTTTCTCATAGAGAGTGTGACATTTATGATAGCAGAGACAATTAAATCCACAAAATATCCACCATGGTACTTCACTATATATATAATCCCCGTCCTACTCACCATATCAGATTCTTTCAAACATAATCCCCAACCTCATGCTCCTGTGGGACTCATCATTTAGTATATTACATGACCATTTTGAACTATGTGGCCTCTTATTTCATACTAATTTTGATATGTAGAAATCCTCCCCGAGGACCAAACACAACATCGAGATCCATCATGAATTTCGTGATGTCATATCCCCGGTTGTATCATGTCCCTCGCCTAGGAGGCCACATCTCCCCTAGGTTCCTTGGAAAACTCAATTGGTATGCACCACATCAACTATAACCATGATTAATCGTTTTATGAAGGTAAGGTTCCATGTGTAGGCCCCATATCTTCCCTCATCAACACTCCCATTATGAAGAAAGCTTCCATACCGCTTGATGTTAAGCTATATGGATCGATCCTTTCACACGAAATTAAACTACATCATCGAACTATGGGGGTTTATATTCCTATCTTTTAGATATGGTACATAAGATTCCTCTCAAAGCATCAAACCCAACCAATGGTAAACTCAGTTACTCCTTATTATTTATGTTCCCCTCTAATCCCCGTAAAATTGGTGTTTTGATCGACTCTCAGGATCAACCTCCATGGGGAGTATTACACCTTCATAGTGTGATATTTACCCTTTATAGGACACACCTCCATGATATGCCTCTATTTGGAATTCATATCCACCCAACCTTAAATCATTTAGGTGCACCCTATAAAGATGTACCTTCCGGATCCACCTCCATGGTTGTTTGGATCAACCTACAAAGTGTGACATCTTCCATTTATGGGATATTAAACAAAAATAATCCTCTATGGGGGTTCAAATACATCCATCAGTAAATATTTCAGGTCCCATACCCTAGGGTTATACCTCTTGGATCCACCTCTATGGGTGTTCTGATCAATCGTTATGGTGTGTAATCTTCTCTTTTTGTGACACACATCCTGAATCTCCCCCCATAAGGTGTTCTGATCCATCAATTAGAAAATTTATAACCATGAAATAATACCTCCTAATGACACACCTCATTGATCCACCTCCATATGGTGTTCTGATCCATCCAATCAGTCTCAAAAAGGTGATAAAAATGTGAACCCAAATTCACACATCATGAAAATCATGGGATGGATTAGGTGAATGACATGAAAGATATGAATACATGGTGTCATGTAACTCATTAAAATCAATGGATACCTGAGGTGAAATCCTGGAAATATATGAACCCATGGTGTCAACTACCTCCTGAAAAATATGGGATTAATGTGGTAAAATACTTGGAAGATCTGGTTCTAGAATTAGAAACCTTATGATAGACATGGGTTTCATTGGGTCTATGAAAAATATTCTTCCATGAGATTCCTGTTTAAGAGGAAGAATACAGGGGACCAAAGTTCCTAGAATTCATAAATGACAGTGATGCCCAATGTGAGTACTCTTCTGGACGATTTTTTCTTCCTAATTAAGACCCATTGGAATGTCTAGATTGATGAAATGAAATTAACCAGTGTCCAAAAAGAGACAGCACTGGGAATGATATCCAATGGAATTACAAATCTCTATGTGGGAGATGCAGACTATAAGGAATGATCTAAGGATAAATCCATGGAAGGAGTAACTGACACCTCATACTCCCATTTTGATCATGGAGAAGACATCTCTAATGAAATTAAATCTAACCACCATTAGAAAGAGGTAATGTGGGTTAAAAGCTATCCAACATACATTAACCCGTAAAAAGTGGCTCCGAAAAAGGATTCAAAAACATGTACATGATAAATGTTTGGATTCTCTATCTATAAGATAATTTTCTATAAGTTTCACTATATTTCAAAAAAAAATTGGAATCATATGTATAATGAGGATAGAATATAGTGTCATATGAACTCTTTTTATGTACGTTGAATTTCTACAACTACATGTTTTCTCCATCGATGACTTATTACATTTATCTGAACAAAAATTAGTCTATAGTATGTGGTTTTATCTCTTGGATGGGTGTGGAAATCCATTATAGTTTCATTTTATAAATATTTTTGTTCTGAAAAACTTTATATATTAGATTAACCAATCATAAAATGCATATATATTACATAATTTTTTAACAAACTATGAAAAGTATGACCAAAAAAAGGAATAATGTTACCACACTTGTTAATCAGGTGAACCTTTCTTTTTTGGTAGACTACCTAACTTCATAGTTAAGTGTGCTTATCCTAGGGTAGTGTCTTGATCAGTGATCTTCTTGGAAGTTTCCAAGGGTGTGTGTTAGTGAATAAAAACACACTAGAAGAACATGTGTTGGCGAATGGTGACATTCATTAGTCTGATAAGTGACCCAGGTGGATAATATCCAATGGTGGTTTAGTAAGGCAACCATGGTATTACAAGAGACCCCTGGGGTTAGTTGACTAGGATTATGTCCCATGTAGGTAGGTCCTGAAGAATGATATCTGAGCCAATACCCAACTGAAAGTGTAGGGAAATTAACTAGTATTGAGATTTGGGGTCCACAGTGAGGGGGTTGTGATTTAGAGGGGGTAGAATATATGTCCCCTATAAAAGTGAGACTTGAAAATGATAAATTTTACTACTAATGTCAGTAAGGTGACGTTTATTTTATAGAATGATACATGTTTTGAACTCGATGTTATGTGTTATTGTCCTAATATAGTGTCAGGATGCGGGACCATCTTGGAATTTTCCCATTGTGTGTTTTAATGACGACAAAGCACACTGAATTTTTTTTATCTGTAATGGAAAATAATTAGCCTAACAAGTGACCCTGGTGGGTAATAGAAACTGTTGTCTTTTTAGATAATCATCATTTATTTATTAGTATTCATAAAACCTTCAACATTTCACACGATATCCCCACAAAATATTTCTTTAGAAAATAATATATATATATATATATATGTAACTAGGTAACTTTGAAATATAATAATATTATGATCCCAAATGATTAGTAAATGAATAATAAATGAGTTGTGAAAACATAACATTATAATATAAACATGGGGGAAACATGGACATGGGATAAATAATAAATTAAATGAAGAAAATAATGTAATCAAACGAAATGATTACAAGTCATGTTAAAATAATATTAGAAAAATCCATTAAACATGGAACCATAAAGTAATTAAAATGAAATAATAATATATACTATTAAATATTTATTTGATATCGAGAAAACAAATCATGATCCATGGAAACAAAACTTATGAGTGTGTCACAATCATAATCATAGAATTCATAAAATATGACAATGTTAACTACCAAGAAAATATAAACACAGTTTATCAACCATAAAACCCAAATAACATAATATATATTATCATTAATCCCTATTTTATCCCATAACCAAGAGGACTGAGTATCATAACTTGGTTTAATCTCATTAGATATAAAGCACCAATGATTGCATTGGAGGGTCATATTATTCATTTATCACCCTTAATATAATTATAAACAAAAAATATTTTTTTCCAAAGGATGTAAATCATACATAAAATATTAATTAACCCATATAATGGGTGAACTTCTAGAAAGTTTCCCAGAATGTGTGTGAGTGAGGACAAAACACACTAAAAGAACATGTGTTAGCCTATGGGGATAGTCATTTGTATGATAAGTGATCCTAGTGGGTAATAGAAAGTGGTGTTATGGGAAGGAAAACATAGTAATATTAAAGACCCATGTGTTTAGTTGAATAGGTTCATGGTCTAAGGAGTAAGTTCATGAAAATGTTATCTTATCCAATAATCAGCCAATTGTGTTGAGGCCCTACCTATGTAAGATATTTTGGTTCCATAACAGGGGAATTTTTCGTTAATGGGGGTTGAATGTAACACCCTTATAAAAGTAATACATAATGATACTAAATTTTATTACCCTTCTCAAATATTTTTATATTTATTTTGGAGACCCTACCTAATTAGAACTCAATATTTATGCATGCATGAAATAATGCAGTGTCAGGATGGGTGACCATCCATTATGTTTCTTAGGGTGTGTGTGAGTGAGGAAAAACACAATGAATGAATGCATGGATTTGATATTTATAGTCTCAAATAATGGATTTTTTCTTTAAAGGGGGTAGAATGTAACACCCCTTGAAAAGTGTGAAATAATGATAATAAATTTTAATACCCATGTCAACAAGTTTCACCTTTATTTTTGGGATTCTACCTGATTATAAATCTATTTTAAAAAATTATTTGAATGAAGTAGTGACAGGATTGGAGAACTTATGGGATGTAATCCATGGTGTGCTTGAGTGAAAAAGAGGCTCACTTAATGTACACGTATTGGCCTTTGGGGACATACATTAGTTAGATAAGTGGCCATTTTAGTTAATATCTAGTTGTTTATTTGGAGATATTCAAAATTAATGTTTTATTAATCATTAATCCATCAATTTTTCCCAAAAAATTACCCTCATAAAATTTCATCATATATGTATTCTTATATATATGTATATTGGGAAATATGAAACAGAATAATATATTTTGGTGAAATTCATTGTAAGGAAAAACAAATCATTGATTCATGAAGACTTTATCACAAGAACATAAACAAAAGGGAAAAATGTTCATGTTACAAATAACAGATTAATGCAATAAAATAATTTTATATATGAATTGATCATAAATCAGTATAAAAGAACCATATAAAATTCCATTGATCATGGGAAATTAAATTAATTATCATGAAATAAATATATATAACATTATAAATTAATTTGAGATCATATGAAAAAATTATTGATCAAATGAAAGATAACATAAGAGTGTGAAAAAATAAGAAGAATATAGATCTTAACATATTTCAAGGTTTATCACCAAGTACATTAAAATTAGTTTATGAAACCCCAAAACCACATCCCATAAACTTGTTGATCGAGAATCCCCAGTGTATCCCATAAAAAGTGGATTGTGTATCACTACAGGCATCCCATTTAAATCTCAGATGATATAGAGCATTAAAAATTGCATTGGATGGTTCTATAATTCATTGATTACCCTTCATATAATTATCAACCATAAATATTTATGCCACATAAATTCAATCATACATAATATCTTAATTATCCCATTGAAAAATTTGAGTTACTTAATATTTTCAAATGGTCTCTGATAATAAAATATCATGAATTGGATTGAATGGTCACAAAATTCATCCAAATTAAATAAGATAATAATAAGTGAATTAAGTGGGTTATAAATGAAAAATAACACTATAGAAGAAATAGTTTAATGATATATATAGTAAAATGGAAGTGAAAACTTAAAAATAGTTTTCTTAAATCCTTTGTAATATTATTGTAAAAAGATGTTTTAAGACATTTTAAAAATTGTTTTACAGTGGTGATAAGAGGAATTCTAAAAATTTATTTTATAATATAATTTCCAATAAATATTCCTTTAAATGAAATAATTTATCAAGTATAAAATTTTTTGTATGGAATATTAAAGACATAAAAATGAAAATAAATATCAATTAAATCATTTTTATAATTTTAATAAAACCTATATCTATGACAAAATTTATTTATTTTAATTCAAAAAGAGATAGAAATTAATATGAAAGTAATATTATCTAACACATATAAGTCCTAAAAATTAATACAAATTGATTTTTAATTAATTATATGTATTCAGAACGGGAATAGACAATAGAGATTTTGTGTATTTTACTTAACGATTTAATTTTTTTGGAGTATAAAATCAATTGATAATGAATATTTTATTATAGAAATGTAACTTATCTTGATAAAATAGAAAATACCATATCAAATAGATAAATTTAATAATATAATAAACTGAGGATAAAAGTTTAATAAATAAAATATGAACCAATGTAATAAAAATTTAGTCAACAATACCCTTACCACATATTCTCTGTTGGTTGGGATTACTCAAAAACTATATAAAATAAATTCAGGTTTGGTATTGTTATATATTACAACATATTTATATTAATTTTATTTTATTAATTTTAAATATAATTTTCCATTCCCAATTTATTAGATGTTCATTGTTAAAAGAAACCATCATGTATTAATTATTCTATTTGTTCATTTACTACATCACTATGTTTCCTTGGTCCTTATTCACTAGTCATGTGCTCAACACCTCCAAAATATTCATGGGTATTTTATAGATTTTTTTTATTTATATAGATTCCCATGGTCATTTACTATGAATTTTTCAAAGTTCTCATAAAGAATGTATAAAAAGTAATTTTCTGTCTATTTTGATTCAATAAAAAAGTTATATTTATTAATGAATTTACACTTATATTTATATTATATAATTATGAAAGTGTAATAAATTCATAATTATTATATAATATTTCTAGTTTTTATTGTTTCTTATTATACCATGATGTAAACATTATAACATCATACATGAAGGTGGTATAACTGAACTAAACCAGAACACATTATAATGAGTGAATGAGTAATAACATGTTATTGAATAGTTATATTAAAACTTTTATAGATTACTAATTATTTAAAAACATGTAACCATATCAATAAATTATATTTAATAATATTTTGATGTATATGTTAAGGAAAAATAATTCGGGATAGAACAATACTTACATTGAAGACTTGTGTATTATCCAAATGAGTGTTTAGGAAATGAAGGATTTGGGCCACCTTATTGTGAACATAAGTTATAATACATGGTAATGTATTATTATGGATATAATTAGTGTATATTTTCAATAGTAAACTATTTTAAATGTTTAATTTGAGTTGGGTATATTAGGGGTACTTTTATAGTTGTGCTTGAGTGTGTTTACCACAAATACACATTCCTAAATGTATAAGGGGTGACATTTTACGTGGAATGTTTAAATTTTTTTGAAATAATGGTGATGGGTTGTCCATTCCATCATACACGAAATTTATATTTATGGTTAGATATATTGTTGTAATTTACCTCTTTGTTTAACATTTTTACTTTATTTAACCTTTTACCATTGTAAGTCACTTTTATCTTTAGTATTTTATTTTTTTCCTCAAAAAAAAATTTGAAATATACAATAGAAGGGAAAATATAATTATAAATATTACACTGATTTTATTAAATTTTGAATTTTAAATTGATTACAATTTATTTTAATATAGAAATTAATGACACATAAAAAATGAATGTTTATTAAAATATATTTCTCATCCTAAAAGAAATTTATTCTTATTTCATAAAAATTAATAAACATTAAATGAATTTTAATATATATATATATATATATTCCACATTTCATTAAAACAGTTATATAATTATTATTATTTTAATTTATTAATAATTTATTACACAATACACAAAAATAGATATTAATAAATATATATTTTTTCCTTAAATTAATTTTTCTTATTTCATTAAAATTCACCATTCACATAAATTTATCTGCCAATTTTTATTATTGTCACTATATTTTTATGACAACATTTGATTAAAATAATTTTTTAAAAGTGATAATTTATTGGAAACATTAAATGTCTAAAATCATGTATAATAATACTTCTAATAAAAAAGGAATATTTTTAAATGTGTTTATTAAATTAATAATTACATGTTCAAATATTAAAAACATTGACATTAAAAACCCATAAAGACCACCACATAATACTAAAGTTTGAGATATGAAATTTTTTGTCACGGGTGGTGATTTATCTAGTATAGATCTTGTAGTTATTTACATGAGCTAGAACTTCTGTAAAAAAAGTTTAACTCACACCAACCATGTGAATGATTAGCCTGATCTTGGTCTAGGGTAAGCTCGAGTGAGGTTATCTACTTCCCAATCATGTATTGATGAGTCTCATATAAAATACCGATTCAACCTGATTCCATAATTTCATTATTTCTACATAAAATCCAAAATGTGGTTACTTATATTTATACCCACAATATCATTGGTTATATTATATCAATCTTATTTTAATTGAGAATCAAATATTATTTCCACTATCCTTATAATTTAACTCATTTATACAGATTATATAAAACTATGGTATATACCAAATGACCATGTATTCCCATGGATTAAATATACCCAATGATTATACAATAATACGAATATATTCAACGACCATGTATAAAACATCCATATTATAATCCAATTTATATAACATTACATACTTTAGGAAAATCATTTATCACATTATTCCATTCCTTTTATTTATTTCTTTATTTTATTTTTAATGTATTGTATTCATACCAATGTTTTCTTCTGCAAAATGAGTTTCATGGAATATCAAGATAATAATAAATTTCTGTTGTAGTATTTTTATTCACTTGAAATTTTATTCATTTTATAAATATTATAATTATATTTCATTTTTTCATCTTGCAATGTATTTCATTTTATATTATAAAATTATATATTAATTAAATAATTCATTTTTCGTTTTTTAAAATTTAAAAATATCTATCCCATTAATAAGATTCATTAAAGAAAGTATCACACTAAAAAATGGGGTGTTATATTGTGTATCGATGTAGAATTTTCTAGGATTAATTATAATTTTTTTGATTTATGGATGTTTGAAGTGTGTGGGAATTTTTTTTGTATGTTTAACATGTTTTTTTTTGTTCTTTTATTTTATTATTTTTGGACATTTATATAAAAGGGATTCTCAAAAATGATTATTTGATGATTTGAGATGAGGCCCCCATTTTTAATTTTTCATTTTTTTGGTTAGTAGTATTCATTTTGTTAGATGAATATTATGACAGTTTATTTCCCTATACATTATCCATTTATTCCATTTTACCATATTATAATAAATTGATCAGTAATTTGTTCTTCCAAAAACATGATTAAGTCTATTTCTGGTTATTGTAATTATGTTTGGTGTGTGAGGTGATGATTACTATGGGAGTAAATAATTATTATAACTAATATAAATATCTTTATGGATGTGATTATTATCATTATTATTATTCATTGATTATAATTATTTAAATTGATATTATAAATTATAGGTGGTGTAATATAGAAAAGGGGTATCCTCCATTATTTTTTGGATTCATGTGTAGAGAAAAGGAATGTGGGATTACTTATTTCTTCACTCATATTCTCCTATCTTATTTTTTAGTCACCATGGAAGATAGAACCTAATAGGTAAGTCTATCCATTTTATATTTTCATCCTTATCCTATCATAAATTCCACCAATATTTTTCATTAATTCAATTTTTTGCATGTTAGTGATTCTATTTTTCAGGTTATAACGCGTAGCTTATAAACCCTAAATTTTAGTGAGGGGTTTTACAAATGAGAGGTATAGGATCCCTCTTGATAAACCCCTACACATTTGTTGAGCACTTTGAATTCCAAATCGTATCCCAGTGATTATTTTAACACATGAGTCAAGATAAAATTCCATTAAATATTTGAATATGTTATGAAAATGATGTTATATTGATTATTTAACTTTATGGATCAATTTAATAACATTGATATTTATTGTTTGATTTTTTTGACACTTAAAAGTAAATCGTTATATTTAATGTTCTATTTGAGTTATATAATATAATATTCTTAGAATTAGTTCTATTTTAATCCTATAAGATCATATTATAAATATTAAAAGGATTTATGAATGTGTTTACATAGATGGGTTAATACCAAATAAAATATTTGAATTTTTATGTGTTATAAACTAAGACGTTATTGTTTTCTTCCATAGAAGAGTTTATTTTATTTTTTAGGTATGTTTCCTTAAAAAATACAATGTTTATAATAATAAAAAATAATTTAATGAGTTATAGGGCCATTTTAGCAATTATTTAAAATATATTATGTGTAATATAAAATCTATTTCATTTATAACGGAACCTTCTTTTGTTTATAATGAAATTGATGTTTTATTTTTTGTGATCATGTGGCTCACAACGTGAATTTTATATACATATAAATGGAGTATAATATTATTTTAGTTATGAATTGGTTTTTATGTGATTCAATGTATATAACTATCAATGTTCATTAGGGGTGAAGTCGCAATACAGATTTATAAAATTAATTATTACCTAGGATTTGAATATTATATAAAATCATAAGAATATATATGGGATTTTATAGTGAATCATGGTACATTAAATTTGATACAACACTTCCTAGTAACATTATTCATTTTTATATTTTTTTTCTGTAATGAAAACCCCTAGTTTTGATTTCACTTGGATTAATATTGAGTTCCCGATGATTGTTACTTCAGAAAAATTTCCATTTTAGTTTGGTCATATATTATCAAATAATAGCCTAGGGGCCCATTTTGGGATATTTTTTTATTTCATGTATAAGTTTTAATATATGATTTATATATCAGATAAAATTGAAATTTTGAAACCCATGTGATATTACACAAAAAGAGAAAAGATGATGGTTCTTTATATTTAATTATATGTAACAATGTCAATAAGTTTTTTATTTCCATATTGGTTTATATTTTACCAGTAGATTGTTGGTGTACACTTTGATGTTTTTAATTTTGTTTGTGTTTTGGGATTTCCTACTAGGATTGTTTATATATTAAACCCATTCCAATTCAATTTGGTTCTTGTTAATTTTTTATTTGATGTTTTGGATCTGAAGTATAATGATGATGTCAGTCATTGAGTTAGTTGTTAAAGCGATACATTCCCACATATATATTGGAGATTGTTCTATAGCACAATCTTAGAGTATTTTGAATTCATGAACCTTATATCATATGTGGTTTCTATAATGTTTAGACTTTGAATTGTACCTATTATATAATATTTTTTGAAATATCATTTGAACATTTATGGAGTTGTTATATTTTTAATGTTTATTAAAAATAGTTTCGTATATATAGTATTATTTGAGGGGAATTATTTCCACAAGTTTATTATTTACACATTTCAATTTATTGGACTCCTATTGAGATATTTGGAAAATTTATCAAGTGTGTGGAATTTGGAATCATGTTTAGTGAAATGTGGGATGATTTTTTTTGTAAACATTTATGCCACGTGGTTGATTCCTATGAAGTAAAATAATAATTTAAAAGTACATAATCCTCTTACTCGATACAGAAACGGTCTCGTTCTTAATCAGAAACCTCCACAGTTGTCCTCATATTATTTAGTAACTCATAGTCCATGATGGTACATATTTATGGAATGAAACATGATGTTTGTGCCATGTATATTGAAATTCATCCAATACAGAGATGAAAGCTATGATTTCAATAACCTAGTGTCTTTCCAATAATATATTCAACTCATTGAGAACTATTGATCAAATAGATGCATGTGAATATATATTGTGAGTGCCTATCAACTTTGTTAGTACCAATAGGGGCCTATATACCCTGAGTGGGGGGGTGAATCAGGGTATGGATATTCTTTTCTAAAATTCTTCTTGTTCCACCGGATCATGACCTATTTATTAGAAGGGTCACTTTGTTTTCTATTATGTGAATATGTTGATAACTTCTATTTATCTTTATCTGATGGTAATGCTTTTGATGCAATGCAGGGAAGTAACCAGGAAGACATAGAGTTTTTTACTTGGTTCACCCTCACTGGGCTATGTCCAAGGAGCATAAAATGATGATGTGTCGCTATACCAAATCCACTAAGGCTCACTGCCAATAATTTTCGGGCTATATCACTTATATACCTATTATCACTGCCTTTAGAATGTTTAGGGTTAGATCAATTCTTTCCCAAGGGTCACTCATTATTTCTCTCTCTCTAGATCACTGCCGGTGGAGAGGATCACCTTCTTCCTCTTCCATTGCTCACTGGTCTAGAAGGGATCCACTCACAGTTTATAGACCTGTAGGTCTTTTCATTTGCATGAATAAATGAATACTCAACTGTTGATAGATTCTATGTATAAGTTGAACATGCATCCACTAATGAATACCCCTTTTCCTCTTAAACACCGGTCAAACTACCTTTGGAAAGTACCTTCGTAATGCACCCTACTTCGCGAGGATCCCAATTTTGTGAAGCTCAAACAAGACTTCACGAAGAACCTTCATTTTCACGAAGCTCAAAATTTCACAGAGCTCAGACCATCGCAAAGCTCAATCCTCCACAATTCTTATGCCATCTTAGAGCTCAATTCATCACAATGTGACTTCCCTCGCGAAGCTCACTGAGCCAACATAGAGCACATGACTTTCGCAGAGCTAGAATAGCCGCCTTGAACCTCTTCATTCGCGAAGCACACTGCCTTTTACTTCTATTTTGTACCACCTCCAGATCTTCCTTTCCTTTTTCATCATTGTTTGTTAACATAGATTTTCAACAACTTCTCTGGAAGTCAACAATTCTTCATGGAAACCTACTTTGTCAACAAACACAATCATCCCAAAAATTTTGCAATGTTACCTTGAGGTATTTTTTCCCTATAATATCCCCCTTTGGGTTTGATAAAAACACTTCGTAAGTCTTCTAAGAATGATTTTCTACACGTTGATACCTCACTGAGTCTTCTTCCAGCCACTACCACCATTCACCTTTTGAAATTATAATAGCATTCAAGGATTCAATTAACATGTACTCTAAGCCCACATGAGAAATGCTATGCGTGAGAAACAAGAGTAGAATGAAATGTTCATCAATGAATCACTCCATGTCAAACCCCAATTGTCGATTCCAAACTGATACCAATTTTTAATTCTATTACAATTATTGAACAACACAAATACCTATTTGTGATAGATGGACACCTTCTCACACTATTACAACATCACTGTTATGCTTTTATCATGATCCTCACCTGTCATGATATCTGTGCTTTGATCGATCACTTCTAGCGTCGTCAGATTCAAAAAACTCCCCCGATCTCAAAGCTCTCCCCCTATCTCACTGCTCCACCTAACAGATTCTCCCCATATCATCCACGATTCCTCCAATAGCCACATTGTCCCCCCTTGAACAATCACTATTTCTCCCCCTTTTTCAACAAACCCAAAGGTCACCCCTTTGCATTCTATAACAGAGTAGAGAACACACATAGACACATGAGGAAAAACACATCATACCTCAGGGATAGGGGATGATAGACTACATCCACGCTCTTTCAAGTTCAGGGAGTCGACTGAGCTCCCAGATCCTATTGATGCCTCTCAAAATCTTCTTTAGGTACGGCCTTTATCAGGATGTATGCAACTTGTAGTTCTGTAGGCACATACTCCAACTTCACGATCCACTGATCAACCTTCCCCATGATAAAATTATACTTTATCTCAATTTTCTTTGTCCTTAAGTGATGTATGAGATTTTTTCTGTGATTTATAGCACTTGAGATATCACACTGGATTCTGATCGGAGACTTCATTTCAACTCCCATATCATTAAGCTGATGATTCATCCATAATAACAGTGTATACGCTTGAGTTGCCGCAATATACTCATCTTCTGCAGTGCTCAATGAAATGAAATATTTCTTCTTTCTCATCCAGGAAATTCATAATCCACCAATATATAATGCACTTCCAGATGTTGATTTTCTACCATCTTCTGATCTGGCCCAATTGGCATCTGTGTAACCCAACAACACTAATTGATATTTGTCATTATAAATCAGACCGAAATCCATAGTTCCATGATATTCCGAAGTATTCTTTTCACTGAAAGCATGTGTCTTTCATTGGTATTACTATAATATCACGCTACTTGAAATGTGGAAAATAAAATGTCAGGATTCGTCACTGTCAGATACAATAAACTCTCAATAATCTTCATGTATTCTATGATATTAACTGTCTTTCCATTATCATCTTTTTCTAATTTCAACTGGGTAGCAACTAGAGTCTTCATCTCCTTGGATTTATCCATTCCAAACCTTCTTAGAGCCTCCTTGGTATATTTGGATTGAGAAAATAATGTGTCATTCCTTCCTTGTGTAACCTATAAACCAAGGAAAAACGTCATCTCATCAATCATAGACATTTCAAAATCATGTTTCTTTATTTTAGTAAACTGTCTGCATTGGGATTCATCTGATCCTCCAAATATTATGTCTTTTTCATAGAACATCCTCATCATCGATTGATTAATGTTTTTTTATGTAGAGATTGTAATCAAATTCACGACACTGAATACCAAGAAACTTCAAATACTGATATATACTTTAGTACCATGCTCTTGGTGCTTGTTTCAACCCATATAATTCATTCTTTATTCAACAATCCTTATTCTCATCCTTATAAATAAAAAACCGTCTGGATGATCGATATGTAATTATTCCTCCAAAATCCCATTAAAGAATGTAGATTTTAAGTCCATTTGGAATACCTTGATCTTCTATTGTACTGTAATGGCTAGGAATAGTCTGATCATCTCCAGCCTTGCAACCAGTGGGAATGTCTCATAGACATAAATTCCCACTATCTTGGACTATCTCTTGCACACTAGTCATGATTTTTCCAAATCACTATGCCATTTTCATTCAACATGTTGCGATAGACCCTTTTAGTCCTGATGACATTCTTATTTGATGGCCTCGAAACAATCTCCCATGTCTGATTCCTTTCTGAATCAGCACCAGTCACTTATGCTCCCCATTTGTTTATTTCTTCCTAAACACTTTCATCATGAAATTTCTCACTATTTCATTTTTAGTGGCATCATTTCTTTCAACTACTTTTCTATGATTCTTATTGAGACAGGGTTGATACTCTCCCATTGCTTCTTGGTATCCTAAAAATTGTCAGCTAAAACCACTTGTTAGGACAAAATAAAAGCATGAGACGCATGATTATTGCTACTTTACCCTGTGTTTCATTCTTCCCTCAATAGGAAACAACTGAGTTGAGTAATCCAATTATTTATTTCATGGATCTTGCATCTAATTTTGTTATTGAATGCTCCCCCAATGTAATGCAACACTTCCTAGGGTTAGGCCCACTATTTATACCCATAAACATTCTTTTTCTCCTTCATCATCTATTCTCATCTTCTACTTGGAATTGAGCCATTAAAAAAATCTCTTAGCCTACTGAGTTGGAACTCGGTATAGGAAACAAGAGACAATGTCAACAACACAATAACTTCCTATTGTGCTATATAGCTCCCTTTATTCTTAAACTCCGGTACCTTCTTTTAATGAATTTAAAATCATGGGCATATCACTTCTCCACATTGCATCTTTAGATTCCACTTCCCCTTAGATCGTATCTCCCTAAAACCTGAAACAATTGAAGTATCATTTAATAGCATTTATATACATAGGGAGAGGGGTACTTCTAGAATTCTCAATAAGATGAATGTGGTTGATCCTGATGGGTCAACCCTTTAATTATTTCTTGCCGACCATCACACTCTTTCCATGCTTCTTCTAGCTACCTAGACAACTTCAACTGCTCTAGCCATATGACTAAGCATTCATTACACACATGCTGAGCCTTTTTCTGATATGAATATTCTACAGGCCTGGCCTTTCTCACCATTTTCCATTTAAACCCACTAGTACACATTTTCGTCTTTGATGTTCTACCAAAATTACATTTCCTTTGATTCCTACTATGAGCAGTAATATCTTTTCTTTCCATTGTCCCTTGCTTCTTCCACCATTGAAAGGATCTTTCACCTACCTCCACTTTTTGTTGTGGAGCACGACATGCGATTTTTTCATTACATTCTTTGTTCATATTTAATTTATTAGATGTCTGATTCACCGCACTCTTTTTCAAAGGAGGTGAGTCCTTCATTGAACGTTTATTCTTCTTTACCAAAACTGGAGTAGATCTCCCCTTAATCTTCCAGGTTTGTTCACATTCTCTCCTTGATAGTTGTTTTGAGTATGACATAGGAGGCGACTGATACACCATTCGTTCAGCTCCATGTGATTCCCCTGCAGCTCTATGCCTATTATTCTCTTTACCACTTTTTCTATTAGTTTATAATTTCTCATTATGCATAATTGGAGTCTAGAATCTCTTTTTGAGCTCCCTTTCCGTTCTTGAATTCTTCTTTCTTAAATTTCTTTTCAAATTTCCATAATCGTAACATATAAAACATTTTCCCTCAAAGGAATGCCTCATTTCATCATTTCTATGTTGAGATACAAATACACTATGAGTTATTCTTCTGACACACGGGTGTCTCATTCTTCCTCATTAATAGCATATAATGAATTCTTTCCACTGAGAGACTATTCTCTTTGATTTTTCATGAAGCTTCTTCTTATTCTCAGATTTATCAGAGGTTCTATTATCACAACCATAAATGTATTCCAGTGCCTCTGAATAGATTCTTGAGGTGTGGCCACGAATCCTGAAGAAATAGAACATGTTGTCACTACTTCATATAAATGTATTCTTAGGTATCTCTCCAGAACCTAAATTATTTTCTACAATTTTGGAATTGTTTTTAGCTCTCTTTCGATCATGCACGGGAGGGGATTTGTCAAATCCAATACTGGTTTATCCCAAACTATATGGTCTCTAAGATGAGAAAATATTCTATTGTTTCTCTTCATAAATAACATATATGTACTTCATTTTATCATCACTTATTGAAGGATAATCAAATAGTTAGTGCAATGCATCCTTCATATTATACTTTTCTTTGATATTGGATTTCTCTACTTCCTTATTTGCTGATTCAAGCTCTTCATCAAACATTTGAATCATCATATCCCTTAATTCAAGTTGAACATTAAGTTCTCTCTTGAAAATATTCCCTCCACTCATCTCATCTTCCAATTCATGTGTCACATTAACCACCATGTCACTCTACTACTTTACATTCAATTTTCCCTGAGCAACAGATTCAGAGACAGATGCATTCTCTTGTTATAGGCATTGATTCTTCTGAACTAGCTCCGACATATGTGTAGAAAGATCATCATTTCTGGATATAAAATTTTAAATCTCATCTGAGTTCAGATCCGTCCCTTTGACACCAGTTTTGATTTTACTACCATTGGAGATCGCTTTCGCAATTCTTCATTTTGAGAATCATTTTTCTCCTTCAGATCAGTTGCTACGTCAATAAGCCTTGATTCAAACCTTTTAGCATTTTGATCTCAGTTTCCAGTGCCTAGATCCAAATATCTTTAGATTTAATTTCATCAGTGAATTTGTGATCCAATTCCTTCTCCTTGTGTACAAGTTCCACTTTTAGACTTCTGGGAGTTTCTTCATCATCAGTAGTTCCAACATCACTTGGAATATCAGGTTGTTCACTCATTCCCTCAGAATCATTGAATGAGTATGAATTTTCACTATACACTTTATCCAAATAAACATTTGGTTCAGCACTGGATTCATTAAACTAAATCACACTATCTCCATAGACACGTTTTCACTGAGGGATACCACCTGACTTCTTCTTCTTCATTGATGTTATTCCCTTTTCCATGGAACACTAAGATAAGAGCAGTCTGATTCTTTAACCACAAAAATCGACTACCCCAAGTCGAAGCAAACAAATCTGATAAAATCAACATTCCCTTAGAAACCAATTATTTGGACCAATAGCGGCCTATATACCCTGAGAGGGGGAGGGGGTGAATCAAGGTATGGATATTCTTTTCTAAAATTCATCTTTCCCCACTGGATCTTCACCTCTTTATTACAAGGGTCACTTTGTTTTCCCTTATGTGTTTAGGTTGATCACTTCTCTTTATCTTTATCTGATGGTTATGCTTTAGATGCAATGCAGGGAAGCAACCAGGCAGACACATAGATTTTTACTTTGTTCACTCTAACTAGGCTACTTCTAAGGAGCATACAACGACGATGTGCAACTGTAACAAATCCACTAAGGCTCACTACCAATAACATTCGGGCTAGATCACTTCTATGCCCAGGCTCACTGCATTTACAATGTTTAGGGTTAGATCATTGTTTTCCCAAGTGTCACTCCCTATTTCTCTCTCTAACTCACTGCTGGTGGAGAGGATCACCTTCTTCCTCTTCCATTGCTCACTGCTCTTGAAGGGATCCACTCACATTTTTTGACCTCTAGGTCTCTTAAATTGCATGAATAAATGCATCTTCAACTATTTATAGATGCTATGTTTATGATCAACTTTCATCCACTATTGAATACACCTTTGACTCTTAAACACTGGTCAAACTACCTTTGGAAAGTACCTTCGCAAAGCACCCAACTTCGTGAGGCTCCCAATTTCGCGAACCTCAAACAAGACTTCGCGAACCACCTTCCTTTTCATGAAACTCACAACTTTGAGGACCTCAGACCATCGCAAAGCTCAAGCCTTTTCAATTCTTAGGCCGTCGTGGAGCTCAAGTCATTGCAAAGCAACTTCCCTCGTGAAGCTCACTGAGCCAATGCAGAGAACACGACTTTTGTGGAGTTAGAATATCCACCGCGATGCACTTCTTTCGCGAAGCACACTACCTTTGCGAACTTCCTTTGTGGAACGAGAGAAAATTATTTTATCTGAAAATTCTCTCTACTTCATTCAAGGGGTTCAGCCTCTATTTAAAGGTGATTCTACCGACCCTCGAACTTTCCACGCGATGTCAACTCCACGTCATCCCAAATCGCGAAGCTTCGATGTTCCCGCCGAAATTATCTCAAAATCGCAAAGCACCTTGGAATTATTCAGATCGTGGAGCTCGTTGTAATCACCGTGCGTTCCAACATTTCCTTTGCGCCTTCACCATGAAGCTCCCTCGCAAAGCCCTTCACTTCTGCGATGCACTTCAACCTATGTCGTTCGCGAAGATTGTCTTAATCGTGAAAAATCACCTCCATCATTCTTCTGGTCTTTGTGAAATCCGATTAATAAAGCCTCTCTTAGTGAATTGTCTTTTACATTGTCATCATTCTTTGTCAACATGGATTGTCAACAAATTCTCTAGAACTCGACAAATCTTTATGGAAATCTGCTTTGTAAACAAACACAATCAAAAAAAAATTATGCAATGTTACCTTGAGGGATTTTTTCCCAACAAACTTACCCAAAATATATAACCCATTTATACACATAAATTGAAATCATACAACCATCCCATCATCTTATACCAAATAGGCACATGATAAAGGATATTCCCTAAAAATATTGAAGCATAAGTTGGATTAAAATATTCCAACCATAGACACAAGAACTGTTATATCCCAGTTACATATATTGAATTTAAACTCTCATCTAATGATGACCAAATGTATGGTCACATATCTAATACAAACCACAACGACTCATTTAACTCAATATAATACATCAAGACCCACCAGTCAGGTCAATATTTATCAATATTAAAAATTAAAATTTCATTAGATGAAATGATAATTACAAAGAATTAAACAAAGATTTATCAAAATGGTCCCATGTATAAATATAAAATAAGACAATATTAACAAAATCAATAAGGGGAGTCAATGAGGGATTAAAAAAATAAAATACAAATATAAAAATGATATTATGATAAGTAAATAGGGAACAATTAATGATAACCAACTGAAATGAAATAACCGATATCGTAGAATCATCATTATGCCCCATATCACATCAATGACTATATTGAAAGCTAGTTGTGAAACAACCTGTTGAGAATATACTTTTCCCCTTACATCATAAGTCATTATAGGGGATGGATCCCACTAAATGATTATATAATATAGTGAAACAAAATTCTTCAACTAAAATATCTATCACATCATATTCATCATTATAACCAAGTCATAATTTTTCATGGACATGGTCTCACTATCCATGAAACTTGTAGGATGAAAAAAAAATTTTAAGGTAGGTATAATACAATCACCCAATGGTGTCACACCATTTCACTTATTTGTTATTAAATAATTTCACTGAGGTTGATCACAAATGTAAAATAACACTTTTAGGGAGGCTCTATCATCATTTTTTAATAACATTATTCATCATTTTTTTATAAATTAAATAATTTACATGCACCTATTAAGTCCATATTTTGAATCATCCCCCTTTCCAGGTTGTATTTTTTATGATTGGTCATTATGGACATCACATTATTGTATGAATTATATTTCAAAAATATATATTTATAGAAGTCAGTATGACTTATCACTCTATGCCACACAATTCAAAATACAGCTAGATTAACGAGTTAATGTTATTTTTTCCTACCCTAATATATCATCACCAACAAATTTTTGTAATAACATAATGGTGGTCTTCCAAAATTAGGACTCAACCAACAATGGAAAAGACATGGTCTTACCCAAAGAAGAACATTCTATTCCCACATAGACTATGTAACATCATGACTCTATTAACCTAGAGATGGTGGTTATTTTATTTAAATGTAGAAAAATAAATAGATATACTTACTCAGGTTCTTGTATCTCAGTAATCTAAAGAAACTAGATAAATAAATGAACATTACATTATATTGAAAGTTGGAGAGACATCATATGAAATAATAAAAATATATTATTTCTCATTGAAATTATATAGAACATATGTATTAGTCTTCCTAGTTTGTAGGGGAAATGAGAATGAATAATGAAAAGGGTGAGCTTGAAGGCTCGGTAAGGGGTTTCATACAACAAAAGTTATAACAATATATTCTTGGTATAAATAATCTGAGTGGAATAGAAAATTATATTATTCTATAAATTATCATAATATATAAATGGTTAAAATATAACTATATATATTAATAAGGAATATAATAATATATTTCCTAGTTCTATAATGCATAATTCCAGACATAGTACTCCTATCATAAATTCAACATTCCAAGAAATCATACATACCTTCATGGCCTCATGACTAGAAATTATACTTAAACTGGAATGGAATATATTAAATTACAATAAACTATTTTTTATCATGAGACATATCTACTAACCAAGGGGATATATAATCTTGTTTCCCATCAATCCTTATATACGTCCAAATAATTCATCATATGATTTAATCAATAAACAATAAAAATCATAATGATTTCCAATGGACCACATATATAAATTATGTCTATGTAATAAATAGTTTCCTGTTTCTGAATTTGGATATATGGGATTCAAGGTAGAAATAAATTCCATTTATCATCATTTTTCAGTCTTTAGTGTCATTTTAGACCTCTATGAAATGAGGTTTCAAGAAATGATTCGCAACAATTTTAAAAAAAATTAGAAAATGATTTTGTGTGTAGTTTTAAAAATAAATTCTATTGATTTTGTGTCATTTTTTTAATTTTAAAATATTTTTTATATTTTATTATTTTTAAAATATTAATTTATTATTTATTAATTATATAAATATTTCACTATACCAAAATTAATAATATATGTGCAAGATAGGATTTTAATTACAATGCACATGTGATGATTTGTTATGCTCCTTTATGGTTTCTTGATCCCATTACATCATGGAGGAATGAAATAAAATTTGATTTGAGGATTCAAAACCTAGAATAATTGTCATTATTCTAGGAATATATAGAGAAATCTACATTTCCATGTTTTTGTAATGATTCTACATGAATATTACCATGTAATATTTCACAATCTTTATTATTTGTGGGTGTTACTATAACACCCAAATGTCCCATCACTCCCATGTTTATTAAGTGGATTCACCAAATTACTTAATAAATAAATATTAATGTGGATGGTGAAACACATAGTTCATCAATACCTACAAGGTGTATATCTATATTCATAACTAATATAAGATGCACTATGGGTTACTTTCAGTAGTACTTTGGTATTTTTATTTCATGTGAAGGTGAGTTGGGGGAATTTATTCATATATTTATTTATATAAATAATTTTTATGGTATTATCTCTATATGAATAATGAATCAACATTAGTTGTTAATATTATAAGGAAATTTTCCTATATTATTCTTTTGTGGATATACTATAAATAGAAGTCATTTCTAGACTATATTAATATAGTTTATTATGAGGAAACACACATCTATTTATAAGAAAATAGGGTAGACAATGTTTTTTCAAAGTAGCAGATGATGGGAGTACCTTTTGGTCCTCCTCTATTGATGTTTCATTTATTTATTTTCAAATTTATATTTTTAGTGGTAATTTATATATCATTATTTAGAACCCTGCATGTACCATCTCATTTTTTTGTTAAATAAAAAATTTAGAATAGGTATTTTACATACCTTCTTGAACATATTTTATTATTATTATTATTATTATTATTATTATTATTATTATTATCATATGAATCAAATGGGAGATCCTGATGATGGCAATCACGATGGAGATAGAAATCCATCATTGTCCTTCCAGGGTAGAATCACTAGTACTAAAATTTCTAGTAATTATGAGATGTTTTTAGTGTGATTCTATGCACATGTGGATGATGAATATGTTCCGATTGATTTAAATTATTATTATTAAAATAAAAACCCATTTATTGGAGGATTTATG
This sequence comes from Viscum album, assembly GCA_963277665.1. NCBI lineage: Eukaryota > Viridiplantae > Streptophyta > Magnoliopsida > Santalales > Viscaceae > Viscum > Viscum album. The sequence goes on along the minus strand of OY728153.1, from coordinate 561,083,681 downwards.
GTTCTTGTGTATTTTTGAGATTTTGATGAGAGAGAGCTTCGTGTTGTTGCATTTCATGATGTCCCATGGTAGTCTGATCCTCAAGATTCCACCTCTTATTGTTGTGTTTCAATATGCTCCATGGGATTTGGATCTTCAATCTTCCACATCATTGAATATTCCAATCATTAAACTCGAAAAGATATGGTATTTAATTGTTGATAATTTATTGAGAAGAAAATAATCACTATGATCTTCCAATTATTTAGTTTAAAATAGTCGTTATGGGTAAGTGAAGAACATATAGTATGGCTTAAAATCCCTGGGGGTTTGGGATCCTAAGGGAAGTGAAGGGTATATGTTCGATAGTGATCTTGGATTATTTTTTTAGTAAAAAAAATTTCAACAATGGTCTCTGTGATAGGACTGTAAAGATATGGATGGATCCCCTCCTTAATGGTTGGATGATGATGGAGGAACATGGGGAATAATGCAGATGTATCTTGGTAATGGGGGGACAGTAGATGGATGCCATAGAAATGATGGAGGGGTTTACCCTGAAGTGTCCGATGAAAATATTCCTTTCTTGATAGTTGTGTTCAATGAAGATGAATTGACAATGGAGGTTAGTGATTGTTGATCAAAAGGTACAGAAAAATAACCATTTAGGTTGGTGATGCCCTTGATATGTGGGGTTCACGTTAGAAATGACCTAAGGATGTGATGAAATGGAAAATTGGTTTTGGATGGAAATGAAATTAGCTTCATGATGATGAACGTTAAATGTGGGGAATGAACTCATCTCTTCATAATTGGATCATTACACTTCCATTGATCTTAAAATATATTCCATTACAAAATAAAGTTATTATGTAAAATCATCCAGTTATACTTTTCAATATATTCATATTCTCAGTAATGATAGACGAACATCCACTATCAACGATCTATGTGCTACACTCCAAAAACATTCCATAAAAGGTACTCCTAAAAATATATCACGTGTTATACTTTTATTCACAACCTAGGGAAAAGTAAAAATAATAACAATGAGTTAAAACACTCTGTAGGGGAAAAATATATTATTATCATTCATGGTATGAATAATATTTCAGTTTTCTAGTGGTTAGACCTCTAGCGAGGCTACAATAGAGGAAATAGAAATACGGGCCTTGGGCACAAAATCAATGGGCCATTATGGGACTTCAAATTTTATTAGAGATAAGAAACATGGATAAGATCATAAGGATTGAGATAAATCTATATAGCTATTGACCTTTGGTTTTTTCTATCTTTGGCTATATTAATATGTTATATCTCCCAATTTTTTTAATTCAATATTTTCTTAATATGTAAATTTTACTTTCATGTCATGGGTTTGGGTCTCCAAATCCATGGATGATCCATCTTGATTAAATTATATTATTATTAGTGTTATTAATACTTTTATTATTATTTTTACTAAGAATATATGATGGTGATTCATGGGTATGGGAGTCTCCCTCACTCTATCTCTAAAATCAAAGCCATTAGTGTTTTCTTTTATGATTATGCCATTTTCATATGCATACTTCAATCGTTTGTATGTTTCGATTGGCCCCTCAGAGAAGGTATATTCTGATTCTGGCTTGCGCAGTGCACATTTCCCCCTTTAGAAGAAAATTGTGACTCAATGAGTGTTATCCATGATTCTCAGTTATAAAATCCTATGTATTTCGTGAATCAAATTGTTTTAAATGTTTTTTATTTGTCATGGTTAGTAATTAATTCCTATGATATATTCATTCCCAGACATTGGAGCAAATAAAAACTTGCTCACAAATGAATCATGATGAATGGTTCCCTTCATTTTTTTGTATAAAATACAAAGTTATTCATTTATTGGCATTAGGATTTCAAGAATAATATTATTTTATAGCTTACCCCACAATCTAAGAACAATGTATGAAAACATAACGTTCAGAGGAAGAGTTTTCTCTAGGTTTGAGGATTTGTTGGATGGTACATGGTGTCAATTTGTATATGTTATTTACATATTAACATCCCTTATAAAGAGAATAAATTAATGGTGTTGGTATGTGGTTTTTTAATTCTAAAGCTAGTGTTCCTGATATTTAGGAATTGAGATCCTTTATTTGACCCATTTCATGCCAAAAAAATATATCACACAATCATTGATTTAGGATAGTTTTTTAAATTGGTTCTTTGGAATCCTGGTATTCAATGTGAAGTTTCCATTGCGGTTTTGACCCAATTATGTTTACAATATAGACTGATATGTCTAGTAATGGTCATTATGCCCGATTTTTTGGATGAGTTAGATATTATTTCAACTCCTATTGAAACAATATATTTGGTTGCTAGTGATTTTAAATTTGATATTTCAATCGACTATGAAAATGGTCCATTTTTTATGCTTTAATTTATTATGAATTGGAAATTTATTAGATAATTACTGTAGGGTTTCATGATTCTATAAGTGTAATAAATATGAGAATAGTGTTGACAGTTGTAATTTCATGCTACCCATTATTAATGGTAATAATTATTTAATGGAAAACATCACCACACCCATGACTGCGAAGAAGAATGGGATGAAAGGATTAAATCTTGGAATGGAAGGTGTGAGGGGTAGTTGAGTGTATGTTAGGAAGGTTGATGCTACTTCCCAAGATCCTATTAAGGGGATATTTTTGTTACCAGATATTTCAAGCTTGTGAGGAGGAATAGGCCCCCTCTAGTTCCAATCTCATTTATGGATGTGGTATCCGTCAACAACATGAAGATGGGTGTTGATTTAATTTCATATTCCTCTAATCTAAATTTAATATCTCTTAAATGAATTGATATTTTAAATCATGATAAGGTCTCTCATCCAGATTTTAGTAGCACTACCAGCATGGATGATGATATTGTCATCCAAATATATGGAAGAATAATATTCCATTCCTCGCAGCAGGGGAAGTTTTTTCTAATTCTGTGGATTTAATGTATTTTACTCATGTTATTATGGATGAAAAACTGAATTCTAGTAATATTAAGTGAAATATTTCCATTTTTATTAAACCTCAGAAGAGTTTTAGGGCATATAAATTCTATCCTAATTTACGTAATTCTTCTACCAAAAATACTCGAGGGATGATTTTATCCCCTTATTCGGTTTCTTCCCTCATTGTGAAAGAAATTTGGTCAGTCTCATTACACTCATCTAGGGGGTTTCCAATTATAAATATTCAATACTATCAGATCTAGTTGATTTTTCTACTGTGGAGGTGGGTGATCAACTAGAAATGGAAATAATTCTTGGTCAGAATGTCCTTCACAAGTTATTGATGACCAATAGATTTTACCAATAGATAAGGGAGGAGGCGAGGGTGAATAATATAATCATGGGGAAGTAGTGGTAAATCTATCTATCTCATGGCACCCCTAAAGATAAAGGTAACATCATTATTAGTATTGAGCCAATTAATTATTTGAAATTTTACTAACTCTACATTGAGGTCTTGGATTAATATAGTGTGTGGAATAAAGAGGCCTTTCATTCAATGATTTATGTGTGTGTGAATTTAGACAATTCCCGCGTGCATTAATCGATGTATTGAGGTCATGTTATTGAACAAAATGAGAGTTTTCCCACTACTAGAAAAGAAGAATCTAGACTGTTTGAAATGTATGATAGAGGTAATATATTAAATGTATAGGACCTTATGTAGGATACTGTAGGTGGGGTTGATCATTTGGCCTTTCAATAGGAAATCATAATTGATGTGGGATGAGGCCACTGGATGAAATCAATTGCATTGGACAACATGGAATAGAAGATAACAAGTCACCACATTAGGACCATCCAAATGCCTTTGTGCATATGGGAACTAATAAAATGGCTTCTTTAGGGAAGGATCCACAATACTTTTACCATTAAGTGAGAATGAATGAACAAGAGGCATGTGAGGCTCTAGATCATACCACCAAGAGCCCATATGATTGAGGTGTCCCTTGGGATACTCCTAAATAGAGTAGGGGTACCACCCTCATAGTTGTGGTATGTTATAAATATTGTATCCTTGTTTTCCCCTATGAATTTTAATGTGTATTTTTATTTGATTGGAAACATAGATTGTATGATATGACCTCTGTGTTTTGGTAGTGAGTGTGTTTATTCTTTTTATTCATTCCCTTGTATTGTCTTTACTTTTTTCTTAATAAATTTTCAGGGACATGGGTTTTTAACCCATGTTTTCATTGTCTTCGATTATTATTACTATTATTATTATTATTACTAATATTAATAAGAATATTATTATTATTAAAAATAGATGAGGGGGCATCATTCTTGGGGTTGTGGAAATTTATGAAAAATGGTTTATATATTTTAATGAAGATTTTTTCACTTCCTTTTTTAATTAATTTTTGTACATTGTATTTTGAGAGCTAGATGGTATGATATTCCATCCTTGTTTTGGTGAAAAGTATGTTTGCACTATTTTTTTCATCTTGTAGTACAATGTTTTTGTTTTTCATAATAAAAATTTTGACGCCATGAATTTTTAACCCATGGTTCACACTGTCCTTCATTATTATTATCATCATAATTATTATTATTATTAATATTATTATTTATATTATTATTTATATTATAATTATTACTTGTATTATTATTATTATTTATATTATTATTTTTTTTGTTATTATTATTGTTAAAAAAAATACTGTCGTTATTATTAATATTGTTATGAATCATTTATTATTATTCCTATTAAAATTAATATTACTAATAATAATAATATTATTATTCTTAATAATAATAATATTATTATTTTTATTGTTATTATTATTGTGGATAAGTCGGCAGTTGAGTTATACACAATTACTTTACAACATATAGTATTTTTGGGGTTCAAATGCAAGCTTGCACATTATTAGACCTTCTATGCGGGTGTTTTATTGGATTGGATTTCATCATCGACAGCAGCATGTTATATGATAAGATTCTCTTTTCATCACTAAAAACCATTCTTGATAAGTGTCCTTGTGGTTGGACAATAAGAAAAAAAGGTATGAGAATCCGACATCGGTGAGCATGAAAATTGGTGGTTGGGCGGTCATTGATACTGGAAGGCGAGTAGAGGTCTCTAATGCAGATCCTCACAGATTGGTAGTTTCAGTGATCAAGCGAGAATATTATCATGGAATCACATATTTTTTGGGTTAGATTGTTTCTTAGGTGGTGGAGGTTAGTGGTGGACTTAAGGTTCTATACGATCAATGAAGGGTGAGGTGTGATGATAGTAATGAAAGAAGGTATGAAATTATGTTCCAGTATCATTGATGGTGGTCGTTGATAGTAGACCCAGTAATATACACTTCATCGGCTATTTAAAGGCTCCCTTAGTATTTTTTGTTCATGATAAGGGCCTTTAGGTTGTAGGCATGTGCAATAGATAACTAACTCAGGTGTGATGGTAGAAGGCTAACGCAAAGCAAAGGATGGTCATGATGGTTGGTTGTTGTCGAGGTCTACTCCACATGAATTAGGTTTTGAGGAACTATGGGTCAATGTTGAATGGTCTTTTGGATTAATTTTTATGAGGTCTTTAAGACTCCAATAATAGGGTCTCTTGGGGTATATAAATAAAATAAATAAATAATGATGTATGGGTTGTCCCTTGGGGGCTATGACCTGCAAGTTCGGCATGTGGGTGTGATGTGTGTGTGCATTATTCACTATAATTCTACACCTACTATCAAATATATATTATTAATACCATTATTATTACTAATACTATTATTTTTACTATTATTAATATTACAATTATTATTATTTTTATTATTTTTCTTATTTATTAAGGTTGTGATGATGCTCTTTTATTAAAAGAGAAAACCCGAATGAAATGAAATAGGGGGTTAGACAAAGAAAAACTACCCTCATCCAAAAAATAAATAGACCCAACCTTTTGATAATCACATCCCCAACCTAAAAATTTTCATTTTTTAGAAAAAAAACCCAATTAATTTATCCATGAATGTGTACATGAATTCTATGATGATTACCTTTCCTCCATGTTCTCAAGTCATTCCAAGTGCCATAAAGATCACCGTAGTAACTTCCAATGAAATTATCATGGTTCACTTATCCACTATATTTTCTATGATGTCCAGTCCTAGGTATCATATCACAGCCTGGGGTAACCACTGTATGTGCCTTATTTTGGGTACTAGTTGAGATAATGACAGGTGAAATAGGAAGAGAGTTAACCTCCATGAAATCTTTAATGTAGTCATTCCCCTTCTTCAGATATCCACCTTTTTTTTACACTTCCTTCTTGGAGGGTTCATTAAAAAGATCATAGAAGTCGGATTAAATCATCTAAGAGCTCACCATATTAGTAAATACTAAACCAAAAGTACCATGTTTATTATAATGGGAACCTTAATCTCCATTCTATACCTCAATAGAAGCTAATTCATTATGGTTTTCACACTTCATTGAAGAATACTATCTAATACCATCGTCCAGATGGATACCAAAATATATTTTTTCAAATGGTACATGAGCGGTGGATACAATTTTATTTTCATTATAACAGATATCCAAATTAGGTGAAAGATATAGGCTTTGATTGTGATCTTCCAAAACACCCAAATCTTGTATTGAGGATTTCACCAAATATTTGGGTTCATCCATTATGAAAGAATAATGGGAGGACTCCAATGGGGTTGAAATTCCATCAATTTTATACACTGTACATCTTTCCACTTAATTTATAAAAAATGTAGAAGGTCTAGCCTTATTTGAAATAGTGAGAGGATACTACACCAAGGGGGAATTAATCCCCAATGTAGTAACTTGTATTGTTGTATCTCTTTAAATAGGAGGAACAATCATTCCACGGATTTGAACAACCTATCCATCATATCTATCATGAGGCCCATGTGTATAATTTTTTGTTTTTTATATAGATTCAACATCCGTTTTTCATTCCATTTTGATCCTTAACAAACATTTACTCCTTATTTAACTATTGATCAACCATCTCATATGTAGAGACTTCACAAACGAATTAGTCATTCATTAATTCCTTGTTATTATTATTATGATTATTTATATTATTAAAATTACAATTACTAAAATTATTACTATTATTATTATCACAATTATTACTATGACTATTGTTATTTCTGCTATTATTATTACTTATATTATTATTATTACTATTTGTATAATAATAATAATAATAATAATTATTATTATTATTAAAAATATGGGGTTGTAGTTGCGTGGTCAGGGCACACCAAATTCATCCAGGTGGGTTGTGGTTCAAATCCCAATTTCCTATTATTCCAGTACATCAAATTAAATTCAGTAGGATCTAGTTGGTGCATAGAATAAAAATGTTCATTTATCTCCCTGTATGATTCTGTGTGGGTTTTTTATATGTGGCCTTCTCTTCACATTGGTTGTGGTTGTATCACAATGAATTGCCCAGTGAGGGTCGACAGTTATGAATGGAGAAGCCTAAATGAGGGAGTAATGTTGTAGTGTATTGTCTGAAGGATATTCTCCAACTCCCATGGTGTGTGGGTGTTTCACTAATCACATCCACCATGTAGAACTTAAATTTTTGGGGATTCTTGTTTCATATATGCAACAACTATTGTATTAGAAACCATGAGAGTTGTCAAAGGTGTTAGTGGAAGATATTTTGTAATTTCAATGGCAGGTGGAGGGATTTTTGGGTGTTGTGTCAATATTAACACCTCCAACCATGGCTATAAATATAGTGCATGGGGAGCCTTCCAACATCATCAGCATATCCAAGAGAGCTATTCCATCCAAGAGAGGAATCAGATATTGATGTGTGAGGATAAAACAGAGGTGTGGGAGGGGTAAATTATAAACATTGTTCCTTCTGAAATAAAATTATGGTTCCTCCCCCCATTCATATATCTTAGTGGTCAGTGAACCACAACTAGTGGTATCAGATTAGGTTTTGGTGAATCAACGGTGAGATGTGGAGATGTTTCAATTAACAAAAAATGAAATGAAATTAATATATTATTTTGAAGGAAGGTTCATAATGTTTAGGGAGGTCTGATTCCAATAGATCAAACAAAATCATGAATGGAGATAAAACATGCTTCCTAAGACTGGTCAAAGTCTGGTCAATCCTTGGATGGTTCGGTACCGCCATATCCATGAAGAAGATACTATTACATTACAGGAATATTTCTACAGAGTTTTCAGAAACTGCTATGGCATTCCACATCACTGCCACATCATTGCCACATCAGAATCATGTCATATGTTTATCTCGACCATTAATATTTTTGTAACGTATCTTGCTTAGTAGGTTTCCGATTTCAATGATCGAAGAGTCAATTACAAAATTTTCATCCATTACAAATGAATTGGTGAGTTTAATTTTTCCATATTTTGCACCAAATTTTGAATAATTAATATCCAATGGTGGGGCTATCCATTGGAGGTGGTCACAGAGCAAGAAATGGATACCAAAGCTAAAACATATCTTTAGATGGAAGGAGACCATCATACAAATGAAACAAATGTGGCATGGTGGGTCACATGAAATTGAAATACCTAATGTTTATATGAGAAAAGGGTATAAGTAGCAATCAATAACGAAGAAATAAATACACGCACATGAAAGTAAATTGAGAAATCACACTTCTCTCAGAAGAAAAAACATATATGTGTTTAATATATTAGGCCAAAACACAGAATGGGTGGTCGGTATTTCATCATCATACCATATTACTCCACATCATGAGAATTTAATAAAATATCATGTTGGTGATTTTTTTTCAGTCAATATGGGAAATAATATTTCTGAGAATATAGTTGTCATGGGTGATATACACGTCAAAGTGAACGTTGAATAAACAATCACCTAGAAGGATGTTATGCATATTCTAATCCTTCGACTCAACCTGTTATCATGTATATCCTTATATCATCAAGGTTATGAAATGATCTTCAACAATGGTTCATGGAAGTTGAAAAAAGTATTTGTTGTCATTGCTTGAGGACACATATGCAGTACGTTGTACAAAAAATCATGTGATGACATGTGCAGAAAAAAACAACACAATAGAAGGAGAGATGTCTTCCAATATGTTTCATAGGAGACTGAGCCACATGAGTTCAAGAGGGATGTATACCTTGACGAATAAGAGGTGCATTATTATTAACAAGGATTAATCACTTGATCCATGTAAATACTACTTATATGGGATGAATCATTGAGTATCATTCAATACTTATTCATGAAGAAGATCATAGTTGTTGGGTATGGTTCATTACAAAGTACGCCGACCCATGGAGGTAGATTCACTAGGAGGTAAAAAATACTTCCTATCCTTTACTGATGATTCATCTCGAAGGGTGATGGTGTTCTTTATGTAGACGAAAAATAATGTACTTGACTAATTCAATATGTTCCACGCCCTGATGGAGCATAAAACTGGAAAGAAGCTTAATAGTCTTTGTTATGAAAATGGAGGAGGATACAAATATAGAAAATTTTATACCTATTTCAGGAGTCAGGGTAGACATGAGAGGGTGGTACCACACACCTCACAATATAATGGAGTTGAAAAAAGTATGAACATAGCCACCATGGAGAAGGTCAAAATCATGTTGTGTTTGTATAGGATGCATAATCCATTCGGGGGAGATGCTATTAAGGTTTCATGCTACCTTATCAACAGATCACCATTAGTCCTTCTAAAATTTTATATTCCAAAAAGATATTCTATGTTAAACATACCTCATACTCTCATTTAAAATTATTTAGATGTATTTAATTTTTAAATGTATCCCTGGAGATTATTTGGAATCTATTTGGGGGATCTACTCCATGTATCTTCATCGTCTATGGATAAGAGGAGTTCAGATACAAGCTTTGTGGCCTAAAGGAGAAGAAGGTGATCAAAAGAATAAATTTCATGTTCCATGAGAACCAGATGATTGAGGACATTCAAAATCATATAATTTCATTAAGAGATAGTGTTGAGGAATCAATTCTTGATCCAACACATGTACTAGAACCACCGGTCAATGAAGATGATGAGGTGCAAGACGACTCGTCAACAACGAACCAAGAGCTAGTGGATGAGGATATTGAGAATGGGAGATTCAATAATGTCAACAAGATTTTGTAGAAAAATCACTTGATCTATTTGATATTGAGCCACCTGAACATAAAATTTCAATGTGTCTAAGATATTCACAAGGACTGATTCTATCATCAAAATACTCAGTGTCAGATTACCTAGTGCTGAATAATGAGGGAGATCCATAAATGAATCAAGAATCGGTGTCTCATCCTACTATAGTCAAGTGGAAACATGCAATGGAGGATGATAAGAAGTCTTTGATGAAGAACCAGACAAATGATTTGGAGGAATTACCCAGATGTATGATAGATCTAATGAACAAATGGGTGTTCAGGTTGAATAATAATGGTTGAAAAAATGAGGCCAAACACAACAATTCGCTATTAGTCAAGGGATTCATTCAGAATAATTTAATTGACTTTGATGATATATTTTCACCCTAGGTGAAGATGGATTCAATAAAATCCATTTAAATATTTCTGGAAAACAAGGACATGGAGATTAAATTGATAGATGTGAACACATATTTTCTTCATGGGGACCTCTCTAAGGAAATCTATAAAAAGAAGCTTGAAGGTTCTGAGATTTGTAGACCAGAAAACCAAGTCTGAAAATTTACTAAGATCTTTTAAACACTTAAATATGATCCCATGTTGTGGTACAATAACGTTTACTCATTCATGGTGATTATTAGCTATAAGCGGACATAGGAGGACCAGTTTGTTCACATCCATAGATTAAAGGATTGTAATTTTGTTGTTGTTATACTTTATGTTGATGAACTGTTGATCATTGGGAAGGATTCATCAAATATTAGTTTGTTTCAAAATGAGTTATCCATGACTTTTGAAATGAAGGTCTTGGGAGTAGCTAATCAAATTTTTGGGATGATGATCATTTGTGGAAGATAGTGGAATTTGTTATGGATATCTCAAGAGAAGTATGTTGAATGTATTCTGAAAAATTTAAACATGGACATAGAAAAACCAGTGAACATTCCTCTTCCCATTCATATTTTGTTGAGAAAGTGTTCATTCCTAGAGTCCAATGAAGAAATTGAGGTGGTGGAGATTATACCATACTCCCTAGTAGTTGGAAGCTTGATTTATGCTATGGTGAGTACGAGACAAAACATTTCCCATGCGGTACAAATCATGAGTCGGTTTCTCGGCAATACTGGGAAGTAGCACTAATATGCAGTTGAGTGGATTCTGAGGTATCCTAAAGGTACATAAATGTTATGTTTGTGCTATGGGGGAGATGAACCTATCATGGATGGATATACATATGTAGACATGGATTGAGATCGTGATATAATGAAATCTACATCAGGATACATTTTTAAATATGTACAATGAGTTGTATCATCGCAGTCAGGGTTGCAGAAGTGCGTCACTTTATCCATGAAGGAGGCATATTACATTTCTACTCCAGAAACTATGAAGGAAATATTGTAACTACTATTTTTTTACAGGAGATCATATTTTCCATAAGAAATACATGGTTCATTATGATATTCAAAGTTCATAGGACATGAGAAATAAATCAATGTACCATGTCGAATGAAGCACCTCGATATTTTCTATCATTTGATATGTGAAGTTATGGATAAATAACTAATGTGGAATTTGAATATTAACTTAATGGAGAACGTGGAAGACATATTAGCAAAGGTTGTTGATTGGAAAAATATAGGACTTTTTAGATTATCCATAAGATTTTAGCAATATGGGATATTTGATGTATATTCTTCGGATTCCATGGTCGGTTGGTGTTGTACCAACCACACACACCATGGAGGACTTCCATTTTGGGGTCTTCATATTTCCCATGTAGAGAAAATATTATTTTGGAAACCATAAGTGTTTTCAAAGGTATTGGTGGCAGCCACTGTGGAAGTACAATAGTTGGTGGAGGGATTGGTGGGAGTTGTTTAAAACATGACACCTCCCACCATGGATATAAATTGATGTCCTGGGGAGCCTTTCAAGATCATAATTTCAGCTAATAGATCTATTACTTCCAATACATCCTTGAGATCTCTTTATGTGAGGAATAATGGGAGGTGTGGGAGTGGTACATTATATCCTTTTATATTTCTGAAATAGAAGTCCCCCCCCACTCATCAATCTTAGTGGTAAGAAAACAACAATAGGTTTACTATTGGGATTCATATCACGGACTGGTGAAATAGGTATTTGGTCATCTATTATATATTCAAACATGAAAACACAGTTTTCCGGGGGGTATTCATTTGGAACTACTGATGTGGTTTTGAAAGAATCAGGGAGATAATCGGTGTAAGATGAGAAGCATTTGGCATGGATTCGAGGGGTGGATGATATGATGAATGTCCTTCTATGTTTTTTGGATCTAGTTGATGAAAGACATATGTAAACAAGGAAAGGCATATGAAATGGATAAAATATCCACAGCGGTATGGGGAAAGAACATAAAAGAAACAACTGGTGGAAGATGAGAAGCATTATGCATGGATTCAAGAGTGGATGATAGGACACATAGCCTACTGATATTGTCGAATTTGGTTGATGAATGACTGAATTCAACAAGTTAAGTCTTATAAGCTATATAAAATTTGTCCTACAGTCTAGATAAGGTGAACCAAAGATCACTTATTTGAGGAAAAAAGTCCAATGAGCTACATATTATGGCTATGAAGTCCACATATATGATAAATAAAGGGTTCTATGGGTGGTTTATCTCCTTGGGGGATACATATTCCCTTTCATTCTGGAATATGTTGTGTGTGTGTGTGTGTTTGAATGCAATTGTACCCCAATCCCTTAATTTATTATTATTATTATTAGTACTATTATTATAATTACTATCATAATTATTAATATTATTATTATTTCAATTATTATTATCTTTGTTATGATTATTACTATTATTATCATTACTATTTTTAATGTTACTGTTCTTTTTATTGTTATTGTTTTTGTTATTATTATTATTTTTTATATTATTACTATTATTATTACTATCATTTTTAATTTTATTACCCTTATTATTATGACTATTATTGTTAATATTATTCGTAATATTACATTTAGTATTTCTATTATTATAGCTATTATTATTAGTATTATTATTCTTATAATGCCCAAAACCACTTTTTTGGATTCATTTCCTAAAAATGTTGTGTAATTTTACAAAAAAAAGTAAACCGAACAATTACGCAAATCTAAACACTAACCAAGACATTTTTATGGTCATTGATCTGAAGAGTTAGACAAACCATTTAATTTTTAAGAATGGAACAAAAATAAAACTACATTCTTTCTTGTTCACTAACTCCAATGGTGAACATGTCTATCTTAGAATTTCTAAAACACATATGAAAAAAATTAAAACATGTGATGGGAATAAACATTCCGAGTATTGGGTTTCAATACCATTTTAAAAACATTATTAATATATCACAAAAAATTTGATTAAAATACATTAAATCAAATATAAATATTTGATATTTAGAAATATTTTAAAAATTCATATTTTGAAATTTAATTTAAATAATTGTTTTTTTAAAACACATAGATCTCTCCTTTTAAATCATTTTGAATGTAATACATTCATTATTTTTTATTTTGATACATGGTTGGTCATATGAAACCCCATAAATCCACTTTAAATATCATTGGTAGGAACAACATAATGTGAGGTCGTGGGTTCACTCCCCATTCCTCATTCTCCTGCATAATACCAATGTAATAGATCAAATTAATTTTTTTTTAGATTTTCCATTATCAATATCAATCCATTAAAACATTTAAGAACATAAATAAATTATTTTCATTAGATAAAATAATTTTAAATATTCTACCTTTGATAAATCAATTCTTAAGATAATTTTTAGGAGAAATCCATGATTTCAAACATGATTAACAAGGATATATACTTTGAAAAATTACATAAACTACAATTAAATACATTAACCATTAAATAATATTTTTAAATAACTTTTCAAATAGGAAATAATTTTAAATTATTACTTACATAAAAAATAACATCAGTATAAAACTAAACTCAATAAAATTAAGTAACGCATTAATTTAATGTCAAAAATTATAGATATTTCCATATTTCATAAGAATTATGACATTATTGAATGTATAATGACTTTTCTCATATAAAATGATAACCATTTTTAATAAAAAAACATGTCATATATATAATATACACCAAAATTAATAACATTATTATATTCTAGCTTGATAAATAAAATAATGGATTTATTAATAAAATAAATTACCATTGAAGTTATAAATATATTTCTTTATTATATAAAGTATAACAGAAATAGGATTTTTCAAAAATAAATATAGTTTATTAAAATTCCATTCTTAAAAATGACACCCTCACAAAATTATTAATCAATATTTATAACTCCTATGGAAAATTTAAAAAAAAAAGTATTTCCTTATATTTTTAGATTATCATTTGAAAAAATAAAATCCACATAAAAATAAATTTTAATACACATATTTTAAAAACATGATACATAAGTATTTATTTGTAAAATAAATATAAATCTTATTATAAGAAAATAAAAATTTCAATAGAGTGATTATCCAAAAAATATTGTTCAATAAATGAGGATAATAAAGTAATTCTAATGAGAATTTATTATTTTAACATATAAAATATCCCATAAATTTATAATTTCAAATAATAAACATATTTTAAAATATAAATCGACAACTATCTATTATAAAATTTATATTGAACAGTAGATCATAATTATTTTATGAGATCATAACTCTATAAACAAAAATAAGCTTCACCAAAACACTTTTTTATACTATGTAATCTCTTACACTAAATATCATAATTTTAAAAGAATTAATAGAGGTATAGCCCTGACGAATAAAAGATGAACATTAAAATCAATAATGAATAATTAATCCATTAGAAATCATTTGATGAAGTCACATATTGTTATTGTTTGAAGGAAAATTCTTCTTATTAGTGCCCTACTTACACTCTTCCTATAATATCCCATGATGATAGAAAAAAATGGAGGGATATTATGGAACTATAGCCACACCAGTCTCTACTCACTGAAAAATATATAAGAAAAAAAAAGGTTATTACCTTCTTCCTCTCTCTACTTCGCTCCCATCACTCACAAATTTATAAACTAAATATTTAGAATAATTTAAATATCCAATTGATTCAAAAATATACATCTAGATACATGTATATATATATATATTATAAAATATTTTTCTAGAATAGGATAAACTAAAAAAATAAGATACTTTATTCAAAACTGATCTTCACCACATATAGAAGACTAAATAGGGAAAAAATGTATCTCAATTAATTCTATCTATCTTATTAAATTAAAATGAAAAAGTTTTTGTTGATGGAATGAAAAAATGAAGGAAAACCCCAAATGTAGAAGTATATAGAAACCAAATCAATCAGTAATATGTGGTTAATATGTAAGGCTTACTGAGAAAGCTAATAATAGGTTCAGATATTCATTACCACATATGATTGAAATTAAATATGATAGAGATGCTTCGGTGAAATGAGACTAATCTATAAAAAAAATTGAAAAAAGATCATAAATGTCGACTTCGGGATAATGTAAAATAGATATCTATGACATGTAGGTAATTTAATACACTATAAATACTCTACAAGTTAAGATTTGGAAACTAAAACAATAAAAAATATATACCTACTTACTGATATAGTTTGATTTCCTTCTTCCACCATTAGATCTTGTTCGATGCAGCTTCACAGTTGAACACATTTGTGAATGAACACTAGAAAATGCCCATATTTCATCTGAAATTAAATGAATCCCTACAGTGTTCGATCTTTCACATGAACCATATATTCATGATCATGTCTGATCTTCTTCAGTTTTGAATCTTCCCATAACCTTGTTCTTCAATAATCATGAAACCCTCATCTTTCAACTGCTTTATCATAAGGCTATCGAAGAGCATCTACTAAAAAATGTGTATACTGATCCCCAATCATCGTTTTCTTTTTTTATCATTATCTATTTATTCATTTATTTTTTCTTTAGTTTGACTATTTCTTTCAATTTAATTTTTAAATCATTTATCATTTAAAATTTAGTTAATATTCATAAATTTTTTTTTCATAACATTAATAATTACTAATTAACATAATTTATAACTTAAAAATATTATTATTTTAATTATTATTTTTTATTTTTTATTTTATAATATATTAAACTCTAATAAAATAGAATTTATAATATTATGTTTATATTTAATTTTTTATAATTTAATATTTTATAATTAATTTATATAAATTTATGTATTATAAATAATTTTCAGTTCTAAATTAGAATTTCATTAATTTATTTAATAAAATAGAATATGATGTTATTCAATTATATATTAACCAATACATAACCTTATTATTCATTTTAATTTAAAAACTGATTTATTATATAATTTCAATTGTGATTAATGTAATATAATTACTTTAATATAATTTTCTAATCCCTTCAAATAAATTTATAACATGATATATATATATATAATAATTTAATAATTCTATAGTTAATAAAATATTATTTTAATGAAAATAAAATCACATTTAGAAGATAGATATTTATAATGTAAAATGTTAATTGAAAAGAAAATCTTATAAGATATAATAACTATAAATTTCATTAAATCATAATTTTTAAGATAATTTAATGTTATTTTTTATAATTGTGAGTATTTATCTTAACAAATAAATCAATTTTATTTTATGATAAATTTAATAAAATATAAATGAAATTAAAACAGGCTTATAATTTATGGGATGTTACATTCACCCTCTATTAATGAACTGCGCACTTGCAAGTCATTCTTCATAATTTTGGAAAATTATTAATTTCCATATTCAAGATTATGAATAACTAAAAATAATAATATAACATTATTATCAAATGCAAATTATATGATGTAACTTTTTTCTCCAAATAAAATATCATACCTCTACATTTTTCTAAATGATTTCTCTGATAACAATTATAAACCCCCAGAAAAACACATCGATATTTTGTTCATAAAAATGTTATGTAACTTTTTTTAAAAGAAGAAAAAGAACAGTTAGAGAACACTAAATTTAATCAAGGACCATTTTCTGTTATACGTTCTAAAAAATTAAACAAATCATACAACTATTAAGAGTTTCAAGAACAATAATAACAGTCTACTTCATTCGTGATAACTCAAAATGTGAACATAACCATCTTAAAATGTTTAAAACACATCTAAAAAACATTTTAAAACATTTGATTAACAAAACATTTCCTAGTAAGGGGTTTTAAAATAAGTTAAAATAAATTTTAAAATATTTTTAAAATTATTCATTAAAATATTCTATATCATATATAAATATTTGTAATATAGAATTTTGTTGAAAAATAATTTTTTTGATAATCATTTAAAAAATTATTCTTTTAAAACGCTTGGATTTTTCCTTTGAAATCATTTTGAAAATAAATAATTTTTATGGACTGTTTTGGTACATTCAAGATCATATTACAACCCATAAGGATAAAGGTAATATCATAGGTAGGGACAATGTCTTGTGTGGTCATGGGGTCACTCCCCAATCCTCATTCTCTAACATGATACCCAAGATTGAGATCAAATTTTTTTAAAAAAATTATATTGATCTTATTTTCACAATATATGTCCATTAAAACAATTGAAAACATACTTATTCAACTCCTAAATAAATTCACCTTTAAAAAAATAATTAAATGCGACGTTAAATAAGAAATTATTTTAAATTATTACTTACAAGCAAAGAACATAATCATAAAACAAAACATAATAAAATTAAGTACTGCATGAATGTAATTTCACACATTCTATATAAGGATATATTTTATACAAATTATGATTTTCATGAATATATAATGTCCTTTACCATATAAAATGATAACCATTGATAAATAAAAAAATTTCTAATATTGAAAATAAACATAAAATAATAAAACACTTATATTGATGGTGCATAAATAAAATTAAGGAGATTTTTATAAAATAAATCACCCTTGGAGTTACAAATATATAGCTTCCTTATATAATGTATTTCAAAAATATAACATTTTTATTGAAATATAGTTTCTTGAAATTTAATTCATAAAAAATGAAACCCTTATAAAAATTCATACTCAAAATTTGTAAATCCTTTTAATAATTTAAAAATAACTTCCATTCCATAATTTTATTAAAATATCATTTTAAAAAATAAATCACCTATAAAACTAAATTTTAAAACAAACATTCCTTTTATATTGGAATAACTTTATTAAAATATATTTATTTAAAAAATGATTATAATACTTTTGATAATAAAATAAATATTTGGAATGTGGAATTATGTTACTAATTATTCTCAATAAAATAGGATAATAAAATAATTATAATGAGAATAAATTATATGAACTTAGAAAATATCGTTTACATTTAAAATTTCAATGAATAACCATATTTGAAAAAATGCTAACTATCCATTATAGAATTTAAATTAAACATCAAGACATAATAATTTTTGAATAACATACTTCCTTACACCAAAGTGAGTTTTGAAAAAAAAATATTTTTTAAACTAAATAGTCTCACACACTAAAGATTATTAATTGAAATAATTATTACAAATAAAAAACTAAAAAATAAAATTCGAACATAAAAATCAATCAGAAATAATTAAACACATACAAACCATTTTTTGAAGACACTTTTTGTTTTTTCTACATAAGAGTTATTGTAATTCATTCCCTTTAGACCCTCTCCTTATATAGTCTTTAGGGTATAGAGAAAAATAAGTTGAGGGTATTGAACTATTTCCTCACCAGATTCTACCCACAAAAAAACTCAGAAGACAAAAAACAAGGCCACTACCTTTTTTCTATATGCTCTTCGACACCACCACTAAAAAATTTATACACTCATCTTTGAGAGTATTTTATATATTTAATTCATTCTAAAATATCAAACTGAGGTTTGGTATATATATTTTATTGAATAGGTTTTATAAAGGGGATAAAATAAATAAATAAATTCATTATTAAAATTTGATCTCTGCCTCAAATTGACAACTTAGAGAAGATTATTTTGTATCAAAACTAATGTTGTCAATCTCCTATCTAAATTAAAATTCAAAAATTGGTGTGGGATTAATGAATTTATGAAGTAAAAATAAAAATATAGAAAAAAGATAACTTCCAACTCTATCCAAAAATGTTGTTTAGAAGTAAGGTTTTCTAATAAGGATGATAATAGGTTTAGATATTCATTTCCTCCTAATAATGAAATTAAATATGATAGGGAGGCATTGAAAAACGAAACATAGCCGACCAAAAAAAATTTATGAAAGAATAATAAACATCGACTTTTGGAGGAAGTGAAGTAAAAATCGACAACAATAACATAATTTAATAATCTTAAAATAGTCCACAAGATAATATTCAAACGCAAAAACAATGAAAACAAATATAACTACATGCAGATCTAGTTCAATTTTTCTCTTCTGTTGAGTCAATAAGGTTTTCCTTATCACTTTTCCATTCATTCTTGTTTGAAAATCAGAAACACCTTATCTTTAAGGAAAATCACTTTTATAAGGAAAATAGCTTTTATAGGGAAAATCTCTTTTATAGGGAAAATCACTTTTATAAGAAAAATATCTTTTATAAAAAAATTGCTTTTATAATGAAAGTCTCTTTTATAAGGAAGATCGCTTTTGTAAGGAAAATTATCCTTATCATATTTTCAATATCTATATCCATATATTTCTTATGTATAAGAATCAGATTCATTTCGATATTCTCGGAATCGTTTAAAACCTTGATATGAAGAATTCTGTTTTAGCTCCGAATTCTGGATGAGAACTGTAATGATGTTCCACTCTGAATTCTGGATACGAACTCTGATAAAGTTCTACTACGAATTCTGGATACGAACTCGCATGAAGTTTGACACCGAAATCTGATGACAAATCCTGATTATGAATTATCATTACAAATTCTGATGACGAAGTGTCATTCCGAATTCTCATTCCGAATTCACATATTAAAAAGAATCTGATCATCTTTTCTTTATACACTTCAAATTTATTTAGACTCCGAATGTTATTTTTTTGTTAGACTCCGAAATTTCATTTTCCTTACAGTTTTATAATTTGTCTACTCTTTGACATTTTATTTACACTTCAAACCTTCACTCCGAACTTTTGAGATAGACTTAAAACGATGTCGTACATTCTATTAAACTTGTTTTGTTATAAAAATGATGTCGTCTATTCTATTATAAACTAACCATTGGTTAAGTGACACGTGTACAGGTCCCTTCGATTTTTAAGGAAGATATTACCATTGGAAAGGTAGTCGACCGAGCCTATAAATAGGAGCTCATTTGAAAGAGCTCCAGACTGAATAGACAACTTCTTAGACATTGTTCACACATGCTGTTGAAGTGATATATAGAGAGAGAGTCTCTTATTAACTCTCAAATCTTCTTGCAACTCCGAATGTTGGTTATTACATTCGAGGACTTCCGGGGATAGGAAGACAGAGGTTCCTAATACCTTAATGTTCGAGGGCTTCCATGCTGATGAAGACAGAGGTTCCAACTACCGTGAAGTTGAGGGCTTGCGGGGATAGAAAGAAAAAGTCACCAATCTTAGTATCGAGGTCTTACCCAGATGTGGGTAATACAGACTTGCTTGAAAGTATAAATCAAGGGACCTTTATCCACGGTTGTTGGATACCCTTCTCTTTGGGTTAAAAGACTTATATCTTGTTACTTGTAATTTTACTACTTTTTTGTTTTCGCTGCATATTGATTTGAAAGGAATGTGTAACCTTCTTATATTTCCTTACACTTGTACTCTGTATCATTTAGATTCTATACACTTTAAGGTATAATCTCATATTGTATTCTTTAGTTATGTTTGAATATCCGGATCCATATTTCTGGAACCTACTTTCGGAATATCTTTCTAGTTTTAAGAAAGTACATTGAACTTGAAGTTTATAACTTCGTTCGTTATTCCGATTTTTCAATTGGTGTTAGAGGTGTTTTGAATGTTCATAGTTTAAATTTGTTAAACTTATCTATTTCCTTTGTTAAAAGAAATTTTTAAAAGTGTACAATTCACCCCCCTCTTATATATTGAGAATCTAAATCATTATTTAAATCCAACAATTGGTATCAGAGGAGGTTTCTGAAATACATATACTCATGTATAAGTTTTTCTTGCTCATTTTCCCCTATTCTTCATAATTTCTTAGGAGATTTGTCATTCCAAACTTTTTTATTACGAACTTTGTCATTACAAACTTTGTCATTCCGAACATTGTCATTCCAAACTTTGTCTTTCCAAATGTTGTTATTAAGAACTTTTTCTACTAAAAAGATTTTCTATCCAGGGTTATTTTATGTATGGCAGGAGTTAATGTTGGTTCCATTGATAATATAAATCCTACATGACCACCAATCTTTGATGGTACGGATTACGAGTACTGGATAGATCAAATGAATACTTTTGTTATCAATACTAGAGAGGATAACTTTGTTATGCTTACTGGAGATTATAAAAATCCTGATAAGGTAGTTAGAACTTTCACTAACCAGGAAAAGCAAGAGTATCAAATAAATTATAAGGTACGCAATACTCTACTTTGTTCAATGTGAAACGCCCCGACCCTAGTTACCCAGAGTCGGTGCATTATTACATTACATTGGCATGATCACAAGAAAGATCAAATCTCGAAAGACCGATTGCTTTAGTAGCCTTGGAAAACAATAGATAAATTCATAATGTTTTACATTACATC
This sequence comes from Viscum album, assembly GCA_963277665.1. Taxonomy (NCBI): domain Eukaryota; kingdom Viridiplantae; phylum Streptophyta; class Magnoliopsida; order Santalales; family Viscaceae; genus Viscum; species Viscum album. Next base: position 561,061,708 of record OY728153.1, on the reverse strand, counting down.
ATAAAGTGAAAAACTACTAAAACAACATATTTTCTCCATAGTCCACACTATTAACCCCTCATAATACCCCTGGAGGTCATTCAAAATTTACATCTTCAGTTCATGGAAAAAATAAAACATAGAAAAGGGGTGAGCTCAAATTCCCAGTAAGGATAACAATATAGCAGAAACATCCATAAATAAGAATAAAAATTTACGGCAATGTATAACTAAAACAAAATCCTTTCAAACTTGAACTTTCAACATAGTATGGAATAAATAAAATAAAATAATTCCATTTACTTATTCACATGGATATTCTACTAATCGAATAATCACATGCAAAATCAATAACCACTTTCATAATGATGGAATGCATAATGCCAGACTGTCATAACCACATAGCCAAGGCTTCGTGCCAAGAATACAAATAAGATTTTGTAAAAGCCTTGTCCCAAGACACTAGTTTGTCTCATGAGACCTACCGATGCATCGAGGAGCTATAGCGGGCTCCACCCGTCACATATTAAGTCCAATACATTCCCATATGAAAATGTTTTAACATAACATAAACATCCGTATTAAAACTAGCATACGAAATGTCAATACTTTAACCATAAACTATGAATGGTATAAAAATAGAACATTCACAGTCAAACATATCACAAATCCTTCAATACAATATAGAATTTTTGTATCATAATAAATCAACTTCAAATAAGCGTAAAATCCATCAAAGGATGTTTACATATATGAAATTGAAACTCTTTTTAGAGAAATATATCTTTCTATTTTGAAATCATTTAAGAGTAATATATTTATATTTTCTTTGAAAATATTCTTATATGATTGTAAGGTAATCTTAGATGATTTTATAATGGCGGAAAATAACCGCACCCGCCATATAATTTAAAAAAACATTCATACCTTAATTCTGTCGAAAAGGTTAAAAAGAACCTTGTTTGGAAAACGACGGAATGATTCCTTTATAAAACTCTTATAAAAAGTCAAACAAGGGTATAAATTACTTTAAACCATATTATTTTAAATAGTATAAATGTTCTGAAATAAATTTTTAAGAAACATGGATGTGGATGATAAAAAAATCCTAGTAGATTATTAAGTATAAAAAACCTCGGATAATGAAGAGATTGTGAAATAACCCTTACCTTGTACTTTTCCTTGGTTGGGGTAGGTTAACCTCCTGTATAATAGTGAAATAAATGTTATTAAATTATACAAGAATCATATTCATTCATATGATATCATATATGATCTTTTATCATTGCTTTGTTAATAATATCTTAGTATTATCGTTGTTTCGGGTGTTAACTTACTCGTTTTCTTTTATATGTTTTTTTTTGTAATCCATGTTTGTAATGGATAGGTTGTATATTATTCATATCCAGAATAATATCAAGTCCTTAAACATAATTTTTAAATCAGAAAAGGATAATTATACTTTAATGGATACAATGGAGAATGAATCTCATCGCGTTCGTGAAGACGGTAGTCCGTACGTACGCACGAGCGACAATATCATTCTTTTGATATTAAAATAATATATAAATGGATGGTATATCATATATACATAATAATTAACATGTTTTATTTATTACTTACATGAGTTAAACATCATTATTATACCCATCAAAATAATAATATATTGAATAACAATTACATCACGACGTAGAGAAGGTAAGCCGTACGTACGCACGTATGGTGACATGTTATTCAAAGGGTGGATAGAATAATGAATATGGTTGTACCATATTTATAATAACATCATAGTATATATAAGATACTTGAGTTATTATTTTAGAATGTTAACAAAAAATGAAGAAGAAGTGGAAGAAGAAAGGAACTTGGAAAAGGGTGGTGAAATCATTACCTCTTCTTCGGGTTCTTCCTGTTGATTTGATCAAAGGTGCTCCATAGGTTTGATTTATTATAAAAAAGGCCTCTAGGTTGTATTGAGGGAAGTTGGGAGAGAATTTGGGCAGAGTTTGGCTTAACCAAAAGGCTTTGAAGGTGTGAAGAAATGAGAAGGAGGAGTGCCCTCTTATAAGAGTGGTGAGGGGCACCTTTGGAAAAGCTAGAAATATTAATTTATAATAAATTCATATTCGGTTTCAAATGGCTCCAAAGTTGATTATTCAAAGGTTATGGTGGGGATAGGTCGCAAAAAACTCAACCAATCAAATTTAGAAAGGTTTGGGTACTTATATTACCCTTATCTTTAAGTATTAGCTCTAAGTTAATTAGTTTCACTTTTACAATGTCTCTTTGTATTTTTATATTATATGGTTAATAAACATACCATATACATCCAAGAGACCCCCAAGTGGTCCATTAAGGATACACCTATCATGATATATGTCTCTTTGCCGATCCTTAGATTTTATGAATTTAATACCAATTAATAATATAATATTTTTTTAAAAAACTCTTTTATGTTAATTTTGACACTATTCAATAGTTGATTTTTTTGGAACTCATAACAGAATGATTACTTCAAAAAAAGTCAATTACATCAATACTAATATATATGAGTATCCTGGAAAATTAGTCTAATTCATTAAAAGTTTCATATGATATTTATTTGGGTATTTATACTATCAATTATTTTAATTTTTCACTATTATAGTAATTACTGCATCATTATTGTGTCATAAATAAATTAAATTATTTAATATCTAAAAATTATAAATAAAATATGATTATGTATTAAATCTTTTTATATTTCTAATGAATATTTATAATCTAAAATCAAACATATATAACCCTCTGTAAAAATTTTATGTCTAAAAGATATATGCTTGTGTCATTTTTGTATTCATTTTAACTTAATTAAAATAAAGTGTCCCTATCACTTAAAAGTGGCTCCATGAGGTCCCAAAATTGACCCAAAGATTCCCATGGTCGGAAATTTATCCACCAATAAGGTTAGGATAAATTTTAGGTTAATTTTTTATTAGTATAATATTATTTTTTAACCCTTATTTACCAGATTTACCATTAACCATGGTAAATAAAATATTTACCTTAGTAATTATTCAAAATATCTAAAAATAAAAGAGACCTATTTACACAATTTGAACATCCTGATTCCAAATATAGAATCCATTTTTCCAAATTCAAAACACAGAAGTGGCATAAATTAATTTAAAATTAATTTCCGTTGTCAAAACAAAAAGCGTGTTTTTAAGATATAATAACCATCAAAAGATTGATACTTGTTTATATCCAGTTTAATAGTAAAATTATATCCAATTACCAACATTATTTTAAATGGTAAAAATATATTCTAAATATAATTTAAAACCACTCAAATTCATAATTTATCACTATTAATTATTTTGATTAAAAAATTTGTTTTTAATTAAAATTTAGTAATTTTCATTATTCATCAAAATATTAAAGTTATCCGAAAAGTACCAAAATTTTACCTTAGGCTAAATTCGATATTATGAATCCAAAAATGAAGTTCATTTTGAAATATAAAATATATATAATTTGAAAAAGTAGGTATTATTATTCATAATGGCTATTTTGATTGGTTATGGTGTGTTAGAACTCGGTGTTGCGTACAACACACGCTATCACATTATTCAAAGAGATGCGTACCGTAGATGCTTGGGGTGTTACATTCTCATCTTCCTCAAATAATTTCATCCTTGAAATTTCTAGAATTCTTATCACATGAAAAGACTCGGGTGGTTCTTCATCATAAGTTGCTCGGGTTCCCACGTTGCCTCTTCCATCTTATGGTTTTTCCACAAATCTTTTACCTGTCACGTCATCCGGTTTCTCAGTACTTGTTCTCTCGTATTAAGAATCCTGAAGGTCTCTTCACAATAGGACAGATCGGGTTCCAGTTCTAATTCTTCATAGGTGAGTACATGCGTTGGGTCAGGCATGTATTTCCTCAACAGAGATACGTGTAACACATCGTGAACTTTGGAGAGAGTTGGCGACATTTCCAATATGTAAGCTACAGCCCCAATTCATTCTAGAATTTCGAAAGGTCCGATTTACCTGGGACTCAATTTACCTTTCTTACCAAAACATATGACTCCCTTCCATGTAGATACCTTAAGGAACACATGATCACCGACTTGAAATTCCAAATCCTTCCTTCGATTATCGGTATAGCTCTTTTTCCTACTTTGAGCTGCTTTGATGTGATTTTGGATTACCTTCACCTTTTCCATCGTTTCCTCCACCAGTTCTGGACCTAATGGTTTTCTTTCACCAACGTCATCCCAACAGTTTGGTGTGCGACATCTCTTTCTGTATAACGCTTCATATGGTGCCATCTGAATACTCGAATGGAAGATATTGTTATAGGAAAAATTCTACCAAAGGTAAATATTGATCCCACATATCTTGAAATTCAAGTGATAAGGATCTAAACATGTCCTCTAAGGTTTGAATAGTCCATTCTGATTGTCCATCTGTCTGAGGGTGGTAAGAAGTGCTCAAATGAAGTTCAGTATCCAGGGATTTCTGAAGACTTTTCCAAAATCTTGAAGTAAAACGGGGATCACGATCAGAAAAAATCGATATGGGTACACCATGAAGTCTCACAACTTCATTAATATATAGTCTTTCTAGACGTTCCAGTGGTAGATCTTCTCTTATAGCAAGAAAATGTGCTAACTTGGTAAGACGATCAACAATAACCCATATTGCATCATTCCTCCTAGGAGTATTTGGTAGCCCCATGACAAAGTCCATCATAATATTGTCCCATTTCCACTCCGGTATGGGAAGAGGTTGCATGACTCCCCCAGGCTATTGCCTTCCAGCTTTCACTTGTTGACAAACCATACATCTTGACAAAAAATCAGCAATCTCCCTCTTCATGTTGTCCCACCAAAAATGTTCCTTCAAATCTCTATACATTTTGGTGCTCCCGGGATGTATAGAAAAATTGGAACTATGAGCATCATCCAGCAATTCCCTTTTTAGATCAGGTATATCAGGAACACAATGTCTCTTCCCGAATTTCAAAATTCCATCTTCATACACAAAGTCTCTCAATCTCCCATCATTCATAGAATTAATCTTCTTTTGAAATTCTTCATCATCGGTCTGAGAACTCTTAATCCTTTCTAGTAAAGATGGTTTGGCAACCATTTGATAAAGCATTGATGTTTCACCTTCCCTGGTTATTCCCATGTCCATCATCACTAGATCCATCAAAATTGGATCCCTTTCAATTCTCATCACGTTCAAAACTCCATGGTCATTTCTGCTCAAAGCATCTGCCACCTTGTTTGCCTTCCCCGGGTGGTAGTGTATCATGCAATCATAATCCTTGAGTAATTCAAGCCATCTCCTTTTCCTCATGTTGAGTTCTTTTTGTGAGAAAATATACTTCAAACTCTTGTGATCAGTATAAATCTCACATTTTTTCACCATAGAGGTAGTGCCTCCATATCCTCAAAGCAAAGATCATAGATGCTAACTCGAGATCATGAGTAGGATAGTTTTGTTCTTAAATTTTCAACTGTCGTGATGCATAGGAAATAACCCTATCATTTTGCATAAGGACACAACCAAGTCCTTTCCTCGATGCATCACAATAAATAACGAACCCATCTTTCCCCGATGGTAGAGTCAATATAGGAGCATTAACTAATCTTCTCTTCAGTTCTTCGAAACATTCTTCACACTCTTTTGTCCAAACAAATTTAACCCCTTTACGTGTGAGCTTCGTTAATGGGTTAGCCAATTGGGAAAAATTCTGGACGAATCGTCGATAATAACCTGCTAAACCAATAAAACTACATACCTCAGTTATACTCATAGGTGCTGTCCATTCTTGGATCGCCTTGGTCTTAGAAGGATCAACAGAGATTCCATCTTTAGAGACAATATGGCCATGAAATTAATTCTCATGAAGCTAGAATTCACACTTTCTAAACATCCCATATAATTCATGTCTTCTCAGAGTCTTCAGGATAATGCGCTAGTGATTTTCATGATCTTCATAGGTTTTGGAGTATACCAAGATATCATCAATAAATACCACCACAAATTCATCGAGATACTCCTTGAAAACTATATTCATCAGATCCATGAATACAGAGGGTGAATTAGTCAATCCAGAAGGCATTACAGTAAACTCATAATGCCTTTACCTTGTTTGAAATGTTGTCTTCATGATGTCTTCCTTCTTCACACACAACTGATGGTATCCATATCGAAGTTCAATCATTGAAAAGTATTGAGCTCCATGCAGTTGGTCAAATAAATCATCAATTCGAGGTAGGGGATACTTGTTCTTTATCGTTATAGCATTGATCTCCCTATTGTCGATACATAACCTCATAGATCCATCTTTCTTTTTATCAAAAAGAACATGGGCTCTCCATGGAGAAACACTAGAGAGAATAAATCCCTTATTACTCAATTCCTCTAGTTGTTTTTTTAGTTCAACTAATTCTACAGTGGCCATTCTATAAGGGGTCTTTGATATAGGCCTTGATCTAGGAATTAAATCAATGGAAAACTCATCTTCTCATTCTGGAGGATGTCCAGGTAAATATTCCGAAAATAAATCTACAAATTTTTTCACAACAGGTACAACCCCTATTTGAACATTCCTTTCCTCACCCACAGTTATTTCATTCTCTTCCTCCCCAATAATTGAATTTCAATGAGCTACTGGGGGTGGATCTAAATAAGAATTAGGTGCTGATGATTCTGCTCTAAAGATAAGGTGTTCCATATCATTATAATCAATAATCATAAACTCTTTATTCTTACAATAAATCTTCACATCATAGTCCGAAAGCCAGTCCATACCGAGGATTATATCAAACTCAATAATAGGTATGACGATGAGATCAGCAGATTAAGAACATTTATGTGCTCTAATGGGGACTAATCCACAAAACTTTGTTGCAATGATACTTCCCTTAAGATTTTTAACTGAAAACTCCCTTGTTAAATCAAATTGGAAATATCTAATTTTCTTAGAAAAATGGGAAGATATGAAACAATGCGATGATCCAAAATCAAATAATGCATTTTCTAAACTTGATGAAACCATTAAATTACCTGCCACCACGTCTTTCAGAGATTCTACCTCAGCAGTAGTGAAAGCATAAGCTTAGCCTTGATCCCTTGGCCTTTTCTGAGGTAAGTTCTCCTGACGCTTAGGACATTCATTTTCATAATGTCCCATCTCCCTGCAATTGTAGCACTGAACATTGGTAGCTTCCTTCTTCCCTTTTCAATCATGAGCTTGGTGGCCTTTTTCACCACACTTGTAACAGACTACCATTCCCTTCAAGCAAGTACCTGGGTGCTTCTTCCCACATTTACCACATGATGGATATTCATCCTTTCCCTTCTTCCCCTTATTTCAGTTCCCAGATTGATCAGCAGGTCTCTTCTTCTCTTGTTTTTATTTTAAGTCATAAGAAATAGAGAATTCCTTTTCAGTCTTCATAGCACATGAGAAAATGTCTTCGTACGAGGAGAAGGATTGTGAGACTAATGCTCGACGGAGAAATGGTTTTAACCTATTAAAGAAATGATCAATCTTACTTCTTGGGTTACGTATATAATCTCCATCATACCTTGCTAACCTTGTAAAGTTAGCCTCATACTTTGTGACATTCTCATCCTCTTTTTCTCTCAGACTCAGAAACTGCCTTTCCATATCTGCTCGATGGTCGCGAGGAAAGTATTTTTCTAAAAACATATCTTTGAATTCTCTCCATTCCATATTTGATACTTCATCATCTTCCTTCGTTTTTTGAATCAATGACCACCATTGATCAGCATCTCCAGTGAGTCGGTAAACTGCCATGATATCTTTTTCCCTTTCACTACTCCCCAAAGCCTAAAATATTTTCTCTAGGGAAAATATCCATTGCTCAGCTACTAAGGGATTTGTAATCCCATTGAACATTGGTGGTTGTTGCCTCGTGAATCGATCTAACATTGATCCTCCACGCTATGGATTAGGGTGCTCCATACAGGTAAGGTTATTATTCATAACCTGAGTGAGTTGTCCTAGTATGGTGATTAGCTGATCAGCACCAGTTGTATCACCAGCTCCACTATAATTATCTTGACCAGGAGGGAAATCCCTACATGGAGTGCGTGCATTGTTTCAGTTTCCATTTCTACCACTAGGTTCCATTTCTAAACAATGGCATAAACTAGATCAGTTTATGAATCAAAATACATAATCCCATACTTATAAGACACTTAACATAAATTGAATTATTTATGGATATAATCCATAATCATAAGAATGATTTCTTTGAGGAAGTATATACTCATAAACCCCTCATAATGATTTGTAATGAAAATGAGAGTTATCCTAAGAATATCCCCCCCGAGAGTGTCGTAACCAAGAGTGCAACAAGGCTCATTGTCGTGCACCATTTCCGGTTCGAGTCTAGATCAAAGCGGTGTTTTCGGGTTTTACCCCTAGGTACATCTGTGCCAGAGCCGCCTCTACCTGCTCGTATCCAGATAGGGATGTATTTCTCTGAAAACTCACAAAATCTCTACAATACCAAAATTCTAGGAAGTTCTTTTATACTAATCCTCAAAGTTCATCTTAGGTCTATGTTCTCTAATCAGAGTTTATCTAAATATAGATTCCAAGGTTTGTACTAAACTTGATACCAACTATAACGCCCCAAACCTAGTAACCCAGAGTCGGTGCATTATTACATTACATTGGCATGATCACAAGAAAGATCAAATCTCGAAAGACTGATTGGTTTAGTAGCCTTGGAAAACAGTAGATATATTCATAGAGTTTTACATTACATCATAAAGTGAAAAACTACTACAACAACATATTTTCTCCATTGTCCACACTATTAACCCCTCATAATATCCATGTAGGTCATTCATAATTTACTTCTTCACTTCCTGGGAAAAATAAAACATAGAAAAGGGGTGATCTCAAATACCCAGTAAGGATAACAATATAGCGGAAACATTCATAAATACGAATAAACATTTAAGGAAATGTATAACTAAATCAAAAGCCTTTCAAACATGAGCTTTAAACATAGTATGGCATAAATAAAATGAAATAATTTGATTTACTTATTCACATGGAGATTCTACTAATCGAAAAATCACATGCAAAATCAATAACCACTTTTATAATGATGGAATGCATAATGCCAGACTACCATAACCATATAGCCAAGGCCTCGTGCCATGACTACAAATAATATTTTGTAAAGGCCTTGTCCTAAGACACTAGTTTGTCTCATGAGACCTACCGATGCATCGAGGAGCTATAGCGGGCTCCACCCATCGCATATTAAGTCCAATGCATTCCCATATGAAATGGTTTAAACATAACATAAACAACCGTATTAAAACTAGCATAAGAAATGCCAATACTTTCACCATAAACTATGAATGGTATAAAAATAGAACAAGCACAGTCAAACATATCACAAAACCTTCAATACAATATAGAAGTTTTGTATAATAATAAATTAACTTAAAATAAGCGTAAAATCCATCAAAGGATGTTGACATAGATGAAATCAAAACTCTTTTTAGAGAAATATCTCTTTTTATTTTGAAATAATTTAAGAGTCATATATTTATATTTTCTTTGAAAATATTCTTATAAGTTTGTAAGGTAAGCTTCGACGATTTTATAACGGCGGAAAATAACCGCACCCGCCGTATAAGTTAAAAAAACATTCTTACCATAATTCTGTCGAAAAGGTCAAAAAGCACCGTGTTTGGAAAACGACGAAAAGAATCCTTTATAAAACTCTTATAAAAACTCAAAAAAGGGTATAAATGACTTTAACCCATATTCTTTTAAATAGTATAAATGTTTTGAAATACATTTTTAAGAAACATGGATGTGGATGATAAAAAAATTCCAGTAGATTATTATGTATAAACAACCTCGGATAATGAAAAGATTGTGAAATAACCCTTACCTTGTAATTTTACTTGGTTGTGGTGGGTTGACCTCTTGTATAATAGTGAAATAATTGTAATTAAATTATAAAAGAATCATATTCATTCATATGATATCATATATGATCTTTTATCATTGCTTTGTTAATAATATCTTAGTATTATCGTTGTTTCGGGTGTTAACTTACTCGTTTTCTTTTATATGTTTTGTTACGTAATCCATGTTAGTAATGGATAGGTTGTATATTATTCATATCCAGAATAATATCAAGTCCTTAAACATCATTTTTAAATCATCAAATGATAATTATACTTGAATAGATACGATGGAGAATGAATCTCATCGCGTTCGTGGAGACGGTAGTCCGTACGTACGCACGAGCGACAATATCATTCTTTTGATATTAAAATAATATATAAATGGATGGTATATCATATATACAAAATCATTAACATGTTATATATATTACTTACATTTTTTAAACATCATTATTATACCCATCCAAATAATAATATATTGAATAACAATTACACCACGACGTAGAGACGGTAAGCCGTACGTACGCATGTATGGTGACATGTTATTCAAAGGGTGGAGAGAATACTGAATATGGTTGTACCATATTTATAATAAAATCACAGTATATGTAATATACTGGAGTTATTATTTTAGAATGGTAACAACAAAGGAAGAAGAAGTGGAAGAAGAAAGGAACTTGGAAAAGGGTGGTGAAATCATTACCTCTTCTTTGGGTTCTTCCTTTTGATTTGATCAAAAGGGCTCCATAGGTTGTCTTTATGATCAAACTAAGGCCTCTAGGTTGTAGTGAGGGATGTTGGGAGAGTATATGGGTAGTGTTTGTCCGAACCAAAAGGCATTCAAGGTGTGAAGAAATGAGAATGAGGAGTTCCCTTTTATAAGAGGGGTGAGGGGCACCTTTGGAAAAGCTAGAAATATTAATTTATAATAAATTCATATTCGGTTTCTAATGGCTCCAAAGTTGATTATTAAAAGTTTAAATTGGGGATAGGTCGAAAAAAACTCAACCAATAGAATTTAGACATGTTTGGGTACTTATATTAACCTTATCATTATGTATTAACTATAAGTTAATTAGTTTCACTTTACAATGTCTCTTTGTATTTTTATATTATATAGTAAATAAACTTACCGTATACATCCATGCGACCCCCAAGTGGCCCATTAATGAGACACGTATCATGATATAAGTCTCTTGGCCGATCCTTAGATTTTTAGGAATTTAATAACAATTAATAATATAATATTTGTTTTAAAAACTCTTTTATGTCAATTTTGACACTATTCAATAGTTGATTTTTTTGGAACTCATAACAGATTTATTACTTCAAACAAAGTCAATTAAATAAATCCTAATATATCATATTATCCTAGAAAATTAGTTTAATTCATTAAAAGTTTCATATTATATTTATTTGGATATTTATAATATCAATTATTTTAATTTTTCACTATTATAGTAATTACTGCATCATCATTGTGTCATAAATAAATTATATTATTTAATGTCTGAAAATTATAAATAAAATATCATTATGTAGGAAATCGTTTTATCTTTAAAATTAATATTTATAATCTAAAATCCAGAATATATAACCCTATGTAAGAATTGTATTGCTAAAAGATATATGCTTGTGTCATTTTTGTATTCATTTTAACTTAATTAAAATAAAGTGTCCCTATCACCTACAAGTGGCTCCATGTGGTCCCAAAATTGACCCAAAGATGCCCATGGTCGGAAAGTTATCCACCAATAAGGTTAGGAAACGTTTTATGGTAAGTTTTTATTATTATAATTTTATTTTTTAACCCTTATTTACCGGATTTACCCTTAACCATGGTAAATAAAATATTTACCGCAGTAATTATTCAAAATATCTAAAAATAAAAGTTAACTATTTAAAAAATTTGAACATCCTGATTACAAATATGGAATCCATTTTTCCAAATTCAAAACACAAAAGTGGCAGAAATTAATTTAAAATTAATTCCCGCTGTCAAAACAAAAAGCGTGTTTTTAAGATATAATAACTATCAAAAGATTGATACTTGTTTATGTCCGGTTTAATAGTAAAATTATGTCCAATGACCAAAATAATATTAAATGGTAAAATTATATTATAAATATACTTTAAAACCACTCAAATTTATAATTTATCACTATTATTTATTTTGATTAAAAAAGTTGTTTTTAATTAAAATTTAGTAATTGTCACTATTCATCAAAATATTAAAGTTATCCGAATAGTACCAAAATTTCACCTTAGGCTAAATTCGATATTCTTAATCCAAAAATGAAGTCCATTTTGAAATATACAATATATATAATTTCAAAAGGTAGGTATTACTATTCATAACGACTAGTTTGATTGGTTGTGGTGTGTTAGAACTCGTTGTTGCGTAAAACACACGCTATCAGATTATTCAAAGAGAAGAATACCGTAAAAGTTTGGGGTGTTACACAATGACTAGAAATATATATAGCCAACATTTTTCTTGTGAAGCAGGTTAATTGTATCTTTAAGATGTTAGAAGTTAAACACTTTCGAACTTCTAAAGTGATTGAGTCTAGGAGAGCTATGCTTAGAGCTGAATACCATGGCTTCAATTTTCCTTATGGTGATACAATATGTAACGTTAAACAACTATTTAAGACTATAGTCAACATCTTACATTCTATGGGAGAAAAAGGGTTAGATGATGAAGCACTTGTTGATAAGATAATTTATATCATGCATAATGAGTGGTAATCCAAAAGAACAGCTATTGATGTGAATAGGAAGATCACTCAAATTTCGCTTGATGAGCTATTAGGAACTCTTCTACAACATGAAACAAGAATGAAGAGAGATGATGACAATATCAAGAAGAAAAATGGAAATGGTATTGTTACTTTTACAACAACATCAAATCAAATGAAAGCTAAGACTCCTGAGAGAGTAACCAGATCCAAGTCTAAGAAGGTAGTTATTCAATCAGATTCTAGTGAGAGTGAAGTCTCTGAAAATGAGTTAGCAAATCTTGCTCGAAGGATGAACAAGATAGCTGGACAAAGAAATTTTCAATACAAGTATAATAAAAAGGAAAGGAAAGATAATAATGATGGAGAAGTCACATGTTATGAATGTAAGAGAGCTGGACAGATTAGACCAGATTGACCTTTGCTCAAAAATAAAGAAAGAAAAGAAAGGAATTCATACATGAACAGAAATAAGTATTATAAAGCCAATGCTAAGAATTTTTTGAATTCAAATGACACCTGGAGTGCCAGTGGTGGTGACTCTTCAGATGAATCTTCTGATTATGAATCTTCAGGATAGAAGAATCTTGGTCTTATAGCCAGACTACCTTTTAACAATCATTGTTTTATGGCTAAGGTTCGAAATGATGAATCATTGACCATTGTATCTTTAAATTCTAATTATAGTAAGTATTATAACTCTTCTGTTGAAGAAAATACTTTACCTACTTATGAAGAAGTTTCTAGGTTTGTTGAACTTCTTGAAATTGAGAACTCTAAACTCAATAAAAAAAATGTTAAGGAAAACTCTAGGAATAATATTCTTACGAATGAAATATCAGATATTTCTAAAGATCTTTATAGAAAAAATGATGATTTTTAAAATATTTCAAAAAATCTTGAGGAAGTATGTTCTGAGAAGAACAAACATTCTAAATAGTTTGAAAAAGTAATTTCTAAGAAAAATGTTTTTGAGCCTAGATCTAGTTCTAAAACTATTGATTTTGAGGATAAAAAATTTCTTATAAAACTCAAGTCCAAAATTTTTTCCTTAAATAAATGTTTATCAAACATTACCCATGGTAAGGAAAATTTTGATAAAATGTATTCCCAAATATGACCTTTAAGAAATACATCCAGATTTGGTTATACCCATGCAAAACCAATTTTTAGTAACAATTATTCTGTTCCCCAAAGTGCCCCATTTTGTACCAAGTGTCAATGTGGTGGTCACTGGGAAAATAATTGTTCCTTAAACAAAACCAAATCTCTAGGATTTCACAAAGCTTATTTCTCTAAGAAGATATGGGTTCCTAGAATTTTTTTGTCAGGAAATCTCGGTTCCAAACAAGTTTACATTCAAAATGTCTAATTCTCTTCTTGATTTCAGGAAAATAAAGAGAGTACCAGTAGCAACCCATGGTACATGGATAGTGGATGTTCTCGGCACATGACTCATAACAAAAGCTATTTTGAAAAGATTATCAAAACGAAAGGAGGAAAAGTAACTTTAGGAGATAATGCTATGGGAGAGATTGTTGGTATTGGTAATATTGTTCTTTTATGTAAAACTTTTATTTCAAATGTTCTTTCTCTTAAGGGTCTTAAGCATAACCGCATTAGCATAAGTCAGTTATGTGATGAAGGTTACCTTGTAAATTTTAGGAATGATAAGTGCTTAGTTCACAATTCCAAAGAAGAATTTATTCTCTCAGAAAATAGGAAAGATAATGTTTACACTTTGAACCTAGACGACCTCAGTAGTAAATATTTACCTTGCCTAAGTGCAATGGAAGATCATTCCTGGTTATGTAATAGAATACTAGGTCACTATAACCTTAGAAACTTATGCAAACTCTCTAAGAAGAAACTAGTTAAGGATTTACTAGGGCTTATATTTGATTCTTCTAAAGTTTTTGATCCTTGTCAATATGGAAAGAAACATAAATATAGTTTTAAATCAATCGGTGATGTCTCAACAACCGATGCATTACAGTTAGTGCACATGGATTTTTTTGGTCCAACACAAACTGGAAGTATTGGAGGCAAATACTATGTGTTTTTTCTAGTTGATGATTACACACGATTTACATGGGTTTATTTTTAGAAAAGAAGTATGAAGCTATTTCTTATTTAAAATGTATTAGACCTCATGTTAAAAATGAGAAAACCCTTCCATTGAAAACTATTCATAGTGATCATGGAGGAGAATTTCAAAATTCTGATTTTGAAACTTTTTGTAGTAGAAAAGGTATTACTCACAATTTTTCAGCACCTAGAACTCCTCAGCAGAATGGTATAGTTTAAGGAAGAAATAGAATTCATCAAGAGATAACTAGAACCATGTTGAGTGAATATTCTATAGCTAGATATTTTTGGGCTGAAGCTGTAAGTACTGCTTGTTATACTATAAATTGAGTTTTGATTAGAACTTTTCTTAAAAAAACTCCTTATGAGTTATGGAATGGTAGAAAACCCAGGCTATCCAACATCAAGGTTTTTGGTTGCAAAGTATTAATTTTGAATACTAAAGATAACATACATAAATTCGCACCAAAATCCGATGAAGGAATTTTCTTAGGTTATTCCACAACTTCTATGGTTTATAGAGTTTTTAATAAAAATACTTGTACTGTTGAAGAAACAGTGTATGTAAAATTTGATGAGTTAGATCTTTTTTTTAAACCATCCAAGCCTACATCCTCGAATGTGATTTAAAAAACTGATTTTCAACCTTTTATAGAAGATCCTTCTGATAAGGTAAATGTTCAAGAATATACTTTCGAAACATTTACCCCAGATGACTTTCTACCCTATGTTGATGAACAGGTTTTAAAAAACCGAAATCAGGTATTTCTTAAGAAATATCCCAGTGATAGGATCATTGGTGATGTAAATCAACCAGTACGGACTAGATATTTCTTGAGAAGTGAAGTAGAACATCTATCATTTCATTCCAAATTAGAACCAAAAAGCACTGATGAATCTTTAGGTGATGATGATTGGATCAAAGCCATGAAAGACGAACTAAATGAATTTGAAAGGAATAAAGTCTGGACTTTGGTTGAAAGACCTAAGGAAACATCTTTTATTGGAGTAAAGTGGGTCTTCATGTACAAATGCGATGAAAATGGAGTCATAGTAAGAAATAAAGCTAGACTCGTTGCAAAAGGCTATAATCAGCAAGAGGGAATAGACTATGAAGAAACAAATAATCCAGTATCTAGACTTGAATCTATCCATTTTCTACGTGCCATTGCAGTATTATTTCTTTTTAATATTTTTCAAATTGATGTGAAATGTGATTTCCTTAATGGTTATGTCAAAGTGGTTGTTTTTGTTGAACAACCTCCTGGCTTTGAAGATACAAAACATCCTGATCATGTTTTTAGACTTACCAAAATTCTGTATGGTCTTAAACAAGACCCACGAGCATGGTATGATAGAATTACTAGATTTTTACTTCAAAATAACTATGTTAAGGGAAATGCAGATCTAACCCTTTTTATAATGAAAGATAAGAAAAATGTTTTGATTGTTCAAATATATGTTTATGACATTATATTTGGTTCAACTCAGTAATATTTAACCAACTATTTTCCAAGTCTAATGAAATCTGAGTTTGAAATGAGTAAGACGGGTGAGTTATCTTTTTAACTTGGTTTTTAAATTTCTCAAAAACTAGAAGGAATCTATATATCTCAACAAAAGTATATTAAATATCTTCTCAAAAAGTATGGTTATGAAAACACTAAGAGTATAAGTACTCCCATTGGTACCTCAAACTCTTTAGATCTTGATGAAGCTGGGAAACCAGTAGATCAAACATCTTTTATAGGTATGATAAGAAGTTTACTTTTCATAACAGCTAGTCGACCAGACATAATGTTGTCAGTATGCTTATGTGAAAGATATCAATCCAATTCTAAGGAATCTCACTTAAAGGCAGTAAAATGAATTTTTCGCTTCCTTAAGGGAACCACGAATCTAGAATTATTTTATACCTATGGAAATTATTCTGTTCTAAAAAGAATTTCTGATACTGACTTTGGTGGATGTAGAATGTATAGAAAGATTACATCCTAAAATTTTCATTTCTTAGGAGAATCATTAGTTTCATAGTCCTGCAAGAAACAACATTCTGTACAAATTTCCACTACTAAAGTTGAATATGTAGCAGCTAGATGTTGTTGTGCTCAAGTGTTGTGGATGCAACACACACTCACAGACTATGGCTTGAGTTTTACTAAAACTAAAATTTTATGTGATAACACAAGTTTCATTGCACTAAGTAAGAACCTTGCCCATCACTCACGTGCAAAACACATAGATATTGTGCATCACTTTCACAGGGATCACACACTAAAAGGAGATATAATTCGTTAGTTTATCGAAATTCAAGATCAACATTCTAATATTTTCACAAAATATTTTCCTTATGATAGATTTGAATACATTAAAAAAAAGTTAGGAATGATAACCATAGGGTAATCTTTCTTAATTAACATTCTGTTGAATATGTCTCCTTACATTAATAAACTCCTTTTCATAGGGGGGGTACATTTGATTGATAGAGTAACTAAATTATTTCTAAGTTAGTTTTTCAATCTTTTTGGAACTAACATTTCTAGAATGGGAATTTCTGGAACTAAAATTTTCCAGAATAGATATTTTCCTATAGAAAACTTCTGGAATGAATATTTTTTATTATTAAAAACATCCGGAATGGAAAATTTTTTACTGGTGTTTCTGTAATGAGATTTTCGTACCGATACTTTCATAATGAGCTTTTTGTATTCAAACTTTTGTAATGAAATTTTCATGTGGAAAATCTTGTAATGTTTTTTTTATTTTCTTTGTTGAGTTTTTCATAGTGAGTTTTTCAAACTATGTCTTTTCGTAGTAAATTTTTTTTGTAGTAAATTTTTTTTCTTCAAGAAAATTATTAACCATTACAAATAATCCTCTTAAGCAAGTCCGAACGGTATGATTTCCTTACTCAAGTTTTCGTAATCATACATTACTTGCTGGTATTTTCTTATATATTTTTTTCGGATTATAGTTTTCTTAAATATTTGTTTTAATAAAAACCTCAAAAGAACATATTCAAGTTTTCTTGAGGATTGGGTTTCAACCATTAGATCTGATCTCAGCTTTCTACAACCATTCGATCAACCGACGAAGATGAACCGTCATATCATTGCCTATATAAAGGGGAACCCAAATGGTCTTCCCACATTGGTTTTTCAAGCTCCAGCATCCCGAATCTCTATCTCTCCATTTTAAGGTCGTTCCGATCTTTAGTAGTCTCCATTCTGATCTTCTCAAAAGTCATCAGATCCGAATGACTTTGGAAGTAGCTTGTCAAGACAAGTCAACCTCTAAGCCTATTTCCAAGTGGTTAGTATATAGTGATAGGTTGGTTCATCCTGATTTCTTCAACAAATATGATTCCCTTATATCCAAAAACATAAATCTTAACAAATAGGATTATTTTGCTGTGTCTAAGCCCAGGAATCAAGATGAAGTATATTTGGAGTTTCTTGTAGAGTTCTATGAGACAATTTCCTTCTTTATGGAATATGATAGGGAGAAATTTTTGTTTAAGTCTTATGGAAAGACTTATAAGCTTTCTTATGTCAAGGAAGCCATCTTGGTAGGGATGACCTATAAAGGAGAAGCCGAGTTCATCTATCCTGTTTTACCAGATTCAAAAGGAAGCTTCAACAAGGAAAAAGCATTGGAGACTCCCGGACTGGTAGATGACAATTCTCCGAAGATTGCTAGTTTGTCTATGAATTTTCAGATTCTAGAATTTTGGGTACAAGGATTTATCGTACTGAAAAAGGGTGACAAAGATTGTTTGAAGAAGAGAGAGATCTATATTCTAGAATTTATGATAAATCTACGCATGTTTGATCTGATGAAACAAATTCTTATTTCCATTGAGAATGTTAAGAAAGGGAATCTAAGAGCTCAGATCATAATGTATCAAGAAATCATCTCGAAGTTAATAGTTTGGTTCCTTGAGTCTTTCAAGGAGGCTTTCAAGTGTAAGCCAAGAGTATGAAAAATTATGTTGGTTAGTGATGGTACCCTCAAAAGGATGGATGTTGCCTTTGACAAGAAGACTGGTGAGTTCTTTGATTTACCAGTTCAAGAAGAAGCAGTTCCGAAAGTTGCTGAACCTGAATCTTCTAAGCCAATAA
The DNA here is from genome assembly GCA_963277665.1 of Viscum album. Lineage (NCBI taxonomy): Eukaryota > Viridiplantae > Streptophyta > Magnoliopsida > Santalales > Viscaceae > Viscum > Viscum album. Next base: position 561,042,804 of record OY728153.1, on the reverse strand, counting down.
AGAAGAGAAAGATGAAAGAAGTTGAAGTTGAAGCAGGGAATCCCAAATCAAAGGAATTTTATTCCGCACCTCCCAAACTAATGAAGAAGAATGCTTACCCTGATATGGTAGTTTCTATGTGGAGGTAAATCAATGAGATAAGAGTGCAAGGGGATCCTCAATTTGGCTTGGACCCTGCGGAGGCTATGGCCTTCAAGGAAAAAACAGCGGATGAGCTAGAAAAACAATTGAAATAAAATAATCTTAAGAATAAGATGTCTGAAGCTGAGGTAGCGCAGACTTTGTTGATGTTTAATGAGATGGTCTCCGGAAACATTCCCGTTCTGAGATCGTTTTCATTGGAATCTCTAACTGAGACTCCGGGAAGATAATATGTCACTCCAGAAGAGGCAGTTGCTATGCCTGTTGAGGATGTTGAGCAGATTGAGCGATTAGAAGAGGAAGAAGCGGTTGTTGAATGTAGTGGTGAGACCAAAGATCTTTTTATGCAAGTAGACGATTATAAGGGGACACCTTCAGAAAATTTGTCGCTCCAAACTTCAGAAGCTGAGTCCTCTATGTTAGTCACTCCTGTAAAGGATGAGGAGAAAGGATAACAAGAAGTCGCTTATCATGAAGAGGAAGAACGAATTATACATGATATTGCTCAAATAGAGAATGTAGAGGATGGTGCTAAAAAAGTTATTGATGATGAAGACAATGTTGTTCAAGTGTCTGATAGTGAAAAGAGAACTCCGGAACAGGACTCCAATCCAAAAAAGGACAAGGGAAAGAAACTTGTTGTTAATACCCTGAGCTCAGTGGCTGTAAACAAAATGGAAGTTGGTAGTTCTTAAAAAATAATGGTTAAGAAAATTGAAGATGAAAATAGTCCATGAAAAGTCTCAGATTAGGAGTCATCTTCATTGGGTCATGAGTTTGTTGTTCAGTCATAAAAAAGTTGGTGGGTTCTATTCCGACCATCACAAGTATTGATTAAGATGCCAAATGCTTCAACATTCTTTGAATCAGAAAATAGACTCCGTATCCATGGTTATGGAAAAATCTGTTGAGATGGAGGCTCCGTTAAAAACATTTTTTTTCGTCTATGAAGCCCACAAAAGGTCTTGTAAGAGAATGACTAGTTGGTCGAGGAAAACAGTAGAAGAGATGAGGCTGTTTGATTAATTCCAAGATAATGTTGAGGATGCTTTTGAGATAGAAGACATGAAGCTAAATGAACTTACTTCTACCTTTGAAGAAAAGTTGACAGCTGAAATGAATTCCCAAATTCAAGAAGACAGAGATCTGAATGGGAAGCTGAATTCTGTTTCTCAAAATTTTAGGTATGAAAGGGTTTATCAGATTGAGTTTTAAGTGAAGTTGTGAAAGAAATAACAATTTTTGAAAGCTCGGGAAGAAAAACATATAGCCCAGGAAGAAAATATTGAAGCTCAAAGTGCAAGAATAGTTGTGTTAGAGAAGAAAGCCGAGGAATACCATAAATTCTTGAAGAAGATAAAGACTATTCTTAAGGGTCGTATGTCAAAGGAAAAAGATCCAAAATAGAAAAATCTGATCTTTTTTTGTATCTTAGCATTCATTGTTTTTGAACTTTAAAACTTAATGAAAATTTTTCTTCATCGTCTCTTTTGTTGTTGTAACTAATTTTTCAGGTACTTTGTTATATTTTCCATTCCCTCGAATTCTTTTTGAAAATCACAAAGGGGGAGAAGGAAAAAGAACCTTAACAACGGGGGAGAAAGAAAAATAACTCTAATAGAGTTTATCTAAGGGGGAGTTTTTCATTAAATAAGACATTCTTATTCGTAATGAAATATCATACCGGAAATATAGAATACGATCCTTAGAGTTTCAAAGCCTAAGGGGGAGTTATTCGTATTCATCAACATCCATAAGCAAAGGGAGATAAGACTTAATGTTTTCTTTCTTCTTAGACATTATTTTTCGTAAGGATGTTTGTGCATTGAAAAATGGGGGTGATTGTTGAGTAAATAAGGTTTTCCTTATGATTTTTCCATTCTTTCTTGTTTTGAAAATCACAAACACCTTATCATTACGGAAAATCGCTTTTATATCGAAAATCGCTTTTATAGGGAAATCACTTTTATAGGGGAAATCGCTTTTATAAGGAAAATCTCATTTATAAGGAAAATTTCTTTTATAAGGAAGGTTTCTTTTATAAGGTAGATCGCTTTTGTAAGGAAAATTATCCTTATCATATTTTCATTATTTATATCCATATATTTATTAATTATAAGAATCAGATTCATTTCTATATTCTCGTAATCATTTAAAACATTGATATGAAGCATTCTGTTTTAAGCACCGAATTCTGGATGAGAACTGTAATGAAGTTCCACTCCAAATTCTGTATATGAACACTGATAAAGTTCTACTCCGAATTCTGGATACGAACTCTCATGATGTTTGACACCGAAATCTGATGACAAATCATGAATATGAATTCTCATTACAAATTCTGATGACGAATTGTCATTCCGAATTGTCATTTTGAATTTACCTATTAAACAGTATCTGATCATATTTTCTTTATACACTCCGAATTTATTTAGACTCAGAATATTATTTTTTTTGTTAGACTCCGAACATTAATTTTGTTTACACTTTTATAATTTTTATACTCTTTGACATTTTGTTTACACTCCGAACCTTCACTCTGAACATTTGAGTTTGACTTAAAATGATGTTGTACATTCTGTTACACTTGTCTTGTTATAAAAACAATGTCGTCTATTTTTTTATAAACTAACCATTGGTTATGTTACATGTGGATAGGTCCCTCCTATTATTAAGGAAGATATGACTATTGGAAAGGAGGTCGACCGAGCCAATAAATTAAGAGCTCATTTGAAAGAGCTCCAGACTGAATAGACAACTACTTCGACATTGTTCACAAATGTTTTTGAAGTGATTTCTAGAGAGAGAGGATCTTATTAAATCTCAAAGCATCGTGCGACTCTGAATGTTGATGATTACATTCGAGGACTTCTGTGGATAGGAAGACAGAGGTTCCGACTACCTTAAAGTTCGAGGGCTTCCTTGCTGAGGAAGACAATGGTTCTAACTACCTTGAAGTTGAGGGCTTGTGGGGACAGCAAGACAGAGACTCTGATCTTCGTATCGAGGTCTTACCCTGGTGTGGGTAAGACAAACTTGCTTGAAATTATAAATCAAGGGACTTTTATCCAAGGTTGTTGGATACCCTTCTCTTTGGGTTAAAATACTTATATCCTGTTACTTGTAATTTTACTACTTGTTTGTTTCCGCTAAATATTGATTTGTAAGGAAAGTAGACCCTTCTTATATTTCCTTACACTTGTACTCTGTATCATTTAGATTCTATATGCTTTAAGGTAGAATATCATATTGTAATCTTTAGATAAGTTTCAATTTCTAGATCCATATTTCCGGAACCTACTTTCAGAATCTCTTTCTAGTTTTAAGCAAGTACATAGAACTTAAAGTTTATAACATCGTTCCTTATTCCGATTTTCAATTGGTGTTAGAGGTGTTGTGAATGTTCTTAGTTTAACTTTGATAAACGTAGATATTTCCTTTGTTAAAGTAATTTTTTTAAAGTGTACAATTCACCCCCCCCCCCCTCTTGTATATTGAGCATCTACATCATTATTTTGATCCTACATCATCCACCTTCAGATTTGGTTCGATACCCATTCACTGTTGAATGCCTTCACTAATGATCCCTAGATAGTGCTGAGAATTCTTCTGAAAGTTGAAGAATCCCTATGGTGTTCCATCTCACACAGGAACCACATATCCATGCTTGAGTCCATCGACACATATGATCTTCTTCAGCTTCAACTCCTCCAACAACCTCATTGTTTATGAATAATGAAGCCCTTGACTTCATATTGCTTTCTCAGAAGGATATCAATGGTATTCTATCGAAATATAAAGATGTTGATCCCCATTTATCATTTAATTTTATTAATTATTTTATAATTTATCGATTTCAATTATTTTTCTAATGGTTTATCAATTAATTTTTTTTCTATTGATAAAATGTTAATAATAATAATATCAATTATAAAAAATCATAATTTCAAATTTCAAAATCTTTTTATTTTCATTATTATTATATAGGTATCATTCTATAAAATAACAACTTTTTAAAAAATATATTTATAATATGATATTTATATTTAATTTATTATAAATTTCATTGTTATAAATAATTTATATTTATTTAATAATTTATATATCATTTTAAATGCTAAATTATAATTCCCAAAAAAATTATTGAAACATAATATTATTTTAAACAATTATTTGTTACCCAATACATAACATTATTAAGAATTTTAATTTCAAAACTAATTTATTATAATATTTCCATTATTTTTAATGTAATATAATCAGTGGAATATAATTTAATATTCCCTTAAAATAAAAATTGAACTTGTTATATATATACAGTAATCAAACAATTCTGTATATAAAAATATATGATTTAATAAAAAATAGAAGCACATTTATAAGAGTAGTATTTATGAATAAAAATATTAATTTGATATTAAATCTAATATAATATGAAAAAAAACATTAAAGAATAATTTATGGGATAATTTATATTTATAGTATATAAATTTAAATATTTAACTTCACTAATAAATCAAAGAATGTTTTGATTTAATATTTAATAAATTAATTATAAAATAAATGTAATCATATAATTTCGCTGATGTTACAATACTATTACTATTACTATAACTATTTCTATTATTTTTATTATTATAATTACATGGTATGTGGGACTAGTTCTCAATAGGCAAGGTTAGAGTAGTGGAGTGGGCTAGAATGAAGGGGTCAGGATACGTATGATGCTTATGGGCCTCTAGGCCTGATACTATGGTCCTTAGAACCTTATAATATATGGTGTATGATCCATTAATATATAAATAAATTTTGTTGGATATGATGGCTTATCCCTAAGGTGGACTTGACATGCCTTTATGGCAAGTACGTGTGTTCTGTGTGTGTGATTGAATGTAATTGTACTCTAGAACACATAATATATTACTAATACTACTATTACTACTACTAAGACTAGTATTACTATTATTAATACTTTTACTACTATTATTAGTACTACTATTACAATTTTTAGAGCTATTACTACTATTATTAGTACAATTATTATTAGTATTATTGTTATTGTTACTATTATTACAATTTCTACTAATATTAATATTATTATTAATACCATTATTACATTTATTATTACTGTTATAATTAAAGTTATTATTATTATTACTATTGTTATAACTATTTTCAGTATTCTTACTTTTACAATTATTATTACTAGTAGTGTTATTATTGTTATGTTTATTACTACTACTTATACTACTATCACTACTACTGTTATTAGTATTATTATTGTTTTTATTATAATTAGCATTGAAATAACTAATAGTATTAATATTATTATTTCAAATATTTTTATTAGTATAATTACTATTATTGTGACTATTATTACTATTACGATTCCTATTACTATTTCTGTTACTATCATTATTTTTATTGTTATTTCTATTACTATTTATATTTATATTACTATTCCTATTTCTATTTATGTTACTATTACTATTATTATTACCATTACTATTACCATTATGATAACCATTACTATTAATTTTACTGTTACTTTTACTATTACTATTAGAATTACAATTACCTTTACTTTTACTATGATTATTACTATTACTATTGCTGTTACTATTACTATTTCTATTACTTTTACTATTACTATTACTATTACAATTACTATTACTATTACTATTACTATTACTAGTACTATCACTATTATTATTACTATTTCTATTGCTATTACTATTCCTATTGCTATTACTATTACTATTACTACTACTATTACTATTACTATTACTATTACCAATATTATTACTATTATTATTACTAGTACTATTACTATTACTATTTCTATTATTACTAATATTATTTTTAAAATTAGTATTACTGTTAGTTTTACTATTATTATTAGTACTAGTATTACTATTAAAATTACTATTATTTTTAGTATTAATATTCTTATTAAGAATATTATTATTGTTAAAATTATTATTATTATTTAATATTAGCACAAATAATATAATAATTATTACTATTATTACTATTACTATTACTATTATTATTACTATAGTGAAAAATGGGGGTTGGGAGATTCTCTCTACGAGAAGATTGACTTTCATGGTTCATCTCATCGTTTTAGATCTAGACTACTACTTTGATTCCAAATGTGTTTTCATCAGCCCGAAGAAGATAGTGGTTCCCTGTATTTCTTCCATGTCTAAGGGGTTATCAACAGATCTGAAAGAAGGAACTCTCCCTGCTTGAAACCCTCATTTCTTTTCATATTTCAATAATGTTTTTTCCTTTCGAGTAAAATAATACACCTTTTATGATAACCAGAAATCCTTACAATGTGAATTCTTGAGTGCATGGAATCTATCATTATCCACTCAACGCTTCCACTAGATGGAAACATCTGGACTCTTGAGAAGAAATAAAATTTTCAGCTATTGGTTTGGGGACATTAGTGTTAATGAATAAACTCTATTATTATGGGATATTCCAAGATATTTTCTTAGAGTAATCTCAAACTAACGGATTGGCTGTGGTTTTTATTCTTCTCAATCTAGGCTTCCTTCACATTCCATATTTGGATGCTTTAATTAACCTGGATATGATAAATTATTCCATGATACAAATCTGAATCTTCATTCATAGTATTATTTGGTTTTTTTAGAATCTCCAAATTCATTGGGATGTGGTGTCCTCTATGGGGGATTTAATAATAACGGATAAGTAAACAATGTGTTCCAATTATGGATGTTTTTATAGAATCCTTGGTGAAATTGATCTCTCTGATGTTCCTATAAACACTATGTAACTAATAGACAATAATAATAGGCTAGTACTAATCCTATAATAATAAAAGACTCTTATTTTCTATGTAAATAACATGTGTATTGGACATGTTACATAAATATTCAGCGAGAATGCATAGTTTAAGAATTTCATAATGATTTGGGATTTTACAACAGAGTGCAAGATGAGAATTTATGATAATAAAGGGAGGGATAAACCTATGAATGTGAAAGAGTTTTATTTTTCAAACCTACATATAGTGGAATACACTCTTGCTGATGTTGAAATTAATTCATGTAACGCACCAAATGGAACTTTTAATCCAACGAGGTATAAGAATATAATGAATAATGGTGTAACATCCCTATATTGTAGAGTGAGTTTAAATACATAACCCATTTGAAATTTTCTTGTCTGGTGATTGGACCAATTATTTTTTTGATGTTTAAAACAAAATTATGAGAGTTACATTATCTAAATGTATTGTTTTTAGATTAGTTTTAAGGCTCGACAAGTGCCTAGGGGTTTTGAGGGTGTTTTGGGTACATTTGAGGCTGAAAACCCAACATTTCAAAGGTTGGAGACATATGCACAATGTTTTTACAACCCACTCCACCACCCCAGAGTAATTGTATATCCCTAATTTGGATCTATTCAAGGATTGAAAAATATTTAATGTGGGGGCGTGCAACTGTGTAGGAGCTCTGTAATATTTTACAGAGGGCTCACGCACAGTCTGTGCATGGTTTGGCGATGTGTGCGTATAGCACATTCATGGGTGGTGTTCATGCAGCGGGATCTGGATGGCTTTCCTTTGGTTTTCCAAATCATGAGGTAACCATGTTTCCTCCTTAAATTGGAAAAAAGATATTTTCCCCTTATTTTATTTCAAAGGGTTTCCCTCTTTCTTCCTCCCGAATGGGGATTTTCTCTCCAACGACTAGAGAGATCTCTTACTCCCTCCATTGTAATTTAGAATGTTTTCCTAATACAGGATTTGATCTTCAATCAGTTGGTACATGTGGATTCTTCCTATGTAGGCCTTCAATCAACTATCCTATTTTAATTTTTTCTATCCCTATATAATGTGCTAAATTTGTCTGATTCCTTTTATCATATTTTTAGTTCATTTGTCAAAAATGAAGGTTTCTTCCAAATTTTCTGGATTTAATGGCTATTATTGGACGAGAGAGCATCTAACAATATTATTTTAGTGTTTTCTAGATTTCTCATTTTTTTTGTGTTTCATCGGTTTTTTATTGATCACGTCATTCGGTAGTCTGAGCAAGACCCTAATAAATTAATTTATTGACTTGAAAATAATTATGAGAAAATATGGGATGTTGTTAGGTATTCCTAGGAAATATTTATATGTTTTGGGGTGGGTTAGAGTCTATTAAAAACATGGGTATATTAGGATGTGTGTGTTTTATTTAATTAAATTTATTTATATATATTTCTTGGGATAATTCTATAAGAACTTTTCAATCTTCTTCTAAATATTGTGGTGGTGATGACCACCTGGTCTGAGGAAATGTGATTCATCAAATTGGGGAAGGCCCAAGTTCTATGGGTGATTCTAATTAGAGTTTGGGTGATGTGGTTTTTATTTTTGGCAATGATGTAATCATAATTAAGGGCATGTAAAAAGACATTGAGATAGTTTTGACCATCGTGAAAATTGACATGGATGTAGGGGGGTGAGGTGCTATGATTATGTGTCTTAGGAACAATTATGATGATTTTCTACAACTGTGATTGGAAAATGTGATTATATTATATGCTTATGTGATCATGTATGTATTTGATCTTTGGAGAGGGACTTTACTGATCATGTTGGGAATTTTTCATGGGATGGATGCAAAGGGACCTTGGAGGTTCTTGCATCAACTAGAGTTTATTTTTGTGTATTTATTTTATTATCAACATTTTCATATATATATATACTTATTTTCATCCATGGGATACCATACTATTTATTTATTTTCTTGTCTTACTTTTCATTTATGCATGTTCAATAAATGGTATCATTTGGTGATTTAGTCAACAATGGCATGTTTGACTATATAGATGTTGAGTTGTTGATTGCTTCTTATATTGTGGGTTAATGGTCATTCTATTATTTTTCATTAATACACTATATTATATTCATGTGTACCATTATAATTATCACCACCATAGGGTATATTCACCCCACTATCACCACTCAACACCATTTTCCACTATTCGTTAGAATTTGTAATATGTGGAGGCACACTTAAGGCTGAGTGGTACTCTATCCTAGAGGATTAATTAAAGTGGAATATAATTCGTGGCACTAAAAATGGTATATTATGTGTTTCATTTTCAGTTTTTTTATTATTTAGGATATGTTACACTATTGACTAGGATGTTGTGGAAAATATGTCTAGAGAACATGTTTGGGTGCCTACATCCCCTTGCATGGGGGACAAAACTAGTTTACAGGGGTAGAAATTGAAGTTATACTATGTGATTTTATAGTTGACGTTGTTTCCACCTTGAGTGGTGTAACTCAGAGTGATTATTATCTGTTTTGATATGTAACCCTTGGCTCGGTATGTAAAGGAAGGATATATGGATCATTGGACCAGTATGCCAAGGGATGATTATTTATGATTTCTTGATATACACATAGGATGAGTTATATATACAAATATGCGACTATGATTAATTAATTTTTTTTATTAAGAACGTGGATTATACTAAGAGAGAGTGGGTATTATAATGTGTCAATAACTAAGATAAATAATTTTATCCTTCCTATCCTCTTTTTTGTGGCATTCTACTCAGCCTTCCTAGGATTGCAGTTCCAATGAATTTATAGTTTGATTATGTTTGTAGTATATACATATATGGTCATGGATCAGATATGATATAGAAAGGATTATAATAGATGTGAGCTATTTAAAGTTTCATCAAATGATGGTAAATATTGTTTTTCTATATAGCTTCTCTTAGGTGGAATTCTACTCAGCTACCTTGGATTACATGTCACATATAACCCTTTTATAGGAAAAACCCATGCTATTAGTTCTGATGATAATTGATTCCTGAATCTTATGGTGGAAGGAAGGGGTACTTGAGCCCAGGTTAGAAGTGATACATGTATGTGATTTGGTAATGTTAAGGGCCAAGAGTATAAATTTCATGATAATGAGTACATTATGGGAGTGTAATTGTGATGAGATTGTGATTCCTATTACAGATTCTCCAATCGATTATATATATATGTGTGTGTGTGTGTGTGTGTTTGGATTAGATATTTTTATTTATTGGGATTCCACCATGATAGTTTCTTGTCAAACGTTAGGAAGATGGTGATATGGTGTCGCATGATCAAGCATAGGTTAAGGCCCTGGAGGTTTGGGATGATGCCTCTAAGTGTCAGGATGATATTGATCCATAGGTACATTCCCAATTATAGGTACAATAGACAAAGTTATTTCGTATTTTTGTCTGTATAATAATGAGATATTCATAGAGAGTCTATTCAGGTTAAGTAGGGAATTTACAGAGGAGCTTAGGGAGCTGAGCCATCAAGGAAATATTTGACTTATGAGTTCCAATCTCAATACCCACCACTATTTAAGGGTGAGGGTAGACCAAAGGGCATTTCAAACTGGAAGGAATCTGTCCAGACCATATTCTCCATTCTTGACACACCCCATGGTGATGGGTGAATCTGGATATGTAGATACATAGTTGAAATGAAATTTGATGGTCGGGTGTATAGGTGTAGGTAAGAAGAAAAGAGGGATTGTATTGGAAGGACTTTGAGGCCATATTCTTTAAGAAATTCTTCCTAGAGATTATAAGGGATTAGAGAGCAGGGTATTTCTTGAGCCTATAGTAGGAAAAAATGTTTTTCATGGAAAATGTTACAAATATAATAAGATTGTATAAATTCATAGATGGTATGGTGGGAGATGAAACCTCGATATTTAGGCATTTAAATGACGGTTAATGAAACACCATTTGGGTGTAGATAAATAAATTTAGGCTATTTCCATTTTTTAATGCAGTCAATCATGTGCTCATAGTTGAGGGAAAATTTATTGACCATTAATACTCACTCAAGATGATGGTTTCAGATGATGTTAGCGGTGGTAGTTTTGATAGCAAGAAGAGTGTCCATGAGGATTCTCTATAAAGAGTTCAAGTCAGAGACTCGAGCAGGACACTAGGGAGTGGGTCTTAGATGGTGTGCTTCTAGTTCTTGAATCCCTGAAATGGGAGGATGTAGTTTGATCAGGCACTGAAAGAATGTGAAAAAAGTGGTACCATGTCCATCTAAATTTTTTTTATAGTAATCCTTCTAGGACAAATTGTATCAAAGGAATAAGTTGGACACATACATCTAGGGTAGTATAGTGAGTGGTACATCGAACTGTTATCCATGATTCAACTACATGTGGGGATCATGTCATAGATTGTGTGACCCAAAAATGGGGTCAGTAGCTGGTAACTAGTGTAGCTCTATAAGAAATCTTGGCCTCAACTAGTTAGTCATAATTCCAAGTGCATGTAGTGGAGATACGAGGCGAAGAGAAGCCAAGGAATCTAACTACAGTTAAAGGTATGTCTTGGAAATAGGCAATAATTGGGGTTTAGTTTTCATTTTGGAATGTAACTTTTATTAGCCATGTCTATATTTGGGTGTAAAAGGTTCATGTGAATTAATTTTTTACTAAAAAGATGTTTGTTTTTAGGTTTATATCAGTTGAGATGCATGATATATACATACATGTGTGAGTGTATGAGGTGTGTGGAATCAAGAATATTTTTATGTATCGATGTTACGTAGGTTCTATTTTTTTTGAGAATTGGAATTTAATCATCTATGTGATGTGGGTTTTATTTTTGGTGCATGGAACCAGGACATATTTCGAGCATTTGTTATGATACAGGATTTACGTGTTCTCGATGAGGAATATGTTCTTTTTGGTATCTGATGAGATGCGGGACCTCATGAGTTCAATGTACTAAATGGTCATGATGTATGAATCTAATAATATGCAGTACTTGAGGGATATAAGATGTGGAATGTTCATAATTTGAGCAACTAGTGAGTTTAAGTAGTGAAAATTCTTTATGTCAGGAAATTTGAGTCCAATACGGTTGGTGGACCATTGAAATTTTGATTTTTGGGTCTAGGAGTGATCATGGGAGGTATCTCTTATGGTGGGGAGTGCCTTGAGAGAGTTTACCGATAATAATATGGCTAGGTTAGTTATGATTTATTTTATACCATCTGTGGGTAATTCTTTACAACATGGGTTGAGATTTTTTATGGTAGGAGATTGAAATGTCCATAGTTTTTTGAGCTCGTCAAAATCCTCAAAATGATTGAAATTTCCTAGTTTGGTGATCAGTACAATTCATTTTTTATCATAGGAATCAAATTCCAAGGGTTCCCTCATCCCATGTTCTTTTTTTAGATGGGTTTAAATGATATGGAAGTTCCTCTAGGTTTTAAGATGGATTATGGTGCATTAGAGTCCATAACCCAACTTTTCAAAGATTTCATATAGAGTAAAATTTATTGTACAAACAGTGAGTCCTACCAATAGTAATTGTGTGGCCCTCCATTTCACATTGAACTATTTGAAAATCATGACTGAGGGGGATCACGGATATTTGAGATTTCTACAATTTATGACAGAGGGCTAACACATGGTCTATGCATGGTTTGATGAACCATGCGCTTAGCCCGTGTGCGTGCATTGTTTAGGCAGTGGAAACTTCATAGTTTTCGTATGGTTTTCCAAAAAGTGTGGCCACGTTATTTAGAAAAAATGATCATTTTTCCTTTTTTTTATTTAAGATGGTTCCCCCTATTTCTTTCTACCATGAATGGAATTCATCTCAAAAATCCATGTCTCTCTCTTACTCCCTCCATTAGGTTTTTCCCTCATTTCTTCCTCAGAGCTCTTATATTCAATCTGTTGGTGCATAGAGATTTATATCGAAAATGGATTTGATCATATAACTTATTTTCGTATTTTCTATCACTATATAGTGTATTAATATATATGGATTATTTTGGACATATTTTTATGTTTTTTATCTATGATGTTGATTTTTTCTAACGTGGCTCGAGTTGGAAGATGATATTAGATGATTGAGTGTGTAACATTATTTGGTCGTGTGTTCTTATATATCTCATTTATTTTTTAGAGTTCAGGGGGTAAATTCTTGATCATGCCATTGGGTAGTCTGGGGGAGAATCTAATTAATTAATTCCTTCAATTTAAATTAATTAGGATATATTATGTGATGTCTTAGGTCATTCCCTAGACATGATCATATGGGTGAGGCATCATTAGATGTTCTAGACCACTTGGGTAGATTTGAATAGGTATTTTTTTTAATTAAATTTAATTATATATATTTCTTATGATGGTTCCATGAAAATGTGTGTGGAATGTACCATTGATTGTGGTGGTGATGACCACATGGAAAGGGGAAAAATTATTGATCGTGTTGGATGAATCTAGGGTTCTATGAGTGATTTTGATCACAGGTTGGGAGACATGGTCATTGGATTGATGTGATGAAGTCGTCATGATTGAGGTCATTTCCTTGGACTTTGACATGTTTTTGAACATCAAGATGAGTGAAATGTTCAAAGGAGAATAAGGTTCTAGGTTTATGTTTATTGGATACAATTTCAGTGACTGTCACTCACATTGATTAGACTACTCATATTTAGAGTCATGTGAACACAGATAGAACTCAAATAATGAGGTGGTGTTGATCCCAAATGTGGGTAGATTCCTATTTTATTTGTGTCATACGATGATATTGACCATTAGTGAGGATGGAGGTAATTTTTGTAGAAATCCATGGGGATGGTAAGGATCCTTAAGTTGAAAGTGTTGAGTCCGTCAGTTGGGGAATGATGCACTATATATATTAAGGCTTTTAGGATGAGATGATTTTGGAGGATGGATATCATTGTTCCTTAAGATATCATATTTTGAAATGAGGATGCTTATTATTTAAATGATACACATCATTGTGCCTTAGACAATGGTAGGTTGATCCGATGAGGATTTTCTATGTTGAGGTTTGTTTAAGTAGGTACTTATTGGGCATGATTTTTTAGATGTCAGTGTTATTCTTAATGGCCTGATGTGTCAGGATCCATTTTGGAGGTGGAACCTGAGGGCTCACATGGGATACACATTAATCAAGGTATACATTATGATTTATTATAAGGATCCATTAAACTATATTTAATCATGCCTAGACCCATGTTTTTTGCCATATGTATAATTTAGGGCATGTCGATACTAGAAATGACTGATTTAGGTGGTCTCTTACTTATGGATACTGATCATATGGATGAGGGTTATTTATATATTTTGAATGTGACTTTTTATAAATATTAGATACACGTGCATTATCACAGATATAATATAGTTACACATTGGTGGTGGCCTAATACTAATTATTCTCACACCATAAACAGGGCCCTCAAGACCTTTTTATATTTTATGATTTTTTGATCAAGTTGGGTTTTGGGATATGGAGATAGACCATAGTGATCATTTTTTTCCTTTTTCAAGGGATGGATGGAAAGGGAATTTTGAATTTCTTGTATCAAATGGAGTATAATTTTTTTTCTTTATTTTTTTTCAGCATGGTTATATGTATTTACTGATGGTTAGTCGCATCCGACCCTACTGTTTATTTGTTATCTCATATGATCTCAATTTTATGCCTGTTCTATAAATTGTATCATGTGGTGTTTTTTTTCTGAAAATGGTGTGATTGACTTTATTATTATTTTTGATTCTTAATTATTATTTTTAAATTTATTTTTCATACTATTATTTTTCAATCATCCACTATGTTATATACCTATAGACCACTATAATAATCACCCAAAGGGGGTAAATTTTATCCTAATTTACCTATTAACACCCTCACTGTTAGTTAGTTGCCATTTTCATATGGGGATTCAATCCTATGGTCGAGTGGTACTTCAAACCAATGAACTATTTCAAGAGGAATCATGGTCACAGCACTAAAATGGTTTCCCGTAGGCTAACACTTTAAGTGGGAGGAATGTAGAGACCAAGGATGATGATTTATCATCATGTAGTCTTGAAGAAAAATAGTTTTATTATGATGATTTATAAAATTTGTTTGATTTAATGTCCAAAAACGTTAAAAATAAATGAAATTATCCACTGTGGATACACCAAGGGAGTCTTGGACCGTCCTAAATAACCATAATAGGTTTTAGGGTTGAGGAATTCTTCCAGAAGTGGACCTACATACACTTGATCCTTTACTTTAGGGGAATCATATGGCCAAAATGATCTTCGAGTTGGCATTTACCACTTTGAAGGATATTGATACTAGTGAAATACTTTATTCTATACCTATTAATTTGAATCATGACCTATAAAAAATGAATAATAAAGTTATTAAAAGATTATCTAATATAGGATCTATAAAGGCTTCCAAAAATTTTGATGATATAGAAACATCATCCTTCTCCATGGATAATTAGATGTAATTGTCTAAGGGTACGAAAATATTCATGGACGAAGATGGCTTCCAATTGGCCATCAAACAGAAATACAAAGCACAATTACATCCTTCTAAACTTGTGTAGTCTTCTCTTGATCAAAATGTAAATCATATTCGAGATGTGGATCACAAAAATGGGATTGAGTATGACCATGTTCCCTTAATTAATTCCCAAAAGTACTTTCAAGAAGGTTTGACTATTAAAAATACCTCAGATAATAAGAAATTATAGATAAACCCTTATAGGTGGATCATCCAATTAGTGGTAATTGTTTTCAGAATGTGGTGTGGTCTTATACAACAAGTTTTTCTGAACTATTGAAAAATTAATATGATTCTTTTGGAAAGGCCCTGGTTGAGGAATGTCAGGCATCATGGGTCAAGAACTCTGATGTCAAACCTCTAAATGACCAAGTATGTGAATCGTCTCCTGATTTACTTGGGGAGACATTTGTAGAATGGTTTAATTCACTACTCAAATCCAGTTTTCTGATTTTGGAACAAGATGTATTAAGATATAAAAACTACATCATAGTCAAGATTTTTCTATAAATTAAAATTGAATATGGATTCCGAAACAATTTATAGATGAAATTTCAGGACCTATCATAGAATTTTATGATCTTCTCTATTCTGGACGACACATTTGACTTGTCATTAGATGAAGAATTTGATCCTCCTCAAAGGACCAAGGAATGAAAGAGTGTTCGACATCCTAAGGGAATATGCCAAAATCCTAGGAATTTAGAAAATATAAGTACATATAAGAATTGATGCGTTGTGGAAATATTTCTATATTGATGTGGAAATTTTATGCTTTATTGGACCCCATCATATTATTTTGTATTATTATTTTTATTGTAATAAAGTGGATCAGGGCCACCTAGATCATTTCAAAAAAAAATTTAAAAAAACTATTATTATTATTATTACGATAATAATAATAATTATTATTATGATTATTATTAATATTAGTTTTATTATTATTATTATTATTTCCCATTAAACAATTGGGATGGGTCATAATGCATCCTCTTTTGATGTTTGTGAACAATATTGTTTTGATCTGATGCGGACCTCAAGAACTGAATAAATGATGTTACCTAATGTAAAGGTTGTGGTTATTACTACAACTGAAATTATTGATGATCAGAAGAATATTTAAATGAATAATAAGGAATTATATTTTAATATAATGGACCCATGTACCACTAGAAGTGTTGAACATGGCTTGTCAACTAGTGGTATAATATTTAAGGAGATACCTTATGTTGTAGTGAACATGGATGTGTTTGAGCATATTATCCGATATAATTATCAGTCTATGTAAACCACATGGAATATGATATAATTCCATAATATGGATCCTTGGAGTACTTTGGGAAAAACAATTTTTAGTTTACTTAAGAATTTGGGTAGATCCTCTACCAGGGAATATTTCCCAAAGGAAGCCGATAAGGAACGCCACACAAATGTGGTCAAGTCAGGTGCCAGGAAATGAAAAGGATTAGGTCTGATTGGAGGATAGGATCCTTCATACTTTTTGGTTTCTACCCCACTATATAATGATATATATCCTCCTACTTATGATTAAAAGTCATAGAAAATCCCAAAAACAAGGAAGAGGGGAAATCACCGAAGAGGTAATAGAGGTGGTCGCACTAATTCTAATAGATGAATTTTATTCTCTTATTTATTTCCTATTTTTCTACTTTTCTCATTATGGAAGTTTTCAGCCACTATTTACCCTATTTTATCTCCCCCATTATACTTTTTTTATGCTTTATTTATAATAAATTTTCAAGACCATGGGTAAAAATCGTGGTTCTCTCTATCATTTAATATTATTATTATTATTATTATTATTATTATTACTATTACTATTATTATTGCTATTGTTATAAATTTTATTATTAATAATATAATTACTATTATCCTCATCATCGTCGTCATCTTCATCATTCATTATTTGTTTTTCTTCTTCTTATTATTGTCATTATTGTGATTATTATTATTTTTTACGGATTTCATCATGGATCTGGGAAACAAAATCTTTATTATAGTGAAATTTTCATAAAAAACACTCAAGTAAATTTTGAGGATTAAAAGGAATAAAATTCCCCTAATGTAAGAAAAAATATAATTACAAAAAAAAACGTCACATTTATCCATGTTCTTACAAGAAAAATGTTACAAAATTATTATTTATCCAGAAACTGCATCATCTAAAAATTGCAATTCATAACCCTATAATTTTATTTTCATTAGATAGAAATATTTACAATAATGATATTTTGAAATATTTAGTTCAGGAACAAAATTGAACATCAATCCTAGAAATTTAATTAGTAAAACCAATCTTTCATTTCTCCAAAATCAAGAATGTGAAGGAAAGATTTGAGTTTCCCTACTACGTATGAATGAAAAACAGGTCTAGGAAATGCCCTCATGACACAAACGACTAGAAAATATGAGGTCCCATATAGTGTTATCTTCAGACGGTCTATTCTATCTTATTCTAGATCACTACCCAAGAGATTATAACAAGTTATCCATCCATATACACAGTAAAAAGATTGAATGAATAAAATATTCCTCTAATAATATATCACTTTAAAAACTTCCATGATAGTATGAATGCTTGAATAATATAATGAATATCAAATATTTTGATGATTTAAGAAAATAGACTTATTAAAAAGAGATCTCTCATATTTGAAAAGGTTTATATACAAAAAAATGCATCTTATAAAATAAATTGAAAATAACTATATAATAATTCTATCCAATCATGACCATAATCAAGATTATGGGTTTTCCAATGAACTAAAAATATAATCAACATGAATATATAATGATATCTGAAAAAAATATTAATTACAAACAGTCAATCATAGTTTCTGAAATCCACATAAACAAATCCCATTCTAAAAGAACCACATATGGTTCCTAACTCATTGGTAACACAACCATGATTGTATTCCTAGTATATAATCCTCAAAATAATATATGAATGAAAGATAATCTAATTATCTCATGTATTCTAGATTCCTAATGTGAAACCTTATGGATGGGTTTGGGGTCGAAGACTCATGTTATGATAGCCCCCCCAACCACCCCCTACCATAAGGATTTCTACCTATCTTCCAAACCATGACTTTTTACCATTTAATAGCTTTGAAAAGTAATTCTTCTTCAATGGTAGAATAATAATATTGTAATCCACTACCACTGTCATTGAAGATAAACTATTTTTAAGAGCTAAAATATTTATTTAAATGTCAGAATCCAAATTAAGCAAGTCAATTGATTGGAATTTTTAAAGTTGAGATTTCAACATCCCTTAAATAGGTTGATCAAAATCATCAATCCATTTACAAGTCTTCTAATCCAAGTAAGCATAATTTACTTTCTCATAAAAATTATAGAAACTCATTTTACGTGAATTTTAATGATCAAGAGATTGATTTTTGAAATTAAAAATATTGAATGATCTCCAGTCATGATGATTACCATCATTCTAAACTAAATTAGGAGGGCCTTATTTAAATGTAAAAATACTTTTTTTGTTCTTTCCAGTCATCATGTTTTTGGGTGTGACCTCAAATACTTGTTTCGATTTTTGATTTCCAAAAGAAACAGATTTCATGACCACTTCCCTATTAGTGAACATTCAATTTTCTTGAGACCTCCTAGGAGGGGGATTCCATAGATAATTTATTGTATTTGGAACCAAAGCACATATACTTGCAAAAACAATTGTATTTCTGTGTTACTGGCATGTTTCAGGGTGAGTTCAACTAGAATTATTCTTTTTTGGAAATGTAGGAACACCCTTGAATTTACCAATACCATATGAAGAGGAAAAATAATATTCTCCCCATAAATCATTTTCAACCTCATCTAATTTATAAAATTCATTTTCAATTTTCCAATATTTAGAGATATCAACCATCAACTCCATCTCTTCACCCGTACATAGTGAATCCATGAAAAATACTTATGGAAGTACCACCCATTTTTTAGTCTCTGTATCAATTAAGGACAAAAATTACACGAAAAATTATGGATACTTCTTAGTAGGAATAGATCTATCATACGGTTTAGTTAAATCTATATGGGAATGTTAAATCCATCATTAGCATCCTAAACCGAAATATTAGTAATCGGATCATCATTATCATTTTTCTTTTACTATCTCGGATGATGAAGCTCCATTCCTTGTGAATTGTTTTCTTTTTTTACTTTCTCATTAATCTTATCATTATGATTATGGTCCCATATAATAGGATTTGGAGAAGGATCATATTTATCATTATGTTACTATGATTTTGGTGTTGGTGCAAATGTACTTCAATCTAGAAAATTGTTTTTAACCCTTTTTCTATATTCATCTTCTTCTTAGAATCATTAAAATCATGATAGTTCAGATAAAAAAAATTGAATTTAACTGATTGAGGATTCAATCCTTAGACATTACTTTTAGTATGACCAATAATTTTTTATTCAAATAAAAAAGGAGTAAATTTCTGATATTCACCATTTAATGTAATTTCATCATCATTAGTCGACATAATAACCTTATCAATAGGGATCACATTCACATTAATTTAAAAAAGGATTCTTGAAAAATTACCAAAGTGTGATAGGGAGGTATATTTATCCATTTTGAATGGAATACCAATTGAATATGCAATATCATGAAGGATTTTTTTTTCAATTAATCCACTTAAGACCAAAAATTCTGACATAAAATTAATCATTATAATTTATTACAATATCCATATTGAAATTGAAATCACATTCATGGATATGAGGAAATACCTTTTTGAGTGAGATGGGACCAAATCCCGAAGATATTATCTTCAAATCATCCAAGGTAATGTAATTTCAATGAAATTTTTAACAACATAAATAATCATCAAATTAAGGAAGCCTCAAATGGTAATAATCTTGTGGTATATCTTCAACTATCTATGTATTATAACCGTTTGGTAATATAACATGTGAAATGGTTTAATGTTGTAACAAATGCATACCTTCTTCAATAAAAACGTTATTAGTGGTTATATCGGAGGTTGATCTCTTCTTGATGATACGTTCAAAAGCAGAGCTATTCAGAAATATGAACAACCAATTTTGCAATTTGGAAAAATTATGTTTTTCATGATTCAATGAATCAACATTATTAAATGAGAGGAATAGAGTGAACATATCCTTGTTCCACCAAAAATCATCATTTCTCCCATCATTCTAACAAATTATGGATTTGACACGATCACCAACTCTACTACTCCTAGCTTCCCACATCCATTTCCTATTAATTATTTTTATTTTGATAAATGTTATTTTTATTATTGTTATTATTATTTTCATGATGATGATTATTACTATTATTATTATTTTTGTTCTTATTTATTCTATTTTTATTATTTTTATTATTTTTATTATATATTTTTTTAATTATTTTTATTAAATTCATTATAGTTATTATTGACAGACAGTGAAACATATGGGAAACCTTGAGGATAATGGAGGCCCTACACTCTGCGTAGCCAGTGACTAAGGCCCCACCTTGGTAGAACAATATAGTTTTGAGAATGTATTGTTAAAGATATATGGAGAAGGATCCATGATGGGGGATAGCGGTAAAAATTCATTATCGTTGGTGAGTGGTGACAAAGATGGTCGATGATAGAACCTTCATGGATACAGATTAGGATGAAACATTGAAGGTGACATATGAAGATGGTGACCTGACCGACGAAAGGTTACGAGGTAATGAATGATGAACGTATTGTATGTGATAGAGGGGTATGTGAGTGAGAAGCAAGTAAAAATATAAATCAGGATGTGAGTTTCTTATGTAGTGACCTTGGGGTGAGACTGTGGACCGACTGGTGATATGCTGGTGACATCTTGGGTGCATGACATCAACCTCAGCTTACATTTTCACCGACCTAATGGTTGGGAGGGAGTTAAGGCTAACAGTGACCATAGTGTGACGAGTAGACTAATGTGGGGTTCATTTATGGAGGCTGTAAATTTCCATTTTGACAGGTTATCGATTTGAACATAGGAATAAGAATGTGTATCGAGTACCAATTACATAGGATCCTAGTAGAGGTGATGGTGATGGACCGACGTTGGGTGGTTGGGATGGTGAATTGTGATGGCGCCCTAATGTTAGTGATAAAGGAATTCCCACCCATCAAAGGTGATTTATTTTCAATGAAGATCATAGTTGACCTCGAATCATAGGGATTCTGAAAACGACATTGTGGTGTTCGATGACCTCAATTGGAATATTTGGTTCATGTTCCCTTGAGAAGTGATAAATGGCATTTAGACGGAGCAATAAACTCAAGAGAGGATCATTCAACACATTCCATCTAAAGGGGCTATGTTTCATGGACTTATTTTCCATTTTTCTCTAGCTACGTTGCAGGAGAGGGTGTTTTTGTGGCCCATAACATCTGAGAGAAAACCATCAAGAAATAGTAATTCATTAGAATTAAGACCATTAAAAATGGTCCTTTATAGACTTTAATGATTTTGTGTACTGAAAGTGATTTTGTAGGCTAATGGAAAATAGAAGGTTGTTTGGGAAAATAGTGTGTTATATATTCTTGGGTAACATGGGATATCAGTGGTATGGGGAACCGATAGTGAACGATTCCCACTGATGATTAAAGAAAACCAGAACCTCTGATGATGGGAATCAGGTAAAACAGTGACCACATGAGTAATGATTCCAAAGGTAACTATTACTTCCTCTCCGAAACATTTTTCCATGATGGTGATCTTACGTGGAGTGTTGTCTATCAACCTCATCGATGATGTTGGGTGTGCGAGGTCTATAGGGTCGGCAGATGTTGGTCGCCATCATGACTGCATCAGTTGGTGTAGGCGTTTCGGGGCCCTTGGGCTATTATGATATGTGATTTTGGGCCATAATATTTTTATTATGATCCATGATGTGTGGGTATTTGGGCCAAATTTTGGAGGGGGTTCATTTTTCACATTCATGTTTTAGTGGTTATTTATGTTCCTCATGATTTTTAGTCGTTATTTTTTCAGTTTTATTTTATTAAATAAATTTTGGGCCCAAGTACACTAAGTTTTTGAACAATCATATTAATCATAATTATTGTTATTAATAGGGAATGAATAATAAATAGATAGCTAGATCAAATGTCTTGGTCAATTGATGTTGAATTACGGTTTTCAATATTTACTAGAAAATTACTTTTGTGATGAAATATTATTCATGATTAATATATACGTATGTATGTACATATGTTTCTATATGTGTGTTCATATATATATATATGTATATATATATAAGTGATTATGAATATGTACCAGTTACAAATTAATAATTAAATTTGTTTTAAAATATCTATAGATTTATAATTAATTGATGATGGGATGGTGGTCGAGTTCTAAACACCTAGAAATGCTGCATCTATAAACCAATATTATATATTGGTAGGGGATAATTTCAAAATTTACTATAGTACTAGTATAGTAGGAACAATGGTGGACAGTAGCATCAGTACTATTCACCTTATATATGATTTCATGGCTCAGAATTGGGCCTATGGGACCCAAGGTATCCATGCCATCAAAGGAATTATATCTATAGAGACATCATAACATAATCAAAGGATCCATTGGTACATCGAGTCTTAATGGAATCATCAGCTGGAATATAGTGACATTGAGTGATTAGAAGAAAAACATAGTTTAATAGGAACGCAGTGCAACTCGATGATATGTCGGTACAATCGGGCAGGAAACATTGAAAGAGTGATAGTGAACTGGAACATATCAAAAAATTATATATCCCCACATATATTTACTGTGGTATATATGTGATACTTTACATGTTACTATCAACAATGTGGTACAAGTTATATAGTTATATGGAAATGGTTTGCGATATAATGGGGTGCCACATAGGAATCACTAGGTGGGTGGCCTGAAAGAGTGTTAGCTGTGTTAGTGCCCATCATTCATCCCTCTTCCCACATCATTCTAAAATTTGGTATAAAGAAGTATCCTTCCATGGTGCATTAGAGTATAATATTTTGAAAATATTATTGGTATGAGAGACACGACTTTCAGTCTAGAAACATTGTGGGATGGTTATTAATGGGTGGTAAGATAAGTTAAACAACTTGATGCAGGATTTTATTTTAGAGGAAACCATGTATAAACCCCATGGTCCATTGGGACATTGTTCCACACATGTTCTGATACATCCATGCCTCCAGGTCTTCAAGAAAATATTTTTAATAAAATAGGTCGAGTGGGTTCCTTTCATTTCATATGGGGCTGGATAAGGCATGTCCCACTGGGGTGCCCAGCTCTATGATTATTTATTTTCTATAATCCCATTTAAATTTAATAACAATTAATAAAAAACATTAATAACAATAAATAATTAAAATTTAAAATAACAAAAAACAAATGATTGTAAATAATTAATATTATTATAAAAATTATTTTTTCATACTAATTATTGATTATTTATTTTCATTAATTTAGAGGAATATTATTAAAAACCAGGGCTAAAATTTAATACATAAAATTCTAGAAAATAAAAAAGAATATTTATTTCCACTTATAGAAAACTATACATAAAAAATAAATAGTAAATCATTTAGCAGTGGTTTTCACAACCTGTGAAAAAAAATTCACAATAGTGATTTCAATTATTCCACATTCAATTGGTGAATATGGATTTTTTAATGTATATCCAAAAAACAAATTATAAATAATATAATATTCCTAATGTGATATAACTAATCCACATAAAAGTAATTATAAAATGAAAATAGTTACGTCTACCTTCATGGTGTAGAGATATCAATAGGAAATAATACTTTATTATGGTCTATAAAGATCTCCTGAGTCAACCACTGCATATCCACAACATTCCCAAACCAGGTTTATAGATAGGTCTACTCGATGTGCACTGAGTGAATCTTTAGTTAATACTCATCCAAACATTTGGTGTTACAACCCATATATTCATCTATTCTATTTCCTAAATCCACATGTTTTTATCCAGACATAGAATTCATTTCTAGGAAACCACAATCTTTTTACAAAATTTTACGATGTCTTATATCGATTAGAGTATTTGAACATTATAATGGCTTAGAAATTTCTTATAGTCAAAGGGAATGATAATATATCATTGATAATATGATGATAAATTTATATAAATTAATCACAATAATGATTCTCATTGAAATGAAAATGAAGGAAAATTATTAAAAAATTAATGGTTGATAAGAGAATAAAAAACCTTATTTTGAAAAAAATATCATCATAAGAAAAGGAGACAATAGGACAGAATATTTAATATTTATTAAATAATACATGAAATGGTTTATAATAACATTCAATTAATACTTTGTTAATATATTAAAAATAATTTTAAATGAACTTATAATAAATGAAATGCAATTAAAAAGGAAAGAGGAGAGTTGGAATCCCTTGTATTGAAGGCAGAATCTTAAAGCTTGATAAGAATGTAGGGAATCATATAAACTCTTAAGGTAAACTTTTTATGGTGTAAATAAGATGAAATTTATACACAATGGATTTATAGTTTAAAGGGGTGAGATAATGGAATGACTAGATCCCCATTTATAGGTGAAAAAGATGGATATTACATTGGAAACATATGCTAGGACATGGGTGAATTTGGAATCAAATGGGAGATATGTCAGTTAATTATGTTAATATTTGTGAGAAATGTGGATATATCTCTTCATCCTAAAAAAGATATTTTAAAACATTTTTTGATTATTTTGAAAAAATTTCATCCATGGTATATTACCACTATGTACAAAATATTAACTGGTTTAATAATTTCCCGTGGTAATAATTTTATTTCAAAAAGTATAAGATTCCCCATATTAAATAATTTTATGCGATGATTCCTAATTAGGTGTGAATTTAATCTATATCAATTTATAAATACAAGGAAATTAAATTTTTAATAAAAATATATAATTCATAGAAAAAAATATAAAAAAAATATGTTTTTTAAATATTATGTGTTCATATTAATATTTAATATCAATAAATAATTAATTAATGATAACAAATTTGTTTGTGTAATTTAGCATTATACTATTATAATCATTTAAATTTGACAATTTATAAAAAAACTCTATATTATGAAAAATGAAATGATTAGAAAAATATTTATTTAACATGGAGATTAATATTTATGAAATTAATTATCTATCATTAAGAAATTTAATTATTAAATAAAAATTCATATGTTTCAAAATCACCCATATGGAGCATAAAGATTAATACACTTCTCACAGAAAACCTGATGTTATTTTGAGACATATGTTTGTTATTATGAAATTATTCTTTTATTAATTATTATTTTCTATATTATTATGTAACATTTTTATACATTTTATTAGGAACAAGAATAAATAAGATTTTCATTACCTTAGTTATATATTGGGTAATATCTTACCTTCATTAAATAATTTCTTATTCAAAATTACGGTTTACATCTATATGTGAACAAAAGAGGGAAAATCTTATACATTTCTTCCTCAGGCCCCCATATTTCTTTCTCTAGTATGTTATTCTTCTATGTTTATTTCAACATCTAGGTTACCCAATTCTATAATATTTTCTCTCTAAAACTGATAAAATATACTGTCTTTTTATCATTTTAAAACTCATGTTTCATATATATTCCCTTAGTGGAAAGTAATTGAGTTCAATATTGGCATGTAATTCTATATAATAGATATATGAAAGACATAATAAAATTTATAAGGGTTCAATAGAAATGAAAAATTATAATATATATCTATAATTATATAAAAAATTTCATTATTCCATATTTCCATTGGACACTACATTCCATTTTTTGAAAACATTATAACTCCCTTCCATGGTGATACTTTTAAGAGGATTTAATCCCCTAATTTCAATTACAAATACTTAAACTTATTATAAACATATATTTTATTCCTAATATGGTTATTATTAATGTTATTTTGTATATATTTCACCTTCTCAATTTTCTTGTCAACTAGTTCTTGACCACCATTCCTCCTTCCCCCAAGTACATTCCAATAGGTGGGTATACGAAATCTGTTCCCATAAATTTCCTTATAATTTTTCATTTGTATACTCAAATGGAATCTATTTTTTTATGAAAATTTCACATGATGTTGGTACTATTATGATTTTCCATGTATGTTAGGTGATCATTCCCTTAAAAAATCCCTTATTTCTTAGATAACTTTATCAATATTCTTATCTAACTAAAAATGTTTTTCATATCTTATGTGTATCCTTATGATCAAACTCTATGAACACTATTGAACACCTATTTATGTGGAGTGAGTTCCATGATCATATATAGATTGTAATGATTTACCAGGAAGTCTAACATCTTCGTTGATATAGTTCCATGAAATATGTTCAATTGGAAGATCCTACCTTATCACTAGGAAGTATGTAATCTAATATATTCATTCCAAAATGACCAAAAAGAATCATTAATATTATATGTCTTTGGAAGTCTTTTAGTAATGTCCATTATGATATTATCTTCATTCCAAATCGATATAGAGAGTGGTATTAATACACAAATCGAGAGTTGTCTCTAGGATTCTAATTTATTTTTCATACAAAGAATATTGACCCATCATCATCATCAATATCATTCTTTATGTTTTCACACCAAAATATAACCCATACACTACATGCAAATCTGTTATACCAGGATATATATATAAATTAAAGAAAAGAACTTAATTTAAAAAAATTACTCTTCCGCATAGGTACCAAATGTACAAAATTGAATTTTCCAAAATTCAATACACAATCTTCATATATGAATTATATTAATTTCTCATATTTTATGGACTAAAGAAATGTTTTTAACTTCTATAGTAAATATGTTTAGAAATTCAATGGTGTTTCCTCTTTATTACTTCTATATCAAACTTTACTAAATCCATTAATATAGGATCTTTGTCTATTCTTATCATATATATGTCTCTATCATCTTACCTACTCAATTTATCTACTACCTTTTCTATATAACTTTGGTGATTGTGTATTACACAATCATAATTCTTGAGTAGTTCAATACATCTCATTTTATCATGTTGATATTTTTGTGTATGAATATATACTTCAATATTTTGTTACTGATATATATGAATTGTAGTTCAACATAAATGTAGTGTATATGTGTCTTCAAAGAGAAAATTATAGCCATGAACTCAATATCATGATTTGGATATTTTTCTCATGGCCTTTCCATTTTTATCAATTCCTATTAAAAAAATCTAACAATCTACACATGGAAACACTCTATTACTTTCTTGGATTCATCGCTATATATAAAAATCATTTACATACTAGATTATATGGTTAAAAATTGTGTATTTATTAATCCCTTTTTTATTTCATCAACCATTCCTTCACATTTCTATTACCAAGTAAATTTTTCTGCATTATGTATCAATTTGGTGAAAAGATTAGATATTTAGGAAATTTATTGAACAAATAATCGATAGTATCCAATTAATATAATGAAACTAATTTTTATAATTTTATTCATTTTCATATAACAATAATTTTTATCCTTTTTCATTTTTTTCTGGCCAATATTCCATCATTAGAGAAAATATATCAAATAAATAGGATTTTAGAAATCCAAAAATCAAATTTACATAATTTCCCAGATGGAAATTTCTCCCATATAGTGTCAGTGATGATTTGTAGAAAATATTAAATCTCTTAATAGGTCTTAAAGATTATCAATATATCATTAATAAAAGCCAAAAAACATTTAATATAATACATAAATACAGTATTAATTAAATTTATAAACATTGAGGGTTAATTAGTTAATAAAAAAGGCATCTATATGAAATCATAAATCCTATATTATTTTGAAATACTATCATTGTTATATCATCCTTTTTGAATTTTAATAGATGATAATTGGAAAAAGATAAATATTTGAGATGTATTAATCCCTTTAATGTTAATCAAACATATCATAAATAGGAGGAAACAAATATATATTATTTATAGTAATTGAACATATTTATCTTCACTCAATACATAACCTCATAAATATATATCCTTCATTTTCACAAAAGAGATAGGTTATTCATAAGTTGTAACATTTTAGTATATGAATCTCTTATCACATAACTCTTATGGTTGTTAGAATTGTTCTACTAATTCCACTAGGGTTTTTCTATATGGATCTCTAAATAAGTGCTTCACATAAAAGATGAGATAAATAAAGAATACCACCTCCTTATCATGTGGATATCTTGCTAGTTAACAATATGGTACCTCAACATCTAATTTTGTGATAACCAAGGCTTATCCTTGATCCAAATGATTCTTTTAGAGGGGATGCAATGTGTGATTGACAAATTGTTTTCTATAGTTCCGCATATACTTATAATTTTGGAATTATATATTTATGGATTCTATCTTTACCTTTCATTTATGATACTGATTTCATTTATCTTCAAACATGTGGAAAAATATAATATTAATCAAGAAATCAAGAACATGTTTCTCCCCATAGTTATTACATGAATGCGATTATACTATTCCCTTCTTTTTATTTTCTTAATTCTTTCTATTATGGTGGTAAAACTAGATTTTCATTTCTTGTTACCCTTTAAAAGTAATATACATTAAAAAATATCTCTTAGCCTTCATTACACTCATCATAATATTATTATAAAATGAAAATTTTTTAGAGAATAATTTCATTCTAACACATGGATTTAATCCATCAAAAAGCCAATAGATCTTACTTTTTAGGAGTCCTAAATAATCTAAAACATGTCTTGATAAAATTATGATTGAATCCACATATTCATTAATAAATTTACCTCCCTTTTTTATTATGATTATAAATTCTATTTCTATGTCATCTCTTTTCCTATTAGGAAAGTATTTCTTTATGAATATAACATTAAGGGATTCCCAATACATAATTTTTATATCTTATACTTGGTTTTTTAATTGAAGCGCATCATTTATCATAGTATCCCCATAGATTATATACAACTATGATGAATTTATCTCATTCATTATATCCCAAAGAAATAAATTTTTTATATAAAGACTTGATTCATTACTTTGTAACTAATCACTTATTTTTCAATTTAAATTCTGTGGTTGTTATTGCATAATGAGATCCAATATTTTTACAACATGATGAGGTGAAATATGTTTTTCCATTTGAGAAATGATATTTTTTATAACCTAAGATAACATTTAATGATTTTTTTCCAAATTGATAATATTATGATTTTTAATAATATGTTTGGAGGTAGCCATGGATTAAGTGGAGTGATTCAAGCATCATTTATCCATGGGGTTGATATAACAAAATTTTTAAAATATATTAATAGACAGATTGACATAAAATCATAAATAATGTTCGAACTATACAAAAGAAACTAGGATAGGGAAACTGAGGCCGATTTTGAATATTGAATTTCGGTTTTACCCATGTAAGATCATACATTATTCTCACATCGAGTTTCAGTATGATGGATAGTCACATTACGTAAATGAATGAAAAAAATTAAATATTTAATTTAATTTTTCCATTAACCTAATAATTTTAAATTTAATGCTCACTATGAAAACCCATTAGGCATAGTTTTCTAACTGTATAGTTTTTATGGGAGTTAAATAAAGAGCTTCTTATGGGAGTAGGCATTCGTAGGTATTTTTTATTAAGGAATAACATTAAATGATGATGTGGGCTTAAAATATTCACCTATCGATCATGTATATTTGTGGAGTTAATTTTGGATATATTGGATTCTTCAATGAAATATCATTTCCACATGTTATTAAGTAATGAATGATTTATTCTTAAATTAGGGATTTTAATTGTAAATTTAATCATTTTTTATTTGTTTATTACAAATAATGTCATAGTAATTTAATCCTTGATAAATCATTATAATTATAGTAAATTATGTGTGTGATATTTATTATTCAAGGAATGGTTTTTTTCTTATTTCATCATGTTTCATTGAATAACATCAGTTAATGGATGTTGAAATGTATTTATCCACTGTTTATCCCTCACTTTTTTCTGTAGATTCCAATTTCCATTTTATTCATGGTTAACATTGGTATTCACTGGGTAGGTGGTTACTACATTTCAATAGATAAATTTAATTAAATTATATATCATGGGATCTGTGGATTGATGTTTTGGGTTGTGAATCCTATACTTTGGTTAAATATGGATCGTGTATTGGTTGTTTTGTGGGGTGATGTGCACTAATATCTTGGGTGATGATGAAAATTAAAAAATTTTAATTGGAGGTGACCAAAATATAATATCTAATGAACTATTGATGATGTTAAACACATTTAGCGTGTTTCTATTGTAATTGGGGATGAT
This sequence comes from Viscum album, assembly GCA_963277665.1. Classification (NCBI taxonomy): domain Eukaryota; kingdom Viridiplantae; phylum Streptophyta; class Magnoliopsida; order Santalales; family Viscaceae; genus Viscum; species Viscum album. The sequence goes on along the minus strand of OY728153.1, from coordinate 561,011,837 downwards.
ATTGATAGAAGGGGATATGAAATGTGAAAACACATCATCTGTTGGTCTGGAAAATACCTTTCACACAACATGTACTTTGTAACAGCACACACATGGTATTTTAGGAATTCAATAATAGTATTTAAATTGAAATTAAATATATAATTATATTTGGTTCTTTCCACACTTTATGTGCCCCTATGTGACCCACAATGATTCAACTGAAGATACCAGCCCATGGACCCCGAGTTCTCTCACCCACCATTTGGAGGGTCAATAAATTATTTGATTTAGCAGGGGATCAAATTTTATAGAGGCACATGACATGTGCTGATCCAAATCCCCACACCCCATATTATCTATCTACAAACCATGTGGTTGATGAACATAATCCAAGTGGAGCGGCATGACACATCCAAGTGGTCGTCTTGGGAAAATATGATAGGTACCAATAAAACACATCTTGTAGTTTTCCTTGACATGAGATGTTATCATCATATGTGGGTTATCCCACTAATTATTCCTAGGAAAATATGGTTTGTCGGCCATTGGGATTGAGATCCTCATAGAGAGTTATTTTTTCTCACATTTGAGTATGGGTCTGGGAAGCTCTATCGATGGAATCAAATATAGTTGGTATTTTAACAAAATTATTTTGTAGGGGTCCTCAATCAATAGAGTATTTTTATCACCCAATTGTATATATTTGAAAGAAAATGGAGCCTCAATTAGAGTTTTTATTTTACCTATCTTCATGGGAAAGGGATCCTCCATCATCATCTGAAGTAATGAAAATATGGATTACTTGATACATTTGAATCAGAAGCAGGAAATGTAGAGTTTGTTTAGATATATATGATTTGATACTATTCTATGGGACATGGGTACCCCATTTAAGAATATATGGGTATGTACGTTACTTTTCTCTTTTTTATGGGTTCAAGATGTATGGATTTCTCTTTATTCTTTACTTAATGATAATTTTGTGGTATCCTACTATTTATATATATACTCACCCCAATGTGGAATGTTACCCTACATTTTGTGTCATATTTAGGTGAAAAGATATATAATAGTTATATAGGTGGATGTTTTTTGGATAATGCGAAGTGGAACTTGGGTTAGGTGATAATAAAATTATTGACACACTAGTGGTAGCGTGCTTAGATTGTTTTCCCTCTTATTGTTAGGTTAGACCTACTTATCTGTTGTTGGGCGTTAATTTTTTCCATTTTAATTTGACTATAAAGTATCATACATATTTAATGTATTTTAGATATTTGGTATGATTTTATTTATTCCATATATTTAATTTATTCATTATGATGGTATGTATGGAGGTACTTGGGAATTTTTATAATTACATAAATACAAGGCATCTAATCTATGTGACATGAAAAGTTTTTTGGATATGGGGTTGGGTGTTACTTATAGAAATTCACAGATCCCAGTGGGTCCCAGAATGTTTGGATGTGGTATGGAGGTATCATAGAGATTTGATATATGATATATTTTTTAGTGATTGAGTAGTTATCTAGATTGGATATGGATTTAGGGTTACCTTATTTATATTTCTATAGTTCATTTGTATGGAAAGAGACCCTAGTCCTGGTGCGAAAATCAACATATCTATTCATTGGGAATTTGAAAAAAAAATTGACTTGGTAAACATAGCCATAAAATTTAGGGAAAGAAATGGTATATTGACTTAAAATTTAATATATATTATTAAAGAACTTTTATGGAATAAATGAGAAACTAGGATGTCAGCTAAAAAATGAGTAACAAAACAAATGATGAATAGTTATGGACTACCTGATTTTGTCTCCCTAAATAATTTCATGTATATGTTACTTACATCTATGTGAGGTTCATCCGTTGAAATATATTTGAATAGAATAGTAGCTTTTCCCATGACTAGATGTACTCCTCAAGATTGATTTTCGCATTATTAAATCCCCCAATAAAAATATGGCTCTATTTGTTGATCAAGGAACACTAATCCTCATTGAGAGTTATCTGTAGTTTCCTACCCATCATCATGGAAGCTTCATATTCAGTATCATTGAGTGAAGACACAAATTTGACTACTTCTTCTAAACTAATAATAAATTCTAGTGAATATTCAATAAATTCATCTTGTTTCCACTTCTGAAAAGAGGCCATGTAAGTATCACTATTTTTATGCATCACATTTAGCCACTTTTTCTAACAAGTCTCTCCCGGGAGTGGTGAAAATAAATTGTATTTTTTCTCCTTTGGAATTCCTTTACAATTTCTACATCTCTTATCATAGAAAGACAATAATTCTGATTCATAGCCTTTGATTCACATGTAGAATAGTCTTCACTTGGTTCATTCCAAGGAAGCTTCTTCCCAACCATGGGGGGTATAAATTTTCCCCCTCAGACTCTTTAACATGATCCAAATTATGTATTTGTTAAAAGAGATTTCCTAGTTCCAGTTATTGAACAACCCTTATACGAATTTTCATGAGGTATATTTGTTTTCCCCTCCCTTGACAAACAACCTTAGCATTTGGAGCACCTAGTGGGATTGTTGAACATAAATAAACCATGATTTGGAGCTCTATTTTAAGACCACTATCGCCCTGAGGGACCGCTAATATATTAGATCATCCTTTGTTATCGTCCATAACCACAAAATATCCCTAATTCAAACCCTTAAAATTTAATTTCAACCTATAAAAAATATCCTTCACCTTAAGATTAGGAGGTGACACCAGTGATTGTTTCACGACCTCACTCGAACACAATGAACATGACTCCTTGTTATTAGTAGATCCTCCACATCCCAGGATGCCCACCACAAAAGGATCTGAGACCATAACTTCTTCATACAGTATCACTTTTAAATGATCCTTCCCATTATCCACTATAGATCCTTCATGAACGAAATTATATATCCTATGATCATGAAATTTATTTCTCTAAGTCCCATGGTGATATACCGATGTGAAGTGACCTTGCATATTTCAAGACAAGAATAAATTGGTCCACAATTCAAACATTTCCACATGCATCACGAGAATTCTCTTCTATCAGTAATTCACAACCAATCCAAATGAATATTGGAAACATAATATTCCACACAAATGCAATGGAAAATGGGAAGGCACGCATATTTTTTTCAATTGTCAGTGAAATGTTATCATCCAACCATGTTCCCTAGAATACATAAAATGGAATGATTTTGTAATGGGAGAGCAGGGAATCTTACCCAGATTTCCATAGTCGGATTATATATCCCTAAATTGATGATGGAGATCCACTAAAAGAGACATAATAAGGAACCTATATTCAATCAAGGTGCTCTAGAAAAATCAATGATGAGATCTTCCATCAGCCTGAATCAAAAAATTATATGATTTTGATCAAGAAGTATTAAACTAACATGATCTTGTAACCCCCAAACATCAAATACAAAGTGTTAAAACACGTCAATTGAAGGGAATCATTGAATTATTCAATCCACCCAAGTTAGTTTGAATATATATGAAGCATTATATAATTATTACAGTGATTATGAGAGTTGTGGTGATCTGTGGTACATATCATGGACATTCGTACAAATCATGATATGAAAAAATGGAGGAAGGAACACAAGATTAGAGAACAGATGGATGGATGGGTTGTGGTATTTTTAGGGATATTGCAGACAAGAAACAGTCCCCTCTTATATAAAGGGGGATCTAGTATTCTCATCATCTGCAAGACTAGGGAATCACCGCCACTGTGAGAGCTCCCCCATCAATCATTTTTACTACCTCTAGTGCCACTCAGATTTCTATCATCAATATATAAGAATGGGAAATGGTTTACATGTCCTTTTTGAGTGGCCTCCCTATATCTGATCTTTTAAACATGCTTCATCTTGAATCTAACAGGATTCCACCGTAGATATTGAAAATTAGAAATCTGTGTCAAGATGAAAATAAGGATAAGATCAGTGATGAGGGCTCAGTTCAGGGTATTGGTCATGAGGTGTTCCCACCAGGTGGATAGTGATAGGTACATACACCAGTTTAGTAGTGAGAATTCCTATCTATGGTAGAATAGGCCTCTGTATTAAATATTTAAATATATATAATATTTTGGACCATATAAGGTGAATATTATTATCAGTTGAGCCTGATTCATAAGTTTTATAGTTATATGCCACCTAAGCTTCAGGGTTGTCTCGACCCATAATATGTACATGGTTTTTAAATACAATAGCCTTATTATTCCATCTCAAAAAAATCCCTTCCGATGTAGTGATAATTCTCATGAAATTTCTTTCCATGGTTCAATAAGATGATGATAGAGCGTGATGATAGAAACCCATGATTTTGTGACTCTTCCCATGATCAAGTTCAAGTTCCCCTAGGGGGTATTTATACTGACCCAACAATTCATGTGTATCCAAGAGCATCATAATGGAATCATATCAGTATATAAGTATATATAAGGGTTAATAAACCTCACGAAATAATCGTAGGACAAGGCCCATGATGAGTTTTTATGGAAGTGGTATTTTGAGTGTGATCTAGGAATAAATTACCGATTTAGAGTTGTGACCCTTTGTATCCCAAAAAAATGAATGGGTGATCGTGTGTTTTATAAAGTCAGATATATTTTTAACAAATCTATCACAATTATCTTTTTCATATAGTAGTAACCCTAGAGAGTAATTTTCATTGATAAGTGGACAACATCACAATTCAGGTTCATAACACTTTAATCATCCACACATCTGGTCTCATTTCATAATTTTTACATATAAGGTTTCCTATACAGGTTCTAATCAACCGAGGGGAAGGAAATAGTTTTCAAATTCAGAGTGTGTTTATATCTATCAATATATCATTACTTGTTGGGTGGATGTGTACATAAAGATAATGAATGGTCTTCTTAGGCAGAGGCATTATCATAAAAATTAGGAAGCATGGGAAAGAGGATTTGGTGGAGGGGATGGGATAGATAAATGAGAGGTTTGTTTCTATAACTCAATACTTCCACCAAACCTCTATATAGTCCCCATTAGTCATAGGAATATGGTTGTTAGGGATGTCACCAATTTTTTTGGCAGTTGAGGAATATGACCCATATACTCCTGACTTGAATCAAGGTTTGATACATGAATTCTATATCATATAATCATTTATGATAGACATAGGTATGAGACATTCCTTTTTAGACATATCTTTTTTTTAGAATTGTATTTTCTAGCAGATCCTATAGTCTAAACTATATTATTAAAGACTCTTATTAGAAGGTATTCAATTATCACAATTTTCAATCTAAATTGTGACTTTTCTCTTGGTGTAGAGATTTTCTCAGTAGACCTTTTTATTACTATGATGAGGTTGTATGATATGATTCTTGGTATGGATCAATTATCTGTTAATAATTTCCATATTTATTGTTTCCTACAGATGATACGGTGGACCTAGGAGAACATGCTGATGTTTTTATCACCGATAAAATTGAATTTAAATTTTATTAGTCTAGCCGCAAGGGAAAATAGTACACCTAATGTGTTATTAGTTGAATGGCATGATAATTTCTACAAAAAACTCATTGGTTGTTCGATTACCTACAGTATGAAAGTAGTGAACAAATGTGTATTCTATGAATGTACATGGGTTACCTCCTCATCGAAAGGATTAATTATTTTTTTAATTTACCTTTAAGACATCAATGATATATTTAATGGCATATCAGATAGCTATCATAGTTATCAGAGAGATGAGGGCCCAATGAGAGGACCTTCAAAGGAATGGTTGTGTTTGACTGAATGTGTCCCCAATAGGATGCATAAATATTATTCTCCAATAATTTGGATGAGATCCTGAGGTTGTGGCTATATTACCATCACATGAACATAGTGACCATCAAAAATAAGTATCCACTACAAATAATTTATGACATATTCAATCATACGAAAGCGTAATGGTAGTTCTCATGGAAAACCTTAAACTAGGTTGTCATCAACTTTGAGTATTCTATGAGTACACACCTAGGATGAAATTATGATTTATATTTGGTAACTATGAGTATCTATTGATTCCCATTGGTCAAAATAATTCCCCAATGGTTTTTATTGGAATCATGAATCGGATCATCCATCCTTTCCAATACCATTTTGTGATTATATTTATAAAAAACATTCTCATTTATTCAATTTAAGAAGTTAATCATGATGATCATTTTTGGATGTTACTAAACATACTTTGAGATAATACGTTGTACTGAAAACACACAAATATTTTATTATGAATTAGTAAAACCCATGTTTTGGGAAGTGTCTTCTCAGTGGAGGTTGTATCCATTGAACCAATAAAGATCATGGTTATTCCATCATGATAACCACACATGATTATTAAATAAGTTCAAATAATCCTCAAGTAAATGTTATATTACCATATATTCATTCTAGAAATATGTTGGATTTTGAAATCCATGACTACCATCACCCAAAAGGGGAAAACATTCATATAGTCAGATATGTTCTATATGGTATTTGAGGATTGTTGTCTTGGGATAACTAGAACTCCATTATTGAGGATTCTTGAAGTGGGAAGTCATTACATTTTGATATATGATACCACTAGAGTCACGCTCCACTATGATATGATACGAAATGAAGAAGGGATATCCTAAAAATCCAGATAGATAAGAACCCGTGAAAAGAAAAATGAAACTTATTACATGGGTCTTGATTTTATATTGTTCACATTGAAAAATTGAATGAACATCCTTCCCGGTTAATGGTTTGTTATTTATTCCAATAAATATAGTATTACATACATCTTAACCAAAATAGATCTCAACTAGAGACGGAGATGGTGGATGGTGTTCATACAAGAGTAGGACATCATGATAGGTTATACTCGCTAAAAATTAAAAGTTTTGGAAAGATTCACTCATTAGTAAATCTCATTCCTAGTAGTTAGATGAGGCTTCAGAGTAGTTATCTTTATTGTAGAAAACCTTGGTGGATAAAGTGGAGAGACATACTATTGATTGATGGTTATAAATCATGCAATTCATTAGAAAATATGGGAATTCATACTTGGTGATTATTATTTTTAGGTATTACATGAGTTTATATTCATGGTCTATTCTAATAATGGATTTTATGAAGGTGGGGAGCATGTCATCTTCATCCAAGGGAAGATCCTGGCCATATAAATTTTTTGAGAGAAGGTGCTAAGGAAGTTCAATATATCTCTATTAGAGTTATATCCTATAGAATAAAATTTATACCAAGACCTATAGAAGTAGTTTTGGTTCCTGGGGATGAAGAATAGTACTTTTGATTCATTATCTAAATTCCTCACATGTTAACGGGTGAAGGCCATGTATCAAATTCCAATAGGTTTCGCCCATCCAATTTTTGTTAAATAGAAGAAAATGGATGACATATCAATAGATATCATAATGTTATTTCCATGGATGATGAGAGGTTATGAAACTATCATGGAAATTGTGGACTGAATTACTGAGTCATTCACTTCATCATTATTAGAGAGAATATTTTAGTTGAAATATTAAAAGGAATGTTCAATTTTTAGATCAGATATATACATGGATTCTCCTATATGATTATATTATAATGTGGCAGTCATTCCACATATTATATGTGTAGAGAAAATAAGTTGTATTTTAACACTAAATTATAGAAGAGTATAACATTCATCCTATAAGTAGATTTATAGTCTAAGAAGACAATTCTTTTCCTAGATGACATGTTGTGAGATTTCATGGTTGAATTTAGCCAAAGATAAGAGGATAACCTACACTCAGTATATTTTTAATATAAAAAAACTATAAACCTAATAATGTTATACTTTCTATTAAGTCATTTTAGGAAAAACCTTGTAGGATACCACTATGGTGGTAAGGGTTGGGAGAATCAATACTTAAGAACCCAAATTATATTTTAAAATTAATGTAGAAAGTGTATATCATCTCGGAGAGGATGATAATAACTATGATATGTGAAAATTCATTGTGATCCAATAGTTATGGGCCATATATTTTATTGAGGAATAGTGCATGTCCCTATACGTATCAGCTTGATGAAATTTATTGAGATTTGGTAGGGTGGATAATCTATCACTAATGATAATCAATCCATTCTATATTCTATTCATAATCAGTTATGTTCAACACCGTATGTCTTTACCATCTTAATTAGACTTAATTTATGTTTTCGTCCACATTTCACTACTATGGAAGTACATGCATGATATATCATACATTATTTAATAGGGTGAGTTGGAAAATGAAGATAAACCCACCATTTCAATTTATATTGTGCTTATCATGAATCAATAAAATATTATACATCCTAGAAAGATGATTACCGTGAACATATTTTCTATTAAAATAATAATTTTCAATAGTTTCTATGGTGATTGGAGAACCGTATGCAATCATAGTACCCTGACCTATTTGAGTAGATCCTTTTTTTGGGATACCAATCCTTGACAGTGGGGATAATGTGATGGATTGTTTTTTGAAAAATAAACACTTTGAAAATTTTAAATAATACTTATAGAGATAGATGTGGAGTTGGTGGAGTGTTTTGGGTTTTGTTATACATATTGTTTATATATTAATAATATTAAAATATATATTCATTTGAGAATTTATAAACTCAAAAATAATGGAGTATATTTATAATTGATCCTCATATGCAGAAACGGAGGCCTCCCTTGAATTCCAAAAGTTGGTTTTACACTAGGCGTGACATAAGTTTTATTTACATTTGGTTTATTGATGATTCATATCCATGATATGGAATACAATGAATAAAATAAATAATTAATTTAGATTATATAATTTTCTAATTAACCCAGGCATTGGATATTTAATCTCCAGCATTCCAAACCTCTTGAGTTAGTTATTTAAACCTATATATTGTAAATAATGGAAAGATTTATTATGGTGGGAATTGACATTGCAAAAGGACTTTCGATCATGAAATCGTTGATGATGATGAAACGATGTTTTATTCTTTTACAATATATCTTTGATCTTCGTAAAGAGGAAATTGATTGCAGTAAATTCTTTTACATCATTTATAGTGAACATGTTCTTCATAAACGATTTATCCATTCTCAATACAGGGCATTGATTTTAAAATTTTCCATGGTTTTTGATTTCCATATGATTAATGATTAACTAATAATAATCAAATCTGTAATCAATTGAAGAAAGGTCTGTTTATTTATGTGTTTGATAATTTTTTTCGTGATATGATTATTTTACACTTTCTTTAGCTCATCACCTCAAATTTAATCCATGAATAGTTTCTGATCCAAAAACAGTCATTAATCAACACCAAATTTGTTTTTTTCCTATTTCATCCTCCATTCTATGTGTGTTGATCACTATTATTTGAATATACTATGGTTTCACCATTTTCGAAGACCCATTTCATCACATGATCAATCATGGGATCCATATAATGATGTTTCAAGTATAGTATTTTGAATTTCATATAAGGGAGGTTTTTTGAAAATTAAGGATATCTAATGATAGATCATGTTTTTTAAATTTTGTGGGATGATGCATTTAGATGGGACATGTAATAATGGAAGTTGAGTTTTACAATAGATAATGATATGAATATGATATCTTGTGAATAATTAATGATTTTCAACACAGATTATTGGCATTCCAATGGTGAATAAGGGTGAGATTGGTGGACTAGGTGATGAAATCAAAATAAATTCTATAAGATAGAGTTTCTATAAGGAACCCAATTATATGACTTATAGAACATAAGAACACAGAAAATGTATTTAGATGGTGTATCAATAGCATTTAACTAAAATAAATATATCACACACATTGTACCTTGACCTAGACACCATTTTATCCTTGGTTGTTCACCTGGTATGTACTAAGTATACTTATACATGGATACTTTGTGCTCTAAAATTTCATATGGAGGGCGCACACACTGTGAAATCTTAGAGAAGCATGAATCAGAATGAGGAATACATCAAGTGCTAAGATCATCCCTCACAAACCATGTTACCACTCAACATGATGTGTAGTTTTGTAGAGGCACACTATGTAGAGCATGAGGACATGACCAAATGGCTGGATTGAGGAAAAATATCATGTATCCATATAAAGAATCATGTATTTTTCCTTGACCTGATATAATGGGGTCAATTTTAGGTTTTCCCAATAAATATTCTTAGGTAAAGCTGGTTTCATTGGTATTGGGATCCACCTGAGGAGTTAGTGTTTTTCCCATTTGAATACAAGGTCGATATTCTATACCATCATAATCAGATAGAGTTAATATTTCACCCACATGATGGTAATGTGGAAACAAAGTCTATAATGTAATTATTTAACCCATTTATTAATATTAGACGGGATAGGGATTATCTAGTAGAGTTCATGTTTCTCCCATTATAACAGGTTAGGGATCCTCCAATATCATATGAGGGAATGACCACATGTGTTACTTGAGACATCTAAATCCAATGTGGTGAAAGAATATTTTGTTTTGTTGGATGTGATTTGATAATTTACATAAGGACATGAGTAAATCCATTGAGTATATATGGGTTTTTAATTCCATTTACATCTAGGATATAGTATCAAGTTGAATCAATTTATCTGGATGATTTATATCGTTATAATCTCATTGGTACTCATTGGGAATGTATATACTCACCAATAAACGATATTTTCCACCATGTTTCATGTGTTATAAATATGATATATTAATTGTAAGGGATATTTGGGGCTCATATGGATGGTTTTTTGTGGCACTTGGTGGCTATGGTTGTTAGATCATTGATAAACAGGTTGTTGTATTTGATATTTTCCCTCTTTTTCTATATTGGACCAACATACTAGTTTTTTGGAATGTATTTATTACCATTTACATAGATGGTGTAGTTACATACTTGTTTATGGGATATTATATATTTTTCATGGGATTATTTATTCAAACTATTTACAAACCTCATTATTATAGTATGTATTGAGAATTTTGTGTTTTTTATATGTCCATTAGGATAAGGCCTCCTGAGGTTCCACAATCCCACACTCCAATTTACAATGTTAAAAATAATTCCTTTCAAATTAACTTTGACACTATGTTATATTATCAATGGTAATCATATAAAAATGAAAAATTACTACTACATAAAATATTAATTTTAAACAACTTAGAAAACCATTATGTTTAGTGTCATTGTGGACTATTTATATAAGAAAATTTGTTTACAAAACATCTGATAATTTCTCCATAATTAAAGAAATACTAGATTCCCTTGTGTACTTTTCATTAGTTACAATCATCTAAAAAACCATTGGAAATGAAATATAAGAAACGGGTGAACAAAAATTATCGGTAATGGGAACCCTTTTTAACATTACATCAATGGTTATATCACAATGCAATGGGAATACATGGGAAAGGGGTACTTTTATATTTAAATATTACATGTAACAATAAGAAATAATCATAAATCATGATAGAAGGAAATGTAATATCAAATGAAAAAATATATAACAATGTAATAGAGTACCGGATCATGATATGATAAACTTGATCCATGGAGAATAATCATATGCATATGGCATGGAAATACACCAAGACCCTGAAACATATCACAACAAAGTAATTTTAAACAAAAACTAGAATATAGAAGTTGAAGCATTTTGAACAAAAAAATGTGAATGCCTAACGTCCATAAGTCCTTATATAAAAAATTGAACCGATGCATTTGAGGGATTTAATGGTCCAAAACAAAATCATGGATTTATTAGACCAAAACCGTATAATGGATTTATCGGATGCAAAAAATCTCTAGGATTTATCTTACCCAAAACATATATGAGTTTTATCAAACCCAAACAATATATGGTATTTATTAGACCAAAACACCCTTAGACCTTTATAAAACCCAAACCATCTCATAGATTTATCAAACCCAAACCATCATAGATATTTATCCGACCCAAATGCTCTTTATGATTTTTTGAACCCAAACTATATAATAATGATAAACACATAGACATGTTTTTGATATGAAAAAGCAATCCAATAACTTACCCCAAGAACATATGGAAATATTATTTTTATATTACTTGAAAATGGTATCACCCAAATAGATCTCAAGAATGTAAATGGGTGATACCCAAAATTCAATCACTCTAAAAGAATATTTTATAATAACATTCATAGAGAGATTCATGAAAATTAACATCTATGAAAATAAATTCTTCATAGTAAAGAAGAAACGGTAGTGAAATTTCAATGGAGTATTTATAGAAAACTATTTTATCATTGGGGAAAAATACGATGTTACAATCACCTTGAAAAGTAATTTTTGAAGAGTTGATGTAAAAACTATTTAAAACTATTTAATTTTACAATAATGTTTCTATATTGGTGCCTTGATAATGATTTAATGTTTTAATGAAATTGTGATGTGGAAAACACCAAAATCTAATGCTTTAAAAAAATATCTAGAAATGGATATACGAAATGACACAAAGGTTATCAAAAATTAATGTGGACTGAAAGATAAAATATTTTATTTTCAATGTATGGATATCCTTTTGAATATTTAGAAATACAGAAATTTAAAACTCACATCATAAAAAGTTAAAGAAAAACATCTTTTTATGATAAGAGAATGTAAATATGGAGGTCTAATGTGTAAACAAATATTTGGGTTTTAAAATTAGAATGGTAAATATTTTTTGAAATAATGAAGATAGAAAGAGATAAAAACTCATCTATAAAAAATATTATTTTTTATTTTTTAAAACACTTCAATTTTATGTGAAATAATTTAATTGAGAAAGAATATTTTTGTTGAAAAAAATATTTTCCCTAGAAATAAAATAGTAAATATCTTCTAAAATAATAAATCAGATAATTTCTTAGACATAGAAGAATTATTCTCATGGAATAATGATTTCACACAAATAATGGATCTCTATGTTAAGAAAATACCTTATAGATAGAACAATTAATAATGTAAGGGATATTCAAAAATGGTTTTATGTGGTATAAATTTAAATACATCGAAATAATATAAAATACCACATAAAAATAAATCACTAGATTGTGCATAACGTTTATTAAATAAGTTCAAGAATATCCCTCAGAACCGAATGAATGAGAATTGATTTTTACACAAACCCTTACAATAATAATAACATATGAAATAATGGGTTTTCATGAAATGGACATTAAAATATCATGAAATGAAATATATTCATATTGATTGAAGGAAATTTTATTATAAATAAACCATGTAAGTTAAATTATGGTTCACAATCTTAGTTAATTCTCTTGGATTTCAAAATAAGACAAATAAATAATTTTTTACATTAGAAATATTCGAATAAAGTCGCATTCAAGGAAGTATTTTCTAATAAAACAATTAATTTAATGATTGATGATATGATCATGATACAAAAATAAAAAAGAGACATCATATACACCATTATAAATGAATCATGGTGTATAAAAATAAATATTACTTTATGAAATTAAATTTGAAAAATGAAACCATATCCTCTACTCCCAACATCTACTAATGTGATTGAATCTATTGTAAAAAAATTGTGTTAATAACCCATTTATTAAACTTATTAATATCTATAAACAGTTATAAAAATCATTTAATAGTATTCTCACATTTTATACTAGTTAGTTGTTATCTATTTTCAATAGTGAGTGTCATTTATCATGATCATTTTGAAAAAGTTTCATAATAGCATTGTCATAATTCATTATTCTCCAAAAGTTCATAATTCATATAAAATACCCAGTAGTCGAATAAATGTTTTAGGGTAGTTTATAACGTTTTTTTATCATCCTATGAGAGTTTCACTTGTGGTACTTTTATAAAAACTAAGCCACAAACCTGTTCAAATAATTTAAAAAGATGAATCATATTTTCATAATTAAGGAGTAAATATAAATTTTACCATTGTAGGAAAAATATATATAATTATTTAATAATTTATATCATATATCAACAAAAATATTTTCATGTTATTCATCCATGAAATTATTTTATATCATTTTCCATGTATGTGGTTAGAGCATCCCAAACATGAACATATCATAATTAATGGATGAGTATGGGTATGAATGTTGGTTATTTTGGAAGAATATAATTTTTATAGAATAATAATAATATTTTTTAGATATTATTAATGTTTTAATAATATTTTATGATATATTATTAAATAATAATGAAACTATATGAAAATTTTTATATATTACTTCATTGAGGTTGTAGTCTTCACAATACATTATTAACGTTTTCAATTCTCATTGAATTATATGGAATATAGGTGGGTTATAATTTTTTTATCATAATCATACATATATTATATATTTCATAATTATTATTAAATTTAATCCTTATAATTGTCCAATAAAGGTGGTGATGAAAAATAGAAGATGTAGTCCGCACAGACGAATGATCATGATTCTTTTGTTTTTTTAATATTTATGTAATGGAATAAATAATAGTTATTCCATTGAAGAAAAATTAAATATTATAATGATTATTAGGTCATCTTATTACTATGTATTGTGTTGTTTTTGAAAATAATTATTAAAAATAAAATAATAAGGATTATATAATACTCAAATTGTGACTTTGAACTTTCACTTGAATGTCTACATGGAAAGGGAGGGATTATTCTTACTAATTGATACCATAATCATACGAAAATGTGATAGGATTATATAATAATAAAAATGGATGGTTTTGAAAAATAACATATCTGAATAGGTGTGTCATGAATTGGTGGAGGTGTTCCACATTTATATGTGGAGAGAATGGACCTTTTGTGAAGACAAATTTATTTTTCAATAATGGAATGAATCAATTTAATATTAAAAGGTTAAAAAAGTGGTAAATAATCAAATTTAGGGTTATATAAGTTCTATAAATACCTTTAATATTTTTAACATATTATTCAAAATAATCTCAAGTAATTTACCTTTATGTTTTTTGTATTTTATCCCATTTTTATTTTTTCCAAGGTAATTAGTTTTTAAATAAGTAATATATGTTTTATTAAAAATTTAAAATATAATATCTTAATGAATTTGGATTTGATGAAAATAAATTTATACTCTATTTAATAAAATTAATATTATTAGCTAATATAAAAAGTAATATTTATATTTACCAAAATTATAAATAGAAAATTTGTTTTCTAAAAATATATTTTTATTTTTAAGTGTTAATATTATTATGTAGTATTGATTAACACTTGAGTGATTGATAACTTATTTATATACAGGTTTAACCATTATATTAAATTCATTTTTGAGAATATATAAATTTATTTTATTTTAAAAAATTTATATAACACTAATAAAACAATTCTATTAAATTATCATGGTCATTAATTTTAACCTTAGTAATAGTAATTTTTCACAAAAAATAAATAGAACATGTAGTATAATAGGATAATATTGATTAAAAATAGGAAATAAACTTTTTTACATTCAATATTTATATATTATGATAATATTTTTAATATAAGAAAATAAAAATAGTTTTTAGTGTAAAACTTTACTAAAATTTGCAGAACATTACATATGGGATTCATAAATTCAAAATTATAATTTTAAATGAGTTATTTTAATTTATAGATAGAGTTTTTTATATAAGGTATTAAAAAAATTTAATTCTTTATTTTAGTGTGAATTTTTATAAGTGAAACGATATTCAGAAAATCAATATTTTTTTACTATTTACCTAAAAAACAATTATTTTAGAAAATTCACAAAAAATACTAAAATAATTTTATTATGTGAAATTAAAAATGAAGAAAATTATGAGAAATTAAAATTTTATAATTTATAAATTAATATTTTTAATTAAAATTCAATGGATGTAAAGAATGTCCACATTTATTGAAAATTTTATTTTTAAAATTATTCTTCATAATCTAATTATGTATTGATTTTCTAATAGATTATAAATTTTTTTATAATATATAATATTTATTGATAATAATTTTTTATTAATATTCATCCAAAATGTCACAAATTGTTTTAGATTTGTGTTTTGTGTAAATTTCTTTTATCGATGATTGTATTTATTTAGTGAAAAATATTTTAAAAAATATCAAATAATTATATTCCAACCCCTTAAATAAATTTTTTACATTTAATTTTTCTTTTCAAGAACAAATTAAATTTGAAGAATTTTTTCATAAAATATTTATCCTTCGGGATATAACTTATAAAATTATATCTACCTTACTATCTTAGGTTATATAAAGTTACTTATCTTTCCCCAAAATACATTATTCATTCATATAATCATATACCAAGGAATATATATATATATATATAATATTAAACATAACACACCTTTCCAAAAACCATATGAATCACCAAGATATTAAACCATATAAAAACCATATATTATTATAAAAATAAAAACCATCATTAACCATAAAACATTATTAATCTCTAGGTTATAAAATCAAAAACTATCCCAGATATACAACAATCCAAAAAATAAAATTAACATCACAATAAATATCCTAAATTAATATAAACTTCCATTGTTAAAAATATTTTATCATTTACTTTTTCAAAATCAATCAACCTTTTATTGTCTCAGTATCAGGAATATATAAAACATGTTAATTATCCATCATGTAATAATGAATTTTTTAATAATTATAACCAAAATATAAATTTTTTATGATATCAATTTTTCCATATTTGTGATAGAATTTAATATATATTCTAATCCATTATTCAGAAACCACTTAATTTAACTCATTATGTGTTTCACATAATCTTGATAACATTTAGAATATACCAGAATATCATCGATAAATATAACTCACTAATGAAAATAACTAAAAATATGAACATTTTATTTACATTAATATATTAAACTCACTACAATAATTAAATACTATTAAATTCACATTTTCTATAAAAACATTATTATACTAAAATTCTCAACCATTTATTCTCCCTTATTCAGTTATAATACAATGTTGTTTCTAGATACATGTATTTCACATCTTCATTTTCATGAATCTATTATATCGAAATACTAAAATAAAACAGGTTATGATAATATAAAAAATATTTATATGAAAATATCTATATGAATATGTATTCCTCTATGAAACATTTATTTTTGATATATAGTATTTTCAGTTCACCCTATGAGTATTTTTGTTGAGTCCCCAATTATACAAGGTCATTTTCTTATTTGGTTCTCTAATAAAATATTTAACATCATTCTTAAATAATTAATAATGTATCATTTCCCAAAATATCATTAATCATATAAAAACATAAAAATTGTAAAATATTTGATCCTAAAATATACTTCCCGAAATAAAATTAATATAAATTCTTTAAATATTTTATGAAAGAACAATTTCATATTAATCATTACATCATGTAGGCCAATGGTAGATATTGCTACATTATCACCCTTTAGCTGTGGGTTAAAGCCCCACCCACGGCCTTGCCGGATATGATGATTTTTTCCCAACATGTGGGTTTTCCTATTTTGATTTTTTTAATATTATTCCTAAAACATTCCTAATAATATGATGAACGTTCAGAAAATAAAATTAATCATCAAATTAGTTTTTGGCCACAACAGTATTCCTTACATCTTATTTTTTTCATAATAACATATTTTATAAATGGACTATTATTACCTTAAAATAAATGATCAATTAAACCATAAGGTTATAAACAAAATTATACTTTAAAAAAAATACAAAATAATTGTAAACCAAATAATTAAAATGTTTACTGAACAAAATGGTTTTATTACCATAAATTTCTCCCAAAAATATTCTTAGTCATCTTAAACACCCATAAAATAAATCATAAAAATATTTTTTTATCATTTTAATGTTATGATAATATTTATATTAATAAATTAAAGTCACTTATAGATTATCCCATATCTCTATGGAATATCATACGTATCTATAGGATATATTTTCTGATACATTTTGATGGTTCATAGATTAAATCTGAATTAATCCAATACTATACCATATGAGTGTCAATCTAGGTTCACATTAAGGGCATGCTCACCATGTATCAAAATAATGGTTTAGATATACTAAACTAACTCTTTTTGGGTTTATCACACATGGATTCATATATACTAAAATCGCATCCACTTATAGTCTACAAACATTGATTTACATCTATGAAAACCATATAATATCTTCTTTACCAAAACATTAGAATTTTATCCTATATGTAGACTTATCCCTAGGATTCTCAATAAATTATTCTAGTCATAATGAAAAAAATTACTAAAACATACTCTGATACAATTCTAGTGACCCAGGACTTTTTAATCATATTACTGCACGATTTTAACATATATATCTGTTTAATCAAAACATGTGTTAAAAAGGTCTAGTTCTTTCTAATACTATTTATGTAAAAAATTAAAATGAAAATAAAGAACCTTTATTTAAATCTCCACAATGAGAACTAAAATTCATTTGACCTCTTAAAATTTCATTAGAGAACATTGGGAATATATTGACAACATGGGTGATCTAAAATTCCCAGTAAAGTAATAAATAGGATAAGGAATAATAACATGTGTGTCAATGGTACAACATTTTATCATAAAAGAGAAGGCTCATGAGTAATAAAATCGGGTAATAATATATACAAAATGGAAGCAAAAGATCAAATAATCAAAGGAAATTTGGAAAAAATAGTCAACATGAAATAAAAATGAGTGAAGGATAAATTTCTAGGAAATATAAAATGGTATAAAAAGTCCCATAATGGATTTTGTTTAATTTTTAATCTCATACATAATTTATCATGAAAAAAAAGAATTACCCTATGTATTAGAGAGATGTCTAGGTGAACCCATCATAACACATCCATGATTATGAGTTCAAATAAAAAAAATTAAAATCATTAGTCATAATCCTAAGAATTTACCATGTAAAGATATGTGTTTCATAATAATGCCTCATATCATAATGAAAAACATTTATTAAAGAGGGAATTTGAGGAATGGTCAGATGTCATGTATTATACCTAAAAAAGGTACAATTATATAGGTATATATTTAAGAGAGAGAGATATATTAATTTATAATAACTCAACAACATAAATGTTTTTCATCATTGATGAAAACATCTTTAAAAGATCACATGGGTTACTTCTTAAAAAAATGCGATTTTCTACTGGAAATTAATTCTTTAATATCTGAAAATTTCATAAATATTATTGAAGATAATTAATTAAAAAATTCCATGAAAAAATGTATAGTAATATTAAAAGAATTTATTGATCATGATGGTAGTAAATTCCATATATTCCATATATGTTTAAATAAAACATTATTTTTATACATTCATAAAAAAAATTCAAATAGTATATTGTCTAGAAAATGACAATACGATTCATTTTGAACCTTTGTGTAACAAAAGTAAAACATGTGAAAAAATTTGTTTAAAAATTAATTGGATAATATTAAAAATATTCATTAATATATTTTAATGAAAATATTTAGATGGAATAGAAGTATTACATATCTAAAAGAAGATACAATATTAGTATTACTTATAAAAATTCTTGATGTTTAATTATTCAATATAGGAGAAAATAGAAACAAAACATGTAAAGACACATTAATTAATAGAGTATAATAAATTAAATTTTATTCATTAAAATAATTTAATATCATTTTCCCCAAAGGAACATTTATAATAAAAATATCAAAAAGAAATTAGATTGTATCATTAAGAATTTACCACTTATGTAACATTCAAATAAAATAATATTTTCTGATGTAAAATAAATTTTTACATAAAATACAATGATTTATGAATAATTAAATATACGATCTGTAATATGGGAATTATACGCACCACATAAAATAATTTATGTGAATAAACATAAAATAATCCATGATAAAGGGATTTTGAGACAAAATCTCATACAACGATCATATCATTGAAGTGAGAATTAATCAATGAAATGATTACATGTAAAAATTTTAAATACCCATAAAAAATTGTAAATAAAATATAATATAATAATATATAATTAAAAACAAAATATTAGTATATAATATACAATGAAGAAATAATATAACCCAATAAAACGAAATTGAGTTATGAAACCACTTACCAGTTGGAAACATTCCTGTCAAATCAACTTCGATGAAATAATTAAAACTGAACACTAAAATACAATGAAGTAAGAATAATTAATTATAAAAAATGTAAAATTGGAATTATATACATCGTATAAAATAAATTATTTTTATAATGGAAAAATATTCCTCAGTAGATGGAAGTTCAGAAGAACTCCCTTACGTTTTGTTTGACTCATCACATGCATTATTTTTCATCCTAAATAATATTTTTTTATTATTTAATTAATTATAATAATTTTTCAATTATATGATTTATTTTATTTTATTTTTTAAAATGAAAAATTTCATTGAATAATCAATTATGTCCATGTTAGTTGTTTTTTACGATATTTGACACATAAGTCTGAAATTTCATTGGAATGATTAATATTTTAAAAGAAGTAATTATTCATTCATCTCCAAAATAATAATCATGAAATAATTTTAATTTTTATATATCAATTATTATTTTAAATCCATCATAAAATATAGTTATGAAAAATTAATTGTATTACACTCATAGAGATAGCAGGTCGTACGTATGCATGATAATCATTTCCATTTTTCAACAATCAAGATGGAAATAATAATAGTATTATTTTATCATTACATAATGTTAATTATATATTAAATTTAACATTATTTGTTTAAATAACTTATATATATGATCTATGTTATGATGTAATGAAAAGATAATCACATCGGTTCTTGGAGATGTGAATCCACATATGCCCATTAACGACATTATCATCTTTTATTTAATGGGAATGCAAGAAAATAGAAGATATATTACATCCAATATTTATAAATAAATAATAAATAATATATATAAACCAATTTTTTTATTAACAAAATTTGAGGGATGTGTGATGGAAAAAAAATTACATCAGTTCATGAGATTTTAGTGTATCGTACACACAAAACATGGTTTCATTTCCAATTTTATAAAAGAGGGTATTAATATTGGTTATTCCATTCACATAATAAAATTTTTTTTATAAGAGATCTATATTTTTTCATATCATAATGGTTGAGTAATATTTGGAGTAATTTTAATAATTATTAAAACATTATAGTCGATTATGAATGATGTCTTTTCTTTGGATAACGTCATTATGTTTGGACCAAAATCCTCTCTATGAGTATTTTTTAATCAAATTATGGAATCAATTATGTATTATGGGATGTATTTAAGGTATATAGGAATGTATTTTATGTGACAAATGTATTTTTTTGTGTGAATAAATTTTTTGAGGAGGTTCACTTATATAAGTGATTTGGAGTTGGATTTTTTTTAAATACCTTAAACAATTCAATAATCGGATGTCTCTCTCGAAAACAATTACTTAAAATGAAAAATAATGTAGTTTTGGAAAGATATGGTCGATCCAGACCACCACTATTAAAAAATAAACATGTTTTAAACATTTTATTACATTTAATTATAAGGTTAATTACTTATATTATTTTAGATTTTACCACAGAGACTAGTTTTTTATGCTTTATACGTCAAGATAGTTACTTTAAAAGAGAAAATGACACATAATAATACAGATATTAATATAATAAACAATATAATAATCAATTGTATGAATATATGGTTTTTATAATGTTAAAATCTTTAAATAAAATATTATTTATTATAAATCATCATTAATGTCAATTTTAGGACCATTCATTTACTTTTACTTTAATAAAAAAAAGAGTTATTATATAACAAATTAAAATGACCATTATGATTTATATTTATCTAATAAATTCTTGGAACATAATAATTCATTTAAATTGTATTACTTTTATTATTTTTGAAATCATTTATTTTATATTTTTTTAGTTAAATAAATATTTTGTCGGTGTGGTGTAAGAAATTAATGTATTTATATAATTAGAAATGAAAATAAATTAATATAAATAAATTAAAACCATTATAATCAAAATAAAAATTAATATTAATTTAAAAAATTATTTTTTACCTAAGTGAAAACATAATATATTTTTAAAATTTATAGAGTAACACTTTATTGTTTTCAGTGCGTAAATTTTTATATAGATCTTTTTATGGACTAGTGTCCTATAAATAAATAAATATAGCACCTTAGGTGTTACAGTTATAAATAAATTCATTCAGTAAAATTTAATATAAAAAACGTTGGCCTTACCAATGATTTTTATCCTAGGTTAACCTGATTTACCTTTTAATAGTGGTGATAAATAATGTCTATTTTTACTATTCATTATGAACAAAAATAATTTGTGACCATATTAAATAATATTAATTATTATTATTAAATGTATTTAAGTCATTTTAAAAATTTCAATATATATATTTTTTATAAATTCATTTTATAAAATTATCGTAAAGTGCGACAAAAAAGTGGGTTTTCAGGAAAATGCACGTTTCAAGAAATAGATGAGCTTTGATTAACTATGTGAATAATAATCCTCATAATATGAATTAAAATTTATATAAATATTATTATAATATATAAATTTAATTAAAATATTTTATTATTATTGTTTATTAATTAAATAAAATTGATAATCTTTTTGTTTTAAAAAATAATTTTCAGAAAATGTAGTTTCTAAGAAAAAAAATAAACTTATACAAAACTCATGAGAAATTAAAATTCAAAAGAAATTAATTATATTGTTATATATATATTTCAAATATTTTAATTTAATAAAAAATAAAAAATATAATTTTACTTCTAAATTAATTAATTTAATTATAATTAATTGTAACACACCGACCCGAGTTACCCAGAGTCAGTGCATTATTACATAATATTGGCATGATCACAAAGGATCATGTCTCGAAAGACCTATTAGTTTAGTAGACTTGAAATCACTAGATATGTTCATAAAGATTAAATTACATCATAATGTGAAACAAATACAACAACATATTGTATCCATAGACCACACTCATATCCCCTCCTACTATCCATGTAGGTCATTCATAAAATACTTCTTCATATCCTGGAAAAATAAAACATATAAAGGAGTGAGCTCAGATGCTCTGTAAGGATAACAATATAGCGGAAACTTTCAAAAATAAGCATAAACATTTAAGTCATTGTATAATTAAAACAAAAACCTTTTAAACTTTAACATTAGCATAATATGGAAAAGATAAAATGAAATAATTCCATTTACTTAATCACATGGATATTATACTAGTCTAATAATAACATGAAAAATCAATAACCACTTTCATAATATGGGAATGCATAATTCCAAACTATAATAACCACATAGTCAAGGACTTGTGTGAAGACTACACATAAGATTTTGGCAAGGCCTATTGGGAGGACACTAGTTTGTCTCATTAGACCTACTAATGAATCGAGGATAAATAGTGGGCTCCACCCGTCACTTATTTTGTCTAATGCATTCCTCATATGAAAAGTTTAATCATAACATAAACATTCGTATTAAAACTACCATATGAAATGTCAATACTTTATCCAAAAAAATGAATGGTATAAAAATATCACATCCACAGTCAAACATAACACATTCAATACAATATGTAATATTGTATATTAACAAATTAACCTCAATGTATAATGAAGGAAATTGACATAGTTGAAAATAATCATCAAAACTATGGGAGAGAAATATCCCCCTTTTTCTAGAAAAAATTTAAAAGTTACGCTATTTGTCAAAAAGCCGTTTAAAAATATATTTTTGAATCAAAGTGTCCCATACCACTTTGAAACATTTAAAAGGAATATTAATTTTAAAACATTAATTTCCATATAAATAAATCTTTAAAACAATTTTTAAAACTTGGACTATAATGAGAAAGATTTAGAATAATAATTCTTTAAAACATTTAAAATGATATTTTAGTTAGGGTTCCAAACCAAAAGAGATACACTTGAATAAAAATAATTGGGGTAATTAAAAGTTTATAATATCATGAGAATAATGGGATTCATGATATACTATGTCAATGTATATTATATACACCATATAAAAGTGAATTGGTGTATAACAACAATGAAGTCTCAATGAAATGTAAATTGAGATGAAATATCTTATAAAGTATGTATCCTTAGGTTGAGGACAAATCAACAACATAATTATGTTTGAAAAATATAAATACACTAAATATGATTGGATATTCAGTGTAAATCAATCAGTGGACATTCACACATATTCTTGTAAAAACAACACCAATGAATTGGATATTTAACTTAGTAAATCGAGATTGAGTTAAAATTAATCTTATCAAGTTCATATCGGTGACTTGAGAATTTATAAATGGAGTGATTATGTGTATGAAAAATATATCCACATAAAGGGTAGTGGAAATTATGACATAAGAAATGAGTACTGATTCCACACATAACCTTGGAGTAATATTATCAATGAAGTGTGCATAAACCCAAATTAGTGGAAATTTAAATTTCCAATTCCCTTATCAATTTATTAACTTATGAAACATACACCCACTAAAGAAGGATAATACAATGATTATGTAAATATCAATAAATTAAATTATATTACACAATTAATACAATCTTGGGCAGAAAACACACCACATGCAATAAATAAGTGGTGAAAAATAGAAATCTCAAAAAATTAAAAGTGAGATAAGAAACCCTTTACTTAGTACTTTTTACTTGGTCTAGGGTAGGTTAAACTCCTTTATAATTATTAAATAATTGTTATTAAATTATATAATAATTATATCCATTAATATGATATCATATATGATCTTTTAACATGGCTTTGTTAATAATATCTTAGTATTATCATCGTTTCAGGTGTTAACGGATTTGTTTTCCTTTATATTATTAATTATGTGAGCCATATTTTTTATGGATGGGATTTATATTATTCATATCCTGAATTATAACATGTCTTGAAACATTAATTTTAATCATAAAATTAAATTTAGTCTTGAATTGATATGATGGGGAGTGAATCTCATCGCGTCCGTGGAGACGATATTCCGTACGTAGGCACGAGGGACAATATCATTCTTTTGATATTAAAAGCATATATAACTGATTGGAATATCATATATACAGAATTATTATCATTTTATATTTTTTATTTAAATAATTTATACTAATTATTATACCCATCCAAATAATAATGTATTGAAAAACAATTACATCATGACTTGGAGACGGTAAGCCATATGTACGCACGTATGGCGACATGTCATTCAAAGGATGGATAGAATACTAACTATGGTTGTACCATATTTATAATAACATCAAATTATATCGAAGATAATGGATTTATTATTTTATAATGGAAATATCACAGAAAAAAGAAGTGGAAGAAAAAAGAAACTTAAAAGAGGGTGGGGAAAACATTACATCTTCTTCGGGTTCTTCATTTTGATTTGATCAAAATGGTTATTTTGGGTTGCTTTATGATCCAAATAAGGCCTCTAGTTTGAGGGGAGGATAGTTTAGAGAGTATTTGTGTGGGGTCTGTACCGAAACATTACTTTTAATGTGTGAATTAATGAGAAGGGGGAGTGCCCTTTTATAAGAGGGATGAGGGTCACCTTAGGAAAAGAGTGAAATATTATTTTATAATAAATTAATTTTCGATTTCTAATGGCTCCAAAGTGTATTATATCGAATCTAAGTTGTGTATGGGTCGAAACCAACTCAAAAATAGATTTTGGATAGGTTTTTGTCACTATATAGACCTTATCATTATGTTTTAACTCTTAGTTAATTATTTTAACATTTACAATGTCTCTTTGTATTTTTATATTATATGGTTAATAGACTTACTATAAACTTACTATGGGACCCCATGTGGTTCATTAATGATAAACCTGTAATTATATAAGCCTTTTGGCCTAACCATATATTTTTAGGACCGTTATATCAATTAATAATATAATATTTGTTTTAAAGACTCTTTTTTGTCAATTTTGTCACTATTTGGAATTTGATTTTTGTGAAAAACATAACAGTATGATTACTTCGAAAAACATTAAGTAAGTCAATACTAACATGTAATATTAACCTATAAAATTATTTTATGGCATCACAACCATCAAAGTATATTTATTTTAAAATTTATAATACAATTTATTTGATTCTTTCATTAATAAGGAAAATACTACATAATTATTGTGTCATAAATAAATTTATTTATTCAATGTCCAAAAATTATAATTAAAATACCATTATTTAGGAAATATTTTTATCTTTCTAATAAATATTTATTGGTTAAGTGATAAAATATATAAACCTAATTAGAAATTGTTTTACTAAAAGATATATGCTTATGTCATTTTTGTATTCATTTTAACTGAATTAATATAAAGTGTCATTTTCACATACATGTGGCTCCATGTGATCCCAAAATCGACCCAAAGATTTCCATGGTCGTAAATGCATCATAAAATAGGTTTAGGATACGTGTTTTGGGAATTTTATATTATTATAATATTATTTTGTTACCCTTATTTACGTGATTTACCCTCTAACCACGGTAAATAAAATATTTACCGAAGTAATTATTCATAATGTCTAAAAAAAGTTAACTATTTATACAAATTGGAAATCTTGATTTTTAATATGGATACCATTTTTCTAAATTAAAAACAATGAAGTGGCAGAAATTAATTTAAAATTAATTCCTGTTGTCAAAACAAAAGGTGTGTTTTTATGAAATAATAACTATCAAAAGATTGATACTTGTTTATGTTCGATATAATTGTGAAATTACATCCAATGACCAAAATTGGATTTTATGGTAAAATTATAGTCTAAATATACATTAAATCCACTCATTAGTATAATTTATCACTATAAATTATTTTGATTGGAAAGTTGTTTTTAATTAAAATTTAGTATTTTTAACTATTCATAAAAAATTGTACGTTCTTTGAAAAATACCAAAAATTTACCCTAAGCTAATTTTGATATTCTGAATCCAAAAATTATGTCCAATTTAAATAATAAGATTTATAAAATATCAAAATATGGGTATTACTATTCATAAAGGCTACTTTGATTGGTCGTAGTGTGTTAGAGTCTCAAGGTTGCGTATAATGCAAGATATTGCATTATTCAAAGGGAAAAGTACCATGGAAACATGGGGTGTTATATTCTACCATCCTTCAATAAATTGTGACCTCGAAATATGAAATTTTTTTTTGAAAATAAAAGAATGAAAATAGAAAATAATTTTGTGGAAAACCCATATTGGAAATAGGGTTAATAAAATTTTGTTTTAATAAGAGGGAAAGGGAAATGAGAATGTCACCACCAAATTAGGGTTTCAAATAGCAGAACATTGGTGGAAATTATAGACAGGTAATTAGAGGAAAAACGTCAATAATTATAGGGAGTGATTGAGATTATAAATCACAAACAAGTGTAAAATTGAGGGTCTCAAATCCATCAATCTATGGTGATTTAAATTATCATCGGTCCAATAAAACATAAAGAATTTGGATAAATCATTTTTGGTTTTAAGATCCCTTCCCTAATGTTTAATAATTAATTTATTCATAGAATAAGAAAAATATATATATGAACTTGACCAGTAGGGTTTCATCCTCCATCTAATTGTTACCACAAACTCATCTTTCACTCCAAATGATAAATATTCAAGATGACTTGGTTACACCTGATGTGCTAGAATCAACTTATAGGGAATCACATAATCCACAATAGATGAACTATAAATTTCCCTTTTTTATAGATTAACCAAAAACAAACTGGTTAGTAAAAGATTAGATGATCCCCAAAAATGATAATCCTTTAGAAAAGGAAATACAAATATTAACTTCTGAAATTAAACAAACAATACCCAATGTTCCATAAATACCATTCAATAAACAATTGTCCATAATATCTTTCAATATAATCCAAAATAATATTGAAATCCAAAAATTATAATAATTTGGTTATTTAGTTTTCCACAATAAATGGTATCTCTAAATGACATAAACTACTATTAATGTCAGATTCAGAAAAATAATTAACATAATCACATATTCTCTATTATAGGTTAATCAATTCCATAAATAATCCAAATCATTAAAAATCCTCAATAAAAACAAAGATAAAAATCCACCATTACTCCCCAAATGAAATCCCATTGTATTCTTTTTTCATTGGTCATATAGTGCTCCCAAAAAGGAAAACATCGTCCAAAATAACATTTATCACTTAATCACAAAATCATTTTCCTATACTAATGGTTTCCATTTGATAAGACATAAGATCCAAAATCAACATATTATTTATAAATGAAATCATTAACTAAAGATAATTATTCACACTAACCAGGGACATCATGTAGTTCAGTGGAAGGGGAAAAATCCCAATCACACTTTAGTTGTGTGTTAGATTCCCACATCTTTGTCCGATGCGACGAGTTGTCACACGGTCTGCGTGTTGTCCTTTTTAAAAGACTATATTTTATAATATTACAAAAAAGAGATAAATTCCTCAAAATAACCATAATATAATTTAACAACAAATTTTATCTCATACCTTTCATTTTCATCCCAAAATATAATAACTTGTAATTTCCTAAAACCCAAAGATCGTATAAAACAAAATGGTTTTTTATATCTTTATACACAAGATAAATGATACGCCTTCCTTAAATATAATTCTCACATGGAAAACTACAGGGTTACAAATACAAGAGAAATTTATTCCAAAGTAATCCCATCAACAAGGAGCACTAATACATTTAAACATTTCTCCAACCATTTATTTCTACATATATTATTCTTTGACCAAGAAAATATACTATAGAATAGGTTATTCACTCAGGTAATGGCCAGGTCCAATATATTTACAGCCAATGACTGTAAATGGATTCTACGGACCATTTTAATTTTCTTCCATAGTACTCTTCATTTTTTTCCTCGGAAATACATCACTTTATGTCCTTCATTCCCACATGTAAAGAATTTATTTATTCCCTTAAGACACTTTCCTGGGTGTCTCCTTCCACATTTCCTCTCGGATGGAAATTGAGCATTATTTTATCCATAGTCTCCACTACTGGAGCTCTTATCATTCATCGCCTTCCTCTCCTTTTTTGAGTCTATGAGTTGGTTAATATATATGTTATTGATCATATTTTTGGAAAAATGATTTGGAATGAACAGAATATCTTTTACACCTTTCAAAATTCCATTTTGTTTCTCATTGCAACCACCGTTCCCACCTTGTACATAATTCTCAAAGTTACTATGACTTCATTGGAATCCAACCATTGACTATAACTAGAAAGCATTGTGTGAGTATCAATATTCTTAAAATCATCTAGAGAATATCATGTTACCATATTCTCAATTTGAAACAAATTATGATTAGCTACTGTAATTTAGCCTCATCTTTTACTAAAATCCTTCATATGAGTTTATAATGAAAAGTTAAATTATCCTAAGAATATACCATGAGAGTTTCATAACCAAGAGTGCAGAAAGGCCCGTTGTCATTCACTCGTTCCTCTTAGAAACTTGCTCAAAGAAGTGTTTTTGGGTTTTACCCCTAGGTACATCTGTGCCAGAGCTGCCTCTACCTGCTCGTATCCAGACAGGGAAGTATTTCTTGGGAAAACTCAAAAAATCTCTACAATACTGAAATTCTAGAATGTTCTTTTATACTACTCATCAAAGTCCATCTTAGAGATATGTGATCTAATCAGAGTTTACCTAAATCTAGATTCCAAGGATTATTACTAAACTTCCTCTGATACTAACTGTAGTTCCCCGACCACAGTTACCCAGAGTCAGAGCATTATTACATAATATTGGCATGATCACTAAGGATCATGTTTCGAAAGACTGATTAGTTTAGTTTCCTTGGAA
This sequence comes from Viscum album, assembly GCA_963277665.1. Lineage (NCBI taxonomy): Eukaryota > Viridiplantae > Streptophyta > Magnoliopsida > Santalales > Viscaceae > Viscum > Viscum album. Next base: position 560,981,829 of record OY728153.1, on the reverse strand, counting down.
TCACTATATACATTCATAATGTTTACATTACATCATAATTGAAAAAAATACTACAACATCTTGTCTCTATAGACCACACTCATATCCCCTCATACTATCCCATAAAGTTAATCAAAAAATACTTCTTCACAACCTGGAAAAATAAAACATAGAAAGGAGTGACCTCAGATGCTCCGTAAGGATAAAAATATAGCAGAAACTTTCGTAAATACGATTAACCATTTATGGCATTGTATAACTAAAACAAAAACCATTTAAACATGAATTCCAACATAATATGGAAAAGATATAATGAAATAATTCTGTTTAATTATTCACATGGATATTCTACTAAACGAATAATCAAATGCAATATCAATAAACAATTTTATAATAAGGGAATGCATACGGCCAGACTATCATAACCACATATTCAAGGCCTTGTGCCAGGACTAAAAATAAGATTTTAACAAGGCCTTGTGCCAAGACACTAGTTTGTCTCATTATACCTACTGATGATTCGATGAACTATAGTGGGCTCCACCCATCCCTTACTATGTATAATTCATTCCTCTTATGAAAACTGTAAACATAACATAAAAATTTGTATTAAAACTAGCATACCAAATGTCAATTCTTTATCTACAAACCATGAATGGTATAAAAATTGCACATCCACAGTCAAACATAACTCATTCATTACAATATAAAAGACTGTATTGTAACAAATTAACCTCAATGAATAATGAAGTATATTGACATTGTTGAAAATAATCATAAAAACAATTTGAGAGAAATATCCCCCATTTTGGAAAAAATTTAAAAATAAAACTATTTGTCAAGAAGCCATTTAAAATTAGATTTTTGAATAAAACTATCCCATACCAGTTTGCAACAATTAAAAGAGATTTTATTTTTAGAACTTTAATTTCCATATAAATAAATCCTTTAAAACATTGTTTAAACATGGATATTAATGAGAAGGATTTAGAATAATAAATCTTTAAATCATTTAAAATGATATTTTAGTTAGAGTTCATAACCAAAAGGGAGACACTTGAATAAAAATAATTAAGGTAATTAAATAATTATAATAACATGAGAATAAATGGATTCTAGATATACTATGTCATAGTACGTTATATACACCATATAAAGGTGAATTGGTGTATAACAACAATGAAGTCTTAATGGAATGTAAATTGAGATGAAATCTCTTATAAAGACTGTATCCTTAAGTTAAAGATAAATCAATGAAATAATTACATGGGAAAAATATAAATAAATTAAATATGATTGGATATTCAGTGTAAATAAATCAGAGGACATTCACACATATCCTTGTAAAAACAACACCAATGAATTGGATGTTTAACTCAATAAATGGAGATTGGGTTAAAATTACTCTTATAAAGTTCATATCGATGACTTGAGAATTTATCAATTGAGTTATTATGTGTATAAATATTATATCCCTAGAAAGGGGATTAGAAATTATGACATAGGCAAATGAATAGTGATTCCACGCATAACCATGGAGTAAAATTATCAATGAAGTATGTGTAAAGCCGAATGAGTGGAAATTGAAATTTCCAATTCCAGTATCAATTTTATAACATACAAAACATAGAACCATGAAATAAAGATCATACAATGATGATGTAAATATCAATAAATTAAAGTATATTACACAATGAATACAATCATGGGCAGTAAACACACCACATGCAATAAATAAGTGGGGAACAATAGAAATCTCACGGAATTAAAAGTGAGATAAGAAACCCCTTACTTTGTAATTTTTCCTTGGTAAAGGGTTGTTTAACATCCTTTATAATGGTGAAATAATTTTTATTAAATTATATAAGAATTATAGACATTTATATGATATCATATATGATCTTGTAACATTTATTTGTTAATAATATCTTAGTATTATCGTCATTTTGGGTGTTAACAGATTCGTTTTCCTTTATATTATTTATTATGTGAGCCATATCTTTTATTGCTGGGATGTATATTATTCATATCCAGAATTATATCATGTCTCTAAACATTATTTTTAATCATCAAATGTAATTTAGTCTTGAATATATATTATGGGGAATGAATCTTATCGCGCTCGTGGAAACTGTATTCCGTACGTACGCACGAGCGACAATATCATTTTTTTGATATAAAAACTGTATATAATTGAATTTTATATCATATATACAGAATCATTGTCATGATATATATGTTATTTACATCATTTATACTGATTATTATACACATGAAAATAACATTGTATTAAATAACAATTACACCACGACGTGGAGACGGTATGTCGTGCGTATGCACGTATGGTGACATGTCATTCAAATGATGGATAGAATACTGAATAAGGTTGTACCACATTTATAATTACATCACTGTATATATAAGATAATATATTTATTATTTTAGAATGAAACTAACAAAGAATGTATAAGTGGAAGAAGAAAGGGACTTGAAAGCGGGTGGTGAAAACATTACCTCTTCTTCGGGTTCTTTCTTTTGGTTTTATCAAAAGGGCTCCGTAAGTCTGATTTCTGATCAAACTAAGGCATTTAGGATGAAGGGAGGATAGTTGAGAGACTACTTGGGCAGGGTTTGGTAGTGTAAAATGAATTCAAAGGTGTGAATTAAAGAGAATGGGGTTCCCTTTTATAAGAGGGGTGAGGGGCACCTTAGGAAAAGAGTGAAATATTGTTCTATAATAAATTCATTTTCGGTGTATAATGTCTCAAAAGAGAATTATTTCGAGTATAAGTTGTGTATGGGTCGAAAGAAACTCAACCAATAGATTTTGGATAGGTTTTGGTCACTATATAAACCTTATCATTATGTTTTAACTCTTAGTTAATTAGTTTCACATTTACCACGTCTCTTTATATTTTTATATTATATGGTTAATAGACATACTATAAACTTTAAATAAAACCACAAGTGGTTAATTAATGATACAACTATCGTTATATAAGTCTCTTGGACGAACCTTAGAATTATTAGGACCATTATATCAATTTATAATATAATATTTGTTTTAAAGACTCTTTTGTTTTCAATTTTGACACTATTTGTATTTTGTATTTTTTAAATATCATAATAGTGTGATTACTTCACAAAATGTTAATTAAATAAATAATAACATGTCATATTAGCCTATAAAATTAGTGTATTGAATAAAAAATTTCATATTATATTTATTTTAACATTAATAATACAATTTATTTGATTTTTTCATGAACAAGGAAAATACTACATCAATATTGTGTCATAAATAAATTTAATTATACAATGTCTAAAAATTATAAATAAAATACCATTTTTTAGAAAATAGTTTTAGCTTTATAATTAATATTTCTAGTTGAATAGATATCATATATAACTATATTTAAAAATTGTTTTACTAAAATATATATGCTTATGTCATTTTTGTATTCATTTTATCTTAATTAATATAAAGTGTCATTTTCACTTACAAGTGGCTCCATGGGGTCCCAAAATCTACCCAAAGATTTCCCTGGTCGTACATTTATCATCCAATAGGTTTAGGATTCATGTTGGGGTAATTTTATATTATTATAATATTATTTTTTACCCATATTTACCTAATTTAACATTTAACCACGATAAATAAAATATTTACCGAAGTAATTATTCATAATGCCTAAAAATAAAAGATACCTGTTTAAAAAATTTGGAAATATTGATTCCAAATATGTAATCCATTTTTCTAAATTAAAAACACATAAGTGGTAGAAATTAATTTAAAATTAATTCCTGCTGTCAAAACAAAAAAGTGAGTTTTTATGAAATAATTATTATCAAAAGATTGATACTTGCTTATGTCCAGTTTAAATGTGAAATTATATCAAATGAAAAAAATTGGATTTAATGGTAAAAATATAATCTAATAATACTTTAAAACCACTAATTAGTATAATTTATCAACATAAATTATTTTGATTAGAAAAGTAGTTTTTAATTAAAATTTAGTATTTTTCAGTATTCATCAAAAATTGGAAGTTCTTAGAAAAATAACAAAAGTTCACCCTAAGATAATTTTGATACTCTGAATCCAAAAATGAAGTCTAATTTCAATAATAAGATTTATAAAATTTCAAAAAGTGGGTATTACTATTCATAAAGGCTATTTTGATTGGCCATAGTGTGTTAGAGTCTCGAAGTTGCGTTCAATGCAAGCTATTGCATTATTCAAAGGGAAACATACCATAGAAACATGGGGTGTTACATTAATGATAATATTTTATAATTCGATAATTTTTCACTATTCACTGAAAACTAAATCAATATAGAAAAATATGAAAATTTCACCGTAATTTAAGTTTTTTATGATTATTTGAAAACTGATTTTAAATTTATAAATTAATGTTTCTAAAATTTATAAATTCAATTTTTATATTTTCTTATGAAAATAAATAATTTTTTTTTTGAAAAACCTATTTTTGAGAAGAATGATGTTTATTTATTAAAAAATTTAGTGATTTTTTAATAAGAATTTATCAATTTAATTATATTTATTAGGTCCCTTATATATATTCCATAAATTAATTAATCCAATTTATATACTCCATTATAACGTCTATGTTATAATGGTTATATTCAAATAATAATATTAAATGGGTTTATTAGGATTAATGTTGCATGTTTTATAGGCTATAGAACATAGTTTTATTTATTAAAAACCCAAAATGAAACATTTATGCTTTATATCATCCATATTATTCATGCCTTATTTATTAGAGGATATATTTTTTCCATAATGAGAATCTCATATCACTCGTTATTAGGTTTTCAATTCCCCACGTTACTAAAAAAGGATTTATTAATGAAATCAAGGATATGATAGAAAAAATTATAATTATCCCATTGATATTTTAATTTTATATTCATGTTTTCTAATGTAATATGTGAATCATGTACCATTCTAGTTTCCCAATACTAGTAATCTATTCAATCCTTCAGGATGCAGTGCCATGTATCATGCACCTAGGTAGTAAAATAACAACTAGATCTAGGTTACTAGAGTCAGGGCATTATAATTTGTATCAAAAAAAATTTTGTACGATCATTAGGAACTATATTTAGAAAAATATAGATTAGATTACATATCCTTTTGATTGATTCAAGGGAAAATTCTATGTACTGACTAATTTTATGATTCATTGGTAAAGTAGATATTGTGTTGTTTTACAAGAAGACATATACTAATCTGGATACTAAAAAGTGGATACATTTATGGAAAAAATTCACTTCGAGGTAATAACTCTAAAAAAGATATATTGGGTATTAAATCAATCTTTAGTGGTGTACAATTAGTGTTCCTATGACTTCACACAATGACAGAAACTCATATGGGCTACACATGAGTTAATTCACATTTTCTTTACAAACCATTATGATCAATGAGGATAGAACCAATGTATACCTATTATATATTATAATGATATGGGAGATACGAAAAGTTTTTTGGATTGATAAACCTATGGTTTATCATTAGTTCAAAATCATAGTTACCCCTTTTGAAGTGCATTGTGTTGCATTTGTTGTCAATGAGACATGTTGTTGTCTTAGAATGAATGGATGTCAAGATATGTCAAGAGGTGAATGCCAAAGGTTGTGATGGTGTTGGTGATGAAGAGAGAATGACCATAGTACTAAGATGCATGTCACTTAGGAGATTCACTAAGTGACATAGGAGATGATGGTTTGAAACATTCTCTAAGAAAATCTGACGATTGTTGAGCTGATCTTTAAGTTCATAGAACTTGTATCAACTGGATACAAAGTCACAACATGATTAGAAGACCATGCATTGTAGTGACAGTGCATGAGGAGTTGAAGAAGCAAGATGATCCATTCACTACTTCTAAGTGGATGAAGTGGTTTAATGAAGTCCATGTACTAACTCTTAGTGCATGTGAATTTGAAGTTGATCCAATTGATCTCTGATTAGATCAATGAAGCACTTTGAATAATTTAAGTGATTCAGGAGTTCGGTTGAAGATGAAGATCCTTGAGAATTCTCTCCGAAGTTGAAAATGAGATGATGAAGAAGAATTATAAATTGAGGAGTTGTTTCTAATCAAGAGGATTAATGTTTGAATTCTTAAGAAGAAGAGAAAGAGAAGAAATGAAGAAGGGAGAAGTGGAATTTGGCAAGTGGCATATTTTATATGGAGGAGAAACTTTGTTTTTATACAAAGTATAGGTTCTGTCCTTTTCCAAAAATTAGGCCATCTCAAGCCAGCCCACGGGTTCAACCCCACGGCTCATATGGGCACTAGGCGCCACGCCCATGGGGGATCCCATGGTGCAAGCTCGAGAGGCAAGGGGGGGCCGTGTATAAGCCCCCGAGGGCACGCAGTGGTGAAGCCCGCGCGCCCGGAGAGTGCATGGTGGGCGCTTGAAGCGCGCCCGCGAGGAGCATAGTGGGCGCAGAGCGCGCCCGCAGGGAGAACACGGTGCGGGGCGGCACCGTGGAGGGAGAAGTTCAACTGGCGGGTTGAGGGAGCGCCAGGATTATAAGCCGCGTAAAAACAGGGCTGTGTTTCGATGTGGGACGGCGAAATTTCACCCGGGAACGATCCTGGCCGCACGATCAATCGCGCGCCAGATCTCAGCCGCCCATCTAATCCGCCGCGGCCCAACCAGATCGCGGCCGTCCGATGTATCTCCATCGTCTGATCCGACGGCCGTTGCTTCGTCCTCTTCCTCGAGCCCGAGCCGAAGCCACCCGCGAGCCCCGCTGAACCAGGTGCCTCCCGAGTGATGTTTTTGAGATTCCGGCCATCTCTCTCGAAGCCGAAGGCACCCTCGTGATCGTCTGGATGAACTGAACACAACCATGCGTAAAAATGGGAGTGCATGCAATGGATGTGAGATTGGAGTTCGGCCGAGGCATGCGAAGTTGCCGAGGCCACGAGGAGAGCATGCTCTGCATGCATGAGCCTAAACAGAGGCATGTACGCGTTCAAAAGAATGCATGCACGTGAGGAAAAATGAAGGAAAAGAAACCCGCGTGAAATTAAAAGAAAAACAAGATTTGCAGAATCTTGAAATACCCGAAAACTTCGGGGATTCAAATATTATCCACGCGGATTGAACGAGATCCCTCTGCCTATAAAAGGAGAGGCCGAGGCATGAATATTGCTTGCTGAGTTTTTTGAAGAAGGAAGTACCGTGAGAAGCACTCTGTGCCTCACGAAGTCGAAGCCCTGCGCGCACACTTGCGCGGCAGTGAAGCTCGGAGCACCCTTTGCTCCGTTTGGTTCCTTTTGTGCATACTTGCACAAAAGAAGAAAGGGAGAGATCCCTGCGCGCCTTCCCTTTGCGCGGCAGGAAGAACCCGTGGCTGCAACATCTTGCGCGCCCACGGTTGAAGCCCCGCGGGTGTTGCACTTGCGCGCCCCGCGGCAGGAGGAGCTTGCGCGCCCCTGTGCTCATGCACCTTGCGTGACTGCCCCTTGCAAGAACTTGCGCCAGTGTTGAGGAAGATTGGCCGCACCCCTTGCGCGCCTACATTTGAGACAGGGAGTTCGGGTTGTGTTTTACACACAGTGTGTGTGTGCAAAATTTGAAGAACCACCGTGAGCCGTGTGTGTGCAAGAAGTGGAGTGAAGGCCAAAGACACACCTACGGGTGATTTATGTGCAAAGCAACAAAAGGCCGTAGCCTTGTTTGTGCACACTTTGAAGAACAAACTTAAATAACACTAAAGTGTGTGTGTGCAACAAGAAGAGGAGAATAGCCCAAGTCTCATGTGTGTGCTAAAGTGAAACAAGTGTGTGCTAAGAGACAAGGAGGCCGAAGCCTATGTTTGTGCAAAGTGGTTGTGCACACTTAGAAGAAGAAGAAGTTCCACACTAAAGTAAAACACACTTCTAAGTGTGTGGGAAATTTGAATATAGTGTGTGAAGATTGTGGAGAAGGTGTGTGCTTAAAAGAATTATACCCTTTGAGGGTTTACTGCACCAAGAAGAAGAAAGAAGGAGTGCATGCATGCATGCATGCACGTGCACACGTGAACAAAGATAAATCAGGCTGTGTGCATCTGAGTTGTTGAGACTGAGCCAGACTGAAGTGAAAGATATTGTTTGTCTGAGTTTTCAGTATTTGAGAAGAGCCTGATCAACAGAAGTGATCAGAAGTTGCTGAGCAAGACCAACAGACCTTATCAGAGGCTGTTGAAGATTCTTGAAGAGAGAGGCCAGGTCATCCTGAGAAGAAGGAGATAAATCCTGAGCAAGACGAGAAGACCTGTTCACCACAAGTGATCAGAAGAAGAGCAAGGCCAGCATCCTTTATCCCAGGCTGCTGAAGTTACTTGAAGAACTTAATGTGAAGAAGAGCTACTCGTGCGACTCGAGGAGCCAGGAGAAGACCCTGTGGGACTCAGGGAGAAGAAGTCTTCAGTGGGATTCTGGAGCAGGCCAGTGGGACTCTGGTAACACTGTGGGACGCAGTATAAAGACCCTCCTGTGGGACTCAGGAGAGATACGGTGGGAAGCTGTATCGACCATTGTAATTCTAACAAGTTATAATGGGAGAATCCATGCTTGGAGAGCATGGCAAGGATGTAGGCCTTTGGTGCCGAACCTTGTAAATCCTTGTGTCCTGTGCCTTTTCATTACTGCATTATCCGGGAAAGGTTGAGAGATACAAGAAGAGTGGATCGAGGCCTTAACAAGCCATAGAGGTTTAATTGATTAAGAATCAATTAGTAAAAAGTTTTAAAGGATCACTGATTCACCCCCTCCCCCTCTCAGTGATTCACACTGATCTGGGCACTTCAATTGGTATCAAAGGGAGGTTGCCTCTAAAAGATCCAAGAGAGTCTTTATGGAGTGCAGATTTGAGGAAATGAAAGAACTGCCTCAAATGGAGATATCTGCCAAGACTCTGAAAAACAAGATGAAGAAACAGGCAAAGAAGATGAAGAAGAAGGCTGGTGCAATCAGAGAAACTCCTTCTATGGAAAGAAATGTGAAAGTCACATCAGATGACAATTCCTTTTATCATTCTTCTGATGAAGCCTGCTCTAGCTGTGATGAAGATTGAAGAAACAATGATCTTATATATGCAATCAAATATCTTCAGAAGAGAGTCCCCAAGGAAGTTGCAATGTGTATAGCTACAGGCCTCCTTGATCTTCAAGAAGAAAAATTACAGCTAGAAGATGAAGCCAATTCTCTAGAAGTCCAATTGGCTAAAAGGGTTGGCATAACCAACACTCTCAGAAAGCTGGTAAATGCCAAAGATGAAACAGTATCTCTTTGCAATGAAAGATATGAAGACACTTGTGAAGAATTGCAAAGAAGCCTTTCTGAGAAAGAAATCTTTAAATTAATTATCAAAGAAGTTTTCCATGCACTGGAAAAGAGGCACAAAGTGTCAATGGTTGTCAAAGATGCTCAACTAGAAGACAAAGTCAAAAGGGTGAAGGAGCTGGACAATTCATTGCAAGAATTGAAGAAGGTGCATGAAGACCAGATGAAACAACTGGTGGAGAATTGGGAAGGAAGGCTAAGAACTGTTGAGGATGAGAAGAACTCCCTTAACATGAAATGCTTAGAATTGGAGGTGATATTGACAAATCAGCAATCACCCAAAGCCAAAGCCTCCCAGTCAACTGGAAGAAGACATGTTGCTACTCAAGTATGCCTTGAGAAGGATGATTCTAAAAGAAAGACATCCTCTAGTGAAAGTGCAACAACTTCTAACAAGAAGGTACCATCCATACCATCTTGTACTCATGTTTCTAAATGTGTTTCCACAAAAAGTGCAGGATGGAAGAATGAATCCAAACAAATATGGATGAAGACAGTAAAGAAGCAGAGCTCTCCTGAAACAACACAACTTGTCAAGAAAAGTACCCTACAATCAGAAGGACTGAAGAGGTCAAGATTCGTGGGACAATGCTGGTGTTGTAACAAGTATGGGCATTGTGCAAAGGATTGTTGGTACAATCAACTAAATGCCAAAGCACAGAGGAAGCCCATGCCTAGGGGGAGCAAGCCAGAAGAAAAGAAGCAACATCCACAGGTCCAGAAACATCTGTTTACTGCAAATAGATTTGGATTACTTGACAACATCTGGGATGATTGCAAAAGTGGTCAAAAAGTTGATACATATCAATCTCCGAATGTATCCAAAGCTGGAATGAAGAGAAGATCACTGAACCTGGCTAAAAGAGATTCCTTGGGAAGCAAGCAGAAGAAAGTAGAAAATGCTCCCAAGAAGTGTTTGAGAAATGAAGAGAAGTCCTTGGAATCTGAGTCCAAGAAGGGTGATGCATCCAGAAGAGCCACCAAGAAGACATGCTTCTACTGTGGAAAGAAAGGAAACACCATGGATCTTTGTGAACAAGCCATGAAACTGAATAGAAGCAGACTGAACTCAAACAGACAATCAATCCAGAAGAAGCAGAAGGGATTGATTGAAAACAAGTTGCCTAAGAAAGGTAGCTTGACAGCATCAAAAGAACCATGTGGAATTTCCAAAACTGAGGCCCCACTTCCAAGTGACTTACTAGTCATATGGCCAAATCAGTTGCAACTTGCCAAAGATCTGAAGAGAGCTGAAGATGAAGTTCTGGAAATTGGTAAGGCAAGAGGGAAGAAAAATATTTCACATGAAGATGTATTGAGATCCACACCAGCACCAACATCATTGAAAATCAAATGTGCAAGTGTGAAGACTGGTGAAAATGGGACATCTTGGTTGAGAGAATCTTCTCAACCTTGTTGTTCACATTGATGAACCAAGGAGGTTCCATCTTATTCCCTTATACACTTGTATTTACATGTGCTAACAATGCAGGGAATTGAAGATGATGATCACTCTCATCTGGAGAGTGGTTTGGAAGGAATGGAGTGCACCCCTTGAGGGGGAGCCAATCTGAAGAAGATGGGATTCTTAGATTAATACCATCTTGAGAAAAGTGAAGGTATTCCAATCATGCTTTCATCCCTTGTTTCTTAATTGAGTTTATCTTGTCAATTAAGGGGGAGTATGGATTGAAGACAAATGGATGAAAGGGGGAGCTTTATCTTTGCACTGAACTTTCTAATGAGTTTTGTGAAGTATGTGCAGGATTCAGCAATTCATTGAATATCTGAAAAAAATTCAAACCCCTAAGCATGATCTCACATGTGTAGAGAATTATGGACAGCTTTGAATTCCTTGGTTATATCACTCTTGTTTTCTACACCGGGTTAGCCCAAGTAGACTTAGAGCTGATTTACTAAAGGTTCTTTGCTAAAGAGAACATGTGACATCATCCCTCTCTCAGTGTTTTTCAAGAAAATACTTTTTCAAAGGGAGGAAGATATTTTTGGAAGAGAACCACACCACACCTTTGCATTTGATTGCAAATAAGGGGGAGAAAATATTGGCACACATATTGACCCATTCATATGTGCTGAAGGAGTATATTGACAAAAAATACAAAGGGGGAGATTGAAGTGCATTGTGTTGCATTTGTTGTCAATGAGACATGTTGTTGTCTTAGAATGAATGGATGTCAAGATATGTCAAGAGGTGAATTCCAAAGGTTGTGATGGTGTTGGTGATGAAGAGAGAATGACCATAGTACTAAGATGCATGTCACTTAGGAGATTCACTAAGTGACATAGGAGATGATGGTTTGAAACATTCTCTAAGAAAATCTGACGATTGTTGAGCTGATCTTTAAGTTCATAGAACTTGTATCAACTGGATACAAAGTCACAACATGATTAGAAGACCATGCATTGTAGTGACAATGCATGAGGAGTTGAAGAAGCAAGATGATCCATTCACTACTTCTAAGTGGATGAAGTGGTTTAATGAAGTCCATGTACTAACTCTTAGTGCATGTGAATTTGAAGTTGATCCAATTGATCTCTGATTAGATCAATGAAGCACTTTGAATAATTTAAGTGATTCAGGAGTTCGGTTGAAGATGAAGATCCTTGAGAATTCTCTCCGAAGTAGAAAATGAGATGATGAAGAAGAATTATAAATTGAGGAGTTGTTTCTAATCAAGAGGATTAATGTTTGAATTCTTAAGAAGAAGAGAAAGAGAAGAAATGAAGAAGGGAGAAGTGGAATTTGGCAAGTGGCATATTTTATATGGAGGAGAAACTTTGTTTTTATACAAAGTATAGGTTCTGTCCTTTTCCAAAAATTAGGCCATCTCAAGCCAGCCCACGGGTTCAACCCCACGGCTCATATGGGCACTAGGCGCCACGCCCATGGGGGATCCCATGGTGCAAGCTCGAGAGGCAAGGGGGGGCCGTGTATAAGCCCCCGAGGGCACGCAGTGGTGAAGCCCGCGCGCCCGGAGAGTGCATGGTGGGCGCTTGAAGCGCGCCCGCGAGGAGCATAGTGGGCGCAGAGCGCGCCCGCAGGGAGAACACGGTGCGGGGCGGCACCGTGGAGGGAGAAGTTCAACTGGCGGGTTGAGGGAGCGCCAGGCTTATAAGCCGCGTAAAAACAGGGCTGTGTTTCGATGTGGGACGGCGAAATTTCACCCGGGAACGATCCTGGCCGCACGATTAATCGCGCGCCAGATCTCAGCCGCCCATCTAATCCGCCGCGGCCCAACCAGATCGCGGCCGTCCGATGTATCTCCATCGTCTGATCCGACGGCCGTGGCTTCGTCCTCTTCCTCGAGCCCGAGCCGAAGCCACCCGCGAGCCCCGCTGAACCAGGTGCCTCCCGAGTGATGTTTTTGAGATTCCGGCCATCTCTCTCGAAGCCGAAGGCACCCTCGTGATCGTCTGGATGAACTGAACACAACCATGCGTAAAAATGGGAGTGCATGCAATGGATGTGAGATTGGAGTTCGGCCGAGGCATGCGAAGTTGCCGAGGCCACGAGGAGAGCATGCTCTGCATGCATGAGCCTAAACAGAGGCATGTACGCGTTCAAAAGAATGCATGCACGTGAGGAAAAATGAAGGAAAAGAAACCCGCGTGAAATTAAAAGAAAAACAAGATTTGCAGAATCTTGAAATACCCGAAAACTTCGGGGATTCAAATATTATCCACGCGGATTGAACGAGATCCCTCTGCCTATAAAAGGAGAGGCCGAGGCATGAATATTGCTTGCTGAGTTTTTTGAAGAAGGAAGTACCGTGAGAAGCACTCTGTGCCTCACGAAGTCGAAGCCCTGCGCGCACACTTGCGCGGCAGTGAAGCCCGGAGCACCCTTTGCTCCGTTTGGTTCCTTTTGTGCATACTTGCACAAAAGAAGAAAGGGAGAGATCCCTGCGCGCCTTCCCTTTGCGCGGCAGGAAGAACCCGTGGCCGCAACATCTTGCGCGCCCACGGTTGAAGCCCCGCGGGTGTTGCACTTGCGCGCCCCGCGGCAGGAGGAGCTTGCGCGCCCCTGTGCTCATGCACCTTGCGCGACTGCCCCTTGCAAGAACTTGCGCCAGTGTTGAGGAAGATTGGCCGCACCCCTTGCGCGCCTACATTTGAGACAGGGAGTTCGGGTTGTGTTTTACACACAGTGTGTGTGTGCAAAATTTGAAGAACCACCGTGAGCCGTGTGTGTGCAAGAAGTGGAGTGAAGGCCAAAGACACACCTACGGGTGATTTATGTGCAAAGCAACAAAAGGCCGTAGCCTTGTTTGTGCACACTTTGAAGAACAAACTTAAATAACACTAAAGTGTGTGTGTGCAACAAGAAGAGGAGAATAACCCAAGTCTCATGTGTGTGCTAAAGTGAAACAAGTGTGTGCTAAGAGACAAGGAGGCCGAAGCCTAAGTTTGTGCAAAGTGGTTGTGCACACTTAGAAGAAGAAGAAGTTCCACACTAAAGTAAAACACACTTCTAAGTGTGTGAGCAATTTGAATATAGTGTGTGAAGATTGTGGAGAAGGTGTGTGCTTAAAAGAATTATACCCTTTGAGGGTTTACTGCACCAAGAAGAAGAAAGAAGGAGTGCATGCATGCATGCATGCACGTGCACACGTGAACAAAGATAAATCAGGCTGTGTGCATCTGAGTTGTTGAGACTGAGCCAGACTGAAGTGAAAGATATTGTTTGTCTGAGTTTTCAGTATTTGAGAAGAGCCTGATCAACAGAAGTGATCAGAAGTTGCTGAGCAAGACCAACAGACCTTATCAGAGGCTGTTGAAGATTCTTGAAGAGAGAGGCCAGGTCATCCTGAGAAGAAGGAGATAAATCCTGAGCAAGACGAGAAGACCTGTTCACCACAAGTGATCAGAAGAAGAGCAAGGCCAGCAGCCTTTATCCCAGGCTGCTGAAGTTACTTGAAGAACTTAAAGTGAAGAAGAGCTACTCGTGCGACTCGAGGAGCCAGGAGAAGACCCTGTGGGACTCAGGGAGAAGAAGTCTTCAGTGGGATTCTGGAGCAGGCCAGTGGGACTCTGGTAACACTGTGGGACGCAGTATAAAGACCCTCCTGTGGGACTCAGGAGAGATACGGTGGGAAGCTGTATCGACCATTGTAATTCTAACAAGTTATAATGGGAGAATCCATGCTTGGAGAGCATGGCAAGGATGTAGGCCTTTGGTGCCGAACCTTGTAAATCCTTGTGTCCTGTGCCTTTTCATTACTGCATTATCCGGGAAAGGTTGAGAGATACAAGAAGAGTGGATCGAGGCCTTAACAAGCCATAGAGGTTTAATTGATTAAGAATCAATTAGTAAAAAGTTTTAAAGGATCACTGATTCACCCCCTCCCCCTCTCAGTGATTCACACTGATCTGGGCACTTCACCTTTTATACTTTATGTGTTAGGAGTTAAAGATTTTTATGAATATTTTGGTAGAGAGTTAAGGGAATACAACCCTTGGGTTCAGAATATATATATTTTTTAATATTATTTTAGGAAAAAGTCCTTTATATTTTTTGGATATATATTTAATGGTATTGATGACATTAATGGATAATATGATCTTTTATTTTAATATAATTATTGATATTACAATTTTAAAATATATTTTTAATTAAATATAAAATCCTAGGATTGAAATTTTATTTTTAGAGAAATTTACTAATGTTATTTTAGAAGTAATTAACAATATTTTTTTGCGACATTATATGATTAAGGAAAATTGAATTTTATTTTCTAAGATGGGATCTCATTTTAGGAATAAATAACGAGAGAACCTGTGGAATTATATATGTTTTTATAGTAATTTCATAGGGATTCAAGTTTTTTTTGAACTAAATATTATATTATAGATAGTATATGATTGTGTTATATAAATTTTGGTATGTTATTTTATGATTGATTACTTTTTTGAGACAAATATTAATTTGACCATGGAATAATATGTAATAAAAACACTCTAATCATTTGGATTCAATTTGGTCTGACATGTTTTATAATATTTTAATGTTAATATAACTTTTATTGTTGTGGTTTATGCATTAGAGATTAATGTACTATTTCCTGGAGTGATGGTTTTTTCATACTGAATATTATCTCATATTGTGCTATCTAATTTTCTTTTCGTTAATGGAGTGAATCATGGAGAATAATTTATCATCCTTTTTTTTGGATATTATGATATTTTTTAAATAAATTTTATTACATTAGGTACAAAACATTCATCTTAAATATTAATTTCATAGAGTAATTGTTTTCATAAAATTGAAAATTGATTGATGTATAACCAAAAGTTTAAATTTTTCTTAAAAATAGAACGGAATGAAAATAATATATTCTTTCATGTTCTATATCTTGACAATTAAACAATCTAGCATCTCTTAGAAAATGTACTTAAAATATAAAATTTATCATTATACCTTCATTTCTGATCAATTAGTGGTCTTATTTATCCGTTAATGATATTTTATTACTTTTTCATTAAAATTCTCATGATCATGTTCTATATCACTCTATTGTTCCTTGGATGTTATTCTCCTCTTCATTGTATATATTTTCACTTCCTTCCAAATGTTCTTCATATTTGGAACTCGATTATGTGTTATTTTACGTGACCTTCATATTTCCCATTTCTTATTTTAAAAAGAATAATATATTATCCTTTTTAATGATATTTTTTCATTAAAGGAATTATTTAAATATTGAAATTGTTATTTCTTTTTGTGATTATATGTTTTATCTTTCACTCCTCGAAATTGAGAAAATTCCATACAATATTTGATTTCACAGGAGATGAAATTGTAATGAAAAATTTTTCTATGAGGAGAAGTGTGTAACACCCCAATAATTTATAATTTAATTTAGTTAAGTAATATATTTGATATTATGTGGTATACAGAAAAGTAAAATTAAATTAATGGTTATATACTACAGAAATATTATTATTCAAATATGACTATTATGATATATCCATCAGTTTGAGGGGAATATATTTGAATAAAATATTATGAAATATATATATATATATACATAAATCTTTTACTTATCAAAGTTAATAATAAATCATGAATTTATTATTAAGGATGATAAAAACATTTCACGGTAAAAGGGATGTTTATAAAAAACAATCATTATGATAGAAATGTATTTATATCTTAGTAGACTAAATTTATCAATATTTATAAATGACTCAAATAAAATATGTTGAATATATATCATATTTAATGAATTAAAATTCATTTAAATATGGATATTAACTAATGAATAATAATATAGTTGTTTTATTAGTGGAAAATAAATTTCATCAAAAATAGTTTCTATAATATTTTAAGTAATTTAAATGTTTAATTATATTTTAGATTTTTTTAATATAACTAAATATCAATTTTATTTAACATAATATTAATAATTCCTTATGGATAAAAATATATTTTATTTTTTTATAAGTTCATTTTTATATATCAAAAAAAAAAATTCCAAGACTTTTCTCATTGAGTATTATGAATTTATATTAAAATTGATTTCGTCTACTTCGAGAAATTGAATATATTAAAATTCATTCTATATTTGGAATAAATATTTTAAAATTTAGTAAATAGTACTTTATTATATTTTGTCATTAAGAATAGTGATTATGGTAATGATTTTTCTCCACTAAATGTGTAAAATAGGTAAAATGTTGTTACAAATTTGGTATAAGCTCTTATAATTGACCCAAAATTGGAATTTATTTCATTGGATGAGTGGAATGAGATCATACCCATTATTATGTTGAATATGTGGCGTTTTAGTTCCCTTTTCCTTTCAATAATGGAATTCACATTACTTTAACAAAAATGAATCAAAAGGACATGGATGAGAATAAAAATCCACCAAAAAAAATTTGATTTTTTTTCATTTTAAACCTTATATTTTAGTTTAACTCTATCATTAACAATTTTTTATATTAACCATTATTGCACATATTTTTAATTAATTAGTTAGAAATTTATTATATTTAAATCTCTTTAGTATTTCTATGTATTTCCATTATTCAAATATAAAAATAACATACACTCCCCTCTTCCTGAGACATTTTAAGAATTTTATATCAACCAATTCCTTAAATAATAATTTTGCAGACATACTCACCACGAAATATACTGTTTGGGCCCATAAAAATTAAATCCTAGACGGATCTATATTTTAGAAAAAGTATATCTTCTAAGTAGAGGGGTAACTCTTAACTTAAAACATTTATTTTATTACAGACTAGACCAACTTTAACAATTTTTAAACCATGATAATATAAAAAAAGTATCTAAAATATAATGAAATAATATTATGATTATGTTAAAACCCATATTCATCTTTTTTCTCATCCTATGGGGAATGAAAACACTATTAGTGCGTATATACGGACTACCACCTCCCCAAAAAAAATGTTCAATTTTTATTCATCTCCACTTCACAAGGCTATTTATTATAATGGATTTAATTAATATATATGATCATCATTGAATATTTATATTTGTTTAAATATAATATACTAATTTCCATTTTAACATTTCATCCGTTAAAAAATGACAACGACACTCGTGCGTTTGTGTAGACTACCACCTCCATAAAGTGATGTGAAGAATTTATAAGTTCAATCATTCATATATTATTCTAAAATTCTATTTAATAATTAAATATAAAAAATTTTCATGATTAATATTTTATATATGATGTGACCATTATCCATTTGAACAAGGTCATACTACATATTTTTTACAGTTTTGAACATAACATCATCAAATTGTCTGACATGTACTTAAATGATTTAATAACTATATAACGAATGATAATAAATGAAATACCTAGTATAATAATAAATTAATACCCCTGAATTTTTTTTAATAAAGTTTAAAATTAAATTATATTTAATATATAATAGAAAATGGTTGTACATGTTTAGTCGTACTTGGGTTAAGGTGTTTCATAACCCAATTACATTTTTTTTGAGTTATATCACTTATAAATTATCATTATTTTTAAAATATTATGTTTTTAATGAACTTATATAATTTTATGTTTTATTTCAATTTGTTTTTTGTATTTACATTTTTGATACATAATCACTTCATTTACTAATTCTTATTACAATTTTAAGATCTTTGTTGTGGTTTTGAACTCACATTTCATTTTATGAGTTGTACGTCATATTCACCACATGATTCTTTTATGTTATGAAAACCTAGAACCCCACTCTTAGATTCAGTTCCAAAAACATAATCATTACATTTCCTGCATGATACATATATGAATGAACCTATTTTATCAATAAAAAAGTTACAACACCCAAAGAAAATATTATGTCACTTACAAACCCAATGACCATTTTGGTTTATAGATTAATATAATTAAGAATAATTCGTACTTGACAAATTATATTCATAAAAACGGGTTTATAAAGATCTACATCATCTATCACAAATATTTTCACATATATTAACCTTATTATGAATAACATAGTAAAAACATTTCATAATAACCTAGTGAAAAGGAAACACAAGAAGGGTGAGCTAAGACACTATGTAAGGGATTTATACAGTGGAAGATTTCATGTTTAAATATGTTATGATCAATAGGGAAATGTAAATAATGGAAAACACAAGTCATTTAATCAATAAAATGAGAACTATGAATAATATTGTAGGAATAAATAATGATAAAATATTTCCATATAAATAATCACATGATATCGGAATGTATCCAAGCTTATAATTATATTTCAAATAATATCATGGACATAAATTACTAATTACATAATTATGGAATTATAAATGATTGAAATCTGAAACCTAACATCAATTCTGCATGCCAAGATATCTAAAAATATCATCAAGGCCTTGTTCCAAGACATATTGAATAAATGGGTGAGGGATTAGCCAAATACCTACTCTTCTATGTCACATTAGACATACCAACTCATCAAAGGGAAATATAATTTCAGGCCCCACCCATCATTAAATACTTACAATTAATTCCTCATATGAATAAACACAAAATCATATTCATCATGCTTTATAAACCAATAATTTTATGTATTTGATGAACTAACATATAGAATATCAATACCTTCCCCACTCAAACTGAAAATGAATCATCCATAGAAAGGATAAAGATGATATAATTTCAATATATACCCATTTAGTCATAAATAAAATAATATATTGATTCTATTTATGAATTTAAATACCATAAAAATTTTAAATTTATTCATGAATGAGATACTTTTTCACTATGAAGTCAAATTATAACAAAAAAACAAAAAAATATTATAAAAATAATTATCCTTGATAATAACCTTAGATACATTTAAATTATTTTTAAATTAATTTAATGGTCATGATTTTGGGGAAAAATTTTCATTTTGAAGACATTAAAATCCAAAATTACCTTCAAATTATTTTTAAAGGGAACCGAAAGTAGCCATTTCGAAAACAGAAAAACATTACTTTTAAAATAAGTTCAAAGATCATGTAAAATATAATTATGAAATAATTTATGTTTATAAATGTATATTTTTAAATTAATTTTAGAAAACATGGATATGGAATTGAATGATTCATTATCTAAAAGAAGATATAGTATTTGTATCACTTACAAATGACTTTCTCAATGCATCTTTAGTTATTACGAAAGGAAATTGAAATTAATAATTTAAAACACATTCATAAATATATAAAATTTAAAAATATTAGTTTCATTAAAATAATATAATAGGTTTTAAACTATAGAGACCATCTGCATTAGCATTCTTGAAATGAAAGCAGATTTTATCCTACAAACTAAAGAGCTTTGGTAAATTTTGAATTAAATGCTATTGAATGTAATAATATGAAATTTATATATAAATACCATGATTTATATGAATTAAAATATGAAAATTAATTCATGATATACTAATTACACCATATAAGTAAAATCATGGCTCACGACATGAAAATTTCCTATAGAAAATGACATATAGGCAATGAAAACCCTTGCAATGTTCATATCATTGAATTGGGAGTTAATAAATGGAATTAATAAGTTTAATAAATATAAATCCAAAAAAATTTAAATAAATAATAAATAAATATATATATATATATATATAAATTCACACATAGTCTTGAAATAAAAAATTCAATAAAGGGCAGTAATTACCCAATTAATGGAAATTGTGTTAAGAAACCCTTTTACTACTTGGTAACTTTCAAGAAAAATCCACTTGGATGAAATAATTTATATTGAAAAATAGAATACCATGATGTATTAAATATTAATGATATGACATGAAAAAGGGCTCTCTATGAACTAAATAATTAAAATAATGAATAATATAAAATATGTGTTAATGAAAGGAAATTGAGATGAAATCACTTACCTCGATCTAGACTTTTAATGTCTGTCCTTCTAAATCCAGTATAATAAACACATATAAATTATTTTATTTATTAAGAAAATATTACATGTTTAATAAACTTTCCTTAAATAATTTATTTCATTTATTTTAATTAAGTTTTTTTATAATTATCCAGTTATTTCTGCGTTTGTTGTTTGGAGGATGTTCAGTTCATTATTTTCAAAACAACAATATTGTCATGACCATCATCAAAGAGATTATTATTCCATAATATCAAGAGTAATAATAATTACATGATTATCATTTTATGTTACAATTATAATTTTATAACCAACAATGCATTATAATTAAAAAAATGAACTACATTACAATTATAAAGATTGTAGGCCATACTGACATATGAGTAAAATTTTGTTTTCTCAATGATAATTATGTAATGAAGTAAATTACTATTTTCTGTATATATAATGATAATTTTATCATAAATACAAAATTATATCTTTCTATAAATAAATAAATATATATCATCCATCTGATTTGATGATGAAAAATGAATCACATCGCTTCATGGAGGTGGTTGTCTACATGTATTCACAAACGATTTTATCATTTTTCAATTAATGTAATAGTAATAAAATATATTCTACAGTATCTTTTATTAATGATAAATATTTCATTAATTTTATATATATACTTTAATTCTATTATTATTACCATCCATAATTTGAGGTGATGAAATATAAATTACATAGGTTTGCGAGGCAGTAGTATAATATACACACAAATGACGTTTTCATTTTCAATTTAATGAAAGAAGATATAGATACAGGTTATTCCATTTACATAACAAAATCTAAGTATATTTATTCTATTTATTTTATTATATCATCATGTTTTCCAAATATTTTATGGAATTATAATAATAATAAAAATAAAAATTCTCGGTTAAAGAACTATAATTATTGATCAGACAACATCATTTTCCTTGCACCTTAATCCTTATAAGGGTGTTATTTCTCCGAAAATAACAACTAAAATATTTAGCTATGGGTTTTATGAGCTATTTTTGAATATGTTTTATATTAAAAATGGTACTTTATGTTCTAATTAAAAAATAATGTTGGTTCCCTTTTAAAAGATAAGAGAGGGGAACTTGTGAAATTTTCTTTAGTATTAAATTAATATAAATTTCTTTTCATGATTAAATGGTTCCAAAATGCTTTATTTAGAATCTATAATGAAAATGGGTCAAAATAATACCATAAAATACATTTTTTTTAAAACTTATTACGTCTTTACCCTTATCTCTTGGTTTTCACTCACATTAGGCCTTTTTGACAATTATCGTTATAACAAAACATTGACACTTTAAGGGAAAATATTGTTAATATAAATGAAACAATGGTCCATAAAAGGACCATGGATTATTTTTTCAATAATATACTAATCGTTTTTATGAATATATTATTACATGTAATTTTAAGTCATTTAATAAAAAAATATATTATAAAATATCATTAATGTCTATTTTGGATATATTCATTTGTGTTGGATTTAATAACATCAATAAAGAAAATAAAATTCGAATAATTTATCTTAATACATACATAAAAGTTTTCCATTATTTATAGAATTATTATAACATGTTAATTCCTAAAAAATATATAACATTTAATTTATTTAATATCATTTATTTTATTTTCCTTTTTGTTAAATATTTTCTTCAACAACTTTGCATAAACTATTAAGATAATTTATTAATCACTAAAAGTTTTTAATCAATTAAAATTATAAAAAAATAATTTCTATATTGAAATAATATTTAAAACGAAACATCTCCTCTATTAATCCTAATTAAAAAATATATAGATATAATAAAACCAATGGAAATGAATTTTTTTACTTTTCATTACATAAAATATTATAAAGGTTAAAATTATATCATACTAGAAAAAATGATATATATTTAAATAATTGATGATTACATATAAAATAAACTCAACCAATAAAATTAATTCATGTTTTATGGTCATTTTAAAGTTTATGATATATTATTTTTAAACATACTTACTCGATTTACCCTTACCTTGGTGATAATTATTTAATATGGTAACTATTCATAATAAAAAAAATAAAAGGGAACTACCCCTTAATTTTTTACATAATGATTCCCAATATGGAATCCATTTTTAATGATTCAATTTCATTATGTGGTAGAATTTATTTTAAAATTACTCCTATGATATGAAATATTTTTTGGTAAAATATTTTTTTATGTAAAAAAATGTAATTATACTAAATGAATGTATAAAGATAATTTAGATATAAAAAATATATTATATATATAAAAATAATATTTAGATTAATATTAAATCAAATTTAAACCATAATTGTACTTTTTTTTTAGAATGAAGTATACGTTTTTAAAAAATTGTTATTTTTCAATATTCATGGAAAAATCAGTCTTTTCTAAAGAAAGTCAAAATTAAAACATAAGATAATTTTGGTATGGTAATTTCAAAATGAATTTCCATTTTATTAAATAAATATTCTAAATATTAATTATAATATTTACTCATAAGAAAAAACAAAACCCATTTTTGAAGAAAACATGTTTTTGAAGAATAAAGTGACATTAATAAAAATTGAGTGTTTTTTTACTAATAATTAATTAACAAATTATTAATGAGTTATAATATCTTATATTTCATAATTATTTTAAAATTATTGATTCCCAATAATTTAATTGATATATATAATAATCGCATAATAATAATTCTTGGTTCACATACTCTTGGTGTTTTGTTTCTTATATGCTATCAAAAAATGTATTAATTATAATGTATCTTGATATTACGTCCTACCCCTTTAATAAGTTAAATAGTTTCATTTTGAACCCATCCTTTGTAATCAAGGGTTTCAAATTTTAAAATTCCATTATTAGAATCTCACATCGTAAAAATGAAAAATAAAACTTCCTCTTGAAAAGTGGAAAAGGGAAATATGAATTTCATATGGAATAACACATAGTATGATTCCAAATAGAATAAAATTAGTGTGATATGAAAATATTGAAATGAATTAAACACGTAGTTTCCAAATAATGATGAATAGGTTCAAAGATCATTTATTATAATAAATTTAATGACAAGTACAATGTTAATGAAAAAAAATCACAAACCGATGAGCTGTGAAAAATACCATCCATTCATTGGAAAAGAAGGTAATACGATGAAATTTTATTTTCAAGAATCTTTTACTAATATTGAGGAATTATTTATTTTTTTATACTAAGAACAGAAGAAAATACACTTACTTGAAAAATGAAATACATCTTTTAATCAATTTCCACCACAATCTCATATTTTTCTCCAAACGTGAGTATTCATGATGAAATTTTCATGCATAATTAACTAAAATAAACTTACAACATGTAAAATAATCCAAAAAATAATAAAATGTTATTACTAATATATTTGGACATTATCCAAAACCAATATAGTTACCACTAGGTAAGATGGTTCCCAAAATAAATTAAAATCCATATTTCAATAATGATGCCAAATTTTCAAGATAGATCATTATATAAGTGTCTTTAAAATTCATTTAAATATCAAAGATTAATATTGAAACCCAAATATCATAGTATTCCAAGAATAAGTTAAAATATATCTATAATTTAATTTAATAACTCATAAATTCATAGACCTATAAATGCATATTTCATAATAAGAAAATCTCTCAAACAGAATAATCATTTATACAAATAAATAACTCTATTTCTAGAATAATAAAATCAATGATATTTTTATCCCCAATGTATATATAATAACATTAAACTAACCTATCCAAAAGTTTAATTTTATTCTTTGGAAATAATAATTGATGTTAAACCTAAGGGCTTCATATACCTAAAAAAATCTCCCAAAATGTCATTAATCCTGTCAAAATACAATTTCTTAGAACATAAAAAGTGGAGTCAAAGACATTGCAAAATGTATAATATTAAACATCTAAAACCATGATGGTATGAATAACTCTGAAGATTACCTCACATGAAAAAATTATAATATTTAATTTTTTTCTAAATCCTACTCTGATACCAAGTATTACAGCCCTGAAAAAACAAAATCATTACATCTGTGGCTAGATACTAATAAGCATAACCCAATTTTAACCATAAAAACTTACAACATCAGAAGTAATTGATGGATAACATACAAACCAAATTATATTTTGGGTTGATATATACAGTGATATAAGAAAAACACATACATGACAACTTGGATACATAAGAAACTGGTTCCTAATGATCTATATCATCCCTAAAAAAATTTCACATATATTAACCTTTTTACGAGTAACATACTTAAAAAAATAATAATATATTGAATATGAAAGACAAGAGAGTTTAGACCAGACACATTGTTAGGGTTACATATAATATAAGTTATAATGAATAAATAATTGATGATCATAATGGAGATTAAAATAACTAAAAACACATTTCATTTAATCAGTTACATGATCATGATAAATAATATAATGGGAATAAATTATGATCTAATTAGTCCATATAAATAATCAAATGATATTTAAAATCATCCACAGATATCATAAATATTCAAATAATCACATGGAAATAAATAAATGATATCATAATGCTAGAATGAATAAAATCATACATCTAAAACTTACCATTGAGGCCCATTATAATATATCCATAAATTTCATCAAGAAATCATGTCAATATATCATTCATAAATGGGTATGTCCTTGTCCAAATACTCATTCTATTTTTTCTTATGAAATTTACTGAGGCATCATGGGGGTATATAATATTGCTACCCACCCATCACTTAATAATTCCATTACATTCCACATATAAATAAAAACATGAATCAATCCACATTATTCAAAAATAAATGAGGAATCATATTACATGAAATATAATAACAAATATCAATACTTTCTATAGTCAAGATGATCATAAAGCATCTATAAAAAGGATAATAATGGTATCATTACAACTTATCCCCATTTTAGAAAATGTAAAATAATGGTTTGATGTAACTGATGAACAGAAGTACCATAAACATATCATTAAAAACATTGTTGAGGAAAATAATATTTTCACCATAATGATATATTTTATGAACAAAAATTAAAAAATTATAAAATATTATGAATGTAATTTTCTTTTAAAAAACATATTAATTTATAAACTAATATTCAAATAAAATAATTTTTTAAGATGGTTGGAAAATTTATTCACATTTTATAAGTAAAAAATAAATAATATTTTAAAATTTTCAATAAAAGGATTCAAAAGGGTACCATTTGGAAAACATTATTAAATTTTTTTTAAAACCTTTCAAAATAATTACAAAGATCATGTAAAATATAATTATTAAATCATTTTTGATTAGAATAGATAATTTCAGAAAACATTATAGAAAACATGGATATGGAGGAGATATATTCCCTATCTAAAAAAAGATACTAGATTAATATCACTTTCATGTAAATTTCATGATGTTTCATTGATCAATAAGGGAGAAAATGGAAATTAAACATGTAAAATAAATTCAGGACTTGATAAAATAAAATAAATGTTGTCAACAAATTAAGATCAAATGATTTACTAAAAATTAACCTTCCACACAAACAATGATGAAAATAATGATGTTTGTAACATAAAGCCTTTACCGATTTAGTAAAACATAAATATAAATTCATTTAATGTCAGAATAAGACACATACATGTAATTATTATGAATTAAATGTACTAAGATGAAAAAACTAATTAATGATTCATTAGGTACACTATATAAGTAAAATCATGGTGTGTGATAATAAAAATATCTCACTAAAATGGGATAGAGATAAATAAAATTGTTTCAAGGATCATAAAATTGAATCAAGAATTAATCAATAGATTGATTATGTTTAATAATTTTAAATTCACTAAAAATGTTTAAATATATATTAAAATAATTTAGATATAAATTCACATTTTAATAATTGATTAAAACATATCAACAAAGAATGGTCATAATCTAATAGAAGGAAATTGAGTTTATAAACAAATTAGTACATTGTAACATTCATGTAAAATCAATTTTGAAACATTAATTCACATTTAACAATAAAATACCATTACATTTAATGTATTCAGGATATAACATGTTTAAATGTAATTATATACACAGAATTGTTAAAAATTTTCATAATACAAAATATGTAACAATAAAAGGATGTTGATATGAAATCACTTACCTAGATTACTGACATTTCATATATGTGTTTTAACTCCTGTCTAATTAAATAATATAAATTATTTTATATCTCAATAAACTTTTATAGGTTTAAAACCATATCCATAGATAATTTATTTCATTTATCTTTATGGAATATTAAGAAACTTATTAATTTAAATATATGTCATGTACTTTGATGACATTTAGTTCATTGTTTTCAAAACATCTCATGTTTGTTGACCATCGTTAAAAAAATTATGGTTCCATAATTACATTAATAATGATCATTAAATAATTATATTTTTTATATAAAAATTATTAATTTAAAATCTACGATGAAATAGGTTTATGAAAAATTAACTACATTACAATCATAGAGATGGTAGGTTGTGAGTACGCATGAGTAATGTGTTCATTTTTCAATGATCAATATAGAAATAAGAAAAGTATTATTTTCTATTTATAAAATAATAATTTTATTATAAATATAATATTATATCTTCATATTATCATACATATATCATTTATGTTAGTAAGTTATGAAAAAGGAATCACATTAATAATGATAAATATTTGATTTATATCATATGTAACCATTAATTTCATCATTATAACCATCCATTATAGGTGGTGACAGATATAGAATCACATGAGTTCGTGAGGTAGAAGAATGATGCACACACAAATTTTGTTTTCATTTATAATTAGATGTAATAGGATAATGATATAAGTTATTCCATTTACTAATTAACCTATATAATTATATATATTATTGGAGTTTCCATTGTATTATAGAGATGAGGGGTACTCTTCAAATTTCATGAATTATTAAATTAATATAAATTTATTTTTATAAAAATATTTTATATCCTGATCTATTTAGAATATAGGATCATTACAGATCTAAATAATCTAATTATATTATGTTTGGAAATGTTTATATTAGGGGTTTACCCTTACATCATTTTTACACCCACTTTAACCATTTTTAACTATTACCATGATAATGAATTTGTAACTCAATAGGGATCAATATAGTTACTATAAAAGAAAAATTAGTCCATTAATGGAGCAAAGATGAAATTTTAAAACAAAAAAAATATAATTTTACATAATTGAGGTTTTTTATGACTTTTCAATCATTTAATAAAATATTATTAATTATAAAATATCATGAATGTCAATTTTAAAACTATTTAATTAATTTCACTTTAAAACATCATGGTAAATAATGAAATTAGAAAAAAAATTAATAATTCCATATCATGTTAAATTTATTTATAAATTTCATCTAAAAATTAATTAATTCAAGTTATATTAAAAATTATATTATTAAAATCATTTATTTTATTTTTTATTAAATAATTTCTGCATCAGTATTGTGTAGTATTTTAAAGTAATTAATTCATCTTGAAAAATTATAAATACATTAAAATGATAAAAAACTCACCTAGATTTAAAAATAACACTTGTAACCAATCATATCCTCTATTAATCCCTATTGATAAAATATAGAAATAATAAGAAAAGAATGAAATTTTTCACTCTTCTATATATAACATATTATAAATGATAAATTCCAATATAAATGGAAACAAAAAGTCATATACATGAAACTTGGAGGATTATGGAAGTAATTTATTCATCTAATAAAGTTATGACATGTGATAGGGTAATTTAATATTTTTTACCATATTATTTTTACCATTACGGTATTGATTTACACTTATCGTGGGGATTAATATTTTCTATGGTTACTAGTCATAATAACCAAAAATAAAAGGGGCCTATTTTCCAAATTTATAAATTACTATTCTAAAAATGTAATCAGTTTGTCTACATTAAATTTATATAAATGGAATATTTTATTATCAATTAATCTCGTGATGGAATATAGTTTTTATGAAAAATTCCTTTTTAATCCATAAAATTTACTTATAACAAAATTATGGGTAGTGATGATTCAAATGTTACAATATTATTATAAACAACTAAATAATAAAAATTTTAATTTGAAATAAAATTTAAATCATACATGGGATTATCAATTTAAATAAAAGATAGTTTTACAAAAATCAGTACTTTTCACTATTCATTAAAAAATCTATCATTTTAGGAAAAACAATTACCATAAGATAATTTTGGTATGATGATTTTAAAATGGAATTTAAATTTATCAAATAACGTTTTTAAACTTTTCATAAATTAATTAAATAGTTCCCTCATAAAATCAATAAAAAACATTTTGCAATAAATATATTTTTGAAGAATACCATGAACTTAATAAAAATTTAGTTCATATTTCATAAAAATTATTTAATACATTAGTAATGGGTTAAAAAAATATTTATTTAATAATTTCGATAAGGCTTTATTCTCATCAATTTAATGGTTATGTTATACTAGTCACACGATAATATTTCATTGTTCCCTTATACTTGGTGTTGTGTATCTTGTATGCCATTGATCTTAGTCTTTCTTTTAATGTCTTAGGATATTACGTGTGTGGTGGTCATAAAAACCACATAATATTTAATATCATAAATCTATTTTTATTTTTTGTATTTAAAGTATCATTTTTATTAATTTATATGAAGGTGGTATTGGAGAAAAAGTTGCCAAAGATGAACAGTTTTATTCAACAATCTCATTTTTTTTCAAGATAGTTTAGTATTAAATTTCCATTGAAGAAAATCATAATTTCATTTCAATTTAAAATATATATATTTTATTCTCCATACATCTGTGAATTTAACTTCTTTCCCTTTCATTTTCTTCTCTTTGGAATTTAAAATGATTTAGAAAGTATTTTTTTTAAATCTACATTATTTCTTCATTTACTGAGATACTTTTTATTCAATGTCTATGCTTCCATGAAATGTTTCTTGAATGTTATTATTTTAATTTAAATGTTTTATTATGGTAATTTACAACTATATTTTAAATTTCTAGATATGTTTTAAAAGTAATATTTGTAACATTTCCCAAATAGCATATTTGGACATTCTTTACAAAGTTCAAAATGAATTTTTTAACTTATAAAACCTTGAATATCTCTTAAAATCATCCTGAATATTATTTAATTTAATATTTATGTTAACATTCCCATGGTTGTTTTCAATTAAAAGGTTTTACCTAATATTTTAGAATTATTTATATTTTAAATAATTTATTTCATAATTAATAGTTTATATTCCTGACAAAAATGTTCTTATGATATTTTAATATTATTTTCATCTATATCAATGGGCTTTCTAAAATCATATACTTTAGTGGGGTTATACTCTAATGATTCCATCACCATATTATTCTTCATATACTATTATGCTGAGGTTTTATTTTTGAATATGGAAAAGTATTGACATTACATAAGCTTGTTTTCGAATAAGGGTATTTATATTGATTGTTAATTGTATTATTATTTTCCCCATTACATATAATAAATTAATTAGTCATATTAATTGATGGGTGAGTCAGTTATATCCCTTAGATTCAATTATAGGTCTCATGATAAAAAATATTTTGTGTATTATGTATATGAATTCCGAATTATTTAGGACGTATTTGAATGTGGAATTATTAGAATGTTTATGATTTCCTTAAACAAGGCCTTGATAGTATAATTATGTTGCATAATATTATAAATTATGAAAATATGAAACCATTTATTATTATTAAGTAATTGTTTTTTTTCTAACATTATCCATTGATATATTCCCTTTTTATTGTATTTACTCGGCCACTGAGGACCACCTGGCTAGTGTAAGATCGGGCTTCTACAACCCCAAGATAGCATATATAGGCCATGACCTAAAAACAAGTATTAAGACTACATAACTATAATGGGAGCCCTTTTTATAAAGTATCTTTATACAAGGAACCAACCTTTTCCCTGATTTAGTGGATATGAATAGTAAAAAAAGAATTTAACATCTAGAATAAAAACAATTCTTTAATAACCTATAGGGAATAAAAACGAGTGAAATATATTAATTGAAAAAGAAAATGGTAAATAACATTCCCACCTAGAAAATATTTCTCAACCTAAGAAAGACTATAATATATAATATAGAGATAGACCAGCTCAAACTCTCTAATAATGACCATTGTATGTTGTATATTCCCCAAATGAACCGCTATTCTTCACTGACATCAGAAGTGTAATTTCTGTCAACTTCATAATAATAAACACATATGTGAAAAGACCATACATGGGTGAGTATATACATACCCATTAGGACAACAATAAAACTAAAGTGTGAGAAATACAAGTCATGATAGATGTAGTCAACCCAATAAAATATAGAGGGAAATGAAACCCAACATCTTATGTATGCTCATATACGAAACCCGAATGAGAAATAAAAGGATCTTCTTCTCATTGCCTAACCTAACATGATGGGTCTTCCTAATGATCTAAAGGTTCCCTATCGATTCCCTTAATCTCACGTGGCTTTCTGAATAATTCATGAGGGGGGATTCATCTCACCACCACTCAACATCCTAAGGGATTGAAATCTCTAAAATATAGAAGACCAATAACATGGTACAATAGAGGGATTTCCACTAAGGGATAGAGGAATCATTCCCAGGTATGGGGAGTGACGTCTCTATATTTGTGTGCAGAATATGGGTCACCCTCTCACTGATGTGATAAGGGAGTACTATCCTTATAGATAGAGGACTCTGGCATGTGTAGAGGATTACCATCATTATTTGTTGAATAATGAGAATGGGGGACCATTTCCTATTGTGATAGGTGTGTACCATATCCATGGATAGAGAACCCATTCCCCTTTAGAGGATTACTTCTTATACTAGTGTAAAGGGTATAAGGGAACCTATCCCTGGTGTGATAGGCGAGTTCCATCACCGTAGATATAGGATCCATGCCATTTTGTGGTAGAGGTTTACTACCTCTATAGATAAAGGACCTACTCTATAAAAATGGGAATACTATATATATCTATTTAAATATTTTGGTGGACTAATGCCCTAGTGCAATAGTGGCGAACCATCCTAATGGATAGAGGACATGTGACCTGAAAAGGGGACTACCAACACTACCGAACATTTTTTTTGATCGATCCTTCTTGCTTATATCATTGAGAATCTCCTGATGAGGAATAAAACTAAAATATATCAATTATTTTCTCAAATACATTATAAGTTGATCCATCATGATCTATGTAGAAAACTATTCAAGATTGGCTATTCACGATCCAAAATATGAGTCTAGGAATATGACATATGAGTGGTAAAATATTCTCCATGGGTAACATGACATATATAATGGGTCAAAAAATGTTTGAACTCATCTAGTATACTTACTAAGTCCATACCATCACACATCATTGATAACCATTTAGTAGTACATTAGGTGTAGTTTTTCACACATCGCATCTTACCCACCTGAGTCCTGCACATGTTTTTCTATCCATTTCAGTGTGCCTTAGGTCATGCTTGTGTACCTGGTCATGCAATTGGTTGTTCCTGAATACCGGTAAATTCTCATGCACCAGAGTGTGTGACCGTGTACTACAAGATTATATATCACATACAACCACATGGGGTCCTAGATATGTGGCCAGTTCATACCCATGTACTTTTATATACGACATGTCTAACCGCACGTGGTCTTATCCATGTTGTAAATGGAATAAGACTTTAATTCCCATGTTGGGTCACACAACATGTGTATCCGGCCACACAGTGTGTGATCCTTATCTTCCTGAAAACCATATCCATCATTTCTTGGTCACTACATAGCATGTGATCATCCCAATAGATGACTTATAGTAGAAAATTTCAAAAGAGGTCATGTTTACTTCATGCATCATTTCTGCACCTCCATATCCATTGTTTCCTGCAATCACAAAAATTATTATGTATTTAGGGTTTTTCACACCTGATCTTTCACCAGCTTTCATATTCTGTCAACCTGAAGCCTCACTCGACTCCACCAATTACTTTCATTCTCCACCTACATGCCTCATGTCACATATCATCATCCTAGATCCCATATCCAAGGTAAATCATCACCCATATACCAAAAAAATATTTACCCATTTAAAAAATTCTGTTTCATCTATTTTTATTGATCATCAGGAATCTTGGGGTTTGATTTCACTCGAACCTTCCCCAAAATCACCATGAAACGACCCCGTGGTCCAACAATAATGAACGTAAAGAACAGGGGAAAGAAAATAACAATATAAAAGAACATAAAATTCATTCTCTAAGATTACTTGCCCAATTATATCATATTAGGGAAACCATGGTGAGAACACGGTATAAAAAGAATAAACTGAATAGATCAAATCATTTTATTCATGGATTTATACAAGTTATTATAGCCATCATGGATTTTATAATCGATTAATAATTATCCAGGATAAAAAATATAAATAAAGGGTGTAAAACAAAAATTCATGGGTTCTACCTATATTTGGATATATCTATTTTAAATAACATAGCTTCGAATGATGGAGAAGTATCATTGTGTTTAAAGCGCATTGATTCAACATGATCTGGATTTTTTCCATCATCTTATAATTAGGACATTTAATATAATATAAAATTACTTGTTCTTTAATTTTAATTAAATGAACATACCAATGACTGCCTTAATTGGACATTCAGTTCCCACTAACCTTAGGTTGTGCCTATGGTAAACCGTGCAATCCAAAATCATCCATGGTCTCAAATGTTTTATTCAACACATTTTTTAAGTTGTATTTGATTTTTTTTTTAAAAACTAAGTTCATGTGATATAAATATATTTAATGATTTTTTTAAAAACAATTATGGGCTCATCGGGACTTAGAATCCCACATCATCATAGATCCTATGATGGTAAATATTCCTTAATATATTTAAAATCATTAAAAGGAAAATATAGTGTCTTTACATTTATTATATTACTTATATTTGATATTTTATTATTGTTTATCTAGGAGATATTATATATGATTTATTTTTTCAATGATACCTTTTGTTGTACGCTTTAACTTACTGAGCATTTGAGATGACCCTTTATTATGTTTTCATTTACCTCTTATACAATAGAGGAATATATGAATAAATTCAAGGATATTTTAAAATAAATTATAATTTTCCCACTATATTTTCAAATTTATGTTTTAGGTTTAAAAATGTAATATCAGAATCATGTAGTTATATATTCTCCCAAAACTACTAAATAATTAGATACTTCAGGATTTGATTCCTTATATAATATTCTAATGTAATAAAAACTACTAGGTACAAGATACGAGAGTCTATGTTTTAATTAATTTGTAAGAGAACCATAGGATCTATATCTTACCAATATTTTAGTATGTAAACTTATACCTAGACTTATCCATTCGATTTATCAATATGGTTTTCACTAAAGCTCTGTTTCTCTGAGAAAATATTAACTAAACTAATCCCCAAAAATAACTAAACACAACTTTTATACCCATTGAGGAACCACAGACCCACACTCATGGGTTCGGTACGAAAACCACAATCCTTTATAAATTATGCTTGATACAAAGGGATATTAACAATGATAACCATCACATCAGTATTACATCTCAAAATAATCTCACAAAACAAAAATAATCATTTTTTATGGTTTCTTTGAGGTCATGTTACATATGAAACTTATTTTATAATACCTGTTTACATTTATATATAATCAATCCATATTATGTTACCTTCTATACTTATCATATGTTACATTATCCTTAATTACATAAGGAAATGAAACAAACTAAAGGGGTGAACTGAAATGCTTAAATTGGGAAAACATTCCAATGTGTTGTAAAGGGTTATATCATAAGAATATGCAATGACAAGGGAATGGGAAAAATTATTATTAACATTAAAATGTAAAAATAATATTTTTTCACTAATCATATTAAAAGGAATTGTAATATCAAATGAACAAAAATATACAATGGAAAAATAGTGAATAATCAATAGATGATAAACAAGATCTAAGAATTATAATCATTGTTATATGAAATTAAAATTCAAAAAATCCTTGAAACATAACATAACATAAAAGTTTGGATGCGAAATTAACATTTGTAAATTGTAACATTGTGAATAAAAAAAATTTCCACGCCAAAAATATTTATCTCATGAGATATTGTGATATATCATCTTGGATCATTATTCAATGTAACTAAATCGTTAATGCTATGTGAACTCAGGCATTCCACCGTATATTCTAGAGGAATTTTAATACTTTTGGGGGTCTATGGTTATATTGTGGGATGATTTTTCCCCATATTAGAGTTCAAATTAACAGATAAAAATTGAAAACAAAATTATATTGTATTATATAATCATAATAAATGAATGTCATCCAAAAACCACCAAAAATAATAATAACTCAATGAAAATTGGGTCATGTAGATTCATAATCATCAATATAGACTAACTTCTCACCACATAAATCACATATAAAGAAATATAGTAGAATAAGAGACAAGAGGATCTGATGCCTTACCTCAAGAATCACCTACAATCACTTCGTGATAGTAAATTAATCTAACTCAATCATACAACAACGATCCTTAGGTTTACCAGATCCTGAAACTAGATGAGATCTGCTCATGTACCCATGTGTAGTGGCCTCTCGATTACGGTGTTAGTACAAAACTCTATAAGAAACCACCAATATGTTCTTGTACTTAACCAGTAAATGTAGAACATGTTACTGTGACATTCTAAAAAGAAATAGACATATAATGACTGTGAATTAATATAATATGGACTCAGTTAAGTTCTATGGTGACATTTGAGGCTAGTTATACCATTATTGACTAGTGATAGAGTGCTTCTGAGACAGTCTCATGATGATACAAACCATTGTAATTGATCCCACCCCATGGGAATGAACCATAGTAACTGTCGACCTTTTCTACCATATTCCTAATTAACCAAACCATCTTTATCAAGTGATTGGGTTTCTATGAGCACTTTATGGTGATCATTCCAACATGTATAATAAGACATGGTCTAGATCTTACCCATTGTATAGTTATAATGACTTGGGGGGGTAAAATCACCCTTCTAGACAAGACCAACCAATCCATATCATATTGTAGGATCAGAATACAATATATGACACAAAACCCTACTATAATACCCCCACTAGAATAATATTTTAGGTTATTATCCCTTTTTTTAAACTGGATATAGACTCCCAATAGATAACATGAAATGAGCCCCCACTATATGACCTCGATTGGGATAAACCATTGTGATATCACCCATCAGACCCCATTATATAGTTCGAAATTTAAAACCATGTTATTAGACCAATAGTATAATCCCAAATCATTGGAGTGTGGAAAAATATTCCCAAGATTTCATGACTACTCCATGAGTGCTTTTTATATGCTATAAAAGCATATACCAGATAATTTCATGGCAATCATGAAGGTGTTTAACATCCTCTACCAGAGAATATTCTCTCTCATGAATATATATATATATATATATATATATATATCATGAATATAAGTGGTCATCTTCCGAACCCATCATGAAACCCAGAAGCAGACACCCAAGACCCTGACCGAACTCTCCATTGTCGTGACTATATAAAATCATAAATATGGGTTATAAGGTTACACTCATGATCATAACTACTCTTTCCCAAGGATTCCCTACCACGATGGTAACATATCTCTTGGACACCCACCTGGTCCCCTAAGTAACGTCATGGCTAGGACACCTCATAAGGGTCATTAAATGTAAAGCATGTCACCCAGGTCAACACCCTTCAGTTGTTGGAAATAACACTCCCAATCATAATCAATTGCCATCAGGGCATCACATTTCTTATAGGAATCTATAATAATGGTGGTGTCCTTAAACCCACCCATTATCAATAATACTCTAGGATAGTTTAAAGAAATGAACTTATTCATCAATCTCATGAGGGTAAACATATACTAGAAACAATGTATCATTAGGTAAAGAAAACCCCATGACAATTTCAATACCTTGATCGATTAAATACATATCTTAGGTATCACATGTCAAAAACCCTATGCCATTCATCTTATCTCATCAAAAACCTCTACCAAGAGGTCTCTAGGGGATCCTACTACTCGGGTAACCAATCCACATTCATGTTAATATAATCTAGTGTACACTCCTCGGGGTTTGTATGTAATGTAAAATATTAATATGATCAAGTCTTTATCCATCATTAATCAAGGTAAACAAACTAGTTCCCAAGGTCCATAATTACATTGGAATTTTATTCAATATAGAAATGGGCATTTAATTTAATTATTCTATACATTTATTTTTTAAATATCAAATTTATTAAATTTAACCTAGTTGGTCTCTTTTAATGTTGATACCATACACATAACATGCCCTAACATTAATTAATAAAGCAATTACTATAGGGGTTTTCCAGGGGACCAACTACCTTAAACAATAAATTTTAATTTTCAAGATAATCTGGACAACTATGGGTTTAGATCATCCAATTCCATGCAACCATATCCCATCCATTCATTTCCCTAACTCATGCCAAAACATCCACATTAATTAATTGAAATAAAATTATTATTAATTTAATCAAAGAAAATTATTTCTCAATTTATTGTGTGATTTTATATTAACCTAATGACTTACTAATCAACCTCATCATAATAAATTAGTTACTAAACAACTATGAAAGCTCAGTGTTTCATTCCGAAACCATCCTAGGAAAATACACAATTATGAACATTTATTTTTTTTTTTAATAAAATCATTTTATCATAAAAATATATATATTACAGAACAATATTATGACATTCCTCATCAAGATGACGTGTGATGGTGTGAAAATGTCATCTTTGGATTCCCCGATTCTAAGTTTCATGAAAGATCCATCAAAACAGCTGCTTCCACTAAAATATATTGGAATCGACACCAAAACCCTAAAATGGAGAAAATAATCAACACAAAAAGAGGATAATTAAGTAAAGAAATAAGATGAGGAATATTATTACCTCTAATACCCTAAAATTGATACCGAAAATGCATGAAACCAATGGGGGGATAATGGATGAGTGGATCGATCATTGGCCACCTCGTGTGTGCACCTTGACCATCCCAGTGTGTGTGCATAATTAATTTAGGGACATTAATGTTTAGTAATTTATATTTACTCTCAATCTGACATGACTAACAAATAAAATGTTAATATTGAAGGGTTTGAGGTCAAATCCATGAGATAATTTTAACAAAGCATAGGAAAATTAATTGACTAATTGGAATTGAATAAGAAGGAGAGTAAAGAATTTTTTTTTATTTTAAATAAATTATTGAATTCAAATCATGTTTAGTAAATATTTGGTTAATGTACTAATATATTAGAAATTATTTCCTCTTAGTTATGTTATTTCGAGAATTGAATCGTAGAACACCCTTGGTCTTGGTTCTATCTCTCGAATTAATTAATTTCATGTTTTAATATGGTCAATTAATTTGGATGGCTCAGTTAGTTTGGTTATTCAAGACCATGTTTAAGCATAAATATCCTAATTCAAACTATTTACATGTATCAATCAATATAATTAGATTCATATTATATTATTCTTCATAATTCAATTTATAATGGTCCTGATAAAATAATAGGGGATATATAGAATTGGGGCTTGAACAGAAAACCCAACATCAACTAAATTAATAAAAAATAATAAATTATAATAATCCACTTAAGATTAAATCACTAAATATATATAAACAATTACCCCCATCATACATGTCATGATATGATGATAGAGAGTGGAAGAAAATTGTAATTGCATAGGAATGAATGAGCTGTCTGGAAGAAGACTCTACAGTGAAGCACTCCATACATCGGTCTAGAATCTATTCAATGATTCCTCTTCAACACCACTATGAATTTATATTTATATTCATAAATTCACCATCATACATATTAAATGTATATAAATTCATTCATTAAATAATTTAGGGTCAATCCTGGGGGTCAATAGTAAATAAGTGGAGGACTTGTTTAAGATTTGGGAAATTTAAAACATTATTTGCTTTTTTCCAAACTAAACATAGTGAAAAAAATGTCTCACACCATGAATGTTGATAATATTTACATATTTTTTACAATGAAATAAATTTAAATGAAACCAATCACAAAGGAATAAAATAATAAAAAATTAGGAAAGAATAATAATTTTTATCGACAAAAAAATTATTTTACATTAAAAATACAAGCATGAAATATAGATTTCAAATCCCCCCACTAATGAACTCATTCTTTTCACCGTGAATGGAATCTCAAAATACTCACAAGTGATGCTCACTATACCATGATTTAAATAATAATTTCAATATAATCATGAAATTCAATGTTGAAATAAATTTTGAAGAATCAAATAATGATATTTCATATCCTTCATGTGTACCACCCAATGATTTCATTGTAACTTATAACATTAATGTAAGTCAATATCTTATACTGCACATAACACTGACTTGGCATGTGTTATACTCAAGATTGAGTTTCTACGAAACTAAACGTTAGTTTTATAATTATTTAAAAAATATAATTATTTATCAAATAAATATTTTTATTTGAATAGTTACAAAAAAATTAATTTTTATTTATAATTATTTCACATAAACAAAACATTTCTATAATGAAATGTATATATTATGTTAAAATAGTAATATATTTAGAAAAAATATTTTCTTAAAAGAACTACTTATTATTTCCTTTTGTGACAAATAATTAATGTAATATTAGATGCACATAAAAATTTAATATAGTAAAATACACTTCATTTTTGGATTCAGAATATAAAAATTATCTTTGGGTAAATTTTTGTTATTTTTCTAAAAACATTCAATTTTTGATGAATTGTGAAAAATACTGCATATTACATAAAAATGTCTACTTATTTGAATAAATATTATTTTTATTTACATGTATTTTAATGTAAAAATAGATATATAATAACTATAATAGTACAATGTAACTGATTGGAATAATTTTAAGATTAGATATATACAATTTTATTGAACTTTTTAACATCTTTTACCCACCTTCTAGAAACATTTGCAAATTTTCATAAAACATAATTTTACCGCTTTTGTGAATTGAATTTCAAAAAATCAGAGAGACACGGTTGAAATCATCCTGTAAAGTTTGGTTCAATACAATGAAATTTTTTTTTGTGAATAGTATCTTTGGAATTTTATTTACCACATTTAAAATTAAATAGGGTAATTAAAGGTAAAAATGATATTATATTCATCCAAACACATGTCCTAATTATATTGGATAAGTTTATTTATACCAAAATATACCTTAGTAATAAAATAATATCTTACATGATCCACTTGGATTTAATTAGGACATTTATTATTATTTTTTAAAATAAAGTGTTAAAAGTGTAAAATTAAATGTTTAATATCTAAACCATTTTTAATATAGGGTTATAAAAAGAAAAATTTTAATATTAAAATTAATTAGAAATATTAAAATATTTCCTAAATCATGTTATTTTTTTATACTTTTTAGACATTAAATATTTAAATTTATTAATGACAAAATGATGATGCAGTAATTAACTTATTAATGAAAGATTAAAATAATTGATATTATAAATCCCAAAATAAATATATTTTCAATCTTTTTAAGGATTACAATAATTTTATAGGTTAATATGAAAATTTAAGTTTGATTTTATGTATTTCAATAGAATTAATACGGTTTTTTTACTTTAACAAAAATGAAATACCAAATAGTGTCAAAATTGACATTAATATGTTTTTAAAACAAATACTATATTATTAAATGTTATAATATTCCTAAATTTAAAAGGTTTAGAAAAAGGACTTATATAATGATATATATTTCATTAATCAACAATATGAGGCTCCCAAGTGTATTCCATTGTTTATAAATGGTTCCCAGAAAAAGGAATGAGAACACCAGTAATACGCATGATCCAAAGAGTAATATGGATTATACTATTCATGGTTTAAAGGTAACATTTATAATGGTTATAGTCTACCATGTATTCTAATCACATGAATAAATGGTATGATGTGTTGATAAGATAAGTAAATAACTATCTAAGTCCTATGGATTCTAAGGGAATTCAGAGAAGAAAAGGATAGAAGAGAGAAAGATGGATAAAGGGAATATGGGAAAGAAGGATTTTCTCATATGTGATAACTGTGGAAAGAATCACCTTGGTGAATGTTTTAAGGGAATGAGATATTTTTATAAGTGTGGAGAAAATGAAAACCATTTACATGATTTAAAGGGTACGAAAAAGGTTTCAAATGCACAATACATCATCTATAAGGATTTGGGACATACACGAATAAATGTCCTAATCATCAGAGTATATCGCAAAATAATGATATTGGATAATAATCATGTTACGATACTACCATAGATGAAGAGGAATAATTATTGTTCTTATAATTTTATTAATTAGCTACGTCATTTGAGTGTTGTATAAAAAATGTACTAGATATATTAATTATGAAAATAAATAATGATATTACTACATTAATATTTCATTTAGGATTTGAAATTAAACGGTACTAAAAAAAGTGACTCAACTGCAAGTTCAAAATTTTGGAAAATAAATTATTGAAGAAAAGATAAACCTTAATAAATTACTGATACTGAGGTATTCATTTTGGAATAAGAGATGGATGATTTGGATAAATTATATTGGATATTCATTACTACCTTAGAACTGATTAATGGTCTGTGTATGCCATTATTTTTGGAGTATTAAAAAATTTTAGATATAAGGAATATAACTAGTATTCTCTAAGGAGTATGGGAGCATTAATGTTATTAATAATGTTTTAGGGAAAATCAAGATGTTTCCATGTTTTAAGAGAATACATGATGTAGGTACACATATGTTATTATGTGAAAAAAAGAGATCTTAATTATGCTATGTCGACCTTCCTTATAAAATTTTGGACTATGAGTATGGACACAATTATTTTTTATAATTCTAAAGGATGGAATGGATTTTTTGTACATTGGATGCTATGGATTAATGTTAAAAAATTTCTTAATATTATTTTATGATTTTTTATAAAAACAACAACCCGAAGGTCGGGCGACAACCTGTCGCGTCCAAAAAGGCCACAAGACTTGAACCTAAAACTAAAGGGAGACAAGGGTGAATCACCTACCAGTGGCCTACATGATGTCCTAGATTGTATAATTTATATTTTTTAAATTATATTATATATTAATTATAAATTCTGTTTTTTGAAACACTATACGATTAGAATAAATAGAATATTTTTTAGTTCTATTACCTTTTAGAGTGAAAGATGAGTTTGTGGTGGAAATTAGATAATGGATGGAACTCTACCTATCAAGTATTTTTTTTATTATATAGATAAATAAATTATGAAACATTAAGGAATGGATAATAAAACCAAAAATTTGTTATTCTAATACCTTATGTTTCTATAAACCAAGGATTTTTAAAGTCATCATAGATTAATGGGTTTAGGCCCCTCAATTTTCTATTTATTTTTCACTTGTTTATGATTGATGACCTCAATCACACCTGTAAATATTTTTTCTTTTCCACTATTTATTTTCCTCAAATTTCCAACATTTTTCTCCTATTAGAAATCCTAATTTGGCTTTGCATTTTTCATTTCAATTTCCCTCTTATAAAGACTGCATTTTATTAACCCTATTTTCTTATTTGGGTTTTCCATAAAGGTATTTTCTATTTTAAACATTTTATTTTCGATGAACA
This sequence comes from Viscum album, assembly GCA_963277665.1. Lineage (NCBI taxonomy): Eukaryota > Viridiplantae > Streptophyta > Magnoliopsida > Santalales > Viscaceae > Viscum > Viscum album. The sequence continues at coordinate 560,939,037 of OY728153.1, read as the reverse complement.
ATTTCATATTCTAGGGAATCAATTTATTGAATGAGGGGATAATGTAGTACCCCAAAATTTTATAGTATGTTATATCGTTAAAGTAAGTCAATAGATTATACATCATGCATGACTGACCTATCTTGCGTTAAACGCAAGATTGAGTTTCTATGAAACAACACATTAGTATTTTAATTATTTAAAAGATATATTGTCTTATCAATTAAATAGTGTGATATGAATAGTAAAAAAATTATTTTTATTTATATCATTTTCACATAAATAAAACATATTTATAATGAAATATATACGTTTTTGTTAAAATAGTTATGTATTTAGAAAATGTATTTCCTTAAAAGAACTATTATTATGTTCTTTTGTTCACAATAATAAATTTATTATTAGACACTCCTAAAAATTGAATTTTGAGAAATATACTGCTTTTTTTGATTAGGAGTATCCAATTTATATTAGGGTGAATTTTTGGTATTTTTTCTGAAAACATTAAATTTTTGATGAATTGTGGAAAATACTGCATAGTATATAAAAACCGACTTTTTATTTAAATAATTACTTTTTATTTAAATTTATTTTAAAGTAAAAAATAGATACATATTTCCTATATTATTCTAATTTAGTTCATTGGAGTTATTCTATGATTACATATATAAAATTTTATTGATCGTCTTAACATCTTTTACACACCTTCTAGGAACATTTCCAAATTTTCATAAAACGTAATTTTACAAAATTTGTGAATTGAATTTCAAAAATCATAGAGACATGGTCGAAATAATTAAGTAAAATATGGTTTAACAAGATAAAAACATTTTTTGGTGAATAGTAACTATTGAATTTTATTTACCACGGTTTAAAGTAAATAGGCTAATTCATGGTAACAAATATATTATAGTTACCCTAACACATGTATTAATTTTATTGGATTAGTTTATTTTGACCAAAATAATCCTTATGAATAAAATAATCTCTTTTTTGATCCCCATGGAATAGATTAGGAAATCTTTTTTATTTTATTTAAATAAGAGTTAAAATTCTGAAATCCAATGTTTAATAACTAAAAAAATTAATATAGGGTTATACATAAGATAGAGTATTATATAAATGATAATTTGAATTATAAAACTATTTCCCACATCATGGAATTCTATTTCTAATTTTTAGACATAAAATAATGAAATTTATTTATGACACCAAGATTATACAGTAATTACCTTATTAATGAATGATTAAACAATTGATATTATAAATGAAAAAATAAAAGTAAATTGAGACTTTTGATTCAATACACTAATTTATAGTTTAATATGACATGTTATGATTTATTTAATTTATTTTTTTCAAGTAATCAAGTATTTATGACATTCACAAAAACCAAATAATAAATTGTGTCAAAATTGACATAAATGAGTTTTTAAAAAAACTATATTATTATATGATATAATATTCCTAATAATATTACGTTTGTCCAAAAGTATTATATATTGATATATATGTCATTAATGAGCCACTTTAGGTTCTCTTGTAATTTTATAATAATTTTATTAACCATGTAATATAATATTCAAGAGGACATGGTAGATGATTAAGTATTAAACTAAAAATTAAATATAAAAGGTAATGTTAATGTGGTGAATTAAACATGTAAAAAAGATATTGGTTGAGAATATTTCGACCCATAGCCAAATTATCCTCTAAATAAATCCATTTGGAGGCATTAGAGAAAGAAAATTATTTTATAATATTTTTTTTAATCTTTTCCTGAAGTGACCCTCACCTCTCTTATAAAAGGTTACTTCTCATTCTCCTAATTTCACACTACCAAATCTATTTGGCTCAGCCAAAACCCTTAGAATAATCTCCCAACTATCCTCACTAAAACATAGAGGCCTTAATTAGATAATAAATCAAACCTAAGGATCTCTTTTGATCAAATCAAAGGAAGCAGCTGAGGAAGAGGTAATAATTTCACCGCCACTTTCAAAGATATTTTCTTCTTCCACTTACTCTTTCATCGTTGTTTCAATACAAAAATAATAACTCCAAAAAATTCTAGATAATGTTATGTTATTTTAAATATGGTAAAACCATATTCATTATTACATCCGTCCTATGAATTGGAAATTAACCATACGTGTGTACGTACGTCTTACCATCTCTACGTCGAGGTGTAGTTTGTTATTCAACACTTAATTTCTTGGATGGGTATAATAATTAGTATAATTGATGTAAATAATAAATTTAACATGTTAATTATACTTTATATATGAAATAAAATCCAATTACAAACGATTTTACCATCAATAGAATGATAGTGTCGCTCGTGTGTATGTAAGGAATACCGTTTCCACAAACGCGATGATATTCATTCCCCATCGTAAAAATTTAAGAATAATTTTCATTTTATTATTTAAAATAATTTTTAATAACTTATATATTTTGGATATAAATAAATTAATCATGTCCATAAAAATCATGTATTATGTAACAAAACATATAAAGGTAAATGATTCAGTTTAAACCCGACGCAATAAAACTACAGAAATATTATTAACAAATTAGTATTAGAAGAAAATATATAACATCATATTTATGTATGTGGTTATTTTATAATTTAATAAAAATTATTTTACTATTATAAGGGAGGTTAATTTAACCTCAACTAAGGAAAAGTACAAGGTAAGGGTTAATTTTACAATCTCTATATTATCAGAGGTTGTTTACTCGTAAAATCTACTAGTAATTCTTTATCATCCTCATCCATGTTTCTTAAAAATGTATTTCAAAAAATTTATACTATTTCCTAGAATATGGGTGAATTTTATTTAATCAATTTTTTTACTTTTTATAATAAATATTGAAATAATATTTCCACCTTTTTTCATAAAATCCCCTTTTTGGACTTTTTGACAAAATAATGTAAGAATATTTTTTAAATTATATGGCCAATGCAGGTATTTTTCGCCATTATAACACCTTCAATGATTCCCTTAAAAGATTATACGAATAATTCAAAAATAAATGTTCTATTTTATAATTATGTGAATTTAAATTTTTTTCAAAATTTAAAGATATATTTCTCTTAAATAGTTTTGATTTCATCTATGTAAACATTCATTGAAGGATTTTACACTTGTTTGAAGTTGATTTATTATGATACAATCATCCATATTATATTGAATGTTTTTTTATATGTTTTAATGTGGATGAGTTATTTTTATACCATTCTGGGTTTATATTTAATGTCTTATAATTTCATATGATAGTTTTCATACAAATGTTTATGTCATGTGTCATCCTTTTCATATGAGGAATGCATTGAACATAGTGTTTTACTAGTGGAGCCCGCTATAGCTCCTCGATGAATTAATAGATATCATGAGACAAACTAGTGTCTTGGCACAAGTTCTTGACTAAATCTTATTTTTAGTCATGGCATGAGGCTTTTGACTATTTGTTTATGATTTCTGGCATTATGCATTCCATCATTATGTAATTAGCTATTGATATTACAATTTATTATTCAATTGTAGAATATCAATGTGAATAAGTAAATGGAATTAATTGATTTATATTTTCTATATTATACTAATGTTTAAGTTTAAAAATCTTTTCTTTTAGTATTATACATTCCTTTAAATTTTTATTCTTATTTATGAATGTTTCCGCTATATTGTTATCCTTACTGAGCATCTGAGCTCACCCCTTTATTATGTTTTCTTTTTCCCAAGATCTGAAGAAGTATATTAGGATTAACCTACAGAGATATGACAAAGGATACGAGTGTCTTCAAAGGGGACACAATATTGTTTCTTTTTTGTTATGAAATGATGTAATGTAAAACATATGTATTTATCTATTACTTTCATGGAGATTAAACTAAGTAGTATTTCAAGAGTTTATCTCTTATGACCATGCCAATTTTATGTAATAATGCACTGACTCTCGGTAACATTGGTCGGGGTGTTACATTATGTTCTCAAAGAAACTAATAAATAGTTATTATAAATTTTATATTTCGAAATGAAATGTATTTTCTTTATTCACATTTTTCATTCATTGATTGATGACCTTTTTTATATGATAAAAGTGGAGATGTCATTTTTATATGGTATTATTTTATTTAATAATTTATTTCTTATGATTAAAAAATTTATAGATATTTTCCACAAATTTATTTCTACCAATTTTACATCATTTACTAACCATTCTCGAATCCTCTAGATGATTAATTGTCCCTTTTTTCTCTACATAGTGGATATATTATATGTATTGAAAGCTTATGGTATGTATCATTACGCGAGGAATGATGAGAATTCTATTTACATTTTTATCTTGAAAGATGACTGAACTAATTTAAGGTGCGGTAAATTAAAATTTTCATTCACATTAATTATTAATATAGAAATATGATTGAAAGAACAAATGAATGGATATTTCAAAATTGAAAAAGTAAAATAAAAGTTGACTTGTTTCATTAAAAATGCATAGTTAATGAAGATTTATTATGTTATGATTGAATATTTAGTCCCTGAATTAATCACTTGATTGTATTGAAATTTATTTTAAATAATGGTATAGTTAGCATCCTTTCATATTATGTTTTTATTTTATTTTTGAGTAAAATCATGATTCCATGTGTGTGGGTATTTTATGTCAATATTTTATGAATCTATTTTTAATATAAAATGAATTAATTATAGACATAAAATTTATTATTATTTCCTGGTTGGTTTTTTTTCAGTTATGATATGTTGAATTTAAATTAGATTCAATGGAAAAAGAATAAAATATGATCCACATTCATGTATTGAAAACCAAATTCACATTTTGAGATGTCTGTGGAATAAATTCCCTACTCAAAGAGTAGGTTCGAAGAAAATGATGAAAATGGAGTTAGAAGTAAATTTTTCATAGTGTGAAAGAGGGCCTCACTCCATGAATGTCATGATTATTCATCACATCAATAAAGGCCAGGAGGATCACACACCATAGTTGAAACACAATATTTAATTGTGTGAAACCCACTTTCATTCCATGTAACATGGTGATGCAAATAAATGACATTCCTAATTTTTTAAATCATTAAAAATCCTTCACTTATTTACCTAATGGCCAATTAGTTTTACTTGGAAACATTTAAGTAATTAATTTTTGTAATTTAGGAAAATCTAGTATCATTTATTCCTATATATACAAGTTCAGGGTTTTGCTATAGAAGAATTAATGAAAAGAATCTTGACTGGTGTAGGAAATGCTACACTGCAGTGTCTTCTACCTATCTACTCCATCATTCCTATAGGATTTAATTTTTATTTTTAATAATCTCACTCTCTCATAACTATCATAAGGGGTCAAATATCCATCTATGATGGATAATTAAAGCGTACGAGCGATGTGCTAATAGATGTTTTTATTTTATTTTAGTGTTTTATGGTTGTATTTTCACACTCATATTCTATAACACCCATATTTATATCATGATCAATCATAATTTACTTGTAATTAAAATTCTAATATACGACTAATCATCCAAATTCATGCAAGACTATTATGAATATCGGGATAATTACACCTAAACATGGTCTTCAATCACCTATTTTATTGATCCACATCTAGTAATTTAAGATATGAAAATGGGAAATTAATATATTGGAATAGAACACATATTATAAGCGATTACATAGATTAATTTCTAAAAATAGCTTAACTATGTTGAAATAATTGTTACTTTACTAAAACATGGACCTCAAAATTATTAATCTTAACACATTTTAGATTTGTTATTTCAATAAAAATATCTTTATTATATCTTCTCATTCATACCCATTCAATCATATTTAATTTTACTTATTTTTCACACAACCATCCCCTGTTTTTGAATGAAAACTCACCATTCAAAAAATTTAAACAATAAGTACCATTACCTTGAGTGTAAATATAAATTCTTAAATTTGATTATCCCTGTATTATTTTACAATTCCCTTCAAGATGATCAAATATTTAGCATAGTTATCAAAAAATAAATGAATAGTAATTTTGAAAGTCATGCTAATACATCTATTAATGATCCTTACCATAATCATATAATGGATCTAATTTCTCCACCCAAAAGAGACTAAATTCATAATTAATCATGAGGGATTCACCTTAAGGATCAAATGACTCTGGGAATTGGGGATGGTATATAAATGATGTTAAACAAGTGAAATCCACATTTGTAACATATATATGAATTTTTAAGCTAAACGATAATTAATATATTAAAAAAACATCTTAATAATGACATCTTCTCTTTTACTATTCTCAAAGAAAGGTCATGAATCAATGATGCATTTTGAATGAATCACACTCTTGATATTTTTCATTTGTATCAAACACCCCTAAAATTGTTGTTTAGACAAGACTCATATCCAAAAATAAATCTAAAATGATAATGTAATTGTTCAAATAAATTTTTATTTTTAACTCTCCAACAAACAACCCTTTTTAAATTTTTTCTGAAATAGGGTGTTTAGAAAGATTTATTAAATTAATAATTGAGAGTTGATGGTGATATAAAAAATAATTTATTAAAAAATTAATGGGGATAATATTCATTGGTTATATATAAATAATAATGTGTTTCAAATAACATAAACATCATTTTTAGTGCATTTTATAAATTAAACATCATTTCTCACCACATGTGCAATTCTTTTTTAAAGTGAAAATTTGGTCCCAAAAATTCTTCTATTTGATGAATTAATATAATTTATTATTTGGATATTATATCTTGAGATATGATTCACCACCTTTTTTGGAAAATTTTTTATTTTAGGATTGGTGTATTAATCCCAACTGAAGATGATTATTTTTTGGAATAAAGAAATTCATTGGACAAGGCATAATGGGAATAAGGCCCATCAAACAAATGAGAGCCCACATACAAGCCTAATAAAGCTCACATATTTACTGTATAAATAAAAAAATATGGGGATCATTTCATTAAACTATTCCCAGAGCTAATTCTGATTTTTTTCATTGAGATAATGGGATCCCAAGTTGATATTTAAATGGTTTTCCAGATTCGAACATCTGTAAAGTCATCCCACTATATCAAACATAAAATTTAATTGGAAATTACAATTGTCCTTAAATTTTTAAAAATATTAATGGAAACATAGATGAAGATATTTTACTTGTAAATAACCTTTGGATCCTTCAATATTATGTAAAATTTTTGACACATCAACAAAGGCGATGAACCTATGCGATTTTCCTGGTAAACTTTGAAACATCAAAATTACCATTATTTTCTCACCCTCCATTTGAATCTATCAATAAATGGGGAAAGAATGTATTTATGGTTGTAAAAACTAATTCTAAAAAAATTAGTATATATGTAGATAGTTCTGAAGGTAATTGGGATCCATGTTTTCCCTTTATATCGAATGATTTTCCTTTCAATTGGTATCTCATGAATTCTTTTTGTAATTGCGTCGTCAATTTTTACCATATATGTTTTAATTTCATCTTAATTTATATCATAAAGTTTATTATTTTTATTATTAATTTATTATTTCATTTTAAATATCACATTAATATATTTTCTTAGTGAGTGGGGTTATTCATGTAATCTTTTGTGAACCTCTTCACAAAACAATGGAGTGGTTATACTTTCTTCTTCTCAAATTCCACCCTCATGAGTACAATATCTGATTCAGTTGATAAAATAGAATCAATGGTGGTATAAACCTCTATAGGGTTGATATAATTGAGTATCAATGAGATGTATTGGATTTTATTTCTCATTTTCATACTTCTTAATCAATTCAATTTTTTTTAGATTTTCATTTAATGATGCACCTTCTCCTTTGAACTCTCCAATTTTAAGGTTACACACCCCGAGTGCTAAAAATATCATTTAACAAAAACTTATCATAAATATAATCCCCCAATAGTATATGTAATTAGTCATAGGATAGTGATGACTCAAACGTTTTTGGGTTATTTGGTAAGGTCATATTTCGTTTAAGGGAAAACTAAAATTTATCACATAGAAATAATTTAAAAAGAAATTCATCCAATCTACCCCATGTGATAACCAAGCATCAACTAATTCCTTATTATTTGAATTAACTTGTGTCTATATAAATATCATTTAATATCCCTTTCAATTCATACCCAATTAGGAAACAACATAGCAAAATCACCTCCATATAATGTGTGTTTATTTAGGTTACTTCATGGGTATCTAAGGAATTGACAACCCAGACTATTATACAAGAGACCTCTTACACTATAAAAAATGTGTAAATTTGAGTGAAACAAAATTTTATCACTATTTAAAAGGACCAATTATGTCACCATAGAAACTATTTCTATCCTCCACCATTTATGTTTTTCTAATCCCAATTCTGTTATCCTTTCTACTTTCTTTTTTCAATTTTTATAGTGAATGTCCTCATGCACCTATGTCAATTCATATCGTCTAGTTAGGGTGGATAGTCATTGGGTTGGGGAGTAATGTACACATATGAGTCTATTTCCATTAGATCATTATATTTATAATACTCCAGATTCAAACATCGAGATTAATATAATGGAGAATTATCCCCAAAAACAAATCATAAAAAAGGGAGTTAACCCAAATGGAAACCAACATGGGAAATACCCTTACTTGAGAACTATTGGAAACTAGACCATGAAAAACTACCTCAAACCAGACTTGAACAATGCTCCCTCATGCATTAGGAATTATAAAAAATAAATTTCTCAATATGTCCTCAAACCCCATGTCCCCAATCACATTACAACGTTTCATGAGATGGAGTCTGATATGGATTACATTCATGTTAACAAATTCAATAACATTTTGAATTCATGTTCCATCCAAATCACATTAAATCTTATTAAATTATTAACATTCATTTTTTTTCTAAATTAACAAGGAAATAATTTGTTAAAAAATTTGAGACCAGCATCCATCCACTATTGGGACCAATTTCATATAGAATTCTATAAAAAATACATCCCCAACAAAAAAATGTTTCACTTTAAAAACTATATCCAAATTTTTTTGAAAGAGATGGAGAAATATTTTATCAAACATGGGAAAGATTCACTGAAACATTAAACTTATTACCGCACCATGTTCCCAGAACAAGTAATAATTTTCTACGAAGGGTTAGGGACCGGAACAAAACAATTCATTGACATTATATATAATGAAACCTTCAAATAAATCCCCAAATTATGCTTAAAAGTAACTTGAAAATCATGCCAATTAGAAGGAAAAATGGCATACATCGCCTTATTATGAGAATCCACCCAAATCTGGTGGAATGTAAAATCTTATAGAAAAAGAAAAACTTAGTGAAAAACTAGTTTCACTCACTATAAAGGTTCATGAGATCGATCCTAGGAAGGTGCAAAAAACCCAAACAGCTGATCCTATTTTTAAAATTTGTGATAAAAATTACCATAAGGATGATAATTTCCTAACTATTCCTTATATAAAGGATTTTATTTTAGGAGGACCACTTGAAGAAGCTAATATGATGAACTCTAAAAATCCACTATACTAAAACACCTTCAAACAAATGCATAAGGACCATATAGTATTCTGTTGGAAGGATAATCAGCAACCAACACAATAACAATGTCTCAACCCATAACCTGAATAGAATTTTCAAAACCATAATTACCTCTTACCAAAATAGATCAAATACTAACATCTTATTTTCCAATATCAAAAACCAATATAACGACCCACGTATAATCCAAGAATTAACTAATTAGCACAATCCACTACCCAATCTATCCCAATACTTGAATAGTTCTGTAAACAAATCAAGAAAATGATGTCAAAAAGATAATCACTTAAAAAATTAATAAAAAAAAACAAAAAAAATAAAGGTAGAAGTGCACAGTCAAGCTTTTTCATCCCCAACTATTAGTGGAGAATCAAGCTAAAATCAAACCTCTCATGAAAAAAAAATTGTTTTGACTATCATAAGAACTCCGAGAACAACTGAAAACCCTAAAATTTTCTAGAACTAATAAAACCTTCAAAATCAGTTGATGTTGTTGAATATAACCCTTAGAATCAAAAAATTAAAATATGAATGTGAAAGGACCACAACCTCAGCAAAAAATCAAATATTCAGCACCCTTCCCCCAAAACATGAGAGTAAAATATAATCCTTAACTGAATGATACATTGAGGGAATTATTTAATTGGTTTAAGATGAAAATTACCCATCTCAATTAAATCCAATCCATTCCTTCCTACTCAAAATACCTATATTTGTTTTTCACTATTAAATGGAATTTTTCACATCTAAAACATGGGATTTTAGATTTTAATATAATTACCATCAGTAAAGGGACCATTCATCATATGTTAAAAGATCTAGGATGTTCATAAATCAATGTTGAGTTATGAGATAATAATTTTTTCAACACCCTTTGTGATCTAAGATCTAGTGTGAACAACATTCCATGTGCAACATATTTACAATTAGGTCTTGATGATCTCCCACCAATAACTTTCAAACTCTAACTTGCAGATCATAGTGTTCATGTTCCAAATGGGATCTTAAAAAATGTTTTGGTGATGGTTGAAAATTTTATTTACCCTATAGAATTAATTTTCATATAAAATCACCCAATCTTATGTCCTAGAGAGTAGACACCCATAATCCTTGGTTGTCTATTCTTAGCAAAAATAAATCCAATCATCTGAGTTTGGAATTGGAACATGAAAGTATACTTTTCAAACATGAACCTCGATCATAACATCTATAATGAAAACTCACTAATTTTGGATGATAAAGATATCCATGAGGTTAATTGGATAGTTAGTTTTGATTATGAACCATAGGAACATTTATGAATCATTGATGAATGTATATGTCAAGGTGACATTGATTTCATTTTTTCATATGAGGGAAATTTGACTCCTTGGATTGAATCCCTTTTAGATGACTCGTTTAATCATTTTTAGGATAAAAAATCAATCATAACATTTCAAAAATGATCAAAATCATTCCCATAGAAATTCTGGACACTTATCTAGCCGATGTGGAAGGTTAAAATTATCGTCACAATGAACCCATTCTATCAACAAATTTGAAAAAAACACTGAGTTTGATGAAAATCCCAATCCTTCTTCTGAATGAGTTATCCAATATAATATTTAATTTCAGGTCATACCTTCATCAATTATTTATTCATTAATAGGATAAAATAAAACCATTTTGGTTTTCATTTATTCATCCATTTAATAAAATCCATAACGTATTCTTCTGGATATCCTAGGAATGTATAAGAAATACATTGGATAGACCCATTCTGATATTCCATTGATTATCCCACTCATTGGAAATCAAAGGATTGTTCTTGAATATAAATAAAAACCATGTTGTCAACATTATCATAGACTCAATTCTAATATTTTTTATGTGGTAGGGAATGAAATTCTTATATTTTTTAAATCTAGTATCATCTACCACATTGTTGAGAGTTAGTGGGAATGCCCAAATCAAGTTGATTCAAAGAAGGCTGGAATCATTATGATTAGAAATGATGATGGTGATATTAACCACACAAGGGCAAGCAGTGCATGTAGAGTTTTCATTTACTATATTAAGTTGAACATATGTAGCAAGAAATACCATTTTCCCATTCACTTCACTGATCAAGTCCTAGAGAGATTGGTGTTTCCTTAGTTCTACTACATTCATGATGGATTCTTGGGGTATAATCAAATTGAATTTTCTTTAGAAGATCATCGAAAAACAACATTCAACTATCCATTCAACACATTTCCCTTAATGAACATACCCTTTATGTTATGTAATTACCCCGATACCTTCCAGCGGTGTATGGTGGGAATCTTCTCAGACATGGTGGGGGATTGTTTAAATATATTTATGGATGACTTATATATCTTTGGGTTTAATTTTGTGGTATTTATATTAAATGGTTAAAGGGTTATATCTAGATGTGTGGATAGAAATCTCATCCTAAAATGGGAAAATTCCATTTCCTGGTAATAGAAATACTTGTTCTACGACATCTATTCTCTGGTATGGGAATTGAAGTTGATAAAGGTGAGAATGATTTCATTCATAAACATCTCTCTCTGAAAACAATCAAGCATGTAATGTCCTTTATAGGACATGATGGTTTAGGTAGAAGGTTCATTCATAATTTAATGTCAATTTCCCGATCACTTTGTGATTATTTGGTGAAATATGAAGCATTTATATGGAAAAAAACTATGAGGAGTCATTCTCAATAATCATGTCAACTCTTATTTATCCACCTATAATGTAATCTATCAATTAGAATAATCCATTCAATTTCATGTGTGATGTGAGTGAATTTGTTGTAGGATATGTTTAAAACAACATTGTGATAAAATTCCATGTGTCATTGCTTATGAATGTAAATTATTAAAATATGAAAAAATAAAATACCCCACAGTTGGGAAAGAGTTACGTGTTTTTTATTTTACTTATAGAAATTATCTTCTTATATCTCAAGATCCCCCATCACAGTCTACATCAATCATTCATCTCTAGTATACCATTTCCAAAAACAATATTCCAATCATAGTTTGATTTTGTGGGTCCTTATTATGAAAAATTTTGATTTAACCATTAAGGATATAAATGGTGTTGAAAATTTTGTATTTGATCACTTATCTAGGATGTTATTTAATGAAACTCACTTCACTTTTATGTATCTGATTCATGAAGAGGCATGTGGTGGCCACAATTAATAAATGAAAAAAACTACAAAGGTCCTATAAAGTGGTTTATTTTGGCATAGAATCACTATGTTTTTCTACACATTCTGCCAATGTTTTTCTCAATGTCAGAAATTAGGATTCATAACTAAATGAAATCAAATTCCCTTTACACCCATGTAGTTGTTGATATCTTTTAATATTGGGGAATTGATTTCATGGGAAACTTCCAAATATCTATGGGATATTTTTACATCCTATTAGCTATTTATTAAATCTCTAAATGGGTTGATTCCATTCCCACCAAGTCAAATGACCATAAAGATGTGATCTGATTGCAGAAAGAACCCATCTTTTCTAGATTTGGAATTCTTACGTCAATCATTAGTGATCATGGAACCCATTTTTGAAACTATAATTTATTATTAGTCATATCTATGTATTTTATTTATCACAATGTTTTCACTTCCAACCATCCTCAAACCAATAGTCAAGATGGGTTGGAAAATAGAAAATTAAGATGATTCTAGAGAAAAGATTCAATCCCTCAAGAAAATATTGGTCTGATAAACTCTTGTATTCCCTTTGGGCATGTCAAATTGTATTCCAAACCATCTAAGGCATGTCACCATATATGTTTTTATATATAAAATCATTCTGTTTACCTATTGAAATTTTCTATAAGGCCTTATGGGAAATCAAAAAAATGAACGCTGAAATTTCATTAGCTGAAACAAATATAAAATTATACATTAACGAAAATCAAGAACATAGGATGGAGGATTATAAAAATTCAAGGATCAATAAATCCATACTTCAAGCCTACCAGTCTCTTAATCTCAAAGTAAAACATTTTCATCCACGAATCTTTTTTCTTCTATATAGTTAGAAACTTCAATTACATCTAGGAAAGTTAATTTCGATATAGTCATTGCCTTAAGAAGTGCATCATATGTACCCCCTTGGAGTAGTAGAGTTTCAGGACCCCAATAGTGGTCAGATCATCAATGTCATTGGTCATAGCTTAAATCCATCCATTGAAACATTTATTAATAAAAAATAGAAGAGGAGAAAATTGATCCAATGCATGAACCAGAAACAAATTATAATATTTATTGTCCAGGTTGAGCTAATCACATTAAATAATATTATTTCTTGGAGGAAACCCATATTTTACATATCCATTGTTTCAGAGTTTGGGATTTTAAAATTAATAGGTATGCTTTTTCCATTCTATTTCACTATTTTTTATGGATACACATTGGGTTTTCCAATGTGATATAATGATTTTTTTGTATGAGATTTAGAATCTGAATAATATTTTTCATTTTCAAATCAATAACATGGATTCAAAATTCAAATATTCCTTATATCATTCCCGAGGATTCAACTTGTGACATGAATCCAATGTGATCAAATTACTTTTTGATGGACATCAACATTAAACGATTTCATTTTGGTCCATTAATTCATTTCAAATCACTTCTCACACTCTTTGTTCCCAATTTTGGTATCTCTATTATCTTTTATTCAAAAACTGAGGTCAGGGTCATTCTATGTTAGGGGAGTAAAAATGTGAGATTTTGAAAAAAAAATGGATTCAATGAAAAAAATCATTTCAATAAATAATTAATAAATTAGAATATAATGTGTTAATGTAAATTGTGAAACATGAATGATAAATTTAGAATTATTTATAATTCCATGGTTATGATTTGAATGAATGTTTAAGTACATGAGATAAGTTTTAGGAATGTGTGGTTTTCCGGAGTGATTTCTCAATGTAAACATTTTAATCCTCTTAACTAAAATACCACAATGAACATACTTTGGACTGTGGGTTTAATTTTGAGTTCATGGGTCCCTTTAATCATAGAATGTGGTTTTCAGTCACTTTTAGTTTAGTTTGAGTATCAAAAAAATTAAAAAAATATGAAAAAATTACCACATAGAGAATTTTTTTTTCAACTTTTTCGTGTCTAAAACTTGGGGATCATGAATCCAAAGTTTTCATGACTATATTTATGCTTTAAATCTGTATTAGAAACCATGAAAATGAAAATGTGTTTGTATTTTGGTATATTGGGATCATGACTCCATATATTTCTTTGATAGAGTTAGACTTTTTATGTCTATTGTGGTTAAAAACACAAACAAGAAGATATTTATTGAAATTTTTAATGTTATTCCCACCAATTACATCCATCAGTTTCCCCTTGAACAATAAAAGGGGACCATATATTGTTAGATATAGAACACATCAACATTTTTAATTGAATATGATTGAATTTTGACAGTGAATGTAGTGACCCGAAGATTGACGTACATGGACATTACATTACTTTTGCGGAATAATTATTACATAACAAAAACACACACATAAGGATCATAATAGTTTAGTGTCTTTGGAAACTCAGAATATAATCTTCTAATCATGGTGAAAGATCTTCAACATCTCCCATAAAGATATTAATTTTTTTTACCTAAAAACTTTCTTTATATCCTATGTAAATAAAACATACAAAAGGGTGAGCTAAAATGCTCAGTAAGGGTAAACAAAAGAAATATCAATCACATCATATACATAAGAACATAACTTTTGGAAATCTTACCCTGCCAAAGAGATCACAATATCATAACATGGGATAAATCAAAGAAGTGAAATGTAATACCATTAATCATAACATAAAACATGAAACATTTTGGCATAAACACATAATCATAGAGAATAATTTTGTATTAGTCAAGACTCATTTCCAAGACTATCTTAGTGGACAAAGTCCATTTCTGAACCGAGTCACCCTCATTTCAGTCCAGTTTCACTGAACCGGTATAACCTATCATTCCAGCCATTTCTATCTCATGAGATATAAAATCATTACCCAATGCATTGGAGGGAGATATAGGTCCCTCCCATCTCATAATGATACCATTCTCATGTGTGCCACAAAATCAGAAAAACATACATCATAGCATAACCCATGTAATAAAAATGGGAATATTAAACATCGTGACATCATAAAACAATTCATAGTAGATAATGGAATTCATAAAAATATAATTCAATCACAACATAATCAAATCAAAGTAATAATAGGGATAAAAAAAGAACACTTTATTATCTTAAATGAAAAATAATTTTGATAAAACACTTCAACTCCATTCTTGAGGAAAATATCATTTCTGCTTCAAAAACACATTTCCTTTCATAACATGTCGTAAAATAATAAACAAAAAGAATTTGATTAAAAATAAACTTGAAAACTTGTAAAGGAAGCTTCTTGGAAATAATGTTTTAAAAATCCATTCATGTCGTATAAGTTAAAAAAACATTCTTCGTACTTTTTTCTTAAAAGTCAAAAAGTTTCTCGTACGAAAAACGAAAAAAGATTCCTTTCATATCTTTTTCTAAAAACTCAATGAAGGGTAAAATTGGAATTAAACAATTTTATGTGGATGGAAATAATATTACATATTGAGGAAACATGGAATTGGATGATAAAATACACCCTAGTAAATACCAAAGTATAAACAATTTCGGATAAACATGAGATTGTGATATTTCCCTTACCTTTGGTCTGATATGCTTTTTACGTGTCTGAACCTCATGTATAATGATTTAAATAATGTTATTTACTTATTACAGAATCATAATTATTTTTATGATATCATATATGGTCATATTCATAGCTTATTATTAGTAATATTTCATTACTACTTGTTATTCGGGAGTTTATTACTTTTTGTTCTTATGCGTGTTTTGTCGAATAAATTCTTATTATTCTCTTTAGGTTATAGATACTTCATTTATAGAATGTTATTATTGTAATATATATCATATTCATTCATACAATTCATTTATATAATCATTATGAAATGAAGATCATGTACAACGAGTCGCATCACATAGTGGAGACGGTATTCCGTACGTACACATGAGTGATGATATCATTCCTATGATCATGGAATTGTATTGGAGTGTATGTATACTATTTCAGAATCAATATAACTTTATAATATTCATATATAGTCATTATTTACACCATTATACCCATCCAAGTACGGCGGTGGTTGAAAACAGATTACACCATGACGTGGAGACGGTATTCCGTACGTACGCACGCGCAGTGATTTCGTTTTCCGTAGTATGGATATAAGGTGAAATAGGGTTGTTTCATACTTATAATAACATATAAGTATATGAGTGATATTTATGTTATTAAATCATAATGAAACATCTTAATAAGCAGAATTGGAAGAAGAAATAAAGATGAAAGAATCGGCAATGGACATTACCTCTTCTTTGAAGCGCCTCTTTGAGATCTCCTTTTAGGGCACAAAAATTGGCCTTTGAGGAAGAACAGAACCTCTAGGATGTTTCTAGGGAAGTGGAGAAAATAATTTTTCAGGGTTTGGTTGAGCTTGATGGCTGAAATTGGTGTGAGTAGGAGAGGGAGGAGGTGCCCTTTTATAAGGGAGGAGAGGGGCACCTTTGGAATAACTAAAAATATTATTTTATTATAAAGTCAAGTTCGGTTTTAAATAGCTCCAAATTGAGTTATTTCGAATATAAGGTGGGGATGGGTCTAAATCCTCTCATCCAATTTAATTTAGGCAAGTTTTGGTCATTATATTAACATTATCTTTTAGTTTTAACTCTTAGTTAATTAGATTGACATTTACCATGCCACTTTGTATTTTTATATTATATAGTTCATAAACTTACCATATACATCCAAGAGACCCCAAAGTTGTGTTTTATTAATATATATAACCTTATATAAGTCATTTGGAAGAACCTTATATTTTTAGGAATAAAATTACAATTAATAATATAATATTTATTTTAAAAACTATTTTATGTCAATTTTGACACTATTCAATAGTTGATTTTTTTGAAACTCATAACATAATGATTACATATACCAAAGTTAATTAACATAATACTAACATGTCATATTAACCTATAAAATTATTTTAATTCATAAAAAGTCTCAAATTATACTTATTTAGGTATTTATAATATCAATTATGTCAGTATTTCATTAATAAGATAATTACTCCATTATCTTTGTGTTATAAATAAATTAAATTATTTAATGTCTAAAAATTACAAATAAAATACCATTATGTATGAAATCTTGTTATCTATCTAATGAATATTTATAGTCGAATTTATATTATGTATAACCCCATATTAAAAATGATTTACTTATTAAACATTGATTTTAAGTATTTTAACCCTTCTTTAAATAAATTAATAATAAATGTCCTAATCTAATCCAAGTGGGCCTAAATGGTCATATGTTATTCCTATGGTAGTTTTTGGTCGAATTACACTTGTCCAATAGAATTAAGACATTTTTTAGGGTAATAATAATATCATTTTGACCCGTAATTACCATATTTACTTTGAACCGTGGTAAAAAAGTAAAAAGTTACTATTAACCAAAAAATTATTTTCATCTCATTGAAGCAAATTTTAGTCCTCGATATTAACCGTGTCTCTCGGATTTTTGAAATTCCACTCACAGAAGCGGTAAAATTATGTTTTCTGAAAAATTTAGTTTTTTTAACTACCACTTATTGGTTTCTCTATTCATCAAAAAATGAAAGTTTCCAGAAAAATACCAAAAATTAGGCCTAAGCTATATTTGATATTATTAATTCAAAAATGATATCTATTTTACCAAATTAAAAACATATCAGTTTCATTAATTAATTAAAAAATTAATTCCCGTCGTCAAAACAAATACCGTGTTCTTAAGAGATAATAACTATCAAAAGATTGATAGTTGTTTATGTCTGGTTTAAATGTGAAATTACATCCAATAACCAAAATTGTGTTAAATTGTAAAAATATATTCTAAATATACTTTAAAACCACTCAAATTAATAATTTATCACTATTAATTATTTTGATTAAAAAAAGTTTTTTTTAATTATAATTTAGTAATTTTCACTATTCATCAGAATATGAAAGTTATCTGAAAAGTACCAAAATTTCACCTTAGGATAAATTCGATACTCCAAATCCAAAAATGAAGTCCATTTTGAGAGAAAAAATTTCAAAAATTTTAAAAGGTGGTTTTTACTATTCATAACGACTAATTTTAATAATATTTTAATAGCATATCGTTGTTTACTGAAACTCGGTATTGCGTACTACACACGCTATCGAAGAAGGTCTCAATTGCATGTAATGCAACGCAAGTCAACGATGCGTATTGAGCAAGATCCTTTTGGTTTAGCGTACAAGAAAAGACATTAATATAATTAAAAATAATATTTTTTTATAAAATCTCGGGCTGTTACATTCTACCCCACTTAAAATGAATTTCGCCCTCGAAATTCGTCGGGGTTATAAATGGTTTACTACTCGAAAGATTATTTAATAGAAACCCACATCATAAAAAGGAATACCAATACTTGGCTTTAAAAACTAGTGTATAAAATGTAACGATTACCCAAATAAACTAATCACTCAGTTTCCACATAGGTGAAAATATGGATATAGAAGAGAAATCTAACCATCATGTTCTGATGGAGAGTGGTAGAGAACATGGCTACGGAAAATCCAGAAATCACAAAGCCATAAATTTGTGACGACCTAAGGTACCATCTGATTCATCAGATATAAGTGCACTTGGACATCATTTTTTGTTTTCAAGATCGTTTCCCTAATGTTGATGAAATTAGAAGAAATAATTTCGTGATTTCGGAATAGTCTCACCATTGATTGTTCTTTGGACAATTTCCACATCATCTATTAATGAAATGAAGTTGAATTTGTCATACGTGATGTGTTAATAGATCATGTGATAGAATGATGGGTCATTCCATCTATCTCAAACAAAAGGTTAGAAAAGTTATCAAAAAAATACATAAGTCCATCTATAGTGAGATTAATGATATATGGTTCCTAGAATGGACTTATACTTCATATATCATACTACTTAATAAAACTAGTTTCTACTAAACAGGAACATCCTGTAGGCCTGTGGTAGGCGATAAAGGCCAGTCGCACTTCGTTTGTGGGTTCGATTCCCACGGCCTTGTCCGACGCAATGGGCTGTCGCCCGTCCTGCAGGTTTCCTTTTTCTAAAACTATATTACTATAACATCCCATCAATAATATCGAAAAAAACTTCTATCCTTAAACAATACTAACTTATGTCCAACATAATCCATTCCAATCTTTAGCCTTATACATAATACTGCATTCCACTCTCATAATATAGTGAAAACGATTACCAGAGATTTAATACCATCGTTGATCCCCATATATCATAAGATATGTCTTGTTGGTCACATTCCAAACATTCTAAGGCCTTAATCACGTATTATATTTAAAAATGAATACCCATTGAACCATAGTGAAAACATGAATGTAGTTAAAAGTTAACACTTTCCACATACCAAAATCCTCAAAATTCTATATACTCAATCCATGATATCACTTAGTCCTTATATCAATCATGAGCTCATGAATACTGTCAAGCATTTCATTTTCTCGTTTTCCCATCATTATGCGCATATCATCTACATTCCAAAAATATCTGGATAACCTTTCATGGATACTGGTAACATTAATCATACACATTCAAAACTCAAGGGAAGAAAACAATGTAACAATCCTTAGATTTTTCTATATTCCATAGTACCATGAGATTACTTATACAACATTACACATGATAAACATGTAATCATTCCAGTACATTATTAAACCATTGACCGCGCTTCAACAATTCTTTCATCTCACAAATCATTTGTACTCTCTTCATCATCATCCACATAAATACTACCCATACGACCATACTGATTCTCTTCATTAGACTTTCCCTTAAGGAATTGGTTTGCATAATGCCTGTACATTCCACATTTAAAACATTTAACCATTGTTGATTTCATAGCAATACCATTATCCAAATTCCTAGTTTTAACTGTACCTTTTCCTTTGCACGTACTGGCTTTGTGTCCTTCTTTTCCACACCCAAATCATCTTCTAGTTCCTTTGAAACATTCTCCTTGATGCCTCTTCCCACATGATTTACATAGGGGAAATTGAACATTCTTTCCTCTATGATCATCATGAAACTCCATCTTTCTCTTATTAGCCGAGTCAGGAAACTTACCAAATTTTACTTTATTGATCATATTATGAGATTGCTGATTCAGCATAATAATGATGTTTGGACTTCCAAATACAAATTCATTTGGTTGCTCATGATGAATATCATTCTATTATCCATCATATCCTCCATTATCGTGAATCATCTTGTTTCCAACCATTTTCTAAAACCCAAAAACAATAGTGTGAGAGGAAAAAATCAAAATAAAGTGGGTGTAAATTCAATATCTAACATCTTAGGTTAAATTCTAAGATCATTACCATAGTTCTAGGACTATATCCTATACGTATACTTACCCTTAGGGGAATCCCTAGACATACCTTAGAATTATCTCTAGGGATCTTACTAACATTTTCGCATCCTAGTTTCCAAAGGTAGACTAAAACTTTCCTCTGATACCAACTATAGAGACCCAAATCCTGACGTACATGGACATTACATTACTTTTGCGGAATACTTAGTACATAACAAAACACATTCACAAGGATCGTAATAGTTTAGTGTCTTTGGAAACTCTGAATATAATCTTCTAATCGTGGTGAAGGATCTTCATCATCTCCCACAAAGATATTTCTTTTTTTACCTAAAACCTTTCTTTATATCCTGGGGAAATAAAACATACAAAAGGGTGAGCTCAAATTCTCAGTAAGGGTAAACAAAAGAAATATAAATCACATCATATAGATAAAAACATATCTTTTGGAAATATTAACCTGCCAAAGAGATCATAATATCATAACATGGGATAATTCATAGAAGTGAAATGTAGTCCAAATAATCATAAATTAAAACATGAAACATTGTGGCATACACACATAATCATAGAGAATCATTTCTTATTAGTCAAGACTCATTTCCAAGACTATCTTAGTGGAAAAAGTCCATTTCTGAACCGAGTCACCCTCGTTTCAGTCCAGTTTCACGGAACTGGTATAACCTACCATTCCAGCCATGTCTATCTCATGAGATTTAAAATCTATAACCAATGAATTGGCGGGAGATATAGGTCCCACCCATCTCATAATGATACCATTCTTATGTGTGCCACAAAATCAGAAAAACATACATCATAGCATAACCCATGTAATAAAAATGGGAATCTTAAACATCGTGACATCATAAAACAATTCATATAAGATAAAAGAATTAATAAAAATATAATTCCATCACAACATAATCAAATCAATGTAATAATAGGGATAAAAATAGAACCCTTTATTATATTAGATGGAATTTTTTTTGATAAAACACTTGAACTCCATTCATGAGAAAAATATCATTTCTTCTTCAAAAACACTTTTCCTTTCATAACATGTCGTACAATTATAAACTAAAATAAGTTGATTAAAAATAATCTTGAAAATATGTAAAGTAATATTCTTGTAAATAATTTTTTAAAAATCCATTCATGTCGTATAAGTTAAAAAAACATTTTTTATACTTTTGTCGGAAAAGTCAAAAAGTTCCTCGTATGAAAAACAAAAAATGATTCCTTTCATATATTTTACTAAAAACTCACCGATGGGGTAGAATTGGATTTAAAAAATTGTAGGTGGATGGAAATAATATTACATATTGAGGAAACATGGATGTGGATGATAAAATACACCCCCAGTAAATACCAAAGTATAAACAATCTCAGATAAAAATGAGATTGTGATATTTCTCTTACCTTTGGTCTGATATG
Organism: Viscum album; assembly: GCA_963277665.1. Lineage (NCBI taxonomy): Eukaryota > Viridiplantae > Streptophyta > Magnoliopsida > Santalales > Viscaceae > Viscum > Viscum album. The sequence continues at coordinate 560,916,482 of OY728153.1, read as the reverse complement.
CTTTGTACATGTCCTAACCTCATGTATAATGATTTAAATAATGTTATTGAATTATTACAGAATCATACTTATTTTTATGATATCATATATGGTCATATTCTTAGCTTATTATTAGTAATATTTCATTACTACTTGTTATTCGGGTGTTTATTACTTTTTGTTCTTATGCGTGTTTTGTCCAATAAATTTTTATTCTTCGCTTTAGGTTATAGATAACTCATTTACAGAATGGTATTAGTGTAATATATTTCATATTCATTCATTCAATTCATTTATATAATCAGTGTGAAATGAAGATCATGTAGAACGAGTCGCATCACATCGTGGAGACGGTATTCCGTACGTATGCACAAGTGATGATATCATTCTTATGATCGTGGAATTATATTGGAGTGTATGTATACTATTTAAGAATAAATATCACTTTATAATAGTCATATATAGTCAGTATTTACACCATTATACCAATCCAAGTAAGGTGGTGGTGGAAAATAGATTACACCATGGCGTGGAGACAGTATTCCGTACGTACGCACGCGCAGTGATTTCTTTTTCCGTAGGATGGATAGATGGTGAAATAGGGTTGTTTCATACTTATAATAACATATCAGTATATGATTGATACTGATGTTATTACATCATAATGAAACATCTAATGAATAATAAGTGGACGAAGAAATAAAGATGAAAGAATCAGTAACAGACATTGCATCTTCTTTGAAGCCCCTCTTTTTGATCTCCATTTAGGGCACTAAAATTGGTCTTTGAGAAATACCAGAACCTCTAGGATGTTTCTAGGGAAGTTTAGAAGATAATTTGGCAGGGTTTGGTCGAGCTTGATGGCTCAAAATTTTGTGAGGAGGAGAGGGAGGAGGTTCCCTTTTATAAGGGAGGAGAGGGGCACCTTTGGAATAACTAAAACTATTATTTTATTATAAATTCATGTTCGGTTATAAATAGCTCCAAATTGAGTGATTTCTAAGATATGTTGGGTATGGGTTGAAAGCCTCTCATCCAATAGAATTTATACAAGTTTATGTCATTATATTAACCTTATCTTTTAGTTTTAACTCTTAGTTAATTAGATTGACATTTACCATGTCACTTTTTATTTTTATATGACATAGTTAATAAACGTACCATATACATCTAAGAAACCCCCAAGTTGTGTTTTATTAATATATATAACCTTATCTAAGTCATTTGGCCGAAACTTATATTTTTAGGAATAAAATAACAATTAATAATATAATATTTGTTTTAAAAACTATTTTATGACAATTTTGACACTATTCAATAGTTTATTTTTTTGAAACTCATAACAGAATTATTACTTCAACAAAATTTAATTAACATAATCCCAACATGTCATATTAACCTATAAAATTAGTTTAATTCATAAAAAGTATCCAATTATACTTATATAGGTATTTATAATATCAATTATGTCAGTATTTCATTAATAAGATAATTATTGCATCATCTTTGTGTTATAAATAAATTAAATTATTTAATGTCTAAAAATTAAAATTAAAATACCATTATGTATTAAATCTTCTTATATTTCTAATGAATATTTTTAGTAGAATTTATCTTATGTATAACCCCATATTAAAAATGATTTACTTATTAAACTTTCATTTTAACTATTTTAACCCTTCTTTAAATAAACTAATAATAAATGTCCTAATCTAATCCAGGTGGGCCTAAATGGTCATATTTTATTCCTAAGGTTGTTTTTGGTCGAATAAAATTTGTCCAATAGAATTAGGACATGTGTTAGGGTAATAATAATATCATGTTTACCCTTAATTACCCTATTTACTTTTAACCGTGGTAAAAAAAGTAAAAAGTTATTATTCACCAAAAATTATTTTCATCTCATTGAACCACATTTTAGTCCTTGATATTAACCATGTCTCTCGGAGTTTCGAAATTTCACTCACAAAAGCGGTAAAATTATGTTTTATGAAAAATTCAGTTTTTTTTAACTACCACTTAGTAGTTTCACTATTCATCAAAAAATGAAAGTTTCCAAAAAATACCAGAAATTAGGCCTATGCTATGTTTGATATTATGAATTCAAAAATGATGTCTATTTTACCAAATTCAAAAAATATCAATTGCATTAATTAATTTAAAAATTAATTTCCGTCGTTAAAACAAATAGCGTGTTCTTAAGAGATAATAACTATCAAAAGATTGACAGTTCTTTATGTATGGTTTAAATGTAAAATTACATCCAATAACCAACATTGTATTAAATTGTAAAAATATATTCTAAATATACTTTAAAACCACTCAAATTAATAATTATCACTATTAATTATTTCGATTAAAAAAAGTTTTTTTTAATTATAATTTAGTAATTTTCACTATTAATCAGAATATGAAAGTTATTCGAAAAGTACCAAAATTTCACCTTAGGCTAAATTCGATACTCCAAATCGAAAAATGAAGTCCATTTTGAGAGCTAAAATTTCTAAAATTTTAAAAGGTTGTTATTACTATTCATAATGGCCAGTTTTAATAATATTTTAATAGCATATCGTTGTTTAGTGAAACTCGGTATTGCATACTACACACGCTATCGAGGAAGGTCGTGATTATGTGTAATGCAAGGCAAGTCTAGGATTCATGTTGAGCAAGCTCCTTTTGGTGTAGCGTACAACACAAGATATTAATGAAATTAAAAAGAATATTTTTTTTATAAAATCTCAGGCTGTTACAGTGAATTAGAACAAAATAATGGGTTTGGGCTTGGTATATTCTTGTGACACTGTTTTTTTTGAAATGATTCGGGTGGGTTTCTTGATTTGTTGTCCTTATGTATTTTGGTAAACAATGTTTGTTAAAATGTTTTTGAAAAATTGAATTGAATTTCATATTTTTTAGATAACTTTTTCTCGAGACTAGATAAAATCATGTTGAGGTGTTTGAATAGCCATTGAAATGGGATAATATTCATTGATTATATCTTAATATTTAAGTGTTTAAACTTCTATAAACATAAATTTTAGAAAAAAATTTAAATTGAACTGCATTTCTCATCACAAGTCCAATTCATGTTTAATGTAAAAAATTTAGGCCCAATCAATCACATATTTTTCAAATTTATTTCATTTATTTATTGAATTATATATTTTTGGATATGATTTATCACTTTTATGGAACATTTATTCTTTAGGATTGATGGATTAATCCTAAAGGAATATGAATATTTTTCTGCATGAATGCAAACATTTTCTGGAGAAAGCATAATGGGCTTAGGGCTCATCAAACAAATGTGAGGCCCACAGTCCAATCCTAATGAAGCTCAAAATTTTAAATTATTATGATAAAAATATGGGTATTATTTCATTCAACTATTTACTTGACTAATTCGTATGTTTTCATGGAGATAATGGGATCCCCTGTTGACATTTAAATCGTAGGCCAGATTTGAAAGCCCATAATGTCATCCGAATAGATCTACAATAAACTATAAATTTCTTTCCCAATATTCTTGAAATACTGACATATATTAGTGTACACACTTATAAAGATATTGTCCATCTACAACCCCTATAATGTGGACATATTCAGTTACACATTCACACATCAACAATGGTGTGAACCTGGATGATTTTCCGGGTCAACTTTCAATCATCAAAATTCCCTTGATTTTCTCACCCTTCATTTTACTCTCTCAATTAACGGGGAAAGAATTTATTATGGGTGGGTATGAGTAAGGATAAAAATATTCTTATATTAGGATATTGTGATGAATTTAATTGGGATCCATGTTTTTCCTTTCTATCAAATGTTTTTCCTTTCAATTGTAATCTCATGCTTTTGTTTTGTAATCACATCATCAACTTTTCCCATGTATGTTTTTCATTCACGTTAATTTTATTAATAAAAGATCTTATTTTTATTATTCTTCATTTATTATTTCATTATCTATATCACATTGATATCTTTGACTTTAGGATTGAAGTTATTCACATAATCATTTCTCAAACTCTTCACACAATAGTGGAGTGATTGTTATTTCTTTTTCTTATTTAATTCCACCCTCATAAGTATACCACCCATTTACATAGATAGATTATAATAAATTGAGAGAAAACCACTAGTGGGATGATCCAACGGTGGAGTAAGGGGATGGATTGGATTTTATTTCTCATTTAAATAATTTGTAATCAATTATATTTTTTTGATATTCATTGAACGATGTACCTTCACATTTTAACTCACAACTTTTATGGATACACATGATGAGTGACAAAAAGATCTTAAACCTTGGAGTGATCATCAATATTATCCTCCTAATTTATAGGTAGTTATCATTAGGATAGTAAGAAATCAAAATTATGGGATTCATTTTGGAATATGATATTTCATTGGAGGAAACGCTCGATCTTAAGACATTGAAATAATTTAAAATTAAATTCATCCAATCCACCCCATGTTATAGACGAGGATAAACTCATTCCTTTTAAATTTAATTTACTTATTTATATTGTAATATCATTTAATAATAAATTCAAATCAATCCCCTGTTGTAAAATTCATATCCAAATCACCTCCATTGAATGTGTATTTCTTTAGGTCACATCTTAAGTCATTTAGGATTTGATAACCAATGTTATCCCATAAGAGACCGCTTATACTATAGATATTTGGGTAAATTTGGGAATAAAAAATCATGGGAACCTCCAGATATTCAATAGGTTTTCGACTAGTAGTGAGGATCTCAAGTAAAACCAAGTAAAGAATATTTGTTAAACAAGATCTTCAAATTATTTTATCTTCTATGTTAGTTTCCCTTAACACACCATTGGGATCATAAGTATACCATCTCCTGCAATATTCATACTTTCCAATAATTATTGTTATTTATTGGGATCTATGGGAATTTATGATACTTGATATTAAAACCTTCGATGAGATGATCAATATAGACTAACAGGATGGGAAGAGATGGAGTGGACATGAGTTATCTCCAGATGATTATAGTATAAATGGTGGGTTTGGATCTATCAGTTGGAACAGTAACAGTGCCCCCATCTTTTTGTCCAATCGTGGACCTCTGTGATGACATATTTCTAGATGAATTCTTTGGACTCCCTCTTAATATACGATTTGTCTATGAATTGTTTCCTTTCATGGTGCACAACCTCTTTCAATAGCCTCATGTTTCATGGAATCAACCGAGATAAAGGTGATAAATTTATAATTTGGTTATATAGAGAGGAAGGGTTTCATCAAGGTGAGTACTTCAGTCTGGGGAGCACCTATTATTTTCACGAGGAAGGAGAACATCAGTGTTAGGTTTTGCATTGATTACGAGAAGTTGAACCCATTAACAGTTGATAACCTATTCCCTTTTCCTATGATCGATTAATTTTTTGACCATCTATGAGGAGCCTGGTGGTTCTCCATGGTTGATATTTTATAGTGCTATCATTATATGTAATTTTGATGGGGGGGTATTGTAACACCCTGACCCTAGTAACCTAGAGTCAGTTCATTATTACATATCATTATCATGATACAATGAATCATGTCCCGAAATATGGACCATTTTAGTTGCCTTGAAAATACAAGATACATTCATAAGTTTTGTATTACATTATAAAAGGAAAAACTAAAACAACATTGTCTCTATAGGCCACACTATTATCTCTTATAATATCCCTTTAGGTCCGTCATAATATACATCTTCACATCCTGGGAAAAATAAATCATAGAATGAGGTGAGCTCTGATGCTCAATAAGGATAACTATATAGTAGAAACATTCATAAATAAGCATAAGCATTTAAGTAAATGTATAAGACTAAAACAAAAGCCTTTTAAACTTGAAATTAAGAATATTATGGAAAATATAAAATCAAATAATTCCATTTACATATTCACATGGATATTCTACTAGTCGAATAATCACATGAAATATCAATAGCCATGTTCATAATGATCGAATGCATAATGCCAGACTTCATAACCACAAAGTCAAGTCCTTGTGACAAGACTACAAATAGTATTTTTTCATGGCCTTGTGACAAGACACTAGTTTGTCTCATGAGACCTACCGATGCATCGATGAGCTATAGCGGGATCCACTCATCCCTTACTAAGTCCAACACATTCCTCATAGGAAAAGGTTGAAACATAATCTATACATTCGTACTAAAACTAGCATATGAAATGTCAATAATTTAACCACAAACCATGAATGGTATAAAAATAGCTTATCCATTGTCAAACATAACTCATTAAATACAATATGGAATATTTTATTGTAAAAAATTAAACTCAATCGAGACTAATAATGGTTATTGACATAGATGAAAATAAATATCAAAAATATTTTAGAGAAATATCCCCCTTTTTTATGAAAAGATATAAAAGTCTCAATATTTACCAAGAAGCCATTTAAAATAGATATTTGAATCAAATTGTCCCATACCACTTTGAAACTTTCAAATGTAATTTTAATTTGAAAACATTAATGCGCATATAAATAAATCCTTGAAACCATTTTTAAAACATGGACATTAATGATATATATTTAGAAGAATAAATATTTAAAACATTTAAAATGATATTTTAGTTAGAGTTATTAACCAAAAGAGAGACACTTGAATACAAATAATTGAGGTAATAGACACTTGTTAATATCATGAGAATAATGGGATTCATGATATAGTATTTCAATGTAAAACATATACACCATATAAAAGTGAATTGGGGTATAAAAACAAAGTGTATATATTCAACTTTATTATTTCTTTTATATATCATTGAGAATATGTGATTAGGTTAATTACTTTTTTGTATATGGCTTTAAGAGTAGTCGATGCTATTTGGAGATAAAATTTAACATGGAAGACTACGTAATAAAATTATTTTGAGTTTTTGGTTTCAATACTAGTTTTGATTATATTGAAAGAGTTTATGGATAATTGTTTATTGAATGGTATTTATTTATATTTGGGTATTTGTTGGTTTAATTTTAGAAATAAAGGTTAGTATTTCCCTCTCTAAAGGGTTATCCTTTTTGGCGATCATATAATCTTTTGCTAACTAGATTGGTTTTGGATAATCTATAAAAATATAAATATATAGTTCATCCTTTGTAGATTATGTGATTCTCTATAAGTTTATTCTAGAGCTTCCAGATTCACCAAGTCATCTTGAATACTCATAGTTTGGAGTGAAAGATGAGTTTTGGGTAATAATTAGATGAAGGATGATACTCTACTTTTCAAGTATATATATATATATATTATTATTATACTAATAAATTAATTATTACACTTTATGGAATTGATGTGAAATCCAAAAATGTGTTATCCTAATGCTTTATGTTTTGTTTGACCGATAATATTTTAAATCATCAAAGATTGGTGGCTTTGAGGCCCTCTATTTTACACTTGTTTGTGATTGATGAGATCAATCACTATCTATAAATATTTACTTTTTCCCCCAATTGTGTGTCACTAATTTACACTAATGTTCTCTTAATAGAGATCATAATTTGGTGGTGACTTTTCATTCCCATTCACTATTATTAAGACTGAATTTTATTAACCCAATTTCTGATGTGGGTTTTCCAAAAGGGTATTTTTTTTATTTTTAAACGTTTATTTTTAATGAACAATTCAAAATTGTCAGGACTCAATTTAATGAAGTATATGAGAATGTAACACCCCAAGATTTCATTGTACGTTATCTCTTCAAAGTAATTCAATAATATGTACCACACACAACACTGAGTTCGAGCGCACCACGACATGCCAAACAAGCTATTCAAAAAATAGTCATGAATAGTATTAACCAGATTTTGAATTTTATAAACTCTATATAATTTGAACATATGTATTATGTGTTTATTATACATATTATAAGAACAAATTCAAATTTTCAGATAAAAAAATTATATTTTTCAAAAAAAAAGGAAATTTTACCACATTTTAATGGAGAACCATTTTTAAATTCAATATTTGACACTTTTATATATTAAATTTGACAAAATAATCTGGATATCTATAATTGGGGCATAATAATTTAGTTTTGATAAATTTTTTGTGCTTTTATGAAAACATTCATATTTTGGTGAATAGTGAAAAATACAAAATTTTAATTGAACAATTTCTTTTAATAAAAATAATGTATAGTTTCCAACGATAAATTATAATGATTTGGAAGTATAATTAGATTATAGTTTTACCATTTAATCCAATTTTGGTCATTGGAATTTATTTCACTTGGAAAATTTGACATAAACAACTTTCAATCGTTTGATAAGAGGGAAGGGGAATGAAAATTTACCACGAAATTATGATATCTATTAAGAGAACATTGATAGAAATTATAGAAACATAATTTATGAAAAAATTAAAATATTTATATATAGTGATTGAGGTCATCTATCACAAACTAGTGTAAAATTGAGGGCCTCAATTTCATCAAACTATGAGGATTTAAAATATCATTGGTCCAACAAATCATAATGCATTAGGATAACTCATTTTTGGTTTTAAGATCCCTTACCTAAAGTTTAAAAATTAATTTATTCATTGAATAATAGAAATAAATATATATATATATATATACTTGACATTTAGAGTTTGATCCTTCAAATAATTGTAACCACAAATCATCATTCACTACAAACGATGAGTATTCAAGATGACTTGGTTAAACCTTAAGTGCTAGAATTAACATATAGAGAATCACATGATCTAAAAAGGTTGAAGTATATAATTCCCTTTTTTATAGGTTAACCAAAACCAAAATGGTTAGTAAAAGATTATATGATCCCCAAAATGGATAATCCTTTAGAGATGGAAATACTAATCGTAATTTATAAAATTAAACCAACAATACCCAATGTTCAATAAATACCATTCAATATACAATTTTCCATCAAACATTTTATAATACAAAATAATATTGAAACCCAAAACTCAAAAGAATTTTCTTACTTAGTATTCCACATTAAATTCTATCTCCAAATAACATCGACGACTCTTAATGTAACATACTTAAAAGTAATTATCCTAATCACAGATTCTCTATAATATATAAAAGGAACACTTAAAAGGGTATAATTCCATTTACATATTCACATGGATATTAAACTATTCGATTAATCACATGCAATATCAATAGCCACTTTCATAATGATGGAATTCATATTTCCATACATCATATACGCATAGTCAAGTCATTGTTCCAAGACTACAAATAATATTTTGTCAGGGTCTTGTGCCAATACACAAATCATTCTCATGAGACCTACCAATTCATCTAGGACGTATACTAGGAACCCCCCATCACTTACTAATTCTAATGCATTCCTTGTATGAAAATTTTGAAACATAATCTTGACATTCGTACAAATACAAGCATATAAAATGCCAATAATTTTATGAAAAACCATGAATAATATAAAAATAGCAAATCCACACTCAAAAATAAATCATTAGATACAATATGGATGATTTTAGTTTAATAAATTAACCATAATCTAGAATAATGAAGTATTTTTACATAGATGAAAATAATCATCAAAACTATTTGAGAGAAATATCCCATTTTCTTGAAAACATTTAAATCTCGCTATTTATCAAGAAGACATTTAAAATAGATTTCTGAATCTAAGTGTCCCATTCCACATTGAAACTATTAAAATGAATTTTTATTTTAAAACATTCATTTCCATAAAAATAATTCTTTAAAACCATATTTAAAACATGGAAAGTATTGTGAATTATTTAGATGAATAAATCATTAAAACATTTAAAATAATATTTTAGTTAGAGTTACTAACCAAAAGAGAGATACTTGAATAAAAATAATTGAGGTAATCAACACATTTAATATCATGAGAGTAAAATTATTCATGATATACTATGTCAAAGTAAATTATATACACCACATCAAATTGAATTGGCGTATAACAAAAAAGGAGTCTCAATGGAATTTAAATTGAGATGAAAATCCATATAAATACCATATCTTTTGGTTAAGGATAAATCAATGAAATAATTTTTTGTGAAAAATATAAATACACACAATATTATAGTATATTTAGTGTAAATCAATCATAGGACATTCAGACATATTCTTGTAAATACAACAACAATGACTTGGATGTTTAACTCAATGAATGAAAATTGAGTTAAGATTACTCTTATCAAGTTCATATCAATGACTAGAGAAATTATCAATGGAGTAATTATGAATATAAAAATTATATCCACACAGAGGGGAGTGGAAATTACTTATTAAATAATAAATAGGGATTCCACACATAATCATGGAGTAAAATAATCAATGATGTATGCATAAAGACCAATGAGAGGAAATTGAAATTTTAAATTCCCTTATAGATTTGGTAACTCATGAAACATACACCCCATGAAAGAAAGATCAAATAATGAAGACGTAAATACCCATAAATTAAATTATATTACACCAAAAATACAGTCATTGGAAGTACATAATACACCACATGCAATAAATATGTGGCGAACAATGGAAATATCACGAAATTAAGAGTGAGATACGAAACCCCTTACCTTGTGTCCGATATGACTCGTTTGTTCTTTATTCTTTTAAATAATAAACTAAAAGATTATTTCGACTTTATTAAGAACATTTTTAAAGTTTAATATTACTTTTATTTCACTCATTATACTGTTTTAAACATTATGTAATCATTTAAGTTAATAATGGTCGTTATGTCAATATTAGGTACTTGAGTCGAAAATGACCATGTTATAATTATAATTTGTCCATGTGGTAAAATGTCTATTATCTCCAGTATCATATTAATTATTTAAATATCTTATATATCATATATATCTATATATATTTATAATTATTTCATGATATTTAGAGATAAGAAATGAAATGAACCATTCATTAAGATGAAAAGTCGTACGTAATCATGAATGATAGTTTCATTTCTAATTCATATTTAAGGAAATGAAAACTTAATGATACATAGATATATTATAACCAAATGGAATATGACCAGGAAAAAATTTATATTCCCCCAAATTTATTAAATAAAAAGAGATCACAATTACAAAGGTTAAAAACGATGCAACATTCCCAACAAAATCCTAAGGTTTTGAATTTCTCACCAGTTTCAACATCTGACGCCACCTCCGGATCAGCTGATTCCCACTAAGATTGAAAATTATCGGAATAGAGCATTTTTATGTATAGCTCCATTTGTTGCAGTTGCGCTGATGTCAATTGCTCCCTGGACATCTACTTGTTGACCTGCCCCCGCTTCGGATCCATCTATTTCCATTTCAAATCATTGAAGGAGTATCTCGTAGATACCGTCCTTAGAATGTTAGAATAATTATTTCATGGCTTCCACTTTGGTGGATTAGTGAACATTCCCACATTATCATTTCCATTCATACTTCCATTCTTGAGTATATCATTATAAGATGTCTTTACATGGCTGTTTGGGGAGTTTTCTTTATTATCATCAGAGGCATCCCACCACTTTCTTGGTAACTCCAATAAGCCATTCCCCTTTTGATGATTCTCATGCACTAAACCAGGTCTCACCCAAGAATATTTCCTATTAGTGTCGATAAAAGTCATGAATTGGCCATGATCTCCATTTCCATGAGCTCATCAAACTAAGAATCCCCACAATAAACAAGTTCCACTCCTTTATATAGTTCTGCTGCACCCCTGACTACTCAGGGAAAATCTCCTTTTTCCCCAAATCTTCCTACCAATCCGTAGCCATCTCCCTAGATACCTCCTTTTTCAGATCAGCCTCCTCATTCATTTTCACATAAAAATTATTATTAACCTCAATACCCAGTACCTCTTTCATGAAAACCATCGATACCCTGGACTCCATTCCCACTCCTCCATTGAAAATTAGCAGAGGGGACTTGATGAACCACAACACCCCCATTATCATTATCTAGGTTCAGGTTGTCCACTTCTACCCCTTCCCCTGCAGCAGACACCACACCCAAATCACGGTACAGCCTCTTGAAGACCTCTGCCATCGTCGGGATAGAGGTTTCATCCATGCTCTTCTTCAGAGACCCATGGCCATCATGTTGAGCAATACCATCATCATGGCCATGTGGCTCTGGAATTTCTGGAGGTGCAGGAACTTGAGTCGCAGAGTCATACTCCCTCTTATCCTTAATCAATTATTCTAGTCCAGCACATGTATTAGATATTTCACCATAGCATCTGTGCACACCATCACGATCTGAGACTCCACAAGCAAGCTACAAGCCACTCTTATCACGACGACACACTAGAGCCAGATGCCCCAAATGACAACATTTCACCGAGAAAGGGTCCCATGATTAAAAGTAGACCAATTTTTTCCACCGGAGCTCACATTCAATCTCAACAAATATAGACTAAATTGGTGCCTTAGACACATCAATCTCAATGAAAATCCACGGAGTAATTTGATGGCGAAGAGAGACGGTGCGAGAGTCCGTGCATAAAAAATACAAATTATATTCCCAATCAGAAGTAGAATCGCCAAATTATGAAAAGGCAGTGGAAGACCCAAAAGGGTGATCCAAATCGCCGTCATTGGAGGATCATGATGCATGTGAAACCAAAAATACCACTGGAAGAGAGAAAATTGAAATCCTTCCATCTAACGTGGGGTAGAGGACCATGCGTAAATCAAGTCATCTTCATTGCTAAAGTGGATTTGAAAATGCCTCTCATCCAGAAGCCAGAAAACTGCTTTTTCATTAAGCTTCCAGGAAGAAGAAACATACCCGTCGAATGATAAAACTGAGGGAGTTTTCCTTCCAAATAGAGCAACCAAAGTCAGATCCAACAGCATCGAAGCCTTTTTGGACATATGCTGGGAAATCGGAATAGAAATCACACCGTTGACCAGCTGTGGAACCTTTGGGAAAATCTTGTTCTCCGGATGATTAGGTGGGTGGGAGGGATCAGAAATAGGAGAATATTAGTGATGAAGGGATCATGGGAGATGGTGAGATCCATAATCCCACTCCTCGACCGAGGCACGTGGAGGGACGACTGCATCGAACTCATCCACTACGCCATCGGAGGATGAAGGGAAAAGCTTCAGACCGCATCCCTCTATCATAGGTATATTATAATTCATATATAATATCATATGATATATGTTATACATATTTAAATTAACATAATCCTTTATACATTCCATTTATTTCATGAACAAATCATATCACCTTTGGAGGGCGGTAGTATGCGCTTCCTCAAATGAAATTATCATGGTCACACATATTGGAATGCATAAAGGTGTGTTTGTAAAATGAAAATTCCAGAAGCATAAGGAAAAAATAAACATAATATATAATATATATATATATTTTTCCATCATAATGGAAACCAGAAGATGTGGAAGGAGATAATCGAACAATGCACGTTTCGTGAGGTGTTAGTTTTCCATCAACAAAAACAGAATGTTCTTCACCCATTAGATGGAGGTGGGTGTAAGTGTAGTTCCAATAACACTCATAACAACATCCTCGTATATTTATTATACTGGTGTTCTAATAAAATAAAAGAAATAAATTTTTTTTAAGGGTTTGGAGAAATAAAAAAATCAAAATAAAACAATAGAGTTTAAGAGAAAGTGTTACCAATAATTTGGGTAACATCCTTTGGTTTGAACCAAAAAGACTTATTGAAGTGCCTTCTACCTAATGTAAGGCTTCTAAGAAGAATACAGGAATCTTGAGACCTTATTTTTTCAAGGTTTGGGCGATCCAAGGTGCTTGAGATGTGTGTGTAATGGGTTTTAAGTTGTGTCCTTTTATAAGGGGGAGGAGGTGCCCTTTAGGAATGTGTGAAAATGTTATTTTGTTATATAGTGATATTCAGTTTCCAAAGGTCCAAATATAATTGAAGTCGAAGATAATATGACTTATGGTCTAGATAAAATAATCCAATACAAATTGTGCAGGTTTTGGATATTATTTTAATATTAATAATCATATTTATTTAAATCATTTATTAATGAGGTAGATACTGCATCATTATTGCGTCATATATAATTTAATTTATTTGATGTCTAAAAATTATAATAAAAATAACATGATGTATTAAATATTTTTAGATTTTCAATTAATATTTATAATTGAAAATATGACTTTTATAACCCAATGTAAAAATTTATTTACTAAAATATATTTGTTTAGGTCATTTTTGCCTTTACTTTAAGTTAATTAAAATAAAGTGTCATTATAATTCATAAGTGGCTCCATGGAGTCCCAAAATAGACCCAACGACTCTCATGGTTTAACATGACTCGTCTAATAAGGTTAGGACAAGTTTTAAGGTAATTTTGAATTATTATAATATTTTTTTTACCTTGACTTACCCTATTTACCTTTTACTGTAGAAAATAAAAGTTAAAAGTTACTATTCACTAAAAATCATAATGAACCAAATTTTATATAATAATAATAACAATGTATGTTGGATTTTTAAATTAAATTTACAGAAGTAGTAAAATTTCATTTAAATGAAATTGTCAGTTTTTTAACTACTACTAAGTGGTTTCACTATTCATCAAAAAATGAAGCTTTTCTGAAAAATACCAAAATTTCAGACTAAGATATATTTGATATTCCAAAATCAAAAATGATTTATATTTTAAAAAATTAAAAACATATAAGTTTCATTAATTAATTTAAAATTAATTCACGTTGTCAAAACAAATAGCATGTTTTTTTATAAATAATAACCATCAATATATTGACACTTGTTTATGTCTAATTTCAATGTGAAATTAATTCTAATGACCAACATTGGATTAAATGGTAAAAATTTAATCTAATTATACTTCCAAACAATTCAAATGTATTATTGAATACTATTGATTATTTTTATTAAAAAGTTGTTTTCAATTAAAATTTAGTATTTCTTACTATTCACCCAAATATGAATGTTATCAGAAAAACACCAAAAATTTATCGAAACTAAATTTTTATGTCCCGATTATATATATTATGTTTATTTTCTCAAATAAAATATATAAAAGTGTCAAATATTGGATTTAATAAAGTATTTTCTATTAAAAGGTTGTAAAATTGAATTTTTCTGAAGAATACATGTTTTTATCGAAAAATTTGAAATTTTTCTTATAATACGTAAAATAGACACATAATACAGAACATAAAATTATATGGATTATATAAAAATAAAGTTAATAGTATTCATAACCGTTTTTGAATGGCTATTTTGGTAAGTTGTGGTGCGCTCAAACTCAGTGTTGCGTATGGTACAAGTTATTGAAATACATTGAAGAGATAAAGTACCAAGAAATAATAGGGTGATACAGATATTATGAAAAAGGAATTTCAGGGAAGGTATAGATATTATTAGAAGGTGGTATTTCCTTATAGGATAAAATACACTCTATTAGTGTTCATTGATCTCAATAAAAATAAATTCCAGCCATACTTGGACTCATTCATTTTATAGTTTTTCAAAGACATCGTCATCTACTCATAGACATTCGAACAAAATCTCTTCCACCATGAGATTTTCCTCAGTACACATTGAGTTTATCAACATTATTCCATGTTATAGAATGGTGACATATGGATTACAGAGGTTTTGTTCCTATGGTATGAGCTGTATCATATCGGTATATCCATATACATAGATAAGGTTGAGGCATTAATGTCCCAGACCCATCCCAGAAATTTATTTGAGATAACAAGATATCAAGGGTTAGTAGGATATAAGCATTATATTTTCTAGGATTTATCTTGAATACCAACATCCTTGATATCACTAATAAATAAGGGAGTTAAGTACCGATGGGTGGATAAGTAATAAGGGGCTATATTCACGCTAAAGAGAAGGTTGATGAAAGCTTTAATACCAGTAATCCTTATGCCTAGGTTTTGATATGCAGTGTACAATGATGCCTTAAGTGTTGGACTTGGAGTAGTGATAATGTAGATAGAGTTGGTGGTAGACTATGAGTCCTGTCACTTATGACCTATTGAGAGTAAATACAATATATATGACTTTTATTTAGAAGATATGTCCAATCTATGAATTATTGGTTACACATCTAATCAATGATATATTTTTTATATAGATGGACCATAATAGACTTCATTATATAATTAAACAGAAATACCTAGACATGATATAGAGATGTTTTGTCGAGTATACATAATTTTTTAATTAAATATGAACTATATACCTAGTAAGGGAAGCATATTTCCATATTCTCTTATCCATAACACATCGGATAAGAAGGATGTTGGTTGGTGTCCTTCAGAGAAGTAATGGTGCATTATTATCTTATTGTCAAATTAGAGGATGGATAATTTTGAGGACCATGAATCAATATATATTACTCCCTTAGTTATTTCATCTTCACTTGTAGATAGGGTGGAATTTGGACAACAATCATACCTTGATTGTTTTGTGATGGGAGATCATGTTAGTAGTGGTGATCTGATGCCCAGGTTGTCAATTGATGACGATGATGTAGTTTTTGTATTTGGGAGAGTATTAGTACATGCTTTCATTAGAGAGGTGATGATGAGAGACTACCATAACTCTATATGGTAATTACATCATGGTGTGACAATTATGTATCATGAATTAAGATTTTAGTTCATGGTGTCCTAGGGGGAAGAGAACCATTTTTGGATTCATCTCCCCATGTCATACCTATTAGTGGGTGAATTTCGAGCATCATAGACCCATTGGTTTCCTTCAACAACTTATTTTCCCAATATAGATGTGGTAATATGTCACTATAGACTTTTTTACAGCTTTATCTAAGATCCTAAGGTGTCATAACATGGTATGGGTGATCATTTATTGGCTAAAGAAGTCTATTTACGTCATACCCATCAGAAAGACCCACTCAATGGAGAAGCTTCGAAATCATTATGTCTGTTATATCATTTAACTCTACAGAATTACATTGATCATTGTATATGATAGGTATTCATAAATTATTTAATATTTTTGGTCGGTTTTTCAAAATTCCCATGGGACTCACCTGAGATTGATTATGGGGTACCATCCACAGACAAACTGATAGTCCGAGAAGACTACACATATAATAGAGGATATTCTTCAAGCTTGAGTCATGGAATTTTGTGGAACATGGTATTTCCACATATTCTTGTTGAGTTTTCCTACCAAAATATTTTCTAGGATTCAATCCATATAGAACATTAATAGGATATATATATATATGATAGTTCATGCGTCTCTGCTCTGTTGGTATGTGGTGGGTGATCTAGTGGTTGTTGTCCCCAACATTATTTAGGAGACCTCAGAGAGAGTCTAATAAATTCTAAAGATTTTGATGAAGACTCATTTTAGAGAAAATTCTTACACCAACCATTAGAGGAGTCCAACTTAGTTAATTTTGGATGATAATTTCTTCCTGGGAGTGACTCCTCAGTTAGGGCATCGTTGTTTGAGGAAGTAGAGAAATCTAGCACAACATTATATGGGACCCATTGAGATCACTGAACAGATGGGGGAAGTGGTGTATCATCAAGATCATCATTTTAACTACAGAGGTATTTACGAATTTTTTTGATGTTTCTCAAAATTGGAGATACAAGGATGATACTGTGCATGTCAATGATTTTGAGGACATGGAGTAAGATCTTGATTTATCATGTGAGGATAATCTGGTTTGAATTATATACCCAATAGGGAAAGTCCTTCAGAGTAAAAAAATACCACTCTTCTAGATTTTGTGGTATCATGGGTTGATATAGGAGGAGACTTGGGTGTGAGTGGCTAATGTCCTAGTGCATTGGACATATTTGATTGAGTAGGAAACCTTGAGAATATCATTTAGGAAAATTTGTTTTTAGGGGGAGAATTATAAATCCCTAAAATTCATTGTCATTAATTTAGGCCATTTTTTATCATTTTTATTATTCTTGATAATTTTTCGGAAACTGTTGAGAACTTCATGAAGGATATGAATTTCTTGTGGGTTTCTTTGGAATATTTAATAATAATAATAGGGTTTTTAAAAATAAAACTATTGTACCATGATGTAGGAATATTATCTATCCCGTAAGGTAAATTGATTAGTCGCAATCCAGATTTTGAGGAAACCAATGTCATGGCCTTGGTTGTGGTGTCCTGGATTAAGAAGGTTAAACAAAAGTTACTCAAACCAATCCATAGATTCCTCCAAATTATTTATAGATGGATGTTTATTGGCCTTAGATATTTAGTTTTAAAATGGGAGACTATAAATATTAATTCCCAGATCCATTTTCGATGATTAAGAGGGGGAGTTCACATGGATCAAACCTTCCAAGTCTTCCCCATTAATACATGGGTTCCCCTCCATTTCTTGTCATTAATCAAGAGCTATGAAATCTGGATAGATGAACTCCACCCCATAGCCCTATAATTTTCCTCATAGCCACACCCTCCACCACTGTCTCCCCTCCATTGTATCATGGTAAAAACCCATTTGATGTGGAGAACCCTTTTCACCATGGTAGCCACATCCCTGAATAGAACAACACTATAGTGGATATCATTTCACTGTAGAGTGCCTTATAAATAGAAAATATGTTGTCGTGGGTTTCATATTTTATGTTTATTCTCCAATAAAAATTCTACATCATTACCTTCGACCTTACATTGTGGATTCTCCCTAATATTTCCTTCAATAGTCATCCCGAGGTGATTTTTGGTTCTCCCTTGTCCTGTTTATCATCACCTTTCTCTATAATATTTGTTATGATTCATTGTAGGATATATATGTCCATGGAAGATGATCATTGTTTTTTTTTCATTCGATAATGGTTGGATCATCGACACCTCCAATAGACCATGATGTTGACATCAACAACATGATGTATGAAGTTCATTGCCTTATTGGGCATGTGTTTATAGTTGTGGAACTAATGACTGAATTTGTTGGAACTAATTTATATCCTTCTGTATTATGATCATATGTAGGTATGTTTATCCTATGATAATCTTTTCATATTGGAGTTTCATGAGTGTAATTAGTATTCTTGTTACCATGTTTGATATTTTCACATATTTTTATACTGTTGTCATATACTAATGATTTTGGGATACACCTACCTTATATGATTTCCTTATTATATATATTACTATTTAACTAGTGATTGTAGGTGGTACATGAGACAGATGGACCTTTTGTGATGTTAATTCCATAGTCATGATGTGTGTGCGACTAATGATGAAAATGACGATGGAACTGAGTATAGGGTTCAAGGAATGATGTCCATGAGGACTTACCAAGGGTAGTGTCTTAAGGAAATGACGACCTTGAGGCCTATCCTAGACGGTTATGGATTATAGGACAAACTTGAGAAATCATAGTCATGAGGAACTTGGGGCTCACCCGTGACATGAGTCGTCGATAGCCCTAGTGGTCCAATCAACCATAGTTCCTTATGATTGAAGTTACATGATTTTTGAGCACCTTTTATTGGTCCATGTGAAGTCAAAGATGCATTGTGAAAACTTTACACTAATCAATTTCCAATAAGGATTATAATAATATTGAATTTTTCTATAAAACTTATGACATTCGATGATTATCTTTCCAAGATAGAGTTGAAGCATGTACAACTTGGGGTTTGGAGAAAATATGGTTAGCACACAATCATTCATATTTGGAATGTTTTTTATTGATTTTCATATTTATTATTATTATGGAATACACTTTTTATACTCGATTACACCGGTTAATGAAGGATTTGTATTATACTACTGAGTGTAGTACTCGCACCCTATTCGTTAATTTTGTTGTTCTTACAGTTTTTATGA
This sequence comes from Viscum album, assembly GCA_963277665.1. NCBI lineage: Eukaryota > Viridiplantae > Streptophyta > Magnoliopsida > Santalales > Viscaceae > Viscum > Viscum album. The sequence continues at coordinate 560,896,650 of OY728153.1, read as the reverse complement.
GAGAACAGTTGAATAGACTACAATTTTTTTGTTTACTTATTCATTAGATAATCTACCATGGATATACATGAAAACTCATTTGATAATATTTTGTTATATATGAATGTATTAAATTATTTCGTTTTATTCATGATTAATATGATTAGTTATATATTTTTAACTTTTTATTAATAATGTGACATGATATTAGGGTATAGTCTCCCCAAGGTTCCTTTTGAGAACCTCACTTATAGTTCCAGATAAATTTCTTATGGGGATGCACACATGAGTTAATGTATCATCGGGATCATACTCAGTGGTTTTAGGTTGGGATGTTACTTTGAAATTTTTCCAACATCTCATGAAAACACCAACACATTCATGTTTGAATATGAACATCCCTTCTACCGAGGAACTATTTCCGTCACTCATTTTTATGATAATCATTAAAAAATATCATCGTAGGGTAGGAAAGGATAACATATGCTTGTAATGTTTCTCTTTAATAATAACGATAATTATGGATTATATATTATTAATAATGATTAATTTCAATGTTTTCCATGATAAATAACTAATCAAAATACGCACCAATAATACTAATAGTGAAGTTTTAGGATCACAACATTAATAATATGAATATAATTATCTAGAAGAAGACATGATCTATTTTTATAAAAGAAATATTATCAAGAAAGTAATTCAAAAATTAGGATAATAACATTTCTCGGGAATGAGAAATTCATTAGATTGTACTTCAATTAGTGCAACATGATTGGGTTATTTCTTCACAATGGTTCTTGTTCAATTGAATGTGGGTGGTGTCTTTTGTGCAAATGTGTTAAAATTATTTTTCAAATCTTTTGAGATTCTATCATAGAAATCACTTCTAGTATATTTGTCCACTAATGTATTGTGGTAATGGGTGAGGATATTGTATATACTGTTCACTAAAAATTAGGAAGTACAGTGGAAGTTTGTATATTTTCATAGTAATATATTACATTTGTCCCAGGATTTATGAATCAATTATCCCTCATCATGTAACAATCAATTTATTTTGAGTATAATTTTATATGTTATTATCCTATAGTAAAATTATATGGTGAAATCATTTTAAACATGGTCCCATGTGTCAAACATTTACTCTTTCAACCATTAAAACTAAGTTTGATCATTTCTATTTTGGAAAAATTAGAATACTCTCAGTTTAAGTTCCTCCTCACTCAGTACCCTAAGAATAATTTTTTATAAGCAATCATATATGTAAATATTTAAGTCATTAAATTCCTTATTGTGCATTCCATTTAATATAGGAAGATGGGGAATCATTTATTTTATTATTTCATATTTTATAGACCATAGTCACAACATATTTCATGATTGATTATTAGAGAAAAAAGTCAAAAAAAGTCTCCCAGTCAATGCCTCCCAAGATTGACACATCCCCCACTCACACACCCCTCCTCCTTTTCCAAAAAAACGAATATTTTCCTTGTATAAATTTGGATATTGTAAATTTTGTTGTACTTATGGTCACCATTCTTTGTGATATTGATAATGGTGAAATCTATCATATTTAGTAGTTATTTTTGAACACTATCCATAGACACATATTTTTTATTGATAAATAATGAAGTGATTATAGTAATCATGTCATCATTATCAATGTGAAAACACCATTTATTGGTTATATTATATAGTCATAGGCTGAAAATCATGTAATTGAAAATGTATTTTGTAACCCAAAAGATGAATGAACGAAATGCGCATGGGACAGCCTTTAGATGAGGGTATGTGATCCACACATCTTCATCATGGAATGTATAAAAAATATAAATTGTATCCACTTCCTCAAAAATCATCATGATAATGTAATGAAGAATATACCAATGTATTTCCCCACTAGATAGCTTGTATGTTGACATTTCTATATTTTTCATTTCAAATGTTATTAAAGATTCCTCTAAACATGTTTTTTGAAATCTCTAGAACTGATTCCCTGAATAACAGTTGTTCAAAACACCATATTGTAAATTTAATAGAATAGTCGATTTTGTCTTCACTTCCCATTTTAGGATCTATTCCCACATCCCATGGGAAAAATAACTCCTGCAATCTACTCGAATTAATATGGGATATATGATGAAATATCTTTGAAATACTTAGTTTATCCCAAGGTCATTACCACCTATTTAATGATTTTCATCACTTAAAAAAGACTCTAAATACCGTCCATGTTAGAAACATATAGATTTCAACCATTACAGTAATCCAATGGATGGTGGTTCCTCTCATAATAACCGTATTCGTCGAGACATTCGACTCTATGGTTTTTTTAATCAAAAAATAGATCTACACTTGAGTGATCCATCCAATTGGATTAGTGTCTTTAAAGACTGGTAGATAATATCGTTGAATAAAATGTGTGGGGTCATATGTTTTCATAGTCACAATCACCATCCCATGTGAAAATTTATCTTGGATCTCCATAACTCTGACTTCATATGAATGAATGTGAAACTCCTCCTTGTTTTTCAACTACTGTAACATTTTTTTCATGCCCATTATCATGGACCAGGTTGGAGGTTCTATTATACTTAGGTTAAATTCCTATTATATCAAATCCTAACAATAAATTAACAGGTATTAAAAGAACGAGAAACGGGGGACCGATTTACCCTTCTTACGTGCGTACTCTATACACAAATCAGTAAATGAATCTGTAAAACCATATAAATATTTAAAAATTATTCATACACCAAAACTCAACAATAATAAATATGTATCCAAACCAAAAAATAAACAATAAATCAAAGACCAACATCATAGTAACATCAAAATGGAGTAAAATATAAAACTACAACACCAAAGAAGTAAATATCGTGGAACCATGGTGAGGCCACCCAAACCAATACACTAACCACTCCAAGATCCATATCAACCAACAATTACTATGACGTCAAATAGTTCCACTAGAGAAGTAAAAAAAATTTCCCTTGCTTGTATCATGTGAAAAAAACAGGCATACTTACATAAGTGTATATACAAGGTTGAGTAATCAAACCCTATAGGAAACCCAATAATATTTTAATTACATTCCACTAAGACTAAAAAAATGTTAGCTCATAAGAATATAAAACATATAGTAATAATATAAAAATAAAATAAAATATTTTTTCAAAATATAAAATTTAATAGATGAACAATTTTTCCAAAAGTAGTTAAACCAACAATAGATTCTCTTTCATGTAGCAGAATAAGTTCATAAATTATGATATGGAATTATCATCCATGTTAATACACACACACATGCATATATAATGACATCACTATAATCATGAGAGGTGATACATCATTCTCCATCAACCTATTTCTAGGAGGTAGTTATTTTTTGTTCTTTTCTAGTTAGCATTGATCACCAACTCTACTTCAGCAAGGCATCGTATAAATAAAATAATGAATAATCAACGACCATTTTCTTTTCAAAGTGGAACACATAACCTATTTAAGCCAAGATCATATACAAAAATCATTTTTTATTTCAATATAACTCATTTTATATTAATCCAACATGTTGTTTCCAATACCCACAACCCAATTTCAATAACCAACCAGTAAGTGATTATTCCAGTAGTGTTCTAGTAGGGAAAATAATTAAACAAATTATAAGGAATTTATTTAATAAAAAGAATAATCATTTTCTATAATAAAATTAGAAATAGGGAGATACCATCTACCTCAAACAATTGATCCATGCTTCCCATTCCAATCATTTACAATACCTTCAATTCCAATGGATATAATCTTGAATATCTAATGGAATCATATTTTGAATAAAATAAATCTACCAAAATAAACTATGTAAGGGATGAAGTTTGTGTGAAAATGGAGAGAGGTATTTGAGAATCAAAGGGAAGATTAATTAATATAAATCTATTGGGAAGGCCCCATTCAGGACAAGAATTTTGGATTCAAATTTTAAATCATTATATTTCTATATATTCTAAAAAAACTATCACCACAAAATTAAACCAACAATTCATTTAATTATGTGAATAACATATAAAATCATGAATATTATTAGTTAGAAATACTGATGAATCTAATTCACACAATGAAATAACTCATGAAATCTACCCAAAACACATTCAAATTGTGTATCCCCATTCATGATGGGAATAATTACTATTGACATATTTTTAATTTCCTTACCATAAATCCTGTAAAATCATCACCCAATTTATCCTAATGACACTGATAATAATAATAAAAACAAAAAATGATGGCATACCTCAAACCTAGGGTGTTATAATTGGAGTTTGTTCATATGCAATGAAATCTCTATACATGACCCTAGGCTAGTTATGGGTTTAGGGAATTGTACTATGTTATTCATTTCTGACATAATAAAATATACTATAGATGTTAGGCCAAATAGTGTTTCATCAATATTTCCCTACACCCAAATTCTTCCAATAACCTCCCAATTTGAATAATTTAACCCTAGATCCATTAAAAACATCTCTTAAAAAAACCGATATTCCTATGATTTTGTCTTATTCTATAGGAAACACACTGGTAGTGTGAGTTGTTTCCAGAATGTTGTTTATTCATAAATTTAACAATCCATTCCATTCTTGTCCTTTTATATCATTTATATAGAATCATTGAAATACATTACTGTAGTCCAATATTAACATGATAGATAGAATATAATAAAAGGGGTGAATTTTAGTAAAAAATGTTACTAGAAGTATTTCACCACATCAAATATTTAAACTAATGGTGGAAAAAATTTAAATTAAACACGTAAATAAAAATACCACAAAATATTTTATTATAAACAGCTTTTTGTAGTGGAAATTATGTCTTTTGCAATTTCATGAACATTCAAAAAAGTCAAAAATTCTTCTGAAATAAAAGAATTACAAAAATAGTAGACATAAAGGAAATAAAAACATTAATTTTTTGATTCACGAATCTTGTACCCATTATGAAGATATTTTAAATAAATATTTTTACATAAAAAATAACAGTAATTATAGATTTTCCTGATTTTGTAAATCCTCAACTTCAACTTGTAATATGGCATACTAGTCTTTAACATGTTAGATGGTCTTCCTTAAAACACATGTTAACATTAACCTGTTGAAAGGTATCCTAAACATTAATCCATCCAAAGTTATGTTTTCAAATTACCTAGAATACATTGAGATGTTTTTAGGAATTAAATTTCTTTTAGAAATTAAGATCTAGGATCTATCTTCCTTACAGAAGCCTATGAAGCTGAAGGATCAGAAAAAAAAAATTACAAGTAAAAAAATTCCAAGATTTTTACAATGAAAACCTCACAATAAAAATTTCAGCTTGTCCATCAAAAAAATGCAATCATAAACACTCATAAAACAAGATAGTGAAGACTAATGTGATTTAATGAATCATTAGATTATCTCATACCGCTTATATGTAACGTCCATGCCTCAAAGACTTAGTCCAATGTATAGTAAATTCTCTAATATTCATATTAAATGTTCTTCGATATTAATTTTATGTGTATCAAACGATTCTTCATCAGTAACTGATGAATTCGTCAATTATTCTAATATTATGATGAAGTTATTTATGAAACACACCATTGTTCATAAATCTAGTAGATATTACCAGGGTAGAAAACTTGTTCCTAGGGATTTTCATGTTAAAAACCATGGGATTAAAAGTTACTTGATTTTCATTTTGTCAAAAAACACACACATCTAAAATATAAAATTTAAATCAAAGTATATTAACATATTTTTGTTTTCCAAGTTATGGATAAAGTGATTATTTGAATCAAAACATTGTTGTTACACTCCATCGAGTTGTGTATTTTTCATTGAATTTATTCTTCTGTTTCTCTCCCCCTTAATAAGAACTCTGGTATGTTGGACCAATTGATAAACCCCTGCACCAGCAGTCCAACCGCTATTTAATTATTTGTATTTATAGTAACTTACAAGAACCATAATTACAAAGATAGTCAGAAAGAGAAGAAAATTAATATAGGAAGAGTGAATAAACTCAAGAGGCCCGGAAATCTCTCACCCAATACTAAGGAAAAACCCAAACAAACATTTTACCATGTCTCTCTATCTCTACATCCCCCCTTTTTATAGCCTCCCAAATTTATTCCACACATGGTTCCCTTAACCGTACAGTTATATATTTTATGTTGTATTGTATCCCAATAAGGTCCCTTAAAACCCCTTCTAATTTCAACCTTGTTTTCATCTTCTATAAAATATGTATTGTGGTTCAACATGTGGCCTGGTGTGACTTGTCTGTTTCCCAGCATGGATCCCCCTTTCTAGAATATGAATTTTTATGTTGTTGAAAGGTGTACAAGTCTATATCATGCATATGGGACTGTAGAAACGGATTCTTTTCATACATAAATATTTCATCATAAAAGATAAATATTAAATACATTTGAAAAATACATTCTCGAGGACCATAATGGATTAGTATATTTGGTTACTAGATTCACAATCGAATTATTTTATGAAATATATTACAAATCCCCCATATGGATATCCCTATTTAGTAATCATCATAGCCATACCCTAAATAAAACATTTCATCATACCATGGGGAAAGGAATCTTAATAAATGGTGATCGCAGTTGTTCAGTAAACATAGCATATATCTATCGATGATCATATAGATGATTAAGATAAAAATAAGGGTATTGGAACATTAACATATCTTATAGAGTTCATAACCAATCTATCATGGATAATAATCAAGAATAGTTGTATAATGCATTAATAATTAAAAATTCATGAATCTTAAGTGGGAGAAATCATCATGAATCAACCATGAACCATAAGTACATGTCATAAAAGTTTTACACCATTTCACATTTCAAGGTTAACTATCAAGACTATCAAATCATAATGGATCGAGCATAAACACCCATTTTCCATAGTATATCAAACACGTCATCTTTTTCCCAATGTGGATAAAGAAAATTTACTTAATTACTATCATTATCTCATGAGATATATTATTTTAAACTGAACATTGAATGTATATATATGTCTCAGCTATCATTGGTTATAACATAACCATCATCCATCATTATAATGTGACCATTTTCCTTGGTTATAATGAAACCAAATTCATAAAATGAAATCCATACATATGTGTTTCACAAGAGCATAAATCATTCTTCACATCAGAACCAATGAATGAAATGGGTTTCATAATCATTCCATCAATGCATAACTCATGGGGATGAAATGGGATTTATAAACATTTCATCATAGAATAACCCATGGAAAAGGAATGAGTTTCATAAATACTATGTAACTGTAAATATAAATCATCTATATAAACTGTAAGGATGTTTTCCATGGATCATATCTATAAAAAATCATAATAAAAAATGAATTTTGTTGTTTTTTATGATTTAAAATAATATAAAAAACAACCTTGAGGAAAATAACCTTTAAATTTCGAAATCATTTCTTTAAAATATAAATATTTTTAAAACAATATGAAAAATATTTTTATTTAAGATAACAATGAATAATTGTAAATTATGATTCGTATAATTGATTATTCATGATGGTTAAAATTCCCAGTCATTCCATATATGTTAAAAAACATTCTATTCATGTTATTGTTGTAGAATACAAAAAGTAATTTATTTGGAAAATGATACGAATATTCTTTTTAAAACATTTTTTTAAAGTCAAACATAGGTGAAAATGTTTTTAATAATTCATTGTGAAACAATAAAAATTATTATAAATAAAACATGTACATTGAAGAGATGTACTCATCAGTGGAGACCTAAACATAAACAATCTCCGATAAGGATGATATCATGAAATAAATCCTTACTTTTTTGGATACTTTTGATTTATAAGCCCCATGAAAGAAAGAATCATAGATGGATTTTTAAATCCTAATAAAATTCATATTAATCATCATAAAATTTATTAATGTGAATTATGTACATCACATAAAAGAAATATTTGGTGAATATGCAATGTGTCCCATAGAAATAAATGTGAGATGAAAATCCTTTAAATTGAGTTCTATATTTTTTGAAAGCATTCTAACCTATTGTATAATAAATTTAAATTTATTATATATATATACTAGAATCATGTACATGTGTTTTAATATATATATTCATTATATATTTATTTACAATCATCCATAATTGCAGCGATAGAAAATGAATTACACTATTAATGGAGGTAGTAGACCATACATACGTATGAACTTTGTTTTCATTTGAAATAAAGAATGTTGAATAAAAATAATAATAATAATAATAATTATTATATCATATATATCACATATATTTATCATATACGTCTTTCTTAATATTCAATTAGAGTAATCAAATCACTACACGGAGGTAGTAGTCCACACATACACAGGACTGACATTGTTATTTTCCTATGGTTTGAAAGGTAAGAATGTAGATATGAAATTATAAGTCCAAAATAAAAATTATGTGTTAAATATAAGATATAAAATTTAAACTCTTCATAATAACCATCCATTAAATATGTTTATGGAAAATGAATTGTATCAATATGTGAAGATGGTAATTCTTACTTACACATGAGAGATACTTTCACTTCTCATTTGATGAAAAGAGGTTGTATAATGGTGGTTTAATAATCATAATAACAATTAAAATACTGATGATACTGAAATTATTATTTTATGATTAATACAATGTATTTACAAGAGATGAAATGATTAAAAAATAATGTGACTGGTTACGGTGATTCCCCCTACTTTGAAATGACTCTTTGGATCTTCTCTTAAGGATCAGAGGGTTGGACTTTTGAGAAGAAAAGAACGTATATAAAGTGTATAGGAGATTTGGTAAGATAATTTTGATTGTATTTTTTGATATTAAAAACTCAATGTAGTGAGAATAATAGAAAGGAGGGGTGTTCTTTTATAATGGAGGGAAAGGAAACACTTGGAATTTCCTAAATGATTAAATTATAATAAACTCATTCTCAATAAAAATGGTTCCAAATAGACTATAAATGCACATAGGATGATATTGTAGTCAAAATATTACCCCAATTTTTCTATTTCAATATTTTTATGATGGTTAAATAATTTAATAAAACATTATTTTAATATAATAGCATTAATATCAATTTTTACACCATGCATTTAATTTAACATTATATAAATAAATAAATTAGTGAAATTAAAATATAATTATTTAAAATAAAACTAATATGTCATGTTCATATGAAAAAATATTTTTCTTCATTAACATACTCATATTATATTTATTTTAATATTATTATATTCTTTTATTATATTCTTTTATTAATTAGAGATATATTTCATCGGTGTTGTATAATTATATAATGTACATATATAATTTCAAAAAATTTGAAATAAATTTATATCTCGAAAATAATTTCATTAATCTCAATATTGGAATCAAGATACTTTCATATTTACCTTTTCTCTCTATGTGATTACATAATAGTTATTAAAAACAAATCATGTGGAATTTTATTACTTTAATTGTATTAAATATTATAAAGGTATTTTTCTTGAAAAATTGTCCATACAATATATCAATATCAAGTATAAGGTAATTAGGGAATCATTAATTTCATATAATAGTAATTAAGATTCAATATTATATATTTTTCACTTATTTGAATCTTATATTTATCTAATTTACCATTTATCAAGGTGGTAAATTTAACCATGGTTAATATTCATATTGGCAAAACATAAAAGGGACATATTTAAAATTTTTGAACCTATTGATTCCAAATATCGTATTAATTTCATCCAATTCAATATATGAAAATTAATCTTACTAATTTTATTATAAGATCCCAAAACGTGAGGAAAACTGTTTTTATAAAAAAATCATTTTTAATCATAAAACTAAATTTATTTTCATCTCATGACTATAAAAATATGACATAAATTTTAAATTTTATTTTTAAATTTATAATATATAAATTTCATTATCATAATTGACAAAAAGTGATTTATTTATTTTATTAATATAAAAAATGTCTGTGAAAATAGTAAGGTGTCACATTATACCCCCTTAAAATGAATTTATCCTAGAAAACTTGTCACTTTGATTGAAAAAATGAAGATATATGTTTTCGATTATATCTTCTTGTTCCCACATAGCTTCCTCAAATTGGTGGTTCTTTAACAATACTTTGGATTAGTGAGTGGTATTATTTCATAGAAAATTATATCCGTGATCGAAAATATCCACCAGAAGTTCCTCATAAGAGATATCATGCTCTACTTGTATGTCCATTGAGTTCGTTACATTATAATGATCAGGTATGTACATCCTCAATAGTGATACTTGGAACACATCATGTTCTTAAGATAGATTCAATGGAATTTCCTATCACTAAGACAAAATTTCATGAGATCAATAATTCAAAATAGACTGATATATATAGATCTACACATTTCTTTATATCTAAATATCATCACTATCTTCAAAGGAGATAATTATAACAACACATTTTCACAAACATCAAAGAGAGTAGATTTTTAATGATTGCTAGAATAAATCATTTTGTGTTTCCCAGATCCCACGATATGTTGTTGAATGGATCTAACCTTCTATGACATTTAATTAGATAGGTTGGGTATGAATAGATTTTTTCCAACTTCATTCTATCATGGTGGGGTTATTTACTTTCTCTAATATTGGGATTCATAAGGAGAAACCAAAATTATATATTTAAAGAAATTGTTTTAAGAAAATTCTAAAAAAGGAATCAAATGATGCAAATCACCATTGAAATCCATATATTCAACTCTAAATATGTATTCTAGAATCTAAATTGTCCTTTCGTATTGAAAATTATTAGAGGAAGATAAAAGATACTAAAAATAATCTCTATATTAAAAATATACTAAATAATTTTAAAAAACATTGAGTTAAACTTCATATCATGATTAGATACAAAGAAACGTGTTAATACATGCAACCTTACCACTTCATCAATATATATCCACACAAGATGATCTATATATTAATATTCACTAATGTAAATGAAGGTATCTTACTTTGTAATGTGGTTGACTAAAAATTTTATACAATTATTCCATTTTTTTAGGAGTCCAATGATAAAATCAATGGTGGTGTTTGACCATTTCCATTCAAGTATGGGTAATGGTTGTAACATCCCCTTATACTTTTTTTCTCATCCTTAACTTTTTGGCATACCAAGAACATGGATAAAATACATACCATATATCCCTTCATTCTATCCTACTACAGATACTCATTCAAATATATATAAATCTTCAAACATCTTTGAAAATTTGTGAATGAATAATTATGATCCACCCCTAATATATCATTATTCAAAACTGGTATTGAGGGTATAAAAAAATGGTTCCCAAACCTTATCCCCCAAATTTAATCAATGTTCAACTTAGGAACGTTTCTATTGATCTTTTGCATCACTATATGTTTTTTCTATGCCTATATAATCCTCACATGGATAGATGGTGGAACACACATTGATGTAGATAATATTTATCCTATTTCATTAATATTACTATCTTAATACATTAAAAATATAGGAATTATAGATCTTTTGTGATACTAATCATTGTAAATATAGCATGATCTATTCGACTTAATAATCATCCACATTCTTTACATTCCTAGAGTGGTATATATTGAGCACTCATAGTCTTTAATCCTCTATTACTATTTTCTATAACACATATTTATATCTTCTAAATTGAATATATAATATAACCTTTTATTATCATTATATATATCACACATTTCTCCATAAAAAATGGATCTATATATTTATTGTGAAATTACCTCATCTAACTCCAAATCATTAGTTGGGTAATTTTTTTCATGAACCTTCAGTTTTAATGATGAGTAATCTACAACCTCATCATTGTGTTTTAGAATTCACCTCAATCCCTTCATTAATAAAACATTGTAGATTACATAACCCTATCTATTTTAGGGAACTGGAAGATGTAGTGCACTAAATAATATTATCATCAATTCATTGGATCATTCCACACAATAATATTTCAATAGGAACTTAGCTCCCATTAGAGTTTAACTGGTGAGTGTATTGGATATTTGTGTCAAATTCTCTACAATCTATAGATAATTTCTAGCATGACCATGAAAACTAAAAATAGTGATAACATCGGTTGGTCTAGAGAATAATTTTAAAAAATTCATTGAGGAGGCACCAAAATACCCTCACATGAAATTATATGTTCCATGAATGAAATGGTCTGATGAAAAAATTATCACTTGGTAAATTTTCCATTCCAATTATCCTTGATTGTGGTCATTAGATCAATTATCAAATTATATTCATGCTCATTCTATATTATTGAACATATAAGAATGTAGTAATTAAAGAATACGAAAAACTGGTCACGAAAATCTCTAAAGACTCAATTCATTAAATCCATGGAGATAATATGGGAATTTGTAATATGAAATTACATATCTATAAATTCATAGCATCCATAACTCATACGAAATGGTTTTATTAGTTATATACTCACTTTTCATCTTCAAAAATTAGTACCCTGATCAATGATAAATATTATAAAATTATTTATCACCTCATAGTTTATCACAAAAATTATCAATATGGGGTAGATGACACTTTTTATTGATAGTGATCATCTCAAGTTCTCTACAATCAACAAATAGTCACATTGATCCATATATCTTCATAATAAAAATACCTGGTTCAACCTAAGGTGAATGAATTGGATTAAAAAAATACCTTATCAATATTCTCATGGAATTTATTATTTAATTCCTACAACTCATTTGATTCCATTCTATAAGGGGATATTTGAAATAAGTGTAGCACGAGGTATGAGTTCATTGAAAAAATCAACTTCATGACGCAGATGAATATCATGAAATTATATTTTAATGACTTAAAAAATCCCTAATAATAGGTATATCATGTATTTTGTGTTTCTTCTCAACCATATATGATATATTTTCCATCTAAATAAAAAAATGACCCACAAGATAGAATTAATTTCGATTAGATGTGTGAGTTCATCCTCACACCAAAAATTTAGAATTGGTTAATTAGGAATAAGAAGTGTGATTTCCCATAATATATAATTGATATGGTATATATATAATGAAAATAAATCCATTCCTATAATCACATCAAATTCGACTAAATGATTAATCATTATATTTTCAAGAATTACGTTCTCAAAAAAATCATTCTGAGAGAGGCTATAGACTTGAGATGAAACCATCATATCATTATGAGTTTTAATCACTAACTCAATATCTAATCCATTATATGGAAATACAATACCCATTTAATATTCCTTATATATAAAATATTGGGTAAATATAGAATCAAATATGACATTAGTTTTTCTAGAGTATATAACTAGTGTTCCTTTCATCACATATTTATTGTAATCCAATTTGGATGCCATGATCACATGATATTTACCTCTTTATTTGATATTAAAATATTCTAATGATCATAATAATCATAAACCTTAATGTTTAAATAATGGTTGGAATAATTCCCAAAATCCTTGCATTTGAAAGATTGGAAAAAGGGTTGTGCATTAGTTGGAGTTTCTATTCATCTATTGCATTAAACATGCCAATTATTTTTCTTTTCATATTAACGGGCCTCATGAACATAATTTCCACAATTAAAGAACCTCCCAGTTCCATTTAAGGAATTTTATTGATGTTTATTCCCACATTAATGGCTTGTATATGGAAATGATTTCTTATCACCATGTGATTTATTCAAATTTTTTGGGAAGTGATCTTCCTTTTAATATCAAAACCATGGGGCTGGTGTCAATCTAAAATTTAAATTTTTTTACTTTGACTGCAAATCGAACGATTTTTCTATATCCACCAATGTCCCCTATAGCTAGAACCTTTCAAGGACATGGATGTAAAATACCAAAAAATTGATCAATTTTTCTTTCATGCAGATGATTAATCCAGAAGCATACATTTCAAGACGAATAAAATTTTCCTCATAAGTACTAATGGATTTATCTGCCTTATGATTAATATCTAGGAGTTACTTATCAAAAAATTAAGGTAGAATATGAGATATGTATATACTAAAAAATGTCATCTTTAACCCATCCCAATCCATATGGTCAATTTATTCCTCCTCATTTGTATTCTTAATAATGTTCCACCATTGAAAGTGTTATATTCCAAATGATAAAGAGCATCATTTTCTAATCATTAGAGAATATAAATTTTTTTCTCTATAGTTTTAATCCATAACATAGTTAGTAGTGGATCATAAGGCCAGATAAAATAAGGTGGATGTTTCCTCATGAAATAATAAATTGTAAGTTTTTTCATCAACTGATTATTTGGAAGATCAGTATGACTCAGGGCCTAAGAAATTTGTATGACCATAGAAGCAATATTATGTATCCTATCTCCCATAGAATTTTTTTCCCAAGTGTAAAATAATTTCATTATCCACCACATCAGTTTTAGCACGATGTCTTATGGATCCATCAATTGACTAAATCAAAATAATGTGAGAAATAATTATTAACCAAATAATCAAATTGAATTTATAGGATGTGTAAATCCTGACATAGAATTCTCATACAATGGAACCATATGTTTAACCTAGGTCATACATGGCCATAATCTATTAAAATCCTTAATGATGTTTTGTAAAAAATATGGATTAAACCTAAGAATATACCTCAATAGTGTCGAAATAGGCGTGTAGAATGGGTCATTTCCATTCCCAAAGTGACCATAATGTCCAACTCAATGTTCCCTTTTGGGAGTCATTACTCCTAGGTACAAATATGTTAGGAAAAAATCTACTTGTATTATCCATACATGGATGTTTTTAAATTAAATCCACACTCATTTATATACCATCACATAGGATGTTCTCTTATACTTTGGATTACCCTACTGTTTATCACTAAATCATTCTCATCGCAGATTCTAAAGGTCTACTAATCATTTTATATGATACCTACTATAGTGAACAAATCCTTTTATAAAAAAATATTACATCTTAATATATGATTATTAAATAAAGTTCAAAAATACATACCTGAGGATGATAAAGGATTAATAACATTGGATACAAAATTAAAATCATCTAATTTTATGAAATATCTCCAAAATATCCCATAATGATCTCCCCATTTAGTACTCTTCAAATAAAAACCCTTCTAAAAACGATTTTTCATAACCTGGGGAAAGGAAACCTAAGAAAAGGTTATCTCATTTACTTAGTTAGGTTAAACATTGTATACATTAATATATTATAATATTCATGCATAATATAATAATATGAATATGTGATGCTGATCATAACTTAAAATTTTCATACCCAATGTATCATGGATCATTTCCAAGATTCATTTAATAAATAATTAATATTTCAAAATTCATGACTCATCAGAGGTAGAAATCATCATGAATTAATCATGAACAATAATTCCATGTCATAAAATTATGGCTCCATTTTATATTTCATGTTTAACTATAAAGACCATCAAATCATAATGGATCATGCATCATCAATTTTTCCTCGTAGTGGAGCATGCACATAGACTTATTCACTGTAGTTGATCAATCACATCAACTGGTATTTTAATAAATATTTCATGAGATACAATAATTTAACCAATTAATAGGAATGAGATATAGGCCTCACTCATCCTTAGTTATAACATAAGAACCATCATTTTTTATAATGTAACCACCATACTTATTTGTAATGTAACCACCATCACATAATGAATATCATACATAAATGTCCCAAAAACCATTAAACATTCATCATTTATGAACCCATGAAATGAAATTTGTTTCATAAACATTCCATTATAGCATCAACCATGGGAATGAAATAGGTTTCATAAGAATTTTGTCATTTTATCATAGCATAATCGATGGTGAAAAAATGAGTTTCATAAATATCATGTCATCATAATTATAAAACATCCATATATAGAACAAAGATGGTAACCTTCTATCATATCACTAATTAATCAAAATAAACAATGAATTCCTTTTCATTTCGGAATTTAAAGTCCTTTTAAAAACATTTATGATGAAAATAACCTTTCTATTTTGAAATCCATCCATTAAAATAAAAAAATTCCCAAAACATATAATGAAAACATTACCATTAAAACTAAACATTAAAACATACCAAGATACTTTTAAATAATTTAGCAGTCATGATGGAAGTATATTTTATTCATACCATTCAAGTTAAAAAGAATTATTTTCATATTTATGTTGAAAAGTTAAAAATAACCTTGTTTGGAAATAATATATTACTTTTGAAACATTTTTTAAAATTCAATCATAGTTAATGATTTTATTGCTAAATACATCATGTCTTTTATAAATGTTTGTGATTTTTTTTCACGAAAATATGGATATGGAATACAAATATTCCCCAGTGGACAATTTAACAAAAACAATTCCAAATAATGATGAGATTGTGAAATAAACTCTTACTATTTTGATAACATCTGAATCATAATCCCAATGAAGGAAACTTCATTATATGGATAAATAAATCCACATAAAATTTATAATAATCACCATAAAAGTTATTCATGGGAATTATATGCACCACATAAATAAAATATATGTTTTATATCTCATGTGTCCTTTATAAATACGAGTTATATGAAAATCTGTTACCTTGAGTACCACTTTTTTCAAAGGTGTTATATCCTCCTATATAATAAATTTAAATTCAATATACATATAAACCAAAATCATATACATGATAATTTATCAAATATATTCACTATATATATATTGATTGTTATACATAATGGTCAGGATAGAAAATAAATTACATCATTCCTAGAGATTGTAGGTCATATGTATACGTGATTTTTTTTCATTATTCGATGGATGGGAAAAAAGAAAGATAAATAATAATACACCTATATAGAATAAAAATTATATCATATATATATTATATACTCATAATATTCATATTCATTATCATATATGTAAAATATAAATGGAAAATGAATCACATCGCTTCATGCAGGTGGTTGTCCACACATATGCACGAGCAATGTTGTTGTTTTCCTATGGTATTAATGGTATGAAGGTAGATATAATATTATCATTCCAGAAGAAAAATTATTTATAATTTATATCATAAAAACTATAAAACCATCATAATAACTATCCATTAAATAAGGAGATATAATTTTAATTGTATTTATTTATGAAAATGGTAAGTCGTATTTACACACAAGCGCTACGTTCACATGTCATTTGATTGGAATATGGTAGATAATTGTGGTTTTAAAATAAAAATAAAATTTAATCATATATTGGATACTGAATTCATTATTTAATGAATAATTATATAAATTTTAAGGAGGTAAAATGAATAAAAAATAATTTGATTGGTTTAAGTGATTAAATCAAAGTCGAAAGGAATCATTTGGATCTCATTTTAACAATTATATGATTCATATTTTGACAAGATAATCACCAATAGAATGTGTATAAGATATTTTGGACGATAATTTAACTAGTTTTTATTGATATTGATTTCTCAAAATTTTTAATAAGAGAGAGGTGAGGAGTTTATTTACGAGAGAGGGAATGAAAAAAGTTAAAATTTTCAAAAAATGATTATATTACAATAAATCCATTCTCGAAAAAAATTTAACCAAAAGTCATATAATGGAATAGTGATGACATAATTGACCATATTTTATCCCATTTATCATATTTTAATATAATTATGTTTTTTATTTAATTTAATAAAATATTATTTTGATATGATATGATTAATGTAAATTATGATAGTATACATTAAATTTGAATTAATATACCTACATAAAAATTTTAAATTGGAATATTACCCATTAACATAACAATAAGATGTCTGATTCATATATAAAATTAATGGAACACATTAACTCACTTGTATTGTTTTACTTATAATATTTTCAAATTCATTTATTATATTTTTTATTAACTGGAGAAATATTGCATGAATATTTCAAAATAATTTAAGGATATTATATAACTATAAAAAAAATTATACCATGAAAATAATTTTATTAATATAAAAATTACCATCAATATTAGTAAATATATGTTAATACATAATAGATATTAAACACATGGAGAGAAAGTATTTTTAACATTATTTGTTTTAAATAATTTCATGGCCATTTTCATTTCTAAGGGTCCATTAACAAGGTGAATTTTGGGCATAAAGTGATAGTGGTATATTTTCCTTCATTATGTAAGAATTAGGATAATAAAGGATTTAATTAACACTATTTTTAACATATATTAACCCTATTTACCTGTTACCAAGGTGATAAATTTTACCATGTTTATTATTCATGTTGAACAAAAATAAAAGGGAACAATTTACAAAATTTTAACCTCTGAATTCCAAATATTGAATAATTTTTATCATATTCAGTACATATAAGTGTAAGATGTTAGTTTTAAAATATGTTTGCAAAACATGATGAAATACACTTTTTAGAAAAATATAGTTTTTATCATAAAATTGGATTAATTTTTATCTAATTCATATAAATTTTTTTATATAAATTTTAAAAGAATTTATTTAATTTATAATTTATATATTTTACTAATATCATTCATCAAAAGTAATTTTTTAAATTTACTAGTATAAAACATTTTTGGGTGCATAAAAAAGTGTTTTCAGACAAATAACTTCTTTATTTTAAAATGATATTTATTTTCATTAATAGTTATGTGATAACCAAAAAACACATTTTATAAATTTTTAAAACATAAATTTTAAATTTTTTTTCCTTATTCATAATTGTAAATATAAATTCTAGACGATAATAAAATTTTAATCATATATCACACTTTTTCTAAACATTTTTTTTGCATATAACACAAGCTAACAAAAAAATAATATTAATTTTGAAATAAATATTTTATAAAATCTCTGAGTGTTACAGGGACACTAGAAATCTCCTTCATATTTAAGTCTAACTTTAAATGACTATAACATTAGATACAAGGTGTTTGTAGATTCACATTTTATTAAATAAAACCATAGATATTGGCTATATCCATATCATAAGTTTTCATATTCAAGATAATTCCAAAAGTTCCATTAATGCATCTAAAGATTTAGATATAAGTAATGAAACATTTCTAATGATAGGTTCTCAAAACCACGACACTAGATTGATAAATTTTTTAAATGGATATTCATCCCTAAATGTTTGAGAAATCAAGAGAAACAAGGAGAAACAATTAATATCTTTTTTTTTTCACTTAGAATACATATTTTTAAAATTCACCTTATGTTATATATAGGAGGATCAAAATCGTTTCCTTAAGAAAAAAGTACATATAACACTTTTTTTACCTCCAAATAACCCTCAAAATATTATTTGATATAATAAATTAATATGATTAAGAGGGATAAATAGATTTTATTTAATGTAAATCATGCACCAAGAATGTTTCAAACATTGAAATTATAGGAGCATCCTTCCAATCAGTAGGATCATGACTTGATGTTGTTTGATTCAAATAAGATAATCTCAGAGTATGGATTATTTAATCCCAAATGGAAGATCTTGAATCGATGAATTTTGGAAATTTCAGAGGTATCAACTTAAGGATTCTTGGAACAAAGTGAAGAATCATGACTCAAGTTATTTAGGAATAAAAAAGTATAATCTCTACCCATTATAATTCATGACCCAAAGGAAAAGCACAACTAAAAGATTTTTTGCGATAGAGATGATGAACAGAATCTTAACTTAAGGTATTTGGGACCAATAATAGGATCTCAACTAATGGTTATTTATAAACCATATAATAAACTCATGTTGAGGGTGAGAGGATTAGAGATTTTGAGAGAGAGAGTCTCTGGATTCTCTCTTACAGTGATGACCTAGCCCACATTCTGCCAGATTCTTCTCCCCTTTCTTGATCGGAGTGGGGAGTCTCGAGACCTCCTCCGCAAGGGAGGGGTAGGTCATCCTCATCAGATATCGCTTACATTCTACCCTTCCCGATGATCCATTTTTCAACGACGGTCCTAGATCTCTTCAATGAGGTGCCTAAACAGTCTCTACACCTTTCGGAGTTAAATAGTACCATGAATCTATGCAAGATTATCCTAGTGTCCTAGTTTTGACTCCATTAAAAATTGTTTGAAGTGTTTGATCAATTTGTCTATGAATCATTAGAGATACATGAGGGGGAATTCATCAGATTTCATGACTTGATGCACCTAATGATTAGGTTAGTATCAGAAAAAATTTTGATCGCTACGTAGTCCAGGGATCCTCAAAGATACAATAGATCATCCATCTACCTATTTCACTGGAGAATTGAATTTCATATGGGTTGTGATCCATCGATGATCATGACATTGGTATGCCTTCTTGTTATACCTCTATATTTTTATAATCCTTCAATTCTGTCTAAAAGCAGAAGCATGGTAGGGAAGTATCATTGTTCTAATCATCGCACTGATGTTTTATATCATCCAATTTGTATGTGAGTCTATGTTTAAGTCAATGATGAAAGATCACTAGTCCACTACAATTGTATCATAGATGAGAATATGTTTAGTTTTAAATAGGATGTTTTGTTTTATTCTTTGATGCATTATTATGTGTCCAGTGATTGGTTTAGTCATATGGCATCAATTTATCGAAGCGGCAGGGTGAGGAGATGCTCACAGGTGGTGGGGAAGTGGTATAATAGTGGTTTTTTTAACACTGGTATTCATTAGAATTAGATTAAGGGAAAATGATTTTATTTCGACAAGGATAAGGGGTGATAATGATGATGTGAGTTTACTTGATGAAAAAATGAGATTTTAATGACTTTGGAGGATCTGTTGACCAAGAAGTCCGGGTGGGAGACTCTATAATATGAGGTGTAGCGGTTGAGGGGAAACTAGCTCTATTTTTGGTGTAGGAGGCTAGACAAGATGATTTAAAAGAGGATCATATGTGAATTTTTGGAATTAAGGATGTGATAGTGTACATAAATATGAAATTTATGCATGTCTATGATATATTGAAGAGTGATCTTGGTGTTGGGAAGCATTCATCGCTGGAATATGTTGTTGGTTTCTGTAAACTGCAGTAAGGACCTAGTTCTGTGGATCCTTTGGGTAGTGAAACATTTGAAGATGGAGAACTAAAAGTAAATGTCATGAAATGAAATTGGTTTGAAGTCTTGATGGTTATGGAGGCACCCCTTGTGGTTGAAGGAACTCAATTGGATGAAGATGTGCAGATTTTTCCCATCAATCAGGCATAGGATATTGAGGATGCAATGGATAAGGTTTCATATGATGGCCATGGAACCATAGAAGACTCTCAACATCTTTCCATGATTGACCATAACAGGAAGTCCCAGCTATCTGCATGATAGATATTGTCTTCCTTCATAGGGTGTTCTGATGTGGAAGGATGTTTGATTAAATGATGTTTGATTCTGTGAAAATAACTGGTAAATGGGGTAGTGTTTCTGACAGTGATAAATAAAATTGAAGAGGTGTCAGACCTTCTTAAAGTGACATTGTAAAATGTGGAAGGAATAAGATTTCTAAAAGTGATGGATTTATAACTTCTCAACCAAGGATATGATCCTGGAAGTACTACTCTTTCCTACCAAATTTGGTGGACAGCAGCTCAAAATCTAAGAGGGAAATAGGGGATAATCTTGTTTCTAGAAAGATTCAAGTGAAATCCTATAAGGAGAACCTATCATTGGACCAGTTGAATCTTAGAAATCTGTGCACCAATATATCGAAGAAATATGAAATTTCTTCAGAGTTGGAATAAACTACTATGGCGGAAACACATTATTATTGATGTGGTGAAGTGTAACATATTATGACATGTAGTTATATCCTTTTGGTTGTAACTGTTTGAATGTGGGAAATACGAACACATGCATCCTCTTTTATTGTTTACTATAATCTTTTCCTTGTTTAATAAATGGTTATGAGTATTTTACTCTGATGTCACTTGTCAGGTAAGGACCTTAGGTTGAGTTAAGCTGGACTAATAGCAGAATCTCAACCTAGGATTAATTGTGACTACGTGGAGAATCTAAATTCAATATTAGAATATCAATTCAATAGGAGAATCTCAATTAAATAGGAGAATCTATACTCAATGAATTTTGGATACTAGGATGATGATCTCAACTCATGGGTTTTATTACCAAGTGTAACACCCCGAGATTTTATCAAAAATATTCTTTTTAATTTCATGAATGTCTTTTGTTGTACGCTACACCAAAAAGAGAATGCACAACACACATCCTTGACTTTCCTTGCATTAAAAGCAGTCACGACCTTCCTCGATATCATGTGTAGTACGCAATACCGAGTTTCACTAAACAACGATATGATTAAAACTAGCCATTATGAATAGTAATAACCACTTTTTGAAATTTTGTAAATTTTATTTTTCAGAATGGACTTCATTTTTGGATTCGGAATATTGAAATTAGCTTAGGGTAAAATTTTGGTATTTTTCGGATAACTTGCATATTCTGATGTGTAGTGAAAATTACTAATTTATAATTAAAAACAATTTTTTTAATCGAAATAATTAATAGTGATAAATTATTAATTTGAGTGGTTATAATTTATATTTAGAATATATTTTTAAAATTTAATACAATGTTGGTCATTGGATTTAATTTCACATTTAAACTAGTCATAAACAAGTGTCAATCTTTTGATTGTTATTATCTCTTAAGAACACGCTATTTGTTTTGACGACGGGAATTAATTTTTAAATTAATTAATTCAACTGATATGTTTTTAATTTGATAAAATATACATCATTTTTGAATTCATAATATCAAATATATCTTCGATCTAATTTTTGGTATTTTTCTGGAAACTGTCATTTTTTGATAGATAGTGAAACCACTAAGTGGTAGTTAAAAAACTAAATTTTTCATAAAAATTAATTTTACCGGTTTTGTGAGTGGAATTTCAAAAATCCGAGAGACACAGTTGATGTCAGTAAGTAAAATGTGGTTCAATGAGATGAAAATAATTTTTGGTGAATAGTAACTTTTTACTTTTTTTTACCACGGTTAAAAGTAAATAGGGTAATTAAGGGTAAAAATGATATTATTATTACCATAACACATGTCATAATTTTATTGGACAAGTGTAATTCGACCAAGAACAACCTTATGAATAAAATATGACCATTTATGCCTACTTGGATTAGATTAGGACATTTATTATTAATTTATTTAAAGAAGGGTTAAAATAGTTAAAATCAAAGTTTAATAAGTAAATCTTTTTTAAGATGGGGTTATACATAAGTTAAATTCGACTATAAATATTAATTATAAATCTAATGAATGTTCCTACATAATGATTTTTTATTTATAATTCTTAGACATTAAATAAATAAATTTATTTATGACACAATGATGATGGAGTAATTAACATAATAGTGAAAATTTTGAATAATTGATATTATAAATACCCCAAATAAATATAATTTGAGACTTTTTATGAATTATACTAATTTTATAGGTTAATATGACCTGTTAGTATAGATTTAATTAACTTTGTTCGAACTAATCACTCTGTTGTGATTTTCACAATAATCAATTACTAAATAGTGTCCAAATTGACATAAAATAGTTTTTTTAAAAAATATTATATTATTAATTGTTATTTTAATCTTAAAAAAATAAGGTTCGGCCAAATGAATTAGATGAGGTTAAATATATTAATAATAAACAACTTGGGGTTCATTTGGATGGATATAGTAAGTTTATTAACCTTATAGTGTAAGAAAACAAGAAGACACGGTAAAAGTAAAATTATCTAACTTATAGTTAAATATAAATGATAAGGTTAAAATAGGAACCTAAACTTGTATAAATTCTATTGGATGAGAGGATTGCGACCCATCCCCACCTTAGCTTCTAAATAAATCAATTTTGAGCTATTTAAAACCGAATTTGGCTTTATAATAAAATAATATTTTTAGTTATTCCAAAGGTGCCCCTCTCCTCCCTTATTAAATGGAACCCCCTCCCTCTCTTCCTCACAACACTTTGAGCCTTCATGCTCTGCCAACCCCTGCCAATTTCTCCTATCAACTTCCCTAGATACATACTATAGGTTTTGGTCTTCTTCAAAGACCTATTTTAGTTCCCTAAATGGAGGTCTAAATGAAGTACTTCAATGAAGAGGTAATTTCCGTTACCAATTATTTCATCTTTATTTCTTCTTCCAATTCTTCTTCTTAGGTTTTTTCATTATGAAGTAATAACATCAGTATCACTTATATACTGATATGTTATTATAATTATGATACAACCTTATTTCACCATCTATCCATCCTACAGAAAATTAAATCACCGCGCG
This sequence comes from Viscum album, assembly GCA_963277665.1. Taxonomy (NCBI): domain Eukaryota; kingdom Viridiplantae; phylum Streptophyta; class Magnoliopsida; order Santalales; family Viscaceae; genus Viscum; species Viscum album. The sequence continues at coordinate 560,872,204 of OY728153.1, read as the reverse complement.
TGCGTACGTACGGAATACCGTCTCCACGCCGTGGTGTAATCTATTTTCCACCACCACCTTACTTGGATGGGTATAATGGTGTACATAATAACTATATATGATTATTTTAAAGTGATATTTATTCTGAAATAGTATACATACACTCCAATACAATTCCATGATCATGAGAATGATATCATCGCTCATGCGTACGTACGGACTACCGTCTCCACGACGTGATGAGATTCATTCTCCACGTTAACCATTCATGAATGATTATAAAGTATATATAATATGTAATAATGATATATATGACATAATAATTCTTCTATATTTATGTGTATATATATGTATGTCATCTACTTAATTCCATTCTACTCAATAAGGAAAAGAAAACAACGTTCATGCGTACGTTCGGTCTACCGTTTCCATGAACGGTGTATTTATTTCCATTTACTAATCTATTATATATATATATATATTCTGAATATATATTATATATAATTCATTTTTTATATTCGTGAATTAAGTTATCATGATCTATGTAATCATTTGAATAATTTCAAGTCAAAACACGGATGACAAATGAAATGATTTTACCCAAAACGCTCTTTAACATGGAATTTACAAAAGAACGGGTAATATAAAGCCATAAGTGAACCATATATGATATCATAACAATGAGTATGATTATGGAATAAGTATATTCCATTATTTAAATCATTATATAGGAGGTTCGGGCACATACGAAGCAAATCAGACCTAAGGTAAGGGTAATATCATATTCTCATTTTTATTCGAGATTGTTTATACTTCTGATTTTACTGGGGTGTATTTTATCATCCACATCCATGCTTCCTCAATATGTAATATTTATGTCCTTTCACAATAGTTTATATCAAATTTTACCCTTCGGTTATTTTTAATAAAGGATATGAAAGGAATCTTTAATCGTTTTTCGTACGAGGTACTTTTTGACCTTTCCGACAAAAGTACGAGAAGAATGTTTTCTTTTAACTTATACGGCATGAATGGATTTTTAAAACCTTATTTCCAAGAAGCTTCCTTTACATGTTTTCAAGTTTATTTTTAATCAACTTCTTTTAGTATGACATGTTAAGAAAGGAAAAATGTTTTTTAAGTAGAAAGGATATTTTCCACAAGAATGGAGTTCAAACATTTTATCAAAATTATTTTCCATCTAAGATAATATAGGGTTCTGTTTCTATCCCTATTATTACATTTATTTGATTATGATGTGATGGAATTCTTTTTTTTGAATTAATTTATCTTATATGAATTGTTTAAGGATGTCACGTTGTTTAAAGATTCCCATTTTTATTACATGGGTTATGCTATGATGTATGGTTTATGATTTTGTGGCACACATAATAGTGGTATCATTATGAGATGGGTGGGACCTATATCTCCCTCCAATTCATTGGGTAAAGATTTTATATCTCATGAGATAGACATGGCTGGAACAGTAGGTTATACCGGTTCAGTGAAGCAGGACTAAAACGAGGGTAACTTGGTTCAGAAATGGATTTTGTCCACTAAGATAGTCATGGCAATGAGTCTTGACTAATAAGAAATGATTCTCTATGATTATGTGTTTATGACACAATTTTTCATGTTTTAAGTTATGATTATTGGGATTATATTTCACTAATATGATTTATCCCATGTTATGAAATTATGATCTCTTTTTCAGGATAAGATTTCCAAAAGATATGTTCATATAAATATGATGTGATTGATATTTCTTTTGTTTACCCTTACTGAGAATTTGAGCTCACCCTATTATGTTTTCTTTTCCCAGGACATAAATAAGGGATTTAGGTTTAAAAAATGAAGATCTTTATGGGAGATGTTGAAGATCTTTCACCACGATTAGAAGATTATATTCTGAGTTTCCAAAGACACTAAACTATTACGGTCCTTGTGTGTGTATTATTGTTATGTACTAAGTATTCCTCAAAAGTAATGTAATTTCCATGTACATCAAGCTTAGGGTTTCTACAGTTGGTATTAGAGGAAATTTTTAGTCAACCTTTGGAAACTAGGAAGCGAAAACGTTAGTGAGATCCCTAGAGATATTTCTATGGTATGTCTAGGGATGTCTCTAAGGTTAAGTATATGTATAGGTTATAGTCCTAGAATTGCACTAACGATCATAGAATTTAACCTAAGATGTTAGATATTGAGGTTGCTCCCCCTTTACTATGTTGTTTTTCCTAGCATGATTTTTTCCTCTCACAAGATTCTTTTTGTGTCTTAGTTAATGGAGGGAACTAGAACGAATTCAGTTAACATTGAATCCAATGGACAAATTGGTGACTATGATAAACAAAATTGTGTAATTCCTAGATAGAAAGATCTTGTGATTATTCCAAATCAGTCATCGCGAAATATGATTAACCAGGTGAAATTTAGTGGTATGCCTAATTCATCAAAGAAGAGGAAGATAAACTATTATGCATGTTCGCATGTTGAGGAGCATAAGAAAGGAATATTTAGATTTCTAAAGAAGGGAAGAAGTGCCTTGAGGAATACCTCAAATGGAGGGACCAATGTTATCTGTGTGGAGAAAAGGGTCATAGAGTGACAGACTATTATGGAGTTCAATGTCTTATTTGTGGAGAACATGGGCATTACCCAACTCAATAACCTGACCTAAAAATTTACTTCTAAATCAAGGAAGGACTTATTCTAGGACAATAATTGAAGTGGATGGACTGAAGTGTTTATGTATTGGTATTCAGGAATAATGTTGTTGAGGTACTTTTATGGTGTATTGAAATATTTATGTATTGGTCTATTGTGCTTTTCAATAATATTAAGGTACTGGTAACCATGAAAAGTGATTCAAATATTTTGGAAAGTACATAATATGCGCATAATGAAGGGATAATGAGAAAATGAAATGTTTGACAGTATTCATGTGCTCATGATTGATATAAGGACTAAGTGATATCATGGTTTGAGTATATAGAATTTTTAGGATTAACTTTTAACTACATTCATGTTTTCACTATGGTTCAATTGGTATTAATTTCTCAAGAGAATACATGATTAAGGCCTTCGAATGTTTGGAATGTGACCAACAAGACATATCTTATGATATATGGGGATCAACGATGGTATTAAATCTCTGGTAATCTTTTTCACTATATTATGAGAGTGGACTGCAGTATTATGGATAAGCCTAAAGAATAGAATGGATTATGTTGGACATAAGTTAGTATTGTTTAAGGATAGAAGTTTTTTGATATTATTGATGGGATGGTATAGTAATGTAGTTTTAGAAAAAGGATAACCTGCAGGACGGGCGACAGCCCATCACGTCGGACAAGGCTGTGGAAATCGAACCCACAACCGAAGTGCGACTGGCCTTTATCACCTACCACTAGCCTACATGATGTCCCTTGTTAGTAGAAACTAGTTTTGTTTTATTACGTGGTATGATATATGAAGTATAAGTTCATTTTTGGAATCTTATACGATTAACTTCACCATAGATGGTCTTATGTATTTTTTATAACTTTTGTAACCTTTTGTTTGAGACAGATGGAATGACCCATCATTCTATCACATGATCTGCTAATGCTTCATGAATAACAAATTCAACTTCATTTATTTATGATATGAAGTGGAAATTGTTCAATTCACGAACAACATTGAGATTGTACCAGAATCATGTAAGTATTTCTTTTAATTCATCAACTTTAGGGAAATGATCTTTAAAACAAAAAATGTTTTCCTAGTGCTCTTATATCTGATGAACCAGATGGTACCCTAGATCATCAAAAATGTATGGCTTTGTGATTGTTAGCTTTTTCATATCCATGTTCTCTACCACTCTCCATCAGAACATGATGGTCAGATTTCTCTTCCATATCCATATTTTCACCTATGTGGAAACCCAGTGATTAGTTTATTTGGGTAATCGTTACATTTCATACTTTATTTTTTAAATCCAACTTTTGGTATTCCTTTTTAAAATGTGGGTTTCTATTAGAGAAACTTTCGAGTAGTAAACCATTTATAACCCCAACGAATTTCGAGGGAGAAATTCATTTTAAGGGGGGTAGAATGTGACACCCCGAGATTTTATCAAAAATATTCTTTTTAATTTCATTAATGTCTTGTATTGTACGCTACACCAAAAGGAGCTTGCACAACACGCATCCTTGACCTGCCTTTCATAAAACACAATCACGACCTTCCTCGATAGCGTGTGTAGTACGCAATACCGAGATTCACTAAACAACGATATGTTTAAAACTAGCCGTTATGAATATTAATAAAAAAAATTTGAAAAATTTTAAATTTTATTTTTCAAAATGGACTTCATTTTTGGATTTGGAATATTGAAATTTTCTAGGGTGGAATTTTGTTATTTTTCGGATAACTTGCATATTCTGATGAATACTGAAAATTATAAAATTATAATTAAAAAAATAATTTTAATCGAAATAATTAATAGTGATAAATTATTAATTTGAGTGGGTTTAAAGTATATTTAGAATATATTTTTACAATTTAATAAAATTATTGTCATTGGATGTAATTTCACATTTAAACCAGTCATAAACAAGTGCCAATCTTTTGATAGTTATTATCTCTTAAGAACACGCTATTTGTTTTGACGACGGGAATTAATTTATAAATTAACTAATGAAACTTATATGTTTTGAATTTGATAAAATATACATCATTTTTGAATTCATAATATCAAATATAGAATAGATCTAATTTTTGGTATTTTTTCTAGAAACTTTCATTTTTTGATGAATAGTGAAACTACTAAGTGGTAGTTAAAAAACTGAATTTTTCATAAAACATAATTTTACCGCTTCTGTGAGTGGAATTTTGAAAATCCGAGAGACACGGTTGATGTCAGTAAGTAAAATGTGGTTCAATGAGATGAATATAATTTTTGGTGAATAGTAACTTTTCACTTTTTTTACCACGGATAAAGTAAATAGGGTAATTAAGGGTAAATATCATATTATTATTTACATAAAACATGTCCTAATTCTATTGGACAAGTGTAATTCGACCAAAAACAACCTGAGGAATAAAATATGACCATTTAGGCCCACTTGGATTAGATTAGGACATTTATTATTAATTTATTTAAAGAATGGTTAAAATATTTAAAATCAATGTTTAATAAGTAAATAATTTTTAATATGGGGTTATACATAAGATAAATTCAACTATAAATATTCATTAGAAATATAATGAAAATTCCTAAATAATGATATTTTATTTATAATATTTAGATATTAAATATATTAATTTATTTATGACACAATGATGATGTAGTAATTACGATAATAGTGATAAATTATAATAATTGATATTATAAAAACCAAAATTAATATAATTTGAGACTTTTTATGAATTCCACTAATTTTCTAGGTTAATATGACATGTTATTATATATTTAAATAACTGTTTTTGAACTAATCATTCTGTTATGAGTTTCAAAAAAATCAATTACTAAATAGTGTCAAAATTGACATAAAATAGTTTTTAAAACAAATATTATATTATTATTTGTTATTTTATTCATAAATATCTAAGGTTCGTCCAAATGACTTATATTAGGGTATATATATTAATAATAAACATCTTGGGGTTCGTTTGGCTCGATATAGTAAGTTTATTAACCTTATAGTGTAAGAAAATAAGAAGACACGGTAAAAGTTAAATTATCTAACTTAAAGTTAAATATAAATGATAAGGTTAAAATAGGAATCTAAACTTGTCTAAATTCTATTGGATTAGAGTATTTCGACCCATCCCCACCTTAGCTTTGAAATAAATCAATTTGAAGCTATTTAAAACCGAATTTGGCTTTATAATAAAATAATATTTTTAGTTATTCCAAAGGTGCCCCTCTCCTCCCTTATAAAAAGGCACCCCATCCCTCTCTTCCTCACAACACTTTGAGACTTAAAGCTCGGACAACCCCTGAAAATTTCTCCTCTACACTTCCTTAGAAACATCCTAGTAGTTCTTGGATTCTTTAAAGACCTATTGTAGTGCCCTAAAAGGAGGTCCCAAAGAAGTACTTCAAAGAAGAGGTAATGTCCATTACCAATTCATTCATCTTTATTTCTTCTTCCACTTCTTCTTATTAGGTTGTTTCATTATGAAGTAATAAAATCAGTATCACATATATACTGATATTTTATTATAATTTTTAAACAACCTTATTTGACCATCTATCCATCCTATGGAAAACGAAATCACCGCACGTGCGTACGTACGGAATACCATCTCCACGCCGTGTTTTAATCTATTTTCCACCACCACCTTACTTGGATGGGTATAATGGTGTACATAATAACTATATATGATTATTTTAAATTGATATTAATTCTGAAATAGTATACATACACTCCAATACAATTCCATGATCATGAGAATGATATCATCGCTCGTGCGTACGTACGGACTACCGTCTCCACGACGTGATGAGATTCATTCTCCACGTTAACCATTCATGAATGATTATAAAGTATATATAATAAGTAATAATTAAATATATGACATAATAATGATTCTGGATTTGTGTTTATATATATGTATGTCATCTACTTAATTCCATTCAACTCAATAAGGAAAAGAAAACAGCGTTCTTGCGTACGTACGGTCTACCGTCTCCATGAACGGTGTATTTCTTTCCATTTTATGATCTATTATATATATATATATATATTCTGAATATATATTATATATAAATAATGTTTTATATTCTGTAATTAATTAATCATGATCTAAGTAGTCATATGAATAATTACAATTCAAAACACAGATGACAAATGAAACAATTTTACCCAAAACGCTCTTTAACATGAAATTTACAAAAGAACGGGTAATATAAAGCCATAAGTGAACCATATATGATATCATAATAATGAGTACGATTATGGAACAAGTCAATGCCATTATTTAAATCATTATACATGAGGTTCGGACACATAAGAAGCAAATCAGACCTAAGGTAAGGGAAATATCACAATCTCATTTTTACCTGAGATTGTTTATACTTCGTATTTTACTGGGGTGTATTTTATCATCCACATCCATGTTTCCTCAATATGTAATATTTATGTCCTTTCACAATAGTTTATATCAAATTTTACCCTTCGGTGATTTTTAATAAAGGATATGAAAGGAATCTTTTATCGTTTTTCATACGAGGTACTTTTTGACCTTTCCGACAAAAGTACGAGAAGAATGTTTTCTTTTAAATTATAAGGCATGAATGGATTTTTAAAACCTTATTTCTAAGAAGCTTCCTTTACATGTTTTCAAGTTTATTTTTAATCAACTTATTTTAGTATGAAATGTTAAGAAAGGAAAAATGATTTTGAAGTAGAAAGGATATTTTCCTCAAGAATGGAGTTCAAGCATTTTATCAAAATTATTTTCCATCTAAGATAATATAGCGTTCTGTTTCTATCCATATTATTAAATTGATTTTATTATGTTATGAAGGAATTATTTTTATGAATTCATTTATCTTATATGAATTGTTTTATGATGTCACGATGTTTAAGGATTGCCATTTTTATTACATGGGTAATGATATGATGTATGGTTTATGATTTTGTGGCACACATAAGAATGGTATAATTATGAGATGGGTGGGACCTATATCTCCCTCCAATGCATTAGGTAAAGATTTTATATCTCATGAGTTAGACATGGCTGGAACGGTAGGTTATACTGGTTCAGTGAAGCAGGACTGAAACGAGGGTAACTCGGTTCAGAAATGGACTTTGTCCACTAAGATAGTCATGGCAATGAGTATTGACTAATAAGAAATTATTATCTATGATTATGTGTGTATGCCACAATGTTTCATGTTTTCTGTTATGATTATTGGGATTATATTTCACTACTATGATCTATCCCATGTTATGAAATTGTGATCTTTTTTGCAGGTTAAGATTTCCAAAATATATGTTCTTATGAATATGACGTGATTGATATATCTTTTGTTTACCCTTAATGAGCATTTGAGCTCACCCTATTATGTTTTATTTTCCCCAGGACATAAATAAAGGATTTAGGTTTTAAAAAAGATCTTTATGGGAGATGTTGAAGATCTTTCACCACGATTAGAAGATTATATTCTGAGTTTCCAAAGACACTAAACTATTACGGTCCTTGTGTGTGTATTTTTGTTATGTAATAAGTATTCCGCAAAAGTAATGTAATGTCCATGTACGTCAAGCTTAGGGTTTCTACACCAAGAGCATCCAAACTGAAGTATTTTATTACCAATAGGGTCTCAACTCAGGGAATTTGGGAAACCAAATAGGGATTAATGACTCAAGGTTACATGAGAACCATAATTTTATTTCAACTCAAGGATTTGTGGAATTATGAAGAGGATATTTAATAAAGAATTTTAATATCATAATGGGGGATATTGTCTCTAGGCTATTTATGACCAAGAGATGGCCATGACTCAAGGATATTTTAAACTAAGAGAATTCCCTAAACTCTATAAATTTTGGATCCATAAGAAGAATATAAAGATGAATAATTTTGGAACCAATATAATAATATCAACTCAAATATTTTATTCCCATGAGGAGAAACTCAACAGATTTTGGAACCAAGAGGAAAATATCAACTCAATGTATTTATGAAACATAGATGGGATCTCAACTCAAGTAGATGATTTTTTGGAAAAAGTGGAGGATCTCAATTAGAGGTATTTATTACCAAGAGTGAAATCGTGAGTCAAGGGATTATGTAATAAATACAATAATATGGACTACATATATTTAAAAATAGGATGAAATTTTCAACTCAAGGTAAATTATGAGTAAGATGATGATCTCATTTGAAGGATGCAACCAAGAGGTGAATATTAGTGTAAGGAAATTATTTATCAATAGGATGATCACAACTAAAATATACTTTGTATGTTAAGATGTACTCATCCAAAGTGGTGGATAAACATGGAATTTTAGAACTAATAGGAAAATATATAATCACGGTATTTTAGAATAGGATAAGGATGTCAACTCATAATATTTATTAACAACAAGATAATAATGAATCAAGGAATTTAAGAACCATAAAAAGATTCATAACTGATTATATATATTATAGGGATGATTTTTTTTACTCAAGGATAGTTGTGACTAATGGTAGGATCTCAAGTGAAGGTTGTAACAAATAAGAGGATCTCGGTGCTGGGAAATGTTTGACCAATAGGAGGATCAAGACTCAATGTTATTTATTATGGTATGGAATAACCATACATGAGAGTTTGTGGGAATGAATGTTTGATTGGTGTAGCCTAATATGTTTGAATAATGTTATAGTAGACTACTATAGAGTATTATAGATCTATAGAATTCCTTAAACCGAATCTGTAGTAGGATGAACATGGGTGGTTACTACACTTTATCAGTGAGGAAATGGGAGGTTGTGGAACTAGAGAACATTGGAATTACTGTACTATTAGTGAAATAGTGAATCATCATATTTATTATCCCATTCAATATAGTTTTTATATGTGGTAAATCTATGATAATATCCCTATAATTTGAATCTTGAAATTAGTGAAGTGGTATTCTTCTCCATGGAAATAGTTATCATTTCCCAAACAACATAAATCTCCCTGTCCTGCGATATTCTTCTCATTATTTTGTTTTTTATATTTTCGTGATTTGTAAATCATTTTTTCACTACGGCTCTGAGATTTTCTGAAACAGTGAAATGTAGTATATTCTCATTGAATATGGAAGTCATCAGTACCATAGTATAATAAATAAAATTTAATAACAGATTCATTTAATTGTGGATTGTGAATATTGGATGGGTGTTCATTTAGCAGCTCAGATGAAATTATTTGGTTCACTCTATAGAAGGGGTCAATTTAGTTCCATTTATGAGACCATCACGAATTGTTATAAGATGGTTTGATTGATAATGATAAAAGATATTACATAGAATTAATTGAATCATTATTTGGTACCATTAGTATGTCCTAAGAGGTTCTATAGTGGAACATTGTAAATTATAGTTTTCACTCTACTTTGGGGGTCCATTTAAATTATTCAAAAAACTTTTTTCCAATTTCAATGAAAGGGTTTGATTGATAATAACTCTAAAATAAAACTTATAAAGTATATTTAGGAAGAATTATATGTTAAAGAATGGTTATATCACCTTGATACTTACATCATCATGTGTTTTAAAAAATTTCATGGAAAATGAAGTGGGATGAAATGAGCTGGATAATTTTTCTCCAAACATGAATAGATGAAAAATGGAATAACTAAGAAAAAATCACATCAAATAGCTAAATCTTATGTTCCTGGACTATATGAAATTTTATAAATCTTTTTCTTAGAATAGTGTTTCTAGTATGCATTGAATTTTTCTATTTCTAAATATCAATCCTAATAAGAATACAATCTTTTTATTTTATTATCTTTCTTTTACCTTGGATGTGTGAGGAAAGGCTTAGGAAATGAAGCCTTAACTTTCTCTCAAACCACCCTTTGTGGGTTTCTATCCAAACAAGTTTTTACTATTTCTATGTACTTTAATTTTTTCCTAATAAATTGAATGAAATGCATATTGAGTAAAGTATCTACTCTTACTCATGCTTCAATTTTCGGAATTCAACATAATGATATATAAATTTTCTGTAATTTATAGTAATATAGGTTGAAATTCAATTGAATTGTTGAAGCTTGAGGTCATACAAATCTAAAGAGTGTTGTTATTACCCAACATATGTGAGAATATGTTGACGAGTTGTAATGGAAGGATAATAGGATGGATAGATATATACATTGTATTTTATAATGATTGGATCATAATTTTAATGGAATATATATATATATATAATTTTCAAAATGATGAATTTATATATAATTATTGGGAAAATGACAAAATATAGTCATTGACCTGATATAAAAAAATATTTTTCATTAATGGTGACTAAATGTAAAACATTAAATATAGATTGGATCATGGAATATAATCGATGTATGGGTTGAGCTGAAATAAAAATAGAAAATTATTGTTTTTTAAATAGATAGGGTTTAGTTATCCATATGAACAAAATTGCCAACCAAAATAGTCTATTAAATCAACACCACAACCCAAATTTGAAGGAATAAAAAAATACCAATTCGAATTGGTTTGGTTTGGTTTGGTTTGGTTTGGGAACATTTTCCCCAAATAATGTTAAAACCATCATTAAATTTGAAATTCATTAGGAAGTCATAGAATGTGGCTATAGAATTCAGTAGAGGTGAGCTACACACCACCATCAATCCTATCCCACCAACAATTGTATTTCCTAAAAAAAGGATGTGAAACCCCCTATGATTGATGTAGATGTGTGAGCGATATAAAATGTGAATCCTCTAATAATATTTTTTGTCTCCCTCTTCTATTTTCTTATACTTCCTGTAACTCAATTTCTCTTTATTTTAGTAGTCATTTCTATAACACGCAATCAGCATGAATTATCAATGAGGGATAAAAATTTGTTGCTTGATTCAAAAAATATTTTTATTCATTGGGTTGGATGACTCTACATTATTTATAGGATATTTCTTATTTACCACTAGATTCGATGGATTATGTAGTTTATTTAATTATCACCATGATGTTCAGATTTCTATATACATGGATTATATAAATTTATTTATTTTACAACATCTGTGTTATGTCCCACTCCCTTCAAAGATACCAAAATGTGGGGAGATAAATATTCACTCATGTGTCCCACCTCCAGTGGGCCCCTAGTTGGAAACTCGCACTGAGGGAGTAAAACCCACAAATAATGGAAGGAATTTCCCAGTAAAATAATGTAGGATTAGTAAATAAGATGTATTATCCACAAACAACTCCATGACATAATATAAAAGTAACACAAACAATCACATAATGTAGTTATAAATAATACTCACACAGATAAATGTACCCAATGTAAAATACCCAAAAGTAAAGCTAAAGCAATGATAGAATAACAATCCAATGTCCAATCTAGTAATGTCTAGAACAGTCCATGTAATCTTACAGGAAACATGAAAATTAATATATATATATAGAGGGTGAGAATACAATTATACTCATAAGAATAAACAGGGTCTCTTGTGCACATGTGAATGAATCATATTAATTAACATGTCATAAAAAATAAAACCAACATAAATTAAACATTTAAACTATTTATCCTAGCCTCAGTAAGGAATTCTCACCAAATAATTAATGATATTAATAGTGATAGAATAAGATGAATAATAATAAAGGGTAACTTGCACCACTTTTCCACTGATTTTTTTCTCTCATAACCCAATTCCATACACCCTAGAAATTCCATATCTACTTTATAAAACTAAATTCCTCCCCATAGCATGGTCAAATCACATCTTCCCCAAATACTTCTAGGCCATCACCCCACATTATGGTCACAACACATCCTTCCATTATAAAATTGCACCATCACATTATAACGATAACCACCATAGTAGGTTATCAGGAACATGAAGGACATTTACCTAGTTCCCTACTACTAGAATACTCGACAACCTATATAAACCTCCCCACAATATGGACGTATCAGATCTAACCCAAAAAAAACCTAGGTCACTGCCCTATTGCACGGTCACATCACATATCTCCAAAAAAACCCATGGGTCCCCACCCCATAGTACAGACACATCATATATCGCACAAGAATAGGTGGTTCATCACCTAGGGCATTAAAAACCCTCTTTTCATCATAATTTATTCATATCTACTCGCCTAGAGGATAAATTGGGAAATAGTGGGTGGCCATACCTCTATTCTCATCATCTGGATCTTTGAAAAAACACCCCTGTGTGAATTTATGGGCATCAAAACATAGTAACCATCATGGGTGAGGTGTGTATAGAAATTAAAAGGAATATAAAAGTATATAAATATATCAACACACAAGAACATCCTATGGGTTCCCACCCTAACAGTAACCATCTCAGAATATCCCCAAATTCACTACCACCTTAAAATGCATAACATCACAAAATTATATTCCATATTACACCAACAACCAAACCCATTATCTAGCACATTCCATTAATTAATAATAATCAATCATATTTTACCGAATATCCAATCATTAATTTATTCATTAATAATTTTCATCCCATTAACAAAATCATTCCCCATCCATTTCAGTCCATATTAAAAATTTATTTATTTTATCACTACCAAGGATCCAAGTGAAATACAACCACACATCATAAGAAATATGTCATCCCGATCATACCATTGACTCTCCTACCAAAAAAAATTCAAACAAAAACTATATCACGTACCCAAAAGCATAGCCGTAAAACAACTGCATTTCAACCCCAAAAGAACAGTCAACGAACAACCCCCATGTTGGCCCAAAATCATAGACACAACTCACCCACCATCGGCACATCAAATCTCAACCACATATAGACACCCCATAAGCATAGCCACACATCATAACACATCAAAAACTATTTTAAAATTTTAAAAATTGGACTTTATCACATTTCATTTTATTTTAGGTGTTTCATCACAAAATTCATAATCTTGGGGCAACCATTTCATTATCAGAATATAATTGTGTAGCAAATTTCAATTTTAGGGTGATATCTAAATAATCAAAATAGACATTGAAATCAAAATAAATATCCTCTAGCACAATAATATCCACCAAAGACCATAAATCTTATAGGGACATCAAGATCATACAGTCCATCCAATCACAATAATATCAGTGTTGTAAAATCATGTGAATCATTCCCCTTTCCCCATTAAATTTATATTATCATATTATCTATCTTTGGTTTAGCCACCCCAACCATATCACATAGATAAATAAGAGTACAACCCTCTTGAATGATACAAAATAAATATAAACAAGGGATTACCTACATCAAGGAAGCTTTGTCGACTCATTGTGGCCCACATGATGAAGAAGAAACAACCAAAACCTAAACTATATGAAACCCCAATAGATCAACCTACACTGAACCAATGGATCCTCAATACATAGCCTAACTCACACCCCAAAAAAAATTCACACCACCAGAGTGGCACTCCAATAGTGAAATAGGATAGAACCACCATGAAAGGGAGAATTAATTCACATGGATTGTCAATGGGAATCCACTGAAGCGGGAGGAAGACGGCTTGGAGATCCCTCAAAATCACCTAGCGATCGCAAAAAAAATGATAGAGAGGTGGTTATGGATGAATAAATATAATCATCCAAGAAAAAAGTTCTTCAAAACTAGAATCTTGTGTGTTTCATGGCGTGTAAACATTAAATGACATGTAATCCTTGGGTTCCAATAAGATTCTAGCTTTCCTAAAAAAAAGAACCACCTTAGCCATTATTTATTACAAATCATGAATTTAAAATAAACGACACATACATGTTTCTTGGGATACTCCATATCCATATAACATCTCTAAAATATATTGATATAGAAGCCATGAACCATTAGTTCAAATCGTGTCAATATTACAGGACATGAATTTCAATTTTATCAGTCCTTTAGCACCAACCGTAATTTGAAATTCTTGAGACATCCCCCAAACACCTACAACCACCCAAAATAGAAATGTAACATGATGAGAAATCATGTTCCTTTAGATTAGATAGCTCACAAAAGATTATCACCCTCGAGAATACAAAACCTTGTCTAGAAGGAATGGGGTTCGTACAGTCACTCTACGATATACCCCTCAAGGATCTCATTTTCCCTCAAATGTTACCAACAGCCAAAATTCCAATAAAATTTACCCCAAAAAAACTCTCAAAACATAATAACAACAAAACCAAACAAACACAGCCATCCAAACCCTGCATATCCCATATCAGTAACTAGAACTACCAACTAACTACATCATCTCGAACCCACAAATCAGGGGATTCCATACTCATGTTCAAGATAATATCTACTTTCGTTGTCACTAACTCAGCCACGTGGGTTTAATAAAATCATAGTTAATGAATATCAATTATGAATCATATCCTACCCTTTTAATATGTCAAAAAATTATCACACATTATAAATCCAGAACTAAGGAAAATAGATCATCAGATAAAATGAAAATTTCACAAAAATCACACCCTTAAGAAAAAACAAACAAGGAAAAATTAAAACAGATCTGGGTAATGGCCATGAATTTACATCTCTAACTCACAAGTAATCTCATCCATGACACCATGCCTCTACAAAATAGGAATCAAACTATTTCTCTATCCACACAATGCATTTTCATGTAGATCTAGATCACTATTCGAAGCTTCTTGAAAATCACACGGTAATCAATATCTAAATATAACCAGTCAATTACATGGGAGTCATCATGAAGACACCAAAAAAGATAAGAGATGTGTAAGACATCATGGATCCTCTCTAGATAAAGTGGAAATTCCAACTGATTTTTTAACATTCCAACTTGACCCAACACCTCGAAGGACCGTACAGACCTTGGAAAAAGTTTACTCCCCCTAAAAAACCATTGATTACCATGTCGAGGGGAAAACATAAAGAATAAATGGTCCTCAAACTCAAACAAAAAGGGGCCTCCTCTTACGATTGGCATAAGACTTTAGTCGGTACGGAATGACTTTCATCTACTAATGAGCAAACATCTCTTTCATGTATCACAACACATTGGGTAAAATAACTGATTCCTCCCCAACCTCTATACAACACAACAAAAAATTGCATTATCTCGTGTATGAAGACTCAAATGGATTCATGGAAATGAAAGATTGATAGATTGTGTTGTACACAAACTCAACCAAGGAATGGTTTCATACCCAAGATCCACCAAAGTCTGATATGCACACCCACAACATATCCTCCATCATCTGAATATTCTACACTGAATTCCTACATGTCTAAGGGAGGAAAGAAGTTATGATGACTTACTGAGTGCCAAATGAATGATGGAACCCTCTCCAGAATTGCTAGGTAAAACATGTGTCCCTATTTGATACAATAGTCCTTAAAACTCTATTAAATCTCCCCACCTCATCCATATACCTATTGTCTAATGAATCCCTTCCTCTAGAATATATAATCGCTAAGAACTTGGATAATTTCATCAACTGATCCATGATCACCCATGGAGGATCACAAACTCCCTATTCATGGGGTAACTGTATGATGAAATCCATGAAGATGTCATCCCATTTCCACATTGGAGCATCCAAATACTGCAATAAACCTCCAAAAACATGATGATTGATGTTTACCTGTTGGAAAACAAAACACCTTTATATGACCACCACCACCACCTATTTCATTCGGGGCCACCAAAACATCATCCTCATTCCACATTTCATCTTGGATACTCCTGAGTGTAGCATAATATGATATCTATGAATCTCACTAAGCACTCCCTCATGCATCACCACTAAAACAAACAAAATTCTATGAACCAAAAACCATTTTGGACTATCCTATTACCTTCTACTTATGAGAACATGACTCTCTTCCGAATGTGGTTGAAAATGGAGTACAATAAATACATCCAATTGATTCCTATTATTTCATCGTATTTCTGGATATTTATTATGAAATGATCCTAACATGATTGATGTGGCCCCATCATCAGTATACACCCCCATCACACATTAAACAATCTATTCTGGTCTCCAAATGGATAGTCAACACTAAGGGAATAATAATCCTATCTCCATCTAGTCTAAGTGCATTGATTAGACAGGGTGAAACAATGTATTGTGTATCTATGGAATCAAAAAAGAACAAATAATGGTGGAATACAAACAGAGCATACCTCAAATGATTTATGAAACATGTTATGTTATTTCCTCGACTATGTGAAACTGACGACGACCACCTCCTCTACCTATCTACTGATGGTTACCTCTATTAAATGAATGTTTCAAGGTCCCTACTCATGTGGAATATCATGAGTTCAGACTATACCCACTCAATATCTCCTCGGTAGAGTATATGCCAACATCTCTTGATGCTAATACAGTCTCATTGGAAACTTCTATTGAGGATGGAACTGAACCCAATTACCTCTTTCAAACTGATCTTGGGGAACTACTAGGAACTATTTCGGGGGACTTACATGAACCCTAAAAGAAAATGACATTGGACTGATATCTCCAGGAAAATCATGGAAACCACTAGACACAGACATTCAAAAATAAAGCTTCATAGGTCAACTATCCACTATTTAAAAAGATGAATGTATTGGTACATGAGACCTTCCACTAACAACCCTATTCCTTTAGGATCCCAAATGATTCCCCTCTAATGGAAAACGTCCACATGTGCTCATCCACTCCATCACCAACATCATCTCTTTAACATCCAGATACATTGGAAACATAAAAGGGGTGAATATATATTAGATATAAGGATGGATTACATCCTT
The DNA here is from genome assembly GCA_963277665.1 of Viscum album. Classification (NCBI taxonomy): domain Eukaryota; kingdom Viridiplantae; phylum Streptophyta; class Magnoliopsida; order Santalales; family Viscaceae; genus Viscum; species Viscum album. The sequence goes on along the minus strand of OY728153.1, from coordinate 560,854,768 downwards.
AAGACGTCTCACATGATCCCCACAGTCTGAAAAAAATAAAAGAAAATTGTAAAGTTCCTTAAAATTGATTACAAACTCTTGAACTGTCACACTCTTCAGTTGAGGAGAAAGAAACACTTTCCTCCTCACATCGTTCATAGTCAACAAATGGAACTATGTACATAACTCCTTTTAAAATTCAACCTTGGAAACATATGCCTCCTTCCACTAACCCAGATATAGCATCCACTGCAGATGCGTAGCTACATGCAAATGAATAACTACCAAAGGGAAGTAGTATCCCACTAAGGATTGAATTAAACAAAAAGAAATATTATTCTCTTCCAGTCATCTCTCTATATTTTCATTTGAAACACAGCCCCCACACTTCCCTAAAGCCTCTCACGGAAAAATGTCCAACGACCTATATCAAACCGCATCCTTATCTATATCTATCCTATAATTATCATCCAGACATGCCTTATAATCCTCAGCTATGACATTGAAACGTGGATGATGAACATGAACCATTGGTAAAAGTAAAACAACAATTTCATAAGTTAGGTAGTATAAAATCATAGTCTGATTCATTTAAATTTGATTTATTCATTTTAACCATCCCAAAAACAACCAAATTAAATAAGAACACAAATAATCATGATTCATACACCCATCCTTGGTCTCTACACAACAATTATGTCCACCTCACTTAGTTGTTTAACAAGACCATATTCCAGGAATTGGATCATGAGAGGGTAAAATATCATGTCCAATTTAGTATCCTTGGTCTATTTAACACTCAAAGGTCAAAGAGAACAATTTATATATAAACCCATGTGATCCACAATATACCTAACGCCAAACATAATCATTACTCTTAATCATCCCTCTAATATCACTCTATCACGACCCACTCCCTCCAATTTTACCATAATGAAAGGATAGAGATAATGACACCCATGTCCCACCTCAATTAATCCTTGGGGTTTCAACCATAAATGTGGGTATAAAAACATATTAAATGGGAGGAATTAACCTATATAATAATTTATATCAATATATAATATATATAATCCACAAAAAACTATAAAAAATTATATAAATGAAGACAAAAACCTTCTCACAATGAATACATAAGTAAAACTGACACATAAAAAAGTATGCGACGAAAATACCCAAAATTAAAGATATATAGAAGACATAACATCCATAAATGTTTTGAGATAATAATGTCTATCATGGTCTATGTAATACTCCTGGAAAGATTAAAATTATTTTATTTAAATAGGGTGGGCATACAAGTATACTCAATAGGAAAATTGAATCCTCTCGTTTGCATATGTTAGAAACATATGTACCCATGTGAAAATAGAAGAACTAGTATCACCTAAACAGTTTAACTATCCATCACAAACTCACCATGTAATGTTCACCAATTAATTAATTCCATATATATTAACATAATAATAATCATATAGATAAAGGGTAACTCAAACTACTCTCCCAATGATTTTTTACTCTCCTACCTCAACATCATATGACTTGGTGATCCAATATCTTTTGAATTACATGTATTGTCACCCCAAATCATAGTCACGTCACATCATTCCTGAAAAAACATGTGCCTCCTCCCTACATAATGATCAAATCACATCACTCCTACATAAAACTAGGTCGTCACAACATATTCATAATTGGAGTAGTAGGGTATAGTGAACGTGATGGACATTAACCTCATGAACTCTTCATAACATACATGACCCCCACCATAATCCACCCCACAACAAGAACATATAACATCTCCACCGAAAACACCTAGGTCCCCGCCCCACCGCACAACAACATCACATGTTACACGAAAAAACCTGGGCCATTACCTAGTTCACTAACAGACCATTAACAATCACAGCCTGTGCATATATAGATTCCTAGAAGAGAGATTAGAAAAATATTTTTTTTCATAAATCCATCATAATTATCAGGATATTGGATAAAACACCCTCCCCCTTGTTTTAATATATAGGTGTCAGAAAATAGTTATCGATATGGTTGGGGTGTATATAGAAATCACAGAGAATATACAAGTATATACATATAACCACACACAATCCAAAACTATGGGTTCAAAACCAATTACAAACCCACTCAAAACATCCCCACATTCACTTACTCCTCAAAATGCATTACAACACGAAACCCACAAGGCAAATCACACCACCAACCAATCCCATTATCCAGTTCATTCATTTCAACAATAATCATCTGCCACATTTAACAACACGTATCATTATTTATTTGTTCATTACCCATTTCCATCCCATTAACTAAACCAAACCTAACAATTTTAATAATTATTAAACAATAGTTATTCCATAACTACACATGATTCTAGTGAAATGAAACCACACAACAATATTATCTCATCATCCCTATTATATGATCCCCTTGATTTTCAAAAGGAATGAAAAAATATCACCCACCAACCCCAAATTGCATCATAACCACATATCACTGACCCCTAAGAATGACCACATGTCATAAAGCGTGATATCCATTTTATAGATTTAACAAAATTGTATATTATCCCATTTCATTTTATTTTAGGGGTCTCATAACAAAATTCATAATCATAGGCAAACCATTTAATTTTCCAAATATAAGTGGTTAGCCAATTTACAATTTAGGCTGATATAATAAGAATCACAACACACATAGTAGTCACACCACATATCCTCCAGCACAAATGAATCCCCCAATATCCACAATTTTTAAAAGAGCATCATGGACATACAATCCATTATATCATAATAATAGAAAATCTATGAATGCATGTGAATCAATCCCCTTTCCCCATTTTTTCAATTAACCAATTAATTATCTTTGATTTAGCTCGTAAAACAATCTATCATAGATAAACATGAGTAACCCCTATAGCATGATACATTATAAAGTGGAATGAGTGATTCCTAACCTCAAAGAAGATTTGACGACTTGTTGTTCACCACATAGTGACGAAGAAACTCATGTACACCACAACATCATAAAAAGGGGGATTATCTATATAATAAAATAAAAATGAAGGCCTTTGTGCCATTCGGAAAATCATCAAAACCAATCCAAAATCACTCCAAAAACCAAAATCACACCACCACAGTGGATATATGAGAGAAAAATAGGATAAAACCACCAATAAAGAGTGAATAACATACCACATATTCTTAATGGGAATCCACTGGAACCAAAAGATTGATGCAGGATGAAGTGGGATTGATGATCCCTCAAAATCTCTTTGGCCTTTCCATAAAATGTTACAGGGGAATTTATGACCAAATGAAGAGAATCGAATGAAATAAGGTTATAAAAATTAAATCAATTTTGTTCCACGTTGAGTAAACATTACACAGGGTGTAAGGTATATGTTCCAAAAAAATTATTTTTCCAAAAAAAAAAAATTTCCATGGAATTTATTTATTAAACATATTGAATTCCAATTACAAACATAGACTTGTTTCACGGGCTAGCCATGAGCGGTGATCATGTTGTGAAATAAATGGATAAAAAAGTTTTGAACCATGAATCCACATTTTCTAAACATTAAATGATGGGAATTTTTTTTTTCAACACTCCTACAATACCATCCTCCCCCAAAAACTCCCTAAAACACCCTTGAACACTTCCAAGAACCAAATATTGGAAATTAATGTGTTGAGATTGCATGTACTATTATATAATGATTGGATGGTCTGATCAATAAATCAACATTGATTATAATGTTTTAAATGAGTAATTAAATGTATTGATTTATTTATATTAAACCCCCATGTGAAAAAATTATTAACAGATTTAGGTGGGATATATATATAAATATGTATATATTGAGTGATTATATTAACCTAATATTGATATTTTTTTATATCAATTGTTTTAATTCAATTTCAAAAAACCATTTTATTTGTTTTTAGATATGTAATAATGTTTTCCTCTAATCTCATAAATATCATCATGAAAAATCTTATGAAATGTGACATCATGGATCTCTATATTACTAGATGTAATTACATGTAGTGGAAAATGAATTTTGAAATACATTAGGAATCAATGAATCTCACAACAAAAATTGAAGAAAATAATCCACAAACCATCCAAAATATTAAATGGGGTTGATATTCCTTCGAAAACAACATGACGAGGGTTTGAAATGTTAATACATCTAAAAACAAGGTCTATGTAAGATATTGATGTTTTCTAAATATATGTATGATCATCAAAAGGATTATTTTCTTCATACAACTCATGATGAATGGAATTAATTAAACATCCAAGACTATAAAAGGTTCTGTGATTACAATTTCGTCTAGTATATAATATTTTGATAGTTAAAGTACGACAATATGTGGATTATAGATGATGATATGATTGAAAAGACATATAAGACATTTCACACATCTCAAATAACCCTACAACATCAATATTCTAATCTCATGTCATTATTACCTGATGTAGATAAGAACAGTGAGATTTTGATTAAAAAAATTCATCCTCATCCTATTAGTTCTGTAATAGCATTTCCTAAAAAAATTTATATTAAATGAAATTAATAGTGGAAGAATATTGGACCGTTATTCTCATGGTTAAATTGGTTTTGGAAACAGGAGCATCCAAGGACGTGGTCATAACCCTGTACATGCTCAAAATGAATATCAAAATCAATGAAATATCAACTCAAACACTCTAATGAATCCTAAATATTCCTTCTATAGGTGTGGATGTAAGGGACATTAGTCCTCAGTTTTTCAAACCCTAATGCATCATTGTAATCTCTATAAAGAGTCTATTGAAGCAAGTAATAACGAAGCACACATTTATGTGACATCCTAAAAGGGAATGAAAATGAAGTGAATTTTGGAGAGAATATGAGCATGTGAATGATCATTTTATGTACCTTGAAGTGTTTAATTTTACTTGTTAATTCTATGTGATGATAGTGGGAAAAAATTCAAAATAAATTACAATATTTTTGATGTGTGATGTGGTGTTCTTTTCTATATGATTTATATTTTTATGTATTATTTGAATTTAGAAATCATTCTTAATGTATTATTGGATTTAATATGAATCATTAAAATATACTGCATAAATGAGAGAAATATATTCATACTATATAGTGGAACAAATCACGTGATTTTTAAAAATAAAAAACAATTCAATAATCATAAAACAAGAAGGCCAATTGTGAAAGTATATTAGGTTTTAATAATACAATGAAAGCGATTATTAAATTGGGTTTTTATTTATATAATTGGAATATTATATTTATAAGAGATTCATTTTACCCCATAGACTTAAAGTAACATGTTATGTATCAAAGATATATACCAGCATGGTTATGACAATGACAATATATGAGAAAATGAAAATGACATGTGAATTACTATTAATATATTTGATAAAATTGTGTACAATAAAAACATTTAAAATTATCATATGGATTGACCATTAATTTATAGAATGGATAATTTTTTCATCCTAATTAAGGAATTATATGAAACATAGTTGAATTATCATGGGGAAATTCAATAAAGTTCCTAAATATTTCTCCATCAATAAAAATTTCATGGGAAGATTATTCACCTTGAAAGATGATTATGAGACCGAATCCACATAAAATTAATGTTGAAATTTCTATGTATCATGATTTATTTCAAGGGGATACATGTGGAAAATTCATCCATCATGTGGGTATTTTAGATATTTTATATTATTACATAATTCATATATAATATAGTCGTAAATATTTTTTCCCTCTATGGACAATGTATCATTTTCGCAATTTATTCCCCGAATATTTAAATTAAGAGAATAATTACGTGATTAAATAATCTAGAAAATAACGATTGATAGTGATGGAGAAATTAACTCTCAATATTTCAATGATAACTCTAAAAAATAATGATGACTATGAATCACCAAGTCACGAAATGTGAAAACAGAAAATGGTTTACCAGAATCACTAATAAAAATCCTCCAAATACGATTAAAACAATAATAATGAGAAAAAGCTACCACGATCCATATGGGGTCATGAAATTATGTATATTGTACATTAATTTTCATCAGACCATGTTCATATCATATTCACTCCCCACTCTAATTGGAATTTATCTAGGATATTGATATCTCACACTTAAAAATTTTCTGATGTGTTGTATATGTACTAATTCCTCCCCCCACAACATAAAAAATGAGAACTCAAAGGAGGTTGGGAATATATATAGGTTATGAGTCGCCAAATATCATCACATATCTTGATCCATAAATTAGGGTTTTATGTTCTACACATTTTGTTGATTTCCAATTCTATTAAGATGTATTATCAACATTAGGGGGAGAAAATAAATAGTAGTGGAGATTTCCTAGAATGTGAAAGCGTTATCTTTTCTCAATCCTCCCACTGAACAGTTTGAGAATAAAGTAAAAATGATTTTACATTTTCAAGAACTGGCTAATCTATTTCCTGATGCATTTACAGGTACAATGTCAATGGAAAAATCACATGTAGCAGTTGTAAATGCACCAACTAGAATTAATGTCTTGAATACACAATTACATTACGATGTAAAAGAAAATTTCAAAACATGCATAAAACATGGAATACAAATTTCACTAATGAAGGAAATCATAGAAAAAGAAATGTAATGGGTATAATTGAAAACTTAATTTTGGAGTTGTGTGTTCGAGAAGAAATATTCAACTAATATTTTCATTAAAAATTAAATGATGAGAATCATAAATAAGATTCACAGGAAATAGAAAACCCTGATGGTTTTGGAAATAATGAAATCTCTCTTAATTATTCTTCTACTAGTGATTTTTTGAATCTATGTAATATTGAAAACATTGAAGATATATTTTCATACTCGATGACACATGATATAGAAACTAAATATCTTGAACTATGGTTTGATATGAAATGTTTAAAATGGCCTAATTGAAATAAATGGGAAATAGGAATTTAATTTTAATTTCATTCACTTAATAGGAAAAGGGTCTTTGATCATATCATGATAACCCAAGAAGTTGGGAAGCTTGATATATATAAATGTTTTTTCTGTGTTTAAAAAATTAATGATAATCATTTTTTATGATAAGAATATTGTCTTGTCATACAAGGTTTTTCTCAGAGACTCTAAATTGATTATGAGGATACATATTCTTCTATTATGGATATTAAAACATTATGATATCAAATTTTCCTTTACATAACTGAAAAGGATAATATAAATCTTATGGATGTTTTTACAACATATTTATATGGGTCACCTGATATTAGTATATATATTTATATGAGAATACCTGAACGATTAAAGATAGATAAAGTATATAAATCAAAACCCATTCACCTATATTCAATTAGAATTATGAAATACATGTATATATTAAAGAAATATGGCAATATGTGGTATAATCATGTGAGAAAACATTTCTTAAATAATGTTTATGTAAATCAACCAATATATCCAGGTGTTTTTATTACTAAAACATCTGGATATGCAATTTTTTTTACTTTTATTGATGATATAAATAAGATCATAACTACAGAAGATATCAATGATGTAATGAGAAACTTAAAAGATTAATTTGATAGTAAATTCTTGGGAGAAAATTTTCTAAAATGATAAATTAAGAATATGATGAGTGGCATTATTTCATCAATAAAAATACATTAAAACGGCCTTAAAACAAATTAATATTGTTAAGTTTAATCCTCTAAGTACTCTCATGGATGTTCTATATTTGAATATCAATAAAGATCAAATTTGACCTTGTTAATAATTTTAAGAGTTGGTTGGTCAAGAAGCACGATACCTCTGTGATATCAGACCATATTGGTATCTTATTAACCATCATCATCCGTATATATATTTTGCTACTAATTTATTCACAGGTTTTAGTTAACCTCCTAAAAAAACTCTATAACGGAATTAAATATATTTTTTCATTATAATTGGGGAACTATTTATTTATATATATTCAATTATAAAATATTAAAAAAGAAGATGGTTGTTTTTTCCGATATAGGTTATGTATCAAATCAAAATAATGTGTGATTACAAACTGGTTATTTATTTATAGTCGGAGGGAATTTCATATGAGATCATAAAAGAAAACTCCAATTAAAACATATTCAAACCATGAAAATGTAATAGTTGATGATTTTGAGTGTAGCAGAAGTTCCATATCGGGCATGTTGAACTAGACTTGTAGTTGTAATTGAGGATTAATCTGAGAATTACAGAACGATAAATTTTTTGATCAATAGATTTAAAATAAAGAATTTTTAATATAAAAAAACACTAAAACAATAGGTATCATCATAACACATGATTTATAATTAATTTAAAAAATTTAATATTTATATTGAATGGAATTATTTCTCCATTGATGGATTACACAACGTCTCTATGTTGTAACATCATTTAATTGTAGAAATCAACAAAAATTTCCCTCGATCGAGGATCCACATGAGATCAACAAACATCCGAACAACATTGTCGGAGACTTTGGGTGCTAGCATGAAATATAATAACAGTTTAATCATTCACATTTGACTACCCCATGAATTTATTCACCATGTATTCTCATTATTCTCCCTAGAAAAGAGAGTGGCATTAGAGGAGGGTCACTCTCTGCTCTTAAGAGAAGTCTTTGGAGATGTAACTCTCTATGGATCCGATTGGATTCTCTCCAGATGTCTTTGTGAAAAAAATACATTGGATTAATAATAAAATAATATAATGGTATTTATATATAGCTAGAGTTAAAAATTAATAATTTCAAAAGTATCTCTTATTTTTTAAAATCCAAATAGATCCTCATGTATATATTATTATTATTATTATTATTTCATTGAATGCGTTAATATCATGAATTTAATTAAACATAGTTACTTATAATAATATTTAATAAATATTATTTATCATCGTACCATTGTAATTGATCCTTTATTCTTATAAAATATTTATCAAGTCTTCAGTAAAGAGTATTTATTAACTAATCTACAGTATTTCATTATTCTCTAATAAATAAATAAATATTATGTTCACTATATTGAAAATAAATAATTATTAAATATTATTCTCATTAAAAAATTCTCTTGAATAACTTGTTACAGAATATATGAGATCAAACAAACATTAATAAATAATTATAATGTGTGTGGGATTATATTTATTAAAATAATCAAATAATAATGTATAATTTAATAATATTATTTTACAAAGGTTCTAGATAAAATCAATTTTTGATCTTGTAGGCCTTTTTGTCAGTGGCACTGTGAAAGGAATCCCAAATTCAATGTTTAGCATCCAATAACACGTCAAGACCCACATTGATAATGAAGTTAATTTCTAGATGAAATATTATATAATATGGATGATTAAAATGTAAATATTCTGTTTCTCACAATATCTTAAATCAAGAAGATTACATTCTTGTGTCATCAACATATATTCTCGATACCCCTTTATTTTACATTACAGAAATTATACATTCCTATAGAACACCATGATAATGTATTTATGTTGTCTATATCATTTGAATCATGATGCATGAAATATCAACGTTCATAAGGAACAGAAGGGGTTAATCTTGTCTAACATTATTCATTAATGAAACATTATTTTTGACGCACTCAACATATCATTACTCATTGTGAACATATGTCATAATGGTTTTCGTCAATACATCAATTATCATGACTCGTAACATCCATTAATAAAAATCATAATGTCTATGGATAAATACACACTTTTTTATATAAGAGAATCAAATGGCACCTATAAATATAAATTTTTTACAAGCGGGTATCATTCTCATAATATCTTATTCATGATATTATTATGAGCATGCACATTGAAAAATTGTTTCAAAATCCTAAGATACTACACCCCAGAAAACCATTATCATTTGTGTCCCCTGAATGATTTCATCTGGATATAGAACATATATTTATGAATATTTCCATGGCACTTTTGGATTCTCATCATAGTTGGGCCCTTCTATATCTTTTCAGTGTGATATATATTATTAGAAAATTATAACATGCTATGTTATGAAGAAGAATAATCATGATGTGATAATGAGTTAATTAATATTATAAATAATTAATACATTATTATCATAAAATATACATAATTTGGTACTAGGTAACCAACTCTGAAAAACCACTACTTTCACTGCAGTCAATTGCTAACAAACCATCTATTTTCTAGCTCTCAAATGATACTCATACTTATGTTGATATAGTCATTTATTCAAGGGGTCCACCATGTGTAATTATATGGAAACTATAAATACTGAAATATTAACTCTTTGAGAAAAATCCCTCAATATGTGATACTTCCAGAGTATATTCTATTTCTATTGGAGTTACATTATCTATTTTACAAGATCCACGATTACAGTATTGTCAAAATACAGAGTGATAGGGTCTCTAATGCTAGTTATCAAATAATTCTTGTGAAAAAAATTGATTCCAAAAAGAATCTTTAGCTGTATAAAAAGTTGAAATATACTCAGAATCTACTCTAAAATGAGAAACAATTGGCTATTTTGAACTCTTCCAGCTCACAGCTTCTCTATTTAGACTGAAAAAATATCCTGAATATAGTTCATATCATTGTGAACTATTTGAAAACTATTATCAGTATAAATCATGACGACTAGATCCTAATCTCCTCTATAGACCAGTAATATATCCATAGTTTATCTCGGATACATAGGGATGACAATACAAACATAGAAATGTTGTTCACCTAGATCAACATGATATCTACATACCATCCTCAGAGTATAGAAAACATTAATCCTGGTATATAACATGGATAAAATGATTGAGCATGTCACCAAAGTACATGATATCTTAATCATTCTCCCTTTCTATTGTTTTATTTTAGAAAACATTTTATTGGAAAGATGAATACCATGTGACACTAGAACCAATCCCCTATTGGATTGTTACACAATAAATATCTTCTATATCTAATCGGTTTTTTAAATTATATAGTCCAAGAGGCCTCTTGGATCTATCACGAATGATCTTGATCAGCAAAATATGTAATTCTTTACCTATGTGCTTCATCAAGAAAAACATGTTCAACCAGTCCTTAAAAACACTAATATTTGTTTTTCACTTCTAATAAGTAATTTTTATTGATATATAGTACTAGCATAATGACTACAGCACCACTAAATTTTTTTAAACACATGTATTATATTTATTTTTAATGATATAAACTTTTTTTATTATTTCATCGAATCAAATGTTCCCTGACCTGGATTATTTATTCAATACATAAATGGAATTTTCCAACATGAATGTATTATTGGGATCACTTGGAGTGACACCCCTTCTAGTTGTGTCATATGGACTTCTTCATATAGGTTCTCAATAAGTTACGTTTTATACATTCATATTCCATATTAAGTAGTCATGGTAAGATGTTATAATAAGTAATATTTTGATATATTTTTGCATGGAAACTAGAGAAATTGATTCATCAAAGTCAATGTATTGATTATGTTTAAACACATTAGCCACTACCCTAGAATTATAGGTAAATAATTTACCTTTCATATCGATTTTTCTTTTGAATACTCATTTTCATCCGACATGCATTACATTAGATGGAGGATAAACCATAACCTAAACATGAATATGATACATGGAATGCATTTTAGAATGCTTAGCATCTTTCCATATTTCTGTTTATGATATCCTTGCAGACTCTTTGCAAGAGATATGATCATTATTATAATCCAATAATGAGTAAACTTATTTATTGAATAAAAAACTATCTATCGAGTTTAATTACCATTATTGTGGTCATACATAGTACTACTTGTGTTTCAAGAATTTATACTACCCATTAGGACCTGTGGAAAAAGATCTTTTATGAACTCTTATGTATCATGAACATTAACATCACAGAAAACAATTATAAATCAGACTATCCTCATTGATGATGTGCTCCCTCTTGAAAAAATGGATTGCCAATTGAAATTAAATACTTATCTGAGGGGTTTTGTAGGATGTTTCCCTTTTGTTTCTTTAGGATGACATATAAAGATACACATTTATTTTCGTGGTGATAGTTTGTTTCCTATGAAGGCCATAACATGTTTCTCATAATAACATACCTGTGTATGTGAAAAAATGGTTTCTTTCAACTCTATAACTGCATGTGAATTTTTTCATCAGTGCTAGGTACTTAGTTTAGTTGAATGCCACAATTTTCAATGCATATAACCAAAATGGTAAAGGATGATCTTTACGAATCATCGTCGACCTCCCCAAGTCTAACAAGGTATGGTTCCTCTATTCACTAAAATCATTCTGTTGTGGTTTGTAATGTGTATTGAGTTCAGAAAGAATCACAAACTCTTGTAAAATTTCAATATACTATTGGTTATGATATTCACCACCTCTTTCTAATTGAAGATTCTTTATCTTATTTCCATGTTGATTTTCTATTAAAATTTTTAATTATTTGAATTTATCAAAGGACTCAGACTTATACCTCATAGAATAGACATTTTTATATCGAATAAATTCATCATTATATTTTTTGATATGGGAATACCCACCTCTATCATCAACTAGATTTAGTCCAAACACAACAATCTGCACCACTCCCAAAATCTCAGGGGATCTTTCACCAAGTCCCCTAAATAGTTGTTTGGTTATTTTTTCTAGTAAACAAGCATGATATCTTTCATGTATACCTATATCAGAAGAGTATAAATAAACGTATTGGTATATCTTTTTCAAAAATTTATTTTTTACATGACTAAGAAAGTGATGTCATGGTTAAGTGTCATATGATCCGTGTGACCATCATTCGTTATCAATTGTCAATACATGGTTATGTAAGTTAAGACATCAATACTGTTATTTAAATGGGTCATATTATAATATATCATAACATTATAAATGAACAAAATTATTCCCAAACATTAAAATAAAATCATCTATATCTAAGAATGATAATCAAAATTATGTTCCTGGTAACAATATGTACATATTAAAAATATCATAAAAACATATCATTCTTATAGTCAATGAAAGGTGGTAGTATCTAATGAATAGTGAAACCATCCTTTCACCATTATTATAACATAAATACACCTTTCCATTAAAATTATATTAGAATCTACTTGGTTCATAAATTTAGATATAGATGTGAGTATCAAAAGATCTATCTAATACCAAATGTATTAATATTAAAAGATTAAACATGATAATGACCTCAAAATTAGCATCTCCATTCCCATGGGTTTAGTTTTTTTTCTAGTGGCCTTATTTTCCACATGAAAACATACTAATCATTTTTTATGTTATCTATTGCCAGATATACCTTTTTTAAAGATGGTGCTCGAGAGCTTTAGACTCATTAACAGTCTTCGTCCACTTAGTCTTGTTATTCCTTTTCTTAGTCACCATAACAACTACGGGGTTGTGATGCCCCATGCCCTTATCCACATGGTGAATCAGAGTAAGAGGTTTTGAAAGAATCATCTCATTATTATTCAGGTTATAATTATCAATAAAAATGACGTATATGGGTTGTGAGTAAATTATTTGATCACTGTGGAACTTATCTATGAATGTAATCCCTAATATGTCTACACATTCAATATTACCAATAATCTTGACTATATGAGTCCCAAATCAAACCAAATCTCGAATTATAGTTGTAAAAAGAGCATTGGAGATCTTGTACCTCTCATGTATCACCTTCTAATGATAGAGATACCAAATGTGACAAATAATGTTTTATGAATCCATGTTATCTTATTGTTTTTGAAAACCATTTGTAATGGATGATATCATGAAACATTGAATTTTTTTGGCATCCATTAAATGTTTCTCATAGAGAGAAAACTATTCCACCCTTTACTCTTTACCAGCTGAATCGGTAAAAGCTTCCTACAACACATACAATTTCGTTTCTTAGTATAGGATAATTCGTAAGCATATTTTTATTTCTGGATTTTTTTTAATGGAGATTACTTTTTCGTTCCCATGTATTGATTTTAATGATCTGTTTGAAGGAGTTTTTATTTCTGGTTCTAGAAATAAGATGAGGAGAATTTAGTAATTTATCTATTAAAATGATTAAAAGAAATATATATTATATTTATTAACCTCCAACTATTTTATCAAAATTCAATAACTCTCACCATATAATATCTCATTGGTTTAATATTCTAGTAGAAATGAACCATATTTACCTTATCAACACCTGGACATTGGTCCATCCTGAAATTTGATGGGTTTTATTTTTCATTCCACATATCGACTAAAGTAACACACAGTTCGATGATATGTTTAGTGGACCCCCAATCTTAAAATCCTTAAATTTTATTTCCTCAACCATTGTATCTTAATTCAACCATGTCCTACTTTTGAATTCAACACATGATGTGAACTAATTTAAGTCAACACAAAAATTCAAATTAGAATTCCCAAATAATTCAAAGAGTCTCAACATTTGATTGTCCATCACTTTGAACTATTGTTGGATGTTAACATATGTAGTGGAAGACTATACTGAATTAATATATTAAATTGACTGATTTTTTATTTATATATAAATTTATAATTATTATCGTTATTTCATTAATTCACTCTAATTATGAAAAAACATTCATAATGAGATCATCATGAAACTTGAAGGAAATAAAAAATAATAATGTAGTATGCTCAAATGTTTTTACAAAGGGATAGTTTATCTAGAGAATAAAAAACAAACTGTTGACCTAGTGGAAAATCACATTGAACCATTTAGGATTCGTTTAACAACTTCCCATTACTCAACTAATGTATCTATCTTGGATGGGTTTCACCTTGACTCCAACCTTGATCCACCTCTAATAACATGGAAACATCATCCATTATATATGTTTCTACTCACTCGCAGGTTAGGGGAACCAAAAGATTGGTTAACAGATTTATATTAAAGGAAATTGTGGGCATGAAAACCCTTACATAATGAGAGTAGAGATGACGCACATGAGATCAATTTAATATAATATTAAATTAAAAGAAACCAATCTTATATAAGGTATGGTTAATCATCGTGATAATCTACACACAAGAAACAAATTACACATTTAATAAAATATCATTAAATTCTAATCGTTTTCATTGAACATAAATCACACTTGAATGAATTAATTACCTTCTTTATGTAATAATTTTTTTATCATAATTATCATTTAAATTATTATTGAGATTCTACTACATCATTATTTAAAACAAAATAATTAAATTTATTTAAAATTAATTATGTTTAAAAATATTCCTTGAAGGAACCATACCGAGTACACATCTAAACCTCCCAGTGTGTTTGATATTCATATATTTTTTACTCTTGCGACATGTGGCATATATGATGTATCACATTATTCTATAGAGTTTTCAAAAAACGTAATGTCCACATGGTATTTACATAGTGTGTTATGTTTCAATACATATAGAGTAATAATTTATTATGACATATACACGATATAAAAATCCAATAAATATAGAAAATTAATATGAAAATTAAATATATATATATATATATATATATTGGTATATAGTGTGTTCTACAAAAATAATGACCACTTGGAATTCCTATAATCATGGCTTATAAAGCATAATAAATAAATCTTTAACTTTACTAAATTACGAAAATTTCGTTGAATGTACAATCCATCTACAAAGTGCATAATTTTTCTCACCGTATATTTCTGAAAAACACCTAGGGACACGACACGTAATAATTCCATGGGAAAAAAGTTATATTACATGCCTTGTATATAGGGTACATGAAGTGTGGACTATAATATAAATAATTAACAGTCATATGAAAATACATGTCCTGTTTCTAACTAAAGGATTTCACATTTTGAATTGATGTCACCCACCATGTAGTATAACATATCATGCAATAACCTAGTCCAATCCACACACAATGTGTATTTAGATACACATTTTCTATGAAATTAATACTGATTGAAATAATTCCAAAGTAATTCCTTGGTGTATTGAACATATGTACACAGTGTGTACCAACAACATACACGACTTGTACACAGGTGTTATCTATATAGAATCCCCATTACCTGTAGATGAGTTATTTAATTTTAATATGTTTATAAAATCAATCGATTTGATTATATTTTTGAATACTATGATGATGGTGACCAGATCATGTGATTAGACTTAATGAAAAATTAAAATGGAATTGAAATGTAACCATAAATGCATAAATCAATCAACGATATTTAAATTATTATAAATAATCATGTGATCTCTATGGTACCACTTGATAGTTTTAGGCACAGTGGAAGTTCCAGATCGTACATGTCCAACTAATCTTTTAGTCATAATTGATGATTAATCTGGTATTTACACTGAGTTTACCATGCATGCAGTGGAATACCAAAAAGAAGGTATTTTAAATAAATTCCCTATTTTCAACATTACTTTATCATCATTGGTGAATTTCTACCCGAATACCACTTTTGTATCCCATGAGAGGAATTTAAAGCACAAAAAAGACCATAAGTACCTTGTTCGATCTAAAGCCACACTTGACATCTGTTGGTCATTGGATATTGCTTCACAAATAATCTGAATACAAATTCTTTAAGATCACCCTAAAGTGCTTCAAAAAACTACAGGAGCAACGACTATCAATACCTAAGTTCTTTAATGGAGTTCTAATGACACCATGGATGCTCCACTGATCACCATGTAACCTTTCTCATGATGCATGAGAGTGTTCTTGATCTAACAGGTTTGATCCAGGACCTCTATCTATAGGATGAGGGAGGTGGAATAATATAGATGATTGAAATGAATCATTATTGGAAAAGACATCTCCTTTTCAAGTTATATCATGTTATGAAATTACTTGGAATTCCCTACAAAACCCCCTCAATAATTAACACACTATAACAACATAATTTGACTGCTGTACAGAGTCATAAATATTATTATCACATTTTTTTAATATAATAAATATATTTTGCTATAATCCTAGAGCCATTAACTTGAATTTTTGATCCCAAAAATATTAAATGAATCTTGAATATTTCAAACTAATATTTCTTCAAATAATATTTTTCATATATTTACTATAAAACTTGTAAATGAATTTAAAAAATTAATTCAATTCCAATTATTATTAACATGAATAATATAAATTTATTCATTACATTGCTGATTGTATATCCATGTACAAATCATGGACCCCAGTGGTGGGGTCCACCATGTCCTATATACCTATTAAATTGAGTGGGTTAGATTCTTGAATATGGAATTGTGTGGGACCCTCTAGGCCCTTATATCAATAGTAGTAAAAAAATTAACATACCAAAAGTAGGATCTATCAACCCATTATAACCCCTAAAGATATAATGATAGTCAAACAAATGATAACCATCTTCTGAACATGGACTGTGTACTATAATATATTATTCTTTAATATCTCATAATGTAGGACACACACTAGTGTCGTCAACCTTTTCTCGATTTAATATTTCTTGATTTAAATATATGGATTTTCAATGATCTTTCATGTCCATGGATTTATCAAGGCACTACCGTCATGATCAACCAGGCCCGAGATATATATATCTTCCTTAACATGAATGTGACGAATACTTTCCTGATCATTATCCAACGTCACACCACCAATGACACACCCAACACAGGCTACATTTCCAAGATTTTATTGATCTATATTATTTACTTGCATCAATATACATTATCAAATGGCCCACATTGGTAATGATTTCTAGTCAGGAGACTATTAAACAAGTCCGTAAAAAGTAACAACTAATGACACCTAAAACATGTGGTGTTCTTATTAGAGGGTATGTCATAATAATCCCCCTTTTATACATCACCAGGTAAGAACATCATAAGAATATGTCGCAATGATTATGAACCCCTAGAACCTGATAGTCAATCATAAACTATGTCCAGTCAGTGTGATGTATCTAGATCATAGGATATATGATTATGATTAATGTCATAGTATATCAATTTTATCATTATAGAATGAGATCTAGTATGAACTTTTCATAGGAAAATTAATCTATGGACCTTACCATTTCATTAATGGATGAAAAAATATACATTATAATGGAATGTATACATCATATATATATCTAATTGTATTATTTTTATGGTAATATAAAGTACCACAATGTTAGTTCTAGGGAAAACACTATTACAAAACTCCCACATTCACTAGACCCATCTTCCTAAAAAACATGTTATATCTCACATGATTGAGATCATGTTTCAGTTGAGTCATGAATTTAGCTGATGGTTCCCCCACAATTCTACCGCATGGCTATTTCTGACCAAATGGCCTTGAGTATATCCCTTTTATCAACTATCATAACATGAAATATTGGATAGTAATAATATAATAAATTATAAAATTATAATACTTTATTTACTAGGTTTTATTCTAATAATATGAACAAAAAATTGCGTATAACTAAATTTAAGCTACCTCAAAATTTTCAACATGCTAAGTATTTGTAGGTCCATATACCCCTAGATTTTAGATGCACGTCTCTCCCAACAACATAGCCTTATTATGGTATTTTAACACATAGATATAAGGAATATTAGTTTTTTCCCTTTAAATATATAATGACATCGCTTTTACTTACCATGTACTTATCCGTTATACCTTCCCATTTATTATCAAATAAAACAGACATCTTTACTTGCAATTCATCATGATATAACTAATATTTATGTACATTAATGTATATCTTGTAAATATCAATTATTTTACATTTCATAGAATACATGATCATTCCACTTCTTAAGAAAATATATTTCAACTCACCATGTTAATATCATTCAATGTACTCAACATATCAACATGGAGAGAGTACTCCATGATACATTGGTAATAATTCCTCCCTTGGATTATTTCATCTAGTATTTTTCAATACCTCTTCATTATATGTATGATTATCATTTTCCAAGAAAATTTTATATCTACATAAATAAAAAAAAGTTTAATATAACCTTGGTTTCTAATTTAAGTCAACCACTAGATAATTACATTCATCCATGTCTTAAATAACTATAATACCAACATCTATTTTATATATGTTTCCAAACATATTTCACATGGTAATAAATGTAACATCCACTAAAATCTATTAGACACATTAAAAACATAAATTTAACATTAATATACTATTTTCAATTTCCTTACATCAATCCAAAACTGATTTTCAGTAACTTTCAACCCTCGTTAGAATTTTCTATCGTTATTATCCATTTCTCATGGAATCGTATAGACACCATCCATAATTGGTTGTCACGGAATCCATTTATGAAATATATTATCAAGGAAAGTGGTTATGAAAAGTCAAATTCTAATTAATTAAGTCATAATAACATGGAATAACAAATCATGCATTATTGGTACAAGGCTTGTACCACCCAGGAATCACCTCATGTGAATACCCACCGTAGTATTAAAAAATTATAAACCCCATTGCATTTTGATACATGGAATCCACTATATAATTTTAATTGATATTTTAAATATCATTTAATTTTCATATAATTATTATATAAATTATTTTTCATCATGAATAATATATCAAGTTCCATGGTGAATTCAAAACCATCTCCATTTTTTATCCTACCTATCCAGTATGTGTCTCTAGAACATTCATGTTCTACATAAACATTAAGGACTACTTCATTTACTCACAATATGTTCATCTATATCATTGAATAATAAAAAATCAATATCAATCACACTATCTCAAATAGAGATGTGAACCCATTTATTGGAATGTATTACATCACATAACTCTCACTATTCTATCTGATGGATTTAGGTAATATCCTGAGAAACCAATAAGATAATTACTATAAATTCACTTTGGGAATTTCTTGATGTATGTTTTTCTATATCCTATCAAACCCTTTTCAGATTAAAACATTATTTAAATGAAATAATGGATTACTATTATTCAATGACTCATATAACAAACACATTACATTTTAGTTGTCATATGGTTATGGGATATCACCATAATTTTTGAAGCCTTTCATGAAATATGATGGATGTTTCTTAATGCTACATCATTGATACTTTTTAAATCATAAATATAATGTTTAAAATATGAATTTAAAATTTTATCCACACATTATTTTGTTGATAAATAATAACATGTGACACTTAATCATTGATCCTCCTTATTTACATCAATGTCATGATGTAGATAATGTAATGTATGATTAATAATTACTCCAAGCTACATTATATTGATCGATGATTTCTTTGTCGGCATATTATTCGAAATATCATCCCAATGAAACCAATATAATCTAATAATTCATATACCATATATTAATTACATATTCCTTAATCACATAATATAATCTTATGATGTATATTTACCACTACCTTACACTTGTAATAGTTTACACTATATTATTGAACTAATTATTAATTATTTGTGGCTTATCATTATTTGGAAATGTTATTTTGTCAAAAACTATGTATATACCTCGATAATACCCGAGGTTTTCAACTAGACATAGTCTAAATACCATAATTGTAATTTCATGTATTTTTTATTTTATTTTCCCTCGAAAAAGATTTATTATTCTACAACATGGTAAATAAGGCGTACATTTTATTATTCATCATGTATTGGATTTGATTCAAGTATAATTGATATATTTGTGGGGTTTGATACATCCCAAAAAACATTCATTCATGAATTGGGAATAATATCTCCTTGTGTTAAACGACACATGAGATTAATGTTTTGGTTATACTCAATAACAGTTCTACCAAAATATTTAAAATTTAAATATATAAGGCAAGAACATCTCACTACTGACATCAGAAATACCCTTTATCATCCTCTTGGAGAATAATCCGTACTTCTAGAAATGTTTCTATAATTACTCAGTTACTATATTTCAAAAAACTTATTTGAAAATTATTATGTATTTATTACTAAATAATTAAGAGTTAAACAATACTATTATGTGATGAATGTAGATGAAGAAGAATCGATTACTTAATTCGTTGATTCATATTATTGAAATTAAACTTCTATTTTTTTTTTCATGATATGAAATGAAAATAACCTTCTGTTTAGTGACCAAACTCATTTCATTGATATAAGTTGTGATTTTTCCATTGGCGTGATACTTTCCTTTTTCCATTTCACCATGTATATAAATTTTTTCTTGATAATAAATAAATATTGAAATATATTTAATATTCTAATTTACCTGGATATCCTTACCTAAATAGATAATCAAGTGTTTCCAAATTAATATTCATTTTGTATCCTAAAATGATACTATAGTTGTAGAATATAATGAGATATGAGGAAGTAATCCAATGAATGATCATGATCCATATTTCAATTTACACATATACATTATAATCATTACCAAAATTGTATCTTGATTTACTTTCTCTGTGAAAAATACATTGAAATGTGACTTCATCTAATATCATACATTCCCTAAATTAGTGTTTGAATCTAGAATCAGACTTTATTTTAGAATTAATAAATAACCATCATATGTGTTAACACATGACTTCCCTATAACCATATATCTCACCCAATCTTTATGAGGTGACTTAATAGGTATAAGGATACATACACATTTAATTTCCAATATCATAGTATTTTTCATGTGCACTTATACTAATATTGGATACTTGTTCGTGTGTAGACATTAAATTCATCTACAATTTATCATATTATTTAATGTGTTATTTCATTCCTTTTCTTATAAAAAATAAAATTATGGTAGATTAGTACTTTTATTCACGATTAATTATTTATATAATTAATTGTCTCCAACTATTTTATCGAATTATGGGAAACCTGTTTTCTAGAATCAGAATAATGTATTTCTTGAGTATTCTTATCGAATGGATCCATTAACATCCCCTCATATTCTACAAGCTTTGGATACACAACTACTCAGAGGGATCAAGGTAGAAGTTTGGTTGTCCAATCACATTAACTAATAGTTCCTTGATTTGTTGAGTGAAGCCCTTGCTTTATAAATCATAACATGACATACTCAACATTTTACACTAAAATGATTGAAATTTAGATTTGTCTGATCATTACTACTAAATTATTTAATCTAACCCACCACTCTAATAAGAACACCCGGGTAGTAAGAAGCACCCCCCAACTTGGTTGAAGAGCACCCCAAACATTGGGTTTTTTTTTTCAAATTTCAATGACAGAAGAAGGTTACGTCTTATTATTTCATTCAGGGTTTTTAGGTTTTTATGTAAAAAAATTCTATTTTAAAAGAAAGTATTATGTGATCACACTCACAACATATTGTGATATAAATAGAACATATTCATCCAACAAAATTTTCATTTTATCATTTCTTTATAATTTATTATTCTATTTGATCGCACATAAACTATATATTAATAAAATATTGAACATTGAAGAAATAAAATGACTTCGTGATCCTGAGGCGATATTAATTGTTAGTCCATTGAGTGCATTATGGATAAACCTAGACCCTATAGGTAAATCCTTGAGTCAGGTCATATGGAACTGCAGTTGTGGAATCTTCTAATCCAATGCATGCAACTCAAGTCGGGTGCATCACCATAACATGTGATGAAGTGCATCATCCCTCAAGTAATCAGTATAAAATAATACACACACGCATATGAGGGGGTCTCGAGAGTAAAATTAAAAATAAAAAAATGGACATGCATTACCTTATACAATTAATCACACTTAGACAACACAAAAATTTTAATATATTTAAAATACATACTATAAAAAACATAGAAATAAATAAATAAATGAATAAATAAACATGAATCAAGCATACAATTGTTAGTTAATGGCTTGTGATCAATCTAATACTCTTTAAACTTACGTATTAAAATTACAAGTAGAATTAAATTTAAACATGAATTGAAAATATTTTTCGATGGAATTTTATTGAATTGAAATTCACTCTTATTTTAATTCCAACAATTTCATCATTCCCAGAACTAATAAATTAACTAATTTAGTTTTAAAATGAAGAATTAAATTACCTTATCCCACGATAAAAAATTTAAATTTTTAAACAGCAAATTATTATTTAATTAATTTAATTCTCAACTGAAATTAAATGATTTTTATTTTTTATTATTTCAAAACTAAAAGGCACTAAAAACCCTAGGTGCGCTCCTGCTGGTCAGGCTGAACCCGTGAATGCCTATTCTGGGCCATAAAAACCTTGTACATGGCTGTTCTAGGCTGACCATGTTTTGCTCCAACCCATTTTTGGTTAGGGAGAACTACCTATTATTTTAGGAGCATATTTATGTATCCACCATGAAGGGGTTTCCTTGGGTGAATGGGGGAGAGCATGGGTAGTCACCACTCAAATGTGTGGAAAGGGACCTGTTCTAAAGAGGATGTATGGGCATCGTCATCCAAGGGAGGTAGAGACTGGGGAAGAAGCCATCGAAAGCTTCTCAGCCTAGAGAAATCTTGATCTAGATACCTTTGTGGGATATTCTCTACTGAAGGTTACTGTAAGTATCTTCTGGTGTTCTTCCTGGTTGATATCGCTTCAGATGAGTTATAGGGTATGGTAGCTGTTATTTGGTTCCTCAATCCATAGAATGGGTTGGGGAAACTAAGAGATGAACCCGATCCTGGATGGTGTGAGGCGAGGTTCCACTGCCAAAAGGTTGTTGTGTGGGAGGCGGAGATGAGGACAGGTAGGGCTATGATAGAGGTCATGTTAGCAGACCATCAGATTTCGATGAATACTAGGTATATTACCTGATGATGAATTCATCCGGCAACGATACTCATATGTCGACAATAGGTGGGTATCAATCAAGGTGGGCGGTAGGACTCTTCGGAAAGGGGTGTCAAAGGAAAGGATACAAGGGGTCCCTCTAACGTGTCAATCATATGTTTTTTTTCAAAAAAAAATTTAACTAACCTAAAAATGAACCCACATTGATTTTTTTAAATGTTTTTTTCTATTGACAAAAACCAAAGCCAATATTTGGTTTTCTTTTCATACTGAACCGACTACCAAACCATTCCCCTTAATGAATAATCATCTTTAATAGGGAAATTATAATATTAATTAATTAATTAATTAATTAAAAATTATTTATTTCCCCTAACTGGAGATCCTTATTCCGGGTGAATATTCCTGTTGGAAAACTCAGGTTCACCGAAATCCGCTGTAAATATAGATTTTAGATTTTGATCATGTAAATAAATATATGATCATCCTTTCAATAAAAATTAAAACTGATTTTCAATGATCATTAAAAATTTTATGGTCATAACATGGCCTTCCAATGATGAATTTACTCACCGTCTATATCGTTGGAACTAAAACGACATCTTATTTTAAAATTAATGCATATTTATTTTTTTCTTGCCTTAAAATAATGTTGAATCGATCTGATACCAATTTAATGTAATGGGAATGAAAAGAAATTCTAGAGTCATGTGATTTTTTAAAATCACAGATGATCAATATGATTTCATTTTTGTCAGTAAAACGGTACCCAAATACCACTAGGGTATGTCTCATGAGTAATTTTAAGCACAAAAATAAAACCATAAATACCTGCTCTGATCTGAAGATTGGCTCAATGTCTACTCAACATTGGTCATCACTTCTTATCATTGATTACCTCTTCATGAATAATATGAGGACAAATTTATCTGTATTATCCACATGCTCATCCAAAAATTGATGTAGAGATGATCGTAGAAATTCATGTTCTAGTGTCATGTTTCAAAGACACCTTCGATGATTCAATGATCACTATGTCTCCTTGGTTGCGATGAATGAGAGTTTTCTTGATCTGAAGACATAGATCCAGAGCCTCTCACTCAAATATTCAGGAGAGATAATAGAAGGAGGGAGGCAGTGAATCATTATATGCAAGGATATCTCTTCCCCATTTTATAGAGTGTTATGAAATTAAAAAGATATACCCCCAAATGCCCGAATAATAAACACACTATAAAAGATATAATATAAATACTGAATGAGTCAAAAATATTCTTACCAATTTTATATAATATAATAAATATATTTCCTGATAATACTTGATTTCTTAACTCAACTTTTCATTCCATAAAATGTTAAATGAAACATTATTTTTTAAACTAATATTCCTTCAAATAATATTTATCATCTATTTAATTTAAATCATGTAAATAAATTTAATAAATAAATTATATGTCATTTATTCTTAACATGAATAATATGAATTTATTAATTACATTGATGATCATATATAATTGGAAAAAAATGGACCCCGGTGGTGGGGCCCGCTATTCCCTTTATACTTATTCAATTCAATTGGGAAGATTTGTTAATACACTTTTGTGTGTGACCATCTAGGAACTTACCTCAATAGAATATAATACAATTCATAGACCAATAGTGTGGTCTAGAAACACATTATAGTCATTATAATGATAATTTTATTAAATACAATGACAACCAACCTACAAATACACATTGTGTAATATAATCTCATGGTCTTTAATATTTCATAGAGAAGGACATACACCCATATCTTAAACATTTTATTTATTTATAATTTTTCATCTAACTGGATGAATATACCTTGGAAAACCATGGACAGGGATTTATCAATGTATTAAAATCATGGTAAACTTTTCCAAAGACATATATAATTTCCTTAACATCGATGCGACAAACCATTTATTGATTATACTACCAATGTCAGGCCACCAATGACTCGCCCAACAGATGATAAATTTCCACGATTTCATTAATATAGTTTTTTCCTTGAATCTAGTACGTAATTAAATGGAACACATTGATAATTATCTCAATTCATGATACCATTAAACATGTATGTATACAAGAATAACCAATGAAACCAAAATCACAAGGTGTTCCTAATGGAGGGTATGTCCTCATAATCTCACTAATAGTGATCACCAAGTGATAACATCATGAGAATATGTCTCAATACTTAGGACCCTCCACACCTAATAGTGAAAAATCAACTATTTCTAGTATGTATGATGTTTCTAGATCATAATATATATGTTTAATATTAATGTCATTATATATTTATGATCTCATTATAGCATGGGATCATCTATATATTTTTAATGCGACAATTGATCTATTGGAATTACCATTACAATAGTGGATACAGAAAAATATACACTATAAGGGTACGCATGTATCAGGTATATCTTACTCTACACATGTTATGGTAATCAAATGTATTTCATATTTGTGTGTAGGTAATGCACTAATTTAACATACACGATAATAAACATCTGGATCAATGAAATTTAATCAAACATTATGAAAAGAGAAACACCCTATAACTAAGCATAGGATTATCAAAAATTACATGTAATAATGTGTTTAAAAAAATAAATAATTTTCAGGTGAGAAATGATTTTTCCATTGATGGATCTAACAATGTCTCTACATAGTATTTTCATTGTGTTGTACGAATGAATAGAAGATTCCCTACAATGGTGATCCACATGTGTTCCATGAACCTTTGAATGTCATCATAGGAATCTCATGGTGTTGTCATGATATATCCTATTGATTTTTTCATTAACCTTTTATCATCATTAGAATTGCTTCAACAAGGATTATTTTAGATCTCCTTAAACTTAAATGTGGTGGTGGTGGAGGATCTCTCTATGTTATTTAGAGCGTTCTTTGGAGAGGAAGCTATCTAGGGATTTGAGATGAATCCCTCCAGATGTTGTTGTGCTTATCAATATGAATTGACTCGATAAGAAAATAATATCAATCGGTTCACATATTTCTAGGGATAGAAATAAATAATTTCTCATGTGTACTTTATTATATAATTAATCCCTGTGGAACCCTATAAAAATAATAATATTATTATTGTTATTCATATTATTATTTCATGATAAGTTCTAGTGTTGTGAATTAGATTAAATATTATTTATAAATATAATACATAATATATATTATTTATCAGCGGACCATTAAACTAGGTCTTCCATTAGTGCACGATATTTATCAGGCCTTAAAATAATTTATTAAACATATTTCTGGGATTGAGGCCCCCGAACATAATTCTGTGTGATTTATTATAACCAGTATTTATTGTATTAAATATTAATAAAATTTATATTACATCGTGATTTTACCTATGTCTAACATAGTATGTGATATTTTCATAAGATTAATTGTCTCATTGAATGGTCATAGTAGTTCTCCACTATGATTTCACCCCATAATTTCCATGAAGATATTCTTAAATATATTTAATAGGGTTGGATGAAATCATTTTACGGACACAAATTATATTGGAAATCAGGGGTGGAGACTCATATGAAATTGATCCAACTTCTCTTTATGTATTCCCTTGGTAATATATAGTGTATGATATTATGCTAATGATACCCATTAGTAGAAAATACATACTTATATGTGTCATTGGATTTTCCTATCTATAGATATGTGTATTGATCTTTAGACATTAATATTATTTATAATGAGTAATATAAGACATATACATTGATGTGTTGATAAAAACAATGACAAAAAATGTTTCCAACGAGGTATGAAATGTTGGGAGAGTCATGCGTAATATTTCATTAATGTGTAATGTGATAAAGGATTTTTCCCTTCTATTCTTTAATGAATGTGTATATATCATACCCTTTTATGTAAATGATATAGCCTGAATAAATCCATAGTCATGGTGTTTTATAGGCACGTTCAATTATATAAAAGTCAAATAATGAGACAACAAGCACACAGGTTGATGGCCCCAACATGCAACCTACGTGATTAGATATAACATGATAAAATGTTTATCTTACATACTGTGTGTTTGTATGAGGTATTATGTTTTTCTATCATTAACTTATTTCTCAATGGGTTCTTTGGGGTGTCGGTAGTCACTAACCTTGGACATAAGTATTTTTCACCTAATACCGCTGAGAAAGAGGTCTATAGGGTCACACACTAAGTGTATCAAGTGGCTTTGTAAAATAATATATACTGTTATTATTTATTTAACAAGTTAAATAAACATTATTACCATACGTGATAAAAAATTATTCCGGATTGTTTGATCACACATTTTTTGTCTCAATTTATGCAAAAGAATATTATTTGAGAAGAATATTTAATTAATATATAATTTTTATTTAAAAAATATTATATTTATTTATTTTTTGGTGAATATTAATGTGGAATTTATTTATTAAATAAATAGTCATTATTAAAGGCCTAATAAATATAATAGATGAATACCAGTCATAGTTTAACGGTTGGGAGAGAAATAATATATTTTGAATATTATTTTTTAAATAATGATTAATGTAATTTGTGCATTTAAATCATTGTAAGGTATAATAATAATAATAATAATTACTATTATAATAATAGACATGGGGTTCTGTATAGATTAAAAAATAATAAAGGATGCATGTTTCATTATTATTTTATAACTGTAGAAGTATATAATCCCAACTATATTGTTTTCTTAATATAGGTGATTAATTTTTTGTTGTTGACAAAAAACAAATTGGAGATAATCCTCTCAGGACATAGAGATATCCCTCTCTTAGAAAACTATTAATAATGGAGAGAGTTCTTGCTCCATATTCTACTTTTGATTCTATAGAGAGTTCAAAGAGATCACTTTATTGAAGTGGTTCTTTGGGTGATCAAAGCTATGCAAGGAATGTGTTAGGATCTACTGTTCTAGCACTCTAATATTCATATGGATATGTTAATAGGTTCATGGAACATGTGTGGATCACCGCTAGAGGGAATCTATTATTGATTACTACCTTCCAACAACAATACGACGTAGAGACTTAAAAAATCAACATATAGGACATAATTTAACACTAGGTAAATATTCAAATTCATAAAATAATTGTAAATTATATTTGAATAACATAGAATTTTTTTTCATTTATCCATTGTCAATATTTTTTATTCAATTCAATTGATCACAGTGTTTATCATCTTTTAAATATTAGATTAATCATCGATATTTTAAAAAATGAAAAATTGTACACAACCCATATGATGAATACAGTATGCCTTGAACCGGAAAGTGGTATCAAAATGGTCAGAAACTTATTAATATTTATTTAAATATCATTGATTAATTTAGAAATTTGTCAAAGGTTTATAATTAGAGTTGAATATTTATTTAATATAGATTGTGAGATATTATTTCTTCCTCTTCATTTCATGAAATTATAATAAAACTGTTTGATTTTATAAATGAAATAAATTTAAAGATCTCATTTGAAGGTGCTATGGATTCTGGTTGGATTACGCAAGAGGACACGCTATGTAACATAGGCATACACATTATGTTATAGTATTTAATGCACCATGAATTATTTTTTAATTAATTCAAGGCATGTTAATTTATTACAAGTAGTAAATTTAATTATACACATCATGTTGATTGGGCAATCTAGGCGCAGGGTCAACCGAAGTACAAGTCGTGTAACGTCAATTAAAAATGTGTAGTCCCATTGTCATATACGGGTTGTGTATTCTATTACATGACCTAAATGACTGGAGGAAATTTAACTCAAATAACACAAATTGTTTGGCATATGAACAAGTTACGTACTTCCTTATTTAATGTGTCACAATTTCACGTTGGATCCTTAGGAATGTGCTAAGGATATCAAGTGAGAATAATAAAAACTCTGTATCTTTAATCTACACGTCATGTACATTTAAAAAATGACATGGAATTAAATAATAATTTATTATAATATGAAAACCATACGAAAATATGTTATTTTTTGTCATTAAGTTAACAGTACACACCATCAGACATGTTTTATATGTGGAAATGTCTAATTAATTTCTGTACAATTTTTGAATCTACATATTATTTATAATCCTTATTACAGTTATTACTCTACGTTAATTGAAGAATAACACACTACAAAAATATCATACGTTCATTGTGGTCATTAACTCGATAGTTCCCTCAATGAAATTATATGATAAGTTGTGTACATCAAATGTCGCAAGAGTAAAAAATATACAATTATAATACATGTTGGGAAGTATAAAAGGAAACACGCTCTATTTCTTCCAAGGTACATTTTTATACATGATTAATTTTAAATAAATATATTTAATTTTGTTAAAATGATTTTGACTGAGAATATCATGAAAATTTGGATGATGATTAAGATAAATGAATTTATTAATTACAAAATATCATTAGTTGATTCAATCACAATTTTTATTAATAATGAAAATTAGAATGGAATTAAAATTTTATTAAATGAGTAATTATTTTTATGAATATGTGTGATCGTGAGCCTAGACATGAGGTTTGTATGTTATTGGATCCATATACTATATTATTAAATTAATTTTTTATGTATGTCTTCAATCCTCTATTTATGTTGGGGTTTGCATTCTCATGGTTTACTTTATTTAAACCCCATAATCAATCATTTGGATCTCTCATCTTCATGTTAGTAAAATCATATGTAATCGACGGTCTCTCTAGCAAGTGGAGATGGTTCAAGTTTGGATCCGAGGTAAAACCAATCTGAGATAGATACATTGTTGGACATGTGGAAAAGTAAAACACAAACCATAAACTATTCATGGTGTTTTATCTTAGGTCAGAGGTTCGTTTATCAACTTCTACATAAACTAACCAATAGTAAGATCTCTTGATAATACAACTTTATAATTTAATTTATATCAAATTTATATTTTATTTCATTATGGTTGTTTTTTTTATGATCACATTAATTAATGAATTAACAAGAATTAAATATAGAACACATATTTATTGGATTATGTGTAAATAATATCTGACACATTGTTAAACATTTATGAAAATCCGCATAATCTTAATAAGAATGCAGTAAATACAATAATTGTAAATTTACTCACAAGAATAAAATCCCTCATTTGTATTTATTATTTCTGTTTATTATTCCATTTATTAAGTGAAAATATAACCACAACTCAATGTGTATCACCTTAAAATGTTGGGATTCCTTCAATTTGTAGTGAATTATAAATTTTTATTTTTGGATAACTTAAACATATTCACATCAAGGGCTGACTTTTGAATAAGGATATATTATAACTTAGGGGGAAATTTTGGGGAAATATAATTTAAGGATTTTAGGATTGGGGTGTCCAATTAAAAAATCAAGAAACTATGAGTTAATGCAAATGTAATTTGGAATTACTACCTAAAACCATTTAAATTACTTGAATAGCCTATGTTAGGGTGATAAGAAGGGGAATATGGATCATTTCCACTATAATGCCTATGAAATATTTTATTCCAAATCCAATGGTGAGGGCTATTGGGTTCAATGAAATAGTGCGAGAGTAATAAATATAATATTTATTTATTTTTATTTATTTTATCAGATAATGTACTAAAACTCTAAACATCTAATATGTATAAAAATACATAAAAATGACTACAAATAAATCACTATGATCCATACCTTAACAGGATAACGTTCTTACTAAAAAAAATTAATTTATGGGAAAGGATCTTATGAGTTATCCTATACCATTAAAGGAAATTGTATGTGTGGCATGTACTTATTCGTTATTTATTTGGTAATGAAGATAGGGAAGAATAGTTGTATCGTTATAAGAATAATTTGAAATATTCTATACATGTTTAGTGTTTCATGTTATCATCCATGACTAATGAGCTTTTAAAAAATTTGGACTTGGATGCATGTATCATGATGTTTCACTTTCGGGATCTATATTAAGAGAAGGTGAGACAAGAGAGGTATGATATATTCAATGGTTTATTTACTAATAATATTGGAGATTCGGTTCCAATTGGGTATTATGTAGTTAAGATTATTGGATACATTGAATGATTAGACTCATAGGGAATAAATTTTCAAATTAGTTGCACACAGATCTCATAATTGTATCCCTACCCTTGTCCTTATACAATTTTATTGTTAATTATAATATGAGAAATAATGAGAAGATTATTTTGAAACCTCTTACTCTGATTATCTAAGTGGATAAGGACATCAAGTGTAAAAAACCTAGGATCTTTATGATAAATGAGAAAAAATGAATAATGTGAAGGGGGCCATGGCTAATAAAATGACTAAATATCCCAAGAACCATACATCCAAGATGAGGATGATGGAGAGACATGGTAATGAGTTAGATATATTATGATTATCATTATAGAAATCAAGTCTATTGAATGAGGAACTGCACCCAAAAGAAAATAAAAGCTAAAGGTCCATTCATTATTTAGTGTAATATTTCAATATATATACATTGGGAACTAGATACCTCTTTTGGTGCTCATATATTTATCCAAATTCTTAATTCAAGTAGATTATGAAAATTTTATATAGAAAATTTGGATTTCAGATCTTTCAATGGTGTGAGGCTGGATTCCCTATCCATTGGTGACTAACAACATTAAATTACTACATGAATGATAATATATTTAAGGTATTGTTATTATATACATAATGTTACCAAGAGCAAAATTTATCTATCATTCCTCGATGATGATGGTTTTATTTTATTATTTGGAAATAAAAGTTTCTTATTTTATAAAGGAAACATATTTTATTGTATTAAACATTTAAATAATGGCCATTATGTTTTATATTGAAAAAAACCAACTACTAATAATTGAAAATGTATCATGTTCACACTATTCATATAATAGACAGATATGGCATCACTGTCATGTTCATGTAAAGGATATGTGTTTGATGAAGCTATATCAAAATGGTTATTTAGAATGTTTTGAGCTAAAACCATTTGAACGATTTCATGCCTATTTATAATGAAAAATGTTTGAACTGTAATTTGGTGGACAAGGTGAAAGGGCCATATATATTTTATTATTGATACATACTATTGTGTGTGGACCATTTCCACAAGAAGGTAGAGGTTGGTATTCTTACTTCATAACTTTTATTGACAACTTCAGTGCATATTTGTGTCGACTTGTTGAGTTATAAGAATGAATGATTTGATAAATTCATTGAATTAAATAATGAAGTAGATAATCAACTTAGAAATAATATAAAAAATCTTCCAATCATTTCAAGGTAGTGAATATCATAACAACGATTTATCGACATTCTTTGTAAAATTGGGATAAAATCTCAAATCACTTCCCCTTACACACCATAGTAAATTTGTGTTATTGAATGGAGGAATTGTACCTTATTATACATGTTATGTTTGTTGTATGTTCATGTAGATATTCCATCCATTTATATATGTTAATTAAAAATTCAGACATTTACAATAAACCAAGTGTCAGCAAAAGTAGATAACAAAATTTTCTTTTGGTTACGAATTAGAAGGAAACTCATTTTGTCACACACACATATATGGGGTTTTAGACTATTTGTTAAGGTCTTATCTAGAATCAAACGAGAACATCAAGGTACAAATTGTATCATTATATGTTATTTTAAAGAAACAAAGGGATACTACTTATACCACCCCTCATACAAGAAAATGATGGTCTCCAAAAAAATTCCTTTTCTTGAGAGGGAGGAAATATAAAAAATTATAGTGGGAGAAATATTGTCATCGATGATGTGGATACTCAATATACACAATTGTTTGCATAAGTGAAGATTCCAAAACCCATGAAAAAATATGTTTCTAGAACACAGGTAATGTATAAGAGCATTAGAGAGATAAGAGAACTATAGATATATAGTTTTTTAGTCACTAATGATGGTGTCTCATTAGTGGATTAAAATAGTGAAATTATGTCACAAAAAGAGGTATTAGAGATCTTAGAAGATTCAAGATGGAAAGAAACCATGAATTTTAAAATAGATTCTATGTATCAAAACTATGTTTTTTTATGATTGGTGTGTCATTTGATGTATATGATAGTTTGAAAATGTTTATTAAATAGAAAACATGACATAAAAGGTAATTTAAATACCTATAATGCAACGATGTTGTCTAATGGTTTTAAACATCATCAATTAATTGAATATGATGAATTTTTTTCATCATATATCATGTTTAAATTTTTAAAAATACAACTTTTTATAGTATCTTACCATAACTATAACACAAAGAAAAGTGTTTGTGACTTCATATGATCCCAAAAGGTTACAAAAGTTATATATTTCCATTTTTAAATTGAATCATGAATCTAGGAACTAAAAATTTTTATTTGATGAAGCTATAAAATATTTTGGTTTCATTAAGAACAAATTTGAGCCATGTATTTACATGAGGTTTAGTGGGAATGAGGTCATTATCCATGTATTATATGTTGATAACATATTACTTATTGGAAATGAAATTCATGTCTTACCATCTATTAAATGTTGGATAAACCAGTGTTTATTTATGAATGACTAAGGTGACATATCCTCTATTCTAGGTATCAGGATCATTCGTGATAGATCCAATAGGATTATTTTACTATGTAATAGAACATAAATTGACCTCATACTAAATATTATTAATATGGAACAACCCAAGAGTGTATTGGTACTAGTGTCACATAATATATATGTGTATAATAAAATGTGTCCTCGCACATAATAGGAGAAAAATAGAATGAGTAATATCTTATATGTTTTAGCGATATGATCAATCATATATTTCATGTTTTGTACTATACATGATTATGAATATTCATTGAGAATGGTAGGAAAATATTAAAAAGATCTAAGAGAATATTGATGGTCTATAGTTAATGATATCCTTAAGAATATGAGATGAACTAAGGATATGATATTGGTGTATTGAGGAGTGAGGAGATAGTAATCATATGTAATACTGATACTAATTTTAAAACATATCAATATGAAATTGAGTCTCCATTAGGATATGTTTTATATCTCAATATAATTGAAGTGAACTGGAAGAGTTCAATGTAGTTATTTGTCTCTGATTCTATAGTGGAGTCTGAGTATATAACATATTTTGCTGTAGCTAAGGAATTATTTTTCATATATGGCTTTGTTCGGTATCCTGATGGGGTACCTAGTACCAATGACTATATCACAGTTTATTGTGGTAATACTACATTGGTGGATCTTACAAAAGAGTCGAGGTCACACTAACAGTCAAAAGCACTTACCCGAGAATTATCCCCACTTGAAGGACTTTTCTTATAGGGGTGATGTTTTGGTAAGATGATTTCCCATAGAAAAAAATTTAGTCGGATATATGACTAAAAGTTTATCATAAGAGAATAATATGTATCATGTTATATCTAGAAAAATTATGGTTGTTATCGGTTGACTCTAGCGCATGTGAGATTTTGTCAAAGTAGGTTACCTTGAACCAAATTATGGGTATTATATGATAATATGTATTAATTATTTTTAATTTAAAAAAAAATCTTATCAAATCATGATTTTTATTATTCATAAAATTTTATCAGATATTTTCCTATGAGTAGATTTCATACTAAAATTTCATTGTGTTTCCCCGCTATGATGAGAAGCTAGAAGTACCTACTAAAAGGTCACATTATCAAAATATCCTACACATAATATTATCAAGGGAGTAGGCCATGATGTGGTGCTTCAATGTCCTGTGAGTATTCAACTTATGACAGCATGTATCATTTTTTCCTAAATTTATTCAATCCATCTATAGAAAATATATTTATGAATATCGTCCCGACACTTCTGGGATATCATCAAAACGGTGAACTACTATGACCATTTAGTTGGATAACTATTGATAGGACACTGTCACATGTCATTTTATGTAGAAGAACAATCATGATTTGAAAATGAATTTAATAATATTAAAAAATGAACACATGTTTATTATAAAGTACACATAAATTGGTTAAAAGATAAAAACTACAATAATTGCAGTACACGAAGCATGGAGAGAATGTGTTTGGTATTAATATAGTACCAAACACATTCAAGTAACAATTGAATTATATATGTTTTTTATCCCAATAAAATTACACAAAAATAATTTTGTGTGCATCAAAAAATTAATGGAATACTTAAATGAAAATGGTAAAAAACAACACATTTTACATGAATTTTTTTCTTTCACACACAAGTTAATAAGGAAAATAGATATCAAATGCAATATATTATGTATATAAAAAATGTTTCTAATTTATTTACAATGGACCTAACAAGAATTATCTCATGAAAACGTTTACATGATATAGGGATGTATATTTAAAAAAAATTGAATTTATTGTATCTTTTAGAGGCGCTTTATGTGCATGTACTATTTTCCTTATACTGATTTTTGTCCCACTGGATTTTTTAGGTAGTGTATGAATGAAAATGTTGATTTCAATGAGGGTGGGATTCCCACCCCATAATCCCCCTCCCACCAGCCATGCAAATGGTTATAAATTGGAATTAATCCCCTTAAATTGAAATATATGAGTAAGATATGTACCCTAGAAATTCTCATATAATAGTTTTTTTCTCTCCTATATTTTCTTATGTTTACCCATCATAAGATTAATTGACTTGTAGTGTCTCCCGTAATTCTTACCTAGACTATAGGAAACTTCAATTTCATTGGTATTTAACTGATTTGGAGGTAATTATTTGCTCAGGTGATCCATCCCCTCTATTTGTAATATTGAATGTTGTCAGATCGACTCATCTAAAGTGAAAAATAAACCTATAAACTAGAACATTAACCTCTGTCTTGTACAGTACAGTCCATTCTGGTATCTCCACTACTACAATTCTACCTAAGTCCATTTCTGACTCCACTTTTTTTATATCATTACAGTGTTTCCTCCTACAATTATTTTTTATCCTTACATTACACTAGGTGTGAAAATACCATCCAGAATGTCACATGTTCTTTCCATAATTCAACCAACTATTAATATTCTCATTCCCACACTAGCTGATTTTGTCCAAGCATAGCATTGATTCAATAAAGTCATTGGTCCAATTCATCAAGATACATCTCATTCATTTATGTTCCTTAGAACATATTTGATAGTGGGCATGTGGTATTTAGAAACACACTCCTTGAAATGTATTCAATAGAATAGTCCATATTAAACTTTATCTAGTATAAATTCACTCCTAAAATCAGTTATCAAACAATACTAAAATAAAATAATGTTTATATAAGTATTCATAAAAAATACAAGGACCCTTACTCCGAAAATGCCTTCAAGAGGGATTCTATCTATATATATGTAAGGTAAATTGATGACAAATTATAGAAAAAATGAAATGTAAAGAAGAAGAAATATACGGAAGAATAATGGATTATTAAAGAAAAGGCGAGATTCAATTATGCTCCCATCCCAAAAACATATTCTCTATAACTAAAATATTCAATTCGTAACCCTCACTCCCATGTTATCCCACACCCCTATTTAACATCCCTCACATCCTACTTATCGAATTGATTAAGAACCTCCCAAACTAACAACCTAATACAAAATGTGCCATATATATACTTCTAATATTTAAACAAACATAGGCAGTTAATTTCATTAATCCACCCACCCTCCATAATTTTGAGGCCGTCTTCATTTTATATCCTAATACCCTAGAAAATGGGGAACAAGTTGATCCATGTTTCATCTCCCCAAAACCCATGGTTGACCCAACTAAAACACTCTCCACCCATACTTAACAACCCTTGTCTCACAATTATCTAATCACATGGGACCCTCCCTATCTTATATGTAAGAAAACCTTTGATGTTGTAACAAAATAAGGAGACATATTCTTATTCTATGATGATGTATTCTAGTTTATATAGATTTATTTTATTTTTTGAATAGTTTATCATTCCATTGAGGTAGTTAACAAAAATTTTCAAATGTTTGAAATTTAATATACTAAGTAATACCACATTCCACATATGTTCTCCTCGAAAAATACAACAACATCATAAATGAAATATATAATTAAGGGAAAGTTTAATAATTATATCACTCATAATTATGATATAGATATTAAAATAATTTCAATTGAATGATAAAAAACTAATTTCAATTGAATGGTAACCACATCCAAAAAATTAATGACCTCCGAGCATCAATGGTAATGAAAGAACAAACTAAAAATATGAAATGAAACTCTACAAGACATGTTTCAGAAGGCAATGTCAACTAAAAGATTATATCTTCGAAACTTATGATGTATATATCTCACTAAAGACAACTGAATTAAATTTATAATGAATTCACAAACATTTTTCAACATGGGTGTTCTATAAATAACAAAATCATTAATCTCTTAAAAATAACATTATATTTCATATTCTAGATTAAATGGATATAAACTATAGTTCAAGCACACTGAGATAGGTATAATGTAAGCGTCTTTCTTTAGTGTCCAGGTAATATGTTATAGTATATAAAGATAGATCTGGAAACCAATGTGGATAACGGTATTTTTTTATCACTATTGTTTCGTAGTTTTTATTGAATTTTATTTCAATGAATATTTCATGCTTGTGTTCAACATTAGGATAAAAAGATAATTAAAACTACCTACTGATCAAAGAATAAAAAAATAAGAGCACTAAAAGAAAACCAAATTTTAAAATAGATCCAGATTCAGAAGAGTAGGGTACTGAATGGAAAAAACAATCGTCTAATCATACCTCTTGGTAAAACAAAAATTGAGTAATCCATCAATATTGATGGTGTGAATCATAGAGGATATTACTAGGATTTAATCAAATATGGTAGCGGATGAAGGAAATAAAGAGAAGGGGAAGTGGTTGAAAGAATATAAAATATATTATATCCCTAAGATCCTCTCATCCAATAAAATCATCTAATTGATCAACCTTCCCAATATGAATCTAAGACAAGAACCATTATCTGTCCCAAACCTACACAACCTTGAGCAGTGATTGATGGTGGTTCCCTCAATACCCCATTTTATTGGGATCCCAACCAACCCCTAACTTCCCATCACAAGAATATGGATCAGAGGTGTCCGGGTGTGCCATATAATTATTGACCGTTGAATCATTTGACTAAAAATAATTTAAAACTGAGGTAATTGAATTTATAATCATGAATTTATTAATGAAAATAAAAAATAAAATACTCCGAGAAAAAAATTTGTGGTACAAAAAAATGACCATAAAAATGAATGTAGAAAAGCAAAATATTTCTCAAAAGGAAAATATTTTTGACCGAAGACCCTCACATCATACCTCATATACAAATTTTTTAACCCCAAAAACCAATATCATAATAGCCCAATGTCCCAAACCATAATGTCGACAGATAGTTGTCAAACCCAAATTCCTCACACACCCTACCATATTGTTGAGGCTATCCAATAACACTAAACCCAATGAAATTATCTCAGAGGAAGAAAATAGTTATCTGAAGTACATCATCTTTCCCTTTAGTGTTTTCACTCATGAGATCATGGTCATCCCCAATTACCATAGTCAAAGGTGTCAGTATGTAGATCATTAGTAAGAATTACTCACTGTTAGTGTCTCATACCCCTAACATGCTATTGTACCTGATAACATCACACTATTCAAGGTCTTGTACCACCTTTATTAGTCATATAGCTATCCATGTCACAATCATAATAGTAGAACATTCTCCAGAATGTCCCTTCCATCGAGGAAGACTCTCTTCGCTAACAGCCTCCATAAGAAACACCCATGTGTAGGATAATGATATGAACAAAAGAAAAAGGCCCTAATTGATGTCTAAAAATACCTCCCAAACTCAATCCTGATACACCACTATCCTGTATTTTCAACATGATCTTTCTGCCAAGATGAGGTCAAGCCAACCAGTAATCATTGAGCACTCGAGTAGCTTCCAGCCAGTAACCCCATACCAAGGTCACATTATTTATATTTTAATATATTTAAAAAATGGAATTTCAAAATTTTAAAATGTAAATTTCATAAAAAAAAATTCATTTTTGAACCCCTCTCATGAAAATTCACATATTATGGATTTTAGAATTTTTTATTAAAAAATTTATTTTACATCAGAAATACAATATTTCAGAAATAATAATATTTTTGATTATATGACTATAAAATATTTTTCATGAACTTTTAAAAAAACTTCTAATGTCTGACATAAATATTTCAGGAATAAAATCATTCTTTTTAATATATTATTTAGGGTTATAAATATTATGTCGGACATTTATAGAACTAAATATAAATGATAGTGTAATAAAAACATTATTCATTCTCTTATTTGAATAAAGTGTTTTCAAGGTGATACTAGGTTTTTTATATGCATTAAATCCTCATACCAAACATAAGATTTATAAAAAATCAATTCATGTAATTGAAATAAGTAATAAAAATAATTTTAACTTATATATTACCTTATCGATGAAGAATATAATTTTTCTATTAATTTTTTACGTGACTTTATGTATATATTTTAAAATTAAATTTTCATGAATTTAGAAATTTTATATGATAAAATTATTTCAAAATATAATTTTATAATCATAGAATTAGTTAATAAGATTAATTTAAAATTTAGTTGTCAAAATTAATCACCATGACTAAAAAAATACAGTTACCCAGGTAAAATGTAAAATGCTAAAATGTCTTTTACTATGGGGAAATGGAAAAAGATGATAAAAACATTTTTTTTAAATTGGTGGTTGAGATTTTTTTGAATTTATTTTTTCCAAAACTCAAATATGGTAAATTGTGCATCATTGACCTATGAATAGTGTGATTATATTTTTAAATTATTGATGAGTGCTTCTAAAAGTTTCATTTTATTCTCTTAAAAAATATATCACATAAACCACTTCAATACCCAACTCCTATATCAACATTTATTTTAAACACAAACAAAATTTTTTATAATTGATGTCTTTTACATGATCTAATTCCTCCGGTCACTAAAAATTATCCTATGTCCCTAAAATCTATGGTCTTCAACAATAGGCTGTTTTAATACTCATCGTTCGTATCACATATTTCATAATGTTCCTTTTTTATTATTTATTTTCTAAAAAACCATCACCATATTATAATAATAAGATCAAAATAATTGTCATGTTGATATGTTATTATAATAATGTTATAACCAATATTTGTTCTCCTCTATATACTAAACAAGACATGAATCATTGTTAATGTGATTGCATGGATTATCGCCTCTATGAAGCGAGACATTTGATTTTTCATCACCACTACTCATTGCTGGTATTAATGATGTCATGGATTAATATATTTGATTTATATAGTGTATTTATGATTATTTAATGATAAATTACTAATAACCCTTCACCCTCTCATTTTTTGGAAATAGAAATATTAATCGTGTGTTGTATGCACTATTGCCACCACGAATAAACATGTTAAGTCTTCCATCACTTTCAGACAAGGATGTTTTTAGTTTATAGTGTATGAATATATATGATATATTTATATATATATATATTAGTAATTTATATAATTAATAAGGTTGTTTTTGATAACTTAAAAATTATTTATCATTATAAGGTAATCTATCAATATATGTAATTAATCCAAAACTAGTTCGTTAATATTTTTGTTTCCATGAAACGAGACTAAAATTGCCTTGTAATGGTATTATAACTTTATAATTCTATATAAAACATAAATTTCAGTATTTAATTTTATTTTAAAAGAATATATTTGTGATAAAAATTAAAAAAAACACCACTTTTATAATTTTAGTTCAAAAGGGTCAGGATTATTAGAATCCAGTGTTGAAAAATGGTTACAACGATGTAATGCATGATGTGAATTTTTATTAATGAAGAATTTAAATTTAATTGTATATGAATAATATTCTCAAATAGGTAAATATTATTTTTATCTTTATGAAACAGTAGGTCAAATCACTTCTGAGGAAATTAAGGGTAAATATATTAGAACTGATAACTCTTAATCCTTTCATTAATTTATAAAATTTTTTATTTGAACATGAATTTTACAAGAGTTTATATTATTAATCATGTTCTATTTTTTACTTCAAGGGGAAAATATTTTATATAAAAATTCCATTTTTATGGAAGGTTTTGTTCTCATTTTTGATTAAAATAAAAGGGTATTATTGATAAGATAATTATTGTTATGACTTTTACAATGATAAATACTAAGTGTTCAAAAAGTGTTTTTTCATTATCATCAAAATGATATACCTTCATATGAGTTAAATTTCATGTATTACCCTATGTTACTTTAATACCCTAGAATAATAATGGGTTAAATGACTTAAATTATACGACTGATGTCAAAATGGTGCACCATTATTTTCAAGAGTCTACCTGATTAGAACTCCAATGTTATGCACAGTTGACCTAGAGTAGTTAGCAGGATAGGTTAACTTATGAGATGTTTATCATGGTGTTTTTGAGTAAGTATAATGAAATATGAAATTAACATGTATTGTCTTGTAGGGATATTCATTAGTCTAATGACCCATTCATGCATGTGGGAGGGCCCCAAGGAGGGGAGCACATGTCTATAGAGAAACTGGTGTCACCAAGCATGTGAGGATCCAACTATCATGTTAAGAAATGGTGTATATACAATTATTGGGGAACATTTATTAAATTGGAATCAGACCAGGAAACCATCTGGAATTTCAGTGGCACTAACTACGATGATATGTAGG
Organism: Viscum album; assembly: GCA_963277665.1. Taxonomy (NCBI): domain Eukaryota; kingdom Viridiplantae; phylum Streptophyta; class Magnoliopsida; order Santalales; family Viscaceae; genus Viscum; species Viscum album. The sequence continues at coordinate 560,812,061 of OY728153.1, read as the reverse complement.
TCCCAGATTGAGGGAGTTGTGCTATGGGGGGTGTGATGTAACACATCGGGGTGATTAAGTGGTAAATTAATAAATGATACGAATCATGTCAATAATGTTCTCAATTCTTCTCCATCGCATACCATATATGAACTCTATAATTATGCATGCTTGTATTGGAGTATTGATCATGATGAGTGACATTTTTGGAAGTTTCCCATAGTGTGTGCTAATGAGAAAAAATAACACTAAGAAGAATATGTGTTCTCCAGTAGGGATAGTCATCAATTATATGATTTGTATAGGAATGTGGGTTGTCCCTATGGAGGTAATCACATGTATTTGAGGAAACTAGTTCCATCTAGTGGGCTAGGACCAGACGACCATGCTAAGGTGGTGTGTATATTCTATCAGTGGGGCCTAGTTGTTACAATTATTCTTTAATTATGTATTTATTTATTGTGTTCGTGTTTTTTAGTATATAAGAATTTAAGTAATTATGTTATTTGGATGTTCTATTGAATTTATATTATTTCATTGGTTCTTAAGAAAATAGAATAATTTTCATTAGGATTATTTATGAAACCCAATTTTATCATGGGTTATATATATGATGACATGGAAATTTCATGAAACACATTTTTCTTTATATGTGTTGTTTTATGATGTGGTGATTTATTTTCTCATGTTTCACAACAATGTATGGATTATAAGAATGTTTGGAGGGATGTCTTCCTCTAATACATTGGGTAAAGGCTTATATCTCATGAGATTGAAATGTTCTATGAATTTGATAGCTAGTAAATATGTTCACAAAGGGTGTGTGAGATGGAATTTGGCATTAATCAAAATTTTATTCTTGAACAGGCTGGTGGGTAACCAGGTTCAAAAAGATAAGAAATCTTATGTTTATTATTATTCTTCTTTATTTCCATGCTCAATGGATCATGTTACATGATTAATGTTTTAATTTCTCATGCCATGGTAAAAGTGTTACCATTGAAGATGTTATGCCAATGTTTCTTGCTCATTGATAATAATTACTATTTCATGTTATTTTAAATAATATATTTTCCCTTTTCTATGATTTTCATTATGTTTATGATATAATAATTATGTTATTTGATATGTTATACCTTAGTAAGAATTTGATATTACCCCTTTTTATGATTTACCTTCCCCATGAATTGAATATGATTATGTCACCCGGAATGTATAATAGTGGATTTAGTATATGATGAAATGTTCGCAACATTTGAAATACGTTTTTCATTTTTCTTGTTCCCAATGCACTAAACCATTACGTTGTTGTGTTATGAAAACGTTTTTGAGAAGTTTTATTTAAATAATGGGATTAATTTATTGTTTATGTATGTTTATATTGGGTCACATTATTTGATGTTTGGGAAAGGTTTAGGTATTTTTGAGACTATAATAGGATTACATTTTTGGGAACCATTATGATAAGATTGTGTATACCAGGAATACTATGTTTTAATGAATAAATATGTATGGTTTTCCTCCCAATACATAATTATTTTGGGTAATAAAAGTGAGGATAGTTTTGGTATATATGAATCTTGGGATAATACAAAAAAAGAGTCGGTTGTGTATATATCAATCATCATTCTGGATCATGGTGAATGAACACTTACCACTCCCTTGATTTCACACACTCATGGGATATTCATAGGTTAATTCAAATTTTTTTTAAAACCCATCATGAAGGGTTTTGTTATCAGGTTAACTAGTGTAGTTAAGGAAATTATAGTAGTCCAATAATTATGGATAACCTAGATTGAAAATTATGGATTTATTATGGAATAATATACTCATTATTTTTGAGTTTTATTCTATGATCATACTATTATGCTCTATATGTTTATTAATTTAAGTATCCTTATCATGAATGTTCCTCTTTCAAGTATATTTCTTGAAATATTAATAACTAAGATAATGATAAGGGTAATTTAAATGTGGTCATTATCACAATAACTTAGCATTAGAGTAAAAAATATTATTGTAATTCCAACTAAATTCTCTAATGTTATGGATAATAGCCTGATAATGTGGATCCATCAATTACACTAAGAATGGAGTAGCTTTATATTGATACATTTATTCATTAATGCCCACCATTTATTAAAGTTTCTTAAAACCCCTTAATTTATGAGAAATGATTTAATGTGATATAATTTTTTTCTATCCTTCATTGACTAGAGCATGAGAAGTGAATTTGGTAGCCTATATTATTAATGGTGAGGCAGACCAAAGGTGGAATATGTTTATGAGTACAATTAAAAGGGGGGAATTTGATTCCATAATGTTGGAGGGTTACAAGGGATTATTCATTAATAAAAATTTCCATGAATTTTATTACACTATGATTTAATGGGAATTACTAGAATTGAAACAAAAAGAAGATGTTGTGTTTTGGACCTTATGAGGAAAACATCACAATACTCACAAGGTACACTACCATGATTATCCCTAAACATGAAAAATAGTTTATAAATTATATGGTATTTTTAAAATTGAATCAAAAAAATTCATTATCCACAATAAAATTTTGAAGATTTGAGGCTTTTTTATGATGTGAAATTATGGTTGAAATGGAAGATGGAGACCCATACGATTATGGAGAAAGGAAAATAATGTTGAATTGTCATTGAATCCCTAAAGAAAAATCTCATGGGGGTAAAAAAATTACCCATACACGTGTAAAAAATATTTGAGGAAATTCCTCAGTAATTCCATTAATGTTTCTGATAAGTGTTACAAGTGTTGTAAAGTAGGCCACCTAGAATGTGACATCTAATTCAATATAAATAAGGTGAATAACACCAAAGGTGTGAATAATTCCAATTATTCTCTCCAAATATTCATTAATGCTTCAAATTCTAGAAGTATGTGAATTATGTGAAACATTTCAATAATCCTAGATTTATTGTTAGAAAAACGAAACGAAACAATCCTAAAATAATATATCAGGGAAGTTAATTTGAAATAAATATTATATAGGTGGACACCAAAAAATAAGTGATTAGAAATACAATCACTCTCCACTCTAGAACCAGGAAAACATTATTTTATTTTATTTGTTCACGTTATTTGAAAACATATAATTTTGAAAATAACATGGATTAACCACCTAAAACATTGAATATCATGTCATTCAAAATAATTAATAGAACCTAAAATGAAACTAAGTTATAAAAATCTTATCCAATCAATATGTTATGAGATATACTTTTAGAGAATCTAGTTATTCTTCATGAAGTTGAGTTTGTAATAATTTTGGGAACAAACTATATTTTATTATATAAGTATCATATAAATTTACAAGAATGTTAACAATCATTTAAAATCCCCAATTTGACATCCCATGACATAAAATAAATCTATGTTCGATAATATATACAACAGGAAACATTGGGCTTCAAAAAACTACAAAATAGTATTATTTAAATATGACCATTATAACCTAGATATTGAATTTGTGGGAATGAATAGTAATAACCAAATTATAAAATGTATATAAAGTTATTAATTTATAAAAATTTATTAATTAATTCTTAAGAAATAATAACCCACCTTCTAGTAAAGTAATTTTATTCTTTAAAAAATATGTTTTCTTTAGAAATAGTCTTTTATTACTTTTTATGGGTTAATACTATAATTAATTTCTTGAATATTTAAATTTTAATTTGAAAAATAATGATATCATTTTTGAGATAATCATATAAAAAATAGATTATGATAATTTTTTTTTCAATTTTTGCAAAACTCCGACTTTTCAAGGAATAGTGTAAATTTCTAATTTTTATTTAAAATTGTATTTTCTATTAAAATTTTTAAAAATTAAAAATATATTTTGGATGAATTTTAAAATTGAATCAGTTCAATTTTTTAAAACATAATAGAGTTATAGTTTTTTAAGAACCTTATTTATCTTTGATGATATGATCCTTTAAATTTCAGTCTAACTATTTATTTTGGACTTATTATTGTTTCCTCATGGGGTGACAGAGGTATCTATGGGTTTCTAGGACTTTTTATAATAGTTTAACTATGGTTGGTTGAAGTAATAACTAGGAAACATGGTTAGTAGAATTTGTTTCACCCATCTATCATGGTTTCTCATAACTGTGTGGGGGGTTTTAGAGGAAAAAGAATGGTGCCAAAATTTCCCTATCCATCCGCCTAGGGATGCATGCCCATGTTGATGGTCTTTCGTATTTAGTAATGAAAAATGGAATGGTTCATGTATATTTTTTCTAACCATGTGGAAAAACTATTTTGGATACCCCATGAGGTAGTGAGGTGGGCATGATTGGCAAATAGTTTGGTCAACAATGTGGCTAAATCCTTTGACATATTAATTTTTTGGTAAAATTACTTTTATCCCATTAGTTCTTTTAATACCTAAATCGTCATCCCTATTTCATATTTTAAGTGACATGAGGCCTTATTTTATAATGTTGGAAGCTCCCAAGACATGACTCCTAGTATTTTTGCTAATTTTTCATCTGAACATCGATTTGAACATCATCAGTAATGTTGGATAACTACTGGTACACTCTCTAATCCTTAGTATCATTTCATCATTATTCTATCTGTTTATTGAACTATTTTGGTGAATGTATATATTCCTTATTTCTAGGTTGTTCGCCCATTCCAATGACCTATTCCAAACTAATGGCTAATACTAGATGAGTATAGTGATATAGGATCGAGGTAGTGGTCTATGTCCCATCACTAAAAATAATCTTGTTTCATAAACTTTTTTTGTTGTGTGAACTCCAGTTTCAAAGGGAATTACTTATTAGATTTATCTTACATGATAAAAATAATTGAACTTGTGTTCTGGATATCATTCATAAAATATTAATTATGTCATTTTAGGTTATGACCTCAATGTCATCCACCCCTATTATAGTGTTTTCCATGATATACCTTTGTTGGCCTATTATGACTATCTACATCACAATTCTGGTGTTCATTGATTTTTCCATGACAAGGTACGTGTTTTTGTATAATTAAAGGGTCCTTTATTATATAATGAAGAGTATATTGACTGATATCACTTGTAAAATTTGAATTATAAATTTAATTGAATTGGTTCCATGTACATATTTCTCGTGGTATTCCTAATAAATGGAAAATGGAATGATCCCATTGAATGTTTAAAAATTGAAATGAGAATTTTTAGAATTTATTTTATATCCTTGTAAATTGGTATAAATGGAAATTGAAAATACCTAATGAACTATTAATTAGAATGCTTAAATGTAAAGATATCACTTATCCCTTTTCTGTATAATTAATTGAATTGTTCTCATGTACTTATTATACATTCCATTTAGTATTAAAGGAAATGGAAAAAACCTACTGAATTATTAAATTGAATGAGTATTACATAGACAAAATTAAATAATGAAATATTCATATGGTACATATTTTATAAGGACAATTTTATCTTTATAGGAGTGGTTAGACTTGATCCATCCTTGGATATCCAAGAGAATTCCTTGATCACTCAAAGGACATCATATTGATTCAATTTTATAGTTTCCCAAGGTCATACACACCTTGTAATATTCTCCTTGTCTACTGTGTAATTCATGGATTGATTATATATTATCCATTAAATATCTCTTTATGTATTACAATGCCTCAGTTACACTCCTTGGATCAGTCTTGATGTCTTCATACATGTGGTTCCAGGGGTTCACCACATTGGTCCGAGTGATGCTTTGTCCATGATTATCATGGATGAGATCCTTGGAATCAATTAGAATCATTTTCAGTGGAATACCATGGGAATATCCCCATGGATTATACATAAGCCACTTTAATTTCAGACTGCATGAGTTTTTAATATCAGTTGTCTTGACACCTAAGGTTATGATTTCACTGGTTTCAACATCCATCCTCTTCGATATTACTATTAACTATTACATTTATGTTGACACATTCACATGGATTATCGATATATGATGATATGAAATTAATTACTTATTTGATATCACATTTAAATTTATTTCCGTTATAAGTTAAATTATGTATGATTCGTTAATTCACAATTTCCATACATTTATATATACCTTCACACTACTCAGTTTATATTCACTGACTGTATTATATAGATATTGTTGGTGGTTTCATGAAAATATTTACTTCACACCCTATGTAATACACTTTTTGTACCCAAAAACATTGTATGTATACACGCTTTTACAAGGGGAAGTGTCTATATTTTGACACCTGACTTGCATGCCTTATTTAGGATTGAATATTTGTAGAAGTTGAGTGAGACAACTCTCGAGATACAAGATAGTTTTTTGTTTCATATTTATTATTATATATAGAATTTATTTCTGAATACTATATATACCTATTTTCAATTTTTTAGATACATTAAATAGAACTTTTTCATTTTTATATGATTCATTTGTGAGTTAATTTTTGTTAATTAATGTTTATGCTTTCCATTCACTACATGTTTTTTTATATTATTTTAATTCTTCTCTTGGTATCCATCTATTATATTATAGTAAATATATTGTTCTCCACTATTATATGAGGTAATATTATCCCCATAGACAAACCCTAATCCCTCGCTGCTAGTTGGAAACCTCTGGGGTAAAGGGAGGTGCGCTTGATTCCTTGCGGCCCACTGGCTTGGGGAACCTTTGAGTGGAACCCAGGTCGGGACGCCATAAAGTTGTATCAGATAACTATTATCATTCCTTAATATTTTTAGATAATATATTTGATATTAAGAACACTTTTGAAATTTTTAATCAATTTTTCTTTTGAGTAGTTAACCCATGTTTAGGGTAAATACTAATTTTCCAAAAATGATGACTGTTTTTTTATCATATTACAGTTGATGTATTTTCACCTTTGGGTTATTCATATGGATTTTCGTATTGGATATTATTTATGGATAGTTTCCTTGTCCTGATATGATAGAAAGAATAATTATATGTGTCATTATAGGCAACTATAAATCACATTCCATGAATTTCCCATTCCATATAGGTGAATATTGTATTTTGAATTTCTTGTGTTTTCTGTGACTATTTAGGGATCCATGGATTTTATATTTATGTGTGTGGTTTTTCTTAGGAAAGTGAGAACTAAGGCTCCTGAATTAATAAATAAGTAAGTTACACCAAAAAAATGATGGTATTTTACATTTACTTGGATGAAGAAGAGAAATCATGTCACTAGGCACATTGCTTAGATATTTTTCATATTCTTCCACGGTTAATTTTTTTGAAAGGTCATTTTATATGTGGTTCTATTCCCAAAAAGTGTGAGTGATGATGTAATTTAAATAGGAACTTTGTTCAAGGCATTTGAGCCACTAGCCTCTGAGTTTCTATGAAATATGTGTTTGACCCATTCTTATGGAATGAATGATGGTCATAAAATCACATAAAACCATATACTTTGCAAGTTACATTGATAAAATTTCTCCACTACATTGTGGACCCCCAAAATTTTTGTTTCCAAAGCGGTTTCATACCCACATTGTCCATATGTGAATTCCACCACTTCCAGATTATGGTCCCTGAAAACCACCCCAAATCCAGCTAGTCCTGGTTTGCCCAAATATTCCCTCTCCTTTTTTAATTTAATACATATAGGGAATGGCGTGGACCAAGAAAATTCCATCATGCCACGAGGATTAAGAAAGACACCTCATATGTTCAGTTCTTTTAGGATGATAAATTCTCAAACTGAGGTGTCTTAGTAGCATTTGATTCTACTATTAGTGGCCTTCACAACCCCATAAATGGTGGAAATTGCAACAAGTATTGAGAACCCGCCCCTGCTATGAATGACATTGTTGAGCACTCTCCAAAAACATTGAAGCGTTTCAGCATAGGTAACTCTAATAAGAGCATTTAGCTACTCGGACAACTGATTACTATGAGTAAGACATAAAAAATTATGATGATAAGCTGTCTATATATTCCATATTTCAAGAGTGCGGAGAATTGAATCCCATAATGAGGATTCTATTTTGGAGCATAAACAAAATGATCAACATTTTCCCAGTGTTTATGACATAGAACACACCATGAGAAAAGTGATATTCCATCATGTTGAATACATTCATCAACCAGGAACATGTTGTAGTAGATCCTCCATATTAATGTAAACTTGGAAGGAGACATCCTGTTTCTACTAAATCGACCAATCCATTACATCTCTCCTTGAATCACGTGCCAATTGAAATTTTAGAGTCAATTTTTCCATTCAGTGACCCTTCCTAGATGATCATGTATGCCTTATTTATAATACATGACTGTCAACAATAGTAGAAATGTCTATTCGGAGATCCTCTTAATGTTCAAATTTCTATTTAACTGTAGAATTTATATCAATATTGTTTTCTTCAGGATATTTATTTTCAATGAGAGGGGAACCTACCCTGTTTTCATGCCAAAAAATCATCGAAGAGTTATCAATTTCTAGCCAATGTGAATGTTGCATAATCTTTTGAAAAGAGCTCTAGCTCCCGACCAGATTGAGGATTCCATATAACCAGTTTTATATAATGTAAAACAAGAAGGATCCTCCATTTGAGGAAATAAAGGGGTGGGAGTGTTATTGATATGTTGCAAGAATAATTTTTCCAGCAAAACATGGTTGAAATGATGCAGTCTGCATAAGTGGGTGGTTAATCCTTAAATATATAGTTTCTGACAATGTTTTCTAAGTACCAAAGATTATTTGAGTTGGGTTTGGCTAAAATTGTGTGTCTACTATTTTCAATTCATTATGTGTATAGTCCCTTTTTAATTGGGATAAGTAATTAACTGAGTCGATCCATCATATATTACATGTTACATTATGTGATAGAGTTGTAAAAGGACAAATTAATATTAAATGGGTGTCACTTTCAGTTATAATGTGTATCGTACTTTATTAGATTGGATTGAATATCCATTTAATTAAATCTTAATATATTTATATATGTAAATATAAACCATAAAATCATTTTGTATACTGTAAAATGAAATGGATTACAATATATAAAGTGGAAATTTGTAACTAACCCTTTCACATACTAGAACCATTTTTTATAAAATTCGAAAACATACAATACATTGGCCTTATATGTGGGTATTTGGGTTAATATACATGGTATTGATCCCTCTTCTTATTATCTGTTTACGCTAGGGTTTTATCTTATTTTGATTTTTTTGGTATGTTCTTGGATTTTTTAGATCCATGATGCCAAAACATACTGTAGTCACTTTCCTGGAAGGTAGTGATAGAAAAACTCTATAGTGAGTGGGACTTTATCCACTAATGATCCCCCTTGTGGTGAACCTTTTGGAACCACCTATTATTACGGAATTAGGTTTTGATGCTCATATTCATGAGATTTTTCTATATCTGGTTTCGTCTATGAAAGGTTCTCCATGACCTGCACCTACGAAGGATAATATAACTCGAGATTTCTAGTAGAAATATCCTCCCAGCTTAACTGGGGATAGAGGTCCTCAGGCTACTGAGTCATTACTAGAGGACTCTATTTCTATCATTGATAATATGGAGATGCCTCCATATAGGAGAGTCAATATTTCTACCTATATTATTTGTGACTCCACAAAAAAGGTGGGATTTAATTACTCAAGATGGATATCATCAGTGCATATCCTGGGAGGTATTCTCGACTCTATACTATGATTAATTCATCTCTCAAATTCTGAGAGTTTTCTGAGCTAGTGAGTTCATGCACCTAAAGTAGGGTCCTATGTTTGTTATATACTATTCATCAGGATTTACCTATTTTTAATTCCTTTCATAGCTCTTATCTGGTGATGAGCTATCATGATCATGATGTCCACCAATGGGATTTAGTATTCCATTCCCCCGTAGATGAACATATTTCACCCTATTACACTTTTGAAGATCGTTAATTAAGATTTTATCACTAAGAGAAACTTGAGAGAAGTCGATAGAACCGAGCATAATGGTCTTCTACTGAGGTTAGGAAATAGTTATTCTGATAGTAGGAAGTTTAGTCTGAAGGATTCTTATCTGAGAAGTGGAGAACAAGGTGTTTTCAATAGAATCAACATTATATTACATTATTGTGGACGAAAAGGGAATATAATTCCTAAATGTAATAGAAACCTACTTGAGTTTCATGCCTACGACCGTATGGGTCATCTTCAGAAATTCCATTGGACCTTTCCACTTTCTTATGATAGAATAAGATCTACACTAGCTCCACCTACATGGGAAGGATTAGTTATGATGTTTCAAGATAGGAGTGGGAGTAGCACTAACTGAGTATGTAGAGGATGGGATTTTTTGTTGTACCCAAACATCTAATTACTAGAGATAGTAGATCTTACCTTCTAAGGGAAGTATAGAGATAGCATAAGGACATGTATCATACTAGTTTAATTCCATGTAACGGATACCTAAGGATCTAATTACATGACCATTTAATAAATGAGTTGATATTCTAGAAGCCACAACTATTGTATCTCCTTTGTTTGATATAGGTTCCTCCCTCTCCTTTTTCAGTTTATCAATAATGTAAATTCTTGGGATATAATATCATTATTATCATTGTGTGGTCGCTCTAGACATTGATCTAGGTATGTGGTCAGAGGAAATACCCAAATGTAGAGACTATCCCATTAAGTTAGGTAGTTATCCTATATTATGGGGACTTTCTATCCTCATGATGACTATTGATCATGTAATGATTCAATAATTTTGTTAATTTAATTTTGATTTTTATTCTCACTAACATCAACATATATGTTACTAATGAAGATTATTATATGTGAATGTTAATAAGATGATATTTGTTAGATCATTTGTTTCCATTCTCAAAGCGTTAAAATGTCATTGATCCATGATAAATATTTGATTAAGTATTATGGATTTGTTTTAAAATATAATGATAACACTTCTCATACCATACATTTGTAAGAATAATTTATGGTTTGGAATCCCTTTGTTTGGAAAAATCTTATGGAATATAAACCCTATATATTTGGAAATGTTTGGATAAAAATAACTATGTTTGGAAGAAAAACTATGTTTGAGGAATAAATATATTGTTCACCAACACTAATTTTATATACATAAGTATATTTTCAAACATAGTTTTGGATTTTGTTTTACGTCTTGGAATACTATGTTTGATTATAAAATGAAAGAGTTTTAAATCAAAGATCTTATTTTTATTTTTTGAAATGGTATCACCAGAAGAAAATATTACTTTATATTTGAATTGCGAACATTTCAAATGTTTATACTCAATATATTATATCATTCATATATTTAATGGATGTTTGACATCTCGTAGAATTATTTGAATTCGGATATTTTTGATTTATTATGAGATTTTCTCATTCTAGTTTTAGTTGGGATCTGATTATCCTATAATATAAATATTTGGAGAGGTTTCTTCTGAGTAGTCTACAATTGAAGGATATGCATTGAAAATAAAATTTTATGTTCTTGAAAAATAATATTATTTCATTTCTTTCAGAGCTACACTTTGGTGACATACATGTCTCAATCTATCTGATCGACTCATTATTTCTATTATCATTGGTTCTATATCTTATTGTTACATAATTTTCTTCATGTTAAGAAAATAATTTTACAGATTTACACATTGGATACAAAAATGTTTAATTATATCTCTATTTCTTTCTCTATCCTTTTGTTAAGAAATGATATTCAAATATTGATGATCATTTTACTAATACTACAATTTGTTGAATATAAATACATTTTCAATTTTCTTATACAACTTTACGTGATTCCATTTTCTCAAATAAATCAATATCTATTTATTTATGGGAGTATCTTCTAATCAGTCTCAGCCATGGTGGTGAATAAGTATCTTCTTCTTGGACTAAGCTGTGGATTTATCATTACCTATAAAATTACTCAAAGGACCTGGAAAATCATTTTTGTAATGGTATCTACTACCTGTACTAAAATGTATAATTCCCTAGTAAATGGAATTACTAGTGAAAATATCTAATCTTGCTGAGATATCATTAGGGTAGTGTACTAGGATATCTTGGTTACCTAAACCACTATACATCATGATGTTATTTTTTTTATTTATTTCCACTACTCGCTAATCATAACTATAGAAGAAAAATAATCATTGTATATCAAGAGGGTTATTTTAAATCTATTAAAAGATTTTAAGAATCATAATTCATCCCCAATCATGTTTCTTCATCATAATCTATCATACCCAACATGTTGTATCAGTGGAAGGGCTATATTTACATGTTTCTATCATTTAAAATCCTCGAATCTTATGTTGTTTCTATTTTTGATACCGAAAAGTAGTCACAACAAGTTATATCAGTGGTTGTGCTCTATAATTAATTTTGATTATTATTCTGGATTATTATATCAAGTGAATAAAATTTTGGACTCTTTTGTAATGTCGATGTTGTGTATTCGCACGAACAATCCTTGCTAATGATTCAAAAAATATAGATCTGGAAATATATGATCTCAAAATGTAATTTTAATGCTCCATGATCCTTACATTAATGGAGATAACTATGGATGATGGAAATATAGAATGATTATTTACTTGAGAAATGTTGGTATATGTGTTCATTTAAATTATTTCAAGAATTATTATGCTTATAAGGAATATCTATAGAAATGATATGGTGATCATGAAAAATAATATGATCTTAAATTGCAATAAATTAATGTTATTTTATTTTGATTAAGGACTGATGAATTTAATCTAGTTTCTCAATGTGATACTATATATGAAATGTGTAAAATATGTTCTATTTACTCTTATGGAATCATAAATTTCAAAAAAAACTAATGTAAAACACTAAAAAGTAAAATCTAGATACTTTTAGAGTACAAAAAGGTGAAGACATAACATTGATGAATGGGAGGTTGATAGAAATTATAAATAAATTATTTACTTTTGGATTCCCAATTTATCAATCATATCAAGTGTTAAATTTACTTAGAGTTTTACCCCTTAATTTTAATGGACTTTATGCTACTATAGAAAAATCAACAATAGTTATAAAATTAAAAATGAAATAATTGACTGGAACATTGATTATGTATGAATATGAGATGAAAGATGAAATTGAAAATTATTTAAAATTTGAAGAAGCTATTATAATCAATCACAGGGATTAATCGCCTAATTGAAGACCATCTGATTCATTTAAACAATTATAAATTTTTTTCAAAACTTACAAAAAAAACTTTACAACAAAGGGAATAAATGAATTTAACAAAGTAGATGTTGTGAATGAAAAGAAATAGGCCATACAATATTTAATTGTCGTTTACTAAAATCATAAAGGTGATATCATTATAAAAGAAAAGTAAATAAAATTTTTAGGGATACATGGAGTGACTATTCTAGTTCAAATGGCGAATCTTCTACAAGCTGTAAAATTGGACATAAAAATGTTATGAATTATGAAACCTGCTGATGAGGTACAATTTTATACTCTCAAAACTCTAAATATAAAAATCATACATTTTATGAAATGAATAAATATTTCATTATGATTAATGTTAAATTTAAATCATTTAATAAATGTGAAAAAATCCTAGAAAAACATATGATATAATTTTATTAGATATTAAAAGTTTGACAAAACAATTTCAATATTTGAAATCTAATTTTTCCAAAATTTAATGTCATTTATTTGAAACTAAAATTAATGAATTAGTTGATAATGTTGATACATTAATATAATTAACTATTGTGATTATAAAAGTAGAAAAAAATTTAAATCAAATTCTTGTTAAAAATAAATTTAACAATGAAAAACTTGGTATAAGTAGTAAGGGTTATAGACCAAAATTATATAGCAATTATTTTGTTATTCTATTATATATGAGAAGCAGGTAAACTATTAAATGTTTTTAATTTGGTACTAGTTGACATTATTTAAGATATTGCTACTTTCAAAAACCTTAATTTTGGGTGTTCTAAGTATGTTTATTGTTTGAATGAATTATTTAACTTGAATAGTATAATATCTACGCAGAATAAACAAATTCAGTTACCCAAATGTTTAGTTGTTAACACTGTCGGAAACAAAAATATATGGGAACCAAAAGAATCATGTATTTAATGTTTTTAGGATTACACTGAAGAATTGTATCATTAATTTATTTTTTTGGTCAACTGATCATTATATAGAAATATCTTCCAAAGGGATGATAAACTATGAAGTATTTCATGATAAAAAAATCCTTAAAAATAGTATCTATAATCCAGGAAGTATTGAAATTATATTTTCATATACAAGATTTTAGTGCATTAACTACATTATATAGGGGAAAGAGATATTTTACAACTGAATTTTTTTTCATTATTCTATGAATCTTGATTTTAAAACATAATAACTGCAATTGAATAATTAATTACTAATATATATCTTTAAATAATAATAATAATAAAATATCCTTCAAAAATATTGTAATTTTTTAATTTTGAATAGGTTTTTGGATAACTATATTCTTTTTTTAATATTTTAATATTATTATATATTTAAATTTAATGTTTTTATAAGTTTTATTTAGTTATATAGCATCATCAGTCAGAATATGTTTCTAGAATAAAATTTCTTATCAAAATTTAAATTAGGAAATGATTATCATATATTTTCATCTTGATAATTTAAAGTGTCATCTTAAAATTATGAGATTAAAACACATCATCTTACTCTTTAAAACCATAAAGGTTTCCTCTCAAAATTGTTTTAATTATTTATACATATTCATCAAAATATATTCATTTATGGCTTTTCAAATCAGTATGAGTTAATTAAACTGATCAATAAATTTATGTTTATAGGAAATTATTTTCCAAAATAAAATAAAAGTTAATCATTCTTCTGATCAGTTAAGAGAGCATTTGGTTTCCTAAGTAAAGGACTCATTTGAAAAATATTCATAAAAATATTAGGAAGCTCATAGTTATAATTAACTATAAGTTTCTTTTTCTCAAATGTATAAAGGTGTAATTTTTATGATGATATTATATTTAAAGTTAGCACATTGACTGATTAAAAAGTAAGGCTTCATGATGATTTGAATGTGTATAAATAGTCGTATAAAGATATTAAATAAATTAGTTTCAAAATAAGTAATTGATACACTACGATAGAAGTATCAGAATATCAAATAATTGTGATTTTAAGAAAAAATATTTTCAAATGATCAATGTATAAATGTTATGATTGGTGGAGTTACATAGAAAAGATGTTGTTTCCAAGTTGGATCTTGATGAACAAAAGTAGATTCTAGTCAAATAGTTTACATCAACTACTTTGTATCAATGATCAAAAGATATTCAAAGAATAATATATTTACTGTGAAAAGTTTTAGTAGGTTAAATTGAAAAAAATTTATGTTTGGAATGTTCATATGATCTGTCTAATCCTTCTTAACAACCAATTTTTTTCTATAGTTTACTAAATATATTATGTTATTTTTTTATATATTTTAATAAAAATATGTATAGTTTAATAACTTATTTTTCAATGTTTTATACTCATAATATTTAATAAATGTTTATCTTATGTCAAAAACCTATTCATGATATTTGATTATTTTAGTTCACGTTGTAAAATAGCTATTTTATAGGAGTAATAAACATTCTAAATAAAAAATTTAAAAATATACTCAATTATGAAATGTGTAAAAATTATTTAAAAATCCATTATTATCTAAAAATATTTAATTAATTCAATATATAATACAATTATGATATGTTTGATGGAGAGTTATTATAAATATTTTATGACAGGAATTAAAAAGATTACAAATACATTATAAACCCTTATTAATTATCAAAAAATATTTTACATGTTTTCATGCCTACTTGATTATATTTTTGGAAGGATGAATTTAGGGGGTGTTTTTATTGATATATTTTTCATTCACCTTTTTGATTCCATAAAAAGGGGGATAAATTATATGAATTTATATTAGAAAATTATATTAATTTATATAGAAAATTTATATGGTAAATTTATTATGGGATTTAAATTTTTTCCTTATTTATTTATTTATATTTATCGAAATTTTTTCTTCTAAAATTTTATAATTTAAATATTTATTTTAAGGGAGTTTTTTGGGATTTATGATCATCCGAAAGGGGATATTGTTGATCATGTGTTGATTAAAAAATTCTGTTAATTTATTTTTGATTTTGATGCTCACAGGAAACCACATTTATGTTACTAATGATGTTTATTTTATAGTAATTTTTGGAATAAGTTATTCATTAGAATATTTATTTCCATTTTGGAAGCATATATAATATATTGATCGTTGGGAAAATATTTTATTAAGTATTCAGGATGTGTTTGAAAGTATTCTGGAAACCCTATTCATATGCTACACTTTTAATCATAACATATGGTTTGGAAACATTGTGTTTAGAAGTAAAAATGGATCAAATACCCTACACTATTTTAAATTTAGGGATAAAAACCCATATGTTTGGATGAACCCCTAAGTTTGAGGAATAAACATATAGTTCATCATCCATAATTTAATAAACAACCATATACTATCAAGCTTAATTTTGGAATTTATATTTACGTTAAGGAACCCTACATTTGACTAGTCAATGATAGAGTTTCAAATTAAATATTTTATCCATGTTTTCAAAAATGGTCTCACCAGAAGTAAATATCTCTTTTAATATATTTTAGGATATTATAAAAGGATTATAAATAATAAATTAAATAATTCTTATTTCGAAGGTATGTTATGACTTTTGTTGAAAGATTTGAATTAAAATATTAGTGATTTATTATTCAATATTTATGGAGCTTGTTTTGACCTAGATAGATTTTACCTATGGTATAAATGTTGATATGGTTATCATTTGAGAGAAGCACAATAGAATGATATGAATGGAATAGAAAAATATATGTTCTTTAAAAATAATAGTGTGTCGTTACATTTAGAGAAACACTTTAGAGATAGACATGTTTTGGTCTATTTGATCGACTCGTTGTTGTTTTCATCTCTTCTGTTATACCTCATTATTACATCTTCTTCTTCAGTTTGACAAATTATTTTTTTGAGTTTAACATTGGAGACATTCATGTTTAATCATTTGAATGGGGTTTTTTCTATCACTATTTTATGAAATCTGATGAGAATATATAATATTAATATGATACTTCTTTACTTTATTAAATATCAACACATCTTTCAAATACTTCTACAATTGTGATTGAAACATGTTTTTTCAATCAAATAAATGTCATTTTATTTTTTTGTGTATTTTTTTCATGGACTCATCCATGATAGATAAACAGTATTAGCTTCACATATAAGGTTTTGGATTGATAGTTCCCTATAAAATAATAAAAAGTCCTTCTAAAAGCCATATTTTAAAGGTATCAACTGCCCATAATTAGTTGCAGAAGTCCTCTATAAAGGGAAATAATAGTGAAAATCACCAAGCTCACTAGGCGATAGTTGTTTGAATGAAATAGGGGATAATTGTTCCTTGAACCACTATACATAAATATGTTGTTTTCCATTTTTATTCAAACTGCTTACTTGTCTTCAATAGATAAGGAAAAGAATCACTTCATATTAAGAGGGTTATTTTGAATCTTTTGATGCTTTTAAAGAATAAAAATTCTCCCACTTGTGTCGTTTTCATAATCTATCCAGCCTAACAATTCTATGCTTTGATTTTATTCTTGAGATGGACTATATGGTTCCCTATCATGTCTATATAGAAATCTATGATCACAACATATAATTTACATCAATACAGTTGGGTGGTGGTAATCCTCATAATGGGGAGTGGAATGTCAAAGCCAGTAGAGATGTACTAGAGAAACATGGGATAGGTGGAACGATCAATCAAATTTGTAGTCATTTCGTGGAGGAATAGGGAATACATCTAATAAATTTTCTTCCATTATTAGATAATTTCAGGGATGTGTTTCCTAATTATTTTCTAGATTACCTAAAATGATATAGGTACAGTTTATAATAGTGATTGTTCTAGGGGAAGCTCTTATATCTATTCCTATATACATGATGGTACCTACTGAGCTCCTGGAACTCAAGATATTATTTGAAGAGATGGAATATAATAGTTTAATATAACCCAGAACTTCTTCTTGGGTTCCATCCATACTTTTAACCAAGAATATGGAAGATAGAACTCTTCTATGCACGAATTAACAATTTTTGAACCATATCACAGTTACAAATATGTATCCATTACCTCAAATATATGATCTATTTGAATTTCTAGGAGGAGTTCGTGTTTTTTAAATGATAGACCTAAAAATGTGATATCATTAGGTATGAGTCACATCTTTAGATGTAGAATTTTCGGATTTCCAAATATGTTATGGTGAATATGAATCTTTTTATTCCATTTGGTCTTATGAACATGCCAACCATTATCATGGATATGATGAATATGGGTTTATAACCCTATCATGATTCCTTTCTCATGGTTTTTGTGGATGACTTATTATTTAATTATCATACTCATAAATACGCTGATAAACACATTGATATCATATTGAATTCACTGAGGGAGAATCATCTTTATGAAAACCTTGATATGTGCTACTTCTAGAATGAAAGAGTTCAAATCATGGGGTCATATTATCTTATAATTGGGAGCATCCTTTGGCCTAGATAAGTTGATTTTTGTGGTTTCCACGAAATAACCCAATAACATTTTTATATATAGAGTTCCATGGGGCTGGCTCGATATTTAAAGCATTTTATATAGGAATTATTAAGCATCACAACAACTCTTACTAGTCTATCAAAGAATGTTTTCATGTTCTTGTGGTATAAAAAGTCTGATAAATCCATTAAATATATGAATGGAAGTATTAACTCCACACTAATTATGATTCATCCAGAGACTAAAAGAGGTTTTAAATTGTTTTGTGATTCATCAGGAATTGTTCTATCTGTAGTAATGTTGCAAGAGGATAGAGTTATTTTGTTAGAGTATCACAAGTTGAGACCCCATAAATATAAATACCTGATACATGAACATCATGTAGAAGTTTTTGTCCATTACATACGATACAAGAGACACTATTTTATGGGTGAGACTTTTATGGTGTATACAAACCACATGAGCATGAAATATATATTTACATCACATTAATCGATTATTTGATATAAAATGAAGGACCAAAACATTCATTCCAATAACATTGATATTTCTTATATGCCTATAAAAGGAAATGTTGTAGTGGATTCACTGAGTCATAAAACATAGGCACAGACCACACTCGAAGCTAGAGATTAATAATATTTGATGGCCATATTTTCTATTTTTCATGCAGAGATTCAAGAGTTTCATGAGTGGCCTTGTCTTATAGACTTGGCAGTTACCAATTAACCCCATAATCGGGTAAAGGGTGGTATGTTTTCATTTAATGATGGTTTTTTTATCTGAGATTGTATTTATGATGGGGACCCACCTCCAAATTGTTCTTTTCATGGATATGACATCCTATATATATATATGGGAATGTTGGGGTTCCTATTGATATGAGATAGGAATTAATGTTGGAGTCCCATAATTCCTTTTGGGTAATTCATTTAGGAATCTCCATTATATATCATGATATGAATTTCCGGTATTGGTGGCTAGATATGAAATAAATGATATTTTGTTTTATCACTAGGTGTTCCACTAATCTGTAGGTGAAATCTGATCACCAGTGTTCTGTTGGAGTGTTATATCTATTACTGATTGCGAAATTGAAATGAGAAAATGCTTCAATAGATTTTCAGTTTCCTTACCATGCTCTCCTTGAAGTAGTGATTCTTTTTTGGGTAGTTATGGATTGACTAATTAAAGTATCACAATTATTTCATTTCTAGGAGACATTATTAGTTGATTAGATAGAATGACTACATGTCTATAAGATAATATCTCTACCCAAGGTCCCTCATACTATCATTTTATACAGGTATTGTCATTTTAAATCAGGGTTTTGGAAGGTTTAATAGTGATATTTGAGTAAAAATGTTCTTATGAGCACAAATTTTCACCCTCGTACAAATGACTAGTTGGAAGAGACGATACAGGTTCTACAAGACATTCTCTAAGAAAGTGTACTTAATTTTTTGGATATTGGGAGAACTATATCCATATCATTTTCTTCTCCATCAATAACATCATCCAGGCGATGATTCAGATGGCTCTGTTTGAGACCTTACATGGTAGGTCCTATTTTTCACCCCTATGATGGTTAGAGGTAGGATATGAAATGCTACTAGATCCTCATTATTCTTTAGGATACTCTAGGGTAAGTTCAACTGATCTAGAAGCATATGTAAACTACATAGTCTAGACCGGAGTTCTATGTTGTTCTTTAATGATGACCTCAGGATTTTGTGGTTGGGGATAATGTTTTCTTATGGGTATCATCAAGACTTGGGTACAAATGGATACAATGGTAAGGGATGTTTTCACCTCATTATGTCATGCTGTTTAAGATTAAGGATTGAATTGGACAGAAATCCCATTATCAATTAAATCCTTAGAGGCATGGTGTAATGGATGATGTATTCTATGATTCAGTGCTTTACTGATACCATGATGAAATTTCTCATACTATTGACCCTATGGGTGTTGAACTTTATATTAGTGCTTCTTTTGAGTAGTATCCCATACGTATAATTGAAATGAACATAAACGTTCTCTGAGGAAGCTCAATCCATTTAGTACATGTTTAATGGAATCACATACATGTACATGATGAGACATGAGTGGTAGGCTAATGTGCATGCTTAGTTGTCATAGTTTCCCTCATATTTCATTTCACCAACAATGGAAGGTGAAATTAGGGATGAGTTTTTTTAATGGTGGGGAGACTATAGAATAAATATTTTCTATGATGTATAAATCATTAAAATATCAGTCTAATTATTTATTTTGGACCTATTATTGATGCCTGATGAGGTAATAAATGTTTTATGGGGTGTATGGGTCTTGTTCTAAGCTTGTAACCCCTGCCGGTGGAAGAATGAACTGGTCTTCATAGATATTATAAATAGTTCCACCCATCCCGCATGGATTCTCCTAATAGTGCAGAGAATTTCAGAGGCAAAAATAGGGATCATGGGTTTCCATAACTATTTTTCCATTGTTTTTACACAAGTATGGATTGTCTATAATATTTATCATATCCAAATGTCATGGTTGGTGCAACGTTTAGAAAATCGTATGGCCGAATCATGCAACCGAGTGATTTTTGGTGAAATTGCTATTTTTATTAGTTTCTTTAAAATATAAATCATCCTACCTATTTATTATTTCCAGTCATAAGAGGCATTATTTTCTCAAATTGGATTCTTCTAATCCCTTCCTCCTATTATTTTATTCTGATTTTTCGTCCATAATATGATTCAAACATTGTTTATCTCATTGGATAGCCACTAGTATATTCTCTGATATTTAATACAATTTATCCATTATTCTTTCTATTGGATAAGATATTTTGGTGTGACCTCATATGCCCTATTTTTAGGGTATTCATCTAGTCATCTGTTTTTTCCAATATAGAACAAACTATGGGATGTTACTAGATGAGTATAGTGTTATAGGTTGTAAGTAAATGGTCTATGAATCATCCCTCAATATATCACTATTTTATAAAAATTTTACATAGTTCGAATTCTGATTTTATTGGAATTTTATTATTAAATTCATATTCCATTATTATAATAAAATAAATAATTTTTGTGATCTTGTTATTAATATTTTCATTGTTCCATTACATGTTATGACCTCGAATTCATCCACCCCTAATAGGGTAGTTTCCATGTTATGCCATTAGGGTATTGTAATTACTATCTGCAACACCATTTTGTTGTGCTGTGACCTAGAATTGATAAGTTAAGTGTTGTTATATAATTAACAATTCTTTATTTGTAAAATGGAATGTATATTGATCAATACCACTTGACTAAGATGAAATATAAATTTAATTTAATTGGTTTCATTTCACTATTTACATTGGTATTCCAAAAAAACCTAAATGGAATGAACCTATTGAATGTTTATATTTTTAAATCGGAATTGGTAACATATCCTTTATATCCTTGTAATTTTGTATGAAATACAATAAAGAAAATCTAATTAATTATTAATTTTATAATGTATATGTAAATAAATTACTTGACCCTTATTCTTTTTAATAATTTAATTGGTTCCATGTCTTCCTTATCCTTGTCACCATGTATGAAAAAAATTGATGAACGTCCATAATATTAAAATGAAATGAGAAATAAAATGCCTAAATTAAATAATGAAAATATTTATAAGGATCCAATTGTATATGGACCTTTTTATCTTTATATAAGTTGTTAGGATTGATCCATTCTTGCATTCTCGTGGTAATGTATAGAGTACTCAAAGGATGTCATTCCAACTCAAGGACCCGATTGATAAGGGATATACCTACCATGGAACATGGTCCTTCTATACTAACTAATTCCTAAAATGAAATTGGAGAATACCCTCAATATCATTCCAAATATTATGATACATAATATATACTCCCGGATCCATCTTGAAGTCTTCTAACACATGGTTCAATCGATTCACCCCACTGAACCATTCATTCTTAGCCCATGATTACCTCGAATGAAATCCTTGGACTCAATTTGAATCTATTATAGTGTAATTCCTTGTTCAACTCCATATATATTGCACTTAGACCCCTTTACTACTATGAGGTGTCTAGAACCCTATGGCCAAGGATGCCTTGGTTTCACCTTGGATCATATTCATCATTACTATGATTTATTTCACTTCTATTGAAACTTTCATATGGATGATATATATAAAATGGACATAAATGAATTAATTTGATGATCTCAGGCTCATAGAAATTTCTAGATAATGTTAAAGCTGGAATGAGTTATTATTTCATCATTGCATTACATTTATATATACATGCATAGTAATAAATTTATATTCAAAAACTATATTTTATAGAAATATTTGGTGCTGTTCAATTGATATTTATCTGACCCCCTATCTATGATATTGTTAGGACCCGAGAATATTATATGTATGTAGGTTATGATAAGGGGAAGCATCATTCTTTATACACCATTACTTCTTTCTTAAATTAGGGTAGGAGATCCATAGTAGATAACTGAGCCAATGCTCAGGTTGTTGGATAGATTTTGGAATGTTTTATATTATTATATATAACATGTATTGTATGTATCCATGTATACTAGTATTCCTGTTTTGTAGAGACATGACATATATCAACAATATTTTTTATACGATTCATCTTTTAGTTGATTATTTCTGATGGATGTATATTTTTATCTTCTTTTCTAGTTTATTATTCATTATTATATTTATTCATTTATTTTCCATATATTATATTATAGTATATATTATATGATCTATTATAACATGATGTCATAGTTTCCCAATGGAAACACATTTTTCCCTCATGGATATTTAGAAGCCTCCGACATACGATGTGGCACAATTGAGGCCATGTTTCCCACCAGAACGGGGCACTGTTGTGTGGAACCTGATATGGGATGTCAAAAAGTGGTATCAGAACATTCTTCTCTTCACTTAATATTTTTCAAAATTCAATGGTTATTAAAAATTGTTTTGAACATTGTTATAATCTATCTTGGAAGTATTTAACCAACATTCAGGGTAACTAGAGAGTTTCCCGAAATGAGGAATGTTTTTTTGTATTTTTTTTATTACAGTTTATTTATCTTCACCATTGGGTGATTCACATTGATTGTGGTACTTGATATGATTTAAGTATATTTACAATATCTTGGTACAGAAATAGTAATTTTTACATGCATCATTATAGGCCCCTAAAAATCACATTCCATGCATATTCCATGCCATATCGGTGCATTTCGTTGCTTTCATTTCTTCCGATGCCTTTTATTGTGGAGTGATCTATGGTTTTTAAATTTATCCCTATGATTCTTAAATATTCTGTAGGGTTAGGTTATTTGTTATCTAATGTGCCTGAATCAATATAAACAATTTTTTATTTTATAGGTTTGTGGAAGCATCCTATACAGCAACATTCTACACATTTCAACTATGTATCTCTACTTACATGACCTAGGATTTGGATGTGATTTATCGATTTCATGTTTCAATTCATTAGGATTATAGGCCCTTGTCAATTGGGATGAGTAAATAATCAATTTTATCTACCCTATATTACCAATTACATTCATATGATGAGTTTTATGGGGACAAATTAACAATAAATGGGAGTCACTTTCTATTATAATTTGTGTTGACAATTATTTTCTGGGAATAGAGATCCATTTAATTGAAATGTGATATATTTATATAAGGAAATAAAACCCTTAAATATAAATAATGACTTATAAAATGAAATGTATTCTAGTTAATGAAGAGGCCTGGTGTAACTGCCCATTCACCTTCCAGAACTACTATAAATAAAATTTCAACTCATACCAATACCTTGGACTTCTAAGTGGGTTGTAGCGGTATTATACTTGTTAGTGATCCCAATTATCTTTATTTTAGAATTCTATTGTTTCTATCTATTTTTAATATGTTATGAGGTGTGTGATTGGAATTTTTATAGCTATGTATCCATGATATCCTCTAGTTGTGTGTCGGGAAGGTTGTGAGAACCCCACTCCAGAGGTGGTGGCCCTTAAGCCACTAGTGACCCTTACTATAGTTACAATTGAGGAACCACCTATTACTTCAGATATGTGAGCTGATGATCATATTCTTGAGATTTTCATATGTCTAATGTTGTCTATTCAATGCTCTCTATGATCTACAACTACTATAGAGGTTATGACATTTGAGTTCTACCAGTAGTATCCACTCATCTTCTCAGAGGATGGTAATACTTAGGCTTCTATTTCATTGAATGTGGCCATTATTTCAATCTATATTAATCTAGAGAGTCTTATAGAGTGGAAAATAAACTTTTCCATATATATTCTTCGTGGTTCTACCAATGGTAGGAGGGATTTGGTTACTCTATATGGTCTTTATCAGGGGATGATCTGAGGGGACTTCCAGACTACCTTCTTTAACTAATTATTCCCTCAAATGTTGAGAGATGATCAAGATAGTTATTTTATTCATAGTGTGTAGGGTTATATGTTTTTTATGGACTATTCAGATCATTTTACTAAGATGAAATTCTTTAGACTCCTCTAAGTTGATGATGAGATATCAAGAGAAAGATGTTTTGAGGATGGTCTCATGTATGACAACTACTCGCATGGGATATTCATTCACCTACCTTCATTTTATGATATCATTAATCAAGAACATGTCACTAATCATAAAATATGAGAAGGTGATAGTTCCGAGGAAAGAGGTTCATTACTGATGTAGAGTCGTAGTTATTTCGGTGGTAATGTGTATAACTTGAGGTTTCTCTTCCGAGTAGTTTCATATAGAATATATTAATTGGAAGCTCCATTATATACCTTCCGTGTGGATGTAAAGTTATTACGAATCCTTCGTGTGATCGTGTTTTATTTTATTCTTATATTGTGAGAGTTGGTTCCCTATCCCACCTCTGTGAAATTCTATCTCCTCAGGGTATCGTTTACATCACAAGAGGGTGGTAGTTATCTTTACAAGAGTGAGCGGAATATCTAGGATAGTATAGATGGACTAGAGTATCATTGGGTAGGTGTAGTGACCATCAAAATTTCTATACATTTCATCTAGGAATAGGTAATACATCTGAATGATGTTTCTCTCATAGTTGATCATTTCAGTGATGTTTTTTGAGATGATTTTTTGTCTGGGAACCCATGATAGAGGTAGATTTTATGATCGATCTTGTTCTTTGAGAACATATAATATCCATTCCTCTATAAAATCGATCTCCATTTGAAATCTAGGATACCAAGAGATAGTTATAAGACCTTGAGAGTAATAGTTTTATCCAACCCAACACTTATTCATATGGTTCACCCATTCTATTCTCCATGAATAAAGGTGATTACCTTCATCTATGCTTGTATTAACAATTTTCGAAAAAGTTGAATATTATTAAATAGTATCCACTTTAACAAATAATTGATGTCTTTGACCAGTTGTGAGGAGATAATGTACTTTCAATGATCAACCAAAGATCAAGTGATCATCAGGTGTGAGTCAGGACAGCAGATATACCATGTATGGATTTTTGAAGTCTAATGGTTTATATGAATGTATCTCTATGTAATTTGATCATATAAACTCACCAACCATTTTAATTATTTGATTAATAGGGTTTTCCATCCAAATATAGATTTTTTTTCATGGTTTTCGTGGACAACATGTTGGTGTATTCTCATAATCACAGTGATAATGATAAAAACAATAAGATTGCTTTTAATAGACTGAGGTAGAATCATATTTATGATAATATTATTGTGTTACACTTATGGATAGGCATATTTCTCTTATTAAATCATATTATATTTTAATCAGATGTATCCTTTGGCCTAGATAATGCTAGTGATTTGGTTTCCTGGTAGTATCCCATGAAATTTTTTGATATAAAATGTCTCTTGGGGATGGTTGCATATAATAATAAATTCATAAAATAAATCTCTATCCATTATGAACCACTTAATGGTCTTAAAAATAAGTGTGTGAGGTTATTGTGGCCAGAAGAGTGTGATAAATCATTTATTATTTCAAAGGATGGCTACTACGATATTGATTCTGATTCTTCACAAGCCTAGAAGATTTTATACACTGTTTCATGATGCATCATACATTGGGATATGAAAAGTGTTGATGTAGGTGGAGATATTAGTTTCATACTTGTCTCTCCAGTTTATATTTCATGAGTTTAATACTTGACATATGAACTTAATCTAGTAGTTTTTGTCTATAACCTATTATTATAGAGACATTATCTGATGGGCGAGTTATTTGTGGTGTATACAGACCATGATAGACTCATATATATTTATTAATAATTAATTTAATCATATATAGATATATATAATATGGGTTGAATAAATTTATTATTTTTCCTTTGATCTTTTCAATATTCCTGTAAAAGGAAATGCGGTAGCAGTTTCACTGAGTTGGAAGACTCAGGAATTGGACGTACAAGAATATAGTGATGAATGTAAATTGATGAACATATTTTTTGAGAGAGAGATATATATATATATGTAGTTTCATGAGAGTTATGAGAAATATTATCTTAAAACCTTGGATTTAACCACTTCACTCATTTATCAGGTAATGTGGTGGGAGTTTTTGGATCTTGAGGGGTTGGTTCTCCCAGAGAGTATTTCTGGAGGGGACCTTACTCTGGACTGGGTTGTTAATAGAGAAAACATCCTATATATACATGTTAGTTTTCAGGTTCATATAGATATGAAATGTGAAATGATTTCAGATTCCCACACTTCTCAGTGTAATTTTTATCCAAGATTCTCCAAAATGTATCTTGATATGAATTTCTATTATTGGGGGATATGGATGAAATACCGATAGAAGGTTTTTTCCCTAGGTATTCCATCAATAAGAAAATGAAGGAGGATCAACAGTGGCCTACTATCTTTTAACAACCATTACTGGTCTCGGAATTTTAATGTTATATCATTAAAATGAAATTTCTAGTCATCTTACTAAGGTTTCATTGAGGTAGCGATGTAGTTTTTGTAGTCATAGATCGACTAAAAAATTTCCCACTTCCTTTCTATTTGGGAGACTTTCTCAGTTGATGATACTAGAAGAAAATATTCTAGTGAGATCATATGGATACACAATGTCCCATGTACTACCATTTTATATAGGTATTCTTATTTCAAATCAAGGTTATGGGAGTGGATATAGATGTATATGAGTACACATGTGATGTTGAGCATGAATTTTGACCCTCAGATCGATAACCAGTTAGAACAGAAAATAAAGTTGTGATAGGACATACTATGATCATGTGTCCTAGATTTTGGTGGTCCTCGGGAGATTCATGACAATATCATTGAGTTATCCTACAACAATATCTTTTAGGAAATGATGTAGATGGATCTATGTCAATCCTTATTTTGTGGGATATGTATTTTATTCGTATGCTTGTTAGAGGTAGGATAGGTAGTTTTTCTATCTCCTCGTGTCATATAGGAGACTTCAAAGATAGATTAGATTATCAGGATGAGTATTTATACTTCTTAGTCTACACATAATTTCATGTTTATCCCTATCAATGACCTCAATATTTTGAGGTCAAGGATCATGTTTTCTTGTTGGTATCACCGATAATTGGGCACATACAAATACATAGGAAATGGAATTAGTTTCCCCATTATGTTGGGTATTTTTAGATTCTATATATATTCATACAAGTAGTATATTGGTTGTTTCTACCATAGAGGTACAATTACTTGAACTATGTGTTCCTTGTTTCACATCTTTTCCATTATCATAGTAACAAGTCTCATACCTTTATCCCTATGGATGTTAAACTGGATGTCGATGCTTTTTTTAGAGTATCCAACACAAATAATTGATCAGATCATAAATAATCATTATGACTAGTCTATCTATTTATTACAGGTTCTATGAAAGAATGATCTAGTATAGAATGATACATGGGAGTGGGAGGCCAACATACGTGCTTAGTGGTCAGAGTTATTATCATACAATGTTTTTCTGCCCTAGGAATGTGAACATGGGGATGAGTTCCATTAAAGATGAATACTATATAAATCAGTTTTTTATGAGGTATAAATCATTAAACTTTTCATAAAACTATTTATTTTTCACATATTATTAATGCCTAATGAGTTCGCTGACATTTCGTGGGTGAATGGTTTTTGTTCAGAGATCAGAACCCCAGTCAAGGGAAGATATGGTTAGGATGGAATGTTATTAGAAGTCATTCCTCCAATCCAACATAGTTTCTCCAAACTCTGTGTGGTGTTTCATAGGGAAACATAAGTCACATGGGTTTCCATGACCAAGTGCATTGGGATGCACACTCATACAGATGATCTTCAATATATAGTAGTTCCAAATAACATGGTTGGTGCACAATTTCCCAAACTATGTTTCCAAACCACGTTGGTGCCCTCTCGAGGTAGGAAGGTGTACACAGTTGTCACATTGTTTTTTCAATCGTGTGGAGAACCCTTGCGTGCCATTATTTTTTTAGTGGGATAATGATTTTTCTCTTAGTTCAATTAAAACATAAACCCCTCATCCTTGATTCTTATATCCCGTGATAGGAGGCCTTGTTTTCCCATGTTGGAAGATCTAAATCCTTTCCACCTAAGATTATCTCTTGATTCTTCATCTGAACTCTGATTCGAATATATTCTATCTCATTTGATAGACTTTTGCACATTATCTAGTCCTTAGACTCTTCTCTCATTCTTCTTTCTATCTGATGTGCTCTTTTTTGCAATCTCATATGCCCTATTTTCAAGGAATTCATTTCTCCTTCTATTTTTTCAGATATTGGAGAAAATAATGGTTGATGTTGGATGAGGTGAGTGCTACAGGATTTATGTAGGTTGTACTTGTCTCATCCCTCAATGTCTCACAATTTTATAAAATTTTGACACTATGCACATGCCTATTTCACATAGTATATCATTTTAAATTTAAATTACATTTTCATAATCATTGAACTCTTATTCCAAAACACATTATTAATATGTAAATTGTTATGTATGAGTTTATAACCCCAACACCATCAACCCCTAGTAGGGTACATTCCATGCTATGCCTTTAGGGTCTTGTTATGACTTTTTGTACCACTGTTTCAGTGTTCCATGACTTGAACTTTATAAGGTAAATGTTATTATATAATTTATAGACCCTTAATTGTTAAATGGAATATATGTTGATCAATATATCAATGTAAAATTGAACTACAAATTTCATTGAATTAGAATCATATCTTTATTTACATATTTATACCTAATAAAATATAATTTAATGAACCAATTTAATGTTTATAAATTAAAATAGAAATTGTTTTGATGTTTTTTATTTCCATGACACTTGGTATGAAAGGAAATGTATGATCGTAATGATTTCTTAATTGGAAAGTTTTTGTGTAATGATATAAATTGGACCATATTATTATAAATAAATATATTAGTTTCCTATAATTATTATCCTTTTCACCTAGTATAAATGTTAATGAAATCAACCTTCTGAATTATCTAATGGAATAAGTATTGCATTGATTAATTAAATGATAAAATATATATAAGGTTCCAATTTAAAATGGTAATTGTTATCATTATATGAATGTTTAGGCATGATCCACCCTTGGATTTCGGAGGAAATTCCATGAGCATTCAGATGATTCCATTATTATTTAAGGAGAAAATATCCAAGGGAGATACAAACTGTGGAACATTGTATGTATCTACTTGAGTATTCTTGAAATGATGTAGTAGGATCCCCTCACTATCTTTTCAGATATTAGGATGTATCATATATAATCCTTGGATCCACCTTCAAGTCATTAGACACATGGATCCATGGACTCTCCCTATTGGTCACAATCCTTCTTATCTCGTGATTAGCTTGGAATATATCCTTCGAATTGGTTAGAATCTATTATAGTGGAATTACATCAGTGTCGCTGATTAGATTACACTCAGACCCATATATTTCTGTACCGTATGAGTTACTACAATGAGTTGAATTCAAAAATGTGTTGAAGGATGTCTTAGTTTCACCTTGGATCCTCTTCATTATTAGTTATGATCTATTTATGTGTTTTGGTAACATTCATATTTTTTATCAATATTATTTGAATTTAAATTAATTAAATAAATTATCTCACATTTAGATTCATTTCCAACTGAGGTTGATGTAGGTAGGAGTTAATATTATAGAATTTCATTAAAATATTCTATAGTTATACAATTCAAAATTTATATTCATAGACTATATTGTATATATGACATTGGTGGTGTCATAATTATATTTATCAAACACCCTATCTGGGGTTTCATTGGTACCCAAGCTGATCATATGTATTCATATATTGATATGGGGAGGCATGCCTCTATAGACACCTGTAATTATTTAATTAATTAGGAAAATATAATTGTTGTAAATTTTTGAGAAAATTATCAAGATGATGGATAATTTTTGGATCCTTTTTTATTCTTTCTTATAGCATGTACTTCATACATCCATGTACATTTATTTTATAGTTTTGTAGATACGTGAAATATATAATCATCATTTTGTATATGATTTAGCATTGATTTGATTATTGCTGGTTCCTGTTTATGCTTATCTTCCACTACAAGTTATTTATTCATTATTATGCTCCTTCTCTTGTAATACATATAATGTGTTATGTTATATCTGATGTTCTCCACTTTCACATGAGGGCATAAACTCCCCATAGACACACCCTTATCCCACACTGCATGTCGATAGCCAATGGTGTACATAGTGGAATGCTTAATTCCATGTGTCTCATTAGCTCACAAACCATTTCAATAGAACTCAAGATAAGATGTCACCATTTTCAATAAATTTTATACTTGATTTTGGTACAAAACATTTTTATACTAAAAATGATTTTTTTTTAAAATTTGTTTTTCATTGGGTTTTTCCAAATACTATTAATTTATTTTTTTCACTTCAATGAATTCAATATTTAAAATTGAATTCCATATTTTGAATTAATCGGTATATATTCAGTAAATTAGTCCATTTATATTTATTTTGAATAGTAAATATAGTAATCATTATTACCATAGTAAAGGTAAAATGAGACAATTAACGGTAAAAAATGTGATAATGTTTAAAAAAGTAACTCAATCAATTGCCTTAATTTTATTGGATGTGTATTTTTCAACCATAAAAATTAAAAATTATAATATATTACCATTTTCCAAATTATCCATGATTTTGAAAGTTATAATATTTTATGTCAAGAAAAGTAAAAATTGTCAATCTCTTGTTTTATTATATTTAAATTTTAGACACATGGATAAAAAGAAGTCTAGTGATCATATAAATATTAATCTGAAATATATATGGTTTTTATTTTTCTTGGTAATTTATTTCTAAATTTTAGTGATGAAATAGTTACATTATATTCTTATGCAACATTAATGAGGTATTAATTTAATAAAAACGAAAATATAATAAATTATTTAAAAATTATTAAAATTAATATAATTAGATTGAATATATGTGTTACAATGATTTTATAGATAAGATTATTTTTTATGGATGGATGATTTAATAATATTCCAATTCCTCTGATTTCAGGATATTTTCAATAACAAACTAAATGAATAGTTTCAAAAAATACATTAATGGTATTTTATAATAAATATTATTTTCATAATTAATTTAAAATTACTAAATATCTTATATTAGTAGAATTTATTAATATATGGTTTAAAATATCAACCATTATCAATTATAGGTTTAATTTTCCTTTTATTTAAACTATATTTACCCAAAAACATGAAAAAACATTCTAGTGTGGTAATCATCAAAAAGGATCAACACGGGTTAAGAAAAAAATATATGTGTGAAAACATAAACTGAACTTGAAAAAAAATTATTTTATGAGATTATTTCAGATCATAATAATCGTATCTTATGATCATATCAAACTATAACCATTTTTATAAAAAAATATCTTTTAATTTCAAACATTAAGAAATCCCAAGAATTCCCCTCTACTCAATTATAAAAGGACACCCGTTATTTATTTTATTTGCACCATATTAAGCCCTCTATGTCAAAACAATTAATCTTAAAATAATTTTTAGACACATTATATTGATTATTTGCTTCCCAAAATAACATCCCTTGGATCCTTAAGAGGAGATCTAACGGAGTTCTTTCTAAGCATAAGTAATCGTCTTAACTGCTCACTTTATTTTTTTACTTTTTATTTTACCTCCTCCAAATATAAGGTATTTAAAATTGAATAATATATTAATTATACTAAATATAAATAATTGTTATTATGATGGTGAATCTATCATTATACTCCATTTTCCCAAAAAAATGTAATGTAAAAGTATCGCTCGTTTGTACATACAACTTTCTGTATCCACATAACAATACAATTCAATTTTCATCACATTATTTTATTGATAGGATTATGAAGGGTTCAATATTTATTCAATATCATATTTATTTAAATATTATTATATAGTTATAATATTATATCAACCTTCTTACATTCCAATCCATTGGAAAATTATAACGTCACTTATTCGTACGTGTGTACTACAACTTTCATGAAGCAATGTGATTAGTTTTCAATTATAATTTACATATATGTTAATAAGGATAAATTTAATAATTAAATTTGACATATATGACATAATAATTATTTATAAATTTTTATTTATTATCTACATTTGATTCGTTCCATTCATAAAAAATTGAAAACAATGTTCATGTGTACGTATGTCATATCGTCTCCGTGAATGATTTAATTCATTTTTATATCAACACCATACAAAAATTATTCTAAAAATGCATGTAATAAATATATATCACATTTATAAAATTAATAAAACTCTATATATTATTGAACTATGAGATATATGAAAGGATCAAAAATTCCCAACCAAGAAATGCATGAAAAACAATACTATTATCACATGGAAACGATGATTTTAATAAATAATTATAAATAATTCAGAGTTAACATATTATGAGTGGAACATAAATGATACTGTATGTATTAATAATTTTTTAATTAATTATAATAAATTTAAATTTATTATAAAAGATTTTTATAAATGTTGAACTAAGTTGAAGCGAAACGTATAGGGTTTCAACAAAATTTTATTTCGTTAAGGGATATTTAAATGTTATTCACCTATTATATTTTACATGAAATTAATAATGAAATTTAAAATGTTACTAAACTAATCCTGCAAAATGGATAGAATTTATGTCTCAATTCAATTTATTTCTTCCTAGGATATTTGAATTCACATTTCCAAGTGGTAAGGGGTTTCCAAATTCAATTTCGATTCATTGGGTTACTCTTGTATTTCTTTGGCTATGTCATAGAATTTTTATGTGTGATATGAAATATGTTTGTATTATGTTCTATTTACAATTATATTGTGTGTATTTAAATTTTTCTCACGTAAACACTTCATTAATTAATTCTCACTTCAATGATGTGATTCTTCTAAGGGTTTATTTCATAATCTCATAGTTATCAGATATTGTTTATGTTTTAGTATACAATGTGTGAATTTTTTGGTATCTATATCATAAATGAAATCTATTTTCTTATAATATGGTAATTTTAAAACAAATAAATAAATTTATATTTCAATTTCCCTAATTTAATTATTTAATATACAAAAATTGTTTTTTAAAATAAAACTGACATTGGTTTTGTAATATGTCTGGAATATTTTTCCCTACATCAATATTTTCCTTTAATTTTTTAAAATATTTTTTTAAATATGATATAAATATTTATAAACTAATTATTTACTCATGTTTTAATTTTGTTTTAAAATCAGTTAATATAAATATTCTTATCATTTTTTGAATGAGGTACATTTGGATTTTTTTTACAAATGTGTGAAAGGAATTATTTATTTTAACTTATATTGTCTGAACAAAATCTCACATCATTTTGAATTCTCAATTAATTGATGATTAATTTATATGTTTTCATGAATATTTTTAAATAAATGTTTTTTCTTAAAATTCATGATTTTTTGGGTTTTAAATATAAATTTCAATGTGAAAATGGTATTTTCCTAAAAAATGTTTTAAATGATCTTTTTATAGAATTTTTATTCATAAAAAACAACAACATGTTATTTAAATCATAATCCTATGGTGATATATTGTAATTATTATTTATTAACTCGATGTTTTATGATATGTTTGAGTGGAGAAATTATTAAAAATTTGTATCCTAATTTTAAATACGGATGTTTAGGTTAATTATATATTGAATTTTTTTTACCCATTTCATATAATAAATTCATTGGACATACTAATTAATGATTGGGGACCCATATTTTCCATCAATTCATCGGTAGGTCTACTGATACAAGATATCTTGTGTTTTTTGTTGAGGCCTTACCCATTTACATAAGATTTATTATCTTGAGTCCTTGATGTTATGTTTATGATATACAAAATTATGATCTCGTCATTATGAAACTAGTTACCAATTACCATCTGATTATGTGAATAGTTATGATATCCATGTATATGTTTCATGATCATATAATTATTTATATGAAACTGTTTTATCATTTTTTATTCATTAAATATTATTTTTTTACACACAATTTATTGATTATATTAAATATGTATTATGATATTTACCATTCCACATTAATTATTCGTTATTTGCTCATTCTATATTTCACTGTACATAACAATTATTACGAATATGAGACTACCCTTTTTTCATTCTACAATATATGAGGACGGTTATTATGAATGATATTAAGGATGAAAATAATTTTTCTTAATATATGTTTTTATATTTCCAATGGAATATTATAATAATTTATATATCTAGGGTACCAATAATAATAAAATATTCAGTACATTGGTATGTCACCTCTTGTATCTCATGAAAATATAATAAATAAACTATTCATTCTGGCCCACTGGATTCTGGGTCTTTATAGTTGGAAATGGATAAATTTTAGTAGAATCCTCTGGAACTAGATTTACATAATAATTTATTAGGTAACATAACCATATGAATAACCTTTATTCTATTCTTAATGATAATGGCATATCATTAAATTTTTAGTAACATCAATATTCTGTGGTTTCCCTATAAATACATCCCAATCTAGATACTACAAGTGGGTGTGGTTTTAGAATAGATGCATTATTGGTTAAGAACACTATATATTGTTTTTTAGAATATTTTTCCAATTACTCTAATGAATACTGAGTTTTCCCTTATTGTACTCTTTTTTTGTCACTCTTGGGGGATATTCCAAGGATAATTTAAATTTTATTTATGAACTATTATGATGATTGATAGGATAGAACCTATAGTAAAATATAATAGACCATATTGATGTAGGGATAATACTAAAGTGTTATGTGTTGATAATTTTATGTTTTATCATTTGATTAAACTCATTGATACCAATTTTATTGTTTTATGATTATGTTTTTTGATACATTTTTTGTGTTTTGATAGATATTTGAGGAATATGTTATGTGAAAATTTATTCTAGAAATAATTCATTAACATTATATGGATAGTAGTATAAAGGCGTTGATAACCTTTATGGTTTATATGATCTTTGATGTTGAGGTAATTATGATATATTGCAATTTGGGAACATATGTTTTATTTTATGAATAAACATGTTAAATTGATTTGGTTATTAAGTAATTAATGTTATTTTCGAAGAAATTATCTATTTTAAATCCATTATAAGATTAATATAAATACAACATGTTTGATGAGGTTGGATATAAATTGAGGAATAATGGTTGAATTATATTTTTTAAAAATTTGTTTTTTTAATACAGATTTATATAAACTCATGTTATTTAATGAAATGATTTTAATATCATGAAGATTATATGATTAGGGATTATAATTTTGTAGTGTGATTCTTTAAGAGGGATTAATGTTATTTAGAGATAAATATATAGTAGAAGAATATGTGATCAATTCCTTCATTGTTCGGGTTGAGACCACAATTGGTAATCATTTGATGAATTTAGAGGATAGTTTTTTTGTGGAATGATTTTTTGAACTTTTTGTTTTGTTTTTGAGTCTTTGATGATTATTGCTTCATTTCTTCATATCATGTTTTATTTATTTTGGGAATTATCTTATTTCATGTTAAACATGATGGTTTTGATTAACGTTTGAATACATGAGGAATAACTTATAATCCAATTTGGAAATATGTTGGTCTATTAGAAGTTTATTTTTGTGTGTCAAAAATGAATAATACATCTTGAATGGTCATCATTTGAATAAAAATACGTTATTATGGTGAAAATTGATTAAAGGATGAAGTTATACTTGTCAAGTATACATATTTTCATATGATAATAGTCTAGATGGAAATAAATATTAACTCTATAAAAAATAATCTTGAAACAAAAATATTTTCCTATTACCATTTTTCCAATGACCTGATGGTCTTTTTCACACCTATTTGACTTATGGTTTTTTGGTCTTTAATTTTTTTATTATCATTCACATTCTTATGACCAATGATATTTCTCACCCTTCATCTCTATTTGGACATTATATTTTTCTTCCATGCCCAGATTTTTACTTCCCACTAATTTTCTCATATTTGAAAACTGAACATGTTTTATTGTACATAACCATTATACGTTCCTTTATCTTATTTCAACTAGTGTTTTACTAACCATTTATGTTATGGGAATTTAAAAAATGTATTTTAAAACGTAAAACATATTATTAGATCATTAAATATAAAATTTAATGGATGTTTCTTATTTAATTGAGGTACTGGAATGAAAAAACCTAATATTTTAAAAAGAACACTTTGTTCGATAGCATATAAAACACAAAACACTAAACTTAAGCATACCAAAAACATATTATTATTTAAATATGATCATTATAAACAAGCAGTTGAATTAGAGGGTATTAAAAAGATTTAAAATTTTATGAAATGTATATATGGGTCTTATTCAATACAATGTTTTTGGATTATTTCTTAGTAATTAATCACCTAATTTTTTAGAAAATCCATTTTCTTCTTTTAAAAATATTTTTTCTTCAGAAATTTTTTTATTTGGATTTCTGAGATAATGTAAAAATGAGTTTCTACAAAATTTTGAAATTTTATTATATAAAAAGTTTTCAATTTTTGGTATCATCATATAAAAAGTATCTTGTGGTTTAATTTTTTTTTATCAAAAAAGTATTTTTTTCAATGAAAAGTGATAATATAGATTTTTATGGAAATATGTATTCTTATTTAAAGTATTTACAAGGTGAAAATATAAATTGGATGATTTTTCAAATTTAATCAGTTTATTTCGATAAAAATATTCAATTATTATCGTTTGTATTTATTTTATAATTGAATTTCATATAAAATCATTTGTATACTTCAAAGGAATTTTTCTAGAAAAAATCACTGCATTTTTCATTTTAATAGATATTTATTTTACACTACTTCTCGGAGTTTTAATATCATAAAATGATTTCTCTATTTTGAATTTGGATAATAAAATATTGTAAATGGTTCCCTTATTTATTCATTATCAATAGTAATCATAGTAAATTTTGTAATCACGGTGAGAGTAAAATGAGTTATTTTTGGTTTAAAATTATATGATAAAAAATATAATTTAACCCTAACAATTTCAATAATTAAATTTTATCAGTATATTTAATCCATAATCTTTTTAAATTATAATATATGACAATTTGTTTCCATTTAACAATGATTATTTATGTTTGTAATATTTTATGTAAAGAAAAGTCAAAAATATCATTCTCTTGTTTTATTATATTTAAAATTTTATCATAGGAATAAAAAAATGGTTTGATTAATTATAAATATATTTTTTAAATAAATATGTTTATTATTTATAATTTTAATATATTTATAATTTTTAGTTATGAAATAGTTATTGTAAATTCATTAACATCACTGAAAAAATATTTTTCTAGTTAAAAGGAAAATGAAGTACATGAATTCTAAAATAATAAAAGTAATAAAATTTTATTTATTTTTCTGTGAAAATATTATATAGATAAATATAACATGTTTTTAATTTATAGATAAAATATATTATAATTTATTTTCTTTCATTATAATTTCAAATTTAAATTAAATTTATAGTTCCAAAAATGAGATCAATGACAATTTATTACAAATAATATTTTTTAAATGATTTAATATTAATAAAAACACAATATTTATCCAATTTTTTTTATAAGTCTTAAAATATCAACTATGTTCAATTTCAGTTCAAATTATCCATTTATAAAAACTACAATTAATCATAAATAGTAAGAAACATTGTTATTGTAGTAATCATCAAAATGGGTTTATATTGGGTAAAATTAAAAGATAATGATGAAAACATCAGCTAAACGTTCTAAATTTTTATTATATGATATTATTTCAACTCATAACCATCGTATATATGAATAATACAAATTTTTATCCATTTTGACAAAAAAATAATTTTTATTAATTTAATACTTTAATAATTCCTATGAATTTCCCTCCCCTAAATTATACAATGAAACCCAATAACTATAATATTTAAACAAAATTTAGACTTATATATCAACCAAAACATTAGAAATTATCTTCACAAAATATTTATACTTATTATATTGGTTCTGTTCTTCACAAAAGATCAACTGTGGGATCCCTAAGAGGAGATCAAAAGATGTTCTTTCAAAGAAGAGGTAATTACCTTAACCGATCACTTTCATTTTAATTATTCTTTTAACTCCTCTAAATATATGTTATATATCATAAAATAATAAATTAAGTATATTAAATATAGTTAAATATAATTATAATCATGAAACAACCATTATACACCCTCTTTCTAATCAAATGGTTCGTTAATTTAACACTTCTGTGTATGTACGACATACCATCACCATATAACTAAACAATCTACTTATCATCGCCATATTATATGGATATGAATTATTTTTAATTTAATGTTCATATATTATATATATGGAATAAATATTCTTCCTTAATTATAATATCATATATGAATTCTTACCTTCCATTCCATTGGAAAATGATATTGTCTATTGTGTGTACGTGTGGACTTTGACTTCCAGAAAGCAATGTTATTATATTTTCCTTTTTGTTTTTACAAAGATGGTAATAATGATGGATTTAATGAATATATATTATATAATAATCATTCTATAAAGGTTATTTATTCTTTACCTCTATTTTTTCCAATCCATCGTATAATTAAAATAATGTCCATGCATATGTACGACATACCATCTTCATGAATGGTGTAATTCATTTTTCTGTCGACACCTTCAATAATTATTATAAAAATGTATATAATAAAAAAATATTATATTTATAACATCAATAAAATTATATAAATCATGTATCCATGATTAATATTAATGGATCAAAACAACCCAACCAATACTTGCATGAAAATAAAGACAACTGACACATGAAAACGATTATTTTAATAAATAATTATTAATAAATAAGTGTTAAAATATTATAACTGGATAATATATGATATTATATGTTTGATAAGTTTTCTGTTGTATAATTTTAAAATATTTAAATTTATTATACAATATGTTAGTGTATGGTTAAATAATTTGAATTGTAAGGTAATATATTTCATCTCAATTTCATTTCATTGAGGCATATTTTAATGTTGTACACTTTTTTTAATTTATGGTTTAAATAATTACCTGTTACATATTATATGATGATTAAATCATACATCATGTTATTTTATGTATAAATTTAAATTATTTCATCCTAGGGGAGTTGAATTCAAGTTACCAAGTTGTAATGGGTTTCTTAACAAAACGTCCATTCATTAGGTTATACTTATACTTAATTGACTATTTTATGCCATGGTTATGAATGATATAAACTATGATTATATAATTTTTAATTTCCACTTTTATTGTGTGGATATAAATTTGTCACACATAGTCACATCATTTTTTAATTCTCACATAAATAATATTATCCTTGTAATGGTTTATTTTATAATCTCATCAAAATTCATCAATGTTTATCTTTACGTATTAATTGAGTGAATTATTTTATCACTTTATCTTAAACACAATATATTTTCTTCTCCTATGTTTATTTCTAAAATATTAAATTTTTTCCTTTCATTTTCCACTATTTAATTACTCACGATACTGAAATAATTTTTTTAGTGAAATCTGACATTTTTTTTCTACTTGGTTGAGAATACATTTATTCCATATCCATATTATCCATAAATTTTTTCAAAGAATTTATTTAATATTATATACTGTTTTATTAGTAAAATTTTTACCCATATTTATTATTTCATTGGATGGATTATGATGAGTTATATCATTGAAATTATTGACATTTCATATTCTAGTTTTTCAATAAGAATTCTTATATTGATTATGCATTTATTTTATATTCAACCAAATTACATGATGAATTCATCGAACTTAATAAGTGATAGGAGGGGCCTTCTATAACCCCTTAAGGCATCAGTAGGTATCATGTGAATTTTTTTTGGGTTTTCAAATTACGGACCACCTATTTATGTAATATATCTTGACATGAGGCCTTGATGATCAGTTTATTATATTTGACATTATGCCTCCCATCATTATGAAAAAAATTACTATTTTATTGTAATTATTTGAATAGTTATGATATATATGGATATGGTTTATGCTCATATTAATATTTATATGGCATTATTTGACCATAATTTATTGTACCAATATAATTTTTGGTGATAAAGATTTATTATTAAATGGAAAGTGTTTTAAGATATTTAAATTTCCATATTGATTATGAATTATTTACTCATGATATATTCAAATATACATAACCCTTTTAGTGTATTTGAGATCACCATTTATTTTTATACTTTATGTAGGATTTGAAAAATGTTATTTTGAAAGATATCAAGGATTAAAAAAATGTGTCTTTTGATATTTCTTATTTCCAATGTAATAGATGAATAATTAATATATAAAATTTAACAATAATACTAATCGGTTCAATACTTCACGATGTGATCACTTGTATCTTATTTCAATGTTATAATGTAACCAATGATTCTACGCTACTAGAGTTGGGATCTTTAAACATAATCATATAGTTATCAAGTATTAATTAAAATATGATCAAGCACCTTATATGGAATGAAATTCAAAAATATCAATCTTGATACCTAGAAAAAAGTGATTCATAGCATATATTATTGAGAAGGAGGTCAACATTGAGATCATTCCCTTTTTGTGGGATTATGATGATATATTTCCTAATGAATTTCATGGTCTTACCTAAAATTTGAGGTTGATTTCTCAATCAATCCCATACATGTATCTTTTCTTCTCTCAAATAATCACTATAAAATAAATTCTATTGAACTAGATGAGTTGATGAAATAGATAAAATAGAATCTTAACAATGGTTTTATATGAATAATTTCTCCACCATTTTGTTTACAATCCCACTTTGTAAATAGTAGGGTTGGATTAATGCATTGTTGAGTAACATACCATGAGCTCTAAAATTCATAATTAAAGAAGTATCATCTACCCTGTATTGATGAACTATTCAACCAGCTTAGAGGAACTCAATTCTTCTCAAAGATTTACTCATGATCAGTATATCATCATATAAGGGTAAATAGGGAGGATACTCTAAAGAAAATATTCCAAAAATGGTATTGAAACTATGAGTTTATATTGATTTTATTTGGAATTAGAAATTCCACTGATATCAACATGGATCTTATGAATAGATCCTTTAGAGATCAACGAGATCAATTTATGTTAGTATTTGCAGATGATAACAATATATTTTCCAAATTTAATTAAATACATGAATATCATTTATGGACTATGTTGAAGACCCTGAGGAAAGATAGATTGCATACCAAACTCCAAGAATCTGAAATATGGCTACAAAAATATCATTATTGTGTAATTTCATCATATGTGAGGGTATATTTTTAGATTCATCATAGACTGAAGCTATTTATAAATGACACAAAACCACCACAATGATCGAATTATATCCTTTTCATCATATAATATTTTATTATCTATGGTTTTTGATGAATTTATCATGGTTATAAAACCATTCAACTAAGTTTACATAAAAAGGACTGAAATTCCTTTGGATTAATGGACATAGGAAAAATATCATGGAGCTCATGAAATGGTTTATTAGCACACCTATGCTTATATTTCCATATAATAGAGAAGAGATTAAATTTTATATTGAAAATTAATTAAAATTATAGGGATGTGTCTACATGAAAAATGAAAAGGTAAATGCCTATGCCTCCCACCAATTAAAAAATACTGAGAAAGATTACCCACTATGTGTTTTGGAATTAGAAGCAGCGATCTTTTCATTGAAAATTTATTTTCATTACCATTATGATGAGAAGTGTGATAAATAAATTGATCACAAGTTTTTGAAATATATCTTCACACATATGGTTATAAACATGGATCATTTGAGGTTATTTGAGTTAACAATTGTTTTTAACTTCTAGATACATTATCACCCTAGAAAGGAAAACAAGGTGGTTGGTTACCAGAGTAGAAAGGACTATATCACACTATCTATGATGAGGATTGAAAATTACACAATACTCATAGACTTTTAGAGGATAAATATTAAAGTGTAATTTTTATATATAAATCATATCATACCTAATAGGTTGCATAATCATCCATTTATGTGAATATTAAATGATCCCAAAAAGATTATATAGAGCTATAGAAAAATGTAACAAATATTTTAGAATTCAACTTTGATAAGGATTGATTTATATGGTTTGGAAATCATATACATGACACGTCTATATATGAAATAAGGAGGGCGATTTTGGATGATAAACATAGTTCATCATTCTCTATCTATCCTTGTGGCACAAAGATGTTGAAATGTCTAAAGAAAAACATATTGTTGGATAAATTGAATATGGAAATCATAGATTATATATCTCAATGTAGGACATGTCATCATATTAAGGAAGAATTAATGATTCCTAAAGGGATGACGTAAAAATTACTCATACATGTTTGGAAATCAGAAAACATCACCATGGACATCATTGTATCACTCCCCAAAACATGTAAAATTAAAAATCACATATGTCTTGTAGCCAATAACATTATAAAGTCAACATGTTTATTTCATCAAAGATGATTTACCTCATGAGTAACTTACCAATATATATGTAAATAAATTGGTAAGACTGTATGAAGTACCGATATCCATTTTATTGGATCTGTATTAAATGTTTATCTCAAGGCTCTAGAGAATTATTCATAATGTTTTGGAGATATAACTATGCTTCAACACTGCATATCACACTCGGACAGATGGTTAGTTTGAGAGATCCAATCAAATTATCGATTATATACTGAGAACTTTATCGATGGATTTACATAGACTATGGGATCAACACTATAAGGCCTAGCCTTAAAACTTACATAATCTTGAGTAATCACAAGATTACACGTTGATGATCTTTTCAGGGTTAGAGTTTTGTAGAATTAGGACATAATTATTACATCTCAAATATTAAAAAGTAGACACATCTACTCAGCTTCCATTTTTTTCAAAAAATAAAAACTCTTCAACAAAAGAGTCATGTCTAGTTCCTTGTTTTGGACAGCTTGACATTTCATGATCCCATCCTTGACCCTATTCAACTTTAGGTCCTGAGAAAAACATTACAAAAACTTGTGATGAGCATAAAAAGCTCAGTAAGGGTTATAGAAATATGGAAGGGAAACATGAGTTCATATATACATAAGGATAAAATCATACATTACCCATAAAACATAGGCACGTTAACATACCTCATAAAATCATGATTAAATCATAGAAATCATAAGGCATAAAGGTATCTTGAGGCATTGATAACATTATTACGTAGGGAGTAACCCTCTTGGTAACGTTTGGAATACCCATCACAATATATTCCATAAATCTCATCGGAGAAACCATAACTTTTCACTCCTTCGCGTTACCCAATGCATTGGAGAGCTATATCGGGCTCACCCGCCCTTAGTTTATCACGGAACCACCAATATTCATAATAATTCCCAAGAACCATAACATAATCGTATAACATAAAACATGCATAAAGGAAACATAAAATTTCCACTTTTAAATCACAAGATATCAATACAACACATTGATATAAAAACATTATGAAAACCATTTCCAATACCAATATAAAAG
The DNA here is from genome assembly GCA_963277665.1 of Viscum album. Classification (NCBI taxonomy): domain Eukaryota; kingdom Viridiplantae; phylum Streptophyta; class Magnoliopsida; order Santalales; family Viscaceae; genus Viscum; species Viscum album. Next base: position 560,767,085 of record OY728153.1, on the reverse strand, counting down.
AAAAGTAAAACATGGTATTTATTTTTCTTTTAAAAAAGGTATGGCTTGTAGAGGAAACCAAAACTCAAATAATGGCCATGGTGGCGGAGAATTCGTTATCGCCGTACAACAAGAAAAACATTCCCTTTTTTCGTTTTGTAAAATTATTCGTATAAAAAAGATTCCTTTTGAATAAGCGTAAAAGTCAAAGGGGTTTATACACCGTATAAAAGAAGGTTGTGTATAAAATACAATAGGCCTCAATGAAAGGAGATTGAGACGAAGTCCCATACCACCTTGAATCTTTTAAAATTTTAAACCATTAATATCCATATAAATAAATCCTTAAAACCATTTTGAAAACATGTATATTAATAAGAACAAATAATTAAAACATTTAATGTGATATTTTGGTTAAAGGGGTTTTACTAAAATTAGTGACACTTGAATAAAATAATTAAGGAATAACATTTAATCAGAACTTTATAGTATCATGAGAATAAATGGATTCATGATATAATATTCCAAAGGACAGTATGTACACCATATAAGAGTGAATTGGTTCATAACAACAATGAAGTCTCAATAAAGATGTAAAATGTGATGAAATCCATTATAAAGAAGGTATCCTTAAATTAAGGATAAATCAATCTCAAAATTATGTGTGCAAAATATATATACACCCAATATAATAGGATATTAATTTTAAAACAATAAAAGGTCATTCACACATATTCAAAGGATGACATATTCAATAACTACATGTTGAACCCAAAGAAATCGAAATTGGGTTAAGAAGTTCCCTTGACAGCCTAACAGTGTCACATAAAAATGAGTTGATGAGAGATAAAAAGAGTATCTCATCACATGGACATAAAATTTACATCAATAAGGATATATGAGAACATATCCCAACATAACAATATGTAAATTAAAGACCCAACAAAACAAAGTCTTTTTTAAAAAGAGGAGGGTGAAAGGTTCCCTTACCGACTTGGGTATCTTTAAAAACATACACCCCATGAAAGAAGGAAAACAAATCATTGATGTAAATACTCATAAAAGAAATTATATTAAAAAAAGAGTAGAATAATGGTCAGTACATACACCACTCAAAGGAAATTGTGGAAAATGTAGCATAAATCTCACGGGAATAAAAGTGAGATGAAAAATCCCTTACGAAAACTCGGCAGCCTAACGGCGCAACATAAAACATACAAAAATTGATTGATGAGATAAAATAGAGTATCCCATCATACTAAAATAGAATTTACATCATGAGGAATATAAAATAAAATCCCCCAACATAACAAAGAGGAGCTTAAAAGAAGTGACACAAAGGACAATACTTAAAAAGAAAGAGAGAGGTTAGATCTCTTACGAAAATTCGGCATCCTAACAGCGCCACTCAAAACATCCAAAATTGATTGATGAGAGAGAATAGGATCTCTCATCACATGAACATAAAAATTGATGTATGTTTAATATAAAATAACATCCCAGTAACAAGAAATACGAGCTTTAGAGGGAATGACATAAAAGAGTGTACTTAAAAAGAAAGAGAGGAGTAAGATCCCTTACCTCAGGTCTGACTTGACTCGATCGTTCTTTAACGTCCTGAATAATAAACTTGAGTTAATTTATACTTTCTTATGAACCTTATTAAAGTTCATTATTCCTTTTATATCACTTATTTCAATGTTATAAACATTATGTAATCATTTAAGTTAATAATTTTTGTTTTTTCAATATTTGGTTCTTTAGTCAAAATTGGACTTCATACAATTACATGTTGTTTGTGTGGTCAAAGGTTCATTATATCCAGAATGATATTCATTATTTGGATATAATATATATCATATATATCCAGCATATACATGTACTTATAATATTACGTAATCATTTAGAGGTAAGAAATGAAATGCATCGTTTATGGAGACGGTAAGCCGTATGTACGCATGAACGCTACTTTCATTTCTATCTCATACTTTAATGGAAGGAAACAATAATGATATAGAGGTATATTATAATTCCAGTATAACATCATAAATAATAACTTTAAATCCATCCTTTATACATCCCACATATGGCATTCACGAATCAAATCACTTTGAGGGGGCGATAGTCCACACTTCCTAAAATGAAATTATCGTGTTTAACCACAATGGAAACCATAAAGGTATGAAACAAATGAAAATACAGAATTTTAAGTAAAAAATATATATTATATATCATATATAAATATAGTGTCATCTAAATGGCCACCTTTGAATGTGTTATATGAGTGTTGAACAATCATCATTTCGGGAGGCAGAATTTCGCCATCCACGGAAACCGTATGTTCTTTAACCATTTGATGTAGTTGTGTGAGAGTGTAGCTCGAAAAAATATTATAACAACATCCTAGTATATTTAAGATACTGGTGTTGTTACAAAAGAAGTAAATAAAAAGCGTTTAGGGGGTTGGAGAAGCAAAATAAAACAAATGAACATGAGAGAATGAATTACCTTTAAAAGTGTAACTCCTTTTGATTTGAGCCTAAAGGCTTCCTTTGAAAGGATTCTGCCCAAAGGGAATCCTCTAGGATAAGGAGAGGGATATGGAGAGAGTAAATGGGCAGGGTATGGCCGAGCCAAAGTCTTGAGGAGTGTGTGAAATGAGGTAGAGGTGGGGGCTTTTTATAAGAGGAGAGGAGGGGAACTTTTGGGAATCATGAAACTATTATTTTATTTTCAAAAGTGTTTCGAATTTCTACAGTACCAAATTTATATATTTCGAAGATAAGATGATAAGGATTTTATATATTCCCATCCAATAGTTTTTTGACAAGTGTAGGTCTTATATTTTATATTATCATTTCATTTTATTTAAACTGTTCCTTAATGAGGTCATCGTTGCATCATCATGATGTCGTAATTTAAATAATTTATATAATATATAAAAATTATAAAAAAATACTATGATTTATCAAATATTTTTATCTTTATAATAAATATTTATAGTCAAAATTGGGACTTGTGTAACCCCACATACAAAATATTTTAGTATAACAACTCGTGTTTGTGTCAATTTAATTTTAACATTAAATAAATATATATTAATGTCATTTTCCTACCAAAGAGGCTCCATGGGGTCCCCAAGTTGTCCCATGGGTTTTCTCGGTCGTCCATGACTCATCCAATAGGGTTAGGACAAGTGTCATGATGTTTTCATATTTTTATAATATCATTTTTACCTTAAATTACACTAATTATCTCTAATCGCGATTAATGAAAAAAAGTTTCTATTCACCAAAAAATTATTTTCATCTCATTGAACCAAATTTTACATACTAATTACAACCATGTATGTCAGATTTTCAAAATTCAATACACAATAGTGGTAAACTTTCATTTAACTGAAAAATCAGTTTGCTTGATTACCACTTAGTGGTTTCACTATTCATTAAAAATTGGAGTTTTTCAGAAAATTACAAAAAATTCAACCTAAGCTATATTTGATATTCCGAATTCAAAAATCATGTCTATTTTATAGAATTCATAACATATAAGTCACATTAATTAATTTAATAATTAATTCCCGCTGTCAGATCAAATAGCGTGTTTTTATGAAACAATAAGTATCAAAAGATTGACACAAGTTTAAGTCTGATTTCAAAGTGAAATTAATTCCAACGACCACTATTGGATTTAAGGGTAAAAATATATTCTAATTTCACTTTAAAACCAATTCAAAAGATAATATAATCATATAAATAAATTATATTAAAAATAGGTTTTGAATTAAAATACAACATTTTACACTATTCATTTAAAAAAATGAACTTTATCGGAAAGATACCAAAAATATACACAAAGTAAATTTTGATGTCCCAATTCTTAAGAAGAGTTTTATATGGTCCAATTGATTGTATAAGAGTGAAAAAAACTATATTTAATGACGGTTCGCCATCAAAAGGCGATAAGTGACCCTTTAGTGAAAACTAGGGCATATACGCCTAAAATTGAATTCTTTCCATATTTTTAGCCTTAATATTTTATTGGATAAATGTAAAAACATTTAAAAAAAATTATAATCATATTTTAGTTATTTCTATCCATTCCCGCCAATACAACGACTACATGTTAACTACCAGTTAAAATAATATTATTTTATTATTAGAGTGCAACGTAAGTTTCCAAAGAAACTTGTTGTTGCGTGTTGGGTACGCCATCGAGCATAGCGTCCCCTTTAAACTCATATTAATATTTTATTCACAAATAAGGAAAAAAAATGTCATATTCTTTATTTACCTGGGGTGTTACATCCTTCCCCCCTTTTAGGAATTGCGTCCTCGGAATTTTAAAATTGGGCTTAGAAACTTCATTGAAAATCCCACATCGAAACAAGAGTTAATAAAACAATCACTTTAAAATAAAGAAAGAGGAGTACATAGGTCACCCAAGTTAACCCATACTAGGATTTCATGTAAGAAAACATGGACATGGAAGAAAAAACAAAGGGTCATGTTCTAAGGGAGAGTGATAGTAAGCATGTCTAGGAGAAAGTTAACCATAAAAAATCACAAACTTGTGATTGGTTAAATGGTATTCGATTCCCCTGTAGGAAAAGTTAATAAACAACATTTTTTTTTACTTTACTTTTTATTGGGGAATTTATTCATAAGAAAACATAATCACTTATCATGTGGACATTCAAATTTTATTAGATTCCTTACACAAACTCATATTTTCCCCAAACGATGAGTATTTAGGAAGATTTGTTCGCATTAAGAGTACTATAATCAAATTCTTGAGAATCACCTAATCCTCAAAAGAGAACTATAAATTTCCCATGTCTTTAGTCCTTAACCAAAACTAAAACAAAAAAAGTTATTATGAGATCAGATATTACCCAAAAAGTATAATCCTTAAAAAAACAAATCTATTCTTAATCTCCAAAATTTATCAAACAATACCCAAAGTTCAACAAAGACCATTCAATAAACTATTTGTCCATAAAATTCTTCAAAGTAAAAAAATATAAGATGGAAACCCAATTATTTTGAAGGATTTGGTCACATAGTCTTCCACGTTAAATCATAACATTTATCTCCAAGCTACATCAGTTACTCTTAAAGTCTTGTATTGAAAAGTAATTAACCTAATCACATATCCTCCATGATAGGTTAATCATTTTCATAAATAACCCAAAATAAACTTACTCTTAATTCATAAAATCATCTAACTAAAAAGAATCGGTCAAACTAACCAGGGACTTCATGTAGTACAGTGGTAGGTGATAAATACCAGTTGCACTTTTGTTGTGGGTTCGATTCCCGCAGCTTTGTCCGATGCGACAGGTTGTCACACGGTCTGCATGATGTCCTTTTTATAAAACTCCAAAAATAACCCTAACATGTTTTAACCTAAATAGTTTCCTTATACCTTTAATTTTAATCAAAATTCATTATGATCTCAACACCTTAATTCTTGATGTCTTATTTCACCACCATAAGATAAAATAAAACGATTCCCAAAATGAATAACATCATACCTTGATCACGACGTCCACTCGCTTTCATCATCATCTTGCTCACGTTGGTAGAATTCCCATGCATTACAACAATGATTTAAAGATCCTTCAAAATCATTTTCTTCCTCCATCCAAATACACCTCGTGCAACATGGGTCATATGGGTGTTCACAGAAAAATAGTTTTGGAAAATAATCATGTATGACATATAATTCCAAAACATCTGATAAAACATGATTTCTAAAAAATAGTCTGACCGAAATTGAGTAGAAACTTTCTATCATTGGTCCTTTTTAAATACCATAAGTATGTGATGTGAGACTATATTTTAAAAGAAAATATAAATAGGTTGCGCAAGGGTCTCCTTCCTCAGCACAATTTTTAAAAACATAAGATGCTTCAAATTCTTGTGATAAGGTAAAATATTTGAAAATACCTTGATAATATTTACCTCTCTTAAAAATATGAGAATATTGTGAAAATAGTATTTTTCTAAAAACAACCCATGATCCACGATGATAACGAGGTATAGCGGAGGTGTTTGATATCTCAAACAAATGCTTTCAAATGAGTTTAATGCTAGAAAAAGTTTCACAATCATCCGAAGATGACTTTGCAATAATTATTGCAAGCATGTCATCAGGAATAGAAAGGAATGTTGTTTGAGATCCTCCACCTTCCATTCGTAACCGACATTACTTGACCTAAAAAAAGTTTTAAAACAAGGATTTAACTGAAATAATAGTTATACTGACTAATAATGTGCCTCAAAAAAACTCCTAATCCCTAAAGTTGTCTAAACCGACCTTTGATACCAACTATAAGGACCCAGCCTTAAACCTTACATAATCTTGAGATATCACAAGATTACACGTTGAGGATCTTTTCAGGTTTAGAGTTTTATAGAATTAAGACATAATTATTAAATCTCAAAGATTACAAAGTAGACACATCTACTCAGCTTCCATTTTTTTCACAAAATAAAAACTCTTGAACAAAAGAGTCATGTCTAGTTCCTTGTTTTTGGACAGCTTGACATTTCATGATCCCATCCTTGACCCTATTCAACTTTAGGTCCTGTGAAAAACATTTCAAAAACTTGGGATGAGCATAAAAAGCTCAGTAAGGGTTATAGAAATATGGAAGGGAAACATGAGTTCATATATAAATATGGATGAAATCATTCGTTACCCATAAAACATAGGCACTTTAACGTACCTCATAAAATCATGAATAAATCATAGAAATCATAAGACATAAAGGTATATTGAGGCATTCATAACATTCATACGTAGGGAGTAACCCTCTTGGTTATGTTTGGAATAGCCATCACGTTATATTCCCTAAATCTCTTCGGAGAAACCTTAAGGTTTCACTCCTTCGCTTTACCCAATGCATTGGAGAGCTATAACGGGCTCACCCGCCCTTAGTTTATCACGGAACCAACCGTCTTCATAATAATTCCCAAGAACCATAACATAATCGTATTACATAAAACATGAATAAAGGAAACATAACATTTCCACTTTTCAATCACAAGATATCAATACAACACATTGATATAAAAACATTATGAAAACCATTTCCAATACCAAAATAAAAGAAATGTAAAACATGGTATTTATTTTTCTTTTAAAAAAGGTATGGGTTGTAGAGGAAACCGAAACTCAAATAATGGTCATGGCGGCGGAGAAGTCGGTGTCGTCGTACAATAAGAAAAACATTCCCTTTTTTAATTTTGTAAAATGCTTCGTATAAAAAAGATTCCTTTTGAATAAGCGTAAAAGTCAAAGGGGTTTGTACACCGTATAAAAGAAGGTTGTGTATAAAATAAAATATGCCTCAATGAAAGGATATTGAGACGAAGTCCCATACCACCTTGAATCTTTTAAAATTTTAAACCATTAATATCCATATAAATAAATCCTTAAAACCATTTTGAAAACATGTATATTACTAAGAACAAATAATTAAAACATTTAATGTGATATTTTGGTTAAAGGGGTTTTACCAAAATTAGTGACACTTGAATAAAATAATTAAGGAATAACATTTAATTAGAACTTTATAGTATCATGAGAATAAATGGATTCATGATATAATATTCCAAAGGACATTATATACACCATATAAGAGTGAATTGGTTCATAACAACAATGAAGACTCAATAAAGATGTAAAATGTGATGAAATCCATTATAAAGAAGGTATCCTTAAATTAAGGATAAATCAATCTCAAAATTATGTGTGAAAAATATATATACACCCAATATAATTGGATATTAATTTTAAAACAATAAAAGGTCATTCACACATATTAAAAGGATGACATATTCAATAACTACATGTTGAACCCAAAGAAATCGAAATTGGGTTAAGAAGTTCCCTTGACAGCCTAACGGTGTCACATAAAAATGAGTTGATGAGAGATAAAAAGAGTATCTCATCACATGGACATAAAATTTACATCAATAAGGATATATGAGAACATATCCCAACATAAAAATATGTAAATTAAAGACCCAACAAAACAAAGTCTTTTTTAAAAAGAGGAGGGTGAAAGGTTCCCTTACCAACTTGGGTATCTTTCAAAACATACACCCCATGAAAGAAGGAAAACAAATCATTGATGTAAATACTCATAAAAGAAATTATATTACAAAAAGAGTAGAATAATGGTCAGTACATACACCACTCAATGGAAATTGTGGAAAATGTAGCATAAATCTCACGGGAATAAAAGTGAGATGAAAAATCCCTTACGAAAACTCGGCAGCCTAAAGGCGCAACATAAAACATACAAAAATTGATTGATGAGATAAAATAGAGTATCCCATCATACTAAAATAGAATTTACATCATGAGGAATATAAAATAAAATCCCCCAACATAACAAAGAGGAGCTTAAAAGAAGTGACACAAAGGACAGTACTTAAAAAGAAAGAGAGAGGTTAGATCTCTTACGAAAATTCGGCATCCTAACAGCGCCACTCAAAACTTCCAAAATTGATTGATGAGAGAGAATAGGATCTCTCATCACATTAACATAAAAATTGATGTATGTTTAATATAAAATAACATCCCAGTAACAAGAAATACGAGCTTTAGAGGGAATGACATAAAAGAGTGTACTTAAAAAGAAAGAGAGGAGTAATATCCCTTACCTCAGGTCTGACTTGACTCGATCGTTCTTTAACGTCCTGAATAATAAACTTGAGTTAATTTATACTTTCTTATGAACCTTATTAAAGTTCATTATTCCTTTTATATCACTTATTTCAATGTTATAAACATTATGTAATCATTTAAGTTAATAATTTTTGTTTTTTCAATATTTGGTTCTTTAGTCAAAAATGGACTTCTTACAATTACATGTTGTTTGTGTGGTCAAAGGTTCATTATATCCAGAATGATATTAATGATTTGGATATCATATATATCATATATATCCAGAATATACATGTACTTATAATATTACATAATCATTTAGAGGTAAGAAATGAAATGCATCGTTTATGGAGACGGTACGCCGTATGTACGCATGAACGCTACTTTCATTTCTATCTCATACTTTAATGGAAGGAAACAATAATGATATAGAGGTATATTATAATTCCAGTATAACATCATAAATAATAACTTTAAATCCATCCTTTATACATCCCACATATGGCATTCACGAATCAAATCACTTTGAGGGGGCGATAGTCCACACTTCCTAAAATGAAATTATCGTGTTTAACCACAATGGAAACCATAAAGGTATGAAACAAATGAAAATACAGAATTTAAAGTAACAAATATATATTATATATCATATATAAATATAGTGTCATCTAAATGGCCACCTTTGAAGGTGTTATATGAGTGTTGAACAATCATCGTTTCGGGAGGCAGAATTTCGCCATCCACGGAAACCGTATGTTCTTTAACCATTTGATGTAGTTGTGTGAGAGTGTAGCTCGAAAAAATATTATAACAACATCCTAGTATATTTTAGATACTGGAGTTGGTACAAAAGAAGTAAATAAAAAGAGTTTAGGGGGTTGGAGAAGCAAAATAAAACAAATGAACATGAGAGAATGAATTACCTTTAAAAGTGTAACTCCTTTTGATTTGAGCCTAAAGGCTTCCTTTGAAAAGATTCTTCCCCAAGGGAGTCCACTAGGATAAGGAGAGGGATATGGAGAGAGTAAATGGGCAGGGTATGGCCGAGCCAAAGTCTTGAGGAGTGTGTGAAATGAGGTAGAGGTGGGGGCTTTTTATAAGAGGAGAGGAGGGGAACTTTTGGGAATCATGAAACTATTATTTTATTTTCAAAAGTGTTTCGAATTTCTACAGTACCAAATTTATATATTTCGAAGATAAGATGATAAGGATTCTATATATTCTCATCCAATAGTTTTTTAACAAGTGTAGGTCTTATATTTTATATTATCATTTCATTTTATTTAAACTGTTCCTTAATGAGGTCATCGTTGCATCATCATGATGTCGTAATTTAAATAATTTATATAATATATAAAAATTATAAAAAAATACTATGATGTATCAAATATTTTTATCTTTCTAATAAATATTTATAGTCAAAATTGGGACTTGTGTAACCCCACATACAAAATATTTTAGTATAACAACTCGTGTTTGTGTCAATTTAATTTTAACATTAAATAAATATATATTAATGTCATTTTCCAACCAAAGAGGCTCCATGGGGTCCCCAAGTTGTCCCATGGGTTTTCTCGGTCGTCCATGACTCATCCAATAGGGTTAGGACAAGTGTCATGATGTTTTCATATTTTTATAATATCATTTTTACCTTAAATTACACTAATTACCTCTAATCGCGATTAATGAAAAAAAGTTTCTATTCACCAAAAAATTATTTTCATCTCATTGAACCACATTTTACATACTAATTACAACCATGTATGTCGGATTTTCAAAATTCAATACACAATAGTGGTAAACTTTCATTTACCTGAAAAATCAGTTTCCTTGATTACCACTTAGTGGTTTCACTATTCATTAAAAATTGGAGTTTTTCAGAAAATTACCAAAAATTCAACCTAAGCTATATTTGATATTCCGAATTCAAAAATCATGTCTATTTTATAGAATTCATAACATATAAGTCACATTAATTAATTTAATAATTAATTCCCGCTGTCAGATCAAATAGCGTGTTTTTATGAAACAATAAGTATCAAAAGATTGACACAAGTTTAAGTCTGATTTCAAAGTGAAATTAATTCCAACGACCACTATTGGATTTAAGGGTAAAAATATATTCTAATTTCACTTTAAAACCAATTCAAAAGATAATATAATCATATAAATAAATTATATTAAAAATAGGTTTTGAATTAAAATACAACATTTTACACTATTCATTTAAAAAAATGAACTTTATCGGAAAGATACCAAAAATATACACAAAGTAAATTTTGATGTCCCAATTCTTAAGAAGAGTTTTATATGGTCCAATTGATTGTATAAGAGTGAAAAAAACTATATTTAATGACGGTTCGCCATCAAAAGGCGATAAGTGACCCTTTAGTGAAAACTAGGGCATATACGCCTAAAATTGAATTCTTTCCATATTTTTAGCCTTAATATTTTATTGGATAAATGTAAAAACATTTAAAAAAAATTATAATCATATTTTAGTTATTTCTATCCATTCCCGCCAATACAACAGCTACATGTTAACTACCAGTTAAAATAATATTATTTTATTATTAGAGTGCAACGTAAGTTTCCAAAGAAACTTGTTGTTGCGTGTTGGGTACGCCATCGAGCATAGCGTCCCCTTTAAACTCATATTAATATTTTATTCACAAATATGGATAAATATAAAAATGTCATATTCTTTATTTACCTGGGGTGTTACATCCTTCCCCCCTTTTAGGAATTGCGTCCTCGCAATTTTAAAATTGGGCTTAGAAACTTCATTGAAAATCCCACATCGAAACAAGAGTTAATAAAACAATCACTTTAAAATAAAGAAAGAGGAGTACATAGGTCACCCAAGTTAACCCATACTAGGATTTCATGTAAGAAAACATGGACATGGAAGAAAAAACAAAGGGTCATGTTCTAAGGGAGAGTGATAGTAAACATGTCTAGGAGAAAGTTAACCATAAAAAATCACAAACTTGTGATTGGTTAAATGGTATTCGATTCCCCTGTAGGAAAAGTTAATAAACAAAATTTTTTTGACTTTACTTTTTATTGGTGAATTTATTCATAAGAAAACATAATCACTTATCATGTGGACATTCAAATTTTATTAGATTCCTTACACAAACTCATATTTTCCCCAAACGACGAGTATTTAGGAAGATTTGTTCGCATTAAGAGTACTATAATCAAATTCTTGAGAATCACCTAATCCTCAAAAGAGAACTATAAATTTCCCATGTCTTTAGTCCTTAACCAAAACTAAAACAAAAAAAGTTATTATGAGATCAGATATTACCCAAAAAGTATAATCCTTAAAAAAACAAATCTATTCTTAATCTCCAAAATTTATCAAACAATACCCAAAGTTCAACAAAGACCATTCAATAAACTATTTGTCCATAAAATTCTTCAAAGTAAAAAAATATAAGATGGAAACCCAATTATTTTGAAGGATTTGGTCACATAGTCTTCCACGTTAAATCATAACATTTATCTCCAAACTACATCAGTTACTCTTAAAGTCTTGTATTGAAAAGTAATTAACCTAATCACATATCCTCCATGATAGGTTAATCATTTTCATAAATAACCCAAAATCAACTTACTCTTAATTCATAAAATCATCTAACTAAAAAGAATTGGTCAAACTAACCAGGGACTTCATGTAGTACAGTGGTAGGTGATAAATACCAGTTGCACTTTTGTTGTGGGTTCGATTCCCGCAGCTTTGTCCGATGCGACAGGTTGTCACACGGTCTGCATGATGTCCTTTTTATAAAACTCCAAAAATAACCCTAACATGTTTTAACCTAAATAGTTTCCTTATACCTTTAATTTTAATCAAAATTCATTATGATCTCAACACCTTAATTCTTGAAGTTTTATTTCACCACCATAAGATAAAATAAAACGATTCCCAAAATGAATAACATCATACCTTGATCACGGCGTCCACTCGCTTTCATCGTCATCTTGCTCACGTTGGTAGAAGTCCCATGCATTACAACAATGATTTAAAGATCCTTAAAAATCATTTTCTTCCTCCATCCAAATACACCTTGTGCAACATGGGTCATATGGGTGTTCACAGAAAAACAGTTTTGGAAAATAATCATGTATGACATATAATTCCAAAACATCTGATAAAACATGATTTCTAAAAAATAGTCGGACTGAAATTGAGTAGAAACTTTCTATCATTGGTCCTTTTTAAATACCATAAGTATGTGATGTGAGACTATATTTTAAATGAAAATATTAATAGGTTGCGCAAGGGTCTCCTTCCTCAGCACAATTTTTAAAAACATAATATGCTTCAAATTCTTGTGATAAGGTAAAATATTTGAAAATACCTTGATAATATTTACCTCTCTTGAAAATATGAGAATATTGTGAAAATAGTATTTTTCTAAAAACAACCCATGATCCACGATGATAACGAGGTATAGCGGAGGTGTTTGATATCTCAAACAAATGCTTTCAAATGAGTTTAATGCTAGAAAAAGTTTCACAATCATCCGAAGATGACTTTGCAATAATTATTGCAAGCATGTCATCAGGAAGAGAAAGGAATGTTGTTTGAGATCCTCCACCTTCCATTCGTAACCGACTTTACTTGACCTACAAAAAGTTTTAAAACAAGGATTTAACTGAAATAATAGTTATACTGACTAATAATGTGCCTCAAAAAAACTCCTAATCCCTAAAGTTGTCTAAACCGACCTTTGATACCAACTATAAGGCCCCAGCCTTAAACCTTACATAATCTTGAGATATCACAAGATTACACGTTGAGGATCTTTTCAGGTTTAGAGTTTTATAGAATTAGGACATAATTATTAAATCTCAAAGATTACAAAGTAGACACATCTACTCAGCTTCCATTTTTTTCACAAAATAAAAACTCTTGAACAAAAGAGTCATGTCTAGTTCCTTGTTTTTGGACAGCTTGACATTTCATGATCCCATCCTTGACCCTATTCAACTTTAGGTCCTGTGAAAAACATTTCAAAAACTTGGGATGAGCATAAAAATCTCAGTAAGGGTTATAGAAATATGGAAGGGAAACATGAGTTCATATATAAATATGGATGAAATCATTCGTTACCCATAAAACATAGGAACTTTAACGTACCTCATAAAATCATGAATAAATCATAGAAATCATAAGACATAAAGGTATATTGAGGCATTCATAACATTCATACGTAGGGAGTAACCCTCTTGGTTACGTTTGGAATAGCCATCACGTTATATTCCCTAAATCTCTTCGGAGAAACCTTAATGTTTCACTCCTTCGCTTTACCCAATGCATTGGAGAGCTATAACGGGCTCACCCGCCCTTAGTTTATCACGGAACCAACCGTCTTCATAATAATTCCCAAGAACCATAACATAATCGTATCACATAAAACATGAATAAAGGAAACATAACATTTCCACTTTTCAATCACAAGATATCAATACAACACATTGATATAAAAACATTATGAAAACCATTTCCAATACCAAAATAAAAGAAATGTAAAACATGGTATTTATTTTTCTTTTAAAAAAGGTATGGGTTGTAGAGGAAACCGAAACTCAAATAATGGTCACGGCGGCGGAGAAGTCGTTGTCGTCGTACAATAAGAAAAACATTCCCTTTTTTAATTTTGTAAAATGCATCGTATAAAAAAGATTCCTTTTGAATAAGCGTAAAAGTCAAAGGGGTTTGTACACCGTATAAAAGAAGGTTGTGTATAAAATAAAATATGCCTCAATGAAAGGATATTGAGATGAAGTCCCATACCACCTTGAATATTTTAACATTTTAAACCATTAATATCCATATAAATAAATCCTTAAAACCATTTTGAAAACATGTATATTAATAAGAACAAATAATTAAAACATTTAAAGTGATATTTTGGTTAAAGGGGTTTTACCAAAATTAGTGACACTTGAAAACAATAATTGAGGAATAACATTTAATCAGAAATTTATAATATCATGAGAATAAATGGATTCATGATATAATATTCCAAAAGACAGTATATACACCATATAAGAGTGAATTGGTGCATAACAACAATGAAGTCTCAATAGAGATGTAAAATGTGATGAAATCCCTTATAAAGAAGGTATCCTTAAATTAAGGATAAATAAATCTCAAAATTATGTGTGACAAATATAAATACACCCAATATAATTGGATATTAAGTGTAAAACAATAAATGGTCATTCACACATATTCAAAGGATGACATATTCAATAACTACATGTTGAACCCAAAGAAATCGAAATTGGGTTAAGAAGTTCCCTTGACAGCCTAACGGTGTCACATCAAAATGAGTTGATGAGAGATAAAAAGCGTATCTCTTCACTTGGACATAAAATTTACATCAATAAGGATATATTAGAACATATCCCCACATAACAATATGTAAATTAAAAGACCCACCAAAACGAAGTCTTTTTTAAAAAGAGGAGGGTGAAAGGTTCCCTTACCGACTTGGTTATCTTTCAAAACATACACCCCATGAAAGAAGAACAATAAATCATTGATGTAAATACTCATAAACGAAATTATGTTACACAAAGAGTAGAATAATGGGAAGTACATACACCACTCAAAGGAAACTGTGGAAAATGTAGCATAAATCTCACGGGAATAAAAGTGAGATGAAAAATCCCTTACGAAAACTCGGCATCCTAACGGTGCAACATAAAACATACAAAAATGGATTGATGAGATCAAATAGAGTATCCCATAATACTAAAATAGAATTTACAGCAATAGTAATATAAAATACAATCCCCCAACATAACAAAGAGGATCTTAAAAGAAGTGACACAAATGAGAGTACTTAAAAAGAAAGAGAGAGGTTAGATCTCTTATGAAAATTCGGCAGCCTAACGGCGCCACTCAAAACGTCCAAAATGGATTAATGAGAGAGAATAGGGACTCTCATCACATAAACATAAAAATTATAGTATGTGTAATATAAAATAACATCCCAATAACAAGAAATATGAGCTTTAGAGGGAATGACATAAAAGAGTGTACTTAAAAAGAAAGAGAGGAGTAAGATCCCTTACCTCAGGTCTAACTTGACTCGATCGTTCTTTAACGTCCTGAATAATAAACTTGAGTTAATTTATACTTTCTTAAGAACATTATTAAAGTTCATTATTCCTTTTATATCACTTATTTCAATGTTATAAACATTATGTAATCATTTAAGTTAATAATGTTTGTTTTTTCAATATTTGGTTCTTTAGTCGAAAATGGACTTCTTACAATTACATGTTGTTTGTGTGGTCATAGGTTCATTATATACCGAATGATATTCATGATTTGGATATCTTATATATCATATATATCCAGCATATACATGTACTTATAATATTATATAATCATTTAGCGGTAAGAAATGAAATGCACCGTTCATGGAGAGGGTAAGCCGTACGTACGCATGAACGCTACTTTCATTTCTATCTCATACTTTAATGGAAAGAAACAATAATGATATAGAGGTGTATTATAATTATATTATAACATCATATATAATAACCTTAAATCCATCCTTTATACATCCCACATATGGAATTAACGAATCAAATCACTTTGAGGGGGCGGTAGTCCGCACTTTCAAAAATGTAATTATCGTGTTTACCCACAATGGAAACCATAAAGGTATGAAACAAATGAAAATACAGAAGCTTATGTAAAACATAAAAATATTATATATCATATATAAATATAGTTCCATATAAATGGCCACCTTTGAAGGTGTTATATGAGTGTTGAACAATCATCGTTTCGGGAGGCAGATTTTCACCATCCACAAAAACTGTATGTTCTTTAACCATTTGATGTAGTTTTGTGTGAGTGTAGCTCGAATAAATCTTATAACAACATCCTAGTATATTTAAGATACTGTTTTTGTTACAAAAGAAGTAAATAAAAATATTTTAGGGGGTTGGAAAGAAAAATAAAACAAATGAACATGAGAGAATGAATTACCTTTAAAAGTGTAACTCCTTTTGATTTGAGCCTAATGGCTTCCTTTGAAAGGATTCTGCCCAAAGGGAATCCTCTAGGATGAGGAGAGGGATGTGGAGAGAGTAAATGGGCAGGGTATGTCCGAGACAAAGGCTTGAGGAGTCTGTGAAATGAGGTAGAGGTGGGGGCCTTTTATAAGAGGAGAGGAGGGGCACTTTTGGAAATCATGAAACTATTATTTTATTTTCAAAAGTGTTTCGAATTTCTAAGGTCCCACATTGATATATTTCCAAGATAAGATGATAAGTCTTATAAATATTCCCATCCAATAGTTTTTGTACAAGTGTAGGTTTTAGATATTATATCATCGTTTCATTTTATTTAATCTGTTCATTAATGAGGTCATCGTTGCATCATCATGATGTCGTAATTAAATTAATTTATATAATATCTAAAAATTATAAAAAAAAAATATGATGTATCAAATCTTTTTAGCTTTCTATTTAATATTTATAGTCAAAATATGGACTTGTGTTACCCCACTTAAAAACTGTTTTAGTAAAACAACTCATGTTTGTGTCAATTTAATTTTAACATTAAATAAATATATATTAATGTCATTCTCCAACCAAAGTGGCTCCATGGGGTCCCCAAGTTGTCTCATGGGTTTTCTTGGTCGGCCATGACTCATAAAATAGGGGTAGGACATGTTTCATGGTGTTTTCATATTTTTATAATATCAATTTTACCTTAAATTACACTAATTACCTCTAATCGCGATTAATAAAAAAAGTTACTATTCACCAAAAAATTATTTTCATCTCATTGAACCAAATTTTACATACTAATGACAACCATGTATGTTGGATTTTCAAAATTCAATACACAATAGTGGTAAACTTTCATTTAAATGAAAAATCAGTTTTCTTGATTACCACTTAGTGGTTTCACTATTCATAAAAAAAATGGAGTTTTTCAAAAAATTACCAAAAAATCAACCTAAGCTATATTTGATATTCCGAATTAAAAAATGATGTCTATTTTCTAAAATTCATAACATATAAGTCACATTAATTAATTTAATAAATAATTCCCGCTGTAAGATCAAATCGTGTGTTTTTATGAAACAATAAGTATCAAAAGATTGACACTGGTTTAAGTCTGATTTCAAAGTGAAATTAATTCCAACGACCACTATTGGATTTAACGGTAAAAATATATTCTAATTTCACTTTAAAACCAATTCAAAAGATAATCTAATCATATAAATAAATTAGATTGAAAAGAGGGTTTGAATTAAAATACAACAGTTTACACTATTCATTTAAAAAAATGAACTTTATCGGAAAGATACCAAAAATTTACACAAAGTAAATTTTGATGTCCCAATTCTTAAGAAGAGTTTTATATGGTCCAATTGAACGTATAAGAGTGAAAAAAAACTATATTTAATGATGGTTCGCCATCAAAAGGCGATAAGTGACCCTTTAGTGAAAACCAGGGCATATACGCCTAAAATTGAATTCTTTCCATATTTTTAGCCTTTATCTTTTATTGGATAAATGTAAAAACATTTCAAAACATTTATAATCATATTTTAGTTATTTCTATCCATTCCCTCCAATACAACGACTACATGTTAACTACAATTTAAAATAATATTATTTTATTTATTAGAGTGCAACGTAAGTTTCCCAAGAAACTCCTTGTTGCGTGTTGGGTACGCCATCGAGCATAACGTCCCCTTTAAAGTCATATTAATATTTTATTCACAAATATGGATAAATATAAAAATTTCATATTCTTTATTTACCTGGGGTGTTACAAACACCACCCACTAGTAGAGTTATAATATAACAGATGTTTCCATTTTTTACTCCAGCTGAAACTATATGATGTTTATTATTTGAGGAGATGTCTGACTCTAATTTGTTGAGATGTTATTGGATAGTGGAAGATGATATTTCATGACCTTTCTAGGAAATGCTGGAGAAGGATCATACCATTCAAGGGTTTATGAAAGTGTTACAAAGGTAACAAGAGATATGTGTAGATAATTATTGATGTGATATAGAGTATAATATTAGTGATAATTCATTTCTCCAAAAATCTCCATGGAAATTGGTTATGATAATTTTTGTGAGATGGTGGTTATCCCTAGGTACATTGGTCTCTTAGAGATCTGTGATCATGTAAATGTCATATATTATCACTTAATACTCCTTCCTCACCTCTCTCTAGTATATGATTTCTTCTATGTGTCATTTTTGAAGACATACATAAAACATATATCACATGTACTAAACTCGAAAATTATGTAATTGGAACATGAAATCTCAAATAAAGAACAACCCATAGAGATCTTGGATTGAAGAGATAAGGTACTGCCGAACAATAACGGTTTTTTTCTCAATGTTATATGATGAAATCAAAATATTTAGGCGTTTATATTGGATATTGATGCTATAATTATGGAAAATCACCCTCACTTGTTTTCTTCCATATAATAAAATTTTGAGGATATGTTTTTTTATGGGGAGTATAATATAATGATATGAGTTTCCTCCATAAAGAAATATTATGTATGATAACTTGTGGTACATTAAACACTCAATGTAAACAAACTAAAACATATTACAAAATCATTATTAAAGATTATATAATATTAAATAAAATGGTTAATTCTATTTCCATTATGTGATAAATAATAAATAATAGTTAAATTGAAAAAGTTATTTTTAATAAATTATATTTTCATTATATTGTACATTCTCTAAAAAACTAAATTTACTAATTTTAAAATGTAAATTTGATTAAAAATATTTATTCCATTCATGAAATTTCAGGTAGTATGGATTTTATATTTTTATGCAATGATTTATTTTCAGTGAAAAAATAAGTTCTTTACAAAAAAAAAATATAATTTCAATGTTTTCATCACTATGTGAGTGTATACTAGTAGTTAAAAAAACCACTTCATCTAAATATATGTGAATTTAAGGAATAAAATTATGTATTTTAATGTATTATTTTTTATTATAAATACCATTTCAAATATTTTTATTACTAAAAAAAATTAATGGTAAAATAAAAACTATTTTTCCATTCTTTGAATGAAGAATTTTCAAGATGATATTTAGTTGTAAATATAATTTAATGAAACACAAAATTCATTTCATTTATAAAAAATAATATTATGTTTTCAAATTAAGATCAATTATAATTTTATCTTATATATAAATTAGAAGTTGAAAAACAACATTTTTATAAAATATTTTTAAAATAACTGAGTTTATTTTAAAATTAAATTTTCACACATTTAGAAAATTGGTATGGTAAAATTACTTCAAAATATAAAAGTATAATTTTAAAATTAGGGAATAAGTTCGATTTTAATTTTAGTTATCGAAATTAGTCCCTAATATCAAAAAAATATTGTTACCTTTGTAATTTATAAAATTGTAAAATTTATTTCAATATGGGGAAATTACCAAATACAATTTAAAATTTTTTTGAAATGTTTTTTTAGAATATTTTTTACTTTTTATTTTCCATGACCTAAATATTTTCTACTTTATATCTATTGACTTTGAATAGTGTTAGGGGATTATTAAAAAAACTAGTGTGTGTTTCCAAAAGTCTCTTATTATTCTCTTATAAATGGATATCACTTATACCAATTCAACAATCTACTATTATTTAAAAATTTATTTAAAACAATATCCAAATTTTCACTCACTTAACACCATTATATTCCCTAATTCCCTTGGTCCAGACAAATTATCCCCAGTCCCTAAAATCTATGGTATTCATCAAGAGTAAGTAAAACTTCTCAACATATGTATCACATCATTCATAAAATTTATCTCTTAATCTTTGTTTTATAAAAAATAATAACTATATTAAAATAATAATTTAATAAAAATTAGTGTCTTACAATGTAATTATAATAATGGTATAACTATTATTTATTCTCTTCCATTTACTAAGAATAACATGAAACTTTTTTAGTACGTGTGTCCTGATTAACACCTCAATGAAGATACACTTTCAGTTTTAGATCACCACCACTAATAGAAGATTCTAATTATTGTATTGATTATTAATTATTTATATAATGTATTTATGACTATATAATGATCACTTACTAATCTAACATCACCCACCTCATTTATTGGGTAATGGAATCACTAATCGTGTGTTGTGTGGACTACCTCCTCCATGAATAAACATATTACATGATCCTACAATTAAATAAATAGATAGTTTTAGTTTTAAGTAGATGAGTATATATTATATATAGGAATCATATATATCAATAATATGGTTATTTTTGGGTAAAAACATAAATGATTGTTATAAGGTAATCTACCAATACCAATAAATAACACAAAATTAGCTCATTAATGTTTTTGTTTTCAACTAAATAAACTAAACACAAATGTAACAATATTATAACATTATAAATATTTATTAAAAAAATTATATTACCTTAATTGTTTTTTAAATGAATAAATTTTGGAGTAAAATTAACAAGGATTCAACTTTAACAAACCTAGTTCAAAATGATCACGATTATTACCACTTGTTGTTGAAAAATGATACTATAATCTAATACCTGATGACAATTGTTATTAATGAAGCGTAAAAATTAAAATTTATCTGAATAAGTTTATGACTATTTTGATTAAGATTTTATTCATTATGATACAACAGGTAAAAGTATTTCTTTGTAAATTAAGGATAATGGTAAGGGACTTGGTAAAACAAATTCATTTCAATTTGTTATACAATTTCTTATTCAAATATCATTTTCCCAATACATTCCTAATTAAATGATGATCACCATATTTCCTTAAAGGGAAAATTAATTTTTTAACCAATTCATTTTCATTGAATGGTTTTATTTAAATATATCTTTAACTAAAGTATAATTTTTTTTTAAAATTGCTTGTTGTTGTTAATTTTTCAATGATGAGTACAACGTGTTTTAAAAAACTACTTTCAAGATTTTTTTCACTCATAAAAATTATCTAATTACATTGGAGTTATGTTTCATGTTTGAACATATGATATTGTTTTATTATTTGATTACTTTGCGTGATCATGTATTCGGTATCAAGATATTTAATTTATGACGTTATTTTCATTTTTTTTAAACTCGTATTATTTTATGGGTTCCTTATCAAAATCGAATGATTTCTATTTGGATTATCTACAAAAACCTTTTTCATGGGTTCTTTATATAATAATTTGAAAATTTATGGAAACACATATTTATTTGAATGGGATATTTATGGTGTGGTGATTTTTTCCCAAGTGGCACAAAAATGTGGGGATTATAAGATGGATGAGACCTATATAGGACTCCACTAGATTTTATTAATGCATATATTTCATGATTAATAATTTTTAAGTGAATGGGTTCACAAGTAGTAAGGTTTAGAAAGGTATAGTGACATGGAATTTAGTTACTCTCATAATTTTATTAGTGAATTGGTTGGTAGGTATCTAGGATGAAAAACATAATTAATTACAATGTTTATGATTGTGGAAACTTATTTCCTCGTTACAAGGATCATGTTACATTATGCGTGTTTCATTTCCTCATTCCATGGATAAATTGTTATCATTTTAGATGTGATGTCCATATTCAATGCATATAGTTAACTCTTATTATTTTATATTCATTTAAACTAAAAAAATTCATTATTATTTATTTTTCATATGTCTATGATCTAATAATTATGATCATTGAAATGATTTTCCTTACCAATAATTTGAACTCACCCCTTTTTATAATCTCCCTTCCAAAGATTTTTAATATTATTATGTTGTCTAGAATGTCTCGTAGTGGATTTATTTAAGTGTTAAATGTTCATAGCATGTGAAATAAGTATTTTCTTGTTTCTAGTCCCCATGATACAAAGCCTTTAGGTCTATGGGTTGTGTGACATTTTTCCAGATGTATTATTTAAATCGTAAGAAAAATGTACTATTTATGTATGTTTATCATTGTTTGATTTAATCTATATTTATGTATAATTACATTCTATAATATATATTTATGTAAATTTAATTATATTTATACATATTTATATCTATTTATTCATATTTATGTACATATAAATACATTTATATATGTTAATATAATTATGTCGGTATATATATGCATACACATATAATTATTTGTTTTTTATGTATATATTTAAATATATATATATTTAATTATATTTAATTATAATAATATGTGTATTTATATAAATATTTGGTAGATCTATTTTTATTTATATAAACTTAATAAATATTTATACATTTAATTATATTTTGTTATCTATGTATTTATAAATTATGAGTAAATACACACACACATATGCATTTACTTGTATCTATCTGTATATATTTAAGAATATTATCGTATGTTGAGTCACTACAGATAGTATTTGAGGAATTTGAAAATGTTTTTCTTAATAACCAAGAGTTAAGGTTTTCAAATCTAAACCCACACACATATTAATAATTAATGAATTCAAAAAACCATCATTAAATACTTTTTATAGTTATTTTCGTAAATTGTTTTAAGGAAAGTGAAAACTACAACTGAACGTTACAAAACAACATGAACTTACTCTTATTAATTTTTTAAAAGATCCATGAATCTATATCTAACAGAGGAATAGATGAATATTTTAAAAATATAGCAAATCATTTGATGGAATTTTTAACCACAACAAAACCTAAAACAATGATGCTGAATGGTTTATTTGGCATAGTGATACAGTGATAATAACATGAATAAATCAATTTAAATACATTAGCCAAACATTAGTTTATGAAAATTTGATAGGTAAGTGTGGTTGAATATTTTTGGATGGTTCTAATATAGGTGATCTGAACATATATTTATATTATATGAGAATAAGAATCAATATACACAATGTTAGTGGAATGTTTAAATGTTCCATCATAGAATAGGGTTAATTAAATGGAAACCCAACATGAATTGGTAAACCCAAAAAATATAATGGTTTTAATGTGAAATGATATAAATGATGAATTTATGGGTGGGTACAAGATTGATGATCAAAAAATGCTATTTATCCTGTGGTAATACGAATCAAGAAAAATGTAGTTCTGAAATCTGGTATTTTATCATTGAAGAGTATTGGAATAGAAATCCTAATATGAAATTGCGAACTCATGCACAGGGATGCATTCTGATATATGGCTATCATATAACATGACTAGAATAAAATTATCGTTGTGGGAATGTGTAACATCACAAGTAAGTAATGAATAATAGATATTTTTATCTATGTATATTAATAAATTAGATAGTGTTTTAGAGGCTTAAAAGGAAAATAAATCCAATCATAAGCATGGAATACACTAATATTTTTAAAAGATTGTTTTACTGCCTTTTAATGGAAAACCATTTTTAAATATATATTTTTACAATTTTATAAACTATTTTTTTCAAAATAAACTCATTATTTATGATTGGGACATCAAAATTTACTTTTGGTGAATTTTTGGTATTTTTCTGACAATGTTCATTTTTTAATGAATAGTGAAAAATACTGCATTTTACATCAAAACTACTTTTTAATCTAATTTATTTATATGATTATATTTTCTTTTGAATTGTTTTTGAAGTGAAATTAGAATATATTTTTACCATTTAATCCAATGGTGGTCATTGGAATCAATTTCACTTTGAAATTTGACTTAAACTTGTGTCAATCTTTTGATACATATTGTTTCATAAAAACACGCTATTTGTCATGACCGTGGGAATTAATTATTAAATTAATTAATGTAACATATATGATTAGAATTTTGTAAAATAGACATCATTTTTGAATTCAGGATATCAAATATAGCTTTGGGTGATGTTTTGGTATTTTTCGGAAAAACCTCAATTTTTTAAGAATAGTGAAACTACTAAGTGGTACTTATAAAAACTGATTTTCCTTTTAAATTAAATTTTGCCACCTCTGTAATTTGATTTTCAAAAATCCTAAATACATGGTTGTCATTAAGAAGTAAAATTTTTTCCAATGAGATTAAAATAATTTTTTGGTGAATAGTAACTTTTATATTTTTAATCGCGATTAGTGGTAATTAGAATAGTTTAAGGTAAAATTAATGTTTTAATAGTATGATATGATATTGAAACATGTCCTACCCTCATTGGATGTGTCATGGCCGACAAAGACAATCCATGGGTCAACTTGGGGACCCAATGGAGCCACTTTGGTTTGGAAATTACATAAATAACTTTTTATTTAATGAAAAGGTAAAAATGACACAAACATAATATGTTTTATGAAAAAAAAAATTAAATGGGGTTATACAAGTTCGATTTTTGACTATAAATATTAATTGGAAATAAAAAAGATTTCCTACATCATATTATTTTTTTATAATTTTTAGATTTTAATAAAATTAAATTATTTATGACATCATGAAGATGCAGTGATTACCACATTAATAAAGGATTTAAATTAAATGAGAAGATAATATAAAATCATTGACCTAAACATGTCCAAAACCTATTGGGTGGATATATTTCTAACCCTTATCCTCTTATCCTCGAATTATATAATTGTGGGACCTTTTAAATCAGAAACTCATTTTCAAATAAAGTAATATTGCTTTACTTTCCAAGAGTGCCCCTCCTCTCCCCTTATAAAAGGCCCCCACCTCTACCTCCTTACCCACACTCCCAAAGCCTTTGGCTCGGCCAAACCCTGCCCATTTTGTCTCTCCACATCCCTCTCTTACTCCTTGAAGACTCAATTTTGGCATAAGTCTTCCCAAGGAAGCCTTTGAGCTCAAACCAATGGGAGTTACCCGATTTTTAGGTAATGTCTTCACTTGAGTCCTTTTGTTTTTTTTACTTCTCCAACCCCCTAAAATATTTTTATTCATTTCTTTTGTAAAAAATACATTATCTTCAATATACTATGATGTTTTTATAAGAAAGATTAAATATACACTTACACACACCTACATCTAATGGTTAAAGAACATACTGTTTCCGTGGATGGTGAATTTATGCCTCCCGAAACGATGATTGTTCAACATTCCTTTAACACATTAAAAGGTGGAAATTAAGATGTCACTATATTTATATATGATATATAATATTTTTATGTTTACCTAATGCTTCTGTATTTTTCATTTTGGGCATACCTTTATGATTTCCATTATGGGTAAACGTGATATCTTCATTTAAGGAAGTGCGGACTACCGCCCCCTCAAAGTGATTTGATTCGTTAAATACCATATGTGGGACATATAAAGGATATAACTATGATATTATATGTGATATTATACTGGAATTATAATATACCTCTATATCATTATGATTCCATTCTATAAAATACAAAATATAAATGAAAGTAGCGTTAATGCGTACGTACGACTTACTGTCTCCATGAAAGGTGAATTTCATTTCTTACCTCTAAATGATTATGTAATATTATAAATGCATGTATATACTGGATATATATGATATATATGATATATACATCATTATTATAATTCTGGATATAATGGATACATGAACAACTTGTAATTATAAAGGGTTTATTTTGACTCAAGTACCAATGATCGTTAAAACGACCGTTATTAACTTAAATAATTGAACAGTGTTAATGACATGGAAATAAGTGATATAAAAGGAATAATGAACTTGAAAAAGGTTCTTAAACAAGTGGAAATTAACTCAAGTTTATTATTCAGGAGATTAAATAACGAACGAGTCAAGTCGGACCCGATGTATGGGACTTCGTCTCAATCTCTTTTCATTGAGGCATATTTTATTTTATACACAACTTTCTTTTATACGGTGTATAAACCCCTTTGAATTTTACGTTTAACCAAAAGGAATCTTTTTTATACGAAGAGTTTTACAAAATGACAAAAGGGAATGTTTTTGTCGTATGTATGCGGCAACAAGGACTTCTCCGCCGTCGTGACAATTATTTGAGTTTTGGCTTTCTCTACAAGCCATACCTTTTTTAAAAAGAAAAATAAATACCATGTTTTAATTTTCTTTTATTTTGGTATTGAAAATAGTTTTCATAATATTTTTATATCAATGTGTTGTATTGATATCTTGTGATTGAAAGGTGGAAATGTTATGTTTCCTTTATGCATGTTTTATGTGATACGATTATGTTGAGGTTCTTGGGAATTATTATGAAGACGGGTGGTTCTGTGATAATCTAAGGGAGGGTGAGCCCGATATATCTCTCCAATGCATTGGGTAACATGAAGAAGTGAAATGTTAAGGTTTCTCTGAAGAGATTTAGGGAATATACTGTGATGGGTATTCCAAACGTAACCAAGAGGGTTACTCCCTACGTAAGAATGTTATGAATGCCTCAAGTTACCTTTATGTCTT
Source organism: Viscum album (assembly GCA_963277665.1). NCBI lineage: Eukaryota > Viridiplantae > Streptophyta > Magnoliopsida > Santalales > Viscaceae > Viscum > Viscum album. Next base: position 560,740,005 of record OY728153.1, on the reverse strand, counting down.
ATGATTTCTATGATTTATTCATGATTTGATAAGGTATGTTAGAGTGATTATGTTTATTTTGAGTAAAGTATGATTTCATTCTTATGTATATATGTACCCTTGTTTCTTTTCCATGTTTTTATAACCCATACCGAGCTTTTTATACTCATCCCATGTTTTTTTGAAATATTTTTCAGAGGCCAAGGGAAAGGTACATGATATGATGATAGTGTCAAGGAAGTGTCAAGAGTGAATCCATGTTTTATTTCAAATATGTTTCCATTGATGGGAAAAATGAATACTATCTTTATGTAACCACTTTGTTTATATGTGTAATTAATGCATGTTTTATGTTCTAATTCTCTAAAACTCTAAACCCGAAAAGATCCTCAATGTGTAATCTTGTAATAACTCAAGATTAAGTATGGTTTAAGGCTGGGGCCTTATAGTCAGTATCAGAGGTCGGTTTAGTTAACTTTAGGACTTATAATTTTATTAAATGATTATCCAAAAATATTTTTTTATGGTCAAATTGAAATGATATAGAATTTGAAGATTACCATGTTTCTTCATCTAAGACATGTTTGTTCAAAATGGTTTTCCGCAGAGGAAACATGGAAGCAGTTCTAAGAAGGCATACAGAAGGAAATAACCTTCCGAATCAGCATCCTGAGATGCTCAGAATTGGAACTGAACAATTTTTTGTAGTAATGGCGCAGTTGACTCAAGTGATAAATGGCGGTGGTATCCATTCACGAGATCAGCTAGATCAACCACAGAGGAACATGTCAGTGGTGGAACATTTCATGAGGCAACATCCCCCATCATTCAGAGGATCATCTGACCTTGTGCTAGTTGAAGGGTGGATTAAATCAATAGAGAAGATTTTTGATGTCATGGGGTGTTCAGATAGTCAAAAGGTTAGTATTGCTATTTACCGTTTGGAGGGTGAAGCAGATCAGTGGTGGTCGATGGTTAAAAATATCAGGGACGCTGATGAGATTGATGCTCTCGACTGGGATGAATTCAAAGGTATGTTTCTTGAAAAGTATTTTCCTAAGACTGTTCGACTTAGGATGGAAAAAAAATTATTGGAATTGAGGCAAGAGGAAGACTCAGTGGCTGACTATGAAGAAAGGTTCACTCGATTGGCAATGTATGCTCCAAATTTTATCTGAGACATTGATAGTAAAATCAATCGTTTTTACTTAGGATTAAAGCCAAAATATCGAAGGGATTTAGCTTCTCGTGAGTTTAAATGTTATGAAAAGATTGTTCGATGTGCTGAGAAGGTGGAAATGGAGTTTTTCGATGATCAAGTGTTCTATAACAACCAGCAGAAGAAGAGACCGACGTTGAAGGAGAAAATGAAGAATTCTTCAAAAAAGTCTAATGGTAAGAAAAATAAGTTTCCAGTTTGTGATAAATGCGGTAAAAGGCATACTGGGGAATGTTTTCTGAATTCTGGAAAGTGCTACCGATGCGGTAAGGTTGTACATAAGGATCGTTATTTTACTGAAAAAGATCAGGTTGATGGTAAGACTAAATTTAATTTACAGTTAGTGAAATGATATAAGTGAAATGAGATGGGTCACTATGAAAACAAGTGTCCGACAAAGAGCTTGAGTGATGGGAAGCAGTTAGACTACAAGTAGAAAGGGGTGGTGAAATCCTTTGCAACTACTTCAGCAGATGTTGGGACATCAAATGAAGTTGTATCAGGTACTTTGTTTGTTTTTTCAGATTATTCCAGTGTGTTGTTTGATTCGGGGTCTACAAATTCCTTCATCTCTGAAAGGTTTTCTAGTAAAATGGGAATACCATCTCAAGAAATGACCCATGAACTTGTGTTAATAACACCTGGGGGAAATGTTGAGGCAAAGAGAATTTATAAGAATCTTCCTATCCATATCCGTGGAAAGAACCTACTTGCAAACCTTATTGTTTTACCTCTAGTAGAGTTTGATGTTATCTTGGGTATGGATTGGCTCTCTATTTACCATTCTACGATTGACTGTAGAGCTAAAGAAGTTTCTTTCCAGAAAGACTTTCAGTTTGTGTATAAGAATGAACCCTTATTGTCGATAACATATCAAGAGGCTGATAAACTTGTAAAAGATTGAAATGAATGTTACCTTGCACATGTTGTTGAAAACAAGGGAACTGTTCAGATTAATGATGTGTCAGTGGTAAATGAGTATCCTGATGTTTTTCCTGATGAGTTTCCTCGAATAATACCAGATCAGGAAGTTGAAATTACTGTTGACTTAGTTCTTGATGCTAAGCCAATTTCGAAACCCCCTTATCGAATGGCTCAAATTGAACTTTTAGAGTTGAAGGAGAAATTGCAAGATGTGTTAGAGAAAGTATTCATTCGACCTAGCACATCACCATGGGGTGCCCCTGTTTTATTTGTTAAAAAGAAAGATGGTTCTATAAGACTTTGTATTGATTATAAAGCCTTGAATAACATCACTGTTAAGAACAAATATCCTTTGCCTCATATCAATGATTTGTTTGATCAGCTCCAGGGAGTTCAGTTTTTTTTTCAAAGATTGACTTGAGATCGGGGTACCATCAGCTGAAGGTAAAGGAGGTAGTTATTCTGAAGACCACGTTCCGTACAAGATATGGCCATTATGAATTTGTAGTAATGCCTTTTGGGATAACCATTTCACTTGTTGTATTCATGGACTTAATGAATAGAATTTTCAATGAGTTCTTGGATAAGTTTGTGGTGGTTTTCATTGATGATATTTTGGTGTTTTCTAAAAGTAAAGAAGAGCATGAAAGACATTTAAGGGATATCTTGAAAACCTTAAAAGAAACGAAACTGTATGGAAAATTCCGCAAGTGTGAGTTTTGGTTGCAAAAAATATCTTTCATTGGTCATATTGTTTCTATAGATGGAATAACTGTTGATCCTGCAAAAACAAAAGTTGTTGAAGAATATCCAAGACCCACAAATGTAACCGAGATTTGTAGCTTCCTTGGTTTGGCAGGCTATTAACGAAGGTTTGTTAGAAATTTTTCACGATTATCTAGTCCAATGACTAAGATAACTCGGAAGGGTGTTTACTTTATCTGGAAAAAGAATGTGATGATTGTTTTCAGGAATTGATAAGAAGATTGGTGAATTCTCTAGTTTTGGAACTACCTTCCAGGAATGGTGAGTTTGTTATATACAGTGATGCTTCATTGAAAGGACATAGTTGCGTCCTAATGCAGAATGATCAGGTAATTTCTTAGGCTTCACGATAGTTGAAAACTCATGAGGTAAATTACACTACACATGATTTGGAATTAGATGCTGTTGTTTCTCGCTTTAAAATTTTGGAGGAATCATTTGTATGGAGTAAATTGTAAAATATATACCGATCATAAAATATTAATGTATATATTAACTCAGAAAGAATTGAACATGAGACAGAGGAGATGGCTACAATTAATTAGGTATTATGATTGTACAATTCATTACCATCCGGGAAAAGTAAATAAAGTGGCCGATGCTTTGAGTCGAAAAAGTAATGCTTCATTAACAATGTTCTGTTTGGAACGTGATCCTTTGGTTAAGGATTTGATGAAAATTGGCATAGAAGTTGTTGATGCAGGATGTTCTTCTGTTTTGTTTAAGGTATCAGTGAGATCATCTCTATCAGACAGAATCAAGCAAGCATAGAAGCAAGATAGTGAGTTGTAGAAAAAGGTAGAGTTGGTTCAGAAAGGTAAGTTTCCTAAATTCAACATTGATAATGATTTTGTTTTGAGATTTGGGAAAAGATTGTGTGTGCCTTTTGATTCACAGTTTAAGAGAGAGTTGTTATGTGAAGAACATAGTTCTCCGTTTTCAGTTCATCCTGGAAGTACTAAGATGTATAGAGATCTGTGGGAGTATTACTGGTGGGATGGAATGAAAATAGATATTCCTGATTTTACTGTGAAGTGTTTGACTTGTCAGTAGGTTAAAGCAGAGAGAAAATTACCGAAAAGGATGCTTCAGCCTTTACCAGTGCCAGAGTGGAAATGGGAGAATATATCCACGGACTTTGTCGCAGGATTACTGAAGACATCTCGAGGTAATAATGCAATCTGGGTTATTTTCGATCGCTTGACCAAGTCTGCTCATTTCCTTGCTATACGAGATACTTTTTCCCTAGATCAACTTTCCCGTTTGTATCATAAAGAGATAGTCATGTTACATGGAGTTCCTCTCTCTATTGTATCTGACCATGATCCCAGGTTCACTTCTAACTTTTGGAAAGGCCTTCAAAAGTCGTTGGGTACTGAATTAAATTTTAGTACAACTTTTCATCCTCAATCAGATGGGCAGTAAGAACGAACAATTCAGACCTTTTAGGATATGCTACGAGCTTGTTCGATGGATTATAAGTGAAGTTGGGACCAAAATCTTTCTTTGGTTGAATTTTCATATAATAACAGATTTCATTCTAGTATACAGATGGCACCATTTCAGGCATTATATGGGAAGCAGTGTCGAACTCCAACTTTCTAGGATGAAGTGGGTGAAAGGAAGTTGATGGGACCAGAATTGGTAGAAGAGATGGTAGAAAAAGTTCAGCTGATTTAGAAACACATGAGAACAGCTCAGAGCAGGGAGAAGAGTTTTGCGGAAAACAGGAGGAAGGATCTATCTTTGGAGGTAGGTGATCATGTTTTTCTCAAAGTCTCACCATGGAAAAGTGTGATGCGATTTGGTAAGAAAGGAAAGCTGAGTCCAAGGTTCATTGGACCATATGAAATTCTGGAGAGTGTTTGATCAGTTTCTTACTGAGTGGCTTTACCTCCGAGTTTATCTTAGGTACAAAATGTTTTTCATGTTTCGATGTTGAGAAAGTATATGGCATATCCATCTCATGTTATGAGTCCAGAGGTAGTTCAGCTGGAAGAGAACCTATCTTATTGGGAACAACCGGTCCAGATTCTTGACCACAGGGAGCAAGTGTTACTGAATAAGGTGATTAATCAGGTAAAGGTTTTATGGAAAAACCACATGATGGAAGAGGCAACATGGGAATCTGAAAATGAAATAAGGGATAAGTATCCCCATTTATTCGATAAGTAAATAAATTATGGGGACACAATTTTTTAATGGGGGAAGGATGTGACATCCCAAGTAAGTAATGAATTATAGATATTTTTATCTATGTCTATTAATGAATTAAATAGTGTTTTAGAGGCTTAAAAGGAAAATAAATCCAATCTTAAGCATGGAATACACTAATATTTTTAAAATATTGTTTTACTGGCTTTTAATGGAAATCCATTTTTAAATATACCTTTTGACAATTTTATAAACTATGATTGTCAAAATAAACTAATTCTTTATAATTGGGACATAAAAATTTACTTTGTGTGAATTTTTGGTATTTTTCTGACAATGTCCATTTTTTAATGAATAGTGAAAGATACAGCATTTTACATCAAAACTGCTTTTGAATCTAATTTATTTATATTATTAGATTATATTTTGAATTGGTTTTGAAGTGAAATTAGAATATATTTTTACCATTTAATCCAATGGTAGTCATTTTAATCAATTTCACTTTGAAATTGGACTTAAACATGTGTCAATCTTTTGATACTTATTGTTTCATAAAAACACTATATTTGTCATGACAGTGGGAATTAATTATTAAATTAATTAATGTAACTTATATGATTTAAATTTTTTAAAATAGACATAATTTTTGAATTCAGAATATCAAATATATATTTGGGTGAGGTTTTTGTATTTTTCTGAAAAACTTCAATTTTTGATGAATAGTGAAACCACTAACTGGTACTTAGAAAAACTGATTTTCCATTTAAATGAAATTTTGCCACCGTTGTGATTTTATTTTCAAAAATCCAACATACATGGTTTTCATTAAGAATTAAAATGTGGTTCTATGAGATTAAAATAATTTTTTGGTCAATAGTAACTTTTATGTTTTTAATCACTATAAGTGGTAATTCGTGTCATTTAAGGTAAAAATAATGTTTTAATAGTATGAGATGAGTTTGACACATGTCCTAACATTATTGGATGTGTCATGGCCGACCAAGAAAAACCATGGGTCAACATGGGGACCCCATGGAGCCACTTTGGTTGGGAAATGACATAAATAACTTTTTATTTAATGAAAAATTAAAAATGTCACAAACATAATATGTTTTACGAAAACAATTTTTAACGGGGTTATACAAGTCTTATTTTTTACTATAAATATTAATTTGAAAAAAAATATTTCCTACACCATATTATTTTTTTTATAATTTTTAGACTTTAAATAAATTAAATTATTTATGACATCATGATGATGCGGCGATTACCTCGTTAATAATGGATTTAAATTAAATGAGAAGATAATGTAAAATCTATGACCTACACATGTACAAAACCTATTGGGTGGGTATATTTCGAACCCTTATCACCTTATCCTCGAATTATATCAATGTGGGACCTTTTAAACCCGAAACTCATTTTCAAATAAAGTAATATTTCTTTACTTTCCAAGAGTGCCCCTCCTCTCCTCTTATAAAAGGCCCCCACCTGTACCTCCTTACCCACACTCCCAAAGCCTTTGGCTCAGCCAATCCCTGCCCATTTTGTCTCTACACATCCCTCTCTTACTACTTGATTCCTCACTTTGTTCATAAGTCTTCCCAAGGAAGCCTTTGTGCTCAAACCGAATGGAGTTACCCGATTTTAAGGTAATGTCTTCCCTTGATTCCTTTTGTTTTATTTTACTTCTCCAACCCCCTAAACTCTTTTTATTCGTTTTTTTGTAACAAATACAGTATCTTCAATATACCAGGATATTGTTATAAGAAGTATTTAAGCTACAATTACACACACCTAAAACTAATGGTTACAGAACATACTATTTCCGTGGATGGTGAATTTATGCCTCCTGAAACGATGATTGTTCAACATTCATTTAACACCTTCAAAGGTGGATATTAAGATGTCACTATATTTATATATGATATATAATATGTTTATGTTTACCTTAAGCTTCTTTATCTTTAATTTTGGGTATACCTTTATGGTTTCCATTATGGGTAAACGCGATATCTTCATTTAAGGAAGTGCGGACTACCGCCCCTCAAAGTGATTTGATTCGTTAAATACCATATGTGGGGCATATAAAGGATGGAACTATGATATTATTTTTGATATTATACTCTAATTATAATATACCTTTATATCATTATGATTCCATTCTATAAAATACGAAATAGAAATGAAAGTAGCATTCTTGCGTACGTACGGCTTACCGTCTCCATGAACGGTGCATTTCATTTCTTACCTAAAAATGATTATGTAATATTATAAATGCATGTATATACTGGATATATATGATATATATGATATATACATCATGATTATAATTCTGGATATAATGGATACATGAACAACTTGTAATTATAAAGGGTTTATTTTGACTCAAGTACCAATGATCGTTAAAACGACCATTATTAACTTAAATAATTACATAGTGTTCATGACATGGCATTAAGTGATATAAAAGGAATAATGAACATGAAAAAGGTTCTTAGACAAGTATAAATTAACTCAAGTTTATTATTCAGGAGAATAAAGAACGACCGAGTCAAGTCGGACACGACGTATGGGACTTCATCTCAATCTCCTTCCATTGAGGCATATTTTATTTTATACACAACTTTCTTTTATATGGTGTATAAACCCCTTTGACTTTTACATTTATCCAAAAGGAATATTTTTTATACGAATAATTTTAAAAAACAACAATATGGAATGTTTTTGTCATGCGTATGTGGCGACAACGACTTCTCCACCGCCGTGACCATTATTTGAGTTTCGGCTTCCTCTACAAGCCATACCATCTTTTTAAAAGAAAAATAAATACCATGTTTTACTTTTCTTTTATTTTGGTATTGAAAATGGTTTTCATAATGTTTTTATATCAATGTGTTGTATTGATATCTTGTGATTGAAAGGTGGAAATGTTATGTTTCCTTTATGCATGTTTTATATGATATGATTATGTTGAGGTTCTTGGGAATTATTATGAAGACGGGTGGTTCTGTCATAAACTAAGGGCGGGTGAGCCCAATATAGCTCTCCAATGCATTTGGTAACGTGATGGAGTGAAACGTTAAGGTTTCTCCGAAGAGATTTATGTAATATACTGTGATGGGTATTCCAAACGTAACCAAGAGGGTTACTCCCTACGTAATAATGTTATGAATGCCTCAAGTTACCTTTATGTCTTATGAATTCTATGATTTATTCATGATTTGATGAGGTATGTCAAAGTGATTATGTTTTATGGGTAAAGTATGATTTCATTTTTATGTATATATGTACCCTTGTTTCCATTACATTTTTTTATAACCCATACTGAGCTATGCTCATCCCATGTTTTTTTGAAATGTTTTTCACAGGTCAAGGGAAAGGTACATGATATGATGATAGTGTCAAGGAAGTGTCAAGAATGAATCCATGTTTTATTTCAAATATTTTTTCCATTGATGGGAAAAATGAATACTATCTTTATGTAACCACTTTGTTTATAGGTGGAATTAATGCACATTTTATGTTCTAATTCTCTGAACCTCTAAACCCGAAAAGATCCTCAATGTGTAATCTTGTAATAACTCAAGATTAAGTAAGGTTTAAAGATTGGGCCTTATATGAAGGGATGAAGTTTTGGCTAGGGCTAAGACAATATATCTACAAGTCACATTTTATCATGTGATTATAATAATCAAACAGTAAATAAATGTGAAATACGGAATTTTTATCAAATTATTGGGTTATTAAAGGAATATCAGTATGAATGTGGAATTCATACAATATGAACTCTTAAATAGATCATGATATTATATACAAGGATTAGGATATATAGAATATACCACTTCATGTAGTTTAGGATCGTGTGGGACAGAACACTTTTGGTAGTCTAGGTCTATAAAAGGTGGGCCACTTCAGGAATTTAATGGTTACGAAGGATGGACAATACACCATACAATTTAAAATCATGTTGTAAGTGTTGAGTTTCTATTTGATGATTTATAAATGTTTTAATAATTACATCTTATGAATTTACATAATATGATTCATTTATTTATTTTGATCGCTTCTTTCTTATTATATCATAATTATTATTCAAGGATTACTTACTTTTTATGTTGATAAATTTTCCAAATACATATGGTTGAAAAATTTATGTTTGATATTTATATGTTTTGTTTTTGAAAAATATAAATTTTGGTGATGTCAGACATTTTATTTAATAGAGGATATTGCTATTTTTCCATGCATTAAAATTATGTAAATTTTGAAATGTCTAAAATAGTATACATTCTATAAAGAAGAAGAAATAAATTATTCATAGATGGAATTACACTATATATGTTCAGTGTTAGAATTTTCATAAATGAAAAAATATTATGTTCACGTTGATGGATCTATAAATATATTTTATTCGGTAAAATATATTATGCATTAATGAATTAAAAAATTTCCCAATTCATAAATTTTATACATCAATAAATGATTAATAATTATAATACATATGATCTTTTGATGATCTTACGTGTTAAAAAATATAAAAATAGTCAATGTTGATTATTCCATACATTATAGTGAATATATTACTGATATGATAAAATATTATATATGAATATTTTTACATGAGAAGGATATTATTTAAAATAAAGAAATTTCCTTCATTTCTCTTTTTATCCAAAGGAGAGAATTCTAAATTTCAGAGTTAATTTCTTACACAATAACAAATGATAACATGACATAAGGAATACCTTGCATATTGTGTTTGAGTGGATCAATGAATACATCATACAATATTTTGGATCTCATTATTTGATAGTGAATAAATTAAGGAAGACATATTTTATAAAATTAAATGATACATTACATGAAGATTGAGTTTCATGAGTTTGAATAAGCATGAGAGATAGTTCGTGGAAGAATACAATATTATAGGAGTTAGGGAATATGACATGTAATCGGAAAATGCTAATATATTTTTACAATTTAAAGAAACCCTTTGGAATCAAATGGATTAATTCAGAGGTTTTAATTCAATAATATTGAAATTTATGATATTTTTTGGGAAGAATCTGTGATAATTGGTCATATTTAATGATTTTTTTAGTACACAACATATGATTCATTACTCCATTTATCAACTATTTATATGTTTTTTTATACTGCAATGTTATCTAGAATATTCATTATGGTTTATTAGTATTTCATTAATCGTTTTATTCCAAATAAGATAATGGAAGTGGTTGTAAAGTGTTCTGTGTAGAACCAAATGAATTTTTTGGATAAATGAGTCAATCATTGAATGTGACATCATAATCTCATATTTATGATATGTAAAAAAGTAAAAAATATTACTAAGGAAAATATATATTTCACTATGATATTTGGGTAAGATAGGATATGACTTTATGAAGTTTTAATCTATGATCAGAAAGAAAGGTATTGATGAATTATTTATCATATCTTATAACTGATATTTTATAGTTCATTATGAAGGGATTACATGAAATGATGACCTTATAAAAATTCAAATATTTGAATTATCAAGGAAGTTGTTTTTGTAATTTATCAAGAATGATTCAAAGAGTTAAATTTGGATTTAAAGTACTAATTAACTTGATGATATTATATAGAATGTTTATGAGGTTTCTGTCTAATATTATTAAAATATTTATTCAAATGATTTATTGAAATAACTATACATTAATTATGAAGGAAATTATGGATCTCTTTGACTGTTTTATTTTGATTTATAGAATGAAGGAATAATTTCAACACATATATTATTTCTATATTATAATTTCATTTCATAATCAAGTATTTTTACAACATATCACACACACTGAAATATATAATTTTTATACTCTTTATTTCTGTTATGTCATATTATATGACTTTTAAATAAAGTGGATGAAAGAAGAGAATAACCTGATAAAGATTTTTTTTGTATACAGAATATATTTTTTCTACTAATTTTATTAAATATTAATTATAGAAATAGTTAATTCAAGACTACTACTCTATGAGGATTCATTTTCTAGTGGAAAGTATTTCGACTATTAGTTTTTAGAACAAAAACTATGTATTTGAAATATTTTAAATTATACATCTCTTATATTAATACCTAAGGGTTAACTTATTATACGCATTTATGGTGATGTTTCGGCTACATTAACTTATTATTTGAGTAAGTTCCAACAACTTGTACTTAGTTGCGAGGTCCCCAGTTATAGGATGTGGAGTCCCAGTAAAATCATTGATGAACTATGTAATAAATTCCTACAACCAGTTGAGAGATTCTTAGGAATGCGATCTGAATAAAATCACCTAGCTAGTATTGGGTGTTAGTGGAGTGGACTACTGTATGTTCATAAAACCTAGAACCAATATAGAGACCATTAATTTGTTACTATTTACATTATTTCTATCCACTACATTACTAGATTAAATGGATGAAAATTTCAAACAATTTTAAGTGGAATTTAAAATTGGTGAAATTATTAAAAGGTCTCAATTCACCCCTCCCCTCTTGAGTCTTTGTCATTAAATTAGTTATAATAACAAGTGGAATTAATTCTGGTCTATATTCTATGATTTGTAAACATTAATTCTATCATTATAGATAGAAATATGTTATATTATACTAGACCTGTTTTTTATATTCTATATTGAATCCTACTCATTAGAGTTTAATATTTTTACCTTAAAAAGTGAGACAGATATAACAAGACGTAAACATATTGTTTTTGATTATACTATAGATGTTATGTCTATTATTAGATAAAAACATTTAAATGGTGAGATATATGGTTTTAGAAATCTAGAAGGGTTATAAATTTAATGAATATTGGATTGAATGTTTAAATAAAGTTGGTGAAACCCCATAATATTCCTACTCGTGAACCAGAATTTTATATTGTTGATAAAGAATTTGAATATAATTTAAAATTAAAATTCTATAAATGTTATGATTTAAAATTAAAAGGCTATGAATGAAATAATTTATGGATTTGGACTGGATAAATTCAATAGATTTTCTCAATGTTTTCCTACGTGTTTCCTGGGGGAAACTTTTTAGTTTCCTTTAAAGGGGAATATGACGTAATATAATTAAGGTATAATACCACTAATCATAAATTTGATACATTCATGATGTTTAATCTATAAATTTTTATTCAAATGAATGTAATACTCACTATATACTGAACGATGTTATTTCTTTGGTAGCTGATATACCAAAACCCGACCAGACATTAATAGTTATCAATGTTATACTACCTAAATGGAGTTTAATATCTATTATTATTAGATTGCATACACCGATTAATGATTTTAATATTATGAACATTATTATAACACCCATGATGAATAAAGATGATATTTAAAAATAAGCTAATGGTCACAAGTTATCCAGGAAACAAAATAATTATCTTAATGTTTCCACTTATAAGGAAACATATTCTGCTTGATCTGATGAATATTATAGTTGTTCATATTTTATTTACGGACATTCATGGATTTCTATAATATTCAAAAAGATGTATGTGGGGTTAAAATAAATATACAATAAGGATAATGAAAAATTGGTTGGATTCTATAAATATAAGAAATGTGGTCATTTCAGACATGATATCCTCTACTGAAATCTAAAAGAAAGTATGGAAATTTGGATTGTTAAATAAAAGGATGTAAATTTTAAAAGGTAACATGGATGTATTTTGAGTATTATAGTGATTAATCCCATTATAAATCTAAATATGATAATTTAAATTAAAAATTAAATCTATCTTTTATGGATCAGACTGATGATAAACAATGATCCTGCTCTTCTAATTATTAATCTAACAATTATTCATTTGGCATGACTAACTATTACTATTTTATTCTTTAAGATAAATAAGATTATTCAAACAAATGAAATATAAATATTTTAAATTTATATGATTCTATTATTACTGAATTTTTTTTATATAAATATTTTTTAGAATTAAATTATAGATTTGATAAAAACGATTCTTTTTCAAATATGAATTACAGTAGAATTAGTTATAAAAAATAAAGTTGATTATTTGAAATTTCATTCAGGTATATTTCATAAAGGTGAGTATTATCATAATAAAATATTTTTTTACTATTATAATAATTAATGATAAACTTTGAACAAGAATTAATGGATAAAAACAACGATTTAAATAAATTATTTTGTTTCTGGATAGAATAGTAAAAACATGTATATTATTAAATGTTTTCACTGTGGTACTATTGGATGATGTGTATTTGATATGACTTCTAATTACTACATCTATTATTGGAAAATATTATATATTTTATTTCAAAAGGTGATTTTAATTTAGAATTATTGATTTATTTTCAATTGAAGTTGAAAATGTAATTATTTCAACATTTTGATGAAAATTGAGTGTTTTTTGTAGTTAATTTATAACATGATATCTGTATTAACTTTCATCCAATTTAATATCATTATATTTTTGTGATTTTGTTGATACATTTATTTATTTATATATTCTGAAGTTTTTTGGAAAGTGTTTTTTGTCTTGTAATAAAATCATTCATTGTTACAGGTTTATACATCAAATATGCGTGATTAAAACAATTTATTTATTTAATATTGAAAAATTGTGGAAAAATTTAATATTCCTATGTATATAATACTTTTTCCAAAAATAACTATCTAATATTCAATTCTCAAGCCTTATATAATAATTTATGAATTAAATCCACTTGTGTATGGATTCAAAAAATCCCCACATGACAATGAAAATGGCTCGTATGGTTATTTAATAGTAAATTTTAGTTTATAACATATGAAATTTGATGCTCATCTACCATGATTGTTGTTCATATTGTTTACATCATTATTGAATCTTTTTGTTTTTTGTCTATTTCTCATAATATAAAATGAAATTTTATATTCATGAAAAAAACATCCTCTATATCCATCTCAGTAAATTTATTGGTCTATAACAAAATTAATTACCCCATCAAATAAATAACACCTATAAATAATTTTTCTAGTAACATCATTGAATGTTGGAAGCCTAGTGTTCCAATTTATTATGAACAATGTTAAATCAATTTAACAACAAATAATAAATCATTACTTTATCCTTATAACATGATTTTACATCAATATCATTTCATGTAGTTCACACATTTCATTCAAGGAATTACACTAGTTTATTTATATTATTATGATTTCATCATTTTCATTACTGTTGTTATCTTTCTACACAAGTTTTATTTATTTTTATTAAACCTCTACACATATTTCCCTGGGTTTTATCATACATTCAACTTTACTAATTTTAATTTGGTGAATATAAATAAATAATTTGATAGCCTAATAAAACATCATTACAAGATATTATAATTGTTATTTTTTCATTAAAATTAATCAATTTTTAGTTATAATAATTCCTACATTTCTAATGATTTATCTAAAGTAAAGGCTGTAATTTATACTAGAAGTAAATATTTTTAGTCACTTAAATCTCTTATTGTTAACATTTTGTGTCCCCAAAGAATATGGGTCGGACAATTAATTTGCATTTTATATTTTTTAGGATTTATCCAAAATTAATTTAATGTTAAATATTATGTTGGATTCCCAACATATAGTCACTTCATAAAAAATTATTATTAAAATTTATGGAAATAATGTTTATTTTAAAGGATAAGTTCACTGGATATATTGTTATAGCATTCGTGGTTATATCTATTTCATTTTTATGATAATTTATTATGTTAAGAAAAATATTTTATTCATGTGTATGATCTATAACTATTTTTAAAATTATTAATCTACTAGTAAGAATGTGTTTCATTTTATATTGTGAGTTGAACTGTTTATTATTCATGGAATATCATTAACATGTATCTTGGCTCCTTGATACTAATTGTTTTATCTTTTAATGTGGTGAAATATTTTATTTAAGGATATTTTTTACTGATTTATTATTTAATTATTTATTTAAAGTTGATATTTATTTTAAATATACATTCTCTTAGGGGGTTTTGAATATTTTAAATACTTGTATTCTTGTTGTGAATGAACATTTATCTGATGTTTAATATATTAAGGCACGTTTTTTATGAAATTTATTTATTCACAAATCAATAATTCATTGTATAAAATTTCATTACTAAGGGAGCATGACAAATATTTTCATTCACAACTATCTACCAGAATCATGAATCTTTATAGTTTTTATTGATTTATTATTAGTTTTTTTATCTCTAATTTTTGATACTTTTTGTTCTATTGAAATCATTTGTTAACTGATATATACTACTATATTATATTTTCTCTATTTATTCTATTTATTAATAATTATAAAATAATTATTGTTATTTTCATGGTTATTAATTGAACCATTCTATGTTTTTTGTATTGTATTATTTATAAAATGGGGATTAATTTTTATTTTCCATTTACATGCCTTTGTTCCCACTATGTATTAACAGGGGAAATTGGTTTTACCAAACAATTTTTCTTATGTCTTATTCTAACCATAAAAATATACCAATTTGTGTCCTTTTCTCAAATAACATTTAATAAAAAAATCAATGATATTCTTCTCCCGTTTTTTTAAATAATTAAAAATGGAAAGATATTATACCCCTTTTATACATTAATGATATAGGGATGTTTTCTCAACTTATTTAAACTATTATTATTTAAATAAAATCATCTTTTATACATGTGATTCAACTCTACCTATATGTGATTCCTTAAAATTAAAATTAGATAGAATTATTTTCTATTGGAATCATTTTTCATTGATTTCATGTGATTAATGGACCATTATATTGAAAATAATTGACTGGTTTTTAGGTGGCATCACATTTATCTTAGAAAATAATAATCATTCCATCATCTCTATGTATACATGGGAAAACCTAGTGTGGAAAACAATAGTGTTTAAACTCCGAAAAATGTTTTCCATAAATTCACCAAAATTTATTACCAATTTATGACCTACAAACTCAGGAAGTGTATGAGTAATTTTTCATGAATACTTATTTACATGAACTCACATAAACACACACATTAAAACATTTCATGTGTAATGTATTTATTCCTCATATTAAATATATAATTATTTTTAATCAAAATAATAATGGTAGATGGAAAATAAGACTTCATTATTCAATTTCATAAATGATTTATATAATTAAATATTTGGTAGAATTGCATAAATATATAGTTTACTGGCCTATTTTCCTCCCCCTAAATAGATTCACTAAAAACCCCTTCACCTTTAATTCTCATAGTTATACCATAAATACAACATACTTATGAATTAAGTTGATCCACCATCAACATTTTAATTATAGAAATATATTTAAAATAGACTTTTAAACCCATAAGATCCATAACATGAAAATATAGAATGTCTATAACAATTTATAGTTTCATCCTTCCCTATTTTCTAATTATTTTATCTTTAAATAATCTTGTATTTATTCCCCTTATATTGAATTTTCTTCATATATAGAATAAATTTATTTATTTCTGAAATTATATAACATTACTTTTTTTAGATTGTCCCATATTCTTGGAATTTTCTAACTGATTAAGACATATTATAATATATTCCTTTTTATCATTCTTGTCCCCTATTATGTGTGAAGACTCCTTCTTTTTAGTTGTTTTCATGGAACTAGGATCTATATCCATTTTTTTACTTTGTTCTTCATTTGACCTAGAAAAAATTCATATATTTGGTAGCGTTATGTCCAACCTGTTAGCACCATCAAAAAAATCTTCCATGGCCTTTTCGATACCATTTTTTGGGATTCCTTTCAATCTATCTATCAGGGATATATAAAACTATAACAAAATTGATATATCATTACAAAATTTATTCCGTTTTGGATTTTATATTTACCCCATACACTTTGACATTCATGGAAATCATTCAATGGTCCATGGTGTGTCCTCTCTTTCAATAATAGAAGCATATCTAATATATTGGTTATACATCCAAATTATCATTCTTCCTTAGCTTCATGATTGGATTTGATTTAATAAACTTATAGAACAATTTAAATCCAAAACTAGAATTCTATTCTCACTTCATCTTCATTCTAGTCTATAGTGGTTCACATTCCTATTTTTTAAATCTTTGACACAAGGTAGGGTTGTACTTGAATTAATCATAGTGGTGACCAACAATATTTCACAACTCATATAAATTTTCAAGGCACTCCAATATATTATTCAAAGATATGTTTTTAAATTTTTATATTGTTTTCTTCACTCCAACATGTTTCTTCCATACATCATCCTTTCATACCATTTCTCTAGGGATTCTACATTTTTTACATAGTAATAAATTATTCCATTGATTAATAGACCTATTAAAAAAATATAGTATCACCAACACCATCAAATTAAACTATATCTTTTGACTTTAGTTACAAACTTTCCTATAAGACATGTCTTCTATTTTTTGGTTCGATCCCAAACCATTTGGGATAATCTTTTTATGGGAAATTCTGACATCCACCCTTGATGATGTAGTAGGTTTTAAGAATTTTAATAACTACATAATTGTTCCAAAAAATTTCTTTTGGAATACACTTATAGAAATTACAGATTTAATGTAAGAAACTTAATCTAAATATTGGGTTATATTTTTTAGTTATCTAGATTAATATGATTCTCTCTATGATCTTAGGGACTATTTACTACCATTTTGAACATTCATAGAATTAGTACCCCCATATTACATTTTCTTATCATCACTATTCATTCCTGTAGATTGGAAAATTTTACTAGGTGTAGTTTCAAAATTTCTCAACATGACTTCTATCTTGAGAAAATTAATTTTGATGGTGTACTTATCGTACCTCCATAATCAAACCAAATCGTACCAATAATTATTTAACTTCTGAATTTTATCCTCATTATTTTTTATTATCCTGTGAAGAGTGTTATCCAACTCTTTTACTTTCTCATTTTTTTCTTATCTGCACCTGAGAATCTTTAACATCCATATAGTTTTTATGTAACCTCACCAATGCATGAAATACATTTTTATAAATATTATTAATTACATCATTCTCACATAGATATCTTTGAAATTATTCATTACCTTTAAATAATATTTCATTTAAATGTTGGGATGTTTCTCCTTTTACATTCAAAATATTTGTGAGAGTGTTGTTTCAACTCACTATTTTGACCAATTCTTCTTCAATTGCACCAGTCACTATTTCTAGTTTTGGTTTCTCATAAATGAGTAACTTGATGTATCATAACACATAGGAAAAAACTACGTCATGGTCCTTGTTCAATTATTCCTTCTTTTAGAATAAAATTGATTAAGATACCCATTAAAACAATCTTGTTCATGGATTGAGCTACATTATATAGAGGAATTATCATAAAAATATTTATCAAAACACTTACTATTATTACTACCTTCAGCTAATGTATATTACTCTCACTTATTTAAACACTTTTTTTAATCTTTTTTGCCTCTTCTCCTATCAATTATTAATGTTCTTGGTTGAAAACATTATATCAACTTTGGTATAGGTGAAATCTAATTTCTACATATTAGGATATTACAATTCAAACATATGAAATATGCAAACCATATATTCATATAAAAATAATTTGAGAAAAAATCATATAACCAATCAGAGTAAAATCTTTTTTGGATAAAGAACCAAATACTTCAAAAGATCTAATTTGAGGGAACCCAGGAACTAATACAAGTTATAGTTTCTTAGTAGACAATACAAACACACCTAACTGGGGGAGGTAATCAGTGGTTATAAAATTCTTTTACCCAAAACCAAATATTATTTTAATCTTATCCCTATTTTAATTTGAACCCCTATTATATATTTGGATATAAATATATATTTTAATCATTACCCAATATGACACAACCACATGTAACATAGAAATATAATCATGTTCAACAAAGAGAATATTTACACGATTTGTCCTTGATGTGGGAACCATACTCTTTGTCATGTAAAATCCCAATGATCCACACATTCCAATTATAATGGAATAAAAAAATATAATTGGTGGAATGGAGTCATCTAATATGTAGGTTCAAACAATATTAAACATGTTTGGATTATTATATTACTCATGTAAACTTGCATCCACTATATTACACATGTGATGGGATATTTATACTACATCACACAATATTTAGAGTATGTTGTTATTTTTCATAATATTGAAGTATATAAATAGGTTATTCCAAGTATACCACTACACAAACATATTTTTTTCTTATTCCTCAATATAGAGAGTCTTTGACTACATGAATTTTTAAAAAAATAAAATTGAAAATAACACTTTATTTCCCTTCATTCTTCTAGTTATTCTTCAGAAAATAATCAACGGATTCTCAAGCATGAAATATCATGAAAATAGTCCCCAAAATATTTTAATTGGATCTTATATAATAAATATAAATTTCACATAAACTCTTTTGGATTTTACACTCTAAAACAACGATTTGTTCTTTATCATTGTATCAACCAACTCAATATGGTAAAGAATCTATTCTTTGGGATGCTCATTATTTAAATAATTATTTTAATTACAAAATATCCAATTATTTTCTTTAAATACTAAAATAATTACCTATCTTGAACAATATTTACTTGTTTCTTATTCCTTGGTATAGCATCCATCAATTCACCTTATTTTTCTTCTTCTTCTTCAAGATTCTCAATTCTATTGGTTTCTCCCTTATTCACATTTAGATATATTTATTTTAAAAATATATGTTGTTACACACATATTTTTTAGTATTTTACACATCCTCTTCAATTTTATTTTCCTTGATCATATAATCTTTTCATGAATATGAGTGGTTGTATTAAATGCATCCTTTTATCTTCAATATCCTTTATATGGATTCTTTGAGACATTATAATTGCTATTCTAAAATAAATATTATAAAATAACCCAATTTTTTTCTTTTTCAACATAACATACATTCCATAAATGACTTCATTTATTCGATCTCGTTTTTGAAATTAGGTTGAATATATTACTCATTCATTATTACCTAGTCTAGGTTTCATCTTCTATAATATAACTCAACTGAAATATGTAGTGTGCACATTTATCATGATCCACCAACATATGACATGAGGAAATTCTTTGTGTAATAATACTAATCAAAATAACTACATAAAATACCCAACATCATATTTTATCCATTTTATATATTCTTATGGTGTGGTACTTCATATGAAATTTGTACAAAACATAGATTAAGTGTGTACATGGTAACATAATGGTAATAAAATTTATTATTCATATTTCTAAACAATATATATTCATAAATAAATTAATCCATTGAATAACATGTATGATTCAACTCAATAAAGTATTCATTATTCTTATAAATCTTGTAAATTCATTTTCTATATCAATAAATACATGTTGTGGATCCTATTTAATTTTAGGATTCAGAAAATTCTCATCCTTTGATATTCATATCAGGCATTAATCATGGAATATATGTGATTCCTGATGTTCTAATTTTTTTTACACAACACAAGTATAATCGTATTTAATTTTAAATTTATTATGAAATTAATGATTTTATTTTACCTTTAATATAATCTAGAAATCCATATGTCTTTGATCATCCATGAAGATAATATTCTCCAATTTTTTCACCCTAAATAAAATCAATTTTGTGATGATTTTATCAATCAAAAACAAATATTTAATAATACCATTTTTATTTCTTCATTAGATAATTTATTTTAGAATTAAAATTGTTTAACCTCCATGATCTCCAAAACATCCTAAGTATAGAAGTCATATGTTTCGCCATATGGCTGAATCTATATCATATAAATTTAATTTCATACGGTCTCTAATTCAAATGAAATATTTATATTCTCAAAATATAAAAGACACACAGTTTTGATGTCATTTATTAAGGATTATATTGAGGGTCAAATACATACACTAATTAGTAAAGAACATACATCGGTCAAAGTCTTACACCAATCATCAAAGTCTTACACAGAGAAGAATTCATACAATAAAGTCATTTTCTCAATTCCTTTGTGATTGATTTCATTATCTCAAAATAATATCATGGTGTAAATGTATTATGGTTTTTATAAAGTCATATGATCTTCCTTTCATCATCCTTTTGAAGGATTATAGTTTTATTTAATCTATATGACCAATAATTATATTGGAAAAGGGACATATAGTCAGCTCCAAGGCTTTCATTAAATACATATGATCCCTCAAAAAAATTTGATCAAAATAAAATCCTATAATAGTAAATCAAATGATTACGATGCTTGATGTATTATTGCAAAGTATTATATTCAGTGGGAAAATTCAATGAACCAGAGACTATGCCATTTTTAGTGAAACTCTATGATTCTGTAAATTTTAAATGGTTTTGAAATAACATCCAATAACTATAGGTATTCACTAGTTGTATGAACACTTTATACAAGGATATTATTGAATTATTTCAGAATTAAAAATCACTCTAGATTCCATTTATGGTTTTCTATAACTTTATCTAGATTATCTTTAAATATTGAACAATATTTACACTTTTTAAATACAGTTATAAAAGCTTTCATGTCCAGATTCAGGAAAAAACTCCACCTTCATCTTATTCACTTCTCGTACATAAGGTTGATATTGATATACCCCTCAGTGGAAGTTATCATGGATATATTGAAGATATCAAAAATTATATTATGTTTGGGCATCACATTTTAAAAATTTTAACTGGGTATTCATGGAAAACCAACTACAAAATTCTTTACCCCATGAAAGATGGGAATACTATACTTCCTTTACCAGAATAAGATTGATCTACACTACATGTTAATGAAAACAAACTATTCATATTCTTTTATTGGTGGAAACTCACTTTTTCACTCATGCTCTCATCATTGACTTGAACTCTTATCATTTGATTGTTCTTTAACAACAAATAAAATAAACATAACCAATAGCCACAACAACTACAAACTCGAAGTGACCTACCTGCACAGAAAGTTACTCATTAGGATACCCTCATCTACCCATGTCTTATGATATCTGGACCACAATATGATATTCAAAAACCAAATAGATCCCATCAAATGGTCAAACATATCATCAATCCCTGAATGGGGATAATAGTTCCTGACTTCCACCATGTCCAAAATCAAATAGTCCAAAAAAAACCAAATAACTTCATTCTTATTCTTAGAGAAAAATATTGGAGCACAACAAGGAGAAAAAATAGACTAGATGTTTTAATTTGGTAACAAGTAACGGATTTGGATACTCAATTAATGAATCTTTGTACGTTTCAAATGAAATTGGGTCCACAAAATCAAATATGATACCATCTGTAAATCTACAAAAAACATGATACTGTGTTCTGGGGGGTCGACTAAAAACCTCATCAGAGGGTTTGTATAGGATCTCTTCAATAACTCTGAGAACCACCACTTCCCATTATTCCACTGAACACTCTACCAACTAAAATAAAATAGGCCCTACACATATACTACCCATTCAATAATTCCACTCTCCAATGAATACCACTCATTGGAAATCCAAATTAAAAAACATAAACCTCATCCTAAAGAAATCTACATCTACATGGATAGAATATAATTAAACTATGTCAAGAATGACATTATATGGTTATATCTGTAACAATAACAAATACCCCATCTATTTTTTTCTATCATCCGTAGTCTACGTCGACAAAACATATCAAAAATCCTATTATGACCTCTAACTATAATGAAAAACATTGGGGGAACTAGTAGTACCACAAGATTTATCCAAAAAAATAGGAACAATTAAAGTGTTAATGAAGTACTGAGAAGATCTAGAATCAAACAAGGTAAAAATTAAGGTATACAGTAAATGGAACATATATTGAACAACCTATCACCCCTTGAGATTCAGTTCATCCATATTATGCATCCTTCCATGACCATAACATTTATCACAAAACTAAAAAACATCCATGATTATGTTATGTTTTCGGTACCTAATGATGAATACGATCATGTGGAAAACCCATTCCAGCTCCATCTCCCCTTGGTGGGGTATAATAATGTTGACCTAGTTGTTGAACATAAATTGGATTCCCTACTCCACGATATGACTTTAGAGAAATTTTATTCTATTATGGATACAAATAGGATTTATATATCATATCATATTTTTCTCCCTTAGTGGTGAGGAAAAGACATGAGCAGTGACTATGACCTCTGCAGGCATAAAACAAAAAACAGGAGTCCCCTAGTAGATTCTCGATAACTTCCTACCCCCAAAATAGTGTGAAATATATTTATGAGGTTAGATACCTATTATTTATAACCTTCATACCTCTAAATTATATATATCCTTTATAAATCCCTTATAATACCCCTTTTCTGTACAAATTCAAAAATCTCAGAGTAAATTTATCTCATTGTCCCATTCAGAGGAAAAATTTTGAATAGAACTTCATAATTACAGTCCATGATTTTGGACATCTCTAGGAGCTTGTTTTGGATAGGTAATGATACTTTTAAGGGATTAAATATTCTTAGATGAGCATTGAATTATGAATGATATGGTAAGGATACTAAATTTTAGAAATAGCATGCCACTAGCTGATCGGTGAGTTAGCCAATGGCCCAACATTCTAGCAAGGTTTGCTGACCAATCAGTGGTCCAACAAAAATCCTCCAGTAGAGTGTGTTTTTTTTTGAGTGGCCGAAATATCAAATTTTTATGGTTTACCCCCTTTGAGTTTAAGGGTTTGGGTGAAATGGGGGAGGGTTATTCAGACAACACCCACTTCTCTTCCTTATCCCCTCTTAATATTGGGTGTGTTACTATAATTATTCACTAATTTGAGGTAGTATTTCATACTTATTTAACTTTTACATTACATACATTCATATTTAAATTTTTTGTACATATCAGGTAAGGTATTTTTTGAATATTTTCCTAATGTATTGTGAAACCATCCGAGAATGATGGTGATTTTTCTTGACTTGATAGAGGGAATCCCAAGATGGTTTCTTTACACTATCACTCATAGTTTTGATGGAGGTATGTCCAAAGATATTCTCTTATATGGTTTTTGGTTAAATATAAATTAAATTAATTATTTTTATTTTTTAATGTGTTGGTAATTTTTCTTGGGATGATAATGGGAGTCCATCATGGACATCTTGTGTGTTTTTTGTTCCGATTTGAGTGTGATAGAGATGCCCGATTAGTTGTCAGTAGATATTCCTTTTAAATTAAAGTAAAAATAAATTATATTTGTTACAACTGATTATTATAAATAATTATAAATTTCTATAATTATTTATTATACATTTTGATATGACTAAGGTTCCAAGGGTGTGATGTGAGGAATTATCGATCCTTAACAATGCTGTCAATGTATGAATTTTATGTGGAATGTATTCCCTTATAACGTAGGTGTTATTTTGTTAATTTCATTTCGGTATTTCACTTTTTTTTATGTTTTTTGTGGAATTATGTATCAATACCTCAATAGAGAACCTAATTAAATCAAATGAAACCATTAAAATTAAAAAAAAAATACCTTTTTAAATTAAAATGATTATGACAACAATGAACAAAGTGTTGGGGACACGAGGGAACTTATACACTGTATTGATGTCTTAGATGTTGATATATGGGTCCCTATTTATAAATATAATCCCTGATATGTATGGACCCCATGGATTTTTATTTAAATTAACTATTTTAATGAGGTTTAGTTTCCCTAAGGTTAGATCCCTTATATACCATCGGGAAGTAGTTTAGGATAAATTAGCATTGGTTAGCCTTAATAGACCATAGTGAACACTTTTTTGTGTTCGCATTGGCCTTTCTTATGATGAGAGGAGGTTAATTGACTAAAGACGGACCTTGTGTGGATTTATGGACTATGAGGTGTCTTATAGACCATAGGCTAGAATATATGACTTGAGTCATTAGAATGGATTCATGCCATTTATAGAGTGATATTAGTCAATCATGGCTTGAATGGACTAAGACATTGTATTATAAATATGATGTTTCCAAGGAATGTGATGTTATCAATGTAAAGAGTGTTATCTCATGATATTAGACGGGGATTAAGGGCCCCAGGTAGGGTGTCCTTCTAAGAAGTATCCTAGGGAACCATGGTAGGTGCTAGTTGATTTAGATCCTAGAGAGGTGTATTATAGGGGAGCCAGGTTATTAGTACAAGGATTTATCCTCATTTTGGTAAAATGTATAGGTATTAAAGTGTGAATTGGTTGATATAGTTTCATATAGAAAACACTCTAACTTTCAATTCTCAAGTGGTATCAACCCTTTCATCCAAATTTATACTCTTATTATCATCAATGGATCCTTTGAAAGATATCCAATGGTTCTCCAACAAAACCTCATACAAGGGAACCAAAAATAATAAAATCATTAACTCTTGTTCATGTGAACATTCATCACATTTTCAACCTTATAGTGAGATAAAGAAGATAAATACACATAAAACAAGATAGTTTACTCCACTTTCAATATTATACCTTGATTGATACCTAATTTATTATAGTGTAAAAGTGTTATTCCGATTTATTGAACACTTATGTTTTAAACGATTTCAATCATGTGGTTGGAACTAAAGACCCCTGATAAAAAATAGACCTCTTTGATCTAATGAATATCATAATCAATGAGTTACAAAACCCATTGGCACATACCATCCAATTTTATTGGACCAATCTTAGTAGTTTTAGTGAACAGATCATGTATTTAATTATTAGATGTCCTTTGATACTTTCAGTATTCACATAATCAGTTCAATAAACCGAATGAATGAATGATCCACTTGGACAACCCTATTAGGAACGATTTCACTTCATTGGATCACAACTCTATGAATATGTGGTATCAAAATATTACATATTTTGTATAAAAATTAGGACATAAAAAGATGATGAAATGGATTCTTGGAAAATAAAATTGGGGGAACTACTGCTACACTATCAACACTAATGTATTCATTATCATACTGACATGAAAAAGGGAGAACTATACAGAGAAAACAAGTATTCTAATGAGTGAAACATGGGTCAATGCATCAGTGGTGTAATTAAACATCACCCAATATAGTTTGGTTCTTGACACAATAGTGATTCAGTATGTAACATATCCCACCAATATACACATGGAGGTTATTGTACTAGGACAATGAAAAATATTTTTTCCTTATTGGTCATGTTACTCTATTGGGATTTCCAATGGGTCCACACCATATAGAAATTTTAATGGAGTTCTAGAATATTGAAACTATAGGGGAAGTACAGGGTATCTAGACTATAGAATTAGATATCTAATCATGAACATAGGAAATTATATCTTGAACATACCACCCATCGATTATTCTTGGACAAGGATATTCCCCAGAACACACTAACCCTTTAAGGTTCGAACAAACCATGGATACCTCTAATATCTTATCCAAGGATGTAGATTTTACTATGAAACACCTATAATAAAAGATATATTCTTATGAATGACAATGGGAAAGTGGGTAATATAATAATAAGGCAATATGAGACTAAAAACACCATCATTTGAGAAAATGAGTCTACAACATACCTAATATTCATGAATGGACCGAAAAGCTTCATTTTTATAATTTTTTTGATATCCCACCTTTCAAGGGATGTGGGGGAACCCTTACAAGACCGTATAATTAGAGATTATGTTACCCGTACTCTTGGAGGCATTATAGGACCCATTGGCCTTAGGGAATTCATATATACTACGACTACTTGAAACCGCACCTCCCAAACATCTGCACTGTGATAAGATCTTCACCTTTTCATGTCTTTTCAGGTAGCTTTCCTGTGACGGGATGCACGGGCTTGGTACCTATGGAAAATTCCATACCCTCTCATTCTTCCAAATCTGTTACCCTTCTCATGTGAATGAATCTTGCTCTTGAATCCTCCACTGTAGTTGATTCCTTGTAAAATATATCTGGGCATCTACATATTAGGTGTCCCTAAAGACCAAGAGGTGGAATTGAGGCCATTAGATGGTTCGAATTCATTATCGACCTGAAGGGAATGCAGTCATAGAGGCCTTAATGACTACAAGTCCAAACTAGTAGACAAAAGTGAATAGTTTTAGCTGCTACAGTAACTGTTACAGAACCTACTGTAGTAACCACACAGTATAGCTATAGTGCTTGCTGCAGTACTATTACAGAAAACTGGAAATAATCTGTCATCTAGTTTTGAAACTGGCTCTTATGGACGCACATAGAGAGACCTCACAAACTAGGTCGAGTCTCATGTGTAACGAGGCTACAATATCTGTCAGGGAAAACCCCAAAATCACAAGCTAAATGAGTTTTCTTCTATTGACGGTTTATTCTATATAGATTGTATCAATAATCTAAACACATTTAAAATTGTGAAAACCACTTCTTCTAATGTAATTATAACAGAACCATCACCCATTTACATTTCACCATTAACCATATCATTCATTGACACACTCAACATATATAGCCCCGTTGAACCTTGATATTGGATTTGAACTATCACAGCCCTACTTAAAAAATAGTTGAGTTGGGTTTTGTGACCTTGAACATAGTATATGGTTATTCATTTGGAGTTGTTGTTGAGTAGATTAATTTCCTTCTGTGGGATCACCAATGTGTTTGGTCAATTTTTTGATTCATATATTGTATTCAACCACCATGCTAGTGACGGGAAGATCCATGGGTAAACCCTAGGAATATATTAGTTTTCATAGAAACATCACTCATTCAAAGTAATCTATTTCACAATATGTTCACTTGTTAGGTATAGAGGTGGTTGTTGACCTGGTCAAGTACTCTATTTCACAGTGTTCTCACTCACCAGGTCATCCAATGTTAGGTATAATATTGGTAACATATTGGGGCCAAGTCCTACCAAATAATTTTATAGCCCTATGAGTCCAAAAAAACCTAGGATACATGATGTATCCTAGTAAATGGACAGGGGTGACTGGGGTTTCACTATAGTGGCAAAGGGGATCCCATACAGCTGTCTAAAGGAAAGGTGAATTAGTACCACTGGGTATTAGATTATTCCAATCAAACCATGTATCGATTATCTCTACAATTGTTTGAAATTGGTGGAATCATTGGGGTTTCCCATTTGACCCTTGAACCCTTGACTATATAGATAGAGCATTGTATTATACTAGACAAGAAACAAATAGTACCTATGTTCAACTATGTTGCCCGATACTCAAGTCGAACAAGTAGCTCCAATAAATGACTAGACCATGGCCTCTGCCTCAATGTTATAGCCCCATCCTAATGCCTCTAAATAGAAAACCCATCTATTTATACACTATTATATTATAGTACCAAACACCAATGAAACTATGCTCAAGATAATATATCCTTCTGAACCATATCATCATGTACGAGGAACGTAGTATGCCAGATCTAAGCCACTAGATCTCATAGTAAACCTATGAACTTTCATATTTTACTTTCTAGACCATTTTAACCCACTTTTCAATTTATTGTATTTTTTTTAATCACAACACTCCCACCTCATGTACCAATTGGGCCTTCTCAGGTGGATGCAAAAAAAGATATGGAAAAAGGTTTTGTAGTGGAAATGAGATGGTGAAACAAAGTTGATCAATAATTACCCCATTGGTCAATTGTTTTCTCAGGCTCACATCGATTCCATTAACATATCTTTCTAGTGAGATTTACATTATAAGAAGTATTTTTTCCTAAATCAATGTGTTATATTTTATATTATATAATACTCTACACATGAAACACATAGATAATCAAATAAAAATTTATTTATTTAATGAATATGGTCAAATTGGACTTCAAATAAACCAATGAAAACTCCAAAAAAAATTAATTAGAAAATAATATAAAATAGAAAAGTTTAATGTGAATGTATGGGTTTCTCCAAACTACTACAATCATATCCCAAGTGAACAACTATAAGTAAATACATCATAAAATTAGTCAACCATTCAACATCATTAAAAATAAATATATAGATCTATTAGAGTAATTGTAGTGAATATTTAGCAAATTAATGTTGTTTTATTTATTGGATGTAATATAACTGTTGGAATAGTAATTGTAACACCCCAAGCTTCCACGGTACGTTTCCCTTCAAATAATGCGATAGCGTGTGTTGTACGCAACCTCGAGTTCTAACACACACCATAACTAATTAAACTAGCCGTTGTGAATAGTAATACCTACTTTTTGAAATCATATATATTTTATATTTCAAAATTGACTTTATTTTTGGATTCGGAATATTGAAATTAGCCTAGGGTGAAATTTTGGTACTTTTCGGATAACTTTTATATTTTGATGAATAGTGAAAATTACTAAATTTTAATTAAAATCAACTTTTTTAATCAAAATAATTAATATTGATAAATTATGAATTTGAGTGGTTTTAAAGTATATTTAGAATATATTTTTACCATTTAATTTAATGTTTGTCATTGGACATAATTTCACAATTAAACCAGACATAAACAAGTGTCAATCTTTTGATAGTTATTATCTCTTAAAAACACGCTTTTTATTTTTACAACGGGAATTAATTTTAAATTAATTTCTGCCACTTCTGTGTTATGAATTTGGAAAAAGGGATTACATATTTGGAATCAGGATGTCCAAATTATGTAAATAGGTAAATTTTATTTTTACACATTTTGAATAATTACTGCGGTAAATATTTTATTTACCATGGTTAAAGGGTAAATCCGGTAAATAAGGGTTAAAAAATAATATTATAATAATACAAAATTACCCTAAAACGTGTCCTAACCTTATTGTTGGACACATACCCGACCATGGGCATCCTTGGGTCGATTTGGGGACCCCTTAGAGCCACTTGTATGTGGTAGGGAACATTATATTAATAAAGTTAAAATAAAAATAAAAATGGCATAAGCTTACATCTTTTAGAAGAACAATTTTTACATAGGGCTATACATTTTGGATTTTCGATTATAAATTTTCATTAGAAATATAAAAGGATTTCCTACATAATGATAATTTATTTATAATTTTTAGACATCAAATAAGTTAAATTATTAATGACACAATAATGATGCAATGTTTACCTCATTAATAAATCATTTAAATAAATAAGATTATAATGATTAAAATATTATCTAAAACCTGTCCAATTCTTATTGGTTGATTTTATTTAGAATATGAGTCATATTATATTCGACCTCAATGATTTTTGGACCATTATAAACCTAATATAATTATATTATAAAGTAATAATTTCACTCTTTCCTAAAGAGCCCCTCCTCTCCCTTATAAAAGGAGACCACTTATACTCATTCCTCACACCTCTCAAGCCACTTGGCTCGTCCAAACCCTTCCCAAATACTCTCCCAACTTCCCTCACTACAACCTAGAGGCCTTAGTTTGATCAGAAAGCCAACCTATGGAGCCATTTTGATCAAATCAAAAGGAAGAACCCAAAGAAGAGGTAATGTTTTCACCACCCCTTTTCAAGTTCCTTTCTTCTTCCACTTCTTCTTTCTTTGTTCTTACCATTCTAAAATAATAACTCCAGTATCTCACATATACTGTTATGTTATTGTAAATATGGTACAACCATATTCAGTATTATATCCACCCTTTGAATAACATATCACCATACGTGCGTACGTACGGCTTACCGTCTCCACGTCGTGGTGTAATTGTTATTCAATATATTATTATTTCGATGGGTATAATAATGATGTGTAACTCATGTAAATAATAAATATAACATGTTAATGATTCTTTTTATATGATATACCATCCATTTATATATTATTTTAATATCAAAAGAATGATATTGTCGCTCGTGCGTACGTACTGACTATCGTCTCCACGAACGCGATGAGATTCATTCTCCATCGTATCCATTCAAGTATAATTATCATTTGATGATTTAAAAATGATGTTTATGGACTTGATATCATTCTGGATATGAATAAGATACAACAAACATGGCTTATGTAACAAATCATATAAAAGAAAATGAGTAAGTTAACACCCGAAACGACGATAATTCTAAGATATTATTAACAAATCAATGTTAAAAGATCATATATGATATCATATTAATATATATGATTCTTGTATAATTTAATAACAATTATTTCACCATTATACAGGAGTTTAACCTACCCCAACCAATGAAAAGTACAAGGTAAGGGCTATTTCACAATCTCTTCATTATCCGAGGTTGTTTATACGTAATAATCTACTGGGATCTCATTATCATCCACATCCATGTTTTTTCAAAATGTATTTCAAAACATTTTTAATATTTAAAAGAATATGGGTTAAAGTCATTTATACCCTTGTTTGACTTTTTATAAGAGGTTTATAAGGGAATCTTTCCGTCGTTTTCCAAACAAGGTGCTTTTAAACCTTTTCGACAGAATTAAGATAAGAATGTTTTTTTAACTTATACGGCGAGTGCGGTTATTTTCCACCATTATAAAATCGTCAAAGCATCCCTTACAAGCTTATAAGAATATTTTCAAAGAAAATGTTTTATTTTATAAATATATGTCTCTTAAATGATTTCAAAATAGAAAGAGATATTTCTTTAAAAAGGGTTTTGATTTCATCTATGTCAACATCCTTTAATGGATTTTACGCTTATTTGAGGATGATATATTATGATACAAAACTTTTATATTGTATTGAAGGTTTTGTGATATGTTTGACTGTGGATGTGCTATTTTTATACCATTCATGGTTTATGGTGAAAGTATTGACATTTCGTATGCTAGTTTTAATATGAATGTTTATGTTATGTTTAAACCTTTCGATATGGGAATGAATTGGACTTAATATGTGATGGGTGGAGCCCGCTATAGCTCCTCGATGCATCGGTAGGTCTCATGAGACAAACTACTGTCTTGGCACAAGGCCTTGGCAAAATATTATTTGTAGTCTTGGCACGAGGCCTTGGCTATGTGGTTATGATAGTCTGGCATTATGCATTCCATCATTATGAAAGTGGTTATTGATATTTCATGTGATTATTCGATTAGTATAATATCCATGTGAATAAGTAAATGGAATTATCTCAATTTATTTATGCCATACTATGTTGAAGTTAAAGTTTAAAAGGCTTTTCCTTTAGTTGTACATTGTCTTAAATATTTATTCTTATTTATGAATGTTTCTGCTATATTGTTATCCTTATTGGGCATTTGAGCTCACCCCTTTTCTATGTTTTATTTTTCCCAGGAAGTGAAGAAGTAAATTATGAATGACCTGCAGGGATGTTATGTGGGGATATGTGTGTGGATTATGGAGACATTATGTTGTTGTAGTAGTCTTTCATTTTATGATGTAATGTAAAACTTATGAATATATCTAGTGTTTCCAAGGCTACTAAACCAATCGGTCTTTCAAGATTTTATCTTTCTTGTGATCATGCCAATGTTATGTAATAATGCACCGACTCTGGGTAACTAGGGTCAGGGCGTTACAGTTTGTATCAGAGGAATTTTAGTACAAACCTTGGAAGCTAGATTTAGATAAACTCTTATTAGAGCACGTAGACCTAAGATGAACTTTGAGGATTATTATAGAAAAACTTCCTAGAATTTTGGTATGGTATAGATTTTGTGAGTTTTCCGAGCAATACATCCCTGTATGGATACGAGCAAGTAGAGGCAGCTCTGGCACAGATGTACCTAGGGGTAAAACCCGAAAACACCGCTTTGAGCTAGACTCGAACGGGAACTGGTGCACGACAACGGGCCTTGCTGCACTCTTGGTTACGACTCTCCCGGGGGATATTCTTAGGATAACTCTCATTTTCATTACAAATCATTATGAATGGTTTATGAGTACATAATTCCTCAAAGAAAACATTTTTATGATTATGGATTATATCCATAAATAGTTCAATTTACGTTGAGTGTTTTATAAGTATGGGATTATGTATTTTGATTCCTAAACTGATCTAGTTTATGCCATTGTTTAGAAATGGCGCCTAGTGGAAGAAATGGAAACCGTATCAATGCACACACTCTATGTAGGGATTTACCTCCTTCTCAAGATAATTATAGTGGGGTTGGTGATGCAACTGGTGCCGATCAGCTAATCACCTTACTGGGACAACTTACTCAGGTTATGAATAATAACCTTACCCGTATGGAGCACCCTGATCCGCAGCATGGAGGATCAATGTTAGATCGATTCATGAGGCAACAACCACCAACGTTCAATGGGAATACAAATCCCTTAATAGCCAAGCAGTGGATAAATTCCCTAGAGAAAATATTTCAGGCATTGGGGAGCAGTGAAAGGGAAAAAGTTATCATGGCAGTTTACTGCCTCACTGGAGATGCTGATCAATGGTGGTCATTGATTCAAAACATGAAGGAAGATGATGAAGTATCAAATATGGAATGGAGGGAGTTCAAAGATCTGTTTTTAGAAAAATACTTCCCTCGCGACCATCGAGCAGATATGGAAAGGCAATTTCTAAGTCTGAGACAGAAGGTGGATGAGAATATCGCAAAGTATGAGGCTAACTATACAAGGTTAGCAAGGTACGATCGTGATTATATACGTAACCAAAGAAGTAAGATTGATCGTTTTTTTGATGGGTTAAAACCATTTCTCCGTCGAGCATTAGTCTCACAATCCTTTTCATCGTACGAAGACATTGTCTCATGTGCTATCAAGACCGAAAAGGAATTCTCTAAGTCTTATGACTTTAAAGCAAAGCAAGAGAAGAAGAGACCTTCTGATCAATCTGGGAATGGAAATATGGGGAAGAAGGGAATGGTTTAATATCCATCCTGTGGTAAATGCGGGAAGAAACACCCCGGTACTTGCTTGAAGGGAATGTGAGTCTGTTACAAGTGTGGTGAAAAACGCCACCAAGCTCGTGATTGCAAGGGGAAGAAGGAAGCTACCAACGTTCAGTGCTACAATTGTAGGGAGATGGGGCATTATGCAAATGAATGTCCTAAGCGTCAGGAGAACTTACCTCCGAAAAGGCCAAGGGATCAAGGCCAGGATTATGCTATCACTACTGCTGATGTAGAAGCTCTGAAAGACGTGGTGGCAGGTAATTTAATGGTTTCCTCAAGTTTAGCAAATGCATTATTTGATTCTGGATCATCGCATTGTTTCATATCTTCCCAGTTTTCTAAGAAAATTAGATATTTCCAATTTGATTTAATAAGGGAGTTGTCAGTTAAAACTCCTAAGGGAAGTATCATTGCAACAAAGTTTTGTGAATCAGTCCCCATTAGAGCACATAAATTTTCTTTATATGCTGATCTCATCGTCATACCTATGATTGAGTTTGATATAATCCTCGGTATGGACTGGATTTCAGACTATGATGTGAAGATTTATTGTAAGAAGAAAGAGGTTACGATTCTTGGTGATAATGTTAAGGAACACCTTATTTTTAGAGCAGAATCGTCACCACCTAATTCTTATTTAGATCCACCCCCAGTAGCTCAACATAATTCAATTATTGGGGAAGAAGAGAATGAAATAACTGTCGGTGAGGAAAGGAATGTTCAAATAGAGGATGTACCTGTTGTGAAAGAATTTGTAGATGTATTTCCGGAAGATTTACCTGGACATCCTCCAGAACGAGAAGTTGAGTTTTACCTTGATTTGACTCCTGGATCAAGGCCTATATCGAGGACCCCTTACAGAATGGCTACTGTAGAGTTAGTCGAACTAAAGAAACAACTAGAGGAATTTAGTAATAAAGGATTTATTCGCCCTTGTGTTTCTCCATGGCGAGCCCCTGTTCTTTTTGTTAAAAAGAAAGATGGATCTATGAGGTTATGTATCGACTACAGGGAGATCAATGCTATAATGATAAAGAACAAGTATCCCCTACCTCGTATTGATGATTTATTTGACCAACTGCATGGAGCTCAATACTTTTCAAAAATTGACCTTCGATCTGGATACCATCAGTTGTGTGTGAAGAAGGAAGACATTCCGAAGACAGCATTTCGAACCAGGTACGGGCATTACGAGTTTACCGTAATGCCGTTTGTATTGACTAATGCACCATCTGTATTCATGGATCTGATGAATAGAGTTTTCAAGGAGTGTCTCGATGAATTTGTGGTGGTATTTATTGATGATACCTTGGTATACTTCAAAACCTACGAAGATCATGAAAATCACTTGCGCATTATCTTGAAGACTCTGAGGAGGCATGAATTATATGGGAAGTTTAGCAAGTGTGAATTCTGGCTTCAGGATATTTGTTTTATTGGCCATATTGTCTCTAAAGATGGAATCTCTGTTGATCCTTCTAAGACCAAGGAAATCCAAGAATGGCCAGCACCTACGAGTATAACTGAGGCACGTAGTTTTATTGGTTTGGCAGGTTATTATCGACGTTTCGTCCAGAATTTTGCCTGATTGGCAAACCCATTAACGAAGCTCACACGTAAAGGGGTTAAATTTGTTTGGAAAAAAGAGTGTGAAGAATGTTTCGAAGAACCGAAGAGAATATTAGTCAATTCTCCTATATTGAATCTACCATCCGGGAATGATGGGTTTGTTATTTATAGTGATGCATCAAAGAAAGGACTTGGTTGTGTCCTTATGCAGAATGATAGAGTTATTGCCTATGCATCACGAAAGTTGAAAATTCATGAACAAAACTATCATACTCATGATCTTGAGTTAGCAGCTGTGATCATTGCTTTGAAGATATGGAGACACTACCTCTATGGTGAAAAATGTGAGATTTATACTGATCACAAGAGTTTGAAGTATATTTTCTCACAAAAAGAAATCAACATGAGGCAAAGGAGATGGCTTGAATTACTCAAGGATTATGATTGCACGATACACTACCACCCGGGGAAAGAAAACAAGGTGGCAGATGCTTTGAGCAGAAAAGACCATGGAGTTTTGAACATGATAAGAATTGAAAGGGATCCAATTTTCATGGATCTAGTGAAGATGGACATGGGAATAACCAGGGAAGGTGAAACATCAATGCTTTTTCAAATGGTTGCCAAACCATCTTTACTAGAAAGGATTAAGAGTTCTCAGACTGATGATGAAGAATTTCAGAAGAAGATTAAAGCTGTGAATGATGGGAGATTTAGAGACTTTGTGTATGAAGATGGAATTTTGAAATTCGGGAAGAGACTTTGTGTTCCCGATTTACCTGATCTGAAAAGGGAATTGCTGGATGATTCTCATAGTTCCAATTTCTCTATACACCATGGGAGCACCAAAATGTATAGAGATTTGAAGGAACATTTTTGGTGGGACAACATGAAGAGGGAGATTGCTGATTTTGTGTCAAGATGTATGGTTTGTCAACAAGTGAAAGCTGGAAGGCAACAGCCTGGAGGAGTCATGCAACCTCTTCCCATACCGGAGTGGAAATGGGACAATATTACGATGGACTTTGTCATGGGGCTACCAAAGACTCCTAGAAGGAATGATTCAATATGGGTTATTGTTGATCATCTTACCGAGTCAGCACATTTTCTTTCTATAAGAGAAGATCTACCCCTGGAACGTCTAGGAAGACTATACATTAATGAAGTTCTGAGACTTCATGGAGTAACCCTGTCGATTGTTTCTGATCGTGATCCCCGTTTTACTTCAAGATTTTGGAAAAGTCTTCAGATATCTCTGGATACTGAACTTAATTTGAGCACTGCTTACCACCCTCAGACAGATGGACAATCACAACGGACTATTCAAACCCTAGAAGACATGTTGAGATCTTGATCGCTTGACTTTCAGAGTATGTGGGATCAATATTTACCACTGGTAGAATTTTCCTATAACAATAGCTTCCATTCGAGTATTCAGATGGCACCATATGAAGCGTTATACGGAAAGAGATGTCATACACCAACCTGTTGGGATGAGGTTGGTGAAAGAAAACATGTAGGCCCAGAACTGGTGGAGGAAACGGTGGAAAAGGTGAAGGTAATCCAAAATCACATCAAAGCAGCTCAAAGTAGGCAGAAAAGCTATGCCGATAATCGAAGGAAGGATTTGGAATTTCAGGTCGGTGATCATGTTTTCCTGAAGGTATCTCCATGGAAGGGAGTCATACGTTTTGGTAAGAATGTTAATTGAGTCCCAGGTACATCGGACCTTTCGAAATTCTAGAACGAATTGGGGCTGTAGCTTACCAATTGGCAATGCCGCCAAGTCTCTCCAAAGTTCACGATGTGTTCCACGTATCTCTGTTGAGAAAATACATGCCTGACCCAACGCATGTACTCACCTACGAGGAATTAGAACTGGAACCCGATCTGTCTTATTGTGAAGAGCCTGTCAGGATTCTTGATACAAGAGAACAAGTACTGAGAAACCGGACGACGCGTCTGGTAAAAGTTTTGTGGAGAAATCATAAGATGGAAGAGGCAATGTGGGAACCCGAGAAACTTATGATGAAGAACCACCCGAGTCTTTTTATGCAGTAATACCCTAGAAATTGCGAGGACGCAATTATTTGAAGGAGGGGAGAATGTAACACCCCAACCTTCCACGGTACGTTTCCCTTCGAATAATGCGATAGCGTGTGTTGTACGCAACCTCGAGTTCTAACACACACCACAACTAATTAAACTAGCCGTTGTGAATAGTAATACCGAATTTTTGAAATCATATATATTTTATATTTCAAAATGGACTTCATTTTTGGATTTGGAATATTGAAAATAGCCTAGGGTGAAATTTTGGTACTTTTCGGATAACTTTTATATTTTGATGAATAGTGAAAATTACTAAATTTTAATTAAAATCAACTTTTTTAATCAAAATAATTAACATTGATAAATTATAAATTTGAGTGGTTTTAAAGTATATTTAGAATATATTTTTACCATTTAATTTAATGTTTGTCATTGGACATAATTTCACAATTAAACCAGACATAAACAAGTGTCAATCTTTTGATAGTTATTATCTCTTAAAAACACACTTTTTATTTTAACAACAGAAATTAATTTTAAACTAATTTCTGCCACTTTTGTGTTTTCAATTTGGAAAAATGGATTACATATTTGGAATCAGTATGTCCAAATTATGTAAATAGGTAACTTTTATTTTTACACATTTTGAATAATTACTGCGGTAAATATTTTATTTACCATGGTTAAAGGGTAAATCCGGTAAATAAGGGTTAAACAATAATATTATAATAATACAAAATTACCCTAAAACATGTCCTAACCTTATTGGTGGACACATACCCGACCATGGGCATCCTTGGGTCGATTTGGGGACCCCTTAGAACCACTTGTATGTGGTAGGGACACATTATATTAATAAAGTTAAAATAAAAATAAAAATGGCATAAGCTTACATCTTTTAGAAGAACAATTTTTACATAGGGCTATACATGTTGGATTTTCGATTATAAATATTCATTAGAAAGATAAAAAGATTTAATACATAATGATAATTTATTTATAATTTTTAGACATCAAATAAGTTAAATTATTAATGACACAATAATGGTGCAATGTTTACCTCATTAATAAATCATTTAAATAAATAATATTATAATGATTAATATATAATCTAAAACCTGTAAAATTCTTATTGGTTGATGTCATTTAGAATATTAGTCATCTTATCTTCGACCTCAATGATTTTTGGACCATTATAAACCGAATATAATTATATTATAAAGTAATACTTTCACTCTTTATTAAAGAGCCCCTCCTCTCCCTTATAAAAGAAGACCACTTGTACTCATTACTCACACCTATCAAGCCACTTGGATCGTCCAAAACATTCCCAAATACTCTCCCAACTTCCCTCACTACAACCTAGAGGCCTTAGTTTGATCATAAAGCCAACCTAATGAGCCCTTTTGATCAAATCAAAAGGAAGAACCCGAAGAAGAGGTAATGTTTTCTCCACCCCTTTTCAAGTTCCTTTCTTCTTCCACTTCTTCATTCTTTGTTCTTACCATTCTAAAATAATAACTCCAGTATCTCACATATACTGTGATGTTATTATAAATATGGTACAACCATATTCAGTATTCTATCCACCCTTTTAATAACATGTCACCATACATGCGTACGTACGGCTTATCGTCTCCACGTCGTGGTGTAATTGTTATTCAATATATTATTATTTTGATGGGTATAATAATGATGTGTAACTCATGTAAATAATAAATATAACATGTTAATGATTCTTTATATATGATATACCATCCATTTATATATTATTTTAATATCAAAATAATGATATTGTCGCTCGTGCGTACGTACGGACTACCGTCTCCACGAACACAATGAGATTCATTCTCCATCGTATCCATTCAAGTATAATTATCATTTATGATTTAAAAATGATTTTTAAGGACTTGATATCATTCTTGATATGAATAAGATACAACAAACATGTCTTATGTAACAAAACATATAAAAGAAAATGAGTAAGTTAACACCCGAAACGACGACAATTCTAAGATATTATTAACAAATCAATGTTAAAAGATCATATATGATATCATATTAATATAAATGATTCTTGTATAATTTAATAACAATTATTTCACCATTATACAGGAGGTTAACCTAACCCAACCAAGGAAAAGTACAAGGTAAGGGTTATTTCACAATCTCTTTATTATCCGAGGTTGTTTATACGTAATAATCTACTAGGATCTCGTTATCATCCACATCCATGTTTCTTCAAAATGTATTTAAAACATTTTTAATATTTAAAAGAATATGGGTTAAATTTATTTATACCCTTGTTTGAATTTTTATAAGTGGTTTATAAGGGAATCTTTCCGTCGTTTTCCAAACAAGGTGCTTTTTAACCTTTTCGACAGAATTAAGATAAGAATGTTTTTTTAACTTATACGGTGGGTGCGGTTATTTTCCACCGTTATAAAATCGTCAAAGCTTACCTTACAATCTTATAAGAATATTTTCAAAGAAAATGTTTTATTTTATAAATATATGTCTCTTAAATGATTTCAAAATAGAAAGAGATATTTCTTTAAAAAGAGTTTTGATTTCATCTATGTCAACATCTTTTAATGGATTTTACGCTTATTTGAGGATGATATATTATGATACAAAGCTTTTATATTGTATTGAAGGTTTTGTGATATGTTTGACTGTTGATGTGCTATTTTTATACCATTCATTGTTTATGGTGAAAGTATTGACATTTTGTATGCTAGTTTTAATATGAATGTTTATGTTATGTTTAAACCTTTTCATATGGGAATAAATTGGACTTAATATGTGACGGGTGGAGCCCTCTATAGCTCCTCGATGCATCGGTAGGTCTCATGAGACAAACTAGTGTCTTGGAACAAGGCCTTGGAAAAATCTTATTTGTATTCTTGGCACGAGGCCTTGGCTATGTGGTTATGATAGTCTGGCATTATGCATTCCATCATTATGAAAGTGGTTATTGATATTGCATGTGATTATTCGATTAGTAGAATTTCCATGTGAATAAGTAAATGGCATTATTTCATTTTATTTATGCCATACTATGTTGAAGATAATTTTTAAAAGGCTTTTGCTTTAATTGTACATTGCCTTAAATGTTTATTCTTATTTATGAAAGTTTCTGCTATATTGTTATCCTTACTGGGCATTTGAGCTCACCCCTTTTCTATGTTTTATTTTTTCCAGGAAGTGAAGAAGTAAATTATGAATGACCTGCAGGGATGTTATGTGGGGATATGAGTGTGGATTATGGAGACA
Organism: Viscum album; assembly: GCA_963277665.1. Taxonomy (NCBI): domain Eukaryota; kingdom Viridiplantae; phylum Streptophyta; class Magnoliopsida; order Santalales; family Viscaceae; genus Viscum; species Viscum album. The sequence goes on along the minus strand of OY728153.1, from coordinate 560,699,161 downwards.
TTATGTTGTTGTAGTAGTTTTTCATTTTATGATGTAATGTAAAACTTATGAATATATCTAGTGTTTCCAAGGCTACTAAACCAATCTGTCTTTCAAGATTTGAAATTTCTTGTGATCATGCCAATGTTATGTAATAATGCACCGACTCTAGGTAAATAGGGTCGGGGCATTACAGTAATGTGACAATTTGGACTACTAACCTGACAATTTGGAAAAGTAACCCGACCATAAGGAATAACAACATGATTATCTAAATAGTAATTGGGCATCAGAATAATATAATATAATATAATTAATAGTTATCATTGTTAAATTACAAAATTATAGATGTTATAATTCTATAAAATAAATATAAATATTAAATGCTTAAGGAAATTAAAAGCATTGTTTTAATAAAATATTTTTTAATTTATTTAAAATGGTAATGTTATATTAAAATTAAAATTAAATCATGAAATTAAATTATTTAGATAAAATGAATGAGATTTTTAAAAGCACCATGTTTACATTTTCCAAGTTTTTTTTTGGTAATTTTTTAAAATAATTCAATTTTTACATGAATAGTAAATTTACAATTTTTTCATAAATGGTGTATCATAAATTACAAAATTCATGATTTTATTATGGAAAATAAAATTATTGAAAAATTATATATAACAAATAATTTTCAATTTTATTAATGATATTTTAAAATAGAAAATCATGATTTCCAAACCTTTAAATTTTTTCCAAAGGCTAAAGTCACAAGTATTCATTTAAAAAATCATTTCCCCCTTTTCTACTTTCTTTTTTAATAAACTAGTGAATTTGGATTATAAATGGATTTAGTGTCCTAAAAAAATTATATTATATTTATAAATTATTCAAAATTTTAAAACATCAGTATTACAATTATAACCATTCATATAATATTTAATTCAATATTGTTCTACAAAAAAAATACTCTCTCCTCAAGTATAAATAACCCCTCTCCCTCACCTTGAAAAACCACTCCTCCAAAAAAACCAATGACAAATATCAACCCAAATTTCTTCTATAAATCCTTTTATAATACTTATGGAAGTTATAAAGTAAACCCAATACCACCATCAAGGGATTTTATTGTTGTACAGTAGATAAAACACCATGTAAATATTTTGTTTTATCAATTATTCTCTTTTTTTTAGTTTTCTTATATATGTTTCTCAGTTAGTCTAAAAAATAATCATAGAATAATGGTTTAGTATGTTAAAACTATTTTAATGAGGTTAAAATACAATAAAAAAATATATTGGATGTATTTATATTTTAAAAATCTATTTATTATTCTTTGTACAATATTCACATTAACGGTCGATTAATCACAAATGAAGACATTTATAACTTATTTTTTTATCATGAACCATGTGTATGGTTAAGATAAATTATATATGATATATAAATTTATAAATATATTTATATTAATATTTTTTAATTAGTTATACAAATTTATAATTGATGATGAAAAAATAGTGAAATCGAATAAAAATAGATAATTTTTAAGAAAGAATGATATCGAAAGGATTATCCTTTAAAATATTTCATAAATATAATAAAATTGTTATAATTGATAAATATTGACATAAATTATTATAATTATCTTCCCATACAATTATTTAATAAACCAATGTTTTTTTATTTAGGAGGTGGCAAAGCGACGAAATAATGTGGGATTTATGGTAAGGGGATTCTCAATCCCAAACTCTTTATTTGTGCTTATCATCTATTTAAACTTTATAATTATGAATGTTACACTAATATATATATTTTCCGTTGAATATTATTTCTATTTTATTTCATGGTTAGACATGTTCCTATCCCTACAAATGAATTCTACAACATTTATAATGCTTTTCTCAAAATGTCCTCTACTTCCAAAACATCACTTGAATTATATTTTGTTGTTTCTCCTTTAAAATAATAAAATGATATTTTACGCCAAAGTATGATCTCCATTATTCATTTTGGAATCCTAATGTTTTATTTCATGATGTATGATTTATCAAATATTTTACAAAACCCATTCCTTTCCAAGGGTAATTCCATGAATATGATTATTATCCATCCATGTGGAATGCATGATTATGTGAAAATTATGTTGTGATATGTGGTAATTGGATTAAATATCCTGATAATTAATTAGGTAAAAAGATATATCTCATTAAATCATGTGTATTATTCATGAAAATGATTCTATCTTTGTTCACAGTATTGATGTTATGATTTTTTCACATATGTTATGCATGAACATGATACTAGATTTTTTCACAACTATGTATTCTATTTGACTAGTATGTTATGATGTTTCAATATTTTGAATATGCCACATTCCATGACTTTGAAAAATTTATCACTTATGATTATGACGATGAACCTATTCTTATGATGTGATGATGTTCGTTTTTATCTCCCATGTACTATTGATTCAATACCATCATTCCTCCTCTTACTATGATTTTACCTAACCTATTTATTTAATGTTTATCGTTTGGTGATTACATACACTAGGTAGATATCAAGATATTTGTAAGCGTAAATAAGAAGGATTTAAAAAAATTTCTTATGTTTTATCATTTACCAATGATGTGTGAAACTAATTTTCCAAAGAAACTAATCTTTTTTTTTCAATACATCTATCATTATAGTGTTGTTTATAAATGTAAATAATTGAATAGTCTTATATGAAAAATAAATTTTACTATATTTAGAAATAGATTATTGTATTTTTTTAATTTTTGATTTAATATTTGTTTACATTAGTGAAAACCATGGCGATGAGTCTATGTATAGGCAAGAATTTAATGTTTTAGTAAATTATAAGAATGTGTAGTTTCGAAGTAATGAAATCCCTATCTATATAATATAAGTGGATATAGATCTGGAATAGTTGTACCCAAGGGCAATAAAACCTAAAAATCAACATTGATATTTTACTCAATCGTCACCTGGGGCATAATAATGTTCATTGATGCACACATAGTTTGACACTCCTAGGGGACATGCTTTGATGAATCACGAACTCTATACAATGAATTATACAGGTTAATTGAAAAATATATGTTTTCCTATTAATGTTATAATTGATCAAGGTACACAATCATATAATCATAATTTAATGAAATGGTAATCTAATGGATTCTATAAAATATGTATTTAGAATTAATTTATATATATTAATAAAATATTCATTCTTTGTTGACATACATTATTATAAATCATTTTTTATTTTATAAAATGGACTGAACCAGGAGAAACCAAGTCAACAAACCACGTGAGGTACAATGAAATGATTTACCAAATTAAATCCCAAATTCCATTGGAGGTGGAGTTCAAAATAACAAGTTAATTCTCATCCATATATTTCATTCTATGAATAATAACCTAACCATGTGTACTCTCATCCTTCAAGAAAGAATGAGTAAGTAGATGTCCATTATTTAATTTGGAAATGACCACCAATGTTTTGTGGATATTATGACCCAATTATCCCATAATAGTGGGATAACTAAATAGAAAAGAAAATATTAGTGTTTCACTACTCTGGGAAGGAGAAGGAAACTCTATCCATCAATCTATTTAACGGAGTGATCGATCAATGTTGGGATTTCATAAAGAATACCAAGTTGAAGTATGAAATAGATGAAATGGAGTGGGAAGACATTAAGAACTTATTTATTAATAATTATTTCCCATATAATATTAAAGAATGTATTGGGAGAGAATTCATTGATCTTATGTATAATGATGTGGAATCTATCATGGTTTATGGGGAAAATTTTAAAAGGATTGTATTATAATCCTCTGTATGTGTTATCAACAATGATTGAAAAATCGATATAATATTTGATGGTTTAAAACCAAACCTTCTAAATGATATTGCTATTTTTGAATTTTGATGTTATAAAGATGTAGTTTATTGTTATCTCAAAGTAGAGATGTGGTTTGGTGAATTGTTAAAGAGTTATAGAAATTAAAAAAAACTAATGATGCGGTTTCAAGCCTATTGATCAAATGATAATGGAGGAATGAAGACCCAACTTCCAACATGTCAGAAATAGTGGAATAAGAACCATTAAAGTTGCCTCAGTGGGGAATGTAAATGATTTAATTGTGGTAGATAAGGATATTATACTCATGAATTTTGAAGATACATGAATAAGTTGGACATGTTAGGGGGAAAAGGAATCTCCCAATGCACCACCCATGGTACAATGCTTCAACTATAGGGATTAAGGGAACTGGGCAACTGAGTGCACAAAACCACTGGCCTTCAAGGGTAATCAGCATTAACAATAACTAAATAAAAATAATCATGGGGAATATTATTCTGTCAGTAATGATGAAGTGGATCATAAAAATGAATTATTACATGGAAAACATCATATTCACTAATAAATGGATTTTTTATTCTAGTTCTACAAATTCTGTTATATCCTATACGTATTATAGAACATTTTAGCAATAAAAGTAATTACTTGAGGACGATATATCAATAATAACACCAAATTGTGTGATCATTTCAAAAAATTCTTATACTCTTCTCCCATTAGCGTATGTTGGATGAATCCCCAATAAAATATCATATTATTTCCCTTAGTGAATTTTGATGCTCTATTGGGCATGGATTGAATATCCTTATATAGAGATCACATGAAATATAATGAAAGGAAAATCTATTTATATATTATGAACCATAACATTATCTTATAAAAGTTCATGGATGATCATGAATCTATTAGAAAAATACCTCATTGGTGTGGATGTTGATACCCAAAAAATCATACCATTCCAAAATGGATGAGTCCAAGGGAAACATAAACCTTGAGGAAATGTCCACTATAAGGAAATATTCTTATATAGTTACATAATAGTTTTCCATACTTCCCCTAGATTGTGTGGTAGATTTCTCCATTAATATTATACCCGGAGCCACTCCTATCTCAAAATGACACTATGGGATGGCCCTGATCAAAATAGAGGTGTTAAAGAACCATCTACCAGAGAATTAAGAAAATTGGTTCATATTACCTTGTGCATCTCTTTATGTTGTTCATGTTCACTTTATCAAGAAAAAGTATGGATGGATGTGTATTTTTATTGATTACCAGGAACACAAGAAATAACCATAAATAACATGTATCCCCTTCCCTGGATTGATGAATTATTCAATAAACTTTGAGGATATTTGTTTTTCTCAAAGGTTGATCTTTATTCTGGATATCGTTAATTGAATTTGTGGAAGGAATATAGTAAAAGGATGGATTTTCATACAATATATGGGCACTATTATTTCAAAGTGATTCCCTTAAGACTTATTAATACTCCTACAATATTCATGGATATGATAAATAGAGTCTTTGGAGACTACCTCTAAATATTTGGGGTACTGTTTACTAATGTCATTGTCATTTACTCCAAGAGTAAGGAGGAACATGAAGATCATCTAAGGATTGTGATGGTAGCATTATGAAATGAGAAAATTTATGCTATGTTATGTATGTGTAACTTTTGGATATATCAAGTCACCTTCTTGGGGAACATGATCATAACTGATGGATTTTTTGTGGACCCTTACATGAAAAATGAAATTGGGAAATATACCAAACCCCCTAGTTTTATTGAAATGAATATTTTTCTTGGAATATCTAGTTACTACATATATTTTTATGAAAAATATTACACAATTTTATACCCATTAACTATGTTAATAATTAACGGGGAAATTAATTCTAGAGGAAATAATGTGAGAGATGATTCAAGGAGATGTAAAAGAGGCTAATAAGTGTGATTGTACTCACACTACCATAAAGAAGAGAAGGTTTTGTAATATTCAGAGAAAGTTTTAAAATTTTATTATGTTATGTACTCATGGAAACTTTTTATAGTATATACCTCATGATAGTTGATTATACATGAGATGAACTACCACAAACATGATCTTGAGTTTGCAGTTGTAATCTTCACTCTAATGATTTTGGTGGAACTACATCTATGGTGAGATGTGTGACATATATACTGATCAAAAGAGTTTGGGGTATATTTTCTCATATAAGGATATCAAAAAGAGTCATTAATGTTGGTTAGATCTAACCAAGGACCATGATTTCTCAATTAATTACCATCATAGAATGGTGAACAAGGCAGATGGTGTTATTAGTATGAAAGAACCTACTACTCTATAAATGATGCCAATTGAGAAAGACCATGACTTCATGGATATGAAAAGGATTGATTCTGAAATCATAATGGTAGGCGATACATTATACCATTCTCAAATTATTCCGCAAACATCTATCGAAGATAAGATCAAAGAGGCCTAAAGGGGTGATATGGATCCTCAAAATTAAGTGGAAGTAGTAAATGAATGAAATATTCCTGAATTACACATTGATGAAGATGGTGTAATTCAACTTGGAACTAGACACCGTGTGCCTTCATCATCATAGATAATTAAATAACTATTTTTTAATTCTCATATCTCACCTTTCACTATGTCAAAATAGGCATTTAGCGGTAGTTTAAACCGCCTTAAATCGAGTGTATGCATTTACTTAGTAGCTTTCTTTTCAAAACAATAGTAGAACTATTTATCAACAATTTTTTTTAAAATTAGTGGACCCATATAGCTATGGTTTTTTAAAAAAATTAAATTATATTTATTTTTAATTAAAAAAATAAATTTTTTATGATTTTTTGAATGTTTTATTTATTATTTATTTTCATATTTTATTATTTTTATTTAATTTTTTTATTTTATTAATATTATTGTATTATTATTACTTTATTATTAATATTAAGTTTTTAATATTATTTTATTATTATTCTCCCTATTATTTTAAAATTATATTATTTTTAATGGTTTATTATTTAATTTTATGTGTCAATGCTAGATTTCTACTAATTAATTAATTTATTATTTATTACAATTCACGTGCACACACACAATCATGTATGTAATACATATATAGAAAATCTGCATTGTGTGAGATTTTAACTCCTTACCTATTGTTTATTCTCTAAAGTCTTTACCGCTCCACCATTCTCTTCAAGTGGTGAATAAAAATAATTTAGTATACTTATATAAATATTTTTGTATTAAATGTAAAAAAAATTAATTGAAAAATTGAAAAATAATAAACAAATAAATAAGAATGAAATATTAAAATAATAATGAAAATAAATAATCAATAGGACATTAATAACAAAATGATAACAAAATAATTGTAAATAAATAACAACCAAATAAATAATATATAAACAATATATAAATGATTATATAATAAATTAATAATAATAAATGAATAACTAATAGATATTTAATAAATAATAAACAATAATTAATAATTAATAATTACTTAAAGATAATTTAATAATTAATGTGTACATAATATCGAAATATTTAATAAATAAATAATTTAAAAATAAATAATATATAAATAATAGGAAAATAAATAATAATGGTAAATATATAAGTAATAAAGAAGTAAGTTAATAAATAAATAATAAGTAAATAAATATATTAATGAAAAATAAATAATAGAAAATAATACATAATACATAATAAATAGAAATTACTAAATAATATATAAAAATTAAATAAAATAATAAATAAATAAATAATACATAAATAATACAGAATAATTGAATTAATAAAAAAATAATATATAATATATAAAATATAATTGATATTTGATAAATAAATAATAAATAATAATAAATAATTAATAAATAATTAATTAATAAATTAATTAATAATAAATTAATTAATATATAAATTAATAATAAATTAATTATAATTAAAAAAAGATACCATAAAATGATAAGAAACTCTAAAAACACTAAAAACACTAAAATGACCATAAAATCTAATCTAGGGGATCCTTTTTTCTCCCAAACTAGTCAAATCTAAGAAAATGAAAAGATCTTTGATATGATATGTTGTATAGGACACTGGGACACCTAGATTAGATGTTATGGCCATTTTAGTTTTAAAAAATGAATGACTATCACACCTCGACATGACACATCGCTATAATTTTATTTATTTTTGAGTTTCCATTAAATTATATTCATTATTGAGTTTCTTATTTTTTTTAAATTAAATCAATTGAAATAAAATTAAAATAGAATTATTTAAGAAAAAAATGAACACCCTAAACTATTCACATCACCTAGATCGAAGCCAAACCCCTCCCCCCTTTCCAAGCTTGATACGGCTGACCCCCCCCCCCCCCCCCTCTTCCTTGCCTCACGATGTTGACCCACTCCCTCTTGGTCCTCCAACCTCGCTCCCTCTTCCCGAAGAACCTCCATCTCCATGAACACTACCTCTGATGGACTCCTCCCCTAGCACGACCTCACCAACACCTCCTTCGATAGGTTTTTCTACGTTGGTTTTTGTGTCGGCTCAACCCTAGGTTAGGGTTGACTGGGTTTTCGTGATTTCTTCCGATTTTAGTGTGTGTGGTGGGGCTCTTGGGTCTTCCTCATGCGGGAGTCAGAATCTGCTGTTGAAGGCGAAGCACTTAGGTCAACTCTAGTTCATCTTCTGTCATTTTATTTTGATATAATTTAACCTATTTTTATTTTATTTTCATATTTAATTAATTTTGTTTTCTTAAATACTTAAATGATGTGGTGTTAAAGTTCTTTTGATAGTATTTAATGAGAAATTGGGTTGAGAATGATTTAATACATGAAACTGTTTGTGTATTTTAGGTGTAAATTCTTGTTTTTCTTCTTTAAAGGGTTATATAAATTTTTTAAATTTATTATTATATTGTTTAAGTGATGAAAAATAAGTTTTTGTAGGGTTTGACATGATCGTGTGTTGGGTTTGGGTTTTGTATCGGAAATTGGATATGTTTTATGTGAGTGTCAAAGTGTGGAATTTCATGATAATGTTTTTCAGGGTTGTTTCGTGGGTGTAAACCTTGTTTTAAGGGAAATTAAGGTGCGAATGATTTTGGAAATATTTTTTTATGGAAAATTAAATATTTGACATGTGAAATTGATTTTTATTTTTACAATATCAATATTAGATTGTTTTGAGTGGTGAAAGTCATGTTTTCGAAATGATCTTAGTTTATTTATGTTTTTACAAAGGGGTTTTCCCCATGGTTTTAGTTGATTGCTCCCAACCATTTTAATTGTTTGAATTTTATTTAAGGTTTGTGGTAATCATCGATTCTCTTTTGGGTTTATCAGATTTTATGTGTCTTATATAATTCTTATACACACATACATATGAATGTATACCTCTATATATATATACAAATCATCCTAGCACATATTCCCTCATGGCGCGAGGAATATGTGTATTGGATTAAGGGGTGTATATATAAGAGTGTATGTGTGTGAAATTGTGGGGCGGGCTTCGTCAAGGGTGTCGAGTGCTGAATTTTTAATCTTGGTCTGCTCCCTTTTGAGATAGGTTTCCCAATGCATTTTCTTTTAAATTAAATAATTATTGGTTTCATGCATTTCACACCTTAATTTAATGTTAGTTGGAAATTTATGGATTTTATAATTATTTCTTATTTTGAAATAATGTAATATCCTCTATGTATTTGAATTTCATAAAACCATTTTATTAAATGCGCTTATTAGTGTTTCATGAAATGCCACTTTTGGACATTATAAATGTACTTCATATTTGAAGTGGTGAATTAGGTTTTTCAAATAGTGTTTCCAACATCAATTTTGGTTTCCAAAATGGTGTGCATGTGATTATTTAAGAAATGGTTTGGCATGTGAAAAATTGTGTGAGGCCCATATGGAACTTTTATAGAGGTAGTTATCTCAATTAAACTCTCCTTGTATGTGGTCCCATCTCTTTAGTTGAGTTTTATATTATGGGGGTCTGCTGTGTAGGACTCCCCTGTGATCAATTGGTAGAAAGGTGAAGGACATATTCCATTGGGTGACTCTAGTGATGCATGTTGTTTGTATATATAAATATATAAGTGTCTATGTGATTTGATGCTTGGTTGGCATCTGTTGGCTCACCCATTAGTAATTAATGTTGAAGTGGGAACCTGTCATAGTAAGTGAATTTTCTGTGAATTATTTATGCACTAGTTTAGAATTTTCACTGGCTAGTGGCCCTTAGTAAAAAGTTTGCTCTTTAATGGGATTGAGCCCCTTGATCAGGTCAGGTAGGGTGACGGTCATGCATTATGTTATTATGACGTCATTGAGTAGCGCAATCCTCAAGGATGTGTAACATGTATATTATGTTCTATGCTATTCTTGAGGAACTTTGTTTCAGCCATGACTATCTGAACGAATGTTTTGATTCATTATTGGATATATAATCTTATGTTTCATTTTCCATTTTTCTAGATGAATCACTGTCGAGCACCCTTATAGAATAGTGTAGATTATAGATTAAATGATAGTGTTTTGAAATGGTTATGGAAAAAGGTTTTCGAAATTTTTCATACTCACTCTCCCCTTTATAATAAATGTGTACTATATCATTTAAAAAATGCATATGGTTCATTTTTTGTAAATATTATCGTTTTAACTGGTAAATAGGGAAATGAACCATGATATGATTTAAAGGGAAAATGTTTGAAAAGATTTATTTTATATATTGTAGTTCAAACATGAAATTAATGATTCTTTATTTAAAGGTAATGCATTGGGGATCGATTATTTGGGCACACCTACTATGTTTTAATACTAACGTCTATACTTCATCCTTTTTTAATTCACAGGTGCATGTATCAACATGATCTCAATCTTCATGGGTGATGTTGTGTCTTGGGATCAGAGAGAGACCCGGGGGTCATGTGGATTTTAGTGGTCGTAAGGCCTGGTTAGTGTTTCTTTGCAGTTCTTTCTTACATTATTTTCTCAATTTTTTTACTTTTGGGGATTTATTATTTATATTCTGTTACTTATATTTATTATTATTGGGAGAAATCATTCCCATCATCATTCTGTTGATTCCCTTGGTGCTTATCGCCAACCCGGGAGGATCGGGATCACCTCTCGGTCCTTGTCGCGGGCTGACTCAGGTGACTGTTTTAGGGATGACCTGGGTTGGTTCGTGACAAACTGGTATCATATCTTTGGTTATGTGGAGGACCAGGAATTCAGAACGCCCTTTTTTATTTGGGTTTTCAGGGTAGATGGAGTAGGACTATTTGATCTTGGGGTAGAGGTTATAGGGAGTTCCTGGTCAACACTTTCTGGGCCGAACCATGCCTTTCCATGGGAATCTAGGTTTTCTAGGTTTATTTTGTTCTTATAGGATGTTTGGTATATGGGGAAATGAAATGATAGTTGGACTAGTTATCTGAGTGATCTCACATGGCCTAGAAATCTATGTGTATCTAGGTATGTGGTCCCATAATAATCATTGTGATGGTGGTTTGATTTTCATATGGTCGATAACAATATGTACAAGTCACCCATCAACACTAGTGTCCACTTCTGTATTGTTTTGGATACTTTTGATATTTTGAGATTTTTGAACCATTTAATGATAGGTTTCATTCATTTGTACTAAATGATTGTTGGGATGGTGTTTTGGTGTCTTGTTTAAATTTGAAATGATGGTTGGTTTGTCAAAATGATGATTGGTTGGTCAAAATGGGATTTTCAATACCAAAATATTAAATCTTTTTTAGAGTAAACTATATTTTTTTTAAATGAATGTTATTTTAGAAATTTTTTTGGAGGATTATAAAGGGTTTTGAGATATGTGAAATTGGATAATGATTGTGAAATTTTAAAATGTTTGACTTTGACGATAATATCCGGTATTAAAATTGGTTGATTTATTTTTAAGGTGGTTTTGAAAGTGATAATGTCTATTTTCTTCGACTCTTGGTATTCCTATGAGTGCACACATATATGTAAATGGATTTTTTATGTGGTTATTGGATTATTATAGGTATGTATGGGTGAGTTCATGAGCTATCCCAAGAGTGTATGTATGTGTGGCTAAATAGAATACCAATAGTGGATGATTGGTTCGTAATGATTGTTATGTTTTCTCAAAATTTTCTTCAAAAAGTTGGATTTCAATGTTTTAAAATGGTGTGAGTGTGTGATGTTTTCTTTTTCTGTTTTTGGTGTTTTTTTGGACATTGGATTTGGTGTGTTGTTGGTTTCATTGAATGCATGTTTTGAGTTTGGGTTGTTGATTTTAAAATGCGATGTGGAATTTTTCGTTGTGAAATATTTAGATTTGGTTTTATGCTCCCTATTTTCAGGGTTCATCCCTACTGAGTTCTATGGGATTTGGAGAAGCATCTATGGGTATTCCATTCACAGCATGACTTACAGTTGATCAATATGTGTTTTAGATGTTTGTTTTTTCCATTTTGGATATGGAGCCCGATGGTTCTCAGTATCAATATTTCATCTCGATCTTCTGAGAGTCAAACACTCCTCATTTCATTGGGCAGCCAGAAGCAGGGAATGCTGAGGAATTTCTATGAAATATCAAGGAGATCTTTGTTCAGATTGAATCTAATTAACCTCTAATGTTGTATCTTTCCACCATCATGTTGGAAGGCCTATGTTGGGAATGGTGTAAATCCATTCTTCAGGCCAAACCACAGAATAATTACTCATGGGAATTTTTTAAATCTATGCTCATCCTATAGTATTTCCCTGAAGACATGAAGATATAGATGGATTTTAGGGATTATGGTCTCAAGAAGGGAAATTCCACAGTGTTGGACTACACTAAGATCTTCTCCGAGCTGGTGTCGTATCTCCCAGACCTTATAGAAGAAGAATTTTTGAAATCCTAATTCTATGAAAAGGGTCTATGATAAGAATTCCTCCTAAATGTGCCTTCATTACCTGATGATTATGAATAATCTATGTGGTTTTTGTTTCATGTTGAATCCAATTTAGATGATTCTAGATTTTTTATAAGAGACACAAAATGGTCGTTGGTTTCTACCTCACCAGATTCATCCGAGGGGATGTAATGGTTGTGATTTCAGTGTGGTAAGTTAGGGAATATGATGTTTTCATGTCACGAAGAGCCTAATATTTGTAATATCTATGTCCATGTAGGTCATTTGAAATAGGTTTTCAAGGGTGGAACTAGGATGTCACAAGGGGCCTGATCCACTCCCTTGTAGAACCTTTCAGCTCAGTTGGATGAACGTAGCTCTTACGCAAGCTCAATCATAAGATTTACTTTTTCTGTAAATTCTGTTTTTTTTATATAATTTAATCTATGGTGTAGTCTTCTTTTTTGTTTGATGAATGATGGTCTGGGTCCTTTTGGAAATTTTTTAATGGGAATGTATCTTTAGTGTTTTTAATGTTGCGGAAGTTGAATGGTGTTTTTTGTTGTCCCGTGTCTTTTTTCATTGGGTTTTTTGGATTTTTTATAGGATTTAAGAATTATAAAATCTTTTGAAACAAATTTTTTTCTAGAGTAATAATATGATGGTGATAACCCAATGAGACCATTTTATTTGAATCCATCTTCTAGGTGTTCTTGGATGAGTATTTCCCTATTTTCTCTCGACTCAACCACAACCATAGTAGTTATTGGATTGGATAGTGGGTCGTGTAATGGATTCTCACGGAGATCCTCATCAGTGCATGACTTGTTTCATTGTTGGTTTATGTGTTTGCGGTCAGGGTGTTCTATGTTGATTTTTCTTAGAAAACACAGAGTCTCTTCTTTAATATTTTTTCGTTGTTTATTTGAGCTCAATGGCCTTGTGTGATGTCCTCCTTTTATGTTTGATTTATTTTTAGGATGGTCTCGCAATTTCTTTTTTGGGAATCTATAGATTTTGGGCTCTGAATGAATGTGAGCGTTGGTAATTTGTTCATTGAGTTTTCAGGTTTTCCATTGTTGTAAATCATCATTTCTTTGCTTTTCATTAACTAAATCCTGCGGGACTTTATGGGGTAGAAAGTGTCTTGGTGGGGGGAATTGTCAAACCCCGACCAAACACTTCGCAGTTATTTTACTTATTTTTCTGTTTCCATAAAAAACATTTCATTTTGAGTTTCATACATTTTGAAAATAAAATTTTTTAATTAAAATAAAAATATTATGAATTAAGAAAAAAAATTAAAATCCTAAACTATTCGCATCCCCTAGCTCGCGGCTAACCCCCCTCCCCAGCTTCAATGCTCGATGCGGATGACCCCCCTCCCTTTTCTCATTGCCTTGTGACACCGACCCCCTCCCAACCAGACCTTCGACCTCGCTCCCACCTCCCAGAAAATATCCCTCTCCAAGGCCTCTACCTCTGGTGTCCTCATATCCTTGTGTGACCTCACTGACACATCCTTCGACAGGTTTTTCTTCTTTGGTTTTTGTCTCGGCCGAACCCTAGGCTAGGGTAGATCGGGTTTTGGTGATTTCATCCATTTTTAGGGTGTGTGGCTGGGCTCTTAGGTCTTCCTCATGTGGGTTTCGGTGTCTATTGCTGAAAGAGAAGCACTTTAGTCCACTCGGGTTCATCCATCATCATTTGAGGTTAATTTCTTTTATCCTATTTGTATTTTATTTTCATATTTAATTAATTTTTTCTTGTTATATACTTAAATGGTGTGGTGTAAATGTTTCATTGAGAGGATAAGATGAGATATTGGGTTGGGAATGAGTTCCTACAAGAAATTATGTTTTTATTTTAGGTGTAAAATCTTTTTTCCCTTATTTAAAGGGTTTTATAATTTTTGTTAAGGGATTATTATATTTTTGAGTAATGAGATCTACGTTTTTGAAGGTTTTGAAATTCTCTTGTGTTGGGTTTAGGTTTTGTATCGAAAATTGGATGTGTTTTATGTGAGTGATTTGGTGTGGAGTTTTATGAAAATGTTTTTGAGGGGTTTTTGGTGGGTGTGAACCTTGTTTTTAGGTCTCTTATTGTGTGGATGATTTTAGAAAGAGTTTTTTTTAAATAAAATGATATATTTTACATGTGAAGATGTTTTTTATTTTTTTTCAATACCAATTGTAGATGGTTTTGAATGGTGAAATACATGTTTCGAAATGATATTATTTTATGTAATGTTTTACAAAGGGGTTTGGCCAATGAATTTGGTCGATTGATTCCACCCATTTATATTGTGTCAAAATTATTTATAGTTTTTGGTAATCATAGATTCGATTTTTTGTTTATTAGACTGTTCGGTGTCTTCTCAAAGGTTTCTGCACACATACATAGGTACGTATACATAAATCAACATATATATATATACATTATCCTTTCATATATTCCATCATTGAATGGGGGATATGTGTATTGGATTAAGGGGTATATATATAGGAGTGTTTGTGTGTGAAATTGTGGGGCAGTCTTCGCCTAGGGAGTCGGATGCCAAATTATTTTTCTTGGTCTGCTCCGTATTGAGATAATTTTACTTATTCATTTTCCATTAAATTAACTAATTATTGGTTTCGTTAATTTATCACCTTTATTTAATGTTAAATAAAAATTTATGGTTTTTAGAATAATTATTTACTATGAAATAATGTAATACCCTATTTTTTTAATTTCATAACACTATTTTATTAAATGTGCTAATTCGTGTTTCTAGAAATTCCCATTTTTCACCAAATAAACGTGCTTCCATTTTAAAGTGGGGAATTGGGTATCTTAAATGGGTTTCAAAGTGTTTTGATGGTTTCCAAAATGGTGTGCATATGATTCTTTAAGAAATTGTTTGGCCTAAGAAAAATTGAGTGAGGCTCGTTTAGCAATTTTTTAAAGCTAGTTATCTCAATAAAACTCTCCTTGGATGTGGTCCCCTCTCTTTAGTTGAGATTTATATTATGGGGGTTCACTGTGTAGGACTCCCATGTGATCAAATGGTTGAAATGGGAGGTACATATTCCTTAGGGTGACTCGTGTGATGTATATTGTGTGTATATATAAATATATATGTGTCTATTTGATTTGATGATAGGATGGCATCAGTAGGCTCACCCATTTGTTATTCATGTTGAAATTGGAACCTGTCATAGTAAGTGAATTTTTTTTGAAAGATTTATACACTAGTTTAGAATACACATAGGCTAGTGGCCCTTAAAACAGACTATTATCTATTAGGGGATTGGGCCCCTCTACCAGGCTAGGTAGGGTGACGGTAAGGTGTTAGGGAATTATGACGTCATTGAGTAGGGCATGACAAAAGGATAAGTAACATGTATAGTACGTTCTGGACTATTCCTGATCACCTAAGTTTCACCCATGCCTGTTGGCAAGAATTTTTTGATGCATTGTTGGATATATACTCTTCTGTGTTATTTCCCATTTCCCTTGTTGAATGATTGTTGAGAATTCTCCAAGAATAGTGTGGTTTACAGATAAAATGATAGTGTTTTCAAATCGTTAGGGGAAAAGGTTTAATAAACATTTTATACATATTATCCCATTTATAATTAAAATTCCATCTCTATTTTAAAAAAAATGCATAATGTTCCTTCTTGGGATATATTATGGTTTTTAATGGTAAAAAGGGAAATTGACCATGATTTTCATTAAAGGATAAAATGTGTGAAAATATTTCTTTTATATATTTTAGTTGAAAACAGAAATTAATGTTTCTTTATTTAAAGTTAATTCATTGAGAATATATTACATGGGTGAACCTATTGAGTTTTAATACTAACGCCTATACTTCATCCTTATTTTTAGTCATAGGTGTAGGTATCTGCTTAATATTGATCACCATGGGCAATGTTTTGTCTTATGATAAGAGAGTGACCCTCAGGGTCACATGGAGTTTAGTGGTTGTTAGTTCAGATTAGTGTTTCTTTTTAGTTCATGCTTAGTTTATTTGATCAGTTTATTTAATTTTGGGGGTTCTTTATTTATATTATGCTGGTTCTGTTTATTATTATTGGGAGAAATTGTTCCCATTGTCACTCTATGGATGACCTTAGCATTTGTAGCATGCCTGGGAGGATCGAGAACGCATCTCGGGCCTTGTTGCGGGTCAACCCAGGTGATTGGTTCATGGTGGACTTGGGTTGGTCCGTGACAGGGTCGGTGACTAAAAACACTATTTCATAGGCTTTTAGGCATATCTGAGAGGAAATGGAAGAAAAATGATAAAAAATATTGTCAAATACGATCATGATATATATCTCATCTGAGTATTTGGTGTGATATATGATATATCTTAAACGGACAAGTACATCTATAGTTATGGTCTTCTGAAGTTAGGTTTTTATTTTAACCATTTTGAATTTTTTTTAAAATCCTTTAATAATCACATGATTTAAATCTCATGTAGTTTTATCCCATTTAACAAGCATCAATTTCCTTGGTTGTGGAGCTGAAACCGACTCCCAAATCAATAATTATGGTAATTTGATGTTGGCGTTTTCTTTTTGGTTATTTTGAATTTTTTTTAAGTTTCATGTTATTATTCACTAACATTTATAAATATTTATTAATTAACACATCAATATTCATTATTATTATAAATAATAAACTATATAAAAGATAAAAATATAAATAATTAATAATTTTTTGAAATAAAATGTTTTAATTTAGCCATGGTTTTTTAAAACCACACCTTTTCCCCTGGTTTTTTAAAAACCCACATCTAAAAAAATTATATTTTTTCCTTTAAAAAGAAAATCACAAAATTATAAAAACATTAAGAAAATTAGTGGCAGTTTTAGATCCCGCTGCTAAAAACACACTACTAAATGCCTTTCGGGAAAAAATTTATCAATGATTTTCAAAACCACTATGAAAACATCACATCTAAAAGAAATTTTTTGTAGTGTTTATATATCCATATTTAAAGTACGAAGACATACCGTGATCCTTGAGATCACATTTGTCGGTAAAATGAAGAGGTCGATAACTTATTACACCTCAATGTTCATAATATTATAGAAGTATAAATTATAGAAACATAAGCTCATGGTGATGATGTAACCATTATCTATAACCACATGGAAATGGGAGAACATCACCATATAATTTTTCACTGGTCTCCCAAAGACATAAAAAGTAAACGATGTGGTATGGGTTATGGTGGATCGACACCCAAAGACTGACCAGTTCATTGTTATTAAAGATGATTTCTCAATTGAAAAACATGATAATTTTTACATAATGGAATTGGAGAGGCTTCATGGGGAACCACTTTCAATCGTCTCTAATAATGATACAATGTTCACTTCTAAATTATGGAGAAGTCTTCAACATGCATTGAATATTGAATTGAATTTCAGTATGTCATATCACCCAATAACTGTTATCCAATATAAAAGGACAATTCATTATATTAAGGACATTTCTTTCTATTGAGGACATGCTTAGTGCTTTCTCAATTGAATTTCTAGGAGAAATATATCAACATCACCGATTAGTTAAGATCACAAGTGATAATAAATTCCACTCAAGTATTCAAATGGATCCATATGAATCTCTATATTGGTAGTGATGGAGAACTCATAATATTGGGGATAATGTTGGTAACAAATTATGTAGAGACCTGATAATGTAAAAAATATGATAGAGAAAGATAAAGCCATCCCATATAATATAAAATATGCTCTAATTCGATCGAAGAGTCTTGTTGACATTCATCGAAGGGACTTGGAGTTCAAGGTTGGAGGTAATATTTTCTGTTGAATATCAACTTGGAAGAAATACATGTGGGTTGGAAAAATGTGAAGTGTATCCCTATGTACATTAGGCATTTTGAGATCCATGGTCACATAGGAAAAGTAGCCTATTGTTTATCACTTCCACCAATATTGACTCCAGATCATGGAATGTTCTACATATCTCTCCCGATGAAGTACAATACCAATCCCTTATATGTTCTAAATATAGATGTTGTACAAGTAGAGAATGACCTCTCTTATGTTGAGAAAACAATGAATATGTGGGACCATAGAGACAAAGTTAAAAAAAATAAGATTAATCACCTTGTAAAATTTTTATGGGAGAACTATAAAAATGATTAGGTGATGTGACAACCAGAGAAAAAAATGAAATAAAAGTACCCTCATTTATTCTCAACTGAGAATATGAGTTGAAATTTTAGGGTGGAATTTATAATGGGGGGAAGAATGTAATTAACCATAATTTATATATAATATTTGTATCCTAAATAAATATATATTAAATTAAATTTTATTATATTATACAAATAATACACATCAAGAAACCAATAAAACTATATTTCATTAATGAATATGGCTGAATTAGTCTAAAACAGAAAAAATGAAAAATAAAAATAATAAAATTGGAAAAAAATTCTAAAATATAAAATCTTAAATGGGAAAATATGGATCACTCTAATCTGCAGGAATCATCACCACGGTGAACAACACTAAATAAATGAAATATAATATTATTAAACCAATCAACATGTTAGAAAATTAAAATATATCTCCTTGGGAGTAATTATCATTAGTATAGATTGAAGGAATGAAGTGATATTTATTGGATGTAATATGACCATTCTAATTGTAACATAACTATTAGAATAGATATTTGATTGTTGAGAATAGTAACCAAACCATTAGGAATAGTAACATGAGCATTGTAATAGTAATTGGAATTCAAAATAATAAAATGTAATATAAACGATATTTTACAGATTAATTTATGAAAATATAATTATTATAATGACATAAAATAAATATGGTTATTTAAAACATAATGGAATTATAATCAGTTTTTTTTAAAAACTATATTTTAATGTATATTGTAAAAGTGATTAGTTTAATATTAAAAATTAAAATAAATTGTGATATTTATTTTAATAAAATGAATATAATTTTTGTAATCATCACATCAAAAATTTCCATCATTTCTTTTTTGGTAATTTTATAAAATTCTTAAATTTTAATAAGAATAGTAAAAATATAGATTTTATAACTGGTGTATCATAAATTACATCATTAATGATTTTATTATGATTTAATCAATTATAAAAATTATTTTTCATTCAAAACATGCTTATTTCAAAAAATTAAACATTAATATAGATAAATATATGAAAATTTTGATATTTTTAAGGAAATGTTATATCAAAACCCATAAAATTTAACAATAATAATTAATAAATATAATATAATATTTACAGTTGATAACAAATGATATAAATTAACGTATTTTTCTTATGATTAAATATTTTAATAAATTAAATTTTTATATTCAGGAGGCAGAAAAACCAAGATATAAAATGGGATTTATGGTAAGGAGATTCTAAAACCCAAAATTAGTCTTTTTGGTTATTTCCTATTTCTTATCTATTTCCAGAATGATGTTCCTCTAATATCCATAATTTTTTCAATAAATATTATTTATATTTTCATTCAGGGTTATATATGTTTCTCTCACAAAAAATTTCATCACCCTAAAATTTTATATAACACCGTAAGATTTATGATATGTATAATCTTGAATAAATTCAATTAATTCCATAGATTATGTTGCACCAAACACATAGCTTAAAATAATACTGAATAAATATTAACTTGAATGTTAAAATAGTAATGTGAACCTTTGGAATAGTAATGTGACCCGTATGACTAGTAATGTGATCTTAAAGAATAGTAATTTTACTATTATAATAAAAACACAACCAATGAAATTATAAATGAAATTAAGATATTTTATCAATTAATATATTTCATAATTATATCCTGGAATAAGTAAATTAATGTTATGAAACTGATAAATTAAGAGTTGTTTCACAATTAAAATAATAATTTAAATTTAAATTAATTTCAACAAAATATATTCATAAATTTATAGTTTGTGGACATATGATTATAAGATAATTTTATTAAACCATATTTAATTTTTCACTATGTCACAAAATAAGTTACAAATTTAAAATTGGTATTTTTTTGAATAAATGATGAATATAATTAAAAAAATAAAAAATCACATATTTATAAAATTATTTTTAAAAAAATTATTTAATTTTCCATGGTGTTGTGATATCTTGTATCTAGGAAACTGTATAAAATCAACCATCAACACAGGGCTATTAGGTATAGTTTTTTTGCAGTTGGTATCTTATCAAGTATAGTTTGAACCATGGGAACTATATTTAGAAAACATAGTTTATGGATTATAACCCTGCGATATGATTTGAGGATAATCATATATTAACATCCTAAAATTTTGGTAAGAATATATTATCTCTTTTATACAAAAAATGTATTCATATCTGAGATCTCTAAGTGGACATGGTTTTGGAATAGATGCACTTAAGGGAAAAAACTATTACACGATGTCTCGGGCCAGACTCAGGGTAACCTAGTAAATGAAAACAATCCTTATTGTGCCACTAGTTTGAAACTCCAAATTCATATACTTAGGTTAATACATATTCTCTTAAATTCATTATGAATGATTTAAAAGTTATATGTACCCAAATAAACCATTTTTATGATTATGATATTAGCCCTGTGATTTCTGATTTTCTTTATCAAAATTATTCATTAGGATTCAATACCTAATTTTGTGTATGTTATTGTTTATAAATGAAGATTAATGGAAGGAAAGAAATAAATATCCATCTAAAGTGTAGATATTTCCTCACGGAACAAGTTAATACACCTAGTGTTTCAGATGGGAATATTGTGATCATATTAGGAAGGATTACTTAGGTTATAAAGAATAACCATAATAAACCATAGTTGGATCATTTCATATGGTAGAAGTCCATGTATTTTAGTGGGACTACTAATCTAGTATTGGATAAGTAGTGAATAATGTCCCATGAAAATATATTTTTGGAATTAAGATGCAATGAAAACGAAATGGTACTACTTGTAGTATATTATCTCAAGGGTGATGATGATCAGTGGTTGCCTTTGTTCAAAAATAATGAGGAATATAAAATAGAATACATGGAATTTGGAACTTTTTTGGAAATATTATTCGACAAATACATCCCTATTGAGAAACAAAAAAATTGATGACAGAAATCCTTATCTTAAAGAAAAGTGAATATGCAATTATTGCAGAGTATATGGATGAATTCACAAGATTATATAGTTATGTTATAGATTAAATGCATGATTCAAAATACATGATTGATCAATTCTATTAAGGTCTTAAACAAACTCTATGATGGACATTATCTTCCGAAAAATTTTCATCATATGATAAAATAGTATTATGTTCCATCTAAATAGAGAGGTATTTTTATAGATCATATATATTATATGGAAGTAAATAAAAGAATATGTATTCTCATAACCATCAAAAAGGTATGTATAAAATAAGAAAAATTTAATGAAGTAGTTCACATTATGGGAAATTATGGAATGAATCATCCTAGTAAATGCGTGAAAGGAATGGTATTTTGTTATAAGTGTGTAGAAAATGATTATCGAGATAATGAATGCAATGAAAATAATAAAATAAATTATGTTAAATTTATCAACTACAATCAATTGGGGATTTATTCAAATAAATGTCCCATGTGTCAGGGGGTATACTATAAAAGAGGCCATAGGTAATATGGCCAATATTATATGATCACCGCAGATGAAGTTGAAGCGTCCAAGGATGTGATGGTAGGTAAATTAGTTTTATATTTAAATTTATCCAATGATTTATTTTATTTTTCATCATTTTAGTCTTTTATATCTACCAACTTTTCTATGAAAATTATTCATTTCCCATTTTATTTAATAAACGAGTTATTAGTAAAAAAATCCCAAGGGAATACTCGTTGCAACGAAAATGTGTTTTTCAATCAATTTCATGACCCATAAACCATTTTTATTTGTCTACCTTATAATCATTACAATGATTCAATTTTATATAATCCTATATATAGACTAGATTTCCAAATATGATGTGAAAATTTATTGCAAGAAAAATGAAATTAAGATCTATGAGGAAGATGTAGAATCCATTATATTTAGAGAGGAAACTTCGTCATCTGATTATTATCTAGATCAACCACTAGGAGATCTACTAAATGAAAATATTGTGGAGGAAGTGAAAAAAAAACAGCGAGGAATGAGTAAATAAATATTTTAATTGATGGTGTACCAATTGTGTAGGAATTCATTGATGAATTTTTTTAGTAATAACCTGGACACCCCCTGGAGGGTGTAGGTGAGTTCAGAATTGATCGAATAATTGATACAAGACCAATATCAATGACTCTTTATAAAATGGAAACAATGGAAATAGTGGAGATGAATAAACAACTATATTATTTGAGTAATAATGGAATTATTCTCCCTTGGGTTTCTCCATGGGGTTCCCATGTTCTTTGTGTTATGAAGATTGATGGATCCTTGAGGATTTGCATTGACTATAAAGAAATCAATGATATTAAAACAAACAAAAAGTATCATATATCTTGTATTAATTATTTATTTGGTCAACTACAAGGAGCTCAGTATTTTTTGTTGTTAGAAATTTGTTCTGTAAATCATCAATGGCATGTGAGGAAGGAATATATTACTAAGGCATCATTATGAACCATTTATGGACATTTTGAGTTTATAGTAATTCCATATGGACTAACTAATATACCATCAATTTTTATGGATTTATGGAATTGAGCTTTCAAGTAAAATCATAATTATTTTCTTTGTATTTATTGATTATATATTACAATATTCCAAAATCTTTGAGTGCCATGTGAACCAATTTCAGATTGTTCTAAAGACTCTTAGATGAAAAGTGTAATATGGGATGTTTAAAATGTCTGAATTCATTCTTAAAACTGTTTATTTTCTTGTCCATTTGTCTCTGAGGATGGAATATCAGTTGATCCTGTAAGGAAAAAGGAAATCCAAGAATGGATTATGAAAATGAACATAACATAGGTCCATAGTTTAATTGGATCAACAGGAAAATATCAGGGTTTTTTGTTCAAAATATTGGCTGAATGGTTAACCCGTTCATCAAGCCCACACATGAAGGGTTTATGTTTTTTTATATATAAAATAATGTACAAAAGTTTTCTATTAATTGAATATAATATTGGTAAATGCTACAATTTTGACTCTACCATTAGAAAATGATGGTTTTGTGATGTATTGTGATGCATTGAAGAATATATAGAGTTGTTTCCTTAGAAAAAATAATTATGTTATTTCATATTCATTAAGGCGGTTGAAGGTCCATGAACAAAACTATCCAAATCATGATTGTGAGTGGGAATCTGTAATCTTTACTATGATTATATAGAGACAGTATCTTTATAGTGAATTATATGAGATATATATGCATAAAATGATTTTAAAATACATATCTACAAAGAAATATCTCAAAATGAAGCAAAGGATATGGCTCTACTTACACAAAGATTATGATTTATGAAGAAACTACCATATAGGAAAATAAAATAAGGTGTAGGATTCATTATGTAGGAATGATCATGGACTTCTCATCCAAATGAGGATTGAGATAGATCTTATATTAATGGATTTTGTAAATACGGATATGAGAATTTTTAACGAATGGGAAACACCACTCCCTTTTCAAATGATTCACAAACCATATTTACTGGAGAAGATATAAATCCCTAAATATGATGATTGAAATTTCCAAAAGAAAATTAAATCTGTTAAATGTGTAAAATTGGAAGACTTTATGTATGAGGGTGGAGTTCTCAAATTTGGAAAGTGGTTATGTGTTCCATAATTACCCAAGCTAAAAGGGAAATATTAGAAGATGCTCATAGCTCTGATTTCTATATACACCATGGTACTACCAAGATTTATTGATATCATACAGAATATTTTGGTGGGATAACATGAAGTAGATGATTTCTAACTATATGTCATGGTGTTTAGTTTATCAAAAAATTATGGTTGAGATAAAACATCCTAAATCATTCATGCAACCTCTAGAAATTCCTATGTGGAAGTGGCAAGACATTATTATGGAATTAATCACAATATTACCAAATAATTCAAGAAATAAATCTTCAATATGGTTAATTGTTGATAAACATACCAACCCCTCACATTTACTCTATAGAAGGGAGTATTTTATATTAGATTGCCTAGATAGACTCTATATTGATGGAGTTTTAAGACATAATGTTTCACCTCAATCGATTGTGAGTGATCGAGATCCATGTTTCACATAAAAATTCTAGAAGAGTCTTGAGAAGGATTTGGATACTGAGCATATTATGAGTACTTCTTATCACCCTCAAACCAATAGACAATCTGAAATTACTATTCTAGCAATGGAAGACATTTTGAGATAATGCATACTTATCCATATACTTCTTATTTTATTAAAATAAAAAAAGTTTTAATGCCCTATAAAAAGACAGTTAAGGGGGCCTAAAATAGTGCAACACAAAAGCGTCAGCCTGAACGAAATGAAAACACTCAGAGGGAAAGGAACCAAGACTAGAAAAAAAACAATCATATTCTCCAAATACATATTAGATGCGATAAAGTCAGCAACAATATTTCCCTCATTCCAGGTAGGAAGAACAGACATCTGATTATTCATAAGCCTCTTGCCCCTTTGAATGGAGTACTCGATACAACAGGGAATAGGGCATGATCAAAAAGATCTTTATAAATTATTAATGAATCAGTTTCAACATTCCTGATTGAAATATTCCTTTGATTGTAATGAGACAATCCAGTGAGAAAATTTAAGGCCTCTTCTTTAAGAGTATCTCCATTTCCAAAGGAAGCTGAACAATCCACCACAATAGAGCCTTTATGATCCCTGATAACTCTACCCCCGTGAATTATAACCATGGAACACAATCCACCTGTGTTTAGCTTGTACTCCAACATCAAAGGCTTCCACCTAACCCCACTCCCCTTAACTGATAAGTCATTGCTGGTTCAAGGATGTTGGGGACAAAGGGCCATGATGGAAGGTCCAATCGTTATATCCCTACACAACCTGTTAAAATGCAAAACTAAGTTATGGATGCTAAAAATAAAACCAGAAACTATTCTTGCAGAGAACTGCTGGCGCCTGGAATTTCTGGTCAACCAGAGGACCCAACACCCTACTGTGAAAATCAATGACCTTTCCTTCCTCTCTGGACAAGTTCTATTCACTCCTTCAAACCAAAGATGTAGAAAATAATCAATAGATGTAAAAACAATAAATCACCCATATAACTACCCAAAGTATCCCTAGGTTGCCTTCACCCATTCACGGTTGAAGGATAAGTGGATAGTGGACTCACAACTCAGCTTCTTACAGCATTAGAATCTAGTATAAAGGATGATCCCTCTACGTTGAATGCACTCCTCGGTTGGAAAGGCGTTGTTCCAAACATGCCACAAAAAAACAAAGGAATTTATTTGTACCATATAATCTCACCCCAAGGATCCGGGAAAACAGAAAGATATTAAATAGACCGAAAATCATTGATTTTAAAAACACATGTAATAGCATAAGTAAATACACACTGGTCCTGGTCATTAGACATCACAATATTATCAAAAAATCATTTCTGATTATCATTCATATTTCTATTGATAAGTAGTGGATAAGAATAAGAATCTCTAAAACTAATACTTGGAGTTGGGCAGTGAGGAAGCCACGAATAGTCCCAATCCAATTCTGATGATGAAAAAATGACTTTCATGGAATGTGGGATATTTATTTACATTTGGTGGAATCATTCTACAATAATAGTTTCCATTATAGAATTCAAATGGAGACATATGACCAATTATATAGAAAGAGATTTCAAACTCCAACTTGATGGGATGTTGTTGGTGAGAGGAAACTTATTGTCTCAAAACAAATTGAATAGACTACAGAAATGATAATTCTAATCCAAATATCTGTTAAAGAAGCACAATATTGGATAAAGAGTTATGCCGATAACCGTAGAATGGATTTGGAATTCCAAGTGGGATATCATATTTATAGGAAATTATATCCATGGAATATTGTCATAAGCTTTAGTAAGAAAGGGAAATTGGACCCCATATACATCAGACCATTTGAAATTATGGAAATAAATAGAGATGCAGGTTGTCAATTATAAATTCCAAAAAGTCTCTCCAAAGTTCATGATGTGTTCCATATATCATTTTTCAAGAATTACATTCCAAAATGAATCCATGTTCTCGCCAATGGAGATAGAAATTGAACCCGATTTTTCATTCTATGAAGATCCAATAGAGATTATTTACACTATATAGAATTTATAGAAAAATAAAATGTCTTTGCTGGAACAAGTTATTTGGAGAAAAAATAAAATTGAAGAAGAAACAAGGGAACATGAGGATGCAATAAAGAAGAACCACCCTAATCTATTTAGAAGTCAATATTCATGAAAAATATTGTGGATGAAATTTCTGATCGATGGAAAAATATAAGATCACAAGATTGACAATATGTATCTTCTTAAATAAATTAAATTCATTTGATAACTTTTGTTATACAAAAAAAACTAGTTTAAATAAGCAGTGAATAAATACTAAAATGACCATTGGAATAGTAATGTGACACTTATGAATAGTAATGTGACCCTTTGGAAATGTAATGAGACCCTTGGGAATAGTAATGTGACTTTTAAATAACAACATCACGTCTGAAATTTATGTATTTTGTGATAAAAATTTTGACATATATATATCATGCAATAAGTAAATGAATAGTTTAAAAATGATAATCTTAGTGTTGGTTTAAAATTAATATAACGATTTAAAATAAAATTTATTTAAAAAAATATATTCATAAATTAATATTTTATGGTCTTATTATTATAAGATAATTTTCTATGAACATAATTAATTTTTCAAAGTGTCACAAAATATATTATTATTTTACAATCAGTATTTTTTTGAAAAATGATGATTTTAAATAAGAAATTAAATTTCTCATTATCAGAAAATTATTTTTTAAAAATAATATTAATTTTTGAATTTGGCATGTCGAAATTATCTAAGGGTTATGTTCTGGTAATTTTTTGAAATACATACATTTTTTAATGAATACTAAAAATACAATTTTCACTTAACCTCTGTAACTTAAATTACATTATTCATGATTTATCTATGACATAATAAATTCTATAACTTCATGTTAGGAAATAATATATTTATAATGAAATATTATTCATTAAAATATAATAAACTCAATTTTCGAACCTATAAATTATTTTCCAAAAACAAATGTAAAAAGTAGATCCTTAAAATATTAATTTTTCTTTCTTTCTACATTCATTTCCAATAAATTAATAAAATTAAAATTATAAATGTGTTTCATGGAATTAAACCTATTATATTATATTAATAATTTATTTTTATTATAAAAAAATTTACTATTACAAGTCTCACCTTTGATATAATATTTTATTTAATTTTTA
The DNA here is from genome assembly GCA_963277665.1 of Viscum album. Classification (NCBI taxonomy): domain Eukaryota; kingdom Viridiplantae; phylum Streptophyta; class Magnoliopsida; order Santalales; family Viscaceae; genus Viscum; species Viscum album. Next base: position 560,670,868 of record OY728153.1, on the reverse strand, counting down.
TTTCTTATAAATCCCCCTCTCCTCATGAATAAATAACCCATACCCGTTACCTTATAAAACCACTCATTCCACCCTTTAAAAATCCAAATATCAATGAAAATGATCCATATTAAGCCTCTTAAAAGACTTAGGGACGTTCTAGAGCCATCCAAATCTAATCAAAAATGGATTCCTACTGTGGTTCTAGAGAAGCCACACTGAGAAAAGAGTAAGATTCCATTAACTCATCCCTCTTTTCTTCTTCTCCTTCATATTTTCCCAGTTAATTTAAACCCATATACACTAGAAATTAATTATTTAGTAATTTGACCTGAAATTTTTTATTTTATCCTACCACATGTTTTATATATATGACATATATAAATTTTATAATCCCCCCCCCTCTTATGACAACGTCCCATTAATGGTTGGTTAACCACCTACGAGACATTGAGAAAAACAATTCATACAACTGACATCATGGATGAGTATTGTGAGTTATAAATAATATATAAATATGTAATTAAATATATTCTGTGATTCTGGAATTAATTATAATAGTGTGTTATTTATATTTAAGAAATAGATAAATCGAGGATACTGTAATTTTTTTATGAAAAACTAGATATAAATATTCTATAATTTTACCAAAAAATTAACAAATATAATCTATTCAGTATAATTGGAATATATTTGTAAAACTGAATATAATTCACTATTAGATAGGTGTTTTAATAAATAGAAGATTTTTATTTAGGAAAAGTAAAAGTAATATAATTAAAGAGGAATTAAGGTAATGGACTTATCTAAATATCGTTTTTATTGAGACTTACTTGGTATTGTGCCCCTAATATATTTTATGAGGTGTACCTGCATACCCTTTGAGATCATAGTATAATTGAAATTATATTTATATTAAATATCCATATTCTTGTATCACGGATATGATTATTGTCTTAGTTGTATACTATTTTACATAAGGTATTCATTTTGAATGTTTTTTAACTATGGAAATATTTATGCATCATTATCCTATACTCAATAAAAATAATTATAAGGCGTATTTTTATTGAATTAAATCTATATATGAATAATTATATGGACATGAATTGATGGGAAGGGACCATTATATCAGTTTACCTCACCTACTTTTAATAATCACAAATCATGTTTAACATTGATTCTAATGACTCTATTGGGATATATTATCATTTTTCGTTGTATGATTGATTGGAGGAATATTATATGTATGAATCAACTCTCCTGATTCACCTCTCCTAACTCACCACAATTGACTCACTGCTATAGATGGCTCACCACTCGTGACTCACCACTAAGGCTGACTCACCACTTTTAACTCACCGTTCCCGACTCACTGTTATGTCTTATTCATCGCTACAAAGAGTCACAGTTGTAATGATACCTCCTAGAATAAGTAATTTCCAATAATAAGTCACCTCCTTCCATGAGACAATGTTTAATCAGTCTACCACAAAAACATAAGTCACTACTGATTCAAATTATGATTGAGAGTCACTCTTCAAAAGACTCTTCATTAACTTTCCATTATTATTTTCAATTAAATAATTTTATTGGGAATATTTGTAGATTTCAATTCTACTGATTTTTTTAATGAACCTTTTCATACCACATTAAGATCAATGTCATACTATAGTATGAGGTATGATGTACTAGAACATTATTGAGATCATGAATTATGTCTGTTGAAGAATAAAAATAAAAATAAAATATCAGAAGAAATTAGGGAGACACGTGGTGATAGATGATAAAAAACACGGCTCTAAAATTGTGTTGAACTAAAATGTTCTGTTTTCATGTGTGAAATATTCTACTTAAAACCATCTAATAACACCTGAAGAATAATATTTTTTAACACTTGGATCACTCATAGAACAGTAGACTGAAACCTCAATTTTACAGTAATTTTTTGAAAAATTACTTAATCATATTTTCATGAAACATTAATGGAGTCATGAAGTTGCAACACATATCACACATAGCAACACTATCACTTACACTCTTTCATTTTCCCTATTTGTGAATTTTATTTACATTATGAGCAGTGTGTAATTTTCACTATTTTATGAATAAACACTGACCCCTATACATAAATATAAGATACACAAATATCTTCACAGTATATCTCTTTACACCTTATATTATCATGGATAATAATAGAAGAGGTCATTGTGTGGTGTGTCACATATTTCACTCCCACAAAAACTATGGATGTGGCCTTTGTGACATAAACAACAGTTTATTTTATATTGTATAACTCAATTTAGGTTTTTGATCCTATTTATTTTTATATAACGTAACCAATTTCAGGTGATCACCATGTGTATTGATCTAAGTATCTGGTTGAGACAGAAACTATTCTTATTATTTCTTCTATTCCTTTTAATGTTTTATTTTCACTAATTATCTATTTCAAACTAAAAACATTTCATTCACATTTATAGTTAATTTTATATTGTTTTTATATGATAATTTTATATAGTAAATGGATTTCAAATTTTAAAATAGTATTTCGTATTATTTCAACTGATATCTATTAACTCTTTGAGAAACCATTTAAAAGATAAATTTTTTTAATTATACTATTTTGTATAACTGGGCTATATTTTTTTCTAATTTTAGGTATTTTTTAAAAATAATTTTGAATAGAAATTTTAATTATGGACTCAACTCACCCCCTCTTGTGCTTCATATTCCAGCCAACATTTGGTATCAAATTACTTATATGCTTTTTAAGTTATTTTTAACTTTGATTGCAGTTGTGTGTTAAAGATATCAACATTTCTATCAATTTTATCTTTTCATTTATTTATATTTATTTTTTATTATACAAATATGGATAATAAATATGAATTTTATTATACTAAAAGAAATCTACATTTCAGTAAGAATACTTATTCTCAATTGAATATAAAAATGAAAAGGAATATTTAATATATGGTTTTTGTAATCTGGTCATCCATAGTTTATGATTATAAAATTCCTACTACTTCTAGATGTACATAGTATGATCTGAAAATGTATGCTTATAAAAATGATTTTAGCTCCATGAAATCCATATATTATTCCTTAAGAGATGAATATTTTAATATAATTTCTTCATGTAAAACCACCTATGAGATATTGGATACTCTAGATGTCTCACATGAAGTAACTAAAAAAGTTAAATAAATGATTCAAAACACTTACACAATTAAATATGATAATTTTAGAACGAGTCTTGATGAACCTATGTCACACATGTATCTCATTTTCAATGAGATCATGAATACAATGAGCTCACTAGGGAATCCATTCATTAGAAATAAACATATCATGCGACTATTGAGATGCCAACCAGAGAGATGGAGAGGGACATCAGTGTCAATTGGAGAATCTAATGACATTAATTAAATAAATATAAAAGATATGACAGTGAAATGTATTATTTACGAGGAAGATCAAAAGGAGAATTGAAAATAATATAATTAACCTAATAGAAAATTTTTTTCTTTTAAAACCATTTCATCTATTAAATCAGAAATGGAGAAAATTAATGTTTAATCTGAAAGATCAAGTGATAATGATTCCTCATCTAATAGTGATGTGGAAATCACTCATCTAGATAGAAGATTCAATAAATTTTATAGAAATAATAAATTCTTCAGCAAACTAACTACAATGGAAAATATGAAAATCATGGGAAGTGTATTAAGTATTGGAGGATAGATGATCATTCAAATGACATCATATGTTACGAATTCAAGACAAAAAGACATGTGAAGGATGACTGTCCAAAAATGAAGTAAAATAAGAAACATGATAACAAGTATCAAAAGTACAATAATTTTTTTAATGTTAACTACAGTTCTTATTATGACTCTTCTAGAGACATAGATTTATCTCATGATGAAAATTCATAAAATTTAACCATGTGATTTATGATAAATCAATATGAGGTAACTTCTATATCTCTTGGACATAACTATCGAGATGAAACTAAAATTGATGTTCATGAGAAAATTATTAAATAATAATTTTATGAATATTATATCATTCATTGGGATAATTTTAATGATCTAAAGTAAAAAATACCATGAACTTAAAAAACTAAATGCTCTTACAATTTTGGTTAAATATGAATTTTTTTTAGAGATGGATAAAATTTTTTAGTTAGTTAAATAAAACACTAAAATTCAGCTATCTAATGAAAAATTAAAGAATAATCTATAAAAATTCACTAATTGGAGAATAATTTTAACCAAAAAGCTTGGAGAAAAAATTGTTCCAATATACAAAACTGATATAACCTACCAACATGGAAAGAGGAGATTAATTAAAAAATAATTCCAAATTCTAGAAAATTTTATGATGGTTCTAGTTATAATTTTTTTACAAAACTCAATTCTAAAAATCATTCTATAATCTATTTTACAATAAAAACTAATAGGGTTAATTTCATTGAAAATTTACAAACTGCTTATAGGAAACCCACTAAGGTAGTGTGGTTTTCTAAATCGGTGATTACTAAAAAAAATAGACCTAAGAAAATATATGTTTCAAAATAATTTAATGCATACTTTATTTTGAGGTAAAGCTACTTGAAAATATCATTTAAGAACTTATGGTTCATCGAGTGTGGGTGTTCAAGTAATATTACTTGAGACTACTCTATTTTTAAGAGTCTAATAAAGGTTGATGGTGGAAATGTCACCATTGGTGAAAAGGCTAAAGGAAAGATCATCGGGCTTTCCCAAATTGGTAACACCAATTCAATTTTAATTTCTAAAGTAATTTTTTAAGATGATTAATTGTAAAATCATTATATTATTCAATAATCGTATGATGATGGTTTTCATATCAAATTTCAATATAATGTTTGTAATTATTTTGACTCTAAAAAGGATCTAGTTTATTTCTTATAGAAATGAAAATATTTATGTTAATCATCTACATTCGTTTCTTTTACAAAATGTTATGTTCTTAAAATACTTTAATATATAATCTTGTCTTTGGAATAGGAGACACGACTATTTTCACCTTCAATCACTGGTAAATCTAATTAGGAATTGGTTAGTCAAGGATCTACCCAAAATTGAGTTTCCAAATATTTAAGTCTCCAATACTTGTCAAAAATGAAAACAACACAATATATCCTTCCAACAAAAGAAACAAGTCTCAACTTCTCAACCTCTCGAGTTGTTTCATATTGACTTGTATGGACCATCTATAGTTTCATGTTTAAATTCTTAGTATGACATTTATGTACTTGTTGATAACATGTCAAGGTATGCCTCATATTTGTTTTTAACTAATAGAAGTTTGTCTATTACCTATTTTACCAAGTATTCCAAATCTGTAGAAAATATAATTGGACTTAAAATTAAGGATTTAATAATTGACCATGGTCGTGAGTTTGAAAATCAAGATATGGAATAATTTTTCGCACAAAATGGATAATTTCACTACTTATATACTCTTAGGGATCCTTAGAATAATGGAGATATAGAAAGAAGAATTAGAACCCTAAAAGGGATTTCTTGGACTATTCTTAATGAATATAAATTACCTATCTATTTTCAGGTAGAGGCTGTGAATATATATTTCTATGAAATCAATAGAGTCTTAATCAAACCTATCTTGAAGACAATCCCTTATGAACTATTAAATACTAGAAATCTGAAGGCTAACAAGTTTTTATTTTTGGGTTTCAATATTCTTATTATTAATAATAAGGATAATATTGTAAAATTTTCCTCCAAAAGTGATGAAGGAATCTTCCTAAGGTGTTAAATGTCTAGAAAATTCCATAGATTAATTAATAAGAGATCCAAATGTGTGGAAGAATCTGTACATGTAAAAATTTGATAAAACAAATCTATATGAACGCAAAACCTATATAGAAAATATTGAGTATTATATGTCAAATATAGACTTATGTTCTAAACCACCTTATTCTTCTATAAAAAAAAGAAGAAAAATCATCCAATTCTGGATAATTTCTAGACTCTGAACCTATAGAACCTGTATCTATAGAAGTCCCAAAAAAGACAAGACCATATATTTCTATAGTCATTAAAACCCTTAAAAATCACAAAGTAGATGTTATAGTAGGAAAATAAAAAAATGTAAACAAACTCGACATTCTCTAATAATTCAGGTTGAATAATAGGAATTTTTGTCACAACATGAACAAATGTTAAGTGCATAAGAGTATCATTTTTTTCCAATATGGATTGAAGCTCATAAGAGTATCATTTTTTGTAAAAGAGAAGTCAATATGTGAATGAAAGGTATTCATGAATATGTTGGTGAATCCTTGTAGAATTGGTGTTGATTCAAATCATTGAATGCTACACATGATCAATTCTCCAAGAGGATATAAATATGATGATTATAGTACTGGTCTTATGTTCCAAGACTTGTATCATGGTGATAAATTGTCACATCACATGATTTGGTCCATGATATACTCCATTTCATGAGGAGAAATAAGATCCATACATTTTCAATGATGGATAAAGTGTTTAAGATCCATCCAATGACTTCTAACTTGTTGAATGTTGTGCATCAAAGAGTACCATGAATTATGATTGAAATTGATGAGAAATGTTGACATAGTTCATACATCATTCATGATTGGATTGTTGGAATGTTAGAGTTAATAGGGTGATTATTCATGAAGAAAATAAAGATTATGTTTAGTAGAAAAAATAAAAGACAGTGAGGATGGGGATTTGATAGTTGAAGGTGGCTATGCATCTTAGTTTATTAATTTGGAACATTTTTTTATGAGAAATTTTCAAAATTTATTCAACCTTGGAGGACAACCCATGGTCCTCACTACAAGAATAAGCGGGACCCATGGGTTAATCATGATAGAGATAAGCCCTCAAGGACAACCCCACCTGAGGAAGGTGTGTGAGACGTATGTATAAGCCCGCAGGTGCCATATGGTGATGAAAACATACAGCGTGGGTGCTAGGTGTGCGCCTGATAAGTAGTGTGGGTGCTAAGAGCGCACCATTAGGGTGAACATAGTATAGGGAGGTACTCTGGAGGGAGATAGGAGAATTATGAGCATCATTTGTGGTATATTCTATTATATATGATATGTTTCCGCATCTCCATTTTGATATGGGATGGTATTTTAAAAACAAAGATGCAATCTTGGTTGCTCATCTGATCCTGTGTGAGATCTCGACCGCATGCTCCATCCTACATCCTAAAATCAAATCACCATCGTCCGTGATTAATTCAAGGTGATCCAATTTCCAATGAGAGGCACCGAGGTTATCTTCAAACTCTAGACATCCCACGAATCTCCCTCGCTATATGCGAACCAACGATGATGTCGATCTACCTTTATCGAGCTCTCGACCACAAATGAAGCTCAAGCCTCTTGCATGATGATTGAATGAAAAATTGGACACATTAATGCATTAAAAGTTGCATACATGCGACTGAATTGATAAGTCCGCATAGGATGATAGAAAAAAAATTATCCGAGTCCATGTAGTTTGATGTACAAAGAGAATATTTTAATGCATTCAAAAATGCATGCATGTGATGATTGTCGAGAGAAATAAGGAATTTGGGATGAACAAAAATAAACTAAGATATGCGGTGTATCTCTTATCCACTTTTGGTATACTCAAACTGAATATCATAGGTATTCGAAGATTAGAATACCATAGAATCTAAAACATATTTTAACAATCATCCACATCCTGTAAAATGTGGATCCCCGAGAAAAAATCAGTGGGGTACCGTTCACAATGAAGAGACTTATCATTTCTATGAAGAAACAGAGCCACCACATAGCAGCCCTCTGGTTCGCGAAGAATGAACCACGAAGCACTTCTTGGTTTGCGAAGGGGAAGCCTTCATTTCCCATTGTTATGCATAGAATAGTTTTCTTCACATCTATTATGTGGAGGAGTCCATTGTATCCCTTGCGTGGAGGAGAAGAGTGAACCCCTTGGTTTGCAAAAGAATACACACACCATGTTCGGTTTGTGAAGAGAAGTACTCTAAACCATCCTGGTTTGAGAATGGAACCCGCTCACACACTTTTCATGAGAAGAAGAAAAGGAAAGTGTTCACATACACTACCCCCATATTAGAAGAAGAACCCACACACATTCCTAATCTATTCGTATTTGATCACAAAAATAAGAAGGATAATTCATGCACGATGCACTTTCATGAATATGCATGATTTGAGATACCCGAACAATGAAAAGGGTGTATCACACCAATTTGGTTTGTGAATGTGCTTTACTTAAAGAATAAATAGGGCGAATTCATGATGGATTGCATGTGAATGCAAATATTAGAAAAACGTCTGTGTTCACATGTGAAGAATTAGGATGAAATAAAAAGATAACAAACTTTGAATCCTAAATAAAAAGAAAAAGTGTGTATATTCTAAGACCCATATGAAGAGAAAGGAAAAGGATAAAGAGAATAGATTTTGTGTGTGCTAAAAGTATTATACCAATTGGGGTTTTCACACCATAGAGAATCAAATTGTTCATGCATGCGTGCATGCAAATTCACACATGAATACACTGAAAAGGAATAACCAAGATTGGTAGTGAACATGTATAAAGAAGAATAAGAAATGCCATGAAAATAATTCATGAAGAATACTAAATTTCGATGATTCAAAGAGAGATGATCCTCAGTGTTTGAATAATTACATAAGTGCATGAAATTATTTCCAAGAAAATAGTGAGAAGTTTTAGTGCATTATGTTATTTCACTAAAGAAGAAGAAATTGAGATATCCAAATATAGAGGTATTTCATCCCATTAAATACATAAATGATGTGAAGGAAAATTTTAGAATGAATCCTAAAAGAGTAAAGAATAACTTTTATCAGTGTATTCAGTAATTGAGGATCCAAGAATAAAGACAACGCTGATATTTTGCAACATCATTCTTGAATAAGTTTTGTGCAATATTGGCACACATTAATGTGAGTCCATGTCATCATCAGAAGAAGAAATAATTTCATAATCATTGTTGAGACTCAAAACTGATCAACTCAAGTGATCAGAATTATTGAGCATGTCTAACATACCTTACCAAAAGCTGTTGAAGATTCGTGAAGAGAAACACATGAAAGTGTGATTCATAAATCATGTGTGGGAAGATCATAAGATCAAATATAGTGAATTGAAGAAAAACATAATTGAGGAAGCTGCTCAGGTGACTCGAGATCTAGAAGAACCCTATGATATTAAGGGAGGAGAAGAATTCTTCATTGGGACTCTAAAGCAGGCCAGTGGGACTCTGGTAACACTATGTGAAGTTGTATAAAGAACATCCTTTGGAACTCAAGAGAGATATAGTGTGACTCTATATCGACCATTGTAATTACTAACCGAATTATAGTGTAAAATCTATGTTTGGTAGAATAACCAATAGAACAAGGAGTGGGTCTTTGAACTGAACCTGGAAAATCATTGGGTTCAGTACATTTACATTTACAGCATCATTTGATGTAATGTTGAGAGACACACGAATAGTTGATCAAGGATTTAGCTATCCATGGAGTTTTGACGGAAAATAATAAATTTGTTAAAAAATATTCAAATGGATAACTAATTCACCCCCTTCCCCTATCTGTGATTCACACAGAACGGGGCACATCAATTGGAATCAGAGGGAAGGTCACCACTAAATGATCCAAGGGATTCTTTATGAAGTGAATATTTTTGGAGATGAATAACAAAACTCAATTGGATATTTCATACAAGACTTAGAAAAATAGAATGAATTAATAGGAATGTAAGATGGAGAGGAAACTTACTACTAATGGAGAGACACCTTAGACTTAAGGTATTCTGAATGGTTCAACATGTGATAATACATATTATTCTTCTGATGAAGACTGATCAAGCTAGGTTGTTGATAGATCAATTAGAGATCTTCATACTGAAATGAAAGATCATCTGAAAAAAGTCCCTAGAGATGTGGCAAGACACATTGTTCCAAGCATCAGTGCTCTTCAGGATGAAAATATACAGCTGGAAGAAGAAGATTCCATGGAAGGGTCATTGTCTAAATGGGTTGTCATATCCAACACTCTCACAAAACTACTGAAGGGAAACGAATAAACCATTTATCATTGAAATGGAAGGCATAATAAAGTTATTGAAGAATTTCTTGGGAAGTATTTGTGAGAAATAATTCATTGAGATTGTATTTTTAAAAGATTTCCATGAATTTGAAATGTTTCACAAAGTTTCTTTGGTTTTCAAACCTACTCAACTAGATGAATAACTCAACAAGATAAAGGAGCATTAAATATATTTGCAAAAATTAAGAAATGTGCATGAAGAACAAATAACAATGGTGAAAGTGAATTTGGAGAGTAAGTTGATATTAGTTGAGGATGATAAGAACTCCCTCAACATGAAATGATTAGAATTTGAGGTCAGATTGAAAAATCAGGAATTACCCCATGCTAAATCATCCCAATCAGATGAAAGAGGATATATTTACACTCAGGTTTTCATTGAGGAACATGATTCCAAAAGGAACATCAGATCATCCTCTAATCAAAGGGAATCATCCTCTAAGAAGAAGTTATGCCATAACCCAGTTATTTTTGTTTCTACTAATGCAGTTTCATCTACAAATATAGGTTCAAAACCAAAATATTGGAAGGTGTGGATGGAAAATAATGATGATACGTCCATCAAAACATAAATAGTGGACACTGAAATGATTAATAATAGAAACTCCTAGATGGTTTCCATAGAGAAAGATAGAGAATTCCAAAAATCATATATGCACTAAATCTTGATTAACTGATACTATAAGAAAAAAAGAAAGAGATTTATTGGCCATTGTGGGTGTTGTTGGATGTTTGGGCATCATGCCAACGGTTTTTGGAATAATATTTCATCATATGAAAGTTTTGGAAGTCCTGCATTCATTGAATTTCAATATTAAGAACTAAATAATCCTACAATGTAAAGGCATAAAACACAGCTTACGAATAATTCATCTATCATGAAAAAATTTGAGTGCCTTGAATACTTCTATGATTATTTCCACAGAATTGGTCACAGTTATGATGAGTTCTGGTTTAGTCTACCCAAGCCTAAGGAATATGTTGATAATAATCATAGAACAAAACAAAGGTAGGAGAAATAAAAATGAGATTTAAAGTCTTCTATTGGGAATATTCAATACAATGAATTCATGAAATGAGTGAAATAAATTATTCCCAAGAAGATGTTCAAGATGGATTCAATGAATGTCATCTAAACCTAGAAAATATGTTTCTACTATGGAAAGAAAGTTTATATCATCGATCTTTTCGAACATGCCATGGAAATTAATGGAAGAAAGCTAAAAATAAAAGGAGAATCAATCCAGAGGAAAATGGTATTGACTGAAGAAGTTCTTGATGATATTCTTAAAATGTTTCGTTAGAAAGGTAACATGAAAACAATGACGAAACCATGTGGAAGCTCTAAATCATAAAATGGTAATAAAGAGGATTTAGATTTTTGTCCTTATCATTTTCAATTTTTCTAGAGAACTACAATGAGTAGAAGATGAAGTAATAGTTAAAGAAAAAGCAATAAGGAAACATGTCATTCTACATAAAGTAAAATTTGAATGTCATGAGAGGTTGTCATCACATGATAAATCATGTCTCACACAACTACTTTGTGGAAGGTGAAAGATGGATAAACATCATGAAAACAAATTTTAAACTAATTTAATAGTCCAAATAGAGCAAATTGAACAACATGCACAAAAATCTATTTCACTACTGACATAAGTAAAGTAAAACAATCCACACAAGTTGAAGGTGAATGGAAGTAAATAATCCATGATTACAATGCAAACTAAAAATTCCAAACGAAGAGGATACATTGGAATGAAGAGTACTAGACACTTTAGAGATGCATGGAATAGAGTTCATGGGTTGAGAGAAAATTCACATCCCTAATGATTTTATTATGAATCTCACAAGTGTTTCATCTTATTCCCTTATACTTTTGTTATACATGTGTGCAAACATTTCAGGTAATTGAAGATAAATGTCATTCTTAAAAATATAGTTGAATGAGAAAAGTTGAGAAATAAATGTTGAACTCATTATTCATAATTTTATAGTTACTTGAACTGTTCCTCAGTGGAATATTATCAACATTCATATCTTCAGGATTATCTAGTTATATTCTCTACCAAGGTAATTCAATGAGAGTGAACCCCTTGAGGGGGAGAAAATATGAGAGAGTCTATATCAAGGATTATGTCTTAGAAATCATGAAATTGCTACATTTTCATGAATATGAAATAGAGGATTTATCATTTCATTGATAAGTATGATTATATCCAATCCCTTGGTCGAAAATTGGACCATTCTAAGCATGAAATAACATGTATGGTTGGTTACGGACATCATTGAAAACCTTGGTCATATCCCTCTTGTTTTCTACATTTCATTAGTACTAGTAGACTTAGATTTGATTAACTAAAGGCTCATTGCTATGTGAAACATGTGACTTCATCCCTATCTTGAAAATATTCCAAAATATATTATTCAAAGGGTGGAGGACATTTTTTTTATGAGATCCCACTAACATGTCATCATTTGGTTTCTAATAAGGGGGAGAAAATATTTTCACACATATTGAACCATTCAATGTGTTCTTTAGTGATATTGACAACAAAATACAATGGAGATATTAAATTGAATAATAGTTTCATTTGATGTCAATATGGATTGATGTGCATAAGAGTTGCATTTTTTGTCAATGAGAATTAAATATGTGAATTAAACGTATTGGTGAAGATGTTTTTAAAGCCTTGGATAATTTTTGTTGATGAAAAGTATTTAATTTTACACTTGTCCCATTCTCCAAGAGGATGTAAATATGATGATTTTATAACTGGTCCAAATTTCCATGACTTGAATCACCGTGATACATTTTCAAAACACTTGAATAAGTCCATTAAATACTCAATCGCATGAGGATATAGAATATCCATATATATTTACTAAGTGGCAGATGTGTTGAAGATCCATCCAATGAAATTTAACTAGATAAAGGTTGTGCATAAAGTATTACAATGCATTATTCTTAAAATGGATGAGAAATGAAGACATGATCTATGAATCATCCATGGTTTGATTAATGAAATGTTGGATCTCTCGAAGTTGTTATTTAAAGAAGAAAAGAAAGATGATGTTTTCAAGAAAAAATAAAATACAAAAAATAAGGGGATTTGATATTTGAAGGTGTCTATGAATCTGAGTTTATTATGATGGTACCTATTTAATGATACTTAGTCAAAAAGTAGCCAACCATGGAGGACAATATGATCTCCTCACCTCAATAATACATGGGACTCATGGGTCAACCACGCTCGAGGGAAGCCCTCAAGGCCAGCCTCGCATAAGGCTGGTGTGTGCCGGCTGTCTATAATCCCATAGGTGTCGCACAGTGATGAACCCGTGCAGTGTGGGTGCAAGGTGCATGCCCAAGGAGAAGAGTGGGCACTCAGAGCATGCCCGCAGGGTGAACGCGGTATGGGGTGGTACAATAGAGGGAGAGGGGAGAACTCAAAACAAGATTTTTGCTGGATTTTTTTGTAAATGAGCCACGTCCACATCTCTATTTCTATATGGGTGACTTTTTAAAAACATGGATGAAATCCTGGCCGCTCATCTAATCTTGCATGAGATCTGAACCGCACACTCCATCCAGCATCCTACGATCTAATCACCACCATCTGTGATTAATTAATGGTGATGAAATGGCCATGGAGACGAACCGCGGTTATCATCAACCTCTAAACATCCCGTGAAGATCCCTCTCCATCCATCAACCAATGATGATGTCAATATTGATCGACCTCATATCCACAATTGAAGATCAAGTATCTTGTATGATAATATTCTAGACGAACCGAAAAAATGCATACATTAAACGTTTCGTGCATGCATCTAAAATGAGAAATCCACATTGGCCGAGAGAAAACGAAGTCAATGAGGTCGTGTTGTTTTATGTACAATGTGAAGATTTTCATGTGTTTGAAAATTCATGAACCTGATGATTTTCATGAGAAATGAGGAATTTGGGTTGAACAAAAATAATCTGAGATATTAAGTGTATCTCATATTCACATTTTGAAATACTCAAAATTAAGATCATGGGTATTCAAATATTTGAATACCATGGAATCACACTCGTATTTTATCCCACATAATTTTCCTATAAAAGAAGGATCCCTAAGCCAAAATCATTTCTTTTCTGTTCACATTGAAGGGAGATTTCGTTTCTATAAAGAAACAGAGCCACTGCGGTGTAGCCCTCTGGTTGGAGAGGAAAGAACCGCGAAGAACTTACTGGTTTGTGAAAGAGAATCCCACATATCCCATTTCTATGAAAATAAGTGATTATTTTGATCTCTTATGCGAGGGAGTCCCATGAATCCCTTCTAACCAGGTGAAGATAGAAACTCTTGGTTTATGAAAGAACCTGCACACCATTTTTTTTACTTTAAGAGAAAGACCGCGAACTATCTTTGTTCGCGAAGGGAACCCATGAACACCCTTTTCGTGAGAACAAGAAAAGGAATTTTAAAAAATACACTATACTTGTATAAGAATAAGAACCCACACACATTCCCTATCCATTCAGGTTTTTTCACAAAAAGAAGAAGGATAATGCATGCATGATGAACATGAATGCATATGCATGATTTGAGATACATGAACAAGGCACAAGGTGGATCACACCCATTCGGGTTGTGTGTGTCCTTTACTTAATGAATAACATGGTGAATGAATGGTGGAGTTCATGGGCATGGAAACACAAGAACAAAGTGTGTGTGCGCATGTAAATAAGGAGGAATAAATAAAAATAAAACACACCCTTTGAACAATAATTAAAATGAACATGTGTGTGTGTTATGACCCAAAAGAAGAAAAATAGAAAAAGAGAAAGAGAAGAGATTGTGTGTACGAAAAAGTATTATACCCATTGGGGTTTTCACCCAAGAGAGAATAAGATTGTACATGCATGCATGCATGCACATGCACACGTGAAGACACTCAAAAGGAAGAACCATGATTGATAATGCTCGTGTGTAAAGAATAAGAAGAAATGCCATGAAACTCATGCATAAAGAATAATAAATTCAGATGATGCCAATTGAGCTGATCCTCAGGGTTTGAATAATCACATAAGTATATGTGATACATTCCAAGAAAACAAGGAGAAGTTTTAGTGCATTATGTTATTGAACTAAAGAAGAAGAAATTGGGAAATCCAAATACAAGAGGTATTGGATCCCATGCAGTACATGCATTAATTGAATGAAAATTTGAGACTAAATTGAGTCAGAGTAAGTAGAAGATTTTATCTGAGTGTTAAGTAATTGAGAATCAAATATGAAAGAAAGTGTTTATATTATGAAAGATACTTTTTCCATATTATATTCATGAAGAAGTTTTGTGCACCATTGGAACACATCTAAGTGTTTCTAGGTCTTCATAAAAACAAGAACTAATTTCCTGAGCATTGTTGAGACTGAGAACTAATCAACTCAAGTGATCAGAATTATTCAGCAAGGCCAGCAAACCATACCAAATACTATTGACGATTCTTGAAGAGATAAAAAAGTAGTTGGGATTCAAAAAGCCTATGTGGGAAGACTAGAAGTGTAATTCCCCAAGATTTCATAGTATGTTATCTTTTGAAAGTAATTCATTAAATTCTGTTACATGCAACACTGAGTTCAAGTGCACCACGACTTACCAAAATAACCATTCAAAAAATGATTATTAGTAGTATTAACTGCATTATGAATTTTATATACTCTGTATTATTTTTAAATCCTTATTATGTGTTTGGTAAACATAATATGAGAACAAATTCATTTTTTCATATAAATGAATTATTTTGCAGATAATGAAATTTTACTGCCTTTTAATGGTGAAACATTTTTAAATCCAATATTTGTCACTATTATATATTCAATTTGACAAAATAATATTCTTCTTTAGAATCGGAACATAAAAATTTAATTTTGATAAATTTTTGGTGTTTTTATGATAACTTTCTAATTTTGGTGAATAGTGAAAATACTAGATTTTAATTGAAAACAACTTTTTTAATAAAAATAATTTATAGTGTTAAATTATACATTTGATTGGTTTTGAGGTATAATTATATTATATTTTTATTATTTAATACAATTTAGTTATTTAAAAGTAATTTCACATATAAATTAGACATAAAAATGTCAATCTTTTGATAGTTTTTTATTTTTTTAAAGAATCGTCCTTTTGGTTTTGACAAAAAGAATTAATTTTAAATTAATAAAAGAAACTTATATATTTTGAATTTCGTAAAATAGACTTCATATTTTAAATCTAAATATCAAAATTATCTTAGGGTTAATTTTTGGTATTTTCTAAAAACATTCAATTTTTGATGAATAGTGAAAAACACTATGTTATTATTTAAAACTGACTAATTATTTAAATAATTATTTCTTTTATTTAAATTTATTTAATGAAAAAATAGATACATATTACTTATATTATTTCAATGTAATTAATTGGAGTCATTCTTATTATAAGATTAGATGTATAAAATTTTATTTAACTTTTTTCCGTCTTTTATCCACTTTCAAGGAGCATTTGCAAATTTGCATAAAACATAATTTTACTGCTTCTGTGAGTTGAATTTAAAAAATCTAAGAGACTCGGTTAACATCATTGAGTAAATTTTTGTTCAATAAGATGAAAATAATTTTTTTGTCAATAGTAACTTTTGACTTTTATTTGACACAATTACAAGTAAATATGGTAATTAAGGATAAAAATGATATCATAATTACCCTAACACATGTCCTAATTCTATCGGATAAATGCAAATCGGCAAAAAGAAACCTTAGGAAAAAAATATGATCCATTAGGTCCACTAGGATTAGATGAGAACATTAATTATTAATTTATTTAAAGTAGAGTTAAAAGTGTTAAATTCAAAGTTTAATAACTAAACCATTTTTAATATATGGTTAAAAATACGATAAATTTGACTATAAATATATTAATTGTGAAGATAAAAATATTTCCTAAATAAAGTAATTTTATTTATAATTTTTAGACATTAAATAATTAATTTTATTTA
Source organism: Viscum album (assembly GCA_963277665.1). Classification (NCBI taxonomy): domain Eukaryota; kingdom Viridiplantae; phylum Streptophyta; class Magnoliopsida; order Santalales; family Viscaceae; genus Viscum; species Viscum album. Next base: position 560,653,691 of record OY728153.1, on the reverse strand, counting down.
TGACATAATGAGGATGCAATAATTACCTATTTAATGAAAGGTTAAAATAATTGATGTTATAAATATCCAAAAAAAAATTAATTTTAGACATTTGATGGATTAAACTAATTTTATATTATAATATGACATGATATGGTTTATTAGATAATTTTTTTTTGATGTTATAATGTTTTTATGACTTTCCCATAAACAAAATACAAAATAGTTTCAAAATTGACATAAATAAATTTTTAAATGAATATTGTTTTATTGGTTGACATAATATTCATCAAAATTTAATGTTAGTCTAAAAGGATAATATAATATTATATATGTTATTAATAAACCACTATAGGTTCTCTTGGAAGTTTAGAGTAATTTTACCGACCATATAGTGTAAGAATACAACAAGAAACGGTAAATGTTAAGCTATTTAACTAATATTTAAATCTAAAAGATAAGGATAATATGGTGACCTAAACATGTCTAAACCCTATTGGTTGAGATTATTTAGACCCATACCCACATTATATTCTAAATAAATTAATTTGGATCCATAAGAAACCGAAAATTATTTTAAAATAAAATAATATTCTAAACTTTTCCAAAAGTGACCCTCACCCCTCTTATAAAAAGGCACTTATCCTTCTCTCAAAATAGCTCCTCAAATTTAATTTTTCTAGGCCTAAACTAGCCAAAATATCCTCCCACATTCCATAAATTCATCCTAGAGAACTTTCATTGATCAGAAAGCCAACTTAAGGAGTCATTTTGATCAACACAAAAGGAAACACCCGAAGAAGAGGTAATAATTTCACCACCCTCTTTCAAGTTATTTTCTTCTTCCACATCCTCATTATTTTTTATTTCCATACCAATATAATAAATCCAAAACATTATACATATTTTGATGTTATTATAAATATTTTTACAATCATATTCGTGATTATATTCATCCTATAAATGAATAATTCACCATACGTGCGTACATACGGCTTACCGTCTCCACGTCATGGTGTAGTTTGTTATTCAAACACTTTATTATATTGATGGATATGATAAAGATAATAACTGATGTACATAATAAATATAAAATTTTAATAATTATGTATATGTGATATACCATCGAATTATATACGGTTTCACAAACAAAAATATTGATATTGTCGCTCGTACGTACGTACAGATTACCGTCTCCAGGGCACAATGAGATTTATTTCCATGTTCACCATTCAGTGATGATTATAAAAAATAAATATTATTAATAAGTATGTAATATGTGATATAATAATGCTAATATAAATATATATATATATATACACATTTATCCCATTCACTTACTTCCATTGAATAAGATATGAAAAAAGAAACAGCGTTTTTGCATACGTACGACTGACCGTCTCTGTAAACATTGTTTTACATTTCATATATCTATCTATTGTACATATTTATATTATAAATATATATTGCAAATAAATAATTTTTTATATTCTGTAAGTATTTAAATCATGATCTAAATGATACTATCAAGAATAACAAGTTAAAACACATACGATAAAGAAAGAGATTATTACCCAAAATGATAATTTAACATGGATGTAATTATTAAATGGGTAGTATAAAGAAATAAATTACTCATGTATGATATAATAAATATTAATATGGTTCTGGTATAATTTAATATCATACAATGTTTATTATACAAGAGGTTAAACACACCCTTGACCAACGGAAAGTGCATGGTAAGGGTTATTTCATCAATCTCATTATTATCCAAGATTGTTTATGTGTAAGTATTTACTGGGACATACTTATCATCAAAACCAATATTTAATAAAAAAATTCAAAATGAATATTTTAACGAATTATGTGAGGGGATATTTAACTAGATCATCATTTTAAATGTTTTAAAGATTTATCTTTCTAAATAATTTTAATTAATGTTCGTGTTTTCAAAATGATTTTAAGGATTTATTTATATGAACATGATGATTTTGAAATGGTAATACTTTTCAAAAGTTTAAAAGTTTTATGGGACACAATTATTTAAAAATATCTTTTAAATGACTTCCTTTATTAATTGTGAGACATTTAATAGATTTCATGAAAAATGGGTATTTATATCAAAGCATTTTACTGATCATTTTCATCTATGTCAACATCCTTTGATGGATTTTAAACTTGTTTGAAGTTGATTTTTTATGATAACAATAATCCATATTGTATTGAAGTTTTGGTAAAATGTTTGACTATGGATGTGTTATTTTTATACCATTCATTGTTTATGGGTAATGTATTGAAATTTCGTATTCTAGTATTAAAATAAATGTTTATGTTATATTTAAGCCTTTTCATATGAGGAATGCGTTGAACCTTGTAACTGATTGGTGGAGCCCGCTATAAATCATCGATGCATTAATAAGTCTCATTATAACAACTAGTGTCCTGACACAAGGCCTTGGAAAAAATTTATTTGTAGTTAATGACATGAGGCCTTGACTATGTGGTTATGATTTCTGGAATTATGCATTCCCTCATTTTGAAATTAGTTATTACATGTGATTATTCGACTAGTAGAATATCCATGTACATGTTAATATAGTAATATTTTTATTTATTTATGTTATATTATGTTCCAGTTTATGTTTAAAAGGCTGTTGATTATATTACAAATATTTCCTTAAAGGTTTATAGCTTCCACTAGATTATTTACCCTTACTGAGCATCTGACCTCACCCATTTATTATGTTTTATTTTCCAAGTATCCCAAGATGATTTTTATGATTGAGATGCAGAGTTAAGATAAGGAAAAAATGGCATTATAAATTCACTATTTATGCTACATTGTATGTTAGAATGTGTAATGTAACGTTCATGTATCTAATCTATTTTCCCAGAATGCTAAACTGATCAGTCCTTTGGGACTTGATTCCTTGTAATCAGGACAATGTATTAATATAATTCACCTACTATGGGTAACTGGGGTCAGGGCCTTAAAGTTGGTATCAGAGGAAGTTTAGTACAAACCTTGAAAACTAGATAGATAAAAACTCTGATTATAGAACACTACCATAAGATAGACTTTGAGGATTAGTATGGAAGAACATCCTATAATTTGGATAATGTAGTGATTTTTTGAGTTTTCCAAGAAATATATCCCTGTCTGGATACGAGATGGTAGAGGCAACTCTGTCACATATGTACCTAGAGGTAAAACCAAAAAACACCGCTTTGGGCTAGTAATGAATGGGAACTGGTGAACGACAATGATACTTGTTGCAGTCTTGGTTACGACACTCTCGGGGGATATGCTTAGAATAATTATCATTTTCTTTACAAACAATTTCGAAGGATTTATGAGTATATACACTCTCAAAGAAAAAAAATTTATGATTATGGATTATATCCATAAACTGTTAAATTATTGTTAAGTGCTTCACAAGTTTAGAATTATATATTTCAATTCATAAACTAATATATTGAGTGACATTGTATAGAAATGGCGCCCAATAGAAGGAATGAGAACTCCAAAATACATATAATCCAAAGAGTAAGAGGGATCATATCTTTCATATTGTTAAGAAACATTTAGAAGGGAAGTAGTATCCCACGTATTATCATCATATTATGTGATAGTATCATGTTTCAGTAAGATAAGTAAAGAATTATCTGAGTCATGTGGCTTTTAAAGGGAGAATGTGATGAAAAGGATGGAAGAGAGAAATATGGATAAAGGGAAGAGGGGAAATAATGATATTCCCATATGTGATAATTGTGGATTGAATCACCTTGGTAAATTCAGTAAGGGAGTGGGATTTTATTATACGTGTGTAGAAAGAGGACACTGAGCACATGATTTCATGGGTAAGAAAAAGGTTTCAAAGGTAAAATGATTCATCTGAAATAATTTGGGATGCTATGCGAATCAATATAGAATTCATCAGTGTATGCCTAAATGATGCTATTGGATAATACTAATGTTATGATACTACCATAGATGAAATGGAATGACTATTTTTCTTAGGTTTTTATTAAATAATTATTTCATTTTGTATTGAATCGATAATGTACCAGTTGTATGAATTATGGAAATAAATAAGGATTGTACTGCACTACTATTTCATTGAGGGTTTGAGATTGTATGGTTCTAAGAAAAGTCACTCAATATCAAGATAAACATTTTAGAAAATAAATTGTTGGAGGGAATATACACCTTAATATGGTTCAAATACTGAGGTAGTGATTTTGGAAACAATATGATTGATTTGGATAAATTATATTCGTCATTCTTGACTAATTTGAGACAAATTAAATGTTTGTTTATTCCATTTTTATTAGAGTATAACATTTTTTTCGATATAATGAGTGTATAAAGTATTATATGAGGAATAAGGTAGAATGAATGTAAAAAATAAGTTTTCATGGTAATTCATGGTATTACCATGTTTTAAAATAATACACAATGATGGTATTCACATGTTATTATGTGTTACAAAAGATCTTCATTATGTTTACATTCCTTATAAATTTTTGGAGTATGGGTTTGGATAGATCTATTTTGGATAAGAATAATGATTGGAATGTATTACAATTAAAAATGGATATTATCATTTTGGTTAAACCATTTCATAATATATTTTTTGGATTATTATAAAAAGGAAAACTCGGAGGTCGGGCGACAACCAGTCGCATCTGGAAAGACTGTGATACTTGAACCTGCAACCGAAGGGCGACAAAGGTAAATCACCTACCATTAGCCTATGTTATTTCTTTGTTTATATAATGTAGTTTTTTAAATATTCAGAAAAATTAATTATAAATTCATTATTTTTGGAACCCTATACGATTAGGATAAATATAATATGTTTTAATTATTTATCTTTTGGAGTGGAATATGAGTTTGTGGTATGAATTACTTGAATGATAATACTCGACTTCTAATGTATATTTTTTTCCAATTATTCTATGAATAAATTTATTCTTAAACATTAGGGAAGGGATATTAAAACAAAAAAAGTGTTATCATAATACCTTATGTTTTGATGAACCGATGATATTTTAAATCATCATAGATTGATGGCTTTGTGGCCCTCAATTTTACAATTGTTTGTGATTGATGTCCTCAATCACTCTCTATAAATTTTTCAGTTTTCCTCCAATTATTTCTCTCTAATTTCAACCACTATTATCCTAATAAATATCATTATTTGGTGTTGGCTTTTCATTTCCTTTTCCCTCTTATTAAGACTAAATTTTATAAACCCAATTTCTAATGTGGGTTTTCCACAGAGGTATTTTTATATTTCTATCCTTTTATTTTCGAGTAACAATTTCAAATTGAGAGGTCGCAATTTATTGAATGAGGGAATAATGTAATAATACATTATTTTAGATTACATTATCTCTTCAATGTAATTCAATAACTCGCACAACACGTAACATTGAGTTCGAGTGCACCACAAATAACCAAACTAACCGTTCAAAAATTACGTATGAAAAGTATTAACAGAATTTTAAAATTTATATACTCCATATAATTTTAAAATCCAAATTATGTGTTTCTTACACATAATGTAAGAACAAATCCAATTTTTCTGATGAAGGAAGTATTTTTTAGAAAATTCAATTTTACCTCCTTTTAACGGAGAACCCTTTTTATATCCAATAGCTGACACTTTTTTATATTAAATTGGACCAAATAATCTTCTTCATTATAATCGGGACATAAAAATTTATTTTTGATAAATATTTGGTGTTTTTCTGAAAACATTCATATTTTGGTGAATAGTAAAAAATACTAGATTTTAATTGAAAACAACTTTTTTAATCAAAATAATTTAAAGTTTTAAATAAAAAATTTGAATGGTTTTTAAGTATAATTAGATTTTATTTTTATCATTTAATAAAATTTAGGTCATTATAATTAATTTCACAAATAAATTGGGTATAAAAAAATTTTCAATCAGTTGATAGTTTTTAAGTTTTTTTGAAAGATCCTTTTGGTTTTGACAACGTGAATTAATTTTATATTAATAAATTCAACTTCTATGTTTTGAATTTGTTAAAATATACTTAATTTTATTATTTGAAATATCAAAATAAGCTTTGGGAGAATATTTGGTATTTTTCTGAAAACATTCAATTTTTGATGAATAGGGAAAAACAATGCATTATTATTTAAAACTGACTTTTTTTAAATAATTATTTATTTTATTAAAATTTAATTTAAGCTAAAATAGATACATAATACCTATATTATATCAATGTAATTAAATGAAGTCATTTTTAATATAAAATTTGATGTATAACATTTTATTGAGCATTTTAATGTCTTTTATCCACCTGCTAGAGGCATTTGAAAATTTGTTTAAAACATAATTTTACAGCTTCTGTGAGTTGAATTTCAAAAATCTGAGATACACGGTTAACATCAGTAAGTGAAGTGTGGTTTAATAAGTTGAAACTAATTTTTGGTTAATAGTAACTTTTCGACTTTTATTTACCACGGTTAAATGTAAATAGGGTAATTATGGTTAACAATGATTTTATAATTACTCTAACAAATGTCCTAATTATATTGGATAAGTTTAATTCGACCAAAAACAACCTTAGGAATATAATATGATCCTTTAGGTCCACTAGGATTTGATTAAGACATTTATTATTATTTTATATAAAGATGAGTGTGAAATGTTAAATTCAATGTTTACTAACTGAATAATTTTTAATAAATGGTTAAAAATAAGATAAATTTGACTATAAATATTCATTATAAAGATTAAAATATTTACTAAATAAAGTTATTTTATTTATAATTTTTAGACATTAAATAATTAGATTTATTTATGACACAATGATGATGCATTATTTACCTTTTTAATGAAATGTTAAAATAATTAATGTTATAAATATCCAAATAAATGTAATTTTATACATTTGATTATTTAAACTCATTTTATTGTTTAATATTAAATTTTGGGGTTGATTAGATAATTTTATAAGGTTGTTATGACTTTCACAATAACAAAATACCAAATAGCGTCAAAATTGACATTAATTAATTGTTTAAACAAATACTATATTATTGGTTGATATGATATTCCTAAAAATAAAAAGTTCTACCAAAGGGATTAAATAATATTATATATGTCATTAATGAACCACGTTAGGTTCTCTTGGATGTTTAGAGTAATTTTATTAACCATATATTGTAAGAATACATCTGGACACCGTAAAAGTGAAACTATTTAACTAATAGTTAAATCTAAAATATAAGGTTAATATGGTGACAAAAACGTGTCTAAAACCTATTGGTTGAGAGGATTTACACTCATAACCGTCTTATATTTGAAATATAATAATTTTTATCCATTAGAAAACAAAAAATATTTTATAATTAAATAATATTTTAAACGATTCCTAAAGTGACCCTCACCCCTTTTAAAAAGGGAACTTTAACTTTCTCTCAAAATCACACCACCAAAGCCATTTGGATTTGACTAAACCTACAAAAATATCCTCCCAAATTCACAAACTTCAACATATAGTCCTTACGTTGATCAGAAATCCAACCTAATAGCCCTTTTGATCAACTCAAAAGGAAACACCTGGAGAAGACTAAATAATTTCACCACCCTATTTCAAGTTATTTTCTTCTTCCAAATCATATTTCTTTTTTATTTATATACCAAAATAATAACTTCAGTATATTATACATAATTATATGTTATTATAAATATGGTACTTCCTTCTTCGTTATTCTATCCATCCTATAAATGATAAAGTCATTGTACGTGCGTACGTACGGCTTACCGTCTCCACATCGTGGTGTAGTTTGTTATTCAAACACATCATTATTTGGATGGGTATAATAATGAGTATAACTGATATAAATAATAATTATAACTTTTTAATGATTCTTTATATATGATATAACATTTAATTATTTACGGTTTCACCATCCAAATAATGTTATTGTCACTCGTACATACGTAGGGATTACTGTCTCCATAACAGGATGAGATTCATTCCACATTCACCATTCAACCGTAATTATAAAAATTAATATTATTAATAAGTATTTAATATATGTCATATTAATTCTATTGGAAATATATATATATATACATTTATCTCATTCACTTACTTCCATTCAGTTCGATATGAAAACAGAAACAACGTTTATGCGTACGTACAGGCTACCGCCTCCAAAAATGGTGTTTTCCCTTTCATATCTCTATCTATTATAAATATTTATATTCTAAATATATATTATATATAAATCATTTTTTATAATCTAGATGTATTTAAATCCTGATCTAAATTATACGATCCATAAAAAAAAAGTTAAAACACATACGATAAAGAAAGTGATTATTTCCAGAAAGGATAATTTAACATAGAAATAATTATTAAATGGGTAGTATAATGTCATAAATGATTCATGAATTAAATAATAAATATGAATATAGTTTTGGTATAATTTAATAACAGATAATGGTCATTATACAGTAGGTTAAACGTAGCCTCGACTAAAGGATAGTGCAATGTAAGCATTATTTCCTCAATCTCATTATTATCTGAGATTGTTTATGTGTAAGTATTTACTGGGACATACTTATCCTCTATACCGATATTTCATAAAATAAAGTCAAAAGGAATATTTTAAGGTTTTATGGTATGGTCTATTTTACTATATCATCATTTTAAATGTTTTAAAGATTTATCTTTCTAAATCCTTTTAATTAATCTCCATGTTTTCAAAATGGTTTTAATGATTTATTTATATTAACATGAATGTTTTGAAATGATAATTATTTTCAAAAGTATAAAAGTGGTATGGGACACTATTATTCAAAAATATCATTTAAATAACTTACTTTATAAATTGGAGTACTTTTCAAAGATTTCATGAAAAAGGGGTATTTCTCTCAAATCATTATTCTGATCATCTTCATCTATGTCAACATCCTATGATGGATTTTAAACTTATTTGAAACTGATTTATTATGATACAAATATCTCATATTTTATTGAAGGTTTAGTGATATGTTTGACCATGGATGTTTAAGTATTATACAATTCATGGTTTATGGGTAATGTATTGACATTTCATATGGTAGTTTTAATACAAATTTTTATGTTATGTTTAATCCTTTTCCTATGAGGAATGCATTGGACTTAATAAGTGACAGGTGGTGCCCGCTATAGCTACTCGATGCATCGGTAGGTCTCATGAGTCAAAAAATCGTCTTGGTATAAGGCCTTGGAAAAAAAATTATTTGGTGTCTTGAAACGAGGCCTTGACTATGTTGTTATGATATCCGGTATTATACATTCCCTCATTATGAAATTAGTTATTAAATGTTATTATTAAACTAGTAGAATATTTGTGTGCATGTTTATATAGTAATGTTTGATTTATTTTTTCCATATTATATTCATGTTTATATTTAAATGGCTGTTGTTTTTATTACACATCTTACCTTAATAGATTATAGCTTCCCCTAAATTATTTACCTTTACTGAACATCTTAGCTCACCCCTTTATTTTGTTTTATTTTCCCAGGAACCCAAGAAGAGTTTTATGATTGTGTTGCATGGTTATGATAAGGAACAATGGATTTCTAAGAGAACTATCTATGATTTATTATATGTTAGAAGGTTTATTGTAATATTCATGTATGTAATCTATTTTCCAAAAATTCTAAAATAATCGGTCCATCGAGAATTGATTCCTTGTAATCAGGACAATGTATTAAAATAATGCACCGACTATAGGTAACTGGGGTTAGGGTGTTATAGTTGGTATCAGAGAACGTTTAGTACAAACCTTGAAAACTAGATTTAGAAAAACTATGATTAGAGAACAATACCCTAATATAGACTTTGAGGATTAGTATGGAATGAACCTCCTAGAATTTGGATAATGTAGAGATTTTATGAGTTTTCTACGCAGTACATCCCTGTCTGGATATGAGTAGGTAGAGGTGGATCTATCACATATGTACCTAGGGTTAAGAACCGAAAACACTACTTTGACCTAGACATGAATGGGAACTGGTGCACTACAACGGGTCTTGCTGCAATATTGGATACAACACCCCTGGGGGATATTCTTAGAATAATTCTAATTTTCTATACAAACCATTATGAAGGATTTTATAGTATATAAATCATCAATGAAAAGATTTTTATAATTAAAAATTATATCCATAAACTGGTCAATTTATTTTAATTTCTTTACAAGTTTGGAATTATGTATTTCAATTCATAAACTAGTCTAGTGTATGCCATTGTATAGAAATGGGTCCCAATAGAAGGAATGAGAACTCCAACAATAAGTATGATCCAATGTGTAAGAAGGATCATATCTTTCATTGTATTAATCCAAAATTAAGAAGGTAAATAGTCTCCCACGTATTCTCATCATATGAATAAATAGTATCATCTGTTAATAATATAAGTAAATATTTATTTGAGTCTTATGGATTTGAAAGAAAGCCAGAGAAGAAAAGGATGGAAGAGAAAAATATGTATAAAAGGAAGTGGGGAATGAATGATTTTCCCATATGTGATAAATGTGGAAAGAATCACCTTGGTAAATTCTTGAAGGTAATGTGAGTTTGTTATGAGTGTGGAGAAAAAGGAAATAGAGAACGTGACTTCAAGGGTAAGAAAAAGGTTTCAAAAGTACAATGAATCGTCTGAAAGGAGTTAGACACTATGTCAATCAATGTCCAAATAACCAGAGTATGCCCAAATGATGCTATTGGATAATATTCAAGTTAGGAGACTACCATAGATGAAAAGGAATGAATATTGTTCTTTTGTTTTTATTGAAGAATTATTTCATTTGAGTGTTGTATCGATGATGTACAAGTTATATGAATTATAGAAATAAATAAGGGTTGTACTGTAATACTATTAAATTGATCATTTGAGATTATATAATACTATGAAAAGTTACACAACATCAAGTTAAAAAACTCAGAAAATACATGGTTAATGGAAAGATAAACCATAATATGGTTCTCATACTAAGGTAGTGATTTTGGAATAAGATATGATTGATTTGGATAAAATATATTTGATATTCTTGACTTATTTTAAACTAATTAATTGTTTGTTTATTCCATTTTTATGGGAGTATACATATTTTTTGCATATAAAGAGTATATTCAGTATTCTATAAGGAATAAGGGAGAATTAATTCCATCAATATGCTTTTATGGTAATTTGGGGTATTACCGCGTTTTAAAATAATACATGATGAAGGTATTCACATGTTATTACGTGGAAAAAAATATCTTCATTATCTTTACCTTTTTTATAAATATTTAGACTATGAGTTTGGACAAAAGTATTTTGGATAAGATTAATGCTTGGAATGGATTAAGTTTGAAAATGGGTATGGTAGTTATTGTTAAACCATTTCTTAAGATTATTTTTGGATTGTTATAAAATGGAAAACCTAGAGGTGAGGTGACAACCAACCGCATCTGGAAAGACAATGAGATTGAACCCGCAACCGAATGGCGACAAGGGTGCATCACCTACCAATATCATACATGATGTCCTTGTTTGTATAATGTTGTTTTGTTTTAAATTTTCTGACAAATCATTTATAAATTCAATATTTTTGGAACCCTATATGGTTAGGAAAAATAGAATATTTTTTAATTCTATTTTATTTTAGAGTGGAAGATGTGTTTGTGGTAGGAATAAGATGAAAGATAAAACTCTATTTATCAAGTATATTTCTTTCCTCTTATTATAGGTATAAATTAATTATTAATATCTAGGGAAGGGATCTTAAAAAAAATGTTTTTCATAATACCTTCTGTTTTGTTGAACTGATTATATTTTAAATCATCATAGATTGATGTCATTGAGGCCCTCAATTTTACAATTGATTGTGATTGATTACCTCAATAACTCCATATAAATATTTATATTTTTAATCCAATTATGTGTCTCTAATTCTCACCAATGTTCTCTTAATCATGATCATAATTTGGTGGTGACTTTTTCATTTCCCTATCCCTCTTATTAAGACTATATTTTATTATGCCAATTTCTGATGTGGGTTTTCCACAAAGGTATTTTTCAATTTTTAACCTTTTATTTTAGAATAACAATTTCAAATTTTGAGGACACAATTTATTGAAGGTGGGGAGAATGTAACATTCCAAGATTTCACATTACGTTTTCTATTCAAAGTAATTCAATAACTTGCGCTACACGCTACATTGAGTTCAAGCACACCATGAATTACCAAACTAACCATTGAAAAAATGGTTATGAATAGTATTAAAGTCATTTTGAATTTTATATAATCCATATAATTTTAAATTCCATATTATGTGTTTCACAGACATATTTTAAGAACAAATTCAAATTTTTAGATAAAGGAAGTATTATTCAGAAAATTCCATTTTATCGCCTTTTAATAGAGAACCCTTTTTAAATCCATTATTTGAAAATTTTATTTAATAAATTGGACAAATCAATCTTCTTCCTTAGAATCGCGACATAAAAATTTTGTTTTGATAAAATTTTAGTGTTTTTCTGATAACTTTCATATATTGGTGAATAGTGAAAATAACTAGATTTTAATTGAAAACTACTTTTTTAGTAAAAAAATTTTATAGTGTTAAATTATACATTTTAATGGTTTTGATGTATAATTATATTATATTTTTATCATTTGATTCAATTTAGGTCATTATATGTAATCGAACAAATTAATTGGAAATAAACAAATGTAAATCTTTTGATCGTTTTTTACTTTTTAAATATTCCGCCTTTTAGTATTCACAACGAGAATTAATTTGAAATTAATATATTCAATTTTTATGTTTTCAATTTGGAAAAATAGATTTCATTTTTGAATTTTTAATATCAAAGTTAGCGTTGGGTGAATTTTCGGTATTTCTTGAAGACATTAAATTTTTTATGAATAGTGAAAAACACTATGTTATTATTTAAAAGAGACTTTATATTTAAATAATAATTTATTTTATTTAAATTTAGTTTAATCCAAAATAGATACATAATACCTATATTAGTTCAATGTAATTCATTGAAGTCATTTTTATTATAAAATTAGATGTATAAAAGTTTATTGATCTTTTTACAGTCTTTTATCCACCTTTTAGGAGCATTTGAAAATTTGAATAAAACTTAATTTTACCACTTAAATGAGTTGGATTTAAAAACTACAAGAGGCGCGGTTAACATTATTTAGTAAAATTTGGTTCAATATGATGAAAATAATTTTTTTTGTAAATATTAACTTTTGACTTTTATTTACCACGGCTAAATGTAAATAGTGTAATTCAAGGTTAAAATTATATTATATATACCATAACACATTTTTTAATTATATTGGATAAGTTTAATTAGACGAAAACCAAACTTAGGTATAAAATATTATCCTTTAGATCGACTAGGATTAGATTAAGACATTTAATATTATTTTATTTAAAGAAGTGTTAAAAGTGTTAAATATAAAGTTTAATAACTAATCCATTTTTAATTTATGGTTACACGTAAGATAAATTAAAATATAAATATTAATTATGAAGGTAATAATATTTCATATATAAAGGTATTTTATTTATAATTTTTATAAATTAAATAATTAAATTTATTTAAGACAAAATAATGATGTAGTAATTACCTTTTTAATGAATGATTAAAATAATTGATGTTATAAATATCCAAATAAATATAATTTGATACTTTTGATGAATTAAAAAAATTATCAAGGATAATATGACATTTTGGGGTTGAATAGATATATTTTTTATTTTATATGGTTTTTATGACTTTCACAAAAACAAATTACCAAGTAGTGTCAAACTTGACATAAATTAATTTTTAAAACAAATACTATATTATTGGATGATATAATATTTATAAAAATATAAGGTTTGGAGTAATTTTATTATACATATAGTGTAATAATACAAGAAGACATTGTTAAAGGTAAACTATTTAACTAGTTGTTAAATCTAAATTATAAGATTTATATCATGTCCTAAACTTTTAAAAAACCAATTCGATGAGAGTATTTATATCCAATAACCTCCTTAGATTATAAATAAATTAAATTTTATCCATTATAGACATAAAATGAATTTATAATAAAATAACATTTTATACTTTCCTAAAGTGACCCTTACCCCTCTTATAAAAGGGCACTTCTTCTTCTCATAAAATCACACCTCCAAAGCCATTTGGATAGGACAAACCCCTCCCACATATACTCAAAAATTTGTTTACTTAATACTAGAGTCGTTACATTGATTGGAAAGTATACGTATTGAGATATTTTGATCAACTCAAAAAGAAACATCCGAAGAAGAGGTAATAATTTCCCTACCCTCTTTCATGTTATTTTATTCTTCCACTTCCTAATTTTTTATTATTTCCATACCAAAATAATAACTCCAGTAACTTCTACATAAATTTATTTTATTATAAATATTCCAAAACCATATTCGTTATTCTATCCATCCTATAAATGACAAAGTCACCATACGTGCGTACATACGGCTTCTCGTCTCCGCGTCGTGGTGTAGTTTGTTATTCAAACACTTCATTATTTGGATGGGTATAATAATGAGTATGACTGATGTAAATAATAAATATAAAATATTAATTATTATTTATTTATGATATAACATCCAATTATATATGGTTTCACCATCAAAATAATGATATTGACGCTCGCGCATACGTACGGATTACCATCTCCACGACACGATGAGGTTCATTTCCACGTTCACCATTCAATGTTGATTATAGAAATAAATATTATTAATAAGTATGTAATATATGGAATAATTATATAATGGATATATATATATATATATTTATCTCATTCGTATACATCCATTCAAATCTATATGAAAACAGAAACAACGTTTATGCGTACGGATGGCCTACCATCTCCATAAAAGGTGTTTTCCATTCCATATATCTATATATTATAAATATTTATATTATTAATATATATTATATATATATATTTTTATATTATGTATGTATTTAAATCATGATTTAAATGATACGATCAATAATAACAAGTTAAAACAGTTATAATAAAGAAAGTGATTATTACCCAAAATGTTAATTTAACATGGAAATAATTATTAAATTGGTAGTATAAAGTCATAAATGAATCATTTATGATATTATATATATTAATATGGTTCTGGTATAATTTAATAACATATAGTGGTAATTATACAGGAGGTTAAACCTACCCTCGACCATAGGAAAGTGCAAGGTAAGGGTTATTTCCTCAATCTCGTTATTATCTGAGATTGATTTTGTGTAAGTATTTACTGGGAAATACTTATCATTGATACCATTATATCATTAAGAAAATTCAAATATAATCTTTTATGGTTTTATGGGAGGATCTATTTAACAAGATCATCATTTGAAATTTTTTAATGATTTATCTTTCTAAACACATTTAATTAATGTCCATGTTTTTAAAATGATTTTAAGGATTTATTTATATGAACATGAATATTTTGAAATGATAATTCTTTTCAAATGTTTCAATGTTTAATGGAACACTTTTATTAAAAAAAATCTTATATATGACTTCTTTTATAAATTGTGATACTTTTAAACGATTTCATGAATAATGGATATTTATCTAAAAGAATTTTACTGATCATTTTTGTCTATGTCAACATAATTTTATGGATTTTAACCTTGTTTGAAATTGATTTATTATGATAAAAAACGTCCATATTTTATTGAAGGTTTTGTGATGTTTTTTATTGTGGATGTGTTATTTTGATACCATTCATTGTTTATGGGTAATGTATTGACATTTCGTATGATATATTTAATACAAATGTTTATGTTATATTTAATCCTTTTCCTATAAGAAATGAATTGAACTTAGTAAGTGATGGGTGGAGCCCGATATAGCTCTTCTATGCATCGGTATGTCTCATCATAAAAACTAGTGTCTTGGCAGAAGGCCATTCCAAAAAAGATTATTTGTGGTGGAAGCACGAGGCCTTGACTATTTGGTTATGATGTCTGACATTATGCATTCTCTCATTATGAAGTTAGTTATTAAATTTGATTTCTATACTATTAGAATATGCATGGGAATGTTTATATGGTAATTTTTGATTTATTTTTTCCATATTATGTTCAAGATTATGTTTAACATGTTGGTGTTTTTATTAAATGTTTTGCCTTAAAATTTTATAGCTTCATCTAAATTATATAACCTTACTGATCATCTGAGCTCACCCCTTTCTTATGTTCTATTTTCCCAAGATCCCAATAAGTGTTTTATGATTGAGATGCGGGGATAATATAAGGGAACAATGGTATTCTAAAATAACTATATATTCTCTATTGTGTCATAGAAAGTGTAATATAATGTTCATGTATGTTATTGATTTTCCAATAATGCTAAACTGATCGGTCCTTCATGACATGATTCCTTGTATTCATGCCAATGTATTAAAATAATGCACTGAATCTGGGTAATTGGGGTCAGGGCATTAAAATAAAATAATCTATAGTGAATCAAATAATAACTTAAATGAGGAAGCCTTTTTTGTGACTCGAGAGATAGAAGAACCCTGTGAGATTCAGGGAGGAGAGGAAGACTTAAGTGGGACTCTGAAGCAGGCTAGTGGGAATCTGGTAATACTGTGTGAAGTAATATAACGAACCTACTATGGGACTCAGGAGAGATATATTGTAACTCTGTATCATCCATTGAAATTACTAACCGAATTATAGTGTAGAATCTATGTTGTGGAGAACAACCAATCCAATAAGGTGTAAGACTTTGAACCAAACCATGTAAATCCTTATGTTCAGTGCCTTTAAATTTACAACATCATTCGAGGTAAGGATGCGAGACACAATAATTTTGGATCGAGGCTTTTACTAGACATAGAGGTCTAATTGAAAAGAATAAATTAGTGAAAAAATATTTAAAGGGATCACTAATTCTCTACCTCCCCCACTCATTTATTCACACTGATATGGGAAAGCTAATTTGTATCAGAGGTAAGGTCACCACTAAAATATTCAAGGGAGTATATATGAAGTGGATATTGGAGGAGATGAATGAGAAACATCAATTTTAGATATCTGCTAAGACATAGAAAAATTGAAATAAGAATCATGAAAGAAAGATGAAGAATAATATTACTACTAATGGATATACACCTTCTACTAAAGGAAATCTGAAAGGTAAAACATGTGATATTATTTATTATTCTTCTAATGAATCCTTCTCAAGCTATGATGATGATAGATCATTTAGGGATCATCTGACCGCACTCAATGTTCGACTGAAGAAATTCCCTAGATAAGTGTAAAGACACATTGTTTCAAGAATCATTTTTCTTCAAGATGGAAAATTACAGCTGGAAGAAGAATCTAATTACATGGAAGAATAATTTTCTAAAATGGTTACCATATCCAACACTCTCACGAAACTAGTTATAAAAAGGAAGAAAAAATTTCTCTTTTCAGTGAAATGAGTATTCAAGATACTGACGAATTACAGGGAAGTATTTGTGAGAAATAATTATTTGAGATTGTTTTTTTAGAAGCTTTCCATGCATTTGAAAAGTTTCATAATGTTTCTACGGTTGTAAAAGCTGCTCAACTAGAAGACAAAGACCACAATCTAATGGAGCTTCACATATCTTTACAAAAAATTAAAAATTTTCATGAAGAACAAATAATAATGTTGAAGGAGAATTACGAAAGTAAGATGGGATCAGTTGAGGGTGAGAAGAACTCCCTCAACATGAAAAGATTAAAATTGGTTGTGAGACTGAAAAATTAGCAATCACCCCAAGATGAAAAACATCCCAATCAAATGAATGAGGAGATGTTTCCACTCCAGTCTGCATAGAGTAACATGATTCCAAATGGAACATCAGATCATCCACTAATAGAAGGGAAACATCCTTCAAGAAGAAGGTATTCCATAACCCAATTATTTCTGTTTCTACTAATGCAGATTCATCTGGAAGTACTGGTTCAAAACCAAAATCTTGGAAGATGGGGATTGTAAAATATGATGATACATCCATCATAACATAAAGGGTGGATACTAGAATTATTTATAATATAAACTCCAAGAAGGACTCTCGAATGAAAGATAGACAATTCTAAAAAAATAAAAAATCTAGGAAGACTAATACTATAATAAAAAAGGAATAGATTTATTGGCTACTGTTGGTGTTTTTTGATGTTTGGTAATCAGGACAATGACAACTATAATAATATGTATGCATATGAAAATTTTGGAAGGCCTATATTCAGGGAATATAGATATGAAGAAATGAAGAATCATATAAATAAAAGGCAGAAAACACAGATGATGTTAATTTTTCTATCAAGAACAAATTTGATTATCTGGAAGAATTCTGTGATTATTACAATATAATTGGTCACAGATATGATGAGTATTGGTTTAGTCATTCCATGCCTTAAGGATATGTTGAAAAGAATCATAGACAACAAAAAAAGGTAGGTGAATGAAAATGGAGTTGAAAAGACTTCTATTATGGATATGATGTACATCAGATTCAAGAAACCAGTTAAATAAATTATTCCCAAGAAGAAGTTCAAGTTGTGTTCCAAGAATGTCATCTCGAACAAGAAATGATATTTTTAATTTGGTATGAAATGTCATTCAATTGGTCAATGAAAACATGCCTTGGAAATGAATGTAAGAAAGATGAAAATAAAAGGAGTATTAATCTAGAGGAAATTGGGATAGATTGAAGACATTTGTGAAGATAATATTTATAAGTTAAATAAGAATGGTAACTTGAAGACAATGAAGAAACCATGTGGAAGCTCCAAATCATAAAATGGTAGGAAGGAGTGATTAGTTATCTGGCCTAATCAACTACAATTTTCTAGAGAACTAAAAAGAGTTGAAGATGAATTACATTCTAAATAAAATGTAAAATGGAAAAAGGTCATTCCATATGAAGAAACATTATAATTTAATTAGAGGTTTTCAAAACATGACAACACAAGTGTCTCAAAACTACTTTCTAGAAGGTTCAAGAAGGTTGGACATCATGAAAAAAAATTAACATTTTTTCCAGGGAAAATGGAGAAAATTGAACAACATGCACCAAAAGCTACTTCACTACTAACGCAGTGAAGAAAAACAATCCACAAAACTTGAAGGTGAATGGATGTAAAGAATCCAAGATGAAAATGCATAATATAAATTCCAAATGGAGAGGAGACATTTTCATGAAGTGTACCAGGCACTTTAGAGTTTCATGGAAAGTATTTCTTTTTTTGAGAGAAAATTATCAACCCCAATGCATCTATTAATAAGCTCACAAGTGTTCCATATTATTCACTTATTCTTTTATTATGGATTTGTTCTTACATTGTAAGGAATTGAAGGTGATGGTAAATCATAAAATGACAGTTGAATGGGAATAGTGGATAACTACAAGTTTAAATAATTTTTCATAATTTAATAATTACATAGAGTGATCCATAAAGGAAGATTATCGACATTTATATCTTCAAAATTGTCTTATGATATTATCCACAAATTTTATTCATTCGGAGTTCACCAATTCAGGGGTAGAAAATATGAAAGAGATGATATAAAGTATTATATTATAAAAATCATGAAAATCATATCATCTCAAGAAGATAAAATTGGGGATTTTTAATTTCATTAATAAATCAGATTATCTCAAATCCCCTTGTTAAAAATTGATCTTTTCTGAACATGAAATCAAATGTATGGTTGTTTATGGACAACCCTGATAATCTTTTTCATATCTCTTTTGTTTTCTACACTACATTAGCCCATGTAGACATAGATTTGAGTAACTAAAGGATATTTTCTATTTGAACCATATTCAATCATCCCTCTCTCAGAAATATTCCAAAATATATTATTCAATTGGATGAGGATATGTTTTTTATGAGACCCCACTAAAACCTTTTCATTTGGATGAAAATAAGGGGGAGAATGTTTTGGCACACAAATTGACCCATTCAAAGTGTGTTTAAATGATATTGAAAACAATATACAAAGGGGTTGATTAAAGTGCATAAGAGTTTCATTTTTTTCAATATGTATTGAAATGCATAAGAGTTTCATTTGTTATCAATGAGAAGACAATATGTGAATGAAAGGTATTAATGAAGAAGTTGGTGATGCCTTGGAGAATTAATTTTTATGTGAAGCATTGAATGATATAATTGATAAATTCTCCAAGAAGATATTAATTTGATTATTGTATAATTGGTCTTCAGTTCCAATACTTGTATCAAGGTGATACATTGTCATAGCATATGAAGAAGTCCATGCAAAAATCAATTTCATAAGTAGAAAGAAGATCCATACATAGTCATTGTGTTGATGAAGTGTTGATGATCCATCTAGTAACTTCTAGCTGGATGAATGTTGTGCATCAAATATTACCATGGATTATGGTTTAAATGAATGATAAATGAAGACATGATCCATGAATCATCCATGATTGGATTAATTTAATGTTGGTGCTCTTAGAGTTTTTATTTCAATATGAAAAGGAATATGATGTTTTGAAAAAAAAAGATAATGAATAAAGGGCGTTGATAGTTGATGTTGGCTATGCATCTTTGTTTATTATGTTGGAACAATTTTTATGAGACTTTGTCAAAATATAGTCAGCCATTGAAGAACAGCTGAGGTCCTCACCTCAATCATATACAAAACTGTGGGTCAACCACGCTCGAGGGAAGCCCTCAAGGCTATCCCCACATGAGGCAAGTGATTGCAAGCTATATATAAACCTGAAGGTTCCACATAGTGATGAACCCGTGTAGCGTGGACACTAGGTGTGCACCCGAGGATCATAGTGGGTGCTAAGAGCGCACCCGCAGGGTGAACATGGTACTAGGAGGTACCATGGAGGGAGATAGAAGAATTCTTATCATCGATTACGATGACTTGTATTATTAATGAGCCATGATTGTATATCCATTTAGATGTTGGAATGATTTTTAAAAAACACAGATGCAATCCTGGTCGCTCATCTAATCTCACGTGAGATCTTGACCGCACACTCCATCCCATATCCTACGATCGAATCACCGTCGTCCGTGATTATTTCAAGGTGATCCAATGCCCAAGAGAGGAATTGGGTTTATCTTCAACCTAAAGACATCCCAAAAATCTCCCTCACCATCCGCTAACCAACGATGATGCTGATACACCATGATCGATCTCCCTACCACTGTTGAATATCAAGTCTCTTGCATGATGATCATCTGGATAAAACGAACACATTAATGCATTAAATGTTTCATGCATGCGAATGAAATGATAAATAAACATAGGCTAAGAGAAAATGATGTGTCTAAGGTCGTGTTGTTCAACGTACAAATAGAATATTTTCATGTTTTCAAAAATGCATGCACATGGGAATTGTCACGAAAAATGATTAATTTGGGTTGAATAAAAAGAAATCTAGATATGTAGTGTAAATAATATTTGCGTCTGAAATATGGAAACCGAATATTACATGTATTCAAATATTTGAATACAATAGAATATCACGCGGATTTTAACACGCATTATCTACCTATAAAAGGAGGATCCCCAAGCAAAAATTAGTGATCTGCTGTTCACATTTAAGAGAGCTCTTATTTCTATGAAGAAACAGATCCACCATTGAGCAGCCCTATGGTTCGCGAAGAAAGAACCATGATTCACTTTCTGTTTCACAAAGTAGAATCCCTAATAGGCCATTTCTATGAGGATAGGAGATTTACATGAATCTCTTTCCTGAAGGAGTCCCACACATCACTTGCGTAGAGGAGAAGAGTGAACCCCTTGGTTTGAAAAGATGTCGTGCACCATTTGTGGTTTGCGAAGAGAAAACCCGCGAACCGTCATGGTTCATGAAGGTAACCCACACACACTCTTTGTGCGACAACAAAAAATGATAGTGTACACATACACTACCCCTGGATAAGAATAAGAAACCACAAAAATTCCCTATCCATTCTTGTTTTTTCACAAAAAAAAGGATAATGCATGAATGCTGCACATGCATGCATATTCATGATTTGAGAAACCTGAACAAGGAAAAGGATAGATCACACCCATTCGGGTTGTGTGTGTGGGAATTACTTAAAGTTGGAGGATGGTGAATACATGGTGGAGTTCATGTAGAAGCATAGATAATAACAATGTGTGTGTTCTCATGTGAAGAAGGAAGAGGAAATGAAAATAAAACACACCCTTTGAACCCTAATAAAAATAACATGTGTGTGTGTGTGTTATGACCCAAATGAATAGAAGTAGAATAGGATAAAGAGAAGATATTATTGGTGTTCTTAAAGTAGTATACCCATTTATGGTTTCACACAAGAGATAAGGAGATATGTCATGCTTGTATGCATGCACATGCACATGTGAATCCATTCAAAAGGATGTAACAAGATAGATAGTGAACGTGTATAAATAGGAAGAAGAAATTCCTTGAAACTCATGCATAAAGAATAATCAATTCAGATGATTCCAATTGAGTGGATCGTTAGTGTTTGAATAATCAAATAAGTGTATGTGATTCTTGTGAAGAAAATATGAAGTTGTTTTAGTGCATTATATTATTTCACTAAAGAAGAAGAAATTTAGATATCCAAATACAAGAGGTATTGGATCCCATGAAATACACGCATGAAGTGAATGAAAATATGAGATTGAATCCATTCAAAGTAAAGATGATATTTTATCTGAGTGTTCAGTAATTGAGAATACACAAAGAAAGAGAGTGATGATATTTTGAAAGATAATTCTTGAATATTATATTCATGAACATGTTGTGTGCACCATTGAAACAGATCAAGATGAGGATAGGACTTCATCAAGAAATGAAATAATTTCCTGATCATTGTTGAGATTCAGAACATATCAACTCAAGTGATTAGAATTATTGAGCAAGGCCATCAGACCTTACCAAAGGTTGTTGATGATTTTGGAAGAGATACATAGTAAAGCGTGATTCAGCAAGCCTGTGTGGGAAGACCATTAGATCATCTATATTGAATCAAATAAGAACTTAAAGGAGGAAGTTTCTCATGTGACTCGAGAGATATAAAAACCCTGTGAGATTCAGGTAGGAGAATAAGTCTTCTGTGGGACTGTGGAGTAGGCCAATGGGACATTGGTGACACTATGTGATGCAGTATAATGAACCTCCTGTGGGACTCATGAGTGATACATTGTGACTATGTATCGAACATTTTAATTACTAAAATAATTATAGTGGATAATCTGTGTTGGGAAGAATAACCATCGTGGAAAATAGTAGGTCATTGAACCTAACCTTATAAATCCTTGTGTTCAGTGCCTTTACATTTACAGCATCATTCGAGGTAAGTCTGAGAGACACTAGCAGAGTGGAACAAGGCTTCAACTTGCTATATCATTTTAATTGAAAAGAATCAAATAGTAAAAAAAGATTTAAAGGGATTACTGATTCACCCCCTCCCCATCTCTGTGATTCATACTAATCTGGTCACTTCACTTTGAATATCAAGGAGACAAATAGTGACGAATTCTTGGTAATGGATAAGCAAGAAGAACTAAATCCGTTTGAATGAAATAAAGTATGGAAAGTTCTTGATATAACCCATTATACCATAACTATTTTCACTAAATGATTATTTAGAAAAAAAATTCCTGAATATTGAACTATATTAAGGAATAAGTCTATGTTAGTTGCATAAGGTTATATTAAAGAAGATGGAATATACAATGAAGATACCTTTTCACCTATATCCTGACATGAAACCTTTAGAATCCTTCTAGATTTTTCAAATCATATATGTTTCAAAATTTATCAATTGGATGTCAAAAGTGCATTACAAATTGGTTATGTAGTTGAGGATGTTATTTTTTCAAAAACCCATAGTTTTCAAAATTCAAATTTACAATTCATTTATTCAAATTAATAAATTATTTATGTCATTTAAAACTATCTCATAATGAATGGAATTATATGATCAAATTTTTTATTTTTTAAAATGTTTCTACAAAAGATATATCAGAACCTACCCTTTTATAAAAATAATTTCTAAAGATATTTTAGTTGTTCATGTACATGTTGATGATATTATTTTTGGATCTTCGAAAAAATCACTATTTTATTGATTATTTAAAATTATCAATAGTGAATTTTAAATGAGTTTTATAGGTAAAAATAGATTTTTTATTGGATTAATTTTCTCCCAAATAATGAAGGACGTATTTTAAATCAATTTAAATTACTAAAGATATTCTAAAACTTTTTTCCATGATGACACTAAAGGTAGTGATACTCATGTGAGTACCACATGTAATTTGGATCATGATGAGGCTAGGAAACTAGTGGATCATTTCAATTATTGAGGTATGATTGGAAGTCATCTATACGTAACTTCTAGTTGAACATAAATTTTGGTTAGTTTCTGTATTTTTTCTCAATTTCCATGTATACCCAATAGAGTCACACATAAATGTTGTTATGATTATTTTAAATACCTCAAATATACTACAAATTTAGGATTGTTCTATCCCATAGGAATATCATTGGATTTATTTTCTTATGCTGATGGTGATTTTACTGGATGCAAGTTAGATAGAAAAATATCCTCTAGAACATGTCACGTTTTATCTATTTCACAAGTATCATAGTGTTGCAAGAAAATAAAATTGATGTATTACCTATTGTTGAAGCTGAATACATATTTACTGGTAGATTTTGTGCTCAAATTTTGGGATTAATCATACATTACCATATTATGGATATAAAATATGGAATATCCCAATAAATTGTAACAACAAAATTGAAATTAAAATTTCTTTATATCCATTATCTCATTCTATAACAAAACATATTGATTTAAGACACCAATTTTTGATATATCATTATAAAAATGGTGATATAACTCTTGAATAAATTGTCACAGAATATCAGCTAGCTAGTATTTTTGGTAAGACTTTCAATTTTCAGAGAAAGAGTTATATTAAACATGAGTTAGGAATGATTAATTTTAGTAAAATAAAACTCTATTGATGTATCACCATTGATGTCTCACTGATTATGTCTCAACTTTGATGGCTCACCATTGATTTATCACCATTGATGTTTCACTGTTGATGTCTCGCCGATGATGTCTCACTATTTATGTCTTAATGTGGATGTATCACCATTAAGTGTCTCACTGTCGGTTTGTATCTCAATTGTGTTTCTTTCAAAAAAATTATCTAACTAAGCTATAGATTATTATTTTTATTTGATCATTTTTATATGATCTATTTTAGAATCCATGAATGATAAAATTAGAACTATTCTCATTTCATCATGCCTCTTGACCTTTAAATCCTAGTTTCAAACCCCCTTCCATACCATTTTTTCTTCCATCCATTACCTTAGAACTCTCCCAGATTCTCCGAATGGATAGATTTATGTGACCATTTTAATAATATATAGAAAATATATGACCATAATAGAAGAAAAAAAGAGTTATGAGAGGAATGACTGATGAAAATTTGATTCCCAAACTCACAAACCATGTTTTTGTACTGGAAATAGAGATCTCTTTAGAACGGATTCTCATATACCTCTTTTTCGAAGTCTATTGGAATAGAAAGGATGGATATAATGGTTTTTCAATAATAAGAGACACCTATCTACAAATATAATGTATGAGTTATATCAAAATGTTGAGTTGTATTTGAATGATGAAGTTTATTTTTTGGTATGAAGCAGAGTAAACAAACCCAGATGTGTATTCTCTTCAAGTCTTTCGGAGGCATGTTTAAAAGTACCTCAGGAGGGTGTCATTAAATATCATCAGGGATCTAACCCTCTTTTCAATTAAATATTCTATTATTAATTGTCTTTATTATATGTAACTTGAAATGTATTTCCTAGAAGCCATATATGTTTTGAGAAACATGATTAAACAAGAATAATATTTAAATTTTTTCAACATTTAAATTTCTTGAGAAAATGTGACTTTTCTACAATAAATTATCAGGAGGTAAATTTTATGCATCTTATGATGAATGGATATAAATTCAATCTGTGTAAATACCTCATTAATAATATATGTAATATTATTGATCCTCCTTCAAGATACAATTCATTGTTTTATTCAATGTTTATTTAAAATATGTTCAAAGACAACAGATTTGTAAGATAAAATGAATAGTCAATTATAGACTACGATGGATTTTTTATTACCATGCTTATATTCTAGAGGAAGAAAATATGTTTTAATATAGAGAATAAGAAATGGGATGTGTAAAATAGAAAATATTTATGAATATTTCATCTCTATTAACCATCCCACATAACCAAAAAATATTGTTGATCCTGGTTTGGAAAGAGATGAAGTAATGGAATAAGTGTATGAATCAAAAGATGTTATTTCCCCTAGAGTTGAAAAAAAATAATCTATCTAATGAATATAGAATGAATCTTGGTATTCCTTAAGAAATTGATGAAAATTCACCTGAATTTCCTAGAACGTCACAGGATCTCGCCAATATAGAAACACTTCTCATGAATGATGATGAAGAAGATACTGTGGAAGAAAGCATTAAACATAAAAGTGGATCTAAAACCATATAAAATCTTTCCTAGAAATCTGATGATAAGGAGGAAATTAAAAATAAAAGTGATGAAGATGGAGATGAAGTTGATTATGTTGATAAAGCAGACGATGATGAAACTAAAAAAGATGATGAAAATAAAGAAGAAGAAGAAGAAGAATATGATAAAAATTTAGGTGATTAGGATGAAAAAAATAATGATGCTAAAATTGATCATTAATATCATAAAGATGCTAATGAAATAGATTTTTCCCGATCAACTAGAGATAATTTTGAATTGGTTGATGGGTAAATGAAATATGTTTTTGAAATTGAGGAACCTAAAAATAAGGTAGAAATACGGGATGGAAATGATTATGTTTATATTCAATTTATTGATTAAGTTGATAATCAAATGGTATCATATGTTTAGGAGGAGAAACCCCAAGTACTGTAAGAGTTTCTATACCCAACCCTTTATATGATTCTTCTCTAGAGGAATGGTACAAATACCCTGGTTATATAGGTTTTGGTTTAGGTTATCCAAATTCTAATGACACGCAGGGACCCTTAATTAAGGAAATGGACTTATCAAAAAAAATTAGCTCAATCCAGTATCTTTTTATGCATATTATCTTACCACTACTTAGACATCTTCAGACTATATATGTCAGGATGACTATAATTTTTTTTGTAGATCTATTGTTATCTAGATTTTAAAACCATTATAGAATGCAGCCTACACCTATGAATAATAATAGGGAAATAGATTCCTCGTTTCTTCTGTAGAAAATCATTTAAAAAATCATCCTAATATGATTCATTAAATTCATGAAGCATGAATTTAGAATAAGAAGATAAGTGATGAAATGTAAATTCTCAAATATTTAATTGAGTAAATGAAATATAAGTTTAAATATTCCTTGGATGGTATCCTTAAAATTCAAGAGGATACTTCCTCAGATTATTCTATAGATGTTGTTCCTTCTTGTTCAGTTTTTTATGATGATCAGTTGTGATCAGTAGTCATATATGTGTTAAGTACTGCATCTACCTAGGAATCTCCTCTTTCTAAAGCTTTTAATGATGACATGATCAAATCGATTGTCACAGATGTGTTCCAGACTATGATGGGCGGTTCATATCATGAGATAATGAGAAATATTAAACAAAATAGTGATTATATACATTCTATGGTTAGGTATTATTCAAAATATCAACTTTTTATATAGGAGGGATCTCCAAGAAGGGAGATTTATAATTTAATATAATTTATACCTAGCATCAAATTGAATATTCATTTTATGTTTTTTACATAAAATATCATGATGGAACAGGTCACAGAATCCCTTAGAGGGAAAGGTAACCAAATAAAAGAACATGATCTTGTACTTTAATCCTTTAGGGAAAATAATGATGACTTCAAAAAGGCTATAGAAAATAAAGGCCATTTCATTATATATTTTATCAGTATATTACAGATTTTTCTTCATGTTTATAGCACTACAAATGTATCTTCAGTTTCCTTTCCCAATCCTTCATCTTTTGTGGCACTCACCACTGGACCTGTATACCAATCTCCTCATCCACAATGCTGATCTGCCTTTATAACCCATCCTTTTTGACCATTACCTCCTAGAAATAAAACTTTTCCCATGAATCATATTGAGACGCTCAGAAATTTGAGGCCAGCTATTTATAGTGAATTATTGTCATCCTCTATATCACCTCCTCCTATAGTGTCGATTTCTATCCCAAATCCATCATCATCTGCTCCCAGTACATCTTTTAAAGGGAAAGAACTTTTATATCCTACCATTGTGTAGCCCTAAAATTACCTTTTTTATGGGAATGTACCTGGATAATTTTATAAGTATGTATATTATTTTTTTGATCATTATTTTTGAATTTTTTCTATTTTTACCTTTTTGATAATCCCAAAAATTGGAGAAGGACATTATGGAATGTGATTTTTTTTTACTTCCCTAATATTTTTTATTTTTCTCATACCATAATCTTTATTTTTCCCACTGATACAATTTATGTTATTCTATATAATCTAATTTAATTTAAATTTTTATCTATTCTTTCTATACTCTCTAATATTGTATATTAATTATTTATGTCTAATTCCTTGATTTACAATCATCAAAATGGGGGATATTGTTGAAATATCCTATTTTTAGCAATCATAAATCATGAATAATTAAGTTTTAAATTAGATTAGTGTGTTATGTTAGTATTTGGAATTTTATGATAGATTGGAAAAATGTTCTAATTCTGACTCATGGCTCATGACTCACTACTGCTGACTCAATACTCCAAACTCACCGCTAAGGCTGACTCAGCACCCCTGACTCCCCACTATGGAATAATCATAACTCCTGACTCACCAATATTGACTTTCCACTATGTCTAATTAACCGCTCTAATAATACATCATTATGATGACACCCCATTCGTTACAAACCAAATAATAAGTCACCGACATGAGTCACTGTTAAATCAACCTACCTCCAAAACATTAGTCACCGCTGATTCAACTTATTCCAGAGTATCACCTCTAAAAAGTATCACCTCTACCATTATCATTTTGAATTTTATATTTATAAAATCCAGATTTATGGAATTAAATGATACTAGTTATTTTATTGACCATTTCCAGAAAAGATTTAAATAAATTTCAGACCGTTGTACGATGTTCATCATACCGAAACACAAGCATGAACAGAAATTATATCTCCTGAAAAATCAAAATCTAAAAAGAAAATCATTGGAATATAAGAGAGACACTTTGTGATATAAGAGAACCCATAGGACTCAAAAATTATGCTAAATTAAAAAGATCCTTTTTTACAAATTCAAGATTCTGCTTCATACATTCTAATAACACACAAAGAGAACGATTTTCGTACAATTGGATCAATTATATAACACAAGAGAGATGCTACTATGATAATTTTTCTTATAAGAAATTTAAAAAAATTGCGTGAGACCCATTTAAAATTCATTAAAGGGGTCACAATGATGGAAATAATATCACACCGAGCAACACTATCCCTTTTACTATATTGTCTACACTATTTGGGTACTTATTCAAATTACAAGTAGTGTGTGATTATCTCTATTTTAAGAACACACAATAAATCCCATGTATAAATTTAATATTCCCAGATATATTCTCAAGTTATCCATTTACACCTTATATTCCCATGGATAATAGTGGAATATGTCCATGTTTGGCTAGTCATATTTTCTCCACCCATGAAAACTATTGAAAATGATTTATGATCAAGAAAACATTTTATGTGATCTTCAATTCCTTGATATAGGTACTGGATCTTGATTATTTTTATATAAACTTCTTGGTGTATTGTGATAACTAAGTGGGGAGGATGACGTCTTTTCTTGAGACTGAACCTCTTGTTATTACTTCTTCTTATGTGTTTAAAATATCTGTTTTTAATTCATTGTCTATTTAAAACTTAAAACATATCTTTCCCATTGATAGTTATCCTTAGATACTCTTTATACTAGAATTTTATTTAGTAAATTTATTTCAAATGATAAAACAGTATTTCATATTATTTCAAATGGGAGATAATAACTCTACGATAAAACCATTAAAAGATCAAAACTTTAATAAATATACTACTTTGGTTTACTAGGATAAAATTTATTCTAATTTGGCGGTTTTGTTTCAAATAAATTTTAAAATGAATTTTTAAATAACCCCCCCCCCCTCTTGAGTCTTCTACTCTGTACAAAAATATCCCCTCGATGCATCGACAAGTATCATGTGACAAAATAGTTGGATACAAACAGTTCATGTTTGTTTAAAAAATTAATTAGATGGAGGCATACCAACATAAATAAACTATCTCAATGATATGGTGGATTATGTGCCAGATACATAGCATCCAATAATTAAAGAATTTATATCATTCATATATTAGTTATCATTATCAATAGGATTTTTACTAGGAAAAATTTTATGTATGCATTTTCATTCTCACTGTATTTATGACATTTTTTTCAATTATTTACTATGACATATTGATTATTCCTAATTGAATATGTTTCACTTATTATTGATTAATTTTTTCACTATATGTAACCCTTTCCAACTGTTTGAGATAACCCATTTATTTTTTTTCCCATCCCTAGGTTGTGCGGATGAGATCTTTGAATAAGTGACCAGAATTAGTATATTTTATTTTGTTATATACTATGTTTAAATTACCAATGTAATAAGGGAACCATGTATGTATCTTGTGTCATCAAGACTACTAAACTATTCATTGCATGGTGATTTGAAATATTTTATCTATGCAGCCATAATAAATTTCATACTAACTCTGGGCTATTGAGGTCAGCATTATTACATTTCACAGTACTTTTTTAAGATAGATTTAATATCTTGTGTTTCGTATAACATTATGTTCAAACATACCATGATTTATTAATAATTTCATGTTTTAAACTGGTCATTAATATGAATGTAATGAATAGTATTAAAAAAAATTATTAAATGTATATATTTAATCATAAGTTTTGACATTCATCCAAAACATTTTATAGGCATAAAATAAGAATGAATCCAATTTTATCCCATAAAAGGCTATATTTATCAAAATTTAGATTTACAACATTTTCATGTCACACTTATTTTAAATTTATATTTTTAAAATTTTAAAAATTATATTTTTAAAAATAAACATCATTTCCTAAATAATAAAAAAAATATATTTTTTTTGAATTCATTTTATTTTTATGATATGTTCCATTTTATGTGTATAGGGAAAAAATACTACATTTTAATTGAAAAATGAATTTTTATATGATTTATTTATATACTTAAATAATATTTTAAATTGTTTTTATAGTATGAATAGTTCAATTATAAATAATTTAATCCAATAAGGTCCCCTGGAATAAATTTCACATTGATATTTTATATAAGAACATTTTAATATTTTGAACATTTTTTCCATAAAAACACATTGTTTCATCCCTCCTATAGAATTAATTTTAATGTAATTTATACACCTTTTGTGAATTTAATAATGAAAAATGGATTCCATATTTTGAATCAAATTGTCGAAACTTATTAAATTGGTCCATTTTATTTTTTAAAAATATGAATTGTAACTTTAGTGATTTTTTATTACCACGGTTAAGGGTAAATTAGCTAATTAACAGTTAAAAATAATAATATAAATTTTAAAAAATCACCATTAAATCTAACATAATTTTATTTAATGAGTTATTGTCAACCAAAGGCATCAATGGGCCGATTTTAAGTCCTCGTAGAGACACTCATATGAATTTAGGCCTTTTATAGTATTTTATTTTAAGAAAATCCAAATATATCATACTCATGTTATCAAGTATTACACCCTTAATATCTGGTTATTTATAACATATCATAGACGATAAATAATTTCTTCCAATAAAAAATATTTATATTCATCATGATAATTTATTTTAAATTTTTATGAAATAAATAATTACCTTAATGTTTAAAAGAATGATGATGTAGTTCTTATTTAATTAACAGGAATATAAAAAAAGATATTAAAAATACTAAAATAAATATAATTTCGGATAAATAATGTCATAAATTAATTTTATAGATATCATTTACAGGTTATTAATATAGTATAAGTGTTAGTTTTAAGATATATTGTTTTATTTATTTTTATAAGAGAAACAATAAAAAATAGTATCAAAATAATAATTAATGTTATCTTCAAATAATTCATATTTTCATAAAAGAAATAAAATTACTAAAAATTATCTGTTTAAGTTTTAAAATTTCATCAATGATCCATTTTTGGTTATTTTCCATTTTATAGTATCTGTATTTGAAACACCCCGACCTCAGTTACCCAGAGTAGGTGCATTATTACATAACATTGGAATGATCACAAAAGATCAAATCTCAAAATACAGATTAGTTTAGTATCCTTATAAACACTAGAAACATCCATAAGTCTTACATTACATCATTAAGTGAAAAACTACAAAAACATAGTCTCCATATACCAAAATCATATCCTCTCACACTATCTCTAAAGGACATTTATAAAATACTTCTTCACTTCCTAGAAAATATATAACATAAAATGGGGTGAGCTCAGATTCTCAATAAGGATAACAATATAGCAGAAACATTCATAAATAATCATAAACATTTAAGGCAATGTATAAAAAAATCATTTTAAACATGATATCAGCATAATATGAAAATGATAAAATGAAATAATTCCATTTACTTATTCACATGGATATTCTACTTTTCAAATAATCACATGCAATATCATTAACCACTTTCAAAATAATGGAATTCATAATGCCAGACTATCATAACAAGATATTCAAGGCCTTGTGCCAAGACTAAAAATAAGATTTTGTCAAGGCCTTGTACCATGACACTAGTTTGTCTCATGAGACCTACTGATGCATCGAAGTGCTACAGCGAGCTCCACCCGTCACTTACTATGTCTAATGCATTCCTTATATGAAAAGGTTTAAAAAATAACATAAAAATTCGTATTAAAACTAGTCTATGAATTGTCAATACATAATCTATAAATAATGAATGGTATAGAAATATCACATCTACAGTCAAACATATCACAAAAAATTCAATAAAATATGGATGTTTTGTATCCAAATTAACCAACTTCAAATAAGCATAAAATCCATCAAAAAATGTTGACAAAGATGAAATCAAAACTAATTGTGAGAAATATCTCTTTTTTTAAATCATTTAAAAGTCACATAATTAAAAAATAATACCTTTATTTTTAAAATACTCTTATAATATTGTAAGGGAATTTCGACTATTTTATAACGGTGTAAAATAGTCACACCCTCTGTATAAGTTAAAAAACATTCTTACCTTAAATTTGTTGAAAATGTCAAAAATTACTTTTTTTGGAAAACGACGGAAATATTCCTTTCAAAAATGAATAAGGTCAAATAAGAGTATAAATAAATTTAACCCATTTTCTATTAAATATTAAAAATGTTTTTAATGACATTTATAAAGTAGGGTCTTATTACACATCACTATTATACCCATACAAATAACAATG
Organism: Viscum album; assembly: GCA_963277665.1. Classification (NCBI taxonomy): domain Eukaryota; kingdom Viridiplantae; phylum Streptophyta; class Magnoliopsida; order Santalales; family Viscaceae; genus Viscum; species Viscum album. The sequence continues at coordinate 560,619,974 of OY728153.1, read as the reverse complement.
TATTGAATAAAAATTACACCACGACGTGGAAATGGTAAGTTGTATGTACGCACATATGGTGACATGTCATTCAAAGGATGGATAGAATAATGAATATGGTTGTACCATATTTATTATAAAATCAATGTATATAGAATATACTGTAAATAACAAATAAATAAGAAGTGGAAGAAGATGAAATGAACTTGAAAGAAGGTGGTGAAATCATTACCTCTTCTTCGGGTTCTTCCTTTTGATTTTATCAAAAGGGCTCCTTAGGGAGGATTTCTGACTAAAGGAGGGCCTCTACGATTATGTGGGGAACGTTTAGAGGATATTTGGGTAGGGTTTGGCTGAGACAAAAGGCTTTAAAGGTGTTAAGTTGAGATAAGGGGAGTGCCCTATTATAAGAGGGGTGAAGGGTAGCTTAGGATAAGATAGAAATATTATTTTATAATATAATAATTTTCGGTTTCTAATGGATCCAAAAGAATTTATTTCTAGGATAGGGTGGTTATGGGTAAAAAAAAACTCAAACAATAGGTTTTATATAGGTTTTGGTGAATGTATTAACCTTATCTTTTAGATTTAACTCTTAGTTAATTTGTTAGATATTTACCATGTCTCATTGTATTTTTATATTATATAGGTCATAAAGTCAATATAAATTCCAAGATATTCCCATGTTGTTCATTATTGATACACCTATAATTATATAAGTCTCTTGGATGAATCTTATATTTTTAGGAATATTATATCAATTAATAATATAATATTTGTTTTAAAAACTCTTTTATGTCAATTTTGAAACTATTTGGAAATTGATTTTTGTGAAACTCATAACAGCATGATTACTTAGAAATAAGTTAATTAAATAAATACTAACATGTAATATTAACCTATAATTTTTTTTTGAATTTATAAAAAATCTCAAATTATATTTACATGGGTATTTATAATATCAATTATTTTAATATTTCATTAATACGGAAATTACTGCATCATCATTGTATCATAAATAAATTAAATTATTTAATGTATAAAAATTATAAATAAAATAAAATAATGTAGGAAATATTTTTAACTTTAAAATTAATATTTACAATCAATTTTATCTTATTTATAACCCAAATTTAAAATGTTTTAGTTATTAAATTTTTTTTGACAATCTTAACTCTTCTTTGAATTAAATAATAATAATTTCCTTTTTCTAATCCAAGTGGACCAAAGAGGTTAATATTTAATTAATAAGGTTGTTTTTGGTCGAATTATACTTATCCAATAGAATTAAGACATGTGTTAGGGTAAAAATAAAATCACTTTTACCTTTAATTTCCCTATTTACTTTTAATCCTAGTAAATAAAATTAAAAAGACCCTATTCACGAAAATTATTTTCATCTCATTGAACCAAATTTTACATACTCAGATCAACTGTGTCTGTTATATTATTGAATTCAATTCACAGAAGCGGTAAAATTATGTTTTATGGAAATTTGAAATCTCTTAGGAGATGGGTAAAAGACGGTAAAAAGTTCAATAAAATTTTTATATATATATAATTAATATAAATTGACTCCAATGAATTACATTGAACTTTTATAGGTATTATCTATTATTTTTACATAAAATAAATTTAAATAAAATAAATATTTATTTAAATAAAAAGTCAGTTTTAACCAATAACTTAGTGTTTTTCGCTATTCATCAAAAATTGAATGTTTTCTGACAAATAACAAAAATTCACCCTTGGATAATTTTCATATTCTGAATCCTAAAATGAAGTCCATTTTGAATGATAAAATTTATAATATTACAAAAAGTGGGTATTACTATTCATAATGGCTATTTTGATTAATCGCAGTGCTTTAGAATCTCAACGTTTCGTATGATGGAAGCTATTACATTATTCAATTGGAAGCATAATGTGGATGCTTGGGGTGTGACTTTATCCCCTCCTTCAAATAATTTCATCCTCAAAATTTCTAGAGTATTACTACATAAATAGCCTCGTGTGGTTCTTCATCATATGTTCCTCGGGTTCCCACGTTACCTCTTCCATCTTATGGTTTCTCTATAGAACTTTTACCAGATGAATCGTCCGGTTTCTCAGTACTTTTTATCTAGTATCATGTATCTTGACAGGCTCTTCGCAATTAGACAGATCAGGTTCCAATTCTAATTCCTCATAGGTTAGTACATGAGTTGGGTCAGGCATGTATTTTCTTAACAGTGATACGTGGAACACATCATGAACTTTGGAGAGACTTGGCGGCATTTCCAAATGGTAAGCTACAACCCCAATTTGTTCTAGAATTTCAAAATGTCTGATGTACCTGGGACTCAATTTACCATTCTTACCGAAACATGTAACTCCCTTCCATTGTGATCCCTTCATAAAAACATGATCACTAACTTGAAATTCCAAATCCTTCCTTCGATTATCGACATAGCTCTTCTACCTACCTTGAGATTATTTAATGTCGGTTTGGATTAGCTTCACCTTTTCCATCATTTATTCCACAAGTTCTTGGCCTATGAGTTTTCTTTCACCAACACCATCCCAATGGGATGGTGTGCGACATCTCTTTCTGTATAATGCTTCATATGGTGCTATTTCCCTCTGTAATTGGGGATAACCTCGTTGATTTAAGGTTCAAACATTCCAATCCATTTATAATGGGTTTGTCATAGAACCGAAAACATCCAATGATTCCATATCCATTTGAAACTACATTCCAAAGGTAGTCACTCATTAGTTTTGAACGGATGAGACTTAGGAATTTTCATTGGTCTAGTGGATGGGAGGTCGGTCTAATCACACCTTTTTGAATGGAATTATTGTCTTCTCCGGGACTCTCTTTATAGATTTATGTTATGTTCGTGAATCCTTATTAAATTACCAAGTATAAAATGATATTTCCTTTAGATCTGACAATCAATGATTAATATGTAGGAAATTTAGAAAATCTATTATATGTATTCAAGGTTCTTACTCAATAGAGAATTATCATTATTTGTTAGAGATTCTTAGTCAATGGTGTCCTTTAATACATTATATAGATATCTCTGGGTCATTATGATGACTATTATGTTTTTAAAGCCACTCAGTGGGGCACGTGAAGTTTATTGTCATTCCAAAAGACATGGATTATTTAAGAGTTGGGATCGTACCTGCAGATGGGCTACCAACGTATCCTTCATTTTGAAAATGAATCAGAACCCACGTAGTTCGAGTAAGGGAGTATGATTTTTATATATGATTGAAGTCTCATAGAAAGATGTCACAATTACTTTTACACTCTAAGATCATGTGAGTCATTTCTCGGTGTGAGAAATAAGAGGTATTGGTAAAACCAGACAATTCTTCCATGAAACATGCCATCATAAGAAATGATATGGGGCTTATGTATGTATGACTGCCCAAACAGTTGAAGATGAAGATTTATTTTAGGGAAGAAATCCAGAAATAGGGTCCATAAAGGTATATGTACATTATAGAGATTTAAATACTGAAATCATGGGGATTACTCCTACGGAAGATTCCCGTGTTATGAGGGGACATGTGATTGGGTTTTACTTATGAAAAGGAAACTCAAATCAAACGTAAATGAAGACTGGTTAAGGGAAATTATGACTCGGGCATACTCCTGAAAAGGAAGCCCAAATTAATGAGTACTTGGGGCTTACTTTTGAAATGGTGGCCCAGAATTAATGAGAATTTAGACTGGGCCTTACTCTTGAAAAGGAGGCCCAGGTTAAAGATTCATTCATCTTAAAATGATGAGGTTGAATTAATGAACTCTCTAACTTTATTGATGTAAAGATGTGTAAATCACTAGGTTTTGAGAGATGTTACACTGAATTCCAATCAGATAAGGAAGTCAACAAGGAAATAATGCCCTAAATGGCTTTGGAGAGACAGTTTTGAAGGGTTAATCGTGAAGAGGATAAGTTTATAGATGTAAGAGATGTGAAATAGGTAGGAGATGCACCCAAAAAGATAGGGGTGTGCAAGTCCTGGCAGGCGTGCAGGTACTGCGTGGGCGTTCAAGTCTTGGTCGCACAGGTATACCTGCGCGGAACATGGGTACTTGCGCGATATTCAACTCTTAGGGTAATAATTGGGAGAGAGTTGGCTCAAAAACTTGGTATTATCCTTAGAGGCTTTCCAGAAGATGGCGCTCATGTGCTGGTGAAGGAGTAGGGCGGCGCGCAAGTGTGTCGATTTCCCTTATGGGTAAAACACTTAGGCGCGCAAGTGTTAGTGAATTCTAACACATAAACCTTACTCCTCTTGTTTAGACCTTCCATTCTAGGTCAGAAATTACCTTAGATGTGTTCAGAAGACTTGAATAAGAGACTTGGGCATTCAGAGTTCTGTATCTGAATTCTGGGAAAAATCCTCCTCAAATGGGGCGCCCACTGTTGGTATTTATAGGCAAGTGAAGGCCCAGGGCGGTTTTCAAAGAGGGCACATAAGTCACCTGCACGACCATTAGGCAGCGCACATGTGTACTTGCGCGACCGTGAGGGAACTTTCACGAACTATGGGTATTTGACTCCTTGTTCATGCCTTTGTTGATTTTTGATGTTTTCTTCAAAGGATGAATCAATTTGTGAAAGGTCATTTTCCTTTTCATTCATTCAAAAAATGTGATGAAAAGGAAAGTAAAAAAAGTCCCCCCTTAGAGTTGGATCTGGAGAGAAAATAGTATTTGACTCTGATGTGAGAAGAAACAAGAAATCTGGTAGTTTAAAGTCATGCATGTTGGAAATAAAAAGGCTAAATTTTTAAGGTCGAAATAGCTTTGACCGAATGAATTAGAATAGACTCAATTCCTTGAAAATTTTTCTAAAAATATATTACCACACTCAAGTATGAGGGAAAGTATGTAAACTATGACTTATGAAATTTTGAATCTGACGAATGATATGAAAAAGGGATAAATGCATTAGAAGAATTAGTTCCCATGAATGAAGTAACCATTATTTAACAAACTCGTTAGGATGTTGAATTATCTAGGGGAACCTACGGGCATTGTCTGCATAGTCAAATAATAGCTTCTTTTGGCTGACAGGACTGGTATGTAGACTACTTATGCATGGCCACCTAAGGGCACATGTTGCCTAGTCAGGCAAAGGAACTCTCCGAAATTTACTTTTCTACTGCTAAAAAGCCAGTGAAAGTTTATGGGGATTCAAATTTTCCAAAGCATAGAGTTTTCTGTATGGAGAGAGTTACTTAAACATGGAGAAGATATTTCCAAACAAGATTTTATAAGAACTGGATGAATGTTACTCCTACGAAGTTCTGACCCAAGCATATTGAAGGAAAATATAAACCATAGACATGAATACTTTCAGATCATGAAAAATAGTATGAGACAAATATGTAAAGAATGGCTATTTTTGTGGATCCCTATATATTGTCGTTAAGAAAACTAAAGAAAAAAAAGGTTTTCGTCTTAAGAATGAACTTACAATTATTTAACAAACCTGTTAGGGGGTTGAATTATGCAGGTCCGCCTAAGGGAAATGGCTGCGTAGTCAAATAATTACAACTTTTGGCTGATAGGTCCATTATGTAAACTATTTATGCAAGGTCGCCTAAGGGCACGTGCTTCATGCTCAGGCAAAGGAATTCTCGGAATTTGGACATTTTGTGATTAGAAGTCAAGAAAAAGGGATATGAAGATCTGAAAATATTTAAGTTAGGATTATGACACATAAAAATGGTTATTGTTCAATGTATGTAAATATACATAGATCAATGCTAGCCATAATCACATTGTGGGTGGGTCTTGAATTGAAATATTAGACTTCACTACGTATCCCATAAGGATGGGAATCAATCCATGCATAGTTATTGAAATAAATTTTACTATTGTGTGGGACTAAAGTATGAGAGATCTTAGTTTATGGTCATAAAGCTCAGAGCATTTTAAGAAATACACAGGGTGTGTTTTCATGGGGACTTTTCAGCCAAGGGACTAAAAGTGGAATTTGGTGTTAGGCCCAAAGACATGGGGTTAGATTCAAGGGACACTCAAACATTCCTATGTATCCCATAAGGATGGGAATCAAGCCCACGTAGTTCTAGAAATACCCTGTGTACAGATTTAGTTTGTAAATGTGAAGGGTGAAAGGGGACTTTAGTGAAATGATGGTTTGGCCAAAGATAAAAGGTTCGGGCATTGCCATGTATGCACGTAGTCTTTGGAATGAAACATGATTGGAGATCAATGTAAATAATGATTTCCTCTCAGGAGATGGTATCAATGAATGTTGTAGTTTATTGTCATACCAGACAAAAGATGTTGTACAGTTTAACGTCATATAGCCCGGATGAAGTTGAACCAATGTAAAGTTATTGATTCTGGGGGTGGTTTCACAAATCAACATCATATGAGATGGAGGTGAACTGATGTGAAGAGATTGGTTTTGGGCTTAAACCTTGGGTGGTTGCCTATGTACCCAGCCTAGAAGGCAAGGATCAAAGTCCGAGTAGTTCAATTAAAGAATTAATTAGTGATCAAGTTGTTCTTGGGGACAACGACCTAAAAATGATGTTGGGACATATGCATGGTTAGCGGCCCAGAGAGGGTGTTATAGTTGAAGTTTTCTCTAAGATCATGTGATTCATTCTCGGTGTCAGAAACAACAGGTAGTAACAACCTTAACGACGCATAGTTTGATGTCATGTGGGATATAAGAAGGGACTATGCAGTTTAAAGGCTTGCAGTTAGGACTATTGGTGTTGCACACTTTAGTGTCGTGTATTAGGGAAAAAATATAGTTTAACGTCATGTAGGACATATTAAGGTATTTTTGTATAGTTTAGCGTCATGTAGTTAGGACAATGGGGACAATATAGTTTAATGTCATGGTGGATAGAAGGGGGAATGTGCAGTTAACTGTCATGCAGTAAGGACAAAATTGGACACAAATTAATTTCATGTTGGATGAAAGAAATTCAAATAGTTTAAGGTCATATGCATGGACCATAGATGGTGATGTTTAAAATCTTGCTGGACATAAGAGACTTTTGTACTGTTTAGCGTCATGTAGTTAGGGTGTCACAGTTTAACGTCGTGTGGGACGAAAGAAATGTAAATTGTTTAAGTTCTTATGCATAGACCGTAGATGGTGGAGTTTAACGTCTTGCTGGACATAAGAGACTTCTGTACAGTTTAGCATCATGTAGTTAGAACGTCACAGATTAATGTCGTGTGGGAAGAAAGTAATACAAAGAGTTTAAGGTCATATGTATGGACCGTAACAATGTATTTTATGTTTATTCAAAATACATCTTCAGAAATATGGCATTGGTTGGAGTAGTGATGATTTCTCCATCCATTGAGATTAATGATTATGCTCTATTGGAGTAGACCTTATGTATTGAATAAGGTCCTTCCCATTTTGGATCAAGCATGGGATGTTTCTTTCCTCGTATCATTGGAGTTCTAAGATCCAATACCAGTTCTCCCTGAATTAATGAACAAAGACGAACTTTTTTGTTGAAAGCTTGTGCTATTCGATTCTGATAAACATCCAAATGGTGCAGTGTGCAAAATATTTTCTCATATAACCATTCCAATTAATCCAATTATGTTTGAGATTGTTCATCTGTAGATGACTGATCACAAATAGCTACTCTGAGTGATTGTAGTTGAACTTCAATAGGAAATACTACTTTCGTTCCATATACCAATGAATATGGAGTTGACCGCATTGCAGTGCGGCTGGTAGTCTGATAAGCCCATAAAGGATGAAAGAGGTTATCATGCCATGAATTCTTATCTTTATCCACCATCTTTTGCAGTATGTTTGAGTGAGTCTTGTTGAAGGATTCTATCTGGCCAATGGCCACTACATGATACTGAGATGAATGGTTCGATTTGAGGTTGCATTCTTGGTACAACTTCTTCATCTCTGATGAACAGAAGTCGGTGCCATTGTCTGTCAATATGGTCTAAGGGACACCAAATCTGGTAATGATGGTAGACTTGATGAAACTAACAATGATTTTAGAACTAACTTCTTTGAGAGGTATTCCCTCTTCCCAATTGGAAAATAATTCAGTAGCAGTAAGAATATACTTAAACTTCTTGGTCGTAGCTGAAGGGTAAGGTCCCACCACATCTATTTTCCATGTGGAAAATGGCCCCGAGTATTTGGCTATATGAAGCAACTCTGGGGGTTGCTGAATGATATTGGAATAAACTTGGAATGAATGATACTTTTTTGTGAAATCAACACAATATTGTATCATTGAAGGCCAAAAGTATCCAAGCCATCGAATCTCATTAGATAGTCTCTGTCCATACAGGTGGGCATCATAGACTCATGCATGCACTACTTTCATGACATCCATTATCTCTTCACCATCAATGCATCTGAAGAGAAATCCATCAAAACCACGCTTGTAGAAAATTTTCTCTAGGTGATATGGGCTATCATAAAGAGTAAAATTGACCACACGTCGCCATATTTGTTATTTCCCAGCTCTATCAGGTGGAAGTGTACCATTTTGAAGGTATTCCCTGATAGGTGTCATCCATCCTGTAGTATGACCATACGGTTCAGGAATGGGACTAATTTCATTGATTTCCTCTGTTCTAGTTTGAACATAAGGTGAAATTGTATTACAGTGGGAAAAACTGATGGTTGTTTTGTCCCGATTTGGCTCTGCCATAGCTGTGGCTATATTATCCTGTGCATCAGCATGAGCATTTTGTGATCGTAAGACCTAAGAAAATGTTGGTTCCATAGGAAATTTTTCCATTAACTCTATGACTCAATCATACAAAGGGATCAATTCTTCTTTTTTGATTTAAAAATCCCCATTGACTTGTTTGATTACCAGGTTTTAATCAACTTTCACCCGTAAGTGATTCAATTGTGCTTGAAGTGCCAACTCTAATCCTGCGATAAGAGCTTGGTATTCTGCTTCATTATTTGTACCTCCATCCCACAATAAGAAAGAATATGGTAACACTGACTTTTCCAAAGAAACAAGAATAACTCATAAGCACACCTTGTTGAATTTAGGATTTTCCATTTTCTTCCCTGTTAGACTTATGGAAGAACCATAAAAATACATTTCCCATACCTAAGGACTATCCTGAATAGAGAAGACTTCCTCATCAGGGAGTTCAATATCTGAAGATCTGTCTTCCACTGAAAGATATTCAGCAAGTAAATCATCCAGATCATGGCACTTTATTTCCTTTTGAGACACATACTGAATGTCGAATTGAGGAAAAATAACTTCTCACCTTCCCAGACGTACTGTAAGAATTGGACGACTAAGGATGAATTTCAGTGGGTTATTGGAACATACCAATTGGACCTCATGATGTTACAGGTAGCGTCTCAACATCTTAACTACAAAGATTAATTCCAGGAAGCACTTCTCAATATTTGAATATCGGGTTTCTTCTTCAATCATAGTCTAACTGAGATAGTAGTGGTTGTTTTCATTCCCAGCATCATTCTTCTGAGCAAGAAATCAACCCAATGATCACTCTAAGGCTATCACATAGAGGATAAGTGGCCTTCCTTTAACAGGTTGCATAAGTACTGATGGAATCAACAGGTATTTCTTGAGAATTTCGAATGCTTCTTGGCATTATTCAGTACACTGGTAAGTGACTCCCTTCTTCATCAATTTGGTGAAGGGTAATCTTTTTCCTGCCAAATTGGCGATGAAACGCCAAATATAGTCTATGTTTCCTTAAATTACTCTTAATTATATCAAATTTCGAGGAGGTGACATACCAAGGGTTGAATTGGCCTTCTGAGGATCAACTTCAATTCCACAATGTCGTACAACAAAGCCGAGATATTTTTCTGAGGTTACCACAAAAGTAAATTTTAAGGGGTTCATCTTCAAATTATGTTGTCGAATATTATGGAATATGACTTTCAAATAAACCATGTAATTAGAACATTGTTTGGATTTGACCACCAAATCGTCCAAATAACATTCAACAATATTCCCTAAATTTTTTTTTGAAGATACGATGCATGGCACACTGATATTTTGCACCTGCATTCTATAAGCCAAAGGGAAATACCCGATAGAAAAACACACATTGAGGGGGTATGAAGGCTGTGGATTCCTCATATTATATATCCATTCAAATTTTATTATATCAAGAATATCTATCCATGAAGGAAAGTGCTTCATAGCCAGCTGTTTCATCGATTAAAAGTTTTGTAATCGGAACTGGAAAATCATCCTTAGGACAATGCCGATTAAGGTCTCTAAAATCGATGAAAACTCTAATTTGTCTGTTCTACTTCTTTAGAATGACAATATTAGCCAACCACTTGGGATATTTATCTTCTCTAACAATGTTAGATTTGATAATCTTATCCACTTTAGCTTCAATTTTAGAAGCATAAGTTGGGTGTGTTCTTCTTACGGCTTGCTTAAATCCTCGATGTTCTTCTGGTAATCCTAAATAATGAGTAGCAACATCAGGATCAAGCCCGAGCATCTCTGTATAGTTCCAAGAAAATATGTCTCAATTTTTCTTTAAAAAGGAAATATACATTTCTTGTTCTTCAAGAGTCATGGCCGCACTGATTACAGTTGGGTGTGGATCTTCATTTGTACCCAGATTGATTTCTCTGAGCTCATCCACAGTGGTAGAGATATCCTCTTCAAATTATGGAGGTACATCTCTGAGATCTTCCTCTTCTTCTTCAACATGTGTTACTTATTCTGTTTCTACTTTCATAGTAGATGATGAAGCAAAATTTCCATGATTTGAAGAGATGTTAAAATTTGAACATCATAAAGAAGAAGCTTCCATTTCAGACCCAATTGTTAATAAAGGGTCTTCCTTGGGTAATAAAGAGAAGATGACGGATTTAGAATCCAAATCATAGTTCACCTCTGGTATCACTATAACTTCTTCTGGCTTGGTTGGTGAAATATTGACTTGCTGGATTTCATTAGATGAAATGAAGACATCTCAATTTTAGCTTTCATCATTTCCTGGAGGATCACCAATTTCTCCCATGTTGTCTAGATCGATTGTCGTAATTGACATTATATATCTTTCCCTAAGAGTATTTTGATTTGGGTCTATCTGGTCAATTTTACTGATAGGAAACCCATAATCTGTAATCACATGCACAAGTTGATTTACTATAATATTCTCCAATCCATATGGACCATTAACATTGGTAATCTCCCTTGTTGTGGATTTCTCCTTTCCTTTAATGTGATAGAATTCCTCCTCAATGTATTGTGATTCACATGTCTTGAACGAGGCCTTATCACCATACAATGTCACAACATTACCATCAAAACAATATTTGAGACATTGATGGTATGGTGAAGGGATAGCCGCATGTTGATGTACCCAGGGTCTTCCAAAAAATTTGTTAAAGACTGAGTCTTGATCAACAACCATGAAATCTGAATTGGATACAAGATCTCCAAACTAAGTTCTGAGTGTAATATCTCCATGTGGTTCTTGTTCATTTTTATCATATCCTTGTAACATCATAGTAGATGGAGATAAATTATATTCCCTGAGTTCCAATCGACGAAGTGTACGAATGGGAATGAGGGTGACTCCTAAACCATTATTAATGAATGCTCTTTGGATGTTGACACCATTGACCTTTCCAGAAAAGTAAACAGGTCTAATATTCTCATGTAAGGAATCATCTTCATCTTCATCTGTGATAGATATCACTGCATGGCATTCTGTAGGGTTATTTTCTACGTGGTAGACATCAGCTGTAGCAATTTCAGTTTCAAACTCTTGTGGACTTGACAAAGCCTCGATGAGTGCCTCTCGAAGATATTTTGATAGATTAAAAGCACCCAGAATTGATAACTTGGATGGTACTTGGGCCAGGTGTTTCAATACATCATACTTTTGATCCAGAGGTCTGTGTTTCCTAATAGGAACATGTGGTTTAGCAGGTTCCTTGGAAGTTGATGCTTTTTAAGTTGATGCATCTTGTGACAGGATAAGAGTTATAAATATTCCTGGATTTGGAAGATTAGGCCAATTTTGTCCATTTACTTTTTGAGAGTATGAAGGTGGAATCCCCAACCAATCCTCCAGAATTACTGTGTCAGGACTGAATTTTCTATTTGTGGAAGAATTTCCTTGTTCTTTTTGAGCTCACTGAAGGGCTCTACCACAAGTTTCTGCTGCATACACAGTTCTGGCAGGGTTAGAATTGGAATGGTGGGTTCTGAGATATCCATGTCTTCCTCTGTATCCCAAAACCCTGAAACGCCCTCTAATTCCTCAGTTTGACACAAGAAATTCAGGCTAATCAATATTGAAACTACGACTGGCCTAAGGATCTATTAAATAAATCATATTAACAGAACCGAAGATCAGTTCATCATCTGATGAAGACTCTTCCTGACTAGCCAATTTAGGCTGTTTCTTTTGGTGGGATGGTTCACGTAGCTTCGAAGTAGATGGCATAAAATCTTCCAGAGTCAAAGATAGCTTGGGCTTTGACACATAATCTAATAATCCTGATTCTTCTTCCTTCCCGGAATTATGCTGTCCTTTTATGGATTTTTCTTTTGATGGAGGTCTCACTTCGGTATTTACAGTATAAGAAACAATTGGTTTCTTAAATTTTGTTTGAAAAATTTCATGAGATCAGTTGATCATTTTTCTGACCATTCAATCATCATATTTCTACGGATTTTTTCTTTTGAATTCTTTACACTCGCCTCCTTCCTCCTGATTTGTAGCAGTAACACATGCCACCTGGGATGAACATCCTTTTAGTTTGACTTTTCCTGAGTCGACCATCTTTTGCAGGAGGTCTTTGATGAAAAAACACTCCTGGATGGGATTCCCCAATATTTGATGAAAGGGCCAATAATTGGGACGGTCCTCATCTCCTTCCTTGTTTGGCCTTTTAGGCCTTGGCAACTGAAGAAAATTATTTTCTAGAGACAAAATGAAGTATCCAGGAACTTGTACATTTCCGAAAGAATAAACATTACTCTTCAACTCATCAAACTGTTTTCTTCTTTGATCTCTTTGATCGTCTTGACTAAACGGCCTCTATTACTGACGCTCAGGAGGTGGAGCCCTTCCAGAAGATGAAGGTTTTGAAGTAGAAGCAGGTATAGGTTCTTTCTTAAGGATAACTGTAGCAATCTTGGCTTTACCCATTCTCCTTCCTGGAGCTGATGAAATTACAGGAGTTTTAGCATTAGTCTGTATAAAGAAATCTTCAAACTGCTGAGTGATTGAAAAAAGGTCTTGAAACCCTCCTTTTTATTTCACAGGGATAAACGACATGTGTAATTCATCACGCAGATTTGCCACACAAATTGGAAACAATTCTTTCTGGGGGAGTGCTAAGCTCAAGGAATATGTTAATACCTTTAAGAGAGCAATGAAATATGATACCCTTTCATTTTCCCTTTTATTACAGTTTGTAAGATAAAAAACTATTGTCTTTGGAAAAGTTGAGCTGAAATAAAGAATGAATTGTTGACGGAGATCTTCCCATATGGTAATTGACCGAGATTTCAAGCTTGTATACCAAACAATTATGGTCCTTGAAAGGTTCACATGAAGAATCTGAGTTTCACTGCTTCTTTATATTCCAGAGTTCCCATCATAGGATCACAACAAGACATGTAATGTGTCAAATTCTGTTCAGGATCACCTGATCCATTGAATATAGGGAATACATGGTTCCCAAAACATGATCGGGGAGGGACTGCATCAACCCATTCAGAGTAAGCTCTCTTTTCTGGTTGAATTTGAGTGCGCATTCCCTCTATAGATTCCAATCGAGCTATTGATGACTCAATAGTAGTTATTAACTTTTGAGAAACATCTGGTTGAGCTTGGACCGGAACAGGTGCAATGACTGGAGCTTGGATAGGTATGACAGCTGGTACTGCAACTGATGGTAGCACTAACGATTGTTGTTACACATGACCTGTATGATTAGTCCTGTGAGGGTGTACTGATAAAGGAGGATACTCTTAATCCATCTCAATAGCCACAAAAATTCCTTTGGCTGATCGGCCCCAGCATGTTTAGGAGGAAGACTACCTTGAAATAGTTCTGCATTTATCATCCTTAATTCCTTTATTTCTTCTTCATATTGTGTAAATTATTACTATAATGAGAGAGATTGACCTTCTCCAGAGGATGGGTATGTAACCTGACACTTTCCTTTCCCATTGTTGGATCGCTTTCGGAGAGGGGGAAGTGGGTTATTTGAAGGAACACCTAGGTTCTGAGTAATCTTTTGATTTCGTGTACGCACACCTTCTTCATTTGTGTCTGTGCGTACGAATTCTTGAGTAATAAACTCTTCATATGATCCCTCTGAGTGAACCTCATCTGGTGGATCAAAAACAATGGAATTTATGACATTCATTGATGCATAATGCATTGCATCCCTCCTATCGGAATTTCTGTGATATTGTCTTCTTCCATGACTTTGATTAGACATTGCCTTTTGTTGATTCGATCCCTCAGGAACTTTTGATGAACCGTAATTTGGAGAGAATATCCTGATAACTTGGATCTTCGTTCCTCTTGGGGTTTCTTCCCCAATCGAATAAGACTGACTTTCTCTGAGGGAAGGATTAAGGATTTGAAAGTGTCCCCAGTCCGGTTGACTGGGGTTGTTCCTATTGTTCCTGCTCAACTCATCAAATATTATTTGTTGATTCTGAGTGTTGGTTTAAAAGTGTCCCCAGTCTAGTAAGATAGGGGGATCTTGACATTCTCTATCTGATACTTTCCTAAAATCTCTTCTGATTTTGTAGACATTAGTCCAAAAATTAGCTGGATGCATCAATAGACATCCACTTTTATCACCAAGTTCAAAAGACAGTAGGATGATTTCTGACACTTCTGTCACTTGATGATGTGCTTTCTCTATAAGATAGGCTTGTCAAATATTCTCCTTCACTTAATGTAGGAGTAATTCAAAAAATTCTTATTTGTATTCTTGACTTTGAGAATATCTAGTTGAGGCATGTTCTTGGGAAAGCCTTTGATTTCGCACAAAACTAGCCACATGTGGCCAATTTTGGGAGATAAGATTGCATGAATCCACCTTTGGTGGGAAATTTTGATTGGAGAGTATAGTGAAATTTAGTGCTCCATGAACACCCCATCCCCTAATATGAAAACCAGATGGGGCATTGGAAATTAACTGGCACAATCTTCTTAGTGAGCCAAGGCATGAACGTTGAACAGATCTCTACTGATTTTCAGCCTTCGGATATCGAGAGACTCAGAGAGATGCCAAATCAATCTGGCGTTGTAACCCTTCTATTATCATGACATAATTTTCATATCCATCATAATATAACTTTTTCTTTTTCAACTGACAGAGAGTATTTCATATGTTGATACGAATATCATGAATTCAATCTTCCGTCAACACTTTTGGAATGTCGTACTGAGTGTCAGCCAAAGGCCAAAACATGACTGGCACTTCAACTTTTTCTAGTCGTTTTCTCATATTCATCACTTCCTCATTATCATTACATGAAGATTATTCTACCAGATTTGATTAGAGCTAGTGATTCCTTGTTACTTCATCAGATTCAATAGAATTAGTAGAGAATTCACTGATCAAACTAGAAGATGAATGACTCAGGGGTGGTTCAGAGACTGAACTACACCATGGGCTATCTTCTGATCAAGAAATTATTTCATCTGTTAGTGATGAAGCATTATACATGACTGGTTTCATATTGTCAAGTTCCTCAAGATAAGAGGGAATTATCGGAACTACATTGTCCACTGGATCATTTTCCGGGCAATGTGAATCACTTCTGCGGAGAGAAATTTCACAGCGGAATTCAAAATCATGGGGAGGACCACCATGTTGGGTTACATAAAAAGATGATATCTCTTGCTCATTGGTCTTCTGGCCACAAAGAGGGTTATTTTACCTCTCATCTGAAGGTGAAACTTCAAGATCGACCAAACTATCATGAAGAAAGCCTTCATGAGGAAGTGTCTATTGAAGCCCTTCAGAATTAATGTTTCCACTATTGGGAAATGAGGGAGTAGAATCTTGGATTCCAACAGATAACTGTATGATTCTTCAAGAACTCCAGCATCGATCATGGCCTTATTACAAATTGGCTCTTGATTTCTTGATTGTGTTGTGCTGGTATTCTTCTTAGCCTCCTTCTTACTCGCCTTGGAAACCACTTGTTGATGAAATTGGATACTCTGAGTTGGTGTATATGCCTAGTCAGGATAGACGGATAGGTTAGGCTGATGATCTCCACTCAAATCAGGTGTATGTGCCTAACTTGGTTGTCTGTATGATATGTGGGAGTATGCCCCATAACCCTCTTAGACTGGAACAGAGGTGTGTATCTGCTCCGGAGTGAACTGTTGAGGTGTCACTCCATTGGTATGGATAGATTTATGTGTCTTTCTCTGAGAAGTTGCTGAAGATGTTATAATATCCTGGCAGGCATCCATAATATGAGTAGAGATTTTCTTTTTCTCTTTCACCATTGACAGAATATGACTGGTGACTTCAGCTGCCAGAACGGGGATATATGTCCATTATGTGATTGGAGTAGGTGTGTGTTCCTGCTCATTTCCTCCTTTTACTGTCAATAAATCATGATATTAATCAACTGTAGTGGAATATAGTTGAGTCTGCCTCCTGTTTTTCGCTGAAGCTTTCCGACTGACTTCTCCTGGTGCTACCAAGTGAAACTGTTGGTAGGCTTGATCAATACTAACAGGTGTATGTGCCTGCTGATTGTACTCCGCCAAACATGGTTGATGAGATCCATCATATGTTGTTAGACGAGCCTGCTGACTAGCTGCTGACGTATAAATAGGTGTATGTTCTTGCATATAGTACTCCGCCGGAATTGCCTGGTGGGATTGGGGTGCTGCTCTCAGACGATTCTGCTGGACATCGGGCTTAAAACGGACGGGTGTATGTGTCTGCTCGGTGCTTTCCACCAAGTTAGGTTGGTGGACTACTATGGAGATGGAAGAGATGAGAACCTGCTCACTATTGACCTGATTTCACCTTTGGCGATTAATCTTTCTTGCTCGGGTTCAAGAAACCTGATCTGAACGCATGGATATGACAACCTCACCATTTTGGGAGTGCTCTGACGGACGAGTCTGGCGGAGACTGTTGATGGGAGACCTTGGGAAGGACTCTTGTCTCCTTGAATTAAGGCCCTGAGGGGCCTGCTCGTTCACCTCTTGAGAATATGGGGGGGACTAGTGATTGTGTTCTAGGGATAACGACCTGAAATGGTTGGAGACGGTGGTTGGCACCACCTTCTTCTTAATCAGTGGTCGTCATTTTCCGGACAAACGGGGTGAGTTGTTCACATGGAGGGCTTGTCGAGAAGCCTCCAAAGTCGGAGTGGTACCGTGTTGATAGTACTCCTTAACCAGTGCATTTGATACCCAGCGTTGAAGATGTTGAGTAGGTGATATCGTCCTTAGAGTGAATGACGATCCAACAGGAGTAGCAGTAGAGGCATTCAAAGCAGAAGTATTCACATGTGTTAACATGAGAGAAGCCATTATCATAATGAATATGATTTTGGAAAAGAGTGCATGTTTTATATAACAGGCATAATCAAGATAAATACGGACACTACATCTTTTGGATGAACACATATGTTATTGGTTGTCTTGTTGGTCCTCTCATTGAGTTTTAAATAGGGGCCTAACAAGTAGGTAAACTATCATTTTAACTTGGTTAAGGATTCACGTAGGTTTCACCATTTTTTATTTCCCTCTGGAATTGGGGATGACCTAGTTGATTTAAGGTTCAAACATTCCAATCGGTTTCTAATAGGTTTGTCCATAGAACAGGAAACATCCAATGATTCCATATCCATTTGGACCTACTTTCCAAATTTAGGCGCTGATTAGTTGTGAATAGATGAGACTTAAGAATTGGCATTGGTTGAGATGATGGGAGGTTGGACTCATCACACCTTTTTTAGGGGAATTATTGTCTACTCCGGGACACTCTTTATAGATTTAAGTTATGTTCTTGAATCCTTATTAAATTACTATGTATAAAATGAGCTTTCTTTCAGATCTAACAATCAATGATTAATATGTAGGAAATTTAGAGAATCTTTTATAAGTATTCGAGGTTATTCATAAATAGTGAATCATCTGTATTTGATAGAGATTCATTGTCAATGGTATCCTTTAATACATTATATAGATATCTCTTGGTCATTATGATGACCATTCTGGGTTTAAAGCCACTTAGTGGGGAAATTGACGTTTATTGTCATTCAGAAAGACATGGATTATTTTAGAGTTGGGATTGTACCCGCAGATAGGCTACCTATGTATCGTTCATTTATAAAAGGAAATAGAACCCATGTAATTTGAGTTAGGGAGTATGAGGTTTATGTATGATTTATGGCTCAAAGAAAGATGTCATAATTACTTTTACACTCTAAGCTCACATGAGTCATGATCGGTGTGAGAAACAAGAGGTATTGGTAAAACCGGACTATTGTGCCATGAAAGATGCAATCATAAGAAATGATGTGGGGATTATGTATGTATGACTTCCCAAATAGATGAAGATTAAGATTTACTTCAGGGATGAAATCTAGGAACATGGTCCATAAAGTTATATGTACTTTATGGAGATTTGAATACTCAAATCTTGGAGATTAATCCTGAGGAATATTCCCCAAGTTAGAAGGGGACTTTTGATTGGGATTTACTCCTAAAAAGGAAACTCAAATAAAAATTAAATGAAGACTCGTTAAGGGAAATTATGATTGGGGCTTAATCAAGAAAAGGAAGCCCAAATTAATGAGGACTTGGGGATTACTCATGAAAAGGAGGACCAGAATTAATGATAATTTGGACTGGGGCTTACTCATGAAAAGGAGTCCAAGGTTTAATATTTTCTCATCTTTAAAGGATGAGTTTTAATGAATGAACTCTCTATCTTTAGTGATGTAAAGATGTGTAAATCACTAGGTTTTGAGATATGTTCCCCCCGAATTCCTTTCAGATAAGGAAGCCATCAAAGAAATCATGCCATAAATGGCTTTCTAGAGAGAGTTATAAATTCTCAATCATGAAGAGGATAAGTGGATAGATGTAAGAGAAGTGAAATAGGTAGTATAGGCACCCAAAAAGATAGGGGCGCACAAGTCCTGGCAGGCACACAGGTACTGCGTGGGCGCGCAAGTCTTGGGCGCGCAGGTATACCTGCGCGACACCTATTTACTTTCGCGATTTTGAACTATTAGGGCAATACGTGGGCGATACTTTGCCCAAACCCTTGGTATTATCCCCAAAGGATTTCCAGAAGATGGCACACACGTTCTGGGGATGTAGTATGGCGAAACACAAGTGTGTCCATTTCCCTTCAGGGAAAACCACTTAGGAACACAAGTGTTAGTGAATTCTAACACTTATACCTTACTCCTATTGTTTAGACCATCCATTCTAGTTATTAAATTACCTTATAAGTGTTTAGAAGACTTGAAGAAGAGACTTGGGCGTTTAGAGCTCTATATCTAAATTCTGGAAAAAATCATCCTCAAATGGGGGGCCCACCGGGGGTATTTATAGGCAAAAGAAAACCCCAGGTGGTTTTCAAAGAGGGCGTGCAAGTCACTTCCACGACCATTAGGCGACGCGAAAGTGTACTTGCGTGACCATGAGGAAACATGCCCGACCCAAGGGTATTTGACTCCTTGTTCGTGCCTTTGTCAATTTTTTATGTTTTCTTCGAAGGATGAATCAATTTGTGCTATGGAATTTGACTTTTCATTCATTTAGACAATGTGACGAAAAGGAACATCAACAGGTGCCATCTGAATACTTGAATGGAAGTTATTATTATTGGAAAATTCTACCATAGGTAAATATTGATCCCACATACCCTGAAAGTCATCTAAGCAGGATATCCACATGTGTTCTAAGGATTGAATAGTTCGTTATGATTGTCCATCTGTTTGAGGGTGGTAGGTAATGCTCAAACGAAGTTTAGTATCCAAGGAATTCTGAAGAATTTTCCAGAATCATTATGTAAAATGGGGATCACGATCAGAAACAATATATAGGGTTACTCCATGATGATTCACAACTTCTTTAATATATAGTCTTGCTAGACGTTCAAGTGTTAGATCTTCTCTTATAGCATGAAAATGTGTTTACATGGTAAGATGATCAATAATGACCGATATTGCATCATTCCTTCTAGGAGTCTTTGGTAGTCCAATGACAATGTCCATAAAAATATTATCTCATTTCCACTCAGGTATGGGAAGAGGTGGCATGACTCCTCCAGGTTGTTTCCTTCTAGATTTCACTTGTTGAAAGACCATACATCCTAACACAAACTCTGCAATCTCCCTCTTCATGTTGTCCCACCAAAATTTTTCTTTCAAATCTCTATACATCTTACTTCTACCATTGTGTATAGTGAAATTGGAACTATGGGCATCATCCAACAATTCCCTTTTTACATCAGGAATATTGGGAACACCAAGCCTCTTCCCAAATTTCCAAATTCCATCTTCATACACAAAGTCACACAATCACCCATCATTCATAGATTTAATCTTCTTTTGAAACACTTCATACTCGTTCTGTGAACACTTTATCAATTCTAGTAATGATTGTTTTGCAACCATTTGAAAAATTATAAATTTTTCAAATTCCTTGGTTATTCCCATATCAATATTCACTAGATCTATGAAAATAGCATCCCATTCAACTCTCATCTTGCTCAGAACTCCCTGATCCTTTCTGCTCAAAGCATCTTCCACCTTATTTACCTTTCCCGGGTGGTAGTGTGTAGTGAAATCATAATCATTGAGTAATTCAAGCCATCTTATTTTCCTCATGTTGAGTTCTTTCTGGGAGAAAATATACTTCGAACTCTTTTGATTAGTATATATCTCACATTTTTTCACAATAGAGATAATCTCTCCATATCTTCAAAGAAAATATTATAGATACCAACTCCAGATCATGTGTAAGATACCTTTGTTCATGAATTTTTAGCTGTCATGATGCGTAGGCAATAACCCTATCATTCATCATAAGGACACAGGGAAGTCCTTTCTTTGATGCATCACAATAAATAACAAACCCATCATTCCCTGACGGGAGAGTCAATATAGGATCATTGAATAATCTTTTCTTCAATTCTTCGAAACATTATTCACACTATTTTGTCCAAACTAATTTAACCCCTTTACATGTGAGTTTGGTAAATGGGTTTGAAAATCGGGAAATATTCTAGATGAATCATCGATAATAACCTTCCACTACTAGAAAACGGGCCTATACCCATGGTTTTGCAAAACAACTTTTGTTATATGGTACCCTTATACCAACAGTTTTTGAAAACTATGGGTATAGGGATAATATGGGGACCTATACCCACGGTTTTGAAAAAAACCATGGGTATAGGTTATTTCTAAAGTTTGATACCCCCGGTTTTGAAAAACCGTGGGTATAGGTGTTTTTGTTTGAAGACCCATACCCACGGTTTTGGCTAAACCGTGGGTATGGAGTTTTTTCGGAATACCAATACCCCCAGTTCCTAAAAACCATGAGTATTGTGTTTTTTTAAGACCTATATGCACGTTTTTTAGAGAACCGTGGGTATAGATTTCCTTCCATAAGGAGGAGAAAAAAATCACTCGGGACAATGAAATCTTTTTGGCTGGAACACGGTTAAGATTAATATATATAGATTTATGAAAATAAAAATTATAAAATTTTCGTAGATGAGTTGGTGAGGCATCGGTTTGTGTTCTGCATCGCCGATGGATCAAATCCTTATGGATGCTATTTTTCTAAAACCTGGAGTAATATTAATATATTAATATAAATATAGAAATGTATTTACATAATTAAGCATGTTGGGCTGGTTACGTGTGGGATACTAATTGCATCGGTTCAGGTATTGAATCCTGATGATTTATTTATTTTTTAATCCAGAGACATGGATTTGTATATTATTATAAATTTAGACACATATTGGCGTAGTCTAGCTAGCTCGGTTGGTTTAGGGGTGGAATTGTGCTGCATCAGTTTCACATTCAAAACCCACTACATTCATTTTATCGTAATACGGTGATAGAGTAATATATATTTACAAATATAGATATATATTAGTATAAATGGCATAGCATAAGTGGTGAGGTCTGCCGAAATATTCATCCAGGTCACGGGATGACCCGATTTCAACACCTGGGGGATATATGTTTTATATATTTTTACCTATGGTTTAAAACCCGTGGATAAAAGACCTTGACAGGGTGGAAGGGGCTTTGACATGGTGGAAAGAAAATATACCCACGGTTCGGTCAAACCATTGGTATAGGTTAAGAGCCCTATACCGACTCTTCATAGCCCCACAGTTCCCAAAACTGTGGGTAAAGGACATACCCACGGTTTTGGGGGCTATACCCATGGTTTTGAACTATGGGTATAGGTTTTTTTCCGGTAGTGTGCTAAACCAATAAAACGGTGTACCTCTATTATACTTTTTGGTTCAAGACATTCATGTATTGCTCTTTTCATAGAAGCATCAACAGAGTTTACTCCTTAGAGACAATATTTCCATGAAAAGAAATCTCCATAAGCCAAAATTCACACTTGATAAACTTCCCGTATATGGAATTTCTTCTGAGGGATTTCAGAATGGTGCGCAAGTGATTTTCATGATCTTCATAGCTTTTCTATTATACCAAGATATAATCAATAAATACCACTATAACGTCATCAAGATATTTCGTGAAAACTCTATTCATTAGATCCATGCAGACAGAGGGTGCCTTAGTCAATCAAAAAGGCATTACTGTGAACTCGTAATGCCCATAGCTAGTTCGAAGAGGAGTTTTTCGAATGTCTTCCTTCTTCAACCACAATTGATGAAATCAAGATCAAAGCTCAATATTTGAAACGTCTTGATCTTCATGAAGTTTTTCGAATAAATCATCAATGCGAGGAAATGGATACTTATTCTGTATTTTTATAGCTTTGATCTCCCTGTAGTCAATGCACAAACTCATAGATCCATCTTTATTCTTAACAAAAAGAACAGGGGATCCCCAGGGAGAACCACTAGGTAGAATAAATACCATATTCCTCAATTCCTATAGTTGTTTTTTTTTTCAGTTCCACTAATTCAAAATGGGATATTCTATAAAGGGTCTTCGATATGGTCCTTGAACTAGGAATTTGGCCAATGGAAACTCAATTTCTCATTCTGGAGGATGTTCAGGTAAATCCTCTGGAAAAAAATCAACATATTCTTGCACAATAGGTACATCATCTATTCAAACATTCCTTTCCTCATCCATAGCAATTTCATTCTCTTACTCCACAATTATTGAATTTAGTTGAGCTAATGGGGCATGATCAAGATATGAATTAGGTGGTGATGTTTCTCCTCAAAAGATAAGGTACTCCATATCAATATAAAAAATTGTTACCTCCTTCTTCTTACAATTATTTTTCTCATTATGGTCCAAAAGAAAATCCATACCGAGGATTATATAAAATTAAATCCTGTGTATAAGGATGAGATAGACAGATAAAGAAAATTTATATGCTCTAATGGGAACCCATTCACAAAACATTATTGAAATGATACTTTCTTTAGGATTTTTGATTAACAAATCCCTTGTTAAATAAAATTGGAAATATCTAATTTTCTTAGAAAACTGGGAAGATATGAATCAATGTGACGATCCAGAATGAAATAAAGTATTGGACAAAATTGAGGAAACCATTAATTTACCTGTCACTAAATCTTTAGAAGCTTCAACATAAATAGTAGTGATAGACTAATCTTGGACTTGATCCCCTTCCAATTTTTGAGGAAAGTTTCCCTGACGCTTAGGACATTCATTTTCATAATGTCCAATCTCCATGCAATTATAGCATTGAACATCAATAGCTTCTTTCTTTCCCTTGAAATCACGAGCTTGGTGGCATTTTTCACCACACTTGTAACATACTCCCATTCCATTTATGAATGTACCCTGGTGTTTCGTACAACATTTACTATAGGATGGATATTCAACTTTTCCCTTATTCCCATTATTTCCATTTCCAGAGTGATTAGCATATCTCTTCTTCTATTGCTTTGCTTTAAAGTCGTAAGACATAGAGAATTCCTTTTATGTTATGATAGAACATGAGACAATGTATTTGTATGACGAGAAGGATTGCGAGACTAATTATCTATGGAGAAATGGTTTTAACCCATCAAAGAAATGATCTATCTTACTCCTTGGGTAACGTATATAATCTATAACATGCCTTTCTATCCTTGTAAAGTTAGCCTCATACTTTGCAACTTTCTCATCCTTCTTTTCTCTCAGACTGAGAAATTGCCTTTCCATTTATGCTCGATGGTCATGAGGAAATTATTTTTCTATGATAATCTCTTTAAACTCTCTCCATTCCATACTTGATACTTATTCATCTTCCTTTTTACTTTGAATCAATTATCACCATTGATCAGCATCTACAGTGAGGTGGTAAAGTGATAGGACAACTTTTTCCCTTTCGCTACTCCCCAAGGTGTAGAATATTTTCTCTAAGGAGTTGATCCATTTCTCAACTACTAGTGGATTTGTACCCCTATTAAATGTTGGAGGTTGTTTCCTCACGAAGAGATCTAACATTGATTTTCCAGGTTGCGGATCAGGGTGCTCTATACGGGTAAAGTTGTTATTCATAACTTGAGTGATTTGTCCCAGTATAGTGATAAGCTGATCAGCACTATTTGTATCACCATATACACTATAATAATCTTTAGCAGGAGGTAAATCCCTACATGGAGTGTGTTCATTGATAAGATTTCCATTCGTTCCACTAGGCGCCATTTCTAAACAATGTCATAAACTAGAATAGTTTATGAATAAAAATACATAATTCTATACTTGTAAAACAGTTAAAATAAATTGAATAGTTTATGGATATAATACATCATCATAAAAATTCTTTCATTGAGAAAGTATATACTCATAAACCCTTAATAATGGTTTGTAAAGAAAATGATAATTATTATAAGAATATCCCCCATGAGTGTCATAACCAAATGTACATCAAGGCCCATTTTGTGCACGTGTTCTCATTCGAGTCTAGATCAAAGAGGTGTTTTCAGGTTTTACCCCTTAATACCTCTGTTCCAGGTCCACCTCTACCTACTCATATCCATACAACGATGTATTGGTCAGAAAACTCACAAAATATCTACAATACCAAAATTCTATGAAGTCCTTCTATACTAATAATCAAAGTCTATTTTAAGGCTATGTGCTCTAATCAGAGTTTATCTAAATCTAGCTTCCAAGGTCTATTACTAAACATCCTCTAACACCAACTATAATTCCCCGACCCAAGTTACCCAGAGTCGGTGCATTATTAAATAACATTGGCATGATAAAAAAAGATCAAATCTCAAAATACCGATTAGTTTAGTAGCCTTGGAAACACTAGATACATTTATAAGTCTTGCATTACATCATAAAGTGAAAAACTACAACAAAACAGTCTCCATAGACCACACTCATATCCTCTCATACTATCCCTACAGGTCATTCCTAAAATAATTCTTCATATCCTGGAAAAAATAAAATATAGAAAGGGGTGACCTCAGATTCCTAGTAAGGATAAGAATATGGCGGAAACTTTCATAAATAAGTATAAACCTTTAAGAAAATTTATTACAAAAACAAAATCCTTTTAAATTTGATCTTCATCATAATATGGTAAAGAGAAAATGAAATAATTCCATTTACTTATTCACATGGATATTCTACTAGTCGAATAATCACATGAAACATCAATAACCACTTTCATAATTATGGAATGCATAATGCCAGACAATCAAAACCACATAGTCGAGGCCTTGTGCCAAGACTAAAAATAATATTTTTTCAAGGTCTTGTTCCAAGTCATTAATTTGTCTCATGAGTCCTACTGATGCATCTAGGATCTCTAGCAGGCTACACCCATTACTTATTAAGTCCAATGCATTCCTTATATGAAAATGTTTAAACATAACATAATCATTCGTATTAAAAATAGAATACAAAATGTCAACACGTTATCCATAAACCATGAATGGTATAAAAATACCAAATCCATAGTAAAACATATCATAAAACATTCAATACAATAAGGAAGTTTTTTATTATAATAAATCAACTTCAAATAAGCTTAAAATCCATCAAAGAATGTTGACATAGATGAAATCAAAACTATTTGATAGAAATATCACTTTTTTTATATAATTTAAAATTTATATAATTATAAAATAAAACCATTATTTACATAATACACATATAATCTTGTAAGGGAAGCTTCAATTATTTTATAACGGCTTAAAATAGTCACACCCGCCAAATAAGTTAAAAAACATTCTTACCTTAAATTTGTCGAAATGGTCAAAAAGTACCTTGTTTGGAAGATGAAGGAAAGATTCCTTTCAAAAACATATAAGGTCAAATAAGTGTATAAATTAATTTAACCCATTTTCTGTTAAATAGTAAAACAATCTGAATGACATTTTTAAGAATCATGGATGTTGATGATAAAGAGGTTTCAGTAGATAATTACGTATAAACAACCTCGAATAATGAAGTGACTGTAGAATTAACCCACACCTTGTAATTTTCCTTGGTTGGGGGTATATAAATATTCAGTACAATGGTGAATTAATTTCTATTAAATTATAAAATAATCATATACATTAATATGATATCGTATATGATCTTTTATCATTTCTTTGTGAATAATGTCTTAGTATTATCATCGTTTCGGGTGTTAACTGATTCATTTTCCATTATATGATTTGTTACATAAGTAATGTTTGTTAGGGATAGGTTATATATTATTTATATTAAGAATGATATTAAGCATTTAAAAATTATTTTTAATCTTCTAATGAAAATTTGTCTTGAATGGATACGATGGGTAATGGATCTTATCGCGTTCATGGAGACGGTAATTCGTACGTACACACGAGCGACAAATAATTTTTTTGATATTAAAATAATATATAATTGGATGGTATATTATATATACAGAATAATTATCATGTTATATTTATTATTTAAAACAATTACACATCATTATTAAGCCCATCCATATAATAATGTATTGAATAACAATTACACCACGACGTGGAGAAGGTAAGATGTACGTACGCACGTATGGTGACATGTCATTCAAAGGACGAATAGAATAATGAATATGGTTGTACCATATTTATAATAACATAAAAGTATATAAAATATACTGGAGTTATTATTTTATAATGTAAATAATAAATAAATAAAAAGTGGAAGAAGAAAAGAACTTGAAAGAGGTTGGTGAAATCATTACCTATTTTTCGGGTTCTTCCTTTTGATTTAATCAAAAGGGCCACTTAGTTTGGATTTATGACTAAAGGAGTTCCTATATGATTGAGGGATGATATTTGATAGGATATTTGGGTAGGGTTTGGCCAATCCAAAAGGCTTTGATTGTGTGAAATTGAGAGAAGGGGTACTGCCCTTTTATAAGAGGGGTGAGGGGCACCTTAGGAAAAGCTAGAAATATTATATTATAATAAACTCATATTCAGGTTATAATGGCTCAAAACTGATTTATTTCGAGGATAAGATGGGTATGGGTCGATAACAACTCAACCAATAGGTTTTAGATAGGTTTTGGAAGCTGTATTAACCTTATCCTTTAGATTTAACTCTTAGTTAATTAGTTTGAAATTTACCATGTATCTTTGTATCTTTATATTATATAGTTAATAAACATACTATAAACATTCAATATAATCCCAAGTGGTTCAGTAATGATACAAATATAATTATATAAGTCTCTTGTATGAACCTCGGATTTTTAGGAATACTATATCAATTAATAATATAATATTTGTTTTAGAAACTCTTTTTTGTCAATTTTGACACTACTTGGAAATTGATTTTTTTCAAAATCATAAAGGCATTTTCAATTCAAAAAAAATTAATTAAATCAATCAATACATTTCATACTAAACTCAAAAAATAGTGTAATTCGTAAAAAGTCTCAAATTACATTTATTTGGGTATTTATAATATCAATTAGTTTAATATTTCATCAATACGGTAATTACTTCATCATCATTGTTTAATAAATATATTAAATTATTTAATGTCTAAGAATTATAAATAAAATAAAATTATGTATTAAATCGTTTTATCTTTATAATGAATATTTATAATCTATTTTATCTTATGTATAACCCCATATTAAAATTTTTTAGTTATTAAACATTGATTTTAACTCTTTTAACTCTTCTTTGAATTAAATAATAATAAATGTCTGAATCTAATCCAAAAGGACCAAAGAGGTTCATATTTTATTCCTAAGGTTTTTTTGGTCTAATTATACTTATCAAATAGAATTAGTACATGTGTTATGGTAAAAATAATATCATTTTTACCTTTAATTACCCTATTTACTTTTAACCCTGGTAAATAAAAGTAAAAAGTTACAATTCACCAAAAATTATTTTCATATCATTGAAACATATTTTACTTATTTATATCAACTTCGTCTCTTGGATTTTTGAAATTCAATTCACAGAAGCGGTAAAATTATGTTTTATGCAAATTTGAAAATTCTCCTAGGAGGTGGGTAAAAGACGGAAAAAAGTTCAATAAAATTTTTATATATCTAAAATTAATATAAATTGACTCCAATGAATTAAATTGAAATTATATAAGAATTATGTAACTATTTTTCCCTAAAATAAATTTAATTAAAATAAATAATTATTTAAATAATAAGTTGGTTTTAACAGTTAACATAGTGTTTTTCACTATTAATTAAAAATTGAAAGTTTTGAAAAAAATTCTAAAAAAACACCCTAGTATAATTTTGATATTCCGAATCCAAAAATTAAGTCCATTTTGATAGATAAAATATATAAAATTTCAAAAAGTGGGTATTACTATTCATAACGGCTAGTTTGATTGGTCGCAGTGTGTTAGAATCTCGATGTTGCGTATAAGGCAAGCTATTGAATTATTCAAATGGAAGCATAACGTGGAAGCTTGGGGTGTTACAGTATTAACCCTTATGGAGTAACAACACATGTCGTCACGGTAAGAGTCAAAGGGATTAATTAAGTGTTATAATCAAAATATAAGGGTAATAATGTGACCTAAACACGTATAAAAATATTATTTTTTATCATTTAGACCGATAATAATGTTATATTTTAAATAAGTCAGTTTTGTTTCATTTTTAATTGTAAGTTAATTTATATTAATTTAATATTTTGAGAGTTACCTAAAGTGCCCCTCACCTCAATTATAAAAGAGAACCTCCTCCCTCACTCACACCACATTGAGCCTTATATATCGACCAAAACCTGACCATTTATCCTCCAAAAATCCCTTTTCATTAATTTGAGATCTCGGTCTTACAAAAATACCATACCTAGATCAATTAAGAAGATATCTATAGGATGTCTCCCAATGAATTGGAAATCATTTTTCCAAACTTGTTCAAGTTCATTTCTTATTATAAATCCAATTAATTTGTTAATTACATTGTAAAGTAATAAAAATAGAATATTATATATTATTATATGTTATTATGATTATGGTACAACCATATTCCATCTTTTATCCATCATATTAAAAATGAAAGCACTACATGTGAATAAGTACAGCTCACCGTATCCATTCCATGGAGTAATTTTTTCATCACCACATTATTTGGATGGGTATAATAACGGATATAATGTATATAAATAATAAATCTAACATGATTTTTATTCATTAAAAGTTATTATTCCATAAAAAACCTTATTCTTTCCCCATTAATGGAATGATATCATCACTCATGCATACGTATGACCAACCATCTCCAAAAAGCGATGAAATTCATTTTCCACGTTCACCATTCTGGAATGATTAAAAAATGTTATATAATGAATGAATTTTATATCTATTACCTTAATATAGTTATGGATATGACATAAATATATACAATAATTAGGACTTACCTGAAGAAATATGAATAAAAAAATGAACTAGTTAACACCTGGAACAAGCGTAATAACCAAAATATTATTAACAAATGAATGATAAGATATTAAAATAGGATTATATATTTTATCATAAATATTTTTGAGGTTATATTATAAATTAATAACATGGTTTAAATAACTATACATGAGTTTCATAGACAAACAATGTATATCATACCTATGGTAAGGGTTGTTTTATAATATCAGTATTATTTGGGATTGTTTATGTTTATATCTCTTTTTGGGAACATTTTTCCCCCATGTACATGTGTTCTAAAACTATTTTCAAAAACTTATTTACCATTATCCTATTTTTTTCTATTTTAACTATGTGTTAATTTTTATAAAATAGTGTTAAATGAATATTTTTTTCATTTTAAAAATGAGGAACATTAAGACCTTTTTGAAAAAATATGAAAGAAATATTTTTTATAAAAATATGTGGAATGAGAAGATTTTTTTCATAGTCATGATGCCTTAATATTTTTAAGCTTACATTACCATTTCACAGGGTTCCTTTCAATGAAAATAAGTTTTTTTATAATTGTGTGGCTTTAAAATAAATTATTTCAATTTAAAGAATGGAATTTTCTCTTAAGAAATTTTAAATAATTTTGCTATAGTATATTCATCTATGTCAACATGCTTTGTAGGATATTATGATTAATTGAGGTTGATATTTTATAATACCATATAAAAAATTATGTTGAAGGTTTTATGATCATTTTGAATATGGGTGTTCTTTTTTGATTACAATCATTATTTATAGTTAATGTAATCACATTTTGTATGCTAGTTTTTCGGTATGAATATGTTTTACCCATTTCATATGAAGAATGTATTGGACTTATTAAGTGATGTGTGGGTCCCTCTAAAACTCGTAGGTGTATCGATAGGTCTCATGAGACAAAAATTTTGGGTATTGGTTGAGGCCTCACTTGATTATGTAAGGTGTCATAGATGAATCCTTCATAGTATGTTTATGATGTCTTCCATTATGTATTCCCTCATTATGAGATTATTTATTAATATCCAATGTGATTATGTTATTTTTAGAATATAAATGTGATTATTTATATGGTATTACATTATTATAACTTTTTCATTCCATATTATGCTCAAGATTATGTTTAAATGTCTTGTGATCCAGTTATTCATGTCTCCTTAATGTTTATCCTTATTAATTCATCATATATTTTATTGTAAACATATCATTACTATGAATTTGAGGTCACCCATTACATATGTTTTATTTTTCCTAGGATTCTCATATGTATATTTTGATTGATATGTAGTGATAATCTAAGAGAATAATGGTGTTCTTAATGGAATCATCATATTGTATTTTATAATTTCAACTGTAATGTATGGTTGAATAATTTATAGTGTTTTACAAAACTACAAAAATTTTCTTTCCTTCAGGATGTGGTGACTTGTAAAATATGATAATGTAATATTGTAACCACCAAATCTGGGCTACCTAGTTATTGGTATTTATAGTTGGTATCAGAGAAAGTTTAGTAAAATATTTGGAAGGTATATTTAATAAATAGTTATTATGGAAACATATCCCTATAACGGACATTGAGATTATTCCCAATGTAAACAACCATATGATTTTAAGATTAGTTATAAATATAATTTTAAATTTATGTTATGTGTTTTAATAGTTTGTAATTATTATTTATGATTCATAACCTAATATGGTTTATACCATTGTTTTAAAAATGGTTCATATTATAAATAATGAAAAATATATCAATGAACATAATACAAATAGAGATTTCCCTCCTATAAAAGATAATAATGTTGGTGATGGAGATGTATCTACTCATGAACAACTTATAACTATACCGTTATAGATAACTTAGGTTATGAAAAAATTCCATACATGTATAGAGAATCCCAACCCATAATGTGAACGAACAATTTTAGACCACTTAATGAGAAAAAAACCTCCATCATTCAATGGTAATATTAATAAATTTATAGTTGAGAAATGGATATGTTCTTTAGAGAAGATATTTCTTACTATGGGAAGTAATGAAATGAAGAAGGTTGTCATGGGTGTTTATCATCTCTTAGGAGATGCAGATCAATGGTGGTAATTTTTCCATAACATGAATGATTAAAAGGAAATATCAAACATGGAATTGAAGTATTTTAATGATATTTTAATGGAAAAATATATTTCTGGCCATCATCGAATACATATAGGGTGAAAATTCATGAATATGATAAAAAGGAGAATGAGAATGTTTCTAAATATGAATCCATATTTAAAAGTTCATAAATATGTTTTGTAGATTATTTATAAAATAAAAACATCAATTTTGATCGATTATAATATGGGTTAGATCAATTACGTAGAAGGTCACAAGTCTCCCAAACAATATAATCAAACAAAGATGTAGTCTCTAGCGCTGTCAATATAGAAAAATAATTTTCAAAGTCTTATGAATTTATAGGATAAAAAGAGAATATGATGGTTTTTGAACACTCTAGAAAAGGAAGTAAGGAAAAGGAGATGAAGGGAAGAGTATACTTTCCATACTACAATAAATTTTGAATGAAATATCCTGGGAAATTCCTATTTGTGACAAGATCCTATTATAACTGTGGAGAAAAAAACCACCAAACACGTGATTTAATGGAAATTGAAAAAGTGTTTAATGTGTAGTGTTTTGACTATAATGATATGGAACACTAGGGAAATGATTATACTAAGTGTCAAAGAATCATTACCCATAAATGGAAAATGATATGAGATCAAAATAGTTAGGACCAAAATTCCTAATAATGCTGTGGTGGGTACTTTAATCTTATCCTAAAGGTTATATAATGATTTATTTGATTCTGGATTGTCATTTTATTTATATCCTCCAAGTTTTCTAATAAAATTAGACATTTCACTTTTTATTTAATAAAGGTTTTATTAGTAAAAAATCTTAATGGAATTCATATTGCAACACTGATATGCTGATTATACTATTTTATTAAACTTAAACATGCCTTACTTTCTGAACATATCATCATACCTATGGTTGAATTTGATATAATCCTCAATATATAATGGATTTAAAATTATGATTTGAAAATTGTATTGCAAGAATAAAGAAATTATGATTTGTGAGTAAAATGTAGAATTCTTTATCTTTTGAGAAGAAAATTATTCATCTAATTATTATCTATAACCACACCCAGAAGCTATATTGAATTATATTATTGGGAAAGAAGAAAAATCAACATATTGGTGTTAATAAAGTAATCTTATAATTCATGGTGTATATATTATAAATGAATTAATTGATGTATTTACAAATTAATTAACTAGACACCCCATAGAGCACGAAGTCAAGTTTTCTATTGATTTAATCCCTGATGAAGGAAAAATATAAAATACTCCCTATAAAATAGTCATAGTGGAATTAATGGAGCTTAAAAAACTAGATAAGTTGGGTAAAAATGGATTTATTTTCCAGATTTTTTCTCTATGGGGATCCACTATTATCTTTGTTAAGAAAAAATATAGATCAATTAGTCTAGGTATTGATTATAGGGAAAAATATTCTTTTACAATAAAGAACATGTATCCACTACCAAAAATTGATGATTTATTTTATCAGATTCATTGAGCTCAATTTTTTTTCAAAGATTCACCTTTGTTCTGGATATAATAAATTATGAGTAAAGAAGGAATACATTTCAATGATTGATTTTCGGATGAGGTATGAACATTATGAGTTTACAATTATTCCATTTGGATTGAATAATGAACCCTAAAAAATTATGGATCTAACCAATAGAGTATTCAAGGAATATCATGATGATTTTTTGTGGTATTCTTTGATGATATTTTTGTGTATTCTAATATCTAAGAACAACATGAGAATCACTTTTAAATCATTATAAAGACTCTAAAAAGGAATGAGTTTTATGGTAAATTTAGAATTCATGAATTTTGTCTATAGGAAATTTATTTCAATTCCCATATTGTCTCCATGTATGGAATATCTGTTTATTCTTTAAATGAAAATGCATTACATGAATGGATTAAAATGACGATCATAACTGAGGTACATAGTTTCATTGGTTTAACAAGTCATTATCCGTGTTTTATTGAGAATGTTTCCTGAGTGGATAAGAGATTAATCAAGCTCACACATCAAGGGTGTATGTTTATAGGGACAAAATAACATACAAAATGATTCAATTAATTGAATAGAATATTTTACAATGCTCTGATCTTGACATTACCAACAAGAATCAGATGATTTTTTATTTATGGTGATGTATAGAAGAAATTAATTGATTTTGTGCATATAATGAATGATATAATTGGATAATAAGATTCAAGATAGTTAATAACTCTTTAACATAACTATCCAATTAACGATAATGAGCCAAAAGCTATAATTGTTTCTCTAAATGTATGGATATGATATCTCTATGCTGAAGGATTTGAGAATTATACATATCCAAAGAGTTTGAAATATATATTCTGTAATAAATAACTCAATATGAGTTAATATAAGTGGATCCAAATACACAAGGATTATAATTTCCCAATAAAATACCACCTAAGGAAGGTGAATAAGGATGTCGATGCATTGAGCATGAAAAATCATGGAATTCAGAATTAAATGATAATTAAAAAGTACCATACGTTCATTGATAAAGTAAATATGGATATGTTAATTATAAATAAAGGTGAAACATCAAACACATATAAAAATGACCGAAACCATCTCTATTGGAAAAGAAAAATTTTCATAGTCTGATGATGAGAATTTCCAAATGAAAATTAATTTTTTGAATGATGGAAAATTGGAACACATTTTATGTGAAAATGGAATTTTGAAATTTGGAAAAAGAAATTTTTTCCTATATAACCAAGCTAAATAGGTAATTGTTTGATGATTCATAGAGATCTAATTTCTCTATACACCATGTTAGCACCAAGATGAATATATATTTGAAGGATAATTTTTGGTGGGACAATATGATGTGGGAAATTACTACTAATATGTCATGATGTTTGGTTTCAAAATAGGCAAAGGCTAAAAGAAAACATCATAGACGATTCATGAAACCTATACCTATACCTACATTTAAATGGTATGAAACTACTATGGACTTTTTCACTGGATAACCGAAACCCCTAGAAAAAATTGATTTGATATAGGTTATTGTGATTGCCTTACCAAATCGGCATATTATCTTGCTATAAGAGAATATTTAACAAATGATCTACTTTAAATAATATATATTAATGATTATTTAATAATTATTGGTGATCCTATTCCCATTTGTTCTAATATTTATCGACCATATACATAACAATTCACGAAATTTATTCAGATGTCACTTGATACTGAACATCATTTAGAAATTTCTTATGGCCCTCAAATTGATGGGAAATCCGAAAGGACTATACAAACAGTAGAAGTCATGTTAAGGTCATACTCACTTTTATTTCAAGGTATGTGGTATTAGTATTTACCTTTGGTATAATTTACGTATAATAATAGCTTACATTCAAGTATTAAAATGGTGTTGTATGAAGTGTTATATGGAAAGTGATTTCATACCCCAACTTTTTGGGATGAAGTTGGTGAAAATAAGCATGTAGGCCCATAAATCATAAAGGAAACTATAGAAATGTTAAGGAATATTCAAACCCATATCACTGAAGCTAAAAGTACATAAAAGATCTATATCAACAACTGAAGGAATGAGTAGGAATTTAACGTGTGAGATCATTATTTCTTGGAGATATCCTTATTAAATTTTGTTATAAAATTATAAATGAAGGGGAATCTAAGCCCCAAGTATATTAGACCATTTGAAAATATTTAATGAATCAGAATTGTGGCTTATCATTTAACAATTCCACCAAGTCTCTCCAATTTTCATGTTGTGTTACACATATCAATTTTAAGGAAGTACATGCCAGAACCAACACATGTACTCATTTATTATGAAATAGAACTGGAACCTAATCTCTCATACTTTAAAGAACCTATCAAGATTATTTAAACTAGAGAACATGTTTTGATGAATCAGATGACTCGGCTAGTGAAGGAACTGTTAAAAATTAACAAGAGAGAAGAGACGATATGGGAACCTGAGGAAATTATGATAAAGAACTATTCAAAACTTTTTATGAGGTGATATTATAGAAATTATGAGGATTAATGTTATCAAAAGTGTGATTAATTTTAAAACAACTTATTTTATTATATGATTTCTTTTTTAAATAATTTTAATATTTTTTTTGCATGTAAGACCGAGTTTAAATGCACTATTTTTTATTAATAATTTTCTCTTACAACCTAGTCGTTAAAATTTTAGGATTGTTTAGTATTAAATAATTTATAAATATTTAATATTTAATCAAATTTTTTGACATTCATCAAAAATAATTTACTAGAATAAGATAGGAATGAATCCAATTTTTTACTTTAATGGCTATATTTCTCTAACGAATGTTTTACCACATTTTAATGACAAACTTGTTTTAAAATTAATTTTTTAAAAATTTAGAATTTTTTTTTGAAAAATAAACTATATTATTTACTTTTTTTCCAAAAATTTCTTGTGTTGTATTTTTTATATTTTTCTGAAATGTTTCATTTTATGAATTGTAAAAAATACTGCATTTTAATTAAAAATTTCATTTTTTTAAAATTTTTTAAATAGATAAATACTATTTTAAATTGGTTTCAAACTATAAATACTAAAATTATAGATTATTTTATCTAACATTGAAATCAATTTCACATGGAAATAAGAAATTATAACTTTTCAATCTTTCGAACTTTTTTAAATTAAAAACTTGTTGTTTCACACCATCTACAAGCTTAAATTAAAAAAAATTCATGAAAATTATATGAATTGAATTATGAAAATTTAATTTCATATTTTGAATCATAATTTCCAAATCTAGTAAACAAATACCTTTTATTTTTGGTCAAAAAAATACTATCATTACTATGTTTTATTACCATAGTTAAGGATAAATTAGATCATTAAGAATCCAAAATAATATTATAATTATTATAAAATTTCCATGTCACTTATACTAATTTTAATAGATGAGTTCTTATAATCGAAAATAATCCTTGGGATGATATTATGGCCTCATGGATCCACATGGATCTCTTTAAGACATTTATAGTATTTTATTTTAAGAAAAGAAAAATATTTTATACCCATGTTTTTAATAAGTAGTATATTTTTAATATGTGGTTATTAAAAAAATACATAATACTATAATTATTAATTTTAAATATAAAATTCTTAACTTTATCATCTTAATTTATATAATTTTTTTTAATAAATACTTTTCTTAAAGGGTTAATTATAATAGATAAGGATATGAATGTGACTTAAAATTGAATAAAAATATTTTTATCAGATTATTTAGGGCCATAATCATCTTATATTATAAATAAATCACTTTTGAGACCTTTTGAAAAGAAAAATGAATTTGATATTTTGAGAGTTTCCAAAAGTTCCCCTCACCTAAATTATAAAAGGGAACCTCCTCCATGACTTACTCACACCACATTGACACTTTAATCTCATCTATGTGTTTCCCATTTAAACTCTAAAAATCATTTTCCAAGTTATATAGGTAACATTATTTCTAAAATATCATCCCTATATCCCTTCAAATGATATATAAAAGAAGTTTTCTGAAGAAGTGGTAGTCATTTTTACCAACTGATTCAAATTAATATATTATTCTAATTCCACTTAATGTTTTTTTCACATTATAAAGTAAAAATTCCTGTATCATATATAGTATTGTATGTTATTATGATAATGGTACAACCATATTCATCCTTTTATCCATCTTACAAAAAATGAAAACATCGTGCAGGTGTATATTCAACATACCATCTCCAAACAGTGGTGTAATTTTTTTTTTCATCACCTCATTATTTGTATATGTATAATGCTAGATATAATGTATATAAATATTCAATATTCCATGATATTGATTATTTAAAATTTAATATTCCATATATTTTCTTACCCTTTCCCCATTAATAGATTTATATCATCGCTTGTGCATACATACGACATACAGTATCCCCGATGCGATGTGATTCATTTGCCATGTCAAAATTTAATGAGTGATTATAAAAATGTTTATAAAGAATAAATATAATATATATTAACTTAAAATAGTTTATTACATTAAATGACTATGAACAAGTATCAAGACATACATTAAAAAATGTGCATAGGAGACTGAGCAAGTTAGCACTTGAAACAAGGGTAATAAAAAAATGGATGATAAGATAATAGAATAGGATCATATATAATATCATAAATATGAATATCTTTCTATTATAAATTAATATAAATTTTAAACAAACATATTGGATGTTCATATGAATACAAATTAAATCGACCAAAAGTAAGGGTTGTTTGACAATCTCATTATTATTTTAAATTGTTTAAGTTTAAGTCTACAGTGGGGACATTTTTCAGCCATGTAATTGTTTTGTAAAACTATTTTACATTTTTTTATCATTATCATAATAATTTTTAAACAAATTTAACCATGTTTTACTTTTTATAAAATTAATTTAATGGAATAATTTTTCATTTTACAAACGAGTTACCTTTTGAATATTTTGACAAAAATACGGATGAAATTATTTTTTAACTTATGTAACATTTTTGGATTTTTATGTTTTAATTTTGCCTTATTGTTTTGAATATTCCATTAAATATTAAAAAGATATTTTCAATGATAATATTATCTTTTATAATAGGGTGTGTCAAAAAATTGATTTCAATGTAAAAAAGGTATTTCTATCAAGAAATTTTAAATGAATTTAGTAGAGTATTGTCATTTATATCAAAATCCTTTATAGGATATTCTTCTTGATTGAGGTTTAAAACGTATTATACAATATAATATATTTTATAAATGGTTTTATGATCATTTTTAATGTGTATGTGCTATTTTGATACCATTCATGGTTTATGGTTTAAGTATTTACATTTCATATTCTATATTTTATTTACAAGTTTTCATGTTGTTTATGTTTCACCATTCTAATATGAAGAATGAATTAGACATAGTAAGTGATGGTAAGGGAAAACAATTTCCCCTTGATGAATTTGTATGTCTCATGAGAAAAACTAGTTTGGGTATTGGTTTAGGCCTTACCAATTTATGTACAGTGTCTTGGAAGAAGCCTTGATGGTATCTTTATGTTGTCCAAAATTATGTATTCCCTCATAGGAGATTAGATATTGATTTTCCACGTGATTATTTGATTAATATAATTTCCTTTTTATTATTTACATTTAATTAATTTATTATCATTTATTATTTCCATATTTTTTTCAGTATTATGTTTAATATCTTATGATCTAGTTATTCACCTTGCCTTAATGTTTATTCATTTTTATTCGTGATATATTATATTTTACGTATACCCTTGATGGGCATCTATGATCACCCCATTATTATGTTTTATTTTTTCAATGTTTCTAATATATATATTATGATTGGCATATAGTGATAATCTAGGAGAATAATGGTGTTATTAAAGGAATCATTATGTTGTATTTTATAATTTTAATAGTAATGTATGATTGAATAATAAATCTAGATTTTAAAAAATAATAATCTATTTTGTCCATTGGGGTGGGATAACTTTTAAAATAACCAATTTAATAATGTAACTATGGACTCTCGGCTACTATGGTGGATGACTTTACAAGAAAAAATTCTATGCCATTTACAATGTTTTATTAAAAAATTTACCAATTTATAAAAAAAATATCGTTAATTATCATGTGTTGTTTATCCTTTCAACGAAAAAAAATGATATTTGATGCCAATTTATGATCTCCCATATTAATTTTGTAACCCAGATCTTTCATTTCATGATCTATGATATTTGAAATCTCTTACAAAACCCATTTCATTCCATGGGTTATTTCAAGACTACAACTGTTATCCTTCCATGGGGCATTTGGCATTATGATCATTTTATTATGTGATGGGTGGGGATGAAATTATATATCCCTAAAATGCATTGGTTAATGCGATATACTTCATGATATTATGTGTGTTATGTGTGAAAATGAAGTTATATTTTTCATAATGATGTTGTTATAATTTATGCACATGTGGTAACATAACATTTTTTCTAGCCTTGTTCACAACCTTTTGTGGTATTTGAACATTGTGTTATGATGTCTCTTTATTATGAATATTCAATATTCCATGCATTTATCAAATTTATAAATTATTTTATGATGATGATGGTATGATTATGATGTTATGGTGTTGACTATGATCACCCATGTACCATTGATTATTGTCTCTTATTCGTCCCCTTCCTAGGATTTTAGCTCATCCAATTCTTTGATGTATATCCTCAAGTGATTACATTTTCTAAAGAGTCCATGAGATATTTATAATGATAAAGAAGAAGTATTTAAATAAAGTTTTATGTTTTATTATGTATAAGGGATTTATACACCAAATATTTCTAAGATACTTAGACATTGGATCCTCGATATGTATCACTATTATTTTGGTTATCAGAAGAAATAATGTAATAGTCATGTATGAAAAAGTTGTGTCACTGTAATCTCTTTTGATACTTTTGTTATACAATGGAAAACAAACCATGTGTTCATTTTAGGTTAAAATTTTCATCTCCGACTCCATTGACTATATATCATATATGATATAGTCCACCATGATTCAACACACTCTGGACAAAACAGTTTTCCTGCCTCCACAAAAACCACCAAGACCCACATGATCCCATTGGCATGACTAATGGAACACCACTACAGCATGACTATTAGAATGGCCACCTCTTGTGTGATAGAAAACATATAGCCATTTCCATGAACTATATTTCACTGGAAACTATGAAATTTCAAATTTATTTATTATTCATTGCGTGATTAACTATGGTATTAAATGTCCCTATTCTCATGATGGTCCTTGGTCAGCTATCTTTTTGTAGTTGAAATAGTTTCAGTGTTCTTGTTACATCCCCTAACTCAGTTTGGTGTCGTTTTTCTCAATCCCATAGTGTCATATATAAAAATAGTCATCCTGGTGGAATCTAGATTAGTATATGACCTGGAAGGAATTAAATCAATGATCACCACTCTCTATTGGAATGAGTATAGTATGGAATACATAGATGATTGAGTTTCCACACACAAATTTCCCTTGGTGAGAGATGGAAACTAGTAAGAAATGGACTTTAAGACCACATCCATGAGAACCTAACATCCACGGATAGTTCATTATGCTACATGGGACACTAGATATTATCATTTACAAATACAATGGAGATGATAAACTGTAGGAATTAAATACCATAAATCTCACAAAATTCATTCCTGATATCATTGAAGTAGAATTAGTTGTAAACCAGCTACCCAAGGCATGACAATGAACACCATATTTTCCCTACTTTCAATGTTAGACATCATGAACTTCCGCATGTTCATGGGTTAATAGGGGTATTATGGTTCTAGTAACTGTGGTCAGGCATGCAGCTGGTAGTTTACTCTAGTTGATTTTCACTTAATATTACAGCCAAAATTCGTTCTATATATGCATTGATTGAAGGAAATAATGCTCTAATTAGAAATAATTTTTTCTAGATCCCTGATCTCGTACCTCAATTCATAGGAATAAAGTTTTAATGTATTATTCCACACTAGATTACTAAGTGATTCCACTATATAATAAATGTGATAATGTGGGAATACAACATTGGTTTTTTCAAGTGCAACTAGTGCTCGACATTCTTGATCTTCTATGGTCCATATTAAACTGATTCTATTTCATGAAGGGATTTTATGGTCAATCCCCTATACCCAACAGGCTAGTCAATATATGACACTATAGTGACTGGGGTAGTGATGGGATGTAAACAATTTTGTATGGGTGAAACACAGATCTAGTCAAAATTAAATCTTTCCCACTTGTTGTCCATTCCTTTTCTTTTGGATAAAGTAATGCATTATGAGACTGAAGAATAGCCTAAAACCCACTAGAAGAAAAAAAATCTCTTGAAAATCTCAAACACTAGAATTATATCAAAAAATAAGTACATTCATGATGTGGTGTGTGATGTGAGAATGAATTGAATCCATGATACTCATATGGGGATTACCAACCCGAAGGCACAACATCACCACTCAAGTATACTAGTGCACCAGAAAGTGGGAATTCACCCTATAAACACATGATAGTTATTAAATAAGGGTTGGGTATATTGAGATTTGAACCTATGAAAATTAGGATAAAATCACAATTATCAACCAACTAATCTATACAACCACCCAGCTTAGGGAATTGGATTTCCAGGTAGGATGGATTAAGAAATATTTGGAACACCCCAGATATCTAGTCCCTTATAGACACTTTCGAGTGTAGTGGAATATATTGGATGACCTAATGTTCTTTTGGAACAACTCAGAACATTTCCAATTAAAAAATTTTATTGAATTGATCACCCATGTCAATTAGTGTTTGTCATTACTAGAAAGACATGATGATTCACATTGCCATTTAGTATGCCCAGATGGAAACCATGGTTCTTTCAAATATATATGCCTTCTGACTAGAACAATACACATATTTTTTAACAATCTTGATCCATTTAACCCTAATATATTATTTATATGTAGTATGATAAATTTGATTACCCCTTCCCATAACTTCATATCATCAACCCCACGTATGAATGCTGTTATTTTTATTGTCTGTGCTCGAGCCATTTGACCTAACTCTACCCCTTCAACTCTACCAATACTGAAATTCTCCCTCATCTAGCCGTAGTTTAAATAGAAGTATCTATTATGAAAACAAATATATATTAGAGACCCATATTATTATTCATTAATATGGGAGAAAATTTATCCCACTTGTTCATTCTAGTCACCCAATAAGAGAAGTGATGAATACATAATCATCTTAGTACTATAATATATTAATAAAATATATATAGGTGTTTAATTATAGAGTCCACCATTAGATAAACCACCATCAGTGAAATATGTAATAGGATCCCTCTGAAAAAATTAATGTAAAATCTATATGGTCATCATGATTAGATATATGATCTCATCTAATGAGTATAATGAAGTAAATTATGGCATAAAAATGAACATAGTATGATATTAGGCAAGAGAAACAAAATTATATTGAGTGTAGTTCTAGGAAAAGTCCAATTATCTAGTATTCTACTAGAAAGGGTAGAAACCATAAATCTCAAATTAGCATCCGTCAAATTAACACCATGATTAGATATTGGATGTTGAAAATATTTATATATAACTCAATGATCCCTTGAATTATCTGTGTGGATCCATAATGAGATTTTAATTTACATGGATGAGCTACATCCCAAAAAATATCTATTTTGGTGAAATTTAAGTTCA
Organism: Viscum album; assembly: GCA_963277665.1. NCBI lineage: Eukaryota > Viridiplantae > Streptophyta > Magnoliopsida > Santalales > Viscaceae > Viscum > Viscum album. The sequence goes on along the minus strand of OY728153.1, from coordinate 560,576,454 downwards.
ATTTTTATAGTTTAAACTGGGAATGGGGGCATATTATTGCTGGATCATTGCGCCTAGATACCCCCAAATAATACTATTCTTTTATCATTATTGGAGATGATATTTCCATTTCCCATCCTTGATTCAAAAAGGGGATATATTTGATGTTTATGTTTTATGGGGATTTGATTCATACATATTATCATTACATTTTCCCTAGGAAACATGAATCATGTAATGTTTCGACCTGACTGAACACTATAATGGTAGCTCAACTGGTAAGTCTCTTGTCCTCTATTGTGCCTCCCCATACACTATAGTATGTTGTTGGGAAAAAAATACCTAAAGGTAATAATTCTGTATTTTTAGGTTGATTCAGTTCGTTTATAGGATGTTTTCCAAGTTATGTTGTGAAATCCAAATATATTGTTGAAGGGTTATATTGAAAAAGATCCCAAATGAAGGTATGGATGCCCTGGAAGTGGTACAGAAAATTATGTACACATTGTGACGTCGTTTCCCAGTGTTTTCCAATAATTTTGGGACTAAAATTAAGAGTTTGGTCTAGAATAATGAAATATGTATTTATTTCAATGGAATATGAAAATATTTCAAATGCATGTGTTTCACAAATATTGGGTTTGTGAAGGGTAGTTCCTGAAGGCACAAATGTTTTTTTATAGAACGATCTGTGATTATGACTAGCATCGTTGAAAGGGGATTCACATGGAGGCAATAGAAATATATGGAAAATGATTGAGTTTCAGGAATATTTTGTTTTCTGAAGGTTGATTCGTGAATATAATTGACCATCATGAGTGATAATCGTGATGGACTATCGTGAACACATGATGGTTTTGACGGATAGATCTGTAGTTATGGTAAGCATCACAAATAAGGAATTTTATTAGATCATCATAAGATAGGGAGAATCATGATGTAAATTATGGAAAATCTTGAAAACATGATGAAAATGTTGGAAGGTTTTGGAATCAGGGTAAATTCATATAAATATTCCACTACCCCATTTAAAATAGTATCGACACTTAACGAAAATCCTAAGGCTCCAAATTCATGATTGTATATTAAGAAAGTTGTTCAAGAAGGTGTTTTTTGAAATATAGTTTTTGAATGATAAACCTTCCAATGGAATTTTTTTAGCATCATAAAAGTAATGGATCTTCACATAGGGTGTTTGAGATTCACAAAAGAATGTTTTTTTATTCTATTTGAGCATTGTGAAAGATGGTGCATTGTGGAGGATATTTGATCATTATAAAATTAGGAGAATCGTGAAAACTATTTTAGATTCATGAAAAAGGGAGATTTCTGATATTAGTTTGAGATTTGAAAATGAGGGAGCTTCATGAAGGCAGTTACACATTACAAAAAGTTTTTAAAATGGATTTCCCAGTAAAAATGTGGTAAATCAGTATATACCAATTAAATGAAAGTGTAAAATCAATAGATAATCTACAAATAGTAGAGAATGAATTTAGTATAGATAATGAAGGGGTCTACAATTCAATAAATTGTGAATGGAACCCTTCCAAGAGTAGTGAGCAAATGAAGAGGAAGACGATGATCCTTTCCACTGGTAGTGAGATAACGAAAGAGATATAGGGAGTGACCCCTGGGAAAGTATTAAAGTAACATTAAACCTTCTTTAGATGGTGAGCCTAGGAATATAAGTCATCTGTCCCGAACCATCATTTTGGAAGGGATCCTTAGGAAATTTTTTATAATTGGAAATTTATCAATTTATGCTCCTTCGATGTAGCCTATTGAGGGTGACCAATTAAAAATCAATATGTTCTTTTTATTTCAGTCCTATATTACTTTAGAATAATCATCATTAGAAAAAGATAAAAATAAAATATTAGAAAAACCACATATGTAAAAATAATGCGACCCTTATAAAAAAGTGGTCAATATCCTTTTGGGGATGGATAATTTTGAAAAGAATACTAATACCCTGATTAATCACCCCCCTATATTTGGGTATTTAGGACCGTTTTGGAACAAAGAATTGGTATCAGAGCCATATTTTATTTTATCAGGTTTTATTTCTCTGGCCTGGTTCACTCAGTTTTTGATGTTAAAGATTTAGCCTACTCTTATCGTGGTATTCCATGCTAGAGGGAATAACAACAAAGAAGAATCAGAAGCCAGGTTGTATTACTTAGTGTGTAATTGTATATGGAAACATTATGATTTAGCTTATGGAAACCAATAGTGAGCTGAATAATGGTTTTAATGAATCATACAGTGAAAAGATAGACTCACTCAATGATGTTGTGGGAATGATTGAATAACACAATGGCACGCGCGTCGCAGCGCGTCCAATTTGCGAATTTTTATAACCGACTGGCTACTGTAAAAGTGGCGAGCAGGGTCGAGCCACAGAGAGCACGGAATCTAGTTCACTAAAAAATATTTCGTTGGACGGTGTTTAGACGAACAAGGACAAGGGATTGAAGGAATACCTATTTGTGAGTTTTCCCTTTTTTTAATTAAACTAAAACAGAGAAGACTAAAGGTAAAAAAGAAAATTGCAAATGATAATGATGATGGACTCTAAGTCAACAAAATGTGTCGGGGATGCTGGTGTCACAGTTAAATTATCACGCAGCCGTGCAAGGTATTCTTTAGGATGATTAATTATTTATTCTGTTTAATTATCGCCAATTCCGAAAATATAACCATTTTTTAGATGCTCAATTTTAATTTCCCAATTTTATTTAAAGTCCCATTCTCTGGTGTCATTAATAAATTAGAAAACTCGTTCAAGCCCCGAACTACACGGCGAAATGACACAACCCGTTTCTCACAAAGTTGTGTCACTAATTTGCACCTACCATCAGCCAAAGCGGTTTACCTTCTCGGACCACCGCGTCGACTTATAATTAAAATGGCCAGTTTTAATTTTAGCAATCAATTCAGTGCAAAAATAATTTAAACAGATAAATATTCAATTAAAATAAATTTAATTGACAATTAATCATCAAATAATACTTTCATGGCATGCGCAATAATTTTAATTAATCAACCAACATCCCGACACTAAGAAAATCACCCCGACATCACAACTGAAAATGTAAACACGGCAATAAGATGACAATTCATGTAAAATAAGACCGTGTTACCAAAAAATAATCGTGTCGGTCTTCACTCTCACTGCATGAAACTCGTTCTTCCATATCTGACTGCACCTCGGCACGTGATGACGTCGCGCGCCAGCTATGCGACCACCGGAACGGAGGATATGAGCGGTGAGCGGTGCACGGCTGCTGGTCGACTCCTCGGATGGCGGTGACCAGTGCACTGCAAAGAAAACAAGAGAGAGAGTGGGGCGCGGGAGGGTGGCGGCCGAGAGGAGGTGGGCGGCTGGGCTGTGCAGCAGGAGGCGACTGCGTGTGTGGCGCCGGGTGAAGAGAGGGAGCGGGGTCGGCCAGGGTGATAGGAGGGCGGGGTGGTCCGGCCGAGAGAGGGAAAGGAGGGGGTGGCGCGCGACGGTGAGGAGGGTGGTGGTCCGTCCGAGAGAGGGAGAGGAGGTGGTGGCGCGCGACGGTAAGGAGGGTGGTGGTCCGGCCGAGAGAGGGAGAGGAGGGGGTGGCCCACGACGGTGAGGGTGGCCGGCGGCGCGGCTGGGTGGCGCGCGGTAAGGGGAGTGCGAGCGGGGAGCGGGGTCGTCCAGGTAGGTTTTTCTTTTTTTTCGGGGGAAGGGGAGTGCCGGCTTTAGAGGGGGGATATGGGAGAGAATAGTGGAGCGTCCAGGGTCGGCGGGTGAGGGGAGAGCGGGTCAAGGGGAAAAAAAGAAAAAAAATGATTCAAAATTCAAAATAAAATTATAAACAAAAAATTGTTAAATGTTAATCAAATAATAATAACATAATTAAATATATAAAATTCTAATTAACTTAAAAAAAATAATTAAGAGAAATGTTAATGAAACTAATACTAATATATAAAATTAATATAAACTAATAAAAATACTAAAATACTAATATCAATATATAAATTAACTAAAAATTATCCAAAATAACTAAATTACTATAAACATACAAAAATACTAAAAAATATTAAAAATGTTTAAACTAATTAATTAAAACTAAGTTAAAAAAATAAAAATACATGTAAAAATCCATGTACATCAAATCCCCCACACTTAAACTTTTGCACACCTGGGAAAAACAATCAAAAAGAGAACACAAGTGGCCGCAGACAGATCATAACATCAACATTACAAGTTCAAAATTTTTCAATCTCTTTCCTCATAATATATCATGCTTCATTTAAAAGTTCAGTTTCAAAAATAATTTTTCGTTCACTTGCAATTTTTTTTTTCAAAACAAGTACGTGAACTCATTCATCATGTGACCTACCTCACCATCACTCTCATTTCTCAAAAAAATTTGATCAATGTTTTACTCAGTTCTCATACACATGCAGGCTTACCATAGGCTTGCCATGAATTTCACATCTCCACTAGTGGAAATCAAAAGAATGCACCAATCTCAAGGACATTACATGATGTTCAAATGTTTCTGAAGCTGTGGGACGGTGGGTAAAAAAAATTGACATATTTTTTTTTGGTAAAAAGGAGGGTTGAATCTTGAAATAAATGCATGATAAGTCAATCCAAATGTCTCCCTCAAAGTCTTGCTCCCCCACACTTAAAACTTTACTTGTCCCCAAGCATATGATAAGCCAATGTTTCGCTTTTTTCACCTTTTTTTAAGACACAACTCACTCACATAATATGGTCAGGAAAAACTGGTGAGTATCAACCCAAAAACCCCATGGAATAGGTGTCAGACAATAATCCCAAAGAATGGTACATAAGCAGCGTATATGCTGTAACATCTCAATGAAGGTAGGTCATATAGAAAACTCTCTAGTTCCTGGAGTAATAGATCATCACTTTAATAGGTATCCCCAAAGTCGAGGGTTACCGCGTAATGACCACCAATGTACTCATTGTTGGAACTGAAAAGGGTTCTATATTCCTATATCAAAATAATATGAAATGAATGACACTACTTTGAAAAAGAACTCAATGATCAGGATGGAATAATGTCAATCCATGTACATCAAATGACTCACTGCCCCTCGAAGAACCCTCTCCATGAGTAAGTCTCTCTCCCCCACACTTATATTGAAATAATCATGCAAAAATTCAAGAAATTGGTAGGGAAGGGTATCGGCTTGGGCTCATCCTAAAAGGCTCCTGCATGGCTTCTAAGGGCTATACGAAGGAGAAAATGTTTGGTTGGCTCAGTGGGTCAACGAGGCTAAAATATCAAACAGATTCCTTGATCATTTTAGTGCAACTTTCAAAAATTCCTATCTCTTTGATGGAAAAACATGGCAAGTTCTAGAAGAAAAAACATGGTTGAGATTCCTTCAAGAAAAAGAGAAATAAGAGATGATTTTGAAATGGATTAGAGTCCTCACGGGTATGGAAATATAATGTTGGATAGCACAGATGCGAATGAGTGCAAATAAGTGTCTCAAAAATATTCAAGTTTTTGAAAAACATTCTCGAAGCATGAAATAATATCACCAATCATCTAAGTCATGAGATCAAGGATCAAACAAATCTAGAACAAGAATCAAGTGCTCAAACTGCCTAGGGACAGAAGTGGTTTGTTCCCGACTGGGTCACGATAAAAATACAGCAATTCTTATGTGGGTTCATGAATGACAGGAGTGTTAGTCTTTTTTTTCACATGGTGTTTTTGGAAGCAGAAAATATGGTGAAAATTAAAACACTTCCCTGTGTAAGTGCAGATAGATGCAGAGAGGCTGCATGTATCCGATGAAGTTCTAGAAATGATGTACCTGTAAAATCTACATATGGACAACACATACCCGCATCATATCATTAAGATAACACCAGGAATCATCTAAATAGAAGCAGAGATGCAGAAGAGTGACAGGTGCATACAAATATCAGGAGCTAAAAAAAATCACACATGCCATGTTTTATTATTATTATTATTATTATTTTTCAAACAAATTAGAACAGGTAAAAGGAGAAAAGGGGGGGGAATGAAATTGGAACATGGGTTGCCTCCCATGAAGCGCTATGTTTTATGTCTTCAGCCAGACGGATGGACAATGTTCAATCGTCTTGGTCCATCAGCTCAGAATTTCTCTGCCTCTTACAAGAACTAGTGGCTGTGTCCTCGATCTCACGGGGACTCTTGGTGGGATTAACCAACTCCGGAGCAAAGTGAGCGTGAAGCTGGTGAGGGAGGAACGGAATCTGTGCTCTTTGTGGTGGTGTTGGATGCTGAGCACGAATCTCCAGTGAAAGTTCCTCAATCCGGCGCTCGATATCAGCCAGCTCCTGAGTCATCCGTCGTACTAAGTCAGAGGGAGACGGAACAAGCGCATCGATGACCACAGAAGAATCAGAAGAGCTAGACATTTTTTTAGCTGCATTCACAAAGCAGATAGAGAGATATAGAGAGAGTAAGAAAACAAATATCAAAGAATGAAGAAGCAGTCGGGTTGCCTCCCGATCAGCGCTAAGTTTTACGTCTTCAGCCAGACGGATAACTTCTCATTGCAATTGTAGTTCTTCAATGATGCCTATTTTATCCGAAGTGTGGTAAAGTTTAAGGCGTTGACCATTTAATTTGAATGGGGGCATCTTCCCATCAGAAATTTCGACAGCACCATGTGGATAAACAATTGTGACGGTGTAAGGACCTGACCACTTCGACTTGAGTTTTCCCACCATGATTCGAAGTCGTGAGTTGAAGAGGAGAACTTTGTCGCCTGTTGAAAAATTTCTTTGTTGGATCCTTTTGTCATGCCAGGCTCGAGTTTTCTCTTTGTAAATAAAAGCATTGTCATATGCTTCTCTCCTTATCTCATCCAGTTCATTCATTTGTAGAAAACGCTTCTCTTGGGCAGTTTTGAGATCAAAATTCAGTTTCTTCACAGCCCAATAAGCTTTATGTTCCAATTCTACAGGTAAGTGGCATGTTTTTCCAAAGACCAACCTATATGGGGACATTCCAATGGGTGTCTTGTAGGCAGTTCTGTAGGCCCATAGTGCATCATCAAGTTTGGTGACCCAATCTTTCCTAGATGTACTTACAGTTTTCTCCAAAATACCCTTAATTTCTCGGTTTGAAACCTCATCTTGGCCATTGGTCTGTGGATGGTACGGGGTGCTCATGTAGTGGTGACATCCATGGTGAGTCATTAGCTTCTGAAACAACGCATTATTGAAGTGGGTACCACGGTCACTGATGATTAGCCTTGGAATTCCGAACCGGGTAAAAATGTGTTGCTTCAAAAATTTAATGACGACTCGAGCAGTATTTTCCGAGAATGCCTCAGCTTCCACCCATTTTGACACATAGTCTACACAGACAATGATATAGGATTTACCAAAAGATTTAGGAAAAGGACCCATGAAGTCAATTCCCCATATGTCAAAAATTTCAATTCCCATGATTGAGTGTTGTGGCATTTCGCGCTTCCAACTTATACCCCCGGTTCTTTGGCATTTGTCACAATTCATGACGAATTCACGAATATCACGATTCATGGTTGGCCAGTACAAACCACATTGTAACACCTTGCTTATTGTTCGATGAATCCCATGGTGTCCTCTAGCTTCTCCAGTATGGCATAAGTTCAAAACACTCTCCACTTCTTCTTCAGGGATGCATCTTCTTATCATTCCATCCGCACAGTCTTTGAAAAGTAAAGGATCATCCCAGTAGTAATGTCGTGATTAATTAAAACATATTTTCCTCTGTTCCTTTGATAAATATGGATGTATCACACCTAAAGCTAAGTAGTTCACGAAATCAGCATACCAAGGTGTGATTGTTTCAATGGCATAGAGTTGTTCGTCAGGAAATGTTTCATTGATTAGTTTGACATTGATTTCACTTGTGTCATGGTCGAGTTGTGATAAATGATCAGCAACGACGTTCTCTGTTCCCTTTTTTTCCTTGACTTCAATGTTAAATTCCTGAAGTAACAGTATCCATCGAATGAGTCTCGGTTTTTCATCTTTCTTGGCCATTAGATACCGAAGTGCAGCGTGATCCGTATAGACAGTGACTTTTGAGAACAACAGATGGGATCGAAATTTATCAAAGGCAAAAACAACTGCTAGCAGCTCTTTTTCAGTTGTTGTGTAGTTATGTTGGTCCTCATTTAATGTTCGGCTAGCATATTAGATTGGCCTAAAGATCGTTTCTTTTCTTTGCCCCAAGGCAGCTCAAACTGCCCAGTCACTAGCATCACACATTAACTCGAATGGTTGCTCCCAATCAGGTGAAATCATTATTGGGGCTTCAACCAAACGCTGCCTTAATAATTTAAATGCTTCCTGACATTTAGGGCCGAAGTGGAACGTGACATCTTTTCCCAATAGATTCGTAAGGGGTTGGGCAATAACAGAGAAATCCTTGATGAAGCGTCTATAGAATCCAACGTGCCCAAGAAAACCTCGAATGGAACGAACTGAAGAAGGCATGGGTAACTCAAAGATTGTACTAATCTTTGTAGATTCAACTTCAATTCCTTTCATTGAAATTTGATGGCCTAAGACTATTCCACTTTGGACCATGAAGTGTGACTTTTCCCAATTAAGTACCAGATTCATTTCTTCGCATCTTGCCAAAACCTTATCCAAATGTTCTAGACAGTCATCAAAAGAATTTCCATACACTGAGAAGTCATCCATGAAAATTTCCAATAACTCTTCAATCATATCATGGAACATTTCCATCATGCATCGTTGAAATGTGGCTGGAGCATTACACATTCCAAAAGGCATTCGCCTATAAGAAAATGTACCATATGGACAAGTGAACGTGCTTTTTTCTTGATCCTCTGGTGTCACTGCTATTTGATTATAGCCCGAGTATCCATCCAGAAAACAGTAGTAATCTCGTCCTGCCAATCGTTCATGGATTTGATCAATAAAGGGAAATGGGAAGTGATCCTTTCTAGTGGCATCATTCAATTTCTGATAGTCGACGCATACTCTCCATCCAGTCACTGTTCTTGTGGTTATCAATTCTCTTTTATCATTCTCAACCACTTTGGTTCCACCCTTTTTAGGTACCACATGCAACGGGCTAACCCACTGACTATCGGAGATTGGAAAAATTAAACCGGCATCAAGAAGTTTAATGACTTCTTTCTTGACTACTTCTTTCATGGGAGGTGTCAAGCGTCGTTGTGGTTGCCTACAGTGTTTTAAATTATCTTCCATATGTATTCTGGGAGTACAGATGGCAGGACTTATACCTTTTAGATCAGCAATCGTCCAACCTATTGCTGGTTTCCTTTGTGACAGGACATTGAGCAATTTGCTCTCTTGTTCACTCCAAAGATTGGCATTTATGATGACTGGTAAGGTGTTTAAATCTCCCAAGTAGCTATATCTCAGGTTTTATGGAAGAGGTTTAAGCTCAACTGTTGGAGGCTTTTCAAGTGATGGAGTAAGTGAAGTGAATTCATGTCTATCTAAAGGCTCGACTATATTCCTGATGAATTCCACTTCCTCGATTGATTCAGTGAACTCTTTATTTGTGTGGCTAACTGACTGACTTGATTTTCAATGTTGCGCATGGAAGCCTGTAAGTTTTGGGTTGCCATCTCTTGTGATTCAAACCGTGATTGATTGGACATCATTAACTTTGCTATAGTTTCTCCCCAATCTTTTTGACCTTGTGTTGAAGCAGGGGCGTAGTCTGTTGTTTGGTTTTGCTCCTTATACTGTTGTTGCTGATGGAACGGTGGTCGGTATTTCTGTTGAGACCCTTGATCTTTTGGTTGCATGGCGGGTCTGAAGGTAGGTTGAGCAGTGAATCCAGGTGGACCCATGTTATGGTTCATTAGCTGAGTAGCCACTGGTTCCTTCCAACCTTGATTTTGGGTATTGCCTTGCCAGTTTGTGTTGTAATTGTTCCCATAATTTCCACAGTTTTAACTAACGAAGTTAGCTTCAGACATCTTGGTTTCTGTAGTGTTATATGGACACATGGAATAATCATGAGGACCACCACAGTGTGGACAGTGTTCATCTTGAACAACATGGACTGGCTTAGGTGGGTTTATTGACAAGTTGTCAATCCTCTTGTTGAGAGGTTCAAATTGTGCAGCCATGAATGTCTGAGTATCAACGTGATGCACTCCTGCCTTTCGTCTTGAAAAATCTTCTGGCCACTGGAAACTGTGTTCGGCCTTGTTTTGAATCAATATGTACAGGTCCTCAGGATCCATTTCCATGAACGCATTTCCAGTAGCTGTGTTGATGGCAGACTTACCCTCGGATTGAAGTCCATAGTAGAAAGCTTGCAGCTGGTTTGCCAACTTCATCCCATGATGGGGAAAACGTCTTAACATGGACTTGAATCTTTCCCAAGATTCTCCTAACGATTCGTATTCACTTTGACAAAAGGAGTCGAGGTCTCTCTTGTTTTTCAAAGATTGAGCTGATGTGTAATATCGATCAAGGAATTTTCTTCTCAACACTTCCCATGTGAAAACTGTTTCGGGGTCGAGACTTTCCAACCAGTCCTTTGCTTTCCCTTGCAACAAAAATGGAAACAGTCGTTGGATCAACGCATCATCCGTTACTCCGTTATATTTAAATGTGTCACAGACTTCAAGAAATCTGTTCACATGCATATAAGGGTCTTCGCTGCTCAATCCATGAAACTGTTCATGTTGTTGGAGCAGGTTGATCGTGGACGACTTCAATTCAAAGTGCATTGCTTGATTTCTGGGTCGTGTTATACCTGAGCTTATTCCGACTGTGTTGGGTCGCAACTCCTTTCTCATAGTAGTCCGAGGTCGTTGATTATCGAGACGGTTTTGGAAAAGTGGATGGACTTGTCCACTAGTAAGTGTCGGAATATGAGTTTCAACGCTTTCCGCAGGTGGATGCATTGCGTTTGCAGTTGAGGTACCGATTTGTTCTTTTCCCTTTCTTTGATGATCAAGTTGTGGATCAAGGGGTGTGTCGTTCTTTGACAGATCAGAAGTACGAGTGTTCACCATTTAGGCGAACAGTGCCTAAAGCAAGGTCTACTTGAAATTTTCTTAATGCTAGACGTGCGCGTTCTCCCCGGCAACGGCGCCAGAAATTTGGCACGCGCGTCGCAGCGCGTCCAATTTGCGAATTTTTATAATCGACTGGCTACTGTAAAAGTGGCCAGCAGGGTCGAACCACAGAGAGCACGGAATCTAGTTCACTAAAAAATATTTCTTTGGACGGTGTTTAGACGAACAAGGACAAGGGATTGAAGGAATACCTATTTGTGAGTTTTCCCTTTTTTTTAATTAAACTAAAACGGAGAAGACTAAAGGTAAAAAGAAAATTGCAAATGAAAATGATGATGGACTCTAAGTCAACAAAATGTTTCGGGGATGCTGGTGTCACAATTAAATTATCACGCAGCCGTGCAAGGTATTCTTTAGGATGATTAATTATTTATTCTGTTTAATTATCGCCAGTTCTGAAAATATAACCATTTTTTAGATGATCAATTTTAATTTCCCAATTTTATTTAAAGTCCCGTTCTCTGGTGTCATAAATAAATTAGAAAACTCGTTCAAGCCCTGAACTACACGGAGAAATGACACAACCCGTTTCTCACAAAGTTGTGTCACTAATTTGAACCTACCATCAGCCAACGCAGTTTACCTTCTCGGACCGCCGCGTCGACTTATAATTAAAATGGACAGTTTTAATTTTAGCAATTAATTCAGTGCAAAAATAATTTAAACAGATAAATATTCAATTAACATAAATTTAATTGACAATTAATCATCAAATAATACTTGCATGGCATGTGCAATAATTTTAATTAATCTACCAACATCCCGACACTAAGAAAATCACCCCGACGTCACAACTGAAAATGTAAACATGGCAATAAGATGACAATTCATATAAAATAAGACCGTGTTACCAACAAATAATCGTGTCGGTCTTCACTCTCACTGCATGCAACTCGTTCTTCGATATCTGACTGCACCTCGGCACGTGATGACGTCGCGCGCCAGCTATGCGACCACCGGAACGGAGGATATGAGCGGTGAGCGGTGCGCGGCTGCTGGTCGACTCCTCGGATGGCGGTGACCGGTGCACTGCAAAGAAAACAAGAGAGAGAGTGGGCGCGGGAGGGTGGCGGCCGAGAGGACGTGGGCGGCTGGGCTGTGCAGCAGGAGGCGACTGCGTGTGTGGCGCCGGGTGAAGAGAGGGAGCGGGGTCGTCCAGGGTGATAGGAGGGCGGGGTGGTCCGGCCGAGAGAGGGAAAGGAGGGGGTGGCGCACGACGGTGAGGAGGGTGGTGGTCCGGCCGAGAGAGGGAGAGGAGGGGGTGGCGCGCGACGGTGAGGAGGGTGGTGGTCCGGCCGAGAGAGGTAGAGGAGTGGGTGGCGCGCGACGGTGAGGGAGGCCGGCGGCGCGGCTGGGTGGCGCGCGGTAAGGGGAGTGCGAGCGGGGAGCGGGGTCGGCCAGGTAGGTTTTTCTTTTTTTTTTGGTGGAAGGGGAGTGCCGGCTTTAGAGGGGGGAGATGGGAGAGAATAGTGGAGCGGCCAGGGTCGGCGGGTGAGGGGAGAGCTGGTCAAGGGGAAAAAAAGAAAAAAAAGATTCAAAATTCAAAATAAAATTATAAACAAAAAATTGTTAAATGTTAATCAAATAATAATAACATAATTAAATATATAAAATTCTAATTAACTTAAAAAAAATAATTAAGAGAAATGTTAATGAAACTAATACTAATATATAAAATTAATATAAACTAATAAAAATACTAAAATACTAATATCAATATATAAATTAACTAAAAATTATCCAAAATAACTAAATTACTATAAACCTAAAAAAATACTAAAAAATATTAAAAATGTTTAAACTAATTAATTAAAACTAAGTTAAAAAAATAAAAATACATGTAAAAATCCATGTACATCACACAACATTCCAAGTGATTTTGAAACTATTGATGATAAAGAAACTCCAAAAAGGCGAAATGTGTAATTTTTTCAAGAGGAAAAGAAATTGGATTTGAAATTGGATGACTAAATAAAATCTAATGATATCCAAATCCACGTACTAGAAATTGAGATCAACAAGACAACTGGTTCAAATAAAAGGCTTATTGAGGTGGTTATTGATCTAAAGACGAAGAATGGTTCCAATTATGATGAATTGAAAAAGATATCTACAATGGTAGAAAAACTATTAGTTGGTTAAAAGTGAACGAATATGAACTCACTTGAAATTCAGAATCTAAAAGATAGAATTTTTGATATTTCTACACATCCATCAAAACATATTTAGGAAAAGAAAGGGATACAACATGAGAATGGATTTAGTAATGATTCTATTCCTCATATTAATTAAATGTTAAAGGAGAAATATAAAATTATGGATAATATCACCCAAGAAATGGAAGATTAGTTGAGTAGTGTGAAGAATATCAATAGATATCATAAAGCTAAACTTGAGTCAAGAGATAATAAGATTCAATAATTGGGAGAAGAGATATAATCTGTCAACAAAAAAGTGTAGATATATAATTTCAAAAGCAATCCCATGCTGAATGATTATTTGAACTTACTATTAAATTATTCTTCAACAAGATATGATCAAATGAAAGGTAAAAATGATATTTCTGAGGAGAAATAAGAATAGATTTTCTCATCTCAAAGGTCATGATGTTTGTAAAAAATCGGTGTTGGATATTCTGAACCATCACAGATGTATGAAACAATTAGAGGTTTCAATAGTTTATGAAATAGTAAAATTCCAAAACATACCATAAAAAAGACTTAAATTTTTTTTATATAAATTAATGATAACATGTTCTATTTCTTTGGTACTTATGGTCATACATTGGGTTTTTTGTTCAGAGGGTTCAGAATATATTTCATTTTGTTAATATAGAATTTTTTTAAATCATATAATAAGAATAAATATATTGATAAATTTAAAAAAATCACCTCTTAGAATAATATATGAAAGAAATACTGATATTATGGTAGAATGAGACTCCCTATGATTATGTTCCAAAAAGCCCAAGATCTCAATGTCAGATGATAAACATAGGCTGTATGAACATCTTAACTAGGAATTTATGAAATGAGGTATGTTTTTAATGGGAGATGATTTATATTTTCTATTAAATTTCATTCAACAATATATTAGAATATGATGAAAATTGGGAATAAAATGGAACATGACAGGAGAACCCCAACTCTAGTTGTTTATATTGAGAAATACAACGCTAGAAGGAAAATTGATATGTTAAAAAATAAGATTAATGTATTCGAGGAAACACAAGGGGATCAATAATTTTTTATAAAGATCCTCCTTTGTTACACTCAAAACAACTCTCTTTGAATTAATGGGAAGAAACCTAGAAAAAAAATGGAGGATCTTCTCTAGTTTTGTGTAATAAGAATGTATGTTCAGTGGGGGACCCACAACTATCACAAAACAGTGTGGTTCATCGAATAATTGTTAAATAAAATATGAATAAATAATGTGTTAAAACATTCTCATTTCATTCCCCATGGAATGAAGTTAATGAAATAAGAAGAGACCTTTTCTAGAGGGAGGATAATGTAAAGAAAAAAAAGTAAAAAGAACCATGTTTAATAACCTAGACATGAGAAATAGAATATTGGTGGAGCATCGATGAAGTAAACATATAATAATGGGTGTAAACCCCTAATTTTGAAAAAGTCAAAGACAATATAAGAAAAATATCAGAAGAATACTCACCATGTGGGTAAATAATTCATAGTCATATGGCTAGAATAGTTGATGTTGTCTTGGAAGTTTCACCAACCGTAAAAACAGTACAGTTCATTTTAAAAAAAGTATCATAGTGTTTATTCATCATGATTGTCCACAACCCTCACATTGAGGATTTCTAAGGTAACCATTTCCCCCTACATTAAATGTTTCTAATATATACTAGAAGTTATAAAGAACTATTTGGGAGATAAAATCCAGGGGGTGTGTGTTCTTGAATGGCGGGAGTGTTGAACATGAATGGAGATACATTTGAATATAATAATATAATCAATTTATATTCACATATGATATCAGATTCAAAAATTGGTGTTTCACCATAATTCTATTTTTTAAATTTGTATCTGAAGGTTGTGTACTATGGAAAAAGGATATGGTATGATAAAGGGTCTACATTGTGACTAAAGGGTTGTCAATGCTATACATGGATGATCTAGTGGATCAACGTTGCATTGAATATATAACATTTGGTATCATTCCTCTGTCCAGGTTTTAATTCTCCACTGAGAGAATATATATTACAGGAGAAGCAGGGACATTCACCTTTATCATGAATAACTAATTTCTTATGAAAATATGGTAACAAAAAACTATTTTCATGATACTAATAAGAAATTAGAGAATATCGATAATATTTCATCTAAAAGCCTAGAAAAATAGTTGACAGAAATTATGTCATTATAGTAGAGAGTGAAAAAAATATTCAATGAAAGAATAACATGTTTTATGATTATTGTGATGAAGTGGTAAGTAATTTAGGGTTATTAAAAGTGTCAAATTATGATTCTAAATAATATAATAATAATTTACAGGAGGAGGTCAAGTCTATATTTTCATGACATTCAGATATCCAAGTTAAAATAGACGGTCATGAAAACATTATTGACATAAGGAAACAAGGATTAATTAATTTATCAATCTAAATATTACAATTATGTTTTGAGGATATTCGGAATGGATAAATCCTAGGATATGATTACTCTAAGGGCTGCCCAGATGAATCTATCATGAGATTATGAAGGAAATGTTGTTAATGTCACTGAACATAGGCATATCATTGGAAGCATTCTATACATGATAGCAACACACATGGATATTACTTTATCAACATGTAAAGAATATACATATCAATGAAATACCAAGTAATGACACCTGATTTTTGTGAGAAGAATACATCTATATATCATGTGCATAGTGGAATTTGGTTTAATGTACAATGAAAAATATTATCAAGAGTTATTGGGATATAAATATATAGATTGGGACAGATCCGCTGATAATAAGAAATAAACATCATGAGGTTACTTATATCTTGGTGGATTATTTATTTCTTTGCTAATAATGAAACTAGATTCCATTTCATTGAGAAACATAAAAGTAGAATATATTTTTTCTACTCTAGCATAAATAAATTTTTTGTGGATAAAGCTACAACTTGATGTTATGGGATTTTAAGATAAAACTATGATCAGAATCCATTGGGATAATTCAAATGATATAAATCTTATAAAAAATTAAATCCCTCAGTCATAGATAATAAACATTGAAGTACCATTTTATCAAGGAGATGGTAGTTAAATACCCTATTATGTTGTACTATTTTCTTATAGAAATATGGGTTGAAGATGTTTTGTAAAAGGTCTTACCCAAAGAATCAATTAATAGGCATCGAAGGGATTTGGGAGTTTAATCGTGTCCCTGCACTTCAAAAAGTGTGGATGTGGGACCCTCTCTCCCTTAGGTATGGTGTGTTTCTCCTAATTTATAGACATGTGTTCTTTACCCTATTGAAGACACTAATTATTTCAACTTAGATTTTTCTGAAAAATGGGGAGAAATTTTAGATGTCGCAATGGTGAAAATGTCTTAATGATGAAAGGGTGATAAGATGATAGGTAGAATAGTGACATTAGGGGAGATGTAATATTAGGGGAGTAGAATGATAGGGGGAGTTTAAAATCAAGAAATTCAAGATATGATTTATCAAATGTTATATATCACACCATTTGAGAATCGTGATTAATGAAATTGAGAGGTTTTAGAATAAATTGATTCATTGATGAAATATTTGTATTACTCTTGTTTCTCATACTGAACATGGATAATGTTGGATTAATGTGTGTCTTGAAAAGATAT
Source organism: Viscum album (assembly GCA_963277665.1). Classification (NCBI taxonomy): domain Eukaryota; kingdom Viridiplantae; phylum Streptophyta; class Magnoliopsida; order Santalales; family Viscaceae; genus Viscum; species Viscum album. Next base: position 560,559,519 of record OY728153.1, on the reverse strand, counting down.
TTTATTTCTATCTTATAAAATTAAGATAATGGTGGTACAAGTTATAAGGGTATTATAAAAGATATGTAAATGCGAAGAGTTTTCGAAAAACCTAAAGGGATATATTGTTGGGAAACAATCCCTCAAGGTTATATTGAAGTATTTTTGGGTGGATTGGGTTTTTTTTGAAAAAGAAGGTTTCTATGGTATGTTTTCGAATATAGATATATTTTTGAATGAGTATGGTCAATAATATCCAAAACAAAGGAATGGATTTCTTGGAAGTGGAACAAAAAATAGTGTACACAAGATGACTCCATTTCCCATTGTCTGCCAATTTTTTGGGGTCCAGAATTTGGAGTTTGGAAAACATCATAAAATTTTTATTTCCTTTAAGTCCTTATAAAAATATTAAAAGTGAATTAGTTTTGAGAATATTTGTTTTTTGAAGGGTTGTTCACAATGGAAAATAGATTTTTGGGGGAAAGCACCATAATTTTGAGTGGCATTGTGAAAAGTGGATTCCCTTAAAGGTAATAAGAAAAATTGGAAATTTAATGAGTTTCCCAAAGATTTGGTTTCATGAAATTCATTTCAGGAATAAAAAATATCTTCTTGAATGATTATCATGAAGGATCACCGTAACAGAGGATCATGGTGGAGCTCCATGAACACACAAATTGTTTTCACAAATAGCTCCTCAGTGACAACAAACACCACCAATGGGAATCATGATATAGGGAGCATCGTGAATGAAATGAGGGAGCATCATGAAAAGGTGATTATGTGGCCATAAGGTTCTACAATTATTGTAAATTCCTATAAATAGGCATCTACGCCCTTTAAAAAAGTTTCAAGACTTAACAAAAAACGTAAGGCTCTGAATTCGCGAAGGTGGTTTGAAAAGGTTCCTCATGCGAGAACATTCATGAAGGCTATAAGAGAAAAATTATAGTTTTGGGAATCATGAATGTAAAGGTTCTTCATAAATTTTTTTCATCTTTGTGAAAAAAGGTGCATCATACAGCATATTTGACCTTCGTGAATGATGTAGCTTCAGAAAGACAGTTTGATCTTCTTCAAAGAATAAATTTGTAAAAGGCTAGTTGATCTTTGTGAAAGAGGGAGCTTTGTGATGTCATTTTGAGACTCATGAAATATGGAACATCATGAAGGCCATTAGGCATAAAATTTGTTAAATGAGATTTCCTAGTAAATCTTTGGTAATGTTTCATTCATCAATTGGATGAATATGGAACTTCGATGGAGAATATACTTACAGTGGAGGATGAATTCACTAGAGATAATGAGTGGACCTAAAAGTCAATAAATGGTAATTGGATTCCTTCCAAGAGTAGTGAGGAAAGGAAGAAGATGATTTTAATCCTTTCCACTATTAGTGATATAGATAAAGAGACACATGGAGTTACCCTTGGGTAAGAAGTCAGCTATCCCAAAACCTTGTATAGGTAGTGATCCAGGTAATAGAGGTGATCTATATTGAACCGTTATTTTGGCGGTGAGACTTAATGGATTTGGTATAATCCGAACATTTTAATTGTATTCTCATTGGATGTTGCCTAGTGAGGGTGAAAAAAGTAAAATTATATGTTTCAATGTGATTTCATTCCTGTATTACTTTTGAAGCATCATCATCAGATAATGAAGAAAAGAATAGATTAGCACAAGAACATAAGTGAAAATAAAGTTACCCATATAATAATGAGGCAAGGGACCATTGAGGAAGGACTAATTTGGAAAAAAGTTCCATACCCCAATTCAACCACCTCTCAATGTATTTAGGCCACTTTTGGACCTAATAGAAACCGATTAGCAGTGATGGTTTAAGGAGGTTGTAGTTGGGAGACTATTCCCTCATGATTAGAGTAGCACAATGGTATATTCAAAAATAATAAATAACAAACAATAGTGGATGTAGTAATAATTAAAATACATCACAATTGATAAATAATAATTAGAAATGAATATAAAAAATGGACAAAAACATTACAAAATAATGGAAGCATGTCCTGATGATGATACAGAACTAAAACAATATTCATAAAAAAGGTATCAAGATATAATACAACACATAAATTAAGAATAAAAGAAAAATACCTAGGAGATATCTCTATGAAAATATTGATCTCCAGACCAGTACCGTTCTCTTAACTCCTAGATACAATCAATCAATATAAGAAATAGTCTGTGGTCCTACGAACATGAGAACTACTCGGGCTTCCTAATGAAATAGAATCCCAAGTAGGATATGAGATATAAATCTCATTTGGTTTTCTAATAATGTATCTAATTGTATATATAGTCCATGAATATAAAGAAATATTTTGTACAGGTATAAGAAGAATGAAAATTATCCTAAATAAATAAATAAATGGACACAAGTTAGCTCAGGTTCCAATATGTCACATGGACGACTCTACCAACTTCATCAAATGACCACAATGAATATCTGATCAGTAACCATATGTATATAGTAATAATATATATATAATATAGTTATATATTTCATCCACATATATGGATCAAATTTTACCAATGCTATTGGAAATATACCTAGAATAGTAGTTGCTGAATGGACTGAGGCATAACTCAGACATCTATAACCAGTCTAAATGAGTGTATAACTTCTAATGGAGGGTAAATTACCTAAATCTCATAATGAGTAATATATTTCATGAAAATCACTCGATATGGTTAGTGTTCCATCATGTTAACATTCGAAATTGTGAGTGTTCCATCATGTCTACCCTCATAAGGTACGTGGCACACAATTCCCATAGTCTTACACATATCACTATTGTGAGGCATCATAGATTAATAATCGATGTAAGGGAGCGATATTTTCATCCATGATCAACAGAACCCTTACAATAATTCCACTACATGAATATATGGTGTAATCGTGTGAAAAAATTAATATAAGGCATGAGGAATTCACCCTAGTTATTTTCATTTATTAATCACATGTCATATTAATATCCCCAAATTTTGTCGATATTATTTACTAAGCATGTAATTTTTGTTGTTCCATTTCCACACTTTTTAATATTTTTGATAAGACTACTTAATTCATTAAATGAAGGAAAACCATAATGAATATTCCATTATATAAAAATACTTCACAATTATATGAATAATGAAATTTATATAGTATAATCAAAATCTATGTTATTAATCCATTTCAAATAACCAATTTAATATATTCAAATAAAAAAATCCATCGTTAAAAAGATATTCAAATTAACACATGCCATTTAATTAAACAAAAAAATGAATTTCATTTATCAATGTTCAATGTGCCACATATATGATTCCATGTTCATTGGGAATTTACCACCCAAAGAAAATCCCATTTATAAAGAAATCCAATCCCTTAAGATGATATTTTTTCATTAATAATTTTGATATGAGTGTTCAATGTCATTCACATAGAAGGTGAAATGGATCTATAAATGTTTATCATGGGAAATATCCATTTAAGAATACCATTAGTGGTAATGTAATAAACATACCATATATAATCAATAATAATAACTATATAAAGACACATTTTAGTAAGGCCAAATTGAATTTAAAACACTGAACATCACTTTTTAATTTAGACGATAACACACCTCATATAAGGTGTTTTATTATAAAAACAATACATTATTATCAAATAATTAATTTATCATAAATTATTATCACATGAAATAATATAAACATAATTCACCAACATTTTAAAATAAAATACTAACATGTAAAAATAATTATAAGTTTCATCATGGCACTGAGTAGATGCCATTATCATTTACTAAATTCCTTACAAATGGAAAACAATTATTAATCCAAGTTTAATTATTATAAGTCATTAAATACATTTAAAAAATTAATCAATAAATGGGAAACATAATTTGTAACAATGAAGGGGTGTCCGTGATCGATTTTGACAACTGAAAATAAATAAACATGACTTCATGGGAGTAATAAAAGGTTCATAACACATTTTACATTGAAGAAATTATTTTCCGGGAAATGTGTGATAAATAATGTTGTGTACTGAAAGGAAGCTATTTATAAAATGATGGAAATTTTTGTAAAAAACCATTGAAAACCTATCGCATTCATAGGATGACCTACATAACCAATACCATTCATTGATTTGGTTTGGTTTTGAATAAAGTTAATAAATAACATCTTAACATAAAATAGGGATAATGAGCCTTCACCTCGAAAAAATCATTGAGAGAAGATTAAATAATGAATGATTCAAAGGGAATCGATTTCTTACCAATTCAGACCCGTAGAGACAGATGATGTTTGATAAAGACAACACATAGAGGAGATCTATAAATTCCTTGGTTACGTTTGGGATGAGAAACCCATGAAGCAAGAACGATTCTCACATGACTGGTGGATAAGAAGAAAATAATTAATGAACTAACATAAAATAATTAAAGAAAAAGAGAAAAATCTCCCAAATAATGAGTCACATGGTTTGGACCAAAAATACGCCAATTGTAGGGATATCACTAGCTAATAACCCACCTCGCATGGGAGATGTGCATCTACAATGCGATGAATAGTCTGAGGTTACTTCCTAAGAGAAACAAACTATGTAGGTCAGGTACACGGTTTGGGTAATCCATCCATAGCACATGCGAAACATTCTTCTTGTCTAAAATAGGATTCACGGTTTGCTGTTGGTGGCAGCATAGTTTCAGACAAACCTTTCACCCTTTTCAGAACATCCTAACTTGGTATTTTTCTGTGTCGACACTCCAACAACTCAAAGAGACTCTGGAGGGACCCCTTGAACATTTAATCAATTCTAAAAGACACTTTTATGTATTCCAAAAGTCATATTTAGGTTCTAATTATCTGTTCAAAGAACACCCCATATAGTAAATAAAAAAAAATTTATATTCCATTGGAATTATATCTTTCCATAAAACACTGTTCATTACAATATCCCCAACCTAGAACTTCTTATCCTTTTGAATCATTGTGTAAAAAATGAAAACATCACCCAACCGACAACGGTAGTGATTTTCCATTCAATTGGTCACATTGTTTTTCCAAAATCCCAACACACCTGTAAACATTACATAAGAAAATGAAAAGAAATCCATTGTAACATATTCCAACACATTTTCACATAATAAACACTAATATCATGATTAGATGAGCCGATTTATCTAGATACACGATCACATTGTCTTCTCTTTAAAATCTATTTGACGGTGCTCCCCACAATTTGTTTTAACATCAGAATGGGAATATTAGGATCCACAATTCCTACACCATTCGAATTTCCTACAAAGTATACACTTAATAATTACACTGATGCTCCTAGACTGATTTCTTTAACTGGGAAAAGCAGGTTAAATTCAAGGTCATGTCATGGACCTCATCGAAATGAAATAGTCAAATCCCAATTCACTAAATTGAAACGGATCACGCAAGCTTTCATTGAATGGAACAACTATACCATACACCACATCCTCCTTAAAAAAATGGTGTGTTTTAAAATGGTTCCCTTTAAGAATATATATCAATCAAGAAGGAAAATATGTCATTCTACTTTGGACGACTATTCACAAAAATGCCTGGTATAGACAATCAGTATATTACAACGGAACAACAACGCCTTTGTCTAAGGAATAGTATGTCCCCCACAAGTGAAATCACTAAATCTTGTACTTGTCTTCATTTGATGTACGATGGTAAAACCATCACCAAGACATTTAATATTTCATTCCACTACAAAAAAATGGTGTATCCTAGATCTACTCCACTGGTAGCATCACCCTTTAACATCGCCTCTGATTCGGGACATAAGTCTAGGATAACCTCTGAATCATTTAACTGGATTCCAATTATCTAACACAAGGTAATCTAAACACTATGTTTACAATTTAGTTGTTGGTGCATGGCCTAATCGTTCAAATAAAAATGTTGACTGAGCCTACAGCGACATCTGAGAATCGTGTAAATCAAAAGAAATGGCTAGATTCTAAGATTTCATCCAAGGTGTTCCTACCCCATAAACTAGGTATCACTCTAGACTAACCATGCCCTGATAAAAGACATGTATCCTACACAAAACATTGAAAAACACACCCAAACAATCCCAACAACATTTCTAATCATTTTTTCCATGTATGAACGATTATATCATTGTGTATCAGGATGATGTCAAAATATGGGACATTCTTATCTCGTATAAAGAATACAATAAAAGGATTTAAAATATTCGAGACACTTCCATCATATAGAAGATAATGTTCTCAGTACAATTTTCAACCAACCATACCCATCTATTGAAAGGAGGATCAGTCAAACCATTAATGGTAATCTTCTTACAAGAATATTGGCATCACCTACCAACAAATCTTCATTAACTAATAACTAAACATTACCGCCTAAGGAATCCCTTTCTTTCATAGGATTAACCATAAAACTCCATCCAAGACCAATGATGTTCTCAATGTTTTTATACACATCCAACCTCATCAACATCATGATATAGAGAAAGCCCCAGCAAGATTTGAAACATTCATACCTCAAAGGAATTCATGGAAGTCCAACCATTTCTAAATGGTAATCCACAATTGTGTCCCTTCTTCCTTGAAGGAAATAAATTCACTCAAAAAGACAAAATAATCGCCAATGTATGAGTTTCCTCATCATAAAAATAAGGGATATACTAGCCACTCATAAAATTCCTATATCATATTCGCCATAAAATGAAAACGTTTAAGAATTTAGTATGAAAACCGAAAAAAACTGATCGTCACATCAAAACATATGATTCTATTGAAACTCCTACCAGATAATTGGGAAAATAGTTTTTGTTAGTCCTAGGTAACTCTCCTCTAGAGATAACCCTATAATGAACTTTACCGCACAAGGCACAATGATTTCAAATAAGTCAACATGTTCATTATATCATTTAGCAACTCGACAGGTACTGCATATATCAACACATACTACCTCAAGGGTTCAGAAGAATGATGTAACATCCCCGATAATATCTACAGGCTTTCCACCATATAATTTCAATTAAAAGATGTATCATGCATAAACCTGGATCAAATGCACATTATCACATATGAATGTAAAACTCACTGATGACCTCTCGAGTCACCCAAGGAAAGAAGAATAGGGAAAATACCTATGAAGTATTTGATTATTCCCTAGGAATGTGTAGCCTATTGAACCCAAAAATTACTTATTTCTCAAACATGTAACAAAGGCCTTGGATACCATGAATAACCATCAAATCAATGGTGTCATTTAGAAGCTAAGAGTCCAAAAAGGGAAAAAACACCCAAATGGTGCCATACAGAATAAGGATCATAGTATTTAGAATGGAATTTAAGCCCTAATCCTACCCTTGGATATCCTCTTACGAAATATTAAGTACTGACCCAGACACAACGTCATACCAAACATTTTTCCCAAGGTCAAAAGTCAATCATTTAATCCATTAGTAAAATCGGGAACGGCCATGGAAAAAACATACATTTCCATTACTTGAAAAGTAAAAGAGATGTTCAAACTACCATTAAATGAGGGTTTAAATGAAGTTCACCACAATACGTTCTATTTTAAAGCCTTTAAATTAATTCCCTTTTTAATATTTAAATTGTATTGGATTTCATCAAATTCATAAAGTACCAACTTTAATGAAAAAGAACTGTTTAATACATAAGTTGACCTATGAGGGTCACATTAATCCAAACTGAGTTCAATATAATGTAACCCAATAGCAGTTTCTTAACTATTACAGTTTAAAACACTCATAGATGGTTATACCAAAAGTTACATTACCCAACTGGTATACATGGGTCTAGTTGTGCATTTTAATGTTAATCAATTCATTTTAGTTCAAAACTGAACTGATTTTACATTTATTACCATTTCAAAACATATCATGGTCTTAATAATTTCACAATTATATGGCTTTTTATATCCATTTTATATGGCACCGATACACTTTATAGAACATGGACTTCCTCCCATTTAATCGAACAAAATTCATTTTACAAAATCAAACATTAGAATTCCTTAAATCATATCATAGCCATTTTGTGTATATAAATGTTCATTGATGGTTTTAATACATGGGTTACTGTTTCCAAATTATAAGGATCTCATACACTTTACAATTGAAAATCAGTACCCATTTAATCATAAACACTAAATACTTCCCATGAAACCAATTATATATAACAAACTAGCATTTTATCATTATAAGTAAACATAGATAAAAATTATATAAAAATAGAATCCTGATATCATGACAAAATGGAATAAAATATTAAATAAATTACCCAAGAATGTTATATAAGAATTCATTCTAATGAAAAAATAATAATTACATAACACTAAAGGAACTCAATCAGACTCAACAAGAAACCTACTAATGAAACTGCATCTCATGGAATATTCATGACAATTGAATCTATATGTGCCTACAATAATGGATGAAAAGGATTATCATTTCTATATGATGATAAGATAATAATAGCATAAATTTCATAAATTAAAAAGCAACAAAAGTTATATCAGTCACTTAAGGTAAAATTATAATCAACTATAATAGAAAACAACATGAACAACAAACCCAACCTTGGACTATTTGTATTATCCCCATGGGTGGGGTGATTATTCGCAAATATGTCTATTTACCAAGCATGAACACATTACAAGTATCGTGTCTACCAACTCAAAATAGTAAGACCAAGAAAAATAAAAAATACATGATACCAATTTGTAACGTCCTGGCCCTACATACCATTAGATTGGTATCCAGATTGATTGGTCACATGGGCTCTGGTGCACCTCCTCATATAATAGAGGACTCCAAATAGCAGTGATGGTCAAAGGAGGTGATAGCCGGGGGACAATACCCTCATGATCATAGTATCACATTAGTATATTAAGAAATAATAAATAATTGAAAACGACAAAAGTTGTAATAAATGAAATATGGAGTAGTGGAATAATAATAATAATAACTAAATATAAAATATGGCCAACTCCAATATAAAATAATGAATAAATTTCTTGATGATGATACGAAACGAAAATAGTATACATAATTCTAGTATCATGATAAAATACAATACAAAAATAATGAAAAGAAGAAAATTCTCCAAGGGTGATCTGCACGAGCATCCTGAGCTCTAGCTTAGTCATGTTCTCCTAACTCCTTGGTGAAAGAAATTAACACAATCAATAGTTCATGGTTCTATGAACATGATATCTACTTGGGTACCCATTACAATATTGGCCCAAGTAGGGTGTGAGATATAAATCCATGTACGTTACAACCAATGGTGTTTACAACCAAATCCATTATATAAATATAATGTAATGTTGTGTGTAGGTATAAGAAGAATAAAAATAATCATAGATGAAATAAATAAATAAAAACAAGCCAGATCAGGTTCCAATAAGACACTTGGATGATTCTACCTACTTTGGCACACAACTAGAATGACGATCTGATCAGTAACTCTATGTATCCTATAAAAATATATAAATATTATAGTTATATATTCTATCCACTTATATGTACCCAGTGTGTACCGATGCTAATGGACATATTCTTGGAATTCTAGTTGTTGGCTAGGCCAGGGAGTAATTCAGACATCTATAACTAGTATAAAAAATCATATAAGCTCCAATAAATGGTACATTTCCTATTTTTCTTAATGAGTGGGAGACACCATTCCCATCAATCAAGATTGTGAATGTTCAATCATGTTAGCACTCGAAAATATCAATGTGTAATTATTTCGACACTCACAAGGGATGTAGCACACAATTCCAACCAACCTACTAGTATCACCAGTGTGAGAAGTCATATAATAACACCCAATGTAAGGGATCATGAATTTACTCAACACTCAACAGGACCCTTACCATCATTTCAGAACATTAATATACGGTTTATTATTAGTAAAAAATAAATTAATCCATGACACATTACCTCTCATGATTTTTATTTTTTAATATCATTTAATATTAAGAGTGTCACATTTAAATTACAACAATTATTATGCATGAAATGAATAGTGTGTCCTTTCCACCCTTTAAGTTCCATTGTAATAAATAATTTAACTCATCCATGGAAGGAAAAATATCATCAAAATATCATTCCATATAAATATTTTTCAATAATATTAATAAGGGAATCAATCAAGTTTAATACATTATATGTTATTAATCCATTTCAAATAAACTATTTAATACATCCAAGTAAAACGAGACATCACAAACAGGCTATTCAAATAATAGATTCCATTTAATTTATGAAAAAATCGAATTTCATAAATCAAATTTCAGTTACACACTTAGATGATTCCATGGTAATTGGGAAATTACCTACTGGGGTGAATTGAATTTATAAAGCCACCCAAGCCCTTATGAGGGCCCTGGTTCATTAATCATTTATATTAGAGTGGGAAAAGTCATTGAATTTTAAGGATCAACAGAACTATATAAAATTATCAAGGGAAATGTCCATTTAACAATACCATTTTAGTGAATGTCCTAAAAATTTCATATATTGAATATAACAGGAAGCATAGTAGGTCACAATTCCATAGTTCCAAATATGATTTAAATAACAAATCATCACTTTGTAATTTAGTAAACAGTTCACCTCATCAGAGTGGTTTTATTATTTAAACATGAAATTGTTTATAAATAAAATAACTTATCACAAATGATCATTACATTCATGAATATGAACTTAATTCACTATAGATTCATTTCAAAACAGACTAAAAACATGAAAAAACAATTTTAAGATTCAATACGATGCATAGGAGGTGCCATTATCATTTAAGAAATTCCATATAAGTGGAATATTCATTATTAATCGAAGTGTAACACTTAGAAGGAATAATGGGATTTAAAAAATTATTAAATAATTTGAAACAAAATCTGGCATACCAAAGGGGTGTCTGTGATCATGGATTAAAACATCAAACGACTACAATTGACTAAATCGGAGTAATAAAATGTTCCTGACTCATTTTTTTGATGAAAACATTTTTATGGAAACAAATGAAAAATGAAAACATGAATTTCGACGATTCCATTTATGAAATGATGGAATCTTGAGAAAAAATCCATATACCTCCTACCTCATACTTATATGGACCTACTCATCCAATTTCAAGCTTTGATTTGTCCTGGTTAGGAAGAAAAAAATAAAATGAACATCCTCCCTGAAAATAGAGAAAATGATATTCCACCTCAATAATGTATTTTAGAGGATAATATATGAATAATTATTCTAAATTAATAAAAAAATTACCTATATGGAACCATAGATACATACGACATTTGATTCAGAAAATCGATGTAGGAGATCTAGAAAGTCATAGGTAATGCTTGTGGGGAGAAACCCATAGTGCAAGGAGGAGGATCTTGTGGCTGTAGGGGGATAAGGAATGAAAGAATGAAGAAAATTAAAATCATTCAGGGAAAAAGGGGAAATACACTCTAAATCTCAGTCAAATTCTTTAAGTAAACCATGTGCTAACCATCTGGCTCCCACTACTAGGAAATCCACCTCTAATGGTTTGTCATGCATAGTTACCCAAAATTGTGCACCAATAGTGCAATGAATAGTGTGATGTTGCTATTTTAGTGGAACTAACCATGCATGATAGGTTCACGGTTTGGGTAAATCGGGAACTATCTATGTGACTCCTTCTGCAGCTTTGAAACAGGTCAGATGGTTTTCGGATGGGGCCCGCATGGTTTCAGACAGATTGTAACCTTATGATGAACATCCATAATGGGGTTTTTAGTGCTCAAAACATGATAAACTCTATGAGACACATGAGGAACACCTTGGACCTTTAACCATTTCTAAAAATAAATTATTTAAGTGTTCCAAATCTATGATTTATGTTCAAAATATCGGTTAAAATAATTAAATGTCCACTAGACGCCAAAATTCAAATTCCCTTGCAATTATATGTTTCCAAAAAGACATGTAATTATAATTTATACTAGACCAGGTCCTACTATGATCAATATATTATAAGTAGCATACTTAGTCCAAATAATAATTTACTCACTCATTTCTTGGTCCTTCATAGTTATCCCATGATCCCCCTTATTATTTTTGACACCATGTCTTCCATGCTTTGATTCTTACAACTGACCATATGATCTCTAATTGGAATTCAAACCCCCATAATTTGTTTCTCTGTATTGACTCATTATATGGGAATTTTTTAGACCAATCACCCTCAGTTGATGTTCAACCATGAACATTAATCACATTAGTCATTGACTGGAACTAAGACATTGTACCTCTAATATTCAATAGCTTAGCCTTTGCATTCCCTGGACATTAAACATGGTGTTTCAGTGAACACCTAGATCCATCCCATAGTTTTTCAATAATTTCAACCTCCAATGAATTCACTATTTTTACAAGATATAATCTATCAATGAGAGTTTACATTTGATCTTTTATTTCTCGATCAGTAACATTGAACGTTTCTTGGAATGGATCTTGGTCATTTCATTGTAAAAGGATGACAATGGTAGTGAATCATTCACTGAGAAAAATTTATCCAACATTGAGTATCATGTCATTAATAACATAATTTTAACCTTAGGGTGAGCTATCTAGATACTTTTACCAATGGTAGCTTCCAAAAATGAGTTGTAAATACTTACAGAATACCTTTCAAAGGGGTTGAATAAACAAGAAATTTCCTACTATTTTATATTTTCTAGTTGATAAAATAGATATTTCATATAATAAGTTATTAATTTCCTTCTTAACCTTGAGTTTCAACCCAAAAATACAATCCATATTGAATGGAAAAACATTGATTGAGAATAGATTGAGTCACTTCGTCATGGTATGTGAAAAATTGAGTAAGGGATTCCAATTATTGATATTGTGAAGATTTTAGTTTTGAATTACTGCAAAATTATTTCATTTCATTAACCATATAAACTGATAGAACTTGACTGATTAATAAGACAATGTCCATTGAAAAGTGAAAACCTCAATAAAAGAGCACCATGATGGAATTAATATATTTTTTCTATTATTAATTGGGATCACATTTGTTTGAATAGAGGCTAAGAAATATCTTTATAGTTTACCTATAATTGGAAGGGAGGTAAAGACACATTCAATGGTATAGTCTGGTCATTTAATGTCATGTTATGATAAAAAATAATGTAAATTAGAAACATTTTCTGCGAATTCATAACAACCTAGTAGTCAAAAAAAACAATAATTACATTTTCTGATACACCACTTCATATTATGAAATATCGTTATATATGATCACATCATGCATTAAATGATCATGGGAATATTCACCCATTGCAAACCCAAAATATTATATAAGAAATTAATGTAGGGAAGGTTCCAAAGTAGTAGAATCCACCATAATGAAATACCCCATACTGAAAATAATTGAGAGTAATTGAATGACTTGTGCAACCATTGATTGTTTATGTCCTAAAGATAAATAGGCATAATGAATATTGAATTGATCCCAATTAGTGGAGTTATCTTACTTTTATAGAATCATGGTAATGACACCAATTTTGGGTTTCCATTTTTACAGTCCCTAATGAGGAGCTATAATTTCCAATAGTTGATAGGTATCTAGATATCCACTACATTGAGACCATTCTGCAATGGCTTTTGAATCCATTAACATTCAATAATGCCTAGAACATTTTGTTTAACCCATCTAGTCTTAGATTCCATGTGCATGTTTTGGTATTGTTAAATAAAACACCCAAATCATTGAAAGCAGGACCAAGATAGCACATCCATGAGGTAAAATCCATTATCAAACTGTTATGTGTGACTTTATATTCTTCTATTCACGATTTTTTCCATCCACAAAACCACTAAACAGATAAGGTCGTGATCTAGATTCATTTCTATTATTTTCATTTCAATTTAAAAAATGACCATTACACCACATTTCAATTCATGAAACCCAAATACATGGAGAATTCCAAATCTATATCCCAAGACTAGTCCATATTATTTTACCATTTGGGTACTTGTTAGGTACATTAGGTTCATTTAAATCTCTAATACACTTTTCAGTTCACTATAATGGGTTTGTTTGACTCCAATGGAACATTATAAAGAAAAATGTCCCTTATATTTGATCTACTTTACTTCTATTATATTAAATGAATTTCTACATGTTCTATCTCGGTATCCCTATGGTGGAGAGGGGTTGAGGATAGAAATGTGAGTTGAGTTAGTGTCTAAATAATATCACTCATGGTTGGGAAGGAATCAAATCAAGAATAGAATATATGAAATTTGGAATATCCTATCATTTTTCCATTAAAGACAAACATATTTTTCATTTCATTTCAGGTAGTGTGTTTTGTGAGAATTTGAATAATTTTAAATGTTCTTACATTGGTTGAGATCCTATAACAACCTTATCAATGGAATGGTTGGTTCTAGCATACACAGCATACCAAGCCCCCATGGATAACTATAACCTATAGAAATTGTGATGGGAATGGTTGGTTGGAATAGAGATTCTGGAAAACCATTGGGCTATTGGTACAAATAGGGGAGGACTCATCCATCCCTTCGACATTACTGAGTCTTACCACACTCCAATATGGTACCTTCCTGGATGTCATGACCATTGTAACGACCCGAAATCTTCCATAAATCTTGTTTCTTAATTTTATGTGTTATTTTATTTTATTTTTATACTCAACAAAAATGTTTCATTTGATAACATGAGTATAATTAAAATGAGACCGTTGGTTTTTGACTGTTATATGACCATTGGTCAATATGACCGCTGGAAACTAAACGTTTTGATTATTGTCTCTAAATACAAGTAATCTTGGTTAATTAATATAGAAAGAAGATTATATGGCCTCACCGAGTAGTATTGGACCGATCGAAGCCCATCTAACAGAACTTGGGAAGGAGGTATCACCACTGGGCTTTTTTCTGGACCAAACCCAAACTGAACTTCATCGTGTGAAGCTATAACGGGATCTCTTTCACGAGAAGTTCAAACTGATAGAAATTACTACTTGTGCGATGTTGGCCAAGCCTCTATTGGATTCTCTCACCTTAGCATACCTTAAACTTAGGTCCTATGATGGTGTGATAAGGGGTTATTTAAGGAGACCGTAACTGCCTTGTGTAATCCTTTGTTTTAAATAAAAATTGGGATTTCTTCTTATGATGAAGTTTATGAATTTTCAAATGACCGGATAAATATAGTATGCATATTTTTGATGAATTTTAGAAACATTATATTTTAAAAATGTTTTTTGTAAACCTTAAATAATTAAAAATGTGTAATGATTTTTAAAAAATCGTCTTCTACAATTATGTTCAGTACGAAATTTAGAGTCTAATAAGATCAACTTGATTTTTGATGAATAGTAAATTATGAATAGTGATTTAATGATTAGGATTAGTAATGTGTCCAAATGGATTAGTAATCTCAATTAAATAAAGTATTAGTATAATCTAGGAACCTTGATTAAGTAATGTGATTCAATAAAATGGTTAAATAATGGTTTCATAAATTATTATTCAAGTATTAGTTTTTTTCAGGTTAATAGTGTTTTTTAATTAAAAATTAATTTAAAAATATTTAGAAATTTATTTTTATAATATGGATTTCATTTTTAAACTCAGAGCATCGATATTATGTTAAGGTAGTTTTTGGGGATTTTTCTGAAAAAGTTGAATTTTCGGTGAATAGTGTATATATTTAAAAACTAAATTAAAAATATTTAGAAAATTATTTTTATAAAATGGATTTCATTTTTGAAATTAGAGCATTGATATTTGGTTAAGGTGAAAATTTGGGTTTTTTCTGAGAAAGTTGAATTTTCAGTGAACAGTAAAAAATACAGTTTTAGGGTTTCGGTATGTTTAATGACATCATAACTGTGTCATGATGATTACATGAGATATTTTAATGGATGGTCAACCAAAGGTGATGCAGTTTTGTATGGGGGCCCCATGTGGCCTAATTCCATGGTAAATACCTTGGGAGAGCACATGGTTTTGAGAAAACAACTTTTGAGGTGTCCCTTGGCCATTAATGCCTTGTCCCTCACTTTCCCTATAAATACCAAGCCCTCCTCTCATCCTTTTCGATTCCCCACTCTCCCCAACGAATTTATTATCTCATTACCTCCCAAGGTTTCCTCCCAAGGTGCCCCCACGCCCTCAAGGTCCCATCCTTTGAGTTTTAAGAGTTACGTTTTAAGGTAAGGGATCTGACCTCTCTCTTTCTATTCAAGTGACCTCTTTTATGTCATTTCTTTTATGCTCCATGTTCTTATGTTGGAGAATGTTCTTTTATATTCATTAAACTGTCCTTTTTATGTTCATATGATGATATTACCCCTCTTACTATCATCATTTCATTTTATGAATGTTTAAGTGGCGCCGTTAGGCTGCCGAAATTTTTGTAACAGATTCTTTCTCCCTTCTCATTTTTCAAGATCAATTTTCATGTAAAGTATTTCATGTTCCTTTTTATTATGTTGTGGTATGATCTCTAAATTTATCATACTGATAGTTTATGACCATATGATGAGATACCCCATTTGATCTCTTCAATTCAGTATTTTGAGGTTTAAGTGGCATCGTTATGCTGCTGAATTTTTAAGTGGTCCCTGCACCTTTCTCTCTTTTCAAAGTTCTAATTCCATGTCATGTCTTGAAAGTTACTTTTTATTATGTTGGGGTATGATCTCTATATCTATCATACTGATCTTTTATGTTCATATGATGAGGTACCCTATTTGATCTCATCAATTCATTTTTGGTTGAAGTTTATGTAACGCCGTTAGGCTGCCGAATTTTCATAAGAGAAATCTTATTTTTGTCTTCCTTTCATGTTATTCATTTCATATGGTAGATTTTCAAATTTCATTACCATGTTCTTAAATACCTTATATTGTGTCCCTCTACTATTTTATGGGTTATTTGTTAATGTTTGACCCATGTCCCCTCTCTTTTCAATGTATTCTAAAAACCTTGTAACATAGCCGTTATGCTGCAGAATTTTCATCTCAAAATGTCTCTCTCTTTTTTCTAAAGATATTTTATTTTGATTAAGTGTATACTCAAATCTCTAACTTATATATTTGTATTCAAATATATACCAATATGTTCTATTTTAAATTTTTGGATTTACATACATGAAACCCACTTTCCCTTTTCGTGGGTTTAAAGTGACGCAACGATCATGTCTTTAAAGCAGTTTTTAAAACGTTATGATTATGAAATTAAACCCATTTATTTTATGCTATATGGGACATTTATGAAATGTTTTATGATGATATATGTGTCTCACATTATAATAAAGGAAAATTTAAGGGTGCGCCCTGATATCGCTCCAATGCATTGGGTAATGATGTAACCACTAGAGATTACAATTTTCACGATACCTCGGTGAATAACCATGGTAATTTTCAAATGACACCTTGGGGATGGACCATGGTGATATGTTCATGATTTTCTATGTTAAATGTTGTAGCCATATCTTCATTTTATGAAAAATGTTATTTTTATTATGATATATCTCATGATTTCTTTCTCATGCCTTAATGTTCTTTTCATGACCTTATTGAAGTATCTCAAGTTCACATGTAAAATGTTTCTCTTGTTTTCCTTACTGGGCCTTCTGCTCACCCTTTCTTTTGATGTATGTTCCCAGGTTATGAGATGAAGTAATGAACCTAGGATGAACATGAGGAGATGCCTTTCAAGTGTTTAAGAAGAATGTTTTATGTTTTCATGTTTTACGTTCCTGGTTTCCTAGACACTAAACCTTAAAGATCCTCAGTTTTGTAATATGTAATGAAATTTTATGTGATAAAAAGGCGGGATGCTATAGTTGTTAACAAAGGATGGTTTAGTTATTTGTGGAAATTAGGATATGAAAACTCTAGGAAGAACCCTGTAGAAAATTTTAAATATAGGAAATCTTTCTGTTACTTTTGTGAGTATTGAGTAAGGGGTTTCCAAGAAAATACATCCCTGTCTGGATACGAGTAGGTAGAGGTGGCTCTGGTGCAGATGTACATAGGGGTAAAACCTGAAAACACGGCTTTGAGCTACACTCGAACGGGAACCGGTACACGACAACGTGCCTTGCTGCACTCTTGGTTACGACACTCCCGGTGGATATTCTTTGGTAAATTCATAAGCTTAGTATGAACCGTTATTAAAGGATCAAAGATAAAATAAAATAAAAGTTCACATAAGAATATATGATCATGGATAACCTAGATGGGAACCTAGGGGATCACAAGTTAGGGTATACTTTTCTTCTACAAGTTATCCTTATATGCTTTAAGTTTCTTTTCATGATTATTGGCTAAGTATTTAGTCCCCTAATTATAGTTTCATTTCTTAGTTAATGGCGGGAAATGGAAGAACATGTCACAACAACCAATGTGATAGGAAATTCTATGATTGCCGTATTAATACGACAGAGATGATTAGGGGATTAAAAGGTGATTATTATTTTGGAAGACGTTCACTATTTTGAGGACCCTATATGATCGAGGTAGATAGATTACTACAGTATTTTCATTGAGGAGTAAGGTTGACTTATATTTTGAAGAATCAATAAATTTAAGGTGTACTTATAGTAATTTAGGTTACATATGGGAATGATTAACCTATCATCTGTAAAATATGTTTAGGTTAGCTACTTTAGTTATTAGATGTTAGGTGTGGTTGATGTTGTTTGGGGATGAACAATGAAGTTTATTTTGGAAGACTATGTTATCAAATCCCACTTGTATTTGGGTTTCAATCTTAGTTTGGTTTATTTTTAGGAATTTTAAGGACTGTTATTTATGGGATGGTCTATGATGAACTTTGGGTTGTACCATGGAACTTTGAAGATTTAAAAATAGTTTCCCTTCCTATGGGATTCTTTATTTTTGAAGAGTTGTTTTACCTTACCCTTTCTGTTTTTGGGATAATGTTTAAAGATAGAAGAAATATATAGTTAATCTTTTGTGGATTATGTGATTCTCTAGAAGATGATTCTACTATTTTGATGAGACCAAGTAGTTTTGAATGCTCGTCATTTGGAGAAAAGATTAGTTTTGGTAGAAATTTATTAAAGGATGAAACTCTACATGAAGGTAGGTATATTTTCGTATGTTTTTGTTCTATGTAGTAAATGAATTCCACGAAATTATGAAAAGGAAGGTAAAACAAAAACATTGTTGGTTTACGTTTCCTACTAGGTAATCAATGACCGTTTTGCACACATCATATGTTTGGGATTTTCTTATGGTTAACTTTCTCCTAATCATGTTCTCTATCACTCTCCCTTAGAACTTGACCCTTTTTTTTCTTCCATGTCCATGTTTTCCTACATGGAATCCTAGTGTGGGCTATCTCAGGTGACCTTCGTACTTCCCTTTCTTTCTTTTAAAGTAATAGTTTTACTGACTCATTTTCTGATGTGGGAATTTCAATGAAATTTTAAAACTAATTTTAAAAATTGCGAGGACACAATTTCTTAAGGGGGGAAGATTGTAACGACCTGAAATTTTCAATAAATCTTGTTTCCTAATTTTATGTGTTATTTTATTTTATTTTTATACTCAACAAAAATGTTTCATTTGATAAAATGGGTATAATTAAAATGAGACCATTGGTTTTTGACTGTTATATGACAATTGGTCAATATGACTGCTGGAAACTAAACGTTTTGATTATTGTCTCTAAATACAAGTAATCGTGGTTAATTAATATAGAAAGATGATCCGTTGGCCTCATCCAGTAGTCTTGGACCGATCGAAGCCCATCTAACAGAACTTGGGAAGGAGGTATCACAACTGGGCTTTGCTCTGGACCAAACCCAAGCTGAACTTCATAGTGTGAAGCTAGAATGGGAACGCCTTCGCGAGAAGTTCAAACTGATAGAAATTACTACTCGTGCGATGTTGGCCGATCCTCCCTCATATTCTATCACCTTAGCACACCTTACACTTAGGTCCTATGCTGGTGTGATAAGGGGATATGTAAGGAGACCGTAACTTCCTTGTGTAATCCTTTTTTTAAATAAAAATTGGGGTTTCTTCTTATGATGAAATTTATGAATTTTCAAATGACCGGATAAATATATTATGCATATTTTTGATGAATTTTAGAAAAATTATATTTTAAATTTTTTTTGTAAACCTTAATAATTAAAAATGTGTAATGAATTTCAAAAAACGGTCTTCTACAATTATGTTCAGTACGAAATTTAGAGTCTAATAAGATCAACTTGATTTTTGATGAATAGTAATTTATGAATAGTGATTTTATGATTAGGATTAGTAATGTGTCCAAATGGATTAGTAATCTCATTTAAAGACAGTATTAGTATAATCTTGGCACCTTGATTAAGTAATGTGATTCAATAAAATGGTTAAATAATGGTTTCATAAATTATTATTCAAGTATTAGTTTTTTTCGGGTGAATAGTGTTTTTAATTAAAAATTAAATTAAAAATATTTAGAAAATTATATTTATAAAATGGATTTCATTTTTGATCTCAGAGCATCAATATTATGTTAAGGTAGTTTTTGGGGATTTTTCTGAAAAAGTTGAATTTTTGGTGAATAGTGTATTTACTTAAAAAATAAATTAAAAATATTTAGAAAATTATTTTTATAAAATGGAGTTCATTTTTGAAATCAGAGCATTGATATTTGGTTAAGGTGAAATTTTGGGTTTTTTCTGAGAAAGTTGAATTTTCAGTGAATAGTAAAAAATATAGTTTTAGGGTTTCAGTATGTTTAATGACATCATAACTGTGTCATGATGATTCCATGAGATATTTTAAGGGATGGTCGACCAAAGGTGATTAATTATTGTATGGTGTCCCCATGTGGCCTAACTCCATGGGAAATACCATTGGAGAGAACATGGTTTTGAGAAAACCACTTTTGTGGTGTCCCCTGGCCATTAATGCCTTGTCCCCTCACTTTCCCTATAAATACCAAGCCATCCTCTCATTCATTTCGACTCCCCACTCTCCCCCAAATAATTTATGGTCTCATTACCTCAAAATGAGTCCTCCCAAGGTGCCCCTAAGCCCTCAAGGTCCCAACCTTTGAGTTTTAAGAGTTACGTTTTAAGGTAGGGGATCCGACCTCTCTCTTTCTTTTCAAGTGACCTATTTTATGTCATTTATTTTATGCTCTATGTTCTTATGTTAGAGGATGTTCTTTTATATTCATTATACTGTCCTTTTTTATGTTCATATGATGAGAGACCCCCTCTTACTCTCATCATTTCATTTTATGAATGTTTAAGTGGCACTGTTAAGCTGCCGAACTTTTTGTAACAGATTCTTTCTCCCTTCTCATTTTTCAAGATCAATTTTCATGTAAAGTATTTCAAGTTACTTTTTATTATGTTGGGTTATGATATCTAAATTTATCATACTGATATTTTATGAACATATGATGATAGACCCCATTTGATCTCTTAATTCAGTATTTTGAGGTTTAAGTGGCATCGTTAGGCTGCTGAATTTTTAAGTGGTCCTTGCACCTTTCTCCCTTTTCAAATATCTAATTACATTTCAAGTCTTGAAAGTTACTTTTTATTATGTTGGGGTATGATATCTATATCTATCATAATGATCTTTTATGTTAATATGAGTAGAGACTCTATTTTATCTCATCAATTCATTTTTGGTTGAAGTTTATGTAACACTGTTAGGCTGCCGAATTTTCATAGGAGAAATCTTATTTTTTTTTATTCCTTTCATGTTATTCATTTCATATGAAATATTTTGAAATTTCATTACCATTTTCTTAAATCCATTATATTCTGTCCCTCTACTGTTTTATGGGTCATTTATGAATGTTTGACCCATGTCCCCTCTCTTTTCAATGATTTCTAAAAACCTTGTAACATAGTCGTTATGCTGCAGAATTTTCATCTTAAAATGTCTCTCTCTTTTTTCAAAAGATATTTTATTTTGATTAAGTTAATACTAAAAGATCTACCTTATATATGGGTATTCACATATATACCAAAATTTTCTATTTTAAATTCTGGTATTTACATACATGAAACTCGCTTTCCCTTTTTGTGGGTTTAAAGTGACGTAAAGATCATGTCTTTAAAGCAGTTTTTAAAACGTTATGATTATGAAATGAAACCCATTTATTTTATGCTATATGGGTCATTTATGAAATGTTTTATGATGATATATGTGGATCACATGACAATAAAGGAAAATTTAAGGGTTCACCTTGATAGCACTCCAATGCATTGGGTAATGATGTAACCACTAGAGATTAAAATTTTCCTGATACCTCGGTGAATAACCTTGGTAATTTTCAAATGACACCTTGGGGATGGACCTTGGTGATATGTTCATGATTGTCTATGTTAAAGTTTTCATCCACATCTTCAAGTTATGAAAAATGTTACTTTTATTATGATATATCTCATGATTTCTTTCTCATGCCTTAAAGTTCTTTTCATGTCCTTATTGAAGTATCTCAAGTTCACATGTAAAATGTTTCTCTTGTTTTCCTTACTGGGCCTTCTTCTCACCCTTTATTTTGATGTGTGTTCCCAGGTTATGAGATGCAATAATGAACCTAGGATAAACATGAGGAGATGCCTTTCAGGTGTTTAAGAAGAATGTTTTATGTTTTCATGTTTTAAGTTCCGGGTTTCCAAGACACTAAACCTTAAAGATCCTCAGTTTTGTAAAATGTAATGAAAGTTTATGTGATAAAAAGGCGGGATGTTATAACCATGTTTTCCCAAGAAGTGGAAGGCCTTCAATTCAATGGATCCAACCACTCTAAACTACAACCCCCAATTACTATCCCAATTGAAACACCTCTACAAACTAATTCTATACAGAACCACCTTCCAAAAAGAGATAATGTATACATGGTATCATCACACTTTATTAGAAAAAAATAAGAACGGAGTCTGATTGAATAAGGAATCACCAGCCAAATTTCATTCATTCCCAATACCATAACTATTGTCTAGGAATTCAAGAAATATATCATCCAATCACCTGAACCTATTTCAATCACTAGAGTGTCTGATGTGATTCACCTTCATTTTTAGTCGTGGTCTATAATTTTATCAAACTTCTAGTCTATTTTAGAGAAACAATAAAGTATCAAAGTCATTTTGTTTCGATATTCCTATCACAAAAATCTATTTAACTCATGAGATGGAATCATTAGTTATTCTTTCTAATCTGTGATACAGTTGGAAAAAGGTCCAGAATGAAGTGTTTGGATTTCACTAATTGGAATTCCATTTGTTCATTAGTGGTTGGCCTTGGGAACCCCATCATACCCCATGTCCATGAACAAAGGAACCCTAGGTATTTTTGTTATCGGTCAGTTGAAAACTTTTTTATAATACATGACCTTGGATCTTGTGATTTTGTTGTGGAATTCGATATGGGGGAATCTGAAGAGTGTCTAGTCCACTCAATCATTATCAAATTATCAATTCTACTTATCCAACTATTAAATGGGACCACTGAGTGGGTAATCTAGATCTATCCTAAAAGAAAACCCGTCACCTTTGAAAAATCAAATAAACAAACCATTTCAACTATGGTAGATATGTACTAATTAGCCTCACATACACTCACTCAAAACAAATTGATGGAAATGGTGGAATGTTATGGGAGTGGTAGCATTACTATGTTGGCTATTGAAGACAATACCTGGCCGCTTGGTGGCTTGACCATGGATTTCAAATTTTTCCAATTATATAGACCATATGAATCCCCATTAACCACCTTCAACGGACCATCAAAACAACCTCTATCCACTCCCAGACAATTTATTATATCATTTTTGATATCTCATCCACAAAACCACCTATTTTACCACACCAAATGACTATTCTGACCATTATTCTCTTCTTATATGACCACCCTTAACCTAACCCTAACAATTCCATGCTTCCATGAAATATTAATCATACATCAACAAGTAATAGTATATTATAGTACCTAAAAATGAAATTCCAACTCCACCATATCTAGCATCAATCACTAAAACTACCAACTATATATGAGGTGAATTTACCCCTTTGAACTCAAAAAAACCTGATGCCTTCGATCTGATTATTTTGAGGATGTATTTCCCCAAATATGAATAAAACATTACTCTAATGTGTTCTAGATCAGTTCCCATGGATCTAGGCTTATTTACCATATGAACCATCTATGTCTTTCATGTTGGTTGTATTGGATATGGTAGAATGTCAATTGTGGTGTACATGGTAGTTCAACATAATTACCTTTCCATTGTAGTGGGGTGTTGGACCATTATCTCTAAACTACCTATTATCTATCTATTAGATTAGTATTAATATGATTTTTCAATGATATCTCCATTATTTCATCCATAGGTGAGAAATATCATGTTCTAAAATGGATGGTTAACAACATACAGACATTCTTGGGTAATGTTCTTATACATAGTCCATGAAATAGGATTAGTGTCATTCCAAGAACTATCAATCATTGAATAAAACTAATAGAGATGATACAAAAAACATAGTTTCACCATGTACTTCCACATAATATTTTTTTATAATGGGTTAACCCCACGCTCGATTCTAGTCATGTCATACTATGGTATGTTCCAATCCCTTTTTTAGACCCCATGCTGGATAAGAACTGAATTTTCTCACGACTTTCTAAATGAAACTCAGGTACCACTATTTTCAATTAGGTAACACCATAACCCTTCGGACCATATTCCTCTACAATATGTGAGTAGTTCGCATCATGGTTCCAAAGGAAACCATTAATCAAAGATCTTGGTTTACATAATTTTGTTATCCATAGAGTACCTTTTTTTTATTTTGTAAGCACCAAACCACGCAGAACTACCTGGATCACTATAAATGATAACATGGATTAACATTTTAATTTCATGTCCCAACTCAATTTATTACCCCTTTCAATATGTTGTCAAACACCAACACATTCCTAGTGAAATTTAGTGTCTTTTCCCACTAGACACCACTTGTTACACTTTAGGAGGCATTTCTCCCATATAACCTACCAAAATCCCTAACTTCCAACATATATTGAATAGTAATGCTAATTAACTGATATCATACTATATCATTGACAAAGAAAAAAATTCCCATCAAACCACCAACACCACCACTCTATAGAGATGATACCAAGACAAATTCATCATGACTGTATTGGAGTAGTTGGCAACAATCACTTCCATGAAATTGAAACAAGTGGGTTGACAGACCAAACTAATTTATGCAGCTATCCATGAATCATCTGGATCCTTTCAAGCTAATTTCGATATGATGTAAATTATTGTTTCTATAGTAGAACCGGTGAGTTTATTCATTTCACTGTTATGCACTGAAGTTAGAGGATTGAAAATTTACTAAATGGGTGGCCCTAGATATTGGTGGAGAGGTGGCAATAAGAGACCATATCAATACTATCATCCTATAAGGAATTTGACTATCATTCTCATAGTGATGTGAATACTCAACATACAAATATTCTTACCATCTAGACAAGGGGAGATCATAATATGAACCCATAGTTAATTTTCAATAGATTCCATCTTGTAGATAGCTAGGTAGTCGTGACACCATTCTTACAGGAGAATACTTTTGAAACAAGATATTTTTATACATTTAGATAGTTAGGGTTAAA
Source organism: Viscum album (assembly GCA_963277665.1). Classification (NCBI taxonomy): domain Eukaryota; kingdom Viridiplantae; phylum Streptophyta; class Magnoliopsida; order Santalales; family Viscaceae; genus Viscum; species Viscum album. The sequence goes on along the minus strand of OY728153.1, from coordinate 560,533,788 downwards.
ACAATAGATTATTACATTGACAATATATTTGGAATCCATTTGATCAACACCCAAGTGTATTGGACTAAAAACACCAGGTAGGTGTTAGACTCTATACATAGGTTGACCTATTAATAGATTCTAATGTTTTTTATGAAGAATCATTACATCAATTTTTTCTACCCTCCTATTAAATGCATGGATGAGATGTTATCCAATGAGATAGGTCTATCCTACGTACTCTACTCTAATAACGACAGAACACGTTGTTCAAGTTATTGTCAAATTCCTCCTAAATAGGGTTCTCACAAGTGAAATAGTATACACATATGGTGACCTTGTGTCAATTATTGGTATGAACAACTATTTTCTATATGCAGCTAGCCTCTACACTCATATTGTTTTCCATTTTATGCTTTTCACAGTCCAAATAATTGCACCATCAACACTAATGGAAGGGTAGGGTTGGGTTATTCCTAGCCCCGCTGTTATGGTCCTTTTCCCAATCATGTATCCAATATAGATTAAACAACCACATCATTCAACATTTCCATATGGAAGAGATAGTGGTGGATAAACTATTAGAGGAGTACTGACAAGTACACTCCCCCTAGTGTTGTTAAGGGGTGTCGGTGAAAGATCCATGAAACTGATGACCAGTCTCCCATTGGACCTCAAACCTTTCCAATAAATAACTCAACCCACAAATAATGTGTGTGTGTGTGTGTGGGTGTGTGTGTGTGATTCAAATGTGAAATATTTTTTCCAACTTCCATATTTTTTTCTTCCATGTAAGCACCCATCCATTTCATGGGGAAATCATTTCCCCCTAGGAAATTTATTATTAGATTGCCTATGACCTCCACCCAATGCTCTTGTGGCACATGGTTAGTACTATTCTTATTCTAAATAAGCGAAAAACAACCACCAAAAAAAAGTTTCATCATGGATGTTCATCAGTATTCCACTATCATTCAAATAGACCTCTCATTCTCAAGTTCCCATATTGTAAAAAGGAAGGCTAATGGACCTATTCAATAAGCACTTCTGAACACTCATTGAATTCTTTATCTACTGCTAGTTCTCCCCGTGGAAATAATATTGAAATAGTATACTCATGCTAGAATTCTCTCTTTTTAGAAAATTTATAGAATAATATATAACTCCCTACCATTTATTGATTGAACATCCCAATACTGACATCACCATCACTCTCACATTTTTTGTTCCAATATGGAATCATCTCATCACTTTAGTGAACCAGTTATACAATCATACAATTTTTGGTTCGAACCCAACCATGACCAGTAATATATGGAAAATTAAATCATCGAAATAACTTCTTCTAATCCATCTACATAAACTATATTAGATACCCAGACATCCATGCACACTAATATGGTTTCTTGGGGGATGTAGTTAGTGATATGGGATCTTTCCAAATCAATAGTGGACCTTTATACTGCACGTTCTCTATTTTATCACTAATATCAAGAAGGTTATTGAATAGAGTACAATTGGTGTAGATATACATGTAAAATCACATATATATTTCCAATACCAATGCTCAAACACCCTCTACATCATGAAATTTTGATTATAGGTACACGCTATCGAAATAGATTTTGTAGAAAACCAGTTTTCCCTTATCTCAATTGACTTATCAACCCTATAAACCTGTGAACCAAATATTTTTTCACATACCTGTGCACATTCTGATAATTCTAACTAAAAAGTGACCACTTTTTAGGGATATAAGGATCAATTTCATTTTTAAATAAAAAACACACCAAGGAGATTAGATACATTACCTAATGTCTCTATAAGCATTGACCATTGACTCAATATATCATCGTAATCTATTTGGAATATAATGACGGAAAACCCATTCTAATTAATCCAATATGTTTTTTCAACATTGATATGCTATTTCCTTCTCTAACTATCCATACAATGGTGAAATTTTCGTTCTATTTCACTCCCTTCGCAATGTGGTGGATGCTCTTTCTAATTCAACTCATGGTACTCATTGGGTTATTAGTTTCATAGAAGAATCTGGTATATCAACCATTATAGTTGGTGGTTCCCCTTGTTGTTGTAGTCTATCACAAATAGTACGAAAATCAAACACGTTTCATTCTAATTCATTAGGCTCCTCTCTCAATGGTCTGGATAACTTATAGGGATTTCAAAATTATTGGAAGATCACTCCCAAACCATTCAAACTGCACTTGAATCGTCACCCCCATAACCATGATTGTATGGGAGGACATCTAAATTCCTTCTAATCACACTCATGCAATTCCACTAGCCCAACATATCTCCATCTCGATTTAAGATTCCAAATGTTGTACCCATAGGATGAAAGGATCCCATAGACTAGTAGATGCCTATAAGTCACATTATCCCACTCACCCAGTGGTGGTTACTCACCACTACTTCAATATTCATGGTTCTTTCAGTGAATGTTTCTAGTCAAATGTTCCCATTCAATCTAATATGTTCCCCCATTTCCATTTCCAATGCCTCTGATACCCATTTTATTGACACTTTTATCTCTAGTTTCAAGGTATCCAAATCAACCCATCACCTCTATCCCAATCATATCATCCTACATAGTCACTGTTTTTTGTTCATGGATTCCTTCCTTCATGGACTATATGTAAATGATTTGGTACTTAGAGGTTCTTCTATGATATTACTCACCCACGCTAGCATATCATTCCTTAATACCCATTCTATCTTCCTGATGACCGCATGTAACACATTTGGTTTCAGTTATATGTTGATCCATCCACTCGTATGACATCAAATGAACCATTTATAGGTTCCCAAGAAAGATACCTCCAAACAACCACCATAAATAAAATTCCACCAACTATTGGCCTATTGGCGTAGAAGGTCCCCCATCACCTTCGATGTACCAACCAAGGAAAGAAACCACATAACCCTACCCACCCAAGAATCTCATGGAGATAAATATGGATGAGTGGTTAAAACCAACAAACCCTGAAGGCGTAGCTTGGGAAATGGTATGGTGATAGGTCTTTTTGATGAGAATAGTGTTAAGGAGGCAGGCATGGTCTCGTGGTTCATCCTAGTAATTCATTACCCTCTGAGGCTTGTTCCATCTTACTAGGATTTGTCATATATACCATTTCTAGGAGGACATAGGATGAATGAACTTGTGAGAACCTGTAATACATGTCCTACTGTATTATTTTCACCATACGAGAATGTAACGCTATCCCTTATGATTATTGATGGAGTGATCCAACTGAGTGAGTATATTGGATGGTTCAACCAAGTATCATTTTCACATTTAACCACCCACAATTCCTAAATTCACCCATATGGCTAGCACACAAGAAAATTATGTCAAGTTGCCCTTTGTGTAATTCCCCTTCAACCATTAGGGTTATGAGTCATGAAATTTGATGAATGATATACAACCCATAAAAAATCATTCTTGTTATATCTCATAATATCAATATGAAATTCTCAAGATCTACCATAAATTCCCCAATCGTACCTACATCTTTGGAATAATAACCCACTCTTGATAACCTTGATGTTATTATATCATGTCATAACCCCGTGTAAAAAAATTTGCCCCCTGATTACCGATAATAATTTCTTATAATTGAAGGATAATAGTAAACCCCCAGATCTATTCCCATTAAGAATTATTCTTTTATTTCTAATGCCCAATAAAATGAGGTTTCAAAGCTTATGATTAATTGAATTGATATTTGATATTGCACTGTACCATAGGAAAATAGTTAGTTTATGAGAACAGTGCTGACCCATTGATGAGAAATATGATGACAAGACAATAGTTTTAATAGAGTACCCATGGAGTTTAATGTCCTCATTCTTGGACACCACCAATATGGATCTATCTACAAGCACCCCACCCACAGAACTACAAGATAACCTAGAAATTAATTCAATAATATGAGGTGGAAAGTTCCAAATGTTTATTTGTAATTAAACTATAGATCCAAAATGTGGACCTCAACACATTCGGTTCATCCATCCATTATTAGTTACACCTTTTGAAAATATGTCACAACCTCCTTCCCCATTTATAATTTTAAGGAACCTTTGACTATAAAATTCCAAAAGGATTCTTGTCGAAATACAATGACCTAAACTATCTCTCTCTATATATATATACACACAAAGAAACACAAAATAATATAATATTTGTAATTATAATCCTCTCACATTTATATAATTCATGATCACCCGCCCTTCGACTCAATTTATTTTGTGGTTGTTTGGACTGGTGGAACTAGAGAAAAAACCATTGGGGGAAGGAACTGAGGTGGTGTGATGGGGGTGAGAATGGGAATTGTATTTCTATATTATAGTACAAGTATCACCAATAACTATTCCTATTTAGTTCAATGGGGGTAACGGATTTACAAATTTTGATGATAAGTTGAATGGGATCCTTCAATGACACCTCACTAGAAATGTACATAATGGAAAACCTCAAGCCAGTGGTGGATTAGTGCATGGTTTTCCACCACCATTGTGAGATGAATATTTGTGGGGGTAAGTGACCGAGCTAGTTTACTATTGAACAATGGGAATGGATTATATAAATCAACTACTCAAGTTCTTCAACAGCTTAATATTATTAGGGAAACCATGTAGGGCTTGTTTTCTGGGTAGGGGGATTCCACTGAGGTTGGTAACTATGTGAATAAAATTGATCCCACCATATTATATCAATGAATAATAGGTCAAAATTTAGGTACATCTATATAAACATAGTGTTCTCCATGGTTTATTGGAGTGGAGTTGATTGGGTAATCCAAGGGGAGCTAGGAAGGAAGGTACCCCATTGGGGTGTGGTTAGACCAACTATGACATGAGAGCATAAAGTTTTCCCCATTAACCCATATGGTATCCATGAGAATGAGAGGGAAGGAACTCCCAATTGTTTACCTAATACACCACCTTGTTCTAGCACTAGCTTTAGTTTGGTGTAATATATATCTAATGATCTATTTTTTTAGAGTGATATTAGACTATTGGTTTACTGTGTGAATGAAACGTTGTTTTTTCAGCTAATATTACCATTGGCCGAGTGGCTGAAGGCAAGGTCAAGAACCCCATTTCATAATCCATTACATCCAATTCTATTTTATTAACATAGAGAATTCATAGAACCCCATATGTGATTTGTGTGATCCTAAAAATGGTGGAAAATTTCTTCTAGTTGTCCAATCTAGCATGAGAGATATTAAATATAGACACATGGGATGACCAAATCCTATGTAGTTACTTATAAGTATTATTCATATATCACATTCCTTGAAGTACCTAGGATACATATGTCTTCCATTATGATGTTATATTTTTTCTGAAATCAATTGAAACATGGTTAGAGTTATAGATTGTGTGATAGATTTCATTCTCGTGTTGGAGCCTGCATCTCATTATATCATAGAGCTCCCGCGGTACCCAAACTCCCCTTTTTCTATCTAAATAGGCTGATCATCTATAATTTACTCTAATAGAAGTAGGATTAAGGTATCAAGTTTAATATTTTGTTAAAAACCCATCAAATATTGTAATGTCATAACTCATCATTATCCCCCCATGGACCAGCACTACCATATTGGCTCAAAAGTTCAAACAGTTTCTATATTCCACTGTAATATTTCTCTCTAGGATATATTGTTCATATGCTCCATCCTTTCACGTCAAAATTTACCAGTCAACGATCCCACAACATAAATTCCATCATCACCCACAGGACCGAGGAATTTATTGATGATGGTAAGTAATGGGAGACTATTGTTCTACTATTGTGATCATTAGTGTTTTACATCTTTGGGGGGGGGGATCCAAGTGCATCGATAATACAACCTCGACGAAGGAATTATACCCCTAGATCATAGTGGAGGTCCATTGAGTGGAATCAAAACACCATTTCAATATCGTTCAGCTATTGTAGTTAATGGTTCACAAAATGTTTCCCCATCAACCAGGCCAACTCAAACTCCCCAATTCAATCCATTCCCATCTCTAAATAAGATTTCATAGTTAGGAAATCAATTATCTATGTTTTTTATTTTAATTTATTTTCCACTACCAATTCTCAACCTCAATTCTAAACAATGACCACCACTGAAACTCCTTCTCTCTATGAGCCAAGAAGGGTGACCCAGTGATGCTACCATATGACTTGTCTCTGATGGAATGAGAACATTGAAAACTATGATATATCTCACTCAACCATCACTCCATTGTTCAAGAGGTTATTTTTTGCATGATATAGAGGAAATGTATGAATATAAACTACCATCCTTCGAATAGTATTGAGTTGGATTATTGGTGCTGTATAATTATGTGAAGTGTATCACCCATCCATCAATCAACAATGTCGTAATTTATGGCATTCCGTACCACCCATACTAATTGTTGAGGAATGAATTCCATATAGATAGTCAATTGAATGATCTAATATGAGGATCAAATTTCTACTATTTGGAAAAGAAACATGGGAGGTGTAATTATAGTAGTTGGGATAAGAAGTAAGAAAATGAAAAAATTGTTATAGAGACCCAATAATGTCAACTTCCATTGGAATTTATGTTCACTAGTAGCGTGACTGTAGGAATTTATATTGAATATTATGAGACACGAAACATGGATTAAAGTTAGCGAGACTATCCGGGATATGACCGAATAAGGGAATGAAAATAGAATGGACATGTGCTGTATGGAAGAAAGGATAGGTAGCATAATTCAATAGTGCAGGTTAGTGGTGAAGTTGTTGTTCCATATGGAAGAATCATTAATAAAAAAGGACATGAGCATTGTTGGATTTATGAACTATAATAGCATGAAATGACAAACAATAAAGTGGAGTAAGAAGCGGGATATTTACCTTCAAATATATAAGCAATGCTGAACCATGTAGCACCACATTTTTTGTACCAATAGAGGAAAAAATATGTATATAATACATTAGGTAGATGTTTCTATAGTAGTTGGGAGACCATAATTTTATTTTAATGTAACAGAATAGGATAATGTAATATAAATATATACACCTATTTCTATTAGATATATGAACTCTTCATGATGCTAGAAACACATCAACCATGTTCAAACAAGAAAAACCCTGCTACGAACTGATTGTGTTCATACTTCATCCATCTAAACATCCCGTTTCCATTATTTTTTGGGAGGAAAATGTTTTATCAAGATAATAAAGTCATTTGAAATTGGAAACCTGTAATATATATTGATTTAAATGAGAATACTCATGTGTCTGGATAGAAAAAATGACAATAACCACATTTCAACAATTGATATATGGTTGTGGGGTTGGAAGGATGAGTGTTTGTTATTATTATGGTGTCACCATTCCCACATAGTAGTGGTGTTCATTTCTCTAGTAAAATTACTTGGTTTTAAGGTGGAGTTTTCTTAGATCTAATTCAATGATGACTACTGGTAATTTACCAAACACGGATGTTGGGTCTTTCAAACTACTATGAAACTCAAACAATCCCAACTATGTAACATTCAATCACACGAATACTAGAACCAATTACATGATATATCCTCCAGTGGTTTTTGAATTGATGGCCTATGTTGAAAGTGAATTATATTTTTTCCATAAAACTCAAAGGTATCTCCACCATTGTGATCAATCCTACATTCATTCAATGATATCGAGATGAACATGCACAACAAAAATGACATAATGAATTAAAAGAGTTTTCTAAAAATATTCTATATTATCCCTTCAAATTTAATATTTTTATTCTTTACACCTTCTTTGTCAACATCCACATTATTCAGTTATATTGAGACTTCATATTCAAATACACTAGACTTGTGTATTTTGAATCGTGCATTGGTTGTATAGAGGACTTTGTTAAGATTAATGAGTGACCATCTCTTCTCTCTCCTCATTCTTCTCGTTATTAATTCTAATTCTTAGTTATGAATTATTTTTTTTCATACTTCCCCCATGTGATGTGAGTCTCTATCACCAGTTTAGAGATATTTCATCATTGGATATAGTTCATCCTCAGGTGCAAGAGCGGTCGATCTAAGTCGGTTTAATAATAGTTCATCTCTATATTTCGTCCCTTACAAAGTTGATTATGACTCCAAGAATATGAATTCTAGTTGAATTAATCAGATCCTATTTTGTAGTTATGGATGTTTCAATGGCTTTTAATTAGATTGTTTTAATTAGCAGGGCATTAACAAATGACTATTTCCAAATTGCACGACCCATCTTCAACACGTTTTTATCAAATTTTCCATCATTATCAAACATATTTTCTCATATATATATATATATATATTATTGTATATAACTTCTATTCTACCCTTATTTGATAATCTAAATAAAAGGGAATATGACCATAAATCCATGTTTGATTGAATTTTTCTTCTTCCATGAATGGTCTTTAGACTAGTCATATTGAATTCCTACTATCTATTTTCTTTCTATATCTCCGTATAGTGGTCAAAATTTCATCTTTTGATTAGTCTAGTATAGCCCAGTCATTTGGTCTAAAATGGGATATATAAAAAATTGTCTTCATCCCTCTCCTAGTTATACTCTATTTATTGTTCTAGGGGTGTGAGGTCAAACCTCTTTTCAATGTGGTTCAACGTGGGCCATCCAACTAGCAAGGCCTTGGTAAATTGACTGAAAATAAATCCCCTTGTTTATCTTAATAATACATCACCCTTGAATATTTTATTTCAAATAAATATAGATTAATCATTCAATTAAAAGATAAATGTATCTTTAATTTTGAAAAAATATATCCATTATTGTCCACACTCTTGGTGATAGAAAAAACCATTATTCCTTGCACTACAATAGATTGAATTTATAAATAGATGATTTCATCACCAAAAACCTTAAATCAAAGGCCACTGCTACCATGCCAAAATATAATCACACTATCTAACCAAGGATAAGGTTAAAATAATGCTTCCAAGGAAATTTATGGAGAGAGATTATTTAAATTAGAAAATTGGAAGAGATCCCATTGTTGTATAACTATGATAGATAGTCTATCTCGGTTTCGAAACTATGTTGGCAGTAGGTAAGTGATGTGTTATCCTTTTTATCTTATTTGGCTACAAAAGTGATGTAAATACTATATCTGGATATATGTCCAATAGATAAAATGATGATAAAATATTCCATCCATAATACATTAGGATTTAAGTTTAGGTTCTACAAATTATATGGAAAATTGAAGAATATATCTTCTTGATATATAAACAAGGATGAACTAAGACATTAATCTTATTCAAGCGTAGAAAAATATACCACATCAATTTAAGAAGAATGGATGTTCTTGGTCAAAACATGAAGGTATAAATTAGAAGGATTGAGATGAGTGTAAATATACTAACTAAGTGGAAGAGTTTATGATAATATACATTATTAACACTTTTCATTCAGTTATAGATAAAATATTTGATAGGTATTGAGAAACTCGATTCATGGGCCTCCCTACACTAATTTTATCATTGAAATCAAAAGTATAGACTAAATGGATAAAATAATAATTAATTTTATATATTTAAATATTATTTATTGAGTTTCATTTGAAGGAAAAAGAGAGTGAAGAAAATTTTCTATATTGTGTGGATTGTGTACAATGATTTGTAGGGTTTATATTTTCTATATAAATAAATGAATAAAAGAAGAATATCCTAGGTAAAAGAGACTTGGGGTTAAACTCTGACCCACTAATAAGGACCTTCTAAATCATAATCATCAAATTCTTCAAGTTGTGAGGTATATATTTCATCAAATATAAAAGGGACAGACCCATTAAAATAATGTATTGAAAGGGGAATGGTGTCATTATATTGTATTTATTTACATTAATCTTGTTTGGTTTTCTAAAATTTCAAATTAAAAAATCCAATATATTTATCTTTGTTAAATCAGGACCATTTAATGATAAATATAAATTTTCATTTTAATTTCACAACTACTTTCCTCAGACTACAACATGACTACTTTTTAATACAAAGAAACTTGGTTTTAAAATGATATCAAGAAAAACGCGATTCAGAAATTCCTTAAACAACTAAACCAAGGGAAAATGGGGATTATTGTATTGTGGAGGGGTAACTGAAATCACTATATCTTCCTCATATTGAATTTGACACCAACATGAATTAATCAAATAAATTTATAAATTAAATTTCACTTTAAGCCTAAAATATAAAAAATCATGATATGATTTCAAACTACTTTTAAAATCCAAAACCATCATGATTTCTTATCTCCTTCTCTCACTAAACAATGAAACTAATTAACCCACTTTTCTAAATACATAATTTATTCTTATATTTCAAATTTTATTTTTATACATGTTTTCTAAGACAACACATCCCATTCTCTATGGATCGACCTCAACTTCTACTTTTATATGTTTTAAAATTAGTTTTTATAGCTGAGATTCTAAATTTGTACTTTGACATCCTTGAGAGAAATAATGACACATCATGGAGACATAAAAAACAATTATTTTAATTATGGGTTTTTTTTAAAATATTTATATAACTTTTTGGAAATCCTTATTTTATTTCTTCCATTATTATCGTTTTTCACTAGGTCTTATTTCTCTATCATTTCAAGAAAAAATTACAAGAAAATTTACAAAACAAGAGGAATGTAAAAAAGATGAAGCACATGACTTCAATATTTAGAATATATGAACATTGATAAAGAAAAGGAAAATTATAACTAGAACATGAAGATATATATGGAAGATATGTAAAGACCCGTAAAATTCAAGGGAATTTTTTTCTTAATTTTCTTTAGAATTTTACAAGAGCGCGATTTCAGACGGCACCTGATTCCAAGGTCCGGAGTGCCCGGAATTAATTTCCGAAGTTTGGCTCGGGTACATTCAGTGAACGAACGAGCGGGTATTCCTAACTTTTGATCCGGTGATCGGAATTGAAATCCGAGGGCACCGATGAACTCGCAGCGCCGATATTCCCTTAAAGAGACCTTTTCGGGAGTTGCGTTTGTTGCGGGTTGAAAGTTAGTTTTTGGGTTTTTAGTTTAAGTTAAATAAAATTTGTAAGGAACAAATTTTATTTTTAACTAGTTAAGTCCTACCAAAGGGAGTTGGGAGTGGGACCCACATCCACTTAACCTCCCTTGGGAGGATTAAGTGAGGTGGGGTCCACACGAACCCCAACTCCTCAAATTCTCTCAAAACCTCCCCTTTAACTCATTTCATTTAATGTTGTCAACTTGGGTTACTTAATTAATTAAGGGAGTTAAACCCTTTTTGAATTTCAAACCATTGAAAATCTTGTGGTTAAGTTATGTATTAATATAAGTTAAAGCTTATATTATTCTAGTGGATTCTTTTACCACCTTGGGAGGATTTCTTGAGAGATTTGGAAGCTTTTCTCTTTCTTCTTCAACCTTGACGAAGAACACGAAGAACGCCGTTCTTCAACGAAGAACTTCTTCGCCGAAGAACACGGTCTTTCCACGACGCCATATCCGCGACGTGACGTTCTTCTTCCGCATCATCTTTTCCGCGATGAACGCCTTCGACAGCGACTCTTCCTCCGACGTCAAAGGAATCGACACCGATATTCCACGACTACGTCAACGTGTGACTATCGAGGTAGGGGTTCTTGAGTTCGTTGTTTTCTTTATTATTTGACATTCCTCAAGACTTGACGTAGAACGCTCAAGTTCTGACGAAGAACGCCGCTCCGCTCTTCTTCGTCTTCGGTGTCAACGAGAGAGAACACCGCACCTTCCTCGGACAAGCTTCGTCGGCGTACAAGGATTCGCCAACGACGTGCCTCTTCGGACGCATCTCTTCGTCAACGGAATTAAAGAACGACTACCGCGACGCCCGATCTCCGCGACGTCGACTTCCGTGGACATAGTCAAATCTTCGAACCTTATACCAAGGTAGGGGATGTTGATTTAATATTTAATTATCTCATTCTTGCTCGTGGTTCGTATGACTAACGTGAGGATGTTGTTTATTTAAAGTTGCGTTATTATTATTAACGTGAGGGGGCCGGACCGCACGAACACGGCCGAACCCCCTCCAACGTTCTTGTTTGTTCTTGCGGGTGGAAGCAAGTGGCGTGGTGCCGTCGCACCACGCGGATGATCGTGCGTTTATTTTACGCAACGCCGTCGCGCGCACTCCATGGAAGAAACATCAAGAACGCGACGCCGTCGCGCCGCGTTGAAAGAAATTAAAGTGAGGCGGAGGGGCGCGGTGCCGTCGCACCGCGCCGGACGACGAACGCCGCGGCCGGTTCCGGGCCGCGGCGGGATGAGGAGACCGCGGCCGGTTCCGGGCCGCGGCGGTAGAGAAGACCGGCGGCCGGGCCACCGGCGTCGGAAGCCGAAGAGGGGACCGGATTTTTCCGGTCCCGATGGAGAAAACCGGCCGGCCAGCTGGCCGGCCGGATGCCAATAAACCGGGGGAATTAATCCCCCGGCCACCTCATGAAACCCCCTCTTAAAGAGGGGGCGGTTTTCTTGTGGGGGGCAAAGCCCCCCCGTTTCTGCCAATCAAGCCCCCCCCCCACATGGTGGGGGCGGTTCTTTGAAGAGAGGGAGGGGGGGCAGCCGGCCCCCCGGTTCGTTCCAGCAAGCCCCCCACGAGCGGGGGGGGGGGGGGGGGGGGGGCGTTTTTAAATAAAACGGCGCGGCATTTCCGCGCCGCCAGAAGAAAACGCGGGGCATAGCCCCCGCGTGCCGCCGCCTCGCGGCAACTGGCCGCCGCGGCCCCCGCGGCCTCCGCGCCGCCGCGCCGCCCAGGGGGGGGTCGGACCCGGACCCCCCCGTTTCGAACCAGAATTGGTTTTTGGCTCATAACATGAGCCTCGGACCTCCGATCGACGAACCGTCTGCGGCAACGCGATCCTTGGATCGAGACGGTCATTTCGGTATATCGCACTCAAGGTTTCGGTTTACTTTGAGTTCGGCCGGGTTGGTTCGTTCACGGAACCAACCGGGCCTTCGGAGCAGAAACGCTTATATCTTGAGCTACGGACGTCCGATTGACGTGCCGTCAGCCGCGTTGTGTTCCTCTTAGAGAGACGGATCTTTTGGCATATTCCGCCCGAGGTTTGGACGCAGGTGGAGTACGGTCGGGTTGTTTTTGCCTTAAAAACCAACCGGGCCCCGGAGACGAAAAAGCCAATAACTCACAGACCGGGCATCCGATTGACGCGCCGTCTATTTCGTTGACTTCCTCTTGATGAGACGGAACTTTTGACATACTCCGCCCGAGTTTTGGATGCAGTCGGAGTATGGCCGGGTTGGATTGTACCCGAAATCCAACCGGGCCCCTGGAACGGGAAAGCTGATATCTTTCAGACAGGACGTCCGTTTGACGAACCGTCAGCGGCGTTGGTGTTTACGTTTAGTAACGGTCCCAATGAGTATACCCTATGGGAGTTCGGGGTACAGTTGAGATATGGCCGGGATTGGTTCGCACTCGAAACCAAACGGGCCCCAGGGACGAAAAGGCTAATAACTCACAGACCGGGCGTCCGATCGACGCACCGTCTGTTGCGTTGAGACCCCTGTGACGAGACGGACTTTTGAGACACTTCTTCGTGGGACTTTGAGATACTTGGAGTATCGACCTGTAGCTCGTGGAGCGGACCCTCCCAGTGACGAGCGTGCGAAGTACGGAGACCGTGTAGCTGGCTGAGACCTGACGACTGCTTGACCGACTCGACTTGGAGTGAGTCGACTAGCCCAGTGGACGGAGCACTACTTTCTGAGGTGCAGACCCATGGCGGATGGAGCACTACCTGTGTGACAGTGCAGACCCGCGGTGCTCGTCCGGAGAGTACCTCAGCAGGCTACTAGGGGGTGTGCACTACGGTGTTTGGGTGACATACCTCGGCGGGAAGCACTACTGTGTTTGGGTGGCTGGCCCGCAGTACTCGACAGGAGGAGTACTTCAGCAGTCTTAGGTTAGTGAGCGGCGGCCTCGGAGTCGTGACAAGACCACTGTACACTCTAGAGACGGAGCTCTTCAGCAGTTACGGTTTCGATAATGAAAATCCTGGTTTGAGCTGAGACTTTTGACCTTTGTGTTTCCTCATGATTGAGATGGGTTACTTGATAACTTAGGTATATGTATGGGCATATACCTGGGTAGTGGTTATCCGTTGATCTCATGATTCTTGTGTTTCCTCATGACTGAGATGGGTTACTTGATAACTTAGGTATATGTATGGGCATATACCTAAGTAGAGTTTATCTGTTGTGATCTTCTTGTGGTTATCCTTGTTGGTTTTAGTGAGACCTTGAGGGTCTCGGGGTCCCTACTGAGTATCGTTATACTCACCCCTGCACGGGCTATGCCCGCACCACGTTGTGTTGGTTGCAGACGACGGCCAGTACTGGCAGAGGCCGAGTGTTTGAGGACTAGACGGTACCTGGAGGTGGACTATACGACGAGGCGGTACCCAGAGGCAGACCACTGGGCGGGACATACTCGGAGCAGACGGCGGGACCCGAGGAGCAGAGGAGCTATCTGTACCCACCCTTCAGGTGGGATTTCCAGTGGACATCTCAGCGTAGCAGCTTTACTTTTCAGTCGTTGTTTTCCCTTTCGAGTTGTACTTTACAGTTGGGCTTGTATTTCCGGCCCCTTTTTACTTTTCATCTCTTCTTTTTGTACTTAGTGTTTACTTCCGCTTGTACTCTGTGGTGCTTGTTTTCTTTTATAAAGGCAATGCCTTCCCATTTATCGGGATTTTACGCCTTTGGTGCTATTCGCCAGCCCCTGGCCTATGGAAGGCGGGCTTGGGGTAGTCACGGCACGGGCCCCGAGGACGGGTCGTGACAAATTGGTATCAAAGGAGTTCGGTTCTACCGCAGAACTTATAACTCTGATCTTTCTTTCTGTGAAGCAATAGTGTTAAGGGTACCGAGTGTGGTTTTCAGTTCAGGGAGTCCAGTGTTGGTGCGGGGGGCCGACGTATCCATACACTAGGACCCTGACAACTGATTTCCGACTTTGTGCACGAAAACACTGATTGCGTGTGTGTTTTAAAAGGTTTTTCCCCTTAAAACAGCTCAAACCAGGTCAGCTCACCAGGTATAATCGTTTGATCGTGTTACGTTGTTTCTTTCAGGATGTCTTTTCACAGACGACCAGCTAGAGCCCGGAGGGATGAGCGTGCTGACAGTCTGTCGAGCGACGAGGCTTCGGTACAGGGCCCTCTTGCAGTTGAGGCACCAGCGGAGGCACCAGCGGTACTACCATACGTTGGGCCACCGATGCCACCAGCCCCAGCAGTAGGCGATGCACGACGCTTGAGCGCGCTGCACGACTTCCAGCGCCAGAGGCCACCCAGGTTCCGGGGAGAGACGGACCCGCAGGCGGCTGAGGTTTGGCTGGAGGCTGTGGTGAGAGTCTTCAGGCTAGTGGGGACGCCGGCAGACTTCATGGTGATCTTTGCTACCAGCCTCCTTCAGGCAGCAGCAGGTAGGTGGTGGAGCCACTTGTTTCAGTTTTTCGATTAGATGAACTTCGCATGGGAAGACTTCGAGACCTTCTTCAGGGTGGAGTTTGTGCCAGTATCTCTACACCCCGAGCGTGTACAGGAGATTCTGCCTTTGCCGCGTGTTTTTCGATCAGAAGCCGAGTCATCTGTGGGCAGTAGACAGATGATGCAGAGGTCCAGGAGGACCAGACCAGGAGTTGGGCGATCTCGGGTTTTAGGACCGGTGGTGCAGGGCACCCGGAGTGGGAACAGAGCTAGCCGTGCAAGGAGCAGGTTGTGTTACTCATGCCGCGGAAAGGGTCACCTGGCACGTGACTGTCCGACTCCTCGATCCGCAGGCTTGGGGGAGCCACCGAGGTTGAGGCAGCGACAAATGCTTGAGCAACAGTAAAGCAGGTGGACAGGAGCGGAACTAGTGGATACGTCTTTTGTACTTCTAGTTCCATGTTGATGTTGTTTTTGTGTAGCATCTTTGTATTATGAGCTGCAATAATAAAAGACGCATACTTTGTAATGTTTTCATTCCTGTCCTCTTTTGTGATGTTACTAAGAGGTTCCAGTTGACTGTTGACTTGACCCTCACTTGTGAGACATCTACTGGAGGAGACCAGTTACCACACACTGATGCCGACAGTGTGACTCAACCCTTGGAGGCGAGAGTAACGGTTGGATCTCTTAGTAGTAGCATCGAGGCCTTACGACGTCATCCTTGGTATGGATTAGTATCATCCATGTTAGGATTGACTGTTTTAGGCAAAGAATGTGGTTCATCCATGGGATGAGACCAGGTTTCTCTTATCGGCAAAGAAGAAATCTCGCAGCTCTTGTGGGACCAGAGATGGTCCGGGCAACGTCAGAGGAGGTCCAGGTCATCCAGGAGCGGATGAGGATAGCACAGAGCCGGCAGAAGTCATACGCTGACAGGAGGCGGAGACCACTAGAGTTCGAGGATGGTGACCACGTCTTCTTGTGGGTCTCACCTCGACGTGGTATTCGGAGATTTGGCCGAGGCGGCAAGTTATCTCCGCGCTTCATCGGACCCTTCCATGTCCTCAACAGGGTTGGTGAGGTGGCTTATCGCCTGGCTCTACCACCTCAGTTGCACCGGGTGCACGACGTCTTCCACGTGTCTCAGTTGAGGAGATACGTGCACGACCCGACGCACATCTTTGACCATGGGGAACTTGACGTTGACAATGGCGGCACGGGAATCTCCAGGAGAGCACATGGGAGCGGGAGGCTCAGATGCGTGCTCAGTACTCTCTTTTGTTTCCCTAGTTTTTGATGTATCTTTACGGGGACGTAAAGCCCTGAGGTGGGAGTAATGTAAAGACCCGTAAAATTCAAGGGAATTTTTTTCTTAATTTTCTTTAGAATTTTACAAGAGCGCGATTTCAGACGGCACCTGATTCCGAGGTCCGGAGTGCCCGGAATTAATTTCCGAAGTTTGGCTCGGGTACGTTCAGTGAACGAACGAGCGGGTATTCCTAACTTTTGATCCGGTGCTCGGAATTGAAATCCGAGGGCACCGATGAACTCGCAGCGCCGATATTCGCTTAAAGAGACCTTTTCGGGAGTTGCGTTTGTTGCGGGTTGAAAGTTAGTTTTTGGGTTTTTAGTTTAAGTTAAATAAAATTTGTAAGGAACAAATTTTATTTTTAACTAGTTAAGTCCTACCAAAGGGAGTTGGGAGTGGGACCCACATCCACTTAACCTCCCTTGGGAGGATTAAGTGAGGTGGGGGCCACACGAACCCCAACTCCTCAAATTCTCTCAAAACCTCCCCTTTAACTCATTTCATTTAATGTTGTCAACTTGGGTTACTAAATTAATTAAGGGAGTTAAAACCTTTTTGAATTTCAAACCTTTGAAATTCTTGTGGTTAAGTTATGTAATAATATAAGTTAAAGCTTATATTATTCTAGGGGATTCTTTTACCACCTTGGGAGGATTTCTTGAGAGCTTTGGAAGCTTTTCTCTTTCTTCTTCAACCTTGACGAAGAACACGAAGAACGCCGTTCTTCAACGAAGAACTTCTTCGCCGAAGAACACGGTCTTTCCGCGACGCCATATCCGCGACGTGACGTTCTTCTTCCGCATCATCTTTTCCGCGACGAACGCCTTCGACAACGACTCTTCCTCCGACGTCAAAGGAATCGACACCGATATTCCACGACTACGTCAACGTGTGACTATCGAGGTAGGGGTTCTTGAGTTCGTTGTTTTCTTTATTATTTGACTTTCCTCAAGACTTGACGTACAACGCTCAAGTTCCGACGAAGAACGCCGCTCCGCTCTTCTTCGTCTTCGGTGTCAACGAGAGAGAACACCGCACCTTCCTCGGACAACATTCATCGGCGTACAAGGATTCGCCAACGACGTGCCTCTTCGGACGCGTCTCTTCGTCAACGGAATTGACGAACGACTACCGCGACGCCCGATCTCCGCGACGTCGACTTCCGCGGACATAGTCAAATCTTCGAACCTTATACCAAGGTAGGGGATGTTGATTTAATATTTAATTATCTCATTCTTTCTCGTGGTTCGTATGACTAACGTGAGGATGTTGTTTATTTAAAGTTGCGTTATTATTATTAACGTGAGGGGGCCGGACCGCACGAACACGGCCGAACCCCCTCCAACGTTCTTGTTTGTTCTTGCGGGTGGAAGCAAGTGGCGTGGTGCCGTTGCACCACGCGGATGATCGTGCGTTTATTTTACGCAACGCCGTCGCGTGCACTCCATGGAAGAAACATCAAGAACGTGACGCCGTCGCGCCGCGTTGAAAGAAATTAAAGTGCGGCGGAGGGGCGCGGTGCCGTCGCACCGCGCCGGACGACGAACGCCGCGGCCGGTTCCGGGCCGCGGCGGGATGAGGAGACCGCGGCCGGTTCCGGGCCGCGGTGGTAGAGAAGACCGGCGGCCGGGCCGCCGGCGTCGGAAGCCGAAGAGGGGGCGGTTTTCTTGTGGGGGGCAAAGCCCCCCCGTTTCTGCCAATCAAGCCCCCCCCCCCCACATGGTGGGGGCGGTTCTTTGAAGAGAGGGAGGGGGGGCAGCAGGCCCCCCGGTTCGTTCCAGCAAGCCCCCCACGAGCGGGGGGGCGTTTTTAAATAAAACGACGCGGCATAGCCGCGCCGCCAGAAGAAAACGCGGGGCTTAGCCCCCGCGTGCCGCCGCCTCGCGGAAACTGGCCGCCGCGGCCCCCGCGGCCTCCGCGCCGCCGCGCCGCCGCGCCGCCCAGGGGGGGGTCGGGCCGGGTCGGCCCGGACCCGGACCCCCCCATTTCGAACCAGAATTGGTTTTTGGCTCATAACTTGAGCCTCGGACCTCCGATCGATGAACCGTCTGCGGCAACGCGATCCTTGGATCGAGACGGTCGTTTCGGTATATCGCAATCAAGGTTTCGGTTTACTTTGAGTTCGGCCGGGTTGGTTCGTTCACGGAACCAACCGGGCCTTCGGAGCAGAAACGCTCATATCTTGAGCTACGGACGTCCGATTGACGTGCCGTCAGCCGCGTTGTGTTCCTCTTAGAGAGACGGATCTTTTGGCATACTCCGCCCAAGGTTTGGACGCAGGTGGAGTACGGTCGGGTTGGTTTTGCCTTAAAAACCAACCGGGCCCCGGAGACGAAAAAGCCAATAACTCACAGACCGGGCGTCCGATTGACGCGCCGTCTGTTTCGTTGACTTCCTCTTGATGAGACGGAACTTTTGACATACTCCGCCCGAGTTTTGGATGCAGTCGGAGTATGGCCGGGTTGGATTGTACCCGAAATCCAACCGGGCCCCTGGAACGGGAAAGTTGATATCTTTCAGACAGGACGTCCGTTTGACGAACCGTCAGCGGCGTTGGTGTTTACGTTTAGTAACGGTACCAATGAGTATACCCTGTGGGAGTTCGGGGTACAGTTGAGATACGGCCGGGATTGGTTCGCACTCGAAACCAACCGGGCCCCTGGGACGAAAAGGCTAATAACTCACAGACCGGGCGTCCGATCGACGCGCCGTCTGTTGCGTTGAGACCCCTGTGACGAGACGGACTTTTGAGACACTTCTTCGTGGGACTTTGAGATACTTGGAGTATCGATCTGTAGCTCGTGGAGCGGACCCTCCCAGTGACGAGCGTGCGAAGTACGGAGACCGTGTAGCTGGCTGAGACCTGACGACTGCTTGACCGACTCGACTTGGAGTGAGTCGACTAGCCCAGTGGACGGAGCACTACTTTCTGAGGTGCAGACCCATGGCGGACGGAGCACTACCTGTGTGACAGTGCAGACCCGCGGTGCTCGTCCGGAGAGTACCTCAGTAGGCTACTAGGGGGTGTGCACTACAGTGTTTGGGTGACATACCTCGGCGGGAAGCACTAATGTGTTTGGGTGGCTGGCCCGCAGTACTCGACAGGAGGAGTACTTCAGCAGTCTTAGGTTAGTGAGCGGCGGCCTCAGAGTCGTGACAGGACCACTGTACACTCTAGAGACGGAGCTCTTCAGCAGTTACGGTTTCGATAATGAAAATCCTGGTTTGAGCTGAGACTTTTGACCTTTGTGTTTCCTCATGATTGAGATGGGTTACTTGATAACTTAGGTATATGTATGGGCATATACCTGGGTAGTGGTTATCCGTTGATCTCATGATTCTTGTGTTTCCTCATGACTGAGATGGGTTACTTGATAACTTAGGTATATGTATGGGCATATACCTAAGTAGAGTTTATCTGTTGTGATCTTCTTGTGGTTATCCTTGTTGGTTTTAGTGAGACCTTGAAGGTCTCGGGGTCCCTACTGAGTATCGTTATACTCACCCCTGCACGGGCTATGCCCGCACCTCGTTGTGTTGGTTGCAGACGACGGCCAGTACTGGCAGAGGCCGTGTGTTCGAGGACTGGACGGTACCTGGAGGTGGACTATACGACGAGGCGGTACCCAGAGGCAGACCACTGGGCGGGACATACTCGGAGCAGACGGCGGGACCCAAGGAGCAGAGGAGCTATCTGTACCCACCCTTCAGGTAGGATTTCCAGTGGACATCTCAGCGTAGCAGCTTTACTTTTCTGTCGCTGTTTTCCCTTTCGAGTTGTACTTTACAGTTGGGCTTGTATTTCCGGCCCCTTTTTACTTTTCAGCTCTTCTTTTTGTACTTAGTGTTTACTTCCACTTGTACTCTGTGGTGCTTGTTTTCTTTTATAAAGGCAATGCCTTCCCAGTTATCGGGATTTTACGCCTTTGGTGCCAGTCGCCAGCCCCTGGCCTATGGAAGGCGGGCTTGGGGTAGTCACGGCACGGGCCCCGAGGACGGGTCGTGACAAGATACATAGGCCTAGGGTAAGGAAAAGAATTCACAAAAGAATATAACCAAGATCTCCATAGAAGGAACCCATGTGAACAAGAACTACTTAATTATAGAATACCCTCATATTTGCGGATATATTATAATATCCACGTTCCCCCAATCTCTTTGAAACACTTATATATCAAGAAAAATTTCATCTAAATTATTACACATTCAATCAAAATTTCCAGGATACCTCATGAAGAACCAAATTCATATGTTGGCAGTTTCATGGAACTGTATGAGACATTGGAGGATCTGGAAAAATGGTTTTTAAAAGTTTTTTTCCTCCCAAAAAGTCAATGGATATGTAGGTATGTATTTTATATTTTTTTAATAACTAATATTTATATATTTATTGGGAATAATTTATGAGTTTTATAATATTATTTCCTCATCATAACATCAAAACTTGGTTTCCAATAAAAATTTATTACAAGGGACTTGCGCACAGAAATCACTTGATAGTTGATGTTGTTGTGGTAGGTTCTCTTATGATAAAATCACAATAGGAGAGATATGATTTGTTTAATCTGATTTCCAACAATAGTTTTTTGTGTAATCTAGATTATGTATGATCATAAGAAGTAGATATGGTGGAAAATAGTTTTGTTTCCATCCAAATGAATGTCAAGTCAAAGATACTAAATGCGATTATGGCCAACTAAAATCCCTGTGGTATGTATTGTGAGGTTATAAAGTATTTGTATTATAATAATAATAATTATTTATAAGGATGTAGGAAACAAAAAAATTAAACAAAATAATCCAAATAAATGCCATGGATTTCATCTGAGACAATAGGGGTTTCAACCTCAACACTAAGGGCCATCAATGGCTAGTCAAGTTCATCTAATCAATGATTCCCTTGAAAACATTAAAACATCCAAAATAGTTTAACTTAATGTTTTTACAACATACTCCAAGGATCAAGGCACTGAAATCTGTAAATTGGAAAAGTATCACAAATCAAATGAGTTGTGATAGCTCGTGGGGCGTCGTTAATTCCTATAAGGTTACCAAATTTATAAATTGAAAAAATTGAATTAAACAAACCACTAAAATACGGAGTAGTATAAGAATTTAAAGTCCTTGTTCGAACCCATAGAGGAATAATTGGATAAAAAATTAATTAAATATAATAATTCTATACTAATTATGGGTTAATTAAATCAAATCTAAGACACCAAACATCTCACTGATGCAGAATATGGGAGAAGAAAATAGTAAAAGGGTGTTGAGAATCAATAAATTCAGGTTCATGGGATGACAAGGTATGAAATAATAAATAAAAAATTAAGTAGTTTTATGAATTAGGTCCTAGAGAGTCTAATGGTCCTGGTAAATTCTCTCCATCATAATATCTCATTTTTTCATTGTCATTTACTTCATATTTAAAATAATGGGTAACCTGAAATCATATTTAAACATTGTACATAGAAAATACCAAGCATTATAAGGAATTTATAAACCCTAGGATACACATTAGGAAAAGTATTTTATTAACATAGAAAATTGCCACCCTCAAAAAATGAAATAAATTAAACCCTTTTAAATACCATTGTCATAACGTTCATGCCGGAAGAATCAAGAAATAGAAAGAAATAAAGAACAAATATGAAATCCCAACATAAATTGAAATCAAAAATAAAATACCTCATACAATAAATCCACATTCATCATTCACACCACAACACAAATAAATCACTCCTTCATAATATCCCTAAGAGGGTGCACAAAATATGAAACATAACTATACATAAAGGTCACAATAGTTGGCCTTCGCGGTGGTGAGATCCAATCTGGAAGGCATCTCTCATCAATGCGTGACTCATTGGTCCTCAAAAAAGTGGCTAAGGATGTTATTTTATAAGGGTTTACGTTCAAACCTTAGCAGTATGTGTCACGGACCAACTTGGGTCGACCCTAAACCTGTCACCATAGTAATCCCATGACATGGCTCGAATGGCGTTCCTGATCGCCACTGGCAGGAAACTAGTGCCAAGAATCAATATAATCTAGTTGAGAATGATTTGGCCCATAATAAAGATAGATAAATAATCATAAACTATATAAAATAATATATAAAATAAACTAAACTGAACAACTTGGATGTTGAAAAAATAATAAATGAACCATTATTACATACCACAAGTGACCTCATGGGTCACCAAAGAACAGAAACTAAACCATGTCCAAGATAAATCCAAAACTAGAAAAACCAAAAATTGATAAGTAATGTAGGCTTGAGCATCTAGATGCTTAGTAGAAATTAAAATATAAAACAATTCCATATTCCATTTTATTATATAATAAATTTAAAAAATTATAGTTTGAAAGTAGGACCTAATAAAATATTATTTTTATTTTTTTTCAAATTAAATTAAGAATTTTACATTTACAAGTAAATAATTTCTCTCCCACTACATTTACAAAAAAGGTTCCATGCATGCATCGACATTTCAAAATGAAAGGAAACAAATTTAGATTAAAATATGGTTATAAAAAATAAGACATCAATTATGAAACGACTTAAATGAAATTCATATCACAAGCACCTTGATTAATACCTAATAAGAATGTGTTAGTTGGGGACATGTGATCCTCATTCGTCATTGAAATGTGTCATAGGAACCATAACAATCTACGTTCTCAGGCACAAGCGACTAGTGGGGAACACACACATAACCTAATGGTCTCCAGTCGTCACAATTTTTTAGTTAGTGTTGTAGCGTCAATCCTTCTAGACGAAACATGGATGAACCAGTTATATATCATCTAGAATACTAGTCCTTGTCTTCCCACATAGATACCAAGGTTTCCAATTGTTCTCCATTTCAATTTGTGGTGAGTTTTTATTATGAAAACATATATGTTCTTATCATTTTATTTACATAAAACACATATAACCTCTCACCACTAATCTACCTCCTAGATTGAATCCCCCCATTTCTATCACACAAAAATTCACAAGACTCTTTACTCAGAACATATCACAAATCACACATTCAACACACACATCATTTTCTAAAACCTAGTGGCATGCCTCAAGAGATGTTTTTCTCTTTCACAAACCATTATTAAGGTTCCAAATGAGCATAATTACATTAAAGGAATACATTTTATAACTAACCGACCTAAATTCCTTATGCCTTTTTAAAAAATCAAAAACATTTCAAAACCACATAGGAAATAACGTATCAAGAAAATTCACTTAATAAAAATGAGTATTAGAAATAAATTTCAATTTCCAAAACAAAGGCATAATCATTTCTAGAATCCAAAAAAATAGTTCATAGCATGTGTATATGGAAAAAATATAAAAAATATTTCAAAACAAGATAGAAATTATGAAATTCAAATTAAAGGCATAGGCATAGGGGACATACCTCACGGTGGAACCAAGCCGTCCACTTCAGCACATAGCGCTTTATAACTAAAATCTGATGCTCCCCCACTAATCATGTGTTTATTTACATATATTCAACCACACATATCCCCTATGAATGCATTCGCATGGACCATGAACTTGTGCAAGGGGGTCCTTATAGGTATTCTCATACGCATATACTAGTCTCCACTATACTATGTATGCATTATTATATATATACATGGGAACACCCAGCCCCATTCAGGTATAATCACTTCTATTTATGATTATACATGTAATTTGGGAACACACACACATAGATATATAGATATATATATATTTTCTTACATATGAAAATTCATGTGAGTTAGCTTAGAACTAGAAACTCAAAACCACTCGGAATAGTCTAATGCACTACACAAAAATTAGAAGGAACCTTAATAACTAAAAATAACCCCATAAATCAACTGTGAAACCAACCGGTGGAATAAAATTCCATACCTAAAATCATGAATCTTTTGATGAAGGTAGAAAGGGGCCGCTTTACATTACACACATTTACATTTTCACACATGTATATATATATACTTTGACCTAAAGAACATATTCCACTCACCATGAGTGAATATGTAAAAGTAATATATATATATACATACCTATCCACTTATATACATGCATGTGTTTTCTACGAACCACTTGAACTCAAACTATGATGACCAAAACATACAATAACAACAAAAAAGGAATCTAATATCCACAAAAGGATTCAAATGAAACTAAATTACACAAGGTCACAAGAGAAACTGAACCTAAAATGGTAACAGACAATCCATGGAAGGCTGAAATCAACAAGCAACAACCAACACACTATAAGATAATTTAATGAAATAATTAAACACTTAATATATATATATAACATTTCAAAATAACACATCAAGGGTTTTCACCGATAACATAGTAAATTTCAATTAGAAAAAGACAATTTAAAACTAAACATACAACAAAGTGAAAATAAAAATATACAGCCCATCTTTTAAAAGAATTTACAATACATATTATGAAATACAAAACAAGGATAACATGAAATGTGTTATTCATTTTACATCAATAATCTATTTTTCAACACACACACCTCAAGAACCCAGAAAAAAAAAATTTGAATTACTGAAATGATTTATTGAACACTTACATTGATTTTCACTATAAGGAACACACATAAAAATACCCCCATTTTCATACTCAAAAACAATTTTAAAAACTTGTGTATAAAATAAATTCCAAACTTGTTTCAAAATATTTAAAATATTTAATAAAACACTTAAAATTTTATGATACAATTCCAAGTGGTATCACAAGAATTTAAACATTAAAGCACACCCAAAAACTGCTTCTATGGCTAGATGCACACTAATAACAAGTCAAAATAGAATTAAAAGTCCTTAAAAACATAATTAAACACTAATTAAATATTAAAAATTGGTTTCCATACAAAACGCACCCAAAGAATTATCCTAGGAACTCATAAACTAAAAAATATCTTATATAAAATTGAGTGACAACAAGAACGGAAGAAAAACCGTACAATGAAACATTGACGACGAACCAAAATGCCTCAAACAGCCTTGAATTTGGCAGAAGTTGTCGGAATATTCATAAGTGAGTCTGGATGGAACTTCCATGTCACCTTACAATGGAAGAAACAAAGAAAATTGGAGTTTGTCCATACATAGGGTTTGGTAAAATTTCATAGGTCAACAGAGAGGTAGAAATTTTTCCGGAAATATGGAGGATGAGTAAGGAACCATACCTCGAATCATAGGACATGATTCAAAAATAAAATGAGGAATAAACTGATGGATGGAGGTTTCCAGAGGGTGGTGTGTCGCTTTACCAAAGAGGGGCTTTGGTTGGGGGTGCATCACATCGTATGGTGGTCCAACCAAGGAGTGAACAGGGCGCCAGCGAGGGAGTTCGCCAAAAGAGGAAGGGACTTCCGACCAAGGAGAACTTTCGGGAGAGGGAGGGAGGCACCACGCGACACACATGTGGGAGGAGGGGAGAAACAAGGGAGAAGTAAAGTAGAATGAATGAGAGAAACTATGGAAAAAGAAAAGAATAAAATAACCAAAATACATCAATAAAAAAAATAACTTTATAAACATTAACAATATTAATAATAATGTAATTATATTAAAAATAAACTGAATTATAATATTATAATAAT
The DNA here is from genome assembly GCA_963277665.1 of Viscum album. Lineage (NCBI taxonomy): Eukaryota > Viridiplantae > Streptophyta > Magnoliopsida > Santalales > Viscaceae > Viscum > Viscum album. The sequence continues at coordinate 560,507,340 of OY728153.1, read as the reverse complement.
TATTTTTATTAATTAGTATTCATTTTTTTTATTTCATTTAAATTTTAATTTAATAAAAAATTTCAACATTAAGAAAAGAAAAGACTCAAATATTAATATAAATAACTACGAGTGAAATCTGTATTTTTAGGGTGTGACAATTATCCCCACCATAATGACATTATTCCCTAATAAATTCACCCAAAAAATTGAGGAATAACACTCGAGTTTGAAACTAAACGAGGATAAAATAATCCTGAAATCGGTGTGACCTTTTACACCATTAGTCACACCCAACCAACAATAAGGGAAACTGCGATGATAAGAGCCACCCGGAAACGAGGAGGGTTCTCTACACCATAAGAACCTAACTAGAACAACCAACATTGAGACTCTAAGCATGGTATAACACATGAAATTTTAAATTGAACCAATAAATAAACCGCCAACTCAAACCAAAACTCCCAGAAAAACTAACTCTCAAAGGAGGTTTGACAAGATCCATGGTGGGTTGTCCCTCTAGTAAAGAACTAACCAGCTTAGGCCTATTTTCATATACCAATATGGGAAACCCAACACAAACTAACCCATGAAATATCAGCATAATCCAAACCCCTACCACATGCGGTCCCTTATGAAAGACCCCAAACCGAATGGAGGACAAATCCACTATTCATTATTTCCAAAAGAGGATTTATAACCAAAACCATCATGTACTAAAATAAGAATGGGTCACCAAAGGAGATATCCACACAAGAGAGACAATCATCTCGAGACTCACATCCATAGAGAGACAATATTCAACGCTCACATATGTGGAGGTACAACTACTAGAATAATAATAAAACAAGATCACCATGCCATATTATAAATAAAGTGGGGTATTAATAGAATAAAGAATGTGGAAAATAGACCTCTGTGCCTATTACAGCAAAACTGAACATTCCAAGACAACAGATCTAAAATAGGGAAAATTAACTCGTCCCTATTTTAGCACTAGAGACAAAAGATAAACCAAAGTGCCCCATACCCAATGATTCATGACTGCGTGAAAAGCATCATTTCGAGACATGTGTTTGGAGCTATGATGTCATGAAGAATTTTCATCCCCACAGTTAGTAGATTACATCCTCTGGTCAAGAATCATTATAATGATGTTTCAAGAGGAAACTCTCCAAGTGTCCCAAACGTCCACACCGACAGTAAGCCTTCAAGGGATAACAACAAGGAGGCTTAAAGTACCCAAATTAAACACATTAGAGGGAAACAAGATAGAGGCCTGACTAATAGATAATATAATTGACAAGAAGACTTATCTGAGATAGGTTTCTCCTATTTTATCCCCTAACAGGATAGGGAACCTTCCCAAACACAAAAACCAATAGGTCCTTGAACCCTAGAAGATGAAACCTCATAATAAGAACTTTAACTAATTCCATGACACAACCTTCATAAAAAATGGAATCAACCCCTTGAAAACTCCGATGTAAGCCTTTACTATTTGTTCACCAGGTTGGACACTCATGAGTTGTGCCACATTCCTTATCTTCACTTCCTCGGGTATAAATCATCAGATGAGGGAGGTCTTAAAAAACCTTCCATTAAATCCCATCATATAACAATAATGGGATTATCTCCACCACCAATCCAAAGTTAGACTCTCAAATGAACTCAAACATAACGATCCCTCCTAGATTTGGGAGTTCCCCATAACTTAAAAACACCAACGATTTCACCAAGTCAGTCTACTACATTAAATAGATAATGATTATCATTTTTATAGACAAAAATAATAATTCAATTCCACCATTCCTTTAAGAGTCATGGTAGAACAAAAAATTATAAGAGATTCACTAGAACACTATGAGTCCTTTCTCGGTGGAATAATAAAAAAGGCACATAGCCGAATCAAAACACTTCATAAATCAAAATTGCACACTTCAATCAGAAAATAAATCTCAAACTAAAACCACCATTATGAACACAATTCAATATGTCAAAAATAAGAGCCTAAAAAAATGGATACCCAACACAAAAAAAGAACACTAAACAATTTCTCACTCACTATTCAAAACATTTAAATTGTCCTTTTTGAAATCAAATTGTTAGAAAAAAAACATAAATATTCACCATTAGTATTCCATAAATCTCACATATACATATATCATTGTGGTTTCTCATGCCCCCATCCTTATATACCACCAATTATCCCTATTTCGCATGCGTACCTCTATATATGTGATCCATAATAAGAATACCAAGGGTTAATTGAAAACAAATCTCGTTTTTAAACTAGATCATTCAACTTAAATCAAATATTCTCAACCAATTTGATAGTGTCACTTATTATTAAAGCAATACATTTCAAAATTCTGAAAAATTTTCCAATTCACATTACAAAAAGTGTTATTGGGATCCCAAAAAACAACTTCCAAAAGACCTGCAATTTTCCCCATTGAAACCACATATTCCATTCAAAGAAAACTATTCTTATTTTCAAACCACTTTTCCTCTCCAAAACCATATTCCTTTTTCTATGATCCATTTTTTTAAATTTACCTGAGTCTAAAAAAACTAATCCAAAAAATAAGTCACCTAAAAAATTTAAAAAATAGACTAGTGGTTATTCCAACCTAGAAATATAGCAATGTAGACCATGCTCTGAGAAAGAGTCCACCACATGAATTATATTGAACCGTGAAATCAGGTTGTATGTCTGTCTCTACTCTATGAAAGATCATCACGTAACACCATATCACTTCCTTTATAATACTTTATCCACAATGAAAAAGAAAAAGAATACTTCAAATCTCAGACAACCCCTGTAAACATGAGGCTCGTGATGGGAAAGGGTTCATGATGTCCTACCTGCATATAAATCCTGAGTCCCAAAACACCTAATCACCAAGTGACAAGATATCCAAAATAACAAGGGTATGCCTATGATACCATTTTTTCATGAAATAACCTAGATTGACCCTAGACTGGTCAGCCATGTAAGCCCGCAACATGGAACAATGGGAATTCCCAATCCCCATGGGATTGATACTAGTGTCAGGAATCAGAAGAAATTAGATGGGAATGATTAGGCTCATAACAAAGGCAGATAAATATTAATAAACTAAAAAAATTGAGAAATAAAATAAAATAAACCGAAAAAATTGAAATCAAAAAAAATAATAAATGAAGAAATGAGACGTACCACATGTTACCTCGTGGGTCACTACTGAACATAAACTGCACCCTCTCCAAGAGACATCCAAAACTAGAGGAACCTAAAACTAAAATGTAAATTAGCCATGAGCATCGAGATGCTCAGTAGGAATTCCATGATACAACAACGCCCTATTGAATTTTCTTTTATATGAAATCCAAAATATTCTAGTATGAAAATATAACATAATAAAATAATTTTTTCACTTATTTCAAATTCAAGTAACAAATTTACATTTTCATGTATAGAATTTAACTCCCACTACAATTTCAAAACAGATCCATGAATGCATTAACATTTAAAAATTAATGGAAACCAATTTAGATTAAAATATGATTTTCAAAAATAATACATCATGTATGAAATGAGTGAAATGGAAATCGAATCAAAGGAACAATGGGAAATCCATAAGAAGCTAGTGTTAGTTGGGGGACCTAGGATCCTCGTTCCTCAGTGAAACAAGGCATATGAACCACAATTATATAAATTCTCATGCACGAGCCACTAGTAGGGAACACACTAATAAAATAATGGACTCTAGTCATATGAAATGTTTAGCTAGTGTTATAGCGTCAATCCAACTAGAAGAAACTGGGATGATCCACTTACACATCATCTAGCTTACTAATTCTAGTCCACCCACCTATATACCTAGGTTTCCAATTGTGGTTCATTCCCAGTGGTGGTGTGTTTTTATTAAGAAAAAAAATATATATATACCTATAAATATCATTACTGAAAAACACATCTAACCTCTCACCACTGATCTACCTCCTTGAGTATATTCCCCCCTTTCCGTCACACAAAAATGCACCAGCCTCATTACTAGGAACATATAAAAAATCACTCATTCAACACAGAAATCATTTTATAAAACAAGGGGCATGCCTCAAGAGTGGTTTTATTTTTCATAAACCATTATTAAGGTATAAAATGGGATTAATTACATACAAGGAAAACTTTTTTTAACTAACCGTATCAAAGTACAACCACATTTGGAAATACTCATCACCAATTCAAAACCACATAGCAAATCACTTTTCAAGAAAAGTCATATAAGAACAATGGGAGTTAGAAATACATTTCAATTTCAAAAAATGCATAATAATTTCTAGAAACCATAACAAGATTTCATAGCATCTTTATATGAAAAAAATAAAGCATATTTTAAAACAAGGCTGCTATAATGATATTCAAATTAAATGAATAAGCATAGGGAACTGAACTCATTGTGGAACCAAGTCATCCAGTTCGTCTCTTGGATCATTCTAACAAAAATCTGATGCTCCCCCACTAAGAATATGCATCATTAAATACATGAAAGGACACATATCCCATATGCACGCATTCACATGGCCCAAGAACATGCAAATGGGGATCCTTACATGTATGCTTATATGCATATACCAGTCCTCACTCACCAACGTATCCATTTTTATATATATACATGGGAACATAGAGCCCTATAAATTAATAATCACTGCCATGGATTATTATACAAGTAATGAGGGAACCCACACACACACACACACACACACACATATACTTATCTATGCACACACAAGCGAGTCGCCTTAGACTCGGCGACTCGAAATGACTCCAAACAGTCCAACGCACTTCAAAAAAAATAATAAAAGGAACCATAATACATATAATAAACATTATAAAACAAATGTGAAACCAAACAGTGGTATAAAATTCCATACCTAAAAACACTAAACATTTGACAAAGGTAGGTTGATACCACTTAACCTTACACGCATATACATTTTCAATTATATATATATTAATTTGACCAAAAGTAAATATTCCCCTCTCCATGAGGGAATATATACATGGAAGAAGTATATATATACATTCCTACCCATGTATATAATGTAGTTGTTTGATGCAAACCACTCGAACTCAACCTACACTGACCACAACATAGTACAATAATAAAAAGGATTCTAATTATCAAAATATGCTTCAAATATAATGAAATTAAACAAGGAAAGAAGAGAAACCCCACATCAAATGGTGACCGACAAACCAAGGATGACTGAAATCACCAAGCAGCGACCAATACACTAAATGATAATTAAAAAAAATAAACACATAAACAATCTATAAAACATTTATAAATAACACATAATGAGTTTTCACCAATAAAACACTCAATTTAAAGTTGGAAAAGCCACATTAAAACAAGACATACAACAAAGTGACATTAAAAACATATTGTCCATATTTTAAAAAAATTTACAATACATATGGATAAATGTACAACAAGGCTGACATGCTCAATGTGGTACATTTCCCATCAATAATCCTTTTTCAACACACATGCACCTCTAGTACCCACAAAAAAACTCATTTATCACTACTTGAATGATTTATATAACACTTCTAATGATTTTCACTATAAGGTAGACACACACAAATACCCCCATTTTCATTCCCAAAACAACTTTTGAAAACATATTCACAACAAAACAATATACAAACATTTTTCACACACATTATAAGATTTAATACAATGCTTAAAATTTTATGAAACAACGCCAAGTGTTATCACAATACATTACACAACAAAGAACACCAAAAACCCGTTTCTAAGGCTAAGCGCACACCAATGAGTTGTCAAAACTGAATTTTCAGCCCTTTCACAACATAATAAAACACTAATAAAAGACTAAACAATGGTTTCCATCCCGAATACACTGAATGAATAATCCGTGGAAGTCATAAACTAAAACAGTAACCAAATTAAAATCAAGAGACAATAAGAACGGAAGAAATACCTTACCCCAAAACATTGGTGGTGAACCAAAACACCCCGAACCGACTTGCCTTTCAAAGAAGTTTCCGAAATATACTCAATGGAGTCCTGATGAACCATGAAAATCACCTTACAATCGGAGAATCAAATGAAATTGGAGATAGTTCTTATATTGGATTCGGCCAAATTTTATAGTTCAATAAGGAGGACGAAATTCGGCATGAAATATGGACTAGGAGGAGTAGGGAACCATATATCGACACTTATGACAAGATTCGTGAAGAAATAGATGAAAAAAATGTAGAAAATAGGATGCCATAAGGTGGTGCATCGTGTAGCTAATGATGGGCTTCGGTCAGGGGTGTATCGTGTTGCAGGGAGGTCCCACGGAGTAGTGAACAGTGTGCTGACAATGGATTTTTCAAGAAGGAGAAGGGGGAGCTAGAAAAGGGGCTCTTCCGGGAGAGGGAGGGAGGTGTTGCACAACAAAAAAGTTGGAGGAGGATAGAAATGATGGAGAATGAAAGGATAAAGAAAAAAAAATAAGGAAAAAAAATAACCTTAAAAACCTAAATATAAAAATATTGTTATTATTATTATTAACATCATTATAATAATAATAAACTAAATAATAATAATAATATTATTATTATTATTAAATTTATTTACTTTTAGTTTATTTTATTTCATTTTGATTTTGATATAATAAAGGTTATAGCTTTATGAAACCAAAAGACTCAAATGTTAACAGAAATAACTGTGACTATAAGATGCTAGGTTGGGATTTGACAGTATGTGTCAGAAATTTTCATTTTCCTGACAGTTTCATCATGTGTATATTTTACATGATGAGTAATCCACATTAGTGGTGACTTTTTAACATCTGTATGTATCTCAACCAATCATGTCATTAAATTTTTACATGACAGATATATTCTTTTCATAGAATGTATTTAATTTATAATTTATAAAAGTGGCATAGAATTCTCTAATTAACTCATGTTGTGTAAGGTAATACATGATGTGTAAATGGAATTTTTCATGTTTTCCAGAAGGCCCCACCTTAACAAATCCAGTGTCATGTTGTGATATTTTTTCATGGTGAAATGTGTCTTTTAACTCTAAATTTCACAACTTTTCATTTATTTTATGTGATTCATTCTATCCTTACATAAAACATAATAAAATCAAATTATTCACAATTTTAAAGGAATACTCATTTAGGTATAGAGATTAATTTATTAAAATATCATAAGAAACATGCATGAATTACACTTATCAAGTTTTAATGAGGATCATAGAAATTCATGTCTGTCAGATCGTCGAGAAACATAGTGAACGTCAAAGGGGATTTTTGCAAGTAAATCCAAAAGTGAATCCCTAGGAATATTATGAAAATTTATTTCTTAGAAGTAGAAATAGAACCTAATTAGGTGATACATAATTTAAAATACATGATTTATAAAAACCAAATTATTATTAGGGACATGATCAAGAGGATGCACCATAACCATACCAACCACCACTACCATTTTTGTATTGGCTAACATAAGAAGTGGTTGATAAAATAAATGTCACGTTCTTAGTGATGTTTACAAATCTATATATAAACATACCATCTGTTCAGGAAATTGTGAACATGACCATATATGAAAAGTTCATGATGTAGTTGTCGAAAAAAATATGCATAAAGAATTATCCACCATTCCACTTATTAGATAATTTTTAGCATTAATATCAATAATCCAACTAAATAAGTAAAGTGATTCATGTATTATTTCAATTATGATTAATATTGGATATATTTATTTTCGTAGTTCATTGTGTGATTTATTTTATTCTGTAAATATAATGTCAAATTAAATATTTAATAGAATATGATTGAGTGATATGAAACCAATTCCAATTAATATTTAAATAGAATATAAAAAAATGAGAAATATTCATGGACTACTTGAATATGTAATCAACAAGGTATAAAATTTCTATTTTTTGGACGTTTTCTCTTAATGTATATGGATGAAGAAAAGGTACCAATAATATTGGGTAGACCATCCTATATATGATAATAGAACATATTGATGTTCAAAATGGGGAGCTATGTTTAAGATTTGGAATATCAGAAGTGAAGTTCAAATTACACAAGGAAATGGAGACTCTGGAAGAAATGTGCAATGGATTTATAGAAGATATTCTAATAGAATGATATTATTCAACAATACATGAAATAAGTGTTTAATTTTCTATTATTAAAATTAAATAATAATATAATAAAAAGGTGAATAAGGGAAAGAAATTGATGTAAATGTATGAACATTGTTGTGGAATGCTATAAAAGAGGAATTCAACAAAGGAGAATAGGTTTGGGTAGTGAGTGATATACCCTTATATTTTTCAAGAAGGTTCATGAATCATTGTATTGGGACCATGGAAATTGAGAATGTGTTAACCAACAGATGTGTAAATCTTGTTTCAAAAAAGTTAGTGGACTCATCTTCAAGGAGGAATCACATCTTAATGAATTTGTAGATCCTAAATTGGTAACATCTTTCTAACAATCTATCACATGATTTTATGAAGGTATGTTTGAGCCAATGATGGTACAAAAATGTGATTCTAGGAGGAATCCATTTTTTTATTTATTTCCATTATTTATAAATTCTTTCTATCACCCAAAAATTTTCATAATTCACTGATATTGGCTTCTAATTTCACATATTTTTTGTTTTTTTAGGAATATCAAGAAACTAGCACGGGGCATTAAAATATACAATATTACCAACACATATCATGAACACAATTCATGTCATAAAAGGCTCTAAAGGCCTTTGGTGGGATAATGGACCTGAGACTCAAAGGTCGAAACTAGTGGCCTAAATAAGATGAAATTTTACGGCTGCAACTGTCTTTCATATTACATCCTACAATAAAATCTACTATCCTGATACCTTAAATTCAGGCCACCAATTTCCTTCGAACCACAGGGTCTTCAAGACTCAAAGACCAAATGAAGAATATTGGTAAAACAACACATTATTAGGCCCATAAGAGGATTCAAATAAGGTAGAAACCACCAAATTTGGGTAAATAACATTAGAATAATGTGAGTGTATAGAAATTATCATTGGTACCAGGAATTGTGAAGCTCTGAATAAGAAAATTATAGTTTATAGGAAATGTGAGATGAGAATCTCGGTGCCTTCAATGATGGAAATGTTGGGGAATGGTATTTATAGTGGTTTGGTTGGGCCTTAGGGTCTTGTATTGGTTATTATTCCTCTAGGCCATCAGGTCATGTACTGAGCATACATGTTATATAAGGATTCCCTCTCAACCTAGTAAAATAAGGTATTTCCCAATATATAAAAAAATCAAGGCCTTCAATCCATAAAAATAAATAACATTTCAATTATGATGTTTTCTTCTATACTCCCTAAATTTAATGTTTTTAAAGTTTTAACATCCGAATTTAATTCCCAATTTTGATTCTATCTTCAGTTAGTTGAAAAATTTGGAAACAAACTTCTTAATATTCATACCATTACATGTAATTAAATTTAATTATCAATAAATTTAAATGAGATTATTTGGGAAAAGAATCAGTAGTTGTAAGCAAGTAGTTTAGGATTTGAAAAAATTTTATTTAGGGGAGTATTTTAATATTTTCAAATGAATTTTATTTTATATATGTTCATGATTTTAATTTTATATATTTTTATTGAATGATTTTATTATTTGTATGATTTTCAAGATTAGTTTTCCCAAAAAAAATTTCTCATTCTTGAGACATCCTATGATCCCAATATTTCTCATTTTATTTACAATATATTTCTTATGATACTCTGTCACATTCTCTTCTGGAACTTTCGTGTAGTATTATTAATGTTATGGTCGATTTGAATGTCTTTTAAAATGATTGTATCATTCTTTTTTATTAATCAATTAACCTAGGGCTAACCATGAAATAATCCTTTTTAAGCCCTTAGAATCCCTGAATTACCTTATTATGAAATGAGTAATGTTACAAGCCTATATTATCCATTCCTAATTTCATATAAATATTTTTTGTATAGTTTAAGGAAAATGTGTGGGGGAGAAATTTCTCACGGTCAGTGGGGATATGATTCATTGAGGGTATTTTTTTATAGTTTGTCATTAGACATTTGGGTACAATATATGAAATTATTCTTTTGACATTATCATTCAACTATCTTGAAATTATAAATATAAATAAATATATTAAAAAATGAAAAAAATGATAAAATGGCTTCTTTCATGGGAGGATAAAAAATCACCACTACCAGACTACAGATCATTTAATAATATGAGGATAGGGGATTGATGTGAGGTTTTTCAAAAGAATATATTATATAAAATTTAAATAAAAAATAAATGAAAATAAATAGATATTGATTAATTAAATTTACATAATTTTATCGTGTGCCACATTGTTAACTGACATGTTCTTGAGGAATGATCATCAATCCATAGAAATATGTACCTCGATGATGTAAGGTAGAATAAAAATTAAATGATTATTAATAATGAATTGGAAAATAAAAATGGATGAATTGATAGTCATTGAAATTTCAAAATAGAAAAAATAAAATACCTGTTTGATTTGTTTCTTCAAAAAGTGTGGCAATGAGAAATTGTTCATCTTTGATGCATGAACATTTGATTTACCATTTGTTTAATTGATTTTGTTGAAATTGAATTTAAATCATCGTAGTTTAACCATCCTTTTAGTATATTTTTATTCCATACTTGAGGATATGACTGAATTCCTAAGAGGGGTGTTGGATAACTCCATTTTGTGATTAAATTTTTTATATTAAACTAAATTTTTTTTCTGATTTGAAGGATTTATTATTTCTTGGATATATGATGAAATCCTTTATGTTGATAAGGATGAAATAATTTATTAAAAATTATAGAAAGTATCTACAAAGGATGAATTACATCAAGAGGTTTCTTTCCACGAAAAAGGTTGCACATAGGAGCTTCCCAGTTCAAGAAACTGAAGAAACTAGAAAAAACAGAGCATCCAACAATGAAAATGTTTCATTAATTCCATATATCACATTTTATAGCATAAAGCTTATGAGAAACAAGGAACAAGAGTATTTTATAAAAGACAAAATCATCTCATAAGATGGAGACCATGTGTCATGACATGACACATATGTGTCACGCCATGAAACTCCCCTTGAACTTTTCATGGCTGCAATCTCAGGATCTATGAATAATAGGGTACTAACTTGATATTTTTATGGAATAAAACTACTTTTCGTGGTATAAGAAACTCATATGTGGCCAAAAGGGTTTTCTTCAATAGGATTTCAAATTGATATTTCTATTTATGGAATGGGACAACTAATTAATACTTGATAAATATTTATCACTCTTTTTCAACTAAATTAATGGTGAATAAATTCAACCTGAGTACCCCTGATGATCTATGACCGTGGATCTGCTATGCCACTTCCAAAGGATCGATCCTAGAGAAAATATCATGGGGTGATAACATGAAATATGCCTTGACATCCTCCATTCCATATAAAATATTTTATTTCAGGTTTTATTTTCTTACATTCCCCATTACCCCATAATTACTATGATTATGGGATACTTCCTTAATTTTTCTATGGTAATTTAGCCAAAAAGGAATGGTATATTTGGATTATATATCTTTATGTTATTCATGTTTTTTAAACAATTTTTATTTAAAACATAAAATATATTTATTTTTGTGTAATCATTACAATTCATTGGTGAATATGAAAAAAAATTATGAAACAATTTTCCTTAGTCCACACTATAACCATTGGGAAATAAAAATAAACTAGGTTAAAAAATGGGATTGAGACAAACTCAGTATGGCCATACTCTAATCTATTATACCAAGAGTAAAGGGGGATTTTCATGTTAAGGATGATATACTTCTATGACCAGATCATCCTTGTACCCTCTTTTGCACTACCATGAATTAAAAAAAATCTTTTCCTAGATCAAATTTCCCTAAACCCTTAAAGATAAAAAATCCAAGATCAATTTCTAGCTATATTTCAATATTAGAACCTATCATTATTTCTTTACTCAATAATTTTTCAAACACTAAAACTTCTTCAACTTATTTTTTCAAAAAAATCATCCTTCTGTTTTAATTTTGACTTTTCTAAGAGTTTTTAAATAGATCACTTCCCATTCTCTATGGATCAACCTCAAAATTCACTTTACTTTGTTTTAAATATTTTATGTAATAGAGTCTATAAAAATGTGAATTATTATACCCTAGAGAATTAAATATGCTTTTGGGTGACATCATGTAACACCCCAAGATTCCACGGTACGTTTCCTATGGAATAATGCAATATCATTCATTGTACGCAACTTTGAGATTCTAACACACTAAGACCAATCAAAGTAGCCGTTATGAATAGCAACACCCAATTTTTTAAATTTTTTAAATTTATTATTCAAATTGGACATCATTTTTTGATTGGGAATATTAAAATTATATTAGGGGGAATAATTGGTATTTTTCTGAAAACATTAACTTTTTTATGAATACTGAAAAATAAAAAACATTAAATAAATGAAATTTTGTTTTCAAAATAATTTATCGTGATAAATTATAGAATTGAGTGGATTAAAATTATAATTCTATTATATTTTTACCATTTAATCCAATTTTTTTCATTAGACATAATTTCACATTTAAACTGGACAAAAACAAGTGTAATTGGATAGTTATTATTTCTTAAAAACACGCTTTTTGGTTAGACCACAAGAATAAATTTGAAATTAATTTTTACCACTTATGTGTTATGAATTTATAAAAATGGATTCAATATTTAGAATCAAGAGATCCAAATTTTTTAAATAGGTAACTTTTATTTTTAGTCATTTTGAATAATTATTTCGGTAAATATTTTATTTACCATGATTAAATGGTAAATCCGGTAAATCAGGGTACAAAATAATATTATAATAACATTAAATTACTCTAAAATGTGTCCTAATACTATTTTATGATACATTTCCGACCATGGGAATCCTTGGGTCGATTTTGGGACCCCATGGAGACACTAGTAATTGATTATGACACTTTATATTAATTAAGTTAAAGTAACTACAAAAATGAAACATGCATATATATTTTAGTAATTTTTTTTACAAAGGGTAATATATGTTATATTTTATAAAATAAATATTCATTAGAATGATAAAAATATTTTATACATAATGGTATTTTATTTATAATTTTTAGACATTTAATAATTAAATTTATTTATGACACAATGATGATGAATTATTTTCCTCATTAATTAAAGAATTAAATAAATTGTATTATAAATGTTAAAGGAAATATAATTTTAATGGTTTGATTCCATCCACAAATTTTATAGGTTAATATTACTTTTTAGTATTGAATAAATTAATTTATTTTGAATTAATAAAGTTTTTAAAACTTTAACAAAAATCAATTATTAAATAGTGTCAAAATTGAATTATAAAAGTTTTGAAAAAAATATTATATTATTAATTGATATTGATGTCCTAAAAATATATGTTTCTGCAAAAGGACTTATATAATGATAGGTATATCTTTAATTAACTACTTTGGGTTCTCATGAAATTTTATTATATGTTTATTAACTATATAATATAAAAATACAAAGAGACATGGTAAATGTCAAACTATTTAACTAAGAGTTAAATCTAAATGATAAGGGTAATAAGGTGAACAAAACCTATCTAAAATCTATTGGTTGAAGGAATTTCTACCCATAATCACCTTAGAATGTAAATAAATCACTTTTGAGCCATTAAAAACCGAAAATGATTTTATTATAAAATAATATTTTAAGTTTATCCTAAGGTGCCCCTCACCCCTCTTGTAAGAAGGAACTTCCCATTAAACCAAATTTACACCATAAAATACATTTGGCTCGTCAAAACCCTGCTCCAATATTCTCCCAACTTTCCTCCCTTAATACTAGAGGCCTTTCATTAGTTATAAATCATACCTATGTATCCCTTTTGATCAAATCAAAATGAAGAACCCTAAGAAGCGGTAAATATTTCATCCCCTATTTCAGATTATTTTATTCTTGCACATCCTCTTTATTTGTTGTTTCCATTCTAAAATAATAAATATAATATCTTCTATATACTGTGATGTTATTATAAATATGGTACAACCATATTCATTATTTTGTCCATCTTTTGAATGACATGTCACCATACATGTGTGCGTACGACTTACTATCTTTATGTCATGGTGTAGTTGTTATTCAATACATAATTTTTTGAATGGGTATAATAATGATGTATAATTGATGTAAATAATAAAAAAACATGATAATTATTCTGTATATATGATATACCATCCAAATATATACTATTTTAGTATCAAAAGAATGATATTGTCCCTCGGGCGTACGTACAGATTACCGTCTCCACGAACGCGATGAGATTAAATCTCCATCATATCCATTCAAGACTAATTTTCAATTTATGGTTAAAAATAATGTTTACAGACATAATTTCAATATGTATATTAATCAATTATATCATATTCATAACAAACATGGATTATTTAACAAAGATTATAAAGGGGAACAAATCATTTAATTCTACAATCTCTTCATTATCTGAGGTTCTACTTACGTAATTATCTAATGGGACCTGTTTATCATCCACATCCCTATTTTTTTAAATGTATTTCAAAACATTTTTACTATTTAATAGACAATGGGATAAATTAATTTATACCTTATTTGACCTTATATTTTTTTGAAAGGAATATCTCTATTGTTTTCCGAAAAGGTACTTTATGAACTTTTCACCAAATTTAAGGTAAGAATTATTTTTAACTTATATGGTGGGTGAAACTATTTTCCACCGTTATAACAACATAAAATATTATCATAAAAGAATATAATAATATTTTCAAAATAAATTTTTTTCATCATAATAATTGACCTTCTGTATTTTAGTTTTAATGTGATTGTTTATATTATATTTCAACCTCTTTTTAAGATGAATGTGTTGGACTAGTATGTTGTAGGTCGGGGAAAAGTAAAAGTAACCCCTCTGGGATGGGGCCTGGTTACAGCAGACTCTCAAGGTTGGAGTCTGGTTATAGATGCTCTCCAGGATGGAGTTTGGTTACAGAGGCTCTCCTTGTTGGGGTCCGGTTACAGTTAGCCCCTAGGTCATGGCACGAGGCTTTGACACTAATAATAAAGTTCTTCATTACTCATTACATCGTTATGAATGTGGCTATTGACATTGCATTTGATTTTTCAACAAATAGAATATCCATGTGAATAAATAAATTGAATTATTTGATTTTATCGTTTCCATATTATGCTAAAGAGTATGATTAAAAGGCTTTTATTTTAGTCTTATACATTGACTTAAATGTTTATGCTTATTTATAAATGTTTTTACTATATTGTTATCCTTACTGAGCATCTGAGCTTACCCCTTTCTATGTTTTATTTTTCCCAGGATGTGAAGAATTATTTTATTACTCACTTACCTGGATAGTCTGAGGGGATATGAGTGTGTTCTGTGGAGACAATGTTGCTGTAGTTTTCATTTTATAATTTAATGTGAAACTTATTAATGGATATATTATTTCAAAGGCTACTAAATTGATCGATCATTCAAAACATGATAACCTTATGATCATGCCAATGTTATGTAATAATTCACTGACTCAGGGTAACTAGGTAAGGGGTGTTATAGTTGGTATCAGAGGAAGTTTAGTACAATCTTTGGGAACTATATTTAGATAAACTATGATTAGAGCACATTACCATAAGATAGACATTGAGGATTAGTATAGAAGAATTTTCTATAATTTTGTTAATGTAAAGATTTTTTTAGTTTTTTGAGAAATACATTTCTATTTGGATACAACCAGGTATAGGCGGATCTGGCACAGATGTACCTAGGGGTAAAACCCGAAAACACCACTTCGATCCTGACTTGAACGGGAACAAGTGCACGAAAACGGGCGTCTCTATACTCTTGGATGGGACACTCTCGGGGGATATTCTTTGGATAATTCTCAGTTTCATTAAAAAACATTATGAAGGGTTTATGAGTATATATTTCTTCAATGAAAGCATTTTTATGATTATGGATTATATTCATAAACTATTCAATTTATGTTAAGTGTTTTACAAGTTTAGAATTATGTATTTCGATTCATAAAGTAATCTATTTTATGCTTTTGTTTAGAAATGGTGCATAGTGGAAGAAATGGAAACTGTATCGACACACATAATCCATGTAGGGAATACCCTCACACTCAAGTTGATTATAGTGGAACTGGTGATGCAACTGGTGCTGATCATCTTATCACTATACTGGGACAACTCACTCAGGATATGAATAATAACCTTACCTGTATCGAGCACCCTGATCCACAACTTGGAGGATCAATATTAGATCACTTCATGGGGAAACAACCAAAAACACTCAATGGGAGTAAAAATCCATTGGTAGCGGAGCAATGGATATGTTCCTTAGGGAAAATATTTCATGCTTTGGGGTGTAGCAAAAGGGAAAAATTTGTCATGACAGTTTATCCCCTCACTGGAGATGCTGATCAATTATGGTCATTGTTTCAAAACCAAAATGATGATGAAGAAGTATCAAGTATGGAATAGAGGTATTTTGAAGTTATTTTCTTAGATAAATACTTTCCTCATGACCATAGATCAGATATGGAAAGACAATTTCATAGTCTGAGGAAAAAAGAGGATGAGAAAGCCACATAGTATGAAGTTATCTTTACAAGGTTAAAAAATCATGAAGAAGATTATATACATATCCCAAGAAGAAATATTGATCATTTATTTGATGGCCTAAAACTATTTCACCATCATTAATTGGTCTCACAATCATTCTATTCATATGATGATATTTCCTAATATGCAATCAAGAGAGAAAATAGATTATCTAAGTCTTACGACTTTAATGAAAAAGAAGAAGATAAGAGATCTATTGAACAGTCTGTAAATGTAAATAAGGGTAAGAAGGTAAAAGTTGAATATCTATCAAGTAGTAAATGTGGGAAGAAACACCCCGATACTTTCTTAAAGGGAATGGGAGTTTGTTACAAGTGTGGTGAAAAAGTCCCCCAAGATTGTGATTGCAAAGGGAATAAAGAGGCTGTCAATGTTGAATGCTATAATTGTAGAGAAAGGGGGAATTATGAAAATGAATGTCTCAAGTTACAAGGAAACATACCTCAGAAAAGTCCATGGGATCATTTCCAAGCATATGTTATCACTACTGCTAAGGATGAAGCTACGAATGATGTGGTGGCATGTAATTTAATGGTTTCCTCAAATTTATAAAATTCATTACTTGATTCTAAATCTTCATAGTGTTTTATATATTACCAGTTTTTTAAGAAAATTAGATATTTCCAATTTGATTTAACAATGGATTTTTTAGTCAAAACTCTTAAGAGAAGTATCATTGCAACAATGATTTGTGAATTAGTTCCCATTAAGGCATATAAACGTTATTTATCTGCTGATCTCATCGTCATACCCATGGTTGAATTTGATATAATTCCTTGGTAAGGATTGGCTTTCGGACCATGATGCGAAAAATTATTGTAAGAGGAAGGTGGTTAAAATTTTTGATGATGATAAGGAGTACATTTTCTTTAATGTACAAATGTCACCATCTAATTCTTATCTAGATCTACCCAGAGTATCTCAACATAATTCAATTATTTTTGAGGAAGATAATAAAATACCTATGGGTGAGGAATAGAATGTTCAAATATAGAATGTAACTATTGTACAAGAATAAATTGATGGGTTTCCAGAAGATTTACCTGGACATCCTTTAAAACTAGAAATTGAGATTTCGATTGACTTAATTCCTTGTTCATGGACCATATCATAGACCCCAAATTGAATGGCCATTATTGAATTAGTGTAACTAAGGAAACAAAAAGAGGAATTTATTAATAAGGGATTTGTTTTCCCTAGTGTTTCTCCATGGGGAGCCCATGTTCTTGTTATTAAGATGAATGATTGATATATGATGATGTGCACTGACTAGAGGGAGATAAATGACATAAAAATAGAGAACAACTATCCCCTACCTTGAATTGATGCTTTATTCGACCAACATAAAAGAGGTAAATATTTTTCAAAGATTGAACTTCAATCTAGATATCATCATATGTGTGTGAAGAAGGAAGACATTCCAAAAACATTATTTCAATCCAGTTACGGGCAATACGAGTTTATAGTAATTACATTTTGGATGACAAATTCACCCTTTGTTTTCATGGATCTAATGAACAGATTTTTCAAGGAATATATTGATGAATTTGTAGTGGTATTTATTGATGATATCCTGGTATACTCCAAAATCTATGATGATCATGAAAATCACTTGGAAACCATTCTGAAAACCCTATGAAGAAATGAATTATAATAGAAGTTTAGAAAGTTTGAATTCTGGCTTCAAGAGATTCCTTTTCTTGGCCATATTGTTTCTAAGGATGGATTCACCATTGATCCTTTTATGATAAGATCAATCCATGAATCTCCATCACCGATGAGTACAACTGAGGTATGCTGTTTTATTGGTTTACCCTGTTATTATCGATGTTTCACCCAGAATGTTGCATGATTGGCTAACCCATTAACCAAGATCACACGTAAAGGGGTTAATTTTTTTTGGAAAAAGGAGTATGAAGAATGTATTGAAGAACTAAATAGAAGATTACTCAATGCCCCTATATTGAATCTACCATCAGGGAAAGATGGTTTTCTTATTTATATTGATGCTTCAAATAAAGGAATTGGTTGCGTCCTTATGCAGAATGATATAGTTATTGCCTATGCATCATGACAGCTAAAACTTTGTGGGAAAAACTATCCTAATCATGATATTGAGTTAGTAGTTGTAATATTTTCTTTGAAGATATGGAGACAATATCACTATGGTGAAAAATGTGAGATATATAACAATCACAAGAGTTTGGAATATATTTTCTCACTGATGGAACTCAACATGAGGCAAAGTAGATGGCTTTAACTACTCAAGGATTATTATTGCACTGTACACTACCACCCAGGGAAGGAAAATAAGGTAGTAGATTCTTTGAGCAGAAAGGATCATGGAGTTTTGAACAAGATGAGTGTTGAAACAGATCCTATTTTCATGGATATAGTAAAGACGGATATAGAAATAACCATTTAAGGTGGAACATCAATACTTTTTCAAATGGTTTCCAAACCATCATTAATAGAAAGGATAAAGAGTTCTTAGACTCATTATGAGGAGTTTCAAAATAAGATTAATGATGTGAATAACAGTAGAATGAGTGACATTGTATATCAAGAAGGAATCTGAAATTTGGGAAGAGACTTTGTGTTACATATGTACCTGATCTAAAAAGGGAATTGTTAGATGATGCTCATAGGTTCAATTTCTCTATACACCCTAGTAGCACTAAGATTTATATAGATTTGAAGGAACATTTTTGTTGGGACAACATAAAGAGGGATATTTCTTATTTTGTTTCATTATTTATGGTTTGTTAACAGGTGGAAGTTGGAATAAAACAGAATGGAGGAGTCATGCAACCTCTTCCCATTACTTAGTGTAAATGGGATAATATTACGATGGACATTGTCATGGGACTACCAAAGACTCCTAGAAGGAATGACGCAATATGGGTCATTGTTGATCGTCTTACCATGTAAGTAAATTTTGTTACTATAAGAGTAGATTTATTACTTGAGAGTCTACCAAGACTATATATTAATGAAATTTTAAGACATCATGGTGTACCCCTATCGATTATTTCTAATCTTGATCCTCATTTTACATCATGATTCTTGAAAATTCATTAGAAAGCCCAGGATCATGAACTTCATTTGAATACTACCTACCACCATCAAACTGATGGACAATCAGAATTGACTATTCAATCCTTAGAATACATGTTGAGATATTTATCACATAACATTCAAGGTATGTGGGCTCAATATTTACCTTTGGTATAATTATCCTACAAAAATAGCTTCCATTCAAGTATTCAGATGTCGCTATATAAAGCGTTATGTGGAATGAGATGTTGCACACCAACTTGTTGGGATGATGTTGGGGAATGAAAACTGGTAGGCCCAAAACCTATTGAGGAAACGATAGAAAAGGTAAAGGTAATCCAAACCCACATCAAAGCATATCAAAGTAGGCAGAAGAGCTATGCCGATAATTGATGGAAGGATTTGGAATTTCAAATAGGAGATCATGTTTTATAGAAGGTATCTCTAATAAAATGTGTTATATGTTTCGGTGAGAATGGTAAATTGAGTCCTAGGTACATCAGACCTTTCGAAACTCTAGAATGAATTGGGGTTGTATCTTACCATTTTGAAATTCCGCCAAGTCTCTCCAGAGTTCATGATGTGTTCCACATATCACTATTGATAAAATGCATGCCTGACCCAACACATGTACTCACCTATGGGGAATTAGAATTGGAACCCGATCTGTCTTATTGTGAATAGCCTGTCAAGATTCATGATAAAATAGAACATGTATTTAGAAACTGGATAACTCTTCTGGTAAAAGTTCTATGGAGAAAACATATGATGGAAGAGGCAATGTGGGAACCTGAGGAACTAATGATGCAGAACCACCAGAATATTTTTAAGTAGTAATACACTAGAAATATCTAGGATGAAATTTTTTAAGTTAAGGGAGAATTTAACACCCCAAGATTCTACTGTATATTTCCCTTTGAATAATTAAATAGCTTGCATTGTAGGAAACTTTGAGATTCTAACACACCGTGACCAATCAAAGTAGCTGTTATGAATAGTTATTACCACATTTTGAAATTTTCTACATTTTATTATTAAAATTGGAATTCATTTTTGGATTCAAAATATCAAAATTATCTTAGGGTGAATTTTTTATATTTTTCTAAAAACATTTAGTTTTTGATGAATAATGAAAAATGCTAAAATTAAATTAAAAACTTCATTTTTAACCAAAATAATTTATAGTGAAAATTTTACTAATGAGTGGGTTTAATGTATAATTAGATTATATTTTTACCATTTAATCCAATGTTGGTCATTGGAAATAATTTCACATTTAAACTATACATAAAAAAGTGTGAATCTTTTGATAGTTATTATTTCTTAAAAACACGCTTTTTTATTTTGACAACGGGATTTTAATTTTAAATTAATTTCTTCCAATTCTGTGTTTTGAATATAGAAAAATAGATTAAATATTTATAATCACAAGGTCCTAATTGTGTAAATTTGTATCTTTTATTTTTATAAATTTTGAATAATTACTTCTGTAAGTATTTTATTTACCATGGTTAAAAGGAAAATCTGGTAAATAAGGGTAAAAATAATTTTATAATAATATTAAATTACTCTAACTCATGTATGAAACCTATTGGATGATACATTTACGGCCTTGGGAATCCTTAGGTCGATTTTGGGACTCCATGGAGCCACTTTTATGTGATAATGACACTTTATATTAATTAATTAAAAGGAAATACAAAAATGACATAAGCATTTATCTTTTTGTAAAATAATTTTTACATAAGGTTATATATGTTATCTCTTAGACTATAAATATTCATTAGAAATATAAAGATATATCCTACATAATTTTATTTTGATTATAATTTTTAGAAACTTAATAATTAATTTTATTTATGACATAATGATGATGCAGTATTTTCCTTATTACTGAAAGAACCAAATAAATGGTATTATAAATATTAAAATAAATATAATTTTAAGGTTTTGATGCCATCCACAAATTTTATAGGTTAATATTACCTGTTAGGATTGATTAAAGTAATTTATTTAAAATTAATAATGTTAATAAAACATAAAAAACAATTATTAAGTAGTGTCAAATTTACATAAAAGAGTTTTTAAAATAACTATTATATTATTAATTGATATAATATTACTAAGAAACAATTTTCCACCAAAAGACTTATATAGTGATATTTATATCATTAATTAACCTCTTGGGGTTTGTGTTTTAGTTTTTAGTAGTTTTATTAACCATATAATATATAAATACAATGAGACATGATAAATGTAAAACTATTTAACTAAGAGTTAAAAATAAATGATAAGGATTATATGGTGTCTTAATCCTATCTAAAACATATTGGTTGATAGTATAGAGAACAATATACACCTTATAATCGAAATAAATCACTCTGGAGCCATTAGAAACCGAAAATGATTTTATTATTCCATAATATTTTAAAATTTTCCTATGGTGCCCCTAACCCCTCTTATAAAAGGGAACTACCCCTTCTCTAAAATTCACACCTTCAATGCCTTTTGTCTCAGACAATCCATGGAAAACTATCCTCCTAATTGTACTCCATTCACCCTAGAGGTATTCTTTAGTCATAATTCCAACCTAAGGAGTCATTTATTTCAAATCAAAAGGAAGAACCTGAATAAGAGGTAAATATTTCATCACTTCTTTCAAATTATTTTCTTCTTCCACTCCTATTTGTTTGTTATTTACATTATAAAATAATAACTCTAGTATCTTCATTATATTGTGATGTTATTATTAATAAGTTACAACCATATTCATTATTTTCTCCATCGTTTGATTTACATGTCACCATAGGTGCGTACATACGGCTTACCGTCTCCATGTCGTGGTGTAGTTATTATTCAATACATTATTATTTGAATTAGTATGATAATTAGGTATAATTGTTGTAAATAATAAAAATAATATTATAATTATTGTGTATATATGATATAACATCTAATTATATATGATTTTAATTTCAAAATAATGATATTGTTGCTCATGCGTACGTACAGATTGTTGTCTCGGTGAACGTGATGAGATTTATTCCCCATCGTATCCATTCAAGACTAATATTAAATTTATGGTTAATGATATTGTTTAAAGACATAATATCATTATGTATATAAATCAAATATATTTTATTCCTCAGAAACACAACTTACGTAACGAAGCATATAAAGGAGAATGAGTCAGTTAACACCCGAAACGACGGTAATACTAAAGTATCTCTAACAAAGCAATATTTAAAGATCATATATGAAATCATATTAATGTATAGGGTCATTTTATAGTTGAATAACAATTATTTCACAATTATACATGAGTTTAACATACCCTCTACCAAGGAAAAGTACATGGTAAGCGTTAATTCTACAATCTCTCCATTATCCGAGGTTGTTTATATGTAATTATATACTAGGTCCTCTTTATCATCCACATCCATGTTTTCTTACAAATCTATTTCAAAACAATTTTACTATTTTACAGACAATGGGTTAATGTCATTTATACCCTTATTTGAAATTATATGTTTTTGAAAGGAAACTTTCTATTGTTTTACAAATAAGGTACTTTATGTCGTTTTCAACAAAATTAAGGTATGATTATTTTAACTTGTACGGCAGGTGCAGCTATTTTCCACTGTAATAACACCATTAGAGATTCCCTTACAATAATATAAGAATAGTTTCAAAATAAATTTTTTCATTATAACTATTTGATTCTTAAATGTTTTCCATATAGAAAGAGATATTTCTCTTAAATAGTTTAGATTTCATCTATGTCAACATCCATGGATAAATTTTACACTTATTTGAAGTTGATTTATTATGATAAAAATCTTCCATATTATATTTAAGGTTTTGTGATTTGTTTGACTGGGGATGAGTTATTTTTATTCCACTCATGGTTTATGGTTCAAGTATTGAAATTTCATATGATATTTTTCATAGAAATGTTTATGTTATATTTCAACCTCTTCTTAAGATGAAAGTGTTGGACTAGTATGATCTTGGTTTGGGACCGGTAAAAGTAAGACCTCCAGGTTGGGTTCTAGTTATAGCAGACTCTCTGGGTTAGAGTCCGGTAAAAGAGGCTCTCTGGGTTGGAGTCCGGTTACAGAGGCTCTCCAGGTTGCGGTCCAGTTACAGTTAGCCCCTAGGTCCTTTAACGAGGCCTTTACACAAAAATTAATGTTCGGAATTATGCATTGAATCATTATGAAAAAGACTATCCATGTGAATTAGTAAATGGAATTATTTTATTTTATCTTTTCCATATTATGATGATCATAAAGTTTAAAAGGATTTTGTTTTAGTCTTATACATTTCCTTAAATGTTTATGATTATTTATGAACGTCTCCCATATATTTTTATCCTTACTGAGCATCTGAGCTCACTTCTTTCTATGTTTTATTTTTCCCAGGTTGTGAAGAAGTATTTTATGACTGACCTGAAGGGATAGTATGAAGGGATATGATTGTGATCTATGGAGACAATGTTGTTGTAGTTTCCATTTTATAATGTAATGTAAAACTTATGAATGTTTTTATTATTTCCAAGGATACTAAACTGATCGTTCTTTCAGGACATCATTTCCTTGTTATCATTCCAATGTTATTTAATAATGCACCGACTCTAGATAACTAGGGTTGGGGTGTTACACATCACATACATATCTTATTTTCTCACTGGATCATTTTCATATCCCATATTATCATTGTGGATGTGGGTTTAGCATACCACAACTTTAGGAGTTCAATGATTCAAATATTAATAATCATTACAATATGTTATGGAATTTAGAAAGAATAGGTGGATTTTAATCTAAAATAGTCTATAGTAGATGGTGAGATACAAGAATTATGTAAATTTAATTTCCATATCCATATCCATAATCGTCATTGGTTGGAGAACAACATGGATCCATTCAACTAATGCTTCATGGGGTTTGTTTTGGTCAATAATCATAGTAATAAAAAAATAGAGTGTAATTATTATAAGTGATGAACTATGAACATACTTCCTATGAAGAAATATGGGGTCTAGAACCTGAAAGGTTGACTAGTAGATGGTTTTAAGTATATATTTATAGATTTACTGGACAATTGTAACAAATTGATCATGCAATAGACACCCAAATGTTTTTGGGTATCCTAGACCATTTAATGATGGTTCTAGAATAGTGGAAATTGGGGTGCTACATTAGGGGTTTACCAATGCATTCCCCTTGCAATGGTGTTTAGATTTCTCACTAGAAGATCAATTAAAATCGGTCTAAACTATAAATGATATCAATAGACACTTGTTTTCGGGTCTATGTAATATCAAATGCCCAAAGTCCTCGACCTGATTAACTCTTGTAAGTTAAATACCATTAGTCTACTATACCAACTTAATGTCAACAGTCCATGAGATTGAAGAAATTCTCCATAGTTCATTAATTAAAGGAATATTGAGGATATGAAATGAAAATTGGGATCCGATAGATGGAATTAGGGAGCCAACTAAATTTGAGATCATTTATTCCATGTTTTCTCCAAGAGAGTCTTATAGTTTTCTTCCCTGCTCAAGATAATTAGTATATTATTAAAACCCATACCAATTCAGTTTATATATTGAGCTATATCTAGTATAAAACCATTTTAATGATCAAAGTTAATTCATTTTATAGTGGGGAGATGGAATTTATGGGTGGTTTGATGGTTGGATAGATAATCTATCTATAAACATCCCCAAAGGAACCAGAATTTCATGGACCAGGGGAAGCCAATGTGCTCAATGGTAAAGAGGTGTACATGAGTGTGTTCAGAGAAAATTTAGTGGAGTTTTCAATTAATTAATTGGGTATGGATATGGGGGACTGGTGGAATTGGTATTGCTACGATATTTGGGGGTTGATATCTATTTTTAATGGAAGGTATGGAATAGAGTATTGGGGGGATCAAAGGTCAAATAGCTAGGAGGAGTAGAATTGTAAGTGTCTATTTACTTTTGGATCAATAAAACGTCGATGTTAATTGTGAGAATATTGTGGTTTTGTCATTATTAAACTATTGGAATGGATGTAAGTGGTTTCAGATCTCTACTATTATTATAGAATAATGATTCGATGGATGTGTTGGGCTTGGACTGGGTCATTGATATTAGGGAAAGGTGTAATTGGTTATTCCATTTTATCTTTTAGTGGTGCAGGATAAGGGACAATTCATGGTTTATTGGCCACACACCACTTTAATTCCCATCTTGAATCTATTCTATACTCTAATAGTATGTTTTTACTCACTATTAGTGTACATTACTGAGGATTAATATATCTAGAAAGTGTTCTCTAAACTTGAAATGTCATTATTAGAATGATATCAACATGCTTAATGTAATGTGTTGTGGTGGAAGTGTTCATACACTATAAATGGATGTCAGTATCCATGATAGTGGTATTCGAGTTCAATGGGGTGGGAGAATGGCCAGCTACATACAATTTATGATGTGTGATAGGTGGGTATAAACAAAGTGACGATAAATGTACTTGGTATGGATGGAATCCATTTGGAATACACCAACATTGAAAAGTTTTTATTATTCCATTTTTAGTAGTGCTATTCATTTCTCCAACTAGCCATTCCCAATGGCTCCCAAATATATGGCCAAATGTGATGTTTAGATGGTCTAAAACATGTGACACCCCTACAAATCTTATTGATGGGGTACCTAATTTCACTCTGATTTTATATTGGTGGTTTTCATGATGGATGGATATACGTGAGTTAAAAATGTATCATAATCCGAAATGATTCATGAGACCGGGGTGATAACGTCTCCATGGCCGAAGCGTCCCCAAATTCCTAGAGGTTAAAGAAGGAAATTAAATGATAGTGATGTGGTTCAATGTTTATAGAACATTGAATGTGAAGTAAAAAAATTATATGTTTCTAGTGTCACCTATATGCTGAAGGGTTCATGATCTAGTTTCATTTCTGTGGTGCACCTTTGACCAATGATATTACTATAGGAAGTCACATGGAATACTAAGTATAGTGGAAGTCCCCAAATGATCCCCAATGATATTTGTATTTTGAGAGTGAAATGTATAAATAGAAAAACAATAATAAACATAGAAGGCATTGTGTTCAACCACTCAAAATCCCCCACCATTTTTTGTAGTATTAATCTCTCCATTAAAGGTGTGGGAGAATATTTTATGGATGCACTTAGTGGTTGTTGGACTACGATTTAAATTGTTTCACCAAATTACAAGGAATAATTGTGTATGAGATCTTACCATCTAATAATACCAACTACTATCATTATTATAACATAAGAAGAGACTGAATTGGAATATGAAGTATCAAATGAGATACAAGGGGGACATCAATGATCACAACTACAACAAATGAAATAACTCCTAACTAATTGGCTAGAATTCAAAATCTAGTTGAAATTCCTCCATTATTCTCCCCTTCTAAAAAAGGTGCATTGATGAATATCTAATTTAATCTAATAAATGAAAATAAATTGGATGGTTTTATAGTTCATTTAATGTTTTTCTGTTCCATTCCATAAGAAATGCAATAGGTTATAAACCTCATATTAGTGAATGAGTTCCAAATCAATAATCAATTTCAAGACATTGGCCAAGGATATATCATTTCTAGTTTATCTCGAGTTGAATTTACCTTCCTGAGATCCATATATTCTCAATTTTTAGTGTAAATAAACAGAAAATACCTTGGATAGTACCCTAATTTCCATTTTATTGCACCATTATTGATCATTCCATAATTCTCAAAATTTCCTGAGGTGTCTATCACATGATTGATTGGTTACAATTTTTCATTCCATCTCTATATATTACCTTTATATCATCAAGTAGTCCACCATTCAGATTGGAACCACTATATTTCATCATAGTTAGATCTTTGACTATTAAACACCTCTAATCAAACATACTCTTACATTTTTATACCATTACAGCTATCGATCACAACCAACCCCATGACACCTTTTTCAATGGATCTAATATGATTCTAAATATGGATACGTGAACTCAACTGAATTATTTCTCACCCATTTTCTCTCAATTCAATACTAGATTACAATAGTTTTTTTAATTTGAATCATATAATACATACATCTATGGTATACTGAAACCCCCTTCAACAATGAAAATAAGGGAAATGAAAATTATCTAGAATGAAAATTAGACATACTATGAGTTTTCTAGTAATGAGACTATAGATACCAGGGAAATAGAATCTATGGTGGATTGGAACCCAATGCTAATGGGAAAGTATGTGATCCTATGATGAATGTGGTGGGCATACCATATAAGAACAAGTCTTTTTCAAAAGGGATTAAGGATGGGAATGTCAAGATGGATAAACGGAAGGATGATACCCCTAATAAGGGTTCAATACAATACTCTAATAGTGTAGTTGATGTTAATTCATGTTAGAAACCATTCCAATAACTGGATCTCTATTGTAAAACAATGAATGTAGTTGGTGTTCTAATACCAATACAGAGTATTGCTCCACCAACCCAATGAAATGTGTAGAAATATATATGCATAAAAAGATAAGGTGTTATATTGTGAAATGAGTTGGTATTACGCTTTTGAAATGTATGTGGTGGTATGGGAATGGGACATTGGATTTTCATAGAGACGTTATGGTGGTGGAAAACCACTATATCAAGTAACAATATATGATAGAATGTCTGGATTTGGGAATTATACCTATTTTCAATTTCTAAAGGAATTGTGCAGATAATTCTATCACTATCCCCATAAAAAGGTATGATGATCGACTACTGTATGAGTATATGATAGGTTTCAATCGCATATATCCATATCACTTTTATGGGAAAGTTTTAGGATTTTTAGGGACATATGGTCTTGTACACTATTTTTTGGATCATTTGGACTCATTCTTTCCAGCCCCCTTGATGAATCTAGGACCACGCTCCAAACTCTACTCTAATATTGAAGGTATACCACCAATTTTTCCTCTTGTAAATTATATTTGAGTATTGAATTAATATAGTTCAATAAATTTTTTTAGTGGTTGGTCATCGATGGTTTAATTGTGTTGGAAGCTCAACTATGGGGTTGGCACAACACACCTAGTGCCTGTCTTAAAATACAGTGTTGCATTAGTGTTCAACCCCTAATTTTTGAGTTTTTGTGGGGTGGTACACTTCATGAATGATATCCAGAAGTGGGATTTTGAACCTCACTAGGAGTATGATAGAGTCCTGATATTATATCTTATTAGATTTATACATATGTAAAATTGCATTTGAATAAATAATGTTTGGAGGACATTTTAGTTTTTCCAATTCATTATCCACCTTCTAGATCCACAAGATTTCAGATAGGCCATGTACATAGTAATTCAATAATTGTGAATTGCATACTCAAAATGGAAAATCACGAGTTTCCAGTATTCCTTGCTGAGGAAGACACTTGAATTATCTAATGACTCAGTCTTCTCACATAGAAAAAACTGTCAAAATTTTTAACTAGGGAGAAAGTGAGCATATGGTACCCCCTTTCTATGCTCATTTGACTAAAAAATTTCCAAATTGGTGTAAGGAATGGTCCATCACCCTGATCTATATGATGAGGTGATGTTTTCATAATACGGTCAAGAGAGGATAATACCATTTCTTCCTGTACTTATTTATTTGATCATCATCTACATGGTGAATTATTGGTTTTTTAAGCATGATGATTATGAAAAAATTTCTTTTCTATAGGCCTAGATTAGGTATCTCTTACATTTTTCATCATCTTTAAACTCAATATATGATCATTAAAATTTTCTTTCTCAGTAGTGGTTTCTAAATATGTGTCATTTATCCAACTATATAGCATTGTTGGACTGTTATTAAAGATCATGAATTTATCAAATCAATAAGATATTTAAATTTGACTCATAAAAAGTATGGGGTTGACTATTAAATATATAAAAAAGGAAATAAAATAAAAATAGAAAATAAGGAAACTGGGGACTGTGTAAGGGAGGTACACTCAAATCTAGATATCTAGAAATAGAAAATTCAGGTCTCATAAGTCAATCCAGGTGAAAAGGAAGAGATAAACTCTCATAAAATTTAGTAATATACACTAATAGTGAATAAAAGTTCTCTTAATTAATATATATATAGGTTAACATATGCTTGAGTAAGGAGTTATGTGTGGTGGTGTGCTCTTACCTTTGACACATTCAGTTGGATCCTATAAAATAGTCGTAATATGAATCTATATAGGGCGTTGTCTGTACTAAAAAGGAAATAACCTCATAAGTGATATATATTCTATAAAATAATAGTATTATATAGGTATTTATAGTTATAATTCTTCTGGATAGAGTGTAATATTACTATATTGTTTTGGGAAACATTCCTTATTCTCATTCTCAGTACTATACTCTAATAATGTTTGATAGATTGGAAGACTAAAATCCTAGAATCACATGATCTCTATAGCTTGTCAATAAGAATATCTTGTGAGGTCAATGTATTCATGGGTCCAACAATAATGGTTTATGTATCGAGAGTTTTGGGGATAGGAAATTTTATAGGAATATTTTTTAGCAGGAGTAGTAAAAGAGTTTTTCAAGACGACTGATTTTTTACGTCTTATCAATACACCCTTTTTGAATCCCCGGATATTTCTTGGGTGAAAATGAGTGGGTTCTATAGGTTTGGGATGAAAATTGGAACTTATGTGAAATTCTAAAGGAAAATATAAATAATAATAAAACCAAAATATCCAATATCCCTCCTTGTACATGATTGGTGACTGAGGATCACATTGACTATATAGTAAAATCAAGAGGCTAATCAATGATCAGAAGGAATTCCAAGGGTATGATTAACAAATGATATTAAGACATTTATTGAACCCATATTGGGTCATGGTATGTATTGGAAAGAATACATGCAATGGAATTCATTTGAAATTGGAGATCGAAGATGGAACATAACCTGGAACACAATGAGGGAAGCTGTAAGTAATGAATAGCCATGAGTGCATCTTATGAATACTATAAAAAAGGAAATAAATAATTTTTCCCTATTTGAGAATACTTTACCATATTATGTAGTAGTTCAATGAATAGTGGGCCCATCAATTGATGCATTTTTTTCCTTATTGGAGAAGGATGCACACTGATATGAGAAGTACATGCATTGGTTTTGGGAGGATGTAATGGGGAATATTGGAAAATGGTTAGGTAACTTATCCAGTAATATATCATGATCATACAAATGGGTAGGATACTATTTTAAATATTGTTAAATCAACTAGGGTGATAATTATCATAAATAAACTACGTTTCAAGACCCAAAAAGATATGTGCTACAATCCGTGGTATGATGAGATTGGGGGAATAATTATTTGGAATAAATGGGTTTCAAGAGTATGTCGATGGTGGTCGAGTGATTGGATTTTTTATTTCTAAAAACGCAAGCCTAGTTTCAACATCAATTCCTCTCGATTCACCAGATTAAAGTGGAATGTCTTTTTTAGGAGTGGTCAAATTATGATCTTGAAAATGAAACTCTTATGAAGATATGATAATTATATTGGATAAAATAATTGTTGATTGGTTTCAAAAAATAGGGATTTAATGGGATTTGATACTACATTTTTTCAAATAGTAAATTATGAGTGTCATCCCACTTGGTGTGGAACGAGCATGCTCGAAACAATAAACCTGGGAACTAAAGTGGGTCTTGCTAGATATTAATGGGTAAATCGGTAATGATATAGATCCTACCATGTATAGTGTTGCTGAGACATGCTAGTGAAAATAATTTCTCTATTAGGAAGAATCTAGGATCAAACATTTAGGTCCATCCATCATTTTATTACATTGGGGTTCATGTTACTTCCCTTGTAAACCTTAGAAATGGTTTATTACTTCATGATAAATTATGTGAATGGGTGAGAGATGTGAAGAAAGTGGAAACCCAAGATCAATGAGTTAAAATAGAGGTATCAATGGCCATCAAATGAATCCAAGATATTGAGATGGTTCCAGGGGTAGAAACTGGGTATCATGAAGTAGCAATGGAATGTCTATTCAACTACACATAGAACATCATAGAGTGGTGTGAATATTTATACCCAACAACAACAGTACTCATCTCAATATCATAGGGCTAGTTGAGTTGGTTTTCAGTATCCTAGGAATGATCAGTGTATGAAAAAAACCTCCTAGTCCTGGGATACAAGAATATCGCAGTGAGGACCTGAAACTAACGAATTATTCATGGAGATTTTTTAGTTGATTTGGAACTTTTGTAGGGGGAAGAAGTCTTGGAGATTCATGATAATCAATATTTATTTCCGATAAAAAAGATAATGGTGGTGGGATAAAGTCATGTCTTTAAGTCCTGATGTCTAGGTTGAGACACCTACTAGTAGTAGTGGTCCATGATAATGGGAAGAATAAATGAATGGATGAACCAACCAGAATATAGAATACCATATTTTGATTATTATCTACAATAGGGAACAATAATTTGGAATCACTCATGATCACAAATTATTATATTGTGAAAAATCTATACAAAGGACTTAAACACACCTCCCATCACACCATTTTTCTTGTTGTTGCCTAATGCATTGATTCAATCCTTTTTCCAATTTCTCGATTCATAGTTAAATTGTATAACTATGACTCTGAAAGGATATAAGCTATTTGGACAATTTATGTACATTGTGGTGATTATGGTTTGGTATGATTCATGCTATTTTTGTTACCTTTTTACCCTAGGGTTTACTCATAAAAAGGTAGCCATTGGGGAACATGTTTCCATATTAGGTTGACTATAATACTATGATTCCACCGATATATTCTATATTGGGAATCCATGCATTTGTATATTCATCGCATTGGTTAAAACATTGAGGTGTGATATCAAAGAGTGTGGTTGAACTATGTTCAGCTCAAAATATCATCATGAAAACATTATAATGTCATGTGGAATTGTTAACACATGAACCCCATGAACTATAAGGTCAATAAGGCCCATGGAAATCCACAATATATTCATTATTTCCACCAAGAGATCCACTACTATGACATGGTATAAACTATATGGTGAACTAACATTGAATTTTACCTACTAATATTAACATTGGATTAGTTCACAACATGTGGAGTGGACATGACATTAGGTGAAAGGTAGTTGAATATGAAAATGTTTCCTGAAGTATCTATGGTTTGGCATGATTGACCTAGACACTCTGATCCCACAAGGAATTATACTTGATTCATGGTGGTTCACGTTGAATGACAGAATGGGGGGAAATTTTGTACTGAGTTATTCAGGAGACATGGTGTCAAAGCAAATCACATAGGAAATATTCGTATGGGTTTTGATTGATTGTATTTATAGACTTATGTAGTGGTTCATGGTAACCAGCTGATGTGTCCATTAGATCATCCATCCACTATCCCTCTGAACATGATTGATTTTTTTGTATTTGGATATTAATCTTATATGTAAAAATACCATGTCCCAATAACAAGACAAATGGTGAATTTTTTTCTATGAGTAGATCAATATTGAGGTACACCCCCATTAGTACCACCATGTACTACCACAACACCCCTTTTAATGAAAACTCAATCAAATTAGATTCAATAGAAATGGTTGCGTGGATGACCAATGGGGATACTAGTATCCCAAGGGTTTTGGGGAACCTCATCAAGTTAATAGAGTTAAGATGGTCTTGGGGGTTGATGTAGTGGTGTTAGATTCAAAGATTTAAAAATGGTGGCATTGTTAGGGTTATGTCGATGGTGCTCCTTCTTGTAGAGATCAACAATCTTATAACATCCCAGTGTTCAGACTTGGTTTTGATGATCCAACTATTAACTAAACCTAAAATCATACCCGATAAGCTACTCTGGTATCCCATTCCCAGATACACCAAGTAATACCATATCAATGAAAATGGGAATACTTTCCTTTGGCTTCCAGCTACTCAACTGGTCTCGACTGAAGTACAGTGTTGAATAGGTGTCAAACAAATAATTAGTGTGACAACAAATCAACTTATCGTACAGCTGTGAGAGCATAGTGCACTGATTTTTTCTAGTAGGTGATATTGGTCTAACAAGAAGTATACTATTAATTTCAGTGGTTTTATGTTTCTTGGGATATCATAAGTTGTTTGAGAGAGTTGATATATTTGTTGGTGACCATGCACATGGGGCCATGTGGGATCTATTTCACCCACACACATTTATGATTAATGGGGTCATACATAAAGGAAGGATAGTAGTTCAAAAATAAACTCCATTAAAAATCAAAACACTAGTATTTTAATGGATTCAATCAATATTCTATTACCTTTAATCATAAACTTTAATACATAGATGATACACTTCCGCATTTGGAAATGTAACTAATTATACAAAAAAAACATGAATATGGTTTAATAGGTTCTAGTTTTTGAGATGGAGTATTTTTTCCCAATCAGTAATTAATCCATAAATATGAAGGGGATTTATATTGCTGAGAAAATGGGGACATCCACCTAACCCATAAATTACAAAGGGTAGTGGGAAATAAAAGTGGTTCAAGTACAATTATTAGTGCTCATGGTATTTTCTATTCAAAAGTGGGTGCATTGTGGTTGGTAATTGAATTGAATCAATGACATGACCATGATCAGGTACCTAGGTTATATATCATTAGATATAGGGGACATGTAATTATAGAGGTATAAATTCCAAAAAACTAAATATGCCACCAAACTCAATAGTATAAGGAAGGTGGTTTGTTTTCAATACTACAATACAATATAGAATAGAAAAAACCCTAGATTAAATTTTATAATTCCAATTTCACCCATCCCTAATTAAAATACCAATACCAAATAGTAATATAGGCACCCAAATCCATTATTATATTTTAAAACTTGATATGAATCTATCAATTTTCATTGATATCCAGTGGAACAAAATTAGCATTGGTCCACTAGTTGGTTTGATGATGAGACAACCACTTCCAAAACTATTATACCAATGTGTTCAACTTGGGTAAATTGAAGGGATACAAACGCAGTATCCCTAAACTCTTCCATAAGAAAATAAGGGGTAGAGTAAATGGTCATACTCAATGCCACATCCCTCTCCCTTTCGGATTTCTCACAGTGTCCACTTTTGGATAAAAGAAGATTTTGTGGTAACTCAGATTTTCTACTACCTCTTGTTTCTGAAACAGAGGATGAATAATGTGGTCTTAGAGTTTAATGGAGATCATTCCATCCACAAAATCCATGAATGAAATGGAACTGAGAAAAATATAATTCCTACTAAAACTAGGATAAATAGGTTGTCAACCTATGAGTTGTGCTCAATGGGAATCCTCCACACGAGTAAGCCACAATCATAATTCCCTTAATATGAACATCCTCCAAAGGAGTAATCCCAGAAAAAATCCTCCATATCACCATTATCATAGATATATTTCATGGTACATTTACAATGGAATTGTCTTAATAAGTATTCCCCAACATTATCCTCCCAAGGGGTCATACTCACCTATGATAGAAACCTATGAGGTCCGTCATAGGCATCAGTCCTCAACACTGAACTACATGGGCTTACACTCCCATCCAAATGGGATAAATAGGAAGCCTTCATGATGTCCAAACCCAACACATAAAATCAAACCAATTCCCTCTTGTCCACGTTCCCAACATGGTCTAATTGAACTGGGAAATTCAGATCCTTTCCTGGTTTGGTGGTCAGATTCGAGATAAGCACCACACTAAACATTGACTTTTCACCTTATCCCTAGACATCCTTGCCACGTTCCATTAAACTAATGATAAGATCCTTACGATAAGACCTTAAAAATTATGATCTGTCTCATTAAGGCACACCAATCTACATGGATTCTAATTCCTTTCATGATGATACATAAGAATGTCAACATATGGGTTCGATCCCAACATTAAAACAACTCTCATATCCCAAGATGATTATATACTCCAGATTTCCCCACTATGTGGCTAGAAAACCATCATAATCATAATAACAGAAAAATAATATCTAATCAATATATACGAGGATACCATTAATGGAGATCCTTACATACATATATATATCTCCATTTATGTATAACATTAAATAGATACAGATGATTCTAAATTCTATTCATGCTAATAATTGATTTAAAACATTAGGGTGACCCACATCAAATGTATAAATAAATAAAGGAGTCATTAATATTTCATTAATCTATAAGAGCGTCCAGGATTTGGTGATAATACTCCCAGAAGGATGTGATGAGCCTGACCTCACAACCTCTCAGTTAGTGTGAGTTCCTAAGAAACATTGGAAAAACCTACTGATGAGCACCGACCATTGGAAGTCAGCTCCCCATTGATATATAATTGTTGGGTGTTTTTAGTTCCATGAAAAAACATATTGAAAACCATTCATAAATAGTGATTCCTAACCCAAACACACATTCAATGGGGGGGAAATGGTGAACCCTATGTGAATCCTTATCCAATATGATAATATCACCCACCTATCAAGCCACTTTCCTTGATCAAATATGGGTGCACAATATAATAAATCATGACTGTATTCAATAAAATTAGATTTTGTTTTGATGGAGATTATTTTTTATGTTTTTCATAAATTTATGCACTTACTTTCATAACTCCCCTCACTCAAATGCAGTCATTCCATACTTCATCAATGAATTACCTAGATAATTATTAGGTTGTTCTTCATCCACATGGAGGACACCGTAACCAACCCAACATATTCATCAGTGGGTCTCAAATGAACTAGTTTGACAGTACGGTCATCATAGTACCATAAGGACCATGGTGTCCACCCAACAAGCCCTCCAACTCAACAAACACCGCCAACCTTACAATCTATGATGATCGGTGGTCCTTAATCAGATAGTGTAAACTCTCATCATAAACTGTATTAGGTGTCTATCTCCAAAATTCAGTAAAAAGATCCATCTTCTTCCACATTGATGTTGATAAAGAGGCCTCATAAGGCCTTATCCTAAAGACACGGGTGTCATTCTAAAGGGTTTCTACCAGTAATCACTACCACCAATGCCACACGAAAGTGAACCCTAAAATTTATGAGGGTTCCATCCTCAGATGACTGACTCAGGTACATCAGACCCAGGTGCACAACATGACATGCCAAGGCCAACGACTAGTCAATAGGGTGAAAGTTCACACCCTTACCTCCTCTGAAGATGCTCACAAACCCAATTTGGTTGAAAATTGTGAAATGGAACATACACATATCCAACATTATTAATCCATAAAT
Organism: Viscum album; assembly: GCA_963277665.1. Lineage (NCBI taxonomy): Eukaryota > Viridiplantae > Streptophyta > Magnoliopsida > Santalales > Viscaceae > Viscum > Viscum album. The sequence continues at coordinate 560,470,160 of OY728153.1, read as the reverse complement.
TATACTCCCTTGGAGGAATCCAAATAATCTTTCCAAACAAATAATTTGGTAACTTGCATGAAGGAATAGACACCAACCTACACCCACCAAGCATTTCTGCAGACTCATATGCCAGCACTCAGAGATGTTAGTCAGAAAATCCCGATGACTGGCAGGGGATGACTCAACTATCTTCCCCCAAACACAAGTATAGTAAGTATCCTTTGATAGAAAATGGAGTATAATAGTCAGACCATACACCTACTCTATATTCAAAATTGGAATATATCCCAATTTTTGTCACTAATTTCAATAATAATATACTGACAATGGAGAAAGGGAAGTCGAAAATCCACTCCCACATCCTATACATATTACAGAACATCACAATTAGAAAAATAGAAGTTCTTGTGGGATGTACGTATAAATTTTTCCCCATAATATTGGAGGCTCATCAGTATGTCACCCCGAAGTAGATACACGTCAATTCTACCATACAAGAGTTTCATGGGGAAAACTCCCATATATTATATGGACAACTGGATTGGGAACATACACCCTCTCTAACTAGATATAATTGGAATATCCCAATTTCCACTACAATGTAGGCACAAAAACCTTCCCATGATAACCACTTATCCCATGAAGTGTCCCCATTAGCACAGAAGAAGGTATCCAATAATAATCCTCAATAAACACAACTAAAAAATAATGACCTGGTTTATGATCTAGATCGGCTTAATGATAAATTTCATGAAGACCTCAGATGCATATCTATGGTATCTCAGGTCCATACTCTCTAATTAAATAATTATGGGAGCACTTGCAGTATTTATAAGAGTCCACCTCAGACACATCACCATGATGGCCGGATTCATGAATACAATCTGATTGATCTTGATATCCCATCTCCTGATGAGATCCGTGGAATCCCTCCATGTTGAAATCAATGAGAAAGAGGGAAATCTACTTTTTGTAATCCAACATGTTGGTTCTTCACATTATGGAGTTTGTTACGAATGTTCTCTCCATAGTAGTGTTTCACATTGTTAAGAGAATTTTCCAGTTGAAAATGTTGTGATGAGAAATCCCTCCAATTGATAGGCACTTGAGAATACAAATATAGTCATATATGATTCCTTTTAAATGGTACATGAAATAATTTATTAACCAAGAGATATCTAAAGGAGACAATCATTCTATGAACCAGCCTTAGGCCATGTACCTTCTAGTGTAACTGAGAAAATACGATCCAATATAACTACTTGTGATATAGAGGTTAGGAAAAATTAACTTTGGTTATACCAGGTAGAGGAACCAATGGTGAAAGGAGAAGTCACATTTATGATAATGAGGAAAATTATGGCTAAATATGACATACCATCCATTTTCTGACCTTTGTCCACACCATGATATATAATCCCATAAGCATTGTCATAATATTGTATTCACAAAATATGCATCAACATATGAAAAATATTATTCACTTAAATGAAAAGGTATTACCCTATGATGAGTATCAAAGACACTGCAATGTAATAGAAGTGCTGAAATTCCAAATTTACTTAGCATATCTCCTAGATTAATGACATAAAATTATTGGAATATAGAAAGGATCCCATAAATACTGAAGCCTTAACACATCAATGCAGTTGTGATAGTTGATCGCTGACACCACATATGGTGTTTGTATCATAGGATGGGACTCACATAGACAATTACATTTCACCAATCTCTCTAACCAGAAATGATCTACCAAGGATGTATCATGAAATTTCATAGCCTTAGGAAAAATACAAAAAATGGATCATATCTATGACCAAATATATGGTCCCCATAAATTGGCCCTGGTTAACTCGCACTGACATCAGTCTAGAAGAGGGAATGTTGTTGAAAGATTGTTGCATCAAGAATCTAATAATATCTACCAATAATCTCACATAGAGTATGTCCGTATTTATAGAGTGAAAATTTCAAAAATAGAATAATTATCATTGAAAATGGTTGATCCGAGTGCATACTGAAAAATTCACCGGACCAATGTTTGAAAAAAACATCATAAAATCATAAGGGATTTTATGAGAATAGCATCCTTGATTGTTTAGGAGCAACCCAATATTACAGGACATAGAGGTTTGATAATAAAACCTTTAATGTAATAAATCCACACATGAAGGGTTTTTAAAGAAGACTAGGGACAACACCATCCCTGATTGTTGGTCTCTTTTTCAGCACAACAATTCCTTCCATAGTGGGAATCAATCTTCTTCATATTAGGGAAAATTCCACAGAGTTGATCCTCCCAGTTCGTGCCCTCCTAGGATTTGGTATCCTCATTAGTTATAGGCACAACCAAACTATTTGGATATTCTCATAGGTTCACTTTCTACCGCGGAAATCCAAGGGAATGATCAAATGAGATGATGAAACCTCGTAGGGGTAATAAAAGAAGATATTATCACAAAGAGAGTGATAAAATTCATGAAATTAATTTTTCATTAGTTAATGTCATAAACATCATCCTCACAGATTCTATAGAATTTGAGGATAATCCAGAGATTCAGAAGAGGTTGTTCTATCTCACCATAAGGCCCACAACAAAACAAATGAAGGATGTCTATGTACTTGGAACCAGTGGCTTGCCGTAAATTTTGTAAATCCCTTGAAAAATACATTATTACCTCCTCAAAAGCATATGAACAAAATAAATGAAGTAGAAAAATTATACATAAACATATTTCTAGAGATGTAAATTCCCTTTATGTAGAGGAAAAATTTCATATAAGGGGGAAAAATTAATGAATTTAGAGGCCTTAATGAAAAATTAAATCAAGGGAGTTTTACTGAAAGATATGTTCTGAATGAAGACCCTAAACTCTCAGATCCAGTAGGTGGACAAAAAAAGAGGGGTTTTCATAAGAGATGAGGTTTTTCTAGAACATCCTCTAAATATGGAACATTGACCAACAATATATTTAGATCTTGATGCATTGGATGAAGAATTACCTTTGTTCATTGTGTAATCAAATAAAGGTAAGGAACAACCCTACATGCCTTCAAATATGGGTTACCCATGGCATGTACCAAAAGTTCCACAACTAATAGTCCTACTGGACACCACACCTATTCAAGATCTGTCTTCCACAACTACAGAAGTCCTAGATCATACATATGTTCATTTAATTTTTATGAACACTAATGAGACACAAAAGGATTGATTGGAGTCTATCAAGAAGTGAAAGACATTGATACAGCCAGAAAAAAAGCCTTATCCTGAATAATTAGTTCTAAATATCCCCCATCTGAACATTGGAATCCCAACATATACATTGTTTAATGGATCTAGGGACCGAAATTAGAAATTTTCGAATTTTTTCACTCACTATGATCCCATTATGGGGACCCCAAAACTATAGAAGGTGGTGAAACATAGTTTCATTATATAATAACGGGATATAATATCCTCCATATGGACCAAAAGATTGAAGTCTTAATCGATATCTATATGGGTAGATCTTACTCATAACAACTGTTCCCAGTTCATCTAAATGTTTTAAAACAATAGTAATCAATCTCATGAACTGAAATAAAATGGATAATTAAAGGGTTTCGTTTTTCATTACATGGTAGAAAGTATTTTCACAGTCCTTGAACCTAGAAATCCCTCGAGAAGAGTTATTCCCCATCAATGTAGTTAATATTCATGCATATTTCTACATGACACTAATACCAATAAAATATATTGAAATGTTTCAGGAACATTCCACGATTTCTCAGTAGGTAGAAAACTCTATTGTAGAGACTAATGAAAAGTTTATAGTAATTTCATCGTCCCATAGAAGGAGAACAGAAAAATAAAATGCCCTTATAGTTACACTTTAATATCCCATGTACTCAATCTTAAGACAAAGATCACACCATATAATAGGGATACACCTCTTTAAAATCACCTAAAATTTCAACCACGTTGGAATGATTAGAGAAAGCAGCGGCAAAAACAGTTTAATGAGATGAAAAACAGTGTATATTCTCTTTGAAATGACCCAGTCACTGGATAATTCATCTCCCCATTAGAAATCTACTTTGTCATGTTTCCAAATCCCACAAACCCTAGAAAATATTTTACAAGGACCTGTCAAACTATTTCCCCTTCCTACAAAAAATGGGGAACCATATCCATGATTGTTTAGTTTTAAAGTACATCCTATAAAAGATGGGGGACTCTCGGTAGGTGAAGCTAAAAAATTCACCTTCTCATGTTTTATGAGTTTCTTTCACTAATTTAGAAGTGAAAAATTAATAGAAATAATGAATGAGAATGACCGTGAAGATATTTAATCACTAGATATTCAGTAAAAAATCATCCAGAATCATATTATTCTCTAAACTTAGTTGATGAGTCAAACTATATCTTCAACCACTTCTGCTACAATAAATCCAAATACATCGACCGCTCTGTCAACCAATGGTCGATCCTATTAAAAGATACATGTTCTGAAGGGTAATAAGAAAAATAAATCTGATGATCTCATGTTATTTCCAAATATGTACCTGATCATAGAATACTTAGTTCCAATAGTCCCAAAATCATGTTCACCTAACCTATAAACAGTACAACAAGATTTGACCTGCTAAATAGATTCTTCATCCGACGAGTACTTGTCCATAGGTTCCATTAATGTTATTAATTTAATGTATCCCTTTGTAGGTGATGATTTTGATTATGAAGTTTAATTCCATATACTAGATTTAGGATGTGGGGGGAAGGGGACATCAATGTTGAAGTTACATGGGAAGAAATTTTTGTGTCATGAGTCACTACATTAACCACACCACTTCTATAACCATTTACACGGAAGAAACTCATGAGAAATACCTCTATAAATCGTAGAAGGAACATGGTAATTCCACCGTGGATGACCTGTTCTCTCCTAAAACTATCATATTAGAATATTGATAAGTGGATATGTCATCACCTAATCATCCCCAACATGTATGATGACCCAACCGACCTAACCCATCAAGAGTGAAATCATTTTTGACTCCCATTCCATGGAATGGTTCATCAACATCAGCATTATCATCTCTCAATGAACATGTGAAATAACATCCCCTTGATGGAATGCACAGACCTCTGAATCAGAAATGTGACATTTTTACATAAATGGCCCATGTGTCTCCATTATTTCCATACAATATTCATTGAGTCTTTCAAAATTTCTCCACGAAGCACTCATAGACGTTTTTTTAGGGCTCATGAGTTTGAAGTCATGATTTTTGCTGAAGAAGTTTATCATACAATGAATGTCCCCCCGAAAAGGTACCTGTTCATCTCTTTCATAGGCCACAATGAGAATTTTTGTCATACAAGGACACATCAGGCCCTTGTATATATCTAGAAGGATAAATGACATTAATACCCAATGATTCTTTATTGTAAATGGAACATGAGTCAACATCATTCCATTCTGAACAATTTACCACCGAGGTCTCAATGAATCTCACATTTCCCCCTCCACTTTAATGTTATACATTTATTACATGAATGATCGAGATCATATTTTTCAGATCATACTCAAAACTTAGTTTGGGATCTCGTGTTCGAATCAATATTCATTATTTCCTGGTAGGATACAACATTTAATGTCTTACTGGGAAGATCTTGGATACATCTTCATGCTACCATTCCTTATTCACACCACCAATGACTCAAATATTGTTTCAACAGTAAAATTGTAAAATTTTATGTTGAAAGGGACCCATTAAATCTAGTGATTCACAATACATTGATGCAGGATTATACCACAAGGTAGAAAAATAGTACATGGATAATCATGAAACTTGAATTAATGCCTAAAATTGAATTTAAATTAGTCTAGATAATCCATTTAAAGATATGAATACAGAAAATTTGTTTCCCATTAATCAAATAAAATATGTGGGATCAAAATCAAATATGCATTCAATGTATTTAGTATGGTTATTCAAGGAAACTAATTCTGATAGCATAAGGGTTGTGTTCAAATCTCTGTGCAATGATGAAATCAAAGATCTAAATGTATTTATTCCATCTCCCAGGCATCAATATATCCCTACTCCATCATCTAGAACAAAGTAAAATGTCTTGAAAATAGAAGAAAATGAAAATAATCACTCCCAACTCATTTCCCTCTCTACAAAACTTGAAAAAGGGTTTGTGAGATCAGTTGGGTCAAAAATGATTGTTTCCACTTCTGAATGTCCAAATACTAACTCCTCCCCTATCTTATAGAATCATACTTCGTCACCTCCCCTAATAATAGAGATGAAATAATTAATTCTCGAGGAAGGGGAAGAAGAGGAAGAACTTAGGGATTCCCCTCTATAATTTGAAGACTGTGTTTTACCACTATGGATGAACTCAGAGAGATATATATGGGTACATATGAAGATCCATGACCCACTATAATTTTTGCGGCCATGACTTCTTAATAACATGAAATATATACTTCCTACCCATGAAAACATCAGGACATGTTTTCCTGGAATTACATAGAGATTATATTCCTTGACCCTGAGGTGTCCACCCCTGACTAGGGTCTTCCAGAAGAGCATCGGGGATACAAGTTTTAAACTAGAAGGACTCTCTTGTCTCACACCTCTAAACTTGAGGATGAAGTTGAAAAGATCATTAAGGGTGACTTTATCTGAGAGGTAAAATATACAAATGGATATCCAAAATAGTCCTAATAAAAAATAAAAATGTGAAAATAAGATTTTGAAATGACTTCAGATATCTAAACAAGCATTGTATGAAAGATTAATTCTCTTTTCAACTAATAGAACTCATTTTTAATGCGACGGATGGATACCAATGCCTTTACTTCATGGTTTTCTACTATGTGAATAAGTATATTTGGATGTACCTATAATATGATTAATCCACAGATTTCAAATCACCATAGGGAATAATCTTCTATCTGGTAATTCCCATTGTCTTAATGAACACCAGGTTCACATAAAAACGTTCCATGCATCACATCATCAATCCCTTTATTAGGATGTTTTTTAAAGCTATATTGATGATATATTGGTCAAGTCCCAACAACATTTTTACTACCTATATTACCTTTATAATATCGTAATGAAGCTATGATAACATAGCCTGATGATGAACACTTTAAAATGTGCTTTCGAGGAAACCTCAGGGTACTGTCATAACTTCATTGTATGCTATTGTGGCGTTGAATTTGACACACAAAAAGGATATATGTATCGTGTCAAATAATTAATACCTTAAGGAGTTAATATAGATTAAAATTAACTTGTAATTAGTTTCTCACCTCATAGAAAATGTTGTAGAAAAATATGTATCTTTTACAAAACTAATGATGAAATGAGTCACGTATTAGTGAACTATTAAATGTCAGTGAAACTTTTACACCCTCAAGAAATACCTATTGATACCACCAATATTAATTCAATGTATTGAGGTAATTCCACGCCTCTTATATGTGATGAACATGGAGTGATCACTGGGAACATTCCTCATGAAGAAGAATGATGCTGGAAATGAGAACAACCTATGTTATCATAGTCGAACCATGCTCAATGTGGAGGCTTGTTATTCTGATATTGAGAAGAGATGCTTGGCATTAATATTTTCAGTTCAGAATCTGAGAAACTAATTGAAGCACCCTGAGATCCAATTGGTCTCTATAAATTGCCAACTAAAATATATCCTCGACTGTCCAATGATAACAGGATGTCTGGCACAATCTATATTTATTTTACATTATTTGGAAATTTTATTTGTGCCATAAAAATAATTTAAAAGTATGAACGTGGTTGTCTTCCATGTAGAGCACCTATCTTCCAAAACAACATCCTTTAATACTGAGATACTAGATTAAGAGATATTCAATATTTAGGATAGCCCCCCACAAATGGGAAATGTATTTTGACGGTGTGTCTAGAAACCAAACATGAAGATAGTGTATGACCTTAAACTCAAGAAAAAGTTTTAAATAGATTGTGTTCATTTCCCTAGAAAAGTCATTCTTACCATTCTATTTTCTACTATTTGATATTTTACCAATAATGAGGTGGAATAATAGGCCCTCATTGTGGTTCTATAACTGGAACTCTAAATACTAATAAACCACCTGGAGGTGAAGGAAGACTCATATTTTGTAATCCAACATATCAACATGGATTATTCTATCATAAAATAAGAGTTGATCCCCCATTTAACTATTTATGATAGATGATGGAAAAATTACCCTTGGATCCAACACTGACTCTTGACACTCGATCATAGAACACCCAAGAAGATACATCAGAAAATGAATCTACATCTCTATAAGATCTGAAATGGAACAAAACAACCATTATAATTTATCACTGAAGAATGGTCTCACCTTTTTTCATTACATAACATAATAGATTAATGAAATAAATCCCACCGCTTCTCCATATCTACCTACCATTATGTGGATGATTCCACTGATGGAATACCATCAGGATGGAGTTCTCCCCCTGGATAGATGAAAAAATATTTCATTCCTTGAATCATTTGGAAGTCTATCATATTTTTAGAGCCTAAAACTTCAAAAATAAGGTATGCCTCAATTAATTCCACCAAGGTGAATTGGTACTATTTCATAGGACTCCATTGATACCAGGAAAGGATACTAAAAAAACCATCCAATGTGGGAGGGACCTTACTACATACACAATTTCCACTCTAATGTAAATTACTACTTGAACTCAATGGATGGAGAGCTCATTACGACTCCAACCAAAGATTTTTTTGAAGAATTACGTTTTTAACCACACAATGATCATCCAAGATGAAGGATGTTAAACTATATAGAACCATATATTCCCATGATGCATGATGATAAAATACATAGATTCATCATTCTATTTTTATGATGATAAACTACATAACATGAGGTCCTGGTCATATGACCTAATATTGTATCACACCATTCTTCGTCACCAAATGACATTTAACTGCATGGTTATCATATCTATAATTTTAAATTAAGATGAACGCCAAAATACCATGTGTTGAAAATCCTTTAGGTCCCTAATTAATGACAATATCCCATGTGTAATCCCCACAAACATAATTTTACTCCATAATGTCATTTCATACCCCTTATGTAGGTACATTCACAAGTATAATCATGCACCTACCGCAAGACAGTAAAATGAATGGCACAATTTTTCATCACTGGAAATTAAACTACACAGTCTTTACAAATACAATGTAGGCATTGATTCTCATTCTAATGAGATATGCAGCGACACACAGATCTCCAACCCTAGGACTAGCCACACTGAAAACTATATATTATCACATTTTTTATTTTGTAAGAGTTAGACCTGTATAGAGGACCTTTTCAAAAATTATGTGCGCCTTGTTTCTCATTCAACTGAGATATGTAGTGATAACCAGATCTCAAATATTGAGTTCATTCATGACTAAAAATGAAACATTTCCCCCATTCTATATTCATGATTAAAATATACATTGAAAACTCTTTGAGATCAAGTGGCTTGATTCTCATTACAATGAGATGCACAATGACACCCAGATCTAGTGTGCTAAGCCCATTCATCATTCCATAAGATATTAAATACTTTTACCCACATCAAATACAAATTGGTGTGGATAAAATATTTCAAGAACCATTTATTGCTTATTATCATTCCAATGAGATACATAGTTACACCCATATTTTCTTTCTTGGGCCCATACTCTATATTTTTATTCTTTCACTTCAAATTATCCTTGTCCTAACAGCATGATGTTAAACTGTGTGGGATTTCAAAAAATATGTATGGAATTATTCTCATCCAAATGAGATACATAGAGACACCTATATCATACCTCTTGGCCCAACAACCAAAAAATTAAATTCCAATATACTTCACTTTTGTTTCTTTTGATCCATAAGAGAAATTTTTTTCACTCATTATTTCTCACACAAAATATAGCTCATGTTATTTTAAGTCATTTGGTAAAATAGATTCCCTACAAAAGAAAATAATATCAATTAAAATTGGGGTTATCATGGTATTGGGTTCATGTCCATAAAACACACACGTAATTTCCACATCCCATGACAATAAACTTCAATATATCCTTAAGAACTACTTGTGGATTGATTCTTACACTATTAAGATATGTAGTGACGCATGGGTCCTACATCCTAGTACAGTAGAAATATTCCTTTTCATGTCGGTGTCAACAACATCCTCACCATAGGGCAATAAACAGCATAGTTTGTCATGAAATATGTGTGTCTTGATTCTCACCCTGATGAGATATGTAGTGACATCCAGATATTTAATCCAAGTCACATATTCCACATTATATAACAAATACATCTATTGTCCCATATATGTGTCATTTCTGCATGAGGGTATATAATATGAGATCTCATCCTATGCATGAACTCGTATCCACCCCCCATGTCCTCCACACTTGTATAAAATCAGAGATAGGGGCCTTTATTCATTAAAGCTATGTGTTCCTTTACTATAATACTATTGAGATATCTAGTATTTCCTGGGCCTCATCTCCCAGTCCAAGTCAAGGGGGTAAATAGAAATTCCCCATCTCCTATATACAATGAAATGGCCCATCCATGATCTTTTATCATGGGTACCCTCATTAGGTGTCCCACCATGGAAATAAATATGTCCCCCCTTCTACATATGTGTCATATTTATAAAATATCCTTCAAATTCATGACCAATATCAATAGAAATTATTCCTCTATGCTTTTCCATATTAATTATTCATTCCATACTTCTAATCATGAACACTTTCATATCATCATAATATTTCATCATTTTGTGATGGAATAATGTTTGATACCTAACATATCTTTTTCCTAGATATGAAGAAACCTTCCCCAATTTTATTTTCATAAGTTCCCCAAAAAATTGTCCATTCAGCTGAAGGATTAAACTATTTGAATATGAAGTACATGACCTAATCATCCATGAATAAAACACTCCACATAATGGGTTCATCAATGACTGGTAACTTCACCATTGAGAGAAACCTCTTCTATCCCTGTATGATTTGACAATAACATTCTAGAACCCATGATTAAAAGTCAGTATCCATTCTTTTAGTGTTTATCTTGTGTCCTCTCTCTTGATCTGAAAACCACCAAGACAGTTATTTAAATATTCATCATTTATTTCTGAACTATGTAGGAATGAAATTTTCTTGATAGGTCGCATGTCATCTTTCTTTTACATAATATTGTGTTCCTAGTCGTATGACCTAAAACCTAATAGAACAATATTCCCTAGGTCAAATAAAACCTTCATACGAAATATATTATTCCCATTCTTGGGAATTTTTTCTTAAAATAGCCCTTCGCTGTTCAGGTAAATTAATCCCACAAATGAAACCTTGGGCCTCAGAAAATTTGAATATTTACATGATTTCATCGACATTTTTCATGATAGAATGTTGGAATTCTTGAGGACTTATTTTCTTGACATTGTTGTAACCCATCCATGTTCTCTATGATTAAGTGTCTAAAATATTTTATGGCTAGTGATCCAATGAATTCTACTATTGACTATGCAGTATGCATCGTAACCTAACTGGAATAAAATAGACTACAAAATGGGTTTTCCAAATAGTGGTAACTTTATCCTTGAGAGATACCCACTCTATATTCATAATACCTTTTCCATATCACTCCTTATATCTACGAATCCCCAAATCATAGATTACATGTTTATCCTCTCACATTGAATATGGTAGAAATCATTTTATTAATATACCATGAATAGGAGAATAATCAAGAATTTTAGTATAAGATGAAGAAAATTATTTATATCCATCTTAATTTCATCGATTTATGAATTTTACAATCAAATCATAGTGTTCTCGTAGTTTTAAATTAAACGTTATATCATAACATCCTCACTTTAAGATATTAAACTGTATGGTCAATGTCCTGGTCACCTGAAATTAAACTACATGATTCATTAATGCTTTTTAGAAAGGGTCGTTACCCCTAAAATTGAAAATATAACAATGTTTACCCTCCTTCATTCATTATAAATTCATAAAGGAGCAGTTTTCAATTCATGTAAAATACTAACACATATATTCTCTTCATTTTTATCGCTTTCGTTTTGAAAACCACCCATTATTTTCTTGAGATATACAAATATAAACTCTGGTAATCAGTTATAGAACATCAGAATTCATGATAACTCTATTTCCTAGCTTTTTGTAGAACAACCCAGTTGGATATTAATATATCGACCAAAAAATTCAGGTCTTATCAACCAAATGATACAAAAAGTTTTCTATGAATCTTGTGCCATAGTTGTCCTTTCATAAAATATCCCCCAAAATAGGTTTTTCAATTGGTTTTAACATCATCCTTAGAAGAAACCTCCTATTTTACTTAATATAATTCATTGGACCCAGGAACCAATAGATCTAGGATAAAGAATCCCTAATGGATATCCGAGTAATTTTATAACATTCTCTTCCCACATGCCATGTTTTGGTCATTATTTTGAAATCTATGGTCAAAGTTTTATGACCATAAAAACTAGTCTCTTTAGTTGAGCATGCACGATATTAAAACTACCATATAAATATAAATAGAACTCACTATGTTTAAAACACATTAAGGGAACTCTGAAAAACATAGACCGTCATTTCACTAGAAAAAAATTCATGTAGCTTAGGTAAAATCACGCCATGAAAAGAAAAATGTGAATAAATTGTTAGGATAAAAACCTGAAAAGGGAATTCTATGTAAAATCATATCTCTCCTGATACTTTTACTTGTTATTGAGATTATGAGAAAATTTTGGTGATGTAATAGGAGATATAAAGTTTGTATTGTTATCTATATAGCCTTAGAAACAGTCAGGCTATGCTCACTAGGCCCCGTGGCATCGGAAAAAATTAATGTATTCTCCCTATCCGTTTTACTATGGTTATGACCAAACGACACAAAGGTGTTTTGTAATGAAAATTAGTTTCTATTTTATTTTAAAATAAAAAATAGAGAATATGGATGAAGAGATTTGTTATTTGGGACAAAAATAATGCTTTTCATTTATGATTTAAAACTCAAATGAAGTTCCACAGGTCATAGCCTCTCTAAAAAAATTTATAGTATATCCTCAATATGGTATTTGATAAGTTGAAATGTACCTTCTGTGACAAATGAATCTTCCCAAATCTCATCCTTTTGTGTAGAAATAACCTTCTCATCATTATGAATATTCTCGTACTTACCATTGATAGCTTCTTTCCTTTATGTCGAAGCCTATTTCATGGACCAATGATGTTGAACTACATATTACCTTGTAGAATTTAATTCATCATCTAGGAATATTATTTAGAGAGTCCTCATATTGAGTAAATTCGGATACTCTTATGCCATTTCAGAGTGGCTGACATCATCTTGGATCACAACAGCACCGAGTTCTTAAAGGATTCTAGTCTGATGCACCTCATCCTACTACAACCTTCTATCCTTCTCCTTTTTTTGGATGATCACCTTTTCCATATCATAGATCTCGTGGTAATTAAATTATCTATATCTAGACATGGAAATATTTAATGGGTTCTTGGGATGTCACAATCTCATATACTCAAGAGGCATCTCACCGACTATCTTCTATATGTCTCGTTGTACAAGAATATGTGTAGGTTGAAAAGCCACATGCACCTCTGGGTCAGATTCATAGCCCAATTCATAAGGAGGGACATAATAATGGATAATAAAATTAATGAGATTCATTTTTCCAATTACTCCATATAAGATTCAGTTATATTAGTTGATGTTAGAGGATCTAGCATGAAAACCTCTGTTATAGGCCTAATTGTTGAAACCAGTGACACTAGATGAAAGTGATAGTTGTCCTCAACACAAGAAGGTCAATACTAAAAAGTTAATGAAATAACCTAAATTGTTTAGGTAACTCACCCATTTATAGATAAACTATAGAAACTAACTCCTCAATAGAAACCTCAACCCCAAATCTTTGGTTCGGGACATCCTGATGAGGATCATCTTCTTGAGTTTTCTCAGTAGTTGAAATAAAATATTCCCTGGAATCCACCACATTAGTACTCTCAACAATTATTCCCTCAACAATGAGAGTACGATGAACATTGAAACCGTCTTTCTAAATGAATTTGGAAAGCTTCTCTGCAGATAAATTTGTAGAAATTTTTCAATGATGTGAAGTATTAGGTTAAATAAAATATAATATGTTTGAAAATTGAAATAATGATGAAACTTATTTCCTTCCAATTCCACATAAAAACCCCCAGACATTTTAATGGAAACGTGAATGTCAATTTCGGGATTATGGATGTATAAGTGTTCATGACAAGAATCCTCCTATCTTGGAGCATCCTCACTAGTAGGGATATCCGAAGCGTGTTTACTGGAACTAAGGGTGTATATTTCAGCCCATACCGGCCCGATCAACCCCATGAGGGAGCCAAAGTCTAGCATTAGGCCGGACCAAACCATCTTGTAATGTCAGACCATGGGCTGGCCCTTAAATGCTTTTATTATTTTTAAAATAACATATATGATGAGTTGAAAACTATTTTAATTTTTTTTATTTTTTTATTTTTAGTAACGTTTATCAAACATTATTTTGAAAATGTATTATCAAACGTCTTTTTTAAATGTTATTGAATTTTTTTTGACATTTGTCATTAAAATTATATTTAAATTTTTTACTTGTTCTATTAAACTATTATTTAAATGTTTTTTTAAATTGAACACCTTTTTTAATCATCTTTTAAAAAAAATTTATACGATTTTAAAAATGTTTTTTTTATTAAAAAATTTTATTTAAAATTTTATTTATCTTTTTTTAAAATATTTTTTTATCTTTTTAAAAAATATTTTACTAAACTATATAATAAAACGTTTTACTAATAGTTTATTGTAAAACATTTATTGAAAATGTTTTTCTGAATTGTTATTTTTAATGTTTCATTTGAAAAAAAATTAACTTAATTTTTAAATTTTTTATTAAACAATGTTTTAGTCATTTTTTTAAAAATTGAACATTTCTTTTATGAAAAATTAAACCTATTTTTGAAAGGATTGATTAAATATATTTTAATTTAAACATTATTTAAATGGTTTCTTTTAAAACACTCATTTAGCTTATTTGTTTAATTTTAATTTGAATACATTTATTTTAATGCATTTTTAAACATTTTTTAATTGATTTTTAATTGGTTTTTTAAAACATATTTTTTTTAAACAGCTTTTTTTTTACTTTAAAAAAAATTGAAATTTTTATTTATTTATTATTATATATTAACAGTTTACTGTATAGTGATATGTTTTTCATTTATTTCTCAATCATTATACATGTTATCAATTCCTCACATCATGTGTTTCATAAGAACCATCAACCCCAATGTCACATTAATATTATAGTTATAATATTTTCAGTAATTTATTTAAAATAAAAAATATAAACCAATTAATAAAATAAAGAAAGTTCAAATTTATTTTTAAAACATTTTTATTTAAAAACTAAATTTATGAAGAGTTTCAAGAATTGGTAAATAAGAATCATCATAATGAATGACATTCACAACAATATGTTTGAGTTTTAGAAATATAATTAATGATTTTTTGGGGTGCACATTATTGGGAGGTTGTTAATTTTTTGTCTAAATTGATTTAAAAACGTATATATAGTATATATAATATATTAAAGTTGTAAAATAATTTAAAAAAAATTAATGTGGTTGGGGGAGAACATGATTGGGTGAGTGTTATTTTTTTTAATATTTAATGAGTTATTATATATATATATATATTATGTTAAATCATTAGTATAGAATTATATATATATATAATTGTGTGAGTGTGTTATTTTTTTGTTAATATATAATGATATATTATATACATTTTTTTAAATAATTGATATATAACTATATCTATATTATTAATGGCTCTTTTTTACCAATTTTTTTAAACGTTTATCATTTATTAAGATAACATTTTATTGTATTTTATTATTAACATTTTACAATTTAGTTGATATCTTTTTCATTTATTTATCTATCATTTTTCATTTTTTAAATTTATCGCATCATTCATTTCACAAGAACCTCAAACCCCAACATCACATGCCTATTATAATTTTAATATCTTCATTAATTTATTAAAAATATAAACTATAAACCAATTTTGAAGATAATGAAATATAAAATAATTTTTTTTAAATGTTTATCATAAAAATGAATTTGTGGATAGTTTTATATCTAAATAAATATCCACCATCATAATAAATAACATTCATAATAAAATGTTCCAATTTAAAAAAAAATTAATGAGTGGATGGGGGTTCACATCAATGGGTGGGTGTGTTATTTTTTTCAAAATAGATTTATATATGAATATATAGTATATATAATATATGGATGTTTTAACAATATTAAAAAGATTAACGAGGTTGGGGGTGAAAATAATTGGGTGAGTGTTCTTTTTTTGTTAATATATAATGAGTTATTAAAAAATATATATATACTATGTTAAATCCAGGATACAAAATTATATATATTTTTAATTAGGTGAGTGAGTTTTTTTATTAGTAAATAATGAGTTATTATATATATATATATATATCATGAAATGAATGATATATTTCTATATATATAATATTAATAGCTCAGTTTATATATATATTGTCTGCTAATTTTCAGCCAGGTGAACCGCCTAGACTGGATGGTCCAGGCGTAACATTGGAAACATGTTGTAGGGGATTCTAATCTCCCAACCTAGAGTTTCAAATATTATTTAGAATTTAGGATCTTTTATGGTTCTTGATTCATGTGGGGCAATGGGGTGGGATTTTTTTGTCGGGCCAACATTCCTGCTAACATAGACTCATGCTTAGCCTGATGAACTGTCAGCCTGAGCTCAACCCTGGACGGCCTGACTCGGGCTTCCGTGAGCTAGGACAATCAGTATTTTGCGCCATTTTTTCATAATTACAGCCTTACTCGAAACCCAAATTAGATCTTCCATAAACCCCCTCTGTCAATTTTTCCACATGCACACCATTGTTTGGCCATGCAGAGTTAGGATCAACATCAACACCTTTATCAAATTGTCTAAGATCCATGTCAACCCCTTTTGGGTGAAAATAGGATCAACAATGAATATCTTAGGGTCTTATAGTGTGGTAAAAAGATCTAATATATCATGAGGATAGGAATTTAAGAAGAATTACATGAAACTTAATGGCATGAATTTGGCATTTCCATGACCCTCTTTGTTCGATGGGGATATGGGGAAAGCATTTACACATATTTTGACACCTCATCCATTATGACGATGGATTCATCAACATGAATCTGTACCTCCCCTAGAGTATCCTCCTTGGTCCTTGAATGAATGGTACATGTAACACCCCAAGATTTTAAAAGATATATTTTTTTAATTTTTTCATATCTTTTGTTGTACGCAACACCTTTATTATCTTGCGGTATACCCAACACCGTATAAGCATGCATTATACCCAACACTATTCTTGGATCATGTTACACACAATTTCTAGTTTGTTTGATAGTAGTTATTCTATGAAACATTGGGTGTATATATATATATATATTCAATGTATAAATAAAATATGGTTTATTTTGTAATACGCAACAAAAAATTGTTTTTCATTACATGCAACCCAGACTTAGCGTGCATTACACACAATCACGACCTTCCTCGATAGCGTGTGTTCTACGCAATACGGGGTTTCACTAAACAATGATATACTAGTATAATATTATTATGGACTAGCCTTTATGAATAGTATTAACTACTTTTTGAACTTTTTAACATTATTATTCATCGTACACATTTTCTAGAACATGGTATGAGAACAAAATAAAATTTTCAGGTAAATTAAGTATTTTAAAAAAAAATGCAGTTTTCCACCTTTTGTTGGTGAACCCACATTAAATATAGTTTTTGACATGTTTATAAGTTCAATTTGAAAAAATAAAATTCTTATTTGGAATCAGGATATAAAAATTTACTATGCATAAATTTTTCATATTATTTTAATAACTTTTATATTTTAATGAATATTAATAACAAGCTATATTTTAATTAAAAACAACTTTTTTCATCGCAATAATTTATATGGTTAAATTATAATATTTTATTGTTTTAAATTAAAAATAGAATTTATTTTTAACATTTAATATAACATTTGTCATTAAAATTGATTTTACATTGAATTCGTATGTTAAAGCAATTCAATCTTTTGCAATGTTTTAAACAAAAACCCGTTTTCTTTTGACAAAGAGATTAATTTTAATTTATTTTCTACAACTTATATGTATTGAATTTAGAAAAATGGATTCCATATTTGGAATCAGTGGGTCAAAATCATGTTAATAGGTTACATTTTTATTTTTGAGCATTATGAATAGTAACTACGGTAAATTTTATTTACCATATTTAAAGGTATATCAGGTAATTAATGGTAAATATAATATTATAAAATTACCCTAACACCTGGAAAAATTCTATTGGATTAATAAAAGGTGAACCATATAACCTAAGGGTTATAATAGATTAATTTCATGGACATTTGACCAAGAAAATGACATAGTTATTAATAAAACCAATGAAAGTGACAACATGTCACTCTCTTAAACCTTATAAGAATAATAATTTTAATTTAGTGATACACTAAATGAAACATAAAACATTAATAGTTTCCAAAAATATAATAAAATTATCTATATCATGTGAATATCTTTATAATTTTTAGGAATTATATAATTATCATTAAAGGTGACACAATAGTGATGTTGAAATTATTTTATTGATTGAAATATCAAATAAATGGTTTTAAAAATATTAAAATAAATATTATATGAAATATTTAATGTTCTACATGAATTTTATAGATATGTATGGCATGTTATGAATCTATTAAATATTTTATTTCGAATATAACGTTTGTGTGGATTTTATTTAAATTCAAATAAATGAATAGTGTTAAAATTGAAACTATTGTTATTTTATAAAAATATCATAATATAAAAGTGTTTAAAAATCACAAAAATATTTAAAATTTATAAATTAAAATTTATGTCATCTAAAATGAGATAAATTTATCAATTATAGACAATTCACAACACATAAGTATTTATTTTTAACAATTAAAAAATTAGAATCTTATTAACACAATTAAAATTAAATAGATTAAATAAGGATAGATCAAGTTGATAATGTTAAAAATAAATTAAAAACATGTATAAAATTTATTGGTTGGTTAGGTTAAAACCCTATATCATCTATTCTTCAGATTTGTGTCATTTTTGGAGGTTTTTAAGTGGGGTTGAATTTATTATAAATTAATGTTTCTTATGTTTTCAAAGGTTCCCCTCTCCTCCCTTATAAAAAGGGCACCCCTTCCCTATTATCTTCACACCCTTTTGAGGCTTGATGCTTGGCCAAACCCTGAAAATTATTCTTCTCAACCTCTATAGTTATATCATAGATGTTCTGGTCTTCTCAAAATACCAACTCTAGTGCCCTACCAAGAACTTTAAAGGAGGTGCGTCGAGGAAAAGGTAATCTCTTCTACCGACTCTTCATGTTTCTTTCTTCTTATAATTCTTCTTATTTAGTTGTTTCATTTTAAAGTAATATAAACAGTATTAATTATATAATGATATGTTATTATTAATATGAAACAACCCTATTTCACTTTATATCCATCCTACGGAAAATGAAATCACCGCATGTGCGTATGTATGAAATACCGTCTCCACGTTGTGGTGTAATAGGTTTTCCACCACCACCTTACATGGATGGGTATAATGGTGTAATGAATAAATATATATTATTATTATAAAATAATAGTGATTATATGATATTATATCAACCACTACAATTCCATTCAATAAATATGGGAATAATATCATCGTCTGTGTGTACGTACGGATTATCGTCTCTACGATGCGATGAGATTAATTTTCCAGGTTAACAATTAAAGAATGATTATAAAGTACATATAATAAGTAATCATGAAATATATGACATATTAATAATACCGGATTTATTTATATGTTATTTACTTACATCCATTAAATTTAATAATGAAATGAAAACAACATTCATGCGTACGTACGGCCTACCGTCTCAGTGAACGGTATATTTCTTTCAATTTATATATCTATAATATATATATGTATATTATGAATATATATTATATATAAATCATGTTTTATATACTGGAATTATGTAATCATGATTTAAGAAATCATATGAATAATTACAAGTCAAAACATAGATGATAAATGAAACAATTTTACCCCATATGCTGCTTTAACATGGAATTGACAAATGAATGGGTAATATAAAGTCGTAAGTGAATCATATATGATATCATAAATATTATTATGGTTCTGTTACAAGTTAATAATATTTTTAAACCCACTATGCAGTAGTCTCAGACACATATGGAAGAAATTGGACATAAGGTAAGGGATGACTTTTTCAATCTCATTTTTATCCGAGATTTTTTATTTGAAAGTATTTACTGGGATTATATTTATCATCCATGTCAATGTTTTCTAAAAATGGATTCATGTATGTTTATGGTCCTTTTTATCCATTTTGAATTTTACTACATGGTATGTAAGAAATCTTTCTTTTGTTTTCCAAACGAGGTACTTTATGACTATTCTGACAAAAGTTCTAGGAGAATGTTTTTTAACTTATACAGCATGAATGGATTTTTATGGTTCCATAATGCCTTATTTACATGAAGCTTCCTATGAAATAATTCATTATTATTTTCAAAAAAGTACTTTTATTTTAAAATTTCATGTCATTTTGTGAAAATAAAATGATTTTTAAGAAGAAAAGAAATTTTCCTCAATAATTCATTTCAAGTGTTTTGTCAAAACTATTTTCCATCTAAGATGACATTATTTTATATGTGTATGTTTCAAGTATAATGTCTCTATTATTTACATGTTTTCAATATTCTTATGGTGAAATGATATCCATTTGTTTTATATGGATTTTGTTATGATGGGATGATTTTAATGAAACCCATTTTATTCTTTGGGTTATAATGAATTATTTATGAATATTTTGTGGAAAAAGTAAGAATGATTTCATTATGAGATGGGTGGGACCTATATCTCCCACCAATTCATTGGGTAAATATTTATATCTCATGTAATATACATGGTTAGAAGGACAAGTTAATCCAGTTCAGTGATACAGGACTGGAACGAGGATTGAACCCGATTTAGTAATGAACTTTTTCCACTAATAAGGTCTTGTTAGCAATGCCTTGGATACTATGGAAATCATATCATGTTCTTAATGTTTTTACACAATTACATGTTTTATTACAATGATTTTTTATAATTATTGATGTCCCATTATGATCTATGCCTTACGTACAGCCATGTGATATGTCATTGCTCAAGATTTTGATGTTTAAACATTATGTTCATGTTTTAAAGTTCAAATGTATATGGTTTGTTTTATTTTCTCCATGAATGACCTTACTAAGAATTTTATCTCACCCTTTTATATGTTTTCTTATACCAAGGATATAAAGAAAGGTTTTAGGTAAGAAAACAAAAGGGGAGGATCTTTATGGGAAATGTTGAAGATCGTTCACCGTGATTAGAATTTTATGTTCTGAGTTTCCAAAGACACTAAACTATTACGATCCTGGAGTGTTGGTTTTTGTTATGTATTATTTATTCCACAAGTCTATTTTAATGTCCATGTACGTCATGTATGGGGTCTCTACATTTGGTATTAGTGGAAAGGTTTAGTTAAACTTTGGAACCTAGGATGTGAAAACTTTCGTGATATCCCTAGAGATATTTCTAAGGTATATCTAGGGATGTCCCTAAGGTTAAGTATAAGTATAGGTTATAGTCCAAGAATTAAATTAATGATCAAATAATTAAACCTAATATGTTATATATTGAAGGTACTCCCCCTTTATTATGTTGTATTCCTAGCATGATTTTTTTTCTTACACTATTCTTTTTGGGTATTAGATGATTGATGGAAACCGAAGGAACCGTGTTGATCAATGTAATGGGAAATGCAATGATTGTCCTCCTAGAGAAACAAATGTTATGGGAGATAGAGTATAAAATATTATTTCTATACCTACACCAGCTATGAATCATTCTGGACTTCCAAATGAGCAGATAAATGAACAATATTCTACTGAGTCCTTCATGAGGCAACATCAACCTTATTTCAGTGGGTCTTCTGATCCACTTGTTTCCGAACAATGGATCAGTACCATTGAAAAATATTTTCCGGACTTTTCTGTATAGAGCATGAAAAAGGCATTTTGGTTGTTTACCATTTAGAAGGTGAAGCAGACCAGTGGGGGACTCTAATTAAGAATACAAGGCCGCGAGATGAAATTGAATCCATGGATTAGGATGAGTTCAAGAACATATTTTTCAATAAGTAATTCCTTCGTATTCTTCAAACAAAGATAGAAAAGGAGTTCTGTGAGTTAAGAAAAAGTATGATGAATCTGTTGGTATATACGAAGTGAATTTAACACGGCTTACAAGGTATGCATTTGGATTTATCATCGAACCTAAATGTAAAGTTGATTGATTCTTCAACGGCTTAAAACTAATTCCTTGAAGGGCATTAGTGATAAGAGACTTTAGTAGCTATGAATAGATTGTGCGTTGTTCTATGAAGGTAGAACTGGAAGTTGGTGTTACATATCCATCTCATGGTTTTGACAAAAAATGAAAGATGGAGTTCAAGGAGAAATCTCAGAACAATGGTAAAAAGAATATGAATGTTTCTTTATGATCAAAGTGTGGAAAGAAGAATGGTGGTGATTTCCTAAAAGGTACTAGAATTTTTTTTATTTGTTTAAAATAAAGTCAACGAGTTGTTGATTGTCTAAGTAATGGGAAAAAGGTAGTTAATGATGTGAATAGAGAAAAGACTACAGAGAATAGTCCACCAACACTTCGATGCTTCAAGTGAAAAGAAATGAGACATTATGATAACCAATGCCATAATCCAAGGGTTAATGATGATCAACGAGAGCAACCTCTTAAGGAAAAGGATAAAGGGAAGTCACATGCGATCACTATTTGTGATGTTAAGTATGAAAACAATGTGGTGGAATGAATAAGTGTTAATGTAACGGGATTTTGAGATAATTTAGTGGAATCTCATTTTTAGTTTCGTGGAATATTGGAATTTAAATGTATTGGAACATTGTGGTTTTTAATAAATTTATGGTACCGGTAACCAAGAAAAGTGATTGAAATATTTTTGGAAAGAAAATAAAATGTGCAAAATGAAGGGATAAAGAGAAAATAATATGTTTGATATTATTCATGAGCTCATGATTGATATAAGGACAATGTGATATCATGGTTTGAGTATATCGAAATTTTGGGATTTTGGTATGTGGAAAGAGTTAAATTTTGACAAAATTATGTTTTCACTATGGTTCTATGGTAATTCATGTTTCTAGAGAATACATTATTAAGGTATTAACATGTTTGGAATGAGATCAACACAATATATCTTATAATATATGGTGGATAAATGATGGTATTCACGTCCTTGTTATGAGACCTTTCAAGTAATCAATTTCGTTATACTATGATCTAGGACCGAAGTATTTTGGATAAGCCTAAAGACTAGAATGAATTAAGTTAGACATAAAAATAGTATTGTTTAAGGATAGAACTTTTTTCGATATTATTTCTGTAATGTAAAATGACAACCCATCACGTCAGACAAGGTTGCGGGAATCGAACCAACAACTAAAGTGAGCTAGGCCTTTATTTCCTACCACTAGCCTACAGGAAGTACATGGTTAGTAGAAACTAGTTTAATTTTATTAATTTATATGATATAAGAAGTATAAGTTCATTTTTGGAATCATATATGATTCACCTCACCATATATGGACATAGGTAAATTTGATAACTTTTTCTAAACTTTTGTTTGAGATAGATGGAATGACCCATCATTCTATCAAATGATCTGCTAACACTTCAAGAATGACAAATTCAACTTCTTTTCATTAAGAGATGAAATGGAAATTGTTCAAGGCATGAACAATAGTGAGATTGTACCAAAATCATGTAAGTATTTCTTTTAATTCATCAACTTTATGGAAATGATCTTGAATAACAAAAATGTTGTGCTAGTGCACTCATATCTAATGAATCAGATGGTACCTTACATCATCACAAATATATGGCTTTTTGATTGTTGGATTTTTTATAGCCATTTCCTCTACCACTCTTCATCAGAACCTGATGGTTAGATTTTTCTTCCATATCCATATTTTCACAAATGTTCACTTATGTGGAAACCCAATGATGAGTTAATTTGGGTAACTGTTATGTTTCATACTTTACTTTTTAACATTATATTTTAGTATTTCTTTTTATGATGTAGGTTTCTATGAAAGAAACATTCAAGTAGAAAACCATTTATAACCCCGAAAAATTTCGAGGGCGAAATTCATTGGGGGGGGGGGGTGGAATGTAACACCCCGAGATTTTATAAGATATATTCTTTTAAATTTTTTTCATATCTTTTGTTGTACGCTACACCTATATTATCTTGCACTATACGCAACACCATATTATCTTGCAGTATACACAACACTATTCTTGGATCATGTTACACACAAAATTATTTTTTTTGATAGTATTTATACTACACAGCATTGAGTGTGTGTATATATATATATTCAATGTATAAGTGAAATATAGTTGGATTTTGTTATATTCAACAACAAAGGATTGTTTCACTACACGCAACTTTGACGTGGCTTGCATTACACACAATCACAACCTTCCTTGATAGCGTGTGTTGTAAGCAATACTGAGTTTCACTAAAAAACAATATAATGTTAAAATATTATTATTAAATAGACGTTATGAATACTATTAACTACATTTTGAATTTTATAACATTATTATTCATCTTTCACATTTTCTTGAAGATGGTATGAAAAAAAAATAAAATTTTGGGTAAAATAAGTATTTTAAAAAAATGCAGTTTTCGCCTTTTGATGGAGAACCCACATTAAAAATATTTTTTGATATTTTTATATGTTAATTTTTTTTTAAAAAAATATCTTCTTTGGAATCAGGATATAAAAATTTAGTATGGATAATTTTTTCATATTATTCTGATAACTTTTATATTTTAATGAATAGTAAAAACATGATATATTTTAATTAATAACAAATTTTTTCATCGCAATAATTTAAATAGTTAAATTATAATATTTAATTGTTTTAATGTAAAAATAGAATATATTTTTAACATTTAATATATTTTATGTCATTAGAATTGATTTTACATTGAATTCGTAGGTTAAATCAATTCATTCTTTTGCAATGTTTTAAACAAAACCATGTTTTCTTTTGACAACGAGATTAATTTTAATTTAATTTATGAAACGTCTGTCTATTCAATTTAGAAAAATGGAATCCATATTTGGAATTAGTGGGTCCAAATTATGTTAATAGGATACTTTTTATTTTTGGTCATTATGAATCGTAACTACGGTAAATTTGTTTTACCATAATACATGGTAAATCGTGTAATTAAGGGTAAATATAATATTATAAAATTACCCTAGCACCTGTAAAAATTATATTGGCTGAATATAAGTAGACCCATATCACCTAAGGGTCGGAATAGATTAATTTCATGGACATTTGACAATGAAAATGACATAGTTATTAATAAAACCAAAGAAACTGACAACATGTCACTCTCTTAAACCTTATAACTATAATAATTTTAATTTAGTGATACACTTCTTGAAACTTCAAACATGAATAATCTCCAAAAATCTAAAATTATATACATCATGTTAATTTATTTATAATTTTTAGGGATAAATAATTATCATTAAAGGTGAAACAATAGTGATGTTGAAATTATTTTATTGATTGAAATATCAAATAAATGGTTTCAAAAATATTAAAATAAATATTATATGAACTATATAATGTGCTCCAAAAAATTTCTAGATATATATGACATGTTATAAATATATTAAATATTTAGTTTGAACATATATTTTGTGTGGATTTTATTTAAATTCAAATAAATGAATAGTCTCAAAATTAACACTATTGTTATTTTATAAAAACAACATAATATAAAATTGTTCAAAAATCACAAAAAATATTTATAAATTATAAATTAAAAGTTATATGGTCGAAAAAGTGATAAATTTTACAATTATGGAAAATTCACAACACATAAGTAATTATTTATAACAATTTAAAAATTAGAATCTTATTACCACAAATAAAATTAAATAGATTAAATAAGGATACATCAGGTTGATAGTCTTTAAAGTAAATTCAAAACATGTCTAAATTTTATTAGATGATGATATTACAACCCTATCTCATCTATTCTTCAGATTTGAGTCATTTTTTGATGTTTTTAAGTGGGGTTGAATTTATTATAAACTTATATTTCATATGTTTCCAAAGGTGACACTCTCCTCCCTTATAAAAAGGGCTCCTCATCCCTCTTCTCTACACACCCTTTTGATCCATAAAGCTCGGCCAACCCCTGCCAATTAGTCTTATAAAATTCTCTAGTTATATCATAGAGTTTCTAGTCTTATCAAAAGACCAGATCTAGTTCCCTACAAAAACATTTAAAGGAGGTGCGTCGAGGAAGAGGTAATCTCTTCTATCGAATCATTCAAGTTTCATTCTACTTATACATCCTATTATTTAGTTGTTTAATTATAAAGTAATAAAATAAGAATTAATTATTTACTTATATGTTATTATAAATATTAATCAACCCTATTTCACCTTCTATCCATCCTACAGAAAATGAAATCACCGCGCGTGCGTACGTACAGGATACCGTCTCCACTCTGTGGTGTAATATGTTTTCCACCACCACCTTAATTGGATGGGTATAATGGTGTAATAATAAATATATATGATTGTTATAACATCATACTATTTTTAAGATATTATATCAACCACTCCAATTCCATTCATTAAATATGGGAACGATATCATCGCATGTGCGTACGTACGGATTATCGTCTCCGGGACGCGATGATATTCATTTTCCATGTTAACAATTCAAGAATGATTATAAAGTACATATAATAAGTATTCATGAAATATATGACATATTAATGATATTGGATTTATATATATGTTATTCACTTAAATTCATTAAATTTAATAAGGAAACTAAAACAGCGATCATGCATACGTACGACCTACCGTCTCCATGAACGGTGTATTTATTTCCATTTAGCGATCTATTATATATATATCTGTGTATATTATGAATATATATTATATATATAATCATGTTTTATATATTGGAATTATGAAATCATGATCTAAGTAATCATATGAATAATTACAAGTCAAAACACGGATGATAAATTAAACGATTTTACCCAAAACACTGCTTTTACATGGAATTGACAAATGAACGGGTAATATAAAGTTGTAAGTGAATCATATATGATATCATAAATATTATTATGGTTCAGTTACAAGTTAATAATATGTTTAAAACCACTATACAAGATTCTGAGACACATATGGAAGAAATTGGACATAAGGTTAGGGATAATTTTTCCAATCTCATTTTTATCCGAGATTTTTTATTCGTAAGTATTTACTGGGGTTATATTTATCATCCCTGTCCTTGTTCTATAAAAAAGGTTTCATGTATTTTTAATTTCATTTTTATCGATTTATGAATTTTACTATATGGTATGTAAGGAATCGTTCTGTTTTTTTCCATACGAGGTACTTTTTGACTTTTCCGACAAAAGTTCAAGGAGAATGTTTTTTTCAACTTATACAGCATGAAAGGATTTTTACAGTTTCATAACTCCTTATTTACATGAAGCTTCCTATGGAATATTTTATGATTATTTTCAAAAAAGTCCTTTTATTTTAAAATTTCATTTCATTTTTTGAAAATGAAATGATTTTGAAGAATAAAAGGATATTTTCTATAAGAATTCATTTCAAGTGTTTTGTCAAAATTATTTTCCATCTAAGATGGAATTATATCATATGTGTATGTTTAATGTATAATTTATCTATGATTTACATGGTTTCACTCTTCTTATGATGAAATGATATCCATTTTTTTATATTGATTATGTTGTGATGGAATGATTTTTATGAATCCCATTTTATTCTTTGGGTTATGATGAATGATTTATGTTTATTTTGTGGAAAAAGTAAGAATGAATTCATTATGAGATTTGTGGGACCTATATCTCCCACCAATTCATTGGGTAAAAATTTATATCTAATGATATATACATGGCTAGAATGGAAAGTTAATCTGGTTCAGTGATACATGACTGGAACGAGAAGTGAACTCGATTCAGTAAGGGACTTTGTCCACTAAGATGGTCTTGGAAGCAATGCCTTGGATACTATGGAAATCATATCATGTGCTTAATGTTTTTCCACAATTACTTGTTTTATTACCATTTTTTATCATGAGTGATGTCCCATTATTATCTATGCCTTACATATATCCATGTTTTATATCATTGCTCAAGATTTTGATGTTTAAAGATTATGTTCTTGTTTTTAAGTTCAAATGTATACGGTTTGTTTTATATTCTCCATGCTTACCCTTACTGAGAATTAGTTCTCAGCCTTTTATATGTTTTGTTTTCCCCAGGGTGTGAAGAAAGGTTTTATGTAAGAAAAAAAGGGGAGGATCTTTATGGGAGATGTTCAAGATCTTTCACCATGATTAGAAGATTATGTTCCGTGTTTCCAAAGACACTAAACAATTACGATCCTTGAGTGTTGGTTTTTGTTATGTATTAAGTATTCTGCAAATGTAATGTAATGTCCATGTCTGTCATGTTTGGGGTTTCTACAGTACAAGATTCCATAAGGG
The DNA here is from genome assembly GCA_963277665.1 of Viscum album. Lineage (NCBI taxonomy): Eukaryota > Viridiplantae > Streptophyta > Magnoliopsida > Santalales > Viscaceae > Viscum > Viscum album. Next base: position 560,441,193 of record OY728153.1, on the reverse strand, counting down.
ATGAATGTGATTATTTTTCAGTAAAATATACTCATAGTTAGAAATGAATATCAAGAATGTAATAATATCATATAAGAGAACAATGACTTATTACAACGCATGTTTCAGACCAATTGTAATTCCCTATTGTGTTTCCTATGATGAGTCAATGAAAGGCTCATGTCAACATTTTTTGTAGAAGAGAACATAGGTGATTGATGAGGAGTTCCTTTATTCATCACCACCATGGTCCCATTATATGGGGAGTGTTCCGGGGACGTAAGGGTGTCATCCACTTCCTCAATAGGGGTACCTATGGGACCATACAACGGTGATTCTGGCACCTTTTTCATAGCCACTCCATCTTCACCTCCTCCTCCAACAAATATTCTTCCATGTTACAAAATAAAATCTCCAAAAGATTAATGATAGTGGATAAAAAAGAAATAAAGGGAAAGAAGAAAATAAAAATACATCATCGGGGTTAAATTAAATGTAACATTCCACCCTGTGATGAACAGTTTCCCCTTAAAGAACTCATTGGTCTAGCATGTCACACACTCACATTTTGGATGAGAATTGATCATCAGTTGCATATATCACAACCTCTATCTCCTGGAAATAATTCATTACCTTAGTATAATTATTTTTCCGGATAGAGATCCGAGGGTAATCTAATATCACCAAACTCTCAAAATCATAAACCATCCTAGAGAAACACTGACACCACCCATATAACATGAGTCATGCTCTCCAAAAATTGGATCAATAAGGGACACATGTAGTTATTCTGTGCTACATCTTGATATAAATAAGACTCAACTCCCTTTGATTAGGATTCATTTTTTAGGACACTTTTCTTTTTATGAAGAATGAGGTGTTGAAACATGAGTATCCTCTCAAAGATGTTGTTGAGACTACCTTGAACTTAAGGATTGGAAATCTCAACTCTAGTATGCTTTAATGTAATCTCTCGGGTTCATTTTGAGGGCTCTAGAGATTCAGCGAGATAATATTTTGTGGGACTACATTCATATGACGGAAAAAATAGAGGCAAACCATCGACCTGAGCCTCGCCTAAACTAACTTGGAAATTATTAGGTCATGCCACTCGGGCTTTTGGCCGGTATACTTTGTATTTCAGTCTATCGGTACATAATTACACCCTTACTAAGAACCTAAATTAGAACCCCTATAAATCCTCTCGGACAATTTCTAGCTAGAAAAACATCAAAATAATCTACAATGTTAGCATCATCATCAACACCTTCATCGCAGTTTCAAAAATCATTATCAACCCATTTGATGGAGAAAATAGGATCAACACTGACTCATGCAAGGTCTTTTGGTGCCTGAAATATTTCTGAATTATCATGAGAGGCGGATTGATAGATTTAATACATGACACTTATGGGAGTACTGCTGACATTACCATGACCCTCTTCCTCTATATAAAATGTGGGGGTAGACGCAATCACATATTTTGAAGCCTCATCCATTGGGATGACAGATTCATCTATATGAATTTTTACCTCCTCCAAAGCATCCTCTTCAATCCATGAAGAACTGAAACCAGACCCCTAAAGGGAGGAAAGCTGGGAAGGTTTTTTAAAAGATGCTCATAGTTATTATGGTATGTCCACAAATTCATATTATCGAATAACAGCATAAAGACTTATTGTGTCTCATCTATTGGTCCAATATTAATTCCCTCTTCTTCTTACACTTTTGAGATGAAAAAATCCTCACATTATCATTCTTTGCAGAAAATACATGTGTTAACATCTATGGACTTCCTGACGCCATCACCTCCAAGATGGTCCACTAACCTAGGAAGAATTTTGGGGACGAAAGGGCCTCATACACTATATTAATAATGGTATTTGTGAGCCCATGAATTGGTTATTTGGGAACCTTTATCTGTACTTCACTATCTACTCCTCCTCCATCTCGTCCAAGTAGAAAAATAAAAAATCCTCGAGATTATCGATAGTGGTTAAAAGATCAATAAATAGAAATAAGAAAAGGTAAATATATTAATAGGTTTAATGTTAATGTCTCATTCCTCCCCATGATGAATAGTTTCCCCATAAAGCACTCCTCGGTCTTGCATGTCATTCACTCACATTGAGGCCCAAACATGATAATTGGTTGCATACTACATGGCATCCAGCTCCAAGATATATTTCATTACCCCAGCCAAATTATTTTCATGATCGACATCAGAGGGTGCTCTAATATTTCTCAATTATATGAATCTCAAATCATCCCAGAGAATTTACCATCAATCCCTAACATCATGATTCATGCTCCCCAAAAAATGGATCAATAAGGATCACACATAGTTTTTCTTCGATATATCATGTTGAAGGCCTCTCCAGGACTCCTTTATCATTTATATTAATGAGGGGAAGGAACATGAAACTCCTCACAATGATGGTGACTAGACCTCATTAGCACCTAAGGTGTAGTCTTCTAAAATATATCTCACTTTGAAGTCTTCACTTGGGGCCATTTGGTGGGATATAGAGACTTAGAATCCTCATCTTTTTCCTGAGTCTTTTTAATGTGCATTCCATGACTAGTGGTCATATTGGCATCAACCCGATAAATTCCTTTTTTCAATTCCTCTCGGGGGTTAGAAGAGATCCATGCATTGGCATATCCGACATCTAACCTAATTGATTCTTCTGATGGAATAATCTTAATTGACATTTTGGATACTTGTATAACATTATGATCTAGAATTTTCAAGCTACCATCATATGCTTTGCAATCATGGCATGCTAATGGGGAATGATTCTTGAAAATTGAAGAGATTTAAATTGGTGGGAAAATAAATACGAATCATATGCCTAGAATATGATCTCACTTCCAATACGATCCACCAGTATGTTGTCTCTAAAGTCTATCTTGTACAAACATAGCTCTTAATTCTACTCCTTCCCATCATGGATAAATGTCCCTATTTATGGGTTTGAGACTGAATGAAATTAAATTCTCCTAACAAATTTAGAATATTTCACACATTATTATACCATAGGATCAAGGGTTGAATATTAAGATACCCTGAATGAATGGGATGAACCAACTAGCATGGATTTTAACTAGGGCCAGCACTACATATGAGATGAAATGTTCTACGACCCACCACCATCGAACTTGGAATGGTACCCAACCCTAAATGTGGACATCCCATTGTATATGTGAATTAAGACCCAATAAATGTTGTCCCGGAGTGGGAAAACCAAACATATATAGATAAACAACTATAATTTTTTCGTGAAAACAAAATTCTTCAGCCTCACACCACCTTTGGACTCACGAACTGAAAATATGTAAATACTCAACCACATAGAGATGAAGCTGGCTATGAGAACTTTCACATTATCCTTTTTTCAACATTATAAAGCCAATTCATATACTATCCCTTATCTAATGTGGGATTGAACATGCTCATAACACCCTGATTCTCTATGGTGGGGCATATTGTGGGCCCCTAAATCTTAGGACCTTCCTATTTGGGATTTTTAAAAGTAATCATCCATGTTTCAGGGTGAATTTCAGACATAATAAAGGGATAATTTTTCATTTGTTTCATCTCAACCTTATAAAGCATATGGGCCCAGGTCATTATCCATTTGAAATTACTCCACATTGACACTAGGAAGATGAAATTATCATACATATCCCTAAGAATAGGATCCCCATAAATCTAGTAGACATCCCATAGTCTAATATTGACATTTCCATGTGTTACATGGTATGAATTCATCTATGGACCCCATCGGCTAACCAATTCAGTGATAATATTCGCGTTCTTATAGGAATAAGTCTTCCTAAACTAGGAAGACTCATAAATATAGATGTCTTATAGATCAATCATGAACTCCAATATGGTTTGATGCACCCAATATACCCACATCCACTCAGGCCCAACACCCCATCTAAAGTGGAAGTCCCATTCCTCATTATGGCACAATGTTTGATCGGTCTTCAAGGAACCAGAAGTAGAATCATAAAAATGGGTCCTTTACTTCAAAATATGTGACATAAAATATGGATTAAATTTTATATTATTTATGATTTATTCAATAGGGGCCATCCTTTATTTGATAAGACACCCTTGTAAGAGATATTTACACGTGGTCATTTTGTGTGTCTCACAGAAAATGAATTTGGTAGTAGCTATAAGTCCTAGAGATGGTGGTATCACTCAAAAGTATGTGATTATATAGATTAATATATTCTCATCAATGGTATTCACACTAATACTGTGTCAGGTAATTTGGTCAATTCAGCATAGCAAGCTAGATCACATCAAAATAATACGGCCTTACAGATTTCATCATCTAGGAGGAATGTGAGGCAGTTTCGGTAGAAGAACTCATTGTATCATCTAATGAACACGTAAAAAAGAAACCAAGTTCTCCCTGTTAAAATATTAACTTAGGAAAAAATTAATATTTAATATGTAATCCCAAACATTTGGTAAATGATGGTTGACGCGTAGCCCTCTCGGCTAGGCCCAGGGTGAATTCCTTAATGTCAAGTCCCTCACCCAAGTCTCTCAACTAGGTGCCTCCCTTATACCCACCACGGAGGTAACTACATGCATCCCCACAACTAAATTAGACATAAAAAAGGTAAATTTACATGGAACCTCCAGAAAATAGGGATCTTGAAATAGATGGGTGAATGATCTTTATGAAAAAGAAAAAATATAAATGAATGAAGAGAAAAAAATGAAAAGGGGGTATCACTATTTATAGGTATTGTTGGCTTATGCCCATGACATATTCCTAATATTTTTGTGATATTTCTTCACAAAAGACATATGTGGACATGATTCATGACTTACCTATGTGGTTGGGTTGGATAACATTCATAATCTTTTCCCTGTTCTACCACATGAATTGAACCTCTTCTTGAAATCAAATCAAATCATTGGTGGGGGGGGGGACTTTTTTGACACTAAATTTTTTGAAAAGAAGTAATGATTATGAATGGAACTTTGAGTAGGTTAAATTCATGATGAAACTAAATAATTTTCAAGGATATATGTTCCCAAGGGTTATGCCCAAGGAGTACGCCGGAAGCTTGCATGACATCAATGGTCAGGTCACCCCTATGCGGAGGAATTATGTAGAGAACCTTATCTAGTGACTTTCACGGACAAATTACATTGGCCAAGTCACCTATGTTACTATAAATATATCACTTGGGATCCATAATTGAACAATGAACAAATAGAGAAGATCCCTTGGAGCTTTGATTTCATCTTCATGCTGATTTGAAATCGCTGGTTCTTCTCTGCATATTCATGTTTATTTCTTTCCACTATGGATATCCTGCTTAAGAACCCAATGAGGGTCATTTCTTGGTAAAAATGAATCTGATTCTATCCTAGAGTGGAAATTATAGTTCAGGATTATGTGGATCCTATCATTGATCTAATTACCTCAGTATGACGTTTGTCCATACAGTCCTGGGAGACGATGGCTTGAATTTGTTTCCCTTGGAATGTATTCCAGTCTTCTACAACGGTGACTGTGAGGTGTCTTTTGGAGTGAGATGAGATTCAACAAGGATATTAATTGATAGTGGGGAAATGGTATCGTAATTGGTGGTGATGTAGATATATTGTCCACAAGGATCAGTCCCAGAGGGGGATTTAGAGTTGTAGTTTCATCTTTGCTGGGATTTTCGGATTTGGTTGTTTTATAGTGTATGACGTCAGCCATCAGATCAAGACTGTGATTTTATATTTGACACTAGAATTATAATTTTCTTGAAAAGATGGAGGGTTTCATCATGATAACGTGCTTGGTTGGAGCTGATCCATGTTGTTGTCTGGTTTTTTCTATCTTTAAACATTGGTTCATGTCTTGTCCTATGTGAATGAAGTCTTGGTCCCCCCACATTATTCCCTTAAAAGGTGGATTATCTTATCTTATAATAAAAAATTAGAAGTCCTTTGGGGTGTTTGATAGAGATCAAAGTCCCTTTAGGTTCTAATGAATAAGACACAAACACAAGTACCCTTATTCCATAATATGTATCCACCTATGTAAGGCCCCTTCCTTATCCATGGTCCTACACCAAGCCCGTCAGACGACATCTGAGGAGACCCCATGGTATTTATTCTAAATCCTCATCCAAATTTTTTTCTCTAGGTAGTCTACTTTTGAAGGACTATCCAGTTCATACAATCCAATTCCTCCTACGCAAATCACTTTTTAGTTCCTCCCATTCCCTCATCGGCCCATAAACATGATAAACCTACGTGGCACACATGTTCTAATCACCTATGCCCTGGACCTACTTGAGTATCCTTTTGAGTGCCCTTTAAATAAACCTATTTCAGATCCTCTCTACCTTTGGATACCTTTTTAGAGAGGAATAAAGTTGAATACTACACCAAAACCTCCGAAAATACACAACTATGGGGACTAGCATACAAGTGTGTCCCCCATTTGGGTGTGTATGCATATGGTTAAAGGTTTCAAAAATTTGTGTAGTTTGAAGTTCAGGGTCTTTAGGGTGAATTTCAGTGTGTATCCCTATTTTCATGTCGAATTATACCCTAGGGACAGTGTCACGAAACTATTGGTCATGTATACCTGGGTTAGGACCATGTCTTACCCTTTTATATCTAAAACCTAGAGGCTCTAGTTATAGGCATGGATGGAAAGGATTAAGATTTCATTTCCATTCAACATGGAATGAGATCTTCCTCCCTCACTATAGAACCAATTTCAAGGAATAACTCATAGATTAAGACCCTAATATTTCTTGAAGGACCACTCCTACTTCCTTCCATACTCAGTCTCCATACCCTAGACCCATTGTAGCATATTTTGATGAGAGTAAAGAACCATAGCCCTAATCTCTTCCATTAGAGGAAATGGGGAAAGATGAGATGGGCACACACAATGCCCCATCCCTCTCCTATTGGGATTTATCACTGAGTCCACCTAAATTAAAAAGAAGATTTTGTGGTATCTCAGATTGTTCACTGCCAATTATATCCCACAATTTTCATGACTCACATGGGCTTAGAGGTTAATGGTGATCATGAAATCTACCGGATCCAAATAAGAAATTGAACTACGAGAACTCTAATTACTACTATAACCATGATACATACCATGTATACCTAAAGCATAATATCAATGGGAATCCTCATCAAGATTAATCCCTAATCACAAAACCCATAATATGGGAAACATCCACATGATTATGACCTAAAATAAGCCACCAAATCACCATGAGTTGAGATATCCCTCATGGTCCCTTTACAATGGAATTCTCTTTATAATTAAGCCCCAACATAATCCATAGAAAGATAATAACCCCCAATGATGCATAACTTCAACGGACTTCATAGGCATAGTTCCTAAACACTATAAAATATGGGATTTGATTTCATTTAAAATGGGATAAATAGGGAGTCTCCATGATGTCCAAACTCTACACATCAAATAAACCCTATTCTCTATCATCTAAATTCCCAACATTTTACAATTCCACATGTAAATTAACATCCTTTATAGGTTCCTTAGGATTATTTTGAGTAAGTATGATACTAAACATTAGCTAGAAACTTTCCTATTGGACTACCTAACCCCATTATTTTAATCTACAGGGTCAGGTCCTTTTCACATGAACTTAAAAGGTCATAAGTGCAGTTAAGAGACACCAAACTACGTGGGTTATTATTCCATTCCGGAGGATACATAGGAATCATGAAATATGTGTTCAATACCATATTCAAAACAATTATGATATCCTTAGATGACTATATACTCCATAGTTTCCCACTACGTAGCTAGAAAACCAGCATAGTCATAATAACGACCAAGGAATCCTTAGTCATTATATATAAGGATACTAATAATGGAGAACCTCATATACATATAAATATCTCCATTAATGAAGAACCTCAAATACATAAAGATTATTCTTAATTCCATACTTGCTGATAATTGATTGTTATCTCTTGCGTGACTCATATCATACTTGGGAATAAATAAAGAATTTAAGAAAAATATTAAATATATAAGGGTGTCCCAGAGTATGTGATAATTCCCATTCAATGGGAATTATTATCCCGACCTCCCATACTCTTGACCAATGTGAGTTTTTAAGAGTAGTTGAAAAAACCTATGAATAAGTGACTTTTTTATGGAATGAGGGTCCCCATGGATATAAAACCATTGGGTGTGTTCAGTTCGACAAACAAACCAGTTGGAAACCATCTGGAAATAGTGATTCATATCATGAAAACAGATTCTGAAGGGAGCATACTCATAATTAGTATTTGTTGATTTGATAAGGGGATTATATAGGTGACCCTAAAAATATATAAAACACAGTGTGTCCTATAAATGTTTGATATAATTTATATTTTTAGACATAATATCAATATAAACATATGATACTTATAAGAATAGTTTTTTTAAAAAAAAGAATTAAATTTTAATGATATCAGTTTATCACCTTCTTAAGCAAATTTATTATTTAGTGTGAAAAAAACCTAAATTTAACCAACATGTTATAAAAATTATATTATTTTTTAAATGAGGTATAATAAACATAAGAAAAAATGACCATTCTTTAAAAAGTTGGATTGAGGAAAATAAAATGAAATTGAGTGGAATGGAACTAAACCAAGATAAAATGAATTGATCCCTTTCAAACTAGTGAAAATCAAACAAAAAAATTGAATCTAAAGTAGTAAAATTATTAAAAAATGATTAAAATAATATTTTATAGATTAAAAAATATCTATACAGTAATTTACTTTGATTAATTGAGTTGAATTGAAATAATATTAGTTTAGAGAATCAAATCAATGTTACTTAAATCAAAACGAATTAATCCTAATAATATCAATCTAAGGACAATCAAATGAAAATGAATTGAATAATGTCATGAAGAATATATATAAAAATAAAAAAACCAAACCAAACAATATATAATTTTACTAAATCTCCCTAACTAAAGTAAATATGACTATGATTTTTTGGATTAAACTTAACCATGAAAAATATATTAAGAAAAAATAAATACCATACGTAATGATATTTAATTGAAAAAAAATTTCTTCGAATGAACATTATAAAAAAACCAAACCATATAAAATAAAAGAACAGTCTAAGATAATAAAAAACATTCCAAATAAATTTTTTTAAATAAAATCCAAACTAATAAAACTAAAAATCCAAAATTAATGGATTTTATTCATATATTGACAAGCCTAATGAAACTACGAAAAATATAATGGAATTAAATAAAATCTATATTGAATATAGATAGATAAAATATACCTAAACTGAATAGTAAAAAATCAAACTAACTTTTACCATACCAAACTCAACTAATGTGAACCCAAATAAATTAACATGAATAGATTTGAAAAAAATAAAACTGAAATAGTTTGTGGAAAATAGAGAAAAAATAATCTTGCACCAAACAAAATGATTTTCAATATAACAATATCAATAGGTGGATCGCTATTGACATAAATAAAATTAAACCAATCCAAGATGAGATAAATAAAACAAAAATAAATCGTATAGAAAAAAATGGAAATCAAATATATCATGAAAGAAAAATAAAATTCTAATTTAAGTAGTTTAAACTAATCAAGAGAAAACAATTGAAATAAGTTCATCTAAAATAAATTTATATAACCCTAAATAAATGAATAAAAATGAAACAAATACAAAAATAATATATCCTTAAAAAATTGATTTGGATAAAAATTATTTGATTCATATTATACCAAACAAAATATCCTACAATAGAGGTGAACCAAACCTATACAAATGAATATAAACTAAAAAATTGAATTAATAAAAATGAAGAAAAATATAATAGAAACAAGATAATAAATCCTTACCAATCTAAGAAAAAATGATATATATATAGGAGAGGAGGTGGAAGGTTACCATTTTCTTAGGTGATACTACAACTAGGGCATGGGAGGTGGGGAGAACATCACCTGAGTAGAGAAGGGGTATGTGAGAGGTCACCAGAGGAGGGTAGGGTCACCTATGGAGGGAAGGGGGATGTGTAAGGTCCACAGAGGAGAAGATGGTGTCTGCCAAAGGGTGACTTATAGTGGGACGTAGAAATCTAAACAAGGGTGGAGGATGATCTCGTGTGGGGGTCCCATATTAAAGAGTTATACCCACAGTTTGTAAAAAACTGTTTGTATAGGTAAACCTATTCCCACGGTTTTTTAAAACCATGGTTATAGGTTTGAGAAGAAATTATATACCCACTATATCTCTAAAACAAGGGTATAAATTTGTGGGTATAGACTAGTTTTCCATTAGTGATGATTTAATAAAAAAATGACAAGTATGAAAAACTCGGAAGACCACCTGGTTATTCCTAGATAAAAAAATTCACAGTGTTGTCACTGGACTATCCATGAAAAAATCCCCCCAAGCATGAGATACATGATGTATCGTAGTGAGGACTTGGATTCCCTACCAGGTCTCAAGGATAAGACAGGTAGTTTAGGCTGGAAATGTAAAGATAATGTGTTTCAAAATCCATCAAATCATCTAATGTCTTTGATAAACTATTTTTTATCCAAGAGAACATCCATATTATGTTTGGGGAAGATTGAATCTATAGATATTGATATATGTTTTGAAAAGAGCATCACAGATAAGACAATATTTCATAAATTGGTATGTTCTACCGATGGTTTTGTGTTACTAGGAGATGAAGAGCTTAATCAATAAAATCATGTATTAAAGTAGAGTAGATACTCTGAAAGGACATAGTTGAGTTGATGTGTCCCAATGATTCTATCCATTTCTATATTTTTTTCATCTCTACCTCACAATTTCAATCATTTTATGATTCTAATTCATAAATTCCTACATATAGGGTTATATTTAATTCCCTAGTCTATGTTTGTACCCTAAATGGCAATCTATGTTGCCTTTATTTATGTTTAGAATGTAATCCCTAAAAACCCTACTACACAAGATGATCGATATAGAAAGAATTCATCACCTATTTTATCAGTAAAATTAAACTCTCTCTATTATATATGGATATATGGAATGCTATCTGACTATATCCCTTCTACTCAAACGTTTTAAAGCTATTATGAAACAAGATAATGGAGGAAAAATAAATGTGTGACTCAATACCTGAATTGATTTTTTTCTTTGGCCAAATGAAAAGTGTTAATAAAATAATTGATTGTGAATTATTACACTTAACTAGTACATTAAATCTCACCTCACCCCTTCATAATACCCCATTCAATTTATGAACAAGACGTCGCTTCTTACCTAAATCTATGTGGATAATTTTTCTAAATTTTACTATGACTAACATATTACTTAATCCCAGCTTTTCTATAATAAAGATATATCATTCAATATTCTATGTATCTCATATAACATAGAATTATATTATATGTTCTTAAGGGTGAATTCCTTTATCATCATACCATCTATTTGATATATATCCATATATTTTCATTCCACCACATTTTGAGTCCATGAATATGGAAAAGGAATACTCATCACATTACAACTGCTTTTTCATTGTTAGAACCAAGATTGACTATCTATCCAGCTTATGAGACTATGTGATCTCTTCCCCTTTTCTGAAAAAAAGACTCCCCCTTTATCCATTTCCATTAACCTTTTCTTTACTTGATCAGTATGATTGTATTTTGAATTGGTAGAATAGGACATTCATTTAAGGGTTTTGGTCACGATTCCATATCTTTATCTACATATATTTTTCGATCCTTAGAACCTAGGTTTTTATCCCTATGAGAATTGACTATATTTCCGTTATTTTATCAGGATTTGAGATACATGGATCCTTGAATTTAATGAATAATATATATTTCTTTAAAATAGAAGACTTGAGGGTGATGAATTATTGAGATAAACAAAGGAAATGATTTTTAGTTGATCATCCAAGGACTTACTAATTGGACACGCTAGCCTAATGTATATAGAAACAAGTTTCAAGATCAGACCCCTATAATAACCATGAGAGGCTAACCAAGAGTGGGATAGAGAAGAGAATTTTTATATCCCATTGGAGACGAATAGACCAGTTTAGACTAGACTGAAAAAAAGAAGAAATTTTTAATGTTATTGGATGATAGTGAATGTAATGTGAAAGAAGGCCTTGTACCTAACATTCCTAACAACAATTAATTAAATAATAGAAGTATGCCATCCATATATTCATAGGAATAAATTATCATATATATATTATTGAATATATCTTTTGAAATAATGATAGAATATATGATATTTCTATGATGATATATCTGAGAATTCAAGTCCAATAAGAAGGGGAAGTGGATGAATAAAGGGTTAATAATGGGTCTTGAGGTTTACAAAGTGTCTTGCAATGATTATCTTCTACTTTTTAACGTTAAATTCAATGAATTTAATATATCTAAAAACATAAAAGTTAAGACAATTAATTCACCTATAACTCACTTATCTCGTGTTAGAAATACAATTAGTAGGTCTATAAGAAAAATATGACCAATTATTAAATTGAATTATATTGACCGCTCAAGTTTCTGATGATGAACCATATCCCATGATGAAATATTTTAAACAAGATGAAATAGGCTCACATCACAACGGATGGAGACATTCATATATTTAATAACCTAGAACAAGATATTTCATGAGTATAATGAATAGAGTAAAGATTTGAGCACTATTCAAGATTCATAAATTCATCGATGCGAACAATTAATAAATCAATTAAATAAATGATGAAATATATGAATAAGAAGTCTAAATATAATAGAAGAATGAGTATATTGAAAAATATGCCCTCAAAAATAAAATGAATGCATTTTAAGGTCTAGTGTATACCAGTTTTTGAATATTATTTTGAGTCCTTATGTCTTGTTTGTAGTGCACATTCTGCATGATATCAGTGTACCTTAGGTCGGTTTGATCCCATTGGTGAAGCTATCTATGAGTGTAATGGTCCAAATAAACTAATACTAAAAATTAGTTTATCCAATCAAAAACCACCAGAGCTAGTATCTTGGAATTGGAACTAGAATTCGCCTGATCAACAGTTGGGTAGTTGGGATGGTTTAAATTTGTTAATAGTTTGAATGACCTACCATTATAATTTGGAAATTCCTAGTAGTTGAAATTTAACTATATCTATTACCCCTACTACTTGAAACCAATCTATGATATGAGGGAAATGACGACCACTTCTATGTGGGGATAGTGATACCAGACCAACCAAAAAAAACCCATTCTATTAGACAACTTCATAAACTCAATGGTTGAACAAAGGAACAAGTCATTTTTTCAATATATATCCATGATTATTCTCATTTCTTCCACTATATATTATAGAGTCACAATGGAAACTGACTATATCATCTTAATGATAACCTAATTCTCAAATATATTACAATGAGTGGGATATTCAGATTATTGAAGTGTGAATAAATTCAGTCCAGATTTGGGGCTATCTATTTTTTCATGGTTGATGTGTTACTGGCACCAGGAAAAGTTCATGTCTCAAATAAAAAATTGGTACATAGTTGTACAACATTAAAATATTTTTTCATTCCATTTTAATTAATGGCATCCCAACTGATATTGAAACATCTACCTATTCAATGATATTCTTTATATTTCCTCTATTGGTGAGGCAAATATGTCACTGCATGGTTCTTCTTTACTTCTCTAGGTGTAGGAGAGAACTCGTTGCTTACTCTATTTAAGTGTTGGTCACATGAGGATGTTCCAGTTCGAAACTCCAACCCCAATCATGTCCTCTTGTTGGCATGATCCTTCTCTGTGGAAAAAAACACTTCACCACACACTCTCTCCAATGTATGATTCTATTAGTCCTATCCGACCATCTACACCCGACCATTTGATTTTTGTTCATTCATTTAGATAAAACCAGTTAGTCCCAGGAATTTCAATATTTATTTTTTGGGACATTATATATACTATGAATTCCTACACTCAGGATACTAGGGACCCTACATTCCTATTGGAATTGAAATCATTGCTTCTCATACATCATTTTGGATTTGTCATTCCACTTATTCGAGTCACTACAATGACACCTCCAGATATGGAATTCAAAATTATACTAATTACCTCATATTCATTCTATGAGTTCCATATCTATATGGAATTTGTTACTCAATTTGTAGTATCGATCATTCATAAAGGACCAAAGGTAACTATTGGTGGTGGATGGCAATGTGTTTTGCATCCCAAAATCCTTAACCACCAATACCCTAAGTGAAAAAAATTCAATGGTTTCAATTTGATATATCTAAATTTATCCATTATTATGCCTTAGACAACAACATTACCATGCAAAGTGGACATTTTGGTGTGTGTAATATCATAGTCTATAGCATTCCCATTCTAGTAGAGGAAATTCAAATGGTTGCATCAACAAGTCAACCTTCTTGGTTCATATATATATGGAGTTTATTGGTGGTTATATCTCAGAGTTGTGGTTGGGAATTGGAAGTGGTGGTTTAATTGGAATCAGAAATATTGAAAACAGCTTCCCAATGTTTTCATTTTCCTTGAGATATGAGCTTGGTTTGAATTTTCCAAGTTGATTGGGAATATTTTGCCGACCATGAACTATACTTGATAAAAGGAATTTAAATGTGGTTCCATTTCATATCTATTGGACCTCTTCCACATGATGGGGGTGGAATTCATTCTTTGAGGGTGTATAAATGATGTGCTCAGAACAACACATGCAGGTCAAACACCAATGACCATATTATAAGAACAATGTTTACCCCTTGATTCCCATCATCCATCAATTCTTTAGACACTTATTTTGTGATTGAATGGATGTTAATGGACCATTTAATGGTGTATTTCGAGGTTCATTGATGAAAAAACACGACCAATACCACTATGAAGGGGATATTAGGGTATAAAAGTGATAATATTGGACCTTTTGAGCCATGATAACAATGATGTTCTATGGGGTTCAATGATGAGAATGGAAATTCCAATACATGATTGGTTTTATGATGAAATATCAAACTTGAGTTATCAATATTAATTATATTATAGAATAGTATTGATGATGTCCCATGTTAGATAGAAAATGGGGTGTTTGGGTACTGTGGGAGATCTATGATAGGGTCATATTGGGAATCCAATGAGTGAATGAAATCCATCATCAACTCTAGAATAGAAATCAAGGTTCATATGATTAGAGAAAAACATCACACTACAAAACTTCATGTATCCTAGGTACTCTAAGGCTTCATATACATCAGGTATCCCAGTTAATGACCACAGAGGACTTGGTCATCCCTGGGTGTCAAATTCAATTACCGGTCATGCTCAATTAGCTCACCAAAAGCGGTGATTTCAGGTTTTTGGGATCAATCATAGAAAGAAAGTGGTACCATGAATTCTATATTATTATTATAAAATATAATAATATAAAATGGATTGTGAAATATGGTTATCAATCTTGCCTTCAACCACTTAACTAATGGAAATAGTATCCAAAATAAACATTAAATATGAACAGTAACCTAGAAGATTGTTATTACACTAAAAAACCAAATATTTGGAAATATATAATACCACACTTGTCTTTGGAGTGCAAAATGATGGTGTATTGGTTCAACCATTTGGTGTTACTTCCCTTCAATTCCCAATTACACTAAAAAGGTTAGTGGGGAAACCCCCAAACTCTCATGTCTTGCCTAGACTAACCATACTCTAATGGGGTACCTTCCTTCCTAGCTCCCCAACTCCAATCCAATGACCCATGGTTTATATTTTATGTATAGAAATCTAATTTTATTTTCTCCATGATTTGATGATCTCTGTTGGTGGGAACAAGGCCGTTCAAATAGCTACCCACCTCAGTTCAATCCCACATATAAGAAAATAGACCCTTCTTGGTTTCTCAAATAACATTGAGTGGATAAAAACTCATAGTGTTAATTTTGTATCAACCTTACCCATTATACACTAGTAATTCATCATTGTCTCCTCCATGAATCTATTCATCTCACTATAGTGGTGGAAAACAATGCACTAGTCCACCATTTTCTTGTGTTTTTTCTTAGTATACGAATCGAGTGAGGAATCCCAAAATGATACAGTTTGACTTTTTATCAATACCTAGACATCCATTCAACATTAAACTGAAGGCATGATATAAATAGGTGATAGTGGTCCTACTAAAGTGAAATATGGTTCCCATTCTCACCCCAAGAACACCACCTCAGTTCCTTCCACCAAGGGTCTTTTTTATGGTTCCACCAGTCGGAACAGCCACATAATCATTGAGTAGTGGGTTTTTGTTGTAAATAAGGAAATAAATGTGTGATTATTCCAATTATCCATCCTAATATATCACTATATAAATATATTAGGCAACATTATATCGAAATCAATCCATTTGGATATCACTTTTTTGAAGTTATATGAAAGAGAAAATGTAAAATGTGTTCATGAGATGTCTTCTTATGTGGTATTACTCTTGGATGGAAGAATCTGATGATTCGAATCCCACCTTATAGATTAATGTATTGATTCTAGATTGAACTTGTGGACTAAACAACCCATACCATAGAATTAAATTCTATGTTCATCCATAGTTTAGTAGGTGGGGAAATCAGGGGTAGGTCTATGTGTGAGGAATCTAGGAATATATACATTAAACTCCATGTGTACTCTATTCAAATACAAGCTCGACACCAATTTTTTTGTACATTATAGAATCATCATGATCACTATCTATCTACCATATGATGGGATGGTAAAATATCAAATGTCAACTCAACTACTCATAAGCCTTGAAATATCATTGTGATGAGTATCCGAAAGCTTTGAAAAATTCCAAATGGAGAAGTTATCTATCAGATTAATAATGGAAATTAGATCAATGATATTCATACAGGTGATCATGGGGTATGAGATTTCATGTGGGGTGATGTCTATACAGTGGAACATCGGTGGTATTGGGATTAAGGGCATCTTCTAATTATGTAGGTATGATTGAGGAATGAATGTAAGCATTCTAGATTTAATCGGTAAAAATATAAGATGAGAAAACCAAGAGGTTTCATGGGAAGCCTATTTGTAATCAAATTACATGACTAACCTTCTTGAAGATGGTAGGATAATGGACAAAAATAAAAATAGACACCATTTTCCAGTGCTCCAACCATACCAATCAATTTGTGCATGGTGGATGGTTTAATGTTCCTAGGTGACTCAGTTGGACCATCCTCTATACACAATCACTTGACTTATTCACTTTCAAAAGAAGGGGGTGTGGGTTCATTCTCTTATGGTAGACATGTAACACTATCTCAAGTATTATAGAACCTAACAAGGTCATGTATCCTAGGTCCTCCCTCAACTAGGTTATATGAAGTTTCCCAGTATGGAGGGCCAGGCCTCAAAGGCTTAATGAGTTCTTGGTATGAACCGTGAGACTATACATGCCTCCTTGACATTATGATCACCCGAAAAACACAAACCATGTAGTTGGTCACATTCCAGTTTGATGTATAATACCAATACCAAGTATGTTGAAAAATACTAGGACGAATGGCTTCTAGGGGTTATTGGTCAACTGATATCAAGGATGACTGGTTTTCCATGAAAATCATTTTATTAGTGAATATGTACCACATAAATGGCCTAAGGTAGTGGTCTATGCTGTGTTCAAATTTGAAATGTATATTTTATTCTAGGAAGTGTTCAAATATGTGGTTTCTTTATTTCAATAAAAACCTGGTATTAGTTGTACAAGAAATATGGGGTGGTTCCAAGATCCACTGTCAAGAGGGAAAGATCCTGGATCATAATCTATGGCCCCCAATCAACTATCTTACTATACAAGGAAGTATGGGTATCATAGATAGTTCATGCATTCATATTGGAAGCATCCATATAGATGATCAAAAGAATCATAACTCATTGTTCACGTGTGAGCTTCAACAAATAATATAACCATTCTATAAATGGTTCACTTAAGATATGATATGATTCCATCATGGAACTACCAATATGATAGTGATGGTTCCCTTAGTAATGGGTTGATTTATTGATATGTGGAAGGGACTTTACTAATACACATGATTTTTCCTTACAATAGATACTACTGATATGAATATACTATTTGAATCATATTTCCATTGGGAATGATAGAAGTATATCAGGATTAAAATGGTTGGTTAGAAGTTTTGAGTGAATTTTTCCCTTAGCTCCCTTTTTTGATGGGGATACTTGATAGTGGTAGGTTTATTTTATTGATAGTATAATAGTTATTAACATGTGTTCTACACTTTTTGGTGGGGGTTTTAACTCCCTTATTCACTATTACAAGATTACAAATCAAGTGCCACAATGGACCAGGGTAGAGGTCATAAAAACTCATCTAATTGTGTTGATATGGGTAATGGATTCCCCATGAAATGGATTGGTGCCTGTATCAAATAAAAAAAAAATAGAATTGGGTTAGCCCACATATTTCACATCTATACCACACACACATACACATAAAAATATTGTATGGGGTTTGGGTTGCATAATTGGTTGGGATGGGGTCTAGAGTGTGACTGGTCATCGGTTTTATGTCTCATTCAATGAAACTGCATTGTGACTATAGTGGAGTGTAATTTTCAATAGTCTTATAATAGTTATAACACCAGCATCTATTCTATATATTAGTGCCTTGTGTAGGGGGAGGGGGTTGTTCAAGATATCTTTTGATACCTTTTTGTGGGGAAATCCCATTGTAGTGGAACTAGTCCAAATATATTCCAATCAAATCCCTCATTATTGATGGTGGAAGTGATTGAGATATGATATACATAAATTGGAAACAACTGTTGGTGGATGAGTCAAATCAAGTTAAAAAATATATCACTATAACAAAAAATGTCAGAGGTTCACTAGTACAGTAAACTATTTATAGTGTGAGAACCCCATTTGGAAGGAACTCCCTAATAATGTGAATAACCGGTTGTTTTAATATTCGAGTAGAGTATTGATGATAGACCTATCTCATTGTATTACCCAATTTACATGAATACAACATGATGTGAGAAAGTAATGGGGTAAGTATTTTTATAAAAAATATTCCTCTAACAATAAGTCAACCTACAAATATATTCTGACATATTCCTTATGATACAAGGCTGTTGTTGTTGGGTATCGAGTGAAGGGAACCCTGCCGTATTAACCTAGTGTTAAATAACGGTAGTAAACCTATCTATCATGAGTTAGTGAAATTATTTTCCACATAAGTAGATACCTTTAGAAAAGAGTTTATGACTACACATTTGTCTCTGAAATGGAATCTTGTGAAAATAAACTCTCCATTCATATGAAAATCCCCCCTGGCTTGACAGTAAGACCCTATTCACCTTGATTATTCTTTTCACTGTGTGAAATAATGTTGAATGTATCATAGGATGGTATTTATGATCTATTTTCTTGTTTCCACCATTCCACCATCACATGTGGAAATTCATTTAGTAAATACCCAATTCTCTAACTGAGGTGCATCATGAGTGAAATGAATCGACTCACCAGTTCCACTATAGGACCAAAAATTACCATTATATAAACATTTGCTCGAATGGTTCCATAAAATTCAAGGATAGGTGTTGGAATTATTTCATCCACTCATACCCCTTATATTAATAACTTGGTAATGATGGTTTCCCGATACTATGATATGGTCATGGGGATGTTTTTCTAATATCACTTCTATATGGTGGTGTGATAGATGAAAATTTCAATATTAACAGATAGAGGATGATATTAATTCATCAATTAATTCATTTAATTCAACTGTGAAAAAATTAAATTAAAAAGATTATCTTGGGGGGTGCCTCATAAATTGTAACAGGTGGTGGAAAATGGAAATGTAAACTAAACACAACGAAAAATGTATTCATGATCAACACCTTACTACAAGATGACACAACTTGAGAAATGACAGGAAATTGAAAAGGTGATCTTAGCTGTCTACCATAGTAAATTGGATAGTTCCATATGGATGGGAACTTTAAAAATAGTAAAATGGTACTCTTGGGATAACAGGATTATTAAACACATGATCTTGGATCGACAGTTTCATTTGGAACCTCATTGTCGACTCATCACCTCCTAGGGAAGAAGCTAGTTTTAAGGGATCAGTTTTCATTGATTGAGAACAACGGTAATGTGAGTTTGGTTTAGAACATTTGGATATAGTTTTTTCAAATCTAATATGTGATAATTTTCATTTCCTATATAATATGATGTCCTGGGAAATGAACTGTTTAAACCTTAGTATGATAGGAATGGAATTGAGCATGGGTCCAACCCATTGTGAGTAGAAAACTGGGTGGTGGTATACGGTGCCACTACATTGTAGATATCATTTATAATAATGGTGGTAATTAGTGGAAGGATATTCTAACCCAAAATGTAATTATTCTTGGTATTTGTAGAATAACATTACATGTGTAGATATGGGAGATGTAAACCATCCCTTTTGAAACTCAATCTCTCTCACCAGCGGTAGACATCAAGGTGATATCAGGGAGTGATTGTATTTGCAGTAATAAAACTACTAAAAAATACGTATGTTTGAGTTCATGGAATACCACCCCACTCCAATTGAGATGTACTTGATTTGAACAACCATGTACACTTCCATTGAAATTCCACTATATCCAATACAACTAACCTGAAAAAAATTGATGAGTCATATTGCCATGAAAATTGGAACCATGTGAACTGGTCGATAATTCATCAAAGTCCGAATTTTGTCTAACATAGTGACAATTCACCATAAAAACCATCTTATCAATGGTAATATGTTGTTTTGGGTACAAATGGGTTCATTCGACTCATATAATAGTTGATAGTTTGGGGTTCAATGGTGGATATTTTGGTGCTAGAATTGGATTTTGACATAATTTTACAGCCTACTACTAGTATTAGTACAACTATGATTGGATGGTGGTATGAAATTGTCATGGTTGGGTTGAGGTTAGTCAGTTTGGAAGATCATGGTGTTTGGAATGGCCAGTTTTTGCGGTTAAATGGATGGTTTGGTAGTTGAGATTTCAAAAACGATAAAATTGACAGTTGGTAGTGGATAAAGGATGTATTTATGATCTGGTGGAGGTGGTTCTTGGTAGTTGGTATAGTCTTTGATGTTTGATATAGTGGAAACCCAATGTAAATCATCCAAGAGGTCATGCCTTGGCTTCAATGACCAAGAAAATAATTATACCCCCTTCCAAACATGTTCCAAGTTCACCACCAATTCCATTTGACTGAGT
This sequence comes from Viscum album, assembly GCA_963277665.1. Lineage (NCBI taxonomy): Eukaryota > Viridiplantae > Streptophyta > Magnoliopsida > Santalales > Viscaceae > Viscum > Viscum album. The sequence continues at coordinate 560,419,859 of OY728153.1, read as the reverse complement.
ACACTCAAGGAAAGTCAATGAATATCTAGAATGTTATAAATAATAAATTCATGATTTCCAAAATGATTGAGTTTTTCTATTGGACTAGTTATAGTTTCTCCACTCACTGGGTGCATTTCATATGCGGTTTAGTGAGATACAGTTACAAATTATGATTGGGTGTATCTTGCGCTCTTTATATCCCACCCTCTTGAACAGCACCAATAAATCATAGGGTTCACATTAATATATTATGATCTAGAGTTCTACTAATCAGGAATTAAAATACCCCTGATAACTTCCTTCTTTATTAAGTAGTATGGAGAGTTGATCGATGCCAATAACCATTGAAAAAATGACCTTCCAACCGGTGAAACCCAAAGACATGATTCCAGACCATTTTCTACTATATCAAAAATCAAAACATGGTATGATTTATGAAATATCATTAGTTTATTGTAATGAAACAATGGAAATATCCAAATAACTTAACACTTGGACTTTAATAATGTCTTTCAATAGACTAGGAATTCGATAAACATGTGGACCATTAATGAAAGGGAAAAATCACATTAGGCTTCTCTCTGCTGATTGGAATGGGTGTCAATGTTTTGATGACGGATTTTGTGAATTTATAGAAACTGATTGTTCTATTGGGAATGATTATATTGGGTATGGTTCTACCTCAGCCGCAAGAAATCCCAACTTATATGTTCCATGAAATTGTGATGTCATCATGTATCCATTTCCTCCATTTAGAATTTGTTCTAGTATAAATGAAGTAGGCAGTGGTGTTGTGAATGAGATAATATTTGGAGTTTTTTTATTGGAGTAGGTGGATCCATTTAATCGGAGGAATTTACCTTCCATGGAAAACCAATTCAAGACATCGAGGAAGCTAACCTATTGGAGTGTGGTCAGAACATTGAATTGAAAGTAGATGAAAAAATCATCCCCATTGGTACTGGTATCCATATATTCAACCACCATCGCTATTCTAGGAAACCATATCACCAGAGTGTCTAGAAGAGCTACATATCCATGGGGATTAGAATAATGGGAATTCCAGGACCATCCATTCCATTGAAAAGGTTACGATATGATCAAAACCACTAAAATAATGGTGGGAATGATTGACATGGGAACCAAACACACCACCTAAAATTACAAGAGTAATATTATTGGATTACATAGTCAAACATGAAATCCTTTTAATTTTTTTGTTCTTGTCATTATTGATTTAAGTCATTTTTTACTACGAATGATAATTGTTAGCCAATAAATTGAATCACTCTTCTAACCTCAACCCCTCTCTACCCTAGGGATACCAGGATGAAACATGTGAAGTTGAATTTTATGTCATAGAAGGACCAATAACTCAATGTTAAGGGTCATATATCTTTGTATTGTTCAATAGACATCCAAACGACCCACGAAACAGAACTGGATGGTATAAACGAGTGTCAAATTCACGTAATTTACCAAACAAGGACTCAAAATACAGATCAAATGGGTCATTATTGGTTTTTGGGGATGTTATTTCATGTGTATCTAGGTTTAATAAATTTAAATGAGGAGAAATAGTCTAGTATTTTAGTGGTGTAAAAATAATATAATTGAATCTAGAGCCAGTGCTTGTCTATATAGTGGTGTTGGGGTGGGATACCACCATGGAACAGGAAAATAAAGTCACATGCACCATTTTTATCCTGGATGTTCCCTCTATGATGTGCCAGCTACATCATGTTTTCATCTCTTTGGGTGTTCCAACTAAAAATATCTCAACCGGACACTGGTAATATGAGACTAGACATTACAAACTAAATGTTCTGGGCATTATCGACTATCAAACGATTCTTGAGACAATGTAAAATGGTCTTAAAGAAGTGAATTGTCTGATGCCTATTATTCCTTGGAAACATGATCTCATCATTTGGGCCTGAATATTAGAGAAAACTAGAATTAGGTTTACTACCATGATTTCAAGATAGTAAGTGAAAAACACCACTAGGGAACATGACAAGTTCTCTTATGTCGATGTAGCTATATGATATAAATTATCAATGGTTTCAAATGTTTGTCAAGTAATCTTGGACACTTCTAGTATGTGGTATTCCATTCTGGTTGCTACTATGCTTCCAAACCAGCTCCCTTTCAATGTCTTGGACTTTATTTTGGGTGTGAAATGGGGTAATGTTTTTGAGATCATGTAATGAACTTTTATATCATATATGAATAAATTTCAAAATAGATAGGGTTGTAGAAAAAATAGATTTATTTTCATTACGACCACTAGGTCATGATGAATTCTCATGAAATGTTTTCTATTTACACCCCAATCTATTAAAATGAGTTTCAAAATGATTGAAAAATATCAATGAAGAAAGATGACCAACATTCCCATTATAGAAGCACTGGAATAATATAGAGCATACAATATTCAGAACAATGTGATCCAAATTACAGATGGAAAAATATATTCAGACATGGTGATCATTTATCGAGGTATATTCCTAACCATCAGCATTGGCTTATCGGTTAGTGGAGTTGCCTAAACTACTCATGCGAGAGATATGAAATAAGTATTTGGTTATTAAAAAATAGTATTAGAAAAATATTTACTATTAGATTCACTTGCTCAATTTGGATCAGACCTAGATGAAGCGACACGTGCTATTCTCAATCATGGTACCAACCTTATGAACAATCCAAAGAAAACCACTCCATCATCCAATATATTTTGAACAAAAAACACTAGTACATTATAAAATATTCAATGTTTTTTTATCAAATTAATTTTGATCTAATAGTTAAATATGAGATAAAAATCACACACCACCTTAGAGATGACCAGCCTTTAAATTCAGACCAGCTCGTTGGGTTCACACTCAAGGTAATGATGGAAACCAATAACTTATTATAAGAAATATCATCATTTAATGAGTAGATAGATATAATATATTATTAATGGTCGTTTTTTTAATCCATTTGGAAGGAATTCTCTTCATCATTTCAACTCAAAGGTGTAAGCTACAAAAAGTCAAAGTAACTAGATAGGATGCTCTATTGGTATAATGATTTACTGAATGATTTTATACTCATGGTTGGATTATTCTTTCTCAATGAAAGGATCACTACCACCTCTATCATTATATGTTTATATGACTAAGATCCTTTCATAGACTAGTTAATAGTTTCTTCTCAGCGAATACAAGATCAACCACCAACTCCAATTGATGGATTCTACCGGGATGACATAATGACTTCAATGGTGAGTGAGAAAATTAAAAATTATTTTATGGGTTCCTTGAATCAACTAAAAGAGCATTCTTAATGGGCAGGGAATATGAAGTTATTGTTATAGAAAATTGGAGGTACAATTTTTGAACTCAATGATGGGATGAATGTGATTGACGGTGATGGGTTAAGAATACATATAAGGTGATTGGACCTAAAAATTCCCACTGAATGAGTAAATATAGAGAGACAATCCATATGGATTTAAATTCAATGTATAGGATTTATGGGTAGTTATAATAATTATATCATAGAAGGTATAGAGTTAAAAACACCCCAGGGCTCATGGGATCAATTGGAATGACTAGGAAATGAACAAGTAAATTATTTCATGGCCTCATCATAATAAATATATTATACCATACCTATGATGACCTAGTATATGATACTTAATGTATCATAGGGACAATAGAATGATAATTAGGAATAATCGACTCCTCCTACTGTGTACCCTTCACATGAATCCCTTTCATGAATTAGGGATGGGAAATAAAAATGCCAACCACTATATTGGGGGAGGAATAGATTTATTTAAGGTGTCCAGGTGAAAGGATCCACCATTTATATGCACCTTTTCTTTATTTACAACATAAAAAAATGAACATCGATGTCACAATACTAGATATTGTTTGTCATGTATATTATCCATTGAAATTAAGATCTGAATATGGATCCACACCGATCATGTAGTGGATCATTGAGTTTTGAAATGATATATGTAACTTTCTATTTATAACCATAAAGTTTGTTTCATGGATGTTGGTTCATGTTTTATGGATTTTCCACTTTATTAGTGGACTATCGAACAAATGGATCATCCATGGCACTACACTCGATCTGATTCAGTCCATCCTTCCTAGTATCATATTGAGGTTAATCATTATCCCTTCATTTTCTTTATTTTAATCATTAGAATATATTTCCAATCATATCATAATGAACAATTTTATTGGACATCAATGGTATTAGGGGGAACATATTCCTCATGGAAATGGTGGTGGTTTCTCTAGTAGTTCAACCTAGAATAAAAACACATCTTTTGTATACTATAAGTGTATATTAATGATTTGTTTCAAAAATAGTGAATTCTCTTATTGGATGAATGGAATGAATAAGTGAGTAACATTGTTTTACATATCAATGAAGAAGAAGATGGGGATCTAGGCGGTGGTTGTTCCCATATGAGATAATTAAATTTTTACTACTACTTACCTATGGGGAAATTAAAGTATGGATGGAGTGGTTTTGATGGTGTCTGGTCAATTGGAATGAGCCCATGCAATGGAAACCACACCATTTAGGATTGGGACCAGTGAGGTATAGCTTTGGGAATAGAGAATCTAGATCATCATAAAACAAAATTAGCATTTATGAGGGTAAAATGGACCAAGGTGGTTTGGAAAGAGTTCTATTAGGATAGAAAAAAGGAAACTACATTTAAAGGGACCATGTCAACCATCTAAGAATACCGAATCACTAGTAGAATCATCTTATTTTCATATTATCGATGAAAAAAATATACAAGTGATCAACATAATAAGTGGTTTTGAAATGAAAATAATCTGAGGGGGACAATGAAACAGATTCCACCTCATATATTCCATTAAACACCTAATGGTCTAAATAGTGATGGTTTCGTATGGTGTTCCATAGCGTTTATAATTTATCTGACCAATGCAGCATATTCCCCAAGGTGAGGTGGGTTTATATCTCATGTAGTAGAGTATGGATATTTAAACCTAGTTAATTTAGGGTTAAATCCTACTATATCCAACCCCCATTAAAATAGTTTCTTTTATAGATAGTGACTATTTATTCATTCTAGTGAACTGGTATTCTTGAGTGGTGATATTATTCCATCAACTACCTAGTTACTCTACACAAATACTAGATCGAGACCATAGTTCTTATACATTTTAGAATCATCATGGTCATAAATTGTCAGCTTGTCGATAAGATGGGGAAATATTGAATGTCCATTCAACTAGTCATACTCCTTGAAATCCCATAGATTTGAGTGTCTGAATTCATTGATGCATTCCAAAGGGATAAGAGATCAGCGGGTTTACTACTAGAAATGAGATCGATGAAGTTCATATGTTAGATCTAGGGGTATGCATTTTCATGTCTGGGTGATGACCAAATAGTTGAACATTGGGGGTATCAAGAGATTGGTATTATTTAAATGATGTAGGTATGATCTGGGAATGAATGGAGGATCTATAGAAATACATGATCATCCTCTAATATGATACAATCACAAGGTTTAATGAGCAATATTTTGGTAATTCAATGCCACGACTCACCATCCTGAAGGTGCAATGGGATTGTCAAAAAATAATAATAGACACCGTTTTCTGGTGCTCCATCATGATATGTGAATTCAGGCATGGTGAATGGTTCAACATCATAGATGACTCGGTTAGACTATACACTATACTCAATTAGTTGGCTTAATCACTCTTTAATCAGGGGTATTTTAGTGCCTTCTCTTATGATACACATAAAACAATAGTTCATGTATTATATGTCCTTAGTAAGGCATGTATCTTAGGTACTCATAGTCGAATAATATTTGAAGTATCCTAGTAAGGAGGTCCTATCCTCAACGGTCTAATGACAACTTAATATGACATGCGAAACTATGCATGCCTCCTTGACATTGTGATCAAACCAAACACCCAACACCTTTCCGGTGGTAACATTGTAGCTGGAAAAGTAGGACTGAGACCTAGTATGTGAACAAAACAAGGATGAGTGGTTTCTACGAGTGATAGGTCAATGTATATCAGGGATGAATTATTTTTAATGAAAACTATTTTAGTAGTGAATACCTACGGTAAAAATGGGCCAAGGTAGAGGGTGCTTCTGTGTTATAATTGGAAAAAGATGTTTGATTCTAGGAGGTGTTTGAATCCATGGGTACTATATTCGAATATTATCCTGGTATTAGTGGTACAAGAAAGATGGTGTGGTTCTAATAACTATTGTTAATAAGGAAAGAGCCCAAATCATCAACTAAGGCCCCAATTTAACTATCCTAGTGTGCAAGGAAGTGGGTATTATATATAGTTCAATAATTTATACTGGAATCTTCCATATTGATGATTTAAATAATTATTACTAATTGTTCATGGTTGAGTTTGAACAAGTAATATCATGTGTTTATAAATGGTGAAATGAAGAGATGATTTGATTTCATCATTGCACTACAAATATGATAATGAGTGTGCTATCAGTAGTGGGAAGTTATAATAATATATTTTAGTGACTTTTCTAGTACACCCTATGTTTTATTAAAATAGATAATAATGATATGAGAATAATATTCCAAAAAAAATTTCACAAGGAATTCTATAATTACAATAGGGTTTCAATGGGTTATCAGAAGTGTTGACTGAATTGGTCCTGTAACTCTCCTTTTTTGATCTGGGTACTTGATAGTGGAAGGTTTATTTGATTGAAAGTGAAATGTTAATGAAAATGCGTTCTATAGTTTTATTTTTTGTTTTAGTTCCGTTCTTCAATATTATCAGAGTACTAACCATGTACCAATATGGCACTAGGTTGAGGTTTAAATTAATCCTCTCAAAGTGCTGATTGGGGTAATGGATTCCCATGAAATAGTTGGCTACCTAGTTGAAAAAAAACATAGAATTGATTTTTCCTTGATATAGAACATCTAAACAACAACAACAACACACACACACACACAATATATGGGGTTTGACTTGCGCAATGGGTAGGTTTGAGGTCCAATGAGTGATGGTCATCAGTTTTATGGCTCATCCAATGACACCACATCCTGACTATAGGGGGAGTAGACATTGCAATAGTCTTATAACAATGTTACCACCACCATTTCTTCTATATAGCATTGTCTAAAGTGGGGTTAGTTCGAGACATCATGGGATACGTTTTGTGGGAAAAGCACCCTTGTAGTGGGACTAAGAGAAATCCATTCCAACCATTACACTAGTATTGATGGTGTAAGTGATTGGGATATGAAAAAAAAATTGAAGCAATCGTGATTGGGTGAGTCAAATGAAGTTAAAAAATAGATGATTGAAACAACAACTAACACATGTGTTCTAGTAGTGTAATCTATTTGGTGTGTGAGAAACCCATTTTCAATGAATTCTATAAGAACATGAAAAAAAAAGTTGTTCCAAAATTGTAGTAGAGTATTGTGGTTAGAACTATCTCATTAGATCACCACATTTCTATGCATCCAACGGGGTGGAGAATGTAATGGAGGAAAATAGTTTTTATTAAAAATAGAGGACTCTACTAATAGGTTTACCTACATATAGATTCCGAAACATTCCCAACCCTACATGGCTAACTCAGTTGGGAACTGAGTGAAGGGAAACCAACCCTATTAATCTAGTGGTAAACAATGGAAGTGACCCTAACTATTTCAAGGTAGTAAAATGACATGTTATGCAATTAGAGACCTTAAAAAATGATTTCATGACTACACTTCTATCACCAAAATGGAATCTATTGAATATAAACTCATGGTTTAGATTCAAATATCCCTATGGCTAGACAGCAAGACACACTGCACCTTGATTAATAGCTTAATTGTCTGAAATAATTTTGAGTGTCTCGTAGGGTGGTAGATGTGATCTGGCCTCTTACTAACTCCATTCCACCAACACATGTGGCCATTAATTTAGTAAATACCCAATTATCTAACCCAAGTGCATCATGAGTAAAATTAATTCTCTCACCAGTTCCACTACAAGCACAAGAATTAACACTATATCATTATGTGCACGGAACGTCCCAGAAAATTCACGCATAGGTATGGGATGCGGTTCATCCATTTATACAAACTATTTCAATCACATGGTAATGATGGTTTCCCACTAATATGATATTATAATGGGGATGTTTTCTTGGTATACTATTAATATCATGGTGGTATTGGTGGTATGATGGATGACAATTTCCATTTTGAATTATATAGGATGATATTGATTCACCAATTTAGTCATTAAATTTATGTGGGAATAGAGTGAGATAGATAGTTTATCTAGGGTGGATTCATCTTAAAGAGTAACGGGAGGTTAATAATGGAAAAGGAAACTCAACTGTTCTAGTAATGTATTGGTGTTTAACACCTGAATGCAAGATGACACAATTTTAGAATTGATAAACAATTGAAAATGTAATCTGTTATATCTACAATTATAAAATGTGTAGTATGATGGGGCTGGTAACTTTCAAAATAGATAAATTTTATTTTAGGTATAACATGCAGATTAAACTCAAGATCATTAATTGAAGGGTTCATTTAGCACATCGACGTCGTTTCATCACCTCCTAGGGAATAATGTTGTCTTAAGGGTTCAATTTTTCACTGATTCAGAACATTGGTAAGTGAGTTGGGTTTAGAACATTGTGAGAGAGTTTGGTTCTTATCTAACATGTGATATAGTTGGGTTCCTATGTAATGTGATATCCTAAGAAATTAAATGTACAAACCCTAGTATGAAAAGAGTAGAATTGAGCATTGGGCCAACCCATTGGGAGTTCAATCCTAGGTGGTGGTATACGGTGAAACTACATTATTAATATCAAATCTATTAGTGCTAGAAACTAGTAGATGTATCTTGTAACACCACATGGAATTGTTATTTACATGGTATAAGAAAAATACCCATATTGATATGGTAGATGAAAACCATCCATATTGGAACTCAATATTTCTCACATGGGACCGAGATTAGGGTGTGGTCATGGAGTGATTTTATTCATACTAATGAAACTAATATCTTATAGGTATACTAGAGTTCATGGTCCACCACCCCACTCTAATGGAAATGTACTCAGTTTGCACCACTTTGTACACTACCATTGATATTCCCCCATATCCAATAAAAATGTTGGTTAAAAATTGAAGAGTCATATATCCAAAAAAAACTAGAACCACGGGAACCAGTATATAATTCATCAATGAAATGGTTTGTTTGAACATAGATCCAATGCATTTGTCAAACCATCAGTTCTAAGGTAGTAGTTTGTTTTTGGGTTTAAAGGGGTACATTCAACTCATTTGATAGTTGATGGTTTGGGGGTTTAATTATGGATATTTTCGTGATGGAATTCGATTTATAGGTACTATAATAGACTACTAATAGTAGTAGTATGATTATGATTTGATGGTGGCATGACATTTTTATGGTGGGGTTGAGGTTCGTTGGTTTATAATATCATGGTGGTCGGAATGGGCAGTTGGTGTGGTTGAATTGGTGGCTTGGTGTTTGAGATACCAAACATGAGATAATTGATATATGGTAGTAGATAGAGGTTATCATTACCATCTAATGGGGGTGTTTCTTGGGGAGTGGTATAGTCTCCGACCTTGGAAAGAGTGAAAATCCAAGGTCAAGCCTTCAAGTGTTCATTCCTTGGATTTAACGGCCTAAACGATCATTATACCCCCTTCCCAACATGTTACACATTCACCAATAATTTCATTTTCCTGAGTATACATGGGGCCAACCACAAAATATCTAGAATATATTAAATGGTCCTTTAATGATTTCCAATATGATAGGGGTTTTTTGTTGGACTGGATCTAGGTTCCCCACATACTGGTCAGATTTCTCAGGTGGTTTAGTGAAATTGGGTTACTGATTTTTATTGAGTGGATTTGGAGCTCATGATATCGCACCCTCTGGAACACCACCACTAAATCACAGGGTTCATGTTCATATATCATGATTTATTACTCAACTGACCAAGGATTAAAATACCCATGGAACATTCTTTCTTGGTGAGGGAGGTATATTGAGGTCATTGATTCTATCCACCAATGTAATATGTCCTTCCAACTGGTGAAACCCAAACAATTGATTCCATACTTTTTACTTCTATATAAAAAATCATAATGAATTATAATTTTTGAAGTCACAAGAGTTTATTTGAATTCAAAAATGGGAATATCCAAATAACTCATCTTTTTGAATTTAATAACATCTTGAAAAATTCTAGAAATTTGACAAACATGGACCATTCCTGAAAGAGAAAAAAATTACTCCATTCTTCTCCCTGTTGATTGTAATTGGTTTAGGGGTTTTAATGATGGCTTTACTAAAATTATAGAAACCTATTGTGGTATTGGTAATTAATGAAATGTGTCTGTTGATAACATATCCTCAAGGACTACCCACTTATCCATTCCAAGAATGTGTGACGACCCCATGTATCGATTGTATCCTTTTGGAATTTTGTCCAATAGAATAGATGTAGGTAGAGAAGTTTTCAATGATATGGTAGTTGGGGTTAAGGGATTGCAGTAGGTAGATCCATTACATTGGAGGTATTTATATTCTAGGAAAAACTATTTCATGGAATCCTGGATGGTAACCCATTAGAGTGTGGCCAGAACATGTAATTGCTAGGAGACGAAAACGTCCTCCCATATTGGTACGAGTATCCATATGGTCATCCAATATCACTATTACTAAAAACCTTGTAACCATATTATATATAAGAGATAGACATCCATGGGGGATTAGGATGATTGGTATGCTATCACTATCCATTCCATTGAAAAGGTTACAATATGATCTCAACCAATTGAATAACGGGGGGGAATGGTCCACATAGGAACCAAAAACACCACCTGAAATTTAAATAGTAATATTTTTGGATTTACATTTCATACATGATAGAATTTAAAAAATATTTGTTCATGTTGTTCTTGACTTGAATCATTCTCGAATGTTCATGATAATTGTTAGCCATTGAATCGACTCAAACTTCAAACACTATCCCCTCTCCACCCAAGGGATTCAAGGATAGAACATCTGAATCGTTATTTATTGTAATAGAAGGACCAATCACTCAGTGATAATGGTCATATATCATTAGGAAGTTCAATGGAAGTCAAAATTGTAACACCCGGAGATTTTATAAAAAATATTCTTTTTAATTTAATTAATGTCTTGTGTTGTACGCTACAGCAAAAGGAGCTTGCACAACACTAATCCTTGACTTGCCTTGCATTACATGCAATCGCGACCTTCCTCAATAGCGTGTGTAGTACGCAATAACGAGTTTCACTAAACAACGATATGCTAATAAAATATTATTAAAACTAGCTGTTATGAATAGTAACAACCACCTTATGAAATTTTATAAATTTTTATTTTCATAATGGACTTCATTTTTGGATTTGTAATATTGAAATTAGCCTAGGGTGAAATTTTGGTCTTTTTCTGAAAACTTTCAATTTTTGATGAATAGTGAAACCACTAAGTGGTAGTTAAAAAAACTGACATTTTCATAAAACTTAATTTTACCGCTTCTGTGAGTGGAATTTTGAAAATCCGAGAGACACGGTTAATATCAAGGACTAAAATGTGGTTCAATGAGATGAAAATAATTTTTGGTGAATAGTAAATTTTTTCTTTTTTTTACCACGGTTAAAAGTAAATAGGGTAATTAATGGTAAAAATGATATTATTATTACCCTAACACATGTCCTAATAATATTGGAAAAGTGTAATTCGACCAAAAACAACCTTAGGAATAAACTATGACCATTTTGGCCCACTTGGATTTGATTATGACATTTATTATTAATTTATTTAAAGAAGGGTTAACATAGTTAAAATCAAAGTTTAAAAACTAAATGATTTTTAATATAAGGTTATACTTAAGATAAATTCTACTATAAATATTAATTATAAATCTAAAAAGATTTCCTACATAATGATATTTTATTTGTAATTTTTAGACTTTATATAATTTAATTTATTTATGACACAATGATGATGCCGTAATTACCATAATAGTTAAAAATTAGAATAATTGATATTATAAATACCTAAATAAGTATAATTTGAGACTTTTTATGAATTAAACTAATTTTATCGGTTTATATGACATGTTAGGATTGATTTAATTATCATTGGTCGAAGTAATCATTCTTTTATGATTTTCACAAAAATCAATTACTAAATATTTTCAAAATTGACATAAAATAGTTTTTAAAACAAATATTATACTATTAATTGTTATTTTATTCCTAAAAATCTAAGGTTCGGAAAAATGACTAATATAAGGTTATATATATTAATAATAATAATCTTGGGGTTCGTTTGTCTTGATATAATATGTTTATTAACCTTATAGTATAAGAACAAAAGAAGACACGGTAAAAGTAAAATTATTTAACTTAATGATAAATCTAAATGATAAGGTTAAAATAGGAACCTAAACTTGTATAAATTCTATTGGATGAGATGATTTCGACCCATCCCCACCTTAGCCTTGAAATAAATCAATTTGGAGCTATTTAAACCCGAATTTGACTTTATAATAAAATAATATTTTTTGTTATTCCAAAGGTGCCCCTCTCCTCCAATATAAAAGTGCACCTCCTCCCTCTCTTCCTCACACCACTTTGAGCCATCATGCTCGGCCAACCTCTGCCAAATTATCTTCTAAACTTCCCTAGAAACATCCAAGAAGTTATGGTCTTCCTCAATGACCAATTTTAGTTCCCTAAGAGAAGGTCTCAAAGAGGCGCTTCAAAGAAGAGGAGGTTCGGACACGTACAAAGCATATCGGACCAAAGGTAAGGGAAATATCACAATCTCATTTTTATCCGAGATTGTTTATAATTTACTATTTACTGGGGTGTATTTTATCATCCACATCCATGTTTCCTCAATATGTAATATTATTTCCATCCACCTGCAATTGTTTAAATCCAATTTTACTCTTCGGTGAGTTTTTAATAAAGGATATGAAAGGAATCTTTTGTCGTTTTTCATACGAGGTACTTTTTGAATTTTCCGACAAAAGTACAAAGAATATTTTTTTAACTTATATGGCATGAATGGATTTTTAAAACATTATTTCCAAGAAGATTACTTTACAAGTATTCAAGTCTATTTTTAATCAACTTCTTTTTATTTAGAATTGTATGACATGTTAAGAATGGAAAAATGTTTTTGAAGTAGAAAGGATATTTTCCTCAAGAATGGAGTCGAAGTGTTTTATCAAAATTATTATCCATTTAAGAAAATATTGGGTTCTGTTGATATACCTATAATTACATTTATATTATTATGTTGTGATGGATATATTTTTATGAATTCTTTTATCTTATATGAATTGTTTTTTGATGACATGATGTTTAAGATTCCCATTTTTATTACATGGGTTATGAAATGATGTATGATTTGTGATTTTGTGGCACACATAAGAATGGTATCATTATGAGATGGGTGGGACCTATATCTCCCTCCAATTCATTAGGTAAAGATTTTATATCTCATGAGATAGACATGGATGGAACGGTAGGTTATACCAGTTCAGTGAAACAAGACTGAAACGAGGAGTGAACTCGGTTCAGAAATGGACTTTGTCCACTAAGATAGTCTTGGAAATGTGTCTTGACTAAAAAGAAATTATTCTCTATGATTATGTGTGTATGCCACAAAGTTTTATATTTTAATTTATGATTATTGGGATTACATTTCACTACTATTATTTATCTCATGTTATGAAATTATGATCTCTTTTGCTGGTTAAGATTTCCAAAAGATATGTTCTTATGAATATGATGTGATTGATATTTCTTTTGTTTACCCTTAATTAGCATTTGACCTCACCCTTTTATGTTTTTCCCCAGGACATAAAGAAAGGATTTAGGTTTAAAAAAAATAAGATCTTTATGGGAGACGTTGAAGATCTTTCACCACGATTAGAAGATTATATTCCGAGTTTCCAAAGACACTAATCTATTACGGTCCTTGTGTGTGTGTTTTTTTATGTACTAATTATTCTGGAAAAGTAATGTAATGTCAATGTACGTCAGGATTCGTGTCATTACAGTTGGTATAAGAGGAAAAGTTTAGTCAACCTTTGGAAACTAGGATGCGAAAACGTTAGTGAGATCCCTAGAGATATTTCTAAGGTATGTCTAGGGATGTCCGTAAGGATAAGTAAATGTATAGGATACAGTCCTAGAACTATGGTATCGATATTAGATTAATCCAAAGATGTCAGATATTGAAGTTACTCTAACTTTATTATGATTTTTTCCTCTCACTATTCTTTTTGGGTTTTAGAAAATGGATGGAAACAAGATGATTCACGATAATGGAGGATATGATGGACAATGGAATGATATTCTTCATGAGCAACCAAATGAAATGGGATTTGTAATTCCAAACATCAATATTATGTCGAATCAGGAATCTCATAATATGATCAATAAAGTAAAATTTGGTAAGTTTCCTGACTCGGCTAATAAGAGAAAGATGGAGTTTCATGATTATCATAGAGGAAAGAAAGTTCAATTTCTCCTATGTAAATCATGTGGGAAGAGGCATAAAGGAGAATGTTTCAAAGGAACTAGAAGATGCTTTGGTTGTGGAAAATAAGGACACGAAGCCCGTAAGTGCAAAGTAAAAGGTTCTGTTAACACCAGGGATGAGGATAATGGTATTGCTACGACATCAACAATGGATAAATGTTTTAAATGTGGAATGTACGGGAATTATGCAATCCAATGCCCTAAGAGAAAGTCTCATGAAGAGAATCAGTATGGTCGTATGGGTAGTATTTATGTGGATGATGATGAAGAGACTACAAATGATGTGTGAGATGAAATAATTTTTGAAGCTCGGTCAATGTTTTAAGAATGTAGTGGAATTATTACATGTTTATCATGTGTAATGTTGTATAAGTAATCTCATGGTAATATGGAATAAAGAGACATCTATGGATTTTTACAATGTTGTCTTTCCTTGAGTTTTGAAAGTGTATAATTAATGTAACCAGTATCCATGAAAGGTTATTCAGATATTTTTGGAATGTAGATGATATGCTCATAGTTAAGGGATAAGGAGAAAATTAAATGTTTGATAGTATTCATGTGCTCATGACTGATATAAGGAGAAGGTTATATCATGGATTGAGTATATAGAATTTTTGGATTTTGGTATGTGGAATGAGTTAACTATTGATAGAATTCATGTTTTCACTAAGGTTTAATGGGTATTCATTTTTCAAGAGAATACATGATTAAGGTATTCACATGATTGGAATGTGACCAACAATATATATGGTGGATAAATGATGGTATTCCCATTCCTGGTTGATGACATTTCAAGTAATCATTTTCTTTATACTATGAGCAAGGACCGATGTATTTTAGATAATCCTAATGATTGGAATGGATTATGTTAACCATAAGTTAGTATTTTTTAAGTATAGAACTTTTTTTGATATTATTTATGTGATGTTATAGCAATGTAGTTTTAGAAAAAGGACAACCTGCAAGATGGGCGACAACCCATTGCGTCGGACAAGGCTGTGGGAATGAAACCCACAACTGAAGTGCGACTGGCCTTTATCACCTACCACTGTCCTACAGGAAGTCCCTGTTTAGTAGAAACTAGTTTTATTATATTAAGTAGTATTATATATGAAGTATAAGTCAATTTTAGGATGTATATATGATTAATCTCATTATAGATGGACTTATGTATTTTTTGATAACTTTTATAACCTTTTGTTTGAGACAGATGGAATGACCCATCATTCTATCACATGATCTGCTAACACATCATGAATGACAAATTAAAATTAATTTTTTTAAGAGATGAAGTGGAAATTGTCCAAAGAACGACAAACGGTGAGACTATACCAAAATCACGAAAGTATTTCTTCTAATTTCATCATCTTTAGGGAAATGATCTTGAAAACAATAAAATGTTATCCTAGTGCTCTTATATCTAATGAATTAGATGGTACCTTATATTGTCACAAATTTATGGCATTGTGAGTTCTAGCTTTTCCATAAGCCATGTTCTCTACCACTCTTCGTCAGAACATGATGGTTAGATTTCTCTTCCATATCCATATTTTCTCCTATGTGGAAACCCAGTGATTAGTTTATTTGGGTAACCGTTACGTTTCATACGTTTGTTTTTAAAGATTGATTTTTATATTCCTTTTTACGATGTGGGTTTCTATTAAAGAAACTTTTGAGTAATAAACAATTTATAACCCCGACGAATTTCGAGGGAGAAAGTCATTTTAATGGGGGTAGAATGTAACACCCCGAGATTTTATGAAAAATATTCTTTTTAATTTCATTAATTTCTTGTGTTGTACGCTACACCAAAAGGAGCTTGCACAACACACATCCTTTACATTCCTTGAATTAAACGCAATTGCGACCTTCCTCGATAGCATGTGTAGTACGCAAGAACGAGTTTCACAAAACAACGATATGCTAATAAAATATTATTAAAACTAGCCGTTATGAATAGTAATAAGCACTTTCTGAAATTTTATAAATTTTATTTTTCAAAATGGACTTCATTTTTGGATTAGTAATATTGAAATTAGCCTAGGGTGAAATTTTGGTATTTTTCTGAAAACTTTCAATTTTTGATGAATAGTGAAACCACTAAGTGGTAGTTAAAAAAATCGACTTTTTCATAAAACATATTTTACCGCTTCTATGAGTGTAATTTCGAAAATCTGAGAGACACCGTTAATAACAAGGACTAAAATGTGGTTCAATGAGATGAAAATAATTTTTGGTGAATAGTAAATTTTTACTTTTTTTAACCACGGTTAAAAGTAAATAGGGTAATTAAGGGTAAAAATGATATTATTATTACCCTAAAACATGTCCTAATTCTATTGGAAAAGCGTAATTCGACCAAAAACAACCTTAGGAATAAAATATAACCATTTGGGCCCACTTGGATTAGATTAAGACATTTATTATTAATTTATTTAAAGAAGGGTTAAAATACTTAAAATCAATGTTTAATAACTTAATCATTTTTAATATAAGGTTATACATAAGATAAATTCGACTATAAATATTCATTATAAAGATAAAATGATTTCCTACATAATTATATTTTATTTTTAATTTTTATACTTTAAATAATTTAATTTATTTATGACACAATGATGATGCAGTAATTTCTATAATAGTAAACAATTAGAATAATTGATATTATAAATACCTAAATAAGTATAATTTGAGACTTTTTATGAATTAAACTAATTTTATAGGTTAATATTACATGTTAGGATTGATTTAATTAACTTTTGTTGAAGTAATCATTCTGTTATGATTTTCACAAAAATCAATTACTAAATAGTGTCAAAATTGACATAAAATAGTTTTTAAAACAAATATTATATTATTAATTGTTATTTTATTTATAGAAATCTAAGGTTCGGCCAAATGAATTAGATAAGGTTACATATATTAATAATGAACAACTTGGGGTTCATTTGTCTTGATATAGTATGTTTATTAACCTTATAGTATAAGAATACAAGAAGACACGGTAAAAGTAAAATTATTTAACTTAATGATAAATCTAAATGATAAGGTTAAAATAGGAACCTAAACTTGTCTAAATTCTATTTTATGAGAGGCTTTCGACCCATCCCCACCTTAGCCTCGAAATAAATCAATTTGGAGCTATTTAAAACCGAATTTGACTTTATAATAAAATAATATTTTTAGTTATTCCAAAGGTGCCTCTCTCCTCCCTTATAAAAGGGCACCTCCTCCCTCTCTTCCTCACACCACTTTGAGCCTTCAAGATCGGCCAACCTCTGCCAAATTCTCTTCTCCACTTCCCTAGAAACATCCTAGAGGTTCTGGTCTTCCTCAAATACCAATATTAGTGCCCTAAGAGGAGGTCTCAAAGAGGCGCTTCAATGAATAGGAGGTTCGGACACGTACAAAGCATATCAGACCAAAGGTAAGGAAAATATCACAATCTCATTTTTATCCGAGATTGTTTATACTTTAGTATTTACTGGGGTGCATTTTATCATCCACATCCATGTTTCCTCAATATGTAATATTATTTCCATCCACCTGCAATTGTTTAAATCCAATTTTATCCTTCGGTGAGTTTTTAGTCAAGGATATGAAAGGAATCTTTTGTCGTTTTTCATACGAGGTACTTTTTGACTTTTCTGAAAAAAGTACGAAGAATGTTTTTTTTAAAATATTCGGCATGAATGGATTTTTAAAACATTATTTCCAAGAAGATTCATTTACAAGTTTTCAAGTTTATTTTTAATCAACTTCTTTTAATTTAGAATTGTATGACATGTTAAGAAAGGAAAATGTTTTTGAAGTAGAAATGATATTTTCCTCAAGAATGGAGATCAAGTGTTTTATCAAATTTAATTTCCATCTATGATAATATAGGGTTCTGTTTATATACCTATAATTACATTTATATGATTATGTTGTGATGGGTATATTTTTATGAATTCCTTTATCTTATATGAATTGTTTTATGATGACATGATGTTTAAGATTCCCATTTTTATTACATGGGTTATGAAATGATGTATGATTTTTGATTTTGTGGCAAACATAAGAATGGTATCATTATGAGATGGGTGGTACCTATATCTCCCTCTAACGAATTGGGTAATGATTTTATATCTCATGAGATAGACGTGGCTGGAACGGTAGGTTATACCGGTTCAGTGAAACAGGACTGAAACGAGGAGTGAACTCGGTTCAAAAATGGTCATTGTCCACTAAGATAGTCTTGGCAATGAGTATTCACTAACAAGAAATGATTCTCTATGATTATGTGTGTATGGATCAAAGTTTCATATTTTAAGTTATGATTATTGGGATAAAATTTCACTACTATGATTTATCCCATGTTATGAAATTATGATCTATTTTGTAGGTTAAGATTTCCAAAAGATATGTTCTTATGAATATGACGTGATTGATATTTCTTTTGTTTACCCTTAATCAGAATTTTATCTCACCCTTTTATGTTTTATTTTCCCCAGGACATAAAAGAAGGATTTAGGTTTTAAAAAAAGAAGATCTTTATGGGAGATGTTGAAGATCTTTCACCACGATTAGAAGATTATATTCCGAGTTTCCAAAGACACTAAACTATTACGGTCCTTGTGTGTGTGTTTTTGTTATGTACTAAGTATTTTGCAAAAGTAATGTAATGTCAATGTACGTCAGGATTTGGGTCTTTACAAAAATAACCCATTATAATGAATTAGAAGGCATACTAGAGTGTCAAATTCACATAATAGAAAAAAAAAGCGTCAAATAGATGGGAAAAATGGGATCGTATTAGGATGTGGGGATGGTATTTTGTGTTATCTAGGTTTTATCAACTAAAATAGAGAGAAATATTCTAGTTTTTAGTGGTGTGAAACGAATTACATTGAATTTGGAGCCCAAAATGGTCAATATAGTTGTTTTGGGGTTGGATACCACCATGAAACATGAAAATCAAGTCATGTAAACAATTATTATCATGGGTGTTCCCACGAAGATGTTCCACATGATTCATGTTGTCAGTGTTTTGGGAATTACAATTGAAAATACCTCAACCGGACACTAGGAATATGGAACATGACATATCAATCATAAATTTCATGTTATTATCGAATGTCAACTATTTCATGAAAAAATGTTTAATGGTATCAAATAAGTGGATAGCCTTATGCCAATTGGTCATGGAAAAAACAAAATCATGATTTGGTACTGAAAATTAGGAAAAACTAGAATTAGGGTCAATACCATTATTTAATAAAAGATTGTGAACAACACCATTTGGTAATAGGATAATCTATATTGTGTCTATGTCCCTATAATTTTAACAATATTCATAATTAAAATCCCCTGATAAATATGGTTCAGACCTAGATGATGTGACACTTTCTATTCCCAATTGAGATGCCCGACCTAAGGAAGTTCCAAAACAAAAACTACATCATCCAGTAGATCATGAACAAAACCCACCACTACAATATGCGATATTAAGTTTTTTATTTTAAACATTTCATGTTAATCTAATAGTGTAATATGAGATAGAAATCACACAGCTCCTTCGAGATAGATGTCCTCTCAATTTATATTGGCTCGTTGGGTTCACACTCAAGGTAAAGAAGGAAGCTGGTCACTTATTATATAAAATAACTTCATTTATGGGCTAGATATATACAATATAGTATTAATGGTCATTTTATTCAACCCCTAGGGAATAAATTCTCTTCATATTTGTGACTCACTGGTGGAAGCTACATATCGTCAAATTGACTATATAGATTGATTTATGGGTATAGTGCTTTTGTGAAAGGATTAATACTCATGGTTGGACTCTTATTTCTCAAGGAAAGGATCACAAATAATTCTAGAATTCTATATTGATATGAACTAGATCCTTCCATGGACAAGTTCAAGGTATCTTATCATGGAATACAAGATCAACCACCAACTTTCATCATTGGATTCAATCATTATGACATAATAACATCAAGGATGAGTGAAAATTTTAAAAAGTATTCGATGGGTTCTATGAATTCTATGAAACACCTTGATTAATTGGGAGGGTGTATAAAGTTGGTGTTATTGAAAATTGGAGGATCAGTATCTGAACACTAGTCTAGGATGAATGTGATTTGTGGTGGTGGGTGAAAAATACTTAATGGTGATTGGACATAAATATTACTACTGATTGAGTCAACATGGAGAGATAATCCATCTGGGTTTAAATTGCAAATGCAGGTTTGATTGTCAGTTATAATAATCATATTATAGAAGCTATGGAGTTAAAAACACCAAGGGGGCTCATGGGATCATGGGGAATGACTATGAAATGAACGTGTATATTATTTCATGGCCTCAGGATACTACCAATATTATAAAAACCCTATGATGACCAAGTTTGTTATACGTAATGTATCACAGGGAAAATGGAACGATATGAAATAAAAATGGAATACCCCTACTATTTACACCTCAAATGTATCCCCTTATTTAATTAGGGATTGGAAATAGAAATATCAACCCCAATATCAATATAGTAATAGTAATATTAATGATGTGTAGGTGCAATGATCTTGCAATGATAGGCACATTTTCTCTAGTTACACTATAAAAAAATAAATGAACATCGATGTCACCAAACTAGATACTAATTTTGATGTAGTTTATCCATTGAAATTAGGATATAAAGATGGATCAACATTGATCATGTAGGGGATCATTTATTTTCGAAATGATACATGTCACTTCCTATTTCGGATCATGGGGTTCGTTTCATTTGCATTTGTACATGTTATATGGATGTTCCACCTTATCAGTGATCTACCGAACAAATGGATTGCCCATGGAACTACTCTTGAGCTTCTTCAGTCCATCCTTCCTAGTATCATACTGGGGTTAATTACTATCCATTCCTTTTCACTATTTTACTCATTGGAATAGATCTTTGATCTAATTCTAAAGATCACAATGATTGAACATCAATGGTATTCAGGGGAACATCTTCCCCATAGCCCTGATAGTGTTTTATCAAGTTGTAAACCTAGAAGTGAACCCACATCTAGTGTTTACTATTAAAATAGAGTAATGATACATTTAAAAACCATTGAATCCTCTAATTGGATGACTCTAATGGATAAGTGGGTCAAAAAATTTCCGATATCAAAGAAGAAGAATATGGGGATCCAAGTGAAGGTTATTTCCAAATGAGATAATTCAATTTCAAGTATTACATGACTATGGGGACATTGTAGTATGGGTGGAGTGGTTGGGATGCAGTCTGATCAATTGGAATTATCCCACACAATGAAAACATGGGCATTGAAGAATGGGGTCAATGAGTTGTAACTCTAGGAATGGGGAATCTGGATCATCGTACCACATAGTGAGAATTTATGAGGGTGAAATAGACCAAGGTGGTTAGAAAAGAATTATTTTAGTCTAGAAAATGAAAAAAAATGCATTTAAAGGGACCATGTCTAACATCAGAGAATACCGAATCACTAACAGAATCTAGTAATTTTCTTTCTATCGATCAACAATAATTGATACAAGTTATCGATACAACAAGTGGTTTTGAATAAAAAACAATATGAGTTGGAAAATGAAACACAGGGTCATCTCATATATGCCACTAAACTCCCAATGGTCTATATGGGGATGGTTTCCAATGGTGTTCTAAATATATAATGATTTATCCTACCTAGACACCATGTTCCACCTTTTGGGGTGGGTTTATAGATTATGCAGTAGAGTATTGAGATTTTAAGCCTATTATATTGGGTTTATCTCTTTCAATACCTAACCCCCATTAAATCAATTCCTTGTGAAAATATGGACTATTCCCCCCCTTATGGTGAACTAGTTTGACCATGTGGTGATGTAATTCCTTCGACTCATTACTCCCTATAGGAATATAATGGATAAAAACTCATATCATATCTAACAAGATACCAATTTTCATATTTTTGGATGATGGAGTTTTAATTTTTAATATGTAAAACACGACAATATTTTTCTACGAGTAGTATTCAGAATAGTATATAGGATCTTAGAGCATTCCCCGAACCAAAGGCATGTTCATGGGGTTCGATCAAGAAAGATTTGGCATTAATGCTTTCTTGGTGTAACATCCCAAATTGTATTACTACTAAACTGATAGCTGGGTCTGTGGGTCACATGGCCTCATGCATGCCTACCCATACACTAGAGGCTACCGACTATCAAAGAGGGTCTAATTTAGTGATAGTGGGGAGACTGTAGACTAATTTCATAGATTCACACTACTATAAAAAATATATAATAAAAATATATTAGTGGAAGAAGTAAATAATTGAATGCAATGTAGTGCAAGAATAATATTAACTTATATAATATTTGGACAATTCCAGCTACAACAATACATGTATGTCCAAATGATGATAGATAGTTGAATAAAATAACATACATCATGGATTACATTTTAGTAAAAATAATTTACTCATATAAAGAAAGCACACAATTCTGAAAGAAAATATCTAAGAGAATCCTGATCTCTAGCTATGTAATTTACTCCTAAATTGTAAGGTACAAGAAAATAGAAAAATCTTTCAACATAGGTCTTGTAAATATAAGGTCTACTCGGGTACACCAGTGCAATGGCAGACTGAGTAAGGTGTTATACATTAATATCAGTCAGTTGACACCATCAGTTTATATCCAAATGTACTAGTGATTTTAAAATTAAGACAGTGTTCTATATATGGAAAGTATAGAATAGGTAATAGATATGAAAACAACACCTTGGCATGGGGTTCTAAATGGAAACCCATCCCATACCACCGGTTTTGGTCTAATCCTATTGTCTAAAATATGTACATTACAAGATATAATATGTATAAAAGGTCCAAAGTAATAATAGAAACCCAAAAAGTCATACCCCAAGCTTAACGTTTAGCTTGAGGTCTAATTTATCTGTCATAAACTAAGTGTGATAGAAGCACATGAGAGGTATCACATTGGCTAATGAAACTCTATGAAATATCAATAAAATAATCTCAGGAATTTATATCAAGGTCGTATATTTAAAAGGTGGAGTCTGGGCCTTTGTCTTTGGTATCGGTACAGTACAAAAATTTCAATCACAATGCTACTGAGCCCATCCATGATGATCATTTTGAAATACCATGTACCACTTGTGGTATGGTAGTGTTGAGTCTATCTCGGCATCCCACGTAAGGGATCAAATATCACCCGAGGCATGGCATATCCATCTATCCAATGGTTCCATCCTCGGTTTCCCCTTAGGGAACTAGAATCACACAATGGTATAATAAATATCATGGGGAAACCCTTTCCGGGTAAGTCAAAACACCACTTACCCGACACATTGGGTTGCAACCCATAAAGAACGAAGCTCCCATCCATGAGTCCTTAATACGGATCCTATATTCTCTCCTAGCCCGTATCAAGTCAACCACACATGAAAGGAATATATCAATTCACAAAAGCATTTTCATAACACAAGACAAATTTGTAGCCTTACCAACCTTATAAACCATTGTAAAAGAGTCATTATAGTTGAAATATAATGCACAAGACAGTACCTCTTATGAAATTCAAAATCCATGATAAATTCCATTACAAACAAAGAATTCAATTCATTAATGAAAGGGAGAAGTATATATTCTTGAATTTATCTTTGAACCCCCCAAATTTCAAAGAAATTCATTATAAAACTAAATGATATGAGATACACACTATTATAGTTGAGTACCTTCTTGATGATCATTCTCTATCGTACTAGGGAAAAAATATTTATAAAGTACATATCAAATTAAGAGGTATTAAAGGTAATATACTATAACATTTTATACCATTTTGAGGAATTATCATAACACTGTCAAACCACTACCATTTCTATTAATAGAATTTAATCTATCTCAGCTTTCCAGAGGAAGGATTCAGTCATTTTATTCCCTTATCTACACCATTTTATGGTATATTTCATTATTTTAACATATAATGGTCAAGGGAATTATGTATTTTGAATATTAGGTGAAATGAATGAGATACTAAACTAAAGCTAAGCAAGTTGACTACTTCTAAATTTGAATGGACAATGTGGTATTCAAATTCATAAAGATGAATTACCCAATAAGGTAGGTCAAATAAAGTTGATAGATTTTCTAACTATTGTTTTTGGTTTTAGAGAAGGTCAATATCCTTATGTAATTGTGGTTGGGAGAAAAGTGATTTGGATTTTTTTGGTCAAGGGTCAAGTCTTAGTCATAGCACATAGTCCGTTGAGTTTTGTAAAAATGAATTTATCAAATAGTATAGTAGTTAGACCCCTTAGTACTACTACTTGATTGAGTTGTCTATTCCTATCACATACATCATATCCCAATGTAATTAATTCACAAATTATTCAAATAAAGGGAACATGGGACTCTCAATAATGGGGAATCAAGACTTAGAGTAGTTTTATACATGTTCCCATTTTTTAAATCTTTTCTTGAACTATAAGATTATTTAATGATCCTTTTTTAGGCTAAAAACTATCTGGACCACCTGGGGAAGTCCAATGACCAGGGATATTTTTTAAATTTATATTTTCCACTTTTTGGATTCCTAACATATGTACAGGGGAATCAAAGGAATTCATAAATACCTAGATTCATGAAACACCCACCTTTTTACAATAAAGAGTGTCTAGTTCATTTAATATCTAGGAGATTCCAAAAAAATTCTTCCTCATGAACACCCAATTCACGTTATTTATAATTATACTACTGACCCTTCCTGACCAAATCAATCAGTATTCATTTAACTCATTATTGTAGCATAATTAAGGATGCGAAAAAAATATGATAGGATTGATGAGGAAGTATCACTTGGTGTGGGTGTGCTAATAAACCATCCCGATTGTATGATTTTTGTTAAGTTAGAGTCACTAATGAAAACATGCAATCAACAATGAGGATGTGAGTAAGGAAATGATTTTTTGTCGCACAATTGGGAAGGAAATTTCATATCAACTCAGGTTCCAATTGGGGATATGGGATATATGTTTTCTGGCTTTTGAAATGGATGTAGAGTTCTAGATTGTTCTCATATTTAGTATAAGTGGTTTCCAAAATCAATCTCTTGATCTATTCTTGGGGGTAACATTCCATCTTAGTATCATCTCTAACTGAATTATTTTGACTGAACATTTTTTGATATATGATGAGTTGTTAAAATTTGAATGGTAGGTGACCATGCATGTATTACAATGTGAGGAAGGAAACTTCATTCATCATATTTGATAAGAGATAGATATATCACGTTGACCTTTTATTATTTATATATACTTATAATTATAACTATTTATTGACATTTATACTATCCTTTCCCTTTACCACCAGAATGAAACTATTGCACACTTATCTCCTTCGACTTGGATTTTATCATGTGTGATGGAGATAAAATTGAATCTAAAATGGAAATTAACCTATTACTTTCTAAATTTCATTTTCAAGATGATTAATTTGAGTCATAGTCGGATAGGATAGTATTTCAATTACTTTAGGAGAAATAAATAATAAAATATATGTTAGAAAGTGTACTAGATCAAAGGGAGAAAAACAATATAATTGGGATGCCCTTTCTAAGACATGATTGAGACGAAAGAAATTCATTTTACCCGAAGGAAATTTTTTCATTCTTATTTGGAAATCCAATGGACACGTAACGTATTTTCCTCAGTTGATCGTTAAATAGACATTGATCAAGGACCATTTGAAAGAGTTTTTGTAACTAGATTAATTACATGATTGGTTAAATTAGTTGGTGATTTTTTCATTAAGAATATCTTCCGTAAAATTTTATTTCCTAAAGACACAGTGATGAAAATCATATTGGTGATGTGAATTCAATGGGTATCCCCTAGATATCGAATGAACTATCAACTTTTTATTTAATAAGGCGGGTCTTGTGAGCTTCTCCCCATACATGAATCTCCCTGATTCCCCTATATGAATATCAAGAACCCTAAAAGTGTAAAATATCAAATAAAAATGGTAATGGTAAATTAAACACCTTGAACTCTACCATTATTATATATATTAAAAATTCATAGGATTGATTATTGTTTATCAAGAAAATCTAGGAAAAGAAATAACGATAAAGAACCACTCTGATTCTTAATTCCCCATTATTGAGAGTCATGTATAGTTTTAAATCCACACCTTTGTTATATGAAAATCGGTATGGGAATATAAAAATTATTAAAGATGTACGAATAAAAGAATATGACTACTCTACTATATGATAAATTATTTCCATTGACTTAAAAAGGCTATGTGCTATGATTATGACATACATCTTGATCGACACTAAAGATTATCCATTATCCCTAGCCCCACTAAACAGAGGATATTGACATTTTCTAAAACCAATGACTAAATTTAGATGATACACCAACATTATTTGACCTACCGTCGAGGTTCTCTCAACTATATTAATATGAATACCAAGTAGTCTATTCACATTTATTAGTAGCCAAATTTCTTGTCTTTGGATTGGTATCTGTTACATTACATCTATTATTCCTATTACTTACTTCCCTTGACCATTATATGAAAAAATGTGAAAATATAAGGTATAATAGAGGAGACAATGGAAGAAAATGACCAGATTCAACCAAGGATGGTCTAAAGTAGATTATCTTTCATAAATATATATTTCAGAATTTTTAAAATGCTTTGAGAATTTTTAAGCATGATAAAAACAATTATAGTACAGTATCTTTGATACCTCTTAATCAAATAAGTTCTTCATTTTGATTAATTCCATGGATGGATAGAAGCTCACTGACAAGTAATCTAATATAATTGTTGGGATCTTGTATAGTTTAATTTCAACCATAATTTAATCGATATTGGATTGGTGTTGATATAGATTCAAGTGGTTCCCACACACTCTCTCTTTCCATCTTATTTTAGTTAAGATAGTTGAGAAACCTGAGTATCATTTCCCCATTGATAGGAATGACCTTCTAGGAGCACTAAATATATCATATATTAGTCTACCTGACCTATATCTGTATTTAAGGGAATTTATTCTTCACATAATACCTTTTATTTGTTGAAATAAAAAAATAATAAGGGATTTAATGACACTTCTAAGATAATTATCCTATCATACATGACTCTATTATGATACTTGTGATAATCCCTACTAATTATACTAACTCTGTAATGACATTTAATTTTTCTAGGAATGATATGGGAAGGGGGAGAGAAATAAAAGGAATAGAAGACGTCAAAAATATTGGTATTATACCTCCTATCACACCTAACCTATACTATATTGGGTTATGTTCCCTTCTTCACATCTGTACATTCTGATTAAGGAATGAGTATAGGGAAAGAGGTGCCAATTAAAGATCGATAGTGAGATTTTGATGTTATGCAGTTACATATTATAATAATTCTAATGATAATATTTGTAGATTCTAGTTATTTATATTTTATATTTGGGGTCAAATATGATGTTTGTAAGTGATACCAAGATACTTCAATAGCACAGGTAACATAAAATAATCTATCTGACATGCTAGAATGAAATTTTGAATAACATCATCTCACATCTCTTCTTATCTAAATTGGGAATAGAGCATCTTCATCGACCCTATTACTAGATAATTCATTGATTATGTATATCCCTTTCCAATATAAGTGTCGATGGAATGATGTGGTTAGGGGAAATCCTAGTCATATAATATGCTACAATTTATTTCCAATTCTAGTATTAATTTGTAAACATGTCTAAGAATAGTTCAAGTAGAAAAAATTGTTGATTCGGGATCAAAATATATTGACTAAGTAGAAGATAGACCATTGGATGGCAGTAGAGGTTGGATAATAACAAGTAGTTTTTTTACCAAATATCATTATTGTATTAGATAGTACCATATGTTGGTTTTATATAGAACTATTAAATCACTTGATTGAATGGAATAAAAATTCTTGTAGAGGGTCCCTCTCTCTCGATTATTCTGTAACTTGTTTCTAAGACGGAACATGAGGCCGCGTGAATAGAATTGCCAAAAAAAGGTAACATACATATGGGTTTGATTAAGAGGGAATATATCCATAATCATTATTAATAGGGTTATTCATTTTCACCATTTTTACAAGTTGAGTGGTTCATACTCATCCAACATCCAAAAGTATACATGGATACTAAGCACACTTTTTCAGATGCCTCGAATATATATATTTTCCAAAAGATCAGCAATCCTTTATAGTTTAGGAAATCCATTATTCATATCCCCTCATGATGGTCCTGATTCCTTTTCCTATATTTGAGGGTTACCTTATGGAATGAGTAATATTCATTTTCTTTATCAATTAATAAGGTATTATGACAAGATATATCAAATCCGATGAATAAAAATGATGTATCTAGCTTCAAAGTGCCTCTGAATATGTCTCATTGATTAAGTTGAGAACTCCCCATAAATCAAAAAAGAATCTCTCATGTTCCTTAATTTCATAATTCTGTGGCTGAAGTATATAATGGAATTAATCCTTGGATTGTACTTCATACATGATCCCAATGGTCTCACTTATAGATAACTTGATTGAATAGGGGTCCAAATCCACAGTTTCACTAGGGACAATAGAATTAATACTACAATATGTTTGTATCCAGATAAAGATCCATGTATGATAGGTTAGTGAATGAATGAGATTCAAGGTTGGGTTAGGGGAACATGCATGATAAGAGGTACATTCAGGAATTCATGGACTAGTTTCTATTTATTGCAAAAATACTATAGTCAACGATAGGTAGATGGAATAAATTCTAGAGTTATGATACCAAGATTTTCATATGAATTCAAAGGATTTTCTATTGCAGTAGTCGATTCATTTCAAACCACATAAATTTGCAGGACTCATTAGTTTAGGTTCATTCATAGAGACTCCATCCCTGGGAACCTTTTATGTTGAATAATATAATCCTAATCTAAGAGTGAATGTGAATGAAAAAGTCTATTTGTAGGATGGATTTCCTATGAGCATACTAGACAAGTGATGATGGAGAATTCCAAAGCATACGTAACATGTATAACCATTACCCAACTAGAAGAATATGGTGAATGGTAAAAGATTTTGGATAGGTTTGGATAGATGTTCGATAATAGGATGACATGAAATATAGTTTACCAATATCATTCCATCTTAAGAGTAAAACATCACAAACCAAAAATGGTCTTGTCACCAAGGGAGGTGACATTAAATACACCTCCTAGAGTTGGATGAATTTTTTGGACATAAGAAAATACAAAAGAGGTAGAGTCATATCCATCTCCCTCACAAGAGATAACACTTGTAGATATCTTTACAAAAATATATAGGGAATGGAAAACACCCCATCAAATGGAACCCTCATTAGATAATGTGATCTTTTTTTATTCTGTTAATATATTTCACCTGAAATACCCCTTATTTGATGATGAATATGCCTCCAATTATGAGTTCCCTATACTCGATTGGAAAGATGATGCTTGAATAAAAAAAGGCCAAGTATAAGGGAGATAACACGGGCTTGGTAAAACCAAATTTTTCATTAAAATATTCACGGAGTATATATATCATCAGATATCATTAGGTTAGAACTCTCGTAATCCCAACTGAAATATAGATATGCCTCAGAATACTACATTATTTGTCCAATCCCATTCATCACACAAGACAATCTAGAATGGGTGAAATTGTATGACCATCCTAGATGAAGGGGAATGACGGTTTGAGCTACACCACATCAAAAATATACTCCTCCAACCCCTACTCAATCCCCATCCCCATCAACCTCATAAACATCAAATCCAGATCCACATTATAAGAAGTATCCCCACCATGGGAATCATAGACCAATTGCACAAATGTATGACATTATGAAATATCTGGAGTTTGTCCCAGTAAAAATATCAATACTGGATTCTCTTAATCTTTCATAAGAACTTAGAGGGGCACTAATCAAATCTCTCTAGAGACCACACGATTTCATGACAAATGTCACTACAGCCATGTTTTATCAAGTGGAGACTATAACATCAAAATTTCATGTCACCATGTTGTTCACTAAATAGGATTAGGAAGAAGTTATCTAGGGACACATTATACCCTTAAATATTGTAGGAAAACATGCCAATTTACACAAATGAAGGGCTTTGATTGAAAATGATTTTTCCGATCAATGTCATACCAATTCAGACCCTCCAACGTTTTGGATATAAAAAGTGGGAATTATCTCCTATAATACTAACAATTAAAGGGTATGATAAGGCCGATCAATGGAATCCTATGATGATAAATCCCATGATGTAGTTTTGTGGTATCACATATAAGACTGATTTCATGGTTATCAAACAATAAATGACAAATAATGTTATATATGGAATACCTTGGATTCATAGACATGTGTTAGTCATTTCAATATATCATCAGTGTCTAAAATTCCCAATTAATGTGATGTTCGATTTAATACATTGTGAAAGATCCCATTTCAAGTCTTGAAAATCCATATTTGACGAGGTTGGATTCTATAACAGGGAAGGAAAACCCCAATGTAAGATGAAGATATGATGGTTACAATCCCTATTGTATTGGGGACCTCCCCCAAAAATACATATAATATGATTGAAAATAAATATATGCTATCCAAAAAGCTGATTATGGTAGGAAAATTAATCTCATATGTCTAGGATCCTCTTTCCCCTAGTGATATTATAAAAGATAACAATTGGCTCCATAATATATATAGGATGAATATAGATGTTCAAGATGGAAATATTTCTTCCCATGGATTCACTAACATTAATAATGAAAGTTATTCCCCTAGATTACCCCCAATGTTTGAAAATTCATCAAAAAACTCAGATATTGAAGAATAATAGGATGGCCTTAGGACCCCCCCCCCACATTTTTGGAATGTTTCTCCACCGCTATCAATGATCTAAAGTAAGTGAATTTTGGAAATGAATAATAACCACATACAATGTATCTTCATGATAAGAATATTTAAATTTTATTTCTAAATACGAATCAATAAATTTTCACTTTTAATTATATATAAATTCATGAACGGAACCCCAATGTGGATACACATCACTAAAGATTATCCGATTTCTAATGATGTTTCAAGTAGATTTAAAGGAGTATGTAAACTCTCCTGATACTAATGTAGAATCGAAATTTCAAAATTTGATAAATATCTTTTTTGAGAAGTTCAATACCCAAAATGTATTTCCAACATCATCCCCTAAAATGAAAATGAATAGGAAGATTAGGGTATTACTCGAATTTAGATACCATAATTGACACTTCTTGAAGGAAAATTTTCCATCATTATTCCAAAAAAATTGATTGATGCAACTGCTGGCTTCCAGGACCATTCCTTCATGATTGGGTATTAATGTTACATTCAAATAAAGATGTCCCCTATAGATGAGGAATCCACCACCTTCAAAGAACCTCTAGGTATCTTCTTCTATCAATCCATGCACTTTGGATTAAATAATGATATCGCTACTTAAAAAACACCATGCATCATATCTTAAATCCCTTCTTGGAAAAAATAACAAAATTATAAGTGGATGACTTGGTAAACAAATCTCGATAGTAATTTGATCACCTCTTGGATCATCAAATAATGTTTTTAAAGTCACAACAACACATATTGAAGATGAATCCACTGAAGTGAGTTTTCAAGGTAACATTATGGATATTCCAAGGATTTTTGGTACACCACTATGGAATTTAGGTTAAACATGAAAATACTAGTTCAATACTACAAATGTAATCTGATAATAATATCTACTAACTAAATGGGATTCATGGGAACCTCTCTTTCATTTTATATTTCAGATATAACCTTGATGGAAAGTCTATCCCTTTAACCATGTAAATTAAAAATGGGGTAATCAATTGATTGGATGAGGAAATCCCGGAATCCTTTGATAATCGTAACCAGTACATTCTTCAAACACTAGTGTTGATTTTTTTAGTAAACAAAAACCTACGTATCATATATATGTCCACAATAGATAGATCCCTTAGAGCTCTCCTCTCGAAAAAAAATATTTAGCGAATGAAAACATCCTCTATTACCTCATTCAAATGATTCAAAGTGTTGAGACCATGTATTTTGATGTTCATAAAAACTACCTCACACTCATCTTTGTAGTGAAAATGTTGAGACATTACGTGTAGGATAACGAAGTCCATATAGTCCCTCTTATTGACCCGCTCAAGTACATCTTTTTCCATCCATTGATGATTGGAAATCTGGACCAATGGGTAGTTATAATTCTATAATACAACATTTAATTTGTGTCATGGAAGGTAGTTAAAGGGAAGGAACATGCTTGTTTCTTTTTAAAACATGATTCCCATAAATTAATCTAGTGGATAACTGAATTCTAGATAAAGTTGTGTTCTATGCCAGTGAAACTCCCAAAACATGGGGTTTGTTTTTTACAGTGCCTCTAGAAGTCCTAATGGAAAGAGATTGGAAACCCCAAAGATCAATCGGGCTAGTCTAGGGATTTTATTTGTTTACCCGGAAGAAGTAAATTTTTCATACTACTTATCACTTTCTAAAGGTTGTACTAATAATGACGTATAATATGAAGCCCACATCAATTTCTTGTAACTATGCTTACATATGTAGATATCCTACCCAAATATAGAATGGGATTCAGTTCTAGTGATTAAAAAATATAGGAGGATATTCCCAGAAGAATAAATAATTGGGACACCTCATTAGATACGTCATATGATTGATGGCGCTATTCCCTATAGAACAAAAATTTGATAATGTTCCTCCATTAAAAAAATTATTATGTCGACACACATTATAATATGTCCACAGTCATGTTGGACCTTGATCCGGATGAATTAGTGTTTTGAATTGTGTAGTGATGGATGGTATAATAATTCATCATCTATGGAATGGAGAAAAAAATCCATTCAAACATTCCTTGGGAGTGATGAACTGATATCCAAACCTATATGGATGGATCCTATATTCAATTACCTCAAAAATGGGACCCTCTCATCACATCGATTCAAAATGGAACAGAATCAACAATTATTAGTGAATATTACACTTTGGGATAGACAAAGTAGCATAAATCCCTCTAAAAATTATTCTTTGATGGACTCCTCCTCAAATTCATCAAATAAAGATAGCTTCCTATCATAATGAATAAAGTCTATGATGGATCCTGTAATGTTCATCAATCTAGGACTAGTCTCTCCCACCAAATTAAGAGGCATGGTTTCTACTGGAACAAAATGATATATGATTGTGTGGAATTAACTAAGAAATGTCATTCATAAAAAATTCATTAAAACATCATCCATCAACACCAATAGATTTGACATATAGCTAAATATTCATTGATATTTTCCATATAGGGAACAGATTTTTTTGGGCTATATTCCCCATCCAAAACAAAGTAGTTTAATTATATCGTTACTCATAACAACGTATTTTACAAATGGGATTAGAATATTACCCTCAATTAAGTTGAGATTAATAATATCATTAACTTCATAAATTCCAATTTCTACACTAGATTTAATGTCCCTCACATGATATTGAGAGACAACAGAACAAAATTCTATTATGCTAAAATTAAGAAATTGTACCTGAAGAACCACATCAAATCCAACCATTTATATTTATATCATGTTGTAGAAATTGGGAAAATAGATGCCTTCAATATGAATTTCCCAACCATACCCCCTAATATTGTGAACAAGGATAATATTTCCTAGATTTAAAAGACCCTTCATGCTCTATGGGGATACAATACCACTACATGCATTTCAACATAAGAAACTCTATACTAATTGTTGTATGGATCAGAGGTGGTGATTACTATTGAAGTCCATCTTCCCATGATCTAAATAGATATATGTGGAAAATTTTACGTTGATTATAAATCCCAGAATCATTTGGATGAGTTGGAATTGATTGATGAGAAAAAGTTTTGTACCATGTAAAACCTCGATGTTCATCATAATAGAATTTCACAAGACATCAATAAAAAGGTTTAGATCTTCTATTTCCATCATGGATAACTGGTATTGGATCTCATAGCCCTAATTAAACAAGTATAGAAACCTCCAAATCTATAATCCAAATGGGAAGGTCGTTACATCGTAAATAAGGACTATTCCAATTGAGCTTTCTCATTGTCTAAAATGGATGGGGAATGCATTTCGCCACACCAACAATTAAAGGTTTATCTAGATCAAATTATCATTGTTTCCATCAAGAATCATTAATCCTAATTTCATTCTGTTGAAATGAACCATTATTCCTATAATGAAGACTTCAAAATTCCATACTTTTTACATCGTTAATACATGAAGTTATGTTTCACGAAAGAAGTAATGGCAGAAAGACATTAAATTTAACAGTGACCATGGTCCTAGTTGTATGACCTAAAACTAAAAGACAACATTCATCCTTAACTCATTATGTTAAATAGCACGGTATACATTACATTGTTGCTGACTCACTTCACATGATCTAGAGCAGTATAAAATAAAAATTATGTACTCCCATCCTTATCTGTGAGTTAGACCTATATAGGGAATTTTTCCATTCAATAACTACTTGTTGATTTACTCTTTCCATCATAGGATATATAGTAAAACCCATATCAAAAATACCTAGTCTAACTATAATATTCTATGTTTATAGTTGGTTGAACTGAAACTACAGGACACCCTTCATCCATACTGCATTTCCTTAAACCATATAGAAGTAATCTCAGTCCCATTATGTTAAACTATACGATGCAAACTTGTTTCAATGATTCTAAAAATAATGACTCAAATCATCCTATTTGTATTACATTAAAATTCATTATATACCATTATCGCATGACTCTAAAAGGACAAAATAATATTTCTCCAGTCCCAAGACAATAAAATGTATCAAAAAAACCTGATAAAATGATGTTA
The DNA here is from genome assembly GCA_963277665.1 of Viscum album. Lineage (NCBI taxonomy): Eukaryota > Viridiplantae > Streptophyta > Magnoliopsida > Santalales > Viscaceae > Viscum > Viscum album. The sequence goes on along the minus strand of OY728153.1, from coordinate 560,384,228 downwards.
AAATTTATTCTTACCATGTGTACCAAGCATAGGATGCCTTATGAAACTAACTCTGGAAGCCTCAAGTCAAAAACACATGATACCTCTCATGAGATGAGTACTTGAACTCATGGGAAATGTTTATCAGGATTCATGCCTTCTTTAACATTTTAGGGAACCCTCATCCTTACAACATGAATTATATATATGTTTTAAATCCCACTCATTCTACATTAAAACGATCATAGAAAAACATATGACTTGATTCTCATTCCAATGAGATATGTAGAGAAACCAAGATCGTATATCTTATTCATGGAACTACATGATAAAAATTCACTTTCCATTATTTTAATCACATCTGTCTGTTAAAATAAACTTTTTCCATTCTTTATTTCTTAAACTTTGCATATCTAACATAGGTTTAGGAGTTTTGGGCCGAGATCCCCTTCACGATAGAGTGGTATCAATTCATGTTAAGGTTGGAATTTTCATGGATGAAAGACTTTATAAGGAACACCATACATCTTTACCACATGACCATAAACATAATGGTTTATGTCTCTTTCATGACGTAAAACTATTAATTATTATGGCCCTTGCTCAAAAGGAACACCACCCCTGGTGTTGGTCTTCCACAACATATTCATTCAAGAAATATGTGTGGATTGATTCCTAATATCATAGGATATATAGTGAATCCTATATCTCTAATCACAATAATATCTATGATAATAAATAGGAAAATTTCTCCCCTCTTTTTATGGTTTATACTTTTGGGGATAGTTTATCATTCAATAACTATTTTTCTATTGATCTGTGCTATCACATGATACACAGTGACTGCCAAATCTCTAATCCCGAGTCCATTCATGATAATCAAAGGGAAAATACCCCTCTTCATATGGTTCTGACCTTTATAGATATTCTTTCACCTAAGGAGTACATATGGATTTATATATGCTATTACAATATACATAGTGACACAAAAATCCCCAATCCGAGGTCCAATGGTAATAATCATTGGTAAAATTCTCCCCTATGCATATGGGATAGACATGAATGGAGAGTCTCCCATTTAATAACACCATGTGGTTTCATTTCTACTATCACAAGATATATATTGATCCCCAAATATATAATACTAGGTCCATCTATATTAATCAATCGGTAAAATGCCTCCCTCTACGTATGCGACATACCTGTGGGAGCGTTTTCCATTAAAGAATAACATGTGGATTGATTCATATTATTGAATGATGTGTAGGGATGCCTACATGTAGAATCCTAGGACTATCATAAATAATCAATATAAATAACACCCCCTATAAATATTGTTCAATCATGCATGGATAGATTCCCATTAAAGAACTATGTGTGGATTGATTCCTATTAGTATAGGATACGTAGTGAATCTACAATCTCCAATACTAGTTCCATACATGGTATTAAATGAAAAACATTACACAATTTTCATACTGGTCTGACCTATGAAGAGATGTTTCTATTCAATAATTACATGAGACTTGATTACTATTACTATTGGATATGTGGTGACACCTGGATCTCCAACCCTATGTCCAATAACAATAATAAATAAATAAATTCTCCCGCTATGTATAGTTCAGACCTGTGTGGAGATTTTTTCATTTAAGAACTACATGTGGCTTGATTCACATTAATATTGGAGATATATTGTTGCTAAGACCACTAATACTAGGTTTAGTAGTAATAATAAATTTGAAAAGCTCCCTTTTCTATGTATCAGTCAGTCATGTGTGGAGATTTCCCATTCAAGAACTACATTTGGATTGATTCCTATTATATTAGAATACTAAGTGACATAGAAATATCCAATCTTATGTGCAACCACAATAATCATTTTGAAAAATCTCACCCTCTATATACAGGTCAGACCTGCATAGAGAGTTCTCCATTCAAGTACTATATGTGTATTGATTCCTATTACTTTATGATACATAGTGATTCAAAAAAGTCCAATATTAGGTCTATCTACAATATTGACTACATAAATTCCCCCTGTGTATAAGTTAGACATACGCGGAAAATTTTCAATTCAAGAACAATATGTGGATTGATTCCCATTAATATGGTATTTTTAGTGATTCCTGGACATTAAATCCTTGGGACAACCGCAATATTAAAATGTTTCGCCCCACTGTACATGTGTAATACATGTGCGGGGATATGAAATATAATTACTATGTGTGGATTGATTCATTCCATTAAAGGATATGTAGTTATAAATGGATCCTCTACTATACGCCCATTCATGAGTTTTCATCACTCACAATCATATCCCATACATATGATTCATATCAATGCAAAGGGATTTTCTTGAAAGATCTTATTTTAGAAAAATTCAATCCCTTATCTTATGCATAATGAATACCAGGGAATCCTAGACATAATAACTAAATATACATCTATTTAAATTTGGATATGTCACATCAACTCACGTGGCCTATCCATGAGTCAAATATATATATGACTTTCTTTCACATGAGATAAATCTGTGAAATATGGGTTCCAACATATGGACACACATCTATAATCTTGTGAAAGGATAAAATATGTTTTTCAAATGAAAATTCCTCAAACTAGTAAAATGTTTCATCTGGGATATCTTTCAATATTTCTCCTTAGTTACTACATCCATAAAAAATGTTATTAAAATGCAAGGAAAATGGTCTAGTCACATGAAGTTAAAATATATGACAGATATTCCCCCATTTAAATATGTTAAAATTTGCAGACCATAATCCATCACAATTCCTTATCAAAGGACCACAAGAGCCTAACCCCAGTCAACCACAGTACAGGGTCTTCCCTTAATATTTTATGCACCTTAATCAATAAATCACATTTCAAGTCCTATTAACCTTGTGTTGTTGCAAACCATTCATAGACCTTGGAAAAGAGAATATATTCCTCTATTTGTCCTTGACAATGCTGGATATACATATGGGATTTGACCATCCAACTGAATACATTTTCACCCTAGAGGAAGGGATTTCAAATCATTGTGATCCCTAAAGTCACTAAGGTAGAACTCAGCACATTAGGGTCTTTTGGGTCATCCCTAACATGATTTTCCTATACCATTACTCATGACCAGAGTACATTGAGAAATGATTAAGGATATTTTCATCTCCCACTCAAAAGGATGTTGAAAAACTCAATAACATGGTTATCTAAATTTGGTAGTTTTGTATAATTCCCCTCAAACCAATTCAATGTTCATCATGACTATAAACTTCTTGCACTTTTATAAAATTTGTACAACTTTAAATGTTACCCTTCGATGGTCAAAATCCCAAGAACATAAACTTCTAGTGAATGAGAATTAAAACATCAGATTATGATAACCTGCAAAGGGAAGACTGAACAAAATTACAGTCTCTAATATCTAAACTCTCCATCTCTTGAGTTTAGGAAAATGATTGAGAAAAAATAAACAATTCCTAAGGTTCCTAAGTACAACTTTTTTCCTTATTAAAATTTGATCAATTATTAACAGACCCCCTGGTCGAGGAAAATTTTAGAGTACAACGTTTTCCCATCTCCTCTATAGTGACCCTTATTTTTCTAACATCATTGTTATATCATTTTAATGTTATAAAAGAATAGTGTTACAAATCCCAGATCAAGCGGTTTAGTATCTTGGGGAAAATATAATTATACATAACTTTTTATAAAATAAAACATAAACATAATATAATTCCTTATTCTCTATCTTCTTAGGGGATTTAACATTATCCTTAGTATAAGTAATCAACTAAGGATATACATCAATGAAATGGGTGATCTAAAATCCCAGTAAAAGGATATATAATAACATGAATAAATATAACTTGGGTGAGCATAAACATAATGATCATAACATAATCATGGGATCATCATATTAATCATTAGAGGAAACATTATATAAAATCATGGAACATGGAAATGTGTTAAAATTAAACATCATGAATTAGTGGCCAAAAACCACACAAATATGTGACAAAATATAGCATCATGTTCACGTATATTTCAATTTGTCTCATGAGATAAATCAAATTACCCAATTCATTAGAAATATATACAATTCTAGGTTCACCTATCATGTCATAACAATTACATGTGATATATAATTCTGAGAACTCCTGTCACATCATAAAATTTACATTATCATTCAAGCCACATAGAATATATATCAATCTTGGACATAAAAAACCCCCTGGAAATGAATCAGTTTAATTTAAAAAATAATACATTCTTGATTAAACGTTTGGTTTTCCAAAAAAAAATATGTAATAACATATTTGATAAAAATACACATCAATACCAAGTGAAAAAAACAATATCAATTGAATTAAATATATATATTTTTAGAAAGAAGAGTTATTTTGAAAAAAAAATTATTCAAAAAATAATGTTATAAAAATTTATACAGTAGAAAATATAAGGATAATGAAATTATATTTGAGTAACATTAAAGGAATATCCATACTTAAAAGGAAGCTAATGAGGGAAAACCCAAGGAAATGGATTTGGATTTGAGGATCCCCATCCTATATGTATGAATTCTTTATTAAATTTAATATCCTTAATAATAAAATGAAATAAATTAATTAATATATTAAAAAAATTATATAGACATTTTATTCATTATATTTTTATTATTTAATTTATGGACAATTTTATGAGTTATAGAGTTCAATTTAATCGTTCTAAAGTTTTAATTTTCATGGTTTTCATGATCGGTTCATTTGTATATGAATATAGAAGTTCATGTAAAATTGAAATAGTTATCCATAATTGAAATCATATGTTATTAAATAAATTTCGTAAAATTATATGATCTTATATATCATTTTATTATACAGTTTGAGGAGTAATACTTAGATACATAGTTAATGAAAATGATTTAATTTATTGGTCAGATTTTGCATAATCATATCATTTTATTTAATATCTTGTCTATATATTACATCCAGAACATTATATAACATATAATATGTATAGTAAAATATTATATAACCATGATTAGGGTTTTATGATGAAACGATCGGCTGATTGTCTCCTATCGACCGGCCAAACTTCCGATGCTATGCTAATGTGTATAGTAGCACTCGGGTCGAATCCTCGGCGATGATACTTTGAAATAGTCGTTTGTTTTTTGTTGATTGTATTCTGAGTGGGGGGGTTTTGATTGCGGAGCTTAATTGAAATGAATAATTGATGATGTTTAATTTAACAAGTTGATAAAGATTGGGGTGAGTTCATTATTAGGTTAGTTAAGCTTGTGATATCCTCGATCTTTGCTTTATATTGCATTTAAATTAACACCCATGTCACAAGATGATGTTGATTAGAATTCCTAAGTGTTAAGGCTTTAAACCAATCCTTAACTTAACTTGAGGTTATAATCTCAATGAGATCTTATTTATGGTGGTGTATTTATGGTTCCAATAATCCATGGAAACCACATGTTAAACAAAACAAGTCATTAATCCATGACATGTTAAGTCCAACATACACAATGTTAATTCAAAGAATATTCATCGAACAGAAGATCTCAATGACTTAACATACACAAATTATAAATCACCCCAATGAGATATTTACTCATCCATTTTAGTGTTTAATAATCTGGTTATAATGATTATGATTATAAATTAATAAGAGAAGAAAAAGAAAGGGATAAGAAAAGAGTGGTACGTCGACACACACACATGAACAATGATGATAATTAAAAACGAACATTAGATTGAATGAGGAAGCTAAAGAAGGGAATGGGATTGAACTGAATTTAAACTATTTTATGAACATTAATATTATAATACAGAAGGTGGAGGAGAATAATAGATATTTAAGAAGAAACTTTCATTAAAACATAATTACAAAATAAAGGACTTACAAAATTACAAAAATGAAGGACACAAAAGTAAGTGAAAACAATGATAGGAAGAAAGGTCTCTCAAGTAAAAACATGAGTATGGAAGGTCCTCACAATCTTTTGGCAATTCTTTGGTCGTGCCAATATGATATCCTCTTTTCTGAAATGCCAACCCCTCTCAAGGAGAGAACGTGAGAGTATTTATAGCCCAAGGAGTGGACTATTTGCATTCCCAATCTGTCCCTCCACTTGCATTGCCAATTTGGCTATTCAGAAAGCCGAATCATCAACTATATCCTTCTTCAAAGTTGTATAAAATAATTCTTGCTGACTACTGTCAAAATTTTGAGTCATTTGGAATTAAGGATCAAAAGTTATGTCTGGTTGATTAAACAACGTTAAACTGTCCATTTCAATATAGTATTTTTGAATCCCATAATGTTAAAGGGTTTTTGAATATGAAGATTCCTTCAAATCCGAATGGTTTCTTCAAAAAAGTCTACCCCTATATCTCCTCTTTCCCACTAAAAAATCTCAGCTCGATTTGATGCTTACATCATTAGATATGCCATGCATACTATACTGATTTTAATTCTCAGCCAGAATGGTGGGATGGACTTCAATTCATTATTTGGGACCCTTGTACTAGGATTTGGGCCTTGAAATTTTTATCCAAGATGACATGTAGTGGTCCCCGAAATATGGTGGAGAGTTAAAGTTTTTGGACTTCTGTGTTGTGCCCAGTAAATCAATCTTCAAGGCTGCTCCAGTTTGTTCACAGATTCTTTGGTCTTGTTTGTGTGGACCATATGACCCTTCAAATGGAAAAATTGGCTCATGGTACCTTCTAATGAAAAGTTTTATATTTAAATTAGAATCCTAAAATACAAGAACCACACAATTTGGATCAGTATAGTGATAGTTATTATTAAAAAATTAAACTGAACCAATTGGACTACTTCTAAAAATGCTCAAAAATTATAATTAATATTAAAACATTAATATTTCACACAAATTATGAACATTTCATATAAAATAAGTAAAGGGGGAATAAAATAAGTCATTAAAATATTAATAACATCAACTCCCCACACTTAGCTTTGTGCATGTCCTCATGTGCAACAAATATAAAAACATGACAAATCATTTTCACTCACCAACAAATATTAAAATTTTGTTTTCTCCAATCAGGGGAGGTTTAGACTATTTCACTCATCCATTTTGAAATCCACCAGAAGTTGTTACAGAAACAATTTTCCAAAACTAATTCATTTTTCCATGCTCAAATTTAGAAATGGAAAATGTGGACACTCAAAACTCACACCTCTCAAGATGATAAAATTTATTTGTGGAGGTTCACTCTTTCACTAACCAAAAGTGAAAATGTTAGAGTTTGAAAAGAGATCTCAGCTTCCAATCCCTATCCAAAGTGCCCAAGAATCAAGAGGTATTTTTAATGGGGTTTTTCTGTGGCTATGGGACGGTATGAATATAATGTCCAAGAGAGAGAATAAGAGGGTTAAAATTCCAACATACAAAAACAATGCACATTTTTTTGAAATAAAACATGGAAGGAAAAGAAAACACATATTTACAAGGGAATTATTGTGTGAAAAAAGACACAATAGAGGAAAAAAATATAAAGGGGATGAGAAGATGAAATATTTACAAACCACCAAACTTCTCCCAATTATATTTAAATATATTGCAAGTGTTCTTTTTTTTCAGTTTTTTTCTTTGGTTTTTCAAAAGGTGACCTAGAAACAGATCTCAGACTCATATCCCAACCCATGATTGATCTCCTCACGACACTAATTATAATAGTTATAACAAGATCAAATGTTTAGGAAGATTGATTTTTGACCTACCCAAGACACAACCCATTTGTTTCTTTCTTTTTGATTTTGAGTTTTTTGTTTTGAATTTTTTTTTGAACACTTTTCAATATCATTTGTACAATAAATTCACTGAATGACAACCCCCCCCCCACACTAAAATGGATGGATTCCCTCAAGCATATGATAACACACCAGAAAGTAAGGAAATGATACCCAAAAATGAAATCCATTCCCCCCCACACTTAAATTTCAAATACTTATGCAATGAAAATCCATGTTGATATTTGATGGGATAAGGTTTTGGGCTTGTAATGTGTCTATCAAAGAAAAGGTTTTCATAGGGTTGAAAAGGCTTTCAAAAGGAGGATTAATGTAAGGGTAATGAGAGGCTATTTGGATATTGTGATTCTCATGTGGTTCAGAAAATTCCTCTATCATATTAATGCACACTAAGGCAGGAAATTCAGCTCGACGGCTCACAAATGGGGGTGAAAACACACATTTCGAAAAGATGGTCATAGATGGCCTTGGCATGAAAGCAATTTTTTGTTCTCACGGTTTGGGAAAATCATTTTCCAAATAAAAAATTGAGCATTCAAAATTTGTTGGTTTTGACACAAAATTCTTTATCCAAAGACATGATGAAAATACAAAATTATTGAGATGAAAATATGTCTGTTAACTACCCAAAATGGTTGGAAAAAATTTCAAAACTCGATGGTGTGTAAGCATGACTCTTTTTTTGTAATTTTTTAAGTAATTATGTTTTTTTGGTTTTTTTAGTTTTTAAGGTTTTTTTTTAAAATACAAACCCACACTAGACAGATAAAAAGAAAGGGCTTGATGAATAAAGTGGTAAAAAATGAAAAAGAGAGGAATAAGAAGAAATAGGTAGAGAGAGGAAGAGATAGAGAGAGAGTTAAAGGGAAAGAGGTGCCCCTGGTTTGGATTTTGGTGGGTTTCCATCACCATCTAGTGGTGGGTCAGTTAGAGAATTTGGGGATTCGGTGGAAGTCGAGGTGGTTTCAGGATAGTGGGAAGTTACCTGAAAAATAAAATTCATTATTCATCTAATGAAAATCTAAAAAGAAATTGAAATTTCATAAAAGTAAAAGAAAACATGGGTTTCCTCCCAAGAAGCGCTGCATTTATTTGTCTACAGCTGGGCAATTGCAGTGGAATACCCATAGTCTGACGGTGGCCATCGTATTTTCTCAACTCTTGTGTGTTTCCAGAAAAACTTTTTCTTTGGGAGGCCTGATGATTCATTGGATAATTTCTTCCCATCCTTGTTGGTGTGCTTAAAACTAAATGGGGTTGGAAAGAGAATATTTCTATCCTCACTTTGGTCTTCAACCTGAGGAATTATTTTATCCACAAAGTGATGGTTTTCTATTCTTGTAAATTCAGGAAGATGGATCAATTCTGATGGTTCATTTATGTAAGGATCAGATAACACTGGACTGCAGTATGAGATCCCAATTGTTTTTGACTCATTTATTTCATCACTTACCGATGTAGAGTAATGAGGATCAGTGGAGTCATAAGACTGAATAAAATTTTCAATATCCTTTATTTCAATGTTGTTCACCAGAGAGTGCTCAATTTCAACATCAGTAGTGATCACTTTATTAATTAAGGTACAAATATCACAAACATCACTACCATCAAGACAATATAAACACATTGGTTCAAGGTTCACTTGACATATAACAGAATTTTCAGAATCATGGATAGGAATGGATGAATGTGGGATAATCTGATCTGAATCAACAAATGGTAATTCTAGTTCATTTTCCTCATTACCATCCATGTTGGAGCATTGGAGGTCAGAGGTGAGATGAGATTACAACGAGTTTTCAAGATCCTTTAGATCAATGGAGTTTGCATTTGTAATGTCAACATCAATTTCACCATTAATCACTTGGTTAATGAGGATACAATATTCAAAAACTCCTCTATTAGTAGAATAGGAAGAACATGATGGATTAGGATTCAACACACTCTCAGAGGGAGTTTCAGAAACATGGATTGAGAATGCAGAGTGATCCTCAAATGGGTATCGCATGGCTTGGAAAATGTTGAACTTGACTAGTTGGTCTCCAAATTCCATGGATAAGATGCCAGCATGGACATCAATTTTGGTTTTAGATGTCATAAGGAATGGTCTTCCTAGAATTAGGGGAGATCGAGAAGAGTTCGTCTCACCTTCCATGTCACGGACATAGAAATCATCAGGGAAGATAAGATCATTGACTCGGACAAGGACATCCTCAATTATTCCCTGAGGACTGGTTGTGCTTCGATTGGTTAACTGAATGACAACACTCGTTGGGTGCAAGGGACCTAGAAAAAGGTTGGAGAATATGGATTTGGGCATGACATTAATTGAGGCTCCTAGGTCTATGAGTGCATCATCAAAGTTGGAACTTCCAATTTGGCATGGAACCATAAAGTTACCTGGATCATTGCACATTATGGGTATGGAATGCTGGGTGGAAACATTTTCAAAGGTTCTAAGTTGCCTCTTGTGGGTACACAATTCCGTCAGAAACGTGGCATACTTAGGAATTTGTTTTATGGAATCTAATAGGGGAATGTTGAATTCAACACTTCTAAACTTGTCAAGCATTTTAGGATCAGGTTCAAAGGACATCCTTGGTTTAGAAATAGCTTGAGGAAAAGGAATTGGATTCCTAAGTTGAATGGAAGGAGGTGATGGAATGGATTCAGATTCCTTTTCAATTTTCTTTTTCTTTTCATTTTCTAGGTCAACATTCAAAGGAGGGTTTGAGGGTTTATCTTGAGGCATAGCAAGTTGCTTTCCGGATCTAGGTGTAATTGCACTTACATTACCCTTGGGGTTGTGTAATGTTTGAGATGGGAGTTGGGAAGAATTTGATTGTTGTTGCTGGCTCAGGTGGGATGCAAGTTGACCTATTTTAGTTTCATTGTTTTTAAGGATAGAACGGGTGAAGGAGGAAAGATCATCCACTGCACTTTCCCATGGTTGCTTAGAAGAAGAGGCTTGTCCCTGGTTGGGATTACCTTGATTATGGTTCTTGGGAAATCGATTTTATTGGTCTTGGAATTGGGAAGGCTCACTAGGATAATGGAATCCAGGATGAGGATTGTTCCTTTGAGGTTGAGGTACAAAAGGATATGGTTGATGGAAGTTACCACCACCTTGACCATATTGGAATTGGTTTTGGTTTTGAGGAGGGAAATGAGATGTATGAGATATGGGATTACCATACCTATGGCCTGGGTTAAAGGTAGAAGAGAAAGGCTCAGAGTGAGGTTGGTTGAAGTTTCTAACAAACTGACCTGATTGTTGAGGGTTGGGGTTCCGCTGAGCATATGCTATATTCAGCTCCATTGGTCCGGATGAATCAGATTGATCCTATTGAAGTTGTGGACATGTGTCTATTGGATTAGTTGGGGAGCTACAGATTCCACAATTCTTGATAGGTCAAGGGATAGTGAATGTGGAGAAGATGAGGTTGGGGCTTTGGTAGCCACCTCTAGTTGACGCACAAGACCTGTAAGTTCACTCATCCACTCAGTCATCTTGTTAGGCTCTATGGATTGATTATCTTGGGCTTGTTTGACATGAGCATGTGCTCGAGTATGGAATTGTTGTCTGTTTGCAGCCATGTTACTTATGAGATCTCTTGCAGCTTCACGAGTTTTATCAATAAGAGCACCGCCACTTGCGGCATCAATGAGGGTTCTCTCCATAGCCAATAACCCCTCATAGAAGTATTGGATCAAGAGATGGTCAGGAATTTTTTGGTGTGGGCATGTTGAAAAAAGCTTTTTGAACCTCTCCCAGTACTTATGGAGTGATTCACTTGGGAATTGACGGATACCACTTATTTCCTTTTAGATAGAAGAGGTACGAGAAGCAGGAAAGAATTTTTCTAGAAAGAGACGCTTCATGTCATTCCATGTAGTTATGGAACCCGGAGGGAGGTAGTAGAGCCATGACTTGGCATAGTCAGCTAGGGAGAAAGGGAATGCTCGGAGTTTTATTTGTTCTTCAGAATCCCCTTGAGGATTCATGGTAGAGCACACCACCTGGAACTCTTTAAGGTGAAGATGCGGATCCTCACCGGCTAGCACGTGGAAATGAGGAAGAAGATGAATCAAACCCGATTTGAGTTTGAAGTCAGCCTCTATGTTTGGATATTGAATTCCAAGGGGTTGTTAATTCATATTAGGGGCAGCTAGTTTTTTCAATGTGTTTTCCCTATGATTGTCTATATCGAATTCAATTGGTAGGGCAATGATTGGTTCTTGGGTGATTTGGTTATCCCTAATGGTCATCCTAAGTCGACGAAGAGTTCTATCAATTTTAGGGTCAAAAAAATCCGAGGGATTGTTTGGGAAGCTACAGGGAATTCAGATAGATTTAGAAAGGGTGAGGAAGATGGGTTTTCCTTTGTGTATTTTTTCAGTTTATGATTTTTAAGAGGAAGACATGTTTTTCTTTGTGTTTTTTTTTCAATTTTTTTTTTAAATTTGTTTTTTTTTGTTTTTTCTTGACAATAACCAGATACTAATGACTACGTAAAGAACCATCCCCTGTATCGGCACCATTTGATACACACGACCGATTGTCACCTATCGACCGGTCAAAAGTCCGGTGCTCTGCTAATGTGTATAGCAGCACTCTGGTCGAATCATCGGTGATGGTACTTCGTAATAGTCGTTTGTTTTTAGTTGATTGTATTCTGATTGGGGGGGTTTTGATTGTAGAGCTTAATTGAAATGACTAATGGATGTTGTTTAATTTAACAATTTGATAAAGATTGGGGTGATTTCATTATTAGGTTAGTTAAGCTTGTGATATCCTCGATCTTTGCTTTATATTTCATTTAAATTAACACCCATGTCACAAGATGATGTTGATTAGAATTCCTAAGTGTTAAGGCTGTAAACCAAGCCTTAACTTAACTTAAGTTTATAATATCAATCTGATTTTATTTATGGTGGTGTATTTATGGTTCCAATAATTCATGGAAACCACATGTTAAACAAAACAAGTCATTAATCCATGACATGTTAAGTCCAACATACACAATGTTAATTCAAAGAATATTAATCGAGTGGAAGCTCTCAATCACATAACAGACCTAAATTATAACTCACACCAATGAGAGATTTACTCATCCATTTGGGTGTTTAATAATCTGTTTATAATTATTATGATTATAAATTAATAAGAGATGAAAAAGAAAGGTATAAGAAAAGAGTGGTACGTCGACACACACACACGAACAATGATGATAATTAAAAATGAACTTTCGATTGAATGAGGAAGCTAAAGAAGGGAAGGGTATTGAACTGAATTTAAACTATTTTAAGAACATAAATATTAAAATACAGAAGGTGGAGGATAATAACAGATATTGAAGAAGAAACTTTCATTAAAAAAGAATTACAATATAAAGGACTTACAAAATTACAAAAATGAAGGACACAAAAGTAAGTGAAAACAAAGAGAGGAAGAAAGGCCTTTAAAGTAAAAACATGAGTATGGCATGTCCTCCAAAGACTTTGGAAAATCTTCGGTCGTTCCAATATGATCTACTCTCTTCTGAAATTCCAACCCCTCTCAAGGAGAGAAGGGGAGTGTATTTATAACCCAAGGAGTGGACTGTTTGCATTTCCAATCTGTCCTTCCACTTGCATCGCCAATTTGGATTTTCAGAAAGCTGAATATTCAAATATATCCTTCTTCAAAGTTCTAGAAAATAATGTTTTCCGACTACTCTCAAAATTTGGAGTCATTTGGACTTAAGGATCAAAAGGTATGGCCGGTTGTTTAAACAACGTTAAACTGTCCATTTCAATACAGTCTTTTTGAAGTCCATAATGTTAAAGGGTTTTTTAATATGAAGTTGCCTCCAAATACGAATTGTATCTTCAAAAACGTCGGCCACCTATATATCCTCTTTCACACTGTAAAATCTCATCTTGATTTGATTCTTACATCATGAGATATGTCATGCATACAATACTGATTTTAATTCTCGTCCAGAATGGTGGGCTGGACTTCAATGCTTTATTTGGGCCCATTGTACTTGGATTTGGGATTTGAAATTTCTATCCAAGATGACATGTAGTGTCCCCAGAATTATGGTTGAGAGTTAAAGTTTTTGGACTTATGTATTGATCCCAGTAAATCAATCTTCATGGCTGGTCCAGTTTGTTTCACAGATTCATTGGTCTTGTTTGTGAGAACCATATTACCCTTCAAATGGTAGAATTGGATAAAGGTACCTTATAATGAAATGTTGTATATTGAAAGGAGAATCCTAAAAAACAATAACCACACAATTTGGATAAGTATAGTGAAAGTTATTGTTAAAATATTAAACTGACACAATTGGACTACTTCTAAAAATGCTCAAAAAATTATACTTAATATTAAAACATTAATATTTCACACAAATTATGAACATTTCATATAAAATAAGTAAAGGGGGAATATAATAAGTCTTGAAAATATTAATAACATCATTTTACCAATCTTAATTGTGGTTGTGAAAAATTTAAATGAATCATCCATAGTGGCGGTAAATCAACACCACACGAACGAAATTCGTGTTTTTAGAATAAAAGTAAAAGAGAAAATTTTTTAAGAAGATTTATTAAATTTATATAATAAAATTAAATTATATAAATTTTATTGTTGTTATCATACTTATTTGATGATTATATGCGAGGAGAGGATAAGGAAATAAATAAAATTGAAAATAAAAGAAAATAAAAATTTAGAGGATTATACCTCTTGAATTTCCCCTCCTTGTGAATATCCTTAGGTAATGGGTTTGTTATTTTGATGAGAACAAAGTCTCTTGTACATGGGGAGGGTCTTGGGTAGAGTATTTTGTATAATTTTTTATAGCTTAAAGTCTTGGATGGTGTGAGTATAAGAGGTTTTGAGGTGTGGTATTTATAGGAGAGAAAATGGGTGTTTTATCATCATTTTATTCATTAGTTTATAATTTTTTCTCAACACTATGAATAATTTGAGTCTTATTATGGAATATATTAAAATAATAATTTATATTTATATATTTTGGGAAAACATAATCCTTACATCAACAATTATGAAAAATTTCACGTATTTAGTGTTCATCATAAATTAATGTATTTTAATATTCACTAAAAACTTGAGTACTTTAGAAAAATCCCAAAAAATCACCATAACCATTTTTTATGTGTAAAATTAAAAAATGAAATCTATTTTATCAAAATAATTTTATGACATTAGGATTTTAATTTTTATATAAAATCATCATTTACTTGGAAAATACGGATTTTAAAATCATAAATGACTTTGTTACACATTGAAAAATTTATTAAGGTCTCATTAAGTAATCATGTAAAACTAAGAAAAAAACTATTAATTTATGAAAATATTTTATGAAAATATTTTTTAAAATAATTATATTATTTATAGATAAGAAATTTTTGTGTATAAAAATATCGACACTTAATTAAATAATTAAAAAAAATATTAACTTGTACTATGATATAATTATATATTATTTTTATTTAAAAGATTCTTAAATTTTATATACACTTTAATTGGTGAGATTACTATTCTATTGCCTATATTACAATTCATAATGGTCATGTTACTATTTCAAGCATCAAGTTACTATTTCAACGGGATTGGATCCATAATTTATATAAATATCTCTTAATTCTTTAATTATTAATTTATAATCTCTTTATTTTGTTCTCAAAGTGATTTTAGGTGGTTAATAAAATATGAGATAATTGTAAGAATAGAATTTCATTTTAAAAAATTGTGGGTCTTTACTTTCTTCCCCCCTTATGAAATTTCACCATCGATGTTTTGTTTTACATACTATGGTGAAAACAAGTGAGGATACATCTCCTTCATCGCGTCCTCTAGTTCCCATGTTTCCTCTTCTTACTTATAGTTCCTTCATAGTACAAAACCTGGTGAGTAGTATTGTTGCATATAACATTATCTCCATGGTCCAAAGTCTTCCCCAACATCTCCTAATAAGAGATACCATTTTATAACTATACCACCTCTAGATTTAGTAAATATGATATATCTTGAATGTACTTCCTCAATAGAAATACATGTAATACATCATGTACTTGAGACATGGTAGGTCAATGTTTCAGTCGATAGGACAAAACTCTGACATTATCGAGGATCTCTAAGGGGCTAATGTACCAATGAATCAACTTCCCATTCTTCCCAAATCTCATTATCCTCTTCCATAGAGATATACAGAGGAATAATATGTCTCCAACCTCAATTTCTTGATCTCTTGAATGATTTTATCCATAGCTCTTCTATCACCTTTGGGCTGGTTTTCACGTTTCAACCATTTCTTTGACCATTCCATGTCTTTTCAGCTTATGTTTATCAACTTTATCCTAGAATGTTCATGTTCTACATATTTTCCTGTAAAGTTATTCATATGGATCTATTTGGATAACCAAGTGGAAACTATTTTTGTAAGATATCTCAACCAAAGGAATATGATTGTCCCACCCTCCATTGAAGCCTATAAAACATTCCCTCAACATGTATTCCCATGTCGTAATAGTATGCTCAGATTGGCCATCGTTTTGAGGGAGATAATCCGTACTAAAGGTCAACTCATTGTTAATAGAATGTTGGAGTCTTTTCCTTAACTTATTAGTGGATTTTAGATCTTGATCGGATATAATCGATAGTGGTACTCCATGAAACATTGGAACATATCAGATGTATATCTTTGAATGTTTAGCTACTGATAATTCTTCTTTAATTTCAATAAAGTGAGATTTCATTGTAGGATGATCTGAAACAACCCATGTAGAATTGTTTTCCCTATATTTCTTCTGATGTCTGGGGACAAAGTCTATGGTGATGTTTTCTGATTTATATGTTGGTATGGTTAGTGGATGCATCATATGCATATACTTTTGACTTTCATCCTTCAATTTCTAACAAACTAGTCACTTTGATGTATATTCAGAGACCTCCATATTCAAATTGTCCCACTAATAGTTCTCTCGGTGATCTTGATACATCTTTGTGCTCCCTAGATGTATAGAAAAGGTTGATATATGTGTGTAATTCAGAAGATTCATATTTATCTTTTGATGATTTGATACACTTAGTCATGACCCAAATCATGCAATTCCACCCTCGTCAATTTTAAACTATGAGGATTTCCCCTTTCTCATATCTCCCACCCTCTTCTGAATTTCAACATCCTTAATTTAAGAATCCCTTATTTTTTCCATGAGGGGTTGTTGGGAAATAATTTGAGAAGGGGTTGGTGATATTCCATCCATAATGATTCACATGTCCATCCTTTGTAACTCTATGAATATTGGATCTTTCTCAATTGTAATTGTTTATAATGTTGCATGATCTTTTCTAATTAGATCATCTACCACTTTATTTGCCATACCAGGATGGTAGTGGATTGAGTAGTTGTAAACCATGATGATATCTAACAATCTTCATTGGATTATTTTAATATCCTTATTTGTGAATATATATTTGAGGATTTATGATCAGTATATATTTCACACATCTCCCCGTAGAGATAATGAGGTAGTATTTTCTATGAAAATATCACAGCTTCCAGCTTCATATCATACATGGGATAGTTTTTCTCACGAATTCTCATCTTCCTTGGAGTGTAAGATATAAATATATCATTTTAACCAATACATAACCAAAACCCATAATTAAATTATAATTGTATTATAAAAATAGTTCCCCACATTTCAAAAGTGTGAGCAATGACATGATGATAAGCCTCTTTTTTAACTCTTTGAAGCAATCATTGCATCCATAGGTCCAGACAAACATTTCTCCCTTCATAGTCATATTAGTTAGTCGGTTTGAAAATCATGAGAATATATTGACACATATTATATAATACTTAGCTAGTCCAAATAAATGGAGGATCTCTATTACATATGTTGTCCTATGACACTCTTCGATTGACATTGTCTTAAAAACGTCCACAAATATTCCATTGTTTGTTATAACATGCCCTAATAATGATACTTCCCCCATCCAGAACTAAATTTACTACAAATTGGATAATGTTTTTCCCTTTTCCAGATCATTAGTAGATCATTCAAATGATCCTCATGTCCCCCTTACACTTAGATTATATCATAATATCCTCAATAAATACTACAATAAATTTTTTTAATGTAATATCTAAAGAATCTATTCATTATGTCCAAGACTATTTGTAGAGAATTAGTGAGTCCTAAGATAATCATTACAAACACATAGTGTCTATGCCTAATTTAATTTTTTTTAATAATATCTTCATTCCTCACCTTTAATTGGTTATATAACAACTGAAGGTCTATAGATCTCATTATTGAGTGCATCAAATTAAATGTTTACTTTATACTAGAATTTCTACAGTATAGAAGGAACCCGAAGTTTCCCCATGATTGATACATAGATCATTAATTTTATAATTAACATTTTTTATTATGAAAAAGGAGGATGAAATTATATAAAACTTAGGGTATGATGGTTTAATTAGCTAATAGATAATGTTGTGGAATAAAACAAAATAAAAATTAATAGATTTGATTAAGTGTGATCAGCCCGGGGAAATCTCATGATGCTCATCATTGATCGATTCAAGATATAGTGTTTAGATATTTTAATATTTTTCATCCTCACCAATAACCATAATTTTACTAATTTGACACTATGGTACATCATAGGAATTTTTCAGAAAGGCAAAATGATTCACCTACTACCACTGATGGGAGGGTCATTTGTGTCAAAATTCATAACTCAAACTCACCAAGTAAACATAAGAAGAACGTGACATGTTTTATAGATTTGTATTGAATTTATTTATTCTAACATTAAATAAACAATAATTGACTTAAAATTTTTTATGGAAATTTAGTTGAATAATATGATCTGCAAAAACACCATAATGGAAATGGGGAAGATGAAGCAGTGAATAGCGTGTGAAACGTCACATGAATGGTTACCCCCAAACATGATCATATGAGATGAGTATGAAATAATAGTACATAAATATAATAAATAATAATATTGGATTTATAAAAACAACACACAAACCTTTAATTGAAAATATCATTCAAAATAATACAAACATGATTCTTGGTATTTTCATCACGTTCCTCCTCGAGTGATCAAGAGAAATATAGAAATCAATGGAATTAGAGGAAATCTTAGATGTGAATAAGATCATCTGAATAACTTAAATACTACAAATTGGTCTAGAAACATCATATTATGAGGGTGATGGGAGGTTTTATGGATATAATACAATGAACTTTCCACAAAAATAACTCAATTATCTATGGGACTATGTAACTATTCATATAAGAATTTTTCCTCCTTTTTTATACAAATGTGATAAAATCCAAAATGCATTAAAATGTCCTAAAATTATGTGGATATGTGGGCCTTTGAGTTTTATATTGAATTAATGTAGAATCATCCCAATTAGTGGATGGAGGCACAAGTTATAAACCAAATACAGATGGTTGTTCCAATCATGCTCGCACAGAATATTTTCACATTGTGATCTTATTTTGGGACACCAAATTGATGAATTGACTCCATGATCTTCTAGATAAATTTACCCCACTTTTTTAACTATACATCCTATTTAAATCCCAATTATAGGCTCATATTATCCACTTTAGATATTTAAGTCCACAAGTGTGATCAGGTCCTCAAGGTGTTTGAACCATTTTGCTTGAATTCCATCATGGGATCTCCAAATCACCTCCACCTATAATGAAATAATCAAAACAAGTGAAATTAACCTTTTTAATAGTTACTAATATTTTATTATTTAATTAAACATGAAGTAAAATTTGTTATTATATTCGGGATAAAAAAACTAGTTTAGAATTGTGGTATAATGGTGGAAATGAATAGTGAATCACTACTCGATCGCACCCCCACACCAAAAACATTGCACTTCTTGGAAAAATATTATATACAAATCATTTACCATTACTAAATCAATGTTGAAAAAACTTACATGATTATTTTCAAATGAAATTAATCATGTCTCATTTATAAAATCAATTTTCCTATCATTTTTTTTCTCGGATTCAAATTGGTTCAACTTTAGTTCTTCAACGATGAAATATGTCGCAACCTACCTCACATATAAATTTTCCTCTTCAATAAATGAACATATGATAGTGGAGTTATTTTCTTTTTTTAGATGTCATGGTATATTACCATATGCTTTCATAGATTGAAATTTCTCTACTAGAAGCAACTAGTGTGCTAATCAATAGGACCTCTGACAAGTTTTTCTGAGGTTTATGTGTTGGTAAGATTTGATGTTTAAAAATATGATGCAGAAGAGGATTGTTTAATCTATTAATTAAAAAACATTACTAAAATTTATAAAGCATTCGCAATTAATGTTATCACTCAACCCCTAACTTATTGTATCACTTAAAACTAACCCCCCCCCCTTTGTTCCTTCTGTGCGTGTCACATCTATGCATGGAATAATAATGAGTAAAAAACATATTTCCCTATTTATTGTCTTTATTTTGTTCTATTTTTATGTAAAAATCTATTGATATTTTACATAAATTCTTTATGGACATAAATAGGGAATCATGTATAACATAATGATATAATATGAATAGTGTACCAACTTCACAAAAAATTGTGGTCCCCCTTTAACTCACCCATTATAATGAATATTTCTATCGATTTCCCATGGAATAACCTCTCGACAACACTCTCTAAAAATAAAACAAGAATGTAGAAAATAAATGGGTAGGTAGGGATAAATGGGCCTGTAATGGGTCTAACTAAAAATCATTTCCACTTTTCTAAGTCTTATGAAGGGTAAAATGTCAAGGGGGCCAAAAATTGAGTTTAATTATAAAATTTGATTTCCAATTCATGATGGCTTCTATCATGATTGCTTCACACTTTAATATTATGGATTCAAAAAGAATAAATGAATGTTCTAGTTTCTATAAATAACTTGAGACTCTCAATAATGTTGTTAATATGGATAATATGCAATAAAGGTCTTAGAATTACTATTTAATATGGGATTAAAATTTTGGTATGTTATAATGACGCATGGGTTTGGAAGAAACATTAAAATTCTAAGAATGATTTGAAAATAAAAATTTTGGAATAGGTTTTCATATAAACATTAATTTGAAAAACATTTTTACATAAAATAAAAGACATTTCCACATATTTTAAAAAACAATGAAAAATGGTTTTTGATATACTTTTTATGATCAAGGTTTGTTAAGGATAATATAGAAAAAATGGAAACACAATGTTTTTTTGTTTTTGTTTTGTTTTTGTTTATTTATTATTTATTTTATTATTCCTAACTATTAAATTTCACTCTCTACCACACCTAAAAATTTCATTTTCCTCAATGAGAGTAGTTAAAATAAATAGAGATGTAAATAAAGGTTGTGAGATGGGGCAGTCTATTTAGTGGTTTCATATGTGGATTCCATCAGCTTGATTTCCTCAACTAGATGCATCATGAAATTTTTATATAAGTGTTGGAGACTCTACCATTTTATTGTAAAACTATATCCTCTCTTCTCATAAAAAAACTTGTATAGTACCAGAAGGGTAAACATTAGAAATAATATAAAGACATATCCATCGTTAATGAAGCTCACCTTGGAGAATATTTAGAATCAAATTATACATGAGGACCTTCTCACCAATGTTATTCTTCTTTTGATGAATCTTACCTTCATGGATATCATTTTTCTTATCTTTATAAATTTAGGAGTTCCCATATCCATCATGGAGAATTTATTACAACTCTTGAATCTGAAAAATTTTATGATCAAATGTATCAAAAATATTTATATTACATTGTATAACAACAGAATATTCCAGGTGATATACCTCCACAATGAGGTGAAAACCATTCCAAACACAATCATGTATGGTGACATTCTGATCCGGGTTTTAAAAGATAAATGGTATGTTGAAATTTTATAATCCAAGGACAAACTCATATCTTTCCTATTTGGTTGTACCATTTTTTTAAATATTCTATTAACCACTAGATTTGATATTTATTCTTTCCCATTATTTTGGGAGTGATATGTAGTGGATATATTATGAACAACCCCATACTTATGAATAAATATTTTTATACTTGATTACAAAAATATGAACTCTGGTCCCTAATGAAGAATCTTGTAAAACAAACCTAATGAAAATCAAGGACCTTACAATATAACAACTATTCAGGAGTCATTATTCCTTGTACCCTTTTCTTCCACCATTTTAGAGTCATATTCAACAATTATTAATATGTAAACAGAGCCAAAATTAATTTAAAAAAGTCTCCATGATGTCATTTCACCATGAATTGGAGATTTCAAAAAATTACAAGAGTTGTTTGGGAATTCCATTCCACTTGGAGATATTCCTAGTGAATTGAAATCGTTTAAATGACATAAAAATATATGGGAATCTCTATACATGTTTGGCCAGTAAATCCCCACGAAATGACCTTTTGATCTATATGTTTAGAGACAAAGTGTCCATCACAAGAAAAAGTTTGGTAAAATCACAAAATAAAGGTGAACTCATGGTCAAGGAAACATCTATCAATAACATGGTCACTAAAAAGTCTCAAAAAGTATGGGTCATCCCAAATTTTCCATCATGAATCATATATAAGTATCTAAGATTGGGAAGTGATGAAATTAGTGGGGACCCAAGATGATTCATGAAAATTGGCAATATATGTATACCATAGGGTAAGGTCCACACCATCACATAAGTTCTTAGGTGGAAATAATTGTCTTTATTGTATGGATGACTCAATATGTTGTCCCAATGGTGGGAAAATCGTCCAAAATTGGTCAGTTACCACATTTTACACACTTCTATAATCTCAAATATCATAGAGATAAGGCCACAATATTTTCAATTCAAAGATCAAAACTTCCATCTTCAGATCATGTGTGGAATAGTTTTTCTCATGAATTTTAAAATGCATTGAATTATAGGATATAACTTTATCATTTCTCTTCAGTACATATAGAAATACTAAATTTTAATTATCGTTATATACCACAAGGATTTCTCAAATTTTTTGATGTCTGAGTAATGGTGCGGTGATAAGCCTTTTTTAACTCTTTGAAGAAATCTTCACATTCATATGTCTAGAAAAGATTCTATCCCATATGAGTCATCATGGTTAGTGGATTTGTAAATTTTGATAATTTGTTCCAAACACTTTGGTAAAACTCAGCTAGACCAAGGAAACTATGGATCTCTATTACATATGTTGGCCTAGGACACTATTTTGCTGCCTTTGTCTTAGAAGCATAAAAAATATTCTTTTTCTGGTGATAACATACCCTAACAATGATACTTCCTTTATCCAAAAATACATTTACTGTACATTGCATAATTTTTATCCATTTCTATGATATTTAGTAAAGCATTAAAATTCTCCTCATGTTCCTACCTTCTCATTGAGTAAATTAGAATATCATCAATAAATACAACCTTAAATGTGCGAATTTAATCTCTAAAGACTCAATTCATTTTATCCATGAATATTTGTATTGAATTAGTGAGTCTGAATCACATCACTATGAACTAACAGTTTTCATAAATCATTAAAAAAATAAATTTTCGGAATATATTTCTTACTCACATTTCATTGGTGATATCCCAACCAAAGGTTCATAGATCTATTTTTTTATCATGTTAAATTAAATGTTTAGTTTTTATTATAACTTTTTCAGTATAGAAAGAACATTAGGCCATCCCCGGATGGAGCATTAGATCATTAATTTAAAAATATAATTTTTCTAATATAAAAATGGTGGATGATTTTTTTGTAAACATTGTTCTTATTGATTAAGTAACCCAATAAAAAAAGATAAGAAATTAAAAAAAAGGAAATTAACATATTTTATTAAGTGTCATCATCCTGGAGAAATCTTAGGATGTACATCCTTAATCGATTAAAGATATAGAATTTAGATATTTGAACAGTGGTTTTTTAAGACCTAGAATTTTTTTTACTAAATTTACACTACGATACCTCCTAGGGTTTTTTTAGAAACAGAAAATGATTCAACAAATACCACTGATAAGAGAGTGATTTGTGTCTAACTTCATACCAAAAACCCACCAAGTAAATATACAAAAACTCAAAATGTGATTTATATTTTTATGTAATTTATTTATGTTAACATTATATAAATTTACATGGACTTAATTTTTTTTATGTAAATCCAATTGAAAAATATGAATTAAAAAAACACAGAAATTGAAATGGGGAAGAAGAAGAAGGGAATAGTGTGGGAGACAACACATGAATGGGTACCCAAAAACATAATCATATGAGTTGAGTATGACAAAAATGTAAATACATATAATAAATAATAATATAGGATAAAGGAAAATAACATACAAACCTAAAAGTAAAACACATCAATCAAAATAATACAAACATGACAAATGGGATTTGCATCATGTTCCTCCTCAAGTGATCATAAGGAGTTTATAAATCCATGGAATGGGAGGAAGTTATAGATGTGAATAAGATCATACCAAGAGCTCCAATACTAAAATGTGGTCTAGAAACATCACATAATGAGGGTGAGGGGTGTTTTTTGGGAAAATATAATGAAATTTCCACAAAAATAAGTCAAGTATATGTGTGACTATGTAACAATTCCTAAGATACATTTTACATTTTTTTTATCTGGATTGATTACAATCTAAAACACGTAAAAATGTCATAGAATTTTATGTATATGTGGGAATTTTATTTATATGTAAAATGAAGGTGGAAGCCATCCAATTGGAGGTCTATGTCATGAATTATGGACTAAATATAGATGGGTGGTTCAATATGGCTCTCCCAGAATATCTTTACATTGTGAACCTATTTTGGGTCACACAATAAATGAATTGGGATCAATTATATAATATAGAAATGTATATCATGATTTTTTTCAATCTCCCACCAATTTTAAAACCAATTAGATAGACATATTATCCATAGTATATATTTGATTCCACACGTTTGCTCAGGATCTTGAACAGTTTGACCTATTTATCTTGAATTCATTCATGGGATCTCTAAATAAACTCCACCTACAATGAAATAATCAAAACATGTGATAATTACATTTTTAAAAACGAATAAAATTATATTATTTAATTAAAAAAGGGTTAAATTATGTTATTATATTTTTTATTCCAATTAAAATTAAGTATAAAATAGCGGTATAAGTGTGGACATAAATACAGAATTTATACGTGATCAAACCCCATCATCTAAACCATTTTAATCCCAGTAAATTTATAATATCCTAATAATGTAACAATCCTAAATAAAGGTGAGAAAACATCCAACAATATTTTGAAATGAAATTCATCATATCTCAATTATGAAATCAATTTTTCAATTATTTTTCTTCTGTTACAATCCAATTCATTAAACTTCATTTTTTCACCCATTAAATATGTCACTACCTACCTCACATAAAAATTTTCATCTTCAATCAATTAACATATGATTATGGAGTTATGATATTTTCCGAAAGGTCATGTGATATTACAAAATGGATTCCTAAATTATAATTTATCTACTAGAAGAAACTAGTGTTCTACTCAATATGACTTCCAATAAGTTGTTCTAAGTTTCAAGGGTAGGTGTGATTTAATTTTTAAAAATATGAGGTAGAAGATGAGTGTTTAATCTCTAAATTGGAAAACATGTCGAAAATTCAACATGTTTTCACAATGAATGCTCTCACTCAACCCCACATAGATTGTATCACATCCAACTTACTATCCCCTTTGTTCTTTTTGTGTGGGTCACAATCATGCATGGAATAATAATGAGTAAACTTCATATTTCTCTAATTATTCCCTTTATTTTGTTCTATTTTTTATATATAGAACAATTTATATATATATAATTTTTTTGGACATAAATAAGGAAACATATATAACATAATGAACTAATATTACTATTGTAACAACTTCCAAAAAATGTGGGTAACCTTTTTCTCACCCATTATAATGAATCATTCCCTAGATTTCTTAGAGAATAACCTCTCCCCCAGACTTGCTAAAAATAAAACAAGAGTTTACCAAAGATTTTGGTAGGTAGGGATAAATTTTCTTTTATTGTGTCTACATAAAAATAATTTCATGTTGTCGAAGTCTTAAGAAGTATGAAACTTCAATGTGGCAAAAAATAGTGTTTAATTATAAAAAGTGATTTTCAATTAATGAGGGTCTCTATATGTAATTTACCTACATGAATCTTGTGGATTCAAAAAAATAAAGGAAGGTTATTGTCCCTCTATATGACATGAGACTCTCAAGAAAGTGGTTTAAATGGGAAATATTCAATAAATGGAATATAATGTCTCTCGACTAAGGGATTCAACTATTGGTTTGTGATAATTAGTCATTGGTTTCAAAAAACCATTAAACTCTTATAAATTATTTGAAAATAAAAATTCTGGAAAAATGATCTATATCAACATTCATTTGAAATTTGTTTCAAAAAATATTATAATATTTCACAAAATTAACTCAACCATGAAAATTTATTTTGGATATTCCATTAAAGGTCAAATTTTGATAAAAAATAAAATCAATAAAAAGGAATGAAATAATGGAAACATAATGTTTTTTATATTATATTCATGTTTGGTTTTTTTAATCCTATCTATGAAATTTTACCATTCCCCAACCTTAAATATTACATTTCCCTTAGTGAAAGTATTTAAAATAATAGAGAAGTAAATAAAGGTTGGGTGAAGGGACAATAAACTAGGTGGTGTCATGTGTGGAATCCATTAGTTGGATTTCCTCCACCAGATGCTTTAGAAAATATTTATAGAATTGTATGAGACAATACCCATTGACATTAAAACTCTATACACTCTTATCATAAAAAACATATATATATATAAAGGGTAAACTTTAGTAATAGTATAAGGATTGAGCCATTAGGAATGAATATTACATTTTTGGAGCTTTAGCATAGAATTGTACATGAGGAGCTTCTCACCAATATGAAAATTATTCTAATGATTCATTCCTTCATGTATATCCTTTGACTTCTCTTTATAAATTCATTAGTTCTCATATGCATCATATATAATTTCTTCCAACACTTGAATCTGCAAATTTTTATGCTCACATGCATCAATGAAAATCATATTTCATTTTTAAAAAACCAAATATGATTGTTGATAAACATCCACTAGGAGATGAAATCCCTATTAAAACACAATCCTCTATGGGGAAATTTCTGTTAGGGATTTAAAATTTGTACGGTATGCCCAAAGATCGTCATCCATGAATATACTCCAGTCTTTACTATTTAGTTGTACAGTTTATTCCAAGATTCTCTTAACCTATCGATTTGAGATTTTTTTCTTGTATGTTAGTTTGGGGGTAATATGAATTGGATAATTTTGGAACATTCCAAGAAATACTAAGTAATTTTCAAATGTTTTTGGTTGAAAAAATTTTGATCTATAATCACTAATGAAGAATCGTGGAAAACCAAACCAACTGAAAATCTAGGACCTCAAAAAATCAACAACCATTCAGGATTTATCCATGCTCGTAGCCATTGACTCCATCCATTTATAGATGTAGTAAAAAAGTAATATTTATACATAGCCAAATGAATTTAGAAAAGTCCCCATGAATTCAATTCCCCTTGCGTCAATGATTTCACAAAATAACATGGGTTATTGTGGAATTCCATTCCACTTGGTTATATTCTCAATGAATTGTCATCTTGTACAAGAATTATGAAATTCATGGGTATCTCTATATAATGTTGGAAAAAAAATCCCTAGTAAAGGAACTATTGAGCTTAATATTGATATCCAAATTGGACCCCATTATCCAATGTGTGGAAAAAGAATAAAATTGTGGTGAAATCATGGTCAGGGACACACCTATAGAGAACTTGGTCACTACAGATTATCCAAATGTATTAGTCATAAAAAATGTGACATCATGAATCATTCTTAAGTTTCTAGGATTGTTAATTGTTGAATGTACTGGGGACCATATATGTTTCTAGAAAATTCACAATGTCTGCATACCAAGTGGGAGGGTCCACATCATCACAAAGGTCCTCATGTGGAAAACATTCTCCAATGGGGTGGGATGAATCAACATGTTGGACCAATGGTGGGGAAATATTACTAATGTGGTTGGCTACTGCATTTCCTACTCCTACCCTATCACAAATTTCATGGGGAAACTATTGGAGAAGGAGCCTCCACTGAAGGAGGCAGGTCTTAGCTGAAGGTTTCTTTATGACAAAATAAAGGGAAGAATGATTAAAATATAATTATTTTTTAGCCAATAAGATATGAAATGAATTTTTCTAAGAAAAATAGAATATAAATATGTTATTTTTTCAGTGGCTATGTATTTTTCATGTGAATGGTCAAGGGTACATAAGGAATACAAAATAATATGATGATCCTTCTCAACCCTTCGGGATAAAACTCCGCAACTATCATGTCAGTGTCATCAAACATATATTCGAAGGGGAGATCCCAGCACGATGATTATATTATGAGAGGTGATGTGAGACTCATTTTTAGTGAAATTAAATCATCCTCAAAATCATTATCAAAATAACATAGAATCATTTTGTAATAACTTGGATTATGGATGTGAGATCTAACTACAGTATTTAATAAATCAGTGGTAAAAACAAGCATTAACCAACAAGGATCTCACTAAAGAACACATTTTGGATATGTAAATATTTAAGTCAATTCCATCTTTAATTTATCAACTTGAATTACTTCATCTAAAATATATTTCCTAAGAAATATCCCATATTAAACAAAACCTGGGAAAACATATCCTAGATGGAGGATAGAAATTTCATTTTGAACATTCATATTCTCCAATGAAATGGAATTTACCATAATTTAATATGATATCATTTTCAATACAATGGTGGTATATAAAACTATGTCTTCCATATAGTCATCAAAGGATCATCCAGAAACTATAAAATCATCTATAAAGACTTCCAAAAAATTATCAAGTTACTTATAATAAATTCTCAACACACATATCTAAAAAGAAAAAGGATAATTACATAGACCAAAAGACATCCTTCTGTATAAATACTTTAGAAATGTGTTGGTAAATGTTTTCTTTCATTGTTTATATAGAGCTCTATGGATTTGGAAATAACCCAAACCTCCATTAAGGAATAAATAATTTGACATATCAAACAATATTTATTATATTCAATAAATAAATGGTTGACGAAAGTGATCCTTTCAAATAAAATGAATCAATCATGGATTGTCAATACAGACAAGCCAATTGTTTTTCATATGTGTTGGAACCAATTAATTTCATTCATTTGAAACTACTATTAGTCCAGTTTTTAGGCACAATTTTCACCGAGATAACTAATTTACTATCAGATATTGGATAAATGATCTCATCAGCAAGTAATTAACTAACTTCAAATTTTACCACTTTAAGGTGAGTGGGGGTTTGACTGATGTTGATCCCAACAAAAATGTTTATTCTCATCATGTAAATATATATTATGTATAATAATAGATGGTATAGCCTTAATAATATCATTCATTGTCCCTCATGTCACCTTTTTACACTCTCTAAAATGGTTTAGAAGTTTTCATTCCTACTCTGGAGTGATTTTATTGGATATAAATTTGGTTAATTTGTTAATACCCTCATGATATGAATATATTAAATTATATTGAAGTGGTTTTAATTCTGAAATAGTTGGTTTTTTTTAATTGAGGGGGGGATTTAGGTGTACTATGGTCTATAAAATAGTATATCTTCTCATGTTTACTCTCTATATAAATGAAATAAATGGAAATTAGATTTTCCTAATCATTAACTATCATGGGTACCTCATAATTAACAAACTAATCATTTAAAGAATAAAATTTTCCCATTTTTGAATCCACACAACACTTGAAACATGAATCAAAACTCATATCATCCAATAGTGAATAAGATGAAAATTAATTAGAGTATGGGTCGAGGATGAAATTTTGTGTGTGCGAGTCCTTAAAGAGAACATTCATTAAATATATAAGAAGAGTTGACTTCTCTTCAATGGGTTGTTTCACGGAATTTAAGGTATTCAAACAGACCTTTTCTTGATAAAACTCCACGGACAATATACCATTGTAAAAATTGATGATTTACTTTGATGTTTTAAGTAATGTCCTCCTATGTATGAGGGGAGTATGTAATTACGTTAGTCCATATTTTATCTCAATAATCCATAAGTCTCTAAGAAATAATATGTTATTCACTCTTATGAGGACATCCAAAATTAACTCGGATGGGTGTGTTTTGATCTGATTTTTAGGTTTCACGATGATTCCCATTAGATGAAATGTTCCAACCAGTAGATAAGTGTACACAGAGTAAGGCATCACATTAATCGAAGCACCCCAAAATAAAATCTAATATGGAATGAAGGTCTCTCTTATGGTGAAATTTATCATTAATGATTATTTATCATTTAATTTAGATGTATTTTCTAGTTATATCAATGATGAGGCATTCCTTTAAAGGTTTACTCTCTCATTTCCCTCTAGTCATCATCTGTAGGTTATAATATATCTAAAGAATTTAGCATAGGGAGGTTTTTTTAAACTGCAACTAATAACAGAATGTTAACTTGTAACTTTTTAAATATAACCATTATTTCATTATCAATCCCATTGTCAAAATCTTCCTTATACATAGAGAGTATTTTGGTGAAAGGAAGAGAAATTGATTGTTTCTGGGTTTCGTCATTGATAATTTGTTTACCAATTTGACTTATTTTTATTTACATGAATCTTTTGAGGGTAGGAAAAGAGTTTTTTCAAGAGGGGGACATACTTGTTGGGAAGAATCCTTGGAAAAAGAAACATCTTTACCAAAAAGAAGTGTGATTTCACAAAAATTACCTTTATTATTTGTATTATCAATAGGTTGGGAAGATTTTTTTCAAAAAAATATCGTATTTATATGATTGATGGTGTTTTCTTATTGTCCCACTTGTTTTATTAGGTCCTGAATAGATAATTTTGTGGTATATTTGAATTGGCGGTTCTTGGTTTTTGTTGTATTCACCATGTCATTGATGATTGGTTCAGATTTGGGAGGGGAATATTTGTTGATATATTTAAAGATAATAATGTTTCATACCTTTGCCTCATTAATACAAATTTTATCTCTGGGTATCTTGAGTTTCCTCCTTGTCAGTACTGTGGTGGTTCCTGCCACCCGGGGTTTCAATTTTTCCGAAATTGTTCATTATTTAATGACAGTTCTTATTGGAATTGATGCTCTTGGAATACTACTGCAGAAGACTAAGATGAATCATGAATTTGGGGGCATTGGTCGGAAAAATGAGTGTTTTCAAAACAAATACCAAAATTTATTAGAAGAGGTGTGGAGTGTGAATTACCTTGTACTTGATCTAATTTACATACTTGGGTATACATATCATCATTTTTATTAACTACCTTCTTTTCAAGGGATGAATGACTTACCTCATGGAATCCTTGGGTAGGTGAAATTGTTCATGATCAAAAGGTTGGTACATTTGTTTCCATGATAGTTATTAGGTAATGAGCGGTGGAAGGATTTTTATCATCTAGGGAACCACCAACTACAACATCTATCATACCATGATCCTTGGGGACAAGTCCCACATATACGATTTGAATTTGGAATTGATCATTAATTTGGGGGTTGGTAAAACTTGAAAAAATCCTTCTAAATCTTTCTTAATATTCATGAAGGGTATCTCTTAGTGATTTCCTAATTTTCTACATTTCTTTTCTAATTGATATTGTTTGTTAGGTAGGGAATAAAATATCTAGAATGATTCATTTGTGGCCATTATAGCCTCAAATTATGATAGATATCTTGTATATCATGTCTTTATCTACACCATCCTAGGATAAAGGGAAGGCCCTAAACATAATGATGTCCTTAGACACATTTGGTGGATTAATGATGGTGAACACTATGAAAAAATACTCGTGATGTTTTTGAGGTTCCTCACTAATAATACCATGGGATTTATTAAGGAGGTGGATGAGGCCCGATCTCTACTCAATGGTTGATACGTCCTTAGGATAATGTATGTACATGGGTTGGTACACCATATCTACGGTGGTCAGTTATTTTAAGGTCTTATTATTGTCATCCATGTTTTCTTTTGTTTTATTTGATTAAATCATATATTGTTTTAGGTCCACTAGATGATCCAAAAGGGGTTCCCTAGTGTAACATTATTTTCCAACTCTATATGAAATAATTTTTGAATAAAGTGACTATTAAATTTCTGGTTCAATTAGATGAAATTTTACCTTTACATTTATTTCCATCTAACAATGTTATGAATTTTTTTTCATCCCTTTACTTTTTTTTAAAAAGGATGTTGAATAATTTAAAATTTATTAATAAGAATTAATGTATAAAATAAAATAGAATTTTATAAAATATAATTATTTATATATATGTATAGGAATAGAGAGAGAGGTATAATGAAACACAAAAAACAAACAAAAGAAAAATAACAAAAACCAAAAAAATAAATAGTGATGGAGGGATATTGAATGGAGTAATAAATAAATAGAAAATTAAATAATGGGAAAAAATATTCTTATCTCACTATAAACAGCGTCAAAATTTGATTTCGTTGTTGAGCACATCAAATTAAATATTTAGTTTTTACTAGAATTTCTACAGTATTGAAGTAAACCTAGGTCGTGTCTTGATGCAGTCTTAAATAATTAATTTTAAAATGAATTTTTTTATTAGGAAAAGGGGAATGAAAATTTAGAAAACAAGTTTTTATTATTATTTATGAAGTCAATTGATAAAGTTATCTAATAAAACCCAATGTAAATTAGAATATTTCATTAAGTGTGGTCAACTAGGGGGAATCTAGTGATTCTCATCCATCATCAAATAAAGATATATGGTTTAGATATTTTAATACATGGTTTATAAAACCAATTAACAATATTATACTGAGTTCACACAAGGATACCTCCTATGTTTTGGGCAAAAACACAATATTATTCACTAACTACCATCAATGAGAGGGTGATTTGTGATTGACATCATAACTAAAAATAACCACGGAAACAAAATAATAACATGAAATTTTGTCCATGTTTTAATGTTACTAGTTTTTTATACCATTCCATAAATTAATATAGCCTTGATAGTGTTTTTGTAAATTTAATTGAATGATATGAACTACACAAACACTATAATTGAAAGGGGGAAAAAAGTAGTGAACAGTGTGTAAAACAATACATGAATGGGTACCCCCAAACATGATCATATTAGTTGAGTATGAAATACCATTACATAACTAAATTGAATATTAATATAGGATTATGAAAAAAAACACACAAAACTAGAATTAAAAAGATCAGTCAAAATTATTCAAACCTGATGTTAGGGATTTTCATCATGTTCCTCCCTAGGTGATCAAAAAGAGTTTTGAACTCCATGGTTGGAGGAAGCCAAAGAAAAGATGAAAATCAACACAATATCTCCGATCCTACATTTTGGTCAAGCAGCATCAGATATTGATCACGAGGCTGGGTTTAATGGACAAATAAAACAACAATTCTAAAAAACAAAAGTTAAGTATCTACGGTACTAGGTTGCGATTCATTGCATTATTTTTACTAATTCATTATCTGGATGGTTTTCTGAAAAAAATGATTAAAAATGTACTCAAAATAATCGGATATATTGGACATATATTCATATGTCTAATCTCTGTATAATCAGAAGAATTATAGGTCCATGTCCCATGTTATGGCCCAAATACAAAAGGGTGGTCCAATCTAGACCACCCACAATTTCTGCACATTATAGACCTATTTTGGGCCCCCCAAATGAACAAAATGGGATCCATTATCATCTAGATAAATTTATCCCACACATTTTATCAGTTTACATCAAATTTTTTGACCACTTAGATGATCCTATTATCGAAAATATATATTTAAGTTCACAAGTGTGCTCTGGATCTCGCGCAGTTTGACCCGTTTTGGTTGAATTCCATCATGGGCTCTCCAAATCACCTCAAAAAAGATTAAATCATCAAAACAAGTGAATATAAATTTTTTAAAAGTGAATAAAATTATATTATTTATTTATACATGATGTGAAATATGTTATTATATTTCATATTTTCAATACAAACCCTTTTTAAAACAGTATTATAGGTGTGGAAATGAATTGTGAATTGCTATGTGATCACCCACCAATGTGAAATACATAGAACCACATAGTTGATCGAACATGTAATCTATCTATGGAAGGGGATAATTTTTCTTTATCATGATTTTTTTATCTCATGATAAACATTTAATATGTGTATTGATCCAACATTTTTCGTGACGAAGAGTAATGTTTCACCCCATGGTGAGGCAGTCAGGTGTATAAAAACCTTATACTAATTATCTGGTAACTACTTCATCAGTTCGTCGAGATAAATGGTGTAAATTATATATTTTTTATTTTATATAGGTAGATATCTAAGAATATTTTCAATTTAGAACATATCCTCCTTTTCAATAGGAATAGAAGGAAATTCTTCAGGAAACACCTCTTTGCAGTCCCTCGCAATGGGCATGTCTTAGAGCATAATTATATCCTTTGTATCAATCATTTGAGAAATATATTATTTATCATAAATAAATAATATCCACACAAGATACTATTATTATGATGGAGATTTATCATCCTCCTTATACTAGTACAACATTGGAGGATGCTTCCAGATGTGAAGAGTGATCTCCCTTCCCTGACAGTAGATGTAGGATATTTATATAGATGGACAATCAATGCACAAAATATCATCAAACTCCATCAATGAGAGTATGGAAATATTTTCTTCAAGGATTAGTCCAAAAAAGTTAACTGGTAAAGAGTTATATACTTTGGCCAGAATAGTTTTCCCATTTTATTTTCTCATAGATAACTCATCCTCCATAATTTTAGGGAGGTGTTTGAATAGTTATACTAAACATTCATGATATGAATGAATGCGTAGAACCATAATTGATTAGTAAATTTGATATTCTGGATTGAATTAACAGTGTACCTATTTATGGATCCTATACTACATTGAGAGTAGGGTGAATTAGGGTGTCAACTTTTTCTCCACTTTACTGGATCATGTTCCCACATTGGTAGGAACATGTTTAAACCTATATGATAGATATTTATAGTAATTAACAATTTCATAAGGACACCATGAAACTTTTTTACTTGGTTCACCAATATGGTCTACTTCCATGGAGCATACTTCAATAGGTTTTCGGACATACCTAATACCATTAATCTTAATTAGTTGTGTATTACAAGGTTCGTGTACAATCACTCTGCCCTAGAAACACTGCCTTTAGAAAGGTTCAGGGATAGACCAATACTGCCATCGGATCAGTTCTATTGACTTCCCTTGGCACACTGCCTTGGGAGAGGTCTCACATAGTTTATCGACTTGAAGTTTGCGTCAATAGATTTGCATTAAAAGTATTTGTCTCTATTTATCATGAGATACTACTTGCATCAAATTCACGAAATGGTTCTCTTTTATATTAAATTTTCTTCTATAGTGAAATTACTTAATTAAATTGAACTTATTATCTTTTTATTCAGTAGAATCACAAAATACCTTTATGATTTTTCATTTCTGTGAATGGTCCCTGGTTATGTGGACCGTCACTAATCTGTCTTCCATGCCTGATTTGCATACCGCGCCTGGTCTGTGTACCAAGCCTACTCCACATACCACACCTGCTCGACATACCTCACATGTTTAGGGTACCACCGATGCTTGGAATACCATGCATGTTCCGTGAACCACCCCTACTCAGTGTATTGCGCCTACTCTGCATACCGCCAATGCGCCGTGTACTGCGTCTGCTCCTCATATCGCGCATGCCATGCATACCGTGCCTGTTCCGTGCTTTGTGCATGCTCATCATAAATCTCCTGATCTATGTATCATACCTTCTTCATAAACTATATATAATTACTGGATCTTCATATGGCCTCTGCGTACCGCCTTTGCATTCCCCCTTCACACACTCACTTGCGTACCACCTTCACGTATAATACCTGTGTTTACCACCTTCACATACTGCATTCACATACTTCCTTTGCATACCACCTATGTATACCGTCTTGGAGAACCTCACCTTCTCAATAATCCTTCGTGTACCACCTTCACATACGTCCTTCACATACCTCGTCTACGTACAACCTTGGTGTACCATTTCTCCCATCCGCAGATTACTACTTATAATTTTTCGAACTCTTTTTTTCTTTTGTGTACCACTTCATCCTATGAATAATCTCTCATGTGTACCAATTTATTACTTAGACGAGATATTCCATATTAACGATATTATAATATCGAATTATCTCTCTCTTAATGATTGTATTATCCCTCCTTATATAGGAAAATAACTCTGTAAATTGTTCTGATCCATTTTTTATAAATTTTAAATGTGGGACAAAATTCACCACACACTATGCTCATTCTTCATACTATGATCCTCCACTACGTACTGCGACCCTCTGGAGAACTACAAACCTTCAGCGCATACTATGTGAATGTCGGTCCGTGTACTACAAATCTGGCACCAACATTGAGCCATTCCGCGTACCACAACTCCTTCCACGACAAACCATTTTCAATACCGAAAACCATTATGCATTCCATTACCACTTGTTGAATGCCATCACTGTGCACCATTTCTACAAACCATTCTCAATTCTACCTTCATAATTCTGTGTACCACATTCCTTCATCGCAAATCGTTGATTTGAACTGTTCTCTATTCTTCACACCACTCCACAAACTATTTCCTCTTCCAGGTATGCGGTCGAGAACCATTCATGTAACATGGTATGAGGTCCGTGTTCTAAAGTACATGGATTTCTTCCTTTTCTAGTTTCCTTCACCATTCCACATATCCTTCATTACTATGCATAATTCCTTGAATTTCGCAAAACATAACCCATATTTTGAGGTCTGACAATTTTAGAAACATTCGGAAACAACAAAACCTTAAATATCTTCTTCGGCAAGAACACCCATGTTAATTCACTATCACATTTATTCTTCAACCGTTAGCCACATTCATCAGAAACTCCTTCCACCATGATATATACTCTTTGAACGATCAGTTGTAGCATTTTACTTCTCCATGGAAAGTACTACAACATACCAACTTCCATTTTTTCTAGAAATATAAGTCTTTATTGTAAACACTGAATATGACGAGCATCACCTTCTCATATTTGAGTGATCATTCTTAAATCATCAAATATCCATATGAACCCTCATGAAATAATTCATGTATATCACTAAATTTGGTTTTCTTCTTTATCTTCTTCTTTATTTTTATCATCTTCGACAACTATTGAAAACAAATACAACCTTATACACAATGTTGTGCCAACAATATCCCCCTCTGTATTTTGTTTTCAATAACATAAATTTCACATAAAATTAATGATTCAATATCAAAATGAGAATCTTATATTTTCCCTTACTTTCATTTCACTTCTCTCCCCCTTATTGTCAAGAAATAAAAAGATCATGGGAAAAGGTTATCAACCATTTCTTAAGAAATGTGCCATCAATATTTTCACTCTAAGTCCACTTGAGCAATGATTGATGTAGAAAAAAGAGTATTATATTTAAATAATTTTGTTCAGTATTCACTGATCATGATACCTCATGTGATGAGAACTCATGTACTTTACATTGAAGGGTATTCCACATTCCTTCTAGGCTGAAGAAATTGAATGTGATAGGTAATAATCAACCAAAAAATCCATTTCCAGTGACATGTTCTTAAATAAATTTCCAGAGTAATTGAATTAAATACCAAATTATTTAGATGCTGATTGAAATAATAATTCTGGATTCATCTTCATTTGTCTACCACCCAATGGAAACACTCCTCATCATCTTCATCAAGGTCGATACTTCATAATTTTAAACATTTAATATCAATTGAAGAATCTTCCCAGGATGAAAACTTATTCATCTTTTCTATAATGATTTGATAGCATTCACAACATCTCATATTATCCCCATGAGAAAATGCTTCACCTTAAATTCCTTGTATTATTAGCAAAAATATGGCATGCAAATGATTAAGGGAATAAAGTTGTTCCTCCTTGAATAATCAATATGAGGTGCATGGTTTTGATTCTTTTCTCAACAAAGTTTCTCAATGTACGACAATATTCATTCTTTCAAATGTGGACATATGTTATGATCTTTGTTGATGTGGCATGGATCTCATCACATTCTCTTCTGATTTTAGTGGAGAATTTTTTTTCTTAACATCCATCATGAATGATACATTCCTACTACTCTTAAGTATTGATTCTTGATCTAGTGTTAAGGTTAGACACCCTTTTGTAATGTGACCATATTTCATACATCTCTAACAAAAATCTTATTTAATAATTATTTTCTCTTGGTTTGCAATATCTCATGGGCATTATCTTTATCCCATGAATCTTTTACTTTTCCTTTATCACCATCCTTGGACTTTTCATCTTCACGTTTTCTTTAATATTTTGAAATAATCTAGTCAGATGACCAAACATGTCATTTGGAACAATTGTAGTAGGTTTGGATCTTATACATGGGTTCATTTGAGTGTCATCCATCATAGATGATATTTTGTATTAATTTACCTTCAATTTCATGGATCTAAAATCTAGAGTCTTCTCACCTTCCCTACTTGAGGTCTTCTTGGTGAAATGTGTGTTTACAATATTCTTATGATTTCTTCCCAAGGTAGCTTCTTCATAATTAGTTGGCATCAATGTAGAGACCCAAATCTTGACGCACATGGACATTACATTACATTTTCGGAATACTTAATACATAACAATAATGGACAAATAAGGACCGTAATAGTTTAGTATCTTTGGAAACATGGAATGCAATCTTCTATCTGTGGTGAAATATCTTCAACATCTCCCATAACGATCTTCCACTTTTTGTTTCCTTAACTAAAACATTTCTTTTAATCCTGGGGGAAAATAAAACATAAAAAGGGTGAGCTCAAATTCTTAGTAATGGTAAGCATTGATAAAATAAAACATACCATATACATTTGAACGTAAAAACATCAACATAATGTTTAAACATAAAAATATTGATCAATGACATAAAACATGGAAGTACATAAGGTATAGATCATAATGGAACAAAAATCATGATAAAATAGCATGGGAATAAATCATGTATTTTTGGCATCCATTAAGCACATGTAATGATTTCCATAGTAGCCAAGGCATTGCTGCCAAGAGCATCTTAGTGGAAAAAGTCCCTTTCTGAATCGAGTTCACTCCTCGTTTCAGTCCAGTAACACTGAACTGGATTAACTAACCGTTCCATCCATGTCTATATAATGAGATATAAATCTTTACCCAATGCATTGGAGGGAGATATAGTTCCCTCCCATCTCAAAATGAAATCATTCTTACTTGTTCCACAAAATAAAC
This sequence comes from Viscum album, assembly GCA_963277665.1. Classification (NCBI taxonomy): domain Eukaryota; kingdom Viridiplantae; phylum Streptophyta; class Magnoliopsida; order Santalales; family Viscaceae; genus Viscum; species Viscum album. Next base: position 560,344,855 of record OY728153.1, on the reverse strand, counting down.
ATACATCAATCATAAAAACACAATAAATAAAATGGGTTTCATAAATATCTTCCCATCATCACATAATCCATATAAAAGAAATGGATAACATTTCATAATAAGAAAAGTGAAACCATGTAAATCATAGAGACATTATACTTGAAACATACACATATGAAATAATGTTATCTTAGATGAAAAATGTTTTTGATAAAACACTTGAAATGAATTCTTGAGGAAAATATCCTTTCTTCTTCAAAATCATTTTCTTTTCACAAAATGCCATGAAATTTTAAAATAATAGGATTTTGATTAAAATAGTCATGAAATATTTTGGAGTAAGTTTCATGAAAATAAGGCTTTATAAAACCGTAAAAATCATTTCATGTCGTATACGTTAAAAAACATTCTTCTCATACTTTTGTCCGAATATTCAAAAAGTACCTTGTAGGGTAAATAAAAGAAAGATTCCTTCCATACCATGGGGTAAAATAAAAATGGATAAAAAGGACTTTAAAGATACCTGAAAACAATTTTATAAAACATTGACATTGACTATTGCAATAACCCCAGTAAATACTTATGAATAAGTAATCTCGGATGAAAATGAGATTTGCAAAATTATCCCTTACCTTAGGTCCGATATGCTTCGTACATATCCAAACCACCTCTATAATGATTTAAATAAAGTCGTTGACTTATTATAGAATCATATTAATTTTTATTATATCATATATGGTTCACTTATAACTTTATATTACCCGTTCTTTTGTAAATTCATGTTAAAGTAGTGTTTTAGGTAAAATCGTTTCATTTTTCATTTTTGTTTTAACTTGTAATTATTCAAATGATTACGTAGATAATGATTACATACATCCAAAATGTAAAAAATGATTTATATATAATATATTTTCAGAATATACATATATATAATGGATCGATAAATGGAATGAAATACACCGTTCAAGGAGATGGTAGGCCATAAGTACGCATGAACGCTGTTTAATTTCCTTATTGAATTGAATGAAATTAAGTAGATGAATTTAATATATATATATATATAAATCCAGTATAATTATTATTTCATATATTTCATGGTTACTTATTATATATATACTTTGTAATCATTCTTGAATGGTTATCATGGAGAGTGAATCTTATTGCGTTGTGGAGACGGTATTCCGTGCGTACGCACAAGCGATGATATCATTCCCATGATCACAGAATTGTATTAAAGTGTATGTATAATAGTACAGAATCAATATCACTTTAAAATAATCATATATATTCATTACTTTCTCCATTATACCCATCCAAGTAAGGTGGTGGTGGAAAATAGATTACACCATGGCGTGGAGACGGTATTCCATACGTACACAGGCGCGGTGATTTCCTTTTCCGTAGGATGGATAGATGGTGGATTATGGTTGTTTCATACTTATAATAACATATCAGTATATGAGTGATAATGATTTTATTACTTCATAACGAAACAACTAAAGAAGAAGAAGTGGAAGAAGGATTAAATTTGAACGAATCGGTATCAGACATTACCCCTTCTTTGAAGCGCCTCTTTGAGACATCCTCTTAGGGCACTAAAATTGGACTTTGAAGAATTCCAGGACCTCTAGGATGTTTCTAGGGAAGTGGAGAAGAGATTTTGGCAGGGTTTGGCCGAGTTTGAAGGCTCAATGTGGTGTGAGGAAGAGAGGGAGGAGGTGCCTTTTTATTAGGGAGGAGAGGGGCACCTTAGGCAAAACAAAAAATATTATTTTATTACAAAGTCATATTCGATCATTAATAGCTCCAAATTGATTTATTTCGATGATAAGGTGAGTCTGGGTCGAAATAATCTCATCCAATAAAAGATAGACAAGTTTTAGTATCTATTTTAGCCTTATCATATAGATTTAACTTGAAGTTAAATAATTTTACTTTTACCATGTCTTCTTGTTTTCTTACACTATAAGGTTAATAAACATACTATAACAAGAAAAACGAACCCAAAGTTGTTTGTTATTAATATTTATAAACTTATCTATTTCATTTGGCAGAACCATAGATTTTTAGGAGTAAAATAACAATTAATAATATAATATTTCTTTTAAACACTATTTTATGTCAATTTTGACACTATTTGGTAATTGATTTTTGTGAAAATCATAACAGAACGATTAGTTAGAAAAAGGTTAATTATATAAGTACTAATATGTAATATTAACCTAAAAAATTATTTTAATTCAAAAGAAGTCTCAAATAAGATTTATTTGGGTATTTATAACATCAATTATGTCAATATTTCATTAATAAGATAATTACTGCATCATCATTGTGTCATACATAAATTAAATTATTTAATGTCTAAAAATTACAAATAAAATAATATTATGTAGGAAATCTTTTTATCTTTCTAATTAATATTTATAATCGAATTTATTTTCTGTATAACCGTATATTAAAAATGATTTAGTTATTAAACATTGATTTCAACTATTTCAACCCTTCCTTAAATAAATTAATAATAAATGTCCTAATCTACTAAAATTGGGCCTAAATGGTCATATTTTATTCCTAAGGTTTTATTTGGTCGAATTAAATATATCCAACAGAATTAGGACATGTTTTAGGGTAATAATAATATTATTTTTACCCTTAATTACCCTATTTACTTTTTACTGTGGTAAAAAAGTAAAACATTACTATTCACCAAAAATTATTTGTATCTCACTAAACCATATTTTAGACCTTTATATTAACCATGTCTCTCGTATTTTCTAAATTCAATTCACAGAAGTGGTAAAATTTCATTTAAATGAAAAAGTCAGTTTTTTAACCACCACAAAGTGGTTTCACTATTCATCGAAAATTGTAGTTTTTTAGATAAATACCAAAAATTAAGCCTAAGCATTATTTGTTATTCCAAATTCAAAAATGATTTCTATTTTTCAAAATTTAAAATTTATAAGTGGAATTAATTAATTTTAAAATTAATTCCCGTTATCAAAACAAATAGCGTGTTTTCTAATAAACAATAACTATTAAAAGATTGATACTTGTTTATATCCAATTTCAAAGTGAAATTAATTCCAATGAAAAACATTGGATTAAATGGTAAAAATATATTCTAATTACACTTTAAACCCAATTAGAATGATAATATAACCATATAAATTATTTTGATGAAAAAAGTTGTTTTTAATTAAAATTTAGCGTGTTTTTTACTATTCATTAAAATATGAATGATATCCGAATAATATGAAAAATTTATCTGAAGTAAATTTTTATAACCTGATTCCAAGGAATAATTTTATTTTGTCAAATTGAACTTATAGACATGTGAAAACATGATTTAATGTGGGTGCGCCATTAAAAGACGAAAGAACTGCATTTTTTGAAAAATACTTATTTTACCCGAAAAATTTATTTTGTTTACATACCATGTTCTAGAAAATGTGTAAGATAAAATAATAAGGTTATAAAATTAAAAATTTATTTAATACTATTCATAAATTCTAGTTCATAATAATATTATAACCATATATTATTGTTTAGTGAATCCTAATATTGCGTACAACACACGCTATCGAGGAAAGTCATGATTGCGTGTAATGCATGCCAATCCAGGGTTGTGTGTAGCTCAATCTTCCTTTGGTGTAGTGGACAACACAAGAAATCCATGAAATTAAATGAATATTATTTATAAAATATCAGGGTGTCACATTCTACCCCCCTTAAAATGAATTTGTCCATCGAAATTCATCGGGGTTATAAATCGTTTACTATTCATAGAAACCCACATCGTAAAAAGGAATACTAAAACTTAATTTTAAAAACTAAAGTATGAAATGTAACAATTACCCAAAGTAACTCATCACTGGGTTTCCATATAGGAGAACATAGGTGAAAATACGGATATTGAAGAAAAATCCAACCATCATGTTCTGATGGAGAGTGGTAGAGAACAAGGCTATGAAAAAGCCAAAAATCACAAAGTCATAGATTTGTGATGATCTAAGGTACCATCTAATACATCGGATATAAGAGCAGTAGGACAACATTTTTTTGTTTTCAAAATCATTTCCCTAAAGTACACAATTTTGAATTAGAAGAAATACTTTCTTGATTTTGGTACAATCTCACTGTTGTTCATGCTTTGAACAATTTCCACTTCATCTCTTAAAGAAATGAAGTTGAATATGTTATTCGTGAAGTGATAACAGAACATGCGATAGAATGATGGGTCATTACATCTATTTCAAACAAAGGTTTATAAAAAGATATCAACTATACATAAGTCCATCTATTGTGAGGTTAATCGTATACGATTCCAAAAATGAACTTATACTTTATATATAATACCGCATAATATAATAAAGCCAGTTTCTACTAACCAGGGACTTCCTGTAGGCCAGTGGTATGCGAAAAAGGTCAGTTGCACTTCGGTTGTGGGTTCGATTCCCATAGCCTTGTCCAACGTGATTGGTTGTCACCCATCCTGTAGGTTGTCCTTTTTCTAAAACTACATTATAAATAATATTGAAAAAAATATAGCCTTAAACAATACTAACTTATGTCCAACATAATTCAATCCAAACTTTAGGCTTATCCAAAATACATATGTCCAATCTCATAGTATAAAGAAAACGATTACTTGAAATGTCATCAACCAAGCATGTGAATACCATCATTTATCCCCCATATATCTTGTTGGTCACATTCCAATCATGTTAATTCCTTAATCATGTATTCTCTTGAAAAATGAATACCCATTAAACCTTAGTGAAAACATGAATGCTGTCAAAATTTAACACTTTCCACATACCAAAATCCAAAAATTCTATATACTCAAACCATGATATGACCTTCTCCTTATATCAGTCATGAGCTCATGAATACTATCAAACATTTAATTTTCTCTTTATCCCTTCATTATGCGCATATCATCTACTTTCCAAAAATATTTGAATAACCTTTCATGGTCACTGTTACCATTCATCATATACTTTCAGATCATAAGGAAAGACAATAGTGTAACAATCCTTAGATGTCTCTTTATTCCATAGTACCATGAGATTACTTATACAACATTACACTTGATAAACATGTAATCATTCCACTACCTTCTTAAACCATTGACCGAGCTTTAACAATTCATTCATCTCACATATCATTTGTAGTCTATTCATCATCATGAACATAAATACTACCCATACGACCATACTGATTCTCTTCATGAGACTTTCCCTTAGGGAATTGGTTTGCATAATGACCATACATTCCACATTTAAAAAATTTAACCATTGTTGATGTCGTAGCAATACCATTATCCTCATACATGGTGTTAACTGAACCTTTTACTTTACACTTACTGGCTTTGTTTCCTTCTTTTCCACACCCAAAGCATCTTTCAGTTCCTTTGAAACATTCTCTCTGATGCCTCTTCCCACATGATTTAAATGAGGGGAATTGAAATTCCTTTTCTCTATGATCGTCATTAAACTCCATCTTTCTCTTATTATCTGAGTCGGGATACTTACCAAAGTTGAGATTATTGATCATATTATGATATTTCTAATTAAGAATAATAACTATATGTGGACCTCCAGATCCAATTTCATTTGTTTCCTCATGATGAATATCATTCCATTGTCCATCATATCCTCCATTATCATGAATATTCCTATTTCCAGCCATTTTCTAAAACTCAAAAAGATTAGTGTGAGAGGAAAAATCATGCTTGGAAAACAACATAATAAAGGGGGAGTAACTTCAATATCTAACATCTTAGGTTTAATTCTAATATCATTAGTGCAATACTAGGACTATAACTTATATGTATACTTTACCATAGTGACATCCCTAGACATACCTTAGAAATATCTCTAGGGATCTCACTATCATTTTCGCATCCTAGTTTCCAATGGTTGACTAAACCTTTCCTCTGATACCAACTGTAGAGACCCAAATCTTGACGTACATGGTGATTACACTACATTTGCGGAATAATTAATACATAACAAAAATATACACACAAGGACCATAATAGTTTAGTGTCTTTGGAAACATGGAACGTAATCTTCTAATCATGGTGAAATATCTTCAGCATTTCCCATAAGGATCTTCCACTTTTTGTTTCCTTACCTAAAACCTTTATCTTAATCCTCAGTGAAAATAAAAAATAAAAAGGGTGAGCTCAAATGCTCAGTAAGGTTAATAATGGATAAAATAAAACATACCATATACATTTGAACTTAAAAACATGAACATAATGTTTAAACATCAAAATATTGAGCAACGGCATAAAACATGGAAGTATATAAGGCGTAGATCATAATGGAACATAAATCTTGATAAAATAGCATGGGAATAAAGCATGTAATTGTGGCATCCATTAAGAACATGTAATTATTTCCATAGTATCCAAGGCATTGCTGCCAATAGCATCTTAGTGGACAAAGTCCCTTTCTGAATCGAGTTCACTCCTCGTTCCAGTCCTGTAATACTGAACTGGATTAACTTACTATTCCAGCCATGTCTATCTCATGAGATATAAATCATTACCCAATGCATTGGTGGGAGATATATTTCCCACCCATCTCATAATGAAATCATTCTTACTTGTGCCACAAAATAAACAGACATCATACATAAAAACCCAATAAATAAAATGGGTTTCATAAACATCATCCCATCATCACATAATCCATATAAAAGAAAGGGATATCATTTCATAATAAGAAAAGTGAAACCATGTAAATCATAGGGACATTATACTTGAAACATACACATATGATATAATGTTATCTTAGATGAAAAATGGTTTTGATAAAACACTTGAAATGAATTCTTGAGGAAAATGTCCTTTCTTCTTCAAAATCATTTTTTTTCACAAAATTCCATGAAATTTTAAAAGAATAGTATTTTTTTTAAAATAGTCATGAAATCTTTTGGAGGAAGCTTCATGAAAATAAGGCTTTATAAAACTGTAAAAATCCTTTCATGCCGTATACGTTAAAAAAACATTCTTCTCGTAATTTTGTCAGAATAGTCAAAAAGTACCTTGTAGGGTAAATAAAAGAATGATTCCTTCCATGCCAAGGGGTAAAAGTCAATATGGGTAAAAAAGACATTATACATACATGAAAACACTTTTATAAAACATGGAAATGGACGATTTCAATAACCCCAGTAAATACTTCCAAATAAGAAATCTCGGATAAAAATGAGATTCGAAAAATTATCCCTTACCTTTGGTCCGATATGCTTCGTACGTATCCAAGCCTCATGTATAATGATTTAAATAATGTCATTGACTTATTACATAATCATATTCATTGTTATTATATCATATATGGTTCACTTATGACTTTATATTACCCGTTCTTTTGTAAATTCATGTTAAAGTAGCGTTTTGGGTAAAATCGTTTCATTTGTCTTTCGTGTTTTAACTTGTAATTATTCATATGATTACTTAGATCGTGATTACTTACATCAAGAATGTAAAACATGATTTATATATAATATATATTCAGAATATACATATATATAATGGATCGATAAATGGAAAGAAATACACCGTTCATGGAGACGGTAGGCGGTACGTACGCATGACCACTGTTTTCGTTTCTTTATTGAATTGAATGGAATTAATTAGATGACATAAATATATATATACATAAATCCAATAGAATTATTATGTCATATATTTCATGATTACTTATTATATATATACTTTATAATCATTAATGAATGGTTATCATGGAGAGTGAATCTAATCGCATCGTGGAGAAGGTATTCCGTACGTACGCACAAGCGATGATATCATTTCCATGACCGTAGAATTATATAAAAGATTATGTATAATAGTACATAATCAATATCACTTTAAAAAAATCATATATATTCATTAATTTCAATATTATACTCATCCAAGTAAGGTGGTGGTGGAAAATATTTTACACCACGGCGTGGAGACGGTATTCCGTACGTACGCACGCGCGGTGATTTTGTTTTCCGTAGGATGGATATATGGTGAAATATGGATGTTTCATAATTATAATAAAATAAAATTATATGAGTGATACTTATTTTATAACTTAATAATGACGAAACTATAGAATAAGAAGTGGAAGAAGGAATAAAGTTGAAAGAATCGGTAACGGATATTACCTCTTCTTTGAAGCGCCTCTTTGCGACCTCCTCTTAGGGCACTACAATTGGTCTTTGAAGAAGACCACGACCTCTAGAATGTTTATAGGGATTTGGAGAAGAGAATTTGGGAGTGTTTGGACGAGCTTCAAGACTCAAAGTGGAGTGGTGAAGAGAGGGAGGAGGTGCCCTTTTATAAGGGAGGAGAGGGGCACCTTAGGAAAAACTAAAAATATTATTTTATTATAAAGTCATATTCTTTTTTTAATACCTCAAAATTGATTTATTTCAAAGCTAATGTGGGTATGGGTAGAAATAATCTCATACAATAGAATTTAGATAAGTTTAGGTATCTATTTTATCTTTATCATTTAGATTTAACTTTAAGTTAAATAATTTTACTTTTACCGTGTCTTCTTGTTTTCTTACACTAAAAGGTTAATAAGCTTACTATAACAAGACAAAAGAACCCCAAGTTGTTTATTATTAATATGTATAAAAGTATCTATGTTATTTGGCCAATCCTTAGATTTTTAGGAATAAAATAACAATTAATAATATAATATTTGTTTTAAAACTAATTTATGTAAATTTTGACACTATTTGGAAAATGATTTTTGTGAAAATCATAACAGAAATATTAGTTCAAAAAAAGTTAATTAAATCTGGAATAATATGTAATATTATCCTATAAAATTATTTTAATTCATAAAAAGTCTCAAATTACATTTATTTGGGTATTTATAATGTCAATTATGTCAATATTTTATTAATAAGATAATTACTTCATCATCATTGTGTCATACATAAATTAAATTATTTATTGTCTAAAAATTAAAACTAAAATACAATTATGTAGGAATGCTTTTTAGCTTTATAATTAATATTTATAATCGAATTTAGCTTCTTTATAACCCCATATTAAAAATGATTTAGTTATTAAACATTGATTTTAACTATTTAAACCCTTCTTTAAATAAATTAATAATAAATGTCCTAATCTAATCTATGTGGAACTAAATGGTCATATGTTATTTTTAAGGTTGTTTTTTGTTGAATTACACTTACCCAATAGAATTAGGCCATGTTTTAGGGTAATAATAACATTATTTTTACCCTTAATTACCATATATACTTTTAACCGTGGTAAAAAAAGTAAAAAGGTACTATTCACCAAAAATTATTTTCATCTCATTGAACCAAATTTTAGTCCTTGATATTAACCGTGTTTCACAGATTTTCTAAATTCAATTCACAGAAGTGGAAAATTTTCATTTAAATGAAAAAGTCGGTTTTTTAACTACCACTAAGTGGTTTCACTACTCATCGAAAATTGCAGTTTTTCAGAAAAATACCAAAAATTCAGCCTAAGAATTATTTGATATCCCGAATTCAAAATTGATTTATTTTTTTCCAAATTAAAAACATAGAAGTGGAATTAATTAATTTTAAAATTAATTCCCGTTATCAAAACAAATAGCGTGTTTTTTAAGAAACAATAACTATCAAAAGATTGATACTTGTTTATATCCAATTTCAAAGTGAAATTAATTCTAATGACCATAATTGGATTAAATAGTAAAAATATATTCTAATTACACTTTAAACCCAATTAAAAAGATAATCTAACCATATAAATTATTGCAATGAAAAATGTTGTTTTTAATTAAAATATAGCGTGTTTTTTACTATTCATTAAAATATGAAAGTTGTGAGAATAATATGAAAAATTTATCCAAAGTAAATTTTTATAACCTCATTCCAAAGAAGAATTTTATTTTGTGAAATTGAACTTATAGACATGTCAAAAACAATATTTAATGTGGGCGCGCCATTAAAAGGCGGCAAAACTGAATTTTTTTAAAAATACATATTTTACACAAAAAAATTATTTTGTTTACATACCATGTTCTAAAAAATGTGTAAGATGAAATAATAAGGTTATAAAATTCAAAATTTAGTTAATACTATTCATAAAGGCTAGTTCATAATAATATTGTAACTATATATCATTGTTTAGTGAAACTTGATATTGCGTACAACACACGCTATCAAGGAAAGTCGCGATTGCTTGTAATGCAATCCATGTAAGGGTTGCGTGTAGTGAAATCTCCCTTTGGGGTAGCATTCAACACAAGACATCAATGAAATTAAAATAATATTCTTCAGAAAATCTTAGGGTGTTACAATCAGAGGTCTTATTTTCTTATCAACGATGAATGAATGTTGATATGGGCATGTACCAAACTTGTGACCAATTATATTTCAAAGATGTTATTAGGCATTTCAAATATGTTTATAGTAAACAAATTCTTCTGGACATGCGGATGTTTCTTCTCTTTCTCTAGCTTTCATCCCATTGATATAGGCTTTCTATGTGCTTTTTCTTTGAAGGGATTGTACCAACAATCCAGTGCACAATTCCCAAATCTATTTCATCACCAAAATTTACCCACAAATCATACATTCTTGATATCTTCTATATAATAATGTTGGGCCTTATTTTTAATGTATTTTTCTATATCCAAGGATCGATCTTCTATATTCCTCTTCCTATCCTCTCTAGCCATAGTGTTAGATTCCGTCTCCTCACCGTTCTTCATCCATACTTGTTCAGAATTTTTCCTCCAATCTGTACTTTTTTTAGAAACATATTTCGAAATAATAGTACAAGTTTTTATGGATGGTACCTTCACTTTCTCAGTATCTAGTGATATGTGAATGAGTGAAGTCATGCTTTTCTTATCACATTTTGTTGGTCTTTTGATAGTAGACTAAACTAAGGATCATTAAGTAGCAATAGAAACTATTTCTTGAGATGGATCATCAACATATGTAATGATATTCTTATCAAATGTTGAAGGTCTTTCAGCTTTAGAATCCTCCAATGAACATTTAGTACCTATAAAAACTATTTTCTACTTTTTTGACGTCTCAATATGTGTCTTCTAATGATTGGTCAATTGTTCCTCCAATTGAAGACATTTCTCTTTGAAAATGACTTTTTGATCCTCAATCATTTTCATCATCTCTTCAAAATCCATCTATATTTTCACATCTTCTTCTACATACACCACCATTTTATTATGAATCAAGGATTCATGTCCCATGATCTTAAATGGTTTACCTTTAAATTGTATACCCATGATATCTGTGCAATTTTCTAGTTTCTCTTCATGAACACAGATCTCTTCTTCAAGAGCCTTTCTGAATCTCTCTTCCTCTTCAACATATTTGAGCCATATTGACGTATTTATTTCATGTTTCATCTTTGTTTCTTCAAAGTATCCAATATGTCAGGAAATCCTTAAAAAATCAAGGATTTTTTCTTCCATTCCATTTTCAATATTTTTTTCTTCTCCTTCCAATTGGGTGATCTGAGCCATAATAAATTGAGAGATATTACAGTCAAATCCAGTTCATTCTTCTGGAACATCATGCAGATAATTTATTATTATCGCAATTACCAACTCTCGTGTTGTAAAATATTGATCAAAATTACCACTTGTTTTGGAAAACTTATTTTTGGTGCAAACTAAGGCCACCTACTCTTTAATTTCCAAGCACGATATTTTTTCATTATTTCAAAAGCACGGAGAAGCAGAAACTTCATCTTTTTTAGGAATGATGGATTTCTTCAACTACATCTTCTCTTTCTTTTTCTTGTTTGTCATAGTCTTGTTGGATATAGAATTCTGCTTAGAGATGAATGAATCTTCATCAAAATTGTACATCATTTTTTAATATTGTAAAGAATCTAAAATCCTCTTCTGAATAGATTTACTGAAGTGTATCCAAAATATGTAAACCTTTTTCCCTCTAAAAACAACTAAAGGATCCTAGACTACCCTAACAGGGGGTGAATTAGGGTGTCAAGTTTTTCTCTTCTTTACTGTATCTTGTTCCAAATTTGGTAGGAACTTGTTTAAACCTGCATGATAGATATGTGATGTAATTAAAATATGAATAAGGAAAAACAACACTTTTTACTTGGTTCACCACTAAGGGATACACCCAATGAGCATACGTCGACAGGTTGACTGTCATACCTACTTCCACAAATCTTCACTAACTGTGGATTAAAAGGTTTAGGTACAGTCACCCTTTCTTAGGCACACTGCCATTACAATGGTTCAGGGATAGCCCATTGCTTCTTCTCTTGGATCACTTTTGTTGAATTCCACTAGATCACTACATTGGGAGATATCTCACTCAGTTTACCAACATGAAGGTCCCTTCAAGAGATAGGAATTAAAATCCCCTCCTTATATTTTTCACGAAACACTGCTTTCATCGAAGTCCCGAATTGATTCTATTTTATATTAATTTTTCTCTTTTAGTGCATTTACTGAATGCACTAGAAATTCTTGTCTTTTTATTCACTAGAATCCTAAACTCCCTTCTGATGTTTTTCTGTCTGTGTACTGTCCTTGATTCTGTGGACCATCTCAAATATGTGTACCATGCCTGCTCTGCATACCACACCTGGTCTGTGTTCCAAGCCTACTTTACGTACCTCCCCCTCTCAGCGTACCGCACATGTTCTGCATACTTCCAGTGTTCAGCATACCATTCATGTTTTGCATACCACCCCTACTCGGTGTACCGCTCATGCTCTACATACCGCCTCTGCTCCGCGTACTACCAATTCTCTGTGTACCACGCCTGCCCCGCATACCGTTCCTGCTTCGCACACCATGATTCTTCAACATACCGCACCTGATCTGTGTACTGTGACAACTCCATGAAATGCCTATACTTACCTCCTCTATGTATGGCCTATGGTTTCCACCTTTGCATACCACCATCGCATACCACCATCGCATACTACCTTCATATACCGCACCTTTTCGTACTGCCTTGGCATACTGCCTTCATGTACTTCCTTTATGTACCACTTCTTCATACCGCCTTGGTGTACCACACATTCATGTACTGCCTTCACGTACTTTCTTCACATACTGCCTTCATGTACCACCTCTATGTACCGCATTGGAGTATGGTTTCTCCCTTCCGTGGACTACTCCTTCCAATTTCATTAACAGTTTTGTCTTTGCATACCACTTTTCCCTATACAGAATCTCTCATACGGAACACTTTCAGACTTATCCAAGATCTTCCACAGTGATTATATTTTCTTATAAGATTATCTCTATTTCTCTTAATGAATGAATTAGCACCCCACATATAGGCATATAACTCTACAAATTTTACTAATATTTTTTCCCAAATATTCAAGGTGGGACAATCTTCACTAGAGACTATGCTCATTCCGCATACTGTGAGAATCCACCATGTACTGTGACCATCCAGTGAATTGAGATCCTTCAACGTGTAACGTCAGTCTTCCAGTCCATATACTGCATCTCTTCCACCAAATATGACCCATTCTGTGTAACAAAAATCTCTCCATAGTGAACAATTTATAATACCACGACCCGTTCCATGAACCGTTCTGTGTATCTTTCCTGTTACCACATGCCTTCACTATGTACCATCGCTAAAAACCATTTTTGGTTCTACCATCCATGTTCTGTGTACCGTAGGCCTTTATCCCATAACGTTGTCGGGATCTGTTCTTGGTTCCATGTACCACACTATGTACTGTTTCCACCGCAAGGTACGCGACCGTGAAACATTGCCTGAACATGGTATGCAGTCAATGTTCAGAGGTACGTGGTTTTCTTCCTTTATAGATTTACTTTGTCGTAACTCATCTCGTTCACTCTTATGAAGAAATCCTTCCATTTCCAACAACAAAATCCCGATTTTGAGGCCCAAAAATTTGGGAACCATTTGGAAAAAACTCCAACTTAAATATATACTTCTGCAAGAACAAACATGTTATCCACTATCATCTTTCTTCTTCAACACTCAGTGACATTCATCACGAACTCCTTCCGCCATGATATATACTCTTTGAATGATCTGTTCCAGCATCATCAGATTCTGCAGGGAAAGTATTGCAACTTACCAACTTCCCTGTCTTCTAACAGCATCAGTATTTCCATTCAACATTGAATATGACTGGAATCATCTTCTCAACATTGTAATATCATTATTAAATCTTCAAATATCCTCATGATCCCTCATGCAATAATGCATGTCTCTCAATAATGTTGGAGTTCTTCTTTATATCCTTCTTCATTTTGATGTTCATTGACAAGTGTTGATAATAAATAAAACCTTATACTCAAACAGGTCCCAACACCTATCACCACATCAGTTTCCAAATCCACCTCAGCTGCAGTGATTACATAATCCTTCCCGTGATCCTTAATATTTGGTAGTTTTTGTGGTTTATTTCTATCTAGGAGTCTAGGTTTAGTGCATTGTCTTGTATAGTGCACTTGCTCCCTATAGTTGGAACATTGGAGCATGGGTGGTGATATCCATTCAACCACCACTTTTTCCTATTTCCGCATATATCTTGAAAACTGATGAGTCTGTTGGCCTTATCTCCCACACATATATCCTTTCCTCACCCAATTAAGGCAGTTCCCATGATGTTTCTTCCCAAATTTTTAACATGTGAGTGTCTGAGTATCTATTCACCATTTTTCATTAGATACTATATATTGAATCCCAATAATTAATTTATTATCACCATATCCATGATACCATTCACCAATCTCTATCTCCACTTTTAAATAAAATAACACAACATCTTCATGACTCAAAATTTCTATAATTGCATGATCGCTTCAAAGGTGTAGTTTTAAACCACGAAAGTATCTAAATATTCTTATATCATCATTGATAAAAAAAACCCAAGTCATACATTGGAAGGATTGAAAAACATTATTTATAATATGTGAAAAAATCAACTTCCTTTTTCTTCCTCTATAAGAATTATCTCTCTATCTTGTTAAGAATAGTCTGAGGGAAATACATATTAAGAAAAATTATTTTACAATATCCCCCCTCTATCTCTTAAATTTTATCTCTCAACATGGTGTTCATAATTAATTTCAACCTTTTATTTGCCTCTCCATCAGGATGATAAACATCCAGAGTGACCTTCTCTATATCATAACAGTGAATCACATAAAAGATCTTCTCTATTGAGTTGTCCCATTATTATGCAACTAGTGGATCCGAAGATCAAATAAATGTTAGTGGTTGTTTTTACATAAATGACATGAAATCTAATTTCTCTACCTTAGGTTAAGGAGGATGTTTCACAATACTTGGGTTATTGTTCATATCCTAATATATCCTGGTAATCATCACCATGAAATATTGAACTTCACCTTCTAGAGAATTGGGTACATCGTTTGGGAAATCGTTGCATTATCCCATGCAAGGGTTTTTTTTCAGGTTTCCCTCAATTCCGACAATTTTATATAATATTAATGTTTTAGAAAAAACATAAGTAAAAAATTTAATGAATAATTTATTCATTTTTTTAATTAAATCTAACGGAATATCTTCTGAGATCCCTATATTTATCACTTTTCTAAAATATGGATTCTTGTGTGCATACATATACTTAGTCTAATATTAACTGTGTTTTCATGAAACATAAATATTAATATGTTTTTACAGTTGATTTATAATCTATTATAGACCCTAGGTTGTCTCCTAAGGATCATTCATTGGTTCGAGTTTGTTTTTTTTAATAAAAAGTACTAAAAATTGGGGTTCTTGAAAATAGTTTAATGAAAGTAACGTAATTTAATGAGTTTAATAGTTGAAAAAAAATATTAGTTGGAATAATATGAGGTAAATGATTAATTTTCATTTCAGTACACTAATTTTACGTTCATTATTATTCTAAATTCTTTCATGTTTGGAGTATTAATTTTTTTTAAATTAATTAGAATCTTGATTAATTATTAATATTTTATTTCAATGCTTGAGGAAAAAACCTTTGAATAATAATCATATTTCCTAGTTCTAGAAAATTTTCAGAGTATAAGATCATGAAAATTAGATTTTAATCTCAAGAATGTGGGTATGCAATGTAATCTTGTGTTTTCTAATCATATCAACACAAGTCACACACTAAAAACCTCACAACAATCTATCATAAATAATGATTATAAAATTCACATGAATCAAAAAATTCATTAAAATATTAAATCATGTAAGATAAATATAATGAAATGTTTTAAATCCTTAATTACTCCAAAAAATTAGCTAATATATTAATTTCAACTCCCCATACATGTGTATATATCCCTCATAATGAATTCCCACTGTTTAGCCCGACATTTCGAGGAGGATGAAGCCTGGGTGGATATCCTTATTCATCGTTGACCCCATATAAAGATTGGAAAATCCATAACTTATAAGGTGAGGATAGTACATCTATATAACCCAAAATTGAAAGAACATGACTCTTTGTTATAACATACAAATTTGGTTCCCAATATTCCTATTTATAGGAAAGTGGAAGGTGGTTTTGAGAACATGTACTTTTTAAAAAAAATTGGCCCATGGTTTTAATAGGTATACAGAGCTATTCCACATTGGAAAAAAAACTAAAAACATGTTTCCCAACATATTTAATATCTTAATAGAAAATTAAACATAATTCGGGGAATTATCTCTTGATATATGGATGAAACACAACATGCCACTTTTAACTTCATACAGGTTCGTTGGATTGGACAGATCTGTTTGGTTGGGCCCTTTAATGAACTAATTGGTGTTGTTTGTCTTCCGAATAGTTGTAGCCCATTTAATTCTGGATCATTAAATAAAATATAATCCCAATTAGATTCACGAATTAGTATCATTGTGTGATTGATTCCACTTTTGTTCTTGGATTCTAGTGCAATGTGGACCATTTCTCGTCAACATCATATTGGGTCGTCCAAATCATATCCACCGACAATGAAATCAACCAAACAAGTGAAATTATCCATTTTAAAAGTGATTAACAAAAAATAATTTATTCAAAAATGAAGTTAAAAATGTTAATATATTTGGAATTTATGTTAAAAAATAATTTTAACATAGTGATGCAAGGGTGAAAATGAATAGTGAATCACTACATGATCACAACCCCACACCTAATCATTTTCACTCATAGGAAAAGTAACCTTTCCAAAAAAAGTATACATGCTGATATTTACAACTTCATGAATATTTAATGTTCAATACCTAATTCCAAAAATCAATTTGACCAGTGAATAAAACTATACTAAGTAGTTATTCTTAGTTTTCATGGAAAATAATGTCTCATGTATTGTATTAGAATGAAATTTTAAGAGATGCATGATACCAATTTGAGAAAATAATTCAAAAGGTAACTATTCCACTAATTATCCATGTTTTAGTGTGAAATATATTTCATGTATCTCCTTAAACATTCTATCCTATAAATATAAGTTATTTTCAAAAATTTCAACTTAAATGTGTTTGTCCACCGAACGTGCCCAACATCCATTGTAATCAAATTTCAAAACCCACTCAATTATGAATTCCAAGAAATAAAACCTTAAGCTCCTAACCTAGATATCCCCATATGTTTTACATTTCATCACTAACCTCATTTATTAGTAATTTTGTTTTTTTTTCAAAAGTTGAACTTTGAACAAATCTCACACTCATCACTCAACCATTTTTTGATCTACTAAAGAAACTAATTGTGATCGTTATAATGTAATCAAAGGTCGAGGAAGGGTGTATTTTTTCCTTCTAAAGAAACAATCCATATTTTTTTATTTTAGTTTTTATTTTAGTTTTTTATATTTTTTTGAGGGTGGACTGCTATTGGATAATAGGTACACACATTGGTCAATCCATTACAGCAATGAATGTTTTCAGATATGGATTAAAACCAATGTAATTTTTAATGAAGATAAATAATAACCTAACCTAAATTTACATTCTATTGAGTGAGAAAAATTACAACATCATGGTTGGGTTTAATTATGTGTGGATATAATAAGTGACACAATTTTCTCATAAACTACTCACACAAAGGGTATCATTCTTTTCAATGGGATGAAAGTGATGCAACCATTTATATTATCAACAAACAACCAGTTTTAAAAAATGTATGACCAAAATGATAAATTCAATCTAAAACAAAAATTTAATTATTGTAACAATATTTTGAAATGTTAAAACAACATGAAATATAAAAATTTATCATACATTTAAAATAACATCCATTATTAAGAGGGAATAATTTTCCATGACAAAGTGGGCATTCAAAATTAGCAATCCTTCATAATAGTGAGAGGGAAAAATAGGGAGGATGTGACAATATGAATTATTAAATGAAAAATGGGAAATTAAAGATGAGTAAAATTCCAAATTTACCTAGGAATTTTTGGAAAAGTAAAAATACTATGCATTAATCGAAAAATAAAAGAAATAATAAAAATGATGAAAATTACTGATGAACCCAAAAATATACCCATCCCCCCTTGGACACCTAATGTGTGAATTCTCTTAAATGTAATAAAATAGAATTTGTGAAGTAAGGATGAAACATGGTGAGTTTCATTGGTAGTTTGCCTCTTTAAATCAGAGTTCCTCCATCTGGGGCTCTAGAATGGCTTTGTGGTGGTGTTTCCACCACTTCCCATTGACAATAATGGTTTTTGGTGATCCTTCATTTGTAACCTGAAAAACACCAAATGGATAAATATTATTAATAGTGTATGGGTCATACCAATAGGAAATAAGAATTCATGGATGAAAATTTGTCCTTGAATAGAAAAATAGTACCTTATTCCTAGTATGGAACTGATGATGAATGATAATGCGATTGTGGGAATCCTTAGTTCTCAACTTAAAAATCTGGGAGTCCTTATTTTAATCTATTATCACTTAATCTATTTCCTAAATATATAACTTCCATTGAGTTCCTACATTATATATATTATAATTTCATTGTATAATGTACCAATAGTCTCAGTACTCAATCACAACAGGGAGGTGAAAAATCATTCCAAAAACTGGCTGATATGATGGAATTCCAATGGATGTCTTTAAGGATGGATGGTAATACCTTAGTGAATCATCTATTCTATGAATAAATTATCTATTGTTGGGTTGAACCATTTTTTTCAAGAAAATTTTTTACCTCTCTATTTGACACCTCATCATGACCATTTTTCTATGGGTGATATGTAGTAGACCTCGATTCCTAACCCCAGACTGATGGAAAAGATATTTCATTGTTTGATTGAAGAAATGGGAACCTTAGTCGCTGATGATGATCCTAGGTAATACAAACCTACAAATTTTCATTCTAAAAAATCCCACAATAGTCATGGAATCATCAGTCCCTATGGCACGTTCCTTTAAACATTTTGACACATAATCTACTACGAAAATAATGTACATGCTTCTAAAGGAATGTGAAAATACACCCGTAAATTTAATTCCCAAAAAAATGAAAATGACATCGAATAGAAAAAGGTTGATGTGGAATTTAATTTCATTTAGATACATTCCCTATTCATTGATAGTGAGTAAAAGATTTACAGAAATCATGGGAATCACAAAATAATCATGGCCAAAATAGATTAGAATTGAGGACAATACGAACAGTATCTTGGGGACCAAAGTGGCCCCCATAAGAAAGTGTGTGGAATAACCATCACTATCTAGAACAAAAAACCTGAGGACATGATCAGTACATGTGTTCCAAAGGATGGGGTCATCCCAATTGTACTAATGGAACTCATCTTTTAGATGGTTAGCCTGGTTTTTTGAGATATTAGTAGGAAGTAATGATTCTACCAAATAATTTAAAATTTCTTCATACTGAGGAATATCATTTTCATGTGGTACAATTTTTCATCTGATAACATTTCATTAATAGGAATATAGATGGAAGATTCAATGTTTGAGTATGGGATGATCCTGCTAATATGTTCTATAAGATCCCAGACATATTTAGAGAAATATTGAGTGTGTTTTCAGGTATATTTTGTAATTATTCGGTACCTTTGGGATGGGGTATGACCTTGGGTGTGTTTTGGTGATGTTTTTAAGGAATTGGGAAGATAGAGGTTTGTCCATGGGTTGCACATGGTTTTACCATACCCTGCAGATAGTGGAAGTCATCATAGTGGGCACATGGTTTTTCTAATCATGTGTCGTCATGTCGTGCGGTCATCTGGAAAACTATATGGTTGTCGCATGGTTTTCCCTAATCGTGCTCCTCTTCCTAGTAAACCATGCATGTGAAATTTTTAAAACCGAAAATCAACTTTCAAAAAACCTAAATCTCACAAGACTCCCATATCTTGACCTTCGATCATGCATGGGGTCCAAATCCTCTCCGAGGGATTCCATGGTGATCCGATTTCCGTTCATCAAGATCGAAAGCCTGGATCGAAGATCTGTCCTAGTTTATGTATATAGATTTCATACTGATGATTCTCCAATTCATACCTCTAGCTTTCCTTGATAATATCATGTAATATCACCATAATTTTCCATGTATCTATACCTTTGAGTTGAGATCTATATCTAGTATTGAGAATGTATATGTTTATTTGAATGATCGTGATACCTTTGATCTTAATTTTGGTTTAGATTTAGATCTGGAGAACGATCGATGACATTGTGCCACTGGTATTTTTTGTATTTCTGTTGGTCTAAATTCCATCAATAAACTGTGGTAGGTTTTATAAATCTAACTCACATAGTCATTTTTTATGAAGTGTAAATTTTAGATTATGATTTTTTACATTTCTGAGAAAAATGATTTCCTAAATTTGGGTAATTAGGATAGTGGAGGTTAATTGAGATTTACTTGGTGATTAATTGATAATTTAATCTTAATAAAATATTAAGGGTGTTTCCCTAATTGATATTTTGAAGATTTGTTTTAGTTTGATATATTTTAATTGAGATATGGAATTTATGTGTTACGATAATTATTTTGGTGGATATATTTCTGAAATAATAATTTTGGCTATGTATGATAATTAATTGAAAGTATTAATTATGTTTCATAATGTGATCAAAGATAATTAATTTTTAGAATTAATTATGACAAGTTGAAATTTTATGTGGAGAATTAATTGTGGAGAATTTATTATAGAATGTGAATTTTGTTGATTGATTAATTAATTGATGAATTAAATAACGGCTTATGTTCATACTATATTGTTGAATTAACTAATGGACTTTTAAATATTCAACTAATCATTGTATTAGTAATGGAATAATGTAGTAAATTCTTATGAATTAATGAATTATAAAATGGGTGAGATTTTTCTGGTGAAAAAATGGTGTCCTAGACCAATTTAATGTTGGAACATGGAAATTGGGTTCCTCCCAAATAGTTATCCAAGAATGAGATTAAGGGGTGAAAATCATGATGACCTAAACCGAATGAGAAAATGAGTGTAAGGCACGAAAACCTACACTCAACGAGATTTTGGTGCTAGTAATGATGACCTACACCAAAGGATTAATGATATTGGATGGTGATTCACATGGGAAACATGAATTAAATCTAGGACTAATGTGATGATTAAATATTAGACAACAATCTGATTTTTTTTTAAATTATTGACTGTATTTATTAATTTATAAAACTTCATGAACTGTATTTTGACTGGACTTATTTTAGATATATTTGGGGGCTTCCTAATTAGTTTCACTCATACCCTATTCAGGACACTTGATTGGCACCTTAGAATACTTTTTTGTTGTAGAACAAGATAAGGTCATGGCTCTGGGATAGGTTTTTGTTTGGGATTATAGCATGGGATAGGGAAACAGATTTGGTTCAGGAACCGTTTTGGTGTCCTTGTGTCATTACATTCAATTTCATTGTAGACACTTGAAATTTCCACTGTCATAGGTTTTTTACCTTTCAGTTTATTATTGTATTTTAATGTTTTGGTTATCATTTTTCTTGTATTTTTTATGGTTATTTATAAACATCCAAACTTAGTTATTTTTATTTTATTCTGTTGGTGTTTTATTCTTATAAAAGTGGGAATAATCTCCCCAAGACTGACTTACTTGACCATCGCAGCTAGTTGGAACCCTCTGGCGTATGCGGAGGCCCACTTGAGAGACTGCGTCCTCCCGGATCGGGTAACCATTTAGTGGCACCTAGGCCGGGATGTCACAAAGTGGTATCATAGGGGTTTTCTTTTCTTTCTTCTTCATTTGTATTTCTATATTGGGGAAAAGTAGATAGGAGACTTGGAATAGTTGAGGCTTGGTAATGAGTTCATGTGTGGGAGTTGCAAACCTAGGTAAGGGGGAAAATCTAATTACTCAGGGTGGGATTGTTGTGATTGTTGTTTGTTGTTAAACTTGAATATTATTTCATCTTGGGAGATGCCCTTGTGGTGTGATGTGATATCTGTTTTGAAACATGTTGAATTTTTATTATTGGCCAAAATAGGAAAGATGGTGGAGTCTAAATGAATAATTCTAGGCAGTGACGGTTGTTGTGACATACATCATGTTAGGCATTAAGAGGAAAATGGGTTATGGGTATGTTTTTGAACATGAACTGTTTTTCCTTGTGTTGAGATTTATATAATGTTCTAAAAATGTGCATAAATGGAATTCAGATGAGAACATTTATTAATGAATTGAGTATGATTAATTAGTAAATTTTTGAATTAATTAATTTGAGATAATGTGATTAATTAAATGTTGGGTTAATTATTTAGAATGTATGTACCCTTTTTACCAAATCATATGAGTTGGATTGTTAAGTGTAGTTATAATGCCTCGGTATTGACCATGTGGTGAGAAAAATGGGAAGTACATTTTGAAACTTGTTGTGTTAGTTTATCCTCTTATTTAAATGTTATAAGGTTGCGTTATGAGACCTAAGATGTGTGTTTGGATTTGTATAGATATGCCTCCATGACCCTTGTTTAGGTAGAGACCTAGGGGTATAGCCCAAAAATAACTTTTATAGAGGGACCATGTGGAAATATTGGTGAAAAATGAGAAAAAAGTTGATTATTTATGACAGAAAATTTCCCATTTCATGTAATTAATAGAGAGACCCTAGGCTGGTTAAAAAAAGCATGTCTGAGTGGGAATGGAGATTTAGCTAAAAACCATCTATATTTTACTAGAGATGGTGGACCCGAGGGAGATGAATTCTGGATTGAGTCTACAGAGACAATCCATGAACATTTGGAGACTCTGATTGGGAGGAAGTTTGATTTGGATGCTTATATTCTATGAGGTTTAGTGATGTAATGGTAGGACATTTAGATATGATTTGGAGAGACTGATGATATTTTATAGATAGAATTTCAGGAGATGTTATCAGAACACTTGAATCTAGAGTTGCTTGGATAATAGAAAGATTCATATTTCATGAATCTTACAAAAGGAATCATGTCTATAATGGATTACAATGAACGTTTCACGGATTTACATCATTTTTCTCTAGCTTTGGTAGAATATGAGGCTTCTTCAAAAAAAACGTTTTTAGGATGGACTTTAGGGAGAAATTATATCCCAGGTGAATATCTTTTGGATGATAACATTTTCATATGTTTTTAATGTGTCTCTCATTTCATATGGTAACCTGAAGGAGGTTTCCAGTACATGAAATGTTGCTGGACAATTAGGGAGTGTGCCTTCTAAGAGCAGTAAGTGTTGTCATTAGAACCTTAGTTAGGAAAGTGGAAAGAATGTTGGAAAATCTGGACGAATAGTTGAAATAGATCTTACCCATGTGCTTATCCACCTGTGCAGTAAGAAGGGACACTATTGTACACATTTTCCTAGACCAACAATGGAGTTCTGGTTTTGTTGCAAGATTTGACACCTACAAATGTTCGGTAGGAAGCAGCGACATGATGGTGTTGAGGGAGAAGCTGCTCAGATTCAAAGTGTGGGAAGGGGGTCTTCTACACCATATAGGTTTAGCAGCTGGAGTTCTACTGGAATATATAGTATAGGACATGGATGTGGTGTTTTAGGGTATAAGTACCCATATTATTATATTGGTGATACATAGGGGAATCATACGACACCACAAGGATGAGGGGCAGGACCATTACATGTAGTGTAGCCTAAAATTATAGAGAGAGAGGGGCCGGTCCATTGACAATGAGAGGTACTATTATATTTTTTTCTATATTAGGTTATTATTTTTTTGGTACATGTGCCTATTATTCCTTTATATATGAAAATGTTGTTAATTTCTTGAGCCTAGAGGTGGAGTCTGTAAGTAGGTTGAGGAATATTGGTACACCGTTGGGAACATGGACTTGGGATATCTATTTATGAAAGGGATGTTTGATTGATATTGGATAGTATTATTTAATTTTTAAAATCTATGTCCTTGATATAACATGATTTTTTATAATTATGGGTATGGACTGGAAAGTCACATACCGAGACATCATAGATTGTTATCATAGTAGAGTAACCATTGTATCTCCTAGGGTGACTATTATGTTTATTGTGGATAATGGGATATCCATGTAGGTAGAAGAAGTTAAATTAATTAACAACTGGGAGATCTCATAGCCCATGTTTCTAGTCATTTGCTGGATGATTGGAGTGGTAGGAAAACGTCCTTCTACAGTAGTACAACTATTTCAAGATGTTGTTCCTAAAGACATTTCAGGGTCACCACCTCAAAGGTATGTGGAATTTAATATTGATCTCATGTCGGTGGGTAATACAATATATATTTCAACTTACATAATTTAAGTGACTAAGATTTAGGATCTCAAAATGCAGTTGGAGTATTTTGATGATAAAGGGTTTATCCATCCAAGTACGTCGCCTTGAGGATTACCTGTTTTTTTAGCAATGATATCTGCCAAGAGTTTACGCTTGTGTGTCGATTACTGGAAGATTAACAAAAGGACCATGAATATCCAATATCCTATTTCTCAAATTGATGATATTATTGACAACTGAAATGTATCTTCTGTTTTCTCAAAGATCAATTTGAAATCAGGGTATCATCAGGTGGAAGCTCAAACTTATGATATACCGAGAACTATATTCCGAAGTAGGTATCACCATTATGAGTTTTAAATAATGTCATTTCGGTTGAGAAATTCTCCAACACTGTTTATGGCCTTGATTAATAGGATCTTTCATCGGTACTTAGATCAGTTTGTGGTGGTGTTCATGGACGACATCTTGGTTTACTCTAAAACTCATAACGATAATTCCCAACATATTGACATAATCCGAGGAAAACTAAGAGTGAATTGGCTATACACCAATCAGTCAAAATATTAGTGTTGGTTTGACCTGGTACACGTTTTGGGGAACATCATCTCAGAATAAGGTGTGGATATGGACCTAGAAAAATTGCAGACACTCATTTATTAAAAGCATCCATAGAATTTTTTTGATGTCCGATGTTTTTTGGGTGTAGTAGGTTATTATAGGAGGTTCTTACAAGATGTTTTATTATTGGAATCACAACATACATGTTTGACAAAAGAAAGGGGTAATGTTTAATTGTACATGAGAATGTGATAATTAATTCCAAGAGTTAAATAAGAATGTGAAATTAGAACAAATTTTGATCTTACCTGAGTCGGGTGAGGAGTACCTGGTGAATTGTGACGCTTATGGGATTGAAGATAGAGATCTATTGATGCTGGGATTGAGTCATTTTTTATGGGTCTTGGTAGTTGAGGCCACATAAATGAAATTAACCAACTCATGACCTTGAGTATGGAGTAGTGGTTTTTTCTCTTATGGGTTTGCGACTATATCCTTTGGGTAAATAGTTTATAGTTTTTAAGTATCACAAAATCTTGATTTATATCTTTTCATTGCGCAACATGATTATTCTCCAGTGAAGATGGGTATAGTATATGAAGTCCTTTGATTTTGAAGTAGAATATACACCCAGAAAATGGAATAGCGTGGATGATTCCTTCAGCCATAAAAATCAGACTAAGTTGGTATATGAGTTGAGTGCAGAGTGGAAGATGTTGTCTTTGCTGGTAGAAATGCATTTGGTAGTTTAGGAGAGTCAGGAGATGATGACTATGGTTTCTATAGCAGTGGAGTCTAATCTCATATGATGGATCATGGATAGAATGTAAGATGATATGCAGTGTTTATCCATAAGGTAAATCCTTGAAGTTGGGGATGCACCTTCAGATTGGATAATAGTTGAGGATGAGATCATCTATGTGAAAAATCAGGTTGTTGTTCCTTCGTGTCTGTGAGAGGATCTCTTGCGAGACTTTTTTTCATCAGAGTGGGTTGTACATACTAAGGTGAAAAATAATGTATTATGACCTAAGATGATAGTTTTGGTTTCTAGGTATGAAAAAGGAGACAACAGGGTTCGTAAAAATATGTTTCACCTGTGAGCAGGTGAAGGTGTAGAATCAACAACTCGAAAGCCTATTGCCACCGTTACCTATTTTGGAACTGAAGTGGGATTTCATGATTATGGATTTCGTGGTAGTAATTCCAATGAATCATAGGAATAATGATTATATTTATGTTGTTTTGGATCTACCAACCAAGGTATAGCATTTATTTCATATCTGGGAAACCTTTAGAGTAGTGTAGTTGGGATAACTATACGAGAGAGAGATAGTTTTTTGAATGGGGTTCCATAGAATATAGTTTCATATCGTGATTCACATTGTACATCGCGCTTCTAGAAGGGATTTCATAAGTTTCTTGGTACATAGGTTTTGTTACATACGACCTTCCACTCAAAAATTGATGGGAAGTTGGAGCGTACCATACAGTTGTTAGAGGATATGTTACGAGCATATGTTATTGAAATTTTTGGTTCTTAGGAGAAACTCATTGATTTAGTGGTGGTTTTATATAAAAAAGTTATCAAAAAACTATAAAAATGGAACCATATGAAGAACATTATGGTGGACCATATAGATCATTGATATGTTGGTTAGAAGTGGGTGAGTCAAAGATGATGGGACCGAGTCTCATTCAATAGACATCGATGCAGGTGCAGTTGATTTAGAAATGTATAAAAATGGATCAGAGTAGACAGAAGTCATATTCTGATTGACGGAGATTCCCCATAGAGTTTACAAAGGTTGATCATGTATTAATTCAGGTGTCTCCTGTATTGGGTCACTATAGGATACGATGGTAGGGAATGTTAGTGCCCAGTGTTGTAGGATCATTTGAGGTGTCGGAGGGAATTAGGCATGTGGTGTACTGATAAGCACTTACCCATAAATTCAGCACTATGAATGATTTCTTAATGTGTTAAAATTACGGTTTCATCAACACAACCCTTATCATGTGATTTATGGGGAAGGTATTTACCTCAAGATTGATGTTTCCTTTGAGGATCATCTGATATGTGTGCTAGGTCATAGTGATGAGGTTTTAGGGGGAAATACCATGCAATTAGTTCATGTGTTATAGAAACTTGGAAGTGTTCAATAGGATAGATGGGAACTGGAAGAAGACTTGATGGATCAATGGGAAAATATTTTTTTCTTGGAATCTTAGAAATGTTTGGTAGTGTAGCTCAAGGATGAGCTGTTATAATGTGGGAACATTAAACGATCCTATTGTTTTTTGGAGTAATATCGGTATTTTTTCATGTACTTTATGTTTTTATTGAGTACCCTTGGTTTGGGGTATGACCTGGGGTGTGTTTGGTTGATGTTTTTACAGAATTGGGATGACATGGGTCTATACACAGTTTGTAAATTATTTTGAAAAACCATGTGCAAGATAACCATGTGGACAGTGGAAGTAGACATGGTTGGTTCAAGATTTTCCTAAAAGTTCACCATCAATTCATGCAGGAAGTGGACAACTGCAAGGTTGGTGCAAAGTTTTCCCTAACTGTGCACCTCTACCTCGAAAACTATTAATATGGAATTTTAATTCTGAAAATATATTTTAAGACCACCTGAAACCCCTAAGACTCGTAAATTGTTTCCTTGGATCAGGCTTGATGAATTCAATGTGTTTCTAATGCCTCCTGGAGGGATTCCATGGTGATCAGAAATTCCATTCATTGAGATCAAAATCCAAAAATCAATGATGCATTCTTGTTCTGGTATATATATTTCATCCCGATGATTCTTATGTTCTTACCTATATATTTCATTGATCATTTCATGAAAGATCTCCAATGTTTTCCATGGATCTAAACCGATGAGTTTAGATCTATATCTTGTAATGAGAATCTAGATATTGATTTTCAAGATCTTGATACATTTGATCATAATTTTGGTGTAGAGATTTAGATTCAGAACTTGATCAACAACGTTGGGCTCCTCAGTTTTTTGGGATTTCTATTGGGATAACATCCGTAAATGAACCGAGGTAGGAGATCTATATCAAACTCACATAGTCATGATTTATGATATGTGAATGTGAGTTTATGACTTTCTCGATTCCCTAGAGAAATTATTTCCTAAATTGGGTTAATTAGGAATGTGGAAATCAAATGAGTATGCCTTAGTGATTAATTTATAATTGAATCATTGGAAAAATGAATGGGGAATCCCAAATAGATATTTTGGATATTTCTTATGGGTTTAGATATTGTAATTGAGGTATGAAATTTATTTGTTAAGATAATTAATTTGGGGTAATTAATTCTAAAATAATTATGTTGTATTTGTATGATAATTAATTGAGAGAATTAATTATTCTCCATGATGTGATCAATGATAATTAATAGTGATAATTGATTATGATATGTTGAGATTTGATGTGGATTTTTAATTTTGAAGAAAAAATAATGTAATTAGATTTTTTTTCATTGATTAATTAATTGATGAATTAATTAATGGGTTGTGTTCTTAGTTAATTGGTGAATTAACTAATGGCCTTTGAAATGTTTAACTAATAATTATATTAGTAATGTCATAATGTGTAAAATTCTTGTGAATTAAATACTAATTAGATGGATGACATTTTTTGGATCTAGATGTGGAGTTCTAGAGAGATTAGAAGTTGGGACTTGGTCATGGGGTCCCTCCACAATATTTATCCAGGCTTGAGATTATGGGGAGCTAGTAATGGTGACCTACACAAAATGTGAAAAGTAGTGTTCGGCAGGATGAATTACACTTAATGAGATTATGGTTCTAGGCATGATGACCTACCCCAAATGATTAATGAAATTGAATGATGATTCAAATGGGAAACATGAATTGAAACTAGGACTAATTTGATGACTGAATATTAGATGAAACAATTATAACTCATTAAATTATGCATATTATTTATTGATTCATAAAACCGCATGAACTATGTTTTGAACAGAATCATTTTAGACACCCTTGGTGGTGGACTACTGAATTGTACTCGCACCCTATTCGGGCGGCTTGATCAGCACCCAATAAGTCTTTGTTATTGTAGGACATTATAAGTGTAGGGCTCTGGGATAGGTTTTTCTTTGGTATTAGAGCATGGGAGAGGGAATTGGACATCGTACGTGACCTATTTGGTAGTTGTTGTGTCTTTACATTCAGTTTCATTATAGACACTTGACATTTTCATTTTCATAGAATGATTTATCATTTAGTTGATTATTGTATTTTCATGTTCTGGTTATAGTATGGCATTGATTTTTTCTGGTTATTTATACACTTCCTCACTTATTTATTATTATTTTCTTCTTCTAGGTTTTTATTCTAATAAAAGATATAATTGTCTCCCCAATACTGATTTACTATATTGTTTCTATAAGTCAGATCCTTCTGGAATATGGGGAGGCACTCTTGAGGGTCTGTGGGAAACCAGATCGGCACTACATTTAGTGTAACCCTAGTCAGGACATCAAATTTTTGGCCAACACATTTTATTATCCATTTTCTCCATAGTTTCATGATTAGATTCCAAAAAGAGGAGCTTCCAATGAATGAGATGTGGTTTGGATTCTAGTTTCATAAGGAGATACCAGAGGTCTAAATTATCTAAAAACACAATAACTTTGGACTCTAAAATTTATGATGTAAATTTATCCAAGACAAACATAGTGGCATGGATTTATTTTTCCATTTTTGTGTATTTTTCTTTGGCAGGGTCTAGTGTACGTGAGGCATAGGCAATGACAGGTGGAGATCGATCAACCCTTTGTGATATGACTTCCCAACATAGAGGTCTCACACATGAGATCACATGGTAAATCCCACATATGTGGTTGAACTACCAAGGTTGATGACATAATCCATTTTAATTTGTTAAAAGCTTCCTCAGTATTTTTATTAAACAAATACTATTTTTTTGGGGTAATTCAGTGTGGGGGAGAGAAATATTTCTAAAGTTCGAAATAAAATGACGCTACAACCCAACATGACCTAACAATGACTGCACATCCATCACAATTTTTGATAATGGTAGGGAAGAAAATACATCCACTTTTCATTAATCTACTTGGATAACATCCCATGAAATGGCATCCCCAAGTAATATACCTTTTTTTAAAATGAAATGAAATTTCATGTAATTTAATACAAGAATAGATTTTATATAGCTATGTTGGATAGCACTAAAACTAATCAAACATTCATAAAAATATGATCCATAAAAAGTAAATTCAATAATTAATAAATAAATGCAATTCTCTAGGTAATATGAAAAATTACTAACCATACATTGCTAGAGAGTACATAGATCATTTCAAAGACCAAATAGAATCCTTCATATATGAAATTGTTCAAAAGGGGAATGTGAATGTTGTCTTTTTATAATCGTTGGTTGAAAGATGGATCTGAAAATATTCATAATACCCACCAAATAAATAGTAGTGGGATTTAACTGCAATCCTCTCTGTAATTATTTCTATGAATGGAAAAGGGAAATGGTCCTTATTAGTGTTTTGGTTTAGTCAGAAATAGTCTATACATACACACAAACTATTCTACACATGGGTTGGAACCAATTAATTTTTTTCATTTTTAATTAATGCTACATCATTTTTAGGATGCAATTTAGCTGGGTTGATCCATTGGTTGTCACATATGGGGTAAATGATTACAACATCCAATGAATTCGTTACCTCCTTTTTAAAAATTTATAGGATATTTTGGTTCAGTTGCAATTGTGCCTACCTCACAAATTTAGCCACATCATTTACCAAATTATGATGTGGTAAAATTGATGGTATAATACCAAAAATGTTATTAATTGTCTATCCAAAAATAGGTTTATAATCCCTCAAAATCCCAAGAAGTCATAATTTACACTCTTTAGGAAGTGAACCAGGAATGATTATAGGAATCTTGTTTCATTCCCTATATATGAATATTTTAAATATTGATGTAGTTTTTTATGTTGTAATTCAAGTGTAATTTAGATTTATGGGAGTAAATATAAATTTGAGAGGTCATTGATATCATCCAACTGCTAAATGGTAACATACTCATATGGGGAATGGGATTCTATAGGATTACCAGTATAATTTACGGTCATGGAATCCATAGTGTTCAAGAAATTATCAACTAATAAACATGAATGAAATTATTTTAAACCGGTAAAACATTATATGCATGATTTATTAACTAGAATTTATTTCAATGATGAAAAAAAAAATAATGGGGTTCATGGGAAATAGAATACATTTTTTAGGACGTGGGAGTACATTAATAGAATTAACTAAAACTAAGTAATGTTCTCATGAGGGATGCCTCATGGAATCAAGGATGCTGATGTCTAAAATTTCAACACCAAAATTCATAGATAATATACCATTATGAACATTAATTATAGGTTTTTTGGTTGTAAAGATAGGACACCACAATATAATTTGGGTGTGTTCATTCATCCTATAATATTCTTTTTCATGAAACAATAAATTAGATGAAAAAATTAAAATTGTCACCCTCATAGGAACATCCTCTGACACGTCAATGGGGATTAATGTACTACAATTTACGAGTTGAACAAAAATTCATATGGTATTCAGTTCACTGACCTACAATAAAGAGTAAATTGGTTAAGGAATCACATTTGTAAAAGAACCCAATCAATAATAGAATTTATAAGCGACTACTCCCATATGGCTCTAGGAATCGAAAATTTTCGAATATCATTGAATTTGTAGGTAGTGATGGATCTAACCATGATGAGATGTTCCTCCATAGGATCACCTTTTAATCACCTTTAATTCTCCTTTGGTGTCTACACATCTCCTTGAGGAACATTTGGCCTCCTGGAATTTTGATTATGGAATCATTAAATGGGGTGTTAGCATGATTTTTTTAAAGTCTAAATGATTTATTTTTCAAGTTATGTTTCTATTTTTTTCATTTTTGGGGTGGCCCTTTGGTGTAGTTTAAGTGGAATTATTGGGAAAGGTGGCTTGTCAATAGGCACACTCTTTCCATATGAAGAGATTCTCTTAGGATTTTTTTTTCAACATTTGGATCCTTTTAAATGGTTGGGATGGTGTTTTCCTCAAGATTGTATGACACTAATTGATGGGTCATTTGTATATTAAGTTATTCTCCACTCCT
This sequence comes from Viscum album, assembly GCA_963277665.1. Classification (NCBI taxonomy): domain Eukaryota; kingdom Viridiplantae; phylum Streptophyta; class Magnoliopsida; order Santalales; family Viscaceae; genus Viscum; species Viscum album. Next base: position 560,312,360 of record OY728153.1, on the reverse strand, counting down.
AAGGGCGATGTAACTAATATTTCCTTTATCCTTAGGGTTGTTTAGTGGTTCATAATATAGTTTACCATACCCATGGAAATGAATTTACCCCCACTGAGTTGGAATGTTAACCTAATTAGGTTTTTAGTTCTTGAATTTCTTCATTGGTGATTTTTTGGAATTCTATATTATTTTAAGCTAATTATTTTATCATGTCTTCAAGGATGGGCAAAAAATTTAGAGAGGTTTATGGAAATGTTGATTTAGAGGTTGAGGATTTTTGGGTGGTGGTCTTTTACTACTCTACCATGGTTGGTTCCATGGTTGTTGATATGGGTGAGAATACTCTCTTTCCTAAATGTCTGATTGTCTATACACCCAGGGTTGTACAGATAGTTAGGTTATTTCATAACATATTGGTTATAGGGTTGGACTGTTAATATTTTCTCACTACTCTTATATATTTCTCTTAGTTGAGGGCATTAGTCAAAATAGTTGGTGTCATAAGAACAAATTCCATAATGAATGGGAAGAGGAGATTCCTATTACCCTTGTGAAAGAGAATGTTTTCAAAGAATTTCACTTTCCTATTCAAAATTTGTGTCCACTTTCTTCATGAATTCAGTACTTTGCACATCATGGATAGGATGATTGGTTACACTGGTCCTTGAACTGAATTTTTGAGTGTTCTTGGTCATGTTTCTAATGAGGAACCTAATAGAGTTTGTTGTTTTCTCAAATAGTGCACCACTTATAGAAAAATCAATCATGATTCAATAAATAGGAATAAAACCTTCATAAAATAATATATCAAAAGTTTATCACTTATTTGGTGGTGCGAAGAAAATGAAAAAGTCATTTCAAATATTACCCAATATTCATGAATTGTTTCCACTTTTTATTACCTTATTCTACCTCTTTATTTTCTTATTGTTGACGTTTGAGATTCTATGAAATATTTTTAATGGAAAAGGTTTTTCACGTCCTCCTAACCTCTAGCTGGTTAATTAACATTGTAAATCCAATTTTTGGAAGTGTATTCTAAATAAAATGGAAAATTATTATGAATTACTATATCTTAATCTAAATTAAAAGGTTTTAATGTAGAACACAAAATATGAAATTATATTAAAATATTATGTGGTAATTCTCCATAAAGTCCATGAAATCAGGGAAATAAGTGAATTAGACCTGATTTAAATTCACAATTGGGAGCTTATACATGTATTTGAATATAGCTTGGTTGAATATCAACATTATGTAAGGTTACTTATTTTAGTTCTCTATAATTTTCATCCATGTCATAATTCTTATTATTACATTCTAATTTGGTTCCATATGAATAGGTTTTTAGACAAGTAGCAAGATGTGGTGTGTCCTCCTTCAAAAATTTGTCATCTGTGTCTCAGTGTCATTGATGTGGGATACTATTTGGTTTGACTTCGAATGTAGGTAAATATAGTGGAGTAGAACGCTTCAGGAATAGAACATACATGATAAATAAATCATGAAAATATATATGTACTGGTATAAAATAAAAAAATAAATACTAACTGAATTTACAAAAAACATATAAAAACACCTAATAAAAACCAAAGAACTCCCCAAAAACGGTGCCAAAATTTTACCATGTTTTCAGGAAAAATAAAATTGACTATTTTTTTAATGTATATTTATTGTCTATATAAGACCCTAGTACATCTCTTAAGAAGTTTTTATAGGTTTGGAGTATTGGGTTATAATAAACATTACTAAAAGGTGGGTTGTTTAAAAAATAGTAAAAATAAAATAACAAAATTTAAAGAGTTTAATAGTTGAAAACTCAATTTAATTTTGAAATATATGAGATAAATGGGTCATTTTTATATAACTAAAAACATTTGGTGTTCATTTTATCTTAGAAACTCGTTCATATTTGGGGTCATTCTTCATTTGAAATTTATTAGAATATTAATTGGTTCCTAAGATTTTATTTCAATTCTTAAAGAAATAAACCTTGACATAAAAATCATATTCCCAAGGCCCAACACATAAACATGGAATATTAGCTTCCAAATATAAATTAAATCTCAAGAATTTTGGTAATAAAAGTGTTCTTATATTTTCTAATCATAGCAGCACAAGTTACATGCACAAAACCTCAACCGATCAGTTAGAAATTAACAGTATAACATTCACATTCATCAAAACAATAATTAAAATATGTAATCATATAATATACCTAGAAGTAATTCTTTTAGAGCCCAAATTACTCTAAAAAAATTTCTAAGATACGCACAGTAAATCCATTGAAATGTGTATATCTCCCTCACAATGAATGCCCAACATTCATCCCAACACTGAGAGAGTTAGGATGCTTGGGTGGATCTCCATATTCATCCTTGACACCCCTTATAGTTTAGGGGAATACATAACTTATAGGATGAATATATAACTCATCTTCACCTAAAAATTTTCTTAAATTCACTGCTTGTTCAAATGTACAAATGGTGTTCCCAATAATCCAATTTATAGGAAAAGTGGATGGTTATTTTTTGCACACAAATTTTCTCAAACCACATTGTCCATTATTTTTCAATGGATATAATGCCTTTTTTGATTTTCAAAATATTAAAAAAATAAATTCCCCACATATTTATAATATTCACAAAAAAATTGGAATCATTTGGATGTCTAAATTTCATGATATGGATTAAACACAACACACCACTTTTGAATTCATGCAGATTCGATATCTTAGACAGATCAGTTCAGTTGGGCCCTTTAATTCACTAATTAGTCTTGTTTTTCTGTATCAGAGTTGTATTAAATTACATTTTAGATAAAACCATAGAATATCATCCCAATTTGATGAATGGATTTATCGATGTGTGCATTTTAGTCCACTAGTGTTCGGGGATTCCAATGCAATGTGGCCCATTTTCATCAACTTCATCTTGGGCCCTCCAAATCATCTACACCTGCAATTGAATCATCCAAACAAGTGAAATTAACCTTCATAGAAGTTATTGAAAAAACATTATCCAAAAATGATGTGAAATTTTTCATTAAATTTTTTATTAATGACACAAATTCGGTTTAACATAGTGATATAAGGGTAAAATTTAATGGTTAGTCGCTACAAAATCGCATACTAAGGGTTTTATCTAATGTTATCTTGTCAAATTTACCAAATTAATTAAATCATTGTCTAATATTTAGTATTGAGACCTTTATTTTTCTTATATTTTTATTACATCACTTTAATGTTAAACAACATAATTATGTTACAAATATAGTATTAACCTATTTTGTGTCTGCGAAAAATTATTCTTATAAATAAAATTTAAAATATACATCATAATAATTCATTCATTCATTCTTATCAATGTTCTTATCAGAATTATCATTATCCATAGTACAAGTAATCACCTGAAGATATACATCAATGAAATGGGTTATCTAAAAGCCAAGTAAGAGGATAGATAAGTACACAAATCAATATAACATGGGTAAAATAATCATCATCGTCATAACTTAAGCATGGTATCATGATAATTATCATGAGAGGAAACATTATATAATGTCATGGAATGAGGAAATGCATAAAAATTAAACATCATGTCTTAGTGGTTAAATTCCACACATTGTTGTGAACAATTCTAGTATCATGTTTACAGATATTGTATGTTCTCTATTGAGGTAGAACACATTTCTCAATGCGTTGGAGTGCTCTATAATTGTGGGTTCACCCATTTCGTCATAAAATTCACATGAACTATAAAATTATTGCTTCAACCACCATATCATAACATTTACATTATCATGAATTCTACATAGAATGTATATCAATCTTGGGCATAAAGTAACCAATGAGAAGGAATTTGTTTCATTCAATAAATAATACATTAATGAATAATCAATGAGGTTCCCAAAATAAATATGGAATAAAATAATTAATAAAATAACCATTAATATTGATTGTAGATGAAACAATCTCATGATAAGTAAAAGTGATGCTTTTGGAAAGTAGGTTTCTTTTGGAAATATCATTACATTTGTCAAAAAATCAGATTGGAAACATGTATATTCCAAAAAATATGACTGATGGATAATGAAATGACATTTAATGAATAATAATGGAACATCCATACTGAAAATGGTGTGGAAGAGGAGAAACCCAAATGAATGGAGTTGGGTTTATGAATCCCCTTGCCTTTTGTATGAATGATTTCATCACTTTAATATCATGTATAATCATATAAAATTCATTAAATAAAAAGTATATAACCATTTTTACAATAATTTGAATCAATATAGTTCTATTATGTTAATTTATGGACCTTTTGATGAGTTATAGAGTTTAATTTGATCATTAAGGAGTGTTCATTTTCTTGGTTCTCATGACCGTTTCACTTGTATTTGATTATGGAAGTTCATCCACTATAGAAGGTACTATAGAGGCACTGTAAATGTATTATAGTTGTACTGTACCACCCAGAACTATTCTTATGTTTGGGCCTTCAGGACATCAATTTGGACCTATGGGACATAGGGACTTCAGTCCAGCCATGTCCTTCGGGCCACAATACCTTTGGGCCATAAAGACAATGGTGAATTCTATGAATACCACAGAGTAGGCCACAGAATATGATTTGGAGAAATTAGCAGCCACCAGAGTAGAGCTAACAGAATTAGAAGAATGATAGGGTATGGAAATTTCCATTGGTACTAGGAATCAGGAATAATTTCATGGGGAAACTATAGTTTATCAAAAATGTGAGGTGGGTAGATAGTCACCTGCCATGATGTAAATACTAGGGAGGGGTAGTTTTAGTGTAGCTTGGTTGGGACTTCAGGTCATGCATTGTCTATTGTGCCTCTAGACCAACAGGTCATATACTTGGCCTGGTTCCACTAGGAATGTGTGTTATGTAAGGGTACTCTCTCAACCCAATTGAAAATGGGAGTTTTCAAAATAACTAAAAAACCAATACATTTGGTCCATTCAGTAAAATTATTTAATTTATTGGAATGATTTTATGAATTCATTTCATTTTATTAAATATCATGTTTATATATTTCTTCAAGAACATTATATAAATAATAATACATATAATAAAATCTTATTTAACCATAATTATTATTTTATGACTATCCTTGACTGTGGTATAGAAAAAAGAAAACACAGTGTCCACAATGGCGGTAAATCGACACACCATAGACGATATATTCATTTTTAGAATAAAAGGAATAATAGAGAGATTTAAGATGAATTATTCCATAAAGATAATTAAATTATAGTATATTAAATATAATGGAGTTATAATGCCTCTTGGATGAGTGTATGTGAGTATAGGAAAAGAAAATAAATTAAATTGAAAAGAAATTAAAATAAAAATAAAGAAGGCTTTTTTCCTCTTGAATTTCTGCTCCTTGAGAAACTCTTTAGAGAAACAGGCTTTTTATTTTTATGAGACTAAGGGATCATGGAAATGGGGGAGGTTATTGGGAGGATTTTTGGGAAGATCGTGTACTAGCTTCAAGTCTTGGATGGTGTGAGGATAATAGGTGGTGAGAGGTGATATTTATAGGGGAGGAAGGGGTGTTTTCCAATTATTTTATTGAATAGTTTATTATTTTGGATCAAAACTATGAATTGTTCAAGCCTTATTACTTAATATTAAAAAATAATAAAGTAGAGTTTTATATTTTTGGCTTATATTAGCCTTACAACAATAATGACTCAAAAAAGCATGTATTTAGTTTTTATCGTAAATTTTTATATTTTACTATTCACCAAAAATTCATGTATTTTAGAAAAATCCCAAAAATTCACCCTAAACATTATTCAATTTTTATAATTCAAAAATGAACACTTTTTTATGAAAATAATTTTCTATATATGAGTAATTTAATTTTTATATTAAATAATCTTATACATGGAAACTATCGATATAATGATTATAACTGATTTTATAACACTTTGAAATATTAATTAAGGTCTCGTAAATTTATCATATAATCCAAAGTCAAAAAATGGTAATTTATGAACATATTTTATGAAAATATATTCTAGTTTAAATAATTATAATAATTATAAAATTATAAATATTTTTTTAAAAAAATACCAACACATAATTAATAATGTTTAAAATATGTTTTTACTTATACTATGATATAATTATATCAAATTTCCATTTATAAGATACCTACATTTTACTTATACATTCATAGGTGAGGTTACTATTGTATTGGATAGGTTATTATTTCTAATGGTCATGTTACTATTTGAAGGGTCAAGTTACTATTTCATCCAGATAGGATCATTAATTTCTAGAAATGACTATTATTTCATTAATTAATAATTTTTAATGTTTTTATTGTGTTCTCAAAGTGTTTTTATATGGTCTATACTATAGGAAATAATTATATGAATTCAATTTCCATTGATAAAATTATGGGTCATTACATCCTAAGTACGATAACGTGTTCACTAAGAGTTATCAAAATTTTAAGGGAGATCAAATACTTCTTGAATATTAATTTTTCAACAAACCACTATAAGATCCTCAAATTATGAGCTAACACAACTATTTCAATCAGATGGTATCCATCTCAAGGAACCCCATTGACCTCAGACTCCCTTGATCCTAGTCCATCCATATAGAAATATGGTAACATGTATTGGTTGATCTAAATGCACCCCACTTGGATTTATTGGTGAATTTCACCTTGAAAATGATCTTGTTCCTATGAGATTCACCATCCTATAAAGTAACCACCTTAAATCCCACAGTTATTGTTATTAGTGAATGGAATTTTGTCTTCCTCAATTACTGATGTTTTATCTATACCGACCGGTTTCCACATCCAGTTAATTCAGATATTCCATGAATATGATTTATAATCCATATAACTAGACTATTTAGGTGGATTCGACATCCTCAATTTTATTTGACTTTATGTTGTACCATTTTTTAATGTATGTATGGGACACTCCGTTCATGAATCATTTTTCATCCCACACTATATGACTTGAAATTACATGGTTTATGGCTCGAGACTTCCAACTAAATGCTAAACATTCATAGGGTATGAGAACGGTATTGGATTGCTTTATCACAACATATAAATTCATATTCTAGTTATTTGATTCTTAAAAAAAATTCATGGACCTTGAAAAATAGTTGGTAAACCTCTAATTGTCAATTCATGTAATCCCTAAGGGCCCGTGTATAAGATATTCTGACCTACTAACCATAACAATATCCTCTATTTAAAAATGTAACTATAATGATCATGATACATTGTTACACCACAACAGATATCATCACCATGGGGTGTTTTGGGTCATCCCTAGTGTGTCTACCCAATTCTAAATACATCAATATAAGATCTCGGACACATGATTTACATAACCCATATTCCAACTATCCGGGTGGGATCAACTTCCCTAATATTTTACTATCCACCAATATAAACTTTACAAGTCTTAAATGGACATCGTAAAAGAGTGGGAATACCCTATAATTGACCATGCATGTAATATCTATGGGCCCATGTATAAGGGTCTCTGATCCACCGACTAGATGAATATCCTCGTTGTAGGAAAGTAACACTAATCCTTAGTATCCCCGACACTGCCACAGAAGAACTCAGAATCTTATGGTGTTTTGGTCAACCTTGATATTTTTCTCCCATTCCACTCATGATCCTTTGAAACAATGGGGAAGCACTCATAATCTTGTGGTGTTTTGGGTCATACCCAAAATGTCTTGAAAATTCCATATTCATCATTTTAAACAATATATTTAGACTAATAATCCCTCCCATTCTATCATGTCATTGTATTAAGACTCTGAAATGAAAATAATCTCAATTCCTAGTAGCAAGACCTGAAAATATCAGGTACTTCACATCCTTATTAGATTATTTCATACTAAATTTAATATGAACATACCATATGATGCTAAGACTAATGGAATAAAATCTTACCACATGATGTTAAACTAAAAATTGAACATTAGTTCATGGATATTACACTACCCCAATCAGAGTGTCTAAGCTGGAAGAGCATAAAATATAGAACAATAATGGTCTAAAATTCTAACCATGTTGAAACCCCAAAATGGAAACCCTTGGAAAAAGTCAAGTCCCTTCTTGTTGTACAAGAACTTTTTGTGACTCATGAAATATTGAGATCAAATAAAAAGTAAAATCACATAAAAACAGGTCAGTTTGAAAACCTGTAAGAGGGTGGCCTGAGAAAAATTTGAGTCCATGCCCAATAATAATTGTTTAATGAAAATTAAGAAACTGTTTGGGAAATAAAATAAAAAGGACGAAAATATTATAGGGATAATTTCACTTCTATAGAAAATAACATGCAATTATAGCTAGGTGCATTATCTTAGGTAGAAATAAGAGGATTATCTATCCAAGACATAAATAACCCAAGTTATCCTTTTAAACAGACTGATCCCAGTAAGATTGTAGTAGTTTCATCAATGAGGAATCTCATATCAGCATAAATTCGTGAGAAACTCTCAATAGAAATATGTTGTGATTTAATCATTCAAATTCAACCATTTGCGTTTACTTTGTATTATACAAAGTATTGGTATCTTAGATGATTCATATGATATCAAGTCAGAAAATGTAATGAATTTAATGTATAAAACATATATAGACAATTACATGTAAATATTAAAATATTTATTCGTTGATAATGTGAAAAGTTAGGAGTAATATTTACAATATGGAGTCTTTCTAGGGTTCAAAATAAATATTAAACTCATTCATGGCGAGATCATGATAAAATTTGGTCAATTGTGTTCACCAAGTCAACTAGAGAATGGAGAGAAGTTTCTATTGAGTGATTAATTATCTTCTTCTATGATTATTATTCAATTACTTAAGGATGAAGAATAATGATTAAAGAGGATTGAACTTCAGATCCTTAATGATTAGTTTATAATAAAGATGAAGATGCCACAATATTGGATCTCATGCTAGCTACCTGTTCTTTTTATTCTTCTATTTCTATGGATATGAAATTGATTTGAGCATGAAATTGAGAATCTATTTGATGTATCTACTATATCATCTCTGATGATTTTGTTATTAATGGTTCTAGATAAATTTTCTCATTCAATTCACATAGGTAATTCTGGATATTGGAAATTTTGTTTTTTGGAAAAAATAATATACAACGTCATATCATATATTAGATGATAATTAAAGCACATGACCCAAAATCGTGAACGATATTGAGAAGGTGTTCCAAATTTTCACGGAACTCCTATTTGGGAGTCTCAATGATCAAGGTATGGATTCACTTCTAGACTTGCCATCATGGTATTGTGATCTCTGCAACCATTGGAGGGCTTACATAAGAAGGAATAGTCAATGAATGGTATTTAGATATTGATTCAATTAATGGAATGGTTGTTTGAACTGATGAATAAGCAAGAGAATAAGCTTCATGTTCTCTCCTCACAATTGGTGCATCCTCTTTCACTATGACTGAAGGATCATCTTCTTAAAAAAACTATATTCCACTAATGTTATGTTTTTCACTATGATGATAGATAATCCTCAGAGTATCCCCCAGTACCTAAATCAACTCCATTTCTACCACATATAGCGGGTGTAGTGAAGCATATGGATTTTCCACCAAACAAACTGGTTTGATCAATTCACTACTCGAGTAAGCTTCCACCCAATCCTAGGTAAAGTCATAAGATAAGAAGATAGGTGCATTGAAAAGAAAAAGAACAATTTCATAATTTATTACTTCATGTGCCAACATATGTTGAAATTTGATGATATATCAACGATATCATTCCCCTTGCACACCATATAAGGGAAGAGTAGAAACCCTCGGAACACTACCAAATTATTAGACGAGCAAATAGGGTGTATATGGATTTATGGTTATAGCCCATCTATATGAAATTTACGAACCCCCTCTCATAGATATATTTATAGGACCATTAATTGAGATATCAACTACCATTGTCAACAAATACCCTCATCAATGCATGATAGATAATGAAATGGAAATGACAATGCTAACTCAGATTGTCTATCACCTCATCAGGAACTAATGCCAACACATTATTGTTGTAAAAAATCAATATCCTAGGATGGAATTAATCATTAGTGATTCTAGTATTGTTATGATATTTGTAACATCATAAATCTACTTCCATTCAAACCAGTAGAAGCTACAAGGGGTTGAAAATCCAGTAAGGGGTGTTTCCTTGATGTATATGAGAATGGAGTTAATAATGGTACGAAATAGTTGAAAAAACATGATTAATGGGTTTCCCCTCTTCCAATCGAGTTTCCATCACCTTGGTACTTACTCAAATTCCCTAGTGTGCATCGTCAGATGGGAAAATACATATATTCAAAAATAAGGTGAGAAACCATGCTAACAAAAGGCTTTCGTATACCTATTGTCATAAACAATATCCACATGAGGAATACTCCCCAGCTACAAGAATGTCCCAATAAGATCACATGATATTGATAATATATTGGGAATGGAATCAATGAGGGCGTATAGCTATTGGTTGAGTTCCGTTATGAGAGAGGGAGATATTGATCCAATAATTAAAATAAGTAAGTGACTATTACTTTAAATCCTTATTTTTCTTATCCCTCATGGTTTTTTAAATGTCCCTTTCTATGTTGGGTGTTTTTCCGAGGTCATCCCAAATATCTACATGCGAAATAAACTCATTACACATATCATGGATAGAAGGTATTCTACCAAACTAGTAAATATCCCTTAGGATACTCCATACTTTTCTATGAGATAGGAGAAAGGAATTAGTTCTGGGACACCAATGACTTATCAGATCTATAAGGTAATCTGAAGGATGGTACATGACCAACCAAATAATTTCATGGTGCCACATAAAGAATAATATCATGTAACTGGTTGGAGTGTATTGAGAATCTATACCTAACAAAAAATGGATACACCCAATCATTAGAGAAGTTAACTAAATGTCAAAATCCCCAAATTAACATCCAACTAATTATTGGATTATTCAAATATGAGAGGATTATTCTTGAGTATCTCTTAGAAATTGGATGATGGGTGAGATCACAACCAGATGGACCCTGAGGGGAGTTATCCAACATATGAGATAACACCTGGAGTGGTGCAATAACCAATTCAATTTCATCATATATTTTAATTTCATGACAGTTATGTTATGACGATAAATAGTTATATGAAGGATTATAATATGGTGAAGTAATGGAGGAATCATCTAGGAGGCTGAATCCATATAAATTTAGTCAGTGTGGTAGAGGATTGGTCTGAATTTCAGATGGAATAATCTCCTTCAAAAACATATTGTTAGAGAAAAAGTGATAGCTAGGGTCGACATTATGATTCCATGTAATCGACACCCTCTAGTTGGATACTTGAAAAGATGTTTTCAAGCAATAATCTATTTTTACCAAATAAGAAGCACATGTCCAGTGAGAAATCAACCCTGATAAAAGAGGTTCATGACTAAGAAAACATCATGAAAATTGAATGAAACATACAATGATTTATGATCACAATACCAGATACAGGTCCCAAAAATCCCATAATACACTAAGAATCATTTGGTCGCATGACCCATTGAAATACATGCAATAACTTGACTAATGGGTGGTCATGCAAACCATGTAATGATAATGCGATCATGAGTTATAACCAGTATATCATATGAAGCCATAGGAAATCCATACGGTCAAGAACATGAGTCAATTTTCAATCATATTACCATAATCTGATTTCTATTTTTTTTAAATTCATGAAGAAAAAGAGGTAAAGCAGTGAATAAGTCAAGTGGGAGTTAAGAAATTAAAAGAGTTCTGATGATTGATCCCCTGGTGGTATGTGAAACTCCCATGCTCCATAATTTATAGGGATCCATTGTAATACCAAAACCATATAGAAGACTAACTTCTTCTTAGGACACTGATTAGTGTAAGCCTTAGGGACTCATAAGGGCATTTACACTCCTCAGAATCGATTCAATGTCCTTGAAGAACTCACCCCTTATGGTGGAAAGTTTTTTACTCCCACCAAATGCTCATCGTAAATTTTATAATAAAATAAATATATGAAGCATGAGTATTATTTTCCTTCAAAGAAAAAGGAAGGAGCATAATGTCTACATGGAGACAAAGTGGGAAGGTCACATGGATTGTGTGATCCCTAAAAAGATTCATGATCACATGAACTTGGGAAAGTATGGTGAATGGTTCAAGAACTCTACATGATCTATTAATGATCATTAAAATCCCATTTGACTGGACCTCTTATTTTTATGCATGTGTCTAGAGAAAAACTGATGATCATGTGATGGATGATTGAATATATCCTCAGATCATGCGACATTTTGGGTGTTAGGTGCCTAAAAATCACCTAAACCCCTTCATAAAATAAATAATTAATGATATAAAAATCATAGCCTTCATGTAGTTGATGTTTTATTTATGATGGGGTATATTCCTTTTGTGATCACCATTGATCATGAATAGTTCATTTGTCATTCTTTCTTGATCAGGTGATGAATCTTGGATATTCCATCTCGATCTTAAAAAGGGTCCCTAGAAGTGTCCCACTTGATCATGTGAAATCCTCTTCAAAACGAATTGTGATCTTGTGAAGGATCTTATACATGTCAAATGGGTCTTGAGGATGCCATTTAACATGTCTATTTTATTATGAAGAATACAATAGATGATAATATTGACCATCCATGGTGATACTCACATGAGAAGGAGTGGAAATCAATGGTCCCAAAATTATGGTGCATATGCATATGAGAAAAATATTTTAGGGTGCCTATTTTAAAGATAAAAAGGTAATGCATCTTTCTAGGCCCTACAATGGAAAATAAGTGAAGACACAAAGGTTGATATGGGTTTCTTGGAGGGTCTAGTCATGGGTAGTCCATGTTGAGATGGGGTAGGGTTCCCTATCACTCAATTTGAATTTAAATTTTTTTATAGAGGAAGGATTCATGGGATATAGTTCCCTAAGCTAGCTGTGTCAAACTCTATAGTTCCTTTTGTAGATGAAGTGTCAGGAACCATAGATTCCAACAAAATGATGAATTATGGCTCTTAGGGGAAAAAGTACATGAAAATTTGGAGTTTCATGAATCATTGGGTTACATGAAGGTAAATCAACTTATATGAACCCAAATATCCTTTAGAAGAGTTGCATTATTCCCTCTAAAACATAGGCTGAGAAACCATGGTGTCCTGTGATTTCAATCATGTAGGTTCCCTACCTCTGGGAAACCATGAGGCTTGATGTTGTGTGGTGTCATGGAATTTGGGGTACAACGAAAATGAGAGATGACACTTCAACTTATGAAATTATCTCATTAGTGGGGGTGGTGTTATATTTATTTTCAAAATGGGAATCCTTTTAAATGAAACATTTCGTGGTTTTGAATCCTACTTGTGTGTGTTCCATTTCTTTATCACTCTGGTTTTATTTCACAAACATAGTGTTTTACATCACCTTTTTCATTTAAAGATTTTGCGCACTACTGACTGTGTTTCCAAAATTGGTCATTTTTATGAGAAAAATAAATTCAAAATTCTCAATGTTCCTTCATTATCCATGAAACCGGGGTATTTAGAATCCCCATTTTCATTAAAATTGTTTGTTTGTGGAGTCGAGAGTTATACTCAATGCTTTCAAGTTTATTTCTAGGCTCATAAGCAATGAACACACCCCTCATTCAAAACTAGGGGTTCTTTATGGGAGGTTTTCACCTTTAGTCTAGGAAAAACGACCTTCGAGTGGGATAGACATATTTTTGTCTGTCCAAATTCATCATATGACTATCCAAACAAATGTGATGACCTTATTTTGTCTCATGCTAATGGGGACATCGTTTTGAGGTGTATATTGACTCAGTATCAATAGCATCATTTCACATAAACCGCATATAGGATCTACAATTTTGACCCAAAAAGTCATTAGATAGAGTGAAATACCCAGTCACACTAACATCATGTTACCCCTAGGCCCTCGTGTTTCCTGACTATATGAATGATAAAACCCCATACCTCTTTTAAAGATAAATGAATGATAAAATAACAGAAAAGTAATAGGTCTTTGACGAATCAGGAAAAATTTTCTAGTTCTGGTTTCAATCACAGTTGTCTTCTTTTTTTCTCCCATGAATCAAATATGGTAATTAAAAGAAAACAGATTAGATGTAATTCATTCACCACTCTAGTTTCATCTGTATATTAATCATAAGGGGTACTTGGATTCTTTCTATATTTTTATAACCATATTTGATGAATCCTTTGTCATAATTTTCCTTTTTGGTTCCGTAACTTGATGTCGATCTGCTAGTGGATATACTATTCTTCTTTATAATTTCATAGTATTTACTCTTTCTAAAAGTAGAGAACATATTGAATTTCTTTCAAAATTATAATTTTCAATTCATATATCCACTCCATTCCCCCTTGAAAAATTTAATGATTCAATGAGTCCCAATGAAGAAACAAGTACTAACATGGGATATTTTTTTCGGGGATGGGTCAAATGACCTTACATATATATTCACTCATTAGGTATCTGATGTCTCTAATAATTATGTATCTTACACTTTTCCATTGAAGAATTAAGATGTTTTATGACTATGTGGACTCAAAAATATAGCTTTCATGGAATCCATGAAGAATATGATTGGGATTGGATTTAAGTGAATACAATTTTTCTCTTATTCATATATAGAAATGTTCCACCCATTATTCCAAAACATTATCCAATATAATGGAAAACCAGGCTAGGGATCGACTGTATCCCATGTGAGAACAGAGTCAACCATGCCTGGTGGGAGCAAGCCCGATCTATCTAGAAGATGGCAGCGCCTGTAGGGAGCAAGCGAGCCTATTTATAGGACCCAAAGTGTGATATCATGAAGATACGAAAAGCATGGTCAAAGAGCCCATTGGGTCAAAGTTGAGGTGATGGTGTGTCTATGTGGTATGGGTATCGAACCCCATTTTTTTCTTGACCAAACAATATTCATAGTTTTCTTGTATACCTTAATGAATATACAATGGGATTTCGATGCGGGATGATATTTTTGGGGTAGTATTCACACGATTGAATCCCAACTACTCGATCATTCGATCAATCGATCTCAGTCATATATTTCAACCCCACACATCGTGAGTTTTATTTAATTCAATCTCATGCTATTTAAATTCAAACCAATCCTACGCTACGTGAGACCTCCATCTTCATCCTCTCTCTCATCTTCCGCTCTCTCGTGTCACTGGATCAACATAGCGAGGAAACCAATTCCTTCTAGCATGATAAATAGTTGAAAACCATAGATATCAATCTCTATTAAACAAACCCAAGACAATTAGTGTGTATTTCCCTACAATCATCATCTTCCAACCATCATGTACATGAGTTTTAACATTAATCCCATTGTAAGAACCATTCATGTTGCAAGAACTCCCACCAAAGTGTGAATCTATCGCATGATAATCCTTTTGACACTTGATTTAGGATAAGACAACCAATAAACTCATCACATGAGATTTAAAACCACAATAATATTCCATATTCTAATGTATTTATTAGATAATGAAGTTATGAAAATCACACAAATCCCTCTTGTGGTTGTGTGATATCAATCATGTGAAGTATCCCCCACCTTATCTAGTGGACATTGCGTCCTATCCATGTAATGTGGTTCCATCCTCAATGTACCCCAGACTATAAATATTATTTCTACCTTAAAACAATACACATATACAAAAATGATAAAGGATAGAATGTGAAAAAAGGAAGGAGGAGGAACCTAGCGTGTCAGCGATCGTTCCAAAGAACCTCCTCAGGTGATTTTGGGAACCTATTACATGATCTTTTTAAATATCATGTGTTTTCATGAAAAACTATGTTTCATGCAAAAATTGGTTCATACAAGGTACTGATGTGATCATGTGATACTACATTTGGTACGTTACTTCACAAAGAAGGTCCTTCGACCGTGCATATAGTCCTAGTGTGAACTCCTCTACACTCGTTCACAAGATCACCTATATTAACTTCATTCGGGTCCTAAAAATATCATGAGAAACCTGAAATGGGATGATTTCACATATCCTTGAACATGGTTGACTTTTCATACAACACCCTCATGATTTTTTTTCATGGATGAAGAGTTAATCACAAGACACCATCGAGGTCATGCGATTTTAGATGGGAAGTTGAAGTTCCTGTAGTCATATCATGCGGGCGTTCCTTCCATAGACTTCTTTGATCAGGTGATATCAAGTTTGGTGTCCAAAATCATGCAATATTGAACATGAAATCTCTTAGTAATGTGGTTTCATGGTTCCCCAGCCATACAACCCAAACACCATGTACATGTGCCTCATATTACATGTTCTATTCTTCTCCGTGCATCATACAACCTCATCCAGGCTTGTGATGCCAATGAAAAGCCTCTATATATACTTGCAAGACCCATCACAATATCACATGAGGGTTATGTGAATCTATTATGTAATATAGCATGGCATGGTGTCATCAGCATTCAAGTGACATTATCACGAATAAGGACCCATGGTCATGACCCCTCGTTTTCCATGAAATAGATTAGAAATGTGGCTACAACATGAGTTCTTATCCATAAATTCCTCCAAGTCAAATCGTTGATTATACGGCTAAGGATAGATTCCTTAGGTCAAGAAATATCAACACTTGGATGGATGAAATACCATAAACATGTATGTAAGACCCCAAGTCATGAATAGATTAATGTCAAATGATTTAAAAAATCCTCACCAATCTCTAAATGTAATTGGGAAGCCTATGAAATATAACATTGATCATAATAAATATATTTGACAAGTCAGGTTGGTCTCATGATGGTTTATTAACATGTCACTATTTTCATATGAATGCTCAAAGACAACCCATGTTGATTGGATGAAAACCCATTCACATGTTGGAATTTTCACAGTACGGGGTTTGGAAAAGTCAAGTCGATCTTGTTATTTCCCATTTACATGCCAACATTTTCATGTGACAATCTGAGGAAAGTCAAATGGATCTGGAGAAGCACCATGGAATTGACCTCAATGATTATGTGAATTCATCCAATACAAGATAGTTGATCAGGTAGACACCCTTCGATGTGTCTACCATAACATATTGAAACCTATTACATGTCATGTGGGAAATCAATAAATGTCTAGAAGATAGCTTGGACATGACATGTCGATCCATTATGACATGTCCACTTCATTCGTTAGACCCACATAGACTAATTCCATGTGGACCCCATCTAGGAACCACAGGCCACACACACCTTTTATATGGGAAGTTAACATGATGATCTAGGGTTACACACTCATGTGACCCTATCAGTGGAATTCTCTCAGTGAAACATTTAGGGTAAATGTATCTCTTCATATATCCAATGGTAGATAGTGAATATACCAAAGGGAAACCTCATTGTGTAATACATGAGTTAAAAAAAACTATGTGAACTTGGATTCCTGTCAAAGTAGGATACAAAGGATGCCTCTCTGAGGACTGAGAACCAAAGGGCATCCATCTTGTTATAATTCATTGACATTCCTATAGACTCAATGGTAATAATAATCTCTCCAAGATTGATCAAATACATTAACCCTACATCTGATTAGGGATCCACTAATCTATGAAAACATTGATTCCTGTAATAACTATGATATGTAGGATTCTTTTCAAAGGTCTGATCTCAAATAGGCCTCCACTTCAGTGCATGTAACCTCATGTCCCCTACACTTAAACCATTGGGACCCAATAATTCCCATGGTCAGATCATTCAACCACATCCATCAGCAAATGATAAAGGGAACCATACCTGGGAATCATTTTAAGTATAAGTCCCAAATGTGCCCTTGATTACCTCAAACCCATCAGTAGGATAGGGATAAACCAAACTATGATGATTCTTATTCCTATAATAAAATAGGATTTGTATGAATCCTTCCTAACTATCGAAATCCATATTAAATCCTCCTTTTAATGGGTAATCATTCTTATCAAATGGAATCATGAATGTGTAAGACTCATATAGATATCCTCTCATTTAATGTGTTAAATCTTATTCTACGTCTTGTTTCTAACACCAATCATGTCTCACATGGGATTAGAGGTTGGAGATGATTTTAAAAATAATGTGATGAGAATTACACTAGGTGGAGTCACCATTAGGATGTAAGTCTGATTACAAATCACCTCTACTCAAATGGACACACTCCCGATGACGAAATTCAGAGAAGTCTTATTTTCATAATCCATGTCTAGGGCCTCTATTGTAAAATATCCCAGAAAATTGATACACATTATAAGAACTACATAGACTGTAATTCATGTCTCAAACAAGATACTTAGTATTCTGAATTGAGGTTGAGGCCTGATATCCATGTCTTTACCACAAGAACTTAAACTCCATGGATTGTTCTAGACAGAAGGCCTTAAAGAATTACAAAAGAACTCCCTAGGGTTTCTTTATTATTTTTATAGGATAGGTAGGACTCATCATAGAGGCTCATCCCAATCTCCAATACACCAACTACTCCCTTGGATGGTAATAAACTCCAGAGTGCCTGAACATGGAAATAACTATAGGTATCATAAATAAATAAGAATGTGATAGAGAATATGTGATATTCACATAGTAGTTCCCACAAATACATGTTCATAATAAAGTAAATTAAAGATTGGAAACCATTCACATATCATGGTATAGGAATGATTTCATGAAAATAACATAAATCTATAAGAGAGTCCCATAATAGGCAAAAATGTCCCCCTAAAAGGGTTCGACGAGTCTGACCTCCCATCCTCTCGACCAATGTGAGTTCCTAATGTCATTGGGATTGAAACCACAAAGGACCACCTACCTTTGAAAAGCAAGCCTATACTCAGTTATGAATGTGGGAATCATTTGGAGTATATATGGAAGATTAAAAATGGGAAACATGATGCAAATGATTGGGAATTGCATTGAGCCCCACACAATCTATAAAACCATCAGTCCAATAACCCTTTCCACGTCATTTCATGATGAAATATTATCTCTCCACATTTAATAGAAAAATCATTTCTTCTCACCCCTATCAAAAAAAAACTATACAACTCATTTACACGTTCATTCATTAAATTTCATCAATCCTTTCTTCTTAATAGAGAACATTATATGACCCTCCAATGGACAATCCAAGATCCTTGTATATCAGTTGATCTATAGGTTGACAAACCCACCACCAAAAATTGAGAATTTATCTCTACCTATCACTATAAATCTTAAAAGTCATTCTTTCCCATTTTTATTCTCTTTGGATAAATTTCCTATCATTATCATGTGAGAAAACCAAAAAAGGTGTTAGAGTCATCCCCAATCTAAAAACCATCACTTATCACCAGCTACTCACCATTTTTTGTTTTTATGTCCTATACATTTCAAATGAAAATTTTCAATCAGGTGTGATTCTAAGGAAGGAATGGTCAAAGACTTGAGATTCCTTCTACCATTGAATATATCCTCATACATTGAATGATGTAGGCCCATTTGATACATGTCACAAGCTCCAAATAGTGTCAGTTTTAAAATCCCTTAATTTTAAGACACCCTACTCATCTCATGTCCATGTGGTGGATGTGTCTAGGACTAGGACAAGGATGGATGGTGATCCGATATAGACTAAGAAGAAAATTGAACCAAACTAAACAATTTTTGGAATCCTTAAATCCTTTGAAGGAGACCCACTTTCCTGAATTTTAGAATTCTATGCTTCTAAAATAGCTACTACTTGACGAGAATATTTGGTCACTTGAATTCCAAAAAGAAATAACAAATCATTATGGCTTGTAAACAGAATATATTGAGAGACTCTTTATCTAGGGATGTGGGTGAAATTTTTTTTATGTCAATGTACTTCTTCATATTTCTGGGTACTGGTAATACCTTCTTTCTAGTTAAACTTCATCTACATAGAGCTTCAAGTTAAAAATTTGTGGAAGTAATGGTGACCCATGACGTTACGTGGGTTTCTTAATAGAAGTTCTAAAATAGGAGGGGAATTATATTTTAATTTGGTTAAGTTTTTGGTGAATATTGAGGCTTACATGACATTATATGTGGTTGGAAGTGAGGCAATGGTATTTCTATATATTGAAATTATAGGTGAGCATTGATGTCCAAGTCAACTCAATTCTC
Organism: Viscum album; assembly: GCA_963277665.1. Taxonomy (NCBI): domain Eukaryota; kingdom Viridiplantae; phylum Streptophyta; class Magnoliopsida; order Santalales; family Viscaceae; genus Viscum; species Viscum album. The sequence goes on along the minus strand of OY728153.1, from coordinate 560,292,111 downwards.
TCTATGGGTTATTAAATTTGTCTGTTGTCAGAACATTTGCACCAAATAACTAAACTAAAACTAGAATTAGGCTACTATCACATTGAAATGTATTTAGGTAGGATATATTCACATCTAGGTAGGGTATTGAGTGACTAACATCAAATGTATCCATCTAGAATATTACATCATAATCTACGCAAATACATCAACACTTATCATAATGTCCTCACTACTGAACCATTTGATTAGATTATTATTCTAGTATAAAATAATGAATAGGAAGAGGAAAAATTGGTCAATTGGTGGAATACTTACCGAAGATTCACCAGGTCCCCCCAGTTCTATAAATGACTAAGCCCTCCGAGGTTCATTATAATATAGGTAGTAGATCAAGGCTATGTCCTGCCCTGTAATTTACTAGCCCTCTAAGGATAGAAAAAACATATGATATATAAAGTACCCTAGTAAATTATAAGGGAGTTCCTAGGATACATGATCTATGATTGATAGCCTTATTCCATGATGAATGAATGAAACCATTAGACCTAAAACTAGTTAGTTAACAACTGACCTCTCTACCACTTAGCTAATGAGATTTTGTGGATTATATCTCATAGAGTGAATTCCCATTCTCAACCCAACCTATTTGGATCCAATCTTCATTCCTTGAAATTATTCTCATGAAAATGCTCATGATTTCATGATTCTTCTCAAATCCATATATAACAAATGAATTTTTTTTCAATCGCAAACGTCATTGAACTGAAAACTGCCTATTCCAATAAATTGATCACATCATATTCATAAATATATACTCAAATAAATAATCCCACAAAAAATGAATTTGAACATGTGAACTCCACTAATATAAACCCCATTTCTTCTATACCAATCTTGAGAATCAAACATGTCCACTATCATTTAAACTGCAGTCATCCCTTATGGGTTTTTGACAATTTGATTGTCTACCCAAAGTATCCATGAGTATAACTCCTAACATAATCAAGATAAATGGAAGCATTATGATTCACCCATTTCATTAACACATATATTAATATTAATCACTCATTGGATTGGTTTTAATTAAAACATCATTCATATACATCATCCAACTACATTGTTTTATCTTTAAGAACAATGGTTAACAATCCCAATAATGTATTAAATGATTCAAACACCATGCTAAAAATAAACCACTGCATATGATGACACATCTACTTGGCAATGAGTTGGTTGATTATATTAGAGACCTGAAGGAAAAATGTTATCCAATTTCCACCATCTTTATAGAGACCATGTACCATTGAATGAGTAATTCCATCTAACAAAACAACAATGGTTCTCCCAAGCTTGTTCGGAATTCAAATGTAGATCAATAAGGAACATGAGATGCTTCTTGTTTGGGTCAACCCCTAATATAGTCTATCAAATGTATTCCATTGGTTTGTATTGAAACCTAATAACTATACATGAATCCATTAGAAGATCATATTACATTATTGTCTTAATACGAAGGTAAGAAAGTCATATGATTCTAGTACCTAAATAGCTCATTTTTTCCTTCATGAACATCTCATTTCAATTTACCCAATAACAAAACCACAAAAACTCTTATTATAGACACATTCTTTTCTAAATGTGCACACCAGCTACCAAGAATATCACAGTAGCTCAAGATGGAATGCCATACCAATGAAAAAATATAGTTAGATTGAGCATGAACTATAATGAATGGTCCTATAAGGAAACTAGTTCCACTATTTCCTAGAATATACAATTATACATTATTTAATAGTCTGTGATTCATATCCAATGTTTTTGACTAGTCTGAATAGAATGTTCTGCTTTCCAAGGATTGTATTTGTTTCCATATCGGGCCAAGATCATCAGAACCAACGAAATTCAATCTTTTGTTATTTCTAGTAAAACAATGGAATCCATGGAATCATTTAACTATGTTGATCTATCATGACCATCCAAACTCAAGTGAAAATAGATCCAATCAAAGTAGTTCTTAAACTATGACTCAAACTATTCTTTTTGGTGAAATTGCGAATCTAGATTGAAACTCTATCTTGAAGCACTGGAGGATTGTATTGGGCCATATGTGGATGCCAAAAAATACATATCAAAATGATAGTAGAACACCCAACATCTAAATAGTGACTCCCAAATGATTAATGGGAGATCATAAAACATCCTTCATAATCGTTCTGGCCAACACAAATCTGAACCTCACCTTCATTCTAGGTCACATTGATCAACATCTATGCATCCAGTTTACATGATGGTTGGATGTCCAAACCACAATCACAACATTATACTTTTTTCCATCACATGTAATGAACAATAACCATTTTATTTATCATTGGGGAACCAAATCACTAGGTATTGATCTTCGTAAATCAATTATACTATTTATATGAGATCCATTTAATATTAGAACATGAGAAAAAGACACAAATAAGAGGGAATTGATTAGTAAAACCATATAATGAACCATTGGAAGTGAGTAATGATCTTAACTATGATCATCCCAATGGCCAAATGAGGGATATTCATGGGTGGGACTATCATGGGTGTCATTTCTTAGAGTTGAAAAATGTTCCCAGTGAAACCATCTAATAGGATCACGAAAATGACATTAAAATATAAGATTTCTAGGTTCACTTCAACAAAAAGGAAATGAGTTATTAATATTATAAATTATACATTAATGAGGAGGTCTACTAAATGATTGGGGATGAGTGGTATGTAGGTGAAGAATGAAAAATGGATGGTTTTGGAATCAGAACAATAGAACCATTTAAGATCATTTAACCACTTAGAAAAACTATAATAACAATCCATTACACTAATTTGTGTGATATTATTCCCCTATAAATAGAGTGGGATTAAAGGAGGTGGAAAAAAATTGGAGTTGGATAATCCACACTTCTAACCTTGGATATATATGCATCGTAACTTGAAACTGAACAATAATGGACACCATCGGCTTGATACATTACAATCACTACTATCCACTCCCATATTCTTTATTTCTGCCATGGTGTTCCACATTGATGCACAAGGAGACCCCAATAAGAGCCTAAAATTCACTTTCCATCTATAATATATATACACCAAGATTCTTAATAACTCATTTAAAATCAATGGTAGGATGAAAACATTATCTGGCCTCTAATACCATAAGAGAAGAGTGATTGAACCACCTGATTATTCCAGGGTTCTAGAAATACCACAATTGATTTTCCATTTAAAAGAGCATAACATGGCCCCCTACATTGGGTAGATCAACCCCCCCCCCAGAAATTCAAGTCATTCTAGACTTAGAAAAAAATGAATTTAATGGTTCCTTTTCTCCTCAGTATACCCAATATGAGGCTTCCATGATCCATATACACCCTTGGAACAATTGGGCATTGGAAGCTACAACATACTATTCAGACCCCCATTTTAATTTAAAAAGTACATGGATACCATTGTTAAATCACGTCACCACACTCAGATGACTCATGGAACATCAATCAATATTCTTCTAGAAACACCATACAGAAGAAGACAACTTTTTTGGTTTGAAAACCACCATTTGAGGGAACATGATAGAGTGATCGACTCCTAGTTTAGTTAATCAACCTCTTTGTGACCACATGATATAAAATATCACTAGTATGGTTTCTAATTCAATAGTGTTTCCTGTTGTTCTTGAACATTCATGTTCTACTCCATGAGGCTAGGTGGACCTATATTTCACATGCATCGGGACCCCCTTTCTTTTATAGTTTGATCACACTCCCCATTGTCTAAAATGTTTTCAATCTCATATCTTAACACCCATTCAAAATTCTATGTAACCACCACCACATGGAACCCCCAAAAAACTCCAAACAGTTCTACACCAACCTCATAAGTCCCTCAATAGTTGATTGGGTACTGAAAAACTAAGACTTTGTGCATACAATGGTTGGAGTGTAAGGATTTATAACCTAATTCCAATGAACCCCATCTCAACACCACCCAGAATCAAAATACCTCATTTTGATTCCAACTATCCAACACCATGACCCATACTAAACATGGGACACCCAATAGAACTGCAGAACTACCGATCACATAACAAAACTAACACCACTAAATAAGTAAATACCAAATTAGAATGTCCTTTTCACACCATAAAATCATCATTTAGTTATCCATACCAAACCTGACTAATCCACCCAATGTTATTTCACAAGGGCATTCCCCATTCATAGAAATGGTCATGCTTCCAATTTATCATGATAGGATGTGGTAGGGAGTTGATATTACCCTCGAACCTAATATATACACCATTTACAAATTCCATACCCATCTATATTACCAATATCCATTTACTCCATCTCCTACCCCACTTTTTCCCCATTTAATTTACTGGAATACTTCATGGATCACACGACTAAGAGGACCATATATATATGGTAGAATTTATTTTCTAACAACAACACCATCCAATGATGTGATAAAGTGAGTGGTGGTACCATGACAAAAGATGTAAATCCCCCCTTGATCCCCAAACAAGGAGGGGGTGAAGACATTATAGTGTCGAATAGTGCCAATGATGTCATGAGTGACCAAAACGAGAACCTTGTTGAAATGTTTTCAGGAACATTTTAGAGGTATAATTCATGTCATAATCAATGGTATTATAATAATCAATGGATCATTTCATATATATACAATGGTTCCCTATGAAAACCACATATAAGGAAACCAATAAAATGAAAAGAATAATCTCTTCTGTGTGGGGCCTGTGATCACATTTTCATCCTAATACTGGGATAAAAAGGATAAAGGCATGGAAAACCAGACCATTTACTCCACTTCCTATATTATACTGAGCTCGAGACCTAATTTAGTATAGTTTTAAATTTTTTCAACATTTATATTTTGAACTATGTCCAAAATGATTTTGGAACAAAATATCCCTAATAAAAAATTAGACACTTTAATCCAAGAATTATCATGATAAAAGAATTTTAATGTCCATTGGAACATCCCATACAATTTGAGTGTATTATGATTAGTGCTTAAAGTGACTGTAGCATGATGTTTCTTAATAGATATGCTTTTATACTTTCTAAATTACCATCATCAGTTGACTAACAGTTATGAATAAAATTTCCACACAAGGCACTTTATTAGGCATTGTTGGAGAAAAAAGAACATCTATCTATGAAATGAAAATATCATCCATTCCTAGTTAAGGAAAAATAATTTGAAATAGGAAGAGGGTAAAATATATTTTATGAAAATAAAAAATGAGTAACTATATATAACGTAACACCACCAATCTATTGTTTATTGTACTAAAATGGGAAAGGGGAGAAATATAGAGACTATTAGCACACCAATGAGTAAAACATGGGTCAATTAATCATTGGTGTAATTACTCCATGCCTATTCCTATTGAGTTCATCCTCTACTATAAATTAATTATGTAACCTCTCCCTTTAGCTGCCTCATTGCTATTATTATACCCAAACACTGAAAAGTAAACTATCCTGGTTGGACATGTCACTTTAATATTTAATTCCAATGGATCCACGACATCTTTCCACTAAATTTTGGGAGTGGATGGAATAGTGAAGGTGGAGGGGAATTTTAGGGTCTTTAGACTATGGTCATTTGGCATTCAATCTAGAATTTGTGAAATTCCATCTTGAACATACCGCCTATCGAGTATTATTGGCCAAAGATATTCCCAAGCACTCACTAGCCCTCAAAGACTAGGAAAACCCTATGATGCTTCAAGTATCCCATCCACAGATCCATTTATATCTAATAAAAACATAGAATATAGGAACCATACCAAATAATGATCAAGGTAAATAGGGTGAACAAGTTTGAAAAATAAAGGTGGAAATAAAATTCCATCATTGAGGAAAATGAGGCTATAAATTCAGTTAGAAGAAAACCCTAAAAATGAATTCTCAAAATCTTTTTTTCACAAATGGGATTTGAAAAAAAGATTAAATTAATGCACTAAAACTATGAAATTTCTAACCATTTATCTAGCTAATCCAATAATATCTCCCCAAACACATATTGTTTTTTATTTTTCCACCATATACTTCCTTGAAACACTCAACATGCATGGCATCATTGAACCTTGACATAGGATTTGACCTATCTAACCCACATGAAGAAATATTTGAGTTAGGGTTGATTAACTTCATTCGACTATATGGTTATTTATTTTAGGAGTGGTGGTTGAGCTTATTACTTTAATCCCATGGGATCACCTATGAGTTTAGGTTGTTTTTGAATCATAAAATGTATTTTATCACCATGAAAATGACTGGAGGATCCATGGGGAAATTATAAGAATCTTATTTTTTTCATAGAAACACCATCTGGTCCATGTAATCCATTTCTAGTGTGTTCACTACGAAAGTCCCAAGGTGGTTTTTTACATGGTCCAAGTACTCAATTTCATAGTGTTATCACTCACTAGTTTCTCCTAGTTTCAATATATTATATGCAGTTGTTCAAGGTTTGGACCTCCCCAGTAATTCGCTATCTCTCCTTGTATAGGAAAAGCATAAGATACATGAAGTAACCCTTTCAATGACCAGAGTTTACTATATGATTCACTAACGTGACAATGGGGAGATCATGTAGGAATCTTCTTGAATTATCCTTAGTACCTTTGGGTATTGGATTCTCCCAATGGTGCCTCATGTCTGATATCACCACAATGGATTCGTATTGGTGGTGTTAATGGGGTTGTTTGTTTTACCCCTAATCCTATGACTATATATCATGTGGTGTGTATCATATTATACTAGAAATATACAGTACCTCATTTTACCTATGTTTCTTGTTACTCAATTCGAACCAGTAGCTCCAATAAATTACCAGCTCATGGAATCTTCCTTGATGAAATACCCCTAAATAATTCCTATAAAGAGAAAAAATCATCACATACCACACTACTATAGAAGATAAAAAAATTTAATGCATCTGATCTCAAGAGATTAGAATATTTGGAACCACATAACTATGTATGTGATTAATTTTTGGCCAAATTTATGCCCCAAACCTCGTATTAAACCTATCACATTTTTTTTGTGATTTACATACAATTTAAACCCCCTTTTAAATTTATTAGACTGTTTATATCCCATAGTCCCCACATTAAATACCACATGGACCTTCTTGGTTGGATTAGAAAAAGAGATGTCCAAATTTACGATACTGGTATTAAGATAGTGCAATGAATTGGATCAATCACTACCCCATTAGAAACTAATGATTAAGGGATAAATTTCATTCAATCATTTGAGATATTTAACTTCTTTTGGAATATAATGTAAATAAAACCCTCTTTTAATTTTAGGATGATAATTTGAGAATATATTCCATTAGTTATATATCATATGTGACATAATACAGCCCATGTCAACACACTCTGATTGAAACAATTTTCCTACCTCCACCAAAAATCCTAGAACCTACATGATCCCATCGACATGACATATAGAAAACCTATGATGCTCAACTAATTGAATGGACACCTCCTATGTGATATGAACCTTGGGGGTATTTTTTGACAACTATTTCAATGAAAACAATGCTACATTGAGTGCATATTTTTATTCGTATCTTATTGTAGTTTGAGATGGTTTTTTCATGCTCTCATGAATTTCATTAGAAAGCCACCCAATTTGAGTTGAAATAAAAATTGGGGTATTGTTTAGTCCCTTGACTTTTTGAGACATCATTTTTCTCTCTCCTGTTGTACCATCTATTAAAAGAGTTTTACCAGTGGAACATAATATTGTTGATGTCCTAGAAGAAATTCAATCATAAAGAACCTATTGATATTAAAATCATTGTAGTATATAATACCTATATTTTATAGTATCCATGAATGAATTTCTCTTGTTAAAAGATGGAGACTAGTTGGAAATTTCCTTTCCGAGATAATCAATGAACACCTATAGGGTAATGAAAATTACTTGTGCTATATGCTCCATTGGATCATCTCATATCCCAAACAAATGATAACACTACACTGTGGGAATGAAACAAAACCAATTATACATGATTCATGCACTATGATATAGTAGTATTATTAGGTGTATACTGGCTACACATAGAATAAAAATGAACACCATATCTTCCCGACATTCGATATCATACCTTGAAACCTTTAGTTGTTTATGGGAAAATATGGGACATCTGGTTCTAGGAATTAGGTTCAGTTATGCAGTAGGTACATTTCTCTAATTGAATTTTACTCTGTCTTGAAGCCCTCATTTCTAACATGTATACAGTGCTGGATAGAATTAGTGATATTCATTGAAATTATATTGTCTCTATCCCCTTGGACCTACCTCATTTAATAGTAATATAGTTGAAATACATTATTCCACACTAGATAATTACATTAATCCACTATATAACAGGTTCACATGATTGGTTTTCTATGTGCTGTTAGGTCTATGAGGTATTGAGGAACCATGGTCTATATTGAACCAATTTTCTTTTTCAGTAGTGTTTCATGGTCTGTCCCCTTCGGCCTATTAGCTATATGAGTTATGAATATATCTTGAGTGGGTAATCACTATTAATTCAATTATGGATAATGTGTAAAATGAGGACCCAATCAATGTTTAAGCATGCCCACTCGATCCCCATTCACATTCCCTTAGTTAAAAGAATGTGTTTGGAGCTTGCCTACTATCTTAAATATTTATCATGGAAAAAAATGTGGTGTCCATATCAAACACTAAAATTCCATCATCCAACAACTATATCCATGGTGTGGTGTTGGATATGATATATCATTCCATCCATTATAATCATATGGGGACTACAAAAATAAAGGAATAACATCACCACTTGAGAATATGAGTTCACTGTGAGGAGGCGATGGAACCTATATACAGAATAAAATCTTCGAATGAGGGTTAGATATAATTGTAGATGAACCTATAATAATAAAGATAAAATCCAAATTCTATATTGGGGGAGTTATACACCCACATCACCTTGGGGAATTAGGTTTCTATGTAAGATAGATCAATAATACTATGGAGAACTATGGAAAATTATTATCATAAGGACACTTGGGAGTGTAGTGGAATATATGGGATGAGACTGTGTTCCATTTTTACCACGCATACCATTTATAGAAGAAAAATTCCAATTTTATTGACCAATATTATCAATCATTGGTTTTCAATAGTACAAAGTAGGTTTATTCTTATTTCGATTAGATATTCCAATATTTAATACATTTTCCCTTCCGGTATAGTTATCATTTTGACTAACCCAGTAGACAACATTCAAAACCACCTTCATCCATTGCTCGCACATCATTTCTCTCTACATGGTATGATAATCTGGAATCCACATTCCTATAGTTGTAACTCTATGACCCATGGTATCAATGACGTTATTTTTTTAATATATTTGATCCAATTGATCAGACTCTAGCCCCACCACTCCACCCATACTGTACTTCCACCATAGGCCAGTAGCAGTTGAAATGGTAGTATCTCATATGAAAACAATAATTTTTCAGAGTCCCATATTTTTTATCATTAATATGGGAGAAAGTTTTAACAACTTGTTCATCACAGTCACCCAATAAGAGAAGTCAATGGTTTGGGAAAATCTTAGTATTTTACTCTAATTGTTTACACTATATGGGGGATCACATCTCGAGTAAAATACCCTAGAAAACACTATTAGTTCCACATGGAATAGGTTCCCTCTTATACAATTTATGTCTAATAACTTTGATCTTCAGTATAGGATTGATGATCCCATCCAATATGTATAATAGAAAAAAGGAATGTATAACAAGGAAAATTGGTATGATACTAGGAAATAAGGTTTGAAGTATCTGTAAATTAGTTCCATGAAATAACCAATTATTCAGTAGTCCACTTGGAATTTGTAATTCCATAACAATCAAACTAGTATTTGTGAAACAAGCCATATGACTAGAAGTAGAAAGTGATAGATATTTTTATGTAACTCATTGACCCCCTCCAAGATTCACATGGATCCCTCTTATGATTTTAATTTCCATGCATGATATACATCACAAACAATATCAAGTTTGGTGACATTGATGTTGATTTCTTTTTTTAGTGTAACTAGATAAAGGGTGCATATCAATTTTTCCTCATTGCTCCTAGAAACCTCAAATCATACTATTACAACACCAATATTGGGGTTGATATTTAAATTTTCCATCCTTGATTAAAGAGAGGATACATTTTAGGTTTACATGGCAGGAGGAGTCAATTATTCCTGCTTTTTTATTCCATTGTATGTGGGATTCATGATGTATCCTAGAAGAAGTCCTCTTATGTTACGTATAATTTAGTTAGAAGACTACGACAAGGGAGGAATTTATCTAGTCATTTACTGGTTATTACTATTGATCTCATGATCCCCCTATGTGTTTCTAACTCCATATGTTCCTTGATATGATTCCTACAAACGACTCTCTGAACTCTACTTGGAATTGAATCCCCCATGTTTTGTCTCTATGTTCTGACTTGTTTAGTAGGAATTTTTTGGTACAATCATACTCAAGTGTTCCAAACACATCACCATAAATCACATTCATAAAATCCAAGAGTTCAAAAATCATACCTACAATGTTTAGTAGAACCAAATTCATATTCCCTCCCCAATGAGAATGGTGTTTTAGATAATGGGGTGAACCCATCTCATATTATATCAATAAGTTAACTATCCCTTGAAGTCACTATGTATTTAAGATATAATACATTGATGGGAGTTTGTTGTTGATCTTGGATTCCATGAGGAGTACCGTTGAACTGGTCCTCGAAGGGAACTTGGTTGTATTATCATAAAACCATGTCCTTGTTAGTGATACTTTCATTGATAAAGAATAACCCAGCCTTGAGTATCAATATATTAATTAAAACACATTAACCATAGATTGTGTTATCCAATTTCTTTGATCATAGGGGGATTCCACTAGGGAGTTTCAAATAAAAATATTATTCCTTCCAAATAGGTTGGATGAACAAGACCTTTATTTCCATATTATATCTGAATAGTCAATCGATAATGTTATTTCATATAATAAATTATCAGTTTCATTATTGACACGAGTGTGAACCCAGACCCCTAGTCTATATTGAATTTCTAACCATATTTGAGGAGTTTTATGATTTCTATATCATATTTTACTATTAAATCAACAATATTTCAGTGAATGAAATGATTGAATTCAATATATTCTACTAGTAGTTGTTAAATATAAAGTGGATGATGTAGTGGTTTTTAGAAAAATTTCGTAATTAGAGCACATAAATTTGGAATATCCCATGGTAAATAATCCTATGATAAATCAATTTGAAAAATGGATTACCATCCTCGATATTGTGCTAATTATATTTCTGAAGAACCAAATACTTGTTTTAACGCTTCCACCTGAGTGGATGATCTATATAAACTAACCGATATGACAATGTTTATTTTTGATTTAATACCTCAAGAAAAGAGCTATGTGTCTTAATATATTTATCCATTTGTAATATGGATCATATTGGTGGGAATATAGGCTGAGATGCATCCCTATAGTGTTTCTATAACGGGAAGGGCGTTCAAGCTACCTACACTAGTATTGTTTAATTTTTTAGCTTCTAGTTTTAATAGATGAAAATGTAAATAGATAAAATTACATGGGGATTCCTTATATCCCAGTGGAAGACATAACAATAATTAAATTTTTCGATATTCCCATGCTCATTTTGAAAGATCATCATATGTGGTCAAAACATATATTCCATTATCACATAAATATTTCCCCTTTCCACACCCAAAATATGGTCCGTGAAATTTATTTGGGGAAGGTTATAAAGAGGTAGAAACACCCATAAAGGAATACCATATGATGGAATCCTTTTAGAGTAATTAATCAACTTGTGAAACCATTGAGCATTTTCTTCTATAACTACATAGACACAGTAGAGGTTTTCAACTCCTATGTAGTGGCATTAACATACTATTAGAAAATCATGGTATTGTACACATTATAGTTTTTCCCCATTTGAGGGTCCCCAATGAAGAATTTTTTTCCCATGACCGATAGGCATTAGGATATCCAATTACTTGATGCTAGTCTACATTGGATCATGAACTAGTTAATATTCGATAATTCCCAAAAAAATCTGTTTAACATGTCTAGACATAGATTCCTAGTGTTCGATCAAGGTGTTTCAATTGGAACACACAAAGCATTGATTGAACAACCCAGCTCGCATATCCCTAACATAAATCCATGATCGAACTGATTCACATGATACATTGTTCTATTTTCACGGTGGAATCCAAACCCAATACCACTATACATATATGATCTGACTCCAATTTCAATGTTATTCCTTTCATACAAAAAAGAAGATGGGCCATTTCATGAAATTTCATTTGATTCATCCTAGATACATGTTAAATACCATCCCCATAATCCAATACTACCCCATTTATTTCCATTGTTTGGGTACTCATTGTGTCTAGCATGTGAATTCAACTCTATAATAATATTTTTTGTTCATTATAATGGATTTTTTTGACTCCCATGGAACATTTCAAAGATATAAAACCCTTCCATTTGATATATTGGACCTTATATGATAATGAATGAAGCTCCACATGTTCCATCCCGGTATCCCAAGGGTGGAGAGGGGTTGGGGTTGATACTGTGAGTTGATACAATGTATAATGACTATCATGAAATGTTTGAATGAATCGAATCTATCAAGAAATATCCAAAATTAGTCATTGGTTGAGATGTGTGACCCGGTAATCAAAACATATTCTTATTGTCATTTCATGCTATGTGTTTGGTTCCCATGTGGAACATTCCCACTATTCTTCTAGTGGTTGATATCCTATCACACCCTTTCCAAGGGAATGGATGTGCTACCCTACCTAGCATCCTAATCCCCGATTTATATGCGGTTCCTATAGATAATTTGGTGGAAAGTTTTGGTAGAATAAGGATGGTGGTTGACCATTGGGCTATTAGTATAATAAAGGGAGGACATGTCCCTCCCCTATATTTTCCTGTGATTGACCACAATCTATTGGGGTACCAACATGGATGTCAGAACTAGGTTATCCCCAGTATTTGATGTTATTTAATATAATGAATCCAAAAACTACAATTGTAACAACCTTGACCCCAGTAGCTTATATTTAGTTTTCTTTCTATTACAATAGAATATATATAAGAGATAAAATCACAAAGGATCAATCATTTTAGTAGTCATTAAGAAACTTGAATCATTCCTGGTAACCTTATTAATTTTTTTATTAAACATAGATCATAAAAAAGGAAAATAAAATGATTCCATGATAATTATTCAATGATTTCATCTTCAGAATCATGGGAAGTAAAAAATGGAAGCGTGATCTCAAACTTTCAGGAATGGTAACATGAATAAATAAAATGTTAAACAATTTTAATATGGAATAATGGTAATCTAATTAACTGGAAAAAACCTGCCATCATTAAACTATAAATGAAAATGAATACATATATTTTATGACAGTAAAAATCTCATGGAATGTAATAAATTAATAATAGAAAGAGAAAATTATTAATCATTTGATGTAATGTATCTGACACATCAGACATTATACCATCAAGATGGTCTAATTATGCGAGTATAAAACTGTCTTGTTTTTTATGGAAACAAAAAACAATGGGTTTGTCACCATATTTTTGTATCATGAGACCTATCAATGCACTGAGGGGTGCTAAATTCACTCCCCCCATCATAAAAATTGGAAATAATTATTCATAAATAAATATAGTTCAATAAAAATATTCCTTAACATAATATCCATATTATGTTGGAAATAATGATTTATCAATATTTCATCATTCAAGTAAAACATTGTATGAAAAATGGTATACAAGTTAGAAAATAATCATATCCATGATAAAAGAAAATAGGGATATTTAAAAGGAATTTAATTTACAATGAAAAATGATCTCAAAGGAGTAGTATATGAACCCCATAAAAATTATTTGGTGCACAATATCATTCTTGTTATCAGTGAAATTGAAATTAAGACGAAGTCCCTTACATTTTTTATGAATGTGTTCTATACTTGAACTTAATGTCCTAGATAATGGGATTAAATCCATTAATTAATTAATTAAGAAACTTTTAAATATTTTTTTATTTATTAATATTTTATTTAGTTTATTTATGGTCATGTTGATGAGTTACAAGATACAATTTAATCATTCTAGAGCATTTGTTTCTTTGGTTTTCATGATGGTTTACTTGTATACATGTATGGAAAATCATATAAAATGAAAATAGTTTTATTGGATTGAAATTATATGTTTTTAATGAAATTACCAAATATTAAGTGGTTATATATTTCATTCTTTTATATCTTATGAAGATGAATTATTAGATAAAACATTAGTGATAATCGTTTAGAATATTTTTGCATTTTTCAATCATTACGAACTAGTTTTGTTATTAATTAATATTATGTATATATACTAGTTCCAAAACATGAACTAATATATAATACCTATATTATAATATTTTTAACCATATAAATGGTTTTATGATCAGACTTTATGGTCATAATATAAATTGAAAACTCATTGTCCTTGAACGTGATAAATTAACACATCACAGATGATATATTTATTTTTAGAACAAAAGGGGAGAGGAAGAGAAATGATGATGGATTATACCATTAAGATAATAAAATTATTGTATATATAATATATATAGTTATAATTCATGATTTTATATAGGAGTTGAGGTAATATTAATAAAAAAATAAAATTAATGAAAATCAAAGGGATGAATTAAGGGGTTTACCTCTTGAATTCTTTACCTTGAGAACCACCTTAAGGGACATAGGTTTCGTATTTTCTTGACACCAAAGGATATTTTACATGAGGGAGAGACAAGGTAAGTGGATTATGTAGAAATTGTATAAAATTCAAGGATTTGGTGGTGTGAGTAGAATAGGTGGTGAGGGGTGGGTTTTATTGTGCAAGAGAGAGGTGTTTTTGGATTATTATTTTCATTATATAATTATTTTGGCTCAAGAGGAGAAATTGTGATGATTGTTTTGAATAAATATTGTAAATAGTGAATGGTATTTTTATCCAATTTTGATTAAATCATCTATACATCATCTATAACTCAATAATTCATGTATTTGTATTATACTATAAATTATTGTATCTCACTATTCACAAAAAAATAACATATTTTAGAAAAATCCAAAAATATGACCCTCAATTTTTTCTATCTGAATATTTAAAATATTAATTCCATTTTATGTGTATAATTTTATGAATATGATATATTTATTTTTTAATTAAAATCATCATTTACTCAATAATAAAAAAATTTAAAACTGTAACTGATTCTATTACACATTAAAAACTATAATAACATCTCATAAAATTATCTTATAATAAAATTTAAAAAAATGTTATTTTATGATTCTATTTTATAAAAATGCGTTTCCATTGAAATCATTAGTTATAAAATTTTAAATAATCATTTATGTTTTATAAAAATACCAACACATAATTTTTTATTTTCAAAATATTTATTTACTAATACTATGATATAATTATATCATGTTTTCATTTGTAAGATTTTTTTTTACTTTCATATGTAAGGATAGTATTCTATTTTAATAACAACTATTCATAAGGGTCTCATTACTATTCCAAAGTTCAACTTACTATTTCATTGGTATATGTTTATTAATTTATAGAAAGAAACATCTCATTTCATTCATTCTTCATTTATTGAGTTTTTTGGTTCTCTATGTTAATTAATATGATATATTCTATATGAAATAATTTTTTGTGAAATTTAATTTATTGAATTAACTTAAATCAATTGAGTGGAAACATAACGAAAAATTGTCGGAGTTATATTCTTCCCTCATACAGAAATTTTTTCCTCAAAATTTAAATGAATATTGACTTATAAACGGATGAGGGTGGTTCTTCTTCATATCATCTTCAGTATCCCACATTACATCATCCATTTTCTAGTTTATCAAAAGAAAAATTACTAGTCATGTCAATTTATTTCTCAATAAATTATCTCTTGAGTCAATAATCTTGATAGGATGTTCAAAGTAATACAAATCATGTTCCAATTATATTTCCTCATAAGTGAGAACAAGAATTGTGTCTGGAATTTAATTCTTAAACAATGATATATAGATCACATTGTGAACGTTTTATAGACTTAGTGTTATTAAAAAAAGGTAATCTATATCTCAAATTCCTTCCATAATTTCAAATGGCCTAATGTACATAGGGATCACTTTCCCTTTCTTATCAAACCCTAAGGCACCCTTCCATAAAGATACTTTCAGAAAGACATGATATCCCACTTGATATTCCAAATCCATTCTCTTTTTATCATCATAAATCTTTTTCCTTCGTTTAGTTCCTTTAATATGAGCTTCAATATTCTCTACCTTTATCATTGCCTCTTAAATATTTTTTGGTCCTATAAGTTTCCTCTAACCAAATACATCCAAAAAAGTTGTATTTTGATATATCTTTCCATATAATTCTTCATATTTTGCCTTTTTAATACTAGAATGAAAACTATTTTTGTTGGAAAATTCCACCAAGTGTAAATAATGATCACACATACCTTGAATGTCATGTGAGAATGATATCAACATATCCTCAAATGTTTGAACAGTCCTTTAAGAATGTCAATCAATTAGAGGTTGATAAGCAGTAGTCATATGAACCTTAATATCAAAAAACTTCTAAAGACTCTTCATGAATCATGATGTGAAACATGGATCTTGATCAGTTACAATCGATAAAAATTAACCCTGATGTCTTATAATTTCATTAATATGGGGTATTTATAGGTTCTCTAGTGAAAAAATACGCCCTTATAGCGAGGAAATATGCAGATTTGGTATGTCAATCAACAATTACCCAAATTGAATCATTATTTCTTGGAGTTATTGGTAATAAAGGGACAAATACGATAGTAATTCCATGCCACTTATTCATAGAAATAGTTAGAGGTTTCATTACTCCTTTAGGATGCTGTTTCTCAGCCATCACTTATTTAAAAGCTAGGAACCTTGACACATAGTCATCAATTTCCTACTTCATATTATCCCAAAAAAAATATTCCTTCAGATATTTATACATCATGGTACTTCTAGGGTCTATAGATAAATTTGAGCTATGAACATCATCTAATAGTTCTCTTTTTATCTCCAGCATTGATGGAACACATAACCTCTTTCAAAATATCCGAATTCCATCAACACACATGACTTATTCCAATCTTCCAACCTTAACGGAGTTAATTTTCTTTTGAAAATTATCATCACCAAATTGAGATCTTTTTATCTTCCCATGTAAAGAGGGTTTAACAATCATTTGAAAAAGGAGTTATTTCATTTATAATTCCCATATACATATTTACTAAATCCATTAATATTGGATCGATCTTAATCCTTATTTGGGTAGGAATTCTATGATCTTTTATACTTAATTCATCTTCTACCTTATTTAATTTTCCTATATGATAGTGCATTGAGATATCATAATTTTTTAGTAACTTGACCCATTTACTTTGCCTCATGTTGAGTCATTTCTATGTAAAGATATATTTCAAACTCATTTGATCTGTATATTTATCTCACATATTTCACCATTATGAGAGTTTCTCCATGACATTAGAGCAATGATTTTTTATGGTAAATCAAGATCATGGGTTTGATAATTTTCTTCATGATTCTTCACCTCCATTGATGCATAAATAGTAACTTTATATTTTTTTCATACGGACAAAACCCAGTCTATTATTCAATGTATCACTATATAACAAAAACATATAATTTCTTGATGGATGATTCAAAATTATAGCATTTACCAATATAGTCTTTAATTCAAAAAAAAAACATTTCGTACACATTTTTACCAATACGAACTTAACTCCTTTACATGTGAGTTTTTTTTAATGGGTTATCCAATCCGGAAAAGTTGTGAACCAAATGGTTATAGTAACCTCTTAAAACAATAAACTACATACCTCGGTTATGTCTTTTGTCATATGTTATTCTTGGATTTTCTTTATCATTGTAGGATCGACTGAGATTCCATCCTTAGAGATGACAAGTACCGAAAAAAACTATTTGAGGTTAGAATTCACACATTCTAAACAACCTTTATAACTCGTTTCCTTTATTAATATTTAGATCAATCCTTAAGTGATTCTCATGGTCTTCATAGCTTTTGGAATATATCAAGATATCATCAATAAATACAATAATAAATTTTCTAAGATATTACTCAAACACTTTTTTCATTAGGTCCCTAATAAGATATGGTGAATTATTCATATCAAATTGCATTACTATATACTGGTAATATCCATACCTAGTTTATAATTTTGTACTGTCAATGTCTTCATTTTGTACACACAATTTATGATATCCAGAATGAAGGTTAATCTCCAAAATATATTGAACCCCATGGAGTTGATCAAATAATTCGTTAATAGCAATCATAGGATACTTTTTCATTATTTTAATAGAAATGATTTCTATATAGTCAATTCACAATCTCTAGGACCCATCATTCTTTTTAACAAAGAGAACATGGGATCTCCATGGAGAAACAATATGGAGGATAAAATATATACTACTAAAATCTTATAGTTGCTTCTTCATCCCCAATAATTCAAAATTTTCAATTCTATAAGGTGTGTTTGATATTAGTCCCATATAAGGGATTTGGTTAATGGTAAACTCAACTTCATGCTTCAGGTGGTGTCAAGGTAATTCCATAGGAAATACATCAATTTATTCTTGTATAATTGGTAGAACCCCAATTAGAATATTACATTCCTCATCTATATATATTGTTTTCTCATCCTCCATAATAATTTCATTTATTAGAGTTATTGAGGGATGATATAGATGAGAATCAGATTATGAGTATTACTATTTAATGATATGGGATTCCACATATTCCTCACAGATCATAATGTCCTTATTTTTGAAATATAATTTCAACTAATATTTTTAAAGACATTCCATACTTAGGACATTATGAAATTAAATCATGGGTATGATGATATTTTCCGAAACTAAATCATGTTTATGTGTCATAAACTGTATTGACCGAAACAATTTTGTTGTAATGAGACTTCCCTTTGGAGTTTCTACTTATAACTCCTTTGTTAAATAAAAATAAAATTGTCTAATTTTACTAGAAAACTGTGTAGATATAAAAGAGTGTGATGATACATAATAAGATAAATCATTGTCTAAATTTTAAGATAGGATTAATATACCTTCCAACACGACATTTGATACATTCACTTCAGTTGTGGTGATCTCATAAGCTTGAACATCTGACCTTGGCCTCCTCTATGGAATATTCCTATGATGCTTGGGACATTGATTTGAATAATTCACAATTTAATTATAGTTGAATAACTCAACATCATTGATTTTTTCCTTTACCATTTATTCATTATCTTGATGACCTTTTTCTATTCACTTACAATAGACTCTCAATTTCAAGCATTTACCATGATGGTTCATTCCAAAATTTTCACATAATGGAAACTAATCCATTCCATTTTTATTCATGGATACTTTATCTTTTCCATGGTTATCAGAAGAAATATTATTATCTTTAATTACCTTAAACATATAAGATCTAAATAATTTCATCTCTGTTTTGATGGCACATAATACTATTTCTTCATATGAAGGAATTTTTTGAGAATAAAATGCCATTCAGATACTTGGTTAAAGACCCCAGACGAAATGATCATTCTTGTCTTCAAAATCATGCATATAATTTATAGCATACCTAGCTAGTCATATAAAAATTTCCTCATACATTGAAACAATCTCTTCTTCAATTTTCTTTAAGATAGGGTATTTTCTCTTCGTTTCAATTTTTTTCTCAAGGGGGAAGTTTTTGTTGATGAATATTTCCTTGAATTTTCTACATTCCATATCTTTTCTTTTATCTTCTTACTTACTTTTATAGACCAAGGACCACCATTTATATAAACCACCCTTGAGATGATATACTTTAATTACTATCTTTTCATTTTCATTGAATCTCAATGCCAAAAATATATCTTCAAGGGACTTGATACACTACTCATCTACCATTGGATTAGTAGTCCCAATAAAATATTGGGGATTTATCCACATGAAATGATCCAGCAGTGGTGTATTATGGTTATTATTTATAACCTATGCACCATTTCTTGACAACAGAATAAACTAAATTAGGTTTTGAATCATAATGAATAATTTATAAATGAAAAAAACATAATATAAATTGAAAATATATGCATAGATAATTTCACAATGATAAGTATAGTTTCATAAGGTCATATTTACTTTTAAATCCTTTATTGTGTTTGGGAAAAAGAATACGAATTATCCGAAAAATGTCCACGTAGAATGTCTAACTTGGTGAAAAGTAAGGCACATTGTCACATACCTGGTTACACTGATTTAGGCATGACTCAGCTTGTTGGATTTTTTACCCCTAGGTACATATATTCAAGAACAACATCCACTTATAGTATCCAGATAGGGTTATAATTGTTGGAATACCTTAATAATTTCTACCTTACAAAAATTCTAGTATGGTACTATATGGTTATCCACAAATTATATATTAGGTTTATTTTCCCTAAAATATGTTTTATAAACCTAGTTCCCAAGGTTTATACTAGAAATTAATTGATACCAACTATAACAACCCAGAACCTAGTACCATTGGGTTGGTTGTCTTTTTATTATAATGGAAATGATAAAATAGATCACATTACTATGGATTGATCAGTTCATCAGTCTTAATGAAACTAAAAACATACACGAAACCCTTATTACAATAGTAAATAATAAAATAACATAAAAAAGTAAAATAAAATTATTCCTTGACAATTATTCAATGATTTCATCATAAAAACCCAGGTAATGAAAAAAATTAAAGGGGTGATCTCAAATAAATAATGAGGGTATTTTTAATCAATAATAAGTCAAATAAAGTCAATAAGGAATAATGGAAAGGTAAATTACTTAAACACATTCCAGGAATAAAATGATAATGAAAATGAATCAATGTATTTTTTTCACAGTGAAAATATAATGGAAAGTAATAAATAAATAATAAATAAAGAAAATTCTTAATAATTGGACATTATGTATCTTGAACAGGAACCGTTATACTATCAAGATGGTTTTTGTATATGGGTATAAACCCATATGAATATTCTTGTAAAAGACACGAAGGGTTTATCACCATCTATTTTGTCTAATGAGACCTTTCGACGCATCGAGGGGATATAAATTCATCCCTAAACCATTATTCAAAGTAAAAAATCATTCTTCATGCATGGATTTAGTTCATTAATTATATGTTTTAAAATAATATCTGTATTTTCTAGTAAATATTTATTTATCAATATTTCAACGTTAAAGTAAACACTATATGTAAAAATGCTATATGTATTAGAAAATAATCATATCCATGATGAAAGAAAAATGGATATTTATGAGGAATATAATTTCCAATGAAAAATTACATCAAAGGGTTTGTATATAGAGCAAATAATTTTATTAGGTTCACAACCCCATTTAAGTCTCAATGAAATTGAAATTGAGATGATGTCCCTTGCCTTATGTATGAATGTGTTCTGCAATTGATCTTAATGTCCTGGATAATAAAATTTAATTAATTAATGTATTAATTAATAACATTTTATAAATAATTTTAATTTATTATAATTATTTAATTATCATTTATGTTTTTTTTAATAGTTATAAGATATAATTTTATCATTTGAGAGTGTCTGTTTCATTTCTTTTCATGATCAGTTTACTTTTATACATTTATGGAAACTCATTTAAATGAAAAAATTTGTCCAGAATTGAAATTATATGTTATTAATGGGAATACATAATATTAAATGGTCATATATTTAATTTGGTTATATGGTATGTGGATGAATCATTAGACAAAATGTTATTGATAATCGTTTAGAATATATTTCGCATTTTTCAATCATCACGAACATGTTTTTTAATAATTAATATTATGTATATATACCGTTTCAATAACTTTTAATAAGATCCAATCCATCTATTGTAATATTTTTTGACCATATAAATTTTTTATGCCCATAATTGATGGAAATAATATAAATTAAAAAATCATTGTCCTTGAATACGAAAAAATAACACAACATAGATGATGTTGTTGTCTTTAGAAAAAAAGGGTAGAGGAATGGAAATTATGATGGATTATTCCATTAACATAATAATATTCTAGTATATATATGATAATAGAGTTATCTTTTGTGTTTTGATATAGGAGGTGAGGGAAGGACAGTATAAAAAAGACAATAAATGAAAATTGAAGTAAGGGATTAAGGGTTTTACCTCTAGAATTATTCTCATTGAGAACCTCCTTAAGGGACATGGGTTAGGACTTATGTTGAGAAAAAAAGATCTTGGACATAGGGAAGATACTTTTTAATAGTATTTGGAAGAATTTATACATGATTGATGGCATTGGTGGTGTGAGAGGAAGAGGTGGTGAGGGGGGTATTTATAGTGGAGACGAGGGGTGTTTTTTATAACTCTTTTCATTATTATATTATTTTGGAATAAGAAAAGAATTATTGAAGAATATTGTGACTAAATATATTTACAAGTTCATTTGAGTTCTAAAAAATGGATCTTACATCATCCATACATCATCTATTACCCAATAACTCATGTATTTTGCTTATATCGTAAATTAATGTATTTCACTATTCACTAAAAATTAATTTATTTTAGAAAGTTCCCAAAAAGTTACCCAATCCATTTTTAAACACATTGAATTTGAAAATGAAATCTATTTTATGACAATAATATTCAAATTTGTGAAATATAAATTTTTATTAAAATCATCATTTACTCAAAAAATAACAATTTTAAAATTTTAACTGATTTTATAACACTTCGAAAAATTAAATATGGTCTCAAAAAAATATCTTATAATCATTAGAAAAATAAATTTAAATTTATTATTATATTTGTTGAAAATAAATTTTCATTTAATTCATTAATTAAATAATTATAAATATATTTTTCTTTTTTATAAAAATACCAACACTTAATTTATTATTTTCAAAATATTTATTTACATAGACTATGTTATAATTATATCATATTTTCATTTATAATATTACTAAATTTTATATATACCTTTATAGGTGAGGTTACTATTCTATGGGCCGAATTACTATTATTATGGGTCTCATAACTATAAAAAAGGTCATGTTACTATTTCATTGGTATATGATCCTAATTTTCTAGAAAAGGTATCTTATTACATTTATTCCTCCTGTATTAAGTTTGTTTGGTGTTATGTATGTGATTTTATATGATTTATATGATACGAAATAATTTTATGTGATATGTAAGATATTGAATGGATTGAATTTATTTAAGTGGTTACAAACCATAAAATCATGGCGTGTTATAACAAACCACAACCCCTAACAAAAATCTCAATCATAACACCACTACCTACTGCTTTTCTATTATACCATGTTCCTAAAGGTGAAAATGTATACATGGTGGTATAACACATTCATTGAACTAATTGGAGGGGAGAATTCCCATCAATGGTTGCAGCATCCCCATTCCATCCGTTCACAATACCACATAAGTGTACATGAATTGATGAAATCCTTCATCTGATACCCCAATATCATTCAAACCACAAGAGACCAGCCTAATGTGATTTACCTTTTCATTCAGGTATGATCCACTTATCTATCAAACAACTAGTTTGTTACAGTTCATCGTTCGATTAACAAGGTCATGTGGCTTGGATATTCCCATCAATGAATGATAATGGAAAAATTAGATGGAATAAATATTACCTCCATGTGTTATATTAGAAAAAAATTGGAATTAAGTGTTTGGGATTCACCAGCTGGATATCCATCATTTCATGTATTTGTCCTTGAGAACTTCCCCACACACCTATCAAATAATGAAGGTACACCAGCTATTTTTTTTCTTAGTTATATGAACTACGTCTTGTGATATATGAACCTGATAATTGTGATTTGGTAGTGGAATTTGAGAGGGTGGGATCATAAGAGTTCCAAATACACTCCTTCATAATCAGCAACACCATTCCATTAAACCAAATAAGAAACACGACTAGTGAGTGGGGAATCTAGATCCACTCTAGTATAAAAATGGTTTCCTTTTGGAAGAAAACATCACCATTTCAACTATGAATGTGATGTATTAATTTTTCTCATGTATACTCACTCAAATGAAAATTGTGGAAAAGGAGGAACATTTTGGGAATGGGGTAGCATGATTGTTTTGGCCATTATGGCCACTACATGTCCTCTTTCCATCTTGACCTTGGCCTTCTTCTTAGTATAATACTAAATAAGATACCACACATTGAAAAACACCCCCTTGACCATCAGGAAAACCTCTATACACTCATAGACTCTCCATTATATCATTTCTGAAATCTCAACTATTAAATCATCAATTAACCACACCGAATGACTATTCTAACCACCATTATCTTCCAAAACTACCACCCTCAACTAAATAATTACTATTATATGCCCCCAATAAATCATAGCCATACTACCACTACTACCAAGACATGTATAGTAACTCTAATTCAATTCTAGAACCATCATATCCATTATCAAACCATCAAACCATCAACTATCATATGATTAAAATGAACGTCTTTTAACCCAAAAATAATATTATTCCTTTGATATGTTGTTTTTGATGATTCATTATCCCCAATATCGACCTAAAAATGAATCTGATGCATTTTAAACCAATTATTGTGGTTTCATTATCATTGGTCATCCAACTTTTCCATGTTTTTCATGTCAGTTGTATTGGATATGGTGGAGTGTAAATGGTGGTGTATGTCAGGGTTCAAATTGAGTTACATGAAATTAGAGTGGGGTGGTGGCCCATAATTTCCAAGATACCTATTATCTAGCTGTATAATTTGTATGAATATAATTTATTCATGATGGATCACTGGTATCCATCATATTTGAGAAAGATCATGTTCCAAAATGGTTGGTTCACATCTTGCCTATCCACTCGGGCATTGTTATTCAAATAAGTTCAAGAATGATTCCAAATGTCACTCCCTGATCCCTCCATCCATGACCACCACAAATAAGGGTGATTCAAAAAATTTAGCTAAACTGAATAATACCACCTAAAATCTTTCTCAAAAGGTGTTTTCCCCATGCATAATTACATTCCTCTCATGCTATGGTTGTTACCTTTCCTTTCACATAACCCGACATTTTATAGGAACCGAACATTCTCATTATGTTATAAATTCAACTCACAATCCTCTTTTTCATCCAGAAAAAAAGAAACCATTGGGACAAGATTCCACCCCCAGGGGGTGATTTGTCAACATTGAGGTTCCAAAAAAATTCTCGGTATATGATCATGGTTTTTTCATCCTTTCTTCCATGACATACATGTGCTATGTTTCAGGGGTGCCCATCCACACGGAACATCATTTTTCACTATGGCCTACAACTTATATTACCATTGGAATTATATATCCACGATCAAGTTGTGCTAGATTGCAGTAAATCTTTGAACACCAATACACATCAGGTATAGTAGGGTGTCTTTATCCATTGTGAACTACTATTTACTCTTGATGAGTCATCCACCCAAGATAAACTATCGAAATCGTCCAATTACTTCTTCAGTTGAATGCATAATTTTATGAATCGATGTCATCCAATCAATAATAACGAAAACATTCAACCATAACACCACCAATACCACCCCCATATAGATATGATACTAAGACAACATCCTCATGAATATATCAAAGTTGAGGGAAACCATCACTTTCATGTGATTGAAGTAAGGTAGTGAATGGATGATCCAATTTCTACACCTATCCTAGATTCGTATGGATCCTTCCTATCCCATGTAGATATGATGGTCATTCTTGTTCCAATAGTGGAAATGGTGAGTCAATTCATTTCACTCATGGTGTATTCAGGTTATAGAATTTGGAATTAACCAAACGAGAGGGACAACATGTTGGTGGAGTTGTGGAGGTAGGATACCAAATAAATACTACCATAATATGAGGAATTCAATAATATTTCTCATGGTGAAGTGAATAATTAAGGTGCATGAGGTATTAATTTCTAGATGTGGGGAGCTAAAAATCTGAACTGAGGTTACATTGTAAATGAATTCTATTTCAGAAATAGTTGGGCATTCATGAAACCATTTTTGTAGTTCATTACTTTGGTGGAATGAGTTTTTTCTACGTTCATACAATTATGGTTATTTTCAACGTTTACCACTAGGTCAGTATGGTTGGGCATCCTCTTCTCGTTTCCCAACTACATAAACCATGTAGTACCGATCATGTGTCATACTTTATACATAGGTATAACTTACAGAATATTTTTATGTGTTTAATAAATAGTCACTACCGCCATTTCATTCTCCTCAAAAATTAGATGCATGGACCAGGGGTGATTCCACCAGATTGGTTAATCCTTAGTATTATACTCTAATAGTGATAGAACAAGTTGTTCAAGAACATGTTTATTTCCTTCCAAATGGGTTTCTCATATAAAAAATAGTATAATCATCTAGTTAATATGATTTAGTTGTTGGTATGGTTATATTTTTTCCATCTTTATTTGAATTTTTCCACTTATTGTTGTTTCCATTTTCTTCTTTTTCATAGTCCAACCACATCAACAATCAACACTGATCAAATTGTTGGGGTGGATTTGGCCCGATCTAGCTACCATGGCCATTTTACCAAAAAAAAATCACATAATAGATTGAAATTACCCCCACCTTAGGCACTAATATATGGATGTAATGGTTGTGTAAGAACTATTAACATAGTAATGAAAAGTACACCCCCCTAGAGTGATGAGATGGTTTCATTTTATGATCCTTGAAACTGATGACCATTCGCCATTTGAACCTCAACACTACCCATTGAGAAACTCAAACCCATATTCTATAGCAATATGTATTTGTGATTTAGATTTTAGATATGTTCTCCAACCCAATAATAGGATTTTTATTCCATCTAGGACCCTAAAAATTTCATTTGGAATATATTTTCCCCTATTAACACTATTGGAATAGTATGGATGACTCTGGAACATGGTCATTAATATTCAAATAGTGAAGAAGGGAAGGACAACCACCACCCAAATTCCAAAAATCATGTTCATTTGAATTACACTATTAGTAAAATACACATCTCACTATTTATTATCCCTATCAAAATAAAGAGATCTAATGTACCAATTCACTCAACACTTTTGAACACTCATTAAATCCCTGATATACTACTAGTTCTCCCTATGTATGTATGATTGATATGGTATACCCTTTTCAAAATTCTCTCATTGGAGAAATTACAAAGCATAGTAGCCACGAACCTACCTTTTATCAATAGATAATCCTATTACTAGAAACTCCTTCATTGTTATATTATCAATTCCATGATGTAATCATCTCATCGCATTGATGAACCACCATTAGACATGTGACATTTTCGGTTAAAAATGTACCTTGAACAGTGATCTATAATGATTTTTATCATCAATATGGTTAATTCTAATATGACTGTGTAAACCATATCTGATACCCCCACTTCCATGCCCACAAAGGTAGTTTCTTGTGAACCTTAGCTAATGATATAGGATCATTCCCTCTTGATATTTTATCTGGGTAACACACAGTCTATCTTGTACCCCTAATATTAAGATGGTATTGTAATATACTACCTTAGGATTCGACACCTCGTAGAATCACATATCTATTGCCAATGCCAATACACAAGAAACCACTACCCCCGGACATTTCAATTGTAGGTATGAACTACTTTAATAGATTTGAAATAAAAATATATATCCCTAATATCATTTACCCTATCACCCCTAAAACTATTTTTCCCAAAAAAAAATTATCCACATACATGGGTGTTGTCTTCCACTTCCAACTAGAAAGTGACCCCCTGCATATGGCCAACTCAATTGGTTTCAGGTCCAAAGGTAGTATATTCAAATAGAGAGTAGTAAAATTTCATAGTATCTATATCCACATTTCCCATTGACATGTTGAACGATCATGAAAAAGGTACAATGTTTGGAATCAAGTGAGTTACCCTCGACTCCAATTGAGGTTGTGCACTATCTTATCCCTACTACGTTACTCGATTCTCCAACTGCAGATACATAATTAGAATTGTGGTTCTATTTCACTCCCTTTGTAATGTGGTGGATGATCATTAAAATTAAAAACATGATACTCATTGGTTATCAGTGTCATGGAGTGATATTTTATTTCAACCTTTGTAAAGGGTAGTTTCCTATGTCAATGCAGGTTTTTGTGAACAATAAAAAATTTAATCACACTGCCTACAACAACTTGAGAATCAACTATTTATGGTCAGGTTGAATGTCAGTGATTTCACCTTAATGGGAAGATAATTCCAAACAATTCATACCACAATCGAATCATCACCTGAAGACCCAAACATAATGGGTAAGAAATTTTATTCCTTCCAGGCATCTTTGCTGGAATTATAGTAGCCCAATATATCACCCATGTTATTTGAGATATAAAATGTTAGACTAATAGGCTGATAGGTACCCACGAACTGGTGGATACATAACTTTCGCATGACCTCACTCACCCCATGGTACTCAGTTTCTAGAACTACCATTATTTCTGTTTATTGAGTCGACAGATCTTGTTAGATGTTTCTATTTGCAAAAATTTGTGACCCCATTTCCACCTTCAATGACTCCCACAACCATTTGATTGACACTTGGATATCTCATTTCATGGTAGATGGATCAACCAATCACCTCCATCCTATTGAAACCATCCTACCCAATCACCACTAACTATGCTTAGTTTCCTCCCCCCATGGCCTATAGGTTGATGATGTAGTGGTTGGGAATTTTTCTCTATGCTTTCTCACCCATTATAGAAGTGCATGCCCCATTCACCCTTATATATTCCGAATGACCTCATGTAACTCATTTTATTGGATTCTTATATTAAACAACACACTTGAATTCATTCCAATGGCCCATTTTATAGTTCCCAATAAAGATCGCACAAACATCCACCACTAGTAAAATGACACTAACTGATGACTTGTAATTGTAGAAGGTCCCCCATCACCCCTAATGTCCTGAATAGTAAAGGAAATCTTGGAACTGTCCATTTAATGGTTTCCATATGAGCCAAATATAGAATATTGGTTGAAATTATAGAACACATAAGATATAGCTTTGTCCCTAGAAAAGTGTTGAGTGTCTGGGGATGAGCACAACATTAAGGAGGCATGTATGTCTTCATGGTTCATCATAAGAACACAATAGTAATCTGAGGATTGTCCCTTATTATTGGGATATATCATGTATCCTAGACCTTGGAGGACCTGGGATACATGACCTAGTGAGGACCAAGAATACATGACCCAATGTTTTATTTTCACCGTATTATAAGGTACCAACACCCCCATGATTTCTTTGTGGGTGATCCAATCGAGTGAGTATAGTGGATGGTCTAACAAATTCTCATATGCACCTTGAACCATCCACCATGCGTGAATGAACCCCTAGGGATATTGTACTACAAAATGGTGTTGATATCCATTTTTGGACTTTCACCTTGAACCTCTACGGTAGTGATTAACTGCATTGGAAGACCAAGAGACCACTAGTGCAACCTATTTCTTATCTCATACCAAAGGATGACCTGAAAAATCTAGAGATCCATTATTCATTCCCTAATCATAGCTCCATTTTTTGGATGAAAAACTCACTCCCAATACACTATGTGTTCTGATACATGGTCATCACCCCCTATTGAGAGCCCATACCACATGATCACTCATACAAATTACATCAATTTTATTTCTAGTGGTAAACCCCCTGAGATATCATCACCTTGTAATACATATGATATTTACAAATCTCATTTGAATTAGGTTCCAAGGTGTGTGATTAGTTGAATTTAAATTCTATATCACATTATCCCATAATTTAGACAACATCTGATAAGAATGATGCTTTTCCAAAGCAAAAAAATCTGGTTAAGTTCTAGTTTTTGAATATATTACACATGGACGTGAAATACCTCATTCTTAGATTCCTCCCATATGGACCTAACCTCGGGTGCCCAAACTATTGAACCACAAAATCACCTACAATTTAATTAAGTGTCCTGGGTCGATAGGTACCATGGTTGATCTAGAATTGAACAATAAATCTAAAAGGAATACCTCAAACCTTTGGGTTTATCCATCCATGAGTATTACCACATCTAAAGATATCTCATGAACACATGTACCTTTCCTATGTAGATGTCACCATTGACTAGAAACTATCTAATGGATAGCTATCCAAATACCATGACCAACTCAATATATATAAAATAAAATCATGTTTTTCATTGGATTCCTAAATATTTTATACACTTCCTAACTACCAACTCTTCTAATTAATTGATTTTATATTTTTTTAGACTAGTGGAAGCCAAGAACAAACCCTTAGGGGAAGGAACAAAGGTGGTGTGATCGGGGTTATAAAAATAATTGTGTTACAATCTTCTGAGCCCACTATTATCTATACATATTCCACCGTTTTAAATAGGGTAGGTATGACAAATTTTTGGATCATGAGTTGAATGGGATCATCCAGTGATGCATTATTGTAGGTGTATACTAGGGAAAACCTCAATCTAATGGTGGAATAGTGTGTGGTTTAACACTATTGTAGTTAGATGAATAAAAATGGGGGATGAAACCAAGCTAGAGTACAAGAACCAAACAAGGATTTTAGATAAAATACAAAGACTCAATGTGTTCTTCCATTTAATGGTAGTTCGAAAATCAATCATGGTATGTTTTTTGGCTCTGGGATCACATTGAGGTGGGAAGCTATGCTAATAACCCTGTTCCTGCTATCTCGTCTATGAAAGTAATTGGGGAAACATCGGTATATATTGATAAATAAAATGAACACCATAGGTGATTAGATTAGAGTTGGGGGATGTCGAGGGTATTTGGGAAGGTAGGTACCCCATTGGAGTGTGGTAAGACCTGCCAGGACGTGAGATCATGTGGGTTTCCATGTCGACCCATTTAGTGTACATGAGAATCAGAGGGAAGTAATACCCAATGGTTGAATTGATACACCACATCATTCAACCACTGGTCCAAGTGTGGTATAGGTGTTCAAAATAATCTAGTTTTTTAGAGAAATGTCGAACTGCTTGGTTATCACCATGATGAATGATAGTTTTTTAGAATACTATTTTCATTCGATGAGTATATAATGTCTAGGTTGAGAAGCCAAATTCACACTAAATTCTATATGAATATATTTTATTATCATATAGAATTTATATAATCCCCATTTTCTTACTGGATATCAAGTAAAGGGTGAAACATATCTTATGTTGAAACAAACAAGCATGAGCGGAATTCGAATTTGACATCAGGGAATGACCAGGTCATCCCGAGTCATTTACTGGGATAATATATATATTATTCATTGGAGGAAGTGAGATACATGAATTCATACAATATGAGTTTCATTTATTCTTTCAACATTTGATCCCTATTTGGAATTCTGGAGTTGATGGTGGATTTCATTTTCTCGGTGGAGTCCCTATATCACCAGATCATAGAGCTACCACAGTACCAAAACACCCCATTTTATATTTGAAATATCCCATCATCAGTACTCTATTTTAATAGGCCTAGGATTGAGGATTATAGTTTGATATTACTTTATAAATCCCAAAATATTATGGAATTTCATCACTCATTGTTGACCTACTATAGAACATCATTTTCATCTTGGCATGAATGGTCTACATGTTTCTCTTTTCCACCCTCGTATCCCCTTCCTAGATATCATGGCCATGTGATCCATCTTGGAAAATCTAACTATAATATCCTATGATCCCCCACTATCCATTCTATCACTAACCACAGGGCCTAGGAATTGATGAAATATTGGAATTAAGGGATGACCATTATTTATCTAGTGAAATAAATAGTGTATGACATGAATGATAGGTCCTGATAACCTTGATTGTATGACATCAATAACGGAATTATAGACCCATATTATGTAAAAGGTACTATAGAGAAGAAATTCAACCCCATTACAACACCATTCAACTAGTATAGTTTACAGTTCACCCATTTCAGCCCCATCAACCTAGCCAACTCAAATCCCCAAATTCAAACCATGTTTATCCCTTAATAACAATGCATCGATATGTAAGAAGATATCCGTGTTTATAATTCAAATTGATCCACTGCTACCAATTATCAATGACAACCCCAATTAAAAAACACCATTGAAACTCCATATATCTATAGAAATGTTGAGTCACTAATGATACCGTATGAATTTCCCATGATAAAATGTGAACGTCAATGAATCTGATATCGCCCGAAAACCTTCTATACTTTTTCTAAGAAGCTCATTTTTTAATGCATAGTAGTGTGTAAACCTATACATATTAATTGGAATCCATTACACATTGTTGAATTGGGGTATTCGTTCTTAGGATTTCTAGTAAGTGCATCACCCAACTATTCATCATCAACAGTGTCCTTCATAACTTTCTATACCATATATATTACTTTTTATGCAATAAATATAATATATATAGACAAATCAATGATCAGATGTCTGGTGAAACATGATACTATTTGGAATTCTTCTCCTGAGGTATCACTTTAGTAGATGGTATCACTCTAATAACCATGGAAAAATGACGAAGGGGACCCTATACTATCTTCTCCCATAGAAACATAGGTGCAACATAATCCCTTGTTTGGTAATTGATAGTTAATATAATGGTCCATGAAACACAAATTAAAATTAGTGGGACTACATGGGGGTTGACTGAATGAATAAATAAAAATTGAATTTCCAAGTGTCAATGGATTGATAGGCTTGGTAGCATCATGCATTAGAGTGAGGGAGTGGAGAAGTTGTTATCCGACATGGAAGGAAAATTCCAAAAAAGACAACATGAGTGGGTTTCAAGATATATACAATAACACCATCAGGTGACTAACACTCGAATTGAGTTTTTGATGGGATGTGTCCCTACACTCAGAGAAGCTATGCAGAACCATGAAGCACCATAGTTGATACAACAATATGGGAAATATGATGTAGACCATAGCATAGAGAGATGTTTCAATAGTAGTTGGGAGAGTCTCTATTTATTTTTAAGGAAAAAATAGTGCTTAATTTCATATGACTATATAAAAATCTGGTTATTGGATATATGAATTCATTCGGGTTCCAGTAACACATCATCCAAGTCAAAAAAACATATCCACATCTCGGAACTGAATGTATTAACATTTCAACCCTCTAAACAACCCCTTTTTAGTAGTCCATGGGGGAAAAGGGTATCATCAAAATTATATATCTGTTGAATACACTTGAAGCCTAAAATTTCTATAAATGGAAGCAACCATACATGTGTTTCTAGATGAAAAAAATTATTAGGTCCTCATTTCAACCATTGTGATATGACTGTGGGATTTGAAGGATGGTTTTTTTTTGTTTTTTGGTGTCACCATTCCAAAAATTCAGTGGTGTGCATTTCACTCATATCATATTAGTGTGTAAATATATAGGTGTTGCAGATCAAATTTAACATCAACTACTTGGAATGATCCAA
The DNA here is from genome assembly GCA_963277665.1 of Viscum album. Taxonomy (NCBI): domain Eukaryota; kingdom Viridiplantae; phylum Streptophyta; class Magnoliopsida; order Santalales; family Viscaceae; genus Viscum; species Viscum album. The sequence goes on along the minus strand of OY728153.1, from coordinate 560,258,253 downwards.
TCATAGATTCTAGGTGTTTTAAATTACCAAGAAACACGAACCATCCCAACTACCCAACCTTTGATCATGTGAATGAAAGTTACATGACCAAGATACAAGATCTCGTGGGTTTTAAATGACCAACCTATATTGTAGGTATATTTAATTTTGTTTATTGAACGAAAAGGTAGATTCAACAATGGGATCAAATATACCTTATGTACAATGATATCGAGTAGAAAATGTAACGATGTGAACTTTTTAATTGTAAATTGATTCCTAAAAAGGTGTGTTATATTGTTTTTCAATCAAAAAAACTATATCCCATTATTAATGAGATGAGTATAATTTATATTGGACAATTGTTTTTCGACTGTTACATGGTTTTTGGTCAATATGTCTGTTGGAAACAATACTCTTAATATAAATTTTAACATTATAATTAGTGCAATAAATAGAAATGATAATGTTTAGTGTAGAAATAAGTGTCGATGGCTTCATCAAGTAGAATCGAGCTGTACAAATCCCATATTTTAGATCATGGGAAGGGGGTAACATAACTGGGCTTTTCTATGGACCAAACCTAATCCATAATTCAGCATGTTAAGATTGAATGAAATCACATACAACAGAAGTTCATATTAGAAGATATTAACACTTGGGCGATGTTATCTGAACCTCCCAAAGAGTCTATCTCAATCGCACAACATACCCTTAGGTCATATGTAAGTGTTATAAGGGGTTATGTGTTGAGGAACTAGTATCTTAATATGTAATCCCATTTTTAAAATAATATTTTTATTCTATATTTTCTTGTTAAGAATAGTATTACAAAATAAAATATACAGTTAATTAGTAAAAATATAATAAATTTATTTTACAGGTAACAATTCTACTTTTTAGTTATTTCCCAAACCTAGATAATTATTATAGTAAAATAAACAAAAAAATTTAATTTCAAATTTCGAAATTAATATTGGGTGAATTTTATTATTTTTATATTAAGTTTTATATTTTTTATTAATAGAAAAAATATTTTCTTTCATTTAAATATTTATTATATATTAATTATTTGATTCTATGAAATGATTTTATAACAATGAACATACATGGTTGTGATCAGTAAGATATTTAGATTCTAATAGGATCAAATTTTATTGGTGAAAAGTATCATAGCCATTTGGAATTGTAATGTTACCCTTATGAGATGTAATATGAAAAATAAAATATTAAATTTGCATAGGGATGTATGAATATAATTTAGGCATCTCAAATGGTAATCTAATAAAATTATTTCATGGTATATGTAAATACATGTTTTAGAAATTATTAGTTATGTATTAGAATTTTTTATTAAAAAACTTTAAATTATAAATTTATAATTAATATAATGATTTAAATGAAAATTTATTTTCATAAAATGGTGTTAATTTTTTATTTTTTCACAACTAAAAATGGTTTGGATTATTTTTTATAATTGTTCAAAAATATTTGAGTTTTCAGTTAATATTAAAAATATACTCTGGAGTTTTTAGTATGTTTTCTATTATAATTAATTCTATTATTTTACTCTATTTCAAATAAACCATTTAATGAATTCAAAGAAAAAAATTCATCGTTAACAATCTATTCAAATTAATACATGCCATTTAATTAATCAAAACCTGGAATTTCTTAAATCAATGTCAAATGTGGAAATTATTAGGATCCATCGTCATTGCTAATCTAATTACATTAGAAAATCACTTTTATAATTCATTACAAGCCCTTAGGAGGAGCTCATTTCATTTATCATTTATATAGGAGTGGGAAAATTTATTCACAAAGAGGATTAAATGGCTCTAAAAACATTTATAACTGGAAAAGGCCATTTAAGAATACTATTTGAGGGAATTTACTAAACACTCCATATGTCAACTATAACATGATGCATAGTATGTAGCGGTGCCATAATACCATAATGGATTCATATAACTAAATAGACTATTTCAATTTAGTATAAATTGCACCTCATTCGAGGGGTTTTATTATTAATACTTGACATTGTTTATCAAACAATTAATTTTGAATAAATAAGCATCACATTCACGGATCTAAGCATTATTCACTAAGGAATAATTTAAAAAAAACTACCATCATGGAAAAAAATTTATATGTTTCAACATGACACTTACGAGGTTCCATAATCATTTGAGAAATTACATATATAGGAAAAATCCTTTATTAATCAAAGCTGAAAACTAAGAAGGAATTAAGGGAATTTTTTCAATTAATAAATAATGGGAAACATTTTTATGATAAAACAAATTCATTCCCTTGATTGAGGTTTAAAACCTAAAACAACTAAACATGACTCTACAAGCATAATACAATGCTTGTAAAACATTTTATATTGAATAAAACATTTTTATGGAAACAACCAACAAAGGCTGACGTGCAGTGCAATGACGCTATTTATAAAATGGTGTAAAATTTAGAAGAAAACCATATACCACCTACCTCATTATTAAGAAGACCTACTCATACAATATCATGCTTTTATTTGGACTATTTTGGATAAAAATTATGATTTGAACATCCACCCTGAAATTATGGAAAATGATCTTTCAACATACTATAATTGTTGTTAGGAGCTTAAATGAATAAATATTCAGAAGGAATCAAGATATTGATTAATTGGAACCATAGAGACTGATGAAATTCGATTTAGAAAATAGATGGAGGAGATATATATAACTTAGGTTATGTTTGGGAGGAGAAACCCACGACGTAAGGAGGAGGCCCATGTGGCTGGATGGGGAGATTAAAAGAAAGAAAGATGAAATGTAAACTCATTAAGGGAAAAGGATAAATTCACCCTAAAAATTTATTCAAATGGTATTTCTAAACCATACTCTTACCATGTGGCTCCCACTTCTTAGGAACCCACCTCACATGGTTTGTCCCTCACAGTTACCCTAACTCTATGCCAACAGTCTGAGGAATAGTGTGAGGTTGCTGCCGAAGTGGAACTTACCTTTTAGGTTAGGTGAAAGGTTTGGGTAAATCATGACCATTCCATGTTCCTCCTTCTAATTCTTTGAAACAAGTCACACTATTTTTTTCTATGATAATGACCGTTTAAGACATACTATACTCCCAATGTAGACCTTCCAAACATTTGATTTCTTGGTCTCGATACCCAAAATAAATAATGAGATACCTGAGGTCCCCCTTGTGCCTTTACCCAAGTATAAAAATAACACTTTGAATTGTATAAAATCAAGGATTTATGGTCCAAGTCTTGGTTAAAATAATGGACATTCTAGTAAGTGCCATGATTTCAAATTCCCTTGTAATTCTATTGTGCCTCAAAACATGGGTCATTATAAATTATACCCCACCAGGTCCTCCTAGGTTCAATATAATATATGTAGTATACCGAGTCTAACTAAGAATATACCTGGTCATTTCCTAGTCCTTACTACTTATCCCATGATCCCCTTAGGTGTCTCCAACACTTTACCTTATATGATATGATAACTACAATTTACCATCAATTCACTACATGGAAGTAAAACCCCCATCATTTTCTTCTCTGTGTTGTCTCATTTATTGTAAATTTTAATGTCCAGTCACCCTCAAGTATTATGAACCAACCAACAACAATCACATTCATCATCACTCTATGGTGAGACATTATACCTCAAATGTTCAATAGCACAACCTTTGTATTCCCTCCCCATTGAGCATGGTGTTTCCGAGAATGCATAAAACCCATCCAATAATTTTTCAATTGTCTCACTCTCCCTTAATGTCACTATTTCACCAATATAGAATCCATCAATGAGAGTTGTAAATTGATCTTATCATCCCCAATCCGTTACATTTAACTAGTCCACGATGGGATCTTGGTCATATCATCATTAAAGGTTGATGGTGGTAGTGATCCATTCACTGAGAAAGAATAATCCAACCTCAAGTATCATATCATTCATTACAGCATTGTACCCATATATTGAGTTATCCATCTACATTGAACATACGAAGCTTCCACCCATGATTTTTAAAATTAAATATAATTCCTTACAAAGGGGTTGAACTAACTAGACCATTCCTATTATAATATATATAAATAGTTGATAAATAAAGATATTTCATATAATAAGTGATTAATTTCCTTATTAACCTCGATTTTGAACTCAACTACACTGTCTGGATTTAAAGGACAAACATATCTAAGTAAATTAATGATTTTTGTCTCATATTGTGCTATTTTATCAACAAACATTCAATAAAATAAACTATAGACATCTTTATATAGTGCCATTAGTTGTTTTCCAAGAACATATGGATGATGTATTAGTTGTTTCAGATCACTCACAAACTAGGAACCTTGATTGGGAATAGCTTGAGTCACCTCAACAAGATATGAACCAAATAGAGTAATGGATGACAATAATTTATATTTTTCTAATTATATTTTTTAATAACCACATACTTGTATGGTTTATTTCACCAAGTCTGTTGATCCAACTCGACTAACTGACAATACTATATTGATTGATGAGCGCATAGTCCAATGAAATAGCACTGTGATGAAATATATTGTTTACAATAGTTATTGGGTTCACATTGGTTTGAATATAGGTTGAAATGTCTCTTATTAGTTTTTATATGATGGTAAGGGAGGTCCAGATACCATCACTAGTGTTTTTGAGTCGTTCAAATTCTTGTTTTGATAGATGGAATATAAATAGAAGACATCTCATAGGAATTAATCACAACCTAGTGGTTAGCATAACAATAATTTCATTTTCTTATATGCCACATACTATTTTGAATGATCATTATATATGATCACATCATGCATTCCATGATAATGGAAATATTCCCCCACTGCACACCCATAATATGGTCTAAGAAATTAATGTGTAGAAGGTTTGAAAAATATAGAAGCCATCATAATTAAATACCTCATTCTTGAAGAATATGTGTGTAATTGAATGAATTGTGCAACCATTGAGTGTTCTGTACTACAGCAACATAGACGCAGTGAATCGTGTCTTGTTTCCTAGTAGTGGTGTTCACTTACCTTTATGAAATCATGGTATTGACTCCAATGATGGGTTTCCCAATTGACGGTACCTAATGATGAGCTTTAATTCCCATGACCAATAGGTAATATGTTATACACCACTTAGAGACTAGTATGCACGGGATGCTGAATCAGTTGACATTCAATAATGCATATTCCTTTTAGTTTGAAATATCTAGTCTCAGATTCTAGGTTCATTGTTTATGTTTTGAAAATTGGAACACCCAAAGCATTGAACACATGACCCAGTTGAAACATCCTTGTAGGAAAATCCACAATCGAACCATTATGCGGGACAATATTTTCTTTTTTAGTGTCGTATCCAACACCAACACCACTATACAAACAATATCGGGAACCAGATATAATTATGTTATTTTCAAGTCACTAGAAAAGTAGAACACGACACAACATTTCAATTGATGAATACTATATAGGAATACAATTCCATACCCATGTCCCAAGACTATTCAATTATTTTTGAAAATTTGGGTACTTATTATGTCAATTAGGTTCACTTAACTCAATACTACACTATTTAGTTCATCATAATGGGTTGGTTTGACCCCTATGGATCATTCCGAATATATATTTCCCTTAACATTGAGATATTGGTCCTTTTATGACAATAAATGAAGCTCCATGTGTTCCATCATGATATCCCTAGCATGGAGAGGGGTCGAGGATAGAAGTGTGAATTGAGATAGCGTCTAACTACTATCATTCATTGTTGGGAAGGAATCAAATAAATCTTGGAATTGTCACAATTAAGATTAGGCAATAATTTTTGACCAGTGTACCCAAAAATGTTCTAATTTTCATATCAGGTAGTGTGTTTGGTGCCCATATGGACCATTTTCACTATTCTTCCAATGGTTGAGAAACTATCATATCCTTCTTAATGAAATGGATGGTGCTACCCTACCCAACATTACATTCCCCCATGGATATCTATCACCTATTGAAATTTTGGTTGAAAGGATTGTAGGAATAATGGTTTTGGTAAACCATAGGGCTACTAGTACCAACAAGGGAGGATGCTTCCAACCCTTAGCCAATATGGGGGTCTGACCACACTCCAATGGGGTACCTTCCAAGATGTCATGACCAATTTTTATATGGACATTGAAGGCCTTTAATGCAATGGATCCACCCACACCAAACTACAACCCCCAATTTCCATCTCAATGGAAAAAACACTCCCGACTAATTTTCTACTGCACCACCTTCCAAAAGAAAAAAATGGATACATGGTAGCATAAAACATTCATAGAACAGATATGTGGTGAGTCCAATCGAATAAGGAATCACCTACCACATTCCATTGATTCCCAATACCATAAGCAGTGTCTAGGGATTCAATAAATCTATCATATAATCCCATACAACCATTTCAATCATTTGAGTGCTTGATGTTATTCGATTTCATTTTAAATCATGGTATACATTATTATCAAATCTCTAGTATATTTTAGGTCAACGTTAATGTTTTGATGTTGGTTTGTTTTGATATTCACATCACCAATTTCAAATGATATCATGAGATAGAACAAATATTACTACTTTTTGATTTGTGAAATCATTAGAAAAGGTATGGAATCAAGTGTTTGGGTTTCACTAGTTGGAATTCCTTTTGTTTATTGGTGGTTTTACTTGAGCACCAAATCATAACCCCCTTTCCATAAACAAAAGAACCCCGGGTTTGTCATTATTCATAATTTGAAAAAGAAATTTTCTATTTGACATGACCCTTGTGATTTGGTGGTGGAATTCGAGAGGGTGGAATCTTAATAGTTTCATATCCACATATTAATAATCATAAGATACATTATACTGAACCACCTGAGAAATGTTACTGGTGAGTGGGTAACCTAGATCTAGTCCAATTGAAAAACCATCTCCTTTATGATATCACACACACACCATTAAACAATTCTAAAGATGTAGTAATTACCCTTGAGTACACTCACTGAAACAAAATTGGTGGTCATGGTGTAACATTTTTGGAGGGTGTAGGATGACTATTTTGGTCATTAAATCCAATTCATGACCTCTTGGTGTATTTAAATTTTATTTCCATTTGGTATAATTATAGAGAGTAAAGTACTCCCCAAGAACAACCTCCACATGACTATAAACACAACCTCTATCTACTCTCATACTATCTATTTTATCATTTCTGACATCTCATCCACCAAACCACCCATTCGACTACACCAACTGACTATTTTTTCCATCATGCTCTTCTAAACTGACCGCCCTCAACTTAACCCTAACAATTCCCTAGAACAATCCAATCATTATAATACTACTTTTGGTAAAGGTATAGTATAGTACCTATAACTCAAATTCCATCACCACCATATCCACCATCTAACCTCTATATATCAACTATCGATGAGGTTAATTCACCCCTTTGAACTCAAAAGAACATGACTTCTTCGAACTAAGGGTTTGGAAGATATATTTTCCCTAAAGTTGAGTAGATCATGAATCTGATGTGTTCTTGATCAGTTACTTTGGCTCTAGTATTATTGACCATATGAATCATTTATGTTTTAATGTTTATTGTATTGGATATGGTAGAATGTAAATCATTGTGTACATGGTAGTTGGACTTGAGTTCCATTAAATTGGAGTGGGGTGGTGGAAGAGAAGTTATGAGATACCAATTAGCTAGCCATCCTATTAGTATTCAAATGATTGTTCCATGATGGGTCCTTAATTTCATTGATATGTGAGATATATCAAGTGCCAAAATGTATGGTTAACATCTCAACAATATTATTGGGTATTGTTCTTATACATATTCTACATGGCATTCCAAGACCTATCAATCAATGACTACCACCAATAGAGATGATACAAACAACATAGTTTCACTGTATACTTCCACCTAGGTTTTGAATCATAATGTGTTAACCCCACACTCGATTCCAGTCCTCTCAAACTTGAGTGTGTGCATTTTCAGTCTCATGACCCGATGGTGGATAGGAACTAAACTGTTTCACGACGTCCTGAACCCAAGTCACTTACAAATATTTTCAATCGGAAAACACAATTACCCTTGGGACTAGATTCCACCCCAATATGTGAGGAGTTTACATAAAGCTTCCTAATGAAACCATTAATTATATCTGTTGGGTTTCATGGTATTGTTATCCCTAGTATACATTTGCTCAATTTTATGATCACCAAACCTCAGTGAACTACCTGTTTCACTATGGATGATAACATAAATTACAATTTTTATTTCATGTCCCTACTCGAGTTGTTCCATATTGTAGTTTTTTGTTGACACAAATAAAAACCCATTAGATTTGGGTGTCTTTGTCCATTTCACACCACCCATTACTATTTAGGAGGCATTTTTCCTAGATAACCTACTGAAATCTCTTTGTTCCCAACTAAATTGAATGTATAAGCTGATGAACTTATGTAATCCTATATCATTGACAAGGAAATTTTTTTACATCAAACCACCAAGAGCTCCACTATATAGAGATGATACCAATACTAATTCTATGCAACTTTATTGGATTAGTGGGAAACCATCACATACAATCAATTAAATCAAGGGCATTGAATAGAAAAACTACATTATGAACCAATCCATGAACCATATAGAACCTTTATATCCAATATGGATATGATGGTAATTATTGTGGCTATAGTGAATCTAGTGAGTAAATTCAATTTCACTTGTAATTCACTCATGTTAGAGAATTGGGATTTGACTAAATGAGTTTCCACACATATTGGTGGAGATGTTACAGTAGGAGATCATATCACTACTACCATCCTATGAGGCATTCAACTATCATTCTCTTAGTTAAGTGAATAGTCAACATACATATTCTCTTACTATCTAGAAATGGGGATCTCCGCATATGTACCCAGATTTTATATTCACTCGATTCCATTTCGGAGATATCTAGGAAGTCGTGACAGCACTCATACATGTCACTAATTTTGAGATAATGAATTTTCTTACCCTCAGATAGGTAGGGTTACTTCTATTAACAATTACTAGGATAATATAGTTGGGACCCCTCTACACAATACCCAACATTATTTGACATACAACACCGAGAGGGTGTTAGACTCTATACATAGTTTGACCTCTAAATAGAATCCTATGTTTTTAATGATCAATCCCTACATCTATTGCTTTATACCCTCCTATTAGATGCTCGGGCTAGAGGTGATCCAATGATATAGGTCTATCCTCAATACTCTACTATAATAGTGATACAACAGGGAGTTCAAGTGCATGCTAAGTTCATTATAAATGGGTTGATAACGGGTCAAATAGTATACTCGTATGGAGAACCTCTTTAATTTGTTGGTATGATAAACTATTTTCCAGATTCAATCAGATTTTTCACGTATAGTTGTTTCCATTTTATTCTTTTCACATCGCACCTAATTCCACCATCAACACTAATGGAATGGTTGGAGTGGATTTGGCCAATCCCCGTAGTCATTCCCCATTCCCCCTAGAAAGTATCATAATATGTATTAAACTAACACATAATTTTTAACTTATATATGTAAGATATGGTGGTGGAATCACTATTATAGGAGTACATACATTTACACTCCTACTGTTTTTAACAGGTGGTGTCGGTGAAAGATCCATGAAACCGATGACTAGTCTCCCTTTGGACCTCAACCCTTTCCATTGAATAAATAAACCCAAAAAATAATATATATATATATATATACATATATTTATATGATATTAAAATTTTAAATATGTCATAAAACCTTATTCCTAGTTATGTCTTCCATATAGGCACCCAACTATTTCATGGGAATCCATTTCCCCAATCAACATTACTATAAGATTACTAATGAACTCCATGCTATGCCTTTATACAACATGGTTAGAACTATTATAATCGTGATGATGGGAAGAAGAACCACCACCAAAAAATACATCATGAATTTTCATCATTATTCCAATATCAATAAAATAGACCTCTCACTCTCAAGGATCGCATTAAAAAAAATATAGGTCTAAGGGACATATTAAATAAACACTTATGAGCACCCGTTCAAACCACGATCTACTGGTAGTCCTCCCTTTTAAATTAGGATGGAAATAGTATACTCGTGTAAACATTCTCTCATTTTAGAAAGTCTCAGGTATAGTATATATGGCCCTACCATATATAAATGAAACGTCTTGATATTGACATCACTATCATTGTAAAATTTTAGTTTCAATGATGGAATCATCTCATCTCTTCAGTGACCCACTTATTGAACCATGACATTATTGGTTCGAACCCACCCTTGTCCGGTGATTTATTACACATTCAATCGTCAATAGCTACTTCCAATCCAACCGTATGAACCATCTTGCATACCCACACTTCCTTGAACACTAATATAGTTTCATTTGGTCTATAGCTAAAGATCTAGGATCTTCACCTCTCAAAAGTGGATATTTTCACCACACATGCTTTATTATACCACTAATATCAGGACTATATTTGATTTGAGAGCCATTGGAGTCAAAAAACATCTACAATCACATATAAATTTCCAATAACAAAGAACTAACACCCTCTACATCAAGCCATTTCGATTGTAGGTGAACACTACTGAAATAGATTTTTTTTAAAAACCAGTTATCCCTAATATCAGTTGTCCTACCACGCATAAAAAACTATCATCCTAATATTTATTTACATACCTAGGCATATTCTTCTACTACTAACTAAAAAGTGACCACTTTTATATAGATGACATAATTGGTTTCAGGTTTAATGACAAAACACACCAATGGAGAGTAGTGCAATTACCTAGTATATCTAGGAGAATTTTCCATCGAATCCATGAACCATCATACACTATATTGAATCTAATGAGTGACCAACCAAAATAATTAATCAGGTATACTATTTTGAAACTACTATGCTACTTTCCTCTATGGATTTCAAAACAATAGTTAAATTGGTGTTATATTTCCCTCCCTTCACAATGTTGTGGATTTAATTTAAATTCACTTCATTGTACTAATTGGGTTATTGGTTTCATGGAAGAATATAGTATGTAAACCATTTTAGTGGTTGTTTCACCATTTTATTAGGGTTTTTCATGAACAACACAAAATTCAAACATACCACATTCTAATTCGTGATTCTCAACTGTCAATGGTCGGGGTGAATTTTTGGGATTTCAACAATGTGGGAAGATCATAACAAATCCATTAAATTTTAACTTTAATTGACACCTCCAATACCTCGATTGAGTGGGGGGACATTGATATTATTACTGATCACACTGACCAAAAATCCATTAGCCCAAGATATCACCCATTCTATACGAGCTTCCAACTATCAAACCCGTTGGCTGAAAGGTTCCAATGGAATTTTGGATTTCTACCATTCACACGATCCCTCTCATCAAATTGTGCTTGATCACCACTATTACTATTTTATTGGTTAATTTAGTGAATAATTCTAGTCATATGTTTCCATTTAATCTAATATGTTCGCCCATTTCCATCACAAATTGATACCATACCCATTTTATTATCCCTTGGATGTCGACATTCATAGTAGCTAGATCAACCCATCACCTCTATCCCAATAAAACCATCCTAAAAAATCAATATTAGTTGTTCTTGTATTCCACCCTCCATGGAAAATAATTTAATTATGTGGTTTTTGGAGTTCTAACTCCAAGATTACTCACTCGAACCAGCATTTCATGTCTCATTACCAATTATATCTTCTAGATGTCCTCATGGAACTCATTTTGGTTGAGCTTTATGTTTAACGATCCAATCGTATGCCCTCCAATAACCCATTTACAGGTTCCCAAAAAAGAGAACCCCACCCTTAAACTATAAATTTAATGCCACCAACTTCTGAACTATATGTGTAGAATGTCCCCATCACCCCCAATGTAACAACCAATGAAGGAAATCTAGTAACCCTATCCACCCAAAAAACTAGTGGATCAAAATCCATATGAATGGTTAAAACTAAAGAACCCTAAATATGTAGATTTGTCCATTTTAAGGTTCTAGGTCTTTGGGGTGAACATAGTTTCAAGGAGTCATGAATAGTACTATGGTTCATCCCAGGCATTCACCGGTCCTCTGATGTTACACCCTTCTTACTGGGAAACTTAATATATGCATGTTCTAGGAAGACTTAGGATAAATGACCCAACGATAACCTATAATACATGACCTAGTGTTTGATATTCACCTTACTAGAACAAACCAATATTCCTCATGCATCCTATGTATGTGAGCAAATTGAATGAGTATAGTGGATGGTCCAACCATGTCTCGTGTGAAAATTGAACTACTCACCATACCAGAATGCACCCACAAGGTTGGTACACTGGAAAATGGTTTCGAGTATCCTTTTTTTCATTCACTTTTGACCTTTAGGATGGAAATTGGTGGAAATAGATTAATGAGATAAACCCCATAAAAATATTTCCTTTTATATCCCATAGGATGAATAGGAAATTCCTAATATCCACTATCAATTCCCCAATCATACCTGTATCATTGGAAGAATAACACTCTGTTGATACTCTTTATGATCCATTATCTGGTAATAACCCCTTATAAAAAAATTCACACAATGATCGCCCATTTGAATTTCATCGATTTTATTTCTAATAGTAATCCCCCTTATATCTACACCCTTTAGAATATGTCCTATAATTCCAATTCTAAAAAAATGGTATTTCAAAGAGTATGATTGATTTAATTGACATTTGTTATTATAGTGTCTCATAGGCAAGTTGATAGATGATGAGCATTATGTTGACCCGTTGGTGAGAACTATGATCCTAGTCTAGTATTTGAATAGATTACCCATGGAGTTTATTTTCCTCATTATTGGATTCCACCCAAATGGACCTACCCACAGGTGCCCCACCAACAAAACTACAGGAGAACCTAGAAATTCATTCAATAGTTTGAGATGGTAGGTTCCCAATGTTGATTTCTAATTAAACCAGTGATCTAAAAGGTGGACCTCAAACCATTTGGGTTATCCAACCAACAATAATTACCACTTCCAAAAATAACTCAAGATCACCTTCTGCTTTCCCATGTTCATGGAACCATTGACTATCAAATTTCGAATAGATTTGTTTTATAAATACCCTAAAATACTCTGACTCTATATATATACAATAAAATAATATTTTTAATTAAATTATTCCTACTTTTATAGCATTCATTATTTCTAAACCTTCTACTCAATTGATTTTTTGGTTGTTTCTACTAGAGGAATTGGATAACAAACCCTAGTGGGGGAGGAACTTAGATGGTGTGATGGGGTGAGAATGTGAACCATATTTCACTATTCTAGTCCCACTATCACCCATAAATATGACAATATAGTTCAATTGTTAGGGTATGTACAAATGTGGATCATGAGTTGAATGGGATCCTTCAGTCACACCTCACTGGATGTGTATATAAGGGAAAACCTCAATCCATTATCAGACTAGTTTATGGTTTTCTACCCCCAATGTGAGATAAATAGAATTTGGGTAAGAAATAAAGAAATTGTATTTGGAAAAGTTGGGCATGTGTGATACACTAAATACACTCATGGTGTTCAGCAGGTCAACATTAGTAGGGAAACCAAGTAGGGTATGTTTTTTGGGTTGTGAGATTACACTAAGCTGGGTAACTACGTGAATAAAATTGTTCCTGCCAACATGGATCAATGAATACTAGGTGTAAATTGATGTACGTATGTATAAACATAGTTTTCTCCATGGTTTATTGGAGTGGAGTTAGGGTGAAGGAGAGGGGAGTAGGGAAGGAAGGTACCACATTGGAGTGTGGTCAAATCAGCTTTGACTTGAGAGCTTGAGGGTTTCCCCATTAACCCATTTTGTATTCTTGGGAATGATAAGGAAGGAAAACCCAACGGTTTACTTGATGCACCACATTTTTCAACCACTAGGATATTTTTGGTGTAATATATCACTAATGATCCTATTTTTTATTGTGATATTAGCCTATTGGTTTACTATACGAATGAAAGGTAGTTTTTTGAGGCTGTTGTTACCATTGGATGATTGGATGAAGGCCAGGTCTAGAACCCCATATCAAACTCCATTCCATACAATTTTAGATTATTATCATATAGAATTCATAAAACCCCCTATATGATTCTTTTGATCTTAAAAATTGTGGAACATAGCTTCTAGTGACCCTATCAAGCATGAGTGATTTACAAATTCAACACATGGGAATAACCAAATCGTCCTTGGTTATTTATTAAGATACTTCATGTATCTTAGACCAAGGAGTACCTAGGAAACATTATGTATTCAAGTATGTGGTTATATTTTTTCCAAAAATAGTTGAAACTTCTTTGGAAAAGTATATTTTATGATAGATTTAATTTTATAGTTTGAGTCCCCATATCACCATATCAAAGAGTTCACACAACACTCTAACACCCCATTTTCTTTCTAAATAGGACCATCATCTGTACACTACTCTAATAGACCGTGGATTATTGTATCATTTTTGATATTTCATAAAAAACACATCATATGTTGGAATTTCAAAACTCCTCATTAAGCCCCCTTAGGGCCTCACTGCCATATTAGCTTGAAAGATCCAACAATATATGTTCTCCACCCTCAAATTACCTTCCCAGATATCTTGTCCTTATTGTCCTTCCATGAACCTCATACTTGACCAGATAATGATCCCACACCATCAATTCCATCATCACCCATGGGCCCTATGAATTTAAAGATGATGGTATGAAATGGTTTACCTTTGTTCTACAAGTGTGATCATTGGTGTTTTACTTGTGTGATAGGATCTAAGTGCATCAGTCCTACATCATTGAAGAATAAATTCCATCCCATCTTGTGGTGGAGTTCACTTAGAGATGAAACACAACTCAATTTTAATACAGTTTAGCTATTATAGTTCACGGTTCAGTAAATACATCCCCATCAACCTAGACAACTCAATCCCCCCATTCAAACCATGACCGTCTCTAAATAAAAATTCATTGATAGGAAATCATTTATACATGTTTTTTATTTGAATTGATTCACCACTAAAAATTCTCATCCTTGAATTCCAAGAGAAACCCCCATTGAAACTCCATATATCTATGTGCTAGGAAGGGTGAATGACTAATGATACCATATGAATTGACTCTGATGGAATGAGAATACCAAAAACTATGATATATCTCACACCACCATCAATCATTTGATTGAGAAGGAAATTTTTTAAGGCAATGTACTTGGGAAACGGAGGAATATCAACCAGAAGACATTTAATATTGTTAAGTTGGGGTATTAGTGATCCATAATTAAGGGAAGTTCATCACCAAACCATCCATCATCAATGGTGTCCTTTAAGAATTTTCATACCATCCTTGATACTTGTATAAGAATACATTAAAAATAGATATTTAACTCAATGATCTAATGTGAGGTTCAAATTTCTGTGATTTGGAAGACCAACATAGAATATGTTACTATAGCAGCTAGGATAAGAGGAAAGACCAATAAATAATGATTAAGGTGACCAAATAATTTTATTTTCCATAGGAATGTATGTGCACCAGAGCCTCAAGTGTAGGAATCGACACATAATATAATGGGACATGAAACATGGATTAAAATTCCTGAAACTAACTAAGAGCTGACTAAATGAAATAATGAAAATAAAAAGGCCATGTGAAGATTGTCTAATAGGACAGTTAGAATCATGAATTAGATTAAGTGAGTGGTGAAATGGTAGGCCCACATAGAAGGAACATTCCAAAAAAATGACATTATCATGGTTGGATTCAGGAACTGGAATAGCATTAAGAGACCAACAATCAAATGGACTAAGTAGTGGAATCTTTCCCTGCACCAATATAAAAAAGGTGAACCATGAAGCACCACATTTAATGTACCAATATAGTAAATAATAATTAGACCATACAATAGGTCTTTGTTTCAATAGTAGTTGGGATACCATTAGTTTATTTTCAAATGACAAAAGTGGAGAATGTCAAATGAATATATACCAGTTTTTCAATTATATATATGAACTCATCATGACTCTAGATTCACACCAACCATTTCCAAATAAGAAAAACCCAGCTACAAACTAAATGTATTCTCACTTAAACCATCTAATCATACAATTTCTTGTAGCTTGTTAGAGTTAATGGTAATATCTAGATTATATAGTAATTTGGAATTCGGAACAGGGAATAGCTATTGGTGGAAATGAGCATAATCATGTGTCTCAATAGAAAAAATGACTGGGTCCTTAGTTCAACAATTGAGATACGTTGTTGGGGTTGAAAGGATGAGTGTTTTTGGTTGTTATGGTGACATCATTCCCATAAAGTAGCGGTGTTCATTTCTATAAAATCGAACTGGTGTGTGAAGCTTCAGGTGTCTCATATATACTTCAACTTTGACTACTTGGAATTAGACAAACAAAAATGCTATGTCTTTCAAATTACTAAGAAACTCAAACAATCCCAACTATATAACCTTCAATCACATGACTACTAGAACCAATGCCATGATATGAGATCAGGTGGATTTTGAATGGATAAACTAAGTCAAGATTTAATTTTATTTGGTCCATTAACCTCAATGGTATATTCACCAATGTGATCAGACCTACCTTGAGTACATTGATATTGGGCGTAACACACACTACAAAAAAGAAATAATGAATCAAAAGTGTTTTCAAAACCTGGTCCATAATATCCCTTTATATTAAATCATTTTATTTTTGATACCATAGTTTTCAACATCCAATTTATTCAAATATATTTATACTTATTCATCAATTATTCTAGACCTCTTTTATTTTAAGCTTTCATTTGTCACATAGATGACTTTGTTATGATGGAAGAGTGATCATCTCATATCTATCATCATTTTGATCATGATAATTTCCCATTCATAGTTCTAAATGATATATATGTATAATTAACTTTTGATTTTAAACACTCTCATTTAGTTATATAACATTCATCATTTGATATGTTTCATCCTCATGAGCATGTGCGGTCGATCTAAGTCATTTTAATAATTTTTCATCTCCATGTTCTAGACCTACCAGAGGTGTTGCTGAATCCAAGAATATGAGTTCTAGGTGAATTAATCAGCTCCTATTATATGATGGTGTGTGTTTTAAGGATTTTATTTGGAGGTTTTAAAATATTACAGAATCAAATCAATACTATTTTCAAACCTCAAGACCCATATTGACCCTTTTTCACCCACCCTCCCCTCCTTCTCGGACATACCTTCTCAAATATAGATTCTTTGATATAAAATATATTCTATGCATATTTATTATGCTATATCAATGAATCTATGACCATGAATACTTGTTTGAATTAAATTTGTTTCTTCTATGAATGGTCCTTTGGGAAGTCATGTTTAAGGTCATCTATCTATTTGGTTTCTATTACTTCCTGTAGTGGTCAGAATTTTTTATTTCATTTAGTCTAGTATGGAATAGTATTTTGGTCTCCAATGGGATATGGAAATTATCTTTTTCATATATCTCCAACTTATAATATCTTGAGTCATCTAGGGGTTTTATCTAAAACCTATTTCTATGTGTGTAAACCTGTCCTATCCGATTAGTAAGGCCTTGGTTAGTCGACTGAAAATAAATCCCTTTTTTATCTCAATAATTCATCACCCATTACTCCTTTATTTCAATGAAATAAATATTAGTCATTCAATTAAAGGATCAATTTATCTATAATTTGGATAAAATATATCCAACCAATTCCACAGTCTTTAGGATAGAAAAAATCTAGGTTCCTAGGACTAGAATAGATATAATTTACAATGAGATAATGTCACCACCAAAACCCTTAAATTCAAGGACACGACTACCATTCCGAAAAAAATATTCACACTACTTGACCAAGGATAAGGTTAAAAATATATTACATTGAACTGTAAGTATATATATTCACTATAATAGGAAAGGATATGATCTCCCATAGTTTCATAATTATGATAGATAGTCTATCTCGGTTTTGAAATGGTACTGGAAGCAGAGATGGGATATATCTTTCTTGTCCATCTTCTTCGATTGAAAAATTTATTGAAATATTGTATCTGGATATATATATATATATGTCCAATACATAGTATTATTATAAATTAAATCACCCTTAATACCTTATGATTTTAGTTTAGGTTCTATAAAATACATATAAGATTGAAGGATATGGCTTCGTGATAGAGAAACAAGGATTAACTGAGAAATTTGTCCTAGTAAATTGTAGAAAAATCCTCCACATAAATTTAGGAATAAAGGGAGTTCATGGTCCAGACATAAAGGGATAACTATAAAGGAGTGATATGAGTGGTAATCTACTAACTAAGTGGAAGAGTTTCGGATAAAATACTTTATTAACACGTTTCATTCGGCTAGAGATAAAATATGGGATAGGTATTGAGTCACTTGACTCTCAGGCCTCCCTACACTTATTTTATCTTGGATTTCAAAAGGACATACTAAAGGTTCAATAATTGATCATTCTATATATTTATGGTTCACTAGTTTAGTTTCATTTGAATGATAATGTGAGTGAAGAATGATTTCTATCATGGGTGTCTTGAGTAGAATAGTTTCCCAGGTTTTCATTTTAAATATAAATTAATGAAGAAATAAAGAATATCTTGGGAAAAACGATACTAGGGTATGAACTACGACCCTCAAATAAGTAATATCAAAATCATAAGCATCAAGTTAGTGGGGTTATGATGTATATATGTGAACAATGATAAAATGGTATATAACCATCTAGATACATTAGCTTGACTAAGTTCTTTTTGAATGTATACTCTACCATAACACCTGGCTTTACTGACATAGCTCTTCACCTCCTAATAATAATAAAAAATTTATGTTTCCTACCCATTGAAGAACAGTTGGTCTATTCATGAAATGATTGTCTGAAAATATATCTATATCTATAGAACCATGCATCCCAAATTAGAATAGGTAGGTTCTCTTGGTTTTTCAATAACAACATAACAAAATTGGATGATTTAAAGGATTTCAAAATTCATGCTCTTTATGTTCCCAACATGAACCTCAAATCTGATCCATGGTCCCCAGTAAGGAATCTGGGTCCTTAATGGCATACTTCATGTAACCAAGGCCCGAGACATTTTTTTCCTAGTCCATTTAGTGAGTACACTGTTAAATGTTATTCTGGGAATGACCAGGAGGTCATCACATATTTCTATACTCAGTATTCACCTATTTCATCATCCTTCCCATTTGAGAGCACTATTAAAATTCTTTCATACAAAAAGACATGGTTCTCAGTCAATGTGATTGAATAGTGGATCTATCTTAATTCATACTATGTTCATGGATATATAGGTTCCAAACAACATAGTACACCTATTCAAATTTCTATCACATCTCTAATTTGAGTTTCTAAAGAAAAGGAGTTGAATACATTGAAATTATAATCTTAGAAATGGATATCTTGTCATCAAAAAAAGTATTTGACTATCCCTATGTGTGTTCCACTACATATCCATGAACATAGATAGAGTCTTATAAATTTTAGAAATATTAGAATAGATTTTTCTAGCCATCCTTCCACATTGGTATTGGTATTGGAATTGGGGATGGATGATGATGGAAATTAAACCCATAATACATGGTTTTCCAGATTGTGTACTCTTGTGTAGCAGGAAAAATATACCACTGTCCTTGAACTATTTAGTTTGTTTTTCGTCTCTAGTTATTGGGAATACAGACCTCTCCAGTGGTCACTCCCCCGTGATTGATGAGCTATAGTCCAGTTATGTGATCTCAGTCATTTCATTGATTCTGTTCGAATACCAACCTCAATATTCCCACCATTAGAATAGAAAATATCACATTCTATTTTCATTGTACATAAACTATATTTGTTTCCTACACCATTTATAATTTATGGGGTAGATAGATGTATCAATTTTACTGACAACGGAGATCCCCATCTAATTAATGGTTTAATTACTGAGTGGATCATCTTCCTTCACCCAACCTATATCTTATTGGACACCATTTTACCATGTTAGTGTAATAAGGTGTAATGAAAAATTTAGTATTGGAACCATATCAATAGGGAAGGTTCCAATTAAAAGTCTTAGATTATTTATTTAATCCACATAATTTATAGGATACCTATTGGGAATGAAGTGGATATCCCAACCACTCCCATTCTTAATTGTATGACCTCATGAATCCTGAGTGTCTGTATGTACAATAATAGTCACATAGACAAATGAACATGGTTACCAACCAAACCATCGACTCTCCCAAACGTTTTTCCATTGCACTAATCTATATGACCCCACAATAATGACTATTACACTACTAGTTTTCTAAATATATCCCATATGTCCCAATTGGTGCACTATACTCTCATAGTCATATGAGAAGTTGAGTTGGTTCCACACTAACTCATTGTTTAACACCTATTCACCACCATAATCTAGTGAGGACTGGTCAAGAAGATAGAAAGCAAGGTGATTCCTTCCCATTTTCATTAATAAGGTGTTCATGGGTGCATCCTTAAATGTGATATAGGAGAAGTCGAACAGGTGTGAGTGGAGGTTGAGTGTATAGTTTTCTCATCAAAAATATCTCGAAATGAAAAAAGGTCAAAAAATTACAAAGCTACACATGTTGGTCACAATTAAAATGACCCTTCAAACATCACTATTTTTACAACCATTAATTGTAAACTTCCACTTTTTTATCCAATACCATTATGAACCTCTCAACTCTAGTAAATCCCCCAAGACCCTTCGGTGCACTAGTATCCCCATTATTAATTAGTGTGATAGTTTCCATTTTGTCTTTTATAATTGAGTTGTCATATCAAAGGGTTTTTGGTATTATTTGGTGGTATTGGTAGTGGATTACCTCAATATTAAGATAATAATATAAAAAACATTATTTTTTTCTTGATATGGGGAACATGGAATTTCATTGTATAAGATTAAGATCTAGTGGTCCAAAATCATTCACATTCAGAAGGATAGCAGATGGATGATATGAAGGCCACTTCATCCCCTTTCCATGAACCACTATATTAGGATATATATCCAATAAATTGAACCATATATTCCTCTTTACCATGTGATTTTCTCTAACACCATCTCTTGATAATATCTCAGAACCTAATAGACCCAATGATCTAATTCAACTTGAACCACTAGAAATCGGGTAGCATTCTATATGGTATTGTGGTACCTATGTTTATTATTCCAAAAATTCAATACCTTGGGTCCCATTTTCAAAGTCAACTACCTTTCACCCAAATTTCTATTATCCCCTCGTGTTATTCCATAATTCAAGGATAAACTAGGTAGCTTCAATTCGTGGTCATATTTCCATATGGTGTGTACCCATTCGGATTAATGGGGCATAAGGTGTACAGAACACATCAATAATGTAAATCCATGGCCTTTATATCCCTTTTAGTCTAGAGAGGTCTGAGTGGTGGCAATGTTCCATTCCATCATTGAGGATCCATGGTATTATGTCGAGCTACACATGGTTGAACCACATTATCTGATGCCACACCCCTATGTTTTAACTAATGATCCCAATATACAATTTCATAGATGTACCATATAGCACAGATTGGGGGGATCATAACTGTATAATCAACCCAATCCACTATAGTTTCTCCTGCAACTCCCTTTTTATGTCTTCACCAAAATGGAAAAATTTCATGGATATAGCATGAATCAAACCAGACCATAGGCAGAAAAATGTACAAATATTGGATGTAACCCCTATATTCATTAGGATTAATAGTTTTAAAATGGAACCATGAATTGATAAAATGGATGGAGGTTTTAATTGATGTGTTTGTCTATTTCCAACAAAGGGGTATAATGGGCTATGTGTATAGGTCTGAGGAACGTATTCCCCGTATCATGCTAATAAACGATTACTAGTGATTCAAATTTGGTGTACTCAATTATATAGAATAAAATTAGTGTAGTATCCTTTTTCCAATAGGATTATTTTTTTCACCCTTGCTTCACATTTTCATATACCACTACTAGTATCATGTGCATCTTCCAAACCATCAATCAACGAAGACCTGACATTATCCCACCACCTCTTTTTTTTCAAGTGACAGTCTATAGTTATTAGCTCACCATCACATGACTCATTCCCCCCATAAATGGGAACAATCAATCAACCAAAACTCCATTAAAAGTCTACCTACTCAAATTACTTATTGGGATATGTCATGTATCCCAGGCCCTGCAGGTTGTTTCTTATCCTGATCATTCCCAAGATTCACACCAACAGCTCAATAAGCCCTATCAATACCAATTAGAATATGACACTATAGAGTGGGAAATATTCTCACTAGTCTACGATGTTTCATATCTCGTTGATTGTATATCCCAAGGGTGATTGATGAAACCCAATGTCTACCATTGGAACCAAATCAATCTATTATAAAAAGTTGATGATCGTTTATACCACTAGTTAAACTCGGTGCTCTTGGGATTCCATGTACCTCAAAGATCACACCCCTTCACTTACTATATTATACACCGAGAAACTATTTTAGAGGTATAATTATAATGGACCATGAACCCTCTATTCAATGAAAGATTCTATAGACCTGAAGGTGCGATCCAATATACTTGTGTGTTGATACATTGGAATGATTACCATGGATGAACAAAAATGTACTAGGTATGATTGAGCTCATTATTAGATGACCCATTTTTATCTCATGATACAGGCTGAGGACCTCCAAGGATCACCAATTTGAACAAACGACTGAATAAGATAGTACCCCATATGCCCCATTACTTCTATTTATTCCAAGGGCTGATCATTCCCACTTAAGCGAGTAAGGTGATGCTCAATGTATCAAATTAAACTAAATGATTCACTACAAACTTATCCCCTATTAATTCCTTTGAGTTTTGGTTTGACCATACTTCCCATGAGGACTGTTCGTAGAAAAATAATGCCACATCAAGAGGGATGAAACTCATCATTTACTATTAGGAATAATGGGGTATCTAATCCTATTTTCTCTCTATGTTGTCACAACCAATAATTTTCTATGATTTCCAACAGATCTAGCTTTACTTCAAAGGGGTTCCATATTCAATCAATATTTTTGACACATCCCTAAAGAAAAAAACCACTATAATCAAGTGACTCAAGTTAAATTGGGGATAGACCTAGGACATCATGTCAGGAAACTACCAATCCCACCAATCGAACAAAACCAACATTCCCTTGAGACCTATTCATCCTGAATAACACATTACACATATCATACCATGAATACTAGAATAGAGTAGGTTGGGGATTCAAAATCAGTTCTGTAATGTAACGTCTTTGTTATGGGTGCCACTCAACAGGTGCCCCAAACCAGGTTTTCCACGTGACCTCAAGAGAATTTCCCCAAATGCCAGAGGCTGCTGACTAGCAGCGAGGGGCCAGCTCTGATAGTGGGGAAACTATGCACTAATTTGTCAATGTGTAGTGCAACAGAAAGAATAAAACATAAAACCATAGTGGAAGCGAATTACCATACATAACTGAAATAAACAAACACAGTATCTATAACCAAAAAATATTGAAGTAATGATGCAATATGCCTCCAATTTTATGAAAGCATCCAGAATATGTTACCCAACAGTATAGTACAATACAAGTACAGGAAAGCAAAACAGAACAAATTAGCATGTAACATCGCGATCTAGAGCTCGGTCCCATGCTCTCCTACTCCTCAGAAACAATCACATACCTGTATAAGGACCCTTTCCCTTATCTACACCTGCAGAAAAACAATCTGTTTGGGCCGAAAAGCATGACCCAAATAGGGTGTGATAAATGAATCTCAGTAGGCACCCACCAAAGGCCCGTGCCCAACTGTGTGAAAGTATGAAACAATAATGTGCAGTAGTAAAATGAAGTAAACTAAGAAGTACTCAAAAGTTTCCAACATACAAGTTATATTGACATTTAATTATTAATTTATTATATTTAATATAAGAAAAACACCACAGTGAATTTCTATGTAAACAGTCAGCATCCTCAGACAGACAATATCTTACCCTTAGGTAACCAGAATCCAACCCACAGGTATTTCCCTCAGGCATAACTGAAATTTCTCTTAGGTGTACGAAGTGTTTCCCTCAGAAATAGAAGTCAAGACCATAGGCATGAAAGGTTTACCTTAGGATAAATAGTACATTTCCCCCTTGCTAATACAGTCACGCCCTCAAGCCACAGTAAAACACCGCCCTCAGGCGCAAGTAACCGGGCCATGCCCAACATGAAAATAAACATTCACATTCAATTCCTCTTAAGGAAAAATTCATGCAAAACTTAAACATGCCATACCCTCAGGTATCTAGGCCAAACGGTTAACCAGAGGAATGCACCCCCGAGGTGGTCCTGGATCTATGCACTGATCCCAAAAAGCATTTTAATAACACATTTTATTACTTATCCAATTATAGGTATTAAAATAGCCATGTCCTTAGCCACATGACACCCTAAATATGGGTTAGTATCTCAAAAACACACAAAAACGCACGACATTTGGAAAATAAACACCAAGCCACCTACCTTAATCACCAACGAATGATATATGTGAACGATGTCTTCTGAAACGTCCAATAACATTGTAGATATGAGGTAAAATAATTCTCTCTTAAACACAAATAACTCTAGTTAGTGTATGAATTGGAAAGAACCATTATAGAAGAGTGGAGGGCTTACCCATGCGGTTCCAACGAGATCATCCAAGGTGAAAATGGATTCCCGACGTGCGCTCGGCGGATCTCTGAAGGTTCTGTCATCCTCTCCCAAGCTCCCGTCCGGTTCAAAGCCTTCCCTGGGAACAAGGGATGCTACTGACCATTTTAAGATAAAAAACAAATTACACGGCGTGTACATCCAAGTACATGGCGTGTACATTCCATTATTAAATTGTTCCTCTAGTGGATTCCCGCTAGCGTGGCACTTTTCACCTGCCAAAATGACTACATAGTGTGTATGCATGAGGACACGACATGTTCTATCGCATAGCTGGCCACCGCCTTACTATTCGCCTGCCAACTGACTACATGGCGTGTAAAGGACCACTACACGGTGTGTAGTAGGTCTTTACACCCTATTTCTCTGACATTGCTACAGACCTTGTGTACTCATCCCACACCACTGAAAGTACACAGCATGTGGAAAAGTACACAGCATGTACGTCCAAAATTTGGGATTTTCCCCCATTTTCCATATTTTTCACATAAACACTTATGGAAAGGGGAAAAGAAGTAGACCGTACCTCAAACTAATAACCGGGTTCTTACAAACATCCCCCCTTAAATAATTTCATGAATGAATTTACCTTCCATGGGTGGAGAATATATAGCTTAGAACAGCTCTGGCCACTGAGCGCGTGTGTCAGTCTCCCGCTCTCAGGTTTCGTCCTGTACTCGGCCATGCTTCCATAGAACCCGTACGAGAGGAACTGACCAGCCTCAGAGAACCACTATGCTCTGATCAACGATACGAATCAGATGCTCCTCAAAGGACGCATCCATCTGAAGCTCAAACTCCTCAGGATAAAAGGCGTGAGACGAGTCTGAATGATAGCGATGAAAATGAGACACATGGAAGACATCGTGCATGGATCGGTACCACTGTTGTAGCTGCAACCGATAGGCAACCATCCCGACTCTATTCAGAATCGAAAATGGACCCACATACCTCGGTGAAAGTTTACCCTATCTCTTGATCTGCCTGTGTCCCAGCCTCAGTGAGACACGCAAGAAAACCTGATCCCCGGCCATGAACTCCAAATGTTGTCTGTGGCGATCAGCATAAGACTTCTAACAAGAATGCACAGTAGCCATCCGCTTCAGAATCAACTGGACCTGCTCAGAAGTCTCCTGGACAAGACATGGTCCCAGTAAGGTTTCCACACCTATCCTTAGCCAGCACAATGGTGATCAAAAATTCCTAACATATAACGCCTTTTAAGGTTCCATCTCGATGGTTTCCTGAAAACTATTATTATAGGAAAACATGACTAGGGGTATGTGCTTCTCCCAAGAGCCCCCAAAGTCTAGGTCGGATGCATGCAACATGTCCTCTAGCACCTGTATCGTATGCTCTGACTAGCCATCGGTCTGAGGGTGGTAAGCTATTCTCAGAAGAATCTGTGTACCAAGTTCCCTCTGAAAACTCTGCAAGAAATGAGACATAAAGAGGGAGTCCCTATCTGCAACGATATAACGAGGGACCCCATGAAGACTTATGATCTCTCGGATATATATATTTCTGAGCTCGTCAACACTGATGGTCTCCTTGATTGGAAAAAAATTGAGCTACCTTCATTAGTCTGTCCACAACAACACATATGACATCATTGCCTTGAGGTGACCTCGACAAACCAGTCACGAAATCTATCACGACATCATCCAATTTCCACTCCAGAATGGGAAACTGCTTTAACAATCTAGCTAGTCTCTAGTGCTCCGCCTTCACCTGTTGACATGTGGAAAATCCCATAACAAAACCAGATATATCTCTCTTTATACCTGGCCACCAGTACTAATGTCTCATGTCACGGTACATCTTGGTAAACCTGGGATGAAATTCCCAAGTTGAAGCATGAAACTCCCGCATTTTCTCTTGCGTATATACCCTAGAACCCATACTCGTCCATGGAAATACAGAACCTCATCATCGCCTATCATCCATCCCGGAGGAGGGTCCTCACTTGCCACCGACTTTCGTAAAACTAGGCCTTCAGAAACAGATATTTGTCTCATCCCCACTCTTTCTAGGAGGTTAGAAGTCAAATCTATAGATGAAAGATTGGTATGCCCCTGATTATCGTGCACCTCCAGATGAATCTCAGAGAACAAGGCCATGAGCTGCCACTCACCACTAGCCTCATGCACTGCCTGTATCTGAGTCTTCCTGCTCAGTGCATCAGCTACTACATTACCCTTACTAGGTGTACATTCAAGCTCAAAGTCGAAGGACTATAGGTATTTGACCCACCTTCGCTACCTCGGATTCATGTCACGTTGTGTAAAGATATACTTGAGGCTTTTGTGGTTGGTGAAAACCACAAAATTATCTCCCAATAGATAATGTCTCCAACAGTGCAACACATGCACAACTGTAGCCAACTCGAGATCATGCGTTGGGTAATTCCTCTCATGTGGCCTAAACAATTGAGACCCGTACGGAATGACTTGATCACCCTGTATCAACACTACTCCCATCCCAATACCAGATGCATCACAATAAACTGTATAGATCTTCCCCTGATCTAGGAGTATCTGGATCGGTGCTGATGTCAGCCTTCCTTTCAGGTCCTGAAAGGCTGTCTCAAAAGCTTCCGACCAAACGAACTTCACACCCTTCTTAGTCACACCTGTCAATGGAGCTGCTAAGCGGGAGAAGTCCTGTATAAAGCGTCTGTAGTAACCATCCAGTCCTAAGAAACTTCGTATCTTAAACACGTTCTTAGGCTGCTCCCAAGAATCTACAGCTCTCACCTTCTCTGGGTCTACTGAAACACTTTCCTCTGATACGATATGACCCAGGAAGTGAATATGGTCCATCCAAAAGTTGAACTTTGAGAGCTTAGCATATAGCCGATTCTCTCTCGGTGTACTCAATACAATCTCAATATAGGTGGAATGGTCTTGTCGAGTGTGAGAATACACTATGATGTCATCCATGAATACTACCACAAAAGAATCAAGATAAGGATGGAACACTCGATTCATCAGAGCCATGAAAATTTCTAGTGAATTCGTGAGTCTGAACGGCATAACCATGTACTCGTACAGACCATATCTTCTTTGAAAAGCTGTGAGCCGTATATCCGATGGTCTCACGCATAGCTGATGATATCCTGACCTCATGTCAATCTTCGAGAACACTGGTTCTCCACGAAGTTGATCAAAATGATCATCAATCCTTGGAAAAGGATATCGGTTCTTAACCGTCAACTAGTTCAGCTTCCGATAATCCACACAAATTCATGGGGTATTGTCCGCCTTCTTCGTAAAAAGGACTGAAGAACCCCACGGAGAAGTACTAGGTCAGATGAAACCCTTTTCCTATAACTACTCTAACATCCTCTTGAGCTCCTATGACTCAGTTTTATCCTATCCTATAAAGATGAATGGACACCGGTGCTACTCCTAGCACGAGCTCAATATAGAAATCCACCTCTCGCTCTGGAGTTAGAACTGAAAAGTCATCCGAGAAGACATCCCTGAAACGATCAACCACTGGAGGGAAATCTTTCTGAAAACAACCCTAATCATCCAGATATAAACTCGCAATCTGGGTTGTGACTCCACCTCTCCCACAATGCTCTAGTCTAGCTCGACTAGCCTGAACATCCCATTCTTCCTTGAATAGAAACTCTCCTCCATCAGGTGACGTGAAGCTCACCCTGCGACAATAGCAGTCTACAAAGGCCTGAAAGGGAACCAACCAGTCCATCCCGAGAATGACATCATAAGCTGTCATCTCTAAGTGATAGTGGTACTAAAGAACGTCACACAAACCAACCACTAGGGAGCACTCCTTTCACTAATGCACACCGGCCGTTCTAGTACCCAATGGAGTGTCTAGCGTCATAACATCAGAAGAATAAGAATCAAAGAGCCCCATGCTCTCCACAATGGGTATAGATATGAAACTATGTGTAGAAAACATATCGAAAAGTACTGAAGATAAGACACTATCTACTAGAATAGTACCTCTGATTGTAAAAGGTTTGAGATCCTACTCTTGCTGGGTCTGTTGGACTGCATATTCCTGCCCAGTGCCGCTGCCCTGTGACAAAGCCTGGCTACCCTGAGCTATCCCGCCCTGCTGCCTCTGAGATCCTGGTGTTTGGCGACCACAGCCACGACCACCATCTCTTCCTACAGGCCCTGACGTTTTCCAGTTCCAAGATTGGTAAGAAGACAATGGTCCTACTCCCGCACGCGGAGTCTCCACAGAACCCCTCTCACTAGCCATCGGTGGAAACGCCCAGCCAAAGCTCTACAGATGAACCATCTTGCTGCAAGCTCGGCACTCCACTAGATCACGTCGACACTACGTTGTCTTTATCCCCTCTTTAGCACATAGTTAGAACCTGACCGGGCCACCTGAAGAAGCTACCTGGAAAGTACTATCTCCCTGAGATAAATCCATCTGTCTCTTCCTCTTTCCAGTAGAAACAGTACCAGTAACGGGTGATGAACCGCCCTGACCCACACCACTAGATTCCTGCAAGTTCCCATATGTGATCAGCTCTTGATTCACAATATCATGTACTGAATAAAACCTGAAAACATTCACCAGTGCTCAGATGTCATAAAAAAGACCATCCTCAAAGAGTCTATCTCTGAACATCTCATCACCCACCAGCACAGGTAGAAAGCACTGATGCTCGGTAAAACGAGCAGAATAGTCCATCACCGACAGAGCACCCTGTTGCAGATTAATGAACTCTCAAGCTCTATCTTCCCTCAACGTCTTTGGTAATATGAAGTCATAGAAGACTATCTGAAAATATTCCCACACCATGACTCTGTGATTCTATGACTGGGTGGTAACATCCCACCACCTCTTGGTGGAATCACGCAGCATATATGCCACAAGCTTGACCGTCCACCCTGGAGGCATCTCAAGATGCTCGAAAATAGTCTGCATTGACTCCAGCTAAGACTCTACAGCCTGTTGTCCGCCATCCCTTGAAAACATAGGTGGATGCTGCTTCTAGAAGATACGCGTTAGCTTAGCCATAGATGTAGTGACCTGTGGTGCTCCTTGAAAGGTCTGCATGAACTGCATAAAGCCTTCACGGAACTGTGCCTCCGCACCTGTGTCTGGTATAACAGCTAGCGCTCCATCTTTCTCTGTTAGAGGATCCACTAGTAGCACATGGGCCATCATCTCTGTAGTATAATCGATGTCGCTCTCCTAGAAAAAAATGTCTGGTTTTCTCTGCGGCATGACGCTACAAGGTCAAAACACACCTTAGATTCACGATTTATCAAGACTGAAAGCGAAGGAACCAAAAAGGGAAAAATAGGACGATGGTATTTCAATTTTTGCAAAACAAGACTACACCGTGTGTACAATGATTACACGACATGTACTGGACTTCTCTTCTACTGCCCGGGTCCTTCCACATGGATAAGCCACATGGCTCCCATTGAATAAAAAACTACACAGCATGTATAATATGTACACGGAATGTATGGTGTTATTTTCCAACTGCCCGTGTCATTTGTGACACGGCCGACTCATCGGCTTGAAAACTACATGGTGTGTTACACCTGCACACGGCGTGTACACCACCCCATTTCCCAGCCACATGCCTAAACCACACGGTCTATCCTCGGACAAGACTACACAGCATGTCCCAGAGGTACACGACATGTTCATTCATAGGTGACACTAACCCGTGTTGTTAGTTACATGGCTGAGTCCCCAGGTCACACTACACAGCTTGTTCATCATTGACACGGTGTGTTCTGTACAAGAGTTCACAGACCCATGTTGTTAGTTACACGGTCAGGCTCTGGGTCAACACTACACGACATGTAGTTTCGGTACACGGTGTGTTTTTTCCAAACATTCCCTACCCCATGTCGCCACCCACATGGTTTGTGACACGAGAAGAAACTACAGGTCGTGTACTCTGGGTACACAGCGTGTACTTATAAAGTATATTTTTCTTCCCGAACAGAAGGCTATACACGACGTGATTAAGGATACTACACGGCGTGTATACTGGGTTTCCAGACAGTATGCCTCAGAAACATCCATGGAACCCATAAAATACTAAAAAACAACACCTAAGTGTCAAATTCCGACCCATGAGGGCCAATACTCCCCACGAATCAATTTTTTACATCTTATCTATGTTATAACAAAATAACCATCTAATGATCCACCAAATTCCAGTTAGTGGGGGCCCATACTCCCCAAACACCAAAGTTTCGCGTTCATTCTATAAACAGTCTCAAATAAAATTACCCTATCACGCAGCAAGTATTTAATCAAAGCATCTATCACAACAGCATGCCTTACAAGCACAACAACTAACACAACAACATGCAAAATTCTAATTCACCTACATGGCATGGAACTATGTATGGAATGTGATTTATAGCACATGACTATATAATGAATGAGATGAAATACCCTTATCTACTTGGATTTCAACTAAATAGAACCCATAGATAAAATATAACCAGAACAATCTCAAGTGTGTCTCCAAATAGAAAAATCAATTCAACTGTAAATTGAAAAATCAGAAAAATTTCAATCACGAGGTTAATTGGATTTTCCCTGTACCTGGGTTAGCTATGCACGTGCACAAATTATTACTAACTACCATTTTTCATATCCCTGACTACGGATCCAAATAGTATGTCAAAGAAAACAACTCCTTTGATACCACTTTGTAATGTCCCAGTTCCGGGTGCCACTCAATGGGTTCCCCGAACCCGGTTCATCACGTGACCTCAATCGCATTTCCCCAATAAATAGAGGTTGTCGACAAGCAGCGGGGCCCAGGTCTGATAGTGGGGAAACTATGCCCTCATTTGTCAAAATGTAGCGCAGTAGAAAGAATAAAACATACAACAATAGCGAAAGCGAATTACCATACATAAATGAAATAAACCACCACTGTAGATATAACCAACCGGTATATAAATTATGATGCATCATGCCTCCAATTCTAAGAATGAAGACAGAACATGTTACACAACAGTATAGTGCAGTACAAGAACAGGAAAGCGAAACTGAACAAATTAGCCGGTAGCATCGTGAGCCAGAGCTCGGTCCCATGCTCTCCTACTCCTTAGAAACAATCATGTACCTATATAAGGACCCTTTACCTTATCTACACCTGCGGAAACATAATCTGTTTGGTCTGAAAAGCATGACGCAAACAGGGTGTGAGAAATGAATCCTAGTAGGCACCCACCAAAGGCATGTGCCCAACTATGTGAAAGTATGCAACAACAGTGTGCAATAGTAAAATACAGTAAACTAAGAAGTACTCAAAAGCAACCAAATTACCAGTTATATTTCCATTTAATTATTCATTTAATCCATTTAATATAGAAAAACACCACAGTGAATTTCTATGTAAACAGTCTACGTCCTCATACAAACAAAATCTTACCCTCAGGTAACCATAATCCAACCCTTAGGTATTTCCCTCAGGCATAATAGAAATTTCCCTCAGGCATACAAAGTGTCTCCCTAAGGCACATAAGTCAAGCCCGCATGCACGGAAAGTTTCCCTCATGTGAAAATAGTACGTTTCCCCGAGGCTAATACAATCATGCCTTTAGGCCATAGTAAAACACCGCCCTCAGGCGCAAGTAACCCATCCCTGCCCAACATGTAAATAAACATTCACATTCAATTCCCCTCAAGGAAAAAGTAATGCATAACGTAAATATGGCATACCCTCGGGTATCCTGGCCAAATGGCTAAACAGAGGAATGCACCCCCGGGGTGGTCCTGGATCCAAGCACTGATCCCAAACAGCATTTTAATATCAAATTTAATTACCTATACAATTCTAGGTATTAAAATAGCCATGGCCTCAGCCACACGACACCCCAAATAAGGGTTCATATCTTAAAAACACACAAAAAACGCACAACAATTGGAAAATAAACACCAATCCACCTACATTAATAACCAATGAACGTTATATGTGAACGGCGCCTTCTGAAACATCCAAGAACGTCGTAAATCTGAGATGAATTATTCGTGCTTTAACACAAATAAATCTCGTTAGGGGAAGAATTGTAAAGAACCATTATAGAAGAGAGGAGGGCTTACCTGTGTGGCTCGAACGAGATCGTCTGAGGCGAAAACAGATTCCCGACGTGCACATGGCGGATCTCCGAAGGGTCGACCATCCTCCCCCAAGCTCACGTCCAGTTCTAAGCCTTCCCTGTGAACAGGGGAGGCTACCTCCCAATTTAAGCGAAAAAATGAAGTACACGATGTGTACTTCCAAGTACGTGGTGTGTACTTCCAATTTTTAAACTGTTCCTCTGGCGGCTTCCAGCTAGCGTGGCACTATTCACCTTCCTACATGACTACACAATGTGTCTACATTAGCACACAATGGTTTCTGTCGTACATCTAGCCACTGCCTTACTATTCGCCTACTGACTGAATACACAACGTGTAAAGGACCACTACACGGAGTGTAGTCAGTCTTTACACCCTTTATCACCGACATGGCTACACACCCTATATGGTCATCCCACAAAGATAAAAGTACATGACGTGTGGAAAATGACATAGTGTATACTTCCAAAATTTTGGATTTTTCCCCATTTTCCATATTTTTTTCAAAAACACTTAAGGAAAAAGGAAAAGAAGAAGCCCGTAACTCAAACTAAGAATTGGGTTCGTACATGTAATGATATTTATCAACGCAATTGATTAAATATTCTTTACAAGAATATGTTTCTCATTGTTTCATTCATGATATATTATTGAATAGTTTATTGAACCATTGTCCAAGATTCCCCACTACCTCCTCCCCAATATGGAGTTTGTCTTACTCATTCCAATGTGGATTCTCATTTGAAAATACTATAAACAAATCAATGGCTTGGAACACTATTCACTAAGAAACACCAAATATTATGAAGATCCTAAAATAGTGAAAACATATTTATTACTTTATTCTACTTACTGATAGTTTCACTCAAGCCCATGTGTAACACACCAATTCTACTAAAATGTTCTAGGTCATGTTATTACTTCTGTCCCCATTGTCCTTGGACTTCCCTGGTGATTATTCTAACTAGGAAATAACAAAGATTAATATGGGTTAAATTAGTCTATTAATTTCATTTATTAATCATATCTCTAGTGTTCCTTATCAGATTGGATAACCCACATGACTTGACTAGATAGTTTGGTGTGGTCTAGGGATACCAATCGAATACTGGGTGGGCCATTTGAGTTTGTGGTTGTATTGGCCATTATATTTTTCGTACTAATTTCACATAAGTTTCAAATTATTTCTCATACCCCCAATACCCAATTTTTGTCTCCAATGAATTTAATGGGATTAAAATATGGTGTACTAAGAAGACCTATAAAATTATCCATCCTGAAAATATCATTCGTTGGGCCTACTATAAAAAATTACTATGTGCTAGCCTATCCCTTGACCTATTGATACATAAACCTATGGTAAAAACACCATCACTTATTTTACATGACCTTTAATATAGATAATATATAGAGATTTGGCGATTCTAACCTTTCTATCTTCAAATCAATCCAAAACTATAAGAGTAGTTTACTGAGAAATAGAAGATGTAAAGAACTCTAGAATGCTCTAGACATCCTTGACTCAATGAGAAAGAAGTAATAGTAGAAGTAACAATATATTAATATTATATAACATAATCTCTATCACTTCTATGAGTATTCCCTTTTCCAGTATAGACATGACCTAATATAGATTCAAATTAGGGTTATTTGACAATATCTTATCGAATTTTTCAATGGTAGGAGTACACAAATTTCCATGACTCATGACTCAAGCATCTATTCACCTCTTTCTTTCCTTAATGAGATAAATTTAAGTCATTATTAATGTATAGTTCTGAAATTCATGATAATATTTATGTTCCACTTCACATTTATTGAGTTATGAAACCAAAATATTCTATTTCTAGAAAGCCGACTTGGAGCGTACGACACATCCATAGTCCCCAGTCTATTTATTTTATTTTGTTTTCTTTGTTTTATTTTATTT
This sequence comes from Viscum album, assembly GCA_963277665.1. Lineage (NCBI taxonomy): Eukaryota > Viridiplantae > Streptophyta > Magnoliopsida > Santalales > Viscaceae > Viscum > Viscum album. The sequence continues at coordinate 560,223,330 of OY728153.1, read as the reverse complement.
ATTTCATTTATTTATTATAATTTATTTAATTAATAGTCAACCTCGTCCTTTTTATGAATCAAATTCAAATATCATAGAGATATGGGAGATTTTGGTTCTTTAATAGGAATCCTACAATGATAGATAGTTTGGTAAAGGACCCCAATTTTAAAACAACTATTATGTTGTACATGTTTCTATGATCATTTAATGAGTAAAAACCCTTTGAAAAATTGAATAGGTACCTAGAAGGAGGAAATTTAACATAAATTTCATCATATATATAAAGACTAAGAAAACATATCATTAACCAAGAATGAGATGATAAAATAAAAAAGTATATGAGGAAGTAGTACTACCCTCTCTTGGCCATGTTATGATAGCCTCCCCTCTTCACATGGATCAGGCTAACTGTATGTTCCTTCATTCAAAAATGGTGCAGTATTAGTAGTATATAAGAGTGGTACCACATGGTTACTTCTATCTCTGTTAAAAAATGACAGATTTTTCTTGGTGATCGGGTTGAGTTACTAGAAGAATCAAGACTCTTCCTTCACTTTACACACTAGAAAATTTTGATTTTTCCCAATGAGTAGGAAATTAATTCATTTTTACTTCCTATATGCATATCCTCTTTGAATTCATGTTTATTAAGAAGGTGGACAATCAATTGTAAAATTAGAACAACCTTCTACCTATATCATTCAAATGCGATTACGCTTCAATAGATAACTACTAAGAGATACTATCAAGTTTGTACCTTAAACTCCATGATGTTTAAAACCTCTCTAATTTACATCGTCCATGATGTGTTCCACACCACCCAATTTCATATATGGGGTTCAATATCAATCCAAATCCATCATTTTTATGGGAACCATGGTTACGATGTATTTCCAATAGTTGAGAGTAATATTAAATAAAACCATGTTTAAACTAACAATAAAAACACAATGGATCAAAATAGATCATTAATATACTCTAATAGTGTTGAAAAGAGAAAAACATTTGGATTACAACTTTACTACTAGAGTACGGTATCAAGTGTGGTCCTATATGCCTCATGATGGTAGTAAAATGAGACTCTAATTGAACCCAAACATTGTGTACCAAACCAAATATCCTTGAACAAACCTACAAATATTCCCACATCCAGGATATAAATGTATGATATCAATACCATCATCCTATTGAGGAAGCATTTAAATAACAATCACTATGATGGGAACAATGAATGATTAATCAGCATAGTGCCTTTGTGAATTGAAATGAGTTTCAATTCCATACTCCAGGTATTCTAGCACATAAATAATATCAATACAGTTATTGTTCCACCAGCATTCCATCTCTATAAAAATCCCTTTAACTATTCCCCTACCACTCCATCAATTCCAATCCACAATACCCACTAGTTTTACTATAGAAAACATCATCTTTTTATGAATCTTGTTCTCTAGACATTATAGTGGGATGATGGTGTAATAGCCTATACTAGTATCGGCAGACCAGACGATGTCATAGTTATTTTTCATACTACTATATATTAGCATGGGATTTCGTATTCATGGTCACCAACTACACTTTTTGTTAAGAGTACTAATCTTTGATTGGTGGTCTCTTCCTTCCGTCCAGGTAGCATCACATTCCCGGCATTTTACGCTTGATAAAACAACTCTTTCATGTCTTTCTGACCCACCACCAGTGTCATAGGAGCTTATACCTACACCTTAGTACCGGGTTCCTAGATACACTCAATTCCTATTACATGTAATTCTATTATAGTTCCATGGTTATAAAAAAATAGTGATAGTACCAATTCATTCATATATATTTTTTATATTAAAATAAATTATATCTTGATTTAAATGATTTATTATTCAATATATTTATAATAAAATATTTATATTGGTAATGATGAAATAATTTATGGGAAATGATAAAAGGAAGCTAAAACAACAGTTAATTCTATCAAAATATGGCTTTCAAATACAAATGATGCACATATGATCTGTTTGGGGTTTGAATCTAAAGAAATAGTGAAAATAAAGCCTCTATAATTGGAAAAGTATCATTTAAATAATAAATATCTTTTTACATGGTAGCGGTTGTCGAAAACATTGTGTAATATCAAACTAAAAAAATAAAAAATCATCCCATAAGAAGAAGACCATGTGTCATGGTGTGAAACATATGTGTCTTGTCATGTCATTCAACCTCGACTTTTTAACATTCTTAATTTCTTACCATAAGTATCCTAGGGTGCTTCCATGATAATTTCAAGGTGTAAAACTATTATTCATGACATAGAAAGCTCAGATGGTTCTAGAAACTGCAAAATTTGATGGGATTTCAATGTGATATTTCAATTTTTGTCATGGGATGATCAATTAAACCTAGATTATTCTTTATGAACCCATCTCAACTGAATTAATGATGAATAAATGAAACCTGAGAACCAATAGAAATCTATTAATAGGGAGATATTGTTTCACTATAAAATGATGTAGGACCCCGGGACACTTTGAGACGGGAGGGGTGAATCAAGGAGAAAACTATTTCTTTTAATGCGATGGATCTTGTTCCCACGTTGGTAGGAAATATTTTAACCTATATGATGAATATGATCAGAAAGAATACATTCACATGCACAAATAAGACACAACACTTTTTAATTGGTTCACCACTAAGGGCTACGTCCAAGGAGCATATGCCGACAGGTTGTTGGTCGTACCTAAATCGACTAAACTTAACTAGATGTGGATTACAAAGGCTCGGGAATAGTCACTCTCTCTCGAGCTCACTGCCTTTACAATTGTTTAGGTATAGCTCACGGCGTCCCTCGGGTCACTCCCATTGACTCCCCCTGGCTCAAAACCCTTTGTGAAGTCACACTCAGTTTATAGAGTTGATGATCTCTTCGTCATTGTAATAGAATGCATCCTCTATTGAATGTAGATGCTCATTTGCAGTCCAAATTTCACTCGTTGACTAATATCACTTTGCACCGAAGATATCAGGCAATCTTCCAGCTTTCGTGCATCTCCAAAAAGAACGGAGTAATATAACCTCTCCTGGTGCACTTCTCCAAGAGCGGCGTACAAGTTACATGAATGGCACGCAAGTCACTTGTGCGGTACAAAATCAGTGCGTAGGTGACACCAACCCATTTGTGTGACACTGTCACCTTCAACTCTAATCTTTCACGACACTACTCCTTTAACCCCCAAACCACCTTGGTCGCGCAGACCACAACCGGCGTGCAACCTCTACTTGCATGACCCAACTACCACTTGCGCGACTCAACCACTTGCGTGATGAGAGCTCAAAAAATATATAAGTCTTGAACTTAGTTTCAAATTAAGAGGGGTGGTCCTCTATTTATAGGAAAAATAGACCCCCTGTGCGACGACACGTATGTATGATCTTGGCACGCAGGTTCTGGCGTGCAGCTCATCTCCCCTAGCCTCTGTTGCGCAACTCACTTGCGCGACCAACCCATACCTGTGCGACCCACATTACTTTTCCATATTTTGAAGTTCTGAGCATGAAGAAAAATAAGAACGCAAATTTCCAATCCTCCTAGGCATCGGTGCGCAAAACCTTTCTCTGTGCGCGCATGTCACTTGCGCGAACACACCAATACTTGCGCGACCCTTATCCCTTTGCCATTTTTCCACGTTCTGATCATGAAAAACTCAAGGCGCGCAAGTTCCATCCCCTTCAAGTACACGGTGCACAAGTCTCTTTGCCAAAAAACACCTTTCTATATTTGACAATTTTTAGGCCCAAAAATTTGGCAAACACTGAGAAACAGCACCACATTCAATATTGTTGTCTACTTAAACTGTATGATCACTTTTCTGGTACTCATTCTGAAATTCCACTGAGGATTGTCAAAAAACACAAAACATACTCCAATTCATGCATTGAAAACCATGGTTCCAACAAATGATTGACCTGGAGACCAATTTTTAGGCCAACAAGCTACGTTGTGCAGTGACATCAACCATTATTCCTCTCTATTTTTCATTCACGATTTCTTGTTTATTTCTCCTTCCCTATTACTACATCATAATTGGGATGAGGGTTTAGTTTCCACCTTTTGATAGGGTAATTTGGTTTAAGGGCGTTGTTGTAATTGTATTGTATTTCAGTACATTATTCTTGTTATGTTTTCTATAATTTCAAATTAAAACTTCCAAATTGTTTTTTTTGTCAATCATGACCATTGATTGATAAATATAAAAGAATATTTGAATTCACCAACCATTTTACTTGGAATTAAACAAGGTGATTGGATAATCCAATGATACTAGGTTTAAAATGGAATCTAAAAACCTTGATTTGGTTATTCCATGAACTATTGGACCAAGGGAAATGGGGGATTGTTACATTGTGGAGGGGATACCAAAACAACTATAAATACCACCTATTGATTCTAACTTCGTCATGAATTAATCAAATAAATTTTCATATCCAATTTCACCTTAACTGTAAAATATAAAAAATACTGATATGATTTCCAACTATTTTCAAAATCCCAAACTATTTCTCTTTCTTATCTACCTCTTTATTTAAACCATGAAACTACTTCACCCGATAATCTCAAAATTTATTTCATTATTATATGTTTTTCATTTTTCTAAAAGTTTTCTTTGATAACACTTCTCATTCTCTATGGATGGACCTCAAATTCCAATTTTTTGTGTTTTAAATTTAGTTTTTGTTGTCGAGTCTATAAATTTTTACTTTGACTTCCTCAAGATAATTGATGACACATTTGGGCGATATGAAAAATTGGAATTGTTGTTGGGGGATTTTTTTAGTAATGATTATGACTTTTAGGAATTACCCATTTTATTTATATAATATTATCATTGTTTCCCATGGCCTTATTTCTCAATCATTACAAGAAAAAATTATATAACAATTACTCAACTAGAGGAAAGTAGAAAAAATATGAAGCACTTGCCTTATATATTATGATAATTTGAACATTGATAAGGTCAAAGAATATTGCGCAAGTAGAAAATAATGATATTGATGGAATAAAATTAGGCATATGATAAAGCCACAAATTTATAAATGAATATTATCAGGAGGTAAAAGGAATGAACCTTGGTGAACAAGAACAACTTAATTATGGAAGAACCACAAATGTGGGGATATATCCTAGTATACACGTTCATACAAAAACATTGAAACACTTCGAGATCAAGACAATGATCATAAAAATTCTTAAACATTCAATCTAATTTATTAGTCTACCTCATAAATAACCCAATTCATATATTTTGAGTTTCTTGGAACTGTGCGACACATTGGAGGATCTGGTAAGAATGTTTTTAACAAGATTTTCCCTAACTCAAAGTCAATAGATTTGAAGGAAAGTATTTTATATTATTATAAATTTACTAAATATTAATTATATATTGATTGGGAGAGATTTAAGAGTTTGTTAAGATGACTTCATCAACAAAACATCAAAATATGGCTTTGAATACAAATTTTGTACAATGGAATTTCATAGGTAAATCGCTCGATTGTTGATGTTGTCGCGGATGTTCTATTATGATAAAATAACTAGAGGAGAGATATTATTTGTTTAATGATATTTCAAAAAAAAAATTAGTGTCATGTAGATGAACTATGATCACAGGGAGTTCATATGTTGGAAAAAAATATGGGTTTCCAACAAAATGAATGTATAGTCAAAGAAAATCAATGCGATGATGACCAAATAAAATTTCCAAGGTATGTATTCTGTAGATGTAAATAATTTGGATTATAATCATCATAAATATTCACATGGATGGAGGCTAGAAAAAATGAAACAATAGAATTAAAATCAAGGTCGTGTCTTTCAGCCGAGATAATAAGGTTTTCAACCTCAACACCAAGGGACATCACTAGAAGGTCAATTTCATTCACTAGAGGATACCCTTGAAAACATTATGACCTCCACAATAGTTTCACATAAAAATTTGACAACATACTCTAATATTTAAGGCACTGTAATCCAGAAATTGACAAATGAAACAAAAAAACAATGATTTGTGATAGCTTGTGAAACTTTGTTAATTCCTACATGGATACCAAATTTAGAAATTTAAAATCATGAAACAAAAAAACCACTAAACTATGGAGTAGTATAAGAATTGAAAGTATGTTCTTGATTCAACAAAGATATGATTCGATAAAATATTAATTACAAAAATAAACCAAAAATAATTATGATTTGAAAAATTTAAATCTAAGATACTATTCATGTTATTAATGAAGAAGGTGGGAGAAGAAAATAGAAAATTGGGGTTCAGAATCAATTAATCGAGGTTCATGGGAAGAAAATGTATGAAATAATAATTTAACAATTATTATGTTTTTGGAATCATGTCCTAGAGAGTTCAATGATCATGGTAAACTATCTCCATCATAATCTCTCCTTTTCTATTGGTCAAGTACTTCATATTATAATGAATGGGTAACCAAAAATCATATTTAAATAGAAGATATAGACAAACTAAATACTTATGATGGAACTCTAAACCCTAGTCCCCACATTTAAAAAATAAATTTAATCAACTAACACAATGTTCGTGCTCATATAAAGAAATATATTAACTCCTTTTTCTAAACCCGCTCACAATGGTCATGAAAGAAGAATAAAAAAAGATAAAGTAGTAAAGAACAAACCTGAAATCAAAAAATAAAATGAAATAAAAAAACCTCATCAAATCCATCCCCTTTAATCATGAAAAAACGAGACAAAGAAATAAATCCCTCAGGTTATCCATGAGGGGTTTCATAAAAGAATAAATAAACCCTTGTAGAATGGCGACAGTAGCTGGGCTCCATAGTGGGGTGATCCGATTTAGAAGGTATCTCCCATCGAGGCATGAATCGTGGAACCTAAAAATGGTGTCTAAGGAAATTATTTTGTAAGGATTTACATTAATACCTTTATTTTTTGTGTCATAAATTTTCACATTCCCAACAATTTCATCATGTTAAAATTTTACATGACGTGTAATACATTTCAGTAGTGGCTTTTTCAAATATATCTCTATCTTGAACATTCATGTCGTGTAAAGTTTACATGACATGTAAGTTCTTTTGACAGAATATAATGACGTCATAACTTGTCTAGGTGGTGGATTCTCCTCTAATTAACTCAAATTGTGTAGTAAAATACATGATGTGTAAATGGTATTTTTCTAGTTCTCCAGCATGGACCACCTTAACAAATCTGATGTCACGACGTGAGCTTCACTCACAGTGAAAAGTGTATTTTAGCTCTAAATTTAACCTATTTTCATTCCATTTCCAATATTCATTATATCCATCCATAAAACATAACAAAATAAAATTATTCACAATTTTGAAATAATAATAATTTAAAATAGAAATCAATTTATTAAAATACCGTAAAATTCATGCATGAAATACACTTATCAAGAAACAATGAGGAACTTGTAAATTAAAGTCTATCTGATCATCGAGAAACTTAGGCATTGGCCAAGTGTATAATTACTTTCAAATACATAATTGAATCCCCCGGATGATCTAAAATATGTATTTATTAGAATTGTAAATATGACTTATATACGTGATATATAATTTAAATGACAAGATTAAGAACAACCAAAGGACGCAGAGGAACATGATCAAGATGATTCACTACAACCATACCAACCACCACTACCATTTTTGGATTACGTAACATTTTAAAATGTTGATAAAAGAAAAGAAATGTTCTTATAGATGTTCAGAAAACCACATATCAATATACCATTTGATGAGGAAATTAAGAACATGCCCATATATGAAATGTTCACGAAAGAGTTGGTGACAAGAAAATAATCTTAATGAATAATCAAGCATTCCACTGATTGGGAATGTTCATCTGTAGAATCAAGAATCCTACTGAAGAAGTAAAGAGGTACCATTAATGTTTCCCATTATGATTCATATTGGTTCTACTATGTTTGGTAGTGATTTTTGGTATTTAGTTGCTTGTGTAAATATAAAGTCATATGAAATATTCAAGATCATGGGATTGAGTTATATGCGACCAATTCAATTTAAGATTCAAGTAGAAGATACAATAGTCAGAAATTATCGAAGGTTACTTGAAGATGTCCTCGTCAAGGTAGTGATGTTCTATTTTTTGGAAGTTTTCTAGTAATGGGCATGGATGAGGAAAATGTACCAATAATACAAGGAGAACCATTCATTACAATAGAAATGGAAGTGATTGATGTTCGAAATGGGTAGTTGTGTTTAAGATTTGGTAGATTATAATTGATGTTAAAATTACATCATGAAATGAATAATATGGAAGAAATAATCAATAATTTTAAAGAATATAGTCTTATGGAAGTTCATGATTCCACAATCAATAGAAAAAGGTCTTATTTAGCTATAATTAAAAGTAATTAATAATTTAATAAAAAGGTTAATAACATTAATAAATTTCTATAAAAATATGAACATAGTGGGGGACTATTATACAAGAGGAATTCAATAAAGGAGAACAGGTTTGGTTAGTGAGTGTGCTACCATTTTATTTTTAATGAATGGTCAAAAATCACTGGATTAGGACTAGTGAAATTGAGAAGGTGATAATCATTATAAGAGTAAATATAGTTTCATTAAATAGAAGAGGAACCTTCTACAAGAAGGAACCAAAAATTCATGAATTCTCTAGATCCTGAATGGGTATCCTCTTTCCTATAATATATCACACGATCTGAAGGAGTTATGTTTGAGCCAATTATGGTTAAAAAAATTTCTTCTTGGAGGAAACCCTTTTTATTTGTTTTTTATTTTTTATATGTGCATTCTGTCACCCCAAAATTTTAAAAATTCATTGATAGTGCCCTGTGATTTCACTTTTTTTTCAATTTTTATGAATCTCAAGAAACTATCGTGGAGAACAAAAAGATACTATAGTACTAGTACACATAATGATCCTCGTTCATGTTATGAAATATTCCAATGTCCCGGAGACCGGTAGTCCGTAACTAGTGGTCCGAAGGCCCAAATCGGATGAATAGTTCCTACTACTTCAATACCACATAATACCTACTACAATACCTACTATAGTACTACTAAAGGTCTTTCAGGCCACCTATGGCCTTCATACCTCTGGGACTTCAACCAACAAAGACCAAATGAAGCATCTGGAGTAGAACACAGAGGAGTAGGCCCATAATATTATTCAAAGAAAGTAACAAACACCATAGAAGAGTTAGTTAGATTTAATCAATGAGTGGGTATGGTCATTTTCATTGGTACTAGGCATCATAAAACTCTGAACAGGTAAATGCTAGCACATCAGTAATGCGAGATGGGGATATAGGTACATTAAATGATGAAAATGATGGGGAGGGGAAGTACTAGTTGTTTGTTTGGGACTTCAGGTCATGTATTTGGAATTATCATCTAGGCCTTCAGTTCTTGTAATGGGACTTATACCACTGGGCCTACAGTTCATGTAAGGGTTCCCTCTCATCCTTGTTTAAAATGGGATTATCCAATAAATAAAAAATAAAGGCCTTATACTGATAATAATAAAAACATTTCAATTATGATTTTTTCTACTATACTCCATAAATGTAATGTTTTTATATCTTGAAAATCACAAGTTAATTCCCACATTTGATTCTTCCTTTAATGAATTAAACTTGGAGACATAAAATGATTAAGATACATACCATGCCATGAAATTAAATTTCATTATCAATAAATTTAATTGTGATAAATGGGGTAAATAATTAATAGATGTAAGATTGTTTTTTGGGATTTGAAAATCAATATTTAGGGGTGAATGTTAATATTTTAAAATGAAATTTTTCTGATATTGTTTCATACTTTGAATTTCATATATTTTCATTAATTGATTTTATTATTTTTATGAATTTACAAGAGTGGTTTCCCCAACCTTTCAATCTCATCATTGGGATGTCATATGATCCCAATATTTAGCATTATTTATATAGTATATATCTTGACAAACATGTGAATTTTTTCTTATAGATCGTTCTTGGATTCTTATAAAATCTATGGTTGAATTGAATCACTTTTAAAATAATTGAAGAATCCTATTTTATTAACCATTTATCCATGGACCACCATGAAATAATCATTATTAAGAATATAGAATCCATGAATAAATGTTTTTGGAAATTATTCATGATAAAATCCTATCTTATCCATTTATACCTTCCGTTTAATTTTTTTCATTATAGTTTATTGAATATTTGTGGGGGAGAGATTCCCCATGGATGATCGAGATATGCTTCAGTAAGGATATTTTGTCTGCAGTTTTTTATTAGATATTTTGGGAGAGCCCATGAAATTATTAATTTCATATTATGATTCACATATCTTGATAATATATATATATATGCATATAATAAATAAGATAAAATAAAAATGAAAAAATGATTTTTATCATGGGAGGATAAAAAATCACCACTGCCAGACTGATGATATTTTTATCGTATGAGGTTAGGTGGTGGATGTGAGATTTTCCATTAGAATAGATTATAAAAAATTAAATAAAAATTCAAATAACATAAATATAGGATTACTATTTCATTACACATACTTTTATCATGATCCACTTCAAGATTTTTGAGAGGAATTGAGAGATTATATATGTTGTCAGATATTTTCATCGAGGTTATCTTTTGGCAATTATTAAAATTTAGTTTGAGTAAAAAATAATTTATGATATTTATTTATTAACACAATTTACCTACCTTCCCAAATCCTAAAATTAATTTTAACCTAACAATGACGCCCTCATGATTTTTTGTGATTCTGTATTTACACGGTGGAGATGTTATATACAATTCAAGCCTATGGTAACTGACATGTTCTTGGGGAATGTGCATAATGGTATTTACATTTATACCTCGATGATGAGAGGAAAAAAATCTTGTTTAGTAGATTAAAATGTAAATCTTTTTAATAATGAAATTAAAATTTAAAATTGATGAATAAATAGGCATGGCTATTACATAATAGAAAAAATAAAATACTTGTTTGAACTTTTTCTTTGAAAAGAGACGTAATGATAAACATTCCATTTGTGATGCTTGAATATTTCATTTCTCATTTGATTAAGTTATTTTATTGAAATTTAATTTATATCATGTTACTGTAATCATCCGTTGTAGTATGTTGAAATTCTATCGTATAGGATATGTCTGAATTCATTGGTGGGGGTTTGATAAGTCCATTTCGTGCATACATTTTTTTGTATTAAAATGCATTTATTTTTTATCAAAATTATTTATTATTTCTTGGATATATAATTTAAAATTTCATATCACAAAGTATGAAAGAATTTATTTTATATGATAAAAGGGAGCTTAAAGGTGATTAATTCCATCAAATGTATTCTTTCAATAACAAAAGATTCACATAAGAGCTTCCTGAGCCTTAAAACTGATGAAATAGGGAAAATCAGAGCTTCTAATAATGCAAAATTATCATTTCATCCATAAATAAAATTTTATATCATAGAGGTTGAGGTAAACAAGTAATAAGAGTATTTTATAAAATAAAAAAGAGTCATTTATGTTGAGGACCATGTGTCGTCGCATGAAACATGTGAACTGCACACTAACACTCCCCATGACCTTTTTATGACCACAATACCAATATATAAGTATCTCATGGTGATACGTTGATAATTTTAGGGAATAAATTTACTATTCATGGCATACAAAACTTATACAAAGAAAAAAATTAACCACATTTAATAGGATTTTAGAAGGATATTTTTTTATGACATGGGATGAGTAATTTTGACTCGATGCATAAATTTGACTATTTTCAACTAAATAAGTGGTGAATAAATGCAATCAAAGTTTTCGTTAAATTTCTACAAATATGGATCACATAGGCTACTACCAAAGGATCGATCCCGAGATCAAAGCATGGGTGTGAGATGTAGCGCTATGAAGGAGCATCCACCATTAGTTTTATATGATTTTATTTCATGTTTTATTTTCTTTTCACCATCCCCCTTACTCCCTCATCACTAAGATGATGGGATAGTTCCTTAATTTTTATAGGGTAAATTTCCAAATGGGGAATGTGGAGTTGGATTATATATCATTATATTATTTTGTTTTTTTCCCTCAATTTTGAATTAAAATGTCCAAAATCTTTCTTTCTATTTAATCATGAACATTGATTGATATATTTGAAAGAAAATTAATTGTGCAATTATTTTCCTTGGACTACACCATGAACATTGGGTAATAAAAATCTACTATGTTTAAAAATGGGATCGAGACTAACTTGGTTTGGAAATACCCTCATCTATTATAAAAAGGTAAAGGGGGTAGTATCATGTTAAGGAGTGGATACTTATGCCACCATATCTTCCTTGTATCCACTATAACACCATCATAAATTAGTAAAATCAATTTATAAATCCAATTTCACCTAAAGCCTAAATTTAAAAAACCCTAGAACATTTTCAAACTATTTTTTAAAATACCAATGTATCTTAATTTATTATCTCCATCATTATTCAATCATTCAATGAGCTTCACCCTATTATCTCAAAAAGATCACCCTTTTATTTATATTTTTCTTTTAAATTTTTTTTCTAATACATAACTTCCCATTTTGTATGTATAAATCATGAATTTCACTTTTCTATGTTTTAAAATTAGTTTGTGTAGTCTTTTATATAAATTTTAATTTTGACATCCCCAAGAGAATTAACAAAACTTTAGTGTTTTTTCATGATAGATGGTGCCTGAACAGAAAATGAAGGAACTATAGATATTAAATAAATATGTTACAGAAGTCTAAAAGAAGGAACCATATTACAATATCTATTATGAAAGGGAAGTAAGCCAATGAGAAGTTCATCATGAAAGGTAATTTTTTGATTGACGAACTTGTTTTCAAGACCATACGCAACCATGTTAGCTTAACGATATATATGAGTGATGATGTAGTTGATATCGTGAAGAGAACGGATGCAGTCCATACAGAGAGTGGTGATCAGCCATGCTAGATGTATCACACCATTCCAAACGGCTTTCACAATAGTGGTTGAATCACTCTCAATCCATAGGTAGTTCCATCCATGTTTTTTGGAAAAAGAGATGACATGAATGAAACCCATCATTTTAGTTCGAGGGAGTGAGAAATACCATAGCTACCATAGAAGCAACCAACGATCTGACCAGTGTGATTTCTGAAGACTCTACCACAACAAGCAAGACCAAGATTTCCTTTGGAAGCGCCATCCATATTAACCATAATACAAATATCTTATTTTCACACTATATCATATTCCATTCCAATATTATAATTATGGAAGGGGGTTTAGAATATCACTAATTTAGGTGTTCTATGATTAAACTGTGAATAAATATTGTAATATGGTATTGAGTTGAGAGAAAATGGGTGGTTGTTTTTCTCAAATAGTCTATAACATAGGCTCGGATGAATAAACAATGTCAGTTAAGTCCCTATAACCATATTTAGATTCCTTTTTGTTAGGTGAAATGCATGGATCCATTGAATAAAAGTTCCATGGGTTTTTTTGTGATCTATAGTCCTATTAGTAGAAAAAACGATAGAGGTTACTTGAGTGGAAGTGTTGAATTGTGAACGAACATCTTATGAAGAAATATGGGGATTCAGATCCGAAAGTTGAACTAAAAGATGGTCCAAATGATATATGTAGATATTACCTGACCAATTTTAAAAAAAATATCATGAAATAGACACCTCAAAATTGTTTGTGTAGCTTAGACCATTTAGAGATGGTACAAGAATAAGGGAAATCGGGGTTCTACACTAGGGGTTACCAATGCTTTCCTCTTCCAATTGAGTTTAAATTGAACTCTAAAAGGTCAATGAAACTCAATATAAACTAGAAATGATATCAATAGCCTTTTGGTTTCATTTCTATGACATATTTAATTCCCCGGGTCCTTGACCCGATTAACTCTTGTAAGTGAAATACATTAAGTTTACTCTTCCCACTTAATGTCAATTTTCCTTAAGATTGATGGAATTACATCGAGTCCTTTAATTAAAGGGATCAAGTGGATAATAAATGATAATATTGATTTGATATATGGAAGTATGGATCCCGCTAAATTATAGAGCCTTTATTCTAGGCTTTTTCCAATCTAGTCTGAATGTTGTCTGCCCAACTCATGAAAATTTGTATATTAGTGAAATCCTTACATATTTATTTTAGATATTTAGCTGTATCTATAATAAACCAATATCAATTATCAATGTTCATTCATTTTTTAGGGGGTAGAACGTATAGATGTTTTGAAGGATGGATTAAAAATCAGGCTAGAAACTTCACCAAAAGGCACCATCATATGATTGACCAGTGGGAACCCAATGTGATCAAATGGAAGGATTTGTACATGAGTGTGGTCGGAGAAAAATGAGTGTATTGGTCAATTGAGTCATTGGGTATGGAGAAGAGGGAGTGTTGGAATTGGCATTGGTAATATATTTGGCGGTTGTGCTCTATTTGGAATGGATGGGATTGAATAAAGTATTAGGGGATCAAAGGTCAAATAGCTAGGTGGAGCAGAAGAATTGTTATTGGCTGTTTATTTTTGGATCCACAACAATTAAATGGTCATGGTGACATTATGTTGGTTCAGGCATTATTGCGCTATTGGAATGGATGGAAGTGGTGTAAGATCTCATCTATTATTATAGTATAATGATTAGAGGGATGTGTTGGGAAAGCAATGGGTGGTTATTTTTAGGGAATGGTGGAATTTTTAATGTCATGTTCTCTTTTGGTGGTGTAGGATAATGGACCATTTGTAGTTGTTTGGCCACACACCACTTCTATTCCAGACTCGAATCTGTTCTCTACTCTGATAGTTTGTTTTTCTCACTATTAGAGTATAGTACTATGGTTTAATATAGTTATAATGTGTTATCTTAACTCACCGGGTCATCATTGAAGGAACTTAAGATGCGGCATCTAATGTGTGGTTCTGTAAGTGTTCAGACACTTTAAATGGAGGTCAGTATCGATGATAGTGGTATAAGAGTTCAGTGGGGATAGAGAATGGCCAACTACAATCAAGTTCTGGTGAGTGAATGATGGTTATAAACAATGTAATGATTCAAATATTGGGAATGGAGGGAATATAGTAGTAATACACAGACCGTGAAATGTTTATATTATTATACGTTCAAAAGTGGTATTTACTTCTCCAGTGAGAAATGACAAAGGGCTCCCTAGTAGATGGACAATTGTGATGGTTTGATGGGATACAAATTTTCCACCCCAACATCTCTTACTTATTGGGTACCTATTTCCCCTCTAATTTTACATTGGTGGTTTTCTTGATGTTGGGTTGTAAGTGAGATAAAAGGGTATAACAATTCGAATAAATTTGTGAGATAGGGGTGACATGATCCCGATGGCTGAAGAGTCCCCTAACATCTTAGAGGATAAAGGATGATGATAAAGGATAGTGATGTGGTTCGAAGTGTGTGGAAGATGCAATGAAAAATACCAACAATTCTATGTTTCTAGTGTCACCAATATGTTGAAGGGATCAAGTTAATGGTGCTTCCGGGTGGTGCACCATTGGCCCATGAAATTTCTTTAGGAAGTCACTCTGAATCCAAAGTATAGTGTAATTCCTCAAATATTCCTTGATGTTAGATGTGTGTTAAGTGTGACATGTATAAAAAGACCATCAACAGTATGCATATGGGACATCAAGTTCATCCACTCAAGATCACCACCACGTTTTTTGGTTTACTATCTATATTCTAGGTGTGGTATAATCTTTTCTAAATTAAATAAATGGTGGTTTCAGTATTATTTAAACAGGTTCATAAAATTCTAGTGAATGTTTGGGAAAGGGAACTAATCATCCACTCATTCAAACTACTTTCATGATTGTACCATAATAAGATAGTGAAATAGAAAATGAGGTAAAAAAAGATCTAAAAATGGTACATCAATGATCAAAACTACTACACATGATAAAAACACCTATCTTATCAATTATAATTCATAGTCCAGTTGAAATTCCTTCATTATTCCCCCCTTCTAAAAAAATGTGCATCAATGAATATCTAATGGTATCGACTAAATGAAACTAATTTGTATAGTTTTCTAGTACATTTACAATGATGTGGTTCCATTCAATAAACACAGTAGTATTTCATAAACCTCATATTGGTGAATGGTTTTCAAATCAATAATCTATATCAGCACAATCATCTAGGAGATGGAATTTCTAGTTTATCTCATGATGAATTGACATTACAATGATCCATACATACTCACCTATTAGTTGAAATAAATGTAAAATCCCTTCGTTAGTACCCCCATTTCATATATTCTAGAACCATAATTGAATGTTCTAGGATACTCAAAATGTTTTTGGGTGTACTTCACATTATTGATTAGTTAAAATTTATCAATACAACTTTTGAAATTAACTTCAGACCATCCAGTAGTCTGCCATTAAGATTGCAACCACATTAATTCTTCATAGGTAGTCCATTCATAGTTCAACATGGCCACATGTGTATACTGTATCATTTTTTTACTATAACTATCAACCACAACAAACCCCATGACAATTATTTTCATGTATTCCACTAGGTCACTAACCAATGGTGATTCCAAATACGGATATAAGAACACAACATGATTTTTTCCCCACATCCCAACCTATGTTGTAGAATATTTATGAATTGTATCCACCAATTTTATCTCAATTCAATACCAAATTCCAATATATTTATAGATTTGAATCATTGATGACAACCAATTGTGGTATTATGAGACCCCCATACACAATTAAAATATGGTCAAGGAAAATGATCTAGAAATACAATCAAATATACTTTGAGTCTTATAGTCATGTAACTATAATAGAAACCTTGTAATTAGAGTAGAATTTTTATAGGAACCCAATACTAAGGGGTAGTTATTTAATAAAATGACAATGGTGGTGGGAATACCATACCGGAACAAGTCATTTTCTTAAGGTATAAAGGATGGGAATCTTGAGATGGATATATAGAAGGTAGAGACCACCATGTATGGTATAATATTGTACTCGAATACTAAATATGATTATAATTACTATAAGAAAACATTCCAATAACTATAGGTATATTGAACCAGAATGACACTAGGTGGTGTTATGACACCAATATAGACTATTATTCCATCAACCTAATGAAATGTCTTTCTTTCTATATAAATAAAATGATGGGATATTCAATAGTGAAATGAGTTGGTACTAGGATATTAGAATTCATGAGGTGGTATGAAAATTGGTATGTGTATTTTAATAGAGACATAATGGTGGCGGAATAACCTATATATCAAGATAAATTATATTCTAGAAACCCAGAGTTGGTAATTGTACCTTGTTTCAATTTCTGGATAGATCTAAGCCTGTGGAATTGGTGTCTGAACAGAAGAGCAAAAATGATGTCCAGCTGCAGGTAAATTCTCAGGAACTTCTTAATTGTTCTGCAAATAAGTTTTCACTGCTGGCTGATGTTGGATCAAATGAGGAAGGTACTTAAGTGGCAGAGGAAATTTCAGAGAAGGAAGGAAATGCTGGTCTGGACAGATTGAGTGGCGAAGGTAAAAGTCTCTGCGCTGATGACACAATCAGGATATCTCAAATGGAAGGTGGAAAGGATGTAAATGTCAACTCTCCTTTGTCCCATAAGAAGCAGTGGGGGGATAGATCTGATTGTGAAGAAGAGCTCCATAGTCACCAAATATCTTACAGTGATGCTGTCAAGAATGGAAATCATGAGAATATTATCAAGGAGGTGGGAGAAAAAACTCAAAGCAGGAGGAAGACAAGGAGAGACTACTCGGATCTACCTAAACCAATGGTGACAAGGTCTGCACACAAGATTGTAGGGTCACAAGAAAATGATATTTCAAATGTGTACAATGGAAAATGAAGGGGAGGGTCCCCAAAGAGGGACAAAGGATTCAGTGGGAAACGGCTGGTCAAGGAAAAGTTGTCTGAGGAAATGATTCGGAAGAAAAATATGTATCTTGAGTTGATGCGCAAATACGAATCCTCTGAATGGGAGTCAGTTGATCCTGGTGATGATTTATGTAATTATGGGTAGAAGGATGCATATGGATTTGATGTAATGTAACGTTTTTATTTTCTTTTGACTTTACTTGCACTTTTCTTTTAATAAATTTGGGGGACTAGGCTTACGTCTGGTTCAAACTTTCCTGGTATGTCAACCATTCAATCATTATATCCATCAAAATGATTGATGTTCTACTACTATATAATTTTATGGTAGGATTTAATATCATACATCCATATCTCAGTTATGGTAATATGATTAGGGGGTTTAGGGACACATGGTTTGGTACACATCATTTAGGATAAATTGGACTCTATCTTTTCATATACCACGAGGAATCTAGGACCATGCATGACACCCTACTCTAATATTGAAAATATACCACCAAATTTTATCTTATGAACACCAATCATGTATATAACTAATCAATTTAAATCATTTTTTATTAGTAGTTCATTTATGGTTTGATTGAGTTGGAAGCTCAGCTATGGGGTTGGAAAAACACATCCAATACCTGTTAGAAACTATGGTGTTGTATTAGTGTTAAACCCAAATGTGTGAGATTGGGTGTTGTGGAACACTTCATGGATGATAACAAGCTAAGGGGTTTTAAACCACATTAAGAGAAATAAAAAGTCTTGATATTAGATCATTGTAGTTATCTAGTGATGTGAAATTGTAGTTGAATGTATATAATCTGGAGGCCTTTCTTGTTTTTTAAATTCAATGACCACCTTCTAGATCCTACTTATTTTATATAGGCCATGTACAAGGGAATTAAAAAAACTATGAATTTCATACTCATATGATTGAAATAACAAGTTTTGATCATGCCAAACGAAGGAAGAGACATGAATTAGCTCATGTATCAATCTACTCACCTGAAAAAAGTCCAATTTTTTAAATAGAGAGATAAGTGAGCCAATAGTACCACCCTACTATACTCATATGACTTCAAATTTTCCAGAAGAAGTAATGAAAAGTCAATAACCCTGATATATGTGAAGAGGGGATATTGTTCTAACAAGGTCAAGAGCGGATGAGATCACTTCCTCCTATACTTATTGATTTGATCATCATCTACATGGTGAATGATAGGTTTTCTAATATTTATAAATGTTCCAAAATTTATTTTTTATGTAACTATATTATGTATGTATTATATTTTTCATTGTATTTTAACTCATTATATGATCATAGAAAATTCTAGTCCCTAGTAGTGGTTTATTAATTTGTGTCCTTTATCCGACTAAGTATCACGGTAGGACTCTTATTCAAGATAAAGAAATTATACTATTTATAATATATTTTAATTTGAATCATTCAAAGGATGGGGTTGACTAAGATATAATGAAAATAAGTAAGGAAAAGAAAGATAGAAAATAAGGAGACTGGGGACTGTGGATGGGAGGTACACTTAAAGGAGGATTTAATGAAATAGAGGTTTCATGTATCATAAGTCAATCTGTGTGGAGAGTCACATACAGATTCTCATAAAATTTATTAATATACACTAATAGTGAGGAAAGGTTCTCTTATTGAATAAATACAGAGGTGAAAAGATTCCTTACTAATGAATCATGGATGGTGATGTTCTATTTCTTTTGACACATTCTGTATGATCTTGTCAAATATCCCTAAGATGAATATATACTAGGCATGGTATGTACTGAAAAAGGAAACCTCTAATAGGTGAATGATTATATCAATAAAGATTATATGATATGTAATTATATTTATACTTCTTATAGATTTATCTAAGGATTACTATATCGGTATGGGATACTTTCCCTCTTCGCTTTATCCTTACTCAGCTCTAATAGTGTTGGACAGATTAGAAGATAGAAATCTTATAATCATATGAGCTCTGTAGCTAGTCCATAACCATGGTATGAAAAGTCAATATAGTCAGGGAAACAACACTGTTGGTTTGAGTTCCAAGATCTATAGTGATATTCTAATGTATATAAATCATTTGTAGCAGGCCTAGTGAGTGGTGTTTTTAGGTTGACTGATTTTGTATGACTTATTAGTATATTATTTTTGAATCCCCTAAAAGACCTCAGGTATAATGAGTGTGTAAATGGGTGTGGTAAGGTATAGGGAAATTATGTGAATGTTTCAAGAAAAATAGAATGTCATATGAAACCACAAACTCCAATATCCTACCCAGTACTTTATTTGTGACTCAAGACCAGACTATACTATATATTCAAATCCAGAGGTTGATCCTAGATTAGAAGGAATGATAGATGTGTAATTAACACATTATATTCAAATGTCCATTGAACCCATTTTGGGTTATTGTATGTCATTGATAGAAGACTCACAATGGAAATACTGGAAAATGGGGATAGAAGAGGGAACATAACCTAAAACACATTGGGTGAACGAGTATGTAATGCATAGTTTTGAGCGCATCTGCCGAATACTAGAAAAAATAATAAATAATATTTAACTATTGGAGGATCCTGAATCATATTTAGTATTATGTAAATGAAGAGCTAGCCAATCCATCGATGCATTTTTCGTCTAATTGGATGATAAGACACAATGAAATATGAAGAACATACTTCAGTTTTGGGAGGAAGCTTTGGGGAATCTTGTTCAATGGTTCGGCTACTGATCATGTAAAATAGCATCGGTGAAATGATGGCCATGATACACTTGAAAATATTTTTCAATTAACTGGGGTTATAATGATCATGAATAAACCGGGTTTGGATCCCATAAAAATCATGTGCTAGAATTTGGGGTAAGACATGGGTGGGGGAAGTATTTTTTAGAATGACTGGGTGTCGAAAGAATGTGGGTGTTGGTCGAGTGGGGGTATTGTTTATTAAATAACTGGAGAACCTAGATTAAACACCAATTCCTATGGAGTTACATTAGTAATTTGGAATGTATTGTTTGGGAGGGTTCAAATTCTGATGTTGAAAATGGAACGCCGATGAAGAGAAGGAAAATCTATTGGGTAACACAAATGTTAATTAGTTATAAAAACATAGGGTGTGAGTATGATTTGATACCACATTATTCCTAGAAGTAAATTATCAGTTCTATCCATCGTATTAAGGAAAATAATTATTTGAACAATCCACCTGGGAAGTATAGTTAGATAGAAACTCAATGGAATTTATGGAGTATAGATCAAGCGGTGGATTATGTTGTTTAATTCAATACAACATGCATCAATTTAAAAACCTAAAGATAAATGATCACCCCTTAGAGGAAATAGAACCAAGGGGGCCTATGGGGTATGATTTTATTTGGACTCATTCTCACACTATTGTTTCATATAAATCATTAGTGCATCTCCTGAGATAGTAATGGGTTATTCGATAACGATATCAATCATAGCTAGAATATTGTTGACAAGACACGTCTGTCAATAAATTGTATCTATACTCAAGAAGATATGATCATACAATTAGATTCATCCACCATTTTATGACATGGGGATTCATGGTGCTCACCATGTACACATTATAAATTGTTTCATAGTGTATGATACATTTTTTGAAGGTGTCGGAGCGGTGAGGCACATGGAAATGCAAGATCACTGAGTCCAACTAGAGGTATCAATGGTCATAAAATGATACTAGTTTATTGAGATACATCCAAGGGTATACATTGGGTTCTATGTATCACCCTTTGAATATCTATTCAACTACATATAAAACTCACTATATTGGTGTTCAAATTTCCTACTCTTCAGTGCCATTACTCTACTTTGTATGATGGGGACAATTGAGTTGGTGGTTGTTATCTTAGGAATGAACATGATAGGAAAAAAAAATTTAGGACTAATATATATGAATTATCTAAATGAGGACCTTGAATTAATGACATATTCATGGAGTTGTGGTTGAGCTGGTTTGGAACATTGGTGGGGGGGACCAATTCATGGGTAAAAATGATCATCTCAATTGATTTTAATTAAAAAAGAAGAAGGTGGTGGGATAAAGTTAGTTTATAATAGCCTAATGTCCAAGGTGAGACACATACTACTTGTAGTGGTCCATGATAATGGGAAGCATGGATGAATGGTTGATCCAACAAGAAAATATGATACCATCATAGGATTGTTCTTTGAAATCCAAACATGAAGTTGGAACTACTAGTGATAAACGATCAGTAATTTTTGGAGAATCTATACCTATTCCTTATACACACCACCCATCACACCCTTTTGTGGATTATAGTCCGATGAATTGATTCACACCTTTGTCCCATTTCACGATTCATTGTTCTATTGTATTTCTAAGACTCCCAAAGGATAGCAGTTGTTTGTACAATGTATGTACATTGTGTTGCTCATGGTTTATTTTGATTCATGCTATTTCCACGAACTTTTTATCATGGGGTGAATTGACAACAAGGTTGTAATTCCCCTACCCAATATAGCCTGGAGATAGTGCATTATTACATTATATTGGAATTATTACAAGGAATAAAATCCAAAAGGGACATTAAATTTAGCATTCTTAAAACTGTAGATTACATAAATGACACCCATAATACATTGGGAAATAGGAAATACAAACATGATACATAAAAGGAAAATAAACATCATCCTTGAATGATTATTCAATGATTTATTATTTATAACCTAGGTAAAGAAACATAATAAATGTGAGATCCAATTGTTAGTATGGGTAAGTAA
This sequence comes from Viscum album, assembly GCA_963277665.1. Lineage (NCBI taxonomy): Eukaryota > Viridiplantae > Streptophyta > Magnoliopsida > Santalales > Viscaceae > Viscum > Viscum album. The sequence goes on along the minus strand of OY728153.1, from coordinate 560,200,556 downwards.
ATTGGAATAAATAATGATTAAATGGAATTTAATTAACCTGTAATGGTAAATAATTGATAACACATTCCATTAAATCACTATTTAAGTAAATATCAATATGGAATGGTATGAAACATAAAACCCATTCCATTAAATCAACGAATTGAAAATGAAATTCATTGATAGATATGTCGATGAAAAATATCATTGGTAAATAATAACTGAATTATCAATAAATGAAATTATTTTTTGGTGGGAAATATATTTCTCAAGAACATGATACCTTTACAATTAAAAGTAATTGTAAACAATTTTTCTAACTAATTATCCTCAAGAGACTGCTGATACATCGAGGGGATTTCATTAACCTGTCCTAAACCCACGTATTTCATGTCCAATGCATTCATCATATATCAAATAAATTATTTGACTTGTAAAATATTATTATTTACTAAATAATATAGATTTATCAATAGTACCTTAAATGAAACTAATTAACAACAAGGTTTATTGAAATTAAAACAATCTCAAGGAAAATTAATTATTAAACATTTTAAAGTGTCCCATTAAACATTGATACATTTTAATAATAATTCTCATTGAATTAAATGAAAAATATAATATCATTATATTAGGTATATTCATGATATATTATCTCAATGGATTCTATATACACTAAATTAATGGGAATTGGAACATCATAATAATTAAGTCGCAATGAAATGTATGATGTGATGGAATCACATACTTTATCCTTACTTTTTATTTGGTTGTCTTTATACTCATTTATAGTGGTTTAGAATATGTTAATAACTAATTCTAGAACCATACCCATGTTTTTAATATCATATATTAACTTATAAAAATATTTTATTATCTTTTGGTTAACACCCTGTCATTATTTTAACTATTTTGGGTGTTAATTGCCCAGTTTTCTCAAGTACATTTTGACTTGTTATTTGTTGTTATAATTAAATATATAATTGTTTAAATATATATATAATTTTTCCCATGAAGAAATTTTATTATATATTCATTACATATTTATTTATAATAGTCCATAGAATTTTGATATTAAAAATGGAGTGCCCTGTTCATGTAGACGGTAGGTCATGCGTATGCATGAACATTACTTCCCTTTATTTGATGAATTAAAATAATTTAAGATATATGATAAATATTTATATAATAATTATATTATAATATATGTTTTATATATTTTACATGTTTTTATTAAAAAAATCATTTATACATTCCATTTATGGCATGAACGAGTCATATCGTTTTGAGGGGGAAGTAGTCCACACTTCCTCAAACGAAATTATCATATTTACACAACTTGGGAATAATAAAGAAATTTACTAAATAGAAAATAAATTAGAATCAAGAAATTATAAATTAAATTAATAATATATATATATATACATATTCCATTATAATTTCCACCATGATTGGTGGTAGTGGAGAATTGAAAAATCGTCATTTTGTGAGGCAGTGATTCACCGTACAAAGAAACAATATGTTTCTTACCCATTATATGGAGGTGTGTCTTTTTTAGGTAAAAACCATATAGTAAAAAAATATTAGTATATTTAGGATTTTATTTTTCCATGTAATCATATAATAAGAATATTATAGGGATCATAAAATGAAAATGCGACTAAAAAGCAGTAAAGAAGACATTACCTCATAATCGGGTAACTTCATTTGGTTATAAACAAAAGGCTTCGTTAGGAGGAATCCTGCCCAAGGAGAGGATTTTGGAAGACTAATTGGTATGTTTTTGTACAATACTAATTGTTTTGAGAGGTTTGAGGAGTGGAGAGATGTGTTGGCATTTTATAGTTAAGGAAAAGGACTCACTTGAATTTTTTTGAAACAAATTAGGAGTGCACATGATATTACCTAAAATATTCATACCAAACCATCCAAACACAAGAATGGAATGTGAATGGATGAATTATTTCCATTCAATGGGTTTCAGATAATTGGATATGTCATTTTGGGACCTGGTATTAAATGATAAGTTCATTATTAATTTTCGTTTGACATTAATAATTATAATTATTTTTATTCTCTTTCACTATTATCATTGATCACATTTTTTTTTGTATTATTAGAAAATTTAAATTATTCTTATTTCAAATGTAAAATAAATTTTTCAAAATTCCTATCATAGAAGTAGAAGAAATTAAATTACAATTAATCTCAGAGATGAGATGATAATATGGGGTTTTGGAGTAAAAAGTTCCTAATGTTTTCCATGTTTTTATAACCAATTATAATTTTAAATTTATTTCAATGACCTATATTGGATAAATTGATGAAAATATTATCCAATTTAACATTAAACCCAATTAAAATTTGTTTAAATAGTTGGTGTCGTAGACAGAACTATTAATGGATTTTGATTACCATATCACGTTTATAGTTAGTTATACATGATGTTATCTTACCATTATAGTGTAGAATTTTCTGCATCCACTATTAAAATGGTAATGCACAAAGATTAATTGTCGTATCGAAAGGTTATAGAATTTCCCATGGAATAATGAGAAAATATAGATACTATGACATTAATCTTAAATATAAGTTCTATGGTATAGATACATCTTAATGATTAGAAACATTAGATTTATGACTATCAGTTTTTGGGGGCCAATTATAATTGAGACTTCTTCACATGAAGTTCACACTTAGGCATCTCTAGTAGTGAGATCATGAGGACTGACCCTCTAATAGGAACACCACATGTTTTGGGTGAAATTGGATGTTCCTATCCACGATCATGTGTAATGGTCTCCTTACATGAGATAATTACCAATATATGTCATTTGATTGCATACTTTGATGAAAAAAACATGGCAATAAAGTCGTGGCGAGGTAGTATGTGTTGGGTGTGTCATTGGGGGCATGGAATTGGTTAAATGGTCAAGAAAGGATTTTTCATTTTGGGGTTACTGATGTAATATATCTCAGGACATGTTGATAAGGATGGATGTACCATTATAAGACCATGGCTATGGAAGTTGAAGTTAAATCTGCCCAGTTAAATCCGAAAACAATAAAACAAGCAAAGGTTGATGACACATGAGTGTGTCCTGCTTTATAAGATATTACAGAAAAAGATATTTTATTACATAGTGCATGTTTTTAGGTTGTTTGTCATGGTTGTGAAAATCCTTATCACTTTAGTGGACAATATGGGTTGCAAGATCCTACTCTTGGTCTATGAATAATATTCACTATGGTCGAGATAAGGTCCTAGAGGGTCACGCACAATAGCATATTGAAGAATATTCCCTATTCAGTTGAATAGGAGTTTTGGACATGCTGGGCCCCACCACTGGGGTCCAGGATTTTTCCAATGAAAAACGATCACCAATTCAATAAATAAATTCATATTATTCAAGTTTAGAATAATGTTTATTGAATTTATTTATTAAATGTATTTACGAGTTTTAAGTAAATACATGAGAAATATTGATTGACAAATATTAAATTATTCAAGGTTCAATTAATATTTATGGGAACTACGAGTCTATTTAATGAATATTTTATGACCACATAATATTTCAATATATTACAAGTGAGTGATAATAATATTTATAAATGATATTAGTAGATATAACACGTTATTAATAGTGCGTTGATTATTCAGGGGATGGGTTGGAATTTCTGAGTAATTAAATGACACGATAAATTTAAGAAGAAAGGAGATTGAAAATTATTATTCATGGAATTTCTCTCTCATATCCTCTCTCCAATGATCTAGAGAGTAATACTTTGGATCCAAGGAGCTCAGAACGAGCTCTGTCACTCAGGTGTCGCTAGCAAAGCGATGTAGTGATCGTTGGAGAATCAAAGGTGTCGTCTCAATTCATCTAAAGAACTTGGATTACAATGAATGGCTCTCCTGGGGGTTCCTTAAATCATGTTTGGAAGATCTAGTGGAATTTGACTTCACATTATTCGAGCAGCGATCACTAACTATAAACAGACATCATGTACGGATTAGGATTTAAACTATGTATTTTACAGTTTATATTTGTGATTAAAACCATTCGTGTGAGATACTCGGCTTTTACCAGGTTGTTCTTCACCAATGTTTAAAAGATTACATCTATCGTCAATGGAAAAATTTAAAAATCCCACCTTATTGGGGCTTCCACTGCATGCATGGTTCCAACAATAGGTATTAGAGGGATCAATTGTCGATTTTAATTCAAATAAATTAAATTTACATTAATTGTTAAGGAGGAAATTGTTACGGTACCGATGCAACAAATTTTACCATAATATGATATCACATGACTATTCTTTGGCCATCTGATGTTCTATATTCAAGATTAAAACATAATTTTTTATGTGATTTTCTTAATTTTTCACTGGGTGGGTATCTGATCACCAGAATAGTATTTTCCAGTGAGCATAATAATAAACATTATTATAATCATGATATTATAATATATTTTTTTAATATTTTTTTATAAAATATTATTATTAATTTATAAAGGCTCAATAGGGTTTAGAAAAGAAATAAAGGATGGGTGGGAGATACTTAAGCAGGACAAGTTTTCTTTTTATTTTTTTTAAAAAATTGACCTGATTTCAAGGCCATGGGAAAAATTCCAAAAAAAATTAATTGAGACCTGAAAAGAATGACTTGTTAATAATAATAATAATAATAATAATAATAAAATAGGGTTTGGGGGGAGACCCCCCTATCACGCTGTGTGGCGGCCCGCGTCGGACGTTGTCGCCTATTCCACACAACACCAGCTCCCCCCCCCAATGGCTACCTTCCCACTCAGACTTTGTTATATATTTAAATATATTATTCAAATTATTTTTTAAAATAAATAGTGTATTTTTCCAAAATTGAACCGGTGTGTCCCTCACCAAGAGTTGTGTCATTTCGGTTGAAAAAATGTGTTCTTTGACTGAAATGGGGAGATCGAATCAGTGTGTACCTCACCAAGAGTTGTCTTGTTTCAGTCAAACCAATGTTTTATTTGACCAAACTAATGTTATTCGCACCACTTACAATTTATAAATAAGAGATGATGAGATCACTTCTGTGTTAATTAATTTCAATCCTACAAATTCTCCAGAGTTCTCCCAACATTGGTGCAACGGGATAATCGTAAATTGGTGTTCGATTTTTCCCCAAACCTTGGTTAAATCCTCAAGAGATACTTCCACCAAGAACCCTACACCATCAATGTGGGGGTGGATAAAACCCTTTTGGACAGTGAACCCAATTCATGCATCAAGGTTCTAACAGTCTTCTTTTCTGCCAACATATTTTTCTAACAATAAAAATGGTTTGGAGAGGCATAACCTAGAAGATGAATTCCAAATCTCCCCATTTCAAATGCTGACGGAACACCAGTTGACTTGACCCAAGCCAATCACATTTGGTAAATGAGGAAGAAACGTGAAGATGATGAACTCTTGTGTCGAGGAAACATTCTCAAAGAGGAAGAAGGTACTAATAAATCGCACTTTAGTAGAAATGGTAAGTTGCATGACCAAAAAATCTATGTTACCATTAAATTTATTGGGAAAAGATTTATTGGATGATTGTCATATTCATAATAGAATTGAATATAGAAAATATAAGTTATCTCCTTATTAAATTTGGAAAGGAATAAGAAATAATCATTCGTATTTCAATGTGTGGGTGTGTTTAGATTTTTATAGAGTTCCTAATCCTAAAAGAACTCAAATTAGTCCAAGAGAAACTAAAGGTTTTTTTATTACAATTCAAAAAATAAAAAAGCATATATAAATATGGATTTAGGAGATAATATAATTGTTGAATCAAGGGATGTAGAGTTTTTTGAAAATAAGTTTTATAAAGATGATGTGGAGGAAGTGATTCCTCATATCCCTATCTCGTATACTTTATCTTGCTCAAATATAATAGTATAGAATTTTGATGATCCTCGAGTTGAACCTAAACGGAGTACAAGAATTAGGATGGAGAAACATTTACATCCAGATTTTATTCCTCATGATTTCATAATTTTTCATTTTGAAGCAGATCAAAATAATCAACTTCTAAATAAGTATCCTATGGTTTTTTACTATATAAAATTTCCCAAATACTTATAAAGAGGCCACGTCTTCTAGAGATGTTGCTTTTTGGTAGGAAGCAATTAGTGATGAAATAAATTCTGTTATAGGGAATAATACTTTTGTTATTATGGATTTACCAAGAGGTTCAAAAACAATAGGTAGTAAATGGGTACTCAAAAAGAAATATGATTCCAATGGTAACATTCAATCTTTTAAAGCTAGATTGGTTTCCAATGGTTTTACAGAAAAATAATCGATTGATTATTTTGATACATATGCCCCAGTAGCATGAATTACTTCAATAAGGATATTATTTTCATTAGCTTCAATTAATCATTTGTATGTTCATCAAATGGATGTCAAAACTTCTTTTTTAAATAGAGAATTAAATGAAGAGATTTACATGGAACTACGAGAAGGGTTTGTTTTACAATGTAATGAAAATAAGGAATGTAAACTCATTAAATCTCTTTATGGTCTTAAAGAATCTCCAAAGCAATGGCATGAGAAATTAGATTCTATTATTTTATCTAATGTATTTCTGATAATAATGTGGATAAATGTGTTTATTCAATGATTACAAATGAATATGGAGTTATTGTGTGTTTATATTTGGATGATTTGTTAATTTTTGGAACCAATATGATTGGTATGGTCGAGACAAAGAATTACTTATCTTCTATGTTTAAAATTAAGGATCTTGGAATAGATGATACTATTCTAAGAATTAATGTTAGAAAACATAGTGGGGTTATTCTTTAAGTCAGTATCCTTACATAGAAAGAATGTTAAATAAATTTTATCATCTTGGTTTCAAGGATGTCAATACTCCATTTGATTCTAGTGTTAATATTTTTATAAATATGAGTATAACTGTAGCACAACTTGAATTTTCTAGTGTAGTTGGATCTTTAATGTATGTGACGCATTGCACTAGACCTGATATTGCTTTTTCGGTATCTAAAATGAGTAGATATACTAGTAATCATAGTGTGTATCATGGGAGATGTATAAAAAGAATTTTTGGATACTTGAAAAAGACTAAAAATTTATGTATATACTATAATGATTAACGGTAGTATTAGAAGGATACACCGATGCAAGTTGGATTACTAGTATTGGTGATAACCAATCCACATTGGGATGGTTGTTTACTCTTGGAGGTTGTGATGGTTCTTGGGAAAGAAAGAAAAAAACGTGTATTTCACATTTGACCATGGAGTCAGAGTTTATTGCCTTAGGGGCATGTGGAAAGAAAGCTGAACGGATTACAAATCTATTATTGGATATTAGATTGTGGCCTAGTTTGATGCCTCCTATCTCTATCAGTTATGATATTGAAGCCACATTTTCAAGGGAATATAGTTTCATGTACAATAGAAAGTCTTGACATATAAGTTTGAGAAAGGATTATGTGAGAAAATTGTTAAAATATGCTACCATAATAATTTTTTATGTGAGATCATGTAAAAACCTTGCGGATCCATTTAAAACATCTCTATCGAGAGAGGTTATTCATGCAACTAATAAAGATATGGTGTTAAATCCCATAGAATAAATCTTTTCAGAAATGGAAACCCGACACTTTATTTAGGTAGATCCTAATCAAAGTGTTTAATGGGTAATAACAAGTTATGAAGATGATTGGTGATATTGACAATTATAACCCCTATTTTTGGTGTTTATATCATCTGTTATGACTATTGTTTTAGTTTTCAACTATTAAGAAAAAATAAATAATCAATGAGTTATGTTCTATAATAATGGAATAACATTGTAAAATTTTACCTATGTGAACATAGAAGTGGTGTCGCTTCTTACAGGAGTTAATGGGTTTACTCCTTAGAGAGTTCATGAAAAATATATAAGAACATGGCCTTAAAAGTGCTACAAAATGAGATGTTGAATGAAAGATAATTATATGTATGATTTCTCCGCTTTATCATAAAGGTTAATAAGTTTAATGTTTCAAAAATTGATAAATCTCATGAACATTGATATATTGATATTAAGTAAAGGTTTAAATTGAAAGATACCTTTATTATGTATAATGGATTACCTGTGATCTGGAAAATTAATATTTGTGAATAAAAGTGGAAGATTGTTATATATTATATTCAAATTATTTTATTCAATTTACTTATTAAAATAAATAGAGTGTTTTTTCAAAATTGAACCGGTGTGTCCCTCACCAAGAGTTGTGTTGTTTTGGTCAAAAAAATGTGTTATTTAACCGAAATGTTTCTATTCACACCACTTCTAATTTATAAATAAGTGATGAGGAGATCACTTTTGTGTCAATTTATTTGAATCCTACAAATTCTCTAGAGTTCTCCCAACATTGGTGGAGCGGGATAATCAGAAATTGGTGTCTGTTTTTCCCCAACCCATGGTGAAATCCTCAAAGGATAATTCCACCGTGAACCCTACACCATCAACGTGAGGGTGGATCAAACCCTTTTGGACAGTGAACCCGATTCACACATCAAGGTCCTAACCGTCTTCTTTTCTTCCAAACTACTTTTCTAACAGCCTCCCTACCAGAGGACGCCTCCTCCTATTCCGCTCAAGGAATACAACACAGACGCAGGTGCTCCAGTAAAATTTCACATGGACCCGCGTTGTAGTGGCTTCCTTCCCAGTGGTGCTTAGTGCTGCTTCCAGATGTGGACATCACCATGTGTTGCACCTCGATACCCCAACACCTCCCGTTATGCACCTTCGGAGAGGAGACACACCAAAATTATAAACCAAGGTGCAAGAGTACAATCTCCCCATGCAGTAGGCCTCCTTATATTGCACTACGACACCTAGAACTCTGCCAGGACGGTGACTCGCTAGCCTCCCTTCCATATCCATCCACCGACCGACACCCACACAGCGTCGTACTCTCCAAAGTTGGCACCACCTGCCGCTGATCCCCACTCTCCTCTCTCTAGCATCACCCCATTCCCAGCCCGCACCATCTCTGGAATCACTCCGCTCTTGGATAGACCCTACAGAGCTGCACACATCCGGCTATAACGGCACAATGCAGATTTTGTACCCGTCCAGTACCGCATCCGGAAGTGATATTCCACTGCCGGCTTGCCCCAGATGTTCTGTTCTATGAGACATGAAAAGAATGACTACATCCACTAGATCGATGTAGTCAGGCTAGCCCACACCGTCTCAGACCTACCTTGTCTCGGCTGTAGCCTGGTTCTCCTAGCGGGAAGGTAACATGTACTACCCCAAAATAGGCTCGAGTGGGTTCTCGCAACAAAGAACGTGCTTAGGCAGGCCCTCCCATCCTAGAATTCCCTTTCACTGGGTCGGTACCACCCGGATAGGGACTACGCAGGTTTCCCTAGACCCACACACTCGTTTCCAAGGATTTCAAAGGATCATGTAATTTTTTTAATAAAAAATTAGTTAAAACAATTAATTTAATTACAGTTTATAATTAAATTTATTAGATATGAATTTTTTGTTGATGTGGTGTAATTAGTTTAATTTGTGATTAATTAAATTTTACTTTTAAAATTAATTTATTAAATTGAGTCCAAACAACGTTTAATAGAATTAAACATGGGAATGATGTTTTAAATTCAATTAAATTCCATAAAAAATATTAATGGATGTTTATTTTTTAATTCTTCATTAATTTTGAATATGTGAGTTAATGTGAATATTGGTCATTAGTCATGGACCTACCAATGCATGGCTGGTGTATTTACTTATTTAACTAATTTATTTAATTATTTCATTCTAGTTTGTAATAATTAGATTAAATAAAAAAATATGATCTGCATGATGTATCAAAGGTTATTATATATATAAGGGTATGCATCCCCATTATTAGAGTTGTAATTTATACCCCATAACCCCTCTCATCGGCGTGCGAGTGTAGTTGTATAATGATGAGATGAGGTATGATGAATTTAGCATGAAGTGATGGTGATGCACCTGAAATGAGTTTGTTGCACTGGATAAGCAGACATTGTTTTTTAAGTTTCATGCCACGCAACTAAAGGAACATAGCTCTAGGATTTCGGTCAGTCCATTATTCCGTCAACTGATCAACTATTAGAACCGTATCATTATCTGGTGTTCAATTTTTTTTCTTATGGTTTATTATTTTCTGCATGTGTTGTTTATTACGTGATAACATAGTATAATAATAAACAAGCATGAAAGATAAAATTAACATGTGATGTGATGATATTTCTATTTCTTTCTGGTTCAGTTATGTGTACGACCACATAGTACGTGCATATAAAAATAGAGATTCATTTCATTCGTCACAATAACAATAATAAAACCCTCAAAGTTATATTAAGTCATAACAGTCTTCCGTCATTCAAATTTGGAAAAAACTGACTGTTTGACGTGTTGGTCCTGCCATAGCTGAGGGTGCCTCTTACTACTAGGGAGTCCTTATAAAAGTGATAGTTTGACATAACTAAAATTTTAGGAATGAAATAATCATAGCTAGATTGTTCTAATTTATATGTAAACATTATGTAAATGATGTTTTGATTTTAAGATGCTGGGACATCACTCAACAGATCAATGAAATGCAAGTTAAAGAGGTCTTCCAGCCAAAATACCACCTAGAACTCTCCAAGTATATGAATACCCATAGATTGTAGACTACGAGGGGTGGTTACAGGATTCGTTCCATTAGAACACTCTAATGATACAGTCTTCTAATTCTAGAACAAAGGGTTCCTAAAATCCTATAAAATAGGGGAGACATTACATGATTTATGTAATTAATCAAAAATTTCTATACTATTAATCAAATTAAAGGAAGTCATCTACTAAAATTAATTTTTAAAATAAATAAAAAGTTAAACTACAAGTTTAAAAAATTCGATATTATATTGGAAAAATTAAATGTCCACACTGACACGAGTATTCATGAATATTACTAGCACATACTCTTAGTACAATAATATATGAATCTTAGGGTTCCAATGTCCCCATTACTCTTAAGTACCTCAAGGAGCGAGGGTGAAACTGCTTACATGGGACTAATGTACCAAGCATTTAATGGTTATTCTATCATTAACATCTTGTGTAATTTTTGGTCATGACACCAGGACATGGATGATATAACAAGAAGTCTCATCTCCGAGATGTATAAAAGGATAAAGGGAAGCAATGATATGAATAAAGCAATGGTTACACTAGTATTTATAAATTTAAATATTGATCATAGTCTTTAAATGGATCCCTTTCTCATATCATTTTCACCACATTACTCATGTCTCGTTTTATGTTATAAAACAAACAAGTATTGAGTAAATGCTTTATTACCTATCAAGGAAAGGTTCTCCAATTGAATATGAATGAAATATAGTAGTGTTTTAATTCATATGGTTAAAAAATTGAACGACAATGCGAAAAGTAAAAAGGAAAGTAATTCCAGTGATACCTTTGTGACGTCATTAAATTAATGTGGAATGAACCGAGGTTGTTTTCATTGCATATTATAAAATAATACAATGGATGTTTAAAAGCAATAAAAATATTGTAAGGAGAAATTTATAACTTCTACATCAGGAATATTCATCAATTTAATGTTTCCTTTTCTACTTGTGTATTTAATACTATATTCTTTTTATATATGTGTATTTAAATAAAATAACCAAGTAGGTATAGAAATATTACTAGAAGTCATGTGTATTCTCCATGTGGTTGTGAAAGAGAGATACCTAGGCCAATGACGAGAAGTACACGACTTCTTTAACTTCCATATGAAATATTCATGTTGAACTATTTTATAGTATAAGCAAAAACTTTAATATCAAGTTTCATTGGAAACAAGGAGACCGTCTTTCACGTTCTTGAATGAATGTTGATTTGGTAAACTCAATATCTAGTTTAGTAATACATGAATAATAGCCAATTAGTGATGAATATAAATGTAATACTTATACCCAGTTGTGAAAAGATAATTCTTTTTCAACTAATACTAAAATTGGATGTCATGAATAAACCAAGTTTATCATTTAGGCTCGGCACATCAAAATACTTTTGGTATTATTAACATCTTTCATTTGGAAAAATATGAGTCTTTAGTAATAATGGTATGTCACATTACTTTTGGAATTAGTTTAAAAAGTAAGAATGAACTATTCCAAGAATAAAATAGAGGTATATATATACTTCATAAGATTACTTTAATTAATTAAGGAATAATAAAGTGAAGTATATGCACGGTCAGGAGATATGAGTTTCTTTGGGTTGGGATAGTGAAGAATATCTCGACCAATCATTCATCAATCATGATAATGTTGCATGGAGTAATTCCTAACAACACATTACCTTATAGAAATCATGAAAATGATGATAATAAAGAGTATTGTTGATAAATTCTTACATATTAACATTTATCAACAATAATGTAGCGTTGAGAAATTCCTAAATGAACATTTTTACATCAAATTATTGATGTATGTGATATCAATGTTGAAACTAGTAGAAACTTTTATTATATTTCCTAAAATTATTTGATAATAAAAGTTTAATCCCATAATGATTTTCTAACTAAAATGAAAATGGACATCATACAAGCCATAGTAGGATGGTAAATAAAATATTTCCTAAGGACATGTGTTTGGATGCAAATAGTTTGTTCAGATAAAAACAAACACGCATCAAGATAAAAACATTGTATATATAATATACTTATCCTAACAATTTAAAATGATATTACATAAATTCCTAAGACAGAAAAATAATTTTCAAGTGATAGATTGCACTTCTATATAATGATTCACATCTCTATTAGAGATAAGGGAGCTATATTGACTTATTTTTTGTCAATGCTCAATATGCACAAATAGTTGGAAAAATAAATAGTTCCACAAGTGCATGTGAAAAAATGTATGTTCCAGTGACACATACTGTGTAGGAAGGATAAAACCACTGTGATGGTATTTATAATCACCATAATCGGTTATCTATTATTCAATGTGAATAATATTTCATACAAGTAAGCAGTGTATAGAAATTAGCTAAAATTGACAAGACAAAAAAATTCAATTAATGGATTCCATGTATCAATGTTAAAAAGGGGATTATTATTTTGAATATTGTAGTGTTTATTAAAGTGAATTGATACATGGATGGTAAAATCAAAGTACCAATAATGGTTGATTGGTTTGACCAAGTTGTTAATCTTAAATCTATTAGATGTTTTCTTATCATAGCTAATATATAGGGTCAAATTATTTATCATTGGATGTCATGACCACCAATCGTGGATAGTATCAATATGATGCAACCAGAAATGGATGGTCACATAATAGAATGCTAATAAAGGTTTCATGTTACTAAATATCAGTTTAGGATTATATTAAGCAACATGGTCATAGAATATACATTTGCAACAATTGTTTTCTATGTGTCTACTAATGGATAGTTGGAGCACCAATGTTTTTTATGTAAAATATGTTCATGAACACATGAAAAACACATTGGTCTTAAAATTATTTATGAACAATATGAAATTCATTCTCTAGTGAATGAAATAAAGTACCAACCTAGGTTCTAATAAACATTATCTACTGAGGTTGATCTATATGTTTCTTGGTTCTAGTTAATTGTACATATGTTGACATTGTATTGAAAAATACAATTTCGAACAATTCAAGAGATGAATTGTTGCCTATGTCACATAGCATAATCTCTTTTGGTTCGCATGTCGGGGGATAGGGAAGATATTAAAGTAGCGAGTTAAAGTCCATATGTCAAAGCGTTGGATAAATCACATAATCCATGATATGTACAAGAACCAACATTTCCAAGGTAATTTTTACAGTAGGAATATATCGGTTATATCTAGGAGAACTCCATGGGATGCAATCAAAACCATATAATTGTACTTTGGTAAGTAAAAAAGATATATACTGGGTAAATAGAGAGGAAAGATACTAGTTTTCAGGGATACAAACTATTCTCCCATAGATCAATGTGATGTACTATCGTAGTTATACTAAAGGTGATGATTGAGTCATGCTCATATAAGCCAGTGGTAGCCATACCTACAATGATCGAGTACATTTCAGCTTGTGAGGTAGCTATGAAGAATTAATTAAATTCTATGATTTGTTCAAGTTTTAGGAATCTCACCTATTGATAAATGTATTATCATAATGTATATTTTGATATTCTTACTAGACAATACGTCAATATCGGATAATGAAAAATCGATATACTTGGGAAACCATCTGTTTGGATGATTTACTCAACGGGATGAGGTCGCTATAGTAAAATTTCCATGTGGAGGAATCGTGGCGGACCTAGTAGCTAATTCTGTTAATCAGTAGAAACATGATGTTCATCATGTGAGTGCATAACATGGATGTTTAGCATGCTGTCTCTAGTGCAAGGGGATGTTTTCAAATAGTTGGTTCCCTAGACCCAACTATTCGATGATTTTGATTACTATATCATGTTTATAGTTAGTTATACATGATTTTATCTTATAATTATAGTGTATAATTTTCATCGTTGACTATTAGAATGTTAATTTCCAAATATTAATTGTCATATCGAAAGGTTATAACAGTTTCCAGGATATAATGAGAACCTCTAGATACTATGAAATTAATCTAAAATATATGTTCTATGTCCTAGATACATCTTAATGATTGTACACAGTAAATGTTTGGATATTAGGTGTTGCTGGCTCATAAGTATTGATACTTCTTCTCATGAAGTTTGCACTTTAGGATCTCTAGTAGTGAGATCATGACGACATACCTTTCAATGGGAACATGACATGTTTTGGGTGTCATTGGATGTTACTATCTATGATCATATGTAATGGTCTCTTAACTTTAGATAATTAACAATTTATTTCACTTGATTGCGTACTATTATGAAAGATGAATAAAATGGAAGTGAAGTCACGAAAATGTATTTTTTGTCGGGTGCATCATTGGTGGTATCACATTGATTGAATGGTCCATAAAGGATTTTTCACTTCTGGGTTATTGACGTAATATATCTCTAGCCTTGTTGATTAGGATGGAAGTATATTTATAATACCATGGTCATTGAAGTTGAATGTAAATACATCCAGTTAAATCAACAAACAATATAGCAAGAAAGGGGCGATGACACATGAGTTCATCCATATTTATGATATATTACCGACAAAGAGAATCTATTACAAAGTGCATGTTCGTAGGTTAGTTTCCACTGCTATAACAATCCTTATCAATTCAGAGGCCATGATGGGTTGCTAGATTCCACTGTTGGTTTGAGAATACAATACACTACTATCAAGATAAGGGACTAGAGGGTCACACACCATCGCATATTCAATAATCTCCCCTATTCAGTTGAATAAGAGTTTTGGACATGGTGAGCCCCACCACTAGGTTCTAGGATTTTTTCAAAGAAAAAGGATCACCATTGAAATAAATAAAATCATATTATTCAAGTTTAGATTAATGATTATTGAATTTATTTATTAAATGTATTTTTAAGTTTTAATTAAATACATGGAAAATATTTATTGATGAATATTAAATTATTAAAGGATTAATTAATATTTATGTGAACAAAGATTAGAGTTACTGAACCATTTATTATCATTTAAAATTTGAATATATTTCATGCGAGTGATAATAATATTTACGACTTAGATTATTAGTCCTAATATTTCATTAATAGTGCGTTGATTATTCGGGGGTCAGGTTGGAATTTCTAGGAAATTAAATAACACTATAAATATAAGAAGAGAGGAGATTGAAAATTATTATTCATGGAACATCTCTCACCTATCCACTCTCCCATGATCTAGAGAGAGATTATCTAGTTCCAAGGATCTTGGATCGAGATCTCTCTCTCTATTAGTTGTCGCTAGGAAAGCGATGCAGTGATCATTGGACCATCGAATGCATCATCGCAATTCCATGCCTGTACCCAGATTATGAGTAATGGTGATCCCATGTATTCCTTGAGGAATGTATAGACAATCTAGAGGAATTCATAATACAATTATTTGAAAAACTATAACCAACGGTGAGCAGACATCTTGTATAGATTCAGATTTAAACCAAGTATTTTACAGTTTATTTTTGTTCTTAAAACCATTCACATGAAATACTCGTCTTTGACCGGGCTACTCTTCACTGATGTTGACAAGTTTACATCAATCATCGGTGGAAAATTTTAAAAAACCCACCAATTTGGGGATTTAGTTTCACGCTCATTTCCAATAAAATTATAGTTTAACAATTTAAATAAAATGGATGAAAAACTAGTTTGGAATTAAATTTTAGTATTTTTAATTATTCATTAAAAATGAATCTTCAGGGAAGAAATACGAAAAGTTCACCCTAACCTGTTTTTTAGGTTTTTGTTTATAGGAATAAGCTAATTTTGATATATTAAATTTATAAAACGGTAAAAATTTGGATTCAAAATGGGATCTCCTATGAAAAGAAGTAAAAATATTGTTAATAAAAATATAGTATTGTATGTGTAATATGGGGATTGTTTTAATATTATACCTATTATAAGAGTGTACATGTATTTATTTGGATTTATAATATTTAAATTCTAGATATAAAATCTCTAAAATTTTTATAATTTAATTTTGTATGGAAAACGTGACTAAATAATATTTTTTTAAATTAGGTAATGTGTTTATCACAAGGATATCAACAGAATCTGATAGTAAAAAAGGAAAAGTATTAGGGTTCTACATTCTTCCCTCCAAAAATAATTTCATCCATGAAATTCGAGGGTTATGACCTTCAAAAAATGTGGGCAGTTCTCTTTTATTGAATTCCATGGTTCCCATGTCACTTTTTCTATTTTTTGATTTCACCTGATATATTTTACCACATGAGTCATTTGATCCATTAATAATTTCTCTCTGGTTTCAAGAATATGGATTGGTTATTCGCATTATGAAAGGTTAGGGTCCAACTATATTTCATCTAATATGAGATAATGTGTTGGATCAGGAATGTATCTCCTTACATGGGATATATTTAATACAAAATTAATCTTTGAGAGATTTGGCGGCAATGCTAAATGATAAGAAACAGATCCAACTCTTACAAGAATATTAATGGTTCCGATGTACCTGGGACATAGTTTCCCCTTTATATAAAACTTTATAAAACCATTCCCTATTGATACCAAATAGAAAACACGATCCCCCTTTTGGAAATCAAAATATTACTTCTAATTATCAACATAAAACGTTTACCTAATCTGAGCCATTTTGATATGAGCCTAAATAGACATTACCTTTATCATTGTACCTTTAACAAGTTATGAGCATACATGTTTCTATTCACAGACTTCATCCCAATATGCTGGAGTATGAAATCCCTTACAATATAATGCATGATATGGTTCCATTTGGAAACTTGAATGGAAACTATTATTATAGTAAAACTCTACCAAACGTATGTGTTGATAACACATACCTTGAAATTCTAGTGAACATGTTCTCAACATGTCTTCTATACTTTATTTTTTTCTTTCATCCTATCCATCATTTTGAAGATGGTAGGCAGTGCTCAAATTAAGCTCAGTGTCGATATCCTTTTGAATAATCTTCCATAATTTTGATCTAATGTGATTGTTTTAATTAGTGAAAATTGATATAGGTGTTCCATGAGGTTTTACAAATTCATTTAGGTAGTGTCTTGAGAGGTTCTCAAGATGAAGTTATTCTGTTATGGAAGGGATATGTGAAAATTTAGTTAACCAATCAACAAATTCCATTATTGTATCATTCGTTCTAGGAATATGTGGATGTTATGTGACAATTTTTATAGTAATCTCATCCCATATCCACATAGATATTGGAAGAAGTTGCAGAACCCCTTTATGATTCTTCCTTATAGCTTTCAATTGTTGGAAGACCAGACATTAGGACACATAATCTGCAATTTCAAGTTTCATGTTATTCCTTCAAAAGTGTTCCTTCAAGTCCTTATACATCATTGTGCTACAAGGGTGTATGGATAAATTTGAGAAATGATAATCATCCATCAATTCTCATTTTAGCTCTAGTAAATATGGAAGACATAGAATCTTTCAAAAATTTTGAACACCATATTCACAATCAAAGACTATTAATTTTACATTGTTCATGCCCTTAATTTTTTATTCAAATTCCTCAACATCAGGTTAATAATTATTTATCCTCTCTAACAAAGAGGTTTCTTCAATCATTAGATAAATTATTGATTTCTCCCCTTCCTTGGATGTTCCCATATCTATATTCACTAGATCCAGGAACATTGGATCCTTCTGAATCCTTATTTGACTTAATACTCCATGACCTTTCTAAATCAAAGCATCTTCCTCCTTATTCACTCTCCCAGGGTGGTAGTGAATTTATAAAATCCAAATATTTTAGTAGTTTGAGCCATATTTGTTGTCTCATGTTGAGATATTTCTATGTGAGTGTATTTAATGATCTAATAATCCATGTATATGTAAAAAATTTCACCGTAGAGATATTGTCTTCATATTTTTAAAGTGAAGATTATAAACACTAACTCAAGATCACATGTAAGATATTTATGTTCATGAGTCTTTAATTTCCTTGATCTAAATGCAATAAATGTTTCATTTTTCATTTAGAAACAACCATTTCCTTTCATTTATTCATAACTATATATGAAGAAACCCATCACTCCCATATGGTAAATACAAAATCGTAGCATTGTATAATATTTTATTTAGTTCATCAAAGCATTCTTCACATTCCTTTTCCAAAACAAACATAACCCCTTTTACGTGTAATATTGGTTAATGGGTTAGCTTATAAGAAAAAATTCAGAATGAATCACCAATAGTAGCCTTCTAAACCAATGAAACTACATAAAACAGTTATTTTTGTCGGGGTAGGCCTTTATCTTACTTCTTTTTTCTTTTTAGAATCAACCGATATTCTGTATTCAGAAAAAATATGACCAAGAGAAGAGACATCTAGAATATATAAATTTCCTTTACTCAATTTACCATATAACCCTTACATTACAAGAGCCTTAAGGATGATTACTAGGTGACCCTTATGTTCCTAAGAGGATTTATAATACACTTGAATATCATTAATGAATACAAAACAAATTGAATACATTCCTTCAATACATTGTCCTATAAGTCCCTAAGAATATAAGGTGCCATTGTCAATAAAAATGGAATTACTGTAAACTCGTAAAGTCTATACCTCATCTGAAAATATTCATTTGGAATGTCCCCCTTCTTAAATCAATATTGTTGATACCCAAAAAGAAAATAAACCATTTTAAAATATTGGTCTCTTTGATGTTGATCAAACATTTAATCAATGTGCGGTAGAGGATACTTGTTATTTATTATAATGGAATTGATTCCCCTATTATCAATGCACAACATCATGGATCCATATTTCTTCTTGAAAAATAGGACAAGGGCTCCCATAGGTGAAACACTAGGGCAAATAAATCCATTATTACCAAAATACTCTATTTTTTTCAACTCTACCAATTTCACGGTTTCCATTTTATAAGGGGTATTTGATATTATTCTTCCATTCAAGAATAAATCAATGGATAATGAATTCTCAAGTTATTGGGGATGTCATGGTAAACCCTTAAGAAATAAATCAATGTATTCTAACACAATTGGTACATCTTCAATTTGAATAATACCATTTTCTTCACTAGATATTGTTTCCTCTTCTACACAAATAATTTCATTCAATAGTTCTATTGAGGGTGGAGCTAAATAGGAATCTGGTGACGAAGCCTCTACTCTAAAAATTAGGGATTCATGATTTTCCTAAAAACCCATATATTCTTTTCTCTTATAAAATATTTTTCCATTATATGTTGAGATACATTCTATAACAAGGATAATATCAAATTCATCCATAGATATGATCACAAGTTCATCACATAATGTACATTTATATGTCGTAATTGGGACTTCCCAACACATCTCTGTTACAATGATAATTCCATTAGTAATTTTAGTTGAAAAATCTCTTATCAAATCCCAAGGTAAATGTCTAATTTTCTTAGAAAACTAGGTACATAAAAAAAAGTGTGATTATCTAAAATCAAATAACAAATTGGCTAAATTTTAACATCGGATTCTTTTTCCTAACACCATGACATTTGGAACTTCATCCTCTATCGTGGTGATCGCATATGATTTTCCATATCCCTTAGGAATTATATATGTTAAATTCCCTTGAAACTTGGGGAATCTAGTTGAGTCATTACCCATATACCTATAGGAGAAACACTGAATATTAGTGTCTTACTTCTTCCCTTTGCAGCCTTTAATATAATAACCATTTTCTCTAGACTTAAAACTGACTCCCAGTCCCTTCAATCATTTCCCAGAATGATTTTCCCACAGTTCCCAGAAGGTGGGATTTTCTTCATTCCTTTATTCTTCTTTGACACATTCCCTTTCTCGTGATGTTTAGAAGACCTCCTTTTCTCTTAGATTCTTTTCAGTACATAGGATTTTGAAAATTACTTCTCTGTCTTGATGGAACATAAAACAATTTCATCATATGGTGAAAAGGTCTGAGAAACACATGCCCTTCGATGATTTTTCTTAATACCATTAAATAAATAGTCAATTTTCCACTCAATGTTGTGTATATAATCTGTAGCATACCTATATAACCTTGTAAATTTAGCTTCATAATTCAGAACATTATCTTCATCCTTCTTTTTCATGCTAAATAACTATCTCTTCATCATAATTTCTTGATCACGAGGGAAGGATTTATCGAAAAATGTTTCCGAAATTGTCCTCCATTCCATGAGTCCAATTTCCTCTCCATCCCATATTTTCTAGATCAGAGGCCACCACTGATCATCATCACCTTGGATTTAATACACCAGAAGTGTAATTTTTTTCTTTTCACTGCATTCTATGACCATAAAAATCTTCTCAAGATACTTAGTCCATTTATCAGATACAATTGGATTATTAGACTCACTAAATGATGGGATCTTATATCACCTAAAGTAATCCATCATAGGTTATTCTCTCCAAGAATTAGGTTTCTTCATACTAGAAAGGTTATATTTCATAACCTGATTAAGTTTCCCTAATATTCACATGATTTTACATGTTCCAGGACCAGCTAATTGGTTTTCCCAACCTGGAAACATATAAAATTTTTATGATTATTGACATCATTTATCCTTCTAGGTACCATTTCTAAATAGTGGAATATAGTGGATTATCTAAAAAATCAGAAAATATAATTCAAAATATGGTATAGGACCTATAAATTTATGTATCACAAATCCTAGAATAATAACCCTTGGTTACTTTTAAGAAATGTTCACATTCAAATACATTAAAATGGTAGGTAAAGAAAATGTGAACTATCCAAACTGTATCCCTCAGGACTTTCAAACTAGGTGCATAGTAAGGCATGATGTCATGTTTCGGGATAACCTGAGTCTCATCCAGAACACCTTGTCAGAGTTGTTACTCCTAAGTACACCTATTCCGGAACCACATCCAAATCTAGTATCATGATACGGATGTATTTCCAGGAATACCCACATAATCTCCAATTTAACAAAATTCTTGTATTTTATTCTACTCTTATCCAAAATATCTATATTAGGGTTGTGATCCATAATCTCTGTTTTCTTAATCTAGCTTCCAAGGTTGTTACTAATCTTCCTTTGATATCAACTATAACGCCTTGACCCAAGATATCCTGGAGTTGGTGCATTATTACATTATGTTGGAATTATTACAAAGATGAAAATCCTGAAGGAAAATATATTTTCGGATTCATGGAACGAAAGATTACATATATAATACCCATAATACATTGGGAAATAGAAAATACAAACAAGATACATAAGAATAAAATAAATTACATCCTTGAATACTTATTCAAGGATTTAATCTTCCTAACCAGGGGAATGGTACTTTATAATAGTGAGATCGAATGATAAGTAAGGATAAGTAAATAGGAATTGTTAATGATTAAACAGAAATAAAATAACATGGAATGGTAAATATCTGATAACACATGACATTCAAAAGCTAGATAAGTTAATATCAATAATGAATGTTAAGAAACAGAAAACATGTGTCATTAAATCAACAAACTGAAAATGAAATGAATCCAAAGATATTTTGAGGAAAATTATCATTGATAAATTATAAATAAATTATAAATAAATAGAATTATTATTTTTCGGACTTCATTTTTTCCAAGACAAATGATTCCTTTAACATCAAAATATCGTTTAAACTATTTTCCCAACTAATTCAACTCAAAAGACTATTGATGCATCGAGGGGATTTCATTAACATATCCCCAGCCCACGTATTATATTTCCAAAGTATTTGTCATATATCAAATAAATAATGTTCCTTATAAAATATCCATTTTTAATAATCAATATTTATTTTTCAATAATACCACTTAGGAGGTTATGTAACAACATGGTTTGTTGAAAATAAAATGATCTAGGGGGAAAATAATCATTAAACATCTCAATGTGTCCCATACCACTTTGAAAATTTTAAATAATAATTCACCATGAATTAAATGAAACATATAATATATTTAGAATAATTTTATTCATGATATTACATGTTAATGATAATGATACAAACAAATAAAAGTGAATTGGTCCATAATAAAAAGTATGTCTCAATGAAATGTAATTTGAGATGAATCCATTGCCTTATCATTTGTTTTTGAGGTATTTATACTATTGTATAGTGGTTTATAATATTTTAATAACTAATTAAATAAACATGATAATGTTTATAATATAATATAATAACTTATTAAAATATTTTATTACCTGTTTGTTAACACTCTTTCATTATTTTAACTATTTTGGGTGTTAATTGCCTATTTTTCTCAATTATGTTTTGACTTGCTATTTTTTGTTCTTATTAAATATATCATGGTATCCTAATGTCAAGAATGTAACCCATGACTATATTATCTTATATAATCATTATATATTTATTTAGAATAGTCCATTGTATTTGAAAATTAGAAATGAAGTGCACCGTTCACGGAGACGGTAGGTCGTACTTATGCATGAAAACTACATTCCATTATTTATGGAATGAAAAAAATTAATGATAAACTATACATATATATATATTATAATTATATTATAATATAGAAATTATATATTTTATATAGTTTTATTGAAATATTCCTTTATATGTTCCATGTATGTCATGAATGAGTCATATCACTTAGAGGGGCGGTAATATAAACATCCTTAAACAAAATTATCCTATTTACACAAATGGAATGGATAACGGTATGTTTAAATAAAAATTAAAAAATAGTAAAGACATTATAATTAAAATTTACCGCATATATAAATATAATTTCCATCATAAGGGCCACCATGAGAGACGGTAAATCAGAATTGAACAATCGGTGTTTCGTGAGGAAGTAATTCGTCAAACACATAAACACCTGATTCATTACCCATTGGATAGAGGTGTGTGTAAGTGTATATCTAACCCTTAAATCAGAAAATAATACTATATTAAGGATATTTTTTTATTTAATTCTATAATAAGAATATTATAAGGAGTGGGCAATTGAAATGAAACTAATATGATTTGAAGAATATTTTACCTCTTAATCGGGTAACTTCTTTTGGATTGAACAAAAAATCATCCTTTAGCAGCTTCCTGACAATGGGAGGCCTCTAAGGTTGAGGGTAGGTATTTTGGGAGACTAATTGGGATGTTCATGGACAAACATAAGTGATTTTAGATTTTGCAGGCGTGGGGAGAAGTGGTGGACTTTTATAGGGAAGGAAAATGACTCACTTAGAATTTATTGAAAATAGTTTTTGCACACATGATATTACTCGAAAAAAATCATAAAAACAATAAAAACGTGTAAATGGTAGTTGATGTTTATAATTATTTCTATAAAGTGGGTGTTGGATAAGTTTATATGTAATTTGTTCACATAAATTAAAGTTTTAGTACATTATTAATCTTGATTTAACATTAATAATTATACTTAATTTTAATCAATTTCTCTAACAATTTTGGTAAATAAAATTAGTCCTATTAGACATTATTAATTATTATGAATGAAAATATTGAATAATTTTTTACAAATTATAACCATATAAGTGTAATAAATTCAATTAAATTCAATCTCGCATATGGGACTATAATGTGGGTTT
Source organism: Viscum album (assembly GCA_963277665.1). Lineage (NCBI taxonomy): Eukaryota > Viridiplantae > Streptophyta > Magnoliopsida > Santalales > Viscaceae > Viscum > Viscum album. The sequence continues at coordinate 560,176,302 of OY728153.1, read as the reverse complement.
TTAGAGTAAAAGTGTCCTAAAATTTTATATGTTTTTATAATCAATTTTAATGTGAACTTTATTCCAATGACCTATATTTTATTAATTTATTGAAATTTTATATATTTAAACTTCAAATAAAATTAATATTATAGTTTAATAATATAAATCAATTATTTGAAATAGATGTTTTGAATTAAATTTATTTATTTTTCATTATTCATTGAAAAATGAATCTTCACCGAAAAAATAAAAAATATTCACCCTAACATAATTTATATGTTTCATGTTCAAGGAATAAGTATATTTTGACATATTAAATTTATAAAAGTGTAAAAAAAAATTATATCAATTGGTTTCTCCATCAAAAGGCAGAAAAACTACTTTTAATAAAAATATAGTATTTTATCGGTAATAGTGGGTTTGTTCTTATCTTATTCTTATTTAATGAGTGTAAAAATATTTATTTGTAAATATAGTATATAAATTCACTATATAAACTGTAGAAATTTTTTTTAGTGAATATGAAAAACATGAATAAATAATGTTTTTTAATGAGTTTTTGTGTGTATTGCAAAGATATAAACAAAATATAATGGTAATATAGGTAAACTCTTGGGCTGATATTATGGTAGTCATAGGGGAACCTGTAGGTAGATTATTTTGACAATACTACTTTGATCCCTACAACTAGTTCAATATGGGGCATCCCTGCATTTCTATATTCCATATATCAGTTGAAACATTGGGGTGTAATATCAAAAAGTGTGGTTCTACAGTGTGGATCTCGACATTGAATCAGGGGGCCTTTATAATGGAATGCATATTTGGAAACACAATAAAATCCCTAATATATAAAGGAAACGAGGCTCATGGAATTGCAATGTCATGGAATTGTTTCCACCTAGTGGCTCACTACTACGACAGGGTATGCACTAGATGGTGAACCAACCTAGATTTATAGCTATCAAGATTATCATTGAATTGGGGAACAACATGGGGAGAGAACCAGAACTGGGGTGCATGATAGTTGAATAAGAAAATGAGACTTGGAGTATTTAGGTTTTGGAACAAGTGACTTAGCCTTCCTGATCCAACAAGGAACATTACTCGATTTCTTTTGGTTCATGTTGAATGAGAGCTTTGGGGGAATTGTGTAATGAGTTGTTCAGTAGACATTGTGTTGAATCCAATTACATTAAATGAGGCATATGGATTTTGATCAATTAGATATATGTACTTGTATAGTGGATCATGGAAACTGGATGAAGTTTACTTTAGGCCATCCATCCACTATCCTTCTAAACATTACAGATCTTTGGACAGTGGATCTTAATATTATATGAAGAAATACCATGTTCCCCATATTGATAAAAAGGTATATTTTTTTCCATGAGTAGATAAGTATTTAGGTATTCCACCACCAATATCACCCTGTACTACCACAACACCCCTTGCAATGAAAGATCAATCATAAGAGATGAAATGAAAATGGTCACATGGTTTAACAACGAGGATACTACTTTCCCTATAGTTTTTGGGGCCCATAATAAAGGTATGAGGGTCATGATGGTCTTGGGGGCTGATGTAGTGGTGTGTGATTTAAAGATTTCAAAATGGTGGTGTTTTTAGGGTTATGTCAATGGTTTAACTATTTATATGGATCAATTGTTTTCTAACCTCCCATTTTTCAAACATGTTTTTAATGATCCAACTATTAAATAAACAACAAATTGTACCCGTAAAACTGCTCTTATATCACTTTACATGATACAGACATGACTACCATATCAATGAAATTGTGAATACATACCTTTGGATTCAAGCTACTCAACATGTTCATTAACAAGTATGTTGTTGAACAAGTCTCAAACAAACAGGTAGTGTGACACGAACTCAAATTCACATGTAGCTATAAGAGAATAGTGCATTGTGTGGTACTACTAGGTAATATGGGTCTCACAAGAAGTATAATATTCATGATGGTGGGGATATATGGATTGGGATGACGTAAAGTGTTTGAGATTGTTGATAGATCGGTTACTGACCTTGTGCATATTTCCATGTGATAGCTATTTCTCCAAAAATCCTTCATGATTGATGGGGTTACACAAGTAGAAACAAGGGTAATACATACCACTAAAACATTTTAATGGATTAAATCACAATTATATGACCTTGAATAGGTATTATTCCTATTGAGATCATACCACTAAAACATTTGGAATTGTACCAAAATATACCAATATGGATGAATAGGGTTTAATAAGTTCTAGGTTATGTAATGTAGGATTATCCAATCAATAATAAAATATTACATTGGAAGGGGTTCCTTATTATAGGGAAAATGAGCACATCCACCTACCCCATAAATTCTAATGGGTAGTGGGAAATGGGGATGGATCAAGTAAAATGATGACTATTTTTGGTATTTTGTATTCAAATGGTGGGCACATTGAGGTTGGTAATTGAATGAAATAATTGAAATGGCCAAGATCAAGTACATAGAGTATAGATCATTAGATGTAGGGGACCTGTCACTAGAGTGGTTTGAATTCCCAAGCACCAGAGATGACTATCAAACTCAATTTCGTTAGGAATGTTGTCTGTTTCCCCTACTACAATAGAATACGACATGAAGAAAACCACAGATTTTTGGTTGCATTTCCAATAAAATCCATACCATATTCCTATACCATTACCAAATGGTAATATAGGCACCCAAATACATTATAATATTTCTAAACTCGATAAGACTCTATCTATGTTCATGGATATCCGGTGGAACACACATTGGATTGGTCGACTAGTTGGTTTAATGATGGTATACCCTCTTTCAAAACTATGATACCAATTTCTTAAACTTTTATTCCTGGGACACTCAAATATTATCATATTTTAAAATTGAAATACGTTTACTACATTGTTTCGAACATGAATACCCCCAAACATAGTATGCAATATAAATAGAGCCACCAATCACCCTCAATAACACTTATCTATTCCATCTAATATGAATGAAGTTAAATTTTTATTTGGAATTGGATGGATGAACTACTGGAAAACCACCCAATACCCATGGTTTTAAACCATCATTATATCCCCTGAAACCATTTGTATATTATTTACCCATATTTTTAGGAATAGTGGCTAATGAAGGCACAAGTATAGACCTATAGACATAGTTTCTATATAAATCATGTGTATAGTTCATTGAGATTCCATAATACCCATGTTTAAGATTGAACTGGGGGTTTATAATATCTAGTAGAGAACTTATACTCATGGTTTGGAGAACCATGGGTATAGGTGGGTGCCTTCATTTGGAATCAGCACCACTGCCACCTCTTCCTCTTTCTCTTAAACCTATAAATCTAATTAAACAGACAATATACATTCAATGAAGTAAAAATATTGTAAATATAGAATTCAACCAACTGCTTGTAATAATTTTCAAATCATATACAATACTAAAACACACATATACATCCATACAATTAATAAATTCAAGTCATTTATGAAATTCCACAAGTATCCTCCCTTCTATGTCAAAAATAGAGGTGATCAATATCTCCCCCATCGCCAACATCCTTATCACCATAATAAACATCATCATCAGCAATATCATCATTACCATCCCTAACATCCTCATTACCAACAATATCATCTAGATCAGAAAATACATCATCTAGATAAAAAAAGGATCAACAACATCATTTCCATGCATTTAGTTCGGTCTCCACTAGGACCCTCATTAGAATCACTCAGTGCATCATTTAAAGAGTGAATTGATTACATATATGAATCAATAGTAGTAGCAGCCTCTGATGGAAGTTATTTAATTATAACATGTATAGATTTCAGGAATTGTTTGGTGATAATATTACTTATTTCATGATCCTGTTTACTTTTTTTGAACTCTTTTAATGATTTTTTTTCGTTTAGATACTTCTACATGATCTATATTTAGATCAGGGGTTTGAGAGGCTTGAGGGGAGCTTGATGAGGATCAATACCTATATGGGATTATTTTTTCCTTGGTAGACAGCGAACTCTCCTTATATTCTCATGACATAATACATGAATCAAATGATCCATTGGCCAGAAGATTTCATATTATTTATCATAGAGGGCCTCCAGGGCTGACTAATGAAAATATAAATGAGAAATTTAATTATGATTTTTTTTAAATTATTGAAATATAAATGAAAATATACAATATTTTATTATTTTTTCAATTTATTGCACTTCAACCCTTTTTCTTCCTACTCAAGAAAAATAATTTTTCTCGAGGTATTGGACCTTCATACCCAATACATCAAGCTGTAAATGAAATTTATTAGTATACACATATTCACAATATAAATATTTTATAATATTGAATAATTATAAAAGCAATAACTCTTAAATAAATAAAATTTTCATAAATTTAAACATGTGATAATCATTAATGAGAAGGCCTAATGGGCAATTGGTAATTAGTCATACAGGAAAATTGGCCTCTAGGCTAGTAGGCCATTTTAAATGAGTATTTTAAGCCTTATATTAAAGGTCTTAATGATAATAAAACATACCATTCCTCATTATTTGCTAACTAATCAACAATATAAATCTGGATGTTATTTAAATTTAGATTAAATTACCTATCACATCTCATGAATGGTCATTGTAGTATGCCCCAATGTGTGTAGAATTTTTATTTAATCTTTTTCTATAGTGCTTCATAAAAAAATCCAATATAGGTAATAAGAATTAAATTTTAGATGAAAACCATTGACGATTTAGAATAGTTTAACGTCGTTAGTCTTCCAATATGAAATCATTTTTTGATATTTTGTTTTTATGAGGTCGTGGAATATGGTTACACCAAATAAATTAGAACAAAAAATTCTCCTCCAACCAATATATAATTTATTCTTGTATGATCACCCTAACTCCCCAAGATCCATCAACCTTACAACCTTATTCGATTTACCATCCAGAAAGTTAAACTGACTCAACAACAATAAGCTTAATTCACATATATATATATATATATGATTATATAGATATACATTTATCAAATATTCTTACCCATATATGCACCAATGATTTTTCCAGGATTTCATTACTGAGATATCTCTATGAGTCCGGTTCCACCAAAATGATATCATGGTACTTGGATAAAGTGTCCTTGAAACTTCTACAGTGAAAATAGTTTTTACCTATCATCTGATTATCTTCCTTGTAATCCAACATTATCTATATTTGTCAATTCCAAGATTCCTACATATGAGTTCTCCCATGTCTCCCACTAGAAGAACACACTGAATAAGATAAGATGGAAAAAAATAATTAAGTTGGAGTATAGTATGAAAATATGAAGTGATATAATTTGAAATTGTTATAATAAAAAACCAGATGCAGACTAGTCTATAGGCTTTAATGGATCCGTGGGATGTCATGATTCATCAGCCTCTAAAGGAAGGGTTTATTCCAGAGCATGCAATGTGTGATCATCAGGAATTGGGATTGAAGATGAAGTAATAGACTCATCAGATGCTGGATGGATGGTAGGAAATAGAGTCAGAATAGACATGGAAGTATATGGGTAGTAGTCTGGGGGATACATCAAATGATATGGATACGGTAAAGGTGAGAACATCAGTGGTGGTGACATAGAAATGGTATGGGATGAAGAGGATAAATGAGATGATGATTGAGTCATGAGTGGGAATACCCTTGAGGTGGCATAGACATGGTAATTGAAAAAATTTCTAAATGATATGATGATGGAGGAATTCAAAGGGACATCCCTAGAGTCTCAAGTGGAGGTTGATAATGTGTGGTAGATGGGGTGTCCATTCGTGGGTCCATGTGGGAATAAGTACGAATGGTGGTCTGCCTATGAACTGGAGAATCCTTGCTCAATCATATGATGTAGGATGAGAAGGAAACCTTGTTGGAACTGAATTCCCCTTAGTAAATTGATAAATAAAATGAACATGAAATTATATGTAATTTAGAATAAAATTATAACAATTATTATTCTTATTGAGGGAATTTAAGGAGGAAACCCACACTCATGTGTCTGTTGATCTGTATCAAATAATAACTTCCATCGAATTACTAAATTATTTTTCATTAATACATAAGAATAAAATTTTAATTTTTTAGAAACATTTTTTAAAAATAATTCATACAACTTATAAGTCAAAAAAGTCATAAAAATGTTAGAAAATATTTTAGTAATAATATTTTTAAATCAAGTTATACATTAATTAAAACAGAATTTTAAATCCTGTTTTTTGAATTGAGATAAACATAATTGAATGAAGTGAAATAAAAACATACTTAAACAAACATATCATTCCAAACTAAAGCTAAATGAAATTAATTGTATTAATAATACCCTAGGAAAATCATATCAAGGTAAACTAAATGAACTGTGAACATATTTGGTTTCTCTATATATTACCCACCACAACATTAATTTTAACATAAACTCTCACAATAGGACAATTTAAATCATCCAATGAAATATATTTTTCAACACTATTTGTGATTTTAATTGTCCGTGTTTTCTCCCAGCACCATGTAAAATATTTCCTTGGATTACTTCATTAATGATACAATAATTAGGTCTTAGATGATCTTTAAAATAAAATATTCTTTTTTATGCCAAAATATATGGTTCATCGTTATGTAGGAATCAACCCATGTATATAACTATGAATCCATAATAATTAATAAATGTACCATGAAACTTTATTGAATAAAACCATTTACATTTCATTGTAGAGACTCAACCATGAGAGTAGTAATTGAATAAATACAATTTATCAACAATTCCATACTAATACAAATCTTCATATCGGGGCCAAATATCTAATGCAATGGCATAAAAATATATTATATCATTAAACATTATGACATTATGATGTGTTTTCATTTTCAATGCTCGATCATTTGTAACAAATTTATACCCATTGATTATCAATGATTTACATTCCTGAACCAACGAATTGGGACCACAAGCCAATGCTCTTAATTATTGAAAAATGGAGTCAAATGGTATACTCAACACATAAAATATATATGAATAATAAAATTAAGTGGATATATAAATATATTATGTTAATTAAATTATTGTTCATACATTTTATTGCATCGATGTAGGATACTCATGGTTATTAAAAGCCTCTATCCTTCTCAAAGGAAAAGATCAATGAAATATACTTATAATTTTTTAATGTTCCCTTCATAAAATAATTATAATAGACTAAGGTATATATAAAATGAAATAGTATGAGATAACATATAAAAATCTTAATTACCTACTTTATATTTTGCTAAAATAATACACAATTAAACAACATTTCCTGATGTTCCATATCCAGCTCCTCGAGTCTCAATGTAGAAAATGTATATGACCCAAAAATTCCTCCTATTTTGGGAAGAGGTCGAAATGAGGGGTAAGTTTCCCCATACTACTCATATTCATTTCCCATTTTTTGGTTATGTATTATGCTCACATCATACAAATACATTGTAAAAAAATCCATACATTCTTGAGCCAGACAATCTCTCACAATTCAATATACAAGATAATTCATGTTTTATACATAAGATTTCATTGTTCCCATATTTCTTTTAGGAGGATACATACATAAAAAAGAATATGGTCACCCAATAAGTGTTTTACATGGAATATGAACTTTAAAATTTAGCATGAAGAGGAATAATAATGGAGGAAATTTTCTTCCAAGCCCAACAAAATTAACGGCACCACTTGCTACATTTTTATCGATAATGAATTTGATAAAATTTTAGAACAACAGTCTCCAAAAATTTCACATGAAAATCACTATCTCCATTAAATTTATGGATATAAATTTTTGAATTTCTATTGGAATCGATTCATGATGAAGAATGTGATAATCATTAGATTTTAGGGATTTTAGTTTCAAATCCCTTATGTTGATCTTTTTAGATATGTGGTTTGAATAACCACTAAGAACCCTGGAATTCTATGAAATGTCCAAAAATTTATATTTTTCTGATGATTTCATAACATAAGAAGAAAAACTAACTTTTCATTTCTTTTTACTAATACACACATGATGTAGTTTTGGTCTAATACCCCAATCACACAAGTCCTGACAAGATCATAAGTCATCTTCGGTATTCCCTTTGATATCAAGAAGAATTGAAAGAAAAATTTCACATATATTTTTTTTCAATTTTAATTACATATAAAAACTACATAACAAATTTTTATACCAATATAGAAACTCAAAAAAGTTACTTCTCTTTTTTCAATTTTAAGTGGAATTAGTGTCATCATTCTTCCTATTTATAGATTTCACATGAAATTTCCCAAATGAAAAACAAAAGGATATCAATTTATTAAGAACATAACATATGACTTATGTTGAGGTGGTCATCGAGTTTCAATAGTATTCTCAAAACTCTGATGAATTTTCATGTATTAATGATCCACTGGCATGATTTGTCGATGCCCCATGGGACTAAAACTATGATGATATTTATGAATTATAGATCATGTATTCATAATAAAAACATGACATTTTAATTTTCCCATTATTCTATAACCAAACACCATTTCATTGCATTTAAATCATTTATATTTCATATATGAGAACCACTCATCTGAAAAATATTGTTTTTTTGAAATTCATCGAATATGCGGAGACTCATATCCAAATTCTACTTCACTCTCTTATTAATGTTTTCATGTATAAGTCTATATCATTTTCGATATCATAAGGTCTAGATATCAGTATACTCAATAACGTGAAATTTTTTTTCATACAAATCCATGGGGGCTTTATAAACATGAATAAAAATTCTTCACATGTTGTGAGTAGTAATCATTAAACTTGATGGATTAAAACCAGCATATAATATAACCAACCTGGCATTATGCACCTCATCTGCGAATGTAGTATGTTGTGAATTAAATTAACACCATGATAATCCATCTACAATATGAACAAACTAATCATTACCTTTAATTATCTTAGAATTATTCCGTATCATTTTGGATGAGATTTCGGCCGATATGAATAAATTTGGATACCTAGGAATCAATGGAAAGGTCCACATTACATTCTAGGTCACAGGAGATGTGTTCCATTTTAATTTTAATTCCATAGATATGTAAAACATTATTTAAACTCATTATGGTTATTTTTTCCTCCTTATATAAATTTAAATCTTTCAAAAAATAATGAACTTTATTTCTAAAAAATCCAAGCTTCTTAACTTACTTCAATTCCATATAATGATTTGATAGAATATTTGCACCATCAGGAAGAAAGTCCTTCAGAAAGATAATAATATAATAAATGGTGGTATTTTAAATTCCATACTTTTTTTAACATGATATAACCACATTAAAAATTCCAACATGGTTATTTTAGTTCATTGTTGATATGCTGGAGTTCTGACATCATCCATTAAATTTTTCACTCTCTCAATGTCACCATATTCAGTATTTTTATCATGTGTATTGATATCATTTCCTTCATTCACTATCATACTATCTCTCTCGTGATGATGAATAAATTGAAACTGATAAAATATAAAATTATTCATGCCATTTATTTCTTTTCATTCAGGAACAATAGAATATTGTCTCATATCTCCATGGTGATACCAAACATAATAGTCTTTTTGAAATACCACATTCTTTATATGGTAGGTAACGTATTCCCAGTATAAAAATTTTCTTCTAACATATTTATATCATGTAATATTTATACAACATCTATATGATGCATTGTTAAATTAAAAATCTAAGTAAATTCTAAATTCATTTGGAACTCAGTTGACAATATGATCGGTATGATACATCTAGCTTCTATCCATTCTGTTACAGGGTAAAAAGTTGTTTTCCAATGAAAAATATAAATCATAATTAAAAAATTATTACAACAAATTTTTATATGAAAGACCTCCTGGAAGAATAGTAATAAGAAAAAAAGAATAATAGAAATGGTATATGCTTTATATAATGAATAATATGTATTTGTAGCACTATACTTAGAAATTTAAGATTGGGTAATCATATTTATCATTTTAATTGATTAATTTAGCTGAAGATATATTGTTTTCTTTCAAAATAATGAAAAAATATTACGAAATTATTTTTTGGATAATTAAAAAAAGTGTTTTCTAAGATTAATGGTTTTTAATGATATTTTCAAGAATATTTGAACCACTGATTGAGGCTTCAATATGAATTTAAAAAGATTATTTTTAAGGGTATAAAGACTTATATATTTCATTGATAATTAATTTATCACTTTAAAAGAATATTTTTTATGAAATTATAATATTAGATATAGAAATTAATTAGATCTATACTTTTTAACCTATATCATGTTAATTATATATAATATTTATATATAGATTATCTTATGATATAACTAAATATAAAATATTTTAAAATATGACATTATTTCTTTTAATAATTTTTTTATCATCATTCGGAATATCATTATATAAATATCATCTTTCTAAGTTATTTATTTTCAAAAATTACATAATACTTCTAAATTGTGTGAGTATTAAGACCCTTAGAATGTCATTTTTAAATATAATATTAAAATACCATGTATTTGGTAACTACTAAGATTCTAATTCTCATACATAGCTGTGAGTATACATTGTTCGAAGGATTTTACAATCAAACTCGTCATACTCTATTGACGCTTCATTTTTTCAATGAATGTAATGATTATGAAAGGAACACTAAGAAGGATAAATCCATGAAAAATCCGAATAAGGATTAAGGAGATCTGTGTGCAATGTCACCTCGAAAGGGCTATGCTTGAGACCTGTGCAACATCAAATGTCATGCAACCCCAACGCGGAGGAATTGCATAGAGAACCTACACCAAGAACATAGATGGACAAACTATATCATCTAAGTCCCCCTTTTCCTATAAATAGGACCCTTTGGATCTTCATTTGAAAAACTGAAAAAATAAAAGAACCTCCAGAGCTCTGATTGCATATCACCTTTGCCTAGTTCCATAGAAACTTATCTGGTGGCTCTCTAAACCCAAATAAGAAGATTTAATTAAAGGTGATATGTGAGATAAGAGTCCCTTGAGGGTCTAAAACATATGACACCAGCACAATTACATATCTTCCATATCAATAATCCACTTGCAAGAGGCTCCTTCCTTAAAAAAGGACTGACACCAATACCCTCAAATGAAAACATAGGATAGCCATGGTGCATAGTCTAAAGCCTCACCCATTTGTTTCTTCCAATTTAGTCTACTTATGAAGGCATATTCCACTCATAGAGGCCAATTCCCCCTTTGAGAAGAAAATTTTACTTCCTCTCAGACCCTACGCAGCCCATTTGTGTGGCACACTGGTGTCGAACACCTGTTACCAGGACCTGAACGATCCACCTTTTGAGTCCCCTTTCAAGCCAACAATGGTAGGCCATATCCTCCTTTGAATCCCTTTTTTGAGAGGGATTTTGTTAAAGACTCCATCACAACCATAATACTTACACATACATGGAGAGTGTAATTCCAATGCATCACCCATTTGGGTGTGTATTCTTACGGTCAGAGGTTTTGTGCACTTCTATTGTTGGTCTTTCAGGTTCCTCATGATGCATGTGAGTGTGTATCCCTATAGCCATGATGAAGCTCATCCTATGGACAATGTCATGTAGTACCTAGTCTCAAATACGAGGGTCAGTACCATGAACTATCCTGGTTTTATCTCAAACATGAAGCCTCCAGTTCCTGGAAAGGAGGGTGAGGATTACACTTACATTCAATTGAACATGGAATGAGATCCTCCTACCTCACTTTGGGACCAATTTCAGGGAATCCCTCCTGGCGTAATCTCCTAACCTTTCTTACAGGACCACCCATTCTTCCTTCCCTCCTTAGTCTCCATACCTAGGTACCAATCTAGTGTAATTTTGTGTGAGGAACGTTCCATATACCCATCCTCTTCCATCATTGTATAACGGGGAACCTTATATGGGAACACTCAGCGCCCCATACCTCTCCCTTTAGTAATTAACAATGTTTCAACTTGTAGACCAAAGAAGACTGGGTGGTATCTCATATTGTCAGATGCCTCTTATTTCTCAAAAAGAGAATAACTCACATGGGCAAAGAGGATATTGGTGATCATATCATTCACATGATCCAAGAAATAAATTGAACAATGTGAACTTTGTTTCCCAATATTACTAGGATAAATAGGATTCCTACTAAAGGCCCGAGATCAATGGACATTTTCATCATGAGTAAGACATAATCATAATTCCATTAATCTGGATATCCTCCAAAAGTGTAAGCCAAAAAATAAGCCTTAAATTTACCATGAGTCTAGATATCTCTAATAGTCCCTCTAAAATGGAATCCTCTTCAAAATTAATCCCCAAAATAATCCTATAAAAGGGCCATAATCCCCTATGATACAACCCTTTGTGGGTATTCAAAGACATTGTTCGTCAACACCAAAATATGTGAGCATTGATTCCCATCCAAATGGGATACGTATGAAGCATACATAAGGTCCAAACCCAACACCTCAAATCAACCCTATTCTCTATGGTCCCCATTCCTATATTGGGATAATTCATCTTGGAAATTCATATCCTTTCATGTTTCCCTGGGCTGCTTTGGTATTATTCAGACACTAAACTTTGACTAGATACCTTCTTCTGAGACATCCTTTCTAAAAGATGTTAAACTGACGGTCAAATCCTTATCAAATACATTAAAAGGTATGATGTGTCCCATTAAGAGACATCAAAAAATGTGTGTTCAAATTCCATTCTTGATGATACATATGAATCCCATTATGTTGTTTCGATCCCAATATCCAAAAAAATACTATGTCCCTAGATGATGATTTAATCCAGAGTGCCACACTTTGTGGTTATAAAACTAGCATCATCATAATAACGAAAATATAATATATAATCAATATATAGGAGGATACCATTGATGTATAACCTTGAATACGTATAGATATATCCATTGATGAAGAACCATGGATACATAAATATTATTCTGAATTTCGTACATGATAATAATTGATTTTTCACTCTAGGGTGTGCCACATCACACTTGGAAATAAATAATGGAATAATGAACATATCATAAATATATAAGAGAGTCTGGAAGTAGGTGGTAATTCCCCTAAAAATGGTGTGATGAGGCTGACCTACCATCTTATAGTCCAATGTAAGTTCTTAGGCATCATTGGAAAAACATCCCAATGAGTGCCTACTTTTGGAAATCTGGTCCCCATGGATACAGAATTATTGGGTGTTTTCGGTTCCATGACCATAACTATTGGAAACCTATTAGAAATAGTGATTCTTAACCAGAACCCACATTATGAGGGTAAAAAATTGGTGAACTGAACGTGAATCCTTATCTAAGATGATAATATCACCAAAAAGTCATTCCTAATTTTTTGATATATTATGGACGGACAATAAAATCAATCTTTCATGTATTCAATCAAATGAGATGCTTCTTTGATGGAGCATCTTGTTGGTGTTTTTCATTTATTAATGCACTTATTTTTATGACATGCTAGAATATAATGGTTCCATTCTATCTTTAATCGATGAATTCCATTAATACTACTTAGGTTGGGTCTTCGTCCACATGGATGATACCATAGCTAATCTAGTGTCTTCAACATTGGGTTTTGAGTGCACTAGTTCGATAGTACTGTCATCATGGTACCATCCCAACCTTGGTGGCCACCCAATAGGACCTCCATCTCAACAAACACCACCGATCATCTTGTAAAAAATGATCGGTGGTCCTAAATCAGATCGAAAAAACTATCATCTTCAACCGTTTTGGGATCTTACCTACATAATGTATCAAATAATACCTCCCTTTCCATATAGGATGATCCAGAGGCCACATACTACCTTATCCAGAATACACAGGGGGGGGTCCATCTCTAGAGCTCCTTCCAGTAATCTTCACCACCAACACCACAAGGTAGTAAACCCTCAACATGATGAGGGTACCAAGCTAGGTTAACTGGCTGAGGTTCATCTGACCCAGGCACACAAGATGCCATTTCAAGGGAAGTGACCAGTCAATAGGTAGAAGGTTCAAATCACTTCCTTCTCCGAAGAATCTCACCAACCCAATTTGGTGAAAAATTTAGAATGGGAACATAAACCCAGCCACCATTATTCATACAACCATCAAACTCACATTGTGGAATTCAAATAATCCCACAAACCAAATATAGTGGTAACCCACAATAAAGAACATGCATCTACCTATACCCACCAATCTTTCCTATCTAGAAACACTCTGGGAATTTAGTTGGAATATCCGGATGACTTATAGGGGGAGACTGAACTCTCTTCCCCCACAGACAAAAATAGTGAGTATCCAATTATAGGAAAGGGAGGATAGGAGTAGGAAAATACACCTAATCCAGATACGAAATGGGATTATATATATATTATAGTAACTGAGGTAACCAAGAATATCCTGTAAATGGAGAGAGGGTATATGAAAATCCCTTCCCACATCCTACAGACTTTTTATAACAATATAACAGTAACTATAATAGTTTCAGTTTAGAAAACATATAACTCTATAACCATATGTGGGGTGGCTCATCAGTATGTCACCCCATAAAAGATACACATCTATTATCCCATTTTGGATGTTCATGTGGAAAGCACCCCCATATTATATGAACAACTAAATTGGTAACATACACCCTCTCCAATTGTGGATAACCATCATATCCCAATAACCACTCTATTGTAGGAACAAGAACCTTCCCATGATGACCACTTATCCCAGCATGTGGCCACATTAGCTCATTAGAAGGAATACAATAATAATCAACAAAAAATATAATTGGAAAATAAAGATCTGATTTATGATATGGGTCTAATTAATGATAGAGTTCTTAATGCCCTCATATACATATCTATGGTAGCTAAAAATCCTACTACCTCGTTAAAAAAATTAGTGTAGTAGTATAAGTAATTTCAAGGTCCCTCTTCAAACACAACACCATGACGGATTGCATCATGTCTAAAATATGATAGATCTTTAGATCCCAACTCTTTCTGAGAGCCATAATATCCCTACATGTTTCCAGAGTATCAAAGAGTGAGATGGACTTCTCCTTGATGTAGTCCACCATGGTGGTACTCCAAATGATGGAGTTCAATGTGAAATTTATCAACATTTTATTGTTTCACATTGTCCAAATAATTATCCAATTGGGAATTTAGTGATGAAATATCCCTCTTATTTTGAGAAATGTTCAAATAAAAAGCCATTCATGTCTGATTAATTGACACAGGAAAGTGAAATACTTTATCAACTAGAAGAAAGCCCAAGGAAACATTCATTCCTTGAACCACCCTTGGTCCATATACCTTCTAGTGAAATATAGGAAATAACAACCAATATCACTTCTTGTGATAAATATGTCAGGAAGAATCCACTATAGTATGACCAGGTAGAGGAACCTCTAGTTAAAGACGAAGAAGATTTTCTAAACAAGAGGAAAAATATGGTTAAAGATGACATGCCTGTCATGTTATGGCCTTTATCCACCCCTTGATATATCATTCTAGATGTGTTGTTAGAATATAGTATGCACAACATCCACATCAACATATAAAAACTCATCTTCACATAAAATAAGGTACTATCCTTTGATGAGTATCAAATTCATGTCAATATAATAGAAGAATTTTATTTCCAAATTGACAAGGAATCCCTCTTAGATTCATGAAATCCAATGGTTTAAAAATATAAAGGATCCCTTCTATGTACAATCCTTGATTCATTAATGAGGTTGGGAGAACTAATCATCGACGCCCCGTCTGGTGTTCAGAGTATGTGGTGATCATGGAGAATTACATTTTATTGAACTTCCTAGCTAGAAAAGATCACCAATGGTTATATCTTGAAACATCATAGCATCATGATAGATCCAAAAAATAGACCATGTCTCTGACCAAAGATATGCTCATCAAAAACAGTCCCTCAATCAACTCTCACAAACATAGGGCCAGAAGATAGAAATCATTTGAAATACTTTTGAATAGATCATATAATAATATCTAGAAATCCTCCCACATAGAGGATGATACTCTTTAGATAGATCAAATCTAAAAAATAGTGTAATGATCTTCAGAAATGGTTTATCCTAGTGCATACTAAATGATTCATTAAATTATTTTTTTGGGAAAAAAATATTAAAGTAATAATGGAAGTCACGATAATAGCATCCATGATAGTTTAGGAGAAACCCCATACCATAGGGATAGGGTATTTTTTTAAATCATCCAACTAGGTAAAAAAACCACACCTAAAGGGTCATAAAAGAATAATGAGAATATCCCCATCCACATGTTTGGTGGTTTTTTTTACCACAACAATTCTTTTCCCACTGGGAATCAATCTTCTCCATGTTAGGGAAAATCCATAGATTGGATCTTCCTAGTTTTTTAATCTCATGATCTTGTATCCTCATTAGGGAAACCCATAACCAAACTATCTAGATATTCCCATCGGGTCATTTTCTACCATACAACTACATGGAAATCATTAAAGGATAGTATGAAGACTCGTGGAGGGCATAGAAAAATATTTTATCACAAAAACACTGAAAAAATTCATGAAATTATTTTAAAATTAGTTAATGTCATCAACACTACCCTCATAGATCATACAGAACGTCAGGATATTTCGGAAGATTTAGAAGAGGATTTTGTGTCTCACAATGGGGCTCACACAGAAATAAATGAAGAAGGTATGTGTACCCAAACTAGAGGCTTTCTCTAAATTTTGGAACTCCCTCGAAATATATATCATTAACTCCTCTAAAAGAACCAAACAAAGTAACGGTACATGTCATCTTGTACATCAACATCCTTTTGGAGAGGATATGTCGCTTTATATGGAGGAAGTATTTTCTTAGAAGGTGAAAGAAATTAATGAATTAAGATGACTCAATGAAGAATTAATTAGAAGAATTATTCCTGAAAGATATATTCTACATGGAGATCCTCACCTCTCATGTCTAGTTGGCGGACCCCAAAAAAGAGGTTTTCGCATAGTAGATGAAATAGGTCTGGAACATCCTCTAAATGTGGAAAACCAACTACTAGTATATTAGGGTTATTATATAGTAGGTATCGAATTCCCTTTTCTAGGTTTGTAACAAAAGAATGGTTGGGAACATTCGAACAAGCATGTCCCTATGGGTTACCCATGACAAGTACCATCATTGTAGACACCAACGATCCTACCAGACTCTGCACCTATTATTACTCCTTCTATCACACCTTGTCAAGTCCCGGATCATCTAGGCATTGCTCTAATAATTTTAAACACTATTAAGTCACTAACAGATCAATTAGATTACTTGAAGGATTCACAAACATCAATAAATCTAGAAAAACTCCTTATCCTGGATGGGTAGATCAAACTCTCCCCCCTCCGAGCTTTTTAAACCTCATATTTCTAGTTTTTAATGGATCTGTAGATCCGAAGTAGCACATGAAACATTTGTTATCTAACGACAATCCCATGAAGGGGACCCATGGACAATAGGAGGTGGTGAAACTCATGTTCTTCATATAATCAGAACAACGACCATCCTACATGTGGTAAAAAATATTTTAGTCCTAAACAATCACAAGATGGGAAGATCATAGTTAGAAGTTTCATTTCTACTTCAACTAAATGTTGTTGAAGAAAAAAACATCAATCTCACAAACTGAATGCAAAGGGAGAATCAAAGGATCACATATTTAATTTCTCGGTTGAAAGGATTGATATACTCCTTAAACCTACCAATCCCTAAAGTAGAGTTTTTCCCATCCATGTAGAAAATATTCATGACAATTTTCAGACACTACTAATCCCTATGAAATACAAATGAGGGTTTTAGGATCATTTCATGATTGCTCAGTAGGTACAAAAATATATTGTAGAGTCCAAGGAAAAGTCTAGAGTAATTTAATTGTCCCACAGAAGGAAAATAGAAAATTAAAGGCTACTACTATTACACTTATATAGAACCTTGTACCCACTCATACTTCACATATCACACCAAATCATTGGGCTCCACCTACTGACAATCACAAAAAAAAATCACCTCATCAAGATTATCAGAGAGATCCGAGGGAGAAATAGTTTGAGAAGATGGAAATCAAGGTATATTATTTTTAACATGACCATGTCACTGGCTACATCATCTTAGATTTGGAAAACAACTTGGTTAAGTTGAAAAATACCAATAATCCTAGAAAATAAGTTGATAAATATCTCTCAAACTATTTCCACTTCTATCAAATTTTGGGGAACTATATTCCGAATATTTTTACAAAGAACACCTAAAAAAGATGATGGAATCTGGGTATGTGAAAGAAAAAAATTCAACTACACAGGTTTCATGTGTTTCTTCCACTAATCTAGAAGACTAAAATGAATTTAAAGGATTAAATAGAAAGGGTACATAGAAGATAAATGATTGTATAGTCTGGAAAAACCTCAACAAAACTCATTGTATTATCGTATCACAGTTGAAATAGCCAAATTTTCCTTCGTCCACTTCTATTAAAATATAGAAAACTTCATCATAAGCTTATCCATCCAATGTCCAGTCCACCAAAAAGATACATGGCTAGAAGGGTTAAAATAAGGCATAAGAAGATGAGATCTGGTTAAGGAAAACTTTTAACATAACCATAGTATACATCAGGAAGATAGTCCCAAAAAACACAGGAACCACCCCTCTAAGTGGTAGAACAAGATTCGACTCGCCAAACAAAATAATCATGAGATGTGAGTTGATATTCAGATCCATTAATGTTATTAATTTAATGTCCCTTTGCAAATGATGATTATGTTTATGGAACTAAATTCCCGATGCTTCCTTGGGGAAATGGGGGAAGGGGCCATCAAAGTCGAGGTTGAAGGGGAATGCGTGGTTGTTCCAGGAGTCACTAATTTTACCACTCCCCTTCCCTAACCATTTACATTGATTAAACTCTTTGGGTATCCCTCTAGTAATCTCATTAGGAATAATAAAATTTTCCCAGTCATGATCGGGTCTTCCCTGACACGATCATCTTGGAAGATCGATTAGAGGGTATTTCATCACATAATCATCTCCTATGTGTAGGAAGACCCAACCAAACTCTCCCACCATGAGTGGAATAATTTTCAACTCCTATTATAATTAATGGTCCATCTAAATCAGTAACGTCATATCTTAATGATCATATGATTGAAAATCCCCAAGATGGATGGCATTTACCTATAGAATATAAATATGAATTTTTTTTGAAATTAGACCATGTTTCACTAATATATCAATCTTGGATTCTTTTAGCTTTTCAAAATTTTTCTAGAAAGCACTCATAGAGGTATTTTCAAGACCTCGAGAGTTTGAAGTCGAGGTTTTTACAACAGAAGTTTATCGTGCAGATAATGACCCCATTTAATGTCATGTGGTCATCTCATTCATGGACCAGGATGAGTATGTTGTCGTACAAGGACACATAAGGCCCTTTTACATATATGGAAGGATAAATAACATCGATACCTGATGATACATTATTGAAAATGGATTAGGATTCAACCCCATTCTAGTCTGAACACATCACCAAATTCATCTCAATGAATCTCACCTTTCCAACACCACATTAATGTTAAAGGGTTACGAAAAGAATGAGCCAGAGCCTCTTGGTGAGAACAAACTCAGATCTCATTTTGGAAATCTCATGTATGAATCATAATTAATGGTTCTCTGGTAGGTTATAGCCTTAAATGTATTACAGGGAATGGCTTGGATATACCATCATATGTTCATTCCTTCATCATACCACAAATGTCTCAATTTTTTTATGCGGTAAAATTGGGACATTTATGTTGAAAAGGCCCCATTTAAATCCTTTGAGTCACAATATCTTGACACGGGGTTATTCCAAAATGGAGTAAATAGTCCATTGATAATGATTCAACTTGAATCAATTCTACCACTGGCATGGAAATGACTCTGGATAATCCTTTCAAGAAGATCAGTGAAGATTATGTGATGCTCAATAATAAAATCTATATGTTACTCACTTACTGGCTTCTGTAATTTCAGTCAATGAAACTAAATTTTAGAGCATAGGAGATGTTTTCATCTCTTTGAGTAGTTATGAAAGACATTATGAAAATTTCATCCTTAAATACCCTTATTTTCAATTGATCACTTCTCCATCATCTAGACCAGAAGTTGTTTTCATGACAATTGGAGAAAATTAAAATACTCACTCCCAACACATTTTCATCACTACAGAACTACGAAAAGGGTTTGTGTCATTATTTGGATCAGAAATGGTTGTTTTCTCTTATGAATATAAAAATACCAACTCCTCCCATATCTTAGAGATACTTACTTCATAACTGACCCTCAAAATATAGGGTAAATAAGTAAATCCTGAGGAAGTGTAAGAATAGGAAGGCATTGGATTTTCCCCTCAGAACATTAAGAAGGTGTCTCTACCATTGTGGATGAGCTCAGAGAGATAAATATGGGTATATATGAAGATCCATGACCCACTCTGATTAGTGAGGCCATGAATTCTGAAGATAAATAAATATATTCCTTCCCAAGGTAACATTGGGACATTTTTTCCTTGTATTAAACATATACTATTGTCCTTGACTCTGAGATGACCACCCATCACCTGGGTTTTCTAGAATATCACTAGGGATACAGATAGGCATCCATAAAGACTCACCTGACTTACACCTCCCAAATTTTGGATGAAGTTTAAAATATCATCAAGAATGACTTCATGTGAGAGTTAAAATATCAAAATTTCTAGCCAAAATAGTCCTTATAAAGAATAAAAATGGGAAAATCAGAGTTTGAATATACTTCAGAGATCTCAACCAGAATGTTCCAAAATAGGACTTCTCGTTTCCAATAATAGAACTAATAATTGATGTGACAACAGGTCACCGAGACATCCCCTTAATGGGTGGCTACTGTAGGTATAACTAAATTTTTATGGCCTCATAATATTAAGAATCCATAGTTTTCAAATCCACCATAGAGTATTCATCTATCTGGTAAAGCCCTTTATCTTAATGAACATTTGTGACACATACCAATGTGCTATGAATCACATATTCAATTCATTTCTAGGGATGTTTTCTGAATTCTATGTTGGAGATATAGTGGTGAAGTCCCAAAAACATTTTGACCACCATGATAACCATGAGACCATATTCAACAATCTATGACAACATAACATGAAGACGAACCCCTGAAAATGTTATTTCAGGGTATCCTTGGGGAATCTTCATAGCTTCGTTGTATGCCATCATGGAATTGAATTTTACCCACAGAAAACAATATATATCATTATCATGTCACATCCATTCATCCTCAGAGAGTTAAGAGGGATTTAAGGGAACCTGGCCTACATTTTTCACTTCATAGTCAACCTTTGAAAAAAAATATCTATCCTTCACCAAACATATGAAGAAAGAAGTCAAGTATTAGTGGAACAGTGGATGTCATGAATCATATTACACCCTATAGAAATATATATTGAGTGAACTGATATTAATTCCACCAGTTGAAGTAAGTACACTCATATTATATTTGATGAAGTTGGAGTGATCACTGGGTGACTTCCTTATGATGAAGACCAACGTTGGAAATGAGAACTACTTATATTATCCCAGTCAAACAATAATCAATGTGAAAACATGATATTGAGATAGTGAGAAGAGCTGTATGGAATTAATCATTTTCATTCATAGGATGAGGCATTATTTGTAGCACTAAGAGGTCCAATTGGTCTCTATAAATCACCCACATAAATACATCCTAAGCCATCCTATATTGTCAGGAATTCTGGAATGGTTGAAAATTATTGTGTAGAAATTTGATATTCAAATTTTTCATCAAAAATTGGTAAATGTCCTGATGTTGGTAGACTTCGTTGCAGAGTAACTGCATATAGAAACAACATCCTTAAATATTGATTTTCTAGAAGAAGATATATTCCCTATTCAGGATATCCCCCCATAAATGGGAAATGTATTTTGACGGCGCATCTAGAATCCAAATAGTTAATAGAATGAAAGATTATAAACTCAACAATATTTGTTTGGATATTCTATTCATTTACCCAAAAAAGGATGTCTTATTGTACTCTTTTTTTCTGTCAGATGTTTTATCAATAATGGTGGTAAATAATTTTCCCTCGTTGTGCGTCTATAACTGAAACTTCAAATACTAGTGAACCACCTAGAGGTGAAGGGTAACTCAGAGTTGGTAATCAAACATATCAACAGGGATTATTCCATGAAAAAAGAATTTGATCCCCATTTTTAAATGTTTTCAAGGTTTGATGGAATAATTCCCATCATAGCCAACATTGACTCATGTGCTGTGATCACAAAACACCCAAGAATACATTGGAAAATGAATTTCCATCTCAAGATGTTATGAACTCGGAAGAAAATCATAAACATTTCTCACTGAAGATTGGTCTCACGTTTTTCATATTAGAATTGAACAATTTAATGAAATCAGTTCCATACCAGATCCATATAGTTGTACTGTTGGTACCACTATTGTGTACGAGTTTCATTTTTTGACAAAAGGCTATCAATTATCATAAAAATTAATGGAAGACGTAAATTTAATGGATGTTCATGGAAGGTATTCCTAGATAATTTTATGGATTAATAGAAATGGATTCCACACATGGGAAATTATATGTGTTGTTCAAATCATATATTTTTTGCACAATACTTTGATAAAATAACATGTGTCAAAGGTGACACATTTTTTTACAATAATGAAGATGGGTGAAGTATCATCCATTTTAGTATGAGTGTGTTCTTTTTATTTCATATTCCAAAAAATAATAGAAAAATAATGATGGATCCGAAGGTTTCCATGCATGAGATTAAAGTTCTATGTGGCCATGAATTCTATACTAATTATTTTTATGGGGATTACATAAAAAAATAGGCTAACCCTCATGCAAGCCAAGGCTATCTCAACCCCACTAGATGTGGGACCTGAGGGTCAACAACACCGAGGGAACCGTCCCTGGCCAACTTGTAGGTGGAATGGGTTGGGAATAGAGAAACCACATGCAGGGATATATGTAGGACCATAGGATTGAACTAGGGTGACCCTAGGCATATGTTGGTCCAAAGGCCCACATAGAGGTTAGGCATATAGAAAAACCATAGAACTGATATAGGGAAATATAAGGGAGGGGAGAGATTAATCTGAGCCAATACTAGATTATATATTCTGATAAAGTAGAGGAGAGACACATATTAGTTTTTATGTCAGACACATTTTTTAATTCCTGGAGTGATCCCATTTTTCCATTATATTTCACATAAAATCATAGCCATTCATTTCATCCCACGCCATTCCATTTTGAATCAAGGTCGTATGATTCTCATATGGCTTCTAAATCAAATGTGGCATCGTCTTCCTCCTAAAAATACACAATTATTCCACTTCCACTCGTCATGTTTGAAGGAAAAATCACAATCAATAATATTTTTCCATTGAAAGAGAATATCAGGATCAAACTATGTTTATGTTTGAAATCTACATCTTCCATACATGCAGATAACTGAAATAATAAGATTCAATCGACGAAAACAAATCTATGTGTCCATATCATTCATAGATAATGATCGAGTGTACGTTAATTATATTTTCATGTGATCATCATCACATGCATGTGATGTGTTCACCACAAAGGAGAAGCCTTCTTGAAAAGGGAAATCCCATATTTCTCAGTGTAACTTTTACTTGGGTTTGAATATTTTAAAAGAAGAAGATCTTGATTATTCAAAGGTATGATTTAAAGATCATATCTTGTGGGGATTTAAATGAGTTAAAGGTCATGATCCTAGTCTCTAAAAAGAGAGGACATGAGCCTATTGAAGGTCAGGACCGTCTGCTCCCTAGATTTATCATTTGAAAAATAGTGCCTCAAAAAGATTCTGTTTCGTGAAGCGAAAACATGAACCAAGAACAATTTTTTGTGCATCATGAAGAACCACAAACATTCGTTGGTTCATGTCAAATAAAAACTATCCATTCTCGTTCTCTAAAGGAGATCTGCACTCTTTGTGTATAGAAGATCCATGCATACCTTTCATGAGGAAGAGTCGTGAACTACTCTGGTTCTATGGAGAAGATTTGAACATCTTTTGAAAAGGAGAACCTTACTCCCTATGAGTATAAGAAGAACATGAACACCAAAAAACACTCTATGTTATTCATGATGAAGAACTAAAAAGTCCACAACTTTCCTTATCTTGTTTTCACGTAAAGAAATTACACTATTTTGAGGAGACACTTTTTATGAATACAAAAAATAGTTGATGTTTGGTGTTATTATGTGCATAAATGATGCACAATCACTCATGTCCAAGATTTTTGACACCCAAGTGTGAATGAAAAAGATGAAAAATAGATTATACCCATTAGGGTTTGAAGAAGATCACATGAAAATAAACATAAAAAAATTAATTGGATAGTGTTTCAATTGAGAGAGAAAGAACTAATGAGAAGAATGTGAATCGGTAAGTAAATAGTTGGTTGCACCAAGAAGGAAGTGCATGCTTCCATGAAAACATATAAAACCACTTGACACCAGAACGAGTATTATGAAATGAGAAAAAGAAGAATAAAATAGGGCATGCATGCTTGCATGCATACATGAAGACTCACACACACATAATTTCTCATGAAGTAAATGTTACCAAAAATGTAATTGAATTGGACTACAATTAATGCATGATATGCATATGATTTCGTTGGGTTGATAACTCAAGAAGAAGAGAAGAGTAATGATACTACACACACTGGTGATATTGTTTATCAAATAGGAATCATTGATTGTGATGATTCTAAGATGAGATATTACACATTTATTTGGTAATCATAAAGGGTTTTTGTGATACTAGAAAAATGAATAGGAGGTTTTAGTGCAATTCTTTTTTCACTAAAGAAGAAGTAAAAGATGATTGTGCAGCTATCATATTTTCTATTGTGAATAAGTGAGATGGGAAACTTACACACTTTTAGAAAAGTGACAATTGGAAAAAGGAATAACAAAGAATTATTTTGAAACTCCATAGGTCCCAACAATTGGAAGACTCTATTAGTGTTTCAAACCCTTTTCAATAGGGTGAAGACTATCATGGGAGGAAGTATAAAGAACCAACAAGAAGCTATATGTTGGAATAGGACATCAACAGATGAGGAAACTATAATTTTTTTCATACCCCCTTCCAAAGGGTAGGGACCCACTTTTTCTTAAGGATAATTTTCTAAGAAAACCCACTGAAACATGTTACTATAATACAGTGGATAATCCGGGTACTGGTCATACCCATACATGGAAAATGTGAGGTACTCCTATTGAGTAGTAATCCTTTAAAAATATCATGTTCATATTATTTATAGACTTAATATCAATTTATGTTATAGGTAAAGTATAATAAGAGAATCAAGATCTTAATAGGTCAATAGGTACATGGATAAAATGATATAATTGGAGTAAAAATTCCCGAACATTGATTCACCCCCTAGTTTTTGGCATATCCAAAACTATTCTTCCCACCTACCACTATGTTTATGATGTCATTAATGGACAAACATTGGGATGGGGTTCTCCCACTAGATAGATAAAACATTATTTCATTCCATGCATCATTTTGAAGTCTATCAAAATCGTATAGAGTGAGCCATCAAAACAATGGTTTTCCGCTATTCATACCTCCAAGGAGAATTGGTATTGGTCCTTAGGACTACCATGATACTAGGAAGGAATCCTCCAAGGAATGAGCCAATGTGGGAGGGACGTTAATCAATACACAAGGTCCACTCTAATGAATCTTAATCATTGATCTAAATGGATGGGGAGCACATTACGAATCCTACTAATTAATGGTTCCTAAAGAGGTACTTTTTGTAATCACACAATGTTCTTCCTAGCTTAACGATGTTAAACTATATATAACTATATACAACAGTGCTGCACGATGATATAATATGTTGTATGATCATCCTAGTTGCACGATTATAAACTATACGACATGAGGTCATAGTTATATGACCTAAGAGTTCATCACACCATTCAACCTCACCACATGACATTAAACTATATAGTTAATGTCTCCCTCATTTGACATTAATAAAACCTCAAAAAATAACACGATTTGTCACTCCTTTTGGTCCCTCAAAATAAGATAAGATACCATTCCTATGAGCCACTCACAACATTTCCACTCTATAATTTCATTTGGGACCCCATATCGTTATATTCCCTATAATTATCATGTGCCTTCAATAAGATAGAAGACTATATGGACAACGTCCTGATATATTGATGATTAATTTCACGATATTTCCAAGAATTTTTTTTGGAATGATTCTATTTGTAATAGGATATGTAGTGACACCCAGATCAACAATCTTGGGTCCTGCCACAATGAGAAATCTATATTAAAGAATTTCTTCCTATGTATGAGCCAGACCTACACATAGTACCTTTTTAATAACTACACACAACATTATTTTCATTCCACCTAGATTCATAGTGATGCACAAATATCCAATATCAAGTCCATTTGTAACTAAAAATGAATCGTTTCCCCTTTACATGTGCATGGACAAAATCAACATAGGTAATGCTTCAAGAACACATCGCTTGATTATTATTACAATGATATGACAAATGATCCCTAGATCACACGTGTTAAGCCCAATCCTAATTCTCGGACATATAAAATCCCCTTTCCTTATGTCCAATAATGTTTGGTGTTAGGAGAAAACTTCAAAAACACATTATGGACTGATTATAGTTCTAGCGAGATACGCAATGAGGATCATATTTCTATTCTATGGCCCAAAAAACATGTTTTTTCTTTCATATCAGTTATCCTCATCCCCACTACATGAGGTTAAATTGTGTGGGACTTCAAAAATCTATGTATGGTTTGATTCTCATCCAAATGACATAGGTATTGAAACCTAGATCATATCTCCTGGCCCAGGCCCTACAATATCTAAATTCTATTATCCATCACTTATGTTTCCTTTGTTCCATGAACTAATAATTTTCCTCAACTTGTTTCTCAAACCAATAATAGATCATGAGAGATTAGGAAATTAGGAAAAAGTTATTCCATACAGAAGTATAGTATATCAATTCACATTGGGGTTACAATGTTCCGAGTAACAAGACTTTAAAAGACACACTAGATGTCCTCATCACATGACCGTAAAAAATGATCACATTAAGAACTACATGTGGCTTCATTCATACCCCATAAAGATATGAAGTGACACACAAAACCTATACCCTGGTCCGTCCAAAATATTCCTTTTCACATCATAATCACCCATGTCCTCACTGTATGATGATAAACTGTGTGGTTCATCAATAAATATATGTTTCTTGATTATCACCCCTATGAGATATATAGTGAAATATAGATCTTTAATCTTTGAACCATCAACCAAAAAATACGATAAATACCTCCATTCTCCAATATATGAATCATATATGCATGATGAGATCTAATACAAGTTCTCATCCTAATCCTGAACCCATATCAAACACCCTATAACAACCATTCTCTTTATTACACACTTAAAAATGCTTTATTACATAAACATAAACTTAATAAAACTCTGATGATCGGTAGGTCTATTTTCATGGTAAATTAGGAACATTACATGTCATATTAATACATAAAATTAGACATCTTTTTTTAAAACATCATTTACATGACCCCAACATTCCTTCATATTTATCATTTCATGCGATAACTTGAGGACATACATAAGAAAAGTGTGATCAATAAAGTATAGTAAGGTAGTGAAAAAGTCATAACATGAAGAATAAAATACATTTGAAGCAATAGGAATATCAATGGATCATAATAAAAACATTAACATAAATTCATGATATTGCATGAATATCATAACATGGAGATGTGGAAAAAACATTTAACGTGATATTAGCATGATCCAAGGCTTATTGCACATGGAACATGAGAAAACCTCTATTGTACATGAATTATAAATAGTAAACCCAAATTTCACTTGAATTAGAATTATTAAACCCTCATTTCACAAGGAGTATCTTGATACTATTATATACCCTATGCATTGGAGAACTATCAGGGAGAATTGTTTATTAACATTTCATTTCATGCATGAGTGTGCCACATAGATCCCACAACATGAATTCACACAAAATTCTAATTTATTCATCAAATAGGAGATGTGAAATACATACAAGTGAGTCCTCAACCAACAATTACAATGATCATAAAGGTGAATAACCTTGATATAGAAATGGGTGTGGTATACACCTATATAATGATTTTGGAATGGGAAATTATGGTTTAACATTGGTAGAATAACCATGTAAAATTGAAACTGTAAAATGGGTTGATGAGAGATAAGGGGGTATCTCATAATTTATACATGAGATGGACATTACGGGGGTCATAAAACATAAAATACCAATATATGTAATTGAATTTAGATGTATAATATAAAATAATTGCATGAATGTAAATAACGAGAGAAAACTTCCTTACGGAATTTAGGCATGGTAACAGGTGTATATTGGAGGGATTAATGTGATAGAAAAGGGTATATCATCATTCAAACATCAGGAGGGAAGTATAGGAGACGTTTTAATTCATACCCCTAACAATTTTAATTGAAAATAAAAAGGAATAACAATATAAGGATGCTTGGAAATAAATAAGGAAGGAATGTGAGAATATCTTACATCGAAGTGTGTAACATGATGTTCTTGGGGAGAGGCTTCTTGAGAGATTATGGCTCCTTGGGAGGATTATAGTTAGAGGATGGTAGAGTAGGAACGTGCTACAAGGGGTTTTAGGGAAGAGAAGTGGGATCTTTGGTGGGATTATATAGGAAAAGATAGGGGAATTATTTAATATTTCACAAACATAGGTTTTGGAATGTATATAATTAAATATTCAAAACCACAAACCAATCCATGGGTTTTCCCATGAATTTTGCTAAAGTTTAGTGGAATACATTATTTTATAAGTCCAATGGATGGAATTCATAGTTTTTTTACAAAAAAAGCTTTCAAAACATAAAAAAAAATCAATTGTATTCATAAAAATTATACGATCAATTTTTTTAAAAAAAAATTAGTAATAATATTTTATTAAATTAATTTTTCATCCAAAAATCAATTAATTCCTCAAAATATATTTCTTAATTGAATTTAAATATTAACTAAATATACTATTTTTCTCCAAATCCCACTAACAATGTAACAATAATAAAACAAATGTATACTCATTATTTTATTAAAAAATGCACATAATCATAGTGCTAGGGTCTTGTTACATAACCCCTTATAAACCCTCATAACACCTAAGGGTAATGCATGCGATGGTGACAGACTCTTTGGGTGGCTCAGATAACATCTCTCAGGTGGTAATTTCTATTAACATCCACTTATCATGATGGCAGGTTTGTTCAAGATTAACGTGTTGAATATCAGCTTGGTCTTGGTCAAGAGAGAATCCCAAATGATGCAACCTCCTTTCTGAGCTTGGAAAAATGGGCTTCGTATGGAGAAAATCTTCTGGATGTTGTCATCATGTCTTTTTTCAAAGTAAATTGGATTTTTTAGAGCACTATATTTATACTAATCATGTGATAACTGTTCAATGACTATATTTTCCATGGTAAAAATTCATAACAGTACTTTAAAATCCATAAACATAAAACCAAGTAAGTGCATATGTTTTATATAACCATTTTACTTAATATGAAATTTAATTATATCAATAGAAAATTTCATTATTAAAAGTGTGGGTCCTTAAAATATTCCCCAATTAAGAAATTTTTCCCCTGAAATTTTTTTTACCACACTAAAACATATGAGGGTAACTCTACTTCATCACTTCCATTGATTCCATCATTACCTCTTCAGAACTGTGGTTTATCGATAACACCTTGACAAGGTTCGTTGCCTTTTTTCATAGAACATTTATCATATGATCTATGATCATTACTAATTTCTATTCATATGAGAGGTCATTCTCCAATGGTACCACCTCTGTATTGAGTACATTTGATGGTTCAGATATGTACTTCTTTAAAAGTGATACATGGAATACACCATCTACTTGAGATTAGTTTTGTGGGACTATTAGTCTATAGGACACTTCTTCAATGTGATCAAGGATCAAAAAAGGGACAACATACCTTGGACTATAATTTACCTTCTTCCCAAATATCATAAGACTCCTCCACGGTGATAAGAAGGGGAATACCATGGCTCCAACCTCAAACTATTGGTCTCATTGATGGTTGTCAGCATAGCTCTTTCTTCGATTCAATGAAGATTTAATGTGCACTAGATAGTTTTAACCTTCTCTACCATTTCTCCGACCATTTATATAACAATGAGTTTTTCTCCCCAAAATCATCCCAACATGCATGTGTTCTACAGCTCATCCCAAAAAAGGATTCATATGTAGCCATTTGGATTATTTAGTGGAAAATGTTGTTGTATGCAAACTAATCAAGATGATGATATTGATCCCATACACCTTTTTAGTTCATTGAGCAGGTTCTCAACATGTCCGAAAGTTTTAGGATAGTCCTCTAAGATTGTCCTCTAGTTTGAGGATGATACGATGTGGTGAAGTTCAGCTCAGTATTCAGTGAATGTTGGTGACTCTTACAGAACAAAGAGATGAATCTTGGATCTCGATCAGATACAATTGATAGTGGTACTCCATGTATCCTTACCTCTTCTCTGATGTATATCTGTACCAGTTCATCTAGTGATAAATCCTCCAGAACTGTAATGAAGTGTGTAGTATTTGTAAAATGATCCACAACAACCCAGATAGAATTTTTTCATTTGTAAGTCTTTAAATATCAAGTGAAAAAGTGCATTGTGATGTTTTCCCATTTCCATGTTGGTATGGGTCATGGTTACATAATTCCCTTAGACTTCTACCTCTCATCCTTTAATTTCTGGCATACCAGGAACTTTGATGAATACACAGTGATCTACTTCTTCATGTTATCCCACCAATAATTCTCTCAGAGATCTCAATTAATCATTGTGTATCCCAGTTTAATCGAGATAATCGAACTATGTGCATCATCCAAAAAGTCATTCATTAACTCTAGATTTGATGGAACACATAGTATTGTCCCAAATCTCATATTCCCTTCTTCATTAACATCAAACTACAATGATTTCCCTTTTCTAATAGTTTCCACATTTTTCTGAATTCCCACATCATCATTATGATAATCCGATAACTTTTCCAAAAGAGACGGTTGATAAATAATTTGTGAAAGGATTGATGATTTTCCATTATTTACGATTCTCGTATCCATCTACAAAAAATCTGCAAAGATTTCATCCTTTTCAATTCTCATCAATGATAGAATTGATGGGCCCTTTCTACATAGTGGATCTGCCATCTTGTTCACTTTCCCATGGTGGTAATGTATTTAGAATTCATAAACTTTTATTAGCTTTAACCATCTTCATTTGTGCATGTTAAACTATTTATATGTGAATATATACTTGAGGTGTTTGTGATCCATATATATTTCACACTTCTCCCCAAAGAGTCAATGATGCCAATTTTTTAATGCGATTATTATTGTATCCAACTCCAGATCTTGTGTTGGATTGTTTTTCCCATGACCATTAAATTTCCATGATTCATAGGCAATAAATTTTTCATTTTTCATCAGCACACATCCCATTCCCTTCTTCAAATTATCAATTAATACCACAACAATTTCTACACCACTGTTTAGTGTGAGGATGGGTGCAGGGATAAGGCTCCTTTCCAACATCTTAAATCCCTATTCGCATTCATCACTCCTAGAAAACATGACTTTCTTATGAGTTATCTTGGTAATACGGTTTGACAATCATGTGAAATTTCTCATAAATCGGCGATATTATCCAGCTATCCCCCGGAAGCTATACATATCCATCACCGATTTTAGCCTCGACCATCCCTCATATACATTTTTCATGGAGCGATCTATAGATATTCCATTTCTTGTGATAATATGACAGAAGAATGTGACTCCTTTCAATATGAACTCACACTTGATTTAATTTTAATAGAGCTTCTCTTTTCAAAAGGGATCTAGTATAGTGCTAAGAATCACTTCATGCTCCTCCTTAGTTTTGGAGTATAATAGAATATCATCTACAAAGACTATAAAAATTGTTTCAGGGTAATATATAAAGATTCTATTCATAATGGCTGTGAAAATTTTTAGAGAATTATTGAGTCTGAAAGGAATTAATATGAATTCATAGTGCATGTACCTTGTATAAAAAGCAGTCTTGGGGATATCTTCCTTCTTTGCCGTTACATGGTAATATATTGACCATAGATCCACCTTGAAGAAGTATTGTTCTCTAAATAGCTGATTGAACAAGTAATCAATTCATGGTAGGGGATACATTTTCTTTATCATGATTTTGTTGAGCTCATGATAATAAATTCAAGGGCACATTGACCCTTCCTTCTTCTTGATGAAGAGGACTGTTGTACCCCATTGTGAAGCACTTGGGAATATAAACCCTTTATCCCAATTCATCTATAGTTATTTCGTTAGATCCTCATGGTCCAAAAAAATATTCTACATGGATTCATTGATATCTTCAATTCCCCAGGTATATCATAAACCTATAATTCAAAATCTCTTCAAGGAGTACGGCCATGAAATCACTTAGGAACCACTTTAGTGAATTCCATCATAATGGGCAAGTCTTTAGGGATGGTTTCTTCCAAAGGAACAAACATCTAAGAGAAATATATGTTATTATTTGGAAATAATATCCACTCTTGAGATTATGGTGATAAATAATATACATCCTCCTCCTTGCACATGTACAGAATCGGGGGGTCGATTCTCTATATGGAGAGTGATTTCCCTCTCATAGAAATTTATGTTGGCTCTATATAGGGAAATCGAATCTGTACCAATAATTGCATCAAATTCCACCAGAGGGAGTATGATTAGTTTTTCCAATAAGATCAATCCACATATTTTTGGAGGGGGAGTTATATTTATGGGATGAAATAGTTTTCTGATTTTCCATTCTCATCGACATATCTACTTTCATGATTTGTGGTGGTGTTGGGATATTTCTAATAAACATTTGGGATATAAATTAATTAGAAAAAATATCTACGATAACCGTACCTATCAATTTTTTATTCCGTTTCTACTTATTTAATTCATCCAAAACAAGTTAGGGAAGAAAAATATTAAACACATAAAGGAGAATCCAACAAAAAAGGGATATCTTATAAATTACATATATTTAATTAACTTATGAATTTATAGGCTCAATCCATGTTATCCACGATCTAATTCCCAACATATATTCTTATAGGGATTTTATAATATTCCCTTAATAATGGTTCATAATATGATTATGAATTTAGTAATGAATATTCTCTGGGAGTGTTGAACCAAGAGTGTAGGAAAGCCTATTGTCGTGGAGTAGTTCCCATTCGAGTCTATATCAAAGAGGTGTTTTCGGGTTTTACCCCTAGATATGTCTGTACCAGAGCCACCTCTACTTGTTCGTATCCAGATAGGGATGTATTTTATTGATAAACCATTTACTCTATACTCACCATAATTTTGGGTTGTTTCTATTATACATAGTCTTATCCATAATGATTTTTCTTGGGTTTTCTAATTCTAATCCCAAAATAACTAAATATGTCATCTAATACCCATTATAACAACCATGATCCGGATTAAACACTTAAACATGATTTATTACATAAACATACACTTGAGACAACTCTGAGGATCGAGAGGTCTAGTGTCTTGGATAACTAAAAACATTACCCAGAAATATATGACATAAAATACTACTTTATTACTGAAAACTTCTTTTCCATGACCACAACATTCCTCCATACATTGAATTTCAGGGGATAACCTGAGGATGTACAATAGAAAAGGGTGATCTATAAAGCCTTATAAGGTAGTAAAAATGGCATAACATGAAGAATAAAATACATGTTTGGAAATAGGAATATCAATGGAGAATAATAGAAACATGAACATATAGGCATGATATAGAATGATTATCATAACATATAGATGTGGAAACAAGTTTTAACATGATATTTGCATGATCCATGGATCATTGTACATAGAGAATGAGTAAACACTCATTGAACATAGATTATAATGAGTAAACTATCATTTCACTTGAATTATAATTATTAAACTCTCATTTCACATGGAGTATCATGATACTATTCTTTACCCATTTCATTATAGCACTATCAAGGTACACCCTTAATAAAAATTTCATTTTATGCCTTAGTGTGCCACAAAGATTGAACAATATGGATTCATTAAAAATCAAAATTTATTCCAAAAATAATAGATGTGGAATACATACAAGTATGTACTCAATCAATAATTACATGTTTATAAGGGTGAATACCCTTGATAGAGAAATGCGTATGGTATTCACTTACATGATGATTTTGGCATGGGAAATGTTTGTGTAACTTCATCAGCATAACGACGTCAAATAAAAATCATAAAATGGGTTAATAAGAGAGATGTGGGTATCTAATAATTTATAAATTTAATGGATAGTTATGGGATCATTTAACATAATATCCCAACATATTTAATGAAATTTATATTCATAATATAAAATAATTGCGTGAATGTAAATGAGCCGAGAGAAATGCCTTATGGAATTTTGGCATGATAACGGGTGTATATGGTAGGTATTAATAAGAGAGAAAGGGATATATCAAAATTAAAACATAATTAGGAAAATATAATAGAGATTAAAAATAATAATCCAACATTTTTAATTGAAATATAATGTAAAATCAATATAATGAAGCTTAGACATAAATAATGAAGGAAGAAAAGTGATGATCCCTTGCATGGAAGTGTGTGAATTTTAGATCTTGGATAGGGGCTCCATGAGAGATTGGGGAACATTTGGATGATTCTAGGGGGAGGAGGGAGGAGTAGATATGTGCTACATGGGTTTTTGAATAATATAAGTGGGATATTGGGTGGGTTTTTTATAGGAAAATAGAGGGGAAATCTTTAATATTTCAAGAACATAGGTTTTGGAATCTATATAATTAAATATTCAAAACCACAAACCAACCCACAGTTTTTGCCTATGATTTTTCCCAATTGGAGTGGAAAATAAGTTTATAATAAAAATGTCCGAACTTATTAAAATATTATGATTGATTTTGTTAACGCGAGTCACACTCTCAAGGAAATCATTTTAAAAATTTAAAATATTTTATTAGTTTTGGATGGTCCACTAAGCCACCATAAAATTAAGAAAACAAATCTAAAATCTCATTAATTTATAGGTAAAATATATTTTGGCCGAATAACCCTTTTATAGTATTTTTTACATCACTATTGTGTAATAATAATTCCTTAAACACATTATATATTTAAATGTTCTTTAATTTTTTTCCCAAAAATTCAACAGTCTTGGAAAATTATTAAAAATTCAGCATTAGATAACATCAAAATCATTAATCCAAAAATCATATTCATTTTATCAAAATAATTTTCTGAATATGTGAATTTTTCACTTATTGTAAAAAACGGACATTTATTGAAAATTCATGGGTTTTGACAAAACCATCTTCCAAACCGTAATAAAAATTACAATTTTATTCATAAATAATATAGGATAATTTTAT
Organism: Viscum album; assembly: GCA_963277665.1. Lineage (NCBI taxonomy): Eukaryota > Viridiplantae > Streptophyta > Magnoliopsida > Santalales > Viscaceae > Viscum > Viscum album. Next base: position 560,140,465 of record OY728153.1, on the reverse strand, counting down.
TTAATAAAAATTAATTTAATAATAAAATTTTATTTATATATTATTTAATTAAAAAATTCATTAAGTCATTAAAATAGATTTTTTAATTGAATTTAAATATTAACTAAAAATAATATTCGTGCTTTAAAAACCACATACAAAGTAACAGTAAAAAAATGAATATATATTCTTTATTCTATAAAAATATAATGCATATAATCATAATTCTAGGTTGTTGTTACATAACACCTTATAACTCCTGCATAATACATAAGGGTTTGGTGTGCGATTGTGAGAGACTCTTGGGGCGACTTGGATAACATCGCTCGGGTGGTAATCTCTATTAACATACACTTCGGATGTATGTAGTTTCCTTCATGATTAATGTGTTGATACTTGGCTTGGTCTTGGTCAAGAGAAAATGCCAATGACGCTACATCCTATCTGAGCTCCGACAAATGGGCTTCGTATGGAGTAATTCTACTAGGTGAGGTCATCGGTTCCTTTGTCTGAGTACATTGTATTTGTTAAATCCTTATATATATACTAATCATGTGAACATTGTTCAATGACTATATTAGCAATGGTAACAATTCTTAGTGGTATTTTAAAATCAAAAAACAAAATACCATGGAATTTCGTATGTTTTATATAACCATTTTACATAATAATACATTTAATTTGATCAAGAGGAATTTTCATTAATAAAATTTTGGGCCATAACGCCCCCCATATCCACTAAACATTAATTTCATCAATGAGGGGGACATTTATTCATTTAAACTATGTGTTCCTTGATTATCAACCTATTGAGAGATGTAAAAACGCCTACTCCTTATGTCCTAGCCCCATCCATGGGGTAAATAAAAATTCCCCCTATCTTATATACAAACACAATGTCCATGCATGAGTTTTTATTTTATGTCCACTCATTAGGGGGGACACTAAGGTAACAAATATGTCCCCTATTCAACATATGAGTCAGATCTGTGAAAAAGAACTCACATTCATTACCAATATTAGTCCAAATGATTTCTTTGTGATCTTCCAAATTAGTTCTGCATTCCATAATTCTAATCATGAATTATTTCAGATCTTCTTAATATTTCTTTATTTTACGATGGAAGAATATATGATACCTTAGTGATCTTTTTGATGACTATGAAATAAACTTCCCCAGTTTTATATTCATAAGTTTCCAAAAATACCCGTCTTATAGCCGAAGGATGAAATTATTTGACTATGTATTACACACCCAAATCATCCATGTATAAAAGATTACATAAAATGTGTTCGTCCATGAGTGGTAACTTCACCCTTCAGAGAATATTTTTCTATTCTTGGACACTTTGATGAAAACATGTTGGATCCTACGATTCAAAGTCATCATCCATCCCTTTCATGTTTTTCTTATTTCCTATCTCTTTATCTAAAAACCTCCAATACTGTGGTTTAAAAATTCATCCTTTAAGTCCAAATCATTCAAGAATGACCTTGGATTGACAAGTTTCATGTAATTGTTTGATTATATGTTATTATGGTCCTAGTCGTATGACCTAAAGCCTTCAGGCTCCATATTTCGTATTTCAAATCTAAACTTCATAGGAATCCTCTTTTATTATTTCTTGGGAAATATTGACTTGAAATAACCCTTCCATTTTTAGGTACTTTCCTCCCACAAATCAAATTCAGTGCATGGGGAAATCTAAATCTATATAATATTTCATTGACTATTTGGTGATCGAATGTCGTAATTCATTATAACTTCATTACATGATAATGTTATAACCCACCATAGTTGCATTTTATTAATATACTTGAAAATTTTAGGGCCTATCATCCAAAGGATTCCACTATTGACTATGCAGTACATGCCCTAATCAACCTTGTAGAAAACAACCCATTAAATAGGGTTTTCAACCAATAATAAAACCGAATCCCCTAGAGATCCCCCCTCTAAACTAATAATACCTTATCCCATAATAATCTTTAGATCCTATAATATCTAAATCATATTTTACAACTTTATCCTCTCACACCTAAATTTCATAGAAAATTTTTAGAAAAATTACCAAGAATGGGAGAAAATAAACCTTTTTAGTTGAAGCTAATGACCATAAATTATATCCCACCTAATGTCCTTGATATATGACATCAAACTTAATATCATAATTTCCTCACCTTATGAATTTAAACTGTATATCATTACACCCTCACCATAAGATTTTAAACTACACGGTCAATGTCGTACTCACACGACATTAAACTGCATGTTTCATTAACCCTTTTTAGACAGGGGTCTTCCCACTTACATTGACCATCTAACAAAATACACACTCTTTCAATTGATCTAAATTAATGTAGGAGCGATTTACCATTAATGGAAAATACCAATATATATATTCTCTTCATTTTGATACAATTTACTTCAGAAAAACCACCCATTGTGTTCTTGAAAAATGAAAATACTAAAATCCTATGTTTTGAGACAGAATGTCAGAGTTCATGATAACTCTTTTTACAAAAATTACTGTAACAAACCCCGGTTGGATTTTCATAAGTATTCCCAAAATTACATGGATTTTCAACCAAAGGATACCACTATTTTACCATGAAACATGTGCCTCATTTTTCCTTGCATAAAACCTCACACAAAATGGGTTTCTCAATCGGAGATAACATTATCCTTAAAAGAAACCTCATGTTTTCCCTAATATCATGCTTTGGATTTAGGAACCACAAGATCTTGGATCAAGAGTACCCACTATATATCTAAAGAATTTGATAAAATTTTCCTCCAACAATCCATGTTTTGGTAATTATTTTAAAATCTTTGGTCAATGTTTTTTGACCTTAAACACTGGTCTCTTTAGTTCGGCTGGCACAAAATTAAACATCCCATAAAAAGAGAAATAATACTCACTTGTTTAAAATCTCATAAATTTAAATCTAAAATTTTTTGACTCTCATATCTCTGGACATACAGTTCATGCGGTTTAGATAAAATCATGAAATGAATTGGAAAATGGAAAAAAATGTCAGAATTAAAACCCAAAAAAGTAAGTCTAAGTAATATCCATGTCTCTACCATTAATCCTCATTTATATGGATCTTATTAAAATATCGGGTGATGACATGGGATACATAATGTTTGTATGTTTATCCATACGACCCTAGAAATAGTCAATCTACGCTCGTTATGCCCCATGTCATAAGCAAAAATTAAAGTGTTATCCCTATACTTTTCGTTGTGGATATGACTGGATAACAAAATGATGTTTTTATGAAAATAAGTATCAATGTTATATTATAGTCACAACTAGAGAATATGGATTAATATACAATTTATTTTCATTAAAATACTTTCATTTATGTTTCAAAATACTGAGGAACTTCCACATGTCAGATCCTCTACGCCAAATTGTATATTATATCATAAATATGGTCTTTGTGAAGATGAACAATACCCTGAGTGACTAATGAAACTTCACGAAGCTCATATGTTTGTGTAGAAACATATTTCTCATCCTTACAAAGCTTAACCTAATCAACATTGACAACCTCCCTCATTTTTGTCGAAACCTTTTTCAGTGATCAGTGAAGTTGAACTACATCTTCCCTTTTAGATTTTAACTCTTCTTTCAGAAATGCTATTTGGGGAATCCTCACATCGAGGATATCTTGGAACACCTCCACCATTTTGGATTTACTGACGTTTTCATGGATCACGACAACTATAAGTTCCTCAAACATGGTTGTCTACTGCACCTCAACCTACTAAAACCTTCACTCCTACTCCCTTTTTAGGATTATCACCTTTACCATATCATCGATCTCATGGTAATTAAATCGTGAATGTAATAGTATGGAATGATTGAATGGTTGTGGGTGATGTAATGATGGAATATACTCAAAAGGCATCTTAGGGACTGTCTTCCCGATATCTCACCAGACAAGAAGTTGTGTAGGGAGAAAATATGTATGCACGTATGGTCAAATTCATAACCAATTTCAAAAGGATAGAGTTAATTAAGGATAATTACACTTATTAAGATTCCTTGTTACACTCCCTCTAGGATAGTCTCGGTTCCATCCATTGATGATGGTGAAAGTAGCATGGATACTTCGATCTCATGCCTAATTTCTAAAACCGATGACACTAGATAACAATTGGTATTTGTCATCAACATGAGAAGGTCAACAATAAGAAAGGCAATGAAATGACCTTCACATTTAAGGAAACTCACATATTTATGGATAAACTGTAGAAAATATTATCTCTCCTGCACCCACAACCCAACTCTCAGGGTCAATACCTCCTTATGAGGAGCATCCTCTTGAGTTTTCTCAGAATAATAAATCAAAGACTCTCTAGAATCCCCTACATAGGGATTATCTACCATTGTTCCTTCAATAATGAGAGTAGTTTTAACTTGGATACCATCTTTTTTAAGGTATTTGGAAATGTTCTCTATAGATAAGTCTATAAAAACTGTGCTTTGATGTGAGGAATTAGGTGAAAGAAAATAAAATATGTCTTCAAATTGAAACCATGATGAAATAGGCATCATTCCAATTCCTCATAGAAACCTCTTATCTCTTTAATGGAACCTCTAATGTCAATGTCTAGATTGTGAATTCCCATAAGTTCATGATACGAAGCCTCATGTCTTGCAGCATCCTCACCATTAAGGATATTCAAATCATTTTTCTAGGAACTAAGGGTCTAATTTCAGCCAGTCCCAACCCAAAAAACCCCTTGGGAGAGCCCGAGGTCAACCTTAGGCTAGCCCAAACCGCCACGTCGGGTCGGACCATGGGCTATCCCTTTCTGACTTTTATTATTTTAAAAAATATATATATATAACCAGATAAAAACTATTTTAATTTTTTGTATGCTTATAAATTTTTTTAGCATTTTATTGAGACTGTTTTTTGAAAATGTTTTTTTGAAAACGTTTTATCAAATGTTTTTTAAAAAAATTGATTTTTTTTACTTATTTTATTAAACATTTGTTTAAATGTTTTTTTGACTTCTTTATTAAACTGTTGTTTAATTTTTTTTAAATTGAACATCTATTTTTTAAACATTTTTGTGTCATATTTTTAATATGATTTATTAAAAACAATTAAACATTTTATTTTAAAAAAATTAACTCATTTTTAAAATATTTTTTAAATTTAATTTTAAAATATTTTTTTAAAATTTTTATAACATTTTTTAAATTATTTTTCAAAAACATTTTATTATACGTGTATTTTAAAATATTTTTGGAAGACGTTTTTATAAAATTTTATTTTAAATTATTCATTTAAAATATATTTTTTTAATTTTTTTAAAATTTTTGATTAAACAATTTTTTAAACGTTTTTAAAAATATTTAAACTTTTATTTTAAAAGGTTGGTTTTTAACTTGTTTGTAAACTTTATTATTAAACATTTTTTTAAATTGAAACATTTTTTACAATGTTTCATTTGAAACATGTTTTAATTTATTTGTTAAATTTTAAATATAAAATATTTTTATATACTTATTTTCAAATATTTCAAAATTATTCTTAAATTATTTTTATATAAATTATTTTTTAAAACATATTTTTTAAAAAATTTATCATTTTTTTAAAAACATTTATTTTATTTTTTATTTTTTATTAACATTATGTTGTATAGTTGATATGTTTTTCATTTATTTCTCAATAATTTGATATGTTTTAAATGGATCATATCATGCATCTCACAAGAAAATTCAACCCCAGTGTCACATTCCCATTATAATTAAAATATTTTCCTTAATTTATTAAAAATATAAATTATAGACCAATTTAGAAAATAGATAAATTTCAAATTATTTTTTTGAAAATGTGGTATGAAAAAAAAATTTGTGGCTAGTGCCATGTCTGAGTAAATATCAATCATAATGATAAATAACATTCAGAATAATATGTTCAAGTTGTAAAAAAAATTATTGAGTGGTTGGGGGTGCACATGAGTGGGTGGATGTGTTAATTTTTTTTTCTAAATAGATTTATATATGTACATATAGTATATATAATATATTCAACTTATGACAAACACAAAAAAAATAATGGGGTTGGGGGAGAAAATAATTGGATGAGTGTTTTTTTTAATACATAATAAGTTATTATATATATATATATATATTATGTTAAAGCATTTATATATTATTACATATATATATTTGTAATGCATGAGTGTTTTATTTTTTGTTAATATATAAAAAGTTATTATATATATATATATGTTAAATAATTGATATATAACTATATATATAAATATATATTATTGATTTATTTGTTTACCCACCTTTTTTAAAATGTTTAAATATTTTACGAAAACATTTATTTTCTTTTAATTTTTTTATTAACATTATATATATAGTTGATATGTTTTTTAATTATTTCTCAATCATTTGACCAGATTTAAATTGATCACATCATGTGTTTCACAAGAACCTTGAAACCCAACGTCACGTACCTATTATAATTATTATATTTTCTTTAATTTATTAGAAATATAAATTATAACCCAATTTAGAAAATAATTAAACTTTAAATATTTTTTGAGATTGTTCGATTAAAATAAATAAATTTTCGGAGAGTATGATGTCTAAATTAATATCAATCATTGTAAGAAATAACATTCATAATAATATGTCAAGTTGTAAAAATAAAATTAATGAGTGGTTGGGGGTTCACATTAGCGGATGGGTGTGTTATTTTTTCAAAATAGATTTATATATGTATATATAGTACATATGATATATATAAGTTGTAACAAACATAAAAAATTAACGATGTTGGGGGTGAATGGAATTGGGTGAAGGTTTTTTTATTGTTAATACAGAGTGAGTTATATATATATATATATATTTTATGCTAAATCATTGATATATAAATATATTTTTTTATTGGGAGAGTGTGTTATTTTTTTGTTAATATATAATGTTTTATTATATATATATATATTGTGAAATCATTGATATATTATTATATATATTATTATTATTATCTTTGCATATATATATAGTCTGTTAATTTTTAGCCAGGCGTGCCACTTAGATAGGTAAGTCTATGGTTATCCTTAGAAACGTGTGGTAGGGGATTCAAGCCTCCCAACAAATAGTTTCCTAAATTTTTTTATATTTTATTGGCATTACAGGCTGGGCTTCATGCAATATAGTGGACTGGGGTTTTGTTGTCCGACCCAGCTCGACCCACAGGCATGCTTGAATCGGCTCAAGCCTAGCCTAATGAACCATCGTCTTGACCCATGCTGTCTCGGCCTGAATAAGGCTTTTCCAGGCCGAGCCACTCAGTTTTATGGTTTTTGGGCCATAATTACACCATTACTCAGAACCCAAATTGTCTGTTGTTAATACCCTCTTACAATTTCCTAGCAGGAACAACATCGTCAACCCATCCAGAGTTAGGTTCAACATCAACGCCTTAGTTGGACTGTCTAAGATTCATATAATCCCCTTTCAGGGTAACAATAGGATAAATAGTGATTGGTGTTGGGTCATCTGGTGCGGTAAACAGATCTAAAATATCAATAGGATAGAAAAATCTTGCATAATATGTGGCACTTATGGTAGTGCACTTTTCATTACAGTGACCTTCTTTCTTATTTGTGGAAGTGGGGGAAGATGTTGTCTTATCTTTTTACACCTCATCCATCAGGATAACAGATTCATCAGCATGAATCTATACCTCCCTCAAAGCATCCTCCTTGTTCCCTAAAGAACCAGTACCAAATTCTATATGGGAGGAAAGTGATGTGGTTTCGGTAAAAGATAGACATATTTTTAAAGGAGTGTCAAGCAATTAAAAATGTTGGATGAAAACAAAAAGACTCACTGTAGTGCATGCATCAGGCCAACATTAATTTCTTCTTGTGCTTCCTCTATTGGGACAAAAAAGTCTCCTGTCAGCCTTATTAGCAGCTATGACCTGAGTTGATGTCTAAGGAGTTCTCACCATCATCACCACCATGGTCCTATGTCTAGGGGAGAGTTATGGGTTCCTAATGGCCTCATCCACTACATCAATAGGGGTACCTGTGGGCCCATATTTTGGTGATTCAAGAACCTTCTTCGCTGCTTCTCAATATCCTCCTACTCCTCATCTTTATTCTCCTCCTAACAATAAAATAATATCTCATAAAAATTAATGATAATGGTTGAATGAAAAATATATGTAAATAAGAAAAGAAAAATATACCAGTGTGGTAAAATTAAAAATTTCATTCCTCTCCCTGATGAACAATTACCCCTTAATGTACTCTGCGGTCCAACATGTCATACACTCACTTTCAGGTTGGGAATTGATCATTAGTTGTGTATTTCACAACCTACAGATCCTATAAATATTTATTTACCTCAAAAGAATTATTTTTAGGATGACGATCAGAGGGTTCTCTAATATCACCCAACTCTAGGAATCGTAGACTAGCCATGAGAAACTCCCATGAATCCCAAGCATCAGGAGTCATTCTCTCCCAAAATTGGATCGGTAAGGATCACAAGTAATTTTCTTCTTCTAAAGAAATATATGAGTAAGACTCCACTACCTTTAATTGGAATTCCTCCTCATGAATATTTTCTTTTTTAGAAGAATGAGGGCACTGAACATGATTATCCTCATGAAGATGGTGACTATACCAAGATGGAACCTGAGGTGTGGTCATCTCAACTATATTATACTTTAATGTCTTATCCTCATACCATTTTGAGGGATCCAGAGATTTAGTAGGCATGGATTTTTTGGGATAGCCTACCATGTGGGCCTAATTTCATAGGCACAGGCCGAGGCTAATGAACCATTGTCCTGAGCCCCACCCGGACAGACTTGGGCTTCAATGGGTCGGCCCACATGGGAATTTGGGATAGGCCACTCAGGATTTCAGTCTGTAAGAAAAAAATTACACCCTTAATTGGAGCCCAAATTGTCTCTTCCATTCATCCCCTATTCCGATTTATTAGAAGGAATAACATCAATATCCCCTATAGATTCAGGCTCAGTATAACTACCTTCATCGGACTATCTAAGATACCCTTCATCTCCTTTCAGGGTGAAAGAAGGATCAACACTGACTGCAAAAATTCCCTCTACTGTGGAAAAAATATCAGAATTATGATGAGAAGAGGAACATCCGAATTAGTATGTGACACTTAAGGGAGTGAATATGAAATTACCATGACCCTCTTCCTCATCTGTCGAAGTGTGGGTAGATGCAATCACATATTTTGATGCTTCGTTCATCAGGATGACAGATTCATCAAAATGAATCTACACCACACTCAGAGAATCCTCATAGATCCTTAAAGGAACGGTATGGGATCCCATAATGGAGGAAAGTGATATAGGTTATATAAAATACACTCATAATTAGAATGTTAAGTCTGAAAATTCATAATATAAGCTGAAATCACAAATACTTACTATGGAGCACAGGCCAGAACAACATTAATTATATCTTGTGCTACCTTTGTTGATACGATAAAAGGCCCATATCATCTTTGATGGTATAAATTATTGGAGGAGACAACTGAGGAGTTCTCACTGCCATCACCTCCACCAAGGTCCTCTGGCCTTGGAAGAGTTCTGGTGACCCAAGGGCCTCATCCACTTCCTCAATAGGGGTACCTATAGTCCCATACATTGGTGATTTAGGAACTTTTTTCTCTAATTATCCATCACCTCCTCATCCTCCCTCTCTTCCAATATGAAAAATAAAATACCCTCAAGATTAATGATAGTGGGTGAAAGAGAAGGAAAGGTAAATAGGAAAAGACAAATACGTTTGAAGGGTTAATGTAAATGTCTCATTCCTCCCCATGATGAAAAGTTACCCCTTGAAGAACTCCTCAGTCTAGAATGTCATCCATTCTATTTAAGTTCAGGACTTGATCATTAGTTGTGTATATCATGACCTCTAGCTCTTGAAAATATTTCATTACCCCAGCCAAATTATTTTTAGGATGGAAATCAGATGGTTATCTAATATCACCCAACACTGGGAAACACAAACCAGTGTGGAAAAACTCTCATAAATCCCTTACATAGTGATTCATTCTCCCCCAAAATTGGATCACTATGGATCCCAAATAGTTTGGCTCCAATATAGCACTTTGTGAAGAAGGCTCATTTCCCTTTGATTGGGAACCCTCTTCAATCCTCCATTATCCTTTATAAGAATGAAGATATGGAACATGAGTCTCCTCTCAAAAATGGAGACTAGTACTTCTTAGCACTTGAGGTGTGGTATTCTCAACTCTATCGCACATTGAAGACTTATTCTGGGGTCATTTTGATTACTCTAGAGATTCAACGTCATCATCTTTATCCTGAGTCATTTTATGGTGCAAGCCATGGCTAGCGGTCCTCATGGTGTCAAAATAGTAAATTCCATTCGTCAATTACCCTAATGGTAGGAAGATACTCACTCATTCTCATATTTGGCCTCTAACCCAATTAATGCATCCAATGAATGAAGCATAATTGACATTTTGGATACATCGTTGGCCATCAAGATGCAGAACTATCGAGCTACCATTAGATTCTTCCCTAACAAGACATGATAATGGTGAGCGATGGTTGACTATTGAATAGAATTGAATTGGCGGGAAAATTGAAATGCAACCCAAGCCTTGCAGATTATCTCACTGCCAATACGATCCCCTAGTATGTTGTCTCTAAAGGAAATTATGTATACCACAACCAGCAATTCTTTTCATTTCCTTCATTGATAAACATCCATATTATTGGGTAACTATATGGGAGGAATTTAAATCCTACTAACACAATTTTAATCATCAACACTTCATTCTTCCATAGGATCAAGGGTTGAATTCCATAGACACCCTAAATGAATGGGTGAAACCAACTGTAAGGGATTTTAACGATTCTCAGTACTGCATAAGAGATGAAATGTGGTGTGACCCACCACCATAGAACATGAAATGGAACCAACTGTTAGGGATTTTAATGACAATCAACACTTAATATGAGATGAAATGTGTTGCGACCCACAACCATAGAACTTGAAATGGAACCAACATCCTAAATGGGGAATTCCCATTGTATATGTGCAGTAGGAATCGATAGATGTTTTCCAGGAGTGGGAATTTCAACCCTATGAATGTCCCCTATGCTAATTTGTCCTATGAAAAAAAATCTTCAGCCTCACACCACTCTTGGAATCACAAACCTAAAATATGTAAATACTCAACCAAATAGAGAGGATATTGGATAGAATAAATTTCACAACAACCTCAGGTTCAACCTTATAACCCCAACACATATACTCTCCCTTCTCCATTGTGGCCTAAAACGTTCTTAGAGAACCCCAATTCTCTACGGTGGGTCATATTGTGGAGAATTTGAACATATATCCTTCCCCTTAGGGATTTAGAAAAGTAATCATCAATGTTTCAGGATGAATGTCACCCCTATGATGAGGATCCTGATTCATCAGTTTCTTCCCATCCTTATAAAGATTGTGGGCCCAAGATGTTTTCCTTTCTGCAACATTACACATTGTATCTAATCGAATGAACCCATCATACATCTCCTTAAGAATAGGATACCTATAAATATGGTATACATCTCAATGAATAATACCAGAATTTCCATTTGTTCTATGGTAATAACTTTTATCCAGAATCCATCGGCTACGAAATTCAGGGATAATATCTGGGTTGATATAAACATAAGTTTTCCCAACCCAAATATCCTCATAAATATATATTCATTGTAGATATTTCTTGAACATTGATATAGTTCGACGGAACCAATATACCCACATCCACTTGGTCATGAAATGCCCTCCAGAGTGGAAGTCCCATTCTTCCTTTCGTCCTTGTGTCTTATTGGTCTGTGAGGCATAGAAATTTGAATCGTAATAATGGGTCCTCAACTCCTCAAGATGTGAATTCAAATATTGAGTAAATTTTATATTATATATGATGCATATAATAGGTATTATCCCATCTTTGATAAAGAAACCCTTGGAAGTGATGTTGACATAGGGGCAGTTGGTGTGTCTCACAAACCATGAATTTGGAAAGTAGCTCTAAGGCCTAGGGAGGATGGAATCACTCAATAGTATGTGTTTTTATAGAGTATGATATTAGAATCATGGGTATTCACGATAATACTATGTCTGGTAATTTTCTAGATTCGATGTAACCGGATTGATCACATCATAATAATCTTCCCTGATAGCTTTCATTATATAGGAACATCATGAGGCCTTTTGTATAGCGGAACCCATTTCAGTATCTAATGAACACCTAAAAGAAGACACCCAATTATCCAAGTTAAAATAGTAACTAAGGAAAAAAAAATTAAATACCAAAATTTTGGTAAATAACTATCACCGTGTATCCCTCTCGGCTAGGTCCCATATGAATCGTGCGCGGCCAGGTCCGTCACCCAAGTATCTTGACCGTGATACTTCCTTATACATTCCACCGAGGTGGCTCCGCACTTCACCACTGCTCAAGTGGACATAAAAAATGGAACTCCACATGGGACATTCAAGAAATAGGGAGCTCAGAATAGCTGGGTGAACAATATATGCGATGAGAGAAAAAAAATCAATGGACAAAATGAAGAAAATGAAAAATGGGTAGGAATATTTATAGGTAACATGGGCCTATTCCGGATACCTACACCAAATTTGGTGTATTTGGTCTACACAGAAGTCCTATGTGGCTATGTTGTGTGACATTCGTGTGTGTTTAGGTGGGATCAATTTCATTATCTTTACCTTGTTCTACCTCAGAACATGACTGTCTTATTTCGATCGAATCCAATCCTAATGGGGGAAGTTTGTTGACACTCCATTTATTCAAAGAAAATAAATATTAATAAAGGAACTCTGAGAAGGTTAAATCCCTGAAGAAACCCATATATTAACAAGGAGATCTGCACTCGAGGGTTACACCCAAGGCCTATGCCTGAAACCTATATGAAATCCAAGGTTAGGCCACCCCAACGCGAAGGACCTACACATATCCCCTACACTAGGGACCTACATGGAAAAAATCCTTTATCCAGGGTCCCTAATTTTCTCATAAATTAAACCCTTGGGATCCTCCTTTGAACAACAAAAATATTAGATGAACCACTAGAGCTCTGATTGTACAGCACCATTTCCCAGGTCCTTCGAAACTTCTGAGGTAGCTCTCCAAAATCCGAGAGAATAGATAACTAAAGGTGATAAGTGAGATCAAAGTACCTTCAGGTTATAGAACATAAGACACCTACCCAAGTACCTGTATTCCATAATAGGAATCCAATTTTGTGAGGACATTTCCTTAATAAAATACCTATGTAAATCCCACTAAGGGATATATGAGGAGAGTCTTGGATTTGAGGATAAATAATCATCCAAGTGTTTTTGCCTAGGTAGTCCACTTTAAAAGGCCTATACATCTCATAATAGCCAATTCCTCCTACAATTATCACTTTTCAGTTCCTCCTCAGACCTTCACGGTCCATCTATGTGATAAACCTACATGGAACACTTGTGTCGAGCACTTACACCCAGGACCAGCACAAGTCACCTTTCAAGTCCCCTTTTAATCCACCAATGTCAGGACCTACCCTCATTTTTTCTCCCTTGTTAGATAGGCATCATGTTTATTCCTCCACTAAAACCATAGAACATACATAACCATAGAGAGTGGAATTCCAGTGTGTCCCTAATTTGGGTGTGTATGCCTATGGTTAGAGGTTTCACACACTTTTCTTCCTCGATGGCTAGGTTCATCAGGGTACATTTGAGTTTCTATCCATATGGTAATGGGGACACATACCCTATTTCCATTGTTAAGTAATTACCATACATGGAAACTAGGGTTAAAACCAAGTCCTATCCTTGTCTTCTATATGACCCATAACCTCATTTTCTAGGCATGGTGGGTGAGGAATACACTTTCATTCCCATTCAACATGGAATTTTATCGTCATCCCCCTCTAGGGAACCAATTTTCGGGCATCCCTCATAGAGTAAGCCCCTAGTCTTTATTAGAGGACCTCTAATGCTTCCATCAACCCTTAGTATCCATACCATGGACCCATTCTAGGGTAATGTGATGAGAGGGAAGCATAGAAGCCTCATTCTATTCCATTCATTGAAAATTTGGTAGAGGATATGGGCACACTCATTGACCCTATCTCTCTCTCATTTTGAATTTTCATCATGTCCACCTGAATAAAAAATAAGATTACTTGGTATCTCATATTTTTTCCTGCCTCTTATCTCTCACACTGACCATGAATTATGTTGTATTTGAGGTTAATGGTTATCATGACATATGCATGATCCAAACAAGAAATTGAACTATGAGAACACTAATTAATGAATTAACTAAGATACAAGGGATTCAAACCTAAGCCCTAAGATCAATGGGAATACTCCCCATGATTATTCCCCAATCATAATTCCCATAATATGTGTATCCTCTCCATGTGTAATCCACGAAATAAGACTCCAAATAACCTTGTCATGAGATATCCCTTATGTTCCCTTTACAATGGGATCATATTTTGATTTGATCCCCATCATAATCATCTAAAAGTCCATACTCTCCAATGAGACAAACCATCTAGGGCCTTCATCAGCATAGGTCCTCAACACAGAACTACGGGGGCTTTGATTCCAATCCAAATGAGATACATAAGAACTCTCTAAACCCAAAACCTCAAATAAACCCTATTCCCTCTATGACACATTCCCCGTAAGGCCTAATTCAACTTGTATATTCACAATATTAATAGGTTCCTTGAGATTCTTTTTCATAATTACAACACTAAACATTGACTATACACCTTCTTTCGACTTCCTTGCCACATGATGTTAAATTTTAGAGTCATTTCCTTATCACATGACCTTAAGAGGTATGATGATTCTCATTAAGAGGCACAAAACTACATGGGTTCTGATTACATTCACAAGGATACATAAGAAAATCATCATATGGGATTAATCCCAAATTAAAAACAAATTGCATATCCCTAGATGACTATATTCTCCATAGTGATGCACTGTGTGGCTAGAAAACCAACATCATCATAATAAGGAAAAAATAATACCTAATCAGTATTTAAGATGATATCATCAATGAAGATCCTTAGATACAAACAGATATCCCTATTAATGAAGAAAATTCAATAAATACATATGATTTTGATTTCCATACATGATAATAATATATTGTTAACTCTACGTTAACCCATATCATACTTGTGAATAAGTAAAGGATTCATGAATCTATCTTAAGTCTTTAAGAGAGTCAGATAGTACGCTATAATTTACCCTAAAAGGGTGTGATGAGTCCAACAACCCACCCTCTCGACCAATATTTCTTCATAGGCATCATTGGCCAAACCTGCTGATGTGTTCCTTGTTATTGAAAAGAAGGATCCCATGGATTTATAAATCATTGTGTTTTTCTTCCATAAAATTTGGTTGGAAACATTTTTGTAAATATAGCTTACTAACATGAAAACACATTCGTAGGGGAAAATCATCATATTTAGTGTTAATGGATTTGAGAACGGTATTATATAGTTAACCCTAAAACATCATAAAACACCTTGTATCCGATAAATTATTGATATAAAATATTTTCTTATAAATATGATAAAAATTGAAACAAGATTCTTATAATAAAAATCACTTAAAATGTAAATAAATTTTCATGTTTTCAATTTATCACCCTCTTTATCTATTTGATTATTTAATGTGAAAATACACCTAAATCTAAAAAACATGTTCTCAAATTATAATAATTTTTAAATTAGGTAAAAAAACATAAGAAAACTAGATACCTCTATAACAGGTTGAATTACAAAAAATTAAATGAAATTCTGTGGATTGGAACTAAAATAAGAAAAATTGAATTGATCCTTATCAAACTAATCCAAATTGAAAAAAAAAGTGTATCTAAAAGTGTGAAATTATTAAAAATAGAATAATATAAAATTAAATAGATGAATTTTTTTATCCACATAGAAATGTACATAGAATAATTGAGATGATTTGATGTAATATAAGTGAACTGAATCAAATCAATGTGAATTCATTCAGAATTAATAAATCAAAATAATATCATATTGAGTATAATCACTAGTAAATGAACCGAATCATGTCACAATGAATATATATAACCAAAAAATTAATAAAACCAAACCAAAAAATATATAATTTTACTAAACCATCCCAAACAGATCTAAATTGAATTGAAATAAATAAAATTTAAATTAGTTGGATTAATCTTAACCTTGGAAAATAGATCCAAAAAACCATAACCAAACATAAAGAAACACAATTGAAACAAAATTTCATGAAATTAATATTATAAAACCCAAAAATCCATATAAAATAAAATTGAAAAATCGTTGCTAATAGAAAAACTAAATAAAATTTTATAAATCAAATTGAAACTAATATAACTACAAAACTAAATAGAATGGATTTGATTCATAAAATGATAAGGAAAATGAAACTGAGATAATTTTAATGGAATAGAAACTAAATATATTGAATAAATATGGTTCACATAGACCTAAATGGACTTGTAATAAATCAAAATAACTTGTACAGAACCAAAAATAACCAATAGGAACCCAACTACATTAACATGAATAGATCTGAAAAAAATCAAACTAAAATAGTTTTAGGAAAGTAGATAAAAATGAAACATCACAAAAAAAAATTACATTGAATATAATAATGTAAAAATTTGGATCTATACTAACTAAAATGAAATAAAACCAATTCCATCATAGTCAAACAAAACAAAAAAACCAAATTTAAAATAAATCAAAACATAATTATATTATGAAAATAAATTAAAATCTAACCAATGTAGTTTAATATAATATTGAAAAAAATAACTATAAAAATACATATAACATAAATTACCCTAAACCAAAATAATTCAAGAAAAAAAATAAAAAAAATTATCATTAAAATTTGAATTGCATAAAAATTAATTAAATCTAATTTGTCTAAAAAAGTTCCTAGACTAGTGGTGAACCAAGCATAACCATTCTATTATAAACCAAATGAAATTAAATAGAATTGAATGAAAAGAAAAAGAATAGAAAGAATATAATAAATACTTACCTATCTGTGAAAAAAATTTAAATAGAGGAGAGGAGATGGGAGTACTTCTTTCTCTCGAGTGAGATGGAAATTAGGGCACATGAGGTTGGATATCGAACGTCGCCTAAGTAAGGGAGGGAGACACATGAGGTCTTCAGAGGAGAGTAGGGTCACTTGGGGAAGGGAGGTTAATTCATGAGGTCACCATATTATGGGAGGGTGGATTCTAATGGTCACTTTGTAGAGGGGAGTTAGGGCTTTGAATGATTGGGGAGGATGAGCCAGATAAGGTGTCCCATATTAAAGAGGTATACCCACAATATCTAAAAAACCATGGGTATAGCTAAACCTATACCAATCGTGTTTTAAAACCATGGATATATGTTTCGGAAGACACTCTATACCAATGGTTTCTCTAAACAATTGGTATATATCTATGGGTGTAGACTGGTTTTTCAACAGTGGCGGTTATAAAGGTACATGATATGTATAGAAAACTCCAAATACCACCTGGTCATTCCTTGATAAAAAGGTTCATAGTGTTCTCATTAACCAGACTAGGAAAATAATCCTCCCAAGCCTGGGATACATGAAGTATTCGAGTGAGGACATGGATTCCTTACCAGGTCTTAGGGATCATACTAGCAATTCATGATGGGAAGGTAATTTACATGTCTGTCTAAATCCATCAAATCATCTAATGTCAATGAGACACTATTTTTTAATGAAGAGAACATACAAATTATTCCGTGGGATGATAGAGTATATAGATATATATATATATATTTAATGACCAGAGTTTCATGGATAAGACACCTTTTCTTCAGTGGGTAGGCTCCATCGTTGGTTTTGTTTTATTCAGAGGTAAAGAGTTTAAATAGAAAATTCAGGTATTGTATTAGAGTATATACTCTGAACAAACATAGTTAAGACAACATATCTTGATGGGTCTAGCCCTTTATATATTTTTTAACATCCATACCTCACAATATCAAGCATTCGATGATTCTAATTCATAAATTCCTACTTAAGGGTCTATATATTATTCCTTAGTCTCTGTTTGTCCCCTGAATGGTCTTATGTGTTTTAATTTATTTATATTTAGAATGTAAACCATGAGAACCCATCTAGAAAAGATTACCAAGATCAATGGATTTATTCACCCACTTTATCAATCAAATGATAGTCACTTGGTACTATATATATATAATTATATATTACTTGATCTCTTCTTTTTGAAATTTTGAAATCCATGATGAAGTTAATGTATGGAAAAAATACAGGAGTGACTCAATACCAGAATCAAATTTTGTATCTGGACATATAAAAAGTGTTAATAAAATAGTTTTATGGGAAATATTTCTCTTTGTTAGTAGATAACCACTCATCTCACACCTTATTATAACTCCCATATATTTAGGTCCAAGACCTCCCTTTCTTCCTAAACCAATGTGGATGAGTTTTCAACACTGGACTATAAATAACATCTCAATCAAGCCCTAATATTCTATCAATAAGCTTTATCCTTCAGTATTATGTAATATCAAATATCCTCAAATCAGATCAAAAGACCATAAGGGTGGATTTCACTATCATTTTACCATCTATTGGATATATATGAATATAGAGTCTTTCTATAACTTTTTTAAGTTTGAGAAGATGTATACGGAAGAATCATCACATCCCCACTACTAGTACAGTGTTAGGATTAAGATAGACTATCTGTCCTACTTATGAAACTATTTGATATATTCCACTTTTAGAAAAAAAATGAATCTCTCTTAATCTATTTCTTTGGAATCATTCTTCTAACCATTTCATTAGTCGATCAGTATGATTTTATTTTAGCATGATTGTAGAGGCCTTTCATTTAAGGGTTTGTTGAATATTATATGTCTCTATCTATTATATCTATTTTGATAATTAGAACCTAGTATTAGATGTTTAAAAATCTCCATGACACCAACTACTTGACACCAGACAATTATATGATGGAAATAAACACCATTGCTATGTGGGGATGGTGACACAGAAACAACCAAAAATAACCTTATTATAAGAACACTTACAAATCCCATTGGATGAACCTAGGTCATAGTATATTTTTCTTTATATAAAAATTAGTATTCTCATTTTGTTTAATAGCTATTACAGGGTCTCACTGCCCAATGACTGTATCATATGGACAATACCCTTGGCTTCCATAAAATACTTTGAGTGGGATATTCATAAGGATGAAGTGTGAATAATTTCAGTTCAGATTTGGGGATATCATTTATGGATATGGTTGATGTGTTACAGGAATTGGGAAGAGTTCATATCTCTAATAACCAAATTAGTACGTAGTCATATGACATTATCATCATTTTTCATTCTTAATTAATCGATGGTCTACCAACTTCTATTGAAACATATCCCTATTCTATGATCTAATTCATATTTTCTCTATTGGTGAGTCAAATATGGCCCTTCATGGTTATTATTTACTTCTCCGGGTATATGGGAGGTCACATTTCTTAATCCATTTGACTGTTGGTCAATTGATGGTGTTCTAGTTATAATCTTAAACACTACTCATGTTGTATTTTTGGTGTGTTCTTTTATTGTGGTACTATCACTTTACCACATAGTATCTCCAATGTATGATGGTATCAATCCTTTAAGTCCATCTACAACTGGCCATTTGATTTTGGTTTATTCATTCAGTTAGCACCAGTTATTCTGTAATGCCCCAACCCTTGTTACCCAATGTCGGTGCATTATTGCCTAACGTTGTCATGATACAAGGAAATCATGTCCCGAAAGACCGATCAGTGTAGTATCCTTGGAAATTCTATATAAATTAAAAAGTTTTACATTACATTATAAAATGAAAAACTAAAAACAACATTGTCTCCATAGACCACTCTAATATGCCCTCAGACTATCCCTACAGGTCAGTCATAAAATAATTCTTCCCATCCAGGGAAAAATAAAACATAATAAAGGGGTGAACTCAGATGCTCAGTAAGGATAACAATATAGTGGAAACATTCATAAACAAGAATAACCATTTAAGGCAATGTATAACTAAAACAAATGACTTTTAATCGTGAACATAAACAAAATATGATGAAGATAAAATGAAATAATTCAATTTACTTATTCACATGGATATTCTACTAGTCGAATAATCACATTAAATATCAATATCCACTTTCATAATAATGAAATGCATAATTCCAGACATCATAACCACATAGTCAAGGCCTTGTGCCAAGACTATAGATAATATTTTATCAAGGCCCTGTGCCAAGACACTATTTGGTCTCATTTGACCTACCGATAAATAAAAGAGCTATAGATGGCTCCACCTGTCTCATAATAAGTCCAATGCATTCCTCATATTAAAAGGTTGAAACATAATCTAAAAATTTGTATTGAAACTAGTATACAAAATGTCAATATTTTAACCACAACCCATTAATGGCATAAAAATAGCACATCCACAGTCATACATAATTCATTCAATACAATATGGATGATTTTATTTTGATAAATAAAACTCAATAAATAATAATATACACTGATGGATATTGAAATAGATGAAAATAGCCATTAAAACTATTTGATATAAATATCCCTTTTTTCTTGAAACATTTAAAAGCCTCACTATTTATCAAGGAGCTGTGTAGAATAGATTTTTGAATCAAAGTGTCCCATACCACATTGAAACTCTTAAAATAAATTTTAACTTTAAAACATTAATGTACATATAAATAAATCCTTAAAACCATTTTTATAACATGGAAATTGATGAGAAAGATTTAGAAGAATAAATCATTAAAACATTCAAAATGATATTTTTAGATAGAATTCCTATCCAAAAGAGAAACACTTGAATACAAATAATTGAGGTAATCACCATTTTATAATACCATGAGAATAGATGGATTCATGATATACTATGTCAAAGTACATTATATACACCATATAAAATTGAATTGGAGTATAACAACAATAAAGTCTCAATGGAATGTAAATTGAGATGAAATCCATTATAAAGACCATGTCCTTAGGTTAAGGATAAATCAATGACATAATTATATGTGAAAAATATAAATACACTCAATATGATTGGATATTTAGTTTAAATCAATCATATGACATTCACACATATTCATTAAAATACAACACCAATGACTTTTATGTTTAACTCAATGAATTGAAATTGAGATAAAATTACTATGATCATGTTCATATCAATGACTTGAGAAATTATCAATGGGGTGATTATGTGTATCAAAAGTATATCCACACAAAGGGTAATGTAAATTAGAAAATAAAAAATAAATAGTGATTCCACACATAATCTTGGAGTATAATAATCAATGAATAATGTGTCAATCCCAATGAGTGGAATTTTAAATTTTCTTATGGATTTTGTAACTGACGATACAGAAACCCCATTAAAGAAGGATCATATAGTGAAGATTTAAATACCCATAAATTAAATTATATTACATGAAGAATAAAATTATGGGCAGTACATAATACACCACATGCGATAAATTAGTGGTGAATAAGGGAAATCTCATGAAATTAAGAGTGAGATAAGAAACCCCTTACCTCATGTCTGACTTGACTCATTCGTTCTTTAATCTCATGAATATTAAAATAATGTTAGTTTATAATTTATGAAGAACCCTTTTAAAGTTTATTATTATTTTTATACCACTTATTACCATTTTATAAACATTATGTAATCATTTAAGTTAATAATGTTCGTTTTTTCGATATTTGGTACTTCAGTCAAAAATGATCTTGTTATAATTACAAATTTGTCCATGTGGTCAAAATTCCATTATCTCCAGAATGATATGCATGATTTATAGATCATATATATTATATATCCAGTATATATATGTTTTTATAATATAACATAACATTTGGAGATAAGAAATTAAATACACCGTTCATGGACACAGTAAGTCGTACGTACGCATGAATGCTACTTTAATTTATATTTTGTATTTTAATGGAATTAAAACATAATGGTACATAGATATATTATAATTACAGTATAATATAATATGATATATGTTTTACATAATATAATTAAATTCATCTATTATGTGTTCCGTGTATTTCATGTACAAATCATATCACCTTGAGGGGGGTAGTCCGCACTTCCTTGAATGAAATTATCGTGGTCACACGTGTTGGAAATCATAAAGGTGTGTTTGTAAATTAAAATTACAGAATCATTGATAAAACATAATCATAATATATATAATATATAAATACAATTACATCATAATGGCCACCATAAGAGGCGGTAGGAGATAATCGAACAATCATCGTTTCGTGAGGTGTTAGTTTTCCATCCACAGAAACTGTATGTTCTTCACGCATTAGATTGATGTTTGTGTAAGTGTAGTTTGAATAATTCTAATAAAAACATCCTCGTATATTGAGGATAATATTTTTGTTTAAAATATATGAATAAAAAGATTCTAGGGGGTTGGAAAAATAAAATTGAAATAAAATAAAACAAAAGAATTTAATAGAAAGTTTTACCTTCATTTTTGTTAACTTCCATTTCATTGAACCAAAAGGACTTCTTGAAGTGATTTATTCTTAAGTTCATTATTCTAGGAGGAATAGAGGGATCTGGAGAGCTTATTTGGGAAGGGTTTGGATGAGCCTAGGTTCTTGATAGGTGTGTAATGGGTTAGAATTGGTGTCCTTTTATAAGGGATAGGAGGGGCTCTTTAGGAAAGTGTGAAAACATTATTTTATTATATAGTTATATTCGGTTTTTAAAAGTTAAAAAACTAATTAAAGTCAAATATAAGATGACTCATGGTAGAAATAAAATCATTAAATAAGAATTAGACAGGTCTTTGATATTTTTTTAATATTAATAATGTTATTTATTAAAATCCTTTATTAATGAGGTAAATACTACATTATTGTGTCATATTTAATTTAATTTATTTGATGTCTAAAAATTATAACGAAACTACCTAGATGTAGTAAATCATTTTATATTTCCAGTGAATATTTATATTAGAAAATATGACTTATATAACCCCATGTAAAAATTTATTTAATAAAAGATAGTTTTTATGTTATTTTTGCCATTAATTTATGTTAATTAAAATAAAGTGTCATTATCATTCATAAGTGGCTCCATGGGGTCCCAAAATAGACCCAAAGATTCTCATAGTCGGCCATGACTCATCCAATAAGGGTATTACTAGTGTTAAGGTAATTTTGTATTATCATAATATTCTTTTTACCTTGAATTAACCTTTTTAACTTTAACTGCGATAAGTAAAAGTCAAAAGTTACTATTCACCAAAAATTATTTTAATTTTATTGACCCCAATTGACTTACTAATAACAACCATGTATGTTAGATTTTTGAAATTCAATTCACATAAGCCGCAAAATTTCATTTAAATAAAAAAAGTCTGATTTTTTAACTACTACTTAGTGGTTTCACTATTCATCAAAAAAATGATGTTTTTCAGAAAAATACCCAAAATTTATCCTAATATATATTTGATATTTTTAAATCAAAAATGATATCTATTCTACCAAATTCAAATCATATAATTGTTATTAATTAATTTAAAATTAATTCTCGTTGTCAATACAAATAGCGTGTATTTGAGAAACAGTAACTATCAAAAGATTGACACCTGTTTATGTATAATTTCAAGGTGAAAATATTTCTATTGACCAAAATTGGTTTAAATATTAAAAATATAATATAATTACACTTCATAAACATTCAAATGTATAATTTAACTCTATAAATTCTTTTGATTAAAAAATATGTTTTCAATTAAAATTTAGTATTTTTCACTATTCACCCAAATATGAAAGTTTTCAGAAAAACACCAATATTTTGTCGAAACTAAAATTTTATGTCCCTATTATTTATAAGAAGTTTATTTTTTAAACTTGAATATATATGTGTGTCAAATATTTGATTTGAAAAGGGTTCTCTGTTAAATTGTGGTAAAATCGTATTTTTTGATAAATACATTTTTTTAATCTAAAAATTTGATTTCTTCTTATAATATGTCTATGAAACACATAATACAAAATTTAAAATTATATGTATTATATAAAATCAAAAATCCAGTTAATAATATTGATAACTATTTTTTTATGCCTAGTTTGTTAAGTCATGGTGCGCTCGAACTCAGTGTTGCATATAGTACATGTTATTGGATTACATTGAAGAGATAACATACCAAGAAACCATGGGTTGTTACATTATACCCACCTTCAATAAATTTCATCCTCGCAATTTGAAATAGTTCTTCGAAAATAAAAGGTTAAAAAATAGAATAAAATACCTTTGTTGAAAACCCACATCAGAAATTTGGTTAATAAAATTAAGTCTTAATAAGAGGGAAAGGGAATGAAAAATTCACCTCCAAATTTTGATCCCGATTAGGAGAACTTTGGTGGAAATTAAAGAAATATAATTGGAAGAAAAACATAAATATTTATAGGGAGTTGTTGATGTAATCAATCAAAAACAACTGTAAAATTGAGGGCCTCAAAGCCATCAATCTTTGATTATTTAAAATATCATCGGTCCAAAAAAACATAAATCATTAGAATAACACATTTTTGGTTTTATGATTCCTTCCCTAAATTTTAATATTTAATTTAATCATAGAAAAAGAGAAATATATATATATATATATACTTGACAATTATAGTTTCATTCTTCAGCTAATTCTTACTAAAAACTCATATTTCACTCCAAACGATGAGTATTCAAGATGACTTGGATACACCTGATCTGCTAGAATCAACTTATAGAGAATCACCTAATCTACAAAGTATGAACTATATATTTCCCTTTTTTATAGATTATGAAAAACCAAACTGGTTAGTAAAAGATTAGATGATCCCCAAAAAGGATAATCCTTTAGATAAGGAAATACTAATCTTAATTTCTATAATTAAACCAAAAATACCCAATGTTCCATAAATACCATTCAATAAACAATTTTCCATAAAATAATTCAATATAATCCAAACTACTATTGAAATCCAAAACTGAGTACAATTTTCATACGTAGTCTTCCACATTAAATTGTATCTCCAAATAACATCTACTACTCTTAAAATCACATACTTAAAACTAATTAACCAAATCACATATTCCCAATGATAGGTCAATCATTTCCATAAATAACCCAAATCACTCTAAATCCATAATAAAAACATATATAAAAACCCACCATTACTCCTCAAATGAAATCCCGTAGTATTCTATTTTCCTTAGGCATATTGTTTCACCAAAAGAGCGAAAATCATCCAAAATAACATTTTTCACTTAATCACCAAATCATTTTCCTATACTAAGGATAAATTGTAAGTTCCCAAAATCAACATATTATTGATCCATATAATCTTTTAACTAAAATGAATTAGTCATGCTAACCAGGGACTTCACGTAGTCCAGTGGTAGGTGATAAATCCCAGTTGCACTTTGGTTGTGGGTTCGATTCCTACAGCTTTGTCCGACGTGACAGGATGTCACACGGTCTTCTTTTTGTCCATTTAGAAAAACAATATAATTTTATGATATTACCAAAATATGATATATATTCAAAATAACTATAACATAATTTTACCAGAAATGCTATCTAATACCTCGCATTTTCATCCCAAAAATTAATAACCTGTAATTACCTCAAATTCAAGGGTCATATAATCCCAAATGGTTCTTTATAACTATATCCTCAATAGAAGAGATAATTCACCCTCAAATATCATTTTCACAAAACAAACTGCATGGTTACACATAAAAGAGAATAGTATTCAAAATTAATCCCATACTTTTAAACATTTCTCCATCTATTTATTTCCACATAGGTTCTTCCTTGACCAAGAGGGTATCCTATAGAATAGATCATTCACTCGAGTAATGGCCAGGTCCCCTACATTTACAGAAAATGAATGTAAATGGATTCTTGGCATCATTTTTTTCTTCCATAATACTCTTCATTTTACCGGGATAATTCTTTACATTATGTCTTTATTTCCCACACATAAAAAATTTCTTTGTTCCATTGAGACACATTCCTAGGTGTATCCTTCCACATTTCCTACATGATGTAAATTGATATTTCTTTCCTTCATGGTCTCCACTACAAGAGCCCATATCATTCATCACCTTCCTCTTCTCTGTAGATTCTGGGAGTTGGTTAATATATATATTGTCGATCATATTTTTGGAAAACTAACTTGGAATGATCATGATATCTTTTAAACCTATTAACATTCCATTTCATTTCCCATTTCCTCCATTGTTCCCACCTTGTACATCATCTTTTATTTTACTATGACTTCCTTGGAATCCATCCATTGACTAACACAAGAAAGCATAGTGTGATTCATATAATCATTTAGAGAATATCATAACACTGAATTTTAAATATAAAACTCCTTATGATTAACCAAGGTTATTTATTATCATCTTATACTAAAATCTGTCATATTGTTTTGTAAAGAAAATGTGAATTATACTAAGAATATCCCTCAGGAGTGTCATAACCAAGAGTGAAGCATGGCCCGTTGTGGTGCACCGGATCCCGTTCTAGTATAGCTCAAAGTGGTGTTTTCTTGTTTTATCCCTAGGTACCTTTGTCCCAGAGTCGCCTTTATATGATCGTATACAGATAGGGATGTATTTCTTGGAATACTCACAAAATATCTACATTAACAAAATTCCAGGATGTTTTTCTATACTAATCCTCGAAGTCTATCTTAGGGTAATGTTCTGTAATCAGAGTTTATCTAAATATAGCTTCCATGGTTTGTACTAAAATTTCTATGATTCCAACTGTAACTCCCAGACCCTAGTTACCCAGAGTCGGTGCTTTATTACATAACATTGTCATGATACAAGGAAATCATGTCCCAAAAGACTGATCGTTTTAGTAGACTTGGAAATACTATATACTTTCATAAGTATTACATTACATCATAAAATGAAAAACTACAACACCATTGTTTACATATACCACTATAATATCCTATCAGAATATCCTTGAAAGTCAGTCATAAAATACTTCTTCACATCCTGGGAAAAATAAAACATAGGAATGGGGTGAGCTCAGATGCTCAGTAAGGATAAAAATAGAGAGGAAACTTTCACAAATAATCATAAACATTTAAGGAAATGTATACCAAAAACAAAAGCCTTGTAAACATGAACTACAATATAATACGAAAAATATAAAATGAAATAATACCATTTACTTATTCACATGGATATTCTACAAGTCTAATAATCACATGCATTATCAATATCAACTTTCATAATAATGGAATGCATAATACCATACATCATAACCACATAGTCAAGGCTTCGTGCCAAGACTACAAATAATTTTTTTTCAAGGCTGTGTGTAAAGACACTAGTTTGTCTCATGAGACCTATCGATGCATCAAGGAGCTATGGTGGGATCCCCCAGTCACATATGAAGTCTAATTAATTCCTCATTTGATAAATGTTGAAACATAATCTAAACATTCGTATTGAAACTGGTATACGACATGTCAATATTTTAAGCACAACCCATTAATGGCATAAAAATAGCACATCCACAGTCAAACATATTTCATTAAATACAATATGGATGATTTTATTTTGATAAATGAACCTCAATCAGGAATAAAATACACTAAAGGATATTGACATAGATGAAAATAGTCATTAAAAATATTGGATAGAAATATCCCCTTTTTCTTGAAACATTTCAAAGTATCAGTATTTATCAAGGAGCCGTTTAGAACATATTTTATTTGAATCAAAGTGTCCCATACCACTTTTAAAATCATAATAGAAATTTAATCTTTAAAAAATTAATTTATATATAAATAAATACTTAAAAACATCTTTAGAACATGTACATTAATGATAAATATTTATAATAATAAATCATTAAAACATTCAAAATGATATTTTTAGTTAGAATTCCTAACCAAAAGAGAGACAGTTGAATACAAATAATTGAGTTAATAAACACATTATAATATCATTATAATAAAGGGATTCATCATATACTATGTCAAAGTACATTATATACACCATATAATAGTGAATTGGCATATAACAACAATAAAGTCTCCATGGAATGTAAATTGAGATGAAATCCCTTATAAAAACCAAGTCCTTAGTTTAAGGATTAATCAACGACATAATTATGTGTGAAAAAAATAAATACACTTATTATGATTGGATATTAGGTGTAAATCAACCAGAGGACATTCCAATATATTCATGTAAATACTACAACAACGAATTGTATGTTTAACTCAATGAATTGAAATTGAGTTAAAATTACATTTATCAAGTTCATATCAATGACTTGAGAAATTATCAATGGGGTAATTATGTGTATCAAAAGTATATCCACAAAATGTGTAGTGTAAATTACAACATAAACAATAAATAGTGGTTCCACACATAATCATGGAGTAAAATAATCAACGAATTATTCATAAATCCCAATGAGTGGAATTAGAAATTCTCTTACTGATTTGGTAACATACAAAACATATAACCAATGATAGAAGGATCATATAATAATGATTTAAATACCAATAAATTAAATTATATTACATAAATAATAGAATTGTGCATAGTACATAATACACCACATTAAATAAATAAGTGGTGAACAATGGAAATCTCACAAAATTAAGAGTGAGATAAGAAGCCCCTTACATCGTGTCCGACTTGACTCGTTCGTTCTTTAATCATCTGAATAATAAACTAAAGATAATTTATAAATTCTTAAGAACCTTTTAAAAGTTTATTTTTCCTTTTATATCACTTGTTACCATGTTATAAACATTATTTAATCATTTAAGTTAATAATGGTCATTTTGTCGATATTTGGTACTTGAGTCAAAAATGAACTTCTTATAATTACAAATTTGTGCATGTGGTCAAAATTCCATTATCTCTAGAATTATATAAATTCTTTAGATATCATATATATTATATATCCAGTATATATATGTGTTTATAATAGTACATAACATTTGTAGATAATAAATGAAATGTGTCGTTCATGGACACGGTAAGATGTATGTACGCATTAACACTACATTCATTTCTATTTTGTATTTTAATTAAATTAAAAATAATGATAAATAGATATATAATAATTATAGTATAATATCATAGGATATGTGTTTTAAATAATTTAACTAACTCCATCCATTATGTGTTGCAATTATTTCATGAACGATTCATATTACCTTGAGGGGGCGGTAGTCTGCACTTCCTCGGATGAAATTATCATGGTCACACATATTAGAAAGAATAAATGTGTGTTTTTAAATGAATATTATAAAAGAATTGATAAAACATAAATAGAATATATATAATATATAAATAAATTTCCATCATAATGTCCACCATAATAGGCGGTAGGAGATAATCGAACAATCATCGTTTCTTGAGGCGTTAGTTTTCTATCCATAGAAACAGTATGTTCTTCACCCATTAGATGAATGTGTGTGTAAGTTTAGTTTGAATACTTCTCATAACAACATCCTAGTATATTGATTATTATTTTTTTGTTATAAAATAAAGGAATAAAATGAGTTTATAGGGATGAAGAAGTAAAATAAAACAAAATAAAACAAAAGAATTTAAGAGAAAGTTTTACCTTTAATTTGTGAAACTTCATTTTCATTGAATTAAAAGGACTTCTTGAAGTTCCTTCTCCCTAAGTAAATGCTTCTATAAGTAATATGGGGATATTGAGAGTTTATTTTGGCAGGGGTTGGATGATCAAAGTGGCTTGAGAGGTGTGTGGAATGGGTTAGAAGCGGTGTTCTTTTATAAATGGGAGGAGGGGCTCTTTAGGGAAGTGTGAAAATATTATTTTAATATATAGTTATATTCAGTTTCATAAGGTCCAAAAAAGATTAATGTCGAAGATAATATGACTCTTGTTTGAAATATAATAATCCAATAAGAATTGGACATGTTTTGGATATTTTTTCAATATTATTAATCTTATTTATATAATCATTTATTAACGAGGTAAATGCTACATCATTATTGTGTCATATATAATTTAATTTATTTGATGTCTAAAAATTATAATAAAAATACCATGATGTAGTAAATCTTTTTATCATTACAATGAATATTTATATTAAAAATAATACTTATATAACCCCATGTCAAAATTTATTATCTAAAATATAGTTTTTATGTTATTTTTTATGTTACTTTAAGTTAATAAAAATAAAGTGTCATTATCATTCATAAGTTGCTCCATGGGGTCCCAAAATAGACCCAAGGTTGCCCATGGTCGGAAATGACTCATCAAAAAAAGTTAGGACAATTTTTAAGGTAATTTTTTATTATGATAATATTCTTTTTACCTTGAATTAACATATTTACCTTGTACCGCGCTAAATAAAAGTCAAAAGTTACTATTCACCAAAAATTATTTTCATTTTATTGAACCAAATTTGACATAATAATAACATACATGTATGTTAGATTTTTTAAATTCAATTCACAGAAGTGGTAAAAATTTCATTTAAATGAAAATGTCAAATTTTTAACTTCTACTTAGTGGTTTCATTGTTCATAAAAAATTGATTTTTTTCAGATAAATACACAAAATTCCGCCTAAGATATATTTGATATTCCGAAAACAAAAATGATGTATGTTATACAAAATTAAAAACATATAAGTTGTATTAATTAATTAAATATTAATTCCCCTTGTCAAAACAAATATATTGTTTTTAAGCAACAATAACTATCAAAAGATTGACATTTGTTTATGTATAATTTCAAAGTGAAAATAATTCTAATGACGAAAATTGGATTAAAGTGTCAAAATATAATCTAATTACACTCCAAAACCATTAAAATGTATAATTTAACACTATAAATTATTTTGATAAAAAAAGTTGTTTTCAATTAAAATATAGTATTTTTCAATATTCACCCAAATATGAAAGTTGTCAGAAAAACACAAAATATTTGTTGAAACTAAATTTTTATGCCCCGATTCTATATAAGAGGTTTATATTGTCAAATTAAATATAGAAAAGTGTCAAATATTGGATTTAAAAAGGGTTCTCTATTAAAAGGTGGTAAAAATGTATTTTTTGAAAATTCCATTATATCTAAAAAATTGATTTGTTCTTATAATATGATTAAGAAACACATAATACATAAGTTAAAATTATATGGAGTGTATAAAATTCAAAATCCAGTTAATACTATTCCTAAACATTTTTTTAATGTATACTTTGGTAAGTCGTTGTGCACTCGAACTCAGTGTTGCGTATAGTAAAATTTATTGAATTAATTTGAAGAGATAACGTACCACGAAATAATGGTGTGTTACACATTCCCATTCATTTCAATATTTTTTCACATCCCATCATATTTACTATCAATCCTTATACGTAGGCTACTATTGAACCGATGTTCCTATTGGAATTGACATCATTGGGTCTCCATCCTCATTTTAGCGTAGTATTTCAACTTATCTCAATCACTAAAATGACACATCCTAAGATGCACCTTCAAATTATACTAAGTTTTACCTTGTATTAAATATTTGAGTTTTATATATATATGGAATATATTGCTCATAATGTAGTAATGATGGTATGGAAAGGCCTATAGGAAACTATTGGTGATGGATGGTTAGTTGTTTCACATCTCAAAATTAATGAGCCCCAATACCCTAAATCAACACGATTAAATGGATTCTAATTGATATTTACACATGTCTACACTACTATGCCGTACAAAAGAAATACCATACAAAGGGGGGATGTTCGTCTGTGCAATATCATACCCATTTGAATTCTTATTCTACTAGAGGAAATTCTTATTGTAGCATCAACGAGTCACCCTTATTGCTTCATAGATAGATGGAGTTTCAATTATGGTTATAGTTTGGAGTTTAGGTTGGTAATTGGTAGTCATAGATTAATTGGAACCTAAAACTTGGATAACAGCTTTCTTACTTGTGAATTTTCATTGATTTATGGGAATGGTTTGAATTGACCAAGTTGATTGGGCTATATTTGGCCAACAATGAACTGTCATGTTGAAATTAATTCAAATGGGGTTTAATTTCATCTCTTTGGGACCTCTACCATAAAAAAGGGGTATAATTACTTCATTGAGGGTGTATTAATTATTCACTTAGAACCCCTGATGTTGGTCAAACACCAATGATCATTCTGGAAGAACAATGTTCACCTCTTGATTCCCTTCATCGATAAATTTTTGGGACCCATGGGTGGTGATGTATTGGATAGAGAGTGATCATTGACTAGAGGATATCGATGTGGAATAAAGAAAAACATGACCAAGACATCCAGGAAGGGGATATTAGGGAATGAAAGATAAAATTATGGACCTTTCAAGCCAAGATGACCGTGATGTTCTATGGGGGGGGACAACAATGTGAAAGGAAATTCAAATACATTAAGGGTTTGATGATGAAATATCAAACTTTAGGTCTCACCCTTATGGATATATAGTATATTACTAATGATGGACTAGTAATTATTGAAAATGGGTTGTTTGGTTACTATGGGAGATCTATGATATGATGATATTGGGACTCCAACGAGTGAATAGAATCCATCATCAACTCTAAAATAGAAAACATGGTTCAACTAATTAGAGAAATTAAAAAAATACGATAACACATCATGTTTCCTAGGTCCTCTATGTTCTATGATACATGATTTATCCTAGTAAATGACTAGGGAGGACCTAGTCATTCCTAGGTGTAAAATTCAAATACCGCTCATGCTCAATTGGCCCACCGAAAGCTATTATTCACTATTTATGGGTTCAACAACAGCATGATGATGTTCCTATAACTACTCTATGATGATAAAATATAATAATATAGAATGGAGTGTGAACTAGTGTTCTCAATATTTCATTCATTATAATGAACAATTTAAATAGTATCCCAAACAAACTACTTTCCATCCATATAGTAACCTAGAAGTTTGATATTTCACTAAAAAACTAGATCATTGGAAATCTCTTATACCGCACATGTCATGGTGGTGGAACAAAGTTGTGTTTCGATTCAACCATCATGTGTTTCTTCTCTCCAATTCCCAAGTACACTAAATGGGATAGTAGGTAAACCCCTAGACTATCAAGTCATGGTTTTCCTTAACACACTCCAATGGGGTGCCTTCCTTCCCATATCCCCCCCAACTCCACTCCAATCACCCATGGTTTATGTTTTTTATATAATATTATACTTTATTTAGATTATTATTTTCTAAGATATGATTTTGGGAACAACATTTTTCACATAGCTACATACCTTAGTGCAATCCTACAACCTAGAATATTGACCCTTTTGGTTTCCCAACTACCATTGAGTGGTTTAAAACCTAGAGAGTTCACTATGTATCTTCCATTAAAATTTTACACTAGTACTCTATCTCATTCACTTCACCAACATCTATTCATCTCACTATAGTTGTTGAAGACCATGCACTATTCCACCGTCGGCTGGATGTTTTTCCAAGTATACACATCGATTCAGGTGTCCAAAAAGGATCGCATTAGACTCTTGATCCATACCTAGACATAATATTCACATTTAATTGAAGGGGGGATGGGTATTAGTCATATTGGTCCTACCAATGTAAAATATGGTTCCCATTATCACCCCATCACACCACCTTGGTTTCCTACCCCAAAGGGTTGTTCTATACATCCACTATATGAAACAACCACAAAATCAATTGAGTAGTGGGGTTTTTGGTAAAAAGGCTAGAAAAGTGGGATATATAAAATGATACATCCTAATATATTAATATAGATATAGAGAGAGAGATATATATTAGGCCATGGTATATCGATAGAAATAAATTTGGCTATCTCTATATGGAGGTTCCTTGATTGTGCAAAAGGGTAAGGTGGTCATGAGATGTCTTTGGAAGTGGTATTACTCATGAATGGATGAATCTGATGGTTAGAGGTCCACCTTATATATTAATAGTTTGATTCAATCTTGAACTTGGGCACCAAACAACCCATACCATATAATTAATTTCTAGGTTCTCCCACATTTTAGTAGGTGGGGAACTAAGGGGTACGTCCATATAGAAGTAATCTAAGAATTGGGTCATTCAGCTTTATGGGTACATTATTATAATAATGGATTGAGACCATAAATCATGTAAATTATATCATCATCATGCTCCTCATCCATCATCTAGTCAATGGAATGGTGTAATATTGAATGTCAATTCTACTACTCATATGCCTTGAAATCTCATTGTTCGGACTATCAGAATCCATTGATGCATTCCAAAGGGAGAAGCGATTAAGGGGTTTACAACTAAAAATTTGATCAATGAAATTTATATTCGGGATCTCGGGGTATGGGGTTCATGTGTGGTGACGAGTATATAGTGTACCATTAGGGGTATAGGGAGTAAGGAATTCCTATAATGATGTAGGTATGATTGGGGAAAGAATGGAAGCTCTCTTGAATGGCATGGTAATCCTATGGAATGAGACAAGGAAGAAGTTTCAGGAGAAGTCTCTTGGTCTTCTGATGTCATGACTCACCGACTTCAAGATTCAAGGGTAATGTTAAAAAATACTAATCAACAACATTTACTAGTGCTCCAACCTGACATGTGAATTCAGGCATGGTGGATGGTTCAAGGTACATAGGTGACTCATTTGGACTGTCCACTACACTCAATTAGTTGACTTAATCACTTTGAAATAATGGGGGATGTTGGTTCCTTTTCCTTAAATGCACATGAAACACAAGGTGTTTTATTATAGGTCCACACTAGGTCATGTATCTCAGGTCCTCCCTATCCTTGGATACATTTAGTATCCCAGTAAGGAGGGCCTAGCCTCGAAGTTCTAATGAGTACTTGGTATGAACTATGGGACTATGCCTGCCTCCTTGACATTTTAACCACCCCAAGACACCAAAAACCTTTCATGTGGTCACTTTCTAGTTTTATGTGTAAGACCGATCCCATTTATGTGGAAAAATATTCAGATGGATGTTTTATAAATTTGATAGGTCAACTGATATTAGGGATGGCTGGTTTTCCATGAAAACTATTTTATTATTGAATACCAACAATCTAAATGGGAAAAGGTAGAGGGTTCTACTATGTTGGTATTTAAAATGGATATGTGATTATAGGATGTGTTCTACTACATGGTTACTCTATTTAAATACTATCCTGGTATTATTTATACAAGAAAGATGGTGCGGTTCCAAGATCCACTATCTAGAGAGAAAGAGCTCAGATCCTCAACTAGGGACCCCAATCAACTATCTTAGTACACAAGAAAGTTTATATATCATAGATAGTTCAGAAAGTCATATTGGAAGAATCCATATGTATAATCAAAATAATCATAACTCATTTTTCATTTGTGAGTTCAAACTAATAATATCATTTGTCTATAACTGGTTCACATCAGATACAAGATGATTCCATCGTGGCACTACCAATATGATAATGATGGTTCTCTATGTAGTGGGATGTAATATTGACATACGGTAGGTCCTTTTCTACTACACTGGAGGTTTTCATATAATATATAATACTAATATGAGTTTAATATTTCAATCCGGTTTCCAAAGGGAATGCTAAATGTTTATCAGGATTCCAATGGGCGGTTAGAAGTGTTGACTGAATTGGTCCCTAAACAATCTTTTTTTGATAGGGTTACTTCACAGGGGTAGGTTTATTTCATTTACAGTGAAATGATGATTAACATGTGTTATATAATTTTTAGTGTTTATTGGACTTCCCTTCTCCACTATTAGAAGAATAATAACCATGTTCCATAATGTAAGAGGGTGTAGGTCATTAGAACTCCTGTAATATTGTTGATAGGGGTAATGTATTCAACATGGAATGGTTGGGTGACTCTATGGAATTAAAAAACCTAGAATTGGGTTGGACCGTATATTTCACATCTAAATCACACAAACACACTTACAAAAACACATCATATATGGCGTTTGAGTTGGGAAATAGGTTACTTTGATGTCCAAAGGGCGACCAGTCATCAGGTTTTGGGCTTATTTAGGGACACCACATAAGGAATATAGGGGGATCAAAATATGAAATAGTCTAATAATAGTGCTACCACCCCTATATCTTTTATAAATTATTGTCGAAGGCAGGGGTAGTTCATGGTAAGTTTTTATACTTTTGGGGAAAAGGGGCATGGTAGTATAACTAATCCAAATCTATTCCAACAATTTTGTCAATATTGATGGTGGAAGTGATTAGGATATGATAAAAATAAATTGGAAATAACTTTGAGTTGATGAGTAAAATTAAGTTGGAAAATAGATGATTGTACCAAAAATGGACACATATGTGCGAGTACAGTATACTGTTTTGAGTGTGAGAAATTGAGTTGGAAGAAACATAACAAGAACATGAAACACCAGTTCTTTTACTATTAGATTAGAGTATAGTGGATAAACCTATCTTATTAGATCACCAAATTTCTATGAATCCAAAAGTTTGGGAGAAAGTAATGGGGTTAGATATTTTTTACTAAAAACATAGGAATCTACTAATTGGTTTACCTATATATAGATTCAGACACATTCCCAATTCATTAAGGCTGATGCAGTTGGGTACCAAGTAGAGGGAACCCAACTATATTAACATAGTGTTAAATAATTGTAGTAAACATATCTTTCTGAATGTATTTAAATTCCTTATCACATAAGTAGAGTCCTTCAAAAACGATTTCATGAATACCCATCTGTCTCCAAAATGGAATCTAGTAAAAATAAACTCTTAGAAAAGATGCCAATCTCCCCATGGAAGAATATTAAGATCGTCTGCAACGTGATAATTCTCTTCACTGTGAGAAATAATATTGAATGTATCATCGGATGGTAGTTTTGATCTAGTCTCTTACTACCACCATTCCACCAACACATGTGGCCATTAATTTAGTAAATACCCAATTCTCTATCATATGTGCCTCATGAGTGAAATTAATCGACTCACGAGTTCCACTGTAGGCACAAAAATTACTAATATATCAACATTGGCTCGACATTCTCTAAAAATCATGGATTGTTGTAGTAATAGGTTCATCCATTCATACCCCTTATTTCAATATATTGGTAAAGATGGTTCCCCACTTCTCTAATAAGGTCATTGGAAATATATATCTATATGGTGGGGGACTTGGTGGTGTGAATGATGACAAATTCAATTTTGACTAATATAGTATGGTATGAATTCACCATGTTATTCATTCAATTTAAGTGGGAATAAAGTGATTTCGATTTCTTATCTAGGGTGGATGCCTCCTAAAGAGTAACTGTTGGTTCACAATCATCAAGGAAACACAACTCCTTTGGGAATGTATTGGTGTTCAACACCTAACTACAAGATAACACAATTAGATAAATGATATCCAATAAAAAAGGTAATCGAAGCTACCTACCATTATAAACAGGGTTGTTCCATGTGGTTGCGAATGTTCAAAATAGATCAATGGTATTCTAGCGACAACATGCTTATTAAACCCAAGATCATAGATTGACTATTTTATTTTGAAACTCGACGTCGACTCGTCACCCCCTATGGAATAAAATGATATTAAGGTTTCAATTATTCGCTGATTGAGAAGAGTGGTAAGTGAGTTGGTATTAGAACATTTTTATATAGTTTGCTTCCCATCTAACTTGTGAGATAGTTCGGTTTCAATGTAATATGATTTCATGAGAAATGAAAGGTACATACCATAGTATGATAGGATTGGAATTGAGAAAGGGGCCAACCCATTATGAGCAGATATAGAAGTGGTGGTATACAGTGGAACTACATTACTGATATCATCTTTATTAGTGGTGGTAACTAGTGGAGGGATCTGGTAAAACAACATAGAATTATTATTGGACTTGTTAGAACAACATTACCCAAGTAGGTATGGGATATGTAAAACAACCCTTTTGAAACACAATCTTCCTCACCTACCGCAGATATCAAGGTGCTCTCATAGAGTGAATATATTCTTTTTTATCAAACTATTATCTAATAGGTAGGCTATATTTCATTGGACACCACCCACTCCAATGGAAAGGTATTTGATTCGAACCACCTTGTACACTTCCATTGAAATTACACCATATCCAATACAACTGACATGAAAAAAATTGATGATTTGTATAGCCAAAAAAGCTGTAACCATGGGGACTAGTCGATATCACATTAGAGTCATGGTTTTTTAAAACATAGGGACAATGCATAATTCAAACCACCATTTAAGAGGATGTAGGTTTTTTGGGATTAAAGTGGTTCACATGACTCATATGATAGTCAATGGTGGAAATTGTGGTTCTAGAATTCGATTTAGATGTAATATAATAAACTACTAGTAATACTAGTTTGAATATGATTTGATGGTTGTATGAAATTTTCATGGATGGGTTGTTGTTGGTTGATTTGGATGAACATGGTGGTTGAAAGGCCAATTGGTGTGGTTAATGGGTGGTTTGGTAGTTAAGATGTCAAAAATTATATAATAGATAGTTGGGTGTGGATAGAGGGTTTCTTTATGGTATGTAGGAGGTGGTTCTTGTGGAGTTGTATAGTCTATAACATTGGACAGAGTGAAATGTCACGGTCAATCCTCCAAGAGGTTATGAATTAGCTCCAATGGACAAAACAATCATTATAACCCCTTCCCAACATGTTCCAACTTCACCACCAATTCCATTTGTGCGAGTATACTCGAGACCAATAACTGAACATATTTAATACTTTAAATGGT
The DNA here is from genome assembly GCA_963277665.1 of Viscum album. Taxonomy (NCBI): domain Eukaryota; kingdom Viridiplantae; phylum Streptophyta; class Magnoliopsida; order Santalales; family Viscaceae; genus Viscum; species Viscum album. Next base: position 560,101,490 of record OY728153.1, on the reverse strand, counting down.
GAATTCATTCTTTACAAAAGGAAGGTGTTTTTCTATTGGACTCGATCTGGCTTCCCACTCACTGGTCATATTTCTTAGGTAGTTTAGTGGAATGGGGTTACTGGTTGTGGTTGAGTGGATATAGTGCTCTTGAGATACCACCCTCTCGAACACCACCCCTAAATCATTAGGTTATTGTTCATATATCATGAGCATAGTTCAACCGAACATGAATGAAGATACCCATGGTACCTTCCTTCAAGTGTTGGGGGTAAGGTGAGGTGATTAATGACATCCACCAATGTACAATTGGCCACCCAATTGGTGAATCCCAAATACATGATTCCAGACCTTTTCCTACGATATCAAAACTCAAAACATGGTATGGTTTATGAAATCTCATGAGTTTATTGGCATTCAAAATATCCAAATAAATCAACTTTGGGACCTTATTGATGACCTATAATAGAAAAGTAATTCAATAAAAATGTTGAACATTCCTGAATGATAAATAAAATCACATCAGGATTCTCTGTGTTGTTCGGAATGGGTGTCAAGGTAATGATGATGGCTTTGATGAATTTATACAAATTTATTTTTTCACTAGGAATGAATGTAATGGGGCTAGTGATACCTCATCCAAAAGGACTTACCACTTATTTTTTGAAATAATGTTTGATGGAACCATGTATTTATTGTCCCCTTTTGAAATTTGTTCCAGTAGAAAATAATTATGTATTGGTGTTGAGAATGAGATGGTAGTTTTGGATTATGGATTGGAGTAGGTGGATCCATTGCATTGGAGGAATTTAACTTCTAAGAAAAACCAATTCATGGCATAAAGGAAGGTACCCCATTGGAGTATGGTCAGAACATAGAATGGATAGGAGATGAAACCATCCTCCCCAATTTGTACTAGTATCCATATGGTCATCCAAAATCACTATTCCCAGAATCCTTTCCACATTGTATCTATAAGAGCTAGATATCCATGGGGATTATGATTTTTGGTATTCTAGCACCATATATTCAATTGAAAACATTACGATAGGATCTCAACGACTAAAATAATGGTGTGAAGTGTCCACCTGGGATCCAAACACACAACCTAAAAATAAAAGAGTAATTTTTTTGGATGCAATTGTTATACATGATAGCCTATTATGAAAAATTCTTATCGTTATTGATTTGAGTCATTACTGATAGTGCATGATAATTGTTAGCCATTGAATCGACTCAAACTTCAAACTTCCACCCTTAAAATCCCTAGGGATACTATGATTGAACAAGTAAAGATTCATTTATTAGAAATTAAGGAAAATTCACTCAATGTTAAGGGTCATATATCTTTGGAATTCTCAATGGGAGTAAAAACAATCCATTATACCGAACTGGATTGAATACTAGAGTGTCAAATTCACATATGGGACTAAAAATGTACCCAAAATATGGAAAAAATTGGTTAGTCCGGGGATGTGGAGATGAAATTTCTTGTGTATCTAGGTTTCATCAAATAAAATGGGGTGAATGGTCTATTTTTCTAGTTGTTTGTATTGAATAGCATTGAATCTGGAGCTTGATCTTGTCAGTATAGTGGTGTTGAGTTTGGATACCACCATGAAACAAGAAAATTAATTCACATGCAAAATTTTTATCCTGGATGTTCCATAGATGATGTTCAATCTGATTCACTATGTCATGTCTTTTGGTATTCCAATAGAAAATACCTCAACCATACACTGAGAATACGAAACTAAACATATCAAACTGAATGTTCATGGAATTATCGAATGTCGAACAGTTCATGTGATAATATAGAATGGTCTCAAAGAAGTGTATATACTGATGCATATTGGTCATGGGAAACACAAAATCATCATTTGGGACTAAAAATTATAGAAAACTATATTTAGGTTCAATACCATGATTTACTAAAAGAAACATAACAAAACCACTCAGGAATGGGACAAGATCTCTTATGTCTATGTATCTATATGATAGAAATGTAGAACATATGAAAAGTTGTTCAATTACTCTTGGAAATATTTAGTATGGGTTAATCAATTTTGGTGGCTACTACACTTTGGAACCTACACCACTTCAATGTCTAAGACCATATTTTGGGTGTGCATTAAGGGAGTATTTTTTGTGATCACGGAATGGAAGTTATGGTCATATATTAAGATATTTCAATATAGATAGTGGTGTATAGAAAAATGGAATTATTTTCATTCCAACAACCAGGTCATGAGGAATTCACATTCAATGTTTTCTATTTACATCCCCAAATGTTAGAATGAGTACCAAAATCATTGAAAATTATTAGTGAAGGTATATTCACTTACCTTACCATTATATATTCACTTAAAGAATATGTCTCATACTATATTAAGACCAATGTGATCCTAATTACTGACGGAGAAAATCTATCTAGACAAAGAGAGATTTTATCAAGCTATGCACCCAACCATAAATATTAGATTATTAGTTATCCAAATTTACTGAATTACTAAGGCGATAGATATGAAATTAATATATGGTTCTTCAATACTATAATTGGAACAATATAAATAATTTGAATCTTTTTCTCAATTAGGCTCAGACCTGGATGAAGCGACGCATACTATTCCTAATCGAGGTTCCCGACTTATGGACGTTTCGAAACATCCACTACATCAACCATTGGATCCTGATGAAAAACCAATAGTAATATATGAAGTATTTAATGGTTTCTTTTATCAAATTAAAGTCAATATAATAGTGATATATGAGATAGAAATTTCACACTGCCTTAGAGATGGTTAGCCTTTCCATTTAGGATGGATCGCTGGGTTTACAGTCGAGGAAAAAAAACTGGTCAATTATTATATGAAATCACTTTATTGATAGACTAAATAGATATAACATATTAGTAAAGGACCTTTTTTCTAAAACCTTTTTTAATGCATGCTCATCAGCTATGAAACTCATTGGTTGAAGCTACCTATAGTCAAAGTAACTAGATAGATTTATCTATGGGTATAGTGCTTTACTGAGTAATATAATACTCAAAGTTGGATTATTGGATCTCAATTAAAGGATCACTTCCAATTCTAGCCTTATATGATGATATGAACAACAACCTTTCATAGAATATTTTCTGTTTTATTCTCAGGGAAGACAAGATCAACCATGACATCTCATCCATGGATTCTATCTTGATGCCGTAATGAATTCAAGGGGGGATGAAACAAATAAAGAAGTATTGTATGGTTTCTATGAATTATTTGAAACAAAATTAATAATGGGGAGGGTATATGAAGTTTGTGCTGTTGAAAATTGGATCCACAATGTTTGCACTCCATACTGGGATGCGATTTATGGCGATGGGTGAAAAATAATTTATGGGTGATTGGACCTAAAAATTGCAACTGAATAAGATAACACTAAGAGTCGGGCCATGGGGGTTTAAATTACATGTATAGGTTTAATGGTCATTTATAATAATCATATCATGGAATTTATAGTGTTAAAAACACCCAGGGGTATCATGGGATCACTGGGAATGACTAGGAAATTTCCAAGTAAATTATTTCAGGGCTTCATCATAATACCTATATTATACCAAGCCTAGGAGAACCCAGTATGGGATACTTAATTTATCACAGGGATAATGGAATGATAAGTATGAATAATCGACTCCTACTATGTACACATCAAATTCATCCTCTTCCTGAATTTGGGATGGGAAATAAAAATATCAACCCCAAAATCAGTGGAGGAATAGTAAGACTCAAGGTGTCTATATGAAATGTTCCTACTGTAATAGGAACCTTTTATCTATTTACAATTTAAAAAATTAAATGAACATCAATTTAAGCAATCTAGATAATTTTTATGATTGGGATTAGCCATGGAAATAATGATCTCAATATGGATTCACACAGATCATATAGGGGATTATTTAGTTTAAAAATGATATATATCACTTCATATTTCTAATATTGGGGTATGTTTCATGGATGTTGGTTAATGTTTTATGGCTGTTCCATTTTTCACTAGACTGCCAATGAAATAGATCGTCCATTTCACTACTATTGAGCTGATTCAGACCATCATTTCTAGTATCATACAAAGGTTAGTTACTATCCCTTCCTTTTCGTTATTATACGCATTGGAAAATATTGTTGATCTGATCCTAATGAACATATTGATTGGACATCAATGGTATTAGGGGGGACATCTTCCTTATGGAAGAGATGATGGTTTCTCTTGTACTGCACCCTAGATTGAACCCCCATATTTTGTATACTATTAGAGTAGAGTAATGATATGTTTCAAAACCATTGAATTTCTAATTGGATGACTGGAACAAATAAGATGCTCAATTTTTCTCCCATATCAATGAAAAATATGATGCGGTTACATGTGAAGGTTGTTTTGATATGATATAATACAATTTCAACTATTTTTGGCCTAAGGAGAAATTGAAGTATGGGTGGAGGGGTTGGGATGGAGTCTGATAAATTGGATCGAGTACATCCAACGGAAACCATAGCATTGAATAATGGGTCCATTGAGTTGTAGATTTGGGAATGGAGAATCTGGATCATCATACCACATAACAAGCATTTATAAGGGTGAAATGGACCAAGGTGGTTCACATAGAGTTATCTTAGTTTATAAAAAATGGAAACTACATGTAAAGGAACCATGGATACCATCTGAGAATACAAACTCACTAGTAGAATCATATTTTTTTGTATTATTGTTTAAAACAATTGACAAAAGTGATTGATACAACAAGTTGTTCTGAAAGGAAAAAAATCTGATTTGGACAATGAAACACAAGCCATCTGATATATTCCATTACAATCCCAATGGTTTATATGGGAATGGTTTCCTATGGAGTTCCATAGTATTCCTAATTTCTCCAACACAGACACCCTATTACCCATGTTGAGGTGCATTTATAGATCATCTAGTATATTATTGTGGTTTTAACCTAGTTTTATTTGGTTTAACTCCTATTATACCCAACCGCCATTGAATTATTTTCTTCTGTAGATATGGTCCTTTCCCTCCTTTCGTTGAACTAGTATGCACGAGTGGTGGTGTTATTCCATCAAATCAGTCATCCCTATAGGATTATCATGGATGAAATGTCATATCATATCTGACACCACACCATGTGACTTCTTTGTAGATGATGGAATTAGTGTTTTTAATATGGAAAAAACCATTATATTTTTCTATGACCAGTTTTTAGACTAGTAGATAGGATCTTATCGCATTCCCCGAACTAGAGGATAGTGAATGGGGATCAATCATGAATGATTTCACAATTATTAATTCCATGTGTAACGTCCCGACCTGGTGTACAACTAAACTGATAGCTAGACAGGTGGGTCACATGAACTCAAGCATGACTCCCCATATGAAAGAGGTCAACGACTAGCATAGAGGGCCTAAATAGGTGATATTAGGGAGACTATACCCTCATATCAGGGTTGTACAGCGGTATAGAAGAATATAAGAAACATATAGTAGAAGAAGAAATAAATAATAGAAGTCAAAGAAGTGGAAGTGTAACATTAACTTTATAGAAAATATGGAAAACTCTAGCTACAACAATTCATGTATGTCCTGATGATGACATATAGTTGAAATAAGTAACATAGTTCATTATTTACATTTTTGAAGAACTACAAGACCAAAATAAATAAAAGAATAATGCTATAAGGTGATCTCTAAAATAATTATATGATTCAGCTCAATCATATGCTCCTAAATTTTCAGGTACAAGAAAAAAAAATCCATCAACCTAGGTATTGAAAATATATGGTTTACTTGTGTGTCACAGTGCAATGACAGACTAAGTAGAGTGTGAGACATAAATACCAATAGGTTGGATCCATAGGTGTCCAACATAATGTAGTAGTGAATATAAAATTGGTACAATGTTCCATATATAGAAAATAAAAAACAAATATTAGATAAAAATACATCACCTTGGCTTGGGTTCCATAATAAAAAACCATCCCATACCACCTGCATCGACCTAAGACGAGTGTCTGAAAGTGTTACCTGTGCAAGAAATAATATGTATACATTAGAAAAAGTAATCATGAAAAACCAAAAAGGAATACCCCATTATTAAGATTCAGATTTGGTATAATTCATGTGTCAAAAACTATGTGTGTTATAAGCACAAGATATGTATCACAATGAATAAGGAAACACTATCCAATGTCAATAAATGTTTCTCAAGAATTTACATATAGAACGTAAATTCCTAAGAAAGAGTCTAATCCAATATCTAACTTATTTCGATGTATCATAAATTTAAATTACAATGTCACTGAGCCCATCTAAGGCGGTCATTTCGGGATCCCAAGTATCACTTGTGGTGAGGTAACCCTGAGTCAGTCCCCATATCACATTTAAGGGATCAAGTATCACCCAAGGCATGGTGTAACCATCTTTATAATGGGACCATCCTCTCTTTCCACTTAAGGAACTTGTATCACATTGTGGTATAATAAATTTTTTGGGAAATCCCTTTAATGGAAATCCAAAACACCACTTACTTGGAACATCAGGTTGTAACCAATCAAACATGGAGAGTTCATCCACAAGTCCTTAATAAAGAACCCATTTTCTCTCCCAAGCCCGTATCAAGTGATCCACACGAGCAAGGCACATATCATTTCACATAATAATATTCCAAACAAAAGATAATGTAATGGCCTTAACACCCTTGTAAACCATTTTAAATGACTCATTACATTTAAAATAAAATTAATAAGGAAATAACTCTTATTCAATTCAAAATGAAAGATCAATTCAATTATTTCCAAAGTATTCAATTAATTTATGGAAATTTATTTAATCATGACCATTCCATTCCATTTTTGACAATTTATCATATATATTTACATTCAATTATATTATGAGGAATCGTCAGAACACTCTATTAAAAACATTTAATCAAACCAATTTAATGAGTCAAGGTCAAAACAAAGAAGTAATCCTAAATAAATCACCTCAAATGGTAACTCAAGGCATTGGTCAACTCAGAAGTATTTCCTTTAATTTTACTCAGGTGGTAGAAAAGTTAATTGGCTACTTTAGAAATTCCAAATCTAAGGGGACATAACACTTAAAGAGTCTTGATCCATTTAACACTTATATACAATGGGGAAACATCTTTTTGGAATAACAAAATATGCTAAAATGGAAAAAATTCCATAACTAACATTGACATCAAGTGTATAATATTACCAGTGAAATAAGATAAGAAAGTATGAAAGTTTATCATTACTTTTTATCTTGAAATAATCTCATATCTATTGTAGGAGTTTTATTAGAAAACATGACAATATTTACCAACACTTCATTTGTTCATATTTAAACATTTATTCTTGTATTATAATTCTTATCAAACAGGTATAATAATAATCTTCCTAGTATAATTTTTTTTAAAGAAACAACACTGTTATAATCAAAAAAACATTAAATAAATATCTATTCACTACTTTTTATATTTAAGGAATCTCACCTCCATTGGAGGAGTTTTATTTGAAAACATGACTTGTTGTTAAAAAAATTCCTTTTTCAGATGTAATTTTTTTTTTCAAAGAAAGAAGCACAATTTATCAAAAGAATATCATAATTGAACTTAATTTAAAAATAAATTTAATGTATTTATTTAATTAAAAAGGGACGACAAAGAGACACCTACCTCAAAAGAAGGACCAATATGGACACTTTGTGCTTTATAGATTTTTCGGGGACCACTCATAACTACTCCACACATGCATACAAACACATTTATATAAATAAATAAATAAATATATATATATATTAATCCAATGAACATACTCCCCAAATCATGAGGGAACAGGTACATGGAAGATATATATATTCATATATATACATACCTAATTATATGTATTCGTACCCTTAATGATGTTCAAAAATCTCTAAAACAATTATCAGGGACTCAAAGTCACTACGATAAGAATAACACGCATAATGTAAAATACTAGGAACTCATAAAATACAAAACCCACAATTAAAAACTAAAAGGAACTGAATAATCAAAGAAAAACTCACCTTAAACCTTTGGATGCAAAGAAAATCGATCTGAATAGTTTCTCATTCCTCAGAAGTTGCCGGAACACACACGAACACACCACGGGTGACCGTTTTCACACACTAACATCAAATAAGTAAATTAAAATTTGGATTAGTCAAAACCATAGGTTTGGTTAATCATGAGTGGTGATGGGGAGACAAAAATTAGCCAAATTGAAGGAGGAGAATGGTGGATAAGGGCATACCTCATAGACTCGGACAAGAATCAGCATGAAAATGGGTGGAAGCAGTGTGCAGAGAGGGACCCCATAAGGAGGTGCATTGCATTGCGAAGGGGATCCTAACAGGGAGGGGAATTGTGCACAAAGTGGAAAGGGATTCAGAGTGTTGGGAACTATAGGAAGAAAGGAAGACCTCTTGGTTCTGTAAAAAAATAACCTAATAAAAAAATAATTAACAAATAATAACAACAACAATAATAAAAATAATAATAATAGTATTATTATTAATATTAAAACATTTGTTTTTTATTTTCCATTTTTTTCATTTCATTTTTTTTATTTTGATAATAATTATGTTTAATTTTTTTAAAAAGAACTCATCGCTTTGATGTGACACACCATAATTCCTCTATTAACCATCTATGACATTCTAACCCTCACCCCCTCAATATTGATTCATATCAATACCAGCTGATAGGAATAAGGGGATCTACTATCAAACACCACTATGTAAGTGAAGCGATTCAATACGGATCATGATGGATAAGGACCAATGAGTTCTAGTAGCACTTATAAAAACTGATGGTGTGAACCCGTACAACCATATTCATCATATAGCAGATGGTCATATAAATCTTTTGTGGAAATTGTATTGAAAAAGTATTCATATTAAATGAGTTAGGAACCCATAGATATGGCCCAAAATATTTAATACTAGAGCATAGATGACATAAACCACCGCATTCATAGAATAAACGAGGGAATAAAGATCTAATTTAATAAAATTGGAGTGAGATACCAACATAATTAATGAAAAAAATTCCATGAACCACAATACCCATATTGGCCCATGAACCTACCATAGTTCATGAGGTCTAATATCAAAGGTGGTGAAGATTTGGTGTTCATTTTCATACCATAGGTAGCTGGTCTACACCTGCTACTACTATTATATCATCGTGCATGAATCACATGTGATTCGTGTTATTTCATTACCACAACATAGAATTGTTATTGTTTTGGGAGATGAGTTAATCTAATGGCCCTTATATCACATGGAATTTTCATTGGCAGATAGGTTCTCGTGGATGTTCTCAAAATGGTCCTTTACTAATAAATTACCCCTTGTAGCAAGCGATAGTTGTGTGTGGATACTCTATCATCTATGTATTTCATAATTTAATGATTTCAAAATAAGGTGTTTCTTTGTGAATGAATTATTTGTATGTCATAAACCAGACCAAGTTCCACTAGGATGACTATTTTTACAGACGATAGTATGGGAGAGAGACAAATGACACCACACTATGTATAGGGAATGAACAAGACCACCCTAAATATTTGAAATCCAACAAGGAAGTTATCTAATTAATATCCTAGGAGTAGGAACAACTAATCTCACACTGTAACATGGTAAGTTAAAAAAATTGAAGTTTAATTGGAAAACATTTCACTTAAATTGTGGTTGTAGAGATGGATACAAGTTTTCTATAGAACATGAGGTGTTCAAAGTAGTAGTCAAGCATATGTGGTGTTCCATAAATCATGATAATGGGAGAAAGTGTGTATTGTGGTTTTTCATAGATGTTGGAAACTATTTTAGTTGTAGAATACTAAAATAGGGTGAACATTGTCCAATATGATATATAGTCTATGGAATCTAGGATCAAATTTTCAACCTAAAATGATCACAGGGTAATCAATGCATTGTATACCAAAATTTGAAAGTAAGATAAAATTATGGGGTTTATGTGGTCTCATGAGAACTACTGAACAATGGGGAAATGATTGATCTAACTGATCAAACCATCACCATACTAATGAAGTAAATTAAGCCATATATTTTTTCATCCCACTAAGAAGGAGTAAGTGGTATGCGATGTGGGGGTGAGGGGATCATAAAAACTCAAATAAATGGAAAAGGAGGTGGAAATGGTATGTAAATCACAAAATGAAAAGTGATAGGTTTACCATGAGGTTTGGGGGCTCAGATCTAGCCCAATATGTTGCTCATACAGTATAATATTGTTCAAAAATGTATGTTCACAAGAGCTAGGATACATTGACGTTCAGTACTCTACTCTTATAGTTGTTCAAAAGATAGGTTTTCCATTTAGAGGCAATAGTTTTGGGGTATAAAATCCAGGCAGAGGATATGGGTGAGTAATCCATTTGAAAAATTGGTTTGACTTGAGTACTAGGAAATATAGTTGATATTTGGTACCAGATATTGCATGTCTAGTATGATACACTCCACTAGCTATACAGGCATGGGGTAAGGGGATTAATGAGAAACCCCATTAACACCCCTAATTCTAACTCTATATGGTGATATCAGTAATGAGTAATCATTGGACAATATAATAAGAAATGTTATTGAGGCTCCTTTCCTTTAGATGCCTAACCAAGATCCCTATTTTCACTCCAGTGAAACCCTAGACACTTCACGTTTATTTATTAGGATAATTCAGGAATCTGAAGCTTTTTCTGGCCTCATAGGGTATGTAAATTACCTGGGATGACCTAGAATCAGTCTACTACAGATGTTATACGAATCCTAGGAGGACCTAGTGAGTGACCACATTGTGAAATGGAGTACATAGATTAGGTCAACTATCACTTATGGACCTATTGAGTGAACAAACTATGAAATTGGGTACTTTAACCATGTGGTTCTTCCAAAAAGAAATAGAATGTTACTAGAATTTCCCCATGTATCTTCTAATTTTCTTCACGGTGGTCGAATAAATTATATAAATCGAAAACATTGTAACCTTGTAGGTTCTACCATGCAATGAAATGAAGAAACACAACCACCAATCATAATGAAGAACAATATAGTTGGACAAATAGAATTAACCTCAACTCAACTATTTCACTAGGATAGGTGAGATAGGCCAAATCCAATGTCAATGTTCATTGGGTCCATGCTACTTGACTGTTTTAAGGAACAAGATAGTCAATGGTGCAAAATCAAGGGGTGATAATGAAACTATTTTTCATTAGATGTATTGGTATACAAGATTAGAAACATCTCCAATGTGTTGATTTAATCTACGGCATTCTATATATTAATAGAAAAATTAATAATTTCGATATGCTATTTTTGGGGTTTTCTATGACCGATGGTATAGACTTATTTTTATCAATGGGGGTGTTTTTCTCTGGTCAATGTTTCAACCTAGTTCACCTTTTCCCACTGTTCATTATTTGGTATACATCATGTATTACAAGTTTTTCCTAGTCATGCGTGGGTCCCTTAATGGGATAATTAATGTATACATGGTTTTTTAAAGCCTCATAGGTCTAGTGAGTGCTTAGAAATCTCCTTGGAAAAGAATACATTATGGAAGATACGTTGAGTATGGAATTTACTGAGTTGTTGATTGGAATTATTATGAACATATTCTAGACCCCCCGTCCATCCCCAATACCTTCACTATTCCAAAAACTCCTAGAAGTTAGTGGTTGGATGGAATGAAACCATTTGAAGACCATAGTGGTGTGACTCGACCAACTCTCTAAGAGTACTTTTAAGTGATTTGGTATAATAATAGAAATAGAGTGGCTAGAAGAAGATCAATAATGAATTTATTGTGTGGAATGAATTCAACTAGATGGGATTTTGGGGAATTTCACCACTAATGCACTGATTGGTGTTTCACTAATTGTAGAACTCATGGTTTCAGTATTCTTCCCCCATTCTCATGTTAGTACAATGTCCAATATAGTAGTGTTGATAGTGTAGTTTTTTTTAAATAAGTTTTATTGTCATTGAATCAATTTTAGACTCTTATTATCTCAACTTTTTATTCATATTCAGGAATAGGATGGTAAATAATTTTCATTTAGTGGTGATTAAATGACATGAAACTCTGTATGATAGGGTGGTTCATGTGGAAATATCATTAATTCTGATTAGTCAACTAATGATGTGAATAGTGAAATTATCAAAGACATCTATTCGGAAAGATCATGATATAGTCCCAATAACTAAAAATCATGATTCGATAAAATTAGATTGTATATTCCAATGTATGTTTCACCTATTTGGTCAAGAATTTCCTTTTTCCAATAGATTCCTATTATTTATCAAGGGTCTTTTGTTCCAACCTCATCATGGACACAGTTCAAAATTGAAGTGTTGAAGAAATTTGCGAGACTCTTTTATACTATAATAAATTTGTTACCATGCTCGTTATAATATAATTAGTTGATTAAACACTATTGGTTTCCATATCTATATCCACTTTCTCTCACTATCAGGTTGAAAATTTGATTAATGTTCACACGCATAATTGATCATGTTTTGGTTCTTATTAGTTTTTTTGTTCTGTTGTTCTATTAGGAAATATTTGGATATCTATAAAAGGATCCATCGATGATGATAATCGTATCTATTTTAATGAAGGTTTTGATACCAGTAGATAAGGGAAATATAGTGTGTTTTCTATGGTAAGCTATATCAAGAATTTAATTCGAAACCTTGAAAATGATTGGATATTGTGTGTCTTATCAGATATCATAATGGACGAGTTGAAATGGAGGTTGATAGGGACATTCAATTTTGTTGAATTGATGTCTTCCACTGACAATAGGATGAAAAAAATTCAACAAGCTTATATTGTTAGTCATTTGCGATTTCATCAACTCTGGTTTGTGATTTAATGTCTTCACTCCCTCCTTGATAAGGGATTGAGAGAAAGGTTAACATCTTTTATAACATACCCACCATTATTTTGATAACATCATTGGATGGTGTGGTAGGAAGAAAAACAATGATACCCTAGTACATCCTAGCCATCCCATGCCTTGGATACATAATGTGTCATAATAAATGACTAGGGGTGAAATGTGGGGTATGTGATTGAGTGCATGAATATTGAACATATGGATGGGTCTAGAATTGTCTAATGGAATAAAAATCACTTCATGTCCAAGCCCAACTCCCTATACGGTCTTATCATGATCGATGTGATGGATGGCGATAGATTTGAATGGGGAATTACTGGATGAATAAAAAAATCATATTAAACGATTGGATAAAGTTGTTGTTGGTATGTGCACACCAATATTTAACCTATGGGGTTAGGAGGACATTATAATTATTAATTTCCTTATTTTTTCATTATCAATTGTATTGTAGAATTAGTAGTTCTGTTGGTTTATCGATTGTCCCATGTTCAGTAAGGGTCCATGGTAAAGGATTATTGGAATCAATATGATGTATTTTTTTAGATTTTAATAGTATTGAAATGGGGGTATTGGAATTATATTAGAATGTATTCTACTCCAAACACTATGCGCATAAGGGTTTGATTTTTTCGTACCCACACATCTACAGAGGGTCTTATGAGGTTAGGGTAGAACCATTTCAAATTGGTAGTGAGTTCCTTATGGTGGTGGTGGCATAGTATGGTTAATGGTTGTAGAAATATGAGAGAGGAACCCTTTAGACAAATGGTTGAATGATCAGACAGTATTAGAAGGGGGCATAAGGGTAGCGGAATACAGGGCCACTCGACCTCTTGTAGTTAAACATTGAATTTTGAGCACCATAGAAAAATACATTAAATTAGAAACTATATTGGTGATATTTTATATTATGTGGTTGCACTAGGGACAAGAAAACCAACCAGGAGTCAATCAGCTTGCAGTGTTCCCCTGATTGGTGGTGGCCAGAAAATAATAATGAGGTCATCTTTTGTCTTTCGTTGCTACCAAAATAGTGATTAGTGTTCCACAAGTCATACGAGTGTAGTGGATTGATTTGACTAGGTTTTCCGGGGCCTCTTTGAATTAAAACTTGTTTTGAAATAGTAGGTGGTACCATCGAATACCCAAATTCACTGAGGATGGAAATGGATTTTGGATACATAATATTGTGAATATCTGGGGGGGATGAACTCATTAACTTCATTTTTATTCTAAGGATGTAATTCGAGGAATTGGTGAGGGAGTTTTATCTTCCTAAATAAGCGGTACCATCCTTTACTATTTCAAATGGTCATTCAGATGTTTTTTTATGTAATCATGTAACAATTCGGGGGTTAGATCCAATATTTTATGATTGGATAGGTGGATAGATGGTTTAGTGATACAACCATTGGATTTAAATGGGATATTGAGAGTCTTAGGGAACATATAATATGAACAATAACGGATTTCACGACTCTTATGGGGGATTCTTGTTGCGATTGTTTGGAACACCAAAGCACAACAAAGGCATATGAGAGTGGATGATAGTGAGTGGAATGGATCAATATGGTGGTGCCCAATACTATACAGTTTATAGATATGATGCACATAAATCTAATGTCAGATGCATAAATTGTCCAACTCTAATTGTGTTTTCACCTCCTTTCATCCGTTTCAATTGATAGTGGCATGGTATCACCATCACTAGTGCAATGAATTTTCTATAGAAATTTTATTAGTGGTTCAACCCTTTCCAATGGATCAATTGTTTTGATTCCTATACAATCCTTTTTCTAATTATTCACGTACCTATATCACATCAAAAATCTCTCAGTAAACCTCCTCATTTTATCCACTTTTCAATATGGAAACCTAATTTCCTTTTCATGGAAGGAAACAAGGTACTTATATATTATAATTCCATTTCCATAATCCCTATAGATGGTTCCACTGGGTACCTATTTCCACTCTGAGAATGAACCCCCAAGACATTAGAACACATGATTCATCCTCCATTGGACGTTGGGCTGATCATAGTTCTCATTGTTTCTCATTTTCAATGGATCGTGATGTTTTTTAATAGACCATTATATCTTATGTTTGTGTTCTGCTCAGGTTCCAATTTTCCATGGATGTAACTACAATAGTATGATTGAGTTCCCAAGATCCTTTCCTACCTATTTGGGTTCCTAGCGATTAGTAAGAGGGAATTTTTCCATTCCTTGAGATGGTAAAAAGTTATATGTTTTGAGCATGGGTTGTCTATCAAAACATCATTTGAAATGGAAGAATATATATTAATCTATAGGACCAAGATCAACTGGTAAGGTTCAGAATTGAGTTTCACAAATTGGTTTTGAAGGTAATTTTCTAAGCTCCCATCGGTCATTTGGGAGTCATGATTTCGGTTTTGGGAGTTCTAATATCATTTCAAGACAGATTTTTTGGTTCCCACTAATGGACCAATCCATTAATATAGTGTTTTGAAATAGTGATTCAATCCATAATGGATATTTCACCTATGGTTATAGTTCATGTTTATAGTTTCTCTGCCACTATGAGTGGATCTAGTTATCCTCAAATGTGTATCATCCTGATCGATAAACTTAGTTCTACAATTCCCCAACATCTTAAATTTTCGTGGAAATAATGGATAATTGAAGTCAGTTGGATCACTTGATCTTGGATAAACATGGAAATTAATACAAGCCTCATGATTTTGGATATGTATTTTAGACTATTCATAATCATCATTGATTAATAACTTTCTGATCAACGAGTTATAATTTTAGATTCTCAGATATAGTGTCCCTAATTGCCTTCCAGGACCATTCACCATAGGTTGTTCTTAATCCAACATGATCAGTTTGTCAGTTCAAATTTCCAAATTGGGACAGTGCGGTGTTTTAGGTTGCTAATGTGTACATTCAAATAAGTAGGTGCCTATTCTATGAGATTTTTTAGTTCTGTTCATAGGGTAATTTGAATGATATGGTCAATATGGAAAACACCAAGTTGTTTGGGTGCTAGCATCTTGGAATTGATAAGTGCAGTAGCAGATAGCATTCATACAACTTTTATACCTACCTATCAATCCAATGGAGATATATGATCTTTTAGTTGGATCACATACAGTTATGGGGGACAGATTCAAACCAATGTAATAAATCTGATGAAATTTCTTAGTGTTTGAACCAAACAACCAGCAGCTTGAGTTTCATTTGGTTTTATAGTTTGGTTCTGAACTGACATGGCAGAACCATAATTATTGTGTGATCAGGAAATATTCTTGAAATAATACTTGGTTTTATTAAATTGGGTGTAAATAAATTTAGTATTCTACCTTCGTTTATTAAATTCAATCAACAAAATCATTTCCAAATGTAAGTGTCGAGATCACCAATGATTTCTCACAAGAATAGTTTCTTAATAATTAATTGGGCTATCAGGATAGTTTACCATTATTCCTAGAGATCAGATATGGATGATGGAAAATTAATATGACTTATGTGGTGATATAAACCAATCCAATGAGTTATTTATATGAAGTTATGGTTTTAATCACTGGAAAAATCATGATTCCACCATTTATTGTGATGATTCTTGGAGTCCTACTCGATATTCTTTAGGGATATAGTCTACATGTCCAAAACCTATAGGGGATTATTGATGTTTAAATTAGGGAGTCCATTCATGATTTTATAGATTGGTTTGGAAGTAATGGGTTTGGGGTGAGTGGATTGGATGATTTCATGATGCATTGGTGGTGGGATTATCGAGTCAAGCATATGTCAATAAATAGGGAATGCCTGGCCGATTTAAATCAGTGTTTTTAGTTCATCTCCATGTGTGATTAAAAAAATAGTGCAGTTGAACCATCATAATTTGAGTGGCCTCATGAAATCCTAAGAATGGTCACAAAAAAACTTCTTAGACTAAATAATGATATTTTATGGGTTAATTTTAGAATTTTAATTCACTTTATGATATCCAATCTCTCAAGCCTCAATAGATCAGTGGTAGATCTTCAATTTGTTAACTAACTTATCATAGGTTTCAATGATTGAAGAATTCTTCTGGAAATCTGGGTATCAATCATAAATTAAGTATCTTATATAATCCCCATTCTTTTATTAGGATGCTTCAGGTATCTCATGTTTTTTCTTGCCTCAAAGGGACAGCAAATTTCCTATGTGTACGTGGACTTAATCTACTACCCATTATACAAAACCTAAGAGGGAATAGTAATTTCCATAACACTGAGGAATTTGTGATTAACAAAGAATTATTATACAATTTTAGTGATTACAAATCTTATTATTCTTTATTTTATGCATGAATAAGAATCTAATATAATGATTTAACAGTGAGGTTATTTTGATGATCAACTATTTATTTTTGTAGATTAATAAGTGAACATCTTTATAGATACTTTTAAAAATTATCACTCAGGACCCTACCTAGATGTGAATATTTCCAACATGAACCTCTATGAATTATTTATTTTCCTACTACTAGATATAGTTTAATTAGTTGTTGCGTCTAGTTTGAGAGATGATTATTTAAGAACCTCCATATAGAATGGATTTGGTAAGGTTATCTAAGATTGCTGAGACTTTAAAAACATAAAAACATGACTACATAACTTCCAACATCATCTAATGTTATATTAGATACCATCTTTATTGAACACTCACCCAAATTGGAATATAATTCCCCTCCATTTTTAAACCTACTATCATGATTTCTGATTTACATCAAGGGTCCCAGTCAATTCCAAAAACTTTTGACTTAAATCCCTATGTAGATGAACTTTAACTTGAATGATGGTACTGACAATACCTAAATAAATGAATAAGTACTTGAGTATTTCTCAATTTTCACCCACATCCATATATTAGGGCTCTCCCATCCTACTATTTTCCAACCTAAAATGATTCATTTTTTCTAGCAATCAAGATTCATGATATTTCCAGTTACAAGTAGTATCTATTTTAGATGTTTAGAATGAAACCTTTCATGTTAGTGGGTTTTCATCATATTTTTGAAGGGTTTACAATGTTTTCTAGTTTGGTTAATTTTTATTCCATGTCTATCTTTGGATTCCATTCATCCTTGGCATAGTTCTAGAAATTTCCCCCACAAAAAATCAATATGATAAGAGTTTCCTAAAAACAATGGATTTGAAGACTGAAACATTTTTAATTATGTGACCAGTATCACATTATATTTATTCATTCATTGTATGGGGATTCATTAAAATGTATGAGGAATCCTCCTTCATTGACTATGTAATCTTTAGAATCACTTTGGATTGAATAATTTCATTAGAAATAATTATGTTATAAAAACAAAAAAATGGTGAGTGGAAGGTGAAAAGAGATGGCTTTCTGATAGGGGAATATTATAACAACTATTGAGGTTTTATATTAAATATCATTTGACCAAATATAAATGAAATGGGAAAGAATTTATTTTAGGATATACAATGAAAAGGGTAGATCAAGTCTCAGTTCTAGGTGGGGAGATTCCCAACCTAGAGAACAGCTGATACACAAGGATCATTGATTATCAAGATGAAGGTCTTATTAGGTGAACTAATAAGAAGGAAGAATCAGTGAAACTATAAAATGGAATAGGTAATAAAGATACATTCCTCTTTTAAGAGGGGTGAGAATAAAGTAATTTTTAATGAAATGTATATATATACATGATGAGTTAATATAAAAGCAATGGAATTTGACTCAACCAAGATGAAAGGACCTCATGTCAGTATCTGAGGCTATATGGGTGCTCAATGAAACTTACACTATTTCAATGGGGATATAGAGGGAATGTGTAGATATAAATATTGAAGCAAAAAATAATGTAATTTTATGTTCTATTCTTATATAGGGGTATCTTGGTAAATTAGAAGGACTCAAAGCATATCCATTAGTAGATCATGTCCGCAAAATAGAACCAAAAGGAAGTCTCCAAAAAAGGTTCCATCTACCATTATTATAACAATTCAGAAATAATCCATTTATGTTTTTATAGTTGTACGAAAATGACAATAGAGTAGGGAATTAATTTTCTCTCACCGTTTACTCTTTATTGTACTATTTAAATTATGAGACAATAATAAGATGAAATGTGTTCAAAATGAATTACTAGAAAATTATTCATAATTCCTTAATTTTTGAATACTTTTTTGACAATTTTATCATTAATATAGTCTAAAAAGTGTTTTTTTTTCTTAAATCATATTTTTAGTAAATTTGATGTGCTAGGGGTTACATCATGCTTTCTTGATTTTGAATTTCAATATATCTAAAACCATTACGGACATCATTGTATATCTTATATGCGAGTAAAGTGAAATAATTTCATTGGCATGGAGTTAGAGTACATCTGGAATTGATTTACCCATCTGTATGAGAATATTTAAGGTAGTTACATATGTTATGATAGTAATATAGTCACCAAAATGACTTCTACTTTTATGATTTATCATATTACTTTCATAAACTATTAGGATCTATTTATCGCATCTTATTTATGGGTACAAAAAACCCATGTTAGAATAGAAATTGAGTTTATATGGATCAGTTTCAACTAATAGATCTCAAGATAAAGATTTTTGGGAATATTCTCTCTGGTCAGCCATTTATGAACATTTAAAGAATAATGAGTGACATAAAGTCCAGTAGAATATTTTTCATGGATCAAGGCTAAACACAAAAGAAGATTTTCATAATTCTTTCATGATTGGAACTAGGACTATTTACACTTCTTATATTGGTTAAGGTTCTCTATTTCAGGTTTCCTATCATTTTATGATTTATTCTATTTGGTGTTCCACTTCTTATTTTCATAGACTCATTGCATCAATCAGAAGACTCATTAATGTAGTAAGGTTCCTCCAAATCTCAAATGCATTGGTATTTAAAGAAGAAAATATTAGGTGAAATTTGGTATTTAGGTATTTCCTTTTTGACATAGAAGTGGTTCATGATGCAGTTTACCCATTCAATAGAGAATTTTGGTCTTATATGAGATTTTTAATGCTTCATCATTGACTCCATTGACATCCCAAATGTAAAAAATATAGGGATTTTTCTAAACTCTTCATTTGGATCTCCACAACCTTATATTTAACTTTCCCCTAGATATGATATGAATATCCACTACGAAGTAATACCAGATAAATTATTTCTATCACTTGTCTACTAGAATAGGAGAATCAAGCCTATGAAAGGGAACATGGATATGAGTTAGATTTAATAGATGGAATTAAATAACCTATTAAACTATCTAGATTAAATGGATACCCCTATAAAGAGTTCCCAATATAATATATTCCATAGGAACTCAGATTTTTTGAAGTGGAAAATCCACTCCATACAACCATATCAATTAAAATATCACTATGCTTGAGAATTTAGTTACAGTTGTGAAACTCAAATATGGTTTCCTATTTTTTCACTACTTGAATGACTACTATATTTACTATTCAACATGTTATGTCTTCAAAATACCTTATATTGGGTCTCTATGGATTAATAATAAAAAATATTCCCAATTCACATGTACTCATCGATGGTTGATTGTGCTAGGACAATAAAAAATATCTCTATGTATATTTTTTGATATAATTCCCAGCTCATTGTTATTATATGAATAACATCATAGCCACCGCACATACTACTGATGTTTTAATGTGGTTTTCCCATCTTTTCATAACTAGATAATTATAATCTCCTAACAAAAGGATTAAGAGTGGGTTATAAACACTTTCTGAACCTATTCATATCATTCATATTCCTTTTGTAAAAATAAAATGGGCACAATTATATTTTTTGGATAGACATCATTTGATGTACTAATTATCTAGGATTTCAATTTTTTTATTATCTCACCATTGAATTATGTGGGGGTATACAAGGGTGTCTTATTTATAAAGTATTTCGTAATGGGAGATTATACCCTAATTGTGGACATCACCATCTGTACTTGATCATCTCACTTTGTGTTTCAATATCATCATCAAAATCCATGATATCTAGTTTTGAATGTATATATTTTGTGAATAAGTAATTTTTTTAACAATTTACCATTAGTCTTAAGTCTAATATCAATTCATTTCCTTATATGAGCACATTCATTCCATGAGGTTCAAATATTAATTACAGTGGTTGGGTTACATTTTCTAGGATGGTGGTATTGTTTATAGAGAACATGGACATCTCACCATTTAACCACAGTCTCATTCATGATGATGATAATGGTTGACATGGTGATGACCGACCCTACCAATAGATTGGTGTATTGTTCTTGGATGACCTATCAATCTATATTGAAAATGTGACTTGGTAAAATTTCTCTGGACCTCATGATGTACTTTTAAAAAAATTTCCTTCAGTGGTCATTATGATGAAGATGGTTGGAATAAGGGTTAAATATCTTTATAATGGTACTGTGATACAATTATGTACCCTTGGGTAACATTTCATAACCTATTATAAGGTTGATGGTGCCAATGTTCTACCAGGTGGTGGGTTCCATTGGGGAAGATTGATTTTTCATCTTGGATGAGACTAAAAACCATGTCTGAGTCCATTATGAGGTACTAAATAATGGTACCATGTTGATATGTAGAACATTTACACAACGAGATTATTAGAAAAACTATAATGTTTCAAGTAGTAAAGATATAAAAATAGTTTATTCATTAGAAGAATATGTATGATGAATTCATTCACTCTTCTAAGGAATCAATAATATAAGTACTAAATGAACTATTTCAAGTGTGGATCTATATTCACTTTTATATTCAAGGAGTACTAGGTATTAATAAGTTAGATATAAACTTGGGAAATGTGAACCAAATTCTAAACTAAATATATTATTATTCTTCCATTCCTAGTACCATGATAAAAAAATTAAATAATGTGAATAGAAAAATAATGATTAAATAATCAAAAGAATAGTAATTTTGATGTGTGGGGACTGGTTTTTATAGATATTTTAACACCCCGAGCTTCCACGATACGCTTCTCATTCAATAATTCAATAGCTTGCATTGTACGCAACTTCAAGTTCTAAAACACCACGACTAATAATAGTAGCCGTTATGAATAGTAATAACCACTTTTTAAAATTATAAAAATTTTATATTTCAAAATGGACTTCATTTTTGGATTTGGAATATCGAAATTATCCTATGTTGAATTTTTGGTATTTTTCTGATAACTTCTAATTTTTTATGAATAGTGAAAAATACATAAAAACAAATTTTTTAATCAAAATATATATATGCTAATTTATACTATTTTGTGGTTTTAAAGTATAATTAGAATATATTTTTCCCTTTTTATCCAATGGTGGTCATTATAATTAATTTAAAATTGAAATTGGACATAAACAATTTCCAATCTTTTGATATAAATTGTTTCTTAAAAACACGCTATTTGTTGTGATAGCGGGAATTAATTATAAAATTAATTAATTAAAATTATAATTTTTTTAAATATACATCATTTTTGAATTTGGAATATCAATTGTAGCTTAGGGTGAAATTTTCGCACTGTTCTGAAAAACTTCAATTTTTGATGAATAGTGAAACCACTAAGTGGTAGTTAAATAACTGATTTTTTGTTTAAATGAAATATTACCACTTCTGTGATTTGATTTTCAAAAATCCGAAATACATGGTTGTCATTAAGAAGTTAAATGTGGTTCAATGAGATTAAAATAATTTTTGGTGAATAGTAACTTTTAAGTTCTTAATCGCGAATAGAGGTAATTAGTGTAGTTTAAGGTAAAAATAATGTTTTAATAATATGATATGATCTTGACACGTGTCCTACCCTCATTGGATGTTCCATGGCCGACCAAGACAATCCATGGGTCAACTTGGGGACCCCATGGAGCCACTTTAGTTGGAAAATGACATAAATACCTTTTATTTAATGTTAATGTGAAAAAAATGACACAAACATGAAATGTTTTACTAAAAAAAATTTCACATGGGGTTATACAAGTCATATATTTGACTATAAATTGTAATTGGAAAGATAAAAAGATTTCCTACATCATATAATTTTTTTTATAATTTTTAGACATTAAATAAATTAAATTATTTATGACATCATGATGATGCAGCGATGACCTCATTATTTAACGATTTTAATAAAATGAAAATATAATGTAAAATCCAAGGCATAAACTTGTCCAAAGACTATTCTATTAGTATATTTCGAACCATTATCACCTTAGCCTCGAATTATATAAGTTTGGGACCTATATAATCTGAAAACAATTGTATAATAATGTAAAATTTCCTTACTTTCCAAGAGTGCCCCTCCTCTCCTCTTATAAAAGGCCCCCTCCTCTACCACCTCATTCACACTTTCAAACCATTTGGCTCGGCCAACCTCTTCCCAAATACTCTCCCAACTTCCCCCCCCCCTTACTCCTAGAAGCCTCACTTTGGGCATAACTCTTCCCAAGGAAGCCTTTGGCTCAGATCAAAAAGAGTTACCCGATTTTGAGGTAATGTCTTCTCTAATGTTGTTTTGTTTAATTTATCTTCTCCAACCCCCTAAACACTTTTTATTCATTTCTTTTATAACAACACCAGTATCCTAAATATACTATTATATTGTTATAAGAAGGATTCGAGATACACTTACACACACCTGCATCTAATGGTTAAAGAACATACTGTTTCTGTGGATGGCGAATTTTTGCCTCACGAAACCATGATTGTTAAACCCTCATATAACACCTATAATGGTGGCCATTATGATGAAACTATTTTATATATGATATATATTATGTTTTTGTTTTCCTTTTGATTTTTTATTTTTCATTTATGGCATACCCTTATGGTTTCCATTATGGGTAAACGCGATATTTTCATTTTAGGAAGTGCGGACTACCGCCCCCTCAAAGTGATTTGAATCGTCAATACCATATGTGGGATGTATAAAGGATAGAGTAAATGGTATTATACACTGTATTATACTGGAATTATATTATAACTTTATATAATTATGATTTCATTCCATTAAATATGAAATAGAAATGAAAGTAGCGTTCATGCGTACGTACGGCTTGCCATCTCCATGAATGGTGGATTTCATTTCTTACCTCTAAATGTTTTGGAATATTATAAATGCATGTATATACTGGATATATATGAGATATATGATATATATATCATGAATATAATTCTGGATATAATGGATATATCACCACATGAACAACTAGTAATTATAAGAATTTTATTTTTGACTCAAGTACCTAAGATCGACAAAATGATCGTTATAAACTTTAATAATTACATAATGATCATAACATGGTAATAAGGGATATAAAAGGAATAATGAACATGAAAAAGGTTCTTAAGTAAATAGAAATTAGCTCTAGTTTATTATTCAGGAGGTTAAAGAACGGTCGATTCAGGAAAAGACGCAAGGTAAGGAAACTTCTTAACCCAATTTCCATTCTTTGGGTTAATCTCCTACTTTCAAATTATTTCATGATATTATTATGTCCTATTTTGTATTTTTACTTTCATCATGTGTACCTATAGTGAATACACATAATAGACCGACTTTATTTAAAAAAATGATCTTTTTAAGGGTCTTCGACTTAATCTCCTTTCATTGAGGCATATTTTGTTTTATACACAACTTTCTTTTATACGGTGTATAAACCCCTTTTACTTTTAATTTTATTCAAAATGAATCTTTTTATACGAAGCATTTTTACTAAAAGGTAAAATGAATTTTTTGTCTTACGTATGCGGCGACAATGACTTCTCCGCCGCCGTGACCATTATTTGAGTTTCGGCTTCCACTACAAGCCATAAAGTTTTTTAAATGAAAAACAAATAAAATTTTTCACATTTCTTTTATTTTGGTTTAAAAAATGGTATGTATCAAACGTTTTTTACTAGTCTTAATATATTAAAACCCAATGCAAATGTATATGTATTTAACGCAAGCTTAAAATTGTTTTCAGAAAACCCGACTCTCGAGTGTGGTAAACAGGAAGGGATTGGGCGTGGACCCATCACGGCCTGTAATTAGGTGAGCAGTCTCAGAATTAGTTATTTTTTATTTAAATGCTTCCATAATGATTCTAGAAAAACACTGGAGTATATTTGAGCAATTTTAAGTGTAAGTATCTTCTAAAAATTGAACTGGTATTTTGATGTCGCAATTATTTTCAAATGGTATTTTAGAAAATGATATTCCTAAATGTTTATATACCATTTTTCATATAAGGAATGCATTGGACTTAGTAAGTGACGGGTGGAGCCCGCTATAGCTCCTCGATGCATCGACAAGTCTCATGAGACAAACTAGTGTCTTGGCACGAGGCCTTGACAAAATCTTATTTGTGGTCTTGGCACGAGGCCTTGGCTACTTGGTTATGATAGTCTGGAATTATGCATTCCATCATTATGAAAGTGGTTATTGATATTTCATGTGATTATTAGACCAGTAGAATATCCATGTGAAGAAGTGAATGGCATTATCTCATTTTACTTTTTCCATATTATGTTGAAGTGCATGTTTAAAAGGATTTTGTTTTAATTATACATTGCCTTAAATGTTTATGTTTATTGATGAAATCTTCTGCTATATTGTTATCCTTACTGAGCATCTGAGCTCACCCCTTTCAATGTTTTAATATTTTCCAGGATGTGAAGAAGTGTTTTAGGAATGACCTGCAGGGATAGTCAGAAGAGGATATGAGTGTGGACTATGAAGACTTTGTTATTAGTTTTTCACTTTATGATGTAATGTAAGACTTACGAATGTATCTAGTGTTTCCAAGGCTACTAAACTAATCGGTCTTTCGAGACTTGATCTTTTGTGATCATGCCAATGTTACGAAGTAATGAATAGACTCTGGGTAGCTGGGGTTGGGGCGTTAGAGTTGGTATCAGAGGCAGTTTAGTACTAACCTTGGAAGCGAGATTTAGATAAACTCTGATTCGAGCACATTGCCCCAAGATATACTTTGAGGATTAGTATAGAAAAACTTCATAGAATTTTGTTATTATAAATATTTTGTGAGTTTTCCGAGCAATACGTCCCTGTCTGGATACGAGCAGGTAGAGGCGGCTCTGGCACAGATGTACCTAGGGGTAAAACCCAAAAACACCGTTTTGAGCTAGACTTGAACGGGAACTGGTGCACGACAACGGGCCTTGCTGCACTCTTGGTTATGACACTCCCGGGGGATATTCTTAGGATAATTCTCATTTTCTTTATAAACCACTATGAAGGGTTATGAGTATATACTTCCTCAAAGAAAAACATTTTTATTATTATGGATTATATCCATAAATAGTTCAATTTATGTTAAGTATTTTACAAGTATGGAATTATGTATTTTGATTCATAAACTACTATAGTTTATGCCATTGTTTAGAGATGGTGGATAGTGGAAGGAATGGAAACTGTATCAATGCACGCACTCCGTGTAGGGATTTCCCTCCTGCTCAAGATAATTATTGTGGAGCTAGAGATACAACTGGTGCTGATCAACTTATTACCAAACTGGGACAACTCACTTAGGTTATGATTAATAACATTACTCCTATGGATCACCCTGATCCACAACGTGGAGGATCAATGTTAGACCGCTTCATGAGGCTACAACCACCAACATTTAATGGGTGTACAAATCCATTAGTAGCTGAGAAATGGATAAACTCCTTATAGAAAATATTCCATGCCTTGGGGAGTAGCGAAAGGGAGAAGGTTATCATGGCAGTTTACCGCCTCACTGGAGATGTCGATCAATGGAGGTCATTGATTCAAAATAAAAAGGAAGATGAAGAAGTATCAAGTATGGAATGGAGAGAGTTCAAAGATCTTTTCTTAGAAAAATACTTCCCACATGACCATCGAGCAGATATGGAAAAGAAATTTCTGAGTCTGAGGCAGAAGGAGGATGAGAATGTCACAAAGTATGAGGACAAATTTACAAGTATGGCGAGGTATGCTACAGATTATATACGTAACCCAAGAGGTAATATTGATCGTTTATTTGATGGGTTAAAACCATTTCTCCATAGAACATTAGTATCACAATCTTTCTCAACATACGAAGATATTGTCTCATGTGCTATCAAGATAGAAAAGGAATTCTCTAAGTCTTATGACATAAAGTAAAGCAAGAGAAGAAGAGAACGGTGGAACAAGAGAAAGATAATGGGAAAAAGGGAAAGAAGGATTTTCGATTACGTGATAATTGTGTGAATAATCACCCTGGTACTTGCCTAAAAGGAATGGGAGTTTGTTATAAATGTGGATAAAAAGGTCACCAGGCGCATGATTGCAAGGGAAAGAAAGAGGCTATCAATGTTTAATTCTACAAGTGTTGGGAAATGGGGCACTATGAAAATGAATTTCTTAAGCGTCAGGGAAACTTACCTCAGAAAAGGCCAAGGGATCAAGGACAATCTTATTCTGTTACTATAGTTGAAGCAGAATAACTAATGTATTGGTGCTTTTGGACTGATGGATTATATTCTGGTTATTAGAATAATGTGATATATATATAAGGATTGTACTGCAGTACTTGTTGATTTCAGTAAGGTTTTAATATGATGAAGTTAATTATATTTTTAGTATGTGACAATAAGAGAAACTTTTCTTTGTTTGGGGAATCTGATAAATTGATTTTGGAATTAAGAGACCTTTTAGAGAATGTCTAGACAGAGGTATTTTGGATAACTATAAAGGGTGGAGTGGATTAAGTTGATATTTGGATAGTATTGTTTAAGGTTAAAAAATTTATGAAGATTATTTTTGGAATATTATAATACTATAGTTTTAGGAAAAGGACAACCTGTAGGGTGGGGCATAACCCGTCGCGTCGGACAAAGGTGCAGGATTCAACCCCACAACCATAGTGCGACAGGCCTTTATTTCCTACCACTAGCCTACAAGAAGTCCCTGGTAATTACAAAATAATTTTACTAATCTAAATGGTATGTGTTAACATTTGGAACCTTATACAATTAGGATAAGTTAATATTTTTGAGTTCTATTATCTTTTTGAGTGAAAGATGAGTTGAAAGTTGAAACTCTAATTGTCAAGCATAAATATATATATACCTATCTCTTATTCAATGAATAAATTAATTCTTAAACTTTAGTAAAGGGATTTTAAAACAAAAAAATGTGTTATCCTAATACCTTATGTCTTGTTGAACTGATGATATTTTAAATCAACATAGATTGAAGGCTTTGAGGCTCTCAATTTGACAGTTGATTGTGATTGATGACCTCAATCACTCACTACAAATATTTACATTTTCCTCCAATTATATGTCTCTAATTGCCACCAATGTTCTCCTAATCGAGATCATAATTGGGTGGTGACTTTTTCATTTCCCTTTCCCTCTTATTAAGGCTAAATTTTGTAAATCTTATTTCTGATGTGGGTTTTCCAGAAAGGTAATTTCTATTTTCAACCTTTTATTTTCAAAGAAAAAATTTCATATTGCAAGGATGCAATTTATTGAAGGAGGGGAGAATGTAACACCCCGAGCTTCCACGATACGCTTCTCATTCAATAATGAAATAGCTTTCATTGTACGCAACTTCGAGTTCTAAAACACCGTGACTAATCAAATTAGCCATTATAAATAGTAATAACCACTTTTTAAAATTATGAAAATTTTATATTTCAAAATGGACTTCATTTTTGGATTTGGAATATCGAAATTAGCCTATGTTGAATTTTTGTTATTTTTCTGAGAACTTCTAATTTTTTATGAATAGTGAAAAATACTTAAAAAAACTTTTTTAATCAAAATAATTTATAGTGATCAATTATACTATTTAGTGATTTTAAATTATAATTAGAATATATTTTTACCATTTTATCCAATGGTGGTCATTAGAATTAATTTAACATTGAAATTTGACATAAACAATTGCCAATCTTTTGATATAAATTGTTTCTTAAAAACACGCTATTTGTTGTGACAGGGGGAATTAATTATAAAATTAATTAATGCAACTTATATGTTTTTTTTAAATAGACATCATTTTTGAATTCGGAATATCAATTATAGATTAGGGTGAAATTTTGGCACTGTTCTGAAAAACTTCATTTTTTGATGAATAGTGAAACCACTAAGTGGTAGTTAAATAACTGATTTTTTGTTTAAATGAAATATTACCACTTCTGTGATTTGATTTTCAAAAATCCGACATACATGGTTGTCATTAAGAATTAAAATGTGGTTCAATGAGATTAAAATAATTTTTGGTGAACAGTAACTTTTAAGTTATTAATCACGATTAGAGGTAATTAGTGTAGTTTAAGGTAAAAATAATGTTTTAATAATATGAGATGAGCTTGACACGTGTCCTACCCTCATTGTATGTTCCATGGCTGACCAAAAAAATCCATGGGTCATCTTGGGGACCCCATGGAGCCACTTTAGTTGGAAAATGACTTAAATACCTTTTATTTAATGTTAAAGTGAAAAAAATGACACAAACATGAAATGTTTTACTAAAAAAAATTTACATGGGGTTATACAAGTCATATTTTTGACTATAAATAGTCATTGGAAAGATAAAAATATTTCCTACATCATATTATTTTTTTATAGTTTTTATACATTAAATAAATTAAATTATTTATGACATCATGATGATGCAGCGATAACCTCATTATTTAACGATTTTAATAAAATGAAAATATAATGTAAAATCCAGGGCATAAACTTATCCAAAGACTATTGGATGGGTAGATTTCGAACCCTTATCACCTTATCCTCGAATTATATAAGTGTGGGACCTTTAGAATTCGAAAATCATTGTATAATAATGTAAAATTTCCTTACTTTCCAAGAGTACCCCTCCTCTCCTCTTATAAAAGGCACCCACATCTACCACCTCATTCACAATATAAATCCATTTGGCTCGGCCAAAATCTGCCCAAATACTATCCCAACTTCCCACCCCCTTACTCCTAGAAGCCTCACTTTGGGCATAACTCTTCCCAAGGAAGCCTTTGGCTCAAATCAAGAAGAGTTACCCGATTTTGAGGTAATGTCTTCTCTAATGTTGTTTTGTTTTATTTTTCTTCTCCAACCCCCTAAACACTTTTTATTCATTTATTTTATAAAAACACCAGTATCCAAAATATACTAGTATATTTTTATAAGAAGGATTCAAGTTACACTTACACACCCCTACATCTAATGGTTAAAGAACATACTGTTTCTGTGGATGGTGAATTTTTGCCTCACGAAACGATGATTGATCAAGACTCATATAACACCTCTAATGGTGGCCATTATGATGAAACTATTTTTATATATGATATATATTATGTTTTTGTTTTCCTTATGATTTTTTATTTTTCATTTATGGCATACCTTTATGGTTTCCATTATGGGTAAACATGATATTTTCATTTTAGGAAGTGCGGACTACCGCCCCCTCAAAGTGATTTGAATCGTTAATACCATATTTGGGATGTATAAAGGATGGAGTAAATGGTATTATACACTATATTATACTGTAATTATATTATACCTTTATATAATTATGATTTCATTCCATTAAATATGAAATATAAATGAAAGTAGCGTTCATGCGTACGTACGGCTTACCGTCTCCATGAATGGTGCATTTCATTTCTTAACTCTAAACGTTATGGAATATTATAAATGCATGTATATACTGGATATATATGAGATATATGATATCTATATCATGAATATAATTCTGTATATAATGGATATATCACCACATGAACAACTAGTAATTATAATAATTTTATTTTTGACTCAAGTACCTAAGATCAACAAAATGACCGCTATAAACTTTAATAATTACATAATGTTCATAACATGGTAATAAGGGATATAAAAGGAATAATTAACAAGAAAAATCATCTTAAGTAAATAGAAATTATCTCTAGTTTATTATTCAGGAGGTTAAAGAACGGTCGAGTCAGGACAAGACGCAAGGTAAGGGAACTTCTTAACCCAATTTCCATTCTATGGGTTAATCTCCTACATTCAAATTATGTCATGATATTATTATGTCCTATTTTGTATTTTTACTTTCTTCATGTGTACCTATAGTGAATACACATAATAGACCTACTTTATTTAAAAAAATGATCTTTGTAAGGGTCTTCGTCTCAATCTCCTTTCATTGAGGCATATTTTGTTTTATACACAACTTTCTTTTTTAAGTTGTATAAAACCCTTTGAATTTTAATTTTATTCAAAAGGAATCTTTTTATACGAAGCGTTTTTACTAAATGACAAAAGGAATGTTTTGTATTACATATGTCACGACAGTGACTTCTCCGCCGCCGTGACCATTATTTGAGTTTCGGCTTCCTCTACAAGCCATAAAGTTTTTTAAATGAAAAACAAATATAGTGTTTCACTTTTATTTTATTTTGGTTTAAAAAATGATATGTATCAAACGTTTTCTACGAGTATTAATATATGAAAACCCAGTGAAAATGTATATGTATTTAACGCAAGATTAAAACTGTTTTCAGAAAACCCGACTCTCGAGTGTGGTAAACAGGAAGGGATTGGGCATGGACCCATCATGGCCTGTAATTAGTTGAGCAGTCTCAGAATTAGTTATTTTGTTTTCATAAGCTTGCATAATGTTTTTAGAAAAACACTGGAGTATATTTGAGCAATTTTAAGTGTAAGTATCTTCTAAAAATTAAACTGGTATTTTGATGTCGCAATTAATTTCAAATGGTATTTTAGAAAATGATATTCCTAAATGTTTATATACCATTTTTCATATAAGGAATTCCTTGGACTTAGTAAGTGACGGGTGGAGCCCGCTATAGCTCCTCGATGCATCGGCAGGTCTCATGAGACAAACTAGTGTCTTGGCACGAGACCTTGACAAAATCTTATTTGTGGTCCTGGCACGAGGCCTTGGCTATGTGGTTATGATAGTCTGGAATTATGCATTCCATCATTATGAAAGTGGTTATTGATATTTCATGTGATTATTCGACCAGTAGAATATCCATGTGAAGAAGTGAATGGAATTATCACATTTTACTTTTTCCATATTATGTTAAAGTTCATGTTTAAAAGGCTTTTGTTTTAGTTATACATTGCCTTAAATGTTTATGTTTATTGATGAAAGCTTCCACTATATTATTATCCTTACTGAGCATCTGATCTCACCCCTTTCAATGTTTTAATATTTTCTAGGATGTGAAGAAGTATTTTAGGAATGACCTGCATGGATATTCAGAAGAGGATATGAGTGTGGACTATGAAGACTTTGTTATTAGTTTTTCACTTTATGATGTAATGTAAGACATATGAATGTATCTAGTGTTTCCAAGGCTACTAATCTAATCGGTCTTTCGAGACTTGATCTTTTGTGATCATGCCAATGTTACGAAGTAATGCACCGACTCTGGGTAGTTGGGGTAGGGGCATTACAGATATGCTTCAAACTCTTTTGATTATACATTCCTTCCTTGATAAAGAGAATGATGTTTTATTGAATCTTGTATATACCCTAATTTCTAGGAAATAACTTTGAGACATTCATTGATAATTTTCACTAAATATGTAATTGAAAATTTTGGTCATTTAAAAACCTCTATGTCTCATTAAACTGATATCTTCCCACACCCTTATGATATTACAAAAATATTTTATGAATATTTCGTAACAAAAGGTTTTTATTAAATAGAACGACCTAAATTAATACTTTGAGAGGAACCACTAATGTATAATACTGAACATGGGAGTAATATTCTGATCCCACCTAATACCCTTAACCAACCATCCATTGAATTCTTGATAGAGTTTCAGTTTCACGACACCAACGCATCTGTTGGAATACACTTTTCCAATTGCAGTAAACGACTATCTGACTTGATTATATTAGATATGATTTCTAACATTGTATTTAAATGTGGGTTTGATTAACTAGTTTTTTTGACATAGATACCCCTTTCCTTGTGTAGACCTGATCAATTTTTCCATGAACACCGAACGTTTTTACTTTGAACATCCAATCAACTCAAGATATTAGCCAAAGGTTTTTCCAAATATTACCATTTCTACCAGTCTTGTTTCCATCCCAACCCACTAAAAACTCACCCATTTGTACATTAGCACAACAAAAATATTTTCCTAAACTATTTTTCTACTTCTAGGCATACAATATATATTTAATAATTTATGACCCACGTAAAAACTCGTGTAAGGAACAGACCCATTCATCATGCATCAAAGTGGATGAAAATGACATTTGGAAACCTAACACATATAACCATGATGTGAAGCTAGAGTAATGGTAAATTTTCCTGAGGAAACCACCAAGGATCTATTATTCATGGTGTATGAAATGGCCATGGGACTCGGAAAATTTTGGACAAGACCACATGTTCCCACTTTTCCCAACATTGACACATTCATTCATTTTACCTATAGGTTTATCCACTACTCCTAATACAATTGTTTCTAACCATACAATATTGATCCTTGTTGAAATGATTTCAAACAACACCCACTAAATGTGTGAGGGTTGTGAGATGTTTCTAAATGTTTAGTGAAATAGTTGTGTATTGCATCAACTCATGGTTGAGTGCAATGAAACCACCACTTCCCTTGAGGTGATGGAGAATGGTTTTCTAACTAGGAAGAGTGTGGAGTTTAGAGAGGTGATTCTGTCATATTTTATTTTAATGGCCAATGCACATCGTTTTCGTGGAACACCCATGTAGAATGGGGGATTATAATCCTCACATAGCCAGTTCACAGGTGGAACTACTATCATAGTGTTGGGGTCAACACACTCATCTGATAGGTGATAATGGGGGATGAATCAGTAAGGAATCTCTCAACTGGTAATTGTAATTCGTTATCATGGATAATCATAACATACATTAAAGAGATATCCAATGGGTAGTTATGGTGTACCATAATGGTTTGTAAATGGTTCCATTCCTCCAATCCATTTTTAAGACCATTTCCATCTTTCCTTCTAGGATCCTTATAGCCTTAAAATTCCAATCACACTACATTTTACCTTCATCCAAAATATGTATCATGATAACTTGATCAACCCATCCTTCCCCCATTTCCTATCCATTCAATGGTGTGCCTACGGTGGTGAAGAAAGGTATATTGGACTTATCCATTAGATTTGAAGGTAACAATAATGGCCAAAACAGGGTAGGAAAAATGATTCTTATTTCCCTAAGACATCCATAACTAGATGAATCATTTTTTCTAACTGACCAGAGGGAAACCCACATCATTCATATTTTTTGGGAGACCATGTCCTCTTATATCTAGTGAAGTTATGTGTTCCACTAGACACTATACATTTACCACTATATTTTCACCCATATGATGTTCAATTTCTCTCATATATATCGCTTCCCAAAGACATGGTGGTGGGAATACAACAACTCTTTCCTGATATGATAATAAAATTCACCCACCTAAGAGGTTATGTGGTGGTAAAAACGGAAAATATATGTCTTTGAAAAACACCAATTAAACTATTTTGGTATTGGCAGGGGTTATGATTCATGGTCAATTAAACAACATCCACCATATATTTTGGGCCTCATTAACCATCACCACTTGAATGGAGGATGGAATGGTTGGTTCCACATCCCTCACAAAACCTATTCCTTTAAAATATAGGTGTTCAATTCATGAGGTGTAGCATGTGTACCGTATTCTTGACTCACATGATGGAATACTATGGGTAAACACGACCACTTAAATAATGGAATGATAAAAAAACTCTATTCTCTAGAAAAAATTGCTTTAGGTGCCTATCTAGGAAGGCCATCTCAATAAGAATCACGAGGGTTTTAAAATGAGAATAACTAAACTTATTTTGGTGATTATAATTACGGGAGGTTCACGAGATGAAACTACTTGAGATGCCATATCACACAATTGGAACCTTGGGGGTACTATATTTGAATGTAGTGGGGACATGATAAGATATATATATATATATATATATATATCTATGTGTTTGTGTGTGTGGTAGTCATGAATGGGAATGATTTTTGATCCATTACATGTTAATAAGGCGTGGTATGGTTGGTCTCTTGAAAAATAAAGAAACATATACCATGATGTCAATAAAATAGTGGCTCGTTGGAGTGGGGGACAAAATGTTTGAATTGGAAGAGGCTCAATGAGATGGCAATAATTGTGGTGGAAGTAGTTGGTTGGGGTTCTTGGAATGTTTCTAGGAGGTGATGAAATGATGTGTTTATGAAGTACTATTGTTAGAGAATAGTGGTATATAGTGGGAAATGTTGATTGGGTTTGGAATTCTAGGTGGAATTCTGGTGTTTTTCTAATACAAGGATAGACTTATTGGAATGGGGAAATGATTTACATTGGGGATCAAGATCCATTGAGATTTCATCAATTCCAGACCTTAGTACACTAATCTAATAGTCATTTTTATTAACACCATTGGCCTCCGACCTCAAAAAACCTAAGAAAATGCTTGGGGATCCTTTTTCACATCACTATTAAGGTAGAGTAACTATGATATAACCTGTAATGTTTGGTGATTGATATGGATGTATTGATTATGGTCGTATGGGTGTGGTAGGGGTGAGTGTAATAAATTTGAATGAGTGGACATCCTAACTTGAATCTTCCCAAACACCTTGTCTATATTATCTATTCATGAGCAATAGAATACTCTTATAGTGATGATGGTTCCAATAATGTATTCAACTATACCATATCATTTTTCTTTTTAGATTATACTGGACTATAGGTCATGTATTTAAGGCTAAACAAATTCAAAAAGTAGATGACCACTATAGTTATCTCATGGAAAGAACAACCAACTATTCCTATTGCATGTTCACTCCCAATGGTATGTGTTTACACCATTATAAGTGTTCCCTAATGGTAGTTACAGATCCACCAATCACCCCTTACTGGAATTAAAAAAAAATGTTCGAAAAGTGAGGGTGCAGGTGTTCATAGTTGACTAACTAGGACCTCTACCCAATTAGAATATGGAATTGGGGTGATGAAATATGTTTCAAATAAACACCAATGAAATAAAATATATTAGATTCATAGAAATCCCCCACCCCCATATATTCATTTCCAGTATCCCAAGAGTACTATAGTTTTTTGGAAACACTAAAGTCACTATGGGGTGATCCACATTTTGTGTAATATTCATGGTTATAGAAGATAGTAATTGAATGAAAAAAGGGTTTCAAGGTGCAATGTCAGGGATCTCCACCAACAACATGACAATGAAAATATGGACCCCCACCATAGTCATCTGAGATACCCCATATCTTATATCAGTATCTCTCTTGGGCTTACACATTTGGGAGGATCTTAGGGGAGTTTTTTTTATATTTTTCGATTAACTATCAAAACTCGTATACTGTGTTGATATCAAAGGTAGTAACTTTTTCCCATGATATGACCATCACTAAAAACGTATGAAATTATCTTTAGGATCACTATGGATCACAAGAAAACCACGCCATGACATCCAAATCAATGAGAAACCAATTGGCCAAGTTGAACTAAAAATTACACAAGATAAATCTTGCAACATGTCAAAACATCAATTAAAATCATTCTTCCAATTCTTTTGATAGAAATGATTCCAATGAAATTCTAGACACCTAGTGGAAACTCCGCCATTTTCCAATAAATCAAAATTATAATGATAATTTTTCTAATCTCACCATGTTATTCATTATCATTTTGACTTGTCAAGCATTTGTGGTTCAAAAATTATGTCACGTGGGAAATGAACAATTGGTTTTGTAGAAGTGGAATACACGTAGTTGTATCATGAATTATCCCACTAACTCCTCGATCATTTACTAAGATACTTCATGTATCCTAGAATTTTTTTAACCTTAGCATACAATAAATATTATACCAAAGCAATTAGTACCCAGCTAATTTGAATACCTAAAAACACCTTTTGAGTCATCACACATTGAAATGGATTTTGTAGACCAGGGATACCCTAATAAATTTTACATCAACGTCTAGGGTGTTTTTTTAGTCACTATGAATTAAAATTTTCCATCTATTTACCCTCTATGTGTGTTCTGTGTCTAGTCCCTTGAGTGAAAACTAGAGTCTATAATAAACACAACAGAATTGACTTGATTGAAAATCATAGAAACACCCCGAAAACAGTACTACATTGAAACTACTAGAAGATAAATTATGAACATATTGATTTCATTGTAGTGAATTGAAGAAAAATTTAATTCCATTGAAACAAAGAGGATCAGTCACTCCCTACTATTCCACCCGAATGAAAAAGATATTAAAATACAAATCCTAGAAACCAAAATTCAATGGTTTTTACTTTGAAACACATTGAGGTCAAGTTGCAAGATCAAAAACAGATAAGGGTTGGTCATTATAAAAATAAAACAATTAAAATAAATAGAGATAGGTCATGTATCTTCAATTTTTCAAATACACCATATACATGGCATGGACAATGAAATGAGATTGTATCATATTGGTCGATTTCTATTTATGTGAACTGGAATGAAATTTGTGTGATTTTCATTAAATTGTGGAATGGACTCTTGGATATTTACATTATAGATCCAACTAATCTAACTCTACTCTTGAGGATCAATATCATATAGTGTAGTTCATCATAAAAAAGGTAATGGTTATATCATTTGATGAATTATATTGATACAAATAATAGAGTGGTGGAATGGTAGAAGTATACATGTTTTTAGGGGTTTATGAAGATTTTTTGAGACTTTTAGAGTAGAGTACAGAGGTCCTATACAAAAATATATCACTTGTCGAAGTGCATGTGAAAGTGGTCGGGAAGTTTTTTTGAATCATTAGATAATATTAAAGAAAAAATTCATTTAATAAAGTATATATTAGAAAAACTAGTATACAATTTTAGAACCTTGGTAATTCATGGTTGGGTATGCAAAAAGATGCATACATGTTCAATGTAGGCATCCCAACAGCCCCATGAAAGAACCAATTGTAGTTTCAAATTACACATTTTTCATTCATATTCTTGTGTTTCCATTTTTTTAATGTAGGAAAACATAATGATTCAATTCATATTCTATCCTTAATATCTATAATTTCACTAAACATATTAAAGGGTGGGGGACTTAGAAGAATCCATTATGGTGTGGTTGGAGTCTGTTAATCTTGGAGAGTCAGAATTAATAATCGAGTAGGTTCCCTATAATAAGTGATCATCACTAACACTATGAAAAGAACAATCCCAAAAACTAATATATATGATCCATATGATATAAGGTCATTCCAACCCTCAAAATCATTTGTAGGATATGGAATGTGCGGTGGGGTACCCACTAATCCTATGA
This sequence comes from Viscum album, assembly GCA_963277665.1. Taxonomy (NCBI): domain Eukaryota; kingdom Viridiplantae; phylum Streptophyta; class Magnoliopsida; order Santalales; family Viscaceae; genus Viscum; species Viscum album. The sequence continues at coordinate 560,063,109 of OY728153.1, read as the reverse complement.
AATTCATTAGATAGAGTGTAAGATTCACCCCCAAAAAAAAGTGATCCAAAAATAGAGTTTCCCATAAAATTTCAGGTAAACTGGATGCTGTGAATTTATCAACAAAATAGTGAAATCCATAAAGGAATGAAAAAAGGTTCACATAAAAAGTACATAATTGAGACGTGACACCACATAATAGGTATCATGAAATGAAATTTCAATCCTAGAATTAGTTTGTACTATTGTAGTGACTCTAAAAATAGTGAACCATAAGACAAACCCCAAAACAAACAACATTGGGGTTTTGAAGTACTTGATCAGGCTACCCCACCAGGTAGATATCCAACAAAAGATTTTAATTCCAATAAAAACAACTATTGTAAAGTATGAATCAGTTATGTATGATCATGTATCGATGTCTAACACAATAGTAAACATATGATGTTTCCGAACTATAGAGAAATGTACGCTAACACTAATCATGGAATATTCCATTACAATATATTAAAACACTGTTTTTAATACATTTAAATGACATGAATGGTGATTTTGTAGATATTCCTAATGAGGATGTAAAATTCAGGGTGCTTCTCTCTTATTCTCATCAATATAAGAAACGAAAGGTGTAGTATATCTTCAATTTATTACGTATTTATATAGAATATGGCCATGATATATGGTGAATACTATTGGGTTTAAATGGTTTAAGATATTAAATATTGTAATAGTCCCCAATAAGGAAGAATACTCAGGATTGATGAATTCAGAATGTACTTTATTGAAAGTAATCTAAGATCGTGATCACAATTTCTTGAAATCATACAGACCATTGATAGTAAAACAATTTACTACTATCAAAGTATATATTTACTTAAAATAATGTCTTATTATACTCTATATCTTGTAGAATTTGTTTTATTTACTTTAATACTGTGTTTTGGTAGTTCATGCTTCATAATGATGCCAATAGTACCATCACCGTCAATGAATCTTGAAAACTAATTGGATTGAACCACTAGTTTTATTGGTAGAATGATTGGTATCACTAGTACATTCAAGGCATGTTGTAGTTGAAGTAGTCATGCTGAATGTCTAAAATGAACATTAATAAAATTCACAATTTTCATCATACCATGTCATTGATGTAGTCAATAATGGTATAATATATCACCTGATCTCATTTGAATAATTTGAACAATAATATGTTGCATATATCATAGTATTCCTATATATTCTAGTACACAAGTTATTTCAAGAGAATTATATCATTTTTTACTCACATGAATACTTATGTCACCTTCAATACTTATATCTAAACACCCATAGGAGGATTTAAGATAAATTTTTGCATATGTATTCTCTGAGGTTCCAAATAGATTGCTTTAATGTCATTAGTTACATTTCATTATTTATTATATTCTCTGTTTTAATAGATTTATGATTCACTAGAAAACCACTTATGAACATGTAGGAGAACCATGAAGTAGTCCATATTAGAATATAGAAAAATTAATACTTATATTTGAATATGAAAAGGTCCATTTCAAATCAAAGAACCAAAGGACATTCTACTATAAAAAGGGGCATCAACATCTAGTTGGATCATAAAATTTAGTATTTTTTTAGATCAATTAATAACATTTTGAGTCCCTCATCTCATATAAGAATATCCAACACCATGGGGAATGTAGTCATAGGAACATACCACACAATGATGGTGATCTACGTATCATCATTCCTGGGAAATGAAAGTTTGGTTTCATTGAAATAAAATTTGTCACACCTAAAATCAAAGATAACCATCTAATATGAAAAATATAAATTATTAAATCAACTATTCCTTTCGAATGGATGGGGATTCTACTTAGGGGAGGATATATCATTCAATGATTTCCGCTACCCAATTTTACTATTATTTGAATCTATAGGAAAATAGACTATAGAAAATAACTAGAACAATATATTATTTAAGTGTGTAAAGGAAATTTCAGGGGAGCAAATCAGAATCATAGTAATCAATTTTCTAGAAAACTTATCATAGCCAGCATCACCATGAAAAATATCTTGACTATAACATTCTCTATAAGAAAAAAATTATATAGTTGATGGTTTATAAATAGATGATGATTACATGGGGTTGAAAATTTCATATGAATTAAAACAAAAAATAATGTTCCAATCATTCCTACAGGTGAACCTAATAGTAAATACCTATTTCCAATATAATATTGGTATTTTTATAAAATCCATTTTTTTGTAGTTGATTTGGTTTTTCTATGATTTACAACCTGTTAAACTAGTTCTTCCAATACCATAGAAAACTATAAACCACATCATTCCCCTAGAATCCCCCCAAAATCTTCCATATTTCCTACATCACTACCCATTATATCACCACAACGTACAATTTATTGACTCCTTGATAGAAAAAAAAAAATAAGCTATCAAAAAAATAATTAGGTATAGCTAAAATAATAAATCAATAAATATAGATTAGAATTCATCAGTTTTTTGGGGGTCTCCTTATTTGTTCTATAGGATTTGTAGTAATTACCAATGTCTATACCACAGAACTAGATTCATCTATTAAAAATAAAGGTTCATAAAACCTATATTAAAGATTATACATACATAATCGATTTTATTTTATTCCTTACCCAAAAACATTATATTTCTTTGGGTGGGTCCTTTTCTTCATGTTTTAATTCCAACTAACTATCCATTTTGGTGCACCTAAAATATAACAATCCCCATATTATTATGTTACACCTTATCTTATAATATATATGACTCAATTCTATCGCATGATTCTAATTAAACCTCATCTAATATCCATTATTGTGGAGGAACTCTATCTTGTATGATAAAAGGAACTCCAACCTAACATTAGACATTTTATTTCACACTCCCCATAGATGATTATTGGTTTATCCACCCTTTAAAGTGAATTTGGATAATGTTACTAGGACTGACCCCTAACTAATCACTCTTGAACTCATTTGTGATTATAAATGAATCTATCACTACCATAGAGAGGGATTTTAATTCCTACAATGTAACTTGTATCATAACTATATAATTTATTCATTTCACCTCTAATTGATCACAACCCTTTTACAAGAATCACAAACACTGATCCAATCATTAAAAATTGTACCTCTTCTCTTACCCACACACCTGCCTCAACCTTGAATCCCTTTCAATCTCTAACCTCTCATACCTGGCACTTCAACGGTATGTAACCATATTATAGTATTACTAATACTATTATTAGAGTAACTATGGATTTTAACCTTATTTGGTCATTAAAGTCTTATATAAGACCATTAGGACCAACTATGAAGTACAATCCAACACCACATTCCCTTCTCGATGTTAACCATACACTGAAGCAATTTATGTGATCTATAGTTTGTTTTGATTTATGGAGAGTTCACAATGGGAACAACGAGACATAGTCAGAGACCCATAATAACCTGATGCATTCTATTTTTTTCATCAAAATTTGTGTCTCCTATCTGAATTCTTATTGATTGATAAATAGAATGGAGGTCACCCATTCCCTATGGTAACCATGCAATACCTAAAGAATAATCAGGACCGTCAGGAGTGTATAAGTGGATTGGATTTACTAAACTTGTATTTATGGATAAAATTTTAGTTAATAAGTAGTTACCAAACATATAAATGAGTGTTCCTAGTTACCATTTATGCTTATAGAAGTGATAGGATTCCAAACAACTCAACTAGTAGTAAAAGGGAAATGCAATGAACCTATCAAGAAGAATAATATATAGATTCTATATTAATAAAATCCATACATATATTATCATTGTTATTGGTTATTTCATTAATGAATCCTCACATTCCTTGTTGGTGATAATCTAGATACTAATCGGGTGGGAGGGACCCTCTTCCATATTTCTGGTTACGTTTCATCAGGTTATTTAGTAGATTGATTTTGAAAAAAAACTATTGTATTACCTATTCCCATCAGGAAATTAGGTTAATATCCCCTTTTTATATTATTTCTGCCAATTTGTTCCAATTTTCTATCTAATAATTAATCAATAGGCTCTGGTCCCGGATCAATAAGGTCATCTACTGAAACTACTCTTAGTTATGCATATAAAGGAATTTTGTCCCTAGAATAAATTGGAATATATTATATGATTGATGGAAGGAAATTCTTTCACATATCTACACTGATCCGTCCACACTTCTACTAAGTTGGGATATAAATAATCAACTGAATAGCTTGGAAAATAGTGGAAATAGTATTTCTTTTCCGACATCGCATGAGAAGATATGTGAGATGTGGTTCTTCATCATTTCATTATTTTTTATTAGGTATATTATTTTCTATTATTGGTATTACTGGAGGATATAGGTCTCACTTATTAACATCATATTCGATAACATATATAAGAAAATATATGACTAGAATCCAAAAATATATCATTTGTATTAATATTTTTTGTAATTATATGACATCAAAATTTCAATATCAATATCTAGTTTGAACCACTTTCAAATTAATCATGCCTTCCTGAGAAGGATCATATGAAAAAGAGACCATATCCATAAATATTTATGGTTTGGAGCTATAAGAGGAATAAAACTAAAATCCTTGAAATCTTATCTTTCCATTCTATCTCATCCTCTCTCCCCATCTCACACTAGGAAAAAGTCACCAGAAATCCTATTCGAGCCTAACAACTAGTGATTCTCACCAGTATCAATATAAAGTCAAGAAGAACAAAAAATTTAGCTTAGTAGTGACATCTAATCCCTTTTTATTTTTCTATTTCAACAAATAGGTGGTCTTATGTGAGGAATAATTTCACATATATAGAGAAAAAGTCGAGGAACAATAATCTATGTTGGATTCAAGTATTCATGAATCTCATAACTATTTAAAGGTTAATGATCCTTAGGTTACTCACCTCTATTAACTAAGACATGTTGAAAATGGAGAGTGATTGAGATCAGCTTGAATAGATATCATAACTAACCCAATCTTGATGAAATTAATGATAAAAATAAATGATATGATATCCCCAATATTAGAGTATATTTCCCTCCTGGTGATCTTCTTTTTTTCTACTAGGGGACAAGTATAAATAAGGGACTTATGTTATTAAGAGGTATTGAAGGTACTCTACTATAATAGTTTTGATAATGTCCAATGATGCTCAAAACACTATCAAACATCTACCATATATATTAATAGAAGCCAATATCTCTCAAATTACCAGAGGAAGGACTTGGTCATTGTCTTCCATTTTCTACTCCAGTTTATTGTATATTTCCATAGATTCACATAAAAAGGTCAATGGAAGGAATGCATAGAAATAGAAGACGAAATGATAGAGATACTAAACCAAAGCTATGAAATATGACTACAACTAATTATTAATGTAAAACATGGTATTTATATTCATAGTACTGAATTACCCTCTATGTTAGGTCAAATAATTTTGATGTTTCTTCTCACTTTAGTTTTTTAGGGAAGTTCAATATCCTCATTTAAATGGAGCAGAGAGAAAGGAAATGTGGTAGTTTCGATCAATCCTCAATTCCAAATTTTAGAACCTGATCTGTTGAGGTTGGTGAAAAGGATTTATCATATAGTATGGTACTTATACCCCTAAATACTACTAATTTATTTAGTTTTCTAGCCCCATCCCATGAATCGTATCCCAAAGGCTTGAATTTAAAAATGTCATCAATGAAAAGGAACATGGTACTCTCAATAATGGGGAATCAAGACTTAGATTTGTTCTATATATGTGCCCCTTTTAAAGATTTTCATGAATCATATGATTAAAAAATTATGCTTCATTATGATAAACAATATTAGGAGAGTCCACAGTTGTCTAATGACCATCACTCCTTTTGATTTTGATATTTTCAACTTTTGGGATTCCCGACATACATTCAAATGAATCATAGTTATTCATATATTCCTAGAATCTTGCAAGACACACATTTGTACAATAAAGAGTGGCTATTTCATTAAATATATATGTGATACTAATATAATTTTCTTCCCTATGAAGACCCCATGTACTTTCATTATATGTATATTACTAACCCTTCTCAACCAACTCCATCATTATTCACATAACTCTTGATTGAATAAGGGTGAATGATTTAAAAATAAAGATGTGATAGGATGGATGAGGTGGTATCACATGGTGTGGGTGTTCTAATAAACCAACCTGATGGTATGATTTTGGTTAAGTGAAGGTACTTTACGAATAGATGAATGTTACAATTAGGATGAGATCATGGTAACATATCATTGGGGGTGAGACTAGGAAGGGAATACCAGATCAACTCAGGTACCAATGGGGGATATGGAATATAATGTTTTTGTTATTATGAAATTGATTTAGTGATCCAACTTTTTCTCAAAATTAGTAGAGTAGGTTTCACAAATTAATATCTTATCTAGACTCTAAGTTACATTTAGAGAATAGTATCGTCTCTACCAGCCTTCTATTAACTCAAATTTTATTGATATGTGAAGATTTACCTAAAAGTGAAAGGTAGGCAACCAAGAAAGCATTCCTATGTGGGGAAGGAACCATAATTCATAATGTTTGATAATAAAATGATAGTTCACTTAAAACTTTAATTTTTTATCTATATATAGTTATAGTTAGAGCTATTTTTTGACTTTTATACTATCCTTTCCCTTTCCCATCAAAAAGAAAATATTTCACACTACCCACTTTAGAATTTAATTTTCTCACATGTGTTGGTGAAAACATATAATATCACCTAGGAATACACCAAGAACCTCCACCTAAACCTTTTTATGTGATTCCATTGAGTCATTTTGGGAGGGGAGAGTATTTCAATTCCCTTAGAAAAAAATATAAGTTATATTGTGTACAACAACAAAGGTGGAAATAAAATCTAATAGAGATGTCATTTTTACGAATGAATGAATTCATTCATCCATAAGGAAATTTTTTCTTGTATATTTGGAGATCCAAAGGGAACATAACATATTTTCCTAGAAGGATCTTTATATGTCCATTGGTCCAAGACCTTTTCAAATATTGTTTTTATGTAGAGTCGTTACATGATTGGTTATATTAGTTGGGTTTTTTCTATTTGAATATCTCTCTTCCAATTTCCTTTCCTTAAGCTATAATGATTAAAATAATATTAGTGAAACGAATTTGTTGGGTATTAGCTAGATATCAAATGAACTTTCCACATTTTGTTTACTATGGTAGGTGATGTGATCTTATATCCATATATGAATCTCAATGATTCCTCTATATGTATATCAAGAACCATGGAAGTGTAAAATATAATATCCAAAGGGTCTATGGTCTCTGGACCACCTTGTACCCTCACAAAATTATATATCTTAAAAAAATCATATTAATGAAGCTTTTTCTTAAAGAAATGCTGGAAAATTGATACTGATATAGAACCACTCTGATTCTTGATTGCCCATTATTGAGAGTCCCATGTATTTTTGAAGTCACACCATTGTTCTATGACACTTGGGATGAGACTATAGAACTTAATCGTGATGTAAAAATAAGGGGTATAACTAATATACTATATGATAAATTATTTCAGCTGACCTAAACATACCATGTGCTATGATTTGGACTTATACCTTGATCGAAACGACAAATTCTCATTTCTCCCCAAACCCAATAAAATGAGGCTATTGAGCTTCTATACAATTGAGGAAGAGAATGAGAATATCCCCAATCTTAATTTTACATACCTTATAAGATCTCTCAAATATATGAATTTTAATACCAAGTAGTCAATTCACATTTTTTATTAGCTAGCTTTCCTATCTCTGGTTCGATATATCTTAATATTTTTTTAATATTCCTACACCTTCCTTCCCTTGAATATTTTATGAAATATTATGAAAATTTCACATAGACCAGATAATAAAAGATAAGATAGTGACCAGATACTTTTTGTAATGGTCAAAGAGAGATTATAATTCATTAATAGATAAGGTAGAGGTTTGAAAATTCATTTATAATTTTCAGTCTTTATCAAAACTATTGTAGTAGAGTACCTTTAATACCTATTAATCAAATGAGTCCTTTATTTAGGTTAATTACATTGAAGGACAAAATATAAATGAGAAGTAATCTAATATAGTAGTGGGGATCTCATATAGTTTAGTTTCTTCCATACTTCCACCAAGATTGGGTTGGTGTTGAGATTTATTCAAAATGATCCGACAAACTCTCTCATTGCATATTATCATAGTGAAGAGTTTGGAGAAACCTATGGATCATTAATAATTTTATAATTATAACCTTTTTGGAGTTGTAACTACAACATTTCTTATTCTACATTACCTTTATGTCTATTTAAATGAATTTATTCTTCACATAATACCTCATATTTGTTGAAATAACAAAAGAATAATGGATTGAATGACATGTATAAAATAATTATTCAATCCTAATTGACTATATTTTTATATTGGTTAGAATCACTAGTTTTAAGACTCACTCTATAATAACAATGACTCTTTCCATGCATGATATGGAGAGGGTTAATAAAAATAAAAGAAATAGGTGATGTTAATTATTTTGGGATTATCACTCCTATCAAATAAAACATGAAATATTTCGGTTTATGGACCCTTCTTCATATTAGGTATTTCCGAGTAAGCAACGAGCATAGGGAAAGGGGTGCCGACTAATTATCTATAGTGAGATTTTTATGATATGTCGTCACAGATTATTGTAATAGAAATGAAAATATTTTTAGATTCTAGTTATTTATATTTTATGTTTGGGGTCGGATTTTGTGTTTATAAGTGATACCACTATCATTCAGTAGAACCATTAACATAAATAATATATATGGCATAATATAATGAAATTTTGAAGAATTTCATCTCACATCTCTTCCTGTCTAAAGTGAGAAAATCACAAATTCATCCACACTATTCTGAGATACTCTATTGATTTTTTATATCCCCATGTAGTTGACGTGTGGATGGACTGATGTGGATAGGTGAAATCATATACCACTATTAGTCATATATTATAGTCTAATTTATTTCTAGTGCTATTAATCCTTTATACAGATATGTAGCAGCAGTTCAAGTAGATGACTGTGTTGATTCATGACCAAAATATGTTGACAAAGTAGATGATAGAACTTTGGAAGACAGTAGATATTTGGAAAATAAAAAAAATTTGTTAACCAAATAACATGATTGGAATATATATATAGTACCTTTGGTTGGATTTATATAATGCTATTAAAGCACATGATATAATATAATCGAAAATATAGTATATGGTCCCTCTCTCCTGAATAGTCTCTAACTTGTTACTAAGTAGGGAAGTGAGGCCACATGAATGGAATAAACAAACATAATGATAACATAAGTATGGTTTTGATTAATATGGAATCAATCCATTGTTCTTATTAAAAGGTATATTCATTTTCCCCATTAATACAAGTTGAGTGGTTAAAAATATTCCCACTTCCAGAAGCATATATGGATACCATCCTTACTCTTTCACACACCATGGAAATACATATTGACTAAAAAATAATTTATACCATCCCATTTAGGAAATATATTCTTCATATACACTCCATATGGTCTTTAATCCATTCAAGGTCATTAATGGTTAACTTTTTGAATGAGTAATATTCATTCTCTTTGTCAATTAATAAGGGATCATGATAAGAGATATCAAATTAGATGAATGAAAGTGTTGATTCGAGGATTAAAGTGTCTCTGAATGTCTCTCATTATTTTAGTTGTGAACTCTCCATAAATAAAAAAAGAAGACCTAGAGTTCCTTAATTTCTATAGTGTATGGTTGAAATCAATGAAGTCATTAATCCTTGGATTGTACTTCCAAGTTGATCACAATGGTCTCACTTATGGTTTCCATGATTGATTAGGGGTCACAATCCAAAGTTGCACAAAAATCATAGCATTAATCCTACAATATAGTCGTAGCCAGATAAAGCACCATGTAGGAGTAAATTATAGAGTTATGACACTAGGTCAATGAGAGGTCGATTGAGTAAATTCTAGAGTTATAACACTAGGTCTGTCATATGAAATCAAAGGCATGTGTATGGTATTGATCTATTCATTTCAAGAAACATAAATTGTCAGGAGTGATTTGTTTAGATTCATTCATAGGTACTCCATCCATGGGAAACATGGAGGATAAATAATCTAGTCCTTATCTAAGATTTAATCTGAATGACAAAGCCTATTTTAAAGTTGGAGTTCCTCTGAGCATACAAGAAAAATTACCACTATTATAATGTCTATTAGAAGAGGTTTTATTAGCATCATGTGAGAGAATATATCTATCTAGACTATATGATATGGTTGACTATAAAAATATGAGTATTGATAAATTCAAGGTGAACTAAAAGGTTTAGTTAGTTGGAATCCAATCTTGAAGAAAATTACTCACCCAAAGATATAGAAAGTCTTAGGGGATTGAATGAAATAGAATGGATTATATTGGTTTTATGAAACTTTTTTCAATTCATTAATATATTTTTTAATAATATATATTTTATTACTTTTAAATGAGTGTTAATATTTTTAAAATCAATGAAATCCCCAAATCATGTGTATTATTTTCTCGACAAGACAAAAGTGAAGAATGGATATATAGAGACCAGGTTGCCATGTCATGCAGATCATGTGACCCCCAAGAAGATTTGTGATCACATGACCTTTGAAGGGTCATCCGAATTGTTCATGCACTTCATATCATAGGTTCATGATCATACAAAGACCCTTTCACAAGACTACCTATTATTGTGAAGTCATACAAACAAGCACTGATGATCATGCAAATGGATCATCGATGAGTTCCTTTAATCATGAGAAATATCAGGCAACAAGTACATGAAAATTACCCAATCCCATAATAAAATAATTAAATAATGATAAAAGGGTGGTTACTTCTAGCGGTTGAAGATAAATTGTTTTTAATCAAAAAGGGTTATGTTCAACATGTGATCACCACTTACCACACAGATTTTATTTGAAATGATTTCATGATCCCATGAAGGATCATTGATATTCCAAATTTATCTCATAAAGGTTCCGATACAACTCCCCCATGATTGTTCAAAATCCTCTCAAAAGTTGTCCTGATCTTGCTAAGACGCCCATGAATATCAAACCAGTCTTGTAGAGGTACTTTTACTTTTCAATTTGATAATGTGACACATAATATAAAAGTACAGTGACCATCAAGGATAGTGATCTAATTCCATTTCTATATCAATCATTTATCATTCAATTCCATGATAGACGGGTCAATGGGAAAAGGTCAAAATCTATGAAAGATGAGTAATAATATATGGAAAAGGCAGAAGTCTCTTATAAAGTAAGTATATTCTAATTTTCATGTGAAGGTGTTATATGCCTCATATTATCATCATTGATCTCATGAAGACCATTTTGATGGAATACTAATATCATGTATGGACTATATAATGTAAAAAACTAGAACATTGTTAGTGGAAATTCCTCTTAATCTAATTAAATGACTTATTATGTAAAATGGTTATAAAACACATGAAATTATTTTGATTTGTGTATCAAAATATCGTTAAGAATTGTCAACGTTTCTAGTATATCTATTGAACAGTGGTCACATGATTCGTATAAATATAGGGCATTAACAAATCCAATTTACATAGAAAAAGAAAGTGATGGCCTCATCCAGTAGAATTTATCTGTAAATGACCATTTTTTGAAGCTCGAAAAGGAGGTTGTGTCATTGTTATTCTCTCTTGACCAAGCCCAAGATGAGCATAAACACGTTAATATCGAACAGAACCGCCTATGTGATATGTGAATGTTGATAAAGATTACCACCTGAGCGATGTTATCCGAGCCACCCCAAGATTCTATCACCATAGAACACCTTACCCTTAGGTCTAATTTGGGTGTTATAAGTGTTTATGTAACAGAACATTAGTACTATCATTATGTGCATTATATTTTGTATATAATAATGAATATACATTAATTTAATTACTATTACTTTGTAAATAGTTTCTAAATCACAGAAAGTATTGTTAGTTAATATTCAATTGAGAAATATGTTTTGATGAATTAATGGAATATTGAATTTAGTAATATTTGAATAAAATATTATTACTAAATTAATTTTTATTAAATATAAATTATTCTATAATTTTTATGAATACAATTTGGATATTTATTAAGGTTTGAAATATATTTCTATCCAAACCCATAAATTTTCGATAAACTCGATTTTTATTTTAATAAAATTATCATATTTAGATATTTTTTTAGATAACATTAATATTATTTTTGGAATCCGGATGTCGAAATTATTCTACACTGAATTTTTCATAATTTTATGAGACACTCGAATTTTTGGGTAAAAATTAAATAATGTTTAAATATATAAGGTGATTTATGACATAATAATGACCTAATATTGATGTATTAAAATACTATAAATGATATGTTTTGATAATATATTTTTTACCATTAAAATAATGTGGTTTTAGGATTTTATTTTTTTATTTTACAAAGCATTAGTGGACCCTCCAAGACATATAAAACATTTTCTATTTTTAAAATGATTTCCTTGAGAGTGGGATTCACCTCCACATAATCAAGCCTAATATTTTAAAAATTTAGGCCATTAGAATTATAAAATAATGATTTTTCCTCCCCTTTGGAAAAAAACATTGGAAAAACATGGTTTGGTTTGTAGTTTTGATTAGTTTAATTTGTGGTGCACAAAACCAAAATAATAAAGAATTCCCTACCATTTCCTATATAAACCCACCCAAGCTCCCACTTCCTCTTCACTCAAGGACGTTGGATATCGAACAAACTCTAAAATCATCTCTCTATAATCCTACCATGGTTCTATAATCTCCCAAGAAACCTCTCTCAATCATCTCCAAAGCCTTTGGGATCACACTTCCAAGTAAGGGATTTCTTCCTTTCTCATTTTGACCAAATTTCTTTCTGTTATTATGTCCTTTTATTTTCAATTAAAAATATTGGGGTATGATTTCTAAACTCCCTAATACTTCAATCCTTATTTTCTAATTATTATATTCCTCTTTCTCCCTCATTAATTCCTCCCATGTACACCTGCTACCATGCGGAAATTCAGTAAGGAATTTCTCTCCTCTTATTTACATTCAAGAAATTATTTTGTATTATAAATATAAATTCAACTAAATATGATGGAACATATATCTATAAGACCCCCTTACTGTCCATTTATGTACATATAATTCGACCGCCCTTTCTCTCACATCAACCATTTTTATGAATTCTTATTTCACGCAGTTATGATGCCTAAATTGAAAGGTGGTTTTCCATGCCAAAGTCGTTGTGTAGTGAATTCCATGCCCATTTCACTATCAATGGTATTCACCATAATGCACATTTACTTATTTATTATATAATTTCATGTAGAAATTCCTAATTCCATTATCGTGTAATAAGCTATGATATTTAATGAATCCATGTTATATGATCCATGTGACACACTTATGCGTGAAATTAATTGATTAAGAAAGGTGTTCCCCAATAGCGCTCAAATTCATTGGGTAAAGATTAGTATCATGATACGTTAAGTGAAATGTGATTTTACTCATTCTAATTCATGTTCAATTAGGGTTTACTAATTCTACATGCTCAATGAGCCTTGGATCATGCTAATATCATGTTAAATGTTGATGCCACATTTCCATGTTATAATAATCATGATATATCAGGCCTTTATGTTCATGTATCTCTTATGCTCCATTGATATGCCTATTTCCTAAAATTAACTATATTCTTCAATTTATTCTTTTTTTACTCCATTAGTGGGCTTCATAGATCACACTTTTCTTATGAATTTCCTCAGGTTATCCAATTCAATGTTAAGTAAAAATGAGTGTTGTGGTCATGTAAAATAATTTTTCAATAAATATGTTGTGTTTTATGTTATAAGTTGTTATGTATTGTTTAAAAACCCAAATAGAATAGAACTATAGATCTTCTATCTTATATCAAGTGATGATTTTATGTAATAAATAATGTTTAAGTGTGAAATAAAGTGAAGGGTTGTTATAGATATTATCAATGGATTGGTTTAGTTATTTTTGGAAATAGGAATAGAAAACCCTAGAGAGAGCCTTAGGGATATGAATAAGAATAATAAAAACATAAATCAATTTTGGTGAGTATTGAATAAGTGGTTTATCAAAAAAATACATCCTTTTCTGGATAAGAGTAGGTAGAGTCAGTTTTCGCACATATATATCCTAGTGGTAAAACCCAAAAACACCGCTTTGAGCTAGACTCGAATGGGAACTTGTGAACGAAAACGGGCCTTACTACACTCTTGGTTATGACACTTCCCGGGAATATGCTTTGGAATATTCATAAGATTGGTATAAACATTATTAAGGGAATTAAAAAATCCCCCTTTGAATATTTGTTGGGAGGTAGATCATGGATAATATATATTGAAGCCTATAAATTCACATGTTAAGGAAATAAAATTATATTATAATTCATCCATTTTTGTCATTGGATTACCCTATATGTGTTACCACTACGATTAATTTTATTCCAGTCAATAGCCAGTAATAGGTGGACTCGAGCTAACATCGGACGCGAAGATCAATGTGATGACTGTTCTAATGAGATACCCAATCAAATTGTATCGGGAGTCATGAACATTAACATGATAATCTCTCATTTAACTCATGTTTTTAATAGAAACATTGTTCATGATGAAAATTCAACCCCCCCCCCCCCATGAATGAACCAATCACAGTTGACTGCTTCATTAAAAAAAGTCCTCCTACATTTAACAGATCTTCTAATCCATCAATTGTCGAACAATGGATAAACTCCATTGAAAAGAACCTCTAAAACATTCATTGTTTGGAACATGAGATGGATTTTTTGGCATCCTATAGTATGGAGGGTGAAGATGATCAATGGTTGAAATTGATCAAAAATATGAAACTTGAGGAGGAAATCGAGGCGCTAGAATGGAAGGATTTCAAGAAGATGTTTTTTCGATAAATATTTAATGTGCACCCTCAGACTTAAAATGGAAAGGGATATCCTTTCCCTCACAAAAAAAGGAAAATAATTTGTCATAGCATACGTGGAAAACATCAAAATGATTGAATGATATGCCTTCAGCTTTTTCATTACCCCTGAATGAAAAGATGACCACTTCTTTGGTGGGGTAAAACCTAGCTTGTGGAAATCCCTGGAGATCCATGACTTCGATAGCTATGAGAAAATAGTCCAATGTTCCCTCAAAGTCAAAATAGAGATATGAAAATATCAGGGATATTAGGGGATAACAAGAATAAGGTGGACTTCAATTATGGTCCTCTGATGGATAAATCCAACGGTGCTATGAAATTCCAGCACCCCGCATGTCAATGGTGTGGGAAGAAGCACTTAGGAAATTGCCTGAAAGGGATGAGAAAATGATTTAGGTGTGGAAGAGAAGGAAACCAAGATATTAACTGTGCACAAGATAAACCCGCAGCTGTGACAAAGGAGATTAATGATTCATTCAACCATCAACACATTTTAAATTTCTTCAACTACAAAGAATCAGAGAACTTTTCCAAACAATGCCCTATGCCAAGGGTTTTCGGAGGCACCTAAAAACCTCCAACTTAGCAATGGAGAGATTTTTCCATCCCTACCACCAAAGTGAACCCAAAAAATGATGCGGTGATAGGTATACTAGTTATTAATTCAATAATAGGTAATTTACTTTTTTATTTTGGTTCAACACATTCATTTATATCCAAATAGTTTAGTAGAATAATCCCAACACCACCACAAATCATGGATTTAAAGATTTCGGTGAGTATGGAAAATGGGGAAATCAATGAAACTAATGAGTATAACTCCTCCCCAATCATAATTTTTGGATTGAACATCCCCGTGAAACACTTCATAATCAATCTGGTTGAATTTGATGAAATTATTTTCATGGATTGTATTTCCTTATATACATCCAACATAAATTTCCGTGAGAGGGAAATGACTCTCCATAATGAGAATCAACCCCCGATTCTGTACAAGTGAAAGGAGACGGATGAGTCTTCCTTACCACAGTCTTCTCAAGAGTGGATATTACTGCCCTATGAGCATGTGTATCTATCTCAGATGATTTAGTCCAAGAAAAAAACCACAATTGATGACATGACTATTGTAAGGTAATTCGCTGAAGTATTTCCCGAGGAATTTCCATGCCTTCCTCCCAGAATACATGTTGAATTCTCTACTGATCATATTCCTCGGGAATTGAAAATATCCATGACTCCATATAAAATGTAAATTTTGGAGCATGAGGAACTAAATAAAAAACTACAAGATAATATGGATAAAGGATTTATACTCCCAATTACGTCACTGTTGGGTGCACTAGTCCTATTATTCCTGAAGAATATTGGGTCAATGTGCCTTCTAATTAATTATCAGGAGATAAGTAAAATAACGATAAATAATAAGTATCCTCTTCCCGGAACTAATGACTTGTTTAATCAGCTACATGGAGCACAATACTTATCTAAGGTGGATTTGCAGTTGGGAAATTACCAAGTACAGGTGGAGAAGGAGGATATCCCGAAGACTTCTTTTTATACAAGATACAAGCACAATGAATTCATAGTAATTCCTTTCAGACACATTAATGCTCCAGAAATCATCATGGAATTGATGAATAGAGTCATTATATAGTACCTTGAAAATTTTTTGGTAGTATTTATAGATGATATTATAATATACATCAAAACCAAGGAGGATCATTAGGATAATCTAGGCATTGTACAAGAGACCTTGGGAAAGGAGAAGCACAATGAAACATAAATCAAGTGTGAGTTTTGGTTGAAATAGGTCTCATTAATGGGTCATATCATCTCATGTAATAGGATATATATATATTCATATAAGATAGCTGAAATTGAAGTATGGAATAGGCCATCATCTGTAATGGATATATTTAGCTTCCTAGGGTTAGCTGGATATTATCACAGAATTTTGATAAATTCCTCACAATTTTCAAACCCACTTACCAATCTTACTCGAAAGGGAGTCAAGTTTTCTTGGAGACATGAATGTGAATAAAGCTTTATGGAGTTGAAAAAGAGTCTTATCACTCCACCCGTTCTCATACTACCCACTTGTGGAAATAATTTTTTTGGTATTTATAGATGCTTTGAAGAAGGGCATGAGTTGTGTGTTTATGAAAAATGACAAAGTCATTTCATTTGCTTCAAGGAAATTGAATGTTCATAAGAAGCAATATCTATCAAATTATCTGGAGTTGGTTGTGGTGATCCTTTACATAAATATTTTGCGACATTACCTCTTAGGGGAGAATCTTTAAATATATACGGACAAAAATAGCCTCAAATATATATTCACACAGAAAGTGTGGAATATGCACCAATGAAGATTGTTAGAGCTGATCAAAAAAATTACTGCTTAACCCATTACCACACTAAGAAAGCTAACATGGTGGTGGATTCTCTAAGTAGAAAAGTCCCAACAATTTAATCACTAGTGAGAATTGAAAATGATCCAATATTACTATATTTGATGATAATGTGCATGGAAATACTAAACAAGGGAACATCATCAATATTTTCACAAATTATTTCTCAATTGTCTCTTTTGGAAAGGATAAAGGATGCTCAATATGATGATGTGGGAATTAAGAAGAATGTGGAAATTATCAGAAAAGGGAAATCCTAAGAGTTCAATGTTAATGAAGAAGGTAGTGTGAGATTTAGGTCAAGACCATGTTTTCCATCAAATATGGAGTTGAAGAATTAACTTTGGGATGATGCACATAGTTTGAATTTTTTGATTAAACCTGGGAACACAATGATGTATCAAGATACCTGACAAAATTATTGGTGGGAAAACATGAAGATGGATATCACTTAGTATACATCAAAGTGCCTAGTATTTCAGCAGGTGAAGGTTGAGAGGTAGAAGTATAATGGGATGATGAAACTGTAGCCATACGCGCAAGGAAATGGGATAACATCACTATGGACATCATCAACAAACATACGAAGACATCCAAAGGAAACAATGTTATCTAGGTTATTGTGGATCATCTTAAAAATATGGCACACTTCATTAAAATTTGAGAGGATTTATCATTGGATTAAATTGAATGGATATATATCAGATATGTTGTAAGGCTGCATGGGGTACCACTATCTATTGTATACGACCGAGATCCCATATTCACCTTTGTGTTCTATAAGATTCTTCAACAAGCACTAAATACTGAGCTGAACCTCAGTACGTCTTATCATCCTCAAATTGATGGCCAACCTGAGCAGATGATCCAAAAACTTCAGGAAATTTTGAGAGTATTCTCAATGTAATTTAAAGGAATATGGGGTCAACATATTGTAGTAGTTGAGTTCTCTTAGAACAATAGTTTCTACTAAAGCATCCAAATGGGTCCTTATGAATCCCTTTATCGAAAGAGGTGAAGAACATCGGAATTTTGGGAGAGCTTGGGGAGAGAAAACTCCTTGGTCCAGAGATGGATGAAGAAATGGATGAGAAGGTTAAGACCATCTATCAGAACATTAAACCTACTAAGAGTTGAAAAAATATCTATGTTGATAATCATCGATGAGACCTATAGTTTGATGTTGGAGACAAGGTATTTATCATCATATCATTGTGGAAGAGAGTTATGATATTTGGGAAGAAGGTAATGCTTTGTCCAAGGTACATCGGCCCTTTTGAGATCCTTGATCGCATTGGAGCATTGTCTTATCGACTATAACTCCCACCAAACATATCTCAAGTAAATTGTGTATTCCATGTATCACTATTGAAGAATCACATACCCGACCCATCGCATGTACACATTCTAGAGGTGGTACCATTGGATAATGACCTCTCCCATAAAGAGAACCCGTTGAAGATATTATATCGTAGGAAAAACGTTCTACAAAATATGACAATTCCCCTCATCATGGTGTTGTGGAGAAACCAAAATTTTGAAGAAGCAATGTGGGAATTGGAGGAAGTCATGAAGTAGAGTTTCCTGTATCTATAGTAGTGTGTGAAAAGAAATTTTCAAAGGAAAAATTTCATAATGGGGGAAGATTGTAGTGACCCAAACCATTATTAATGGAAATTCCTCTTGAGCAAATTAAATGTATTATTATTCAAAATGGTTATATAACATATGCACTTCATTGGTTTTATGTTTCAAAATATCTTTATGAATTTTTACTACTTCTAATATAGTCATTAAAAAGTGATCACATGATTAGAATAAATGTAGGGATTTAACAAATCCAATTTACATAGACAAAGGAATTTATGTACTCATCCAGTAGAATTTCTAAATACAATGTCCATTTATCGGAGCATGGAATGGAAGTCACATCATTGGGCTTCACTATTGGCCAATCCCAAGATGAGCTTCAACACATTAAGCTCAAACGGATCCTCCTACGTGAGAAGTGGATGTTCATAGAGATTACCACCCAAGGGATGTTATCTGATACAACGCAAGAGTCGGTCACCATCCCACACCCTTCCCTTAAGAAATATGTGGGATTTATAAGGATTTATGTAACCCGACCTTACCACTATGATTATGTGCATAATTTTTTTATATTATAAAAAATATACATTAATTTTTTTATAGTTACTTTGTAAATATTTATTAAGGAACAAATAGTATTATTAGTTAACATTCAATTAAGAAATATTTTTTGATGAATTAATGGATGTTTGAATTAAATAAAATTTTAATAAAATATTATTAATAAATATATTTTAATTAATTATAAATGATCATATAATTTTTAAGAATAAAATTGTGATTTTTATTGAGGTTTGAAATCCGTTTTTACCAAAACCCATGAATTTTTTTTATAAATATTGGTTTTTATTTTAGAAGTAAAAAATTCACATATTGAGAAAAAAATTAGATCAAATGAATATTATTTTTTTAATCAAGACGTCGAAATTATCCAATGGTGAAATTTTCTTTATTTTTTGAGGCACTAAAATATTTGGTAAAAATTAAATTCCCTTTAAATATATAATGTGTTTTCTGACATCATAATGTCCCAATAATGATGTAATAAAATTATAAAAATGGAATATTCAGCCAATATATGTTTTACCATTAAAATAATGTGGTTTTATGTATGTTTTAATTATTTTAAAAATCATTAGTGGACCCTCCAAGACTTATAAAATATTTTTCTTTTTAGAATGATTTCCTTGAGTGTGTGACTCGCCTCCACATAAGAAAGCCTAAAATTTTAATAATTTCACCCAATTTACTTATAAAATAATTTATTCCACTCTAATTTGATAAAATATACGGGAAAAACCCATTGGTTGGATTGTGGTTTGGATTAGTTTAATGTGTGGTGGCCAAAACCTAGATAATAATGAATTCCCACCCTTTTCCTATATAAAACCACCCGAGATCCCATTTCATATTCACTAAAATCCTTTGGAGATCTACCAACCTAGGACCTCCTCTCTCTAGAATCCTCACATGGTTCCCCAAGCTCCCAATAATCGACTCTCAATCTTCTACCAAGCCTTTGGTATCAGACATCAATGTAAGGGATTTCTTCCTTTTTCATTTTTTCCCAAATTTCATTATGTTAATATGACCTTTTTTTTCAGTTAAAAATGTTGGGGTATAAATTCCCACCTCCCTCATACTTCCCTCCTTATGTTTTAATGATGAGAGGCCTCTTTCTCTCTCATTAATGCCTCCTATGTACACCTGTTACTATGCCGAAATTCTGTAAGGAATTTCTCTCTTCTCATTTACATTCAAAAAATTATTTTGTATTATGAATCTAAATTCCATTTCATAAGTTGGACCATGTATCTATATGACCCACATACAATACATTTAATTTAAATATTATTAGACACCCATTTCTCTCATATAAACCATTTTTATTAATTCTTATGTCATGTCGTTATGCTCCCGCAATTGTACCATGATTTTACAAGCCAAATTCATTGTGTAATGAATACCATGACCATTTCTCTATCAAGGGTATTCACCTTTATGCACATTTACATATTGATTATATATTTTCATGTATGAATTCCACATTCATTTATCGTGGAATATGTTATGATGTTTAATGAATCTGATGTGGCTGTGTTTTAACACTCTTTTCCACATCCTTTTTGTATTTTCTATTGAATTTTTATATTAAAATGTTGTTTTTTATTAAATATTTGATAAGTGTTGTGTTTTTGTACTTTCTGTGTAGAATAACCAATTTTTAGTTTAAAACATGAGTTTTAATGTGCATTAGTGTCATTTTAAATAATTAATAAACATACTTAGTCTTGCGAATTAGAAATTTATTCTTTTATTACTTATAATTTTTCATTCAAGTTAGTTTATTAATTCATTTATTAAACTAATTAATTCTTTATTCATTAAATTTTAAATAAATAACTCTTTATGGTTTTTAGTCTTTTAATAACTAAATTAATTAATTCTTTAACAATTTAATTTTATTTAATTCATTTTTCATATTCTTCAATTAACCTTAACCAATTCGTTAATTGGTTAATTAATTTAAGCAAGTAATTTTAAATATTTTAACATTTTCTTTAATTTTGTATGTTTATATATTTTAATACAAATAAATTCAATAATTTAAATAAAACAAAATTAATTTTATTAATTAAATTTTATTTACTTATTTAGTTTTTTTCATTCAATTTAATGTGTTAATATATTTTCATTTTTATTTACAGTTTTAATTTATCTAATATATTATTTTTTGTTTGTAGGTGTTGCGGCCGCACGGTGACTATCTCACTAGTTCCGCACTTAGACCGTCTCACCAGTTCCACACTTAGCATGTCCCGCCATTTTTCCACTATCTCACTGTGACACTCACAGTGGCATAGCCACTGCCTCACCTCTTAATTGCCCTACTGTTTGGAACTCATGGACTCACCATTCTATTCACAGTGTCCCAACTCTCCAGCACCTGTCCCCTACTATCAAACACATCCTCACAGTAGCTTCATGGTGTCTACCTCTTCTAATATCTCACTCTCTATTCCCGCAACCGCATACCAGTGAAAAAATCCACAGCAGCAGTAATTTTTGAACCATTCACAGCAGTATATCAAGCAATAAAACCCTAAAAAACCTATGTTTCATTCAGAATCATGAATACCCAAACTATGTTTACATATTCAAACCAGATCTGGCACATCCCCCTTCGTCGTCCCCTGCCTTCTTCCCTTTGTTCGACCACCACTCCGCAACCCCCCCTGCACCGAAACCCTGCTGATCCGCTGCTCCATCTTCGCGACCCAAACTTTGCGTCGAACAGACCCCCACTGTGCTCTTCTCTCTGGCACTGGCGACCACCACTACCCCTTCTCTCCCACTTTCTCGCCTCCCATTTTCACCAAAACCGAACCCCTTCTCTCTTTGTTTCTATTTTTTACTTTATTTTTTATTATATTTAATTATACTATCCAATATATATATATTTATATATTAATATATCACATATAATACAATAATTATAGTTATAATAATAATTTTATACAAACTTATGTGATATTAGTATATCATATTACTAAATTTAATAACTATATTTACAGATAATAGTAATAATAATATTAGGTATTATATATTTATATATATTAATAAGTATGTTTATTAACTAATCTATGTAAGAATATTAATATTTAGTTTTAGTTTAATTTTATTTGTTTAATTCATTTTGGTTTTTCTGTTGTTCCATGCAGGGGGAGTCACTCATACTTGCGAGGATTAAAAGAAGCAGTGCACGGGAAAGGTGCAAGAATATTAGAGAGCTCGTTGTTGGGATTGGGTGCACTCACTTGAAGATCACTAGGAGCTAATGATGAGCGCACTTAAATCATTCCACGTGGATTTACAGATGGCCTCTGTTTTAGTTGAGTTTTTAATAATAAAAGAACCATCAACTCCTCTCGGGAAGCGACAGGGGGCGCGGACTAGAGACCTGGTGGAGGACAATCCACCACCGTTCACGCACCATTCCATACCACTTCATCAGACTGGAACTCATCTTTGACCTGGAGACGGGTTCCCGCTCCTAAATTTCATCCATCCTCCTTGTTCTGTTTTCGGTGTTTTATGTTGAGTCTATAAATATTATTTTAGTGTTTCAGGTTTTGTTAATTGAATTGTGATGTTTGTTTCATTCATCTTGTGTTGTTTGTTCATCCTTATTTAGGGTCATGATCTACAATCTCTAGAAATAGAGATCTAACTTGTGGGGCTGGATCCAGTTTATGAAACCTGACACTATTCGGAGATCCGCACATTAATGCTATCACGGTCTTTCTATTCACCTTGGTAGATCGCGACTGTGATTTAGATTTACCGAGAGCAAGATCTTGCATTGGACTATTTGCTACTCTCTCGTCTCAATTTTTCTCCCCTTCCTGTCCTGATTTCTCAAACTGAGAATCCAGATTGGTTGTGCGATATGATGTTCATAATGAAATGATTCTGGTCTGTGAGAATATCCTTCCATAATGATCTTGCTAAGTGAATAACTTCTATTTTAGAGGAATGTTTGAGCGTGGAAGAAATTCAATGTTTGAGTGTTTAATTTCTAGGTGAGATTAGTGTGTGATATGAGACATCGATCATGCGCTATGCGAATTTGAGAATTGTTCGTGTTGAACTATGAAGGTGAGTAGGGTGTGGATTAATCTGGGTCTAGCCTTGTTCTCACTGTCTTTTTTCTTAAGTTTCTTGGTTTATTTTGTTTTTTTATGTGTCTTGTGTTGTGTCTGCACCTGTCTTCTTTTCTTGGTCTTGTCCTTTGTCTCTATTTTTTCACTTTTCCATCACTGTTTCTCCTCTGTTTGTTCACTGTTCCACATCCACTATGCTCTTCAGCACTGATTATTGATTCCATAGGATTGTGTTTTTATGTTTTAAAAGTATTTAAAAATAAAAAAAGATTATTAGAACAGACCACTTAGGGTCTCGACATTGCTTCCTTGAGAGCGACCCTGAGTTTAGCAACTATGCTATATCTTGGTTCTTTATAAATGTAAACCTGACCATCCTTGTGACAAGGACGCATGTCAAATTTTGGAATCGTTTCCGGGGAATCAACGAGTGTCTCAGTGGTTTTTTCAATTTTTTATTTCATTTTAAAACATAAAAAAAAAGATATATAAAAAAACAACAAAAAAACAACACACACAACACTGATGAACCCTAACGAAACTGGTATAGTGTAACAGTTTTCCTCGGTTCAAGAGCTTGAGGAGGCTGTTGCTAAGTTTCAAAGATGGATGCATGAAAGACATCATTATGACCTTACTGATGAGGAGATAGCTTAATATCATGAGATCATGAAATTGATACAACTACCCATGGATAAGGTCAAAGGCTACTAAGAATAAAGTGAAGTAACACCACCTTCCATTGAAGCCCAACATTCTGGAAAACAGTTGAGAAGGCAAGAAAAAATGAAACATAAGAATGAAAAACTTGGAGTTTCCCAACTTTGATATGGATTGGTTCCTCGGGTCAAATCTGGAAATTCCAGAATCAATTTATGAGGACGTTTTCAAGGGCTGGCAGGATATGGAACCTGAAAAGACTCATGTTGTTGGGCATTTCTTTGATGATCATTCTTTCACTGATTCCCATTATATTGATTTTTCTTACTATAAATATTCTAAAGATTTTTCAATGCTGAAATAGTTGGAACCAACACATGACATTATAACATTCTCCTTAGAAGATTCAGAATGTGAGGTGGTGTGTTTTGAAGAGAGTCTGGTGGGGGTTGACTACCTCTCTCTTTCCCTAGACCCACTCCCAGGATCACTATTCCTTCATGAGGGGGAACAAACATCACTGATAAAGGGAGTTGAAAATTTTATGGAAGAAGCTGTATTTTTATTCAACATGGATTACATTGAAGCTGATTTTATATGTGTTTCCCCCTGTGTAGGTATTGAAGATACATATCACTTTTTAGATTTCCTAGAGAGTGAAGAATATGTGGTTGCTTCTACTGAAGAGTTAATGGAACATCCAATTCTGGAAGACACTTCCTATTTTGGAGTTACATTTGTAGAGTAATTTTTGAAGCTATGCACTAGAACAGAAGTGGATGATGACACATATTTTCTTCTTATAGAGGAATTTATTTATTGGAATAGACCAGAATACAAGTCACATCCATGTTTTCCAACATTCCCAATTGTGCACACTCATCCTCAAGCCGAAGAAGTAGTGAAGTACCCTTATATCCTGTTTCCCCCTCCACTATTCCACATGAAGTACATCATTTCCAAGGAGGGGAATGTGGTTGAAGATGTAGATGGGGTACGCCAAAGATGGAAAAGCACTGAAGTCAGAAGGAATCAAATCTGGGCATTCTTGAGAATGAATCCAAATCCCCCATCTGACTGGGGTTGATCAGAGGACTGTCCAGCTATGGATAGTCAAACTACAGCACCCATGGGGGTCTATCCCATGATTATCCCTTTTTCATTTCCAGCTTTAGTTTTTTTATTGCATGTAGTATTAATTTGAGTGTTGTTTTCTTAGGACAATAAACATGCAGTAGATTCCACGTGGCTATCATTCACATCCCAGAGGAACAGTACACTGGATTAATGGATAAAACTCCCTAACCCATACTCTGCGGTTGCTTTTTTATTTGAGCTTTAAATCGTGAACAATAATTTTAAATTTTTTCATCATGTAGGTGACAAACTGGAGAAGGTAGAGATCACGCACAAGGAAATCATAGGGAGATTTTTGCAAATTTGAGAAGCTGCACATTCAGGGGAGTATTGTTTTACGTTGCAATGTTTTACTCTTCACATTTTTATTGCTTGCTGCTGTGAATTAAGTGTAAGGGTATCTCCATTGATTTTTGAAACTCTTGGACTGTGTTTTCTGTTGGGGGTGTTAGATTTCTAATATCAACTAAGTTGAAAATGTATTTTGAGCTGATTTGTGAAACATGTTTTCACCCACTGCTTTCAATTTCATTATGTTGTTGCTTCACATCATTGCTAATCATGCTACTATTTGAAGTAAATTTTTAAAATCTTTTTCTACTTATAATAATTCAATGCATGAACATTTTCGGAATAGAAACGTACAAGGTTGCTGATGAGGTTGGTGGGGTTGGCCTTTTATGTTCTTCATTTGTTTTTGTTTTTATTTTTGTTCACTTTTCTTAAGGAAAACAAATTTTTTGAACTTCATTGATACCCCTCCATATCCTTTTTTCAGTTGAAGATTTCATCTATTTTGAACTTAATATATCTTCCACCATATAACACAACATTTTGGACAATGTTGGGTTTTATGTGTGAGGAGAGGGGTCATTATAGTATCATGTTGAATTCCCCCTTCTTGAACCTGAGATTGTGTTTGTTTTTTAAAAATGTTCAATTTTCTTTAAAACAATGGTTCAAAATTCTTTCAAAATTTTTCAAATTCTATCATCTCTTGATGTTCATTGGAGGTTCAATGGAATTTCAATCTTGTCTTATTTAGTGGATAAGTGTTTCCTAGATGTTGAGAGTGGCACTTAGTCAGAAACTGTTAATCCTAAATGATTGTTGAGTGAAATTGTTCATTGTCTCTATGAACATTTCTATATAGGAAATGAGGATGGGAGTGTGACATGATAGGTTTTGATGGATGATGATCATGACTTAGGGTAACTTGATGTTCTCACTAGAACCCAGGGGAATCACATTTTTATTAAATAATATTCAATCACTTTAGGAAGTCAATCATAATGATCATTAATTAAGTCCTTTGTAACTGGAGTAAAATGGGAAAATGGGATCCCATGGTGGGTATCTGAGACAAGGTGTATTGGGTGCATTTCTGTGAATAAATAAATCCAATTTCAATCTTAATAAGTCCAATGCACAGTGCTCTGCACATGGAATATGGCTGGGTAAGATTATAATAAAGTGACCCTGTCAAAAATGTACTCATTATTGTGAGCGGAATTTTGAACTCAGATGAAGAAGGGAGAAACTTCCTTGGTTAATTTTCATCTGAGTTGAATCAATAATGTGATCAGATTAATGGACTTTAATTTCTGGAACCTGGAGGAAGGTGAGAATGGAAGGTTCCCTTGGTTAAGTTTTGAGTTCCATTTCATCCAACCAATCAACACTCCTTCAATCAGTAATTGAATTGGAAGGTGAAGTATGACAGTTAATGAATTCACATAGGTGGCATGACATACTTTACAACGTATGAATTTGTGAGGTTGCTGACTTCCAGTGAGTATTTGAGGCTAGACAGGACAACATTATTGAACACCTTTGAAAACCATGAATCATTGTTTGGTCTTATCCATCTGGATATTAATGTTCCATCATGCACTTTTTGAGCTGAAATTCATAAATCATATTTCTGTTTTGATATCTATGGCATGTACGGTTTGAGGACAAAGAAAGCTTTATGTGTTGTAGAGTTTTATGTTTCAGTGTTATAACACTATTTGCCACATCCTTTTTGTATTTTCTATTGAGTTTTTTATATTAAAATATTGATTTTTATTAAATATTTTATAAGTGTTGTGTCTTTTTACTTGGTGTGTAGAATAACCAATTTTTAGTTTAAAACATGTGTTTTAATATTCATTACTGTCATTTTTAGTTTAAAACATGTGTTTTAATGTGCATTAGTGGCACAATCTAGAGATCCACATGTTAATGCGATGAAGTTCTTTCTATTCGCCTTGGTAGATCACGACTGTGATTTAGATTTAGCAAGATCAAGATCATGAATAGGATGATTTGCTACTCTATCATTTCAATTTTTCTCCCCTTCCTGTCCTGATTTCTCGAACTGAGAATCCAAATTGGTTGTGCGATGTGATGATCTTAATGAAATCAATCTGTTTTGTGATAATATTCTTCCACAAAGATCTTGGTGAGAAAATCACTTGTAGTTCGGAGGAATGTTTGAGCATGGAAGAAATTCTATGTTTCAGGACAAATAATGTGCCCTTGTCAAAAGTGAACTCATTATGGTGAGGGGAATTTTGACCCCAGATGAAGAAGAGAGCAATTTCCTTGGTTAATTTTCATTTGAGTTGAATCATTAAAGTGATCAAATTAATGGACTTTAATTTATGGAACCTGGAGGAAAGTGAGAATGGAATGTGCCCTTGGTTATGTTTTGAGTTCCATTTCATCTAAACTGTCAACACTTCATGAATCAGTACTTGAATTGGATGGTGAAGTAGGAAAGTTAATGAAAACACAAAGGATGCATGACATACTTGACAGCGTATGAATTTGTGAGGCTGTTGACTTCCCATGATTATTTGAATCTAGACAGGACAACATTCTTGAACTCCTTTGAAAAACCAAATTCATTGATTGGTCCTCTCCATTTGGATATTAAAGTTCAATCATGCACTTTTTGAGCTGAAATTCACAAATCATATTTCAATTTTAAAGTATAAGGCATGTATTTGTTTTAGGATAAACAAATCTTTAAGTGTGGAGGAGTTTGATGTGGCAGTGGTTTGCCACATCCTTTATGTATTTTCTCTTGAATTGTTTTATATTAAAATGTTGTTTTTATTAAATATTTGATAAGTGTTGTGTTTTTTTACTTTCTGTGTTGAAATAACCAATTTTTAGTTTAAAACTTGTGTTTTTGTAATACACCAAGCTTCCACGGTACGCTTCTCTTTCAAGAATACCGGAGCTTGCATTGTACGCGATTTTGAGATTCTAACACACCGCGACCAATCAAAGTAGCCGTTATGAATATTAATAACCACTTTTTGAAATTATATTAATTTTATAATTCAAAATGGACTTTATTTTTTTATTTGGAATATCGAAATTATCCTATGTTTATTTTTTTGTAATTTTCTATGAACTTACAATTTTCTATGAATAGTAATAAAATACTTAAAAACATCCATTTTAATAAAACTAATTTATAGTGAAAAATTATACTATTGAGTGGTTTTAAAGTATAATTAGAATATATTTTTACCATTTTATCTAATAGTGGTCATTATAATTAATTTCACTTTGAAATTGGACACAAACAATTGTCAATCTTTTGATTGATATTGTTTCTTAAAAACCAGTTATTTGTTTTGACAATGAGAATTAATTATAAAATCAATTAATGCGACTTATATGTTTGTAATTTTGTACAATGGAGCTCATTTTTTAATTCAGAATATTATTTATATCTTAGGGTGAATTTTTGGTATATTTTTGAAAAACTTCAATTTTTGATGAATAGTGAAACCACTAAGTGGTAGTTTCAAAACTAATTTTTCATGTAAATGAATCATTACTACTTATGTGTATTGAATTTCTAAAATCCTAAATACATGGTTTTCATTAGGAAGATAAATTTGGTTCAATGAGATGAAAATAATTTTTGGTGAATAGTAACTTTTAAGTTTTATTAATCGTGATTAATGGTAATTAGTGAAATTTAAGGTAAAAATGATATTATAAAAATATGAAAATATATTGACACTTGTCCTACACTTATTAGATGAGTCCTGGACGACCAATACAATCCATGGGTCAACTTGGGGACTCCATGGAGCCACTTGAGTAAGACAATGATAATAACAACTTTTTATTCAAAGTAAAAATAAAATTTTCACAAACATGTTTTGTTTTACTAAAAAAATTATTAATGGAGTTATATAAGTTAATTGTTCGACTATAAATATTCATTGGAATGATAAAATTATTTCCTACATCATGATATTTTTTTCATAATTTTTAGTCATTAAATAAATTTAATTTTTTATGACACCATGATGATGCAGCAATTACCTCATTAATTATCGATTTAAATAGAATGAAAATATAATGTTAAATCTAAGACTTAAACTTGTAAATACCCTATTGGATGAGTAGATTTAGAAACCATATCACCTTATCCTCGAAATATATAATTTTTTGGACCTCTAAAATCCGAAACTCATTATATAATAATGTAACATTTCATGACTTTTCATGAGTCCCCCTCCTCTCCTCTTATATAAGCCCCCCACCTCTAACACCTTATTCACACCATCAAAGCCATTTGGCTCGGCCAAAATCTTCCCAAATACTCTCTAAACTTCTCTCTCTTACTCCTAGAAGCCTCACTTTGGGCAGAAGTCTTCCCAAGGAATCCATTTACTCAGATCAAGAAGAGTTACCAGATTTTAAGGTAATGACTTCTCTTATGTTCTTTTGTTTTATTTTTCTTCTCCAACCCCTTAAACACTTTTTATTACATGAATTTGTATCAACACCAATATCTTAATTATACTAGGATGTTTTTATTAGAATTATTTGGTTTACACTTACACATACCTTCGTCTAATGGTTAAAGAACATACTGTTTCAGTGGGTGGAGAATTACTGCCTCACGAAACGATGATTGTTCAATATTTTTTTAACACCTCTCATGGTGTCCATTAAGATGTCACTATATTTATATATGATATATATTATGTTTATTGTTTCCTTATGATTCTGTATTTTTCATTTATGGCATACCTTTATGATTTCCATTATGGGTAAACGTGATAATTTCATTTTAGGAAGTGCGGAATACCGCCCCCCAATGTGATTGGAATCGTTAATGCCATATGTGGGACGTGTAAAGGATGGAATAAATGATATTATATATGATATTATACTGGAATTATAACACATCTTTATATCATTATGACCACATTCCATTAAATATAAAATAGAAATGAAAGTAACATTCATGCGTACGTACAACTTACCGTCTCCATGAACGGTGAATTTCAATTCTTACCTCTAAATGTTATTTAATATTATAAGTGAATATATATACTGGATATATATGATATATATTATAACTAAATCATGAATATAATTCTGGATATAATGGATATTTTACCACATGAACAACTTGTAATTATAAGAAGTTTATTTTTGACTCAAGTACCAAATATCGACAAAACCACCATTATTTACATAAATAATTACATAATGTTTCTAACATGGTAATAAGTGATATAAAAGGAATGATAAAATTGAAAAAGGTTCTTAATCCATTAAAAATTAACTCAAGTTTATTATTCAGGAGTTTAAAGAATGGTCGAGTCAAGTCGGACATGAGGTAAGGGACTTCGTCTCAATCACCTTTTATTGACGCATATTTTGTTTTATAAACAACTTTCTTTTATATGGTGTATAAACCCCTTTAACATTTACATTTATTCAAAATAAACAATTTTTATATGAAGAGTTTTACTAAATGACAAAAGGGAATGTTTTTTTTATTGTACGTATGCGGAGACAACGACTTCTCCGCCGCTGTGACCATTATTTGAGTTTCAGCTTTCTCTACAAGCCATAACTTTTTTTAGAATGAAAAATAAATACTATATTTTACTTTTATTTTATTTGGTATTGAAAATGGTTTTATTATATCAATGTGTTGTATTGATATCTTTACATTGAAATGTGTAAATTTTATGTTTCCTTTATGAATGTTTTATGTGATACGATTATGTTAAGGTTTATGATATATTTAAACATGTTCATATGAGGAATGCATTGGACTTAATAAGTGACGGGTAGATCCTGCTATAGCTTCTCCATGCATCGGTAGGTCTCATGAGACAAACTAGTGTCTTGGCATGAGGCCTTGACAAAATCTTATTTATAGTCTTGGCACGAGGCCATGGTTACGTGGTTATGATAGTCTGGCATTATGCATTCCATTATTATGAAAGTGGTTATTGATGTTTCATGTGATTATTCGACTAGTATAATATCCATGTGAATAAGTAAATGGAATTATTTCATTTTATTTTTCCATATTATGCTGAAGTTCAAGTTTAAAAGTCTTTTGTTTCAGTTATATATTTCCTTAAATGTTTATGCTTATTTATGAAAGTTTCCGCTATATTGTTATCCTTACTGAGTATCTGAGCTCACCCCTTTCAATGTTTTAATTTTTCCAGGATGTAAAGAAGTATTTAATGAATGACCTACAGGGATAGTGAAAAGAGGATATGAGTGTGGACAATGGAGACAATTTTATATTAGTTTTTCACTTTATGATGTAATGTAACGTTTATGAATGTATCTAGTGTTTCAAAGGCTACTAAACTAATCAGTCTTTCGAGACTTGATCTTTTTTGATCATTCCAATGTTAGGTAATAATGCACCAACTCTAGGTTACTGGGGTCAGGGCATTACAATTGGTATCATAGGCAGTTTAGTACTAATCATGGAAGCTATATTTAGATAAACTCTGATTAGAGCACATAGCCCTAAGACAGGCTTTGAGAATTAGTATAGAAGAACATCCTAGAATTTTGGTATTATAGAGATTTTTTGAGTTTTCCGAGAAATACCTCCATGTCTGGATACGATCAGGTAGAGGCGGCTCTTGCACAGATGTACCTAGGGGTAAAACCTGAAAACACTACTTTGAGATAGACTTGAATGGGAACTGGTTCACGACAACGGGCCTTGTTTCACTCTTGGTTACGACACTCCCGAGGGATATACATAGGATAATTCTCATTTTCTTTACAAACCATTATAAAGGGTTTATGAGTATATACTTTCACAAAGAAAACATTTTTATGATTATAGATTATATCCATAAATAGTTCAATTTATGTTAAATGTTTTCCAAGTTTGTTATTATTTATTTTTATTCATAAACTAATCTTGTTTATGCCATTGTTTAGAAATGGATCCTTGTGCAAGGAATGGAAACCTTATCAATGCATGCACTCCATGTAGGGATTGAACTGTTGCTCAAGATAATTATAGTGGGGCTGGTGATATAACTGGTGTTGATCAACTTATCACCATACAGGGACAACTCACTCGGGTTATGAATAATAACCTTACTCATATGGAGCACCCTGATCCGCAACATGGAGGATCAATTTTAGATATTTTCATGAGGAAACAACTGCCAACATTTAATGGGGGTACAAATCTATTAGTAGCTGAGCAATGGATAAACTTCTTTGAGAAAATATTTCATGCCTTGGGGAGTAGCAAAAGGGAGAAAGTTGTCATGGAAGTTTACCGCCTCACTGGAGATACTGATCAATGGTGGTCACTGATTCAAAACACAAAGGAAGATGAAGAAGTATCAAGTATGGAATGGAGAGAGTTTAAAGAAATTGTCATAGAAAAATACATTACACATGACCATTGAGGAGATATGGAAAGGCAATTTCTAAGTCTCAGGCAGAAGGAGGATGAGAATGTCTCAATGTATGAGGCTAACATTACAAGGATAGAGAGGCATGCTGTGGATTATATACGTAACCCAAGATGTAAGAATGGTCATTTCTTTGATGGGTTAACACCATTTCTCCATCGAGCATTAGTCTCACAAAAATTCTCGTCGTAAGAAGATATTGCCTCGTGTGCTATCAAGACAGAGAAGTAATTCTCTAAGTCTTATGACTTTAAAGAAAAGAAAGAGAAGAAGATATCTTTTGATCAATCTGGAAATGGAAATAAGGGGAAGAAGAGAAAAGTTGAATATCATTTATGCAGTGAATATGGGAATAAACACCTAGGTACTTGCTTGAAGGGAATGGGAGTCTATTACATGTGTGGTGAAAAAGGCCACCAAGCTCATGATTTCAAGGTAAACAGAGTTGTTGTCAATGTGGAATTATATAATTTTAGAGAGATGGGACATTATGAAAATGAATGTCTTATGTGTCAAGGGAACTTACCTCAGAAGAGGTCAAGAAATCAAGGCCAAGATTATGCTATCACTACTGCTGAGGTTGAATCCTTGAAAGACGTGGTGGCAGGTAATTTACTGGTTTCCTCAAGTTTAGAAAATGCATTATTTGATTCTGGATCATCACATTGTTTCATATCTTCCCAGGGTGAAAAGAAAATTAGATATTTCCAATTTGATTTAACAAGAGAATTGTCAGTCAAAACACCTAGCAGAAGTATCATTGCAATAAAGTTTTGTGAATCAGTCCCCATTAGAGCACACAAATGTTCTTTATCCGCTGATCTCATTTTCATACCTTTGATTGAGTTTGAAATAATCCTCAGTATAGAATGGCTTTAGCACTATGATGCGAAGATTTATTGTAAGAAGAAGGAGGTTACGATTTTTTATGATGATGATAAGGAACACCTTATCATTAGAGAAGAATCATTACCACCTAATTCTTATTCTGATACACCCCCAATAGCTCAACTAAATTCAACTATGGGAAAGGAAGAGAATGAAATAACTAAGGGAGAGGAATGGAATGTTCAAATAGAGGACGTACCTATTGTGAGAGAATATGTAGATGTTTTTTTGGAAGATTTACCTAGACATCCTCCAGAACGAGAAGTTGAGTTTTCCATTGATTTAATTCCTGGATCAAGGCCTATATCGAAGACCCCTTATAGAATGGCCACTGTGAAATTAGTTGAACTAAAGAAACAACTAGAGGAATTGAGTAATAAGGTATTTATTCACCCTAGTGGTTCTCCATGGGGAGACCATGTCCTTTTTGTTATGAAGAAAGATGGATCTATGAGGTTGTGCATTGACTATAGGGAGATCAATGTTATAACAATAAAGAACAAGTATCCTCTACCTCACATTGATGATTTATTTGAACAACTACATGGAGCTCAATACATTTCAATGATTGACCTACGATCCGAATACCATCATTTATGTGTGAAGAAGGAAGACATTCGAAAGACAGCTTTTCGAACAAGGTACGGGCATTATGAGTTTACAGTAATGCCTTTTGGATTGAATAATGCACCAACTGTATTCATGGATCTAATGAATAGAGTACTCATGGAATATCTTGATAATTTTGTTGTGGTATTTATTGATGATATCTTGGTATACTCCAAAAGCTACTAAGATCATGAAAATCACTTGCGCATTATCCTTAAGACTCTTAGAAGACATCAATTATATTTGAAGTTTAGGAAATATGAATTCTGGCTTCAGGAGATTTCTTTTCTTGTCCATATTTTCTCTAAGGTTGGAATTTCTGTTGATCCTTCTATGACCAAGGAAATCCAAGAATGGCCAGCAACGACGAGTATAACTGAGGTACGTAGTTTTATTGGTTTGGCAGGTTATTATCGACATTTTTTCCAGAATTTTCCCCGATTGGAAAACCCATTAATGAAGCTCACACGTAAAGGGGTTAAATTTTTCTAGACAAAAGAGTAAGCAGAGTGTTTTGAATAACTAAAGAGAAGATTATTCAATTCTCCTATATTGAATCTACCATCGGGGAATGATGGGTTCGTTATTTATAGTGATTCATCAATTAAAGGACTTTGTTGTGTCCTTATGCAGAATGATATGGTTATTGACTATGCATCACGACAGCTACAAATTCATGAGAAAAAATATCATACTCATGATCTTGAGTTAGCTGCTGTAATCTGTTCCTTGAAGATATGGAGACATTATCTCTATGGTGAAAAATATGAGATATATAACGATCACAAGAGTTTGAAGTATATTTTCTCACAAAAAGAACTCAACATGAGGCAAATCCGATGGATTTAACTACTCAAGCATTATGATTTCACGATACACTACCACCCAGGGAATGAAAATAAGGTTGTAGTTGCTTTGAATAGAAATGATCATGGAGTTTTGAACATGATGAGAGTGGAAAGGGATCCTATTTTCCTGGATCTAGTAAAGATGGATATGGGAATCACCATGGAAGGTAAAACATCAAATCATTTTCAAATGGTTGCCAAACCATATTTACTAGAAAGGATAAAGAGTTCTCAGGCCGATGATGAATATTTGAAAAATAAGATTAATGCTGTGAATGATGGGAGATTTAGTGACTTTGTGTATGAAGATGGAATTTTGAAATTTGGGAGGAGACTTTATGTTCCCGATACACCTAATTTAAAGAGGGAATTGTTGGATGATTCTCATAGTTCCAATTTCTCTATACACCCTGGGAGCACTAAAATGTATATAGATTTAAGGGAACATTTTTGGTGGGACAACATGAAATGGGAGATTGTTGATTTTGTGTCAAGATGTATGGTTTGTCAACAAGTGAAAGCTGGAAGGCAACAGCCTGGTGGTGTATTGCAACCTCTTCCCATACCTGAGTGGAAATGGGATAATATTACGTTGACCATTGTCATGGGACTACCAAAGGCTCCAAGAAGGAATGACGCAATATGGGTCATTGTTGATCGTCTCACCATGTAAGCACATTATCTTGCTATAAGAGAAGATCTACCACTTGAACATCTAGCAAGACTATATATTAATGAAGTTGCAAGACATCATGGAGTACCCCTATCGATTGTCTCGGATTAGGATCCCCATTTTACATCAACATTCTAGAAAAGTATCCAGAAGGCCTTGGGTACTGAACAATATTTGTGCACTGCTTACCACCCTCAAACAGATGGACAATTAAAATGAACTATTCAAACCTTAGGAGACATGTTGAGATCATTCTCACATGACTTTCAGGGTATGTGGGATCAATATTTACCTCTGGTAGAATTTTCCTATAATAGTAGCTTCCATTCAAGTATTCATATGACACCATATAAAGCGTTATACAGAAAGAGATGTCGGTCACCAACCTGTTGGGATGACGTTGGTGAAAGAAAACTTATAGGCCTAGAACTGGTGAAGGAAATGATGGAAAAGGTGAAGGTAATTCAAAACCACATCAAAGCAGCTCAAAGTAGGCAGAAGAGCTATGCTGACAACCAAAGGAAGGATTTGGAATTTCATGTAGGAGATCATGTTTTCTTGAAGGTATATCCATGGAAGGGAGTTATACGTTTCGGTAAGAAGGGTAAATTGAGTCCCAGGTACATCGGACCCTTTGAAATTCTACAACGAATTGGGGCTGTAGCTTATAGTTTGGCAATGCCGAAATGTCTCTCCAAAGTTCACGATGTGTTCCATGTATCATTGTTGAGAAAATACATGTCTGACCCAACGCATGTACTCACCTATGAGGAATTAGAACTGGAACCCGATCTATCTTATTGCGGAGATCCCGTCAGGAATCTTGATACAATAAAACAAGTGATGAGAAACTGGACAACTCGTCTGGTAAAAGTTCTATGGATAAACTATAAGATGGAAGAGGCAACGTGGGAACCTGAGGAACTTATGATGAAGAATCACCCGAGTCTGTTCATGTGGTATTTTTCTAGAAATGTAAAGGACTAAATTTTTTGATGGAGGGGTGAATGTAACACTCCAAGCTTCCAAGGTACACTTCTCTTTCAATAATACAAGAGGTTGCATTATACGCAACTTCGAGATTCTAACACACTAAGACCAATCAAAGTATCCTTTATGAATAGTAATATCTACTTTTTGAAATTATATTATTTTTATAATTCAAAATTCACTTCATTTTTGTATTCAGAATATCAAAATTATCCTATGTTGAATTTTTTTTAATTTTCTGAGAACTTCCAATTTTCTGTGAATATTAAAAAAATACATAAAAACAACCTTTTTAATCAAAATATTTTATAGTGATAAATTATACTACTGAGTGGTTTTAAAGTATAATTAGAATATATTTTTACCATTTTATCCAATGGTGGTCATTATAATTAATTTCACTTTGAAATTGGACACAAACAATTGTCAATCTTTTGATTGATATTGTTTTTAAAAACACGCTATTTGTTCTGACAATAAGAATTAATTATAAAACTAATTAGTGAAACTTATTTTTTTGGAATTTTTTAAAATAGTCTTAATTTTTGATTTCATAATATCAATAATAGCTTAGGTTGAATTTTTGGCATTTTTCTGAAAAACTTTAATTTTTGAGGAATAGTGAAACCACAAAGTGGTAGTTTAAAAACTAATTTTTCGTGTAAATGAAACATTACTACTTCTATGTATTTAATTTAAAAAATCCGACATACATGGTTTTCATTAAAAAGAATAATGTGGTTCAATGAGATGAAAATAATTTTTGGTGAATAGTTACTTTAATGTTTTATTAATCGCGATTAAAGCTAATTAGTGAAATTTAAGGTAAAAATGATATTATAAAAATATTAAAATATCTTGACACTTGTCCTACCCTTATTGGATGAGTCATTTCCGACCAAGAAAATCCATGGGTCAGCTTGGGGACCCTATGGAGCCACATGGGTTAGAAAATGACATTGATAACTTTTTATTTAAAGTAAAAATAAAATTGTCACAAACATGAGTTGTTTTTCTAATGAAATTATTAAATGGGGTTATATATGTTAAAATTTCTACTATAAATATTCATTAGAAAGATAAAGATATTTCGTACATCATTATATTTTTTTCATAATTTTTAGACATTAAATAAAATAAATGTTTTATGAAACCATGATGATGCAGCGATTACCTCATTAATTAAGGATTTAAATAAAATGAAAATATATTGTAAAATCTAATAATTACACTTGTAAAAACCAATTGGATGAGTATATTTCTTACCCTTATCACATTATCCTAGAAATATATAATTGTGGGACATTTAAATTCCAAAACGCATTATATAATAATGTAACATTTCATGACATTCCAATAGTGTCCCTCCTCTCCTCTTATAAAAGGCCCCCATATCTGCCACCTTATTCACACCATAAAAGACATTTGGCTCACCCAAAATCTACCCAAATACTCTCTCAACTTCCCTCTCTTACTCCTAGAAGCCTCACTTTGGGCAGAAGGCTTCCCAAGGAAGCCTTTGGCTCAAATCAAGAAGAGTTACCTGATTTTAAGTTAATGGATTCTCTTATGTTCTTTTGTTTTATTTTTCTTCTCCAACCCCTTAAACTATTTTTGTTACTTTATTTTAAAAAAAAGTATATTAAATATACTAGGATGTTTTTTGAGATTTATTTGATATACACTTACACATACCTTCGTCTAATTTTTAAAGAACATATTGTTTCTGTGGGTGGCGAATTACTGCCTCACCAAATGATGATTATTCAACCATCATTTAACACATCTCATGGTGGCCATTAAGATGTAACTATATCTATATATTATATATATTATGTTTATGTTTTCCTTATTCTTCTTTATTTTTCATTTATGGCATACCTTTATGATTTCCATTATGGTTA
The DNA here is from genome assembly GCA_963277665.1 of Viscum album. Taxonomy (NCBI): domain Eukaryota; kingdom Viridiplantae; phylum Streptophyta; class Magnoliopsida; order Santalales; family Viscaceae; genus Viscum; species Viscum album. Next base: position 560,023,903 of record OY728153.1, on the reverse strand, counting down.
AACGTGATAATTTCATTTTAGGAAGTGCGGACTACCGCCCCCTCAATGTGATTTGAATCGTTAATTCCATATGTGGGATGTGTAAAGAATGGAGTAAATGAGATTATATATGATATTATACTGGAATTATAATACACCTTCATATCATTATGTTCTCATTCCATTAAATACGAAATATAAATGAAGGTAGCGTCCATGCGTATGTACGGCTTACAGTCTCTATGAACGGTGCATTTCATTCCATACCTCTAAATGTTATGTAATATTATAAATGAATATATATACTAGATATATATGATATATATGATATCTACATCATGAATATAATTCTGGATATAATAGATATTTTACCCCATGAACAACTTGTAATTATAAGAAGTTTATTTTTGACTCAAGTACCAAAGATGGACAAAACAACCGTTATTAACTTAAATAATTACATAATTTTCATAACATGGTAATAAGTGATATAAAAGGAATGATGAACTTGAAAAAGGTTCATAAGAAATTAGAAATTAACTCTAGTTTATTATTCAGGAGGTTAAAGAACGGTCGGGTCAAGTCGGACAAGAGGTAAGGGACTTCGTCTCAATATCCTTTCATTGAGGCATATTTTGTTTTATACACAATGTTCTTTTATAAGGTTTATAAACCCCTTTGAATTTTATGTTTATTCAAAAGAAATATTTTTTATATGAATAGTTTTACTAAAAAACAAAAGGGAATGTTTTTTCTGTCGTACGTATGCGACGACAACGACTTCTCTGCCACCGTGACCATTATTTGAATTTTGGCTTTATCTAAAATCCATAACTTTTTTTAAAATGAAAAATAAATACAATGTTTTACTTTTCAATTATTTGGTATTGAAAACGGTTATATTATATCAATGTGTTTTATTGATATCTTGTGATTGAAATGTGGAAATGTTTTATTTCCGTTATGCATGTTTTATGTGATACGATTATGTTATGGTTTATGATATGTTTAAACCTGTTCATACAAGGAATGAATTGGACATAATGAGTGATCGGTGGAGCCCGCTATAGCTCCTCGATCCTCAGTAATTCTTATTAGACAAACTAGTGTCTTGGCACGAGGCCTTGAAAAAGTCTTATTTGTAGTCTTGGCACAAGGCCTTGGCTACGTGGTTATGATAGTCTGGCATTATGCATTCCATCATTATGAAAGTGTTTATTGATATTTCATGTGATTATTCGACTTGTAGAATATCCCTGTGAATAAGTAAATGGAATTATTTCATTTTATTTTTCCATATTATGCTAAAGTTCATGTTTAAAAGGATTTTGTTTCAGTTATACATTGTCTTAAATGTTTATGTATTTTTATGAATGTTTCTGCTATATTGTTATCCTTACTGAGCATCTGAGCTCACCCCTTTCAATGTTTTAATTTCTACAGGATGTGAAGAAGAATTTTATAAATTAACTGCAGGGATAGTTGGAAAGGGATATGAGTGTGGACAATGGATACCATGTTATCGTAGTTTTTTACTTTATAATGTAATGTAAGACTTATGAATGTATCTAGTGTTTCCAAGTCTTCTAAACTAATCGGTCTTTCGAGACTTGACCTTTTGTGATCATGCCAATGTTACGTAATAATGCACCAACTCTAGTTAACGGGGGTCAGGGCGTTACATTTTTAATATGCATTAGTGTAATTTTAAATGATTCTTAAACTAACTTAGTCTTGTGAATTAGAATTTTATTATTTTATTTTTTATAATTTTTCATTCTAGTTAGTTGGTTAATTCATATATTAAACAAATTAATACTTTATTCTTTAAATTTTAAATAAATAACTCTTTATGGTTTTTAGTCTTTTAATAAATAAATTAATTAATTTTTGAAAATTTAATTTTATTCAATTAATTTTTCTTATTCTTTAATTTACTTTAATCAATTATTTGATTGGTTAATTAATTTAAGCATGAAATTTTAAATATTTTAATATGTTCTTTAATTATGTATGTTTATTAATTTATTACAAATAAATTCATTCATTTAAATAAAAAACAATTAATTTTATTATTTAACTTTTCTTTATTTATTTAGTTTTTTTAATACAATTTAATGTGTTAATAGATTTTTATTTTTATTTAAATTTTTAATTTATTTATTCTTTTTTTGCAAGTGTTGTAGCCGCACGGTGATTGTCTCACCGGTTCCGCACTAAAATCGTATCACCAGTTTGACACTTAGCATGTCCCACTGTTTTGCCACTGTCTCACCATGACACTCACGGTGGCACAACCACTATCTCACCTCTTCACTGTCCCACCGTTTGGTACTCACGGACTCACAGTTCTATTCCCGATGTCCTAAATCTCTAGCACGAGTCCCCTGCTATCAAACGAATCCTCACAATAACTTCATGGTGTCTGCCTCTTCCACTGTCTCACCGACTATTCCCGCAACCACATACCAGCGCAAAAATCAATAGAAGAATCAATTTTTGAACCATTCACAGCTATAGATCAAGAATGAAAATCCTAGAAACACTATGTTTTTTTTTCAGAATCAAGAATACCCAAACAATGTTTTTATATTCAAACCTGATCTGGCACATCCTCCTTCGTCGTCCCCTGCCTTCTTCCCTTTGTTAGACCACCACTCTGCTACCCCCCCCCCCCCCCGCACCGAAACCCTGCTGAACTGCTGCTCCATCCCCGCGACACACCCTTTGCATCGAACAAACCCCCACCACACTCTTCTTTCCAGCACCGGCGAACACCACTACCCCAGCTCTCCCACATTCTCACATCCCATTTGCACCAAAACCCAACACCTCCCCTCTTCGTTTCATATTTTTCTTTTATTTTTTATTCTGTTTAATTATAATATAGAATATATATTAAAATATATCACATATAATATAATAATTATAGTTATAATAATAATTTTATATAAGATTATGTAATATTAGTATATCATATTAATAAATATAATAATTAGATTTACATATAATAGTAATAATAATATTAAGTATTATATATATATATATATATATTAATAAGTATGTTTATTATCTAATCTAAGTAATAATATTAATATTTAGTTTTAGTTTCATTTTATTTGTTTAATTCGTGTTCGTTTTTCTGTTGTTTGCTATAGGGGGAGTCACTCGTACTTGCGGGGATTAAAAGAAGCAGTGGGCGGGAAAGGTGCGAGAATATTCTTGAGTTTGTTGTTGGGATTGGGTGCACTCAGTTGAATTTCACTTGGAGTTAATGAAGAGTGCACTTAAAGCATGCGACATGTATTTACAGTTTCCCTCTATTTTAGTTGGGTTTTTTAGAATAAAAGAACCCTCGAATCCTCTCGGGAAGCGACATGGGGCGCAGACCAGAGACCCGGTGGAGGACACTCGACCACCGTTCACGGTCCATTACATACCACTTCATCAGACTGGAATTCGTCTATGACCTAGAGATGGGTTCCCGCTCCTCCATTTTATCTATCCTTCGTGCTCTTTTTTCGGTGTTTTATGTTGAGTCTGTAAATACTCTTGTAGTGTTTCATGTTTTGTTAATTGAATTGTGATGTTTGTTTCATTTATCTTGTGTTGTTCATTCATCCTCGTTTCGTGTCATGATCTTCAATCTACCGAAATGGAGATCTAACATACGGGGCTAGATCCAGTTCATGAAACCTGACATGATCTGGAGATATGCACATTAATACGATCACGTTCTTTCTATTCTCCTTGGTACATCATGACTATGATTTAGATTTAGAGAGAGCGAGATCTTGCATAGGACTATTTGCTACTATCTCGTCTCAATTTTTCTCCCCATCCTGTCCGGATTTCTCGAACTAAGAATCCAGATTGGTTGTGCGATGTGATGATCTTAATGAAATCATTCTGGTTTGTGAGAATATCTTTCCAAAATGATCTTGCTGAGTGAATCACTTGTAGTTCGGGGGAATTTTTGTGAATGGAAGAAATTATATTTTTGAGTGTTTAATTTCTAGGCGATATTGGTGTGTGATCCGGGACATCGATCATGCACTATAAGAATTTGAGAATTGTTTGTACTGATCAAGGAAGGTGAGGAGGGGGTGGATTAATCTGGGTCTAGCCTTGTTCTCGCTATGTTTTGTCTTATGTGTCTTTGTGTCTTTTGTTTTTTCTGTTTCTTGTGTTGTGTCGGCGTCTGTCTTCTTTTCTTGGTTTTGTCCTCTATCTCTGTTTTTTTTCACTTTTCCATCACTATTTCTCCTCTGTTCGTTCATTATTCCACATCCACTATTCTCTTCAACAATGATTAATGATTCCTTAGGATTGTGTTTTTATGTTTTCAGAGCATTAAAAAATACAAAAAGATTTTCGAAACATACCACTTAGGCTCTCGACACTACTTCCTTGAGAGAGACCATGAGGTTAGCTACTATGCTATATCTCGGGTCTTTGTAAATGTAAACTTGACCGTCCTCACGACAAGGATGCACGTAAGAATCCATTTTATATGATATATACGATTAAGTTGTTTATGAAATGAAATGATTAAGAAGGGTGAACCCTAATAGCACTCCAATGCATTGTGTAAATATTAGTATCATGATACATCAATTGAAATGGGGGTTTACTCATTTTAAATCAAGTTAAATGAGTTTTTACTCTTTTTCCACGTGTCCTGATCCTTGGATCATGCTAATATCATGTTAAATTATAATACCACATTTCCATGTTATGATAATCAAGCTATATATTTCCTTTATGTTCATGTATATCTTATGATCCATAGATTATCCTAGTTCCTAACATGTACTTGATTCTTGAAGTTGTTCCTTTCTTACTCCCTTACTAGGATTTATAGCTCACCCTTTTCTTATTCATGTCCCAGGTTATTCCATGCAATTCATAGTAAGAAGGAATGTTGTGGTCATTTAAAAGAATATTTCACTAAAGATGTTGTGTTTTATGTTCTTAGTTGTTATGTAATATTCCTAATCCCCAAAGAAACTAGACCAACCGATATTATATATTGAATCAAGTGAATATTTTATGTAATAAATTATGTTTAATTGTGAAATAAATGGAAGTATTTTTATATGAAAATCCAACTTGATCTCAAAAAGGGCCATATATGAGTCTCCCTTGATCTAGTAAAATCACATTTGACATGCATCCTAGTCTCGCAAAGACTATCATTAAAATGAGACAGATCTTTTAAAGGATCATTTAAATGTCAACATGATTATGTGAAATCAATTTGATAAGCAATGGGTCCAATAAATATGCTAATAATAGAGCGTTATCATATTCAGTGTTTATCATTCAAATCAATGATGATAATATGACCAACCTATGGAAAGACCATGCTACGATCATGATTTGATGTACGCTCTGTCAAATCAAGACTAGATTTGTGATTTTTGGGTCTATAAATGTTCTCGTGGAAGATAATATTTTTATGCACATTTTGGAATGGCTGGATTAAAATCAATCGATCAATTCCATGAAGATTAAAATTGTAAAGTACCATGAGATACAAAGGAGTAAAAATGAGCCTTAAAGGAACCCTCATTCAACATATCATACTTCCTATGAGAGTCATTTCTCATTATATATCCTCCACATAGAACCTCTGTATAGATCCCCCACAAATGAAAATTCATTTATGGGGTGAGACGTCTTTTTTCCCCTCACAAATGAAAATATCATTGCGAGGAAAGGCATATATTCCATCCCCCAACTGAAAATTATCTTTTTGAGGTGAGGAGTTACCCTCCCCCCCCACCAAAAAATGAATTTTCCCATTGTGGATTAAGGAGGCCACCAACAAACCAAAATCCTACATGGGTGGTGGTTGAGTGGTAACATTCTTACCCCTATAAAACCGCCATACATAGACTGATGATGTGTAGGATTTTTAGAGTAGAATTCATGTTTGGGGGATATAGTGTACGAGAGATGATAAAATATAAATAGAGATGGTCTATGCAAGTTATTTTAGTTGGTAATCATCTACCACATATCATAAACTAAAAGATATCATAAGAATCAATAACATTATATATATCCAAGATTTTTTAGCCCATTCATCCCCACAGTGATCCCCTTTTTTATCCACCATTCATTGAACTACATACGAATGAAATATCTATGGTCCACCCTCCCATATATAAAATAGTATGTGGTATGGGATTCTTCAGCATTGATTATCTTCTATGTAGAGATCATCCTTATCTTGGTCCCACCAAAAAATGTCTTAACAACCGTCTCTGTCAACCTCTCCCATGACGTGATTAGTCCTGAAATATCCCCTTCATAAAAAACCAAGACATCACCTTTTCCAAAGCCACCGGATATGTATGATAAAACTAAAGGACCAACCATCATGCCTTCAAGATCATACATTCCCATGGTAAATGAGGTCATATTGTCAATCTGATTAATAAAGTGTATCCTTGGTCTATTCCAAATCATAAATTTCCAGGGAAAAGAGTGTCCTGACCTTGGATATGGTGGCATTAGGTTCCTCATGTAGAGAATATATTTTTTTGGAACATGGTATCATCCTTTTCCTCTCTTCCATATGTCAAAATGGGGGAATGGACATATTTAGTAAGGGAAAACCTCAATGAGTATGGCCCTATAATTTCTTATAGGGTCATAGCCAGATGGGTAGAAAGATGTTACTATCCTGGTTATGAAAACAAGACAGAAGATGGGTTCCAAATCCCATTTTATCTCTCATCACTCCGACATTTTCCTTGAGATGATGAAGTATATTGTGTGATTTTTCAAAGCCTTCACTTATTCTTTTTACTCACACTAGGCATGAATCATGTGGGAATAGAAATTAGTGACAATAGAAACATCCTCTTGATAAAATAGCTATATCAAAAGGATATTCCATTTAAAATATTCCTCTCACCACATATGAGCCTCCCATTAGGTATAAGACCCAACCATACCCACCTATGAGCCTCCTCCAAAGGTGAAAGACACAATATTCTCTATTATGTGTGATTTTATTCTCTAATTAGTGGGATACATAGAAATTCTCTCTAAAGTATAAACAGAACACCTCATATTCACCCTAATGATCTATAGGCTACATCCCCAGTAGTGTAATATCCAACATAGAGGTAAATATTCTTTTCAGGTATATTTCATCCACATACTTATTGGGATGTATTCAAAGTAAGATCATTCCCCCACATGGGAGGCTACATCCCTTCCAAATTCTTCTAGGAAGCTTTTGTGTATGTCCCACATAATCCACTAACTAGGAATATTTCACATAGACATCATTATCATATGACGTTTAACTGCATTTTTTGGTCCTTGTCACATGACCATAAAAGGTATCATGTGTCCCATTAAGTGTAATTGAACTATGTTGGTTCTAATTTCATTCACAAGGACATGAAGTTATCCCATATCATGGTCATGATACTACTATAAAAATAACTTTTGTCTTCCTAGATGACATTATATTACCAAGAACCCATCCATGTGTCTTAAAACTAGCAAATTGACAATAAAAAATATAAGAATATCTAATCCATTTACAAAATTGTACCGTTGATGGAGAACCTCAGATAGATAAAGTTGTCTTTGTTGATGAGGAACCATAGAAATATACATATGATTTTGAAATAAACACATGAAAAATAAAAGATTTTTCATACAAGGGTGTCTTATCTGATATTTGGTGATTTAATAAATGATTCAGGAATAAGTCTTAAATTTATAATAGAATCCTATAGTATGCAATAGTCCAACCCCCAAGGGTACGATGTTCCAAAACTCTCATCCTATCAAACAATTCACTTTCGAAAGGCCCCATTGGAAAAATAAACATTTCTTAATGCCTTTGGAAAGAAGGTCTTCATCAAATAAATGTGTGATTGATTGATAGACTGCATTAAATACAAAAAAATTGGTGAACCTGACATGAATCCTTCAAAAAAATATAATTTTTTCAAAAAATAAATAAAATCCCAAAACATGGATCCACAACAAATTAATTATAAATGTGTCCATTTCTTATGTTACTAATTTTATGGGGTATTATTGTTTTTTTTCAGATGTACAAAAATTATTTTTTCATTAACTCCCTTAAATCCATTCAAATGAAATCCTTTCAACTGAGCTAGACTTTATCCTCCATTTTTGGGTCCTTTTATAATTAAAGGACACCAACACCGACCTAGAATCTCCAAAAAACAAGTTTCAAACATGCTCATTTGAGGATACCACCAAATACTATCTCAACCATGTTGGTTTCTAGATATTCCCTCCAAAGACGAATCCTCACTATCCAGCCTCTCAATGAAAGATAGTGGCTCAGAAGCATTTGAAACTAGTTTATATGTCTAATCATTTCAAGAGCTTATCACTTAAATGCTACAAAAAATTCCTTCCTTATCTCAGGGAGGCTAGTAAATATGTCACTGATGGTATCATCTAGAAATCACATAGGTCCCTCTAAATGGATCCTACCGTTAACCACCGCCATTAATGATGCACTACAAGAAACCCTCATCATGATGGGGGTGCTTCTCTCAAGAGTCTAGCTCTGGTCTCTCAGGCCTGGGTACCCCTAATAGTCTACCTATGGTAGAAATCAGTTATTAGGGAATAGGTTAACAACTTTGTTCCGTCCAAATAAGATGACTAGGTAAATTTGGCAGAGAATCCATAATAGACAAAAACTGTTGTCGGAACTAGGAAATTATGTCGTCATTGTTTAGTATAATCCAAAGAAGCACACCAATAAAATTAATTGGAAAATAGATAGAATACTCACATACCTTTATTCATAAATAAATACCAAAAAAATAAATTTTTATGACAAGGAGAAACAATTTAGTATATCCCGGCTTCAAAAAAGAGGTAGACCCATATATCTTCCTCTATGCCTGATTATTGTCGGTATGTCCCAGAAATAAATGGAGGGAAATAGAATGAATATATCCCTGATCCAGCTACATATTGGGAATAAACTATATTTCCATCTAAAAACTCTATATACCTTGGCAATGATGTAAGGACAAAAATATATTCCCTTCCACAATCTATGTGTTTTCTAGGAGATAATGAGTGCATCGGTGGGGACCATGATTAGGGAACAAAACATCACCTCCACATTTAAAGTGTATCGGATGAATAAATTAATCATAGCGTAGATCTATATTCATTCTTCTATCTATGATGGTCATGTCTATCCGATGAAAAATGGAAAACTGAATCGGGTCTATATCCACATTCCAACAAGAGGTCAATTGTATACTATAGTGTCTACTTCAGGGAATGCATATATCCCTTACAAAATTATATAAATCTCTCATGAAATTACTAAAATAAAACATGAAATAATCGAATATGTTTCTATATATAAAATTATTCACCCACAAAAGAAGGATCCAATCACCCAAAGAAAGACAACGTAAATGAAACTTCACAAAAAATGAATAGGAAATTTAGAGTCGTCCCATGACCCTACTCTTCTGAAATATGGTATCCTCAACTTCCAAAAACATCAATATATGGTGTCTCAATATCCTACTACTCCAACAACAAAATATGGAGATATCAGAGTCAGTTTCAATGGACTCCCACAAAATTTGGCTGCCAACGGTTCTCGAGGTCCTCCCAGGATCCTAACTATGATGTCTTACTTCATGTTCAGAATCTGATCGATCTCAAGAGCCTTTATCTAGAGGAGTGACATGGTATACCATAGTATAGAATGAATAAAAAATAATATGAAGTTCCTCCAATGGATACCATCCATCATGAAGGTTCTCCCAAAGGTATATATTGAACAATTTTTCCTTGCAGTCAGATGTTAAGCCACGATGGTAGTCCACATTATGATGGAATTCATTTTGAAGGTCCTCTCAACAATGATATTTCATTCACCAAGAAGGTCCTCCCCTTGAATAAAAACTCTATGAAATCTCTCCTACCATGAGGTACTTGGGAACATGGAGCCAGTTATTCCTGATGCCTCGAAATTGAAAAGTGATATTCTTTCTCAACTAGAAGACAACCCAATGAAATGGTTATTCTTTGAACCCTCCTTGGATTTCTTGACTTATAATGTAACATAAGGAATACTTGAAACCCCTTTTGTCTATAATAAATCAATGGTAAAATGTCTAATTTGGTAATATCCGTCTTAGGAACATCTTGAAAAATACATTGAATTCCAAAATCATGTTAAGGTTATAAAAGAAATGTGCCTCCAAATTGACATGGAAGCCCTTCTAGGTGCAAGACATCAAAAATTGGGAATTCATTGAATATTCCTTCAATTTTCATGCTTGAATGCAGTAAAAGGACTTTATTAGATGATCATTGAGGACCCATCTAGTGTCAATATCAGAGTATTGGATGATCATGGGATGTTACATTTCACATCTCTCTCTCTTATCATCAAATCCCTCTAAATCTAATATCATGTAATGTAATTTCCCATGAAAAGAATCAAGAAACTGACTCTACAAACCATGGATGGTATGATTAGAAAGATATGGAGCACAACATCTCTTAAGTACTTCATTCAATAAGTTATAGAGCCATAGAAAAACTATTTTATTATGTGTTTGAAAATATCACGTGAGCCACCCGCTCAAGGGAAGTCTATAATAAGATTGAAAAAAATTCACAAAGGTCTTAGAAAGTAGATGGATCAGTTTTAGTACATGTAATTCACCCAGTACATGTTTTTACAATGATTTTTGAAATCAAAATACCATCTACAGTTATTATAGCTATATAAATACAGGAGTAACCATGTCCCACAATGATGGGGAATTTTTAACACAACCTTTGATGCCAATAAATCAGTCTCTAAATATTCTAAAAGTGGAAAAGGATCACCTAGATCACGTAGGGATGTGGTAATGTTTACCTCAGTCTCATTGAAAAGTAATTCCTTTCTTGGTAGGTGGAAATTCCCCAAAACGAATCCTCCTAGTTCATCCTATTTTGTGGTGTAGTTTCTTTTCCATAGATGCAGACCAAAAATATTGTCCTTATGGATTCTTCTGGTTACCCATAACTAGATTAATTTGACTGGATATATAAATTAAATGTTGAGAACCCCTAGTGTTTTAAAAAATAAAAGTCATTTTAGGAAAACATCTGCTTCCAGGAGTAACAACTCCTCTGGAAGAATATTTTGGAGAAATCATATCTCCCACTATTATGAGACAGATGAAATTATCATAAGGAAGTTCAAATAAGTAAATTACATCGACCCATCTGATAATAAATTTGTTCATCATGCCAATCTGGGGAACAAAATAATCATATAAGTATTCAAAATATTTTCCACACTGAAATAGACAAAGAATACGTGTCTTCAATAAATTAGAGGATTTCCAAATATTTGGGAATTCTTCTGACTCTTCCATTTCATCCTCAATGAGTATCATATAAAGAAAAGGGTAGGGTTTTAGTTAAATTCCACTTATTACCTAATGTTTTATAACAACTCACACAATATGAGAGGTTGGGTTAGAATGAGATAGAAATGAGAGAATTAAAGAGACTTAATTCTAAATAACTGAGGGGTCATATTCTAGAAGGGTATGTTCATCTAAAAAAACCTCATATCACTCATCTAACTTATGACCCCTAGTAATTAGAACATGTCATTGTAACATCCCATGCTTCAATGGTACACTTCATTTTTAAATTAATTCAACAGCGTGCGATATACACAACACCGAGTTCAAATGAACCATGATCTATCAGACTAGCCGTTTAAAAAGAGGTTATGAATAATGTTAAAAATATTCTGAAATTTATATGTCCCATATAATTTTAACATTCATATTTTTTTTTCTTAGAAATTATATAAGGACAAAATCAATTTTTATGATAAAATAAGTATTTTCCAAAAAATTCAGTTTTTCTACCTTTTAATGGATAACCCTTTTTAAATACCATATTTTATAGTATTATGTATTAAATTTACGAAATTAATTTATTCTTTATAATTGGGATATAAAAATTAATTTTGGACAAATTTTTTGTACCTTTCTGATAACATTCATATTTTGATGAATAGTGAAAAATATTAAATTTTAAATGAAAACAAATTTTTACGTCAAAATAATTTGTAGTATTAAATTATACATTTGAGTGGTTTTAAATTATAATTATATTATATTTTATAATTTAATAAAATTTATTTCATTGAAGTAATTTTACATTTAAATTGGACATAAAAACTTGTCAATATTTTTATCGTTTTTACTTTTTAAAACCCCGCTTTTTTGGTTTTGACAATTGGAATTAATTTTGAATTAATTACTACAACATCTGTAATTTAAATTTGGAAAAATTGATTCCATATTTGGAATCATAATGTCCAAATTTTTTAAATAGGTACCTTTTATTTTTTGAATTTATGAATAGTAACATCAGAAATTATTTTTATTTACCGTGGTTAAAGGGTAAATCAGGTAAATAAGGGTAAAGAAATAATATTATAATTATATTAAACTACCCTAAAACATGTCCTAATACTATTGGATGAGATTTATTTGACCATGATCATCCTTAGGAAGAATGTTTGGCATTTGGGGACCACTTATTTTTGTTAATGACATGTTATAAAAATTAATTTAAAGTAAAGACAAATATAACAAAAACATTTGTCTATTAGTAAAAAAAATTAATATAGGGTTATAATATAGATCTATTTTACTATAAATATACATTAGAAATATAAAAATATTTCCAACATCATGAAATTTTATTTTTAATTTTTATACCTTAAATAATTAAATTTATTTTTGACAGAATAATGATGCAGTATTTTACTTATTAACGAAAGAGTAAAATTAATGATATTATAAATATTAATATTAAAATAATTTTAATTTTTAATTCCATAAACGATGTTTCTGGACGAAATTAACATATGAGGTATGATTTAATGTCTTTGTTTCAAAGGAATCATGTTTTTATGACTTTAACAAAAATAAATTTTTAAATAGTATCGAAATTGACAAAATTGAGTTTAAAAAAACTATTTTATTAAATGATATAAAAATACTAAATATATAATTTTCAGAAAAATAACTGTTATAGTGATATACGTGTCATAAATTATTGACATTAGTTTTACTTGGCATTTTATAGTAAATTTATTAACCATGTAGTATAAAAATAAAAGATGACATGGAAAGAGTTAATTTATTTTACAAAGGGTTAAATCTAAAAGTAACCTAAACATCTCTAAAACCAACTGGTCTAGAGTATTTAGACCATATTAATCTTATCCTCTAAATAAATAATTTTTTAGCTATTATAAACCAAAAATCATTTTGTCATAAATTAATATTTCAGTATTTTTTCTAAATTTCCCCTCACTTCTCTTATAAAATGGAACCTCCCATTCTCATTAACTCAAACCTCTAAATCCTTTTTGTTTGAACTAACCCCGTCCAAATATCCTCCCATATTCCCTCACTTCATCCTAGGGGAGTTTTTTTGGGTATAAATACAACTTAAGGAGTTATTTTGTGAAATTATAAAGTAGATTCCTAAAGAAAAGGTAATAAATTTATCCCTTATTTCAAAGTTCATTTATTCTTCTACTTCCTCTTACTATGTTGTTACCATACTAAAATAATAAATATGTCATCTAATATATTGTGATATTTTTATAAGATTATGGGAAAACCATATTCTTGTTATAACTCACCATATGAAAACACAATACATCCATTTGTGTGTACATAAAGCTTACCGTCTCCATGTCATGGTGTAAATTTTTTTCCATGTACACTTTATTTCTATGGGTATAACGATGAATATAATGGATTTTAATAATAAATATAACATTATATTATTTATTAAAAAATCATAAATCATCAAAATTAATACCATTTAACCATTAAAGAAATGATATCATCGCTCGTGCATACATACGTCTTACCGTCTCCATGACGCGATGAGATTCATTATCCACCTTAACCATCCAAAAATAATTATAAAAAATAAATTATTCATAATTATGAAATATATGAGCTAATAAGTCTACTTGAATTATATATATATATATATATATTAATGTACATATATGTCATTCAGTTACTTCCATTCAATACGATACGAAAATGGAAACAGTTTCCATGCGTACATATGGTCAACCATCTCAATGAATGGTTTATTCCATTTATATACCTATCTATTATATATATTTAAATTGTAAATATATATGATATATAAATCATACTATAGATTCTGGAAGTAATTAAATCATGATCTATGAAATACAGTCAACAATAACAGGTCAAAACACTTATGATAAATAAAGTAATGTTACCCAAAATGTTGCATTAACATGGAATTATTAATAAATTGGTAATATAAAATCATAAAAGAAACATATATGATATCATAAATATTATTAATCTGATATAGGTTAATAATATATTTAAAAAAATTATACAGGAGTTTTCGACACATACGGAGAGTATCAGATCTAAGGTAAGGGTCAATTCCTCAATCTCATTATTATCAGAGATTGTTTATGTGTAAGTATTTATTGGGTCATAATTCTCATCCATTTCCATATTTCAAAATAAATATTTTCAAAAGTAATATTTTATGGTTTTATGGATGGTTGTATATAACTTGATCACCATTCTAAATGTTTTAATGTTTTATTTTTCTATATCTATTTCATTATTGTCCAAGTATTCAAAATGATTTTAAGGATTTATTTATATGGACATGATTGTATTAAAATATTTATTCAATTAAAAAGATTCAAAGTGTTATGGGACACTTTTATTCAAAAAAATCTTGTAAATTACTTCCTTTTTAAATTCTTAGACTTTTAAATGATTTCATGAAAAGGGGATATTTCTATCAAAGAGTTTAACTGATCAGTTACAACTATATAGGCATAATTTGCTGGATATTATTCTTGATTGAGGTTGATTTATTATAATAAAATCATCCAAATTTTATTGATTGAGTTATGATATGTTTATATGGATGTGATATTTTTATACAATTCATGTTTTATGGATAATATATTAACATTTCCTATGCTAGTTTTAATTCAAATCATTATGTTATGCTTCAACCTTTCTATATGAGGATTTCATTTGACTTAGTGATTGATGGTATGGGCCCGTTATAAGCCCTGGATGCATTGGTAGGTCTCTTCAGAAAAATTGTTTTTTCGTAACAAGGCCTCTACAGAATATTTCTGAATTGTCTTGGCATAGGGCCTTGAAATAGTAGTTATTGTTTCATGCATTAAGCATTCTCTCATTATGAAATTAGTTATTACATGTGATTATTTGACTAGTAGAATATCCATGTGCATGTTAATATGGTAATGTTTGATTTATTTTTACCATATTATGTTCAAGTTTATGTTTAAAAAGGCTTCTGTTATTACTATACAACATTCCTTAAAAGTTTATAGCTTCCACTGAATTATTTACCCCAAATAAGCATCTGAGATCACCCTTTTCTTATGTTTTATTTTCCAATGATGCCAGGAATTGTATTATTATTTATATGCAGGGTTAATCGAGGGGAATAATGGTGTTCTAAAATGATTATCTATGTTGTATTTTATGTTAGAAATTATAGTGTAATGTTTTTTATGGAACTATTTTCTAAAACTGCTAAATTGATTGGTCCTTCGGGACTTCAGTCCTAGTAATCATGCCAGTGTATTAAAATAATTCTCCATGTCTAGGATTTTAGGGTTAGGGAGTTACAATTGGTATCAACGAATGTTTAGAAAAAACCATGGAAACATATTTAGGAATAAAAATGAATAGGGATCATAACCATAAGATAGAAATTTTGGATAAGTATTAAAGAGAATACTAGAATTTTAAAATAGAGATTATGTGGGTATTCCAAGAAAGTAAATCTATATCAATATAATATTGGTGACTATGGTTATGTCATAGAGGTACCTAGGGTTGAAAAATCTGACAAGTTGTTCCAAGCCTAACTCAGGATAACTTGGTACACGATAACTAACCTTACTGCACACCTGGATTGACACTCCTAGGGGATATTATTAGGATAATTCTTATTTTTTTATAAACAATTATGAAGTATTTATGAGTTAAAAGTTCCTTAAAAGAACTATATTTATGATTATGGTTTAGATATTCATATATTATTTAATTTATGTTATGTATTGTAAACGTTTGGAATTATGCATTATGATTCATAATCTAATCTATTATATTATAATGTTTAGAAATGGTTCCTAGTGGATGAAATTGAAATTTAATCAATTCATGAAATCCATTTTGGGATTTCCATAAAAGGAAAGATAATGATAGTGGATGTGGTGACACAACTAGTACTGAACAACTTATAAACATACTGGGACAACTGACTCATGTTATGAATAATAACCTTACCCGGGTCAATGTAAGTCCTCTTTATGAGACAACAACATCTTACATTCTATGGGACTACAAATACATTATTGCTGGGATGTGGATAAGTTTCATAGAGAAAATATTTCATTCTTGGGGATGTAACTAAAGGGAAAAGGTTGTCATGGAAATTTATCATATCTTAGGAGATGCAGATCAATGGTAGTCATTAATTCAAAACACAAAGGAGGATGTAGAAGTGGGAAATATGTAATGGAGGGAGTATAAAGAAATTTTTCAAGAGAAATACTTTACTCGTGAATAGCGAGCTGATATGGAAAGTCAATTTCTATGCCTGAGGAAAAAGGAGGATGAGAATGTTGAAAAGTATGAGGCAAACTTCACAAGGTTATCATGTCATGCTGAAAACTATATAAATAACACAATAAGTATTATTGATCGATTCTCTGTTGGGTTAAAACCATTAATCTGATGGTAATAGTTATTAAAATCATTCTCATCATACGAAGACATAGTCTCATAGGATATCGAGGTAGAAAAGGAATTCTTTAAGTATTATAACATTAAATTAAATCAAGATAATAATAGAAAAGTTGAGTAAGAGAAAAATAAAGGAAAAGTGAGGAAAGTATTTTCACTTATGTGATAAATCTGGGAAGAAACACCCTGGTATTTTCCTAAAAGGAATGGAATTTGTTACAAATGTGGAGAAAATGGACCCGAATCTCATGATTTCCTGAAGAAGAAAGAGGTTGTCAATGTAAAATGCTACAAATATAAATAAATGTGACATTATGAAAATGAATGTCCAAATATTAAAGGAACTATATCTCATAAAAATAAAATGGAACATGTTGAATCATATACTGTAACTAAAGTCGAAGTGGAATAATTAATGTATTTGTGTTTTTTGACTCAATACATATATTCTGGTTATAAGATGAAAGTGATATATAAGAAGTATTTTACGAAAATAATTTTTTTTCATTATGTTTTTAATTTGATTAATGTAATCATATATTCATTATGTGACAATAAGATAAAGATTATGTTTTATCAGGAATTTGATGTCACAATTGATTTTGGAAATTTAGGGACCTCTTAGATGATGATTGTATAGAAGTATTTTGGATTACTCTAAAGGATGGAATAGATTAATTTTAACATTTTATAGTATTGTTTAAAGTTAGAACATTTCTTAATATTATTTTTAGAATGTTATAATCCTATAGTTTCAGAAAAAGGGCAACCTGATTTTTAGTTGATAACCTATCGCGTCAGACAAAGCAGTGGGAATAGAATCCACAACCGAATTGTGACATGAATTTATCACCTACCAGTATCCTATAGGAAGTACCTAGTTGTTATAAAATAGTATTCTTAATTTTAATTTTATATGATTATATTTAGAACCTTATATGATTGGGATAAATAAAATATTTTTTAATTTTATCTTTTGAAGAAAAAGATGAGTTTGTGGTAGGAATTAGTTAAAGGATGAAACTCTACATATCAATTAATTATAATATTATTCTATGAATTAAATTAATTCTACAACACTAGGTAATGGACCATAAAAGAAAAAATGTTTTCTTGGTACTTTCTTTTGCGATGAATCAAATGGTCAAATAGATCATCGCAAATTTATGGATTTCAGATAGTTAACTTTCTATTAATAATACTCTCTATCACTCTCCATTAGAACATGATGTTATTTTTCTCTTATATGTCAATTTTTTCATACATGTGACCCTAGTATGTTTTATTTATTGTATCCATTATACTTACCTTTATTTTTTAAATAGAGGTCTCATTATTCTATTTTTTTGATGCAGGGCTTCAAATAAGATATATTGAAATATCAAACACCTCGTTTTCAATCCTATGTTTAAATTTTGAGGAAACAATTTATTTAATTAGGGGGTAATGTAACACCCCAAGCTTCAATAGTGTGCTTCATTTTTTAAATAATTCAATATCATGTGATGTACACAACACCGTGTTCAAGATCACCACGACCTATCAAACTAGCCGTTTGAAAAAGTTGTTATGAATAGTATTAAACACATTTTGAATTTTATATATCCCATATAATTTTAACATTCATATTTTTTTTTTCACATTCATAATATAAGGACAAATTCATTTTTTTGGACAAAAGATGTATTTTTCAAAAACTATGGTCATTCCGCCTTCTAATGGATAATCGTTTTAATCCAATATTTTACAATTTAATATATTATATTTTATGAAATTAAATTATTCTTTATAATCGGGACGTAAAAAATTTATTTTGTATAAGTTTTTGGTACTTTTATGATAAATTTTATATTTAGATGAATAGTGAAAAATAATAAATTTTAATTGAATACTTTTTTAATTGAAATAATTTAAAGTGTTAAATTTTAAATTTCAGTTTTTTTATTATAATTAGATTATATTTTTATCATTTAATGTAATTTTGGTAATTGAAAATAATTTTACACTGAAATTGGGGTAATTGTAAATAATTTTACAATAAAATTGGGCTGAAACACATGTCAATCTTTTGATACTTTTTACTTCTTAAAAACAAGCATTTTGGATTTGACAGCGGGAAATAATTTTAAATTAATTAATGAAAATTATGTGTTTTGAATTTGGAAAACTAGATTCAATATTTGGAATAAGAAGGTGTAAATTGTGTAAATAGTTACCTTGTATTTTTTGACTTTATGAATACTAACTTCAGTAATTATTTTTATTTACCATTGTTAAATGTTAAATCCTGTAATTAAGGGTAAAGAATTAATATTATAATAATATTAAACTACCCTAACACATGTAATAATCCTATTGGATGTGATATATTCTAACATGAGAATCCTTAGGCAGAAATTTTGGCATTTGGGGACCACATGGGTGTGATAATGACATGTTATAAGATTTAATTTCAAGTAAAAATAAATATAACATAAACAAGTATCTTTTATTAAAACAATTTTAATGTTGGGTTATACAACTGATATATTTGACTATAAATATAAATTATAAATATACTAATATTTCATACATTATGGTATTTTATTTGTAATTTGTATACATTATATAAATAAATTTATATATGACACAATAATGATGCGGTATTTTCCTTTTTAATGAAAATAAAATAAATGAAATTATAAATATTAAAAAAATATAATTGTAAGTTTTTGATTAAATTCAATATTTTTATGGATTACATTTACATATTAGGTATGGGTAAAGTCCCTTTTTTATAAAGAACCATGTTGTTATTATTTTATAAAAATCAATTATTAAATATTGTGAAAATTGGCATAAATGAGTTTTTAAAAAAAAAATATTTTATTAAATGATATAAAAATCATAAAAATATATTGTTATCCTAAATAAAATGGATATGGATAAAAATTCCATAAATGATAAGCTTAATGTTCCCTTGTAATTTTAAAATAAATATATTAACCATGTGGTAAAACAATACAATAGGACATGGTAAGAGTTAACTTA
This sequence comes from Viscum album, assembly GCA_963277665.1. Taxonomy (NCBI): domain Eukaryota; kingdom Viridiplantae; phylum Streptophyta; class Magnoliopsida; order Santalales; family Viscaceae; genus Viscum; species Viscum album. Next base: position 560,004,005 of record OY728153.1, on the reverse strand, counting down.
TTTTACAAAGGGATAAATCTGAAAGATAAGGTCAATTTTAAGTCCTAAACATGTCTAAAACCTATTGGTTGATAGTATTTAGACCCATAATAATATTATCCTCTAAAACAATTAATTTTGAGCTATTAGAAACCGAAAATATTTTTATAATAAATTAATATTTCAAAAAAATTTCTAGAGTGCCTCTCACCTCTTTTATAAAAGGGATCCTCCCTTTCTCTTTAACTAAAACAACTTGATCCATTTGGCTCGGCCAAACCCTTCACAAATCTCCTCCCAACATATCCTAACTCTATATAAGAGGAAATATATTGGATATAAATCCAACATAATGTGACCTTTTGTGAAAATCTAAAGAAGACACCTGAAGAAGAGATAATCATTTTATCCCTTCTTTCAAAGTTCATTTATTCCTCTAGTTCCTCTTACTAAGTGTTTACCACACTAAAATAATTACTCCATAATATAATATATGATTATATTTTGTTAATATTATGGTACAACCATATTCATCCTTTTACACATCCTATAAAAAACAATAACACCATGTGTCTGTACTTACGACTTACCATCTCCACACTATGGTGTAAATTATTTTTCATGTACAATTTATTTCAATGGGAATATCGATGAGTATAATGGATTTAAATAATAAATATAACATTAAATTTTATCTTTTAAATTAATATTTCATCCAAATTAATACCATTTAACCATTGGGTAAATGATATTGTCGCTCGTCCTTGCGTACGGCTTACAGTCTCAACGACACAAAGAGATTCATTTCGCACTTTAACAATCCATGAATAATTATAAAAATATATTATTCATAGTTATTAAATACATGAACTAATAAATATATTGGAATTTAATATATATATTAATGTACTTATATGTCATTCACATTCTTCCATTCAATACGATATGAAAACAGAAACAGCATTCATGCGTACGTATGGCCTACCGTATCAATGAACGGTGTATTCCATTATATATAACTATCTATTAAATATATTTATATTATGAATATATATGATATATAAATCATATTATACATTATGGAGGTAATTAAATCGTGATCTATGTAATATGATCATGAATAACAAGTCAAAACAAGTATGTTAAATAGAGCGATATTACCCAAAATGTTGCATTAACATGGAATTGTTAACAAATGGGTAATATAATGTCATAAAAGAAACATATATGATATAATAAATATTATTATTTTTATATAAGTTAATAATATGTTTAAAAACATTATACAAGAGTTTCGTACATGTACAAATAGTATCAGATCTAGTATAAGGGTTAATTCCTCAATCTCATTATTATCCAATATTCTTTATATATTAGTCTTAATGGGAAAATATATATCATGCATGACCATGTTTCATAAAAATATTTTCAAAAGGAATATTTTATGGTTTTATGGAAAGGTATCATTTACTATATAATAATTTTAAATGTTTTAAATATTTAATTTTCTAAATCTATTAAATTAAATTCCATGTTTTCAAACGATTTAAAGTATTTATTTATATGGACATGATTGTATAAACTGATAATTACATTAAAAAGATTCAAAGAGGTTGGAAAACATTGATTCCAAAATCTCTTTTAAATGCCTCCCTTTATAGATTTTTTGTCTTTTAAATACTTTCATGAAAAAGGGATATTTATCTCAATGATTTTTACTAAAATTTTTAAACTATGTTAACATCCTTTACTAGATATTATTCTATTTTAATGTTTATTTATTATAATAAAATATTCTATATTTTTTTGAAGGAGTTATGATATGTTTAACTATACATGTGTTATTATTATACCATTAATTGTTTATAGTTAAAGTATTAACATTTCATATGATTGTATTAAAACAAATGTTTATAAAAGGGTTCAACCTTTTCATATGAGTAATTCATTGGACAAAGAAAGTGATGAGTGGGGCCCTCTATACCCTATTGATGCATCAGTAGGTATAATGAGACAAACTAGTGTCTTTCTACAAGTCCTCGATAGAATATTTGTGAATGGTCATCCCACAAGGCCTTAACATATTAGTTATTATGCCCAGAATTATAATTTCACTCGTTATGAAATGAGTTATTACATGTGATTATTCAACTAGTAGAATATCCATGCGCATGTTTATATGGTAATGTTTGATTTTTTTTACCATATTATGTTTGATTTTAAGTTTACAAAGGGGTTCTTTTATTATACAATTTTCTTGAAAGAATATAGCTTTCGCTGAATTATTTACCCCTACTGACCATATATACTCACCCCTTTATTATGTTTTATTTTCTCACGTTTCTATGAAGTGTATTATTATTGATATACAGGGTTAATATTTCGGAAAATGGTGTTCTCAAAGGATAGTCTATGTTGTATTTTAGGTTATAAATTTTAATGTAAATTTAATTTATGTAATCTATTTTCCAAGACTGGTAAAATTATCGGTCCTTCGAGACTTGGTTCCTTGTAATAATGCCAGTGTATTAATATAATACACTCACTCCGAGATTCTAGGGTCAGATCGTTAGAGTCATACATATGAAAATTGATTCACAATGTTTTCTAAATATATGATAAAGGAAACTAATCAACTTGGAACCAGTAACAACTATGTACCAAGATTTAACACTATTTTCCAATCAACTGGACCATGGTCAGTCAAGTTATGGCCAATTAGTTCAAGCACAAGTGCAGATATGACCAGCACATCTCGTTTATCCTATTTCTTCCTTTATTCATCTCCTACTCCCTTGACAATTCCTATGGGAATTTCTGACACTATAGAATCATTTATAAACTATATAAAATCATTGGAGTTTTAATATGTGTTAGTGAATCCTAAAAGAAAACCTCACCACGAGTGGGTAGAAAAGACTCTTTCCCCACGTAATTTTTGAAATCCTACATTTCCACAGTTTTAAGGTTAGGGGGATCTAGACCAGAACCTTACACGTTATTTATCTCTATGGTTCCATATGATGGGATATTTTTTTCAACAATAATCTACTGAACTCTGATGTTTTTTATGAACCTTTCATGTACTGGCCTTTTTAAGGTACACTACTTTACCTTTAAAGTTGATCAAAGGATGGGAAGACATCTAATGATAATTTCATTACTAGTTCAGATCAATATTTTGAAACAAAATGTTCATGTACCTCTAAAACAACAAATAGGGAGAAATTATATATTCTCAAACATCATTTCTAGGTGTATGGTTTTAAATTACTTCCTTAATCATCAATTTCAAAAAAATTATTTGTTGGGTCTCACCATTGAAATAATTCGTGATGAGTTTCAGACACTACCCATTGTAGTCATGTATAAGGGTGGGATAAAATACATTGATATAGTTTCAAAAATATTGTAATACTTAATATTATGAACTAGAACCAAAACTAGACTACTCCCGACAGCCCAGGGGAAGAGGATAAGTAAATCAGAAACTACAATATTCACTCTAAAACCAACTCTTGTACTTGATACCACTACAAATATTAAACCTTATAATGAAAGAGCCCCTACGGGGAAGAAATATATATAGAAAAAACCTCATTAGGATGAATGTAACCATTTCAAACACTCCCATTTTGAATAACAGAAGAACAGATCCTACTCCTTCCAAGATGAGCTGGTTTGAATATATTTCATATTTGCCATGTTAAATAACATTCTAACTCTGAAAAATCCTAGAAGACTCAATCATGTTATTCTTGATGATCATCCAAATTATTTCACCATTCATTAAATTTTTGGGAACATCATCTTGGAATTCAATATTTTCAATGATATCCTTGAAATGATGGTTGATTCTAGGTAGGTGAAATTGGGTAAACTATTGGCATAAGTTGCATGTGTTTCCATCTCCCCACTAGAAGAAAAATGTGAATATAAAAAAGTCACATGAAATAATGCATGGAATTTCATTGATTGTAAGACTCAAAATACAATCAAACCGAGTTCATATATTCCTAGAGAGAATTTGAAACAAACCAATATTCCCCCAACTGCACCCAATGTGGTACAACCTACTTTGTTGGTACCAGAGTCATCAAAATTAAAATATTCTAAGAAAAAAAATGGATGGAAGGGTTTGAAAAAAACAAAGGAAGATAAAAATAGACCATCTAAAAAATATCACTAAATATATTTAATTTCATTTCCTCATTTCCAAGAGAATGGGTGCCCCCTCCCCACAACTGTACAATAAGCACCGACCTTTAAAACAGAGACTTCGTCAGTAGATGAACTTGTAACACCCTGATAATTAAAAATATTTTAATTCTTAATAAATATAATTTGGTTTCATTTTTTATTTTTAGGAAAAAACATGTTAATTTTATTCTACACACAACAATGAGTTGGTTTTCATTACACGCAAGGCCCAGTTTTACTGAACACTAATTTAGTAAGAAAATATTATAATTCAATATAATTTTTAACCAACAGTTAATTTAAAGGTTATGAATTTTATTAGGAATTTCTTTAATTTTATATATTCCATATAATTTTAACATTCATTATATGTATTTTTTATAAAGATATAATAAAAAATTCAAATTCTCAGATGAAAGTCGAATTTTTCAAATAATGTTGTTTTCCTCCTTTTAATAGAAAACACATTTAAAATTTAATATTTTACACGTTAATATAATCAATTTTTAAAATAAGATACATATTTAAATGTGTAATATTAAAATTTACCTTGGGTTAATTTTAATAGTTTTCTCATAACATTAAAGTTTTGATGAATAGTGAAAATACTAAATTTTAATTCAAAAATAATGTTTTCATCAAAATTAATTAAAGTGTAAAATTATAAATTTAAATGGTTTTAAAGTATAATTATATTATATTTATATCATTTAATATAATTTAGGTCGTTGGAATTATTTTCAAATAAAATTTCGATATAATCACATGTCGATCATTTGATGGTTTTAAATTTTAAAACCCTATTTTGACATTCCATTAACAAGATTAATATAATTTAATTAATAAAAATTATGGATTTTTAATTCTAAAAAATGGATTCCATATTCGTAATTAGGGGATCAAAATTATGTAAATATGTTTATTCTGTTTTTCTCACTTATAAATAGTAACTATAGTAATTTTTTAGTTCCACTATTAAGTGTAAATTGGGTATATAAGGGTACAAAATAAATTGTTAAATTATCCAAATACCAATAAAAATATTATTTTATAAACTAATTCTACACATGTAATCTATGTTTCTAAATTTAATCATTCAATGGAAACTTTTCCATGAATATTACATGAATATTATTAAAATCAATGAATGTGAAAAAATATCACACTCTCATTTCTTATAAGTATAATAATTTTAATATTGAGATAACCAAGAAATAACTTCTATCATAAATAGTATCTAGAAAGATAAAATAATTATATACAACATATTCCTTTATTTATAATCTTTATATATTATATAATTTCCACTAATTATTTCTCAATAGTTAAGAGGAAATTATTTTATAAATAGAAATATCAAATAAATGATATTAGAAATTTCAAAATAAATATAAAATGACTTCCTTAATGACATAGAATAATTTTAGAGATAACATATACATATTAGTGACATATTTTATGTTTTTTTATAAGTTATCATCTTGGTTTTATATAGTTAAAAATGAAAATATTTAATAGTATCAAGATTGACATAAATGATACTTAAAGATAAATAATAATTTATTAAATGTTATAAAATTCCAAAAAAAATATGGTTTTACAAAATAACTATAATAATGTTAAATATTTAATAAATTGTCCAATTGGTGTCGTTTTCCATTTTATATTAACTATATTATCCCTATACTATAAAAACACAAGTACACACGGTAAGAGTTAAATTGTTTAAGAACGGGTAAAATCCAAAACATAAGGTTATTTTTATGCCCTAAATTTGTTTAAAAATAATTTTTTGTGATTATTTAAACCCATAATAATATTATACAATAATAACTCACTTTTTACATATTTTAAATAAAAAAATATTTTATAATAAATTAATATTTTTGGTGTTTCCACAAGTTCCCATCCCCTATCTTATTAATGGACACCTCTAATTCTCTTTTATTCACACCACTAAAGTCCTTTAGATCGTCCAAACCCTTCCAATTTCTACAAAAAACTTACCTAAATTAGTCCTAGAGTCCATACATTGGGAATAAAGATAACCTGAGGAGTCCTTTGGTGCAAATGAAAAGGAGACACTCGAAGAAGAGGTAATTATTTTACCAACTCTTTCAAAATTATTTTATTCCTCTACTTACATTCCATCAATATTTTCCATAATAATGTAATAAATACAGAATCAAGTATTTTATAATATGTTTTTCTGATTATGTTACAACAATATTCCTCCATTTACTCATCCTACTAAAAATAATACAATCATGTTTTCATACGTACGACATACCATCTTCACGCCATGGTGTAAACTACTTTTCATTTATACTTTATTTATATGGGTATAAAGATGAATAAAAAATAATTTAAATAATAAATATGACATAATAATGTTTTTTTATAATTAAAATTCCAACTATTTCATTAACCCTTCACCATAAAATAAATTACAATATCGCTTGTGTGTACGTACGACTTACCGTATCCAGGATGCGATGACATTCTTCCACCATTACATCCATTTTAGAGTTATTATAAAAATTTATATAATGAATAAATATGAAATATATGAAATAATAATTTCAGAAGAATAATATATATGTTTTTTATGTTTATTTGTGTGGGTAATTTACATTATTCCATTCATTACGATAGGAAAATAGGAACATCGTTCAAGCATATGTACGGCCTACCGTCTCCATGAACGGTGTCTTATCTTTCATTTATATATCTATTATAAATATTTATATACTGAATATAAAGATATATAATTAATTTTTGACATTATGTATGTATGTAAATTATTATTTATGTAATAATATCTAGAATAAAAGTCAAAACATGTACGATACACAAAGTAATTATTACCCGAAATCTTTCTTTTGCATGGAAATTATTAATAAATGGGTAATATAGAGTCATCAATGATTCATATATGATATCATAAATATTATTATTATTATTTTATAAGTTAATAATATGTTTAAAACTATTATACATGAGTTTCGGAAATGTTTGTAGAGTATCATACCTAAGGTATGGGAATTTAGTCTCAATTTTAATTTTTGTGAGATATAAGTTGTGTTCACCACATATTTCTTATGTGTAGTGTATTTAATGACCCTATTATATTTTATATCATGAAAAAATTTATATTATTAAAAAAATTATATTATTAAATTTAAATATTCATTTTAAGATATTGTGCTTATTATTTAAATTCTCATAGTGGTATGGGACACTTATAATGTTTAAAAAATTAATCATTTCTCCATTTATGTATTATTTATATTATTTTACATATCTATTTATATGGATATAAATGGATTATAAAGGAAATATTATTTCTTTTTTTTAATTTAATAAAAAAATTAAAACACTTATCTTTTTAAGGATTTTTGTAAAGAACTATTTAACTAAAACATTGGTTTAAATGTTTTAAATATTTCTTCTTCTAAATATTTCTCATTAATATACATGTTTTCATAATGATTTTAAGGAATTATTTATATGAACATTTTAAAATGGTAATTCCTTTAAAAATATTCATAGTGGTATGGGACATTTTGATGTTAAAATCTCTTTTAAATGTTTTCCTTTTTATGTCTCCTTTTTTTGAATAAATTATTTCAATGAAAAGGGGTATTTGTCTCAAGATATTTTTAATAATTTTAATATATTTTTTTCAACTATGTAAACAAATTTTTGTTAGATATTATGATTAATTAAGTTTGATCTCTTATGATATGATTTACCATATTTTATTGAATTGTTTATGAATAGTTTGATTATGGATGTACTATTTATATACCATTGTTGGTTTATGGTTTAAGTATTCATATTTCATATAATATTTTTTTTAATATGAATTATTATGTTGTTTTGTTTCTCCATTTTAATATGAGTAATGTATTAGAATTAGTATGTGACGGGCATGGCCCACAATATCCCCTATATTCATTAGTTTGTATTATGAGACAAACTACTGTTTTCGCACAGGTCCTTGATGGCATGGGTATGTATGGTCAAGGCATAAGGCCTTAATGGTATCATTATTTATGGTCTTGGAACGAGGAATTTAAGGTATCGTTATGATATCTGGTATTATGCATTCCCCCATTATGAGATTATTTATTGTCATTACATGTGATGATTCGACTAGTAGAATATCCATGATAATACATAAATGGAATTATTTGATTTATTATTTCCATATTATGATTAATATTATTTTCTAAAAGGCTTTTAAGTTAGTTTTATACCCTTATGTATAAGATTATTCATATTTATGATATCTTAAGCTATATTTTTTTCCTTACTGAGCATCTGATCTCGCCCTTTTATTATGATTCATTTTTCCTCAAGATGTGAAGCAGTGTTTTATGATTGACATACAGGGTTATTTTAGTAAAATAATGGAGTTATCAAAGAATTAGACATTTTTCATGTTTTGTTTTAGAATTGTAATATAAATTTCATGGATGTAATATTTTTTCATGACAACAAATCTAATCAATCCTTATGGATATGATTCCTTCTAATAATTCAAGTGTAATAAAATAACAAATCACCTCTGAGCGTCGGGTGATGGGGAATTATAGTTGGTATAAAAGGAATTTTAGCCACAATAGTGTAAATTATATTTAGAGAACATAAATTAGTAAACATAACCCTATGATAGATTCTGAGGATAACTCTATGTATACGATATCATCCTTTGGATTTGGTAGTTGATAAACTAGGTTAACTCTATGAACTTCTGTATTGATAAGAATATTCCATCATTTAGAGACCCTATAACTGATTCTTGAAAATGACTAGTGTTTTTTATACCATGATATAGGTTTTGGTCGATGATTAGAATCATCATGGTTATACAAGTAATGGTTAAACTACTGATAATGAGGTGACTGCAAAAGAAAAATGAGATGAAGTAGGTATTAAGGAATATGATGTTGAAGCATATTAAATGGTCTAAGATTGAAGTGGAAAGATAATTATTATTTTGTATTTTGTTTCAAAAATTATTAAATAAATGGTTACAAGATTTGTGATAATTGTACCTCTATACTTATTCATTAATTATATGGAAGAATAAAAGTTTTCATTTAGTATTTAAAGGTGATCAAATATTTGGTTTGTGACAATAAGATCTAAATTGTGTTTTTTTTAGAATATGAAGTTAATATTGATTTTGGATATTTACATACCATTTTAGATGGTGAATTTGGACAGAAGTACTTTGGAAATGTCTTAATGTTGGAATTGATTATGTTGAACATTTGATGTTATTGTATGAGGTTTAAGTATGATTTATTGGATTATTTTGGATAACCTTCATAGTTTTAGTTAAAAATTAAAGGATGAAGTAAATACTTGTGGCCCTTATGGTTTATTAAAATTATTTTAGGCATGAAAAAATCATTTTGAGCATTCATTTAAAAGTATAATGGATGAAGTGAAAATAGATCGAAGAATAACTAAATGATGATATTATTCTTAAGATAGGTAATGAAATCAAGTATGCTTTCTCATTTCATATCTAGATAGTAATATTATTCCTCAACTTTAGGAAAAAGTATCTAAATAATGTTTATCCTATTTCCTTTTCTTTGAAATGATGTTATTTTAAATCATCATAGATTTATGGATTTTAGGCCCTCAATTTTCATTTATTTTTTATTTTTTTTGATTTATGACCTCAATCACTTCCTATAAATATTTTCATTTTCCACCAAGTACATATCTCTAATTTCTATTAATATTCTCCTACTAGAAATTATAATTTGGTGGTGACATTCAAATTTCCCTTTCCCTCTTATTAACTATATTTTTTATTAACCCTATTTCTGGTGTGGTTTTTCCTCAAAGGTATTTATTTAGTATTAATCATCTATTTTCGAAGTGTAATTTATAATTGCGAGGATTGAATTTATTGATTTTGGGGAAAATGTAACAACCTGAGAATTTACAATATTTTAATTTCTGAATAAAATTAATTTTTTTCCTGTATTCTTTTTACGAAACACTATGTTAATTTTGTTCTACACACAACAATTATTTGGATTTCATTACATACAAGACCTAATTTTAACAAAAAAAACTATATTAAGAATTTATTATTATTTAATATAATATATATCCTATCCATTAAACTATAGGCTATGAATAGTATTAATGATATTTTTAGATTTATATATTCCATATAATTTTAGCATTCATATTATGTATTTTATAGACATGATATAAAGAAATTCAATTTTTTAGAGAAAAGATTTATTTTTAAAAAAATGCAGTTTTACCAATGTTTAATAGATAACGCATTATAGATAAAATACTTGACACTTTCATATATTAAATTTTACAAAAGAAACTTCTTCATTGAATTTTTAATGTCAAAATTTACAGTGGTTCAATTTTTGGCATTTTTCTGATATGTTTCATGTTTTGATGAATAATGAAAAATACTAAATGTTAAATGAAAAAAACATTTTTCATCCCAATAATTCATATTGTTAAATTATAAAATTTATTGGTTTCCTAGTATAATAAGATTATATTTTTTTCATTTAATCTAAATTAGGTCATTGTAATTATTTTCACATTAAAATTGGATATAAACACATGTCAATAATTTGATGGTTTTTACTTTTAAAACAATGTTTTCTCATTCCATCAATGGGATTAATTTTAAAATAATTACTACATCTTATTTGTTATTAATTTTGAAATATTAATTCCATATTTGGAATCAGTGGGTTCTAATTATAATCATATAATTATTTTGTAACGCCCCGACCCTAGTTACCCAGTGTCGGTGCCTTATTGTGTAACATTGGCATGATCACAAAAGATCAAATCTTGAAAGAACAATTAGATTAGTAGCCTTGGAAACACTAGATACATCCATAAGTCTTACATTACATCATAAAGTAAAACAAAACTACAAAAACATATTTTCTTGATATCCCCTCATACTATCCCTGTAGGTCATTCATAATATACTTCTTCACATCCTGGAAAAATTAAAACATTGGAAGGGGTGAGCCTAGATGCTCACTAAAGATAACAATATAGATGAAGCTTTCATAAATAAACTTTAACATTTAAGGAAATGTATAACTAAAACAAAAGCCTTTTAATATTGAACATAAGCATTATATGAAAAAATAAAATGAAATAATGCCATTTACTTATTCACATGGATATTCTACTAGTTGAATAATCACATACAATATCAATAACCACTTTCATAATGATGCAATGCATAATTCCAGACTATCATAACCACGTAGCCAAGGCCTCATGCCAAGACTACAAATAATATTTTTTCAAGGCCTCATGCCAAGACACTAGTTTGTCTCATGAGACCTACCGATGCATCGAGGAGCTATAGCGGGCTCCACCCGTCACTTATTAATTCCAATGAATTACTTATATGAAAAGGTTTAAACATATCATAAACCATAACCTAATTATATCACATAAAACATGCATAAATGAAACATAACATTTCCTTATTTCAATCACAAGACATCAATACAACACATTAATATAAAAAACACTTTAAAAAGCATTTTCAATACCAAAATAAAAGAAAATTAAAACATTGTAATTATTATTCATTTAAGAATGTTATGTCTTGTAGAGGAATCCGAAACTCAAATAATGGTCATGGTGGTGGAGAAGTCATTGTATCTGCATACATACAAAAAAAACATTCCCTTTAGTCATTTAGTAAAATGCTTCATATAAAAAAGATTCCTTTTAAATAAACATAAAATTCAAAGGGGTTTATATACCGTATAAAATAAAGTTGTTTATAAAACAAAATATGGCTCAATGAAAGGAGATTGAGATGAAGTCCCTTACAAAGATGATTATTTTTAAATAAAATAGATCTATTATGTGTATTAACTATAAGTACACATAATGAAAGTAGAAATACAAGATAGGACATAATAATATCATGATATAATTTGAAAGTAGGAGATTAACCCAAAGAACAGAAATTGGGTTAAGTAGTTCCTTTACAAACATCATTTTGAAAACACACATAAAGCAAGTATATATACATAAAAATTCATTTCTCACAAAATCAAGTAATGACATAAACAAGAAAGAGAAGATCAACCCAAAGAACGGAAATTGGGTTAAGAAGTTACCTTAACAATATCATTTGGTAAACACACATAAAGCATGTATAAATAAATAAAAATTCATTTCTCCCAAAATCAAGGAATTACATAAACAAGAAAGAAAAGATCAACCCAAATAACAAAAATTAGGATAAGAAGTTCCCTTACCTCGTGTCCGACTTGACTCAACCGTTCTTTAACCTACTGAATAATAAAATAGAGTTAATTTCAAATTTCCTAAGAACATTTTTCAAGTTCATTATTTATTTTATATCACTTATTACCTTGTTGTGAACATTATGTAATTATTTAAGTTAATAACGGTCATTTTTTCGATCTTTGGTACTTGAGTCAAAAATAAACTTCTTATAATTACATGTTTTTCATGTGGTCAAATATCCATTACATCCAGAATTATATTCATGATGTAGATAACATATATATCATATATATCCATTATATACATTCATTTATAATATTAAATAACATTTAGAGGTAAGAAATGAAATGCACCGTTCATTTAGACGGTAAGCCGTACATACGCTTGAACACTACTTTCATTTATATTTCATATTTAATGGAATGAAATCACAATGATATAAAGGAATATTATAATTACTATATAATATCATATATAATATCATTTACTCCATACTTTACACATCCCACATATGGCATTAATGATTCAAATCACTTTGAGGGGGCGGTAGTCCGCACTTCCTAAAATTAAAGTATCGTGTTTACCCATAATGGAAATCATAATTGTGTGACATAAATGGAAAATAATGAGTAATATATAAAACACAAACATAATATATATCATATATAAAAAATAGTGTCATCATTATGGACACCATGAGAGGTGGTAGGAGAAGATAGAACAATCATCGTTTCGTGAGGCAGTAATTCGCCACCCACAAAACAATATGTTCTTTAACCATTAGACGAAGGTGTGTGTAAGTGTAAATAAAATCCATATCATAGAAAATTCCTATTATATTTAAGATACTGGTGTTTTTACAAAATAAAAGAATAAAAAGAGTTTATGGGGTTGGTGAAGCAAAATAAAACAAAACAACATTAGATAAGACATTACCTTTAAATCGGGTAACTCCCCTCGGTTTGAACCAAAATGGTTTCTTCAAGAGATTTCTGCCTAAGGTAAGGATTTTATGATGAAGGTATTAATGTTGAGAGAGTATTTGGGCAGAGGTTGGCTGAGCCAAAAGGCTTTGAAGGTGTGAATAAGGTGGTAGAGATGGGGGCCTTTTATAAGAGGAGAGGAGGGGCACTCTTGGAAACTCATGAAATGATACATTATTATGATATGTTTTTAGGATTTTAAAGGTACCACGATGATATATTTCGAGGATAAGGTGATAAGGGTTCTAAATAAACTCATCCAATAGGTTTTTTGACAATTTTAGGTATTGGATTTTACATTATCCTTCCATTTTATTAAAATTGTAAATTAATGAGATAATCGATGCATCATCATGGTGTCATAAAAACATTAATTTATAAAATGTCTAAAAATTATAAAAAAATTACCATGATGTAGGAAATATTTTTAGATTTCCAATGAATATTTATAGTCAAAATCTTAACTTATATAACCCCATGTAATAATTGTTTTAGTAAAACAACACATGTTTGTGACAATTTTATTTTTACTTTAAATAAAAAGTTCATAATGTCATTTTCTTACCCAACTGGCTCCATGGGGTCCCCAAGTTGACCCATGGATTTTCATGGTCGGCCTTGACTCATCCAATAAGTGTAGGACAAGTTTCAAGATATTTTCATATTTTTATAATATCATTTTTAGCTCAAATTTCACTAATTATCTTTAATCGTGATTAATAAATTCTAAAAGATACTATTTACCAAAAAATTATTTTAATCCCATTTAACCACATTTTACATCCTAATTACAACCATGTATTCCGGATTTTTGAAATTAAATTCATAGAAGCGGTAAAGTTTCATTTAAATGAAAAACCAGTTTTTTAACTTCCACTTAGTGGTTTCACTATTCATAAAAAATTGATGCTTTTCAGAACAATGCCAAAATTTCACCCTAAGCTGTATTTGATATTCCTAATACAAAAATGATGTCTATTTTAAAAAATTCAAAACATATATGTTGATTTAATTAATTTAATAATTAATTCTAACTGTCACAACAAATAGCGTGTCTTTAAGAAGCAATATATATCAAAAGATTGACAATTGTTTATGTCTAATTTCAAAGTGAAATTAATTCTAATGACATCCATTGGATAAAATGGTAAAAATATATTATAATTATACTTTAAAATCACTCAATATTATAAAATATAACTATAAATTATTTTTATTAAAAAAGTTATTCTTAAGTATTTTTTTTATATTCATAGAAAATTGGAAGTTCTCAATAAATTACAAAAATTTCAACATAGGATAATTTCAATATTTCGAATCAAAAAATGAAGTTTATTTAAAAATATAAAATTTATATAATTTTAAAATGTGGTTATTACTTTTCATAACATCTACTTTTATTGGTCACGGTGTGTTAGAACTCAAGGTTGCGTACAACACACACTGCTATATTATTTAAAGAGAAGCGTAGCATGGAGGATTGGGGTGTTACATTCTCCCCTCCTTCAATAAATTGCATCCTCGCAATTTGATATTTTTCTTTGAAAATAAAAGATAAAAAATAGGAAATGCCTTTGTGGAAAACCCACATCGAAAATAAAGTTAATAAAAATATAGCTTTAAAAGAGATAAAGGGATGTACAAAGGTCACCCGAGATAGCCCATAATAGGATTCTATGAAAATATCAATATGGAAGAAAGAAACCATCAAGGTATGATGGAATTTTGTATAAAACATGATTAGGAGAAAGCTAACCACAAGAAAATCACAAACTTGTGATTGGTTAAACTGTCATTGAATCCCCAGTTGGAAAAGTTAACTGGCAACATTTTTTATTTAAGTAACCATTCCTAAAGTTGAGGAATTTATTTAAGAGATTTACTAATAACGTAAGGAAATATACTTACTTTTCATGTAGACTTCCATTCTTTAATAAATTTTTACTAAAAACCCATCTTTCACTCCAAAAGGTAATAGAACTCAAAAATAGTCAATTTTATCCTAATTGTATAAGGTTCTAAATATTAACACATACCATTTAGATTAGGAAAACTGTTTTGTAATTACTAGTGACATCATGTAGGCTAGTGGTAGGTAATAAAGTCCTCTCGCACTATGGTTGTGTGTTAGATTCCTGCAGATTTGTCCGACGAGATGGGTTATCCCCTAACCTGCAGGTTGTCCTTTTCCTAAAAATATATTATTATAATATTCTAAAAGTAATCTTCATAAATGTTTTAACCTTAAACAATACTGTCCAAAGTTCAACAAAATCAATTCCAACCATTATATTTATCCAAAATACCTCTTCCTAGACTTTCTCTAAAAGGTCTCTAAATTCCAAAATCAATTGTAACCTCAGATTCCCCAAACAAAGTAAAGTTTCTCTTATTTTCATATAATAAAAATATTATTACCTTAATAATATTAAAACCATAATGAAATCAAAATGTACTGTAGTCCACTCACATTATTCTTATATCCAGTATATAATCTTTGAGTCCAAAAGCACCAATACATTAATTATTCCACTTCAACTGTAGTAACAGCATAAGATTTTATTTGATCCCTTGGCCTTTTCTGAGGTAATTTTCCCTGATTCTTATGATATTCATTTGCATAATTCCCCCATTTCCCTACAATTATAGAATTCAACATTGATAATCTCTTTATTTCACTTACAATCACGAGCCTGGTGACCTTTTTATCCACATTTATAACAAACTCACATAACTTTTAGGCAAGTACCGGGGTGATTCTTCCCACAATTATCGCATAATAGAAAATACTAATTTCCCTTATTCCCTTTATTTGTCTCTTGTTACACCGTTCTCTTCTTCTATTGATTTACTTTATTGTCATAAGATTTAGAGAATTCCATTTCTGTCTTGATAGCACACGAGACTATATCTTCTTAAAATGAGAAAGATTGTGAGACTAAGGCTCAATGGAGAAACGATTTTAACCCATAAAATAAATGATCAATATTAATTCTTCGGTTACATATATAATCTACAACATTCCTCGCTAACCTTGTAATGTTAGCCTCATACATAGAGACATTCTCATCCTCCTTTTTTCTCAGACTCAGAAATTGCCTTTCCATATCTGCTCGATGGTCACGAGGGAAGAATTTTTCTATGAAAATATCTTTGAACTCCCTCTATTCCATATTTGATACTTAATAATCTTCCTTTTTGTTTTGAATCAGCGACCACCATTGATCGACATCTCCAGTGAGGCGGTAAACTGCCCTGGCAACTTTCTCCCTTTCGCTACTCCCCAAGGCGTGGAATATTTTCTCTAAGGAGTTTATCCATTTCTCAGCTACTAATGGATTAATACCCCCATTAAATGTTGGTGGTTTTTTCCTCATGAAGCGTTCTAACATTGATCCTCTACGTTGCGGATCAGGGTGCTCCATACGAGTAAGGTTATTATTCATAACCTAAGTGAGTTATCCCAGTATGGTGATCAGCTGATTAGCACCAGTTGTATCACCAACTCCATTATAATTATCATGAGTAAGATGGAAATCCCTACATAGAGTGGTTTCATTGATACATCTTCCATTCCTTCTACTATGCGCCATTTCTAAATAAACTAGATTAGTTTATTAATTGAAATACATAATAACAATCTTGAAAAACCCTTAACATAAATTGAACTATTTATGGATATGATCCATAATCATAAGAATGTTTTCTTTGAAGAAGTATATACTCATAAACCCTTTATAATGGTTTGTAATGAAAATGACAATTATCCTAAGCATATCTCCCGGGAGTGTTGTAACCAAGAGTGCAGCAAGGCCCTTTGTCGGGCACCAGTTCCCATTCGAGTCTAAGTTAAAGTGGTGTTCTCGGATTTTACCCATAGGTACATCTGTGTCAGATCCGCCTCTACCTGCTCGTATCCAGATAGGGATGTATTGCTCAGAAAACTCAAAAAATATCTATAATACCAAAATTCTATGATTTTCTTCTATACTAATCCTCAAATTTTATCTTAGGTCTATGTTCCCTAATCAGAGTTTATCTAAATATAGCTTCCAAGGTTAGTACTAACTACCTCTGATACCAACTGTAACACCCCAACCCCAGTTACCCAGTGTCGGTGCATTATTGTGTAACATTGTAATGATAAAAAAATATCATTTCTTGAAAGACCGATTAGTTTAGTAGCCTTGGAAACACTAGATACATTCATAAGTCTTACATTACATCATAAAGTAAAACAAAATGTCAACAACATCTTGTCTTAATATCCCCTCATACGATCCCTGCAAGTCATTCATAACACACTTCTTCACATCCTGGAAAAACTAAAATATTGGAAGGGGTGAGCTCAAATGCTCATTAAGGATAACAATATAGAAAAATCTTTCATAAATAAACATTAACATTTAAGGCAATGTATAACTAAAACAAAAGCCTTTTAATCTTTAACTTCAGCATAATATGGAAAAATAAAATGATATAATTCCATTTACTTATTCACATGGATATTCTACTAGTCGAATAATCACATGCAATATCAGTAAAAACTTTCATAATGATGGAATGCATAATGCTAGACTATTATAACCACATAACCAAGGCCTCGTGCTAAGACTACAAATAAGATTTTGTAAAGGCCTCATGCCAAGACACTAGTTTGTCTCATGAAACCTACCGATGCATCGAGGAGATATACCGGGCTCCACCCATCATTTATTAAGTCCAATGAATTCCATATATTAAATGGTTTAAACATATCATAAACCATATCATAATCATATCACATAAAACATGCATAAAGGAAACATAACATATCCACATTTCAATCAGAAGACATCAATACAACACATTGATATAAAAAACACTTTCAAAACCATTTTCAAGACCAAAATGAATGAAAATTAAAAAATTTTAAGTATTTTTCATTTAAAAAAGTTATGGCTTGTGGAGGAATCCGAAACATAAATAATGGTCAAAGCGGTGGAGAAGTCGTTGTCACCGCATACGTACGACAAAAAAACATTCCCTTTTGTCATTAGTAAAATGCATCGTATAAAATAGATTCCTTTTGAATAAACATAAAAGTAAAAGCGGTTTATATATCGTATAAAAGAATGTTGTGTATAAAACAAAATATTCCTCATTGAAAGGAGATTGAGACGAAGTCTCTTACAAAGAACATTATTTTTAAATAAAATAGATCTATTATGTTAATTAAATATTATTAAACATAATGAAAGTACAAATACAAGAAATGACATAATAATAGCATGACATAATTTAAAAATAGGAGATTAACCCGATGAACATAAATTGGGTTAAGAAGATCTCTTACAAAGATCATTTTGTAAACACACATAAAGAAAGTATAAATACATAAAAATTCATTTCTCACAAAAATCAAGGAATGACATAAAAAAGAAAGAGAATATTAACCCAAAGAAAGGAAATTGGGTTAAGAAGTTCCCTTACAAAGATAATTTTGTAAACACACATAAAGCAAGTATAAATACATAAAAATTCATTTCTCACAAAATCAAGGAATGACATAAAAAATAAAGAGAAGATCAACCCAAAGAACAACAATTGGGTTAAGAAGTTCCCTTACCTCGTGTCCGACTTCACTCGACCATCCTTTAACCTCCTGAATAATAAACTGGAGTTAATTTAATATTTCTTAAGAACCATTTTCATGTTCATTATTCCTTTTATATCACTAATTACTATGTTATGAACATTATGTAATTATTTAAGTTAATGACGGCCGTTCTGTCGATCTTTGGTACTTGAGTCAAAAATAAACTTCTTATAATAACAAGTTGTTCATGTGATAAAATATCCATTATATCCAGAATTATATTAATGATTTAGATATCATATATATATCATAAATATCCAGTATATACTTTCATTTATAATATTTTGTAACATTTAGAGGTAAGAAATGAAATGCACCGTTCATGGAGATGGTAAGCCGTACGTACGCATGAACGCTACTTTCATTTATATTTCATATTTAATTGTATTAAATCATAATTATATAAAGGTATATTATAATTAATGTATAAAATAATATATAATATCATTTAATACATCCTTTAAACATCCCACATATGGCATTAAAGATTCAAATTACTTTGAGGGGGCGGTAGTCCGCACTTTCTAAAATGAAATTATCGCGTTTACCCATAATGGAAATCATAAAGGTGTGCCATAAATGAAAAATACAGAGGAATAAGGAAAACAAAAACATAATATATATCATATATAAAAAATAGTGTCATCATAATGGCCCCCATGAGAGGTGGTTGGATAAGATAGAATAATCATCGTTTCGTGAAACAGTAATTCACCACCCACAGAAACAGTATGTTATTTAACCATTAGATGAAGGTGTGTGTAATTGTATTTATAATACTTCTCATAAAAACATCCTAGTATATTTAAGATACTGGTTTTGTTAAAAAACATAAGAATAAAAAGATTTTAGTGGGTTGGAGAAGCAAAATAAAACAAAACAACATTAGAGAAGACATTACCTTTAAATCGGGTAACTCCCCTTGGTTTGAACCAAAATGGTTTCTTAAAGAGCTATCTTCCTTAGGTAAGGCTTCTAAGATTAAGAGAGGAATGTTGAGAGAGTATTGGGGTAGATTTTGGCCGAGCCAAATGGCTTTGATGATGTGAATAAGGTGGTAGAGGTGAGGGACTTTTATAAGAGGAGAGGAGGGGCACTCTTGGAAACTCATGAAATGTTACATTATTATGAAATGATTTTCGGATTTTATAGGTCCCAAAATGATATTATTCGAGGATAAGGTGATAAGGGTTCGATATATACTCATCCATTAGGGTTTTGACAAGTTTATGTATTAGATTTTATATTATCCTTCCATTTTATTAAAATCGTTAATTAATGAGGCAATATCTGCATCATCATGGTGTCATAAAACATTTAATTTATTTAATGTCTTAAAATTTAAAAAAAATTACCATGATTTAGGAAATATATTTATCTATCCAATGAATATTTATAGTCAAAAATTTAACTTATATAACCTCATGTAATTATTGTTTTATTAAAATAACACAAGTTTGTGACAATTTTATTTTTACTTTAAATAAAAAGTTCTTAATGTTATTTTCTTACCCAAGTTGCTCCATGGGGTAACCAAGTTGACCCATGGATTGTCTTGGTCGGCCATGACTCATAAAATAAGTTTAGGACAAGTGTCAAGATATTTTTATATTTTTATAATTTCATTTTTACCTTAAATTTCAATAATTATATTTAATCGTGATTAATAAAACCTAAAAGTTACTATTCACCAAAAAAATATTTTAATCCCATTGAACCACATTTTACATCCTAATTACAAACATGTATGTCAGAATTTTGAAATTCAAATCATAGAAGAGGTAACGATTCATTTAAAAGAAAAATTAGTTTTTAACTACCACTTAGTGGTTTCACTATTCATCAAAATTGATGTTTTTCAGAACAATGCCAAAATTTCACGCTAAGATATATTTGATATTCCTAATTAAAAAATGATGTCTATTTTACAAAATTCAAAACATATATGATTATTTAATTAATTTAATAATTAATTCTAGCTGTCACAACAAATAGCGTGCTTTTAAGAAGCAATATATATCAAATGATTGCCAATTATTTATGTCCAATTTCAAAGTGAAATTAATTATAATGATAACCATTGTATAAAATGGTAAAAATATATTATAATTATACTTTGAAACCACTCAATAGTATAAAATATCACTATAAATTATTTTGATTAAAAATGTTTTTTGATGTATTATTTTCTATTCATAGAAAATAGGAAGTTCTCAGAAAATTACAAAAATTTAAAATTACAAACATTTTGATATTATGAATCCAAAAATAAAGTCCATTTGAAAATATAAAATTTATATAATTTCAAAAAGTGGGTATTACTATTCATAACAACTGCTTTTATTGGTCGCGGTGTGTTAGAACTCAAGGATGCATACAACACACGCTTCTTTATTATTCAAAAAGAAGCATAAAATGGATGCTTGGGGTGTTACATATTTAATTTTTTGAAATTATGAATATTATATATAGTAATTTATTATTAGTTTATTTAAGTTTAAACTATGTAATTATGTGTAAAAATAAAATTTAAAATTACCCCGACACCTTTACAAATTCTATTAGATTAATAATTTAAAAACATATCATATACGTTTCGAAATGGAATCATTAGATGTATACTTTTCTATGAACATGACATGAATTTTCTTTAAATTAGTGAATGTGACAAAATGTCACACTATCATTTCTTTTAAGTATAATAATTTCAATATAGAGATCGACAGGATATCACTTCTATAATAAATAGTATCCAAAAATATAAAATAATTATATACATTAAATTACTTTATTTATAAATTTTAGAGATTAAATAATAAACACTAATAATGACACAATAGTAAAATAGAAATTAATTTTATTAATTTAAATATCAAAAAAATTATATTAAAAATATTGAAATATATATATAATTTTACATAATTAATGAAATAAACGAATTTTATGGATAACTTAGACATTTTAGTTACATATTTGAAGTATTTTTTAGAATATATTGTGTTTTTTTTGATTTTTTATAAAATGAAAATATTTAATAGTATCAAAATTGACATAAATGAAAATTTAAAATAAATAATATTTTATTAAATATTATGAAATTATTATCAATATTAGGTTCTTCCAAATAACTATTTTAATGTTAAATATGTAATAAATTATAAATTTTTTATTATTTTATAATTTTATAGTAATTTTTTTAATCTTATATTAGAAAAAGACAAGTAAACACGATAAGAGTTAAACTGTTCAACGAAGGGTCAAATCTAAAAGATAAGATTAATTTTCTGACATAAAATTATATAAAAATAATTTTTTGAGGATTTACACCCATTCTAATCCTATCCTAGAAATAAATCACTTTGGATCTATTTTATATTGAAGATCATTTTGTAATAAATTAATAGTTTTGGTGTTTCCAAACGTGCCCATCCCCTCTCTTATAAATGGCCACACATCCTTATCTTTTATTAAAACCTATAAATACATTTGGATAAAAATAAAAATTCTCATTTATACAATAAACTTCCCTACATTCATCATATAGGCCATAATTTATGAATAAAGAAAACTGAAGGAGTCATTCTGTGAAAATCAAAAGGAGACACTCGAAGAAGAGGTAATTGGGTTACCAACTCTTTCAATGTCATTTTCTTCTTCTACTTACTCTCCAAAAGCTTTTTCAATAATAAAGTAGTAAATACACTATATAATATATGATTTTATGTTTTTATTATTAATTTATAACCATATTCCTCAATTTACCCATTCTAGGAAATACAATATCACCATGTGTGTGTACGTATGACTTACCGTCTCCATGTCGTGGTGTAAATTGTTTTTCATTTATAGATTTTTTACATGGGTTTAAATATTAATATTGTATTAAAATATTTAATATTAAATAATATTTTTTATATATAAATAACATCCATCCATATCCTTACCCCATTACCATTAAGGAATTGATATCGTTGCTCGTGTGTACATATGACTTACTGTCTCCACTACGCGATGTGATTAATCCTTCATTACAACAATTTAATAATGTTTATAAAAATGTATATTATAAATAAATATGAAATATATGACATAATAATTCTAATTTAATTATATATATATATATATCATTTACATTCTTCTATTCAATACTATAAGAAAGCAGGAAAATAATTCATGCATTCGTAGGGCATACCGTCTCCATGAACGGTGTTTTCCATTTCAATTATCTATCTTTTATAACTATTTATATTCTGAATATATATGATATATAAATCATGTTATACATTCTTTAATTAATTAATTTGTGATCTAATTAGTAATATCAAGAATAATAAGTCAATACACGTACAATAAACAAAGCGATTACTACCAGAAAAGTTACCTTGACTTGGAAATTATTAATAAAAAGGTTAATATAAAATCATAAATGAATAAATTTTTTTTTAATAAATATTATTTTTATTCATTTACAAGTTAATAATTTGATTAAAAATATTATACAGGATTTTCATACACGTATAGAGAGAATCGGACCAACAGTAAGGTAATTCTGTCTCACTTTTAATTTTTTGAGATATAAGTCATGTTCACCACCTATTGCTTGTGTGTGGTTTATATAGTAACCCTATTATATTTTATATAATGAATACATTTATATTAATTGTATTCAAATCTTCATTTGATGATATTTGGCATATTATTTAAATGATCAAAGTGGTATGCAACGCTTTGAATGTTCAAATAATTAATCCTTTCTCCATTTCAATATTCATTATATTATTTTACAGAACTATTTATATGAATATAAAATGATTATAGTGTAAATTTTATGTCTATTTTTAACTTCAATATATTTTTTTCAAAATGGAATATTTTTAGGCTTTATGTAAGGGACTCTTTAACTAAAACATCATTTTAAATGTTTAAAATATTTATTCTTCTAAATCATTTTCATTAATGTCCTTTTTTACCATATTTCCTCTTAATATGAATTATTATGATTTTTAGGTTTTACAATTTTCATATGAGAAATGTATTGAACATATTATGTTATGGGTAGGGCCCACTATAGCCCCTCGATGCATTAGTAGGTCTAATGAGACAAACTAGGGCCTTGGCAGGAGGCCTTGAAGGAATGGTTATATATGGCCTTATCATGAGGACTTAATGGTATGATTATGTATTCTCTTGGAACAACACCATTATGGTATGGTTATGATTTCTGGAATTATGTATTCCCTCATTATGCGATTCTTTATTGTTATTACATGTGAATATTTGACTAGTAGAATATCCATGTGAATGTTTAAATGGAATTATTTTATTTATTCATCCCATATCATGATTAATATATTTTTTAAATGCTTGTGTTTTAGTTTTATACATTTCTATAAATGACTGTTCTTATTTTTAATATCTTCTACTTTATTTTTATCCTTATTGAGCATCTGATATCACCAATTTCTTATTTTTCATTTTTCCTTAGGTTGTGAATATGTGTTTTATGATTGATATGTTTTGTTATTCTAGGATAATATTGGAATTATTAAATAATTATCCATTTTGTATATTATTTTTTGAATTTTAATGTAATGTTCATATATATAATCTATTTTCCCAGACTACTAAACTGATCGGTGCTTTGGGATATTATTCCTTGTAATCATGCCAATGTATTAATATAATTCATCAGCTCTAGGATTCGAGGGTAGGGTCATTATAGAACTGATATTAGGATCCATTAGTGTCATTAATTTAATAGACCCCTTAACTGATGATGATGAGCACTATGTCAAACCCAAGATTCCCATACCAAATTTGGGAGACATGAATTGAGGCCACATGGGTTGAGGAATTTGTGGAACATCCATGGATGAATAAGAAATGACATCCTCATCCCTATTAGAGTTATCTATGATACTGAAACTTATGGGAAATCCTTCTGGAATGTCCATTATGAGTAGGAAAATTTCTCCACATAGGTGATAAATAATTTTAAACGATTATTTTGGAAGAATTATTGATGAATAGGTGAATACCTTGCCATCCTTGGAAGTTGGAAAAGTTAAGGTATCTTGATTTAGTGGAAGATAAATTACAATTCACATCTACTCAAATATCTAAAAACTATACCCCAATCACATCATCTCTAAGAATGACTCATAGTGAATAGTTCCACGTAGGGAAATTTAGTCCTTTGAAAAAGAATTATGGAATCCTGAAGTAATTTTCTATAGTTTTGGAAAAGCAATCAATTGTGGATGCCCACTTTCTATCAATGGATTTACTCAAAGAATTTGAAAAGGCTATACTATGACCTCAAGAGTTCAAAGTTGTATTTGTTGTGATTGATTTATATTATTAATTGGTTGATCGTATAGAATGTCATGTAGTAATATCTTTCATTGAAGAATAATGGGATGTAGTTATAAAGGGGCACATCAGGGCCCTATTTGTATGCGGATGATTATAAGAAATTGAAATCCATCAAGATTTCATTGAAAATTTATTGGGTATCAGCATCATTTATGTCAGAATTATTCATCGATTGCGATATACTAAAGTTGGTTTCACCCTTTTACACTAATGATTCAGTTGTTTGATAAAAGTGAATAGACACCTCTCATACTCACTATGCCCAAAACCAAATTTGGATATATGGCACCTAATATTGAGTTCTTGGTTTTCGAAAAAGATACATCTTGAAATGTTTTTCTAGAAATACATAGGTTGTACCAGTATGAATAAATCCATTCATCATATCATCAATTCCTTAAATATTGTAGAAATTGAGATATCAAGACATTTAATAGTGAAAAAATATAAATTTGAATCTTTTGAACCACAATATATCAATACAGTATTATATTGAAGAAAATGGAAGAAAGCCATAAATAATTATGTCTCTCAGGTTACCAATTTGAAATATTTGGAAATGAGTTTAGATGATCCATTCATATATCTATGTGATTAATATTTTCTTCCCATCGGTCAGGTCGATAATATCACCTTGTATTTAGATATTAACTAATTAATCTTCATGATATCATTCATTTCATTAAAACAAAATGATGTTGGAGAAATCCTTTATTCCTCCATTGTAAGTGACATCATGGATGTAAATGATCCAACCTTTTCTCCAAAACATTAGTAGGACATCACATCATCCATCAAATCAATAGATGTCATGATGTCACCATGGGGATATATCTCTCAGAACACAGACCATCCACTAACATTAATGATCCCCCTACATCTCTCAACCATCATAACATGAACAAAGAGGACGAAGGATATGATGAATCGGGAGAAAATGACCATATAAATTCTCCTCCATCATTCATTGAAGGATTCTTCACCACTTTTGATGAACTCTAATTGATCAATATAGGTACATAGGTGGATCCAAAAACAATGTTGTTCAACACAAATATGAACCTTAATGACCAATAAATTTAATACACTTTTTTAAAGAAACATTAATATGTGTTTTATTGTAATTACACAATGATTCAGGACCTAGATATTGATGTCGCTACCCATAAACTAGGTCTACCAAGAGACCGTCAAAGAAACATGATGGTACCCAAAAGGAAAAATCAAATTCATGTTACTAAGTTTAAATACGATGTTGATAATCTCACCAAATTCAAATTCATTTGTAAATTACAATAACCTAAATGTATCAAAAACAGAGTTCTTATCATGAAAAAGAATTGGAAATTTTGGGTTTTCAATTATTAAAGTGACCTCAATTGTAACTATTTTAAAGATGAATTCGCTGTTTTGATTACCAAATTCTTAATTAATGAAAAACTAGCTATAAATCCAGTAAAATCATGGGTGGATATCCATGATACAATTAAATCCAAACGGATCCAGAAGATGAAGAATTTTCTACCTTCATGCCCCCAGAGAGTGTTATAATATCAGGTGATTCCTTTTGTCTTAAAGAATATTGGTAATACTTATCAATGTCCATTGAATCACATATAGAAACCTCTATTGGGTAAAATAGTGAAATGTTACATTGATGATTTTGTATTTTAATCATGAATACTATCTAATGACCTTGAAGATTTGAATATAATTTTTTATAAACATTGACAACATAGTTTGAATATGAATCACATATAATTTTATTTGAACATTACCTCTGGAATGTTATCTTATAATGATCAAATTATATCATGGAATATATGTTTATTTCGAGAAGAATAAAGAAAATTCTGTGTATTTTACCATCTCAAAATCTCAATGATTTCATAGGATTTTATGGAAACCTTTCCAACATTTGATTCTTCATAGAAAACCTTACAAGATAATATTTACCTTTCACCAAGATGATGAAGAATGAATATGTGTTACATTTGACTGATGACTACAATGAAAAATTTTAAATCCTCAAGAATTATTCTTTGTCACACCAGTGTTGATTCCACCAGTTAAAGGAAATATTATCATCCTATATGTGACTGCTCGAGAACATTTTCTAGGTGAATTCCTTGAAAAAAATGATTTGGGTGGTGATAAAAACCCTTATTATCTCATTCATGCTAGGATTTTTATTGGGACTATGTATTTAGATATCAAGAAGAATTTTTTGTCATTTATATTCACAATTCAGAAATTGATTAATTGCCTAGAGCACCATGAGTTACATTTGATATCTTGACGTAACACACTAAATATATCCCCATCCATCCCATATTTACAAAGAAATTTGGCATAATGGGAAGACATTAAAAATAATTCAACATCCATATTATAAAACCAAAGGGGTTAAAATTATAGGTGTTAGTAAATTTCTTGGAAAAAAATCCCTTTGGGGAACAAGTACCAATAAGTACCAAACTTCCTGATGATTAGATACATTGTTTCATCACTCTACAAAAATGTGGATAATGTACATTGATGGTGAATCTATAATCCCAATTGGAAAGAGATTGGAAGACCCAAAGATCATTAAATTCTAAATGGGAGTCATTCTCATTTCACCAACAGTCGTTGTTTTACCTTATTCCTGTATTCTATCAAATGGTTTTACAAACAATGAGGATAAATACTAATCCCCCATTTCATGTTTTTAACTATATGTTGATATACTAGTGACTCATTTGATAGTCAAATGTGATTCCATGTTTGTAATTAAGCATATAAACTATGATTACACAGTCAAAAAAGAAGAGATGACCCCCCCCCCTCGTAATTATGCTCGAGGGTTGATTTTAGAATTCCCCTATGAAGAACGCTAACTCATGTAATTCATTCACAAAACTCTCAGGTATATTTGTTATAAAGTGATTTTATATCCTTTTTCAGATCTATATCAGGGTGAAACAACAATTAACATCTCCTATTTAAGGTCAATATTTCCATTTGTTCAAGGTGACATAGAAGAGATCAACAAGACCCATTCTACCCCTAACCCAAATAATTCTATAAATGTGTGGATTATTCACATACTATAATATATCCAAATGGTTTTATTCTACTAGAAATATCTAGAAAATAATAGATTCAATAATGGTTTCTCAACATCACTGTCTTTGATATCCCAAGACATCATAATGTTCTTTAATAGTAAATATTTGATGGAATTCACCTCAGATTCATTGAAGAAAAGAGATTTATTTACACCATGAAAGAAGTTCATGCTAAATAATATGTTTTCCATTAGTCAGGAACACAAATTTCTCACCAAATCAAGAGTCGTGGATATTTCTACCCTTCAATGAAAAATGATTGTACACAATTTTTTAAAAAGTTTCATTCCTAGCAAATGTATTCCAACTTCATCCATCATCCCTCAGAGATACTGCTTATATCTAAATAATCTTGTAATTTTGATGTATTGGGTATGGATTTTTTAGTTTCATAACATCAAGCTATGGGAAAGAAGTTAAAGTATATCCATATTTATATCTACTTCTTCTCTGGATGGAATGAGGAAATACCTCTTAAGGAAGTTAGAACCAAAAGTGTCATCAATTTCATGATGTCAAACATCATCACCAGATTTCTCCCCTAAAATTATACTGATGGATAAAGGAAACAAATTCTATTCTCCCTAATTCAAGGAGATATAACAAAAATAAAACATTAAATCCAACCATTATTCCCACTACCATGTAGTAGTAAATGGATAGATATTGTCTTTCAACAGAACTATTTCAAACATTATCCATAAGATGGTAGACTGAGAAAATTAATCTTGTCCCAAAAATCTTCTTTATAGCTTTTGGGACTACAGAACCAAAACTCTCACAAATACTCAATAAACCACATATCCACTATTTTACATGATATAATTATTGTTTCCCATCGAGTTTTAACTTCCCTCACCATGGATAGCTATCCATGAATAGCTTTCAAATGGTGAACAATCACAGAAGCAGTTTGATGAGTTACCAAGACCCGGATAGAACTGTATGTGCACCCAAAATCAAATATAAATATAGTAAAATCATAAATTATGAGTAAATGATTTTATCATGGTCACTCTCAAATGACGTTCAATTTCAGGATATATAGGTAAATTAGAGTGGCTGACAAAGGTCATCTCTCAAAGGAGGAAGTAATTTTTAAATTTTTTAAATGTATTTTGAAACCAAAATAAAAGGGTATAAAAAACTACATAAAATAATGGAGGTTTTCATTCATAAATATATAAGATGTATGATGGAAAAATAATGTATTTTTTTGGTTTCTGAATTGTGAATTAAAAATCGCAACGAGAAGACGTTTTTCAATAAAATATTTTTAAAAGGGATAATTTATCTAACTCTACCTATTAACATACATATTTTTCATTAGTATTTAAATTAATGTCCACATAATTATGAACCCTTAATTTTTTAACCCCATAACCTATGAGAATTAATATAACCACCAAGATGATATTAATTAATCCCTAGGATTGCTTCAGAACATGTAATCACAACAACCTACATTGATTGATTTTAAATCGATATCTTATTTTAGTGGTAAATTAGGGAACATATACACTATTAAAATTGGTAGGAATTTATTTTATGGATTATATATTAATTAAATCAATTTATCCCATGTTCTTCAGTAATAGTGATTATGATAGCGCTCTCACAATTCAAAAAATTCTCGACCTCATGTGTTTTGTGTTAATTGTTCATTTTCTTGATTAATATCATTTAAATTAAAAAAATATCCTATATCAAGTTAATTGAATTAAATTATCTCATTTATTCAAAATAAATTAATTATGATGGTAGTAGTTACATCTATTACTTAATAGAACAACTCTTCCTTATGTTGTGTAGTCATCGGTAGAAACATTTTTCATTCGCAAAGGATTATAAAAGGTATTACCCAATACCATGTCTAATATTTATTTCTATAAAAAGAGTAGTTTTATATAATAATATAATTTAATATAAAATAATAATTGAAAATGATGAAATAATTATATTACAAGAACCAAAACATTACAACAAAGAAGAGGAAAAGAAGAGCATTTTGTAGGATATCCTTCCCTGAAATCATCCCTCCCCCAATTATGAATTTAAATGCTACAGAAAAATTTATCCTATAATACCATTTTCATAATTAACATAAAAACCCATCCAAATGAGAAAAACCAATTTATTTTGTGGAGGGGAGACTAGATTTTAAGAGGTTTCAAGCATGAATGGGGAAATTTATCCAAATAAATTAATCAAAAATGAACCACCTGGTTGAAAACCAAAACGCATAAACTATCTATCATTACATAATTATGATTTGTTATGAATTGGTTAATATATTTTATCTCCAAATTTGGGCCTAATCCGAGAATGGATGAATATGTTACGTCCTAAATACAAATTTTGTTTCCAATATGGTGGGTTTTATAAATAAACATATTCAGCATAATGTGAGGAAATTATGTCCCCTATTATCAATAAATTTTCCAATATTTTTTTTATCAGCACCCCTACACTAACCCTTTTTAACTCCTGAGAAAAGTAACATATCACGTATTCCAAAAAAGTGTGGTAAGATATATGCATGTTAATATTCCCCAATCCATAGTGACAGTATAGAAAAAGTAAGATTCCCATCAAGAGTCAATATCAATAAATATAAATTCATTGTGTCATAAATTTTATCTAAACAAAATCTTTTGATATTGATGGCACTAATAAAATTAAAATAATTCATGGGTTTCATGTGCTACTAATTACCCACATGTGTGTGCCAACCATTTGAAGTTCATATCTCCATCATTTATTTATTATATTTAGGTCAAGTTAAAGAATTTTTCCTTCTTTTTTTAATTCACTGAACAGGTTCGACATTACCATGCAATCAAATTTCATGACTCAGTCACTTAATCATTCCTAAAATTCAAAGATTAATTTCCCGGCCTAGAAATCCCCATGCGTTTTACTTTTCATTACTCTATTAATTTATTGTTCTAATTGATTTATATTCAAATGTTTCACTTGTAAAAAATATCACACTCATAGATAAACCCTTGTTTGATCTCCTCATGACACTAATTTTAATAGTTATAATAATATCAAAGGTCATGGAAGCATGGGTTTTGACCTGCCCAAGACACAACACATATTTTGTAATTATTATTATTATTGATTTTATTGTTTTTATTTTTGAGGGAAAACAATAGTCAGATAATATGTAAAAATTCATAGTAAATTAGGTATAGTAGTGAAACCAATTGGAAGAGAAACTAATGTATAGAACAACCATTGATATAAGATGAAATTTTGTACCTGACTTGGTTTTACCTTCAATTGGGCAGGAAAAATTTCACAAGTCATGGTCACATGAAAATTTTTATGGATACATAAATTACACAATTTACTATGAATAGATATCCCCAAGAATGGGGTCATAAAATGAAATTTTTTATAATGAAATAACCAATAATATCATTTATAAATTCTGTTTTTATAAAAATAAACAATGAATAATGAAATTTGGCTGATTATTATCATTCCACAAATGAATTTTGAAAACATTCATTTTATATATATTCTATACCTAAATTAATATTTTACATGATATTTTTTTAAATTTTTTATTTTTTTTATTTTTTTAATTTAACCAAAAATAATAATTTAAAACCCACACAAAACACACAAATAAAAATCCTATGTATCGAATCCAAAAAAATTTCCCCTTCCCCACACTTAATATATTTTATTTTCTTTAATGTGAACTTGTGAGATGATATGTGCACAAGAATTGGGTAATTTTAAATAAGAAAAATAATATAAGATAAAGGGTTAGGAACAACCTAACATTCTTAAGTGATGATGGGGTAATACAGTGTGTTGAAATCAACTTCATAGGTGGGAAGTACCTCAATGAATTTGTTCAAATGCTTCCCATTGACTATAAAGATCCTTCATGGGTCCTCATGTGTGATATCCACTTCACCATAATAAAAAAATTAGACACAACATAATGACCTAACCATCTGAAACACAACAAAATGGGAATCAGCCTAAGACATTAACTATAGAGTAGGAATATCTCTCCATAATGGAACCCAATTTATTGGATAATTATATCATTATATGACATTGATCATCCCTTATATATCCTTGGTCTCTCATAATATGACCATAAAATCTCCAAAATATCTTGAATATTCTTTTTTCCTTTGAATTCCAACATTGGACAAATCCATGTCCCATTTATTTATATCCTAATAAGCTCAATAATCAAACTCCATGGGGAGATCACATGTTTTCATAGAAACAATATAAAATTGGGATATACCAATAGGGGTCTTGTATATTTTCCTATAATCCCAAAGTGCACCATCAAAGCATTTACTCCAGTCCTTCCTATTTGGATGCACGGTTTTCTTCAAAACTTTATTTCAAATCCTGATTTAAAACCTAATTCTGGACATTGGTTTGGGGGTGGTAGAGTTTTGATGTTTTTTGTGTCACCGAAAACATCTAAATAATGGAATACAAATTCCTATTTCAAAAGGGTTTCCTCTAATCACTGATGATATCTTTTGGTTCTCCAAACTTGTAAAAAAATGCCTTAAAAATTCCACTATAACATGAGAATAATCATTCCATGTTTCC
Organism: Viscum album; assembly: GCA_963277665.1. Taxonomy (NCBI): domain Eukaryota; kingdom Viridiplantae; phylum Streptophyta; class Magnoliopsida; order Santalales; family Viscaceae; genus Viscum; species Viscum album. The sequence goes on along the minus strand of OY728153.1, from coordinate 559,970,820 downwards.
TTACCATCCACCCATTTTATCACATAGTCAATAGTGAAAAAAATTCAAAAAAAAAAATAAACCTGGAAAAGTACCCATAAAACCATTTCCCCAAACATCAAAAATATCACCGAATAATATGGGTTATTGGGGAATCTCATGTCTCTGAGAAATGTTCCCAATGTGTTGAAAACAAGAGAATAATGTACAAAACACATGGGTATCATGGAATAATCTAGTATATTATAATATAGAGTCTAATACATTTCTATATAACTATTGGGGTATAAAATTCCCTCCACAAGAAATTGTATTGTAGAAATTAATAACAGACTCAAAATCATGATTATGAACACACATCCTAATAACTTGATCACTACACATGCACCAGAGGTAGGGATAATACCAAACATAAAACCTAGATGCACTCATTAATTTTTAAACTTGTTGTTTCATTAAATTTTTCTGAATTTCATTGGAAAATATGTTGTTAAATAATAAATCATACCAATGATGTGTTCCTAAGAGTGCATAAACCTGATCATCAGGAAAAGTGACTTGAAGTGGTACTTAATCCATGGTGTCAACCTCTAGAATGTCAGTAAGAACTCATGTGGTTCGCCACCAAGTTTTTTGAACACTTATTATCGATTATCTCAATATTGAATTAATGAAGAATGATAATTCATCATATACTTCCAGTTTTGGCATCTAGTTTCTCAAAGAGGTACCTCAGAGCTACATGGTTAGATAAAACAACTACTTTATAGCCCAATAGATATGAATTGAACATATATAGAGAAAATTTTATGGAAAGAAACTCCTTTTATGTGGTTTTTTAGTCTTACTGGGATGAAACCAATGTCTTAAAAACATTATAAATCACATATGAATGTCCTTACACCCTCTGAGATAAGATAAAACCAACCGAAAAGTTGTATGTGTCCCACATAAGCTAAAAAGAAGATCTCTCTGTGGGAGATGTATGGTTGGTGGAGTGTTCAAACTTTTATTTGGATCATCAAAGGATTCCCTACATGAATCATCAATAATGATTTCAATATATTTTTGTAGTAATCAAGATAAAGGTAGATTGATCTTACTAAAATCTCGAATGAAGCATCAATAAAAGCTTTCAATCTGTAAGAATGATCTAACATCATCCACACATAAAGAATTTTGAAAGGATGAAATAATATCTACCCTCGATATATCATCTTCTATTCAATGTTTTGATAACGCATTCCATTAGGAAATTCTATGCTCTACCATAAAATGAATCTTTTCAAATTTCAAAATCAGGTTCTTATCAATTAAAAAATTCAACGCCTTTCCCAAACTAAACATTAATTCATCAAATGAAGATTAATAAACTATAATGTCATCCATAAATACCTTTATCTATGTCATAATTAAATTTGAAAAAATACTCACCTTGAATCTATGGATGGTACTTCGGGCATTTTAATGTCAAAATGGAATCCTTTGTTATGAAAATTTACCAAAACCGCAAGTGAATGTTGTCTTCTATTGATCCTATGGAGCTATATGAACCTAAATATATCTTGAAAATACATCCAAGACACAATATTCTATATTCCCAACTTTTCTTTCAATCATTTATTAATAAATTTGTAGAGGCCTGAAGCTTGACGTACATGGACTTTACATTACTTTTGAGGAATACTTAGTACATAACAAAAACACACACACAAGAACTGTAATAGTTTAGTGTCTTTGGAAACTCGGAACATAATCTTCTAATCATGGTGAAAGATCTTCAACATCTCCCATTAAGATCTTCCCCTTTTTTTTCTTACCTAAAACCTTTCTTTATATCCTGGGGAAAATAAAACATAAATGGGTGAGCTCAAATTCTCAGTAAGGGTAAACAAAAGAAATATCAATCACATCCTATACATAAGAACATAACATTTGGAAATCTTAACATGCAAAAGAGATCATAAATTCATAACATGGGGTAAATCATAGTAGTGAAATGTAATCCCAATAATCATAACTTAAATCATGAAACTTTGTGGTATACACACATAATCATATAGAATCATGTCTTATTAGTCAAGACTCATTTCCAAGACTATCTTAGTGGACAAAGTCCATTTCTGAACCCAGTCACCCTTGTTTCAGTCCTGTTTCACTGAACCGGTATAACCTACCGTTCCTTCCATGTCTATCTCATGAGATATAAAATCCTTACCCAATGAATTGGAGGGAGATATAGGTCCCACCCATCTCATAATGATACCATTCTTATGTGTGCCAAAAAATCATAAACTATACATCATAGCATAACCCATGTAAAAAAATGGGAATCTTTAAACATCGTGACATCATAAAAAAATTAATATAAGATAAAAGAATTCATAAAAATATTTCCATCACAATATAATCAAATCCATGTAATAATAGGAATTGAAACAGAACCCTTTATTATCTTAGATGGAAAATAATTTTGATAAAACACTTGAACTCCATTCTTGAAGAAAATATCCTTTCTACTTCAAAAACACTTTTCATTTCATAACATGTCATAAAATTATAACTAAAAGAATTTGATTAAAAATAAAATTGAAAACTTATAAGGGAATATTCTTGGAAATAATGTTTTAAAAATCCATTCATGTCGTATAAGTTAAAAGAAAACATTCTTCGCGTACTTTTGTCGGAAAATTCAAAAAGTACCTCGTACGAAAAACGAGAAAAGTTACCTTGCATATCTTTTACTAAAAACTCACCAAAGGGTAAAATTGGATATAAACTATTGTATAAGGATATAAATATTACATATTTGGGAAACATGTATGTGGATGATAAAATACACCCCAGCAAAAACTAAAGTATAAACAATCTCGGATAAAAATGAGATTGTGATATTTCCCTTACCTTTGGTCCGATATTCTTTGTATGTGTCCGAACCTCCTGTATAATGATTTAAATAATGTTATTGACTTATTAAAGAATAATAATTATTTTTATGTTATAATATATGGTCATATTGTTAGCTTATTATTAGTAATATTTCATTACTACTTGTTATTCGGGTGTTTATTACTTTTTGTTCTTATGCGTGTTTTGTCGAATAAATTCATATTCTTCTCTTTAGTTTATAGATACCTAATTTACAGAATTTTATTAGTGTAATATATATCATATTAATTCATTCAACTCATTTATATAATCATTATTAAATGAATATCATGTAGAACGAGTCGCATCACATCATGGAGACGGTATTCCGTACGCACGCACGAGTGATGATATCGTTCCTATGATCGTGGAATTGTATTGGAGTGTATGTATACTATTTCAGAATAAATATCACATTATAATAGTCATATATAGTCATTATTTACACCATTATAACGATCCAAGTAAGGTGGTGGTGGAAAATAGATTACACCACGGCGTGGAGACGGTATTCCGTACGTACGCACGCGCGGTGATTTCTTTTTCCTTAGGATGGATAGATGGTGAAATAGGGATGTTTAATACTTATAATAACATATTAGTATATGATTGATACTTATGTTATTACTTCATCATGAATAAACTAAAGAAGAAGAAGTTGAAGAAGAAATAAAGATGAAAGAATCGGTAACAGACATTACCTCTTCTTTGAAGTGCTTCTTTGAGACCTCCTTTTAGGGCACTACAATAGGTCATTGAAGAAGACCATAACCCCTAGGATGTTTCTAGGGAAGTGGAGAGAATAAATTGGCATGGTTTGTCCGAGCTTGAAGGCTCAAAGTGGTGTAAGGAAGAGGGGGAGGAGGTGCCCTTTTATAAGGGAGGAGAGGGGCACCTTTGGAATAACTAAAATTATTATTTTATTATAAAGTCAAATTCGGTTTTAAATAGTTCCAAATTGATTTATTTAGAAGCTAAGGTGGGTATGTGTCTAAATCCGCTCATCCAATATAATTTAGACATGTTTAGGTTCCTATATTATCCTTATCTTTTAGTTTTAACTCTTAGTTAATTAGATTGACATTTACCATGTCAATTTGTATTTTTATATTATATAGTTAATAAACTTTACCATATACATCCAAGAGACCCCCAAGTTGTGTTTTATTAATATATATAACTTTATCTACGTCATTTGGAATAACCTTAGATTTTTAGGAATAAAATAACAATTAATAATATTATATTTGTTTTAAAAACTATTTTATGTCCATTTTGACACTATTCAATAGTTGATTTTTTTGAAACTCATAACAGAATGATTACTTCGATCAAAGTTAATTAAATTAATCATAACATGTCATATTAACCTATAATGTTAGTTTAATTCATAAAAAGTCTCAAATTATACTTATTTAGGTATTTCTAATATCAATTATTCTAAATTTTCACTATTATGGTAATTACTACATTATCATTGTGTCATAAATAAATTAAATTATCTAAAATCTAAAAATTACAAATAAAATATCATTATGTAGGAAATCGTTTTAGATTTCTAATGAATATTTATAGTCGAATTTATCTTATGTATAACCTTATATTAAAAATGATATAGTTATTAAACTTTGATTTTAACTATTTTAACCCTTCTTTAAATAAATTAATAATAAATGCCCTAATCTAATCCAAGTGGGCCTAAATGGTCATATTGTATTCCAAAGGTTGTTTTTGGTCGAATTACACTTTTCAAATAGAATTAGGACATGTGTTAGGGTAATAATAATATCATTTTTACCCTTAATTACCCAATTTACTTTTAACCATGGTAAAAAAAAGTAAATAGTTACTATTCACCAAAAAATTATTTTCATCTCATTGAACCATATTTTACTTACTGACATCAAACGTGTCTCTCGGATTTTCGAAATTCCACTCATAGAAGCGGTAAAATTAAGTTTTATGAAAAATTCAATTTTTTAACTACCACTTAGTGGTTTCACTATTCATTAAAAAATGAAAGTTTCCAGAAAAATACCAAAAATTAGATCTAAGATATATTTGATATTATGAATTAAAAAATGATTTCTATTTTATCAAATTCAAAACATATCATTTGCATGAATTAATTTAAAAATTAATTCCCTTCGTCAAAACAAATAGCGTGTTCTTAAGAGATAATAACTATCAAAAGATTGTCACTTGTTTATGACTGGTTTAAATGTGATATTACATCCAATGACCAACATTGTATTAAATTGTAAAAATATATTCTAAATATACTTTAAAACCACTCAAATTAATAATTTATCACTATTAATTATTTCGATTAAAAAAGTTGTTTTTAATTATAATTTAGTAATTTTCACTATTCATCAGAATATGAAAGTTATCCGAAAAGTACCAAAATTTCAACTTAGGCTAAATTCGATACTCCAAATCCAAAAATGAAATCCATTTTGAAAAATAAAATTTAAAAAATTTCAAAAAGTGGTTATTACTATTCATAACGGCTAGTTTTAATAATATTTTAATAGCATATTGTTGTTTAGTGAAACTCGTTATTGTGTACTACACACGCTATCGAGGAAGGTCGCAATTGCGTGTAATGAAAGGAAAGTCAAGGATGTGTGTTGTGAAATCTCCTTTTGGTGTAGGGTACAACACAAGACATTAATGAAATTAAAAAGAATATTTTTCATAAAATCTCGTGGTGTTACATTCTACCCCCCTTAAAATGAATTTCGCCCCCGAAATTCGTCGGGGTTATAAATGGTTTACTACTCGAAAGTCTCTTTAATAGAAACCCACATCGTAAAAAGGAATACCAAAACTTGGCTTTAAAAACTAAAGTATGAAATGTAATAATTACCCAAATAAACCAATCACTGGGTTTCCACATAGGTGAAAATATGGATATGGAAGATAAATCTAACCATCAGGTTCTGTTGGAGAGTGGAAGAGAACATGGCTATGAAAAATCCAGAAATCACAAAGCCATAAATTTGTGACGATCTATGGTACCATCTGATTCATCAGATATAAGAGCACTAGGAAAACATTTTTGGTTTTCAAGATCATTTCCCTAAAGTTGATGAAATTGGAATTAGAAGAAATACTTTTGTGATTTTGGTATAATCTCACCGTTTGTCATTCTTTGTACAATTTCCACTTCTTCTCTTAACGAAATGAAGTTGAATTTTCCATTCATGATGTTTTAGTAGATCATGTGATAGAATGATGGGTCATTACATCTGTCTCAAACAAAAGGTTAGAAAAGCTATCAAAAAATACATAAGTCCATCTATAGTGAGATTAATCATATATAGTTCCTAAAATGGACTTATACATCATATATCATATGGCTTAATAAAATAAAACTAGTTTCTACTAACCAGGGACTTCCTGTAGGCCAGTGGTAGGTGATAAATGCCAGTCGCACTTCGGTTGTGGGTTCGATTCCTACGACCTTTTCCGACGCGATGGGTTGTCGCCCGTCCTGCAGGTTGTCCTTTTTCTAAAACTATATTACTATAACAACCCATCAATAATATCAAAAAAACTTATATCCTTAAACAATACTAACTTATGTCCAACACAATCCATTCTTGTCTTTAGGCTTATCCATAATACTGCAGTCTATTCTCATAATATAGTGAAAACGATTACCAGAGATTTAATACCATTGTTGATCCCCATATATTATAAGATATGTCTTTTTGGTCACATTCCAAACATTCAATGGCCTTAATCATGTATTCTCTTGAATACCCATTAAACCTTAGTGAAAACATGAATGTAGTTAAAAGTTAACACTTTACACATACCAAAATCCTAAAAATTCTATATACTCAAACCATGATATCACTTAGTCCTTATATCAATCATGAGCTCATGAATACTATCAAACATATTAGATTCTCTTTATCCCTTCATTATGTGCATATCATCTACATTCCAAAAATATTTCAATCACTTTTCATGGTTACCGATGCCATAAAATTATTGAAAACCTCAATAGACAAAAACATAAATATTCCAATATTCCACGATACTATATACAAAATTATTTTGGAATCCCATTACATAAACACTTAATAATTCCACCACATCGTTGTCATATTAAGCATCTCCAATGGTGATCGCATGTGACTTCCCTTTGTCCTTTTCCTTAAGTGGTTGCTCATGTCGATCATCACTAACCCTTGGATTAGGGCATTTATTAGCATAATGCCCCATTTCCTTGCACTTGAAGCATTGAAGTGTAGTAGGTTCATTCTGTGTATCCCTTTCTTTTTTTACATCATTAGACATCTTCTTCCCATCATTGCAGCATTCATATTCCCTATGACCTTCCATTCCACAATTGAAACATTTAATTTTCCCTTTAAGACAATATCCACCATGCTTCTTTCCACACATTGAGCATAAGGAAACATTCATCTTCTTTCACCATTATTTTCAGATTTCACCTTGAACTCCATCTTTCGTTTCTTGTCAAAACTATGAGATGGATAAGTAACACCAACTTCCATTTCTACCTTGATAGAACAACGCACAATTTCTTCATAGCTACTGAAGTCTCTTATAGCTAATGCCCTTCCACGATTTGGTTTTAAGCCATTGAAGAATCGATCAACTTTACTTTCAGGTTGGATGATAAATCCAGATGCATACCTTGCAAGCCTTTTAAAATTCGCTTTGTATATACCAACAGATTCATCATCCTTTTGCTTTAGTTCAAGAAACCCCTTCTCCATCTTTGTTCGAAGGATATGGGGGAAGTACTTATTGAAAAATAAGTTCTTGAACTCGTCCCATTCCATGGACCCAATTTCATCTCTTTGCCTCGTATTCTTGATAAGATTCCACCATTGATCAGCTTATCCTTCCAAACGATATACTGCTAAGATGAATTTATCTTGTTCAGAACATTGATGAACTGAAAATATCTTTTCAGTGGTACTGATCCATTGTTCAGCAACAAGTGGATTAGAAGACCCACTGAAAGAAGGTGGACGTTTCCTCATGAAGAGCTCAATAGAATATTATTCCCTTCTCTGCTAATTTGGTAGCCCAGAATGATTCATAGCTTGTGTAAGAATTTCTATAAGATTTTGCACTCCATCTCCCATAAAATTTGTTTGTTCAGGAAGACAATCATTGCATTGTCCATTGCATTGATCAACACGGTTCCTTCAGGTTCCAGCCATCATCTGAAACCCAAAAAGAATAGTGTGAGAGGAAAAAATCATAATAAATGGGGAGTAACTTAAATATCTAACATCTTTGGTTTAATATAATATCGTTACCATAGTTCTAGGACTATATCCTATACGTATAATTATCCTTAGGGACATCCCTAGACATACCTTAGAAATATCTCTAGGGATCTCACTAACTTTTTCAAACCCTAGTTTCCAAAGGTTGACTAAACTTTTCCTATGATACCAACTATAGAGACCCGAAGCTTGACGTACATGGAAATTACATTAATTTTGTGTAATACTTATTACATAACAAAAACACACACACAAGTACCGTAATAGTTTAGTGTCTTTGGAAACTCGGAACATAATATTCTAATCATGGTGAAAGATCTTCATCATCTCCCATAAAGATCTTCCCCTTTTTTTTCTTACCTAAAACCTTTCTTTACATCCTGGGGAAAAGAAAACATAAAAGGGTGAGCTCAATTGCTCAGTAAGGGTAAACAAAAGAAATAACAATCACATCATATACATAAGAAAATAACTTTTGGAAATCTTAACCTTCAAAAGAGATCATAAATTCATAACATGGTGTAAATCATAGTAGTGAAATATAATCCCAATAATCATAACTTAAATCATGAAACATTGTGTCATACACACATAATCATATAGAATCATATGCTATTAGTCAAGACTCATTTCCAAGATTATCTTAGTGGACAATGTCCATTTCTGAACTGAGTCACCCTCGTTTCAGTCCTATTTCACTGAACCGGTATAACCTACCGTTCCAGCCATGTCTATCTCATGAGATATAAAATCTCTACCCAATGCATTGTATGGAGATATATGTCCCACCCATCTCATAATTATACCATTCTTATGTGTTCCACAAAATCATAAACCATACATCATAGCATAACCCATGAAAAAAATGGGATTCTTTAAATATCGTGAAATAATAAAACAATTCATATAAGATAAAAGAATTAATAAAAATATTTCCATCACAACATAATCAAATCCATGTATTAATAGGGATATAAACAGAACCCTTTATTATCTTAGATGGAAAATAATTTTGATAAAACACTTGAACTCCATTCTTGAGGAAAATATCCTTTCTACTTCAAAAACACTTTTCATTTCATAACATATCATAAAATTATAACTAAAAGAAGTTGATTAAAAATAATCTTGAAAACTTATAAGGGAAGATTCTTGGAAATAATGTTTTAAAAATCCATTCATGTCGTATACGTTAAAAGAAAACATTCTTCTCGTACTTTTGTTGGAAAATTCAAAAAGTACCACATACGAAAAATGACAAAAGATTCCTTTCATATCTTTTAATAAAAACTCACCGAAGGGTAAAATTGGATATAAACTATTGTAGAATTATATAAATATTACATATTGGGGAAACATGGATGTGGATGATAAAATACACCCCAGTAAAAACCAAAGTATAAACAATCTCGGATAAAAATGAGATTGTGATATTTACCTTACCTTTGGTCCGATATGCTTTGTACATGTCCGAACATCCTGTATAATGATTTAAATAATGTTATCAACTTATTACAGAATCATATTTATTTTTATGATATCATATATGGTCATATTCTTAGCTTATTATTAGTAATATTTCATTACTACTTGTTATTTGGGTGTTTATTACTTTTTATTCTTATGCATGTTTTGTCGAATAAATTCTTATTCTTCTCTTTAGGTTATAGATACCTCATTTCCATAATTATATTAGTGTAATATATATCATATTCATTCATTCAATTTATTTATATAATCATTATTAAATGAAGATCATGTAGAACGAGTCGCATCACATCGTGGAGACGGTATTCCGTACATACGCACGAGTGATTATATCGTTCCTATGATCATGGAATTGTATTGGATTGTATGTATACTATTTCAGAATCAATATCACTTTATAATAATCATATATAGTCATTATTTACACCATTATACCCATCCAAGTGAGGCTGTGGTGGAAAATAGATTACACCACGCCGTGGAGATGGTATTCCGTACGTACACACACGCGGTGATTTATTTTTTCGTAGGATGGATAGATGGTGAAATAGGGTTGTTTCATACTTATAATAACATATTAGTATATTAGTGATACTGATGTTATTAATTCATCATGAAACAACTAAATAAGAAGAAGTGGAAGAATAAATAAAGATGAAAGAATCGGTAACGGACATTACCTCTTCATTGAAGTGCTTCTTTGGGACCTCCTTTTAGGGCACTAAAATAGGCCTTTGAAGAAGACCATAACCTATAGGATGTTTCTAGGGAAGTGGAGAGAAGAAATTTTCAGGGTTTGGCCGATCTTGAAGGCTCAAAGTGGTGTGAGGAAGAGGGGGAGGAGGTGCCCTTTTATAAGGGAGGAGAGGGGCACCTTCGGAATAACTAAAATTATTATTTTATTATAAAGTCAAAATCGGTTTTAAATAGCTCCAAATTGATTTATTTAGAAGCTAAGGTGGGTATGGGTCTAAATACACTCATCCAATAGAATTTATACATGTTTTGGCTCCTATATTATCCTTATCGTTTAGTTTTAACTCTTAGTTAATTAGATTGGCATTTACCATGTCACTTTGTATTTTTATATTATATAGTTAATAAACTTACCATATACATCCAAGAGACCCCCAAGATGTGTTTTCTTAATATATATAACCTTATCTATGTCATTTGGCCTATCCTTAGATTTTTAGGAATAAAATAACAATTAATAATAGAATATTTGTTTTAAAAACTATTTTATGTCAATTTTGACACTATTCAATAGTTGATTTGTTTGAAACTCATAACAGAATGATTACTTCGACAAAAGTTAATTAAATTAATCCTAACATGTCATATTAACATATAAAATTAGTTTAATTCATAAAAAGTATCAAATTATACTTATTTAGGTATTTATAATATCAATTATTCTAATTTTTCACTATTATGGTAATTACTGCATCATCATTGTGTCATAAATAAATTAAATTATTTAAATTCTAAAAATTACAAATAAAATATCATTATGTAGGAAATATTTTTAGTGTTTTAATGAATATTTATAGTCGAATTTATCTTATGTATAACTTTATATTAAAAATGATTTAGTTATTAAATTTTGATTTTATCTATTTTAACCCTTCTTTAAATAAATTAATAATAAATGTCCTAATCTAATCCAAGTGGGCCTAAATGGTCATATATTATTCCTATGGTTGTTTTTGGTCGAATTACTCTTGTAAAATATAATTAGGACATGTTTTAGGGTAACAATAATATCATTTTTACCCTTAATTACCCTATTTACTTTTAACCGTGGTAAAAAAAGTAAAAATTTACTATTTACCAAAAAATTATTTTCATCACAATGAACCACATTTTACCTACTGACATCAACCGTGACTCTCGGATTTTCGAAATTCCACTCACATAAGCGGTAAAATTATGTTTTATGAAAAATTCAGTTTTTTAACTACCACTTAGTGGTTTCACTATTCATCAAAAAATAAAAGATTCCAGAAAAATACCAAAAATTAGATTTAAGATATATTTGATATTATGAATTAAAAAATGATGTCTATTTTATCAAATTGAAAACATATCAGGTGCATTAGTTAATTTAAAAATTAATTCCCTTCGTCAAAACAAATAGCGTGTTCTTAAGAGATAATAACTATCAAAAGATTGACACAGGTTTACGACTGGTTTAAATGTGATATTACATCCAATGACCAACATTGTATTAAATTGTAAAAATATATTCTAAATATACTTTAAAACCACTCAAATTAATAATTTATCACTAATAATTATTTCGATTAAAAAAATTGTTTTTAATTATAATTTTGTAATTTCCACTATTCATCAGAATATGAAAGTTATCCGAAAAGTAGAAAAATTTCACCTTAGGCTAAATTCGATACTCCAAATCCAAAAATTAAATCCATTTTGAAAAATAAAATTTACAAAATTTCAAAAAGTGGTTATTACTATTCATAACGGCTAGTTTTAATAATATTTTAATAGCATATTATTGTTTAGTGAAACTCGTTTTTGCGTACTACACACGCTATCGAGGAAGGTCGCGATTGCGTGTAATGCAAGGCATGTGAAGGACGCGTGTTGTGAAATCTCCTTTTGGTGTGGCGTACAACACAAGACATTAATGAAATTAAAAAGAATATTTTTCATAAAATCTCAGGGTGTTACAAAATTGGAGTGGGAAATTTTCATTTTTTGTGGATTGATTTAGTTACCTATAATCAGTACACACACGCCAACTATTATGAACCCTCATTTCAACAAACTCTTCTCTCTCATTTATAAAAATTATAACACCACTTTTCTTATGATGAAACTGTATAAGACTCACCCACTGGTAATATGAAATGTGATAAATTATACCTTACTCAATCAATGTTTCATCTTCCTTTTTAAAAACATTTATTAGTTAGACTCAGTCTCCTTTTTGTGTGCCTAACCAGTTTAGTTCCATACTCTAAAAGAATCCTATAAATGAAAATGGAGAGGATAATACTATATATGTCACCCAAAGACCAACTGATTTCCATGATGCTCTACCTCAAAATATTCAAATTGTTTTTTTCCATGTTTAAAAGGGAGATTGTTGGTAGTAATACTAGGTAATCAATCACCACTTAAATAGTATTATAATTTGATATTTGGTGTTAATGTCATATGTTCTGAGGAAGGGGGTGTTGTATGGATGGATTCATTGAAGGAACTGAAATATATTCAAGATGAAAATTAGTATCATAATATGAATCATCAAAATCATTTAATAATGCATCAAATCCATAATCATACTCTACTTCCAAGTCACAATCAAATTGAACATGAGCAAAATCAGAATACTAATCCACATAAAAATACCACACAAGATAGTTTTCTGTAATATAAATAGGTTCGTAAGTTTACTTAGTCATTAAATAAGAACCAATTATCATATTCTTTCTATGTATAGGATAATAAAATTATAAGGTGTTTATACTTTTTGGTTCATAATGGGAGATAACAAAAGAAAAATGGTCCTTTAAGGGGTACTTCATGGAGTCTATAACATTAAATATCACAACCTTATCTCCAAAATCCATAAAAGGTGTACCCATATGGACATTTATAATTGTTTATTTAGTTTCGAAAAAGTTAGTACCTAATATAATAGTAAACAATAATTTAACTTATCATCTTCCATGTTATGAAAGTATAAATATACAGTAAATATAATGCCTCTTACTAAAACAAGTACATCCTAAAGGACTCTCGCTGGAAATGATGTAGTTCTATTTTTCAACATCACCACAAATCTCATCATCTTCAACTCACCAATCTATAAATAATTGAATACAGAGTTATTCATCACATTTATAAAAGCTCCAAAATCAAAAAAATAATAATAAAAATATAAATCCTTTATGGTGCATGGTATGGATAATTTCTCGATATACTTCCACGTTGTTAAAATTTCTTGAGTTAGTGTAATGAGTGGTGACACATTCCTTCCAAGATTTATCCTCTAATTTCGCTTAATACCTCATTGATTGGTTCAAATTTATTTCATGAATTTTTCTTAACATTAGATTTTATTAATGGGATCAATACAGGGGATGTTTATCTCAACAGGATTGAATGTGTTGAAATCCTATTTTTTCATTGCCTATTATCCATATTATTAGTTTGTAAAAATCTATTTGTAAATGTAAGGTGTTTAGGAGGAACATAATAGATTTTATTATTACCATTACCTTTCCCCTTGGGATGGCCATGAGCTGGTATTAAATTGGGATTATTCGGGGTTTAGGTTAATCACGATGGAATGGTTGGTTATTAGTATTACTTATTTGATTCCCTCATATCAATGTGAGGGAAGTGACATTCCCCATGTTATTTGGAGTAGGCTAATAAGAAATATTTTTGGAGTTCTTACTTACCAGTTCATGGGGTGTGGTTGAAATCTGGCTCATTTGTGTCTTCAACTCCATCAACTCAGAACCTTTACTATTCAGCTCCTTCTGTTGATTAAGAACAATTTGTTTCAAAATATCATTAATATAATAATCTATCTTTTGTTGAGAATTTTAATTTAGTAGATTTGTTGATTTTTATCTTTAAATCACCTTTGAGTATGTTAATAACCATATTAGTAATGTGGAGGCTACTGGAAATTTTGTTGATAAGGGGGATTTTGTTGACATCAAGATCTATATAACAAATCTGATTAGTCCTTCCACCAATGTTATTATGTTGCAGAAAAGGAATCATGATTCTTCCAGTGATTTGGTTTTTGTTACCTCTAATATGGTCTTCTAGGGAATACAATTACATAATCCTCTATCTCTTGTAGTCAGAGGAAACAATAATTTGGGTTTTCTATTTCAGTGAAAATTCCACAAGGCCTTATTGGAGTGGTTTTAGATGTCTTTTGAGTCAAATAAATATGCCTCACAATAGTTTTTAATTCTTCCAAAATGGAATCAATTAAATGACATTAAAATGAAATGGACTTACCTAATTTACTCCTCTAACATATGAGGTACCTCGATTGCCACATTGTTGGGAGTCTTGTTTCATATTTCCAATAAATGCATGTGTAGATGTTATTTTTTTGTCTAAAAATGATCCACTAACAACAGAATCTACCATAGTCTATTCTATATGAATGATACCTTTATAGAATAATTGGATGATAATTTTCTCACTAATTTGGTGATGTGATCTACTTGAAAACAACTTTTTGAATCTCTCCCTGTAGTCATACATTTAATTCCCTTGGGCTAGCTTGATTACTAAGATCTATTTTTGAATCTTAGTGAACATTTATTCTAGAAACAATTTCTGTAATAAAAGAGGTTTCAAATTAATCAAACAAATTAAAACTTCAGGATGAAAATAATAGAACCAGTATTTTGTAGTTCCATAAAATGAGAATGGGAATTCTCTTGGTTTTATTTGATCCTCAAATACATTTGTTTGTTTTGGGGCTGAGAAAACCATGTTAAATTCTTTTATATGTTTTTTGGAATCATCACAAGGGATGCCAGGAAATTTTGGGATGAGGTGTATCAATCTAGAATTTAACTCAATGTTGATACAAGGTTTGGATATAAAATACAATTTAGTTGATAGTAATTTTTTGGTTCATCCAATTCTAAAATGGTTATATAATGTTAATTATTATTATTTTCATCCATTGGTTATAGTTTT
Organism: Viscum album; assembly: GCA_963277665.1. Classification (NCBI taxonomy): domain Eukaryota; kingdom Viridiplantae; phylum Streptophyta; class Magnoliopsida; order Santalales; family Viscaceae; genus Viscum; species Viscum album. The sequence goes on along the minus strand of OY728153.1, from coordinate 559,955,431 downwards.
ATGTTTGAAATATAATTTCATCCAATTTCAATGTTACCAAAATGGAGGAATTCTCAATCGAGTTGAATGTTGGAGCTTACTTTAGAATAATATTGTCTAATTCATGATTAAATGCAATGTTCAATATAATGGTCAAGATCTAAGATACCCTTGTGATTAGTTCATGCCATAAATAAAAAACAAGGAATTTTATAAAATTGAACAATAATAAAAATAAATAAATATTGATTTTATGTTTCAAGAAAGAGAAATATAAAAAATGGTTGAAAAGAAAAATTGAGAAAGGGTATAGGAGAAACAATTAATAGAAGAAAATAATAAAATGAAAATAAAAAATACCTATAGTTTTTTGAATAAATTACTTTTCTCTTATGAAATGGAACCAATTTAATGGATGTTATCATGGGAACTCTAAAATGATGTTCAGTTTCAGGTTATTTAGGTGCAGTAGAGTGGTATACCGAGGTCGTCTCTCAAAAGATGATGTAATTTAAAAACATATTAAAGGTGTTTTTAAAATTAAATAAAAGGGTTAAAACATATTAAAATGATGGGGGTTTATTTTTATAATTCTAGAATAAGTATACTGTAAGAAGATTGTACTTTTTTTGAAATGTGACTGTGAAAATTTAACGAGAACTTGGTTTTCTGGAAACTATTTTTAAAAGGCTTAATTTTTATAACTCGACATATTAACTTGCCAATTAATCATTATAATTTAAATTATTATCCACTTAATCCCTATTACTTAATTTTTTAACCCCCAAACCCTATGATAATTATCTTATCCACAAAGATGAAATTAATTAAACCTTGCACAAGCTTTGAATCGTGCAATCACATCACCCTACTTTGATTGACGTTTGAAGGCTAGATTATGGTAAGTGGTAAATTAGGGAAAATAGGAACTTTTTAAAGAATGATGAATTTATTTTAGGGATTACATTTTTACCCTACCAATTGATCCTGTGTGGTTTTTTATCACTGATTAAGATATCACTCTCACTATTCACACAATTTTCTACCTCCTGTATTTTGTGTTTGTTCAATTTCCTTCTTAGATAAATTTAAATTAAATCCAAATTTCATAGATAATATTTTGTGAATTATATTATTCTATTTATTCAAAATAAATGAATGAGAATGAAAATAGGTAGATCAATTACTTAAAATAACTACTCTTCCATGGGTGATGTAGTCATCATAGAAACGTATACATTTCACAAAGGTTTAGAAATGGTATAACCCAATCCCATTTCTACTCTTGATTTATAGACCAAATAAGATGAGTACAGAAAATTTAATTTAATATAATATAATAATTTAATGTGAAACAATTATTTTTTTTATAAGAACAAAAACATTACAACAAATCATAGGAAATGATTAGCATTTTTGAGGAGATCCTTCTATAAGATCTTAACTCCTACAATTGGGAATTCAAATGCTATGTAACCCCTTATCCTCTACTAAAAGAATATTTTTCACATCCAACCCCATAAAAATGAGAAAAACCCAATTTATATAGTATAGGGGATGTTAGGTTTTAAGAGCATTTAAGTATGAATGAGGAAATTTAGAAAAATAATTTAATCCAACTTGCATAGCATGTTTGACCATAAAAACTCGTGAAACAGTTCTACCTCTAGAAATATTATTTGTTTTAAATTTGGATCTAGTGTTTATATCCAAATTTAGTACTAATAAGAAAATATATGAAGATGTTATTGGCCAAATACAAGTGTTTTCCAATCTGGGTAGTCCAGACCATCTTTGAATTCATGGCCTATTTACTCCAATCAAACGCACAATTTAGCTCTGATGTCCTGAATGAATGTTTTATCCCATTTTTTCGGGAACACATTTATAAAATTTTATGTTAAAATAATACAAATAAAATATTTATGTCTGAAATATTACATGAACTTTAAAATAAAAAACTGTAATATTCATCAAAATTTTATATGAATGATCTAATCCCAAATATTCTATAAATAAAAATATTTTCAAAAATTAGTGTAAATTATTTATTTTATAATTAATATAATACTCAATATAATTCAATTTTTTAAATTATACTTCAACAATAATATTCATCTCCAATCATTCCATCAAGGAGAGCTAGTACTAGTCCTCCGAACCCCGACGATACCAAAGAAGAAACCTCCAAAAATTTAATAAAATTAGGAGTGACCATAATCCACACACAAGTTACACTCTCAAGGAGTTTAATAGTTTGTAAAAATATAAGGATAATTAATTGTTCCACCTACCAATGTTGGATTTCTCAAGAAATAATTCATGTGATTCTAGAAATATGGGAATCCTCATAGGTGTAAGCCCCAAAAAACATGTAAATTTACAATGAGTCAAGAAAATCTTCATCATTCTAGAAACACGGTACTCTTCTTTAGGTGTAATTCCTAATTAGAATCCTAGTCACATGATGTATAATTTTATGATAGTTCCTTCTTCACAAGATTTAAAACTACATGTTTTACGTCCTTGTTTAAAAACATAAAACTCCACAACACATTAGTCCATACATGAGTGGACCACCACCTTGGGTATATGTCTCCTACGAAATCATTATTCAAGAACTACATGTGGCTTGATTAGAATCCTCATGGTATAGTGACTCCAAGACCTTCTATATTTGGGCACAGTCATAGATTCACTACAACAAAAAAATTGTTGATTTCATGCTATCACCAAAAAATGAACCTTCCTTGCATATATCACACTCTTTATCCAGGGGAACATAGATCTTCATATTCTTTTTTTTCCACTAATTAAGGAATGTCAGTTACCTAAGGACACCATTTCTCTGACTATGAATAACATGCCCAAATTTTGAAATTCAAATATCATCCTTAAAATTACTATCAACCAGAGGAATATATTTCCTGAGTAGAGACCTTTTCTATTTATAAATTCCCCAAGAACATTATATGACAAACCTCTTTTCAAATGTGGTTTTTCGACCTTCCTTATGTACTTATCCTATATCGTATCACCTGATCTAATAACACATGTGATCATGGTTTAGAATCTTCTTTCGCATGTATGAATCATGCCGTAACATCCATAACCCGGTATGCCCTAAATCTCTCCCTATTTCCATGACATTTAATAACCTATGTCCTTACCATATGGAATTAAAATTTACAGTTAACAAGAACTTTGTATGGATTGATTCTTGTACATAAAACTTACATAGTGACACCTAGACCTCCTGTATTATGACCATCCACAAAATTGAATTCATTTATAAGATATTTTTTAACATCGATTGCCCCTGGAGGTCTCTCTTCACAATAAGCCATTTTCTTTCTGGTTGGAAAGTCTATCATTCCACAACCATCAGTCAAAGATGTTCAACTTTAGACTATAACAAATAACTGAGTACAACAATGGCTTAATTACCACCCCTATGACATATATAATAATTCCAATGTACTATACTTTCTTCCATCCACCACATGATATATAAAATCTTATTTCATTGATTTTAATCTCCTTTTATTGGTGAAATAAAACTTTTATACTTATTTTTTCTCAAACTGATCATAACTCATGTGATATTAGGAGTTTTGGTAAAAGAACACCCTTCATGATCAAGGCATATTATTTCATGTCATGGTTAATATGGAATTCGATACATTACCATAAAATGTACAACAATCATCCTTAACACATGATTTCAAACTACATGGTTGACGTCACTTACATTCCATTTAAGGACCTCACCCAAGAGGAGCACTATACATGGTGTTGGATTTCCACCACCCCTATATTCAAGAAATAAATAAGGCTTATTCTTTCCTAAATGAGATATGTAGTGATTATTAGATAGTATATCATGGTCAAGCAACAATATAAAATTCTATCACACTTATATGTACGATCCAAATCTATATAGGTAGGGCTAGTATGGTCTTACCTAATGTGTGAGACCTTATTCAAACAAAAAAAATCACCCTCATCCCATGAAACATTGATCAAGTGTTTAAAGTCTCAATGTTGCAAATTTCATTTCAAACGTGGTTTGTATTCATTCCTTGATTGTTTTCAGAACTATGTGTATCTTGATTCCCATCCTCTTAGGATACATATTGATTCTTAGACCTTCTATCTTCTTTCCCAGTCATGATAAAAAAATCAATCCCTTTTTTATTTTCTAGACCTACATAGGAAACATTTCTACCCATTTGGAAGTGGTTTTAAAGTGAAATTAATCTTCCATATTCATGCATCTTCTATACACAAATCAATATTTCCATTTATGAAAATTCAATTCCTCATAAGCTTCAATTTTCCGACAAAAATATAATTTTATTTTCCAAATGACACATCCATTTTGAATATACATAACATTCCAGAATATGGATCTACATAATTAACCCTTAAATGGAATATAAACAAAAGGAATTTTCATTACTAGGAGATACCTTATATATATAAAATACCTATAGTTTTTTAATAGAAACCATCTTTTGAACATATTATGTGGGAATTCCATGCATAATTATACCATATCACATTTTGGATTCAGAAGCCTCTAGAATACCACTAAAAACATTCGATCATAATTTTTGAAGGATGATGGGTCACTCTCATTCAAACCACCATGGAATGGAAAACCATTAATCTTTTGGCCAAATACATTGGACCTTAAAAGAAACAATCGTATGTCCCCATAAGATGATTTTAAAATGTGTGGTCAATGTCCTTGTCACAATGACATTAAAATGTATCAAACACATCTAAGACATATGAAATTAAACTGTAAGGAAATTTCCACCTAAGATGAACATAAATTTTAGAACACCTAAGTCTTTATAACATGAAATGAAATTGTATGAAAAACTGTATATTCTATATAACACCTTACCTGCATGAGAGATAGATCCATGAAATGGAACTTGGTACTGCCTTTGATGACTCACATTATTCCAATCCCATGCCATAATGAAATATAAATATTCCATACCCCTATATAAAAATTCTATCAATATATGGATCCCATCCTTTCTCAAGGATTCATTGGACATGGTTATTAAGACCTAGACAAGATTATCATTGACATCAATCAAGAAAATTTATTAAGGATAAGTGCCACCACATGTTCCCTGTTATAAACTTTCACGTGTATTTAAAAGATTTTCCATGTTACCCCTGATTTTTTAGAGTGAGGAAGGTTCATATAAGTTCATAGGACCCAAAGAGTAATTTTTATTGGTAGGAAACTATACCCCATGGACCTTTTATTATGACCTCTATATTTATCACATGTGATCTTGATCCATGTAGAATTATTTAGCACAAAAAACTATATGTTCCTTGCAATATTAACACCATATTTCATGTGAATGAGTTAAATATACACAGTAGATTCTAAAAACGTTTCTCATGTTTATGGACACACGATAAGAATTAAATTCCCTTATCCTTGAAAGTGAGTTATATCTATCTAGGGAGTTTTGTATTTAGGCCCTACAAAGCCTAGTTTGAGATTACTACTCTCCCAAATATTGGTCAATGTTTCTCAACCTAAACCCCCAGATAACTCTTGCTCCTTAAAGACCCTAATAATACAAATTTAGATCATTTTTATATTCCCATTATTGAAACGTAAATACATTAGTACATGGAAATTACAGTAAGCTATCCAACTTAAGTATTATTGTTAAAAACGATAGATAATTTAGAACAAAGGGACATACAATTTAGAACATCAAAATTTACATTCACTGGAAAAACAATTTGAGGAAAATACACATTATTGTGGATCTCCATGACATTATTGAGAAATGAGACGAAAATGAAGTAATTATAGTGAACTTTTAGCTCATTTATTCAATATGTATAATAATTCCTCACACGAGGTAATAAGGTCATCCATGAGACTAGTTCTCTACCCATATTTAGCTTCAACTAATGGAAAACATTCATAATGAATGTGTTCAGATTATTTCTTTTCTGTTTGATGGATTATAGTCCCATATATTTCAATGATAACTATTAATTTATTAAAGACATGAAATTTTTATATTCTCACTACTCCATGGTCTATATAGAAATCCAATTGTAATGTTTCACTTCCTCGGTAGTTATGTGATGAATCTATATAGAAGAATCCTTTAAATATTCTTCACGGTGATTGGAATGATTAAACTTGATGAGTTCACATCACGAGTATCCAACTCCTCATTAGGAATTAAAGCATGGTGAACAACGACGTGAAAAATTTGGTAATCAAATCTACATGTGCCAAATCCGAGGAAATTTTAACAAAGGCTCTATATTTTATCATTAATATTCTTTGATGGATTCTCTGCAATTAAAGTGTAAACCTGGTACCAAGAATGTTTTCATACTTCCTGACGTTCAATGAAAAAACTAGAATCTAGATCCTTTTTAACTATGACTATATGTATATAATTATAGATCGAATTAGCTATAGAAATTAATTCTCTAAATTGAAACACTAAATCTGGAAGATCCTCCATTATCCCCTCCTATTTAATCTCAGGAACTGAGCTGACAAGTTAGGCATTGATGGGTGGAATTCCAAGTACAATATTACTAGGACTGGCATCAATAGGGCCTCCAAAAATTCTAGTCCAAAATTTCAAATCTAAACCACTCCCAAAAAATGGATGACATGAGGTTGAACTCCCATGGAATGCATATAGTGTCAAGATGAATATATTTATCCTTATGAAATTGGTAATGATGGGATGATATAGGAAGAACTCGGAGAAGACAATGGTTTATGAACCAGTTGGACTATTTTCCCTAGAACTTGATATAGATAATATTCTACCCAAATTTTTCCATAAACCCATTAAAAGATAGTGGGATAATTCATAGATGGAAAGAATATATATATTCCAGAGTCCTAACACATCATCATCAACCAAATTTGGTGGATGATGATGGGATGTGATTAAAATTTAATCTTGGTCAGTGGTAATGAAGGTACTAGTTTCAGGAATCCAAATTTTCATACAGAACTATAGGGAATTTAAGGATCTCAAATGGTCATCCCATCTATCTAAGAAGTTATAATACCATCTCTAAATGAGATGATGTTGGGTCTTTCATGTAAAGTTGCTCTTCCATTATCGACCACCACTCTAGAGGATGTCGGATAAGGAATAAAAGTAAATGGGAGGGGTACATTGAAAACTCAATAGCATCGTAATGGAATAGGGATGTCGATAAAGTCATATAAATGTTATCAATAATGGGTGAAAGGTGTATTTAGATATTTTCATGGTATACTAATATTCATAAAATTGAATGTGTTCTACCAACTAGACATACAAAAAATGAAACGGCTCTCTAAGGTGATGTAGGGTTCTTCCCCCTTTATATTACCAAATAAATCATAAATATGAGAGAGGGTGGGTAAATTTAGGTTGATTGGTTGAACCTTAACCAACATGGATGCCATCATTAATGTTCATACACTGACACGAGTATAAGAATCACATGATTGAAAAATCCATCTAATAAAAATCATGGTGAAAAATCCGTCCAAACCAAATTCAGTAGATACGTCTGGATGGATCCTATATTCCCAAGTAAAATATTTTCCTACAGTGAGAGTGGAATATTATGATCCTAAATTACCTCGATATTTTTGAGTGAGATGGTTCTAGTTTTTCCGAACCCTCTTCCTTGTAAAACTACCTTGAAAAAATAACATTATCAAGTCATTCAATGGAATAAGAAAACAAGTGAAAAACGGATTACACAATGATTTATCTTATGAAATCATTAAGTCTATGACTAGTGGAGAAACGTTTTCAGTTCTTCCGAGGTGTTAGATATAGGAATGAACTCATCATACGTGTTACTAAGAATGGTAATTCACCCAAATTAGTAGACACCCCAAAAGTGATTCTGAATTCTCCATTAAATACGTTGTAGGTGGTAGTTCTTGAACACTAACAACTACTTAATTTTGGAAAAAACATGGCTGGATAATGCATTGAAAACTGGAAAATACACAATTATTTAAAGAATCCAACAACCTTCATCAATTCAAAAAAAATACATACAATTGTACCATACCCATAATGACCAAGCCCATTCAGTAGAATAACATCCTCCAGATCACAAATCTCACTTCAAACTCCATCCTCCATTGGGATAACATATTGAGAGGTCAAAATGGATGGGTAATATTTAATGGTAGATTGAAAGGATATATCATGATTATTATGGAAACTTTGAGTCCACAAGGATCCATTCGAAATGGAAAACCACTCTTTACCTGATTCAGAAATGGTGGGTTCTGTAGTAGAAATGTTCACTTGAACACGATCCAAGGATGCCTCAAACCAAGAAGATGAATGATTTTGACCATATGGTGGAATTTGAGTGTCATATTAATGCTCAAAGTTTTATAAGGTGGTTTTTTTCGAAAATGGATAATCTAAAATCACTGATAAAAGGAGACTCTTCAGAATGCCATCCAATAGAATAATATGTTGTCGAGGATCGGTTTTGAAGTACATAGAAATAGAAATCCTTCTCTCAATAAAGGAGGAATCAGTAAATGAACCAGACAAAGGTTGTTATATATAATCCATTTTAACTATGTGACAAGAAAAATCATATAACATATTCATCAAAGAAAAAAAGTTACAATATCTAATAAACCCAAAATATTTTTGTCTATTATGTTGACTGTGAATCACTTTAGTTGCTATGAGGAACCCATTTTCACCTCTCAAGAATAATCTGACAGAATAGGAGATTAATTAGTATGAGGAAAATACTAGTTTTTATAAGATATTTTTTTCTATGATGGTAAGGATATTCGTAAAAAAAATTCTATGTAAAAAGGGGAGCTACACAGGAACGCTCTAACTGACCAAAAAGAAAATGATTCAAAAAGTAAAAAAATTATTCAGGTCTGACACCTTTTATAGTCTTGAACCCTTCTTTGGGTCAATATGAACCCCAAAAAAAATTCAAAAAAAAATTCAAGTAGACCGAATTCTAAAACGGAATAGACTCATCTCCTTTCTGAACAAATCCCATTACGAAGATGGTCATTTTTTTAGGTTTTCAAAAGTTCTTATAGAAGATCATATGGATTTTATGCATGTCTTTGTATAGTTGGATTAAAATCAATTGACTATTTTTTGAAGATTAAGATGGTAATGTACCATGGGAAAAATAGGATCCACAATGAAGCTACAAAAAAACCATCCTTTCACATATTATACATATTATTCAGGTTTCTACATCACATAGAGCCTCTGCATAGAACATAGTCATAGTTTCCCCACAAAAAAATGATTGTGGGGTGAGGCATATTCTTTTTCCCCATCAAGAAAAAATTAATTTTTGGGGTGAGGTGCCTTTTTAGGCCCCCCTCAAACAAATATTCTCTTTCTGGGGTTAGGCATAACCCTCCCCCATAAACGAATTTTACCTTTGCGAGGTAAATTGGTCATCTAAGTCGAAAAAATACTTTGTGGGTGATAGTGAAATGGTTACATCTTTACACATTTAAAAACCACCATACATGGACTATGGGGTGTGGTATTTTTTGAGTGGAATTATTGTTCGAGAGATACAGTGTGGGAGAGACAATAAAATATAGAGTGTGACAATCCAAGAAATCAATTTCAGTAGGTTATCATTTACTGCATATCGAAAAATTAATGTGGGTATAATAATCTATTCCCATCGAACTAGCAATGGTCTGTATTGCAAAGATTCTTTTGTGGACTAGAAATCCATATAGTGAGACCCATTGAAAACCACCATTCCAAAAACCACATATGAATGAAATATTTGTGGAGCACCCTCCTACATCGAAAACAAATATGTGTGATGGGATTATTTAACCATAGTTCCCTTCTGAATAATGTTCTTCCTTATCTCCACCCCTTCCTAAACATTCCAAACAACCCTCTCTATCAACCTATCCAATGAATCACTAAATCCCAAATTGGCCCCTTCACAACCCATTAATCCAAGACCTTTTCTGATTCTATGAGATGTGTATGATTAGACTAAGTGGAAAACCATCTTTCCCTCTTGATCCTACATTAATATTGTAAATGATTTCATATTGTTAACATACTTAATAAGGAAGATCCTCAGAATATTCCCAATGTTACAATCCCATGGTAACAAGGGTCCCAACCTTGGGTGTGGTGGAAATAGGTTCCTCGGGATGGGAAGATATAATATTCGCTCATAGGATCATCCTCTTCCTCTCTTAAATCTATCAAAATGGGTGAATATGTATTTTCAGTGAGGGAATCCCTCCAAGAGTAAGCCCCTATACTTTCTTTCAAGACCATAGCTAGATGTGTATCCATATGTCAATATCCTGGATACAAAAAAAGGAGGAGATGGAGTCTGAAACCCTTTCTCTCTCACATAACCCCATCTTTTTCCACCATCAGATGATAGAGATTTGGTGGTTTGTTAGATCTTACACTCCCTATTATTTTTGACATCGATCGTGATTCATGTGGGCTTAGAGATTAGTTATGATCATGTCATCTTTATGATAAAAAATGTATAAAGATGAGATTCAATTTATAAATCTTCCTATCACCACCAATAGCCCTCCTATTTGGCATAATCCCCAAAGATAGTCACTTATGGGAATCCTACCAAGGTGTAATCCCTACTATTCTGATATACATGGGATTTTATTTCTAACTAAATGCTTATATAGTTATCCTCCCTAAGGTCCAAACTGATCACACCAAATCCATCCTAATGTTTTATATGCCACATCCCTAGTAGGGTCACACCCAACACAAGTGGTCATATTCTTTTTGGTTCTCTTTCATCAACATCTATATTGGACTATATTCCCAGAAAGATCATGCCCCGACCTAAGAGACTACATACCATCCAGGTTCATTTGTGCTTCTTTGCTGTAAGTCCCACACAACCCATTAACTAATAATACATTTCTAAAATGACCTTACCACATGACATTAAAGTGTATGATTTGGTCCCTATCACGTGACCTTAAAAGGAATGATGTGTCCCATTAATTGGAACTAATCTACATGGGTTTTGATTCATTTTGAAATGATATGTAGGAATCCCATCTCATGGGTCCCATCCTACCATCAAAATGAAAACATTCTTCCAAGATGATGTTAAATTTATGAGTGCATAACTATGTGGCGTAGATCTATCATGTTGATAATAAACGATATAATAATATATAATACATTTACAAAAAGGTACCATCAATGGGAAACCTTAGATACATACATATGTCTCTATAGAATAATAACCTATGATACATACATACGTTTCGAAAATCAACAATGATAAATAATTTATTGGTCACACAATAAAGACCCTTATGATATTTGGGGATTCAATAAAGGATTCATGAATATGTATTAAATCTATAAGAGGGACCTGAAAAAGGAAATTGTTCCCCTATAAGGGGTTTGATTAGCCTGACCTCCTATCTTCTCGACCAGAATGCTTTCAAAATTCCTCATTAGAGAAATCCGAGTGGGTACCTTCGGTTGGAATGTAGGTCTTCTTCCACATGAGATAATCATGGGTGAAAGACCATGTGAAAAACAATGATATATGTGTTGTACAAGGTGGTGTAGAACCGTGGTTGCGAGGATAAAAAACATCCCCCACCCTCATAGCTCAAAAACACAGACAAAGGTGATGTAAGGAACACCCATAAATCATTGAGTGTGATACGTGGAGAAGAAATCCCCACAATCAGCATGGTCTTCCACCAGTTAAAACCCAAGTAACATCTTAAGGGATTAAGAGACATGTATATATGATTCATGTGATCAGCCTTTTGGTCAGGTGATAGATATGCAATGTATTTTCCAAATTATTAAAATGAGATTCACGTGTCAACATGGTCATGTAATACCTCAATAAGATAATTCTTGAAAAACATTGAGGAATTTAAAAAATTAATGCATAAAAATAAACGTTCTTTACATGAATAATGATATGTAGATTTTCATGAGAAGAAATTATGTGATTCACATGAATTATCATGATAATACACTTCACATTAACTATGTAGACCATGTGATAGTGCCCAAACATGTCAGATGAGCCCTGATAAATCCTCCATACATGTCATCTGAATCACATGAAGTCATCAGGACATGTTATCCATGTCTAGGAAAGCCCCTAGACATAATTGAATGGTCATGAAAAGTTCTCGATACATTCCATCCAGATCATGCTTCAGCCTTCCGATATATCAACTGTGATCATGGGACAGCCACAAACGTGTCTTAATTGATCATGTAAATCACCTATGATGTGTAAGACAAATTATTTGAATTTATATAGATATGTCATCCAATTCCCATCAATTCCCCCATGTGTATTGTCTAGGTCATGCAAAGTCCTCTAAACATGACAACCACATCATGTGGCGCCCTTTCACATTTCTTCTTAAATAATGACAATAACATTGGGCATGTCAACTGTATCACGTAGTGGTATTTAGAAAAGGTCACTAGATTATGTCATGAAAACATCATATATGTCCACCATACATCCTCAGACATGTTGGCATAAAACTAAGATATGTCCAACAGATATCCCCAACATGTCGAGCACATCGAACATACACCCAAGGGCATGATTACCTTTCCCAATAGACACACTCAAACATTTATAAAATTTAACTATGAAGAATCTAATTACTTATATAAGTAAGATACATAGGAAACATTCCTAAGGCTCATAATCCATAAGTAAAACTTCTCCAGGGCTTCCCCAATCCATAATCCCCATATCCATATTTAGTGAGTCTTGTGAAATTGTATCCATTGTGTCTCACACTAATCACAACTCATGTGGGATTAGGTTTTTGTAATGATAATATGTCTCACATAATAAATTTTCAAAACACGGGAATCCTCGGTGTGTAATACTCATTTAGTGGCCCGATAATATTTCCCCCATATATGGTTATCCACCTCAGGGTATGTTCTGATGGAATTTCCATATTGGTAAAACATAGTGAACTAACACTAACATGAATTAATTTTAATTCAACACCAATCAGTGGGTTTAGGGTAGATAAAACTATGATGGAACTAAAGCGTGTTATAAGAATGATATATAGGATTCATTCCAATTTCTTGAGCTCTATATAGTGCCTAGTGCCCTCATATATGTCCTTTTCACATGACCTTCAACTACAGAACTGAAACCTAAAAAACTATTTGCTTTTGATTCCTGTTATAAATAGGACATATATGATGCCTTCTAAAGGTTCAATATCATCCTCAAAACACAAATTTCCTTCATTTATGGTTTTAAACATCAGAGTTCCTAGTTATATAGCTTAAAAATATAAATGGCTACCCAATTATATGTAATAGAATAAAACAATTTTAGAACCTACAATACATATAAATAGTCTCATTAATTGAACCCACCCCCCTTATACATTGATGGACTCTAAACCCAGTAATTTTTTATAGTAACCAGACCCATATGGGGATTTTGAAGATATCCATGAACATATCTTAAATCTACATGAGTGTTATTTAGTTGAAAATAATTATCCCCAAAGGGTGCGATGAGCCTAACCTCTCATCTTCTCGACCAATGTGAGTTCCTAAGAATCTTTGTGTCTGAAACCCCAATTGGCCACCTACCTTTGGAACGATGGATTTTACATAGTTATGGATGTGCGAGAAGTTGGGAGATTCTATAATTGTAGAAAATGGTAAAATTGTCATGATTGATTGTGAAACTATAATTGAACCCACCAAAATTAATCGTCAAATAGGAAACAAATATTTTTAACCAATTTTGAATGTATGTAATTATATAATAAATGAATCATTATAGGCATTGGGTATCATGTCTCATAAACACCAAGGATAGTTATATTAATCCTTTATCTTTTTATGGAAACAATAATGGGGAACCTGATGTGAGTCTCTTGAATAAAAAATATGATCATTTATCCATGCATCAGGGTATTTTGTTTCGCATCTCCTATGAAAAAATATGGTATGGATGTTGTGGAAACCATTATTACAAGGGTTCCAATTAATTAAGTTGTTTCTCATAGTATAAATTACATGAAAAAATAGCTAAACAGAGAATAAGAATGTAATGTTGTTTTACCTATGTATAATTGATTTACATTATTACATTATTTTGATGACTCACTAATCTGTGACCTTGTTCCTTGTATTCTATGTGATTATAGAAACTTCTCTCACAAAAATCATGACCTGATATCATTTCATTATCAATATAATGTTTTGGAACCTCAAATAAGATAACAACCTATAATGTTTTCCAAATAACCACACCCACCCAAAAAAATTATCTTTGGGTGGAGAACACGATAGTTTAGAAATATAATAGAAATGGTACAATATCGACCCTCGACGCTACATGTAAAGTAATCTAAGAATTGAATCCAAAAAGTTTTTCTTATTTAGGGAAAGAATCAATGCATCCAATGGAATCTATTTCTACCCCCAATCACTTCATAATCCCATCACTGGTGTGAAAAATATGAGCCTTAAATTTATTATAAATATGAATCAAGGAGATGAGTAAGGATCTATCCCTATCCCGGAGCTTCTGAGGAGGGATCCAATCAACCACCATCACTAACATCATCTAACTAGTTCCCCTCATAAACCTCATGAGGGAACCACCCAAAAAATTGTCACCATGGATAGTCATGCATAACTAATAATATGGTCTTGTCAGGTGTGATAAGATGGGGATAAATGGGAGTGGGAACATATCCCTACTTCTACTAAGGAATCTTATCGGCATATTCCAGTGGTGGAAAATTAGTAGACTAAAATACATACTCACTTCGATCAAGTCTGTATTCATATTCCTTCAATAAAAATGGGGGAGTGATATATACCTTTCCCCACACACGAATCCCATAGGTATAGCCTAATTTCACAATGAGGATAGGATTGGGGTTATATCTCATCTTGAATCAATGTCATCTTCTAGTACATCTTGGAGACCAAAAACGTGCAGACCTACATTCCTAAACAAACTTTTCTAAAGTGTCACTACATTATAGTAACAACTAAAGAAATCCTTCAACATCTTCTGAAACTATTATAGATAAATTTTCAGGTACATATTTCATTCCGTATATCCAAATTAGCATATAACCATAATCAGTATTAAAAGGTTTCTACTCTAAAGAAAGAACACATTCATTCTCATATACAAGAGGATTTTTGGTATATTCTAGTAAATGGTGAGACATAGGAACATGACCATATCCCTATTCTGACCATGGATAACCAAATCGGTTTGGCATAAGTCTCGGGACAAGAACACATTAATATCAAAAAAAAATATTAGTGACATACTCTAAAAGCATAGGACCAGGCTCATATCCTCATTCTGATCGGGGCCCACCTACTCAACTTCGAAAATGCATCGAGGTGGGCATATATTTCAGCGACATATTCTAAAGGAATAGGACTAGGATTATATCCCCATTCCAAATTATTTTTTAGGAAAATATAGTAATCACATTAGAGAAGGATGATATCCCTACCAATGAAGCTACTTGGTGTATTCCAATAGCTCATAGAATCTTGGAGAATATCCCTACTTTCACTAACAAACAAATACACCAGGATCCTATTGAGGATATTCAAGTGGAACCTAATTTTACATATCCCATTCCAGAGGTCCATCAATATATTCTGATGAAGAATGCATATTTGAACTAGGATCAATTCCATGTTTCATCCAGAATTGACCAGCATATTTCAACACCCACCCATTGGTAGTATCATATTCATACTAATTTTATACAAGATCACCAACATAGTCCAGAAAATAATCATCCACATGGATTATATTACAATCGAACTAGATGATTATCAACATATTCTAAAAACCTTCTTGAAGCAGGTTCATATCCCTGATCAGCCCCAAAATTCATGTCGACATATTCTGTCCCTAACATAGAATGAGGATCATATCTCTATACATCTTAATTATAGTCTCCTTGAGGCTATTTGATGCATATATAAAACACCTCAAGGTCTCATAAACTCGATAACTGAAGCAAAAGGTGACCATTACCTTGAAATTTCTCCTCATGGTAGTGAAAAGATGATTCTCAGGGACACTACTCATGAAATTCTCCATGTTAATCCTCCCCATTATGATATCTCTCTCAGATAAATAAATCCTCCCCTTTCACAGACACCTATATATAGAGAGGTTCTCAAAAATAAGATACCTTTATATAGAGAGTTTCTCAAAAAACTAGGGTTAACCATATATATTTCCTCATCCACTATCATTAGAACTTCATCATTGTCAATAGGACCTAGAGAAGAAACCTCTATGGTATGACTAAAAAGAGGCATAAAAATCTGATGAAGAAGAGTAAAAAATGAATATATGGATAGATTTAGTTGGAATAAACATCCCAACCACATTCTTTCTCTTCGCCACCCTTGATTATGAGATCCCAAATGAGCTAGAGGAGTTCATGCCTTACCTACACCAAAATATATGGTCAGATCATTAGTGTTCAAAGGAAAATCACCTACCTTATCAAGTATATGTGGGAAATATACAAATAATAAATACACTCTATTTTTAGTTGGACCAAGATTCATTCTCTATAGGCCATTTACTAGGGATGGAAGAGTATAACAAATTCATACATATTATTTTCTCTATATCATAACTATTCTTCATCGACTGATTTGCGGAGCCTCTTCAGATATACGTATATGAGGATGGAGAAAATATGGATCATTTCACTTAATTATATCCTCATAATAGAAAATCATTCCACATACAACATCGTTTACATGATAGCCATAATAGAAATCAAGGGATCGAGTAATTCACGAGCCAACTAGTCAATATTGTGAAATTATCGATATTTAAAGATGAAAATACATCACCAGTGGAGGGAGAGGATTTCCTAATGATTCCTAAGTTGGGTCCCTAATAAATGGAAACGCCTTCTTGATACTAATGTTGATGTTTTGAGAAACCCAACAATATCCCAAAGGAAATGACTCCCATCATGGTCTTCCCTTACAACAAGGTCATATATGAGTACAATTGCACCAAAAAAAATGCATCACAATAGTATCTTCCATAACATTTGTCCATGAGTGACCCCATACCATAGTGATGGGGGAATTTTAACCATCTCCTCAACCCCTCGGGTTATCATACCTTGAGATAATTCAATAAATATTGATTGTAGCTACAAACTGACCCCATCCCATAGTAATGGGGGAATTTTTATTTCAATCAACATCACCAGGTTCATCACATGTCTAAAGGGTCCAAGAGAAATCAACAGCAGTTCCAGATAAACCCTGTCTTAAAGGGATGATGGTATTAATGTCTCAATTTATATCTCAAGATCCATTATATCCTTAAACAAAATCATAAAATCCCCAAAAATATGATCAATATATACCGATAGAGGCCTCAAAACATCTCCAGAGCACATGGATGGGAGAATTTTCATAATTATTATCAAAATTGAAGTTATAATTCTTCTCCAGACTATGAGGTAAATATCAATGGTCAGTATCCCATCTGTTACTCCCTATATGAGACAAACGTTTTCTCCGTGGGGAACATTTAACAATCCTAATTTGAAACAACCTTCTAGTAACTATTCACAAACTAATATTAGAGGAACATAAAGAGAATGTAATCAATCCAAATTAGTTTCATATGCCAAAATTGTCCAATATGGATAGGAGATAGAGAAATGACCTCCATTCACTCGTAGAAGGAGGAGTAAGCATTGCATAATCACCTGATTATGTACATGGTAATGAAATAACTACCATTTCCTAGTAAACCTCAACAAATTTCATCAACATCAACATAACATATGATGTGGATCAAGACAAAAATTCATAGGGATGTAATGAAGAAACTATACCTTGAGAGGATTGTGATCTTGATGCACCAACTAAGGAATCACATATGTGGAATTAGAGAAGGATCCAGAACCTAGAACCTATAAATAATTAATTTCCACCACAATGACATAACACCACCAAAGATAAATTAAATGGTTTTGTATATATCAAACTCACTACATAGAAGTGTCTAACTTCATTTTGTAGGGCAATAAATAAATAAATATGTGATTTATATCCAAAAACCTCATAAAAATTAATGAGGAAATGCTCAGGGAAAACATTTTCAATCAGTAACGTCTTCAGATATATATGAATATCCTTCCTACCGTACATCAGAGGAGATCCAATCTGCTAACAAAAGTGGAATCTAAGCATCAAGTCATCTTTGGATCTAGTATATCAGCCTATATAAATGATGAAGTTGAGGATGATTGTGACTTTACTCCATTATGGCAAAAACCAATCCCCAATTAGGGAGATAATTTAGTAATATCATATGCATAGAATCAATGGGATATGAAAATGGTGAAACCTTAATAAGACCTTCCCACTCCCTATATATGGGAGGTGGTCCAAAAACTAGTACCTAAAAAAACTGATAATTGCTATTCAATCCTTGGTTACTCAAATTGAAGCCAAATAAAGGATGCATACACCCATGCATCAAAATAAGATGGCATATCCCTAATGGGTTGATTACACTTTCCCCAACCCAATTTAAGAAATTGTAACTTCTCAAAATTTGTTTTTATGGGAGATCCAGAGTTTCATCTCACACACATCATGTCCCAATGTAGTCTGATGATGGGCCCTCAAGATCAGAACAAGGTAACCAAACTGAGATGTTTTCTAAAAACTCTAGTTGGGATTTCCTTTATTTGGAACAATAGACATCCAGTAGGATCCATTATGGGATGATAAGTCCACCATCATAAATTTCTTTATCATTTCATATATAAGCTAAGGAAAACACAAATTTTCTACATCACAAACTAAAAAGTCATGAAAACAACAACCTTTAGGAATTAATAACAAAGAAAAGGGTTTAAAATATTAACTCATCATCCCTAGATCATAGAAGAAATCTTTGGAACTATATGATGAAAATATTTAGGATGATATGAAGACACCTTTGATCCCAATGAAGTATCCAGGTGGATTCACTGAGTTCACAGACATTGAACAACACCTATAAGATTCCATTCAATGGTCCTGATTCGTAACATGGACCATTCCCTTAGAATAGGTAAAATTTCATTGTAATATAGAGAGTGTTTCTATTACCATCAATCCAGTAACATTTCCTAATCAATCACCCATGCATACCCCAAACCGTCTGGTTCATAGCATCGAGAAACAAAAAAATCCCCAAATCCATAATCAAAAATAGATTACTTTTTCTCACTATTTGACGAATGGATGAATAAATTTTAATCCTTTATAAATGATCAGGTCCCGGATTATTTCTTTGTAGTTATGGAAAATAACCAACTCAAGTTAAAAAATATTTGGAAACCCAGAAAGGTAGACTTCACTGATCATCTGGACTACTTCCCTTTCCATAGAAAGCTGATTCACACAATCCATTATTTATTTACCTTCAAATAAAATCTCTAAAGAATGGTTGATTCTAAAACTGGGATGATTGATAATTCCTCTGTATACGTAACTTGTATAACCATTACCTAACTAGTAGAACATGGTGATTGGTAAGAGATTTTGGCCATGTGTTGACAAGATTTTGATAACAGTATGACCTAAAATATAGTTGAACAAGATAATTCTATCCTAAGCATACAACTTCTCAAACAAACAATGACCATTTCACCAAGGGAGGTGAAATTGAATGCACCTCCCATAGATTGATGTCATTGTTGGACACATGAAAAGACAAAAGAGGAAGAGTTGTATCCAACTCTTTCGAATGATCTATCTCTCGTAGATTTCTTTCCATAAATATCCAAATAATGGAAAAGATGTCGAAGCTGAGGATACATGGGTCAAAATAGGTGTGGTCAAACCCAATATTGTATTCACATACTCACAGAGGATATATAAATTTCTATTACCCTTGGGTGAGCACTCTAGTAAGACCAACATTAATATAGTGATGCCTCAAAACCCTCTAATGGTATTCCAAGACCAGTCATATTACATAACCATCTGGAAGGTGTGAAATTGTATGATCATCCAAGATAATGGGGAAGATAGGTTTGAACTAAAAAACTTGAAAAATATAATCTCTAAACCTCTACTCAATCACTAGTCCCATCCACATCAAACACCTCAAATACAAATCCACATAATATGAAGTATCCTAACCCTTGTAGGTGCATTCCTATGGAATTGAAGTATGAAATTATAAAATAGTTGGAGGTTTTCCCATCCAAAATCCCAATCATGGATTCAAGTCAACAATAAAAACGAACATAGAGAGGTACTGATCAAATCCCTCCAAAGTCCACAGAATTTCAAGACAAAAGTCACTACAGTTGTGGTTTTTCAACCGGAGACTATTCTATCAGAATTTCATGTCACCATCTCATTCAAATAACAGGGTCAAGAGGAATTAATCTAGGTAAAAATTATACCCCGATATATTGCACTAAAATTTAATCATATGAAGCGTTTTGGTTGAAAATGGTTTTATGATCAACCTCATCCCAATTCAAACACTATGATTTTTGGAATATAGAAAGGATTATTATCTCCTGCCATGGTAACCATTAAAGGAAATGATAAAAGTAATAAAAGTCCTCAATGGAAGATCACGATCAAGACTCTATTTTGGAATCTCACATGTAATACTAATTTCATGGTTATCCAACAATACAAGACATATAATTTCCTACATGGAATACCATGGCTTCACAGCCACATAGAAGTACCTTCAATATTTCATCAGTGTCTAAAATACCCCATCGATGGGAAGTCTGACATAATATATGGTGATGGTTCCCCTTTCATTTCTTTCAATTATAGATATGATGATGTAGATTTCTATAAAATGGAAGTAAAAACCAATGATGGATGAAGATATGATGGTCACATCCCCCAATTTCTTGGGTACCCCACATGAAAATCCTTTTAATATGCTTGAAAATGAATACATTCTACCCATAAACCTAATTGAGGTAGGAAAATTAACCTAATGTGTCTAGGATCCTCTGGTTCTTAGTGATATAATACATGATAATAATCATCTCTATAATCTATTTGTGATGACTTTGTCTATTCAAGATGACAATGCCTCTTCCCATGGATTCACATACGTTAATAGTAACATAGATTCCCTCAAATTATCAACAATGTCAGAAAATTATTACACATACTCAAATATTGATCAAGAATAAGATGACCTTTGGAACTCCCCCCCCCCCACATTTGAGGAATGTGTCTCCACCTCCATCGATGACCTCAAGAAGGTGAATTTGGAAAAATAAGAAGACATGTAGACCAGGTTTATTTTTACTTCCATGTATTTTGATGTGAAGAAGATTCATATTTTATTTATTAATTATAATTGATACATGTTAACATGTATTTATATAGAAATTCCTAAACTGAACAACAATGTGGATACACATCACTGAGGCTTACGTGATGATCAATGAGGTTTCAAGTAGATACCTCGGAGGATTTACCCCTCTCATGCTACTGATATAGAATCTGAATTTGAAAAATTGATCAAATATTTTTTTTGAGAATTTTAATTCCCAAATTCGATCACCAACAACTTATCTATAATGAATAATGATACATGAATAGTAGGGTATCCATCGATTTTAAAGACCTTAATTGAAACTACATGAAGGAAAATTTCCCATTATCGATCACAAAACTTTGATTAATAAAATTTATGGATTCTAAGCCCTATCCTTAATGGATGGGTATTTAAGCTGCAAATAAATAAAGATGGCCTCTGATGATGAGGAATCCACCGCTTTAGTGAACCTCTATGGATTTGTTTCTATTAATTCATGCCATTTGGATTAAATAATGGTGGAGCCACTTACCAATGTTTTATGCTTCATATCTTGAAGCCTTTCTTGGAAAAAATAACATAATTCTTTGTTGATGATAAGGTAATAAAATATCAATATTTATGTGATCACCTCATGGATATTAAAAAAATATTTATCAAGTTGTGACAACATATTTTGAAGATTAATACACTGAAGTGCGTTTCCAAGTTAATGTTAGGGAAATTCCATGGATTTTTGGTACACCACAATGGCATCAAGGTTGCCCCAAAAAATACTAGTGGAATCATATCAATGTCACATCCTCATAATTTCAAATAACTAAGGGGGATCCATGGGCACCTCACTTAAATTAAAAATTTCAAATATAAGCTAAATGGAAAATCACTCCCCATATCCAAGTTAAAAAATAATGTAGAAATCTATTTAAGGGATGACGACTTCTATCAAGCCTTTCATAATATTAATCAGTACATGATGCACCCACTAGTGTTGATTCCACCATTAAAAGGAACGATACTTATAATATATGTGGTCATAATAATGAGGTCACTTGGTGCTCTCCTATAACAGAATGTTATAAGTGGAATGAAAATAGACTCTATTACCTTAGTCAGATGATGTTATGTTCTGAGACCCAATATTTTTTTGTCGATAAAAACTACCTCACACTTGCCTTTGCAGTGATAATGTTGATACATTACTTTCAAGATCACAAAGTCCACATTGTCTTTATTATCAGCCCGCTCAAGTACACACTTGTTAATCCTATGCTAATTGGTAATTTGGACCAATGGGTATTTATTTTTCAACAATGCAACCAAAAATTCATTTTAGAGATTCTAGTTAAAGGGAATTCCATGGATTATTTCATTATGGAACATCCTGCCACTAAAATTATGCCAGTGGACACCTAACTTTTAAATGAAGATGTATTATTTTCCCATGAAACTCCCCAGACATGGGATTTGTTTTTTTATTATGCCTCTTAAAGACATATATGAAAGTTTTTTTGAAACCAAAATCTCAACTTGTTCGTTTTAGGGATTGCATTTGTTTCCCCAAAAAAATATATTATTCCCTACACCTTCTACTTTTTGAAGACTATTCTAATAATGAGTCAAAATAAAAAGCCCTCATTATCATCTGGGAACTGAACCTATAGATGCAGATATACTACCTGAATATAAAAGGGGATTCAGATCTAGTGATTACAAAAATAATTGGACAATATACCATCAAGAATAAATAATTGGGTGCCCTCATTGGTTATGTCTGATGATTATTAGAAGAGGTCCCTTTTCAACCAACATTTCATAATGTACCTCAATAAAAAAAATGCTTTTGTTGGTGTATGGGTTAATACAACCACTGCCCTATTTGACCCCAATCTTGATGAAGTAGTTTTCTGAATCATGTCGAAACGGATTCGGTCATCAGTCATCGTCTATGACATGGGAAAAATATGTTAGGTTAACACTTCCATAGAGGGTGATGAACTGATATCCACCCCATGATGGATGTATCATATAGTCAATTACCTTTAAAATGGGGCCCTCTCATCAGACCGATCCAAATGATAATAGAATTGAAACCGAGTAGTGAATTTTACCCTTTAGGACTAGAAAAATGTGAAAAAAATACCTTTAGTAGCAAATCTTTGATGGACTCCCCCTAAAAAGAATATCAAAAAGAGAGAATTTGTCCCTAATGAAATAAATCTATGAAGTTTCCTATGCTGTTAATCAATATAGGACCTATATCTTTTACCAAATTAGGATTCATGGTGAAAAAGAGATAAAAAATGATACAAGATTGTGTGGAACTCACTAGGAAATGTCATTCATGAAAAATTCATTAGTACATCATCCATCAACCCCCAAAGGATCTACATATAGCTAAATATTCATGGATATTTTCTTGATGGGGAATTTAAATTTTAGGTCCACATCACCCATCCACAACAAATAAGTTTAAGAATATCCTTACTGCTACCAACATCTTTTCCAAATCAAATGATGAAATACCCCTCAATGATGTTTGGATTATAGATATCCTGAAATTAATAAATTCTAATGTCATCACTATATTTATTTTCCCAGGCATGATAGTTATAGACAACCTCACAAACATTTACTCCGCTAAATTGAGTAAAATGTACAATTATTAGAAAATCAAATCCAACCATTCATCCTACTATCATGTAACAGACAATAAAAAATATAGAGGCCTTCAATGATAAATTGTCAGACATACCATTGAATACGGTGAACAAGGACATGAAGACCACTATGGAAAATATAATTCATTATTTATGGGTCTATTGTACCACCATATGGACTTCCACACAAGAAAATCCCTATTCATTGGTGTATTGAACTGAGACGGTGTTCCCCATTGAATTCCATCACCCCTCGCTCGAAATAGATATCTATGGAAACATTTCGGATGATGATCAATCATAAAAAAATTGGATGAGTTTAAATGGATTGAAGAGAAATGGTTTTTTACCCTATAAAACCTCAAAGTTCAACATAATAAGATTACAGAAGCCTTCTATAAAATTTTTTAGATCTTGTTGTTCCTTCATGGAGAACTAGCATTGGATCTCATAATTATAATGAGACTAGTAATGAATCCTCCAAATCTATAATGAAAATGGGAAGGTCCATAAATCATACATAAGTTCAATTCCCATGGATTTTTTTCATTCGCCAAAATGGATGGGGAATACATTAAATCACCCCACCAATTCAATGTCTCTCTAGATTAAATTTTGATAGTTTCCATCAAGAATCATTAATCATAGTTTTTTGATGTTAAAATGCACAATAAGTACTAGATGAAATACTTCAATCTTCACTAATTGTTTACATCCATACTACATGTTGTTAAGATGCAGTGAGCAAGTCCTAATAGGAAGACATTAAATTTAATAATGTCCATGGTCATAATCGTATAACCTAAAAATACAGGACACAATTCATCCCTAACTCATGATTTTAAACTCCATGGTAGAAATTACATTGTATATGACTCACTTCACATGTGCTATATATATGTGAAATAAAAATTATGTACTCCCATCCATGGGTTTGAGTTAGATCCACATATAGAATTTTTCCATTAGAGAACATCATGTGGCTTGATTATTTCCATAATATTATATGTAGTGCACCCAAATCCTAATTATTTTCTCTTGCTGTAATATTTTATGATCCTAGTTATATGAACTAAAACTACATGATACCATTAATCCTTACTGCAGGAAATTAAACCAACTGGTATTAATCATAGTCTCATTATGATAAATTTCATGATGCAACCTTGTCACATGATCCTAAAAGGAATGACATGTATCATCCTCGTCATATGATGTTAAAATGCATGATATGTCACTGTGATGTGACTCTAAACATCAAGAAAAATATTTTACCAATCCCAAGTCATTAAAATGTATCACATATTCCATAAAACATGATGTTAAAATTTAGTATTTCCATGTGTCCAGATAATATGATTCCTTATGAGACCAACTCTAGATTCCTCAATTAAAAAACAAAGGATTCTTCTCATGATATGATTTACTGAAATCTCAGACAATGTTTATGGGGATTTGTGCATTTGGTTTATATGTCATGTAACCACTATTATAACTGCACGATGTTTAACAACATATTTGAAATACCACTCAATCTACTTTAATATTATCCTCAAACAACATAAAACATTATTCTAGTTCCAATCATATATGTAGATATTATTGGATTCTATTTATTGTTTTAGGAACTACAAGATAAAAATTACCTTTTCCTTTCATTTAATTACCTCTATATGGTTAAATAAACCATTTAAATTCCTTATTTCTTAAACTTATTAAAGATAACGTTGGGTTAGGAATTTTGGTACGGTATACCCCACATGATAGAGTTATATCAGTTCATGTCTGGGTTGGAATGGTCATGGATAAAAGTCATTGAAACAAACACCATACATCTTTACGACATGACCATAAAAATCATCATTGATGTCTCTTGAATGATTTAAAACTATGAATTACTATATCCCTCACTCTAGAGGATCACTGCACTTTGTGTTGGTCTTCCACCACATCTCCATTCAAGAACTATGTGTGTCTTGAAAAATGATATCCTAGGATATATAGTGACACCAAGACCTCCAATATTGGGTGTTGATATGATAATCAATAAGACCCCTCTGTATATGTGGGTCATACTTGCATATATATTTTACCATTCAATAATTATGTGTTGATCGATTCATTCTATCACATGAAACAACGTGACATGCATATATGTAATCTAGATTCCATTCATGAAAATCAATTGGAAAATCCAACTGCTGTCACTACTACAAAAACGGGCATGGGAAGCGCCACCTTATATTAGTGCTAACAAAAAGCCCTGATAATGATGCCCTCTATCTGCGCTAATATTATTCTGCTGATACAAGGACTCTTTATCAGTGCTAGAAAAGCGTTGTTACAGGGTAACCTTTATCAGCGCTAAAAAAGAACTAATAAGGAGTCCATTTATCAGCGATAGAAAAGAGCTGATAAAGAAACAATGTATCTTCTCTAAAATGTTTGAGCTCATACAAGAAGAATTTATCAGTGCTTTTTTTGCGCTGATAATGACGACCTTTATCAGTGCTAAAATTTTGGCGCTGATAAAGGTATGCTTTATCAGCGCTTTTTTAGTGCTGATAAAACCGTAGTCTCATATTTTATCAAATCGGTTGCACAATGTCTTCGTTTTATCGCGACCTAAAGATATTGCGGTATTGAAACCCTACGACACCCCTCTGCTACCCCCTGATCTTTGCATTTTCGGACCTCTGCCTACCTTTGATTTTCGTTTTGTCGGACCTCCGCTGCTTTCCCTTCCCCTAATCCTCCCACTATAACCCATTCGGTGGATCCTCCTCCCTGCAAACCCTACTTCTCAACCACTTCGTTCGAACCTACTTCCCGAGAACCCTACTACTCTATTTCTCTTTGGTTGGCAGCTCCTCTCATGCACCTCCACCTCCGGAAGTTCCCAAATGTGTTGTAAGTGGATCAATGCTTTTACATTATTGGATGATTTTGATATGCTTTCGTAGTTTCATATGTTGTTCCCCTGTTATAACATCTTATATTTGGATGGGTTAACTATGAATTTAGTGTTTTGTAATGGAACCCCATGCTACCTCATATCTTCCTCTATTAAAATGTTATCATCTAATATCCTTGTTTGTGAAAGTATCATATGATAAAACTATAATTTTTTTTCTTCCTCATTGGTTCATTATTAATTTTATTTTTCTAAGATAGTGGGTTATCTCTAGTCTTAGTGATAGTGGTTCATTATGAATTTTATTTTTGTGTGTTCCATCATTTTTATTCGTAGGAGTATCTTTTAGTTAGGAACCAATTTAATGATTTCCCCATACAAATACATAGAGTCAAAATGTAGTGATGTTTTTTAGAATCTATCTACATGGTATTTTGTTTTAGACCATTTGTTCAAGGTTTTCATTTATTGTTGAGGTCATTATATATGAGAATCAATATTTCCACATCATTGACTTACCCTTTATGTATGGGGTCCCTCATGATTGTTTGAACTATTAAAAATGGGAAAAATTCTAATTTTACATTTCTATATTCAAAATGAAATATATATTAGCGAGAGTATGTTTTGATAGTTATTTGTCTATTCTTGACTATTTTCTTGTTATTAGTGTTGTATTTTTGAATCTTTTTGGAGCTGGAAACCTCTCTTACTCTGCCTTTCCGGATCATGATCTGGGTGTAGGATGTCATCTACTGGACTCAAGAGATCATCTACCATATTTTTACAAGGTTTTTCTCCCAATATCTTCTCTATGGGAATTCTAATCAGGTTTGTTGAAGGTGATACCAAGGGGACCGACACCCCCCCCCCCCCCGAAGATCTTGATCAATAGGGATAGGTTGTCTCCCCCTCTCGGATTTCTCTCAGATGGATTCCTTGATGTCAGCAGGTGTTCTAGTGATGGTTTCCCCCTCAGAACCCAACCAATCCTTTGATATTTCTTTCCCTTCCTCTCTTGTTGATGCCATGTAAATCTACCATGACCTTTTCCTCTCCATTCCAAATTATTTTCCTTCCTTTTGGTTTTTTGCAATTGTTCTCCCCTTCTTTACATCATGCTATCTATGTGACTTTGTCTTCTAGTGCACTTGTATGGCATGATGCCTAGACCACCAAGATTTATAGCCATTCCACAACTACCTCCATCTCTTTCCTTATCCATCACTGAGGTTACTGACTGCTTCTCTGAAGTGGCCAGGGCCCTTCCTAGCGGTGTTTGTTCTGTCTCCCTTGCCTCTGAGCCTGTCATCCCGCTCCAAATACTTATGGATCCAGAGAGAAATCCCTCACCATCCCCCAAGTTTGATTACCCATACTTCCCCTACCCCTTTGGATCCTCATCTCCCAATAATATGATGCTTACCAACCAGAAGGGATTGTGAACATGTTTACAATCAAGGGACCTTACTGACAGATCATCCTCCCACTTCAATAATGCTACAAGCTCTAGATCCAATGCTAGAGACATGTTCTACCCATCATTATTATATTTATATATAATTCTCATAGTCTTATTCCCCATGTTAAATCAGACATCCTCACCATAGAAATCAAAAAGAATAATGTCATTGTTATTGATTTTAAATAACACAAAAACCCTATAATAAGAATTGAATTCTCCTGGAAGATTATGTTGCATGGATTTCTACACTCTGACCCCTCCAACAGACACAAATTGGTATTTTGGCACAATAAATATGTTTTTGAGACTGTTCAAGATTGCAATAATTTCATCACTACCAACGTTTCCATTAGTGACACCTCCTTCCTTATGTTTTTTTTTCAAAGCTTTGATCCTCTTAAAAGGGAATCTCAATTGAGTGAAAAAAATACCTTCGATCCCGGAAACTATCCATAGTTTGTTGGGGGTGAATTTAATGTCATTTATATCCCAATGGAATGGAAAGGTATAATCCAATTCCGTAGGAAGGTCATCATGTAGTTTGTTCAGTTCATGGATGGGAAGGGCCTCATTGATCTCATCTTCCCATGTGACAGTTTGACCTGCTGCAACAAATTCAGGGGCCATCACCGCTTATGGAGTCTATTCGATAGGTGTCTAGACAACATCAAATCCACTAACCTATTCTCAAATATCTGTTTTTTTCATCCTGATTGAGGTATTTCGACCACTCCCCCCTCTTGGTTTCAATTTCTTCTTGGCATGATCATCAGGAATGGTTTCACTTCCCCCAGCAATGGGTTAACATCCTAGGGTACTAGTACATGGTTTTTTTAATATATAATGAACCCTTGTAGGAGTATCGGTCCACCTTCATCCTCAATGACCTAACCTCGAACCCTGATATGTGCATGTTCTCCCCTTCCTCCTTTGGAACCTTCACCACCTAGGACTACCGTCGCATATGGGCTCCTTCAATGTATTCTAATAGATGGAATGATAACTTGGGTTTATTGGATTATTAAAACTAGTTTGAGATTTATGTGCGACTATATAGTTATTATTATTATTATTATTATTTATTACACACCACCACTTGAGTCGAGTAACCTGATTGAAATCCAAATGGGTACTTTGGTTGTGATGTGGATATGGTTTTTTATGTGTTTGTGACATGTGTATGAGTGGATATATGGGTATTTAGGCATGATGATATTGAATGTAGGGAAGATACTTAGGAGTGGTAGTTGTATCATTCTTGATTATTCTTGTGTTTGGACTGTGTTGATTTTGATGGGGGTCTACCCTGGTTCTATTGATTTCCAAATAATTATCAGAAATGTTTAGGCTCTATTAATCTCTATTTTTATAAGAAAGTGGTTCTCTTCTACAGTATTTGGATGTCTTTTTTTGTAATTTATCCATAAATACTAATATTTGAGAATCAAATAGGAATAATATGAATAATGATTGGAGGATTCTAATCGTTTGACAATAGAGTATGAGAACGGAGTGAAATAGTTCATCATGTTTGTAAAGGATCATGCAAAGGATCCTTCTCAAATACTTTTTTTGTGTTTCCGTTGTTGTTATTCTAGACTTATTACTCTAGATGAGTTGGAATAACATTTGATATATCACTAAATAGATCGATGTTATAAATGTTGGAATTAACACGGAGAAAAAGAGAATGTAGCTACTGGATGGGATAAAACTGCATTTTATGGATCATCAGATATGAATAAAAATATGGATAATGAAGAAGACCATATGGGGGATGTGATTATAGATTTCAATGATGATGAAGATCGTATTGAGGAAATGAAAAATACAATTTAAGATGAACTCTGTGATTGCCAAAAATTCATTGAAAAGTTAAGGAGTTGTGTAATGATGACATTTTATGCTGGTTACACTAAGTATACAACATTATCAACTATACTAAAGTTTTATAAATTGAAATAAGGCAACAGATGGAGTGATGTCAGTTTTACAGAAGTACATTCTCTCTTGAATGACATGCTCCTGGAAGATAATGAGCTCCCAAGCCAGACATATGAAGCTAAACGAATGTTATGCTCGATGGGTATGATTTTTAAAAGAATACATGCCTACCCGAAAGATTGAATATTTTTTCACATGGAGAAAAATTCACTTACAGAATGCCCAAAGTGTGGTGATTCTCGATACAAGAAAGATGAATCCAATAATACTAGAGTTTTATGGTACATTCCAACCATTCCAATGTTTAGGCGTCTATATGTAAGTGAAGAAACAGCAGGACAATTGTTGTGGCATGCAGATAAAAGAAATAAAGATGTGAAATTACGTCATCCGACCAACTCTCCTCAATAGATGAAAATTGATCATGAGTATCCTGAATTTGGAAAAGAGCCGAGAAACCTTTGTCTTTCATTATCTATAGATGGAGTGAATCCTTTTTGTTTCCAAAACAGCACTCCTAGTACATGGCCGGTTATGTTGGTAAATTATAACTTGCCACCCTAGTTATGCATGAAGTGGAAATTCATCATGTTATCTATGCTTATATCAGGACCAAAACAACCAAGTAATGATATTGATGTTTATATGGATCCTTTGATTGGGGATTTGAAGTTATTGTGGGATTTAGGTGATATGTTTTATGATTCTTATAAAAGTGAATACTTCACGTTGAGAGCGATATTCTATGGGAAAATAAATAATTTCCCTTCTTATGAAAGTTTTCCAAGATATAGAATTAAAGGAACTCAAAGGTGTCCCATGTGCGAAGAAGATACAAAATCAATTTGGTTGAAACACTCATCGAAATCTCTGTTTCTAGGACATCATATATTTCTACTTCATTGGCATAAGTACCGATCTTGGACGACATCATTCAATGGAAGTTCATAAAAACGCGCAACACCGTCTCCACAAAAAGGTGATTAGCTATTTCAGAAAGTCAAATATGTGAACACTGATTTTGGTAACCCATTTTTGAAAAACCTTATGAATATCGGCTGGAAAAAGAGATCAGTTTTTTGAATTACCATACTGAAATTATTTGTATGTCAGGAATTTTCTTGATGCGATGCATGTGGGAAACAATGTATGTGACAGTGTTGTCAAAATGTTGCTAAATCCCCTACAAAAACAAAGGATATAATTCAGCCAAGGTTGGACATGGTTGACAAAAGTATACGAGAAGATTTGGATCCCATGAAGGGTGAAAATCGAATGTTTCTTCCTCAAGATGCTTATACTCTTTCTAGGGATGATAGATATCAGTTTTGGAACTTCTTCAATGATGTAAAAGATGCAGAGGGGTATTCATCATATATCAAGAACATTGTGTCAATGAATGATTTGAAGTTAAAAGTTTTGAAATCACATGACTGTCATGGTTTGATGCAATATCAAATTCCTATAGCTTTACATTGCATTTTTTCCATGAATGTTCATCATGCGTTAACCAAACTTTGTTTCTTTTTCAAAGGTATATGTAGCAATGTTTTAGACATAGCGAAATTGATAGCTATGGAAAAAGAAATTTTCATCATATTATATGAATTAGAAATGTTCTTCCCACCAGCATTCCTTCGTATGAAGGTTAATTTGATGATTCACATGGTGAGAGAGATTCAAATTTGTGTTCATGTACACTATAGATGGATGTATCCTATTGAACGGTAAATGAAGATTTTGAAAGGGTATGTCAAAAATCGAATACAGCCCGAGGGTTTTATAGTGGAGAAATATATTGTTGAGGAAGCCATTGAAGTTTTTACTGAATACCTATCTAATGTGGAAAGGATTGGTCTACCAAAATCTCGTCACACTGGATACATTGAGGGTGAGGGAATTTCTAGAAGTGAATTTCTGCCAATCAGTATTACAGATCGGGAGCAGGGCCACCTTTATGTTTTTCATAATAGTTGGGAGGTTTCTCCATATATTGAAACTCACAAAGAAATTTTTAGGCAGTTGAATCCATCAAGGGATGAAAAAAGGTTATCAAATACACATAATCACCACTTTATAGGATAGTTTTAGAACCATATTTTTAAGCAGTTGGAGGAAAATCCAAATTCAATTTCAGAATGACTTTGATGGATAGCCGTTGGACCAAGTGTGTATGTATTATCTTACAATGGTTATGTAATTAATGGTTATACATTCTATACAGATGAACATGATGAAGGTTGTACCATGAAAAATATTAGAGTTACACTACTGGATGAGGCGATGCATGTTTCTTGTAGTAAGGACAGAAATCCAATTTAGGAAAATATGTCATACTTTTGCATTATAAAACTAATATGAGAGTTGGATTATATGACATTCCATTTGACGATTTTTCAATTAAAATGGATTGATAACAAAAGTGGTGTTAAAATAGATGAATGGGGAATTGTGAAAGTTGATGTTAGTAAAGAAGTCTACAAAGACGGACAGTTTAAAATGGCATCACAAGCAGTGCATGTTTTTTATGTTCCAAATCCCGTAAACTGAAAGTGGTCTATTGTTCTGTTACCATCCAAATATACTAAAGGTTCCGATGAAAATTCAGTTGAGGACGATCCTTTCAGTGGTATGTCGCAATCATTTCAGAACGGTCCCAATGTAGATGATGTTTTTAATGTTAGAGGAGACCACAATGAAGGGATTTGGATAATCGATTGAGGTGTCAAATCCCTTCAACCTTTGAAAAAAAAGAGAGTTCAATAAATAAGTTATATTTTTTTTGTAATATAGATCTTGTTATATCATGTAATTATATTTTCATTACTATATTTATGTAATCTAAATTAATTTTTCAACCACGTTTGTAGATAATGACTTCTGCACATTCTAGTGCTCCTAACCTTGAGGTTGAACAAGTCTCTCAAGCTGCGGCTGCTGCTGCTCCTGCAGCTGCTCTTGCTGCTCCTGCTACTCCTCCTACTGCAGCTGATGTTTCTCCTGCTACTGCTCCTACTGCAGCTCCTTCTGCAACTGCTACACCTGCTGCACATATTGGGGCTACTACTGCTCCTCCTGTTGCGGCTCCTTCTAGTCATAGTATTGAGTTCCAACAACCATCATCACATGTCGTTGATACCATTTCAGATTAACATATAGATAATGTTGATATCGATAAAATGGTCTAGAATGAAGGACCAGCATCATAGAAAACACAGGTTCGTCGTAGTTTGATGGTGTTATCCAAAGTTATTAAGGCGAAAAGAAAAGGAATCAAATTTGATGTTAGATGGAATGCACGAGGCCAACATATGAATCGAAACAAAGAAATGTTTAGCATCTACAGTGGAATTTTAAATTCGACAACGTGTGCTGATTGACATAGATTCATGGCACCATGTTTTGTCTAGGCTGAAGGCTGTGATCTGGGAAGAAATTATGGTAACATTATGAATTTATTTCATTAATTTTACTAGAAAATAAAATAATGAAGCAATGTATTACTCTTCTCAATCTCTTGTAGAGTACATTTATAGTAGATGATTCGCACAAGGATTATGTACTAAGGCTTGCAAGAAGGATTCATCAATTTTTTTACACTATTTTATCAACATGTCACCTGAATGATTCCAAAGGTAAAATAAACCCACAACCACCCATTGTCTACGCTCACCTGATATCCCAAGAAGCATGGGATGCATTTATTGGCCGCCATGGGGATGAGAAGATTCATGTACATTTTTGGTGATAATACGTTGTTTGAGGATACCTATATTCATCACTTTTATTTTTGATATATCATTTATTTAACAGAAACACTATATTAAAAATAGGGAACGTGCATCAAAAACAACATACCCCAATCGTAAAGCAAGGATGGGGTATGCTTCACTAGAAAAGAAAATTGTACGTATTTTAAATTTAAAGTAATATTTTTAGGTGCCAATAAACAAAATAATAAAAATCATTCTATGTTTATATGTAGATTTGTGAGTCTAAAACCAAATAAACTTCCATCCCACATCACGTGATATGGAAGGAGGCACATGTGAATAAGGAATGGAAGTTAGTAGATGAGAACACACAAAAAGTGTGGGAAATATGTGTAAGTATGACACGATGATAAAAATATTTGTTTTAAATTGATATCAAATAATAATAATTAGTTATTTTCCTACATCTGACAGTCACATGAATCAGCTACTCCGGTAGCAGATACAGACCTATTATCGATGGCTTTGAAGCATCCAGAAAAATATGGTCGTGTCAGAGGTGAGGGTTTTGGGGTTAATCCCCGAGTATAATTTGAGAAGAAGAAAAAAACATATGATACAGATGAAAAATTGGAACAAATGACAGAAAAAATAGCAACCCTTAAATAATTATTTCAATGGCAGGGAGAGTTGCTAGAAACTTTTATGGGTGGGAGGAAAAGGGAAGACACAACTCAGGAAAAACATGTGCGTGAACATCCTGCCCCACCCCCACCAGCTTTGAGGTGAGCCATTCCCCCTCAAAGAATTGTCTTATCCGTGTTAATAAATATTCCAATAATTGTTCCCATGAAATGTGAATCAGACAAACACTGATAATTTTTCTGTACTGATCTTCTACAAGGTGATAATGATTGTGATATATATCTATCAACACCCACATATCACCCTGTAGTGAGGGATACAATGTTCAATATCCTAGATGCCTTGCTGCATAATAGACCACTTACGAAAGATCATCTGAAAGTTACGATTACTATATCTCACGATCCAAATGCCAAGCTACCTATTCCACTTGATGATGATGATATTCATACAGTCAAATGTCTATTGGGACAATCATTGCATGGCCGTCACAACATGTAAGAGTACATACAGACAAAGTGTTATTTATTTCCTTTTTTGAAAGCTAAACCTTTAACAATTAATGAAAAAAGGGTCTGAACCAATGATTGTTATTATAGACGGAGAAATGTAAGGGGGTAACAAAAGTCATATCAAAACCATCTAAAGGATCGACCAACTGATCCCAAGAAGCTACTGAAAGCAAAATAACACAACTTGTTCTCTATAAACATTTACTAGCATTGGAGAATCATGTGGATACGAAGCTAAAAGATGGTAATAGCCGTATAGTTGTTTTCGAAATGAATATATAAGGAGAGGAAAGTCAAGGTTTTTTTGCTGCTGGAAATGTAAATGTGATACTTGAAAACAGTTGGCTAGGCATCATAGTTGTAAATGTATATATGTGGTATGCTTCCATGAATTTATTTTCTAAAATATGGTTTAATGTGAAAATTATAACTAAATTCATTTTATATTTTTTACAGGCACATTTATGAAAAACAGTTGAAGGAATTTTCTCCTGAGCACATATTTTGACTCGTTAGTCTTCATATCACATCAACAGACCTAACAAAATTAGTGCCATCAAAAAGGGATGCAAGAGTAAACGGCTTGCTAAAAACATTTTAAAGTAAGATTACAGATGGTAGACTCTTCCTAATACTAACCATGCAGGGGTTAAACTCTACGATTAAAGAATATCAATTATATTTTCACTTCTTTTACTACTTATTCCTTTTTGATTGTTTAGACAACATTGGTTGCTAATTGCAGTGAACATGGATACTTCATATATTTATTTTCTGGATTCGAAGCAAGAATATCCATCAAAACAACCACACATGATGGACTTTGTGAATCTATAAGACACTATATATTAAGTTTTAGGTCTAAAAATCAAGTAATATAATATATATTATATTTTACTAAGGATTATGTTATGATAGGGTAGTGTATCATTATCATCTAATGAAAGAATTGAGTACAAGGGCTAAGCATAAAGAGGCAAGCAAGTACTACGTCTGGAAAAATATCAGGGTATATATAATAAAATTTCACTAACCAAACAAATCTCAACACAAGTTAATTATTAACCTAACAATCTGTTTTTTGCATTGTCCAATACAAAAAAAAAACAATAATTATTGTTGTTATTATGTTGGTAAATTTATGAATGATATTTTTTTTCATCAACAAACTAGCATCCCTAAAGTGGTATTTAAAAAAACAACTAGTTCGTTTAATTTATTTATTATTTATTTATTTTTATATTTTGTTGTACTACTATGAATGACGAAAAGTGCATACTCACAAGGCGATATAGATGTGTTTAGAAAAGAGTGGGCAGCATACCTGATGGTATATTGTACACAAATTCAATGAAGATATGACTAGGAGACATGTACAATTGGTGGTCATTTTTAAGAGAGGTTAAGGGGATCAAAAGATGAAACATTGTAGTATGTAAATGATCGTAGGAGAATTGTAATTGTTATTAAATAAAACATAATTTCTACAATGAGTCATTTTCACATATTAATAGATTATATGCCCCAACAACATGCAGGAATGCTGAACCACTCAAAGGGTCTCTCTTTTATTTAAAATGGAAATTTTTTTAAGTGAAAACAACAACTGGCATATGAAAATCTGACCAAACGCATTATTATTGTGTTGATCCTTTAGGAGAATCATCCAAGGGTCCTAGGTGACGTGTATGAGTCAACCCCACCTCAATCTGAGGCACGGTGTGACCGGTATCACTCAAAGGGTCTCTCTTTTGTTTAAAATGGACTCAATTTTAATTGTAAACAACAACTGACCTACATAAATCCGACCAAACAAATTTGGATTGTGTTTATCCTTTAAGATAATGATTCTAGGGTCCTTGGTGACGTGTATGAGTCAACCCCTCCTCAATCCTAGGCACGGTGTTCCCGGTACCACTCAAAGGGTATCTCTTTGTTTTAAATAAAAATGGACACCATTTTAATTGAAAACAAGAACTGACCTATGAAAATCCAACCAAACACATTATAATTGTATTGATCTTTTATAATAATGATCTTTGGGTCCTTTTTGAAATGTATGAGTTATCCCCTCTTCAATCCAAGTCATGGTGTGGTCGGTAGCACTCAAAGGGTCTCTCGTTTGTTTAAAAAGGACACAATTTTAAGTGAAAACAACAACTGACCTATGGAATTCTGAGCAGACAGATTCAGATTGTTTTTCTCCCTTAGGAAAATGATAAAAGGGTACTTTGTGACGTTTATGAGTCATCCCCACCTCAATACAAGGCACAGTGTTGCCGAAACCACTCAAAGGGTCTCTCTTTTGTTTAAAATGGATAGATTTTTAACTGAAAACAACAACTAACGTACGAAAATATGAACAAACGCATTAGGATAGTCTTGATATTATATAATAACAATCCATGGGTCCTTTTTAAATTATAAGAGTCAAACAATCCCTAATATAAGGCACCCTGTGCCGGTAGCACTCAAAGGGTCTCTCTTTTGTTTAAAATGGACACAATTGTAAGTGAAAACAACAACTGACCTACGTAAATCCAACCAAACACATTATGATTGTGATGATCCATTAGGAGAACGATTCACGAGTCAATGGTGATATGTACGAGTCAACCCTGCCTCAATATGAGGCACAGTGTGGCCGGTACTACTCAAAGGGTCTCTCTTTTGTTTAGAATGGGCACAATTTAAATTGAAAACAACACCAGACCTATGAAAATATGACCAAACACATTATGATTGTCTAGAGTTTTTATTATAATGATCCATGGTTCTTTTGAGATGTGTAAGAGTCATACCTGCCTCAATATGAGGCACGGTGTGGCTGGTAGCACTCAAAGGGTCTCTCTTTTGTTTAAAATGGACACAATTTTGAGTGAAAAAACAACTGACCTACGGAAATCCAACCAAATGCATTAGGATTGTTTTGATCCATTAGGATAAAAATTCATCGGTCCTTGGTTATGTGTATGATTCAACCCTACATCAATATTACGGATGTTGTGGCCAGTAGCACTCAAGGGGTCTCTCTTTTGTTTAAAATGGACCCAATTTTATGTGAAAACAAAAACTGACCTACAGAAATATGACCAAACACATTCAGATTGTGTTGATCCTTTAGGATAACAAGACATGGGTCCTTGGTAATGTGTAAGAGTCAACCCCGCCTCAATCCAAGGTATGGTGGGGCTGGTACCACTCAATGGGTCTCTCTTTTGTTTAAAATGGACACGATTTTAATTGAAAACAACAACTGACCTATGAAAATCCCAACAAACACATTCATATTGTCTTGATATTTTATCAGAACGATCCATGGGTCCTTTTTGACATGTAAGAGTCATCCTTGCCTCAATCCGAGGTACGGTGTGGATGGTACCACTCAAAGGGTCTCTATTTTGTTTAAAATGGACACAATGTTAAGTGAAAAAAACAACTGACCGACAGAAATCCAAACAAACACATTTGATTTGGGTGTATCCTTTAGGATAATGATAAACTAGTCATTTTGGATTTGTATGAGTCATCCCCGCATCAATCCTAGGCATGTTGTAGCCGATTGCACTCAAATGGTCTCTCTTTTGTTTAAAATGGACACAATTTTAAGTGAAAACAACAACTAATCTACGGAAATCTTACAAAACACATTCAGATTGTGTTTATTCTTTATTATAATCATTTATGGGTCCTTGGTGATGTGTATGGGTCATGCCTGCCTCAATCCATGGCACGGTGTGGTTGGTACCACTCAAAGGTTCTCTCTTTTGTTTAAAATGGACACAATTTTAATTGAAAAAACAACTGACCTATGAAATCAAACCAAACGCATTCAGATTGTCTTGATCTTTTATAATAACGATCCATGGGTCCTTTGTGATGTGTAAGAGTCAACCAGGCCCTAATCTGAGGTATGGTGAGGCCGATAGCACTCAAAGGGTCACTCGTTTGTTTAAAATGGACACAATTTTAAGTGAAAAGAACAACTGACCTAGGTAAATTTGACCAAACGCATTCGTATTGTGTTGATACATTTTTATAATGATTCGAGGGTCCCTGGTGACTTGTACAAGTCAAACCCGCCTCAATCTGAGGCACGGTGTGGCCAGTACAACTCAAAGGGTCTCTCTTTTGTTTAAAATGGACACAATTTTAATTGAAAACAACAACTGACCTATGAAAATCCAAACAAATGCCTTCAAATTGTCTTGATCATTTATAAGAACGATCCATGAGTCCTTTGTGATGTGTACAGGTCAACCCAACCCCCCCTAATCCAAGGCACGGTGTGGCCAATACCACTCAAAGGGTCTCTTTATTTTTTAAATGGACACAATTTTAAATGAAAACAACAACTGACCTATAGAAATCCGACCAAAATCATTCGGATTGTGTTGATCCTTTAGGAAAACGATTCAAGGGTCCTTGGTGATGTGTACGAGTCAACACCGCCTCAATCTGAGGTACGGTGTGGCCGGTACCACTCAAAGGGTCTCTCTTTTGTTTAAAATGGACAGATTTTTAAGTGAGAACAACTACTAACGTATGCAAATCCAAAAAAATGCATTCGGATTGTGTTGATCCATTAGAATAATGACCTAAGGGTCCTTGTTCATGTGTACGATTCAACACTGCCTCAATACAAGGCATGATGTGGCCGATACCACTCCAAGGGTCTCTCTTTTTTTTTAAATGGACACAATTTTAATTGAAAACATCAACCGACCTATGTAAATCCAACCAAACACATTCATATTGTGTTGATACATTAGGAGAATGATCCACGAGCCCTTTTTGACATGTTAGATTCATTCCCGCCAAAATCTAGGCCATGGTGTGGCCGATATCACTCAAAGGGTCTCTCTTTTGTTTAAAATGGACCCAATTTTAATTGAAAACAACA
Source organism: Viscum album (assembly GCA_963277665.1). Taxonomy (NCBI): domain Eukaryota; kingdom Viridiplantae; phylum Streptophyta; class Magnoliopsida; order Santalales; family Viscaceae; genus Viscum; species Viscum album. The sequence continues at coordinate 559,915,255 of OY728153.1, read as the reverse complement.
ACTGACCTATGAAAATCCGACCAAACACATTCATATTGTCTTGATATTTTATCAGAATGATCCATGGGTCCTTTTTGACGCGTACGAGTAATCTCTGCCTCAATCCAATGCACGGTGTGGCCAGTATCACTCAAAGGGTCTCTCTATTGTTTAAAATGGACACAATTTTAAGAGAAAACAACAACTGACCTATCGAAATCTAACCAAACGCATTCGGATTATATTGATCCTTTAGGATAAAAGTTTCATGTGTCCTCAAAGAAGTGTAAGAGTCAACCCCGCCTCAATCCAAGGCACGGTGGGGCCGGTACCACTCAAACGGTCTATCTTTAGTTTAAAATGGACACAATTTTAATTGAAAACAACAACTGACCTATGAAAATACAACCAAATTCATTCAAATTGTCTTGATATTTTATCAGAACGATCCATGGGTCCTTTTTGACATGTCCGAGTAATCTCCACCTCAATCCAAGCCACGATGTGGGAGGTACCACTCAAAGGGTCTCTATTTTGTTCAAAATGCACAAAATTTGAAGTGAAAACAACAACTGACCTCCGTAAATCCAACCAATTGCATTCAGATTGTGTTTATCCATTTAGAGAATGATCCACGGGTCGTTAGTGACATGAAAAACTTATCCTCACCTCAATACGAGGCATGGTGTGGCCGGTACAACTCAAAGGGTCTCTCTTTTATTTAAAATGGATAGATTTTTAAGTGAAAACAACAACTAACGTACAAAACACCAAAGAAATGTCTCAGATTGTGTCGGTCCTTTAGGTTAATGATTCAAGGGTCCTTGTTTATGTGTAAGAGTCAACCCCGCCTCAATCCGAGGCACAGTGTGGCCGGTATCTCTCAAAGGGTCTCTATTTCGTTTAAAATGGACACTATTTTAAGTGAAAACAACAACTAACCTACGGAAATCCAACCAAACGCATTTGGATTGTGTTGGTACATTAGGAGAATGATGCATTGGTCATTTTTGACGTCTATGAGTCATCCTCGCCTCAATCTGAGGCACGGTGTGACCGCTATCACTCAACGGGTCTCTCTTTTGTTTAAAATGGACACAAATTTAATTGAAAACAACAACTGACCTATGAAAATTTGACCAAACGCATTCAGATTGTCTTTATAATTTATAAGAACGATCCTAATATTTCATGAAAAACTGAGCATCATGAAACACCAAGTTCATAAAAGGTATTCAAACAATTGTGTGATACCCCATTGGGTTCACAACTTCACCAAGAAGGGCCTCCATCCATGCTTATAGTCTATGTGTGAACTCCCCAAAACTTGTTCTCAAGACCACTTATATGAACTTAATTTGGTTAATGAAATTTTCATGATACCCCTGATTGTAGTGATTTCACATATCCCTGAATTTGGTTGTCTTTTCGTACAACACTCCCATGGGTTGTGGTCGCGGTCTTAGAGTTCATTGCAAGACAACATGTTATTTATATGATTGAAAATGGGAAGTTGAAGTTCATGTAGTCCAATCATGCTGGAGTTCCTTGACTAGACTCCTTCAGTTGTGTGATGCCTATGTTGGTGTCGTCAAGAATGAAATAATGAACATGGAATCTCTTAGTTATGTGGTTTTATGGGACCTCATCTGTACAACCCTAACACCATGGACATGTTTTTCATATTCCATGTTCCCTTTTACTCTATGCAGCATACACCCTCATCCATACATGTAATGCTAATGGGAATCCTAAAAATATTGGAATGAACTATCACAAAACCTCATGAGTGTAGGTTCCAGACGTAGCGGAAGCACATTTCTAGGTTTACCCAACTTTATTTTTAGTGTTAAACAATGTTCAAACTGAGATCTGTCATGATATAAAATGTCAGATCGTTGGAATAGAACGAAGAACAGAAAACAAAATAGGGAATCCCAGAACCATATAGATAGGATCATCATATGTTGGTTATAATTAATTTAATTAATTCACAATAATTACCTTGGTGGAATTCTTTCTTTGTTGATGTATTTGGTCATGATTCAGTGATTCGTCGTTGCGTCGTATAATCTAAGTGTAAGATTCCTCTAGCGGTGATCCACATGTCTGGCACATATCTCTGGACGTCGCCGAAGGGATCCCCGAGTGCTAGCATGGAATAACTTTCTCTTGCGATGTATGCATTTGATCGCCTTGATCTCTTTTCCTTGATTGCGTTCTGGGAGGAAGCAGTAGATTCAGGCTTGAAAGAAATTTTCATAATTTTTGTGCACAACCGATATCTTCTGGAAAAGTGTTGGGGTTGTGAGGATATTTATAATCGGTTTTGAGGTTATAGAGTAAGGACAATAAATAAACGTGTTGCGTGCTTTATTTATTTCATTAAATCGTATTGAAAACCCCCATGTCTAATTATTAATTCCTTGACATGTGCCCATGCTGATTATAATAAATATCATTTAATAAAAGAATATTATATCCTCAAAATCCCAACTGGAAAAACTATATGGCGTGTAATCATTAATACATGGTGTGTACTCGTTTTCCATTAAGCTACACGACGTGTACTTTTATTTTCCTTCATTTCGTCCACCACATTTATTAGACCTTGAGTGATGGCTATTTATTTCTTAAATAAATATAACTTCATTACTCACTAATAATCATATTATTTTTCCCACAATATATTCTCTCAAAAAACTTATCTCAAAATAAATTTGATCAGGAATCGTAAAATAATTAGTAAACCATAGTCGGGAATAATATTTATTTAACTTGTTAAATTAATATTTTAACTAAGACACATGGACACACTTAGTGTGTGACCCTCTAGGCCTCTTTCTCAGTGGCATTAGGCGGAGCCTGCCTAAAGTCCAAGGTTGGTGTCTAGAAACATGCCAAGGCACCCATAGAGAAAGACGTTAATGGAACAATTATTTGTCACCTCCTACGAATTCTTATAGTGTAATATAATCCCTTTGTCTTGATATCTCTAATCAAGTGGGTTGCATGCTATTTCCATCAACCCATGTGCTCGATTATTCTTTCTTCGATTTCCCGGAATTGAACTCACTCATACCTTAACATGTCCATGGATTTATTTAGGCTATATCAATTCCATCAAAGGGAATGAGATATCCACTTCTGTTATAGAACATAAGGGAAAAACCCTTTCTTGCATTATTAATTAATGCAGTATTACTCGTGATGAACCCAAAATTTCCTACCTCGTTGTGAATAGTGTTTCATCACAGTTTTCATCAATACATATATGTGTGCGAGTTGTAATACCCATTAATAATAATCATAAAGTCTAAGGACCAATACAAACATCCGTAGGCCGGAACATCCAATGACACTATGAAATGTGTATTTCCTACTGGTGGATCTCATTCACATAATATCCTCCTGGATATTACCAAGGGCACACACCATGAGAAGGTGACTCAATGTTTTATGAGTCCTCACCCCTAATGACCTGTATTATTTCTCTCCATCAATTAAAATCATCCGGCCATAGAACATATAGTCAAGAATAGTATTATGTCACTTTCAGGTTTTCATCATATCAGGGATCCTCTATGACCCTTTAAAGAAACAACTATCCTTAGGAAATTATCACATGAATCATTACACAGAAGAACAATCAAGATGTGATAAGGCTTTTATTAATGAAGAAACTACAATGTAGTAGGTTCTAGGACACCAAATCCAACCGAATCCCAATTGGACTAGAGCTAACTGCTAACAACCTTTAACCCGCTAGCTATCACATGATATTCATGCTTCTGCTAAGATAGTCCTTTAGTCATGGGGTCTTCCACGTTCTCTTCTGCGGACACTCTTATCACTGCACCTTCACCCATTTGATAGAAATCCTTCATGAGGTGATACTTTTGGAGTTTCTTCTTTGTCCATTGGTGTGGCCTTGGTTCTTTTGAAAGAGCCACTGACGTATCATTATCACAATACAATGTAATGGGATTTTACTGCTAGGTACCACATGAAGCTCCTAGAAAAAGTTCCAAATCCAAACGGCTTCCTTGGCTGCATCAGAAGCAGCTATATATTCAGACTCCGTTGTAAAATTGGCAACAACTAGCTACATTGAACTCTTCTAGCTAACAGCTCCTCCATTGAGACAAAAAACATACCCAGATTGTGACTTCAGATCATTATGATCTATCTGAAAACTAGCATCAGCATTCCCCTTGATGAACAGAACCTCATCTCCTCCATACACCAGGAACATATCCTTAGTTATTCTCAGATACTTAAGGATAATCTTAATAGTAGTCCAATGTTGTCCTCCTAGATCTTCTTGATATCTTCCTACCATGATCTGTGCATAGGCAACATCAAGCCCGGTACATAACAAGGAATACATGATGGATCCTATAGCCAAAGCGTTTGGGATCCTTATCATTCTATCATTCTATTATTGTGTCTAGGGACACATTTTCTTAGAAAGATGTAGGCCACGTGGCACTGGAACAAATCCCCTCTTGGATAGTTCCATACTAATTCTCTTTAGTATCGTGTCAATGTATGTACCATGACATAGTCCAATCAGCCTCTTGGATCTATCATGAATGATCTTGATCACTAGAATGTAGGCTCCTTCTCCAAAATCCTTCATGGAGAAAGACTTGTTCAACCAGTCCTTAACAATCTTTAATACTTGTACATCGTTTCCAATAAGTAATATGTCATCAACATATACTACTAGGGAAACAACCGCATTCCCATTAAACGTCTTATAAACACATGGAACACATTATTTCTTAATGAAACCAAATTTTGTTATGGCTTCATTAAATTGAATGTTCCTTGACCTGGATGATTGCTTCAATCCATAAATGAATTTCTGCAACTTGCAAACCTGTTTGGCTTCACCTAGTGTCAAAAACACTTCTAGTTGTTTCATATAGACATCTTCCTGAATGTTCCCATTAAGTAATGCTGTTTTGAAATCCATTTTCCAAATCTTGTAGTCATGGTAAGCTGCTATGGAAAGAATGAAACTTATGGATTTAAACATGGAAACAAGTGAGAAGGGTTCATCATAGTCAATTCTTTGACGCTGTCTAAATCCTTTAGCCACTATCCTTGCTTTATAGGTGATAACTTGGCCTTCCATGTCCAGTTTCCTCTTGAATATCCATTTGCATACAATAGGATTTACATCAACTAGATGATCAACCAGAACCCAGACAGGGTTATGATACATGGAATCAATCTCAGAATTCATAGCTTCTAGACCTCTTGAAGCTTCTGAGCTTTCTGCTCATTCCTTTAAGGAGAGAGGTTCATCATTGTCCAAAAATAATGATTCAACATCCTCAATGACTAGGAAACCAAATCTCTCCGGTTCACATACCTCTCTTGATCTCTTACACAGTACATGTGTTTCTGAAACCTCTTCCATGGGAACCTGTGGAACTTTTTCCTGTAGCAACTCTTGTGTATCTTTAGCATTAACTTCGTCAAAGTCATTCTTTCTCACACTATCCTTTTTGAGGATGTTCTCCCCCTCATGAAAGATGTCTTGTCTAATAATAGTCACTTTCTTTTCTTGAGGGTTATATAGGTAATATCCTTTCGTTTCCTAAGGATATCCTCTAAAGATACACTTCATGCCCCGTGGTGCTACTTTGTTTCCTGAGTAGGACTTGAAAAATGCATCGTATCCCCATACACGTGTATGTGACAAAATGGGTTTCTTTCCATTCCATAACTTGGAGAGAATTCCATTTGCCTCTTTATTTGGTACTCAGTTTCATGTCTATGCTATAGTTTGTATTGCATATCCCCAAAAGGATAATGGAAGATCTTCATGACTCATCATCGACCTCACCATGTCCAACAAGGTGCAGTTCCTCCTTTAACTAAAACAATTCCACTGTGGTGTATAAGGAGGAGTGAGCTGAGATAGAATCCAAGACTCCTGTAGATTATCGATGAACTCTTGGTTCAGATATTCTCCACCTCGATCTGATCAATGCTTCTTTATCTTCTTACAAAGATGATTCTCTACTTCATTATTGAAATCCTTAAATTTCTCTAAGCCTACTGACTTATACATCATTCATTAGGCATAGCCATATCTTCTCAAATCATCAGTAAAAGTAATGAAGTAAGAATATCCACATCTAGCTTCTACTAGAAATGGTCCATACACATCCGTGTGTAATAATCCTATAAGCTCTGTGGCCCTTTCACCTTGTCCACCAAAATGTTTCTTGCTCATTTTTCCTTATAAACAAGCGTGACAACTATCAACTGGTTTTTGCTTAGTAGGGTCTAAATAGACAACTTGGCATAGGGTTTTCAAGCTCTTCTCATTAACAGGACAGATACGGTGATGCCAAAACTGGTTGATGTATGAGTCATGTGAATTTTTTTTGTTATCGATGCCCAACACTTGGATTTCATAATTTAATACATACAAACCATTATTTAAATGTTCCATACCCTAACATACACTGTTCTTCTAAAATAGACAAACCTTATTTCCAAACATGAAAATAAATCCATCCATATAAAAACAAGATACAGAAATTATGTTCTTGGTAACAGTAGTCACATAATAACAGTTATGTAAACCCAAAATCATCCCATTAGGCAATGAGAGGTGGTAATATCCAATATCCAATGTAGCCAGCCATGTGCCATTTGTAGCTCAAAGATCCACCTCTCCTCTGGAAATCATTCTAAATCTACTTGGTTCCTGCATTTTAATACATATGTGATCCCCACAGGCGGTATCTAATAGCCAATGTGTAGAAATGGGAAGATTACACTTGATAACGAATGTACCTTTTTCACCCCCACACTTTTGGGTGCAGTTCCTCTTCCAGTGGACATGCTTTCCACATGAAAAAAACACTGCCTCGCATTCTTTGCCATGCCTCTGGATCTTCCCCTTCTTGGAGGGATGGTGCTCGGGGGCTTCAGACAATTTATAAGTCTTTGGCCCCTTTTCCTTGTTCTTCCTTTTCATGTTCACCATAATGGATTGTGGGTTTGTCACACCCCATCTCCTTGTCTACCTGGAGAATCAAGGGCAGAAGCTCCAATAGAATCTTCTCATTGCCTCTCATGTTGTGATTGAAAATGATGCTAGAGAAGGTCTTGGGAAGGGATGATAGGATGTGATCTGTACACAACTCATCCATGAATTTAATCCCTAAGATGTTCAGGCATTCAATGTGGCCAATAATCTTGACTACAAGAGGCCCAGCTGGCGCAGACTCTCCAAGATTAGTTGTAAACAGAACATGGGAGATCTCATATCTCTCTTTTCTCTCTTTCTCTTGGTAAATATCCTTAAGGTGTGACATCATGCAATACACGTCCATGTTTTCATGTTGCTTCCAGATCTCATTAGACATGGCTGATATCATGAAACCCTAGAAATATATGAAATCATCCATGTGTTTTGCATAGAAAGATATTTCCTCAACACTTGACTCTTTCCCAGGAGAAACTGGAATAGTATCTTTTAGCATATACAATTTCCTTTCATGGAGAAGGATGACGCGTGAACGCCTCTTCCATTATTAGAAATTGGTGCCGGTGAGAAGGTTTTCCTTCTCGATTATGGTGTGCAATGATATGTTTGAAGTCATTTTATTTCCATTTCTACAAATTAAGATGATAAATTTTTTCATACATTATTACAAAAATGAGACAAATAAATAAATTAATACTTATTAGTCTCCCACTATTTTATTGAAATCCAATAGCCCTCACCATTGACATCAAAATATTCTGTTGCCTGAATATTCTAGTTGAAAGGATCCATATTTCCCTTTGCATTACCCCAACTTTGGTTGGTAAAGAAACTTTAAGGGTTTTTAGGTAGGCATTCCAAATGACAACTGCATTTTACTCATAGCTCCTTGATCCGCTGAGGGAAATCCCCAATCCTAAAATCCTTTTATTTTGGATTTCCTCAACCTTTGCCTCTTGGCCATAGCAAGTCCTGTTGTGGCAGTCTACCCTTGATGCGAACCAAGTTATGTTTCTCAAAAACCTAGAATTATAATTCCCCGATAATTGAATGCACCCCAACTAGGTTTGGTCAAGAACTTTGAACTATGGTTCGATTCTAACAAAGATTATGGAAGGCTATACCAACTTAATATTAGTTTGAGGTAATTTATCCCTATACGTAAATTTACAATTTATTATATTTGATTACATGCTTGTTAATATTAACTTGGATATAATTAAGTGATTATCCATGTCTAAGATAATATTTACACGTAATCCAGTTTTATTTTAGTTCCATCTTGCATGTTTGTTTAATTCTTTAATTGTGTGATCATGACAACACACCCACTATAAACAAACTATGAAACTATTGAAATAAAATAAATGGTATGATCATGATCTTGTTCTATTGTTTAGTTTATCTAGTGGTTGATAAACTAACACAAGACCTAGGGGAGAAACACCTCGAAACTTGTGGGTTCGTGTTTACATCTTTCCACCTATCACCTTTGTATCTCCTTGGATTGTTTTCACCTTGGCTCCTGACATGAGCCGCCACCACTAGCTTGGGAGCTCCATCTATTAAATATGAATTTATATCACTCTCAGGTGAGGGTTAAAAAGGTGGTTATATATAAAATAATCCTTGGGTGTGCATTCCCTACATATTAATGATGAGATGGCTCACACGCCAACAAATTTAATTTAAATAAAAAAATTAAAAGAAACTATTTACATACAAAGGTCTTGGTCTAGATCATGATCATCCATAAATGAAACGATATTTATGCATTAATAAAACTAGAATATAATTCTTTAAACATTATTGTTTTGGATAAATCACGCTCAAATTAATTAATTATATTTAATTAATAAATCCTTTTATCTTAAACCCTTTTTCTGAATTTCCTTGAGATTCACATCCATCATAATTTTAAATAAATAAATTCATTTAAAATTATCCTTCTAACTAACTTTTACCTTGGAGGCAACTCAGTGAATTCTCATTCATTGCATAATTTTAAGTACTACACGGCGTGTAGTTCCTACTACACGGCATGTACTTTTATTCCTCATCCATCCGAAGTACACGCCCGGGGACATGGCGTGTTAATGTACTTTGGAAATTTTTAGAGTACATGGTGTGTTCAGTGGGACACACGCCATGTAGTTTCATAATTACACGGTTTCAAGCCGAGCATGTTGTGTACAGGGTACACAGACCAACCCTAACCCGAATGGACTACATGCCGTGCTCATTGAACCACACAACGTGTAATCCGGAAATTGTGTGCCACCTATTCCTGGTCAACACACGGTGTCATTAATGACCTAGATAGGATACAATACACATCCCAATTTGGGGGATCAGTCCTATACATGAATCTAGACTACACGGAATGTACTTCTGAATAAATTTCGTGTATTCTAGTGTTGTACGGATAGAAATGTTTGGCTCCTCCCGATGAGTTCCTCTATTTTATATTAATCAAAATGAAAAGAATTTTTTTTTTCGGTGAGGTGAACGAGAAATGATGGGGGAGGAACAGTTCTCAAGATTCATATTTTTAGAACAATTAAACATGAACTGAAACAACTAAATTATTAAATGCGTAAAACATCAATGAAAAACTAAAAAATTATAATCAATGATATGACCCCTCTGATACAACTTGTAGGTTCTGGGTGCAGCGGATGCACGTTTGTGGGTTTTTCCAACATTAATATTAGTGCTAAACAACGTTCAAACCAAGATCTGTCATGATATAAAACGTTGGATTTTCAAAATAGAATGAACAATGAAAAAATTAGGGAATCCCGAAACCATAGAGATAGGATCATCATATGTTGATTATAATTAATTTAATTAATTCACAAGAATTACCATGGTGGAATTCTTTATTCGTTGAAGTATCTGGTCACGATTCAGTGATCCGTCATTTCTTTGTAGAACCAACGTGTAGGATTCCTCTTGTGGTGATCCACATGTGTGCCATGTATCTCCGGACGTCACCGAAGGGATATCCTGGTGCTAGAATGGAAGAAACTTCACTTGCGATGTCCGCCTTTGATCGACTTGATCTCATGGTCTTGAGAGCGTTCTTGGAGGAAGGAGTTCTTTCAGGCTTGAAAGTATTCTTCAGAATTGTTGTGCACAATGATTCTCTTCCGGAAACGTTTTGGGATTGTGAGGATATTTATAATCGGGTTTATGACAATAAAAAATGTGTTACGTGTTTCATTTATTTCATTAACTCTTATTAACAACCCCCCATGTAAAATTATTAATTCCTTGAAATGCGCCCACGCTGATTATAATAAATATCATTTAATAAAACAATATTATATCCTCAAAATCCCAACTGGAAAAACTACACAACGTGTAATCATTAATACACGGCGTGTACTTGTTTTCCATAAAACTACACGGCGTGTATATTAAATAGACTCAGTGTGTACTTTTATTTTCCTTTATTTCTGCCACCCCATTTATTAGACCTTGAGTACTGGATATTTATTTCTTAAATAAATGTAACTTCATTACTCGCTAATAAACATATTATTACGCGCATAATATATTCTCTCGAATAACTAGTGTCGAAATAAATGTGATCAGGAATCCTTAAATAATTATTAAACCACAGTTGGGAATAATATTTATTTAACTTGTTAAATTAATATTTTAACTGAGACACATTGACACACTTAGTCTGTGACCCTCCAGGACTCATTCTCATTGGAATTAGGCAGAGCGTGCCTAAAGTCCAAGGTTAGCATTTAGTAACACACCAAGGAACCCATAGAGAAAGAAGTTATCTCCAAAATGACGTGTCTCCTCCTATAAACACTTACCATGTAATATAATCCCTTTTTTAGATATCTCTAATCAAGAGAGTTGCATGCTAGAGCCATCAACACATGTGCTTGATTATTCTTTATTTTAATTCACGGAATTGAACTTTCCCATACCTTACCATGGCCATGGATTTATTTAGGATATATCAATTCCATCAAAGGGCCTGAGATATCTACTTCTATTATGGAACAGAAGGGAAAAATCCTTTCTTGCATTATCTATTAATACAGTATTACTCGTGACACACCCAACGTATCCTACCTCACTGTGAACTATGTGTCGTCATAGTTTTCATCAATACATCAAAGTGCATGAGTTGTAATAACCATTAATGATAATATTAAAGTGTAAGGACCAATACACAAATCTGCAAATAGGAACATCCAATGATGCTACGAAATGTGGATTTCCTACTGGTGGGTCTCATTCTCATAATATCCTCCTAGATATTACCAAGGGTTCACACCATGAGAATGTTCCTCTAGGTGTAACACCCCAAGATTTTATAGTGTGTTATTTCTTCAAAATAATTCAATAACTTGCACTACACGCAACACCGAGTTCAATCACACCATGACTTACAAAAAAAAGCCATTAAAAGAGGACATGAATAACATTATAATCCTTATAATTTTAGAATCCATATTATGAGTTTCTTAGTCATAATGCAAGAACAGATTCATTTTAAGTATTACACTTTTATCAACTTTTAATAGTGAAACCTTTTTAAATACAATATTTTAAACTTTTTGACTAAATGGGGACATCAAAAAAATTTAAAATGCAACATCCCAAGCTTCCACGGTACGCTTTCCTTTGAATAAAATAGTAGCGTGTGTTGTACGCAACTTCGTGTTTTAACACGTACCACAACCGATCAAACTAGCCGTTATGAATAGTAATACCTAATTTTTGAAATTATATATATTTTATTTTTAAAAATGGACTTCATTTTTGGATTCGGAATATCAAATTTATCCTAAGGTGAAATTTTGGTACTTTTCGGATAACTTTAATATTTTGATGAATAGTGAAAATTACTAAATTTTAATTAAAAACAACTTTTTTAATCAAAATAATTAATAGTGATAAATTATTAATTTGAGTGGTTTTAAAGTATATTTAGAATATATTTTTACCACTTAATATAATGTTGGTCATTGGACATAATTTTACAATTAAACCGAACATAAACAAGTGTCAATCTTTTGATAGTTATTATCTCTTAAAAACATGCTTTTTGTTTTGACAGCGGGAATTAATTTTAAATTAATTTCTGCCACTTCTGTGTTTTGAATTTAGGAAAATGGATTCCATATTTGGAATCAGGATGTTCAAATTGTGTAAATAGGTAACTTTTATTTTTAGACATTTTGAATAATTACTGCGGTAAATATTTTATTTACCATGGTTAAGGGTAAATCCGGTAAATAAGGGTTAAAAAAATAATATTATAATAATACTAAATTACCCTAAAAACGTGTCTTAACCCTATTGGTTGATAGATGGTCGACCATGGGCATCTTTGTGTCAATTTTGGGACCCCATGGATCCACTTGTAAGTGATAATGACACTTTATTTTAATTTAGTTAAAATGAATACAAAAATGACACAAGCATATATCTTTTAGAACAACAATTTTTACATAGGGTTATATATGTTGGATTTTAGATTATAAATATTCATTAGAAATCTAAAAAGATTTCCTACATAATTATATTTTATTTATAATTTTTAGACATTAAATAAGTTATTTTATTTATGACACAATGATGATGCAGTAATTACTATAATAGTGAAAAATTAAAATAATTGATATTATAAATACCCAAATAAATATAATATGAAACTTTTAATGAATTAAACTAATTTTCTAGGCTAATATGATATATTAGGATTGATATAATGGACTTTGTTCGAAGTAACCAATCTGTTATGAGTTTCACAAAAATCAACTATTGAATAGTGTCAAAATTGACATAAAAGAGTTCTTAAAAAAAATATTATATTATTAATTGATATTAAATTACTAAAAATCTAAGGTTCGGCCAAGAGACTTATATTATGATAGGTTAATCATTAATGGACCACTTGGGGGTCTCTTGGATGTATATAGTAAGTTTATTAACCATATTATATAAAAATACAAAGAGACATTGTAAAAGTGAAACTAATTAACTTAGAGTTAATACTTAAAGATAAGGTTAATATAAGTACCCAAACCTGTCTAAATTCTATTGGTTGATTGGTTTTCGACCTATCCCCACCTTAAACTTTGAATAGTCAACTTTGGAGCCTTTAGAAACCGAATATGAATTTATTATAAATTAATATTTCTAGCTTTTCCAAAGGTGCCCCTCACCCCTCTTATAAAAGGGCACTCCTCCTTCTCATTTCTTCACAACTTCAAAGCCTTTTGGTTCGGCCCAACTCTGCCCAAATACTCTCCCAACATCCCTAACTACAACCTAGAGGCCTTAGTTTGATCAGAAAGCCAACCTAAGGAGCCCTTTTGATCAAATCAAAAGGAAGAACCCGAAGAAGAGGTAATGATTTCACCACCCTTTTCTAAGTTCATTTCTTCTTCCACTTCTTCTTCCTTTGTTCTTACCATTCTAAAATAATAACTCCAGTATCTCACATATACTGTGATGTTATTATAAGTATGGTACAACCATATTCAGTATTCTATCCACCCTTTGAATTACATGTCACCATATGTGCGTACGTACGGCTTACCGTCTCCACGTCGTGGTGTAATTGTTATTCAATATAATATTATTTGGATGGGTATAATAATGATGTGTAACTCATGTAAATAATAAATATAACATGTTAATGATTCTGTATATATGATATACCATTCATTTATATATTATTTTAATATCAAAAGAATGATATTGTCGCTCGTGCGTACGTACGGACTACCGTCTCCACGAACGCGATGAGATTCATTCTCCATCGTATCCATTCAAGTATAATTATCATTTTATGATTTAAAAATGATGTTTAAGGACTTGATATCATTCTGGATATGAAAAAGATACAACAAACATGGCTTATGTAACAAAACATATAAAAGAAAATGAGTAAGTTAACACCCGAAACGATGATAATTCTAAGATATTATTAATAAATCAATGTTAAAAGATCATATATGATATCATATTAATATATATGATTCTTGTATAATTTAATAACAATTATTTCACCATTATACAGGAGGTTAACCTACCCCAACCAAGGAAAAGTTCAAGGTAAGGGTTATTTCACAATCTCTTCATTATCCGAGGTTGTTTATATGTAATAATCTACTGGGATCTCTTTATTATCCACATCCATGTTTCTTAAAAATGTATTTCAAAACATTTTTACTATTTACAAGAATATGGGTTAAAGTCATTTATACCTTTTTTTGACTTTTTATAAGAGGTTTATAAAGGAATCTTTCCGTCGTTTTCATAACAAGGTCCTTTTTAACCTTTTCGACAGAATTGAGGTAAGAATGATTTTTTTTAACTTATACGGCGGGTGTGGTTATTTTACGCCGTTATAAAATCTTCAAAGCTTTCCTTACAAGCTTATAAGAATATTTTCAAAGAAAATGTTTTATTTTATATGGATCTTAAATGATTTCAAAATAAAAGGAGATATTTCTTTAAAAAGAATTTTGATTTCATCTATGTCAACATCCTTTGATGGATTTTAAGATTATTTGAAGTTGATTTATTATGATACAAAACTTCTATATTGTATTGAAGGTTTTGTGATATGTTTGACTGTGGATGTGCTATTTTTATACCATTCATAGTTTATTGTGAAAGTATTGACATTTCGTATGCTAGTTTTAATACGAATGTTTATGTTATGTTTAAACCTTTTCATATGGGAATGCATTGGACTTAATAAGTGACGGGTGGAGCCCGCTATAGCTCCTCGATGCATCGGTAGGTCTCATGAGACAAACTAGTGTCTTGGCACAAGGCCTTGACAAAATCTTATTTGTAGTCTTGGCACGAGGCCTTGGCTATGTGGTTATGATAGTCTGGCATTATGCATTCCAACATTATGAAAGTGGTTATTGATTTTTGCATGTGATTATTCGATTAGTAGAATATCCATGTGAACAAGTAAATGGCATTATTTCATTTTACTTTTGCCTTACTATGTTGAAGTTCAATTTTAAAAGGCTTTTGTTTTAGTAATTCATTGCCTTAAATGTTTATGCTTATTTTGAATGTTCCGCTATATTGTTATCCTTACTGGGCATTTGAGCTCACCCCTTTTCTATGTTTTATTTTTCCCAGGTAGTGAAGAAGTAAATTATGAATGACTTGCAGGGATATTATGAGGGGTTAATAGTGTGGATATAAAGACTTTGTTTTTGTAGTAGTTTTTCACTTTGAAATGTAATGTAAAACTTTATGATTATATCTAGGGTTTCCAAGGCTACTAAACCAATCGGTCTTTCGAGATTTGATCTTCTTGTGATCATGCCAATGTTATGTAATTAATGCACCGACTCTGGGTAGCTGGGGTCGGGGCGTTACAGTTGGTATCAGAGGAAGTTTAGTAAAAACCTTGGAAGCTAGATTTAGATAAACTCTGATTAGAGCACGTAGAACTAAGATGAACTTTGAGGATTAGTATAGAAGAACTTCCTAGAATTTTGGTATTGTAGAGATTTTGTGAGTTTTCCGAGCAATACATCCCTGTCTGGATACGAGCAGGTAGAGGCGGCTCTGGCACAGATGTACCTAGGGGTAAAACCCGAAAACACCGCTTTGAGCTAGACTCGAACGGGAACTGGTGCACGACAACGGGCCTTGCTGCACTCTTGGTTACGACACTCCCGGGGGATATGCTTAGGATAACTCTCACTTTCTTTACAAATCATTATGAAGGGTTTATGAGTATATACTTCCTCAAAGAAAACATATTTATGATTATGGATTATATCCATAAATAGTTCAATTTATGTTGAGTGTTTTATAAGTATGGGATTATGTATTTTGATTCATAAACTGATCTAGTTTATGCATTTGTTTAGAAATGACGCCCAGTAGAAGGAATGAGAACTCCAGAAATGCACATGATCCAAAGAGAAGGAAGGATCATATATTTCATGGTCTTAAGATAGAATTTATAAGAGAAATAGTCTCCCATGTATTATCATCATATGAAGAAATAATATCATGTGTTGATAAGATAAGTAAAGAGTTTACTGAGTCCTATGGCTTTGAAGGGAAGCAATAGAAGAAAAGGATAGAAGAGAGAAAGATGGATAAAGGGAAGAGGGAAAAGAAGAATTTTCCCATATGTGGTAACTGTGGAAAGAAACACCCTGGAACTTGCCTGAAAGGAATGGGAGTTTGTTATAAGTGTGGAGGAAAAGGGCACAAAGTACATGACTGCAAGGGTATGAAAATGGTTTCAAATGTACAATGCTTCATTTGCAAGGAGTTTGGACACTACGCGAACCTATGTCCCAGTCATCAGACTATGCCGCAAATGATGCTATTGGATAATAATCAAGTTATGATACTACTACAGATTAAGAGGAATGATTAGAGTTATTATGTTGATTGAGTGTTGTATCAACAATGTACTTGTTATAATAATTATGGAGTATATAAGGATTGTACTGCAGTACGTTTTCATTAAGGACTTGAGATTGTGTGGAACAAAGAAAAGTGACTCAATAGCAGGATAAATTTTTGGAAAATATATGGTTGAGATAATGATAAATCATAATATAGTTCTGATACTGAGGTAGTGATTTTGGAATAATATGTGATTGTTTTGGATAAATTATATTGGATATTCTTGACTACCCTGGAACTGATTAATGATTTGTATATTCCATAATTGTTGGGGTTTAAAACATTTTTGGATTAATAAAGTATATCCAGCTTTCTATATGGAATAAGGGAGCATGAATGTAATCAATAAGGAATATGGTAATTCAGGATGTTTCGGTGTATTAAAAGAATACATGATGAAGGTATTCATATGCTATTACAGGGTAAAAAGGTTCTACATTATGTTTACCTTACTTATAAATTTTGGACTGTGAGTTTGGATAGAAGTATTTTGGATAGTTCTAGTTTGGATTATTTTGGATTTCCATAAAAGGACAACCCGGAGGTCGGGCGGCAACCCGTCGCGTCCGGCAAAGCTGCGAGACTTGATCCCGCAACCGATGGGCGACAAGGGTGTATCACCTACCACTGGCCCACGAGATGTCCTGGATTAAATAATGTTTTTTTAAAGATCTGGTAGATGAATTATAAATTCATTTATTTTGGAACCCTGTACGAATATTATAAATAAAAAAATTACATTCTATTATCTTTTAGAGTGAAAGATGAGTTTGGGGTAGAAATTTATTAATGGATAAAACTCTAATTATAAAGTAAGTATATCTCCTTATGATCTTAGCCAATATCATAAATATATTCATCAACATTAATAAAAGGAACTTAGAACAAAAATGTTGTCCTAGATGGTACCTTAAATCATCACTAACTCATGGCTTTGGGATTGTTGTCCTTTTCATAGCCATGTTCTCTACCACTCTCCATCAGATAATTGATGGTTAGATTTCTCTTCCATATCCATATTTTCCTACATGGAACCCTAGTATGTCTTATTTTCGGTAATCTTCATACTTTCCACTCTTTATTTTAAATAGAGGCCTCATTAATTCATTTTTCGATGTGGGATTTCAACTAAGATATTTTGAAACGTCAAAAATGTGTTATTCCAATACCCTATGTTTTGTTGAACCGATGGTATTTCAAATCATCATAGATTGATGAGTTTAAGGACCTCAATTTTATACTTGTTTGTGATTGATGACCTCAATCACTACCTATAAATATTTACGTTTTTCCTCCAATTATATGTCTCTAATTGCCACCAATGTTCTCCTAATCGAGATCATAATTTGGTGGTGACGCTTTCATTTCTCTTTTCCTCATATTAAGACTAAATTTTAGTAACCCAATTTCCGATGTGGGTTTTCCCACAAAGATATTTTCTATTTTCAACCTTTTATTTTCGAAGAACAATTTCAAATTGCGAGGACGCAATTTATTGAAGGTGGGGAGAATGTAACACCCCAAGATTTTATAGTGTGTTATTTCTTCAAAATAATTCAATAACTTGCACTACACGCAACACCGAGTTCAATCACACCATGACTTACAAAAAAAAATCCATTAAAAGAGGACATGAATAGCATTAACTACATTTTAAATTTTATATAATCCTTATAATTTTAGAATCCATATTATGAGTTTCTTAGTCATAATGCAAGAACAGATTCATTTTAAGTATTGCACTTTTATCAACTTTTAATAGTGAAACCTTTTTAAATACAATATTTTAAACTTTTTGACTAAATGGGGACATCAAAAAAATTTAAAATGAAACATCCCATGCTTCCACGGTACGCTTTCCTTTGAATAAAATAGTAGCGTGTGTTGTACGCAACTTCGTGTTTTAACACATACCACAACCGATCAAACTAGCCGTTATGAATAGTAATACCTAATTTTTGAAATTATATATATTTTATTTTTAAAAATGGACTTCATTTTTGGATTCGGAATATCAAATTTAGCCTAAGGTGAAATTTTGGTACTTTTCGGATAACTTTAATATTTTGATGAATAGTGCAAATTACTAAATTTTAATTAAAAACAACTTTTTTAATCAAAATAATTAATAGTGATAAATTATTAATTTGAGTGGTTTTAAAGTATATTTAGAATATATTTTTACCACTTAATATAATGTTGGTCATTGGACATAATTTTACAATTAAACCGAACATAAACAAGTGTCAATCTTTTGATAGTTATTATCTCTTAAAAACACGCTTTTTGTTTTGACAGCGAGAATTAATTTTAAATTAATTTCTGCCACTTCTGTGTTTTGAATTTAGGAAAATGGATTCCATATTTGGAATCAGGATGTTCAAATTGTGTAAATAGGTAACTTTTATTTTTAGACATTTTGAATAATTACTGCGGTAAATATTTTATTTACCATGGTTAAGGGTAAATCCGGTAAATAAGGGTTAAAAAAAATAATATTATAATAATACTAAATTACCCTAAAAACGTGTCTTAACCCTATTGGTTGATAGATGGTCGACCATGGGCATCTTTGTGTCAATTTTGGGACCCCATGGATCCACTTGTAAGTGATAATGACACTTTATTTTAATTTAGTTAAAATGAATACAAAAATGACACAAGCATATATCTTTTAGAACAACAATTTTTACATAGGGTTATATATGTTGGATTTTAGATTATAAATATTAATTAGAAAGATAAAAAGATTTCCTACATAATGATATTTTATTTGTAATTTTTAGACATTAAATAATTTATTTTATTTATGACACAATGATGATGCAGTAATTACTATAATAGTGAAAAATTAAAATAATTGATATTATAAATACCCAAATAAATATAATATGAAACTTTTAATGAATTAAACTAATTTTCTAGGCTAATATGATATATTAGGATTGATTTAATGGACTTTGTTCGAAGTAATAAATCTGTTATGAGTTTCACAAAAATCAACTATTGAATAGTGTCAAAATTGACATAAAAGAGTTCTTAAAACAAATATTATATTAGTAATTGATATTAAATTCTTAAAAATCTACGGTTCGGCCAAGAGACTTATATTATGATAGGATAATCATTAATGGACCACTTGTGGGTCGCTTGGATGTATATAGTAAGTTTATTAACCATATTATATAAAAATACAAAGAGACATTGTAAAAGTGAAACTAATTAACTTAGAGTTAATACTTAAAGATAAGGTTAATATAAGTACCCAAACCTGTCTAAATTCTATTGGTTGAGTGGTTTTCGACCTATCCCCACCTTAACCTTTGAATAGTCAACTTTGGAGCCTTTAGAAACCGAATATGAATTTATTATAAATTAATATTTCTAGCTTTTCCAAAGGTGCCCCTCACCCCTCTTATAAAAGGGCACTCCTCCTTCTCATTTCTTCACACCTTCAAAGCCTTTTGGTTCGGCCAAACTCTGCCCAAATACTCTCCCAACATACCTCAATACAACCTAGAGGCCTTAGTTTGATCAGAAAGCCAACCTAAGGAGCCCTTTTGATCAAATCAAAAGGAAGAACCCGAAGAAGAGGTAATGATTTCACCACCCTTTTCTAAGTTCATTTCTTCTTCCACTTCTTCTTCCTTTGTTCTTACCATTCTAAAATAATAACTCCAGTATCTCACATATACTGTGATGTTATTATAAGTATGGTACAACCATATTCAGTATTCTATCCACCCTTTGAATAACATGTCACCATACGTGCGTACGTACAGCTTACCGTCTCCACGTCGTGGTGTAATTGTTATTCAATATAATATTATTTGGATGGGTATAATAATGATGTGTAACTCATGTAAATAATAAATATAACATGTTAATGATTCTGTATATATGATATACCATTCATTTATATATTATTTTAATATCAAAAGAATGATATTGTCGCTCGTGCATACGTACGGACTACCGTCTCCACGAACGTGATGAGATTCATTCTCCATCGTATCCATTCAAGTATAATTATCATTTTATGATTTAAAAATGATGTTTAAGGACTTGATATCATTCTGGATATGAATAAGATACAACAAACATGGCTTATGTAACAAAACATATAAAAGAAAATGAGTAAGTTAACACCCGAAACGATGATAATTCTATGATATTATTAATAAATCAATGTTAAAAGATCATATATGATATCATATTAATATATATGATTCTTGTATAATTTAATAACAATTATTTCACCATTATACAGGAGGTTAACCTACCCCAACCAAGGAAAAGTACAAGGTAAGGGTTATTTCACAATCTCTTCATTATCCAAGGTTGTTTATATGTAATAATCTACTGGGATCTCTTTATCATCCACATCCATGTTTCTTAAAAATGTATTTCAAAACATTTTTACTATTTACAAGAATATGGGTTAAAGTCATTTATACCTTTTTTTGACTTTTTATAAGAGGTTTATAAAGGAATCTTTCCGTCGTTTTCAAAACAAGGTCCTTTTTAACCTTTTCGACAGAATTGAGGTAAGAATGTTTTTTTTAACTTATACGGCGGGTGCGGTTATTTTACGCCGTTATAAAATCTTCAAAGCTTTCCTTACAAGCTTATAAGAATATTTTCAAAGAAAATGTTTTATTTTATATGGATCTTAAATGATTTCAAAATAAAAGGAGATATTTCTTTAAAAAGAATTTTGATTTCATCTATGTCAACATCCTTTGATGGATTTTAAGATTATTTGAAGTTGATTTATTATGATACAAAACTTCTATATTGTATTGAAGGTTTTGTGATATGTTTGACTGTGGATGTGCTATTTTTATACCATTCATAGTTTATTGTGAAAGTATTGACATTTCGTATGCTAGTTTTAATACGAATGTTTATGTTATGTTTAAACCTTTTCATATGGGAATGCATTGGACTTAATAAGTGACGGGTGGAGCCCGCTATAGCTCCTCGATGCATCGGTAGGTATCATGAGACAAACTAGTGTCTTGGCACAAGGCCTTGACAAAATCTTATTTGTAGTCCTGGCACGAGGCCTTGGCTATGTGGTTATGATAGTCTGGCATTATGCATTCCAACATTATGAAAGTGGTTATTGATTTTTGCATGTGATTATTCGATTAGTAGAATATCCATGTGAACAAGTAAATGGCATTATTTCATTTTACTTTTGCCTTACTATGTTGAAGTTCAATTTTAAAAGGCTTTTGTTTTAGTAATTCATTGCCTTAAATGTTTATGCTTATTTTGAATGTTCCGCTATATTGTTATCCTTACTGGGCATTTGAGCTCACCCCTTTTCTATGTTTTATTTTTCCCAGGTAGTGAAGAAGTAAATTATGAATGACTTTCAGGGATATTATGAGGGGTTAATAGTGTGGATATGAAGACTTTGTTGTTGTTGTAGTTTTTCACTTTGAAATGTAATGTAAAACTTTATGATTATATCTAGTGTTTCCAAGGCTACTAAACCAATCGGTCTTTCGAGATTTGATCTTCTTGTGATCATGCCAATGTTATGTAATTAATGCACCGACTCTGGGTAGCTGGGGTCGGGACGTTACAGTTGGTATCAGAGGAAGTTTAGTACAAACCTTGGAAGCTAGATTTAGATAAACTCTGATTAGAGCACGTAGACCTAAGATGAAATTTGAGGATTAGTATAGAAGAACTTCCTAGAATTTTGGTATTGTAGAGATTTTGTGAGTTTTCCGAGCAATACATCCCTGTCTGGATACGAGCAGGTAGAGGCGGCTCTGGCACAGATGTACCTAGGGGTAAAACCCGAAAACACCGCTTTGAGCTAGACTCGAACGGGAACTGGTGCACGACAACGGGCCTTGCTGTACTCTTGGTTACGACACTCCCGGGGGATATGCTTAGGATAACTCTCACTTTCTTTACAAATCATTATGAAGGGTTTATGAGTATATACTTCCTCAAAGAAAACATATTTATGATTATGGATTATATCCATAAATAGTTCAATTTATGTTGAGTGTTTTATAAGTATGGGATTATGTATTTTGATTCATAAACTGATCTAGTTTATGCATTTGTTTAGAAATGGCGCCCAGTAGAAGGAATGAGAACTCCAGAAATGCACATGATCCAAAGAGAAGGAAGGATCATATATTTCATGGTCTTAAGCTAGAATTTATAAGAGAAATAGTCTCCCATGTATTATCATCATATGAAGAAATAATATCATGTGTTGATAAGATAAGTAAAGAGTTTACTGAGTCCTATGGCTTTGAAGGGAAGAAAGAGAAGAAAAGGATAGAAGAGAGAAAGATGGATAAAGGGAAGAGGGAAAAGAAGAATTTTCCCATATGTGGTAACTGTGGAAAGAAACACCCTGGAACTTGCCTGAAAGGAATGGGAGTTTGTTATAAGTGTGGAGGAAAAGGGCACAAAGTACATGACTGCAAGGGTATGAAAATGGTTTCAAATGTACAATGCTTCATTTGCAAGGAGTTTGGACACTACGCGAACCTATGTCCCAGTCATCAGACTATGCCGCAAATGATGCTATTGGATAATAATCAAGTTATGATACTACCACAGATTAAGAGGAATGATTAGAGTTATTATGTTGATTGAGTGTTGTATCAACAATGTACTTGTTATAATAATTATGGAGTATATAAGGATTGTACTGCAGTACTATTTCATTAAGGACTTGAGATTGTGTGGAACAAAGAAAAGTGACTCAATAGCAGGATAAATTTTTGGAAAATATATGGTTGAGATAATGATAAATCATAATATAGTTCTGATACTGAGGTAGTGATTTTGGAATAATATGTGATTGTTTTGGATAAATTATATTGGATATTCTTGACTACCCTGGAACTGATTAATGATTTGTATATTCCATCGTTGTTGGGGTTTAAAACATTTTTGGATTAATGAAGTATATCCAGCTTTCTATATGGAATAAGGGAGCATGAATGTAATCAATAAGGAATATGGTAATTCAGGATGTTTCGGTGTATTAAAAGAATACATGATGAAGGTATTCATATGCTATTACAGGGTAAAAAGGTTCTACATTATGTTTACCTTACTTATAAATTTTGGACTGTGAGTTTGGATAGAAGTATTTTGGATAGTTCTAGTTTGGATTATTTTGGATTTCCATAAAAGGACAACCCGGAGGTCGGGCGGCAACCCGTCGCGTCCGGCAAAGCTGCGAGACTTGATCCCGCAACCGATGGGCGACAAGGGTGTATCACCTACCACTGGCCCACGAGATGTCCTGGATTAAATAATGTTTTTTTAAAGATCTGGTAGATGAATTATAAATTCATTTATTTTGGAACCCTGTACGAATAGTATAAATAAAAAAATTACATTCTATTATCTTTTAGAGTGAAAGATGAGTTTGGGGTAAAAATTTATTAATGGATAAAACTCTAATTATAAAGTAAGTATATCTCCTTATGATCTTAGCCAATATCATAAATATATTCCTCAACATTAATAAAAGGAACTTAGAACAAAAATGTTGTCCTAGATGGTACCTTAAATCATCACTAACTCATGGCTTTGGGATTGTTGTCCTTTTCATAGCCATGTTCTCTACCACTCTCCATCAGATAATTGATGGTTAGATTTCTCTTCCATATCCATATTTTCCTACATGGAACCCTAGTATGTCTTATTTTCGGTAATCTTCATACTTTCCACTCTTTATTTTAAATAGAGGCCTCATTAATTCATTTTTCGATGTGGGATTTCAACTAAGATATTTTGAAACGTCAAAAATGTGTTATTCCAATACCCTATGTTTTGTTGAACCGATGGTATTTCAAATCATCATAGATTGATGAGTTTAAGGACCTCAATTTTATACTTGTTTGTGATTGATGACCTCAATCACTACCTATAAATATTTACGTTTTTCCTCCAATTATATGTCTCTAATTGCCACCAATGTTCTCCTAATCGAGATCATAATTTGGTGGTGACGCTTTCATTTCTCTTTTCCTCATATTAAGACTAAATTTTAGTAACCCAATTTCCGATGTGGGTTTTCCCACAAAGATATTTTCTATTTTCAACCTTTTATTTTCGAAGAACAATTTCAAATTGCGAGGACGCAATTTATTGAAGGAGGGGAGAATGTAACACCCCAAGATTTTATAGTGTGTTATTTCTTCAAAATAATTCAATAACTTGCACTACACGCAACACCGAGTTCAATCACACCATGACTTACAAAAAAAAAGCCATTAAAAGAGGACATGAATAGCATTAACTACATTTTAAATTTTATATAATCCTTATAATTTTAGAATACATATTATGAGTTTCTTAGTCATAATGCAAGAACAGATTCATTTTAAGTATTGCACTTTTATCAACTTTTAATAGTGAAACCTTTTTAAATACAATATTTTAAACTTTTGGACTAAATGGGGACATCAAAAAAATTTAAAATGAAACATCCCAAGCTTCCACGGTACGCTTTCCTTTGAATAAAATATTAGCGTGTGTTGTACGCAACTTCGTGTTTTAACACGTACCACAACCGATCAAACTAGCCGTTATGAATAGTAATACCTAATTTTTGAAATTATATATATTTTATTTTTAAAAATGGACTTCATTTTTGGATTCGGAATATCAAATTTAGCCTAAGGTGAAATTTTGGTACTTTTCGGATAACTTTAATATTTTGATGAATAGTGAAAATTACTAAATTTTAATTAAAAACAACTTTTTTAATCAAAATAATTAATAGTGATAAATTTTTAATTTGAGTGGTTTTAAAGTATATTTAGAATATATTTTTACCACTTAATATAATGTTGGTCATTGGACATAATTTTACAATTAAACCGAACATAACCAAGTGTCAATCTTTTGATAGTTATTATCTCTTAAAAACACGCTTTTTGTTTTGACAGCGGGAATTAATTTTAAATTAATTTCTGCCACTTCTGTGTTTTGAATTTAGGAAAATGGATTCCATATTTGGAATCAGGATGTTCAAATTGTGTAAATAGGTAACTTTTATTTTTAGACATTTTGAATAATTACTGCGGTAAATATTTTATTTACCATGGTTAAGGGTAAATCCGGTAAATAAGGGTTAAAAAAAATAATATTATAATAATACTAAATTACCCTAAAAACGTGTCTTAACCCTATTGGTTGATATATGGTCGACCATGGGCATCTTTGTGTCAATTTTGGGACCCCATGGATCCACTTGTAAGTGATAATGGCACTTTATTTTAATTTAGTTAAAATGAATACAAAAATGACACAAGCATATATCTTTTAGAACAACAATTTTTACATAGGGTTATATATGTTGTATTTTAGATTATAAATATTCATTAGAAAGATAAAAAGATTTCCTACATAATGATATTTTATTTATAATTTTTAGACATTAAATAATTTATTTTATTTATGACACAATGATGATGCAGTAATTACTATAATAGTGAAAAATTAAAATAATTGATATTATAAATACCCAAATAAATATAATATGAAACTTTTAATGAATTAAACTAATTTTCTAGGCTAATATGATATATTAGGATTGATTTAATTGACTTTTTTCGAAGTAATCAATCTGTTATGAGTTTCACAAAAATCAACTATTGAATAGTGTCAAAATTGACATAAAAGAGTTCTTAAAACAAATATTATATTATTAATTGATATTAAATTCCTAAAAATCTAAGGTTCGGCCAAGAGACTTATATTATGATAGGTTAATCATTAATGGACCACTTAGGGGTCGCTTGGATGTATATAGTAAGTTTATTAACCATATTATATAAAAATACAAAGAGACATTGTAAAAGTGAAACTAATTAACTTAGAGTTAATACTTAAAGATAAGGTTAATATAAGTACACAAACCTGTCTAAATTCTATTGGTTGAGTGGTTTTCGACCTATCCCCACCTTAACCTTTGAATAGTCAACTTTGGAGCCTTTAGAAACCGAATATGAATTTATTATAAATTAATATTTCTAGCTTTTCCAAAGGTGCCCCTCACCCCTCTTATAAAAGGGCACTCCTCCTTCTCATTTCTTCACACCTTCAAAGCCTTTTGGTTCGGCCAAACTCTGCCCAAATACTCTCCCAACATCCCTCACTACAACCTAGAGGCCTTAGTTTGATCAGAAAGCCAACCTAAGGAGCCCTTTTGATCAAATCAAAAGGAAGAACCCGAAAAAGAGGTAATGATTTCACCACCCTTTTCTAAGTTCATTTCTTCTTCCACTTCTTCTTCCTTTGTTCTTACCATTCTAAAATAATAACTCCAGTATCTCACATATACTGTGATGTTATTATAAGTATGGTACAACCATATTCAGTATTCTATCCACCCTTTGAATAACATGTCACCATACGTGCGTACGTACGGCTTACCGTCTCCACGTCGTGGTGTAATTGTTATTCAATATAATATTATTTGGATGGGTATAATAATGATGTGTAACTCATGTAAATAATAAATATAACATGTTAATGATTCTGTATATATGATATACCATTCATTTATATATTATTTTAATATCAAAAGAATGATATTGTCGCTCGTGCGTACGTACGGACTACCGTCTCCACGAATGCGATGAGATTCATTCTCCATCGTATCCATTCAAGTATAATTATCATTTTATGATTTAAAAATGATGTTTAAGGACTTGATATCATTCTGGATATGAATAAGATACAACAAACATGGCTTATGTAACAAAACATATAAAAGAAAATGAGTAAGTTAACACCCGAAACGATGATAATTCTAAGATATTATTAATAAATCAATGTTAAAAGATCATATATGATATCATATTAATATATATGATTCTTGTATAATTTAATAACAATTATTTCACCATTATACAGGAGGTTAACCTACCCAAACCAAGGAAAAGTACAAGGTAAGGGTTATTTCACAATCTCTTCATTATCCGAGGTTGTTTATATGTAATAATCTACTGGGATCTCTTTATCATCCACATCCATGTTTCTTAAAAATGTATTTCAAAACATTTTTACTATTTACAAGAATATGGGTTAAAGTCATTTATACCTTTTTTGACTTTTTATAAGAGGTTTATAAAGGAATCTTTCCGTCGTTTTCAAAACAAGGTCCTTTTTAACCTTTTCGACAGAATTGAGGTAAGAATGTTTTTTTTAACTTATACGGTGGGTGCGGTTATTTTACGCCGTTATAAAATTTTCAAAGCTTTCCTTACAAGCTTATAAGAATATTTTCAAAGAAAATGTTTTATTTTATATGGATCTTAAATGATTTCAAAATAAAAGGAGATATTTCTTTAAAAAGAATTTTGATTTCATCTATGTCAACATCCTTTGATGGATTTTAAGATTATTTGAAGTTGATTTATTATGATACAAAACTTCTATATTGTATTGAAGGTTTTGTGATATGTTTGACTGTGGATGTGCTATTTTTATACCATTCATAGTTTATTGTGAAAGTATTGACATTTCGTATGCTAGTTTTAATACGAATGTTTATGTTATGTTTAAACCTTTTCATATGGGAATGCATTGGACTTAATAAGTGACGGGTGGAGCCCGCTATAGCTCCTCGATGCATCGGTAGGTCTCATGAGACAAACTAGTGTCTTGGCACAAGGCCTTGACAAAATCTTATTTGTAGTCTTGGCACGAGGCCTTGGCTATGTGGTTATGATAGTCTGGCATTATGCATTCCAACATTATGAAAGTGGTTATTGATTTTTGCATGTGATTATTCGATTAGTAGAATATCCATGTGAACAAGTAAATGGCATTATTTCATTTTACTTTTGCCTTACTATGTTGAAGTTCAATTTTAAAAGGCTTTTGTTTTAGTAATTCATTGCCTTAAACGTTTATGCTTATTTTGAATGTTCCTCTATATTGTTATCCTTACTGGGCATTTGAGCTCACCCCTTTTCTATGTTTTATTTTTCCCAGGTAGTGAAGAAGTAAATTATGAATGACTTGCAGGGATATTATGAGGGGTTAATAGTGTGGATATGAAGACTTTGTTGTTGTAGTAGTTTTTCACTTTGAAATGTAATGTAAAACTTTATGATTATATCTAGTGTTTCCAAGGCTACTAAACCAATCGGTCTTTCGAGATTTGATCTTCTTGTGATCATGCCAATGTTATGTAATTAATGCACCGACTCTGGGTGGTTGGGGTCGGGGCGTTACACTAGGTTTGTTGAGTCCTCACACCTAATGACCAGTATTATTTGTGTCCCTCAAATAATATCATCCAGTCATAG
Organism: Viscum album; assembly: GCA_963277665.1. Taxonomy (NCBI): domain Eukaryota; kingdom Viridiplantae; phylum Streptophyta; class Magnoliopsida; order Santalales; family Viscaceae; genus Viscum; species Viscum album. The sequence continues at coordinate 559,886,494 of OY728153.1, read as the reverse complement.
AACATATATTAAAGAATAGTATTATGGAACTTTCAGGTTCTCATCATAGCAGGGATCCGCTATGACCCATTAATGAAACAACTATCCTTAGGAAATTATCACATGCATCATTACACAGAAGAACAATCAAGATTTGATAAGGCTATTATTAATGACTAAATTACAAATTACTTGGTTCTAGGCCACCAACTCCAACAATGAGGATCGTGAGAATCACCTATGTAATCCATCATTTTTTGGTGTAATCAACATTCCTGTGACATTATCATGAATAAGGACCCATGGTCACGCACCCTCCATTTCGATGAAATCCATAAGACATGTTCATACAACATGATTTCATAGCCCTGAATTCCTCTAAGTAAAATCGTTGACTATGTGTCCACAGAATGATTCCCTGGGTCATGAAACACCAACAATTTGATGTATTCAAGAACATACATATATATACAATACCCCATAGAGTGAATAGTTAAATGTTACTTGATTACAAGATTCCTCACCATTCCCTCGATGTCTTTGGGTAGCCTAGGACATGTCACTTTTATCATAAGACAAGTCTTGGAAAAGTTAGTTTGATATCATGATAGCTAATTTACATGTTTCTATTATTATATGGTGGTTTGTAGACAAACCAAGTTGATCAGGAGACAACACTTTGACATTTTTTTATTATCACAATACATTATTTAGACAAGTAAGGTTGATCCTGATATTTCCCATTGACATGTCAACATTTTCAAGTGATATCCAGAGGACAAGCCATATTGATCATGTATTGAAAATTGTAATTGTCCACCTATATTATGAGAAGACATCCAAGAAAAGTCATTTGATAAAAAATACACCCTTGGATGTGTCTACCATAACAGATTGACACCCCAAACATGTTGTGTGGGCAATCAACACAAGTCCAGCAGATAGCAAGGACATGTCAGTATGATCCCTTATGACATGTCAACTTCATTCGGTAGAACTAATTGGAATCATTCAATGTTTTTCTCATCCAAGAACCTTCATCCACATACCCATTTTATAATGGAAACATCCTTGATAGGATAGGGATACACACTCATGAAACCCTATCAGTCGCATTCTCCCAACAAACCATTCATGGATACCATATTTATTCATCCATAATAAGATAGATAATGAATATTCCAAAGGGAAACATCATTGTGTACGACCCATTTTAAATGAACTACAAGAAATCTTATTACTGTCCAAGTAGGATACATAGGATGCCTCTCTAATGATAGATCTCCAAAGGGAATTCATCATACTATAATCCCCTATAATTCCTGAAAACTCATGGATAAAAATAATGTCCCCAATCATGATCATATACATTAACCCCTTATCGGGATAGAGATACAATAAATTATTAGAACTCTGATTCCTATAATAACCAGGATATGTCGGATGCCTTTCTAAGGCCCTGGCTCAAATGGGCCTCCACTGTGGTGTAAGTCTCCCCATGCCTCCAACAATCAAACCATTGGTACCCAATTATTCCCATGGTATCATCATTCGACCACATCAATTAGTGGATGAGAAGGGGTCCCATACATGGGAACAATTGTATCTATCAATCCCAAACATTCCCTTAAGTACCTCAAACCCATCAGTGGGTTAGGGAGGAACTAGACTACAGTGACTCTGATTCCAATTATAAAATAAGAAATGTAGGATTACTTCCTACGGCCCGATATTCATATATTATCCCCCTTGATATGGGTAATCATTCCTCTAAAATGGAAACATGAACTTGTAAGCCTCGTACAGATATCCACTCATGTAATGTGTCGAATATTCTTCTACCAATTGTTTATCATACAAAGCTTGAATCACATGGGATTAGAGACTTGCGATGATTTTAAAAATAATATTAAGAGAATTCCACAAGGTGGGGCACTATTTGGAAGTATGTCTGATTAAAAATCACCTCCTCTCAAAGGGCCATACTTCCAATGAAGCAATCCAAGGAAGTCTTGTATGCATATGTCCTGTCTAGGGCCTCTAATTTCAAATATCCCATAACATAGATAACTTTTATACAAATTAAGTTGATGCTGATTCATGTCTAAAATATGATATTTAGTATTCTACACTATGGTCCAAGCCTAATATTCACGTCCTTATAACTGGACCTTAAACTTCATGGATCAGTCTAGACACATGACCTTAAACCTTTCAAAATGAACTATGTGGGTTTTGATTTTTATTTTTATAGGATATGTATGAATACACATATAGGCCCAACCCCATCTCCAAGACACACACCTATCCCTTAGATGGAAATAAATACTAGAGTGCCGGAACATGGACGTAACCTTAAGCATCATAAATAAATAAGAATGTGATGGAGAATCTGTTATATGCACATAGTAGTTATTTTCAATACATGTTCATAATCAAGCCATTGACATAGGGGTAACAAGTCTTGTATTGGGGTCTAAGAAGGATTTCATATACATAACTTAAAATAATTTCTTTCTCATTTTTATTCTCTCTAGATAAATGGTATTATTTATCATATGAGAAAACCTAAAACATTGTCAGAGTCATCCCTAAGCTTAAACCCATCATTGTTCACCATCTTTTCACCATTTTATGTTTTTAGGTCCTATAAATTTCTAGTGAAATTTTTCAATCATGAGTAATTCTAAAGAAGGGATGGTCAATGACCAGGGATTCCTCTTACCTTCGAATAAAGCCCCATACATTAAATGAGGTATTCCCATTTGATACAAATCACATGCTTCAAATGGTATCATTTTTCAAATGCCTCATTTATAGGACACCCTCCTCATATTATCATCATGTGGTGGATATGTCTATGACTAGGACAAGGATGGATGGAGATCATAGATTTACTAAGAAGACTAATGAACCAAAATAGGAAACTTTTTGAATTCTTTAATCCTATTATGAAAACCCTCTTTCATGAATTGTAGAATTATAAGATTATTAAATATCCTCTACTAATTGAAGATAATATTCGGTACTAGAATGCCAATAAGAAATAAATAATCATTCTGGGTTAGAAACAGACCATAGTAAGAGACTCTAGATCCAGAGATGTGGGTGAAAATTATGTTATGATCAGGTAATTCTTCATCTGTCTAGGTATTTCTTGTACCTTCATTCTAGTTAAACTTCATCTACATATAGCCTCAAGTTAAAAGTTTGTGAAATTAATGGGGACCAATGGCGTGACATAGGTTTCTCTATAGTAGTTCTGAAAATTGAGGGGAATTATCTTCTAATTTGGGTTTGTGTTCAGTGAAAATGGTTGGTTACCTGATATTATATATGTTTGTAAGTGAGGTAGTAGTCTTTCAATGTATTGAAAGTATATGTGATCTTAGATGACCTAAACAACCAAATTATCTAGGGGATATTAAATAGTCCTTTCTCAAACCGATGTTAACCAATAACTAAACTAAAACTAGTATTATCATACTACCCAATTGAAATGGATTTAGGTAGAAGATATTCACGTCTTGGTAGGGTCTTGAGTGACTAACATCAAATGTATCCATCAGGAATATTACTTCTTAATCTAAAAAATTAGGTCATTAATCATCATAATGGCCTCACTACTGAATCCTTATATTAGATTCTTATTCTAGTATAAAATAGTGAATCACAAGATGAAAAATCAATAAATTGGTGGAATACTTCTATAAGACTCACAAGGTCTTCCTAGGTCTAGAAATGACTATGTCATCCCAGGTTCAGTATAATATAGGTAGTAGATCGAGGCCAGGTCCTCCCATATAATTTACTAGCCCTCTGAGGCCAAGAAAAACATATAACACATGAAGTATCCTAGTAAATGAGTAGGTAGTTCTTGGGATACATGATTTATGATTGATACCCTGATTTTTTAAAGAATTAATCAAACAATTAAACATACAACTATTCTGTTAAAATATGACATATATACAATTGAGCTATTGATGTTTTGATGATTAGATCTCATAGAGTGGATTCCCATTCTCTATCCAACCTATATGAAATCCTTCTTCATTTCCTGAAATTGTTTTCATGATCATGATCATGATTTCATGAGGTCACTCAAATTAGAAAGTGTCAAATGGACTTATCTTTCAATCGAATTCATAATTGAACTAAAAACCACCTATAAAAATTAGCTAAACACGCCTTATTCATCAATATATACTAAAATCAATCATCCCAAAACCAATTATTCATGATCATATACACACCACTCACCAAAAAACCATTTCTTCTATACCAATCTAGAAAATAAAGAATGTCCACAATAATTTCAACTAAAATCATCACTTATAGGTTTTGAACAATTTTATTTTCTCCCCAATATAGGGACAAGTATACCTCCACATATAATCAAGTTAAATGGAAGAATTATGATTTTCCCAGTTCTTTAACCAATTGGTGCATAATAATCAGTAATTGGATTGGTTATTATTTCCACAACAGTCATATTCATCATCCAGCTTATATATTAGATCTATGGGAACAATGGTAAACAATCCTGATAGCCAATTAGATTATTCACACACCATGCTAGAAAGACACCATTGTATCTCCTAACACTTCCATTTGGAAATGAGTGTGTTGATTGTATTGGACACCTGATCGAAAAAATAGTAGATAAATTTCCACCAAATTGAATGAGACCAGGTACCATTTTATGAGTAATTCCATCTCAACCAACAAAGATAGTTAACACATGCAAGTCCAGAACCCGAATATTGAACTAAAAGGCACTTGAGGAGTTGGTTGTTCAATTCAACCCCTAATCTAGTCCATCAGATGTATTCCATTGGTTTTTATTGGCACCCAATAACTATACAATGTTACACTAGTAGATCATACAACATTATTGGATTAGTAGGTAGGTAATAAATTCATAAGAATACAGTACCTAAATAGCTCATTGTTTACCATCTAGACCATCTCATTCCAATTTCTCCCAATAACCCAACCACAACTTCTCTAAGTATACACACTTTCTTGCTTACATGTTCATGCCAGCTACCAAGAACATCACACTAGATCAATATGGAAATCCAAACCAATGAAAAGATAATGTTGGATTAATCAAGTCCCATAGTGAATGGTCCTATAAGGTAACAAGTTCCACTATTTTCTTGAATATACAATTATACATCATTGAATATGAAGTGATTCATAACTGATGTTACTAACTATTCTGAATATAATTTTTTCGTCCCAAGGATTGTAGTCATTTCAATGTCAAGACTATATCACCTACACCAAGTGACATAAATCATATGTTCTTCCCAATAAAACAAAGGAATATAAGAAATTGGAGAACTTGGTGGATCTATAATGACCATCCTCTCTCAAGGGAAAATAAATCCACTCACAGTGGAAGCTAAAATCTGAACAAGAAATACTCCCATATGTGAAATAGCCTATCTAAATTGAAACACTATCTCGAAACACTAGATTATTGTCTTAGGAAATAGGTGGATGTCAAAATATCCATCTCAAAAGGATATTAGAACACCCAACATTGAAATCGTTACTCTAAAATGATTTATGAGAGCTCAAAAAACTTCCTTCATAATCATTCTAGCCAACTCTTCTCCACAACTCACCTTCATTCTTGGTCACATGGATCAACTTATATTCATCCAGTTTACATGATAGTTGGATGGACAACCCTGGCTCAAAATGTTGTGATTTTTTTCTATCACAGGTAATGAAAAAATGCTCTTTTTTTACTAGAGACCCATATTGGAAGGTATAGAACTTGGTAATTCTATTTTACTATTGAAGTGAGATCCATTGATTATTAGAACTCAAGAACAGTACACACTAAAGAGATAATTGAGTAGTAAACCCATATAATGAACCATTGTCAATGAGAAATAATGGGAACAATGATCATATGAAGAGAAAAAGGAGGATGATTTGTGTCTTGTAATGACACGGGGGTTCCTTATAAGAGTTTGAATTGGTACCCAGTGGCACAAACTACATGTATCATTACAATGAAAATAATATATATAATTTATAGGTTTACATCACTGAAAAGGAAATGAGTTTGTCATATTGTAAATGATGCTTCAATGAATAGTTCTACTGAGGGATTCGGGATGAGTGATAGGAATGTGAATAATGAAAAAAGGATGGTATTGGAATTAGAACAATAGAACCATTTAAGAGGGTTGAACCACTCATAAAATATCTACGAACCAGCCATTACACTAGTACAATTGATGTTTTACCCCTATAAATTGAATGGGATGAAAGGTGGAGAAAACACAGTTGGAGTTTGACCATTTATTCTTCCAAACGTGGATATATACGTATCATAACATGAAACTAAACATTAATGGACATCATCTGTTTGATCCATTCCAATCACACCATCCACTCCCATATTCTTTAATTTTTCCTTGGTGTTTCACATTGTTGCACTAGGTGACCCTTATAAGAGTATTCAATTCACTCCTAATTTTTATGATATGTTCCCCAAGACTCTTAATAACTCATTTAAAATAATCGGTATGATCACAGATTCATCTATCCACCAATACCGTACGAAAAAGTGATTGAACCCCTGATCATTCCATGGTACCAGAACTACCACCAATGAATGAACATTTAAAAGAGTATAGTAGTGGTCCCCTAATTTAGGTAGATCAATCCTCACACTAATTCAATGAATTAAATACATCGAATATTAAGTAATTCAATGGTTTCTTTCCTCCTCGGTATACCTAATATGAGGCACCCATTTTCAATTTCCACCGTCAGAACCCTTGGGTATTGGAAGGTACCACAAACTATTCAAACCCCCATTTAAATTGAACAATTCCCTGGAATTCCTGGTTAAATCAAGTCACCACACCTAGATGACTCGTGGAACATCAATCGCTATTCTTATAGAAACTCCAGACAAAATAATACCTCTCTGTTGTTTAGAAACCACCAATCAGGGGAACATGATTGAGTGATCCACTCAATGTTGGGTTACTCAACCTATGTGTGGCCACGTGATATACCATATCACTAGTATGGTTTCAAATTCAATGTGTTCCCTTCTATTCATGAACATACAGGTTCAACTCCTAGTGTCTAGGTGGACCTATATTCCACTTCCCTTGGGACCCCCTTCCAATAAGGACTACTCACAATACCAGATGTCTAAAAAAATTCAATTTCATATCTTAACACCCATTCGACTTGATACTATACCACCACCATATAGAACCCACAAACAATTACAAATGGTGGTTCTAAAACTTCATAGGACCCTATATAGTTTACTGGGTTACTGAATAATTAATCCCTTACACATATAGTGGATATATAAGAAGGATTTATAATCCAATTCTAATTCCCACCATCTCAACACCACCAGGAAAAAAAACTCATTTTGATTCCAACCATCCTAGATGATGACACCCTACTAAACATGGGACACTAAATAAAATATTACAACTATCAATCACATAAAACAACTTACACCACTAAAAAAGTAAATACCAATGTATAATGTCCTTTTCACCTGATAATCGCAACATTGAGTTATCCATACCCCAAAATGACTAATCCATCCGTTCTTGTTTCACCTGGGCTTTCCCCATTCATAATAATGGACATAATTCTCATTGATGATGATAGGTTGTGGTAGGGATTTCATATTATCCTTTAACATTATTCATACACCATTTACCAATTCCACACCCATCTATATTCCCACTATTCATATACTCCATCTCATACCCCACTTTTTTTAGGTCATTTATTGGGATACATAATGTATCACTAGCCTAGGAGGACCATATATACTATTTTGAATTTGATTATTCCAACTACACCATCAAATGACGTGATCCAGTGGGTGGTGGTACAATGATAAAATATATCAATCCTCCTCTTGATCCATAATCAAGGAGGAAGTTAATACATTAAATAATGTACTAGTGTTAGTGATGTTACGAGCGACTGATATAAGAACCTTATTTTATTTTTTCAGACACTATTCAGTGGTAGAATTAAATTAATAATAAATATGATTATCAATTTTAATGTATCATGTCATACATATCCAATGATTCCCTATGAAAACCTCATATTTTTAAATCAATAAGAACCAATGCATTTTCTCTTGTGTGTGGGAACATTCATCACATTTTCATCCTGATAGTGAGAAAAAGGGTATAAGACATGGAAAAAAAGACTAATTACTCCACTACCTATATTATACTGATCTTGAGACATAATTTATTAGAGTAGTAAATGTATTTAATACTTATATTTTGAGTTGTTTCCATAATGAATATGGAACGAAAGATCCCTGATAAACAATAGGACTCTTTGATCCAAGTAATATTATGATAAATGAGTTTTAATGTCCATTGGAACATCTCATAATATTTGAGTGGATCAAGATTATTGTTTACATTGACCATAACATAAATTTCCTTAATATATAACCTTTAATAATTACAGAATACACATCATCATATGACTAACTGTATTGAATTAAATATCCACTCGAACCACCATATTGTATATGGTTTGATGCTTTTAGATCATCTATATATGAAATGATGATATCATACTATTTTTATTAAGGATAAATAAATTGAAATTGATATAGAGAAGATAAAATATATTCTATGACAATAAAATAAGAGGAACTACAACTGAAATACCAGCACCAGTGTATTTTCAATTGCATTGAAATGGGAAAAGGGAAAAATATCGGGACTATGAGTACACCAATGGGATAAACATGGGTCAGTGCATTAGTGGTGGAATTACCTAGTTCCCAATAGAGTTGAGTTCATTATCCACTACAAATTCATTATAGAAATTCCTCCATTTTCCACCTCATTGTTGTAATTATACCAAAGAACAGAAAATAATGCTTTCCTGGTTGGACAAGTCGTTCCACCATGGGTTTCCAAAGGGTCCATGAAATATTTCCACTACATTATGGGAATTGATGGTATTTTGTAGGTGTAGAGGAATGTTGGGGGGTCTAGACTATGTTCATTATACATTAAATCTAGAATATGGGATATGACATCATGAACGTACTGCCTTTTTAGTATTCTTTCCCAAGGGGATTACCAGGCACTCAATATCCCTCCAAGACTAGAAAGAACCTATAATAATTTAATAACACCCTCCATGGACCCATGACTATCTCATAAAAACCAATAATTCATGAACCATCCATAATAATAAACATGGTGAAGAGGGTGAACGAGGTCAAAACATGGCTTGGAATAAAATTCCATCATTGAGGAAAATTATGTTATAGTTTCAGTTGCAGAATACCTTAAAATTGAATACCCAAATGATTGTTCTTCCACTAATGTATTTTCACAATATATTAAATTAATTCACTTAAAACATTTGCAGTTCTGACCAATTGTCTAGCTAAATAAATAATAGCTCCCCCAAAAACCCATTTATTTTTATTTTTCCACCATATCATTCATTAAAACACTCAACTAACATATCATCATTGAACCGTTACATTGGATTCAACCAATCTTTCCCACTAAGAGAAATATTTTATTTATGGTTGATTCCCTTTAGTCTACTATATGGGTTTTCATTGGGAGTCGTGGTTGAGATTAATACTTTAACACCGTGGCATCACTTTTGATTTTATGCTATTTTCAATTCATAAACTATATTCTATCACCAAGATAGTGATTGGAAGATCCATGGGGGAATTCTATGAATCTTCTATTGCACTAAGAGACACCATGTGGTCTATAATGTCCATTTTCTTGTGTTGTCACCTAACAAGTCCCAATGTGGTCATTTATGTGGTGCTTGTACTAAATTTCATACTATTCTCTCTCACCAGGTCCTTAAAGATTGGGTATAATATAAGTAGTAGACTAATGCTGGGTCCTCCTCGGTAATTCATGATCCCTCCTATGATAGAAAAAACCAATTTAACATGACTTATCCTAATAAATGACTAGGGAGTGCAAGTGGTTTCACTAGAGTGGAAATGGGGAGCTCATATTGTCATCGTAATTAAAGGATCCTTAGTACCTTTTGGTACTGGATTGGGCCAATGGATCCTCATGTCTGATATCGCCGCAATAGGTTTGTGTTGGTGGTGTTGATGTAGTTGTTTGTTTCACCCTTGATCCTATGCATATATATCCAGTGGTGTGTATCATACTATTCTGGGAATATACAGTACCTAAGTTCAACTATGTTTTCAAGTACTCGATTCGAACCAGTATCTGCAATTAATATCTAAACCATGGCCTCTTCCTTGATGTTATACCTCCAAATAAATTATTATAAATGGAAACCACATATCTTACCACACTATGATAGCATATTAATGAAAATCAATGCATCTGATCTTGAGAGATTATAGCTTTTTGAACCACTTAATTTCATATGAGAAGCATAGAATGCCAAATCTATGCCCCCAGACCTCATACTAAAGAAATCACATTATTTTTTTTTTCTGATTTCAATACTATTTAAATCCGTTTTCAATTTATTGGAGTTTTTTCATCCCCTCATCCCCACCATACATACCACAGGGAAATTCTTTGGTCTATGGAAAAAAGAGATGGAAAAATTCACTATGTTAGTATTAAGATAGTGCAGTGCATTGGATGAATCACTGCCCCATTGGACACTAATGCTTGAGGAATCACCTTTATTCCATCGTTTGAGATATTTGTATAATTTTGGTATATAATGGACATAAAACCCTATATTAACTGCAGTTTTATAAGTTGATACTATATTCCATTGAATATATATCATATATGACACAATCCACCCTAGTTCAACACACTCTGATTGAAACAATTTTCCTACCTCTATAACAAACCCCATGACCAACATGATCCAATTAGAATGACTTCTATAACTCCTCTAATTCATGACTACTATAATGACCATCTCTTATGAGATATGAAACATGTGTCCATGTCTTTTACAAATATTTCAATAAAAATCATTCCTCCTCGAGTTTATTTTTATATTCTTACATTGTGGTAGTGTGAGATGGGTTGTTCGCGTTCTCATGAATTGCATTGGAAAGCCTCTTCATTGGAGTTAAAATAATTTTGTTGGTCTTCTTCAATCCCTTGACATTGTGTGTTTTTATTTTTCTCTATACCATAGTACCATCTATTAAATGATTTGTACGGGGGGAACCTGGTCTAGTTGATGACCTAGAATAAGTTTAATCTAAAATAGCTTCTTGATATTAGAGTCACTATAGTATAGAATACCTATATTATGGAGTGTACATTACTGAATTTCCCTTGGTGAAGGTTGGAAACTAGTAGGAAAGGTTCTTTTTGAGCACATCAACTAGATCTTATCAGCAAATGATAATGCCTTGTACTATAGGGCCCATTTGATCATCTCGTCTCTCAAACCAATAATAACACTATGTTGTGGGAATGAAATACAACCAATTATACATGATTCATTCATGATGTTATATTAATATTAGTAGGTTCATGCTGGCTAGCCACGGAAGGAAAATGAACACCACATATGTCCCTCATTCTATATCATACCTTGCGACCTTCGGTGGGTTTATGGTCTAATAAAGGACTTCTGGTTCTGAGCATTGGGTTCATTCATGTAAATGGTACCATCCTCTAATTGAATTAAACTCTATTGTGAATCCATCATTTAATCCATGTATACGGTGGTAGACATAATCTTTCATCATCCATGAATTCATGTTGTCCATCTCCCCTGGCTCCTGCCTCCTTTCATAGTAATAGAGTTGAAAAGTATTATTCCACACTTGAAATTTTCATGAAACCCATATATCATGAATTTGGTGGTACGGGTTCACACCATTGTTTTTTTTATGTTCTGGGAGGTCATGAGGAACCATGGTCTGTATTGAACCAATTTAATTTTGTGCTAGTGTTTTATAGTTGATCCCCATCGGCCTACCGCTTACCTGAGTTATGAATCTATTGTTAGTGGGTAATCACTTGTAATCAAATGATGTTTAATGGGTAAAATTAGAAGCCAATAAATGTCAAAGAATGAACACTCACTCCCCAATCACATTACCTCGGTTTGGGAAATGTGATGGGATCATGCCTTCTAGTCCCAAAACTGGTCGTAGAAAAACAAAAAAGTGGTGTCCATATTAAACACTCAAATGACATCATCCGCCGAGTGGATCCATTGTGTTGTGTGTTATATGAGCTTTCATTACATCTAGTATACGCCTATGGGGACTACCAAACTGAAGGAATAACATCATTACTCGAGCATACCAGTGCACTGGGATGAGAGAATGGACCATATCTACATAATAAACCCATCAAATGGGGGTTAGATATAACAAGAGTTGAACCTGTGATAATCAGGTTAAAATGAAAATTCTCTATTCGGCGAGTTATACACCAAAATCACCTTGAGGAATCAAGTGTCTAAGTAGGATGGATCAGGAAAACTATGGAACATTATAGAAAACCATTCCCATAAGGATCCTTGGGAGTGTGGTGGAATATATGGGATGAGATTGTATTCCATTTTCACCACTCATACCATTTCTAGTACAAAACATTTTGTTGTATAAATCACTAGTATCAATCATTGGTGATCGATTGTACAAAAAAGCATGATTCTTCTTCTGATTAGGTATTCCTATATGGAATAAATTGTCCCTTCTGGTATAGTTACCATTTTGACTAACCCATTAAACCTCTTCCTAAACCACTGTCATCCATTGCTCCCACATCAATGCTCGGTACATGGTACGATGATCTGGACTCTTTATTCCCATAGTTGTAGCTCAAAATCCCATGGTATCAATGCAATCATTTTAATTTTATGGAATTGATCCAATTAATTGAACTTTATCCTAGCAACTCCACCCATAATGTAATTCCCCCAGAGGATAGTTGCAGTTGAAATTGAAGTGTATCGTATGAAAACAACCATTTTTTGGAGTCACATATTTTTTTCACTGATACCGGAGAAAATATGACCCACATGTTTATTTTATTCACCCAATCAGTACATTAAATGGTTTGGGAATATCTTAATAATCTATTATAATAGTGTAAACAAGATGGGGATTCACTTCCTAAGAAAACTATCATAGAAAACACCATTAGTTCTTTGATGAATAGGTTCCCTTTGATACCATTCATTTTCAGTCACATTGATCGTCAGGATAGGATCAATGATCCCTTCAAATAAGTATAATATAGAAAAACAAAGGATAACAATGAAAATTGATATAGAACAAGGAAAGATGATCTAAATTAGGTTGATATTAGTTCCGTGAATGTTCAATTGTTCAGTAGTCTACTAGGAATGGGGAACATCCATAACACTAAAACCAGTATTCAAGAAAAAATCACTATGACTAGAAATAAGATGTGATAGATATCATTATGTAACTCAATGATCCCCATCATTATTTATGTTTCTCCCTCTTAAGATTTTAATTTTCATATCTGATTTTCATCACAAATAGTATCTAGTTTTTGACATTGATGTTAATTTATTTTTTTATAGTGTAAATAGATAAAGAGTGCCTATCACCACCGTCTCATTGCTCCTAGACACGTCAAATCATACTATTACACCACCAATGTTGGGGTTCATATTTCTTTTTTCCCATCCTTGATTCAAGAAGGGTCTATATATGAGGTGTTTGTGGTTGAAGAATTCGATTATTCCAGCTTATCATTCCATTGTATGTTGGATTCATGGTGTATCCTAGACCAATTCCTCCAAGGTTTGGTATAATATAGGTAGTATAATTTACCAGTAAGGAATTTATCTAATCATTTTCTAGTCATTCAAATTGATCCCAGGATTCCCCTAGGTGTTTGTAACTCCATACCTTCAATGCTATTATTATTACAAATGACATGTTAACTAAACTTGGAATTGAATCACCCATGGTTTGCCTCTCTGTGTTGACTCATTCAGTGGGAATTTTAGGTCCAATCACGCTCAATTATTCCACACATGTCAAAATAATTCACAATAATCACATCCTAGAGTTGTGGAATCATACATACAATATTAAATAGAACCAAGTTCATATTACCTCCCCATTGAGCATGGTGTTTAAGGGAATACATGGAACCCATCCCATATAATTTCAATCATTTCACTCACCCTTGAAGTCAATATGTCATCGCGAATGAATCCATTGAAAATAGTTGGTGGTTGATCTTGGATTCACCGAGTAGTAATACTGAACTGGACCATGAAGGAATCTTAATCATATCATCATTAAAGAATTTATGTGTTAGTGATCCTTTCTTTTAGAAATAATAATCTATCCTTGAGTATCAACTTATTAATTGCAACACATTACCCATATATTGAGCTCTCTAGTTTCTTTGATCTTAGGTAGCTTCCACCAGTGAGTTTCAAATCCAAAGAGAATTCCTTACAAATTGGTTGAATGAACAAGTCCTTTACTACTATATTATATCTATCTAGTCAATTAGTAAAGTTATTTCATATAATAAGTGATTAGTTTCATTCTTGAACTCGAGTGTGAACCCATAAACCTTGTCTGGATTGAAATTCCAACCATCTCTGAGGTGGTGTGTGGTTTCCCTCCCGTATTTCAGTATTAAATCAACATACATTAGATGACTGAAACTGTTGAATTATTCATACAATACTAGTAGTTCTTTTTCAATATTATGTGGATGATGAACTAGTGGTTAAAAAACATCGAAAATTCTGAAACATCAATTTAGAATAGCCCAATGTACTTTATCCTATTTTGAACTAAATTTATAAATGTATTTGAATCCTTGATACTGTGACAACACTAGTTTTGAAGAACCACATACTAGTTTTATATTGTTCACCTAAGTGAATTATCCATCTCAACTGGCTTATAAGACAATATTGATTTTATAGTGCATACCTCAATAAAAGAGCTCCATGTTCTAAAATATTTCTCCATTAGTAATTGGGATCACATTGGTGGGAATATAGGTTAAGGTGTCTACGACTTGTGTTTATATAATGGTAAGGGAGATCAATCTACCTACACCAATATTTTATTATTTTTTAAATTCTCATTATAATAGTTGAGAATGTAAATATAAAACATTACATAGGAATTCCTTATATCACAGTGGTCGGTGCAATAATAATTCCATTTTTGATATGCCAATTCCTATTTTGAAAGAGAATCATATTGATCACATAATATATTCCATGATTATATAAATATTTCCCAATTTCAATCCTATAATATGATCCATGAAATTAATGTGGAGATAGTTCTACTGAGGTAGTGACCACCATAATGGAATACTGTATAATGTAAGCATCAGAGAGTAATTAAACAACTTGTGAAACCACTTATCAATTTTTTCTGTAACAACATAGACACCGTAGAGTTTTCCCTACTCCCAAATAGTTGCATTCTCTTACATTTGTGAAATCATGGTATTGAACCCAATGTTGGTTTTCCCCATTTTTTGTTCCTCAATTATAATTTTTGGTTTCCAATGATTGATAGTCATTAGGCTATCCCATACTATGAGGCCAGCCTATATTGGCTCGTGAACTAGTTGATATTCGATCATGCCTAAAACATTCAGTTCAACATGTAGAGTCTTATATTTCTAGTTTCTAGTTGTGAATTAGAACACCCAAATCATTGTGGAATGAACCAGCTGGCACATCCCTCAGGGAAAATCTGTGATCCAAAAAGTGTACATGACCTGGTCTTATTTTTTCATAGTAGAATCCAAACCAAACACCACTATACTGACAAGATCAGACTCCAAATTGAACATTATTATTTTCACACTACTACTAAGATAGACCACTTCACCACATCTAATTTGATGAAACCTAGATACATGTTCAATACAATCCCTGTATCCCAAGACCATCTGGTTTATTTCTATCATTTGGGTACTCATTGTGTCTAATAGGTTCATTTCACTCTCTAATACACTTTTTAGTTCAGTATAATAGATTTGTTTGACTCCCATGGAACATTATAAAGATATATGACCCTTATCTTTGAGATATTGGGCCTTCTATGATAATAAATGAAGCTACAAATGTTCCATCCTAGTCTCCCAGGGGTGGAGAGGGGTTGAGGCCAAAATTGTGAGTCGAGTCAATGGCTAATGACTATCATGCAATGTTGGGAATGAATCGAATCAACCACGAAATGTTTACAATTAAGAAAAGGAGATCATGTGTGACCAGATCACCCAAATAATTTCTTCTTATCATATTAGTTTTTGTTTTTGGTGCCCATTTGGACCATTCCCACTATTCTTAAAGTTGTTTAGATCCAATCACATCCTTGTTAATGGAATGGATGGTTCTAGAATACCTAGAAACCTAATCCCCAATTACTATCTAGTTCCTATAGAAATGGTGGTGGATGGTTTCAATTGAAAATGGATGGTGGTTAAACACAGGGCTATTGGTACAGCATGGGTGGAAACTTCCCTCCCCTATCTAATCCTGGGTCTAACCAAAATCCAATGGGATACCTTCACGGATGTCACAACTATGTTTTCCACGGCTATTGAAGGCCTTCAATACAATGGATACACCCACGAAAATTGTAACAACCCTGACCCCAATAGCCTAGATTCAATGAACTTTTTATTAAAATGGAATAGATAACAGATATCACATCACCAAGGATCAATCTATTTATTAATATTGAAGAAACTAGAAACATACATGGTTCCCATATCACATTGGTAATTATAAAGAGAACATTACAAAGGAAAATAATATTATTCCTTAACACTTATTCAATGATTTCATATTCAGAACATTGAGAAGTAAAAAAATTAAAGGGGTTATATCAAATTCCCATTAAGGATTACATGAATATATAATTAGTAAAATAAAGTTAATAGGGTCTCATCGAAAGCTAAATAACTGAAAAATTACAAGCCATCAATAAACTGAGAATGAAAATTCATCATATATTTTTTTTCATAGTGTGAATATCATTAAAAGTAATAAATGAATACTAGATGAAGAAAATTAATAATAATTGGATGTCATGTATCTGACACATGAACCATTATACCATCAATAAAGTTTACATCTATGTGTAGAAACCCTTTTGGTTATTCTTGGAAACAAACACGAAGGGTTTATCACCAAAATTTTTTATCATGAGACCTGTCGATGCATCAAGGGGATATAAATTCAGGCCATACCAATAAATAAATGTATAAATTATTCCTCATACTTATATTTAGTTCCAGAACAATATTCCTTAACATAATGTCCACATTAAATAGTTAATAGTGATTTATCAATATTAAAACATTCAAAGTAAACACTATAAGTAAAAATGGTATACGAATTAGACAATAATCATATCCATGATACAAGAAAATATGGATATTTAATAGATATATATTTTACAATGAAAATATATCTTATATGGATTGTATATAAACCATATACAAATTATTTGGTGAACAATACCATGCAATTCTCAATGAAATCTAAATTGAGACTATGTCCCTTAACTTATGTATAACTGGGTTAAGTACTTGATCCTAATGTCCTAAAAAATATGATTAATTACTTTTATTAATTAATTAAGACGACATTATATATTTATTTTATTTATTAAAATTTTTTGAGTTCATTTATGGTATTTTTATGAGTTATAAGATAGAATTTTATTATTCAGGAGTGTTCATTTTTTGGTTTTCATGATGGTTTACCCGTATACATGAGTGGAAAATCATTTAAAATGAGAATAGTTGTCTAGAATTGAAATTATATGTTATTAAATAAATTGAAAAATATTAAATTTTTTTATATTTCATTATTTTATGTGGTATTAGGATGAATCCTTAGATAAAACATTAGTGATAATCATTTTGATTATTTTAGAGTTTTTTATATCATCACGAACTAGTTTTGTTTTATTAATAAATATTATGTATACATACTAGTTTCAGAACATTAAATTAGTTGTAATAAATATATTATTATATTTTTATCCATATAATTGGTTTTATGACCATACTATAAGGTTTTAAATGAAATTGAAAACTCATTTTCCTTGAATGCGAAAAATTAACACATGACAGACGTTGTTTTATTTTTATAACAAAAGGGGGGAGGAAGAGAAATGGTGATGGAATATTACATTAACATAATAAAATTATAGTATATATGATATAAAATAGTTTTGATTTATGTTTATATAGATTATTTTAGGTAAGGATAAAAATATAAAAGGAAATAAAAAAATTAAAGAGAGGGATTAAGGGTTTAACATCATGAATCCTTCTCCTTGAGAACCTTATTAAGGGAAAAAGGTTTGGTATTTTACTAAGGAAAAAGGAACATTTACATGGGGGAGATACTTGAGAAGATTATTGGGTAAAAATTAGACAATCTTCAAGGATTTTTTGGTGTGAGGAGAAGATGTGTTGAGGGATGGTATTTATAGTGCAGGAAAGTGGCGTTCTTTGATTATTTTATTCAATATTTTAAAATTTTAGCAAAAGAGAAGAAATAATACTAATTATTTTGACTAAATATAGTAAATAGTGCCCATTATTGTGATCCAATGGTGCTTACATAAGCTATAAATCATCTATAACTCGTCAAATCATGTTTTTATTTTACACTGTAAATTACAGTATTTCACTTTTCACTAAAAATTCCACTATTTTAGAAAAATATCAAAAATTCATCCTAACCATTTATAAATGTGTAGAATTTAAAAATTAACTCAATTTTAAGAAAATAAGTTCCTAAATTTGATAAATTTAATTTTTAATTATATGATTAATTTACTCAAAAAATACCAATTTTAAAATTATAACTCATATTACAACACTTTGAAACATTAACTAAGATCTCATAAAATTATCTTTTAATCATAATGAATAATAATAATAATATATGATTATATTTTATGAAAATAGATTTTATTTTAAATCATTAATTATAAATTTGTAAATGCAAATTTTTGTTTTATAGAAATACCAACCCTTAATTTATCATTTTAAAAATATTTATTTACTAGTACTATGATATAATTATATCATATTTTAATTTATAAGATTCATAAATTATATTAATACTTTAATAGTTGAGGTTAATATTCTATTGGAAGAATTAATATTCCTAATGGTATCATTTCTATTCCAAAGGTCATGTTTCTATTTCATTGGTATAGGTTTCTTAATTTCTAGACAAAGCCTCTTATTTCAGGCATTCTTCACTTATAGACTTTGTTTTATGTTCTCTATGTGATTTTATATGATTTATACTATATGAAAATTTTTTTTCTGTGAAATTTAAGAAACTGAATGAATTGAATTTATTTAAGAGGATATATACCGTAAAATTGTAGGGTGTTATATTCTGCCATCCTTCATAAATTTTATCCTAAAAAATTTCATGAATATAGACTTATAAACAAATGAGGGTGGTTATTCATCCTATTGTCTTCTAGTTACCACATAACACCTTAAATTTTATGGTTTCTACAAATAACCATTACCATTCGAGTTGTTTGATTAATCAATACATTCTCTCTTATGTCAAGAATATCAATAGGCTCTTTAGTGTATGAAAAATAATGTTCCAATTCTATTTCTGCATATGTGAGTATATGCGTAATTCCTGGAATGTACTTAATTAACAATGAGATGTGGAACACATATTTATATTTGGATAGACTTGGTGGAATTGATAATTGGTAATCTATAACTCCAGTTCATTCCAAAATTTCAAATGGTCTGATGTACCTGGGGCCTATTTTCCTTTTCTTATCAACCTTAACATTCCCTTCCATAGAGATAATTTTATAAATACATGATCTCCCACTTGATATTCCAAATTCTTTTTTGGGTTATCTGCATAACTATTTTTCCTACTTTGATATAATTTATTATGAGATCGAATAGTCTTTACTTGGGTCATATTCTCTTCACTAATTTTTGGGCCTATAAGTTTCCTCTAAAAAACAATATCCAAACAAGTTGTAGTTAGCCATATATTTCCATATAATATCTTATATAGAGCAATTTGGATACTAGAATGGAATCTATTATTATAGTAAAATTACACCAAAGTTAAATTCTTATCCCACATACCTTTAAATTCAAGATAGAATGATCTCTACATGTCCTCCATTGTATAAATAGTTTTTTTAGATGTTCTGTCGATTTAAGGATGATAATAAGTACTCATATGAAGCTCATTATCCAAATCCTTCTGAAGACACTTACAAAATCATGATGTGAAATAGGGATCTTGATCAGACACAGTCAATATAGGTTCACCATGATTTATTATAACTTTATTAATATTGATTCTTTCTAGGTGAACTAGTGGAAAATCCTCCCTTATAGTGAGTAAATTTGAATATTTTGAACGTCGGTCAACATTTACCAATATTGCATCATTATTTCATGGAGTTTTTGGTAATCTAGTGAAACATTCCATAGTAATTCCATCCCACTTACACAAAGGAATATCTTGATGTTTCATGACTCCTTTAAAATGTTTTCTTTAAGCCTTAACTAAATAATAAACTAGTCACCATGACACATAGTGATAAATTTCCCACTTTATATTATCCCATCAAAAATGCTTTATTGGATCTCTATACATTATAGTACTACCAGGGTGTGTAGAGAAATTTGATCTATGAAATTTTTCTAATATTTCCCATTTTAACTTTTGTATTGATGAAACCCATAACCTCTTTCCAAATTTCATAATTTCATCCTCATACAAGAAGTCTTACAATATTCCCACCATAACATCATTAATTTTCGTTCGAATATTATCATCAATGTATTGAGATATTTTTTCCTTATCCAAAAAATAGGGTTTAGAAATCATTTGAAAAAGGATTGATGTTTCCCTTTCCTTTTAAATTGCAATATCCATCTTTACTAAATCCATGAATATAGGATCTT
The DNA here is from genome assembly GCA_963277665.1 of Viscum album. NCBI lineage: Eukaryota > Viridiplantae > Streptophyta > Magnoliopsida > Santalales > Viscaceae > Viscum > Viscum album. The sequence goes on along the minus strand of OY728153.1, from coordinate 559,865,546 downwards.
TCTCAATCCTTATTTAGGTAAGATGTTTTTTATCATTATAGTTTAATCCATCTTCTACATTTCATTTTTTATATGGTAGTGTGTTGGTAAATCATAATTTTTGATTAACTTGAGCCATTTCCTTTACCTCATGTTGATTTATTTCTATATAAATATCTATTTCAAACTCTTGTGATCCATATCCTCCAATGGCCCGATGGCCTTCATTTTTTATTGATTTTTAAAATCCACCTTTAAAGGGGTGAGGTGGAACCCTTACAAGGCTATTAGGAGTAAGTATCACATGACCTGTAGGCCTTATAAGAATTCATTTCCCGTAGGCTTCAAACATTACATAATTCCCTGATTAACTACTTAGAACTGCTCCTCTCCAGCATCTTCATCGTGAAATCATCTCTCCACCTTCGCATTTCTATTCGGCTAGGTATTCTCGTGCATGCACATGCTTGTCCTGGTGGAAGGTGCCATACCATCTCATTCTTGCAATCTGTTTAGCTCTGTTGTGGTGAAAGATCCTTTCTCATCCTCTTTGTAGAGCTAGTTCCTTGTAGGTTGTCTAGTTTGTATCTGTACTAAAGGTGACCCGAAGGCCTTGAGGTGGCCCTAAGGCCTTACTGACCCAAAGGCCTGGGTGGCCTGAAGGTCTTAAATAACTCAGGGACCAAATCGGTGTCCCGAAGTCCCAAACAGGGGCATATATCTGGCTGATACTTACTCAAGATCATGAGTTGGATAATTTTGTTCATCAGTCTTTAACTAACTTGACACATAAACAATAAATTATACATTTTACAAATGGAAAAAGCCTATTCCATTATTTGATGGATCGTTGAATATCAAAATCTTATCATTTCATAATGCAAGATTCAAAATTAGATTATTGAACAATGTTCTCTTCAATTCATCAAAAAAATTACATTATTTTTTCCATACAAGCCTAACTTTATTATATGTGAGATTTGTTAATGGGTTATCCAATCAGGAAAAATTCTGAACAAAATGATTATATCAACATGCTAAACCAATAATACTACACAACTCAGTTATGTCTATTGGCATAGTCCATTATTGGATTTCCGTTGTCTTTGAAGGATCAACAGAGATTTCATCCTTAGAGATAATATGAACTTGAAAAGAAATTGTTCTAATCCAATATTCAAACTTTCAAAACATTCCATTTAACATCATTAATTTAATATTCTTCAAAAAAATCCTCATGTGATACTCATTCTTCTCATAGATATTGGAATATAACAAGATATCATCAATAAATACACTACTAAATACATCAAGATATTCCTCAAACACTTTGATATTTATATCAATAAAAATATAAGGTGAGTTAGTTAGTTCAAATGGAATTACTATAAACATGTAATGTCCTTACATATTTTGGAATTTTATCTTAGGCATATCTTCCTTCCTCACACACAATTGATGATATCTAGAATGAAGATCAATATTCAAAAAATATTGATCCTTGTGGAGTTGATCAAGTAAATCATTAATAAAAGACAGAGGATACTTGTTTATCATTGTAATTGCATTTATTTCTATATATTCAATAAACAACCTCATGGATAAATATTTTTTCTTAACAAAGTGAATAGGGAATCCCCATGGAGAAACACTAAAGATAATAAATCCCTAGTTACTGAAATCCAATATTTGTTTCATTATCCACAAAAATTACCTAATATCCATTATAAAATGAGTTTAACATATTGGTATTTAATCATGGATTAAATAAATGGTAAACTCATTTTCACACATTGGGGGTGTCTAGGTAATTCCACAGTAAATCCATCAATGTTTTCCTACATGATTCGTACATCATCAACTTCAATAGTATTTTCCTCGTGCCTAGATATTTTTTTCTCTTCCTCTCTAATGATTTCATTCACTAGCTAAACTAGGGGTGGATATTAATAAGAACCATTTGATTAGATTTCTCCTATAAATATAAGGGATTCTACATATTCCCCACAAATCATAATTTCTTTTTTTTTTGAATAAAATTTCACATCATATATTGAGAGATTGTCCATGATGAGGATTATATCAAATTAAATCATGGTTCTGAGATATTTTAAGAAACTAAATCATTTTTATCTTTCATAAAAGGGATTTAATGACACAATATTTTTTATTGATACTTTCATTACAAGTTTTTACTGATAACTTCTTTGTTAAATCAAAAAGATATGCCTAATTTTCTTGGAAAACAGGTTAGATATAAATGTTTTTGATGATATAGAATCAAATAAACTATTGGATAAATATGAAGACAGGATTAATTTCCCATCCTGCAAATCATTGGGTACATTCACATCAGCTATAGTGATCTCATAAGCGTGTACATCTCCCCTTGGCCCCTTCTATTGTAGATTCCACTGACGCATGGGACATAGATTTGAATAATTCTCCATTTCGTTGTATTTTAAGTATTTAAAATCATTTATTTTTATCTTTATCATTCATTCATTAGCTTGATGGATCCTTTCTCTCTACATATAACAAACTCACATTCCATTCAAGCATTTAATAGGATGATTCTTTTCACAATTCTCACATAATGGAAACTACTTAATTCCCTTTTTCTTATTTGATTATTCACCTTTTCCAGGGTTTTCACAATATCTATTCTTCTCATGATTTCCCTTGATAATATAATATCTAGAGTATTCCTTCTTTGTTTTGATGGAACTTAATATTTTTTCATCATATCATAAATTTTTTTGTGAAATGAGTTCCCTATGGAAACTATTTGAAATACCATCAAAGAAATGATCAATCATGTATTACTAATCACATATGTAATCTATATAATACCTCAATAATCTTGTTAAAGTATCCTCATACTCCGCAAAACTCTCTTCTTCCCTTTTCTTTAAGTTGAGGTAGTTTATCTTCATTTCAATTTATTTCTCAATAGGGAAGTATTAGTCATAGAATATTTCCTTAAATGATATTAATTCCATGTATTTTATCTAATCTTACTCCTTATTATTTTGGATGAAATAACACTATTGATATGCATCAACCTTGAGATAATATACTGCCAGAACTACCATTTAATTTTCATTGCATCTCCATGCCAGAAATATAATTCCCAGTGTCTTGATACACTACTCATCTAACACTGGATTAGTAGTCCAATTAAAATATTGGGCTTATGACACATGAAACTATCCAACATCAGTGTAGTATTTTTATTCTTTATAACTGAAGTATGTTTTCAAAATATGGTCATTATCTTCTCATATACAACACTAACTGTGTTGACTTGATCAGTGGGGAAATCCCTACATTGTATGCATGTATTGATTATTTTATTTCTATTAGGCACAGTTTCACGAAAATTGAATACACTAAATTAGGTTATTAATCATAATGAATAATTTTGAAATAGAAAGACACATAAAATAAATTGAAAATATATTCATAGCTAATCACATAATCAAAATCATGTTTTCATTGTGGAAATATTTACTTTTAAATCCATCATAATGGTTTTTAAATAGAATATGAATTATCCTTAGAATATACCCTAGTATTGTCAAACATGGTGTTTAGTAAGTAACATTTTCTTGTAATGGGTTACATTGGGTTAAGACCGACGCACCTCGTCGGAGTTGTGACCACTTGGTACATCTGTTCCAGAACCATGTCCACTTATAGTATCCAAACAAGGTTGTATTTCTAAGAATACCCACCTAATATCTACCTTACGAAAATTTTATGATGTTATTATATTATTATCCTCATATTTTATATTAGGGTTATAATCCCTGAACAATGTTTTCTAAACCTAGTTACCAAGGTTTATTTTAAACATTCTATGATACCAACGGTAACAATCTCAACAATAGTATCAAAAATTTTGCACTAAGTTTATTAAAATATAATAGATACAATAGATCGCATCACCAAGGATCGATCGATTTAGTATCCTTGAAGAAACTCGAAACATACATGGTATCATTATTATATTGGTCATTAAACATTGAACATAACAAAGGAAAATAAATTGCTTCCTGGACACCTATTAAAATTATTAATCTTCAAAACATAAGGAATGAAAAAAAATAAAAGGGGTGACTTTAGATGCTCAGTAAGGGTTATTTGAATCAGATATAAGTGAAACAATTCCAATAATACATAATAGAAAGGTAAATAACTGAAAAATACATTCAATCAACAAACTGAGATTGAAAATGAATCTATATATTATTCCATATTTAAAGTATCATGGAATGTAATAACTAACTAATAAATTAATAAAATTATTAATAATTGTAATTTATGTATCTATAACATTAACCATTATACTATACTGAATATTTAGGTATGTGGGTAGAAACCCTTCTAATTATTCTTAAAAACAAATAGGAAGTGTTTTTTGCCAACTATTTTGTCTCATTAGATATCTCGATGCATATAGGGGATATAAAGTTCTAACAAAACCATAATTGTAAGTAAAAATAATTATTAATACATGGATTTAGTTCAAGAAAAATATTTCATAAAATAGTATCTATATTGTGTATTAAATACTGGTTTATCAAAATTTCAACATTAAAGTAAACACTGTATGTAAATAAATTTATACTACTTAGACAATAATCATATCCATGACACTATAAAAAATTAATATTAAAGAGAAATATAATGTAAATTGAAAAATTAACTCAAATTGGTGGTAGATAAACCATATAAAAATTATTAGGTGTACAATACGCTATACTCACAATGAAATTGAAATTGAGACAAGTTCCTTACATTATGTCTGAATGTGTTTTGAACGTGATATTAATATCCTAGATAATCATATTAACTCCAATAATTAATTAATTAATAACCCTTTATACATTTATTTTATTTATTATAATTTTATTATGTTCATTTGTGGTCTTTTTTATGTTTTATAATATGCAATTTTATCATTTGGTAGTGTTCCTTTCCATGGTTTTCATGATCGGTTTACCTGTATACAATTATGAAAAATCATGTAAATGATAATAGTTGTACAGAATTGAAATTATATTGTATTAATGAACTTAAAAAATTGTAAATGGTTATATATTTCATTTTTCATATGGTATGAAGATGAATCATAAGTTAAAACTTTATTGATAATCATTTAGATTATTTTTGAATTTTTTCGCTAATCACGAACTAGTTTTGTTTAATTAATTAATATTATGTATATATAATGGTTAAAGAACATTAAATAAGATTTAATACATATATTTTAATCTATTATAACCATAAAAGTGTATTTATTACATGAATTGACGGAATTAATATAAATTAAAAACGCATTGTCCTTGAATGCGATAAATTAATACATCACTTATGATTTTTTAATTTTTAGAACAAAAGGGGAGAGGAAGAGAAATTATGATGTATTAGTCCATTAAAATAATAAAATTATATTATATATAATATATTAGAGTTATCATTCATGTTTAGATATAGGATTTGAGTAAAGGATAATAAAAGAAAATAAAATAAAAGAAAATGAGAGGGAGGGATTAAGGGTTTTGGCTCTTGAATTATTCTCCTTGAGAACCTCCTTAAGGGACATGGGTTTGGTATTTTATTAATACCAAAGGCTACTATAAGTGGGTGAGATACATGTTAAGTTTATTGAGTAGAATTTAAACAAGATTCAAGGCTTGTGTGGTGTGAGAGGAAGAGGTAGTGTGGCATGGTATTTATAGTGGAGGAGAGGGATGTTTTTGGATTATTCTATTCATTATTTTGTTATTTTGGATTAAGAAAACAAATAGTGATGATTATTGTGACTAAATATATTAAATAGTGAATTTTATTTCAAGAAAATGGAACTTATATCATTCATACATCATCTATGACTCAATAATTCATGTATTTAGCTTATACCGTAAATTATTGTATTTCATTATTCACTAAAAAATCAACTATTTTATGAAATTCCCAAAAATTCACCCTTATCATTTTTAAATATTTATAATTTAAAAATGAACTCCGTTTTAAGAAAATAATTTTCAAAATATGAGATATTTAATTTTTAATTAAAATCATCATTTACTCGAAAAATACTTATTTTAAATTTTTAACTAATTTTATAACTCTTTGAAAAATTAACTAAGGTCTCATAAAATTATCTTATAATCATAGTACAACTAAAAATTAATTTATGATTCATTTTTATGATTTTTTTAAATAATTAATTATAAAATAGTCATTAGATATTGATTTTTTATAGAAATACCAACACTTAATTTATCATTTTCATAATATTGATTTACTTATACTATTATATAATTATATCAAATTTTAATTTATTAGATATATAAATATTATTTATACTTTTATAGGTGAGTTTACTATTATATTGGATGAATTACTATTGCTAAGGGTCCCACTACTATTCCAAAGGTCAATTTATTATTTCATTGGTATATGTTTATTAATTTTTACAGAAATACTCTAACTTCATTCTTTCATTATTTATTTATAGAGATGTTTTGTGTAATCTATGCGATTTGATATGATTTAGACTATATGAAATAATTTATTGGTGAAATGTAAGCTATCAAATTAATATTTTTTTATTAAATAAGATACATTCTGTTAAATCTTAGGGTGTAATATTCATCCCACCTTCATAAATTTTATTCCCAAAAGTTTCAGGAAATTTACTTCTGAATAGATGAGGGCAGTTCCTCTTCGTATTATCTTCTGGTTCCCACATTAGATATTCAATTTTATGGTCTCTCTAAAGAACCTTTACCAATTTAGTCGTTTTATTTGTCAATAATTTATCTCTTATGACATGATTCTGAATAGGCTCCTCAATGTAAGTCAAAACACATTCCAGTTTTATTTCTTTATATGTGAGTACAAGTGTCATGTCTGAAATTTACTTCTTGAACAGTGATATGTGGAACACACAGTGAACTTTGGAGGGACTAGGGGGAATTGAAAATTAGTAATCTATAGCTCTTGTTCATTCCAAAATTTCAAATGGTCTGATTTACCTATGGACTAGTTTCCCTTTCTTATCAAAACATAAGACCCACTTCCATAGAGATAATTCTAGAAAGACAAGATCTCCCACTTGATATTCCAAATTTTTTCTTTCTTTATCAACATAAATATTTTTCCTACTTTTAGATACTTTAAAATGAGGATGAATAGTTTTTACCTATGTCATTGTCTCTTTAATATGTTTTGGTCCTATAAGTTTCCTCTAAGAAACTTTATCCCCATATGTTTTAGTTCGATATCTCTTCCCATATAATGCCTTATATGGTGCCATTTTAATACTAGAATGGAATATAATATTTTCGTAAAATTACACCAAAGTTAAATGATGATCCCACATTCAATTAAATTCAAGTTAGAATGATGTCAACATGTCCTCCAATCTTTGAATAGTCCTTTCAGACCGACCTTCTCTTTTAGGATGATAATAAGTACTCATATGAAGCTCAATATCCAAATCCTTTTGAATATTCATACAAAATATTGATGTGAAACTGGGATCTCTATGAGAAATATTCAATAGAGGTTCACCATGAAGTCTTATAACTTCATTAATATTGTGTCTTTCTAGGTGATCTAGTAGAAAATCATCCCTTATGGTGAGGAAATTATCAGATTTGGAATGTCGATCAACATTTACTGTAACGACCCAAACTTTTATCAATGAAAATTCCACTTGATCCAATTAATTAGTCTTATTATGTTAAATTTTTATATATAAAAAATTCACTTATTTGGTTTAATGTTTTTGGAATTTAAAATACTGCTAAGAATTTTTACCATTTCAATTATAGCTATTGAACAGTGATCACATGATTAGTATAAATTTAGAGCTTTAAGAAATCCAATTTACTCAGACAAAGGAAGTGATAGCCTCATCCATTAGACTGGACCCATATGAAGCCCATTGTTTAGATCTTGAGAAGGAGGTGGCATCATTGGGCTTCACTCTTGACCAATCCCAAGCCGAGCTTTAACACGTTAAGCTCGAACAGAACCACCTACGTGAGCAGTGGAAGTTAATATATATTACGAGCTGAGCGATATTATCCCAGCCACCCCAAGAGTTTCCCACCATCGCACAGCTTACCCTTGGGATTATGTGTGAGTTTTAAGGGGTTATGTAACAAAACTTTATCACTATGATTATGTGCATTATTTTTCTATATAATAAATAATATAAATTTATATTTATTATTGTTACATTATATATAGTTTTTAAATCACAAATAGTATTTTTAGTTAATATTCAATTAAGAAATCTGTTTTCTATAATTCAATGGATTTTTGAATTAGATAAAATTTTAATTAAATTTTATTACTATATAATTTTTTTTAAATATAAATGATCGTATAATCTTTATGAATTCAAATGTTATTTTTATCATGGTTTGAAATCCATTTTTATAGAAACTCATAATTTTTTTATAAATGTCAGTTTTTATTTTAAAAGTAAAAATTTACATATTTAGAAACATAAATATAAATATATAAAATGATTCCTATTTTTGGAATGAGGGAGTCAAAATTATCCAATGGTAATTTTTTCAAAATTTTACGAGATAGTCGAATTTTTGGGTTAAAATTAAATATTGTTTAAATATATAATGTGTTATATGAAATCATAATGATCTAATAGTGATGTAATAAAACACTATAAATGATTTTTTTTCTTCTAAAATATGTTTTAACATTATAATAATGTGGTTTCAGGTTTGTTTTAATTATTTTACAACACCTTTGTGGACACTCCAAGACTTATTGAACATTTTATCTTTTTAAAATGATTTTCATGAGAGTGTTACACACTGCCACATAAGCAAGCCTAATATTTAAATAATTTAGGAAATTTTCCTTAGAAAATAATTTTTTACACTCCCCTTTACAAAAAACCATGGTATAGTTTGTGGTTTTGATTTGTTTAATGTGTGGTGTCTAAATCCTAAATAATAAAAAATTCCCTCTCGTTTCCTATATAATCCAACCCAAGTTCCCACATCCTATTCACTCAAAGATTTTGGTGCTCGACCAACCTCTTTCATACTCTCTCTAAAGTCCTCCCATGGTGCCCCATGCTCCCAAGAAGTCTCTCTCATACCTCTCCAAAGACTTTGGGATCACACTTCCATGTAAGCGATTTATTACATTCTCAATTTTTGTCCAAATTTCATTATGTTGTTATACTATTTTTATTCAATTAAAAATGTTGGGTTTTGATTTTTAACCTCCCACATTCTGACCTCTTTATGTTTGAATGATCAGATACCCCTTTATCTCTCATTAGTGCCTCATATTTACCCCTGTTACCATGCCGAAATTCCGTAAGGAATTTCTCTCTTCTAATTTAAATTCATGAAAATATTCTATATTATAAATATAAATTCAATTAAATATGTTGGAAAATTTATCTAAATGAACCCCTTACCATCCATTTCATGTAAATATTATGAGGCACTCATTTCGATCTCATCAAAAAAAAAATATGAATTCTTATTTTACGTCGTTATGCTGTCAAAATTACACCGTGATTTTCCAAGACAAAGTCATTGTGTAGTGAATACCATGCAGATTTCTCTATCAAGGGTAGTCAACTTTCTGCAAATTTACTTATTGATTATATAGTTTCATGTATGAATTAAACATTCCTTTATTGTGTAATAAATGATGTTTTTTAATGAATCCAAGTTATATGATCCGTGTGGCACACTTATGCATGAAATTAAATGATTAAGAAGGGTGTGCCATGATAGAAATCCAATGAATTGGGTAAATATTAGTATCATTATAAATCAAGTTAAATGAAGTTTTACTCATTATAGTTCTATTACAATGAGGGTTTACTCATAATCCATGTGTAATGAGCCATAGATCTTGCTAATATCATTTTAAATGTTGATTCCACATTTCCATGTTATGATAATCATGATATATCATGCCATTATGTTCATGTATATCTTATGATCCATTGATAATCCTATTGAATAACATGTATTTTATTGTTAATGTTATTATTTTTTTACTCCCTTACTGGGATTTATATCTCACCCTTTTATTATGAATGTCCTCAGGTTATCCCATGTAATTCTAAGTACGAAGGAATGATGTGGTCATGTAAAATAATTTTTCAATAAGATGATGTTTTAATGTTATAAGTTGTTATGTAATGATCCTAATCCGAAAATACACTAGACCTATATATCTTCTATGGTGTATCAAGTGAAGGTTTTATGTAATAAATTATTTTTATTTGTGTAATAAAGATAGGGGTAGTTAAATTTACCCATATTGCATCATTATTTCATGGAGCCTTTGGTGATACAGTGAAAAAGTCCATAGTAAGGTCATCCCACTTACAAATAGGAATGTCTAGATGTTTCATGACTCCTTAAGGATGTTTTATTTGAGCCTTCACTTATTGATAAACTAGGCACCTTGGCATGTAGTCATCAATTTCCCACTTTATATTATCCCATCAAAAAATGTTCCTTTGGATCTCTATACATATGGGTACTACAAGGCTGTGTAGAGAAACTTGAGCTACAAACATCATCTAATAGTTACCATTTTAGCTATAGTATTGATATAACACATAAACACTTTCCAAATATCATAATTCCATACCCATACATAAACTCTTCCAAACTTCCACCCTTACGAGCTTTAATTTTCTTTTGAGAATTCTCATCATCATATTGAGCTATTTTTATCTTATGAAGAAAATATGGTTTAGCAGTCATTTGAAAAAGGAGTGATGTTTCCTTTTCATTTAAAATTTGAATATCCATATATACTAAATCAATTAATATAGGATCTTTCTCTATCATTATTTGGATAAGAAGTCCATGATCTTTCATACTCAATACATCTTCTACCTTGATTTTTTCCATATCTGGTAGTGTATAGATAAATCATAATCTTTTAGTAACATATTCCATTTCATTTTCCTTATTTTTAGTTAGTTCGATATAAAAATGTATTTTAAACTCTTTTGATCCATCTATATCTCACACATTTCACTGTAAAGATAGTTTCTCCATATCTTTATAGAAAATATTACGGTTACTAACCCAAGATATTGAGTTTGATATTTTTGTTCATGAGTCTTTAACTACCTTTAGGATTAACAAATAAATTTATCATTTTAAATAAGGTAAAAACATATTCCATTCATTAATGGATCACTATATATCACAAACAATTACTTTCATAATGGATGAGTCAAAATTGGAGTATTGACAAAAGTTATCATGAAATCTTCAAAAAAAATTGTACATTATTTTGTGCATACAAACTTAACCCCAATATATGTGAGATTTCTTAATGGGTTATCCAATTGGGAAAAATTCTGAACAAATTGTTAATATCATCCTGCTAGACCAATAAAATTGCATATTGTAGTTATGCCTGTTAGCATAGTCCATCATTGGATTTCCTTTGTCTTTGTAGGATCAACTGAAATTCCATACATTGAGAAAATATGGACAAGAAAATAAACTGATTGAAGCCAAAATTCACTCTTTCTAAACTTCCTATATAACTCTTTTCATTTAATATTACTTAGAACATTACTCAAGTGATCTACATGTTTCTCATATCTTTTGGAATATATCATGTTGTCATCAATAAATACCATAATAAAATAATCAAGATATTCATGCAACACATTGATAATTAGATCCATTAAAACAGAAGGTGTATTAGTCAGTTAAAATGGAATTAATATAAACACATAATTTCCATAACTATTTTATAATATATTCATAAGAATATATTCCTTCCTCACACACAATCTATGATATGGAGAATAAAGTTCAATATTCAAAAAATATTGAGCTTTGTTGATTGGATCAAGTAAATCATTAATTCAAGACATAGGATACTTGTTCATTTTTTAATAGAATTTATTTATATATAGTCAATTCAAAACCTCAAGGATCCAAATTTTTTTACGATGAGAATAGGGGCTCTCCATCGAGAAACACCGTGGAGAATAAATCCCTTATTAATCAAATCCTATAGTTGTTTCTTTACCCCACTAATTCCACATTGTACATTCAATAATAAGTCTTTGATATTGGTCTTCAATCAAGGATTAAATCAATGGAAAACTCATCTTCACACTTCGGGGTGTTTTCTAGGTAATTCCTTAAGAATTTCATCAATATATTCCTACATAATTAGTACATCCTCAACTAGAATATTACTTTCCTTATACCTAGATATTTGTTTCTCTTATACCCTAATAATTTCATTAACTAGATCTATTGGGGGTGGATCTAGATAAGAATCATATGATGAGTTTTCTTCTCTAAAGAAAACGTATTCTACATCTTACCCACAAATCATAATTTCCTTCTTTTTTGCAATAACATTTCAGATCATATTTTGAGTGAATGACCACAATGATGTTATATCAAAAGTAAATTATGGTTATGATTAAATTTTTTGAAACTAAATCATGTTTATGTTTCATAAAATGGATTTACTGACAAAATTGTTTTGTAATGATACCTCCCTTGGGATTTTTTACAGATAAATCCTTTTTTAAATAAAAGGAGAAATGTATAATTTTCATAGAAAAAAGGGTACATATAAAAGTGTGTGATGATCGAGAATCAAATAAAGAATTGTATAAATTTTAATATAGGATTAATGTACCTTCCAACACATCATAAGGTACTTTCACTTCAGCTATGGTGATCTAATAAGTGTGTCTATCTCCCCTTAGCCTCTTCTATGGTAGATTCCCATGACGCTTGGGACATTGATTTGAATAATTCTCGATTTCATTTAAACTCAATCATTTAAAATAATTTATTTTTTTCTTTCACTTTCATTCAGTATCTTGATTTCCCTTTTCTCTTCACTTATAACTAACTCCCATTCCTTTCAAGAATTTACCAAGATGATTCTTTCCACAATTATCACATAATGGAAATGACTTCATTACCTTTTTATTCTTTTATTCTACACCTTTTCCATGATTATCAAAAGATCTATTCTTATCTTCATTTCCCTTGAACAAATAATATATAGAAAATTCATTCTCGATTTTTATAGAAATTAATATTATTTCATCATATGATAAAAATGTTTGAGAAGACAGTTCCTAATAGAGAATTTTTTAAGACCTTCAAAGAAATGATCTATCTTATCTTCCGAATCATATATGTAATCTATAGCATACCTTGATAATCATATGAACGTAGCCTCATACTCTGAAACACTCCCTTCTTCCATTTTCTTTTAGCTATTTAATTTCCTCTTCATTTCAGTTCGCTTCTCATGAGGGAAGTATTTGCGAAGAAAATTTCCCTAAAAGTTATGAATTCCATATATTTTATTTCATCGTCCTACTTATTATTTTTGATCAAATACCACCATTTAAATGAATAACCCTTGAGATAATATATTACCAGTACTATCTTTTCATTTTCATTGCATCTCAATGCCATAAATATATTTTCAAGGGAATTGACACACTTCTCCTCTACCACTGGATTAGTAGTCCTACTTAAAGATGGGGGATTAATCCACATGAAACGATCCAAAATTAGAGTATTATAGATATTCATTATAACCTAAGTACTTTTTCCTAATATGGTCATGATCTTCTCATAACCAATACTTACTGTCATGTCTTTCTCGGTGGTAAAATCCTTACATTTTCTGCGGGTATTGATTCCTTTCCTTCCATTATGTACCATTTCTAGAAAATTCCATACACTAAATTAAGTTACCAATCATAATTAAAAATTTTGAAATAGAAAAACACATAACATAAATTGAAAATTTATTCATATCAAATCTCATAATCATAAACACGGTTACATTGGGGACATATTTACTTTCAAATCCATCATAATGGTTTGTAATGAGAATATAAATTATCCAAAGAATATCCCCTTGTAGTGTCAAAATAGGTGAACAATAATTCCCATTGTCATGTAACTGGTTGTGCTGAGTGAAGCCTGATTCATTTTGTGAGAGTTTTTACCCTTATGAACATTTGTACCGGAACCACGTCCACCTGTAGTATCCAAACATGGGTGTATTTCTAGGAATACCCAAAAAATATATATCATACCAAAATTTTAGGATTTTATTCTATGAATATCCTCAAATTCTATATTAGGGTTATGTTCCTTAATTATTTTTCTAAACATAGTTACCAAGGTGTATTCTAAAATTGCTCTGATAACAATGGTAACAACCCCAGAACTAGTATCACAAATTTGGTGGTAATTTTATTACAATGGGATAGATAAAATGGATCACATCACAAAGGATAGATCGGTTTAGTAGTCTTGAAGAAACTATAAACATATATGGTACCCTTATTACATTGGTAATTAAAAATAGAACATAACAAAGGAAAGTAAAATTCTTCCTCGACACTTATTCAAATATTTCATGTTCAAAACCTAGGGAATGAAAAAAATGAAAGGGGTGATTTAAGATGATTAGTAAGGGTTTTTAAAATCAATAATAAGTGAAACAAAGAAAATGATTCATATGAAAATGTAAATAATGGAAAACACATTCCATCAATAAATTGAAAATGAAAATGAATCTATATGTTTTTTCATAGTGAAAATTGCATTGAATGTAATAAAAAATACAGAATGAATAAAATTATTAATCAAAATACATTATTAATCTAGAACATTTACCATTATACTATCAATGTAGTTTAGGTATGTGGGTATAAAAATCCTGGATTCTTCTTGGAAACAAAAACGAAGTGTTTTTCTCCAATTTTTTTGTCTTAGGAGACGTGTCAATGCATCGAGGGGATATAAAGTTGCCCACCCAACCATCGTTGAAAGTTTAAATAATTATTTAGACATGGATTTAGTTCCAGAAAAATATTCCTTAACATAATATCTTTATTGAGTAGTAAATACTGATTTATCAATATTTCAACATTAAAGTAAAAGACGTATGTAAAAAATGGATATGGCTTAGACAATAATTATATCCACGATTAAAGAAAAAATGGATATTTAAGAGGAATATAATTTTAAATGAAAAATAATATCAAATGGGTGGTAGATAAACCATATAAAAATTATTAGTTTCATAATACCATGTAAGTCTCAATGAAATTGAAATTGAGAGGAAGTTCCATACCTTATGTCTGAATGCATTCTGCACTTTATCTTAATATCATAGGTATTAATATTAAATCCATTAATTAATTTACTAAAAACATTTTATACATTTATTTTATTTATTAAACTTTTATTAAGTTCATTTATTGTCTTTTTAATGATTTATAATATATAATTTTATCGTTTGGGAGTGTTTGTTTCCTTGGTTTTAATGATCGATTTACTTGTATATATGTATGGAAGACCTTGAGAATGATAATAGTTGTCCATAATTGAAATTATATGTTATTAATGAAAATAAAGAACATTAAATGTTTATATATTTCATTTGATAATATGTTATGAGGATGAATCATTAGATAAATCTTTAGTGATAATCGTTTAGATTAATTTGGCATTTTTTCTCTCATCATGAACTAGTTTTGTTTTATTAATTAATATTATGTATATATAATGCTTACAGAACATTAAATAAGATTTAATACAAATATTATAATCCTTTTCAACCATAAAATTGTATTTTTAATAGACTTTAAGTAATTAATAGAAATTATAAACACATTTTCCTTGAATGCGATAAATTAACACACCACAGATAATGTTTTTATTTTTAGGAAAAAAGGGGAGAGGAAGAGAAATGATGATGGATTATTCCATTAACATAATACAATTAAATTATATATAATATACTATATTTATCATTCATGTTTGGATATAGCAGGTGAGGTATGGATATTAAAATAAATGAAAATAAAAGAAAATGAGAGGGAGTGATTAAGGGTTTTTCCTCTTGAATTATTCTCCTTGAGAAACTCTTTATGGGACTTGGGTTTAGTCTTTTATTAAGACCAAAGGCTACTGGAAGTATGGGAGATACTTTGGAAGTGTATTGGGAATATTTTATACAAGCTTCAAGGCTTTGGTGGCATGAGAGGAGGTGGTGTTGAGGGGTGGTATTTATAGTAGAGGAGAGGGGTGTTTTTTCTCCTTTTCATTATTTTATTATTTTGGATTAAGAAATGAAATAGTGAAGATTATTGTGAATGAATATATTAAATTGTGAATTTTGGTTCAATCAAAATGGTCCTTACATTATCAATAAATCATCTTTGACTCAATAATTCTTGTATTTAACTTGTACCGTAAATTACTGTATTTCAAAATTCACAAAAAATTCAACTATTTTAGAAAATTACCAAATGATCACCCTAAATTTTTTCAATATTAAGAATTTAAAAATGAAATCTCCTTTATGAAAATAATTTTATAAATATGATATATTTAATTTTTAATTAAAATCATCATTTACGAAAAAATACCTATTTTAAAATTTTAATTAATTTTGTTACACTATGAAAAATTAACTAAGGTATCATAAAAGACTATTATAATCATAAAACACAAAAAATATTAATTTATGATTCGGTTTTATTAAAATAAATTTTATTTTTAATAATTAATTATAAAAATTTTAATATATTTTTATGTTTTATAAAAATACCAAGACTTAATTTATCATTTTAAAAATATTTATTTACTTATACTATTATATAATTATATCATATTTTAATTTATAAGTTGTGTAAATTTTATTTGTACTTTCATATGTGACGTTATAATTCTATAGGCCAAATTACTATTCCTAAGGGTCCCAATTCTGTTCCAAAGGTCAAGTTATTATTTCATTGGTATATGATCCTTCATTTATGTGTTTTGTATGTGATTTTATATTATTTATAATATATGAATTAACTTTTTTGAAATGTAAGCTATCAAATGAATTGAATTTTTTAAATAGTATACATACCATAAAATATTAGGGTGTTATAACAAACCACAAACCCTAACTAAACTGTCAGTCATAACACCACTACTTACAAGTTTTCTGTTGGACCACCTTCCAAAAGGTGAAAATGGATGCATGGTGGTATCAAACTTTCTTAGAATGAATAGGAGGGTATTATTCCCATCTAAAATTGCACCATCCCCATTCCATCCATTCCCAATACCACAAAACGTTTCCATGAATTCAATAAATCCATCATCCAATACCCCAATCTCATTCCAATCACAAGAGAGCAGCCTAATGTGATTTACCTTTTCATTCAGGAATGGTCCACCTATCTATAGAATTGCTAGTTTATTAAATTTCATAATTCAAGTACCAAAGTCATGTTGTTTG
This sequence comes from Viscum album, assembly GCA_963277665.1. Taxonomy (NCBI): domain Eukaryota; kingdom Viridiplantae; phylum Streptophyta; class Magnoliopsida; order Santalales; family Viscaceae; genus Viscum; species Viscum album. The sequence goes on along the minus strand of OY728153.1, from coordinate 559,848,215 downwards.
GATATTCCCTTTACCTAATGATAATGAAAATACGAAAAGGAATAAATAATACCTCTTTGTGGTCTATTAGAAAAAAAATTGGAATCATGTGTTTGGGTTTCACCAATTGGAAAGCCATTTTTTCAAGTGCTTGGCATCAAGAACTTCAATATACCCCTTATCCAAGAATTAAGGAACAAAAGGTATTTTTTTCAGGGTTTGTTTAACTCTATATCGTACTATATGGGGTTTCTTCTGTAGTTATTTGGTGGGGGAGGCATGTGTGCCGCTTCTCCTGTGTTGTCTCCCCACCCCCTATTTTCTTCCTTCCTCCCAACCTCTCTTTACCTATATTCTTCTTCATATCATTCCTTTATTCCCATGTTCTATCACTCCTCTGTATTTTTTTCTTACTCCTTATTTAATCCCGTCATTTTTTCCTCTGCCCTTCCCTTACGTTTACCATTTTTCCAACCCCACTATGGTCAGGTGCGATGGTTTCTCTTGGGGAGGTATGGGATGTGTAGGTTGAATCATGCTAGCGTCCCAGGATCTCAACAACATTCATGGTGGATTCGGCAGTCAGGGTTGGTGGTTCCAGGTGATCAAGATCATCATTGTAGAGACTCCACCACTTCAGAAACTACTCTGGCCTCTTTCTCCCTCGTCACTCTCCCGGTCGGCCTATTGTGGTGGCTTCAAGGGGCTTGGGATGTGCTGTTTTTTCAATCAATGGTTTTCCAAGAGGCATTCCCTTCGTCATATTTGACCTATGATGTAGCTACTTCAGACATTTTCTTCATTTCATATCGATGGAATGACTTTTTTCAACTTTGGATGTTCATGTTTTTGAATTTTGGTTCATTTCGAAGGTTATTTCGTGATTTTTTGATGGCGAGGTTGTTCGGTTTCTCTGTGGTTTGTTGTTCAGATTTGGTCATCTACGGCGATGACTCTGATGGTACTCGTGTTGGATATGATGAACTTGTTCTTTGTTTTTGTGAACACTTTTACTGTGATCTCAAGACATTCTAGTGTGGTGCTTGTGAGGGTAAAAGATGACGGTTCAGGTTTAATATTCAGTGGATTTTTGGCCGATGTGGTGACCAAGGAGGTGATGGATCAACATTTGGTTTGGACGAAGACGACGTAATATTGACGATGTTGTTGAAATGATGTGACAACGTGCATTTCCCAGGATACCGCGTGATTTGTGGGATTTACCGGTTTTTAATTCTCAATATGAGACGTGGTTTAAATTTTGAATTTCTAAGGTGTGATTGGGTTTGTTCGGTTCCCACTTTTCTCTGAAAGTGGATTTTTCCTGAAAATAAAAAAAAATTATTTTGAGGCTAGATCATGCTATATGAACAAGATTATTTTGATTTTGTAGTGGAATTTTAGAGGATTTGATATTAATAAATCCAAATCCACTCCATCACAATCAACAACACCATTTCATTGAACCAACTAAGAAACAAGACTAGTTAGTGGGGAATCTAGATACAGTCTAGCAGAATTATTTTGACTTTCATAAAGCATACACTTACCATTTAAACTATTTAATAGATTTATAAATTGGCCTCAAGTATACTAACTCAAATGGAATTGGTGGAAAATGTTTAATATTTTGGGAAGGGGGTAGCTTGATAGTTTTGTCCATTCAATCAACTACAAGACCTCTTCGCAACATTAACTTGTCGTTCTTCTTAGTAAAATGATGAAGAATAGATAACTCCCTAAAAAAACATCCACCTGACCATCAAGAAAACCTCCATCCACTGACAAACTATATATTATATCATATATGACATCCCAACTACCAAACCAACCATTCGACTGCACCAAGTTATAGTTCCGACCACCATGATCTTCCAAACTGACCACCCTCAACTTAACAATGAAAATTATATGCCACCAACCAATCATATTAATTCTACCACTACTACTAGTCAATTATTGTACCTCCAAAACTAATTCTATAACCATTATATCCACCATCTAACCCTCCAACCATCGACTATCATATGAAGAAATTTAACTCATTTGAACTCAAAACAAACATTATTTTTTTGAACTAGTGGGTTTGAAGATGTATTTTCCCTATGGTCAACTAGGAAATGACTCGAATGCATTATAAACAAGTTCTTATGGTTTCAGTATCATTTTTCATTCAAATTATCTGTGTTTTTTATGTCATTTGTATTGGATATGATGGAATGTCAATGGTGGTGTACATTGTATTTCAACTTGAGTAACTTGAAATTTGAGTGGGGTGGTGGACCATGTGATCTAAGATACCTATTAGACATATGACATATTAGAGTTAATACAATTTCTCTATGATATCTCTTTGAAATCCATCATAGGTGAGAATGATCGAGTTTCAAAATTGACGGTTCGCATCTGGACTATCCTCTTGGGTATTGTTCGTATACCAAGTTTGATAGTGAGTTCATGTAGAACTCCAAGATCCATCCACCCATGACCACCACCAATAGAGGTGATAAAAAAAATTTAGTTGAACTGCATGCCACCACCCAATATATATCTCAAAATGTGTCGGACCGATGATCAATTACATTCCTCTCATACTAGGTATTGTACCTTTCTGTATTCATGACCACACATTTTATAGGAACTAAACATTCTCAGTACATTATAAATCAAACATAGATACCTCTATTTCAATTTGAGAACAACTGAACCCTTGGGACCAAATTTCACCACATAGGGGTGATGAGTCAACATTGAGGTTCCAAACAAAACCATCGATCGAAGTTCTTGTTTTTTTATCCTTATCCCCAACAAACATGTGATTTGTTTCATGGTTTTCCAACCACAAAGAACATCATGGTTCTCTACAGCCTAATATTCATATTACCTTTTGAATTATCTATCACTGATCACATTTTTTCATCTTGCAGTAAATAGTGAAACACCAATACCTACCTACAAGAGTTTGGTGTATTTATCTATTGGGAACTACTTTTTACTATTTTTGATTAATCCACCTTAGATAAAACATTCAACTCACTCTGGTCTAACTTGAGTTGAATAAATAAACTGATGAACAGATATCATCCAATATTAGTCATAATGAAAACTATCATCTATCACACCACTAAGACCACCACCGTATACAGATGATACAAAGACATCTTACCCATGACCATATCAGAGTAGTGGGAAACCATCACTTTAATGTACTGAAATATGAGGGATGAATGGTTGTACCAATTTCTACACCAATCTAAGAATCATCTGGAGCCTTTTGAGACCATGTAGATGTTATGGTCATTTTTTCCAATAGTGGAACTAGTTAGTTGATTCATATCCCTCATGGTGTAATCATGTTAGAACATAAGTCATTAAAATAAAAATTGTCCCAACATGTTGGTGGAGTAGAGGAGGTAGGATATCAAATCACTACTACCATACTATAAGTAATTAATCTATCTTTCTCATGGAAAAGTGAATAATTAAGGTTTCAAAGGTGTTATTTTCTTGTATTGGGGAGATTGATATTTGATTTGAGGATTCCTTTTCACTGGATTTTATTTTAGAAACATTTGGCCATTCATCAAACCATTAGTACAGGTCTATAGTTATGTGACATGAAATTTTTCTACCATAAGACAATTATTGTCATTGTCGGCGTTTACCAATAGGTTGATACAGATCGATATCCTCTTATTCGTTCCCAACAATACCAGCCTTGTAATACTGATCATGTGTTATACATTATACATAGGTCTACCGCTTAGAAGATACCTATGTTTTCAATAAATAGTCATTACCCCCCATTTCTTTCTCCCCACTTGATGCATATACCAGAGGTTATTCAATGTTATGGGTACATACTCAGTACTCTACTCTAATAGTGACAAAACTAGTTGTTCAAGAACATGTCCATTTCCTTCCAAATGGGTTTATCATGTGCCAAATAGTGTACTCTACTAGTTCACATGTGTCAGTTGTTGGTATTCTTATATTTTTTCTATCTTGATTTGACTTTTCCACTCATTTTTGTTTCTATTTTATGCTTTTCATAGCCCATACACTTCAACCATCAACTCTAATGGAATATTTTGGGTGGGGATTTGGCCTAATCCATCTACCATGTCCCATTTCTCAAACAATTATCACAATATATATTAAACTAACCCCGTCTATAGGTACTTCTATATTGATAAAATTGTAGTGGAAGAAATATTAAAATAGTAAAGAAAAGTTCACTCACCTATAGTCACGAGGTGGTTCAAGTTAATGAGAAATGAAACTGAGGAACAGTATGACTTTGGACCTTAACCGGTCCCATTATGAATCTCCAACCCATCTACTATAGAAATGTGCATATGTGATTCAGATGTGTGAAATATTGGCCAAACAAATTCTAGGTCTTTTTATTCAATCTAGGAACCATCCATTTCTTGTGGAATCTATTTCCCCTATCAAAGCTATTAGAAGTGTACGAAGGTCCTCCAACCTGATCCATTGTGGAACATAGTAAATAATCTTCAAATAGTGATGATATGAAGGCCCACCACCGCCAAATGTTCCATAAATCCTATTTATTGGCATTTCATTGTCAGTCAAATAGACCTCTCACTCTTGAGTACAACTTAAAAAAAATAGCTAACGAACTTATTCACTCAACACTTCTAAACACTCATTGAATACCTGATATAATCTTAGTTCTCCCAGTGGAATGAATATTGAGATGGTATAAACATTTCAAAATTCTAACATTTGAGAAACACCCATGCATAGTATTTAAGGACATTCCATGTATCAATATAGAGTACTACTACTAGAAACAAGATCATTGTTATATTTTAAATTTAATGATGTAATCATATCATCACATTGATGAACCACTTATAGACATGTGACATTTTCGATTCAAACATTAACTTGGATAGTTATCTATGACGATTTTTATCATCCATATGGTTACTTCTAAGATGGCCTCATAAACCATATCTGATACCCCCACTTCCTTGTGAACTAAGATAGTTTCCTGGGGACCTTAACTGATGATCTGGGGTCTTTTCCTCTATATGGTGGAATTTGTTATGACACCATCAATACTGTACCCCAGATTCCAATATGATATTTTAATAAATTACCCCTGGAGTCTATACCTCCTAGAATCACATATCCATTTCCAGTTACAATACACTAGAAACAGCTACCGCAGTCCATTTCAATTGTAGGTCTGCACTATTGAAATATATTTAATAGAAAACTATCTATCCCCGATGTAATTTTTTCCATAACCCCAAGAAACTAGATGTCCCAATACTTTTACACATACTTTGGATCATTATTCCACTTCCAACAAGAATGTGACCACTTGTATATGGACAAATCATTTGGTTTTTGGTCCAAAGGTAGTATATCCCAATAGAGAGTAGTGCAATTACCGAGTATCTCAATCCACATTTCCCAATGAATTTCAGAACCATCATAAAAAATGTACCTTGTTTGGAAATGAGTGAGTAGAAATACACTCCAATTGAGCTTGTGAACTATCTTTTCATTACTATACTACTCTCTTCTCCAAATACAAAAAAAATAGAATTGGGTTTCTATTTCACTACCTTTGTAATTTGGTGGGTGGTCTCTCAAATTTCCCTCACCGCACTTGTATGTGTAACAGGCCAACCCCAGCTACCCAAATTCAGTGAATTATTTTAATACATTGGTATGATTACAAGGAATCATGTCCCGAAGAACCGATCAGTTTTGCAGTCTTGGAAAATATATTACATACATAAACATTACATTTCACTTTCTATCATCAAACACAACATAAATAATACTTTGGGAATGCCATTGTTCTCTTATCTTAACCCTGTATTTCAATAAAAAAACTCTTCTTGGGATCTTGGGAAAATAAAACATAAGAAAGGGGTGAGAACAGATGCTCAGTAAGGGTAAATCATTTAGCAGAAGCTATAAACTTTTAAGGCAAGCTGTGTAATAAAAACAAAATCCATTTAAACATAAACTTGAAAAAAATATGGAAAAAACAAATCCAAAATTACCATATGAACATGCACATGGATATTCTACTAGTCTAATAACCACATGTAATAACTAATTTCATAATGAGGGAATGAATAATGATTGAAATTCTGAAACATCTTGTCAAGGCTACGACCAAGATGTCTAAAAATGATTTAGGCCTTGACCAAAACCATATATCAAATCAGGAAAGGCCTCGGCCAATTCCACATCTAATTGTCTCATCAGAGCTACCGATGCATCTAGGAGCTATATTAGGCTCCACCCATCACATAATAAGTCCAATGCATTCCTCATATGAAAAGTTTTAAGCATAACATAAACATTCACATTAAAACTAGCATATGAAATGTCAATACATTATCCATAAACCATGAATGGTATAAAAATTACACATCCACATTCAAACATATCACAAAAACATCAATACAACATGGATGATTTTTATCATAATAAATTAACTTTAAACATGTTTAAAATCCATCAAAGGATGTTGACATAGATAAAAATGATCTGTAAAATTCTTTGAGAGAAATTCCCATTTTCATGAAATCGTTTAAAAGTATCAAAATTTATAAAGGAAGTAATTTAAAATCGAATTTTGAATCAAAGTGTCCCATAAAAATTTGAAACTTTTGAAATTAATTAAAATTAAAAAAAAAATCATTTCCATATAAATAAATCCTAAAAATCATTTTTTAAACATGGACATTAATTTAAAGGGATTACAAAGACAAATCATTAAAACATTTAAAATGATGATCTAGTTAAATAGAACCTCCCATTAAACCATAAAATATTCCTTTTGTAAACATTTTTATGTAATATGGTTATCTATGATACGTATGTCCCATAAAATACTTACCCATGAACAATCTCAGATAATAATGAGATTGTGGAAATAGCCCTTATCATGCATTTCCTTTGGTCGAGGGTACGCTTAACCTCCTGTATAATGACCGTAGAATGTTATTAAATTATACCTGAACCATATTAATATTTATTATATCATACGTGATTCATTTATTACGTTATACTACCCATTAAATAATGATCTTCATGTTAAATTAACGTTTCAGGTAATAATCTACTTCTTTATCGTATGTGTTTTAACTTGTTATTCTTGATCGTATCGTATAGATAATGATTTAAATACATCCAGAATATAAAAAATATTTACATATAATATATATTTATAATATAAATATTTATAACAGATAGATATATTAAATGGAAAACATGATTTATGGAGACTGTAGGCCATACGTATGCATAAACGTTGTTTCTATTTTCATATCGTATTAAATAGAGGTAATTGAAGAAAATATATGTAAGCACATACAGAAATATATATATATATATAGAAATATATCCAGTATAATTATTATATCCTATATTACATAATTATTAATAATATATATTTTCATAATCATCGATGAATGGTGAATGTGGAAATGAATCTCATCACGTCGTGGGGACAGTAATCTGTACGTACGCACGAGGGACAATATCATTTCCTTAATGATTAAAATGTGTGTAATTTGATGGTATATTAATTTTAAAAATACATTAGAATGTTATTTTCATTATTTATATACATATTACTCATCACTATATCCATCCGAAAAATATATTGTTGAATAAAAAATTACTCCACTGCGTGGAGACGGTAAGTCGTACGTACGCACGCATTGTGACATTATCATTCACAGGATGGATAGAATAATCAATATGGTTGTGCCATATTTATGATAAAATCACAGTATGTATAAGGTATGTGAGTTATTATTTTGGTATGGTAGTTACCAATAAAGAGAAGGTGGAAGATGAAAAGAACATAAATAAGCGTGGTGACATTATTACCTCTTCTTCGGGTCTTTCCATTTGAGTTGATCAAAAGGGATCCTTAGGTTGGATTTTTGATCAATATAAAGACTCTAGGTTGAAGTGAGGGATGTTGGGAGGATATTTGTGCAGGTTTTGGTTGATCCAAATGGCTTTGGAGGTGTGATTTTGAGAGAGGGGGATGTTCCCTTTTATACGAGGGGTGAGGGTCACTTTAGGAAAAGATTAAAGTATTAATTTATTTTACAATCATATTTGGCTTATAATGGCTCGAAATGAATTTATTTCGAGTCTTCGGTGGTTATGGGTTGAAATACGCTTAGAAAATAGGTTTTAGACAAGTTTATCTTAACATTTTAACCTTATCTTTCATATTTAACTCTTAGTTAAATAGTTTAACGTATACCATGTCATCTTGTATTCTTACACTATATGGTTAATAAACATACTCTAAACATCCAAGAGAACAAAAGGTGGTTAATTAATGACATATATAATATTATTTAAGCCCTTTTTTAGAACCATATATTTTTAAGAATATTATATCAACCATTAATATAGTTTTTGTTTTAAAAACTATTAAATGACAATTTTGACACTATTTGGTATCTGTTTTTTGTTAAAATACAAACAACATGATAACTTTGAAAAAAATTAATTGAATCAACCTTAACATGTAATATTAACCTTAAAAAGTAATTAAATTCATCAAAAGTCTAAAATTAAATTTATTTGGATATTTATAATATCAATTATTTTAATATTTTATTAATAAGTTAATTACTGCATCATCATTGTGTCATAAATACATTTAATTATATAATGTCTAAAAATTATAAATAAAATACCATTATGTAGGAAATATTTTAGATTTATAATTAATATTTATAGTCTAGTTTATATTATGTATAACTCTATATTAAAAATGTTTTAGTTATGAAAACTTAAATTTAACACTTTTAACTCTTCTTTAAATTAAATAATAATAAATGTCCTAATATAATCCAAGTGGACCTAAAGGATCATATTGTATTCCTAAGGTTGTTTTTGGTCTAATTAGACTTATACAATAGAACTAAGACATGTGTTAGGGTAATTATAATATCATTTTTACCCTTAATTTCCCTATTTACCTTTAATCGTGGTAAATAATAGTCAAAAGTTACTATTCACTGAAAAATATTTTCATCTTATTGAACTAAATTTTTCTTTCTAAGGTTAACCTTTTCTCTCTTATTAATGAAATTAAACTCACAGAATTGGTAAAATTAAATTTTATGCAAATTTTCAAATGCTCCTAGAAGGTGGGTAAAATAGGGTAAAAAGTTCAATAAAATTTTATATATCTGAACTTATTATAAAATGACTCAAATGAATTAAATTTAAAATATATAGGTATTATGTAACAATTTTTACCTAAAATAAATTACACTAAAAAACTAATTACATAAATAAAGTCGATTTTAAATAATAATGCATTTTTTTCAGTATTCTTCAAAAATTGAAGGTTTTCAGAAAAATAAAAAAATTCACCCTAGGATATTTTTGATATTCCTAATTCAAAAATGAAGTCTATTTTAACATATTCAAAATGTGTAATAGTATTTTATTAATTTAAAATTATTTATCATTGTCAAACCAAAAAGTGGGTTTTTAAAAAAGAAAAAACTATCAAAATATTGACATGTGTTTATGTCAAATTTAAATGTGAAAATACTTATGATGTCCCAGATTGTACTAAATGATAAAAATATAATCTAATTATACTTCCAAACCATTCAAATTTATTATTGAACACTATAAATATTTTTGATTAAAAACGATGTTTTCAGTTAAAATTTAGTATTTTCACTATTCACCCAAATATGAAAGTTATCAGAAAAACACCAAAAAAATTTCAAAACTAAACTTTTTTGTCCCGATCCAAAATAAATAGTTTATTTTTTAAAATTTAATATATAAAAGTTTCAAATATTGGATTTAAAAATGGATCGCCATTAAAAGGAGGTAAAATTGCATTTTTTGAAAAATACTTCTTTTATCTAAAAAATGAATTTCTTCTTAAATTATTTCTAATACACTAATAATATGGATTGTAAAATTATAAGGATAATATAAAATTAAAAATTCAGAAATTACTATTCATAGTCGCTTTTGAACGACTATTTTGGTTAGTCATGGTGCACTTGAACTTGATGTTGCATGTTGTGCAAGTTATTGAATTACTTTGAAGAAATAACGTACTAAGAAATTTTGGGGTGTTACATTTTCCCCTCCTTCAATAAACTACATCCCCACAATTTGAAATTGTTCTTTGAAAAAAAAATGGTTGAAAATCGAAAATACCTTTGTGGAAAACCTACATCGAAAGTTGGGTTAATAATATTTAGTCTTAATAAGAGGGAAAGGGAAATGAAAGTGTCCCCAAAAAATTATGATCTCGATTAGGTAAAAATTTGTGGAAATTATAGACACATAATTAGAGGAAAACCCTAAATATTTAGATGGAGTTATTGAGGTCATCAATCACAAACAAGTGTAAAATTGAGGGCCTAAAATCCATCAATCTATGATGATTTAAAATACCATCGGTTCAACAAAACATTAGTTAGTAGGATAAAATATATTTGGATTTAAGATACCTTCCCTAATGTTTAATAATTAGTTTATGCATAGAAAAAGATGAAAACAAATACATGACAAGTAGAGTTTCATCAACCAACTAATTCTTACCACAAACTCATCTTTCACTCCAAAAAATTTCCAAAATATTCTATTTATCCTAATTGTATAGGGTTCCAAAAATAATGAATTTATAATTCACTTATCATACCATTTAAAAAAACTTCATTATACAATCTTGGACATCATGTAGTCTAGTGGTATGTGATGCACCGTTATCGCCCTTCTTTTGCGGGTTCAAGTCTCGCGGCCTTGCCGGATTCGACAGATAGTCGTTCGATCTCCAAGTTATACTTTTTATAACAATCCAAAAATAATCTTAAAATATTCTTTAACCACAAAAATAGTATCCAATTTCAAACATAATCCATTCCAACCATTAGAATTATCCAAAATACTTCTATCCAAACATATAGTCCAAAATTTATAAGGAAGGTAAACACAATGAAGATATATTTTTCCACGTAGTAACATGTGAATACCTTCATCATGTACTCTTCTAAAACATGGTAACACCCTGAATTACCATAATACCTTATTGATTACATTCATGCTATTGTATTCCTTATATAATACTAGATATATTTCTTACATCCAAAAATAATGAATACTGCAACAATGATGAGATAAACAATTCATTAATCCGTTCTAGGGTAGTCAAGAATATCCAATATAATTTATCCAAATATACTATCTCTAATTCAAAAATTACTACCTCAGTATCAGGGCCATATTATGGTTTGTCTTTCCTCCAAACATGTATTTTCCAAAACGTTTAACTTGTTATTTAATAACTTTTCATTGAACCATATAATCTCAAATCCCAATGAAATAGTACTGCAGTACAATCATTATTTATTTCCAAAATTCATATCTCTAGTACATCACTGATACAACACTCAAATTAAATATTTATTTAATAAAAACATAAGAACACTAGTCATTCCTCTACATTTCTTGCAATATCATAACTTGATTATTATCCAATAGCGTTATTTGTGGAATACTCTGATGATTTGGACATTGATTCGGGTAGTGTCCCTACTCTATAAAGATTAATAATTTTACATTCGAAACCTTTTTCTTACCCTTTAAATCACGTAATTGGTGTCCTTTTTCTCCATACTTATAACAAACTCACATTCCCTTCACGTATTTACCCTGGTGATTCCTTCCACAGTTATCACATGTGGTAAAATCCTTCATTTCCATGTTCCATTTTTCCATCTTTCTCTCTACCTTCCTTTTCTTCTCTTTCTTCCCTTAAAATCCATTGGAATCGGGGAATTATTTAGTTATCTTATTAACACATGATTGTAACACCCTGACTGCAGTTACCCAGATTCGGTGCATTATTATGTGTCATTGGCATGATCACAAAATATCATGTCTCGAAAGATCGATTATTTTAGTAGCCTTGGAAACACAAGATATATTCATAAGTCTTACATTACATAAAAAATGAAATACAACAACAATATTGTCTCCATTAACCACATTCATCTCCGATATACTATCCCGACATGTCAATCATATTAAACTACTTCACATCCTGGGAAAAAAATATAGAAAGGGGTGAGATCAGATGATCAGTAAGGATAATAATATAGCGGAAACTTTCATAAATAAGAATAAAAATTTAAGGCAGTGTATAAGATAAAAAAATCCCTTTAATCATGAAATAATGCATAATATGGGAAAGATAAAATCAAATAATGCCATTTACTTTTTCAAGTGGATATTCTACTAGTCGAATAATCAAATGCAATATCAAAAAGCCACTTTCATCAAGATGTAATGAAAAATGTTGGATATTCTGAAACATTTTTTCAAGGCCTCAGCCAAGACATCTAAAAATTATTAAGGCCTCGGCCAAAACCATATATCAAATTAGGAAAGGCGTCGGCCAATTCCACGTCTAGTTGTTTCATGAGACCTACCGATGCATCAAGGAGCTATAGCGGGCTCTACCCATCACTGACTATGTCAAATACATTCCTCATATGAAAATGTTTAAACATAACATAATCATTTGTATTGAAACTAGCATACGAAATGTCAAAAATTTATCCATAAACCATGAATGGTATAAAAATAACACATCCACAGTCAAACATATCACAAAACCTTCAATACAATATGGATGTTTTGTATTATAATAAATCAACTTCAAATAATCTTAAAATCCATCAAAGGATGCTGACAAGTATGAAATCAAAACTATTTGAGAGAAATATCCCATTTTTTGGAAATCATTTAGAAGTCACATAATTATAAAAGAAAACATTTAATTTGAAAATATTCTTATAAGCTTGTAAGGGAAGCTTTGACAATTTTATAATGGTGGAAATAGCCAAAACCGCTGTATAAGTTAAAAAAACATTCTTACCTTAATTTTGTCGAAAATGTTAAAAACGACCTTGTTTGGAAAACGAAGGAAAGATTCACATAAAAAAAATAAGGTCAAATAAGGGTATAAATTACTTTAACCCATTATCTATTAATTAATAAAAACGTTTTAAAATACATTTTTTTAAAACATGGATGTGGGTGATAAAGAGGTCCTAGTAGATAATTACATAAAAACAACCTCGGATAATAAAGAGATTTTGAATTATCACTTACGTTGTACATGCACTTAGTCGATGGTAATTTAACCTCCATTATAATGGTGAAATAATTGTTACTAAATTATACATGAATCATATACATTAATATGATATCATATATGATCTTTTAATATTGCTTTGTTAATAATATCTTAGTATTATAATCGCTTCGGGTGTTAACTGATTCATTATCCTTTATATGCTTTGTTATGTAAGCTATGTTTGTTATGGATAGGTTGTATCTTATTAATATACATAATGATATCAAGTCCTTAAACATTATTTTTAATAATCAAATGAGAATTATTCTTGAATGGATACGATGGGGAATGAATCTCATCGCGTTCGTGGAGATGGTATTCTGTACGTACGCACGAGCGACAATATCATTCTTTAGATATTAAAATAATATATAATTGGATGGTATATCATATATAAAGAATAATTATCATGTTATATTCATTATTTATATCAATTAAATATCATTATTTTACCACTTAAAATAATAATGTTTTGAATAACATTTACACCACGACGTGGAGACAATAAGCCGTACGTACACACGTATGGTGACATGTCATTCAAAGGAAGGATAGAATACTGAATATGGTTGTACAATATTTATAATAACGTCACAGTATATATATGATACTGGAGTTATTATTTTATAATGGTAATAACAAAGAAATAAGAAGTGGAAGAAGAAAGGAACTTGAAAGAGAGTGGTGAAAACATTACTTCTTCTTTTGGTTATTCCTTTTGATTTAATAAAAAGGGATCCTTAGGTTGGTTTATGATATAATTAAGGCCTCAAGGATGATGTTAGGTAAGTTGATAGAGTATTTGGTAATGGGTTGGCTGATCCAAGAGGCTTTTAAGGTGTGAAATTAATAGAAGGTGGAGTGACCTTTTATAAGAGGGGTGAGCGGAACCTTAGGAAAAGCTAGAAATATTATTTTATAATAAATTCATATTCGGTTTCTAATGGGTAAAATGTGATTTATGTATAGGATAATGTGGTCATGGGTTGAAAAAAACACAACCAATAGGTTTTAGATAGGATTTTGTCACTATATTAACCATATCTTTATGTTTTAACTCTTAGTTAATTTGTTTGACATTTACCATGTCTCTTTGTAATTTTATATTATATGGTAAATAAACCAACTATATACTTACAAGAGAATCCCAAGTGGTTCATTAAGGATACATATATCATTATATTAGTCTCTTGGACAATCCTTAGATTTTTAGGAGTATAATATCAATTAATAATATAATATTTGTTTTAAAAATTCTATTATGTCAATTTTGACACTATTTGGAAATTTATTTTCGTGAGAATTATAACAAAATGATTACTTAGGATAAATGTAATTAAATATATTCTAACATGTCATATTAACCTATGTAAATTAGTTTAATTCATAAAAAGTCTGAAATTATATTTATTTGGGTATTAATAATATCAATTATTTTAATATTTTATTAATAAGGTAATTACTGCATCACCATTATGTCATAAATAAATTAAATTATTTAATGTCTAAAAATTATAAATAAAATATCATTATGTAGGAAATCATTTTTTTCTTTCTAATGAATATTTATAATCAAATTTATCTTATGTATAACCCTATATTAAAAATGTTTTAGTTATTAAACTTTGATTTTAACTCTTTTAACTCTTCTTTGAATTCAATAATAAGAAATGTCCTAATCTAATACATGTGGACCAAAGCAGTTCATATTTTAATCCTAAGGTTGTTTTTTGTCTAATTATTCTTATCCAATATAATTAGGATAAGTTTCAGGGTAAAAACAATATCATTTTTACCTTTAATTACCCTATTTATTTTTAACCGTGGTAAATAAAAGTAAAAAAAGTTACAATTCACCGAAAATTATTTTCCTCTCATTGTACCACATTTTACATACTAATATTAACCGTGTCTCTCGGATGTTTGAAATAAAATTCACAGAAGAGGTACAATTATGTTTTATTTGAATTTGAAAAATTTCCTAGCAGGCGGGTAAAAGACGGTGAAAAGTTCAATAAAAAATTTATATATATCTAAAATTAATATAAAATAACTTCAATGAATTAAATTGAACTTATATAGGTATTATGTATCTATTTTGACCTAAAATAAATTTAAATAAAATAAATAATTATTTAAATAAATATTTGTTTTTAACTAATAACTCAGTGTTTTTCACTATTCATCAAAAATGAAAGTCTTCAGAAAAATAACAAAAATTCAACCTAGGCGAATTTCGATATTTTCAAAATTCTAAAATGAAGTCCATTTTGAAAAATAAAATATATAAAATTTCAAAAAGTGGGTATTATGATTCATAATGGCTAGTTTGATTGGTTGTGGTGTGTTAGAACTCGAAGTTTCAAACAACACACATTATTTTATTATTCAAATAGAAGCGTACCGTGGAAGCATGGGGTGTTACATTCTCCCCTCCATCAAATAATTGCATCCTCACAATTTCTAGAATATTACTACATAAAAAGAATTGTGTTTTTCATCATCATATGTTCCTTGGGTTCCCATGTTGCCTCTTCCATCTTATGGTTTCTCCATATAATTTTTACAAGACGAGTCGTCCGGTTTCTCAGCACTTGTTCTCTTGTATCAAGAATCCTAATGGGCACTTCGCAATAAGACAGATTGGGTTCTAGTTCTAATTCCACATAGTTGAGGACATTCATTTTGTCAGGAATGTATTTTATCAACAGTGATACGTGGAATACATCATGAAGGTTGGAGAGGCTTGGTGTCATTGCCAAATGGTAAGCTACAGCCCTAATTCGTTCTAGAATTTTGAAAGTTCTGATGTACCTGGGACTCAATTTACCATTCATACCAAAACGTATAAATCCCTTCCATGGAGATACCTTTAAGAAAACATGATCACCGACTTGAAATTCCAAATCCTTCATTCGATTATCGGCATAGTTGTTCTGCCTACTTTGAGCTGCTTCGATGTGGGTTTGGACTACCTTAACTGTTTCAATCGTTTCCTCCACATGTTCTAGGCCTACATGTTTTCTATCACCAACATCATCCCAACAGGTTGGTGTGCGACATCTCTTTTCGTACAACGCTTCATATGGGGCCATCAGAATACTTGAATGGAAGCTATTGTTATAGTAAAATTATACTAGAGGTAAATACTGATCCCACATACCCTGAAAGTCAAGTGAGCATGATCTCAACATGTCTTCTAAGGTTTGAATAGTTCATTCTGATTGTCCATTAGTTTGTGGGTGGTAGGCAGTTCTCAAACAAAGATCAGTATTGAGGGATTTCTGAATACTTTTCCATAATCTTGATGTGAAACGGGGATCAAGATCCAAAAAAATTAATATGGTTACTCCATGAAGTCTCACAACTTCATTAATGTATAGTCTTGCTAGACGTTCAAGTGGTAGATCTTATCTTATATCAAGAAAATGTGTTGACATGGTAAGACGATCAACAATGGACCATATTGAATCATTCCTTCTAGGAGTCTTTGGTAGTCTCATGAAAAATTCCATTGTAATATTATCCCATTTCCACTCAGTTATGGGAAGAGGTTGCATGAATCCTCCAGGTTGTTGCCTTCCAGCATTCACTTGTTGACAAATAATATATCTTGAAACATAATCGGCAATCTCCCTCTTCATGTTGTCCCACCAAAAATTTTCCTTCAAATATCTATACATCTTAGTGCTACTAGGGTGTATAGAGTAATTGTAACTATGAGCATCATCCAACAATTCTCTTTTTATATCAGGTATGTTAGGAACACAAAGTCTCTTCGCCAATTTCAAAATTACATCTACATATACGAAGTCACTCAATATCCCATTATTCACCGCTTTAATATTCTTTTGAAACTCCTCATCATCGGTCTTAGAACTCTTTATACTTTATATTAATTATGATTTATAAACCATTTGAAAAATCATTGATGTTTCACCTTCCATGGTAATTCCCATATCCATCTACACTAGATCCATGAAAATAGGATCCTTTTCAACACTCATCTTGTTCAAAACTCCATGATCTTTTCTACTCAAATCATCTTCCACCTTATTTTCCTTCCTTGGGTGGTAGTGTATAGTGAAATCATAATCCTTGAGTAACTCGAGCCATTACCTTTTCCTCATGTTGTGTTCCTTCTATGAGAAAATATACTTCAAACTCTTGTGATCGATGTATATCTCACATTTTTCACCATGTAGATAGTGTCTACAAATCTTAAAAGAAAAGATTACAGGTTCTAACTCAAGATCATGAGTGGGATAGTTTTTCTCATGAATTTTTAGTTGTCGTGATGCATAAGCAATTACCCTATCATTCTCCATAAGGACACAACCAAGTCCTTTTTGATGATTCACTATAAATAACAAACACATCCTTCCCCGATGGTAGAGTCAAGATTAGAGTATTGACTAATCTTCTCTTGATTTCTTCAAAACATTCTTCACACTCTTTTGTCCAAACAAATTTAACCCCTTTTTGTGAGAGCTTCGTTAATGGGTTATCCAATCGGGAAAAATTCTGGACGAAATGTCGATAATAACCTACTAAACAACAAAACTGTGTACCTCAATTATAATAGTTAGTGCTGGCCATTATTGGATCACTCTTGTTGAAGAAGGATCAACAGAGATTCCATCCTTAGAGACAATATTACCATGAAAAGAGATCTCTTGAAGCCATAATTCTAGCCTGCTAAACTTTCCGTATAATTCATTTCTTCTAAGGGTTTTCATAATGGTGCGCAAGTGATTTTCATGATCTTCATAGATTTTGGAATATACCAAGATATAATCAATAAATACCACTAAGAATTCATCAAGATATTCCTTGAAAACACTGTTCATTAGATCAATGAAAACATAGTGTGCATTAGTCAGCCCAAAAGGCATTACTGTAAACTCGTAATCCCCGTACCTAGTTCGAAATGCTGTTTTTGGAATGTCTTCCTTATTCACACACAATTTATGATATCCTAATCAAACTTCAGTCTATGAAAATTATTGTGATCCATGAAGTTGGTCGAATAAATCATCAATGTGAGGATGGGGATACTTGTTCTTTATTGTTATAGCATTGATCTGCCTTTAGTCAATGCACAACCTCATAGATCCATCATTCTTCTTCACAAAAAGAAGAGGGGATCCCGATCGAGGAACACTAGGGAGAATAAATCCCTTATTACTCAATTCCTATAGTTGCTTATTCAGTTCCACTAATTCTATAGTGTCAAATCTATAAGGGGTCTTCAATATGGGCCTTGAACCAGGACTTAGGTCAATAGAAAACTCAATTTCTCATTCTGGAGGATGTCCAGGTAAATCTTTTCGAAACACATCAACATATTCTTTCACAATAGGTACATATTCTATTTTAACATTCCTTTACTCATCCAAAGTTATTTAATTCTATTACTCCCCAATAATTGAATTTAGTTGAGCTACTTGGGGTGGATCTAGATAAGAATTTGGTGGTGACGTTTCTTCTCTAAAGATAAGGTACTTCATTATCATCATAAAAAAAATTCACCTCCTTCTTCTTACGATAAATTTTCGCATCATGGTCCAAAAGCCAATCCATACCTACTATTATATCAAATTCAATCATAGGTATAATGATTATATCAACAGATAAGGAACATTTATATGCTATAATGGGAACTAATTCACAAAACATTGTTTCAATGATACATCCTTTAAGAGTTTTGACTGATAACTCCTTTGTTAAATCAAATTAGAAATATCTAATTTTCTTATCAAACTGGGAAGATATCAAACAATGTGATGATCCAGAATCAAATATAGTATTGGCTAAACTTGGGTAAACCATTAAATTACCTGCCACCACATATTTAGGAGCTTCAACCTTAGCAATACTGATAGCATAAGCTTGGCCTTGATCCCTTGGCCTTTTCTGAGGTATGTTCCCCTGATGCTTAGGACATTCATTCACATAATGTCCCATCTCCCTACAATTGTATCATTGAACATCGTTAGTGTCTCTCTTTCCCTTACAATCACTAGCAAGATGGAATTTATGTCCATATTTGTTGCATACTCCTTTTCCTTTTAGACAGGCACCTTGGTGTTTCCTTCCAGAATTATCACATAGTGGAAATTCAACCCTTCCCTTCTTCCATATTCCCTTATTTCCTTTCCCAAAGTGTTCAACAGATATCTTCTTCTCTGTCTTTTCTTTAAACTCATAAGAAATAAGGAATTCATTTTTTGTCTTGATAGCACATGAGACAATATCTTCATACGATGAAAAGGATTATGAGACTAGTTCTCGACGGATAAATGGTTTTAACCCATAAAATAAATGGTCAATATTGCATCATGGGTTACATATATAATCTGCAGCATTCCTCTCTAACCTTGTAAAGTTTGCATCATACTTTGCAACATTCTCATCCTCCTTTTTCCACAAACTGAATATTGCCTTTCCATATCCACTCGATGGTCATGAAGAAAGTATTTTTCTAAGTTAATCTCTTTAAACTCACTCTATTCCATACTTGATACTTCTTCATCTTCCATTGTAATTTGGATCAATGACCACCATTGATTAGAATCTCCTATGAAGCGATAAACATCCATGATAACTTTTTCCCTTTCACTACTCCCCAAGGCATGGAATATTTTCTCTAAGTAATTGATCCATTGGTCAGATACTAGTGGATTTGTACCCCCATTAAATGTTGGTGGTTATTGCCTCATGAAGCGATCTAACATTTATCTTCCATGTTGCAGGTCATGGTGCTTTATATGGGTATGTTTATTATACATAACCTGAGTGAGTTTTCCCAGTATAGTGATAACCTGATCACCACCATTTGTATAACCCTCTCCACTATAATTATCTTGAGTAGGAGGGAAATCCCTATATGGAGTCCGTGCATTGATACGGTTCCTATTTCTTCCACTAGGATGAATTTCTAAACAATGGCATAAACTAGATTAGTTTATGAATCAAAATACATAATCCCCTACTTGTAAAACACATAACATAAATTGAACATTTTATAGATATAATCCGTAATCATAAAAAGGTTTCCTTTGAGGAATATTATACTCATAAACCCTTTATAATGTTTTGTAAAGAAAATGTGAATTATCCTAAACATATCCCTTGGGAGTGTCATAACCAAGAGTGCAACAAGGCCCGTTATCGTGCACCAGTTCTTGTTCGAGTCTATCTCAAAATGGTGTTTTTGGGTTTTACCCCTAGGTACATCTGTGACAGAGCCACCTCTACCTGCTCGTATCTAGATAGGGATGTATTGCTTCAGAAAACTCACAAAATCTCTATAATAAATTTTTTTAGGATGTTATTGTAAGGTTTGGTACCCTGAGAACCAACTGTTTTGTACTTTTATTACATGAATGTTCACTTATTATATATTGTTCATTGTTCTGCATGACTATAATATAATAATGTACTGGAATATTTTTTGCATTGATAAGGTCATGGAAGATTCCCGCTATTATGAGAACCTTGAAATTCTATAACAATATTCTTAAAAAAAGTTCTACGGTTGGATGACATACTATGATAGGACACATAGTATACAAACCTTCAAGTGTGAGTACTCGTAAGAAGATGAGACTCTCTCTCTTGGAGTTTTCACTTGGTAATCTCCAAGATGGGAGATTATGAGAACAGACCCGCCAGTAGAAATTCCTCATGTCTTGGTGTCATCGGACATTGCTATCTACGAGCGTGTGTAATGGTCCTTAGACTGGAAGATTATCATTAACTCATGTCGTGACTCACGCACTTATATTTACTGACGAAAACCGTCATGCACACAGTTGGCGGGAAGAGGGTACATTGGGTACGTCACCAGTGACATGTTGTTAATGGATAAGTCGAGGAAAGATTTGTCCCTTCCATTTATGGAAGTAGATATCTCGGCCCTTTGATTGAAATAGAACTATCGCATTAAATTCCATGGCCATGGTGTGAATGACTACTTTATTTCAGGTAGTCAAAGAATGACAGATCAATCATATAGGTTTATGACACGGCCATGAAACCTTTTTGATGAGATATCGAGACAAATGGATTAAATTACACCGAAAGCATTCATATGAGGTGATACGTCAATGCGGTGTCAACTTCATTTTCTTGGGTGCCTTGACCCATTGCTACATAGTAATCTTGGACTTTAGGCAAACCTGCCTAATGCCAACGAGAAAGAGGCCTAGAGGGTCACACACTAAGTGTATTCAAGTATCACAAGTAGAATAAAGATTATTCTCGTACATGGTTTAATAATTATTCATGGAAGCCTAAATAATTTTAATGATTGAGGAAGAAGGAAATGAAAAACAAGATATACATGCCGTTTAGTTTTTCATTGAAAACAAGTACACACTGTGTATTAATAATTACATGCTGTGTAGTTTTCTTTATGGAATGGAAAATAATAAATGAAAACAAGATATACAAACTGTGTACATTGAATGTACACGCCGAGTAGTTTTCAATGAAAAACACGTACACGCTGTGTATTTATAAATACACGCCATGTAGTTTTTCCAGTTTGGATTTTGAGGATATAATATAGTTTTTCAATGATATTTATTATAATAATCATGGGATCTTGTCAAGGAATTAATTATTCTACATGGGGGTTTTAAATAAGAGTCAATGGAAAAAATAAAACGCATAACACGTTTATTTATTGTCATAACTATATAACCTCAAACCCAATTATAAATATCCTCACAACCCCAACTCTTTTCCAGTGCGTAACACATTAGAGAATTCTTTCAAGGCCGAAATAACTTCTTCCACCAAGAACGCTCTCATGACCGAGAGAGATCATCTTCCATCGGATCAAGATGATATAAGGCGGACAATGCAAGTAATGGTTTCTCCACACTAGCACCCGGAGATTCCTTTGCGGATATCCCGAGATATGAGGTACATGTTTGGATCACCGCTAGAGGAAGTTTACACTTGGCTTCAACGATGAAACAACGAATCACATCGGAACGTGATAAAAAAAATCAACAAAGAAAGAACACCGCAAAAGGTATTTTATTCAATTAATTAAATGAATTATAATCAACCTGTAACAATCCTACTTTGTGGTTCTGGGACTTTATATTTCATTTGTCTATTTCTGTGGTTTGATCCGTGGAGACTGTCATTTATCATCGTATTGATCCCAGATTTATCATTGCTAATGACCAAAAGCCAAGTGGGCACATCGACCCATGCACTTCCGCTGCGCCCGGAACCATCAAATTGTATTAGAGGGAGGTTACAATGTTGATTATAGTTATTTAATTTTCATTGATAATTTATTCTTTTATATTTGATTCAATTAAAAATAAAACATTCTATATATATTAATAAATGAGATATTTTCTTCCTCCCTCGTTTCTCGATTCATATCACAGAAACAACCTTTTAATTTTAATTTTGATTAATTTAAAAACGAGGAACTCATCCAGAGGAGCTACTTTTTCTGTCTGTATAACACGGTATTACATGGAATGTACTTAAAACTACACGCCATGTATATAGGTTCAATGAACTGGCACTAGTCTGCTAAACCATGCCGTGTAAATTGAATATTCCTAAGTATTAATCATGCCTTGTTGACCAGAATTGAATGGCACATGGAACCGAAATAAACGGCGTGTATGTTAGAGAAACACGCTGTGTAGTCCGTTCTGGCCCAGGTGAAACCATGTACAAAGATAAGCCGCATACCACATACACGGGATCGCCAGGCCGTTTACCGCTTAACAAGGAAGTACACGTCATGTATGATTCAGCTACACGCTGTGTACTCCATAATTTCCAAAGTATCAAAAACATGCAAAATCCCTCGGCATTTACATTGGATAAATGGTGAAAAGAAATACACGTCATTTAATCATAAACTACACACCGTGTACTTTTCAGAAATAGAATTTCACTAGGTTTCCTTCAATGTACAAAGAACCGTACAAGGAATATGGATGAGAAGAATCTCAAGGAAATTCATAAAGGAATTTCAGATAAAGAATTGATTAATTATAAGATCATAATTAATTGAATTTGAGCATGACTTATCTTAAATGGAAGACCGATTAGAATAATTTTATTTCTAAATATGTGTGAATTTCATTGCATGCTATGGATGATCATGAGCTAGACCAAATACTCTTTGTATGTGTGTATGGTTTCATTTATATTTGTTTCAATTTAAATTTTTTGACCTGTGATCCTTCTTCTAACAAAATTTAAGGCATGCATGCCCATGGTTTCATTAATGTAAACCCATATAATGGAGGATCTCCCAAGACAGAGGAGACGGTTCAAATCCCGAAGCTGAGGCGAAACGGACACAAGAAGATACAAAGGTGGGCAGGTGGGGTTGCAAAACACGAACCATCAGGTTCAAGGTGTTTTCCCTAGGTCAGGGTTATCTTATCAAAAACCTCTAGATCAGCTAACCAATATAAGCTCATGATCATAACATATTATTTTATTTCTATCTAAATTGCATAGTTTATTTATTATGTATGTGTTGTCGCAATCACATAATTAATGAAATAAACAAGCATGAAAAGATAGAATAAAATAAAAACTGGACTATGCGTAAACAAATTCAGAACATGGTTAATCACTTAAGAAAGAATCACCAATATTAACAAGCATGTGATAATGAAAAACTATGCAAAAAATATTAAAATCCATCAAAACCATATTAAGTCAGAACAAGCCTTCTGTTGCTTGATTAAGGGAAAGACTCAATAAAACTATGTGTTTGACCAACCTTTGTTGGGACACTTACTTTTATAAAGGAAGCCCTTATGAAATATTTCGGGTTCACTTAACCATATTACATCAATAGGAGGAGCCCTTGGTAGACATGATGTAATATTAGAGGCAAGAGTTGAGGAAATCCAAGTCAGGATTTCAGGATTGGGAAGTCCACTCAATAGATCAAGGAACTCTGAGCTCACAGTTGGCAAAGACCTGCCTACCTAAATACCTTCAAATAGATGGACCAACCATTATTGGGGTTATGCGAAGGGGAATATAGATCCTTTCCACTATAATGTCAAAGAAACTGGACATTTCGAGTTCAATGGTGAGGGCCATTGGGACTTGATAAAATAGTGGGAGAATTAATAAATTCATTTATTATTTTTCATAAAATTGAATGAAGAAAGAACTGTTAAATCTGCTCTTTTAAATTTGTAGAATCAAAATGAAAAACTCCTCAACCACATTTTCTCTGTGATCAATTCTGGGTAAAGACAATATCATAACCAGCAGTAACTTTCAAGAATGGTTTAGTCACCTTCAGGTTATCCTACACCATGAATGAAAGTTTTACATGCTAGAGTCCTCACTTCCTGATTCTCCAGCCCCAGGGGTGAGTTATGAACATTTCTTGGTCTGTGATCAACCTTTGAACGACGCTCTCGAAATTCAATGTTTGATTCTATCTTCTATGTCTAGTGATCTCATGAAGTCTCATGAAGCTATGGATACTTATAGCATGCTCGAGCACCTCCGTGGTTTATACCAGGACAGAGAAAGACAGGAATGGTTTCAGATCTCCAAGGCTCTATTCCAAAGCAAGCTTGGAGAGGGTTCCCTGGCCGAGCCTCATGTAGTCAAGCTCATTGGCTACATTGAGCACTTGGAGGTTCTAGGTTTAAACTCCCCAAAGAACTGGTCACTGATCTAATTCTTTCATCACTCCCCCGGAGCTTCTCGAACATTGTTGCTAATTTCAACATGAACAACATTGAGAAGTCTCTATCTGATATTCTTATCCTTATTCGCCAAGTAGATAATGACATAAAGAGTGAAAATCCTTATGTACTTATGGTGAATAAAAGGAAAAGCTAGGAGAAGAGCTTTAATCCCCAAGCTTCTTCATGTCCTTCCAATAAATGGAAGATCAAAGGGGAGGCAAAGGAACAAGATGCTGTTTGTTTCGCATGTGGAAAGAAGGGCCAATGGAAGAAAAACTGCACCCAGCCTAGGAAGCAAGGGGAAGCTTCAGGTGCGTTTGTCATCAAATTCAATCTATCAGTTTCTACAAATTGTTTCTTAGATACTGCTTGTGGTTCTCACATCTATATCCAAATACAGGAACCAAGTAGATTCAAGAAGATTTATTGAGGGGTGGTAGATCTACGAGCAGCCAACAGAGCCAGACTTGCTGTTGTAGCTGTCGGGGAATACCACCTCACACTGCCAACTAGAATGATCTTGGTGTTAAAGGGTTGTTATTATGCGGCTTCTATTACTAAAAACATTATTTCAGTATCCAGATTAGATACTGATGGATTAATATTCATGTTTGGAAATGAATGTTGTTACTTTTATAAGGATAACATTTGTTTTGGTAGGGCAGATTTACATAACGGCCTTTATGTGTTAGACTACACAAACCAAGTAATGGAAATCGATGACAAAGTTAATTCACATGACTCATACCACACCCCACATTGGAATCACCGGCTAGGTCATGTCAATGAGAAACTTTTGACAAAATTACATCAATATGGGTATTTAGATTATTTTGAACTAGAACCACTTTGTGTATGTCATTCATGTCTAAAAGGAAAAATGACCAAAGCCCCATTTAGTGGGAAAGGTGAAAGAGCTAAAGAGCTTCTAGAATTAGTTCACACAGATGTGTATGGGCCATTTCTAGTTGAGGAAAGTGGTGGATTCTCATACTTCATAACATTCACTGATGATTTTAGTATATATGGATATATCTACTTAATGAGGTATATGTATGATTATTTTGATCAGTTCGAAGAATACAAGAATGAAGTTGAGAACTAGCTTGGTATGAAGATAAAGAATCTACACTCAGACAGAGGAGGAGAATATCTTAATGAGGACTTCATTGATTTCTTACGAGAGTTTGGGATTATATCTCAACTCACTCCTCCTTACATGGCACAGTGGAATGGTGTATGCAATGTGAAGAACCGCACCCTGTTGGACATGGTGAGATCGATGATCAGTCATGTGAGTCTTCCATTATCTTTTTGGGGATATGCCTTACAAATAGCAGCATGCATACTAAACCAAGTACCAACTAAATCGATAAATGGTATTCCATACGAGTTATGGAGTGGATGCAAACCCATGTTATTGAATTTACATGTGTGGGGTAGCGAAGCATTTGTTATGGCCTCTTTAGGTAACAAACTTGCACCCCGAGGCACAAAGTGTATCATTATAGGATATCCCAAGGAAACAAGGGGATATTACCTATACGACCCTCAGACAAAAAGGTTATAGTGGAACGACATGCCATATTCCTTGAGAGTTTTAACATCTCCAAAAGAGATAGTGGGAGAGAGATAGAATTCTATGAAGTCGAGGCTCAAGATACATAGGAGTTGGTACAAGAACATTTTCCACAAATCCCCGTGGAAGAACAATCGTTCCATAGACACAAGAACTGCGTAGGAGCACGAGATAGCTGAGAGAACCAGAACGATATGGTTTTATGGTCCCCGAGGATGGTGACTCATTATTGGTTGAAAATGATGATCCTCTTACATACAAGGAAGAATTTGAAGGCACATACGTTGCCAAGTGGAAAGAATCCATGAATTCTGAAATGGATTCCATGTACCAAAACCAAGTCTGAATTTTGGTAGATCCTCATGTTGATGTAAATCCTATTGGTAATTAATGGGTATTCAAGAAGAAACTAGACATGGAGGGGCAAGTCAGCACCTACAAGGCACGACTAGTTGCAAAAGGTTTTACACAACATCAAGGAATTGACTATGATGAAACCTTTTCACCGGTTGTGATGCTGAAATCCATCAGAATCTTGTTGGTCATTGCCGCTTACCATAACTATGAAATTTGGAAAATAGATGTCAAAACAGCTTTCCTTAATGGGAACCTCTAGGAAGATGTCTACATGACACTACCTTAAGGGTTTGTGACTCTTATGGATGCCAATAAAGTATATAAGTTGCATAAATCCATTTACGGATTAAATAAATCATCAAAGTCATGGAACATTCGTTTTGATGAAGCTGTAATGGAATTTGGCTTTGTTAAGAATGAATGTGAGCCTTGCATCTACAAGAGGTTTAGTGGAAGTGCTGTCATTTTCTAAATAGTATATGTTGATGGAATATTACTTATTAGAAATGAAGTACTTGTCTTATAGTCAATTAAAGCAAGGTTGCATAAATGCTTCTCCATGAAAGTCTTGGATGAGGAAATATATATTATAGGGATCAAGATCAATCGTGATAGATCCAAGAGAATGATGGGCCTGAGTCAAAGTACATACATTGACAAGATACTGAAGAGATTCAGTATGGAATAGTCCAAGAGGGGATTTTTTCCAGTGTCACATGGCATTAATATTTCCAAAAAAATGTGTCCTAAGACACATGAGGAATGGAATAGAATGGAAAGGATCCATTGCGTCTCCGCGATTGGGTTAGTCATATATGTTATGCTATGTACGTGGCTAGATGTTTCTTATGCATTAAGTGTGGTAAGAAGATATCAAGATGATCCAGGAGACCGCCATTGGATGACAGTCAAGACTATCCTTTAGTATCTGAGACGTACTAAGGATATGTTCCTGGTTTATGGAGGAGATGAGGAACTAGTCATCATAGGACATGTAAATGCTAGTTTCTAGACTGGTCAAAATGACATGAGGTGACAGACTGGATACATCTTCAGTTTGAATGGAGGTGCAGTGAGCTAGAAGAGCTCAAAACAAAGTGTGGTGGTAGATTCTATAGTAGATTCCAAGTACATCGCAGCTTCTGAGGCAGCTAAAGAAGCAGTATGGATGAAAAGCTTCGTCCAACAGATGGATGTAGTACCGAGCAGTAAATATCTTATCACACTCTATTGTGATAATACTATAGCGGTGGCACTTGCAAAAGAGCCAAGGTCACATCAGCAGACAAAGCACATACTTCTAAAGTATCATCTCTTGAGGAATTTTTTCCAAAGAGGTGAAGTTGCAGGGAGCAGTATTTCCAAGGAAGACAACTGGGCAGACCCCTGGACTAATTCCTTGACTTAGAGGAAACATGATCATCATGGGAGGTCTAGAAGAATAAAATTCATAGGTAGTTGGATCTAGTCCAAGTGGGAGTTTGTAAGGATTGGTGTCCTGAGAACCAATTGTTTTTTACTTTGATTACTTGAATGTTCACTTATTATATATTGTTCATTGTTCTGCCTAACTATAATATAATAATGTCCTGGAATTTTTTTTCATTGATAAGGTCATGTGAGATCCCCTCTATGATGAGAACCATGAAATACTGTAACAATATTCTAAAATAAATTTCTACAGTTGGATGGCATACTATGATAGGACACATATTATACAGACCGTCATGTGAGAGTACTCGTAAGAAGATGAGACTCTCTCTCATGGAGTTCGCACTTGGTAATATCCAAGATGGGAGATTATGAGAACATACCCACAAGTAGCAATTCTGCATGTCTTGGTGTCATCAGACATTTCTATCTATTAGCGTGTGTAATGGTCTTTAGACTGGAAGATTATCATTAACTCATGTCATGACTCCGCACTTAGATTTACTGACGAAAACCATCACGCAGGCAGTTGGTGGGAAGTAGGGTACATTGGGTGCGTCATGAGTGACATGTTGTTAATGGATAATTCGAGAAAGGATTTGTCCCTTCCATTTATTGATGTTGATATCTCGGCCCTTTGATTGAAATAGAACTGTCGCATTAAATTCCATGGCCATGGTGTGAATGACGATTTTATTTCAGGCAGTCAAAGAATGACGAATCCATCATATAGGTTTATGACACTTCCATGAAACCTACTTGATGAGATATCAATACAAAGGGATTAAATTACACAATAAGTTTTCGTATGAGGTGATACGTCAATTCGACGTTGACTTCTTTCTCTTGGGTGCCTTGACCCGTTGCTAGACAGTAATCTTGGACTTCAGGCAAGCCCGCCTAATGACAATGATAAAGAGACCTAGAGGGTCACACACTATGTGTATTCAAGTATCACAAGTAGAATAATGATTATTCACGTACGTGCATTAATAATTATTCAAGGAAGCCTAAATCGTTTTAAGGATGGAGGAAGAAGGAAATGAAAAATAAGATATACACGTCATGTATTAAAGATTACACGCCGTGTAGTTTTTCATGGAAAACATGTACATGCCGTGTATTAATAATTACACACCATGTAGTTTTCATTATAGAAAGGAAATGAATAAATGAAAACAAGATATATACATCATTTACAAATAATGTACATGCCGTGTAGTTTTCAATGAAAAACATGTACACTCTGTGTAATTGTTAATACACGTAGTGTAGTTTTTCCAGTTGGGATTTGGAGGATATAATATTGTTTTTTAATGATATTTATTATAATCATCATGGTTGAATGTTATGGAATTAATTATTCGACATGGGGGTTATAAATAAGAGTCCATAGAATAAATAAAACACGTAACGCATTTATTTATTTTCATAAATCTACAACCTCAAACCCGATTATAAGTATCCCCACAACCCCAAATCTTTTCCTGTATGTAACACACAAGAGAATTCTTTCAAGGCCGAAAGAACATCATCCACAAAAAACGCACTCAAGACCGAGAGAGATCATCTTTCATCGGATCAATACGATCTAAGGTGGACAACACAAGCAATGAATTCTCCACACTATCACCTGGAGACTCCTTTGGCGACGTCCCAAGATACGAGGTACACATGTGGATTACCGCTAGAGGAATTCTACACTTGGCTTCTACGACGCAACGACGAATCACATCGTAATGTGATCAAAAACATTGACAGAGAAAAATCACTACAAAATGTATTTCATTTCAATTAATTAAATTAATTATATTCAACCAGTAACGATCCTACATTGTGGTCCTGGGACATTCTATTTATTTTATCTATTTCTATGATTCGATCCATGGAAACTGGAATTTATCGTCGTATTGATCCCGGATTGATCATTGCTAATGAAAAAAAGCCAAGTGGGAACATCCACCCATGTGCTTCCTCTGCACCAAGAACCTTTAGTTATTCTATACTATTCCTCAATGTCTATCTTTGAGCTTTGTTCTCAAATAAGAGTTTACCTAAATCTAGCTTCCATGGTTTATTATTAAGCTTCCTCTGATACCAACTGTAACTCCCCGAACCCAGTTACCCAGAGTCGGTTCATTATTACGTATCATTGGCATGGTCACAAAAGATCAAGTCTTGAATGATCAGTTAGTTTAGTAGCATTGGAAACACTAGATATATTAATAAGTTTTAAATTACATCATAGAATGAAAGACAACAACAATATTGTCTTCATTAACCACATTCATCTCCCATATAATATGCTAGAAGGTCAGTCATAATAAACTTCTTCACATCCTGGGAAAAATAAAACATAGAAAGGGGTGAGCTTAGATGCTCAGTAAGGATAACAATATAGCGGAAACTTTCATATATTTTCATAAATATTTAAGGAAAAATATAAGACTAAAACAAAATCCTTTTAAACATTAACTTCAACATAATATGGAAAATCTAAAATCCAATAATGACATTTACTTATTCACATGGATATTATACTATTCGAATAATCACAAGCCCTATCAAAAAGACACTTTGATAAAGATGGAATGCATAATGTCGGACATTCAGAAACATTTTGTCAAGGCCTCAGCCAAGATGTATAAAAATGAGTAAGGCCTTGGCCATAACCATATATCAAATTGCGAAAGGCCTCGGCCAATTCAACGTCATGTTTTCTCATGAGACCTACCAAGGCATCGAGAAGCTATAGAGGGCTCCACCCGTCACTTACTAAGCCCAATGAATTCCTCAAATGAAAAGGTTTAAACATAACATAAACATTAGTATTGAAAATAGCATATGAAATGTCAATAATTTATCCATAAACCATGACTAGAATAAAAATAACACATCCACATTCAAACATATCACAAAACCTTCAATATAATATTCATGTTTTGTATTATAATAAATCCACATCAAATAAACATAAAATCCATCAAAGGATGTTGACATGGATGAAATCAATACTATATGAGAGAAATGTATCTTTTTTTTAATCATTTAAAATTCAAATAATTATAAAAGAAAACCTATAATTTGAAAATATTCAAATAAGCTTGCATGGGAAGCTCTGACGATTTTATAAGGGCGGAAAATAGCCAAAACCACCCTATAAGTTAAAAAAACATTCTTACCTTAATTTTGTTGAAAAGGTTAAAAAGAACCTAATTTGGAAAATGACGGAAATATTCCTTTCAAAAATGTATAAGGTCAAATAAGGGTATAAATGACATTAACCCATTGTCTATTAGGTAGTCAATTTTTTTTGAAATACATTTTTATGAAACATGGATGTGGATGATAAAGAGGTCCCAGTATATACTTATGTAAAAACAACCTCGGATAATAAAGAGATTGTGAATTAACCGTAACCATGTACCTTTACTTAGTTGATGGTAATTTAACCACCGGTATAATGGTGAAATAATTGTTATTAAATTATACAATAATCTTATACATTAATATGATATCATATATGATCTTTTAATATTTCTTTGTTAAAACTATCTTAGTATTATCGTCGTTTTGGGTGTTAACTGATTCATTTTCCTTTATATGCTTTGTTATGTAAGCTGTGGTTGTTATGGATAGGTTGTACCTTATTCATATACAGAATGATATAAAATCCTTAAACATTATTTTTAATCATCAAATGAAAATTAGTCTTGAATGGATACGATGGGGAATAAATCTCATCGCGTTCATGGAGACAGTATTCCGTACGTACTCATGAGAAAAATTATCATTCTTTTGATATTAAAATAATATATAATTGGATGGTATATAATATATACAGAATCATTACCATGTTATATTCATTATTTATATCAATTACACATCATTATTATACCCATCCAAATAATAATGTTTTGAATAACATTTACACCACGACGTGGAGATGGTTAGTCGTACGTACACACATGTGGTGACATGTCATTCAAAGGATGGATAGAATACTGAATACGGTTTTACCATATTTATAATAACATCACAGTATATAGAAGGTACTGAAGTTGTTATTTTATAATGGATGTAATAAATAAAGTAGAAGTGGAAGATGAAAGAAAATAGAAAGAGGGTGGTGAAAACATTACCTTTTCTTCGAGGTCTTTCTTTTGATTTGATCAAAAGGGATCTTTAGGTTGAATTTATGATCAAACTAAGGCCTCATGGTTGAAGTGAGGGAAATTGAGAGAGTATATGGGCATGGTTTGGCTGAGAAATAAGATTTGAAGGTGTGAAATTAACATAAGGGTGAGTTCCCTTTTATAAGAGGGGTGATGGGAACCTTAGGAAAAGTTAGAAATATTATTTTATACTAAATTCATATTCCGTTTCTAATGTGTCCAAATTGATTTCCTTCGAGTATAAGGTGGTGATGGGTCGAAAAAAACTCATCCAATCGGTTTTAGATAGTTTTTGGTCACTATATTAACCTTAAATTTAAGTTTAAACTCTTAGTTAATTAGTTTGACATTTACCATGTCACATTGTATTTTTATATTATATGGTTAATAAACATACTATATACTTACAAGAGAACACCAAGTGGTTCATTAATGATACAAATATCCTTATATAATTCTCTTGGCCAATCCTTATATTTTTAGGAATATAATATCAATTAATAATATAATATTTGTTTTAAAAACTCTTTAATGTCAATTTTGACACTATTTGGAAATTTATTTTTGTGAGAATCATAACAGAATGATTAATTAAAAAAAAGTTAATTAAATAAATTTTATCATGTCATATTAACCTATAAAATTAGTTTAATTCATAAAAAGTCTCAAATTATATTTATTTGGGTATTATTAATATCAATTATTTTAATATTTAATTAATAATGTAATTACTCCATCACCATTGTGTCATAAATAAGTATATTATATAATGTCTTAAAATTATAAATAAAATATAATTATGTAGAAATGTTTTTATATTTCCAATAAATATTTATAATCTAATTTATCTCATGTATAACCATATATAACAAATTTTGTAGTTATTAAACGTTTATTTTAACTCTTCTAACTGTTCTTTGAATTAAATAATAATAAATGTACTCATCTAATCTAAGTGGAACAAAGAGTTTATATTTTATTACTAAGGTTGTTTTTTAGTCTAATTATGCTCATCCAATATAATTTGGTCATGTTTCATGGTAAAAATAATATCATTTTTACCTTTAATTACCGTATTTACTTTTGACCGTGGTAAATAAAAGTAAAAAAGTTATTAT
This sequence comes from Viscum album, assembly GCA_963277665.1. Lineage (NCBI taxonomy): Eukaryota > Viridiplantae > Streptophyta > Magnoliopsida > Santalales > Viscaceae > Viscum > Viscum album. The sequence continues at coordinate 559,814,649 of OY728153.1, read as the reverse complement.
TCATCAAATAGTATTTTCATCTCATTGAACAACATTTTACATACTAATATCAACTTTGTCTCTCGGATATTTGAAATTCAATTCACCTAAGAGTTAAAATTATGTTTTATGTGAATTTTCAAAATCTCCTAGCAGGTGGGTAAAAGACGGTGAAAAGATCAATAAAAATTTTATATATATCTAAAATTAATATAAAATGACTTCAATGAATTACATTGAACTTATATAAATATTATGTATCTATTTTGACCTAAAATAAATTTATATAAAATAAATAATTATTTAAATAAAAATTCGATTTAAACTAATAACTCAGTGTTTTTCACTATTGATCAAAAGTTGATTGTTTTCAGAAAAATATCAAAAATTTACCCTAGGATAATTTCGATATTCCGAATCAAAAAATGAAGTCAATTTTGAAAAATAAAATTCATAAAATTTTAAAAAAGTGGGTATTAAAATTCATAACAGCTAGTTTGATTGGTTTTGGTGTGTTAGAACTCGAAGTTGTGTACAACACATGTTATTGTATGGGGTGTTACAATGATACTATTTCTTCATATGTTGAGAATATATGGGAGACTTTTTTACTTCTAAATTTTTTCTTAATACCATGAAAAATATGATCCTTCTTACTCATTGGATCATACGTATTGTTGGAGTTCTCATTCCTTCTACTAGGTGCCATTTCTAAACAATGGCATACACAAGTTCAGTTTATGAATCACAATTAATAATTCCAAACATGTAAAATACCAAACGTAAATTTAAAAGATTTTTTATATAATATATAATCTTTAAAAAGAAATTTTTTGAAGAGGTATTTACCCTTAAATCATTCATAATGGCTTGTAATGAAAATGAGAATTATCCTAAGCAGATCCCCCGGGAGTGTTGTAACCAAGAGTGAAGTAAGGCCCGTTGTAGTGCACTAGTTCCAATTCAAGTCTATCTCAAAGCGGTGTTTTTGTGTTCAACCCCTAGGTACATATATTCCAGAGCTGCCTCTACCTGCTTGTATTTAGACAGATATGTATTTCTTGGAGAACTCACAAAATCTCTTATATACCAAAATTCTAGAAAGTTCTTCTATAATAATCCCCAAAGTCTATCTTAAGGTAATGTACTCTAAACATAGTTAATCTAAATCTAGTTTCCAATATTTGTACTACACTTCCTCGGATACCAACTGTAATGCCCTGAACCCAATTACCCAGAGTCAGTGTATTATTTTAATACATTGGAATGATTAAAAGGAATCAAGTCCCGAAAAACCGATCTGTTTAGACGTCTTGGAAAATATATTAAATAAATTAATGTTACATTTCACTTTATAACATACGAAACATCATAAATAATCCTTTGAGAACTCCATTTTTCCATTAGCTTAACCATGGATTTCAATCATAAAACACTTCTTGGGATCCTAGAAAAATAAAACATAAGAAACAGGTGATCTCAGATGCTCGGTATCGGTAAATAATTTAGCATAAGCTAAAAACATTTATGTCAAGATATGTAACAAAAAAACATCCTTTTAAATATAAACTTGAACATAATAAAGAAAAAAATAAATCAAACATTACCATATTAACAAGAACATGAATATTCTACTAATCTAATAATCAAATGTAATAACTAATTTCATAATGAGGGAATGAATAATGCTGGACATTTTGAAAAATATTTCAAGGCCTCACCCAAGATGTCTAAAAATGATTTAGGCCTCAGCCAAAACCATATATAAAATTGGGAAATACCTCAGCCAATTCCACGTCTAATTGTACCATGAGACCTACCGATGCATCGATGAGTTATAGCAGGCTCCACCCGTCACATAATAAGTCCAATGAATTCCTTATATGAAAAGGTTGAAACATAACATAAACATTCATAATAAAACGAGCATATGAAATGTCAATACTTTATCCATAAACCAAGAATGGTATAAAATAACACATCCACAGTCAAACATAACACAAAACCATCAATAAAACATTTAATATTTGTATCATAATAATTCAACGTCAAAGAAGTTTAAAATCCATAAAAGGATGTTGATAGAGATTAAAATGACCACTAAAATGATTTGGGAGAAATACCCATTTTTCATGAAATCATTTAAAAGTATCATAATTTATAAAGAAAGTCATTTAAATGATAATTTTAAATCAAAGTGTCCCATACCACTTTGAAACTTTTGAAAACAATTATCATTTCAAAACATTCATGTCCATATAAACAAATCCTTAAAGTCATTTTGAAGACATGGACATTACTTAAAAGGATTTAGAAAGATGAATCTTTAAAACATTTATGATGATGATATAGTTAAATAGACCCTCCCATAAAACCATAAAAGATTCCTTTTGAAAAAATATTTATGAAATATTGGTATCGATGATAATTGTGTCCTAGAAAATACATACACATGAACAATCTCAGATAATAATGAGATTGTGGAAATAACCCTTACTTTTCACTTTCATTTAGTTGAGGGTACTCTTAACCTCATATATAATGACCATTTAATGATATTAAATTATACCAGAACCATATTAATATTTATTACATAATACATGATTCATTTATGACTCTATAATACCCATTTAATAATTATTTTCATGTTGAATTAACATTTTAGGAAATAATCTCTCTCTTTATCATACGCGTTTTAACTTTTTATTCTTGATCGAATTATTTAGATCATGATTTAAATAATTCCAAAATATAAACATGATTTATATATCATATATATTTTTAATATAAATATTTATTATAGATAGATATATGAAATGGAAAACACCATTTGTGGAGACGGTAGGCCGTACTTTTTTTAAAAAAAAGAGGTACTATTAATGATGAAGATCTGCAACCGTACATACATACCTACATATATATATATATATATATAGAAGCATTATTATGTCATATATTAAATAATTATTAGTAATATATATTGTTATTATCATAGATGAATGGTGAACGTGGAAATGAATATCATCACGTCATGGAGACGGTAATCCATACATACACACGAGCGAAAATATCAATTATTTAATGATTAAATGGTGTGGAATTGGATGGTATATTAATTTTACAGAGGCATTATAATGTTATTTTAATTATTTATATACATATTATGCATCATTATATCCATCCAAATAACATAATGTTGAATAGAAAATTACACCACGATGTGAAGACGGTAAGTCGTACGCAGGCACGCATGGTGACGTTATCATTCATAGGATGGATAGAATAAATAGTACTGTTGGTCCATATTTATTATATCATCAATGTATGTATAAGGTAATGGAGTTATTATTTTGGCATTGTAGTAACAAATAAATAGAAGGTGGAAGAAGAAAAGAACTTAAAAGTTGGTGGTAAAATTATTACCTCTTCTTTGGGTGTTTCCTTTTGAGTTGATCAAAATGGATCCTTTGGTTTGCTTTATTATAAAATTATGGAATCTAGGTTGAATTGAGGGTAGTTGGTAGGATATTTGGGTAGGTTTTGGCTGAGACAAATGTCTTTTGAGGTGTGATTTTGAGAGAAGGGGAAGTGGCCTTTTATAAGAGGGGTGAGGGTCACTTTAGGAAAAGATTAAAGAATTAATTTATTATACAATAATATTCAATTTATAATGGCTCCAAATGAATTCATTTAGAGACTTAGGTATTAATGGGTCTAAATAATCTCATCCAATAGGTTGTATACAAGTTTAGGTTACCATTTTAACCTTATCTTTTATATTTAATTCTTAGTTAAATAGTTTAACATCTACCGTGTCGTCTTGTATTCTTACACTCTATGGTTAATAAACTTATTAAAAACATCCAATAGAACCTACAGTGGTTCATTAATGAAATATATAAAATTATTTAAGACATTTGGCCTATCCTTATATTTTTAGGAATATTATATCAACCGATAATATAGTTTTTGTTTTAAAAACTATTTTATGTCAATATTGACACTATTTGGTATTTGTTTATTGTTAAAATAATATCATCATGATTACTTAGAAAAAAACTGAATGAATAAAACCTAAAATGTTATATTCACCTATAAAAGTAGTTAAATTAATCAAAAGTCTCATGTTACATTTATTTGGGTATTTATAATATCAATTATTTTAATCTTTTATTAATAAGGTAATTACTGCATCATCATTGTGTCATAAATAAATTTAATTATTTAATGTCAAAAAATATTTAATAAAATTCCATTATTTATAAAAACCTTTTATATATCTAATTAATATTTATAGTCTAATTTATATTATGAATAACCCTATATTAAAAATTTTTTAGTTATGAAAACTTGAATCTAACACTTTTAACTCTTCTTTAAATTACAAAATAATAAATGTCCTAAACTAATACAAGTGGTCCTAAAGATAATATTTTATTAATAAGGTTGTTTTTTATCCAATTACACTTATCTAATAGAATTCGGACATGTTTTAAGATAATTATTATATCATTTTTTACCCTTAATTACCATGTTTACTTTTAACCATGGTGAATAAAAGTCAAAAGTCACTATTCAGATAATATTATTTTCATCTTATTGAACAAAATTTTAAGTAATAATGTTAACCGTGTCTCTTGTATTTTTTAAATTCAACATACATAAGTGGTAAAAATATGTTTTATGCAAATTTTCAAATTCTACTAGTAGGTGGGTAAAAGACGGTAAAAAGTTCAATAAAATTCCATATATCTAATAATATTATAAAATGACTCCAATTAATTACATTGAAAATATATAGGTATTATGGAACTATTTTTACCAAAAATAAATTAAAATAAAATAACTAATTACTTAATAATATTCGGTTTTAAACAATAACGCAGTGTTTTTCTCTATTCATCAAAAATGGAATGTTTTCAGAAAAATACAAAAAATTCACCATATGATAATTTTGATATTATGAATTCAAAAATGAAGTCTATTTTACCAAATTCAATATGTTGAAGTTTCATTTTATAATTTCAAATTAATTCTCGTTGTTAAAACCAAAAGAGGTATTTTTAAAAAAGTAAAAACTATCAAAAGATTGGCATGTGTTTATGTCAAATTTAAATGTAAAATTACTTATAATGACCAAATTTTTATTAAATGATAATAATATAATCAAATTATACTTTTAAACTATTTAAGTGTATTATTTAACAATATATATTATTTTGATTATAAAATTTGTTTTCAGTTAAAATTATGTATTTTCCATATTCACCCAAATATGAAAGTTATCAGAAAAACACCAAAAATTTATCAAAACTAAATTTTTATGTCCTAAAATTAAAGAAGAAATCTATTTTGTTAAATTTAATATATAAATGTTTGAAATATTGGATTTAAAAATGGTTCTTCATTAAGAGGTGGTAAAATTTTATTTCATGAAAAATACTTCATTTATCTGAAAAAAGAATTTGTTCTTACATTATGTCTAAGAAACTAATTATATGGATTATAAATTTAAAAGGATTATATAAAATTCAAAATTTCGTTAATACTATTCATAACCGCTTTTAAACGACTAGTTTGGTAAGTCGTGGTGTGCTTGAACATGGTGTTGCATGTAGTGCAATTTATTGAATTACTTTGAAGAAATAACGTACTATGAAATCTTGGGGTGTTATAGTAGGGAATCAGTGTCATGGAAAAATCTAGTATTTCAACCACCATAAAGGAAAGTTCCCTATGTGGATTTGGGTTCTTTCGAACAATACAATATTTAAGAATGACACATACTACTTCTTGAGGATCCACTATTAATGGTCAAGATGAATATTAAGGATTTAACCATCATGGGAAGATCTTTCCAAAGCATTCAAAACACTATCTAATCACCACCCAAATACCTCAATTGAATGGGGAGAAATTGTACTCCTTTTATCTATAATTACTGTAATTATTGTACCCCGGTATATTAAACTAGTTATTTGAGATGTAAAATGTTGGACTCATAGTCCAATAGGTTCCCATGGATTGGTGGATTCATGCCTGTCACATGATCTAACTCACCCCATGGTGTTCGTTCACTGATACTACCTTCTATACTATTGATTGGGATGACATAGCTTGTCATATGTATCTATTCCATCTTTTATGTGACCCCATATGCTTCTCCAATGACTCCCACACCCATTCTATTGACCCTTGGATACCTCATTTCATGGTAGCTGGAACAACCCATCAACAACATCCTAATGATACCATCCTACCCAATCACTACTTATTGTTCTTGGTTTCCCCCTGGCCTACAGGATGATGATGCAGTGGTTGTATATTTTTCTCCATTATTTCTCACCAATTCTAGTAGTGCATGCCACATTCCCCATTCTATCATCCTAATGACCTCATGCAACTCATTTTTTTGGAGTCCAATGTTAAACCATCCACTCGTATGCCATCCAATTTCCCATTTTAAGGTGACCAAGCAAGGGACCCCACCCATCCACTACTAGTTGAATGCCACTAACTGAGGACATGTTGGTGTATAAGGTCCTCTGTCACAACTGATGTCTCAAATTGTAAAGGAATCATTTGAACCATCCACTTAAAGGTATCTATGGAAGAAAAATCTAGAAGAGTGGTTGAAACCATAGAACCTATAAGGCATAGCATCGTTGAAGGAAACATGTTGGGTGTTTGGGGGTGAGAAAAATGTTAATGAGGAATTTATGTCCCCATGTTAATCCTAAGAACTCATTGTCCCTCCAAGGCCAAGCACTCCTTACAGGGATACACCATATATCCAAGACCAAGGAGGACCTTAGATTCATGGCCCATTTTGGACCTAGAATACATGACCCAGTGTTTGATTTTCACCATACGAGAATGTACCAACATCCCCGATGCTTTCTAGGTGAGTGATCCTATCGTGTGAGTATAGTGGATGGTCCAACCAAGTCTCATATGCAGCATGAACCATCCCTTATGCCTGAATGAACATGTAATGATATTGTACTAGAAAATGGTGTTGATATCCATTTTTAAAATTTTTCTTGGACCTTTAGGATAGTGGGTAATTGCATTAAATAACTAAGAGACCACCCATGAAACCTCTTTATTTCCTTATCCCATAGGAGTACTAGAATATTCTAGAGATAAATCATCCATTCCCCAATCATACATGTATTTTTGGAGGAATAACTCACTGAAAATGCAGTTAGTGTTCTTTTACCTTATCATCACACCCTTTTTTAAAACACATAACCCAACATCACTCATTTGAATTACAACAATTTGATTTCATATTTTAACCCCCTAATATATAATCCCATTAGAATAAATCTGATCTCTACAATTATCACAACAATTAGGTTTCACGGTGTTTGAGTAGTTGAATTGACATTACATATCACACTATCCCATCATCTGGAAAACATTTGATAAAGATGATGGTTCTCAAAAGCTCACGAACCATGGGAATGAGCGAGTTTTTGAATGTAGTACCCATGGATTTTAATGACCTCATTCCTAGATTCCTCCCATATGGACCTACCCCCGGGCTCCACACCTATTGAACCATGAGAGCACCTAGACTTTAAATTAGGGGAATAGGTTGATTGGTACCCAAGGTCGAGCTATAATCGAACCATAAATATACAAGGCATACATCAAACCATCAGTTTCATCCATCCATGAATTTTACCACTTGTAATGATAGCTCATATACACCTTTCCCTTTCCCTCATCCACGTAACCTCCTACTAGAGACTCTCATATGGCTTGATATCAAAATACCATGAACTACTATCTCTCTATATATGTATCTACCTATATATATGCAATAAAATTGGATTTTTAATTGGATTCGTACATCTTTTTTATCCTTCCTAACCACCAACCATGCTACACAATTGATTATAAGTTTGTTTTGAATGGGGGAACCAGCGCACAAATCCTTTGTGGAAGGAACCAAGGGGGTGTGCTGTGGCTGATAATATGAACTGTATTACACTATATGAGCCCACTATCAGTTGTACTTATTCTCCCCTTAGATCAATGGGGTGGGAATGACCTTTTATGGATCATGACTCGAATGGGATCATTTAGTGACACATCACTAAAAGTGTATACTAGAGAAGACCTCAATCCAATGGTTTACTAGTGTTTGTTTTAATACCACTACTGTATGATGAATAGAAATGGGGGAATCAACAAAACCAGAGTACTAGAACATAATAGGCGCGGTATATACAATACAAACACTCAAGATGTTCAAACATTAAGATATAGTTGAGAAACGACTCAAAATCCTTTTGTTGGTCTTTGGGATCACACAGAGGTGGGAAGCTATGTTAATAACCATATTACCAATAACTTAGATAAAAAAATAAATGTGGAAACATAGGAATATATTAATACATTTAATGTACATCATAAGTGATTAGAGTGGAGTTGGGGGGATTTCGAGTGGATCTCAAAAGGTAGGTACCCATTTGAGTGTGGTCAGACAATCCATGACTTGATATTCTAGGGTTTTCTATACTAAACCATTCAATGTACTTGATAATGAGAGGAAAGGAATGCCCAATGGTTTACTCGATACATCACCACATTACACCAAAAGTACTAGTGAGGTATAATAGGTCACCAATGATATCGTTGTTTAGAGAGATATCAAACTGCTTGTTTACCGCATTGATGAAAGGTAGATTTTTAGGTTACTATTTTCATTGTATGAGTGTTTAAAGGCTAGGTTGAGAACCCAAATTCACATTACTTTCTATATGATTATATTTTATTATCATAGTGAAGTTTTATATCCCATTTGTGTGGTTAGTGATCTAGTAAATGGTAAAAAATATATTATTTTGAGCCAATCGAACATGAGAGTTATTCAAATTTGACACCTATGGATGATAAAGTCCTTCCTAGTAATTTATTAAGATACTTCATTTATCTTATTCCTAGGAGGACCTAGGATACATGAAGTCATCCAATATGATGTTTCATTTTTTTGATCAGTTTTTATCATGATTAGAATTCTAGAGATGATGATGGATTTAATTTTCTTGTTGAAGTCCACATATCATCATCTAATAGAGCTCCATTGTATCCAAACCACACATTTTCTATCTGAACTATCCCATCATCAGTAATTTATTCTAATAGCCCTAGGATTGAGGTGCCTATTTTAATATTACATCATAAAACCCATAATATATTGTAATTCCATCGCTCATCATTTACCCCTAATAGAACATCATTGTCATCTTGAATCAAAAGGTCTAGAAGTTTCTATTATCCACCCTTGTACCCCCTTACAATATATCATGTCCATGTGATCCATCTAGGAACCTTTTATTATACTAGCCTATAATCCCCCACTATCCATTTTATCAAAATCTATAGGGCCTTGGAATATATGGGAAATGGGAAGAAAGGGGTGATCATTGTTTTTCCATAGCAATCATTGGTATTTGGCCTGCATGAGAGATTCTGAACACATCAGTCATATGCCATTAGTGAAGGAAATACATCCCCCATATTATAAAAGATGTCCTATAGAGAAGAAATTCAACCCCATATCAACTCCTTTCACCTAGTATAGTTTGTAGTTCACTAATTACATCCTCATCAACCTAGCCTAATCAAACCCCCAAATTCAAACCACACCCATCCCTTAATAAGAATGAAGAGACGAGTTAAATTTTATCCATGTTTTTTATTCAAATTGATCCACCACTACTAATGATAAACCGCAACCTCATAAAAACCACTATTGAAACTCCATATCTCTATAGGAAGGTTGAGTCACTAACGCTATCATATAAATTTATTCTATTTGAATAGTAATTTCAATGATTCTGATATCTCCCACAACACCATCTCTCCTTTGTCTGGGAAAGTCATTTTTCAAGTCGTTGTAGTGGGGAAACACATACATATCAATTGAAATCCAATCCATGGTGTCGAGTTGGGGTATTGGTGCTTGGGAATTCTGGTAAGTGCATCACCCAACTATCCATAATTAACATTGTCCTTTGGGAAATTGAATACCATCTATATTACTTATTAATAAATATATTTCATATAGAGAGCCAATTTTTTGATCTGATATGAGGTGAAACTTACTACGATTTGGAAGACTAGCTTGGGAGGTATCACTTTAGTGAATGGGATTAGTGGAAAGAAAAAGACAAAATGATATAGTATACCCAATACTATCTTATTCTGTAGGAACATAGTTGTATCATAATCCCAAGTATTCTAATTTATATTTAATATGATGGCACATGAAACACAGATTAAAATTACTACGACTAACTTGGAGCTGACTGAATGAGGAAATGAAAATTGAATGGGAAATTGTTTATTGTTTGATAGGATAAGTATCATCATTCATTAGAGTGTGGGAGTTGTAAATTTGTTTTCCCATAAGGAAGGAAAATTCCAAAAAGAAAACCCAAGTGGGTTTGGAGTTAGTTAATAGAATACCCACAATTAACCAACACTAAAATGGAGTAAGTGAAGGGAAATATCCCTAATCCCAGAGAAGCTATGCGGACCCATGAAGCACCACATTTGATGTCCTAATAGAGGAAATAAAACTTATACCATAGAATATGTATATGTTTCAATAGTAGTTGGGTCATCAGTTGATTTTTAAAGAAAAAATAGAGAATAATTCCATACGACTATATAACATTTTGGTTATTAAAGATATACACTATACTTGTTGCTAGAAACACCTCAACCAAGTACAAATAAGAGAGCCCCTGATATGAAATAAATCAATTAACACTTTAACCATCTAAACATCCCCTTCTCGGTATTCTATGGGGTCCAAGTTTATAATTCAAAATATATTTCTATCAGAAACAAGGAACATGAAATAAATATTAGTGGAAACAAGTGTACTTGTGTGTATGGATGAAAAAAATAACTATGAAATTATTTCAACCATTGAGATATGACAGTGGGATTGAAATGATTGGTGTTTTTTTGTTATGGTGTCACCATTAAAACATAGGATAAATGTGCATTACTATCATATAATTTTAGGGTGTCAGTCTATAGGTGTCCTAGATCCAGTTTAACATCAACTTCTATTAATTGTCCAAGCATAGATGTTTGGTCTTTCAAACTACCATGAAACTCAAACCATTCCAAATACCCAACATTTGATCATGTGGATTCAATTTATAATACTAATATACAATCTCTAGTGGTTTTTAATGTCTGACCTTCATTTTTGTTGTAGTTAATTTTTTTCCATTGAACTCACAGGTTGCTTCACCAATGGGATCAAATCTACCTTCAGTACAATGATATCGAGAAGAACATGTAACAATGTGAACTTCTTAAATGATAATTACTTATTGAATTTTTTTTGTTTTTTTTATCCATTTTTTAATGGGAAAGACCATGGTTTTTCAAATACCCACTATTGAGGTGTCCATGGAAATTAATAAAAAACTCCCCCATTGTTGCTATAAATACCAACCCATTTCTAAATTATATTTCATTACCAATTCATTATACATGAATATATGCTATTATAACCTCCCAAGGATTATATCCAAGGTTTCCTCAAACCCCCAAGGTCCTGATCATCATGTTTTAGTAGTAACTCTTCATGTTAAGGGAAATCTCAACTTCACATTTCTTTTGTAGTTAACTTTTTATGTTGTGTTCCTCTAAAATTTCAATATCATGTTCTTATATCCCATTTAATATATCCCTTTAATTTATTAATATTCATTTATAAATGGGAGACCATTTTCCACAAACTTTTTATGTTTTTTCTAAAACCATGTTTCATACCCGTTATGGTGTTGGATTTTCATCTCAAAATTTCTCTCTTTTTGTCAAGAAATTATATTATTTACTTTTGTGAATACCCAAAACTCTATATTATCAAAGGGTATTAACATATATTTCAAAATTATCTCTTTTATTTCTGTTATAAACATACATGAAACCCACCTTCCTTTTCTATGGGTTTAATAGGAAAAAAGCATCTTGTTTTAAGAAATTTTTAAAACTCCATGATTTTTACATAAAACCCATCATTTTCATTCTCCATGTGTTATTTATGATATGTATTATTATGATTTATGTGTGTCATATTAATTAATACATATGATTTTTTCTCCCTGATAGTGGTCCAATTCATTGAGTAAATAATTTAATCCGTCTATATGTCAAGTTTTTTTACACCTTAGTGAATAACCTTGGTAATTGTTATGACACCTCAGTGATAAACCCTAGTGATATACTTATAAATGACTCATTTAAATTTTTTAGAGACATTTCAAAGTTATTATTTATGTTATTATTATTAATATTATTTTACTCTCTATCATACCTTTTTGTATTTCCTCAATTTCTTGTTGATATTCCTCAAGATTAGATGTAAATTGTTTCCCTTGTTTACCCTTATTAGGCCTTCCTCTCACCCTTTCCTTTGATGTATGTCCCCAGGTTATGAGATACAATAATTGAACTTATGATGAACCTTGGAGAATCCTTTCATGTGGAATAGAATATTTTTTTATGTTTTCATGTATTATGTAACTTCTACCAAGACACTAAACTTTAATAGATCCTCTCTTTTTTAAATGATAAGTAATGTTATGTAATAGAAAGGTGGGATGACAAAGTTGATATAAAATGATGGTTTAGTTATTTTTGTAAATTAGGATTTGAAAAAATTAGTAACAACCTTAGGGAAAATTTTAAATATATGAAAAAAAACTGGTATTTTGGTAAAATATTAAGTAACTGGTTTCTAAACAAGTAAATCCAAATCTAGATATGAACAAGTGGATGTGGATCTGGAATAGATGTATCTAAGGGAAAACCCTGAAAACACCTCTTTGATCTAGACTCGAATGGAAACCAGTGCCTGAAAAAATGACTTTATACAGTCCTGGTTCGACACTCCAAGGGGATATGTTTGGTTAAACACAAGATTTTTATGAATCATTAGGAAGCATTTATATGAAATGTAATTGTTTAACATGTTAAATCATGATGAAGTTCCCTTGTAAATATTACATTATTAAAGGAAACAATTTTCTCACTAAGGTTTTATTCATTTATTATATGGTGGTAAATAATAGAAACCACAAAAATGGTGAGCGCAATGGACCAGGCACTAACATCCTTCCAATGGAATCCAAAATGGAAACCTTAATGGTAATGGAAAATCAAATAACTTGAGTTGTGGGAAATAACTTGAATCATGCCGAGAGATTAAATTCAAAATGAATGGAACAAATTTCCATTGATTCATTTATCCATCAACGTCCACCATCTGTAAGTGGATCTAATGGCCCATTTATTTCTGAAGGTTGGATAAGCTCTATAAGAAATATTTTTTTTATAATCCATTGTTTATAATAAGAGAATGTCACCCTGGCTATTTAAAACATAGTGGGGGAATCTAATCAGTGTTGGGAGATGATCAAAAATATGAATCCAAGAGATGATATTGAAAATATGTAGTGGGATGAGTTCAGGGGAACCTTTTTTAGAAAATATTTTTTTCATTCAATGTCAACAAAAATGGATAAGGAATTCTTAGATATGAAATAAAATGATAGTGAATCTATGGGAACCTATGCGATGAAACTGAAAATAATTTCTTGTCATACCTCTATCTTTTCCCTAGATCCTAATTGGAAGGTTGATAGATTATTTGGTGGACTAAGACCTCATCTATGGAAGAATAATTCCAACCGATATGATGAAAACTATGAGGAGACCATGAGGAATTGTATGAATGTTTATATACAGTTTCGTGATATACAGTGGTCTCACAAATATAATGAAAAGATATATATATTTTGAATTAAACATGGGGAGGATCATTGACTAATGAATATGAGAAAAAAGGTGAAACATTTTACATGCCACAAATGTGGGAATAAGAATTTGGGGAACTACCTAGTCAGGATCAGTGATTTTTATAAGTCTTGAAGAGAAGCCCATATTTCGTAGAACTATTTAATTGAGGTGAAACCTTAAATTCTCAATGAAAAAAATAATGTGAATATGGTGAAGGATTTTCTTGAAGTCCAATTATATAACTATATATAACTTTTCCATTTTTCCAATCACTATCCAAATTTGAGGTTGGTAATGTGGAATCACCATCAACCTCATCATTGCCAAAATAATATAGAATAAATCTAATTCTAACAGTTCATTGATTTATTATCTATCAAGACACCTAGTGGGACTATCCAAGAATATATAGTTTATAGAAACTGTAGTTCTCACTTTGGAGATCACAATCTCATCGCAAATCTTGTAGTCATTCCCATGTTGTAATTTGACATTATACCAGTGATGGAATGGATATCAAATTATAATGCTAAAATCATCTTCAAAAGCAAGGAAATATCAATTTTCATGAATTTAAAACCTATATATATTTTTAAATAAGAGATATATTGAACGGTTATTTTTATTGAGGCACCAACTATATCCTTATTTATAAAAATTATCAGTGAATATGAAGAAGGAAATGAACGTATACAAATATATAACTCCCACATAATTAAAGAATAAATCGACATATTTTAATAGGAATTAACTAGGCCTCCCCCATAACGATATGAATAGTTATTCATTGAACTCATGTGTGTTTCCAAGCTGATTTTAAAGACCCCATATAGAATGGAGAATGTGGAGTTGGATGATTTAAAGAAATAATTCCAAGATCTATTATATAAGGGGATTGTACTTCCAAGTGTTTCTCCTTGGAGAGCATGTGTTATCTTTTTATGGAATAAGGATGGATTGATGCATTTATGGATTGATAATAGTGAACTTGACAGGTTCACAGTGAAGAAAAAGTACCCTCTTCCAATAATTGATTATTTCTTTTACCATCTTCATGGGGATCAATTATTCTATATGATTGAACTTTATTCTGGTTATCATCAGGTGAGGGTGAGAAAATAATATATTACAAAGACCACATTTTGATAAAGTTATGGGAATTATGAGTTTTTTGTTATTCCCTTCTACTTGACTAATTCTCATAATATATTTATGAATTTTATTAATAGAGTCTTTAAGGAATACATTGATAACACTATGGTATATTTTATTTATGATATTCTAATATATTTCCTAATTCACAAGGAACATGTGGATCATCTCAGGGTTTTATTACAAACTATTAGGAAGGATAGGTTATTTTGAAAGTACAAAAAATGTGAATTTTGGTTACGAAAAGTTTCTTTCTTTGGGAACATTGTAACCAATGATGGAATCTCAGTTAACCCTACAATTAAAATGGTTGTGGAGGAGTGGCCTCATCCAACAACAGTAATTGAGAATCATAGTTTCCTTGGACTAGTGGGATATTATAGGAAGTTTGTGAAGATTGTTTCACGACATTTTAATCGAATATCCAACTTATCTCAAAAAGGGTTCATGGTCATTTGGATAAAAGAGTGCGAAGAATGTTTTGAAGAGATGAAGAAGAGATTGGTTAGTGCATCCATGTTAACTCTACCATCTATCGAAGAAGGATTCATTATTTCTAGTGACACATCTCTTAAAAGCTTTTTTTTATTCCTCATACAAAATGAAAAGGCAATTGCTTCTGCTTCCCAACTGTTGAAGCCTCATGATCAGAACTACCCTACACATGATCTAGAGATGACTAAAATTGTTTTTTCTCTAAATATATGGATTTAGTATCTTTATGAGGGGAAATTTTATACATAAACATACCATAAATTATTGATTTACATTTTCATGCAAAAGGAATGGAACATGATACAGTGGAGATGGTTGTAACTTATTAAAGATTGTGATTGTTCAATTCATTATCATCCTGGAAGAGAAAAGAAATTAAATGATGCATTAAGTAGGAAGGACCCTATTGTGTTTGAAATGATTAGGATTCAAAGAGATCCCTTGTTCAAAGACCTAGTAAAAATGGACATGGCAATCGTAAGGGAAGGGAAATCATTAACCCTATCCAGAATTATTCATCATTTTCCATTACTAGGGAAGAACAAGAAATATCGAATTGAATATCCTTTGTTACAAAATAATATAAAGGTTGTGAAGAATGTGAAGTTTCCTGAGATCAATATTGATCAAGAAGGTGTACTAAAATTTCATACAATGATATGTGTTCCATATATAACAGAATTAGAGAAGGATTTGTTGGATGAATCTCAAAACTCTTCTTTCTCTATGAATTATATAAGAATGAAAATTCATAGGGAATTTCATGACCATTATTAGTAGGATAACATGAAAAGGGATATTTTGGACTACACTACAAGGTTCATGGTGTGTCAAAAAGTGAAGTCGGAGAGAAAAAATCCGGAAGGGGTATTACAACCACTACCCATACCAGTAGGGAAGTGGGATAATATCACTATGTCCTTTCTGACTGGTCAACCGAAAACATACAAAGAAAACAATGTGATAAGGTTTAGAGTAAAACATGCCACCAAGACTGCCCATTTTATCTCTATTTGGGATGATTTATCGATTGATAAAATTTACAAGATATACATAAAAGAAATGGTATACCTACATGGATTTGCACTTTATATTGTATTTGATCATGATGGAAGGTTGAATCAAAATTCAAGAGAAGTATTAAACATGATCTGAGAACTAAATTGAATTTTAGTATACCCTATCATCCTCAAACTAATGATAAATCTAAAATGACTAATCAAACACTTGAGAAAATGTTGAGAACATTTTCAATGTAATTTAAAGGTGGATGAGATCAAAAACACCCATTAATTTAGTTATCATACAAAAATATCCTCTATCCAAGAATTAAAATAAAACCCTTTGAATATCTATATTTGAAGCAATTTATAACATCTACTTGTTTGGATGAAGCTGTTGAGAGAACGATTTTTCCCCGAATCTTGAGAAAGTGATGAAAAAAGGATCATGCCATCCAACAACACATAAAGGCTACTCAGAGTTGGAAGATGAGTTTTACTGACAACCATTGAAGGGACTTAATGATTGATGTTGGTGAAAAAATCATCCTTCTAATTTCACCATGGAAATGATACCTATGATTAGGGAACAATGGGATGATCTTTCATAGGTATATTGGCCCCTATTAAATCAATGATCATATAGGATCAATGGCCTATTAACTTTTAGTTCCACAAAATATATCACAAGTTCATAATGTTTTTGATGTATTCATCTTTAAGAACTACATATCCAACCCTTCACATGTACTTAATTCTGAAGTGGTTCTACTGGAACATGACCTCTATTGTGAGGAGTGACTGGTAGAGATATTGGAATGTAGAGACAAGATTATACACAACAAGACTAACCACCTCGTTAATTGTTGTGGAGGAACCACAAATATGAAAAAAAGTGGGAACTGGAGGAAACAATGAGGTAGAAATACCCTCACCTTTTTTCAAATGAGATGACGTGTAAAAATTTTGTGGATGATATTTTTAAGGGGGAATGAATGTAATGACCCAAAATTTTTAATTATAATTTATTCCAAAAAATGTGTGCTATATTATTGTGTTCTAAAAAGACTATACCCCTTTATTGATGATGTGATTATAATTAAAATGTGACATTTGGGTTTCGACCATTATATGGTCATTGTTCAATATGATTGTTGGAAATAATACTCTTAATATTAATTTTAAAATTATAATTGCTGTTGTAAATAGTAATGATAGTGGTCAATGAAGAAAGAATAGTCGATGACCTCATCCATTAGAATTGGGTCATAAGAAGCATGTTTTTCGGAGCTTGGGAAGGAGGTAGCATCATTGGGATTCGATCTAGGACAATCCCAAGTTGCAATCCAACATGTTAACCTTTAAAGAAATCGACTACAGTAAAAGTTCAAGTTAGTGTTTACTACAACTCGGTCGATGTTATCCAAGCCTCCCCAAGAGTCTATCAACATCACACACCTTACCCTTAGGTCATATGTTGGTGTTATAAGTGGTTATGTGTCAAGGCCCTAGTTATATATAATTTAATTTCTTTGTTTAAATAAAATTTTTGTTTCGTCATTTCCATTTTACGAGTAGTTTTTCATCATCAAATATATGTTTAATTAAGGAAAATTAGATAAATTGATTTTATAGGTAAATTTTTTAATTTTTAGACATTTATCATACATAGAGAATTATTATGGGAAAAAAACATCATTTTTGAATTTTAAATGTCAAAATTAATCTAGGGATATTTTGTACTATTTTTCTGAGACGTTTCATATTATTTAATAATAGTGAAAAATACTGTATTTTAAGTTTAAATGATTATTATTCCTTAAATAATTGATTTTTTGAAATTATTTTCAAAAAATGGACATACACAGTTTCAATCAGTATGATATCTATATTCTTATAGGATCAACTTTTTTTGGTGAATAGTAACTTGCCCCTTTGGAATAGTAATATTACTCTGATGAATAGTAATATGACCAATGAATTAGTAACCTCACCTAAGGAACTTTAAATATAATTTATACATATTAAATGGTAGTTTAATATAATTATATCATTGTATATGTAAATAAATGTTTTAGAAATTAATTGTTAAGTATTAGTATTTTTTATTAAACATTAATTTTTATTTACAAATTTATAAATAATAAAATGATTTAAAATGAAATTAATTATCATAAAATTAATTTCATTTTTCAATTTTACATGTTGAATACTATTTAGGATGGATTCTTGGTATTTTTCTAAAATAGTGGATTTATTAGTGAATAGTAAACATTCAATTTTGAGTTTTGGGTATGTTTAATGACATCATAACTATTTCATAATGTTGTAATGAGTAATATAAAATTTCTATCAAATATTTTGGATTATAATAATGTAATAGGTGTCCCAAGTTTCTAATAACATTGGAAAATACCATGGTCAAGCCCATGGTTTTTCAATTACTACTACTGTGGTGTCCTTACAAAATTAATAAAAAACTATCTCACTTTTGCTATAAATACCCACCATATTATCCATTACATTTCATTCCCAATTGATTATCCATGAATCCATTCTTGTATTACCTCCCAAGGAGTCCTCCCAAGGTTTTCACAATCCCCCATGGTCCCGATCATCGAATTTTAGGAGTCACTCTTCAAGATAAGGGAAATCTCAACTTCACTTTTCCTTTAAAATTCTATTTTATGTGGTATGTCATTAAAATTTACATATCATGTTATTATATAAATTTTATTATATCAACTTACTGTATTATGATTCATTTATGAATTATAAACCCTTTACCCTCACTTTTCAATGTTTTCTAAAACCATGTTTCATTCTTGTTGTGTTGTCATATTATCATCTCAAAATATCTCTCTTTTTATCAAAAAAATTATTTTATCTTATTTTGTGAATAAAAAAACCTCTAAATTCAAAATTAGTATTAACATTGAATTAAAAATTATCTATTTTAATTCTGGTATTATCATATATGAAACTCTTCTTCCTTTTTCATGGGTTTAAAATGACAAAAACATCATGTCTTAAGCCTTGTTAAAATGACATGTGTTTTATATAAAACCCATATCTTTAACTGTTAATAGGTTATTTGTGATATGTTTTATTATGATCAGCCATTCCTTTGATGTATGTCCCCGGGTTATGAGATTTATTAATTTAACATAGTATGAACCTGGAATAATCCTTTCCTGTGGAATAGAATAATTTTTTAAGATTTCTTGTATAATGTACCATTTTTCACGACACTAAACATTAAAATATCCTCTATTTTTAAAATATTATGTAAATTAAGTAATAAAAAGGTGGGATTCCACAGAACACACACTATAATGAATACATAAGGACTAAAAAGTGTTTTCAAAAGCCTATATAAGTACTAAAAATGAATTCATTTTCCTTTTCTAGGTCTTCTTTGTCAACATCCACTTTCTTAAATTATATTAAGACTTGGAATTCAATGTTTTCAAACTTACATTATTTTAAGTGTTCATTGGTCCCATAAATGACTTTTTTAAGATTGAAGAGTGAACATCTCTTTTATCTCCTCCTTATACTCATGTAAATATATTGTTCATAGTTATGAATGATAAAGATGTATCTTTCCCTTATATTGTTTTCCTATTTCATCTGGTTAAATATCTTTCATCATGGGATATGGTTCATCATCAGGCACATTAGCAGTTGATCTATGTCATTTTAATAATATGTTATCTCCATGTTTCATCCCCATAAAAGGTGAAATTTAATTAGGGAATATAATTTCTAGGTGAATCAATCAGCTTATATTGGATGCCAGAGGATTTTTTATAGGCTTTCAATTGGAGGTTTCTAAGTAGTAGAACATCCACACTAGACTCCTTCCAAACCTCAATACCCATATTCAACCCTTTATTCATTCAATTTCACCTTCTTATTAGACATAGATTATAATTCCCTGACCCTAGTTGCCAGAGTCGATGCATTATTTTAATACATTTAAATGATTAGAAGTTATCATATCCCAAAATAATGATCAATTTAGTAGCCTTCCAAAATATATTACATACATGAATGTAACATTACACATTAGAAGATAAAACACAACGTAAAATATCATTTGATACAACCATTAATACCCTAGATTAACCCTTACTATCAATAATAAAATACTTCATGGAATCCTGGGAAAATAATACATAAGAAAGGGGTGAGCTCAAACACTCAGTAAGGGGAAGCTATACAACGGAAGATAACATAAATACTAGGAAATGTGAATAATTGAAAACACATTACTTTACAAAAAATAAACTTGAACACTTTTATGGCAGGAATATGAGATGAGTAGATAATTCCCTAATAAAACATTGTCATGGGTATTATACTTGTAAAATAACCACATGAAACATCAATATTATTTTCATAATGAGGGAATGTATAATGCTTGACATTCTGAAACATTTTGTCAAGGCCTCGGTCAAGATGTCTAAAAGTGATTTAGGACTCAGCCAAATCCATATATCAAATTGGGAGATGTCCTCGGCCCATAAAATGTCTAATTATCTCATGGGAACTACTGATGAATCTAGGAGCTAGAGCGGGCTCCACCCGTCACTTACTAAGTCCAATACATACCTCATATTAAAATGATGAAACAAAACATAAACATTTGTATTAAAACTAGAATATGAAATGTAAAAAATTTATCCAGAAACCATGAATGGTATAAAAATAACACATGCACAGTCAAACATATCACAAAAACTTCAATTAAATATGAAATATTTTTATCATAATAAATCAACGTCAAAAAAGTTTAAAATCCATCAAATGATGTTGACATAGATGAAAATAATTAGTAAAATGCTTTGAGAGAAATACCCATTTTTCTTGAAATCATTTAAAAGTATCAAAATTTATAAAGGAACTCATTTAGAATAGATTTTTGAATCAAAGTGTTCTATACCACCTTGAAAAATTCGAAAATATTTATCATTTCAAAACATTCATATCCATATAAATAAATCCTAAAAATCATTTTGAAAACATTGACATTAATTAAAACGGTTTTGAAAGATAAATCATTAAAACATTTAAAATGATGATATAGTTAAATATAACCTCCCATAAAACCACACAAGATTCCTTTTTAATACATTTTTATGAAATATTAGTATCGATGATAAGTATTTCTCAGTAAATACATACACATAAAAAATCTCGGATAATATTGAGATTGAGTAAATAAACCTTACCTTGTACTTTCCTTTATTAGATGGTACATTTAATGTACTGTATAATTACCATAGTATGTTATTTACTTATTCCAGAACAATATTAGTATTTATGATATCATACATGATTCATTTACGACTTTATACTACCCATTTAATAATAATTTCCATGTTAAATTAACATTTCGGGTAATAATCGCTTTTTATCATACGTGGTTTAACATGTTACTATTGATTGTATCACATAAATAATTATTTAAATAATTCCAGAATATAAAACATGATTTATATATCATATATATTTAGAATTCAAATATGTATAATAGACATATATATGAAATGTAAAATAACCTTTTATGGAGATGGTAGGTCATACGTATACATAAACGTTGTTTCTGTTTTCATATCGTATTGAATAGAACTAAGTGAAAAAGATATATTTAAGTACATATATATATATTCAGTAGAATTATTATGTCATATATTACATACTTATTTTATAATCATCATTGAATTGTGAACCTGGAAATAAATCTCATCGCGTCGTGGAGACGGTAATCCGTACGTACGGACAAGCGAAAATATCATTATATCGATGTAGAAATAGTATGTAATTGTATGGTATATCATATATAAAGAATCATTAATATTTTTTATTTATTATTTATATCAGTTATACTCATTATTATACCAATCCAAACAATGAAGTATTGGAATAAGAAACTACACCATGATATGGAGACGGTAATCCATACGTACGCACGTTTGGTGACTTTTTCCTTTATAGGATGGATAGAATAATGATTGTGGTTGTACAATTTTTATAATAACATCACGGTATATATAATATACTGGATTTATTTTTCTATAATGGAAACAACAAAGAAAGAGGAAGTGGAAGAAGAAAAGAACTTGAAAGATGTGATGAAATATTTACCTCTTCTTCGGGTTCTCCCTTTTGATTTGATCATAAGGGATCCTTAGGATGGATTTATGACTAATGGAAGGCCTATAAGAATAAGGGAGTACAGATGGGAGAATATTTTGGTAGGTTTTGGCCTAGAAAAATGGCTTTGAAGGTGTGAATTTTTGAGAACGTGGAGTTCCATTTTATAAGAGGGGTGAAGGGCACCATAGGAAAAGATTGAAATATTATTTTATAATAAAATAATATTCAGTTTAAAATGGATAAAAATAGTGTTATTTCAAATATAAAGTTGATATGGGTTGAAATCCTCTTAAAAAATAGGTTTTCGAAAGTTTATGTCACCATTTTAACCTTAACTTTTAGATTTAATTCTAAGTTAAATAATTTAACTTTTACCATGTCTTCTTGTATTATTACACTATATGGTTAATAAACACACTATTGACTTCCAAGAGAACCTCAAGTTCTTAATTAATGACATATATAATATTATTTAATCACTTTTTCTGAACCTTATATTTTTAGGAATAGAATATCAATTAATAATATAATATTTTTTTAAAAAAATATTTTGTTTTAATTTTGACAATAATGTGTATTTTGTTTTTGTTAAATTCATAATAGCATTATTACTTAAAAAATTCATTTTATCAACCCAAACATGTACTATTAACCTATAAAATTAGTGTAGTTCATTAAAAGTTTCAAAATTGATTTATTTGGATATTTATAATATCAATTATTTTAATCTTTCATTAATCAGGTAATTATTGCATCATCATTGTGTCATAAATCAATTAAATTATTTAATATCTAAAAATTATAAATAAAATACTATTATGTAGGAAATCGTTTTATCATTCTAATGAATAATTATATTTGAATTTATCTTATGGATAAACCTATATTAAATATGTCTTAGTTACAAAAACATGAATTTAACACTTTTAACTCTTCATTAAATTAAATAGTAATAAATTTCCTAATCTTATCCATGTGGACCGAAATGATCATATTTTATTCCTATGGTTATTTTTTCCAATTTAAATTTATCCAATAAAATTAGGACAGGTATTAGAGTAATTATAATATCATTTTTACCCTTATGTACCGTATTTAAGATTAACCATTGTAAATAAAAGTCAAAAGATATTATTCACCAAAAATTATTTTCATCTTATTGAACCACATTTTACTAACTGAGGTTAACCGTTTCGCTTGGATTTTTTAAATTAAACTCAAAGAAGTGGTAAAATTATGTTTTATAAAAATTTTCAAATGCTCCTAGAAGGTGAGTAAAAGATGCTAAAAAGTTCAATAAAATTTTTATATATCTAAACATATTATAAAATGACTCTAATGAAATAAATTGAACTTATATAGGTATTATTTATCTATTTGGACAGAAAATAAATTTAGATAATGTAAATATTTATTAAAATAAAAAGTCATTTTTAACCAATAACAAAATGTTTTTCACTATTCGTCAAAAATTGAAAGTTTTCAGAAAAATACCAAAAATTCACTCTAAGCTAATTTTTATATTATGAATTCAAAAATGATTTATATTTTACCAATTTAAAAACATATATGTTTTATTAATTAATTTAAAATTAATTCCTATTGTCAAACCAAAAAGAGAATTTTTATGAAATTATAACTATAAAAAGATTGACACTTGTTTATATCCAATTTCAAAGTGAAATTACATACAATGACCACAATTGGATTAAATGGAAAAAATATAATCTAATTATACATCCAATACATTTAAATGTATAATTGAACACTACAAATTATTTTTATTAAAATGGTTTTTTAGTTAAAATATAGTATTTTCACTATTTACCCAAATATGAATGTTATCAGAAAAAGAATTAAAATTTATTGAAACTAAATTTTCATGTCCAGATTCTAGAGAAGAATTTTATTTTTTCAAATTTAATATATAAAAGTTTCCAATATTGGATTTAAAAATGGTTCTCCATTAAATGGTTGTAAAATAGTTTTAAAAAAAATACTTCTTTTATCTGAAAAATTTAATTTGTTCATACATTATGTCTAAGAAACTCATAATATAGATTTTAAAATAGTAAGTATTATATAAAGTTTAAAATTCAGTTAATAATATTCATAACCGCTTTTGAACGTGAAGTTTGGTAAGTCGTGGTGTGCTTGAACTCAGTGTTGTGTGTAGTGTAAGTTATTGAATTACTTTGAATAAATCACGTACTATGAAATCTTGGGGTGTTAAATTCTCCACTACTTCAATAAATTTCATCCTTTCAATTTTAAATTTTTCTTCTAAAATAAAATGTTAAAAATAGAAAATACTGTTGTGGAAAACCCACATCGGAAATTGGGTTAATAAAATTTAGTCTTAATAAGAGGGAAAGGGAAATGAAAGGGTCATCAACAAATTAGGATCTTTATTATAAGAACATTGGTGGAAATTAGAGACACATAGTTTGAGGAAAAATATAAATATTTATATGGGGGAGTGGAGGCCATCAATCACAAACAAGTGTAAAATTGAGGGCCTCAAAGCCATCAATCTATGATTATTTTAAATTCCATCAGTTCAACAAAACATTAGGTTTTAGGATAACACATTTTTTATTTTAATATCCCTTCTTTAATGTTTATGAATTAATTTTTCCATATAATAATAGTGAAAATTATACTAGACAAGTAGAGTTTCGTCCTACAACTAATTCCTACCACAAACTCATCCTTCACTCCAAAAGGATTCAAAAATATCCTATTTATCCTAACTGTATAGGGTTACAAAAATAATGAATTTATAATTAACCTAACATAACTTTTAAAAAAAATACATTATACAATCTAGGAAATCACGTAGGCCAGTGGTAGGTGATGCACCCTTGTAGCCCTGTAGTTGCGGGTTCATGTCTCGCGGCCTTGCCGGACGCGACTGATTGTCGCCTGACCTTTGGAATGTCATTTTTATAAAAATCCAAAACAAATCTTAATAAATGCATTGACTATAAAAATAGTATCCAATTTCTAACTTAATCGATTTCGACCATTAGACTTATCCAAAATACATCTGTCCAAATATAAACTCCAAAATTTATAAGGAAGGTAAACACAATGAAGATATATTTTTTCACTTAATAACGTGTGAATACCTTAATCATGTATTATTTTAAAACATGGTAACACCCTCAATTACCATAATACCTTATTTATTACATCCATGATCCCTTATTCCATATAGAATACTAGATATATTCCTTAAATCCAAAAATTTTGAATACTCCAACAATGATGAAATAAAATACCATTAAGCAGTTCCAAGGTTGTCAAGAATATCCAATATAATTTATCCAAATAAATAATCTATTATTCAAAAATTACTACCTTAGTATCAAGACCATATTATGGTTTATCATTCCTCCAACCATGTATTTTCCAAAAAGTTTAACTTTTTGTTGATTTACTTTTCATAATCTCAAATCCTCAATGAAATAGTACTACATTATAATACTTATTTATTTCCATAATTCATATAATTGGTATATCATCGATTCAACACTGAAATTAAATAATTCATTAATAACAACATAAGAAAACTAGTCACTCCTCTTTATTTGTGGTAGTATTAGAACAAGATTATTATCCAATGGCATCATTTTCGGTATACTGTGATGAGTGGGACATTGATTCGCGTAGTGTCCCACCTCCTTGCAGATGAAGAATTTTACATTTGAAACCTTTTTATTACCCTTTCAATCATGTAATTTGTGTCCTTTTTCTCCACACTTATAAAAACTCAAATTCCCTTCAAGAATTTACCCAAGTGATTCTTTCACAGTTATCACATGTGGGAAAATCCTTATTTCCCCTCTTCCCTTTATCCACATTTCTATCTACCATCATTTTCTTCTCTTTCTTCCCTTAAAATCCATAGGACACTGAGAATTCATTACTAATGTTATTAAAACATTATAATATTTCTTCATATGATGATAATACGTGGGATAATATTTCTTTTCTAAATTTTTTCTTAATACCATGAATGATATTATCCTTATTAATCATTCGATCATGCGTATTGTTGGAATTCTCATTCCATCTACTAGGTGCTATTTCTATGAAATGGAATACACTAGGTTAGTTTATGAATTGAAATACATAATTCAAAACATGTAAATTACCTAATGTAAATTGAAAATATTATGCATATAATCTATAATCATAAAATGTTTTCCTTAACGAAGTATTTATTCCTAAATCCTTCATAATGGATTGTAATGAAAATTTGTATTATCCTAAGAATATCCATTGGGAGTGTCATAACCAAAAGTGCATCATGTTACGTTGTTGTGAACCAGTTCCCATTTGAGTCTACCTCAAAGTGATGTTTTTGGGTTTTTCCCCTAGGTACATCTGTACCAGAACCACATCTACCTACTCTTATCCAGAAATGGATGTATTTCTTGGAAAACTCACAAAATCTATACATTACCATATTCTTGGAAGTGATTCTATACTAACCCTCAATGTCTATCTTTGGTTAATGTGCTCTAATCAGAGTTTATCTAAATATTTTTTACAAGGTTTGTACTAAACTTACTCTGATTCCAACTATAACACCCCGACCCCAGTTACCCAAACTCGGTGCATTATTTTAAAACATTGACATGATTACAAGGAATCAATTCCCCAAAGAACAATCAGTTTATAGTATTAGAAAATAGATTACATACATGAACATTACATTCCACATTAGAAGATAAAACAGAATTTAAAAGATCCTTTGAGACCACCATTAATCTCCCATATTAACCCTTCATATCAGTTATAAAACACTTCTTCGAATCCTAGGAAAATAAAACATAAGAAAGGGGTGTGCTCAAATGCTCAGTAAGGGTAAGAAATACAGTGGAATATAACATAAATATCAGGAATGGATAATAATTGAAAACACATGCCATTACAAATAATAAACATTAGCACTTTTATGGAAGGAATATGAGCTATGTAAATAATTCCATAATAAAACATAGTCATGGTTATTCTATTAGTCTAATAACCACATGAAACATAAATATAATTTTCATAATGAGGGAATGTATAATGCCGGACATTCTGAAACATTTTTTCAAGGCATCAGCCAAGACTTCTAAAAATGATTTAGGCCTCAGCCACAACCATATATCAAATTCGGAAAGGCCTTGTCCAATTCCACATCTAATTGTCTCATGAGACCTACCGATACATCGAGGAGCTATAGCATGCTCCACTCATCACTTACTAATTCCAATATATTCCTCATATGAAATGTATGAAACATAACATAACCATTCGTATTAAAACTAGCATACAAGATGTAAATACTTTATCCATAAACCATGAATTGTATAAAAATAACACACCCACAGTCAAACATATCACAAAACCTTCAATAAAATATGGAAGATTTGTATCATAATAAATCATCATCAAACAAGTTGAAAATCCATCAAATGATGTAGACATAGATGAAAATTATCAGGAAAATGATATGAAAGAAATATCCCTTTTTCATGAAATCATTTAAAAGTATCATAATTTATAAAGGCATTCATTTAGAAGACATTTTTAATCAAAGTGTTCCATAAAACCTTGAAACTTTTGAAAATAATTATCATTTCAAAACAGTCATGTCTATATAAATAAATCCTTAAAATCATTTTGAAAACATGGACATTAATTAAAAGGGTTTAAAAAGATAAATATTTAAAACATTTAAAATGACGATAATGTTAGATAGAACTACCCCATAAAACCATAAAATATTACTTTTGAAAACATTTTTATGAAATATTGGTATTGATGATAAGAATTTCCCAGTAAATTCTTACACATAAACAATCTCTGATACTAATGAGATTGAGGAATTGACCCTTACCTTGCACTTTCATTTGGTTGAGGGTACGTTCAACCTCCTCTATAATGGAAATTGTATGTTATTAAATTATTCAAGAACCATATTAATATTTATGATATCATTCATGATTCATTTATGACTTTATACTGCCCATTTAATAACAATTTCCATGTTAAATTAACAATTTAGATAATAATCAATTTCTTATCATATGTTTTTTAACTTGTTACTCTTGATTGTATCACATAGATAATTATTTAAATACTTCCAGAATATAAAAAATGATTTATATAACATATATATTTATAATATAAATATGTATAATATATGTTTATATAAAATGGAAAACACCGTTCATGGAGACAGTAGGTCGTACGTACGCATAAACGTTGTTTCTGTTTTTGCACCGTATTGAATGGAACTAAGTGAATAAGATATATGTAAGTACATATATATATATATATATCCAGTAGCATTATTATTTCATATATTACATAATTAATTAATACTCATAATTGAATGGTGAACATAGAAACAAATCACATCACGTCGTGGAGATGGTAATCCATACGTACGCACGAGCGACAATATCATTATATTGATGTCGAAATCATATTTAATTGGATTGTATATAATATATACAAAATCATTAACATTAATATTTATTATTCACATCAGTTATACTCATTATTATACCAATCAAAAAAATGAAGTGTTTGAATAACAAACTACACCACAACGTGGAGACAATAATCCGTACGTCTGCACGTATGGTGACATTGTCATTTATAAAATGGATAGAATAATGAATATGGTTGTAAAATTTTTATAATAATATCATAGTATATATAATATACTAGAGTTATTATTTTATAATGACAAAAACAAAGAAATATTAATTGGAAGAAGAAAAGAAATTAAAAGAGGTGATGAAATATTTACCTCTTCTTCGAGTTCTTCATTTTGATTTGATCAAAAGGTATCCTGAGGTAAGATTTATGAATAAATTAAGGACTCTAGGATGAAGGGAGGACAGTTTAGAGGATATTTTGTTAGGGTTTGGCTGATCCAAATGGATTTTAAGGTATGAATTTCAAAGAAGGGGGAGTTCTATTTTATAATAGGGGTGAGGGGCACCTTAGGGAAAGATTGAAATATTATTTTATAATAAAATAATATTCGATTAACAATGGCTCCAAATCAATTTAATTCTATGTTAATGTGGGTATGGGTCTAAATATTCTCAACCAGTAGGTTTTCGACATGTTTACGTTACCATTTTATTCTTATCTTTTAGATTTAACTCCAAGTTAAATAATTTTACTTTTACTGTGTCTTCTTGAATTCTTACACTATATGGTTAATAAACTTAATATAAACTTCCAAGAGAACCTCAAGTGGTTAATTAATGAAATATATAATATTATTTAATCCCTTTGGCTGAACCATATTTTTTAGTATTAGAATATCAATTAATAATATAATATTTGTTTTAAAAATTCTTTTTTGTCAATTTTGACACTATTTGGTATTTTGTTTGTGTTAAATTCATAACAACATTATTACTTCAAAAAAATTATTTTAATCAACCCTAACATGTCATGATAACCTATAAAATTATTTTAGTTCATTAAAAGTTTAAAATATATTTTTTTGGAAATTTAAAATATCAATTATTTTAATCTTTCTTTAATAAGATAATTACTGCATCATCATTGTGTCATAAATAAATTAAATTATTTATTGTATAAAAATTAAAAATAACCTAAAATTATGTAGTCAATCTTTTTATATTTCTAATTAATATTTATATTAGAATTTATCTTATGTATAACCCTATATTAAAAATGTTTTAGTTATATAAACTTGAATTTAACACTTTTAACTCTTCTTTAAATTAAACAGTAATAACTGTCCTAATCTAATCCAAGTGGACCTAACGGGTCATATTTTATTCCTAAGGTTTTTTTTGGTCGAATTAAATTTATCCAATAAAATTATGACTTGTGTTAGGGTAACTATAATATCATTTTTACCCTTAATTACCCTATTTACTTTTAACTACCTTAAATAAATGTCAAAAGTTACTATTCACCAAAAATTATTTTCATCCTATTGAAACACATTATACTTTATGAGTTTAACTGTGTCTCTTGGATTTTTTAAATTCAACTCACTGAAGCGGTAAAATTATGTTTTATGAAAATTTTCAAATGCTTTTAAAATGTGGGTAAAAGACGCTAAAAAGTTCAATAAAATTTCTATATATCTAAGTTTTTTATAAAAGGACATAAATGTATTAAACAGAACTTATATAGGTATTATGTATATAATTTGACCTAAAATAAATTTAAATTAAGTAAATAATTATTTAAATAAAAAGTCATTTTTAACCAATAACGCAGTGTTTTTCACTATTCGTCAAAAATTGAATGTTTTCAGAAAAATACCAAAAATTCACTCTAAGATAATTCTAATATTATGAATTTAAAAATGAATTCTATTTTACCAATTTCAAAAAATATAAGTTTCATTAATTAATTTAAAATTAATTCCCGTTGTCAAAACCAAAAAACGTATTTTTAAGAAATAGTAACTATCAAAAGATTGATACTTGTTTATATTCAATTTTAATGTGAAATTACTTAAAAGGAACAGAATTTTATTAATTGGTAAAAATAAAATCTAATTATACTTTCAAAACATTAAAATTTTTAATTTAATTCTATAAATTATTTTCATTTAAAAAGTTGATTTCAGTTAAAATATAGTTGTTTTCACTATTCACCCAAATATGAAAGTTATCAAAAGAACACCAAAAATTTATTGAAACTAAATTTTTAGGTCCAGATTCTAAATAAGTAGTTTATTTTTTCAAATTTAATATATAAAAGTTTAAAATATTGGATTTAAAAATGGTTCGCCATTAAAAGGCAGTAAAATTGTATTTTTTAAAAAATACTTCTTTCATCTGAAAAAAAATTAATTTGTTTTTATATTATTTCTAAGAAACTCATTATATGGATTATAAAATTATAAGGATTGTATAAAGATCAAAATTCAGTTAATTATATTCATAACCACTTTTGAACAGCTAGTTTGGTAAGTCGTGGTGTGCTTGAACTCGGTTTTGTGTGTAATGAAAGTTATTGAATAAATTAAAGAAATAACATAATATGATTTCTTACGGTGTTACATAGATTCTCATATATAGATTCTCATATATATATATATATTCTATTTTATCTATATCCAATAAGATATATTCATGAATCTATATTTGAGAACCTATTTCTGACTGAATTCTTATTCTCCAGTGAAAGGTTCATGGGCTTGTCAAGTTCAAGCCTCGCTATCTTTCTCCTTTATTTGGATTTATATTGTGTTAAAAGAATTCAATTTTTCTATAGTAAGTACTATAAGTGGTATGTCTATATTCATTGAATCAAAAATTGATGATAACAAAATGTATGACTACATATCAAACAGATAGTAGTATGATAAAGGAATCCACCATTAAGTCCTTTTTATCTTAGTTCAAGTTATTTGAAAGACATAGTAGATTTAAGGATATAGAAATATGATAGAAACTAAAGGAATATGTGAGAGGTTAGTATTAGTCAAGTATTGAAAAAAACTCCCCATCAGTTTAGAATGAAAGGGATGAGTTGGTCTTAAATTGAGAGGAGTGCTAAGAAAGAGAAAGATAAGGGATCATCTACCAAATAAGTGGAAGAGTATATAATAATCTACTTTATTATAACTTTTCATTCATCCAGTGAAAAAAAATAATTCTATGTATTAAGTCATGTAATATCTCGGGTTTTTGGAGTGGGTTGAATTCCTCACCCATTTTGAATTTTTGGAGTTTCATGGGAAGAGAAACTTCTTTTTAAATATTTAGAACCTAATTTTACGAGTTTTCTTAACCTAATTCCTTGTTTTTATTAATTTTTTATTCCTTATAAGTGTCTCAGGGGTTCGTTGAATGAGTCACATGGTTTAGAAAAACCCTACAGCCTCCAAGGAGAAATTTTTCGCCCTCTTTTTTTCACTATAAATGGTTTGTTAAATCATATAGGATGGGGTGCATGACCATGGTAGAACCTATGTAGTTTTTAGCATAGGAATTAACATGGTGTGTTCTTGTTTTTCTTAAAACCATGTGCAAGCTACATTCTTTTTGCAACTTAACCAATGGATTTGCATAGGCTCCGCATAATTGGGAAAAATCAGGTGAGCTGACTATGTGGGGCTTAGATCCTTAGTAGTAGTAGCCTCATGGTTTTCTCCATACCTTGTAAAACTTTGCAAGATAATTGTGCGGCCCATTAAAAGTGTGAAATTGAGATTTCACCCCTCCTTTTATTAAACCCATTTCCTTCCTTCTTATTCTTTCATGGGTCGTAAACAACTATGGGAACTCCCTCTTTTCTTCCTCTACTAGGGATTCAACTAGACTCTTTATCTAGACTATGTTTCTGGATTCATCTGTGGTATTGGATCTATATTGGTAAGGAATCTAATCCTATTACCAATTTTATTCCTTTCCTTCTCCAAACGGAACACTAAATCCATGCAAGTCATTTTAACATATTTTTAGGGCATTCATCTGAATTGTCAATTTCATTCAAATCATATAGGTTTAGAGGATAATATTAGAAAAGCGGTCTCCTACCAACATGAGGTAAGTAGTACTCATCATATTCATTAATTTGAATGTTTTTTTTGGGGTTTTAGCTTTGAATGCATCATTTTGGTGATAGAGAGAGACCCAATTTAATTATTGCTTGTCCATTAAATTATTTTAATGGATCGTTGGAGATGCATAATGGAATGCTCTAGAATTATACAAATGGTTTAATCCCAATGAGAGGATTGGGAAATATGGAATATTAGGATATGGTGTTAGTTATTTATTAAATTTAATTGTTTGATTAAAATTAATTAAATGTCAAACCTATTATGGTTCCATGGGAATGAGACAGGCTCATGACAAGGATTGAGATGAAATCATCCATCAAGTATGAGGTGATGTAAACTCCATGTTGGGTGAGGCCTAGATTCTATAAGTGATGTTGATCAAAGGTTGGGAAACATGGTCATCAGGTTTAGGCGGCGAGGCTATAATGTTACGGGCATGGAACGAATTATATGATATGGTGATGGCAATCAAGTGGAGTGAAATGGTCACAAAAGAATGAGGTGATACATAGTGTGTATTTGATTTTAATTTGGTTATTTTTTCTCACATTTGTTGGCCAATGAATTGTTTGGAGTCATGTGAACATAGAATAACTTAGATGATGTTATGGTATTGACCACTCATGTGGATAGAGGCCTTATGTAGTTTCAGTTTAGGGAAATAGTCGGAGGTTCTTAATGTAGAAATCCATAGGGATAATGAGTATCCATCTTATGACAGTGTTGAGACAGCCAGTTGGGGGTCTAGGCTCACTGTGTTAGAGGCCATTGGGCTAGGAATTATTTGGGAGGATGGACATCATCGTTCCTTAGGAAGTTGGTTGGTGAGAAAATGGTAATATTATATGGAGGACATATATCGGGTTGTCTCAGATGTTGGGACAAGGGCTGACATGGTTTCATTTGGGATGAGGTATGAGGGACCAGGATCTTATTGTTTGGGAATGCCTTTGGTACATTGGTGTCTTGACATAGACACGATGTGTCCTTTGAAACATGGTGTCGGGTATCTTTATGAGAGGTGGAAACCGAGGGTTCTCCTTATCTGATCTACATTAGGTGACGCCTTTGGATATAAGAAATGAATCCTCTACTCTATAGTATTCTAGTGTTGGATAATGTAGGTGATAGATTCCTGGTGGCTGTTGAGAACAAGTGAAGCCATTGTTTATTAAATGCATGAACTTCCTTTCATTATTTTTAGTATGAATATTCTAAATCACTAATTCAAAATAGGCACATATTGGTGGTGGCCTATTGATATTCCTTCTCACACCTTATATAGTCCCTTCAGAAAGCATGTAGATTGTATGATTTTATTTTTAGGTAAGTGTTCATGCTTTGGAGTTGGATTCTAGTACATGAGTTTGCATAGGATGGAAGGAAACGGACCATTGGTTCTTTCGTCAACTAAAATTATTTTTTTTTCTTTTGTATCAACTTTCAATTATATATATGTATTTATGTTCTTCATACATTGTGGACACTTGTTCTTAATGATATGTATGATTTGTGCTAGATAAATGTTTTGTTTTAGTATCTACAAAGGGCATGATTGGTTGGATTATTTTGTTCCTCATTTGTTGTTTAGTTATTGTTCTTTTATTCAATACTATTGATGTGATTCTACCCTATGTGGGTTAATAGTCAATTTTCATATGGTATATCAATTTTCACGGCATGTTATATAATTAATTGGAACATTATATTATCATAAACAGAGGTTACAGTCTCCCAATTATCACCAATTTACACCCTTAATGCTAGTGGTAGTCCTTTCATGTATGGGTTGGTATTCCTGAGGCTAATGAAACATAGACTGAATCACTTTTCATGTTGATAAATGGGTCAAGACACTACAAAATATGGGCTCCTTTCTTAAGGATAATCCAAGCATACCACCAAATCATGTTTATTTTTATGCGTAGACCAACACCCATGGATGACACAATATTTGTGTTGGAATATTATATGGCCCAAAAGAGTCACATGAGCAAACAATGTAGTTAGACGATCTCATAAGGTGGGGCATCGTAAGACCCAATGTGTGTTATTGGCCAGACTAGAGATGTTAATCAGGAGGGGGGAGAGATCTTGGGGTTTTTGTGTAGATTGACATCACCTAAATTAGGTGACTATTAAGGAGTAACATCCACCCATAAGAATCAATGAATTATTCAACCAATGGTTATGGGTGAAGTGGTTCTTGGATTTTGACCTTAGTAATGGTTACGAGTAGCTGCAGGTTGGTGATGATATTTTAATAAAAGTGGATTTCATAAGACACCATAGTTTCTATGAGTTCAAGGTGATACCCATCAGTGTGTTGATTACCCCAAAATGGGTGTGAGACATATAAATTGGGTACTTAGATCTTCTTGGATCAGTTCTTTGTATTATCATTTAGTGACATCCTTGTATACTTATCATCAAAGTTGGAGTATGCAATATACTTAAAGATGCTTAAGAACATGCTATGAGAGTACATTTTTTATCATGGTCTCCCATTGAGTTAGTTATAGATTTTTGAGGTCCACTTCTTGTGACATATATTCTCAGGAATGAGAGTGATAGTGGACCCAAAACATGTTAAGGTAGAATTAGCTTTCGTGCCACCCTAGAGCCGGGACATATTAGAAGATGCTCATAATGGAGTCTGTTGTCCACTATTGATGAGAGAGGTGATTTAGTAGTGGGCCTATATTCTGTTGTCCCTTGACATTGATAATGGTGAAACATACCAATAGTCAATGGATGCTACCCATATAATTCTTTAGTGAGTCAGGAATGCACAATTTGTGTATATCGATAATGAGATCTGGCATAACTAGATATCTGTTGTACATGATCCTAATGTATTTTATGAAGGCGGACATCACATATTCCTTCTGAGGATAGATGATGACACCAGTCGCACTTAAAATATGTGTTATGGAAGATTCTTTTCCTTAGTAGTATATCCAGGTGTGGTGGGAATGCACCCAGATCCTTTGGAATCATTTTTGTGGACAATGATGTTGTATAATCTTACTTAGTTTAACTCTTAATGTCTTTCCCGACTATAGGTAGAGACTTAGTTTCCCACGATGAAGTTGAAATTGGATAGTTTACTTGAGGTAGTCATGATAGCGATTCCACAATTAGTTTAGAGTTCAAAAATCTACTTAAGTGACTGTAGACCATCTCACCAAATTTTCCCACTTCATGAACACTAGAGGGAATATTTCAATGGAGATTTTGGGATGATTGTGCATACACGAGGTTGTTTGGTTTCCTGGAATTAAGTCAATGATCATTTTACACCATGATTCTGACTTCACATCCTAATTATGGAGAGGTTGTAGGAGACCCTCTGAGACTTAGTTCTACTTGAGCACAATGTTTTACCCTTGTAATATGGATAGGTATGTAGACCATGCATGTTTTGGTGGATATTCTTCTGGTTTTCATGTCAATTATGAGCCATAGTTGGGGGACCATATTCCATTGATGGAGTTTATATACCATAATAGTTACCACTCCACCATTAATATACCACCATTTTAGGTTATGTATAGGCGACCCTACAAGTTTCAATTTTTCTATCTGAATCACATGAGAGACAATTCATGTGGTCCTAGAGTTGGGAGTAGTGGTGGTTTATGAATGTGGTGTAGTTCATCCATGGGTAGATTATGAATGGATATAAACGTTAGGATTATTTTGTGGGATGAAATAATTTTCCTTTAGAGTTCAAAAATAGGATAACATGTTCCAAAATATCCCACAGTTGAGGGATGTGAATATTTATTTAAGATGGTAGTTTAATTTCAAGATTTCTAGGACCTTTCCAAGTTACTCTATTGTATTAGTGAGGTGGTGTACCAATTGAACCTGTGATTATTGTTAAACTAGATTCTATTGTATTCGATGTTTATTAGATAGGGATACATGTGTATGACTCACTTTATGATGTTGACAAAGATGATACAGTCATTGAAGATTAGTTTTTTTTGTGGACGGAAGATTTGAAAACAAGTCAAGAAGACCCTTCATTGGAAAGTTTTTCCATTGACTGTGTATTTAATAGTGGTATCTGAACCTTTTGGAGTTCTTGTTTGAATTTGAAAACAAATTTAGAAATCATTATCATTTTGTGAGTAAGTTTTTTCTTTTTGATATAAAAATCTTTAATGTAGGGGAGAGTGAAAAAAACTCTATTTTTTACATGGAAGACATTAGAATGTTTTAGGGGATACTTTCAATTTCTAGTGCTGAGTCAACATAATATTCTGAGGCCTAGAGAGGCCCAAAATTGATATAATAAAAACATAAAATATATTATTGAAAAAATAAAATAGATTTTGAAAATAATAGAATATCTTTCAAAAAATAATCTCAGATTCGAAATTTTTTTTCATAATTGATTCTGGAATGAAGGTTTTACCCTAGGCTTGACATAAATTTTCCTTGAATCAGGTGTTCAATTGAGCTGATCCCTTGGTGGTTGAGTTAAATAAATTTATTTATTTAATAAACCCAACCCTAGTTACCCTATATAAATTCATTTCTATGATGAATCTCCAGGTTTTTCGATATAAACCTATGATATTAGAGATGGGGAGTTATAGAGCTTCGTCAGAGGATCAAGAAAATGGATCAACAATGACGAAAAATCGAGGAGGATCATGATATGGATGAAAAACACATTGAGATCATCATCATCTTCACTAGAAGACGTTTTTTCATTATATAATGATCCAATATCAAGATATAATCGTTTAATTTATTTGGATTTATCTTGTTTAATATCCCTTTTCAAATAAGAACCAATTTAATTAGTGAAAAAATTGGTTCGTGGGTCGATGGTCCATTTTAATTGATAATTTATTTTCCTATAGATTGTGAAATAGAATTAATTTTTTATGTTTCTATTTTTTCATTATTCTAAATATAAATAATCTATCATAATTCGAACAATGTATGAGGTTTGGAAATTTTTAATGTTTCATGGATTTATTCCCGTATTCTTCAGATGGATCTTCCTCATTATTTTCTTGGTTAGTGGTTTGAAAAAATAAATTGTATTTAATAATTTCACATCCATTATTTCAAACAATAAATTGATAAAAAATATCTAGGTTCATGATTGATGACTTCTATATAGAGCAGAGTGATGGTTGCGGATGATTGGAGCTGAATTGGGATGGGATTAGCATTTTACAACTCATTGTTAAACATGTGGTTACATCACAATGTAGTGGTAGGTGATTTGAGAACCGATTTTGGTGGCTGGATATCGGCCACCAATGATAGTGGGGGTCTGATGAGAGATGCAGTGGTGTTGATCCTACAGGTTGGGCCATGCAGATGATTAGGCTGGATTGGGTGATAACATATGACCATGGTGGTGAAACAGGTAGTCCAGGGTGTGGCGGCCAACTATTTATGTGGTGGTGGTGATCAACGAGGTAGGTATTAGTGGCAGATGGTGATGGTGTGGTTGGTGGTGAGACCCCCCTTCCCCCCAATAATGGTGGCTACGAACCCCCCTACACGTGGATTGCTGGATGAAGAAGATAGTATTTTTTTAATAATATTATTAATAATGATTTTATTACTATTATTAAACCCTTTTTCCTATGTAAATTCTCCATATAATGTAAGATTAAAGACCTATCTTTTGCATTGTCACCCTGATATTGAGGCAGAAATACCAAGGAAAATATCAAAGTGTTTAATTAGAACTCGTTGCTTAGGCCCCTGAATTGTCATTCATTCATTATTGGACAAAATCTATTTTTCCACCAGGTGTCCGTTATGTGAAATTAAATAGCCCATGTTGAGTGTTTTTCCTTGAGGATTACAAAAGATGATTCATTTTTTCATCCATTACCGTTTGTAGTAAAATATTATTGGTTTTATGTTTTATCTAGTCAGAATAAAGATGATCCTCGTGTGTTCGCTAGGATGTTTCTAGACACAAATTTGGGCCCACAAGTAACCTATCCTAAGTAGCTTTCAATATATAATTTGAGGGTGGAAATTGTTTAAAATGTGTGGATATTAAGTGAGGTGGTGTTATCAAGAATATTATCTTAGTGACACATATATAATATAGGTGACCAGGTGTAATTATTAGAGTGTGACTAGGTTTGGACACCCCCTATCATACCTGGGAACGCGTCCCCTATACTCTTTAAATAGAACGAGTATTAACCCTGAAAATCAGTGCATGGGTCCACCATATACTGAGTGTTACTCCCCCAACATAATAGGGAGTGGGTCCTCTATATATCAAGTGGTACCCCCCGGATGTATTAGTGTGTGGGTCCTGCAACTCTTAAGTGGAACCCATATGATGCACTAGGGTGGTGGTCCTCCATATAAAAATTGGTACCCTCCTAACGTTTTAGGGTGTAGCTCCTCCATATATTGAATAATAACCCATTAACAAACTACGATACATGTCCTCTAATAGAGAATGTTCCCCTCAGTCTATGGTGCTAAATTCTGAGGTATAGGTCCTCTAAACATATTTTTGAGAGGTTATGGGAGATTCATGGATGGGAGATATCCCCCCCCCATAGTCAGATATAGTGAATAGTGGAAAGATGTGGTCCCTCCACATGATTTATATGTATGGTTTCACATGATGCTAAGCATTGAAGATGGACTATTAGAGTAGCTTGAAGACTCGTCATTCTTAGCTGGATTTTAGGGATGGAAATTCCCTTTCTATCATTTGGACTTTTTGTTGGGCATATCTTGGTTTTATTTTTATTTTTATGGTCTCATAATCTGATTGACATGACTTCGTTGAGATAATACAACCATCCTCTCTTGAGGCATCATGTTTGGTGATTCTGGGATTCCCTAATAGGTATTTATATACTAACCCCTACATGGGGTTTCCCCGAACATGTCATTTATTATGAAAATGACAGATAAATTATCATTAACTATGTTGGACCAGGTTCATTGGATCATAGTAGTGTGTTTTGTCATTGATTGTGTTCGATGATCAAAATCTAGGACCTAGAGTTGGTTTCTCCCCTGCTCTACTCTTCATAGTTGTTGTCATTTTGGGTCCACATTTTATTTATTGTTTGGTGTGTATTTTCCCCATTTATAACATTTATATCACACGTTTTGTAATGTCCCGTAATTTTGGTGTAATTTTTTTAATTATATGAAATTATTTCGAGACCAGGCTCTCTAATGACATATGATTATGGGGCTTGGAGATCCCAGAACAAAATTTTAAACCCGGGGGATTCTCTGAAGAACCTACGGTGGGAAAAAGAACATTGGAGAAACCCTTACCAATGACGAACGATGGAGGATCAGAGTGAGGTGAAAAATAACATGGAGAATGAAAACAGATCAAGGAATTGACTAACGGTGAGGAACGAAAGTGGATAATGGGTAAATGATGACTTGAAACATCATCCATCACCTGCGGTAGATATGAATCCAGGTAGGGATTGATTTGTGCTTGAATTCCCAATTATTTTTTCTAAAACAATGAATGCAAATCAACCAACGAATAGGCTGATCCTTCGATCGAGTTTTCTTGTGGGAGTTTTCATTCATTGGGGTATTTCATGGGGATTGTTTATGGATTGGTAAAATTGTGATCCCAAACCCCCCTTATTTCCAAATTCTAACATGAAGGGTGCGGGTTGACACCATCAAGGCCCGAGCCCGTCCGCCGTGTGCGTTCTTCGTGGAT
Organism: Viscum album; assembly: GCA_963277665.1. Taxonomy (NCBI): domain Eukaryota; kingdom Viridiplantae; phylum Streptophyta; class Magnoliopsida; order Santalales; family Viscaceae; genus Viscum; species Viscum album. The sequence continues at coordinate 559,773,722 of OY728153.1, read as the reverse complement.
GAATTATCAAAATGGTGGAAAGGTGAGTTCGAGGAGGGAACGTTGAATGTGGTATCCCTACAGTCTCAAAGGCATAGATGGTTTGGGAAAAGGATCAACAGTCCAACTCCGGTTTCTCAAAGAAGGTACCACTGACACACCCATCGGTGCGCCATTGCGACAGAGTTGCGGCTTGCTGGTCGTGGAATTGTGGAGATGTGGTGCCAACTGGCACTGACTAGAGGGGGAGTCCCATGTTCTAGGATGCTCAGACGCACTTGAGGGACATGGTCTGTTGACCGTGTGCCGGAGGAACCCGATGGCCGCCTGCCTGCCGGGATGGATGGAAATGGATGTGGCTGTGCCGCGTTTAAATGGGCAGAACCCGCCCACCGTGTGGGTCATGTTGGGGGAGATGGGACTAGGACACTTGGGTGGATTAGGCTAGAGGAAATCGGTCCGCTAATCATCCCTATTCGTGTAGATGTAGGCAGGCCAGACACGCAGCACAGCAGGCCGAACCCATGACATAATGGGTCGGGCCCCGGACAACGGGCCAGGACCAGGCCCAACGAGACCCTAATCGAAAATTGCCCGGCCCTCCAGTGCTAGACATGCCAGATAATTTGGGGTCACTTGGTGACCTGGTGGGCTAGACACCTGGCCAACTTGGGTCGGGTCCAGTAAGGCCCAATGGGCCGGGCCTATGGGCTAGATAGACAGTTCGGGTCATTCGGGACCCTCTGCTGGGTTGGTCAAATCGGTCTGATCTGGTCAGCCTGACCCAACTGGGAGTCAGGACCCTTGTGATGAGGCGGTCCTTTTGTCATACTCCAATCGGCCTGATGATGTCGGACTGGGACGATATGCAACCAGTCATTGTTTACAGAAAGGTTCATATATTTCAGATCATGCATTTGATTGACGCACCGTCTATGACACGACAACCCTTACAATGAGGATCTTATTCTGATATACTCTAAGTGTGTTTTAGTGGTGGATGGAATATAGATTGGTTGGATCGAACTCGAATCCAACCAGGCCATTTTTACAAAATTCCCATATATTACAGACCATGAATCCATTCGACACACCATCTGTTGGGTTGAGACCGTTACGATGACATGGTTATTTGGGTTACTCTATGTGGGAAATACTGGTGCTTGATGTTTGACCAATGTATTAAGGATAAGATAATCCCAGAATCAAGAGTTCTATGTTCGAGAATCTAGTGGCTGCCTATGACATAATGAACGAGAGGTACCCTTCATGGATCAACAATAGAGAGACCCCTCATGGATTAGAAATGGAGTGACCCTTCATGGATCAGTAATGAAGAGACCCTTTGTGGGTCATCAGGAGAGTGACCCTTCCTAGATCAGCAATGGATTGACCCTTCATGGATTAGTAATGAAGAAACCCATCAAGGATCAATATTAGAGAAAACCTTCATGGATCAACAACGGAGCGACCCTTTGTGGATCAGCATCAGAGAGAACCTTTGAGGATCCGCAATGGAGAGAACCTTCGGGGATCATCATGAGAGAGACCCTTCATGGATCATCATCAGAGCAAACCTTTGTGGATCAATATCAGAGCCTCTCCAAAAAATAAGATGATATAGCTTTACAACTATTCATCTTTACTTCTGTACTTAAGTTATACCTAGTGTGAGTTGTTTTTGGTTTTCTGCATTACGTTGAGATATTTAATTGTTTTATTTTTACTTTTTGGATTTTTGAGAGACCTTACGGGGTATTGGGGTCCCTATAGAGTATTATTATACTCACCCTTTCATAGACTTCACTCGCGCTTGGTGTGTCTTGTGCAGATGACAGACAACTTTGATATCGAATTTGGGGAGCCTGGGCTAGACGGTGCTTAGAGGTGGATCAATAGGTGTTGTGTGCTATTGTGAAATCTGAAAGTCAGATATATGTACCCTTCAGGTAGGATCCCTGGAGATCAACCTATGGATCCTCCACATCCTTTGTTTAATTTTCTTTTAGTTGGGCTTGTATTCCAGAACCTTTTACTTTCTATAGTACTTGTACATGTTATTTGTTGTAGTTTTAGCTTACATTCCACAGTATAGGCTGTGTGTGTGTGTACATGTTGAAAAGAAATTCCTTCCCATTTAGGGATATGTATTTCCAGTGCTAGTCTTCATCCCTAGTCCTATAAAAGGCGGGCTTGGGTAGTCATGACACGAGCCCCGGGGGGTGCGTCGTGACAATGTGGTATCAGAGGGAGGTTGGTTCTACCAGAAGAACTAAGAGTCTATATTTTCGATGGGGGGAAATAGTGTTATGTGACTTGAGATATACTTTCTGTTAGGGGAGTCTAGTGATTATACAATGACCAACGTATCCATACACCAGGACCCTGAATTATTTTTTCCAATTCGGCACATGAAATCATATGTTGTATGTGTTTTGAAAATATTTTTCCCCTGATCTCATTGAGTCAGCTCACTAGGTATAACTTAACTGGTTATGGTCTATCTTGAATTCTCTAAGGATACCTCCACTTAGATATCCATCCAAGATTCTTAGTCATTGATCATGATGATGGTCCACTGAGCGACGAGGCATCGGTGCAAGGACTAGTTCCATAGATAACCCTGACGGGTGGTGCACAAGAGGCACCACTACCCATCGAGTAGAATTTTCTTCCAGCATTTCTAGTAGAGGATTCACAATGACTGATCAAAGTGAATAAGTTCCATAGGTAGAGACCTCTGAAGTTTCAAGGTGAGATAGATCCTCAAGAAGCTGAGGATTGGCTGGAGGTGGTTATTCCTTTTTTCTATTTTTTGAGGACACCTTCAGACCAGATGGAGGTTCTATCTACAAGATTTCATTATGGAGCCGTAGGGAGATCGTGGGGCTTGACCCTCTAGGGTATGACCCCATGATAACTGGATCGAAATTACATGTCCCTATGGGCAGTGGAAACTAGTATAGGGGTAGTTTAGGCTTCTTGTATGGTAGGTAGGTACAATTAGCTTGAGACTTCCCAAACTACCTTACAGAGGACCAACTGACAGTTGAGGGGCCACTAAGGTAGAGGATTGAATAGTGTCTTCCACATAGAGGAGGACATGGAAGGATAGTTGGACGAATGATAGAAGGTGGGCATAGTTATGCGATACCACCACCATCCCAGGCGGTCCACCACAAGCTCCGAGTGCAGTGGGTAGGGGTAGGACAACTTCAGGCGTTGGATGACTACGATCATAGCGCTTCATATATGATTAGTGGTAAAATCTGTGCCTACTGCACCTTAGATAAAGTTCTTATAGACATGGTTTCCAATCACCCTTTCCTTTTCATGGACCTTTCTTAGAGCTCAGAGATTATGATCGAGCCATTGGCTGGATCCTTACGATTAGAGACTCCCATAGTAGGGGATTCAATGATCGCACACTCATGTCGTCAATGTGAACTTACTCTAGGAGGAGAGAGATTCATCTGGGATCTTCTAGTAGCAGAATTGAGCCACTAAGACGTCATTCTGGGTTTGGACTATGATGATTCATGCTCATATTGCCTTTTTTAGGTGCACAATGTGGTTTATCCGTAGATATGGGAACCACTTTTCCTTTTTCAATGAGAATGAAAATGGAGAAGTGCTATATGGAATCACAGATACGAGGATGCAACCATTCACTTTTGGTTGTATACCATGACCCTCAGTGTAGTTGATGAGATGATTCCACAGTTTCATACAATGGTAGATGAAAATGGGGAATTATTAGTGTTGCTGTTTGGCATGATGAACACCCCAGTAGTGTTCATGGGACTCATGAACAGGATCTTCCTACAGTACCTAGACCAGTTTGTAGTGGTATTAATTAATGACTTCTTGGTGTATTCTACATCCGAGGAGGAGTAGGAAATCAATCGAAGGATAGTTCTAGACACACTCTAAGGGAACCATCTTTATAGAACTCTCTAAAAGTGTACGTTCTAGATAATAAAGTTCCATTTCCATGGACACATCATCTCAAGGGCTAGAGTGGTAGTAGCTCCAGTGAAGATCATGGTGGAACTTGCTAAGGATCCACCCAAGAGTGTTACCAAGGTGCATAGTTTCCTTGGTATGGTTGGGTACTGTCAGAGGTTTGTAACTGAATTCTCTAGAGTAGCAACACCATTGAATGCTTCGATGAATAATAGAAGACCCTTCGTGTGTACAGAGAAATACCAGCAGAGATTTTTGCAGCTGAGGTGGAGATTGATGAGTAATCCTATCTCAAGGATGCTAGAGGAGGGGGCCGATTACATAGTGTTCTGTGATGCATTAGGAACTAGGATTAGATGTGTCTTGATGTCGGGATGAGTGGTGTTTTCATATGGATTATGATATTTGGGACCACATGAACAGAGAAATATGACTCATGACCTAGGGTTGATATTGGTAGTCTTACCACTGATGATATGAATACATTACTTAATGGGCAAGAGTTTCATCATTTACTGAGACCACAAGAGTATGTAGTATATCATTTCTCTGAAATATCTAAATCTGATACATCGATGATGGCTGGAGTTTCTCCACGACTATGAATTCGAGATAGTCTATACTCCTGGGAAGGGGACTTTTGTGACAGATTATCTTAGCAAGAGATCAAGTTCACAATTACTGAATGAGGCCTTAGAGTAGTTAGCCTTACTTAGATATCCTTTATGGGTAGGGTGAGATAAATTTTCATTAGTGTATGGTTGTTTTGCCTCTACAATTACAAAGATTTAGGGAGGCACAACTCTGAGATGCTATTTGCGAGACAACATGTGCTTAGATATCAACAATGCATGATCCTGATGGATAGTCGAAATGTGTCCAAAACATTATCCTTTATTAAGGGTGCAACATAGTACCAGTGATGTTAGAAAAGGATGTGTTGAGGGAGTTACATACATCCCATTTAGAGGAACATCTTGGCAAGGAAAAGATGTACTAGGACCTCCAACGTAAGTACTGGTGGCAAAAGATAAAAAATGTGGTGGACGAGTTCTTTCCCGATGCCTCATGGGATTGCATGTGAACATAGAGCATAAGGTCCCAATAGTCTTGACATAACCACTTGAGGTACTATAGTGGAAGTGGGATGGTATATCCACGGAATTCGTGATAGGTTTACCACACATGTATAGGGGCAACAATTCGATCTGGGTGATAGTTGACCAAATCACCATGTCAGATCAGTTCCTAACCATCTCAAAGAAGGGATCAGTATAGGGTTTGGGATGCCTCTACATCCAGGATATAGTGTGGCTTCACGGGGTGCCATTGACGATCATCTCAGACTATGACTCATGCATTACATTCCGATTCTGGAAGGGGTTATATGAGTATTTTGGGACTCAGCTGCATTTGAGAACATCTTTTCACCCCCATACAGGTGGTCAACCGTACTGGACCACACAAACCTTTAAGTACATGATACGTGCTTGTATCCAGGATTTTGGTTATAGTTGGGAGGACCACCTACCACTGGAGGAGTTTGCATACAAAAAAATATGTCACTACACCATTGGAATGGAACCGTTTGAGGCCTTGTATGGGCGGCCATGCAGATCACCTATATTATGGACAGACCTAGGAGAGTCTGCAATCACGGGTCCAGAGTTGGTATGGGATACCAATAAGAAGGTTCATATCATCTAGAAGTAGATGAGAACTGCACAGAGTAGATATAAGTCTTTTTCCAAAAGGGGACGGAGACCATTGGAGTTCTAGGAGGGAGACCATGTTTTTTTCAGGTCTCACCTTAACGGGGATTACAGAGATTTTTCCAGGGGGGAAATTTATCCCCAAGGATCATTGGAAATTTCCCAATTATCAGTAGAGTCAGTGAGGTGGCCTGTAACCAAGCTCTTCCCCCACACATGCACCTGGTGCATAATGTTTTCAATGTGTCATAGTTGAGAAGGTACATGCATGATCGATCACAAGTCATCGACTGGGGTGAGATAGACCTTGACGATGGGGTGGATTTTTTTGGAGTTCCAGATGGAGATAGAGGATCCACCAGTGTAGGTCTTCTGTGGACAATCGATTCCTTTGGTGCGCATTTGGTGGTAGCACATGAATCTCTTGGAGAGAACATGGGAGACAGAGTATCGGATTCGTGCTAAGTACCCCCACCAATTTAATTATCCTTTTTTTAGGCTCTTAGGGAACTAAGTCCCTATTTTTGGGATAATTAATTTCTCCGAATTTATGTATAATTATTAAAAAAATATATGAAATTATATCAAGACCTGGTGCTCTGAAAACATGTGATTCAATGCCATTGTCATCCTAGAATGGAATTGTGGACTTTTCTTAAAGTTCACATAAGTAAACGTTTGATTGGGATTTTTTAACTTTTGAACCAGTGATCAGATCAGTAATATGAGGGCACCGTTGAACTCGGAAAAACATGATTTTTCAAGAAGGGACTTAAATTCAACCAACAAGGGTTGGACGAAAATGTTTGTTTTCGGACTATTTGTAAAATAATAAAATAACATAGAAAAAGCTATTTTATTTTATTTCACACCGTTGAGAGGTGGACGGTGACGATGTGGTGTGGCGATGAGGAAATGACGAAGCAAATTAAATGAGGATCATTAATGGCTTGTTGTGTCAGCATAACCGCTATGTTGTTTCATAAATGAAACAGCAAAACGACACAACGTTGTAGCATAATAGAAATCCTGCCACATGTTTCTTTTTTTTAAACTAACAAGTTGGAGAGTGGAGACATAATCCTTGGGTATTCTCTAAAGAACCTACATCAAAATTCCTATCCAAAAAAGAACAGTGAACATAAGTGAAACACTCGCCAACGATGAATGATGGAGGATAAGAGAGAGGCAAAAAATCTCGTAGAGAACGAGATCTGATCTAGGAATTGATGAATAGTTAAGAAAAACATTGGATCACTAGTTGATGATGAATTGGATCATCATCCATATCCTATGACATATCTAAATCTAGGTAGGGATTTATTTGTGCTAAAAATCACTATTCTTTATTCTAATACTACGAAAGAGGATCAAACCATGAACAGCTTGATCCATGGATTGAGTGTTCTTTCATGATGGTTCATTCCTTGTGTTTTTATAGGGATTATTGATAGCTTGATATAACTGTGATCATGAACCAACCATGTTTCAAACTTCTAACATAGAGGGAACAGACTGACATGGACAAGGCTCAAACCCCTCCACCTTGTGCGTTCTTTGCGGATGAATTATAAAAATAGTATCAAGGTGAGTTCGAGGCCATCACAGTGAATATGGCAGCACTACAGTCCCGTTGGCATAGATGGTAGGAGAAACATACCATCAGAGAAACTCTGGTGGCCCACATAAGGAACCATCAGTATGCCCATCTGCGCGTCGTGACGGTGTGAAGAGGCGGCGCCAGCTAGCACCCCCTGGAGGGGGAAGCCTGTATCCAGGACACTCTGACGTGATGGATGCATGCAGTCTATCGATCGCGTGCAGGAGGAACCAGGTGGGCCAACTGGAAACAGATGCAGTTGTGCCGTTTCCGGCTTTGCAGAACCGGCATGCCACGTGTGTTGGGTCAGGTCGTGTGGATGGAGGTGGGCCGGACATGTGACCAAAGGGGTTGGGCCTAGTCCCAAAACCATGGTTCGCACCCTTTCCATGGCAAACGAGCTGGGACTAGGCCCAACGGGACCCCGAGTTGGAAATTAACCCGCCCGCCAATGCGGGCCGGGCCGGATAATTTCGAGTCACTAGGTGACCTGGAGGTCTGGACCCACAGCCAACCTAGGATGGGTCTAGTAAGGACCAATGGGTTAGGATGATGGGCCTGATAGATAGGTCAGGTCATGCAGGACATCGTGCTGGTTGGGTGGGGTCGGTCCAAACCATTACGATAGGGCTCAGACGCAACAGACTTCTGTTTATAAAAATGAATATATCTCTAAAAAAGGACGTCTAATTGATGAACCATTAGTGGAGTTGGGACCCTTGTGGTGAGACAGTCCTTTTGTAATACTCTGGTCAGTCCAACCAAATCGGACTATGCTAATATGCGACCGACCCCTGTTTAGAGAAAGTACCATATATTTCAGACCCGATGTCTGATTAACGCATAGTCTATGGAACGAGGACCATTGCGACAAAGTAGTTCATTTGAGACTCTCTATGTTAGTTTTCGTGGAGGTGGAGTACGTCCGAGTGTGGTCAGAATCAAAACCAACCGGGGCCTTTTAACAAAATGATCACATGTTACAGATCGTGCATCAGTTCGGTGTACCGTCTATTGCTTTGGGACCCTTACGATGTGACGGTACTTTGGGTTAATCTATGTGGGACATCCTAATAGTTGAGGAATGACTGATGGCTTGAGGAGACGATCCTCCCAGAATCATGTATGATATGGGTGGGAATCCAGTGGCTGGTTGTGATCTAAATAATGAGAGAAACCCTTCATAGATCAGCAATAGAGCGACCCTTCATGGATCATTAGCATTACAACCCATCATGGATCAATAATGGAGAGAACCATCATGGATAAACATGAGAGAGGACCTTAATGGATATGAAAGGGAGTTACCCTTCGTGGATCAGCAACTGAGTGGCCCTTCGTGGACCAGCATGAGAGTGACCCTTCATGGATCATGAACAGAGTGACCCTTTGTGGATCAGTAAAGGAGCGACCCTTCGTGGATCAGCATGAGAAAAATCATTCATGGATATGAAATGGATCAACCCTTATTAGATAATCATGTGTGAAACCCTTAATAAATTAGCAACGGAGTGACCCTTGATGGATCAGAATTAGAGTGAACCTTCATGGATTAGCAGCAGAGTGACCCTTCTTGGATCAGCAGTAGAGTGACCCTTAGTTGATTAGTAGTAAATCCTATACACCGAGTAATATGATATATCATTATGAATAATCATATTTATTTATGTACTTACGTTTTACCTGGTGTGAGCTATCTTTTCCTTTATTCATTACATTGAGATCTAGATTTTTGGAATTTTTCCTCTTTGTATTTCTAAGAGAACTTCGGGGGTCTTGGTGTCCATACTGATTATTGTTATAATCACCCATTCACGGGATTCTCTTTCACCTATTGTGTCCAATGAATAAAATGGACCACATCAACTAGGAAATTTCATATCCAGGGATAAACAGTGCTTGATGATTTATTGATAAATGTGGTGTGCTATAGTGACATCCGGCTGTGAGCTTTACCTACCCTCCAGGTAGTATTTTTGTTGGACGACCTCTAGAGCTTACAATTCCTTTGTTGTAATTTCCTTTTAGTTGGGCTTGTATTCGAGACCCTTTTAATTTATATCATACTTGTACTTATTTATGTTTCTAGTTTCTGCTTACATTCCATGTTATAGGCTTTGTGTGTGTTTACAGGTTGAAAGGAAATGGATTCCCATTTTGGGAAATTCCTTTTTGGTGCTAGTCCTCATCCCCTGGACTATGGAGGGCGGGCTTGGGATAGACATGGAATGGGCCCCAGGGGACGGGTCATGACAGTTTTTTTACTTTGGTAAGTTTTCTCTATATGCTATTCTTGCATGTTAACACTCTATATGTTCATATTTTTTACTATATATCTACACCGTTTCATAGTGTTAGTTTTCTGTTTGTATGTACTTCAATTCAAGGTCTCCCATGTTAGTATTATGCATACTTTGTTCTTTTCTAAAACCCCTATCCTATTGGAATTGGTCTTGGCATCTTCACACTCAATGCACCACTATCCAGGAGGGACCTAGTGGGTCAGGTCGTGAAAACCCATCTCTAAACTACTCTAATCCAATATCACATAACTATTGTGTTCTAATCAGGATGACTTCCTAAAATAATGGTTTTCCTTATTAACATGGGTAATAATATTTTGAATTTTATCTTTTATTTTTTAGTCTGTTACAGGGAACATTGAAAATTAAGGTTTAAGAAGAACCCTAATAACTCTAGGAAATGAAGTTGAGTTATAAAAATCCCTTACAACTTGGGTAATTTATAAATAAAAATAACATGAAAGAGATATTTAAAAATAGACTTCTAAAGGAAATTATAAAAATTTATTTATGATGGAATAATAAAATTTGGTATTAATTACACCATTTCAATGTATAGTAGATGAAAAATATGAAATAATGCCTCAATGAAGGGGAGATAAGATGAAAAACCATAACATTATTCCCAAATTCAACAAAATAATTTCAATATCCTATATAAGAAACATAAAAATATTAATCATTTATTTTATAATCTTTTTTAAATTTGTGTCCTTTTAAATTCTTCAATTATAATAATTTATTATTTTTTATTGGTTATTTTGTTGTCTATTTTTCTCCAATGAATGTTTGTAACATTTATTTTTTATAAACCCAAATTATAATGTCAATGTAGATCGCCATAATTTGATATCATGTTAATTATTTATAGTTTATTTATGGTGTTATAATGGATGTTTCATAATTATTTATAATGTTGTAATTTCATTCGATGTGTTTTTTAGTTATGGTTCATGAAGGTGAAATCATTGAAGAGATAGATTTGGAATTTTAAATTAACAAACGATATTATATTAATAAAAAGTTAGAAATAAATAAAATAAAAAAATGAGATTTATATACTATTAATCAATTAATAAATATTATTTTCATTCGTTAAATACATTATTAAAATCATTAATGTAAGGTGGTGATGAAAAATGAAATACATCGTTCATAGATGCGTCATCCATACAAAACACGGGAAGAATTTTCATTATCCAATGGATTAGAGGGAGATTAATATTTGTTGTTTCATAACCATAATAACATTTCAATATAATAATGATACCTATTTCATTATATTATTTTGTTTAGAGTATAATCGAAAGAGGAATATATACAAGAAAGGGTTACTGAGACTAAATTACTCACATTGAGGACTTGATTCTTCCCTTAGAGTGTCTCTTGAAGATAGAGGACTTGGGAATCTTTATTGTAACCAAGGGCTTCTAAATATGGAATATTATTCTAGGAGAGTTAAAATTAGTAGTGTTTCCAAGTAAATTACAAGGATAAGTGTGACCTAAAGTTGTTTTAATATAGATCCTTCTATATGATAAAAACAGGGTTATTTCTATAGATAATAAATCAATTTACACATATTATTACACCATTTTTGACATAAATATCCATTAAATACACCCAAAGGATAAAAAATTCTAGTTTAGTTGGAAGAATAGTATTGAAATATATAAAAGGGAAAATTAAATAAATTACTTTATTTTCCTATTTATACTAACATCCTAAATCCATTTCAGCTAAAACTACATGTGATAACCTGAGGATTTCATTGAAAAAAATGTGTGAGTTAAAAATCCCGTTAAGGGAATAAAAAAGTCAAGGAAACATAATATGATATTCAATGGTATAACATGTTATCATAAAAGAGAAGGCTCATGAGTAATCACATGGGATCATAATATAAAAACATGATATCACAAGTTCATGGAATGATATAATATTTTGTATAAAAAAATATAACATACAAATAATTCAACTATAACTACTCACATGACATCTCACTGTGGATAGAGTACCATAATGGATTATGTTTACTCTATAATCCCATACATAAATTCTCATGAGGAAAAAACATTACCCAATGTATTGTAGTGATATCTATAAAACCCATCATAAAATGTTCATGATTATGTATTCTACAAAATTAAATGAATCATAATTCAAAATCATAATAATTAACCATTAAATAAAATGGGTTGCATATTCTCGCCTCATGTCATAATCAAAGGAAATTTTAAAAAGATGGAATTTGAGAAATTAAAATAAGGAAGGTATTAACCATTAGAATATGGATGAATAAGTCATATATATACATGGGAAGCTTATATAAATAATTTATTGGTAATACATAACATTAAATAGAGAGAGAAAGTGATTAAGAGAGGGAAATGTCATAATCCAAAGAAAAAGGATGGTTCAGAGTGATCACTAAACTTAAGTATTTTCATTATTTTTATGTATTAGAAACAAATATATAATAAATAAATATTTATTACATATGTATTTAAAAAACATAACAATATATATCATACCATATATGATTTTCTAATCATATCATTCCACTAGTTTATAAACAATTATTTATTAAAATCGCTATTATTAGTGATAACTGTGTTATTTTTGATGAATGTATATCATTAGAAGTCAATGTCATTATAAATTTATCATTATCACTATCACATATATTACTTATTTTAAATGTATTTTTCGTGTAATTTCTATTTTTTAAGGGGGTTTACAGGAATTATTGGAGAAAATGGTGGTTTCTTAATGATTTGGGACAAACAGTGAGACCATGTCTAGATTTATAAAAAAACATTTTTTCTTTTATAACTCCTTCATTTTTCAAAAAATTTCACCCATTCCACTTCCCACTTGTCCACCCATTACATGTTAAAACCACTGAATCCATTTGTACCCATTAGGAACTCATAATCCTGGTGTATTTGGGTTATTTATTCCGGCGTTGGGCCAACCCAGGATACCATTTCTAGATTTAGTGAAATAATTTATTTGTTTTATATATCATTCATTTTTTACATTTTGTGGTCATTATGCCTCTCACTCAATCCCAAAAACCCTAGGCACACCCCCATGTTCAATTTTACCTCTTTGAAGTGCATCTTCATCGTGGATTAGGGAGAATTTACTCAAGGATTCACAAATAGTCTTGATTGGATAAGGTAATTTGTTTCTTTCATAAATCATTCAGTTTTTATTCTTTTATCCCATTCGGTCCCAAATTTACCTCCTATACATTATTTGAACCTCCCTCCAAATTTTCTCTTCTTATAGATTCAACTATTGGGTTACTTGGTGCGATTTCATCAAAGTTTCTCAAGTAGGTGAATTCCTCTATTTTTCCTTACATTTCCTTTGTGTTTATCCCCTATTTCATGATGTTCTTTTTTTCCAATAACTAGGGTTTCATACATATGGTTTGGTTTTATTTTTCTTTGTCAAATAATGTGTTTTTATGTTTTTTTCACTCCCTTGTGGTGTGGCGGTGGTGCGGTAGAATATTCACAAAAGGATTAGAGTGTTTTAACATATATGGTTGGTCATTCCATGATAAAGTATCCCTTAATGAGATAGATTTTATTGATTTATATTTTCATCATATTACAATTCCATTTTTTGGGTTCGAAAACTATTTTGGTAGCATTTGTTAAGTAGTTTATTTTAAGGTGGAGTTTTTCTGAAAAAATGACTATTTTTATTGGGTATTATATGCTGTATCAATTGGGTTTTGGTTATATTTCATGAAATTAACTTATTAAATGGTATGATGGCTGCCATGTCTGGTTTGGTGTGATGTTGGATTGCATTTGGTTTCAAAATAGTTCTTTTAAATGGATTTTATATGCAACTCATGGTTGTAATTCTTCAAATTGTATTATGAAAATTCTAAAGTGTTTCATGAATTAAAAAAAGTGTAAAAAGAATTTTTAGATACTTTTTTGAGTGTGTATGACTAGAAATAGTGTTTTATGTGAAAATGGAATTTTATTGCATCTGGAAATTGTCTGATCACAAAAAGGTAAACTCGGGTCTCTAGGTGGGCGGATGTGTACTAGTATGCTAGTGATCTGAAGTGGTTTTGTTCATGTTTAAATTAGAAAATTAGATGTTGAAAATAGTATAAAAACTACAATGGTGATGATTGTAGACAACTATGTTATGTATATGTTCCCTACTAGTGGCTCGTTCATGAGAACTAATATTTATATGGTTAGTTTCACACCAAGATATGAGGAACATGGGGCTCACAACTAACCAATTCCTAGGGGTGTTATTATGTTTAGTAATTACTGACTACCTTTTATTTACCTTTAGAATATGGTGTTTTTGGATGAAAATTTGGCAGCTTGAATGTTTTATTTAAAAGTGTTCATTCGTTAATGTTATCCCTTGAAAACTTTTTACATTTAAATGATACATTCTATAGAAATTTTTGCTACCATATATTGTTATAAAAACTACCAAGATATTTATCTTATGATTTTTATCACATAGAATCTATTTGGGTGTCTTAGGATCATACCCTAATTACAACCTTGGGTGTAAGTATATTTGATTTTGTTTGACACTGGTAAGGGAAATTCCTTTGGAGATGGTGGTTCTGGTTGTTAGATGGTTCCGTGGTGCGGTGTTTTGGAGTCAGCTTGTGGGTGATGACCCCTTTTCATGTGGCAGTCTTCAGGCTATTTATACTATTACTTTTTATAGTTTTTACCTCTTTTGTCTTTTTTAAAACCTTGTATTCCGTTCTAAATATTAATTGAGGCTTGTTTGACATGAATTTTCAGATTGGGTTGATTCTTCATTATTGGTAGTTTTAAATATCCTAATTTGGCTAAATCATTCCCAAACCATTTTTTATGATACGTGGGAACATGTGATAGCCTATGGGGATAGTTAATTCCTTTTGAGGATTGCGATAGGCTGGGTCGGGTGCTAGTTTCGATGTAGACCAAATCTGGTTTGTGAAAAAATTGTATCATAGGAGGTTAATCATTGGGGGTTATATTATTATTTTGGGGTGTGTCTAGTTATACAGGAGCATGGACTATTGGGAATCTAAATTCTAGATTCGTGTAGGGTGTCTGTCCCACACCTCTCATGATAGACCTCGAGTCACCATGAAATGTATGTATTGTTTGTTTTAATTCTCTTCTTGGTGGGACGTGCGGGCTGCTGACTTCACTGGGAAATTGAGTGGGAGTGAATTAGTTGTTTATTTTATTGTTTTGATGAGTTTTTTTATATTTTATACAATTTATGATATTTCTATGTATTTTCGTACTAATGTTCTCTGTTGTGACTATTTCTTTTTGTAGCAACATTCCTCCTAAGAATGCTCACATACCACTGGAGGAATTTGGAGAGATTTATCCATCATCGTTGATTAGAGGTTCGTAAAATCTTTAGTTCTAGCTACCAGGACCTATTATAGGGAGTAGATATTACTAATAATCTAGCCAGAGAATATGAGTCTACTCCAAGGAAGGACAAAGCCCAAGAGTTTTGGAAAAACACGCTTCCCACTTTTTGAGGTAGTACAAAACCCCAAGAAGCATAGGAATGGATTCATAATATTGATTGCTTGTTCGAGTTCCTTAATACACCTAAGGTGGTTAGGGTGAAATGTGACTCCTTCATATTAGAGGGTCCCAGTCACAGGCTGTGTGAATCAGTGCATCAAGATGGAAATCATGACTAGATTAGTTGGAAGGACTTCAAGGTCACTTCCAACAACCAATACTATCCTGATTTATTGTATTATGCTAGGTCTCAAGAGTTTATGGAAATTTTTTAGGGGGGCCAGTCACATATCGAGTATACCAACCGATTCTCTATGAAATTCTATTACGCACCTAAAATGGTATCCAATGAGCAGATTAATGCCCAAAATTTTGAGTTGGGTTTGTAGCCAGAGATCTATTCTCATGTATTCTTGTTATAACTGAAAAAATGTGAGGAAGTCGTTGATCAGGCTTGTATGGTAGATATTGATCACAAGGGGAAGTATGGTTTCACTAGGGGAGTATCAATGATGGAAATTAGCAGTTCATTAGAGAATGAAAACAACATAGAGGAGTAGGAAATGAAATGAGGAGGCAGTTAAGGCCACTGATCTAGGTGGCATTCATCTGTGGATTTTGATGTGAGGTCTGTCATGTTCCACTAGTTTAAAGGTCTAGGGAACATCAGACCAGAATTCACATATCCTCCACAACCCTATTCTCAGTGTGGAGGTATCAGACAGAAGCAGTGATTTTTCAATATGTCACCTCCACTTCTGAGTGGGGCAATATCTTCCAAGGGAGTGGCAGCTTAGTCTGACCCATCGAGGGTGTATGGATCTCGGTTTGGTGTCCATGGAGGCAAGACTGGATCAGATTCTAGGAAGATATAGTTTAGGGTATATCCATAGGTGATAATTTGTTCTTAGGTAGATATGAGGCATCTTAATGTTGTGAAAAAGGCACCGGCGGGATCATATGTAGGGCCATCGACTGTCATATGTACCGTTTTGATTAAATCTTCTATTATTGCCTCTCTTTTAGATTTTAGTGATTCTGTTTCATTTATCTCTTCTAGTATTAATAGCACGTTTAATTTGATAACTAAACTTTTTATTTTTTGATGGATTTGGTGACTCCGTTGGGAAAGAAGAAGGAACAATGTCTTAGGTTCACATCGTGTGTGATTTCTGTGTCAGGGGTTTAGATAGAGTGGAATGTCCTTGCCCTAGATATGGATCAATTTGACATAATAATTGGCTTGGATTATCTGGTACAATTTTAGGTACACATCGATTGGTATAGGCGGCAGGTGATTTTTACAGCACCTGAAGAAAACTCTCAGGTTTTTCATGGGGATTGGGATCCTCGGTCAGGTTGGGTAGGAACTCCACTCTTAGAGTTTTGAAATCTTTTCGTCTATTTTTCATCACTCATGCTATAGGAAATTGTTATATTTACTATGTAGGGTAACCCCATGGAGTGTATGAGTTTCCAAAGTTATTTCTAGATGGTTTTTCTAGATTTCCCTCAAAGCGGGATGTGGAGTTCTCGATCGATTCGGCATCGAGAACACAATCGATAACTTTTCCCTCATATCGTATGGCCCCACTGAGCTGAGCGAATTAAATATATAGAAGGATGATTTAGAATCATAAGGATTAATTCACCCAAGTACCTATCCTTGGTTTTCTTCTATTTTGTTTGTGAAGAAGGCTAACAGATCCCTCCAGTTGTTTATTGATTACCCGAAAATGAACAAGGTAACCATTAAAAAAATATCATCTTCACAAAATAGATGCATTATTTGATCAATTTAAAGGTGGAAATAGTTTTCTAAAATAATATTGTGTTCATGTTACTTCCAACTTAGGGTAAAAGAGGTAGATATCTCATAGACAGCCTTACGAAGAAGTTGTGTCCACTTCGAGTGCTTGGTCATGCCCTTCGGAATGACCAATGATCCAGCTGTCTTGATGGGAATCTTGAATATCGTGTTCCACCAGTATCTCGACTCTTTTGCCATAGTATTCATGGATGGCATCCTGGTTTACTTTGGATTTTAAGAGGATCATGAGAATCCGTAGAATATCATGTTGGACACTTTGCGGGATCACCACCTTAATTAAAATATGTCCAAGTGCACCTTATGAATCAGGGAGGTGAATTTTCTAAGGCATGTGATCTCGAAGTTG
Organism: Viscum album; assembly: GCA_963277665.1. NCBI lineage: Eukaryota > Viridiplantae > Streptophyta > Magnoliopsida > Santalales > Viscaceae > Viscum > Viscum album. Next base: position 559,756,439 of record OY728153.1, on the reverse strand, counting down.
GGAGTTTCGATGGATCTTGAGAAGATAAGTGCAGTGATGTAATGGGAGTAGCCAAAGAACATGTTTGAGATAAGGAGTTTAATTAACCTGAAATGATACTACAGGAGTCTTGTTTGGGATTTATCTCTGCTTACTTCACCCATTACCACACTCACCCAGAAGGGGGTGATGTTTGTTTGGGGCCTAGAATATCAGGTATCCTTCGAAGAGGTGAGGCGGTGGTTCACTACCACCCCCTTTTTGATCTTTCTAGAATATGGAAAGGGATATATTATGTATTGTGATGCTTCATATATGGGTCTTGGGTGATTTCTTATATAGTAGTATCACATGGTGGTGTATGGATCCCTACAACTCCGACAACACGAAAATAATGACCTTACCCATGACTTTGATCCAGCAAATTTGATGCATGATTTGAATAATTGGTGTCACGACCTCTTTGGGGAGAAGTTTTTGGTCCATTCTAATCACAATATCATAGCCTACATATTAATGCATAAGGATCCTAGACTAAGGAAGCGACATTGGATTGAGTTCTTGTAGAGGCTCAACATTGATATCATCTACACCCTGGGGAAGGGTAATGTGTCGGTTGATGTCTTGAACGTAAGAGAATCAATGTAGGCTTTGAATAAGTCCATTGGTGAGTTGAATATGATGGGTATTTTTTATCAGATTCATGTGGAGACCAAGGAGAAAAGATGAGGTGTGTTATTGGAAAGTGTTCATTCAACCCCTTCTCTTATGGAGATAATTCAGCAAGAGTAGCCAGGTAGTGAGCTATGTCATAAGTTGAGATAGTTTCTTCATGGTGGGGAGATTTCTTCTTATTGGTCTCCATCCCCCAAGGGTATCTTGTGAATCAAGGTTCACTTAGTGGTGCCTTTTTCTCCGCGAAAAGTGGTGATACTGGAAAACGACCAGTCTCAGTGGGCTATCCATCCAGATGGCACCAAAATGTATTATGACGATTGTTGCTAGTTTTTGTTTCGAGGCATGAGACAAGACATAGCTAACTTTGTATAGAGATGCTATAATTGTCATAAGGTGAAGGAAGATCATAAAAGGCCCTATGGTTTTCATCAGTCGTTACGTTTTCATACCTAGAAGTGGGATTTGGTTTCCATGGATTTCATATTTGGATTTCCTGGTATTCCACAGGGAATGAAATCAATCTCAGTGGTGATTGATATTATGAACAAATCAACCCATTTCATTTTGATAAAATATTTGACCAAAGTGGAAGAATTGGGCTATTTGTATGTGTATGAAGTTTTGAGCCTCCATGGTGTGCCATAAACCATCATTTCAGATAGGTACCCTCGTTTTACCTCTCGATATTGGTCTTTCCATCATAAAGCATTGAGGTCACTGAATAAGTTGTGTATAGTGTACCACCCTCAAATAGATGTTCAGAAAGAGAGGGCTAATCAAATTATGGAATACATGCTTCGAGAATATGTGTTGAATTTTGGTGGTTCATGGGATTTCTATTTTGTATTTTTAGAGTTTTCCAATAACAATATCTACCAATACTCAATAAATATGGAACCGTTCGAGGAGCTTCATGGTAGACCGTGTCGATATCCTTTGTGTTGGGTTGAGATGGGTGAGACCTTTCTACTGGGTACATGTATTGTGCCGAAGATTTCGTACATGTTTCAGTTGGTTAAATTTTTTTTTGATATCCCAGTGTTGACACATGTCTTATGCCGATCAGAGGTGTCTAGATTTGTAGTTTTTTATGGGTGACCATGTATTCTTTAAAGCGGCACCACGCTTGGGTCATTGTCATCTCGGTATGAAAAAGAATATAACACCAGGTAATTTGAGACCTTTTGAAATCATTAATATGAATGGTATGGTGGAATACCAGTTAGATTTTCCCTCTCAGATGACATTGTTCCATGATGTGTTCCACATCTCCTAGCTAAAAAATTACAATCCAGACTCAACCCATGTTTTGATTTGGGAAGAGTTGGAGTTTGGACATGATCTATCATTGGTTGAGAGACTAGTTTATATTGTGGAATCTCAAGAAAAATTTCTCTAAGGGAAGATTATCCTTCTAGTTTGAGTCCTCTGGCATCATAGGGATGATGATCATGATACATGGGAGTAGAAGTCTTGTGTCGAATAGATGTTTTCGTTTCTCTTATCTGATCAGTCATCAAGATGACGTTCTAAGGGTGGAAAATTTTTATGGTGGTGAGAATTGTCACATCCATGAATTATTTTAAATGATTTTTTCATGTAATTTCTATTATTTCGTGGTTTTCGTTGGTTACCCCGGTATTTTTGGAGAAAACTGTGGTTTTTCAAGATTTGGGCCAAACGGTGAGCCCATTTCCAGATTTAAAAAACAAATCTTTTTGAACTCCTTATTTTTTCAAAATTGTTTACCCATTACACTTCCCACTTAGCCTCACATGACCTAATAAATCCACTATATCCATTTTGAACCCCTTAGGAACTCATAATCATCATGGATTTGGGTGATTTATTCAGGCACTGGGCCAATCCGTGAGCCCATTTCCAGATTTAAGAAAATAATTTATTTCTTTTATATCTAATGAATTTTTTAATATTATTCGGTCATTCCACCTCTCACTAGATCCCAAAAACCCTAATCAGTCCCTCATTATACATTCTACCTCTTTGGAAGTCAACATAATTGTGGATTTGGGTGAATTTCCTCAAGTTTTCTCAAATCGTCCATATTTGTAAATGGAATTTGTTTCCTTCATAAATCATTCATTTTTCCTATTATTACCCAATTTTAGTCTCCACTTGACTTCATCATATTTATTCAAATCTCCCTTTCAATTTTTTCTTCTTGGAGAATCAACTATTGGTGTATCTGTGGTGATTTCTTCAATGTGTCTCAAGTAAGTGAATTCCTCTCTTATTCCTTCAATTTCCATAGGGTTTCTCCCCTCCTTCTTGAAGTTCCAAATGTTCAGAAACTAGGTATTCATATATAGGTTTTTATTTTGAGTTTCATAGTCCAATATTGTGGTTTTAGGTTTGTTTTCACACCATTGTGGTGCGACGGTGGTGCAGTTGAAGTTTCACAAAATGATTTGATATTTTTAACATATATGATAGGTGATTCCATGTGTTATTATCCCATGATGAGTTAGATTTTCTTGATTTTTATTTTCATCATATTCATCTTCCATTTATTTCAGTGTAAATACTATTATTGGTATCATTGGTTATGTGGTAGATTTTAAAGAGGCATATTATGTTCAAAATTGTGTTTTTATTGTGTGTTCCATGGAGTATCAATTGGGTATGTGTTATGATTCGTGGAATGATCTTATTAAATGGATTTAGGGATACTAATTATGTTTTGGTGTGATTTTTTTCTGAATTTGGTTCCAAAAGAGGGTTTTTAGATGGATTTTATGTGCAAAGCATGGTTGTACTTCTTAATAATGTTTTTAGAAAATTCTAAAGTGTTAATTAAATTACACAAAGGGTGATAACATGTTTAGATACGATTTTGATAGTGTATTTCTATAACCATTGTTTTATTTTAAAATAAATTTTTTTATCATGTTGAGCTTGTTTGAGAACAAATAGGGAAACCCATGAATCTAGGTGGGCAGAGATGTACTAGTATGCTAGTGATCTGAAGCGGTTTATTCTCTGTTCCACTTAGAATGTTTGACGTTGACAACACTAAAAAAATTAATGGTGATGATTGGGGGACACTAGTTTATGGTTATGTTCCCTACTAGGGGTATATTCATGAGAACATATATTGATATGGTTACATTCATAACGAGATACAAGGTCCCTAGGGATAACCACTAACTAGTGCCTAGGGGTGTTTCCTTGTTTAGTTCTCATTGAATAATTGGTATTTACCTATAGACTATAGTGTGTCTAGATGAAAATGTTGGTATTATGCACATTTTATTTAAAATACTTAAATATTTAATGTTACCACTTTAAAACAAGTTTTACTTAAAGGTCACATTCTTTAGAAATATTTGTTACCATTTCTTGTTATAAGAACAAGAATTCTTTTTATCTTATGATGTTTATCACATGGAATATTGTTTAGTGGTATCCTATTGGGATAAGGCTCACACTCTACTAAAACCATTGGTTGTAAATATACATTATTATGTTTGACATAGGTAAAGGAAAGGCCTTTGGTGATAGCGGTTCGAGTATTTGTTTTCTTTAGTGGTGCAATGTAGTGGAGACAGCTCATGGGTGATGACCCCTTTCTATGTGGTAGTCCTTGGGATGTTTTTGCTTCTATGTTTTTGTATTTTTTGACATCTTTTTCCTTATTTAAAACCTAGTATTCAGTTATGGAATTTAATTAAGTCTTGTTTGGCATGATTTTTTAGTTTCATTGTATTATTAATTAGTGGTTGTTTTATGTATCCTTGCTTGTGTAAATCATTCCCAAACCATTTTTTAGGATACATGGGAACCTGTTCCAGCCTGTTGGGATTGGGAACGCCCTATGGCCCTTTCCACGGGCTAGGTCGAGTATCAGTTTTGATGGAGAACATATAATTTTTGTCACAGTTGCAACATATTCAAAATGTTAAAATTGATATTAATATCATATATATTCATTGTATATATACTCATACATAAATGAAAAAGGTAAACAAAATGAAATATACCACTCACAGAGATGGTATTCTCTACGTATGCATGAATGCTATTTCTATTTTTGATGGATGAAATGAAATAAAGGTAAAAAATAATTCACCATTACTCAATCATAATAGTATCATAAACAATTTAAATATTTTTTAAATCCATCACTATACCCATCCATGAGAACAGGTGATAGAACAAAATTACATTGGCTCATGAGGTGATAGTGCACCATACATACAAATGTTGATTTCATTTCTCAATTTATGGAAGAGGGGATGTATGTAAATGATTAAATCAATATAATAATATATAAATAAATTGAATATATTGTTATGATTATTCCATAATGTAGGAATAATATTTTAAGGATGTATAATACAAAATGAATCTAAAACATTTGGTTAAATATGATACCTCCTCTTTGGACAACTTATTTTTCCTTCAACTTAAAGCACTATAAGGTCGATATTATTCCAAAAAATGACCTATAGAATTCGGTAAGGATGTTAGGAAGTTATTCGGGTAGTTTTTGGCTGAAAAAATGTTTCTTTAAGTGTGAATAAAATAGGAGAAGTGGTTCCCTTTTATAAATGAGGGGATAAGCTATAAGGCCCCAGCCTTAAACCTTATTTAATCTTGAGTTATTACAAGATTACACATTGAGGATCTTTTCAGGTTTAGAGTATTAGATAATTAGATCATCAAACTTGCATTACATTCCACCTTTCAACAAAGTGGTTACATAAAAGACAGTATTCATTCTTCTCATCAACGGAAACATATTTAAAATAAAACATGGATTCTTTCTTGACACATCCTTGACACTGTCATCACATAATGTACCTTTCCCTTGACCTGTGAAAAACATTTAAAAAAATTGGGATGAGCATAAAAATCTCAGTAAGGGTTATAAAAATATGTAATGGAAACATGAGTTCATATATACATAAGAATTAAATCATACTTTACCCATAAAACATAGGCACTTTAACATACCTCATCAAGTCATGAATAAATCCTAGAAATCATAAGACATAAAAGGTAACTTGAGGCATTCATAACATTCTTACGTAGGGAGTAACCCTCTTGGTTACGTTTGGAATACCCACCACAGTATATTCCCTAAATCTCTTCGGAGAAACCTTAACGTTTCACTCCTTCTCGTTTACCCAATGCATTGGAGAGCTATATTGGGCTCACCCGCCCTTAGTTTATCACAGAACCACCCGTCTTCATAACAATTCCCAAGAACCATAACATAATCATAGAACACAACTTAAGCATAAAGGAAAGATAACATTCCCACATTGCAAAAACAATATAACATTTTAAGATATTAAAATATTGAATCCATTCTAAAAACCATTTTCAAAACCATTTAAAACATTTAATAAAGAGATTTTTGAATCAAAGTGTCCCACACCACCTTGAAGCTTTTAAAATTTTAAACCATTAATATCCATATAAATAAATTCTTAAAACCATTTTGAAAACATGTTTACGAAAAAATCATTAAAACATTTGAAGCAATATTTTGGTTAAAGGGTTTTTACCAAAATTAGAGACACTTGAATACAATAATTGAGGAATAAAATTTAATAAAAACCTTAAAATATCATGAGAATAAATGTATTCATGATATAATATTCCAAAGGAAAGTATATACACCATATAATAGTGAATTGGTGCATAACATCAATGAAGTCTCAATAGAAATGTAAAATGCGAGGAAATCCCTTATAAAGAAGGTATCCTTAAATTAAGGATAAATCAATCTAAAAATTATTTGTGAAAAATATAAATACACCAAATATAAGTGGATATTAAGTTTAAAACAATAAAAGGTAATTCACACATATTAAAAGGATGACATATTCAATAACTACATGTTGAACCCAAAGAAATCAAAATTGGGTTAACAAGTTCCCTTGGTAAAATTCGACAGCCTAACGACGTCACTTCAAAATTCAGAAAATGAGTTGATGAGAGGAAAAAAGGGTATCTCATAACTTGGACATAAAATTTAAATCAATAAGTATGTATAAGAACATATCCCAACATAATATTATGTGAATTAAAAGACATAACAAAAGAAGTCTTTTAAAATAGGAGGGTGAAAGGTTCCCTTACCGACATGGGTATCTTTTGAAACATACACCCCGTGAAGCATGGACAATACAACATTGATTTAAATACTCATAAATGAAATTATATTACAAAATGAGTAAAATAATGGGCAGTACATACACCACTCAAAGGAATTTGTGGCAAATGTAGCATAAATCTCACGTGAATAAAAGTGAGATGAAAAATCTCTTATGAAAACTCGGCAGCCTAACAGCACCACTTAAAACATACAAAAAATTGATTGATGAGATCAAATAGGGTCTCTAATCATATTAACATAATGTCTACAGCAATAGGAATATAAAAGAAAATCCCCCAACATAACAAAGAGGATCTTAAAAGAAGTGACATAAAGGAGAGTACTTAAAGAGAAAGAGAGAGGTTAGATCTCTTACGAAAATTCGGCAGCCTAACGGCGCCACTCAAAACTTCTAAAATGGATTGACGAGGGAGAATAGAGTATCTCATAATATGAAAATAAAACTTACAGTAAGAGTAATATAAAATAACATTCCAATAACAAAAAATATGAGCTTAAAAGGAATGACATAATAGAGTGTACTTAAAAAGAAAGAGAGGAGTAGGATCCCTTACCTCAAGTCCAACTTGTCTTGTTCGTTTCTTTATATTCCTGAATAATAAACTTTGGTCAATTAATAATTTCCTAAGTACCTACTTTAGAGATTATTATTCAGTTAATATCAAATATTATAATTTTATAATAATTTTTTAATAATATTAGTTCATATCAGATGTTTTTGTCGATGTTTGGAATATGAGTCAAAAGTGAACTTGTTTGAAAAAAGATTTCCCATGTAGTTATATGTAAACAATTTCCAGAATAGTATTAATGATGAAAATATCATATATATCCAGTAAATATTCATTTTATACTATTCCATATCATTTGGAGATAAAAAATGAAAAGAATCGTTCATAGAGATAGTAGGCCGTACATACGCATCAACACTACTTTCATTTTTTTGTCATATTAATGGAATTAAAACAAAATGAGAGAGATATATATATGTTATAATTCATGAATTATATCCATAATTTAGATTTAATATATTAAATATATATCCATTATATATATGTACTTATAATATTACATAACATTATGAGATAAGAAATGAAATGTACCGTTCATGGAGACGGTAAGCCGTACGTACGCATGAACGCTACTTCCATTTCTATTTCATATTTAATGGAATTAAAACATAATGATAAATAATATTATTTTAATTACATTATGGTATCACATATAATATCATAAAATTTATCCTTTATACGTACCACATATGGAATTAACGAATCAAATCACTTTGAGGGGGCGGTAGTCCACACTTCCTTAAATGAGGATATCACGTTTACCCATAATGGAAACCATAATCGTACGCCATAAATGAAAAATAAAGAATCTTAAGTAAAACATAAACATATTAGATATCATATATAAATATAGTGTCATCTTAATGGCCACCTTTTAAGGTGTTAGAAGAATGTTGAACAATCATCGTTTCGGGAGGCAGAAATTCGCCATCCACAGAAACTTTATGTTTTTTAACCATTAGATGTAGGTGTGTGTAATTTTAGATCGAATCATTATTAAAAAAAATCCTAGTATATTTAAGATACTGTATTTGTTAAAAAAATAAATTAATAAAGAGAGTTTAGGGGGTTGGAGAAGAAAAATAAAACAAAAGGACACAAGTGAAGACATTACCTTAAAATCGGGTAACTCCCATTGTTTAGAGCTGAAAGGCTTCCTTGGGAGGACTTCTACCCAAAGTGAGGCTCCAAGTAGTAAAAGAGGGAAGTGGAGAGACAAAATGGACAGGGGTTGTCCGAGACAAAGGCTTTGGGAGTGTGGGTAAGGAGGTAGAGGTGGGGGCCTTTTATAAGAGGAGAGGAGGATCACTCTTGTAAAGTTACAAAATGTTACTTTATTTTCAAAAGAGTTTCGGATTTTAAAGGTACCTAATTGATTTATTTCGAGGATAAGGTGATAAGGATTCGTAATCCACTCATCCAATAGGTTTTGGAAATGTGTAGGTCTTAGATAATACATTATCTTTCCATTTTATTTAAATCGTTATATAATGAGGTCATCGCTGCATCATCATGATGTCATAAATAATTTAATTTATTTAATGTCTAAAAATTATAATAAAAATACAATGATTTAGGAAATATTTTTAGTTTCCAATGACTCTTATAGTCCAAAATATGACTTGTATAACCCCATTTAAAAATTGTTTTAGTAAAACATTTCATGTTTGTGTCATTTTTACTTTAACATTAAATAAAAAGATATTTATGTCATTTTCCAACCAAAGTGGCTCCATGGGGTCCTCAAGTTGACCCATGGATTGTCTTGGTCGGCCATGAAACATACAATGGGGGTATTACACGTTTCTAGGTCATTTCATTTTATTAAAACATTATTCTTACCATAAACTACACTAATTACCTGTAATCGCGATTAAAAACATAATAAGTTACTATTCACCAAAAAATTATTTTTACCCCAATGAACCAAATTTTACTTCTTAATGACAAAAATTATGTTGGATTTTTGAAATTAAAAACACAAAGATGAAAAATTTTCATTTAAATGGAAAAATCAGTTTTTATAAGTACTACTTAGTGGTTTCACTATTCATCAAAAAATTGACGTTTTTCAGAAAAATCCCAAAAATTCACCCTAAGCTATATTTGATATTCCGAATTCAAAAATAAAGTCTCTTTTACAAAATTCAAACCATATAAGTCACAATAATTAATTTAATAATTAATTCCCGCTGTCAGAGCAAATAGCATGTTTTTATGAAATAATAAGTATCAAATGATTGACACTAGTTAAAGTCTGATTTCAAAGTGAAATTAATTCCAACGACCAATATTGGATTAAATGGTAAAAATATATTCTAATTTCACTTTAAAACCAATTCAAAATATAATCTAATCATATAAATAAATTATATTAAAAAGTGGGTTTGAATTAAAATACAACATTTTACACTATTCATTAAAAAAATGAACTTTATCGGAAAGATACCAAAAATTTACACAAAGTAAATTTTGATGTCCCAATTCTTAAGAGGGGTTTTATTTGGTCCAATAGAATGTATAAGAGGGAGAAAAACTATATTTAATGAAAGTTATCCATCAAAAGGCGATAAGTGAACCTTTAGGAAAAACTAGAGCATATACGCCTTAAATTGAATTCTTCCCGTATTTTAAGCATTTATCTTTTATTATATAAATGTAAAAACATTTAAAAACATATATAATCATATTTTAGTTATTTGTACCCATTCCTGCCAATACAACAGCTACATGTTAACTACCATTTAAAATAATATTATTTTATTATTAGAGTGCAACGTAAGATTCCCAAGAAACTTGTTGTTGCGTGTTGGGTACGCCATCAAGCATAGCGTCCCCTTTAAAGTCATATTAATATTTTATTCAAAAATATGGATAAATATAAAAATGTCATATTCATTATTTACCTGGGGTGTTACATCATTCCCCCCTTTTGGGAATTGCGTCCTCGCAATTATTAAAATTGAGATTGGAAACATTCTTGAAAGTCCCACATTGGAACCAAAGTCAGTAAAACAATCACTTTAGAATAAAGGAAGATAAGTACAGAGGTCACCCGAGTTAACCCATACTAGGATTCCATGTAGAAAAACATGGACATGGAAGAAAAAGAAAAGGTTCATGTTTTTGAGGGAGAGTGATAGTAAACATGTCTAGGAGAAAGTTAACCATAAGAAAATCACAAACTTGTGATGGGTTAAACAGTATTCGATTCCCCATTAGGAAAAGTTAATAGACAACATTTTGTATTTATGTTACTTTTTATTGAGGAATTTATTCATAAGGAAACATAATCACTTATCATGTTGACTTTCATCTTTTACTAGATTCCTTAATCAAACTCATATTTTTTTCCAAAAGACGAGTATTTAGGGAGACTTGTTCGCATTAAGAGTACTATAATCAACTTCTAGAGAATCACCTAATCCACCAATGAGAACTATATACTTCCCATATCTTTAGAACTTAACCAAAACCAAAACCAAAAAGGTTAGTACAAGGTCAGATAATCCATAAAAGGATAACCCTTTAAAATGAAAATCTATGCTTAATCTCCAAAATTTGTCCAGCAAAACCCAAACATCAATGAGGACCATCCGATAAACAATTTGTCCATAAAATTCTTCAATGTAAACCAATCTATGATTGAAACACAAATATTTGAAGGATTTAGTCACATATTTATCCATGTTAAATCGTAACATTTATCTCCAAACAACATCAGTTTCTCCTAAAGTCTCGTATTGAAAAGTAATTATCCTAATAACATATCGTCCATGATAGGTTAATAATTTTCATAAATAACCCAAAATAAACTTACTCTTAATTAATAAAATCATATAACTAAAAATAATCAGTCATACTAACCAGGGAATTCACGTAGTCCAGTGGTAAACGATAAATACCAGTCGCACTTTGGTTGTGTGTTCGATTCCCGCAGCTTTGTCCGACGTGATGGGTAGTCACACTCTCTGTGTGTTTTCCTTTTTCCAAAACTATATAATTCTCAAATCATTCCCCAAAAATAGATAAAATCGTCAAAATAACCATAACATAATTTAACCTCAATTTTATCTCATGCCTTTCACTTCCATCATAACATATAGTAACCCGTAATTACCTCAAAAGTAAGGATCATATTAACTCTAATGGTTACCATTATAATTATTACCTGAACTTCCACATCGATTGGTCATCTCATACATGATGCATTAAATATCATACCAAGGTTCATGTGGTTGATCATGACTCCTTGATAGTTGGTTTAGAAAAACCACGAGTTTCCTCATTGAATCCCCCATTTTATCTAGTATCGTAATCATAGAACCACCACAATTTCCTTCAAACATGTTGTCTCTATGGTGCCTGCTAGATCCATCCATTCACTAAAAACAAAAATGTCAGTGTGAGTATATCAAAAAAACCATCATATACTAATGAGGAAGGTAAACGCTAAGATACACTTACTCATTCACTTTATCTAAAACTAGGACTCTTTCTGAAATCCTAACCAATATGGTAATGCCACTTATGCTTAAAGAATACCCTAACCTCTAAAGTTATCTAAACCGACCTTTGATACCAACTATAAGACCCCAGCCTTAAACTTTACTTAATCTTGAGTTATTATAATATTACACATTGAGGATCTTTTCAGGTTTAGAGTTTTAGAGATTTAGATCATGAAACTTGAATTACATTCCACATTTAAACAAAGTGGTTACATAAAAGACAGTATTCATTCTTCCTATCAACAAAAACATATTTAAAATAAACCATGGATTCTTTCTTGACACATCCTTGACACTATCATCACATCATGTACCTTTCCTTTGACTTGTGAAAAATATTTCAAAAACATGGGATGAGCATAAAAAGCTCAGTAAGGTTTATAAAAATATGGAAAGGAAACATGTGTTCATATTTACATAAGAATGAAATCACACTTTACCCATAAAACATAGGTACTTTAACATACTTCATCAAATCAAGAATAAATAATAGAAATCATAAGACATAAAAGGTAATGTGAGGCATTCATAACATTATTACGTAGGGAGTAACCCTCTTGGTTATGATTGGAATACCCACCACATTATATTCCCTAAATCTCTTCTGAGAAACCTTAACGTTTCACCCCTTCATGTTAACCAAGGCATTGGAGAGCTATATCGGGCTCACCCGCCCTTAGTTTATCATGGAACCACCCATCTTCATAACAATGCCCAGTAACCATAACAAAATCATAGCACATAACTTAAGCATAAAGGAAATATAACAATCCCACATTGTAAAAACAATATAACATTTTAAGATAATAAAATATTGAATCCATTATAAAAACCATTTTCAAAACCATTTAAAACATTTAATAAAGAGATTTTTGAATCAAAGTGTCCCATACCACCTTGAAGCTTTTAACATTTTAAACCATTAATATCCATATAAATAAATTCTTAAAACCATTTTGAAAACATGGGTAAGAACAAATCATTAAAACATTTGAAGCGATATTTTGGTTAAAGGATTTTTACCAAAATTAGAGACACTTAAATGCAATAATTGAGGAATCACATTTAATCAGAACCATAAAATATCATGAGAATAAATGGATTCATGATATAATATTCCAAAGACAGTATATACACCATATAAGAGTGAATTGGTGCATAACAACAATGAAGACTCAATAGAAATGTAAAATGCAATGAAATCCCTTATAATGAAGGTATCCTTAAATTTAGAATAAATCATTCTCAAAATTATGTGTGAAAAATATAAATACACAAAATATAAGTGGATATTAAGTTTAAAACAATAAAAGATCATTCACACATATTCAAAGTATGACATATTCAATAACTACATGTTGAACCCAAAGAAATCGAAAATGGGATAAAAAGTTCCCTTGGTAAAATTCGACAGCCTAACGGCGTCACTTCAAAATTCAGAAAATGAGTTGATGAGAGGAAAAAATGGTATCTCATAACTTGACCATAAAATTTACATCAATAATGATATAGAAGAACATATCTCAACATAACATTATGTGAATTAAAATACATAACAAAAGAAGTCCTTTAAAAGAAGAGGGTGAAAGGTTCCCTTACCGACATGGGTATCTTTCGAAACATACACCCCTTGAAATAAGGAAAATAAAACATTGATGTAAATACTCATAAATGAAATTATATTACACAATTAGTAAAATAATTGTCAGTACATACACCACTCAAAGTAATTTGTGGCAAATGTAGCATAAATATCCCGGGAATAAAAGTGAGATGAAAAATCCCTTACGAAAACTCGGCAGCCTAACGGTGCCACTTAAAACATACAAAAACTGGATTGATGAGATCAAATAGGGTCTCTCATCATATTAACATAAAGTTTAAAGCAATAGTAATATAAAAGAACATCCCCCAACATAACAAAGAGGAGCTTAAAAGAAGCGACATAATGGAGAGTACTTAAAGAGAAAGAGAGAGGTTAGATCTCTTACGAAAATTCGGCAGCCTAACGGCGCCACTCAAAACATCCAAAATGGATTGATGAGAGAGAATAGGGTATTTAATCATATGAACATAAAAATTACAGTATTATTAATATAAAATAACATCCCAATAACAAGAAAGTTTAGATTAAAAGGAATGATATAAAAGAGTGTACTTAAAAAGAAAGAGAGGAGTAGGATCCCTTACCTCAAGTCCAACTTGTCTTGTTTGTTTCTGTATATTCCTGAATAATAAACACTTGTCAATTAATAATTACCTAATTAACTCCTTTATATACTATTATTCAGTTCATATCACATATTATAATGCTATAATAATTGTTTAATTTTGTTAGTTCATATCAGACGTTTTTGCCGATGTTTGGTACATGAGTCAAAAATGAACTTGTTTGAAAAAATATTGCCCATGTACTTCTATATAAATAATTTCCAGATTAGTATTAATGATTAAAATGTCATATATATCCAGTAAATATTCATTTTATACAATTCCATATCATTTGGAGATAAAAAACGAAAAGCATCGTTCATGGAGACGGTAGGCCGTACGTACGCATGAATGCTACTTTCATTTTTTTGTCATATTAATGGAATTAAAACAAAATGAGATATATATATATATATGTTATAATTAAAGAATGATATCCATAATTTATATGTAATATATTACATAAATATCCATTATATATATGTACTTATAATATTACATAACATTATGAGATAAGAAATGAAATGTACCGCTCATGGAGACGGTAAGCCGTACGTACGCATGAACGCTACTTCCATTTCTATTTCATATTTAATGGAATTAAAACATAATGATAAAAAATAGTATTTTGATTCTAGTATGGTGTCATATATATTATATCATTAAATATAACCTTTATACGTACCACATATGGTATTAACGATTCAAATCACTTTGAGGGGGCGGTAGTCCGCACTTCCTTAAAATGAAGATATCGTGTTTACTCATAATGGAAACCATAAAGGTACACCATAAATGAAAAATAAATAATCTTAAGTAAAACATAAACATATTAGATATCATATATAAATATATTGTCATCTTAATGGCCACCTTTGAAGGTGTTAGAATAATGTTGAACAATCATTGTTTCGGGAGGCAGAAATTCACCATCCACGGAAACAATATGTTCTTTAACCATTAGATGTAGGTGTGTGTAATTGTAGTTTGAATAGTTCTTATAAAAACATCCTAGTATATTTAATATACTGTATTTGTTACAAAATAAATTAAAAAATAGAGTTTAGTGGGTCGGAGAAGCAAAATAAAACAAAAGGACACAAGTGAAGACATTACCTTAAAATCGGGTAACTCCCTTTGGTTTGAGCTCAAAGGCTTCCTTCAGAAGACTTATGCCCAAAGTGATGCTCCAAGGAGTAATATAGGGAAGTGGAGAGACACAATGGGAAGGGGTTGGCCGAGCCAGAGGCTTTGGGAGTGTGGGTAAGGAGGTAGAGGTGGGGGCCTTTTATAAGAGGAGAGGAGGGGCACTCTTCTAATGTTACAAAATGATACTTTATTTTCAAAAGAGTTTCGGATTTTAAATGTCCCACATTGATTTATTTCGAGGATAAGGTGATAAGGGTTCGGAAGCAACTCATCCAATAGGTTTTGGACATGTCTAGGTCTTATATATTACATTATCTTTCCATTTTATTTAAGTTGTTAAATAATGAGGTCATCGCTGCATCATCATGATGTCATAAATAATTTAATTTATTTAATGTCTAAAAATTATAAAACAAATACTATGATGTAGGAAATCTTTTTATCTTTCCAATTAATATTTATATTCAAAAATATGACTTGTATAACCCCATGTAAAATTTTTTTTAGTAAAACATTTCATATTTGTGTCATTTTTACTTTAACATTAAATAAAAAGATATTTATGTCATTTTCCAACCAAAGTGGCTCCCTGGGGTCCCCTAGTTGACCCATGGATTGTATTGGTCGTCCATGACACATCCAATGATGGTATGACATGTGTCTAGGTCATTTCATTTTATTAAAACATTATTCTTACCATAAACGACACTAATTACCTCTAATCGCGATTAAAAACTTAATAAGTTACTATTCACCAAAAAAAATTTTTATCCCATTGAACCAAATTTTACTTTTTAATGACAACCATGTATGTCTTATTTTTTAAATTCAAAACACAAAGATGGCGAAATTTCATTTAAACATAAAAATCAGTTTTATAAGTACCACTTAGTGGTTTCACTATTCATCAAAAATTGAAGTTTTTCAGAAAAATCCCAAAAATTCACCCAAAGCTATATTTGATATTCCGAATTCAAAAATGAAGTTTATTTTACAAAATTAAAAACATTTAAGTTACATTAATTAATTTAATAATTAATTCCCGCTGTCAGAGAAAATATCATGTTTTTATGAAACAATAAGTATCTCAAGATTGACACTAGTTTAAGTCTGATATAAAAGTGAAATTAATTCCAACGACCACTATTGGATTTAATGGTAAAAATATATTCTAATTTCACATTAAAACCAATTCAAAAGAAAATCTAATCATATAAATAAATTAGATTAAAAAGAGGTTTTGAATTAAAATACAACATTTTACACTATTCATTAAAAAATGAACTTTATCGGAAAGATACCAAATATTTACACAAAGTAAATTTTGATGTCTCAATACTTAAGAATAGTTTTATTTGGTACAATAGAATGTATAAGAGTGAAAAAAACTATATTTAATGACGGTTCTCCATCAAAAGGAGATAAGTGAACCTTTAGTGAAAACTAGGGCATATACGCCTAAAATTGAATTCTTCCCGTATTTTAAGCCATTATATTTTATTGGATAAATGTAAAAACATTTAAAAACATATATAATCATATTTTAGTTACTTCTACCAATTTCCTCTAATAAAATAGCTACATGTTAACTACCATTTAAAATAATAATATTTTATTATTAGAGTGCAACCTATGATTCCCAAGAAACTCGTTGTTGCGTGTTGGGTACGCCATCGAGCATAGCGTCCCCTTTAAAGTCATATTAATATTTTATTCACAAACATGGATAAATATGAAAATGTCATATTCTTTATTTACCTGGGGTGTTACATAAGCACTCGTGGGATTACTTGAAATATTAAATTAATATAAATTAATTTTCATGGGAAAAGGTATAATAAGGATATAATTAGAATATATGATAATTATTGGTCAAAATTATAATATCCAATAAAAATTCATTAATTTTATAATTGGGTTTTTACCTTTTCAATTTATATTAATTCGTATTAACCATTTTTAACAATTATCATGATAACAATGTTTTCAATCTTATAGGGTTAATATATTTACTATAAAAAGAAAAATTGGCCCATACATATACCATATTTTATATTTTTAATCATATGAAAATAAATTGTATAAATATATTATTTCTAGTAATTTATAAACATTTAATGATATATTATTAATTATAAAATAACATTAATGTCATTTTTTAACTATTCATTTTATTTAACTTTTAAAATGACATGAAATTAATAAAATTAAAATTTAAAACATTAAAACCTCTATAATATATTATTTCTATCTAGAAAATGTATGTAACAAAATAATTCAGTAAAATTATATTAATTTTAACATTTTTAAAATCATTTATTTTATTTTTCTACTAATTGAATAAATATTTCATCGACTTTGTGTAAGGATTTAAATAAATTATTTCATCCCTGAAAATTATAAATAAATTACCATGATAAAAAATAATTTATAATTTAAATAAAAATTTATAATTGAACATATACTCTATTTATCACAATGTTAAAAAAAATTAAGAGATAATAAAACCAATAGGATGACATCATTGACTTTTCATTACATAAAATAATAAAAAGTTAAAAATAAATTAAATATGTCACTAAGATGCTATATGTCTAAAACATAGATAGAAATTAGAAAACTAGACACATCTAATTGGATATATTCAAGTGTTTGAGTCATTTTTTCATTATCAAGTTATTTTTAACCTTAATTACCTGATTTAATATTACTATGGGGAAAAAAATTGTTAAGGCTAATTTTCATAAGGATAAAAACTAAAATGGGAAAAGTTTTCCAAATTTTGAAATAAAAATTCAGAATATGGAATCCATTTTTCATGAATCAATTTCTATAAGTTGTTGAAATTAATTTCTGATTAAAATAAAAAAATGAAAAATAGTTTTTCAGAAAAATGCATTTTAAGTATAAAAGTATATTTTATACCAAATTAAACCATAAAATTTATTCCAATGAAATAATTTTTAATATTAATAATATAAAATTATATAACTTATTTATTTTGAATCATTTCTAAAATAAAAATTAACTTTTTAAATTCTTGGAGAAAAAATAATGTTTTCAAAAAACATTAGTAATTCTCGTCGTTCATTAGAACATTAATATTTTCAAAAAATCCTCAAAATTTACCTATATGTTAATTTTGAATTGATTATTTTGAAAATAATATCCTTTTATGACCTAAAATTTCTACAATTTCTATAAATTAATTATAATATTCACACACAAAAATATCATTTTTAATGAAAACATACTGTTGAGAAATAAAATGAATTTACTAAATAATTGAGTACTTTTATCATAATCTTTAATCAATAAATTTTTATTGATTATTAACATTATATATATTTCCAAATTTAAATAATCTTATTCATACCCTATAATTCAAAGGCTAGGATATATGGTTCACATTTAAATACTAATTTTTTTATAGTATATCCCAACTCACTTAAAGCATCGTGTTGCGCGTTACGAAGTATATTGAGAAAAATATTATTTGAAAATCCCAAGTTGGAACATTCAACCACCATAAGAAAAATTTTCCTTTAAATTTCATATTATATACTAAGGTGAAAAAAGGTAAGGGTACTTCTACTTCATGTCTTACTACAGTTCCTATGTTTCCTCCTCTTATTTATGATTTAACCATATTTCTTTTATTAGGTGAGTTTTTTGGTATCGTACAACTTTGTATTTGTAGTCTATTATCTTCCCAAAATTCTCCTTATAATAGAGATAATTTTTCCTTAGACACCTCTAGATTCATCACATGTGAGGGATCTGGTATGTACTTCCTTAATAGGGATACATGGAATACATTGTCTACTTGAGATACGGTCAGTGGAAGTTCTAGTAGATAGTCTATAACTTCAACGTGATAAAACATATCAAAGGGTATGTTGTACCTAGGTCTTAAATAATCCTTATTCCCAAGAATCATGACTCTATTCAAAGTAGATATGTAGAGAAACAATTTATATCCGACCTTAGATTCCTGGTATCATCGATGATCATCAACATATATCTCCAATATACTCTAAGTATCCTTGAAGAGTTTTTGAATGGTATTAAACTTTCTACCATTTCCTGAACCATTTTAGGTCAGAATAACATTATTTAAAAAACATAATTCAAACACACAAGTGTTCTAAACTTCTTCCTATAATGGGCTTCATCAGGATCCATTTGGATACTTGAGTGAAATCTATTATTATATTGAAACTGAATCAAAGTAAGATATTGATCCCATCTACCATTTAATTCCATCGAGCATAATCTTAATATTTCTTTCGATGTTTGGATAGGTTAATAATATTAGAAATTATTTTTCGGGTGATAATTTTTACTAAATTTCAACCCAGTATTTAGAGAATATTGATGAATCATGAAAAAATTGTAGGTCAATATCAGATCTTCATCAAATACATTTGATAGTGGTATTTCATGAAGAATCACAAACTCTCTGTTGTATATCCTTGTATGTTTATTGAGTGATATGTCATCACAAATTGAAATTAAGTAATATGTATTTATAAGATGATCCACCACAACCTATATAGAATTTGTGCTCTAGATGAATTCATAAGATCAGGGAAAATGTCTATCTTAATGTTTTCCCATTCCCATGTAGTTTTGGGTAATCATTGAATTGTCACCATATAATTTTTACTTTTATCCTTCACCTCATCACATACAAGACACTTTTATGTATATTCCTGGATCTCCTTCTTCATATTGTCCCACTAATAGTTCTATCTAAGATCTCAATACATCTTTATGCTCCTTGAGTAGATGTATAAGGTAGAGATATTTGAATCATTAAACAGATCCTTCTTTATCTAATTATTTTATTGTTTAAATATTCACGAAACAAACCATTCAATTCCATATTCACAAATTTTCACCTTCATGTATTTTCATTTTCTTATAGAATCCAAATTATTCTGAATTTCCACATCATCTATTTGAGAATCCTTTATCTTCTATAGATTGGATGGTTGAACAATCATAATAATGTAATTATGATGTTAATTCTTTTATAATTCTATTTGAACATCCTTTTCATGTCTATAATTATTTAATCATTTTCAATTCCCATCATTAATTATGTTATCAAATATATTATACTTAGATAATCTTCCACTTTTTTTCTTTCCTATGATGGAAATGGATGAAGTGTCTATAGTCATTGATCATCTCTAAAAATCTTAATTAAAATATATTAATCTCTTTCTAGGTGAATATAAAATTTCGAATTTTTTTATTTGTATATATTTTTCATTTCTCTCCATAGATATAACACTGCCAGATTTTCAATTCAAATAAAACTCCATCCAACTCTACATCATGTGTTATATAGTTTCTCTCATGAACATCCAACTCCCTTGATGTGTAGGCTTTCACTTTTTAATTTTTCATTAAAAAATTTCCCAAAAAATTATTTTAAGAATAACTATATACTAAATAAATTTCCCATTTTAGGAAATATTGAGGCATAATATAATAAAAAGACTCCTTTTTTAATTCCTTAAATTTTTATCCACATTATATGGTTAAGAAAACATCACTACCTTCTATGTTAGCTTGGTTAGTGGGATTGAAAATAATGCGAAGTTTCTTGAAAATCAATAGTAATACCCAGCTAGTCCAATGAAACTATGTATATCTGTTATGTGTTCTAGTTTAGACTAGTTATCAATTTTATTTTTCCTAAAATAGCCCATAGATGTACTTTTTTGTAAATAGAATAACCCGTGAATGATACTTCCTTCATCCAAACCTCACCTTTATTGTAATTTTCATATATTTAATTATTTTTAAAAGTCTTTAGCATATTATTCAATTTCTAATCCTGAACCTCCTTGTTTATAGAGTATATAATAATACCATATAAAAATACTACAATATATTTGTTGAGATAATCTCTAAATACTCTATGAATTAAGTCAATAAATATTTCTAGATCATTAGTGAGTTTGAAATAGAATCACTATGAACTCATAGTGCACATACCTTGTTCCAAAGGCAGTTTTTGGGATGTCTTCCTTCTGTACCTTTAATTGGTGATATTCGAACCTAATTTCCACCTTAGTGAAATACTGGGCCCCCATAGTTGATAAAATAATTAATCTATCTATGGTAGGTGATATTTTTTCTTCATCTTAATATTATTGAGTTTGTGATAATCATTATAATGGTATATTAACACATCATTGTTATTATAATAGAGGACCAAAAATACCCATGGTGAAGAACTCATGAATATAAAACCATTTTCTAGATTCTCTTACAAATACTTTTTTAAATTCCTCTATCACATAAATTTCCATTCGGTAAGGTGTTTTTGATATGGGTCGTGATCCATGTATAATCTCAATTGAGAACTAAATCTCTCCATCAGGAAGAAGACAAATAAATAATTTGAGGAACATATCAGTATAATCCCTCACAATTATAATTTATTCAACCATGATTCAATCATTTTTCTCAATCATCTGAGCTAGACATGCTAACTCAAAAACTAATACTATCCATTCTTGAGAATATGATTCCAATAGAGATTCATCATTTTCCTTTCAGTTTTATAAAATCAGAGGATGACTTGGGATATGAAGAGTGAAATCCCTCTCCCAATTTCTGATGTTGACTTTATATAAGGAAAACCAATCCATTCCCAATATATAATTAGACTCCACTAAAGGATGTTGATAATATTATTCGGAATATTTAATCCATAAACATTGACTGGGGTGGTGTTATATACTTAGGATGCAATAATTTTTTAATTTTATATTTTCATAGATAACTAAAACCCACTTCTGAGGTGGCATTATAATAGTTCTAATAAAAATTTATGATATTAATGAATTAATTGAACAAATCAAAATTAACATAAAAATGAGAATCAGCCAAATCCAAACCCACTAGTGAGGTCACCTGTGGATCCTTGGATGAGATCTCAACTTATAAAATTTTTTGTGCACCCTAATGACCCCTAAATTGACCCATATATCTCTAGGTTACTTCCAATCCCAATAGTATTTCTCATTTTTGTTTCCCCTAAACATATTGGTTTACTTATGGTGATGTTTGATTATCTATTTTGTGAAATTTTAGTCATCCTATTATGATATTATGGATAAATTTCATTAAATATTTAATTCTTGGAATAAGAATAAAAAATTAAATTCACCATTATTGAATAAATAACTATTATATCTATCACTACATGATTTTTGGGATCCATCTCAATAGTAGTGATAACATATTTCCTTCCTTATTCTCTAGACCTTGGAGTTTATCATCATTGATTATCTTTGAAAACCCTGGAATTAAGAAATTGGTTTTCATAATGACCATTTTCCTTTTAGATGAATCACCATACCATATGCGGAGTATTAATTATAATATTCTTTTCTTATCTCACATTATAAAAATTATTCATTTACCTTCAACATTTATTAGCCTGATGTCCCTATCTTCAACATTTAAAACTTCTCCCAGCTCCCTTCATATAGTTTTTGATATGCTTATTGCTGCACTTTTTAAACATGGGATGTTTGGTTTTCATTCAAATATGACGTTTATCAACTGATCCTCCAGAAAAAACTCAATTTATACCTTTTATCTCTTGTCCCACATGACCATAGAGAGTCTCCAATCACTATATGAAACTTGAGGTAAAAAAGAACAATATCTTCATATATTTTAATTTCTCAAATCACTATGTCTGTTCATATACTTGTATTTAACACACTAAATAATAGATCCACATTTCATTCAACATTGATGAATAATTCAGAGGAATTCCATGGAATCCTTGTAAAGTTTTCCTCATATACCTTAATAGAATCATATTTCTATTTATTTAGTCCTATTAACCCCTCTCCATTTTGATATAAAAAGTTAAAGGAAAATATTTATTGAAAAATATTTTCTTTAATTCTACCCATTCTACAGAATCAATATCCTACTTGGACTTCAAGTTCTTTATTTGTATCCACCTTTGATCAGCTTATCCCTCAATGTGATAATTATACAATAATGATTTTTATTTGTTCTGACTATTTGATGAAAAATAATATAATCTCAATGGAGTTAATCCATTGTTTTTTATGAAGGGATTAAAATATCCCCAAAAGGTAGTGGGACTTTTTTCTATAAATGTCTCTACTAGAGCTTCCTCTTTCTTAGGAGAAGTATGGTTTTATACATGATTCAAGTTACTATTCATATAATGAGTAAGCTATGGCAGTACTACAATAATGTTCCTAGATATTTCTCTTATATGGTTATGAATATCATTAAATAAATCATCACATTTCTTATAAAGATTATTTTTGGACCAAATTCTTACATTTCACGCCATTCACTAAAAAAGAAAAAATAAGAAAACAATTATTTAATTAATAATAATATCTGAGGGAAACTTATAAACTTACATGTAATTACATATAAATGATAAGTATTTCCTAATATATAAGTCTCTTGGTTTAAATATAGGTTATCCATGGTAATTTCATTATTTTTGTCTAACCAAATAAAATATTCCAGTCCTTCTTAATAGTTCGTAAAGAGTTTGAAAATTTCTAATGAATATCCCCTTGAATTTCTCAAAATAGATGTATAGAAAGTCCTCTTATTCATGAACTATGTGTTGATTAAGGGAATTCCTAATGATCACTTTTTAGGGTCATTACCCCTAGGTAAAACTGTGCTAGATCCACATCCTCTTTTAGAATCAAGAAAAATCTGTAATATCTTGGAAACCTATCTCTCTATACTTCACCAAAATTGTAGGAAATTTTAAAATATGTAGAATTACCACTAGAATTTATACTAAGGTATTATAATACTAATCCAAAAAATAACCTTAACATACTATACATAAAACTACAGTGACCTAATAATTTTACACATATTGATACATGTTTTTTAACATAAATTTTTTTTAAATAAAACTAAAGGTTCGAAAATAATGGTGGATTTAGAAGAATTTGTTCATAATGCATAAAAGTGAATCTAAAATAAATTAATTTTATGATCCAAAAAAATCATGGTATAACTTGGGGAATATATAATAAATTGGGTGACATATAAATCCTATAAGGAAATAAGTAGGATAAGGCAACATAACATTTAAGTCAATGGTTCAACTTGATATCATCAAATAGAAGGCTCGTGAGTAATCACATGTGATAATATCATAAATAACATGATTTCATAAGATAAAGGAAACATAGAAAGTATGGTATATACAAGAACAAAATACATTATAATATGTCAATGATTACTACCAAGTCAATGTCATGTGGCAGGCAAAGTCCCATAGTGGATTAGATTTACTTACTAATCCCATATATAACACATCATGAGACAAAAAAATAACCAATTAATTGGATCGCTATCTGGTTTCCACAATGATTAAATGTTTTTATTATGTTTTTCACAAACTGAAATCAATCATAAGGTATAATCAAAATAATTACCCATGGAAATAAATGGGTTTCATAATCTTGCCTCATTCCATAACAAAAAAAATCATTATAGAAGTTATTTGATAAATGCAAATAAGGCATTAATTACCCCATAAATGAAGGTAGAATAATATAGGTATATTTTTGGTAGAAATATATATATAATTTAGGGGAATTAAATTACATTAAATAGAGATATAAAGTGATTTGTAGGGAGAAAGGCCATAATGAAAAGAAAATGGGTGGTTTAGATAGATCCCTTACTTTAAGTCATTTATTTTTTATTATGAGTTAGAAACTCCTATAAAATAAATATAAATTTATTATAAATGTAACAAGAAAAAAATTTAAGATATATCATACTATATTTGAATTTATTATTACATGTTACCATCTATTTATGAACAATAATTTATTAAAATAACTATTCTAATTGATTACGACTTCGTTTTTCATGAATGTTTTTGTTAAGAAGTATTGTTATTTATACATTGATACTGGTTTCAAAATATAAAGAATTTTAAACATGATATTAATATCAAATATATTTAATTATTTTATATTTATAATTATACATAAAATTTAGAGATAAAAATGAATTATTCCATTCATGGAGACAGTATGTCATACGTATGGATGAATGCGATTTCTGTTTTCAATGGATGGAATGAAAGGATGTTAAATAATAATTATTTATATAAAAATTCATAATAATATCATATAAATCATATAAATTTATTAAATACATCTTTATAACCTTCCTTGAGAGGTAATGCTGGAAATTGAATTACATAGGTTCATGAGGTGATAATCGCCACACACGTGAACGTCGATCTTGTTTCCCATTTGATTGAATAATATGTAGTTGTAAATGATTTTATTAAAACCATTAAATATAAGTATATTGATGATACTATTTTTTTTATTTAATCACATTTGTGGAAGATTTTAAGGAGGTATACTAAGAAATAAAAAAATACATTTTGATAAAGACTATACCTCTTCTTTGGAGAACATCCTTATCATTCAACATTAAGTACTCTGAGGTAGGCATTATTGAAAAATCTAATAACTATATAATAGAATAGGTTATTTTAGTATGTTATTTGGTTTAGTATTTTATGATCCAAATGGTTCACTATATGAGAATAAAATAGGATAAGAGGTTCTGTTTTATACGTTCGGGGAGGGGCACTATTGGAATTACTAAAAATATTAAATTAATATAAATTAATTGTTAGGAAAAAAGGAGAAAAAATATATAATTATAATATAGGATGACATTATGTCCAAATAATATAATCATATAAACTTTTTATATTTCTAGTTTAGGTTTTTACAAATTTTTATTGGTTTTAACCCTCATTTATACATTTTAAAAATTATCGTGATAATAATGTTTTTACTATTCCTAGGTAGATATAGTTACTATAAAAGGATAATTGGTCCATATATGGAACTTAATTGGTTTTTTAAACATATACCAATTATGTTTCCTAATATACTGTTTTAATATTTTTAAAACATTTAATAAAATATTATTTTTTATAAAATAACAATAATGTCTTTTTTGGAACTATTAATTTAATTTGACTTCGAAAACAACATGAATTTTTTTTATTAGAATATAATACATTATAAACATTATAATATGATATTTTTATATAAAAATTTATTTAATAAATTTATTTACTATAAATATATTATTTTGATCATTTTATGATCATTTATATTATTTTTCTATTAATTGAGTAAATATTTTGTCGACGTTCCCTATGAATTTAGGGAAATTATATCATCCCTAAAAATTTTGAATAAAGTAACAAGATAAAAAATAACTATTATTAGCAACTAAAATTTATAATTTAACATATTATATGTTTACCACTATGTAAGAAATTTAGAGATATTAAAATAAAGGGAATTCCATTTCAACTATTGTTTATATAAAATAATGTAATGAAAAAAATCAAAGGCATATGGCAACCAATTGACATATTTTCAACACATGGTTTAAAATATATGAAAATAACTTATAAAAAAGGAAAAAAAGTGTTAGGGAAATTTTTATTCCTTTCCGAATTATTTTTAGCCTTACTTACCTGATTTACCCATTCTAAGGTGACAAAAATTTACTAAGGTTAATATTTTTATAAAAATAATGAAAAAATCCTATTTACCCAATTAGTACCTACTGATTAAAAATATAGATCACATTTTTATGATTAAATTTATATATTAGGAAGAAATTAATTTAATATTAAAATTCAAAACACAATGAAAAACCGTTTTTCTAAAAAATACCCTCTGAAGTATACTTTTTTATTCAAAATTAAACCAAAAAATTGATTCAAATGGAATTATTTTTATTATTAATAATATAATTGATCTATTTTATGAAAAAAATTTAAAATAAAATCAATCATTGTAAATTCTTGAAGAAAAAATATAGCTATTAATAAAAATCTTTAATTCTCACTGTTCATATGGAAATTATTCTTTTTATAAAAAATTAAAAAAATTAAACTATAAGATAATTTTGACAAGATAATTTAAAAAATGATATCCTTTATATCAAATGAAATTTCTATAAGTTCCATAAAATAATTTTAATTTTTGTTAAAAAATATCTATAAAACCCATTTTAGAATAAAATGTATATTTGAAGAATAAAATGACATTCCTAAAAAATTAATTTCTTATTTATGAATAATTAATCAATAAATTTGTACCACTATGAACATTATATATATTTCATAATCCAGTCAATCATATTCATATATAAAAATGTAACATCTTAGTTAAAAAAACCACATTTTATTAAAAATACTTTTTATAGTATATCCCAATTCACTTAAGCTATGTGTTATGCATTAAGAAAGATATAAGGAATTTTATTATTTTAAAAAAATGGGGTGTTACAATTTATTTGGAGAATAAATTTTGGGTAGAGGTAAAGATTCAATTACATGAGAGTCAGGTGAGTTATGTGTGTAAAATTTGGTGATACAAGTGGGATTGAATTTCCCACCAAAAAAATGGTCTTTTAGAAGGTTTATGTGCTCTGTAAACGTAACAAAATTTAAGCTATGTTGGACCACCTCTCTTTTTACCCTTTGACTATGATTAACTATTTACTATAATAATTATCTTTTTTTAATAAAAATTTAAGATGAATAATGTTAACAAATTTCGATTTTATGAATATGTGTTTGGACTCCATTTAATCTAATTGAATTTATAAATATGAGAAAATGATCTTCCAAATAAAAATAATATTTAAATAAAAAATATATTTATAGAAAAATGGATTTTTTTTGTTAAGAGTTTTTATTATTATTTATCATAAGTTAATAATCCAATCAGTATTGATATATTTTTTATATATTTAAAAATTATATAGTGTTATATTTTAAATTAGACCAATTTAATTTATTTAGATAAAAATTACATAGTGTTTATAAAAACATTTTTCTAAATTATATTTTTACCATTATCATGGAAATTTACTTTAACCTTAGTAACAATTTTTTATGATTAAAAATTAAAGGGTAATTATTAACTAATTTTAAAATTATAATTCAATATTTGAAACCAATTTTATCAGATTCAATTTAAATAGGTGATAAAAATAATTTTAATATAGTTTCTCATAATACATAAAAAAAATTTATAGAAAAGATATAATTAAAGAATAACATTAATTTATTATTGTTACTTGAATAGTAATAACTATTGGATAATTTTTAAATTATTTTCTTGTATATATTATCAATATATTTCATTAAAAGTATCATTTAAAAGTGATTAATTTAAAAATACAAAACACTTTAAAAAGAAGAGTTCGTTGAAAAATATCACTTTGATATAAAATAAACTTCACTAGAGTTAAAATTAGTTATTTATATTCTAAAAATTTTACTTTTTCAATTCATTATTGTTAAAAACTTTATTTGAATAATAAAAATACCTTATATCATACTTTAATAATAACAATAATATGTAATAAATAAAAATATTTATATAAATCAATATTTTAAAAAAATATTATTTTTTTTCATTATTAATTCTTTTTGAATTACATTAACATAATAATTTTAAAAAATTACACTAATTTAGTATACCTATTGGATACATGTATATCCCAGGATGATATTTTCAATAGCCATATTTCGTATTATAATGAATATATAACCCCCATTATCTCATATAAGTACCATCCATTCATACCACTTGAATCAAACTTCTCATTATATTTAATTTTATATCTCACAAAAAGATTTATACTTTCATTATTTTGTTTCTCATATCTAGTTTAGTTATAATAATGGTGGATCTCAATAGATAATATGATCCATGGGATATCTTGATTTTAAAGATGTTATTTTGTTTTTATTATCCCATTATAATTTTACACTTTTAATGGATTTAATAATCCACGGTATGTAATACATGGTTTCATGTACCTTTGTTGTATTTTTTCATTAAGAATGAATAATGTCTTGTTATTTTGATCCATATCCCATATGACTCATTTCCTAATAAATTTTAATTATTTATAATGAATGTAAAAAATTCTTTAGAAATATAAACATGTAATTTAATTAAATATAAATTATCCTAAAACCCAGGTTATTACATTCTTCCACGTTAATAAATTGTCTCCTAATAAATTTTAATGATTTCTCTCTAATTAAAATTTCCAATGGTATCTATAAGATTGAAAAGACTAATAATATGAAATAAATATCATTATCATTTGAAAGACTATGAAAATCAGATTTTCCTTCATTATGGGAATATAATAACCTATATAAAATTAGAGAAAAAAAATCTTATGGTTCCATATCAAATGATACATATAATATATCTTATGAATTTATAGGTTTAAATTTTGGTTATCCATATGTTATATTCCTATTAGGTTCTTTAACCACACTAGTTATATATTACATCCGTAAATATCATTTAATCCTTCTTAATGGTCCAAAAAAGCTTTTCAATCATCCAAAGAATATCCCTTGGGAGTGTCAAACTTAGTGTTATTTTAGTTAAATTTGGTATACTCCTAGTAATGTTTGAGTTAATACCCAGCCAACACTTTTCACGGATTTTACCCCTAAGTGATGTAGTTATTGTTATGTTAATTAATCACTTATTTCATTATTTTGGAAATGAAAATAAACATCATATGGAAATAATCTGACATATGTTTTGGTTTAAGATTCAATGTTTATGTAGAATTAACATTATTTTATTTGAATATAATATCACTAAAATATTTTAAAAAATTGAAGTGATTTGGTGTTTCACTCTAGATTAAAACCATAAAATTTAAAATAATTATAGAGATACTAATTTTATACCTTGGTAGATGAAGTAAAGTGTTGAGTTCATTAGTATATGAATAATTTTATACTGATGTAGGATCAAATGAATCCAATTTTTGTAGAATATGAACATTTATGCTTACTATAATATTAAAAATAAATAAAACGACATCTTCAGCATCAGAAGTATATACACATACATGAAAAATAAGAATTAAAGAATTTTCTATTTGTTATAACACATTGATATATCTTATTGTGGAGATTTATTTTAATTGATATTTTTTTTATTTGGACAGTATCTTCTATGAAATATTATTGTTTGATATTTTCATTGTAAAGATATGTGTATATCCATTATTTTATAGTTCCATTAATCCCATGTGATTGACGGATTTTAGGGATAAAATGTAGGGAAACTAATCATATAACTAATGTAGTCCATTGATAGGAAGATAGAGCTCATGTACTTCTAGTGTGTGAAGTGAGATACTACTGATATATATAGTCAAAGGATTTTTGAGTTATGAAGATGAAAATTATAATATTTATAAAATTAGGGATAACATATGATAGGTTTAAAGTTATAAATACCTTGGTTATGATTTAAATATCTTCCATTCGACTTGATTGAAAAGTGTGATTCCAATAATATCCTTTTCAAGGATTATTTGGTTTTCTACCCAATGATCATGGGTTTTTTTCAAATTTCCTCCATGTCGAATTTTTCATCGGTAATCTAAATCATTTATAATTTTATTTCCACTAATTAATCTATAGTTAATATAATATATATTTTCATTAAATGAGTATTTTATTTCTCTTGTAATTTGAAAAAATGACCAACTTTTGAATTCATTGATAATTCAAAATACAAATATCCTTCATTCATGAATGGGATGAAAATTCTATGATTGTTTTTAAACTATAATTCAACCCTCTGGTATCTTATTTTACATAATAGCTTTTTGAAAAAATTTTGAAGCAAAGAAGGTATTTACCCTAATTCTGATTTTATATTACATTGGATTCTATTTCTGTTAGTCAATCAAATTTTTGACTTAGTTTCCATACACAAACCATGTAGGTATAGTAAGGATTCTTTTTTTGAAAGGGAATGTGTACTAGTTGGGACACCTAAATAATTTAATTTAGTCATTCCACCTATTTTTTATAGATATGATTTCTATTACTATTATTATTATATGAAATCATGTATCACTAATACCAGAGTCTAATAAATTATCATTCTGAAAGAAACCTATAATTTTTTGGAGAAGGACATAATTCAATTATCTCATGGAGAAAAACAATAATATTTAGTAAAACATAATGATTGTAATACTTTGTCATGTTATATGACTAGGGACATCTATATCAAGAAAGATTCACGTGACACAATAAATGGAATTTATAAAAAAATGTAGATATAAAATTTTCGAGCATCCACATTTTTAGAAATATACAGAGCAATGATAAGAAATACCTATAAATATTTTCATATTATTCATGGAGAAACTATAACAAAAATTCATCAATTCTCTATGAATATAGTAAATAATTTAAAATACTTGGGTGGAAAAGAGTTATAAAATATCAAGTCATTGAAAAGAATAGTGACATTATTCCTAAATAATGGGAGTCCAAAAGGGAAGCTATCGATGATACTAAATTTTGGAAAAAGTTGTTTTTGGATGAATTATTTGTAATATTATTGTAATATGGAATCATACTTATATGAGATTGTAGAACATATTGAATGAAAAATTGAGTATAATTCTCTTCTACTTTAGGTAATCTAAATTCCACTCACTATAACATTTGTTCTAACAATTATATATCTATTATTTCAGAGACAAATGTATGCATTCAGATAATAGTGATTTAGAAGATAGTAATAATGAACTTACTCAAATTAAAAAAGGATAAATATAATTTTCTTTGATAAAATATTATTTCAAATGATTTATATTTTTTAGAAATTAAGAAAACCTATATCAACATAATTTAGTTATGTGATGAGTGATATATTTTTAAATTTAGGAAAGATAAATGTAATGCTCGAGGTTTATAAGGTAATTTAATTTTGTCCTATGATATGTAAGAAAATGTGTACAAACATGATTTGAAAAGTTTAGTCATCAAAATTTTCCTTTTTTAGTGAACCTGAATACTTATCATGCCAATAGAATACGATATTAAAACATTGTAACTTTCATACATGCAATAAAAATTCTAGTAAAGTACATGTTAGGGATCTATTGGATAATTTATTTAAGTCAAATATATTCTATGATCCTTAGAAATTTCATAAGAAACATAATCAAATTGTTAAATCAAAATTTTAAATCACAATTACCAAATATTTACAATTAGATCATGTGGATCAATTTCGTACATCAAATCCTAGAACTATTGGAGGAAGATATTATTTATATATTAGAGATGATGATTACAGTAGATTAACATGGATCTATTTTATCCCTTAAA
Source organism: Viscum album (assembly GCA_963277665.1). NCBI lineage: Eukaryota > Viridiplantae > Streptophyta > Magnoliopsida > Santalales > Viscaceae > Viscum > Viscum album. Next base: position 559,723,895 of record OY728153.1, on the reverse strand, counting down.
GTTTTTAATATTTTTTATTTATTTTAATAAATTTCAGGTTACTATTAAAAATGAGAAAAATATAACATTGGTTACTAAGTAGAGTGATTTTATTGGCCAATTTTTAAATTCTAATTTTGATACCATTTCTAGTAAAAATGTGATACTCATAAATTTTCTGTACCAAGTGTACCATGAAAAAATCACATACTTGAATAAATAAATATAATTATTCATGGAAATTATAATACAATACCAAGTGAGTAATATGTTGGTAGAATTTTTTTAGATAAATCTATGAGTACATCATTTTATATTATAAATAATGTTTTACTTATGTTTTTCTTAATAAAAATATTTGTGATATATAAACCTAATGAAAGACAATATTTTATTATATCGGAGTTTTTGGATGTAAATTATTCATCCCGAATACAAAAGATCAGTTTCATAAATTTGATCATAAAACCACTGAATGAATTTTTTGGGTTATTATAAAATTATTATGACTTATATAATTTTTAATAAATAAACCAAATTTATTGATAGAATGGTTCACGTAATGTTTTATTAGTGTGATCCTTTAAAAAAACCATTGTAATTTCAATATACCGATATAGTTATCAAAAATCTATTAGTTAATTTACCCAAATATAATTTACAAACACATATAGTAAATCCTCTAGAAGTTTGATCATCAGATTTTAAATATCTGGAAGCTACTTTAATTCACTATCTATTAGTTAATGATCATCTTACCACTTTTCCCAAAAATCAATCAACCTTAACAAATCATATATTTGATTATATTGTTTGAGATGTAAGTAAATAAATTAAAACTATATATTCCCTAGGATATAAATTTTAGTATTATGTCTTGCTATAACTATTTGAACAAAAAAGAGTATATTATGCTTCACATGTGGAAATTTGGATAAGGTCCATAAAATATCAGCTAAATCAGTTTGTACAAAACCATTTTTGGAAAGTAGTTGATTTCCTTTTAGATATTCTGATAATTGGAGTAAAAAGTGTTACTATGAACTAATGTAATCAAAATTGAATCATTTTTAGAAATAATTAAATACTTGTAGCTAAACGCTATTATTAAGAATAATATATAGATTATGGTGAAAATTTTTCATTATAAGATTTCTTAAAATCTATGAGAATATTATGATCCTTTACTACCCATACAAATTTAATTTATTATTTAAAGGATGTAGAAATTTATTTCATTAATGTTTATGTACATGATAATGTTTATGTTGAACAACCAGCTAGATTTTAATATTTTAAATTTATAGAAAAATTATTCAGACTTAGAAATTTGGTCAATAAACTTAAACAACCCCCAAATGTTTGGTATGGTAAATTTATTATATATTTACTTCAAAATATTATTTTTCAAGGACGTGATGATCCTACAATTTTTTTAATGGGAATTTTTGAAAAAAGAATATAATTATTAAATAAATATTTATGATGTTATGTTGGGTTAAACTCAATAATATATTACTAATATAATTTATAAACTTTTAAAAAATATGTTTGAAATGTGCATGATAGGAGAAATAAAAATTTTCCTTGGTTTTTAGATTTTTCAAAAACAAAAATTAATTATTTTAACTCAATTTAAATAAATTATATATTTTCTCAAACATTTTGGTTTTGAAAATGACTCATACATAAGTACCATTATATTAACTTCCGTCAAACATGACTTGATGAATTTGGTAAAACAATAGATAAAACAATTTATAGAAGTATGATCAAAAGATTACTATATCTTATAAAAATTTGAATAGAAATAATGTTTTTAACATTTCTATGTGTGAGATTTCAATCTAATATAAAATACTTTTATATAAAAGAGGTAAAATTTATATTTCAATTCCTTAAAATTAATTTAGAACATTTACTAATTTATTCTTCTTGAATATATATATTTTTTAAATTGTTACTGAGATGCTGAATTTTGAGGATGTAAGTTAGATAAAAAACTACTTTAGGAACATGAAATTTATTAATAGAATCTTTAGTATCTAAGTCTGTCATGAAACAAAATTCTATAGTGATTTCTTGCACTGAAGAAAAATATGTATTATCAATAAGTTTCTATGTTCATCCGCGGGGATGCAACATACACTCATAAATTTTGGTTTGATATTTACTCAAAATATAATTACTTTTTATAATAATAGTTTTATGTCCTCGTATAGAACCCAAACAAATTAATAATAAGCAAAGAGTATAAATTTAAGACACCACTTCCTTAGAAATAAAATGCAAAAAGAATATAGTATTCTTGACATTATCATAAAGTAATATAAAATTATATATATTTTTAAAAAACATTTAACTTATCATAGACGTAAATTCATTTAATTAATGTTCTGAATTATTAACCTTCATTTATCATCAATACACTTATTTTTCTATCTATCTTATTAAATTTCAAATTTCTATATAAAAAATAGATATTTTTTTAAAAAATTTATCATTATTTCAAACTTATTCACATTATAAATTTAAGAATATTTCAAATTTTACTTTAATAAATATTTATCTAGATTTCAAATTTATATATATTTTAAACTTATCAATATTTAAAATTTATTTATATTTGAATAATATTTTTATATAAAAATTATGGACATTTAAATCATATTTTTTTTATGTTTTACTACTTCTTAAGGATTTTTTTTTAAAAAAAAATATTTAAACTTTTTCATAAAAATTTTCTTAAACCATATTATAAGTAGATCATCCATTTGTTCTAGAATATAGCTTCAATAATGTTAAATATTTTCAAAAATATATTTTAATGTTTCTTTGTTATTATTACTTAATTTTGGGGGAGATATTCATTTTTTTCATTATTTTTTTAAGTTACGTCTTATAGGGCTAGTTGATACCACCATTAAGTAGAAAACTTTTTATTTTACATTGAATAGAATAATATATTTATTTCTTTAAAAAAAATATATGGAATATTTTTTCACCTTTCATTTTTGGTTAAAGTCAATGGGAACCACCCATACATCAAAGGAAAACGTTTTAGATGATAACAATATCTAATTTATAAATAAGAACTATAATATAAAGAACTTTTTCATATTATATATTCTTTCTATTTTCCATTTTTTAAGATTAATTGTTTCATATAAGAAATATATTTCTAAAACATTATCTAAATAATATTAAAATACAATCATATAATATTAGTGTTCTCTTTTCTAAAATAGTAAGAGTGTCATATGTAGCTGAATCACTCTCTCTAATTAGTAGTGAATAAGGTGAAGTTTAATGTCTAATAATAAAGAATCTTATATTTAATTATATGTAGACTCGTGATAAGATCCATAGTACTTGAGGATAAAGTGAATATCAACTGAAACTCACTTTATGAAAATATATTTTCTACTAATAAAGAGTGGTTGAAATGAAATTTATATAGACGAATTTAATAACATCAACCATGCTAAAATGATTTTTCATGAAGACATAAATAAAATTTGAATCCCCCAATGAAATGAAAAAATATCATTGGGAAATTATAAAAAATAATTAAATTTTAATTTATAATTTTATTTTTCTTGTCTTCTATATTAATTTCTTATTATCAAAAGAGGGATATATTTAAGAAATGGTTTGTGTTTTTTAAATATAATAATTTTAAGATTATAAATTTAAAAAATTTATGTTTTTTTGATGTTTTTTATCTTGTAAAATGATTCCTTATTTGTAAATTTTTTTTCTATCAAATAATAAAGTGGGGGGGGGGGGTTAAAAAAAGAAAGATACATTCCATATCATAGAGACTACAAGGAACTCTATTTTTAATATTTTGTTCCCCTATTCAAATTTTCATTCTTCCCTTATGCTTTAAAAAAGGGGGATATTATTGGGGAAAATTTTAAGTGAATGAATGACATATTTATTTATTTTATAAATTGAAATAAAAATCATATGAAAATTAAATGACTTATGTTTTTTTAATGTTTTTATTTTTTTGTAGAATGAACATCGGGTAACTAAAATATCATATCATTAAACATGTTTTTGAAAATAAAGTGTTATAAAGATTCACTCCAAATTAAATCCATTATATAAATAGGAACTATAGAGGTGTATATATAAATCATCATTAGATGAGTCAATATTATGAGTTCATTAGTATATGTAAAAGTTTTACCGATGTAGCTTGACTGGAATTGAATTTTATGGAATTCAACCATTGTAGTTTTTCACAATGTGACTATAAAGAACCTTCTACATGAAAATCAGAAGTATAATAGCATACAAAAGAGCCTAGAAATCTACAATTTGTTTTCTGTTTTGTATTTTTTCAATTTCATGTAACTGATAGCTCTTTAGATCATGGTAATATTTATTCTACCAAATATTTTGTTCTGATATCTTCTGAAGTCTGATGTTTTCCTTGTAATATTTTAAATATTTCCATTTTATTATTTTATTACTAATCCTATATGATCGAGGGATTGTGGGGATAAAAATATGGCTAATTTGATCATCTCATCGAGGGATTCCATGGATTGTAATAAAGAGAAAAAGTGATTTCGGTGTGTGAAGTGAGATACTCTTTCTAGGTATAGTTGTGGGATTCCACGCATGGGAACACAAACATTCTAATAGGTATAAAATCGAGGATACATAATTAAAGCCTAAAAATAATGGATACCTTAGAAATGGTTTAAAGATCTACCATTCAAATTTATTTAAAAATATAATTTCATTAATATCCTTTAATGAAGTATTTAGTTTTTTAACTAGTACCTGGTGTTTTTTTTCTGATTTATGTTTTCTGAAATGATTCATTAGTAATTTGAAATACCAATCATTTTATTTATTCTATGATAACTATATTTTATATAGTATATATTTCTATTACTCAAATATTTTTTTCACTGGTAATCCAAAAATATGATCAATGCATTACTTCATTGGTAATTTTAAAAACCAATCAACTTAATACTTGAAGATGGTGAAAAATATAAATTAATTTTGAAACTATAATTTACTACTTTTATAAATTCTTTTCCATTATACCATGGAAAAAAATATGTAAATTTCTTCCATAGCCTACATAAACTTATTTTTATAAGGAAATTGATTTAATTTTATGAAAACACACTTTATATACCTTACAAAAAATTGTATGGATATTTTACTATTTTTCGATCTATCCCTAGGATATCCAGTACTATATTTAAGTACTAATTTATTATTAAATAATGATATTTTACACTATATCCTAAACCTAAAATTAATTGAAAACCATTTTCACAAAATCCAACATAACGCTTATCCCCAAGTAATAAAAAATCAAAAACTAATCAATATACATATTAGACTTGTATATTCCTAAAAGATATTATTAATTTCCTAAAATAACATAAATTTCCATGAACATAAATCACGTACGAACCCTAAAATATATTTATATATTAATCATGCACTATTATTAAAATATAATGTTATATTAACCAAAATTTGATTCCAACTATGATGCCCCTATCACATACTCCATGATGCAATGTTACTCATCATATTTTTTACATATCGATTTTTTAAGCAACTAAATCTACACAAAACTAACCATCCGTAATTACAATATCGATAATTAATATTGAGCACTAACAAATCCATTTCATTTTAGGTTTTCAGTTTCAATGAGCTTGTAAAAACTTATAACTAAACAAGTCACATATTTTTCATCCAATGGACACTATTCCCACTAAGAAATTTATATTTTACAATAATCCGTCAACATCGCCGATGAAATTATTAAAAAATCATACTAATTTTAAAATATAATACATAATACTCTTATTTAAAACCCATTGAAAAGTAAAACATAAAACAATGAACTCAAATTCATAATAAGGGGTAGAATACACTATTACAAATCATGGAATTAACAGGGAATGAATAATATGAATGAAATAAATAATAAAATAATTCTACATAACTGATAACCTGATGATGTAATATATCCTTGGATAATATACCAATAAATAAACACATGGATAAAAATAATAGATTTCATAGTGATATAACTAAAAATATAAAAAATCTCACTCTTACCATTGAGTCCTCATTCTATTATATTATATATAAATGTGTAAGTTTTAATCCAAATACCTAAGGAAGCTTTTCTAATGATAACTACTAATGGATCATGGATCTCTATAATATCAGGCCCAAACAATACTAAATATGTTCTAAACATTCATCATATTAAATGTATTAATAATCAATACATAATAAATATCCCTTTGTAATGAATAATTAATCATATTGTGATAACTAGTATTGGAATATTTGATAAATACCCAATCAATAAATTGAATAACTTTCTTTTCAAACACCATTAAATTTGTATGGAATTAAATATTTATAGAGTAATAAATATAAATTTATTCAAATAATGTAAATGATATAACATATATCCATGAGATTAAATCCCATGGATAGTAAAGTGAACAATAATTTCAAGAGAGAGATAAAGGGGGACATAGAACATAACAACACCACCCCGTAACATAACTAACCTATAATGACTTGATTTATAAGAAGGTTTTTTGTATTAACTTTTCAATATATATTGGTTAATATTTTTATAGAATTATGATTGACATTAAATATTAGAGTTAAAAATTTACTATAGTGTAATTTTTTTCAAAAAAATATGGGCTTTAAGTTTACACCCCAATTTCATTAAATAAATATTCTCATCATTTAAGTCAAGTCACTATTATAAAAATTTCTTCCTTGTGAAAATTTATACTAATACTTAAATCCTATGAAAAATATTTAAATATTTGGGTTGGGTAAAAGAAATATTTTTAAGGCATATAAAAATAATAGAATTATGTTAGTCTAATGAAAAACGAGAATGAATATAAATACATCTACATTTTTCTCAACATAATACTGATTAAATAATTAAAACTTTTCCACATGTGAAAATAAAAAATTGATTAAATTAATCACATTAAAAAAATTATTAAACCTAGGAACATCATGAATGAAATATTGAGTTAAGTGGTAAAGCATGAAAACATTTCATTGAAAAAACAAACCTTTCATGCTTAAAAGTTCGTAATGTTTTCGTACCTCATGAAATAAAACAATTTCCACAAAAACCAATTTTAAAGAATAATATCGGTATCCTTGAAAATTATATTCATAACCCATATTCAATATTGTCTAACCTATGTTATAATAAATGATACCTAATTAACCAACCTAGTTATCTCCATCAATTTAACCTTATAAAATTAAATCATTACCCGTTGCACAGGACAACTATACCAGGGTGACCCATCATCTTATTCTATATCTTTTTCACCTTGATTGTTGTTTTATTATTTATTTATTTATTTATTGGTATTTATTTCTATAGTTGAGTTACACGGTTGATCCTCTTAAAATTTTGAAATTTTAAGGCTTTATCAACTACATCATGGATAACACTAACCATTCTGAGACCCTTCAATTAAGTCATGTTCGAGATAGTTACATTTCACAAGGTCGGTGAATCGTTTTCCAAACCAAGAAATATATCTATTTAAGTTCCCTATGTTCTGAGTAAATGGAACACATTTGGCATATGGTTTTGCTAAATTCTAGTTAAGATAATTTTAATTTAATTATCCTTGTTGCCCAAGGTTTTTATGTGGTTAAAATTGAATCAAATTGGGTTATTTTGTATTTGTCTATGATTTTTGTCAACCTTGAAGAAATAAATAATATTTTTACTCGGTTGTATTTTTTGGATGATTTGTAAATAGTTTTAAAGAGTTAAATAATTAATTTAGGCTTTTTTAAATTTTCTATCCAATTACCATGTTCCAGTACTCTATTATTCCATTGCGATTGAGGTTATTAATATTCCTTGCAATGTTGGGTGTTATATGAAAATATATGGATATATATAGACATGTTCACATATTTAAATGAGAATATATAAATATTTTCATTGATATGTCTTTATATATATAAAATTATATGTGTATATGACATTTAAATGGAATCTTTGAATTATAAATTTTATTGTCAAATTTGGTTTTACAAAATAATTCAATGATTTTTTCCAAAAAGGGTTCATATTTATTTAAAATAGTTTTGACATTATTTTTTTTCGTGAAATGTCTTTAAGAAAAATTTATGGTTTTAATGAGATCCTTCAATAGATATTTTCGAAAGATGTTTTCATTTTCGGTCATGTTATTGATTATGGGATGTTATTGTTTATTGATCAATTATATTGATATTGTGATGTTTGGTGTTTTTCATGTGGGAGAATATAGGTATGTGGGTAATAGGATGAGTGATTCCTTTGTTAGCTGGTAAACTGGTTCGGGTTCATTGATAAATTAGACTGAATGACCTCATTGATTTCCTGGAAACATAGTCAATTAGTGTTCCATAAGCGAGTTAGTTACCTTGAGAACTTATAAGTTAGAGCCCACCCTATGCATCTTATATTACACTTTTTTGGTTCCCATATTTATTATTATTGATTATGTTGTTATTGTACCTTATTTCTGTGGTTAACATTATTATTTACTCATATGGTAATTTTTTTGTTAGTCATACTTTTTTATTTATTTCTTGTATTATATTTAATTTCTTATCTAGGAAGTCCTTTTGGTATAATTTTTTTGGTGAAAAAAATGTGATTTTCAAATCATGTTGGAATATTACAAAATAGGCCTTTAATGGAGCTAAGCTATACCTTTATGACTACTGAAATTTTTTTGAATAAAAATGTGTGATTGAAAGATATAGGCTTTTATCAGCGATAGAAAAGTGCTGATGAAGGGGTACTTTATGAGTGCTAAGAAATAACTAATAAAAGGTCCATTTATCATTAATTTTAGATGCAATGATAAAGAACCCCATTTATGATCACTAAAAACCACTTATAAAGTGTTACTTATTAGATATTCTAATGTAACTGATAAGGGTTACCTATAGTGATTATAAAAACATTGAAAAATATACTTTTATGAGTAATTTTTAATGTGATGATAAATGATCCCTCTATTAGTGCTTTTATAATCACTTTTAAAGGATACCTTTATCAACATGTTTAGTATATCTAATAAGGGGTTATACTATAGTGTGTTGTAATAGTACACTGCAGCCCCAAAAACAACATCGAGAAGAAGAAAAATAAGGTAAAACTAAATATTTTAAATGAAATAAAATTTAGAACAAAAGTACAATAAAAAAATATATATTATCTAAATTTGAAACATTAGTTTATACAAATACATGATTAACTAAAAATTTTCACATATATTCAAAAACATAAAGGTTTCTTGGTCTTTCTCCCCTAGCCCTGAATCATACAATTTTAGAACAAACCACCCATTCTCAGGTAAAATAATGATCCCGTATAAGAAAAATTATTATATTAGTAATAATATTATGAAATAAATTAAATAGAAATTGTGAATTTTAAACAAAAAATTGATTCATATGAGGAACATTATGTATAAGATTGAGTTTTGGTTGATTCTTGCAAATTACACCATTTTTTGTCCATGTTCAATAACTATCTCTATTAATATTTACTAAATAATTATAAGATAAAAATTATAATGAAATCAATTAATTAATTGAATATATAATGATAAGAAAACAATATAGAATCATTTTCTTGGTTTTGGGAATGTGATGCACCTCTTAAGATAAAATGAAACTTACATATTGAAAACATTTACATGGATTCATAATGGTCACACTGTGCTTCAGATTGAGGTGTAGAATATTCTTATACATCTCGAATGAATTTTTGATCATTTTCCTAAAGTTTATAAATAATAAAAATATCCTTTCTTTTTATGAGTCCGTCACTTCTGTTTTTGTACTAAAATGTCATTTTAATCAAAAAAACATGAAATTTTAGTCATATCAGTCACATCATATGTCAGTTTGACATGATATATATTTATACATTTCATAAATGACTTATGAATTTTTTTCTAAGTTAAAAAATAAAACAATAGTGTTTTCTTGGGTATTAGTGAGTGACACTTTTTAAAATTAAATGTTTATTTTAAACTGATAACAAACACTTTGATCCATAACAAGAACATCATGTATCATATTATGGTGCAACTAATTTATACATGATGAAAATGAGTTAAATATTTTTTTATAATGTATCATAACAATAAAAATGTGTTTTTTGGTTTTAATTATATCAATTTTCTTTTCTAATAAAACTAATTCCAATTTTAAATAAAAGACACACATAGGATCATACTAATCATAAAGTGAATTATATTGAGGTGAATCTGAGTCCAAGATGTACCAAATTAGTTATGGATAATTTTCATAAAGTATTAAAAAAATATGAATTTATTTTCTCAGTTTTCAGTTAATCAATTTTTTTATTAAAATGTCATTTTAAATTACAAACACGCACTTTGAGTCATACCGACCACACAATGTCTCAGTTTTATATGAGACTGATTCTTACATTCCAAAAATGTCTTACGAATCATTTTCATAAATAATAAATATAATATGAGGGTGTTTTCCTATTTTTTAGTGAGTGCCACTTTTTCAACTAAAATGTCAATTTTGATGTGATAAAAGACCCTTGTAGTCTTGCTAGGAACATCGTTTCTCATATTGAGGTCTGGCTAATTCCTACACATCAAAAATGAATTATGGATCATTTTATTAATGTATCAAAACAACCTAAATTAATTTTATATGTTTTGATAGTGGAAGTTGTATTTTTTACTAAAACCAATGTGAATTTTTAATCTATAGAAACACTTGGGGATATAAAATTTATATTGTGCATCAGATTGAGGTTTAACTGATTTGTACGCATCATTAATTACACATGGATTATCTTCATTATGTATCAAAATAATCTAAATTTGTATTATTGGTTCTGATTATGTCACTTGTATTTTTTAGTAAAATGAAATTTTAATATGAAAACACACACTATGATTCATACCATCCTCATTGTGTGTTTTTTACCTAAGACTAATTACTATGCATAAAAATGACTTATGAATCATTTTACTAAATTATCAAAAATAATATGAGCATGTTTTCTTGGTTTATATAGAGTGAAACTTTTTGAACTCATATATCAATTTTAATCTGATAAGGGACACTTTGAGTAATACAGGGCACAGTGTGTATTAAATTGAGGTTTTGGTGATTCCTACATGTCAAAAATTTCTTCTAAATCAATTTCCTAATGTATCAAAACAATATGAATGTGTTTTATTGGTTATGAGTAGATCCATTGTATTTTTTACTAAAATTAATGGAAATTTTAAATAAAAAGACATAAATAGAGTCATATCAATCACACCATTCGTTATATTTAGGTTATTATTATTCTAGAACATACAAAAAGAACTTATTTATCATTCTCCAAAATTCAAGGAATAATATCACTTTATTTTCTCAGTTTTGAGTATGTCACTTTTCTTTTTTTCTGAAATGTCATTTTAAACTAGAAACATAAAAAATTGAGTTATACCAGTAAAATTATGTGTTGGTATGCCATGAGAATGTTTAATACACATCAAAAAATGACTTATGAATCATTTCCCTAAATTATCAACACAATCTGACCGTGATTTGTTTGTTTTCAGTGTGTGAAACTTTTTGAACTAAAATGTCAATTTTAATCTAATAATGTATATATTGAGTCATAACGGGAAATCCTGTATCATTTTGAGTTTCAAATGATTCCACCATATCAAAAAATTATGGATTTTTTCTTAATGTATTAAATAATCTGATTGTTTTTTCATGGTTTTGAGTACATAATTTTTCCTTTTTATTAAAATTAATGTCAATTTTAAATAAAAATACATAATTGGAGTCATACCGTTCACACCATGAGCCTGATTGTTGTTTTTATGATACCTAAACATCCAAAATGGATCATTGACCATTTTACTAAATTATAAAAACAATAAAAATCTGTTTGTTCAGTTTTTAGTATGTCACTTGTCATTTTTACTAAAATGTCTTTTTAAACTAGAAACATGTACTTTCATACATACCAATCACATGATGTGTCAATTTGATGTGAAAATGATTCCCAAATATAAAAAACGTCTAATGAATTGTTTTAATAAATTAACAACACAGTCCTTTTGTGTTATGCCATTATTCAGGGAGTGAAAATTTTTGAACTAAAATTCCAATTATAAAATGAAAAAAGACATCTTGAGTCATACTAGGCACATCATGCATCATATTTAGTTACAGATTATTTCTACATGCCTCAAATGACTTATGGATTGTTTAAATATTTTAAAAAAAGAATATGAAAGTTATTTCTTTGTTTTGATTACATCACTGTTCCTGTTTACTAAAATTAATGACAATTTTAAATACAAAGAAACAGTTGAAGTCATACTGGTCATATCGTGTGTTAGATTGATGATAGAATGATTCATACATGTCCCAATTTACATTTTGATCATTTTAATAATGTATAAACCAATATGAATTCTTTTAATTTGTTTTGAGTATGTCACTTGTGTTGTTTATTAAAATGTCATTTTAAAATGGAAACCCAAAAATAGAGTCATACCAGTCACATAATATGTTGGTTTGATGTGAGAAATATTCCTACACATTAAAAAATAATTATGAATAATTTTCATAAATTTACAATACAATCTGAGTACCTTTCTTTGTTTTTAGTGAGTGAAACTTTTTGAACTAAAATATTCATTTTAAAATGGAAATATACACTCTAAGTCATGACAGGCACATCGTGTATCTGATTGATGTGAGGTTGATTCATACATCTCGAAAATGTATATTTTTATGAATGTATAAAAGAAATATAAATGTATTTTTTTCTATTTTGAATTCCAGTTTTCAATTTTAATAAAATTAATATCAATTTAAAAAAAAGACACAGTTGGAGTGATATTGGTAACACCATGCCTCAGATTGAGTCTCAGATGATACCAACAAGTCATAAATAGATTATGGATCGATTTAAAAGAGTATGAAAATGATCCTTATAGGTTTTCTTCATTTTGTGTATGTAAATTGTATTTTTTATTAAAACTTCATTTTGAACTAGAAATAAAAAAATTTAGTCATACTGTCACGTCATGCATCAGTTTGATGTGAGACTAATTCATACACATCAAAAATGAATTCTTAATTTTTTTCTGATACTATGTAGAAAATAAATTAACATTTTCATGTTTTTTAGTTAGTAAAAGTTTTTGAACTAAAATATCAATTTTAAATAGATAAAATACACTTTCAGTTATATCGGGCACATCATTTATCAAATTTTTTAGAGGATGATTCTTGTCCGGACTCAACCCCCGAGGCCCCTGCTGTGACTACCCCATTCCCGCCTTCCATAGGCGTATTCCCCCAAACTCGGAAGGCATTTCCTTTATAACTTGTAGATACATAAAACCAGGAACGCAACAAGATATGAACTCAAGTAATTTGAATAGTAAACAGAGTGAGTACAGTAAGAAAAAGGGACCAAAATACAAGCCCAACTAGAATGTATAAGAAACTAAAAGTTCAACAAAACTAGAACAGCTCTTGTGATCACCCACAAGGGATCCTACTAGAAGTGTAGGTACAGTTCTCGAATGGTCGTCTCTATGGTATTCTTTGTCTATATCCACCTCTGAGATACCTCCCTTCTTGGTATTCTATTCCTCAGTCAGCAATGTCCGTCAACTGCACCAAACAGAACGAGGTGCGGGCATAGCCCGTGCAGGGGTGAGTATAACGATACTGTAACACCACGACCCCAGTTACCCAAAGTTGATGTATTATTTTAATACAATGGCATGATTACAAGGAATCATGTCCCGAAGGACCGATTAGTTTAGCAGTGTTTGAAAATAGATTACATACATGAACTTCACATTATAATTTCAAACATAAAATGTTATATAGATGGTTCTATGATATCTACATTATTCTATTTAGCCTAACCCTACATATCAATCACAATACACTTCTTTGAAATCCTTGGAAAATAAAAAAATAAAGGGGTGAGCTCAGATGCTTAGTAATGGTAAATAAATTACTGGAAGATATAAACTTTTAAGGAAAGATGTGTAATAATTAAATAAGAATTTTAAACATAAACATGAACATAATATGGATAAAATAAATAAAACATTACCATATTAACATTCACATGGATATTCTACTATTTTAATAATCACATGTAATAACTAATTTCATAATGAGGAAATGCCTAATGTCGGACATCATTACCACATAGTCAAGGCCTCGTGTCATGAATACAAATAAAATTTTTGTCAAGGCCTTTTCCCAAGACACTAGTTTTTCTTGTGAGACCTACCAATTCATCGGGGAGCTATAGTAGGCTCCACCCCTCACATACTAAGTCCACTGCATTCCTTATATGAAAATGTTGAAACATTAATTAAACATTCGTATTAAAACTAGCATACAAAATTTCAATAAATTAACCATAAACCATGAATGATATAAAAATAGAACATTCATAGTCAAACATATCATAGCTCATTCAATAAAATATTAATGATATTATTTATAATAAATCAACCTCAATCAAGAATAATATCCAAAATGGATGTTAACATAGATGAAAATAATCATAAAAAAACCTTTGAGAAAAATATCCGTTTTTGTGAAATCATTTAACTATAACGCATTTATAAATGAAGTCATTTAAAAGATATTTTTGAATCAAAGTTTCCCATAACACATTTAAACTGTTGAAAATAATTATTATTTCAAAACATTCATGTCCATATAAATGAATACTTAAAACCATTTTGAAAACATGAACATTAATTAAAAAGATTTAGAAAGATAAATCTTCAAAACATTTAAAATTATGATCTTGATAAAGAGTAACTTTCACAAATCCTTAAAATATTCATTTTTAAATCATTTATATGAAAAATGGAGGTCTATTATAAAATTTTTCCAGTAAATACTTACACATAAACAATCTCCAATAATAATGGGATTGTGGAATTAACCCTTACCTCGTTGTAATCAATAGAGTCGTATGAAAATAGTCAATAACCACAAAATTAATCATATAATATCATGAATATAAATATAATCCTGATAATATATATCAAATGTAACTACACAATACACCACATGCAATAAATAAGTTGTGAACAATGTAAATCTCACAGAATTAAAAGTGAGATAAAAAACCACTTACCTTGCACTTTCCTTTGGTTGAGGGTACGTTCAACCTCTTGTATGATGACCATTGTATGTTATTATATTATACCAGGACCATATTAATATTTATTATATCATACATGATTCATTTATGACTTTATACTACCCATTTAATAATTATTTTATGTCAAATTAACATTTCAGGTAATAATTTTTTTCTTTATCATACATGTTTTAACTTGATATTCTTGAAAGTATAATTTAGGTCTTTGTTTAAATACTTCCTGAATATAAACCTTCTTTAATATATCATATATATTTAGAATATAAATATTTATAATAGATATATATATATTGAATGGAAAACACCGCTTATGGAGATGGTAGGCCGTACGTACACATAAACGCTGTTTCTATTTTCATATCGTATTGAAGAGAAGTTAGTGAATAATATATATGTAAGTAAATCAATATATATATATATAAATATATATCTCCAGTAGAATTATTATTTAATATATTACAAACTTATTAGTAATTTATATTTTTATAATCTTCAATAAATTGTGAATGTGGAAATGAATCTCATCGCGTCGTGGAGATGTTAATCTGTATGTACGCACGAGCGAAAATATAATTCCATTAAAGGTGTGGAATTGGATGATAAATTAATTTTACAGAGACATAATCATATTATTTTCATTATTTATATGCATATTACTCATCATTATATCCATCCAAATAATATAGTGTCGAATAACAAATTACACCACGACGTGAAGACGGAAAGCCGTACGTACGCACGCATGGGGACATTATCATTCATTGGATGGATAGAATAATGAATATGGGTTCTCCATATTTATAATAACATCAAATTATATAAAAGATACTGGATTTATTATTTTATATTGTAAACAACAAATAAAGAGAAAGTCGAAGAAAAAAAGGAACTTGAAAGAGGTGATTAAATATTTACCTCTTCTTTGGGTTCTTCCTTTTGATATGATCAAAAGGGCTCCTTATGTTGGATTCCTGAATAAATAAATCATCTAGGATAAATTGAGGAGAGTTTAGAGGGTATTTGGACAGGTTATGGAAGAGACAAATGGATTTGGAGGTTTGAATTTGAGAGAAGGGGGAGTTCCCTTTTATAAGAGGGGTGAGGGTCACTTTTGGAAAAGATTAAAGTATTAATTATTATACAATCATATTCGGTTTATAATGGATTAAAATAAATATATTTAGAGACTTAGGTGGTTATAGGTCTAAATCCATTCAACCAATAGGTTTTGGATAGGTTTAGGATACCATTTTAACCTTATCTTTTAGATTTAACTCTTAGATCAATATTTTAACTTTTACCGTCTCTTCTTGTATTCATTCACTATATTGTTAAAAAACTAACTATAAACATCAGCCGAACCATAAGTAGTTCATTAATGATACAAAAATCATTATATAAGTCTTTTGGATGAACATTATATTTTTATGAATATTATATAAATTAATAATATAATATTTGTTTTTAAAACTCTTTTATTTCAATTTGAAACTATTTGGAATTTTGTTTTATTTTAAGTCATTACAGCATGATTACTTCGAAATAAATTTATTGAATCAATACTAACATGTAATATTAACATAAAAAATTTGTTTATGGCATCAAATCCTTCATATTATATTTATTTTAACATTTCTAATACCATTTATTTGATTATTTCATTAATAAAGAAAATATGGCATCATCATTGTGTCATAAATAAATTTAATTATTAAATGTCTAAATATTCTAAAAAAAATAAAATTATGTAGTAAATATTTTTTAATTTCTAAATAATATCTATATTTGAAAATATAACTTATATGACACCATGTAAAATTTTGTTTACTAAAAGATATATGTTTATGTCATTTTTGCCATTACTTTCAATTAATTAATATAAAGTGTCATTATCATTCTCAAGTGGCTTCAATTGGTATCAAAAACAACCCAAAGATGCCCATGGTCGGAAATGTATCATCCAATAGGGTTATAAAACATGTTAGGGCAATTTAATGTTATTTTAATATTATATATTAACCCATATTTACAAAATTTACCCTTTAACCATGGTAAATAAAATATTTACCGATGTAATTATTCATAATGTCTAAAAATAAAAGTTACCAATTTACACAACATGGAACTCCTGATTATAAATATGGAATTAATTTTTCTAAATTCAAAACATAGAAGTGGCAGAAGTTAATTTAAAATTAATTCCCATTGTCAAAATAAAAAACGCGTCTTTAAGAAATAATAAGTATGAAATGATTGACACTTGTTTATGCCCAATTGCAATGTGAAATTACTTCCAATGACCTAAATTAGATTAAATGGTAAAAATATAATATAATTATACTTATAAATCATTAAAATATATATTTTAACACTATAAATATTTTTTATTAAAAAAGTTGTTTTAGTTAAAATATAGTATTTTTTACTATTCACCCAAATAAGAAAGTTACCAAGAAAAACTCCAAAAATTTATCGAAACTAAATATGTATGTCCTGATTCTAAAGAAGATGTTTATTTTGTCAAAGTATATATATAAAAGTGTAAAATATTTTAATTTAAAAAGGTTCTCTAATAAAAGGTTTTAAAATTTCATTTTTTGAAAAATACTTCTTTTATTCGAAATAAATGAATTTGTTCTTACATTATGTCTAATAAACTCATAATATGGATTATAAAATTTTAAGTATTATATAAAGTTCAAAATTTAGTTAATATTATTCATAACCACTTTTGAACAGCTAGTTTGGAAAGTCGTGGTGTGCTTGAACTCGGTGTTTCTTGGGAGAAAGTTATTGAATTACTTTGAAGAAATCACATACTATGAAATCATAGGGTGTTACAAATACTCAGTAGGGACCCTGAGGCCCTCAAGGTCCCACAAAATCATAAAATGATAGACCAAAAATCATGGAAGAAACTGACAACCCTACTTAGGTATATGCCTATACATATTCCTAAGTTATCAAGTAAACTCATCTCAATAATGAGGAAACACAAGTCCCAAATCATTAGCCCCAAGATCAACTATTCCACAAAATAAGGAATACAAAGAAGGTAAGTACCACACGGGTACACCACATAGAAGAACACCCCCAAGGTATTACCATGAAGGAATGTGCCACACAGGTACGGACTCAGCACACACCAAATATATCTTAGGTACAGTAGTAGAGATGAATAGATGTAACTACTGAATCATCTTACTCTGTTAAGAGGAAGCCCCCCGAAGGATCCTAAATCATTATTAGAGCCACCGAGGATCGTAGTACATCGTCATCCCACACTGGATCCTATTACCTTGATAGACCCACATAGGATCGTATTACATCGTCAGTACGTTGTCAGACCCACACAGGATCCTAGTACACCGTCACAGCCAGCAACAGGGTTCCCGCAATAAGATCACATTTCTCTGAGAGGGTCTGCTCCACAAGCCACTGTTCAATACTCTAACTATCATGAAGTTCTATGAAAAAGTATCCCAAAGGACCACCACATCATAGGGGTCTCAACGCTACAGATGGTGCGTCAATCAGATGCCCAATATGTAAGTTATTAGCCTTTTAGTCCTGAGGTCTCAGTTAGATTCGTTCTCAATCCAACCTGACCATGCCCCAACATTATCCAAATCACAAGTGGGGTATACCAAAAGGACTGCCTCACTCCAAAATTTTTGGGGCTGTAGAAGGTTCTTCTGATGGACGCTCAGTGCCAATGTTATGGGTGATTGAGAGAAAATGTGTCGATGCTGGCTCGTGTCTGGTTTGACCTGGTCAGACTGACACAGCCCGTTGGGTCTGGACCGGCCCACGCTGGGAAGCCCGTCCAGAGTGTCCCATCCTAGGCGGGTGCAATACGGCACGGGGGGGCCATGGGGGGTGCGGGTCCCGAGGGGCGGCACGACGACCGCGGGGCGGCGCGAGGGTCACTTGTTGGCACGGGGGTCGGGGGGAGGCGCAGTGGCTGCAGGACGGCGAGCAGGCTGCGGGGGCGGCACGGCTGCCATAGGGCGGCTGGGAGGCCGGAGGGCAGCGTGCGGGCCACGGGGCAGCGTACTGGCCATGGGACGGCGCGAGGGCCATAGGGCGGCGTGGAGGCCATGGTTCGGCGGGGTAGTGGCAGTTGCACCGCTTCCTTTGTCGCATCCATCGGTGTGTCGGCCATTGAATTCGAGTCCAACCGATTCCATTCACCAGAACCAGTTACCGCCTTCTTCCATTGTGAGGAAAAATCAAAAAGCTCAAGAAAATTTTAGATAGGTCGGACCATGTTCGTTTTTCCTACACCCTCTAGGTTAATGTAAAGACCCATAAAATTCAAGAAAAGTTTTGTTCATAATTTTCATGGGAATTTTACAAGAACACAGTTTCTGACGGAACCTGATTCCGAGGCCTAATGTGCCCAGAATCATTTTCCGAAGTTTAGCTCGGGTACGTTCTGTGAACGAACGAGCTGGTTTTTCTAACTTTTGAACCGGTGCTCAAAATCGAAATCCGCGGACACCGATGGAATCACAGAACCGGTAATTTCTTGGAGTCACCATTTCCAGAGTTGCTTTTTCTCGGGTGTGGTTTTTAAATTTCTGGGTTTAAGTAAAGAAATAAAATAAAAGTGGTGCAACCAATTTTTTTTTTTTTTTAACCTAGCTAAGAGGATGAAGTGGGACCCACTATATACTACCCACTAGGTAGGATGTTTGTGAGGTGGGACCCACACGATCCCCACCATTTCTTTGCTTCCTAAACCTCCTCATTTAATAAGGTAACGCACCCGCACCCCTTTTTAATGAAGTCAACCCTTCTGTTTAATCTGGATAATAAACGCCTTATTAATGTGGCGGTTTAAGCCTTTAAATTAATTCACTTAATTGTTTATTTCGTTTTTGAATTTTAAAATTCAAGACTTCTGAAATAAAAATAAGACAACTCTTATTTTTATTATGCTGGTGGTGTTGAGAGGCAAAGGAGATTTCTCTCAGACTCTTGAAGATCTTCTCAACCTCACGAAGAACGCGATGAACGCGAAAAACGCCGGATCCTTGGAAATCCGAGACCCTTCTTTCGCAACGTTCCTTCTTCTGCGACGCTTCTTCTTCAACGCTTCTCTGCGACTCGACGATCCTCCTTCCATGATGCCTTCTTCCATGGCGATCAATTCCACGATGTCCTTTTTCTGTGATTTATCCTTGCTCATCGACTTCAATGAGGTAGGGATTCATTTTATTTGTTTCTTCGTGAATACTTCCGTCGTTTTCTCCTTCTCTTTTGAATTTCCTGATATTGTAATAACGGGAGGAGGTCAGACCGCAAGAACATGGCCTACCCTCCTCCCCCTTGGTGGCGTGTTTGTTGCGGCACGAGTAAGGCAACGTGGTGCCGAAGCACTGTGTGGGAATTAATAAAGAAAGGGGGAGAAGCGCAGCGCCGTCACGCCGCAACGATGAAGACGAACCAAAGACGCGGCATCGTCGCGCTGCGCCGTTGAAGACAACCCAAAGACGTGGTGACGTTGCGCCACGCCGGAGAACCAAAAAAGAACCCCGGTCGGAGCGCGACCGTGGTGGAGGGGCGCAGCGCCATCGCGCCGCGCTGGACGGACCAAGGCCGCGGCCGGTTCCGGGCCGCGGTGGAGCAGGGGGACCGGCGGCCGCTTCCGGGACGTTGGCGTCGGAACAGAGGGACCGGCCCTTGCCGATCTCATGGTGGCAGTAGCCGGTGGGCCAGAACTGGCCCGCCGGTCAGGGGAAACTGGGGCTTCTCAACCCCTTTTCAGCTGGCAGGTGCGGCCCCCACATGGGGGGCCGAGGGTTCTCAACGCGGGGGGCAGTGCCCCCCCCCCCAACTTCGCTCGGTCGTAACGACCGAGCGGGCCGCCTAGCCCCCCGGCTAGCACCAGTGCATCGGGCCGAGCCGCCGGGCCGGTCCGGGCCGCGCCCAAGCGGGACGGACCCGGACCCGGATCGGGTCGACCCGGTTTGGGCCGACCCTGGGGGTATCAGACAGGGTCGGACCAGGCCCGAACCCCCTAATATCGAACCTCTATCGGTCTGGTGCCCATAACATGAGCTACGGGCCTCCGATCAACACAACGTCATTTGCGTAGCGATCCTTGGATTGAGAAAATCGTTTTGGGATATAACACTCAAGGTTTCGAAGTACTTTGGGTTCGGCCGGGTGGGTTCGTACACGAAACCAACTGGGCCCTCAGAGCGGAAACACATATAACTTGAGTTCTAGACGTCCGATTGACATGCCGTCGACTTTGTTGGATTCCTCTTAGTGAGACGGACCTTTTGGCTTACTCCGCTTGAGGTTTCTATGCAGTTGGTGTACAGTCGAGTTGGTTTTGATTTAGAAACCAACCGGGCCCCTGGGACGAAAAAGACAATAACTCTCAGACCGAGCGTCCGATTGGCGCGCCGTCAGTGACGTTGAGTTCCTGTTGACGATACGGAAATTTTGAATACATAAACATTGGACTATGTGTCAGTTGATGTATCAGTCCCTTGGCTCGTGGAGCGGACCCTCTCGAACGAGCTTGATGTGTGCGGGAACCCTAGAGCTGGTTGCGACTGCGACGACGATGACGACTGTACATAAATCCTACGTGGATTTGACGACGACGACTACAGCACTCAGAAATCCTACGTGGGTCAGTTCTACTGATCCTATGTGGGTCATATCCTGTGTGGGTCAGCGCTCAGTGGTCCTGTGTGGGCTAGCGCCTGCAGATCCTCTGTGGGTCTGATCCTGTGTGGGTCATTGCGGGGGGTTAGTTACCTATCGATCATGTGAGGGTCAGATCATTTGTGGGTCATTGCGGGGGTTAAAACCTATTGATCCTGTGTGGGTCCGATATCTTAGATGAATCAGTGGATATATCTAATCATCTTTATCGTCATATGAAAAAGTATACCTGTGTGAGCTGAATCTTGACTTGCTTTCCTATGTGGATTACGTTATGCTTTCCTGTGTGGATCGGGTTGTGATTTCCTGTGTGGATGTGATCGAACTAGGGCTCGGAGGTTGGAGCGAACTGGAATTGATGACTTAGGTATATGTATGGGCATATACCTAAGTAGAGTCAGATGTTACTTTGTGATTGTATCTTTCCTTTTTGGATTATCTTTTGTGGATTCTGGGAGACCTTTGGGGGTCTCAGGGTCCTTACTGAGTAGCTTATACTCACCCTTGCACGGGCTATGCCCGCACAACGTTGTATTGGTTGCAGACGATGGACATCTCTGATCGTGGTTGAGGCACGAGGTGCAGGTCGGTACCTGGAGGTGGACCATTGGGCGGGACGTACTCGTAGCGGACGGCTGGACCTGAGGAGATGTGGAGGCTATCTATACCCACCATTCAGGTGGGACTTCCAGTGGATGGCTCGAGGCTGCGGTTATACTTTTCAGTGGTTGTACTCCCTTTTTCAGTTGTACTTTACTTTTCAGTTGAGGCATGAGATCAGGGAATCTCTGATCTCCCTCAGCATTCCGACACAGGCTGGAATACTGGAGCAAGCCCTTCTAATCGAGAGATTTATGGAAGAGTCTACAACAACAGCGAGACCTACCGTAGGGAAGCACGTAGTAGAGTCTTCGGCATTAGGCAGTCAATGGACGACTCATGGTTCTAAGAAGACCAAACCCTCAGTCAGACGATATCAGGACACTGGCTCAGCAGTGTGGGACACACAACGCAGAGCCAGTCTTTAGAGAGGCTGACGGTGCTATGCATGCGGCGGGCAGGGACACATGGCTCAAGACTGCCCGACCCACCGTGCCGAGGAGCAGCAGATGGTTGAGGGGACACGTAGGCAGAGGCATAGAGTCGACCGTGGCGGCCCGCAGGGAGTAGGCAGATGTAGTAGAGGAGCTGGCCAAGCAGCAGGTGGTGGGCGACGCTTTGAGGCTGTACCACCACCATCACCAGGAGGTCCACCCCGACCACAGGGAGCTGGCGGGCAGAGACAGGCACAACTCCAGGTAGTGGAGGCCTATGACCACGACGTTCCCGAGATGATTCAAGGTACTATCTGTGTCTATTCCACACTTGATGCAGTTCTTATAGACATAAGAGCGAGTCATTCTTTCATAGCCTCTTCCCTTGTTCGGAGCTCGGTGATTCCGACAGAGCCATTGGCTCGATCCTTATGGCTAAAGACTCATACGAGAGAACACTCAATGATTACACACTGGTTCTGGCAGTGTGAGCTTACTCTAGGAGGCGGGAGCTTCAGCTGGGAACTTCTTGTAGCGATGTCGAGGCCTTACGACGTCATATTGGGCATGGATTGGTTATCTACAGTCCATGCTCAGATTGACTGTATTAGGCGCAAGGTGTGGTGTGTAGGCACCGAAGGAAGCAGGTTCACCTTCACCGGCGTGAAGGGAACCTTGGAAGCACAGGATGGACTCTCACAGAGGAGAGGACAGCCCATCACTCATCAGTTGGCTAGCCTCATCCGAGAAGCAGTTGACGTGCAGAGTCCTGGTTTTCCTACTGTGGTGGATCAGTATGCGGACGTTTTCACCGACAACGTTCCAGGAATACCTCCTCGAAGAGAGGAACAGTTTTATTTTGATCTGTACCCTGGGACAACCCTGATATCCACCCCAGCATATCGGATGGCTCTCACCGAGCTTCGAGAGCTACGGGTACAGTTGGAGGACTTGCAGGGAAAGGTATTCATCTAACCCAGTGTTTCACCCTGGGCTTCACCGATATTGTTCGCCAAGATGGCGGACGGGAGCTTGAGACTTTGTGTTGACTATCGTCACCTCAACCAAGTGACAGTGAGGAACAAGTATCCGCTACCACAGATTGATGACCTCTTCGATCAGCTCAAGGGAACACAGTGGTTCTCAAAGATAGAGCACAGGTCAGGCTATCATCAGCTCAGAGTTCAGGACAAGGACGTGCAGAAGATGCCCTTCAAATGTCGGTATGTCCACATTGAGTTCTTGGTTATGCCATTCAGCATAACCAATTCTCTAGCAGTGTTCATGGGCTTCATGAACATGATCTTTCAGCCATACCTCGATCGATTTGTTGTGGTCTTCATTGACGACATTATGATATACTCGACCACTGAGAGGGAGCAAGCCTACCACTTGCGGGTTGTACTAGACACACTCCAAGAGCACCAGCTTTATGGAAAGCTCCCGAAGTTTCAGATCTGGATATGTGAGGTCCACTTATGGGACACATCATCTATGATGTGGAAGTTGTGGTGGATCCTGTGAAGATCGAGGCAGTTCTAGCTTGGGAGCCACCCAGGAGCGTGACAGAGGTGCGGAGAATCTTGGATCTAGGTGGATACTACTGGAAATTTGAGCCAGACATCTCCAGAGTTGAGGCACCACTCTCAGATTTGACAAAGAAGGGGAAACCCTTTGTGTGGCCAGATAGATTTCAGTAGAGCTTCCAGGAGCTGAGACAGAGATTGACTAGCGCACCTATCTTGAGGTTGTCGGAGGAGGGAGTATGGAACGTATTCTACTGCGATGCATCAGGGACCAGACTCGGATGTGTCCTGATGTAGGAGCAGGAAGTGATCTCCTATAAATCATGTTAGTTGAGGCCTCATGAGCTGAACTACGCTACCCATGACCTGGAGTAAGTAGCAGTGGTCTTCCCTCTGAAGATGTGGCGACACAATCTGATGGGTGAGCACTTTACTGTCTATTCTGACCATCAGAGTCTTATGTACATCTTCTCTCAGAAGGACTTGAACCTGAGACAGCGGTGATGGCTAGAGTTCCTCCAGGACTATGACTTTGAGATAGTCTATACTCCTGGGAAGGGGAATGTAGTATCCAATGATCTCAGCAGGAGGATGGGCATTCAACTACTTGGGGAGGCGACAGAGCAGCTAGCCACTTTGCAGATATCTTTTGTGGATAGAGATGGAGAAGCCTTCCTTCAGTCACTCACAGTCACTCCTCCACTACTGTAGCGGGTCAGATAGGCATAACATGGGGACGCTTACTATGAGACACGGCGTGCGCATATATCCTCAGGACATGCACCTTATGGTTTCTCTATAGGAGGAGAGCACGACATCCTTTTCAAAGGACGTCCCTTGGTACCGGTTTCTTTACGGGAGGAGGTGCTGAGAGAGTTTCAAACATCCATTTTGGCGGTACATCCTGGCGTAGCGAAGATGTACCAGGATCTCAGACGATAACACTGGTGCCCGGGCATGAAGAAGGCTGTGGTAGAGTTCGTTTCTCGATGCCTCGCCTGCCAGCAAGTGAAGGCAGAGCACCAGGTACCAGCAGGCTTGGTACAGTCCTTGGAGGTCCCGAAGAGGAAGTGGGACAACATATCTATGGAATTCGTGACTGGAATTCCATGCACTTCCAGAGGTCATGACTCCATTTTGGTGATTGTCGACCGACTAACCAAGTCATCTCACTTCTTACCCATCAGATAGTCGGGCTCAGTGGAGAGCTTGGGATATCCTTACGTTCAAGATATTGTACGACTTCACGGTGTGCCATCATCTATCATCTCCGATCGAGATGCTCGCTTTACTTACCAGCTTTGGAAAGGGTTTCAGGAGGAATTCGGGATGCAACTACGTCTGAGCATCACCTTTCACCGCCAGACAGATGGTCAGACAGAGAGGACCATTCAGACTCTCGAGGACATGCTCCGCGCATGTGTCCTGGACTTTGGTCGCAGCTGGGAGGACCACCTACCCTTGGTGGAGTTCGCGTACAACAATAGCTACCACTCCACCATCGGGATGGAACCTTATGAGGTGTTGCACGACCGACCTTGCAGATCACCTCTGTGCTGGAAAGACCCTGTTCAGTCAGTACTTATGGGACCAGAGATGGTCCAGGCCACGAGAGAGAAGGTCTAGGTCATCTAGGAGTGGATGAGGATAGATCAGATCCAACAGATGTCTTATGCTGACAGGAGGCATAGGCCACTAGAGTTCAAGGATGGAGACCACATTTTCTTGCGGGTCTCACCTCGACGTGGATTACGAAGATTTGGCTGAGGCAGCAAGTTGTCTTTATGCTTCATCAGACCATTCCAAGTCCTCAGCAGGATTGTCGAGGTAGCTTATCGCCTAGCTCTACCACCTCTGTTGCACCGGGTGAATGACGTCTTCCACGTATCCCAGCTAAGGAGATATGTGCACGACCCGAGGAATATCATTGAACATGGGAAGCTGGACGTTGATGATGGGGAGACTTTTGCGGTGGTCCAAGTGGATATCGAGGATCGACATGAGCGGGTCCTACATGGATGGTCTATTACTCCAGTTAGCATCAGATGGAAGCACGGGAACCTCCAGGAGATCACTCGGGAGCGGGAGGCTCAGATTCGTGCTTAGTACCCACATTTGTTTCCCTAGTTTATGATGTATCTTTATGGGGACATAAATCCCTGAGGTGGGAGTGATGCAAAGAACTGTAAAATTCAAGGAAATTTTTTTTCATTATTTTCTTGGGAATTTTTCAATAACACAGTTTCTGACGCACCTGATTCCGAGGCCCGGTGTGCCCAAAATCTTTTTTCGAAGATTAGCTTGGGTACGTTCAGTGAACGAACGAGCGGGTTTTTCTAACTTTTGAACCAGTGCTTGAAATCGAAATCTGAGGACACAGATGGAATCACAGCGAAGGTAATTTCTTGGAAACACCATTTCCAGAGTTGCCTTTGCTTGGGTGTGGTTTTTAAATTTTTGGGGATAAGTAAAGAAATAAAATAAAAGTTGTGAAAATAATTTTATTCTATTTTTGATTAACTTAGCTAAGTGGATGAAGTGGGACCCACAGTATCCTTCCCACTAGGTAGGATATTTGTGATGTGGAACCCACATGAGCCCCACTATTTCTTTTCTTCCTAAACCCCCTCCTTTAATAAGGTAACGCACCTGCACCCCTTTTTAATGAATTCAACCCTGGCATTTAATCTGGATAATAAACGCCTCATTAATGTGGGGGTTTAAGGGTTGCAATTAATTCACTTAATTGTTTCTTTCATTTTTGAATTTTAAAACGCAAGACTTGTGAAATAAAAATAAGACAACTCTTATTTTTATTAGGCTGGTGGTGTTGAGAGGCAAAGGAGATTTCTCTTAGACTCTTGAAGATCTTCTCATCCTCGCGAAGAATGCGAAGAATGTGAAGAACGCCAGATCCTGGGAAATCCATGACACTTCTTCTGCAATGTTCCTTCATCTGTGATGCTTCTTCCGCGATGCTTCTCTGTGATGCGACGATCCTCCATCCGCGATGCCTTCTTCCATGGCGATCAATTCCATGACATCCTTTTTCTGTGACGAATCCTCTCTCATCGAATTTGACGAGGTAGGGATTTATTTTATTTGTTTGTTCGTGAATACTTCCGTCGCTTTCTCCTTTTCGTTTGAGCCACCTAATATCACAATAACGAGAGGAGGTCAGACTGCACAAACACGGCCGACCCTCCTCCCCCTTGTTGGTTTGTTTGTTGCAGCACAAGAAAGGCAACGTGGTGCCGAAGCACCATGCGGGAAGTATTAAGGAAAGGGGGAGAAGTGCAGCGCCGTCGCACCGCGCCGATGAAGATGTACCAAAGGTGTGGCGCCATCGTGCTGCACCATTGAAGAAAAACCAAAGATGTGGTGCCGTCGTGCCGCACCAGAGAACCAAAAAAGCAATCCGGTTGGAGCGGGGCCGCGGAGGATGGGTGCGACGATGTCGCGCCGCGGCGGAGCCGGGGGACCGGCGGCCGCTTCCGGGCCGCCGGCGTCGGAATAGAGGGAACGGTACTTGACGGTCCCATGGTGGCACCAGCCGGCCGTCCAGAATGGGCCGACCGTTTAGGGGAAACTGCGAGTTCATAACCCCCGGTCGGCCAGAGGGGGCGCCCCCCCCCCCCCCCCCCCCGCCATATGGGTGCCGCGGGTTCTCAACGCGGGGGGCAGCACCCCCCGGCCTCTTCGATCGGCTGTAACGGCCGAGCCGACCACCTGGCCGCCCGACCAGCACCAGTACGCCGGGCCGAGCCACGTCCAAGAGGGCTGGACCTAGACCCGGTTTGGGTCAACCCGGTTCGGGCCAACCCTGGGGGTATCGGGCTGGGTCGGACAGGGCCGGAACCCCCTAATACCGAACCTCTTTCAGTCTGTTTCCCATAACATGAGTTATGTGCCTTCGATCGACGTACCGTCAGTTGCGTAGAGATCTTTGGATCGAGACGGTCGTTTGGGTATATGACACTCAAGGTTTCGGAGTACTTTGGTTTTGGCCAGGTTGGTTCGTACACAAAACCAACCGGGCCCTCAGAGCGGAAACACTTATAACTTGAGCTCCGGACGTCCGATTGGTGTTCCATTGACTTTGTTGGATTCCACTTAGCGAGACAGAACTTTTGGCTTACTATGCTCGAGGTTTGGATGCAGTTGGAGTACGGTCGGGTTGGTTTTGACTTAAAAACCAATTATGCCCTCGGGACGAAAAAGCCAATAACTCTCAGACAGGGCATCCAATTGACGCACCGTCAATGACATTGAGTTCCTGTTGACGATACAGAAAATTTGGATACATTAATTTTGGACTACGCGTCAGTTGATGTATCAGCCCCTCGGCTCGTGGAGCGGACCCTCCCGAACGAGCTTGCTGTGTGCGGGAACCCTAGAGCTGGCTGCGACTGCGACGACGATGATGACTGTACATAAATCCTACGTGGATTCGACGATGACGACTACAACACTCAGAGATCCTATGTGGGTCAATGATACCGATCATGTGTGGGTCAGATCCTGTGTGGGTCAGCGCTCGACGGTCCTGTGTGGGCCAGCGCCTACTGATCCTATGTGGGTCCGATCCTTTGTGGGTCGTTATGGGGGTTGGTTACCTATCGATCCTGTGTGGTTCAGATCCTTTGTGGGTAATTTCGAGGGTTAGTACATATCGATCCTATGTGGGTCCGATGGCATAGATGAATCAGTGGCTATATCTGATCATCTCTATCATCATACGAAAAAGTATACCTATTTGAGCTGAATCTTGACTTGCTTTCCTATGTGGATTACGTTATGCTTACCTGTATGGGTTGGGTTTTGATTTCCTATGTGCATGTGATCGAAAATGGGCTCCGAGGTTGGAGAGAACTGGAATTGATGACTTAGGTATATGTATGGGCATATACCTATGTAGAGTCGGATGTTACTTTGTGATTGTATCTTTCCTTTTTGGATTATCCTTTGTTGATTCTGGGAGACCTTCGGGGGTCTCGGGGTCCCTACTAAGTAGATTATACTCACCCCGGCACAGGCTATGCCCACACTAAGTTGTGTTGGTTATGGATGACGGACATCGCTGATCATGGTTGAGGCACGAGGAGCACGTCGGTTCCTGGAGGTGGACCATTGGGCGGGACGTACTCGGAGCGGTCGGTTGGACCCAAGGAGCCATGGAGGCTATCTGTACCCACCCTTCAGGTGGGACTTCCAGTTGACGGCTCGAGGCTACGGTTTTACATTTCAGTTGATGTACTCCCTTTTTCAGTTGTACATTACATTTAGTTTGGGTTAGTATTCTATCCCACTTACTTTTCCGCACATACTGTTGTACCCAGTTTTTACTTAGTATTTGCTTCTTCTTACTTGCTCTGTGATGTTTGTTTACTTTACAAAGTCAATGACGTCCCTTTTTACTGGGAATTACACCTTGGTTCTAGTCACCAGCCCCTGGCCTTTGGAAGGCGGGTTTGGGGTAGTCACGGCATGGGCCCCGAGGACGGGTTGTGATAGTTAGGTTGGTAGAAAGAGGCTTAATAAATCTTGAATGAAGAATGTCAAACCCTAGAACCTCCGGCAATGATTATTGCTAAACCCAAATAAAATCATTCGTGTGTCAACTTATTATAGAGTTGATCTGCGTTATTTGTTTAGAAGGGAAGAACATGGGAATCAATAATCACGCATAATTTAACCCCTACCTCTGAGGTTTGTTGATGGAGCTTGTGAGGAAAGATACAATG
This sequence comes from Viscum album, assembly GCA_963277665.1. Taxonomy (NCBI): domain Eukaryota; kingdom Viridiplantae; phylum Streptophyta; class Magnoliopsida; order Santalales; family Viscaceae; genus Viscum; species Viscum album. Next base: position 559,693,645 of record OY728153.1, on the reverse strand, counting down.
TAGTTGGGGATAGAGGCATCGGCTTTCGTCGCTTCTGCAAGATGCTTCCGATGTCAGCTCATTCATCTTCCTCTTCCTTGATTCTGTAGAACATTCTTCGATGGCGTTCTTCATTTTGAGAAGTTCTTTGTTTGGGAGGTGTTCTTCATTAGAGAAGCGAAATAATCTCAAAAGCTCTCCCCTTCTCCTTTTTCAAACCAAAATAATGAGGTTACAATGTAATTTAATATAAAAATATTAATTATGTTGGCACAATTAAAAATGCTGACACATTTCATTAATTTTTATTTGGCTCAAACAATTAAATGGGGTGTTGGCATAATTAATTTATAGGGAACCTAGGGTCACCCCCCCCCCCTCATTAAAGAGGTAGTTCAAGAGTCACGTGGTTCCCACCTTTGTGTTTAAATCGGGGGGTTTTAGTTCGGGTAGTCCCCACCTCTATAAACCATGCAGAGAGGTTTGAAGAATAAAAAAAATGTTAAATTAATTTTATTTTTATTTTCCCACAAAAATATAAAAACTATATTTCACCCTCGACCTACTGGATTCGAGGTGAATGTCTCCTTAAGTGGATACCAGCACTACGAGTTCAACGGTGCCCTTAGATTTCAAATCCAAAGAGAGGTTCAAAATTTACAAAAACCCGATCACACGTTTACTGAATATACCTGAAAAAAAGGTCAAAAATTCATTCCAGGTACTCGGGGCATCAGAATCGTGCGCTGTTAATTTTCACGAACTCGTAAAATTCCCTTATATTTAAAAAAATAACATGGAAATTCTGGGCCATTACATTCTCCCCACCTCAGGGCATTGGATACCTGAAATCCAAATCAAAATACTAGGAAAACAATTGGGGGGTACTGAGCATTAATTTGAGCTTCCCTCTCCCATGTGCTCTATTGGAGGTTCCCATGCTGCCAGAGAATGTGCACTAAAGGTATCGACTACCCACAAAGGATCTGCTCTTGTCGATCCTCAATCTCCACTAGACCCTCCGAAAATGTCACCCCATCGTCGATGTCCATCTCGTCGTGATTGATGATGTGAGAAGGGTTGTGCACATATCTCCGTAGATGGAATACCTGAAATAGGTCGTGCACCTGGTGCAACTGAGGAGGAAGTGCTAGGAGGTAATCCATATCCCCAACTCTGTTGAGGACCTGAAAGTGTTCAACGAACCTCAGAGATAAGTTATCGCCTTGGTAAAATCTCAAAAAACATCGTTGTGGTGAGAACCGTTGAAAGACGTGGTCACCATCCTCAAACTCTAAGGGTCTCAATCTCTAATAGGAATTAGAATTCTTCCTTCTTTGTGCAGTCTTCATCTTCTCTTGGACGATCTGCACCTACTTCATGGTAGCCCGTACTATCTCTGGGGTCAGTCCAGCCCAAAGGTGAACAACATGGTTTCTCGTACAACGCCTCAAAAGGTGACATCCCAATGGTGGAGTGATATCTGTTGTTGTATGAAAACTCCACAGAGGTAAAGTGATCCTCCCAACTATTACCGAAGACGAGGACGCAAGAACAAAGCATTTCCTTGAGGTTCTGAATGGTCAGCTCTATCTGGCCATCTGTCTGAGGATGGAAGGCGGTGTGCAAACGAAGCGTCTTCCTGAAAGGCTCATGAAACCCCTTCCATAGACGGGAAGTAAAATGTGCATCATGATTGGAGAAAATCATTGAGGGTACTCCATGTATCTGCATAATCTCTTGCACATAGAGGCTTACAAAGCTCTCTACTGAACCCTTCTCTCTGATCGGTAGGTAGTGGGCCGACTTAATGAGTCGAATGACGATCACCTAGATAGAATCATGACCCCTGGTTGTATGTGGAAGACATGCCACTATGTCCAGGGATATCCCATCCCACTTCCACTATAGGGCCTCTAAAGGCTAAACCAGGCCTGCTGGTACCTGATGCTCCGCCTTCACTTTCTAACAAGTGAGACGCCAAGAGACAAACTCTACTACTGTTTTCTTAATTCCTGACCACCAGTGCTATTTTCCGAGATCCTGGAACATCTTCACCACTCCTGGAGGTACCGCTAGAGGGGATGTTTTGAACTCCCTCAACAATTCCTCCAAAAGTGACACTAGTGCCATGGTAAGTCATCTGAAGAGGATGGAGTTCTCCCCAATATTCGAAAATCCATCAGTAGCATGTCCTGTGGATATCTGAACACGTCGAGACTCGCAGTCAGTATCCACATGCTGCACCTCCGTGACTTGCTGAAGAAGTGGGGGAGTGACTGTAAGAGACTATGGTAAAGCCGCTCCATCTCGATCCACAAACGATATCTGCAAAGGGTAAAGCTGCTCTGTCGCCTCACCTAGTAACTGTATACCAGACGTCCTGGTGAGTGTATCTTCTACAAAATTCCCCTTACAAGGAGTATAGACTATCTCGAAGCCATAATCCTGGAGGAACTCAAGCCAGCGTCATTTTCTCAGGTTCAGGTCATTCTGAGAAATGATATACTCAAGACACTTGTGATATAAGTAGACTATTAAACACTAACCCATCAAGTAATGTCGCCACATCGTCAAAGTGAAGACCACTTATGCTAACTCCAGGTCATGGTTTGATTTTTTTCTTCTCATATTTTCTCAGCTGTCGGGAACCATATGCAATCACTACTCGCTCCTGCATCAGGAAATAACTAAGCCCAGTCCCTGATTTGTCCTAGTAGACTACATACCCTATGCCCTCCTTAGGAAGCATTTTGATTGGGGAACTAGTCAACCTCTGTCCCAATTACTAAAAACTCCACTGGAATCTCTCTGACCAAAGGAAGGGTTTCCACTTATTCTTCATTGATGATAAAGGTGTTTCAACTCTAGATAAATCTGGCACAAATCTCTAGTAGTATCCAGCCAAAATGAGGATACTCTGAACCTCCATCACACTCAAGGGTGGCTCCAAAGAAAGTACCTCCTCAATATTCACTGGATCCACTGCAAATCCAGCCTCTGAGATGACATGTCTCGAAAAGTGAACCTCTTGGATCCAGAACTGGCACTTAGAGAGCTTACCATAAAGATGGTGCTCTCAGAGTGTGTCCAGAACAACCTATAAATGATAGGGATACTCTTCCTCAACATTCATGTTGATCATAATGACATCGACTAAGTATAAAACAGAGATTTCAAGGTATGGAAGAAAGATCAGGTTCATGAGTCCCATGAACACTACTGGAGCGTTGGTCATGACGAATGGAATAACTAAGAACTATTAATGGACATACTGACATCTTAAAGTCATATTCTTTACATCCTCATCTCGGAATCTGAGCTGGTGATAGCCTGTTCTGAGGTATAACATTGAGAACCACCTTGCTCCCTTCAGTTGATCAAAGAGGTCGTCAATCCTCGAAAGTGGGTACCTGTTCTTCATGGTCACCAATTTCAGGCATCGATAGTCGACAGAAAGTATCATGCTCCTAGACACCTTCTTGGAAAACAAAATTGGGGCTGGACAAAGAGAAACACGGGGCCGTATGAATCCCTTCTTCTGCATTTCCTCTAGCTGTAGTCGCAGCTCACGAAGCTCCGTAGCAGCCATCCAATTCGCTGGTGTAGATATCGGTGTCTTCCTGAGGTAGAATTCAATGTAAAAGTCCACCTCTCTGTGAGGAGGTAGACCCAAAACATCATCATGGAATACATCCATGTACTAGTCCTCCACTATAGGATAACTCGGAATCTCCACATAAACCACTCTAATGGTAAGGCTAGCCAACTAATGAGTGATCAGCTACACTCTCCTCTAGGTAAGTCCATCCTGTGCTGCAAAGGATCCCTTCTCGCTGGTGAAGGAAAAATTGTTCCCTTCCATGCGGACACACCGCACTTTGTTCCTAATATAGTCAATCTATGAATGAACTGTAGATAACCAGTCCATACCCAAGATGATGTCGTAAGTCCTCGATGCCGCTACTAGGAGATCCCAACCGAAACTCTCACCTCCTAGAGTAATCTCACACTACCAACACCAGTGCTTAATTGTCGATTCGGCTTTCGTAGCACTCTTTATCCATAAGAATCTAGCCAATTACTCCATCAGAATCTCTGAACTCCAAGTGAGGGCAAGGGCAATAAAATAATTACTGGAACATGTGTCTAGAAGTACTACATCTAAGGTGGAATAGACACATATCATACCCCGTATCATCTCCACATTTCCACGGTCATAGGCATCATCTTCCTGGAGCTGAGCTCGCCCCTATCCACTGACTCCATATGGTCGGGGTGGACCGCTTGGTGGTTGTAGTAGTAACATCATGAATCGTCGCCCACTGCAGCTACACGGCCATCTCCTCTGCCACGTCTGCCTGCTCCCTACGGACCTCCTCAGTTGAACATCATTATTTGCCTAGGTGGTACTTCGACCACGTTCTGGTCATCCATATGAAGGTTTAAACAATCATGAGCCATGTGACCCTTCCCGACGAATGTGAAACACTACCTATTCCTTGCATGACTGGCTCTATCTCCGGTAACCCGCACAACTGATCCCGAGTCGTGAAGTCGTCCACCAGTAGGTCTCTTCCTCTTGGACCTCTATGACATCTATATGCTTCCAAATGAAGAAGACTCCGCTATGTGAGGTCCAGTGGTGGGTCACACTGCTGATGACTACTCAACAAGAAAACATTCCACTAAGAGGGATCTCTCTAACACCCCAGCCTGCGTCGGGATGCTAAGAGAAATCATCGAAGCCCTGATCTCCTTCATGAGTCCCTTCTTGAAGGTATGGGTCCTAAAGAATGGGTCCCACACTATATCTGTGGAGTATAATTAGAGGTCAATGAATATTGATGATTATTGAGCTTCATTCTTGTTGCTCTGCTGTAGATGAAGAATCTCATGTATGTTCTATGCAAGAAGAGTGGCTGGGACAAACTCTACGCGAAATAGCCTCTCAAAGTCTGCCCATAGAAGCATCACCTCGTTGTGAAATTGAACCATAAAGCTCCCCCATCTGACTTTTTCTACCTATAAAAGGCTTTCGGTAAGGATCACCATGATATCATCTAGTGTCTGCACCAGTTGGAAGACTCTCACTACGGCCTCCATCCAATTCTCAGCCACCTGTGGGTCCGTCTCTCCCCTAAACCTGGATGGCCTCTGGCACTAGATCTCGTGCACCACGCTCAAGTGTCGTGCACCTTCTACTATTGGGGATGGTGGCATCGGTGGCCCAATGGGTAATGTTACCACTAGTTCCTCCGTTGGTTCCTTTACTGGAAGAGGGCACTACACCGAGGCCTTGTCACTTGGTGGGCTATTAGTGTGTACTATATCTGGAACCCTAGCTAGCTGTCTTCATGGAGGTATCCTGAAAAGAAAGAGTTGCACCACAATCAATAATTTATTCTTGGTGAGCTGAATCAAATATATCAGAAAGAAAACTCTTCAAAAAACACACGCAATCAGTGTTTTCGTGCACTGAGTCAGAAATCAGATGTCAAAGTCCTGGTGTATGGATACGTCGACCACTGTACCAACACTGAATTCCCTAATCTAATAACCACAATCACTACACATAACACTATTATCATTAAAAAGACCAGATACCTATGTATTAAGAAAAAACAGACTCCTTTGATATCAATTTGTCAAGACTCGTCCCCCGGGGCCAGTGCTGTGACTACCCCAAGCCCGCCTTCCATAGGCCAACAGCTGGCGACTAGCACCGAAGGCGTATTCCCTAAAACTGGGAAGGCGTTTCCATTATAACCGATAAACACACACAACCAAGAACACAACAAGATACAAACTCAAGTAAACTGAATAGCAAACAGAGTGAGTACAGTAAGAACAAGGATCCAAAATACAATCCCAACTTGAAAGTATTAGAAACTGAATGTACAAGTAAACTCGAATAGCTCCTGTAATCACCCACCAAGGATACTACATGAAGGGTAGGTAAAAATCTATAATGGTAATCTTTGTGGTACGCCTCATCTAAGTCTAACTCTGAGCTTCCTCTTGTCCTGGTACCCTCATCCTCAGTCAGCGTTGTCTGTCGTCTGGACCAAACACAACAAGGCATGGGAATAGCCTATGCAGGGGTGAGTATAACGATACTCACTAGGGACCCCGAGACCCTGAAGGTCTCAAGAAATACAAAAAAGATTAACATCAAACAATGAAATAAACTGACAACCCTACTTAGGTATATGACTATTCATATACCTATGCTATCATGTAAACCCATCTCAATCATGAGAAAAAACAAGTCACAACCCATTACCGCCAAGCTCAACTGTTCCACAAAGGAAGGAATACCACGATGGTAAGTACCACATGGGTACGCCACACAGAAGAGTACCACAAAGGTATTACCAAGAAGAAAATTACCACATAGGTAAGAACTCATCTCACACCAGGTATATCTAAGGTTCAGTAGTAGAAATTATTAGATGTAACTACTGAATCATCCTACACTATTAAGAGGAATACCCATGAAGGATAAAAAATCATCATCAGACCCACACATGATTTTAGTACATCGTTAGACCCACATAGAATCCTAAAACCTTTCATAGCCACACAAGATCCTATTACATTGTCAGTTTGTCGTTAGACCCACACATGATCCTAGTACAGCATCACAGCCAGCTACAGGGTTCCCGCACTATGTTTTCTTGTCTTCGAGAGGGTACTCTCCACAAGACACTAGTCGATACACCTACTATCATGAAGTACCATGAATAAAGTATCCCAAAGGACCGCCATGTCATAGGGTTATCAACGCAACATACGGTACGTCAATCGGACGCCCGGTCTATAACTTATTAGCCTTTTAGTCCCGAGGGCCTGGTTGGATTCGTGCTCGATCCAACTCGACCATACCCCATCATTATCCAAAACTCAATTGGGGTATACCAAAAGGACTGTCTCGCTCCAAAGTTTCTAGCGTCGTAGATGGTTCGTCAAATAGATTACAGGTGCCAAAGTTATGGACGATTGAGAAAAAATGGGTCAAAGGTAGCCTAGGACGGTCCGACCCGGTTGGGCTGGCCCGATACAAACCAGCCTCAGCTGACCCGACCCGGTTCGGGTGGACTCATCCAGTGCTGGGCAGCCCGGCCAGAGCAGCCCATCCAGGGTGGTAGTGGTGCGATGCGAGGCCCACGGGGCTACGAGAGGGCCGTGGAGCGGATCTGGGCCCGCAGGGCTGCATGGGGGCCACGGAGCGACACGGGGGCCATGGAGCGGCACAACAGCCGCAGGGTGGAGCGAGGGCCGGGGGGAGCGGCGCAGAAGCCTCGGGGCGGTGCGAGGGCCATGGGCCGGCGCGGGGGTCGTGGGGCAGCGCGGGGGCCACAGGGCGGCGTAGAGTCTGCGGTGCGGCCTAGGTGCCATGGTGGCGTAGTGGGGGCTGCGGAGTGGCGTAGAGGATGCAGGGCTGCGAGAGGGCCGCGTGGTTGTGAGAGGGCCGCAGGGCTGTGTGGCGGTCATGTTGTGGCGGGGCCGTCGCGGTCACAACGTCACCATATGCGCGGTCAGCGGTCTTCCATCCGCTGTATCCAAGTCCCACCAGTGCCTTTCACTGACACTGATCGCCACCTTCTTCCATTGCGAGGAACACAACAAAAACCTCAAGAAAATTGCGGAGAGGTCAGGACATGTTCATTTGGCCTTCACCCTTCGAATTAGGGAGGTAGAAATCATCTTAATAAATCTTGTATGAATAATGTCAAACTCTACAACCTCTAGTAAGGATTATTCCAAAACCCACAAAAAAATCATTCGTTGGTCAACTAGTTAGAGAGTTGATCAGCGTTCTTTGTTTAGAAGGGAAGAACATGGGAATCACTAATCACAAATAATGGAACCACTACCTCAGAGGTTTGATGATGGAGGTGACAAGAAAAGAGATGAAGTATTTGGGGTAATAGGTGTTGGAGTGAAGAACATCAAACCCTACAACCTCTGGAAATGATTATTCCCAAACCCGCAAAAAGAAATCATCCGTTGATCAACTAGTTAAAGAGTTGATCCGCGTTCTTTGTTTAGAAGGTATGAACATGGGAATCAATAATCACAGATAATTAAACCCCTAACTCAGAGGTTTGTTGAAGAAGATTGTGAGGAATGAGACGATGTATTTGGGGACAGAGGCGTTAGCGTTCGTCGCTTCCGCAAGATGCTTCCGTAAGATGCTTCCGAAGTCAGCTCGTTTGTCGTCATGTTCCTTGATTCCAAAGAAAGTTCTTTGATGGCATTCTTCATTTGGGAGGTGTTCTTCATTGGAGAAGTGTAATCCTCCAAAAACCTCTCCCCTAATCCTTTTTCTCAACAAAAGAATGAGGTTACAATATAATTTAAATTAAGAATATTAATTATTTTAGAAAAATCAAAAATTGTGACACAATTCATTAATTATTAGTTGGATCCAACAATTAAATGGGGTTTTGGCATAATTAATTTAGAGAAAACCTAGGGTCACCCCCCCCCCCATTAAAGATGGAGTTCAAGAGTCAGGCGGTCCCCACATTTGAATTCAAATCGAGGGGTTTAGTTCGGGTGGTCCCCACCTCCATAACCCAGGTAGAGAGGTTTTAAGAATAAAATTAAAATGATAAAATAATTTTATTTTTATTTTCCCATGAAAAGTGAAAAACTATCATTCACCCTAGAGCTAATGAGGTCGAGGTGAAGGTCTCCTTAAGGAAATACCGGCACTGTGAGTTCAACAGTTCCCTAAGATTTCAATTCCAAGCACGAGTTCAAAACTTACTAAAACCCACTTGCACATTAACTGAACGTACACAAAAAAAGTTCAGAAATTCATTCCGGGAACTCCGGGCCTCGGAATCATGCGCCGTCAAATTTCACAGACTCGTAAAATTTCCATATATTTAAAAATAATTACATGGAAATTCCAGGTCTTTCAAATTCTAACATGTCCTAAATGACTTATGAATAATTTTTATAAATTATAAAAACAATCCAAATTATTTTTCTCCATTTGAGTATGTATGTTTTCATTTTTTACTAAAACTAATGTCAATTTGAAATAAAAAAATTAATTGGATTCATACTATTCAAACCATTTGTCAGATTGAGGTGCAGATGATTTTTAAAAGTCCCAAATAAATTATGGATAATTTTAATAACTTATTAAAAAATATGAATGAATTTTCTAATTTTTTAGAATGTTACATTTATTTTTTACAAAAATGTCATTCTAAAATGGAAACATGAACATGGATTCATAATGGTCACATGATGAGTCTGTTTCATGTGAAAATAATTCCATCATATTAAAAATGAATTATCAATATTTTTTATAAATTATTAATACAATCTGAGTGTGCTTTCTTTGTTTTCAAAATTTCACTTGTCCTTTTTACCAAAATTAATGTCAATTTTAAATGAAAAGATGTATTTGGAGTAATACTAGTCACACCATGCATAAAATTTCGGATTTAATGATTCATACATGAAAAAAATCAATTTTTTATTATTTTTATAAATTATATAAAAAATATTAACTCATCTTCCTAGTTATGAGTATTTGAATGGTGTTTTTAACTATAAAATAAATTATAATCTAAAATTATACAAGCTTGGAAATTATTATCCCACTCTATATGGGTTATGGTGAGGCATATTTAATATGTGATATGTTATTTTCATTCAACTGTCTAAAAAAATCCTAAAAGGAGAAATTATGTTCCATTCTAATAGAAGAGGAAAACTCATGCTACCTCAAACACTTCATGTTTCTGGAAACATGGGGTTTCCTCTTTTATTAAAAAGAAACATGATCTCTATTTTCTTTCCTTTTATAGATAATTGAAGGAAAAATATGAAAATCCAAAATATTTTAAAAAAACTAAATAAGTATTAGATAAAAATGATAAAGAAATTAATTTACAAATAACAGATAAAATGATGAAAAAATTAATTAAATAAGTATTCAGAAATAACTCTTCATGATGGTTGTATACGATCTTGATCCATTTAATTGCTTCCATTATCTCAATTTTAGCATCAAAGTCCAATATCTGACGAGCATGAGTGGCTTTGAACAAACCCCCCATACTAAAAAAAATAATCCACCTATAAAAGAAATAAATTCTTATGTTAGTAATAGAATAATGAAATAAATGAAACAAAAATATGAAAAAATAAATTACTTCAATGTACAATGAACTTACGATTCAAAAATTAATATTGGTATGCTTGTGAAATAGAATATGTTTTTTAAATATTTGGAAAGAACCTACAAAAAAATTTGAATTTTAACTCAGAATGTTTTTTGATAAAATATAAATATAGAAGAATGATGCCCAAATCTTAGGGAATGTGTTATATCAGATTTGATTATGTGATTTAAATTTGAACTAAAATTTAAATTATAATAAAAAATACATTTTAATTCATACTGAGAACACTTTTTTTCATATTGAGGTGTCGATGATCGAGTATGTGATGTGTGTTTTTCTTTTAACAATCTGCACCATTCTAGAAAATAAATAAATGTTCTAGTTAGATGGAATAGAAAAACCGATGATTCATGAAATGAAACATCCAAAATAAACATGTTCTCTCATTTATGGATTTCTATAGAAGACTGAAGGAAAAAAACTACTTCCCAAAAGTTATGTGAAAAAAAAAATCATTAAATAAAAAAGATCAAGAAATTAACAATAAAACAGTAGATGAAACAGTGAAAAATTTAACTAAAAAATTCTTAGGAATTCACCTTTTCATGATCATAGTAAAGGAGGGAATCATCCTTGTTGAAAATTTTGTTTTTTCATGATCTCTATGAAATTTTATAAAATAAATATTAGATAAAATTATGAGAAAATCAACTAAAAATGTAGTTAAAATGATGAAAAAGTCAACTAGAATGAACTTTTTTCTAGTTATATATCATTAAAATAAATTATAACTATTCTTGATCAAATTAAACCAAAATAAAAGGAATTTATTCAACATTACATAAGCCTATAAGAAAATAATTTAGAAGATAAATTCCACTAACATGATATATTTAACCAGTTTATAATAATATAACATTCACATATTAAACAAAATTCCCACTAAATATTTCTCCCTTTCAGTTTATGGAAAACACATATATAATCATTTTCATTATTTTTTTCTACAAAAAACTAGAATAAGGCATTCTATATTCCTATATTGTAGTAAGCATTAGTTTATCCCTTTATTTAGTCTTATAAAACATTTACTATTAGTTTAAACCTATCATTGTTCATTGATAAATCAAAAATAGATATTTACATTTATGTTTTTATGGAACAAAATAAATCTATCATATCCTTTCATTATCAAAAAGAGTAAAAATTCCATGATAAACAATTTACCTTTTTTATGGAAAAACATTTGGTGGACAGATTATGCATTTTTAGAAGACACTAAACTCCATTATAAATTGTTTACCCCATTTGATTATATTAAACACTATTATAGACCTTCATAGCATCGAAAGGACACTAAAATATAGCATATCCATTAAGTCATTTTATATTGTGCTATAGTTTATATTTTTTTTTCGATTTTATGGTGATGATAAACTCAAACATGAAATCATTAATATTTTTTCATAAAAATGGTAATATACCTATTCTCATTTATTTTTTATTAATAATGATGATGATTTTTTTTAATGATGTTGTGAACATGAATCATTTTATATAATGAATATGCACATGCATATTAGTGATGAACCAGTGGAGATATTTTTTTGTTGTGATCTAGTGAACAAGTATCTATATTCCTAATATGGATAGGTTAAACACCACTACTCATGTAATAATTATGAGATTTTGTGTGATATAATGGTGGGATGATTTATTTTAATATCATGTGTATTCAAAATAATCATTTTTACTCAATCAATTTTAGTAACATAAAGTTGAAGTTTTACATATATAGACTTAAAAATTATTTGTGATATTATATCATGAATCTAGTTAATTTTTTGTGGATTTATTCATAATGATATTTTTTCATTTGATATCATGTTTCCTTTAACACCTTCCCTCCTCTATGACCACAATCTCTCAACACTAGAAGTCCTCCAATAGTTTTCTCAAACACCTGTGGGATTTAATGGTTGACAACACACAAATTTGTTCAAACATTTGAGAAAAATTATATAAATATTTGATGATTGGTTTGGTGTTTAATTACTATCATGTGACTATTGGATCCACTACTAAGAAATTTTTATTATATTGTAGAGAAGCCATTGTCAAGAAAATGAATCTTTTTTATAGTTTTTGTTTAATTTGTTCTTGGTGAGGGGTTGATTTCAATGTTTAGAAATATTTTATAGTACATGGAAGGTGATGATATAAATTTTATTATATTCTAATTAGTTTTCAAAAAAATAGTGGTGTTTTATTCTTTTAAAAAAATCCTCGACATAAATTTTTGTACAAAAAAAATAAACAAGTGGTAAAAACATTTTTAGAATAGGAAACCAAAACACATTCACAATGGATATTATCTAAAATGGAAAGTGTTTTATGAAATTTTAAATTACTTTTCTCAAAATGACCTTGGTATGATCCCTATTCTATTAAATTATCCAATAGTTTTATTGTGTATAGGAGAATTCTTAGTCTCCTCCTCCACCTTTGTCTCTAACTCTTCTTTCACATTTTCCTCCTCCTCTACCTTTGTCTCCACCTCCTCCTCTACCTCCAACTCCACATCCTCCTCCTCCTTTAACTCCACCTCATCCTTTTCCTACGACTATGCCTCTACTTTCAATATTTCCCAGCAATTTTACTATTTTCAAGTCATCACTTCTCAAAGAATTTCTTTCATCCATCATACTTATCCTTGATTAAAATATTAAAAATAATATATAATAATTTAGGTAAAAATTATTCACGCGCTAAATATATTTCATATGTCACAACCCATAATAGATAACAATCAATATTAGGTAATGACCTAAATTTTTCCAGTAACATTAAAACACCATGTAAATTACCTATCCATCTCTAAAAAAATTTACTTCTTCTCTAGATTAAGAATGTTCTACTAAATATAGATAGTAATAAAAATCTATATATAAAAAGATTAATAAATATTTTTAATTAAATTATAATTACCTTTTAAACTTACCTCTTCATGGATACCATTCTTTATATGGTTTATGATCACTTTAATAAATTTTCATACATAATATCCATAATCATTACCATTAACAATCTTTGGACACCATAGATACATTTTCCAAAATATGTGTTTTTTTAAATATGTTTTTATAGTTAAATATTTCTATATATAACCTTATGTGTTTATATTTGATGTAATACGTAGGCTTTTTGTGTTCAGTCACTGATGTCGTGCCGTGATTTATCCTATATTTAGAAACATTCTTTTTATAAAAAATATCTTATTTAAACATGGAAAAATTTAAATAATTCTAATTTTATCTAAAAAATATTGATTGGAGTGTATTAAAAATCCATAATACACATCATGTGTGGTTGATTTTTTTTGATATCCATGCTTTCAATCCAAACGAATAAATATTTGGGGTATCCAAATTCATTGTAATCAACATCAAGTGCATCCTAAAAAAGAAAATACCAATAAGTAATGAAAAAATGAAAATATATTTTATGTGATAGATTGTATATTTTTACCCATTAATTGTAGTAATAAAAAAGAATTTGTTGTATATTATTTTTTCCTCAAACACATCATATCCCTCATTTTTCTTCTTCTCAATTTATACCTTCTCTCATGAAGTTTATTTAATAGAAATTATATAAGGATTAATGAATCCAAATCATGTTTCACACGGTCTCCCCTTTATATAGTATTAATATAAACACATGTAGAGAATATTAATATTTATTAACTTTAATGAATATATTATATAATATTTTTGGCTAACATATAATAAAAATGTAGCTTATGTATGTTTTCCTAACTAAAACACCCAATAATTCAAACTTGATAATATTATTTATAGTATTGAGACCATCTACATAGATCAAAAAATTTCCATATATTTCTTCTTTATATAGATTTTAATACATATTTTAATCTTTAAATGTGGTTTCTACATGGATTTTAAATGATAATAAATGTTTCTCTGGATTATCTGGGGATAAGGTAATCATTGAATGTCGTTTTGATTTAGTGGTCTATTCACTAGATTTTCTTGATCATACCTTCCATTTCCACATTGGTTTATTCATTTATAATATAATAATTCACTTATAACATGTTTTCCTCAACTGTTACATGATTTTTATATGAAAAAATTTGTTAAATACATATCTCATGAATGATTATAAGAATATATGGACATTCTATGAAAGTAATAATAGCATAATTAAAATTTGTAATATTTGGATCAACAAGTGGGAAAATAAACTTAGTGGTTGACTCCTAAGATACCTCAATACAAACTATCATGAAATATTTTTTGATTTCATTATTTTTTATATTTAATCTAGGAGAATATACACTGTGCCCATCACAATAAGGCAGTGCGTTGGTGTTTAAAAATAGAAATCACATAAAACTATACCCTGTGGATTTTTTGTAATATAATGCTATTATAAGTTTGATTCACATTATGGATAAATTATAATGAAAATATTTATTACCTCAGGTAATTTATGATATTTAGGAGAAGGGATAGTCTCAAATACAATGGTTTCATTTGGGTCTTTATATGCAGATCTTTATTCCACTATTAATTAACTTTGATCCTTTCTCATATATTGGTCTTATAGACAAAGCCAGATTGTAATATTTTCAAATCATCTATTTCTTCCACAATCAAATCATCATATTATATAGAGCTTATTTTTGTTTTTTCATCATGAAATATCTTTGAGGAGGTACTCCAAAAACTACTCCTCTAGTGTGAACATACTATTCCATCTATTTAAAAGCTACTGAAAGTAGTTCTTTATATGATATGGTCCCGATTTTTTGTTTTCATCAGCTAAATTACCCCCTCTATTTACTGATCCTCCTTATATAGAGTATGATATGGGATGGTAGGGGATTAAAATTTTTTCAACAATAATCTTATAAAAACAAGTAACATATTTTGTTTCATATATCTTAAAACATTTATTTTTGATTTAAAATACATACTAATTTCACTCTAGTGAAGTGTACCTCATTCTTTCTTTGTGATAGTTGTACATTGGTTTTGGATGCATGTTATTTATTTTCATCACACTTTTTTAGGTTTTATAAATTGTCAGTTTTGAATCAAATTGGATAAAATAATTAATTTAAATTAAAATATTATTGACTGAAATGCACCTAAAATGATTTCCCATTGCGATGAATGATGAAATAATTCTATTTTTCTTATTTATTAATATGTGATAAATAACTAGATGGTGAGGAATTAATTTTCACTCTATACCCTTAAGATGTAACTTGGTAAGAAAAGTCCATATGATGTTATAGTATTTTCAACCCTCCATTATGAAAAAATTCTTATGGAAATATTCTAAAATAGATCAACTATGAAAGGAATAGTTGAAATTAAATCAAAATTTAATTGTATAATATTTCAGTAAAATAGAGAAAGTATATCATAACATTACCATTATATCATCCCAATGTTTTTCCTTTATTATAGGTTTTATTTTTCTACATGAATCAATATAGATCGACACATTGATCATGTGACCCCTACACAAATAATGAACATTGACGTTTTGGGGTCAATAGGTTATCCGTTATTATTCTATCCAATGTAAAATTTGATACCCTTACTTCTTTCCTTGAAAATAATTCATTCAAAATTATGTCGTTATGTCGTTCTTGTTTTTTTCATCATCATAATGCTGATACCGTAAAAATTTTGTAGTTTCAGCATCAAAAGGCTATTCTTCCACAATATTGGCAACATCATCATATATAAAAGACATTATTTGTCTACATTAATAGTAAAAATTTTAATTTATATTATATTAATGTAGTAGAGAATATAAAATATTATATTAAAACATATAGTATATTAAAAAAATTAACATTATTATTGAACTCCCTTAATTTTTTTAAAGTATGAATGAACTTGGATCCTCTACTGAGAATCCAATTCCCCTTTTAATGGTACCTTGTAACTTATAAGTCATTGTGTATATTGGGATTAACATGAACTGATTGTGATCTTCCAATGAATGGTTCATACTCAATTGAATTTTCATCTGAACCTCTAATTGTTTTATCCTCTTGACGGAAAATTGGCCAATTATTCTTTATTGGATCCAAGACATACAAAATTTCACTAATTATGATTCCATTATAATGGCTCATTCTATTCCTCTCATACTCTGAAATGCACCTTCATGAATCCAATTTCATCATCCTTCAGTACACTCTATTTTCAACCCATTCTTAATGGAATATCAATAGTTGAAATGTTGTATAATCCAATTCTTATATCAATTTACCAATTTTGAAATATTATATATTCTCATATATTGTTTTTATATCCTTGTAACTAGATATGTTCATCACTTTTGCGATAATAATAAATCTATTGTCATCTATAATGCATTTATCCATCCTTTTATATTTCACTTGGTCTAAATAACAACCAATATTTGGAGGGTTTTGATTCATGAAATGCTCAACTATATACATGTTCCTATAATGAGAATTTAGTCACTCTCTTTCATAGTTTCCACCATTTATATACCACGTCAATTGAGTTAACACCTCCAACAATTTATTCATTCTAACCTTTCTAGATTACTGATTCAAAAGGTTATTACACACTTGATTCCTTAGAACACCATCTTCCTTATTTTTTGTGTGGAAAACAAATCTGAAAAGATATTCACTAGTTTAAACAACATTTGAATATGTAAAATATATCTCATGATAATATAAAAACAAATCTAAATCTATTAAGAATATATTTTAACATTCTCTTAACCTCTAAATGAATCTAAAAATTTTATATGATACCAACTATTCTTCCAAATAACATAATCATCCCACAAATTATTTTATTTATAATAGAGGCTTCACTTTGATATATTTCCAAGATCTGTTCGATTTAAATTTTTTTAAAATAAATTAAAACATTACATAATAAAGTGGACACTTTCATAGAGAGTACATTCCATCCAAAATATTAGGGCTTTATGTTTACGCCCCTATTTAAAAAAATTATAATCATTATAAATTTTTGTGAAAAGAATTTGAAAAAATGGTATGATCCAAATAAATCCTTGTAAGGGATAAAAAATACTATATTACTATTATTCTAGTAAAAATAATGAATACTGAGTAGACATGTAACATTTTCTTAATAAATATTTGTGTACCTAAATGAAACATTTACGCATGTGAAAATACATATTTTATTAAATAAAAAAATTAATTACCCATTTTAATCATTGTAAAACTATGAATCCATCTTCAGTTATATGTGAATTCCTGAAAACATTTATTTGGAAAAACGAATAACTCTCCATTAAATGTTCATAGTCATTCCATACCGCCAGAAATCAAATTATTTCCATAAAACCAAAATTTTCAGGAATAATATTGGTATCTTTGAGTATCATATTATTAAATTTTTTTCCCTTGAGTTTAAACAATTTCCAAATAACTTATGACCATTTAATTATATAGGAGTAACCAACCGGTTTTTCTCGCTCATTATTAATCTTCAAAGTATAAATAATTACACAAATTCAATAAATAACTATATCGATATCACTCATCATAATGAGATATATCGATCTCACTAGTCATCATATATATTTCTCTACAAATAATTCATGAACAAATATTTAGTAGTTTTCAATTTTTCATCATAAGGCTCTCTAAAAAATCATTTAAACCCATAATCAAGAAGCATTCCAATTTTATATAATCTTAAGAAGAATATCCTTTTTCATTACAAGAACATAAAATTCATAAAATCTCAGAATGAAAGGTTTTCACTTTCAAAAACCATTATAACTTATAGAATAATAATGATAAAAAATAACATCTATGATGATGGGAAAAACAATAAACCAATATACACTAAAAACAATCTTTTTAAAATTTTGTAAAAGTTAAAAATAAACTAAATTGAAAATATAGAAAAGACTAACTTTTAAAAAGTAATAATGAAATTAAAATATTTTTTAACATAACCGTTATAAACCTTTTAATAATAAATAAAAATATTCTTCAATAATTTAAAAGGACATGGATACTAATGTTAAAGAGCTTAAAACATTTTATACACTGTTTTAAAGGGAAATCACTTACCTTGAGTCCTAAATTATTTCATTAAGATGTACACCCTTCTGAGAAATAAAATTATTTATTTTTTTAATTTATTAATAAATTTTATTCATTTTCATTACATTATCATTTTTGCATTTATTTCATTTTATATCACGTTTTACTTAGTTACTAAAATGGTGAAGTTCATGTTGGGTGTTTTGGGGTCATTCAGTTTAAAACCACAAAATAACACTGGTGTATTGATTGTGGTCAAAGTGGTTATTATTACAATACTTAAAGAATCATAATATTGTATAATTATCATATTTATACATTAAATATAAATTTATAAACATACAAGTAATGAGATAATGGAAAATTTATCACATTCTTTCATAAATATAGTGGTTTATGCATACCCATGAACACCATTTTCATTTTTATCCTAGGTAGAAAAGAAATTAAGAAGATAATATTTTACATTTTAATAATCATTATTATTTTATAAATATAATATTTATTACTTATTTACATCCTTATTACCATCCTTATAATGTGTAAATAAAAAATTAATCACATAGCTTAATAAAGGTGGTAGTCCATATGTACGCATGGGTGACATTATCATTTACCAGCAGATGGAAGTGTGAAAAGATAAGTATTATATTATATTTAAATAATCATAATAATATCATAAATATAATAAATATCATAAATATTAATTTTATCCATCAATTTAACTAGTATTATATTCCATTTATGAATAATGAAACACATCACTTCCTGGAGCTGGTAATCCACAAGTACGCATGATCAATGTGTTCAGTTACCATAAGAATTAAAAGATGACGACAAAGGGATTAACCATAAACATAATAAAACTTCAGTATATTTATGGAAATAATTTTATTAGTTAATCATAGTTAATGAATATTTTATGGAGTTATACTAATAAATAAACATGAAACACCAGGTTATGAATTATACAACTTCTTTGGGAAATGCCCTTTTTTTATACCTTATGCATTCTTGGTTTGGTCTTTTAGTAATACTAGGTACTCTAGGATGTGGATAGGAATATTTGGATGGTTTTTGAATAGGTATTTTTTATCTGAATTTCTCAATGTGTCTGAATATGTTAGGGGAGGTGGTTCCATTTTATAAATGAGGGAACTAACACACTTGAAAATACTTTAAACATTCAAATATATTATTTTTATTTATCAATATGATGTTGAAAAAGTGTAATATTTAAAATATAGGATGTTTTTGATTATAAATACACTTATAAAATAAAAATGAAATTATTATCAAATTTGAAACTCATGATTAAAAATATTAAATCCATTTTAACATATTAAATTTATATAAGTGGTAAAAATTAATTTCAATATAAATACACAAACTTTCACAAAAAAATATTTTAGATAAAATGTCTTTTTAAGAATTTAAATGATTTTATATGAAAATAAAGAATAATTATGATTACTATATAACTAATTAGACTATTATTATTAATATTGTAATAATTTCTCTTTAAAAACAATAAAAATTATAATGTGACTTCTTAAACATTTGAAAATAAATTATATTTTAAATAAAAATTGTTATTTTTCACTATTAACTCAAAAATCAATCTTTTAGGTATATTCCATAATTTCTCCCTAAGATAAATTTTATATCATTATTACAAAAATAAATTACTCTATATAAAATTCATACCATGAAATAAGAAAATTTACTTTTTAAATAAAATCATATAACACATGGAAAATAAATTTAGTTAAATTAAAGTACTATTTTTTCTATAAATTTATTTATAAAACCCTAATTAATATGAATAGATAAAATGAAGACTTGTAAATAATAATATTTATTTATTTCTATAATTTTTAGGGTTTTTACTATAACATCTATAATAAATATGAGACATTAACAATAAATTGATAAGATCATATAGAGAGTAACACATAAAAAATATAAAAGATATATATTTTTTGTATTTTATGAGGAAAATGGATGAGAAAAGTAAAAATGAGATTTTAGAATTTATCTCTTAACATATTTTGTGAAAATAAGAGGCATCAAGTCACCATTGAAAGATCAATTTGGGCAGTTTATATTAAAAAAAATTCAATTAATATTTTGAAATAAATACAAATAATCGAAACATTCATAAGGGATATCCAGAGGAAAAGTAAAGTGAGAGATAAAATATATGATCATTGAATAGAAAAGCCTATTTATTTTTTTAAAATACTTTTTCTGAAACACAAATCATTTAAGAGAATAATTAATATTACATTCGTAAATTGATAAATATCAATATGAATATAAAATTAGGTAATACATATTTGGATTTGAAAATAAGAAGGGAAAGTATTTATGGAAATAAAAAATATTGACATAGAGGAAAAAAGTCATTAAAGTGAAGGAGAATTATCCTTGACAACCGTATTCATCTAGGAGAAATAAATTCATCAATGAAGGATATTTGAATAAAAAACAATTTTACCCAAATATAGAAGATGTATTATAAAAAAATGTGAAATGGAATAATATGGAGAACATAGAAGAGTGGGGTTAAAGAATAAACCCTATAACTCACTGAAATGAATTTGAGTTTTCAAAATCGCTAGAAACATGTGTATTATAAGAATTAAAATAATAATGGAAGATATATTATGAAATTTAATATCAAATAAAATCATTAATGTACATTTATTATGAAATATTTCATTGGTTTTGAAATTACACCATGTTAAACGAGAATATGTTCAAAATTTGAAATCATGCCTCAATGAAGGTGAATTGAGATGAAATCCAATACCATTATTAACAACTTCCATGAAAGTGATTTGACCTATTATATAATAAACATAACCATATTATCACTTATTTAGTAACCTTATTTAAATATTTTACCTTTATAATATTAAAATATAATTATTTATTATACATTTATACTTAATCATTGTTTATTTTTATCATTGGCTGTTAGTAGATTTGATTGTTTCTTACGCACCTTGTAATGTTGATTTGGATAATTATACCTTGATACCATGTTCATCATTAGTATATTATTGAAGTTATTTAAATGGATGTTAAATAATTATTGATAATATTCTATTTTCATTCAATGATAATTTTATTTTCAATTCATGAAGATGAATTATGTGATAAGATTATTTCATTAAATTTTAACAAAAATAATATAGTATATTAATAATGAGTTATATATTAATATAATGAATATTATATAATCATAAAATATTAATCAAATAATAAATATCATTTTTTATGATAAAATATTTTCATTAAACCATCCATGTAAGGAAATACTAAAAAATTAAATACATCATTCATGGAGATGATATTCTGTTCATAACACGAGTGACATTTTCATTTAAAAATGGATGCAAGGGAGATAAGTAATGATTTTGTAACAGAATAAATATTTAAAGGAACTTTTTGATTTAGTTTTTTACATTTAATTTTGACTTTTTTATTTTATTCATGTTATAGGTGTTTGGAACCTTGAAAGCGAATACCTAAGGAAAGTGTGCACCAACTAGCCTCTTTGGAGCTATTGGGGTGCCACAAGATATCTATTTTAGAGCCAATAGAAATCAGTTGTAGTTTCTGGTGGATCAGTATGAACCTAGGTGACATAAACAAGGTATATAAATTACACCATCTCATTGTTTTCTAAGGTATAATCCCATGCTTCTACCTAGAGCTACAGGCCCACCGATGGGCTCTATCTTTAGTTTTAATTTGGGGAATCCACATATCCCCAAAAAATTATTTTGAAATATGTATCATCTATAGTGACTCCAATTAATCTATAAATAACCAATAAGTTATCTTTTAATATACTTTTCTCTCTCTTTCATATCTATCTAGTATTTCATGATTAAATTGATCCGCATGCCTCTAAACTATAGCTTCTATATATCATAGCCAGAATCCTATATTTCTATTAGAAATAACCAAAAATATTGACTATCATAGTTAAATATATGAATCCAAATATTATCTGAAATAGAATAATTGAATTTTCACTGGATACGTGGATAGATGTAGATAATTTTCATCTCCCTTTGGATTGATTCCAAATCCATTGGTGAAAATGATACCCGTGGGGTAAGACTAATCAAACTATCACCCTTAATATGGTAATATTCATATATATTGTTTCTATGTTCCATACATGTTCAATTGGTGATGGTTCTAGGCATCACTGGTGCATGAGTGTGGTTTGGGTGGAAATGTTAGACTTTGGGTGTTAAAACTCTTTAGTTATGAAGTCATTATCACATAGTGGATTTGTTTAAATTTGAATGCCATGAATGAAATGCATGTACATAAATGTGTTTCTATGGGAACTGTTGGACAATATGGTATTCTCTATATTTTATATATGGTGTGTGTGTGTGTGGATAGTGTGACCAATGTATTATTAGGTATGATTTTTCCTTCTCTACTATTCCATGTTATGTGTGGATGTTTGGCCTGTGGACATTTTGAATCTAGTATCAAGGTCATAGGTGGATTGTAGAGGGTTTTTTATCTCATTATGGTGGATCATGTGTTGGTGTGATGTGGTACTAATAGTGATGATGGGACTATGAGATTTGAAAAAGGTATGGGGTCTTTATGGCCTAAACCCAGACAATGCATATGGTATGATGACCCTGTGGCATGACCCGTCTGAGCTACGGGTTCCATGAATTTTTTTCCCAAACTAGTAGTGGAAGGGGAATGATGAACTTGTGTCTTGAATCAGGTGTGATGGCCTTATGTCCTAACTCGATTGTTAATTGTCTATGTGACTAGATTCTATAAAAGTGTTGGCATTATAGTATGACCCAATATGCAATGACATAGATTAAATTTAATCTAAAATAATGCTAATGTAGGTATAACTGGGGCTTGTTGAATCTTGGTTAGTTCGCAGTTACATGAAATATGATTGGATAATTGTTTGTGAATTTACATATCATCATTCCATAATCCATTATATACTTGTCCAAATTATGTTTAGGATTTATCAGTGGTGACATACTAGGTTTATACTCATACCCTATTAGTATATCTCGATACGTGTGAAAATTTCATGGTATGGATTCCACTAAAGTAAAAGGCCCTATATCCAAGATCTAAGTAGGTGGATTTTGGAGGATGGGGGAAATAACATGTTTGAATGCACAATATTGCTAAAAAAAATTACTTTATTATCTTTGGTTATAATACATTGGTTGAACTACCATAATGGAATACTTTTGGTATATTTATTTTATATAACATGTATTCCATTTACTTATAGCATGATGTTTTCCACTACGTTGTTCTAAAATGTTTATTATTATATTTTCTTATTTAATAGAATGACTATTAATATTGAGGGTATAGTATCCCCATGACATTTTTCAAACCCTTCCCACTAATTGAGAACCACTTTCATATGGGGAGATGCGTATGAGGTCATGTGACATGATTATCGATCCTAATAACTCATTCAGGGTATTGTAAAGTGGTATAAATGTATTTTTATTCTTTTTTATTACTATGTTTGTGGAATTTTTTAAAATATATAGGATATATGGATATTGGTTATGGGATTCACATAAGATTCTAGCCATCTATTATATAAAAGAACGTTGAGTTTGAAATTATTGGATTGCTATTACTATTTTTGGTATTTAAAGTATCATGTTGATTCTAAGTACCATAATGTTATAAGATATTATTTGATTTGGTTGCGTTAGTGAATCATGATTGGAAACATAAATTCACATGTCATGCATATGATTTATTATCATAATCCAATTAATTAAACATGATTATTAATATATGATTTGTGTTACTGTGGAATATCTACACTGAAATTCTGATAAATTGTAACGAGCATGAAATATTTTGTGATAAGTATATGACCATTAATAATTTGTAGGTATTGGTGGGTTATTTTAGGACTTGAATAGTAATAAGAGTGTTGTGGCTTATATATATGGGGTTCCTATTATTATGAGTCTTTCTATAGTGATATTTTTTTATGTATACCTATAATTAATTTAGTGGTTTACTAATTTATGTTATTAAAATAAATTCAAATAATTTTTTATTATTTAAAATGATCTCACTTTGACTAAATCATAAATAAAATCCTAGGTCAGTGTTTTAGGATGTTCTTGTATGGTAGATAGTTCTAGTAGTGCATTAAAACATGTAGGAGGGGGTATCTAGGTATGGTCCAATAGTCGGTCTAGTGGATTAGGAAGAAATAAAACATCAGCCTTGAGTATTTTGGATATTTCTTATTTGTAGTAGAGGAACTTAGAGGATGATGGCCATTAATGATTGAGAATTCCATCTTTAGTATCCCATCCTTCCACATCAATATAGGACAACAAAATTTTATACTATTGGACCCTTTTTATCAATTGAATCTTTGATCGAATGGAGACTCCAAAATATTAACGATTTATGATGGATGATTTTATGCTTTAAGAACCCTTATAAAGTTAGTGGGGCGTTTTATGAAAATGGTAGGGATACATGAGGGTTTAACTTGGGAGACCATTAAAAATATATTCTTTGAGTATTTTTTACCAAATGCACTAAATCTAGATTGATTTCAAGAGTTTATGAAGCTGTATAATGATATATCATGAGTTTCTATAGATTACTGTGTTAATCGATAAGTGTCAGTAGGAGGATCGAGTAACTTGTCTTTTCACAGCCCATGGTGAATTGATAATCTAGAATCTAAGTGATTAAGTGAATTCCCTTAATTTTATTAGTAAGAGGAAGACCGAGGAGGCATGACCGGGTTGTAGTAGGTAGTCAGAGTAGAGAATGTTCTCATTATGACCTTATAGGGAAGGTGGTGTCACTATGTGCTTATATTGTTGAAGAAACAGAACCATCATAAATTTTTCCCTGAATCAAAGAAAAGGTGTACCAAATGTGGAAGGATGAGATATCATCAGTGTTTTTTTTAATTTATATGATAAAGTTTCCATATAGTTTCTAAGACAACACTTGCTATAAATCGTGGGATTGATTTGAGATATCAGAAACATGACCAAATTCCATAGGGGTCATTGAATCAACCGAGATAGGGGTCTTAAGGATATGGTATT
Organism: Viscum album; assembly: GCA_963277665.1. Classification (NCBI taxonomy): domain Eukaryota; kingdom Viridiplantae; phylum Streptophyta; class Magnoliopsida; order Santalales; family Viscaceae; genus Viscum; species Viscum album. The sequence continues at coordinate 559,668,266 of OY728153.1, read as the reverse complement.
GGGAGCAATGAATAAAGTGTATATTTCATGGATGAGGTTAATACTGATGGTATATAGGTACCTTCATTATTTAGTTTCATGGTTCCAATTACCTATATTATTTCTACTATGTTTTTATATAATAACGTCATATTAATTTACATAATATTAAGTTGTTGGTGGGTTAAACTTGTTAGTTAAAATTGATTCTGAATTTATTTCTCTTGACACACCTATGTGGAATATGGATTACCATATCCAGAGATTACCAAAATTTCCTATTATATTATTTGGTTATGTGACTTTATAAGATTTGATGATCATATAGATAACAAAATGTAATGTGATTTTCCACACGGTCTGGTTGACCAGTTGGTGGGTGCACATAATCTACTATTGAATATTAATATCCATTACTATGCATAAGGGATACATGTTTTTTTATTAGTGAATGGGTTGTTAGTATATGTATATGAAACTGTTACTATGTCAGTTTGAGGCTATAATGATGTATATAATAGGCACAGTTCTTGTAGAAGATCGGGATGTTCCCCCACCTCTTTTCCACCAATAGTGTACTATTATGAGGATGTATTTCTAGAAAATTTCTTATGAATGAATCCTAATTGAGGAATTTATTTTGAGATCCATCTTAAACATATAAAATAACCTATATCAATCCCTCCAAATATTATTACATCAAATTATTTGAATAAAATGAAGGTGTATATTCAGGATTTAGAGGAAAAGGGATTTATAAGTCTGATCACTTCTCCATGAGGTTCTATAGTGTTCTTTTCTAAGAAGGAAAATTAAATCCTTTAGCTTTTCATAGAGTATAGAATAAAAAATCAGTTAATGATGCATAATAGGAACTTTTTGTCGAGGATTGATGATTAATCTGATCAGTTCATGAGAGATTAATGAATGTCCAATATAGTCGTGTGATCAGGATAACACCATCTTCAGTTTAAAAAGTGGATTTTCATAACCCAAACTAATGGGTCACATTTTTTGACTCCACAAGACAGCGTCCAATAGGTAAGGGGTCGAGAATAGTATAGAGTAGAAATACAACTAACATGGGAAGCCTTAACCTAATTACCCACACACAAAAACATGCATCTCTTATCCCATAAAATTCCAAAAAGTAATAAAAATTGAACAGCCATCATGCATAAATCTAAATCCCAGATCCAGAGTATGATGTGAAGTAATGGAAAGTAGACTAGGCAAAATAATAACCCACCACATAGATTGTGAAAAAAACCACCATCAAATTAAATTGGAAACTCCCATAAAGATAATATAGGAACAAAACTTAGTTTTTTCTTGTCTCATGGATCACTATATAGTCCTAGTCCATTGAGGACTCTATCAAAAGTTTTATTTTCTACCCAAGACTTGACATATGTGGGAAAAGACCATGCATGGGTGAGTATAACAATACCCAGTAGGACACTTCGAAACCACAAAGCATGGAAAATATTTATAATATTAATATATAAAGATTTATATGTCTACATCACATATAGAATGAAAATCTTGATACACTCAACAAATACAAAAATTCTCAAAGGTAATGTCTGTACTGTAATGTTATCCTATGATTACATCTCAAAGATTCCATATAAAAGGAGAACACACTCCTATAGTCATATTGTACTAATTCTATCCATCAGAGAGGTAGTTCTTCTTAGGTATCACCATTATAAGTACACACAAGAAGTATGAAGACATACAATGCATAGATGAGGACCACACCTAGGGCCAAGGGGGATACAAACAACTCTTTCTAGAATAACCCACTATGTAGAGGATCAGTGCCCATGTAGTACTAGTCATGATGGGGCCATGAATTTCACCTAAGGATAGAAGATGATAGTGTATCTCACTCCATGAATCATTGAAGGATTCCAACAACTATATCTAAGAAGTTCTGTTGAAGGGATCTCTATCCCACCTATAGGAGATGATTCTATACAAATCCTTATGGAAAGGATATAGGGAACATACTTAAACAAAACATGTCCAAGATACAAAGGAAATTGGATCTAAGATGACATTTAAGGAGTACACGACATGTAGTAGGAGTTCACACCATGTCCCTTCAACCAAAGGTCATTCTTGTTTAAACATACCTTGTCTGTGTCTATGTAATAGTACATGGAAGGTGTCAACTCAGGTACTTATACCAATATACTAGTACATGTTAATTCCCATGTACACCTAACCAAGCCATGTAAATGTGGGATTAAACATGGTTATCATGCCCTTGCACTCTAGCACAGGACCATGTACCCTCCTAAGTACATGTAAATCCATTATGGAGGAGTTACATGCCATGTGATACTTATATTTCTCCTCAAACCCAAGTCTCCTCTATGGATGGTCCAATGTAGCATGTATCCCCACATTACATGCCTTTTATCACATAATTATTCTACTGGAGAGATGTAGTTTTCACTCTGGTGGACACTCATCCTATCACTATTTTGGCCTCACGTCTCTCCATAAAATCGAGAATGATGTTCTAATGAGTCATAGCATTGTCGATCAACATCATCATGACCTTCGATTTCATTCAAAAAATGACTAAATTTTTTCTTTGAGTTTCATATTGAGGAATACATAAACTGGGAATCTACATAATTCAATCTACTTCCCCTCCATAATCACACTACTAACATTTCATTCCAAACCCGAATATATGATATCGAGTCATTGTGCTGAGAAATTGGTGCTCAACAATCAATTTCTTTGGTATGTGTTGATCTATGGAAAAAATGAAGAGTGGTTGGGGTTTGGATTAGTGGTAAGCACCCTGTAATCCTATATGAAAAATGGGGGTTCAAACCCCATGAGTGGAGGTTACTGTAGCAGTACTATAGAGGTATAGTAGTAGTGGTGCTACTATTCATCGGTGTGTACTGTAGCGGCTGCAGGGCACTGTAGCAGCGGTGGGTACTGTAGCAGCCAAGTTACTATTCACAGAATGGTCCTTAGGCAAAAAATTTGGGCTTACAGGCTATGTAATGTGCTACATGCCCACTAGGCCTTCGGGCTATGTAATGGGTCTCCCTCTACCCTGTTAAAAGGGGTCTTTGCATTGCTTTAATAATAAAATGAGGCTTCGGCCCCAACCATTAAAAAATTGAAAAAATGAAGAGTCCCTATGATGAATGAAGAATGCAAGGGAGAAAAGTAAAAATAACAATAATGGGGAATGACGCTTGGTCAATGACTATTTCAAATTCAATTCTTTTCCTTTAAAATAATTAATGAAAAGATAACAAATAATCAAAAGGAAAAATTTCGTAACAAAATCCCTACAATAATACCATCCTACAATATGCATGATCTAAGGATAAATTTGTTGGTTGATTGATCCATATTCATTATAAAAATAGAAAATGGGGAATTAATCCAAATAAAAAACATCATAACCTCGATTTAGATCGGTCACTAATGAAGAACATAGTTGTGTTGTGATTTTTGGTGAGATTATCTGATTCCATCTTGCACCGGTTGTCGATCGTTGATCCAGTCATCACCTATCTATGGAACCTCCACTAAAATATATCCATGGGTTGTTTGGATATCTAGGGTTTAGTAGTTAAACCTAATAATTCACCATAAATGTATATTTATAGGAGAATTTAGGTATCTATGTCAAATAGTTAATTAAAACATTCATTGTTTTACATATGTGATGAAGTTTCCCCAATCAACCCCCATCAAAAAATGTTTTGTTAGTCCATGGGTAAAACCCTTGTTATTAACTCAAAATTGACCTCATATTTCTCATATTGGCCCCTATTTTGATCTTATTCCACTTTTTAGGAAAGATACGCTCATGTGTTATTTAATATATTTAATATATTTCAAACATTTATTCTGGGCACACTGGGCCATGGAATCAGACACCATCTCAGCTCAAGGTATAAAAAATAATCCATACAATTTTAAAAAATAAAACATTGAAAATCCAAGCCACTACATTCTCCCCACATTGGGTATTTAAATACTAAAAACCAAAATAGTGGCTATATAAAGAGATGTGGGTACTGAGAAAAAATTGGATACTCCATTTCCAAAGTTGTCCCCTGGAGATTATTGGGCTCCCACTAGAAACACACCAAGGAAATATACCACCCATGAAGGATCCTATAATATCAATCCTTTATCTATATCAAGTACTCTACAAAGGTTTCTCCTACATTGATATTTATCTCTCCCCAGTCGACAACATGGAATGGGACATGCAAGTACCTCTTCAATTGTGACATGTGGATGATGTCGTGTACCTGGTATAACTATGATGGTAGAGACATGGGGTAGTCCACCTCACCAAATCTATAGAGTGTCTAGAAAGGACCAATGAATCTCCTAGATATCCTACTGACCTGACCAAAAATCCATCATACAATTCAAGGTGAATCCCATAAATACTCATGGGACCCCTCTTAAAACTAAAAAGGCCTTTATCATTTATCTTCACATGAAATTTGTTTTTTATGTTCAGTCCTCATATGATCTGAGATGATAATCACATTCTCATTAGTAGCATGAACCAACTATAGGACAATAATTCCTAACACTCCTAGGTCAATCTAGTAAAACAGTGACCTGTATGATTTAATGTACAATTCCATGATTGGTTACATATAAATAGTGGAATGGTAGATATTTTTGTATGAAAACACCACTAGTGGTGGGTAATCATCTAAACTATGGACTAATTTGAACATTCATGTCCATAACAGATCCAATAAGAAATTAATGGTCGCTCAGTATAGCCATCATTTTCGGGGAAAACACTATTCTCAAATTCAACTAGGTCCCAAAATCCTCATGAAATCCATTCAATAACCAAGATGTAAAGAGATAATCATGATCATAAACAATAAATTATAGAAATCAATGGATTCAGACTATCTCATGCATAGAGAGGCATTACAAGTTCACTATTTAACTCTTCTATCAGATATTTAATAAGTGGGTTGACTTGGTGAGTTGGTCTACAATAACCGAAATGTAATCCTTTCCCTTTGAAATATATGCTAATACCTCGATGAAGTCCATGTATATCCCATATCAAATCAACTATGCAACCTCAAGGAGTTGATCTAAACCTATTGGGACTTGTTTCTCAGCCTTCCCTTGCTAATAAGTAATGCACTGAGAGATAAACTCTATGACTCCATTCTTCATTCCTGGCCACCCATACTAACATTGCAGTTCCCGATACATATTTTAAACTCCAAGATATATTTAAAAATGACATATATGAAACTCTCTTAGGACCCACTCCCACATCATCAGTTGTATAACCATCTACATCAAAAGATAATGAAATGCACCCCACAATTGAAAGTCAATCAGGATCATTTCCAGTGGATATATGAGTTTTTAGGGTCGCACAGTCAGTATCCCTAAGATCTTTCTCCTGAAATCCCTATATTAAAGGGGTAAAAACAATAAACTGGGGGAAATATTCTCCATATCTATCCAAAACGTATAAATACAACTAGGAAACTCTTATAACAAATCATTAGGTAACTACAAATATGATCTCTTGCTGAGAGAAAATTCTACCATGTTCCACATTACATGAGTATAGATGATCACAAACCCACAGTCCTCGAGGAACTCTATTCATTACGTATGTATCAAAATATTATCCTTATGGGAGAATGTATACATGAAACTCTTATTGTCATAATAGGTGATAAACCTCTCACACATCATGTAGTGTTACAACATCTTCATTACGAATACTATCCCTACTAACTCAAGATCACGGGTTGTGTAGTTTTTATCATGCGGTCTCAATTGACATGAGCCATTGAAAATCAGCCCCAACACTAAATTAAAAAAACTTGTTTGGTACCTAATTAAATTCAAAACACTATGTACTCAACACCCTACTCTAGTAATCATAAGTTTGGTGTTCTCATAAATCTCTACCTCAACTCCAAAAATTACTACTAGCACCTCTCTATCCATATGAAATGGTTCCCATTTTAGGTAAAAGTTATCATGGGTGTTAATTTCCTAGAGAATCCAAGTATGAATATCCAGTAAAATACTACAAACCCATTGAAGCTCCACACCACTATATTTCACATTGGTGAATCCCAAGCTGTCAATGGCTCAAACATAGCCGGGTCTACTGCCACTCCATTGGTGTAGATAGAATTTCCTAGAATGTTTACCTCGATTATCCATAACTACCACTTCAGGATCCTTCCATAAAGATGGTTCTCTCGGAGTACATCCAGAACCATCCTAATGTGTTTCGCATGCTCCTCCTCACACACTGAGTACATAAAGATATTTTTGATGAAGACTACCATGAAACGGTATAATGAGGTTTGATTGATCAATTTCATGGATCCCATGAGAACTTATGAGGATTTCCTCATGCCAATGGTTATCACCAGGTATTCATAGTGATTGTAGTGACTTCGGAATGTAATCTTCAATATATCATTGTTATGTACTCACAAATGGCGATACCCTAACATGAGGACAACCTTTAAAGAACCGTTTTCCCCTTTTAAATGATCAATGAGGTCATTAATCCTTTATATTGGATACTTCATAATAATCACCTAGTTCATGTGCTTGTAGTCAATACAAAACCTCAAAATCCAATCTACCTTCTTTGGAAAAAAAAAACCGGGGGTTCACAGTGTGAAACAATGGGTCTAAAAAACCTTTCTCTGCATATCATTATACTACACCCACAATAAGTGAATCTCCTCAAGGGACATCCCATATACTATTAAAATATCAGGTTTATCCTAGGTATTAGATCAATACATAATTCTATCTCTTGGTGGGTAGGTAATCCTGGAACATCCATCAGAAACACATCCTTATATGCTACCACTAATTTGTAGAACTAAATACTCATTACTTCCACTACACCAATGGTCTTACATTCTAAATGATGTTTAATTAGCGATACCATCCTATGAATGTGTCCATCCTTCACTGTATGTGTTTCCTTTTCACTAATAAAGGAAAAATTATTACCATTATTGCATACACAAAAAATCTCGACCTAAATCATCCAATATAGGGTTGAATTGTAGATAATCAGTCCATACGTAAATGGAATCACAAGACCTCATCAATCCTATAAAGATATCCCAATAGAAACTATCCCCACAAATAGTCAGGACACACTGTTAGACAAAGTGGGTAATTACAATGTCATCTCCAGTAAGAGTCCCCAAGAACATGGGCCAAGCCAAGGGATCAACTTTATTATCATAGTCTTGAACCATAGAGGTCTAATTAAAGGAGATACGACCACATGTTTTTATTATTACTACAAATAAGGTAGAAAAGACACATATCATATCTCAAATAATTCAAGGAACCTTTGGGTCACAAGTATCATCGAACTGCAACTTCCCTCACCTCTATTATTCAGTTCCCGAAGCATGGAATAGACCACTAGGGGGTGGGGTGGTACAATGTCAATAGGTCGACCACCTATAGCTATTATCCTAACTCATCTTCCATGTCCACTTCCTAGAGGACCCGTATTCTCCAATCCCCACCTCTTCCTCAGTATCCCATCCATGGTCTATGTGTCAATCATATGACGGGTCATAAAATCTCATGAAAGGTATCGCCTTCCATAAAAATAGTATCAACCATATCATTGGGATGACTGGACCCATCTTACGAGCCTTGGATTTAATAACCTATGTCCTGGGACCTCCTCTTGAAATTTATCACGTAGCTAGGTCCCTGAAACTAACATTGACTCAATACTAATGAGTTTTTCCGCTCTAGTGGGCCCACTACTAGAAACCATGGTCTGCGTCTATTTAACCAGGAAACACTCAACCACAAAATCTCTCTCTATCACCCTAGAATAGTTAGGAATTCATAGTGGTTTAACACAAACTCAAGTGACTCTACACAATCCTCTCTCAAATGTTCAAACCTAAAAGAACTGATCTTGAACCATATACATCGAGTACCTAGAGAGGTTGGTAAACCTCAAAGAATACTCATCTAATTTCATGTTTTCATTCGAGAGTTGTAGAAGATATTTAATGCATACAACCCTTAGCATAGCTGGAGAGAACACTTATCTGAAAAGGTGATCAAGCATTAACTAAATGAGATTCACCCCATCGTGTAACTTATTTTCAAAACTCCACCATAGTCCCAGTGATTAATGGATAATCATCTCCAACATGACTACCATATGATCTTCTGGTGTCCTGAATAGACATAAACCAGTGTCACAAACTCAATCTTATCCTTATCAACTTGTGGGATAATCTCACCTTGAAAACTTAGGGTACTCTATCATTGGAACATGTGAACTGTGCTATTCATGAACACCTCATCCATTCGTACTATGGATACCATATGTTTATCTATAGGTGATGGTATAGATGGTGAAACACCTAGAGGAATCACCTATGGAACTGGTCCCTAAATCAGTGCATCATCACTGATGGGATCTTCATCATGATCCTAATGTCGAATACACCATGGCATACATTGTATTGGCATACTAAGATAAACAACATATACCATGATCAAAGATTTTATCTAGGGAGTTGACTCAAGGAGGAAATGGAAACAACATACCATTCCAATATAATGCATATACCCTTATTTTCTGTACAACTAGTCCTCTCATACACCATGTAAAAAAAGGGTGGTCATAGTCTTAGTGTATAGATACGTCGATCTCCCTAACAACACAGGATCCTCTAGCTCGAAAATTGAACATGAAACACTTACAACTATTTTCCCAATCCAAACTAAAAAACTATGGTACTAAGGTAAAACTAACCACTCTGATACCACTATATCATGATTCTTCTCGATGGTTCATGTGTCATCACTCCCCATGCCCATCTTCAATAGGCCAGAGGATGGAGACTAGAATCGAGTATCCATTTCACTAACACGGGAGTACATAACCTAATTAATTATACACACACACACACACATATCCAAGCCCATAATATACTGAAATTTTAAAACAACTATATGAACATGCATGCATTAATCTAAATTATACAAACAAAGTATTACATGAATTAAATGAATGTACACATGTCCAAATAAAATCCCATTGAAAAGATTCTAAAAACAAGTCAACCCTAAAATTAAAACCACAACTACTCTTAAGACACCATAGGAACAAAAATTGCTATTTATGGTCTCAAAAAGCACCAATTGGTCTTAGTCCCGTGAGGAATCTGTCAAAATGTTGATCATTTGTACAAAACATGACATGCGTGGGAAAAGACAGTATATGGGTGGGTATAACAATACCCAATAGGGAAGCTCAAAACCAATAATCATACAAAAAATATATATTAATTATATCTATATAGGTATATTTATATAAAACATATAACAACAATATCTAGATATACGAAACTAAGACACAAAATCTCAAAGGTAATGTTACAACCTTAATTCAAGCCTAGGATTCGAGATCAAAGATTCCATCTTGAAATCATCATGGAGGACACACTCCATTAGTTATCTAGAAATGAAGATATCTATTTAAGGCGTAGTGATCATAAAGTCTCTCTATTAGAAGTACAAGATACAAGTCAGAAGAAATATGTTACAAATATGATGATCATACATAGGGACATTTGGGATACCAATAACATAATCTTGAAAACCCCACTATGTTGAGGTTCGATGCCCATTTACTGTTGGACATGACGATACTAAGAAATCCACCTAGGTAAAAAATATGATAGTGGATCTATCTCTGGGCCTCATGAAAGGAATTCCAAAAACTCTATCTATGAAGTCCCTCTAAAGGTATTGGTGTCTTATATGTAGGGGAAATTCCATACTAACAATTTGGGAAATGATATGGGGAACATATGTAACATCCCAAGTAAGTAATGAATAATAGATATTTTTATCTATGTCTATTAATGAATATATAGTGTTTTAGAGGCATAAAATGAACAAAAATCCAATCTTAAGCATGGAATACACTAATATTTTTAAAAGATTGTTTTACTGCCTTTTAATGGAAAACCATTTTTGAATCTATCTTATGACAATTTTATAAAATATATTTGTCAAAATAAACTTATTCTTTATGATTGGAACATTAAAATGTACTTTGTGAGAATTTTTGGTATTTTTCTGACAATGTTCATTTTTTAATGAATAGTGAAAAATACTGCATTTTACATCAAATTAGATTTTTAATCTAATTTACCTATATGATTAGATTATCTTTTTTAATTTTTTTGAAGTGAAATTAGAATATATTTTTACCATTTAATCCAATGGTGGTCATTGGAATCAATTTCACTTTGAAATTGGACTTAAACTGGTGTCAATCTTTTGATACTTATTATTTCATAAAAACACGCTATTTGTCATGACAACGGGAATTAATTATTAAATTAATTAATGAAACTTATATGATTTGAATTTTTTAAAATATACATCATTTTTTAATTCAGAATATCAAATATATCTTAGGGTGATGATTTGGTATCTTTCTGAAAAACATCAATTTTTAATGAATAGCGAAACCACTAAGTGGTAGTTAAAAAAACTGATTTTTCATTTAAATAAAATTTTACCACCACTGTGATTTGATTTTCAAAAATCCTACATACATGTTTGTCATTAAGAATTAAAATGTGGTTCAATGAGATTAAAATAATTTTTTGGTGAATAGTAACTTTTATGTTTTTAATCACGATTACTGGTAATTAGTGTAGTTTAAGGTAAAAATAATGTTTTAATAGTATGAGACGAGCTTGACACATGTCCTACCCTCATTGGATGTGTCATGGCAGACCAAGAAAATCCATTTGTCATCTTGGGGACCCCATGGAGCCACTTTGGTTGGGAAATGACATAAATAACTTTTTATTTAATGAAAAAGTAAAAATGACACAAACATAATATGTTTTACGAAAAAATATTTTAAATGGGGTAATACAAGTCAGATTTTGACTATAAATATTCATTGGATAGATAAAACGATTTCCTACATCATAGTATTTTTTTTATAATTTTTAGACTTTAAATAGAGTAAATTATTTATTACATTATGATGATGCAACGATTACCTCATTAATAAAGGATTTAAATAAAATGAGAAGATAATGTAAAATCTATGACCTACACATGTCCAAAACCTATTGGGTGGGTATATTTAGAACCCGTATCGCCTTAGCCTCGAATTATATCAATGTGGTACCTTTTAAATCTGAAACTCATATTCAAATAAAGTAATATTTCTTTACTTTCCAAGAGTGCCCCTCCTCTCCTCTTATAAAAGGCCCCACCTCTACCTCCTTACCCACAATTACAAAGCCTTTGGCTTGGACAAAACCTGCCCATTTTGTCTCTCCACTTACCTCTCTTACTCCTTGATTCCTCACATTGGGCAGAAGTCTTCCCAAGGAAGCCTTTGAGCTCAAACCAAAGGGAGTTACCAGATTTTAAGGTAATGTCTTCACTTGAGTCCTTTTGTTTTATTTTACTTTTCCAACCCCCTATACTCTTTTTATTTATTTCTTTTGTAACAACTCCAGTATCATCAATATAATAGGATGTGGTTATAATAAGGATTCAATCTACACTTACACACACCTACATCTAATGGTTAAAGAACATACTGTTTCTGTGGATGGTGAATTTATGCCTCCCGAAATGATGATTGTTCAACATTCCTTTAACACCTTCAAAGGTGGACATTAAGATGTCACTATATTTACATATGATATATAATATTTTTATGTTTTCCTTAAGCTTCTGTATTTTTCATTTTTGTCATACCTTTATGGTTTCCATTATGGGTAAACGTGATATCTTCATTTAAGGAAGTGCGGACTACCACCCCCTCAAAGTGATTTGATTTCATTAATGCCATATGTGGAACGTATAAAGGATTTAATTAATGGTATTATGTATGATATAATACTGGAATTATAATATATCTTTATATAATTATGATTCCATTCCATGAAAAAATACGAAATAGAAATGAAAGTAGCGTTCATGTGTACGTACGGCTTACCGTCTCCATGAACGGTGCATTTCATTTCTTACCTCTAAATGATTATGTAATATTATAAATGAACGTATATACTAGATATATATAATATATATGATATATACATCATGATTATAATTCTGGATATAATGGATACATGAACAACTTGTAATTAGAATGGGTTTATTTTGACTCAAGTACAAATGATCGTTAAAACGACCGTTATTAACATAAATAATTACATAGTGTTCATGACATAGCAATAAGTGATATAAAAGGAATAATGAACTTGAAAAAGGTTCTTAAGAAATTATAAATTAACACAAGTTTATTATTCAGGACTTTAAAGAACGATCGAGTCAAGTCAGACCCGAGGTATGGGACTTCGTCTCAATCTCCTTTCATTGAGGCATATTTTATTTTATACACAACTTTCTTTTATACGGTGTATAAACCTATTTGACTTTTATTATTATCCAAAAAGAATATTTTTTATATGAAGCGTTTTACAAAATGACAAAAGGTAATGTTTTTGTCGTACGTATGCGGAGACAATGACTTCTCCACCGCCGCGACCATTATTTGAGTTTCGGCTTCCTCTACAATCCATACATTTTTTTTAAAAGAAAGATAAATACCATGTCTCACTTTTCATTTATTTTTGTATTGAAAATGGTTTTAATAATGTTTTTATATCAATGTGTGTATTGATATCTTGTGATTGAAAGGTGTAAATGTTTTGTTTCCATTATGCATGTTTTATGTGATACGATTATGTTAAGGTTCTTGGGAATTATTATGAAGACGGGTGGTTCCATGATAAACTAAGGGAAGGAGAGCCCGATATAGCTCTCAAATTCCTTGGGTAACATGAAGGAGTGAAATGTTAAGGTTTCTCCGAAGATATTTAGGGAATATACTGTGATGGGTATTCCAAACATAACCAAGAGGGTTACTCCCTACGTAAGAATGTTATGAATGCCTCAAGTTACCTTTATGTGATGTGATTTCTATGATTTATTCATCATTTGATGAGGTATGTTAAAGTTCTTATGTTTTATGGGTAAAGTATGATCTCATTCTTATGTATATATGTACCCATGTTTCCTTTCCATATTTTTATATCCCTTGCTGAGCTTTTTATACTCATCCCAATTTTTTTGAAATGTTTTTCACAGGTCAAGGGAAAGGTACATGATATGATTATAGTGTCAAGGAAGTGTCAAGAAAGAATCCATGTTTTATTTTAAATATGTTTCCATTTATGGGAAAGAAGAATACTATCTTTATGTAACCACATTCTTTATATGTGGAATGTAATGCAAGTTCTATGATCTAATTCTCTAAAACTCTAAACCTGAAAAGATCCTCAATGTGTAATCTTGTAATAACTCAAGATTAAGTAAGGTTTAAGGCTGGGGCCTTATAGTTGGTATCAGAGGTCGGTTTAGATAACTTTAGGAGTTAGAATTCTATTAAATGATTATCCAAAAATATTTTTTTTGTCAAATTGAAGTGATATAGTATTTGAAGATTACCATGTTGCTTCATCTAAGACATGTTTGTTCAGAATGGTTTTCCATAGAGGAAACTGGGAAGCAATGCTAGGAAGGCATGCAGAAGGAAATAACCTTCCGAATCAGCATTCTGAGATGGTCGGAATTGGAACTGAACAGTTTGTTGCAGTAATGGCGCAGTTGACTCAAGCGATAAATGGAAGTGGTATCCATACATGAGATCAGCCAGATCAACCGTAGAGGAACATGTCAGTGGTGGAACATTTCATGAGGCAACATCCCCCATCATTCAGAGGATCATCTTACCCTGTGTTAGCTGAAGGGTGGATTAAAGCACTGGAGAAGATTTTCGATGTCATGGGGTGTTCAAACAATCAAAAGGTTAGTCTTTCTATTTATCATTTGGAGGGTGAAGCAGATCAGTGGTGGTCGATGGTTAAGAATATCAGGGACGCTGATGAGATTGATGCTCTTGACTGGGATGAATTCAAAGGTATGTTTCTTGAGAAGTATTTTCCTAATGCTTTTTGACTTAGGATGGAAAAACAATTCTTGGAATTGAGGCAAGAGGCAGACTCAGTTGCTGCCTATGAAGAAAGGTTCACTCAATTGACAAGGTATGCTCCAAATTTTATCTGAGACCTTGATAGAAAAATAAATCATTTTTACTCCGAATTAAATCCAAAATATCAATGGGAATTAGATTCTCGTGAGTTTAAAAGTTATGAAAAGATTGTTCGATGTGGTGAGAAGGTGGAAATGGAGATTTCCGATGATCAAGTGTACTATAACAACCAACAGAAGAAGAGACCGAGGTGGCAGGAGAAAGGTAAGAATTCTTCAAAAAAGTCTGACGGTAAGAAAACTAAGTTTCCATTTTGTGATAAATGTGGGAAAAGGCATGCTGGGGAATGCCTTCTGAATTCTGGAAAGTGCTACCGATGTGGTAAGATGGTACATAAGGCTCGTGATTGCATTGAAAAAGATCAGGGTGATGGTAAGACCAAATTTGATTTACAGTTACTGAAATGTTATAAGTCCAATGAGATGGGTCACTATGCAAACGAGTGTCCAATAAAGATCTTGAGTGATGGGAAGCAGTTATACTACAAGCTGAAAGGGGTGGTGAAATCCTTTGCAACTACTTTAGTAGATGTCGGGCCATCAAATGAAGTTGTATCAGGTACTTTGTTTGTTTTTTCAGATTATGCCAGTGTGTTGTCTGATTTGAGGTCTATACATTCTTTCATCTCTAAAAACTTTTCTAGTAAAATGGGAATACCATCTCAAGAAATGACTCTTGAACTTCTGGTAAAAACACCTGGGGGAAATGTTGAGGCAAAAAGAATTTATAAGAATCTTCCTATCCTTATCTGTGGAAAGAACCTACTTGCAAACCATATTGTTCTACCTCTAGTAGAGTTTGATGTTATCTTGGGTATGGATTGAGTCTCTATTTACCATGCTAAGATTGACTGTAGAGCTAAAGAAGTTTCTTTTCAGAAAGACTTTCAGTTTGTGTACAAGAATGAACCCTTACTGTTGATAACTTATCAAGAGGACAAGAAACTTGTAAAAGATGGAAATTAATGTTACCTTGCACACATCGTTGAAAATAAAGGAACTGTTCAGATTAATGATGTGCCGGTGGAAAATGAGTATCCTTATGTTTTTCCTGATTAGTTTCCTAGAATAATAACAGATCGGGAAGTTGAGTTTACTGTTGACTTAGTTCTTCATGCAAAGCCAATTTCAAAACCCTTATCAAATGGCTCAAATAGAACTTTTAGAGTTGAAGGAGAAATTGAAAGATTTATTAGATAAAGGTTTCATTCAACCTAGAACGTCACCATGGGGTATTCCTGTTTTATTTGTTAAAAAGAAAGATGGTTCTATGAGACTTTGCATTGATTATAGAGCCTTTAATAACATCACTGTTAAGAAAAAATATCATTTAACTCATATCGATGATTTTTTTGATCAGCTCTTCGGAGCTCGGGTTTTTTAAAAGATTGACCTGAGATCGGGGTACCATCAGCTGAAGGTAAAAAAGGAATATATTCTGAAGACCGTGTTCCGTACATGATATGGCCATTATGAATTTGTAGTAATGCCTTTTGGGCTAACCAATGCACCTGTTGTATTCATAGACATAATGAATATAATTTTCCATGAGTTCTTGGATAAGTTTGTGGTGGTTTTCATTGATGATATTTTGGTGTTTTCTAAAAGTAAAGAGGAGCATGAAAGATATTTAAGGGTTATCTTGCAAACCTTAAAAGAAAAGAAACTGTATGGAAAATTCAGCAAGTTTGAGTTTTGGTTGCAACAAATTTCTTTCCTTGGACATATTTTTTCTAAAGATGGAATAACTATTGATCCTGCAAAAACAAAATTTGTGGAAGACTCCCCAAGACCCACAAATGTTACTGAGATTCATAGCTTCCTTGGTTTGGCAGGCTATTACTGAAGGTTTGTTAGAAATTTTTCACGGTTATCTAGTCCAGTGACTAAGCTAACTCGGAAGGGTGTTATGTTTATCTGGAAAAAAGAATGTGATGATTGTTTTTAGGAATTGAAAATAAGATTGGTGATTGCTCCAGTTTTGGCACTACCTTCCAGGAATGGTGAGTTTGTTATCTACAGTGATGCTTCATTGAAAGGACATTGTTGTGTCCTAATTCATAATGATCATGTAATTGCTTATGCTTCACGTTAGTTGAAAACTCATGAGGTAAATTACCCTACACATGATTTGGAATTAGCTGCTGCTATTTTCGCTTTAAAAATTTCGAGGCATCATTTGTATGGAGTAAAGTGTGAAATATATACTGATCAAAAATGTTTAAAGTATATATTCACTCAGAAAGAGTTAAACATGAGACAGAGGAGATGGCTGGAATTAATCAAGGATTATGATTGTAGAATTTGTTACCATCTGGGAAAATCAAATAAAGTGGTCGATGCTTTGAGTCGAAAAAGTAATGCTTCATTTACCATGCTACGTTGGGAACGAGATCCTTTGGTTTTTGACTTGATGACCTTTGGCATAGAAGTTGTTGGTGCTGGATGTTCTTCTATTTTGTTTCAGGTATCAGTGAGATCATCCCTATCAGACAGAATTATGAAAGCATAGAGAGAAGACAGTGAGTTGCAGAAAAAGGTAGAGCTGGTTCAGAAAGGTAAGTTTCCAGAATTCAACATTGATAATGATTGTGTTTTGAGATTTGGGAAGAGATTGTGTGCCTTGTGATTCACAGTTTAAGAGAGAGTTGTTATGTGAAGCTCATAGTTCTCTGTTTTCAGTTCATCCTGGCAGTACTAAGATGTACAAAGATCTGCGGGAGTATTACTGGTGGGATGGAATGAAAATAGATATTGCTGATTTTACTGTGAAGTTTTTGACTTGTCAACAGGTTAAAGAAGAGTGGAAGTTACCGAAAGGGATGCTTCA
The DNA here is from genome assembly GCA_963277665.1 of Viscum album. NCBI lineage: Eukaryota > Viridiplantae > Streptophyta > Magnoliopsida > Santalales > Viscaceae > Viscum > Viscum album. Next base: position 559,651,276 of record OY728153.1, on the reverse strand, counting down.
GCCTTTACCAGAGCCAGAGTGGAAATGGGAGAATATATCCATGGACTTTTTTGTGGGATTACCGAAGACATCTCATGGTAATAATGCAATCTGGGTTATTGTTGATCGCTTGACTAAATCTGCTCATTTCCTTGTTATATGAGATACTTTTTCCCTAGATAAACTTTCCCATTTGTATCTTAAAGAGATAGTCAGGTTACATGGATTTCCTCTCTCCATTGTATCTGATCGTGATCCCAGGTTCACTTCTAACTTTTGGAAAGGCCTTTAGAAGACATTGGGTACTGAATTGAATTTTAGTACAGCATTTCATCCTCAATCAGATGGGAAGTCAGAACGATCAATTCAGACATTGGAGGATATGCTACGAGCTTGTTCGAAGGATTATCAGGGAATTTGGGACCAACATCTTTCATTGGTTGAATTTTCATATAATAACACTTTTCATTCTAGTATACAGATGGCACCAATTCAGGCATTATATGGGAAGCGGTGTCGGACTCCAGCTTTCTGGGATGAAGTGGGTGAAAGGAAGTTGATGGGACCAGAATTGGTAGAAGAGATGGAAGAAAAAGTTCAGCTGATTCAAGAACACATGAGAACAGCTCAGAGTAGGCAGAAGAGTAATACAGACAACAAGAGGAAGGATCTAACTTGTGAGGTAGGTGATAATGTTTTTCTCAAAGTCTCACCATGGAAAAGTGTGATGAGATTTGGTAAGAAAGGAAAGCTGAGTCGAAGGTTCATTGGACCATATGAAATTATATATAGAGTTGGATTAGTTGCATACCGGGTGGATTTATCACCGAGTTTATCTCAGGTACATGATGTTTTTCAAGTTTCAATGTTAAGGAAGTACATGCCAGATCCATCTCATGTTTTGAGTCCAGAGGCAGTTCAGCTGGAAGAGAACCTATCTTTTGAGGAACAACCGGTCCAGATTCTTGACCATAGGGAGAATGTGTTATGGAATAAGGTGATTAATCAGGTAAAGGTTTTGTCGAAAAACCACATGATGGAAGAGGCAACATGGGAATCTGAAAATTCCATGGGGGATAAGTACCCCCATTTATTTGATAAGTAAATAAATTGCGGGGACGCAATTTTCTAAAGGGGGGAAGGATGTAACATCCCAAGTAACTAATGAATAATGGATATTTTTATCTATGTCTTTTAATGAATTGGACAGTGTTTTAGGGGCTTAAAATGAAAATAAATCCAATCATAAGCATGGAATACACTAATATTTTTAAAAGATTGTTTTACTTCCTTTTGATGGAAAACCATTTTTGAATCTATCTTTTGACAATTTTATAAACTATTTTTGTCAAAATAATCTTATTATTTATGACTGGGACATCAAAATTTACTTTGTGTGAATTTTTGGTATTTTTCTGACAATTTTCATTTTTTAATGAATAGTGAAAAATACTGCATTTTACATCAAAACTTCTTTTTAGTATAATTTACTTATATGATTAGATTATCTTTTGAATTGGATTTTAAGTGAAATTAGAATATATTTTTACCATTTAATCCAATGGTGGTCATTGGAATCAATTTCACTTTGAAATTGGACTTAAACTGGTGTCAATCTTTTGATACTTATTGTTTCATAAAAACACGCTATTTGTCATGACAGCGGAAATTAATTATTAAATTAATTAATGCAACTTATATGATTTGAATTTTGTAAAATATACATCATTTTTGAATTCAGAATATCAAATATAGCTTAGGGTGATGTTTTGGTGTCTTTCTGAAAAACATCAATTTTTGATGAATAGTGAAACCCCTAAGTGGTAGTTAAAGAAACTGATTTTTCATTTAAATTAAATTTTACCACCACTGTGATTTGATTTTCAAAAATCCAACATACATGGTTGTCATTAAGAAGTAAAATGCGGTTCAATGAGATTAAAATAATTTTTTTGGTGAATAGTATCTTTTATGTTTTTAATCGCGATTAGTGATAATTAGTGTAGTTTAAGGAAAAAAAACTATTTTAATAGTATGAGATGAGCTTGACACATGTCCTAACCTCATTGGATATTTCATGGATGACCAAGAAAATCCATGGGTCAACTTGGGGACCCCATGGAGCCACTTTGGTTTGGAAATGACATAAATAACTTTTTATTTAATGAAAAAGTAAAAATGACACAAACATAATTTGTTTTACGAAAACAATTTTTATATGGGGTTATACAAGTCTAGTTTTTGACTATAAATATTCATTTGAAAGATAAAAATATTTCATATATCATATTATTTTTTTTAAATAATTTTTATACTTTAAAGAAATTAAATTATTTATGACATCATGATGATGCAGTGATTACCTCATTAATAAAGGATTTAAATAAAATGAGAAGATAATGTAAAATCTATAACCTAAACATGTCCAAAACCTATATGGTGGGTATATTTAGAACCCTCATAACCTTATCCACGAATTATATCAATGTGGGACCTTTTAAATCCGAAAATCATTTTCAAATAAAGTATTATTTCTTTACTTTCGAAGAGGGCCCCTCCTCTCCTCTTATAAAAGGCCCCCACCTCTACCTCCTTACCCACATTCCTAAAGCCTTTCGATCGGCCAACCCCTGCCCATTTTGTCTCTCCACTTCCCTCTCTTACTCCTTGAATCCTCACTTTGGGCAGAAGTCTTCCCAAGGAAACCTTTGAGCTCAAACCAAAGGGAGTTACCCGATTTTAAGGTAATGTCTTCACATGAGTCCCATTGTTTTATTTTGCTTTTCCAACCCCCTAAACTCTTTTTATTTATTTCTTTTGTAAAAAATATAGTATCGTCAATATACTAGGATGTTGTTATAATAAAAATTAAAGCTACACGTACAGACACCTACATCTAATGGTTAAATAACATATTGTTTCCGTGGATGGTGAATTTATGCCTCCTGAAACGATGATTGTTCAACATTCCTTTAACACCTTCAAAGGTGGACATTAAGATGTAACTATATTTATATATGATATATAATATTTTTATGTTTTCCTTAAGCTTCTGTATTTTTCATTTTGGGCATACCATTATGGTTTCCATTATGGGTAAACGCGATATCTTCATTTAAGGAAGTGCGGACTACCGCCCACTCAAAGTGATTTGATTTCGTTAATGCCATATGTGGAACATATAAATTATATAATTAATGGTATGATATATGATATTATACTGGAATTATAATATATCTTTATATAATTATGATTCCATTCCATAAAAAAATACGTAATAGAAATGAAAGTAGCGTTCATGCATACGTACGGCTTACCATCTCCATGAACGGTGCATTTCATTTCTTACCTCTAAATGATTATGTAAGATTATAAATTCATGTATATAATGGATATATATGATATATATGATATATATAAATCATGATTATAAATCTGGATATAATGGATACATGAACAACTTGTAATTACAAAGGGTTTATTTTGACTCAAGTACCAATGATCGTTAAAATGACCGTTATTAACTTAAATAATTACATAGTGTTCATGACATGGAAATAAGTGATATAAAAGGAATAATGAACTTGAAAAAGGTTCTTAAGAAAGTGTAAATTAACTCAAGTTTATTATTCAGGACATTAAAGAACGATCGAGTCATGTCGGACCCGAGGTATGGGACTTCGTCTCAATCTCCTTTCATTGAGGCATATTGTATTTTATACACAACTTTTTTTATACGGTGTATAAACCCCTTTGAATTTTATGTTTATCCAAAAGGAATATTTTTTAAACGAATCGTTTTACAAAATGGAAACAGGTAATGTTTTTTTCGTACATATGCGGTGAAACTGACTTCTCTGCTGTCGTGACCATTATTTGAGTTTCGGCTTCCTCTACAAGACATACCTTCTTTTTAAAAGAAAAATAAATACCATTTTTACTTTTCTTTTATTTTGGTATTGAAAATGGTTTTCATAATGTTTTATATCAATTTGTTTATTGATATCTTGTGATTGAAAGGTGGAAATGTTATTTTTCCTTTATGCATGTTTTAGGTGATACGATTATGTTAAGGTTCGTGGGAATTATTATGAAGATGGGTGGTTCCGTGATAAACTAAGGGCAGGTGAGCCCGATATAGCTCTCCAATGCATTGGTTAACTCGAAGGAGTGAATCGTTAAGGTTTCTCTAAAGAGATTTAGGGAATATACTGTGATGGGTATTCCAAACGTAACCAAGAGGGTTACTCCCTACGTAAGAATGTTATGAATGTCTCAAGTTACCATTATGTCTTATGATTTCTATGATTTATTCATGATTTGATGAGGTATGTTAAAGTGATTTTGTTTTATGGGTAAAGTATGATCTCATTCTTATGTATATATGTACCCATGTTTCCATTCCATATTTTTATATCCCTTACTAAGCTTTTTATGCTCATCCCAAGTTTTTTGAAATGTTTTTCACAGGTCAAGGGAAAGGTACATGATATGATGATAGTGTCAAGGAAGTGTCAAGAATGAATACATGTTTTATTTTAAATATGTTTCCATTTATGGGAAAGAAGAATACTTTCTTTATGTAACCACTTTGTTTATATGTAGAATGTAATTAAAGTTCTATGATCTAATTCTCTAAAACTCTAAACCCGAAAAGATCCTCAATGTTTAATATTGTAATAACTCAAGATTAAGTAAGTTTTAAGGCTGGGGCCTTATAACATACCCTAATGAATCTTTTCCAGGATATAGAGGAAATGTTATTAAAAGAAAAATTTAAGTAGTACACGATTTGTAGTAGGATTACACACCATTCCCCTTCAAACAGGTGTTCTTACCATGTAAATAACCCTTTTCCATGTAATAGTACATGGCATTCGGATCATGTGTACTCCTTCACATGTACCGGTACACAAGTATACCCATGTACACGAAGGCATGTCTGTGTGGTAGTACATGATGTGACCATTCCTATGTACTCCTTCCAATGTTTTTGTATTCTCCTATGTATATTTCTAACCATCAATGAGTGGGCACATGCCATGTGATACTTATCATTACCCCAAAACACTAGTCTCCACTAAGGGGACCCCACACAGTGTGTAGCTACATGTTAAACACCATGTATCATGGAATAATACAGATTATAAGATATTATTTGAATGTTTCTAACCAATCCTTCGGTAATGATTCCAACCTCATGTCTTTATAATAAGTCAAGAACAATTTTCCAGTAATTCATTCCATCGTTGATCAACATCATCTGACCGTTTAATTTCATTAATAAAATGCATTAAAGCGTGTTCCTCATTAAATTTTAAAGAACACATAAACCTTGTATCTATATCATTCGATCCACTAACAACTCTATCATCACACTACTATCATGTCATTTCGTGCCTGGATCTATGATATTGAATCGTTGAACCAAAAAAATAGAGGCAAAATAATGAATTTCATTGGTATTTTTGAACCACATGATAAATAAAGAATAGCTTCAGTGAACCAATAATTATAGACGAGAAAATCACAATGAAATATTATGTCTAACCGACCTTATTTTAAGTTAATTATGACCTTGATCCATTTCTATTAGAACAATGAACGACAAGATAACAAATAATCAAAAATAAAAATATCCGAATAAAATCCTGGTAATAATCTCATCCTCTAATATGCACGATCCACAGATTAATCTATACATTGATTGATACACGTTCTTCATAGAAGTAAAAAAGGGAAAATAAATAAAATAAACAACATACCTACCCCAATAATAATCTATCACTGACGAAGAATAGAGTTGTGATGTGACCTTTGGAGAGATCATATGATTCCAACTTACACCAGATTTCGATATTCAATCCAGTCATTATCTGCTAATAGAATCTTCTCCAAACACTCTCCAAATGTTCTATAGATTTTGAGGTTTTGTCATTTAAAAATTATAATTCATCATAACCATATCATAGTAGTATATTCTAGGTATGTATTTCAATGAATTAGTAAAATAATTTTATTTATTTTCATTCTAGTGAGGAATTTTCCCCACACAAACTGTGCCGAAAAATGTTATATTGGAACTAGGGTAAAACTTGCATTCTAAACTCAATGGTTCCTTCAGATTTTTGATCCAGGATTTCATTTATATATTATTCCAATTTTTTAGGAAAACAGTATGCACATACTATTTAATATATTTAATATATTTGAGTCAAATAATTTAGGTACTTTGGGCCTCTGAATTTCACTCCATCTCAGTGTCTGGTCTCAAAAATAATCCTTATAGTATTCAAAAAAAATTAAACAAAAATCAAATTAATTACATGTATATATCTAAAAAATAATTTATGACAATTTTTTAAATATATGAGTAGCGTTACAAAACATTAAGGTTGATTAATTGTACAATATTTTTCGTTCATCTTATGAATAAAATCATTAACCGATATATTAACTCTTTTTTCATTTTAGTGATGATGATATATTGATATACAAATAGAGATGTGTTCTTGGAACCTTGAGATCATATTGAGTAAACATTGATCACATCAAATTTATGAAAATATTAATAAGATTATCTTTTGGATTCAAGAGATGTATTTCATTGGGAATGTATCTCAATTAATCCAGATAAAGTAATGGAGATGATTTCTGGGTAACGCTCTAGGAATGTGTTTGAGATTAAGATTTTCCTAGGTGTAGCGACCATGAACCTAGTAGCTCAAAGTTGATATATAATTTATTTAATTGGAATAAGATATAATGAATCACATCTCAGTGTGACACAATGTTTAGTAGTCTTAGTAAACTAGATAATTAGAAAAAATTATTATTATAATTGAAAACGTAAAATACGAAAAATATTTTATTTGAGAATTCCATTATTCCCCTTAGTGTATCCCTATATATTAACCAAAAAACACTTCCTAGTATTCTGGGAAAATTAAAACATAATAAAAGGGTTATATAGGATGCTCAGTAAGGGTAAGAGTATAGAAAAATATATGAATAGGCAAGGAATGATAAAAATGGAAAGGTAAATAACTGAAACTCATTCCATTTATAAAAAATTTAGAATAATATGCTAAAAATATATTATGAAAAACTAATTCCATATAAATAATCTCCGGATCATGAAGCATAACCATGGATATATTAACTAATTGAATAATCACATGAATTATCAAAAATTTAATTCACAATGATGGAATGAATAATTTTTGACACTTAAAATGTACCATTAAGGCCATGTTACAAAACATATAAAACTATCTAGGATATCTCCCAAGGAATATAATACCTTTGAGGCCTTGTTCTAATACATCTATATAAATGGGTAATTCCATAGCCAAAACCCAATCTAGTTTGTATCATGAGTCTTACCGATGCATCATGGGGTATAACAAGCCCCACCTATAACTCATAAAGTATAGTACAATATTCATATGAATGGGGTGAAACACAATGCAAAAAACATTCATATTTAAACTAAAATATGATATTTTAATAAATTTTTCAATAAATAAACTTAATCATAAATCATCCTACGTAATGTGAATGGTATCAACCAAGTGTATCCCCAATCAAATTGATCATAAAACATGATGATAAATAATTAGGACGATATCATTATAGTATATCCCAAATAAAGTATAATTTTTAAATAAGGATGTATTAATAAATAGATAATTATTTTTAAAGATCACTTAGAATATTCCTTGAGGAAAATAAAATTTCTTTTAAAATCGCCATTTTTATTTTAAAATGAGAAAATTCATAAAATAATATCAAAATATTTTTATTTGAATATCAATTATAAAATCTAATAATTTATAGAAGTTTAGTAAAAATAATATATTTTAAAGTAATATTATGATATTTTAATGTAATATTAAATTAAATTATAGTAATGATGGAATGTAATTCTATAAAATCCATATATCATAAAAATAACATTCCATTTTCACTATAAAAAGGATAGAGAAGTTATTCTTCTAGAAAATGATAAAACATATTCCTTTCACACTATTTTGAAAAAACATAAACATGGGTAAAAATTTATTTATTAAATAATATGTAGAATGATCAACATTTTATAATTTTTAAGAAAAAATTGTTTTGAATGAAAAAGGATTTCCACTAAAGAGGGAAATAAAGTCAAACATTCTAAAAAAATTCTTAATCATTTTAGGTGCCAAAGTTTGAAAAAATGGTAAAATTTCTTGAAAAAGTTTGTGAATAATAATACTTGAATAAAATAGACCAATTTTATGATATAAAATAAAATAATTCCGCCATGGTATACTTAAAAAAACACTGAATAATGATGATATTATGAAATAAACATTTACCACTTTGGTAACTTTTGAATCATAATCTCAGAGAATTAAATAAAATTAAATGCAACTATAAATACCATGAAGAAAAATCAATTCATGAAATAAAAAAATGGAATTATTTACACCACATAAAATTATTAATTGATGAGTATGGAATATAGTTTATGAAAGTAAGAGGGAGATGAAAACCCCTTACCTTTATTCCAACTTGTCTCATTCGTTCTTTGTCTTACTCTTCTATGGGTAACCTTCTTAGATTCGCACAAAAAGACATCCTATATTTTATTTCCACGAAATATAATTCTTATAGGTTGAGATGAGGTAATTTGGGAAGTGATTGGGTAGGTATTGTATGAACAAAAAGGGTTTTAAGGTGTGAAGAAGAGAGTAGAGGGGATGGCCTTTTATAAGTGAGGTTCGTGGCACACTTGTATGGTTTGAAAATAAAAATGTGAGCTAACATTTTACACCTGATAATGGGATCCAAAGGGATTATAATTGATCATTAGACATTATAATATCAAAAATTTCCAGAAAACACATTTTAGACAAGTATTTTGGTTCTTTTAACCATTATAGTTTTAGTTTAACCCCAGGTAAATCAATGATTACCAGAGCAACGATAAATATTTTTTTTACTATTTGTACTATTAATTGTGGTAAAAAATTAATATTACCATATTAGTTAATATAAATTGTTATAATTAAAAATATAGAAGACATTTTTTTAAAATTACAATGATATATTTTTTCAAAATATAATTTAAATTAATCCCATAGACGTGATGAGAAAACGGGTTTTAAAGAGAAAATGTTCAATAGTTTACAATGTTTTTACATAAAAATTCAAAATGAAAATGATTCTAATGACATAAATTAAATTAATAGATATATAATTGAACTAATTTTTTATTAAATATAAATTTATAATTTAATTTGACTTTATAAATTATTTAAACAAAATAAAATTCAATTAATATTCTGTATTTTCACTATTCATCAAAAAATCATTCTTCTCCCAAATATAACAAAATTTTACCATAAGTAAATTCTGATATAATGATATCAAAAATTAATTTTATCTTTAAAATAAATTATTTAAAATTGTTAAAGGTTATTTATAAATTATTTTCACAATGCATGACTAAATTACCTTATAGAAAAATAAATATTTTTAGAAAACATTTTTTTTTATTTAAAATGGTTCTTATTTTATCTCTAATAAATATATATATTTTTTATTTATTTTATAAATTAATAAACCATATATTTTTCATAATTTATATTTTATTCTTCATACAGATAAATTTAACACATAATTTATAATAGTAATTATCAAATAATAATATTTTAATAGAGTATCACATTTTGTTCAAACCCGTTGTTGCTTGCATTGAAAGATATCAAAGAGATTCAATTTATTTAAAAAATATTTATGTCATAGAGTTATAGGTTTTAATGTTCACTTATCCTCTAGGTGTTTCATTTTATACATGCTATCAAATATAATGTTTATATTTTAAAATTATAGGGTGTTGAACTCAACCCCCCTTAAATAAATTAAATCGTCACAATTTAATGTTGTTATTAGGAATCATGGATTTTTCATTAGAAAATAACATTCTAAAAATCCCACATCATGATAATGGTTAATAAACCATCCTGTTTAAAAGAGATAACGATATATAAAGGTCATCTATAATTACACATTACTAGGATTCCATGTAAGAGAATATATGTGGTAAATGAAAACAAGGACATGGAAGAGAACACAAATACCTAAGGATTAATAGAGATTGATATAGAGAATTTATCAAAATAAAGTGGTTGATCTAAAAAGGTTTATGATAAAAAAACCATAAAGATTAAATGATTAATGGGACTATTGGATTCAACAAATATAACGGTAATATGATTTTTTCTAGATCATTTTCCTAAATTTTAGGAATTGTTTTACTATCTTTGAATATAAGGAAATATAATTATTTGTTAAGTCTAAATTTAAGGAGAATACTTTCATACTTTATTGTTATTTGATAAGTTTCAAATTCATTTCTTACTCCAATAAATGAATTTTCAAATATTATTTTTTTTCTAAGGAAATAAAATTCACTTTTAACAGATCATATGATCTATTAACGAATGATAATATGTTCCTACAATATCTAGTTATTATTATAAAAAAATGTTTAGTATAGGTTATTAAATATTTTTAAATCATTATATGGTGATTCTATAAATTAATCTATAAAAAATCATCCAAATTTCAACTTAGATAATTTCGGAAATTTTTAACCCTATGACCCATCGAATATATTATGATCCAAAACTCTAGAAAGAAGTTCAAAAATTTTCAAAATGAACATACCATTAATCTATCAAACAAAATGAAGTATCTATTAATCCTAACAAAAAAAATTGAATAAATTCATCCTTTAAAACTATCATACCCTATTGAAAACATATAGGATTCCTTATTCCTTAAATAAGGAACATTAATGGATATATTCCTTAAATGATAAAAAAGTTGTTGGCTCCATCAATGATAACATAAAAACATTTTTAATAAATCACTAATTAGTTACAAGGTAGTCTGTAATCTCTAATTTACTTCATCTATAAAACTCATATCTTTATCCCGACATCATTTTCATAACATATGTAATATGCTAAGGGTTATCTTCCCTGAATCATGTTTTTTCAGAGATATTCAACTTTCTACTGATTCATTTTTCTTAGTCATGAGAACCATTCAATGTAAAAATTCAAATACATAATGAAAAATAAATATAACACAATCCTTATACATTTTATAATTCACATAAAGAATATATAATTGATAATGTACTCAATTGGAAAATGTATTGAATCCAATCACAAGGAAATTAATCATTACAATTTTTTAATCGTAATGAAATAATCTTGAACGTGATCTATTAGTTAATTTTAAGTTATATTCATTTTAGTATTAGTGAATTTTTGGAGTACTTCCACATATCCTTAAATTTTATGCAATGAACATTTTAAACCTTTTTTCCCTTGAAATCATGATTATGGTGGAATTTCTCTATACACTTGCAGAAAACTCTCATTCCCGTTAAGAAAGTACCAAGGTGTTTATTTCCACAATTTTCACATATGAAAAAATAATTATTTCCTTTCCTACATATATACTTATTTTTCTTTTTCATCCACTTATTATCTTTCATCCCTATGAATCCATAACACATACATAATTCATTCTTGGTATTTTATCACATGATACAATTTCCTTATATGAATTAAATGTTTGGGAGACTAGTTCCTTTAAAAAACGTTATTATTCCCCAAAATAAAATGACCATTATTAATATTTGGATTATTTGTATTAATTTGGTTCCATTCCTTCTAATATATTCCATTTATAAATTATTCAATTCCCCATATTAGATATTATTTTTAATGAAATTCAATGTATAATACCAAAACTAGTGAAATACATAACATAAATTGAAAATTTTATCCATATCTAATATCATAATAATTAAAATGGTTTCATTGGTGATATTTTTATATTCAAATACTTAATATTGGTTAATAAATAAAATGATAATTATCCTAAGTATATCACTTAACAGTACCAAACAAGGTGCACAATAAGTCCCGTTTTCATGCACCAGGTGACAATCAGGTCAATACCAATGCACCATTTTTAGACTTATTGTCCATAATTACATATGATCTAGAACAAATTCCACTATTAGTATATAGAAAAGGATTTATTTTTGTGGGAAAACCACATAATCCCTTCCTTACCATAACATTAGGATGTTGTTTTATACTAATCCTCAAAATATATCATTGGTTTGGGTTCCCAAATCTATGTTTTCTAAATCTTATTCCAATGGAATATATTAAACTTCCTTTGATACCAGATATAGTGACCCTAACCCCAGTATCCTCGAGCCAGTGTCTAAATTATTACATTAACATAAGATACAAGGAATCCCATCCCAAATTACTGAATAGTATAGTAGTCTTGGTAAACCAGAAACACACTTGATTCTTTTCCACAATTGAAATACTAAAATAAAAAAAGTGTCTTCTCTGAAAACACCATTATTAAACTTAGTGTACCCCATAATATCAAGAAAAAAACATGTTCTGGTATCCTAGGCAAAATAAAACATCATAATGGGGTGATATTAGATGTTGAAAATAGCAATCGTATAGAAGAAACAACGAATAAATAAGGAATAATAAATATGGAAAAGTAAATAATTGAAACACCTTCCATTTAATCAATAAATTGAGCATAATGTGGTAGAAATAAATGTTGATCAAATAACTCTATATGAATAATCACATGAGAATGAATCTTAAATGTAGATATTCTAACTAATAAAATAATCACATGGAATATCAATAAAAGAATTGATAATGATAAAATAAATTATGACGGACATATAAAACATAACATCAAGTCATTGTGAAAATAAAACTAATATCATCATGGAATTTTTTCAAGATACTAAATACCATAATGGAATTTTTCTAAGTGATCTATATAAATGCGTAAGGCTTTGGCCAAACTCAATCTAGGTTTTCCTCATGAGACCAACTGATGCACAGAGGGGCTATAGTTATCCCTAAACATCAATAACAAAGTCCAATTCATTCCATATTTGAAATGGATGAAACATAGTGAAAATAAATGTTCGTATTTAAAATAGAGTATAAAATGAAAATACATTTCCAAATCAATAACCAAAATCATAAACAGTCCAAAGTGAAGTGAATAATATCAACATTCTATATCTCTTATCAAACTGATCATCAACAATCTAGAAAAATAAAAAGGATGGTATCATTGGAGTATATCCCCATTAAAGCTTAATTAACATAAAACGGTGTATGCATAGATGGAAAATGATTCTTAAATTTCACTTCGAATTTGAAAACTACCATTTAATTTTAAAAATAGAAATTTGATAAAATATTTTAAAATTTTTTTTTGTGAAAATCACTTTCAAAAAATAATAATTTCCCTAATATTAGTAAAAACATTATATTAAAAAATAACCTTCTAATTATACAATGTAATATTAAAATTAATGACGTTAATGATGTCAAGTAATTATGTACATGTTTTATAAGATAAAAATAACATTCCCTTTTCACTATAAAACGGTTACAAAAGTGCGTCGTTGAGATAAAAATATAAAGATTCCATTCCAACCATTTTATTAATAATTATAACATGGGTAAAAATATAGTTAATAAATAATTTGTATAATGATAAAACATTTTTTAATTTTTTTTAAAAACGTTTTTTGGAACTAAATGTATTTTTAATCAAATTGAAAAATAAATTTGAATTTTTTTAAATGAAATTTCATAATCATTTTAAGTACAAAAGAGTGAAAAAATGGAAAAATTACATGAAAAAGTTCATGAATAACCAAAGTAGAAGAAAATATAATAATTTTGAGAAATAAATATCAAATAATTATTGTAAGGAATACATAAACAAAAACAATCCCAAATAATGATGAGATTTAGAAATAAGCTCTTACCACTTTGGTTACTTTTGAATAATAAACCACATAAAATAAATAAATTTAAATGAAACTTTAAATACTAGGAAGATAAATAAATTCATGATATAGCCTTCAAAAATTACTCAATATATTTAAATAAAATAAATAAGTGGTGAATATGGAGTATGTCTTAAGTAAGTAAATGTGATATGAGAAACCCTTACCTCAATTCCAACTTGTCACATACCTTATTTATCTTCATATTCTTCTAGTAACCTGCATAGGTTCACACAAAATCCCTAATATGTTGGATTTATTCCAAAACTAAGGATACAAGGATGAGATTAGGGATTTTGGGAATGATTTTGGAAATTCTTGGCTGAACCAAATGGGTTCGAAGGTGTGGTGGAGAGAAGAGAGGGGTGCAATTTTAATCGTAATGTGAGTCAGACACTTGTAATTTTTAAAAATATAATTTTTTACCCATATTTCTCACATAAAAAAATTTAAAAAATAGAGTATTATTGAGAATTAGGATTTGTAAGGCCAAAAAATTACCATACAATATATTATAGACATGTTTTTAGCTTATTTTTACTGTTATCTTTTTAGTTTAACCGCAGGTAAATTAGTTTTTACCATAACCATGGTAAATAGTTTTTACTATTTTTACTATTAATTATTGTAAAAAAATAATATAACCTTAATAAATAATATAAATTGTTGTTATTCCAAATATGGAATCAATTTTTCCAAATTATATTCATATAAGTGTGTTTTATAATTTTAAATTTGTCTCATAAAAACATCAAGAAAACTCATTTGTAAAGAGAACTTATTCAATAGATTACAATGTTTTTATATAAAAATTTAATATTAAAATGATTTCAATTACCTAAATTGCATTAATAGATGTATAATTGAACTAATATTACTTTAAAACCAATTTAAAATATAATTTTTATTTAAAAATATTTTAATGAAAAAAGAAGTATTCAATTAAAATTCTATATTTTCACTGTTCACAATAATGAAACATTTTAAAAAATCCCAAAAGTACACCCTAAGATAATCTTCATATGTTGATTTCAAAAATATTATAAAATTTTTATTGTTTTTTTAAATATATAAAAAATATTTATAAATTATGGTCTCAGAACACGACTATGTCACATTTTAGAAAAATATAGTTTTCATAAAACATTAATTTTTTTTTCAAATTTTTATAATCTTATATATAATAATAATATATCGTTTTTATTTATTTTATGCTCGAGTAAACCATATAATTTTCATAACTTAGTTATTACTATTCATACACACAAATTTAATGTCATGGTTATAAAGATAATGTTTAAAAAAAATATTTTAATAGAGTACCATGTATTATTCAAATATGGTGTTGAGTGGTCTGAAAGATATCAGTGAGATTGAATTTAATTTACAAAAATACATCCTAAAGTATCATGATTTTATTTTCACTTCCATTCTTGGTGTCTCATGTTATACACATTATTGAATATGATGCTCATATTTTCAAATCACAAGGTCTTATAATAGATTTTTCCACATACTGTTGAAGGATATTTTGGGATTTATCTCATTTAGAAGAACCAATTATTGAGATCAGTATGAATAAGGTGAAGTTTTTTTTGAAAGATCAGTGTGAATATGTTTTATTAGAGATAAATTGGATATTATAACCATCTCTAATTTAGATATTATATGATTATGGGGTTGGAAATGTGGTTCATTGTGATGATTTAGGTATTGTTTTGGGATATATTGTTTTAGATAAAGATTTGATAGTTTCTTCACCTATAACCTTATGAGTTGAATTATGCTACGCATGTCCTGAAGTTGGCAGTTTTTTGTCCATTCCCTAAATTATTGGAACCATTTTCTATTCAGTTAGATGTTTTTCATCTACATGAACCACATGATAATTAGGTATATATTATTTTAGTTAGAGTATAATCTTTGATAGAGGCATTTGGTTGAGAATCTGTATAATTTTGACTATGAGATGGTTTGTCTTCATGGAAAGGGAAATGCTTTCTTAGACAATATTATTAGGAAGACACAAGAACATGATGTCAAGCCTTGAAAGGATTAATAGATGTTGTTTAGTTTATTAAATGAATGGTTCATTGATGTATCTTAGGAATAAGGTGTTATGGCATGTACCCCTAAGTTATCACATCTATATTTGTGGACTGGGTGAAATCCAACCATGATTTAGATTCTGAGTTCTTACAAATAAGTGAATGGATGGTGAGGAATGACCCAGTTCTTGGATGTTTTTAACTATAGATAATGGACTATGTATTCATGGGAGAGTTTCGGTTCCTTATTCCATGAGGGAGAGCTAATAAATGACTCTCATGATTCAAATTGAGTAATGTACCCATGAATTTTGAAGATGTATCATTATATCAGTTGATGGTTCTAGTGGAAATTTATAAAGAGGTATATCACTATTTTTTCAACTAGTTGTAATACTTATTAGAGGATTAATGTTGAGCCATAGAAATAATGTGACCTAATTCAGACTCTTCCAATGCTCATATAAAAGTGGTATGAGATGAAGAATGATATTTTATGGGGTTTTCTTGGACCCTATGAGTCTTAAATTATTTTTGGGTTTTGGTATATTGGTTGATGAAAGTGGCACAATTCTTTCTAATATGAGAGACTAATCTAGAGAATGATTTTGGAAATCTCTATACTAGATAGATTGTATAGATTCTTGGAATTTCTAACAGTATAGGTTTTGAATGGTATGATCATTTCATGTCACAGTTGTTGAATTTCCTACATAAGTATATGATAACTCAGTTTAATGTGAGTATGTCATATCATCAATAGACTAATGATAGTTCAAATTTTAAGATACATATTTTAAAGATTATATTCTGGAATGCATCAAAGATTTTTTTGAAGCATGGGACTATCGTATGAAATTATCACAGTTTCCATATGATAAAAATTATCAATATTTGATTCATATGGAATCATCGAATGTTATTTATGGCTGTTTTTGTCATTCACCACTACATTGGTATGAGGTAGGTGAGGTATATGTTGTCCATATGAGTATGACGAAGGAGACATATGATTGGGTACAATGGATTCAGAAGTTGTTAGTGACCACCCAAAGTAGGCAACACTCATGAACATATTGGAGGTGATGACTTTTAATGTTTTTTATGGGTGATCAAGATTTCTTGTAGGCGTCACCAAAAATAGGGAACTATCATTTATGAAAATATGGAAACCTGGAACCATAGTTTATGTGACCAATTAAAATCATCAAGTGAATTAGAGTAATATTTTATCATTTATATAATTACTAGTAATTTTATCAGTGGAATTTACCTTCTGAATAGAAAACTATGTTATATTTAGGAATATAATATTATATAATACACATGCACCACAATATAATCGAAGTCATGAACAACACAATAGCTATGAATGAAAATGTTAATAATCCAATTTGGATTTTCAAATTGAAAATATCTATAACCATGAGAAGAAAATAGATGTGAATTAATAATGAATGTGACATGAGGTATTTATAGTATGTTGGGATCGTAGATTAGATTTAAAAATATAACTTTTAGATTAGTAATTCAAAAATTCGAGTAGTAACTTTACCATTGGAATAATAATTTGGAAATTAAGAATAGTGACATGACTATTCGAATAGTGTCCTCAACTATGAAAATATTAAATTATATTTAGGTATCTTATAAAATGAAAATACGATATATTTATACGATATTTTAGGTAAATAAATGTTCAAAAAAAGTCAAATTAAGTGTTTTTATTTTTGTAAAACATAAAAGTTTTAATTAATCGTTTATTATAAATATAATGATTTAAATGAAATATTTATTTATAAAATGTTTCTATAAATTGATATTAATTTTCATAATAATAGGGAAATATTTTTTTGAGACCATAAAAACATTTTGAACGGGTTAAAAAATACTCATTAAATTAAAAATTATTATTGTTCAATTAGATGTTGATATTGTTTTAAAATTAAATTTATCATATTTATAAATTATTTTCATAAAATTATTTTCATTTTTGAGATATATATATTTAATAATGGTTACTGTTAATATTTTTTATTTCTCTAAAATAGTTTAATTTTTTAATGAATAGTGAAATACAATAAACAATGATATTTAACATTATTAGCCAAATACGTGAATTTTTGAGTCATAGATGAGGTAATAACCAACTAGATTGAACATAGATGCACAATTTACAATATATGGTCACAAGAATAAATACTATATTAATAATTGAGAAAAAATAATAAAATAATTATTATAATATTCAAAAGAACCCATTCCGCCTTTATAAATACCACCACCCTATACCCTTCTCCTCACAACATATAAGCATCGTATATTTCAAAATTTCTACAAAATTCACTTCCAAATAATCTACCCCATTCCATAGTTATTTTGGTCTAACCGAAAGACAATTTAAACATTCTTTAAGGTGTGGCATAATAGGGATAACCAAAGGAAGAGATAAGATTCTTAACTCATCTCTTTCAATTTTATTCTTCTTTTAACACCCCTTATATTTCCCATTTACAAAATAATAATAACATAAGTATCCTAAATATAATTATTTTATTATTATTATAGTTAAATATCCATATTATAACTTCCCTTTTTCTCTTTCCTAAAATGAAAATATTGTTTACAATATGGTTGGTTTAACGCCTCCATGAACAACACACTTCATTTTTCTCTACCGCATGGAAGGTTGGTTATTAAAAATATTATGTTTAAATATTTTTTTAATAATTAAATTTTAACTTATTCATCTTCCATAATTAATATATATACATAATAATGAATAAAATAAAACTAGATCACGATGGTCGGTAAAACCGCTTAAATGAATAAGCCGTAAAACATTATCATTTTCACTAAAATAATTTCCCCTATTTCAGAATACAAATAGATATTTAGGACCACTAAAATCTCTCGAATGTCATGAATATCATTTCATTTCACTTTTGGAATTTTTTTCCTTTTGTATAAGAGCTTCCTTAATTATCCACAAGTGATCCGTCCTGAGAACCATGAAATGAACACCCTATGAAGAGTAAAAATAAAATTTCTATCAACATAAAATTGTTAAAAATTAACATGATAAAATTAAAAAAAACATAGTTTAAAAATAGTATGAATTAATTTATTAATGTATTTAATTTGATTAATCCTTAAAATACTTGTAAGTACAAAACAATTTTATAACATAAGGAAAGGGATATCTTTGAACTACACTTTTTCTTTTGGTTATGACATTTCTCTCTCTAAATAACATTATATATATATATAGTTTTATATAATGGTTCTATATTATTTATATATTTATATAAAATATATGAATAACATGTTATCACTTTCTTTTATTGGATAATACATCCATTAAGTTCTTTTCTCAAATACCTTCTTTTTCTAATATCCTTCGATTATGATATGAGGTAATATAATGCCACCCACTACATTGAAAGTGAAATTATTATGTTTATAATTGATATTATTATGGTACCCACAGAATATTTTACATGTTGTAATGGGTGATCCCATACAACACTTTAATGCAATGGGTAATGTTTTTGTCTCATGATATATTGTGAATGGGATTATGGGTTAACCTAATATATAATGGGACTATGTCCATTATGGGATATTGTATTAGTATTTATTCATTTATTATACTTATGTAATGTTATATGTTGTTTCCAATTTTCTATACTACCATGATCTTATGATTCCATGTTATTTAATTATTATCACACTATGTGTAAAATACTTCGGTCACTATAGTTGGTATTAGAGGATTTTTTTGTTATTTTTATAAATTTGGATTGTAATTAATTAGTGATAACTCGAGGGATACATCAAAATATAAGAAGATATCATATAATTATGATGAAGTATATAGTGAGTGGTTTCCAACAAATTAAATCACTCTACTGATTATACAAGTTGATGTAGCTATGACGTGGTTTTACCGAGGGATAAAAACCCTTAAAAGGAATATTGGGTATAAAATTTATTATCAACTGGTTCATGAAATGGTGACATTGTTGTAAAAATGGTTAGAAATTCCTATGTAATATTATTTGGAAATTTCATAAACTCTTTAATACATTGTAATGGAATTGAATAGATTGTTAGTTTAGAAAACATAAGTTGAAAAATTAATATATATCAACTATATTGAAATATAGAGTTTCAAAAATTAGAATATGATTTTAATTTATAAATAATTCCTTCTAAGGTCATTTTTTCCCTTTAACAGTTTTACTATACAAATTATTATCATTTGATTTTTTCTTTAACTGTAGGAAATAGGAGGAACCCTCTTTGTAACCAACATAATAGGAAATTTGATTAATTCCATAATGATATTCCTAACCTTGTGGGAGTGAGATTTGGGAACCCCATAAAATTGTGAGCCCAACTAACTCATTATATGATTAAAAACATAAATCATGTAGAACACCCACCTTCTCCTAAGAAAGAGAATGTTTCGGTCAAGTTCTTTATGTGAAAAAGGCCTCATACCCTTAGTAGTTCTTTTGATACCCTCATCACAGAACAATGTATTAAATCAGTTGAGAAGCTATTATTTTTCTTCTCATTATATAAATAATATAATGTTGTGCCGGCCATTTATCATATGGAGTGAAAACCTGATTAGTGATGGGAATTGATCTAGAGCACACAATATAAAAGGGAAATTTATTCAATAAAATGAGAATGAATCAGGAAAATATTTTTCAAGACATATTTTTTTTCCTAAACATCTATAGAAAAATAGATAATAATTTCATTGTTCTAAAGAAAAAAGAAAGATTATTCTATTAGGGTGTATGACGAAAACATCCCAAGCCTTCAATGATATCCCATCAACATTGTAATCAATATCAGAAAAGGTGAACCATTTATTTAGTGTGTTAGAGCCAAGTATACTAAAAGATTTATAAATTTGAGACATTATAAATTACTAAGTGAGTGTCCATTATTAATTCATGTTTGAGATGGTGATCTGTGACTTTCAGTGGCCTGGAGTGGTTGGAGATAAAAATCATAAAATAGAGTTTAATTCAGGAGGACCTATGGATAAATCTCATGGTGGGAAGAAATCTGAATATTCTACATGCCCATTTTCTGGAAAAATAATCTAAGAAACTATTTAATGGAAACAAATATGTTCTTAAACTCTGGAAAAGAGTTTCATTAGGATAATAAATTAAAAATGGAGAAGAAGAAACCAAATAATTCAATGGAAGAATGGATGGTTCAGATAAACACTCAACCCACAATACAATTTTTCAACTGCAAAGAACATGTGAATTATGAACCAATTACCTAATACAATGGTTTTCAGAGATAATTAATGATAATAGCCTCTAAGAGATGGATATTAAGAAAGGAAATATTCTATCACTATTTCTGAGGTGGAACCTGATGATGATTTGGTGACATGATTGTTTGTTATTCAACCAGGAATAGTGAGTACATTTTTTGATTCCAGATCCATGAATTTTTTGTTATCTTGAAATATTAGTAGAACTACTCAAAAACGACAAAAAAACATCGGGTTTAAGATATCTATGATAATTAAAAATGGATAAATTATAATACCCCAAGTATATAACTCCTCCTTAGTAACTATTTTTGGACTGAACCTCCCATCAAATTCTATCATACATCCTTTTTAGAATCTGATTCAATATTGGTAATGGATATACTATCCCTATATAAAGAAAACATAAACTATTAATATTGGGAGATCACCATTATCATTCCATGTTATCCTCTAATTATTCATAAGCTTATGTAGGAGGGTGAATCTCCATTGAAATATTTTTATCATGTGTGGATATTATCTTCTTACAAGAATTCATCTCTTTCTCAAATTATCGAGAACAAGGAAAGAAACATGCTCGAAGACATTCCATTTTTGGGGGAGTATACTGATGTATTCCTAGAATAATATATAGGTATTCCTCCTAACCAAGAGGTTTTTTCTCAATTAAACTTATACTTGGATATCTTACAATATCAAAGACCCCTTATAGAATTTTAACCATTGAGTTGAAGGAATTGAAGAAGTAGTTATAATAGAATAAGTATAATTGTTTTATATGCTCGAGTACTTCACCACGTAGTATATCAGTACTCCTTATATAAAATTATGATGGATCAATGCACATCTCTAGTTTATTATCATGATATAAAACCAATCATTTTAAATAATAAGTATCCCCTTATATAGATAGATGACTTTTTTGATCAACCACATTGATCCCAATTGTAACAGCCCGAGATTTTATAAAAAAAATTCTTTTTAATTTCATTAATGTCTTGTGTTGTACGCTACACCAAAAGGAGCTTGCTCAACATGCATCCTTGACTTTCCTTGCATTACACACAATCGCGACCTTCCTCGATAGCGTGTGTAGTACGCAATACCGAGTTTCACTAAATAACGATATGCTACTAAAATATTATTTAA
Source organism: Viscum album (assembly GCA_963277665.1). NCBI lineage: Eukaryota > Viridiplantae > Streptophyta > Magnoliopsida > Santalales > Viscaceae > Viscum > Viscum album. The sequence goes on along the minus strand of OY728153.1, from coordinate 559,628,868 downwards.
ACTAGCTGTTATGAATAGTAATAACCACTTTATAAAATTTTAGAAATTTTATCTCTCAAAATGGAGTTCATTTTTGGATTCGGAGTATCGAATTTAGCCTAAGGTGAAATTTTGGTACTTTTCGGATAACTTTCATACTCTGATGAAAAGTGAAAATTACTAAATTATAATTAAAAACAACTTTTTTTAATCGAAATAATTAATAGTGATAAATTATTAATTTGAGTGGTTTTAAAGTATATTTAGAATAAATTTTCACAATTTAATACAATGTTGGTTATTGGATGTAATTTCACATTTAAACCAGACATAAACAACTGTCAATATTTTGATAGTTATTATCTCTTAAGAACACGCTATTTGTTTTGACGACGGGAATTAATTTTTAAATTCATTAATGCAACTGATAGGTTTTGAATTGGGTAAAATACACATCATTTTTGAATTCATAATATCAAATATAGCTTAGGTCTAATTTTTGGTATTTTTCTAGAAACTTTCATTTTTTAATCAATAGTGAAACCACTTAGTGGTAGTTAAAAAAACTGAATTTTTCATAAAACATAATTTTACCGCTTCTGTGAGTGGAATTTTTAAAATCTGAGAGACACAGTTAATATCAAGAACTAAAATGTGGTTCAATGAGATAAAAATAATTTTTTGTGAATAGTAACTTTTTACTTTTTTACCACGGTTAAAAGTAAATAAGGTAATTAAGGGTAAAAATGATATTATTATTTCCCTAACACATGTCCTAATTCTATTGGACAAGTGTAATTCGTCCAAAAACAACCTTAGGAATAAAATATGACCATTTAGGCCCACTTGGATTAGATTAGGACATTTATTATTAATTTATTTAAAGAAGGGTTAAAATAGTTAAAATCAAAGTTTAATATGTAAATAATTTTTATTATGGGGTTATACATAAGATAATGTAGGATTGGTATAGAGTATGAGGTTTCCAACCTCTGATAACAATTGTAGGATCTAAATAGTGATGTAGATGCTCAATATACAAGAGGGGGGGGGGTGAATTGTATACTTTAAAAATTCCATTGGAACCTTTAATGTTAGTTAAGAATAACTATGTTTTCCTTAAGAAAAGGAAAATGATAAGTTTAACAAAGTTAAACTTACCAAATTCACAACACCTCTAACACCATACAAAACTTGAAAAGAGATTCCGAAATTAGGTTCCGGAAATATGGTTCCGGAAATAGAACCTTAACAAAAGATTATAATATGAGATTCTAACTTAAAGCGTATAGAATCTAAATGAAACAGAGTACAACTAAAAAAGTATAAGAAAGTTATACTTTCCATACAATACAATATGCAGCGGAATATAAACAAGTAGTATAACTACAAGTAACAAGATATAAGTTTTTTAACCCAAAGAGAAGGGTATCCGACAACCTTGGATAAAGGTCACATGATTTATACTTTCAAGCAAGTATGTCTTACCCACACCAGGGTAAGACCATGATAAAAAGATCGGAGTCTCTGTCTTGCTATCCCCGCAAGCCCTCAACTTCAAGGTAGTTGGCAACCTCTGTCTTCCTCAGCAAGGAAGCCCTCAAACTTTTAGGTAGTCGGCACCTCTGTCTTCCTATCCCCGGAAGCCCTCGAATGTAATCACCGACATTCAGAGTCGCACAAACCTTTTAGAGTTTATAAGATCCTCTCTCTCTAGAAATCACTTCAAGCATGTAATCACATGAGTTGAAGATCTGTCAGCCTTTTTGCACTTCAGCACCGAGCTCTTTCAAATGAGCTCATATTTATAGGTAAGGTCAGCTCCTTCTCCAACGGTCATATTTTCCTTAAAGATCGGAGGGACCTGTACACATGTCACTTAGACAATGGTTAGTTTATAACAAAATAGACGACATCGTTTTATAACAAAACAAGTGTAATAGAATGTACGACATCGTTTTAAAATCTAACTCAAAAGTTCGGAATGAAAAAAAAAATCGGAGTGATGATTCAGAGTTTAAGGAAAATAATAAAGAGTAGACAAAATATAAAAACATAAGTGAAATGGGAGTTCGGAGTGAAGATTCGGAGTATGAATAGATTCAGAGTGTATAAAACAAAGATGATCAGATTCTATTTAATAGATGAATTCGGACTGAGAATTCGGAATGGGAATTCGTCATCAGAATTCGTAATGAGAATTCTTTATCAGAATTCGTAATGAGATTTCTTCATCATAATTCGTAATGAGAATTTTTTATCAGAATTCGTAATGAGAATTCCTCATCAGAATTCGTAATGAGAATTCCTCATCAGAATTCGTAATGGGAATTACTCATAAGAATTCGTAGTGAGAATTCCTCATTAGAATTCGTACTGAGAATTCTTTATCAGAATTCGTAATGAGAATTAATCATTATAATTCGTATTGAGAATTCTTTATCGAACTCCATAACAATTTGTATCACGAATCTGGATTAAAACTGTATCCGGAATTCGGAATGAAACTCTATCACAGTTCTCATTCTGGATTTCGGAGTGAAACTTTATCACAGTTCTTATCCAGAATTTGGATCCTAAAACAGAATACATCATATCAAAGTTTCAAGTAATTCTGAGAAAATATAAATGAATCCGAATCTTATACATAAGAAAAATCTAGATGGAAAACATGATAAGGATAATTTTTCTTATAAAAGCGTTTTTCCTTATAAAAGCGATTTTCCTTATAAAAGCAATTTTCCTTATAAAAGCATTTTTCCTTATAAAAGCAATTTTCTTAAAGATAAGGTGTTTGTGATTTTCAAAACAAGAAGGAATGGAAAAGTCATAAGAAAAACCTTATTGACTCAACAGTATCCCCCTTTTTGGAAAGAACAAACATCCTTACGAAAAAGAAATTCTAAGAAGAAAGAAAAACATTAAGGATTATTTCCCTTGGCTTTAAGGAAATTGATGAATACGACTAACTCCCCCTTAGGCTTTGAAACACTAAGGATCGTATTCTAGATATTCAGAGTGACATTTCAATACGAAAAAGAACGTATTCTTCAATGAAAAACTCCCCCTTAGATAGACTCTTATTAGAGTTCTTTTTCCTTTAAGGATCTATTCCTTCTCCCCTTTAGATAAACTCTCATTGGAGTTCTTATTTTTCTTAAGGATCTTTTCCTTCTCCCCCTTTGTGATTTTCAAAAAGAAATCGAGGGAATGGAAAAAAACAACAAAGTACCTGAAACATTAGTAGAAACAACAAAAGGAACGAGAGGCACAATTTTCATTAGGTTTGAAATCTCAGCAACAAAGAAAATTAGATACAACAAAAAGATCAGATTTAGTTATTTCGGATCTTTTTCTTTTGAAATGATCCCCTTAAGAATAATCTTGATCTTCTTCAGGTCTTTATGATCTTCTTCAGCTTGCTTCTCTAAGAAAACTATTCTTGCAGATTGAGCTTCAATCTTTTCTTCCTGGGCTTTCAGCTTTTCTTCCTGATCCTTGATCTTTTCTTCCTGAGACTTCATCTTCTGTTCAAACTCAATCCGATGATCCCTTCCAAACATACAGTTTTGATAAACAGAATTCAGTTTCTCATTCAGATCTCTGACTTCTTGGATCCAGAAGTTCTTTTCATCTGTCAGCTTCTCTTCAATGGATGAAGTTAACTCATTTATCTTCCTGTCCTCAGTCTCAAAGTCATCTTTAACATTGTCTTGAAACTCATCGAATAGCCTCATATCTTCCACAGTCTTCCTTGACCAGCTCGTCATTCTCTTGCAAGATCTTTTGTGGGCTTCATAGCCAACAAAAAAATATTTGAATTCGGCTTCTATCTCGACATACTTATCCATGACTAAGGATACAGAATCTGATTTCTGATTCAGAGCATGTTGGAGCATTTGGCATCTTCAATCTATAGTCGAGATGGTCGGAATGGAACCAACTAACTTCCTCAAAGATTGAACAACAAAGTCATGTCCCAACGAGGATGACTCTGAATCTGATACTTTGCTTAGAAAATTTCTTCCTTAAAAAGATCCAACTTCCTTTTAGATGAATCACCAAATTCTCTATTCTTTCATGCCACTGATTTCAGAGTATCAACAAGGAGTTTCTTTCCTTTGTCTTTTTTCGGAATCGATTCTTGATAAGGAGTTTTCTGCTTGCCAGTAGACACTTGAATAATATCATCAACAACTTTTTGAACAACATCGTCCTCATTCTTATCCTTCTCTGGAGTTACTAACTTAGATGATTCAGCCTCTGAAGTTCAGAGTGATAGGTGTTCCGAAGGCGACCCCTTATAATCATTTACTTCTTTCAATAAGTCTCTTGTTTCACCACTTCCTTCAGCAACTACTTCTTCCTCTTCCACTTGTTGAATCTGCTCGAGTTGCTCAACATGCTCAGTTGTAGTCTCTTCTGGAAAATCAAGGTTTCTTCCTGGGGTCTCAGGTAGAGATTCCAAGGAGAAAGATCTCAGAACTGGAATGCTTCTGGATACCAATTCATTAAATTTTAACAACACTTGGATTGCCTCGGCTTCTTTCATCTTCTTATTGTTATTCTTTTCCTTTACTTGTTTTTCAAGCTCATCAGCAGTTTTCTCCTTCAATGCATTAGCCTCCACAGGGTCCAATCCGAACTACGGATCCCCTTCTTTCCTTTTCTCTTTATCTGCTCTCCACTTCGCAACAACTTCATCAGGATAAGCTTTCTTCTTCTTTGGTTTGGGAGGTGCGGTTTGAACTTCCTTAGTTTTAGGATCCTCAACTTAAACTGCAACTTCTTTCAACTTTCTTTTCTTTACTGGTTTAGATGATTCCAGTTCAGCAACCTTCGGAGCCACTTCATCTTGATTAGGAAAATCAAAGAACTCACCAGTCTCCTTGTTAAAGGCTACATCCATCCTCTTAAGGGTATCATCGTTGACTAACAAAATTTTACAAACCCTTGCCTTAGATCTGCAAGCTTCCTTGAAAGATTAAAGGCACCGAACTATCAACTTTGACATAATTACTGGGTACATTACGATCTGGGCTCTGGGATTTCCTTTCTTAAGATTCTCAATGGTTATAAGAATGTGCCTCATGAAGTTAAACATCCTTATATTTATCAGGAAATCTAAGATATAGATCTCACTCTTCTTCAAACTATCTTTATCACCTTTCCTTGGTATGATAAGACCTTGTACCCACAATTCCAGATTCCGGAAATTTGTAGGCAAACTAGCAAACTTCGGAGCTTTGTCTTCTGAAATTCTGAGAGTTTTCAAGGCTTTTTCCTTGTCGAATCTACCCTTAGAATCCAGAAACACATGAGAAATAAATTCGGCTTCTCCTTCATAAGTCAGCCCTATCATGCTTTCTTCCTTGGTATAAGAAAGCTTATAAGTCCTTCCATAAGACTTAAAACAAAATTTCTCCCTATTATCTTCCTTAAAGAAGGAAACTGTTTCATAGAACTCAACAAGTAACTCCAAAAAAACATCGTCTTCGTTCCCCGATTTGGATACAGCAGTATCTTCCCATCCATTTTACTTAATGTTCTTTGAAATAATAGAATCATAGTTTTTGAAGAAATCTAGATGGACTAGCCTTTCTCTATAAACTAACCATTGTGAAATAGGCTTGGAGGATGACATTTCTTGAGAGGATAACTCCACAGACATTCGGATCTAAAGACCTCTGAGAAGTTCAGATCGGAGAAAACTGAAGTTCGGAATGGCTATAAAACAGAGAGGCAGAGATTAGGGATGCGAGAGCTTGAGAACCGATGTGAGACGAGTATTTGGGTCCCCTTTATATAGGAAATGAACTGACGGTTCAACTTCCTTGGTTGATCGAACGGTTGTGATGAGCTGAGATCAGATCTGACGGTTGAAAATGAATTCTAAAGAACACTTGAATCCAATATTTTTTAGGTTTTTATTAAAACAAAGAATTAAGAAAACTATAATCCGAAAACATAATACAAGAAAATGCCAACAATAAAAAAAATGACTATGAAAACTTGAGTAAGGAAATCATACCTTTAGGATTGGCATAAGAGGATTATTCATAATGGGTAATACAAAAATGACTATGAAAAAATCATTATTATGAAAAGACAGAGTTCGCAAAAACTTTACTACGGAAAACAAACTCAGTACGAAAAACATAGTACGAAAGATTCAGTACGAAAATTTCCATTTCGGAAGTTTTAATACGAATTCTTCCATTTCATAAGTATTCTGTAAAAAAATGTCCATTATGAAAAAAAAATTCTAGTTCCGTAAATCTCCATTCCGGAAATCTTCGTTCCGAAAAGTTTGAAAATAGATTTTGAAAATCATTCCTATTCTATCAAGCAAATGTTCTCCCCCTATGAAAAGGAGTTTATTAATGTAAGGATATTTTTCCAACAGAAATTTAATTAAGGAGGATTACCTTACGGTTATCATCCCTAACTTCTGTTTAATGTATTCAAATCTATCAGAAGGCAATGATTTTGTGAAATTATCAGATAGTTGATCTTGTGTTCCAATAATCTGAAGAATTATATCTCCTTTAAGTGTGTGATCTCTCAGAAAGTGATGCCTAATATCTATGTGTTTTTCACGGGAGTGATGTGCAGAGTTCTTACTTAGGGCAATGAAACTTGTGTTATCACACAAAATTTGAGTTTTAGTAAAACTCAATCCATAGTCTGTGACTGTGTGTTGCATCCACAACACTTGAGCACAACAACTTCCAGCTGCTACATATTCAGCTTCAGCAGTGGAGAGTGCTACAGAAAGTTGCTTCTTGCAGGACCAAGAAACTAATGAATCTCCTAAGAAATGACAAGTTCCGGATGTACTTTTTCTATTCATTATACATCCACCAAAGTCAACATCAGGAAATATTTTTAGAACAAAATCATTTCAAGAAGTATAAAATAATCCTAAATCCATGGTTCTCTGAAGGTAGCGAAAAATTATTTTTACTTCCTTTAAGTGAGATTCCATAGGATTGGATTGATATCTTGTACATAAGAATACTGAAAACATTAAGTCTGATCGACTAGCTGTTAAGTAAAGCAAACTTCCTGTCATACCTCTAAAAGATGTTTGATCTACTGGTTTCCCAGTTTCATCAAGATCTAAAGAGTTTGAGGTACCAATGGGAGTACTTATACTCTTAGTGTTGTCATAACCATAATTTTTAAGAAGATCATTAATATACTTATGTAGAGATATGTAGTTTCCTTCTGGTTTTTGAGAAATTTGAAAACCAAGAAAAAATGTTAACTCATCCATCATACTCATTTCAAACTCAGATTTCATTAGACTTGCAAAAGAGTCGGGCAAAGATTGCTGAGTTGAACAAAATATAATGTCATCAACATAAATTTGAACAATCAAAACATATTTCTTATCTTTCTTTATAAAAAGGGTTGGATCTGCATTTCCCTTAACATAGTTATTTTGAAGCAAAAATCCAGTGAGTATATAATACCATGCTCGTGGGGATTGTTTAAGACCATACAATGCTTTGGTAAGTCTAATAAAATGATCAGGATGTTTTGTATCTTCAAATCCAGGAGGTTGTTCAACAAAAACATCCTCTTGAACATAACCGTTATGAAAAGAACATTTCACAAACATTTGGAAATGTTTGAAATTAAAGAATGCTGCAAAAGAAAGTATAATATGGATAGATTCAAGTCTTTCTACTAGAGCATAGGTTTCTTCATAGTCTATTCCCTCTTGTTGATTATAGCCTTTAGCAACAATTCTAGCTTTATTTCTTACTATGAATCCATTTTCATCTAATTTATTTCTGAAGACCCATTTTACTCCAATAAGAGAAGTTTCCTTAGGTCTTTCAACCAAGGTCCAGACTTTATTCCTTTCGAATACATTTAGTTCATCTTGCATGGCTTTGATCCAATCGTCATCACCTAAAGCTTCATCAGTGCTTTAAGTTCTAATTGGGAAAGAAATGCTAGATGTTCTACTTCATTTCTTAATGAACTTCTAGTCCTTACAGGTTGATTTACATCACCAATGATACTATCACTGGGATGATTCTTAAGAAACACCTGATTTGGGTTTTGTAAAACATGTTCATCAACATAGGGTAGAATGTCTTCGGGGGTAAATGTTTCAGAAGTATCTTCTTTAACAATTTCCTTATCAGAAGATTCCTCTATCAATGGATGACAATCAGTTTTTGAAAACACATCCGAAGATGTAGGTTGAGGTGGTTTGAAAACAAAAGGATCAGACTCATCAAATTTTACATGTACTATTTCTTCAACAGTGCAAGTATTTTTATTAAAAACTCTATAAGCCTTAGAGGTTGTGGAATAGCCTAAGAAAATCCCTTCATCAGATTTTGGTGTAAATTTATGTATGTTATCTTTAGTATTCAAAATGAATATTTTCCACCAAAAACCGTGAAGTAGAATAGTCTTGGTTTTCTACCATTCCATAACTCATAAGGAGTTTTATTAAGAAAAGGTCTAATCAAAACTCTATTTATAGTATAACAAGCAGTACTTACAGCTTCAACCCAGAAATGTCTAGCAATAGAATATTAACTCAACATGGTTCAAGTTATTTCTTGAAGAATTCTATTCCTTCTTTCAACTACACCATTCTGTTGAGGAGTTCTAGGTGCTGAAAAATTGTGAGTAATTCCTTTCTTACTATAAAAAGTTTCAAAAAAATAATTTTTAAATTCTCCTCCATGATCACTATGAATAGTTTTCAATGGAAGGTTCTTCTCATTTTTAACTTGAGCTCTAAAACTTTTTAAATAATAAAAAGCATCAAATTTATTTTCTAGAAAATAGACCCAAGTAAATCTAGTGTAATCATTAACTAGGACAAACACATAGTACTTGCCTCCAATACTTCCAGTTTGTGTTGGACCAAAAAGGTCCATTTGAACTAACTGTAATGCATCAGTTGTTGAGACTTTACCGATTGACTTAAAACTAGATTTATGTTTCTTGAAATATTGACAAGGATCCCAAACTTTAGAAGAATCAAATCTAACCTCCGGTAGATCCTTAACTAGTTTCTTCTTAGTGAGTTTACATAGGTTTCTATGATTACAGTGTCCTAGTCTTCTATTCCATAATCAGGAACGATCTTCCATTACACTTAATGAAGGTAAATCTTGACTCCTGATGTCTTCTAGGTTCAATGTGTAGACATTCTCTTGCCTATTGGCTGAGAGAATAAAATTTTCCTTGGAATTGTGAACTAAACACTTATCATTCCTAAAATTTACAAGGTAACCTTCATCACATAACTGACTTATTCTAATGAGGTTGTTCTTAAGACCCTTAACAAAAAGAACATTTGAAATTAATGTTTTCCCTAAAAGGACAATATTACCAATACCAACAATCTCACCCTTAGAAATATCTTCGAAAGTTACCTTTCCTCCTTTCGTTTTGATAATCTTTTCAAAATAGCTTTTATTACCAGTCATGTGCCGGGAACATCCACTATCCATGTACCATGTATTGTTGCTGGTACTCTCTTTATTTTCCTAAAATCATGAAGAAAATTAGACATTCGGAATCCAAACTTGTTTGGATCTGAGATTTACAGACCATAAAATTTTATGTACCCACATTTTCTTAGAAAAGTATGCTTTGTGAAATCCTAAAGATTGATTTTTGTTTAAGGAACAATTATTTTCCCAGTGACCACCACATTGACACTTGGTACAAAATGGGGAACTTTGTGGAACAAAATAATTGTTACTGAAAATTGGTTTTGCATGGGTATAACCAAATCCGGATTTATTTCTTAAAGGTCATATTTGGGAATACATTTTATCAAAATTTTCCCTACCATGGGTAAAGTTTGATAAACACTTCTTTAAGGAACAAATTTCAGACATAAGTTTTATAACCAAGTTTTTATCCTCAAGATCATTAGTTTTAGAACTAGAGCTAGGCTCGACAACATTTTTATTAGAAATTACTTTTTCTAATTCTTTAGAAAGTTTATTCGTCTCAAAACGTACTTCCTCATGATTTTTTGAAATACTTTCCAAATCTTCATTTTTCCTATCATTATCTTTAGAAAGATCTGATATCTCTTTCGTAAGAATAGAATTCTTAGAGTTTGCCTTATCAAGTTTCTTATTGAGTTTGGAATTATCATTCTCAAAAAGTTCAGCAAACCTAGAGACTTCTTCATAAGTAGGTAAAGTATTTTCTTCATCAGAAGAAGATTGTTCATCAGAAGAGTTATAATACTTACTATCATTAGAATTTAAAGAAACATTGGTCAATGATTCAGCATTTTGTACCTTAGCAATAAGACAATGATTATCAATAGGTAATCTGGCTAAAAGACCAAGATTCTTCTGTCCTGAAGATTCATAATCAAAATATTCATCTAAAGAGTCACCACCACTGGCACTCTAGGTGTCATTAGCTTTCAGAACTTTCGTAGATTTGTCTTTATAATACTTTTTTTTGTTTCTGTCTGAATGCCTTTCTTTAATTTCTGTCTTTTTTAGCAAAGGGAAATCTGGTCTTATATGTCCAGCTCTCTTACATTCATAACAAGTAACTTCTCCATCTTTCTTATCTTTCCTTACCTTTTTCTTATACTTAGATTGTAAATTTCTCTGTCCAGCTATCTTGATCATTCTTCGAGAAAGATTAGCAAATTCATTTTCAGAGACTTCACTCTCACTAGATTCGGATTGGAAAATAACTTTCTTAGACTTGGATCTGGTTACTCTCTCAGGAGTCTTAGATTTTATCGGATTTGAAGTTGTTGTAAAAGAAACAGTACCATTTCGATTTTTCTTTTTGATGTTTTCAACATCTCTCTTCATTATGGTTTCATGTTGTAGAAGAGTTCCAAAAAGCTCATCAAGAGTAATCTGAGTCACTTTTCTATTCTCATCTATAGTTGTTCTTTTGGATTCCCACTCATTGGGCATAATATCAATTATCTTATCCACAAGAGCTTCATCATCTAAACCTTTCTCTCCCATAGATTGTAGGCTGTTGACGATAGTCATAAATCTCTGTTGAACTTTGCATATTGGTTCACCATAAGGAAAATTGAAGCCATGGTATTCTGCTCTAAGCATAGCTCATCTAGTCTCAATCACCATAGAAGTTCCAAAGTGTGTAACCTCTAACTTCTTCCAGATACAGCTAGCTTCTTCACAAGAAGAAATTTTGCTATATATATTTCTGGCCATTGAACAAAGTAATGTATTGCGTACCTTATAGTTGAGTTGATATTCTTGATTTTCCTGGTTAGTAAAAGTTATGACTTCCTTGTCAGGAATTTTATAATCACTAGTAAGCATAACAAAGTTTTCCACTCTAGTATTGATAACAAAATTCTTCATTCGATCTCTCCAGTATTCATAATCATTACCATCAATGATTGGTGGTCTTGTAGGATTCATATTATCAATTGAACCAACATTAATTCCTGCCATAGTAAAAATAACCTTCGGCACACAAACTTGTTAGTAGCAAAGATTCGTAACAACAAAGTTCGGAATGAGAAAGTTCGGAATGGGAAAATGATCAAGAAAAACTTGTATGTGAGTACAAGTATTTCAGAGACCTGCTCTGATACCAAATGTAGGATTGGTATAGTGTATGAGGTTTCCAACCACTGATACAAATTATAGGATCAAAATAGTGATGTACATGCTCAATATACAAGAGGGGGGTGAATTGTATACTTTAAAAATTTCTTTGGAACCTTTAAAGATAGTTAAGAATAACTATGTTTTCCTTATGAAAAGAAAAAGGCTAAGTTTAACAAAGTTAAACTTACCAAATTCACAACACCTCTAACACCAAACAAAACTTGAAAAGAGATTCCGAAAGTAGTTTCCGGAAATATGGTTCCGAAAATAGAACCTTAACAAAATATTATAATATGAGATTCTACCTTTAAGCGTGTAGAATCTAAATGAAACAGAGTACAAATAAGGAATTATAAGAAAGTTATACTTTCCTTACAATACAATATGTAGCGGAATATAAACATGTAGTAGAATTACAATAACAAGATATTAGTCTTTTAACCCAAAGAGATGGGTATCCAACAACCTCGGATAAAGGTCCCTTGATTTATAATTTCAAGCAAGTCTCTCTTACCCACACCAGGGTAAGACCTCGATATGAAGATCGGAGTCTCTGTCTTACTATCCCCGCAAGCCGTCAACTTCAAGGTAGTTGGCAACCTCTGTCTTACTCAACAAGGAAGCCCTCGAACTTTAAGGTAGTCGGCACCTCTGTCTTCTTATCCCCGGAAGCCCTCGAATGTAATTACCAACATTCGGAGTCCCACGAAGCTTTAAGAGTTAATAAGATCCTCTCTATCTAGAAATCACTTCAAGCATGTAATCACATGAGTCGACGATCTATCAGCCTCTTTTCACATCAGCACCGAGCTCTTTCAAATGAGCTCCTATTTATAGGTAAGGTCGGATCCTTCTCCAACGGTCATATTTTCCTTAAAGATCGGAGGGACCTGTAAACGTGTCACTTAGACAACGGTTAGTTTATAACAAAATAGACAACATCATTTTAAAACAAAACAAGTGTAACAGAATGTACGACATCGTTTTAAAATCTAACTCAAAAGTTCGGAATGAAAAAAAAATCGGAGTGATGATTCGGAGTTTAAGGAAAATAATAAAGAGTAGACAAAATATAAAAACATAAGTGAATTGAAAGTTCAGAGTAAAGATTCAGATACTGAATAGACTCAGAGTGTATAAAACAAAGATGATCAGATTCTGTTTAATAGATGAATTCGGAATGGGAATTCGTCATCAGAATTCGTAATGAGAATTCTTTATCAGAATTCGTAATGAGATTTCTTCATCAGAATTCGTAATGAGAATTCTTTATCAGAATTTGTAATGAGAATTCCTTATCAGAATTCGTAATGAGAATTCCACATCATAATTCGTAATGGGAATTACTCATCAGAATTAGTAGTGATAATTCCTCATTAGAATTCATAATAAGAATTCTTTATCAGAATTCGTAATGAGAATTAATCATTAGAATTCGTATTGAGAATTCGTTATCGAACCTCATAAGAATTCGTATCCTGAATCTGGATTAAAACTGTATCCGGAATTCGGAATGAAACTATATCACAGTTCTCATTCTGCATTTCGGAGTGAAACTTTATCACAGTTCATATCCAGAATTCGGATCCTAAAACAGAATACTTCATATCAAAGTTTCAAGTAATTCTGTGAAAATAGAAATGAATCTGAATCTTATACTTAAGAAAAATCAGAATGAAAAACATAATAAGGATAATTTTTCTTATAAAAGCGTTTTTCCTTATAAAATAAATTTTCCTTATAAAAGAAATTTTCCTTATAAAAGCTATTTTCCTTATAAAATCAATTTTCTTAAAGATAAGGTGTTTGTGATTTTCAAAACAAGAAGGAATGGAAAGGTCATAAGGAAAACCTTATTGACTCAACAAATAAATTCGACTATAAATATTTATTAGAAAGATAAAAATATTTCCTACATAATGGTATTTTATTTTTAATTTTTAGAAATTAAATATTTTAATTTATTTATAACACAAAGATGATGCAGTAATTATCTTATTAATGAAATACTGACATAATTGATATTATAAATACCTAAATAAGTATAATTTGAGACTTTTTACGACTTAAAATAATTTTCTAGGTTAATATGACATGTTAGGATTAGTTTAATTAACGTTTTTCGAATTAATCATTCTGTTATGAGTTTCAAAAAAATCAACTATTGAATAGTGTCAAAATTGACAAACAATAGTTTTTAAAACAAATATTATATTATTAATTGTTATTTTATTCCTAAAAATCTAAGTTTCGGCCAAATGAATTAGATAAGGTTATATATATAAATAAAACACAACATAGTGGTCTCTTGGATGTATATGGTAAGTTTATTAACTATATAATATAAAAATACAAAGTGACTTGGTAAATGTCAATCTAATTAACTAAGAGTTAAAACTACAAGATAATGTTAATATAATGACCTAAACTTGTATAAATTATATTATATGAGAGGATTTAGACCCATCCTCACCTTATTATCTAAATAACTCAATTTGGAGCTATTTAAAACCTAACTTGAATTTATAATACAATAATATTTTTAGTTATTTCAAAGGTGCCCTTCTCCTCCCTTTTAAAAGGGCACCTCCTCCCTCTCCTCCTCACACCACATTGAGCCATCAAGCTCGACCAAACCCTGAAATATTCTCTTCTCCACTTCCCTAGAAACATCCTAGAGGTTCTGGTATTCCTCAAAGACCAATTTATTGCCCAAAAAGGAAATCTCAAAGAGGCGCTTCAAAGAAGAGGTAATGTCCGTTGATGATTCATTCATCTTTATTTATTCTTCCACTTATTCTTCTTTAGATGTTTTATTATGATGTAATAACATCAGTATCACTCATATACTGATATGTAATTATAAGTATGAAACAAACCTATTTCACCATCTATCCATCCTATGGAAAACGAAATCACCGCTCGTGCGTACGTACGGAATACCGTCTCCACGCCGTGATGTAATCTATTTTCCACCACCACCGTACTTTGATGGGTATAATGGTGTAAATAATGACTATATATTACTATTATAAAGTTATATTGATTCTTAAATAGTATACATACACTCCAATACAATTCCACGATCATCGGAACGATATCATCACTTGTGCGTACGTACGGAGTACCGTCTCCACGATGTGATGCGACTCGTTCTACATGATATTTATTTAATAATGATTATATAAATTAATTTAATGAATTAATATGATATATATAACACTAATACCATTCTGGAAATGAGGTATCTATAACCTAAAGAGAAGAATAAGAATTTATTCGACAAAACACGCATAAGAACAAAAAGTAATAAACACCTGAATAACAAGAAGTAATGAAATATTACTAATAATAAGCTAAGAATATGACCATATATAATATCTTAAACATAAGTATGATTTTTTAATAAGTCAATAACATTATTTAAATCATTATACAGCAGGTTTGGACACGGACAAAGCATATCGTACCAAAGGTAAGGGAAATATCACAATCTCATTTTTATCCGAGATTGTTTATACTTTGGTATTTATTGGGGTGTATTTTATCATCCACATCCATGTTTCCTCACTATGTAATATTATTTCCATCCACCTATAATTTTTTAAATCCAATTTTACCCTTAGGTGGGTTTTTAGTAAAAGATATTAAAGGAATCTTTTTTCGTTTTTCGTACGATGTACTTTTTGACTTTTCCGACAAAAGTATGAAGAATGTTTTTTTTAACTTATACGGCATGAATGGATTTTTATAAAATTGTTTCCAAGAAGATTCCTTTACAAGTTTTCAAGTTTATTTTTAATCAACTTATTTTAGTTTATAATTGTACGAAATGTTAACAAAGAAAAAGTGTTTTTGAAGTAGAAATTATATTTTCCTCAAGAATAGAGTTCAAGTGTTTTATCAAAATTATTTTCCATATAAGATAATAAATGGTTCTGTTTTTATCCCTATTATTACATGGATTTTATTATGTTGTGATGGAATTATATTTTTATGAATTACTTTATCTTATATGAAATGTTTTATGATGTCACGATGTTTAGGATTCCAATTTTTATTACATGGGTTATGCTATGATGTATGTTTTTCGGATTTTGTGGCACACATAAGAATGGTATCATTATGAGATGGGTGGGACCTATATCTCCCTCCAATGCATTGGGTAAAGATTTTATATCTCATGAGATAGACATGGCTGGAATGGTAGGTTATACCGGTTCAGTGAAACAGGACTAAAACGAGGGTGACTCGGTTTAGAAATGGACTTTGTCCACTATGATATTCTTGGCAATGAGTCTTGACTAATAAGAAATGATTCTCTATGATTATGTGTGTATGCGATAAATTTTCATGTTTTAAGTTATGATTATTGGGATTACATTTCACTTCTATGATTTATCCCATGTTATGATATTATGATCTCTTTGGCATGTTAAGATTTCCAAAAGTTATGTTCTTATGTATATGATGTTATTGATATTTATTTTTATACCCATACAGAGCATTTGAGCTCACCCTTTTGTATGTTTTATTTCCCCAGCATATAAAGAAAGGTTTTAGGTAAAAAAAAGGAAGATCTTTATGGGTGATGTTGAAGATCTTTCACCACGATTAGAAGATTATATTTCGAGTTTCCAAAGACACTAAACTATTACGATCCTTGTGTGTGTGTTTTTGTTATGTACTAAGTATTCCGCAAAAGTAATTTAATGTCCATGTATGTCAAGCTTCGGGTTTCTACAGTTGGTATCAGAGGAAAGGTTTAGTCAACCTTTGGAAACTAGGATGCGAAAACGTTAGTAAGATCCCTAGAGATATTTCTAAGGTATGTCTAGGGATGCCCCTATGGATAAGTATACGTATAGGATATAGTCCTAGAACTATGGTAATGATCTTAGAATTTAACCTAAGATGATAGATATTGACGTTACTCCCACTTTATTATGATTTTCTCCTCTCACACTATTCTTTTTGGGTTTTAGAAAATCGTTGGAAACAAGATGATTCATGATAATGGAGGATATGATGGACAATGGAATGATATTCATCATGAGCAACCAAATGAAATGGGATTTGGAAGTCCAAACATCATTATTATGCCGAATCAGAAATCTCATAATATGATCAATAAAGTAAAATTTGGTATGGTTCTTGACTCGGATAATAAGAGAAACATGGATTTTCATGATGATCATAGAGGAAAGAAAGTTCAATTTCCCCTATGTAAATCATGTGGGAAGAGGAATCAAGGAGAATGTTTCAAAGGAACTGGAAGATGATTTGGGGGTGGAAAAGAAGGACACAAAGACAGTAAGTGCAAAGGAAAAGGTTCAGTTAACACCAGGGATGAAGATAATGGTATTGCTACGACATCAACAACGGTTAAATGTTTTAAATGTGGAATGTACGGGTATTATGAAAACCAATGACCTAAAGGAATGTCTCATGATGAGAATTAGTATGGTCGTATGGGTAATATTTATGTGGATTATAATGAAGAGACTACAAATGATATGTGAGATGAAAGAATTGTTGATGCTCGGTCAATGGTTTAGGAATGTAGTGGAATGATTACATGTTTATCATGTGTAATGTTGTATAAGTAATCCCATTGTACTATGGAATAAAGAGACATCTAAGGATTGTTACACTATTGTCTTTCCTTGAGTTTTGAAAGTGTATGATTAATGTTACCAGTATCCATGAAAGTTTATTCAGATATTTTTGGAATGTAGATGATATGCACATAATGAAGGGAAAACGAGGAAATGAAATGTTTGAAAGTATTCAGGAGCCCATGATTGATATAAGGACTAAGTGATATCATGGTTTTAGTATATAGAATTTTGAGGATTTTGGTATGTGGAAAGTGTTAATTTTTAACTGCATTCTTGTTTTCACTATGGTTCAATGGGTATTCATTTTTCTAGATAATACATGATTAAGGCCTTCGAATGTTTGGAATGTGACCAACAAGAAATATCTTATGATATATGGGGATCAACGATGGTATTAAATCTCTGGTAATCGTTTTCACAATATTATGAGAGTAGACTACAGTATTATGGATAAGCCTAAAAATTGGAATGGATAATGTTGGAAATAAGTTAGTATTGTTTAAGGATAGAAGTTTTTTTTTGATATTATTGATGGGATGTTATAGTAATATAGTTTTAGAAAAAGGACAACCTGCAGGACGGGTGACATGCCATCGCATTGGACAAGGCCGTGGGAATCGAACACACAACCGAAGTGCGACTGGACTTTATCGCCTACCACTGGCCTACATGAGGTCCCTGTTTAGTAGAAACTAGTTTTATTAAGCAGTATGATATATGAAGTATAAGACCATTTTAGGAACCATATATCATTAATCTCACTATAGATGGACTTATGTATTGTTTTGATAACTTTTCTAACCTTTTGTTTGAGACAGATGGAATGACCCATCATTCTATCACATGATCTGTTAACACATCACGAATGACAATTCAACTTCATTTATTTAAGAGATGAAGTGTAAATTGTCCAAATAATGATCAACGGTGAGACTATACTGAAATCACGAAAGTATTTCTTCTAATTTCATCAACTTTAGGGAAACGATCTCGAAAACCAAAAATATTGTCCTAGTGCTCTTATATCTGATGAATCAGATGGTACCTTAGATCGTCACAAATTTATGGCTTTGTGATTGCTTGATTTTCTATAGCCATGTTCTCTACCACTCTCCATCATAACATGATGGTTAGATTTCTCTTCTATATCCATATTTTCACCTAGGTGGAAACCGCGTGATTAGTTTATTTGGGTAATCATTACATTTCATACTCTAGTTTATTAAGCCATTTTTTGGTATTCCTTTTTACGATGTGGGTTTCTATTAATGAAACTTTCGAGTAGTAAACCATTTATAACCCAGACGAATTTCTAGGGCTAAATTCATTTTAAGGGGGGTAGAATGTAACAACCAGAGATTTTATAAAAAATATTCTTTTTAATTTCATTAATGTATTGTGTTTTATGCTACACCAAAATGAGCTTGCTCAACATGCATCCTTGACTTGACTTTCATTACACGCAATCACGACCTTCCTCGATAGCGTGTGTAGTACACAATACCGAGTTTCACTAAACAACAATATGCTATTAAAATATTATTAAAACTAGCCGTTATGAATAGTAATAACCAACTTTTAAAATTTAAGAAATTTTAGCTCTCAAAATGGACTTCATTTTTGGATTCGGAGTATCGAATTTAGCCTAAGGTGAAATTTTTGTACTTTTCGGATAACTTTCATATTCTGATGAATAGTTAAAATTTCTAAATTATAATTAAAAACAACTTTTTTTAATCGAAATAATTAATAGTGATAAATTATTAATTTGAGTGGTTTTAATGTATATTTAGAATATATTTTTACAATTTAATACAATGTTTGTTATTGGATGTATGTTCACATTTAAACTAGACATAAACAACTATCAATCTTTTGATAGTTATTATCTCTTAAAAACAGGCTATTTGTTTTGACGACGGGAATTAATTTTTAAATTAATTAATGCAACTGATATGTTTTGAATTTGGTAAAATAGACATCATTTTTGATTTCATAATATCAAATATAGCTTAGGCTTAATTTTTGGTATTTTTCTGGAAACTTTCATTTTTTGATGAATAGTGAAACCACTAAGTGGTAGTTAAAACAACTGAATTTTTCATAAAACTTAATTTTACCGCTTCTCTGAGTGGAATTTCTAAAATTCGAGACACACGGTTAATATCAACAACTAAAATGTGGTTCAATGAGATGAAAATAATTTTTGGTGAATGGTATCTTTTTACTTTTTTACCACGGTTAAAAGTAAATAGGGTTATTAAGGGTAAAAATGATATTATTATTACCCTAACACATGTCCTAATTCTATTGGACAAGTTTAATTCGACCAAAAACAACCTTAGAAATAAAATATGACCATTTAGGCCCACTTGGATTAGATTATGACATTTATTATTAATTTATTTAAAGAACGGTTAAAATAGTTAAAATCAATGTTTAATAAGTAAATCATTTTTAATAAGGGGTTATACATAAGATAAATTCGACTATAAATATTCATTATAAAGATAAAAATATTTAATACATAATGGTATTTTATTTGTAATTTTTTGACATTAAATAATTTAATTTAGTTATAACACAATGATGATGCAGTAATTATATTATAAATGAAATACTGACATAATTGATATTATAAATACCTAAACAAGTATAATATGTGACTTTTTATGAATTAAACTACTTTTATAGGTTAATATGGCATGTTAGAATTAAGTTAATTAACTTTTGTCGAAGTAATAATTCTTTTATGAATTTCAAAAAAATCAATTATTGAATAGTGTCAAAATTGACAAAAAATAGTTTTTAAAAGAAATATTATATTATTAATTGTTATTTTATTCCTAAAAATCTAAGGTTCGGCCAAATTACTTAGATAAGGTTATATATATTAATAAAACACAACTTGGGGGTCTATTGGTTGTATATTGTATGTTTATTAACTATATAATATAAAAATACAAAGTGACATGGTAAATGTTAATCTAATTAACTCAGTGTTAAAACTAAATGATAATGTTAATATAATGACCTAAACCTGTCTAAATTCTATTGTATGAGATTATTTAGACCCATCCCCACCTTATATTCTAAATAACTCAATTTGGAGCTATTTAAAACCGAACATGACTTTATAATAAAATAATATTTTTAGTTATTCCAAAGGTGCCCCTCTCCTCCCTTATAAAAGGGCACCTCCTCCCTCTCCTCATCACACCTATTTGAGCCATCAATCTTGACAAAAACCTGACACAATCTCTTCTCCACTTCCCTAGAAACATCCTAGAGGTTCTGGTCTTCCTCAAAGACCAATTTTAGTGCCCTAAAAGGAGATCTCAAAGAGGCGCTTCAAAGAAGAGGTAATGTCTGTTACCGATTCCTTCATCTTTATTTCTTCTTCAACTTATTATTCTTTAGATGATTCATTATAATGTAATAACATCATTATCACTCATATACTGATATTTTATTATATGTATGAAACAACCATATTTCACCATCTATCCATCCTATGGAAAACGAAATCACCGCGCGTGCGTACGTACGGAATACCGTCTCCACGCCGTGGTGTAATCTATTTTCCACCACCACCTTACTTGGATGGGTATAATGGTGTAAATAATAACTATATATGACTATTATAAATTGATATTGATTCTGAAATTGTATACATACACTCTAATACAATTCCATGATCATAGGAATGATATCATCACTCGTGCGTACGTACGGAATACCGTCTCCACGATGTGATGCGACTCGTTCTACATGATCTTCATTTCATAATGATTATATAAATGAATTGAATGAATGAATATGATATATATTACACTAATACCATTCTTTAAATGAGGTATCTATAACCTAAAGAGAAGAATATGAATTTATTCGACAAAACACGCATAAGAACAAAAAGTAATAAAAACTCGAATAACAAGTAGTAATGAAATATTACTAATAATAAGCTAAGATAATGACCATATATGATATCATAAAAATAATTATGATTCAGTAATAAGTCAATAACATTATTTAAATCATTATATAGGAGGTTCGGACACGTACAAAGTATATCGAACCAAAGGTAAGGGAAATATCACAATCTCATTTTTATCCGAGATTGTTTATACTTTGGTATTTACTGGGATGTATTTTATCATCCACGTCCATGTTTCCTCAATATGTAATATTATTTACATACACCTACAATTTTTTAAATCCAATTTTACCCTTCGGGGAGTTTTTAGTAAAAGATATGAATGAAATCTTTTTTCATTTTTCGTACGAGGTACTTTTTGACTTTTCCGAAAAAAGTACGAAGAATGTTTTTTAACCTATACGGTATTAATGGATTTTTAAAACATTATTTCCAAGAATATTCCTTTAAATGTTTTCATGTTTATTTTTAATCATCTTCTTTTAGTTTATAATTGTACGACATGTTAAGAAAGGAAAAGTGTTTTTGAAGTAGAAATGATATTTTCCTCAAGAATGGAGTTCAAGAGTTGTATCAAAATTATTTTCCATCTAAGATAATAAAGGGTGCTGTTTTTATCCCTATTATTACATTGATTTGATTATTTTGTGATGGAATTATATTATTATGAATTCCTTTATCTTATATGAATTGTTTAATTATGTCACGATGTTTAAGATTCCTATTTTTATTAAATGGGTTATGCTATGATGTATGTTTTTCTGATTTTGTGGAACACATAATAATGGTATCATTATGAGATGGGTGGGACTGATATCTTCCTCCAATGCATTGGGTAAAGATTTTATATCTCATGAGATTGACATGGCTGGAATGGTAGGTTATACCGGTTCAGTGAAACAGGACTGAAACGAGGGTGACTCAGTTCAAAAATGGACTTTTCCCACTAAGATAGTCTTGGAAATGAGTCTTGACTAATAAGAAATTATTCTCTATGATTATGTGTGTATGCCTCAAAGTTTCTTGTTTTAATTTATGATTATTGGGATTACATTTCACTTCTATGATTTATCCCATGTTATGATATTATGATCTCTTTGGCAGTTTAAGATTTCCAAAAGTTATGTTCTTATGTATATGACATGATTGATATTTCTTTTGTTTACCCTTACTGAGCATTTGATCTCACCCTTTTGTATGTTTTATTTCCCTAGGATATAAAGAAAGGTTTTACGTAAAAAAAGGAAGATCTTTATGGTATATTTTTAAGATCATTCACCACGATTAGAAGATTATATTCTGAGTTTCCAAAGACACTAAACTATTACGATCCTTGTGTGTGTGTTTTTGTTATGTACTAAGTATTCCGCAAAAGTAATATAATGTCCATTTACCTCAAGATTCGGGTCTCTACACCAGTAATTGTCTAAAGTGGACAATCAGTTGGGATATTATCAATTGAAGGTGGATATGGAAGTAAATATATAGATTTCCTTTCAAATAAATAATTGACATGATGATTTCATAGTTATTCCCTTTATAGTCACTAATGATCCATCAATATTTATAAACATAGTGACTGGAATATTTATAGATTAACTAAATTTTTTTGGTTGTCTTTATAGATGATATTATGATATACTAAAAAAGAAAAGAGGACCACGAGGAAAATTTGAAAACTGGTCTAATTTTTTTAAAAGGAGAAGCTAATTTCAATGTAAAGTAATTGTGAGTTCAGGATGGATGATGTATCATTATTAGGGCATGTTATTACCAGAAAAGGGATATCCATGGACCCTTATAAGAAAAAGTAAACTGAATATCTCACTTAAAAAATTTTATGGTGATCCATATATTCTATAGACTATCTAGGTAATACTGATGATTTTTGATAAACATCATATAATTTTACAACCCATTAAGAATGATGACTTAGAAGGGAGTGAATTTTTCATAGATTGAGGAATCTGAAGAAAGATTCAAAAAATTGAAAAGAGGATTATCACTATAGAAATCATCATGATATCTAAATGCGGGAAAATCTTTAGGGTATAGAGGGATGATTCAATGAATGCATAAGGTTGTTTACTATGGTAGAATGATAAAATGATAGCTTACACGTCAAGGAAGTGGGATATTCATGATCAGAACTATCCCGTTTAGGATCTATACTTGGATGAAGTGATCGAAGCATTAAAAATCTGATAGAATCATCTCTATGGGGATAAATACGAAATATATATGGATCAAAAGATCAAAACATATATATTAACACATTAATATATTAATATGTTCCATCGAAGATGATTAGATATGATTAAGGATTATGGATACCCAATCCACTACCATATTAGGAAATAAAGTTAAGTGGTAGATTCTCGAAGTAGAAAAGATATTCAAATGTTATCAATAATGATAATTCATAAGGATCCAATATTATAATACTTAAAGAGGATTGTCATTGGAATCATAAAGGAAGTAACATCATAACTCCTTTCTCAAATTATTTTTCAATCATATCTTATAGAGAAGATATGGGATGATCAAAGAGATGATGTGGAAATATAGAATAAGGTGGATACTATAAGGAAATGAATTTATTTAGAGTTCATAATTGATGAATAATGATATTTAATATTTGGGTCATGACTTTGTGTACCATTAAATCCTAAGGTAAATGAGGAATTGTTGAATGATGAACATATGTACACCTTCTTCATATACTAAGGGAGTACGAAGGTGTATCAATATCTCTGATAGCACTATTGGTAGAATAATTTGAAGAAGGAAATTAAAAAATATACAATAAAACTCTTGGTATGACTAAAGGTAAAGGATGAAATGAAAAATTTCAAGGGTTTGATAAAAACAAAACTCATACCTATATAGAAATAGGAAAAAATCACCATAGACTTTTACCGGTCTTTTGAAGACATCAAGAGGAAATAATTCTATATGGATTATGGTGGACCATCTTACAAATTCATATCAATTTATTTCAATTCAAGAGGACTTCTCACTTGATCAATATGAGAGGACATAAATTAGATAAGTGATGTGGCTATATAGAATACCACTATCGATTATATTTGACTGAGATTTGAGATTTACCTCTATGATTTGGAAGAGTCTTTAAAAAGATCTAAAAAATTAGTTGAACTTCAGTATTTCCAATCAACCTGAAACATATTTCCAGTCTAAGCGTACTATCTAGGCACTGGAAGACATGTTTACAGTAGGCTCGATGTAATTGAAAGAAGGATTGGTTTAGAATATTACACTAGTATAGTTCTCTTTCAATAATAGTTTTAACTTGAACATCCAAATGGTTTCATATGAATACTTTTTATGGAATAAGATGTGAAATAGCTACTTACTTGGATTAAGTTGGTGAAATCAAGCAGCCAGGTCCTGATATTGTTGAATAAATAGTAGAAATTTTCAAAACCATTCAAAAAAACACCAAAGCTACCCACAGTTAATGGAAGAGATATGATGAAAATAATTGATAAGACATGGTGTTTGAGGTTAAAGAGAAAGTATTCCTCTACATATGCTTACCTAAGAGTTTCATGATATTTGGTAAGAAGGACAAGGTATGTACTAGATACATCATGCACTTTGATATTCTTGATCGCATCAGAGCTCTAGATTATCAAATATCACTCCTACCAACCATTTCTCATGTTCATGAAATATTTCATATAGCCCTTTTGAGGAAGTACATACCACATACTTCACATCTATAGATTTTTGAGGTGGTACATCTATAAAATTTTCTCTCTTATGATGATAATCCTATGAATATCATAGGCCATAGATATAATATTAAATGCAACAAGACAACTGACATAGTCAAAGTACTATAGTGAAACTACGTGTAAGATGCGGTATCATGGGAACTAGAGGAATCTAAGAAGTAGAAGTACAGTCACCTATTTTTTACCTTAGTATGCAAAATGAAATTTCAAGGGAAATTTTTATTCAAGGGGGAAGAATTTAATGGCTAAAAAGTTTATAAATGGAATTTCCATTATAAATATATAATTGTGTCATATTTTCTAATATAATATATTATAATTAAAACAAAAAACATAATAAACCCAAATTTTTTTATTATATTTATAAAATGGAATTTATAGAATAAAAATTGACATAATAATTGAATGTTTTATCGAGGTAAAAAATATATAATTTGATAAGAATAATAGGAAAATTTTGATATTCTTGATCCCCTATAATAATCGAACTCAAGAAAAAAATTATAGAAATGATGTAGATATTTAATAATCCAATACGGATTTTGAAAATGAATATATATAAAACCTAGAGAATAAAATATAAATTAATGAATAATTAATGAAATAAGACGTATTTATAAAATGTAGGTAACACTTAATATTATTCAAAATGTGATTGTTAAAATAGTAATCTGATTATTATAATTGTATATTATCCTATGAAAATGTAAAATAATATTTAGGTATATTATAAAATTATAATTTGATAATTTGATATTTTTATACCATGATGCAAGTCTATAAATGGTCTAATAATTTTAATTTAAGTGTTTGTGGTTTTATAAAACATAAATGCTTTAATTTGACAATTAAAATAAATATAATTATTTAAATTAAATATTTATTTTTCATAAAATATATTTAGAATTTAATATTACGTATTATAATAATGATAATATAATTTTTTTAAATAATAACTAATTTTTAAAAGTGTCATAAAATCACTAGTAATATTGAAATTGATATTTTTCAATTAAATGAGTATTTTATTTAAAAATTAAATTAATCATATTTTGAATATTATTCAGATAAAATGGATTTAATTTTTCAAATATAAATTCCAAAAAAGTATTAGGGTGATTTTTTGTAGTTTTTCTAAAATATTTGAATTTTGTGAATAATGAAAAAATGGTAAAATAAGATATTTAGTAATATCAGCTAAATAAATGAATTTTTGAGTCATGGATGATGTAATCACCAAATATTTGGATATAAGATTACTGATTTACTATATATAGTCATAATAAGAAATGCTATTGGCATTTTGGTTCAAAATAATTAACTCATGATAGTAATATTAAAAAACACCCCCTCTTACATTTATAAATACCACCCTCGCCACCCATTGTCTTCACAACTTATAAGGGTTGGATCTTTGAAAATTAATACCCAATTCCACCCCAATACAGTACCCCATAATATAGTTATTATGGTATCATCAAAATAAAATTTCAAGGATACTTAAGGGGTATCCAAATAGGAGACATCCAAAGGAAGTTGTTAGATTCTTGACTCGTATCCTTCTCTTTTCTTCTAATTATAACACCCCTTATGATCCCTATAAACATAAAAATAGTAACCTAACTCTCCTAATTATAGTTAAATGTTATTATTATATTTTAATATCCATATTATACCCTGCCTTATTTTGTTAGCAAAATTAAATCATTTCCTATAATATAGTTGATGCAACACCTCTATGAACAAAATAGTTCATTTATTCAAATTCCCTAAAAGGATGGTCATATAAAAATATTATGGTTAAATATGATTATAAATATTATATAATAAATTATTTCATGTTCTTTAATTAATATATATACATAATATTATATAAAAATCAAATATTTTGTGAGTCTGATAAAAACACCTAATTAAAATAACTATATAACACTAGAATTTTTACAAAAAGAATCATCCATGTGTTGTGAGAAAAAATTGAGAGGAAAATTGAGAAAACTGAATAATATCCATGTGGAGGTACTTTTTGTGGATAATAACTTAACTTATGGTGATGTATGATTTATTTAATTAACGGAGTCTAGGTATAGATGGGTCAACTGTTACCATGGATTCTTAGTATGTTGAGAAACCTAAAAGAGGCTTTGGTTTTTGATGAGGAAAATATGATGAAAACTATCCTCAAGTCTTTTAAACAACATTAAAATGGGATAAATGATGTGTAATTGTTGGTAATAACTAATCTTCCTATAAGTTGATGGTGGTTTTAGCATATCCCTCTAAAAATAATTATAGGTAGTGTAACTATATTACATGTAGTGTAGTTCCCTGGACTGTAGTTTTAAGTAGATTCATGTGGTTGATTTTTTTTTCGAATTCCCACAACAATCTCCTCTTGTCCATAGGGAAGATTCTAGGTAATTTTTGTAACTTTACCTCTATTCTAGATATCTCGTTTATACAATCAATTCATGTTATTATGTAATTATTTTTTCCCCTATTCTCTTCCATAGTTCTACGAATCTTGCAGAGTAATATCTTGATGGTGTGTACTATTGGTTTTGATCTTGATTAGTTTTGATCCAAGATCCTTCTTATGATCCTGTTACAATCTTCCTAATGAGAATTTTTAATTGGAATATTTTCATTCTTCATCAGTTAAAGGTTGTGGGTCTAAACATTAAAAATATTTTTGATAATTCTAATGTATGTTTAATATTGAAATTGAACCAATATATCATGTAAATAAATAAATTAATTGATGAATTGGATTATTCCTTGGAGTCCCTTTG
Organism: Viscum album; assembly: GCA_963277665.1. Taxonomy (NCBI): domain Eukaryota; kingdom Viridiplantae; phylum Streptophyta; class Magnoliopsida; order Santalales; family Viscaceae; genus Viscum; species Viscum album. The sequence continues at coordinate 559,601,160 of OY728153.1, read as the reverse complement.
GATCCAATATAATTTTTACTATTCTTGGGGTTACTTTTCGAGTGAACTAACCTTTGATTATAAATTAATTTATTAATGGATTATTGTGTGTTTAACATGACATGGATTTTTTGTGTGAATTTTTTATACATATTCACCTTTCCTTGTATTTTTTATTGAGATAACTAGAATGCTATTTTTTATGAACAATTGAAAGATTATATTTCTAATTGAAATATAAATGGAATTTTTCCTAATTAACAATTGATCATTATGATGTGATACAGTGATATCCTTATTTCTATGGAATGTGTTGTAATTTCAATGATGTAATGATTATATATCGAGCATGGCCCTAACCCTTCTTGAAATGATGATACATCATGATCGAACCTCCTTGTATGTTGAAATGATGATATATTGGGCTCAACCATGATTGGATACTAAAATGAAAATATACTGGTCTTGGCCCTGATTTCTTACTAAAATGATTATATAGTGTCTTTGACCTAGATTTGTGAAATATATATATACATTGGTTATAAGGTTATGGTTGGAATGGCGGTAAGAACTACTCAAAGGCATTATGGATTTTTTGCTGAGTTATGTTATGTTATACCATGGTTATATTTCTATGGTTGGCATGGTTGAAGGACATGCTCAAAGACATTCCAGAATGACATTGAAGCAGGTTGATGTGGTATTAATTTAAGTGTTTGATTAATTAATACAATTATTTATAAAATTACTATATATGATTATTATCAGTTCAGTTAGGATTATTAATAGAATTTTGACTTACAATGTTATACGGACACCCAATTAGTGCCACCATTTGGTATCGGAGCAGACTATATGGTTATAGGTCTGGAAAAGGTAAAAGGACCTTGTTGTTGATTGTTTTCTTTCTAGATGGGATCGATTTTGGAGATGGGACTGACATGGGTTCATGACTGGGTACTTTGGAGTCTTTATTTGATTATCTGAGTATTATATTTTTATTACTTCTAGTATGATATTAGTTACATTCTAAAATTTCATTAAATTATTCCTTCATTATTTATTTGATTATTCAGTTGGATTTATTGTTTCTTTTCCCACTGTATCATATTTTTTCCATTATTTCCTCACTCTGGTATTTATTTATTTATTTATATTACTTATTTCAACTATGTTGTAACTTTGTAACCAAGGGGTATAGTCTTCCCACTTTATATATCATACCCCTGATACAAGTTGGCGACCTATAGCATTTGGTGAGGTGCAATTGAATACTTGTAACCAACCCAATTCTCCCATATGAGAGAGTTTCATATTAGGGGATGTCGTAAAGTGGTATGAAAAGAGGATTATTTTCTATTTACTGACTATTTTTAAATTCATAAATGAGACTAGTATATGTTGGGTCTTTGTAATTGGGTTATGCATGGGAGTAACTAACCCATTTTTGGGCGAAATATGAGTTCCAAGGGATGGATTGTTGTTTTTCCTATTTGATTGTTATAGTTTATGTTATATTACCATCGTCAAGTCAATTGTTGTGAAATGTTATTGTGTTATCATATTATTAATTCTTTAGATTGATTCTTGTGGTCCAATGTGGTGTGATATGGGTATTCATGCATCATAATAAGAGCATAGGGATATATATATTGTTGTCCATTATTCCTGATAAGGACGTATTTATTACATCTAATATATGACTTCATATTGAAATGTGATATGAGATAATTTTTATATATTTTAAATGAAATTAATAAATAGTAATTTAATTATAAAACACCTGTAATACATGTTTAGAGAGACCATGAGTAGTGGTTCTTTGTTTCTGTAACCTATTTAGGTTGACATAAATATAGCTAATATTCTAATAAGAATGTATTATAGGGAAAATAAATCCTCCTAATTTTCTATTTGAGCTCCAGGATAGTGTAAATAATCACCATATTAATGTAGATAAAATATATCTTACTATAGTTCTTGATGATTAGATATATTACCATTTTTGTGACAACATCATGTGGGTTATTAGATTTATACTAGGATAGATTACTCACAATGTGGATTTGATCTCTTAGTTGACTAGAGAGGTTAATCAATAGCATATGCCAATGTTCATTAGAAAGGGAGGCCCCCATAAAGCTGAGTTCTGTATCAATTCATTCCAGATGATCTCTAAGAATCTTTAGACATCCATAGATAGGAGGATAAATCCTAAAACATAAATTCTTCATGGACTATCTAAGAGTTAGTGGGACGTTCTATAGAAGTTATGACAAAAAAGATGAGTTATATCATATGGGAATTGAAATGAAGTTATCAAGAAGTTTTTTATAATGATTTTGAGGGATGATAAGGCTCAGGAGTTCATTCACCTGACATAAGAGGGAATGTCACTAATAGTCTATGCTGATTGTTTCACTGACTTGAAAATATTTTCACCTTTATTGGTAGATTATGAGATCTATAGGGAGATAAATTATTTAGGATTGTCTTCATGAGGAGATTATGTCAATGGTGAATCTGTTTCTTCTAAGTAGTTTTATAGATGTGATAATTTATGAACTCGTCACAGAAGGGAATCCAAGGGAGGCATTGATCAGTGGTCGGGTTATTTTATCAGGGAAAAGTGTAAACACTTCTTATAGTGGAAATATTTATCGTTACGATAGTTGTATCCAAAGACAATGTTGGGAAAATGAGTCATGGAAGTGGAAATCCATTTCTAGATATTGTTCTATTTTATTACTATGACTCTATAAATATGGGACACAAATTACCATAGTTTATGTACCCTGCTTTGGAGGGTCATTCTTGTGGAATATTGTGCCACCTATAGAGGTTTTGTATGGGCATACAATATTATAGAAATGTTAAGGGATTGATAATGATAATAGAATCTTGGATGGACTCAACTACACTTCAAAATATAGGTATATGTAGGTCCACATGATGTTCTTATTATTGTAGGGGATGTGGTACCCCCATGAAGTAATGAATGTATCAGGTAGAGATTAAATATCAAGGGAGACAGGCTGGAGCCTTGGGTAAAGGGTCTGGTTAACTACAAGTTATACAAAGAACTCAAACAACTATGGATTCATGACCAACTACTTCCAGAGGTATGATTCTTGAATAAACTAACGTTGTTTTTTTTGGTTTGATATAAGAGTATCACATTCGTTTTTATCATCTCTTTTTGTAAATGGGATTGGATTGGATGTGTAAATATTGGATGGTGTTTTGACCATTAACTCACAGTTGGGAGTTTAGATAGAGAATATAAAATGTTTTATGGCATGTTATTTAGATATTAGTGGTTACCATTTCTTTTTTGAACCATTTTTTGATGGAAGTGTACGGTTAAAATTTTATTATTAGCATGGATTGGATATTTATATACGAGTCTCATATCGATAGTCACTAGAACAGTGTTACCTTTCTATCTATATAAAGAGATATATATTATCACAAGGGTTAGTGGAATCTTATGGATGGTTATGATGGACTAATTTATTCCATATTAGATTGTAACGGGGCTCAGATATCAAGTCAAGATTTAGATGATGGTGGAATATAACCAAATTATTTTCCTCTACTGGTATTCTATTTTTAGGATATCATTCTTGACGAGTTCTATGTTTTACTACTCAAGTTAGAGTTTGATTTCGTGATGGGAGAAGATCCATTTTCTATCCCACCCTATAAAATTTCACGAGTAGAGATTCAATAGTTTAATGTTCAGGAGGAAGATCTATAATCTAAAGGTTTCAAACGATCTAGTATATCTCCTTGTGATTATCTAGTTATCTTCATCAAGAATGAAAATGAGAATTTTTATTTTTGTGTGTATTATCATATATGGAACTATATTATAGTTAAGAATCAGTATCCTCTCCCATGCATTGAAAATATCATTGAACTATTTGGAGGAGATAATGGTTTCTACAATATTAACATGAGATCTGCATACTATAATATGAGGTAGATACCATCAACCATACCTTAGATTAATTTTAGGAGTAGTGATGGATTGTATGAGTTTGCAGTGATTCTTTTTGTTTTAACCAATTCACCATAGGTATTCATGGCCTTGGTGAATAAGATATTTCATTATTTTTTGGACCAGTTTGTGGTTTTTTTTTAGAAAAAAATATTAATATACTTCTTGTCAATAGACGATCCCTCCAAAAAAGTTTACATAATTCTGAGTAAATTGTGAGAGATTCATATTTATGCCAATCTAAACAAATTGAATTTCTAGTTTAATAATGTGAACTTCTTTTGTGATTTCATATTAGATATAGGAGTGTCAGTGAACCCAATGAATGTAATAGCTATCGTATCTTGGGAGAAACCTAATAATTTCATTGATATTTGAAGATATCTAGGTTGATCAAGTTATTATCACTAATTTATCGAGGACTTTGGCTGTTTGATAGAATAGATGTTGGGGATGACCTAAATAGGGGTTATTTTTTTTGTTCATATGATTGTTAGAGAGATTTTCATGAGCTGAAATGTTGGTTGACCAGAACATCAATACTCACTTTTCCTATGTTGTCCAAAGCTTATACCATGTACTATGAACCATAGATAGTTAGACTTAGATCTATTATTATTTTATAGGATCAATTGGTTACTTATATCTTTAGATAGCTAATACCACGTGAGAGGAATTACATAACTCATGATTTAGAGTTAGTAGAAATGGTAAACTCCCTGAGTTTCTATAGGAATTATCACATTGGTGAGAGGTTTTTGGTGTACAATGAGGACTAGAGCCTCAGATAAATGTTTTTTCAGTGTGACCGGAACCATTGGAATAGGATGTGGGTTGAGTTTCAGTTTTCTTTATACATTGAATTGAATTATTACCCGGGAATAGGACATATCATTGCTGATCAAATAATATGTAAGACATAGACAGAGGTAGTATGAAAGTCTTATGAGGAGTGGAGGGAAATGGCCCTCTTTGAAGACATGCACCTAGATGTTTAGGAGTCTTACGTATGAGTAGATTTATCTTTGACATCTGTTATATGCATGAAATTGGCCTAGATAATGGCATATAATTTATCTGTTTCAGAGGGAATCATTCTAGAAGACATATTATGTGGGGAAAATACACCATTGTCATGGTCCATTGCTAGTGGAAATTATCATCTTTTAGTGGATGAGAATTGGTTACTATGGGGTTTTACAAGGAGATGATGTGAGAGTTTCATTCTTCTGTATGAGCGGTACATCTTTGTTTTACAAATATATTTCATGCTCTCTATAGACAGTGCTAGTGGATAAGAATGAATAAGGATGTTGAAGTATTTGTGGGGATATGTTTCACTTTTCAACAGCTGAAAGCCGAGAATCATATGCCAGTTGGGATTTTGCATCCTTTGACCATTCTCTAGTAGAAGTGGTATGATTTCACAATTTATTATAGAATTAACCATGAAAACCTAGAAGAATTATGTTGTATGGGTGATTATGGAATGACTGAAAAAAGTATCCCACTTATTACCTATTAGTAAGACATTCATTGTTAATTATTTGAGTAGTATTTAGGGGTTAGATGTAGTTAAATTGAATAGTGTTTTGAGGAGTGTCATTTCATATATAGATACCCTTATTACATTGTGGTTCTAACAAGGACTTCATAGGATTCTTTGATTGTAGGTTATTTTTCATAGATCATATCATCCTTAGACCGATGGTCAATCTGAACAGACAATTCAGGTTCTATGGGAGATATTAGGAGCCTTGGTTATGAATTTTTGTGGTTTATTGTAGAATAATATAAAACTCAAAGATTTTTAATATAATAATAGATTCTAAGAATCTATAAAGATGACACATTTCAGTGACTTGTATGGAAGGCCATGTCGGTCAAATCATTGTTGGCTAAAGGTAGGAGAGTCACTGCTCATTGGGATTAGTCTCAAGTAAGAGATGTCTGAGCATTTTCATTTGATCATATATTGGTTGGTGACCCTGTAGGGAAGGATAAAATTATATGATGACCATAAGAGATAAACATTGGATTTTATGTTTTTTTATCATGTTTTCCTTTGAGTGGTTACTAGGTTGGGGAAATGTTATATCAGGAAACCGGGAAATGTAGTTCCACGGTTTGTCGAGCTATTTTGGATAGTGGATGGGGTCAATCTACTACCATGTACTTTATCCATTATACAGTTCTAAAATGAAATAAATTACGTGTTTCAAGTGTCGCAACATCAGAGATATTATCTAGGCCCTTCTCAGGTGACATACAAAGAAGACGACGAGCCGAGTGCTTATCCATCATTTTCGGAGCATCTGATACATATTATGGACCTTATTGATAATTATATCTAATTTATGGTGATTCCAATAGTTCAGGTGTAGTGGAAGCATGGTTGAGTTTATTTGGAGACCTGGGATATGGATTCTGATATGCAAGAATAGTGGTTATACTAGTTCACTGAGACCCTACAATGATGTTTAGATTATCTAACGGATGATCTGTTATTTGGTGGGGAGTTCGTACAATCCGGTAGTTTTCCTCATCCACTTCCCTCTATGTTTTTCTCCAAACATATTTATGTTTATTTTTTCCCATACTAAACCTTTTTTGTTTCATTTTATTCATGGTTATTTATATTTTTTTTAACACAGACTTCGGTTGCGAGGAAACTTTAGAAAATAGGACGAGATCCACATATAGAGCCTTTATCAGGGGAAATATCTTAATGTACAAGGATTTATGATTTCTTTAATTAATGATGTTTTGATATAAATGGTTCAAGTGTTAACATGGATTCATGGTAAGTTGAGAATCCCAAAATGGGTGTTAGGGTTTCATAAGGAAAATGGGGAAAAATATATCTGTAGGACATTTAAATTTTGTGAAAATGGGTTACAAGCCATGAAATGTTCAAGAGACTTTAATATTCAGCTAAGTTGATGGATTCTTCAGCATATCCCTCCAAAAATAATCACATGAATTGTAAATGTATTAAATAAAATGTAACTAACCAAATTGCAGTTTTAAGCAGTGGTGCTTGGTTAATATTACTTATCACTCTCCTCCATATTTCCCCTCTTGACCATAGTGTAACTTCCAGGTGACTATGGGCCCTTTCCATCTATTTTAGATGTCCTGTTTGTGTGATCAATTCTTGGTATGTTGTTTTTCATTGGATCCCTATTATATTACAGCATTCTCCAACTACTGTGGTGTAATCTATTGAACATGTACATTTTTTGTTTTCATCTTGATTAATTTTGATATATAATACTTCTTGATATTATCCACACCTTCTTCCCAGTGTGATTTTTTCATTAGAATCATTATGTTCTTCATGAGTCAAAATTAAGTGGTCTAAACCTTAACCCTATGGTTTGAAAATTTTCAATTATGTGAAAACATCTAATTGTACCAACATATCATGCATCTAAATAAATTTAATGATGAATTGTATTATTCCTTGGACTCCCTTGGGATATAATTGGATTTTGACATTTCGTGTGGCTATTGTTGGGGTGAAATATCCTTTTATTATAAATTAATTGATTATGTATTAAAGTGTGTTAAGCATGATAGTGATTTTGGGTGATTTCTAGATATATATTCACCTTGTCATGGACTTTTTGTTGAGATAAAAAGAATGTCACTCGTTATGAAAAACTGACAAAAGAAATGTGTAATTAAAAGAAAAATGTTAATTTTAATAATTAACCATTGAGACTTATGATGTGATATTGTGATATATTTTTTGTTATGACATGTGTTGTGATTTCTATGTTGTAATTATTATATACAGAGCACGAATCAGACACATAGTAAAATGATGATATACAGGGCCCATCCCAGACTATATTCTAAAATGAAGATATATTGGTCTGAACCCTAATTGGAATATGAAAAATTAATATACCAGTCTTGGCCCTAATTTCTTAAATAAGTGCTTATATAGCGAGTTTGATCTATATTTTGGAAATATTTATATACCGTGATTATATGCTAATGGTTGGCATGGTCACCTAAAAACCTATTTTTTGATATCCATATCACCTTAATTGAAAAATTTTCTTCTAGAATAAACCCCATAGAACTCTTTTAGTGTAATTATCTCTATCCTTCTCCTCTCATTGGATTGTCAATATTGGATTGATCTGTTGAATCTAAATGGTATGTTCCTTCCATTTTACCCATAGTATTTTCTTTCCATTCAAATAAACCATATATCAAGACCTTCGTGGTTATATCTATGAAAACTAACATGATATAGTAGATAATTATGGATTTATCTATGTATATGTGTCTATATCAAAAAAAATTTCATCTCCATTTTTATCAGTTCAATATCTATTGGAAACAGTTCTTCTCATTTTTAAAAAATAATCAAATTATAACACTTTTTTTGTCTTCTTCTTTGATATTGATTATGGAGTCCTCATTTTTTGAAATGAGGATTTTTTTAGGAATATATATCGCATGGGTGTGGTCATGGTTGAAATTATATTTTTGGGTATAATAAATATTATTGTAGGAATTACTTATCAAATAAGTAATTTACAAAATGTTGAGTGAAATGAATTTCTTGTGTGTGCATGCATATGCTACTGCAAGAACCATTTAGTGATATTATATTCTTGCAATTTTTCATACACTATACATGTGTGGCCCATGTGACTTATCAATTCTGTGATATTATTGTGACTTTTATATTGTTCCTTATTTTTGTGAATGTTTGGATTGTAGTTGTTATATATCTAGTATCAAGGTGATAGGTGAATTATTGTGGTTTAGTAAGATGCTAATGTGGGATAATGAGTTGGTGTGATGTGGTGCCAATGACGATGATCAGGCCTAGAGATAATGAAGATTTATAAAAACCTTGTGGCATTACCCAAGATACGGGATGGGGTATGATGGCCTGGTGTCCTGATCCATAAATAATCCATTGATGATATGAACATCTATAAAAACCTACTATAGGAAAGGGAATGCCAACCTTGTATCCCAGACTGTGGTTGACCTTGGAATATGATGGCCTTATTTCCAAGCCATGTTATTAACTATCTGTGAGCCTTATCTCAGACATGTGTTGTCCTTGAGACCTAACAAAATTTTTGATGATATTTGATAATTTATATATGGAATGAATTTGAAGAAAGTATGACTAGGGATCATGGTAGCCTGTTGAGCACATAATCTTCAAATATTTTTTCATTTCTTGTTTTTTAATTTACTTACCAACATTACACACACGTTTATATAAATGTTCACTTTTTGTTAATAATTCATTGGTGTTGTCCTAATAGGTTCATACTCTCACCCTGTATGGTAATATCGATTTATTTTTGATTTCATGGTCATAGATATAGTTGAGGGGAAGGGACTTGTCTGATGGAGCAGAGAAAGTGGTGCCTGGAGGATAGATGAAATACCAGGAAATACACTATAATATTTTTGTAGTGTTTTAGTTTTTTTTGGTAATCATACATTGGTTAATTTACCACATTTTAAGTCTTTTGGTTTATTTATTTTGTCTAACATGTATTCCATTTACTTAAAGAGTGATGTTTTCTATTGCATTGTACTGGAATTTTTGTTGTTACTTATTGGGATTCAATTGGAATATTATTGATACAAATGATATAGTATCCCCACAAAACCATTCATACACTCACTTATAGTCATAAACATCACTCATACTAGTAGGTAAGTATGAGTTCATATGACCCTAGAATAGAATCAATGATTCCTTTGGGATGTTGAAAATTGGTCCATATATATAATAAAATTTCAAAATACTGATGATAATGATGTCACTGTATTATTATGGTTAGAATATGTTTTGATGAGAAATACATATAAGAAAGAATTAGGGAGTGGATAATAATCACATTTAGGATATGATTCTTCCCCCAATGGGAATCTTGAGAATAGAGGACCTGGGACACTTTCTTGTAACCAAGGGCTTACAGAAATTGAAGATGATTATAGTAGAGGAAATATTGGTAGGGTTTAAATGAAAATTAAATGGATACCTGTGGCTTGAATTGGATATCAGTGATATCCTTTTATATGTTATAAAGTAGTAAATTTACATAGAAACCAAAGTTATATTAGGGATAAAGATGGAATAACATGGGAATAAGGTGATTTTGGTGAGATAAAGTTAGTGAGATTTGTGGGATTGACTTTACCACCTAAAAAATTTCTTTAATAAGGTTAATGTGTCATTTAAAAAAAATAATTTCTACCATATTGGTTTACCTCTATTGTTACCATTTAAACTTTATTTAATATTTACTATAATATTTTATCATTTACTAAAAATATAAGATAAACCGTCTTACCAAATTTTGACATGATGAACCAAAATTTGTCTCTATTTAATCAATTAAATTTATAAATACGAGAAATTATCTATTAAATTAAAACATAAGATATTGGAAAAATAATAAAAATATATTTTTATACATTAAATGATTTTATTCTTATTTCATATCAATTACTAATTAAAATAGTGTTAATATATTTTTTATACTTTTAAACATGGATTTATAGGCATAATTTAAAGGATATAAATTTAAATTATTCATATATAAATTTAATTTATTTATATATAAATTACATAATGTTTATAAATTTAATTCATTGAAAATAACCATTTGAACATTGTTATGGTATTTGACTTAGTCCTCGTTAACTTTTTTTATACCTAAAAACGTAATTGGACATGTTACCAAATTTTGACATTCTGATTCAAAATATAAAAACCTTTTTGTATCATCCAATTTCACGAGGTGATAGAAATTAATTATAATTTAGGTGTACATAATGCATAAAAAGAAATTTAGGGAAAATATACCATGTAAGAATAAAAAGACATTATTATTATTGATTTCCTAGTAATAATTATTTTATGGATGTTAATTTAATTATATATATATATATATTATAGATACATTTAATTAAAATTAATATTTAGTAGAGATTAATTTAAAAATACACAATACTTTAAAAATATTAGTCTGTTAAAAATTATCACTTTCATATTTTATAATTTTCAACTAGTACTGATAAAATTAAATACCTATATTCAAAAAATAATAATTTTACCAATCCATTGATATTAAATTTTCTATTTGATTATTATAAATATAAAATATTATACTTTAATAATAATATTTAACACAAACTTTTTTTATAAATAATTTTAGTAATTAAATATTATATTTTTAATTCATTATTTATTATTATTGAATTATATTATTTTGAATTATTTATTAAAATATTTGAATTTATTATACCAAATATATATAGTATATCAAATGACTATATTTCAAATGACCATATTTTCCATTTTATTTGTAATATTGACCCCATTTCCTCATATAAATTTATTCTATTCATGCCACTTGAATAACACTTATAATTCCCATTCATTTTATATTTTACAACATTATATAACCTATTTTTGTTCTTTCACAATGTGGGTTTTCTTTTACTGGTGGTGATTTTCAAGGGAGAAGTTTCTCTATTGGATCTCATAGTTTAAAATATATTATTATTTTATTTTTATTGTCCTAATTTAAAATATGTAATTTTAATAGATGTAATCATCCAGGGTCTGTATTATTCTATTTTATAAAATACATAATTTCATGTATTTTTTATATATTATTATGAATGAATAATGTGCTGTTAGTTTGATTCAGACCTTATATGACACATTTCTTAATAAATTTTATTTAATTGTGAATGAATAGAAATACATTATTTAGAATTATATTCATGTAACATAAATAAATATAATTTATCCAAAAATCTGGGGTGTTACAATCACTATGTTATGAGGGATTTAGTGGTTTAGAAAATTTTATAGAAATATATATCCATGTGTTCTTGTTCCCATGGCCTTAGGAATTTTTCATGCATGCCTTATACTCTTCTCATGCTATAAACCTATTCTCCCAGTACCATATTGCCATTAATACTAGAGCCTATGGTGATAGAATATTCCTTCATGGGTCTATTACCAATAGTGTGGTTTACTATAGATTTATGGGCCACAAGGACACTATATTTTTCACATAAGTTTATAGGTTGACCGATATCAATAGTTCTTCTGAATGTTGTTATTGAACTGGGTTTATAGGCTATTTCTCTAGTATCTATGAAAAGAGATTATATTACACACTATTATTTATATAAATTTTGTTTTAGTTTATACACAATATTCATTCTCTATGGATTCCCTGACATGTTTTTATTCATTAATCATGACTTTTAGATTTATTCCCCAATTTAATGAGTCTTAGAGGGTGACACATTAAGTGTTTCCAAAATCGAATTAAATTTTAATATATTTCATATTAATGATAAATATTATTCTTAAATTTTGGAATAATAATTATTAAATTATCATAGATTGTAATAAATATGATTACATGGTATTTGATTTCAAAACATGTGAGTTGAATTTTATCACATGATTAATTCTTCACATTGTAATAAATAAATATTTATTTATTCGCGAGTTTAGTAAATAAAGTATGATAAATATTTATTTATGTTACTTAAATATCAAAAAAGATATTTATTCTTGAGTTTTGTGAATATACTATTTATTCAATTTATAAAAAAAATATTTTCTTGAATATATATTTTATTATTTAATGTTTGGTAAATTCGATGGGAGGATAAATAGAATGAGTTAGTTGATCAACGAAAATAATATAATTAATATCATTTAAATATATATTATTTATTTATTTAAGGAATGATATTTAGATACACACATTTCATGGATATATTATAACTATTCTTTTGGAAGGAGTATTACATAGAATAAAAAATTTAATATATGGTCTATTGTGTAATTATCAATTGTGATAACTGAAGTATGAATTTGTAGTTAAATAATTTTCAAGAGAAGAAGAAATTTTTTTCTATGGTGCACACAATAGAAATTATATAGATTTATCTAAATACTTATAGATATTTTTAATCCCTTCCCCTATCTTAAGAATAAGAGATAATAAGTGTTATTGTTTTGATTAATCGAAAACAATGTGAAGAACTTGTTTCTACCACACTGGTTGTTAGAAAACTGAGAACTCTACAATGAATTTTGTTGAAAAGATATGGATATACCACGAGGATTAATCACCATGATTATAGACCACAACTACTACCAAACAACATTGAAAATTGATATTGATCAAAAATGGTATCATAATCGAGGAAATTATTGTTTTAAATTAGTTATAAATTAAATGTGAATGATATTATCTAGGATAATTTAGTGTGCATTCATCATGATATTAAAAATTTATTCATTGATATCAATAGGGAAAAAAATCAAAATTCAGAACCTTTTTAACTCCTACACTACGTCCTAAAACATTCATGTGGTATTAGTGTGGTTACTTTCTAACATTAATTATTTGATCAATTTCATTTTATTATTTGAAATTTTTAATTTTTAAAATTTCATTGTAAGACCATGGGTTGGGACATCACATTCATTAAAAAATTTTATACATTAATAGGCTAAAAACACATGAATAAATCTCAAAGAATTCATTTAGAAAGGTTGAGGCCACTTGCTACATGAAAAATGAAACATCTTTTATCTTTAGATTTCAAATTTTGTAAATAAGATCAAATCACACAAGGAACACACACAAATATTTATAGTATATTGTATGGTCCAGTTCAAAATATCATTATCTTCCACACATTGATCTCCATTGCAACACGTAGATTGATAGGAATTGCATAGCATATATATTGCATGCACATGTTTTGTAACCCATCAAATATTACATTCCACATAATATATGGTGAGATATATTTGGTTAATATGTTGAATCATTACACACTGTGTATTTACTATTAGTAGATAAATTTTGTGAGATATTGACTAGAGAACATCTTGCTATAATATACACCACATTTGACATATCCCCCCACCCACACACACAAGGTACATATTGAATTTCTATCAGTATGGATAATGTATATTAATAGTGCACCATGTGGACATACATTCCATGAAGACTATGAAATTTGATTCATATAACTACTTGTCAAATATATTGTGACATATCATGTGTTTATACATTCCATGTAAGTATATGATAAATTACAAATACTATACACAATATGCATCACATGCCATTTTTAGTAACATTACATGTTTTTTTGTATTAATTCATAGAAATAGGTTTTGAATATTATATAAGAGATACAAACTGTGTAACATTAGAAGTAAACATCTAATACTTAAATATTTATAAAATTTAATATATATATATATATATAAATATTAATTTTTTTAAAATAATTAATTATGGGATTATAATTTATTGAGACCTGTTAGAATTGAATAGTAAGATGAAGGATTAATTTAAGTAATTATCTTATTAATTTATTAATTCAAGAAAATTTAACATAATTATAATAAATTGAAATTTATTTCATGAAATACTATATTTGTTTTTTCTATAGGTTATTATTTTTCATGATCATAGAATGACTTGTGTATATGTTGAATTAATTTATTGAGTTTAATTATTTATTCTATGGTTTTATGTAAAATTTATTATTAAATTTAAAATTGATGATTATAGAATCATCCAAACCTCTTTTATTTTGTACAATCATGTGTTCTCATAGTTTACTTAATGTAATCCCAAAACTTAATCCCATTCATTTTCACGAGCGTAATAAATTATAAAGGATGATGTACTGAAAATAAGAGATCGTTTATGACCCACACCGAGATTATTCCAACCAAGGAGTTATATTAGAGAATAGAGAAACACCACAAATTGATCTAAGAATGGGATGAAGGATCATTTCCCTTAGGATGTAGGATAGTTTAACACTACTTGATAAACTAAATTGTTGATAAAATCTCATGATCATATCACTTTATTATTTTATTTAATCAGTGCATGGTAATTTATTTATTTATGAAATGCACTATGAAATTATTATTTTAAATTAAATGTGATAACTTAAGATAAATAAATTAGTATGATTTATTAGAGAAAATAAAATATAATTTATATTATATATTATATTTGGTATATTTAATTAAAAATGAATGTCCCACATAATATAATTAAAAAATTATAAGAAGGCTGAAATAAGATTTATTATAAAAATAGAATTAATATTTTTAAATTAGTTTATGATACATGGTTTGTCAATTATTTAATTTCTAAATAAAATTAAAAATCATGAGAAGAATAAAATAAATAATATTTTAATATAAGTGATTTAAAATATTGTGACTAAAATATTAAATAAAAAACAGCTTCCATCATATGAGATGAAATAAAACCATAGTTCAAAGTACTGGTATGACCCTCATTCAGGTATATTAATTTTTTGGGGAGTTATAATTATTGTTTTCAATAACATTTCTAGGTTAAAGTTGATATTAGTTTCCCCATCACGTCATGGTGTAACCTTAAATCAAGTGTTGATGGAATTCGATTATAGGATTTTAGAATTCGGGAGTCCACTCATCAAAATTAATAAACTTTGAATTAATGAAAATGGTAATACAATATTACCTATATAAGATTAAATAACCTATTAAATCATCATCATGGGTTATTTTTAGTGAAATATTTATCCTTTCTATTAGAATATCTGAGAGTATCGATATACTGAATCTAATGATGAGGTTTGTTGAGATTTGATAAAATAGTGAGATAATAGTGAATTTATTAATAAATTAAGTCAAAATTAGTAATCTTGAAAAAGTAATAAAATATTCCAAGAGTAGTATTACTGTTGATGAATTATCCTATTCCAACAACAGAAGTAAATAAAGTAGAGTCCCTCTTCCCTACCAATACTTAAATAGAAACATGTGAGTTGGAGAAAGATATATTTTGGATACATGTGGATGATGTATAGGATATCCAATTAACCTCATGATATCCTTGATTAGTGAGCTCCAAAAACTTCATGAATAATTATATAAAAACCCATAATTTAACTAATAATTACTTTTTTCCTTCTGGTGTGGGAGGCATTAGTAGTATGTTTTTTGAAGGAATGAGTTAGTGAAAAATATTCAGCTAGAAGGAATTCATTTCATTGTGGGCAAGTTCAATGCAATGTCAAGGGATAACAAGAGGAGTTTGTTTTTATATAATTTTATGTGACACTCTATTATGTATTTTATTATGATGTAGTTCTTGGGTTGTGGCTTGCTGTGTGGGTCATCAGTTTTTTTTGTCACATTATTTCAGGGTGAAATATTGATTATGGTGTTAGTAGGGTTGGTTGTGGCATGAAGGTTCCCAAGTTATTCTTACATAGATAAGTATCTAGGTTAATCTAATTTGGGGTCTATTGAGTTAATGCAATGCAATTGTTGAAGAAATCCTAGCATTACATACATATATATTACATTATTTTAGATTAATATTCAATACATATCATAATAAATAATGCATTATAACAATAAATGTTTATAGTATTTGGAGAGTAGAGACCTAAATAACATATTTTATGAAATTTATCCAACTCATCCCCCAAATGACTTCCCAAATAGTACACTTATTGTACATATCTTACATAAAAGCATTCATAATAACCTTAAAAAGAAATATATTAAATGTTGAACATAAATTCCATGTAATATTAAAAATAAAATATATCAATAGATGATTATAAGATAACCATAAGCATATGAGAACATGATTATAACATACAATAATTGTGCCAAATCAGTAAAAGATCATTAATCATAAATCATGGAATAATATTTTGTTATAATATAATACATAAGTCCTAAGTGTATGGAATCATCAATAATAAACCATGAGTAATGAGTAAATTACATAGGTATACAACACAAGTCTGTGGCATAAAAATAAGAATATTAAATCACTTCCTTAGTCAATTTATCAGTAAAGACTATTATTGTGAAAAAATTCCAATAAAGGAAATTTCTACTTAGTCATTTTTACTATTATCTTAGGATTAACTTCCATCTAGCCACTCTATCATATCTTATATGTTTATTAACTCCGTAGTATCTTAGTAGTTTCTAAAATCCATCACATGTAAAGATTTTCTCAACTCCTTTATAAATACCAAATTCATTGGAAATACATATAATTATTGATCTAACCATAACTTAATCATAATCAATTCATTTGAATTCTACAAGATTTAAAACATTTCATCATATCATTATATCATAACCAATGGAAAATAAATGGGTTTCATTAGAATTAAATAATAATAATAATAAACCCTAAAGAAAAATAATGTGTAGGGTATCATTAGATCATATCCCTAATAAACTATATGTAACATTAATGGATGTTATTATAGTTGAAAAATGTCTTTAAATATTACTGGTATATTTCCTAAGGAAAAATATATTTTCATTTTAAAATCAAATATTTAAAATGAGAAAATTTAAAAAATATATTATAATTTACTTTCATAGAAAATAATAATTTAATTTTTTAATGTAAGATTCAAATCATTGACAGTTCATAAATAATAGAAATTGATTTCATTCGGAAATCATTAAAAGTATATTATTTTCACACCTTTAGTAAATAGAACATTGTTATGAAAATGACATGAAGATACCCTTTAACCATTTCTATAGGAACTATAACATGGGTAAAAATGAATTTTTACAAAAATTGGAGTATTTATAAAACATTTTTATATTTTTTTATAGAACATAGATATATAGGATAAATATTTATGACCAAAAGAGATGAAATAGGGAAAACTATTCATAAAAACATTTACTAATCCTTTTTGAGTAATAATGAGATAAATTTTTTAAAAAAACATTAATGATCCAAAAATAACCAGATGAGAATAAAATTTGTACAAAAACATTAATGATCAAAAAATAACCAGATGAGAATAAAATTAGAGGAGTTTATTATATAATTTTCATATAATTTCTTTAAATTTATGTTACAACATAAACAATCGCGATTAAAATGTGATTGGAACATAAATCCCTTGCCGCTTTAGAAAATTTTTAATTATAAGTCCCATTGAAGAATAAATTTAAATGAATCATCAAATATCATGAAAATAAAAATATTCATGATATAACATTACAAATGGTCTTATTATAATCTCATAAATAATATAGGCACATAACATAATATATATCCCAAAGAAGATAATTCGAGACGATAAACCCTTACAAATTAGGTAATATCCATACCGAATCCTAATAAATGAAATAAACATAGATGGATTCTTTAATTACCATAATTTTCATTATAATAATCATATTATACATTCATTATTAGTATGTACACCATGTAAAGGAAATAAGTGGTGAATATCGCATACATCTCACAATAAAAAAAGTAAAACAAGAAACCCTTACTACATGTCTTGTCTTGTTTGATACACATTAAAAAAATAATATATAATAAATATATATTTACTATAAATACATTAAATAAACATATTATAGTATAACTTACTATGTACTATTCCTTTATAATTTCTATTTTTTTTATAAAAAATTATTACATTACATTGATACTCATGTTCAAATTAGTACTTCTTCTATGAATGTTTCAGTTTGACAGTTCTATTCCCTACACCTTGGTCATTGAATCATCATTTAAATAATATTAATAATTAAATGTGAATAAAATTTATTCATTATATAAACATTTATAACAATTCATTTAAAGCAATGATGAAAAATAAATTACGTCACTTCATGGAAACAATAATTCTTACGTACACTTGAGTAATGTTTCCAATTTTTCATGGATGGAACAAATTAAAATTAAATAATAATTCACCTTTAAATAAATATAATATATATAATATATATTCACCATATCCATCATTATGAATATCAATGTGAAGCAGTTATGAAAAACAAAACCCATCGCTTCGTAGTGGTGGTGGTCCAGACATACACATGAGTGAGGATTTCTTTTTCTCATTAGATGGAAATGAGGTGTATAATGCTTTTAACATACTCATCATAAAAGTTATTTTATTTTTAAGTAACAAAATTCATTATTTTATAATGGATAACATTTATTTATAAGAGGTAGAAGAATAAATAAGATTGAAATTATTCTGTTAAGAGTTATACCTATTTGTTGAAAAAGCTCCGTTGGATTACACATTAATCTGTGAAAGGATGATATTTTTGAAAAAATAAAATCAATTTTACAAGGGGGGAGTATCTATTATATTATTATTTTCGGTATTTTCATAGATATAAGGATAAAATTTTTGAATAAGGGGGGTATGAGGTTCCATTTTATAAATGAGGTAAATAAAACACTTGAAAATATATAAAAAAACTAAAAAATATATATTTCATAACAACATAAAGTGGAACAAAGGCACCAAAAATTCAATTATAATAACATATAGGGTACAAATAAACCTAAAAACCCACATTTTACCATTTTTTGGAAAATATGTAAGCCTTATCTTCAAGTTAAACCACTATAAACCTAGTTTGACCATAACTGTGGAAACATAAATTTTACCATGACAACATAATTATATGTCCAAAAATAAAAGGATCCCTATAAAAAAATTAATAGATGATAATTAAAAATTTGGAATCATTTTTATAGGATTAAATTTCTATAGGAGTGAATTTTGTTATAATATTAGAATATAAAATACATTAAAATAGTATTATATGAAAATACCAGATTTAATTGTAAAAACCAGTTCACCTTGAGATAATGTAATTAGCTGGTTTCCATGATTTATTTTTTCAAATAATAAAAAAATGAATATTTTTATAATTTTTTTCAATCCAAATTTAAAAAGAATCTTCTAAACGTGCTATAAAATGAAAAGTTCTAAAAAAAGTTTATAGTTTGAATAAAATATAACTAATCTTCACAAAAATAAATATTGGGTTCAATATTAAAAAATTATATTTTAAAATCATTTTTTTAAATCCATAAATATATATATATATATACATATTTTAAAATCACTCATCTAATATGTTAAAATAATTATTTAGAGTTATTTTAAATCATTATCACATAATTTTAACCCAATTTTACCTCTTTTACTAAGGGGAAAATTCTTTACCATGTTTACTATTAATAAAGACAAAATATTATGTTGGAACTATTATGATATGTTAATTATATTAATTAAAAATATTAATAACTTCTTATCATACTAAATTTATATATATCGAACAAATTCATTTTAATATAAATTAGTAAAATGCAACGACAAATTATTTAAATAAAAAATTGTTTTAAATATTAATAATAAACTTATACCAAAATCATGTATATTGTTGATTTCTATGTAATTAATTTTATTATTTAAAAATAAAGTATAATTATTTTCATTTATAATCAAATTCAGGGTATTATGATATAATTTAAATGAAAATAAATGAAAATTTTGTAATAATCAATAATATTCACTATTTGTTGAAAATTCAATCCTTCAACAAAAAATCCAAATAATTCACCTTAATATAATTTTGATATGTATATTTAAAAAATGATGTAATTTTTATGAAATAAAATTTCAAAAAATTGCATAAATTAATTATAATATTCTCTCACAGAAATTAAAAAAACCATTTTTGATGAAAATTATTTTTTAGAAATATAATGAATTTAATAAATATTAAGTAGTTATTTATTATATATTAATCAATTAATTTTAAATAATAATATTTTATCAAGGTCATTTTAAACTCATTGTTTCTTATAATACATTCAATCATATAAATAAATTTTTAAATAGAAATATATCATAAAATCTTAATGTGTCATATTCTACCCCTTCTAATAATTTCTCCCTCAAAATTATGTCACTCTAAAAAAACTACTGAGGATACTTCTTCCACATCACATATCCGGGTTCATATATAAATTCCTAAAACGTATGATTCATCAATAAAACATTGAACAAGTGATTAATATTATTCCTTAAAACTGTATTTAAAAGATTCAATAATTCTAGAAATTAATCTTCATGGGAATGATAATTCTATAATGCTAAAACCTCTGTGTTTAGTACACATGAATGATCATGTATTTACTTTCTCAGGATAGATACTTGGAACACATCATGATCATTGTAGAGGTTTTGTGAAGGTCTAAGAGATAATAAACCATCCCTACCCGATGAATAATATTTAAGGGAACAATATACCTGGGGCTCATATTTATCTTCTTTTTAAATATCATAACTCTATTTAATTGATAAATTCCTTTGAATAACTTATAAGAAACTTTTATTTGTATATTTCACAAAATATTGTCTATATAAATTTTTTCGAATATGATATTCAATGATGTAATACTAAATATCTATAACTTTCTCCACAATTTCCCCAACTATCTCAGGTCCCAATTTGTTTCATTATCAAACTTCATCCCATTGAGTTATAGTTTCTTACTATATTCCATAAATGAATTCATAAATATCCATATCAATGATTAAGGGAAATATATTTTTCAATAATTCAACAAGTGTTATGTTTTTACCCCATCTAAATTTGAAATATAGATTATTGGTTCTTAACATGTCATTTTGGGGTTGAATGGTCCTATAAAACTGCCCATATTTTTAAGAATTATTAGGGGTTCTCAAATTGAAAATATTATCCAAATCATGATGAATAATTTTTTAGAACATTGAGTTAATTGACAAATCTTGATCAGATATAATAGAATATGGAACTCCATGAAGTCTTACCACTTCCATAATATATATCCAATAAAATTGGCCAGGAGAGAAATGTTATCTAATATAAATGATGTGTGATAACATAGTAAGGTGATTTACTAAAACCCAAATCTCATGATAACCTTTATTTGTTTTTAGAGTATTAAATTTAAATCCATGATGAGGTTTTCCCATTTCCATTATGGTATGATTAATGGTTATAAAATCACCAAAAAAAATTTGTCTTTTAGAGTTAAATTAAAAACATACCAAGAATTGAGATATATACCCTGTAATATCAATTTTCATGTAGTATAACCAAAAATATTCTTTCATACCACTATATATCTTCGTACTTCCTAGATGAATAAAGAATGATGCACTTTAAGATTCGTCTAGAAAATCCATTATTTCTAGTATTTTAGGGACATATAAATGATTATTGAACCTTATAATTCCATCACAATAATGGATGATCTTAGAAACATTACTCACATTCTTCAATAGTTATACTTCCTGCTTGCACACCTCTTTTATACTCACATGGACTGATCGTTGAACATTCAAAAGGGAAAGATATGATCTATGTCATTTCCTCATGATTTCAAGAACTATCTTCTGAAGAACTATAAATACCGGATCTCTTTAAATCCTCATCATAGACAAACATTAATTTCATTTTAGACTCGGAGCATTATCCACCTTATTTTATTTTCTGTGGTGCTGATGTGTTGAGAAATCAATATATTTAATCAACTCCAACCATATTCTCTAGTTCATATTAAACTCTTTCTATGTTAATATATACTTTATATTTTTATGATCAATATATATATATATATAATATTTCACTTTGAAGATAACACTTTTATATTTCCTGATAATAAATTAATGCGTCCAACTCCAAATCATGAGTCAGGTAATTATTAATAGGATATTTCAATTAGATGAGGCATAAGATATCACTGTATCCTTATGCATGAGGATACATACCAGTCCCTTATTTTATGCATCAGAAAAGATCACAAATCCACCTCCATAATATGGTAGTGTATTTAAATGTAAACTAATCATCCTTCATTTCATCTCATTGATATTTTTCTCACATTCATCTATCTAAAAAACATAACTCTATTATAAAAAAGCTTGTTTATTTGATTATACATTCATGATAAATCATTTAAAATAGAAATATTTGTATCCATACAACCCAAGAAAACTACGGCTCTCAGTTACCAAGGTTGGCCTTGTTTATTTTTATATAACATACATCATTGATGAATAAACTAATATAAAATCCCTTGAGATTATATAACCCTATAATGAAAATATATAAATATAAAATTAACAGTTGTAAATTTTTTTATACAACTTATCCATCCTTAGATTCTACATCACTTTCCATAAATGTTCAACTTGATATTCCTTTCTATTTGAATATAATAAAATATCTTCTATAAATACTACCATAAAATGATCATGGTAATAACTAAAGAATCTATTCATTAAATCTAAGAGGATAATTTGATCACTAGTAAGTCAAATTAGATTTACTATAAATTCCTAATGACCATATATCATATAACATTTTGTCTTGGGTATGTATCCCTCATTTGATCTCATTTTATGATATCCATATTGATGATTAATCTTCAAAAAATATTTTTCTACTCATAATTAATCAAAAATATCATCGATATGGGGTAAATGATACTTAATATTGATAGTTATCTTGTAATGTTCTCAATAATCAATGAACATTTTCATTGAAAATTCTATATTTTAATGAAATGGAATAGGTTCACTCCATGTTGATACACCAGGGAGCATGAATACCTTATCAATATTCATCTAGATTATATTTTTTAAATTACTATAACTAAATTGGATCCATTATATATGAATTATTTGAAATATATGTAGTTCTATGTTTTATTTTTATTGAAAAGTCATGTTTATGATCTTGGGGTGGACTAGGAAATTCATTGAGAAATACATCAACATAATCCATAAAAATAGTCATATATTCTATACTGAGTTTCTCCCCAAACATTTGAGATAAATATCTCTCATGAATAGGATATAAGACCCATAAAATAGAATTAAAATCTATTTTATGTTCTTATTATTCCTCACATCGAGATAAAATCATACATTGATTTAGAATGTTGTGAATTTCCTAACATAGAAATTTATAAGGGATCATAAAAGAGAGAGAAAATCCATGCTAAAAATTGAATTGAATTCAACCAAATAGAGAGTCAAAATAAATTTAGGAAGTATATTCCAACAAAATTCTATTAGTTATAAGATATATACTTGAGATGAAATAATCATACCATTAAATTTTATTAATACTGACTCAGCATCTAATCATTGAAGTTGTTATATGATATCATTAGAAAATTATTTATATATAAATGAGTGGATAAATTTAGAATAAAATTAAAAAAAATCGTTTTAGAGTGGATGGTATGTGTACCTTTTATCATTTGTTTCTCTAGAACAACATTAGTAGTGTTGATCATATATGACTTCTATCTTTCTTATTGATTCAGTGGTTTTTTAACCGAATTTTTATCATTATTGTAGAGACCTGAAGCTTAACGTACATGGAAATTATATTACTTTTGCAGAATACTTAGTACATTTCAAAAACACACACACAAGGACCGTAATAGTTTACTGTCTTCGGAAACTCGGAATATAATCTTCTAATCGTGGTGAATGATCTTCAACATCTCCCATAATGATCTTCCTTTTTTTCTTACCTAAAACCATTATTTATATCCTAGGGAAAAGAAAACATAAAAGGGTGAGCTCAAATGCTCAGTAAGGGTAAAAAAAATAAATATCAATCACATCATATTCATAAGAACATAACATTTTGGAAATCTTAACCTGCAATAAAAGATCATAATATCATATCATGGAATAAATCATAGTAGTGAAATGTAATCCCAATAATCATAACTTAAAACATGAAACTTTTTGGCATACACACATAATCATAGAGAATCATTTCTTATTAGTCAAGACTCATTGCCAAGACTAGCTTAGTGGACAAAGTCCATTTCTGAACCGAGTTCACTCCACGTTTCAGTCCTGCTTCACTGAACCGGTTTAACCTGCCGTTCTAGCCATGTCTATCTCATGAGATATAAAATATTTACCCAATTCATTGGAGGTAGATATAGGTCCCACCCATTTCATAATGATACCATTCTTATGTGTGCCACAAAATCATAAACCATACATCATAGCATAACCCATGTAATAAAAATGGGAATCTTAAACATCGTGACATCGTAAAACATTTCATATAAGATAAAGGAATTCATAAATATATATCCATCATAACATAATCAAATCAATATAATAATAGAGATATAAACAGAACTTTATATTATCTTAGATGGAAAATAATTTTGATAAAACACTTGAACTCCATTCTTGAGGAAAATATCCTTTCTACTTCAATTTTTTTTCCTTTCATAACATGTCATACAATATTAAACTAAAATAATTTTATTAAAAATAAACATGAAAACTTGTAAAGGAAGATTCTTGGAAATAATTTTATAAAAATCCAATCATGCCGTATAAGTTAAAAAAACATTCTTCTCGTACTTTTGTCGAAAAAGTCAAAGAGTACCTCGTACGAAAAAATGACAAAATATTCCTTTCATATATTTTACTAAAAACTCACTGAAGGGTAAAATTGGATTTAAAAAATTGTAGGTGGATGGAAATAATATTACATATTGAGGAAACTTGTATTTGGATGATAAAATACACCCCAGTAAATTCCAAAGTATAAACAATATCAGATAAAAATGAGATTGTGATATTTCCCTTACCTTAGGTTTGATTTGCTTCGTAAGTGTCCGAACCTCCTGTATAATGATTTAAATAATGTCATTGACTTATTCCAGAATCATACTCATTGTTATTATATCATATATGGTTAACTTATGACTTTATTTCACCCGTTCTTTTGTAACTTCCATGTTAATGAACATTTTGGGTAAAATCGTTTTATTTGTCGTCCGTGTTTTGACTTGTAATTATTCATATGGTTACTTAGATCATGATTAATTAAATCAAGAATGTAAAAAATTATTTATATAAAATATATATTCAGAATATACATATATATAATGGATCGATAAATGGAACGAAATACACCGTTCATGGAGACGGTAGGCCGTATGTACGCATGAATACTGTTTTCGTTTCATTATTGAGTTGAATGGAATTAAGTAGATGAAATACATATATATAAACATAAATCCAGTATCATTATTATGTCAGGTATTTCATGATTACTTATTATATATACTTTATAATCATTCATAAATGGGTAACATGGAGAATGAATCTCATCGCGTCTTGGAGACGGTAGTCCGTATGTACGCACGAGCGATGATATCGTTCTCATGGTCGTTGAATTGTATTTGAGTGTATGTATAATATTTTAGAATCAATAACACTTTACAATAGTCATATATAGTAATTATTTACACCATTATACCCATCCAAGTAAGTTGGTGGTGGAAAATAGATTACACCACGGCGTGGAGACGGTATTCCATACATACGCACGCGCGGTGATTTCGTTTTCCGTAGGATGGATAGATGGTGAAATAGGGTTGTTACATACTTATAATAACATATCATTATATGAGTTATACTGATGTTATTACTTCATAATGAAACGACCTAAGAAGAAGAAGTGGAAGAAGAAATAAAGTTGAAAGAATCGGTAACGGACATTTACCTCTTCTTTGAAGCGCCTCTTTGAGATCTCCTTTTAGGGAACTAAAATTGGACTCTAAGGAAGCCCAGAACCCCTAGGATGCTGAGACAGAAGTGGAGAAGAGAATTTGGCAGGGGTTGGCCGAGCTTGAAGGCTCAATGTGGTGTGAGGAAGAGAGGGAGGAGATGCCCTTTTATAAGGGAGGAGAGGGGCACCTTTGGAATAACCAATAATATTATTTTATTATAAAGCCAAATTCGGTTTTAAATAGCTCAAAATTGATTTATTTCGAAGATAAGGTGGGGATGGGTCTCGATCCTCTCATCCAATAGAATTTAGACAAGTTTAGGTTCCTATTTTAACATTATCATTTAGATTTAACATTAAGTTAAATAATTTTACTTTTACCGTGTCTTCTTGTGTTCTTATACTATAAGGTTAGTAAACATAATATAATCAGAAAAACTAACCCCAAGTTGTTTATTATTAATATATATAACCTTATCTAAGTCAATTGTCTGAAACATATATTTTGAGTAATAATGTAACAATTAATAATATAATATTTGTTTTAAAAACTATTTTATGTCAATTTTGACACTATTTAGTAATTGATTTTTGTGAAAATCATAACAGAATGATTAGTTCGAACAAAGTTAATTAAATCAATACTAACCTGAAATATTAACCTATAAAATTATTTTAATTCATAAAAAGTCTCAAATTACATTTATTTGGGTATTTATAACATCAATTATGTCAATATTTCATTAATAATATAATTACTGCATCATCTTTGTGTCATAAATAAATGAAATTATTTAATGTCTAAAAATTACAAATAAAATACCATTATGTAAGAAATCATTTTATCTTTATAATTAATATTAATAGTCGAATTTATCTTATGTATAACCCTATATTAAAAATGATATACTTATTAAACATTGAATTTATTTATTTTAACCCTTCTTTAAATAAATTAATAATAAATGTCCTAATCAAATCCAAGTGGGCCTAAATGGTCATATTTTATTCGAAAGGTTGTTTTTGGTAGAATTACACTTATCCAATAGAATTATAACAAGTGTTAGGGTAATAATAATATCATTTTTACACTTAATTACCCTATTTACTTTTAACCGTGGTAAAAAAAAGTAAAAAGTGACTATTCACCAAAAAATATTTTCATCTCATTGAATGACATTTTACTTACTGACATCAACCGTGTCCCTCGGATTTTTTAAATTCCACTCACAGAAGAGGTAAAAGTATGTTATATGAAAAACTCATTTTTTTAACTACCACTTAGTGGTTTCACTATTAATCAAAAAATGAATGTTTCCAGAAAAATACCATAAATTAGGCCTAAGCTATATTTGATATTAGGAAATCAAAAATGATGTCTATTTTACCAAATTCAAGACATGTCATTTTTATTAGTTAATTTAAAAATTAATTCCCATCGTCAAAACAAATAGCGTTTTCTTAAGAGATAATAACTACCAAAAGATTGAAACTTGTTTATGTCTGGTTTAAATGTAAAATTACATCCAATAACCAAAATTGTATTAAATTGTAAAAATATATTATAAATATACTTTAAAACCTCTCAAATTAATAATTTATCACTATTAATTATTTCGATTAAAAAAGTTTTTTTAATTAAAATTTAGTAATTTTCACTATTCATCAGAAAATGAAAGTTATCCGAAAAGTACCAAAATTTTACCCTAAGATAATTTAGATATTATGAATCCAAAAATGAAGTCCATTTTGAAAAATAAAATTTACAAAATTTCAATAAGTGTTTATTACTATTCATAAAGGCTAGTTTTAATAATATTGTAACAGCATATTGGTGTTTAGTGAAACTCGTTATTGCGTACTACACACGCTATCGAGGAAGGTCGTGATTGCATGTAATGAAAGGAATGTCAAGGATGTGTGTTGTGCAAGCTCCTTTTGGTGTAGCGTATAACACAAGACATTAATGAAATTAAAAGTAATATTTTTCATAAAATCTCAGGGTGTTACATTCTACCCCCCTTAAAATGAATTTCGCCCTCAAAATTCGTCGGGGTAATAAATGGTTTACTACTCAAAAGTTTATTTAATAGAAACCCACATCATAAAATGGAATACCAAAACCAATATTTAAAAACAAATGTAGGAAACGTAATGGTTACCCAAATAATCTAATCACTAGGTTTCCACATAGGTGAAAATATGGATATGGAAGAGAAATCTAACCATCATGTTCTGATGGAGAGTGGTAGAGAACATGGCTATGGAAAAGACAGAATTCACAAAGCCATAAATTTGTGACGATCTAAGGTACCATCTGATTAATCAGATATAAGAGCACTAGGACAACATTTTTGGTTTTCAAGATCATTTCCCTAAAGTTGATGAAATTAGAATTAGAAGAAATACTTTCGTGATTTTGGTATAGTCTCACCGTTGGTCGTTCTTTGGAAAATTTACACTACATCTCTTATAGAAATGATGTTGAATTTTTCATTCATGACGTGTTAGCAGATCATGTGATAGAATGGTGGTTCATTCCATCTGTCTCACACAAAAGGATAGAAAAGTTATTGAAACTTACATAAGTCCATCTATAGTGAGATTAATCATATATGGTTCCTAAAATGGACTTATACTTCATATATCATACTTCTTAATAAAATAAAACTAGTTTATACTAAACAGGGACTTCCTGTAGGCCAGTGGTAGGCGATAAAGGCCAGTTGCACTTCGATTGTGGGTTCGATTCCAACAGCCTTGTCCGACGATATGGGATGTCACCCATCCTGTTGGTTTTCCTTTTTCTAAAGCTATATTACTACAACATCCCATTAATAATAACGAAAAAAGTTCTATCCCAACTTATGTCCAACATAATCCATTCTAATCTTTAGGATTATCTAAAATACTTCGGCCCAACCTCATAGTATAAAGAAAATTATTACTTGAAATGTCACATAACAATCACATGAATGCCATCCTTTATCCCCCATATATCATAAGATATATCTTGTTTGTCAAATTACAAACATGTGAATACCTTAATCATGTATTATCTTGAAAAACGAATACCAATTGAACCTTAGTGAAAACATGAATGCAGTCAAAAGTAAACTCTTTCCACAAACCAAAATCCAAAAATTCTATATCCTCAAACCATGATATAACCTTATCCTTATATCAGTCATGTGCTCATGAATACGGTCAAAAATTTCATTTTCTCCTTATCCTTTCATTATGCGCATTTCATCTTTTTTTCCCAAAAATATCTCAATCACTTTACATGGTTACCGGTACCATAAAATTATTTAAAACCACAATATAAGAATACATAAATATTCTAATATTCCATGATACTATATACAACATTATTTTTGGAATAACATTACATAAACACATAATCATTCCACCACATCATTGTCATATTCAACATCTCCAATAGTGATTGCATGTGACTTCCCTTTGTCCTTTGCCTTAAGTGGTTGCTCATGTAGATCATCACTAACCCTTGAGTTTGGGCATTTATTAGCATAATGACCCATTCCCTTGCACCTGAAGCATTGAAGTGTTGGTGGTGTGTTCTCTGCAGTCTTTTCTTTATTCACGTCATTAGAAACCCTTTTTCCATTACTTCGACACTCAGCTGCTCGATGAACTTCTTTTCCACACTTAAAACATTTTCTAGTCCTATTAAGACAATCTCCACCATGATTCATTCCACACTTTGGGCATAAGGAAACATTCATCTTCTTTTCACCAATATTCTGAGATTTATCCTTGAACTCCATCTTTCGTTTCTTGTCAAAACCATGAGATGGATATGTAACACCAACTTCCATTTCTACCATGATAGCACAACTCACAATTTCTTCATAGCTACTGAAGTCTCTTATAGCTAATGCCCTTCAATGATTTTGTTTTAAGCCACTGAAGAATCGATCAACTTTACTTTCAGGTTGGATGATAAATACAGATGCATACCTTGCAAGCCTTATAAAATTCGCTTCCTATATACCAATAGATTCATCATCCTTTTTCTTTAGTTCAAGAAAATACTTCTCCATCATTGTTCGAAGAATACGAGGGAAATACTTATTGAAAAATAAGTTCTTGAACTCGTCCCATTCCATGGACTCAATTTCATCTCTTGGCCTCGTATTCTTGATAATATTCCACCATTGATCAGCATCACCTTCCAAACGATACACTGCTAAGATGACTTTATCATGTTTAGAACATTGATGAACTGAAAATATATTTTCTGTAGTACTGATCCATTGTTCAGAAACAAGTGGATCAGAAGACCCACTGAAAGAAGGTGGACTTTGCCTCATGAAGGACTCAATAGAATATTGTTCCCTTCTATGATCATTTGGAATTCCAAAATGATTCATAGCTTGTGTAATTATAGCGATAATATTTTTCACTCCATCTCCCATAACATTTTTTTGTTCAGGAGGACAATCATTGCATTGTCCATTACATTGATCAACACGGTTCCTTCGGGTTCCAGCCATCATCTAAAACCCAAAAAGAATAGTGTTAAAGGGAAAAAAATAACTCTAGGGAAAACAATATAATAAATGGGGAGTACCTTAAATATATAACATCCTGGGTTACCATAATTCTAGTACTATAACCTATACTTATACTTAACCTTAGGGACATCCCTAGACATACCTTACAAATATCTCTAGGGATCTCACTAAAGTTTTCACATCCTAGTTTCCAAAGGTTGACTAAACCTTTCCTCTGATACCAACTGTAGAGACCTGAATCTTAACGTACATGGACATTAAATTACTTTTGTGGAATACTTAGTACATTACAAAAACACACACACAAGGACAGTAATATTTTAGTGTCTTTGGAAACTCAGAATATAATCTTCTAATAGTGTTGAAAGATCATCAAAATCTCCCATAATGATATTCCTTTTTTTTACCTAAAACCGTTCTTTATATCCTGGGGAAAGGAAAACATAAAAGTGTGAGCTCAAATGCTCAGTAAGAGTAGACAAAATAAATATCAGTCACATCATATTCATATGAACATAACATTTTGGAAATCTTCACCTGCAAAAAAGATCATAATATCATAACATGGAATAAATCATAGTAGTGAAATGTAATCCCAATCATCATAAAATAAAACATGAAACATTTTTTAATACAGACATAATCATATATAATCATTTCTTATTAGTCAAGACTCATTTCCAAGATTATCTTAGTGGACAAAGTCCATTTCTGAACAGAGATCACTCCTCTTTTCAGTCCTGCTTCACTGAACCGGTTTAACCTGTTGTTCCAGCCATGTCTATCTCATGAGATATAAAATCCTTACCGAATGAATTGGAGGTAGATATAGGTCCCACCCATCTCATAATGATACCATTCTTATGTGTGCCACAAAATCATAAACCATACATCATAGCATAACCCATGTAATAAAAATGGAAATCTTAAACATCGTGACATCAGAAAACAATTGATATAAGATAAAGGAATTCATAAATATATTTCCATCACAACATAATCAAATCAATATAATAATAGGGATAGAAAAAGAAAATTTTATTATCTTAGATGGAAAATAATTTTGATAAAACACTTGAACTCCATTCTTGAGGAAAATATCCTTTCTACTTCATATTTTTTTCCCTTTCTTTACATGTCATACGAATTTAAACTAAAATAATTTGATTAAAAATAAACTTTAAAACTTGTAAAGGATGACTCTCGGAAATAATGTTTGAAAAATACATTCATGCCGTATAATTTAAAAAAACATTCTTCTCGTACTTTTGTCGAAAGAGTCAAAAAGTACCTCGTACGAAAAATGACAAAAGATTCCTTTCATATCTTTTTCTAAAAACTCACCGAAAGGAAAAATAGGATTTAAAAAATTGTAGGTGGATGGAAATAATATTACATATTGAGGAAACATGGATTTTTATGATAAAATACACCCCAGTAAATTCCAAATAATAAACAATCTCGGATAAAAATGAGATTGTGATATTTCCCTTACCTTAGGTCCGATTTTCTTCATAAGTGTCTGAACCTCCTGTATAATGATTTAAATAATGTCATTGAATTATTCCAGAATCATACTCATTGTTATGATATCATATATGGTTCACTTATGACTTTATTTCACCCTTTCGTTTGTAAATTCCATGTTAAAGAGTGTTTTTGGTAAAATCGTTTGATTTGTCGTCCGTGTTTTGACTTGTAATTATTCATATGTTTACTTAGATCATGATTACTTAAATCCAGAATGTAAAAAATTATTTATATATAATATATATTCTGAATATACATATATATAATAGATCGATAAATAGAAAGAAATACAACGTTCATGGAGACGGTAGGCCATAGGTACATATGAACGCTGTTTTCGTTTCCTTATTGAGTTGAATGAAATTAAGTAGATGAAATACAAATATATACACATAAATACAGTATCATTATTATGTCATATATTTCATGATTACTTATTATATATACTTTATAATCATAAATGAATGGTAAATGTGGAGAATGAATCTCATCGCTTCGTGGAGACGGTAGTCTGTACGTACGCACGAGCGATGATATCGTTCTCATGATCATTGAATTGTATTGGAGTGTATGTATACTATTTCAGAATCAATATCACTTTTCAATAGTCATATAAAGTAATTATTTACACCATTATACCCATCCAAGTAAGGTGGTGGTGGAAAATATATTACACCAAAACGTGGAGACGGTATTCTGTACGTACGCACGCGCGGTGATTTTGTTTTCTGTAGGATGGATAGATGGAGAAATAAGATTGTTTCAAACTTATAATAACATATCATTATATGAGTGATACAGATGTTATTACTTCAAAATGATACAACCTAAGAAGATGAAGTGGAAGAAGAAATAAAGTTGAAATAATCAGTAACGTACATTTACCTCTTCTTTGAAACGCCATTTTGAGATCTCCTTTTAGGGCACTAAAATTGGTCTTTGAGGAAGACCAGAACCTCTAGGATGTTGATAGGGAAGTGGAGAAAAGAATTTGGCAGGTTTTGGACGATCTTGAAGGATAAATGTGGTGTGAGGAAGAGAGGGACGAGGTGCCCTTTTATAAAGGAGGATAGGGGCACCTTTGGAATAACTAAAAATATAATTTTATTATAAAGCCAAATTCGGTTTTAAATAGATATAAATTGATTTATTTCGAAGATAATGTGGGGCTGGGAATAAACCTCTCATCCAATAGAATTTAGACATGTTTAGGTTCCTATTTTAACCTTATCATTTAGATTTAACATTAAGTTAAAGAATTTTACTTTTACCATGTCTTCTTGTGTTCTTATGCTATAAGGTTAATAAACATACTATAATCAGCCAAACGAACCCCAAGTTTTCTACTATTAATATATATAACCTTATCTAAGTCATTTTTCTGAACCATAGATTTTTACGAATAAAATAACAATTAATAATATAATATTTGTTTTAAAAACTATTTTATGTCAATTTTGACACTATTTAGTAATTGGTTTTTATGAAAATTATAACAGAATGATTAGTTCGAACAAAGTTACTTAAATCAATACTAACATGTCATGGTAACCTATTAAATTAGTGGAATTCATAAAAAGTCTCAAATTACATTTATATTGGTATTTATAACATCAATTATGTCAATATTTCATTAATAAGATAATTACTACATCTTATTTGTGTCATAATAAATTACATTATTTAATGTCTAAAAATTACAATTAAAATACCATTATGTATGAAATACTATTAGATTTATAATGAATATTTATAGTCTAATTTATCTTATGTATAACCCTATATTAAAAATTATATACTTATTAAACATTGATTTTAACTATTTTAACCCTTCTTTAAATAAATTAATAATAAATGTCCTAATCTAATCAAAGTGGGCCTAGATGGTCATATTTTATATCTAAAGTTGTTTTTGGTCGAATTACACTTATCTAATAGAATTAGGACTTGTGTTAATAATAATACTATCATTTTTACCCTTAATTACCCTATTTACTTTTAACCGTGGTAAAAAAAGTAAAAAGTTATTATTCACCAAAAATTATTTTCATCTCATTGAACCACATTTTACTTACTGATATCAGCCGTGTCTCTCGGATTTTTTAAAATTCCACTTACAGAAGCGGTAAAATTAAGTTTTATGAAAAATTCATTTTTTTTAACTACCACTTAGTGGTTTCACTATTCATCAAAAAATGAAAGTTTCTAGAAAAATACAAAAAATTAGGCATAAGCTATATTTGATATTATGAACTCAAAAATTATGTCTATTTTACCAAATTCAAAACATATCATTTGTATTAATTAGTTTAAAAATTAATTCTTTTCATCAAAACAAATAGCGTGTTCTTAAGAGATAATAACTACCAAAATATTGACACTTGTTTATGTCTGGTTTAAATGTGAAATTACATCCAATGACCAAAATTGTATTAAGTTGTAAAAATATATTCTAAATATAATTTAAAACCACTGAAATTAATAATTTATCACTATTAATTATTTCGATTAAAAAGGTTGTTTTTAATTAAAATTTAGTAATTTTAACTATTCATCAGAAAATAAAGTTATCCGAAAAGTACCAAAATTTCACCCTAAGCTAATTTCGATATTCTGAATCCAAAAAGGAAGTCCATTTTGAAAAATAAAATTTACAAAATTTCAAAAAATGGTTATTACTATTCATAAGGACTAGTTTTAATAATATTTTAATAGCATATTGTTGTTTAGTGAAACTTGTTATTGCATACTACACACGCTATCGAGGAATGTCGTGATTGCGTGTAATGCAAGGCAAATCAAGGATGTGTTTTGTGCAAGATCCTTTTGGTTTAGCGTACAACACAAGACATTAATGAAATTAAAAAGAATATTTTTCATAAAATCTCGGGGTGTTACAATTATGCCTCACATTCCTACCTTGATTGGTGTAATTTTCATACTCATTTCAATTATAGAATAGGTGTGTGAGTGGCACATTTATTTAGCCTTTTGACCATTCTTTTCATTGGAGAATATATTAACATCAATTCAAAATTAATTTTCTCGATGGCCTTATTTTCCACACATAAATCATTTACCAGAACCTATAATAAAATTTACTTCTTTATCCCATCCACACTCCAAACTTGATGGAAGATTAATTTTATTTCTTCCATGGGTTTTATTTTTATAATTTCCTTAAAATAATAACTCTCCCTTTTTCCCCAATACCATGAGAACGCATAAAGTATCAAATTTCTAATTTTTTCTTAAGAGTACATCAAAAAGTTTCTTGATAACTATCAATGTATCTTATAGAAAATATATTTTGGAGAATTGGTCTCAAGATACTAAAGAATCTATCTATATTTCTTTCAGATTGATGATAAAACCCGAATCATACCTTTCATGTCTAGAAAAATTTTCACTAAATGTACTAATTTATTACTTTTACTTGTTATTTATTTTCAAAAACTCCATTTTCCATTTTTATACAATGATTTTTAGATAAATAATTATTTCAAAATTACCTTCTTAATGTATTCCTATGTCATGGAGTCAATTTCATCCACTTTCCTCGTATTCTTGATAAGATTCCACCACTTATCTTCTTCACCTTCTAAATGATGTTGCACTGGGAATAATTTTTCATGTTTAGAACATTTGTTAATAGAAAATATAATTTTAGCGGTGTTGATTTTTTGGAAAATAATTGATGGATCTAAGGACCCACTGAAAGAATTTTGATGATTCTTAATAAAAGTCTCAATCGATATACGTGGAACAATTTTTCATTTCTTTTATTAATTTTCTATTTATGAAGTTATTTATGTGATTTATTATTGTTTTTTTTCATTTTATGTGGTTATTATTGTTTTTAAAATATTTTGAAAATGGTATTAAGAAAACAATTCCAAGAGAATATATAAGTTCTAGACTCTAATGTTTGATTTTAATTAAATGTTTAAATATGGTTCATTGTAATAAATGTCTCACATTTATTTTAATAAAAATAAGATCTTGATTTATAGATAATGTAATTAATTTTTTTTGTTATATTACTATGACTACTATTGATTGAAATCTACTTCTATAATTGAATTTCTAACTAATATAAACATATTGTCTTATTTTAAGGAATTTGAAAAACCGTGTGGGGGATCTTACTTGGTACTAATTTACTCACACCATTCATACACCTCTGGGTGTATGAACACTTTTCTATTTTACATTCTTGGTTCTCAATATCTACTTATTCTCTCTTCCTAAATTACATCATGTTATTCTTGGTCTGATGATGGGTGGCAGAGGATTTGGTTAGTGTTTGTGGACTGATACGGGATGGTTAGTTGCATGTTATATTTGGTTTTTAATTTTGGGATGGATATATATAATCTTTATTAGTTGAGTAATTTAATTCAAATCTATATGTATTTTCCTGTTTAATGTTGTTTATTTATATTAATATTATTAAATTGTTAGGTTTATAGTTATTTATTTATTTCTATTGTATTATAATATAACATTAGATTATCTGTATTTTATTTCCTTTTATTTTTTTCATAGGTATCAAATATATAGCCATTTCATGTTGTATTTACAAAAGGAATTCCTTTATATTATTATATATTGTTCTATATAAAACATTAAAAATAGTGTTCCATTGATCCCCATGTACTAGTTTTCTTCCTATGGCTATCGGGAATACCCTTTGGGACTAATGGATATCCGAGTTGGGCGATGTGTCAGTGCCGAATCGAGATGGTTCATAATATAATATTTAATAATAATAAATTAAAAAAATAAAATATTATAATTCTAAAAAATATATTTTTAAATTATAAACTCAAAGAATGTATAAGTGGATTCTCGATAAGGTATATTTTAATATATTCTATAAAAAACATAATTTTTATATTAATAATTAAAATTTTGCATTACATAAAATTATTTTGATAAAATTGATTCTATTTTAGGAATAATTGCATTGAATTTTTCTTATGGTTATTTTTTACATTTTTTTGAAAAAAACATTAATTTTTTGTGAATAGTAAAAACATAGTTTTAAATATATTATTATTTTACAATGGAATAGTGATTTAGTAATGAGTTGAAATATCCTAAAATTTTTATATCAATCCAATATGACTTCCATAAGATAAAATAGTCATTTTATAAAAATAAAAAATAAATTATAATCCAAAATAATATTTTACAATGCATAAAAATGTAAACTATTTCAGTAAAGGAAATTTTTTCCATTTTTCATATTTCCTTATAAACTAATATCTACAATGTATAAACTAATTTAATGTTCTAAAAAATTTATTGTTAAAAAAATAATAGTTATAAAATTAAAAATAAAAACATTAAATGTTTCATTTTTTAAAAAATATTTTAGTTTATAATATATCCCAAAAATACCCCTCCCTCATGTGTAAATAACCCATCTCCCTTCCTAGGAAAATTCACTTATCATCCACATATAAAAAGACAATATCATTAGAATTACCAAATCTAAATACTCCTTGTATTCTTAGGGATATTTGATGCCATCAAATCCTAATCTCTCAAGGATTTAATCCCATATCAAAGGAGTAATATTCAACGAAGAGGGTACCACACAATCCATTATTTTCAAATCTTTTATATTCTCTTTTATAGACTCTCAATATATTTAATGTTTATACCTTTATAAACTATTATATAAACAATTTATGATATTATAATATTGTATAACTATTTTAATCGATTCAATATATATATTATCACCCCCCCCCCTTCGTTGATGCGTCTTTTCAACTGTTGGTTTCATCCACCTATGAGGAGTTGTCAATGTTTTGCTTATCATTTCCTACAACAATGATTGTTGTAGACTATATATTTCATTAATACATTTATTATAATGAATTATAATATTATTTATTCAATTTTAAAAAGTGATATATTATATTAGTGAAAATAATAAAACCAAAATGAAAACATGATAATTCAAAGAAAATATAACATCAAATCATTTAATATTTTACAAAAAAAAAAGGATTAAAAAATTATAATGATTATAAATGATCAATAATAACATAAAATAAATGAATTTAACTACTGAATTATTGTTTTAATAAAAATAATTTTATTTTAAAATAGGCATGAATATGGAGAAACAAAACATGAAATAATGTAAGGGGATTATAAAACCAAACTCTTCTTATGGGCTTAACTTCTCTTAGTCTATACTTTCACTATGATTATTCTAAAAAAAATTAAATTTATTTCAAATTTATTTCCCCTTTCTTTTTTTAATATTAAATTTTGAACTTTTTTTAAAATTAATTCTTTTCCACCTTCTTGTTTTTTGATAAAGACTCTTTTTATAAATATCTCATTGATTCGTGATATATTAATTCATCTTATATCTATGAAATATAATCTCTTCTTTGTTGACGCTATCATTTTATATACAAAATATTTTTTTCATTCATATTATGTGAAATTTGAGGTATGTTATTTGAAATATTATATCTAACATCACTGTAGAACCGATTCATTTCTCATGGATTCATATCATGTTATGGTTGATGTATATTTTACGGCCCAACAATACCCATGATTTTTAGAATTTTATGATGTGATGGGTGGGATAAAATTTTAAAATCCCAATATGTAATTATATAATATGATATATATAATTAAATTATTTTTACTACTGGTGAACAGGATTATATGTTAGTTCAAATTTTATGAACTAATGACTTCTACTCTTATATTTTGTGTGAACATAATACTGACTTTGTTCACAATTTATGTTTGGCATTTGGACACACTGTTATGACGTTCAATTATTATACATATACCACATTCTAGGTAAATTTCAAACTATTCCATCATTATAGTGATGGAGATCCCTTGATTATTAAATGATGATGATGATTATTTTTAGTGATGTATTATATTTACCCATTTCTCATGTAACATCCCTATTATTCCTCATTTTACTATGTTTTTAGCTCACCTTTTATTATTATGTGTGTCCTCAAGTTATTATATGTAATAATATTTTTATGTAATATTTTAGGAGGAATATACCAATGGATTTAGATAATGTTTAAAATTTCATATAAAATATGGTGTTATGAACCTAATTTTCCTATTACACTAATCCTTTCTATACTATATTATGATATTTTTTTTATTTTTTTCATAAAAATGATGTAAAAATCATGTATGAAAAATATGGATCTATATATCCAACCGACACATGAAAATATCAACACACCTCAAGACCATCATGTGGTAACACTATACATAATAGAACAACTAATATTTTAATACACTGATATTTTATTATATTTTTTCTTTAAATGAATTTTTTTTCTTTGATAGCTTTCATTATACTCAATGTTGACTTTAAACAAACTGTGATATAAATACTTTTATTTAAAAGTTTCTATTATGAACTATCTATTAAAGTTGATGGTATGAATAAGTGTAATGAAGTTATGAGTAATATGTATAAAGTATTTAAATAATTATAACACATTTATTAATTCAAAATAAAGAAGAACTAAATTTTCATTCTCGTCATTTTTTGGCATTAAAGTACATTTTATTTAAAAATAAATTTTATTTCATTTTGAATGAAAATATTAAAAATAATATATTCTATTTTTTGAAATTTTATTTGATAAAAAATTATATCATTTTTGAAATAATCATATCAAACTTATCTTACAGATATATTTTAGAATTTATCTAGAAAGATAGACTTTTCAGTGAATAGTGAAAAATAATGGTTTTTATAAATATACCTTTATTTTGTTAAAAAAATCCAATTATTCATTAAATTTGATGAAAATGTAACATAAGACGTCGTTATTTATAAATAATCTAGTCAATTATGTATAAATTAATTACATACATTATTTTGGAGTAAGTTCATTTTTGGGCTTAAAAATATTTTTTTCAGAAAACTATTTTTCATTGTGTTTTACGTAATTTAATTAAAATTAATTTTTTTGATATATAAAATTTTATAAATGTCAAATTTATTAAATATTTTTTAATTATAATAATAAATATTATATAACAAATCAAACATAGCTTTTGGTCATTATGGATAGTAACCATGCTATAGATTTCTCACCATGGTAAAAGAGGTGAAACATGGTGAAAATTATGGGGTAAAGTTGTAAAATATATATATAATTTGAATTTATAACATTTTATAGGTGATTTTAAACCAAATATATGTTTAAGGAGTTGAAAATTGTATTTTTAATTTCATGATTGATATTGGGAACCCAATATTGTCTTTTGTAAAGATATGTTATATTTTATTCAAATTGAAAACTATTTTTGGATATTTGCATTAAATGGAAAGATTAGAAGATACCAATATGTTTTTTATAGCCTAAAAGAATAATTTTATTATTATTTTTTAATAAAAAAATTATAGTGACAAACATATTATTATTTTTTAAGGTTATATGATTTTTACTCTTAAATCAGGTATTTTCCTAAAAATGGTTTTCATGCATTGTGTGTTCTTATATTAAAAGTAATTTGTACCACCAATAAAAATTTAATATTATAAAATATTTCTAAATCCTGAATAATTAATTCAATAATTAATTTTAAGTATCCTTTTATTTTTGGTCATTTAATTATGTTATCATGGTAAAAGTTATGGTATCATAATTATGGTATTAATCAAATTAAGGTGGTCTAACTATGAGATAATGATTAATAAGTGTAAAAAACTTGTATAAATGTAAATTTTTGAGTTTATTTAGACCATATAAAATTTAATATTCTAATTTTGGGTACCTTGGTTTCACTTTACATGATAATGATGTATATATTATTTAAACTTTTAAGTAATTCCATGTCTGTCATTTCTCTCACTTATAAAACAAAACCTCCACTCCTCCCCTATTCACAATGTCTTATCCTTTTATATTATAAAATAACTAAACTAATACCATTATAGATCCCTTCCACACGTCATACATCCTTTTTAATTTCCAAAATACCATCCTTTAATGGATAATGTTTTAATTTAAATGAGGTTTTTCAACGAAGAGGTATAAATCTTAACCGAGTACTTAGAATTTTATTTCTTCTTACACCTCATATAAATATATGGTATCCATTATGAAATTATTATTTAAGTGTATTAAATATAATTAATTTTAAATATGATTATGTCATAACAATTATTCACCTTTTTTCTATCCTATGAGAAATGAAAACATCACTCGTGTGTACATGTAAACTACCACCTCCATGATGTAATGCAATTTTGTTTTCATAAATACTTCACATTGATAGTTAAATTGATGTATTTACTGAATAAATATTATATTTATGATGTTATTTTAATTATATAAAGGTATATTACTACTTTATTTTATTTATTTGCAACTAGTATAAAGTAAAAATATCACTCCTTCGTTTGTACAAACTATTATCTCCACAAAACTACATAATTATTTTTGCATCACAATTTTTGTTAATAATTATAAAATTGTAAATAATTAATAAGTATTATAAATATATAATTATAAATATTCTGAAAAGAATTATTAAATGAACCTGGTGAAGGAACTAGAACCATCAAACTGAAACATGAATGGAAAGGGATTATTTTCACTCAAATGTCCATTTTAAAGAAGAATTTTTAATAAAA
This sequence comes from Viscum album, assembly GCA_963277665.1. Lineage (NCBI taxonomy): Eukaryota > Viridiplantae > Streptophyta > Magnoliopsida > Santalales > Viscaceae > Viscum > Viscum album. Next base: position 559,558,945 of record OY728153.1, on the reverse strand, counting down.
GGACAATAAGAAATTATAAATGAATGATACATAGTAATTTATTCATGATTATTGTTTGGTAATAAATGTTTAATAAATATATATTTATTATACAGAAGGTTTGAAAATGTACAAAATGACACCACAATTTAGGCATGGGTTTCTCATCTTACTTTAATTCATGTGAGACATTTTCCATATTCACCACTTTTTTCCTTTGTGTGGTCTACATACGAAAAATGAATTCCCTTAATGATAATTATCATAAATATAATTGGTATTTACAAATCCATGTAATTTCATCTCTTTTATTTGTTTTGGATTTGGAAGTCACTATATTAGTAAGGGTTTATACTCTAAAGTTGTCTACTTCATGGAACATGTTATGTTATAAAACTATATTTCTTTGAGTTTTATAAATAGTACCTTTGAAATGTTATAGAATTAACTTAATTATGTTCATAATATATAAATTTTCAATTTAATTTATTAACCAATGGGGATTATGATTCAAAATTTACCAATGTGGTTAGGGATTAATATTTCCAAATCATTATAATTGGGATAGTTTATGATATAAATTCCCTTGAAGGAAATTATATGACCATTATCTAATAAACCCATTTAATTTTCTTCTAGAGTAGAAATTTTTTTAACAATTATGTTTTTATACAATTTTCTACTCATTAGTACTCAATGTGGTTCAAAAAAAAATTTAATAAAAGATGGCATTTTTTATTCTCTTTTGGTTACAAATCATTCTCCACATAACTATGTTCTATAAAAAAAAATTAATAATGTTTTTAGTATAATTCAATGATTTTAAAAGTTCATTTTTTTATGTTTTTTTTATGAAGTTGATTAAAATTAATCTTCATTATATTTTTTTAATGAGTTACTTTTTTTGATGGTGTGAACAGAATCAGAGTTTTTAATAATTACCACATGAATTAAAATTAAAACCTTCATGAAAATAAAATTATATGAAGAATAATTTAAAATTTTCCATGCCTATTTTAAAATAAAAGTATTCCATAATATTGTTCAAAATTTTTATATTTTAAATTCATGATTTCAAAATGAAAATGGTGTTTTCCTCAATAAATATTCATATGATATTTAAAGGAATTTTTAATTTGTGATAAAATCCTTTAGTTTTAGTTATGAATTTTTGGGGATATGGTCCAATGATACCATACGTATTATTTATATGGATGGTTTATGATTATTATTATAAGATGTGTTTTAAACCCGTTTATTTTTCATGGGTTATGTTATGGAGATATGATGATTTATTTATGATATTGTAGAATATATATGAAATTATTATGATAATGGGATGGGTGAGTACAGAATTATATGTAAATCTGATGCATTGGGAAATTATTATGTATTTGAGAAACTCTTAAGTGACTATAGAGTTAATTAAAAATATAATAGAAGTTGGAGTTGATAAACTCCAAGGATATATAAGAGTGAAATAGATTCAAGATACTCCTAATAGAATTTTGGAAATGACATGGTAGACATTTCCTTTATGAGACTTTGTCCATAATGATATTATTCAGAGTGAACCTTATATATGGATGTTATTTTCTATGCATATGTTTATACCATACCCTTATGTCTTATACTTATGGTATGTCCTTATAGATCATGGTTTATTATTGAAAATTTCAAACACTTATGAATTTATTATTTTTTTACGACTAACCCTTATGCCATGGAATATAATTACTGTTCTTTGACTTATTGTAAATGATTATTGTAAGAAATTATCATGTTATCATATCTTTATTATTATCTTATGATCTTTGAATAATATCTCTTATGTTTACCATTACTGATCATTTGAGATCACTATATATTATGTTTATTTTCCACATGTTATAAAGAAACATTTTATATATGGTATGAACATGAAATTATCTATAAGAGAAGATATTTTTGGAATATATTGAATATATTTCATGAAATAAGTATTTTATGTATCTAGGATCCAAATAATGTAAACCATTACAGTTCTAAAGAGTGTATTTTTATAAGATATATTGTAGATTCATAAAAAAGAGAGTAATATACATTTATGTAATGCATAGGTCTAATTGATTGGTATCAAAGTATTATTTAGTTAATTTTTAGAGATTATGATTATATAACTGTTGTAGAAACCCTAGGGATGATCCTAAGTATAAAAAAATATCCTATAGTTTTTATAAGGTCGATATTATGTGGTTTTCCTTTCAATACAACAATTTCTGGATAATACATTTGGATTTGGTTTTGGTATAGATTCATTTAGGTGTAAAAAATTGAAACGATTAAGTCATTTATATCTCATCTATAATTCTGGTTCATGGTAAATGGGACCTTTCTATGCCACTTATTTTACACTATCATGGCATATTATTTGGTTAATTCATATTTTTTATAAAAAATTATGAATGATTTGAATAGATTATGACCATTAATTAACATTATTAAACCTAGCGTGTCATAAATTGAGGTTAATGTTCCATGATTTAGGCAACCAATGAATGATTTTTCTGGACTAAATAATTACTCACTATGATTTTTTCCCCACATTATGGTTTTTGGTGATAGTCAATTGATGGAAGAAGGATTAATCATGTTAAAACTAAACATGAGGGGAAATTCAATGACCATCCTCATAATAATATAAATTGAAATAGAAACTAGGATGAAAAATATTATAGTTATTATCACCCAACTCTCTCAGGTTATAAATGGTAATCCAAAACATACTGATATTCCAAATGGACAAAATAAGGAATAACTCACTATTGTGCCTTCTATATAGTAGCATCCACATTCCATAAGTGGATCCTATGATCAAATTTTTTCAATAAATTAGTATCAATAAATAGATATTTTCTATTATCTAATTTTATGAACAGCAAAATTTTCCCTATATGTATATCCTTTGGAAGATGAAGATGGTCAGTGGTGGACTCTTACTAAGAATATGAGGAAAGATGAGGAAATTGACTCCATGACATGGGAAGAGTTTATGATAGTATTTTTAATAATTATTTCTCTATAAATCTTTTCATGAAAATGGAAATGGGGTTTTTAGAACTAAGTAATAAGTATAAAGAATCCATTAGTATCTATGTGGAAAATTTTTCTAGACTTGCATTGTATGCTTCAGGTTTTTTCATCGATCCTGAAATAAAATTTGACATATTATTTAGTATCCAAATACCGAGACACCTAAAATAATTTTCTATAAGATACTTTAAAATATTTTAAGAAATATATTTATGTACTCTCAAACTATAATTGTAAATTTGAGAGTCCCAGAGCTATCATAGTTCTGGGACAAAAATAGATAGGTGAAATTTCAAGGAAATTATGATAATAAAACCCATGGAAGAAATAAAATTAATCTTCTTTCATGTTCAAAGTGTGGATACAAGAACAAAGTAAATTTCATTATTTTTTCTAGTAAATTTTCTATGTTTAGAAAAGAAGTCCATAGAGAACATTGTTGCTATAGTGCTGTGAAGATAGTATCCAATGAAAGGAATAGTGAAAAAGATCAACTAAATGTTCCACTGACACTCTAATTCTATAATCATAGGGAGTATGAAAATTACACTAATCAGTGAAAGAATCTAAGGGTTAATAATAAAAATTGGCATCATAAACCACTAAATCCAATAGATAAAGGGAAATTCCATACCGTCACAACAACTAAAGTCGGTGCTGATAACAAAGTGGAAAAAGGTACACTTACCAACCACTATAGAACTATAAATGTTTTATTTGATTATGAATCTATCAACACATTTATATCTAATTAATTTTCAATTGGTATCATATAACAACCTCAATTATTATTTGTTAATTTATTAGTAATAACATTTAATGGTTTGATCATTTCATCTTAAGACTATATATCATCTATGATAAAATTTGGTGGGAATTTATTTCCTAAGAATATTTTTATTCTCCATCTTGATAAATTGGATTTGATTTCGATAATGGATTTTCTCTCTATGTATATATCCCATATAAATTTATGAGTAAGGTAAGTCACCTCATTCTAAGTCAACCTATGATTATCTTTTGAAGTGAGGATGAATAGGATCTTCCAAAGGAATTCACTTCTATGGTATGGGTTTACTTCTCATTTATGCGGTATATTTCCCCAAATGGTTGGGTAGAAACTAAATATATATGATGTACATATTTTTTGGTATTATGTTGATCTATTTCCAAAATAATTTCATATTTTTCCCCCAAATCATGATGTTCAGTTTTCAATATAACTCATACATGGAAAAACACCATTTTCAAAAACTTCTTATAAAATTAACCCAATTGTCTTTTAGTAATTGAATAAATAAAATATAGAAAAAAATTGATAATGGATTCATATGCCTCGGTGAATGAATATTGAGTAAACCTATTCTTATTCCTTAAAATAAAAATGGGTCCATGGGAATTTTATTTTATTTTTCAAAACATAACAAGATCACTATGAAGAATTAATATCCTTTATCTAATATATATATATATATGATATTTTTGATTAATTGTTTGGATCAAAATATTTTTCCAATATTGATCTTTAATATAGATATAATAAACTGGGGTCTAAGATGGGTGATATACCAGAAAAAACATTTTTTATGAGGTATGATCATTATGATTTTATTTTAATGCTAAATTGACTTATTAATGATCCTATTATCACATTATATTTAATGATTAGAGTCATTAGATATTACCTTGATCAAATTATGGTAGTATTCATAGAATTTATTATTATATATTCAAAAAGAAATGAAGAGAGTGAATGAAATTTATAGATTTCACTGAAAAAAATAAGGATGTAAATTTATAAAACAATTTACCACATTTAAATTTTTATTCTAAATAAATATTCATTATAGGATTATATAATCTCTAGTGACTTTATGATAGTGGATCCATCAATTATTGAATTTTTTTAGAAATAGACAAGACCAATCATGGTAATTGAGATCCATAGTCTTCTTGGTTTGGATGAATACTACCAGTGATTTTTTTAATTGATTTATCATGAATATATAATATCATAAAAAAGTTTATTTTTTATGGTGATAAGTTCCTTTATACAGATTAATGTGAGGAAAATTTCATGGAGATGAAATGATGGTTTGTAGTTCTCTTTTTAAAAAACCGCTAAAAAACCTCCACACAAAAATTATTGCGAAATTGGTTTTTTCCTATAGTGTGTGAATAACACAAGTGGTTTATTGAAGTTGAAGTAATTTTAAATTAATTATGAATTTGAAAATTTAGGTATTTTTAAATGTGAGCATTGTAAAACTAATCAGTATATCAAAAATATGTGTGTCAAATATGATTGATGATGACACATAGGTCACAACAGGAAAATTTATTTAACATTTAAGGAAATTTTACAAGATGAAATATAAAGAGGATTTTCTTGGTGGATTTACATAATATTGAATATTTATAACTTTTTTAATGGATTTTATATAAAAAATTGTGTGGTCCCAGACCCTCCCTCAAAGCAGACCACAACCACTACTTCAGTGGCTAGTCCAGTCCATTTCCAACAGTCATGAGTGTCTGAGGGTGAGTACATGAATAGAATTAAAAATATAGGTGTGAGGGAGTGGTGGGGATCCACTATGTGGGTGGCACAACAGATAATGGGAGCATCAATATGGGTTGGTTCCGTCATATACTCGGAACGAACTAGTAAAATATTATATCCAGTCCATCAAATGAATTCTATTATAAGGGGGAGCTCAACCTTTCTATGATTCGATGTTCGAATCAGTAATGATGAAAATTTATATTCTTCATTAAAAACATAAAATTAAGATGGGTCCTCTAATAATATTAATTATGGAAATTCATTTTTATGTTGTTGTCATCATCTTCATTGAACCTCATCAATGATATGAATCTTGTTGTGTTCTCCATGAAACATCAATGGTTTAATCAAGAAAAATAATTCAAGTTCCATTTGATCATTTTTATGATTACAACATGATTTTAAGAACCTCAAACTTTATTTTCATGGTAAAAATAACCACAAATTTAGAATATTTAGTGTGTAAAATATATTGTTTTTTGGAGATGGTGATTCTCGTTGTCGTGAAGCATGAGATATGTTGGTGTTATTTAAGTGAGGCATTACTTATTTAATATAATTATAAGATTAACAGAGGTTGTGTTGGAGATTCTGATTGTTATATAATATAATTTAGAAAGAAACATATCCACAATGAACAACCAGTTCATGAAGAGGAGTTCTGCAAAACCTCTCTTTACACAAAGAAGAATGAGAATCTACAAGCCTTTAAAAAATGTGTAATACTCCCAAAGGATATTTTCTATGAAAATATTAAATAAATACATATGAGGTAGTGGGTTAATTTATTTGTTATCTTCTAGTTTTTGAAAATAAAACGAAGGAACATCAAAGCAGTGTATACAAACACTTTCTTATGCAAATGTGAATGTGAGTTTTCCCTATCTAATAGGTCTATAAACAGAAGCCTCTTTCAAGAATATTAGTGATCATAATATGAAAGAAAATAAGTGTGTGAAAATCTTTTTATAAAATTACTAATCATCACAAGGTAAAATCAATGAACAGTGAAAGTGAAAATGTATGTATTACATGAATAAGAGAAGAATTGTCACACATAGACCTTGGAAATATTTTATTTTATTCCTATCATGGATTTGGATATTTTGGTTGAGATTTGATTTGATTCCTCTGTTTTAATTTTTGAGATTTGGATGTTTTTAGATGATTTTATTGTGAGAAATAATGATTTTGGGTTTGATAGTAGGTTGTGTGTGGTTCTTACTTGGTTAGGGGAAACCGTGCAACCTTGCCCAATATATCATACTAGTTTTTATTTAGGACATTGGAGACCACACCGTTGGCTCATGGTTTAGAAAAACATGTGAACTAATCATTCTAAATTTCCTTTTAGATATTTAGGGGAACATTGTTGGCCCAAGTTTTCAAAATTTGTGTAGCCAAACTATCTGAGTTTCCCAGATAATTAAAAGTGTGAAAATTCCTCTTTCTCCCTCAACTATTTTAACCATAATCTTAGATTTTTCTCCCTTATTAGATCTAGGCAAACCATGGGGTCCTCTAATCTCCACCTCCCCTACTCCCCTTACTCCATTGAATATGCTTGAATTTTCATATGATAGTTTATTTGGATTTTTGGTTGATTTAATTTTCATCTCTTCCATCTATCTCGGTCTATTGGTTTCTCTTGTTGGGGTTTCTCCTTTAGTTGAACTCCAATATTTATGGTTCTTGTGTTGTTTGATTTAATTTATGTTAGGGTGTGCTAATTTTCTAATGGGATGTATTTTTTATCCTTCAAAATATTGTTTTCATTCGCACACAACTGAGGTAAGAGTTTCCATCCATTTCCTATCTAGAACATTCTATTGATGCGTGAGATTTTCTTTTATGTTATAAAAATGTGATGAACGTACTTTTAGAGTGTTAGAATAAATTGTTTCGGTACTTTCATGATGTAAAATTAGTGATTAATATTTTTTTAGAGTTTATTTAATTATGAACAAGTTTAATGCATCGAAGATGTTTGATAAAAAACCAAATGAGGTTTTGAAGTTAAATTGGGAGTTTTTGGTGGAGTTTTCCATTTACAGTGCTTTAATAACATGGATGGATTATGAATTTTTTATTTTATATTGAATTTGGTGGATTTTATGTTGTGATTATTATATTTTGAATGTTTTGTTGGTGTATAGAAAAGTGATTCATGTTTAAAAAGGATGTTATCAAGGTGGTTTAAAGTGTTCATGTGTTGGAAGATGGTATTTTAAAAGAAATTGGTTTTGATTCAACTATACCCATTTATTTTCTCTATAAATTTTTCAATGGATTTTGGGGAAGGTTTGAAATGTGTTTTAAAATTAATTTGAGGTAAATATGTGTTTAAATTTGGGTTTTCATAATAGGGACATTGTAGCCTGTGGAATTCTCTATTGTATACCTATAATAGGGTTTGTAAAAAGTGAAAGTGTTGTGGAATGTGTTTAAAAAATGGATTTGGTGTGCATATGGATATGAAAAGGGTATTTTCCCATCAAAATTTTTGGATCTATTATGTGCTAATTTTTTTTTGTGTTTTACAAATTGGTTTCATGTGTTGTGAAAGTGGGGTAAAGGATGGTTCGGTACTTTTCATGTTATTTTGTGTTTTAACATTGGCATGAAAAGGGTTTTGGATTTGAAATTTAAAGGCCAATTTAGCATTTATCATGTGGAATTGGTGTTTTATATAAACTTTATAAATCGTGTGTAAATGGAATTTTTAATGTATTATGATTGGAAATGTTAAAGGATAGTTTCGCACAGTACATTGTCTTTAAAAATATGGTTTTGAGGTGACATGATGTGAAGGCCCAATTACAACATTCTAATGTAATTGGAATTGGGTTTGGTACTCATCTATATTATTGTACTAGTGTAAATCCTGGTCTATTTTGTAAAATTATTGAAATCAAGGGTAGTGTGAAAGCCCAGTTGAAATTTTAAAAGATTTGAAAATTTGTTTTGACTATGGAAAATGGTGGATTTTATATAATCTCTAATTATTGGATTATTGTGCTTTTTTAATGAAATGGATTTTTGTATATGTTCATGATGACTTGGCTTATTTTGGAGACCACTAGAATTTGTGATGAGACCCCCATTAGTGGCTCATGTATATGAATTTTGTTGGTATTGAGAGAATTATACCATGGAATGTGCTCCCCTTTGGTGTATTCTTCATTAGAGTTATGTAGGTTATTGTTTATGTAGATACCTGAAGGTTGACGTACATGGACTTTAAATTAATTTTTCGTAATACTTAATATAAATCAAAAATAGACACACAAGGACTGTAATAGTTTAGTGTCTTTGGAAACTCGGAATATAATCCTCTAATCATGGTGAAAGATCTTCATCATCTCCCATAATGATCTTCCCATTTCTTTTTCTTACCTAAAACCATTATTTAAATCCTGGGGAAAAGAAAACATATAAAGGGTGAGCCCAAATGCTCAGTAAGGGTAAACATCGGGAACATAAAACAATCCATAAACATTTGAATGCAAAAAAACATGTAAATAAAATCTAAACATCAAAATCATGACCAATGACATAAATCATGGAAGTACATATGACATAGATCATAAAGGAACATTAATCATGATAAAATGGAATGGGAATAAAACATGTAATTGTGGCATCCATTAAGAACATGTAATGATTTCCATAGTAGGCAAGGCATTGCTGCGAAGACCATATTAGTGGAAAAAGTTCCTTACTAAACTGGGTTTACATGCCGTTCCAGCCATGTATTACTGAACCATATTTTCTTATCATTCCAGCCATGTCTATATCATGAGATATAAATCTTTACCCAATGCATTGGAGGGAGATATAGGTCCCACCCATCTCATAATGAAATCATTCTTACTTGTTCCACAACATAAACATAAATCATAACCCAAAGAATAAAATGGGTTTTATAAACATCATTCCATAATATCATAATCAATACAAAACAAATGGATATAATTTCATCATAAGAAAAGTGAAACCATGTAAAACATAGAGACATTATACTTGAAACATACTCATATGAAATAATTTAATCTTAGATGGAAAATTGGTTTTGATAAAATACTTGAAATTAATTCTTGAGGAAAATATCCTTTATTATTCAAATTCATTTTCTTTTCAAAAAATGTCATGAAATTTTAAAGGAAAATGATTTTGATGAAAATAGTGAAGAAATATTTTATAGGAATCTTCCTGAAAATAAGGCATTATAAAACCATAAAAATTCTTTCATGCCGTATATGTTAAAAATAACATTTTTCTCGTATTTTGTCAGAAAAGTCAAAAAATACCTCGTAACGTAAACAAAAGAAAGATTCCTTACATACCATGTAGTAAAAGGCAAAATGGGTAAAAAGGAAAATAAACATACATAAAAACACTTTTAGAAAACATGGACATGGATGATAACAATAACCCCAACAAATACTTACGAATAAACAATCTCGGATAAGAACGAGATTGGAATGATTATCCCTTACCTTAGGTCTTATCTTCTTCGTACGTATCTGAACATCATGTATAATTATTTAAATAATGACATTGACTTATTAAATAATCATATTAAATTTTATGATATCATATATGGTTTACTTATGAATTTATATTACCTGTTCTTTTGTAAATCCCATTTTAAAGCAACGTTTTGGGTGAAATTGTCTTATTTATCGTACGTGTTTGGACTTATTGTTCATGATGTTATTATTACTTATATCATGATTTACATACATATAGAATGTAAATCATGATTTATATATCATATATATTCATTATATATCCGGAATATACATAATAGTACATAACATATGGAGGTAAGAAATGAAATGCACCGTTCATGGAGATGGTAAGTCGTGCGTACGCATGAACGCTACATTCATTTATATTTATTATTTTAATGGAATAGTTATATTATAATTCCAGTATAATATCATATATAATATCATTAACAACATCCTTTATACATTCCACATAAGGCATTAATGAATCACATCACTTTGAGGGGGCGGAAGTCCGCACTTACTCAAATGGGATCATTGTATTTACCCACTATGGAAACCATAAAGGATTGATATAATTTGGAAGTAAATAAGCATAAGGAAATTATAAAAATAATATATATCATATATGAATATAGTTCCATCATACTGTCCACCATGATAGGTGGTAGAATAAAATCGAACAATCATCATTTCGTGAGGCGTTAGTTTTCCATCCATAGAAACATTACGTTCTTCATCCATTAGATGGAGGTGTCTGTAAGTGTAGTAATAATCATTCTCATAACAACATCTTAGTATTTTGAGGATACAGTTTTTGTTACAAAAGAAAGAATTAAAGATAGTTTAGGGGTTGGAGAATTAGAATAAAATAAAACCACTTAGGAGAAACTATTACCTTTAATTTGGGTAACTTCCTTTGGTTTGAACCAAAAAGTCTTCTTGAAGTGTCTTTTGCCTAATGTAAGGCTTCTAGGGGAAGGAGAGTGATGTAGGGAGATTATTTGGGAAGAGTTTGGACGAGCCAAAAGGCTTGAGAGGTGTGAGGAATTGCATATAAGTGGTCTCCTTTTATAAGGGAGAGGAGGGGGTCTTTAGGAAAGTGTGAAAACATTATTTTGTTATTAACATATCATCGATTTAAAGAGGTACAAAACACATTAATGTCGATGCTAATATGACTCAAATTCGAAATAAAATCATCCAATGGAAATTGGACAGGTTTTGTATAATATTTTAATCATTATAAGCTTATTTATCTAAATCATTTATTAATGAGGTAAATACTGCATCATTATTGTGTCATAAATAATTTAATTTATCTGATGTCTAAAAATTATAAAAAAAATACCAACATGTTGGAAATACTCCTAGAATTCCAATTAATATTTATAGTCTAAATGATAATTTATATAGCCCCTTATAAAAATTAATTACTAAAAGATTTTTGTTAATGCCAAATTTGTCTTTACATTATATTAATTGATCTAATATGTCATTGTCTTTCATAAGTTGATCCATGGGGTCCCAAAATCGACCCAAAGATTCCCATGGTTATCCATTACTCATACAATAAAATTTTGAAATGTGTTATGATAATTTTGAATTATTATAATATTCTTTAAACTTTGAATTACCTTATTTACCTTTAACTGTGGAAAATAAAAGAAAAAAGATATTATTTACCAAGAATTATTTTCATCCTATTGAACAACATTTTAGTCCTTGATATTAACAGTTCCTCTCAGATTTTTGAAATTCAACTCACAGAAGCAGTAAAATTAAGTTTTATGAACAATTGCAAAAAGCTCATAGGAGGTGGGTAAAAGACGGTGAAAAGTTCAGTACAATTTTTATAAATCTAAAATTATTATAAAATGATTCCAATGAATTTCATTGAACTTATATAAGTATTATGTATCTATTTTGAACTAAAATAAATTTTAATCAAATAAATGATTATTTAAATAAAAAGTCTGTTTTAACCAAAAACTAAGTGTTTTCACTATTCATCAGAAATTAAAGTTTTTCAGAAAAATACCAAAACATCAGCCTAATCAGTATTTGATATTCAAAATTCAAAAATGATGTCTATTTTTCCAAATTCAAAACATTGAAGTCGCATTAATTAATTTTAAAGGTAATTTTCGTTATCAAAACAAATAGCGTGTTTTTAAGAAAAAATAACTATCAAAAGATCATCATTTGTTTATGTCTAATTTCAAAGTGAAATTAATTCCAATGACCAACATTGTATTAAATGGTAAAAATATATTATAATTACACTTTCAAAACAATTAAAAAGATAATCGAGCCATATAAATTATTACGATGAAAAAAGATTCTTTTAATTAAAATATAGCGTGTCTTTACTATTCACCAAAATATGAAAGTTATCGGAATAATATGAAAAATTTATCCAAATTAAATTTTTATATCCTGATTCCAAGGAATAAATTTATTTTTTAAAATTAAACTTATAAACATATCAAAAACTAGGTATAAAGTGGGTGCACCATCAAAAGGTGGCAAAACTGCATTTTTTTAAAAATACTTATTTTACCTGAAAATTTTATTTTGTTAACATACCATGTTCTAGAAAATATGTAAGTTGAAAAATAATGTTATAAAATTCAAATTGTACTTAATACTATTCATAACAGATAATCCATAATAATATTATAACAATATATCTTTGTTTAGTGAAACCTGGTATTGTGTACTACACAAACTATCGAGGAAGGTCGCGATTGCGTGTAATGAAAACCAAGTCAGGGTTGTGTGTTGTGCAAGATTCATTTGTTGTTTCATATAACAAAATCTAACCATGTTTCATTTATATATTGAATATATATATATATATACACTCAATGTTGCATAGAATAACTACTATTAAAAAAACTTGAAATTGTTTGTAACAAGATCCAAGAATAGTGTTGCGTATAATGAAAGCTAATACAGTGTTGTGTATAGTGCAACATAATCTTGGTGTAGCATAAAACATAAGATATGAAATAAATTAAAAATAATATATCTCATAAAATCTTGGTGTGTTACATTCTACCCCCCTTAAAATAAATTTCTCCCTCGATATTCATCAGGGTTATAAATGGTTTACTACTTGTAAGTTTCATTAATGGAAACCCACATCGTAAAAAGGAATACCAAAAATTGTCTTTAAATACAAAAGTTGGAAACATAATGGTGACCCAAATTAAATAATCATTGGGTATCCACATAAGAGAACATAGGTGAAAATATGGATATGGAAGAGAAATCTAACCATCATGTTCCGATGGAGAGTGGTAGAAAACATTTCTATGAAAAAGCCAACAATCACAGAGCCATAAATTTTTGATGATCTAAGGTACCATCTGATTCATCGGATATAAGGGCACTATGAAAACATTTTCTCTTTTTAGGATCATTTCCCTAAATTTGATGAAATTTTGAATCAAAAGAAATACTTACTTGATTTTGGTATAATCTCACCATTGTTCGTGCCTTGAAAAATTTACACTTCATCTCTTAAAGAAATGAAGTTTAATTTGTCATTCATGAAGTGTTAGCAGATCATGTGATAAAATGATGATTCATTCCACCTGTTTCAAACAAAAGGTCAGAAAAAGTTATCAAATATACATAAGTCCATCTATGCTGTGGTAAATCGTATATGATTCCAAAAATGGACTTATAGTTCATCTATCATACCACTTAATAAAATTAAACTAGTTTCTACTCACCAGGGTCTTCCTGTAGTCTAGTGGTATGCGATAAAGGCCAGTCACACTTCAGTTGTGGGTTCGATTCCCACAACCTTGTCCGACGCGACGGGTTGTTTCCCGTCCTGCAGGTTTTCCTTTTTCTAAAATTACATAATTATAATATTCCATAAATAATATCGAAAAACGTTCTAGCCTTAAACAATACTAACTTATGTCCAACATAATCCATTCCAATCTTCAGGATAATCCAAAATACAAATGTCCAATATCATAGTATAAAGAAAAGGATTACTTGAAAGGTCACATAACAAGCACGAGAATACCATAATTTATACGATATATCATGTTTGGTCACATTCTAAACATGTGAATACCTTAATCATGTATTCTCTTGAAAAATTAATACCCATTGAACCTTAGTGAAAAGATGAATGCTCTCAAAAGTTAATTCTTTCCTCATTCAAAAATCCCAAAAATTCAATATACTCAAACCCTGATATCACTTAGTCCTTATATCAATCATGAGTTCATTTCAATTTTTTCATTGTCCATTCATTATGTGCATATAATCTTCTTTCCAAAAATATTTCAATCACTTTTTCATGGTTACCAGAACCATATAATTATTGAAAACCAATACATAACATTCCACAATACCATAAATGAGATTCCATGATACTATTTTGAAATACCTCTATATAAACACTTAATCATTACACGACATCATTGTCATTCTCAACATCACGAATAGTGATTGCATTAAACTTCCCTTTATCCTTTTCCTTAAGAGGTTTCTCACATTTATCATCATTAACCTGTGGATTATGGCATTTATTAGCATAATTCTCAATTTCCTTGCACTCGAAGCATTGAAGTGTTGGTGGAGCATTCTTTGTAGTCTTTTCTCTATTCACGTCATTAGAAACCTTTTTCCCATTACTTCGACAATCAACTACTCGATGACCTTCTTTTCCACACTTAAAACATTTTCTAGTACCTTTTAGGATATCTCCACCATTATATTTCCAAACTTTGAACATAAAGAAACATTCATCTTCTTTTCCCCGTTGTTATGAGATTTCTCCTTGAACCCCATCTTTCATTTCTTGTCTAAACCATGAGATGGATATATAACACCAACTTCCAGTTCTACCTTGATAGCAAAACACACAATTTCATCATAGCTACTGAATTCCCTTATAGATAATTCCATTCGAAGACTTTGTTTTAATCCACTGAGGAATCGATTAACTTTACTTTCAGGGTGGATGATAAACCCAGATGCATACCTTGCAAGCCTTGTAAAATTTTCTGAGTATATACCAACGGATTCATCATCATTTTTCTTAAGCTCAAGGAACTCCTTTTCCATATTTGTTCAATGAATACAAGGGAATTACTTATTGAAAAATAAGTTATTGAACTCATCCCATTCCATGGATTCAATTTCAACTTGGGGCCTTGTGTTCTTAATTAGAGTCCACCACTGGTCTGCTTCACCATCTAAACGGTAAACAGCCAGAATGACTTTTCCATGTTCTAAACAGCGAAGTATGGAAAATATCTTTTCAATGGTACTGATCCATTGTTCATCAACAAGTGGATCAGAAGACCCACTAAAAGAAGGTGGACGTTGCCTCATAAAGGACTTAATATAATATTGTTCCCTTATCTGCTTATTTGGAAGTCCAGGATGATTCATAGCTTGTGTAAGTATAGAAATAAGATTTTTTACTCCATCTCCCATAAAGAATAGCGTGAGAGGCAAAAAACATGCTTGGGAAAACAACATAATAAAGGGGGAGTACCTTCAATATCTAACATCTTAGGTTTAATTATACGATCGTTATCGTAATTCTAGGACTATATCCTATAATTATAATTAACCTTAGGCAAATCCCTAGACATACCTAAGAAATATCTCTAGGGATATCTCTAATGTTTTCATATCCTAGTTTCCAAAGATTAACTAAACCTTTCTTCTGATACCAACTGTAGAGACGCAAATCTTGACTTACATGGACATTACATTACTTTTTATGAATACTTAATACATTACAAAAACAGACACACAAGGACTGTAATAGTTTAGTGACATTGGAAACTTGGAATATAATCTTCTAATCGTGGTGAAAGATCTTCAACATCTCCCACAATGATCTTCCCCTTTTGTTTTCTTACCAAAAACCGTTGTTTAAATCCTAGGGAAAAGAAAACATATAAAGGGTGAGCTAAAATTCTCAGTAAGGGTAATCATAGAGAACATGAAACAATCCATAAACATTTGAATGAAAAAAACATGAACATAAAATCTAAACATCAAAATCATGAGCAATGACCTAAATCTTGGAAAAACATAAGGCATAGATCATAAGGGAACATTAATCATGATATACAAGAATGGGAATAAAACTTGTAATTGTGGAATCAATTAAGTACATGTAATGATTTCCATAATATCCAAGGCATTGCTTCCAAGACCATATTAGTGGAAAAAGTCCCTTGCTGAACCGGGTTTACTTGCCCTTCCAACCCTATATTACTGAACCGTATTTTCTTTCCATTTCAGCCATGTCGATCTCATGAGATCTAAATATTTACCCAATTCATTGGAGGGAGATATAGGTCCCACCCATCTCATAATGAAATCATTCTTACTTGTGACACAACATAAACATAAATCATAACCGTAAGAATAAAATGGGTTTCATAATAATCATTCCATCATATCATAATCTATATGAAACAAATGGATATCATTTCATCATAAGAAAAGTGAAACCATGTAAATCATAGAGACATTATACTTGAAACTTACACATATGAAATAATGTCATCTTTGATGGAAAAATGGTTTTGATAAAACACTTAAAATGAATTCTTGAGAAAAATATCCTTTGTTCTTCATAATAATTTTCTTTTCAAAAAATTCCATGAAATTTTAATGGAAAAAGGGTTTTGATGAAAATAGTCAAGAAATCTTTTGGAGGAAGCTTCATGAAAATAAGGCTTTATAAAATCGTAAAAATCCATTCATGTCGTATAAGTTAGAAATAACATTCTTCTTGTACATTTGTTGGAAAATTTAAAAAGTACCTCGTAACGTAAACAAAAGAAAGATTCCTTAAATACCATGTAGTAAAAGACAAAATGGGTAAAAAAGAAATTAAACATTCATAAAAACACTTTTAGAAAACATGGAATTGGATGATAACAATATCCCTAGCAAATACTTACAACTAAACAATATCGGATAAGAACGAGATTGGAAAGGTTATCCCTTACCTTAGGTCTGATGTGCTTCATACATATCTGAACCACCTTTATAATGATTTAAATATTTTCATTGAATTATTAAAGAATCATATTCATTTTTATGACATCATATATGGTTTATTTATGACTTTATATTACCCGTTCTTTTCTAAATCCCATGTTAAAGCAACGTTTTGGGTAAAATCTTCTTATTTATCGTACTTGTTTTGACTTGTTTTTTTTTATGTTATTATTTCTTATATCATGATTTACTTACGTCCAAAATCTAAATCATGATTTATATATCATATATATTCAATATATAGCCAGTATATACATAATAGTACATAACATATGGAGGTAAGAAATGAAATGCTCCGTTCATGGAGACGGTAAGCCGTACATACGCATGAACGCTACATTAATTTCTATTTATTATCTTAATGGAATAGGTATATTATAATTTCAGTATAATATCATATATAATATGATTAACTTAATCCTTTATACATCCCACATAAGGCATTAACGAATCACATCACTTTGAGGGGGCGATAGTCCGCACTTCCTCAAATGAGATCATCATATTTACGAACTATGAAAACCATAAAGGTTTGATATAATTGGGATTTAAATAAGCATAACGAAATAAAAAAATCATATATATCATATATTAATATAGTGTCATAATAATGGCAACCATGAGAGGCGGTAGGAGAAAATCGAACAATCATCGTTTCATGAGGCGTTTGTTTTCCAACCACAGAATCATTATGTTCTTCATCCATTAGATGTAGGTGTGTGTAAGTGTAGTTATAATACTTCTCATAACAACATCCTAGTATGTTTATGATACCTTTTTGGTTAAAAAATAAAGGATTAAAATTAGTTTATGGGTTGTAGAATTAGAATAAAATAAAACAACTTAAGAGAAACTATTACATTTAATTTGGGTAACTTCCTTTGGTTTGAACCAAAAAGACTTCTTGAAGTGACTTATGCATAATGTAAGGCTTCTATGGGAAGGAGAGGTATGTAAGGTGCTTAGTTGGGCAGAGTTTGGATGAGCTAAAAAGTTTGAGAGATGTGAGGAATTTCATATAAGTGGTCTCCTTTTATAAGAGAGAGGAGGGGCTCTTTAGGAAACTGTGAAAACATTATTTTATTATAAACTTATCTTCTGTTTCAAGAGGTCCAAAACACATTAATTTCGAAGCTAATATTACTCATATTCGAAATAAAATCATCTAATATGAATTGGATAGGTTTGGATAATATTTTAATCATTATAATCTTATTTATTTAAATCATTTACTAATTAGATAAATATTGCATCATTATTGTGTCATAAATAATTTAATTTATTTGATGTCTAAATATTATAAAAAAATTACCGACATGTATGAAATCCTTTTATATTTCCAATTAATATTTATAGTCGAAATGATAATTTATATAGCCCCTTATAAAAATTAATTACTAAAAGATTTTTGTTAATGCCAATTTTGTCTTTACGTTGTATTAATTAATCTAATGTGTCATTTTCTTTCAAAAGTGGCTCCATGGGGTCCCAAAATAGACCCAAGGATGCCCATGGTCGGCCATTACTCATCCAATATGGTTTGGAAAAGTGTTAAGGTAATTTTGAATTATTATAATATTCTTTTAACCTTGAATTACACTATTTACCTTTAACCGTGGTAAAAAACAATAAAATGTTACTATTCACCAAAAAATTATTTTCATCTCATTGAACCACATTTTAATACTTGATATTAACCATGTCTTTTGGATTTTTGAAATTCAACTCACAGAAGAGGTAAAATTATGTTTTATGAACAATTGCAAAAAGATCCTGTGAGGTGGGTAAAAGACGGTGAAAAGTTCAATACAATTTTTATAAAACTAATGTTATTATAAAATGATTCCAATGAATTTCATTTAACTTATGTAATTATTATGTATCTATTTTGACATAAAATAAATTTAAACCAAATCAATTATTATTTAAATAAAAAGTCGGTTTTAACCAAAAACCCAGTGTTTTCACTATTTATCAAAAATTGAAGTTTTTCTGAAATATACCAAAACTTCTTGCCTAAGCTATATTTGATATTCCAAATTCAAAAATGATTTCTATTTTTTTCAAATTCAAAACATATAAGTGTCATTAATTAATTTTAAAAGTAATTCCGGATATCAAAACAAAAAGCGCTTTTTTAAGAAATAATAACTATCAAAAGATCATCACTTGTTTATGTCCAATTTCAAAGTGAAATTAATTCCAATGACCAAAATTGGATTAAATGTTAACAATATATTCTAATTAAACTTTAAAACCAATTAAAAAGATAATACATCCATATAAATTATTGTGATGAAAAAAGTTGTTTTTAATTAAAATATAGTGTGTTTTTACTATTCATCCCAATATGAAAGTTATCGGAATAATAAGTAAAATTTATCCAAATTAAATTTTTATATCCTGATTCCATGGTAGAGTTATATTTTGTCAAATTGAACTTATAAACATGTCAAAAACTAGATTTAATGTGGTTACACCATCAAAAGGTGGAAAAACTACATTTTTTTAAAAATACTTATTTTACATGAAATATTTATTTTGTTCTCATACCATTTTCAAGAAAATATGTAAGATGAATAATAATGTCATAAAATTCAAAATGTATTTAATACTGTTCATAAATTCTAGTCCATAATAATATTATAACAATATATCTTTGTTTAGTGAAACCCAGTATTGCGTACTGCACACGCTATCGAGGAATGTCGCGATTGTGTGTAGTGCAAGCCAAGTCAGTGTTGCATGTTGTGAAATACTCCTTTGTTGTTTCATATAACAAAATCCAACCATGTTTAATTTATAAATTGAATATATATATATACACTCAATGTTGCGTAGAATAACTACTATCAAACAAACTTGAAATTGTGTGTAACACGATCCAAGAATAGTGTTGTGTATACTGCAAGCTAATACGGTGTTGTGTGTAGTGCAAGATAATATTATTGTAGCATACAACATAAGATATGAAATAAATTAAAAAGAATATATCTCATAAAATCTCGGGGTGTTACATTCTAGCCCCCATAAAATGAATTTCGCCCTCAAAATTTGTTGGGGATATAAATGGTTTACTACTTGTATGTTTCTTTAACAAAAACCCACACCGTAAAAAGGAATACCAAAAATTTTATTTAATAACTTATGTATGAAACATAACGGTAACCCAAATTAACTAATAACTGGGTTCCCTTTAACCTTTGCCTTAAGAGGTGGCTCATGTTGATCATCATTAACCTGTGGATTAGGGCATTTATTTTCGCAATGCCTCATTTCCTTGCACATGAAGCATTGAAGTGTTGGTGGAGCGTTCTCTGTAGTCTTTTCTCTATTCACATCATTAGCAACCTCTTTCCCATTACTTCGAAAATCAATTGCACGATGACCTTCTTTTCCAAACATAAAACATTTTCTAGTACCTTTTAGGATATCTCCACCATGCTTCTTTCCACACTCTAAACATAAAGAAACATTCATCTTATTTTCACCATTGTTCTCTCCTTGAACTCCATATTTGGTTGCTTTCCAAACCATGAGATGGATATGTAACACCAACTTCCAGTTCTACCTAGATAGCACAATGCAAAATTTCTTCATAGCTACTGAAGTCTTTTATAACTAATGCCCTTCGAAGAAATGGTTTTAAGCCACTGAATAATTGATAAACTTTAATTTCTGGTTGGATGATAAAGCCAGATGCATACCTTGCAAGCCTTGTAAAATTCGCCTCATATATACCAACAGATTCATCATCCTTTTTCTTATGCTCATGGAACTCATTTTCCATATTTGTTCTAAGAATACTAGGGAAGTACTTATTGAAAAATATGTTCTTGAACTCATCACATTCCATGGATTCAATTTCACCTTGGGGCCTTGTGTTATTAATTAGAGTCTGCCACTGGTCTACTTCACCTTCTAAACGGTAAACAGCCAGAAGAAATTGTTCATGTTCTGAACAGAGAAGTATGGAAAATATATTTTCAATGGTATTGATCCATTGTTTAACAACAAGTGGATCAGAAGACCCACTGAAAGAAGGTGGACATTGCCTCATGACGGACTCAATAGAATATTGTTCCTTTCTATGCTCATTTGGAAGTCCAGAATGATTCATAGATTGTGTAAGTATAGCAATACGATTTTGTACTCCATCTCCCATAACATTGGTTTGTTCAGGAGGAAAATCATTGGATTTTCCATTACATTGATCAACATGGTTCCTTCGGGTTCCATCCATCGTCTAGAATCCAAAAAAATAGTGTGAGAGGAAAAAATCATGCTAGGGAAAACAACATAATAAAGGGGGAGTACCTTCAATATCTAACATCTGAGGTTTAATTATAATATAGTTATCGTATTTCTAGGACTATAACTTATTCTTATACTTAACCTTAGGGACATCCATAGACATACCTATGAAATATCTCTAGGGATCTCACTAATGATTTTGCATCCTAGTTTCCAAAGGTTAAATAAACCTTTCCTCTAATACCAACTACAGAGACCCGAAGCTTGACGTACATGGAATTTACATTACTTTTGTGAAATACTTAATACATAATAAAAACAGACACACAAGGACCGTAATAGTTTAGTATCTTTGGAAACTCTTAATATAATCTTCTAATCATGGTGAAAGATCTTCAACATCTCCCATAAAGATCATCCCCTTTTGTTTTCTTACCTAAAACCTTTATTTAAATCCTAGGTAAAAGAAAACATATAAAGGGTTTCCTCAAATGCTCAGTAAGGGTAAACATAGAGAATATAAAACAATCCATAAACCATTGAATGCAAAAAAACATGAACATAAAATCTAAACATCAAAATCATGAGCAATGACATAAATCTTGGTAGTACATAGGGAATAGATCATAAAGGAACATTAATCATGATAAAATAGAATGGGAATAAAACATGTAATTTTGGAATCCATTAAGTGCATGTAATGATTTATATAGTAGCCAAGGCATTGCATCCCAGACTATATTAGTGGAAAATGTCCCTTACTGAACCAGGTTTACTTGCCGTTCCAGCCCTGTATGACTAAACTGGATTTTCTTTTCGTTTCATCCACGTATATCTCATGAGATATAAATCATTACCCAATGCATGAGAGGGAGATATATTTCCCACCAATATTATAATAAAATCATTCTTACTTGTTCCACAACCTAAACATAAATCATAACCCAAAGAATAAAATGGGTTTCATAAACATAATTTCATCATACCATAATCCATATACAACAAATGGATATAATTTCATCATAAGAAAAGTTAAACCATGTAAATCATATAGAAATTATACTTGAAACGTACACATATGACATAATGTCATCTTAGATAGAAAAATGGTTTTGATAAAACACTTAATATGAAGTCTTGTGGAAAATATCCTTTTTTCTTCAAAATCATTTTCTTTTAAAATAATGTCATGAAATTTTAAAGGAAAAATATTTTGATGAAAATATTCAAGAAATCATTTGTATGAAGCTTCATGAAAATAAGGCTTTATTAAAGTGTAAAAATCCTTTCATGTCGTATATGTTAAAAGTAATATTCTTCTTGTACTTTTGTCGGAAAAGTCATAAAGTACCTCATAATGTAAAATAAAGAAAGATTTATTACATACCATGTAGTAAAAGTCAAAATGGGTAAAAATGACATTAAACATACATAAAAACACTTTTAGAAAACATGGATTTGGATGATAACAATAACCCCAAAAAATACTTACGAATAAACAATCTCGTATAAGAATGAGATTGGAAAGGTTATACCTTACCTTAGGTCCCATATGCTTCGTACGTATCCGAACCTCCTATACAATGATTTAAATAATGTCACTGACTTATTAAATAATCATATTCATCGTTATGATATCATATATTGTTTACTTATGACTTTATATTACCCGTTCTTTTGTAAATCCCATGTTAAAGCAATGTTTTGTGTAAAATCATCTTATTTATTGTACGTGTTTGGACTTGTTGTTCTTGATGTTATTATTACTTATATCATGATTTACTTACATCCATAATTTAAATCATTATTTATATATCATATATATTCTTTTTATATCCATCATATACATAATAGTACGTAACATATGGTGGTAAGAAATGAAATGCACCGTTCATAGAGACGGTAAGCCGTACGTACGCATGAACGCTACTTTCATTTCTATTTATTATTTTAATGGAATAGGTATATTATAATTCCAGTATAATATCATATATAATATTATTAACTCCATACTTTATACATCCCATATAAGGAATTAACGAATCACATCACTTTGAGGGGTGGTAGTCCGCACTTCCTCACATGAGATAATCGTATTTACCCACTATGAAAACCATAAAGGATTGATATAATTGGGAAGTAAGGAAGCATAAGGAAATAATAAACATAATATATATCATATATGAATACAGTTATATCATAATGGCCACCATGAGAGTCGGTATGAGAAAATCGAACAATTATCGTTTCCTGAGGTGTTAGTTTTCCATCCACAGAAACATTATGTTCTTCATCCATTCGATGGAGGTGTGTGTAAGTGTAGTTATAATTATTCTCATAAAAAATAATAGAATTTTTAGGATAATGTTTTTGATAAAAATAAAGGATTTAAAATAGTTTAGGGTTTTGAGAAGTATAATAAAAGAAAACAACTTAAGAGAAAATATTAACTTAAATTTGGGTAACTTCCTTTGGTTTGAACCAAGAAGACTTCATGTAGTGCCTTATGCCTAATTTAAGGCTTATAGGGGAAGGATAGGGATGTATATAGCTTAGTTGGGCAGAGTTGGGATGAGCCAAAAGGCTTGAGAGGTGTGAGGAATTGCATAGAAGTGGTCTCTTTTTATAAGGGAGAGGAGGGGCTCTTTAGATTAGTGTGAAAAAATTATTTTATTATAAACTTATCTTCGGGTTCAAGAATTCCAAAACACATTAATGTCAAAGATAAGATGACTCATATTCGAAATAAAATCATCCAATAAAAATAGGATAGGTTTTGGATAATATTTTAATCATTATATGCTTATTTATTTAAATCGTTTATTAATGAGGTAAATACTGCATCGTTATTGTGTCATAAATAATTTAATCTATTTTATGTGTAATAATTATAAAACAAATACCAACATTTAGTAAATAGTTTTAACTTTTAATTTTTATTTATAGTCTAAATGATAATTTATATAGCCCCTTATAAAAATTAATTACTAAAAGATGTTTATTATTTCCAATTTTTTCTTTACATTAAATTAATTAATCTAATGTTTCATTGTCTTTAATAAGTGGCTCCATGGGGTCCCAAAATCAACCCAAGGATGCCCATTGTCGGCCATTACTCATCCAATAAGGTTTGGAAAAGTTTTAAGGAAATTTTGAATTATTAAATACCCTTTTAACATTGAAATACCCTATTTACCTTTAACCGTCTTAAATAAAAGTAAAAGTTATTATTCTCCAAAACTTATTTTCATCTCATTGAACCAAATTTTAGTCCTTGATATTAACCGTGTCTCTCGGATATTCAAAATTCAACTCACAGAAGAAGTAAAATTAAGTTTTATGAACAATTGCAAAAAGCTCCTAGGATGTGGGTAAAAGATGGTGAAAAGTTCAATACAATTTTTATAAATCTAAAATTATTATAAAATGATTTTAATGAATTTCATTGAACTTATATAAGTATTATGTATATATTTTGGCCTAAATAATTTTTAAATCAAATAAATGATTATTTAAAAAAAAAAGTCAGTTTTAACCAAAAACTAAGCGTTTTCTCTATTCATCAAAAATTGAAGTTTTTCAGAAAAATACCAAAATATCAGCCTAAGATATATTTGATATTCCGAATACAAAAATGATATCTAGTTTTTCAAATTCAAAAAATAGAATTTGAATTAAATAATTTTAAAAATAATTCACGTTATCAAAACAAATAGCGGGTTTTTAAGAAACAATAACTATCAAAAAATCATCACTTGTTTATGTCCAATTTCAAAGTGAAATTAATTCCAATGACCAACATTGGATTAAATGTTAAAAATATATTCTAATTACACCTTAAAACCAATTAAAAAGATAATCCAGCCATATAAATTTTGCGATGAAAAAAGTTGTTTTTAATTAAAATATAGTGTGTTTTTACTATTCATCAAAATATGAAAGTTATCGGAATAATAAGAAAAATTTATCCAAATTAAATTTTATATCCTGATTCCAAGGAAGAATTTTATTTTTTTAAATTGAACATATAAACTTTTCAAAAAATAGATTTAAAGTGGGTGTGCAATAAAAAGGTGGTAAAACTGCATTTTTTTAATAATACTCATTTTACCCAAAAAATTTATTTTGTTCTCATACCATGTTCTAGAAAATATGTAAGCTGAATAATAATGTTATAAAATTAAAAATTTAGTTAATAATATTCATAACATCTAGTCCATAATAATATTATAACAATATATCCTTGTTTAGTGAAACTCGGTATTGCGTACTACACACTCTGTTGAGGAAGGTCATGATTGCGTGTAATACAAGCCAAGTAAGGGTTGCATGTTGTGAAAGACTCCATTGTTGTTGCGTATAACAAAATCCAACCATGTTTCCTTTATAAATTATATATATATATACACTCAATGTTGCATAGAATAACTACTATCAAACAAACTTGAAATTGTGTTTAACACAATCCAAAAATAGTGTAGCGTATACTTCAAGCTAATACAGTGTTGCGTATAGGGCAAGATAATCTTGGTGTAGCATACAACATAAGATATGAAATAAACTAATAAAAATATATCTCATAAAATCTCTAGGTGTTACATTCTACCCCCCTTAAAATGAATTTCACCCTTGAAATTCGTCGGGGTTATACATGGTTTACTAATTGTAAGTTTCTTTATAGAAACCCACATCGTAAAAAGGAATACCAAAAATTATCTTTAAAAACTATAGTATGAAACATAATGGTTACCCAAATTAACTAGTCACTGGGTTTCCACATAAGAGACCATAGGTGAAAATATGGATACGGAAGAAAAATCTAACCATCATGTTCTGATGGAGAGTGGTAGAGAACATGGCTATGAAAAACCCAACAATCACAAAGACAAATATTTGTGATGATCTAAGGTACCATCTAATTCATCGGATATAAGGGCACTAGGACAATATTTTTTGTTTTCAAGATCAATTCCCTAAAGTTGATGAATTTTCAAATCAAAAGAAATACTTACTTGATTTTGGTAAAATATCTCTGTTGTTCGTTCCTCGATCAATTTCCACTTCATCTCTTAATGAAATGAAGTTGAATTTTTCTTTCATGAAGTTTTAACATATCATGTTATAGAATGACGAGTCATTCCATCTGATTCAAACAAAAGGTTGTAAAAAGTTATCAATTATACATAAGCCCATATATGGTGTGGTTAATTGTATATGATTCCAAAAATTGACTTATACTTAATCTATAATCCTGCTTAATAAAATAAAACTAGTTTCTACTAACTAGGGACTTCTTGTAGGCCAGTGGTATGTGATAATGACCAGTCACACTTCAGTTTTGGTTTCGATTCCCACACCCTTGTTTGACGCGATAGGTTGTCGCCTGTCCTCCAGGTTGTCCTTTTTCTAAAATTACATCATTATAATATTCCATCAATAATATCGAAAAAAGTTCTTACCTTAAAAAATACTAACTTGTGTCCAACATAATCCATTCCAATCTTTAGTCTTATCCAAAATACATATGTCTAATATCATAGTATAAAGAAAGTGATTACTTGAAAGGTCACATAACAAGAACGTGAATACTATCATTTATACGATATATCATGTTGGTCACATTCTAAACATGTGAATACCTTAATCATGTATTCTATTGAAAAATTAATATCATTGAACCTTAGTGAAAACATGAATGCTATTATAAGTTAATTCTTTCTACATACCAAATTCCCAAAAATTCAATATACTCAAACCATGATATCACTTAGTCCTTATATCAAACATGAGTTCATTTACTTTTTTTCATTATCCATTCATTATGCGCATATCATATTATTTGAAAATATATTTCAATCACTTTTTCATGGTTACCAGAACCATATAATTATTGAAAACCAATACATAACATTCCACAATACCATAAATGAAATTCCATGATACTATTTTGAAATCCCATTACATAAACACTTAATCATTACACAACATCATTTTCATACTCAACATCACAAATAGTGATTGCATGTGACTTCCCGTTATCCTTTTCTATAAAAGGTTTCTCACTTTGATCATCATTAACCCGTGGATTAGGGAATTTATTAGCATAATGCCTCATTTCCTTTCACTTGAAGCATTGTAGTGTTGGTGGAGCGTTCTCGGTAGTCTTTTCTCTATTCACATCATTAGTGACCTTTTTCCCATTACTTTGACAATCAACTTCTCGATGAACTTCTTTTCAACACTTAAAACATTTTCTAGTACCTTTTAGGAAATCTCCACCATGCTTCTTTCCACACTCTGAACATAAAAAAGAATCCATCTTCTTTTCACCATTGCTCTGAGATTTCTCCTTGAACTCCATATTTCGTTTCTTGTCAAAACCATGAGATAGATATGTAACACCATCTTCCAGTTCTACCATGATTGCACAATGCACAATTTCATCATAGCATCTGAAGTCTCTTAGAACTAATGTCCTTCAAACACTTGGTTTTAAGCCACTGAAGAATCGATCAACTTTACTTTCATGTTGGATGATAAAGCCAGATGCATACCTTGCAAGCCGTGTAAAATTTTCCTCGTATATACCTACAGATTCATCATCCTTTTTCTTAAACTCAGGGAAATCCTTTTCCATCATTTTTTGAAGAATACAAGGGAATTACTTATTGAAAAATAAGTTCTTGAACTCATCCCATTCCATGGATTCAATTTGACCTTGGGGCCTTGTGTTCTTAATTACAGTCCACCACTGGTCTGCTTCACCTTCTAAATGGTAAACAGCCAGAATGAATTTTTCATGTTCTGAACAGTGAAGTATGGAAAATATCATTTCAATTGTACTGAACCATTTCTTAGCAACAAGTGGATCAGAATACCCACTAAAATAAGGTGGGTGTTGCCTCCTGAAGGACTCAATATAATATTGTTCCCTTCTCTGCTCATATGGAAGTCCAGAATGATTCATAGCTTGTCTAAGTATAGAAATAAGATGTTGTACTCCATCTCCCATAACATTGTTTTGTTCATGAGGATAATCATTGCATTTTCCATTACATTGATCAACACGGTTCCTTCGGGTTCCATCCATCGTCTAAAACCCAAAAAGAATAGTGTGAGAGGAAAAAATCTTGCTAGGGAAAACAACAAAATAAAGTGGGAGTACCTTCGATATCTAACATCTTAGGTTTAATTCTAAGATCGTTATCATAATTCTAGGACTATAACCTATACTTATACATAACCTTAGGGATATCCATAGACATAACTAAGAAATATCTCTAGGGATCTCACTAAATTTTTCACATCCTAGTTTCCAAAGGTTAACTAAACATTTCCTATGATACCAACCGTAGAGACCTGAAGCTTAACATACATGGACATTACATTACTTTTTTGGAATACTTAATACATAACAAAAACAGACACACAAGGACCGTAATAGTTTAGTGTCTTTGGAAACTCAGAATATAATCTTATAATCGTGGTGATAGATCTTCAACATCCACCATAAAGATCTTCCCCTTTTGTTTTCATACCTAAAACCTTTCTTTAAATCCTGGGGAAAAGAAAAAATATAAAGGGAGAGCTCAAATGCTCAGTAAGGGTAAACATAGATAATATAAAACATTCTATAAACATTTGAATTCAAAAAAACTTGAACATAACATCTAAACATCAAAATCATGATCAATGACATAAATATTGGAAGTACATAAGGCATAGATCATAAAGGAACGTTAATCATGATAAACTATAATGGGAATAAAACATGTAATTGTGGCATCCATTAAGCACATGTAATGATTTTCATAGTAGCCAAGGCATTGCTTCCATGACCATATTAGTGTAAAAACTCCCTTATTGAACCGGTTTTACTTGTCATTCCAGCCCTATATTACTGAACCAGATTTTCTTTCCGTTTCAGCCATGTCTATCTCATGAGATATAAATATTTACCCAATGCATTGGAGGGATATATAGGTCCCACCAATCTCATAATGAAATCATTCTTACATGTTCCACAACATAAACATAAATCATAACCCGAAGAATAAAATGTGTTTCATAAAAATCATTCCATCATATCATAATCCATATAAAACAAATGGATATCATTTCATCATAAGAAAATTGAAACCATGTAAATCATAGGGATATTATACTTGAAACGTACACATATGAAATAATGTCATCTTAGATTGAAAAATGGTTTTGATAAAACACTAAAAATGAATTCATGAGGAAAATATCCTTTGTTCTTCAAAATCATTTTCTTTTCAAAAATAGGCATGAAATTTTAGAGGAAAAGGATATTGATGAAAATAGTCAATAAATATTTTGGAGGAACCTTCATGAAAAAAAAGGCTTTATAAAACCGTAAAAATCCTTTCATGCCGAATAATTTAAAAATAACATTCTTCTCGTACTTTTGTCGGAAAAGTCAAAAAGTACCTTTTAATGTAACAAAAGAAAGATTCCTTACATACCATGTAGTAAAAGACAAAATGGGAAAAAAGGAAATTAAACATACATAAAAATACTTTTAGAAAACATGGACTTGGATGAAAACAATTACCCTAGCAAATACTTACGAATAAACAATCTCGGATAGAAGGAGATTGGAAAGGTTATCCCTTACCTTAGGTCCGATATGCTTCATATGTATTTGAACCTCCTGTATAATGATTTAAATAATGTCATTGACTTATTAAATAATCATATTAATTGTTATGATATCATATACAGTTTACTTATGACTTTATATTACCTGTTCTTTTGTAAATCCCATGTTAATGCAATGTTTTGGGTAAAATCTTCTTATTTATCGTATGTGTTTGGACTTGTTGTTCTTGATGTTATTCTTACTTATATCATGATTTACTTACGTCCAGAATGTAAATCATCATTTATGTATCATATATATTCATTTTATATCTAGCATATACATAATAGTACATAACATATGGAGGTAAGAAATTAAATGCACCATTTATGGAGACGGTAAGCCGTACGTACGCATGAAAGCTACTTTCATTTATATTTTTTATTTTAATGGAATGGGTATATTATAATTCCAGTATAATATCATATATAATATTATTAACTTTATACTTTATACATCTCACATAATCCATTAATGAATCACATCATTTTGAGGGGGTTGTAGTCTGCACTTCCTCAAATGAGATCATCGTATTTACCCAGTATGGAAACCATAAAGTCTTGATATAATTGGGAAGTAAAGAAGCATAATGAAATCATAAACATAATATATATCATATATGAATACAGTTTCATCATAATTTCCAACATGAGAGGTGGTATGATAAAATCAAACAATCATCGTTTCGTGAGGCATTAGTTTTCCTTCCACAGAAACAATATGTTCTTCACCAGTTATATGGAGGTGTGTGTAAGTGTAGTTCTAATCCATCTCATAACAAAATACTAGTATTTTGAGGACAATGTTGTTGTTAAAAAAAGTAATAAAAAGATATTAGGGGTTGGAGAAGTATAATAAAAGAAAACAACTTAAGAGAAACTATTACCATTAATTTGGGTAACTTATTTTGGTTTGAACCAAAAAGACTTCTTGAAGTGCCTTCTACCTAATGTAAGGCTTCTAGGGGAAGGAGAGGGTTGTATGGAGCTTAGTTGGGAAGATTTTGGATGATCCAAAAGGATTGAGAGGTGTGAATAATTACATAGAAGTGGTGTCCTTTTATAAGGGAGAGGTGGGGCTCTTTAGAAAAGTGTGAAAACATTATTTTATTATAAACTTATCTTCAGTTTCAAGAGGTCCAAAACACATTAATGTCTAAGATAAGATGACTCATATTCGAAATAAAATCCTCTAATAAAAATTGGGCAGGTTTTGTGTAACACCCCAGGTAAATAAAGAATATGACATCTTTATGTTTATCCATATTTGTGAATAAAATATTAATATTAATTTAAATGGGATGCTATGCTCTATGGCGTACCCAATAAGCAACAACAAGTTTCTTGGTAATCTTACGTTTCACTCTAATAATAAAATAATATTATTTTAAATGGTAGTTAACGCCTATCCATTGTAATGGCTGGAATGAACAGAACTAACTACAAAATGATTATATAAGTTTTTCAAATATTTTTACTCTTTACAATAAATGTTAGAGGATTAAAAATGCGAATGAATCCAATTTTAAGCATAGACATTCTAATATTTTTTAAAAGGTCGATTAACCGCCTTTTGATGGAGAACCTATTTTAAATACACTTTTTGACAATTTTATGTGTTATATTTGACAAAATAAAATTCTTCTTTAGAATCATGACATCAAAATTTGCTTTTTGTAAATTTTTGTTATTTTTCCGAGAAATTTCAATTTTTAATGGTTAGTGAAAAATGTTGTATTTTAATTCAAAACCACTTTTTAATCTGATTTATTTATATTATTAGATTATATTTTAAATTGGTTTTAAAGTGAAATTAGAATATATTTTTACCATTTAATCCAATAGTGGTTTTTGAAGTTAATTTCACTTTGAAATCGGACATAAACTAGTGTCAATCTTTTGATACTTTTTGTTTCATAAAAACACGATATTTGCTCTGACAACGGGAATTAATAATTAAATTAATTAATTCAACTAATATTTTTTGAATTTTTTAAAATAGACATCATTTTTGAATTTGAAAAATCAAATATATCTTAGGGTGAATTTTTGGTAATTTTCTGAAAAACTTCAATTTTTGATGAATAGTGAAACCAGTAAGTGGTACTTATAAAAATTGATTTTCTGCTTAAATGATATTTTTCCATCAT
This sequence comes from Viscum album, assembly GCA_963277665.1. Taxonomy (NCBI): domain Eukaryota; kingdom Viridiplantae; phylum Streptophyta; class Magnoliopsida; order Santalales; family Viscaceae; genus Viscum; species Viscum album. Next base: position 559,526,684 of record OY728153.1, on the reverse strand, counting down.
TGTGTTTTGAATTTCAAAAATCCGACATAAATGGTTGTCATTAAGAAGTAAAATGTGGTTCAATGAGATTAAAATAATTTTTTGGTGAAGAATAACTTATTAAGTTTTTAATCGCGATTAGAGGTAATTAGAGTAGTTTAAGGTAAAAATAATGTTTTAATAATATTAGATGAGCATGACACATGTTCTACCCTCATTGTATGTGTCATGGCAGACCAAGACAATCCATGGGTCAACTTGGGGACCCCATGGAGCCACTTTGGTTGGGAAATGACATAAATAACTTTTTATTTAATGTTAAAGTAAAAATGACTCAAACATGAGATGTTTTACAAAAACAATTTTTACATGGGGTTATACATGTCATATGTTTGACTATAAATATTAATTGGAAAGCTAAAATTATTTCCTACATCATAGTATATTTAATATAATTTTTAGACATTAGATAAATTATATTAGTTATGACATCATGATGATGCAGCGATGACCTCATTATTTAATGATTTAAAGAAAATGAAAAGATAATGTAAACTCTAAAACCTAATCATGTCCAAAACCTATTGGATTTGTGGATTTCGAACCCTTATCACCTTATCCTAGAATTTTATCAATGTGGGTCCTATTAAATCAGAAAATATTTTTAAAATAAAAGAACATTTCTTTACATTCCAAGAGTGCCCCTCCTCTCCTCTTATAAAATCCCCCACCTCTACCTCTTTACCCACACTTCCAAAGCCTTTGGCTCGGCCAACCCCTGACCATTTTGTCTCTCAACTTCCCTCTATTACTCGTTTAAGCCTCACATTGGCCAGAAGTCTTCCCAAGGAATCCTTTGAGCTCAAACCAAAGGGAGTTACCCGATTTTAAGGTAATGTCTTCACTTGAGTCCTTTTGTTTTATTTTACTTCTCGAACCCCATAAACTCTTTTTATTAATTTATTTTGTAACAAATACATTATCTTCAATATACTAGGTTTTTTTATAAGAATTATTCGAGATACACTTACACACACCTTCGTCTAATGGTTAAAGAACATATTGTTTCTGTGGTTGGCGATTTTCTGCCTCACGAAACGATGATTGTTCAATATTCTTTTAACTCCTTTAAATATGGCCATTAAGATGTCACTATATTTATATATTATATATAATATGTTTATGTTTTACTTAATCTTCTGTATTTTTCATTTATGGCATATCCTTTATGGTTACCACTGTGAGTAAACGCGATATCTTCATTTTAGGAAGTGCGGACTACCGCCCCCTCAAAGTGATTTGATTCGTTAATGCCATATGTGGGACGTAAAATTGATTTAATTAATTTTATTCTATATGATATTATACTGGAATTATAATATAACTTTATATCATTATGATTCCATTCTATAAAATATGAAATAGAAATGAAAGTACTGTTCATGCGTACGTACGGCTTACCGTCTCCATGAACGGTGCATTTCATTTCTTACCTCTAAATGATTATCTAATATTATAAAGGCATGTATATACTGGATATATATGATATATATTATATATACATCATGATTATAACTCTGGATATAATGGATACATGAACAACTTGTAATTATAAAGAGCATATTTTGACTCAAGTACCAATGATCGTTTAAACGACGATTATTAACTAAAATAATTACATAGTGTTCATGACATGGTAATAAGTGATATAAAAGGAATAATGAACATGAAAAAGGTTCTTAATGAATTATAAATTAACTCATATTTATTATTCAGGAGATTAAATAACGATTGAGTCAAGTCGGACCCGAGGTAAGGTATCCTACTCCTCTTTTTTTAAGTACACTCTTTTATGTCATTCCTTTCAAAGCTCATCTTTCTTGTTACTGGGATGTTCTTTTATATTAATCTTACTGTAATTTTTATGTTCATATGATGAGAGAACCAATTCTCTCTCATCAATCAATTTTTGAAGTTTTGAGTGGTGCCGTTAGGCTGTCGAATTTTCGTAAAAGATCTAACCTCTCTCTTTCTTTTTAAGTACTCTCCATTATGTCACTTCTTTTATGCTCATATTTGTTATGTTAGGGGATTTTCTTTTATATTAATCATGTGGTAAACTTCATGTTGATATGATTAGAGACCCTATTTGATCTCATCAATCCATTTTTGTAAGTTTTAAGTGGTGCCGTTAGGCTGCCGAGTTTTCATAAGGGATTTTTCATCTCACTTTTATTCCCGTGAGATTTATGCTACATTTGCCACAATTTCCTTTGAGTGGTGTATTTACTGCCCATTATTTTACTCATTGTTTAATAAAATTTCATTTATAAGTATTTACATAAATTTTTTATTGTCCTTCTTTCACGGGATGTATGTTTCAAAAGTTATCCAAGTCGGTAAGGGAACCTTTCACCCTCCTCTTTTTAAAAGACTTATTTTGTTATGTCTTTTAATTCACATAATATAATGTTGGGATATTTACTTATATATCCTTATTGATGTAAATTTTATGACCAAGTGATGTGATACCCTTTTTATCTCTCATCAACTTATTTTCTAAATTTTGTAGTGACGTCGTTAGGCTGTCATATTTTTGCAAGGGAACTTCTTAACCAAAATTTGATTCTTTGGGATAATCTTGTACTCCTTGAATATGTCATTCTATGAATATGTGTGAATAGAAATTGATCTTTTTACACTTAACATCCACTTATATTGGGTTTATTATTTTGTCACACATAATTATGTAATTGATTTATCCTTAAACCAAGGATACCGTCTTTGTAAGGGACTTCGTCTCAATCTCTATTCATTGAGGCATATTTTGTTTTATACACAACCTTCTTTTAAACGGTGTATAAACCCCATTGAATATTACATTTATTCAAAAGGAATATTTTATCTATGAAGCATTTTACTAAATGACAATGAGGAATTTTTTTTACGTACGTGGTGACAACGACCTTTTCGGCCGCTGCAAGTATTATTTGATCTTTGGCTTCCTCAACAAGCCGTAATGTTTTTAAAATAAAATAAATACCATATAATTTTTTTTAATTTTGGTATTGAAAATGGTTTTGATAAAGGATTCTATTATGTAAATATATTTATATGATATATTGTGATTGAAATGTGGAAATTTTATCATTCCTTTATGTTGTTTTTATGTGTTATAATTTTATAATGGAACTTGGACATTTTACGGGTGGTTACATGATAAACCATATGACGGGTGGTGCTATGAATACTAGGATGGGTGGTTACGTTATAACCTCTAATGCATTGGGTATGGAAGTCGGCTGTATGGCTATTCCATTATGTATGTATGGAAGTTGGCCAAATGGCTATTCCATTAAGTGATATGTGTGGAAGTCGACCTTATGGTTATTCCACTTAAGTATGTTTATGTCTCAAGTTACCTTTATATGTTATGTGATCTTTATATGGTTTTTATGGTAATCTTTCGGTTTTAGAAGGGTAAATAATGAACTTTTATTCAGTGAAGAGTTTTTACTACTTCAAAAAGGTGCAAAGTATTACTTTGATAAAGTATACATGGTATACTTGTTGTTTTGAAAAACTAAACGTTTTCATTCTTTGGGTATCCCTTACTGAGCTTTTTATGCTCATCCCAAGTTTTTGAAATGTTTTTCACAGGACTTAATGAGGAATAGGGTCAAGGATGGGATCAATGGAAAGTCATGCTACCTAAAACATGGAACTAGACATGTTTCTTTTTAAGAGTTTATATTTTATGGAAACTTAGTAGAACTTTATACTTTGTAATCTTTTGAGATGTAATAGTTATGTCCTAATTCTCTAAAACTCTAAACATGAAAAGATCCTCAATGTGAATTATTCATTTAATTCAATATTAAGTAAGGTTTAAGGTCGGGGCCTTATAGTTGGTATCAAAGTTCGGTTTAGATAACTTTAGAGGTTAGGGTATTCTTTAAGCATAAGTGACCTTACCATAATGGTTAGGATTTCAAAAAGAGTCCTAGTTTTAGATAAAGTGAATGAGTAAGTATATCTTGGTGTTTATATTCCTCATTAGTACTTTATGGTTTTTTTTATATACTCACACTGACCTTTTTGGTTTTAGTAAATGGCTGGATATAGCAGGCACCAAAGTAACAGTGGATGTGAAGGAAACTGTGACAGTTTTTTGAGCAAGCAACTGAATGATATGGGAGCTACAATGAGAACTCTTGTGATTATCCTCAACCAAATATATGGAGTCATTATTGACCACCTAAACCTTGGTGATTTCTCTAAGTCATCATATATGCGAGAAGCAAATCCCTACGGAACTACATGTAATAATCATAAAGGTAAGTGTGTTTAAAAACCTATGTGTCAAAAATGTGGAAAGAAACTCCTAGGAAAATGATTCAAAGGGACATAAATATGCTATAGATGTGGAAATGAATGTCAAAAATCAAGAACCTGCCATGGAAAAAGGAAGCATCCAGTTGACTCGAGGAAAGGGAAAGAAGTTCTTTATAAGGGATCAATTGAATGTTTTAAATGTGGTGTGCATGGTCATTATGAAAACAAATGCCCTATGAAGAAGTTTCGTGAATGGGATCACCAATATCGTACAAATATTCGGTTACCAATACCTAATTCCATTCCGATTGAGGATGAAGAAACTAACAATGACCAATCAAATGTATGGATTATTTCATAACTTTTGTTTTCCTATTTTGGAATCTTAGGATATGATTCATGATTTTTTTTGTAGGAAAGATGTATTTCAGAATAAGTTGGAAAGGAGTGGTTAATGGAACATGAAGAATGTTTAATGAGTAAGAAGTAAACATATAAGGTCATCAAGAGTTATGGTGAAATTCTTAAGAGTATTAAGTCTCTTTTGATGATGGTGTTACATTAGACGACTTTTTATAGTATGTGTAACCCTGATGTTTAATATATAAATTTTTTTCAAGGAATAGTTATATGTTGTTTTGTGGACATAGTTATAAAGAACTATTTGGGTTTATATGATCCTTACTTTTGAGGTAATTATGGGTTACTATATGTTATGATGGAATTGAAAGGCATGAGATTAAATTGAGGTTAAATTATTTTATTTTTGATGATTTTATCTCTTTTTGGGGAATGATTTGAGAATTATATAGTTTTAGAAAAAGGACAACACGTAGACCATGTGACAACCCGTCGCATCGGACAAAGCTGCATGAATCGAACCCACAACCAAAGTGCAACTGCTATTTATTGCCTACCACTGGACTACATGAAGTCTCTGGTTAGTTTGACTGATTCTTTTTAGTTAGATGATTTTATGAATTAAGATTAAGTTGATTTTGGGTTATCTATGGATATTTATTAACTTATCATGGAGGATATGTGATTAGGTTAATTAATTTTCAATACGAGGCATTAAGTGCAACTGATGTTGTTTGGAGATAAATGTTACGATTTAAATTAGAAGACTATGTGACTAAATCCTTCAAATACTTGTGTTTCAATCTTACTTTGGTTTAATTTGAATAATTTTATGGAAAATTTGTTTATCGAATGGTCCTTGTTGAACTTTGGGTTTTGTTGGACAAATTTTGGAGATTAAGAGTATATTTTCTATTTATAAAGGTGTATCCTTTTCTGGATTATCTGATCTTGTACTAACCATTTTGGTTTTGTTTTTGGGTAAATTCTAAAGACATGGGAAGTTTATAGTTCTCTTTTTTGTTTTAGGTTATTCTCTAGAAGTTGATTATAGTACTCTTAATGTGAACAAGTCTTCCTAAATACTCATCTTTTGGAGAAAATATGTGTTTGTGTAAGGAATCCAATAAAAGTTGGAAGTCAACATGATAAGTGATTATGTTTCCTTATGAACAAATTCTTTAATAAAAAGTAACATAAAACAAAAATGTTGTCTATTAACTTTTCATACTAGGGAATCAAATACCGTTTAACCCATCACAAGTTTGTGATTTTCTTGTGGTTAACTTTCTCCTAAACATGTTTTCTATCACTCTCCATCATAACATGACCCTATGTTTTCTCCTCTATGTCCATGTTTTCCTACATGGAATCCTAGTATAGGATAACTAAGGTGACCTCTGTACTTATCTTTCTTTATTTTAAAGTGATTTTTTTACCGACTCTTGTTCTGATGTGGGACTTTCAAGGATGTTTCCAAGCCCAATTTTAAAATTGCGAGGACACAATTTCCAAAAGGGTGGAAGGATGTAACACCCCAGGTAAATAAATAAAATGACATCTTTATGTTTATACATATTTGTGAATAAAATATTAATATTACTTTAAAGGGGATGCTATGCTCGATGGCTTACCCAATACGCAACAACGAGTTTCTTGGGAATCTTACGTTGCACTCTAATAATAAAATAATATTATTTTAAATGGTAGTTAACACCTAGCCGTTGTAATGACGGGAATGAACAGACCTAACTACAAAATGATTATATATGTTTGTCAAATACTTTTACTCTTTACAATAAATGTTAGTGGATTAAAAATGTGAATGAATCCAATTTTAAGCGTAGACATTCTAATATTCTTTAAAAGGTAGATTAACTGCCTTTTGATGGAGAACCTCTTTTAAATCCACTTTTTGAAAATTTTATTTGTTATATTTGACAAAATAAAATTCTTCTTTAGAATCGGGTCATCAAAATTTACTCTGTGTAAATTTTTGGTATTTTTCGGAAAAAGTTCAATTTTTAATGAATAGTGAAAAATGTATTATTTTAATTCAAACCACTTTTTAATCTGACTTATTTATATGATTATATTATCTTTTGAATTGGTTTTAAAGTGAAATTAGAATATATTTTTACCATTTAATACAATAGTGGTCGTTGGAGTTAATTTCACTTTGAAATCAGACTTAAACTAGTGTCAATCTTTTGATACTTTTTGTTTCATAAAAACATGCTATTCGCTCTGATAGCGGGAATTAATTATTAAATTAATTAATGCATCTAATATGTTTTGAATTTTTTAAAATAGGCATCATTTTTGAATTCGAAATATCAAATATATCTTAGGGTGAATTTTTGGAAATTTTCTGAAAAACTTCAATTTTTGATGAATAGTGAAACCACTTAGTGGTACTTATAAAAACTAATTTTCCATTTAAATGAAATTTTTCGATCATTGTGTTTTGAATTTCAAAAATCCGAAATACATGGTTGTCATTAAGAAGTAAAATGTGGTTCAAAAGGATTAAAATAATTTTTTGGTGAATAGTAACTTATTAAGTTTTTAATCGCGATTAGAGGTAATTAGAGTAGTTTACGGTAAAAATAATGTTTTAATAATATTATATGAGCATGAAACATGTCCTACCCTCATTTGATGTGTCATGGACGACCATGAAAATCCATGGGTCAACTTGGGGACCCCATGGAGCCACTTTGTTTGTGAAATGACATAAATAACTTTTTATTTAATGTTAAAGTAAAAATGACACAAACATGAAATGTTTTACTAAAACAATTTTGACATGGGGTTATACAAGTCATATTTTTGACTATAAATATTAATTGGAAATATAAAATGATTTCCTACATCATAGTAGTTTTATTATAATTTTTAGACATTAAATAAAGTATATTATTTATGACATCATGATGATGCAGCGATGACCTCATTATTTAACGATTTAAATAAAATGGAAAGACAATGTAAAATATAAAACCTACACATGTCCAAAACCTGTTGGATCGGTGTATTTCGAACCCTTATAACCTTATCCTCTAATTTTATCAATATGGGACCTTTAAAATCCGAAAATAATTTTAAAATAAAGGAACATTTCTTTACATTCCAAGAGTGACCCTCCACTCCTCTTATAAGAGGCCCCCACCTCTACCTCCTTACCCACACTTCCAAAGCCTTTGGATCGGACAACCCCTACCCATTTTGTCTCTCCACTTCTCTATCGTACTCCTTGAAGCCTCACTTTGGGCAGAAGTCTTCCCAAGGAAGCCTTTGATATCAAACCAAAGGGAGTTACCCGATTTTAAGGTAATGTCTTCACTTGAGTCCTTTTGTTTTATTTTACTTATCCAACCCCATAAACTCTTTTTATTAATTTATTTTGTAACAAATCCAGTATCTTAAATATACTAGGATGTTTTTATATTAAAGATTCGAGCTAAACATACACACACCTTCGTCTAATGGTTAAAGAAAATATTGTTTCTGTGGTTTGTGATTTTCTGCCTCACGAAATGATGATTGTTAAATATTCTTTTAACACCTTTAAAGGTGGGCATTAAGATATCACTATATTTATATATTATATATAATACTTTTATGTTTTACTTAAGCTTCTGTATTTTTCATTTATGGTATATCCTTTATGGTTACCACTATGAGTAAACGTGATATCTTCATTTTAGGAAGTGCGGACTACTGCCCCGTCAAAGTGATTTGATTCGTTAATGCCATATGTGGGAAGTATAAAGGATTTAATTAATGTTATTATATATGATATTATAAATGAATTATAATATATCTTTATATAATTATTATTCCATTCTATAAAATAGAAAATAGAAATGAAAGTAGCGTCCATGTGTACGTACGGCTTACCGTCTCCAAGAACCGTGCATTTAATTTCTTACCTATAAATGATTATGTAATATTATAAATGCATGTATATACTGGATATATATGATATATATGATATATACATACTTATTATAACTCTGGATATGATGGATACATGAACAACTTGTAATTATAAAGAGCATATTTTGACTCAAGTACCAATGATCGTTTAAACGACCGCTATTAACTAAAATAATTACATAGTGTTCATGACATGGTAATAAGTGATATAAAAGGAATAATGAACTTGAAAATTTTTCTTAAGGAAGTATAAGTTAACTCAAGTTTATTATTCAGGAGATTAAAGAACCATCGAGTTATGTCGGACCCGAGATATGGGATCCTACTCCTCTCTTTCTTTTTAAGTACACTCTTTTATGTCATTCCTCTCAATGATCATATTTCTTGTTATTGGGATGTTCTTTTATATTAATATTACTATAATTTTTATGTTCATATTATGAGATACTCTATTATCTCTCATCAATCCATTTTGGATGTTTTGAGTGGCGCCGTTAGGCTGCCGAATTTTCATAAGAGATCTAACCTCTCTCTTTCTTTTTAAGTACTCTCATTTGTGTCACTTCTCTTAAGCTAATCTTTGTTATGTTAGGGGATGTCATTTTATATTCCTCTTGCTGTAAACTTCATGTTAATATGATGAGATACCCTATTTGATCTCGTAAATCAATTTTTGTAAGTTTTAAGTGGCGTCGTTAGGCTGCCGAGTTTTCGTAATGGATTTTTCATCTCACTTTTATTCCCGTGAGATTTATGCTACATTTTCCACAATTTCCTTTGAGTGGTGTATGTACTGACCATTATTTTAATAATTGTGTAATATAAATCGATTTATGTGTATTTAAATCAATGTTTTATTGTCCTTCTTTCATGGGGTGTATGTTTCGAAAGTTACCCAAGTCGGTAAGGGAACCTTTCACCCTCCTCCGTTTAAAAGACTTATTTTGTTATGACTTTTAATTCACATACTATTATGTTGGGATATGTTCTTATAGATCCTTATTGATGTAAATTTTATGACCAAGTGATGAGAAACCCTTTTTATCTCTCATCAACTCATTTTCTAAATTTTATAGTGACGTCGTTAGGCAGTCATATTTTTCCCAGGGAACTTCTTACCCCAAATTTGATTCTTTGGGATAATCTTTTACTCCTTTAATATGTCATTATATGAATATGTGTGAATATCCTATGATTTTGTTACACATAATATCCAATTATACTGGGTGTATTCGTTTTTCACACATAATTATGTTTTTTGATTTATCCTTAAACCATGGATACTGTCTTTGTAAGGGACTTCGTCTCAATCTCCATTCATTGAGGCATATTTTGTTTTATACACAACCTTCTTTTATACGGTGTATAAACCCCTTTGACTATTACGTTTATTCAAAAGGAATATTTTATATATGAATCATTTTACTGAATGACAAAGAGGAATGTTTTTTACTTACGCGGTGACAACGACCGTTTCTGCCACCGCAAGTATTATTTGATCTTTGGCTTCCTCAACAAGCCGTAATGTTTTTAAAATAAAATAAATACAATATAATTTTTTTTGTATTTTGGTATTTAAAATTGTTTTGATAAAGGATTCTATTATGTCAATATATTTAAATGATATATTGTGATTGAAATTTGGAAATGTTATTATTCCTTTATGTTGGTTTTATGTGTAATAATTTGATAATGGTACTTGGACATTATACGGGTGTTTACGTGATAAACCATATGACGGGTGGTGCCGTGAATACCAGGATGGGTGGTTACATAATAACCTCCAATGCATTGGGTATGGAAGTAGGTCGTGTGGATATTCCATTAAGTATGTATGGAAGTTGGCCGAATGGCTATTCCATTAAGTGATATGTGTGGAAGTCGACCTTATGGTTATTCCACTTAAGCAGGTTTATGTCCCAAGTTACCTTTATATGTTATGTGATCTTTATATGGGTTTTATGGTAATCTTTTGGTTTCAGAAGGGTATGTAATGAACTTTTATTCAGTGAAGAGTTTTTACTACTTTGAAAAGGTGAAAATTATTACTTTGATAAAGTATACATGGTTTACTTGTTGTTTTGAAAAACTAATAGTTTTCATTCTTTGTGTATCCCCTACTGATCTTTTTATGCTCATCCCAAGTTTTTGAAATTTTTTATCACCGAACTTAATGTGCAATAGGGTCAAGGATGGGATCAAGGGAAAGTCATGCTACCTAAAACATGGAACTAGACATGTTTCTTTTTAAGAGTTTTTATTTTTTGGAAACTTAGTAGAAGTTTCTACTTTGTAATCTTTTGAGATGTAATAGTTATGATCTAATTCTCTAAAACTCTAAACCTGAAAAGATCCTCAATGTGAATTATTAATTTAATTCAATATTAATTAAAGTTTAAGGTCGAGTCCTTATATTTTGTAAAATATTTTAATCATTATAAGCTTATTTATTTAAATAATTAAATAATGAGGTAAATACTACATCATTATGGTGTCAAAAATAATTTAATTTATTTGAGGTCTAAAAATTATAAAACAAATACCAACATGTATGAAATATATTTAGCTTTCCAATTAATAATTATAGTCTAAATGATAATTTATATAGCCCCTTATAAAAATTAATTACTAAATGAATTATTTATGCCAATTTTGTCTTTACATTAAATTAATTAAACTAATTTCTCATTGTCTTTCATAAGTGGCTCCATGGGGTCCCAAAATCGACCCAAGGATTCCAATGGTCGGTCATTACTCATCGAATAAGGTTTGGAAAAGTGTTTAGGTAAATTTTAATTATTATAATACTCTTTTAACCTTGAATTTCTCTATTTACCTTTAACCGTGGTATATAAAAGTAAAAAGTTACTATTCACAAAAAATTATTTTCATATCATTGAAGAAAATTTTAGTCCTTGATATTAACCGTGACTCTCGGGTTTTTGAAATTCAACTCACAGAAGCGGTAAAATTATGTTTTATGAACAATGGAAAAAATCTCCTAGGAGGTGGGTAAAAGATGATAAAAAGTTCAATACTATTTTTATAAATCTAAAATTATTATAAAATGATTCTAATGGTATTTATTGAACATATATAATTATTATTTATCTATTTTGACCTAAAATAAATTTAAATCAAATAAATGATTATTTAAATAAAAAGTCGGTTTTAACCAAAAACTCAATGTTTTCACTATTCATCAAAAATTGAAGTTTTTCAGAAAAATACCAAAACAAAAGCCTAAGATATATTTGATATTCTGAATTAAAAAATGATGTCTCTTTTTTCAAATTCAAAACACATAATTTCAATTAATTAATTTTATAAGTTATTCCCATTATCAAAACAAATTGCATGTTTTTAAGAAATAATAACTATCAAAAGATCATCACTTGTTTATGTCCAATTTCAAAGTGAAATTAATTCCAATGACCAACATTGGATTAAATGATAAAAATATATTCTAATTACACTTTAAAAACAATTATAAACATAATATATCCATATAATTTATTGTGATGAAAAAAGTTGTTTTTAATTAAAATATAGCGTGTTTTTACTATTCATCAAAATATGGAAGTTATCGGAATGATGAGAAAAATTTATCCAAATTAAATTTTTCTATCCTGATTCGAAGGAAGAATTTAATTTTGTCAAATTGAAGTTATAAACATTTCAAAAACTATATTTAATGTGGGTGTTCCATGAAAAGGCGGCAAAACTGCATTTTTTAAAAAATACTTATTTTACCCGAAAAATTTATTTTTTTTCATACCATGTTCTTGAAAATATGTAAGATGAATAATAATGTTATAAAATTAAAAATGTAGTTAATTATATTCATAAAATATAGTCCATAATAATATTATAACAATATATCGTTGTTTAGTGGAAACCCGGTATTGCGTAATACACACGCTATCGAGGAAGGTCGCGATTGCGTGTAATGCAAGCCAAGTCAGGGTTGCATGTTGTGAAACAATCCTTTGTTGTTGCATATAAAAAAATCCAATCATGCTTCATATATAAATTGAATATATATATATATATATAATAAGTGTTTCATAGAATAACTACTATCAAACAAACCTGAAATTTTATGTAACAAAATCCAAGAATATTGTTGCATATATGGAAAGCTAATACGGTGTTGCGTATAGTGCAAGATAATCTTGGTGTAGCGTACAACATAAGATATGAAATAAATTAAAAAGAATATATCTCATAAAATCTCAGGGTGTTACAGTTTATATAACATTTTTCAATTAGTATTATTATTATTTTGGTATTTCAGGGAATTATATAGAGGGATGAGTTATGGTTTCTTTTTTACCCCAATTAGATGGGTTGGTCCTGCCTAAACTTGATGGCTCAAGGTGTGCCATGCCACTAGAGTTTTTATTTTAGAGCTGTCAGTTGGTTATAGAGTATAGAGTTGCACCATAAGACATAAGTTGATCTCTAACTAAGTACGTTAATGGATTTATTATAGATATGTCTAGGAAAACCCATGATTAAATATCTGTATATTATGTTTAATTTTTCTACTTGTTGGTTACAAGCCAAGCTAGTTTATATGGGTTTTTTGTTCCCATTTAACTTTTTCCATGGCTCTTTTCACCCTCTAGTATGTAGTTATGATTTTTTATGGGGATTTTGAGATAGAATTTGTAAATGGAAAACCTCTTTAATGAAAATTTAAAAGTGTTGTTTTGAAAAGGGAACTTATAGAATGTTGTATTTTGCTGGATTTGAATTATTATTTGGTTTCCATTATATTCAGTATTAATTTTTTGGTTTTTCTAGTTTGGATTAATAATTGGGTTCATGTCTGTGAAATTGGCATGTTTTAATGTGGAATCATGTTTTAAAAATGGGAAGCTATATTTGTGTGTTTTTCATAAAAATTGGATATTTTCAGAAAGAACAGTTTGTTTATTTAAAATGATAAAAACCCATTTTTTTAATTTTTTTAAACTTGTGTTTTTGGAATATTTTTTGAAAGGAAATTCAAGGAATAATTGGTGAATACCTAATGAGATATTTAATCTAACAGCCTACATATTCCACTCGGTGTTGGTATAGCTGAGTTGTTTTGTAGGTACAGGTTTTTAGTTCGGTTTCTCTTAGAGTAGGTATGTTTTGTGGATGGTGGTGACCAAGATGCCGCATGGAGATCATGTTGGCATGGTCTAGTAATATTTTTGTATTCAGTTTTGTTTTGATCAACAGATACTATATTTGGACCAGTTGTATGTTTATCAATATTCTGTTATTGTTAATTTTTTCGGTGTTCATACTTTATTTATTTAATACTAGTTTTTATGGGACAAATCATTTTAATTAGGATTAATATGATGCCCAACAGTGGTTTCCATCCCATGGTAATTAGGAATGCCCCTTTGGGCTCTGTCTTTAGTCGGTTCAGCTGTCAAGTAAGAAAATATCCTAGCTTGGTTCGTGAAAAGTTCTATTCACACCCATTTGGGTTTATAAAGAAGGTGGTGAACCGAAGTACATACTTTACTGAATTCATTAACGAAGATATGCTCATGAAAAAAATTGAGAAATTAAACTAAAAACACTTTGAAATCTAGAAGGTTGAAGGATTTATGTTGAGTAAATTCCTGAAACATTAATTACTAAAGGTTGTGTGGAGCGTAGAATATAATAGTGAATAATGGAACATAAAATTATATTACAATAATAAATTTGTGATAGGGTTACATATCTCATGTAACTTAGGAATAATGTCGAATTAACATGATTCTAAATCATGAGAATTATTTTAAAATAATTTTATATCTATGTTTTCATTATTTATTGAAGACGGGTCTTCAAAAGAATAAAGAATATTTTATGGAGATTATTTTACCAAGGAAGAGGACCATTTACAGGTGATCAAGTTTCGTTGAGAAAGACCATCATTAGTGATAATATAGTATAATTTTACATGATCTAGTGTGATTTAGAAATATTATGGAGGAATACCTTGTGATCATCCTATGAGTGGATCAAATCTCCAAAAGAAGAATAAAGAGATTGTAACTGGGGGGCTTTAACCAAATTCTGAAGAGATTTGAGAGAATGGGTGTCTAAAAAATCGAATTTTTGCAGTATCTAACCAACAGAGGTATAATAATTGGATCAACGGGGGATATAACTAGGATAAATAGGAGGATCTAATATTGGGGGGTGTATAATGAGTTTCATTATGAACCATTGAAATAAAAAAAATTATTGTGGAGAACCCATGTACTATGGTCTAACCAACATGGAAATGAGTTTTTATTAGTATCAAACCTTTTAAAAATACTATGTGTTGTGTTTCAGTTATTTATACATTTCATACATTATCTAATCATATTAATAGGTGACAAAGTTTTGAATTAGAAATTGAAAATAATTCAGAAAAATAGATCACACATGATTCACTCCCCATGTCAGTGTGACAATATGATCCATCATAAATTTCAATTGTTATTAGAGAAAATTCCTCCTCTAGTGGGATTTAATTTAAGTTTATATTAGTTTTTATCATAAATACATGAATTGAATATCTGAGTTTGAATAAACCTAAAAAGTGATAAAATGGAAAATCCTATCTCAATTCTTGATAATAAGAATGTTGATATTTCAATTAAGTCTTTTAAAAAGTATGAATAAAATATTGGAAACGAAGCTGAAGAAGACTTCAAATATAAATTAAAATTCAACTTCTTATTGAGGCATTCATAGTGGTCATTTGATAGTGATATCATATGATTATAATTCTATTGAATCAATTTCAATATCTGATGAATATGTTTTCAACATTAAAATTAGAGATAATTTAAAGAATGTTCCCAAATAACTGGTACCATTTTAGATAAGAGTTTTTACGAAATTCAAGGATGAATAATTATAAAAAAAGAAGAGTATAATGCTATGGAAGTTGAACTGAATAAAAATTTCATCATATGAAACACTCTAAAAAAAATTATAGAGGAAAGGGAAGAAACAAAGTATATTTAAAATGAATGATATATTTGAGTAACTAATGAATTTTAAATTAATTTCATGAGAAATATGATTTCTAAATGGTAATTACATAAGTTATCCTTGTAATTAAAAATCTACATAGTATATCTATAAATGATAAATATTCTCATATGACTGATAATTCTAAAATAATCAATGAGAATAACTGTTTTTTACTCAATAAAAATTATATGCATGAAGATGAGATTTAGAAGAGAAGTTTGATTGGGAAGAAAACATGAAATCAATAGAATAGGAGAATATTTATCTCAGCAATAAATTTCTTGAACAAGAAGTCAAATTGATAAATTTGAAAGAGACACAAGATTATACTTCCCATGTTACTTAGAATGGAATTTTTTTCTAGCATTCATCTTATAAGAGTCCAATTTGTAAAAAGAATCAATCTTGTAGAAAGAAGAGATTGATATTATCTAAGGATAAATCTACTAAAAATAATTAAAGAATTTAAACCATTGTCTAGATAAATCTATGGGTACTAATGCTGTTTTGATGACTATTTTAGATTCAAGTCTAAAATCAATAACAACATTGGTGAATAAAGATTCTAAAAAATCAATTACATCTTCATATATAAATTTTGAGAAGTATTAAAATTATTTTTACCTAATTAAATCAAATGAATAGAAATGTTCTACCTAACAGTAGAAAAATACTAAAGATAGCTTGAAGGTTTCCTAGAAGAAGAAATCATGTGAATCCAATTGGTCAGAGATCAAATTCATGCATATACATATTTCCGGGTTACTATAAAAGTATTAGAGTAGGCACTGTTGTAGATATAATTCGGTATTGTTGCAGTCATAACTATTCTCCCACCTGGGCTTTTGGGATTCTAGTTTAGTCCTCGAGTCCTTCATGTTATTCGGGCCACCAAAGGACTTCGGGATAGTAAGGCTTTTGGGAAGCCTCAAGTCATTCGCGACACCTTTGGGCCTTCAGTCCTCATGAAATTGTTCTTAAGTGGACCAGAAAAACTCTACATAGGGGAGGCTCCAGTTGAGGATTCAGAGTAAGGTGAATTCACCAGAGAAAAGCTAATGGATTTGGAAGAATGAGAGGGTATGGAAATTTCAATAAGGACCAACCTGTTCTTCCATGTGAATCATAGCCAAATATCAATGAAATGGTGGAGAGATTACATCATGTTGTAGACACAGGGGTTTTAGTTCCTTGTAGTTATATAATGGATTATTTCCTCTAGACCTTCGGTTTATGTAATTTAAAGGAGCCTACAGGATATATTAGGATTCCCCTTCAACCCCTAAAATTACTATTATCAAAAATTAATAAAAATAGAGGGCCTTCATTCCATTTAGAATAATCATTTTTGGATACATTGGGTGTTATTTGAAGATTGGTAATTTATCAACAAATTGTTGTAAAAACATGATGTTTTATAAAAACTAAAAAATGACTACATTTAGGGGGATAAATATAAATAGAGGTTGAAACATACACAATATAAGTAGGAATCATATAAATAGAATCTGTAAATCATGAGTTGAAATGATTAATTTGAAAATTTCCCTGATTCATGAAACAAAAGTGGTCATTGTTTAGATGACTTTTGGTATATACAAATCATGAAAAAATCATCTATTTATGTGAATATAAGTAACAAAAATAAGTTAATAAGGTAATAAATGAAGATGACAGTTGTCCTTGGCATGTGAACAAAAGAAGAACGTTTTTAAACAAACAACTCCAAAGTATTTTGTAAATAATGATGTGAAGAGTGTCACACCAATTAAAATAGGATTATATTATGGTAGGAAAGTTCACATTAGGGACCATTGTGTATTATTTGTGAACATCATTATTAATTGAATCAATCTGTAATCAAAGAATGCATCAATCCTAATAAAAAACAATAAGATTGATTCAGTGAATTAAAAATGTGATGAAGAGTCTAAAAATTTTCCTAAATGGGGTAACTTGATGAATGATAATGTTTTTTGTGAGAGGGGTAATATGTTTGAAAATTATTTTAATTTTTCTTGACCTGGTCACTTAGAGAATAATATTTTTTTAAGAACAAAGGGAAAGCACATGTGACTTTTATAGTTAGAGAAACAGATCTATAAATAAAATGAAGTGAGAGAATGTTCCTAAACAATGAATAATTATTTTTCAATATTATTTAGAATAGGTAAGAGAGTTGGAACATGTATATAAAAATAAAACTACATTACTATATAATGTGAAGTGGCCTTTTTCATCTAAGAAGATAGATGGGTTGAGAAGAAACTCTCAGTGTTATTTCTCTAAATTTGAATCATTAAATAACCATATTAATCGCATATATTAATTGTGTATATTATTCCTTTAGGGAAATAATGGTCAATCATATATTCAAGTGGATACATTAATTTTAATAAAGTAGTGAACATATTACATCTTTAAGGTTATCCATCATGGATTACTGTTGGATTTATGTTACCTCCTTTAAAATTTTCAAACAACCTCAAAAGATTCTTGGATTTCATTCTTGAGTAAAACCAATCATGCTGATGATGTATTGAGTGAATCAATTGATGGGGACCAAAAAAAATAAACCATTAGATATTTATATCCCAGTTAGTATCTTATGAATATCATAATTTCAGGAGTTGAATGAATCTAATAATTGTAAATCTTTACAATATAAAAATTGATTCTTTTGATCATTGATGAATCTTTGTTTTATTCTCTTATTTTTGTGATGAAAAATAAAATCTAAAAGGGAGATATTTATTACATGATGATAGAATGGAAAAGTAATTTGAAAGGGGAAATAAGTTATTTCACTTGAATTTTTCTAGACTGTTTATTGACATATATATAGGTCATTAGTTGAAAATATTTTGAACAATCCATGATTTTTGGTTTCAGTATTAGTATGACATACGAATAAATTATTGAAAACACTGATGTTTAATTTGGTCACTCTTGTTTTCTACATGGATAATTTCTCACATAGACTTGGAGTTTATTAAATTTACCTCTATTCTAATATAGTCATAATTTTACCATTATATGATGTAAATCATATTATAACTCTTAGAAGATAGGATTATTTTCTGAAAATATGATTTTTTGTGATGAGAATTATTTCCTATAATTATATATCTAGATTTATATCTAATAAAAAGAGAAGTTATCAATTAATTTTAAAATGAAGTAGGTATTGATAATAAATTAAATGTAGAAGATTGAATATCCCATGTGGATTATTAATGTAGAAATTCATGTAAATTATTTAAGAATAAGAAATGTCAATGATTTTTGAATGTGACTATCATAGAACTGATCACTAGCTTAAAAATGCGTGTTTTAATTATGAATGAGGGTGAAATATTGGTAACAAATAGAAACTTCATGTAAAATGTAAAGAATTTTTACATAAATAGTGATAAAGTGGAGATTCTGGGTTTTCTTTGCATCATATGGAATATGGATAAATTGTTTAATGGAGTGTATATCAAAAATTGGGTTTACCCAAACCATCCATCCTAGGAATAACGAAACCCCTGCCTAGGTGGGAAATTAACTCCCTAGACAAAAAATATTGATGGCTGAGGTTGAGAATGTGCATTGTGCATCACAAAGAGGTCCCAGCATAGCGGTGATCCACTATGGGGTTGGAATATCAGGGGATGGGAGCACCGAAATGGGGCAGTATCATCATATACTCATAGTTGACCAGTATCTAATTCTAGTTGGTCCACCCCAAGCCTTGTATTATAAGGGAGTACTGAAACAATTTTGTTCAACTTAGGACTCAGTTTTGGAGACATTGTAGCTCCAAAATTAGAACCAAAAAAAATTTATGTTCTATTTGATCATATTAATCATGACCATTCATTTTCATGTGGTGTTTTTATTCTTCATTGAACCTCATCAGAGAACTTATGATCCTTGAGTTCTCCATGTTGCAAAAAAATTTATCCATGAATATTATTCAAAAACCAAATTTTTGTTAGGATTATTACTACTTGATCATAAACACAAGAAAATTCATTTTCATGTTAAAATTATGATAACATTGGGAATATGCAGTGTGTAGGAAATATTTTTTTGTAAAGATAGTGATTCTTGTTTTCCTTAAGCATGAGGTAATTCAGTGCATTTTTAGTGAGGTGGTGCTCTTCACCAATATAAAACAAATGAACTGAGGATGTGTATGATTTGTGTATTATGATAGGGTCTCTTTTTTAGAGAAACATTTACAGTGTGAATGACTTGTTCATGAAGAGGATTTCTATGTAGTCTCTATTTGTGTGAAGAATAATGTTATCCCATGGGGCTTTGAAAAGTGTATAGAACTCTCCAAGTATCTTTTTGAAGAAACTATTCCAAAAACAAACACGAGGTAACATGATAAATTATGAATTATATTCATTTTTTTGATAATATAATAGAGGCACTTCTAAGTAGTTTATATAATCATTGTCTTATGCAAAAGTGAAAGTCAGTTACCCATGTTCAATTTGTCTCTGAACAGAAGAATCCCACATTAAGGTTATTGTGCATAAGATAAAATATTTTTTATGTGGGGATATATATTTCATGAAGTAGTAATGCGCAATAAGAAAAAGAAAATCAATGTGCAAGTGAATATGAATGAAGTAGTAGAATAATAGAATAACTATTCACATCCATTTTGGTTTGTAAAAAATGTAGTGAATCATAGAACATTCTTTGATGCATTCATGAATAAATTCATGAACATTAAAAAATTGATAACTCAATATTAAAACACTTCTTAATTAATATGATCAAAAGAACTATTTTCAATAAATATCCAAACCATTAGTCATTACAATGCAATATAGAACCTGGAATATAATAGTGAATAATAGCACATATAATTATATATAAATAAAAAATAATAATTCGATTATGGATTCCATGAAACTCATACATTAGTTTGAATTTATTTGATTCTAAAGATGGGGAATTATTTCATAATAATTTTATATCTTAGTTTTTTAGTATTAAAAAATTTAGATACCTTATTATAAGAAATAATATTTGCTCGAGTAGTATTTCACTATGTTAGTTGCTCATCAATAGGTGATCTGAATTGTTTGAGAAATCCTATCATCATGTAAATGGTTAGTTAATTTTACATGAGTCATTTTGATCTAGTAAGTTCGTGGAGGAATATCAAGTGATCATCGTATCATTGGATCATATCTTCAGAATAAGAAAAATGAGCTTGTGATTGGTGGGTCTAACCACTTGTTGAAAAGGCTCAGAAGACTGGGGGGTCTAACCAGTTGAACGGTTGGGGTTTCTATCCAACCAAGGTATAACATTTGAATAACAAATGGTTATAACCAATATCAACTAAAATATCAACTACCGGGGTGTATTATTATTTTATCCTCGAACCATAGTAATTTATAAAAATATTATTGTAGAGAATCCAAGATAGGGATTCTAACCAAAATGGAAAAGACTAGGTATTATTACTAAACCTTTTAAAAATACATTAATATTTTTAATTCAATTTATAAATTTCATGCATGATCCAATAATCTTAATAGGAAAAAAAATTGAATTAAAAAATGAAAAAAAAATTCATTAAAATAGGGAATACCTAATTCACCCCTCCCAGTTTGACTTCATAATCCATTTGACACTTCACTATATAATATTTTATAAAACACAAGGCATCATGGGCACCCAATAATTATATTGGGCACACACTAGGTATCATCTTCATACACTAGGTTATATGGTGAGAGGTTTCTTGATAGTATAAAACACCTAACCCACATTTGGAATATATTTCATCTAAAATAACCCAATCCACCCAAATATCCCACAATAGTATAATCAGGATAGATCCTCTAGTTTAACCTATCTCATTTTATAGGGGACACCATTATAATTTTTACTTACTAGTGGAGCATAAATCATTAACTCTCTTTTATATTGAGGTTCCCATGAAGGGAAATAATCTGGTGGAGGGAAATCAAAAAATCATAGGAGTATCAAGAAAATGGATATTCAAAGCATTTCAATCCTCAAAAAAAATATTCATAATACCATTCAATTTCAATTGTTTCCTGAAAAACATAAAAACTATTTTCAAAATTTTGGAATATTGAAGAACATAATTGAATCAATTTTAATACCCATTAATACTATCACATATAGGTTTAATTTGATAAATATAGCATTAAAATTCATTAAGTTCACAATAACATTTAAATTTAAGTAATTTCACAAAAAAACCAACCTTTAACTAGATAAAACCCCTTCATGATAAACCCATATGTGTCACCTTTAATGGATAATGATAAAATAAGAATGTAGATGACACCTATAAAACATAAACAAAAAATCCTCTGATTAAAACCACCTAAAACTAAAATATCATCCAAAAAAGAATTAGGGTTTAGCTAATAATTTGAAACTGAAATAAAATATAAGAAAGATGAAAAAATAAAAATGAATAAGAAAAGAGGAGCTTACCACATGAAATACACTTGTTATTGAAGATTGGAGGCTAAAAAATGGAGGATGAGAGAGAGAGAGATCCCTTTACTCATTCCCTATCATAGTTGAAAAAGTGGAAAACGAAATAGGGTTCTAAACCTCTTTAATTTAGGAGATAAATTTTGAAAATCCATAATTTTAGAACCAAGGAAGATCACATGGTTATGGTTCATAGATTGGTTAATCATGCACCAATAGTGCGTCCTCCACTAGATAAAAGTTGGGCACCTTCACAACTGGGATATATGGTTATTCTTAGCCTTAACCCAACGATTTAAGTCACCGCTCCAAACAAAATAAGTCTCATAGTTTTTTTGGAATACCACACATAAATTTGAAAACCATGTAAGAAACATGAAAAAAATACCCCAATCAATAATTTAAATATTGTTTCATAATCACTAAAAAATTACTACCAATTGTGTGAAAAATTTATGGCTCCCAATACTGAAAGGAATTTTAAAACCCAAGCCAGAAGAATATCATGAACCCAAAATAACATTAAATTAATTTAAATTAAAATTCAATACAGACAAATGTTGTTACATCCTTCCCACCATGCCACATCTTTCCCCTGAAATTCATCAATTAGTGTAGAATTCTATGAATTGAAGGAAAAAAAACAGGTAGAAATATGATTTCGGGGAGAGGGTAAATAACATTGAAATTCATAAGAAAAGAAAACCACCATACAAAAAAATCCTCTAATCTATTATGACAAACCAAAATCCTCCACGAGGAATCCATAAATACAGTAAAATGACTCCAAACACAATGAAGAAAAATCATAAATAAATGGTCTTAAAGAAATGAAGATTTAGTATAAGTATCCCTAACATTTATAATTCCTTTAAAATAGTGGAATACAAGAGAGATACACACCAATATGAAGATCATAGAAAATAACCTAAAGAGTCGATACATATCTAATTATTATAATATAATATTTTAAGCAACAAAGAAACTAAAAAGATTACATGTCAATAAATTTACATAAAAAATAAGGAATATAATCATAGATAACACCCACCCCAAGTATTAATTGTCATAATATAATATGTGTTCCTGACCTATTACATGACATCTCCAAGTGGTAAACTAAAACCAAAAACCGAAATGTGATCCCATGATTACATTACCATAAACCTCATGTTCTCGACTCTCTTTGAACATAATAATTCCTTAATACCCATTTATTGACCCTAGGGGTTAACCATATTACATTCATTTATAATTCAACATTTATAAAAAATTATTTTAAAATGACACATAAAATTAACATACCCCAATAAATAATTCATCACCAAACATAAGGATAAACCCACATAAATCTGAAAAAATTGATCATTTTAGTAACAACCAAACATTATTTCCCAATTAACAGGAACTAGTACACATAAAAATTCTTCTTTCAATAATAAATTTTACAAAACATTAAACTATTTCCTTAGAAACAACATTAAATACAAAACCATAGAAATGTTAAATGGGTTGACTTTAAATGATCAGGTGCTTCACAATAGATGAACCCTAGATACCAGTTCCTTATCAGTGTAGACTATCCTCTGTCAACCAAACCTTTTGAATTAAGATCAACTGACCTATATTTACCAGGGGAATAAATCTCTTAACATGGAATAACTAGAACCAAGAAACCACTAACCCTTTAATTTTGAATGGTTTTGAGAGAACTAAATATCACCCCAATCCCATTTTGGAACTCCATTTTCTCAAGATAACCTTAATCACCTAGGATAGAATATGGGAATCTACCCATGAAGTATTTTTTGGGGTTCATGATCTATGATTATTCTATCCCTACCACTCAGTCATAAGTATGGATATAGTAAAAAATAACAGAACCCAGCCCCAAATGATGGAGGGGGGGTTCATTGTGACGATCAACCATTGAATAGACTTCCTACCCTTTTTGAAGACAGTGACATAGACGCAAACTATAAATAACATAAAACAAAATTAAATGAACACATGATCAATACATCAAATCAAACAGTTTAATACAATTTTAAATCTAAATTATAAAACTATTGAACTAAAATATTTCATTGAAATTTCAACCCATTTTCCATTAAGTGTGATCACATTATAATATGAAACATACTTAAAAAAATTACCCACATAATTTTTTAGTCATTAAAAAAATTTCAATCCAACACAAATTGAAATCCATTTGATTATAATATTTTATTTTACATTTGAAAAACACCCTCCGATATCATTACTTTAATGTCATTCCCTTTGAGAATATAAAACAACCACTAGATAAAATCCCATCCTTTATTCAAAAACAAATTTTTTATGAATAATACCAAACTTAAAAGGTAAAACCTAATCAATAAAGAATATACATTAATAAATACTCAATCTAATAATATCTACTCTACAATAAAAACTTCATTAATTGTACTAAGAAAAATGTAAAAAAATATTAGAGGAAGTTTAAAGAGAGAAAAGATTAAAAAACCATTTTGGGGGAAATAGAATGGAGTATAAAGATTCTATATGGGTTGGAGAATCATGAACCAATCATTCGACATGCTCTGTGGTGTTTTAGATCCCAATATCATAGGCCCTTCAAAATTTTCCTGAAAGTGTGAAATAACCATGAAACAATGGTTTTCTCCCAATATCCAAACTCTAAACTAACTAATACCCCCAAAATCATTGGTATAATCAAAGGGTTTCAAGGTATCAACATTTCGCAAAAAAATATAGGAAAAATAATTAAAAATAAACTCAAAATCTATATTTAAACGCTAAATTCCTATGTGGACTCAGTTTTCATCATGTAGGTTTGTTATAAATAACCAATCCATGATCTACCTCTTTAGTATTAATGATAGTAATAGTTTCCTTTCTTCTAAGATTCTCCCCAAATAGTATAAGTGATTAAGATGAACATAGACTTTTCCAATAACCAAGGCTCTAATAAATATTTAAATGAAATGACCAAGGACAATGTTGACCCATCACAAAAACCAACTTTCCACTTTCCCATTGGGTGTTACCAATCCCAAAGTTCCATAAAATAGTTCTTGAGAATAAATGGAAAACATTTTGAAAACCTTTTTCTATGTTAAAAGATGATATAGAAAAAGAATTACACCCATAAATATGATATTAACAATTCATATGTAGAATTTCTATGCACCAAATAAATGTAAACATTACATAGAAAACTTTCAATCAAATTGTAATATATAAAAAAATAAATAAACAATAATAAACCAACCAACTAAGTAATCTTAATATAAAAAAATAAAAAACACCTTGTGAATATATAAGGTTTTTGATAAAACTACTAGTATAATAAAATTGATACACACACATACAACTGTGATGTACTAATCTAAACAAAAAAAAGTGGATAGAGAATAAGTTGAGCCTGGTCACCTAAAAAATAAAATCATGAAACAGTATGCCCCTATTGTTGTATGCAGTGTGGGAGAAAATAAGTGCTTCGTAGGATCCCACCAATGTGTATGAAAAATACTATACAAAATAAATTCCATTTATGATATTTCGAAATGTATATTTAAAAATAGATTTCACTATATTGTAGGAATAATAATATAAGTGAACATGGAATTTTCTTTCCTATAAAAAACCCCTTATTTTCTGTAAAATATGTGTGATAGATTTCTTTTTAAGAACCATATAAAAAGTTTTCTTTAAAATAAAAAATGTTAGTTGAAAAATAATCCTTTATATTGCAAGTAACTTATTAAAACCCTTTTCAAAAAAATTTTATAAAGTCAATGAACCATATAAAATTAACACCAAAAATGAATGAACAACATTAATAAGTATGTAAAAATATTTGAATAAAATTTTCAACCAATTGAGACACATATATCGATATGAGTAAGGGATGCAGGTATGTTCAAAAAAACACCCTATATAATGTTATAAAAAACACTTGGTATTATGGGGACACAATATGTCATAATGTGATAAAGTCTAAAACATGAGACCAAATGTCAGCATACAGTCCATCCATAATAACATAAGACACCTGACTAGCACTCACTACGATCATTGGGATAGAGCCCCCACCTAACCCTATATCATGTTATAGGTGAAAATACATGTATTTGTACCAACTGGTATATTTTAAAACTTGAACTATCTGTTAGACTAATGTTCCTAGGAAGAATAATAATCATGCAGTGAGAAATAAATAAAATCATTAAAAACACCCATAAATGATATTTAAAACATTTCAACTTATTATCACCTCACCCCCCACAACCTAGAAATAAACTAACCCTTTTTACATAATTCATATCAAAATAATATTCAAATATCCCCTTATATAACAATATATATAAAGAAAAACAACATTGGGGGATCAAGTGGTTCAAACACACCCACACAATATAATAAACCATTTAATGTTCTGAATTATCCTTTTGAGAAACTAACTTGGTATTCCAAGAAGTTTATAATTATTATATTGCATTCCCAAAATATCCTTAAAAACAATTAATTTAAACTAATATTGAATTAAATTTAATGGATGAAATCCCCTTTTCTATTAACATAATTGGATTTCTAATATGTCACCTATTTATTTATTATACGAACTAAATGTGGTTAAAATACTTTATTTACCAAAATAATTGTTAAATAAAACCTCAAAAACATTGTTCATGATTAATTATAATTTCGAACCTCTCCTAAAAAACAGTAAAATAACTTATATTTTTATTTAAAATCAGGAACCTCTTTGAAACCATTGTAAAATACATTAAAACCATCACATAAAGGTTTAATTTTAAAAATTAATCATTAAAATTCATAAATCACACAATGAAATCCAAATTTATGGAAATTTAAAACTAAAAATATCATGAAACTTGTGGTAACCCCTCTTGACAGGACACAATGTGTCACCTTCAATGGATAATTCTCAAATAAGTATAGAGATAACTCTAAGAACTATTATGATAACAGAAATCCCCACATTAGTACCAACCCCAAATTATAATATCTTCCCTAATGACCTTAGGGTTACATGAAGATTATGAAACCCAGAGATTATAGAAAAAATATGGAAGAAGAATGAAAAATAAGAAGAATAATGGGGTTTTCTTCACGAAAACCACTTGCGATATAGTTTTGGCGACTCAAATAAGATTAAGGGGGTTGAGATATCCCATCAATACTTTACCTAGTTTTTTTAAATGATCTGTACAATGAAATGGGGTTTTACCGCCTATTATTTCAATGAGTTAATTTTTTGGAATTCAAATTTTAAAAAAAACCTGATCTCGCACGGTTAGGTTACAATTTTTGGTAAACTATGTGCCAATTTTTCAACCTCCACTGGACAAACACTAAAAATATTCATGATTTTACTACATAGTTACTCCTAACCACACACCAGCCATGGAAGTAACCCCAGAATAAAATGGGTAACATAGTTTCTTAGAATTCCATGTGTGTCTTGGAGAACAATGCATGAACAATGAAAAGTCTCACTATTAAGAATTGCATCACTATCAAATAGAAAATATAATATTACTACTAACTTTTGAAACATGAAACCTAAAAATATCCCAAATTTCAAAATTAAATCCCAAAATAATCACAAGACCTAAAAATAAGTTGAATTCATTTTAATATAAAAAATAATGACATTGGGTTTTACATGTAATTGTACTATTTTATGGGTCATGTTACTATTCTAACATTCATATTACTATTTTAATGATAAGGATACTATTACAATAGTCATATTACTTTTATAATATCTATAAATACATCATATTTCATTTATTCATCATTCAATTCTATTACTCTCATGGATTTTTATTCTTTATTTTCAAAATAAATATTTCATTACAAATGTTTTATTTGTTTTTCATATTGTTGTTCATGAGTGAGATAATTCTAAGACACCATAGTGATCCAAATTTTTTTATTCTAGTTATATATTTTTTATTATTATATCATTGTACTATTTTCAATTTTATGGAGTATATTTCTATTCAGTATGTAATATTAATGTAATAATTAAATCCAATGGTTTTAATTTATTATAAATGGTTCTTGGGTTGTATTCGGTATCATATATCTAAATATTAATCACGCACACTCACACAAATATATATTTTGAATGACCATATAATATATGAAATTTTGGGTCACTACATTCTTTCCCTATTGAAAATTTCAACCTGAAAATTTCAACTTATATCCTTGGCCAAGAATCAATGTGGGTAATTCTATTTAATGTGTTATTAATCACCCACATTACCTCTTCATAATTACCGTTTCTCCATATAATTTAAAGAAGAGTATTTTTATGGTCCAATATCTTCATTGATTTTTCCTAATAAAAAATATTCTTCTATATTTTTACAACATTCATATCAATTAAATGTGATTGTATTAGTATGTAATTTCTCAATAGAGATATGTGGAACACAACATAAACATTTCCTATGTTTATTTGAATTTTTAGTAAATATGTGACAACTCTAATGTAATCAAGGATCTTAAATGTTTAAATGTACCTAGGGATGAAGTTTTCATTATTTATAAACCACATGAATCTCTTATTGGGTGATATTCAATGTAACATATTGTCTCCATCTTCAATATTAATGTATCTTTAGTGGTTTTAGTATATATATTCTCTTGAATCCAAGGAGGTTTAACATGTTAGTAAATGGATTGAACCTTAAAAATAATCACGTGTACTAGTTCATGCCAAATAATCTACTATTTACAAAATTCATCCCAAAATGATGTTGTTTTACATATCTTCCTTTATATAGATTTATATTGGGCCATCTGAATACATGAGTAGGAATTGTTGTTATATGAAAACCCAAACAATGTAATATATTGATTTGACTTCACTTTGATATATATCTATCATTCTCTTATCACGTCTTTAGGATATTTATTGGTTCATTATGATTATTCGATAGTGTGGGGGTGACACATTTCAAATAGGTTCAACTTAGTATTCATGTAATATTGAATAATCCTCCAGAACCTAGAGGTGAACCATCAATATCAATCATATATGATCGAAATTGGTTCCCCATGTAACTTCACTATTTTATTTACATATATCATGGAATGTTGATTGAGTGGGAAATATTCTGTAAAAGTGATGAAGTCGATAGTCTTTGTGAGTAGATCCACCATTACCCATATGACTTTATTATATTCATCTCCATTATTTTCATATCTATATAGATAAGGGAATTTTCAATACTTATCCTTTATAGGGAATCATGTTCCTTTTTGATAATATAATTTTTCACTTTCATTTCCTTTTAAATATGGTAGTTAATTGAGAAATATAGTCCTTAATTAACTTTAAACATATTCATGAATTCGTGTTTAAAACATTTTTTGTTAATATATACTTTAATATCTTATTATCAGTATATATGTAACACTTGTCTATGATGAGGATTTTCATCCAAATAATTAGCAAAAATATGACAATTGTTAACTATAAATAATTTGTGAGGTATATATATTCTTGTATCATTAATTTTTAAATGGTACAGGAAATCACTATATAATTTCTCATGAGTACAAAACCCATTAGATTCATTTAATTTTAGTTATATATATCATAAACCATTATCTAATGAAGAGGAGTATGAGTATAGGTGTAGTTATTAGCCTCTTCTTTAGGTATTTTAATATTCAAACACATTATTCCATCTAGATATACTTCAACCCTTTCCATGTTAAATTAGTGAGTGGTCTGTATGACTATGAGAAATTTCTCACCAATAATCGGTAGTATCCAGCTAAGTAAAAAAACTTTGGTATTTTGGAAACCATGATGTTATGTATTCTTCCTCAACCACATTTTTAATTGAATTTTCCATCAATATTACATCATTTTTTATCACATTGTATTTAAAAGTGAGTTTCCTCATTAAAAATTAACATTTTTTTAACGTGACATTCAACTTTTTCTACCTTAATATCTCTAACACAATTATTTATTGTCCCTTGTGTCCATCCTTTATATTTTATTATATGAGAATATCTTCAAAAAATATCTCAAAAAATTTATCATGTAATTATATATATAATATATTAATTAAGTTTTTGAAGACTAACATGACATCCATATCTTTTAACCATACCACTATGAACTCAAATTATCTATATCATATTTAAATTTATATCATATGAATATCTTATATCTTCACCATTAGGGGATGATATCTAGAATGAATATCAGATTTTTAAATGTTGAAAGATCATAGAAGTTGGTTAAAAATTTAATAATCGTTTGTAATAGATACTTAAACTTTTATGTTGATCTTTTTTAGATATCAATATCCAACTAAAAGTCAATTTGATCCATCCTTTCATAAAAAAAGTACTTGTGCTCCCCTAATGTGATGCACTAGGGTGTGTGAAACATTTTTCTAAAGTATCAGGTAGTTACTTGTTTAAATAATCTTGTTTTATGAGGGACATCCTATGGGTACTCGTGGATATTTGTGTATATTTGGGTAAAATTATTATTGATTGATCTACCTAAAGATCTAGGGGAAGGCTACAAAATTGATCAGGGAATACATTAATATATTCCATTATAATGGGTATATCCTTAATGATTATGATTATCTTTATCTATATCATTTGTGAAGTATATGGTTTTTCGTTGGGTATCAACACCAATACCAATGAAGGATTTTCTAATGGAGATTAAAAATCCTCCTTTCATTCTTATAGAAATATAAGATAATTTTGGATTTGGAATGATATTTCATTTTCTTGAATGTTGATTTGAGCTCTATATAATGAGATCCAATACATACCTATTATAGAATCAAATTCTACTAAAAAATGAATTAAAATATTTTCTAAAAGAATATTCTCTACAAATTATAATGGTGGAAGTGTATAAAAATTGGGTTTCAATGTTCATAACACTAGTTTTTTCATAGATATCTCCACTACCAAGTATCTGGGAAGTGATTGAATAGTTATAAAAATCTAATAGGATGTAATGAAACTTGTATAACCAGAATCAAATAAAATATTCATCATTATTTAGTAAATAGTAATTTTTCCATATTCTACCTCATTTTCATGATTCACCTTATCTATTGTGATAGTTTAACAATTCCCTTTCACCCTTAAAATTGGTGTTTGTTGAAAGAGAATACCATAAAAACCCTTAGTTTGGTACACTAGCTTGTACAATGACCATGTTACTTATAATTGAATCATTTAACCTTAGGAGGTACATTGGGTGGTTACTTCCTTTCATCCATTATATTTATTGACTTCTTCATGTATCTATGATATTCATGTGTTTGGTCTCATTATTCCCACAATTGAAGTATTTTCTTATTCATTTTAAGAAATTACCATGGTGTTTTATTCCACATAATTGATATGTAGGTGGTTGTATCTTCTTTATTACATTATCATTTCATCTTCTAAATTTAAAATACATCCCTCATTTATTGTCACCAAGTTCATGTGACCATTATATAAACACCGTCCTTAATTTGAGATAACACCAAACCACTTTTTCATATATAAAAAAATCAATGATATGTAGGGATTTTTAGAGATATATTTTTAAAATAATTAATAGTAAATATATTGGATTATTATTATTATAAAAACCCAAAACATACCTTGAAATTCATATAAAACTCACCTATTCGGTTGTCAATGGTTCAATCGTCTTATTATCAAGCTTCAAAAGATCAATTTCTGTATTAGTTAAAATATTTCATCATAAATACTTGTTAAGAAATATCTTCTTAAATTCTTACCATTAAATTTCTTCTAATTAATCCTTTGGATTTTTATTCTTGGTCAATGTATACTATTGATCAACTACTCCTTTTAAAAAAGTTGATTTAAATATCCACTAAATTTCGGTGGGTCTTGGTGCATGAATACCTCAATAGATAATTTCTAAATATTTAGTAAATAGGATATTATACATGGTTCAAGTTATTATTCAAAATCTTGGATAAGTGGTTAAGTAAAAAAATGAGGGGTTTAAACTCCAACCTATCATTTCATTAGGATTTTCCATCTTACAATTATTACATTGTTCATTACATGGGTTGTTGGGATAGTTTCTTCTATATGCCTCTCATTTCTAAAATAAAAAATGTTATAACAAAACATAAATTAACAAATCTCGGATAAATATATTTATCATATATGAAAATTAATACTTCATAAATTATGTATGGGTTCCCAATGGTAAACCTAAGTCATACTTTACTACCCTAGATTCATAATTAAACAAAAATTTATTTGATACCCACTATAGTGAACATAATATTTCATACAAGATTTTCACATAATTTCATTATAATAATAATTACAATAATATAATATATAATAGAAATGAGTACTGTATTTTGATAATTTGGTATATATGATTTTATTACATAAGAAGTTATAAATTTATTTTAAACCTTGAGAATGGTTGTTATAAAATGTTTAACAATTCTCTTAATAAATGTAATGACTTAAGTATTTAAAAAAAATGGTAACCAAAAATACATGTAATTGGTTGAATAATAAAGAATGTACATGACACATGAGACAATATAGTACATGGGTGAGCATACTCATCATTATTATATCATAAGAAAATGATCATAATTATAAGAATGAGGGAATAAATTGAATGAAATATAGAATGTTGAATATACATAATAATGAAACATCATAATATTGATTCCGAACACTACACATAAATACATAACAAGGATAACATTTTGTTCAAGGATAACATATGTGTCCAAATTATCACTTCATAAAATTTCAACCATGATAGATTCATGTTGGATCATAATACACATAATAAATTGAAATATATCACATTTACTTATGAATTGGAGGGTTATATAATAATAATACTACACATCAAATCATTAGATACTCAAAATAATGAATTCTACAATGAAAATAAAACATATATGAATAATAAAAAAGAAATCAACCAATGAGAAAATAATAGTTTTAATAGTGATGTAATAATGAAAATTACAAGGAACATTCATGGATGTTCCTATAATAGGAAGGGAAAACATAATTTTGGATAAAAATGGGTAAAAATTATAAAATATGTGATAATATATCTTGGATATAATAGGTATAAATATAATAAGAATAAATTAGAGATTTTAAAAATGAGTATTTATCAACAATAATGAAGGAAGAAAAGAAATAATTTCAACGAAGTAAAAAAATGAATATCCTAGGAAGAATAAAAATAGAAGAAAAGTATAATAAATTTACATGAATTTTTTAGATGAATCATAATAAAATAATAGAATAAGAGAATATGAACCCATGAGGAAAGTTTGGTTGAAGTGTCACGTTACCTTTGTTCCCAATTTGTTTTTTTGACATTAAAACATCCTATATAATAAAATTATTCTTATGAAATCCTTAATTAATATATTTATTTAATGAATTTATGATATTATAGATCAATTATAATAATTTTAATTCATTTTATGATTTTTTATTTAATGAGAAATGATTTGATGACATTCTTTAATTTAAATATCCCATTTTAATTTTGATTTTTTCATTTTGATTTATTTTAATTTTCATATTTTTGAAATTAAATAAAAAAATATTTGAATATATATAAATAAATTTCTAAATATAATATATATTATACACTAGAAAACTAATCAGTTCCTGATAAATAAATTATTAGAACCTCCTCATAGGTGTATGAAACCAACTTTTAACAATATGTATCAAATATAGGGATAGTAGCTATAGATATACATTAAATGGATTAAAATAGTTATATCATATCTAAATAATAATAATATGTTATATAATATTTTATTAAGGTATAAAACTAAAATATATCATGTGTGTAAAGATAAGTAAAAGATAAAAAATGAAAAAGAGTATTGTGTGGATACCTCTTATTTGGAGCTTACTCCCTTTCTATGGGATTAAAACTTTAATGGCTTGGGATTTGATGAAATTAGAACAATAATAAAGAAAACCAACAGGATTAAGTAAAGTTATTTGGGTATATATGAGGCTTTATAATTGTATGGGAAGTAATTTTCTAAGGTAAGGGAGTAGGGATATTTGTTATTATGGGCAGAGGTATTTTTGGGTTCAAATATTGAACAAATTTTTATTTCAAACATAAAACTTCAAATAATTTCATTTTCCATATTATAAACTATAGTTTATTAAAATATATTTTTTTAGGACATTCAAACCCTTTATACATTGAATTTATAATTTTATAAAAAATGAATGAATAAAAATGAAAACATGTTTTGTAGTGGAATACATTACATTTCTAGACTTCTGAAACTAATTTTTAGGATTGGTATTTTTTATTGTTTTTATATTAATAATTTATCTTATTAAATTTATTTCGTATTATATATAAATTTTAGGATTTATCAATAAATTTCTATATAAAAATTAATTTTAAAAATTTCAGTAGTTTCAAAAACAATATTTTTACCATTTACATGATAAACCTTGTTTTTTATAAAATATAAAAAAATTCACCCATAAAAAATTTCAATGCTGTGATTCAAAAAATAATATTCATTGCATAAAAAGAAAATTTTAAAAATAATATTAATTATTAAAAAAATATTATGGTTTTCTATAATGTTTGTTAAAATACATCATATCAAAAATACTCTTATAATTTCTATGAGTTTATAAATTGAATATTTATTTTATGTAATATAATATTTATATTTACATAATTTATTCTGGGTAAATATTATTTACCTTTCATTAAACTATATTATTGGCCAAATTACTATTTTAGAGGTTATATTAATTTATTAATGGCCATTTTACTATTACTAATATACATAATACTATTCCAATAGTCATATTGGTTTTATACTTCCCATAATACCAAATATTATCTTCATTCCTCATTAAATTAAAATAATTTTAGGGTTACATATTATTTATTCTCATAATTATTATTTCATTGCTGATCTTTTGGTTCCTTTTTATAGTCTTTCTCATGAGTGTGATATTTCTAGGAGACCAAAATGATCCAAAATTTTCTATTCTAGTTATGTTATTATTATGTTTTCTATCCTACTATACTATTTGAAAATATATGTGGTATATTTTTACAAGTTATGTAATATTATTTTGTTTATGAAATTAAATATTTCTGGTTTATTTTACCTAGATTATAATTTTTGTTTGTTATATTATAACTATGTATGAAATTTTTATATATTCAGTTTCTAAAATTTCATATATGGAGTTTGTGATCAATAAATTCTTTCCCATTTGAAAATTTCATCCTCAGAACTCATATTCTCAATAGTTAATATATTGGAGTACTTTAATTTCATTCCAACCTCATATTCCCATGTTTCCACTTCATACATATAGTTTTCCCAATGTTTTTTTATAATGTGGTTTATCTTGTTACATAGAGCTTTGTCACTATAATCCAATATCTTCACCAGTTTCAACACATTAGAATGTTCATGATCCTATTTTTCCATTTCATTATTCATTACATGTGAGGGATTTTGTACTCCCTTCCTTAGGAGTGATATGTGGAACTCATCATGAACTATTTCTATGTTTTGTGGTTGGTCTAGTCGATTGGGAATAAATCCTAGGTGATTAAGGTTCTTAGTGAGTCCAATGTAATTATCTATTTACATCACATTATTTTAAAACATCATGAACATATTTTATGGTGATATTGAATGGTACAATTTTTCTGTAACTTCAAACTCGAAGTCTCTTAATTGGTTGTTAACATGTCTCTTTTATCAACTCTATGTAACATTAATGTGTTTCTAAATAGCTTGAACCTATATTTTCATCCTTTATAAAATTCCAGGTCCAAGAATAATTTATTCACCAACATCATTCCAACATGTAGTTGTTCTAAATATCTTCTAATATTGAGATTTATATGGGGCTATCAGAATACATGAGTTGAAAATATTGTTATATAGGAACTCGATGAATGGAAAATATTAATCCATTAATCCTTTAAGGTAAAAAAATAAATATCTTAGCATGTCTTAGAGTCTTTGAATTATTATTTTAGTTCGTACATCGTCCTATGTGTAATAGAACATAGTTAATTTCAACTAAGTATTCATGGAATGATGAATACTCCTCCAAAACATAATGTTGAACCCTATATCATAATCAAATATGATCAAAATTGGTTCCCCATAAAGCCTCACTACTTTTCGTATATCTAGGAATGTTTATCAAGTTATAAATATCTGTAAAATGTCATAATTTCGACAATATTTCTGAGTCAATCCACCAAAACTCACATGAAATTTTTTCCATAAGATGAATTTGGAAGACCCGTGATAATGTCAATGGTGATGTTCGACCATTTCAGTGTTAGTATGGGTAATGACTATATCATACCTTTAAAATGATGATTCAATTATTTTACATGATGAAATGAAAAATAAATTAGGTGTACTCAAGAATATTATTCTTCATATTATCCCATCATATGTTATTTATTATATCTTGTTATATCTTAATACGTATTAGATGAATGGTGAAATATGAGCTTTTTGCATCATCCAATATCAATTAATTTATATCTACAGATAATAAATGAATGTTTTATTCTAAACTAAATAACTACATCAATTTAAATATCTAATTCATTGTATATCCATTTGTTTCTAAAAACTTATTTTGAATCTATAAAGATATCTTGTTTTATCTCCATGGTCTTCACTTGGATATATTGTTGGGAAATGGTTCTAGGAAGGTAGGATGTTTTCAAGTATTTAAGATTTCATGTTCCATATATTGAATATCTATTAAGATAGGATATTTCTTTATCATTATCATTTAAATGGTATAAGGTTTTTTTCTACTAATATCACTAACTACATTATTATACTTTTTAGGGTGGTGGTCAATTTATTAATTATAGTACTTTATTAACTATAACCCTCATTATTGAATCATGTTCCATTATTTCTATGTGAATATATATTTTAAACTATTATGATAAATATATAGTTAACAATTCTATCCATATAGAAAATTCAACTAATTATTTAGTGAGAATATCATGACTGCAATATATAAATATTTATTTTCCTAATTAAATACATGGGTTATTAATTTTATTGAGACATAGCCTATCACTATATCATTTTTCATAAGCACTAAACCCATTTCCCTCTTGGAATAATTAATGTTTATCACAATCCCTTATCCACTTGAGCTGAGTCTGAGTATAGGTTGTGTGGTTTTCCTATTCTTGATCTCTATAAATCTTTCCTCACATTCTTCCATACTGGGATACTTTAACCCTTCCTGTTTAAACTTAATTAGATGAAAAAATGTGAGAAATTTCTTAAAAACCATCAGTATTATCAAAAAAATCCCAAAAAACTATAGATCTATTTGAAAATTGAGATTATATTCCATTCCTCAATCACAGTTTTATTTGAAGGATCAATATAAATTCACTCACTTTTGATCATAGACCATATTAATTTTATTTTTAGAATCTAAAATTCACCCTATTTAAAATTAGATAACAACTTATTCTTATTTAATGTCACTCAAAAAAACCTATGATATTATTCATATTATTCCTTTATCTTGGATTGTATGTGAATATCATCAATAAAAACCAACAAAAATTTATTTAAAATGTCAAAAAATATATTAATAATCATATCTATGAATATTTCTTGCCAATTTATAAGTCCAAATGGCATCACTATGAACTCATTGTGTCCCTACATTATATGGAATATAAATTCTCAAAATATTATCTCTTAAACATTAGTAGATGATATCTAGAAAGGAGATTAAACTTTTATAAGTATTTATCCCCTTTATGTTTTTAAAATATGTCCTCAATCATTGGTAATAAATACTTTTTCATTATTGTGATCTTTTTGATATATTAGTATTCATTTCAATGTCATTTTGATCAATCATTTTCTTAACAAAGAGTGCTGGTGCACCCTATGATGATTCACTAGAGTATACAGACTCTTTATACAATGATCTTGAAGATCCTTCTTTAACTCCACTAATTCAATTATCATTATCATATGGGGGTTATAGGATGTGTGTATGGATCCTGGTAAAATATATATTAAGAAATCTATATAATTATCCTGGGTATGGAAAATAATTAATTGAGTAATACATTAATATATTCTCTTATAATGAATGTATCCCCATGGTTAATTATTTTCATTACCACGATAATTTTATGAAGATATACTTCTCTATTGGGTATCATTACCCATGCAACTAAATGATTTTCTAAAAGAAGTTTATAATCTTCCTTCAATTTTTATAGGAACATAGGATGATTCATGATATGGAAAATTATTTTCGTTTCCTAAAATTTGATGTGAGATATATATAATTATACACCATACACATCCATTATAATGTCAATTTCTACTAAGGAATGAATTATGACATTCACTAGAAGAATATTCCTAAATGAGATAAAAGTTGAAGTGTCCCATATTTGGGATTAAATAATCACACCACTAGGGTTTTTCATAGATATACATACTTTTAATTATCATGAAATTCAATCAATATTTCTATAAATCTTATTTGAAATAAATAATATATAGAACCTGAATCTAATATATCTTACATCATTATTGGTGGAATAATAAGTGTACCTTGTACTTCATCACTTTCCTTATTTACCTAAATAATGGTCATAGTGTATTTTTCCCTTCTTACCCTGTCATGGTTAGTTTATTCCATTTATTATACTTCAATACCCTTAGATTAGTGCACTAGAATGCATAGTGACCATGATTTTTGTAGTTGAAGCATTGAGACATAGGTGGTGTATTGGGTGGTTCCTTTGTTTCCTCCATCATATTGATAAAATTATTTATGTATCCTTAATATTAATGATCTTCATACCTTTTTCGTCAATACGTAAATTATTTCACCATTCATTTAAGGAAATTACCATTAGGTTTTTATCAAAATCCTTGACATGTGGGTTGTTGGATATTCCTTACACCTTAATAATTTAACCCTACAAAATGAATCTTCATCCTTAATTTCTCACTTCCATAACCCCATGATCATTATTAAAACTCCATATCAACTTTATTATCTCAATGAATAACTTTTTCATCAATCAAAAGCCTCAAATATCTATAAATTTTCATATATGTAGTTATAAAACAAAAAAATACTCTATCAATTTTATTTCCATTATTGATGAAAAACCATTAGTAAAACCTTGATATAGTTACAATATTCACCATAAAGTTTGTGAAAATTTTACACTTCTTCTTCTTCTTATGCTCCAGTGTTTCTATCCTCATGTTGGTGAAAAAATGTAATGTGTATGAAATATATTCTTAAATTATTCCCAATACATTAATTCCACTTTAACCTTTGGATTCATATTCAAGGTCAATGTCTCACATTTATTAGCTTCTCTGAATCAATGGTATATGCACAATATAACTTAATCTTTCTTGGAACCATGAGGTATGAGAATATTTTTCTTATAGATTTGGACCATTATTCCAATATAAGTGGATCAGATGATCCAAAAAAATTATTGGTTATTGTAACATCAAGGAAATTATGGATAATTTATCATTATTTAGAGATATAAAATGTTTGACACGGTTTATGTGGTTATTCATAACTTAGTAGAAGTTGTTATGTAATTCCATGGGGTTTTGAAATAAACATCCAATTGTATTAGGATTTCTCATTTGAAAAATAATTGTATTATCCATCACATGGGTATTTTATATGGTTTCTTTTAGTTCCAAAAATTTTCTAAAATATAAATTTTGAGAATGAAATAAGTTAATAAAGAAAGAATAAATAACTTAGTGACATATGAAAATAAATAATAAAGTTTTCTCCTATGGGATCCAAAAATTTATCCATAGTTATTTTCTACTGACATAATTCATAAACTAACTCA
Source organism: Viscum album (assembly GCA_963277665.1). Taxonomy (NCBI): domain Eukaryota; kingdom Viridiplantae; phylum Streptophyta; class Magnoliopsida; order Santalales; family Viscaceae; genus Viscum; species Viscum album. The sequence goes on along the minus strand of OY728153.1, from coordinate 559,486,555 downwards.
ACATTTCATTAATACTAACCATAAAAACATTCATCTTTTATTCATTATTATTAAATCATAAATTATAAATAATATTACAATAATTGAATCCAAAATTTAATGGTTTTCTGTCTTTGAAAAAATAGGTTCATCCAATAATAATAAATTTAAATTTTAAAATAATTATTTAAATCATTCATAATGTTCATTATAAAAACATGAATAATACTATGAATACATGAAATCACCTAAGACAATAAATCAAGGAAAGTGTGAGATAAACTCCCTGTAAGGGGAGACATAATAGGGAGGACAGATGAGGCATGAATCAATATAGTACATGGGTGAGAATAATAATCTTCATCATATCATAAGAAATGGAAAATCATCATAATAATGATATTATCATTTTAAATATACATTTAATGTGTAATATTCATAATAATGAAACATAAAAATGTTTTGGTCAAATCCCATAGATAAATTATTAACAAATATACCATCATGTTCATGCATAAAATATGTGTTCAAATTAAACTTCATAAAATGTGAACAAACCAAACATTATGTTAACATATAATACAAATAATGTCTTGAGTTATATCTTGTTAGACAATGAATTTGAGATTTATAAAATTCTAGTCATATCCATCATATCATAAATTTTTTCAAATCATGTATGTTGGGCAAAATGGAAAAAATATATCAATAAAAAAGATGATATAAACCCAGGAGATACAAAATTGACTCTATAGTGATGTCAAAAAATTTGTAAAATAGGACCCATATAGGTTCTCAAAATAAATGTGGGAAAATTATTTTAGTCATGAGGGGGTTACATTAGAAATATTGATATAATATTTTTTGGATATATGAAAAATAAATATTAGATGAAACAATGAAAGATTATAAAAAAGGATGTCTTTATAAAAACCAGGATGGTTAAAAAGAATGAATTACAATTAAGTAGAAAAGATAATATATCCAGAAGAAAAAAGTGAAATAAATGTGAAATATATATTTAGATTAATTTTTTATAATAATCATAGTGAAATGATATAATAAGAGAAGATAAACCCAAAAGAAGTGTTGGGTTTGAGAGTCCCATTAACATTCATCCTTTTTCTTTATTCACTTTCAAACCTCATATATGGTGAATTTTTTTAATAAAAAACTAATAAGAAAATTTAATTTATTTATTAATGATATTATGGATCACTTATAATCATTATAATTTATTAATTTATTTTTTTTATATATGAAATGATTTGAGGACATGTTTTCTTTGAATTATCCTATTTTAATTTTTTCATCTCGATTTATTTTAATTTATATATTTCAATAATTACCTCAAAAATAATTGAAATAAATTAAAATATATTTATAATTATAGTACATAGTCTACACTAACCGTCCATTTAGGCAGTGATAAGTAAAGCATTGACAACATCCTTATAGACAAATTAAACTGACCCATAACAGGACATATCAAAGGGGCTGAGAGAGTTTATTTATAAATTTAATTGATTAATATAGTTATAAAATATCATTATAAAATTCAAATTTTAAATGATATTTTATGGATGTATAAAATGAAATTATATTGAGACTGTATGAAGTAGTATAAGGGAGAAAAAAATGAAAATATGGGACTATTTGGTCACCTCTTAATATAAGCTCACTTCTTTTCTGTGGGACTAAACCCTAAAGGATTGGGATTTGATGACCCTATAAAATACTTAAGGATAATAATATAATTGTAAGTAAATAATTGGAAATATATTAGGCTTTTATATGTGGATGGGAATTGATTATCCAAGAGAAGGGAGAGGGGTGTTTATACTTGAGGGGAGGGGTATTTTTGGGTTAAAATATTGAATAAATTTTTATTTCCAAGGTAAAACATTAAATAGTGTTAATTTTGACATTAAAAAATATAGTTGATTAATAAAATATATTTCTAATGATTCAAAACTATTTATAAAATAAATTTATTATTTTATAAAAAATCAAAGATTAAAAACGTAAAATTGTTTTTTACGGAATACTTTACATTTTTAGGCAACAAATACAACTTTTCATGTTGTGAATTTATGTTTATTATTTTTGAGTAAATATTTATTCTTATTAAACACGTTTTTTATATATTAAAATTTAGTTATTAATAAATTCATTATAATGAAATTATTTCATCGTAAGTCATTAATATTTTTAAATATTGAATATTTAATATTTACCTAAAAAAATGTCTCTCATAAAATTATAAAAAAATAACCCTTATAAAATTTATAAATATTTATTTTAAAAATGAAATGAATTTTATTAAAATAATTTTCAATCTCAAAGAGTTTTAATTATTAACATAATATTTTTTTCTTTTAGAAAATATGTTAAAAACAGCTTATTGAAAATGAACATATACTTTATTTGAGTTAATTATTTGAATATTTGTTTTTTCGAAATATAATATTAATATTTACTGAATTTATTCATGGTAAATATTATTTTCATGAAATTATATTGTTTTATTTGCAATGTTACCCTTTTTTATTAATGTATTGCTATTCTAACGGCCAAGTTTTTATTCTAGTAGTCATATAGGAGTTGTATTTCATATAAAAACATTATATTTACTTCATTATTCATTTACATGAGTTACTATAATGGTTTTATATTCCAAATTTTTTAAATTTATATTACATTATTATTTTCTTCTTTCTTTTTATATGTTTTAGTGTGATAATTCTAGGTGACTATGATTATAAAAAAAATTCCTACTCCAGTAAGCCTTCTGTGTGTTTGTTATTTCATTATAAAATTTTCAATTTTGTAGAGTATATTTATCCTTGTTATGTAATTTTTTTATGGTGAAATAATATATTGTTAGTTTTTTTACATGCTTCTTGAGTATAATATTGTATACTATACAAAAAGAAAAAATTATTATATATTCATAATGAATATATAATATTAATAATTCTAGGTTCTTACATTGAATGTATAATAGGGTATTTGGGGTTTATCATACATAATATTCTAGTTAATATCACATGAGTGGGATTGAAGTGTGGTTTTTACCCAATGAATTATTAATTCAATCATAGTTGAATTCTTGGTTCTATTTATTTGAGCTCTTTTTCACTATGGTACATTACCTTGAATCTTGGTGTGGTATAAGGTTCATCGTATTTTTGGTGAGGAGATATTGGTTTGAATCATGTTTCTTAGAGGATAATTAATTCTGTGTGGTCACCTTGCTTGTGTCCTAGACTTCATTAAATGTGTGGATTTGATGAAGTTTTAACCATGTAGATTTGGGAGAAACATTGGGATATCATGAGATTATTTTTATGGTGTGATTAGTTGAGCCTCATTATTGTGTGATGACATCATGTCACACTATGATTTTATAATTTTGTTGAATTATTATAAATGTTTCCCTTGTATCAATTTCTCCCATTATTTCACAACTTCCTTAAGATATTTAGTTGAGTAGAGGTGTGTCTTTTGATATTTTTATCCATTCAATGATTGGTGCTTTACATTTGATTCTAGAGATCCACTCTTGTTATACAAAGTGAATTCATTTTATTTTCTTATTGATGATCATATTATCCTTTTTTCTTGGGGAGGCTATGAAAATATTCATTATTAATGTTTAGTGTTATTGTGCAGCAGCTTTATTGGGAAATGGATGATCATAGAACTCACAGTTAGGCCTTGTGTATTCGGTGGATTTCTATTAGAGATTATTTTTTTTATCGTATATTAGTTATTGAAGATTAAATTCAGGTAGGTTATTTTAGAATTACACTTCTTTAAAAATTTCTAAATTATAGAATTATAATGATTTAGTTTTCTTTAGGTGGATGGTGTAGATTTACCTAAAAATATAATAAACCAGAATAAATTAAATTGATGGTAAATGGGGGTGATTCAAATGTTTTTTTATGAAACTCTATGATATTTCATATATATTATAGGTCTTATTGATATAACATCCAAAATATTAACATTTAAGTTTATGGTATATATTTTTTACAGTTACTGGATTATCTGAATCACCTTTGATAATGGGTTAACCAATTATGTTTTGTAAAATATAAACTATTTGAAAAATATATAATTAAATTGTTGACATGTAAACATGAAATTCTATTTAATATTAAAGAATATTTAATGTATAATTTTTTTAATGTGTATTAAAATAATGTTTTAATTTATTTCCTAAGGTCTTAAGGGCCTTATTATTTAAAATTATAGGGGTTTTGATTAGTTATTACTACTAGCTGGAAGGATTTGAGGTGCTTGTTGATGTGGAATTGTTGGATGAGTTATACCACAATCATGGTAGCTCTGGTATGCTTGGTTTTGTAACATACTATTACTATTTTTATGTACCCCTCAAACCATTTTTTGGTTTATTATTTTTTTGGGGTATTTATGAAATGGTATTGGGAGGACATTTGAAACATTTGAAACTTTCTGGGTTGTGAATAGTTGGCTCACAGTTTTCCCAAACAGTGAACACACATTTGATAAACCATTAAACCCAAATAGTGGGGCTTTTCATGGGTAAAGCATGATTTGAAAAATCATCTTCTATCCTAGTACAAATTATCTACCCCATCATATGGTCACACGGTTGGGGAATTTAGTTGGAAAAACTGTGAGACCCTCCCCAGTAACCATGTGGATTGTAAATTTTATTTCTGAAAATTAATGTTAAAATTATTGAACCCCTATTTTATAACCCTCTCAACCCTAAATAGGATTTAACATCATCCTAGTTATTTGGGGCTCACAAGAACCCATTTTAGAGACATTGAACCTTTTTCAAGGTGGATCAAATCTTGGAGAACATTGTTCGATTCCCCTATTCTAATAGTTCTTATCTCATTCATTCTCTCCATCTCTCTCTATATATCTTAATTATATTCTTTTAGATCATATAGTTTTTGATGGATGTAAAATCATTTATTATCATGAATCTAGGTTTTATTCCTTGATCTCAATTACTGAAATTCCACATTTTCTTTTCCCATTGATGGTGTTGTCTTACGTGATATCCATGTTATAGGTAGGTTGTTCCCTCTAAGACTGGAAAATTGTATAACCCTTTAATTTCATTATTAATATAATTACTTCAAATCAAATTTTAAAAAACCAATTTTATAAAAATTTGGATTTTATTTGACAGGGAATAAAAATTTGGGTAAAACCCTCCAGTTCCAATGAAATTGGAATCTGGGGTGTTATTTTAAATTGATGGAATTCTTAAATTGATTTGTGAAATTATTTTTTGAGAACTACATTAAATTTTTCTAAAAGGAACTAATGATTGGTTTTAACTTGGAAATAATAATTAGTTGATAGAAAACCCATGTTTTGGTTTGTAAATAGAATTTGGACATTTGAAACTAGCAAATGGGAAATTGTATTTTAAATAGTTTAAATACAATTTTCACTTTAGTGACTGATTTATTGAGAACATATAATCCTAGGTAGTAAGTGGGCTATTTGGGACAAACACTCTAGGATAGTAATTCCCTAGAAACATATTAACTCTTTAAAATTATAACAAATACATAGGGTAGTGTATCTTATCCCCAATGATATGTTTATGAGTCCATTTTGGCCAGTGTCTTAGGGGTGTGTGTACAAATATTACCGTGATAACTGAAATGAAATATGTGAGGATCCCATAACTTTGAACTATTTTACCCCTTAGAATATGACCGTGATTATTATTTATGTAATTTTTTTATATATATTCCATTAATTTTGAATCTACTTTACCCATTCTTTTTGACTTATATAAACTATTTTATATAAATTTTTTTATTAATTCACACTTTTTTATGTTTCCATCAATTTCAATGAAATTAATTTTTTTTTACATATGAATTTATACTAAAATTTATATTTTATTTAAAATTGAAAGTATTATATGGTTATTTTTTATGTTATATTATTATGGAACACTTTGTGAGAATCAACTAGTATTTTTTCTCACACCCTACCTTTTCCTTCAGGATTTTTTAGATGTCCTTCATCCGGATTTGTGCACAGGGAATGAACCACTTGGAGGTGGTAGTGGTTATTGAATCTTTTGAGCATGGAGATTTGTATCCATTGGGACATGAGTTGGTTATCATTTCCTTCTGGTATATTGAAAATTTGTTTCTTGAGTTTTATTTTATGTATTTGAATACAATTACAATCTTTTTGGGGATTTTTCTTTGAGAATACTTATATGTATCTTTATCTTCCACTATTTTTGTGGAAACATCATTCCCTATTTTTTCTGGTATGATGAAAGTTGATAGCTTCGAACATGTGGGGATTATTGTTTCCCTTAACACCATTTTTTATCAGATTAGGTGTTAGGGTGTTGGGTTTTCCATTCTGGTTCATGAAGAAGTGGTAAAAAAGGTGCAGGTTGTTCATATTACCTTGATATTAGTATGCAATATCAGTAATATTGTTAGAAATTAGGTGGTAGTTATGAGTGTGTGTATGGAAAGTTATCATTGTGATGAGACATGAGTCCTTGAGGGTGGGTTTTTAAATACATCACGAGGATTAGTTTTTTCATGTTAGTTGATTTTGATTTTGATAATTTAAAATCGAATTTGTTCCTATCAATTTGATAGGAATAACTTCCCTATTTATCATGTTTGGGTGTTAATATTTGAAATCTTATAATGTATTCAATTTTTATGCCGATGTTGTGTAGCATCATGCTTCAAACATAATGTGAAAATAGGATCCAGTAGGAGGCTACTAATGAATCATAGTGACCAAATCCTATCATGGACTAGAATCCTATTGATGATATCATATGTATTGTCGATGATCTAGAATAGAAAATTGCACCCATTATTATTAAAGATATAGATATGGAAACTCTAAGGTATGGGTCATCAAATAATTATTATGAGTTCCTCTGATAGAATCCACATGCATTCCAAGGATCAAAATATCATCAAAAGTGTGAGTTTTGGTTGAGGATAATTGAATGTTTTTTGAGCTCTTGGAGATTCCTTATTCAATCAAGGTGAAATATTCCCCCTTTAAGCTCAAAGTACCCAGAATGAGATGGTGGGAAATGATAGTGAAGGGAAATAATCATGAGATATTAAAGTGTAAGGAATTTACTGACATTTCCACCGATCAATTCTACCCATAGTCTATGGTTTTAGATAAGTATATAGATTTATTTCAATCTCAAGAAGACACACAGGATAGTGACGGAATATGAAAATAACTTTTCATAGAATATAATGTTTTCACTTGAGATTATGTCGAATTATAATATTATTTCTCAATCATTTGATATGGGGATTTGATCTAATATTTTTTCTCATGTTTTCTTACTAATTCTCTCCACTTATGTTGCTATACTGGATAGATTTTTGATGGTCGATCACGATCTAGCTAGTATATAAATTTTGAAGGGAGTTTATTTTTATCCAAGTGGTTATTATATGAGTTCCTTAAAGGTAAAGATAAAGTGTGATGATTCTCATTATGGTTTTAGACAACATGGATCTTATATACTTCCTGCAGTTCTAGGAATATGCGCTTTGATTTTATACTAGTGTGGTAATCAGAGATAATAAAAGTGGGTTTTTCCAAGGAAGCCATTATATTAGGTCTTGTAGGTTCTCATGTAACATAAAAAAGATCTATCATACCTATTATACTCACATAATGGTGTGGGATCATTAGTTCCTAAAAGTACTATAGTTCAAAAAGATGCTTGACAAGCAAATGGTTTCTATCCATAGACATTCGGAACGAAGATTCTTCAAATAGTAAAAGAGTCTCCAGAGGAAGAAGATATGAGGATAATGACTATGAGAGGTACCATCACTATTATTTCATCATTATTGAATACATTATTTGATACTGGCTCATCTCATTCATTCATTTTGTCTTGTACTGTGAATCTTCTAAATATTCTTACAGAGATTTAACTTATGAGATGGGTATTACTAATCCCCTTAGAATGAAGTGTGAGTAGGGTCATCATTTTCATTCTTGTTTTTTCTTTTTATCAGAGATTTATATTAATTTGTATTTTCTATTTCTTAACATGAAGACTCTTGATGTCAAATTTGGGATGAATCAGTTGATTACTAATAAATCATAAATTTAATTATATATTTTATGGTTCTCCTTTACTACACATGATGGGGTGTGTTGTATCTTTCACAGATAATGCAACCCGATGTAGAGAAGAGTTGGACCTTCTTATCCAGATATGTGGAATGTAATATAACTGTTTTCATTTAACCTAAGGTGAGAATCCTTGAGTGATGATCCCCCTCTCACTGTCTTCGAGTTCCTTAATGTTTTCCTTTATAAAATATCTAGTTTTCCACCACTAAGAGTGGTGTAGTTATATATTGATTTCGATTCATGTACTCAACTTGTATCGATTGATTCAAAAAACATGAATCCTACTGAAATAAAATTTTTTAAGACTGAGTTGGATGATCTTTTAGATAAAGTATTTATATGATCATGTCTGTCGCCTTGGGCATTTCATTTTCCCTTTTCTATGAAATATGAAGGGTCACTTTGCTTCAGTTTTGATTACTGAAAACTCAATCGAGTTACAGTAAAGAACCAGTATCCATTACCAAAAATTGATGACCTATTTGACTAGTTAAAGTGGGACAAGTGGCTCTAGAAAATTGATCTTTGATCTGGTTATCATCAGTTGAGAATAAAAGAATTTGAAATTCAGAAAACCTCCTTCCAGTGAAGGGATGACCATTATGAGTACCTTTTCATGCAATTAAATTTCTCCAATTATCCTATACTCTTTATAGATTTATTGAATATGATATTACATGGATATTTGGATACTTTTATAGTGGTATGTGTGAATTAAATCGATGTTTACTCTATATATGAGGAGGGTCATGTGCTTCATATAAGAGAAGTTCTGGAATTGTTGATAAATCACCAAATTTATACCAAACTATAAAAATGATAATTCTAGATTTTTGAAGTTAATTTCTTGGGAAAAATATTTTCAAGACATGTTATATCAATTAATATAGATAGTGTTATAACTATTGTGTCATGGGAGAAACCACAAAAAAAATTCATGATTCGTAGTTTATTGGATTTATCTAGATATTTCCTACATTTCATAATGGATTTCATGAAGTTGGATTCTCTAATGACCACTAAAAATCATAAGGGAGTGATTTTTTCTTAGTATGAGAAATTTTAGAGTTCTTTTGTAATGATAATACATATTTTGAATGTCTCACTAGTGTTTAATCTTGTAGATATTGGGAATGGCTACGTCGCATTACTTGATGTATCAGGTTCAGGTTTTGGTTGTGTTCTTATGTAGGGTGATCATGTCATTTCTTATCGATCTCATCATATTAGGATACATGACAATAATTACGCAACCCATGACCTTGAACTTGAAAATGTGATGGATATACTTAAGAGTTAGAGACATTATATTTTTAGAGAATAGTTTACCATTTTTCTGACCAAAAGATATTGAGTTACATATTCTCTCAAAAATATTTGAATATCCACCAATGGATTTGGGTGAAGTACCTAAAATCTTTTGATTTTGACATCACATATACCCCAGGGAAATTTAATGTTGTTGAAGATGATCTTATAAGGAATCTTCCAACCCAGGCCAACAAAAGATCATTGGAAGAGTAGAAATTTATATTCTATTTTCATAGTTGCATATTGAAGTTAGAAAAATGGGGGGTGAGGTTTTGTTGGCTAGAATTCAGTTGACCTCTTCTCTTCTCAATATGATTCTTTAAGAATAAAATCATGTTGATGAGTTCTGTAGTATTAGAGACTCTATTTATTATAAGGATTCAGTTGATGTGTTTTTATTCTATATGGAGCATATTCTATGTTTTGAAAAAAAAATTATGTTAGAAATGAGGGAATATTTTTTTGCGGATTTCCATAATTCCTAGATGGATTTTCACAGAGGACCCATGAAAATATTTTATGATATGATGTTTTGATTCTAGTATCCATGTATGATACATGCAATTTCATATTTTTTCTATCACTATTATATGTGAATGAAGTTCAAGGTTGAGCAAAATATTCCTTCTACTTTTCTTCATCCACTTAGAGGGATAAAGTGAAAGTTGGATGAAATCATTATGGAATTCTCAGTTGGGTTTCCATGTACCCTGATAAATAATAATGTGATATGGGTTGTGATCAATAGGTCAACTAAATTGGTTCACATCTTACCCATTCTTGATACAACCAAATTTGGGGAGTAGTAAATAATTATGTGAAATATATAGTTTGTTTCAATGGAGGTACATCTACTGTGGTATCTTATAAATATCCATGCTTTAATAATAATTTTTGGATAGGCCTTTAGGATGAATTTGGATCTTAGGTTCATTTGATTACGGCATTCCATCTGTAGTAGGATAGCTACAAAAAGGTAGATATACAGATCCTTGAGGATATGATTCCTTCCTGCATTCTTAACATTATTAGTTCTTAGGATGGATATTTTGGGATGGTTAAATTTTATTATAACAATAGTTACTAGTCCATGACCATAATGGATCTATTATAGGACTTATATAGATGACCTTGTAAATCCCTATTGTGATGGTTTGATATTTTTAAAAGTTTCTTGGTTATAATGATCTTGGTATAAGATATGCCAAAAAATATTTTGTCAACTATTTATAGAATGTTGATGAAACATATCCATTATAATTCTTATGCTGATCGCTGTCATAGACTAATAGAATTTTCATTAAGTGATATGTTGTTCTTGAAATTTGTGCCTCGTTTAGGTCGTCGACAGCTAGGAAGGGAATGGTAAAATACTATTCATTTTATGGGACCTTCTAAGGATGTTGAACAAGTATGTAAAGTGGATTTCCATTAAGAACTTCTTCTACAATTGATATCGACACACAGTGAACTTCATGAATCATTGATATGAATATATCTTTCTGATCCATATCATGTTATGAGATAGATTGATCTTGAGTACGAGATTAATTTTTCTATGACTAAGCATTCAGTAAGATATCTGATTAAGAAAAAAAGTACTTTGTGGTAGTATAGAAGATTTTTTTCAAGTTCAATAGAATCATGGTCCTAGTACTCATGAGACTTGGGAAAGAGAGGCACTAATGAGAGAGTATTGACCTCATCATTTTTATATGATGAATTATTGAAAAGATTTATAGGGAATTAAGGATTCTATGGTGGTAAGGTTGTAATGTTAGGTCGCTATTTTTAGGCATCCTCAACCCTCTTTTTTCAATATTTATTTGGGGATTTTATCGGGTTGTTTTTTTAGGAAATTTGAAAAATTTGGAAATTTTAGGTCTATGGCCGGTTGGTGAATGGTTTTCCCAAACCGTGTACCCACCTATGGTAAATCATGAAAACCCAAATATTGGGGGGTTTTAAGGTTTATTAATGGTTTGAAAAACCATTTTCCCACCTGTTATAAACCATTCTCCCAATCATAGGGGTGCACATTTTGGGTGAATGATTTGATAAACCATGCGGCCCTTCCCAGCTAACTATATGAAGGATACATTTTATTTATGAAAATAAAAATGAAAAATCTTGAACCCCAATTTTTCACCAATGATACCAAACTAGGGATTGGATGCCTTCCCAGGCCTTTGAGGATCTCTATAACGCATTTTGACACCTCTAAATCCCTTCTGAGGCAGATCAAATCTTGGAGAATGTCATCTGATTCCCCTTTGTTAATAGTTCTTCCCCCATTCCTTCTCTCCATCTATCTCTATCTCAACTCCTTATTGATTTTATATTATATTATTTATGATGGATCTAAAATCCTTTATTTTGGATCTTGAATCTAGGTTTGATTCCTTTATCATTGTTGTCGATGTCCTTCAATGGATTTTCATGTTGCAGGAGTTGATAATTTGAAAGACTATGTAGTTTGTGGGTTATTTTGGACAAACATTCTTGGATGGTAATTCCCTCGTAATGGATAGAAACATTACAACTCCAAAAACACATATTATGATGGGTCTTATCCCTAATGGAATATTGATTAGTCCAATTTAACTAGTGTTTGAGGGATGTATGTACACATATTACCCTGAAAAGTGATATCAGAGGCATAATGATACAATAACAAGGAACTATCATACCCCTAGGTTGATAAAAATGTTGATTATATGCGAACTATTTTGAATTATATTCCATTTATTGTAAAACTGATTTGTACATTCCTGTTAATTTATATATATAATATTATATAAAAATGTTTATTAATACATTGTTTGAAATGTTTCTATAAATTAAAATAAAAACCATGTTTCGTTTTAAATATTAATGTGCACTTCCATGCCTTTTTTATTTAAAATTTAAAGCATGATTTATTTATTTTTAATGGAATCTTACTATGGAACACTATGTGAGACCCTATGGGGATTTTTTGGTCATACCCTAAAATTTCCTTGAGGAGTTTTTAGAATTCCTTCTCCTAGGTTCGAGAAAAGGGAAAGTTCCACTTATAGATGGTGATTATTTTCGACTCATTTGAGATTAGAGTGATATATCAATTGAGACTTGGGTTATTTATCATGACTTTATTGTACCTTGATGATGTAATAATTCTGTTTTTTTAACCTATTTGAATTTTGGTAGTTTCTTCATTGGGATTTTCCTTTTAGATTTCTGATATGTATCTTTATCTTCTACTGTTTTTGTTGAAAAATTGTTCCCAATTTTATCTTCCATGATTCAATAATCTAGTCTCCAAACTATCATGATTGTCAAATCCCATCGGTCCATGTCAATATTGTCTTGGGTGTTAGGTTACTAGGTTATCAAGATTGGTTTGTGATAGGTTATGTGGTATGATAGTTGGTTTTTTTTCTTTTAGATGTTGGCATATTTTGTGGGGTGATTTATGTAGTAACAAGTTTATATTTTTGAGGTGTTATTATTGTTTTCTAATGAAATGGAATGTGAATGAGAATTAATAATGATGTTAATAGGTATATAGATAGATAGGAAGATTATGGGTTTTTAAATTACAAGTAATTAATGATTATATATGAAATGAATGTAACTGATAAAATGTTAGGGAAGTAATAAATTTAAATAAGTGAAAGATGATTTATATGAAATAGAAATTGGTCAAATGAATGGATTACCACTATATATGGTAAATGATTATTATAATGAATGTAATGATTTATTTAAATGGAAAAGATAGATTAAAATGAATGATATTATGAAATAAGAAATTAAGACCCTTTTTATGGATATTTCACATGGATAGATGTGTTTGGTTATTTCATAGTTGTAGAAATGGTTGATAGTGAGTGGCAGTGTTGGTGGCATGGATGTTGTAGTTGTTTGAGTTTATGGATTGGTGTGGACCCCTTTGTTGGTATTTATCAATTATTCCCCAAGATCAACACTATTATATAATACTTTTTATTATAATTTAAATTAAAACATATTTAGTTCTAAAGAATATTAAAAATGAACACTTTTATCAATAAAAATTAATATAAACATATTACAGTTTTTCCATTGTGTTAGTCAAGTGTTATTAGATTAAGGACAATCTATATTATGTAATGTTAGTTAACAATAATACTATATCATTCATTTATGTTTTTCCAAATAATATGAGAGATTATTTTGTTATAACACCACAAATATATATATTACCATGTTATTACAGACATATGATCATCATAATCATCTTTACCGAAATAAAATTGATTACCTATGGGATACAAGTTGGTGACCATGTATTTGGAATGACTTGATTTTATTACACCATATGGATTTAAATATATATATCATTCATGTTACTTAATTAAAATTTAGGTGTGGATCATTTAACTCTAGGTTATAGACAAAAAACTATTTTCAAACATTTTTTCTTTTGATTTAATGATTTTATCCCACCATTTTAATCAATTATTTTGTAAATATCCCATTTATAGGTTTTAATAATAATATTGTATTTAATTATTGAATATTTTTTATCATGATTTTTAATTGATTATTTTATAATTGGAGTCAATTTAATAAATACTATACTTACCATCGGGGTTTTGATGTTATTGTAAGACGTTTGATGGTGATTTTAAAATCCTAGAATTTATTTCAAATAATTTTGGAGTTAATTTAAATGATGTTTGGACGTACAATGCTAGTGTTAAAAATATAGTCAAGGAAACCAGAATACTGTTCCAGTGGAGGAGAATGGAATCAATTATCATAAATGATGAAAATTGGATAAGTCTGAAAAATCATCATCGAACCATATAGAGTTGACCGCTACTAGTTTCTTTATGGAGTTGATATTGTGTTTCCAATATAGAGTTTTTTGAACCCTAAAATTAAAAGTAAATTAACTCGATGTCATCCATATAGAGTATAATTAATCAAATGTACAATATTTAAGTGTTTTAAATTTATCAAAGGAAATAAATCATATTACTTATGACACTTCAACATGCACATATGATTTTTCATCTTCATATAGTATAATTATCCTACATAAATGAGATTTGATATGGCCATACCATATTTTAATTATTAAATATTTTTTCAAAGTAAAACTTTATACGACATATGATATTTGACCTTCATTTATAAGAATTTCCCTACGTATAGGACATTTTGACAGGGTAGAAGATAATTTAGTTTGGAAAAAATTAGGCAAATGATGATAAAAAATTCCACAGAATTCACCTATACTTAAAACGGATTCTTTGATATTAAAATGTATTGTACATGAAGACAATTAGAGTACTTTACAAGGACCATATCATGTGAAATATTTTAATCTATAGTAAGGAAAGATTTTAGGGATTTTGGAAGAATATATCAAATGAAGGATTGAGGATATAAAAAAGGTAACTTTTGTGAAATTAAAAAGTTCGAATCTCAATGATATGCCCATGACTAATAAAGAGGTGACCCAAATATCGATAAGAATAGGAGGGTTCCGAGTGGATAACCTTTTGTTTTAACTGGATGTTGTTGCTAATATTTCTATTTTATTTTTCATCATTTTATTATCTATTTTATTATGTTATATAATTATTTATTCTTCCCCAATAACGTATTCTACCCATAAAATGGATTTATAATTCTTGAGTGATTAGGAAATGGGAGTTTATCATTTTTTCATGCTTGACTCTTCACACTTTAAGAAAAAAAAATCTTTATTTATTTTCTACTAGTTTTTATATTCAGTTTCCGTTCATAATATCAAATATAGTTATATTTGATTTAATAATTGTTTTTAAATTTATTTCCATGGTCAGTGAATGATCATCCCCCTCCACTCATTTTTAGGCTACAAACGGTGGAAAAGGATATGTTTGGTTGTATTGTTCTTAATGATTGTTGGTATGTGTGGAAGGATCAATGATTATCTTGGATTTATTGCGACACAAAAGAGTCAATAATGTATTTACAAAGTAAATATTGATATATTTGATGTATCAATTACACACATAATAAATAGGGTAAAATAATAATAGGTTTTTTACATTTATTCTTACAAAAATCATCCAACCATTGGTGATTTAGGAACTGACTATGGAACCCCACATTCATCATGTAATAAAAACATGGGAAAATAATTATAAGAATAGTATAACATTAAAATTTTAAATCAAATATTGAACCAATAAACCTATCAAAATTATTGCTTTCAAAACATCTATACTATACTATTCAATTTCTATTAAAATCTAAAAAATATTCAAAACACTAGTCTTCACTAATTACAGTGATGAATAATATTTTGATGTCCTCTGTAGAGAGAACTCTTATTTTACCACTATAATTTCATTTAACATATGAATAAATAACTTTTTGGGCCTCAGCATAATTGGTTGAAAAAAAACATAGTATTGTTTCTAGTAATTTATTTACAAAAATATAACATTAACATTGCTTTACTATAACCTATAATTACAAAATATTTAATTTTTTCCATTAATATAATGATCCTTACTGACTAAATTAAGTAAATTTAACTTACAATAAAATTTTTATGTGATTTATCTGAAAGAATTAAGAGAAACTAGCAGTGTTATCCTTGATCCTACCACTATAACTCCCCGTGTTTTAATATCAATTATATATTTCCCAATAGTTATAAATAATGGTTCAATCAAAATAACTAATAATTGATCTTATATTGGGATATACAAGATATGAACAAAGCTATTGACACGTTATTCAATTATAGTGGATCATAATAATAAAGGTTCATGAAACCATGTATCAGATACAATATAATGATACACACTATTGCTGAATACATCCATTAAAAATTATTAAAATTAAATGGTAGAAATAAATTGAAAAGAAAAATATCTTTAAAACTAGAAACATCCCTAAACACCCATCACCATTAATAATCTGAATTATTTTAATAATCCAAAAATGAGAAGGAATCCCGTTAAAGGAAAAACCATGTCACGAGATCTAAAATGAAAAGAAAATATAAATGTGAAGTATAACATTATAATTGAAAATATAATGAATGATTTTATTTTGACTATATATAAATATGGAATCTAACTATTCCAAATAATGCCACTGAAAAAATGGTCATTATAGAAATTATTAATTGGTATACTTATGTCAAATAAGAATACAATAGTTATTTATTATTAGTAATGAGATTAAATGATATATTTTAGAAAATAGATTAATGAAACAAAAATATAATTTCAAATTTGAATATATTATTTTTATTCATGAATATATTATTATTATAAGAATTATTTATAAAAATGAAAATAAATATTTTGATATCAATAGATTGATAAAATTACATGATTACGATATATATAATTAATTATTAATATATTTATGTTAAGATAAGTTTATATAGAAAAATATTCATGTTTAATAATTGGATTTTCATGAGAAATTTATTTTTAAAGATAATAAATATATTATGGTGAAGAAATAATAATTTTGTTTATATATATTAGCACTAATTTAATTAGAAATTTATGTGAAATAAAATTAAGAACACATAATGTATAAAAACACATTTTTCATATATAAGTAGTTTTCTTTTTTAAATCATAATTTAAAAGTATAATTTATAAATTTTATGATGATAATTTAAAAAAACTAAATTTTTTGATGTATCATATAAATATTATATTAATAATAATTTTTGATAATTTTTGTATTTTTTTATGGTTAGTAGTAAAAAATACTATTTTTTAAAAATAAAAAGGCTTTTATGACATTAATTTATATAAATTTGATTAAAAAATTCCTGAAACATTTTTATAAGATCATATATTTAATTTAAAATTTAATATAAAATTTAAAAAAATTATTTTTTATTTTAAAATCCCATATTTGACAATTTTTCACTCAAGTTATATTTTTTAAAAGATTGTTTAAAATATACTAAACATTTGGTATTTTCAATTAAATTTATCACATTTAGAAATTTAATCAATTAAAATAAATTTAAAATTAATAATAATTAGGTATATGTTATTTAATAATTTTCATTTTATTTTTCAGCATAAATTATATGTAACCATTGGTAAAAATTAGTTACCATGGTAAAACCTAAAACATTAAAAAGTAGAACAAATCTAATGATAATGAGTTAAAATAATTAAACATGTGTGGGAATTCATTTTTGAGGTATATGTAGTCCTTAGATCTCCCCCTATACATTATTTATCTATTTTAATCTACTTTTTCTGAGAGTGAATTCCAATTATTTTAATTTTGTGTTTTTATAAAAATTCCATCCCTTTCCACTTATAAAAAGGAAAACTCATCTCCTCCTTTACCCTCAAAGTAAAATAAAATTATTTTAGAACTTAATATTCCCAAACATAAATTAAACAGTCCATTACACCTTTAATAGATTATTGGATTCTCAAAATACCATCCCTCAAAGGCTTTAACTCGTTTGGAAAGGATATAATCCAAGAAGTGAGGTATAAATTTTAACCAATCCTTTCTCATTTCTATTTCATTGTGTCCCCTCATTCTTCCTAAAATTAAATTTCACAATCTTAAATTGATAATATAATTATCATTATTATACTAGTACATTAATATAATTTTGGTAAAAGCATTATCCACCATTCCCTTAACCATTTAGAAAAATGAAACTGTCATTTGTGTGTTGTGCAGTGTACCACCTCCACGAAGTAACATGTACTTTTTACATCACCGTATTAAAAAGATTAAAATTATAATGAGTTTATTATATACATGTTAAATTTATGTAAAATTGTATATTCTTAAATTTTAATCCATATTAATCATTTTCTCTGTTATTTGTAAATTGAAATAATCATTCATGTGTCTTTATGGACTAACGCCCCCGTGGAATGAATGATTTCCATTTCTTATATTAATCACCTCATTTAAAATATGGTAATTATAATGAGATTAAGAAGTAAATATTATCATTAAAAATTATTAAGGTTATGATATTTTTAATTTGATATCAATTTGAAAATATGATTAAAAAACAATTGTTGTCAGTTCAACCATCCAAAATAGCATACTAATAGAAAAAATGATATATTTGTACTATGTATTTACCATTTATAGTTTATATTTTTATTATAATTTTTTAAAATTATGATATATAACACTAATAAACATTAAATAATTTTATTATTCTTTTTTTACATGGATATTATAACAAAATCACATCATAATTCCCCATCAATTATGGTATATTCTGGTTTGGGTTTCATTATTAACCTATTTAAACAATGAAATAAATTTATATCAAGAATGACTATGGGAATTTAAAATACTTTAATATATGACATAAATAATTAAATAATGTATTTTTTGGTTATTTAATGGTTTTATAAAATTTTGAACCATTATCTTTGTAAATACCCTTCATTCACTAGGAATTATTGAAGGTTGCACATCCAAAAATTGATCTTTAAGGATCATAAAAAACGAACATAGAGTTCAATTATAAAATTATAAATAATTTTAAAACATAAATTCCAACACCTTATATAATTTTTGAATTATTATCTTTGTGAAAATAGTGAATAACATTATCATAATTACAAACAACATCAAAATGATCAGGATTACTCACACTCGATATAAAAAATAGAAAATTTATAAATAATATACATACTGATAGTAATTATAAATTATGATTATAAAATGTTATAGATATAAATAAGGATCTAGAATTGGTTATTAAGATAGTAAATTTTGATATACATTAGGTTGAATCACATGTTAACTAATTAGGAACTGAGGTAAGGGGTTATTTGTCTCAAAATTTAGTTTCTTGAGACTTATTTCTTAATGAAAAATATGATACATTTAGTATTATTTGATTATTGACTATTTTTTTTGCAATAATAATTTGTTTTAAAGATATATATTATATAATTTCATTAAATTCCACCCAATTAAATAAACACCAATTTTTAAAGTGGTTTTGATCAAAATTTTACTCAAACCATCAGGGTTTCGATTTCCAATATTATTTTCAAATCAAGATTGTTTCTGAATGAAAATACATCTAGATAATATTTATTATTTATAAAAAACCACAATATTCATTAGATGTTCATGGGGTTTTACATTTCCCCTCAAAATTTCATTTCCATTTGGAATATATTTTACCTAAAGTGCTTATTATAAGTGAAACTGACATCATATCTTCTTATCGGTTAAAAATTACCATTATCCATATCTACATTCATTGATTGATTTTGGAACATTCATAATCTATGATTCAATAATTTATTCACCTCATTGTATAATACTTCACCTTCTTGAAAATGTTTTTAATAATTTTTTATGGTTTACATATGGGTGATTTTCATAAAAATGTGAACAGGTTCTATTTTTAATGTATACTTGTGAACACAACATTGAAATTATTTTTTTATTTTATATGAATATAGTTTTTAAAATAATTTATTTTTCTATGGATTTTTTAAAATAAATATTTTAAAATTACATCAAAACATCAAGTATATTTCTTATTTCCAAAGTGATTTTCTAAAAATCCTAAAATGCATTTTTCATCTATGTCATTGTTATTTAACATATATTAGGGTTGATAAAGGGTATTATTTAAATATGACCATAAAGATGTTGTATCTGAATGAATTATTTAATTTTCCTCCATTTTAGTGGAATGATCAATCACTACCTTTATCTTTATTAGTTATCTAATATGTATAAATATAATCTATCATCCATTGTATTTCCTCTATGAACACTATTTATTGCAATCATCTAATTTAAGATTGTTTAACTAGGATTTATATATTGATCGATTGTGGAAATTATTTTATTAACCATATTCCTTTAATTTATATGTTATAAATATGATTCACCTTCACGCTTTGTTTAATACACATGGTCGTTGATCAGATTATAAATTTATGTTCTCAATCTATATATACTAACATTGAGTAGTAAAGTGGAAGTGTGGGGTCCAACCCACATGGATCATTGGTAAAATATAAACAATTCTAAAAAACCTTTAAAAGGATTAGTTATGATCACCTCCTTATACTAGATTTTCTAAAACTAGATAGTTTGTATTTAATTCAGATAACAAAGAAGGGATCAAGGTCAATTTTAGGGCTATTTGTAAGATATAATACTAAATAGATATTGTCATTATCCAATGGATTAGTCTTGAAAGTAGTGAATGGTCCACCAACTGGTTTCGGTCAATCCCATTGGATCTACCATTACTGCAAATGTACGTTATTTCGAGTATAGTTAACAGAGAAGATGTCTTATACATAGTTTCTTTAAATAAAGGATCACTGAATAGTGGGCATAGTCTTATCAAATCCTATTAGGTATGGTTCATCCAATATCACCTCCCATGGTCATAGGTGTGAAAGATAACATGATTAAAAAAATTTAACCTAGTTACAAGTTGTTTCATTATCATGGTTCAATTAGTGGATTCATTGTTCTCAGAAACTCTATTACTATTGACCCCTAACCCTACATAGATTGTCCATACATGATGGTATTGATAAAAAATGAAATTTAAAACATTCTTATCATGGGAGGTGCAAGAGAAAAGGTCCCTTTGGGGTCTCACTATGCATGGATCTTCTTTTGGTGATCAGATTGACTTGAATGGTAATGTTTCTCTGTTCTGCTCTAAAATTAGTATTTTAATTAGTAATCTTCATCCTTACTCCCATTGGATAATTGAGAAGGGTGGAATCTTTTTCTGGCACCATAATTTAAGTGGGAAGATCTTAGTTTATCCGTTTTTCCCTACTACAAACATTTCCTTCAAATATGCTCATGAATACCTAACGTTTATTAAGATAGTGTTGAATAAAGGGCAAATTGTTTTATGTAATCTCATTAATCTGTCTTCTATTCTAGAAAGAAGTGTTTTTACTCCCTCCCCATCCAGATTATTCAATATTAGATACTACCATAGGATTATGAAAATAAAGGTTCCAGTGGACTCTTGGAATGAAACCCTTTGGGGTAAGGGTATTCCTACTAAATTTCACTTCCTTAACTAGAGGATTAGAAATAGAGCGGTTCCCACATATGCTAACATTAAGAGGAGTGTCATTTGTGTAGTCTCTAGATGTGTTTGTTTCAATGAAAAAAATTGTAAATTTTGGATCATCTATTCGTCAAGAGTGATTGGGAAAAGAGGTGTGGAGATATTCTGGTGAGTTTAATTCTTTATCTAATCTGAGGATGGTTGATCACCCTTTTCTTGATAGTGGGTTCCACAACATGGGTAGGGGTACCATGGATATGTCTACTTGTAACTTAATTTCTCATGCATGATGATGGTGTTTGTGGAAATCTAGGAATAAGTACATCTAAGAGTGGGTGACTTCTGATAGAATCCTTGTTATTTCCAGAATCAAAAAAAACTTTCAAATTATTTCAAGGTATTAAATAACTAGAAAGATACTCCTTCACTACAACATTTCATTATAGGTCCTCTGAACTCTTCTTAGGATATTGTTCATTGTTAGGGCTACTAGGTATACTAGCATCCCCCTTCTGAGGGGTTGAATTTTAATAGTAATGGATCATGTGTTTCTGGTTTTATCCAAGGTGGATGGGTTTTAGAGATAATAGTAGACCAGTTATATTATCCTTCCCTCTCAGATTGGGGTAGGGTTCTACACTTAATGCCGAAGAAATGGCCACACTTGAAGGCCTTTATATATAAAGATAAAGATATTTAAAAATTAAATAAGTAAAAATATATTTTATGATACTGTAAAACTCTATTCATGGTGTGGGTGTACCTCCTTGGGGGTTTATTTATGTCATTAGAAAATGTAGGGCTTTTTTGGTGGACAACATCATGGTTTCACATACCTGGTGTGAGGGAAACAAGGTGGTATAATACTTAGCATCAGTGGGTATCCCTGGTAATGAAATTTTTATTTTTCATGGCTTGAATTCTATAAAGCCGCAGGGGGTCAATATTATTAATGGAGATACCCTCAACCTACGTCACTTTAGACCTCCTTAGGCATGTTTTCCTATCGATCTGCATTTACAGGTTTGTTTTACAGGTCTCTTTTTTTCCTTCGTAATAAAAATTTATTATTTGTAGTAGTATTGAGAAATAAGAAATAGAAAATATAGAAAAAATAATAATCAGGATAAAAATATTTAAAACCAATTTAACTCAATTAAAAAATATTATCACAATGAAGAACAAATGAATTCACAAAAAAAAATTCTGAAGAATATATATCAAAATTGAAAAGGAGTATCAAAATAGATATAGAATCATCTTTGAAGATGAAATGATATAAAATAGTGAAAACCTCAATTGTATTTGACAATATAATGAAATAAATGAATTAAAATTGTGTTTGGATGATAAAAAATGAAAATGTTAGATTAAAAATGAGAGAAGATGCTAGCCATTTAATCTTCTATTAATCGAGGAGTGATTAAAAATATATAGTCCAGAATATTAAATAATGTGTAAATTATTCCATATTATACTATCATTAAGTGGATTTGTCCTGACAGTTGTAGGCCATGTAATCAGGCGGCACATCCTACATTTTAGATTGATAATCTACTTCTAAAAATCAATCCATATCATTTCAGAATGGGATATCAAACATTTTATTCCATGTAAACTATGCACATCATATATTTTATTCTCTTTTAGTGAGATTATGATTTATAATTCCACATTACATGTAATGTATTTACACATCCTATATTTTCATTATACCTTGTAAATTCTTCACGGGTTGGTTTTTGGATCTAGAAGAATGTTTTTGATGAGGAATAAAAGTCATGAATGTTATACAAGATGTGTAATGCATATTTTCCCCTTTTCATCATCTCTACATTTGAGGCCAAAATTTCTAATTACTATGAAAATAAACCTAAAACCAGGGTATTATCAAAAAAAACTAGTGTAAACCATATAAAAATGAATTATATATATATATATAAATTCATCTTATCAAATTACATGAAAAATTGAACAATTCTATTCCCCTTAGGAAGAAAAATCTCAACTCGGATACCAAAGGAAAAAACATTAAAACATGAAAAATTTATTACAACAAATAAAATAAAAGTAAGTGTAATTAGGAAAATTTTTTCATCCATAATTAATAATATAAGGAAAATGAGTCATGAATAATAATTTAGTTCGTTATCAAGATTATTTCTTCCTTTAGTTACAATTTTCTAACTTTTCATTAAATACTATACCCATTTAATAATTTAAGCTGCAATTATTTTTTTTTCATGACACTTTGTTAAATGTAACTACAGTTATGGAAATACCCCGAATACTAATTCCTAAAAATAGGATTTCATTAGTTATATCATTACCACTTAATAAAGAAAAATAAAAAATCGGTCCATATGGATTCAGCAAAATACTTCAAATGTCTATGAAGTTGGGGGCATGTGTGTAGAAAATAAAAATCCGGATCATAAGAAGGGTAATATATAACGAATAATGAATTAATATCAAGAATAGTGCAATAAAGTGACTTCACCTTGAATAAGTGAGTCCATGTTACATTATCTCAAACTGGGTCCAATGTTATGTCAATAAAATATCAAGAATGTACCCCTATACCATTACATTACTTTTTATTTATTTTTTAAAAATAATATCTCGGCCAAGTCTCACACCCATGACCTAAAAATATATGATCCATTATACCATTCATCGATCAGGTAAGGGTGATTTTTAACCATCCAAATACTAAACCCAATATAATTTCTCTTTTTTATGTTTCTTTTGTCAAATGAAAATTGTATGTTTTGAAAATTACAAATGTAAACATCGACTACATCATATCAATATGGTAAAGTGTCACCATACATTTCCTTAAAATCTATATCATGTTTCCATCTGTGGTGACCCCCCCCCCCCCCACATGGTTAACGAATAATCATGCATCGTACCAAGATAAGGGATGGAAGGTATAATTTCATTAAAACTGATCCATCAAAAAATATTATTCATGTATACTATAGAATAAATAATGAGTGATTTATAAGTTGGTCTTAGAAAAATTATCTCACAAATACAACCTCAATAATTTTCAAATTGTATTTGGTCATTGTTTCCATTAATAAGATATCAATGAATGTTTTTAGTTGTTTACATGTCCCATGTATCTCTTATGAAATATGACCATAAATTAATATGAGAATATAAGTCAACAATACTCTCATAAATGGGAATATACAAAAATTGGAAATCACTGAAGATATAGTATATAGTACTGAGTCATTCAAAAAAAATCAAGAATATAGAATAAGAATTAAATTAATAAACTCATCAATGTTGCTAAAAATTATCAACAGGAGAAAAAATTGTTTTCAAAAATCTCTAACCTAACTTTCTATTTTATATAAATGGGTTAAATTATATTTCTAGTTTTAATATGGATTTCAATGAATATTTTCTCTTATATAAGTTAAAAGAAGTGATAATTCATGTGTATTAACAATAAATCACATGAAATAATCCACCACTCTATAAATGAAATAGGGTCTACACTATTATGGAAATCATAGTTGGAGAGTTATCAATAGAATCACAGATAAAAAAGAAAAGGAAATTTGAAATTGAAATTTGGGAATTTAGAGATCCTTATATTGAATTTCCTTACATGGGGAAACATGGTGGATTCTGATTGTAATTTGGGATACATGAAAAAAATTTAGTAAATAAAATACATGAAAATGATAAAACATTAGTCCATAGTTCTAAAATAACATTAAAGATTAAAAAATAGTAGGTGAACATAGTCGAGAGTAATGAGAATTATCATAGATAAAACCAGTGAGGGAGTATAATGTAGTTTGAGAATCTCTTTGAATAAAAATTTAAGGAAATGGAAAACAATGATCCTAATAACATGAATGAAATAAAAGAAACAAAAATATGGATTTCCTTTTACAAGGCAGTAAAAAAGATGTTGTTATATATATGAATGGAAAAAGTGATCTCTTGGTGTCATCCATCTAATTAGAGGTCCACTACCTCATAAATAAACTATTTTTTGTTTAATAAATCTCAAAAATATTATTGGTAGAAATAAACACACAGAGAGAATATCAAGCATGAATCTCATGTGGTATGAATAGATTATCAAATCATCAAGGTGGGGACCCCTACTGATCAAAGATCCCAAGATAGATCTCCTAAACCTGACAATTTATTCCAGCGACATATTGGATGATATCAATCAAGATTCCATAATATAGCCTAATAGGTGTGTCAATTACTATAGAAGAAGTGGTAGAGCTTGATATGGAAAAATTAATTCAGTATTAAAAAGTATATAAGATATATAGTAGTGAAGCCAAGAGATGTATCTCATCCACATATATAAGAAATTATACATCAATGTAAATATAATAAACGTAGTAAAAAATATGGGCACCCAAACAGAGTAAAAAGGGGAGGGGAACAAGAAAAATCTATATAGTAAAATAAATGTTTTCAAGATACACATCAAGTGTCCCCTTTTGAATAATGGGTACCTACAACTTGATTGCTCTATCAATGTTATCAATGGTGGAAGGGACATGTTGATCAACTTCTATGGTGGGTATCATGGATATGGAAGCTATCTTGGTCATAGATGGAGGAGGTGATGTGCCAACACATAGTAAAGATGTATGATAAGTAGTTGGATTGATGAAGAGAACCTTAGATGGAGATGTAATGGTGGGACCCTTGCACTGCATCGCCTACTCCAAAAGGTATTGTTGTTGGGTGGAAGGTTCTATAAGCATGGTATGTAGGGTTTCTAGGGTGGGATATATTGTGTGAATTGATGAAGAATATATGGTATAATGTGAGTTTGGGTGGGAAGGTGAAGTGATTGGGGTTGGGTGACGGGTGGTACAGTGAGATGGGTCAGTAAATGGAATGAAGATATTGTGATAATGGTATTTATATTTCTCTATGATGGCTTGGATATATTTTAAAAGGTATATGGGAATGGGTGAATGGCATGAAGATACAACAAGGGTAGTTTAAGTAGTGGAAAAAGTTTGGTTAGGGGTAGTAGTGGCCGATGGGATGTCAGTTATAATAGGTGTGGAGGCTGAGGTGGAGGTGCTGAGACTAGTAGTAGGTTGTACATGAATATGGGAAGGAGAGGCTGGTTCAGATGAATGATGGGATGGGGCCTCATCACCATCCTAAATTATATTTCAACGATCACTGGTAGATATTTCCATTATATATCAGCATCCCCATATTATCGACAAAAAATGAGGTTATTGTACTCCATCAAGACAAGGTATGTGTCGGGTTGAGGAGTGCCAAAGCAACATAGATTCCTGGATAGATCAATAATAAAAGGGGTCTGGCATCAATTTACCTCATCTCCTTTAATCACTGTCTAGTAAAAAATTATGAACTACCTAGTGGTGTTGACGGTCATGCCACCTATAGTTGATGTAAAATTTATGACCTCGATATGGATCATACTCCTACGAGAATCACCCTATGCCAGAAAAGTGTGAGAAAGTTTCTAGGGAATAATATAAAGAGTGGCACTACATGACAGGGTTCTCTTTATCATGTGAGGTTCATAAGGGCTCTGTAGTTCTCTAGTGATTCTCACCCATGGATTTGAAACATTTTCCTTTTTAGGCTCATGATGTAGTGTTAGAAAGATTGGGGGTGACAATATGAGTAAATTATATTCCAAGGATGATGTTGTAGTCTCCAATTGTGAGATCCCATGGCCTATCTCTAAGTTTTACCTAATAATGTTGATGAAATGATCAAATTTGTTAATAAATCAAGGAAGATGTCCCTATAGGTCTCCTCACACACCTCAATAATCAGTGAGAGGTTTAATTGGTCGATGAGGGCAAGAACCTCCTACCAAATGTGGATCCTCTAAAGAATTATGAAGTCCAGGATTTTTTTGGCCCACATCAGTTATGTGTAGATATAGACCAACCTGAACTGGTGCTCATGTGATTAAAAAATTTTACGGGGATATAGGTGGGGTTGATCAGCTCCATGTGGCCCACTTAATGAAGAATTAAATTCCTTAAAGGTATAAGTGGATGTGTAGGTGGATTCAGCATAAGAGTTTTAAGTATCTATGGGTGGTGGAGGAGGAGTTGTATTCCATTTGTGTAGAAGAGGCATCTAATCATGCTCATGAACACGTTTGGAAAGAGAGGTGTATAATTTATTGGTACTGTCCATGGAGGATGTAGAGAAATGGGAGGGGTAAGGTGAGGAGTAAAAAGAGAGAGGAGTAATATTGAATATGGAAGCCCTATGGTGAGGGGTGATGGATAATGGTGGTTCGAGTGAGGGGGGTTGTGTATGAGAGATGAGAAGGGGGGGGGGGGTTGGTGGTCGTGAACCTATGGTTCATTATTTTTTAGACCATACCTAAAAAATAGACATCATTTATATGATACACGATGTATAAATATTGAAATTATTTCTTTTTCAAACCCATGATATTTACACGCCATGTAATGACTACATGACATGTATATGGTGTTTTGTGCTTCATTGTGACCCAGGTCCTCTTAACACAATCTTCCTACAATGCTTAACAATACTAATGTCTCAAATAACCTATTATATCCTATTAGGCCTACCAAGGGTTACCTCCTAGAAAAAACATTATTTATTATCTATAGTAAGATATTCTTTAATGTTGAAGACTTCAATTGTGAGGAGATACACTTTGAAGAATGATTTTTGAAAATAGAGGGAAGGATAGGTAGGTCAACCTTCTTCCTCAAAGGTGCAGTGAAATTTGACTTCTTTTGATTGATAAATCCCTTTTAAACATGAGTTAGTTAATTATTTCCATTCTTACTGGTCAGAAAATAAAATTTCTTATCAGTAAGATTGATGGTTGGAAAATTCAATGATTCATATATTTTATTAGTGACCTTCACTAAATAGTACACAATGTATTCTTCACTGACGCTGAATAACAATATACATTGTTTAATATCAATAAACTTCGTCCTATTGGTGATAAATTTTATTCCTAGGATGAGGGGTAATATCTCCTTAATCTTCCATGTCTGTGATGAGGAAATGAGAAACAAAAATGAATTTTATGACGTTTAGTATGATTACCTCGAGTAATCCTTGATAATTTTTTACTAATTTCCCAAAAACATGGTGTAAAACACTTATTGGTATTAGTTGTCCAAGAAAAAACTTCGTGATAAAAATTATTGGCATGATATTTAAACTTATACATATATTACACAATTATATTTAAAAATTGTAGTTTTCTATGGTGAATGTAATTTTGAAACTTATGGGGTTTCATATTTATGGAGGCAACATCCATTAGATAACTATATAAAATTATTCATTTATGGAGTTGACTCATAAGTCCTCTAATTTCCTTTTACTCGAGATAAAGTCTTCAAATAATCCTGAATAAGAAAACCCTTCCATAATTACTTCATTAAATGGAATAATGATTTGAAGTTGTTTAAAATTATCAAGAAATTTTATATAAAATCCCAATTTCATAGCTTTTTTCTTCAATTTTGAATAGGGGAGGTATCTTGAATAGTGGTGGTCCCACATATACATTGTACTTTTTAAGACTGCAGTGTATGTGAACATTGACAGTCCGTTATATCTCATATGTTCTCTCCTAAAAATCTTTTTTAGAATCTTTTGACCATTTTTCTCATCTTTACATGGTTTCTTAATGTAAAACATCTTTCAAATTCTATTTATTGGTTTATCCTCCTCCATGGGATTATCTTCATTTTTATTGATAAAATTACATCGTAATCGATCATGTGATGTTTTATACATCTACCCTACTAGATGATGAATGGTTCATATGGAATCATTGTGGTTTTTTATTTCAGTCTATTGAGTTTTCAACCTTTGCTATTTGATTTGGATAAAGGAAATCCACAAGGTTTTCATGAATGGGTGTAAATTATTGTTGTCTAGGAAATGCTTGTTGGAATTTTTGTTGTGGTCAAGGATCTGGACCTTACGGTGGGTACCTAGGTAGTTCCAAATTTAAGGGTGGAATATGTCCACTCCTTTATTGATAATAACCTTGATTATGTTTCTATGGATACCAAGTTAGCATATAATGATATTTTTATTGTTTATATTCCATGGGTTTCTAGTTTTCGGAATCTATTGATTGTAATTGAAGTAATCACAATCATCAAAAAAATTTCACAATTCATGACCTGAAATCTTAGTATGGGTGTGAACGTCCACACATTTTTTAGGACTAAATCTCCCTCACAAGATAAAAAGAGGTTTTGGTGTAGGTAACTAAAATGACTCCATATTTATTGTAGGAGCCTCCACTAGGTCGTTAAGGTGGGTTCTATCCTTTACAAGTTAGATTACATGTCGAGGTATTCCTTAATCTCTCTACCAAAAACAATCAATATGGGATACTTCATATAGAGTTTATTACCCTAATTTTTGAAAATTATGCTCAATTTCTCCATTACTCGTGATGTCTATTGTATTTTTTCCAGCAGGATGAGGTCCTTGATAAAAGTTTTAAAGAGAAATCTAAATATCATGTTTGTGATGTTGTAATTTATTTCTGATCACCTTAAATCAGTACTAGGATTCATAATCCCATTCTCCATCTTTCTGAATGTTGTTTTTAATTTCATTTAAAATATTACAGATTCATATGGGTGGAAAATATTTACAGAGGAATTTCATAACTAGATCATCTCATTTCATGATTTAATCATGAGTTTAGATTTTGTACCAACACTTTCCTGGGTCATGCAAGGAGAATAACAAGTGACAATGTTTGATTGAGTTTGAAAAAACTAAATGGTTTTGAAATGTATCACAAACCATTATAAAATTTTAAATATGCTCATGGGTATATTCACTTTGTATCCCACTAAATTAGACAATGTTTTAGATCTTTTGGATAAGTCCATGTTTTATTTCAAAAGTGTGTTCCTAAATAGAAAGTAATACAATGCTTGGCGTAGAACCACTTATGGGTGATAAGATATAATCCATAATGGTATTCTCCTGGAGTTTTTCATTCTCTCACTGATTGATGGGTGGAAAATATTGTATATTTTTTTTGTTGGGTTGTACAAGATTACTGTGATCAGTCATTGCAATGGGGTGGAATGAAGTTAATGATAGATTGATATTGGGATCGAATGGAAGTAGTTCTTAATTGTCAAGTCACTTAAAATGAGTCTTAAGATGTATTTTCATGACCAAGTAGAGTAAAAAGGAAATATGATTTAGGTGTGGTGGAAGGAGAAAAATGTATTGGTGGAGGTGAGTTAATTGTAGGTTTTATCCAAAGGCTACACTCCCTAGGAAATACTTATCTTGGGAAATGACACAAAAATATGATGCACCCACATGAGTTGTTTAATACACATGAACATTGATCTGATTATAAGTTTATGTTCAAAAAGTAAACTTACTATTAGGGTGTAGTAATGATGAATTTATTGGTTAAACCCAAATGGATCACTCGTAAGAAAGAAACCATTCAAAACCCCATTTTAAAGGATTCCTCACACTTTCTCATCAAGATTGGTTTTTTCTAAAAATAGGTTGTTTGGAATTAAATTAGATAACAAAGAAGAGATTAGGTTCAATTTTGGGGTTCTTGAATGAAGAAAATACAAAATATAGCTTCAAATAGTCCAATTTCTTAAGTTTTGAAGTGGTAAAATGGTCAAAATTGGTTTTTGTGAATCCAATTGGATACACTAATGATAGATTTATCCCTTGGAATTAGTATAACTAACAACATAGACTCATTACCCTGAACTTATATGTAGAACTAGCCCCAGCATAATGGTCATATCCTACTCAACTCCAATTAGGTCATGTTTATTAATTTTCACCTCCCCTGGTTAAGGATATATAAGATAATGTGATAAATATTTGTTATTAACCTAATTACTATCCATATGGTAAAAAATGTTAAACTCAAAGATTCATTAGGCTCATTTTCCCACTACTCATGACCCATAACCCTATGTGTTTTATCAATGAAATATTATATTGATCAAAATAAATAGAATATAAAACATGATTATCATAATCATGAAATGGTTTAAAAATAAAAAAACCACAATTTAGAATAATAAAAAATAAAGATAAAAAATTTAAAACCAAGGAAAATCTATTCAAACACTTACATGGAATGAAGTATCAATTAATGAACTACAAGAGTTGATGAATAATGATGATAATAATTGAAATTAAGTGTTCAAATGGTAACATTATCAAAATAGATAAAGACTATATGTAGAACTGTTAAATACACAAAATTATTTGACAAAAAAATGAATAGATTTAATTAAAATTATGTTTGGACAAGAAACAAAAGAAAATAGTAGAGTAAAATTGATAGAAAATGTAGGTATCCAAAGATTATAAAAATGGTGGTGTTCTAAAATATATATACGCTCATAATGTACGTGACGTGTAAAGACATCACATCATGTACGGTATTTGTTTTGGTTTTTTACCTACATCTGTACATGGTGTAATCTGGAAACACATCATTTTCTATATATCCAAAACAACCTTAGAAAAATCTTCCCATATCATTGAATGATTTAGGTATCTAACATTTCACATTTTTTAAACATTGCACATCGTGTATTTGATTCCATCTCAGCCGGACTCTGGTTTTGAAATTTTCACAGCATGTAATATATATACACATCACGTATGAGGTTTAAGTAATGTAAAGTCTTTACAGGTTGGTATATAGATCTAGAAGAATGCTATGAATGATGACTAAGGTCATTTATGTCATTCAAGATGTTTAATTGTTTTTTTCCACTTTTTATAATTTCATTTTTTGACTCTAAAATTCCCCATTCTAGTGAAAAAAAAAAAGCAAAACCCAGTGCATTATCTAATAAAATATGAATAAACCCTAGAAAAAAATATCCAATATGTAACACCAAATACAAATTATCAAAAATACCATCTATTTTATTATCTTCATATAATGATATTTACATAGAATATTACTTGATGTCATTGGATACACATTTAGTTTTCATGGGTTTATCATGTTAATATAATTTTTTGAAATTTTTAATTATTTATTTTTGTATAATCATTTGTAAAGGATATGAAACCCATTTTTTGCAAGGGTAGTTTAGTATTTGTTAAATTAAAAACATTTTATGTTTATGGGATCATTATTCTCTAAAAAGTGAATTATTTTCAAATCAATTTTTTGTGAATCATGATTTATTTCCATGGGTTCTTTATGATGTGTTTTCTGAATGATTTTATATTTGAATATGTATATATAGATGAATCAAAGGTGTGGTTTTATATATCCCTCTATTTTATGTGTTAATATTTTATATCTAATAAGATAAGATTTCAAGAGTACAATTTAGTTGCTCATAAGTGTAGGAACTAATGGTGAGGCTCATGGAACTAATGTTTCCCTATAAAAATATTTGTTCTATATTTGATATATTTTCAACAGTTTTATACTTATTTTAATTATTATGTTAAAAAATCATGGCTATAGTTTATTGACTCATTTATGAATTACGTTATGACTATACTTATTCAATGATATATGATCTAGGATTTTTAGTGTAATAAACCAAGTAATTATAAAATAATTTGTATTCATTCTCGAATTATATAGTCAAATTCATTATAAATGTATAATGAAAAAAGTTCTATTAAAAAAATAAGGAATCTATACAAATAGAATAGTAACCTCACATATGAAATTATAAATAAAATTTATTTATCCTATAAGTGAAAATATGACATATATATATCATGTAATAAGTAAATAAACATTTGGAAACTGATAAATTAAGTGTTGTTATTTTTGTGACTTATAAATTTTTATTTTCAATTTGATAATTAATATAATAATTTAAATGAAAAATTAAATATATAAAATGTATTCATATATTAATGTTTTCTTATCTTATTATTATAATATATTTTTTTGGGACCTCAATTAATTTTTCAAAGTGTCATAAAATTGTTTATAATTTTAAAAATTATATTTTAAAGTAAATATTGATTTTAATTATAAATTATATTTATCTTATTTTGAAAACTATTTTCAAAATTTTTATTTTTTTAATTCAATGTATAAAAATGGTAGGGGTGAATTATTGTGATTTTTATAAAATACTTGATTTTTTGTATAGAGTTAAATACACTAATTTACGGTATTTAGCAAATACATTAATTTTTTAGTCGTTGATGATTCATAGATGATGTAAGACCATAATGTTGAACTATAATTCGTTTTTTATTTATTTATTGATAATTACAAAACTATTCATAGTCTTGAGATGAAATAATAAAATAATAAATATAATTTTTAAAAAAACATCCCTCTCGTCGACTATAAATACCACCCCTAAACACATATTATCCTCAAACATCAAAACCTTGTATCTGGTTTACTTTCTACCCAATTACCTTCCCAAGACTCTTCCCCACATCCAAGACACTATGGTCTCAACAAAAGGCCAACTCCAAGGGTTCTAAAGAGGTTCTTAAGGAGAATAATTCAAGAGGTGAAATCCCCATTCTTTTTATTTTGTTTTATTGGATTTTCTTTTCGTTTCTTATCCTCTCCTCTTATCCATTATCTAAGTTGACATGATAAATGAAATATGATACATATATTGGAATGTTATTTTTTAAACTTAATATCCAATTTAATCCTCTCCTCTTATTCTATCGTTCTATAAAATGAAATCATCATTCGTGACATATCGATTCCCGGGCTTCATGGACAATGAGTTTTCGTTTCCATTTACCTCCTTCAAGGCTAGTCCTAAAAGAATTATTATAGTTGAATCAGATTTTATTACACATACAATATGTTATATTACATAATATAAACATTATATAAATATTATGGTTAATAAAATAATATAAGTTCATGATGGTCATAAAAACCACCTAAAAAAGTTAAATCACCTTAATTAAATATTGTATCTAATGAATCATCATCATATTAGTTAACAAAATGATTTATAGAATCATTTAAAATTAAATAAAAATATTAATACCATTAATTTCCACTTTTGTAGTTTTTCTTACATTCTATAAGAAAATCCATAATGAACCAACTCTGGAAATAATTAAATAAACACATCTGAAACATTAAAAATAACAAAATATTATCATAAATGGGTGGAAATATGTTATAAAAATATCATATAAGGTATTATAAATATGAATATTGACCAACAATAAATACATAACACTGTTAAAACCATTATACCTGATGGTTTAACATGTTTGATAAATGTCAACCCCAAGGTAAGGTACTTTTCTTTTAAAATCATATTTAATGTTTATTTTAAAAAATTCAAAAAGAGTGATTTTTAAGTTATATGACATTAGTGGATTTTTTAATTTTCTGAAACCTTATTTTTTAAATTTTTCATTCATACGATTAAATTATTATTTATAGATAAAATGGTTTCCATTGTATTTTCACATTATTCTCTTCAAATAAGTGATGTTCCTCAAGAAATGTTTTTATGATGCAAGCGTTCATATTTTATGATTATGTTATGGTTATTAAGAATTATTTAGGATGATGATTGGGACCTATATATCCCTCTAATTAATTGGTATTTTTTATGGTTTATGTTTATCTTAATGTTTAGTCTTTGTGTAACTATGATGGTTACACCATAAGGTAGTCATGAGGGTTTCATCATAAGTTAACAGTGAGGGTTACAATGTACGGTAGCTATGGGGGTTAAAAATCATATGGAATCCATGAGGGTTATAATATTTTTTAATTATCTCCCCAAGTTACATAAATTTTTTATTTTTGGTTTCTATATTTCTTAGAAATCCCTTGTTTTCACAAGTCAAGATTATGATACTTTATGGGTGAGAAGTATGTCTTTGTGAAAATGATTTCAAATTTTTATAAGACTTCATAGACTAAAACATCCCTAGATTTTATATCCATTACTTATATTCTGATTGTCATCCCAATTTAATGATTTTTTATTGGTTTTATATATTGGTAAGAGGAAATAATAATCCAAGCTTAATTTTGTGAAGATTTTCATCCTAAAAATAATTCATGTTTTCTTAAAAATTGTATTTTAGAAAAAATGGATATTATTTTCATAGTACAATATTTTTATTCTTGTGGGCTGATATTTATGAATTATTTCCAAATTATATACAACACTATACTATAAATATATTTTGGAATGTAACAAAATTAATTCTAAAGGAATTTACTAGATTATGTAATATTTAAGGTCCGGTCCTTATATTCGGTGTCAAAGAATGATTTAGGTAAATTTAGGGGTTAGAATGATATTAATAGAATGCCATAAATTATTTTTACCTTATAGTTATATTGAAATTATATAGAACATAAATACTACCATGTTACTTCATCTAATACTTGTCTATTAAAAATAGTTTTCACAGAAGAAATACGGAAGATGAAGTATGAAGGCATTGAGAAGAGGATATCTTTCTGAATATGTTACCCTGAATGGTGATAATTGGAACCGGGTAGATTTTGATAGTAATGGATCAGTTCATGCATGAAGTAAATGGTTTTGGAATACATTAAAGAGAAAATATAGAGCTACTAAATAGGAAAATGATGATAGTGGAACATTTTATATGCCAACGCCCTCTTGCTTTCAGTGGATCTTCTAAATTATTAGTAGCTAATTGGTGGATTAAAGACCTTGAAAATATATCTGACATTATGGGGTGTCAATATAATCAAAAGTTTAATTTTTATATATTTCATTTTAAAGGTGAATCTAACATGTGGTGGTCAAATGTAAATAATATCAGAGATAGAAAGGAGATTGATACATTGAAATATGATAAATTTATGAATATGATCCCTAAAAAATATATCCCTATGGTAGATTGAATTAGGATGGAAAATAAATTCCTAGTTATGAGAAAAAAGGAGGAAGATTCAATAATTTATTTTGAAGTAAACTACACTCAATTGGAAAGGTATTCTCAAAATATTATTATGGGTCTTTATGGTAAAATCAATCATTTTTCTTAGGATTGGATCCATCATATCGAAGGGATTTTGACTTCCATTAATTAAAAAGTTATGAGAAACATGAATGATATGTTGAGATGGTAGAAAGGGAGTTTTTTTATGATCATTTATACCTTTATAACAAAAAGAATGAAAGGTCCATATGGTAAGAAATGGGTAATAATCAATCAATGAAATCCAAGGGTACGAAAATTCAGTTTCCAGTTTATGAAAAGTGAGGTAAAAAAGAACTCATGGGGAATGAATTAACAAATATGGGAAGTGTTTTCAATGTGGTAATTTAGGTTATACAGGTTGAGATTGAAATTAAAATGATCTTAGTATTGGTATTTTTTATTCTAATAAGAAAACTATAAAAAAATTTAAATGTGGGGAGATAAGGTATTATGAAAATACCTTACCAAAGAATGATTTGAATGATTGGAAGTACCCATATCATTGGTACCATATCAGGAAGTTAAGAAATTTTTAATAGATGGAAGGAAAAGTTGTCTTGCACATATCGTTAGAAATAAGGGAAATGTTCAGATTTATGCTATGCTAGTGGAAAATGAATACCTAAATGTTTTTTCTGATGAGTTACCCAATGTTATACTTGGTTGGGAAATTGAATTTAGTATTGAATTATTTTCAGATGGTAGGACTATCTCAAAATCCACATATCGAATGGATCAAGTACAACTTGAATAATTTAAAACGTAGTTCGAGGGGTTTCATGATAGTGGTTTCATTCATCCAAGTACTTTACCATAGGGTGCTCCTATTTTTTCACTAAAAATAAATATTGTTCCATGTTACATTAAATTGATTATAGATATTTGAATAAAATTAATGCTAAGAATAAGTACCCATTACCTAATATCGAGGAATTGTTTGATCAACTCTAAGGAGATCTGTATTTTTTTGATAATTACTTTAGATCAAGGTACCACCAACTAAAGGTGAATGAGGATGACATTATGAAAACATAATTCTAAACTAGATATGGGCATTATGATTTTGTTGTTATGCCCTTTCGATTGAACAATTTTTGTGGTATATTTAGGGATCTTATTAAATGAATCTTTTATGA
Source organism: Viscum album (assembly GCA_963277665.1). Classification (NCBI taxonomy): domain Eukaryota; kingdom Viridiplantae; phylum Streptophyta; class Magnoliopsida; order Santalales; family Viscaceae; genus Viscum; species Viscum album. The sequence goes on along the minus strand of OY728153.1, from coordinate 559,448,890 downwards.
CTATTTGGATGTGTTATTTATTGTTTTTATTATTGTTATATTATTTTATTAAAATAATTATGAGAAATATGTTAAACATCTAAGGCTTATTCTTCAAACACTTAATGAAAATAAGTTATATGCGATATTTTTCAAATGATATTTTTTGTTGAAACCAATTTATTTTCATGGGAACATTATAAATAAAGATTTAATAATTGTTGATACCACCAAAACAATAGTTCTTGATGAATAGAAACGACCTAAAAATGTTATTGATATTCATAGTTTTCTTTAATTAGCAAGTTATTACTGGAGATTTGATGAAATATTTTCATGGTAATCTAGTCTGCTAAAAATATTAACACAAAAGGAGTCAAATTAATTTTCATAGAAGTCTATGATTTTAAAGACACTAAATTTCCTAGTAATTTTTATTAATTAAATGGAAATTTTACGAGTCCGTGAAAATTGACGTTGAGTGATTCCGAGGCCCGGTGTGCCCGAAATCAATTTCTAAAGTTTTGTTCGGGTACGTTCAGTAAACGTACGAGCATGTTTTTCTAACTTTTTAACCGGTTCTCAGAATTGAAATCAGATGGAACCGTTGAACTCAAAACACTGGTATTCTCTTAAAGAGATAGTCACCTCGATAGCAATTGGTCGAGGGTGAACGTTTGTTTTTGGGTTTTTCGTGGAAATAATAAAATAAAATTTACAAACATTTTATTTTATTTTATCTATTGTAACCACCGATGTGGAATTTGGCAGTGGGGACCACCGGACCTTAACCTCCCATGAGAGGTTATGGTGTTGGGGACTACCACACCTTAACATGACATGAGTTATAGTGGTGGGGACCACCCAAGGTTTATCCCTCATAATGGGGGAGAGAGGAAACTACTCAACTCCATCAATTAATTTATGTGTCAATGTAAAATTAAATGATTTTAATTAAATTTATGTGTCAACATAAAATTAAATGTCATCAATTTATTTTATGTGTCAACATTAAATTAAAATCTATCAATTAATTTTATGTGTCAATATAAAATTAAATTCTATCAATTAATTTAATGTGTCAACATAAAATTACATCCTTTCAATTGTTTTGATGATTGATATTTCTTTTCCTTCTCTGTGGAATTGGGGAAAGGATTGAATTTATAGAATTGGGAGAAAATATCTCGATGAAGAATGCTCCACCGATGAAGAACGTCGACCTCAACTTCGGACTTCTTCTTCGGGACTTCCTCCGACGTACGACGTCTTCGATTACAACGAACCGACACACAAACTGACGATCGAGGAAAAATGTCAACCACACTGACGTCTGTCTTTTCCCAATAATCCATCTTCCTCCCCATGATTCCGTTGACGAAAAACGATAAAGGTAGGGGTTTCATTCCATTTTATTAACACTTCCCAAGTACACCCCTTCTGTTTCCTTTGCGAACTGGGAAGAATCTTGGCAGGAGGGTTTGATGTGATTCGTTCTTGTGAATCACTTTCTACCACTCTAATGCATAGAGTGAGGGCCAAAATAACAAGGCACGTCCTCTCTGTAACCCCGGTGTTCATTTGTGGTATTCTTAAAAATGGGGGAATGTGACGAAGGCAATGAAACCACCGCCTACGGCCTCCGCGGCACGCGACCACCGTAACCCGCACTGCACCCCAGACAAACCGTCCCCCGGCCTCCCGTACATGCCATGCCCTGGCCGTGCCACAACCTAGCTTCATCGCACCCCAGCCATGCCGCACCCCGGAAAAGCCGGCCCCCCGGCCACCCCAGCCTCCCGGTCGAGCCGCCCTGGCTGCGCCAAGTGCCGGCCGAGCCACCCCGGCCACTCCGGCCTCCCATCCAAATTGGCCCCGGTCGCTCCACCCGCTGTCCGAACCGGCCCCAGCCGCACCACCCCGGACATCGGGCTGAGCCACCCCGAGTTGCGCCCTCGCGGCCCTCCGAGCCAAACCGGCCCCGCGCCCCGGGCTGAGCCGTCCTCACGGCCCCCACTGGGCCGAGCCGCCTACGCGGCACCCTCCAGGCCGAACCGCCCTCGCAGCCTGTTGGACTGGGCCCAGCGTTCCAAGACAAACCCAACTGATCAGTCCGGGTTTACCCTAATTCGGTCGGGCCGGGTCATTCCGACCGGGTTTGACTAGACTCTGGTCCACTACGAACCCTTTGTCTTCTTTTGGCCTTATCTTTGGGACCGGACATCTGTTTGAAAAACGGTCAGCGGCGCTGGAAAATGTGGAGCGATATGGTCCTATTGATTATACTCCACTAGAGTTTTCGATTGAGATGGGATATGGTCAGGTTGGATCGAGCATGAATCCAACTGGGCCCCCAGGACTAAATGGCTATTAACTCACAGAATGTGTGTCCAATTGATGTTTTTTCAGTTGCATTGAGACCCCTATGACGTTGGGGCCTTTGAGTTACTTCTTCTTGGGACTCATGATAGTTGGAGTTTTGATCAGTGGCTTGGGAATTGTTTTCCCCAAGCACGATACGTACCGAACCCTACGATTGGCTTTGACCTGATTACAGCTAACCGTTTTGACTTGGAGTGACTCTACTAGCCCAGGGAGGAGCTCCTTGGATTCGCGGAAGTCCCACGGTGGGGAGAGCCTCTATGTGGTGTGGTAGACCCATGGTACTGAAAGGATGAGTACCTTATCAGGATACGAGGGGGAGCGCGCTTGGTGACGCGGTAGACCCACGTTGGAGAGCTCCTTTGTGTGATGCAGCAGACCCACGGTTCACGACAGGTGGAGTACCTCTGTAGTCCATGGTTAGTGGGAAGTATATTTGGTGGTGAGGAAGGCCCATTGTACTCAACAAAGGAAGATTTATCCAATAGCTGAGGTGTTCGATAATGTGAATGGAGAAGTTACTTGATACTACCCCTAGAATGAAATATTGGTTGAGCTGATTCAATACATTTTTTGTTTTCCCAATGATTGAGATGGATTACTTGATAACTTAGGTATATGTATGGGCATATACCTAAGTGGGGTTATCTGTTGATTTCATACTTTCTAATTTATCCTTTTAATATTTTGTGAGACATTTAGGGTCTCGGGGTCCCTACTGAGCATCGTTATACTCATCCTTGTATGGGATATGCCCGCACCTTGTTGTGTTGTATGAAGATGACGGATCATGATGATTATGGATGAGAGTTCCAGGACTGGACGGAACCCAGAGGTGGACCATACGCTGTGTCAGTACACAGAGGAGATGGAAGGATGAGGAGTGCTGAGGAAGCGATCTGTACCTGCCCTTCAGGTAGGGAAACAGAGGACAACCCAATAGTTGTTATTTCCTTTTTCCTCAGTTGTACATTTTTTCAGTGGTACTTGTATGTTTCAGTTGGTCTTGTATTCTGGACCCTTTATAAATAATGCACTCATTTGTTGGTTATACATTTTACTTTTTTTGAAATCTTTTTGTGTGTGTTTACAGGTTATAAAGGAAATTCCTTCCCAGTTTTAGGGAAATACGCTTTTAGTGCTAGTCCCCAGCCCCTGGCCTGTAGAATGCGGGCTTGGGTAGTCACGACAAGGGCCCCAGGGGACGGGTCGTGAAAAATTTGTATCATAGGAGTCGGTTCTACTACAGATCATAGGACTCTAACATTTTATGTGAAACAATAGTGTTATATGTAATGAGTGTGGTTTTTAGTTCAGGTAGTCTAGTGTTGGTGCCGCAGCCGACGTATCCATACACCAGGACCCCGAATTCTGATTTCCAACTCAGTGCACGAAAACACATATTGCATGTGTTTTTTCAAATGTTTTCATTAAGTCAGCTCACCAGGCCAGCTCACTAGGTAGAAATTTTTGACCGTGGTGCAACTTTTTCTTTTCAGGATGCCTCCACGCAGATAGCCGGCAAGAGTTCAGAGAGTTGAACGCACTGATAGCCCACCAAGCGACGATGATTAGGTGCATGGATCTTTCCATGTAGAGGCACCAACGGGGGCTCTAACTGTACCACTCCCCATTGGGCAACCAATTCCACATTCCCTAGTAGAAGACGGTGCACGCTTCTTGAGTGAGTTTCATGAGTTCCAGTGCCAGAGGCCACCCAGGTTCAGGGGAGAGATGGACCCACAGGCGACTAAGGATTGGCTGGGGGTTGTGGTGATAGTTTTTCGACTGGTAGGGCCACTACCAGACCTCATGGTGATCCTTGTTTCCTACCTTATACAGGAATCAGTAAGAAAATGGTGGAGCTTGACGCTCCAGGTTCATGACAATGTGACACTTCTCTGGGTAGACTTCAAGATCTAGTTTCGGGCCGAGTTTGTTTTCGAGACTCTTCGAGCAGTGCGCATTTAGGAGCTACTACATCTGCAGCAGGGTATCATGACTATAGCTCAGTACTCAAAAAGGTTCACAAACCTCAATCTATACTCCACTAATATGGTTTGGGACCCATTCTTCATGTCCTGGACCATTGATCAGGGACTGAGGAAGGAGATCAGGGCTTCAGTGATCTCACTCAGCATCCCGACGCAGGGGTGAGTGTTAGAGAGAGCCCTCCTAGTGGATTGTTTCCTTGCTGATCAGCCTCCAGCAGAAAGATACACAGCTAGTTGACATGTAGAAGAGTCTTATGAAGCTGGAAGTTTATAGATGTCACAGAGGTCCAAGAGGACCAGACTTACTGGTTTATCACCGCATGATTCAGAGTCAGTTGTGCGGGGCACCTGAGGCGGAGAAAAACATGCCAGGAGAAGGAAGTGTTACTCATGCGGCGGACAGGGTTAGATGGATCATTATTGTGTTACCCGTCATACGGATGATCAAGAGAAGGTCGAAGGACCTCCCCGGCAGAGATAGAAATTCGACCGAGAAGGTCCGCAGGGAGCATGAGTATGTGTCAGAGGAGCTGGTCATGTAGCTGGCGGTGGGAAACAATTCGAGATATTACAGCCACCACCACCAGGAGATCCACCTCGACCACAGGGATCATGTGGATAGGGTAGATCTCAGCTCCATGCAGTAGAGGCCTATAACAATGGTGCTCCGAAGATGATATGAGGTACGATATGTGTCTACTCCACCATAGTTGCAGTACTTATAGGCACACGTCCCAGTCATTCTTTCATTTCCTCTACCCTCGTTCGGAGCTCAGATATTCTAAAGGAGCCTTTGGCTCGATCCTTATAGATAGAGACTCCTAGGGGAGCAGATTCGATGATTATGCGCTGGTTCCAGCAGGGTGATCTTACTCTAGAAGGTGAAAGCTTCGGCTGGGATCTCCTAGTAGTGGAATCGAGGCCTTACGACGTCATCTTGGGTATGGACTGGTTATTTACAGTCCATGCTCAGATAGGCTATATTAGGAACAAACTACGATGTGTCCGCATGGATGGGACCAGGTTTACCTTCACTGGTGAGAAGGGAGCCTTTGTAGTGTAGGATGGACTTACCCAGAGGAGGGATCAACCGATCACTCATCAGTTGGATATCCTTTCCCTCGGAGCTGTTGATGTGGAGAGTCTGAGCTTTCCTGTAGTGGTGGACCAGTATGTGGATGTCTTCCCTAATGATGTTTTGGGTCTACCTCCTCATAGAGAGGTGGAATTTTACACTGACTTGTACCACGGGATGATGCTAATATCTATACCAGCATATAAGATGGCTCCCGATGAGCTTCTAGTGCAGGCGGTATAGTTGGAGGACTTGCAGGGGATGGGATTCATCCGGCCCAGTGTTTCTCTTGGGGCAGCCCCGATTCTATTCGCCAAGAAGGAAGATGGGATCTTGAGGCTTTTTGTTGACTATCCACACCTAAACCAGGTGACTGTGAAGAACAAGTACCCACTCTAGAGGATTGACGACCTCTTTGATCAGCTGAAGGGAGAATAGTGGTTCTTAAAGATAGACCTCAGATCAGGATATCACTAGTATAGAGTACGAGATGAGGATATGAAAATGATGTATTTCGGGTATTGGTATGGCCACTATGAGTTATTGGTTATTCTATTTGGCATAACCAAGACTCCAACAGTGATCATGGGAATCATGAACAGGATATTTCATCCCTACGTTGATGGATTCATGGTAGTCTTCATCGATGACATTATGATATACTCGACTACTGATGAGTAGCATGCCAACCATTTGCGGGTAATACTTGACACACTCTGAGAGAACCAACTTTACAGAAATCTCTCGATGTTCTAGTTCTAGATCTGAGAGGTTCACATTCTGGGACATGTCATCTCGGAGGATGGAGTTGCAGTGGAACCAGCGAATATCTAGGAAGTACTTGCTTGGAATCCATCTAGGAGAGTGACGGAGGTGCAGAGTTCCCTAGGTTTGGCTGGATACTACCAAAGATTTGTTCCAGATTTCTCCAAAGTTGCTGTAATACTCCAAGCTTCCTCGGTACTCTTCTCCTTTAATAATACAGTAGTGTGTGTTGTACGCAACTTCGAGTTCTAACACACATACCACAACCAATCAAAGTAGCCGTTATAAATAGTACTACCTCATTTTTGAAATTTTATAAATTTTATCTTTCCAAATAGACTTCGTTTTTGTATTTGGAATATCGAAATTATCCTAAGTTGTATTTTTGTAATTTTCTGAGAATTTCCAATTTTTAATGAATAGTGAAAAATACTTAAAAACAACTTTTTTAATAAAAATAATTTATAGTGATAAATTATACTATTGAGTGGTTTTAAAGTATAATTGGAATATATTTTTACCATTTTATCCAATGGTGTTCATTAGAATTAATTTCACTTTGAAATTGGACATAAACAATTGTCATTCTTTTGATATATATTGTTTCTTAAAAACATGCTATTTGTTGTGACAGCGGGAATTAGTTATAAAATTAATTTACACAACTTATATGTTTGGAATTTTTTAAAAAAATACATCATTTGTGAATTCAGAATATCAATTATAGCTTAGGATTAAATTTTGGCATTGTTCTGAAAAACTTCATTTATTATGAATAGTGAAACCACTAAGTGATAGTTAAAAAACTGATTTTTCATTTAAATTAAACATTACCACTTCTGTGTTTTGATTTTCAGAAATCCGACATACATGGTTGTCATTTGGAAGTAAAATGTGGTTCAATGGGATAAAAATAATTTTTGGTGAAGAGTAACTTTTAAGTTTAATTAATCGCGATTAAAGGTAATTAGTGAAATTTATGTTAAAAATTGTATTATAAAATTATGAGAATACCCTTACACTTGTCCTAACCCTATTGGATGAGTCATGTACGACCTATACAATCCATGGGTCGTCTTGGGGACCCCATTGATCCACTTTGGTAGGGAAATGACATTAAAAACTTTTTATTTAATGTTAAAATAAAAATGTCACAAACATGAGTTGTTTTACTAAACCAATTTTTAAATGGGGTTATACAAGTCATATTTCTGACTATAATTATTCATTAGAAAGATAATAAGATTTCCTACATCATGATATTTGTTTTATAATTTTTAGATATTAAATAAATTAAATTTGTTATGACACAATGATGATGCAGCGATTCCCTCATTAATTAACGATTTAAATAAAATAAAAAGATAATGTAAAATCTAACATCTACACACGTCAAAAACATATTGTATGGGTGGATTTCAAACTCTTATCACCTTATCCTAGAAATATATAATTTTGTGACCTTTTAAATCCGAAAATAATTTTATAATAAAGTAACCTTTTTTATCTTTCCAAGAGTGCCCCTTCTCTCCACTTATAAAAGGCCCCCACCACTACCACCTTACCCACACCTCTCAAGCCTTTTGGCTCTTCCAACCTCTGACCAAATAATCTCTCAACTTCCCTCTATTACTCCTAGAAGCCTCAATTTGGGCATAATTCTTCCCAAGGAAACCTTTGGCTCAAATCAAAAAGAGTTACCCGATTTTAAGGTACTGTCTTCTCTTGTCTTATTTTGTTTTATTTTGTTTCTCCAACCCCTTAAACTCTTTTTATTCCTTTATTTTGTAACAAAACCAGTATCTTAAATATACTAGGAAGTTTTTATGAGAATAATTTTATTTACACTTACCCACACCTTCGTCTAATGGTTAAAGAACATACTGTTTCTATGGTTGGCGAATTTCTGTCTCACGAAACGATGATTGTTCAATCTTCTTTTAACACCTCTCATGGTGGCCATTATGATGACACTATTTTTATATATGATATATATTATTTTTTTCCCTTATGATTCTATATTTATAATTTATGGAATACCTTTATGATTTCCATTATGGGTAAATGTGATAATTTTATTTTAGGAAGTGCGGACTACCTCCCCCTCAAAGTGATTTGAATTGTTAATACCTTATGTGGGATGTATAAAAGATGGAGTAAATGGTATTATACATTATATTATACTGTAATTATATTATACCTTTATATAATTATAACTTCATTCCGTTAAATATGAAATAGAAATGAAAGTTTCATTTATGCGTACGTACGGCTTACCGTCTCCATGAACGGTGCATTTCATTTCTTACCTCTAAATGTTATGTAATATTATAAATGCATGTATACAATAGATATATAGGATATATATGATATCTACATCATGAATATAATTATTGGGATAATGGATATTCTACCACATAAAAAACTTGTAATTATAAGAAGTTTATTTTCAACTCAAGTACCAAAGATCAAAAAAATGACCATTATTAACTTAAACAAATACATAATTTTCATAACATGGTAATACGTGATATAAAAGGAATAATGAACATGAAAAAGGATCTTAAGAAAGTATAAATTAACTCTAGTTTATTATTCAGGAGGTTAAAGAGTGGTCGAGTCAAGTCGGACACGAGGTAAGGGAACTTCTTAACCCAATTTCTGTTCTTTGGGTTAATCTCATACATTCTAATTATGTCATGATATTATTATATCCTATCTTGTATTTGTAATTTCATTATGTGTACTTATAGTGAATACACATAATAGAACTATTTTATTTAAAAAATGATCTTTGTAAGGTACTTTGTCTCAATCTCCATTCATTGAGGTATATTTTGTTTTATACACAAATTTCTTTTATACGGTGTATAAACCCCTTTGACTTTTACGTTTATTAAAAAGGAATATTTTTATACGTAGCGTTTTACTAATTGAAAAAAAGTAATGTTTTTCTTGTTGTACGTATTTGGCAACAATGAATTCTCCGCCGCCGTGACCATTATTTGAGTATTGGCTTCCTTTACAAGCCATAACTTTTTATAAATGAAAAATAAATTTCAAGTTTTAATTTTCATTTATTTTGGTATTGAAAATGGTTTTGAAAGTTTTTTTATCATATCAATGTTTTGTATTGATATCTTGTGATTGAAATGAGGAAATGTTATGATTCCTTTATGCATGTTTTATGTGATATGATTATGTTATGGTTTACGATATGTTTAAACCTGTTCATATGAGGAATGCATTGGACTTAATAAGTGACGGGTGGAGCCCGATATAGTTCCTCGATGCATCGGTAGGTATCATGAGAAAAACTGGTGTCTTGGCACGAGTCCTTGACAAATCTTATTTGTGGTCTTGGCACGAGTCCCAGGCTACGTGGTTATGATAGTCTGGCATTATGAATTCCATCATTATAAAAGTGGTTATTGATATTTCATGTGATTATTAGACTAGTAGAATATCAATGTGAATAAGTAAATTGCATTATTTCATTTTACTTTTTCCATATTATGTTTAAGTTCAAGTTTAAAAGGATTTTGTTTTAGTTATACATTTCCATAAATTTTTATGTTTATCTATGAAAGCTTCATCTATATTATTATCCTTACTGAGCATCTGATCTCACCCATTTCAATGTTTTAATTTTTTTCCAGGATGTGAAGAAGTATTTTAGGAATGACCTGCATGGATAGTCTGAAGGGGATATGAGTGTGGAAAATGGAGACTATGTTATTGTAGTTTTTCAATTTATGATGTAATGTAACATTTATGAATGTATCTAGTGTCTCCAAGCCTACTAAATTAGTCGGTCTTTTGAGACTTGATCTTTTGTGATCATGTCAATGTTACGAAGTAATTCACCGACTCTGGGTAACTGGGGTCAGGGCGTTACAGTTGGTATCAAAGGCAGTTTAGTACTAACCTTGGAAGCTATATTTAGATAAACATTGATTAGATCACATACCCTGAATATAGACTTTGAGGATTAGTATAGAATAACTTCCGAAAATTTTGGTATTATAGATATTTTATGAGTTTTCTGATCAATACATCCCTGTCTGGATATGAGCAGGTAGAGGCGGCTCTGGCACAGATGTACCTAGGGGTAAAACCCGAAAACACCGCATTGATATAGACTCGAACGAGAACGGGTGCATGACAACGGGCCTTGCAGAACTCTTGGTTACGACACTCCCGAGGGATATGCTTAGGATAATTATCATTTTCATTACAAACCATTATGAATGGTTTATGAGTATATACTTAATCAAATAAAACATTTCTTTTTATGATTATGGATTATATCCATAAATAGTTCAATTTATGTTAAGTGTTTTACAAGTATGGAATTATGTATTTCGATTCATAAACTAATCTAGTTTGTGACATTGTTTAGAAATGGCGCCTAGTGGAAGGAATGGAAACCGTATCAATAAATCCCTATCTGGATATGAGCAGGTAGAGGCGGCTCTGGCACAGATGTACCTAGGGGTAAAACCCGAAAACACCGCTTTGAGATAAACTCGAATGAGAACTGGTGCATGACAATGGGCCTTGCTGAACTCTTGGTTACGACACTCCAGAGGGATATGCTTAGGATAATTATCATTTTCTTTACTAACCATTATGAATGGTTTATGAGTACATACTTCATCAAATAAAACATTTCTTTTTATGATTATTGATTATATCCATAAATATTTCAATCTATGTTAAGTGTTTTACAAGTATGGAATTATGTATTTCGATTCATAAACTAATTTAGTTTGTGACATTGTTTAGAAATGGCGCCTAGTGGAAGGAATGGAAACCGTATCAATGCATGCACTCCATCTAAGGATTTCCCTCCAGCTCAAAATAATTATTGTGGATCTGGAGGTACAGGTGGTGCTGATCAACTCATTACCATACTGCCACAACTAACTCAGGTTATGAATAATAACATCACTCGTATAGATCACCATGATCTGCAACGTGGAGGATCAATGTTATACCGCTTCATGAGGAAGCAACCGCCAACATTTAATGGGGGTACACATCCATTAGTAGATGAGAAATGGATAAACTCCATAGAGAAAATATTCCACGACTTGGGGAGTAGCAAAAGGGAGAGGGTTGTCATGGTAGTCTACCGCCTCACTGGAGATGCCGTTCAATGGTGGTCACTGATTCAAAACAAAAAAGGAAGATGAAGAAGTATCAAGTATGGAATGGAGGGAGTTTATGGAAATTTTCTTACAAAAATACATTCCACATGACCATCGATCAGATATTGGAAGGAAATTTCTGAGTCTGAGGCAGAAGGAGGATGATAATGTCGCAAATTATGAGGCTAACTTTAAAAGGTTAGAGAGGCATGGTGCAGATTATATACGTAACCCAAGAAGTAAGATTTATCATTTCATAGATGGGTTAAAACCATTTCTCTGTCAAGTATTAGTCTCACAAACCTTCTCATCGTACGAAGATATTGTCTTCTGTGCTATCAAGACAGAAAATGAATTCTCTAAGTCTTATATCTTTAAAGAAAAGCAAGAAAAGAAGAGATCTTCTGATAAATCTGGAAATGGAAACAAGGTTAAGAAGGGAAAAGTTGAATATTAGTCCTGTAGTAAATTTGGGCAAAAACACCCAGTTACTTTCTTGATGGGAATGGGTGTTTGTTACAAGTGTGGTGAAAAAGGCCACCAAGATCATGATTGCAAGGGAATGAAAGTTTCTCTCAATGTGGATTGATATAATTGTAGAGAGATGGGACATTATGAAAATGAATTTCCTAAGTGGTAGGGGAACTTACCACAGAAGAGGCCATGGGATGAAGGCCAAGATTATGCTATCACCACTACTGAGGTTGAAGCTCCGGAAGACGTGGTGGCAGGTAATTTAATGGTTTCCTCAAGTTTAGAAAATGAATTATTTGATTCTAGATCATCTCATTGTTTCATATCTTCCTAGTTTGATAAGAAAATTAGATATTTCCAATTTGATTTAACAAGATAATTGTCAGTCAAAACTCCTAAGTGAAATATCATTGCAACAAAGTTTTGTGAATCAGTCCCCATTAGAGCACATAAATGTTATTTATCTGCTGATATCATTGTCATACCTATGATTGAAATTGATATAATCCTCAGTATGGATTAGCATTCAAACTATGATGCAAATATTTATTGTAAGAAGAAGGAGGTTACGATTTTTTATGATGATGATAAGGAACACCTTATTTTTAGTGCAGAATCATCCCCACCTAATTCTTATTTAGATCCACCCCCAGTAGCTCAACTAAATTCAATTATTGGGGAGGAAGAGAATGAAATGACTAAGGGAGAGGAATTTAATCTTCAAATATAGGATGTAATTATTGTGAATGAATATGTAGATGTGTTTCTGGAAGATTTACCTGGACATCCTCCAGAACGAGAAGTTGAGTTTTCCAGTGATTTAATTCCTGGATCAAGGCCTATATCGAAGACCCCTTATAGAATGGCCACTGTGGAATTAGTTGAACTAAAGAAACAACTAGAGAAATTTAGTAATAAGTAATTTATTCATCCAAGTGTTTCTCTATGGGCAGCCCATATCCTTTTTGTTAAGAAGAAAGATGGATATATGAGGTTGTGCGTTGACTACAGGGAGATCAATGCTATAACAATAAAGAACAAGTATCCCCAACCTCGCATTGATGATTTATTTGACCAATTGCATGGAGCTCAATAATTTTCAAAGATTGACCATTGATCTAAATACCATCATTTGTTTGTGAAGAAGGAAGACATTCCGGAGACAGCATTTCGAACAAGGTACGGGCATTATGAGTTTACAGTAATGCCTTTTGGATTGACTAATGCTCCCTCTGTATTCATGGATCTAATGAATAGAGTTTTCAAGGAATATCTTGATGATTTTTTTGTGGTATTTGTTGATGATATATTTTTATACTCCAAAAGCTATGAAGATCATGAAAATCACTTGCGCGTTATCTTGAAGACTTTTAGAAGGCATGAATTATATGGGAATTTTACCAAGTGTGAATTCTGGCCTCAGGAGATTTCTTTTCTTAGCCATATTGTCTCTAAGGATGGAATTTCTATTGATCCTTCTAAGACCAAGGCAATACAGGAATTTCCAGCACTAACGAGTATAACTGAGGTACGCAACGTTATTGGTTTGGCAGGTTATTATCGACGTTTTGTCCATAATTTTTCTCGATTGGCTAACCCATTAACGAAGCTCACACGTAAAGGGGTTAAATTTGTCTGGACAAAAGTGTGTGAGTAATGTTTTGAAGAACTGAAGAGAATATTAGTCAACGCTCCTATATAGACTCTACCATTAGGGAATGATGGGTTCGTTATTTATAGTGATGCATCAATGAAAGGACATGGTTGTGTCCTAATGCAGAATGATAGGGTTATTTCCTATGCATCACGACAGCTAAAAATTCATGAGCAGAACTATCCTAATCATGATTGTAACACCCCGAGATTTTATGAAAAATATTATTTTTAATTTCATTAATGTCTTGTGTTGTACACTACACCAAAAGGAGCTTTCACAACACGCATCCTTGACTTTCCTTGTATTACATGCAAGCGCGACCTTCCTCGATAGTATGTGTAGTACGCAATAACGAGTTTCACTAAAAAACAATATGCTATTAAAATATTATTAAAACTAGCCATTATGAATAGTAATAACCACTTTTTGAAATTTTGTAAATTTTATTTTCAAAATTGACTTCATTTTTGGATTCATAATATTGAAATTAGCCAAGGGTGAAATTTTTGTATATTTCTGAAAACATTCAATTTTTGATGAATAGTGAAACCACTAAGTGGTAGTTAAAAAACTGAATTTTTCATAAAACATAATTTTACCGCTTCTGTGAGTGGAATTTCGAAAATCTGAGAGACACGATTAATATCAAGGGCTAAAATGTGGTTCAATGAGATGAAAATAATTTTTGGTGAATAGTAACTTTTCCCTTTTTTGATATCGGTTAAAAGTAAATAGGGTAATTAAGGGTAAAAATGATATTATTATTACCCTAACACATGTCCTAATTCTATTGGAAAAGTGAAATTCTACCAAAAACAACCTTAGGGATAAAATATGACCATTTAGGCCCACTTGGATTAGATTAGGACATTTATTATTAATTTATTTAAAGAAGGGTTAAAATAGTTAAAATCAAAGTTTAATAAGTAAATAATTTTTAATATGGGGTTATAGATAAGATAAATTCGACTATAAATATTAATTATAAAGATAAAAAGATTTCCTACATAATGGTATTTTATTCGTAATTTTTAGACATTAAATAATTTAATTCATTTATAACACAAAGATGATCCAGTAGTTATCTTAGTAATGAAATACTGACAGAATTGATATTAAAAATACCTAAATAAGTATAATTTGAGACTTTTTATGAATTAAACTAATTTTCTAAGTTAATATGACATGCTAGGAATAAGTTAATTAACTTTGGACGAAGTAATCATTCTGTTATGAGTTTCAAAAAAATCAACTATTGAATAGTGTCAAAATTGATATAAAATAGTTTTTAAAACAAATATTATATTATTAATTGTTATTTTATTACAAAAAATCTAAGGTTAGGCCAAATGACTTAGATAAGGTTATATATATTAATAAAACACAACTTGGTGGGTCGATTGTATGTATATGGTATGTTTATTAACTATATAATATAAAAATACAAAGTGACAAGGTAAATGTCAATCTAATTAACTAAGAGTTAAAACTAAAAGATAAGGTTAATATAGGAACCTAAACATGTCTAAATTCTATTAGATGAGAGGATTTCGACCCATCCCCACCTTAGCTTCAAAATAAATCAATTTGGAGCTCCTTAAAACCGAATTTTGACTTTATAATAAAATAATAATTTTAGTTATTCCAAAGGTGCCTCTCTCCTCCCTTATAAAAGGGAACCTCCTCCCCCTCTTCCTCACACCACTTTGAGCCTTCAAGCTCGGCCAACCCCTAAAAATTTCTTCTCTCTACTTCCCTAGAAAAATCCTAGAGGTTATGGTCTTCTTCAAAGACCTATTTTAGTTCCCTAAAAGGAGGTCTCAAAGAAGCACTTCAAAGAAGAGGAGGTTTGAACATGTACAAAGCATATCAGACCAAAGGTAAGGGAAAATATCACAATCTCATTTTTATCCGATATTGTTTATACTTTGAAATTTACTGGGGTGTATTTTATCATCCACATCCATGTTTCCTCAATATGTAATATTTGTATCCTTATAAAATAGTTTATATCCAATTTTACCCTTCGGTGAGTTTTTAGTAAAAGATATGAAAGGAATCTTTTGTCGTTTTTCGTACGAGGTATTTTTGACTTTTCTGACAAAAGTAGGAGAAGAATGTTTTTTTAACTTATACGGCATGAATGGATTTTTAAAACATTATTTCTAAGAATCTTACTTTACAAGTTTTCAAGTTTATTTTTAATCAAATTCTTTTAGTTTAGAATTTTATGACATGTTAAGAAAGGAAAAGTGTTTTTGAAGCAGAAATGATATTTTCCTCAAGAATGGAGTTCATGTGTTTTATCAAAATTATTTTCCATCTAAGATAATAAAGGGTTCCATTTATATCCATATTATTACATTTATTTTACTATGTTGTGATGGAATTTTTTTATGAATTCCTTTATCTTATATGAATTGTTTTATGATGTCACGATGTTTTAGATTACCATTTTTATTACATGAGTTATGCTATGATGTATGGTTTATTATTTTGTATCAAACATAAGAATGCTATAATTATGAGATGGGTGGGACCTATATCTCCCTCCAATGCATTGGTTAAAGATTTTATATCTCATGAGATAGACATGGATGGAACGATAGGTTATACTGGTTCAGTGAAACATGACTGAAACGAGGGTGACTCGGTTCAGAAATGGGATTTGTCCACTAAGATAGTCTTGGAAATGAGTCTTGACTAATAAGATATGATTCTCTATGATTATGTGTGTATTCCACAATGATTCATTATTTACGTTATGATTATTGGGATTACATTTCACTACTATGATTTTCCCCATGTTATGAATTTATGATCTCTTTTGCAGGTTAAGATTTCCAAAAGTTATGTTCTTATGTATATGATGTGATTGATATTTCTTTTGTTTACCCTTACTGAGCATTTGAGCTCACCCTTTTATGTTTTCTTTTCCCTAGGATATAAAGAATGTTTTTAGGTAAGAAAAAAAATGGGAAGATCTTTATGGGAGATGTTGAAAATCATTCACCATGAATAGAAGATTACGTTTCGAGTTTCCAAAGACACTAAACTATTACGATCCTTGTTTGTGTGTTTTTTGTTATGTACTAAGCATTCCGAAAAAGTAATGTAATGTCCATGTACATCAAGCTTCGGGTCTCTACAGTTGGTATTAGAGGAAAGGTTTACTCAACCTTTGGAAACTAGGATGCAAAAACATTAGTGATATCCCTAGAGATATTTCTAAGGTATGTCTAGGGATGTCCCTAAGGATAAGTATACGCATAGGATACAGTCCTAGAACTACTATAACAATCATAGAATTTAACCTAAGATGTTAGATATTGAGGATACTCCCCCGTTGCTATGTTGTTTTCCCTAGAATGATTTTGGCCTCTCACACTATTCTTTTTGGGTTTCAGATGATGGCTGGAACCCGAAGGAACCGTGTTGATCAATGCAATGGACAATGCAATGATTGTCATCCTGAACAAAAAAATGTTATGGGAGATGGAGTGCAAAATCTTACTTCTATTCTTACACAATCTATGAATCATTCTGGACTTACAAATGAGAAGATAAGGGAACAATATTGTATTGAGTCCTTCATGAGGAAACGTCCACCTTCATTCAGTGGGTTTTCTGATCCACTTGTTACTGAATAATGGATCATTACTACTGAAAAGATATTTTCAGTTCCTCAATGTTCTGAACATGATAAATTCATCTTAGTAGTATATCGTTTGGAAGGTGAAGCTGATCAATGGTGGAATCTTATCAAGAATATGAGGCAAGGAGATGAAATTGATTCCATGGAATGGGACGAGTTCAAGAACTTATTTTTCAATAAGTACTTCCCTCGAATTCTTCGAAAAAAGATGGAGAAGGAGTTTCTTGAACTAAAGAAAAAGGATGATGAATCTGTTGGTATATACAAAGCGAATTTTACAAGTCTTGCAAGGTATGCATCTGGATTTATCATCCAACCTGAAAGTAAAGTTGATCGATTCTTCGGTGGCTTAAAACCAAATCTTCGAAGGGCATTAGCTATAAGAGACTTTAGTAGCTATGAAGAAATTTTGTGTTGTGCTATCAAGGTAGAAATGGGAGTTGGTGTTACTTATCCAACTCATAGTTTTGACAAGAAACGAAAGATGGAGTTCAAGGAGAAATCTCAGAATAATGGTGAAAAGAAGATAAATGTTTGCTTATGCTCAAAGTGTGGAAAGAAGTATGGTGGAGATTGTCTGAAAGGGACATGTAAATGTTTCAAATGTGGAAAGGAAGGTCATCGGGCATTTGAATGCCGCACTGATGGGAAGAAGATGTCTGATGATGTAAACAAAGTAAGGTATACACAGAATGAACCTACTACACTTCAATGCTTCAAATGCAAGGAAATGGGGCATTATGCTAATAAATGCCCTAATCCAAGGGTTAGTGATGACCGACATGAGAAACCACTTAAGGAAAAGGACAAAGGGAAGTCAAATGCAATCACCATTGGCGATGTTGAATATGACAACGATGTGGTGGAATGATTAAGTGTTTATGTAATGGGATTCCAAAATAATTTTGTATATAGTATTGTGGAATATTGGAATATTTATGTTTTTGTCTATTGTGGTTTCCAATAATTTTATGGCATCAGTAACCATGAAAAGTGATTGAAATATTTTTAGAAAGCAGATGATATGCACAAAATGAAGGGATAAAGAGAATCTAATATGTTTGATAGTATTCATGAGCTCATGATTGATATAAGGACTAAGTGATATCATGGTTTGAGTATATAGAATTTTTAGGATTTTGGTATGTGTAAAGTGTTAAATTTTAACTACATTCATGTTTTCACTAAGGTTCAATTGGTATTCAAGAGAATACATGATTAAGGCCTTCGAATGTTTGGAATGTGACCAACAAGACATATCTTATGATATATGGGGATCAACGATGGTATTAAATCTCTGGTAATCGTTTTCACTATATTATGAGAATGGACTGTAGTATTATGGATAATCATAAAGACTAGAATGGATTATGTTGGGCATAAGTTAGTATTGTTTATGGATAGAAGTTTTTTTCGATATTATTGATGGGATGTTATAGTAATATATTTTTAGAAGAAGGACAACCTACAGGACGGGTGACAGACCATCGCATCAGACAAGGTCGTAGGAATCGAACCCACAACCGAAGTGCGACTAGACTTTATCACCTACCACTGGCCTACAGGAAGTCCATGGTTCGTAGAAACTAGTTTTATTTTATTAAGCGGTCTGATATATGATGTATAAGTCCATTTTAGGAACTATATATGATTAATCTCACTATAGATGGACCTATGTATTTTTTGATAACTTTTCTAACCTTTTGTTTGAGACAGATGGAATGACCAATAATTCTATCACATGATCTTCTAAAACATCACGAATGAAAAATTCAACTTCATTTCTTTAAGAGATGAAGTGGAAATTGTCCAATGAACGACAAACGGTGAGACTATACCAAAATCACAAAAGCATTTCTTCTAATTCCAATTTCATCAACTTTAGGGAAATGATTTTGAAAACCAAAAATGTTGTCCTAGTGCTCTTATATCTGATGAATCAGACGTTACCATAGATCGTCACAAATTTATGGCTTTGTGATTGCTGGCTTTTTCATATCCATGTTCTCTACCACTCTCCATCAGAACATGATGGTTAGATTTCTCTTCCATATCCATATTTTCACCTATGTAGAAACCCAGTGATTAGTTTATTTGGATAATCTTTACATTTCATAATTTAGTTTTTAAAGACACTTTTTGGTATTCCTTTTTACGATGTGGGTTTCTATTAAAGAAACTTTTGAGTAGTAAGCCATTTATAACCCCGACGAATTTCGGGGGTGAAATTAATTTTAAGGGGGGTAGAATGTAACACCCCGAGATTTTATGAAAAATATTCTTTTTAATTTCATTAATGTCTTGTGTTGTATGCTACACCAAAAGGATCTTGCACAACACGCATACTTGACTTGCCTTTCATTACACACAATCGCGACCTTACTCGATAGCATGTGTAGTACGCAATAACGAGTTTCACTAAACAATAATATGCTATTAAAATATTATTAAAACTAGCCGTTATGAATAGTAATAACCACTTTTTGAAATTTTGTAATTTTTATTTTCAAAATGGACTTCATTTTTGTATTCGTAATATTGATGGTAGCCTAGGGTGAAATTTTGGTATTTTTCTGAAAACTTTCAATTTATGATGAATAGTGAAACCACTAAGTGGTAGTTAAAAAACTGAATTTTCCATAAAACATAATTTTACCACTTCTGTGAGTGGAATTTCGAAAATTCGAGAGACAAGGTTAATATCAATGACTAAAATGTGGTTTAATGAGATGAAAATAATTTTTGGTGAATAGTAACTTTTTCCTTTTTTTACGACGGTTAAAAGTAAATAGGGTAATTAAGGGTAAAAATTATATTATTATTACCCTAACACTTGTCCTAATTCTATTGGAAAAGTTTAATTCGACAAAAAAAACCTTAGGAATAAAATATGACCATTTAGGCCCACTTGGATTAGATTAGGACATTTATTATTAATTTATTTAAAGGGTTAAAATAGTTAAAATCAATGTTTAATAAGTAAATAATTTTTAATATTGGGTTATACATAAGATAAATTCGACTATAAATATTAATTAGAAAGCTAAAAAGATTTCCTAAATAATGGTATTTTATTTTTAATTTATAGACATTATATAATTTAATTTATTTATAACACAACGATAATGCAGTAGTTATCTTAGTAATGAAATACTGACATAGTAGATATTATAAATACCTAAATAAGTATAAATTGAGACTTTTTATGAATTAAAATAATTTTCTAGGTTAATATGACATGTTAGGAGTAAGGTAATTAACTTTTGTCTAAGTAATCATTCTGTTATGAGTTTAAAAAAATCAACTATTGAATAGTGTCAAAATTGACATAAAATAGTTTTTAAAAAAATATTATATTATTACTTGTTATTTTATTCCTAAAAATCTAAGGTTCGGAAAAATGACTTAGATAAGGTTATATATATTAATAAAACACAACTTTGGGGTCTCTTGGATGTATATGGTAAGTTTATTAACTATATAATATAAAAATACAAAGTTACATGGTAAGTGTCAATCTAATTAACTAAGAGTTAAAACTAAAAGATAAGGTTAATATAGGAACCTAAACATGTCTAAATTATATTGGATGAGATGATTTAGACCCATCCCCACCTTAGCTTCGAAATAAATCTATTTGGAGCTTTTTAGAACTGAATTTGACTTTATAATAAAATAATAAATTTAGTTATTCCAAAGGTGCCCCTCTCCTCCCTTATAAAAGGGCACCTCCTCCCCCTCTTCCTCACACCACTTTGAGCCTTCAAGCTCGGCCAACCCCTGCCAATTTCTTCTCTCCACTTCCCTAGAAACATCCTAGAGGTTCTGGTCTTCTTCAAAGACCTATTTTAGTGCCCTAAAAGGAGGTCTCAGAGAAGTACTTCAAAGAAGAGGAGGTTCGGACACGTACAAAGCATATCGGACCAAAGGTAAGGGAAAATATCACAATCTCATTTTTATCCGATATTATTTATACATTGAAATTTACTGGGGTGTATTTTATCATCCACATCCATCTTTCCTCAATATGTAATATTTATATCCTTATACAATAGTTTATATCCAATTTTACCCTTCGGTGAGTTTTTAGTAAAAGATATGAAAGGAATCTTTTGTCGTTTTTCGTACGAGGTACTTTTTGACTTTTCCGACAAAAGTATGAGAAGAATGTTTTTTTAAATTATACGGCATGAATGGATTTTTAAAACATTATTTCCAAGAATCTTCCTTTACATGTTTTCAAGTTTATTTTTAATCAAATTCTTTTAGTTTAGAATTGTATGACATGTTAAGAAAGGAAAAGTGTTTTTGAAGCAGAAAGGATATTTTCCTCAAGAATAGAGTTCAAGTGTTTTATCAAAATTATTTTCCATCTAAGATAATAAAGGGTTCTGTTTATATCCCTATTATTACATTGATTTGACTATGTTGTGATGGAATTTTTTTATGAATTATTTTATCTTATATGAAATTTTTTATGATGTCACGATGTTTAAGATTACCATTTTTATTACATGAGTTATGCTATGATGTATGGTTTATGATTTTGTGGCAAACATAAGAATGATATAATTATGAGATGGGTGGGACCTATATCTCCCTCCAATTCATTGGTTAAAGATTTTATATCTCATGAGATAGACATGGCTTGAACGGTAGGTTATACTGGTTCAGTGAAACAGGACTGAAATGAGGGTGACTCGGTTCAGAAATGGACTTTGCCCACTAAGATAGTATTGGCAATGAGTCTTGACTAAAAAGATATGATTCTTTATGATTATGTGTGTATGCCACAAAGTTTCATGATTTAAGTTATGATTATTGGGATTACATTTCACTACTATGATTTACCCCATGTTATGAATTTATGATCTCTTTTGCAGGTTAAGATTTCCAAAAGTTATGTTCTTATGTATATGATGTGATTGATATTTCTTTTTTTTACCCTTACTGAGCATTTGAGCTCACCCTTTTATGTTTTCTTTTCCCCAGGAATTAAATAAATGTTTTAGGTAAGAAAAAAAATGGGGAAGATCTTTATGTGAGATGTTGAAGATCTTTCACCATGATTAGAAGATTACGTTCCGAGTTTCCAAAGACACTAAACTATTAAGATCCTTGTTTGTGTGTTTTTTTATGTACTAAGCATTCTGCAAAAGTAATGTAATGTCCATGTACGTCATGCTTCGGGTCTCTACAATGATCTTGATTTAGCTACTATAATCTTTTCCTTGAAGATATGGAGACATTATCTCTATGGTGAAAATGTGAGATATATACTGATCACAAGAGTTTGAAATATATTTTCTCACAAAAATAACTCTACATGAGGCAAAGAAGATGGCTTGAAATACTCAGGGATTATGATTGAACGATACACTACCACCCAAGTAAGGCAAATAAGGTTACAGATTCTTTGAGTAGAAAAGATCATGGAGTTTTGATCATAATGATAGTGGAAATGGATCATATTTTCATTGATCTAGTTAAGATGGATATGGGAATCACCATGGTGAGTGAAACATCAAAGAATATTCAAATGGTTTCCAAACATACTTTACATGAAATGATTAAGTGTTCTCAGTCTGATGATGAAGATTTGAGAAAGAAGATTAATGCTGTGAATGATGGGCGATTGAGTGACTTTGTGTATGAATATGGAATTTGGAAATTTGGGAGGAGACATTGTGTTCCTGATATACCTGATTTTAAGAGGGAATTGTTGGATTATTCTCATAGTTCCAATTTCTCTATACACCCTGGGAGCACTAAAATGTATAGAGATTTAAAGGGACATTTTTGGTGGGACAACATGAAGAGGGAGATTATTGATTTTGTGTCAAGATGTATGGTTTTTTCAACAAGTGAAAGATGGAAGACAACTGCCTGGTGGAGTATTGCAACCTCTTCCCATACTAGAGTGGAAATGGGATAATATTACGATGGATTTTGTCATGGGACTACCAAAGACTCCTAGAAGGAATGAAGCAATATGGGTCATTTTTTATCGTCTCACGAAGTCAGCACATTTTCTTGCTATAAGGGAAGATCTACCACTTGAACATCTAGCAAGACTATATATTAATGAAGTTTTGAGACTTCATGGAGTACCCCTGTCGGTTGTCTCGGATCGTGATCATCGTTTTACATCAAGATTCTGGAAAAGTCTTGAGAAGTCCTTGGATACTGAACTTCGTTTGAGCACTGCTTACCACCCTCAAACAGATGGACAATCAGAAATAACTATTCAATCCTTAGAAGACATGTTGAGATCATGTTCACTTGACTTTCATAGAATGTGGGATCAATATTTACCTCTGGTAGAATTTTACTATAACAATAGCTTCCATTCATGTATTCAGATGGCGACATATGAAGCGTTATACAGAAAGAGATGTCACACACCAACTTGTTGGGATGACGTTGGTGAAAGAAAATTTTTAGTCCCAGAACTGGTGGAGGAAACGATGTAAAAGGGGAAAGTAATCCAAAAGCACATAAAAGCAGCTCAAAGTAGGTAGAAGAGATTTTCCGACAATCAAAGGAAGGATTTAGAATTACAGGTAGGAGATCATGTTTTCTTGAAGGTATCTCCATGGAAGGGAGTTATACATTTCAGTAAGAAGGGTAAATTGAGTCCCAGGTACATCGGACCCTTCACAATTGTAGAACGAATTGGGGCTGTAGCTTACAGTTAGGCAATGCCGCCAAGTCTCTCCAAAGTTCACGATGTATTCCACGTATAACTGTTGAGAAAATACATGCCTGGGCCAACACATGTACTCACCTATGAGGAATTAGAACTGGAACATGATATTTCTTATTGTGAAGAGTCTGTCAGGATTCTTGATACAAGAGAACAAGTGCTGAGAAATCGGACGACTCATCTGGTAAAAGTTCTATGGAGAACCCATAAGATGGAGGAGGCAATGTGGGAACCCGAGGACCTTATGGTGAAAAATCACCTGAGTCTTTTTATACATTTATATTATATGAAATTTCGAGGATGAAATTATTTGATGGAGGGGAGAATGTAACACCCCAAGCTTCCACGGTACACTTCTCTTTGAATAATATAGTAGCGTGTGTTGTACGCAACTTTGAGTTCTCACACACACACCACAACCAATCAAAGTAGCTGTTATGAATAATAATACCTACTCTTTGAAATTTTATAAAATTTATCTTTCCAAATGGAATTTGTTTTTTATTTGGAATATCGAAATTATCCTAAGTTGAATTTTTGTAATTTTCTGAGAATTTCCAATTTTTTTATGAATAGTGAAAAATACTTAAAAACAAATTTTTTAATCAAAATAATTTATAGTGATAAATTATACTATTTATTGGTTTTAAAATATAATTATTATATATTTTTACCATTTTATCCAATTGTGTTCATTATAATTAATTTCATTTTGATATTGGACATAAACAATTGTCAATCTTTTGATATATATTGTTTCATTAAAAACACGCTATTTGCTGTGACAAAGGGAATTAGTTATAAAATTAATTAATTCAACATATATGTTTGTAATTTTGAAAAAAAGACATCATATTTGAATTCAGAATATAAATTATAGCTTAGGGTGAAATTTTGGCATTGTTCTAAAAAACATCAATTTTTTATGAATAGTGAAACCACTAAGTGATAGTTAAAAAAACTGATTTTTCATTTAAATGAAACATTATCACTTCTGTGTTTTGATATTCAAAAATCCAACATACATGGTTCTCATTAGGAAGTAAAATTTGTTTCAATGGGATAAAAATAATTTTTGGTGAATCGTAACTTTTAAGTTTAATTCATCACGATAAATGTAATTAGTGAAAATTAAGGTAAAAATTGTATTATAAAAATATGAAAATACCCTTAAACTAGTCCTATACATATTGTATGAGTCATGGAAGACCAAGAAAATCCATGGGTCAACTTGGGGACCCCATGGAGCCACTTTGGTAGGAAAATGGCATTAAAACATTTTATTTAATGTTAAAATAAAAATGTCACAAACAGGAGTTGTTTTACTAAAACAATTTTTAAATTGGGTTATAAAAGACATATTTTTTACTATAAATAATCATTAGAAAGATAAAACTATTTTATACATCATGCTATTTTTTCACAATTTTTAGACATTATATAAATTAAATATTTTATGACACAATGATGATGCAGAGATTACCTCATTAATAAACGATTTAAATAAAATGAAAAGATAATGTAAAATATAAGACCTACATATGTCAAAAACCTATTGGATGGGTTTATTTCAAACTATTATTACATTATCCTCTAAATTTATAATTTTGGGACCTTTTAAATCCTAAAATAATTTTATAATAAAGTAACCTTTTATAACTTTCCAAGAGTACCCCTCCTCTCCACTTATAAAAGGCCCCCACCACAACAACCTTACCCACACCTATTAAGCATTTTGGCTCGTCCAAACTCTACCTGAATACTCTCTAAACATCCCTCTATTACTCCTATAAGCGTATCATTGAGTATAAATCTTCCCAAGGAAGCCTTTGGCTCAAATCAAATAGAGTTACCCGATTTTATGGTAATGTCTTCTCTTATGTTATTTTGTTTTATTTTGCTTCTAAAACCCCTTAAACTAATTTTATTCCTTTATTTTGTAAAAAAACATTATCTTCAATATACTAGTATGTTTTTATGAGAATTATTTGATTTAAACATACACACACCTTCGTCTAATGGTTAAGGAACATATTGTTTCTGTGGTTGGCGAATTTCTGCCTCACGAAATGATGATAGTTCAATCTTCTTTTAACACCTCTCATGGTGGCCATTATGATGACAATATTTTTATATATGATATATATTATGTTTTTGTTTTCCTTATGATTCTGTATTTTTCATTTATGGCATACCTTTCTGATTTCCATTATTGGTAAACGCGATAATTTCATTTTAGGAAGTGCGGACTACCGCCCCCTCAAAGTGATTTGAATCGTTAATGCCATATGTGGGATGTATAAAGGATAGAGTAAATGGTATTATACATTATATTATACTGTAATTATAGTATACCTTTATATAATTATAAATACATTCCAATAAATATGAAATATAAATGAAAGTAGCATTCATGCGTACGTTCGGCTTACTGTCTCCATGAACGGTGCATTTCATTTCTTACCTCTAAATGTTATGTAATATTATAAATGCATGTATATACTGGATATATAGGATTTATATGATATCGACATCATGAATATAATTCTGGAGATAATGGATATTCTACCACATAAACAACTTGTAATTATAAGAAGTTTCTTTTTAACCCAACTACCAAAGATCGACAAAATGACCGTTATTAACAGAAAAAATACATAATGTTCATAACATGGTAATAAGTGATATAAAAGAAATAATAAACTTGAAAAAGGTTCTTAAGAAAGTATAAATTAACTCTAGTTTATTATTCAGGAGGTTAAAGAGCAGTCGAGTCAAGTCGGTCACGATGTAAGGGATCTTCTTAACCCAATTTCTGTTCTTTGGGTTAATCTCCTACTTTCAAATTATTTCATGATATTATTATATCATATCTTGTATTTGTAATTTCATTATGTTTACTTATAGTGAATACACATAATAGATCTATTTTATTTAAAAAATTATCTTTGTAAGGTACTTTGTCTCAATCTCCATTCATTGACGAATATTTTGTTTTATACACAAATTTCTTTTATACAGTGCATAAACACCTTTGACTTTTACGTTTATTCAAAACGAATCTTTTTATATGAAGCATTTTACTAAACGATAAAAAGGAATGTTTTTCTTGTTGTACGTATGTGGCGACTACGACTTCTCCGCCACCATGACAATTATTTGAGTTTCGGCTTCCTCTACAAGCCAAAACATTTTTTAAATGAAAAATAAATATCAAGTTTTAATTTTCTTTTATTTTGGTATTGAAAATGGTTTTGAAAGTGTTTTTATTATATCAATGTGTTTTATTGATATATTGTGATTGAAATGTGGAAATGTTATGTTTCCTTTATGAATGTTTTATGTGATACGATTTTGTTATGGTTTACGATATGTTTAAACCTGTTCATAAGAAGAATACATTGGACATAATAAGTGATGAGTGCAGCCCGCTATAGCTCATCGATGCATCAGTAGGTCTCATGTTACAAACTAGTGTCTTGGCAGGTCTTGAAAAAATGTTATTTGTGGTCTTGGCACGAGGCCTTGGCTACATGGTTATGATAGTCTGGCATTAATCATTCCATCATTAAGAAAGTGTTTATTGATATTGCATGTGATTATTCGACTAGTAGAATATCCATGTGAATAAGGAAATGGAATTATTTCATTTTTCTTTTTCCATATTATGTTGAAGTTCAAGTTTAAAAGGATTTTGTTTTAGTTATACGTTGGCTTAAATGTATATGTTTATTTATGAAAGCTTCCGCTATATTGTTATCCTTACTGAGCATCTGAGCTCACCCCTTTCAATGTTTTAATTTTTTTCCAGGATGTGAAGAAGTATTTCAGGAATGACCTACAGGGATCGTCTGAAGGGGATATGAGTGTGTAAAATGGAGACTATGTTATTTTAGTTGTTCACTTTATGATTTAATGCAACATTTATGAATGTATCTAGTGTTTCCAAGGCTACTAAACTAATCGGTCTTTCGATACTTGAACTTTTGTGATCATGCCAATGTTACAAAGTAATGCACCGACTCTGGGTAACTAGGGTCAGGGAGTTATAGTTGCTGGACCACTTTCAGCATTGATGAAGAAGGGGAAACCCATCGTGTGGTCTTAGAGATGCCAACAGAGCTTTCAGGATCTGAGGTAGAGGCTGACTAGTGACCCCAACTTGAGGATTCCAGAGGAGGGAGTAGGGTAAGTAGTTTACTATGACACATCAGGGACCAGACTTGCATGTGTCAAGATGTATGAGAGAGCAGTGATTTCATATGGTTCTCGACATCTGAGACAGCATGAGCAGAACTACACTACCCATGACCTGGAGTTAGCAGCAGTGGTCTTTTCCTGGAAGATGAGGTGGCACTATCTTATTGGTGAAAGTTTTACCATGTACTCTAATCACAATATTGTTACGTATATCTTCTCCCATAAGGACATGAACATGAGATAGAAACATTTCCTTGAGTTCCTCTAGGATTTCGAGTTTGATATAGTCTATACTCCTAGTAAGGGGAACGTTGTTGCAGATGCACTCAGCAGGAGGTCTTGTATACAACATCTAGGCGAGGCGACAGAGCAGATGGATGCTTTACAGATATCCTTTATGGATAGAGATGGAGAAGCCTTCCTTCAGTCTCTTACAGTCACTCCCCCAATTCCCTAGTCATTTAGGGAGGCACAGCATGGGGATGCTGACTGCAAAACATGACGTGATCAGATATCCACAGGACATGAACCTGATAGATTTTTTGAAGTTGGGGAGCACATAATCCTTTTCAGAGGATGTACTAGGGTACAAGTGTCACTTCAATAGAATGTGTTGAGGGAGTTCCACACATCCCCTCTAGCAGTACATCCAGGAGTGGCAAAGATGTATCAAGATCTCCGACGACAGCACTGGTGGCTGGGAATAAAGAAAGCAGTTGCAGATTTTTTCTCTCGATTCCTCACTTGTCAACAAGTGAAGGAAGAGCATCAGGTACCAGCATTCTTGGTTCAGACTTTAGAGGAACTAGAGTGGAAGTGGGTTGGGATAACCACTGACTTCGTGATGGGTCATCCACGTACATCCAGGGGTCACGACACTATTTGAGTAATCATTGACCGACTCACAAATTCATTCCACTTCCTACCAATTAGAGAGAAGGGTTCAGAAGAGAGCTTGGGATGCCTCTATCTATAGTATATTGTGTGGCTACATGGAGTACCTTCGACGATTTTCTCCGATCGTGATGCAAGTTTTACTTCCCGGATATGCAAGGGGTTGCATGAGGCTTTCAGGATGCAGCTTCGTTTGAGCACCACCTTCCATCCTCAGAAGGATGGCCAGACTGAGCGGACCATTCAGACCATTGAGGACATATTGAATGCTTGTATCCTCGACTTCAGTCGCAGCTAGGAGGATCACTTTACTTAAGTGGATTTTGCGTACATTAGTAGATAGCACTCCACCATATGGATGGAACCTTTTGAGTCATTGTACGGGTGACCATTCATATCACCATTTTGCTGGACTGACCCAGGGGGGTCAGCACTCGTGGGACTATAGATGGTACATGCAACCACAGAGAAGATGCAGATAATTCAGGAGTGGATGAAGACTGTAGAGAGCAGGAAGAAGTTGTTTTCCAATAGGAGACGAAGACCACTGAAGTATGAGGATGGTGACCACATCATTCTATGGGTCTAATATCGATGAGGTCTATAGAGATTTGGCCGAGGTGGACGTTATCTTTGAGATTCATCGGACCATTTTAGGTCCTCAGTAGAGTTGGCGAGGTGGCATACCACTTAGCTCTTCCACCTCAGTTGCACTGGGTGCATGACATATTCCACATATCCCTACTGAGGAGATACATGTATGACACTTCCCACATCATCGACCACAGAGAGCTGGACATCGACGATGGTGAAAATTTTATAGAGTTTGTAGTGGAGATTTAGGATCGACAGGAGTGGTTCCTTCATTGATGGTTGATACCTCTAGTGCGCATTCGCTGGCAGCATGGGAACCTCTAGGAGAGAACATGGGAGAGGGAGGCTCAGATACATTGTTAGTGCCCACATTTTTTTACGTAGTTTGGGTTATGGATTGTGAGAGTGTAGAGCTCTCAAGTGGGGACAATGTACAAACACAGAATTTCTATGTATTTTTTTTTAATTAAATAAGAATTTTATGAGTCCGCAAAAATTTACGGCGCATGATTCTGAGACCTGGTGTGCCCAGAATCAATTTATGAAGTTTTGTTCGGGTACGTTAAGTAAACATATCAGAGGGTTATTCTATTTTTGAACCTGTTCTTAGAATAGAAATCTGAGGGCATCGTTGAACTCGCAGTGTTGGTATTCACATAAGAAGACTTTCACCTCGATGGCAATTGGTCGTGGGGGAATGATAGTTTTTGGTTTTTTTGTGGAAAATATAAAATAAGATGTAGACATATTTTAATTTGTTTTGTCTGTTGTAACCACCCATGTGGAAGTTAGAAGTGGGGACTACCAGACCATAACCTCCCCTGAGAGGTTATGGTGGTGGGGACCACCACACCTTAACCTCCCATGAGTTATGGTGGTGGGGACCACCCGAGGTTTATCCATCATAATGGGGTGGAGGAAACCTCTCAACTCCCTCAATTGATTTTATGTGTCGACGTAAAATTAAATTCTTTCAATTAATTTTATGTGTCAACCTAGATTAAAACTCTATCAATTAATTTTATGTGTCAACATAAATTTAAAAGCTATCAATTAATTTTATGTTTCAACATAAAATTAAATCCAATCAATTAATTGTATGTGTCGATATATAATTAAATCTTATCAATTGTATCGATTTTGGTTATTTCTTTTCCTTCACAATGGAATTGGGGAAAGGATTGGATTTAGGGAATTTTGAGAAAAGCTCCCAACAAAGAATGCTCCATTGATGAAGAACATCGACCTTGACTTCGACCATCATCCTCGGGACATCCTCTGACATAGGACGTCTTCAACTATGACAAACTGACGCAAAAACCGACGATCGAGGAAAATCGTTGATGACACTGATGCCCATCTTTTCCCAAGAATTCGACTTCTTCCCTGTGATTCTGTCGACTAACAACAAACAAGGTAGGGGTTTAATGTTTTTTTATTAACACTTCCCAAGTACACCCCTTCTGTTTCTTTTGTGAGTTGGGATGAATCTTTATGGGAGGGTTTTTTGTGCTTCGTTCTTGTGAACCAATTTCTACCACTCAAATGAGGAGCGTGTAGGCCAAACTAACATGGCATGTCATCTCCGTAATGCTTGTGTAGATTTGCTGTGTTCTTAGAAATGGAGTAAGGAAAGAAAGGCGACGAAGGCAACGACGCCGCCACCTGCGGCCTTCGCAACCCACGCCACACCCTAGCCGAACCGGCCCCCTGGTCACCCCAGCCTCCCGGACGAGCCGCCCTGGCAACGCCAAGCACCGGCCGAGCCACCCCGGCCGCTCCGACCTCCCTGTCGCACTGGCTCAGGTCGCGCCATATATTGGCCGAACTGACCTCGGTCGCGCCACCCCATCCATCGGGCCAATTCACCCCGAGTCGCACCCCCACTGCCATCCAAGACGAATTGGCCCCACGCCTTGGGCTTAGCCGTCCTCACGACACCCTTCGGGCTGAGCTACCTACGTGGTGCCCTCCAGGCCAAACTGAATTGGTCGGCCCACCCAAAGGGTCGGCCCAGGCCAAACGGGTTAGTCCGAGTCAACCCGAACCAGTTCAGCCCAGTCTGGGTAAGACCGGGTCAGTCTGACCAGGTCGGACTGGACCCAATCCCACTACGACCCCTTTGTTTTCTTTTGGATATATCTTTGGTACCATACATCCATTTGATGAATAGTCAGCAGTGTTGGAAAACATAGAGCGAGACGGTCCCTTTGAGTATACTCCACTGGTTTTTTAGATTGATATGGGATATGGTCAGGTTGTATCAAGCATGAATCCAACTGAGCCCCTGGGACTAAATGGCTGATAACTCACAGACCAGGGAACCAATTGTCACGCCGTCAGTTGCGTTGATACCCATATGACATAGCGGACCTCTGAGTTACTTCTTCATGGGACTTTGTGATAGTTGGAGTTTTGGCATGTGGCTTGGGAAGTGGTTTTCCCAAGCGCGATATGTAAGCAACCCTATGACTGGCTGAGACCAAACGACTGCTGACCGTTTTGACTCAGAGTGACTCTATTAGCCCAGTGGGGAGAGCCTTGGTGTCGTGGTAGACCCAAAGTGGGGAGTGAATCTGTGTGACGTGGAAGAACCATGGTAATTTACAGGAGTAGTACCTCAGTAGGCTTTGAGGGGGAGAGTGCTTGGTGATGCGGCAGACCAATGGGGGGAGCGCCTCTGTGTGATGCAGTAGACCCACGGTACTCGAAAGGAGGAGTACCTCAATAGTAAAAGGTCAGTGGGAAGTGTGCTTGGTGACGCTAAAGGACCACTTTATTCGAAAGAGGAGGAGTTATCCAATAGACGAGGTGTTCAACAATGTGAATGGAGATGTTACTTGATATTACCCCTATAATAAAATCTCGATTGAGCTGAGTCAGTAACTTTTTTGTTTTCCACATGATTGAGATATATTACTTGATAAAATAGGTATATGTTTGGGAATATACCAAAGTGGGGTAATCTATTGATTTCATACTTTTTGTTTTATCCTTGTTTGATTTTGTAAGACCTTGAGGGTCTCAGGGTCCCTACTGAGTATCGTTATACTCACCCTTGCATGGGATATACACGTAACTTGTGGTGTTGGATGCAGAAGAAGGACAATGCTGATTGTGCCTGAGAGTACTAGGACTATATGGTACCCAGAGGTGGACCATACAGTGTGTCGGTAGATAGAGTAGGCAGACGGATGAGGAGTGATGAGGAGGGGATCTGAACCTACCCTTCAGTTAGGAACCCGGAGGATGACCTAGTGGATGTCTTTTCCTTTTTCCTCTATTGTACTTATTTTTCAGTTTTACTTATACTTCCCAGTTGGGCTTGTATTTTGGACTTTTTTTACATACTGTACTCACTTTTTGGTTATATAGTTTACTCTTTTTCGAGTCTTTGTGTGTGTTTTTACATGTTATAAAGGCAATGTCTTCCCAGTTTTAGGGAAATATGCCTTTGTTGCATGTCCACATCCCATGGCCTTTGGAAGGTGGGATTGGGGTTGTCATGGCACGAGCCCCGGGGGATGGGTCATGAAAATGATTTTTGATTTGAAGAACATAAAATAATATCGGTGAATGCTCTAGTTTTTTATCTTCCTTTTAGAAATAGAGAGTGTTTCATGAATAGTAATGATGCATTCAAGGGACTTGGTTGTGTTTTTATGAAGAAGGATCATGTAATTTCTTATGCATCAAGAAAAGTAAATCCACAAGAGTTAAATTATGAAAAACATGATTTGGAGATTTTAGATATGTTTTTTGAATTATATATTTTGTTATATGATTTATATGGAGACAAATTTTAAATATGTACATACCATTAATGATTGATGTATATATTCACTCAAAAGTAGTTAAACATGAGATAGATAATATGTCTTGTATTGATGGAGGATTATTATTTCATGATCAATTAACATCCTTGAAAAGAAAAAATTGTAAAATGACTAGAGTTGAAAGCATCATGCATCATTGAACATGTTATGTGAGGAACATGACCCTTTGATAAATGGTGTGATGAATTTGTTTTTGAAAGTTGTTGTTAAAGGAAATTCCATTGTTTTTTAGGTTTCATTACAGTTATCAGTCTCAAAAATAATTAACAAATCACGTAAGAAATACTATGAGTTGAAGAATAATGTTGAAATTGTTAAAAAGTGTGTGTTTTCATAATTTTACATTTATTATGATTGTATTTTGAGATTTGGTAAGGGATTATGTGTTCCTTATAATTTATATTTTAATAAAGATTAATATATTTAATCTCATAGCTCTCTATTTTTAGTTCATTTTGGAAGAAGTAAGATTTACAAATACCTTCTAGAGTATTACTGATGGGATGGAATGAAAAAAGATATCACTGATTTTACCATGAAATGTTTAAATTTTGAATATTTTAAAGAATAGAAACAACTACCAAAGTGTATGATTCATACATTTATAGTTCTATATTAGAAATTGAAAAATATATTCATGGATTTTGTGGTGGGATTACCAAGGAAATATTTAGGTAACAATACGATTTTGGTTATTATTGATCAAAAAACAAAATATTCACATTGCCTTCATATCCAAGACAATAATTCTCTAGATCAGATTTCATGACTATACCTCAATGATATTGTTTAGTTACCTAGAGTTACATTCCTAATTAATTCCAACTGTGATCCTAGGGTTACTTCTATCATTTTAAAGGCCTTCAGAAGTGGTTGGGAACATAATTAAATTTTAGATCAAATTTTTTATCCTCAATATGATAAAAAATATATGCGACCATTTCATACATTAGAGGATATGTTTTGATCTGGTATAATAGACTATAAGGGAAGTTGGGATCAACATATTTATTTAGTTGATTTTTCCTATAATAGAAGTTTTCACTCCAGTATACATTTGGTACCTTTTGATGAATTATATAAAAATCTGTGTCAAACCCTGGTATTTTCGGTTACATTCGAGGAAATTATGTTGATGGTACATGAATTAGTAGTGAAAGTAGCTGAGAAATTAAGGATGATCTAACAATATATGAGGATATCTCAGAGAAGAAAAAAAATTTATATAGATAACCCTAGGGAAGGATATTTATTTTTAGGTAGGGGATCATGTCTTTATAAAAGTTTATACATGGAAAATTATGATGGGTTTTGGAAATAAGGGAAATATAAGTCCATGGTTCATTGGAGCTTTTGAAATCGAAAAGAAATTTGGACCAATTTCTTACTGAATGGCTTTGCCTCTGATTTTATCTCATGTACACAATGTTTTCATATTTTAATGTTAATAAAGTATGTTATAGTTTCATAAAATTTTTTGTGCATATAAGTATTTTAGTTGAAATATAACTGTTATTATGAGGAAAATCTTATTCAGATTCTTGATCATATAGATCATGTGTTGCATAATAAGGTAATTCACTGTGTTAAAGTATTTTGGACAAACCACATGGTTGAATAAGAAACATGGGAATATGAAAAACATATGATGGAAGGGTATCCTAAATTGTTTAATAAGTGAAAAAATAATAGTATGAAATTTCTAATAGGTAATAATTTAAAAAAAATCAAGGTACTTATAATATAATCTGTTTTCTTTTTGTAATTAAACAGTCAAATTCATTATTAATCTATAATGAAATAAGTGGTATTTACCAAAATTTAGGAATCTATACAAATAGAATATTAACCTCACCTATGAAATTATAAATACAATTTATGTATCCTATATGTGAAAATATGAAATATTTATATCATGGAATAGGTAAATAATTTTTTTGAAAATGATAAATTTATTGTTGGTAATTTTGGGACAAATAAATTTTAATTCATAATTTAATAATTAATATAATTCTTTAAAAGAAAATTTATTTACGTAAAATAATTTCATAAATAAATAATTTTTTGTCTTATGATTATAATATAATTTTATGACAACTTCATTAATTTTTCAATGTGTAAAAAAATAAATTATTATTTTAAAATTGGTATTTTTCAAATAAATAATTCTTTTAACTAAGTATTAAATTTAACATATTAATAAAATAATTTTCATAAAATGGATTCCATTTTTCAATTATACACATCAAAAAAATTTGTGTTTGATATTTTTGATTATAAAAAATATTTTAATTTTGTGAATAGTAAAATATGGTAATTTAAGGTATTTAACAAATTCATGAATTATACGGTCATAGATGATGTATGGATGTTGTCATAAAATAATCTAGAAATATATTTCATTATTTTAATATATTCAGTGATAATTATCAATCATGTCAATGTCATAGGCCAAAATATTAAACTAATCAATAAAAAATTCAAAAAACATCACTTTTCTCCATTATAAATATCATCCCCCAACCACTTCTCCTCACTACTCAAAGCCTAGTAGAATGTTTAAATTTATAAAAATTCCATTCCACAGCCTCTTCCCCATGTCCAATAACTATTTTTTTATCCAAAATGTTAAATCCATGTTCCCTTAGGAGGTTATCAAGGAGAATAATTCAATATATAAAACCCTCTTTCTTTTTCTTTTATTTTATTTCCTTTTATTTTAATTTATTATCTTATCCTCACCTCCCAAGTACAAAGTGACAAAAAAATTATTATCCTAAATATAAAATAAGTAATTTGATTTCATTTAATATCTAAAATCAAACATCTCCTCTTCTTCACTTATTTTAGAAAATGAAATCGTCATTTGTGGTGTGTCGATTCATTGCATTCATGGATAAAGAGTTGTCATTTTCTTTTACGGACTTCGAGGATGGTCATAAAAACATTTTTTATGTCAAATATAATTTTATTATAAATATTAAAGGTTATATAATGTTCTTAAAACAATATTTAAATGTGATATTAAATATAATTATATATGTTCGTGATGGTCGTAAAAACTGCAAAAATTAATTAAATCTATTTCAATAAATGTTTTATCCAATGAATCATCCTCATGTTAGGATAAATGTGATTTATGGTATCATTTATTATTTTTGAAACTCAATTAAACCATTTATTTTCAATTATTTATCTTTCTTCCATAATACATGAACATCTATAATGAACCAACCATGGAAACAAAGAAATAAATTCACCTAAAAAATAAAAATTAATATTATCAATATATTGGTGGAATGATTTTATAAAAATATCATATAGAGTATTATAAACATGAATAGAATTATTTAATAAATTAATACCAATATTTATACTATTTTACAGGATGTTTTAAAATATTTTATGGAAGTCAAACCCAATGTAAGGGAAATTTCTTTTAAAATACTCATTAATGAATCTTTTTATAAAATTTAAAAAAATGTTTTTTAACTTATAAAACATGTGAAAATTTTCGTAATTTAATGAATAATTAATTTTTTAATATTTTTTACCTATTTATATCATTATTTACATACAAAAGGTTTTCATTTGTATTTTCATAGTTTTCTTTTAAAATAAGTGATTTTTCTCCAAAAATGTTCTTATCATGAAAGTGTTATTGTTTTATGATTATGTTTCCATTCTTGGGAATTTTTTATGATGAAGGGTGGGACCTATATCTCTATTTAATTAATTGGTTATGTTTACCTTGTAATTTAGCTGTAGTGGTTATTCAATGTTAAACTACGTTGGTTACACCCTGATGAAGCCGTGAGGGTTACATCATAAGGTAGATGTGAGGGATATATTGTAAGGTATCCATGAGGGTTTAAATCATATGTTATCCACTTGGGTTACAATATTAACTAATTAATTACCCAAGTTACCTAAATTTTTAATTTATGTTTTTTATTTTTCAGGGAAATCTATTTTTTTCACAAGTTGTGTATATGATACTTTCTGTTGGAGAATTTTGTCTTTGTGAAAATTATTTCATATGTTTATATGTATCCATGGACTAAAACATTCAAAAAAACATTCCCTTAAAGATATTTTTTTTCTCTTCCCATGTTTTAAAATGTTCTTCATATAATTTAAGAGTTTATAAGAGAAAATAAGAACCAAAGATGAATGTCATTGAGATTTTCTTCATGAAAATATTTCATTTATTATTAAAAACATTATATTTTTGGAATAATTTTATACTTTTTCAATAGTACCCACTTTGTATTCTTTTGTGTTGATATGTATTTATCATTTAATAATTCCTTAAAACTATTAACTGAAAATATATTCTAAAATGTTATAAATTGAATTATAAATATTTTACAAGATTATGTAATGTTTAACATTGAGTCTTTATATGTAGGGAATAATATTATTGTGTATCAAGATTATAACCATTTCATAATCTTATGATCACTATTGATATTTAATTATTATCACTTATGATAACCCTTTTTGAGCATATGAGCTCACACTTTTCTTATAATTCTATTTTCCCAAGGTATGAAGATAGGAAAAGTATGAAATTTATGATAGTGTTACTTATATGTATAATTTGTGTGTGATATTAAAGACTATTTGTAGACTAAGTAGTTTAATATATATTTGGAAAATTTCAAATTGATATAATGAACATGGGTTTTTTTAGTTATTATTTTTTACTAAATTTCTGAAACGGTATACCTAAAAGTTCTTGGGGATGTATTTTTATGAAATATTTCCATGATACTATAAGGATGAGATGATGAAATTTATAGGATGATATTGTTAGTATAAAAGTAGAGTTTAGATAACATTTTATATTAGGATTATATATATTGAGGTTAAATTTTGAGTGAGAAATTCCATTTGTGGTTGAGAAGTTAATCTTGATTATATTTCCAATGGTATAGATAACCCTTTGGACAGTTGAGGAAATATTATTGGGATTAGTTAGATGAAATCAAAAAACCAAATCTTGATTTACATGGAAATCACATTCCTTTTCATAATACATAATACATTACAAAAAATATATTTCTAATGATTATATTAGTTTAGTGTCTTTGGAAACATTGATCATATTCTTCTAACTAGGGGAAATATACTCAACATCTCCCATAAAGATATTCCCCTTTTGTTTTCCTACATAAAATCCATATTTATTTCCTAGGGAAAAGAAAACATAAAAAAGGGTGACCTAAAATTCTCAGTAAGGGTAATCATGGAGAACATAAAATAATCCAAAAACATTTGAACATAAAAACATGAACTGGGTTTACTTTTCGTTCTACCATGCATCACTGGACCCGATTTACTTGTCGTTCCAGCCCTGTATTACTGAACAAGATTTACATTCCATTCCAGTTATGTCTATCTCATTAGATATAAATATTTACCCAATTAATTGTAGATATATATAGTTCCCACCCATCTCATAATGACATCATTCTTACATATGCCACAAAAACCTAAATCTTTTATCATAGCATAACCTAGGAAATAAAATGGGTTTATTAAACACCATTCAATCAAAATACAAATAATGAAAATGGATTTCATTAAAATAATTCCATCATAAAAACAATAAAATAAATGTAATAATAGGGATATAAACATAACCTTATGTCATCTTATATGGAAAATAATTTTGATAAAACACTTGAACTTACTTCTTGAGGAAAATATCCATTATTTTTTAAAAAATATTTCTTTTCTCAAAGTGTCGTGACATTTTAAAAGAAAATAATTTAGTAAAAAAATAAAATTTTAAAAATATAGAGTAATATTCATAGAAATAAGGCATTATATAGATGTAAATACTCGTTCATTTCTTATAAGCTAAAAAAAATCTCCTCATATTTTCACCGAAAAAGTCAAAAAGTACCTCATATGGTAAAAAAGAAAGATAACTTCCACGCCATGTAGTAAAAGTAAAAATAGGTAAAAATTAATTTAAATATACATAGAAGAATATTAAAAAATTTATGAAAACATTTTTAGAAAACATGGTCGTTTTTTTTATAAATATATCCCATGTAAATACTAATGAATAAGCAATCTAAGATAAAAACAAGACTGGAAATTTTATCCCTTACCTGATGTCTAATACTCTCTTTAAGAGTCCAAAACTCCTTTAAAATGTTTTTAAATATTTTATTAAATTTTATAATAATAAAAAAATATTTAAGATATCATATATGATTTTTTATGACTTTATATTACCATTTTATTAACAATTCCATGTTAATGAAACATTTGGTGTAATATCGCTTTATTTATCATATGTGTTTTAACTTGTTATTCTTGATCAAATTACTTAGATAATGATTTAATTAATTAAAAAATATAAAATATGGTTTATATATAATATATATTCATAATATATATATATAGATAAATTGAATTGAATACACTGTTCATGGAGACGGTAGGTCGTACATACACGTTAACGTTGTTTCTATTTTCTTATCGTATTGAATGGAAGTAACTTAATGAAATATATGTGAATATATATATCATTATAGTATAATTATTATGTCTTATATTTCATAATAATGAGTAATATATATATTACAATCATTTTTGGATGGTTAAAATGGAGAGTGAATATCATCGTGTCATGGAGATGCTAAGCCGTACGTACCCACAAGAGATGATATAGTTCCCATAATTTTTTAATTTTGTTGAATTGGATGGTTTATAATATCTGAACTAGTATCATGTTATAATAATAATATATATTTGTTATTTCCACCATTATACCCATCCAAGTAAGGTGGTCATGAAAAACATATTACACCACGGGGTGGAGACGGTAAGTCGTACGTACGTACATGCGGTGATTGAATTTTATGTAGGATGGATAGAAGGTGAAATAGTGTTGTTTAGTATTTATAATAATATATTATTATATTAGTGATACTTATTTTATTACTTTATAATGAAACAACTAATGAAGAGGAAGTGGAAGAAGAAATAAATTTGGAACAATCGGTATAAGAGATTACCTCTTCCTCGACGTGCCCCCTTTAAATTTCCTCTTAGGGCACTAGAGTTTGAATTTTTAGAATAAAAAAACCTCTATAATGTAAATGTTGAAGTTTAGAGGATAAATGGGCAAGGGTTTTACGATCTTGAAGGCTCAAAATGTAGTGAAGTGGAGAAGGAGGAGCTTTTCATTTATAAGAGTGGGGAGGGGCACTTAGGGAACTCTCAAAATATTAATTTATTATAAAATTGTTTTCGGTTTCAAAATGTCTAAAAAATTAATTCGAATATATGATGATTATTGTTTGAAATAATATCAACCAATATGTTTTATACATGTTTATATCTCAAATGTGACCATATCATTTAGCTTTAACCCTTAGTCAACTAATTTAACTCTTACCATGTCTTCTTGTACATTCATACTATATGGTTAATATAGTTACAATAAAATTCCAATAGAATCTGATGTTGTTAATAAATGATATTTGAAACATCAAAATATTATATTTTTAGGAATATTAAATTATTTAATAAAATAGTATTTGTTTTAATAACTCATATATGTCGATTCTTATACTTTTCATATCATGATTTTTAAAAATCCATAAAAACATGTTTATTTTGAACAATAGTCATTAACTGAAATATAACAAGTCATAATAGACCATAAAATTGGTGTATGGAACAAAAAACATAAAAATAATTTTATTTTAATATATATAATCTCATTTATTTAAATCATTCATTAATAAGGTAATCACTACATCATCAATGTGTCATAAGTAAATTTATTTATTTGGTGTCTAAAAATTATAAATAAAATACCCTGATGTATGAAATATTTTAATATTTTTAATGACTATTTATGGACATAGATATAATTTATATACAACTATATTAAAATCTTTTTAGTAAAAGATATATTTTTAGGTTATAATTATTTTTACTTTAAATTAATTCTTATAAAATGTAATTTTCACATCCTTGTAAATCCATGAGGTCCAAAAATTGACCCAAGGATTCCCACATTCAGAAATATATCAGTAAAATAGGATTAATACATGTGTTATGGTAGTTTAATATTATTATAATATTATTTTTCACCCCTATTTACCAGATTTACCCTTTAACAATGGTAAATAAAATAATTACTGAAGTTACTATTCATAATATCCAAAAATAGAAGTTACCTATTTACAAAATTTGAACCTTCTAATTCCAAATATGGAATAAATTTTTTCAAATTCAAAATTCATAGGTTTTAGTAATTAATTTAAAATTAATTCTTATTTTCAAAAGCAAAAATCAGGTTTTTAAGAAGTAGTAACTATCAAAAGGTTTGAATGTGTTCGTGTCCAATTTGAATGGTAAATTACATCCAATGAACAAAATTGGACTAAATGATAAAAATATAATCCAATTACACTTTAAAACGTTTTAAAAAAAATAATCTTACTATATATATAAATTATATGAAAATGATGTTTTGAATTATATTGCAGTATTTTTCACTACTACTTAAAATTTGAATTTTATCAGAAAAATACAAACAAATAAACAGAAGTAGGTTTTTATACCAAACTTCCAAATAAGTAGTTTATTTTTACACATATAATTTATGAAATTTTTAAAAAATATATTTAAAATGGGTGCTTCATTGAAAGGCGGTAATACTACATTTTTTTTAAAATACTTCTATTTTTCGAAAAATTGACTTTTTTCTCATATCATGTTCTAGAAAATGATTAAGATGAATGAAAACATTATGTAAAATTAAAAATAGGGATAATACTATTCATAAATTCAGGTTTATATCCCATTAAATAATAATAATTAAATAATATATCGTTGTTTAGTGAAACTCGGTGTCGCGTACAATGCAAGCTATCGAGGAAGGTCGGTCTTGCATGTAACACAAGCCATGTTAGTGTTTCTTGTAATGCAATATTCCTTTGGTGTTATGTATAACATAATCAAAACTTATTTAATCCATAAATTGAACAATATATATACTCAGTGTTGCGTGAAATGAATTCTATCAAAATAACTTGAAATTGTGTGTAACGAAATCCCAGAATAGTGTTCCATATATGGAAAAATAATAAATTGTTTCATATAGAACAAGATAATATTGGTGTAGTGGAAAACATAAGACATCAAAAAAATTAAAAATAATTTATCTCATAAAATTTCAGTGTGTTACAAGAACGTTTATAAAAACCCTTGAAAGAATTATAATGGGTATGTCTAAGTATAGGATAACATCCTAAAATTTTGGTAAAGAATATATTGTGACACATTACATTAAATAAAATCCATTTTTGGATAATAAAACTGGATTTATTCTTTGGTATAGATGTACCTAGGGGTAATAACTATGAAAAGGTTGTATTGGGTATTAACTCAATCATTACCTAGTGTATGAAAAAGAGTCCTTACTACGAAACGGGATTGAAAATCCAAGAAAATATCCATTAGTCAATCACATTATCTTTAAATGAAAAAATGAAGGATTTCTTATGTTAGGGAATTAGGATAATAAGTATGGGAGAATCCAACCAAAAAAAACAAAGGTTGAATCAAGAGTTAGTTAATTGGAAAATAAATATTATGTAATAATATAAAAAAGTAAGACATTTCATGGTAAAATTTGTCATGTAATTATATTATAATAATTATCTTATAGTGTTAATCATTCAAAAAAAATTATTAAATCCTTTTGGTTATAGAAATGGGTGAAGTCCGAAGGAACTAAATTAATACTAAATACCATGAATATTGACTACATTATCACAATGAGAAACCCAATAGTTTAACATTTTATATTAGAAACCTCATGATTTCATCAAACCAACTATTAAGATTGTTTATTAATAATGTAACCATATTATAACATATAGCACACCATAGAAGAGAAATATATAGTCTCATAGAAGTTCAAGTGATGAAGATGATGAAGGAAAGAATGTTCAAATTCCTTTGTATTAAAAAAATGTAAAGAACCACCATGGGGAATGTACTCAAAGAACCGATATATATTTTATTTGTGGAAAAAGAGGTCCTAGAACAAATAAATATCCAGGAAAAGTGAACATCTCATTGCCACTTATAGTTCACTAATTTAAATATGAGAAACATGAACATTATAGAAGTAAATTATATAATTTAATGGTTAATAACAATGATATGAACTATAAACCCCCAAGACAAGGGAATGAATTTGAAAAAAACCATGGAAGTGTGTTATGAAGATAATATGGAGTGATAAACACTGGCTATTCACATAAAAATTGTCATGGGTTTTATTTATATCTTATTCAAAGCACATATGTTTACCTATAATGTTTTTTAAGGATAAACAATCTGGACCATTATGGTTATATGTTTAATTATTTATATGTAATTTTAGTTCCTAAGTATATAAATTTCTTATAATTAAATTTTATTGGAGTTTGTTTCCAATAAATTTTGATTATCCTTCAATAATATTTTATGTGATATTACCCATGGATTAACCCCCTTGAAAATGAATAATATTGAGATTATAAAATCACATATAAAAGTCCAACAATGATTACTTATCAATAAAATTATGACTATAAACTCCCTTTGAAAAAAAATTATTGGGGTATTTATCTCAAACGGTTAATGAAAAACTCAACATTAGATATATTTTTATTTCGAGATAAAATATAAGTTCACTAGTCAGACCTAGGATTGTGAGGATGAAACCTAAATAGAAATTAAATTTAAATTCATGGAATCCTATGAATTTTAAGAAAATAATAATTAAAATTAAAATAAAACAATTTATTTAATTAGGGGGGAGAATGTAACACCCTGTGTTTTAGTATCCTTTACCTTTTATCCAATAATTATAAAGAAAGTTTTCCTCAAAAATATTATTAATTGATTTGTTATTGTGGCAAAAAATATATCATCCAACCTAAAGACACTATATTAAATTATAATTCAGTGTTACAAAAAACATACATGAATCAATGTATTAAA
Organism: Viscum album; assembly: GCA_963277665.1. Classification (NCBI taxonomy): domain Eukaryota; kingdom Viridiplantae; phylum Streptophyta; class Magnoliopsida; order Santalales; family Viscaceae; genus Viscum; species Viscum album. The sequence goes on along the minus strand of OY728153.1, from coordinate 559,404,495 downwards.
TACAATGGATTATTACACATCATGGATGATTATATCCACTAAAACTGAAAATATTAAAAGGTGATAATATATAAATAAATTATAATATCTTTATAACTATAAACTCTCTTAAACCACCATAGACTTTATGAATCACCATTCGTATAAAAACATACGATGATAAATAATACCAAAAAATAAAAAATCATGTTTTGAGATCTAAAATGATATCTATGGAAATGGAAATTATGACTTAATAATTGTGAATATAATGAATTATTTGAGTAAGACTATATATAGTAATGGAATCTAAACATTATAAATATATTTATTTCAAATATTGTGTTTGTAAATATGTTTATTGAAAATATGGCCATAGTAGAAATGTTTTTAGGATATAAATGTGTCAAATTGGTGTACTAATGTTTTTTAATATTATTAATGATTCAAAATGATATATTTTATTAATAATAATAAAAAACTATAATATAGTATATAACTAAAAATTTTGTTTTTATGAACTAAGAAATTATTATTAAAATAATTATTTTTCCAAAATAATTTTTTTTAATTTCAATATATTTATAATGATAAATTATAAGTATATAAATTATTAATTCTAAATATATTTATGTTAAGATCATTTTATAATATAAATAGCATTTTTCTTGAAATTGAATTTTGATGTGCTATATATTTTTAAAGTGACTAAATATATTATGGATTAAAAATTATAAAGTGTATTACTGAAATATATTTACAGTAATTTAAATATTAATTAATGTTTGATAATATTAAAAAATCATAAAGTCTAAAACCCAATTTTTTTATATATGTAGTTTTCTTTCTTTATTTTTTTATATATTAATTCAAAATATAAATTTATGAATTTGATAATGTGAATTTAAAATAATTAACTTCATTTTTTATTTATCAGGGAAATATTATCTTGTGATGATTTGTTTTATATTTTTCTAAAAATATATATTTTTAGATGAATAGTGAAAATACCATTTTTTAAGAATAAAAAGAAATTGAAGACATTATTAGTATATAATTATGTATTATAAATTCATGAAACATTTTTATAAAATAAAATATGTATTTTATAATTGGTTCTATAATTTTAAAAATGTTTTTTAAATTGAAAATCACATGTTTTAAATTTTATAGATTATGTTATATTTTTTGAAAAATTGTTTTTTATATTGTATACAGTTAGTATTTTAAAATATTTTTTTTCAATTTTAGATATTGAATAAAATAAAATATATTTTAAATTTTTAATAATTAGGCCCAAATTATTTAATAAGGTGTATTTTATATTCTGGAATAAATGATAACTTACCATATATAAAAACCAATTTCCTCAATAAAATCCAAAATAGAAAAAGATATAAATATCTAATGGAAATGTATTGAAAAAATGTTTAAAAACTATGTAGTATTGCGTTATTGTGGAATATATAAACCTTAAATAATCCCCTACCCATTATTTGTAAATTTTTGAGTTACTATCCTTTATAATTACTTCCCATTATTAAAATTTTTTGGTTAGTATAAAAAATGTCACCAATTTAGACTTATACAAGTGGAACTCTTCTCTCAATTGATCAGCACACTGAAACCCAATTTTATTTTCCCAAAATCTACCCAATACACTATTAAACACTTATATACTCCGTAAATAGGTTCTTTTATTCTCTAAATATGATCCCTCAAAGGATTAACCCCCTTTGTAAAGAAGTTAATCCAAGAAGTGAGGTAAAAACATTTAACTGATCCTTTGTCATTTCAATTTCATTATGTTCAATTATTATTCATAAAAATAAATTTAACCTTATAAAAAGGATATTATTTTTATCATATTAATAATTTAATGTTATTGTTTTGATGTTAAAATCATTGATAACCTTTCCCTTTTCCTTTAATAAAAATGAAACTATCATTCGTGCATTGTGAGGACTACCGCCTCTATGAATTAACATGTTTATTTTCCATAAACATATAATAATATGGTAATTATATGGTATTTTATACATTGACATTATATTTATAAAATATTTTATTTTTTTAAATGATAAAACAATATTACTCCTTTTCCCCATTATATATGAAATGAAATCATCATCCATGCATACGTGTGGACTGCCTCCTCCAAGGAACGATCAATTTATTTTTTTATTTTCATCACCACATTACATGGATGGAAATTAGAAAGGTTTTATGAGATAAAAATTATTTTTATGAAATTATTATTGTTCTAGGATGTCTAATTGTACAAAATTTTATCAATATGTGGAATAAAAAATAGTCACAAATTCAACCTCCCAAATGAGGGAACTCAGTGAAATAAATTTTTCTTTGCACTGTTAAATTACATTATATAAGTTATATTATTCTTATAATTATTTAAAATTTTGATATATCATACTAGTTGAAATTAAATAAGATCATTATTCTTATTTTATAATTTTATAAAAACTAAATTACTTCATAATCATCCATTAATTGTGGTATGTTCTTATTTGGTTTGGTTTAACCGACTACTAGAAAAGTGCTTTAAATTTTTATCATATATGACTATAGGAATTTAATTTTATAAAATATATAATATAAATATATAATTTTTTTATTTTTATCTATAATGGTAATATAAAAAGTTAACATATTATTTAAGAAAATATCCTTCATTCGCTAATAATTACCAAGACATACTTATCTTCAAATTCATCTTTAGGTATCATAACCAAAAACCCCATTTAATGAAATTATAAAACTAAAAATAATTATAAAACACCAAATATATTACCTTGTATGATATAGTAATGATGAACTTTTGTAGTTGAATAAAGAACAACTTTTTTATTACAAACTAGTTCAAAAAACCAAGATTACACACACACAATATCAAAAAATTGATAAAAACTAACTAATATTAATGTAGATAATAATTATAAATCGTGTTTAGAAAATTTAATAGATATAAAAAATGTATTTAAATTTGTGACTAATATAGTTAATTTTTTAATATAGGATGTCAGATTATATTTCAATTAAACATGAATAAAGCTCATAGGTATTTTGTCTAAAATTAAATTTCTTGAGACTTATTGCTTAACATACACCATAATACCATAAATACGGTATGATTACTAACTGTTGAAATTATTTTATCCTATACATTAGTTTTTAAGATCCATATAGTATATTTTTCTTTAAATGATCTTTAATTCAAAAGATACCAAATCTGAAAGGGGTGCAGATCAAAACGTTACTCAAACCCTAAGGGTTTCGATTTCCAATATTATTTGAAAATTAATCATGTTTCAGAGACCTAAATCATCTCTTGAATTTTTATTATATATAAAAAACATCGTCATTTTCTTTGGATATTCATAGGTTTTTACATGTCCCCTCAAAATTTCATTTCCCTCGACTTATATTTTACCCAAAGTGTTTCTTGGAAACAAAACTGATCCAATCTCTTCTTCAAGGTGAGTAATACCCATTTTTTCATATCTATATTCATTGGATTATTTTTTATGGTTAACTATATATGATTCAATAGATTATAGAGGTAATTTTCTAAAACATTAAATTATTTAAAATGTTTAAAATAATTTTTAATGTGATTTGTATTGTCTATTTTCATCTAAATGGGAAAAGGTTATATTTTAAACATTTATAACTAAAAACATAATTCTGAATATTTTTCATTTTATAAGAATATTTATGTATACATATTTATGGTAACTAAAAGGTATATTTTTCTCATATTTATATAAAATTTCTCCTCTAAAATTGTTTCAAAATTTCATTGATATTTCTTATTCCCAAAATGACTTTTCCAAAACTCTTAAAATTATTTTTCATCTAATTAATTTTACGTTGAAATATCATATGCATGATTGAGGATATTATTTAAATTCAACCATCCAAGTATTTTATTTATATGATTTGAATATTTCTCCTCTCTTTTAGAGGAATATTCCATCACTACCTATATATTTATTAATCCTCTACTATGTATAAATACAATATATCTTAAATTTTTGTTTCCTATATGAACATTATATATTTATTTGCATGGATTTAAAGTGTTTTCATAGGTTCCACACATTGATTAATTAGTTAAATTATTATATTAATCAAATACTATTTAATATATGGTATTAATACAAAATTATTTATTATATTTAACTGAATGGTATTTACCTAGTCAATTACTTGATGTCGTCGGATACCCATTTATTTTGTGTGGGTTTGTTATGTTATGATTATTAATAGAATTATTAATTATTTTGTTCTACAAAACCATTTTAAAATGATATGAAACTAATTTTCATTCAAATGATTCATTATGTGGTATTGAATGAAACCCATTTATTTTCATGAGGTATTCATTATATAAAGTGAATGATGTTAATTTGAATGTTTTATATATCCCACTATATTTTCATGGGTTGATTATGGTAAAATAAGTGAATTATTATTAGGTGTCACAAATAAGTATAGATTAATGATGTTTTGTGTCATAAATATCCCTATATTTTATTTTTTAAAAGTGTATATCTGAAGTGATAAGTATTCATAGGTATATTTTAGTAGATCATAATTATTGGAACAAATGGTGTTTCCCATGAATGTAATTCTTCCCTATAATAATGTTTATACCATATTTTAAATATCTTCCCATGTTTTATTATTATTATCATTATTATGTTATGATATCTTGGACTATGTTTATTGAATCATTAATTTAATATTTTATTCCAATACTTATTTCATGATGTATGATCTATGATTTTTTGGAAATAGTTTTCTTTTATATTTTGATTATAATAATATACTAATATTATTCACACTAATGATATTAGATTTTTATCGGTTTTTTTACCCTTACTAAAAATCTAATCTCACCCCTTTCTTATGATTCAATTTTCCATGGTTATAAATATAAGAAAACTATTAACTTCATAGAAAATATCATCATGTGTGGAATTTTTCGGTGATATTGAAGAATCTCTAGGGATTGCAGTGTTTTATATATATTGAGAAATTTATTGTTGATACAAATAAAAATTGATTTGTTAGTTGATTTTTCATCCTTATTTTAAATATTTAAAAAAATAAAAGGTTTTTAAAATCTATTTTAATAAAATATGTGATTTATGTTAGGTGGATATGATGGTATTGTGTGTGGGATACTATATCCCCCATGTATGGAAATCCCCACCAGACTGAGTGAGATCTCAATTAAACCTAAATCAAGAAATAAAAAAACAAATAATTCATTCATTATCATAGAAATTATTTCGAACTGAAAGCTAGTACAATTCAGAAATTTCCAACATTTCATTGAATATTAGGCAAAAATATAAAAATTTACATTAAATAATTCACTCTAGATTTTTAGAATGTTAATCCTCAAATAGTGTATGCGGATGAATTAAAGTGGAAGAAGTTTCCATTTTTACTATATGGATTCTCCCGGAAATTTTTGTACAACTAATAACCTAATAAATTCCACAAATTAAAGGACCTAAAATGATTTTTCAATTGAATATTTCTCTATGACTATATGATAAAATCCATCAATAAGAAGTTACATTCCAGTAGATAAGATATTGGAGAGGTTATCCATGATTACTTTTAGAGGATTAATAACTTCTGTCCCAGAATCCCAAATCAATCTATAAGGGTACATTAGTATTTATTTTTATATTATCAAGTCCAATTTGAAAATAAAAAAAATATAGTTGATGCATCATCAAGAGTATCCTTCATACAAATATTTCCATTAGAGTCATAGAAACTAATTGACAATATAAATCAAAAATCACAATAGTTTTTTCCAAGAGGTATGAGAAGAATAGGTATCCATGATGTAAGAAATTCTAATTTCTATAACTCGATAGAATATAGACTAAAAATTGTAAAAAAAAATATGGTCAGATAGGTGGATTTAAATTATACAAGTGAACAATAAGCAATGGGCATGTTTTTTTCTCGTGTTTATTTCCTAACCATTTCACTAACTAGTTTACCAAAGCACAAGGCATGGATATTTTAGAAGTAGTTTTTAACCAGGTACACTCTTAAAAAAATAATAAGGTTCCTGAGAAAATTATCAAGTCTAATATGGATTTAGAAATCAGTAAAACTAATCTTGACCACCTTACCAAAACTATTACAACCAATTAACTTGAATCCATTAGAAGTAGAAATAATCACCCCATTCCAAAAATCATACTTGTAATATTATAGTTAACTAGTTTACCAAAAACCCCCATATTTTTAATAAAATATATATATTTGGTCATCACTCAACCAACGTAAAACCTACTATGAAAAAAAAGAAAAAATTTCTTGAAGTTGAGAAGATTAGTAATATTTTGAATGAGTTAAAAAACTAGATAAATAAACATATAATGATTTTATCCAATAAATCAGAAAAATTAATTCCTAATTAGTCTTGAATCCCAAGAGGAACCCTTATAATGAAAATTGGATGTGGTAAATAAATTAATCCACCAATAACTCCTAAATATAAAAACATATCAATAAATTGAATAAATTAAAGAAAAAATGATGATCAAAATATTAGAAAATATTTTAGGAAATGAAAAAATTAATAATAGGAAAAGGATGCTAGAACAAGGAGGAATAATAAAAAAATCATATAGAGGTTGAAAATTGATAAGAAATACATGGGACTCACTTTTCCATCAAGTATTATTCAATTCAAAAAGATTTATGAGGAATAACTTCAAAAATAAATTCTATAACCTTTCTATATATTGGATATCAACATAATCCATCTAGAAACTCTCCATAAAATTCCCATGTTTAAAAAATTTCACAAGTTTCCCGACACTAAAAATAATATATTCTATTGTAATAAGATATTCAATTTATCATTAACTGTCTATCAACAAATTACACCATAACTTTAAACAAAATTTCTTGATATATGGAAATTTACTATCCCTCACACTATTGATTACAAAAAACTTTATGATACATTAGGTGATTTATGTTTTTAATTTTTTATAATTCCACAATATGTGTTTTCTTCTTTTCAAATAGGATAATTAAAACCAATAATAGTGGTAGTCCAATATTCTAATAGATCCATTTCTTTTTTATTAGTAATATTTAATGGTGTGTTATTTGTAGTTCAATACATAATATATGCAACTAAAATCAATATATTTAACATGGATGAATATAGAAAACAAAAATAATTATCCATAATTTTTGGGAAACCATTACTAAATATAGTTTAGACAATAATCAATGTACATTATTTAACCCTCACCATATAGTTTGGGGATAACAATATCCACTTCAAAATAATAAAATCTAGGAGGCACCCTTTAGATGACCAATCAATTAGTATAATTTTAAATATTAAAGGGACTAAACTAGGTGAAGATCCAGCTATATTACATAAATTTTTATCTCTGGGGAAACATCATATTCTTTGGTATCCCACGGATAATGACTTTTTCTATAATTATAGAGAATTTTTTTTTAGATTAGCTGATAAGGTAGATTCTATATTTTTTTGATCTGTTGGAGTGTTTATTACATGAAGAAAAAGATGAAATGTCGTATTATATATAAGAAACTCAATATTTATAGGCGAGGATACCAAATTTAATTTCATATTTAGAGCACAACCTAAATTTTTGACTTAATTCATTACCCACTGATTTGAAGAATGTGTATGTCATGGAAGGAGAGAAACTATATAGGTTTATTTTTAATAAGATTTCCAAAAATAAATAACATAAATTGCCTAACCCTTTTTTGGAAAAAAATAGATAAGTTGTATTTTATGTGATATTATAATAAATATTATCAAAATAGTCATGCATGAAATTCAATTATAGTAAAATTATAAACAAGTTATGTAACACTAGATTAAGAGATATTTTAGCATAATAGAAGATGTAATGAAATATTTCGAGAATAATTTATAGCAATAGAATACCTATCACATTTAAACTCATAATGGGTTAACTCCATTCATGTTGTGATGAATAAATCATGAATAACTATAGTATGGAATGACCAAAATGAGTTAATCATTATGATTATTTAGAATAGTTGGATAACATGTCTACACTATTAGAAGTTAAAACAAGTAAGTAGGAAGGATCAATTTACCATCCCATTTATTTAATAAATAGTAAAGATATTGAAATTAAGAACTTGTTATTATTTTCTATATGTTTTTTTGGATATCTTCATGTACCTTTAATCTAAAGGATTTAGAGAAGTCTACTTCTCACATCAATTTGGAACATTTACATATAAACGTATTCCATTTAAAGTTTGAATTCCAAAGGTACATTTCTTAGATGATTGTTAAATATATTTTTATATCGTATTTAGGATATATTGGATGTATTTTTGGACCAATGTACCATTTTTGGAGATTAATTTGATCATTTCATAACAAATACAAAAAAAATTTCAAAACATATATTAAGAATAAATGTATTCTTGTTTTAGGGAAATGAAATTTTATATTGGAAATAGGAATATTCATTTTAAATTTAATCTCAATAAAATGAATTGGGTTGGATAAATATAAAATGAACTGATAAATTCATTTATTTACCAAGATTTTTTAAAACACATCAAATATTTTCAAGGGCCTGAATAACCTTTCAAGAGGTTTATCAACAATTTGAGTAACTTTTATCTTCCCCTTTATAGATTATTTTTTGATATAAAACTATTTTTATCATTATTTTTAGAGTGTTAAATATTTAAATGATTTCAATGGATTATTGATCACACAACTAGTAATGAAACCACTATACTAGGAAAACCCTTCATGGTATATTATGGTGCATTCAACTAAGTGCAGGGAGGGTATGTGTCATAGAAGTTTAAAGGAAATTATGAAGACATTAAATATGTGTTAATAACACTAGATGATTCCAAGATCAACTAAAAAACAATATAAAATGAATTTATTATAGTATCATATTATTTATAAAAATTAATATCCAACTTTATTATAACCATGGATACAATATTATCATATAATTTAGCACTTATGAAAAAAACCAAGGTTTTTTATATCCATTATTCTCCTGAGGAGTTAAAATTAAGTTCAATGGTAATAATGTAACATAGAAGGAAGTATTTTATCACCCGATTAGGCTTCTCAGCACCACTAAAGTTAAAATATCAGACCAATAACTATTCAATGATCACAGTTTGGAAATTTTTTTGAATTAGTTTGAAGGATAGGTGTTCTGGTCTACTAAGATGAACAATAATTTGGTAACTTATTGGTTCACATCCCACGTGAAACCACAATAAATTAAAAAAATCAAATATATCTAACCATTTTACATCTTCTAATATACATATCTTTATAAAATTTTCAAGGACGATGTGTGAGGAAGATACATTCCATAAAGTTAGATCAAATGTTTCTTTTTATTTTTATCACACTATTGCCTATATAGACCGCTTTAGACATCAATGGACAATAATAAAATCATTATAATCTGGAATTTATTAGGAAACGGTATTTTGATAATCACATGAATGATGTTAAAAATGATAAAAATCTCAATTCATAAGAAAATTTAAAAAATTAAAATAATACTCCAAAAATTAATGAAATTTTATCAAAAAAATTTAAGCTTTGGGAATTTATTTTATGGTACTTTTTCTCATGTATTTAGAAAATTTATACATATTTATTAAAATTTATTTTATTTCAAAATAAGTGTAATCAATGGCATCCAAAATATATAATGTTGTTATAGTGTCTGAATTTGTTAGAGCTATCATATTCTAATGATTTAGATTTCAAAGAGATATTGTAACTGATTAAGGGAGTCACATATTAAATAGAAAAATTGAGGATTTAATTACTAATATAGGGGTTAAAAATAATAAAACAATACCCTACCTCCCAAAAAATGGGCAAGATAATGTTTCTAATAGAGAAATAAAATTATTTTTAGAGATAAATATCAATAAAATAAAAAAATGGTATATAATGGTTGTAAAGAAACTTTTGGGACTATAGGAGATCCTATGAAATCCCCATTAGAATGAGTCCATACAAGGTGATTTCAGGAAATTTATTCCACTAACATATGGATTTAGATAACAAGGTCTAATCACTTGTGAAATAATTAAATAATGACATTGACATAAATAGAAATGAGAAAAAACAAAAACATATGTGATAGAAGGAACCAGGAGAGAATATTTTAAGAATTCCATAATTTAAAAATAAATTACTAGATTAGATCAAGAATATATCGTTTAAGAAAAATACTTTCACCATGGAGACCATATCTTTCTTTTTCAAATCAAGGATCATTATGATATTTGGTGATATTTGTTCGACATGGTAACTTCAATTTTTATTAAATAATTTATATCAGTTTGGTATTATTAATTTTTTGAAAAAGTAAAAGAATATCCTTTTAAATTTAATGGACATAGGATGATGAAATTACTTAGAAACATTCTCCAAGAATCGGTATAGAAGATCGAACTCTACTAACCTTTTTATCAATGAATATCCATTAGGTTTTACCTCTCATTAACACTTTATTACATACTATTATCCCATTTAAAATATATTTTACATGATAACTTTTTATAATACATTTTGGACAATGGATCATTATTTCATGGACGATGAAAACATTTTATTTTAAGATTTTTTTTATTTTTTTGTGTCTTTCAATTTCCATTGTGTTTTGTTTTAATTTTTTAGTGTGTTTTTGAATCCTTTTGAAATTAATTTCAATTACCATAAAAAATAAATATACTCTAGTGATGAAGAATTTATTTGACTTGTGTACTCACCTTTGATAAATGTTCAAATTAACTTGTTTTAAAATTTAATGTGAGGTAATTTCATGAAAATTCCACTAAATTATGAGTTTCATGCCATCAAATACGATAATATATTCTAATCACTTATCATAGAGGACTGTAAACCTATTATGATATATTAATTATAATGAGCACTTTCTTGAGAGAACCAAGAAATGTTTGAATAACCATAAATTGATGATTAATCCAGTCAAAACCATGTAGACTTATGGAATTTATGATATAAATTATTGGGGAATTATATTTCTTTTAATGATCCCTTTAAATAAGATCTATTTTCCAGAATAACATTACATTAATGCATATGTCCCAATAATCCTTAAAGAATATTATTAATAAACTTCATTATAATCCAAAAAAATCAATATCTTCTTAAATATAGAAAGTTAACAAGTGATCTATGTTCAATTTAAGTGTGAAATAATTGAGAAAGTGTTTTTGAATAAGCTATTTTGAAGAGTATTCCTGATATGATGTTAAATTTTCTAAGAACATTATATTTATTTATTATTAATATCAGGTTGAGAAGGAGGGGAAGATAACAGTGATATTATCCCAGGTGCTATAACTTGTTGGAAATAATTTCTTAGAGTAGTGGATTCATGGGTCAGGTGGAAGCAACATAGAATATAATGCAAGAACTCTTATTCTTGTAGAATTCATATTTATTTTTTTTAATCCATAAATAAATATTGATTTTATGTTTTCAATATATCTCCTTTGAATGTAATCTACAGAACAAGGAGTATTATTCTAGAATTGGTGTAGTTTCTAAACCATTTTCTTGAGTCTCCCTCACTCAAATATCTTAATCCTTCTGGAATATCCTCCTATCAATTCCATGAGAAATAAATTTATCATTGTATTATTTAGAATCCTCTTATCATGGGGTTGAAGAATAATATTTATGGTTCGGGTAATAAGGGAATAATGATGGTTAGAGGACTTTTTTATGACTATAGGGGATTAGTTTTCATTGCTTGATCAGCCTCATTTGTGATGGCTGACTATATGCAGGTAGAGGCTAGTGTTATGTTCATAGATCTCCAATTGTGTAGCATGATGAACATCTCTCTTATGATCATTGAAACAAATTCCTAAGTTCTCTTTAATGCATTAAATGGGTGAATCTCCTCTCCTTGGAGTATTGGTTATCATGTTCAAAAGTGTAGAAGGATTACACAGAGCGATGGTATTATCTCTCATACCTAATGAGAGGGGAATAAATTAGAATATTAATTTGCATCTAGATTTTTTCAGCATACCTCCCATATTTTTTTTCTCCAATATAGGATCTATCCCCATAGAGGGTATGGACATTATCATCAATGATGATCTCAATTAATATTTTTTCATGCCCCCTCAATTTCATTCTATTACTTTTAATGTTTAACTCTCATTTATTTATTTTTCTAAAAAATATCCAATTTCAGTTGATCTAATGTGGAATAAAAAAATTATGAATAAGAGTTTGGAGGTCAACTGGAGTTGTTTATTATTTGAAATTTTCTTTGAAAATTCCAAATTATATTATGTTGTTCGAAAAAAATCACTGAAGGTGTTATAAGAAAGGATATAAAACACATGAAAATGATTGATAAATAAATAATAATCAGGTAAAAGAAAAATATCAAAACTATCAAAGAAAATATAATATCCCTCTATGTCTTTAAGTGTAGGCCCAAAAAAATTTAAAAATAGTAATTTAAAACATTATAAAGGAATTGAGGAGAGTAATGTCTAATACTACTAATATATAAAAAGGGAGTGAGTTGTCCAACTGGTTCACCAAGGTAATAATTTTAAATCTATTTTGTAGGTGGAGAAGGAGGGATCCTTTATCAAACGAAACTAAGAATCAGGAATTTTTCTTCAACATAGAGAGAAATATCTTGATTTTACTCATAATATTTTCTAGAGAAACCCCATCCTTAATCCATAGAACTATCCTAAAAATACATCATGATATGAAAAAATAATTTAATAATTGGTTTCATATGAATAATTTAATCAAGATTATGATTCATATTTCCTGGAGTGGAAATAGTCAAACCATTTCATTAAATTTATACTTGTGTGTTGAGAGAGTTATTTCTAGGAAGATATGAATAAGTGTACATATGAGGATAAAATAAGATAAAATTAATAGTATGTATGTAAAAAAATATAATAAAGATAATTAAAGTGGAATGATAAATTGAGGATCATGGTGTTTAAAATGGAACGGACATTGTTTATTGTTTGAATTTTATATTGGAATTTTTTTTGATGTTAATATTTCTAAGAGTCTAAGGGTGGGTGTCGGGTAATTAAAAAGGTAATATTTTCAATTATATCTTCTCAAGTATCAATGATTTTAATATATCTATTTTATTAAATTCTTTTTAAAATATCAATTTTTTTATTTTTTGGAATAATATTATATTCGTTTGTTAAATGGATTTCATCTTAAATTTTAATTCATTAATTCATAATAGGAATTTTTAGAATAATTACAATACTAAACATTGGCTATTTTTATGCTCTTATAGGATATAAAAAGGTGATTTTGAAGGCCTAAAATTAATTTAAATTACGTTCAGAGTATATTTTAAGGAAATATGTATGTAATATGATGTATTTGAAAATATGGGGAATAATAATTTCTTATGGTTCCAGCAGAGGAATCTATAATCATTATGCTAAAATGAGGAATATTTTAAAGTCTATGAACTCTCTGTCAACCCTATATATATTTGATTGGTTTCAACGAAATTGTGGAATTTGGAGTGTTGTGTTCCCATGTAGAGTAACTATAAGCTTAAAATGACAAATAAAATGAACTCCACATTACCTTTGTAGATTATAATTCTTATGTCATATGATGTTGTAGTTTTCTGAATTTTATAGAGGTAAAAGTCAAATAGTGTATGAAATTTTTGCAGGTGTGTATGAAATTTTATCAGTGTATAGGAAAATATAACTATTCATAAAAAATTGAGAAGGCTATATGATATTTTATGAAGTCAAATTTTAGCTAATTAAAAATTCAAACAATATAGGATATTTCACCTCCAGGTAGGAAGATTTTCCTATGAATAGGAATTCTTTTACCGTGTGTAGGAGAATTTACATTGTAAAATATTAGCCAAATGTTGATCACATTAATATGTCAGAGTATTCACCTATAATTAAATGTGATGTTTTAATATTATACTTCATCCTGCCTAAAACCAATTAGATGATTCCATATGGATCATATTCTGAGAAATATTTTGATCAATAATAACAAAACTATGAATTTTTAGGAAGATGGGATCATGTGTAGGATTGGGGCTATGAGGAAAAAGGAAAATATAGAGAAATTAAAAATAAATGTTCAATGATATTTTTCCATGAGTGAAGAAAATTTAAAACAAGGATCTACATTAATAATATAAGGTTGAGTCTATATGGTAGAGTCATGAGTTTTTGTTGGAGATTTCATTTACTATTACTATTTTATTTTTCTTCATTTTATTTTCTATTTTCATAGGTTTTTGTTAGATGTTCTTCTTCTCAATTCATGTATTCTACCCTTTACATAGAGAGGTAATTCTAATGTAATTGGAGAAGGGAATTTTTTTCCTTTTTTAATTCGTTACCCTTCAATCATTAATGAGTAAATATCTCTCTTTCTTTTAATTTTGTATTGATACCCTGTAGTTGTTCTTAATTTTGAATGTGGTTGGGTTTGATTTAATTATGTTTATTTTTTATTACCTTGGATGATGATACATCGTCTCTCTCTACTCAAATTCATTCTATATATGCTCAAATAGGATGATATCAGGGGTTAAGTGATTGGTGGTTCATGCCACGTGTGGAAGGATCATTAATTACTCTGGGATTTTGTTTGAGACACAATATCCAATTAGGTTTTTTTAGTAAACTAGTATATATTTGATATATTAATCACAAATATTGGATGGAGCATAGGTTGATAAATTTCTTTTATTGATTTTATTCTCAAAAAAATCATAGAACCAAGGGTGGGAGGTTAAATAGTTGTAAAATGTCACATTAATATGTAAATAAAATAATATAAAATATTTTTGGGGCTTTGATGGCCTTAAAATTATAAATCCAACCTTTAACTAATCACCATTTCATGATTATTATTTCCAAAACTTCATTATTTTATGGATTTCTTTTTGTTTGAAAAAAATTTATTTCAAAAACCCTCTATAATACAACTTAAAGTAAAATCTGATTTTGGGCACTCCTTTCTAGAGAAAACCTTAGTGTTTCAACTAAAAATAAATTTAACTTATGAATAAATATCTTTTTTAGCTGCCTTAAGATAGTTTTCATCAATTATAAAATTCTTTCCCTAAATATATAGTTTTATAATTTGGTACATATTGAAATAATTTGAGAATTTAGCATAAAATAAGTTATCTAATTATTAAACTTATCAATACAATGGTTTGGATTAACCAAGGTAGGATATTTCCACCCATATGATGGGATTATGACTTCATGACCCTTAATTTAGTTACAACTAAATAAGTTCATATCCAATGAAAAGAAAATTTATATTATTTAATTATATAATATTTGTGATCTCATATATTGGGGAGATGAGATAAGTTATACGTGGTTGGAATTATATTTTATGTATGATTAATCTCAAAGTAGTGTATAATGAAACTTGTCTAGTGGACATGTGATGAATTTTATCACACATAACATCTTTTTTTATTTTGGTACTAATGACATTTTCTTAGATACTACTCTCGGATTGTAATTTTGAATATGATTTATAATTATTTCTAACATTAAAATGGTATGTTGTGGATATATATAACACAAATATAATTTGGAATTTTGAAATTTTTTGATTAGTCAATGTGTATATTTTTTATAAAATAACAAATATTGGATTTTTGTATAGATTATTTCAAATATTTAATTATATAATTAATGTTCTATTGTAATGTAAACAATGAGTTATTTGTGTTATTAATAAATAAACATTATTATTTAATAAAAACCCAATGATATTAGTTCTTGGGATTAATGTAATTTGATTCTTAGGCCCATAACACAATATAATTTCATGATCCAACCTAAAGAGGAAATTTAAGAACCTCATCCAATACTTTTAACCCATTTGGGTGATCATTAAAATTCCTCTCAAGGCATATTATCACATTAGCAACTTTTTGAAACTCTTTAGTACAGAAAAAATGCACTTTAGAGGTACTTTGTTATACTTCATTTGATTTATATTTATTTATCATCCTTAGAGGATATTGATTACCCCTATTTCTATAAAAATAAATTTGAGAGGGGTGTAGATTTCATTTCATTTTAATAAATCAAAGGTATTGATTGAAGTTATATTTTTTCCCACATCCTAGATAGTTTTCTAGTTTTCCTCTTTAAAACACATTGAAATTTATTTTTTTTATCCAAACAATTTGTAGTACCCTTGGAAGAAGAAAACGAAAAAAAAACACAAGTGAAAACCCAATCAGTCCCTCACACCAATCCAGAAAAAACATTACCGTGAAAAGTATATTTTTCAAACTTCAAATATAATGAGAGTATAGTAATATTTATCAAAATGGATATTATTATATAAAATAAATTGAGGCAAAAATATAATAAAACCATCCCCATAAAAATCCAATAGATAAGGGAATGAAAAAAACAACAAAAATCATTTGAATAAGATTAAAAATAGTCAAAAAAAGAAATTCGCATGCTCTTTAACCACTTTATCTTTTAGGTATGTGGAAAAAAATTGATTAATTTTATAATAATCTAAAATATTTATAAATTTATTGAATCTAATAATTTTATTAAATGAACATTTACCTTGTTTATAGTCATTGTAGTGTCAAATAAAAACATCATTACTAGATTTTACTGATATCCCGAGGAAGATCTTTAAATAAATTGATGGTGACATTTTGAGTAATGGAATAGGAATACTAGTAATTCATATTTATGGGAATCAGAGTCGGTGGAAAATTGAAAAGGGGGGCCTAAATATAATTCTCAATATTAGATGAGAATTCATCATCCACATCCTCTAGCTAACACTCTTGGATAGAGAAGTGATCACACATTCATCTTCATAATCCCCTTTTTTGTTTTTCTACTCAGAATCCAATCTTATTAAAACTGTTTTGTCCATATAAAAATAATATCTTTAGTTTTCATATTTTATTAAACTAAAATTCAAATAATCATTAAATGTAAAAATTGTATGACTTGGGGTTTAGATGAAAGGATGTGTTAAACAACGTGATAATTAATATCATTTTTTTGGGAAATGAAATCATCATGATCAGATAAGGAAACAATCTATTAACATTATTTTACAATTATTAATCAAATAATTGAGTGTGATCTCCTCATTCTCACTTGATTTGTTAAAATGATATGTGCCCACTATAAATTCCACATTAGAATCAATCACAATATAAAATTCCATTATATTGTCCTTCAGCTTTTCCATATTTTCTATATATTACTTCCCCTATGAGGGGTCAGTCTCATTGTTTTATAAGTTAATACCAAATTATTCAACCACAGAAATGTGGATACTAAAATCATACTTATATTATTGGATGTCCTTTTTTAAAATATATCAATGTAGGAGTAACATTAACCACTTCCACATTCTAGTGATTGGACACCAAGACCCTTATACTAGGTTTTATAATAGTAGGATACCCTATGAACTCACTCAAAATCATTTTCTTCAACATCTTGTTACTATCCATCTATAAGAACAAAAAATTCACTATAAATTTCATATTTATTGTAGGATTATTGGTAAATTCATTGACATAATATATCAATGTATTGTATAAGGAATCATTTACCTCATACACCTCCATATTTCGGTGATCTAATATAACCAGAAAAGTCTTTGAAAAATTCCTAACAAAGGAACTTGAAGACTCTAGTACTCTTATATTAATCTTAAGTCATGAGCTAGGGCCCCATTGTTTATTAATAATGGGATATTTCTTCAATAAATACACTGGAGGATATGGTTCTAGATATCTTCTACAATTCAAAAGATAGTACCCCTAAAATATATAGTTCAAAAAAATTCACATGTTCTATTCATTCCCAATTATTTAAAAAACATACACATGAGTTCCAATATGAATAAGTAGAGGAGAAAATAATATATAGGTAAATTATTTATTATTTGGGATGCTTGAGTGTTAGAGTTTGGTCTTTAACCCATAATAATATTCTTAGTTGATACCCAATATTTTTAAGGGTATTCAAATTATGGAATGGGAGCATCAAACCAAGGTGCCCCAACCACAACACTATGAATTGTAAATCAGAGACCTTTTCTATAACATTAGTGTGCCTATGAAGTCAAATTTATATTTCTATATATTGGGATAATAATTATACATAATAAGGAATTGGTTTCCAATACTAGGGTTGAACCTTGGAAAAATATTTCTATTTTGTTTCCATTACGTTATCTGCATTGAATTTGGGATTAGGTGTTGAGGGAACATATAAAATATGAATACATCCTAACTGATGGAATATGATAAAAAAACTTGAAATTATAATGACTCATTCTTTTCCAAAAAAGACATTAAAATATATTAAGGAATATTTTCAGAGACATTCATTGAGTTGGCGTGAGAATTCAAATCTCAATGAGTAATGAACTTATAATTTAAATTATTAATTAAATTTAATATTACACATGAATATTTTTTATAAAAACTAAATATCTACTGATAAATCACCTAATAATAAATCCTATTCCTCCATTGATTATAGGATGTGTGTTTTACCCAAGGCATGGCCTAAAAATTGTCAACATTAGACGTCTGGTTGAAGTAGCCATTGGTAGGTAATTTAATAAAATAAATGACTAAATATTTAATTTATTTTGTTAAATGAACTCATATATAAATACCATCTTTTGAGTTTTTTCGAACGTTAGATTCGTACTACAATATAGATATTAGAGGATGATGAGATAATTCTACATTAGCGGATTGACATCATATGAGAAACTATGATCAAATCGAGGAGGATCGAGATGGAGCGGGTATTTTGCATCATTAAAAACCATATTCTTCACCGACAATCAACTAGAATCATGCTACAAAAAATATTTTTTTGGTGTCTTCCCTCATTTTAATTAATCACTCATTCAATATAAATATTATTTTATTTAATCAAAATTTTCAAACTTCACATGATCTATTCCAATTGTTTATTTTATATATCTAGTTAAATCCTTCTATGCCTTTGTTATCACTCCATTTATGTGATCATTAGAAAATATTTTATGTCTAATGATGGATTCAATTTTTTCTTATAACTTTCCATTCTCCATTAATCACAATCTCAAATTTATTATTATGAGGATATAGTTAAACTTTTTTAAGGCATGATCGAGAAGTATTGATCCACCATATTCATTTCAGAAGAAAAAATGACATATTAGTTGATATATTGTAGATAGATAGCTGTAAAATATGGGATATGGGTGATCACTATAACGACTCAATGTTTTAAATAGAAATTTACTTCATGTCATTATGTCATATAATAATATGAAATCATAACACAATAAACTAATAAGTTCTATGTGATCTTTAAACATAATTTTGTCACTTCTGTGATTTGAATTTCGAAAATCTGACAAACAATATTGCGATCAGTAAGTTATTTGGAGTCTAATATGACAAACTTAATTGTTTGTGAATAAAAACATAACATTGTGAATACTAATTTTACACTTATGAATAGGTAAATACCCTAATGAATATTATTCTTACATATGATAGTATATAAATATGATTCAAGTGGAAGTACTATACACATATATCTGGGAATAAGAAAATAAATGTTTTAAAATCTGTATTTTTCATAAAAATTATGATTTTAATAAAATATTAAATGAATCATATTTAGAATTTTATTTTTAAAAAATTAATTTCATTTTTTTTATTCTACATGTTGAGAAATTTTTAGGGTGAATTTTTGGGATTTTTCTGAAATAATTGATTTTCTAGTGAATAGTAAAATACATTAATTTACCGTATACATAGATTATAATTTAAATCCACTATTATTGACATCATAATTGTTTTAAGAACCCAAATATCAAACTCACATTCATTTATTGATAATATTTTTCACGGAATCGTCACTATTGATAGCGTTATGGGAAAATAAATAAGTAATGAGTATATTATTATGAAAACCCTCCTCTCCTCCACTATAAATACAGCCCTTCCATACCTCTTCTCTTCACTCTTATAAAACCTTGTGACTCACCTATTTTCTACTCAAATCACTCCTCGTGATACTCCACCACTTCCAACAGCCCTGGTTCTTCTCAAAAGAATAAATAATCACCCCTTAAGAGGCTCTCAATGAAGATTGAATTAAGAGGTAAATTTGTCTTTTCTTTTCTTTCTTTTTATTTTCAAGTTCATTTGTTTTATTTTCTATCCTTACCTATAATCATTAAAATATTATGAAAAATCATGAAACATAAATATACTTAAATTTTTTTATGATAATTCAATAGGTTTTTATTATCTCTCCTTTCCCCACCATTTTTTTGAATGAAATGAAAACACCATTTGAGATGTATTAATTTAGCAAAATCAAGGACAATGAGTTATCAATTTTCTTTACTATATTAGATTATGGTCATTAAATAATTATTATGGTTGAACCATACTATTATATTTTTATTTTATTTTGTTTAACATCTAGTAATACTTACGAACTCATGATTTAAAATAATAATAAAAAACAAGTTAATTCTTAGAAAAACCGATAAAATTAATTCAAGCGTTTAACATTAAAGTTTTATATAATGATTTGACTTCACTCCAAGTAAAAAAATTAAATTTACAACCATTTAATCTTCTATTTGTTCACTAATTTTATATAAATTAAATTATAAAAACCCAATTTCATCATACATGTTTATCCCAAAATGAATATAAGTAAACTGATCATTAAAACCAAGTAAGCAAACAGACCCAAACAATGATATTGAACCTCTTATCCAATCAAAGTGGTTATAAATGAACTTAAAAAGTTTATAATAAATATTTTAAATATATAATAGGTTATTTAATTATTAATTAATGAACATAATTTTATTATTCAGGTCATTAAGTTCAATCAAATATCACCATCATATTTATGTTAAGAGATCTTCTCCATTTCACTTTTACTCAAGAATTCCCCCATTGGAATTCCATTTTCTGTGAAATACCTAATGATGGGGTATGATTGTTTTACCTCCCTCTTAATTACCACATGATTTATAAGTTGTTATAATCTCAATTCTCTCTCATAATGCCCTCTTAAGTACACCTGATACCATGCCGATAATCTGTAAGGAATTCTACCCGAACCAACTTTATTCCTTAAGGTTTCTCTATCATTCTATTTAACAAAATAAAGTTATATTTTAATTTTATTTAAAACTTATAAATGATTTTTATATTCTAAAAACTCATGTTTCAAGTTCCTTCTCTCATTCCATTTTGGGGATATACATGCTTTTAAGTCATTCCCTCCTCGATACTTCCCAATAATAAAAATCATTTTAAGGGAACATCCATAATTTTTACCTACTATAAAGAGCACTATATCCTATATTTTAAGACACCATTTTCTTTATAAAATAAGTTTTTTTAAATTTACGAAAACCTTCTTGTTTCACATGTGGTTATATATAAAATAGTGTACCCTAATCTATTTTAAAAGCTCTCTAGTATTTTCCTTAAATCCGCACAAAAATGTTTTAATGCTAAAATTTCTCAAAAACATTTCTTATATGTTTTCACATATATTTGAAATAAATTTCCATTGTATATTCCTATTTTACCTTATGATAATCTATTTATGTACTAATTACTTTCTTTCTTTGACACTTTCTTGATATGCCCATTGGTTATGCTTTATGTCATGATTGTTGTACTCAATTCATTCCATCGGTAACCTCTATGCTTCTATAAGATTGATTATGTATTATTAATTGTGTGGAAAAAATATTAATGAAATTTATGTTGGGTGTGCCAATATAGCACTCCAATTCATTTGTTAAAGTTGAGTCTCATGATACATTATGTGTGGCGGTCTTTACGATTAGCCTTGGCTTGTGCTATTTTGTGCAATGGTCTTGGCAGTTAGCATTGGCTTGTGCTACTATGGGAAACAGTCTTGGCAGTTATCCTTGATTTGTACTATATTCATGTTTTATGTTTATTCCACATTTATATGGTTCCATCTTTAAACGATCCCTTGTTTATATGTTATGATTCCATATGTCACATGACTTTTTATATTATCATGCCATTCCTTCTATCCCATGTGCTAATGATTTGTTCTTATGGTTATTCCATTACTAGGCTTTTAGCTCACCCCTTTGTTCATGTTATCCCTAGGATATCCTATGCATATGTATGACCACAATGGAAGATATGATCTCATTATAAAGTTTAAATAAAAAGTTGTTTTATAATGTTTTATTATGTATATAGTCTTCCAAGACTCTATACTTTATAATCTATGTCTTGTACTCTTATTTATAATTATTCTTAAAATCATGTAATGTTATATGTAAAGGGCTAGGGTTTCTATAGTTTGTATCATAGGATGATCTAGTTATTTTTGGAGATTAGGAATAGAGCACCATAGTGAGAACCTTAAGGATGAGACTATGTATATTTAAACATACCGAAAATTTGGTAAGTATAGAGTAAGTGGTTTATCAAGAAAATATGTCCCTGTATAGATTTAAACAGGTAGCGGCAGCTCTGGCACAGATGTACCTAGGATTGAAAACTCCAACAATGAGTTTCGGGCGTGACCTAGGGTATCCTGGTACATGACAATGGGGCTTAATGCACATTTGGTTTGACACTACCGGTGGATGTGATATGGTAAATTCATGATCATAGTAAAACCATTCTTAAGGGAATAAAAAACCCATAATAAAATAAGATACTAAATAGATCAAGGATAACCAAGATTTAAATCAAATTAATCACAAGTTAGTATATACTTCTCATTTACAGGTTCATCCTCTTATGTTCAAAATTTCCTTTTTATGCTCAATATCTATGTATTAAATCCCGCTAATTGTACATTATATTTCGTAGTTAATGGTGGGAAATATAAGAATAGGTTAAAATAACCAATACGATAGTAAATGTGTAGATTTCCCTAATGATATGCCTATTTTGATGGGAACGGGTGCCGAACAAATCATGATAGTACTTGATTAGCTGCCTCAAGTTATGAAAAATAACTTGAATCATGTGTAATGCCCTCCTACTCCAAAGAAAGATCAAGCTTCCATATAATATTTTATGTGGAAAAGGCCTACCATGTTTAATAGGTCTTTTTTATCCCCTCCTATCATAATAGTGGATTAACTCCATTGAAAAGACATTCTCTATCATCCAGTTCTCGCAAGAAGAGAAAGTTGTATTGGTGGTCAATAATTTTTATGGGGAAGCTGGTCAGTGGGGGAAACTAATCAAGGAAACATAGTCCCAAGAGAAAATTTATTTCATGGATTGGGGGGAATTCAAGAGGATGTTTTTCAGTAAATATTTTCCTCGAACCCTCCGTCTCAATATGGAATGAGAGTTCCTAATACTCAAGTAGTTGGAAGATGATTCCATCTAGGTGGATAAAGAAAACATTACTAGGATTGCAAGGTACGCCTCTGGATTTTTCATGAACCCAAAATTATAGGTGTATCACTTATTTAAAAGACTAAATATGAGTCTACAAAAGGTGTTGGAAATCCAAGACTTCGACAGTTATGATGATATTTTCTGTTGTTCCCTCAATGTTGAAATAGATATTGGAGACTCTCAGTGGTCTCATGGGCCTGGTGAAAAGAAGTGGATAATGGGGAACAACATGGGTGCTTCAACAAAAAAATCCCATGCTGGAAAGAAGCCTGAATATCCAACTTGTAAAATTTTTGGGAAGAATCATCCTGGGAACTGTCTAAAGGGAACTGGGAATTCCTTCAAATGTGGATTGCTAGGGCCTCCGGGAAATAAATTCCAAAGGTATGTGAATAATCCCTCTAATTTATAAGAAGAATGTAAGGTAAAAATAAGCACTCAACATGTAGTGTAGAGATACAAATGAAAAGGACCATGGGTATTATGAGAAAAATTGCCATAATCCAAGGGTTATCAGAGGAAATCAACAAAAACCTCCAAGGAAACAAAAAAGGGATTATTCTATCACTACTACTAAGGTTGAGCCGAAAAATTATGAAGTGTTAAGTATGCTAGTTATTCATTCATCAATAGAGAGTGTAATAATTAATTCTCATTCTACACATTATTTAATATCTGTCAAGTTTAGTCGAACTATTCAAACATAAGCTCAAAATTTGGATAAAATGCTATATGTAAGAATAGTGAATGTTGAAATACTTGATTTGATGGTTTATAACTCCTCCCCAGTTAACATTTGTGGACTAAAACTCCTAGAAAATATCGTCATACTTACTTTAGTGGACTTCCACGCTATCTTGCACAAGGATTATCGATCTTTATACAAATCCAACATCAATTTTCGGGAAAGTGAGATCACTCTTCACATCCAAAAGCATCCTCCAATTATTTAAAAGTATAAGGAGGAAGATTAATCTACTTTAGAATCATATTCTGAAGTGTGGGTATTTCTTCCTTATGATTAAGTATATATAGCCCAAATTATTGAGATAAAGGATAGAATCATTCTTGAAGACATTCCCATCATGAGGGATTACCGTGATGTATTCCCTGAAGAGTTGAAAGGTCTTCTTCCTGACTGAGATGTTGAGTTATAAATTAACCTTATTTCTTTATCTCTAAAAATATCACATACACCTTATGGAATGGCCACTGTAGAGCTGGAAGAGATGAAGAAGCAAGTACAGGAGATTCGGAAGAATGGTTTTATATGCTCAAGTGATTTATTGTGGGGATTGCCAGTCCTTTTCATCAAGAAGAAGGACGTTTCAGTTCACCTCTATATTGATTTTCGTGAACTCAATAAAATAATGATAAAGAACTAGTATCCCCTTCCTCGGATAGATTACATGTTAAATCAGCTTTGTGGGTCCAGTTATTTCTCTAAGGTGGACCATCGGTTGGGATATAACCAATTGAAGGTGAGGAAGGAAGATATTCCCAATACATCCTTTTGAACGAGGTATGGACACTATGAGTTCATAGTGATGCACTTCAGACTCACTATTTATCCAAGAATTTTCTTGGATTTATTGAATAGAGACTTTATAGATTACCTTGACAAAATAGTGGTAATCATTACTGATGATATTCTGACATACTTCAATGGAAATGAGGAACATAAGTAGCCTTTGAATACTATGTTAAAGACTTTCCAAAGGGAGAAGCTATTTGAAAAGTAGTGTAATTGGATGTTCTGGATGGGGGAAGTATCATTCATGGGGTATGTAATCAGCAGTAAAGGGATATATGTGGAACCATTCAAGATAATGGAAATTGAAGAGTGGACCAGGCCAACCTATATAACAGAGAACCATATCTTTCTAGGTTTAGATGGCAATTATAGACAATTTTTGAAGAACTTTTCACAAATATCAAACCCAATGAACAAGCTAACATGGAAGGGAGTAATGTTTTTTTGGACTCAGAAATGTGAACACTATTTGGGGAAGTTGAAATAGAGGATAATCATTGCGCCAGTACTCATACTCCCAACTCGTGGAGAACTCATTTTGGTGTATGGTGATTCTTAAAAGAAGGGATTATGATTTTTTCTAATGAAAAATTATAAATTGATATACTACAACTCATGGTAGGTGAAAATCCAAGATAAAAACTATCCTACGCAAGATCTGGAGTTTATGGCCGTGATCTTTGGGTTGAAAATCTGGAGGAATTATCACAATGGGGATAAGTGTGAGATATATACTGACCACAAGAGTCTCAATATATATTCACAAACAAAATCATAATACCTGCCCAAGAAGATCGATAGATCACATCAAGGATTATGACTTTTCAACCCACTACCATCTCAGTAAGGAAAATAAGGTGGAAGAAGCTATTAGTAGAAAGGATCCTGCATCATTATCAATGATGATAATTGAAAAGGATCCAATATTCTAACATTTGTAGATGATAAACATGGAAATAATTAAGGTATTAACTTCATCAATCCTATCTCAAATGATTTATCAATAATCCGTTGTGGAGAAATTAAAGGATGCTCAAAGAAAAGATGTGGAAATTATGAAAAGGGTGAAAGCTACCAGAAATAGGAAATCCATAGAGTTCAGCATTGATGAGGAAGGATTTATAAGATGTGGGTCATGATTATGTGTACCATATGATCCAGAGATAAAGAATGTTTTTCTAAATGATGCATATAACTCAGCCTTATCTATACTCCTAGGGAGAAAAAAGATGTATCGAGATCTCTGAGAAATTTTTTGGTGGGACAATATGAAAAGGGAGATTGTTGAATATACATCAAAGTGCCTGGTATGTTAGCAACTAAAGGCTGAGAGGAAAAAATCTAAGGGGATGATGACACCACGACCCATACCAACATGGAAGAGGGAGAACATCACGAAGGACTTTGTCACTATACTTCCAAGGACATCCAAAGGAAAAAATTCTCTATAGGTAATTCTGGATTTTTCTACAAATACAACTTACTTTATATCAATTTGAGAGGACTTATCATTAAATAAACTTGCACGGATATATATCAAAGAGGTGGTATGACTTTATGGAGTACCAAAATCTATTGTTTCGAATTCTGATCCTAGATTCACCTCGATGTTCTACAAAAGTCTCTAATATGATCTATGTACTAAACTGAACTTCAGTATGACCTTTAATCCTTAAACTAATGGTCAGTCTGATTGAACTATTTGGACACTAGAAGATATGTTGAGAGAATTTTATATGGACTTCAAATGATTATGGGACTAGTATATTCCCCTTATTCAATTCTCCTACAAAAAATAGTTCCACATGAGCATCTGAATAGAACCATATTAATACCATTATGGGAAAAGATGTAGAACACATGTTTTTTGGGATTAAGTTAGTGAGAGTAAGCTGCTAGGACCTAAAATGATCGAATAAATGGTTGATAAGGTTAAAACTATTCAGCATAATATCAACGCATCCCATGGTAGACAGAAGAGTTATGAATACAATCGTCAATGACACCTTGAATTCAAAGTTAGATACATGGTATTTCTATGCATATATTTGTGGAAGAAGTTCATGAGGTTTTGAAAGAATGGGAAGTTTAGTCCAAGGTACATCGGCCCCTTTGAGATCCTTGATCGAGTCAGAGCTATATCCTATCAACTGACACTTCCTCCTACTATTCCCATAGTACACAATGTATTTCATTTATCCCTCTTAATGAAGTACATACATGATGACCGTGCTGTCATGACACGTCAAATTGATTATATTTTTAAGGTTTATTTATAGTCTATGGAAGACCCTAGGTCGTCTCTCAAGGAGCGTTGGCAGGTTTAGAGTGTGTATTTTTAATAAAAATGACTAAGAGAGGGGGTGGTTTTGAAAACAGTTTAAAACAATGAATTAGTTGAAATAGCATAAAAAAATGAGTGACCAAGTGGGTTTTGAGAAATATGAGATAAAAGGGTAGATGTGATTTCACTACACACATATCATGTTCATTTCTCATAGAGATTCATCTTGGGTTTAGAGTAATTCTTTGGTTGGAGTTAATTGGAATCCCAATTAATTCCTAAGCTTTTATTTCAATGCTTTAAGGATAAAACCTTGACGTAACAATCATATTGTCAAGGTACAGTACTTATTCATGGAATAAGAGCTTCCAAAGCATATTGAAATCTCAATAATTTGGGTATGAAAATGATTCTTATGATGTCCAATCGGAACAACACAAGTCACACACCCAAAACCTCACACCGATCGGTTTGAAATTAAGAGCATATCACTCACATGTATCAAATCAAGCATTCAAATCTGAAATAAAATAAGATAAATGGAATGAAATGATTAAACACCCAAATTAATCCAAACCAGTAGCTAATGTATGCATCAGAACTCCCTTGACATGTGTGTATCTCCCTCACAACGAACACCCAACTTTTAGCTCGACATCGGGAGGAGGAGGAAGCTCGGGTGGAACTCCTTCTTCATTGTTGATCGCCCTATGAGGATAGGGGACTCCAGAACCTCCAAGGTGATTAAGAGACTCTTATAGGAATCAAAATTGGCAGCACTTCACTCCTTGGACGAACTTACAAATGTGGATCCCAAGGTTCCCTTTTATAGGAAATGTGGGAGGTGGTTTTGGGCACACAGATTTCATCAATCCATTTTCATGACTAGTTTAGGCCTTCTGCATGTCTTATCTCGCTTTAGAGAAAATAGAAAAGTTGTATCCCTACCTCTTGACTGTCTCCACTGAAAGTTTGGAACCTTTTGGACAAATAATGCTCGAGATATTTATAAAATACAGAACACCGCATTTGACTTGGTCCAAATTCGGTGGCTTGGACAGATCAGTTCGGATGGTCCTCATGCAAGCCGAATCAGGAATGGGTTCCTTAATATGAAATGTAGAATATCGACTTGGGACATGCCCACAAAAGTTCATCCCATTTGGATGCACTGATTTGGTGTACTATTCAAAACAGTGGACAGATGTCCATGGATCCATGCTATTTTGGCCCAGTTTTCTTTCACTTCATCAAGGGCCCTCCAAATCACCTCCACCTACATTGTAATTTTCAAAACAAGTATCATATCCCTATTTAATAGTGATAAACACTAAATTATTGAATCAATCATGAAGTACAATTTGATAATATTTTTATAATTTTTAATACAAAATATGATTAGCACAGCGGTGTAAGGGTGAAAATGAAACAGTGAATCGTGGTACGATCACACCCCCACACCTAAACATTTGCACTTCTGGGAAAAGTCATATATCCAAATACATTGATGCATATATATATATATATTTAAAACATCATGAAGATTTAGCATTTGGGGGAATTTTATTTAAAGTAAAGTGATCACTGCACGAACCACACCAAGGAGTTCTTCCTAGTGAAAATAGAAAAAGATGTCTCATAAATCATATCATAGCGAAATTAAAAAAGATTCATGATACCCAATTGATAAAGGAATCAGAAGTAAACCATGACACTAACTCTACATGTGTGTGTGTGGAAATCATTCCATGCTATTCTTTCCACTTTCTATCCAATAAATATATGTTATTTTAACATTTTTCAGCTTAAATGATTTTGTCACCGAACCTGTCCTACATCCGTTGCAATCATATTTCAAGACCCACTCATTTAAGCATTCCCAAAAGTCAAACCATAATCTCTCGAACTAGATATCCCCATATGTTGCACATTTCATCACTCCCCTCATTTATTTTTTTTGAAGTTGCAATTGGAACAAATCTCACACTCATCTCTGAACCCTTGTTTGATCTCCTCACGACACTAATTGCAATAGTTATAACAAGATCAAAGGTTAAGGAGGAGTGGTTTTTGACTTTCCCAAGACACAACAATTTTTTTTGAGGGCGTACAACAGTCAGACATTAGGTACACACGCATAGGTCAATCTGGTACAGTAATGAAACAGATCGGATAAGGAACGAACGTATGGAAATATCATTTAAAGCTGAAAAATATTAACCCAACATATATTTACCTTATATTAAGTAATAAATAATCACACTTTGTGGTTTGGTGAAATTTTTTTATTTGGAGATATTAGCGACACAGTTTTCTCAAAAACTACTCACACAATGGGCATCAATCTTCTTAAAGGTTTCACATAGATATGACCATTTATAACTTTGAAAGAAAACCAATTCACTAAAAATCACTCCTTGATGTTAAATTCATACAAATATTCTTTTTAGCCTTCGTTATGGTATTTTTACTTTCCCCATTTTATGGTCGCCACATCATGGAATTTCGAAATTTTTGATGGGGAAAAATAAAAATACCATAAAGAAGGCCAAAAATAGAAAACAAAAGGAGAAAATGGTGAAAAATCCTAACAAACCCAGGAATGTATCCACCCCCCCACACCTAGAGAATGCAGTGTCCTCACTGTAATAAAAGAGACTGTGGGAAGGAAGGATAAAACCTGGTGAGTGTTATTCATAGACCGCTTCTTGAACATGGAGTTCCTCCATTGGGGACTCCGGAATGGCATCATGGAAGTGCTTCAGCCGCTGCCCATTAACAGTGAAGGTTTTCTTGGTGTCTTCATTTTGAACCTGGACAACACCAAATGGAGATACATTAGTAACAATGTAAGGTCCAAACCAATGGGAACGAATCTTACCAAGATGCAACTTCAGCCTTGCATTGTAGAGGAGGACCTTCATCCCAATGTGGAATTGACGATGAAGGATGAGACGGTCGTGGGTAGCCTTGGTTTTCTCTTTATAAATTCGGGAGTTCTCATATGAATCTCTTCTCATTTCCTCCAACTCCTGAATCTGCAACTTCCTTTGAATACATGCACCAGAAAGATTATAATTGCATTGTTTAATGGCCCAGTAGGCCCGGTGCTCTACGTCAACAGGGAGGTGACAACTCTTCCCAAAAATTAGCCGATATGGTGACATGCCAATTGGAGTTTTGAATGAAGTATGGTAAGTGGTTCACGCCCAAATTTACCCAAGAGAAGAAGGGTAGAACGGTCCTTGTAGTGTAGCTTGGGTTGTCGATTCCACAGAGACCTAAGAAGATACCTAAGATACACAACCTAAGGGATGGATTTTTGGCTATGAAGTGGCCAACTTGGATTGATTTTGGATGGGTTTTAAAGATATCTAAAAGATTTAAGTGGATTCAATTTAAAAGAATGAGTTGATCCTAGGTTATCACTCGGGGTGGATTGGATGTATTTTCTTTTTAATGATTTCAATTTCTTAAATTTGATATGGATTCATTTAAGGAGATAAAACAACATCATCACTTACTGGTTTAATGCCTACACCCTCTAATACTAATCACCTATACACTTGAAGGATCAAAGTTTTGAGCACTTCAAGGTAAAGTATCGTATTAGTACTTGAAGTGTGTGGCCTTAAATTCAACAAGGACGATGGAGTTTAAAAATCATCAAATAAAAATCCAAATTAAAGAAGTGATTATACATTAATTAGGTGATAAATAACATCCAATCCAGCCCCTTGCTACTCCCTTGGATCAACCCATAAGTGGGTTAGCCCTCCATTGATCCCATGGTTTCAATGGAAGCGGAAAGTAGACTCATAAGGGAGGAATGAATAAGTAAAGAAAACAACAAAAATAAAATGATCACTCCACCGTTGTGTGAATAATTTCACAAGGGTTGGTGTGAATAAATTCACACCTTGATCCAACGGTATCAAAGTGATATTAAGAACAATAGAATAAGAGTAGAAGAAGAACTTTTATTAAGAAACTAAAGTGAATTGAACAACTTACATGTGAAAGACAAAATTGAGGCAACAAAAATGCAGCATAACATTACAAGTAAACAAAGCATCCAAGATCCTCAACTCCTTCACCACCACTGCCTTAAATAGGCATTTTGGGAGCCTTGGGTCGAACCACCAACAGTACAAAGCATCTTAATTAATTTTTCTAGGATATAGGTGGTGGAAAGCTTGTGGAATTTTGGACTTTTCCACGTTTGACCCGAGGTGGCAACCAGCTTTACTTCACCGAACAGACGCGTCTGGAAGACCTTCTAGACGGCCGAATCAGGGTGGGCCATAGAATCAGAAAATGGAGCTCCGGATGTCTTCTAACCGCATGTAAAATATGGGCCCATTTGGAGTCGTGGATTACGAGATATGATCAAAGTGGTGGACTGTGTTTCTGGGCCGCAGAATCTGGCCCAGAATTTTATCTCTATCTTGGGTCGACTAAATGACCACCATGGAGGCCGAATTAGCATTAACTCCTGAAAAGGGATTTGTTCCTATACATGTCGGCTAGCATCCCACGAAATTTGGGATTAATTGGGCATTTATGTTGGGCCCCACAGTCTCCTCAGTGGGCTGGTGTCCAATCTGCCTTCTCCAGAATTGCTTCCTTTCATTGCCAAATATCTCCCTCATCCTCCATGAATTCTCCATTGATCCCTGAATCAAACATGTTCATATTTAAGTGTAGATCAATTTCCAAAAAATATCAAATTAAAATATGTAAAATTAAATTCCTTAAAATCAGATGAATCATTGGGTACTTTAAATGATGTTCAAAAATGTACCACATAATAGTGCATTTTAAGAAGGTATTACAATCATAATGTGAAATGGTGTTCAAAGTGTAAAATGCACTAAAATGGTGTTTATGAATAACAATGAACATGAAAATTAAGTATATTAACAATGAATATTAGCCTCATTTAGTGGCTAATCACACCCCCCAACTTGAGTTTTGCTAGTCCCGAGCAAAATATATCTCATCAAAAATGAAATTCGAATTCCCTTTTCCAAAAACATTTTAATACACAATGATCACCAAAAAACCTTATACCAAACAATCATGAAACCCATCAAAATATTTTAATACGAGATAGTTTCATAAGCAGATCCCAATCCCAAGCCCATTCCTTTGATCAAATCCATCATCATTCTTCATCCAACTCAATTAGGTGTAATGATGTGTTGTGAATCACAATAGATATGGGGGTTCATTTTCATTCAAGGGGAAAATCATGGAAGCGCTAGGTGGAATCACATTTAATCCTAATATGAGTATTCTTCATCCCTCTTTTTTTTTGATTTTTTTTGCAATATTGCTATAGTAATTGAGATTGCAATTAATCAAATTAACCCATGTAGCAAGACTTTGCCGATGACTCCCAGATTCAAAGGCCTTAGGGCACCAAGTGAAACCCACATACTCGGGCATCGTCTCGAGTTAACTTAATCAAAAACAAAGTCATATTACCATAAATAGAGATATATTGAAAAACTCAGGGCTAGACAACTCTGGAGTCACGATCCCCAAGTGCCGACAGCCTCGCATTTTATCAATCAATTGCTCTACACGCAAATTTTTATTTTTATTTTTTATGTTTTTATTTTTTAATAATTTTTTTTTAAATTTTTTTTTTTGAATACTAATATTATTCATAAAAATAAAACCATCCTATGCTATTTATTATGGGACCCCAAAAATTCAAATTAGTACCCCACAGTCTAGAGGACGTGCATTGTGGCATTTATTTATTTGGATGAAAATATAAACGATGAAATATCACATTGGACAGCCACACTTTCCAAAATCTATGCTCATGAAATTATACAAGGATTAAAATCAGAATCAGGGCATGCTAAATTATTTGATTTTCAGTTTCAAAGTGTGCAATGTGTATTACCATGTTCAGAGTTAAAGGAATTTTTCCTTCCATTCATTTTTTTTTCAAATCATTCAATTTTTGTTTTTGACACAAAAGCATTTTTTTTTATTTTATCTCCCCCCCCAACTTAAAACAACATTGTCCCCAGTGTTTGAAGAAATGAAAAATTAGAAGGAGTAGAGGCAGGGAATAAAAATTTAAAAAGGAAATTGAAAATGAGGATCATGGAATGAAATCACCTGGTGGTTGAAGTTGAAGTTCTTGCTGCTCCAATTTAGTCCTTTGATATCCATGTCGCTTGAAAAGTTCCCTAGTGGAAAGAGAAAAAACAAACAAACAAAAAAAACAATATATATATATATATAAGTAAATTATAAATATATATATAAAATTTATAGAATAAGTAAGCACATTAAGCCGTAGGTCAGTGGTAAGCGCGCGCCCCTGTCTCCCTTCGGTCCCGGGTTCGAGTCCCCGCGGCTTCGCCGGTTGTGACGGGGTTTGCCCCACGGCCTATGGCGTGGTATTTTTTTTTGTATTATTATATTTTTATTTTTTTTCTTAACCTATTGAATAATAAAAACAAAATAAACTGATGATACATTGTCTTCTTTTTAAATTTCTGGGTAAGGTATTACTCAAGGATCACACCACGTGACACAGATGAATATGGTGCTCCTCTTTCGTACCCATCCATACTAATAATAGAAGAACAGGTCAAAATTCTATTTTTTTTCTGAAATATCAAAATTATTCATTAATCCTATTTAAAATATAAAGTTTATTGCAACAACAAAATTATTGGAAACTTGAAAACCATGGGTTACCTCCCATGCAGCGCTTTGTTTAATGTCGTTAGCTCGACATGAACCCCCCAACTTACCCAATACCAACTTTAAAAATTTTAAGGACCACATGTTTCACCAATTCAACTAGTTTTAGATTGATTACATGTTTATAATTTGTTTCATTAACAAACCTATGTTCTAAAATGAGTTGGTAAATCCCAGGAATATCAGAAATGGTGGATCTAGTTACTTCTCTAGTCTTGACTAATACATCAAGGGTCATTCCAATTTTATTTATATCAAGAGAAGAAACAATGAAAACATGATGGTTTTGGATATCCTCAATGAATGAAAACTTGAGGAAGGATGGAAAGGACACATGTTCGAGTTCAGGTAGACTAACATTTTTAGACATAGGTTGGGAATTTGGATCGATCTCAATTTTATTTTCAAAATTTATCAATAGAATTGGTTCCTTTGGAATAGAAGATTCAACCAAAAAATTGGAAATATCAGTGTTAGAAATGGGTATGGACTCAAAGATTGTGATTTCTCTTAATGGTTCAAGGATTGGTGTTTTTGAAAAATCATCAACAGAGTTATATTCCTGAGACTCAATCCATGATGTCAAATTCTCCTCTTTTGAATCCAAAAAGTCAATTTCCTCTTGATTTAAAGACCCTTCAACAATTCCTTGATCCTCTTTATCTTCCCCAAATCCAAAGGTTTTCTCTTCAGTAAATTCATGAGAGGTTTGTGAGAAACTAGACACTTCACATAAGGTTATGGAAGGGATAGTTTGTGTAGGGATGGGTTCCTCACAATTTTTAATGCTTTGTAGTTCTAACCTCAATGATGAAACCTCAAAATTCATTATCTCCATTTGTTGACACAGTTTTTCAAGTAATGGTTGTGGATCATGATGGTCAAGGGGTTGAGACAGATGGTCTATTCCAGGAGGATAACTATGTTGTTGGAATTCCATAGGAGGATGTTCAGATTGGCCTTGTTGGGATTGGAACTCATAATATGTTGGAATGTATTGTGGATCATACGAATAAAAACATTGTGGTTCAGTAGGTTTTGGATGATCCCACAAGTAGGAATTAGGATGGTCATTGTACGTCGTACATGGGGTTGGGTGATCAAAGTAGGGATAGGTTTCCCATGTTTGGACTTGTTCAAAATCGACTTCCATAGGAGTGAGGAGTGAGAAAAGAGAAGTGGAATGAAAAAAAAAGATGATAGTGTCTAAGATAACTTACTTAGGTCCCCGGCAACGGCGCCAAAATTTGGTTCACGCCCAAATTTACCCAAGAGAAGAAGGGTAGAACGGTCCTTGTAGTGTAGCTTGGGTTGTCGATTCCACAGAGACCTAAGAAGATACCTAAGATACACAACCTAAGGGATGGATTTTTGGCTATGAAGTGGCCAACTTGGATTGATTTTGGATGGGTTTTAAAGATATCTAAAAGATTTAAGTGGATTCAATTTAAAAGAATGAGTTGATCCTAGGTTATCACTCGGGGTGGATTGGATGTATTTTCTTTTTAATGATTTCAATTTCTTAAATTTGAGATGGATTCATTTAAGGAGATAAAACAACATCATCACTTACTGGTTTAATGCCTACACCCTCTAATACTAATCACCTATACACTTGAAGGATCAAAGTTTTGAGCACTTCAAGGTAAAGGATCGTATTAGTACTTGAAGTGTGTGGCCTTAAATTCAACAAGGACGATGGAGTTTAAAAATCATCAAATAAAAATCCCAATTAAAGAAGTGATTATACATTAATTAGGTGATAAATAACATCCAATACAGCCCCTTTCTACTCCCTTGGATCAACCCATAAGTAGGTTAGCCCTCCATTGATCCCATGGTTTCAATGGAAGCGGAAAGTAGGCTCATAAGGGAGGAATGAAGAAGTAAAGAAAACAACAAAAATAAAATGATCACTCCACCGTTGTGTGAATAATTTCACAAGGGTTGGTGTGAATAAATTCACACCTTGATCCAACGGTATCAAAGTGATATTAAGAACAACAGAATAAGAGTAGAAGAAGAACTTTTATTACGAAACTAAAGTGAATTGAACAACTTACATGTGAAAGACAAAATTGAGGCAACAAAAATGCAGCATAACATTACAAGTAAACAAAGCATCCAAGATCCTCAACTCCTTCAGCACCACTGCCTTAAATAGGAATTTTGGGAGCCTTGGGTCGAACCACCAACAGTACAAAGCATCTTAATTAATTTTTCTAGGATATAGGTGGTGGAAAGCTTGTGGAATTTTGGACTTTTCCACGTTTGACCCGAGGTGGCAGCCAGCTTTACTTCACCGAACAGACGCGTCTGGAAGACCTTCTAGACGGCCGAATCAGGGTGGGCCATAGAAGAAGCAAATGGATCTCCGGATGTCTTATAACCGTCTGTAAAATATGGGCCTATTTGGAGTCGTGGATTATGAGATATGATCAAAGTGGTGGACTGTTTTTCTGGGCCGCACAATCTGGCCCAGAATTTTATCTCTAAATTGGGTCGACTAAATGACCACAATGGAGGCCGCATTAGCATTAACTCCTGAAGAGTTATTTGTTCCTATACATGTCGGCTAGCATCCCACGAAATTTGGGATTAATTGGGCCTGTATGTTGGGCCCCACAGTCTCATCAGTGGGCTGGTGTCCAATCTGCCTTCTCCAGAATTGCTTCCTTTCATTGCCAAATATCTCCATCATCCTCCATGAATTCTCCATTGATCCCTGAATCAAACATGTTCATATTTAAGTGTAGATCAATTTCCAAAAAATATCAAATTAAAATATGTAAAATTAAATTCCTTAAAATCAGATGAATCATTGGGTACTTTAAATGATGTTCAAAAATGTACCACATAATAGTGCATTTTAAGAAGGTATTACAATCATAATGTGAAATGGTGTTCAAAGTGTAAAATGCACTAAAATGGTGTTTATGAATAACAAAGAACATGAAAATTAAGTATATTAACAATGAATATTAGCCTCATTTAGTGGATAATCAGTAAGCCCATAACGAATCATCGAGTCTAAGACTCCAGTCTTTTCTGTTTGGATGAACCGTTTTCTCAAGAATCTGTTTTACCTCTCTATTTGATACTTCGGCTTGACCATTTGTTTGTGGGTGATAAGCAGTAGACACTCGATGCCCAACCCCGTACCTGCGCAAAAGAGATTGCATTGTGCGGTTGCAGAAATGAGAACCCTGATCGCTGATGATAAACCTAGGTAATCCAAACCTACAGAATATTTGGGTTCTCAAAAATTCCACAACTTTCTTAGAATCATCTGTCCTCGTGGCTCGTGCCTCTACCCACTTTGAAACATAATCCACTGCCAGAAGAATGTAAAGGTTCCCAAATGAATTGGGGAATGGTCCCATAAAGTCAATGCCCCAAACATCAAAAATGTCATGGAAGAGTAAGGGTTATTGGGGCATCTCATTTCTTTTAGAGACATTCCCCATTTTTTGACAGCGAGGACAAGATTTACAGAATTCATGGGCATCCCTAAACAATGTGGGCCAAAAGAGACCAGAATCTAAGACCTTGCGAGCAGTCCGTTGGGAACCAAAGTGGCCCCCGCAAGGAAGTGTGTGGCAGAACCTAAGGACAGATTGAACCTCACTATCGGGAACACAACGCCTAATAACTTGATCACTACATGTGCGCCAGAGTTAGGGGTCATCCCAAATGTACCAATGAGACTCATGTTTTAGACGGTCGTCCTGGTTTTTGGTGAAATCAGCAGGAATGCAAGACGCTGCCACATAATTTACAATTTCAGCATACCAAGGAATAGCATCTTGCACTCGGTACAATTGCTCATCAGGAAACAATTCATTTATGGGAATACAGGGGGATGAGTCAATGTCCGAGGGTGGTAGAATCCTACTGATATGGTCAGCAACCACATTCTCTGCTCCTTTTTTATCCCTAATTTCTAGATCAAATTCCTGAAGGAGGAGCATCCAGCGAATGAGACGTGGTTTGGCTTTTGGTTTCTTTAGGAGATATCAGAGGGATGCATGGTCTGAGAACACAACGACTTTGGACCCTAGAAGGTATGACCTGAATTTATCCAAGGAAAACACAACGGAAGGAAATTCTTTTTCAGTGGTGGTGTAGTTTGATTGGGCAGGGTCCAAAGTACGTGAGGCATAGGCAATGACATGTGGAGCTCGATCGACCCTTTGTGACAAGACTACCCCAACTGCATAGTTAGAGGCGTCACACATGAGCTCAAATGGTAAATCCCATCGAGGTGGTTGGATTACCGTGGGTGATGTGAGACTCCATTTTATCTTATTGAAAGCTTCCTCACATTTTTTTTCAAAATCAAATTCTTTTTCTTTTTGGAGTAATCGATAGAGGGGGGTGCAATTTTACTAAAGTCGCGAATGAAACGATGATAAAATCCAGCATGACCTAGGAAAGACCGCACATCCCGAACATTTTTAGGGAATAGTAGGGAGGAAATGATATCTACTTTTGATTTTTCCATTTGGATACCTTCCCCAGAAATGACATGTCCCAAAACTATGCCTTGTCGCACCATGAAATGGCATTTCTCATAATTTAATACGAAATTCTTTTCAATACAGCGACGTAGGACAGAACCAAGAATACTTAAACATTCATCAAAAGAGGATCCATAAACAGTAAAATCATCCATAAAAACCTCCATTCAACTCTCCAGGTAATCCGAAAAAATACTAACCATACATCGTTGGAATGTACCTGGAGCATTGCACAGACCAAATGGCATCCTTCTATATGTAAATGTACCAATGGGGAAAGTAAAGGTTGTATTTTCCTGATCCTCAGGGGCAATATGGATCTGAAAATATCCAGAATACCCATCAAGGAAACAGTAATGGGACTTCCCTGCTAACCTCTCTAGAATTTGGTCAATGAATGGCAATGGGAAATGGTCTTTCCTAGTGTGTTGGTTTAGTCGGCGATAGTCTATATAGACACGCCAACTATTCTGCACACGAGTTGGAACCAATTCATTTTTTTCATTTTTAACTAGTGTAAGGCCAGTTTTTTTAGGAACTACTTGAACAGGACTGACCCATTGGCTGTCAGAGATAGGGTAAATGATTCCAGCAGCCAACAATTTTGTTACTTCTTTTTTAACAACATCAAGTAGGTTTTGGTTCAGTCAACGTTGTGACTGCCTCACTGGTTGAGCCTCATCATTTAATAAAATATGATGTGTACAAATTGATGGGATAATGCCAGGAATGTCAGCAAGTGTCCATCCAGAAGCTTGTTTATACTTCCTCAAAAGATCAAGCAGTCGCAATTCATGCTCAGGAGGGAGTGAACTAGCAATGATGACGGGAAACTTGTTTCCATTCTCAAAATATGAGTATTTTAAATCATGAGGCAGTTGTTTCAGTTCCAATTCTGGGGGATTTTGGATTGACAGAAGTGTGTGTGAAAGTGAGAAGTCACTGATCTCATCTAACTGCTCAATGGTAACATCCTCATATGACGAATGAGCTTTTAGAATCTTAGAAGTATCATCGATGGTCATGTGATCCTCTATGTTCAAGAAATCATCAATTAACAAACATGCAAGACATTTCTCTAAACCGCTACAACAATCAATGCATGATTCATTACCAAACATTTCAATCAATGAAGAAAACTCAGAAAGGGGATCAAGTGAATGAAAATAAGTTGTTTCAGGGGAAGGGAGAACATCAATTGAATTGACAGAGAGAGAGGATTGTTCTTTTGAAGGGTGCTTCATGGCATCAAGGATATTGAAGTGGACAATATTACCACCAAACTCCATAGATAATGTACCATTATGGACATTAATTATGGTTTTGGCAGTTTTCAAGAAAGGTCTCCCCAATATAATTGGGGCATGTCCATTCATCCTATCATCTTCCATTTTAAGCACGTAAAAATCAGCAGGAAAAATTAAATTTTGCACCCTCACAAGGACATCCTCTAGCACACCAGAGGGGTGTTCCGTACTTCGATTTTCTAGCTGAACGACAATACTAGTGGGCTTCAGTTCACCGACCTGCAATGAAGAGTAAATAGAGTGAGGCATCACATTAATAGAAGCACCCAAATCAAGCATAGCGTTGGAACATGAATACTCCCCTATGGTGCAAGGAATCGAGAATGTCCCAGGATCATTGCACTTGGAAGGAAGTGATGACTCTATCAATGCTGAAACATTCCTCCCTAGGCTCACGTTCTCATCACCACAAAGCCTCCTTCGGTGTGTACACATCTCCTTCAAGAACTTGGCATATCTTGGAATTTGCTTCACAACATCAATCAAAGGAATGTTAACCTGTACTTTCTTGAAAGTTTCCATGATTTCTTTTTCATGTTTGGTTTCTTTTTGTTTCCTAGTTTGGCCAGCCCTTTGAGGAAATGGAATAGGAATGGTTGGGATAGGTGGCTCATCAACAACCACAGTCTTTACTTTGGAAGGGCTTCTCTCAGGAAAAGGGTTTTCTTCTCTTGGACCATTTTCAGCAGTTGGGATGGTGGTTTCATTTGGATGGTAGGACTATAATGGAGGTGTCATTTGGCTTTTGAGTTGTGTCCCACTCCTAAGGGTGATGGCACTAACATTTCCTTTATCCCTAGGGTTTACTACTGGTTGAGATGGTAGTTTACCCGACCCATGACTTTGGATTTCCCCCACTGAGTTGGCAAGTTAGCCTAGTTGGGTCTTTAGGTCTTGTATGGCTGCTTGGGTGGTTTGTTGGAATTGGAGATTATTGGCAGCCATTTGTTTCATCATATCTTCTAGGCTAGGATCGGTTTTTGGAGGGGGTGGCTGGAATGGCCTTTGGGGTGGTTGAGGATTTCTGGGTGGTGGTGGATGACTCCTCTGACCTTGTTGGTTCCATTGCTGTTGAGGTTGGTTTGAATACCCCCCTTGCCTATAGGCTTGGTTTTCCTTCCAACCTTGGTTGGATGGATAGTATGGTTCATGCCTAAAGGGTTGGTTAAAGGGTCGTCCTGGAAATATTGCCTCACAACTTTCAGAAGTTTCTCTCAATTGGGGGAATTGGTCAGAATAGTGGGTGTCAGAAGAGAAGATTCCACAATGGATGGAAGGAGGAGATTGATATTTCCCTTGGGAGAGAGCAAGTTGTCGTATAAGGGTACTTACATCTTCGAACTTCGTGTCCCCCTTATTCTCAAACTCAGTACTTCGCACCTCATGGACACCTCGAATGGGAACACTGGACCGTGTACCGAATTGTTGAGTGTTCTGTGCCATGTTCTCAATGAGGGTTCTTTCAGCAATTGGGGTCTTATCTACCAATGCACCACCTGCAGCAGCATCAATCATATTTCGATCAATAGGAATAAAACCTTCATAAAAATATTGAATTAATAGTTGATCACTTATTTGGTGGTGTGGGAAACTTGAACATAACCTTTTAAAGTGTTCGCAATATTCATGTACTGTTTCCCCTTGAGATTGTCTTATACCACATATTTCTTTCCTTATAGTTGCAGTTCGAGAGTCTGGGAAGTATTTTTCACGAAAAAGGCGTTTCATGTCTGCCCAGCCCCTAATTGGTGAATTGACATAGTATAACCAATCTTTTTCAGTGTCTTCTAATGAAAATGGGAATGCCCTAAGCTTCACTTATTCTTCATCCACATTAGCAGGTTTTAAGGTTGAACACACAGTATGAAATTCTTTTAAATGCTTATGTGGATCTTCTCCAGGCAGTCCATGAAATCTTGGTAATAAATGAATTAAACCAGATTTTAGTTCAAAATTGGTTGCCTCACCTTGTAATTGAATGTAAGTGGGTTGGATATCAACATTAGGTGAGGTTAGTTATTTTAGTGTTCTATTATTTTCAGCCGTGATATACAAGTTATGTTCAGTTTTAACTTTGGTTTCAGAAGAAGAAGAAGGATCCATAAGAATTTTAAGATTTGATGTCTCCTCCTTCAAAGTGTGGTCTTGTATGTCTCGGTTTCGTTGATGTAGGATCCTCTCCGCTTCAGGTTCGAATGTTTTTAGGTCTCCCGGAGTAGAACGCGTCATACAAAGAACCTACACAATAAATAAATTAGAACACAAAGACAAATTCAAAGGTAGAAGATAAAACAAACAAATATTCACAAAAATTACAAAAAAATTTATCAAAAACACGCACAAAAAACCAAAGCGCTCCCCGGAAACGGTGCCAAATTTTGACCATGCTATCGTGACACATCAAATTGATTATATTTTTAAGGTTTATTTATAGTATAGGGAAGACCCTAGGCCGTCTCTCAAGGAGCGTTGGTAGGTTTAGAGTGTGTATTTTTAATAAAAATGACTAAGAGAGGGGGTGGTTTTGAAAACAGTTTAAAACAATGACTTAGTTGAAATAGCCTAAAAAAATGAGTGACCAAGTGGATTTTGAGAAATATGAGATAAAAGGTTTGATGTGATTTCACTACACACATATGAAGTTCACTTCTCGTAGAGATTCATCTTTGGTTTAGAGTAATTCTTCGGTTGGAGTTAATTGGAATCCCGATTAATTCCTAAGCTTTTATTTCAATGCTTTAAGGACCAAACCTTGACATAACAATCGTATTGTCAAGGTCCAATACTTATGCATGGAATAAGATCTTCCAAATCATATTGAAATCTCAATAATTTGGGTATGAAAAAGATTCTTATGATTTCCAATCGGAACAACACAAGTCACACACCCAAAACCTCACACCGATCGGTTTGAAATTAAGAGCATATCACTCACATGTATCAAATCAAGCATTCAAATCTGAAATAAAATAAGATACATGGAATTAAATGTTTAAACACCTAAATTACTC
This sequence comes from Viscum album, assembly GCA_963277665.1. Lineage (NCBI taxonomy): Eukaryota > Viridiplantae > Streptophyta > Magnoliopsida > Santalales > Viscaceae > Viscum > Viscum album. The sequence goes on along the minus strand of OY728153.1, from coordinate 559,361,528 downwards.
AAAACTAGTAGCTAATTTATGCATCGTAACTCCCTTTACATGTGTGTAGCTCCCTCACAACGAACACCCTACTTTTAGCTCGACATCTGGAGGAGGAGGAAGCTCGGGTGGAACTCCTTCTTCATTGTTGATCGCCCTATGAGGATAGGGGACTCCATAACCTCCAATGTGATTAGGAGACACTTCTAGGACTCGAAATTGTCATCACCTCACTCCTTGTCTGAACATACAAATGAGGAGCCCAAGGATCCCTTTTATAGGAAAAGTCGGAGGTGGTTTTGGGCACACAGATTTCATCAAACCACTTGCACGACATGTTTAGGCCTCCAGAAAGTCTTATCTCTCTTTGGAGAAAATAGAAACGTTGTAGTCCTACCGCTTGACTGTCTCCACCGAAAGTTTGGCACCGTTTGGACAAATAAGTCTTGAGATATTGATAAAATATAGAACACCGCATTTGACTTTGTCCAAATTCGGTGGCTTGGACAGATCAGTTAGGATGGTCCCCATACAAGCCGAATCAGGATTGGGTTCCATAATATCAAATGTAGAATTTTGAATTTTGGATAGGACCACAAATGTTCAGCCTATTTGGATGCACTGATTTTGTGTATTATTCAAAAAAGTGGACAGATGTCCATGGATCCATGCAATTTTGGCCCTGTTTTCTTTCACTTCATCAAGGGCCCTCCAAATCACCTCCACCTACATTGTAATTTTCAAAACAAGTATCATTGAACTATTTAATAGTGATAAAACATAAATTATTGAATCAAACATGAAGTAAAATTTGATAATATTTTAATAATTTTTAATACAAAATATGTTTAGCACAGCGGTGTAAGGGTGAAAATGAAACAGTGAATCGTGGTACGATCACATGACCCTTCACATGTACTCTCTTCAGAGGTGGTACAGATGGAGAATGATCTATCTTGTGGGGATCAGCCATTAAAGATCTTGGTTTGTAGGGATAATGTTCTATGTAACAAGAATAATAATTTGGTCAATGTACTATAGTGGAACCATAAGTATGGAGAGGCAACATAGGATCTATAGGAGGAAATGAAGTAAAATTACCCGCACTTATTTATGGCTTTGATTATAAAACAAAATTTTGATGGTGAAATTTATTAAGGGGGGATAATGTAATGAACCAAAGTTTTCAATAGTAATTCCCTTTTTATAATTATCTCATATAATCACATTAAATCACAACACAAAAAACTAAAAATTTCTATGTGACCTTTAAACATAATTTTGTCACTTTTATGATTTGAATTTTGAAAACAGACATACACAGTTGTGATCATTAAGTTATTTGGAGTCTATTATAACCAACGTAATTTTTAGTGAATATTAAAATACCCTAATGAATAGTAATGTAACCATTATTAATAGTTACATACCCTAATAAATATTAATCATAATTATGATAATATATAAATAAAATTCAAGTGGAAGTATGAAATACCTTTATCCAGGAATAAGAAAAGAAATGTTTTAAAATATGTATTTTTCAAGTAAATTTTGATTTTAATTAAATATTAAATTAATCATGTATATAAAATTATTTTTGAAAACGTTATTTCATTTTTAGATTCTACACATCAAAAAATGGTTAGAGTGAATCTTTTGTCTATTTCTGAAATACATGAATTTCTGGTGAATAGTAAAATACATTAATTTACCGTATAAAAACATTATAATTTCAATCCACTATTCCTGATATCATAAATGATTTTAGCAACAAAATATAAAACTAACATTCATTTATTACTATTATTGGTCATGGAATCATCAATATTTCTTGTCTTATGGTAAAAGAGTAAACTAGTGGTTATAATATTATGAAAACTCTCCTCTCCTCCACTATAAATACAACCCTTCCTTACCTCTTCTTTTCACTCACCTCAAGACTTGTTCCATACCTATGTTCAGAAAAAATCCCTCACCAATACCATACACCACATCCGAAAGATCTCGGTCTCCTCAAAAGACTAAATCCTCTCTCTTTAAGAGGTTCTTAAGTAAGACCAAATCAAGAGGTAAATTCAACTTTTATTTTCTTTCCGTTTCCTTTCAAATTCATTTGTTTTATTTATATCCATAATTATACTCATAAAAATTTTATAAAAATTCCAATAAATTAAAGTTAATATAATTTTTTATGATAATGGAATGAGATATTATCATCTCCCCTTTCCACACCTTTTAGTTTAACGAAATGAAAACACTGTTTGAGATGTGTTAATTTAGCACAGTCAAGGACGGCGGGTTAACAATTTCTATTACTTTATTAGATTGTGGTCATGAAACCATTTTAATGGTTGAAATAGAATATTATATTTGAATTTTATCTCATTTAATTTTTTTTAATCCTTTTTAACTCATGATGTAAAATAATAATACAAAACAAGTTAATTGAGAGAAAAATTGCAAAAATTAATTCAAGCATTTATCATTAATGTTTTATATAATGATTCAACTATAATAAAAAACAAATTTAATTTAAAACCATCTAATATCATTTATTTTCACTAATTTCTTATAACATCAATTCTATACAATCACTTCCATCATACATGTTTATCCAAACATGAAAATAAGTAAATCAATCATTAAAACCAAGCAAATGGACCCAAACAATGAAATTGAACCTCTTAACCAATCAAGGTGGTTATAAATTAACATAAAAAGGTTATAATAAATATATTAAAAACATAATAGTTCCTGGAATTATTAATCAATTAACATAATTTTATTATTCAGGTTAATAAGTTCAAGAAAATATCACTATCAGATTTATGGTAATGGATCCTCTCCATTTTAATTTTATTCAAGAATGTCCTCTATGATATTCCATTTTATGTGAAATCCCAAATTATAGGGTATGATTTCTCAATTATATCTTACTAACCTCATGATTTATATGTTATGATAAACCTTTTTCTCTCTCATTATTCCATATTAATTACACCAGATACCATGCCGATAATCCGTAAGGTTTTCTACCCGAACCGACTTTATTCATTCAGGTTTCTCTATCACTATTTTACCCAAATGAAATTCTCTTTTAATTTTATTTAAAACATCTACATTCTGTTTATATTATCCAAAATCATTTTTCAAGATCCATCCCTCATTATCTTTTTGGGATATACATTCTTTTAAGTGATTCCCTCCTTGATACTTCTCAATAAGAAAACTCGTTTTAAAGGAACTTCCCTATTTTCAACCCAGTTTAAAGTGTACTATTTTCTCTATTATATGAAAAATTTGTCTTTATAAAATAATCTTTTTTCTTATGAAAATATTCTTGGTTCACTTTTGGTTTTATATAAAATATTTTTCCCTTTTCTATTTTAAAATCTCTATAGTGTTTTCGCTAAAACCGCACAAAAATGTTCTAATGCTAAAATTTATAAAATACATTCATTAAATGTTTTAACTTATATTTGAAATAAATTTACATGATATTTTCCCATTTTACCTTATGAATGTACATATATGTTCTAATTCCATTCTTTTATGGACACTTTCATGATACGCCCTTTGGTTATGCTTTATGTCATGATTTTGATTCCCAATTCTTTCTATGGGTAACCCTTATGTTTATGTAAGACTAATTATATATGATTATTTATGTGGAAAACATATTAATGAAATGTAATATGGATTTTCCCAGATATCACTCCAATTAATTGGGTAAATTTTAGTCCCATGAGACGTTTTGTGTGACATTCTTGGCGGTTAGCCTTGGCTTGTGCTACTATGTTCAACGGTCTTGGAAATTAGCCTTGGCTTGTGCTACTATGGGAAAATGTATTAGCGGTTAGCCTTGAATAGTACTAAATTAATTTTTTAGGTTTCTTACACATTTCTACGGTTCCATTTTTAAATGATCCCATGTTTATATGTTATGATTCCATATGCTGCATGGGTTTTTATATCATTATGTCATGCCTTCTATCACATGTTCTAATGCTTTATTCTTATGGTTATTCCCTAACTATACTTTTAGCTAATTTCTTTTCTCATGTTATCCCAAGGATATCATATGAATATGTATGAGAAAAATGTAATATAAGAGCTCATTATATAGTTTAAATAAAATGTTTTTTATAATGTTTGATTATGTACCTAGTCTTCCAAGACAGTAGACTTTACGATCCTTGGCTTGTAATATGGTGAATAATTATGATTAAAATCATGTAATTTTATATGTATATGTATAGGGTCTCTATAATAACACCATGGTTAGGGGTTCTGGTGAGGTTGTGGTAGGTTTCATAAGTGATGGGTGGCATGATGGCTTTATATAGGAGGACTATGATTCAATTTTCCACTCACCGATGGACAAAAATTGATGAATGTAGGTGGTTTCCACCAATATAAGGTAGTTTATAATCATGATTAGAAACTGGGTTCTAGATCTAGTAAACATAGGAAGAATCTATACCATATGTGAAAATATCAACTACATAGGTGTGTACAGGGATGAACACAAGCCATGTAGTCCCACATATATGTTGGATAGGAATTTGGGGAAGATGAGGATCATATGTTATGTGGATGATCCCCCACTCCATGTGACCCTCCTTGGGTAACCGAGATGTTTCCCAGCTGGGTGATTCCTAGGATCCCATGTGGTTGGACACACTGTGTACTCTGAGAGTACACGGTAATGACTCAGAGTACACAAGAATGGTCTAGATAATACAGACATACCATGGATGGATGAGACACACCATGTTATAGAACTGAAATACATGTATGGATACATTCCTATACATGATTTTTACTATAAGGGACACGAATAAGAGTCTAGGTGAGTCCCTACACCATTTTCCCCTTGGATCACATTGTATAATTTTTAAAATAAATTCCTCCTTACATATCTTCTTCACCTAGACTCATATTTTGGAATGTGAGTATCCTATTATGAGTAGTTTTCCAAATAGAATGTGAAAGTTGACATTGCAATGGAATAAAAAAAATTACACAAGTTGTTAAAACCATGATGATTATTAAGGATATTTTTCACCGTAATAGTGACTATGGATGATAGTCAAAGAGATTTTGGGGGTGGAAACAGCCTATGAAATTATATTGAATATCAACCATGCTCCAAAAAATTAAAAAAGTAAGACCCCTCATAGTTAAGGGTGTTGGTCATATGACTATTGATTGGTACCACTTTACATACAAGGGGTTGGTTCCTCTACCCTGATGCTGAGTGGTACCCCCTATCGTGATTGGGTGTGGGTCCTCTATACACCAAGTTGAACCACATCTGTTTATTGAGGTATACTTAATCCATCCATTGTGTAAAATACCCTATTACACTAGGGTGAATTTCATATATCTGGTCATTGAGTAACACCTCCTATCATACCATTGGGAGGGTCCACTATCTATTACTAAGTATCACTTTCCTGTCCTGCCGGGGTGTCAGTCCTCTGTCTCTTATTGAGTAGCACCTCCTATCATACCAGGGAGAAGGTACTCTCGATTTTCAGTAGAGTCCCTTATCATAATATGGCATGAGTCCTATATTATAAATCGTTACCCCTAAAATGTGTTTAATATTATAGAGGATTGGGTCCTTTTTTTAATTCCTTACATGCATAAGAAATATACTAGACATCAATAATGGCCTTTGGAGATGGTGGTAGTATTATATTTATATATAGGTTATAGAGATATAGATCCACTTTCTATCTTGTATGGGTTTATTTAGGATCATATATATTTATAACTATTGGGTAGTTGTTTAAATCTTACTTTGGGTTTAGCAGACCATTTGTTTTAACCTCATGTTTATTCACTTTCAGTTTCATGGCATCTCACTAGGTATGTATACACTCACCCCTAGATGGTATTTTCATGCATTTTTTGTGTCTTCATAGATGAAATGAATAAAAATGCTGAAATTTATGGATAATATAGGTACTTTGTGGGAATAGATTGCATATAGTGGTTGGGATTGGAGATTAGAAGCTAGGATCTCTCAGTCTTATTCATTTCTAGTTTTTTAGGTTGGGACCTAATTTTTGGTTTGGGAATGTTATTTTCTCCATTTTATTTCAATGATATTATAGTGTACATTATTTTACTTTCTTGAGGTTTTATAATTTCTTGTTTTACTCTTTAGGTTAGTTTATTTTGATTTTATTCCAATACATTATTTTGTGGATATAGTTGGGTGTCTTCATACATGTACAGCAGGAAAAGGTCTACCATTTTAGCTACGTTTTATTGGAGCTTATTTATAGCCCATGGCCTATGATGGGGGCTTGAGGTTATTGAATATTGACCTTCCATTGCCCAGGAGGACCCAGATAGGTCGATTCAGGGTATAAAGGGTGTTAAAGTTTATGGTTAATTTATTCAGTAAAAATTTATCTACACTAATTCACCTCCAATATAGCTACACTGTCCACTAGAAATCACAACTGATATAATAGATAACTAGGTTTACTCTAATTGGTTACGACATTTTTTTATTAGTTATTTTAAATAATTTATATGAAATGAAGATTCCAAGAATTCCATAAATATTTCATCCAAAAAACATTGAATGTATGATTGATTTGAAGATAATGTAAGATACTCTTGATAGTGGAAACATGGAGGTTCTAGATATAAATTTAAAAAAATAAGAAAGAATCCAAAAATAAATGGAAATTAGATCATCTTGTTTAGTAGAAGGTGGATCCAGTAGTACTTAAATGTAAATAATGTGGTAGTTTTTCTAAAAAGTTAATTAGAAATATCGTCAAAAATATTCTAACTCAAATTATGAAGATTATGAGTTTATAGAATATGATGATAGTTTTTACATAGAAATAAAGGATTACATCAAACATTACCTCACTAAAGTTATATAATATATAGTTTCATTTATCAAGGGTCCAAAATAGGATAATCCAAAGTTGGAATGAAAGTTAAACAAAATATTGAGTGCACTGGTTAAGATAATTCAAAAGAGTGATACTATCATAAAACTCATAGAAGTAAATATAGAATCCATTCTACTATATAGTAAAAAAAATCGTTAGTTAATGAATATTTTCGTAGGATAGTTTGTGATAAATATATAAATTGTAATGTTTTGTCAAAAAATTTCCAATAACTTCTTTCTAGGATAGATTTCAAATATATTTTTTAGATATCAAATAAAGGATAATTAAATATCTTCAAAACTCTATTCTTTAGCAATGTAAGATTCCTTGTTATGAACTTTGAAATTTAAATGTTTAATGTGAGGAGAAAGTAATGGTTTTTAAGTATTATAATAACACTTTAAATTTATAGTGTCTTGAGTTTGAAATATAATTTCAACACTTAGACACTACTAAATTTTAATATATATATATATATATATAAATTTAAAATAATATTTTCTATCAGAAATGATAAAGTTAATATTACTTCATATAATACTCAATCGGATGGTAGAAAATGTGTAACACCCCAAGGTTTTAAAAAATAAATTGAAATGAATAGAACACTGAGTGTCTACATAATGAAATATTGTTTAAAGTATAAGGTTATAAAATATCCATTAAACATAATTTTACCTCTTCTATGATTTGAATTTAAAAAAACAGACATCTATTATGGTGTTTAGTAAGTAATTTGGACTATGATAAAGCTAAATTATTTTTTTTGAATTGTAACATACCGTTATGAATAGTAATATGATCCTTATGAATTGTAAATTTTATTATTATTTTATTTTCAAAAGGTTTTTGGATAATGAGATATTGATTAATTTTTCAAGGTGATATAAAATGTGTTATAATTTTAAAATTGTTATTTTTCGAATAAATTATGATTTTATTTAAAAATTAAATTAATCCTATTTAGAAAATTATTTGAAAAAAATAGATTTTATTTTTGAATTCTAAATGTCCAAAAATATTTAGGGTGTTTTTTTTATTTCTATGAGACTGATGAATTTTTGGTGAGTAGTAAAAAAATATATTAATAAGTTTGTGGATTTTAATGACATCATAATGATGTAATAATGATGTAATCCTTCTCTTCCACTCTTGAGGATTAGAATATGATATGATCGGTCCTTAGTGGCCAATACCATTGGAATAACCATGGGAAAGCCCATTTTTTGTTGCAAATACCACAAATGAGGTGTCCTTTAGGATTAGTTAAACCCCCCCCCCCCCCCCCACTTTCACTATAAATACCACCCCAACACCACTCTTACTCTCACACCTCTAAGATTTTAGAATTCCCTAAATAAATCCCAATAACATTTACAAGGATATTTCCCACATTCAATACCTGACGGTCTCACCAAAAGGCCAAAACCAATGTCCTTGAGGCGGATCTCAAGGAGAAGAGATTAAGAGGTAAAGATCCTATTTCATTTTCTTGAGTTTTCTTTTCAATAATTTTATTTTATTATACTCTATTATCCTCCAATTATCCCAGAGGAATGAAATCTCCAGAATCTTATATATGTAAGATGTTATCCTTTTTGTTGAAAATTTCATCAAATTACTTCTTCCCCTCTTCCTCTTATTCTAAAAATACAAACATCATTTCTGATGTGCTGATTTATCAACATTGTGGATGATGTGTCTTCTATTTCCTTTACATCATTAAAAGATTATTGCAAAAAAAAATTTGGTAAAAAATGTTTTTAAATTGTGAGATATTACATCTCATATTTTCTATAATTAATGAATACACATAATATTTGAGGTATATGGAGAAAACATTTCATGATTACTGAAGAACCAACAAAATGATCTAAACAAAAATCACTATTTATTTATCTAATGATTCTTCCTTATATAATATAAATAATATTATTTATGGAATAATTTAATATTATATAAAAATATTAATAACAACTCATTCCAATCCTTTATATTATCCTCCTTTCGATAAGAAAATACGTTAATATACAACTGTGGAGACCATGAAAAGAATGCACCAGAAATAATGTAAATAATAAAATGTTATCAATGAATGGGTAGAATGATGTTATTAAATTAAAATATAAGGTGTTATAAACATTTTTATTATTCTGTAAAAAATTAATAACACCCCTTTACCCATTATACAAGAGGTTTAAAAAAATTTGAAGTAAGAAGAACCCGATGTAAGGGAATTCTTATCCCGTTTTCCATTCTTTGGGTTAACCTTATATTTCATTAATTATGTGGTACTAAGATTATTTTTCTAATGAATTTAATTCATATTTTATTTTATTTTTTGTATATATTATGTTTAAACAAATTCATTTCATTATATAAATTCTCACTTCAGTTATAAAATATTTTTATGGGGATTTTCTTTACAAATCCTCTTTTAAAATTCTATTTTCCAAAATTAAAAAGAATAGTTTTTAGGAAATTATTCATGTTTTATGATTATGTTATGATTCAGGGAAATTGATTATGATTAGGGGTGGTTGCTATATCTCTATCCATTTCATTAGGAATGTGTAAGTTGGAGGTCATTTGTATCGTTCCTCTAAGGATAACTGTGATGGTTATACCAAAAGGTAGTCATGAGGGTTACATTTTAAGGTAGATGTGAGGGTTACAAATAATAATCTAGATGTGAGATTTATAATGTAATTAATTAATTACACAAGATACAATTAAGTTTTTATATATTAGCTTTAATTTTTTATGGAAATATCTTTTTTCACAATGTAGGTATATATGGGTGAGAAGTATTCCTTTGTAAAAATGATTTCATATGTTTTCAAGTATTAATAGACTAATGGTTTCTTTCCATCTTATTATATCCCTTACTAATATTTTAATGCTCATCCCATGTTTTTAAATTTTCTTCATAGTTTATAAGTCTGTTTAAGAGAAATAAGGATGTCAATATTTGTCAAAGAAATCATGTTGTTTTTTTGTGTTAAAATATTTATGTTTTGAAATAAATGAAAACTTATTTAATTATAACCAATATGTATAATTGTGGGTTGATATGTATAATTTTTGTCCTATATTTTTAAAACTCTAACCCAAAAAGTTCTTTGGGAATGTAAATAACTGAAATCTAGTTGAAATAATAAGATTATTATATGATTAATGTCTGGTTCTTATATTTTGTATCAGAGAACCATTTAGAAAATGTTAGGATTTAGAATGATGTTAATAGAATTCCATAAATTATTTTTACCTTTTGTTATGTTGAAAAAGTATATAATTTAAATATTACCATGTTTCTTCATCTAAGATATGTTTGTTCAGAATGGTTTTCCCCATAAGGAATACGGAAGAAGAAGTTGGACGAAATTGAGAGGATGATATCTTTAAAATCCACAACCAGGAATGGTGGTAATTTGAACAGAGCAGTTTGTGAGAATAATGGTTCAACTAACCTAGGTAATAAATATTAGTGGCATCCATTAAAGTGAATAACCATAGATACCATAAAGTAACATGATGAAAGTGAAACATTTTATGAGGCAACACCCTCCTGCTTTCCGTGGATCTTCTGACCCAGTGGGAGCTGGAGGATGGATTAAGGACATGAAAACATATTTTATGTTATGATATTTTCAGATAATTAAAAGGTTTGTCTTTACATTTATCATTTTGAAGGTGAAGTTGACTAGTGGTGACCAATGTTCATTAATATTAGGGATATAGAAGAGATTGAATACTTAGATTGGGATGAATTTAAAAGTGTTTTCCTTCAAAAATCTTTTTCTAAGGTGTTTGAAAATATGATGGAGAAGAAATTCCATGAATTAAATTAAAAGGATAAATATTAAATGGATGTGTATGAATGTATCTTCACCAGACTCTCGATGTTTTCTCTAAATCTTACTTTGTATCTTGATAGCAAAATCAATCATTTTTACTTAGGATTTAATCCAATATATTTAAGGGAATTGGATTCCTATGAGTTCAAATGTTAAGAGAAACTCTTCTAATGTTCTGATTGGGTAAAAATGGAGTTTACTAATGATCACTTGTAATTTGAAAAAAAATATAATAAGAGGTACATATGTAAAGTGATGGGTAAGAATCAATCAAAGAAATTTGATGGTAAGAAATTTTAGTTTCTAGTTTGTAAAAAGTGTATTAAAAAGAACCCTAAAGAATGTTTTACCAAAACTGGGAAGTGTTTTCGGTGAGGTAGGTTTGGATATATCACAGGAGATTGTAATTTAAATGATATTAATATCATTTCTGATAAGAAAACTATAAAGTGTTTCAAATGTGGTGAGATGGTTTATTAAGTGAATGCCTACCCAAATAAAGATTCATGTTATTGAAAAAATATAGACTATAAGAATAAAGGTGTAGTGATATCCTTTTTGGATACTTTAGCAGTTGTTGGCCCATCCAATGAAGTGGTATCAGGTACTTTGTTTTTTTACATATATTTTTCTAATGTATTTTTTGATACGGGGTCAACACATTCATTTATTTCTAATAAATTTTATAGTAAATTAGAAATTTCACCCTAATAAACATGACTGGAACATATGGTTAAAACACTAAGGGGAATGTTATATAAAAAATTGAACTTAAGAATCGTTCTATTTTTATCTGTGTAAAAAATTACGTACAAAACTTTTTGTTTTTCCCTTAGTAGAGTTTGATGTCATTCTTGGGTATGGATTGGATTTCTGTTTATCACGATTAAATTGATTTTAGATATAAATAACATGTTTTTCAAAAAGTTTTTCAGTTTTCATACAAAAATGAACCCATACAATTGATAACATATTAGGAATCTGAGAAATTGATGAAACATGGAAATAAAAGTTTTCTTGATCATATTGTTGAAAATAGGGGAATTGTTCAGGTTAATGATGTTCCAATGGTAAATAAATAACAAAAAAATTTCATGATGATTTACCTGATGATATACTTGAACAAAATTTTGAATTCATATTTTAATTAGTTCCTCATGTGAAGACAATTTCAAAGCCCCCTTATCGAATGGGTCAAATGGAACTTCTTAAATGAAAATCAGTTTCATGAGTTTATTGATAAAGTATTACATCCTAGCACTTCACCATAGGGAGCATGTTTTTTTCATTAAAAATAATTAGGGTTCCATGAGTCTTTGCAATGATTTTAGATCTTTAAATATCATTATTATAAAGAATAAGTATCCTTTTCCTCCCATCAATGACTTTTTTGATCAGTTCTAGGGAGCTCAGTATTTTTCCATGATTGACTTGAGATTTGGGTACCATCAGCTAAAGGTGAAGGAGGATGACATTCCAAAAGTAGGTTTTCTTACTAGATAGGGTCATTATGAATATAGTAATTCATGAGTTCTTGAATAAGTTTGTTGTTATGTTTATTAATGAAATTCTGGAATATTCTAGAAGTAAATAGGATCATGAAAAACATCTAAGGGTAATTTTTCAAACTATAAAATAAAAGAAACCATATGGTAAATTCATCAGGTGTGAATTTTGGTTGCAAAAAAATTCTTTCATTGGTCACATTATTTCTAAATAAGTGATAACTATTGATCCAACAATATTATAGTTGTTGAATAATGTCTAATACCCACTAATTTAATCAAGATTCATAGTTTTCTTGGTTTGGTAGCCTATTACATTGGTTTGATGAAATATTTTCATGGATAACTTTTCTAATAAATAGGTAAACTTGAAATTCAGTTAAATTTACATGGCCAAAACAATGTGAATATTATTTTTAGGAATTGAAAAGAATATTGGTGAATGTTATAGTTCTGACCCTACAATTCAGAAATGGAGAGTTTATCATCTATAGTGTTGCTTCATCAAAGGGACTTGGTAGTGTTCTGATGCAGAATGATCAGGTAATTTCTTATTCTACAAGATAGCCAAAACCTCATGATTAAATTATCCCACATATAATGTGGAATTATCCATTATGGTTTTCACTTTGAAAATTTGGAGGCATCATATATACGGAGACAAATGTAAAATATATAATAACAAAAAAAAATTGGATTTATATATTCACTCAAAAGGAGTAAAACATGAGGTATAGAAAATGGCTTGAATTGATAAAGGATTATGATTGCATGATCAATTACCATATTATAAAAGAACAAAAAGTGGAAGATTCCTTGAGTCGAAACAATAATTAATAATTAACAATATTATGGCTAGAACAAGACCCTTTGATCAATGATTTAATGAATTTTGGTTTGGAATTTGTTGGTGTAGGAAATTCCTCTTTTTTGTTTCAGTTTTCTTTGTAGTCATCTTTTTCAGATAGAATTATGCAAGCGCATAAGAACGACTGGGAGATAAATAAAAAACTATAATTGGTTAAAATGGGTAAGTTTTATGAATTTAAGAATGATAAAAATTGTGTTTTGAGATTTGGAAAAGGATTGTGTGTTCCTTGTGATTCTCTACTGAAGAAAATGTTATTCTTCAATTCTCATAGTTCTCCATTTTCAGTTCATCATGGAAGCAAAAATATGTACAGAGACTGTTAGGAGTATTACTTGTGGGATGGAATGAAAAGTGGTATTGTAGATTTTACCATGAATTGTTTGACATGTCAACAAGTTAAAGTAGAGCAGCAGTTACCGAAGAGGATTCTTTATCCATTACCTGTTCCAAAGTGGAAATGGGAAAATAAATCCATGGACTTCATTGTGGGACTACTAAAGAGTCCTCGATGTAAAAATGCAATCTGTGTTATTATTGATCGACTGAAAAAATCTTATCATTTCCTTCCTATTAAATATACTATGAATTTGGGTCATCCTTTTTGAATGTATCTCAAATAAATTTTCAGGATACATGGAGTTCCTCTTTCCAATGTATCTGATTGTGAACCCAGGTTCACTTCTAACATTTGGAAAGGATTTTAGATGTTGTTGGGAATAGAATTAAATTTCAGTACATCTTTTCATCCTCAATGATATGGTAAGCCGGAATAGATAATTCATACTTTGGTGGATATGATTCAAGTCTGTTCAATGTATTACATGTGAATTTTGGATCAACATATTTATTTAGTTGATTTTTCATATAATAACAGTTTTCATTCCAGTATATAGATGTTATATTTTTAGATATTATATGGGAATAAGGGTTGAACATCTTTTTTTTGGGATGAATTTGGGAAAATAATCTTAATTGGAAGAGAATTAGTTGAAGAAGTGGGTAAGAAAGTGAATATGATCTATCAATACACGAGGAAAGATTAGAGCAGACACTAAATTTATGAATATAGTAAGAGTAAAGACTCTTCTTTTGAAGTAGGTGATCATGTTTTTCTTATAATCTCACAATGGAAAAGTGTTATGCATTTTGGTAATAAAGGGAATCTATGTCCACAGTTCATTGGGCCTTATGAAATCTAGGATAAAGTTATTTCAGTTTCGTACTGAGTAGATTTTCCACTGAGTTTATCATAGGTGCAAAATGTTTTTCATGTTTCGATGTTGAGAAATTATGTTCCAAATTCATCTCATCTTTTGAGCCTAGAAGTAGTTTAGTTTGGAGAGAACCTTTCTTATGAAGAGAAACCTATTCAGATTCTTGATCAAAGTGAATAATTATTATGGAATAAGGTAATACACTAGGTAATGGTTTGATGTAGAAACCACATGGTTGAATAAGAAACATCAAAAAATAAAAATGTTATGTGAGAAATGTTCCCTCAATTGTTTAATAAGTAAATAAAACTATAAGGATGTAATTTTTTGAAGGTGGGGAGAATATAAAATGCCATGGTTTTAAAAAAATAAATTTAAATGCACAAAACATAGAGTCTCTACATAATGAAACATTATTTTATGTAAAAAGTTATAAACATGTTGTTAAACCTAATTTTTCTACTTTTGTGATTTTAATATAGAAAAACTGACATCTTTGATTGCGATCAGTAAGTTATTTGGACTCTGATAGAACATACATGTTTTTTAGTAAATAATAACATAACCATATGAATAGTAATATGAATAGAAACATGACCCTTATGAATAGTAAACTGTTTTGTTATTTTATTTCCTTAATGTTATAAGATAATGATATCTTGATTAACTTTTCAAGGTGATATAAAATGATTAATATTTTTTAAATTGTTATTTTTTGAATAAATTATGACTTTTCTTAAAATTTAAATTAATCATATTTAGAAAATTATTTTCAAAAAATGGAGTTTATTTTTTAATTCTACACATCGAAAAAAATTCATGTGTTCTTTTTTGTATTTTTAGGAGAGAGTTGAATTTTTGGTGAATACTAAAAAAATATAATTATAAGTTTTCAAGAGTTTAATAACATCATAATGATATAATAATTATGTAGTCATTCTGGTAGACTCTTGAGGATTTAAATATGATAATTTGTGTCCCAAGTGTCCAATACCATGTGTAAAAACCATGGGCAAGCCCATGGTTTATCAAATAACACTAATAAGGTGTCCTTTGAAATTAATTAAAAAATCCCCCACTTTAACTATAAATACCACCCACACCCACGCTAGCTCTCACACCTCTAAAGCATTGATAATTGTAAAAATTATACCCAATCTACTTACCAAGGATATTTTCCATGTCCAAGACCTAATTTTCTCACCAAAAGGCCAAAACCAATGGCCCTAAGGGGGATCTGAAGGAGAATAGATCGAGAGGTAAAGATCCTCTTTCTTTTTCGTGAGTTTTCTTTTAAATTCTTTTCTTTTCTTATATTCTCTTATACTAACATTATCCAAGAGGCATTAAAGCTAAAAAAATATTATATATGTTTTATTATATATTGTTTATGGGATAATTCCTCAATTTAATTACCCTCCTCTTCCTCATATTCTAAAAATAAAAACATCATCTTTGATGTGTTGATTTACCGATATCATGGATGATGTGTCTTAAATTTTCTTTAAATCCATCAAAGATGGTTGTAAAACCATTTTAGTGGTTAAAATAGTTTCTAAAGTGTATGATATTTCCTCTATTATGTTCTGTAATTAATTTATATGAATAATATTAATGGTATATAATGAAACAATTTTGTGCTTATTGAATAACCGCAAACATGATCTAAACGGAAATCACTAATGATTTATCTAATGATTCATACTCATACCATATAACCGAAATTATTTCTGGAATACTTTAATATTATGGAAACATAATAATAAAAACTCGTTTCACTTTTGTATATTCTCTTCCTTTTGACAAGAAAATCCGTTACAAAACAACCATGGAAACCTTGAAAAGAACGCACCCGAAATAATGTAAATAACAAAATATTGATAATAAATGGGTGTAATGATGTTAGAAAAAGATCATATAAGATGTTATAAACTTTATTATTATTATGTAAAATATTAATAACATTTTTTTACCATTATAATGTATTTTTAACATGATTTATATAAGAAGATCTCGAGCTAAGGAAATTCTTAACATACTTTCGATTAATTGGGTTAACCTTCTTTTTCCATAATTATATTGTAAAAAAATTATTTGTGTAATGAATTTAATTCATATTATGTTTTATTATGTTTATGTATAGGTTGTACACAAATTCTATTCATTCTATTAATTCTCACTTTAGTCATATGATATTTTAAGGGGTTTTTATTTAAAAAACTTTTTTTAAAATTCTATTTTATAAAATTAAAAAGTAATATTTTTATGAAATTATTAATTTTTTATTATTATTTTTTTGTTCTTGGGAATTGTTTATAATGAATTTTGGTTCCTATATCTCCCTTTAATTCATTGGGTATGTGTAGGTTGGAGTTATTTTGTATGTTCACTCCAAGTGTATCTACGAGGGTTATAATATAAGGTAGTTGTGAGGGAGACATTGTAACGTAGCCACGAGGGTTACAAATCATAAGGTGGTCATGAGGGTTACAATATAAGTATGAAATTACCCAAGATTCCTTTAGGGTTTTATATATTTTATTTAATGTTTTATGGAAAACTCATGCTTAAAAAAGTAAGTATATATGGGTGAGAAGTATTCCTTTGTGAAAATGATTTCATATGTTTTCAAGTATTCATAGACTAATGGTTTATTTTTATATTTTATATCTTGTACTAATATTTTTATGTCTATCCCTCGTTTTGAAATATTTATTCAACAGTTATAAGAATTTTTAATAGAAATAATGATGTTAATATTTTTCAAAGAAACCATGTTGTTGTTTTGTATTAACAGTTTTTGTTTTGTAATAAATGGATACTTATTTAATGATACCCACTTTGTATGCTTGTGTTTTGATATGTATTAGTTATATCCTAAATCAACAAAACTCTAAACCGAAATATTATATGGGAATGCAAAGAATTTAAATCTAGTTGAAATAGAGAGAGTATTATATGTTTATAGTTGGGTCATTATATAATGTTGGAAGTTAGAAGAAACTACATCCTATAATAAATAAAAGATGAATGTAATCCCAATTCTAGTGAAAATGATTGAAAAAGTTCCAATTAAACAAATAGAATAGGTTATAATTTTAGTTATGAAAAAAAATTATCGAATAAAAGTTTATATAGACCATGAAATCAATGATGGAGGAATATAGAAATAATGTAACCCCATATAATTTGTTTAAAAGTAAATTTCTCATGTATTACATTCAAAAAATACTTCCACTATCCAATGTAAAATCACTGGAATAAATCAATAATTATTGAAAATTTCTGGTATTATAAAACATTTGTGCACCGAACCATTGATTTTTAGAACAAAAGGTAAAATATCATAAAATAAAGAAGGACTAAATTTATGGGGAGAGTAACTTAAGAAAAGAAGAATCCAACTATATAAAACCAACCCTCATAAAAGTACGAAAAACTATTAAAATCCTAAATTATGAATATTATGAAAATTAATGTGTATGTTTTGATATAATTTATCATGGTGATGATTATTATAGGTTTATAATACCTATGAATGACTCAGTTATATCTAATAGGATAACACCACTAGAGATGAAGAAAGATAAATAGAAGATAAATGTGATGTCTTCCATAGGGTGTAATGGAAAGAATGTTACAAAAAAGATTGTACCCAAGAATAAATTTGTGAATTATGGAAAGATGAAAAAATGATTATTCTTAAATAAATGAAAAAACCACTTCATGTAGATTTTCAAGTTATCTATACAATATCATGTTAATAGAAGTAAAATAGAGTAATATTAAAAATAAATCTGAGAAATAATCAAAATTATTAAATTGATTGAAGATATCTCTGATAAATAAATCAAAATTTAGTGGAAGTTACCATATCGGTTATATTGGTTTTACATTAAGAATTACCTTAACCTGGATATATAACGTTGATCACTTTTATCTCATAGTGTAATGTGTTCCTTTTATTGATTAAATACTGTGTTTTTGTCTCTCAAAAAAATATTTATCCATGAATTATTATCTGACACCACATTTCCTACAACCAATTTCATTATTTATTTCTCAAAAGGATAATTTTATGACATTAATCGAAGCATATTCAATCTAGTGTTCACATGTGGACCCATCGCCTTACCATCCTATCATTACTTTTTTAACACTTTGGACAGGGAGTGACGATTCATCTCAGTGTTGTGAGAGACATGATTATTGTTCTATAAGAGGGAGAAAACATCGATTCCATGATAGTGATCTTGAGGAACATAAAAGAGAACCTGAACTACCAATATTCTATTAAATATTGATGCACTACCTCCCTATTTCTAGAGTACCACTCTGGAGGAGATCATATAAAGTATTAGTTTCTTAAATCTGTAAAATCCCCTACATAGAGCTGAGAGATAGTATATAGATTTTTTGTCATCATTCATACATAGTTATTGGTAATGAAACCCTTTCATTTTAAGCATATTCTATTCTTTTCTATTTTTCGTAAAACACCCATTATTATTTGGGGTTTTTTATTTTTTTCCATCTAGTAATGTATATGATAACCCCAATAGATGAGGATGATAATCAGAACTTGGTTTAGTGGGACCTGATTCTTTATATTGATTCTCTATTCCTTTAAAAATCTCTAATATATTTTTTTCAACATTAATTTAATAAAAAAGTCATAGGAGGTGGGGTTGTAATACTTCTCAAAGGTCCAATTTGAAAAAAATACTATAAAAACTTATATTATTTTTTCCTCCTTTAAATTATTGATCACACTCATTCTATTTCGTGTATTTTTTTATCTTCAACGTGTTCATAATAATAAAATTATTAATCTTTATGAATCATAACTATATATATAAATTGATGGATCCTAGAAATTTCATAGGGACTGTCTATCTTCACTTCCCATAATAATTTTTATTTGAACCTTCTAATTAATACTAATTGGTTCAAAGAAATTTGAGGTTGATACATTTCATGGAGGAAATGTTTTTACTCTTAGTATAATAAATATGACTACGCTTCTTGATCACAAGGAGTTTATCGATTCTCTATCTGATCAGAAAAATAATGTTACCACATAGTCTGATGATGGAAAATGTGCTATTAAATATGTATATGGATCTATTATTTTCCATTGTAAAATGGATAGCCATATATTGTTTTATTTTGGAGAAAAAGTGATTCGATAGGACGTTTATGATGCCACATATACTAAAATTTTTCCTGAATTGGAAGACATTTATATGACTAAATGTTTACTTAGAGGATTATATATGAACATTATGTGGTATAAATTTAATATGCACCATGGAAATGAATTCAAGGCATATATATATGGCTTTAAAAGAATGTTTTTGGATTTTTTGAATAAAGATAACAATAGAGGCGATGAGGATTGGTATATAATTATTTCTTCATATATGGACTTGTCTATTAGTATTATTATAGACTACATGATGTATATTAGGGATACTCTTATGATTGAAGGGGTTAAGAATGATTTTTTTCTAGATAACTTTAGATGCAGGGTTTAGTAGAGATATAGGATTAGGGATTAAATGTTAGATGCAAGAATGAACATAGGGGTAGGTCGAGATAGGAAATTCAGTCTAAGGAATGTCAATTGACGTCTTATAAGATGGTTATTAAGTGTTACTAGTGTATGAAACCCATTCACAGTATGTGTAATTTTCCTAATAAGAAAAATGATTATAAATATAATAATGATCATTAATTTTTAGAGAATAAGGATTTCGACACTACTAATGTGCTTAAAATTTTTGACCATACCATTTCTGAAGAGTGGATACCTGATTTAGTATGATCTTTTCATATTTTTCTTGAGATAGAGTACATCATTTTATTGAGAGAGGCATAGTTTAGTTATATTTACATATGAAATAATTAAATTTGTTGTATCATGGGTATATAGTGTATTTTCTCATAAATTTATGTTTGGATGGTTAAAAATTTTGATGTGGATAGGTGCGTACCCAAGAAATAATGAATCCTCATTTCTCTTGGAGTTCTTAACAAGAATGGGTGCACTTTTTGGTCAGACTCTAGTAGTCTATGAATCACTCGTGGATCCATCGATGAGATAATGGGAACCCTCTTAAATATATTATATATTCTATATGGTAAGAATAGATATAATTAATTTAATTCCTATGAAAACCTAGTTTTATACAACTCTATCCTATAGAATAATATACTTAGGCCTATGAGTTTTAAGGGATTAAATATACTATGTAAGCATGTGATATTAAGTAATAAAACCCCAAACAGTATTCCCTTTTTCAGTTTTAATATATCTATAGGAAAATATATAAATCCCCTTGTGTAATCTACTCTGATCAATCGACTCCTTATAAGATTTAATCCCCCAGTGTAGGTTAGTACTTTCTATCTTTTAGTGATTATTACTAATGGATGGTCAGTATTTATTTTTATAATTTTAAGAACTCTAAAAACAATGTTGGGAATTAATCAGATATAAATTAGATAAAATTTACAACTGATAATGGGTTAAAATATCAATTGTATGGATTTGTTAAATTCTGTAACATTGATGTTATTATTAGACAAAAATTATCTCATAAACACCTAAGTATGTTGGAATAACTAAGAATATGAATAGTACTATCATTGAGAGAGTTATATGTGTGCTCTCATAGTAAATTTTTCCTTAGTCCCGCCAGGTAGAAGTTGGCTCTATGATTGTGTATCTCATTAATCACTTCCCTTATATAGCTAATTCTTTTAAAATACATAAAGAGACTTGGATATGAATAACACATATTCTTGGACACCTTATATTTTTATTTTTATCAATTAATCTCACACTAAGAATGATAAGATAAAATCTACGGATATTATGTGTATCATTATTGGTTATCTAGAATGTTTTTAGAGTTTTATATTGTTGATTTATAACTCTGGCTATGATAAGTGAATCAGTATTCATGATGTGGTATTCAATGAGTCCGTCTGTCCAAAATGTAATTTTTCTTCCAATAAATGTTGGAACAACATAATATTTTAGTGTTGGGGTTCCTCAAGGGTATCTATCCTAGTATTAATTCAAGACTATATCCACTTAATACCCCATTATGATCAAAGTAAGATTGATTTAGATCTTGAATCAATGATATATGGAAAATAAGAACTTAGGGATAATTCATTAACTCGTGTTGTGTCTAGAGGACCATTCAACCCACATGTCGAAAAGTCATGCAAATGTGGTTTCTTATAAAATTATCATTGCTTAGTATATTAATATTGATGAACCAACATCCTTCAAATATGTTATGAAACTTAAGGAATCCAAGCATTGGTTCACTTTTACAAAAGATCAAATGAATTCCATTCTGAAAAAATAAAAAATAGACCGTTGTAACTGAACTAGAAAATGTTAATGTAATTGGTGGAAAATTGAGTTTTAAATATAAGGAAGATAACATTGAGGAATCTAAAAATAAATATAAATCTAGTTTATTCATAAAATATTTCCTTCAATATGAATGGATTGATTATAGTGAGTTTTTTTCCTTTTTACGAAACATTCATCAATTATTATTCTTCTTACTTTTGTTTCTTCTTATGGTTTCTATATAGAAAAGTGAGACGTGAAAAATATCCTTTTTAATGTTATGAAGGATGAATGGATTTACATAAATCTAACAAATGTATTTAAATAATATTACAGACCTCATAAATTCTACCTTTTATAAAAATATTTCGATGGACGTAATCTATCATTTAGAAAATGGTATAAATAATTTGATTCTTTTATGATTGAAAATCATTTTAAAAGAATAAAATATGATTCATGTGTTTATTTTAATTCCATTAAGTATAAAATGATTTAACTTATTTTATATATAAATTAAATTCTTCTTATCTTTAGAAACATGAGTTTGATTAATAGTGTAGAGATAAAACAAAATTCAATTTTGGAAATGGAATATTGGCTAATAAAGGATATATTTTATGTATATAAATCACTATAAATAGAGAGAATAATTTCTTGTATCTATCGCAACATGATTATGTCAATAAGGATTTAAAGAAGTTTTTGTTTGACCAACTTTTTTCTACTATTATGTACACAATGGTCTTCTCTAGACTAGATATTACCTTTGTATTTTTCTCTAAAAATGCTCATGGTTAATGTTAGGAAACCCCACTAGTATGAATTTAAATGAATCCTCATGTTGGTGTCTTTATCTAGTGATTTGGGTTTTTTATAGTAGTAACATTAGTTATAGTGATAATGTTATTGGATTTAACGATTCCGACTATTCTATAAATTGTAAGGCTAATTAATTAATTAATTTATATGTGTTTCTTTCCAATAGTGGACATGTGTCATAGTAATATTGAATTTAATTCATTATTTCACTATACACATAGAGGAAGAATACATATATTTAATTGTGTATATAAGATAGGTTATCTAGAAAAATGGATTAATTAATACATAATATTTATTTTTTACTAGTAATGTTGTATATTTTGAAATTCAGATTGCACATCATTTTTATAAGAATCATATCTTCTAGGGTAGATATATGAATATAAACATTAGACTCCATTTTTAAAGAGGTTGTTGATATTAAAAGTATGTGTTTCAATCTGCTGCACTCTTTTGATATGTCAGATAATAGTGTGACTAATGCTACTATGCTATTATGTCAATGAATTTCATAGGTATAATGAATATTTTCCCAATGCAATAATGTAAGATACATGAATAACATCATGTATAACCATTTTTATTCCAAGGTGAATATTTTTGACATATATTGTATTATTTTTATTTCATTAAATACTTTATGCTTTTGATGATTGTAATTTATACTTGTGGGGGTATATTACATAATACTTCCAAGAATGGTTGTTCTTACATGTAGTTGAATTTTTATTTATCTCTTTGAAATTATACTTGTAATTTTATTTTTTCTTAAAGTGAAACCTCATAATGTATTTTTACTACTAATCACTCTAATATAATAGTGCCACGTGTACATGTTTGTACTTTTGTGGCATATTTATTCTCTCTTGCATTATTAATCAATCCACATATTTAAATTTCATCTTATTATTTGCTTCCAACTTTATAGTGAGTTGTTTCATGGTTCAACATTAAAATTGATGGTTCAATATATTTTTTACATTAATATTCCATCCATGATTCTCCTTCTATATACACATTACTTCAAATTTCTATCATGATTAGTTTACATCTTTTTCAGGAAAGAGGGGGTTCATTCTAGTTTCCTGAGAGTGTTCATTCTAGTTCTGTGAGAGGGATAAACCCAATGGTTTTCAATAGATATTGTGAGGAAATCATATAGTGATATAGTCTTCCAAAATTTCTTTAATATTTTTCACATTGATTACCTATTGTTAGAGCATTTCTCTAGTATATATTTGAGGAAGAATTTGTTTCATGAAGATTGAAAATCAGATACATGTACATAAGCTAAAGGTTATAAATTTTTTATCATCAGTTGTAACTGGGTGTGGGTAATTAAGACATAGATATATATGTAGAATTCATTATTCTATACTATTTTATATGAATCATTTTTTATTATTGTTTCATTTTAAGAGTCCATTTGGGAAGGTGGGTGTTAACTTAATGAGATGAGGTTGATCATCATCATCTGGTTTAGCAGGACTTTCATCCTTGGATAACTTCTTTATTCCTTGAGTAATTTTGATAAATTTTTATTTAGGAGCCTTATTTAATAATAAGGATTGTGGGAGGTGGTTCTATCTCACAGAACGTAGGACCAACATGTACCAAATCACATTAGATCATGCATTTTATCTATTCTTCTTTTTTATTTAAATTAATTCTAATCTTGTTTCATTTGTAAATTTTATTCATAGATTTAATAATAATAATTCAATTTATCTTTATGAATTGTAACCGTATATTTAAATCATTGGATCATAGTAATTTCATGTGGGATTCCTATCAATGCTTCCTACAATATAAAATCCATTTATATTTCCCTCCAATACATCACACATGAAATTTAGTTATTAGAACCACTATATAAGAAAGATGATCTAGTAAGATATCGAGAAACTTCAATGTAGCATAAAATAGAAGAAACACATCCCTGAAATCACCAAACTGAATTCAAATTTCTATATACTACTCACTCATATTATACATCACAATTCAATTTAAAATATAAATAGAAAATAAATAAAGAAATACACAATTTGATTTTTTTTAATTCATAATATTTCCAATTTCCACCAAAGATGCATTGAAATCATTAATTTCTTATAAAGTAAAAGGTTTATAATGAGTATGACGGGATAGATAAATAGATAAGAAACTTAATGATCGATCAAACCCTAAACATGTAGTCCCACCCACATTTTATATAGTGGGAACCAGTGGGTTATCCTATTTAACCAATCTCATACATTCTCTGGGATCCATCAATTTCATTGGATGATCTTCGATTCCCTGTATCATTTTCTGGACAAATATCAAAACACTGGTATATAAAAAGTGCATCATGACATCACTAGTTTTCCCCAATACTATGATGGGAGTGATTCAAGTGAAAAACATACCCTCCTTCCACTGACCCCAATCCAAAATATCTAAACATATGGTGATCTAAAAACCATGTGTTTGCATCAATAAAAAAATAATCACTCCTGACCAAATCAAAACCAACCATTTAGAACCTATTTTTACTACTATTATAAGACCATAGAGTAGAATGGAATTTTTTCTCCTAGTAAAATGAATCAATCTCATAAAGAGTGTTAACCCCACCAATAATATCCCATTTGAATATTTTTTTAAGGACATACATGACATCCTCAAACACTTTGGAAAATAAATATCCTTATGCTTCCTCTACCTAAAATACTTATCTATTTCTTCAATTCACTCATATATGAATATGGAAAAATTTTGCCTCAAACACTGCAAGTTTGAAGGCATGGGGGAAATATCTGCTAGATTTTCTCCTCTATGAATCATTCAAAACTCAAGCTATCCATCAACGTGTATCTTCTAAATAAAATAGTACTTTATTTTAATTTGTTTTTTCCTTTCAAGGAAGTAAAAATTATTATCCATTAGGATTACACTTTAAATTTCACTTTAAAGGAGAGCACACTTCTACATGCTTCTGAACTTCAAAATATGACATCTCACCAATACTATTTCCTTTCTCACATCCATGAATCTAATTCATTCCCAACATCTTCTTCAACATACCCCAACATTATATCATCATATATAAAACAAATAGATTAATCTTTTGTTCCTTTGAGGTATTAGATAATATACTTACTGAATTCCTAATGATCTTTCCCAAGATTCTCTATTTGTCAGCTAACCACTACAATTATATGATATATTTTTGGGTGAGTTTACTCCATGTCTTATAGGATACTTTCCACTACTGATGCATATTATATTCTCTCCATGTTCTTTTTATCTTTCATTATCTTTGTTTCTTGTTCTTTTATAATTTTAATGTGATCGAAGAGAGGAGTTGATACTGAATTATATATTCTAATTCTAAATTTTTCAAAAATCTTATAGATAAGTTATTTATACAATACAAGACACCTTTGTATTTATATATTTCTCAATCCTCATTCCTAAAATATTCCTTTTCTATCTATCATCCATCTTTTCAAAAATGTTCTATAAAATTTATTCTTTAAATATTGAATCCATTGAATTGATGGATCCAATTGAATCATGTCATCCACGTGTTTTAAAAAAATGATAAAGACCCCATCATTTTACTCTTTTTGGTGACAAAAATAGTTTGAGTTGATTTTCATGGAACCATTTTCTTCCATGAAAGAGTAAAACTTTTTATTTCATATCCTTGGTGTATGTTTCAAACTATAGATATTTATCTTGATTTTTCACATCAATCACTGATTTTATATATCCATGACACCAAAAGGCCATCTTCGTATCCATTTTTTCATATGTAATTCTTTGAAATAAATAAACATATCTCAGTTATTATAGTATGTTCTACTTGTAGATAAAAAATTTCTAAGAATGTGATTACCTCTTTCTGATGAAACCCTTTCACCACCAGACATAGTTCATACCTTCTTTCTTGCACCATCATCTTATTTTAACCAGAAACCCATCTTTATTCAAGTTCCAGCTTCTAAGGTGGTAGGTTTACTAAATCCTTATTGTCTTTTACATGATTTGAATCTAATTAATCCTTTATATACTACTCTTAATTAATTGAATCTATGAGGTTAAATTATTTTTCGGAATCTTTGGTTCCCATGCATCCTTTAAAAACATAAATTATAGGTTTTACCAGTATCTATATACCATAAATGTGACACTTAGTCATATTTATAATTCTATTTTCTACTTTGTTTCATTGAAATTTAAATATTCATAATTTCATGCACTAAATCTCTAGGTTGTGCCTCACAAATTCTCATGATTCCATGTATATTTTCCACGGGTGGAACTTTAAAACTTCTTATAATTCCCTCAAAACATTCCTTAAAATTTTATAAATTTTGATTATATATAAGGATATTTAATTTCTATATAAATTTATTTCCTTTAAAAATATAATTTAAATCAACTTGGATTGATGTTTTATATTTTTATTGAGCTTCTTTCTCCACAATGTTTAATCCTTCCATTGGAACTTCTCATTAAAGAACTCATTTGGACATTTGATAAACAATTTTTTCCATCCCAAATTAAAAAATGTAATATTTTTATCTACACAACCCATAAATAAACATGTTTGATACATTATATAATGATTTATCTATTTTTAGAAACCACATGTATAAATCCTAATATTTATATGACTTTAAGATGAAAAAATTTAGTGTTTTTCACTTCCACCGTGATTTCAGAATCTCCTTTCCAATTGGTGTTGAAGGGATATTATTGAATCAGTATGTTGTTTTATTAATTTATTACACCCATAATTCCTTTAGTATTCTGAAGTGGAGTATCATTCTTTAATATATTTCCATCATCATATGATTCATCCTCTAAACTACACCATTTTATTCAATTATCTCAAGTAAATCATTTTTAATGATAATAAACACGGGCTTGTAATAGTTTTGAAAATTTTTTACAGCAAAATCACCCCCATTTTTTAACTGAAACTCATTATCATACTTCAAGTCTCCTTTTAAACCATTTTTTTCACTCAAATAACAATCCAAATGCTTCTAATTTATGGTTCTGAAATTATACTTATGCTATTATCATTAGAAATTTGATGAATGTAACAAAAATATTGTGAGTCTCCAAGGGATTTGACTACGTTAGGTTCCTTGAAATCTATATATACATGCTACAATATTGAAAATTTCAGTTTTATTATGTTCAAATAGAAAGATACTTTTTGTTTCTTACCATGTATAAAACTCTACCAAAATATGAAGTCTGAATGTTTCTCCATCTCATGAGTTTTTTTTTTCATTAAGAATTCCATAATCGTCCCACTATGGTGTGGGAGTTAGTACCATGGAACCCACATCTATATACGTTATGATTAAATATATTCATTTTTTTAATATCAATAAAACCCTTTATCATTTCATGATCATTATTCAGTGTGACAAATTATTTGAAATTGTTCCAAGAGTAACAATCACACTGAATGTCCAGAGTCGTTCCCTACAGTGACAATAACCTATAAGTGACAAGACAATATTATAAAACATATATTTTATAGAATATTCATATCATATGATAAGACACAATCTATACATTCTATTAGGGGTTGATACTCATATAAAAATTAGTAACACTCTTCTAATGTGAATCCTTGGTAATATATGGTGACAAAAATTATAAAAACACGACCCAATAGAAGTAAATAAATATTCATATATATCATAGAATGTTCATGTATCAAAAAAAATTATTGATACTTAGACATTAATATTATTATTAATGGATATAATTAATCACATACTTTGTTTTATTGATGAAAACCATGGTTAATTATGTTTGTGGTGAAGTAGGATATTTTGGGTACGTCATGAGTGATATTTCATTAATGAATAATGAAATAATGGATTTTTCTATTCAATTATTTAAATAGATATTGATATTTCAATACCTTTTATAGGAATATAATGACATAAACAAATTAATGGATATGGTGTTTTTTTGGGAAGATTCAATTATATAATGTCAAAGAAAAACTTATCGAGAACATAAGCTGAAGACACTCACATCCAACCTACTAGAACAGAGATATCCTGGTAAATATATTAATTTAAACATTGAGTGTTCATAGGAGTTTTATGTCATTGTGACATTTACATGTTTCTTTATAGGTTCCTTTTTGTGCATATATATACTAACATTAGATTTATTCATTTCCCCCAATTACCTTGAGAAAGGATCCAAGAGGGTTACACACAAATTGTACTCAAAATCCTAGTTAAATTCTATTTTGAATTTATCTTGTTAACATAAATATTATTATAACATTTTGGGTACATAATTATTCTTGATTGGTTGGTCTCAATGATTTAATCATGACTAATTTAAAATAATAATTAAGTGAATTAAAAAATGATAAATATTTACTTATAATATTTACTTAATACAATATCTATTATATTTATCATAAAATATAACAGTTCTACTTATTGATTAAATAATTAATCATTATTTAAAGAATGATAAATATTGAGGATGGATGAAGACAAATTTTAATAGTCTATTTAGAAATTATATATTAACCTAAATGTTTGGGTGTAGCCCTTTTTATTAAGAAGAAAATAAATACCATGGTTGAATGAATGGGGACATACAAGCATACATTCCCACATTCCAAGTAGAAGAAAAGACATCAAAATCATATCCGTAGTAGGAATCATCATAATCACCATCCAAATCAGACTCATAATCAAAAGGACAATTGGACCCGGTTACCATAGTTGGATTTAGATATGAGTAGTCTTTCATCCATCTTGCTTTCTTATGAGGAACAGGTAGGAACCCTTCATCATCCACAACAAAAAAAATTTCCTTTGGATAAAGTCTGACTATAGGACAAAATTATTGGGGAATTATCTTAAACATCATCCCACCTTATGTGGATGCCATGTTATTCCCTTAATTTGGTATTTTTCTCCTAGAGCATTGAAATATTTGTAATGTCACATGTATTTTTTCCCCTTGAGTGTAGGACCAAAATCATGATTCTCCTCTCCTAAGAACATGCCACCCTGAAC
The DNA here is from genome assembly GCA_963277665.1 of Viscum album. Lineage (NCBI taxonomy): Eukaryota > Viridiplantae > Streptophyta > Magnoliopsida > Santalales > Viscaceae > Viscum > Viscum album. Next base: position 559,331,909 of record OY728153.1, on the reverse strand, counting down.
TCCATGATCAGGATCCAACACTAGGGATAATCCTGAATAAGATTTAGTTAGTCAGTCCTACATTCCCCTACAAGCATGGGCACACTTTGTCTGGTCTCATGAGCCACCCATGGAACTTGTTCAAATTCACAAGGAATATCTTCCATCTATTATGGAAAACCAGCATCAGTAATACTTTTTATATTGTCATATACATTGTTCTACATTGTCTGCTTCTTCAATTTCTTCTTACAAGAGGCCTCGTGGTTCTATTTTATTGAGAAAAAAGATCATATAATAAATTATACAACTTATATTTGACATGATAAATTACTTTAAAGTATAAATAGAAATATATTAGTCTCTCATAATTGATTTATAGAGATATTTCATCATCCAATGCAGATATAAAGTATTATTAATCAGACAAGAACATAGATCAAATTCAACCTGGACCCTAGCATAAAGACCAAACTTTTCACCTTCAGTGGTCCAATCCATTTGATTGGAATTACCATAGAATAAGAAACAACAAAAATAATTTTATAATGCCACAAAATCTAGGGAATAGCAAAAATTTTAATCCAAACTTGAACCCTGATATTTTTTACAGAGAAAATATTGAAACAAAAGTCATATTCTGGAAAACGAACAATAACTAGTTTTAGCGTAGCTTATCCATTCCTCCAAGAACATTGTTTCAGATCCCCTGGTGGAATAATAATGTGTAAGGATCCTCGACCCATGGATACCCATCACCAATCAGAAAAACCCCCAAAATAAGTTAACTTAGTGACTAAATCATCAATCTTCCAAATCTCTCCACCACCAGGGAGAACAAGTCTCCAAATGAATAAATGATCAAAAAGATTAAATCTATCAAGTATAACTTATCTATTTGAAACCAAATTAGAAGTATCATCCTTTTTCACAGTTTTTTTAGTAGCACCATCACACAGATATTTGAAATGTCATCGATTAGAATCCCCTCTAATCCCTACATGGTACCTACTATGGTTCCCTAAAACTATAATACTAGCCACTTCAGCATATGTCATCACCACATCCCCTATGGTTTTAAAATATTTCTATATAGCATCCAAATAACAAGACCAAATAGAATTACATTGAGGAAAAACAACCATATCCCCCAATTAGGGGTTCTTCTCATTTTAAGGTCAACAGTTCAGATCTGACACCACCACTGCATCATTCACCACCGTAGACATCTCTGGAATTTTGCAAAAATCAAATTTCCATGATATTTTCACAATCATGATAGATCCCTTAGATTAGGCACACTCAACTACCATGGAATGCTCAGAACCCACCACCAACTCACAATGAACAACATCACCTGCATTTGGTGCAACATTCACCACCACCACCATGACCACCACATCACTCACCACTACAAACATAACCAGAGGTCTATTGTAATCAAATTTTTCAGATCTCACATAAATTATGATAGATTACTTAGATCTATAAGATATGTTGTTCTAGGATACTATCTCTGGTTTCTGGAACTCTACCTCAATACCCACCACTGACTGACGATGACCAGCATCGCCTGCAAACGGCACCGTCAAGCCATCATATTTGTATACCTCTTCCATAGTGGTTGTAGCCTTCATCATAGCCTTAAATTGAGAGCTAGAAAACACCTTTCCAGATTTGAAGTAGCAATTGAGATTGGTCATCTCACTCCAAAAATCTAGATGCCATGGCTACGTCGAGAGTAACCCTCAGACCTGCATGCCTCCATCACCACTTCTATTCAAAACATGTATTCGGGTAATGAGTTGTAGGTGCGACCTCACCACCTACACACCACATGTCCCCATCAATGTCCAAGGTTTCCATCCTTGGTCTTGGGATAGTTCCCAATGTGGTATATGGGGTCATGAGAGGTTATAATGGCATATAGTGCAAGTTGCCTTGTGAGGAATCGAACCCAGAACCTCAAGCTTAGGAAGCCACCACCAGTACCCAACTCACATGTTCCCCATGGTCTTGGAAATTATATATTAAATATAAATTAAATAAATATCAATTTATTTATTAACAAATGACATTTATTTATTCGTAGATGTTTTGAATGTAAAGAAAATAATAATAATATCAATATTAGTATGATATATTAGGATATATAAGGAATATGTAATTGGATAAGGGAATATATTTAATTAAAAACCCTACAATATATTTTTAAATAACTAGTTATATGACATTCTGGGGTTAGCCACTTGTTGTCCACAATAAACCAAGAGAGACTTTAATCAATCCTATAGATAATCCCCTTTAGAACGAATTAAATAACTATATCTCTCATCCCATTCCTTTCTCTCAATACTCTCAGATAAAATGAAGAATCTTTCATCAATGAAGAGATTCATGTTATGATTAATTATGTATGAAAAAAGTGATTAGGATTGACCATTCAAGAACCCAATAATTCAAAGATGATGTTGTGAGATTTTGAATCATGGTTGGATCATCACTAGAGAGATTTAACCCTATGATCATGTGACGCAATTACTATAAAATGAGAGTGTTCAACTGATTCATCAATTAAGAAATAATTATAGGACAAGTAAATTCTCAAAATTCCAAAAGTAGTTATAAATTACATGTTATTATTATACCTTATTAGTTTTTTAATTCTTAATGTCAATTAATCCTTGATTTAAATTAATTTTTTCATTATGTTCTTCATCATGCACACATTGGATTACTCATATATTATGAGAATAATACAATTTGGATATTCCTATTAGGTACTTATAGTAGTCAAAAAACCTTCAAGAGGTATTAAATGTATCAAAAATTTAATTTTTAATTATTTATGAATATTTGATTTTAAATTGTATTTCTTTTGAAATTTTATATATTGATTATAATTTATTTAAATATGAGGGTCAAAATTCAATCTTCCCTTATTGATTATGACTCATATAACCTAAAATAGTTATATTAACATGAATAACATCTGAAGAGACTATCCAGAGATGGCAGTTGTTCCTTCTAGTCAACACAACAGTACACACAGTGTATCTCAATTGTACACACCATGTATATATGTTCAATAAACCATGATAACCCATATTAAAATAGGATCATCATGAATTAAATATCTATAAAAAAATTTTAATGTACACCATTTATAATATAGTCTAGGTTAGAATGTGGTTTTACTGGACAACATGCTAGGTGACTAGCTAATACACAATGTAGTTTATGTTCTTTCCCGATGGAATCCACGGTAGGACCATGCCATTTCATGTAGTTTATATATTAAAAGGGGGATGGAAAACCATGAAATTTATATGACACAAGAAATTTAGATAACCTACACACCATGTTAGTCATAAATTTCCTTTACTAAAATGAATCCAATATCCAAAGGCGTGTACCGAGAACATTGGTAGAAGGGATTTCTCATTGTGTATCCCAAGTAAACACCTTGTAATCTATTGTACCCTATGTGAATAATTTTATATGTAGATAAAAATGAATGATATAAATAACCTATTCCCATATGTTATATCAGTCATTTACATTATAGTATATTTTGTAAGAAAAAATTATTAATTATATATTAAATCAATGTTTGTGTTAAATTCTAAACTAAAATTTGTGTATGATCTTATAGTGTACACTATATGTGTTAATATAGTCACATTACACTTAATTGAAATATTTTTTTTTGTATTTTATTTTTAAATTCATTCCTTATAATTATGTGCCTCAAAATGTATGGTGGATTCCATTTCAATACATAGTACAAGGACTATGTTGAGTAGTTTGGAAGGGTACATGTCGTTGACACCAAGTAAACTTATCTACTTTGTTAATTTTAATTAAAAGTAATTTATATTTTATTTTAAATTTTTTTTTTATGATATATTTAGGATGGGTTGGATGGAATTAAGATAAATTGAATTAATTTATTAATCATCTATTTTGTTGGATAAATTCAATGTGTTTGTCTTAATTAAATAACTAATTGATTTAATTTCTATCTAGATTGAAAATGTATATATAAATTTCAGGTGTTTTGGTGATAATGAGATTAGTAAAGACCTGTCTATGCTATTCTTTTATCTTAATTTGTTATTATTATTAAATTAAATTGATTGACTGCACATCATCGCATCCTCTCATTATTTAAGGGTTGCATGCATGTGGTTTCAATTTATGTTAACCCCTAATTCAATCCATTGGTTACCCTCATCTGTACAAGAGGAAATACAATATAATATATTGAGATCCCATTATATTAGAGGTGTTTCATGTATATTTCTATGGTCAAACCAATATAAGAGCCTCATAATGTCATAGATGGAATGTTACTTCTCAAACTAGAGTAGGTTCAAGGAGTTATCCCCCATGGGTAAGAATTGGTTTATCATCCACAAGATAAACCAAATATTAAATAAATCTAATGATGAAACAAATCTATTTTTTCATTTATGCTAGTTTCATGGTTAGTTTTTTATTTCAATATATAGAATTAACATGAAATATAGTCATTAGAAAAGAATGAACGAATGGAATTAAATAATTGGATTATGTGAAATTTTATCAAGGCATTATTAATCACTCAAGTGATTAAAATTAATATTAATTAACATTTAATGAAGATAAAATGGAATATTTACTCATAATGAAAAAAGTTCCTCAAAATTAAATAATATGTCAATATATACTTCAACTACTTGGGCTGAAATCAGTCCTTAGATCAAAGTCCTTGACCAACATCCATTAAGGTGGTTTCAATTATTGGGGAATTTATAACATGGGTTTTGTGTTGACTTAACCTAGTTTGAATTAAGGATTTATGGCCACATTGAGACTTGGAACAAATAATAGGAAATAGTTTAATAAATCCTTATTCAAGATATCAATATTAGGGATTCCTCTCAGTGGATTAATGTGCTACAAGATAATGTAGTTAGAATGTAATTCCTACCTAAATACCTTTGAATATCCCATCGTAACACAATTAGGGTTATGAAAAAGTACATATGGATATTTTCCATAAGAATATCCATGTGACCTGATATTACAAAACTAATGGTTAGGGTAATTAGGTTTCAAGAAAATATTTTGATATGAATATAATATAGTGTATAAAATTTATTTATCAAATTCTATAATCCAGATAAGGTAATAAAATTCAGATCATAATTATTATTGAAATGGAAATCCACATGATATATAATATATCTATGTGATCCACACTATAGAAGGATAACATTATCACTAGCTCATATTTCTGGGAATTATATTGGATCTTCCACATTATATTATACAATGAATGAAAATTATACAACTTGAAAACCCCACATATTGATTGAATTTATAAAGAGGCTAATGGGAAAGAAATATCTCTATACCTGAATCACATGGATGATGATATGAATGTACAACGTTTTAGGTCATCTGATCTGCTGAATGATATCTGAATGTAACATGAAGATATGGATGTGAATAAAATTATATATCACATTTATGATCATTTTAAAGACAATGAAGTCCAAGAGAGAAATAATATGTCCAATGCCTCATTCACATGAAATATTGGAGTGCATGTGCTGAATGGTATACATGTATTTAAGATAATTGGACAAATGGTTCACCTAGAAATCATGGTATTTAAGATCCATGATGATCTGAACATGAATATGATTCCATCCACACAATATAATGGCTTCTTCAATTTCATTGTGAAGTATAACATGGAAAATAAAAAGTAGACACTTTCAATACTCCTTATTTTTATTCTCCAAGATGAAAAGAATATGTGGTGTGAAAAAACCCTGATCCTTGTACTTGATTAGAAAAAAAAATAATAAGTAAAAGGGAACCAATAATCAATATAGGTCTAAGGATCCTAATAAATAACCTTCATGGTTGAATAAAATCTAATGAAAATAAGAGGAACAAAAGGTAGTATGTTTTTAGGTAGAAAGATATGCCACTATAAGAAGAACATTACCCATAAGATTCATAGGGGAGTATTGTATACATTCCTTATCGTGTAAAATATTTTGATATCTATATGTTGAGAATTGGATATAGCTTTTGTTTCTTACATATGTATTAAAATAAAGGAATCAAGAATATTACAAAATAATTCCATATGAGGGGTAGATCATCAAGAATCCAATAAAGAATGACTTGATTCTTTGGATGTTAAATATGACCACCATACTTTTCCAACATTGATTATTTTCGATTTAAAAAATTGATACAAGATACCAACTATTACCAAGAACATAAAATTTTCATCTTGTTTAGATAGAGATGGTTTAATTTCCATGATTGTAATTAAGAATTATTTCTATTATAAATAAATAATATGTTTTGGTATGATGAATTTAAGTAATTTTATTTATGTATTAAATTATGTGAACAATGTTTTGGAAATTGATAATGAATCATGTTTTCATGATCCATTTAATACCATATTGTAGAATCATTGTCTTGGTCACATAAATGAAAAGAGTCTGACAAATATTCATTAAGATGTATATTTGTACTCTTGTTAGAAAAAACCACTTGAATGATTCCATGATTTATTACAAGGTAATATAACAAAATATCATTATTGAGTATAAGGTGAAATGGGCACAAAGCTTCTAGAATTGGTAAACACATATGTGTGTAGACATTTTTTAGAAAAATATAGAGGTGGCCATTCATACTTCATAGCTTTTTTTGATGACTTGAGAATATATATATATATTAACTTGATACGGTACAATTATGATTCCTTTGTGAAATAAATATATTTTAAGAAATAGTTAGGGAATAGAATTGTAATTAAGGTAAACAAAATTAAATTTGAGATATGTGGTTAATATCTTGCCCATTTTTTATCAATTTGTTAATGAATTTTTGGATTATTTCTCAAATAAATATTCCTTTTAACGACAATGGTATTGTGTTGGTAGTAGGAGGAAGAATATCTTGATTTGAACTATTAGTTCGATGAAGAGTGTTACAACCATGACCCCAATAACCCAGAGCTGGATCCAACTTCTACTAAATTTTTGTAATATAAATGGAATAACATAACGAAGTAAATATCATTTTATTATTGAGAAACTACATACATACATGAGTCTTTCATTACATTTGATTAAAAAAATTACAAAAAAATTTTATTAAATAATTAATTTATTCTATCAACTGTATCCTTGCATATATGTCAGAGTAAACTTCATGGAATACTTGGGAAAATAAAAAAAATATTAGAGAGATTAAATTATTAGTATGGATTAAGTACAACATAATCATTCAAGAGTAAATGAGGCATCATCAACAATGAATGAACAAAATGGAAAGGTAAATATCTGAACACAAATGATTTTTTTTAAAACACAAAATAACTAATGACTTGGTAAATAACTTAAAAACATTCTATTTAATCAATAAACTTACTATTATCTATGGATAAGGAATAATCAATATGGGGAGGTAAATAACTGAAACCACATTTCATTTAGTCAATAACTGATAATGATATCTATCCAAAGATAATGAAATAATGAAAATATATTGGATAAAAATAATAATTGAAATGAAGGAAATATTGATTATTATAAGTCATGTTTTCTAGAAATATGATAACATTACTATCAATATATATCTTCAATATTAGTTAAAATGTACTAGGTGAAAACACAATTAACTGAAGCCATCTAATAGATTCATCCCATGAGACTGTCGATGCATTAAGGGTATTACATTAATCAGTCCCCAACTCATGTATTTCATGTCCAAATTATTCCTAATATATAAAATAATCACTTTAATTAACAAAACATTGTTCTTTATCAAATATTATCTTTATTAAAGGATACAAATTATTAATATCACATTATTAAAACAAGTAACTTTCAATGTAAACTGCATATTTTAATATGGTATAGGATTTAAGAAATATTCAAACCCACTAAAAATGATATTTATATTTAGGGGAAATATAATTTTCAATTATCACCTAAAAGTGAATAACTCAAGGGGGAGTTAATAACTATTAAAATGATTTATGTAAGTGAATTCCAATATTATACTTGGTCAAAATAATAATAATCCATCCAGATGAAGAATAAGGGTTGTATTAAAACAACTTATCTACATGAGATTAGAAATAAATGGTTTTTGGTTTTTTTAATTGAAATACCACAAAAGGATATTTAATAACATTATGGAGGAAAATATACTTTTTATTTTGAAAATATCTTTTTAAAACATAACCCATTTTGAAAATACTCTTCTTTGAAAATAATTTATATAAAAACTAAAATTTCTATATTATTAATATTTTTTCAAAATATCATTCTAAACACAAAAATGATACTTTAATGAAATGGTGGAAAGTAATTATGTATATTTTATACTATGTTAAAACACTATTCCTTTGTTTTTGTAAAAAGGGTAGAAAACTGCCCTGTTCAAAAAATGATAAATATATTTCTTTAAATAAACATGGAAAATTTAAGAAAGGGTAAATATGGATTTATAAAATATTTTTAAAAATTAAAAAAAAAATTCTCAAAAATTTTTTTTAATACATGTCATTGGAAGAAAACTTACTTCCGGTCGAAGAGATAAATGATGTGGTTTTTTAAAACATTTTCTAAAATATTATAAGTACCAGAGAGTGTAAAAATGGTACTATTACTTGAAAATATAGTGAATAAATAGAGAATAATAACAATAAAATGGGTTTATTAAGAAATGGTAATATAAATTTCCTTATAATAATATATATTAATAAACAATCCAGATTTGAATGAGATTCTGAAAATAATAATTAATATTATCATAACGTTGAAGTGAGAATTAATAAATGAATTTATTATCTTAATCAACATTTTATATACATAATACAATTGGTTATATAATAATATATAGTAAAAATTAATTACACATATAATCATATAATATTAATGATAATGAGGATGTAATATAACCCTATGAAAATAAATTGGCTTATGAATGTTTTTACCACCTTGTAATTTTCATTTAAAATAACCTTACATAAAATAATTAAAATTAATATTTAAAATAAATTGAAAAAATTATTTATTTATGATATTACATTTTTAAGGGGAAGTATATACACTATATAAAAGAAACTAGGTTCATAACATTAGAATATGCCTCATTGAAAAGAAATTGAGATGGAGTCCCTTATATCACAGATCATTTTGATTGAATGTAATTTAACCTCAAATATATTGGTTTTAAAAATGTCATTAACTTTTTAAAAAATAATATTAATATTTATAATGTCATATATTATCATTTTATAACATCTTATCACTTGTTGTTAACAATATTTCATTTTTTGTATTTCGTTGGGTGTTAATTGCCTTGTTCTCTTAAGCATGTTTCATCTATAAATTTCTTATTCTTATAGATATTATAGAGTTTTATCATCTCGAGAATAATAATTATGAATTAATTAACTTATTTATACATCAATTTTCCTTTTAAGACTGATAATTAATGACATTTATGGAAATTAAAGTATGTTATGATCGAGGAGATGGTATGTTGTACATACGCATGAGTAACATTTCCAATTTCAAATGATCACTATAGAAACAAATTAAGTAATATTTTATATTTACATATTGATCATGATATCATATATACCATATTATATACTTATATAGATATCCTCTATGTTGTGTAGTTATGGAATGAGAGTCACATCACTTAATGAGGGCAGTAGTCCACATGTATACGAACGATGTTATCATCTCTATGTTTGTGAAAAGTAAAGAGAGAAAATGATATATATTATCTTTAAAAAAAATTCATTCATATAACAAATATTTAATTTATATCACATATAATTAGTAAATTATATTTATCACCTTCCATGTGAATTTTAAGTGAATGAAGAATAATATCTCTTTGCGAGGCGATAGTCTGCTGTACACACGAGCAATATTATCAGATCTCTTACAAAATTGAAGGTAAAAAGATATATATTATATAGTGAATAAATATGAATATATATTTTATAAATAATATATATCCTCTTTATATCCATCACCATACACAACCTTTAGAGGTGGAAATAAAAGAACAAACGACATCAGTTCATGAGGTGGTAGTCTGCAGTACACCCGAATGATGATTTTATAAACCATTTAATGGAAGTAAAGAGGGTTATAGGTCCTAATATTATTATAAAAAAAATTATACTGAATTTAGTAAGGTTATTAAAAAATAATGGTTTAATAGAAAATTTAAGGAGGTTTAGAAAGAAGTAAAATATAGATTTTCATTGAAGACTATTACCTCTTCTTCAAGTGTCCTCGTTATGTTTTCACTAAACAATTCCATGACTGGGTTTATGTCCAAATTAATGCTTCTTTTAAGAGTGGAGGGAAGTTATTAAGTGATTTTTGAAGATATATTTATATCAAAAGTTTATTAATGGAGGTAATTGGAGAGAAGAGTGGGTGACCTTTTTTCATTGAGGTGAGTAGCACAGTTGTATTTTTTTATGAAAGAGTGAATTCCACCCATTATTTATTCATGTCACCAGGACCCAATAATGGTCCATTATTGAGTCTATAATGGATAAGGTATAAATATATCCTTCCAGTGGTTTATGAAAAATTTTGGGTCATTCATACACCTTATATTCAAAGTTTAATAACTAAGTAAACTCATTTTTACTCTAATCACTGTAATTAATCTAAACTATTTTCACAAATAATTATAATAAAAAATATTTTTAACTTTATTAAATTAAATAAATTATTATTAATAAAAATATTTAATCCATTTTTATAAATTATACTGACATAAGTAATATAATTTAATTTAATATTAATCCCACATATTTAATGAGAAAGTGTTTTTTTAAAGTGAAAAAGTTCAAAAGTTCAAAATGTTTTTTATATATAAAATCAAAATGAAAATTATTCATATGACCAAAATTGGGTTAATATATGTATAATTTTTATAATTTTACTTTAAAACCAATTCATAAAATATTTTAAGATTATAAATTACTTAAATTAACTGGGATTTTTCAATTAAAATTTAGAATATTTCACATTTCATTAAAATACGAACAATTAAATCCAAGATGATAAAAATATTAAAATTCCAAAAAATGTTTATTTTTTCATAAAAATTTTTAAAATGTGAAAATAATATATTTTTCAATTATGTGCACAAAGCGCAGCAAATCAATATTTTAGAAGAAAATATATTTTTTTGAAAACATTTATTTTTTAGATGATACTTATTTTATTTATATTAAATAGATAAATAATAAAAATGTTTTAAATATATATTTTTATAAGTAATTTAATCCAATTTAATCCCAGAATTATAATTGGAAGGAGATTACTATAATATTAAATAATAATATTTATATTATATTTTTGTATGGTAAAACTCAATATTTCATGTAACATAGGATATTTATGAAACATGTTTTTCCATGTAAATCAAGATAAAAATAGTGTTGAATTAATTTAAATCTGTATAATGTATTTAATTTTGTTTAAAATAGTAAATATATCATATATTCTTAGGATTTTATATTCTGTTCTAAGATTTGTGTTGTGTGTCTTACACAATAAGTACTATGGCACTCATATTCTAAAATTTCTAGGTGTCACATTCCCCCCACCTTAAATAAATTATGTCCTCACAATTTAAACTTGATATTGGTAATGTAGGGTTTGGCATTTCAAAATATAATTTTTTATAACCAATGTAATAAAATTTTTAATAAAATACCAATTTGATAAGAGATAATTGGATGTAAAAATGTCATATGGAATAACACATATCTCTATTTCTAAGTAGGATAACATCAGTGGAAAGTGATGATATGGAAATTGTGGGAATGTGTAAATATTTATAGATATTGATTGAGGTCATTGATCATAATATACATAATTATAAATGGAAGGATGACTCTCTTAGGTCAATAAATCTATTATGATTTAAAAGACAACATGTTCATCATAAATAAAGGTATTATGATAGCATTTTTTTTCTAAGATCATTTTTTCTAAATTTGAGAAATTTTTGCTGTATATAAATACAAGGAAATATAATTAGTTCATACATTTCTGTTTCATAATTATAATTTCATCCATTAGTTAAGCTTTTTTCAATTTCCAATTCATCCCTTACTCAAAAAAATGAATATCCAAAAACGAATTTTTATGCCTAGAGCAATATAATTCACTTTTAACGAATCCTAAGATCCATAATGACTGAGAAATATTTTCATCTGTCTCTAACAATTATCCAAAAAAATTGATTTGAATAAGTTATCCTAGAAAATAAATTAATCTCTAAACCTAAAAATTAATACTATTGGTTCATCATTAATATGTGTTCCTAAAAAATTTAACTAAAAAAAATGCCATATTTACTTGGACATCACATCGGTCTTTGGTAGGCATGAAACCCTTATTCACTTTTAGTCATGGGTTTAATCACCTGAAATTATCTAAACATTATGGGTCATAACCCAAAATGTAGGTCTACATTTTTCTAAAACTCTATTAAAATAATTCCAACAGTGTTCATATAAAATATTATGAACATCCTACAAATAAACATAATCATAAAATAACCTTTTTACTATAGTTTTAAATAATTTTTTTTTAAATTATAGTTATATTATTTGACTATTATTAAAATTTCACAATTGATAATATTAACCCTAAAGGTTATCAATACCATTAAATGTATTTCTATAAAATGTAAATGATGTATTCCTCAAATAAATTTTCCACTAAAACATATAATTTCCATAAATTTCACTAAAATTTCCATAATCTTGGGAGACTATCATTACATAAAACCTAAAAATATGTTTTTATTTATCTGAAATTATTTTAAATCTTAAGTTCATAACCCATTATGGTATACATTACTCTTAAGTTAATGAATATATATATGTATCTTAAATTTATCATAATCCTATGTTGTTTCATAATTCATATGGTAATTTATTCATACATAAATGCAACATCCATTTTATTTAAAAATAGGTTTTTATTTGGTCTATGGGTTAACCTTTAGAAATGGTCATTGACTCTGGTAATTCCTAGTTTCCCCACATTTTAGACAACTAACTATAAATTTATTACATGGATGAGATTTATTCCATTCCACCATACTCTTTATTTTATAATTTGAATTATTTTCATTTATTCCCTTATTTTACACGAATAAAACATTTCTGATTCCACTTATACACTTTCATGATTGTCTCCTTCCATAATTAAAACATAATGGAAATGAATCAATTTTCCCTCCATGGTCTCCCTTACTTGAGATTTCTAGAAAATCCATCCTTCTCTAGTTTTGTGAGTCTAATAGTTGGTTAAGGTATACGTTGATAATCATATTTTATGAAAACTGATTAAGCATAAACATAGTAAATTTAACTCTAATATTTATATCATTTGGTTACTCATAGACACCAACTTTTCCAATATAATTAATGTCAACATGATTCCTCTATGTTCTAGATATTATCAAAAACAAAAAATCATAGTCTGGGTAACAATAATTATAGTGGGAAAACTATATAATCATTTTTTTAATTTCTAAATATATACACATTATTTTCAATTTATGGAACCATATGTTTATCTAAGATCATTCAGTTTCACCACATATTCAAATCCATTATAAAATTTTATAAAGAAAATTCGAATTTTTTTTAGAGTTAGTAAGGCCCATTGTTAGGTTCTAGTTAATGTTTGAGTCAAGGATGATACTTCCTTTTTAGAGTTATTACCCCGATGTGCCTCTATTTCAAAACCACATCCACTTGTAATACATAGATAGTTATGTGTCTACTAGGAATACTATATAATTTCTAGCTTTCCAAAACATTAGGATGTTCTTGTATACTTATCCTCAACATTTTTTATGGTATACATTACATAGTCTATAATTTTTTAATCTTGTTCTAAAGGTTTATACTAAAAATTCAATAAATCAAACTATAGAGACCCTAACACCAGTAGTGTATATCTATTTCCTTATACCATTACATGGGATTAAGATATAAGGATTCGCATCATGATGGGCCGATCAACATAGTAGTCATACACGTTTCTATCAATAAATTTCAATAAAAATTAAAACATAATTTATTTAGAAAAACATAGTTCGACCTAGCAGATATATACATATAAATCATAATAAACTTCATGGAATATAGGGTAAATGAAAAAAAAAATATGGGTGATATAAAATGATTAATCAGGGTTAAGTATAGTGGAAGCAATCATGAATAAATAAAGTATCTTTAGTAAAGAATGAACTACATGGAAAACTAAATATTAGAACACACATTCCATTTAATTAATGGACTGTCATAATCAATGGAAAGGTAAATATTATAAAATACGTTAAATTTAATCAATAGACTAACTATCATAGCTAGATAATGCATAATCAATATGGAATGTTAAATAATTGAAAACATGATCCTTATAATCAATAACTGATAATAAAATGCATCTTGAGAAAATTTCACAGTGAAAACATCGTGGATAATAACAATAACTAAAATGAAGGCAATGATTAACTATTGGATGTCATGTTTCCCAAACACATGACACCTTTATCATTAAGATCTATCCTTAAGATGGTTTAAAACATACTTGGTGAAAACCTATTTATCAGAGTTTGTCCAACTTATTCATCCCATGAGACTACTGATGTATCAAGGGGATTACATTAACAAGTCCCAACCCCATATATTTCATTTCCAAATCATTAGTCATATATCGAATAATTGATTTAATTCATAAAAAACATGCCTTTTCAAAAGTCTATTTTAAGGAAAGGATACTGATTTACAAATATTTCCTTGTTTAATAAAACAACATTCCTAATAAACAATTTATGTAAAAATGGTATATAATTTTCGCAACAATCATATTTATGGTAAATGAGATGGATATTTAGTGTAAATTTAATGTTTAATGATCATAGGAAAGTGAATAAATAAAGGGGGAGTTAATGACTATGAAAATGATTCAAGGACGAAAATGTAAATATTATCCAGAGATAAAATTATCATATAAAATCCAGAAAAATACTGAGGATGGAGCCAATAAAACGTATACCAATTTGAGTAAGAAGAAAGGGTTGTTTTAATTTATTAATTTAAATAACATATTATCATATTTAAAAAAATACGTGTAAAATATCCATTTAATTTTGGAAATAACTTTTTAAAACATAAACCATTATGAAAATAATTGTAAACATCCAATAGAATATTCAAAGAAATGAAGGTGGATAATTCTGTACAAGGTAAAAAGAACATTGCTTTGGTAATTGAAAAAGGATAGAAAAGTTCCTTGATAAGAAAATAAAAAGAATATTACTTTCAATAAATTTAGTAAAAAGTAAAAATGTGTAAACATTACTTGAATTAATCAATTTGGAAAATAAAAAATATAATTTTCCAAAAAATTATAGAAAACGTTTTTTAGATGAAATCATATTTCCAATAGAAGATATAAATGTAGTTGAGTTATCTTAAAAACAGTTTCTAAAACATTTTAAGTACCAAATAGTGGTAAGAATAGTACAATTACTTGATGAAATATTTAATAAAAATATTATAAGGAAAATTAAATGGTTTTTCTAGGAAATGATCAATTAAATTTACTTCAACTGATATTTAATAATAACCAATCTCGATTAGAATGAGATTGCCAAATATGCCTTTAAAATGACCATAATGTTGAAGTGATAATTAATCGATGAATATATTATTTTTATAGATTATAAATCACCATACAACAATTTTAAATACAAAAAAAGGTAGAAATTTTTTTTATACACGTAATATTAGAATATTAATGGCAACGAGGAAGTAATATAGCCCAATGAAAACAAATTTAGTTATGAAATTCTTTACCACATGGTAATTTTCATGTCAAATACCCTTAGATGAAATAAATGAAATGAAAGCATATAATAAAATGAATAATGAAATCTTCTTGATATTACATGTCAAAGGATAATTATATAAATAATATAAAAGAAACTACTTTTATAACATTACAATATTACTTAATGAAATGGAATTGAGATGAAACCCCATAACCCATATTTCATTGTGGGTAAACATTATTTAACATAGTTCATAACGGTGTTAACATTTTATTAAATTATTTTAGAGTCATATTAATATTTATAATATCATATATGATAACTTTATAACATCTTACCTCGCATTATTATTAATTATTAATTATTTTAATTATTTTGGGTGTTAATCGCCCAGTCTTCGTATGTGTGATTGAAAATGAAAAATCCAATTCATACACATATCCAATATATTTATAATTTCTAAAATAATTATCAAGACATAATTATATTATTTTACCAAAAATTATACTTTTAAAACCAATCATCAATGATGGTTATGAGAAATGAAGTACGCCGCAATCATATAGACAGTAGGCTATACAAACGCATGAGTAACATTTCCATTTTTCAATGACCACTATAGAAAGGTGTTAAGTGAAATTTTAAAATTTCATAATGATAGAAATATCATATATAACATATTATATACTTATATTTATAATAAATTTTATATTTATTTATATTCTTGGTGTTGCGTGGAAAACACCCTATCAAAAATGATGTGCATTTTTTAAAATTTTAGGACATTAAAATGTGTCATGCAGATATTCTATTATCCATTGGGGTATATGAATTGCGAATTGAAACACAAATTTGAAACTAATTGAAAAATAAGGGTGAAATTGTAATATCATATGAATTAATGTATGCAAGGAAATCAGTGTTGTCAAATTCTCGTGAATATGATTATAAACCATTATCTAAAGCCGTCTCAAGAACAAACTTTCACCCTAAGGCCTGAAGTGTCTCTTTGTAGGGTATCCTAAATAAACAATGGGATGAAATCTATAAAAACCCCCCATACATGAAGGATTCCATTACAAGAAGAGTAATTTTACTTGATAGGGATCACATCATCAAGAAGGATAGTGCGAGAGAGATTGACATTGATAATGTTAATGCTTGAGATATACAATATTTGGTATAGGAATGGATTCCATAGGTCCCAATGAAAAAAAATCATAATGAAAATTTATTATAGAAGAGAACAATAGATATTAGACAACCATAAATATATGTTTTCCTAGTCATCAGGGATTGTGACTCATTATTGGTTGAAAATAATGACCCTCATTCCTACCAGGAGACAAAAAAGATACCATAAGTTACAAGACGAAAAGAATATATGAATTATGGGAAGGATTACATGTATCTAAAAAATTGGTTTTTTTAATCATCCAATTCATGTAAAATCAATTGGGTTAAAATTGGTATTAAATATAAAACTAGTCATTCAAGGTAAAGTGAATACCTATAAATCATGGGTAGTGGTTAAAAGGTTTAAAAAACTCAAGAAATTGAATATTATATATTTATTTATTTATTTTCCATTTCCAATTACAGAATAATTATACTTCATATTAAATATATACATGACTATAAAATCAGGAAGATGGATAAAATAACAATCATCATAAATGAGAACCTTTATAAAAATGCCTATATGGTACAACCAGAAGGCTTTGTCACTTAAGGAAATTCCAAAATGGAATGAATGTTTCATATAACCATTTATTGATTGAAACAATAATCTAGGTTATAGAAAATATAATTTTATAAATCTATTAAACTATTGGATTTCATTAACAATATATGTGATAATTGTGTTTAAAATTGTTTTGGCTGGATTACCATCATTATTCTTGTAGTATATGTTGATGGAATATTACTTATTGAAAATGGAATTCTGTTATTATAATTAGTTAATGATTGGTTGAACATATAACACCCCAAGATTTTATTGTATGTTCTTCTTAAATAATTTCACTTCATTAGAATAATTTTTACGCATGAAATGTTAAGTCTCCATGAAACAAAAATTTAATATATGATATAGTCATAACCTAGTGTTTAAACATTATTTTATCCCTTTTTTGATTTGAATTTCAAAAAACTGACATACACAGTTGCTTTCAGTAAGATATTTAGAGTATGATATAATCAACTTAACTTTTGGTGAATAGTAACCTTCCCATAAGAATTGTAATGTTGCCTTTATGAATAGAAATGTACCCTTATTAATAGTAATATGACACTTACGAATTGTAACCTCACCCATGAAAGTATAAATAAAATTTAGGTACCTTATAAATTAAAGTGAATATTTTAAAAATTAAAAATTAAGTGTTTATATTTTTATAAGAAAGAAATATTAAATTAAAATTTTATAATTAATAAATTTATTCAAAATAAAATTCATTTTCAAAAAATGTATTCCTAAATCAATATTTTTCTGTCCTCTAAAATTTTGATAATCTAATTAGGCCTTTAATAATTTTTTATAGTGTTATAAAATCATTTATAATTTTCAAATATGTAGTTTTTGAATAAATAATGATTTTATATAAATATTAAATTTTAAATAATTCAAAAATAAACAAAATAAATTGCAGTTTTTTTGGATTCTACATGTCAAAAAATGGATAGGGTTAATATTTTTTATTTTCTGAATTACTTGAATTATTTGTTAATATTAAAATACGGTAATTTATGGTATAATATATTATAAGATTAATACACTATTCCTTGAATCATAGAAGATGTATGAAACTATTATTTATAATTAACATGAACTAATTACTATTTTTGGTCACAATAATCAATACTATTGATTGTCTTGAGAAAAATATTAAAATAACAAATAAAATATAGAGAAATCACACCTCTCCTCCACTATAAATACCACACCTCACCACCCTCTTCTTTTATCTCCTATGAGCCTTACATAATCTCAAATTTATTCACAAAAACACTTCCATAGTCCTTTATCACATCTATTATCTCTTGGTCCTACAAAAATACCAAAACCCCTTAATTAAATGATATTCTCAAGGAGGTTTATTCAAGAGGTAAATCCACATCCTTTTTCATTCAATTTCAATTGAGGATGCCTTCTTTTGTCATCCTCTACTCACCCCCAATATACAATTGATATTAATAAATAAATTGTCTTCTATATACTGTCATTATATAATTTTAATGTAATATCCACTATCAATCTCCTTATTCTCTCATTTTTATTTTATAAACGAAATCATCTTTCAAGAGGTTCCAATTTACATCCTTCGTAGAAACAAAGTTTCATTTTTAAATTTCATCATCATGCCTGGACATGAAAACATTTTTATGGCTGAAAAAAGCAATAAAATATGTATTATATATTATGTATTGATTCTGGAACCGTCATTGTTAAATAATATTAAATTATATAATAAAATTAGTTTGTTGTGATCGAAAAAACATTGTAACAATCTATGCAATTGTCACTAAATGAATTATCTAATGATTTATCCTCACAATATATAACCAAATTATATTTATAACCGTTTATACATATTTATGTTCATTAATAACATTTAATTCCAATTTTGTAGAATTATATCCACTCCACATGTACTCCATTGCTCATAGTCAAGCGAACCTAGAATCTTGTAAACGAACACTCAGGTATGACGGAATTCAATCTTATAACATATCAATAAAGAAATAAAAAAACATAATAAAACTATAATGAATCAAATACATGTAAATAAGTTTATGAATTATTTAATTAATGGATTTGGTTTCACTATCTAGCATATTAAGAGCAAGAGTATAACAGATTTGGGCATAAGGTAAGGGGTTTCTCATCTCACTTTTATTTCTATGAGATCTTCATTGTTCGCTAATTATTTCATGAATGTGGTATACGAATACATACATTTATATTTAATATAATGATTTTATTTATATTCATGTTATTCAATGATTCATTTGATGAATATTAATTTTTTGGGGTCATGTGATTTGATTGATTACAATGTAGTAAGGGATTTCATCTCAATCTCTATTTCATTAAGACTTACTTGGTATTATACAGAAAATAATTTTTATGTAGTGTATCTACTACCCATGTGATATCATTTTTCACTTAAAATTAAATTCTTACTAAATATCCATATTCGTGTATAATGGATATGATTATTGTCTTCACTGTATACCCTTTTAAATAAGGTGATTATTTTGAATATTGTTTTAACTTTGCAAATATTGATGAATCTGTATCCTCTACTCAATATTGAAATTTATAAGGAATATTTTTTTGGAATTAAATATTTTTATACTAATTTTTTGGACTTTAAATGATGGGTGGGTCCCACCATATCCCCACAAGGCATCGATAGGTAACATGAGACAAACTAGTTTGCGACAAACCCTTCGAGTTTGTCTCCAAAATCAAATCAAATGGGTTTCTATCCATAGAATTAAAACATATAGATTATATGATGGTTCATGTTCCATATACATAACATCCATATAATAAGAATTATCTTCGATCAAAATTAAATTATTACTTACCATGAGGTTTTCACTACGAAAAAATCTAGTGATTCATTTTCATTCTCTGTTTATTGAAGGTGTGTGTTTTCAATTATTCACTATTCTATATTGGTTATTCCTAATTGATTATGATTAAATTATTATTGTTTTAGGATTCCAATATATGTAAACATAACTGATCATTTGAACCCACCCATTCATTTTTTCCTTCACCATGTTAGGAAGAAGATATCATTTATTGAGTTTTCAAGGATGCAGTATGTTAGATTTTGTTGTGTATTATATTTTGTTTTCTTTTCCCTGTGTAAAATGGGATCCATATATGTATATAGTTTCTTTAAGACTACTAAATTGATTGGTCCTTCGGGATTTTATTCCTTATAACCATGCCAATGTAATAAAATATTGTAACTGCTCCGATTTTCGGGGGGCGTGGTGTTACAGTTTGTATTAGATAAATTTTAGTAGAATCATTGGGAATAGGATTTATAAAACATAGATTAGGGAGAACAACCCAATGATATAAATTGAGGATCAGTATTGAAGAACAACCTACAATTTTGGTAAGGTATATATTATGTGGGTATTCCAATTAAGACATACATGTCTAGATACTACACATGGATGTGGTTCTAGAACAGATGTACTTAAGAGTAACAACTCAAACAAGGTGTTCTGGGATTGACATGGGATAATCCGGTACACGACTACATTACTTATTGTGCACCTGTTTTGACACTCCAGGGAGGATATTCTTAGGATAATTCATATTTTATTTACAAACCTTTATGAAGTATTTAAATGTAAATAGAAATCTTGTTTATGATTTTGAGATTAGTTGTGCATAAATTTTCACATTATGGTAAGTGTTTTTCTAGTTCGAAATTATGAATTATTATTTTTAAACTAATTTAATGTATATCATTGTTTAGTAATGGCACCTAATGGAAGAAATGGAATCAATACCCATGGAAAATACAGGGATTTTCTCACTGAGAATGTAAACATAGTTAGTGTTAGAGATGAGTAGATCATGACCATATTATAACAACTTACTCAGGTTGTAAAGAATAACCATACTATTCCTATGTTGGATCATTTCATGTTGTAGAAGAACCGGTATTTCATTGAGAATATTAATCTAGAGGTGTCTGAGTAGTGTATTAAGTCCCTAGAAAAGATATTTCTTGCATTAAGGTGAAACGAAAATGAAAAGGATGTACTGGAAGTATATTGTCTCAAGGGTGATATTGATCAATGGTGGTCCTTGATCCCGAATACCATAGAGGTACATAAAATTGAAGATATGGAATTTATAACTTTTAAGGAAGTATTCTTTGACAAATATTTCCCTCATGTCCAATAAACAGAAATGAAGAGAAAATTTCTTATCTCTAAACAAAGGGAAAAAGAGAGGGTTGTGGAGTATGAGGATAATTTCACAAGACTATCCATGTATGATATAGATTACATATGTTATTCAGAGGACAATATTTGTCCATTCATTAATGGTTTTAAGCCAAGTCTTCAAAGGGAACTGGATTCTCAAACATATTCATCATATGATGAAATATTATTAAGTGACATAAAAAGAAGAAATAATTTTCTAGATCATATTTTTTTCAAGGGAAATAATTAGAACCATAGGTCTTATCATAATCATGTAAATGGTGAATCTCCAAATAAGAATAAGGGAATGAAAAAATTCCTCTTATGTGATAACTATGGAAAGAAACATGTTGGAAAATTATTGAAAGGCATGAGAGTTTGTTATGAGTGTATAGAAAAGG
Organism: Viscum album; assembly: GCA_963277665.1. Taxonomy (NCBI): domain Eukaryota; kingdom Viridiplantae; phylum Streptophyta; class Magnoliopsida; order Santalales; family Viscaceae; genus Viscum; species Viscum album. The sequence goes on along the minus strand of OY728153.1, from coordinate 559,309,623 downwards.
TCCCCTAATCTAATGAATGAAAGGGGTAGAGAGAAATATCTGATGTTCAATGATTTAATTATAGGTATATGGGAGACTAAGCAAATTATTGTCCTAAATGTAATGTAAAATTTCCTCAAAAAATGCCTACAAGTGTAAGGGAATGATTTTGTGATCACAACTATGGAGGTTGAAGTTACTAATAATGTGGTGGTAGGTACTTTAATCATTTACTTGAAATTAACCAATACTTTATTTGATTCTGGATCATTGCATTCTTTTATATCTTCCCAATTTCCAAGAAAATTAGACATTTCCAATTTGATTTAATAAATGATTTCTGAGTCAAAAATACTAAGGGAAGTATGGTTACAACAAAAATGTTTCAGTCAATCCCATTTGTGACACATAAAGGTACGTTAATTTCTAACCTTATCGTTATACCTATTATAGAATTTGACATAATTATAGGTATAAATTGGATTTCAAATTATGATGTGAATATCTATTGTAAGAAAAAGGAAGTTATAATTATTTAGAATGATGTAGAATCCCTTATCTTTAAAGTATAACATAATAATATATATCTTAACTAGATCAATATTCAGTAGTTTGTCTTAATGAAATTCTTGGGGTGGAAGAGAAAACATTATTTATAGATCTTCAAATTGAATATTTACATATTTTTCAAGAATAATTTTATGTATTTCTCTTGGATTTACTTGGACATCCTTCAGAGTGGGAATTTTATTTCTCTATTGATTTAATTTCTGGTGCAAGACCTATATCCAAATCTTCCTATATAATTTCCACTATAGAATTTGTAGAGAAGAGGAAAAAACTAGAGTAATTGAGTGACAGGGGATTTATTACCCTAGTTTTTCTCCAAGGGGATCCCCCATTCTATTTGTCAAATATAAAAATGTATCCATGAGGTTGTGCTTTAATTATAGAAAAATAAATGCTATTACAATAAAAATCAAGTATCCACTTCCTTACATTGATGATCTATTTGATCAACTAGATGAGGCTTAATAATTTTCAAAGATTGACCTTCGATCTGGATATCATTAATAGCATGTTAGGAAGGATGATATTCCAAAGACTGCATTTTAAACCAGGTATGGGAATTATGAGTTTACAATAATGCCATTTGGACTGACTAATTCACCCTCCATTTTTATAGACCTAATGAACAAAGCATTCAAGGAATATATTGATGAGTTTTTTGTGGTATTTATTGATGAAATATTGATATATTCTGAAATATATGAGGACCATGAGAGCCACTTATGGGTTGTTCTGGATACACTTTGAAGAAAAGAGATATATGGTATGTTTAGTATATATGAATTATGGCTTCAAACTATTTCTTTTCTTATTCATATTGTATCTAAAGATAGAATCTTAGTAGATCCTAGGAAGATAAAGGAAATCCAATAATGTCCTACACTAACAAACATAACTTAGGTACATAGTTTTCTTGTATTAGTAAGTTACTATCAACATTTCATTTAAAATTTGTCCCAATTGGCTAACATGCTAACCAATATCACATGTAAAGGGTTTAAGTTCATATGGAAAAAATAATATACAGAATTTTTTGGAGAATTGAAAAGAAGATTGGTTAATGCACCAATTTTGACAATTCAATCTATAAATAATGGTTTCATGATATACATTGATGCATTGAAGAATGGAAAAGGTTGTTCCCTTATAAAAAATGATAAATTTATTTCTTGTGCATCAAGGTAGTGAATGAATCATGAACACAATTATCCAACTCCTGATCTTGAGTTAGTATCCATAATATTTTCTCTTAAAATATGGAGACACTATCTTTATGGTGAAAGATATGAGATATATACAGATCACAGGAGTTTGAAATACATTTTTACAAATAAAGAACTCAACATGAATCCAATTAGATGGATCGATTTTCTCTAAGAATATGTTACCACATAAGAAAGGATAATAAGGTGGTAGATGCATTATTTAGGAATGATCATGGACTTCTATCCCAAATGTGGATTGAGAGTGATCATATATTCATGGATCTGGTAAATATGGATATGCGAACTATTAAGGAAGAGGAAACATCTTTCATTTTTCAAATTATTGATAAACCAATTTACATGAGAAGATAAAAAGCTCTTAATTTGATGATCATAATATACAAAATAGAATTAAAGCTGTTAAATATGGATGATTGGTAAACTTCATTTTTAAGGATGGAGTTAAAAAATTCCAAAATAGTGTATGAAATACATCTATACCTGAGATGAAAATAGAACTATTATATGATTCTCATAGCTTAGATTTCTATATAAACCATGGAGGCACCAAGATGTATAGAGATTTGAAGGAAAATATTTAGTGGGATAACAAGAAGTGATAAATTGTTAACTATTGGTCAAGGTGTCTAGTTTTCCTATAAGTGGATGTTGATAGACAACATCTTAAAGGATTCATGAAACCTCGACCTATTAAAATGTGTGTGTAAGATGAAATTACAATAGAATTTTTCACTAGACTACTAAGGACACCTAGAAGGAATGATGCAATATGAGTAATTTTTTATTCTATTACAAAATCAGAACATTTCCTTGATATAAAATTGGATTTACTACTTGAGTGCCAGGAAAGACTCTATATTAATGAAGTTATAAGACTTGATGGTTCACCTCTATCGGTTTTTTCTGATCGAGACCCCTGATTTACCTAAAAAATTTGGAAAAGTCTTAAAATGGCTTTGGATAACGGGCTTCATATGAGTACTGTTTATCACCCTTGAACTGAGATACAGTCGGAAAGTACTATTCATACACTAGAAGACATGTTGTGGTCATGCTCACTAGACACTAAAGTTATGTGGGATCAGTACTTACCTTTGGTGGAATTTTCATACAATAATAGTTCTATTATAGTATTCAAATAGCACCATATGAAGCATTATATAGAAAGATATGTCAAAATCCAACTTATTGGGAAGAAGTTGGTAAGTGCAAACTTATAGGCCAATAAATTAATGAAGAGACAACAACAAAGGTAATGAACATTCAAGACCATATTAAAGAACCCCAATGTAGGAAAAATAGTTATGTTGATAACTGTAGAATTGAATTGGAATTTCAAGTGGGAGATCATGTATTTCTAAAAGTATCTTCTTGGAGGGGAGTCCTAAGGTTCGGTAAGAATGATAAGTTGATCCCCAGGTACATCGGACCATTTGAAATTATAGAATTAATTTGATCCAAAAACATACCATTTAGAGATGCCCCATATTCTATCTAATGTTCATGATGTGTTCCACATGTAATTGTTAAATAATTACATTCCATACCCAATGCATTTACTCACCAATGAATAAACAGAACCTGAACTTGATTTTTCATACTGTGATTGAATATATAGATTCTCAACACAATATAGAAAATATTGAGAAATTAGAGAACTCGACTGGTAATGGTTCTTTAGAGAAACCATAAAATGGAGGAAGCAACGTGGGAACCTTAGTATGATATTAAGATGAAACACCCATATCTTTTTAAAGGATTTAATATATGAAAAGTTTTTAGGATGATATTTTTGAAGGAGGAATGAATATAACATCATAAGATTTTATGGAAAGTTCTTCTTAAATAATTTCAATTCATTAGAGATCTTATTATGCACGAAACACTGAGTCTTTGTGAAGAAAAACATTATTATAGGATATAGTTATAACCTAGCTGTCAAATTTAATTTTCCACTTCTATGATTTTAATTTCAAAGAATGGACATAAACGGTTGCCTTCAGTAAGATATTTAGAGTCGTATAGAATCAACTTAATTCTTGATGAATAGTAACTTACCCTTATGAATATTAATGTTACCCTAATGAAGAGTAATGTACCCTTATGAATAGTAATATGACCCTTATGAATAAAAACCTCACCCATGAAAGTGTAAAAAAAATTAGGTGCCTTATAAATGAAAGTGAATATTTTAAAATTTTATATTTAATTGTTGGTATTTTTATGACAATTAAATATGTAATTACAATTTTCTAATTAATACATTTATTTAGAAGAAAATTAATATTCATCAAATGTATTCCTTAATCACTATTTTTTCATGGGACATTAGGATAATATAATGATACCTTATATAATTTTACAAGGTGTTATAAAATCAACTATAATTTAAAAATCTGTATTTTTGAGTCATTAATGATTTTAATTAAAAATTAAATTTCTCATATATATATAAAAAATTTCATAAAATTGAGTTCCTTTTATGATTTTACTTGTAAAAAAATGGTTATGGTTAATTTTGGGGATTTTACTAAATTACTTAATGTTTTGTGAATAGTAAAATATGGTAATTTACGGTATAATACATTATATGATAAATAAACATTTTCATGCATCATGGATGTTGTAAGAAACCATTATTTAAAATTAAAAATCAATTATTACTATTTTTGGTCACAATAATCAATACTATTTCTTCTCTTGACAAAAATAATTTAATAATGAATAAAATATTGACAAATCACTCCTCTCATGCACTATAAAAATCACCCCTCAACCCCCTCTTCCACTCACTCCTATAAGCTTTGAAGCTGCTAAAAGTTATTCCCAAATACTCTTACCTAGTCCCTCTACACAGTCAGTATCTATTTTTATTCCAAAATTCAAAAACCCCTTCCCATAAAGAGATTCTTAAGGAGGGTTATTATAGAGGTAAATTGACATCCTTTTTCTTTCAATTTCATTTCCTGTTCCTTTATTTTGTTATCCTATACTCACATCCTATGTCCAACTGATATTAATAACTCCAATATCATATTTTACTATAATTATATCATTTTAATGCAATATCTATTATCAATATTTTTACTCTCTCTCTTTTATTTTATAAACGAAATCATCGTCTGGGAGGTTTCTATTTACAACCTTTGTGGATGATGGTGTTTCATTTTTAAATTTATTCTTCAAGGGTTTTCATTAAACCATTTTAATGGTTTAAAAATATTATATAATATTTATTATATCTTATGTAGTTATTCTAGAACCATCATTGTTACATGATATGAAATAATAGAACAAAACTAGTTCATTGTGATCGAAAAACCACCGTAATAATCAATGTGATTGTCACTAAATATATTATGTAATGATTCACATCCATAATATATAACCAAATGATATATATAACCATTTGAACTTTTGGATGTTAATTAATACCACTTAATTCCAATTATGGAGAATTAAATCCATTCCACCTGAACTCAATTACTCATAGTTATGTGAACCAAAAATCAAGTAAATGAACACTCAGATACGATGGAATTTAATCTTATAACTTATCGATAAAGAAATAAATGATCTTAATAAAAATATAATGAATAAAATAAATTTTTATATTTTTTTGAATTATTTAATTAATTGATTTTATTTCACATTCACATACATTAAGATTTTCTGAAGAACACATTCAGGCATAAGGTATTGGGTTTCTCATGTCACTCTTATTTATGAGATATTTTTATTGTTCATCACTTATTTCTTGTATGTGGTGTATTTATACATCCATTTGATAAATAATTTTATTATTTTATTTATATTTGTGGTATTAAATTATTCATTTTATGATTAGTAATTTTTTGGTCATGCGATTTGATTGATTCTAATGTAGTAAGGGACATTATCTCAATCTCCATTTCTTTGAGACTTACATGGTATTGTGCGCCTAATAATTTTTATGTCATGTATCTACTACCACATTGAGATCATTTTCCATTTTAAATTTAATTCCTATTAAATATCTATATTCATTTATAATATATATATTTATTTTCTTAGTTGTATACGATTTTATATACGGTGTTTATTTTTAATGTTGTTTTATCTTTGGAAAAATTAATGAATCTGTATTCTATACTCTATAAGGAAATTGATGAGGAATAATTTTTAGAATTAAATCTTTGTAAAAAATAATTTGGACTTCTAGTGATGGTTGGGTCCCGCTATATCCCCTCAATGCATCGACAGGTCTCATGAGACAAACTAGTTGGTGATAAACCGTTCGAGTTTGTTTCCAAAACATAATCAGACGGGTTTCTACCCATAGACATAAAATATCTCGATGGTATGATGGTGCATATGAAATAAAAATGATATAAAAATAATAATAATTATATTTATTATGATTTAAATTATTACTTTCCATAAGGGTTTCACTATGAAAAAATTCTATGGATGCATTTTTCATTTTCAGTTTATTTATCGCATGTGTTTTACGTTACTCACCATTCCATATTGGTTATGTCTAATTTATTATGATTCAATTATTATTCTTTCATGATTCCTCTATATTTAACCTTTATTGATCATTTGATCCCACCCTTTCATTTTCTTTCCTTCCCCGTGTTATAAAGAAGAGATTATTTATTGAGTTTTCAAGGATGCAGTTTTTTAGCTTTTGTTATGTACATTATTGTGTTTTCATTTACCTATGTAAAATTTCTTCTAAGTATGTATATATTATATTAAAGACTACTAAACTAATCGGTCCATTGGGATTTGATTCCTTATAATAATATCAATGTAATAAAATAATGTACCAACTCTGGGTTTCTAGGGTCGGGGAGTTACTCAACCAGTGATTCTTCATGAAGAAGTTAGGTGGAAAAACCTATATTCTATGAAGTAAGGTAATTCATGATCTAAAGGGATACATGGACTAAGTCAATTTATATAAATTAACTTGATAAAAAATTGATTTAGTATAGAATAATCAAGGAATGTATTCATTCCATTGTCGAATGGTGTAAATATTTCTAAGAAAATGTAGCCTAAAAATAATTCTAAAAATAAAGAATGAGTAAGATTCAATAAAATTACATGAAAGGACGAATCATGTGTACCATGTGATGTACTAGTCTTGGTGTTTTCTATTTTTTGATCATGAGAGGAAGATATCAAGATGATCCATGTGATCAATATAGGTCTAATGTTAAGGAAATATTTTTGTATCTGAGGATAACAATGGATATGTTCTTGGTGTATGAAGGAGGATATGATCTAGTCATCAAGGGTTTCACATATGATTTTTTTAAAATAGTTATAAATCATTTGAATTCACAATAAATATATATCATGAGTCATAAAGTGGACCTATTAGCAGTAAGATTTTAAAGAAACTAGTTTTTTTCAAGTCTATAATGGAGTCGAAGTATAAAATGGATTCTGATGTAGCCAAAAAAGGTATTTGGATGTGAACTTTTTTCCAATATATTGATTCATTGCCTATTACAACATACCCTTTTTCATTATGTTTGGAAAATACAATACTATTTTTTCCCATTATGTGAGAGCTACCAGAATAAGTTTGTTAGAAATTAGCTCTAGTAAAAGTTTGATTCTATATGAGTTAGTTCCCTTGAAAAAAATGAATATATTTTATTATTAAATGTTTTATAATTTTTAATAGTAATAAAATCATCATGATAATCCCTTTATGTGACATGTATGTAATAATTCTCCAAGTGTAACTATCACACTGAAAGGTTATAGTAGTTCCCCACCATGATTAGAACCTATAAGTAACAAAAAAAAATACTGAAACATATTATCTATAGTTGGATGATATCATTTGATAAGATTTAAATGATATAGACTATTAGGGTTGGAGACTCCTAGAACTTTGACACACTTTTTCATGTTGTACACTCTTGGTAATTTCTAGAAAAAATGATTATGAGAACACAACCTACTAGTAGTAAATTATAATTTTATATTTGTAATTGGATATTCCTATTTTCATACCTGTGTATTGATCGTTATAATTTCATTTTTTTATTAAGGGAAATCATTAGTCAGTTCCATTGTGGTTTTGCTGAAAACCAAGATGACATATGTTCACAATGAAGTATGATATGTTGGATACATCACGAGTGATACTAAATTAAAAAGTAATGTGACAAATTGTTTACCCTTATATTATTTAAACAAAATTTTATATATAAGATCATTTTATTGTAATGCAAATTCAAAAATAAATCCATGTCCATGTTGTTCTCTGGGAAGGTTAAATTCTAGAAGGTTAATGAAAGAGTTGTTGAGAAACTAGATTAAAATCATCAACATGAAACCTTCTTGATTATAGATATCATTATAAAGAGAATATATTACATAGTGATCATTAAAATAAGGTCGTATGTCATTATAGCCACTACTTCTTTCTTTATGGTTTCCTTGTAATATTGATTGATTCTAAGATATTTCACCTAATTACATTGAGAAAGGGGCCTAGAGGAACACACACTATGTATGTTGATAATCTTAGTTGAATTATATTTTGAATTTAACAAGTAAAACTAAATATTATTACATCATTTTGGTTTAATAGTTATTCTATATTGGTTGATCTCCATGGTTTTATGATGAGTTTTTTATAAGAATAAATATTTCAATCAAATAAAAATTAATATCCACATGAAAAATTAAATAAATAAAATATTAATTATACTTATTTTAAAATAATATAGTGATATTTATTTATTGAATAACAAAACATTATTTAATGTCAAATAAAAATTGAGGATGGTTGTAGACCAATTTTAATTGTCCAGATGAAAATGATATTTTAAATATCATTAAAATATATTAATATTTATTTGTGTAAAAATTTATATATTCTGATCCACCAGTGGTTCTCATGTCGAGTAAATAATAAAATTTATTATGATGAACCAGACCCAGACTCCCAGAATCCAGTGTGAATAAACACCTTATTTACATACAATCATTGAAATAAACTAAAACAACCCAGTTTCAACCATTAATAACTACAATATAACCAACAAATATTGAATCATATAAATTTTTAGTTACTTTTTGATTTATAATTTTAGATACATAAGAAGTAAATTTAACTAAAAAATCCAATGTTTTCTTCTACAATATATGAAAATATTTAATCCCTAATAGGTCTTCAATATATACCTCAAAATTATCTACACATGTTATTCTAACTGACATATCAGGTGTAATATATTTATTCATGCCATAGGGAAATGGAAACATAAGATGGGGTGATCTCAAATACTCAACTACAATAAACATAAGTGATAAAAATCATATATCATAAGTGACTATAGTATGACTATAAGTATCCAGTAGGAATAGACAATTAAAATAATTCCATTTTAAAGATAAATTGTGAGAATAACATATCCATGGTTGATATATCAATAAATAAATTCATTGATAACAATAACAGGATCCTTTGTGACGAAATTAATACTTTTAGGCTCCTAATTCAACACCCTAAAACAATACATCAAGATCTTATACATCCTGATATTATCTTCAAGGCCCAATATTTAATAAATATTCTTTTTTGGATAGGCATACAAAAAAATACCGAAGCTAGTTTTTCAAATTATAACTAAAAATTCATAATGGGACTATCTATACAATGATGTATTAGTTACTAATTAAGTACAATATATTCATTATATAGAGTAATGAATTAGTTATAGAATACAAAACCTATATTCCGTGGTAAAGAGTAAACATCCATATTAGAATATTGAGTATAAAAATTCTCAATATTTTAATAATAAATTAACGAAATAATATTATATGTAATTATACCTCAATATAACACCATATAGAGTAAGGGATATATGGTTAAGTAATTAATTTCACCAATAAATAAATGGAAAGTATTTATATGTAAGATCCCCTTATGTTAACACCATATATAGTGATGGTATATGGTTAATTTAAAATATTCCATGTGAAGTGATATATGATTTATAAGTGAAACCCCTTAAGTAAATGGAAGGAGAAATTAAGTTTTCATATAGGAAAGGTAATGGAAGAAAAATTATTCCTATAACAGAGGATGATTCGGAATGAAAAAATAAGTAATTTACTTCTAAAATCTTAGACCATAAAAGTAAAATAGTTTTAGTGGATTTAAAAGTAATTACATAACTATTATAAACAAAAAAAGTAAAAAATTGGTGGATAAGAATCATATATCAATAAAGAAAAATTGAGATGAAAAACCCCTTAGAGTAGTGGTAATATATGAATAAAAGGAGAATTATAGAGATAAAATGAAACTAAAATATAATAGATTGAAATATATTCATTATTCATAAAGGTAATATGATATTAAATACAACATGTAACTGAATAAATGTTTTATATTATCAAATATATCTCATGGAATTTAAAATGAGAAAATGAAACCCTTATAACCTAAGAAACATTTCATTCAACACAACTGAAAGGATAAATTTTAAAATGTAACATTAATGAACATAAATAATGGGTGGATCATTATACAAAATATTAAAATGGTATTTAATAACCCCATACATAAGAAAAATATGGTTTATAATAAAAAAATATGTCTCAATGGGTGAAAATGAGATAGGAAACACTTACTAGTTACATAATATTTGTGGTAAGAATCGTTTTATATGTGGTTATAAAGAATAATTGTATAACTATAGAAAATAAGGCTGAAATAAATTAAAATTATTCATTAAGTAAAATAATCCAAGCAACGATCAATATATGTCAATATGTTTTTAACTTAATTGAATAAATTTGAGTTATTAAAAATCCTTACGGCGTTAGAAACATTGAAATAAAAACCACGCGAAGGATATGATTTAAATTGAAACATTAAACATAATTAATAATGATATGATCATGATGAAAAAAATACTAATGTGCTAGTAGATGCGCCATTCTTAAAAAAAACATGGTTTAGGATAAGAAATATATATCATGGGGTGAAAAGTTGAGACAAGAAACCCTTAAATTAACATAATCATTGAGTTAGGAATACTTTCATAATGTGGTTATAAGTAATAATTATAGAACTAAAAAATTAATTTTGAAATGAAAAAAAATTATTCATCAAGAATATTAAATCAAACTTGAAACTTTATAATTCAATAAGAAATGTTGTAACTCAATGAAAGTATATTGAGTTAGCACAATCCCTTATTTTAATTATTTTTTAAAAAAATCTACTATGACCCTCTGAATAAAAAAAATATCTTAATCACCCATTTTGTAATATTTTTAATATATATCCTTTAATAAACATTATTTATAATTATTCTCTATAAATATATTAGTTATTTATTATTTATTTTTGATATCGGGTGTAATTAATCTAGATTTTCTGAACTAGTTTTGTAATAGCGTAGTCTTTACTCATTCTTACCCCAAATTTCATTTTTAAAAGATCATAAAATGATCCTTTTTTATAATTATATATAATTTAATAATTTCATTCTATTTTATATTTGGTTATGATCATTAAATATGTTCATGTATCTATGATTTTTCATATACAAATTTTGGTATCTTAGCTGATGATTTTAACATAAAGTTTACAATTAAATAAAAAATTTAAAATCATTATTTAATTATTTATATTATATTTCACTATATATAAAATTCCCAAAGTCATCCATGGTATAAATTTATATAATTTTTCAAGTAGATGGTTAAACCGACCCAAACAACAAAATACCATAATTAATTAATGATTTTGAAGTGATTTAATTATAATATAATTATAAAAGAAGAATAGTAATATTAATTGGTGTTTATTAGTGTGATATGTTATAATTTTAAAAGAATTACATGTACAGTATAACCTATACTATGTTATTTCATTTTATTAAGACCAAAAACATTTCACTTAGAACGCACTTTTGGATGGTTGAATTGACCAAAATTTTCCATTGCACATATTCGTATTATGTTGATAAATGTTTCTTAAAAAATATATGTATTCATAAAAATAATATTTATCTTTTAAACCCATTAAATTTAACATCAATGGAAGTTGGTGATGAAAATAAAAATAAATGGAAATAAATCATTCCATAGAGGTGGTAGTCTATATATACACATAATTTATGAATTCATTTTCAATATAATGAGAGAAATGTATTATATATTTTATTAATTAATAATATAATTTAAGATAAAAATAAAATATTAATTTCATAAATTAATTTTAGGACCATCCATGTAATCCGGCTGTAGAAAATGAAACATGACACATCTTAGAGGCGGTAGTCGGCACCAATGAAAAATGTTATTTTTCATTAAGGTAAAAGGGCTAAAAGGAAAATTATTAATCACATTAAGGACTCGGGATTTCCTTTAGAAGAATCCTTTTAAAGGTAGGGATTAGGATAATATCTTATGACTAGAGTATTATGAGGTTAAATTAATATTATAAGGGAATTATAGATTATATAGTTTTTGGAAGATAGATAATTTTTCAGTGGTATTGAAAAGGGGGTGAGATGCCACTTTTATATGTGGCGAGAATGACATTTTTTAAACATTTCGAATTAATATAAAGTGAGGTTATGTTTCACATGTAAAGTGGATCAAAAAATAGAAATTTATTTATTTTTTCATTATATAAGAACAATAAACCATCTACGATTAATTTTCAAACATTTTTTAAATAATATTCTATCCCTTTTCTCTTAGAATTATTAATTTTACCCTTTTTTGTGTTATAACGGTAAATTGTTTTTAACAAAGAAATATACTTTTAATGAATAAAAGTAAAATGGTTGTTATTAAATATTATGTAGATACTGATTAAAAAAATTAATCCTTTTTATCATAAATAATTATCTATATAATAAAAAAAATTTTAAAATTATAATATGTAATGTGTAATGACCTGATTTTTGAAAATGTTTATTGTTAAGATTAAAGGTAATGTGTTTTATGAAATTATAATTATATATTTTTTTAATGATAAAAATTGTTTTATTATAAAAAAATAAAATTTATTTGGATTTTATACGAATAAAAACCATAATTTTTCCAAAAATATATTTAATTAATACAAAAGACAAAAAAAAATTCTTTTATTGGAAAATATTACTCAAGTTTATAAAATTTTTAACATAGGCTTTATAAATTTATAATGGTATTTAATAATATATATAATTAAAATTTAAAGACCCATTTTATTAATTAAATTTTTTAAAAAACATCAATATATTTACTATATAATGATAATGTCATAAAAGTTACAGGTTTTTATAAAAAATCCATTTTCTCTATTAACCAAAAAATCAACTTTGTAAGAAAAATATGAAAAATCAACATTACATATATTTTTTTATTTGGAATTGAAAAATGAAGTCCATTTTTTAAAATTAAAAACATTAAATTTATAAATTAAACTTTTTAATGAAAACAAAATATATATAAATAAAATCTTTTTTTAAAAAAAATAAAATTTTAAAACATTAAGTTTTCTTGAACATATTTTGTATAAATTTTATAATTGATTCAAATCATAATTTATTTAAGAGAAGATTTTTTATTCAAAGAAATTATTAATAGTAAATATGAATTGGCTCATTTTAGTGTGGTGTTCCTTGTGGAGAAAGATATCGAATATAACATTAATTTAAAGGATCCAAAATTTCAGTTCATTACATTGTACCACCTTAAATAATTTGTGTCCTCAAAATATTAATTATTAATAATTGATGAAATCATTTAATGGTATTCTTAGCATATATATAATTTTGGATGTAAACACCTGTATTTTTCCATGAATTGTTTTTAATTATATGGAAATATTACGAGTCTGTGAAAATTGGCGGCGCATGATTCTGAGGCCTGAAGTGCCCGAAAAGTATTTCTGAACTTTTTTTATGTATGTTCTGTAAATATGAAAGTAGTTTTTTGAATCTTTTGAACCAGTGCTCAGAATTTAAATCTAAGGACACCGCTGAACTCGCAGCGTCGATATTCTCTTGAGGAGATCTTCACCTCGACCGTAGTAGGTTGAGGGTGGAAGATAGTTTTTTGGTTTTTCATGGATGAAGAAAAATAAAATAACTAACATTTTATTATTCTTTTTAAACCTCTCTTTTTGAGTTATGGAGGTGGGGACCACCTGAGCTAGAAAACCTCCCAATTTTAATTTTTTTTGGGGACCACCCAAACCCCTCTAAATGTGGAAAAACTATTTGGATCTTCAATTAATTAATTGTGCCACCATCAATTAATTAATTATTCCAATATCAACTTAATTGGTGGCCAATTCTATTTAAATGAATAAAAATTAATTTAATATGATGGAACTTATTTTTCTTGAGGGTTCGTTGGAAAAGGGGAGAGTTGGGAGAACTTTGGAGAACTATTTCCTCTAAACGAAGAACTCCCTCTCCAACAAAGAAGATAATTCAGAATCAAGAATGAGGATGATGCACGATCCAAACATTGTAAGCCTGTTCCGGAAGCAACAATCGTTGGCACCCTCATCTCCTTCACCAACATCATCTCGTGACACTTCAAAAGATAAATTGAGGTAAGGATTTTTGTTTGTATACCCCTTACCCTGTTTTTGATGTTCATCTTGATTAAGAACAATTACACCACTTGTTACCATTCTAACATGTAGGATGTTGTCCAAATGAACACGTCCCTACGCCTTCGCAATATTTGTGGGATTTTGATGGACTTTAATCGATGGCGATATCCCGAGGTGAGTGCGGGAGTCAACGGGATGAAGGAAGGACCACTGGGGCACACTCGGTGACCAGAGGATAATCGTTGGAAGGGCTCAAGAGCTGAAGATCGCACTCCGTCTGGCCGCGGTGAAACCATGCCATCGGAGGAAGGCCGTAGCCCGATGGTCGTGGCTGAGAAAAGGCAGCGGTTGGCACTCGGCATGCCGCGTGAAAGGGGTAGCGGAGTGCGACCGCGCCGCCGGGGTGGAGTGACCGCGGCACATGTTCGCGGCTGCGAAGTAGGGTGTTCGGCTCGTTGTCGGCCATTGGTGGCAGCACGCCGTGCGACCGCGGTGCGGAGGATGGATGGACGTCCATACAGGCGGGGGTCGTCTATCGTGGGCCACCCAGTGGGCCGCGCACCACGGGCCGCCCCTCGCAGGTCGTGCTGCGCCTGCATTCCGGGTCAGACCCAGTAGGCCGGGTTAGATCCCATGGGCCGGTTCGAACCTAGAACCAGAATAGGGTCTGGCTGGGCCGGGTCGGGCTGATCTAGGTCAGACCGGATACAAACCCGCTCCGACCATTTTTCTCTCTTCTGTCCATAACTTGAGATACAGGCGTCCGTTTGATGAACCGTCTACAACACCGAAAACCTTGGATCGAGATGATCCGTTTAGTATACCCAAATTTCTATTTTTTATAATTTTGGGGTATGGCTGGTTTGGATTGAACACAAATCCAACCGGGCCATCTGGACTAAAAGGTTAATAACATACAGACCAGGAATCTGATTGACACACCGTCTATTGCATTAAGACCCCATTTACATGAAAGTACTTTGAGATACTTCTTCGTGGGACTTCGTGGAATTTGGAGTGTCAACCTGAGGCCTGATGAGAGGACCCTCTCGGAATCAAGCGAGTTTAGTGCGGGAACCCTGTGGCTGGATGTAAAATTAGAAAGGGATCCTATGTGGGTATATGCTTTTGGATCCTACGTGGTTCTGTGTTTGAGAGTCGCACATGGATCCGCTCAAGGATATCTACGTGGGACGACTCCAGGATCCTACATGGTTCTTCTGTACTAGGATCCTACATGGTTCTGATGAATTAGGATCGTATGTGGGTCTGATGATTTAAGATCCTACATGGGTCTTCCTCTTAATAGAGTAAGACGATTCAGTAGTTACATCTAATCATCTTTACTGTCGTACCTATGTTATACATCATGTGAGCTGAGTCTTTACTTTTGTGGTAATCATTTGTGTGGTGTACCTTTGTGGTTCATACATCCGTGGTGATAACATTGTGGTAGTATTTTATGTGGTGTTACCTTTTTGGTACTTACCTTCATGGTGTTACCT
Source organism: Viscum album (assembly GCA_963277665.1). NCBI lineage: Eukaryota > Viridiplantae > Streptophyta > Magnoliopsida > Santalales > Viscaceae > Viscum > Viscum album. The sequence continues at coordinate 559,293,751 of OY728153.1, read as the reverse complement.
TCATGGTATACATTCCTTTGTGGGACAGTTGAAATTTGGGCTTTTGATTTGGGCCTTCTGTTTTCCTCATGATTGAGATGGGTTTACTTGACAACTTAGGTATTTGTATGGGCAATTACCTAAGTAGGGTTGACAGTAGATTTCATGAATTTTTGTTTATCCTTTGTGGATTTTGTGAGACCTTAGAGGGTATCATGGTCCCTACTGAGTATTGTTATACTCTCCCCTTCACGGGCTATGCCTTCCCCTTTTTTGTTTGGTACAAGTGACAGATAGTGCTGAATGAGGACGAGAGTACCAGTACTGGAGGTTTCTTGAGGTGGACATTAGATGAGGTGTAACACAGATACAACTCTTCGAGAGCTATACCAACCCTTTCAGGTAGGATCCTTGGCAGGTGTTAATAAGAGTTTTTTCAGTTATTCTTGTACTTCCCAATTTTCCTTGTTCTTTCTAGTTGGTCGTGTATTCTAGTCCCTTTTTCTTACTATACGACTCCTTTTACTATACAGTCTACTTGTGTTCATATCTTGTTGTGTTCTTGGTTTTTTTGTGAGTTTACATGTTATAAAGGCAATATTGTACCATTATTCAGAATACGCATTTCGGTGCTAGTCTACAGCCCCTGGCCTATGGAAGGCGGTCTTGGGTAGATTTGGAATGGGCCCCGGGAAACGGGTTGTGACAAATTGGTATCAGAGTATTCGGTAATACCGTAGAACATTGGACTCTGATATTTTAATGGAAATAGTCTTCAGTCTTATGAGTGTGTTTATCAGTTTAGGGAATCCATTGTTTGTATGGAAGTCAACGTATCCATACACCAGGACCCTGACTTCTGATTTCTGACTCAATGCATGAAAACACTGATTGTGTTTATGTTTTGAAAAGTTTTCTAAGTGATATATTAGTGTCATCTCACCAGGTATAAATTATTGATGGTGGCACACATATTTCTTTTAAGGATGCCTCTATGTAGACAACCAGCTAAGGTTCCGAGTATAGTACACAATGATAGCCCACCGAGCGACGAGACCTTAGTGCAGGGACCTTTATCAGTAGGGTCGCCAGTGGTACCATTACACGTTGGGACACCGATGCCACCATCCCCAACAGCAGAGGGTGCAAGCCGCTTTATCGTGTTTCACGAGTTCCAGCGCTAGAGGCCACACAGGTTGAGGGGTGAGACGGACCCACAGGTGGTAGAGGATTGGCTAGAGGCTGTGGTGATAGTCTTCCCACTGGTAGGGACACCGACTGATCTCATAGTGATACTTGATGCCAGTATTCTATAGATAGCAGCAGATATATGTCATAGAGGTCCAAGAGGGACAAACCTATATGTGGATGACCGCATGATTAAGGGTCGGTTGTGCGGGGAACCCTAGATAGAGCCAGTCATGCAAGGAGCAGGTGGTGTTACGCATGCGGTGGGCAGGGTCACAGGGCTATGGACTACCCGACCCACTGTACGGATGATCAGAAAATGGTCAAAGGACCGCCCAGATAGAGACAGAGGTTTGACTGAGGAGGTACGCAAGGAGTAGGTGGACGTGGAAGATCAGATGGTCATGCAGCCGGCGGTGGGCAATGATTAGAGGTGTTACTGTCACCACCACAAGGTGGTCCACCCCGACCACAGGGAGCAGCTGGACAAGGGAAAGCTCATCTGTAGGAACCTGAGGCCTATAACCATGGTGATTAGGGTAAGATACAAGGTATGATATATGTCTTCTCCACCTTATCTGCAGTAATTATAGACACTGGTGCAATTCATTCTTTTATTGACACTGCCCTCATTCGGAGCTCAGAGATTCTGGTGGACCGTTGGCTCGATCCTTATAGCTAGAAATTCCTACGGGACAGGATTCGATGATTACACACTGGTGCCGGCAGTGTGAGATTAATCTATGAGGCACGATCTTTGGATAGGATCTCCAAGTAGTGGCATCGAGGCCTTACTATCTTATCTTGGGTATAGACTCGTTATCTAAATTCCATGTTTAGATTGGTTGTATTAGCTGCAAAGTACTACGTGCCCGCATGGATGGGACCCGGTTTACCTTCACCAGTGATAAGGGGGTCTTTGTAGCACTGGATGGACTCACCCAGAGGAGAGTGCAGATGATCAGTCATCAGTAGGCTAACCTTACCCTCGGAGCGGTTGATGTGAAGAGTCTGAGCTCTCTTATTGTGGTGGACCACTATGTGGATTTCTTCCCTGATGATTTTATTGGTCAACGTACTCATATAGAGGTGGATAATTACATTTAATTGTACCATGGGATGGCATCGATATCTACACCAGCGTATTAGATGGCTCCCATGGAGCTTCGTGAGCTACGGGTACAGCTGAAGGTCTTACAAGGGAAGGGGTTCATCTGGTCCAGTGTTTCTCCTTGGGAAACTCCTATTTTGTTGGTGAAGAAATAGGATGGGATATTGGGACTTTTTTTTGACTATCAGCACCTGAATCAGGTGACCTTGAAGAACAATTACTCACCCCTAAGGAATGATGACCTCTTTGATTAGCTGAAGGGAGAACGGTGGTTCTCGAAGATAGACCTTAGATAATCTTATCACTATCTCATAGTACAAGACATAGATGTGAATAAAATGGATTTCAGATGTCGGTACGTCCAATATGAGTTTTTGTTCATGCCATTTGGTGTAACCAATGCTCCAACAGTGTTCATGGGACTCATGAATAGGATCTTTCAGCCATACCTTGATCACTTTGTAGTAGTCTTCATCAACAACATTCTGATCTACTCGGCTACCGAGGAGGAGCATGCCTAAAATTTAAAGAGAGCTCTAGACACACTATGAGAGCACAAGATTTATGGTAAGCTCTCAAAGTTCTGGTTCTGGATCCGAGCAGTTCAATTTCTGGGACATGTCATCTTGGAGGCTGGAGTTGCGCTAGATCCAACGAACATTGAGGCAGTACTTTCTTGGGTGCCACCCAGGAGTGTGATGGAGGTACGGAGTTTCCTGGGTTTGTCCGGATACTACCATAGATTTGTGCCATATTTCTCCAGAGTTGCAACACCTTTATCAGCATTGACAAAGAAGAGGCAACCCATCATGTCTTCGGAGAAATTCCAGTGGAGTTTTCAAGAGCTGAGGTAGAGGTTGACTAGGGCCCCCATCTTGAGGCTTCCGGAGGAGGGCGTTGGGTACGTAGTCTACTACAACACATCAGGGAACAGTGTCGGATGTGTCTTGATGCAGGAGTGAGCAGTTATTGCATGTAATTCTCGATAGCTAAGGCAGCATGAGAAGAACTATGATACCCATGACCTTGAGTTATCATAAGTGGTCATTGCCATGAAGAAGTGGAGACATTACTTGATGTGTTAACGTTTTATTGTCTAATCTAATCACAAGAGTCTCAGGTATATCTTTTCGCAGAAAGACCTAAACCTGAAACAGTGATATTGGATCAAGTTCCTTAATGAATATGACTTCGAGATATTCTATACTAATGGAAATGGGAAATTTGTAGCAGATGCACTCAGCAAGGATATTGTATAGAACTTCTTGGTGAGGCGAAGAAGCAGTTTGCCACTTTGCAGATATCCTTTGTGGATTGAGGTGGAGAATTTTTTCATCAGTCTCTTACAGTAACTCCCCCACTTCTTCAGCGAGTTAGGGAGGCACAACGTGGGGACACTGAATGTGAGGCTCGACGTGTTCAGATATCCACAGGGCAGGCACCAAATGGATTTTCTGAAGGCAGGGAGCATGTCATCCTTTTTAGAGGGTGTACTATGGTACCAATGGCTTTACGGGAGGAAGTGTTGAGGTAGTTACATACATATCATCTAGGGGTACATCCAGGAGTTGAGAAAATGTACCAGTACCTCTGACTGTAACACCCCATGCTTCCACAGTACACTTCCCTTTGAATAATGCAATATCTTACATTGTACGTGATTTCGTGATTCTAACACACTACAACTAATCAAACTAGCCATTATGAATAGTAATACCCACATTTTGAAATTTTAAAAATTTTATTTTTCAAAATGGACTTCAATTTTGGATTCGGAATATCGAAATTAACCTAGGTTGAATTTTTGGTATTTTTCTGAAAACTTTCAATTTTTGATGAATAGTGAAAAATACTAAATTTTTATTAAAAACAATTTTTTTAATCAAAATAATTTATAGTGCTAAATTATAATATTAAGTGGTTTTAAAGTATAATTAGAATATATTTTTACCATTTAATCAAATTTTTGTCATTGTATGTAATTTCACATTTAAACTGGACATAAACAAGTGTCAATCTTTTGATAGTTATTATTTCTTAAAAACAAGTTTTTTGTTTTTACAATGGGAATTAATTTTTAATTAATTTCTGCCACTTCTCTGTTTTGAATTTATAAAAATGGATTCCATATTTAGAATCAGGTGGTAAAAATTGTGTAAATAGGAAACTTTTATTTTTAGACATTTTGAATAATTACTTCGGTAAATATTTTATTTACCATGGTTAAAGGGTAAATCCGGTAAATAACGGTAAGAAAATAATATTATAATAATATAAACTTACCCTAACACGTGTCCTAACACTATTGGATGAATAATATCCGACCATATGCATCCTTGGGTAGATTTTGGGCCCCATGGAGCCACTTGTAAGTGAAAATAACACTTTATAAAAATTAAGTTAAAATAAATACAAAGATTACATAAGCATATATCTTTTACTAAAAAAACTTTTACATAGGGTTATATATGTTATCATTTCGACTATAAATATTAATTATAAAGATAAAAATATTTCCTACATAATCTTTTTTTATTTATAATTTTTAGACATTGAAAAATAAAACTTATTTATGACACAATGATGATGCAGTATTTTCCTTATTAATGAAAGAATCAAATAAATGGTATTATAAATGTTAAAATAAATATAATTTGAGTCTTTTTATAAATTACAATAATTATATAGGATAATATGACATGTTAGTATTGATTTAATTAACTTATTTAGAAGTAATACTTCTCTTATAATTTTCACGAAAATCAATTTCCAAATAGTGTGAAAATTGACATAAATGAGTTTTTAAAACAAATATTATATAATTAATTTATATTATATTCATAAAACTTTAAGGGTCAGACAAAGGACTTATATCATGATATTTTTATCATTAATGGACCACTTGTGGGTCTCTTGGATGTATATAGTAAAATTATTAACTATATAATATAAAAATACAAAGAGACATGGTAAATGTAAAACTAATTGACTAATAGTTAAATATAAATGATAAGGTTAATTTAGTAACCCAAACCTGTATAAAACCTATTGGTTGAGTGTATTTCGACCCATCCCCACCTTAGCCTCGAAATAATCCACTTTCGAGCCATTATAAACCGAAAATTATTTTATTATAAAATAATATTTCTAGATTTTCCTAAGGTGCCCCTCACCCATCTTAAAAAAGGGACCCCCCCCCCCCTTCTCTCAATCTCACACCTTAAAAGACATTTGGCTTGGCCATAATATTCCCAAATATCCTCTCAACTTACCTCCCTTCATCCTGTAGGCCCTCTTTTAGTGAGAAAGCCATCATAAGGAGTCCTTTTGATCAAATCAAAAGGAAGAACTCGGAGAAGAGGTAATGTTTTCACCACCCTCTTTCAAGTTCCTTTCTTCTTCCACTTCCTCTTTGTTTATTGTTTCCATTCTAAAATAATAACTCCAGTATCTTCTATATATTGTGATGATATTATAAATATGGTATATCCATATCCAGTATTCTACCCATCTTTTGAATGACATGTCACCATACGTGCATACGTACGGCTTATCGTCTCCTCATCGTGGTGTAGTTGTTTTTCCATATATTATTATTTGTATGGGTATAATAATGAGTATAAATGATGTAAATAGTAAATATAACATTATGATTATTATGTATATATTATATAACATTAAACTATATATGATATTATTATCAAAAGAATTATATTGTCGCTCATGTGTATGTACGGAATATCGTCTCCACGAACGCGATAAGATTCATTCCCCGTCGTATCCATTCAAGAATAATTTTCATTTGATGATTAAAAATAATGTTTAATGACTTTAAATCATTTTGGATATGAATAAGATACTTTATATCCATAAAAAATATTTCTTACATGACAAAGCATATAAAGGAGTGCGAATCAGTTAACACCCAAAATGATGATAATACTAAAATATTATTAACAAAGCATTATTAGATGATCATATATGATATCATAATTATGTATATGGTTCTTGTATAATTTAATAAAAATGTTTTAACTATTATAAAAAATATTAACATACCATCTACTATGTAAAAGTACGAGGTAAGAGTTTATTTCACAATCTCTTCTTTATCTGAGGTTGTTTATATGTATTTATCTATTAGGACCTCTTTATCATCCACATCCATGTTTCCTAAAAAAAGTATTTCAAAAAATTATTTACTATTTACTAGAATATGGGTTAAAGTCATTTATACCCTTGTTTGACTTTTTATAAAATGGGTTGAGATGAATCATTCCGTCGTTTTCCAAACAAGGTCTGTTTTAACCTTTTCGACAAAATTAAGGTAAGAATGTCTTTTTTTAACTTATATGGAGGGTGCAGCGATATTCCACCATTATAAAATAGTCAAAGCTTCTATTACAAGATTATAAGATTATTTTCAACATAAAGGTTTTATTTTATAATTATGTGATGTTTAAATGATTTCAGGAAGATATTTCTCTCAAATAGTTTTGCTTTCATCCATGTCAACATCCTTTGATAGATTTTAAGCTTATTTGAAGTTGATTTATTATGATACAAAACTTCCATATTGTATTAAAGGTTTTATGATATGTTTGACTGTGGATGTGTTATTTTTATACGATTCTTGTTTTATAGATTATGTATTGACATTTTGTATGCAATTTTAAATATGAATGTTTTTGTTATGTTTAAACCTTTTCATATTTGGAATCCATTGGACTTAGTAAGTGACAGGCAGAGCCTGCTATAGCTCCTTGATGCATCGGTAGGTCTCATGAGACAACTAGACATGGAATTGTCTGAGGCCTTTCCCATTTTGATTTATGGTTTTGGCTGAGGCCTTAATCATTTTTAGACTTCTTGGACGAGGCCGTAAAAAAATGTTTTAGAATGTCCGACATTATGCATTCCATCATTATGAAAGTAGTCATTTGATATTGTACTTTATTATTCAACTAGTAGAATGTCAATGAAAATAATTAAATGGAATTATTTAATTTTTATCTTTTCCATATTATGTTTAAGTTCATGTTTAAGAAGATTTTGTTTTAGTTATACATTTTCTTAAATGTTTATGTTTATTTATGAAGGTTTCCGCTATATTGTTATCCTTACTGAGCATCGGAGCTCACCCCTTTCAATGATTAATTTTTCCCAGGATGTGAAGAACTATTTTATAAATGACCTTCAGGGACAGTATGAGGGGATATTAAGACAATATGTCTCTATAGTTTATCACTTTATGATGTAATACAAGACTTATGAATATATCTAGTGTTTCAAAGATACTAAACTGATCGATCATTCAAGATTTGATCCCCTATGATCATACCAATGTTATGTAATAATGCACCGACTCTGTGTAACTTGGGTTGGGGCGTTACAGTTGGTATCAAAGGACATTTAGTAATAAACCTTGGAAATAAGATTTAGGTAAACTCTGATTAGAGCACGTAGCCCTAAGACAGACTTTGAGGATTAGTATAGAGGAACTTCCTATAATTTTGCTATTGTAGAGATTTTTTGAGTTTTCTGAGCAATACATCCATGTCTGGATACGAGCAGGTAGAGGAGGCTTTGGGAAAGATGTACCTAGGATAATTATCATTCTCTTTACAAATCATTAAGAAGGGTTTATGAGTATATACTTCTTCATAGAAAATATTTTTTATGATTACGGATTATATCCATAAATAGTTCAATTTATGTTAAGTGTTTTACAAGTATGGAATTATGTATTTTGATTCATAAATTGATCTAGTTTATGCCATTGTTTAGAAATGGCACATAGTGGAAGGAATGGAAATTGTATCAATGAACGGACTCCATATAGGGATTTCCCTCCTTCTCAAGATAATTATAGTGGAGCTGGTGATACAACTAGTTCTTATCAGCTTATCAATATACTGGGGAAACTCAGTAAGGTTACAGATAATAACCTTAACCGTATAGAGCACCTTGATCCGTAGTGTGGAGGATCAATGTTAGACCACTTCATGGGGAAAAACCCACCAATGATTAATGGGAGTACAAATCCATTGGTAGCTGACCAATGGATAAGTTCCCTAGAGAAAATATTTCAAGCTTTGGGAAGTAGTGAAAGGGAAAAAGTTGTCATTGAAGTTTACCACCACACTGGATATACTTATCAACGGTGGTCATTGATTCAAAATACAAAGGAAGATGAAGAAGTATCTTGTATGGAAAGGAGGGATTTTAATGAAATTTTCTTAGAAGAATACTTTCTTCATGACCATCGATCGGATATGGAAAGACAATTTCTGTGTCTGAGGAAAAAGAAGGACGAGAATGTCACAATGTAGGACGCTAACTTTACAAGGTTAGCAAGGCATGCTGCAGATTATATACATAACCCAATAAGTAAGATCTATCGTTTCTTTGATGGGTTAAAACCATTTACTCATCGAGCATTAGTCTCACAATCCTTCTCTTCGTACGAAGATATTGTCTCGTGTGCTATCAAGACAAAAAAGTAATTCTCTAAGTCATATGACAACAAAGTAAACAAAGAGAAGAAGAGAATAGTGGAGAAATGGAGATAAATGGAAAAAGGGAAATAAGGATTTTCCATTATGCGATAATTGTGGGAAGAATCACCCTGGAACTTGCCTAAAAGAAATGGGAGTTTGTTATAAATGTGGAGAAAAAGGTCACCAAGCTCGTGATTGCAAGGGAAAGAAAGAGGTTATCAATGTTGAATTCTACAATTGTAGAGAAATAGGGCATTATGAAAATGAATTCCCTAAGCACCAAGGGAACTTACCTCAGGAAAGGCCAAGGGATCAAGGCCAAGCTTATGTAGTCACTGCAGTTGAAGAGGAATAATTAATCAATTTGTGTTTTTGGACTCAAAGATTATATTCTGGTTATGAGAATAATGTGATATATATAAGGATTGTACTGTAGTACTTGTTGTTTTCATTTAGGTTTTAATATTACTAAGGTAATCATATTTTCAGTATGTGATAATAAGAGAAACATTACTTTGGGGGAATTTGATGTTACAATTGATTTTGGAATTTAGATACCTTTTACAGAAATCTTGGAAAGAGGTACATTGGATAACTATAATGTTTATAATATATTACGTTGAACATTGGATAGGATTGTTTATGGTTAAAACATTTCTTGTGATCATTTTTGGAATATTATGATACTATAGTTTTAAGAAAAGGACAACCTGCAAGTCGGGTGATAACCCGTCGCGTCGGACAAAGCTGCAGAAATCGAACCCACAACTATAGTGAAACGGGCCTTTATTACCTTCCACTAGCCTATAGGAAGTCCCTGGTTATTAAAAAATATTTTTCTTCATTTTAATGGTATGTGATAATATTTGGAACCTTATACTATTAGGATAAATATAATGATTTTTAGTTCTATTATCTTCTCGAGTGAAAGATGAATTTGTGGTAGAAATTAGTTGAAGGATGGAACTCTACTTGCCAAGTATATATATATATCTCCTATTCTATGAAGAAATTAATTATTAATCATTATGGGAAGGTTATTATAACCAAAACTTTGTTATCCTAATACCTTATGTTTTGTTCAACTGAAGATATTTTATATCCTCATAGATTGATGGCTTTGAACCTTTAAATTTTACACTTCTCTGTGATTGATGACCGCAATCACTCCCTATAATTATTTATGTTCTTTCAATAATTAGGTGTCTTTAATTTCCACCAATGTTCTCCTAATTGAGATCATAATTTGGTGGTGACTTCTCATTTCCCTTTCCATCTTATTAAAAATGAATTTTATTAACCCTATTTCTGATATGGGTTTTCAACAATGGTATTTTCTATATTCAACCTTTTATTTTTGAAAAACAATTTAAAATTGCGACGACTCAATTTATTGAAGGATATGATAATGTAACACCCCAAGCTTCCACGGTACACTTTTCTTTGAATAATGCAATAGCTTGCATTGTACGTGATTCTGAGATTCTAACACACCGTAACTAATCAAACTAGCCGTTATGAATAGTAATACCCACCTTTTGAAATTTTATAAATTTTATATTTCATCATGGACATCATTTTTGGATTCGGAATATCGAAATTATCCTAGTTTTATTTTTTGTTATTTTTCTGAAAACATTCAATTTTTGATGAATAGTGAAAAATACTAAATTTTTATTAAAACCAACTTCTTTAATCAAAATAATTTATAGTACTAAATTATACTACTAATTGATTTTAAAGTGTAATTAGAATATATTTTTACCATTTAATCTAATTTTGGTCACTGTACATAATTTCACATTTAAACTACTCATAGACAAGTGTCAAACTTTTGATCGTTATTATTTTTTAAAAACACGCTTTTTGTTTTAACAACGGGGATTAATTTTAAATTAATTTCTACCACTTATTTGTTTTGTATTTAGAAAAATGGATTCCATATTTAGAATTAGGAGGTCCAAATTGTGTAAATAGGTAACTTTTTTTGGACATTTTGAATAATTATTTCAGTAAATATTTTATTTACCATGGCTAAAGGGTAAATCTGGTAAATAAGGGTAAAAAATAATATTATAATAATATAAAATTACCCCAAAACATGTCCAAACCCTATTAGCTGAACCATATCCGACCATGGGCATCCTTGTGTCGATTTTGGGACCCCATGGAGCCACTTGTATCAGAAAATGACACTTTAGAATAATTAAGTTCAAATAAATACAAAGATTACATAAGCATATATCTTTTAATAAAACAATTTTTACATAGGGTTATATATGTTATCTCTTCGACTATAAAAGTTAATTATAAATTTAAAAAAATTTCCTACATAATGGTATTTTATTTATAATTTTTAGACGTTGAAAAATTAAACTTATTTATGACACAATGATGATACAATATTTTCTTAATTAATGAATGAATCAAATAAATGGTATTATAAATGTTAAAATAAATATAATTTGCGACTTTTATAAATTAAACTAATTTTATAGGATAATATTCCATGATAGTATTGATTTAATTAACTTAGTTTGAAGTAATATTTCTGTTATGATTTTCACAAAAATCAATTTCTAAATAGTGTTAAAATTGACATAAATGAGTTTTTAAAACAAATATTATATTATTAATTTATATTCTATTCCTAAAAATATATAGTTTGGAAAAAGGACATATATCATGTTATTTGTATCATTAGTGGACTACTTGGGGGTCTCTTGGATGTATATAGTAATATTATTAAATATATAATATAAAAATACAAAGAGGCATGTTAAATGTGAAACTAATTAACGAGGAGTTAAATAAAAATGATAAGGTAAATTCAGTGACCCAAACCTATCTAAAACATATTGATTGAGTGTATTTCGACCCATCCCCACCTTAGCTTCTAAATAATACACTTTTGAGCCATTATAAACCGAAAATTATTTTATTATAAAATAATATTTCTAAAGTTTCCTAAGGTGCCCCTCACCCCTCTTATAAAAGGGCACTCCCCCTTCTCTCAATCTCACACCTTAAAATCCATTTGGCTCGGCCATCCTCTTCTAAAATATCCTCTAAAATTCCCACCCTTCATCCTAGAGGCCCTCCTTTAGTCAGAAATCCATCCTAAGGAGTCCTTTTGATCAAATCAAAAGGAAGAACCCTAAAAGGAGGTAATGTTTTCTCCACCCTCTTTCAAGTTCCTTTCTTCTTCCACTTCCTATTTGTTTATTGTTTCCATTCTTAAAGAATAAATTCAGTATATTATATATACTGTGATTTTATTATAAATATGATACAACCATATTCAGTATTCTACACATCATTTGAATGAAATGTCACCATACGTGCGTATGTATGGCTTACCGTCTCCGCGTCGTGGTGTAGTTGTTATTAAATAAATTATTATTTGTATGGGTATAATAATGAGTATAAATGATGTAAATAATACATATAACATTATTATTATTCTATATATATGATATAACATCCAACAATATATGATATTAAAATCAAAAGAATTATATTGTCGCCCGTGCGTACGTACGGAATACCGTCTCCATGAACGCGACAAGATTCATTCCCCAACGTATCCATTCAAGAGTAATTTTCATGTGATGATTAAAAATAATTTTTAAGGACTTGAAATCATTCTGGATATTCATAAGATAATTTATATCCATAAAAAATATTTCTTACGTGACAAATCATATAGAGAAGTACGAATCAGTTAACACCCAAAACAACTATAATACTAAAATATTATTAACAAAGCATTATTAGAAGATCATATATGAAATAATAATTAGGTATATGGTTCTTGTATAATTTAAAAACAATGTTTTAACTATTATACAAAAGTTTAAGATACCATCTACTAAGGAAAAGTACGAGGTAAGGGTTTATTTCACAATATCTTCCTTATCCGAGGTTGTTTATACGTATTTATCTACTGGGACCTCTTTATCATCCAAATCCATGTTTCATAAAAAAAGTATTTCAAAACATTTTTTACTATTTACTAGACTATGGTTTAAAGTCATTTATACCCTTGTTTTAATTTTTGTAAAATGGGTTGAAAGGAATCTTTACGTAGTTTTTCAAACAAGGTCCGTTTTAACATTTTTGACAAAATTAAGGTAAGAATGTCTTTTTTTAACTTATACGGCAGGTGCGGAAATATTCCACCGTTATAAAATCACTGAAGCTTCCATTATAATCTTATAAGATTATTTTCAAAGAAAAGGATTTATTTTATATTTATGTTATGTTTAAATGATTTCAAAAAGGAGATATTTCCCTCAAATAGTTTTGCTTTCATCCATGTCAACATCCTTTGATAGATTTTATGCTTATTTGAAGTTGATTTATTAGGATACAAAATTTCTATATTGTATTAATGATTTAATGAAATTTTTGACTGTGGGTGTGTTATTTTTATACCATTCATGTTTTATGAATAATGTATTGACATTTCTTATGCTATTTTAAATACAAATGTTTATGTTATTTTCAATCCTTTTCATATTTGGAATGTATTGAACTTAGTAAGTGACGGGTGGAGCTGATATAGCTCCTCGATGCATCGGTAGGTCTCATGAGACAACTAGACGAGGAATTGGACGAGGCCATTACCATTTTGATTTATGGTTTTGGTTGAGGCCTTAATCATTTTTAGACATCTTGTTCGCGGCCTTGAAAAAATGTTTCAGAATGTCCGGCATTATGCATTCCATCATTATGAAAGTTGTTATTTGATATTAAATGTGATTATTCGACTAGTAGAATGTCCATGTAAATAAGTAAATGTAAGTATTTCATTTTATTCTTTTCCATATTATGCTAAAGTTCATGTTTAAATTGATTATGTTTTAGTTATAAATTTCCTTAAATGTTTATGTTTATTTATGAAAGTTTCCTCTATATTGTTATCCTTACTGAGCATCTAAGCTAGCCCCTTTCAATGTTTTATTTCTTCCAGGATGTGAAGAAGTATTTTATGAATGACCTACATGGATAGTATTAGGGGATATGAAGACAAGATGTTTCTTTAGTTTTTCACTTTATGATGTAATGTAAGACTTATGAATATAACTAGTGTTTCCAAGGCTACTAAACTGATCGATCTATTGAGATTAGATCCCTTGTGATCATTCCAATTTTTTGTAATAATGCATCGACTCTGGGTAACTGGGGTTGGGTCGTTACACCGAAAACAGCACTGGTGGCTGGGAATGAAGAAAGCAGTAAAAGAGTTTGTCTCTCGGTGTCTCACTTGTCAATAAGTGAAGGAGGGGCATCAGGTATCAGTAGGCTTAGTTCAGACATTAGAGGTCCCAGAGTGGAAGATGGACAGGATATCCATGGACTTCGTGGCAGGACATCCACATACATCCAGGGGTCATGATTCTATCTGGGTGATCGTCGACCGACTCACTAAGTCGGCCCACATCCTATTGATCAGAGAGAAGGGTTTAGTAGGGATCTTGTGACACTTCTATATGCAAGAGATTATGCGGCTACATGGAGTACCCTTGAAGATTGTCTTCGATCATGATGCACGATTCACTAACCGGATATGAAAGGGGTTGCAGGAGGCATTCGGGATGCAGCTTCGTTTGAGTATCGCCTTCCATCCTCAAATGGATGGCCAAACATAGCAAACCATTCAGACCCTCGAGGACATGATGTGTTCTTACATCCTAGACTTTTGTCGCGGTTGGGAGGATCACTTTTCCTTGGTTGAGTTTTTAGACAACAACATATATCAATCTACCATTAGGATGGCACCTTTCGAGGCATCGTACGACCAAACTTTCAGATCACCTTTATGTTGGACTAACCCAGGGGAGTCAGCACTCATGGGGCCATAGATGGTACATGCTATCACGGAGAATTTGCAGATCATCTATGAGTGGATGAAGACTTCATAGATCAGTCATAAGTCTTATGCCGACAGGATACGGAGACCACTGGAGTTTGAGGATGGTGACCATGTCTTCCTACGGGTCTCACCTCGATGAGTTTTATGGAGATTTTTTCAGGGTGGAAAGTTATCTCCGATGTTCAACAGACCCTTTTAGGTCATCATCAGAGTTGGCGAGGTGGATTACCACGTAGCTCTTCTACCTCAGTTGCACCGGGTTCATGACGTCTTCCATGTGTCCAAGATGAGGAGATATGTGCACGACCCTTCACACATCATTGACTGAGGCGAGCTGAACATCGACGATGGGGTGACATTTACGAAGGTTCCAGTGGAGATTGAGGATCGACAGGAGTGGGTCCTTCTTGTGTATTCGATGCCTTTTGTGCATGTTAATTGGAAGTACGAGTAACTCTAAGAGATCATGTGGGTGTAGGATGCTCAAATTCGTGCTTAGTACCCTGACTTTTTTTCCTAGTTTCAGAGATGTGGATTTCGGGGACCCAAATCCCTGAGGTGGGGAGAATTTAAAGACCTTTATTTTTCCATGTAATTGTTTTTATTTATATGGGAATATTACGAGTCCGCAAAAATTGATGTCACGTGATTCTGAGGCCCGGAGTGCCCGAAATGAATTTCTAAACATTTTTGTAAGTACGTTCAATAAACGTGCGACCAGGTTTTTGTAACTTTTGAACCGATTCTTGGAATTTAATTCTGAGAACACCATTGAACTCGCAGCATCGGTATTCTCTTAATTATATCTTCACCTCTACCTCTGTCAGTCGAGGGTGGAAGATAGTTTTTCAGTATTTCGTGAAAAAATAAAAATAAAATAATTAACATTTTGTTTTTCATTTGAAACCTCTCTTTTGGAGTTATAAAGGTGCGGACCACCCGATCTAGGAAAACTCCGAATTTGAATTTTGTGATGGGGACCACTCGAACACCTATTAATGTGGGAAAACATTTCAACTCTTAAATTAATAAATTGTGCCACCTTCAATTAATTAATTATGTCAACGTCAACTTAATTGATGGTCAACTCTATTTAAATTAATAAAACATTATTTAATAAGTTGGCACTTCTTTTTCCTGGGTGGAATCATTGGCAAAGGGGATAGTTGGGAGAACATTGGAGAAAAATTTCCTCCAAATGAATAAATCCCTCTTTAATGAAGAACATACATCGGAATCATGAACGAGGAAGACGCACGAGCATGAATTTAGATGTGTGCTGCAGAAGTGACGATCATTGGCACCCAAATCACCTTCACCGACATCTTTTTGTAACACATCCAATGAGAAATCGAGGTAGGGATTGTTGTTTTTATACCCCTTACCCCATTCTTGACGTTAATCTTGATTAAAAACAATTATATTTCTTGCTACTGTTCTAATGTAGAGGGTTCTGGCCAAATGAACATGGCTTGACCCCTCCGCAATATTTTTGGGATTTTATGGACTTGAATCGATGGAGACATCCTGAGGCGAGTGCGGGAGTCTGTGGAATGAAGGATGGGCCAATAGGGTGCACTCGGTGACCTGAGCAACATCATCGGAAGGGCTCGAGACCGGCAACCAGCACTCTTGTCGGCCGCGAAGACGCTGGAGGTGCAACCACACTGCCAGAGGAAGGTCCCGACCTGTCGGCCATGGCAGAGCAGAGCCGGCAGCCAGAACTCGTCCAGCCATGTGAAGGGGGTGGCGGCACGCGACCACTCTGCCGGCGTACAAGGACCATGGCATGATGCCATGGTGGTGAAGGAGGACGGCCGACTCACTCTCATCCACCAGTGGGTGTGTGGCACATGACTACGCCCCAGAGGAGGGCCGGTCGTCTGGCGAGCCGTGGTCCACCCAATGGGCCGCGCACCCCGACCCGTGCACCCTGGGTCGTGCACTACGGGCCGCCCATTGCTGGTCGCACTACGGGATGCACCACCGCGTCAGGCTGGACCCAGCGGGCCGGGCAGGACCCAGTGGTCCGGGTTAGATCCCAAAGGCTGGGTCGGACCCAGGTATAGATCCGAGTCAGGTCGGGTCAGTCCGACTGGGTCGTACCAGACAAAGACCAACTCCGACCCTTTTTAGCTCTTTTGGACATAACTTGAGCTACGAGCGTCCATTTGACAAACCATCTACGTTGCCTAAAACCTTGGAACAAGAAGTTACTTTTGGTATACCCCACATGAGATTTGGATAAATTTGGGGTATGGATGGGTTGGATCGATCACGAATCCAAATGGGTGCTTGGGACTAAAAGCACAATAACATACAGATCGAGTGTCCGAATAACGAATTGTCTGTGGTGTTAAGACCCCTTTTACATGATGTTCCTTTGGGATACTTCTTCATGGGACATTGTGGATGTTGTAGTATCGACTTGATACATGGGGAGTGTACCCTCCCGAAATCAAGCGATCTTAGTGTAGGAACCATGTGGCTGGCTGTAACATGATAAAGGGATCCCATGTGGGTATATGATTTTGGATCCTATGTGGGTTTGTGTTCGAGAGTCACACATGGATCCACTCTAGGAAATACATGTGGGACTACTCTAGGAACCAACATGGGTCTATTGTACTATGATCCTATGTGGGTCTGATGAATTAGGATACTAAGTGGGTCTGATGATTTAGGATCCTATGTGGGTTTTTCTCTTAAAAGAGTAAGATGATTCATTAGTTACATATAATCATTTTTTATACCGTACATATGTTATACCTAGTGTGATATGAGTATTTACTTTTGTGTAAATCATCTGTGTGGCGTACCTTTATGGTGCATGCTTTCGTGGTGAGACCTTTCTGGTATTCTTCTTTGTGGTGTTACCTTTGTGGTACTTACCTACGTGGTGTTACATTCAAGCTATACTTTCCATCATGGGACAGTTGAGCTTTGGGATTTTTAGTTGGGCCTTGTGTTTTCCCCATGATTGAGATGGGTTTACATGACAACTTAGGTATATGTATGGTAATATACCTTAGTAGGATTGAAAGTTGTGTTCATGCTTTAGGGTTTATCCTTGGTGGATTTTGTGTGGCCTTCAAGGGTCTCGGGGTCCCTAATGAGTATCGCTATACACACCCCTGTAGAGGCTATTCCCATACCTTATTGTGTTTGGTGCAAATAGAGGATAGTGCTGACTTAGGATGAGAGTACCACGACTGGAGGTATCTCGAGGTGGATGTTAGATGAGGCGTACTGCAGAGACAACTGTTCGAGTTTTGTACCTACCCTTTAGGTAGGATCCTTGGTGGGTGTTCATAGGAGATGTTTTCAATTATTCATGTACTTCCCAGTTTTCCTTGTACTTTCCATTTTGTCTTGTATTCTAGCCCCTTTTGTTTACTGTACACACTCTTTTTACTCTAAAATTTACCTCAGTTCTTATCTTTTTGTGTGCCTGTTTTTTGGTCAGTTTAAAGGTTATAAAGGAAATTCCTTCCCGTTTTAGGGAATATGCCTTTCAGTGCTAGTCTCCACCCCCTGGCCTATGGAAGGTGGGCTTAGGGTAGTCCCGGAATGGGCCTCGGGGAATGGGTCATGACATGGGATATAACTTATAATATCAAAACTACCTTACACTATTAAGTTATATTGAATTACTTATCATTCCTAAAACAAAAACAAAATATTTCATAAAATCTAATAATCATGTATGTATATACTCTAATCATATACTTTTCATAAAATACATTTACCAAAACAATTTAAATCTTCTGGTCATCAAACCACAATGAAATTGTTGGTACATGGGTGTGCAGCGGAAGATGATGTTTTGTGGATTTAAATTTTTTCCATCAATGGAGTGACAAAACATATTATTATTTGGTGATCTGAGCCACGATATAGTTCCAAGATCTCACAAGGTTTAATGAAAGGCTGAAAAAAAAATAATGAGTACCTCCATCCAATCTTAAGAGCACGCATTTTTTTCAAGTCACTCATGACCATTGCTCAAAGTATCCGACACAAGACCCCTAATTATTTTCCATACATTCTTCTTGAATCTATACATCTTTATTTCATCAGATTTTCAGTGCTTGGGTAGATATCTAAAGATATATTTAATGATTCCTCAATTAGGATGATCCTCTTCCTTCAATACACGAAGGAGATCTTAGAGAATTAGCTCGGTTAGATTGATTCTCTCTTTTGGATTCTAGAGGATATAGAAGATCTCAATTCACATTGCTGAATAGTCCCACGAAAATAGTTTCTATTAGACTTATTTAGTAGATGAATAAATATCCGGTTAGGGTTCCATGGACCCCATATATTTAACATCCACTAAATAAGTAATAAATATATATTTATGATGAACTAAAGGATTCATTCATATTATTTAATTTTATCAAATTACTTTAATATACATTAAATATAATAACTGATAAACCCATGTCATTAACATGACTTTTAATTACCCAGAATATCAAATGAACACTAAAAAACTAAAATGATATTCTCTAGTATAATATTTATCCATTAATTTTTTTAAACACATTTAAATATTTTTAATTAAAAAATTTAACCTATTTACTCCTTACTTTAATAATAAATTGTTTATCTATATACTAGGGATCAATAGATAGTGGAAAATTCTCATACCCCATGTTAGGGCCCACTATTTCCTATATAAATTTTTACCATAATAGGGAAGATACTTGAATATTCCATATGGTGTGACCCTCTATGATCTTATCTTGGTTGAAGTGAAAAATATTCACATACCAAATGCAGAATCTAAAAACCCCTAAATCCCCCTAAAGAGACAAGGAATAATAATAAAAATGAAAACCAACTAAAGAACATTCACTATGTAATGTAACCACATTGTCATACAATATCTCCTAAAGTAGGATGAAAACATGTGTCATATTCATTTATTTCATTATTATTTTTTCATCTATCTGGATGGATTTAGATATGACTACCATGGACATGTATTTATCAATATACTACAATACCGATTAGATTGGAGTAAGATACCACTTTCGTAACTCGGATACAACAAATCCTATCTTTATCATTCAACCAATTCCATACCACTAATGATTCACCCATCACAAGTAACCTCATCGAAGCATTATTGTCATGGATTTTTTCATGCATCAAAGTAATTGATCAAATGGAACAAATTAGTAATGATCACAATTCCAAAGATGAATACATATGTCCAAAGATATGAACAACCAATGACACCCAAATCATGTGTTGTTCCAATTGGTGAGTCTTTCCTCATGAACTAAACAACTTAAGGTCACCATGAGATATATTAATGAGAAGAAATATCAGTGATTATGTTCCCCCAACACCCTATAGTCAAACATAATATATGTCATGTTATATTGATGTATCTGGCTTACTTTAAGTTCATTTTCATGGTATCTCTAGGTTTTTATTATATTTTGGGAATAGTTATAACCCTTGGATATGACACGTAATCTAAAGAAATTACCATAAATATTGTTGGTAAAAATTGTTGATATTATTATGGTATTATATACACATGTATATATATAAGTGGATAATAGTAGTGGTAATTAAATTTCATCCACAAGTTGGTTCTAGCGAAACTAATTTCAAAACTTCCACTTTCACTAGATCTAGCTCCTAACAAGTCTCAATCCACTAGATTTCACATGAGATTCGTGCTTATGAGGAGATATGGATTTAATAATGGTTCCACCATATTGTCTTTTGTGGCTATTAAAATATCCATGACTTCAAAAAAATTAGTAAAATCTATCATGTGATGAAACATATGAAATATATGCTTTTTCCTCTGGTTTATCTTGGGATCATTGGTATGCCCCAATAATACAGTTTTATCAAAATATACTGGGACAAGTTCAACACTACTAGGAACAAAACCAATTCCTGAGACAATTCACTATATCTAGACAACCACTTTAACTGTTTAAAAATTTTCCATATACTTATATTCTACTATAGAATTAGAAACCACAGGTTTCTTTGACCTTCTCCAGCTCACTGAACCACCATTTACGAAAAATACATTTCAAGACTATAATTTCATATAATCATGATCTATTTGAAATATAGAATCAGTGTATCCTCACACCAATATTTTTTCATATCCCATATACACCAGGAATATATCCTTTGTATTCTTCAAGTACTTAAGGATGGTTTTGACAACATCCTAATTCATCTCTCCAGGATTATCATATTATCTTCCTATAATGCATAAAGTACGGGTAAAATCAAACTTATTACATAGCATGGAATAAATTATAAATCCCACTACTAATTAATAAGGGATTCTAATCATTTTTTAACCTCCTCATGTGCCTGGGGAAAAAATTTCTTGGAGATATTGATATGATGTGACATGGGAATCAACCCTTTCTTGTATTGTTCCATGTTGTACCTTTTAAGTAAATTGTCAATATATATACTTTTATATATCACAAATATCCTATGAGATCTATCTTGATAGACTTTTATCCCTATAATTTAGTTATGTTTACTTAATTATTTTATGGGGAATCATTCATTTAACCATGTCTTATGTTACTCTATCACTTTCACTTCATTTATCATATTTAATATGTCATCAACAAATAATAATAAGAAAAAGATTCAATATAAAATAAAATTCTTCTAAAAACAAATCTTGAATTCATTTTTTAAAAAAGTAAATTCTCTTATGGCCTCATCAAAACAAACATTCATTGATAGTAGAGCAGCATGTTTTGTCGATAGTTTAGACCGAGGATGCGTATAGGCTGAGTGTGCTACACGAGTTCCAGAGGTAGTGACCTTTGAGATACTGGGGTGATCTAGACCCCCATGTAGCAGATTTCTGGCTCGAGGTAGTCGGTCGAGTTTTCTTCTTAGTGAGGAAACCTCCCGATCAGATGGTGGTCCTAGTCGTGAGCCTTCTTCAGGGCTCAGTGGGACACCGGTGGAGCTTGGTGATAAAGTCTCATGATGAGGTGACACTCACATGGGAGGAGTTCGAATGAATCATCAGGGAAGAGTTTCACCCAGCCATACTGAGGTAAGTAGGTATCCAGAAGATTCTGCAGCTTCGATTGGGCAGGATGACAGTGGTGGAGTTTTTAGTGAGGTTAACCAACCTTTCATTGTACTCCCTGGGCATGGTACGAGACCATCTTTTCAAAGATCGGACTTTAAATAAGGTATTACGCTAAGATATCAGGTCATCGGTGGTTCTGTTGAATTTTTCCACCTATGTTGGTGTTCTAAAGAGAACCCTGGTGATCAGGAGTTTTTAGGACGAGGAACATATAGATGTGACCCACAACAGAAGTTACTAGGAGATGTTGTGCAGGAGCTGGAAGACGATAGGTGATAGGATCATGGCGTAGGAGGCACACCCATTCCCAAACTCATATATGTGGGACTATGGTGTAAGATCAATGATGAGGTTCAGATCAACCGTAGGAGAGTCAATGTTATGATTTCAATGGTTAAGTGCACCTTTCTAGAGATTTTCCAACCCACTATGCCGCTGAGAGGGAGCTAGATGACAAGACGCCTTGGCATAGACAGTTCTTGGATCGATGAGTTACACAACATGGAGGGTGAGGTAGATGAGTTTGAATATAAAAAGGTGGTCCATTCTAGAATCGGGGAGTTAGAGGACATGGGCGAGGAAAAATGCATGCAGTAATTGGTTTGGCACCGTTCGAGGGACTATATGGACAACCATTCAGGTCACCGTTAGGTTGGATAGACTCATGGGAGGTAGTATTCATGGGTCTATAGATCTTATGGATACCACTGAAAAGGTGCAGGTCATCTGAGAGTGGATGAAGACTTCATAGGGGTGACATAATTTCTATGCTGATAGGTGATGGAAACCCTTGGAGTTCTAAGAGGGGGGGATGAATTCCTACAGGTCTCTCCTTGATAGGGGATACAAATATTTGGCCAGGGAAACATTCACAGAGTACTCAATTGAGATAAAGTATTAGTATGAGAGGATCCCTTATGGATTTTCAATTAATCTGGTGCATGTTCTTTGGTATAATGGGGATCTCTACAAGAGCATGTGGCAGCGGGAGGCATAGATTCATGCTCAGTACCCCCTTTTTTTTGTTAGCCCTTATTTTGGATTACGAGGAAATAAATCTCTATAGAGGGTATTAATTTAATACCCCAAAATACCATGATTTTTTATTGAAAATTAAATGGTATTATTCCAATACCAAGAACTAAGACAACGTGAGATTTCACGTCCTAGTGTTATGGAATGGTCCGTCGAAAAATGTTAATATTTTAAAAAGAACGAGTAGTCAATTTTCCTAAAAAACTGGAATAACTCTCAAATGGGTGCCCAGATCAGAAACCAGAGAGAATTTTTGAATATAGGATGGTTTTTTTACCCTAGGTGTGACTTATGTTTTGTCGACATAGGCCTCTAGTGAGAAAACCCGAAAATGGCATAACCATAAATAAAATAATTAAATAAATGTTTTTAATATTTAAATTCCTTATAACTCATGAACAATGACTCACACAGAAAATTTGATACCACCATTAAGCTTGTAAGGGTATTCTTTCCTTAGGTAGATCCAAACATTGGCCATCGTGGGTCAATAGTGGAAAGTAGTTTTTGGAAGTAAATAAAAAAAACTGAATAAGGTTGGTTTATTTTCAAATTTTTATAACTCATAAAAGGTAACATGGATTGTAAATCTGAGAGTACCATTGAGTTTGTGAGGGTATGTTTCCCTTAAGAGGAGCCTACCATTGGCCAATGTGGGCTGGTTGTGAAAGTTGGTTTTTGGGATGTAACCTTAAATAAAATTATCCAAATAAATGTTATTTTATTTTAAAATCCTCATAACTCACAAATGGTAACTAAGATTAAAAATCTGATACCACCATTGAGTTTTTAATGT
Organism: Viscum album; assembly: GCA_963277665.1. NCBI lineage: Eukaryota > Viridiplantae > Streptophyta > Magnoliopsida > Santalales > Viscaceae > Viscum > Viscum album. The sequence continues at coordinate 559,270,150 of OY728153.1, read as the reverse complement.
GATGTTCTCCTTAAGAAGAACGTAACCTCGATAGGCGTGGTTGAAGGGAAAAAGTTAATTTTCTAACTAATTTAAAGTTCATTTAAATTAATGTGTCACTGGGTTTTTTATAACTTTTGAACTACTACTCGGATCCAAAATACGAGGGTACCATTAAACTCAGAATATTGGGATTTTTCTAGAAATGACCTAACATCGACCAATGAGGTATGATCAGAAAAGTTATTTTTCAGACTTTTCTGGAGAAAATAAAATAACATAAAAAGTTGTTTTATTTTTTTCATCATCATTAAGTTGTGTCATGTTAATACTATGATGAAACAATGTGGAAACACTAAATCTCATTATTATACCTCATTAATAAATAAATGTAACGACGTTGCGACATAGTGGTAACGAAAATAAGTTCCCTCCTTTAATGTTTTATCTTGGGGTTGCATCATTGACATGCGAAAAACGGTCTGAATCTATGGATTATCATCGTTAACAAACTAATAATGATGAGTGACGATCTCCAATGATGTTGATAACTATCCCCTCCTCTTTGAGAGATCTCGCCTTCGACGTTAGATCGAGCACTTCTGCTGAAGGATCAACATTAGAAAAAAATCCACCCTTCAGTCGAACTTGATCTACATGTATGGGTTGTTATTTAAATTATGTCATTCCCCGTTATTGGAATTAAATGACGAATACAAATCAACCCACGAATAGGTTTACCCATTGTTTGATAATTCTTATGTGAGATTCATAACTACAGGATGGTTTAGGGGAAATGAGTTTCTGTTTTGATTTTGTTCGTGATCCTTCTAATGGGAGTAGATTAACGCCAAGATGAACGATGGAATAGTTTCGTTCCTCGAATTTTTGTCTGAATTTTACTCTCCTTCTTATCCCTTCACATTCTTCGTTATTCTTAGGGTCATTAATAAATTATCATTGTGGGTTCACCTTGTGGTGCAATGATTGAATACCATAGATCGAAGACCGACATGACACAAAATTAGTGTGATGACGACGATGGATGGTGGATCGAAGCAGTGCGTTAGATACCTTTTGTAGATCACTTTCAGGTGGAAGGAATTGCAATGAAGTTTCAAGCCCGTAGAAATGAAGAGGACCACTTGAGTGATCCAGAAAAATTTTCATATTTGAAAACGGACCACCGAAGCGAGTCCAGTGGCCCGTGAAACCCCCCCCCCCCCCAGCGTGTTGGCAGCCCTGTGCTGGGTGGCAGAGGAGGTGTGTTGCAACAGCGGTGAAAACTGCATCCATGTAGTTGTCCATGTGGAGTAGGAAATGACATTTTCTCAGTTCTGTGTCTCATAGTCGTGGGCATGCTATTATGATGGCTGGAAATGGCCTGTCGCATTTCATGAAGGGAGACGCAGTGGCGGTTATCATGCCTCGGGCGAGTGCCACCAGCCTGCTCTAATGCGGGCTAGGCGAAAGCCGATGGGCTGGGTCTGCAGTGGGTCAGACCCGCAGCCCGGCGTGCCAGACCAGGCCCAGCTAGCCAGGGTGGGGCCAATTGGGTGGGTGGGACCTGGGTCAAGTCGGTAGACCTGGGTCAGGTTGGCGGGTCCCAACCCGGACCCCACCAACCCTTCTTTCGCTCAAACATCCATAAATCTCAAATAGAGCGTCTATTTGATGAGTCAACTATAGAGTTGGGACCCTTGCAATGAGAAGTTCCTTTTGGGATACTCTAGGTGAGTATTGTTTAATATTTTCAGATTCCTAATGAATTGAGTTCTAGTTCATTCTGGTACAGGCACGCTTGAGCAGAAATCCATGTGTTTTGAAATGATAGGACTCACCAGGACATGGGAGTGGGTTCATTTACATGGGGTTGCTTCCTTCGAGGGTTTCACTTCCCTTAAGGACTAGGTTATATGTTTGTGAATGTAGCATTTTTACTATCCTATGGGACCAGGGAAAAGGTCCTCTATCTGTGGAGTTGATACTCTCTTATAGTACTAGGGTGCATGTCCTCCACCTCTATCATACATAGATTCAGTACTCCCCTACTCGGTAGGCTTCAGGTCCACTATGATAGGATTCAGTACTCCCCTTCTACTCCATAGAGTAGGTCCTCCATACATGATCGAATAGAGTTGGTACTCCCCTACTGGGTAGGGTCAAGGTCCTATATGATAGGAGTCGGTACTCCCCTGTGGTTTCAGGGAGTGGGTCCTCCACATTTGAACTGATAGATTCGGTACTCCCCCATCATATTTGGGTGAGAGCCCTCTAGTCACCGAGTATTACTCCTTTACTAGGTATGGTGTGGGTCCTCGATTAGAGTTGGAGATCCCCCGACAGTCGGACATAATAGTGAAGAGCAGACCCGTCCAATTGATTAAAACGATGCATAGATAGGAGCTATTGATCCCTCGAAAGACTCAGGTCAGATCCACTACTTACAAAAGAGAAATAGGTTTCACAAGATGGTTCGGAGTGGGGATCCATTTTTCATGCACAGTGGTGAGGGAGGGACTTGGGTTTCAATAGTCTTGTGTTGGGCGCAATACATTAATGACTGAACCTCTGGTACTGGGCACTGAAGCGGGGCCTATTATAATTTTCATGATGGAGCACATTCTCTCATACGTACTATTTGGAATGGTAGATTTGTTCCCGATGGATTTTACCTCTTGGATGGGTTCCATCGAGGATGGCTGAGCTTGTGAGGTGTGATCTTCGGGTTTCATGTGTTGCCTCTCAAGCCTATGATGTGAATCTTGATGCTGGATACAAGGTTGGACTCTTATGATTCCTAGTGTTTTAAATTACTATATCTGGATGTTCATGGTATACGTATGGGCATATACCTTTGTCGATATAGCTTTTCTTTTCTTGTGGTTTACCCCTTGTGCATTACCTTTGTAGTTTCGGGGTGTCCTACTGAGTATTGTTTTACTCACCCCTACATGGGCATTTCCTACACATGTCGTGTCCTATGAAAATGATCGATACGTTGAAGAAGTCCAGGGAGGACCAGTACCAGGTGGTACTCAGTGATATCAGATACACAAGGTGTAATCCTTCAGCTAAATGCAACTACCCATCACCTACCCTTCAGGTAGGTTTGTTGAGAAATGAGCTTCAGGGACTTGGAGTGTTACATGTGTCATGTCTTTCTTTTGGCGGGCCTGTATACTGGCCCAGTTTTCCACTATGTACATTACTTTTCGTTCCACTCTAGATTTCTTATACTTATCATCATTAATGAATAGCTTCCTTGGACATTTACTTTCCAATACCATTGGTTTGGAGTTGTGTGCATGTGTATAGGTACTTAAGAAAATGTCTCCTATTTTTGGGGTATTCCTACTCGACTCTAGTCACCAGCCCATGGCCTATTGAAGGTAGGGTTTTGGTAGTCACTGCATGGTCCTTGGGGACAGGTCGTGACAAGGAGTGTCTCTCCACGTGTGTAGTCTTAGGCCCACTCATCATGCACCGATCGAAGATTGAGTTGATACTCAACTAGAAATTTTCAGGGTGATAAACTCTTGGTACATCTATTCTACAAACACATATATATTCTAGTATCTAATTTAGGATGAAATTTGATGGAAATCCACACACACATTACTTGAAAAAGGTTAATATTTTTATGCATCATGAAAGCTTTGGTACTGCATTAATCAAAATACCATCAAAGATATGATTTTAAATATATTATTAAAGTAGATTAATAATGAGTAAATAAAGATATAAAATATTAAATGTGTATTAATTACAAAAAATTATACTAGAAATATTTTATAACATAATAATATCTTAAGGAATACAAATTTGATACAAAGAATCCCCACCTCTATTCCTATTATGTATAATGTGATTTAACCTCCTATATATAAAAAAAATATTAATTACATATTTTAGAACCATATTCATAACATTAAATTTTTTTGAAATGAATTTATAATTATTCTTAACATGTATATTAGTTTGTTATTTTTTAGTTTCAATATCGGGTGTGGGTAGTTTTGATCATTTTAGACTAGTTTCGTTATAGCGGTGCTATTATTTGTTTTTATCATAATTTTAACCACTAACACATCATAAAAGGTATTATAATTGATTATTTATAATTATTTTTAATTTTATAATTTCATTCTATGAGATTTTTTGTTACAATCATTATATAGATGAAATTAAAGATGATCATGTTTTTGTGACTTTTTACAAATAGACAATAGTATCTTAACTAATGAGTTTCATATTAATTTTTCAATCCCAAAACTAAAATAAAATAATTATTAAACAATTTATATCATATATTTATTGAAATTAAATTCCTATAGTCATCCATGATAAAAATTCAAATCATTATTCAAGTAGGTGGTTAAACCAAACAAAATAATAAAATACTATAATTAATGGACGATTATGAAGTGATTTAGTTATAATATCATTATACATGTAGAATATTGGACATATTATGTTTCTATTTGTATGTTTTATATTAATTTTAAATAATTAGAATAATATTATAACAAATATGAAATTATTACATAGGATGAACAAATCAATTTTTCGCTTATAACACACTTTTAAACAATTGAATTTACTATAGTTTTTGACTGCTCAAATTGTTAATGGGTTGTCCAATTTTTCATTATAGAACATTAAAATTTGTTGAAAGTAATATTTATATATTAAAACCTTTATTAGGTCCATCCATGAAGGAATATGTTGAAAATAAAAATGTAATTCAATAATTATATAGAGGCTTTAGTGCATACATATGTATGGTGGATGATTTTATTTTCCATAGAATTAGAGAACTGCATAACATTTTCATATCATTTAATAATATAAATTTTTTTATAATTATGAAAATTATTTATTAAATTAAAAATTAATGTGTTCCATTTTAGTTGGTTGAGGAAAAAAAACATGACACTTTGTGGAGGTTCTATTGTACCCTCACACATGAATGTTGTTTTTATTTGACGTAATGGAAAACGGGAAATGTGGTTAATATTATATACTTTAGAATGATGAAATTATGTTTATAAGAATTATTTAATTATATAGTAATGGGGGAAATAGATTTATTAACGTAATATATAAATGATAAGAAATTATGAAAAATTAGTACTCAAGTTGAGGACTTAGGCATTCCCTTAGAGGACTCCTTGGAAATGGCGGGATTATGATACTATCATATAACAATAAGATTAAGAGGGTGAAATGGAATTATATGGTAAGTAATTATGGTATTTTTTCAAGAGGAAACTTATTTTTTAGTTCTATTGTGGGGTGGTGAAGGGCCAATTTTATAAGCACTAAGAACATTATATTGTAAATATTTCAACTTCATATAAAGAGCACTCATGTTTCAAATTTCATGTTGCTAAAAAATGTAAAATAATTGAGTGGGGGATGAGATAATTTATATATTATCTCAAAAATTCAATTAGAAACATTTTTTAACTAGTTCCATTCTATTTACCCCTATATTTATTACTTTTAACATTTTTAGTTCTATTTTGATAATTATTATTTTCCCAACTATATCATTTTTTTGAATAAAACTAAAACAGAACATATTAAATAATATGGAAATATTTATTCCAAATATGAAATATATTTTATTATTTAAAATATATATATTTTATAGGAACCAATTCCATTATTGGATCGTGTAAAACATTAAATCCCATTTTTGTAAAATGTCGATTTTATGATTAAATTTTGCATGTTGGGTAAAATTTTCAGTTTTTATGATTTTCATGAAATAAATTGGTTTATTATAAAAATTATATGGCTTCAAAATCAAACCAAAAATTAATTTTTCCTACATAATATTTTTTTTAAAGAAAACAAAAAAAATAGTTTTTGATGGAAAATATTACTCAAGTCCTAACAATGATAATCAAACGTTTTATACCCTCAAAAATTAATTTTAAAATAAATTTTTTACATATTAAATATAAATTTGATTAATTAAAATGTTTTATTCGCTTGAAATTCTTTCATATAAAGTCATAAAATCCAATGTTTTGGTAAATATAGTATTTTTCACAATTTTTCTAAAAATCAATTATTTTGTAAAAATAAATCCAAAAGTAAATATTAAGATAATATTGACATTTTAAATCAAAAAATGATGTTAATTTATTCAAATAAAAATTAAAAAATTAAAAATAATATACATGAATGAATTATCTTTAGTTTTCACATTATGGAATAGTTTTGGGATGTGGAATTTATCTACTGTCGTAGGATAATGGGTATTACATTCTCCCCTCATAAAAATTAAATCATAAAAATTTGTAACATGTCATCTAATAAAAAATAATGGGTATTAATTATTCATATATTATATATTATTTCATGTTTCCTCCTCTAATTTTTAATTTCTCTAATGGAATTTTACCAAGAAGGTTGTTTGAATCCACATCACTTTCTCTTTAGTGTTATGAAACTGTGCTAACTCTTAATTATAAGGAAAGTAAATTTACACCTAGATTCCCTTATATGTGAGTATAATAATTAAATATGGAATTAATTTTTATAATGAAGAAACATGGAACATTTCTTGTACTTTAGGATGTTTGGGTGGAATAACAAATCAGTAAGCTACACCTCTAATTCTCTCTATAATTTCAAAATGAAAAATATACCATTGGATAAAGTTTTCCATAATAAATCATATAATCCATTACATGGTGAAACCAATGATTTTATATGATTTTATATGATGTTTTTTAGTCCATAAATTCATATCTCTCTCATCCACGAGTTCTGGGCATACTAAATCCCTTTCTCCAAATTCTTCCCAAAAAGTTAGAGTAGGACATATCTTCCTATAAAATGCTTTATAAGGTTCCATATTGATGCTCGAATGAAATTTATTGTTTCATTAAAACTCCCCCATGGGTTGATAAATATCCCATTTTCATTGAAAGTCAAGAGGAAAAGATCTTATTATGTATTGTAATGCCTAAATAGTCCTTTACCACACCCATAGGCTTGGGGATGATAGGTGGTTCATAAATGTAACTCATTATTTAGTGACTTTTGAACACTCTTCCATGATTTATTTGTATATTGAGGGTCATGAACATATAAAATTTATGGATTTTCCCTATGAAGTCTCATGATATCATTGATATAGAGTTAGGAAAGGTGCTAAAGGGGTGGCCTTCCTTTACTACTAAAAAACTACTGACATTTTAAGGTTATTAATGATGACTCGTATAACAACATTTTTCCATGGAGTTTTCAAAATTAAAATGGTAAAGTCCATTGTATAATTGTACAACTTAAATATAGATATGGCAGAGGTTTTATGACATCCTTAAGATGTTTCTTTTTAGTATTTACATGTTCATTTGCTAAGAATATAGACAAATAAAATTCCATGAACTGGACCATAGAGGCCCACCTGTATAGTATCAAGATAAGAGTGGCACCCCAATACTTCCTCAAATAGACTAGGGGAGGATTAATAATACTTATTTGGAATATTACTTACATATGAAGCCATATATAAAAGTACATGTACACACACACATCTCCATACACTAGTATAATGAAGATGGTAAATAAATGATATTATAAATACATGACTAATATTTAATACCATGTCAATGTATATAAATAGATTATGAAAAAATTAAAACAGGGGAAAAATAGAATCCCACCAATACTATAAATGAGTCTCACATGCTAAAAACCTAATCCTTTGGGATTCATCTATAGTTCATCTATCCAAAATAAATTACAGTAACTCCTGGTCCACCTAGGACACTAACAAAAGGATTATAATATGTATAATAAACAACACATGTTGGAAGATTTTCTTAAGTGCTGAGTATAATCACACCTTTCAGGATTCCCTCAAATCACCTAACATAAATGATCAAAGGAGTCATATCTAAATCAAAAAAGTATGGTAGATGAACACATTAACCCATATATTCCCAAAGTAATAATATAAGTCTTTTGTGAGGTATATCCTCATTTGAAACCTATTTAATTAGATCAAGGATCCATGGTAACACCCGTTCATGAGAACTTATTCATCGAGTCTCACAATATTGATGGCACTCACCTGATAGGTCTTACTCACTGATACTTTCCATATTAAATATCAAAGAAGCATATAGGGATCATTTGAGATACTCACCGGATTATGATAAACCTAATTAAATTGTAATATATCATTATACATAGTTATGGGCTCGCTTAAGGGCCTATGGGAGATAATCAACCATATCTAAAATTGAACATTAGGAGGGTATCATGTGTCTTAGATATCAGATATGGTATAAATGAAAAATCTTAGGTAAGAAAGATACATATTATCACAACCTAGGCCATACAGAGGTATTCCTGGATCTATCTATAACTAACCCTAAAAGTGGATCACTCATTATATTTCTTGAATTGGATGTCACGCCATACAATTATAGTGACAGATCTAGGGAATGCATCGATACTGAATCTATTTGAGGGAACTCACCCATGATAACACAAAATATAGATGAGGGAAATAAGGTATCTAATATACCCTCTAATGAATACACGACAAGGACTGGGGAACACAAAATGTCCTACTAAGTCCATTGATTCCCATTTTAGTGTTTGGGTTTGTGTACTCTTCTCATCCCTAAGCACAATTCCCATTTTATTATACACTAACCATGTATGTGTTCATTTCCCATGTACATGAATGTGTACCCAAGAAGGAACATAGATATATTCCTTTCTAGGGATCACATGAAATTTTAATCAATCACATTGTTGTATTATTTTTTTCTCAAACCAAAACCCAAGATCCAAAAGGGAGGGGTCTACAAAACATGCATTCTTTAAAAAAAATCCATGTAGATCATAATTTCATATAAATTACATATTCTTCACATATCAATGCTTCTTATACCTTCACCTACTCTTCTACCAAAAATCATTCCCATAACACTCATAACTATGTTGACCAGCATCAATGCCCAATGAAAAGTCAAATTTCATCTGTTCTTTATCAAAAATATTATTTTCATCTCCTCTCATCATCATCCATAAACACATTCTACAAAAACGGTGTCCCTGGTCGATCCTAATATTGACATAACAAACATTGATCTTTCATCATTCCATATTCCTTGATCTGAACCCTGTAATTATAATCCATGGAACCTATGATTGATCACACAATGAATTTTATTCTCAAAATGGATTGAACTAATGTTAAAGAGAACAATGATGGTGAATAAAAGTAGAACTAAGATATAAAAGCATAAAAGGAAAAACTAATAAATATAAAAAGTATTTTAATTTAGGAATTATAATTATTTATAATTTTATATTTTCATTATGTGGTATTTATGGTTATGATTGTTAAAGAAAAAATCATTTATGAGCATGGTTCAATGATTTTAAAAAAAATGAACATTGGTATCTTAACAAATGTGGTTAATATTATTTTTACTGTCCCATTAAAATAATAAAAAATAAATTTACATATTTATATCATATATTTTATTTAATTAAATTCTCTTATCTATCCATAATAAAATTTTACAGCGTTGTTCAATTAGAAGATAAAACCAACACAAAAAAACATATTATAATTAATGGATTATTATGAAGTGATTTAGTTGTAATATCATTATAGTAGAATAATAAATTCATAATTTAGTTATTATTAGTTTTTTATATAAATATTATAAATAATTATTATAAGAATATATTCTATACTATATTAACACATAGTACAATGAAAATAATTTTTTCTCTTAAAAAAATCTTCGGGACGGTTGAATTTACCACGTTTATTTATTTTTAATATTACTAATAGGTTATTAAATTTTTATTTAAGTAAAAATAATTTTTTATAAAATTCATATTTATCCATTAAACCCATTCTCATGACAATCGAGAAAATAAGATGATGAAAAAAATGAAAATTACTAGTTGCACAGAGGCACTAGTCTATATGCCCGCATAGATAATGATTTAATTTTTCATCGAATGGGAGAAATGATTACAATTTTTTATCATTTAATGATATAAAATATTCTAAAAATATCATACTTTTTTATTAAGTTCATCATTAGTACCAACTGTGTAGTTTGGTAAAAGAAAAAAACACGACTCTTTGTGGAGGTGGATATCCACACACACACATGACTGTTGTTTTTTTTTCCTCAAGGAAGGATGAGAAATGCAGTTATTAGACATTACCTTAGAATAATAAAATTAATTATTAAAAAAATTATTTTTGTAATTTCATATTAATGAAAAAAATAACATTGGAAATGTAATATACAAAGGAGAATAAACTACGGAAAATTAGTACTCACATTGAGGAATTGGAATCTCCCTTGGGGGCCTCATTAGAAGGGGAGATATTGGGAATATATCATTTGAATAGAATCTTAATAAGGTGAAATAGGTTTATAAGATAAGTAACAATGGTTTATTTTCAATAAGAACCCAAAATCTTGGAGTTTTTTTTCATTGGTGGTGAGAGGCCCCCTTTACATGGGGCGAAAAAGATATTTTTGAAAATATTTCAACTTAATATAAAGAGCGAACATGTTCACATATAATATGATTAAAAAAGAAAAAACAATGTGTGGTGGATTATATAAGTTCTGAAATCTCTCAATAAATAAATTATACACATTTTTTAAAACTTATTTTAATATGTTTACCCCTATATTTATTACTTTTACCATTTTCAGTTTTATAGTGGAAACTGGTTTTTTCCTAATAAAATAATTTTTTATACCTAAAAATAAAATGGACCTTATTTGACAATTTATACGTAAATATTGAAAATATTAAATCCATTTTAACATATAAAATTTCTATATATAATAATAATAACTTTTAATATTAGCACATACAATAGGTAAACCCCTATTTTAAGAAAAATTGAATTTTTAAGATCAAGATTTATATGTCAGGTTAAATTTTAAATGAATTTTATTTGCATGATATAAATTTATTTTCTATAATAGATATATGTATTTTAAACCAGTACAAAAAATAAAATTTTACCAAAATAATATTTAATTAAAATAAAACACCAAAAACAGTTCTTTATCAGAAAATATTACTTAAGTCCTTAAAATGTTAATCATAATTTTTCTAAATTCAACATGGTAATTTGAAAATGTATAGTATCAAATATTAAATAGATATTTCAGCAGTTAAATTTGTATACACTTATAGTTATTTCTTACACAGTCATAAAATTACCAGTTTAGGTAAAAATAATATATTTCATTATTCAACAAAAACTAAATTATTTTAGAGAAAATACAAAAAATTCATCTTAATATAATATTAGTATTAAGATTTAAAAAATCAAATTAATTTTATAAAATTAAAATCAATTTTTATCTTCTATAAAAATCACCAATAATTGCTCATTGGAGTGGATATTCCGTAATAGTTTTTTAGGATATAGTGTTTACCAACTATTGTAGGGTCAAAAGTATTAAATGATATGTTTTTTGTGTCTACAAATGATTTTTTAGGCTTATATGGTTATATATTAGTCCGGTTAGCATGTTAAGTTATGTCCTTTCCCATCTCATATCAAGACAGGGGGCATATTCCAATCAATTGAAACAATGATACTCTTGATGAGAAACTGAAAGTTAATCAAAATTAATATTTATAGACTTTTATCTTACATTCCTGTAAAAATTATTCCTAATTATTTTCTTATAGTAATCTTGTATTGTTATGATAATTTTTATAAATTTATTTTTTATACACTCAAATTAAAAATAAATAATATTATCAATTCCATTTAATTCAGACATATGATTCACCAGAGTTTGGTAACCAATTGGAATTTCAAGATCATGAATCATATGAGGGTATACAACCTAAATTAAGGGAGTATAATTGATGTTGGATTCCCCTTTTCATGTGTTTTATTTTTATTAAAATCTTATATATGATACATGTTCAACGTCCTCTGACTTTAGTGAGTATCTTATCTATGTAAAAAATATGGGGATATAATGCATGTGTAATTTTTTTATTAAATGTAATGTTTGTTTGAGTATTGAATTTATTTAATTTCATACATTTTGGATATATTTTATTTTATATTATAGGTGGTATATTTTGTTAGCTAATGGTTTTTTTATAATTTTTTGTGGTTTAAACCATCACAAATTAAAAATCATCACATTATTCTTAGTAGTGGTTTCACAATTACTACTAATTAAAAACAAAAAACTATTTTATAGGGAATCCACTAATAGAAATACTACCACTAATTTATGGGTGACTCAAAAAAACAAGTTAGTTTTTTTAAACAAAATTTGAATCAATGGAAGATGGTTAAAATCACCGTGTATTCGAAAAAAGTCTATCAGTGCATGTATTTTTCAGGTTGTAAATATTTTTTGTGACAGGTGTCAAATTTTCTTTAGTATTATTATATTGTAAATTTATATACACATTTTTGGATATTTAAATAATGACCAATGTCAACATATTTCCATTTAGAAATTATCAATATCCTTTCTCTCTTGCCTCTATATTAAAAACAATTAATGAAAATTTCAAGGTGTTCCGGATAAGGTAGTCCTATAAACTCTTTCTTCAGAATCCAAAATCAATTCCATCAATTTTTTTAACTAGAACTTCCAATCATATGATTCCATCCTTCTAAATATGGTAAGTTCCATTTAAATAGAAAAATGTTCTAAGCAAGAGGTAATGTTACATAAGTAGTTTCTCCATGAACAACTGAATATCTATTGGAAGATAATTGGATCTAATAAAATTTTTATAGAATTCCATCTAGAAAATTACAAATTATATTTTCTGTCACTGAAACTACAAAATAGGAAGTAGTCGCAGAACAGAACACTCCAAACATAAGTGTATCAGAACTTAGAAGAAACACCTCAACAAAATCAACCCAATTTCTCCAACTCACTCTACCATACTCAATCAAAACACACAGAAACATTCAATGGAAAATATTGAATGAAAAGAAACTAACTAAGAAATAAGTGGTTTAACATGGTTCATAATTTCATCCAAAAATCTTAAGGGAATCATTGTAATATTTTATTTAATTAGAATCATAGGGTTTACTATCATTGTGATTAGATAACCACATAAATCACTAAACTCAATGATCGTTTTACACCACATAATTTCATCCCACACACTATTATATATTGGGGTAAATAGGTCAACCAATTTTAGTGACCTCATACATTAAAGGGGATAGATCAATTGCATTAGACGACTGTCGATTCCCTATACCATGTTTCTGAAATATTAGTTGATAATGGACATAGATGTTTTTGAATGGTTGTAGTTGTAACTTTTGAAATCATATTACATTGTATCTCTCATAAAATTAAATTAACCCAAATAAACCAATATAACTATAATATTCCATTGAATCCTATTTTGGATAAAATGGTGGGTCAATAATTGACACAAGTACTTTTTAGAGAGTATCCCTTGAAAAATATTTTGAAAGAAGATATATGTGAAAGGTATTTATTGTAGTAAATAATTAATGAATCTTTTATGCATTCTGAAATATTTTTAGGAATATAAATTTTGTGAGGTATTAGAGTGGTGAATATTTGAAATTGGATTTCATATCTAATTGATACATTAATTTATTGAGAGATCACCCATTCAGATTATTAATCCGACATTTCGAAATTGGGTAGATGACATTTCTAGAAATTATTGTTGTTTCTAGATTTAATTATATTCATTTGATCACATCTGATCAATTTAGTGTCCTAGATCACTTCCATTTGTGAATTTTTATGTCTGTTATATTACACAAGATCTGGTCGATGGTCTTGATCACAGTCGATCGATGAACTAGGTCAATCCACTGGTCATACCCATTCGATATTGGACTAAAAATAGTGTAACAAAATTGATATGTTGGTAAAATTAACGGAACCTATTAGCACCTCACACCAATTTATTTTCTGAAGGGAAAATTACCCCAACAAATCCCCTCATTGTTCATTCATGTGTGTGTGGACAATGTGGTGTACAACCCCCAAGAGATTTTCCCCTTTTCCATTATTATTTTAAATAGTGATATAGTGTTTCCTCTAATAAAGGGAACCACACTTGAAATATATTTTTTATATGGAAATTTAACAAAATCAATATAATTTAAAAACTTATAATATAAACATTTATAAATATTTAAAAATATTTAAAATCCAACTGTCCCCCTACATTTTAAATTTTTTTTAAAATCATTTTTAAGATTAGGAATTATAATTTTTTTGAATTAAGTGTCATAAGTAAATCTATATCTTGACTAAATCAATTATTTAGTTGAGTTAAATTATAAATGAAATTTATAAATAACTAAAAACTACCTTGAACATTTAACTCTTATTATCAACTAATTTTTTCTACATAATTCTATAAGAAATATCTATTTCTTTATATAATAAAATACAATGGTTTGGAAAGTTATCATTTATACTTTATTGAATGTTTAAGATCTAAAACTATAAACAATTTGGAGAGGTCCAACTCCTACAGTTACATAGGTGAACATAAAAAGTCTTCCCAACACTTTTTTGATATCATTATATCAATAAAAATTTTAAACTCATTCTCTTTTTCTCATGGGAAACAAACACCATTTTCTTAATATGTAATATACCTATGGTGTTTCCCTCATATATATTATTAAATTTCCTACATTTAACTTATAAATACAATGTTATCCATGTTATATTCTGGCCTTAATGTTGGTGAATTTTCAATAAGGACATGATACCCATCCAAATGCATGTTTTGTATACCAACTCCCTTGATAACCATTTTCTAGTGGATCCACAAAATACTGGATTCATTTTACAAAGTGAATAATTATGACATCATATTTCCTCAAATTCCATAAATAAATATGTCTAATTCCAATGTGATTCAATTTTCTATTATATGTGTTACTATATTCCCTAGAAAATGTACCTTGATTATCATAATGTATAGAAATTAGAGACATTTTGATATGCCACAATGATAAACATGTTAAAAGAGTTCAAATAAATTATATTTATTTTCCACTAGTTATTAATAAAGAAAACATAGAATCTATTATAGAATATCTTATGCAAGTTTGTTTTATTAATCCCTAATAGATCACTCCACCACTAAGTGTAACAACCCAACCTATCAGAGAAGAGTGGCCCTCAACATTTTAAATTAGGCTTATATCAGAAAACCTTCTAAAACCCATTGGTTTCCCTTATAAAATATACAATAATCCATAAGACCCTTAAGATATGTTATTATGTCTCTAACATAATCCCACTATTCATAAACAAGATTATTTATGTACCTTATAAAACATCTGATGAAATCTGAAAAATTGGTTCCTTTTCTAGTCATATCATACATACGACAACAAATAACCCTTTCATAATATAGTTGAGCAACTTCCCTTCTAGGATTTCGAAGAATCTAACACCTAGCATCCTATGGGATGAGAAGTGATGAATAAATATATTTTTCATACCCATATAAGACTTTTTCAATATAATGATATCGATAAAGCATAATAAAATTCATATTACTATAAATATTTATTCGAATAATAACATTATGTTTGCCTTTTTTATATCAAACAATCCAAGAAAAATCTATTGATCCTCATTTACACAATTTTTATCAGTTCCAAATATGATCATATCATCAACAAGTGACCAAATGACTACAAAATTATTATTATGGAACCCATTATAAATAAATTTATTGTATTGTTTAACCAAAAAAATACATTAAATTACTTAATTAAATGTATAATTCCATTGTTTTGGAGATTTTTTAAACCATATAAGGACTCTAACAATTTCCAATCTGTTCTTTTATTACCAGATACTATCAATACAATAGTTGTTCAATATATATTTCTTTATGTAATTCACCATTTATGAATTATGATTAAAAAAAATTGTGAATTTAAAAACTATAATAATAGTATTAATTCTGTAAAAATATAATAGAAGGAGTCATAACCATGTGATAATTCATATATAAATAATATATTCCTTCCTTTGTTGTAAATACCTTGGCTACCAATATATATTTATATTTTTTAACCATGTGGTCAAATCATTTGTTTTCTAAACAACCACTTACAACATATCATTTGTGATCCTTCAGGAATATCAACTAATATATAAAAATTATTCAGAATTATAGATTCAATTTCATCATTTATATATTCCTTAAAAAGTGATTCTTCATAATATAATAAATTTTATTTCAATGAATTTCGATCAGAATTCATATTAAAAAAATCAGGGTCGATCTAATAATATTATAATTAGTTCATTCCAAAAACGTACATATACATAATAGATGAAAATTTATTGGGTATTCGAGGACATTTAATTTTAAAAACGTCCTTGAAAGTATCTTTTTGAGATACTCTTTTATTTAATCTAGATTCCACTCTTTGGACTTTCTTAGGTAAAGAGTTAATCCAAGATTCATCAAAGATAACATATCTTGATTCAAAAAATGAATGGATTCACTAAGATATATGTGACCATTGAGGGGGGAGGGATGTGGATCAGTGGTCAAATATTTTGGGCTTTTATTCTATTTGAACAACCTTTACAACTAGTTAGATAGAATTGAATATATTTAAATGAAACACTCAAGCATAGCCATAGGAAAATAATAATTCATGAGGTTCATTTCTCAATAAGAGTAATCAGTACTTAGATTAGTTTGTAAATAATCTATCAACACATATCCATTAGAAAAAAATCCATTTTTTATAGAAAGTAGGAAGTATACATCATTTATATATCACTATATTTCATTGATAGTGCATGTTCTCCTCATAAAAATAATAATATAATGAAATTTTTTCATTAATGAAATGAAACTTCATCAATAAGATTCAATATGTTATCATTTTAGTGCTTGAAAATTATTCATAGTTTCCTTTATACAAGTTCTTGTTTTTCAACTTTAATCTATTGAATATTAGTGAGAAATAACTTTTGTATGAACTATTTATACAAACCTATCCATCCGATAAATCCGTTGTCTGGTTCCCTCCTTCAAACAAAATTTTTTGGTAATTTTTCCATATCCTGCCCACTATATGATATCTATGTATGGTACCCTTTCCGTATGATGACCTTTCTATGGTATCTCTATATAATACACTCATTATGGTATCACAGCATCTATTATTCAATAAGAGATATCCCAATATCCTCGGTCACTACCTCTCTTCTTCAAAAAATCACTTAGTAGAAACCACCACTTCACAACACTCCCACTCGGATTTATATAGGCATTATTTATTTAAAAACATTGGGTGATTCACAAATTTTTAATGTGAGTTTCATAATCCCAATTTGAATTCCCACACAAATATTTCCTCAATTGATCACTTTTAGTCCTTTGATTAAACTAGAGTCAAAAATTTCATAAATAATTTAGTCAAGTTTAATTATCAATAATATTCATGAAAACTTCCCCAAGTCTCATCCATATTTATGAATATTGAAAGAACAAATCAATATCATCAAAATTTATGACTTTACAGAGTCCTTCATAAATATTCTTAAACTTTTATTGGATAAATCTTTATAGTGACTTATATGTTTGGTGGGAAATTTCTTGATACCTCTATCTAATATATATTTTTTGGAACTATTTTAAATAGACCACATTGGAGAGTTCTTGTCAGATGTCCTTTATTGAAAAAATCTATCCAATGAATATTTTTGGAATACACAATTTTATCATTTTCATAGAAACCTCTATTTGATGGCTATGATCAGAATAATTTATCTAATAAAATTTTCCATTAGATTTATTTTTTTGATTATTTCATAAACACTTCTCAATCTGGAGATTTAGAAACTTTTTTTGATGATTGTGCTCAGAGAAATCTATCCATAGAACCATCAACTATTCTTCTTCTGATCAACTCAATCAACATGATATTTATTCCTTCAAATATTTCCTTTTGAAGAAATTTTAGAATCATGAATAAATTAAATTTATCATGATTTTTTCTTACATTGAAGAATATCAAAACATCACCCGATTTACTTTATTCAAACAGCTATATATGAGGAAACTTATAAAAATAATAAGAATTTTTTCCATACTCCATAAAATCATCTCAGTCTATTTTACTCTCTTCTATCACCTTAGTTTTTTTGAATCCATCCATTAAAATTGCAAGGAATGATAAAAAATGTAAAATTATTTATGCTTTGACAAATAAAGACAACACAATGTGATCATTATTCATATGAATATATAATTGAAAACGAATTTGTCTCAATAATATCCCATATTGAGTTTTGTAATCATATAAGTAACATAAATCACAGAATATCTGAAACTCGATCAATGAATCAGTGTCCAAAAATTCTAAGAATACACGAGGGAACTCGTTGTAGTAAACAAGAATCACAGAACAACAATACCATGTTTTCCATAAAGATGTGATTAGAAATCATTTTGAAAATTTTATTCAAGATAATAAATTATCGTAATTATTTAAAATAGTATTTAACAAATGTTCATATCCGACTCAATAAACTATTAAAATAGTTCACGCATACTAACATCACAACCAACCGCTTTTAAAAACTAACCCTAAATATATGCTCCCCTGATATAGGTAACGAACATACCAATGAATATATTTAGGTTACAAGTTTTATCCCCATTTTAAAACGCTATCTAAACAAAATATGAGAGTAAGTAAAGAGATCAAATACCTTATCCTTGAACAGAGTGATGTTGAACACACATAACCAACCACAACTTCAAAAAAATATTATTTATAAATTATATTGTGAAGATATCATAAACGTTCTCCATTACAAGTATAAACTCCATCTTTAGTTTATTTTTTTTTATTTTTTTTTATTAAGTGATATTTACTATCATTGATCTTAGATAATGAATTATGTACTTTATTTTTAGTAATGTTGAAAAAAAAATTTATTATCACAACCCAATAGAAGGGGAAGCTTCAAATCAACCAATGAATATTCAAGCTATGTCTTCATCCACATTAATTGAGTTTTAAATTGAGTGAAAAATAAATAATGATATTTGAAAGTACTAATATTTATTGAGAAATCCTTATTTGTATACCAACTCACACATATTTCTCACAGAAAGAAAAATCCACCATATGTGGATCTTCTATCTTCAACAAAACCTACCAAATCTATATCTATATAGATAAACACCTTCACCATTTAATTAAATTTATAACATATCCCATAAACTATAGGGATATTAATTTATATGAGAATTA
Organism: Viscum album; assembly: GCA_963277665.1. Lineage (NCBI taxonomy): Eukaryota > Viridiplantae > Streptophyta > Magnoliopsida > Santalales > Viscaceae > Viscum > Viscum album. Next base: position 559,250,835 of record OY728153.1, on the reverse strand, counting down.
TTTTTATAACCAAAAAATGTGTCACCTTTGGTGCAGTTTGAAATGCACCACACAAGCTAATAACATAAACAAAGTCTGATCTTGAGATTTTTTGGAACCATGGGATTAATATGAATTTTGTATGTAATTTAGGATCAATATTAATTCCACATTAATCATTAAATAACTTTGTTTCCACTTGGATAAGAATTCTAAAAGGTTTTTGATTCATCCATGATAAAAAAAATATGTAATTACTTAGCATATTATTCTTTTGTTAAGAAAATATGATCATTTTCTTGGTAAAATTTTGAGCCTAGAATGGTACTCTTTTGTCCCAGTATTGACATATAATATAAGATCTTCATTTATTTGAAAAATCATTCATAGCCTTCTTTATTATTTCCAGAAAATATCATATTCAAAAAAATCATTATCAGGTAAAACTATTGATTTTCATTTATATAAAGGTTATTTTCTACACATCGTTTTTTCAAATATAAATTCTTTAAGAATATATCGAGATTATAATACCAAGATCTCAGAGCTTTTTTCAAAATATAAAAACCTCCCTTCATTATAAAAATATAGATTTCAGTTTTTCCATGAAATAAGCCACATGGTTGCTCAATAGAAACTCATTCCTCCACCTCACCATTGAGGAATGTATACTTTAAGTACATTTTAAATATTTTATATCTACTTTGTGATGAAATATCAATAATATTTTTAATGGTTTCTAGTCTTGAAACTATATAAAATGTCTCGTCAAAATCTAGTACCTCAACCTATGAGTAACCCTTAGAAACCAAACTTGATTTTTTTCTTACTATTCCCCAATTTTATTTCATCTTTTTCTAGGAAACACACTTTTTTCCAAACATTTTTTTATAATTAGGTGTAGGTACAGGTTTTCATGTCAAATTTTTCTCAATCTAGATTGATTAGTCATTCATGACATCAATAAACACTTGATCCCTTAATTTTTCTTCAATATCTCGTGGCCTAGTCTATGAAAATAATGGTATGTGAAATTTTATTCAATGTGCTTTTTGTTTATTCATATTTTCCTTAATATCTAGTGATTTTTTCTTTCTCTAATTGTGTCCTAATCCTTGGATGAGATGATAAAAAAATTTCATCATCACTTGAATTGTATGAATCAATATCTTTATCATATAAATCTTCCACATCATCAATTCCATCAGAAATTTTGTTATACTGTGAAATAATAGTAACATTAACTTTTATTCCTCTTATATCTATATATTACTGTGAACCCTTTCTATTATAATGTTATATTACTTTCACATATGTATAATCCAAAATATTTCATGTTTTCGTATTATAACACATGTATACGCTATCATTAGGAGGTTAGATATAGAAGATACCATCAATACCTATTTGATCAAACTTTCCAAGATTCTCAACATTATCTTTAATAAAGTAATAGATTCCAAACACCCTTAAATATTTTACAATTGGTGTGCCTTTTTTGTACATATATTATAGATTTATATCATTGTTTTTCTTATTGATACAATTATTTTAAATATAAACTTCCACTCTAATAGACTTTCTTAAAAATATTATAAAATTATCAAGTTCAACCTATATGGCTACAGCCATCACAACCAAAAAAATTTATTTTTTTAATAACACCATTTTATTATGGATTGAATGGTGTACTAATTTTTGGAAAAATTACATGTTTTATGAATAATATTTAAAATTCACAATTTTATAGTCAACACTGTTGTTTGTTTGAATATTACATATAGAATATCCATATTCATCTTCAGAATATCTCTTGAAACTCTTAATCATTTTGAGAGAATTTTATTTTTATTTAAAAATAAGTATATATGTAATAAATTTAAAATCATCAATAAAGGATATAATATACCTATTTCCATATATTGATTTCTTTCTCATGGGCCCAACAATGTTAGAAGGTATAATATTTAAGGGATATGTTGAATGCATCTCAACATTATTATGTGATGATCTTGGAATCTTTCCTTTCGGTAATATCAAACAACATCGATCTCTTCTTCTTATTAGATCAGAAACATTGTTAATACTTTATCTTTTTGTTAAATTTTCTATGTTATGCTAGAATATATGGACATTTCTTTTATGAGATTAATTATTTTTTTATATCATGATAATATAAAATGAAATCTATGTATCTCCATCTTGAAAAATATTTCCCTTGTTTCATTATCATCTTATTGAAACTTTACTATCATTAAGACATGAAAAAAATTCTTGTGAAAATTTCATTGTTTCCTTCATAAAAATGTTTTGAAACACTAAAAAAATTGTGTTTTAGACCATCAAACAACAATGAACGTATCGATTTCAATTTTATTTATCTATGATAGTAGATCCAAGGACTATGATTCGGAGTGAATCATTATTTATGAATACAACTATTCCTTCTTTTTATTCATTTAAATTTTTTGACAATTTAAAATATACAATCATTTTTGAAGAACATGCAATTTAAAAAATCCATGGTCGTTCTATTTTTGTGGAACTGATATAATTTTCAACAATAATTTCCTTCTCCATTTCTTTTTCTTCCTTTTCCTAGGGATTCTAGGATTTTTTATATAAAATCTTTTGATTGGGAATCATTAAAATTCATTCTTTATAAATATGTTTTAGATGATCACAACTTTAAAAAATACTTTCCATAGGTTGAAATCAATTTTATGTTTTGAAACAAGACTTTATTTGTTTTCTTCTATGGGTGGGTTGACTCTTCATAAAATGATTCCTCCAATACCTTCTAGTATTATTGTTGTGTTTCTAATTGAACCACTAACTTGTTATATATTCTTAAATCCTCCATAGTTCTAGTAGTATCCTTAAAATCATATTTTCTTATATAACCGGAAAGTCATAAAAAATAATGTATCTATTTTGCATCAAATTTTTGACTATCATCTTTAGACCCTTATAGTGAAAAAAATTGAAGGAATTAAGATATCTTCTTCGTCATCTTATAATTAGTCTCATCCTTAATATATCCTGCAATTCTAGAATTTTTTTTTCAAACATTGATTTCATAGAGATAATATAAATTTTTAATTTACTAATTTTCGATACATATGTGGTCTATTTGACTTTATTATTCTACAAAAAAAAATTCAATATTTTTGTTAACCTGTAAAGCTGATATTTGTCGATCCATATGAGGTTTTAAATTCTTATAACTTTCACATATTTTTGAAATCTAGTTTTTGATGTTTAATATTCCTTATTGAGCTTCAAAATAATAATATTTTTGAAGCTCAAATTCATTCTCCTTCACCAATATCTTTTCATTAATTTTAATTTTGATGTTTTTTTCTACATCATGAAACATATTTAGATATTTGATTTCTTTTAACGACATATATTTTATTCAACAGTTGTCTCATGATCATTTTCTGATATATCATCATTCTTTAGCTTATTAATCTCCTTATTATGTTTAAAATATTTAAAATATATTCTTTCAATCCTAATTTAGGAATAAAATTCATATGAGGTTCCACTCTAAATACTTTAGATTTCTATTTTCATCAATTATAAAATTTCCTTTATTACTTTTGAAATAATAAACTTATCAACACCATCGTCACTAGAATTTTCAAATTCCACTCCATTATCATTATTTTTCAGACACTTGGAAAAAATACTCTCGTATTATAGTTATTGAACTTCTGATATTTTCCTTTTTAATATCTCTTTGATTTTTCTATATTATTATTTGGTGTTCTTCTTTACTTTACATTTTCTTCATCACTGTATTCTTATTCATCATTATCACTAGGTTCTTCCTCATAATATTTCTTTGAACATATTTTCTTAGTACCTTTTAAAAATATTTCATGATCAATATTTTCCTCTTTCTTGAAAGCCTTTTCTTTTCCCATTTAATATGTGATAATAATACTATTCAAGTCTTCTAGAGGGAGTTTCTAGATATCTATCTTCTACTGATGATATATTTCCATATAATTTATTCAAATAATTTTTATAATACTTTTAAAATATTGAATCTTCCAATTTATGACAAAAATATCTTCTCGTGCATATAATGTCATTAAAACTTGTAAGAAAATCACTAAAAAATTCATCATCTCCCATTTTAAGATCTTCATACCTTAACGTTTTGATTTAAAATATAGCTTTCTTCACTTTTTTATTTACTTCATATATATTTTTCATCTTTTCCTAGATTCCATTATCTATTCCAATTCAATTAACCCATTGAAATTCAAATTTATAGAGGTTGTAAAGTATAGAATTTTTAGCTTTCAAATTGTTCTATAGATTATTTTTTATCTGAAGCTATTAAGGGAGAACCCTAGATAGGAGAAGAGAAAAAATATGTAGTAGCTTCATAAACTACATAAAAAAATAGATTAAATATAGGGAATAATTTTATATTATCAAATATAACATTTCATTCAATAGAATATTAAAACATCCTTACTGTTAACTATGTTTTGAATATCCATAGAAACCTTATTATTATCAAAACGTATAATAACCATTAGTCAACATAGGAATGGATGGATATGATACAAATTTATAGGCCACATAAATATTTATGTGACTATCTATAGGGGTAGAATTAGTTGCCAACCATTTTAAGTATTTCTTGCTTAAGGATAATATTTTCATCCAGTTAGAGAGAATTGACTCTATTGAAAAACAACAAAAAACACCACCATTGTAACACACAAATTTACAAGGTTCACTACTGAATAACAGTATCTTGTACTTACCATGGTTTGGAAATAATCTAAGACCACACATCCATCAGAAACCAATCCTTTGTGATTCAAAACAAGCATAGAATATCTATAAATTTTATAGAACAATAGTCTGTGATAGTGCATCTGGTCCTTACAAAGATAATCTGATGTAACCAATTTTTAATAAAAAAACAACCTTCACCAATAGAAGTCATTATGTTTTCATAATCCTTCTTGACCATTCTCCAAAAATTCCTTCTTGTATGTTATTATTTGTGCACCTTGGTTTATTTCCCAACAATGAGCAAGATGTTCTCTCTGAAATCATTATTCAAAAATGTCTATATGATAACATATATGTATTGTACCCTAATTATAATGACTTATGTTTGGGAATGTATCTACATGATACCCACTATCTAGTATCTCTATCTAGTACCTTATCTATTTGATACCCTATATCCAGTGTCTCTATTGGATAACCTTTTTATGGTAGCATAGTGTTTTATTCTTTAAAAATGGATCTCTCCATCTCATTATTCAATGCCTCATTTTTTCGACAACTCACATTGTAACAACTTCCCCTTCAAAATGATACCTCTCCCCTTTATATAGGTATCACTTTTGAAAAAAATAAGTAGAAAAGAAGATTTCAAATTCGAGTTTCCAACATTAAATTTTAATTCCGGCTAGAATATTTGTTTAGTTGGATTCTATTAAACCTCCAAATAAATTGGTGTTACAAAAATTAATATAGAATTTTTTCAAATCTCGATGTCAACAGAATTATTCAACCTTCCTCAAATATTGGATATATTTTCCAATATTAAGAGAGCACCATAGAAAGGTCTTAATTTATGACTTTAAAAACCTTCACCCCTATTTTCTATCCATCACATAATACATCATTTTATAAACATATCTATGTGATTGGATCTATCCAAAAACCTATGCCCAATATATATTTATTGGAACTTTATTTCATATACATGCCTGGGAAAATCTTTAATATTTTTTTAGTTTAGAAACTCAATATGATGATTTTGTTTGGAACCTTTTTTTTATAAATTTTTCGTAATCCTATATATGATATTTTTCTCAGAATCCTCATCTTCATGTCTCTGATATGAAAACTATTTCGGGTAACATTTTTCATCTATGTTTCCATATCTAATGATTCCATAAACACTTTTCTTCTATATCATTTGTAAATCGTTTCTTGATGAATAAACATAAAAAACTATGGCCAAGGAACCCTAAATCATTTTCATCTAGTTGACTCTTTTTGGGAGCCCCATATTCGATTAAATCATTCCTTTGAAGAAAATAATATAGAATTATGAATACTATAATGTAATCATTATTTTTTGGCTCTTTTAAAAATAAAAAATCCTTATCTAATTTTATTTTCTTGAAAATATCTCCCTAGTTGAACTTATGAGAAAGAAGACAAAAATTTGGTTCAATCCTTAATTCGATCACCTAACCCCATTCACCTTATTTTGATCCATGTGCTCTTTTTGATTATATCAATAAAAATTATAAGTATGTATCAAAATTTTAAAGTGATTTATCTAATGAAAAAATGGAAACACAAATAGATACTTCTTACTGCATAGACAAAAATTATCTTCGCTTGGTCTCAAGAACAACCATGTTAAAAACTAAAAAATCATTTTATTTTACAACCATTAGTATATGATATTTTTAATGATATGAATATATAATAAATATCCAATCAATACATATTTTCTCTATATTTTCCTTTTATATTTACACACTCTATTAATTTCATGAAAACCCTAAACGTTTAAATAATTTTTTTTGGTTTCCTATGATTCTATAATTCATATACAGCCACACCCTTTTGTTTTTTGGTAACTATATTTAGGATATATCACACAATTAATAATGAATCTCCCAAAAATCATTTCGATAGACCCAATATATTCCTCATGGAAATCACAATTTTCATTAATGTTATATTTCTTCCCTTGGCATCACTATTTTATTGATGTATATAGGGATATTTAACTTCATGTTCGACCCATACGGATTCATACAAGGAAGGATTATAATATTCTACTCCATGTCTGATATGAGGAATTTAATTGTAAGATAATAATGGTTTTTAATATCATTATTATAGATTCTACATTTATCTATAACATTATCTTTAACATATAAAACATCAACAGGGAAAATATATAAGAATAATCAGTAAAAGTTACATTTTACTTTTTATTACTCATGAAAGGTGTAGAATGAAAAGATAAAACTTCACTAAGTATTAATAAAATTAAATTAATTTTATTTTCATGAGTTGGATATGATTTGTTAACTCTTTTAGTTTTAATTGAGGTAATACGTTTTTGATTATTCATATCCAAGCTAGGTAATAATTGTTTTTGATATGTTATACATTTTCATAAATTTCATGTGACTTAAATGATTATTACACAAATAAAAAGTCTCTAGAAATTAATTATATTTAATATTTTTATTTAATTTTTAAAATGCATCATACATGTGACCCTTTCACACAAATAACCCACCCGTTGAAAGTAAAAAGTTATATGCCTCAAATATAACCATAAACCCATGATTGTTTAATATGATCCTCAGGAATAAGTTTTTATGACCTTCGGACACATATAGAGTGAAATACAATCTTTAATTTATTCTATCCTCTTGGATATGTATATTTTTTTTACAAATTTCCTGTATCTATAGAGTCAATACACCAAGAAGGGTTATCTTCAAGTATATTCACTTATAATTTCATTGATAAAAAATTCACTTTTGAAATGTTTTTTTCGCATTTCATATTATGGAGACAACATCCCCAATTGAAGTGTCCTAGATTTCCACCATAGTAGCATGCCCATTTTTTTTGAATTTCACAATTTATTTTGAATAATGTTTTGGTTGTTCTTTTCCATTCGAGGACCTAAATTTACCAAATCAATCTTCCACGATGACCTTGTATTTATAATCCCTAAGCCCATTTTCCTGTTTATTCATTTTATATTCCTCCCTAGTTTGTAGGTAGTTTTAACTCATTTTTGGGAAATATCGTCCTTCTTGTTCTATAGAAAATAATTAAAATCTTATAAGGGGGATCTTATCGATGATGGATGTGATAATGATTGACCCATCCACGTTCAAGTTATTTTTATTTAGTTGTTGTACTATGTGTTGTATGACAAAAAAAACATACAAGTAATTTCTTATTTTTAGTGTAATTGGTGTTGTAATTTCATTCCATAGAATCCCATATATCTTTTCATGTTGGATGATGTTGATATGTTTTTGAAGAGGTCATTAAATAATTTATTGAGTATGTGTCCTCATCACATGAGATCATTTTTCAATTTTTTACATATGAGGGAAACTGGAAGCATCTCATCTTCATATGTGTGCAGCGTGAGAGAAGTTACGCCACTATGAAATTTATAACATGTGAATTCTCTTTTTCCTCATCCTGAAATTATTTTCATAAAATTTCTCTACCTTCATCACATTTTGGAGCACTTCTACATACATGTTTATATAATTCACTCTTAAATGTTTTTGGGATATTGTTGGATAATAGATATGGATATTATTGGATGATAGTAAATGGATCTCTATGAGGCATGTTATGTTGTCACTCTCCTCGAGACTATATTATCCCCCCACAAAATCAGTAGTGTTGTGTCTTACTGTTGTGTCCCTTTTAGGATATAATGGAGGATTGACACTCAAAAAAATAATTTATGGAGTGTATCACTTGAAGAATATTTATAAATATGAGAGATTTAAAAAGGGATTAGTTCTTTCAAACCAATAACGTTTCTATGATTTTTTTTGATGGATTCTGAGGAATCTAAATGTTTTGAGGTATTCAAGTGGTAAATGGAATACTTTTAAGTGGTTATTATATATAATGGAGATTCTAATAAATATGTATGGATAACCAATTTGTATTTTTCATCAAACCCCTTGGAATTAGATAAATTCATTTTTTTTGAATGATATTTTATTTCTAGATTTAATCTAAATCTATTTGATCATAGATAATTGATTAAGTGGATCATATCACATCCCCTTGTGAATTTTTTTTGCTTATTATATTTCTCACAATCTGATCAATGGTCTAGATCTTACCCATTTGGTGATCTGGGTTGACCAACTGGGCATACAAGTTTGGGTCTAGGCCCGAACCGGTACAACCCACTGATCCTTCACAAATAATAATGGCACCTCCAAGATCCTCCCAGTGGCATACTAAGTGAAATGTGCGTCATCCCCCATAGGGTTATTCCCGCTTTCAATTATCATTTTAAATAGTAATAAATTATTCCCTCCAATAAAGGAATCCACAATCCAAACCTCTTTTCTATGGGGGGATTCCAACAAAAGTTCCTCTTTAATAACATAAAAACTAACCATTTAAATATGTTAAAAAGAATTTAAAAAACAAAATCATTTTTTTATCGAATATTTATACACAAGTAGATGATAACTTCACCATAACCTCAATCATTAACCAAAAAACCATGTTGGGAGTCCCTCAAATGAACAAAATAAACACATTCTGATAATCTGACTCCAACACAATTGAATATCCAATGAACATACCATCACAAGATTACATCCTCAGAAATTTGATACTTTTGAGAATATCAAAACCAACTAGTTAATATTTTATATTTATACTCTAATAATACTAAATATTCAATTGGATTTTTCCTTCTATTAAATTAAATTCAATATTTGAAGAGAAATAAATAACTCCCAACAAAAATATATCAAAATTTCCACTTGGTGATAGATTTGATGGCTTTGTATTCGTTGTTTTTGTTGATCATTTTCTTATTTTACATCTTGGTGACCTTTTCTATGTGTTCTATTTCAACTAGTTATTTTTGGTGATTTAAAGTTAAGATTTATCTTATATTGGGTATCATTCGCCATGGTTATCAAAAGAAGACACAATTTATAAATTTTAACAGATTATCTTGTAATTTTACTCATTTTTAGAGATATATATATATATATATATATTAATACTATTATATTAATTAATGAAGGATTTTAAAAAATAACCTTCTAAAAATAGATTTTTAAAATTAGATTTTTAAAAATGTAATTTATTTTTCAATAAAGTATATAATCTTGACAAATCTAATGTAAATGAATCAAAATTTCTTTCGAATTAATCACATGTTCAATACATCTTAGTTACATTTATGTTTTTCAATAATAGATTTTTATGACTTTTTAATTATTTAGGAAGAGTAATAATAATAATAATGAATCTAAAAACATAGGTAAACTGGAAAAATGGATTTTACATTCTTGTTTGATTTATTAACTATAATGTATTTTTTATCAAATTATTTTAGTTATTATTATTATTTTCATTGTAATAAATTTTTATGTTCATATATAATTATAAAAAAAATTATTTGATGGTGTTTTCATCCCTCTCATCTCTCCAAACACAAATTCAAAAATTCATGTCTATCTATAACACTATCAATCCTTGGTGAAATCAGTAGTCTGAAACTCCCTTGGAAGACATGTTGGGAATTTGATAATGTGTGGTTCAACTATTTCTAATAAATGTGTATCAAAGTACTATGATGGACAATGGATTCTCAAAATGTTGTTAGTGTTGATAAGATGGTGGGGCAGATGGTGGTTTGAACCACGTGTCCTCTTTTCATTCAGTTTTTAGATGGGTTTTTAAAATATAACATATTTATTACTATTATTTTAAAACACAAAATTTTCCATTACTTATAAATATAATAGAACCCCTCTCTTTTGGATAATTTTTTTTCTAGTTTCTCAATGTTTGGAAACATTGTCAAAATTCCTCCACAATTTAGAATTGTTAAAGGTGCATTTGATCTCACAAATTGTGTTCATTGGAGTACTTGTATTTTAAGTGAATCTATCGATGAAAGGATATTCTTTCTATCTTGGGATATAATTTCATGAAACCATGGTCATTATGGAGGGATAATCATTGGATTATGGGAACAATTAAAGTGTGTTTCTCTTGCAACTTTTTTTCTCTCATTCTTTAGTTTTCTCCCCATTTCCTTGCCTTCTTTGACACTATGTGTATAATGAATCATATTAATTATCCAAATTCCAATTATTGTGTATTAAAATTACTTTATAAATTATACAGTGAAGGAATCTACTATATTCAGTATACAAATTGGTTTAACCTAACTCAACTATATTTATAATGTCAAGGAAGAGGGATCCAAATGTATTTAAGATACAGATTTTCTACTGGTTTCATAGAGAAATATGTGACCCTACTTCATTGTGTATATTTATTGAATATTGAAATTTTAGCTATATTTCAAATATAAGGTTTCAATATCAATCAAAGAACATGCTTAGATGAATGTATGGTGTGGATATTTTATATCAAGAATAAAAATATGGCTTTACTTGCATTGGAAATCCAACAATTCTGATCTACATCACATCACATCAATCAATCTATTGATGATGGTATTGTTAAGATAGTACGAAACCTCCATTGAATATCACTAAAAATTTTGGAAAATTAATAATGGAAGTTATTACTATTTTTCTTCATTGAGTCGAGTCACATGAGTTTTTAACTCAATCGGAGGGTCAAATCAATACTATTTTTAATAACTATTGTCTATTGCAGACCAGTAATTTTTATTGGTTAATTTCCCAGTCCAAGATTCCTAGTTGGCGACATGTTTTAAATTTTAATTTTTTTCCCTGGGCTTTAATTCATGAATAGAAGAATTTATTGTCATGGAAATCCCCTGGTATGATATGTATAATATAAATTTTATTGAAATATGTTCATGTTTTTTTCTGTTTAATTTTAAAGAGTGTTGAAAATGATATTTTAATAGGAATATATTTTTTATTTTAATCTTTTAACTTAATATTACATTTATAATTTTCAGTTACTGATTGAAATTATAGAATACAATATGTATTCGATAAACAAGGTATTTATCCATATTTGATCTAAAAAACCCTCTTTTGGGTATCTATGAATTGGGTTTGGGATATACTGTAACACCCAAGATTTTTTGTTTTTATGTTATATACATCATCAAAGCAATATTTCACTACACACAACACTATCTTGGCTTTCTTTACACGCAATCGCGACCTTCCTTGATAGCTGGCGTTGTACGCAATACCGAGTTTCACTAAACATCGATATGCTATTAAAATATTATTAAAACTAGCTGTTATGAATTGTAATACCCACTTTTTGAAATTTAATAAATTTTACCTTTAAAAATGGACCTCATTTTTGGATTTGGAATATCGAAATTTCCCTAGGGTGAAATTTTGTTATTTTTTTGAAAACATTCAAATTTTTATGAATAGTGAAAACACCGGGTTACTATTTTAAAGCCGACATTTTATTTAAATAATTATTTATTTTATTTACATTTATTTTAGGCCAAAATTGATACATAATACCTATATAAGATCAATGTAATTCATTGGAGTCATTTTATAATAATTTTAGATATATAAAATTTTATTGAACTTTTCACCGTCTTTTACCCACCTCCTAGGAGAGTTTGAAAATTTATATAAAACTTAATTTTACCGCTTCTGTGAGTGGAATTTCGAAAATCCGAGAGACATGGTTAATATAAAGGAGTAAAATTTGGTTCAATGAGATGAAAATAATTTTTGGTGAATAGTAACTTTTTACTTTTATTTACCACGGTTAAAAGTAAATAGGGTAATTAAGGGTAATAATGATATTATTATTACCCTAACAAATGTACTAAATCTATTTGATAAGTTTAATTCGACCAGAAACAACCTTATAAATAAAATATGACCATTTAGGTCCACTTTTATTAGATTAGGACTTTTATTATTAATTTATTTAATGAATGGTTAAAATAGTTAAAATCAATGTTTAATAAATAAATCATTTTTAATATAGGGATATACATAAGATAAACTCGACTATAAATAGTCATTAGAAATATAAAAATAATCCTACATAATGGTATTTTATTTATAATTTTTAGACATTAAATAATTTAAGTTATTTATGACACAATGATGATGGTGTAATTATCTTATTAATGAAATATTAACATAATTGATGTTATAAATACCCAAATAAATATAATTTGAGATTTTTTATGAATTATAATAATTTTCTAGGTTACTATAACATGTTATTATTTATTTAATTATCTTTTTTCGAACTAATCATGCTGTTATGATTTTCACAAAAATAAATTACCAAATAGTGTCAAAATTGACATAAAATAGTTTTTAAAACAAATATTATATTATTAGTTGTACTTTTATTCCTAAAAATATAAGGATTGGCCCCATGACATAGATAAAGTTATATATATTAATAATAAACAATGTGGGGTACGTTTGGATTGTTATAGTCTGTTTATTAACCTTCTAGTGTAAGCAAACAAGAAGATATGGTAAAAGTTAAATTATTTAACTTAGACTTAAATATAAATGATAAGGTTAAAATAGTAACCTAAACTTGTTTAAAATATATTGGATGAGAGGATTTCTACCCATCCACACCTTAGCTTATAAATAAATCAATTTTGAGCTATTGAAAACCGAATATTACTTTATAATATATTAATACTTTAAGTTTTTCCTAAGGTGTCCATCTCCTCCCTTATAAAAGGGCACCTCCTCCCTCTCCTCCTCACACCAGCTTGATCCTTCAATATCGGACAAAACCTTACAATTTCTCTTCTACACTTACCTTGAAATATCCTAGAGTTCCTGGTCTTCTTTAAATACCTTCTTTACTACCCTAAGAGAAGGTTAAGAAGAGGTGCTTCAAAGAAGAGGTAATGTCCGTTACCGATTCATTCAACTTTATTTCTTCTTCCACTTCTTCTTATTTAGTTGTTTCATAATGAAGTAATAACATAAGTATCACTCACATACTGATATGTTATTATAAATATGAAACAACCCTATTTCGCCTTCTATCCATCCTACAGAAAATGAAATCACCGCGCATGCGTACGTACGGAATACCATCTCCACGCCGTGGTGTAATCTGTTTTCCACCACCACCTTACTTGGATTGGTATAATGGCGTAAAGAATAACTATATATGATTATTTTAAATTGATATTGATTCTTAAATATTATACATACACTTCAATACAATTCCACGATCATGGGAATGATATCATCGCTTGTGCGTACATACGGCCTACCGTCTCCACGATGTGATGCGACTCGATCTACATGAACTTCATTGTATAATGGTTATATAAATGAATTTAATGAATAAATATGATATATATTACACTAATACCATTCTAGAAATGAGGTATCGATGACCTAAAAGAATAATAAGAATTTATCCGACAAAACACGCATAAGAACAAAAAGCAATAAACACCCGAATAAAAAGTAACAATGAAATATTACTAGTAAGAAGCTAATAATATGACTATATATGACATAATAACAATTATTAATATTCTGTAATAATTCTATAACATTATTTAAATCATTATACAGGAGTTTCGGACACGTTCGAAGCAAATCAGACCTAAGGTAAGCGAAAATCTCACAATCTAATTTTTATCTGAGATTGTTTATACTTCATAATTTACTAGGGAATATTTATAATCCACATCCATGTTCCCTCAATATTTATTATTATTTCCATCCACCTACAATTTTTTAAATCCAATTTTACCAATTGGTGAGATTTTAGTAAAAGATATGAAAGGAATCTTTTGTCTTTTTTAGTACGAGGTACTTTTTTTACTTTTCCAGCCAAAGTATGAGAAGAATGTTTTTTCTTTAACATATATTGCATGAACGGATTTTTAGAAAATTATTTACATGAAGCTTCCTTTACAAGTTTTCATGCTTATTTTTAATCAACTTCTTTTAGTTTAAAATTTTATGACATGTAAAGAAATGAAAAATCTTTTTCAAGTAGAAAGGATATTTTCCTCAAAAATGGAGTTCAAGAATTTTATCAAAATTATCTTCCATCTCAGATAATATAGTGTTCTATTTCTATCCCTATTTTTACATTGATTTGATTATGTTATGATGGAAATATTTTTATGATTTCCTTTTATCTTATATGGATTATGTTATGATGGCATGATATTTAAGAATCTCATTTTTATTACATGGGTTATGCTATGATATATGATTTATGATCTTGTGGCGCACATAAAAATGGTATAATTATGAGATGGGTGGGCCCTATATATCCCTCCAATGCATTGGGTAAAGATTTATATCTCATGAGATAGACATGGCTAGAACGGCAAGTTAAACTGGTTAAGTGAAACATGACTGAAACGAGGAGTGAACTCGGTTCAGAAATGGACTTTTTCCGCTAAGATAGTCTTGGCAATGAGTCTGGACTACTAAGAAATGATTCTCTATGATTATGTGTGTATGCCAAAAAGTTTCATGTTTTAAGTTATGATTATTGGGAATACATTTCACTACTATGATTTATCCCATTTTATGAAATTATGATCTCTTTTTAAGGTTAATATTTCCAAAATGTTATGTTATTATGAATATGATGTGATTGATATTTATTTTTCTTACCCTTACTGAGCATTTTAGCTCACCCTTTTGTATGTTTTCTTTTCCCTAGGTCAGGAATAAGGATATTAAGTAATATATGCCAAAAGGGACTCTAGATATGATAAAATAAAGGGGAGAAAATGTAGATGTTTTATGAACCAGTTGTTTATGTTTCCCAGTTTCTGAAGACACTATACCTATACGGTCCTTTCATGTTTTTTTATACGTTGTAATATGTGTGCTTCAATTATGATGTAATAACAATGTATGTAAAGTATGGGTTTTTATAGTTGGTATTAGAGGAAAGGTATAGTCAACCTTTAGAAACTTGGATGTGAATTCCTTAGTAAGAACCCTAAGGATAAGTCTAAGCATAGAACACAATCTTAGTGTTTTAAAAATGGCCATTAACAACCTATGATAAGTCCTTAAGTATGAAATTATATTCTTGATTCTGTGGTTTTCCTATTATAATTCGTGTTACTCACAATATTCTTCTTGATTTAGTCAATGGCTTGAACCCGAAGGAACCGTGTTAATGCGGAATGCAACGGGCAATGCAATGATTCTCCCCCTGAGCAACCAAACGTTATGGGAGTTAGAATTAAAAATCTTGTAGCCATGCTCACACAACTTTCTCAAGATATGAATCATGCAGGACTTCCAAATGAGCAAAAGAAGGAGTAAAATTTTGTTGAATCCTTCATGAGGCAGCGTCCACCCTCATTCAGCGGGTCTACCGATCCATTAGTGGCTGAACAATGGATCAGTACCACTGAAAAGATATTTTCAGTTCTTCAATGTTCTAAACATGATAAAGTCATCTTAGCAGTATATCGTTTGAAATGTGAAGCTGGTCAATGGTGGAATCTTATCAAGAATGTGAGGCCAATAGATGAAATTGAGTCTATGGAATGGGACGAGTTTAAGAACTTATTTTTCAATAAGTACTTCCCACATATTCTTTGAACAACGATGGAGAAGTAGTTTCTTGAACTAAAAAAAGGATTATGAATTTGTTGGTATCTATGAAGAAACTTTTACAAGACTTTCATGCTACGATTCTGGTATTATTATCCAACCTGAGTGTAAGATCGATCAATTCTTTAGTGGCTTAAAACCAAGTCTTCAAAGGGCATTATCCATAGTGGACTACAATTGCTATGAGGAAATTGTTCAATGTGCTCTCAAGGTTGAGAGGTAGAGTGGAGTAACCCATCAGTCATATGGGTTTGATAAGAAGAGGAAAATGTAATTCAAAAGAAAAATCTAAAGAACGCACTTAAAAGAAGATGAGTTTTCCTTTATTCTCAATTTGTGGAAGGAAAAATGGAGGGAATTTTCTAAAAGGGACAAGTAAATGTTTTATGTGTGGAAAAGAAGGTCATCAGGCATTTGAATTTCAAAATAATGGGAAGAATATGTCTAATGATGCAAACAAAGAAAGGGATACACAGAACGCACCTCCAATGCTTCAACGTTTCAAGTGCAAGGAGATGAGTCATTTTTCCAATCAATTCCCAAATCCAAGTGTTTTTTATGATGATCAATGTCAACAAACTCTTAAGTTCAAAGACAAAGGAAAGTCACATGGAATTACTATCAGTGAAGTGGAGTATAATAACGAAGTGGTGAAACGTACACTTACCATCCACTCTAAAGTAGAAAATGTTTTATATTATTCTGGATCCTCCTACTCTTTTATTTCTGAAGAATTTTCTAAGGGTATCGCCGTATTAACTCAACAATTAGATGTTGAGTAAGTTGTGACAACCCCTAATGGTACAACAGTCACATCAAAAGTTTATAATTCTTCTCCGATTGAAGTTTGTGGGAAAGTGCTTTCTGCAAATCTTATGATCCTTCCTATAGTAAAAATTGATGTGATTCTTGGCATGGATTGGATTTCTTTATATGGAGATCATATCAATTGCCAAATAAGGGAAGTCACATTCCATATTCCAGATCAATCTTTGATCGTCTATCGATGCAAGGATGAACAGAACCTTCCAGTGGAAATTTCATCCATCTTATGGGTCTTGATTCCACTAAATGAAGGTTATTTATCACAAATGGTTGGTGAGAACCCAATGATTCAGAATATGCATTTTGTACGAGAGTTTGATGATGTATTTCCAGAGGAATTTCCAGGTCTTCCACAAAATCCTGAAGTTGAGTTTTCAATAGAACTCGTACTGGTTGCTTTGCCTATTTCAAAGAAACCTTATAGAATGGCCCCAATTGAGTTACAGGAATTGAAGAAGCAACTCCATGAGAATCTTGATAAGGGATTCATAGGCCCTAGTGCATCACCTTGGGGAGAACCTGTTCTATTTGTTAATAAGAAAGATGGATCAATGAGACTCTGCATTGATTATCAAGAACTTAACAAGATCACTATCAAGAACAAATATCCTCTACCATGAATTGATGACTTATTTGACCAAATATGCGAAGCTCAATAATTTTCCAAGACTTTTCTTCGTTCAGGGTATCGTCAATTATGGGTCAAAAGGGAGGATATACCAAAGATGCCTTTCCGTACAAGGTATGGATACTATGAGTTTATAGTGATGCCATTTGGTCTTACTAATTCCTCTACTATCTTCATGGATCTGATGAATAGAGTCTTTAGAGACTATCGTGATCAGTTTTTGGTAGCCTTTATAGATGATATTCTTGTCTATTCAAAGAGCAAGGAATAACATTAATATCACTTGAAGGAGCACACCTGATGTCATGGTGCAGGTAAATCCTAATGAATTGTTTAACTGTTCTATAAACAAATTTGCAGCACTGCTTGATGTTGAATAAAATGAGACAAAGGAGATTGATATGGCAGAGGAAGCTGGAGAGAAAGAGGGGAATGTTAGCCTGGGTGGATTGAGTGAGGAATGTAAAAGCCCCTGTGATGATGACAGAACCATGATACCTCAAATGGAGGGTGGGAAGGATGGAAATGTCAGTCCTCCTTTGGCCCATAATAAGAAGTGGGGGGATAGATCTGAAGATGAAGAAGAGCCCCACAGTAATAAAACATCCTATAGGGATGCTGTGAAGTATGGAATTCATGAGACCCAAAGAAAGGAAGTGGAGGAAAAAACTCAGAGCAGGAGGAAGCCAAGGAGAGATTATACGGACCTACCCAAATCAATGGTGACAAGATCTGCACACAAGAATGTAGGGTCACAAGAAACTGTCATTGTAAATGGGTACAATGGCAAGAAAAGAGGAGGGCCCCCGAAGTCAGAAAAAGGGATCAGTGGGAAGAGGCCGATCAAGGAGAAATTGTCTGAAGAAATGCTTCGGAAGAAAAACATGTATCTTGAGATGATGCGCAAATACGAGTCTTCTGAATGGGAGTCAGCTGACCCTGATGATGAGCTATCTGATGATGGGGAGAGGGGTGCTTATGCCTTTGATGTAATGTAACGTCTTTTCTTTCTACTGTCTCTACTTGCATCTTTTCTTCAATAAATTTGCGGGATCAGGCTTTCGCCTGGTTCAAAATTTCCTGGTAATAACATTAATATCACTTGAGAATTGTATTAAAGACCCTGAGAAAGGAGATGCATTATGCCAAATTTACCAATTGTGAATTTTAGCTTCCAAAATTTGCATTTTTTGGTCACAAAATTTGAAAAGAGGGGATATCTGTGGATCCAGCAAAAACAGAGGTTATCGAAAGATGGTCGAGACCAACAACAGTAACGGATATCCGATGTTTTCCTGGTTTGGCGGGATATTATTGATGTTTTGTGAAAGATTTTTCACGATTATCTAATCTACTCCCTAGGTTGACTCGAAAAAGAGTCAAGTTCATGTGGATGGAGGAATGTGAAGATAATTTCATGGAGTTGAAAATAATGTTATCAAGTGCACTTGTGCTCACATTTCCTTGTAGTGTAGAAATGTTTGTGATCTATAGTGATGCATCCAAGAAGGGGTTGGGGTGTGTTCTCATGAAAAATGATATGGTGATAGCTTATGCTCATGATAGTTGAAAATCCATGACCAAAATTACCCAACTCATTATTTGGAGTTAGCTACGGTAATCTTTCCAATAAAGATTTGGAGGCATTATCTTTATGTTGAAAGGTGTGCTATTTATACTGATCACAAAAGTTTAAAATATATTTTCACACAAAAGGAGTTGAATATGCTCCAAAGAAGATGGTTGGAGCTGATTAAGGATTATGACTGCTCAATGCATTACCACCCTGGGAATGAAAACAAGGTGGATGATGCATTGAGTCGACAAGACCATGCTAGCTTACCCATGATGAGGATCACAAAAGATCCAATATTTATGGATTTACAAACGATGGACCTTGGAATTATAATGGAAGGGGAAAATCTTATCTTTCTTAAATGAATGTTCAACCATCTATACATGTAAAGATTAAAGAGGCACAGAAATAAGATGTATAGTTACAAAAGAAGGTGAGAAATGTTCTTGAATTCAACCTTCATTGTGATAGGATAATAATGTCCAAGAATCGAGTTTGTATTCCTCCCATCCCCAAATTAAAGAAGGAGCTGATGGATGAGGCTCGTAGTTCTTCATTCTCTTTTCATCATGGAAGAACGAAGATGTATGGGGACCTGAAAGAGTACTTCTGATGGGATGTAATGAAAAGAGATGTTGCTGAATATGTATCTCGATGCTTGGTTTGTCAGCAAGTTAAAGATGAGAGATAGAAGTCTAAGTGGATGTTTCAACCATTACTCATACCTGAATGGAAATATTAAAACATCATTATGGACTTTGTCACCGGACTTCCTAAAACATCCAAAGGCATTAATGTTATCTGGGTCATAGTTGATCATCTTACAAAGTCTGTACACTTCATTACTACTTGAGAGGATTTCTCTCTGGATCAGCTTGATAGGATATATGCGAAGGAAGTGGTAATATTGCATGGAGTACCACATTCCATTATATCTGATCGTGATCTGAGGTTTACCTCTAAGTTCTGGAGAAGTCATCAGCATACTCTGTATACAAAGTTGAGTTTCAACACTACTTATCATCCTCAGACAGACGGTCATTCTCAGAGAACAATTCAAACTCTAGAACATATGTTAAGAGCATGCTCTATGGATTTCAAAGGTGGTTTGGATCAACACCTACCTTTGGTGGAATTTTCATATAATAATAGATTTCACTCCTGTATTCGGATGGCTCCTTATGAAGCTCTCTATGGAAAGAAATGCAGGACTCCAACTTGCTGGGAAGAAGTTGGGGAAAGAAAGGTCTGATCTATTCAACAACACATAAGAGCAGCTCAGAGTCAACAAAAAAGTTATGTCGATAACCGAAGAAAAGTCCTTGAGTTTGAAGTGGGTGATAAAGTTTTCTTATGAATATCTCCCTGAAAGAGAGTAATGAGACTTGGGAAGAAGGGAAAGTTTATCCCTTGGTATATCATTCCTTTCGAAATAATAGATCATGTTGGGTAGGTAGCTTACTGATTTCAACTTCCACTGAATCTCTCTCAAGTTCATGATGTGTTCCATATATCTCTCCTGAGAAAGTACATACCTGATCCTTCACATCTACTGAGCTCAGAAGTTGTACCGATGGAGAAAGATCTTTCTTATGAAAAACAACCGATAGAGATTCTGGATCGTAGCGAAAAAGTATTATGGAACAATACCACTCTCTTGGTAAATGTTTTATGGAGGAACCACCAATTAGGATAAGTTACATGGGGGCTTGAGGATATGATGATGGAGAGGTATCCTCATCTGTTTGTTACAAAGTGACGAATTTCGAGGGCGAAATTCTTCTTAAGTGGGGTAGAATGTAACACCCAAGATTTTTTGTTTTTATGTTATATACATCATCAAATGAATCATTCTCTACACAAAACACTATCTTGGCTTGCTTTACATGCAATCGCGACCTTCCTTGATAGCTTGCGTTGTACGCAATACCGAGTTTCACTAAACAGCGATATGCTATTAAAATATTATTAAAACTTGCAGTTATGAATAGTAATACCCACTTTTTGAAATTTTATAAATATTATCTTTCAAAATGGACTTCATTTTTGCATTCAGAATATCGAAATTATCCTAGGGTGAAGCTTTGGTATTTTTCTGAAAACTTTCAATTGTTGATGAATAGTGAAAACACTAGGTTACAATTTAAAAACCGACTTTTTATTTAAATAATTATTTATTTTATTTAAATTTATTTTTGGTCAAAATTGATACATAATACCTATATACGTTCAATGTAATTCATTAAAGTCATTTTATAATAATTTTAGATATATAAAATTTTATTAAACTTTTCACCGTCTTTTACCCACCTCCTAGGAGAGTTTGAAAATTTATATAAAACTTAATTTTACCACTTTTGTGTGTGGAATTTCGAAAATCCAAGGGACATGGTTAATATCAAGTACTAAAATTTGGTTCAATGAGATGAAAATAATTTTTGGTGAATAGTAACTTTTTACTTTTATTTACCACAGTTAAAAGTAAATAGGGTAATTAAGGGTAAAATGATATTATTATTACCCTAACACATGTCTTAATTCTATTAGGGAAGTTTAATTCAACCGAAAACAATCTTAGGAATAAAATATGACCATTTAGGTCCACATGGATTAGATTGGGACATTCATTGTTGATTTATTTAAAGAATGGTTAAAATAGTTAAAATCAAAGTTTAATAACTAAATAATTTTTAATATAGGTTTATACATAAGATAAATTCGACTATAAATATTCATTATAAATATAAAAATATTCTCTACATAATGATATTTTATTTATAATTTTTAGACATTAAATAATTTAATTTATTTATGACATAATGATGATGCAGTAATTATCTTATTAATGAAATATTAACATAATTGATGTCATAAATACCCAAATAAATGTAATTTTAAACTTTTTATGAATTCCAATAATTTTAAAGGTTAATATAACATGTAATTATTGATTTTTTTAAAAATATTTGAACTAATCATTCTTTTATAAATTTTAAAAAAATCAATTACCAAATAGTGTCAAAATTTACATAAAATAGTTTTCCAAACATATATTATATTATTAGTTGTTATTTGAATTTTAAAAATATAATTTTCGGTCAAATGACTTAGATAAGGTTATATATATTAATTATAAGCAACTTGGGGTTCTTGTTTCTTGTTATAGTAAGTTTATTAACCATATAGCGTAAGAAAATAAGAAGAAACGGTAAAAGTTAAATTATTTAACTTAGAGTTAAATCTAAATGATAAGGTTAAAATAGTAACCTAAACTTGTCTAAAATTTATTGGATGAGAGTATTTAGACCAATCCACACTTTAGATTTGAAATAAATCAATTTGGAGCTATTAAAAAGTTAATATGACTTTATAGTAAAATAATACTTTAAGTTTTTTCCAAGGTGCCCCTCTCCTCCCTTATAAAAGGGAACCACCTCCCTCTCCTCCTCACACCACTTTGAGCATTAAAGATCGTCCAAACCCTGCAAATTTCTCTTCTCCACTTCCCTAGAAATATCCTAGAGGTCTGGTTCTTCTTCAATGACCATCTTTAGTTCCCTAAGAGAAGGATAAGAAGAGGCGCTTCAAAGAAGAGGTAATGTCTGTTACCGATTCTTTCAACTTTATTTCTTCTTCTACTTATTCTTATTTAGTTCTTTAATTATGATGTAATAACATCAGTATCAATCATATACTGATATATTATTATAAATATGAAACAACCCTATTTCAGCTTCTATCCATCCTACGGAAAATGAAATCACCGTGTGAGCGTACGCACGGAATATCGTCTCCACGCCGTGGTGTAATCTCTTTTCCATCACCACCTTACTTGGATTTGTATAATGGTGTAAATAATAACAATATATTATTATTTTAAAGTGATATTGATTCTGAAATAGTATACAAACACTTCAATACAATTCCACGATCATGGGAATGATATAATCGCTTGTGCGTACGTACGGCCTACCGTCTCCACGATGTGATGCGACTCGTTTTACATGATATTCATTGCATAATGGTTATATAAATGAATTGAATAATTAAATATTATATATATTACACTAATACCATTATTTAAATGATTTATCTATTACCTAAATGACGAATAAGAATTTATTCGAT
Organism: Viscum album; assembly: GCA_963277665.1. Taxonomy (NCBI): domain Eukaryota; kingdom Viridiplantae; phylum Streptophyta; class Magnoliopsida; order Santalales; family Viscaceae; genus Viscum; species Viscum album. Next base: position 559,227,362 of record OY728153.1, on the reverse strand, counting down.
AAAACATGCATAAGAACAAAAAGCAATAAACACCCGAATAACAAGTAACAATGAAATATTACTAGTAAGAAGCTAAGAATATGACCATATATGTTATTATAACAATGATTAAGATTCTATAATAAGTCGATAACATTATTTAAATCATTATAAAGGAGGTCCGGACATGTACAAAGCAAATCGGACCTTTGGTAATGGAAAATCTCACAATCTCATTTTTATCCGAGATTGTTTATTCGTTATAATTTACTGGGGAATATTTATCATCCACATCCCTGTTTACTAAATATGTAATATTATTTCCATCCACCTAAATTTTTTTAAATCAAATTTTACCCATTTGTGAGTTTTTAGTAAAATTTTTGAAAGGAATCTTTTGTCGTTTTTAGTAAGAGGTACTTTTTTGACTTTTTCGGTCAAAGTGTGTGAAGAATGTTTTTCTTAAACTTATACGGCATGAACGGATTTTTAGAAAATTATTTCCATGAAGCTTAATTTACAAGTTTTCAAGTTTATTTTTAATCAAATTCTTTTAGTTTAAAATTTTATGACATGTTAAGAAAGGAAAAATGGTTTTGAAGTAGAAAGGATATTTTCCTCAAGAATGGAGGTCAAGCATTTTATCAAAATTATTTTCCATATAAGATAATATAGGGTTATGTTTCTGTCCCTAATTTTACATTAATTTGAATATGTTATGATGGAATTATTTTTATCCTATCCTTTCATCTTATATGGATTATTTTATGATGGCATGATGTTTAAGAATCCCATTTTTATTACATGGGTTATGCTATGATGTATGATTTGTGATCTTGTGGAACACATAAGAATGGTATCATTATTATATGGGTGGACCTATATATCCCTCCAATGCATTGTATAAGGATTTATATCTCATGATATAGACATGGCTGGAACGTCATGTTAAACCGGTTCAGTGAAACAGGACTGAAACAAGGAGTGAACTCGGTTTAGAAATGGACTTTGTCCGCTAAGATATACTTGGCAATGAGTCTTGACTACTAAGAAATGATTCTCTATGATTATGTTTGTATGACAAAAATTTTCAAGTTTTAAGATAGGATTCTTGGGATTAAATTTCACCAATACGATTTATCCCATGTTATGAAATTATGATCTCTTTTGCAGGTTATGATTTCCAAAATGTTATGTTATTATGAATATGATGTTATTGATATATTTTTTTTTACCCTTACTGAGAATTTGAGCTCACCCTTTTGTATGTTTTATTTTCCCAAGGTTAGTAAGAAGGATATTAAGGAAGATATGCCAAAAGGGACTCTAGATATGATAAAATAAAAGGGAGACAATGTAGATGTTTTATGAACCAGTTGTTTATGTTTCCCAGTTTCTAAAAACACTATACCTATACGATTCTTTCATGGCTTTGTTATATGTTGTAATAACTGTGCTTCAATTCTGAAGTAATAAAAACGTATGTAAAGTATGGGTCGTTATATATGCATTTCAAAAATAAAACTTGATTATTAATTAATTTGGGTTAGAGTATCGCTTATAGTGTACCTAGAAACCGGAATATAATTTGTTTTTGTGTTTTTTAAATAATAAAATTCTATAGTCATGTTTGTGTTTGGGATTCAAATGAGAAATAGGTAAATTAATTTATATTAAATTATTGGTATCAATGTATTTTCCATATATTTATTAATATTTATTAAACGGTTTAACTAACGATGTCATATTTTAATTTGATTAATTAATATTAAATTTGGGGTTTTTAATTCATTGTATGGGTTGTATGTGAATAAATTTTTATTCAATATCATCATTAATTGATCCCAATTATATGATAAATTAATATGTACAGTTATATTGGTTTTAAATGAAAATAATCATTTTTTTTGTTTTTTATGTATAAAAATGATATTATTTATTATACTTAATATGAGAATTATTGGAAATAATGAAATATGATCATTAAGATACTTTGTAAAGAGTTGTGGTACCTCAAGTGCATGTATGGTTCCTTTCCTCTAGCACCCACTATTAGAGGGCGATGAAAAACTTGGATAAACTCAATAGGTCATGCATAGATGTGGATGACCAACTGGATGGGCATAGGTTTTAATATGATATATCTAATCTAGGTACGATTCCACCACCATTTATCTCTTTCCTTATGAATAATATGAACATTTTTTATATTTATTTACTACCTCACTTGAAAAATTCTCTTGAATTCAATTATTCGTAGTCTATTTATATTAGATTCATTAACCTTTTATATTTTATATTACTATTGTTCTTCATTTAATAAAATATTTTGTTGTAAGAAATATAACAACAAAACAACAAAAATTATTATTATAATAAATATTTATAGATTATATATTATCTAGTAAAATTTATTTATACAATAATTATTTCATATAGTAGTTTTGGAAAACATTTAAATGAAATATGGTCCTAAAATATATTATCTAAAAATAATTAATTGAAACAAGATGATTCAACAGTAACCTATCTAAGAGAAATTATTTAAATTTTAAGTATTTAAAAGTTTAGTGTAGGTAATAAAATCTAGTATTGGATTGTCCCATCGAATGTAATTACATTACTTGTTTAAATTCACTATTGTAGTGATAAATATATGTTTAAGTTTTTTAGATGTGAATAATAAATCACCCTAAATGATGATTTCCTATTTGAAATTTTCTTAAATCATCAATATTTGATCATTATGAAAAGTACACCACTTACATGTTAATATTTTTTCAAATATTAAATATCAATTTTGTGCATGTTATCTTGTTATGTAGTTTTCCTTTATTTGATATTATTATATAGTTCTTTAACAGAATTTATGTGAGGTTTTTTTGTTTTTTCCTAATTTTAGTTTAATGTTCTACTTTTAATATCACTTTTAGAATCAATTCTATACAAATTTTTTATGATATGATATATAAAACAAGAAAACTTTGTTTATTAGTCACACATAGATTCATAAACATAAACCACTTGTTAAGGGTTTCCAAATCTATTAATCTAACTAATACGGTACCTTTGACGATAAGAGGGAGAATGGAATGTTGAATAAGTGAAATAGAATTAGTTAAATGTCCATAAAAAAGAATAATTTAGAGTAATTATGTCTAAAAAGAATGATAAGACCATAGATTTCCTAAAACATCTCAATAAAAGTATCATGCATGTCAATATCAATAGAAAAAACAAAAAAACATGTTGAACAAACTCCAAAATCTTATATAAAAGATAATCGACAATTAAATTTATAATTAATTTAAAATTTTGAATTACCACATATGTATTAATACTCTTGATCAATTTTCATTAATTATCTTATCATGTTCTAATTATAGTGGATAATCTATGTAAAGACTTTCATAGATGTGTCTACAGGCACTATATGAATCTCTAATAGAGGTTCTTCGTGTCCCAAGTGCTCATGTGGATGAACCAAGTGCCTCACACCATTTTGAATCTATCATAATAAGAAATTCTATTATTATATATTTTTTCTTGAGATGGTATGAGTGGAAGAGTATCATTAGGGTTTGAAATAATTTCATAGTATTTCCATTTGGTACCCCACACACAAAATATCCACACATGAAAAATGACATAACTAGATTTTTATACAAAAAGTCAAATATTATATAATCACACAACAAACCATGTATAAAACATTAATCTATGTAAAACTCTATATCAAATAAAATTAAAAATAATATTATATCCATGACATGTGTTTTATTAAATATCATTTCTTAAATAAATTAATTAATATTTATTAAAATAAAATTTAAATATATCATTTCCATTGAGGTATTCAATCAACCCATTTATCCCCATTTAATTTATCAAAATATTAATGAGAATTTGTTTTTTCAATTAATCCTCATCCGTTGAATAAAATATATAAATATTATATTAAATAAGCCAATGAATAAATATTTATTACTCAAATAAAATAAATAAAAATTTATTATAACTTATTCAATAAACTCATAAATAAATAAATATTTATTTATTTCTATGTAAATAATTAAATAAGATATAACAATCAACCCACATATTCTAAACCCAAAAATACCATGATTGAAATTGAGAGATAAATTTGAAATGATTAATTATTATTCCAGACGATGAGAATAATATTTACTTTTTAATAAAATATTCAATATAATTTAATGAGATTTTAGATACAGTTAGTGTGTGACCCTTTAGCCTCTTTTTCAATGAAAATATGTAAAATTACCTAAATTCTAATATGAGTTTCTAGAAGTACACCAAGATACCCATTGATAAAGAGTTAATTCAGAAACTTCAAAAATATTTCTACAAATTCCCTATCTACCGATATATCATCAATAATCAGGTATACAAGATTCATCATCCTATATAATTTATTTATCCTTCTTTAACATTCCAAAATAAACTCGTCTGTAAACCACCTTGGTTATGTATTTATTCAGACAATTACATTTCAATAAAAGGGAAAAGTATATCTTATTGCATTAAAATGGAATGGAAAAATCATTTCTTGACTTATTTAATTAATATCACATCAATTATAACACAACAATGGTATGATTCATCACCAAAAAAATACATCTTCATAGTTTTTATTTTCATATAAAAGTACCCAATTAATGATAAATATTAATAATAATATGTAGTATAAGGAATAACACACATGTTTATAGATAATAATATTTGATGGAACATAAAACATATGAAATTTACACTGACATTTTTTCCTCATTACCAACCTTTTTTGAGATCTACTTTTATAAAATTCAGGATAAGAATAATAAATTTCTTTTGATCCTCCAACACCTTATAGTTCGACATCATTTATGTCCCATAATATTGTTTTTATCTATTCTATAATAAATTTTCTAATAATATCATCACTACATCTCTAAGTTCTCATTATACTGGGGAACTATTATTAATTTATTAATGTGAGTATTATTCTAAGGAAATTATCTTATTAAAGTTAAAAAAAGAGTAATTCTATTGTGATAGTATATTTATTTATATTATGGTAATAAAAGTCAAAAGTAATTAATTTATAGGATAAAGACTCAAAAAAATCATAATTTCCCTAGATTCAACAGGAAACATTTCTCAACTGGTTTTCTCTCCCATGATATTTATACTTCTCATACGGTATAGAATTAGTTACTAGTTCAACCAAATTTTCATCATGGAGACATTTGATACTAAAACTTTATATATTTGAGTAAACCTTTTCAAAATAAGATATTACTAAGTAGATATTTTTTCCATTTTTCATAAAATTTACTTGTTTTCTAATAACTTTGTTAAAATACTATCATAATTTATAATGTGATTGTATTTTACATCATAAATAAAATTCCAAGAATTGATAAAAATCAAATATTATTTATGATGTTAACTTGTCTTAATTAGAAGCCTCATCATATTCAGTATTAATATATAAATTATGTACTACCATCAAATGACTACTTTTATGTATTTCCTTATCCTATCATTTATACAATATTAATCCGATCTGTAGGGAAAAAGAGTTTTATATTCCCTTTGATAACAAGTGTTTCACCTTATCCAATTAAAAGGAACTAATAATTTATGCATTATCAAGTAGTATTTTTTAGATCACAATGTGTGAAATGTTAAATGACTAAGAAAGGGTGGGGTGAATTTACCTATTTAAAATATATTTAATTAATTATTTTAAATGTTATTAATTAATATAGTTGAAAAAAATAATAGAAATGAAAATAGTGATTTTTAAAGTAGTATAGATCTAAATGATACTACATAATTCTTTACCACTTTAAAAAACATAGAAACATGACGCCCACTATCAATTGAATCATTCAATTTTAAATGGGGTCAAATACCTTCAAAATTTCTTTTTAACACCCTAGATGAAAACCTCAAATATAAACTTTTCTCACATGGAGTAACAACTGACTACTTAATTTTTCTCATATGGAGTCACAACCCAATAAACCTACCTTTTTAATATATGGAGGTAGATCCCATAACTTACAATTTTTATAAGACAATATAACTTGACATCTACTTTTTATGGGTGGTATAACCCAGATCTGATAAAGGAAAAAAATTGGGAAGAAATAAGAATAAAAAAACCAATTAAATAAGAAAGGATAAGATTTTTGGGGTAGCAAGATTTTTCACCTATAGTAATTGATCAATTGATTGAAGTACATATGAATGAAATAATTGATTTCCAAGGTGTGAAAGGAAGTATAGTTCGAAATACCCTCAACCTATTTTATTCATTTGTTCTATCAATAAAAATATGTAGAGTTATTTTATGCAGTGTGGATTCCAAAGAAGAAGTTTGTTGAAGTTCATCCTTCCCAAAGAAACATGTATATTAAACTATGATGAAATATTTAAATAGTTTTCAGTTGTATAATTATTTAAAAATTTCCATGTGATTTCCTCATTGAATAAAAATTATAATACATTTACATGTATTTTACTTATATAATATATAATATTAAAATATTTTATATAGTGTAACATTAAATAATAATTAATATAACACAAATAAACCACAATAAACAACAGTAAATACCCTTGAATTAATATTATAATTCAAGTTATGTAATCTATTAACATTACAAACAATTTGAATTTTAAACTCATGTTTTCTTGAGAAATATTTGTTATAATTCAACCTAAGTGATGAGTATTTAATATAACATATAATTCGTCAAAATAAAATTCATTAGCATTAAAATAATAAACAATTATTTAAAAAAGCATTAGATTAATGAAAAACATTAAAACAAACTTATAGTAAATAAAAATGCATAAAATATAAAAAATATAAAAAACACATAATCATATAAAATATTTCCCTTATGGTCAATTAACCATGGTAGGTCAGAATTCATGTTAGGTCATAACTCACACGCATCGATTCAATACCCTGAAAATGTTATCTTAAGGTTGATAAAAAATGATCTCATGGTTAATAGAATATTCTTTAAGATGACGATTAGTTTTAAAAAATTGTGGTCGAATTATTTTACAAATTTTTATTGATTCATCACCTTATAATTGATTTATTTTCCTCATGTGGTTGATTCAATAGTTATAAAAAATCCTTCTATCCTATTATCAATCCATAGTCATGCAGTTAGTAAGGTTCTGTGGCCACTTGTCTTTTATTCATGCAGTTTATTGTCACATGGTCCCTTAATAATCATTATTATTATAAGAACCTGGTTCTTATATATAAGGTACGAGCTTCTTCTTTTCACTTTTCCTTAAGTGTTTTGGGAGAAAATATGGAAAATGGGGAAAAATCCTAAATTTTGGAACTACACTCTGTGTACTTTTTCCACACACCGTGTACTTTTGGCAGTGTGGAATGGGTACACGAGGCGTGTATCCATGTCGGCGACGAAGTGTGTAGGAACCGAATACATTCCGTGTAGTAGTCCTTTACACTCCGTGTAGTCAATCGGCAGGCCAAAACAGTAAGGCGGTGGAGGAGCCGCCAGCTGGGTGATAGTACACTCCGTGTACTCAGGAGTACATGTCATGTACTCAAGTCGACGGATAAACAGTATGGCGGTGCCGCCAGAGGAATAGTTAAATGAATGAATTACACGTCGTATACTTGGAAGTACATACCGTGTAATTTGTTTCCGCTTAAATAAGCAGTAGCCTCCCATGTTCATAGGGATGGTTTAGAACTGGAGGAAGGAGCTTGGGATGAAAGCTGGATCTTCGTGGATAACCAGATCGAGCATCGGGAATCCGTTTCCACCTCGGATGATCTTGTTGGAACCACGCGGGTAAGCCCTCTCTTCTTCTAGTGTGTTGCTGACCAATTTTTCTCCGAACAGGAGTTATTTGAGGTTGAATGAATGTTTTCTTACCTCAGATCTACATCATTATTGGGTGTTTCTGGGATCAACGATCATTTATACCGCTCGTTGAAGTATAAGGTAGGTGACTTGGTGTTTGTTTTTCCAACTGTCCTATGTTTTGTGCATTTTTGTGCCACAAAACCATGTTGGGGTGCCATGTGGCTGAGGCTCTTGCTATATTTAAACACCTATAATTGATTAGGTGTCTAAATATGATATTAAAATGATGGAGGGGATCATTTCTTGGATCCGGAACCACCTCGGGGGTGTGTTCCACTGTTTAGCCGTCTGTCCAGGATACCTGAGGGTATGCCATTAAAGTAGTAATTGTAGAATTTCCTTGAGAGTAATTGCTTATTTACTGTTTGTTTACATGTTTTTCATGGCCCTGTTACTTTTTTAGCCGGAGGGTGTCATTGTGATTAACCTGAGGGCACTACACTATTTAGCCCAAGGGTTGTAGTTATTTTACCTGAGGGAAACCTTTCGTGCCTGAGGGCTTGACTTCTGTGCCTAAGGGAAACACTTCGTACGCCTAAGGGCTATACCTGGGGGTTAGATTATAATTACCTAAGGGTGAGATTTTGGTTGTCTGGGGATGCTGACTGCTTACTTATAAATTCATTGTGGTGTTTTTCTTAAATGATTAAATGAATAATAAAATGGCAATATAACTGGTAGTTAGTTACTTTTGAGTACTACTTAAATTATTGCATTTTACTACTGCACGCTATTGTTTCATGCTTACACGTAGTTGGGAACATGCCTTTGGTGGCTGCCTTTTGAGATATGTTTCTCAAACCCTGTTTGGGTCATGATTTTCAGCCTAAAAAGATTACTTTTCTGCAGGTGTAGATAGGGGAAAGGGTCCCTATACAGGTACTTGACTGTTGCTGAGGAGTAGGAGGGAATGGGACCGATCCTAGGCTCACGATGTCGTTGCCAGCTGTTTTGCATTGTTTTGTTGTATTCTGCATTTTGATGTACTGTATTGATGTATAACATGTTCTGGCTGTTTTCTTAGAACGTGAGACATGTAGCATCATTGTTTATATATTGTTGGATATATCAATTATTGTTGTTATTTCAGTTGTGTATGGTTTACTGCTTCTGTTGTTTGTTGTATGTTTTATTTCTTTTCGCTATGATACACTTTGACAGTTGAGGACATAGGTTCCCCACTATCAGACCTGGGCCCTCACTGCTAGTCGGCAACCTCTAGCGTTTGGGGAAATGCACTTGAGGTCACGTGGCGAACCGGGTTCGGGGCACCCGTTGAGTGGCACCTGGAACTGGGACGTTACAAAGTCGTATCAGAGGGGTTATATTCATTGAATTACTATTTGGAGCCATAGTTAGGGATAGGAAAAACGGTTGTTGGTAATAAGCTATGCCCGGGCGTAGCTAACCCGTGTACAGGGAAAATCCAATTTACCTCGTGCTACAATTTTACTGATTTTTCAATTTACCATTGATTTGTTTTCACTGTTGGGTGACGTACTTGGGATTGTGTTGTTTATAATTTATCTATGGGTTCTATTTAGTTTCAACCCAATGAGATGAGGTTATGTCATCTCATGCATCATTTAGCCACATGCTAGAAATCACATGCCATGCATAGTTTCCATGCCATGTAGGTGCAATAGAAATTGCATGTTGTTGTGATAGTTGTTATACTAGTAAAGCATGTTGTTTCTGATAGTTGCTCTGATAAAATATATGTGGTGTGATAGGGTAATTTTTTTTGAGCCTATTTATAGAATGGATGACAGGCTTCAGTTTTTTGGGAGTATGGGCCCCCATTGACCGGAATTTGGTGGATCATTAGATTATTTAGTTATAACACAGATAAGTGGTCAAACTCTGATTCGTGGGGAGTATGGGCCCTCACAGATTAGAATTTGACACTTAGGTGTCGGTTTTTAGTATTTTCTGGGTTTTGGGGAAGATTATGAGGTATAATGTCTGGAAACCCAGTATACATGCTGTGTAGTATCTTTATACATGCCAGGAATGTTCTTCCATTCAGGAAGAAAAATGAACTTTTTGAGTACATGTCGTGTACCCTGAGTACACGCCATGTAGTCTCTACCCGTGTCACAAACCATGTTGGTGGCGACACAGGGAAGGGAATATCTTGGAGCGAACACTCCGTGTAGCTTTAGTACATGCCATGTATTGTGGACCCGGAGTCCGGCCGTGTAACAAACAACATGGGTCTGTGAACTCCTGTACAGAACATGTCATGTCCTTGATGAACACGCCATGAGTGTGACCTGGGGACTCGGTCATGTAACTAACAACACAGGCCGGTGCCACCTCTCCTTCAACACGTCGTGTACCTTTGGGACATGTCGTGTAGTCCTGTCCGATGACAGACCGTGTGGTGTTAGCTGTGTGGCTGGGAAACAGGGTGGTGTACACGCCGTGTGCGGGTGTAACACACTGTGTAATTGTAAACCGAGTAGTCGGCCATGTCACAGATGACACGGGAAGTTGGAAAATAACCCCATACACTCCGTGTAGATTATATACACGCTGTGTAGTTTTTTTTCAACAGAAGCTGTGTGGCTTATCTATGTAGAAGGACTAGGGTAGGGGAAGGGAATTCAAGTACACGTCATGTGGTCATTGTAAACGTTGTGTAGTCTTGTATTTCAAATATTGAAATTCCTTCTTCTTCTTGTTTTCTATATGGTTCCTTCAATTTTCAGTCTTAATAATCTTGAATCTAAGGCATGCTTTTGACCTTGTAGTGTCATTCTGCCTAGAAGACAGCATGTTGTTCTCCAAGAGAGCGGTGACGACTATACTCCAGAAATAGTGGGCCATGGGCTACCAGTGGATCCTTCAGCAGAGCCAGATGTGGCGCCAGCTGTTATACCAGACACAGGCATGGAGGTGCAGTTCCATGAATTCTTTATGCGGTTCATGCAGAACTTTCAGGGAGCACTACAGGCTGCCACATCTATGGTCGAGATGACGCGAATCTTCCAGCAGCATCATCCTCCTATGTTCTCAGGGGATGGAAGACCACATGCTACAGAGTCGTGGTTGGGGTCGATACAGAATATTTTTCTGCATCTTGAGAAGCCTCCAGGGTGGATGGTCAAGATTGTGACATATATGCTGCGTGATTCCGCCAAGAGGTGGTGGGATGTTACCACCCAGTCAGAGCATCACAGGGACATGGCATGGGAAGACTTTCAGATAGTCTTCTTTGACTTTTACTTCCCGGAGATGCTGAGAGCATATAGAGCTCTAGAGTTCAAGAATCTGCAATAGGGCGTTAGTGATGGACTATTCTACTCATTTTACGGAACTTCAGCATTTTGCACCCGTGCTGGTGGGTGATGAGATGTTGAGAGATAGACGTTTTGAGGATAGTCATCCGTATGACATCTAAGTGATGGTGAATGTTTTTAGGTTGCCTTTAGTACACACTATCGTGGATCATGTGCTAATTATAGAGAGGAACCAGTGGGAATCTAGTGGTGTGGGCCTGGGCGGTTCAGCACCAGTTTCTGGTACTATTTCTGCTGGCAAGAGGAAGAGACAGATGGATTTCTCTCAGGGAGGCAGTACCGGCCAGGCAGCTTCTTCAGGTGGCCCGATCAGGTGCTACCAGTGTGGTAGAGAGCGGAACAAGAGGCTGTTGTGTCCATGAGACCCAGTGGAGTGCCGAGCTTGCGGCATGATGGTCCATCTGCAGCGCTTTTGTAGGGTGTTTCCACCAATGGCTAGTGAGAGGGGTTCTGTGCAGACTCCGCGTGCGGGAGTAGGACCAGTGGATTCTTACCAGTCAGGGAACTAGAACACGACAGGGGATGCATGCAGAGATGGTGGGCATGGACTTGGTAGCCAGACACTAGGATCTCAGAGGCAGCAGGGCGGGATAGCTCAGGGGAGTCAGGCTATGTCGCAGGGCCGCAGCACTGGGCAGGCTTATGCAGTGCAGTAGACCCAAAAGGAGCAGGATCACGGACCTTCTACAGTCTAAGGTACTATTTTAGTAGCTTCTATCTTATCTTCAGTACTTTTTGATATGGGTGCTACAAATAATTTCATATCTATACCCGTTGTGGAGGGCCTCTGGCTCTGTGTTTCTACTTCATCTTATTTCATGACGCTAGACACTCTGTTGGGGACTAGAACGGTTATTGTGTGTCAGTGCAAGGAGTTCCCCCTTGAGTTTGGTGGGTTTCACTTTCTAGGGGACCTCTATGTCTTAGATATGACAGCTTATGACATAATTCTCTGGATGGACTGGTTTGTTCCATATCGAGCCTTTGTAGACTGCTATCGTCGCAGGGTGCGTTTCACATCACCAGAGGGCGGAGAGTTTCAATACAAGGGCGAATGGGATGTTCAAGCGAGTCGAGCTGGACTGGAGCATCATGGGAGAGGTGGAGTCACATCCCTAATTGTGAGTTTGTATCTGGATGATCAGGGGACTTTTCAGACGGATTTCCCTCAAGTTGTTGATCTTTTCAGGGATGTCTTCCTAGATGACTTTTCATGTCTACCTCCGGAGCGAGAAGTGGATTTCTCCATTGAGCTTGTGCCAGGTGTAGCACCGGTGTCCATTCCTCCTTATAGGATGGCTACACCTGAGTTGAAGGAGCTCAAGAGGCATTTAGAGGAGTTATAGTCGAAGGGTTTTATACCGACCCAGTACTTCACTGTGGGGTTCGCCGGTCCTTTTTGTGATGAAGGATGACGGTACCCTCAGACTTTGCGTGGATTATTAGAAGATGAACCAGTTAACGGTTATGAACCAATATCCCCTGCTGAGGAATGATGATCTATTTGATCAGCTTCGAGGAGCATGAGTGTTCTTGAAGATGGACTTCGTGACAGGGCTGTTGTTGTCACCTCAAGGAAATGACGCCATGTGTGTTGTTGTGGAAAAGCTCACGAAGGTAGCTCACTTTTTTCCGATCAACGAGACCTTCGGGGTAGACGAGATCGGAAGGCTGTATATCCAAGAGATTTTTCGTCTTCATGGGTTCCCTCGTTCTATCATTTTAGATAGGGACTCCCACTTTACATCTCGTTTTTTGGGAGGGTTTTCCGAGGTCACTAGGTACACAGGTGCTTCTGAACACAGCATACCACCCTCAGACCGATGTGAAGTCAAAGCGTACGATACAAATGCTAGAGGACATGTTGCGTTCATGCGTCCTAGACATTGGGGGATCTTGGGAGAATCATATACCCTTAGTCTAGTAGTCCTATAACAATATTTTTCAGGAAACAACTAAGATGGAACCATACGAGGCTTTATATGGTAGGCCATACCGATCACCTTTGTACTGGTTAAAGGTAGGTGAGGTAGCTTTTCTGGGACCATAGCTCGTGCAGGATACTTCTGAGTAGGTCCAGTTGATTTGGAAGCTGATGGCTACCATTCAGTCATGTCAGAAGTCTTATGCTGATCACCGTAGGTGACCTTTGGAGTTCGTTGTCAGGGATCAGGCTTTCTTGCGTTTTTCGCTGAGGCCGGGAAACAAGCATATCGGGAGACAGGGTAAACATTAACTGAGGTATGTGGGGACATTCGAGATTCTGGAGAGATTCGGGCTAGTTGCCTATCGGTTGCAGTTACTGCGGCCGTACCAAGCCATGCACGACGTCTTCCACGTGTCTCAGTTGCATCTCTATAATGTAGACTCATCTCACATCTTTCAGCTTGAGGAGGTTGAGATAGAGGAATATGTGTCCTTTGAGGAGCATCTGATTCGTATCTTTGACAGGAGCACAAAGGTTCTCCGAGGCTGGTCAGTTCCTCTCGTACGGGTTCTATGGAAGCATGGCCGAGTGCAGGACGAATCCTGGGAGCAGGAAACTGATGTACGTGCTCATTGTTCATAGCTGTTCTGAGCTATATCTTCGTTACCCTTGGAAGGGAAATTCAAGGATGAATTACTATAAGGGGGGAAGTTTTTAAGAACCTGGTTCTTATATTTGAGGTATGCGCTTCTTCTTTTCTCTTTTCCTTAAATGTTTTTGGAGAAAATATGGAAAATGGGAAAAAATATTAAATTTTGGAACTACACGCCATGTACTTATTCCACACGCCGTGTACATTTGGCCGTGTGGAATGGGTACATGGGGCGTGTAGCCATGTCACCGAGGAAGGGTGTAGGAATCGACTACACGCTGTGTAGTGGTCCTTTACAGGCCCTATAGTCAGTCGGCATGCCAAAACAGTAAGGCGGTGGAGCAGCCGCCATCTGGGTGATAGTACACGCCGTGTACTCAAGAGTACATGCCATGTACTCAAGTCGACGGATGAACAACATGGTGGTGCCGCCAGAGGAATAGTTAAATAAAGGAAGTACACACCATTTACTTGGAAGTACATGCCATGTACTTTGTTTTTTTCACTTAAATCAGTAGTATCCTCCCCTGTTCACAGAGAAGGTTTAGAACTGGAGTAAGGTGCTCAGGAGAGAGTTCGGATCTTCGTGGATCAACCGATCGAGTGTCGGGAATCTGTTTCCGCCTCGGATGATCTTGTTGGAAATGCGCAGGTAAGACCTCTCTTCTCCTAGCATGTTGCTAGCCAATTTTTCTCATAATGGGAGTTATTTGATGTTGAATGAAAGTTTTCTTACCTCATATCAACGCCGTTCTTGGGTTTTTCTGGGATCGATGATCGTGCATACTGCTCATTGAAGTATAAGGTAGGTGGCTTGGTGTTTGTTTTTCCAACTGTCGTGTGTTTTGTGCATTTTTGTGCCACAAACCCATGTTGGGGTGTCGTGTGGCTGAATCTGTTGCTATATTTAACCAGCTAGAATGGATTAGGTATCTAAATTTGATATTAAAATGCTGTTGGGGATCATTTCTTGGATCTGAAACCACCCTAGGGGTGTGTTCCACTGTTTAGCTGTTTGGCTGGGATACCCGAGGGTATGCCTTTAAAGTATTAATTGTTGAATTGCATTGAAAGGAATTGCTTGTATACTACTTGTTTACATGTTGGTCATGGCCCAGTTACTTGTTTATCCTGACGGCATCATTGTGATTACCCTGAGGGCACTGCACTATTTAGCACGAGGGCTAGAGTTGTTTTTCCTGAGGGCAAACATTCATGCCTGAGGGATTGACTTCTTTGCCTCAGGGCGACACTTCGTACGCCTGAAGACTATTTCTGTTACGCATGAGGGCTATACCTTTGGGTTGGATTCTGATTACCTGAAGGTGAGATTTTAGTTGTCTAAGGACGCTGACTGCTTACTTAGAAATTCACTGTGGTGTTTTTCTTAAATGCTTAAATGAATAATATAATGGCAATATAACTGGTAGTTAGTTACTTTTGAGTACTTCTTACTTTATTGCATTTTACTACTACACACTTTTGTTGCATGCTTACACGCAGTTGGGTACGGGCCTTTGGTGGGTGCCAAATGAGATATGTTTCTCATACCCTGTTTGGGTTATGCTTTTGGCCCAAACAGATTATGTTTCTGCAGGTGTAGATTGGGGAAAGAGTCCCTATATAGGTACTTGACTGTTGCTGAGGAATAGGAGGGCATGGGACCGAGCCTAGGCTCACGATGCTACGGCCAGCTGTTTTTCTTTGTTTTTTTGTACTCTGAATTTTGATGTACTATATTGATGTATAACAGGTTCTGGTTGTTTTCTTATAACTTCAGACATGTAGCATTATTGTTTATATATTGTTGGATATATCCATTGATGTTGTTATTTCAGTTATGTATGGTTTACTGCTTCTGCTCTTTGTTTTATGTTTTATTTCATTCTGTTGTGCTACACATTGACAATTTAGAGCATAGTTTCCCCACTATCAGACCTAGGCCCTTGGTGAAAGTCGGCTGCCTCTGGCGTTTGGGGAAATGTGCTTGAGGTCACGTGGCGAACCGGGTTCGGGGCACCCGTTGAGTGGCACCCGGAACCAGGACATTAGAGTTATTTTAACCTTATGGACGATCCAAGATTTCATCATATTCTACACATGTAAAACCTCTATACATTATAAGAGAACCATATTTTTTAGCTTGGGATGCATGAAACATCGAGTTTTAGCAAACTGTGAAATATTTTTAATTTATGATTGTTGTAACATAGCAGTTGATTTGGAAGGTATGAATTGAAGTGATTGAAATATGATATATATATAAACAACCTAATAAATTATTATTTGTTTGAAAAATTATTAATAAATAATAAATTAATATTTAGTAAAGATATTTAATTCTCCAAAATATGTTTTCTTCAAAACTATATTTTTTTATTTTTTTGGAAGAATATAAAAATTAATTTACTGAATTTTTAAATAATATATTTTTAATAATAATATCATTTTTAAGTCATAATATCAAAATTATCATATGTTTATTTTATAGGTTTTTATGAAAATTTATATTTTATAGTGAATAGTGAAAAATACTGATTTTTATCGAAAACTATATTTTTGTTTCAATAAATCACGTTGATTAATTTTATTTTAAAATATTTTCACATAAAACTCAATTATATTATATTAAAAATAATGAAAGTATGTCCATTGGAATCAATTTTAGGGATGAATTTTATATAAATATAATTTATAATATAAATGTGTTTTTTATGAAAAACAGTTTTTCATTGCGCTATACATTTTTTATCTCAAATTAATTTCAAAAACTTCTAGAAGTGGAATATTTAAAAATTTATTATATATTTTGAATGCAGATTTTCAAATTTTTTAAGAGGTTATATTTCATTTATTATTATGAATAGTAACCCTAAGATATTTTTATTTTCATGTTAATGCTAAATTGGATAATTAGGGTTAAAACTAATATAATAAGGCTTAAAATTAATTAAAAACTAGAATTTAATTATTTTTATTTTTCGATTTCATCCAAAAATCTTCCAAAAATTTAAAATATTAAATATTTTCCTTTATATTTTATTTTAACATATATAATATTTAAGTAAAAGATAAAGTCAAAAAGATAACATTCTTTCTTTTGGTATTGATAACATTTTGAAGAATGGAAAAAAGAAAAATTATGCTTTGTTATAAATTTTTATTTGAAAATTAAATGAATTTTTTATGATTGTAATTTATTTTTAATTTTTAGAAATGAATTATTTAGCTTAAATGCGTACACAGTACTGTAATAATGCTTATGAAAGTTGTAAAAAACTCAAGTAAATGATTTTAAAAATAGTAAAAGTAATATATTTTTAGTGATTTAAAGTTTCGAAAAACATATAATTGAAAATATGACATATTAAATATGTTTGAGATTTTTATATTCAAATTTAGTTGTTTTCTCTTTGTTTTCATAATCGTATTATGTAAATAGCTCTTAAAAATACATTAATAATATATTATGTAAAATATATTTTTTAAAAAAATTTAAAAATAATTATAATTTTGAAATAAGAAAATTAGTATAATATTTAGTCTAAAATATCATCCTTTATCAATTTATGAGAAAAGTTTTACCTTATATGTAAAATTATAACCATCATATATTAAAAACAGTTTTTACCACAGTTATAATTAAAATATTTTACCTAAGGGGTTAAACAAAAATAAAATATTTGAAATGATATATAAACCTGAAAAAAATAATCAGATGATTTTATTAACACCATAAATTTATTATATTGAAATTATTGTATTTTTTGATCTATTTTACCTGATTAAGACATATATTATATTATATTATTGCATTTATTTCCAAAAAAACATTAATAACATTTTATAATAAACAATATTTTTTAAAATTAATTATAATTAATAAATACCACTCTTTACCCAATTGAGTTGTATTATGATCTATAATATATACCACGGTCTATTAAAGGACCACTTTCCCTTTTTTACTATCCTTTTTTACCCCTAAATAGAAAAAACATTTGATTTCATGGTATTTTTCAAACGGGTTAGCGGGGGTTAAAATTTATTGGTATGGGTAAAAATATAAACAAACATCATTGAATTTATTTCATGTCAGGATTTCTACACATGGTATTATTATTTTTTAATTATATAAAATTGGACCCATTTATATAAGAAATTTTATTTATATCAGTTTAATAATTTAAGATATTGAAAGAGTTCTCCTCCCCTCACTTATATAGGGGAACCTATTCTCCTCACATACTCACACATTTTCAACCTTGTTTCTCATAAAGTCCCTACCATAATACCTTCCTATATCACATCACCACAATATATGCCTTTTGGTCTAGCTAAAATATCATACATTCAAGGCATAAGTTTTAAGACAAAAGTGGCTTCTCAACATTGGGGAATAACTCCTAACTGAGAATTTTTAATTTTACTCCCTCTTATACATCCTATAAATAATTTTTTTCTATTTTAAAAAAATTAAATAAGTATATTGAATATGTATAATTCTTATTATAATGACATAAAAACCATTATCCACCTTCTTCTCATCTGTTGGAAAAGGAGAACGATGATCATGCATAGGTTCAGACTACCAGCTCCATGAATCGATTTGATTATTTTTCCAATTCCACTTTACGTGGAGGATAAATAGTTTTAATTTAATAAATTTATGTGATATATATGATTTAATAATGATTATTTAATTTTTAATTATTATTTTCCTTTCTTTTTTCCATCCATCAAAAAGTGAAAATAACGTTAATATATATATATGACCAACCATCTCGTTTAATGGTATAATTAAATTTCATGTCTATACATTTAATGGATGATTCTTAATGTATATACATTAAATATATATATATATATATGATATTTATTATTTATTTTTAATTATGTTATGGGTGGTCCTAGAAACATATATCCCTCTAATTCATTGTGTAAATATTAATGTTCTATGACCTCCAATGATACACGACATGTTTTCCCATTCTCAAAAAAAGAGGGTACATAGGAGGTTATCAAAATCATGAAAAATATAACATGGGAGGTTATCCCAATAATAATATTGGTAAATGGGTAGTTAAATTAATACTAACATGTTATGAATGTCTGGGTGGGTATCCTTGACATAATATTTCATTGATTATGTTTATTTTATAATTTATGCCACAATTTTGGGACATGATCTTATTCCAATGTCATTTTATAATGAATCATTTTCTTTGATTCCATTATGATTAAAATCTTATGAAATACTATGATTTAGTCCATTATTCAAGATCTGAATTATGCTATGTAGGGTATGGATTTTTGAAATTTTATTCTCATGTCCTCGTTACCTTATTCTCTTGTTATGTTTAGGTGATCATTGATATCTCTATTGTTAAACTATAATGAAAAATTGAGTTCACCTTTTTCTATGATTCCCTTACCCAATATATGAATAAATTTTTTAATTTATGTTTTGTCTAAGAATGGTCATATTCATCAATAAATAAGTGGGAGATGTTGTAGATCTTATATGAAATGGTTGTTTTTGTTATCCATGTGTCCATGTATACAAAACCTTTATGGTTATGGCATGGGTAAAAATTCTATGTAATGAATATTCAAATAATAAAACTTAATATTTATCTATGAAAAGTGTCACCCACTTTAGTTGTTATCATAGAACGTTTTAGATACATTTGGAAAGTAGGATGATAAAAATTTATTGACAAACCTTTAGATAAAGCTATGTATAAGATATTTTCCTAATATATGGAAAGGAAAGGAGGGTTGTTTTCCTAGAAAAACATCCATGTATAGATAAATTCAAATGGATTTGGTTTTTGGAAATATTTATTAGGGGTAATTATCTGAAAAATATTTGGTAGAGTATGTCATGACCACCATTATGGTTTACATTTTGTTTTCCCTTATACATATTTTTTTGACACTCTTGATGGATATTATTGGGTTAATTCACAATTTATTTACTAACCATCATGAAGGACTGGAATAGATTATTTTCATTAATATACTCCTTCAAAGCAAGGGTTTAATAGTATGAAATAAGGTTTCATTATTTATATATACTATAAATTATTTTTAATAATTATGTTATTCCTCGCTATAATAATTATTGGTTAGAAAATATTTTTTAGTTTTATTCAATAGTTTGAACAGAGTGGATTCATGTTAATGCTGAATATGATTGAAAATGGAATGATGATCATCGTAATAAAAAAAATGAAATGTGATATGTATGAAAAAACTATGTGATTATTACTAATCATTTATCTCATTAAATAATTAATAATCTCAAAATGGTTCACTTTCTTGACACACCTAATAAGATAAAAATTGTGTTTTAAGAAGACCATGGATCGAAAACGATTCCACCTTCTACAAGTCAATTATGTGGGATGGAGTATTATGGGAAATGTCACATATGAATGAGAATATGTTTTGTGTTTGGTAATTAAGGGAATAAATCAAGTAATTTAAAACTAAAAATAAAGATTTTGATGGATGGATATGCATTTCATACATAAGTACCAATTATAAATCAATGTATTGTGTGTGGGGGACATTGGAATTTTCTAAACCAATGCCATAATCTAAGGGATAAATCCTAGAACAGGGTAGGACGTATTCTATTCCATTCATTTTCGTGAAATTATTGAATTGTTTATGTATTATATATATATATATAATAGTATATATATAATAATAATAAAACATATTTGTATTGTTCCACATTTTTGATGATTTGAAAGCATATGTTGAATAGTAATAATAACCATTAAAAGTGATTTAGTGGTAATATGATAATGTTTAGTTGGGAAAATTATGTTATTGACATTGGTGATGTAAGCGAGACAGTATTGGTGACCTTGAAATTGGTTAGTAATTTGATGAAAACAATATTTAAGTTGTCTTTGATGAAGTTTATTTCATTTATGTATTTATGAAATGTATTCAATAATCGATTATTTTAATTGAGGAATACATATCCGGATAATTTTTTTAAGAGTATGTTTTTTCATGTGAGGTTAAATTAAGTGTTATGGATACTATCATGGGTTTATATGTTTGAGGTTGATCCTAAGTTCAATTACATAGATACCCCTTTTAATGTTTTAAGTTAACTGATTTTAAGGTGATTTTAAATTTTTTTTCAAAACTTAGGTAGAACACTATTTTGATGTTTAAATAAAAATTTGGGCCATTATATGATTTTTTTTGTTAATTATAGTCTATAAGATAGTGGAATATAGAAATTACTGATAGTTAAAAAGTGATTCATTTACAAATTAAAATTTTCAATGATATTTTTGGTCAAGATAAGTATTACTTTTTTGGTCTAACTATAACATTGATTCATCATATTTTGGTGAAGTTCACTAAATTATAATATTAAATATTTATATATCATAGTGGTTAATGATATTTTGGGAGATATTACATTGGTTCAAGGTATATTTAACCCCATGGTTTAACATGTGGTTTAACATGAAATGTTAGTTGGGAAGAGTGAAATTAAATTTAAGGGTGTTAAGGATGAAATGTATGAGATCAAATTTAAGGTTAAAACATTATATAATTTTGAGATTGTTGAAGTTAATTAAAATACTTTTCTATTCATTTTTGGCTGAATCCAAGATGAAATTTGGTGTTATTGTGGAAATTTTTAAGTAAGTTTTATTATTTATTCTTATGATGATTTATTAATTTTGGGAATTATATTACATTGTGATAAACAATTTGGTTTGGGTTCATGTATAATTATATGAGAAATATCATGTAAAACTTTTTTTGATTATGTGAACTCTTAATAGTTTATCTTCGAGTATCATGAAAGAATAACCCATCTTGAATACTCTTCATTTGAAGATAAATATGATATGGTAGTGGAAATTTAGTAAAGGATGAAATTTTACATATCATGTAAGTATATTTCCTTATGTACTTAGTTTAGATGTTAAATTAATTCCCCAACTCTTGGATAAATATGTTGAATAAAAAATATTATCCTATTAAATTAATTTTCAACAAATCAAAGCCCTTTTTTAGACACCATTAATTTATGTTTTTGTGGTCATTAAATTTCTCATGATCATTCACCTTCTTGTGATAAATTTTTTGTGTCACCCTCTATCATTATTTGAAAACTTAATTTTCTCTCTATATCAATATTTTAACTTCCCAATAATTTTATCCCATTTGGATACATATTTATTTGAAATTCTAAATGAATCTCATATTTCAATTTACCTCTTTTAATGAGGATGTTTTATTAACCTTTTTGTGATGTGGATTTTTAAAAAATGAATTTTCAAATGAAAAAAACTATTATGATAGCTTGTGATGCACGAAACACCAAAATTTAACAAACAATAAATTTTTATTAATTTATTCCTATGATAACATAGTTGTTGAATTGGAAGGTACGAATAGAAGTAAATGAATTATGAAATATATATATATATATCATAATAAAAAATAAATTTTTTATTAAATATTTATAAAATATGAAATAATTTTGTTTGAAAATGCATTTTATTATTCAAAATATGTGTTCTTCAAAAGTGGTTTTAATTGATTTTTGTGAGGGATTATTATAATTAATTAATATAATTTTAAAAAATATAGATATGATAATAAGAATATAATTTTTGAAATCAACATATAAAAATCATTATATATTTTTTAGGTTATTTTTTTTTAAATGGATTTTATAGTGAGTTGTGAAAAATATTATTTTTTATTGAAAAATTTATTTTTATATTATGTATTCACAAAGATTTATTTTTTTACAAACATTTTTTGAAATTAAAATTATCTCTATTATGTTATATGTAATCTAATTATTGTAATTGGATTTAATTTAACTATTTAATTTGGTATAAAAACCATGTTATACACAAAAAATCATCTTTCTGGAAAAAAATCATTTTTGCTTTCATTTTGTGTTTTTGTCATTGATAAATTTATACCAATTATAGAAATTGAATCATGATAAAAGGATATCATATTTTTAATCTAGATTTATGGTTTTTTATACTGTTTACTCTTATTATTTTCCTTATGAACAATAACTATAGTACATTTTAATTACCATGATAATGGTAAAATATGTTAATTAGGGTTAAAACTAATGTGATAAGGCTTAAATTCTTTCAAAAATATTAATTTATTTTACTATAATAATATATTTCCTCTAAAATAATTTAATCTTCGAAAATTTGAACTTTTTTTCCATTTAAATGTTATTTTTACCATTATAATATTTAAGTAAAACTGAAAAAAATGGAACATTCTGGATTCTATTATTTATAGTATTATATGACATAGATAATGGAATATTATGTATGGTTATAAACGGATATTTGAAATATTAATGATTTTTTATTATGGTAATTTATTTTTAATTATTAGTGATAAAAAAATCATCTTAAATTCTTGTGCAATGTTGACCTAACACTTGTTCACATCAAATAAAAATCATGTAAATGATTTTAATAACTCTAAAAGTAATATTTCTTTTGGTGAGTTATAGTGTACCATGAATTTAAAATATAAATTTAACATAATTGTGTTTTTTAAAGGTTTACATTCAAATTCCTTATAATTCAGGTTGTTTTCAATGTCATATTTTGTGAATTTTTATTAAAATTACAATAATATTATTTTTTGTTAAATATATTTCATTAAATTATTAAAAAATAATTAAAATATTGAATGAGGAAAAGCAGGGATAAAATGGTAAAAAATTTAATTCCTTGGACGTTTTTAATCATAATTTTAAATTATAATTTTAATTATAACCCTTAAATATTAAAAACATCATTACGATGGTTAAGAATAAAATTGTATAACCAAGTGGTTAAACCAAAAGATAAGGCTTAAAATGATATTTAAAAATTTAAAAATATTATTGGATTAATATATTAAAAAAATATATTTCTTATATTTGAATTTATATAATTTTGTAACCATTTTACGTAAGTTTGACACAAATTATATTAGCATATTTCAGGTATTTCAAAAAATTAAATTAATTACATTTTATTATAAATTAAATTTTATGAAATGATTTAAAATTAAAAAAATAAAATATTTTTCCATTTTAATTAGACATGGTTTATAATATTAACCATGGTTCATTTATTGGTCAATTTTCCATTTATTGTATATTTCTTTACACCTAAAGCGTAAAAAACATTGATATCCCAGTATTTTTCAAAAGTGTTAACGGTGAATAAAACTAAGAGATAAGGGTAAAAACATATCCAAATATTTTAAAATTTTATTTTATGATATTATTTCAACTCTTCGTCATATTATATTGTAATTATATAAATTTGGATCAATTTTTATATTAAAAATAATTTATATTTATTTAATATTTATTTAATTCCAGGAGTGCCCCTCCCCTCACTTATAAAAGGGATCCTTTTCTTCTATCTTCCTCAAACATTTTGAACATTTTAGATTGTTAAAAAATACAATAACACCCTAATATGTTCCTTCACCACATTATAGAGCTTATTTTATTTCCAAAAAATCATACTATCAAGGAATAAGTTATAAGCCAAAATAGGTTTCTCAATGAAGAGGTATAACTCTTAACCTATAATTTTGTATT
Source organism: Viscum album (assembly GCA_963277665.1). Lineage (NCBI taxonomy): Eukaryota > Viridiplantae > Streptophyta > Magnoliopsida > Santalales > Viscaceae > Viscum > Viscum album. The sequence goes on along the minus strand of OY728153.1, from coordinate 559,202,929 downwards.
TATTTATTATTTTACCTCCAATAAATATAAGATATCCATTATAAAATAAATAATTAATTATATTTAATATATTTAATTTTTATTATTATGATGTTACCACCATTATCCACCATCTCACAATCTTTGGAAAATGACAACGTCGCTCATGCTTACATGTGGATTACCACATCCATCAATTGATATGAACACTTTTCATTTACTCTTTACAAGGATGGTAATAAGGACGAATTTAATAAATATATATGTTTTATATGATGTCGTAATTATTATATAATAATGAATTAAAATTTACCTTCCTTTTTTCCATCCATAAAAAATTGAAAACCGCGTTCATTGGTATGTCAGACCTAACCACATGATGAACGATGAAATTCAGTTTTATATCTCTAAATTTTATTAAAGATAGTAAATATGTATATAATTAATCAATATGATATTTATATCATAATTTCCATTCCATGTATTATATAACCATCATCAATTACAAGGACTAAAACTACTAAATAAAGATTCTTATTCATAAAAAAATAGTTAACATCAATAAATGATGATTTTGATAATGAATTGTTAACAAATGAGTGCTAAAAAGTTATAATTTTATATAATATTATATTATAATAATATAAATTAATTTTTATATATTAAAATAAATTTAAATTTATGATACATGGGGTTTTACTTTATTCAAAGATATAAATATTTGATGTGTGATATTTTTGTTTCAATCTCATTTTAATCGGGACTGTTTTTTATTGAATTTGAATTGGATGAAATTAAATAATCCATTTTTAATAAATAAATTTAATTTTATAATACTATAGATAGTTATTTTGAATGCATTTTTTCCATTCATTTTCCTCAAATTATGTACTCGAAAGACAAAAAATATTTTTTTTAAGAAAAAATAACTGTATTTATATCTTCGGTTGAAAATATTTTTTCTTCTATATCCATGTTTTCTAAAAAAATAAATTTTTTTTAATTATTTTATAATATTTTAAATTAATTTTTAAAACTGGGTTTTATAAATGGTTTGAGATTAATTATCTTGTTGTTTTCTGAATGATATAGTATTGATTTTTTTTTGAAAATTTGAAAGGCATCATTGTTTTAACATAAAAAAAATTAACAAAATATCCCACCATTATAAAAAGTCATTTAATTTAATAATACAATAAAATTTTCCAAGAATATTTCCAAATAAAATGTTTACCTTAATATTTGAGAACTTTTTATATTTTAATTTATCATTTTAAAATGAGAAGGGTAGTTTCCTTAACAAATAATCCAATGGCCATTTGAATGAATGTTTCATATATAATAACATCATTTGATATTACATATTATTTATTTAGGATATATTCCAATGCTATCATATGTATTAATTATCTTCATGGTTTATGGTTATAATGAAAAAATTTAGATGAAACCCATTTTTCTTTCAATGGTTTAAGTAGTGATGAATGTTTTTAGGATCACATGGAATTTATTCGAATTTATTTTAGATTATGTGATTGGTGGGACTAACATTATATATCCATACAATCAATTGGGCATGGATTAATGTTAAATGAAATCAAAGGGTACATGGAACGTTATCCCAATACAAAAAATGGTACATAGAAAGTTACCCCAAGCCCCAAAGAGGGTACATGGAAGGTTACCCCAATCCTGAAGCAGTACACAGGTAGCTATCCCAAACCTATGATGTTATGAATGTATTGGGGGTATCCTTGAAAAAATATTTCTATGATTATTATTATTCCACACATTATTGCACTCTTTTCTAACATGATCTTATGCTAATGTTATAAACTCATGGAATATGTTCTTTGATCCCTTAATGATTAATATATTATAAACTACCTAGATTTATTCCATGATTCAATACTATGATATATGATATTCTTGGTATGGAATTTAAAATTTTATTCTCATGCTATGATTCCCTTTTTCTCTTTTTATGTTTATGCGATCATTGATATTTCTCGTATTTACCCATACCAAGAATCTGAGCTCACCCTTTGTTATGTTTCCCTATCCCATGATATAAATAATGGTTAAGTATGTTTTATATAAGAAGGGTTCTAGTTTGGAAGAAATAAGTGGGATAGTATGAATTACATTTATAGACCATTTGTTTGTATCCATGTTTCCAAATACACTAAAACTTTTACGGTTCTAAAATGGATCATAATACTATGTAATTAATATTCATCTAATAAGATGTAATATTTATGTATGAAAATTATGATTTATTATAACCCAGCTAAAAACTTGCACACTTATAATATATGTGATATTAAACTGTATTGGGAAGCATTTTTCTCCAAAATCATTTCTCAAAATACATGATAACCAAGAATATAAAAATAGGAAAGAGTTATAAACAATAACATTTATTATAAATGATTTTATCATCAAATATTTTTTCTTAAATCATGTTATAGTAATTAAAGGATTAAAATAAATTCCTTAGGAAATTATACTTATATAGATAAAATGAATTTTAATTATCAAAAGAAAAATAATAATGTGGATCAAAGAACCACATCAATATTATATCCCCTTTATGATAATTATAAAAGAAATGAAAATTCCAAAAAAATAATCCCATTTTTTTAATATTTATTAACTAGATTGAAAAAATTTATTTTTCAATTTAATGTAACAAAAATATAAATTTAAATTCGATCCCCATATATAATAAATAATTTCTAGGAAATAAACTAACCTTTCGAATTAAATTTGAAAACAAAAATTTACCCTTGTATTATTACAAGGTTTTAAACAAACATAAAATTCATATTGAACATATAATTGTCCTCCCCCTAAATTCATTCATTAAAGAATACACACCATCATTAAAATGATGTCTTAATGATTAAAATTAATCTCAAAACATAAGGATCCATGAAAACATATCAATATTTCCAATGAATAATGTGTAATTATATTCAATGAATTATATAGTAACCATCTATTTAAACATATTCCAATGAATGATATTGTAGTGTGATATAACCATTATACAATGAAGTAAATATTATTAAAAAAGCTACTTAACCTCATTTATTAACTCTCCAATGACATTTTTGATAAATTTAAAGGTCTATCATAACAACTTAAAATTTGATTTTATCAAACTTAAATAAATCTAGTGGTTTAGTATAACATTTATCATATTTATCTTCTCTAAAAATATATTTTAAAAAAATAATTCCTTTTGAAATATGATATATAATAATGTGAGATATGATATCAATGTGATATGTCCTGTAGTACTATAAATGATGTTTAGAGATAGAAATTGTAAAATAATTTTCACAAAAAATTTATATCTTCTCAAAATTAAAACCATAATCATAAATACTTTTTTAATTCATAAGGTCTATGAAAATTTATAAGCTAAAAAACATAATCACTCTCAACATTTGATAAGGCTACTGAAATATGAATATTATATATTTATGAAATTATACATTTTCAAAAAAAAGTGACACATACCCGTTGTTCTTTTTCAATCCATTTAGCCAATTATTTATCATATCTTTATTTATTAATAAAATATCATCACTCTGATGAATTATATTTTATCTCTAAGAGAACAGGATTTTACCCATAAGACTCATCTAAAACTCAAAATACATTAATTTAAATATTATTTATAAATAAAATAACTTGAGGATCCAAATATAACATCATCCATATATATTTGAACAATGAAAATATATTTCAAATACCTTTTAATAAATACACAAGGATGAAATTTTTCCTTAATAAATACACAATTCAAACTAAACTATTAAAACCACTAATACTATGCTTGGGTGGTTTATTTAAAATAATAAAGAGGTTTTTAAAGTTTCAACACATGGTGAGGTTTATATTTATTCTCAAAACCAAGGGACAATTTTATAAAAACATTTTAAAGAATATATATCAATTCAAAAATTCAATTTTTAAATCCATTTTAAAAATTATAATTCCATAATGAGTCTCATATATCAAAATAATTACTATAGATTCTAATCAAGTAATTATGGAAAATTATTCTCCAAATTTTATTACTTCTTCTTGATTTTAACCACGAGCCACAAATCTATCTTTGTTTCAAATTATTTTTCTAGACTTATCTATCTTATCTCTGATTATCTATTTGGTGAAAATAATATAATGATACATAGGGTGTTAAACCAAGGTATTGAATTTATTCCTATAAAAAATTTTAAATATACATGATTTTACAAAATCTAATTTCAAACGGATAAAGCTTCATCCAAATTTTGAGGAACAAAACCAGAAATTATATCATGTTAAGCACATGAATTAGATAATTATTTTCTAGTTTTAATACCATTAGTTTTATCACTAATTAATTTTTCAATAGGATAATATCTATGTACATTTAGTTCTTGTTTAGGAGACAAAAAAATAACCCATAATTGGTCTATTCAATTATTTCTTTCACTAAAGTTAAATTTTCTATACTCTTCCTCAACCTGTTCTAAATCATATTTTATTTCCATTAAATTATTTTTGTCATATTCTATGTGCATATATGATTGATAAAATATTTCTTTCTAAATTATAGACATTTCAATTGAATTATAATTTCTTAGAAAAATACCATCAACATATTTTTAACCAAATTTTTCTAATTAATCCTCAGTATAAATAATGTAATCCTTAAAACCAAATACATTGAAATAATTAATTATGATATTATTTCCCATCAAAATATCATAAGGATACTTCATTAAAAATATTATTAGTATATTTATATTAGGGACATGATGGAATGAGTTATCAACATCTACATAGAAATATCATGGCAAAGAATACTCATCCAATAGCGTTCTATCCATTTATTGTAAAGTATTATTTTTTCATTTCCACCGAAATATTTTTTTGTGGTGTCTTATGAGATAAAAAAAATTATTATTATAGACACTTTTTTCAAAAAAAAAATCAAATTATATATTTGAAAAATCCCGATTTCATTCAATTCTTATTGATAAATTTAGATAACATTTTTCATTTTGATCTAATTTATTATAGATAATAAATTTATATAGAGATTTAGATTTACGTGTATGAAAATACATCCATATAAATCTACAATAGTCATCAAAAAAAATTGGAACATACCTTTTTCCTATAATACTAGCAGTTTTCATGGGGCTAAAAAATATATATGTAGAAGTTGATGGTGTTTGGAGGTTCGTACCTCATGAACTGATTGAAATGAATCATGTTTCTTTAATTTTATGCATGGACAACATATATAGTTTTGTCAAATTTCAAATCTGGAAGATCAGAAACCTTTTTACTTTTGGAAACCTTACATAACAACCTGAAATTTTCATGACCTAGTATTTTATGCGACAAAACATTTTCTAAGTTTGTAACATCTAGAAATTTGACATTATATTCATTTAAATAAAAACCCTAATTAGATAAATATAGTCATTTATTTTTTCATTGAACAAGAGTTCTTTATATTTAAGAAAAATAAATTTATCATTTTTAAAACTCGTATTCATATTATCATCACAATGTTTTTAAATACTTACTAAATTGTGATTTAATTCTTGTATAAATATAACCTTCAAAATGACAACTAAATTTAAATTATATCTTCTCTAAAACCTTTTAGGTGTCTCTTTCAATAACCTCAAAATGTTACGTTACCACCATCAAACTAATTATAAGATATAAATTAAGAGTTATAACCATCCATATATCTTGAAAATCCCATATCCATAGACCGCACATCCTTTTTCATGCTACAAAATATGTTTTTTATAATAAAATATTTGGGAAAAATTTCCTACCTAGTAATACATTGACTTAATAGTATTAATATATTCATTTTTGGTTACCCATAGAAATTTAAAACACGTATTCATAGGTAATAAAAAAGAAAATTGTTTTTAAATATAGGCCTTGGTGTGACAAAAATACCATATAAATCTCAAGGATCTTCAATTTTTATAATGTCCTTTTATTTTAAACATGAAAACATATAATGGTTGATAAAGTTCTCCTAGGAAATTTAAAAAAAATGATTTTATTCGATTTGAGTAAAATTTTATTATAACCAAGGCCATTTTCATTATTGTTCATTTTATTTAAACTCATGATCTTTTCATATCATTTTAATATTTGAAAATACATTGATTGGTCCTCTATTAACTTTTCAATTTTATTTATAATATTATCACTTTCTTCCAAAACAAAATCAAATTTAATTAGTTAAGCATCATCACATTTTGTTTTAAAATACATTATATTATGATTTTCAGGTTAAACACTTTTTAGAACATGAACTAATTTTCCATTTCAGATCATAGAAGTGTGTTTCCTATTTCCATTTTCAGTAAAAGTATAATTTTGTTTATTTATATGATTTTTTAATAATAAAATAATATTGTTAAAATTATGATTGATTCAATCAATCAATTCATCCACCTAAAAATTAGAATAATATAAATTAGATTCAGAATGGGAATAGAAATTAGATTCATTAACTTGTTTTTTTAATTACACAAAACATAGGTTTTTTGATTCTTTTAAAAAACCAGATTCATTACTTGAATCCAAACATAAATTATAACTCAAAATAGTTACCATTAATTTCTTTTCATTTCTATATTATTATTTCTTTTTTACAATTCTTTTTTCTTAGGATATTATTCTTGATGTGACCGCCTTCAAGGCAATCATAATAGATAAATTCATTTTCATCATTACCACTCTTTAATTCATTATTTCATGGGAAATTAACTTTTCTTCTCATTGAATATACTTTCATTATTGATTATTGGAAATATTTTTCTCACTTGAAGTATATAATTGAGAAATAAAATTCAATTATAACTCATATTGTAGTAAATTTCCAGAAATTTCATTTAATGTATATTCCTTTAATGTTTTTACTTTCATCTATATCAACCATTTTTGAGTGAAATATATTCATTAAAACTCTTAAAACTCTTTCAAATTGAATTAAATTATCTACAGTTTCTCCTAATTCTCTCATACCATTCACATAAATTTAAATCTATGATATATGTGATTGAATTCTTCTTTGTCTTCCATTTTAAACTCTTGATACCCAGCTCTTAATATTCCTAACCTAGTCAATATATGAATATCTTATCCAAAATGATTGACTTATAGAATAAAACAAATCCCTTGTGTTGTTTTACATGATAATGCATGGATGAATACATTTATTCTAATTAAATGATTTAAATTATTCACGACTGTGAAATTCAAAACATATCTAATAGAATCATTACCATTGACCGACTTTGAATCAACTGCATGTAGTTTTTGTAGTTTCACCATGATTATTCAGCTTTCAATATTGAGGTACATAATAAAAGATTCCATATGAGCCTAAAATAACTAGAAGCATCTCTATAAAATAATGGTGGTCCTTGAGGTTTTTTAATATCATTCACATTAATTTCTTCCTTCTAAAAATAGATCATTTCCATGTAACTATTTATGTTAGGATTTGGTTACAATAAATAAATTATAAATATTCCAAATCTATATGACTTTCTCCGATGACTAATGCAATGAAAATTTAAAGAGAAATGATTAAAATAATTTATATATAATTTTATATCTAAATTATCGTACTCTACACTTCACCCATCTCAAACTCAAACAAAGATGGAACCCACTATCTATGGAATCTTATACATTTGAAGAGTATTATAACCCTTAACATGTTCCTTATTAAAACCTTGACTAAAATCCCAAAGTATAATTTTTCTCATCTAGAGTATCAACCCACTACTGATCTTTTCCCACATTGAGTCACAACACATTAGCTTTTCTTTTTCAAACCTAGAGGCACGACCCAACACCAAATTGTTTCAATGGGATAGTACAAACCAACTACTTTGTTTTGTGGATGGTATAACCATTTCATGATTAAGACATAGAAAATAGGAAGAAGTATGAGCCACAAACCATATGAATAAGAATGAATATGAGTGTTTAGGAAACATGATTCTTCTCCACTGGAAATGGGTCAAAAAATTTATGTTCCACTAAAATAAATAATTAATCATCAAGGTGTATTACATAGTACATTTCATAATAATCTCAACATATTTTCATTATTGGTTAAATAAAACTCAATATATATATTTAGTTTATGCACAATAGATTCAAAATAAAAATATTATTTCATTTATCCTTATTGAAGAAAAACTTATATTAATTTATAATGAACTACTACAGAGTTTTTTGGTAATATAATTAAAATAAAAGCCCCATGTAATTTCCACATTTATTGTACATTTCAATATGCACCAATGAGATTTAATTAAATAATCCGTAATATTATAATAATTTTTAAAGTGTAACACATAATAATTGTTAATATTTCACTAAAGTACAATAGCAAACAACATTAAAAACCATTTAAATATTCTCTTAAATCATATGTGATAGTCTATAACAATTCAAAACATTTTTTATTTGAAACTCACATTTTCCTATCAAACAATCAAGATACATTAAAAAATGTGATGGCCTATTAATAGTGTGTATAATTATTCCAAATGAAATTTATTACCATAAAAATAATCAATAAATCATTAAAAATCATTATTTCAATAAAAACCCTTCAAAAAACACTTTAGTAAATAAAATTTTATAAAATATGAAAAGTTCAGAAAAAATAGCTATGTAGACTATATTTCCATTAGGCATGGTTGATTTAACATATTAGGTCATAATTCATGAGTATTCGATTCAACACTAAGAAAAAATTACATCGTGATTGATAAAAAATGATCATGTGGTCAATTGACATTACACCACGACCCAAACCATTGGGTCTGGATTGGGGATGCCACATGACCTTATTAACACCTCCCCATATACATGAGGTTGCCTACTATTTATGAGAGTCTATAAAATAATGTGGGTATACTATTCCCTCAATACCAGGTAACATCATAGCATGATAAAGGAAGTGATAAAAAATGAACCAATAAATAAATAAATAGAAAATTAACCATTACAATGGTATAAAATAAAAATAAAACCCATCCCATGTAACTATAGTACAAAATTTTTTGGTAAATAAACCAAAACCAAAAAAGTCATAAATTTACGAATAAGCCTATAATAAAAGAAACAACATCTAGCCTGAGGTCCATCCAACATTTTCTTCATCCTGCTACTAACCTGCTAAATTGTCCATCATAGGGCCTTTTCCCATCACTATAACCCTAAGGAAGATATCTATATGTTCACCAAAATGATCTAGTAGGGTGTTAGTACAAGTCTAAGTATGATTCCTCCAATAATCCTTAAAATAAGTGTGTACGAAATATTGGTGAATTTCACTAATGTAAAGATATTATGGATATAAACATAAATATATCACACAAGATCTATCATATATAGGGTCTTAGAAAACCAGCTCATCTGGTTTTGACACTATGTTGGAAGGAACAGAAATATACCATCTGACACATTTCCCAAAACGATATAGCCCAAAAATATGACTAAAATATCCCTCTTAATGGGATAGAACATGGAATGTGGACCAGGAATTTGAAACAACCCCTTGTGCAAATAGTCCAGGTTGCTCAACCAACTAACTCTACTTCAAGATAAAATAATAGAACAATAGTATATCAGATATAAATAATATATCAAACATCACATCAAATAAATAATAATCGTAATTAGAAAATTCCACATGAAATAAACATAAGAATATATTTCATATGGTTACACACGCACACCAAATGTGACCAAAAATAAAAAATGGGTCTCTTAGGCTATAGAGAAATGCTAGAAATCATGAAAATGACCCATATAAAACATGAAATAAATTTATGGGATTCCAACTTCAAGTGAATTAATAGTTATTAAGGAAAGGGTTACTATAAATGTCTATAATCACTAATATATTCTAGAAACATTCCCAATTTTACACATTTAGAACTCTATGATTATGGTATAATAAGAACCACACTTAAAAAGGTTAGTAAATGATCAAATCACCAAGGAAGATCTACTAGATCTAATGGTCTTAGTCCATGAATTTCACATATTCCAATTCATTAAATCTGTATTTTGATTCTATTAGTGATCATTAAGAACATCATTATATTATTCCAAAATAATTAAATATGATTAATAAATCAAATAAATAATTGATTTTGAACAAGGAGAAGTGGAGAGAATTTTTCATTATTGAAAAAGAAGATATTATATTGGATAAAAAAGATCGAACATAAATTTTAGCATCAAAGAGAGTAGTTGGAATGGGAGGTGAGATCCCAAAACTACTTAGAGAGAGCCTATGTTTTGTGGAGTACATGAAAATGTGAATAAGAAAAGATTTTAGTTCAAAATGAATTAAATCTAATTAAATAATCTAAATTAAATATATGATTGTATTACTCCCACTCACTTGTATCTCCTAAAAATTATAAATTACACATCAAGAAATGTTAAATAGGAATGATCTTTACTGAACTAACATTTTTCTTCAATCGACTATTCACATAGGTCACTCCAGAAAAGATGAATTTGGTTCCAGCTCAATATCTTTATAGTCTAGAATATGTTAAGGATCGGGAATGTACTTACAAAGATAAGACTCATTGAATAAATTTTCCATATATTGATACATCAGAGTAAGGTCCAATCAAAAGGATACAATCCCAATATGTTCAACGATATTGCCCAAATGGATAGAAGGCCTTATTTTTATTTTTGTTGAGGATAGTCCACCTTTTAAGGGTTTAAGGGGAACCCGAACATGACCCATAGGCCCAAGACACAAGGCCCGACATGACCCAAAATACATGACCCAAAGGCCTAGAGGCATACCATGGCCATACATGACCCGTAGCCGCAACCCAACAGAACTGCCCCTCCCCAGCATCTTCATCATCATTAATCACCTTATCTACCCACCTTGCATTGCTGACCGGCTAGAATTACACCATAAAAAGACACACGGTGCATGGGCTCGATGGTCGTTGCCATACCCTCTCATTCTGAAAATCTGGTTAGCTCTGCGTCTGCTGACTACTATTGTTGCTCTGATCCTCTTCTGGGGCTTGATCTGTGTGAACTAGGCTACTCTATGGTCTTTTGTGCCCTGAAGGCCCTGTTTCTTAAAGGTCTTGGATGACCCGAAGGCCCTGTGAGACCAGAGGCCCAAACCGGTGGCCCAAAGACCCATATCGGGTGAATAGTTTTGTCTGCTATAGTACCTTCTAGAGTACCTTCTACAGTAACCTAGAAATTCTCCTCCATATGGTCTTGACCCTGGGTATCTTGGATACCAAGAAAGAGCCCTTACTACTTGGGTACAGGCACGTTGGCATTGAATTATGGGATATACTGTTGTTCCATCTTGATATTCCTTCTTAAACACTTATTCCCCAACTGAGGGGACACACATAAGATAGCCTTATCACCTAAAGAGAACTCCATGGGTCATATCCTTCAGTAAACATATAAATAATTCTTTATCTAATATATAACCAATTGTTTCAAAATTAACTCAACCTGTTATAACATTTCTTATACCTTACATGTCCCAACAGCTGAAGACTCTCCTGCATCATGCTAGTGGAGAGGTAAATGACAATGATTTAGATAGAAATACATAAATGGATCCATATAAATTGAATACTAAAATATTTTATTCTAGGAGAGCTCTACCAAATCCAAGTGATCAACCAAATCTACTCTAAAATATAGAATACATGCTTAAATAATATCCTCAATGGTTTGTATTTTCCTTTCTAAATGACCGTAGGTAAGAGGATGAAGGGTTGTACTCATCTTGAAATGGGCACCCATCACCTTATGTCATCAATTCCAAAACCATGAGGTTACTCTATAATCTCTGTTAGATCCCAAGATCGAAGGAACTCCATAAATCCACATGATATCGTGAACATAAAACTTTCATAGATCATCCATTTTGTTCATCTATGAGATTAGTATGAAGTGATATGCCTTATTCTATGAATACACAACCAACCAAAAGGTATCTAAACCCCTCAAGGACCTATAAGTACTTGTAATAAAGTGTTTTTTATGTTGCACCACATTCACATAGGCACTGGAAGTGTTCAATTTAAGCTAACAGGCTAATAATACTCATCCATTTTCTTCTGACAAGTTAGATAATGAGAACTAAATAATGCAATGCCTCTCTTCATGCAGAGCCACCAAAACTTCTATATAACATTGTGATTCATATTTTCTGACCCTAGATGCACTACTCAATTTAAATAATGTAATCCTATTATCATCTCCTCTCTCATGGAATATTGAACCTCCACACTTCCATTAAAATGAATTACCCAATTTCATTGAAAATCCCAACCCAAAACATATTCAGTTTCTTCTAACCACTATTGCATCGTGAGAGATTCCATATAAATATACTAAATGGTCTTAAGTTTTTTTACCAAGGATTATGTGGTCACAAAGGTTTCAAAAAAAATTCCCCTCGATCCTCAACCATGTTCACCTTCAAATATTCTAATAAAACTATGAGATTCCATCTAACTTCCAACATTTTTTCTCCCACATTCTATATCTTTTTACTCAATGAATATATAACCAAATTGACTTTTCTAGATGAATAATCCATCTCAAATTTAAAATTATACATGTAATCTACCCAGTGACTCTTTGATGATTTTGGAAATGATAGGATAAAATATAATGTAGATTATTATGGTTCTTATATATGATGAATCTCTCACTAAATAGGATTTTTCTACAACACTCCAGTGCATGAATCAAAACCACTATCTCCAAGTCATGAGTACGGTAGCTCTATTTGTGGGGTTAAAATTCATGAGACAGGTAAGTTAATAACTATTCACCCTATATGTTAATATCATCTAATCTAATGTTAGATGGGTCACAATATAAAACATATCCAACTCCAGGCTCATGATGAGATACAATTTCATCCATTTCTTTATCTCTAAGAAAACTTCTTCACAATAATTATTCCATTAAATTTTTCAGCCTTCTTGGTAAGAATGATAATGTTTATGTTGATGTATAAGAAGTCTTGAATGAATATTTTATATCACCCATAAAATCCAAGAAAAATCAAAAAATCAAATACATTGTTTATCCATTCAAAATACCTAACTGCATTAAACTTCTTTAGATCAACTGGTATCCCTACACGTCAAACTAAATTCCCAAGAAATAAAACCTATTGCATCAAAAAGTGACACTTCGCATACATGGAATATAGTTGGTGTTCCCGAAGATTACTCAACATGATATTAAGGTGTCTAGCATGTGATTATAACATCTTGGAACATGAAAGGATGTAATCAATGAACATAAAAATAAAGGAATCCATGTATAGGTGAAATGTATTTTTATTTAGATCTATAAATATTTAAATATTGTTCTTTTCACCAAAAGTAATAAAAGAATACTCATAAAACCCATACCACATCCTAGTCACTATATTCATGGGGTATTCCTCTTTGACCTGCAATCTATGGTTTCTAGAATGAAGAATAATCTTTAAAAACCAATGGGATCCCATTAAATAATCAAACAAGACATATATTCCTATAAATTGGTATATTTTCTTCATATTGATATGATTTGACTTCCTGAATTCCACAAAAAGATTAATACATCCATTATCTTTCTTTCCAAACAACTCCAATGTACCCCAAGGGGATGTTCTCTCTTCTATGAAGCTTTTATCCACAAGACCCTTTAGTTTTACTTTGATATATATTAAAAAAATGTTTTCATGAGATAAAACGGAATCGATATGATTCACAATAAAAAAATTGGCTCTATCATAAATTAAAATCCCTGGTATGGAGGTATCATAAATAATTCCTCTAGAAAGAAAACCTGATACAACTCTACCACTAGAGGGGAAGAGGAGTGACTCACATCCTGATCCACTGAAATGATCAGACTATTCACATATATAGAAAATAATTATCTATGATGAGGATCTAGTCCCACTTTTCATTCCTCAATGTCCCATTCACAAGTCATCACAAACTTTTTCCTATTAGGTGATGAAATGGATACTCGTCTTTCAACAAATGGTTATGTTCATGGAAATTGGTCATCTTGACTTTTCCAAGTATCATGCCAACAATATGTCATCTATAGAATTATGATTCTATACACATGTTCAAAGAGAGAAACTACCATCAGATATTATATATTGATATAAATACAATTCACTTTCATTAAAATGGGTTTATTGATATATAGAATCTTATAAGAGAATTTAAATAGTAAATATAACATAGAAACTACTTGAGTATATATGAATTAATGGGATTAAATTTTTTCAATAATTTAAAAAAAATGTATAAGAGATCAGAACTGCACTTAAAACTAAGGAAGGTACCTCTCCACAATTATATAAATCCTAATCAACTATATATTCCCAATCAACCACCACTATATGATGTCCCAGAGGCTCATTGATCACTTGATTTATTGACCCTTATGGGGAATATTCCTACTAATAAGGTATTTTCCCCACACCATGACCCCATTTAGCGATTTGAAACTATGAATCCTTAGAATAGATCCACTTTTAATGACCAGTATTTCAACACTAGTTTAATTTTTTTAGTGAAACATGATATTCCTTAAGAAAATGTATCCCCCATAATTATTTTATATAGAAAATTTTATTTGCATAGAAGGAGTCAAAAAATATATGCACATACATGACTACGAACCACTGATCTAGAATCTATCATATCAATTTATCTTCTTTTTTCCAAAGTAAACAACAGGGACTACACTATAGAAATCTCATTTCTATCCAATGATATTTGGAAGAATACCCATATATCTATCTTCTTCAATTACCTACTTGAATGTTAGTTCCTTAAGAAACACTTTATAATAAGTAATCATTTAAAATTCTCCCACCTATCATCTCAATTATGGGTGAAGTGAAATCTCAAAATTCATTTCCGTATGAGATTTATTCCCCTATAGAATAGGTGATATGTGAATAAATATTATAAAGTGTACTAAGTAGGAAGATTCTTTTATCATCCCCTGCTAAAGCTCCATGAACTCCTTAGAATGGTCCAAATTTAGATTACATGGAACGGACTCCTTATAGAATAAGTAAGTGAAGGTCTCCCAAGTAATCCTTATCCATATAGAATTTAGGACATAACATCCCAGAATCATCCAATTTCTCCTTGAATTATAAAGGTCACAATCTTAACATTATGATCATCTAAGGTTTCTACCGAGTCTTAAATCCTGCCTATGAATCATATCTAATTCACCAAATCCTAGGGGATTCTAGTTCCCGATATGGATGGGTGATGATGGAGCTAGAAGTCATACATAAATTTGACTCTCTTTGTCCCACCCTTATGGACTTCTCCCCCTGAATAGGTACTAGCAGAAAGAGTTCTAGTTGGGCTAGTTATATTTCTTAATCGAGTAAATAAATTAATGTAGAATGGTCAGTTTCATATTGATACTCAATATATGGGGAAATTATCTACATGAGTTTTCTATAGGGATACATTTCCTTAAATTACTTATCAACCCATGGGGAAAGACAATACATATACAATAAAACATAAAACCAAGAATAATCACACATAAGAGTTCATAACATGGTGTAACCAAAGAGGTTACCCATAATAAAATAACATAAACCCCATATAACTACCCAAAACCCATTTCCAGCCTCTAGTACATGTACGTATGTTATAAACACATGTATACACTCAATAATATATTACAATAGGCTTAAATTATTAAATAAAAGAAATAATTCACCAAATAACAGAAAATAATTTCATTAGATTCTTAATTATTTGGGATCTATCTAATCCAAGAAACATGTATACAAGACATAAATGGGTATCCGGATTCATGAATGCACCCTAAATTCAAAAAAAACGATATATCAATATCATGGGAATAACCCGAGGTGATTTTAATCAGTGGTGACAT
This sequence comes from Viscum album, assembly GCA_963277665.1. Taxonomy (NCBI): domain Eukaryota; kingdom Viridiplantae; phylum Streptophyta; class Magnoliopsida; order Santalales; family Viscaceae; genus Viscum; species Viscum album. Next base: position 559,186,909 of record OY728153.1, on the reverse strand, counting down.
CAAACATCAAAAACATAAATTCCCACATTAGTGAAACTCAGAGATCCACTAAAAAATAATACCTAGAAATTAACAAATTTTTCTCTTACTAAGTCCAAAACAACCATCCTATTATATACATTATCCCAAATCTTGGAAAATATAATAAACAAATTAGTCAACCTTGTCATTTGATACCATTTTTGTAACACCTCGACCCAATCCACTAGTTTTGAGTCAATGATTTCGTACAACCTCGTACATGACTCACTGTACATAAGTGGTTTTTAACTAGTAGTGAGGGTATATGGAATGATGTTGGTAGACTATTCACATAGTATCTAGTAACATTGGAGTATGATAAAGGAAGTTATTAAAAAATCACAAATAAATAAATAAATGAGTAAATATAAGTTTGGGAGAAAATAAAATTAACACCTCTCCAATGTTTCTACTATATGAAATGTCAGGTAAATAAAAAAATAACAATAGGATCCTATGTATAGTTAATGATATAATGAAATCATAAACATCTAGCCTAAGGTCCATCTAGAATAATATTTATCCTCCCACCATCATGCTCAACCATCCATCAAAGGATCCTTTACCTTCATAGAACAGCTAATCAAGAAATATAAAATTGCATCAACCTGAGATAGGTGTGTGAACATCTCTATGTATGAAACCACCAATGAACCTTAACATATGATCATAAGAAATATGGTTAAATTACATGAAAGTAAATAGGGTAAATATATAAAATAAGAAAAATATCACACAAGTATTAACAAACTCCTGGTCATCAGATACTAGCTCTACCAACTTTGGCACCATGGAATAAGGAATAAAAATATGTTGTTTGATGAATTAAAATTGATTATATAACACAAAAAAATTATTGAAACGTCTCTATCAAATGGATAGCATAATAAATCCTGACCTAGCATCTAAAACATACCCCTCAGGGACATAGTCTATGAGGCCAAACCTATATACTCAACTGCAAGATAGAAGAACAATACAATATGATACAATATAAAAATGATAGATCAAACATCAAATTAAATAAAAAAGAATCATGACTATAACAATCCATATGAAATAAACTTAATAATAGTTTTACTAGGGAAAATTATGCACATCACATCTGATAAGCATAAAAAAAGTCCTCTATGGTTATAGTCATAAGAAAAATATCATACCAATAATACATATAGAACATGATTTGATGTAAAGGGATTACTACCTAAAGCGAAATAATGATGGTCAAGGAAAGTGTTAATGTCAAAGTCTAGAAGCACCACAAAATCTTATAACCTTTCCTAATTTTATATTTTTGTAAATCTATTACAGAGGTAGAATAGGAAACATGATCTAAAAGGTTTGAACATGATCAAATCACCATGGAAGATCTAGTGCTGACAACGGTCTTAGTCTGAGCATAATGTTGATACCAAAATCATTCAATTTGGAATCTGATTTTACCGTTGATCCTCAAAAACATCACTAGATCATAAAAATCCATTATATTCAACCATGTAATCAAAGTATTAACTAATTTTGATCAAGTAGAAGTGGAAATAATTGATCATGATCAAATAAGAAATTATGACATTGGGTGTGTAGGATAGAACCATCATTTAGACTTCAAAGAGATGAGTTAGAAGGCGAGAGGAGAGACCAAAATTGATGATAAAGTGCAATAGGTTTTGGGAGGAAATAAAAAAGTATAATGAGAAAAAATTGATTGATCAAGGAATAAATTTTTAGAAATTTGGTATATTCACGGTGTTAATTTATGATTCATGACATAACTTTCATATTGGTTTATATGCCAAAAAAATTTATTTAACTTTTAAAGGACAAAGAATGCTCATATTGGGAATTTACCTTTCAAGTCATGAGTCTATTTCATATCTTGAACTCATATACATGGATTAACCCTAGAATCCATTCACATAGTGAATATTCCTTCATGGTATGAACCCCTCATGTAAAAAAAATTTATATCCTTTGACCCATTTCCTTCTCCAAACACACATAAATGCATAAAATCATTTAATTACACCATTAATATGTGAAAAAAAATTAAATAGGATTACCTTGAGACTAGGTATGTTAAAATTGAAATTTCTTCATGTGTTTTGTTGGATTTAAAAAATGATCTCGATTACTTTTACATCAATCATTCTTTTCAACACCTTACAGTCGATTTAGTTTCTTCATGTATCCAATTCAACTTTTAGAAAAATTCCCACTATCTTATGATTGATCTATATTCATTTAGTCAGTAAAGGGTTTTGGTCACTTGTATATTATTCATTTAGTTTATTCTATCATGATCACATTACACTCATGTTAAATTGACTCTCATGGTGAATCCAAGGGTTCACTATATTATATATAACTTAAGACTAGAAGCCTTATAGTTTATGTAATATTGACCCACATATTGATGGGTTTTTTTCAAAAATAAATTCAAATAATACATAAAAAACATGATCAACAAAATTAAAATCAATTATAATAAATTTAATGTATTATAAATAATGTTCAAACAAAATATTTTTATTAACTCTTGTTAGTGTAATTATAGGATTGAAATAAAATATATTAGATATTATAATTATACAAAGAAGTTGTGTTTTAATGATTAAAACATAAATAAAAAATGTGAATCATGGTTCCACATCAGTATTATTAGATAGTTTTGGAATCATTTCTTATATAGTTCACCTATATATATTTTATATTTGTTTTGGGCATCCCCTTGAAACTTTACATATTATGTTTTGATAAATACCTATCTCAAATATTATTTATTATTTTTTATTCATTTATATATTATTATTATTATTATATATTATTAGAATTTATTACACTAATTATTTTAATCCTACACTACATATAGGTAAAAATGATTATTGATTCTTTATAGATGATTTTTTGGAAGCACTGGACTCTTACACTTGGAAAATTTACTTTTTATGTTGTAAGTATATTGTTTGTAAATTTCATTCCCTTTTAATAATAAAAAAATTACTTTTAGTTATTTGAGTTCTAATTTTATTTAATAGAATTACCATTATGCATTACAGGGATAATTGTTTTCAAAGTTATACCATTTAATAGTTTAGCTCTATTTATTTTACCTTGATACCTCTATATTTTTTACATGATTGGACTCTTCTTTATGATATATTTTTGTTTGGCTACTTAATTTTTGGTTAATATTGTATGTATTTGAGATAATATATATTCTATTCCTTAATAAGACCAATGGAATGATCAATTTTCAATATTGACAAGTCACTATGTTAAATATTCAAACCCTTTAAAACCACCACATTTAAATAAAAATGACTATATGAAAGAATGAAACTATTTTTCAAAAATATAGGTATTGAGTACTAGACCATCCTAGATAAACAGTATAATTTTTTTTGTAGATTATCTGGATACATCGGTGAGTAATGATGATGTTAAATATCTTTTAAATTAATATGTTACGTATTTTATATATTATTCTCTTTGTATAATTTCTTATAGACATATTTCTTCTTGTAAAACTTTTTATGATATACGGAAGACATTAAATTTCAATAATCAAAGGATTGAATATTTTTAAACTATTCTTGGAAATCATAGAGAAGAACGTCAAGATGTTGGGATGTTTGAGCATGAAAGGGTTAGTGAGATATATAACAAGTTTATTAAAAAATTTAACAACAATACCGATCTTGGTGATATCATGATGAATTAATTTTTATTGAAATAATTCTAAATGAAATACCACATAAGTAGAATTATAGGTGGTTTCAAATTGAAGAAATTAATGAATTTTTGGAATATACCATATTTATGATTATTATATCATTATTGGAGTTCAATTCTATGTTGGATAACATTGATAATGTAAATATTAAAAAATGAAGGTAATTTATCTTAAAACAAGTAAAGGGAAATCTGTATCCTATTATTATTTTTATAATATTGAAAGTACTTATAATAGTGAAAATGTGATTATTTAAGACTAGCTAAAATATTTACACAATGAATTATAATGAAAAGAAATTTGTTAAGAAATAGTGGAAAGAAAATAAGAACAATAAAGATTTTAAATGGAATAGTAAGAATGGTAATCCTTATGATTATGTTAGATGTCTAAAATGAAAGACGATGTGATATACCAATTATCATTTTCTAAGGTTATAAAATGATAGATAAGACATTAAAATTAAGAAAAGTAAAATAAATCACTAGTCGTATAATAGAGTTTCATAAAATATTTTGATTCATGTGATAAATTTGAAAGTGAAAAAACTCTTTGATCTTTGTTTTATTGAGATTTATGGTACAGTTTCATTTTCATCTTCTCACCCATATTCTTCAAGTTAGATAGGTGAATCTATAAGGAATTATAGAAATATTTATTTGATGGATATCATGGATAATGTGAGTAATTGAAATCATAATAATATTTTTTATTACTAAAATGTTTTTATTGTAAAAAGGATAATATTGTGGTGTCAAATGATATTTTATAGAAGTATCATGAATAAATTGAAAATATTATAATCATGTATAATGTTTGAATTTTGATCACAATAATGTTGTTATGGAAAACAAAAAATTCGTTTTACAAATTGATAAATTGAATACTAGTTCTATTAATGGAGAATAAGAAATAAATAAATTCAAGGTTATAATGGATGATAGGTGTAAGATCAAGGATCAAGATCAAATTTTGATAAATTGTACTTCATGAAAAAAAGGTAATCTTTTTAATGATTTTTATGATATTAAATTGATAAATGATAAGCTTAAAGGTGGGTTAAAAAGTTTGATGGAAAAATTATTTAAGTATAATATTTAAAGAGAATGTATGTATAAAATTGTGATATTTTCAATGATGACTAGAACAAGGAATAATAACAACAGTCTTGGTGTTAGTGTAAAACAACCAGTTATATATAGAAATAAAATTATCAAATATATTAATGAGTGTGTTTGTTATATTAATTATATTATGTTTAGATTATTTAGAAATAATGAAAGAGATTGTTCATTAAAGTTTTTTCAATCTCATGGTCACAAGAAAGAATATATGTCCAAATATTCATTCAAAGTTCTACTGTAAAACCCTTTGAAAATGTTGGTTCCCAAATATTTTTTAACATTATTAGACCTATGTTGGTTTATATACTAAGAAAATAATTTTTTCAAGGGAAACATGAATAACCTTATTGTTTTTTTGTTATAGGATAACACGCGAATTATATTTATGTAGTTTTGTAGGGCTGTCAATAATGTATTTATTTTTTTAATTGGTTTAACTGGAATACACTGACTCCATTAGTTACTAATCTACTTCATTGATGTTTTTAATAACTCATTATATAGTATTTACAGGTTTTTCATATATCCCTATAGTTTTTCTACTATACAAGAGGAATTATTGTGATTTTATATTAAATAAGTTTTAATTTCTTTCATGCAGTGCTAAAATTATTCTGGTGACGGAAATATTGAAATACGAGAGATTTGTATTATTTTTAGTATTTATTTGTTTAATAGTTTTTATTCCATGATTATTATACATGATTTTAGGAGGAATTTTCCTTTATAATCTGTTGATGTAATTCTTAATCATGTTTTATTGTCTATTTACTATGAATTATTGTTTAATATAGAGACATATGCCTATTAGTTTAAGTTTTATATTAAATTCTAAATATCTTCTTCTATTTTTTACACATAAAAATTTTGGATGAAAAAAATGATTATGTTCATGATGAACAGTTTTGAAAATATCAAAAAGGGGGATATTTTTTAGGGCCTCCTTACCACATTGTTTAATATGTTTTGATAATTATATATATCTTTATCTCTTATATATTTTTGTTTATTATTTTTTATTATTATTCTCATATTTATTATTAGAATGATTCACATACACTATTTCAATCATTCTCTACTTTTAGTAGAAAATAATGATTATTTATTATATGTTGATTATTTTTCCTAAGTATTAGAATCTTATTCTTGGAATGTTTACTTTTATGTTTGAGGATGTGACTTTTACATATTGGATGATTTTTTAATTTTGTAAAACTGTATGAAATTTTCATTTTTATGAATTGACTCTTACATATTCTGAGTTTTAATTTCATCAAGTAAATAAACTTTATGCATTATAGGAAAAATTAGTATATTAATTTTATATAATGGGGTTTTGATAAAGTGATTTAATCATAATTTAATGACCACCTACATCATAAGGAACCCATCCTGAGAGAGAAATGATGGAAGGGAGATAATGACCCCCTGAGTTCCACCTTTATTTAGCCCTAGGATGGAGATAAGTACTAAGGTTATAAAAATATCACATATATATGTATTTATCCAAAAACGATAAGGAGAATTAACGGATAGGATATAAATAACTAAAAAATTCCACAACATAATAGAAGGTTACACCCACAATATCCTAGAATTCATATAATCTCATATGAATAAATATGAAAGAAACTACAAACTCAAATCCAATAACCAATGACATCCATGATTCCAAAAATAATAAATTCAACTCTAGTGATATGACCAATAAAAACCATAAAAACATGGTGGTGAGACTACTTGAGAGTACTCAGTATGATCATCGATCTAAAAATATCATAATCCATATACAATAAACATGGAAGAATAAGTAATAGTGAAACCACCATGAAAATAGTCCAACATAATTATTTGAAATGATAATGTATAGCCTAGGGATAAGCTAAAGGCCATAATACAAGAAATAAACAAGAAGTGTCAAAAAAACATAAAAAACTTTTTTTTACATTCCTCCATTATGTCTATAATTAAAACCACATTTCCTAACAAAACTAAACCACCAATCCATATTCATCACCACATCACTACCTACTTTGTGCCTAGATTTTACTCACCTCATCTCCAACCAATCACCCAGGGACTCTCCCCTTCAAATGAATGGAATTCTGGTAGTTTTAACCTCTTATAATAGTAGGGATTCATGCATGAGTCAAAACCAACAATATATAATAAACCATCATACCATAAATTCACAACCATATCACTAAAATACCACATATTCACAACTAATTCGTCACACCACACTATTTCCAAAAACAAGACACACAATTCCACTTCCATATTTCTCATTAAACCACATCAATTACCAACCATTTTCACATTCATTATTCACCTTTACATATTAAAATTAAACATATAAATCCCATTTACCATTCAATTATTTCTATCCCCAAACCATTAAATCCAACCCAAGTACATGTAATTATAACTCACCACTTTTTAATAATTACAAAATTGCAATAATACTACCAAGGAAACACAAAATGACATAAACTATTACCATATCATCTCCACTCCATTATCAATCTTGTGGTATTGTGAAAATGAAGATCATGAATTTCATTCCCTCCCCTACCAGGAATAACCCCACTATGAACTTTCACATCCTCTTATCAATATCACTACCGGTTTACTATTGAAATATTGACATCACAACCCATGCATATTCATATAAAATGATCTGTTATATCCCTGGATAATATTCATAATAACCATGATCTATTATAACCCTTATAATATTTATAACCACCGCTATCCATTATATCCAAAAAATCATTCCCCAGTATATTCCCTTTTAAACACCACTTAGGAAATTTCCATCCACCACATAATACTCAAAAATCAAATAACAGTAGTCAGAATAAGGAAATAAAAACATCACGACCAATATTTATAAGATAACGGTCTAATAAAACAAGCTTCCTCAAACATTTTATTTTGTTTTCCCATCAATCACAATTTCCCAACCATATTTGATGTGTCATTTTACCATTTATCTATACCAAACCATTCATCATTCTATATCCCATTCCATATTTATCTATCAATTATTCATCATGTTTATTCAATCCATTCCCATTCACTAATTTAATTTACCATTCATCCACATCCAACTTCTATGTTTGGATTATAATTCACACTTCCCATTTTCATTTCAAAACTAGTTTAACTAAATCCATTGAATTTATAATAAATTTAAACCTAAAAATATCCCATTTTTCATCAATAATCAATAAAAATGACATTTTATGACATTACTAATTCTATAAATATTTTTTACATTTCACACTCTAAAAATTTCCTATTTTAATTTCCTTCTAAAACTCTTTATTCATTTTTTGGTTCAAAGGACTATTGGAAATATCATCAAGAATCAAATAAAATTGAACGAAAACATGAATCATGAATCCCATGGGTTAAAAAATGGAAATAACATAGATAACATAATACACAAACAAAAAATCTCATTACACATTCATTTTTTTCTCTTAGCTGGTTCGTTAATGTAATTAATTTATTACTTTAATTAGAGTGTTTTTTATATTCTTTCCATATCTAATAAACCAAAAACCATAAATGAATCCCAATAATAATAATTTAAATGAAAACACAACCATTATAATCAAGAATATTTATTACATAATATATTATATAATCCTTGATATCCCCTACCTCAAAAATAAGGAACTTTTATACTGCACCAATAATAGGTGAGGTAGTGAGAAAGGAAACTCAACCTTCCAAAATTTTGAATTAAAAGACAAAATTTTCCTAGACTTGATGTAGAAGACTAAAAAGATTCTAAAAAATATTTTGGATGATATATGATTAAATATAATTTGAAGGAAATTGATAGGTTAGGTTAGGGTATTTTTAAAATAATATCATGTCATGCTTTTAGAATATACAAATATGAGAGACTTTAGAATCCCTAATTGAAATTGGTATGAATCAAATATACAATGTGAAGTATTTAAAATCATCATAAATATTTTATTTAATGGTAATGATTAAAAATAATTAATCCTCATGATTTTAGGTTTTTGAAAATAATTTAAAGAGACTTTAGTGGGTTTTATGTTGATGAATAATGGAAAATCAGAAAAAAGATAAAAATTCTACTACTAGTAAGCAAATCACTTAGGTTGTGTAAGGGTAATAAAGTTTTATACATGCATAGCTGGATATCTTTTTTCTTACTTTATAAGTACTATTATACATTCTAATACACATAGACACAATTCCATCTATCATTATAAAGTGATTTATGTTCCTTGATGCAAGAAGAATAAATTTAGTAGGACCGTGACATAGGATAAAGGTTCTTGTGGTTACCCATACTTGACTAAAATATTACCCTATTACAGGTGTTGAAAATCATAGATTTACCCTATGTGAGCTTAATAATCATGCCTTACCTTTATCCAATATTGAAAATAACCTTATAAAACCATTGGAAACATAGACTCACCCATATGAAGCACTGAAACCACCCATATAAAATCTTTATAAATCCGTGAATTGCTCTTATACAAGGATAAAACTATCTTTAGAAAAACATGAGAAATAATTCATTACCATTACATAATGGTGAACTGCACTTATGGAAGTCGGGATGTACACATACATAGTGTATAAAAATTCTAACACACCCTTACACAACTAATAAATTTTAGAAATACCCTTATAAAACCTAGGAAAGAACTTGATGCAGCACTTGGTAATACCACCTTGACATTATGAAACTATATAAGTTAGGAGTTACCCATTAACACCCCTTTAAAAAAATCATTTAATCTTATTTAGAGGCATTGAATTTTGTAATCGTAAGAATGAATTTAAAAATTATTAATTCACATTTACAAAAACCTATAAATAATTAATAAAAATGATTTATTATCACTTTCAAAATCTCAAAATACTTCTAAAACATTTGAATCACTTTAATAATTTCTAATTAATTTATAAAATAAACATTAAAAACATTTAAATTACTTCCACAAATAGGATAACCATTTTAAAAATAATTTATCAATTAAAAATAATTTTGAAAAAACTTATAGAACATATAAAACCATGATCAAACCATTAAATATACTAGATTGAAAAAGAAAGGGGTCAAGAAAATACAAACTCTTACATGAGATATCTCCAAAATAATTTTCATCCTCAGGAATTTAAACAAAATTGGGAAGAACTAGGAAAATTATAAGGAGATAAATAAACCACCCAGAAACATACCTCTCAAGTATCTCTCTATATATAGAATAGATAAATCCCCCTATAAATAGTCTCCCAAAGGAGATTCCTCTCAAATAGGGACTATGTCACATAGAGTTCTATAAAAAACCTAGAAACAAATGGATAACAATAAAATAACTATAGTGTAAGGGAATACATCAAGAAATAATTAATTTACAACTTATAAATAAAAATAATAGAAATTAATGTTATATTAATCATTGTTAAATCATCCTTTTCAACATATTCACTTATGCATTCCATAAATTGAATATCTATTCAGGATTTAATCACATTTATCTTCCTAGTAGATAAAATTAAAATCATATCATGATTAACATGAACAAATTAGACTATCATAGATTCATAATTATTTATTAATAACCTTAGATATGTCACTTACAATAATTCATTAAGTCATGATGGTTTATGAGTTTAAAACATAAAGACTATTTTCAATTATTCTTTACTTAATTGGAATTAAAAAAAATATTTTATATTTTAAAAAATAAAAGTCCAAAATAAATCTTTAAAAACATTCCCATTACCAACAAATTTCATTTATCCACCCCATTCATTTAATATTAAGCATCATCCACTTAAACCACACTTACTATTTCAATTTAGGATTTCAATCATCAATTTCTATTTCTTAATTACTATTTAATTTCAATACTACAATTAACTCTAACAACATAATAAAACACAAAAAACCATCTTTTAGATCCCATTTTTATGACAATACAACCCCACCCTTTAAACATCACCACTCACAACTAATTCCTCATAAAAATCGCAACAAATCACAACCACACATCACAACTACATCCCCATCACAATTTTTACATATCATAATAAAAAATAACAACCACTTTCACATATTTTATTTTAGTTTAACTAAAATTTATTTCAACACATGTAGTTATTTATTTTTCAAGATCATTTTCCCATAGACCAGAATTCCCCTGGGTACCCAATTTTTTATCAGGGTATATGATCATATCCAATTCCATTTAAGGTGATATAAAAAACTCACACAACAAGGGTTCCAAAACCATATCAACACATAGATTCAAAATTAGATAACCTAGTTTAATATATGAAATTAATCAAAAAAACCTATATTTGGAAAAATCCACTTCATCCATCTCTAAATGTTTCCACATTTTTTTTAAAAACCTTATTTTCCAGGACTACACTAGTTAAAAAATTTCATGGGATTTAAATTTCCAATTAAAATTTCAATAGTCTCATTCTATTACATACAAGAGTTTCGCATATGATTTCACAACTAAAAAATCACTTTTATCAACATAGAAAGGTCTTCCATAAGAATAAAAATCAAAGGAATCCATTCACCATAACATGAAAATTTCCAGATTGGTAGACACTGACATGCCCACATGGTTTTAAAATGTTTAATAATATAATTTGTCTATATGAAAGAAGGTGTTTACCTCTCCTAATATTCTTGATTCCATAACACGTGAAAAAAAACATACGACCAATTATAACAACGCAACCAATAAAATAATAGTCAAAATCAATAATCACATCTTTTAAAATAATTTTGGCATGGAATACAAGATTATTTTAATCAATGTTAAGATTTTATAAATCACCAATTTTATTTTATTAAAACAACTATAACACTAAACATAGTAATATAAAGGTTACATGCTATCAATGAAAATAAATACTATCTTATAGATCACTCAATTTTTCATGTTAATATGAATAAAGGGATTAGGAATCATTACATGTTATCATTCTTTTAATCCACCCTATGTTTAAGTCATCATATTTTAATTTTTAAATATGTTTTCAACATCGAATTTCAATAATTCTTTGAGAAGAATCAATAAAAAGAGAAATCAAAACAAAACTCATCATCTTTCAATTAATTTTGGGTGAATCATCGTTCATAGAATTAAAATAATCCTAACATATAACCAAGCTAATGAAAAAAAAACTAAACATATTTTATACTACAAATTAGGCTTGTAAATTTAAACTAAACATTCAACTATAAGGGTAAATTCTTTAGAAAGATAGAAATTTTCTCATACATATTTTTACACATCATGTCATTCATACTAAAATTAAATGTTCTTTAGAAATTTTATCATATATGAAATATTATTTAACATTTTAAAAATATATCATGATATTGGAATCCACAAAATGAAACATGTTATTATATCACCAGATTTAAAACTAGGCATGTGGTGTTGCTATGTATCATGCTTGAAATCTCGAACCCAAACAATTTTAATCATTTCACCTCCCAACAATGTTCTTATTACTATAAGAAAGAAATCATGATTATAATTTTATATTTAAACACAAAATCATAAATACCTAACATGACTCTATATTCTAAATAAAAAACATAAAAAAAATTACATTCTTGAGAATTAAATGATTTCAATTTATATAACAAGCCTTTTAAATTTTCCAAAAATTATGCTTTCTTCCCATTCTACATTGATTGATATGATTTTATATATTTCACCAAAGAACCATGGCATGGTACCCATTACTCAAAATGAAAGACATAATAATTTATGTTCCATAGATTTCATTAATCTTGTAATAATGGTTACAATTTTGTAAAAATTCTTAAATATTCAACAATTTACTACAGATTATGCATATCATTTTCCATGATCTTAAAAAATTATGTTCTTCCATACAATAATCCCCTTATAGATGTAATATTCCCATAATGCATTGAATGAAATTAAAATTATGGTCTTTAATTGAATATATAATATAGTATATTTGTTTTACCATAAATGCAATAAATGAGATAGATTTATTAATTTAGAAAAATTTCAAAATGGTAACATTTATCACTGAGCCTGTTTATCAATTTTCCAAATTCTATAATTAAAAGACACTAGAATTTCCGCCTTGTTATGAATTTATAGTAGTATTATAAGACCTATAATTGAATTAACATTGAAAAAAATTAATTCATTCTAAAAAAGAATAATAGTTAATTCATTTCTATCATGTTATCAAATTCAAATGAATTAAAAATAAACCTACTAGTCATTTCTGAGATATTCTAGTATCTAAATCACTTAAACCAACATTCATAGTCAATATTTGTCAAATTACCTTAACAAGTCCTTAATTTAAAAGATTCGTGGAATAGAAACCATCATGGTATTTCATATAATCATAATCATGGGTTCAAAACAATTTATTTTACCATATCAATATGCAATCTACTTAAGGTAACTTATTTTACAAGAATTCAAAAAATTAATAAACTACTTGTCACTAGACACATTTATAATTCTGAATTAAAAACATTAGTCACTATAAAAAAACTTTCATGTCAGGTACTTAATAATTGAAAATAATTTCAATGATATGTATAATTTAAAAATCAAGGTAAAACATATTCAATTTCTAGAAAGGTGTCTAATTAAATAGTATATTCTAGTAAAATTTAATTTCATCTCTTACACATATTATTGATGTGAAAAATTTATTAGTAATGTTATTTTTCAAATAACTACACCATAGAAAAATAAAATCATTGAGGAACATATTCGATTAATAATTCAATTGTCGATATAGCTAATAAACCATATGCATGTCCCCCACCCCCCACCCCCACCCCCACCCCCCACATAATTTCTACCCTACAAGGATTTCACTTTCACATGAAAATTTTAGTAAGTTGTGAAAGTTCTTGTATTAGATAAGAGGTGGTCTCAAAATAATTGTCTGATATAAAATATCCTTGGTACACATCACCAGTTATGATGGAGTTCTACCACATCCCTACCAATCCCATGCAACCTCACCATTTCCTAAATCCAATCGTACTCTTATCTTTCAATGAAAAACTCTCATACCACTCTTTTAGGACCCCTAACTCTAAATGTAACACTCTGGGTCCAATAATAATGGAAGGGAGATAATGACACTTAAGCCCCACTTTCAATAGGCCCCAAATTGGAAACAAACATTGAAGGTGTAAAAATATTACATATAGAAGACATTACCCTCAAAAGATAAGTAGGATTGAGAGATAGGATATCAACCAAAAAAGACTCCATAAAATAATTACTGTGTAAAACCAATAATATCCCATAATTCATGTAATTTCATATTAATAAAAACAGAAGAAACTTCACACTATAATTTAACATCTAAATCCATACAAATTACTGAAACAACAACATCAGTTCCAGTGATCAAACCTATAAACACAAGGAAACTATGATGGGATGAGAACTTGTGAGTAATTAGTGGATATTCCCTTTAAGTATATCAAAATATGTGTTAACTAAATATGAAATAATTATTAAGAGTTAAACAAAACATGAAAATTGTCAAATATAATAATAAAAAATGATAAAATAGGGAATAGAGATAAGCCAAGGGATATAATATCAGAAATAACGAAAAACTATCAATCAAACTATAGAAACCATTATATTTAAATTCATCCACTCAATCCACAATTAGTAGTAATTTTCCAAACCAAACAAAAAAAACCTACGCATAATCATCACCACAACACTACCTCATACAGGAACAAATTATACTCATCTTGCCTCCAACCTGTCACCTAGTGTTCCTCCCTCTCAAACCAGTAAAAATTGAGTATGATTAACAAATAAAAATATCATGGATAGAAGTATGAGTCAAAACTATAAAAAAATATTCAACCATCATTCCATACATCTACAACCATATCACCTAGATCCCATATGTCTAAAACTAATGCATCACACTACATTACTCCCACACATAAGCTACATAAGTTCACTTTCATACTTCTTATTTAACCACATAATTTATCAACCTTTTTAACATTCAATACTAATTGTTCTATATTCAAATTAAAAATCAACATCCCATTTACCATTCATTTTTTCCATCCCCAAACTATTTAGTCCAACCTAAGTTTTTTTAATTAGAACATCCAAATTTTCAAGAATTTTGTAACTGTCAGGAAACTCCCAAGAAAATGCCCAATCAAATAAAGATTTACCATATCAACCACATTCCATTATCAATAGTATGGTATCATGAAACATATATCATCAACCATGTTCTATCCCCCAATTATGCACAAATACAACTATGAACAACCAAATCCTATAATAAACATATATACTAGTGTAATTTTGACTTCTATCTTCTTCAATCCATGCATATTACCTATACTTGAGACATTCCATCCCTTGAGAATATCTGTAATCACTATGATCCATTATATAACTTTAATGAATTGTAACCACAATGAGCCATTATAGAACTTGAACCATCCAATAATATATTCTTTTCTTCCACACAACGTTCAATATTTCCATCCAAAACATAATACTCACACATAAATTAACACAAGTCATAAAAATAAAATAACAACATAACAACAAAAACTCAGAAGATAGGGGTCGAATACAATTACAATACTTAACCATTTTATTCCATTTCCCCATCAATCACAAGCACCCAACCATATATATTTTTTCATTTTTTCACATATTCATTCAAAGCCTTTCATCATTAAATATCTCATTCCATATTCAATTAATAATTATTTATAATGTATGTGCATGACGTAACCATTCATTACATTCATTAACCATTTATCCACAACCCACATCCATTTTTGGTTTCTTATTCACAATTCCCATTTACATTTCATAAAATAAATTTAACTAAATTTTGGGAAGATATAATAAATATTAAAATCACCACACACAATTTTACATCAATAAAATAAAAATAATGAAATTTTAAGTCAGTAATAATTCCAGAAACATAGTTTATATTTCACATTCTATAATTTTCCCATACTGATTTACTTCTTTATGTTTTTATTCATTATAGGATCAAAGTTCCATTATCAATATAATTATTCATTTTAGTAATGAAAATTTGACACATTAATCACAGGGGATCAAGAATGGAAATAATATATAAAGAATAAGGCAAAAAAACAACCTTATTTTCCCATTCAATTTCCCCTCTTACCGGGTTCATTCTCATCATTTATTTCTTTCTTTCTGTATATTGTTCTTTACACTCCTTCTATTTACCAAAAACAAAATTAACTCAATGAATAAAGAAAAAATAACTAGAATGAAAACACAACCAATATATTAAATCATATTAATTGTAGAATATACGATTTAAGTCTCTATATCCCCTACCTAGTAAATAATGATCTTTTTTTAAACACACAAAATAAAGGAGAGAGGGAGATAGATAGATAGAGATGAAAATTAGCCCATTAATTTCTTTAATTCAAGCTCAAAATTGGCTCATACTCGATATAGAATACTTGCAATACTCTAAGGAATATGTTTGATCGTCTTGAAATAAGTTAATTTTAAAAAAATTGCTGGGATGAGGTGGGAATTTTTAAAATAATAGTAGATCACATGTTTTAAATATAGAAATTCTAGATTATTCATAATCCCCAATTTAATTTTATATTACTCAAATCATCAATGTGAAGTACATAAAATCTTTACCAATATTTTATTTAATGTAAATGAGTCAAATTTGGTTGTTCAGAAGATTTATGGAGGTTAAAAATCATTGAAATAAAGTTTTATCGGTTACAAATAAAAGAAGATCATAAAATATTAAAAATAAATGAAATGTGTCTACCTATTCTCAACTTACACAAGATACACAACAGTTATAGATCTTTACTGTTATGTTGTAAGCTACATTTATATAGGCTTCAAGAGGACCCTTACCTGAGGAGGTACACTTACATAGGTTTTGAGATCCATTTACATAAGGATTTGAGTACCTTTAAGCAAGCATAATATATTTTTGAGGAATTGAAATTTAATTTTTTATTTCAAACACTTTTGAGGAAAAGTGAGAAACCAAGAGTCAACCACATAATGATAAAGCAGAGTCATTGAAAAGAAAATTAATTATACCAAACTCAATATCCCTAAATAAGTTCCAGGAAATAGAGGTTACCTGAGTGCTCAGTTCATCCCTTATCATATCTAAAAATACAGAGGCCAGCTTATCCCATGTCTGTATATACTCCTCAATGCTGATCTTCCCCTTGTTTAATCCCAAAACAAAGATCATGTCCTTCTTGCCAATCCATGTGTATTTATCCTCATTCATAAAAACATCAATAGACCGTCCCGTCATTTTGGTTGCTTCCTCCTCAGAAGCATTGAGTAACAGGACTTGTTCTATCACCTCATCTTCCGAACACATAAGAAAATCCAAATGTTGTTCACACAGACCGCTTGATTTTGGTTAACACATGGTCTTTCTTACCATCTTCTCATTATATTTCTTTTTTGCTGAACGAGTCTCCAAGGGAGGAGTCAATGATGAGTAATCCTTACCACCCTTCCTTCGTCTGTTACTCCTACCAATTCTCGTTCTTGTTTCCTCTGTGGAAAAACTCTTACCGATTTCACTGGGATCCACCCCACAGACCATGTTTGCACAGTCCTGGTCTTCTTGTTCAGTGTTCAGACCTTCTATTACAATACCTTCAAATCTGTTTCTCACCTGAATTGAGTATTGGTTCCCTGCAGTGGACTACCCTTCCTTACGGTTTAAACTTTGGTCATCCATAACCAGTGGCTGGGTTCCCTTTGGCCGGATATCACTGTCCTGTGAAGCCTCCACAACAGAGCCATTGACAACATCTACTTCAACACCATCCATTTGGACCATAGCATCATTACTAACCTCCTTTTGAGATTCACTCTAAGAAATATCAACCAGACCAACTCCTAACCCTCTTCCATTTCCATTGTCTTTTAAATTGTACTGCATGTCAGGACCAACCAAATACTATCTTAATCTGGTAAAAACTGTAGAGACTTCGAGGTTATCCTGAAACACTAGATTTTTCCCCTTAACTATGTCTGACCTACTCAATTATGCATACTTACCAACACTGTGAACCAAACCATCTCGAACCTCACAACTATCACGTCGTTCCTCCTCTGTAGGCCCCGCAACCCCCCCCCCCCCCCCCAGAAGCCAACAGTAATGACTGCAGCGGACCCCTAGGAGATCAAACCCTTCAAGCACTGCCTTTCCATACCAGTTGGATGATCCATTGACTTTTCTTGAGACCCATGTCGACAGTACTCCCTCGAGTGTCCCAGACGCTTGTAGATAGAGAAAAAATCCGTACAGGATTTGTAGACCATGTGTTGCTTGCATCGGTAATCCTCGCCAACAGTGATCCAAAGATATTTAAAATGGAACCTTTGATATATCCATTTCAATACACACACGCGGATTAATAGGGTGACAAAGGGATTTAGTGCGTCTATCCGAATAAAAAATGTTAGAACCACTATTCCCTTAATGCAACGAATGGAGATGCTGAATCCCATTTGTGATAAAGTTTTTACATTTCTGAATCAAACAAGTAATATTCCCATGTGTGGATATGATACCTTTGAGAGAGTTACATATGATCTATGATTCCATCTTCACTACAAATAAATTAATACTGGTTTATTTCCACAGCTCAAAGACACTATGTATGGAATTGGAAACTACCTGTAAACAATCATGTTTCCCATAAAATTTACTAAAAGAAATGATTGGTGATCCTTTAAAAATCACTCTTACATATCAGATATAATAATTTTACATATAATGTATGTAGTGAAGAATTTTATATTTTGTAAAAGCATAGATATGAATCCATATACTCTTACATATATATCATGATGAATTTTATGGATTAAGTGGAGATATTATTAAGTTCATTGATGTTAATTTTTCATAAGAATACATAGTTCAGTTTTACTTTTATGTACTAAAAACTTTTACTCTTACGCATTTCATTTAATTTTTTAAAAGTTAGCTATTTGGAAGATGGGATTAGAATGTCTTCTTAACTATCTGTATTACTTGTACACTATATGAAATATTATTTA
The DNA here is from genome assembly GCA_963277665.1 of Viscum album. Lineage (NCBI taxonomy): Eukaryota > Viridiplantae > Streptophyta > Magnoliopsida > Santalales > Viscaceae > Viscum > Viscum album. The sequence continues at coordinate 559,167,863 of OY728153.1, read as the reverse complement.
TCATATTTTTTATATAACACCCAAAGACTTTAAAATCTATTTACTTTTTAAAATAAATTTAATCTCTTTAATAGTTTCTGGAACATGAAACCATGATTATAAATTAACCATAATATAGTATACCATTATAATCTGGATATTAAATTGTCCAGTATGAATATGAGTGACTAAAATATGTAAATTATATTATTTTCACATATATAAATTAATTAAATTGTTGTTAATTTATTATAAATGAATATAAAAATCATTTGGAAGAAAATGATTTTTTTTCTGAAAAAATTATTTTTTTTATAAAAAGTGGTTTCGCCACATTTTTCACACTTATTTTTAAATTAATCTTATCCAAATTTATAAAATTTATTTAAACATATGAACTCAATTTTATAAATAAACATGTTAAATTTATCATTTAGATAATTTTTTATATTATTTTTAATATATTAATTTTTTAATGAATAGTGAAAAACAAAGATCTTTATTAAAAAATGTCTTTTTGTTTAAAGAATTAAACATGAACCATTTATAATTATTATAAGGAATATTTGATAAATTAAATTATAATTAATCCAATATAGTTCATTGGAATCAATTTTATGTTTATGTTTGATAAAATATTTTTTATACAATTGAAAAAAATTCATTAGGAAGCTATTTTTCATAACTTTTGTAAGTTTTAGTTTAAATTAAATTATAGATATTATATGAATTAAATTTGATAAAATGTATTATAAATTTATAATAAGAATAATTTTTAAAATATAATAATTTAAATTTAATTTTTGGTCACGGTGAATACTGAAAACAATAAAAATATTTTACCATAGTTAATGTTAAAATAAGTTTATCGGGGTTTAAATTATAGAAATAATGGTTAAAATAAACTCAAATCATGTATAAATTATATTTTATTTAAATATTTAGACCAAAACACATGAAATTAATTTAAATTGTCTAATATTTTAACCTTTTTTCAAGAAAGAGAGATTTCATTATTAGAAAACCTTGAAATTTTACAAGTGTTCTAGTCACCATAATTACAAAAGAGAACTGACTATCCTCTCCTATTCATAGTTATAAAGCCTTTTGGTTCATAAAATAACTACAAAAATACATTCCTTAGTTCCATATCAACATAATAGAGGAATATTTTTTTATCAAAAATAAAATATACGAACGATTTAGGTACAATCCTACGGTAGTTTTCCAAAGAAGATGTATAGTTGATAACAATTCATTTTCATTTTAATTCTTCCTATAATACTTAAAAATACTCATAAAAATTTATAAAATAATTTAAAAATTATCTTAAATATACCAATAAGTTATTTTTTTCAATATATTAATCCTTATTCACCATCTATTCTATAAATTTGAAATGAAACTGTTGATTGTGTGTACGGCGGACCACCGCTTTGCGAACTGATGTAATTCCTTTTACATAAATCCCTATCACAAATGGATATGATGATGGATGTAATTTTTATATATGATATTTAAGAAATTATTATACCCATGTAAATATAATATACATATACATTTATACCAACCAATCTATTAGAAAATGATAACATCGCTTGAGAGTACATGTGGACTACCAACTCCCCAAAGTGAGGTGGTTTGTTATTCATATTATTTTCGACATGTATAGTAATATAGATATATTTAATGAATATATATGATATTTATTATATAAAATTGATTCTGAAAAGTTGAAATATTATTTAACTTTCATCCATTCCATTCTTTGAAAAATAAAAATTGCATTAATGCATTTGTATGGCCTACCGTCTTCATCAATAGTGTAATTAATTTTCGAATCTCTCAATTTTTTGGATAAATATAAATATGAAAATAATGATTATATGTGAAATTTATATCATGTTTAAAATTATGTAGATTATGGAACCATGATCAATGTAAAAGTCCTAAAACTACCAAACCAAAATGTACATGAAAAACAAAGTAGTTTTTACCCAGAACAACGATTTTAACAAGTAATTTTTAATAAATGGGTGATAAAAACTATTATTCAATAATATATTTCATTATATACTTGATTATGGTTCTTTAACATTTTTAAAATAATAATATATATATTATATATGAGGTTCAAACATACAGTAAGGAAATCATACAAGGGGTCTGTGTTTCTCATGTCAATTATACTTTTATGATACATATTCCATTTTAACCACTTATTTCATCCATTTGGGGTATATAAGAACCATTTTATTTTTTATATAATGAATATTATTATATCAATGTTATATAAAGTTCATTTTATGTTTTTTTATGGTATTTATGATTTAAAAGTTACTAAAAGTGTAAGGGGTTATTTCATTAATGAAAATATGACATTACTTATCTCTTTGGTCAAAAATAATTTTTCATTATCATCTATATTTTATAAAAATATTTCAAACAATTATTTTAACATTCAACCAAATATTTATGAAAGAATTTTTTAACAATGTTTTACTATTAAAAAATGGTTAAAAAGGAATCTTCTTATCATTTTTCGAATATGGTAGTTTTTGGATTTTATTAAAAAATTTAAATTAATATTTGTTTTTATGTACTCAATGTGAATGAAATTTTTTTCTACCATTACCACTCAATGTTCTAAATATTAATTCATTAATTTCAGTTTCATCTTCATATAAAAATTTTTTTCATATATTTTTTTGAACTTTTAGTTTTAAAAAGGTTATTTTTAATGTAGAGAGGTTATTTTCCTCAAGAATATTTAAATGATCTTCATATTAAATTTTTGTTCATAAATGTTCACAACACTTATTATAATTATTATCTATTGAGGAAATGTTACAATGATACCATCATTATTATTTATCTGTATGTATTAGGATTAGATTGAAAAGGGATTTGATATTTTTTATCAATCTTCATATTACTTTGGATAGTTTTTTATTATGTTTATTCGTTGGGGTAAGTATAAGAATTCCATGTTCGAATTTTTCAATCATAAAATTTATTATGTTCATTATGTTTCAAAATTTTCATATAAGGAACTAATTGGACTTATAAATGTATATGTGGGGCCCTTTATGTCCCTTCGATGCATCAGTATGTGTTATGAGACAAAAAAACATAGGAATTTTTCTAAGGGATTACCCGTTTATGTATGATGTATTAGAATGAGGACTAGATGGTGTGTTTATGATGTAAAAAATTATTAATTACCTTTTTGTGTGATTAGTTATTTATGTTCAAGTTATTATTCAATTTTTTAGAATATACATGGACAATTTTCAATCTCATGTGATTATTTATATAGAATTTTTATTTATTCCTTCCATGTTATTATTAGTGTTGCATTCATTGATTAAATGGAATTTTTTCCAGTCATTTGCCTTGAAATATTGATTATTCATTCATTATTCTTGATTTCTTTTTTTGTATGCATACCCTTACTAAGTGTCTGATCTCACCCCTTTCTTATGTTTCATTTCTCTTGGATTCCAGGAAATCTATTATGATTGATATAAAGGGATATAAAATAGGGAATAATTTTTCACTCAATGAAAATAATATGTTTTATTTTATGTTTTCAACTGAAATGTGAGATTCATGTATATATATATTTTTACAATACTTCCAAACTATTTGGTCATTCGGGTTTAGATTCATTATATCTTATGCCAATGTAATAAACATACCACCAACTCTGATCTACTAGGGTTGGGGTCTTTATAGTTGATATTAGAGGATGTTTAATAGGAACATGATAAATAGATTTAGGAAAAAAATATTAAATAACACAACTCAAATACTAACATTGAGGATTTTTATAAGAATAAGATAGATACATGAAGTTTTAGTATGTTAGATATTATGAACATTTACTATAAATACATCCCTGTTTGAAAACAAAATGTGGATGTGTATATGTAATTATTTTATCTTGGAGTAATAACTCTCAAAAAGACGCATTGGAAATTGACTTCATCGTCACCTGGTGAATGACAATGAGCCTTGATGAATACCTAGTTTGAAACTCCTAGGGGGTATTTGTGGGTTTATTTACATTTTGAATACAAACCATTATGAAGGATTTCAATATATTTTTATGATTTTAATAGTTTCCCAATGAAATTATTTTTATGATTATGAGATTAGCTATGTATAATTTTTTCAATTTATGTTAAGGTTCTCTCTACTTTAGTGATTATGCATTATATTTCAAACTTTTATGATAAAATAGAGTGTATGGATTTTGTCTAGGGAAATATAATGAACTTATATATATATATGTAGATTGAGAAGAAAAAATTATAACTATTCTGGGGCAGATGACTTAGGTAATAACCAATAACCTTTCATGAATGGTTAATCCTACAGATCCAAAAATCGATGTAAAATTTTTATTTCACTTCATGCACCAAAAAAATCAATCATTCAACAGAACTATGAATGTATTTTGAGTTGAACAATGGATAAGTTACTTATAGAATATATTTTTCTCTTTGGGAATTAATGAAAAGGGTGAAGGTTGTCATGGTATTTTATCATCTCTTAGGGGATACAGATAAAATAATTATATTTATTCAAAACACTAATGATGAATAATAAATTGGAAACAAGGAGTGGAATGATTTCAAGGTACTCCCGTTAGAATAAAATTTCCCTCACAATCAATGGGAAGATATGGAGATACAATTCCTGCATCTATGACACAGGGAAGATGAAAATTTTTCTAAGTATATTTCAACTTTACTTGGTTATGATGTCATGTTTTGGGCATCATTAATAATCCCAAGATAATGATAGACCCTTTATTTGATGTCATTAATACAATTCTTCAAATTTATCTAGTCTCCCAAACATTATCATTATATTATGATATAATATCTTATTCAATGAAGAAAGAGAAAAAAATGTCCAATTCTTATGACTTTTAAGGTAAGGCAGACAAGAAAATGGTGGATAACCACTCTATAAAAGGAAGTACAACAAAATAGAACAAGGTAAGGTTGTTATTTCTATATTATAATAGATTGGGAAAGAAATAGCATGGAATATCCTTGATGGAAATGAGAGTTTTTAATATATTCGGAGAGAAAGGCCACCAATCCCTTGATTTCAAGGGAAATATAGAATATTCCATTGTAAAATTATTAACTATAAAGATATGGGTCACTATGGAAATTATTTCCCCATGTTTCAATGTAATTTTCCCTAGAATAGGTCAAGGTAGAATGGACAAGCTTATATGACCACAAAAGCTAAGGTTGGTGTTCATAATGATGTAGTGGAAGGAACAATAATCATATCATCAAATTTTTTGATTATTCATTTGATTTTGGATATTCACAGTCCTATATATTATATTAATTTTCGAGGAAAATTAGGTATTTACCTAACACCTTATAAAGGGAGTTATCAGTCAAAAATCACAGTGGGTGACCAACCAAAATAAAGATGTTTGAGTCAATTCCCATTATAACACATAATAGTTCCCTATTTCTTGAATTCATTATTATTCATATGGTTGATTTTGATATAATTCTTGGTATGGAATAGATTTCAAAATATGGTGAAAAAATTTACTATAAATATAATAAAGCTATTATTCCTAAAGAAGATCTGAAATTTATTATCTTTGAAGCGGTACATCATCACATGATTCATATCTAGATCCGCACCCAGTAGCTCTTATGAATGATATTCTTAGGGGATAAGAGAAGAAAATATATATATATTGATAAGGTAATATTAAAAGTAATAACATTATTATCATATAATAATACATTGATGTATTTCCTGAGGAATTACCTATACTTCCACAAGAGCATGAAGTTTTTCTTTCCATTCATTAAATCCCAGATTCAAGAACAATATAAAAAAATCCATATAGAATGTCCATAATGGAATTTTTTTATATAAAGAAACAACTAGGTGAGTTTTGTGATAATATATTTATATTCCATAGTGATTCCCTTTGTGGAGACACTATTTTTCATTAATAAGAAATATGAATGTATGAGGTTGTATATTCATTATTGGTAAATATGTTTTATTATAATAAAGAAAATGTATAATTCTCTAGGAATGGATGTCTTATTCGATAAAATTTAAATACATTGGTATTTTTCAAATACATCAATTTGTTCTAGGTATAATCAATTACATGTAAAGATAGAATATATTCTAAAGAAATAAATTCAAATAAGGTATGGACATTATGAATTTATAATAATTCCATTTGTATTGACTAATTCACCCTCAATTTTATTGTACCAAATGAAAAATATATTTAAGGAATATCTTAGTAATATTTTTGTATTTATTTATAATATCTTGGTGTATTCTAAGAGCTATGAGGACCATGAGAATCACTTGAGAATCATTCTGTAGACTCTTAGATGAAAATAGTTTTATGTAAAATTTATAAAGTTCTAATTATGGATTTTTAATGTTTATTTTATTTTCCATATTTTCTCTAAGGATATAATATCGATTTATCCCACAAAGAAAAATGTGGTACAAGAATGTCCTACACCGAAAAATATAATCAAGAAATGTATTTTAATTTATTTGGAAGATTACCAATGGTGACTTATTGTAAAATTTTTATAATTTGATAACCCAATAACCAAAATTACTCACAAAGGGGTTTAGATCATATGGAAAAAAGTATTTAAATAATTTTCTGAAAAATTGAAGAGGAGATTAGTTAATACACCAAAATTTACTTTACCATTATGAAATGACGGTTTTGTGATATATAATGATGAATTGAAGAAGCAAATTGGTTTTTCCTTATAAAAAATGATAACATTTGTTAACTATACATCATGAAAGTTAATTATTCATGAAAAAATTTATCTAACCCATTAACGTTTGTTGGAAGGAATAATCCTTTCTTTGATGATAAGGATACGTTATCTCTATAGTGAAATGTGTGAGATATAAACAGATCATAAGAGTTTGAAATACACCTTTTAACAGAAACAGATTTACATGAGGAAAATTTAATGGATTGATCGAATTAATTACTATAATTTCTCAATACACTACCACATAAGGATGGAAAATAATGTTGCAGATGCTTTGAGAAGGAATGGTATTAAAGAACATAACAAATTGATAATCGATAGGGATCCTATGTTTAATGATTAATAAAGATGGATATAGGAATTATTTTTGATGGAGAAACATCATGAATTTTTTATATGACTTCCAAACCATGTTTTTTAGAATATATAAAAATTTCTCATTCTAATTATGGAACTTTTTAAAATAAGATTAATTATGTGAATGATGAAAAATTGGCATAGTTCATGTATGAATATAATGTCTTGAAATTTCATAAGTTTCTATATTTCTCATCTATACCTCATCTAAGGAGGGAATTAATAGATGATTCTCATATCATCAATTTCATTATACAACATGGTAACACCAATATGTATAGTTATTTGAAGGAAAACATTTAGTGGGATAAAATGAATCATGAAAGTGCAGATTATGTGTCAAGATGTTTTAATATTCAGCATATGAAGGATGAGAGAGAACACATTTAAAGATTTTTGTAACCTATACATATTCCTATATGAAAATTATATGAAATTACTATATAATATGTAAAAGTATTACCAAATAATCCATGAAATAATAATGTACTATAGTTTATTATTGACTACCTCACTAAATATTCACATTTCTTTTTTATAATATAATATTTACCTACAAATAACCATTCAAAAATCTATTCAAATTTGGTTTTAAAAATTCATAGTGAACCACATTCAAATTTTTTTATTAACCATTATTTACATCAAAATTTTAGAAAATTCATTAGAAGGATCTTGATAATGAGATTTTTTTAGCACCACTTATCACCCTTAAACACATGGATAGATTAAAATGATTATTCAAAAAACAGAAGACAGGTTGAGGTAAGTCTCACATGACATTAAAGGTGTGTGGTATTAGTATTTACCTTTTCCTGAGTTATTTTATAATAATATCTTATATTAATATATTCAGATGGTGAAATATAAATCATTATATGGAAAGAGATGTCATTTTCGAATTTTTTGGATGAAGTTGGTTAAATGAATTTTGTAGGGAAATAAATTAATGAGGAGAAAATGAAAATGGTGAGTACAATTAAAATATATTTTAAATTATATCAAATTAAGAAAAATAGCTATACTAATAACTTAAGGAAAGACATGGAATTTCATGTGGGAGATCATGTCTTCTTGAAAGACTCTCTATGGAAGTGTGTTATAAGGTTCGATTAGAATTTCAAACTATGCCCTAAATACATAATATATTTTAAAATTTTGTAAAGAACTCTTGCTATTTATTTTTGATTGGTGATGCCACCAAGTATCTCTAAAGTCCCTAATCTGATCCATATTTATTTTTAAGGAAGTACATGCCATACATAAGGCATGAGATCACCTCTAAAAAATAGAATTAGAACCCAATATATCATAAAATGAAGATAATATCTATATTATAAAACCTAGATAAAATTTGATGAGTAATATGATGACTTGGATGGTAAAGGTACTTTGGAGGCATCATAATATAGAATTGGTGACGTGAAAATTTGAATAAATTATGATGAAGAACATACAAGATAATTTAACAAGCCAAAATTATATAAATTTTGAGGATAAATGTTTTATAGGAGAAATAATTTAACACCACAAGACTTTAATATACATTTATTTTTTAAAAATAAATTTAATCTATTTGATATATTGCAGTACACGCAACTCTGAGTCAAAATGAGTCATAATATAGTATGTCATAATATCCTAGATGGTAAATTGGTGGGTATGAATATGAATAGAAAAATTATGAAGATTATATGGATTATATATATATATTCATTTATAATTTATTTATTAGAAAATTAGACAAATATAATTTGAAAGAAAAAGAAGTGTTTCTCTAAAAAAAATTTGAAAAAGTGGTTTCATCATGTTTTTCTCACTTAATTTCTCTTAAAAAATTGTACTAATATAAGATAATTTACATGAAAAAAATAAATTTATTTTTAAAATCATTAGGAATTTTTTTATTAGGGTGTTTTTCTTTATTTTCTAAAAAGATTAATTGTTTGAAGAATAATGAAAAATATTGATTTTTAAAAAAAACTACCATTTCATTTAAATAAATTACATAGACCATTTTTAAATTATTTTTAAGATTAAATTTTATCAATTGTAATATAATTAATCCAATATAGGTCATTGGAATCAATTTTATATTAATTTTTTCTATATAAACTTTTTATACCTAGAAAAAAATTATTTTAACACTATTAGTTTATCACACATACAGTTTTTTTTTAATTTTAACTATATCACTTATAAAAATTTATATTCATAAAATTGTTTCCATTATTATAATATTAAAAAAAATTATTATATAATATGGTCAACTTATTTTTTTATACAAAATAGATAAAACTATAAAAAAAAATTTACAAAGGTTAATGTTAAAATAAGTTTACAGAGGGGTTACACTAAATATATAAGGGTTAAAAACCCTGAAAACTTGTAAAAACTATATTTAAGAAAACAATTGGACCTTAAATCATCAAAGTATCATAAATTATGAATTTTGGAATCTTTTTTCTATTAAAGTGACATGAAATTATTAGAAAATTTTAAGTGTTCCACTCACCACAATTATTTAAGGGAGTAACCCGCTTCTCTACACATCACACATAAATAGCATTTGTATTCATAAAAATACTACATAAATACCTTACTTACATCCCTCACATAATTCTAGAGGAATTTTTTGATAATAAATCAAATCTTTGAAGGATTTAGGTATAATCCTAAAGAGGTGTCCGAAGAACATGTACAGTCCTTAACCACTTGATTTCATTTTACATATTCTTATAGCACCATGAAATACTCTAAACCTATACCAAAATAATATCACCAGTATATCATATATACTAATATTTTATTATGTTATTATAATACTCTATATATGTTTCCTCTTTAATCAAATGGAAAATAAAATTTTTGATCATGTGTACGACGAACTACCGACTCATGAATCAATGTAATTCATTTTCCATCATCACATATAACTACTTGATATAAAAATGGATGTAATTTTTATATATTATATTTATAATATAATTATACTCATTTAATTAAAATATCACATCTATCATCTTACTTATAAATATATTAGAAAATGGTAACGTCGTATATGTGTATGTTTGGACTACCATATTCACAAAACAATGTGAATCATTTTTCATTTTATTTTGAAATGGATGGTATTAAGGATATATTTAAGGAGTATATATGATTTATATGATATATGAAATTTTATGGAATTTTAAAATTTAATTTAACTTTATTTGATTCCATATATAGAAAATTGAAAACCATGTTCCTGAGTATCCATGCCCTACCGCCTCTATGAATGGTGTAATTAATTTTTATATCTCTATATTTAATCTATTATTATAAATGAATATATAATAAATTTATATGATATTTATATAATGGTTAAAATTCAAGATATTATTAAACCCAAATAAAATTGGGCTAAAACTACCAAACCAAAACATACAAGAAGAATGAATCAATTATTACCCAGATGAGTTATTGTAATAAGGAATTGTCAAAAAATATGTGATAAAATATTATAAATATATTATATATATCATGATATAAATGTGTATGGTTCATTAATAGATGTATAATAATTATATATTTATTATATAGGTGTTTCATACAAGTAGAAAGGAAATTAGACCTGAGGTAAGGGTTTTTCATCTAACTTTTACTTCCATGAGACAAATTCTATATTGACTAGTTATTTCATTTTTGTCGTGTATATGATTCTAATTTGATATATTATATAATTAATATATATATATTCATATTATTTAATGTTCATTTAATTTTATTTCATTCATGGGGGTTATGAATCAAATGTTACAAAAATTATAATGGTTTAGTTTTTTTAAAAACATGTCTTTATTTGTTTCTTCGATTGAAAATAATTTTTCATTAATTTTCATGTTTTATAAAGATATTTTCATGCATTATTTTTACATTGTCCAAATTATTTATTAAGGAAATGTTTACCCATGTTTTAATATTATTATAGGGTTTAAAATCAATATTCACCTCAATTTCCAAAAATGGTGCATTTTGAATTTTTTAAAAAATGAAATATGAATATTTGATTTAACATGCTCAGTATGAGTTTTTTTACTATCATAACAACTCAATGTCTTAATGCTTCATTAATAAGTTTCCAAGGTTATTCTCTAATAAAATTCTATTTAAAATATTTTTTTAACCTTTATTTTTAAAAAATTTATTTTTAAAATGGAATATTTTTTTCATTAATACTGATTTAATGATATCCTAATGAATTTTATATTCATCAACGTCAATAAATATTATTATACTTAAGCTCCACTAGGGATATTTTTCAATGATACTATCCTTATTATTTCTCTAGATTTTTTGTGATCAGTTTGAAAAGGGATGTAATATTTTTTTACCATTATCCATAATACCCTGTATTTTTAATGATTATGTTTATTGATTGGGGTATGTATTAACATTTTTTATGGTAGTTTTTCAATATGAATGTTTAGATTGATTAATTTTTTATCATTTTATTATGAATAATTAATTTTCATTACAATGTGATTAATATATCCCACTATAGCCCCTCAATGCACTAGTAGGATTAATGAGGAAAACTAGCTTGTGTATTTTGTTGCTGCCTTACCCATTTATGTAAGATGTATTGGCACAATGAATTAATGATTTGTTTATGATGTCTAGATTTATAAATTCACTAATTATGAGATTAGTTACTAGTTTCCATGTGATTATTCAATTAGAGCTAGTATTTTGGGATATGTTTCGAGCTGATCTGTTTATTTATATGGAATTATAGATTATTACAACCATATTATTCTTCAAGTTCATGTAATTGATTAAATAGATCATGTTTTAGTTAATTATATTTACATATTTATTACATCTTATTTACTCATGGTAACTTTCATTGTACGCATACCCTTAATAAGAATTTTTTCTCGACCTTTATTTTTTTCCCTTTCCCCATGATGCTATGAAATTTATTATGATTTATATGAAAAGATATGATAAAGGGAATAATAGTGAACTGAAATAAAATACTATATTTTATTTTATTTTTTCAATTAAAATATAATAATATAGTAGTACATCTATTTTACATATACATATAAACTATTCGGTCCTTCGGGATGCGATTCCTTGTATCTAGTTCCAATGTATCAAAGAAACCACCAAATCACGGATACTAGAGTTGAGGTCTTTACATTATATACTATGGAAATATTATTTATTGATTTAATGAGTTATAATTCCATTTTTAATATTTAAATTCAAATAATTTGGAATAATGAAGGTCATAGACTAATGTGATTATGAGGATTATTCTTAGGGATTAATACCTTTTATTATAGAGTATTTAATAAAAAAATATTATCATTTGTCTACACTATTTTATTGATATGTGAATTAATGGTAATATTGTTTCTATATTATTTTGTATTATTATAACAACTATTTTATGATATGTAAAGGATTGTGGAATTCCATATATATATTATCATTGAATATTGAGTGATTTTTCATGGACATTTCTACTATCATTTCTTAAATAAATGGATAAATAAATTTGGTAAAAGTGTTCACTTAATACTTGATGATCACCATTTGATAATAAATTGTTATTTTTCTAAAGTGATTCATTGTTTGACTAATTTTTCAATGAATTTATATAATCTCCAATATTCTTCATTGCATAATTTGTAAAGGGTTATGTATCATATCACTACACCAGTATTTCATTTATAATAAATTCAAATGGGTTCCTTGGTATTTTATTTTAACTGGAGTTTTTTACACTATAAAGTCTTAGTCATGTGTCTCACACACCAGTTATACATACATTACAAGGAACCGACCTCAGTTTTTCTACTTGACCAAAAATTAGTTTCACCAGTTGTTTCTGGACCAGTTAAATGGAACTAGATTTTTGGTATTCCTTAACTTTATGGTTTTTTTCTACACTCATGCAAAAGGTTGTGTTAGATTTGGTATGCTGCTTCAAGGATTGGGTTTTAGATTCCCTCATGTAAAATTCATGTTTATCTCTGTACCCATATTCAATGGATATATTTATAGTGGATAAACATAATATTAAGCTTATAGTGTCATCAGTATAAAAAACATCATTTATATCCAAACTAATATAAAATCCATTTGGAAACTTCTTTACTTTCTTGCTGACGCTCTTCACACATTCACTATTTTTTGTTAGTTTATTATTTTATTTTATAATCATTTATACATTTGATATTTGATTAAATTGTAGAGACCCAAAGCTTGACATACATGGAAATTACATTACTTTTGAGGAATACTTAGTACATAACAAAAAAACACACACACAAGGATCGTAATAGTTTAGTGTCTTTGGAAACTCGGAATATAATCTTCTAATCGTGGTGAAAGATATTCAACATCTCCCATAAAGATCTTACTTTTTTTACCTAAAGCCTTTCTTTATATCCGGGGTAAAAGAAAACATAAAAGGGTGAGCTCAAATGATCAGTAAGGGTAAATAGAAGAAATATCAATCACATCATTTTCATAAGAACATAACATTTTGGAAATCTTAACCTGCAAAAGAGAGCATAATTTCATAACATGGGATAAAGCATAGTAGTGAAATGAAATCCCAATAATCATATCTTAAAACATGAAACTTTGTGGCATACACACATAATCATATATAATCAAATCTTATTAGTCAAGACTCATTGCCAAGACTATCTTAGTGGACAAAGTCCATTTCTGAACCGAGTCACCCTCGTTTCAGTCCTGTTTCACCGAACCGGTATAACCTACCGTTCCAGCCATGTCTATCTCATGAGATATAAAATCATTACCCAATGCATTGGAGGGAGATATATGTCCCAACCATCTCATAATGATACCATTCTTATGTGTGCCACAAAATCTTAAATCATACATCATTGCATAACCCATGTAATAAAAATGGGATTCTTAAACAACATGACATCATAAAACAATTCATTTAAGGTAAAGGAATTCATAAAAATAATTCCATCACAACATAATCAAATCAATGTAATAATAGGGATAGAAACAGAACCATAAATTATCTTATATGGAAAATAATTTTGATAAAACACTTGAACTCCATTCTTGAGGAAAATATCCTTTCTATTTCAAAAACACTTTTCCTTTCTTAACATGTCATACAATTTTAAACTAAAACAAGTTTATTAAAAATAAACTTGAAAAATTGTAATGGAAGTTTCTTGGAAATAACGTTTTAAAAATACATTTATGCTGTATAGGTTAAAAAAACATTCTTCGTACTTTTTTCAGAAAAGTCAAAAAGTACCTCGTACGAAAAATGACAACAGATTCCTTTCATATCATTTACTAAAAACTCACCGAAGGGTAAAATTGGATATAAACTATTCTATAAGGATATAAATATTACATATTGAGGAAACATGGATTTGGATGATAAAATACACCCCAGTAAATTTCAATGTATAAAAAATCTCGGATAAAAGTGAGATTGTGATATTTTCCCTTACCTTTGGTCCGATATGCCTTGTACGTGTCCGAACCTCCTCTTCTTTGAAGTGCTTCTTTGAGACCTCCTTTTAGGGCACTAAAATAGGTCTTTGAAGAATCCCAGAACCTCTAGTATGTTTCTAGGGAAGTGGATAGAAGATATTGGTAGGGGTTGGCCGAGCTTGAAGGCTCAAAGTGGTGTGAGGAAGAGGGGGAGGAGGTGCCCTTTTATAAGGGAGGAGAGGGGCACCTTTGGAATAACTAAAAATATTATTTTATTATAAAGTCAAGTTCGGTTTTAAATAGCTCCAAATTGAGTTATTTCGAAGATAAGGTGGGTATGGGTCGAAATCCTCTCATCCAATAGAATTTAGACAATTTTAGGTCATTATATTAACCTTATCTTTTAGTTTTAACTCTTAGTTAATTAGACTGACATTTACCATGTCACTTTGTATTTTTATATTATATAGTTAATAAACATACCATATACATCTAAGAGACCCCCAAGTTGTGTTTTATTAATATATATAACCTTATCTAAGTCATTTGTCCGAACCTTATATTTTTAGGAATAAAATAACAATTAATAATATAATATTTGTTTTAAAAAATATTTTATGTCAATTTTGACACTATTCAATAGTTGATTTTTTTTTGAAACTCATAACCGAATTATTACTTCGACCAAAGTTAATTAAATCAATCCTAACATGTCATATTAACCTAGAAAATTAGTTTAGTTCATAAAAAGTCTCAAATTATATTTATCTGGGTATTTATAACATCAATTATGTGAATATTTCATTAATAAGATAACTACTGCATCATTGTTGTGTCATAAATAAATTAAATTATTTAATGTCTAAAAATTAAAACTAAAATACCATTATGTAGGAAATATTTTTATCTTTCTAATGAATATTTATAGTCGAATTTATCATATGTATAGCCCATTTTAAAAATTATTTACTTATTAAACTTTGATTTTAACTATTTTAACCCTTCTTTAAATAAATTAATAATAAATGTCCTAATCTAATACAAGTGGGCCTAAATGGTCATATGTTATTCCTAAGGTTGTTTTTGGACGAATTATACTTTTCCAATAGAATTAGGACATGTTTTGGGGTAATAATAATAACATTTTTACCCTTAATTACCCTATTTACTATTAACCGTGGTAAAAAAAAGTAAAAAGTTACTATTCACCAAAAAAATTATTTCCATCTCATTGAACCACATTTTACTTAATGACATCAATCGTGTCTCTCGGATTTTCTAAATTCCACTCACAGAAACGGTAAAATTAAGTTTTATGAAAAATTCAGTTTTTTAACTACCACTTAGTGGTTTCACTATTCATCAAAAAATGAAAGTTTCCAGAAAAATACCAAAAATTAGATCTAAGATATATTTGATATTATGAATTCAAAAATGGTGTCTATTTTATCAAATTCAAAACATATCAGTTTCATTAATTAATTTAAAAATTAATTCCCGTCGTCAAAACAAATAGCGTGTTCTTAAAGGATAATAACTATCAAAAGATTGACACTTGTTTATGACTGGTTTAAATGTGAAATTACATCCAATGACCAAAATTGCATTAAATTGTAAAAATATATTCTAAATTTACTTTAAAACCACTCAAATTAATAATTTATCACTTTTAATTATTTCGATTAAAAAAGTTGTTTTTAATTACAATTTAGTAATTTTCACTATTCATCAGAAAATGAAAGTTATCCGGAAAGTACCAAAATTTCACCTTAGTCTAAATTCGATACTCTGAATGAAAAAATGAAGTCCATTTTGAGAGCTAAAATTTCTAAAATTTTAAAAGGTGGTTATTACTATTTATAACGGGTAGTTTTAATAATATTTTAATAGCATATCGTTGTTTAGTGAAACTCGATATTGCGTACTACACACGTTATCGAGGAAGTTCGTGATTGCATATAATGCAAGGCAAGTCAAGGATGTGTGTTGAGCAAGCTCCTTTTGGTGTAGCGTACAAAACAAGACATAAATGAAATTAAAAAGAATATTTTTTTATAAAATCTCAGGCTGTTACATAAATCCTATGTTACACTAGTAGAAAAATATCTTCAGACTATGCCCCTATATCAAAGGTGAGGCCTAACCATAAACAAAGGTTCCATATAGCCATGATCAACCCAAGAATATGTCCATATGGGAAACTATAGCCATAGTCATCACCTAAAAAAGGATATATGGTTCTCCACACCCATCACAAAAAATAAATTTACTATATAAAAGGATCTAGAAAGACCTATAAATTTGATCATGGGATAACCATGGCTATAGGTTCCCCTATGGCCATGGTCCTAGGATGGTCGTGGCCATATGCTTAAAAAATTATCCATATATCCATGGTCATGGACTGAACCTTGGTATAGGTTCCCCTATATTTGTGGTCATAGGCCTACCAAGTACATAGTGGTTGAACATCAACCCTATAGCCATGGTTTTAGGTGATTGGGTCTATATACCCTATAACCATGATTTTAGAAGACTGTGGCTGTAGGCCCAACCCCCGACATATAGCTATGACCAGTCAGTAATATAATATTTAATTATAATATTTTAATTTAGTCATTTATATCAATATACATTGGTATCTATTAATATATAAAAATCTAATAGAATAGTGGTAAATCCTCTCAGTAATTACCATGAGGTGTTACAATCAAAACATGACATGCACCTTTTTTGAAACTATTCTATATCCATGGTCTGTATACCATGGATATTGGTTCCACATTGATGGTTCCCATTCTAATGATTATTACCATGATCAATTTCCAAGAAAACAGAATCCAAGGTTGGCATAAATGTAGTCATTGTTTTTTCCATGGTCATGAGACCTATTTCGATAGTCCTGAACCATAACTATAGGATAAATTCCCTATAGTGCTACTAAGATGATTAAGAATGACAATTTACCCCTTCTTGTTCATTTTATATCCTTTTTGGATCTTTAAATTTTCCAATCATAATTTATTCATATGTAATATCAAATATTAGAAAATATAATGACTTTTCTGATAGATCATGTCACTTAATTATATATAATTTTACTCATTATTTTAATATCATTCTATCTAAGAACACTCCACCTTGAAAAGATTTATTCCAAATGATATAGATTATAATTTGCACATAAATTGACTCATCTTTTATTTTTGAATAAATATTAAATATATATTTGTGAATTTATTTATTTATATGTATCTGTAGGTGTATACTATGTTTTAATTTAAGAAACACCATAGATTAGACTCAATATATGTTTATCCATAAAACCTTTGTTTCTACATTAATTCAATATTAGAGAAACAATATTCAAACATAGTCTTATCAAATTGTAAGACTAAAATATTCTTTCCATATGTCACTAATAACATATTTTACATGACAAACTATAGTGTTCCCACTAACATCTTATATAAACATGGAAAAATAATCATCCCATGATTCAATTCTTGTTGTAATCCACAAACAAATCCTTATAACATATACATTAAAAACATGGTTTCTACTATGTAAACTTCAACTCAAATGAATTTTATTACTTATATTAATGAAACAAATACTCACAATCAATCCCTTGATTGGTATTCAGAATTTAATAATCAATATTTAGGTATAGTTTATAAATTTACCATTAAATTTTATCTCTCTCTTGAATACCCATATAAAACTATTGAGTTTTACATCATGTATATATTCTACTAAAATATTTAGTTGATTTTTCATATAGAATACACTTCTGAATTCATCTACTCATACTAATTTTTGGTTATTCACATATAGTAATTCCTTGTAGGATAAGTATTATTTATTCTTAATGAATAATATATCTCCAAAAATTATGATTATAAAACCATCTCACTTTGGTCTTATCTTTCTTATGTAATAGTGTCTCAAGAACAAGTCATCCCACCAACATTTTGGAGTTTGTATTCCCATTCAAACTCATGTACTCCTTGTGGCTGGAATTATTTTAAGACTTTATGAATATAAATATCTCTAATAGATATTTTCTTACCTCTTATTGTGTTATAGTCTTTCACATGATTAATATTTTTTATCATAGGGATAGTAATATCCTAATTTAATTATGATAATTAACATTCATCTATATTTTGTTCTACTTAATGCAATTTTGTTTCAATGATGATACATAACAAATATATTGTATTAGTATATGAGATATTGTTCGCTTTCATATTATAACTTATATGATATTCATTTTCATTAAGAGTGGAATATATTTAAGTGTTAGTGGCATTATCTTCAAATAATTTCTCGAGTTAAGTAATAGAGGACTTTTAATACATACAAGATTCATTATAACTATCCCTTCAGTAACATCATAAATCATATGCTTATGGGAAAAACAGGATTTAGGGAATAAATCCATTCAATATAATTATTGATAAATACTGAGATAAGATATTTTCCTACAAACCTACCCAGATTATGTTTTACTATTTACCAAACAATTCATCTACAACACTTTTACATTCCTTAATATCTTAATATATCCTATAAAGTAAATAAATTTACCACCACCTTATACATAGATCATCTATAACATAACTTATTCAACTAATTATTGATTTTTTCTTGGATTTATCACCATTTATTATTAAAACTGTTTAATTTTCTTAAAAAACAAAAGTGAACATGTATAGAACCAAATAGTTTTAGTTTTGAAGAGTGTAAACACCCTTCATGGTATATCCTTGATATTTACTTCAGGTTCACTTGACCAAAAATTATCTTCCCATAAATGGGTGTTATTTAAGTCTTATATTTTATATAGATCAATAATTTTTAAAATGGGAAATATATTATATTGGAGTGATTGGATAATTAAGAATGACATACTTTTAAAACACTAATTTCGAACATGAAATAATATCTCACTATATCAAAACATGACAATAAGATAATTTTTTGTTAACACCCTAGAAAAGATAATAGTTTGAAATAAAAGAATCTATCTACATGGAAAAATTATATTATGATATTTTATAAATAAGGTAGGAGTTTGGATCCATAAATAACTTAAATATTTACTTCATGTTGAAAATATTTTTGGCCTCCCTTGGTAATTATATTTGAATAAAAATACAAGAATATCAAATTGTACTAAATAACCTAGAATTTAATCAAAAAAATTCTATATGATGATGAATATACAATTAGTAGAATATTTTTTCTTTCTTCTTCTTCTTCAATTTAGTAAAATTATTTTTTAAGTAACCTTTCTTTCCACATATGAATTAGATAATCTCATATTCATTTCCCTCCTTTTTTTATTTCGTTGATGGATATTAAAAATACTATAAATAATTCACCCCTCTTATTGGTTATGAAAACTCTTACTTCACGTTATTCACCATAAGGATAGAAGAACCATGTTCCCAAAAATGCATATCAAATTATTGAAGAATAGTCAAAGGTTTCCCAATCATCTCCTCCATATAGTTCATTTTATAATTTTTTAATCAAAATTTATAATTTGAGTGGTAAGGAGGAAAAAATGAGATTAATGTATAATTTTTTATTCATATGAAATCAGAACATAGATAATTGAGAAATTTGATTTATCATTTTGAGTATAAGATCGCTAGATAGGTATTCATCTTCAACATTACACCTATACAATTTAGTGATAATCTCATTTATCTTTTTCCACTCTTTCTCCTTTTTTAGTTCTTGGAGATATGTTATTATTGAGTAGTCCTCCATGTCCAAATATAGCGTCTTTATCTCATTATGCATGGCTAATAATATGATACATTGAACATCTGATGTATCCTATACATGTCTCATATAGGCTTTATTTTCACCATCACTCACTCAATGAGTTGTCTGATGATGAATATTGTGTTTAAATATGAATAACATCTTTTATTATAATAGTATTATATGAAATTTCCACTGAATATACTAAATAAAAGTTCTAGTTAATAAATTCTCTTTGTCTAAGACTGAAAAAAACGTTTTTTTGGTTTTACGTTTCATTTTTTGATGATTAAAAAATATTTTATTAATTTATCTTTATTAATGGTTATGACATAATAAATGATTTAATTAAGTTTCCCACTATTTTAGTAAATCCCAACATCACTCGCCACTGACTCATTGATCATTTGTTTATTGAGTGGAATCTCCAATATAGAAATCCTAAACATAGATTTCCTCCGAAAATTCCTTCATGGTACACCATATCTTTCTATGATAATAATCCCTTGATAATAACTTAGTAAAATCGACCAAGACTTTCATTAGAACTAAAAAATAATTTAAAGTATTATAACAAGGATAGACTAGTATTCTTACCTATAGTTGTTTCTTAAATCATGTTATGGAATACATTTTTTGACTTAATATTTTAGTAGTGGTATTTTTCTTAAGTTTTGTGTAAATATAATTTTTTTCAAATTGTTGTTTATATTATGAGGAACATTCATAATTAATTACCCATATAAGATAAAATAATATATACGTAAATTTTTTATTTTTGTATGATTTCTCATTTTATATTTATTATATATGTTAATTACATTATGAATTAATTTTATAAATAGTTAACTATACCATAGATTTTAAAAATAATTTTATTTTATATAAAAATTATTGTTAATTTTTTTTAGCTTCTGTGTTCTAGTTTAAATATCTAAACAGACCTTGAATAACATAAATAAATAAATAACCATGCACTGACCAAATAAATAAAAGGTATGATATGATCCTGACCTTTTATCTATTGGTTGGTTTCTTGAGTTATGATAAATCTACATAAACCTTAGGGAAATAAATCTGGGAGCATATTATTTGATCAAGTTTTGATATTTATCCATTAATTGGTGTATTTTTTTGGATTCATCTCAAATAGTGTCCTAAATAATCTCCTCAATATTTGAAAACTATTATTTACAAATATATAATCACATGCGAAGTTAGGAGAACCAAGTGTTTGGGGTTACATAAAATAACCCTCAAACACATAGTCCCATACATAATAATGGATAGAGGGATAATTTTCATATTATATTATTTAATTGTATATAAATATCATATAAACCCATTAAATTAATATTAAAATGAATAAATATATCTAATAGATACCCAAGTCTATTAATTCTCATAATTAATCACAATAAGCATTGAAAAACATATTAATCATTGTAATCATTCATTTATATTAATATTATTTTAGATAATTTGTTTTAAATATAGTAAATTAATACACTAATAAATAAATTATTTCATTATCTTTATTTAATCAAACATTGTTGTTACCAAATTGGACTGAGACCATTGATAAGGAGGTGAATCAGTGGTTCATTTTTATTTTTATAAGGAAGTTTCTGAAATTTTAGAAATCATTATTAACTTAGGAGACTTTTTAAAGTTGTAATTCACTGAAGTATATCTCCTCATCCATAATTTTCATATGAATCAAATATAAAGATAATGAAAACATGATATTTATAAGTTTTGGTACAATGTCTTAATCCTTACAATGTGGGATAGACCCACCAATGTGAATTATTTCACTATCATTGTCCTGAAACAGAAAGGCACAAGTAGTCAATGATTTAAAAATCCTAGTAGTAAATTTCTTTCTATAGTTAGTTATACCTCAAAATTATAATTTTTTGTAAGTACCCAATCCGGGTAATTATACCACTAAGAGGGGAGAGGATGAATCAGTGATATGTTTTCTTTTTTGTTTCCTTACAAATAAAACAACATTTTTCGTCTATTAAATATTTCCTTCCATACTGAAAATAATTCAAACACGCATCCATAAGAACAAAAGTATTTAAAAGTATCACGTATCATTAAGAATAGTAAATCCTTGGTATGGTTTAGATATAATCTTATACCACATAATCCACTAGAAAAAATAATATTTGTGGAATACAATGATTAGTATATTCCCATACACTCATGTTGCATTTTGAAAATAATCCAATCATGCGTGTTCACACTCTTAACACAAATATTGTAAACAAAATTGTAATAGCACATGTTATCTGAGATTTTTTTCAACTTCCTCAAATGTATTATTTGAGGAAAAAATCATCAATTTCTTCCCCAGAAGCTGGTAAGAACCTCCTCGACTTCTTAACAAAAACTCTATCTGATTTCCCAATCCTATTTTTCCTATATGATCTTCAAATCTTATTTCTCAATACAAGGATATAACTCTATAGAATACAATTGAGAAAATTTAGAACTCATTCTTCCTCAGTATAAAAATACTAATATAGAAATTCCAGTTTGATTATCCATCCCTATATGGTGACCATCCAAATGTGATGATAAGAAAAATATTATAGAAAACTGAATATGATAGTTAGCTATATATGTTACAATATTCTCTCTTCTCATTTCACTCCTCCACCAAAACATCTTCAATAAAGAACAATATGAATACGTATTTCTCTCCCAAGAAATTCCAGTCTTATATCTCCCTTCCTCTCTAAATAGGTCATTTTTCAGTAAAAGTATAATGTACTTTTTTATATTATATCTGACCTTTGGATAGTTTTGGTTGGAATATTAAATTGTTTAATGCTCAACCAAATTTCCCAAATTTTCATTATTCCTTAAATTTTTGGGGTATTTAGGACTTCTTAAATTCTTCTCAACACTTCTTGTCTCTTATCAACTATTCTGAAACCTTTTCGGGGACTTCAGTTCTCATTTAGATTTCCTTTTCAAACAGATGTCTGATTCCGATTTCGCATTCTAATTAGCTCAATCTGATTTCTGAATTTGATTCTCCCCTTCACAACACTTCCAACAATCTCATTTAAACTCTTAACATACTCAAGTGTGGTTTCAATTCTTATTTTCATTATTATTTTTCTCATTAGGATGTGAACAAATTTAAAATAATATATTCTTCTAAATATATTATTTTTAACCACTTTAAATGAATATCTTCTTCATCTATTCTCTTGACACACTTGTATGGTAAAAAAATAATTGAACCCCTTTTAAATGGTTGGATAAATTTATGATTAAAATAATAAATTCCTCTTCGTATTTCTCACTCCATTCTTTTAGTTTATTTTCATTCATTATTCCCAAAAACTTCTTCCTCTGATTATGATAACATACCGAGTCTGATAGACCGATATCAGAAGCTTCATTATCTTCTGAATACTATACCAATGAAACTTATTTCTATTATCTCATCAATATCATTATTTAAAGGTTTGTTTATTTTAGGTCTTATTCTAATTGAAAAATAGTACCCTTGGTTTGTCAAATTTTCTACAAATATTCATAACTGTCAGGATTCAATATATACATATGACTACACATTCCGCTATCTTAAATGGTTGACTTTGTTTTTGATCGGTCTCTATCAATATATTTTTCGTCGGCATTAAGTGAAATATTTTACCATCAGTCATTGAATAAAATTATTAATATTATGAATATAATGGTATTTCGAATAAAATGGACCAACATCACCAAATTTTAATTTCTCAACAACCTACAATAAAATAATTGTGTGGGTATCATGACTTCATTCATGACTTTAAATACCTTTACGAATAGCTTCAACATCATCCAATTTTCAATGTAAAGTACTATAACTTCCCAATAAATTCCTTCCTTTCCTTCCCAACATGAATACAGTTTTCTATAATACCATAGACCTAAATACAATTGTCATGATTAAGATAAGTATGATTAAAATCAGGCTGAATATGATATCCATCACCCTTTTCCTCTTTCCATCCAGATCTGATCAATCTGAATACGATTGATAAAATATCTTTTACCCATTTATTTAATCAATCTTGATTCACATTTTTTCTAACTACTTGTGATTTATGACGACTCCAAGGTTAAAAAATCGTCATCATATTATTTTATAATAATTATACAGACTCTAAATAAAATAACACCATTCATACCGGATTCGGTGTGAACCTATTGACCCTTTACATCTAGAAAGATGTATCCCAAATACGATCGACCATTTAATTCTATATTTAGTTTGAATCTAATGATCTAGATTCTCCTCAAAACGATGGACCTTTTCAAGAATTGTGATTCTAATTTTATTGATTGGGATACTGAATTAAATTTTCACCGAATACAGAGTGACGAAATTCCTTTCTCCTTGGAAAACAAAACCAATCCCTAAAAAATTTCTTCTTGATTATGATGGTGAATTTTATTGTCATTAGATTCTATATTTTTATCAAAACCCCAATCTAATGGATCGTATTAAATCACCCAGATGGTCTGTATCCAATTAAAAACATTCTTCGATATGGATTTCTATCCATCACCTAATCAATATACTTTTTTTATTCAAAATAACCAATATAATGATATATTGTCAAAAAATACAACCAAAACACAACATGGTCCTAGAAATATCCCCATTTATATTTTTTTTAAAACATTCTTCAACCTATTCTAAATAATAAGTCCTATTATTTTCATTTATTTATCAGTTTTTCTTTTATCCATTCTTTTATTTCCCCCACATTGTCTTATCTCTCACCCTTATTGATAATAAAATTCAAATGGTTCATCATGACAAGTTCCTCCCTTATTAAAAAATGATATTATTTCCATGGGGTTTGAACTTTACATCAAAAAAAATGAAAATATTCTTTAGGAAAACATAAGTATCACACGATTTTCTTAACAATGACCTATTAACTAAAATACTATATGTATATTGAGAGAGCCTAGTTTAGAAATAAAGAGTTTATATCCAAGGTTTTCAATGTTGTCTGCAACAAAAATTCCATATCATACCTTAACGTGTTTCCTTCAACATTATCCTTTCAGGGGAAATCTTGAAAATAATTTATTTACGATTAAAGTAACCTGCACCAATATCATTAAACATATCAGAATGTTCAGGTGTATAAAAAAACTTTTCAACACCATACATTTTTAAAAACCTCATTACTTTTTTACTATTATAGTTAGAGACTCATAAAGTCCATTATCCTTATTCTCACTCCATCAATTACCTGCAACTTTATTAAAAAATAAAAAGATATACAAAACAATTAGGAACCTCAATTGTTTCTTAAAAACAATAATCAGACTGAGAGTCCTCTTCTAATCTTGAATTTTTCTTCTTTTTCAGGGATTTTTCATTGGATGTGATTTCTTCCTTTGGATTAACCTTATCATTTTTAGAATCTTCTGATTAGGATATCAACTTTTCTTCATATTTAGAAGTATATTTCATCCCTTCTTCTTTTACTGATTTTTTTTCCTCTAAATTCTTTGAAAAGTCAACATGTTAAGTCTAGATAACTATTAATTATTTCTTTTCATATTTAGAAACTCTATTTTTATTAACTTCTAAAACATATAGCTTCAGAGAGATTTTCGGAAAAAAATTTCAGCCGGTAATGAAACAAGACACTCTTTTTCAAGGTGTCTAGGTTGTCCATATATTTCACAAATTGTTTTAAATGGCTGGAACCCATTTCCAATTCTTACTCCATTCATCTCATGTGTCTTTAAAACAACCATTTTTTAAATATTGATTGGTGGATATTGACAATCCCTCATAATTTTCCATCCATAACTTGTTGAATAATTGTAATTTTCTTAGTTGAACCAACACATTTTAGTTTTATTTCCTAATCCACCACAATACCAGTAGTATCCATAGAAAGTGTATTTACCTTAGAATCCTCTATAGTGATCAGAATTTTAAATATGTTTATAAGAAACCTTAATTTCTTTTTTATACGATCCACCAAACATTTATTATTAGTTAGAATAATCATTTTATTTTTATCCTTATCGGAATAAGAGGTATTTGAATATTTCTTGGATCCAAATAAAATATTTTCAGACTCAAGTTATTTTGAAACTTATGAATTCTTCACTTTACCAATCTTGGGAACATAAATAAATTTTTAATCTTTGATTTTATCTAAAAAATTTACATCCTTCTTCTCAACCTTTCAAGGAAACTTTTGTTGATCCTTCTTAGATTTTTTAATATGAGACCTTTCACCAACATCAAAGAAGGATTTTTTTTAAACTTATTCCATTTTGTTTATCTTTATAATGTTTTTATTAGATAAGTTCCAACTCTTCTTCTTTTACCTTAAGCTTTACCTTTATATGTCCATTATAATTCTTTTCTTATTTAAGAGTTTTCTTCAAATCACCAACCTCTACTAGAACATTTTCCTTCTCTTCTTAAAATATTTCTTGAATTATTGAGAAACTTTAAACTTAAAGATTCTTGTTTTTTTCAATTCTTTTAGTATTTCTCAAACATTATTTCAACTCTTCTTTCAAAGTTATTTAAATTTTGGATTCTTTCTCATCAAAACTACTTATTTTTAATTTTTCATCATTCACAGTTGTAAAAAAAAGTATTCTCACCAACATACTGGACATAATTTTCAGATTCAACTTCACATTATCCTTCTTCAGAACAACTGCTTTCACTGTTAGAAATAATTTTCTCATTAACAATTGCAATAAACATGTTATATTCAACATTATTTGTAACATTTTTACTATCAACATCCTTATACAAAAATATTATCCTTTTGTATTTAGAGAACATCTTATATTCCCTCTTAGAAGATGATTTTTCTTCATCAATCTTCTTCATCTAAGATCTTACTAGCCTTCTTTATTGTTCTTCATATTATTTTTCATCACTTTATTCTTCATCACCTCTTCGAGGAAAATTCGAAATGAAATTCCCAATACCTCCACATCCAAAACATTTTAAAGGAAGATTACCTTTATACCTTCCTGTATCTATTCTCACATTCATATAAAAAAGGATAAAGCTTCATAAATATTTTTATATACCTCATTTTAAGAATCAGAATCTCAATCTTCTTCATAATCAAGATATTCTTTGACTTTTCATTCTTAGAGAATTTGAAGACATATCTATACCATCGTTTTTCTATCATAACGTTCTCCCTTCACATCTCATATATGAAGAGAGTACTATAAAAATATTCCATAGATAATTTATCAAGATATATATCTTTTAATGAATAAACTTTGGCATCAAAAATAAGGGAGAGTTCTCAAGATAATTTCAACCATAGTATAATATTTTATATTTTCACCAAGGTCTCTAATTATCCTAACAATTTCATTTAGCCTGGTAAACAAGTCACCAATGGATTCATACTCACCCATCTTCATATATTCATATTTTAATCTCTAGATTTTTTTATTTTTCATTTTCAATTTAATATTTCTTTCATAAATTTTGTTCAACTTATACTAAATATTTTTGCTAGTGACAGCTCCTTTTACTATGAGAAACTCACTTTCAAAAAGTGATGATAATAATGAATTCTTACAACTTCCATCATTATCAAGGTTTTCCTTATCAACATTTTTGAGAGGATAATTCTCAATTAAAATAGTGAAATGTCTATAATAGCTCCTAAAATATCATAGATAAGGGGCATAAGATATGGAAGCATTATTGTTTTCTAGATATGATAATTCCTATCATTTAATTTCAAAATCCATTAACTATTCACACAATTAAGATATTCCAATGAAAATTATTCTTCAAAAACATAATAAAAGAATAATGGAAGGGTACATACCCTTTAATACTATTTTTAAGTGTTCATTTGGGATAATTAAATCATTTAGAGGTGGAGGGGTGGATCAATGATAATTTTTCTATTATGTTTCATGGAAAATTAAACATATTTATCCTCTAATTAAAGATTTCATTCCCAGATAAAAACAATTTAGACACACATCTAGAAGAACATAATTATTTACAAGGATCATTTTCAAATAAGAATAAATATGTCCTTTGTATGGTTTTGAGATAATAAAATACCACAAAATTCACTAGAAAACAATCCTTTTGTGTGTAATAAAATGAGTAGGATATTTCCTTTAACTCATGTAGAAATTTTAAGACAATACAATAGTGTGTGATCACCCTAGTAACACAAATATGGTAAAAAAAATGTTTTTTGTAACAAAACATGCTACTTGTGCTTCTTTTAAATTTCAAAAAATGTATTATATGAAAAAAAAAATCATCAATTTTTTACCCAGAAGCTGGATAAAATATCTTGGAATTCGTAATGAAAACTCAGTCTGATTTCCCATTCCTATTTTTCCAATATAATCATCATATACAATTTCCCAATACAATGGATATAAATCTAAAGAATAAAATTAAGACAGTTTTGAACTATTCATCCTCAGTCCAGAAATTCTAATGCGGAAATCCCAATCTAATTATCTAGCCTGATATGGTGACCATCCAAATATAATGACAAGAAGAATATGATAGAAATCTAGAAATGATGTTCACTGAGTATAAAGTTTACGGAATATGATGTTCAGCTGAATAAATTTTAATCTTGTCTCTTCTCCTTTCACTACTTCATAAATTCTTCAATAAAGCACAATAAAGAAACTTCTTTCTCTCCCTATAATTTTAGATACTCTCCCTCTTCCTCTTGGAACAGAACAGTCATCATTAAAATTAAAAAGTGATTTTACCTTTTATAAGTGACCGAATGATGGTATTTTTGGGAATCCCAAACCGTTTCCCGCTGAACCAAATTTCCAAAATTTTTATGATTCCTTAAATTTTGGGTGTATTTTTGACTTCGTCAATGCTTTTCAACTCTTCTTTTCTCTTATAAATTCTTCTCTAATCTTTTCCAATACATTAGTTCTCTATCAAAAAAAAATTTCAAGCACCATTCGGATTATGATTTCCCATTACAACTAGGTCAATATGATCATCCAATACAATGATCTACTTGTCAACACTTCTAACAATATCCATCAAACTCTAAAATTATCAAGTCCAATTTAAATTCTGATTACTATTATGATTTTTTCTCATTATGATGAGAACATATGTAAAATAATATATTCTTCTTCATATCTTCTCTAGACCACTTGAAATACAAAACTTCTTATTCATCTCTTCTCTTGACCCACTTGTATTTTAAAAATCTAATTAAACCCCTATCAAATGTTTGACTACATTCTTGATTAAAATCTAAAAATTATATTTATAATGGTTACTCTATTATTATATTTACATTGCATTCATTGGTCCCAAATAATTCTTCCTTTGATTAGAATATCATACTAAGTTAGGTAGATCAACATTTTCAGCTTCTTTCTCTTCTGAATATGATACCACTGAAAGCATCATTCTCTTTTCTCATCAATTTCATTATTATAATATTTTTTTTATTTTGGATTTTGTTCTGACTAAAAACAAATACGTTTATTTTCAAAAAATTTCTAAAAATCATCCACCCTTTCATGATTCAAGCTCTGAATTTGAAAAAACATTCCACCATCTTAATTGGTTGATTAAATTGAAGATTGTCCTTTGTACTTACATTTTTCATCATCTTCAAATCAATTCATTTACCATTGGTCTTTGAGTACCCTTCCGCCTTTGATGAATATGATGGTAGGTTAAATACGATGGACTACTGTCAGAAACATTAACTTCAGAAACATCCTCCAATAAAAAACTTATGATTGTATCATGACTTCATTCATGATATTTAATACATTTGAGAATAGATTTAGTATCATCTAATTTACGATGGAATATATTGTAATTTCCTTAAAAATTCATTCCATTATTTCCTATCCTGAATATGATTTTCCAAATTATAACTGACCTAAGTACAATAGTCATGATTACAATTAGTATGATTACAACCAGGCTGAATACAATCTATATCACCCATTAATTAGGCTTGAATTATATGTTTTACAAGTACTTATGATTTATAAGAACTCCATGATAATAAAACCTTCATCACATTGTTTTATCATATTCATAAAAACTATGATTTTGATCAAACCTTTCATTCCAGATTTAGTGTGAATCTGATGAATCTTTACTTCCAACAAGATGCATCATCAATAAAATAAACCTTTTAATTTCGGATTTAGTGTGAATCCAACAATCTATATTTTCCTAAATATTATGGACCTTTTATGCATTGTGTGTCCGATTTTATTAAGTACAATTTTTAATTCAATGTTAAAAAAATAAAAAGTTATGTGATTCCTTTCTCCTTTAATAGAAAACCCAATCACTAAAAAACTTCTTCTTGATTACAATGGTGATTTTTATTTTCAGCAGCTCTTGACTTTTTATCAATACACCATTCCAATAGATCACATTGCCTCATCCAGATGGTCTAGATCCAATTGAAAACCTTCTTTCAATATGGATTTCCATTCATCACCTTCTCAATATATTTTATTTCTTCAACATATCCAACATAATGATCTATTAACAATAAATACAACCAAAAAAGAACTTGGGCCTAACATTTTTTATCAACTTCCCATAGCTAGTTATAAACCCCCAACAAATAAAAAATCATTTTCAACAAATGGTAAGTATACATAGTGATAAGATTCACTTTATTTTTTCTTTTTTGATCCAATTCAAAATGTTCTTTACTTCATATATAAGTAAGATGAATCAAGCTTCACCTATTTAAAATATTTAAGAACATTATTAATTCTTTCAAAAAACTTTTTGGTCTTGAATATTCTTCTATAAACTGAATTTGGAAAACATCTCTACAAAAGTTAGTTAGATCAAACTCAGTTCTATGGTCTTAATCTGATTGGCCTCCATGGATTCTACATATTATCTTCTTTCATTAATTGAGTGGAAACTCTATTTGAAAATCACAACTTATTTTTCTTATGTAAATCTATCTGATGGACCTCCCTCCGATGAAAATGGTTATCATGGTATTTACTCCATTGGACTCACTCTGATAGATCTAGTTCTGATAGATCTTCCTCATCTTCAATGTGAAACAAAACATAGGTTTTAATATCAATACCTAAAATAAGTATTAGGGTATCATCTCTCAGTTCACATGTATAGTTTCAAATACTAATGTGCTTTTTAATTATATTTATAGTTATCCTAGAATAGTAATGGTGGGAAAAAAATTATTCTTCTCACATAATGAAATTCACAATTACTGAATTTATATTCAATTAAGTTTCCATATTTGACTCATTGAACTCTTCTCAATGCATCTTGGATCATATAAAATCTTATCTAATCCTCTTAAAACCTCAGACTTCTTTGAATTTACAATCAATTATTTAGTCTTATTTGTGAAGTCTAAGGATTCTTGGTTTTGTGACTCTAATTTATTTATCTACATAATTTTCAGTTTTATGGATTTTATTATGAAAAATGAAACCTATGGAATTTCTTATAGAGAGATAATCTGATGGAACATATCTTCACCACTTCAAAACATTGAATTACATTCTCATGAATCAATTGAAACATACCCATTTTATTTTTTCTTGAATTATATTATGAAATAAAAAATAAATGAATTCTTGCTTCAATGATCTATACCAGATGAAACATTAAAAACAATTTCATTATGAATTATTTTACCTTCTCTGGAATTCAGTCCTATTTAATCACTTCTAGATAAACACAAACATATCCCACATTTTCAATTTTTCCGAATTAAAATCATGAATTTTATCATATTGATTGATTGATTCTTATTACAAAGTTGAACACCCAGTTTTTGTTTGTTCCAGTTTTATAAATTGGTATCAGAATACATAACGAAGGATCAATTTCATGTTGTTTCTGATGAACTGATATCTCCAATGGATTTTTCTTTTTAGATTCTCTCCAGTGACGATATTTTATCTAAACTTCTCATTCTTCCTTCTCAAATCAAATCTATCTTTATAATAGAAACTAAAAATGATGTATTGGTATCATCGCACATTTTATTTAATAGTTTTTACATCTCAAGATTGATACTTTATATTATTTTGTTCGGTGTCTTGAACAGTTCGGTGGATCAGATATTTTGATGGATTGTTTTATTATCACTCTTAAAAATAATGAGTCCTATTTTCTTCCTCATACTTTTTCTTGTATCATATGAATGTAAGATCACATATGATGTTGAAGAATTAAAAAAATAGAAAAGAATAGTATGATTTAATACTTGTAAGTTCTATAACATACCAACTTTTTGGTATCACTGAGTAAACGTATAAGATCAATTCTACCAGAGACAGATTCCCAGCAGTCTATGAGTTTCCATAAAATTCTCATTTAGATTGTATGGATTCCATGACTCATGGAAATAGACTATTTATAATGAGTTGGGTCTGATTGAAAACTTTTTAAAAAAATTTCTTTCATCTGGATTTCGAAAAGCTTCTCATCATGTAAGTTGATTATTAACATTACTAACTTTCTTCAACATATTCCACATATTGATATATTGACTACAAATATAACCAAAACACGACATGATCACAATAATATTACCCTCTATGATTGTTGTTAATACCCACTATGAAAAAATTTACAACCTTTTATTCTCCCCTACATATCTTCTCCAAATTTATTATACTAATAAAATATTTCTACCCCAATATTTCTTTTCATCATATTATAAACATATCCCCTTAATATATATTATCCCCCTTATTTATAATAAAATTAAAAGTGTTTATCATGATAATTATTCACCTTGTAGTCATATTTTCTTATTTCAAAGGTTTGTAACATTTCATTTCGAAATCATGAAACTCTATTCAGTATAATATAAGTATCACTAAGTTTCATGAAAAATGGAATTTAACCAAAAAAATCTAAATATACATTGGATAATCCATTATATAAATAAGAGTGAATAATCAAGGTAATCAATGTTGTCCATAATATAATTTCATGTGATACCTTTTCACTTTTCATTAATCATTCTATTTTTGGGAGGAAATTTTGAAAGAATTTTTTAATATTAAAAGTAAACTACACTTATATCAACTAACACATCAAAAAAGTTCAAGTTCAAAGACACAACTTTCTGAAAAAATAATTTTTGTATCCTCACTACATTATTTTTCAAGAATAATAAGATACTTAGTTATCATATTTCTTATATAAAATAATTCAACACTATGTAACTTAGTAAAAACATAAAACTTTCTAGGGTATATGGAGGAAGCTCAATTATTTCAAAGAATCATCATTCGGGATGAGATTCACCTCTGACTCATGAAATTTTCTTCTTATTCTAGTATTTTTCATTGGATGTATTTTCATCCATTTTCTCAACCTTTTCCTATTTTGTAGCAAGTTTATTTTCCACTATAACCTCTTTTGATAAGTATTTAAAATTATATTCTCATTTAGTAACATTGTTTATAGTGTGTTTGTAACAACACTTTCTTGCATTCATGTTTTTTTTGGAAGTATAGTCGAAGAATTATAGTAACATGAAATTTTTTCATACCTCTCTTGAATATTGTATTAATTTTAAAACCTTAAACTGTTGATAAATTTTTATCAAAATTTCAAAATCATCCTCATAATCCTTTTTCATCACCTTTTATTTAGCTGATTTTTGTGAATCTTTTAAATTTATAGTCATTGAAATTTTTTCTGGATAGATATCAAAGAATTCATTATTTTTATGCTCATCCATATTACTTTTCTCAACATTCTTAACAAAATTAGATTTCTTATTCTCATTTTTCATTATTTTGAATTCGACATTCATGAAATTTTCTTTCCACACCAAAGCTCCCCAAGATTGATATCTATTTTCTGGTATAGTTATGTTTTACCATCATAAATAATCACTATGTTTGTAAAATCCACCACACCCAAAATTCCCTCTATATCATGATTTTTCATACTAATAGAGAAAATGTTTAGAACTTTATTGATTTTTTATTTGAAAATAATGGACCACATTGTTCAAGATGATAATTTCCTAAATAATTCCAATCTTTCCTGGTGAAATGTGTTTTATGACAAATAAACTTTTGTAAATCATTCTTTTCACCTTCTTTATAAGTGAAAAATTTAACATAAATTGCCTTGGTAAAATAGTCCCTCGTCTTTTTCATAACACTTTTAGTAATAAAAAACATTTATTGTGTTTCAAAATACTCTTTTTTCTTAGCCAAATTAACATTATGAACATCTATCATCATTTTTGGATTCATCTATATGGAATTTTTTCTTCTTATTTTCTTTTACAATTGTATATTCTTTAATGTTGAGGTTCTCATTTATAGCCAATATTTCTTCATAAATATTCAGTTTTATTTCAACCACACCGATCTTGATATTCTTAGATCTAATAAAATTGATATATATATATATATATTGTTTCTTTATTCGATCACCATTATCAAAAGATATAGATTCAATATATCTCTTAAATTTTTTTATTTCAATTTTTATTTGAGTATTCTCTTCAATTTGATTTTTGAAATTAGTTATCAGAATATATTTCATATCAGTACTCTCTTCACCTTCATCATCAGTATTTAAAGAATTAATTCCCTTCTAAAAAAGAGAAATGCATTTGAGTTGATGATCAGATTCATCATTGGATGAGGAATCATCCTTCTTTCTTCTACTCGTACAAATTTTGTTCTTTATTTTATCAATATATATGTCCTTATGATTCATACACTTTTGGTTATGAGATTTTTTATCATCTTCTTTAGACTCAAACTCTTCAACATTCTTCATATGATAGTTTTGGGAAAGATTCTTTTTACTTAACAATTCCAACATTTGATAGTTTTTAATTTCAATTTTCCCTTACTATTTTTCTTTTGAAGGTGGGAAACAATTAAGTTGAATACTTCACCTTCTTCCTCGGCTTCCAAATCACTTGATTCTTATTAAACTTCCCTATATATGATTTTAGCTTCTAACGAAGCTCGGAAATCAATTTCCATGTCATACTTTTACATGAAATTAGTGGGTTTTCTCATTTTATATTCCATAACAATATTCTGATGTTTAACCAAAGGGAAATATTCATTATCTTCTAAAGCTGAAACTTTGGAATCAAATATATCTAAAAAATTTCTCATAAGTTTTTTAGTAACTATATAATATTCCATCTTCTCACTAAAATATTTGATGTTACTCATAATCTCATTGACCCTTTTTAATGTTAAAATCAATACTTTTATCATCATCCATTTTTAAATCTTCAAATACACTTCTATAGATTTATAACATGGATTTCTTAACATCATCATTACCATGATACCTACATCTTAATTTATCCTATATTTGATTAGCTATTGAAATCCCCATATGCTTTGAATAAACATTATCAGTGTAATCCATTAACAAAGCATTATAAGCTTTTATATCTACATCAATATTTTTCTTATCAGTAGCTCTCATAGGATCTTCATTAATGGGAGGAAATCCCAATATTTATATATCTCTAACTTCCGGACTAAGAGAATGAAGATGGTGTATCGTTATATTCTTCCAATCATGATAGTTTTTACCGTCAATAACAGGAACACCCATATTTTTCACTAAATTGAAATTCTCCATTCTCAGATATGGATCTTTCAGAGGGTACCAACTATGATATGAATTGGAGTTCCCAAGTTGGATTGAGACCAATAGGCGTGGGGGTGATTCAGTGGTCGCTCTTTCTTTTTATAAGAATGTTTCTTGACATCTTTAAGTAAAATTTCTTAATCTATAAAACATGTTAATGTTTTGATCCACACAAGCACAACATCCCAACCTTATTATATATATATGAAACAAATATAAAGAGTCGGATAGACACAATATTTATAAGTTTCATTATAATGACCCAATCCATACGATTTTGGATAGTCCCGCTAACATTGAACCTTTCACAATCCTGTTTCGAGAATAAAAATGCACAAGAATTGAATAATTCAACAATACTAGTAGAAAATTATATTTTATAGTTTTTTTGTCAACCACAAATATCCTTTTCATATCCACTTACCATAACTGGTTATAAACCCCAAAAAATTCAAAATCATTTTCAGCAACTGGTATGTGTCCATATTTAAAAGCATCACTTTCCTTATACTTTTCTAATCTACATACAACGATATTCACTTATTCCACATGTAAGATGAATTAAACTTCACCTATGTACAATATTTAAGAAAATAAAAAATTCTATGAATAAATTTTTGGTATTGAATATTTCTCTACTAATATAGTCCGAAAAACATCTAAACAAAAGTCAGTCTAATCAGCCTAAATAAAATAACATTTGTCTAATGGTATCTTTCTGATTGAACTCCATCTGCTCATTCTTCTTCTCATATTTATTTAATTTATTAGAAACATAATGTTAAAATCACTACTTATTCTTCATGTGGAACTATTCTTGATAGAACTCACTCCAATGGAACTGGTTCCGATAAAACATACATTTTATGGACTTTCTATTATTGATATTATTCATCTTCAACATAAATCAAAACAATGGTTGGAATCTCAATTCATGAAAAAACAATCAGTGTGTCATCTCTTAGTGAATTTTTATAGTTTCATGTTTGAATGTACTGTGATATTCTATTTATATTCATTCTATAATGGTAAATGTGTGAAAAAAATTCTTCTTCACACACAATGAAATTCATAGTTCCCAAATTTATAGTTAATTTATTTATTAGTCCTTGATTCCTATAAATCTTGTCAATACTAATGGGATATTATTGAGTCATCTATAATCTTCTAAAAACATAAAAATTCACTGAATCTATAAACTATTCCTCATTATGATTTTCTGAGTCTGATGATTCTTTGTTTTTGACTCTGATGGTCGTTTCTGTCTCAGTCACTTTCTGATGGATTTTCTTATGAAAAATGATCATGATGGACTTTCTTATGGAAATTTTATCTAATGGAACATATATTTACCACTTAAAAACACTACATTACATTCTATTAACTCAATTGAAGCATAATTATTTAATTTTATATTAACTCACTTGAGGAAATAAAACAAAAAAATTAATTTCTTCTTTAATGTTATATACTAGTAGAAAATTTAAAATAATTCTTCTATAAGAATTATTGTATCTTCATTAGACATTATTTAACATCAACCACTTCCAAATAAAATCAAACATTTCTCACATTTCTGATTGTTTCATGATTACCATTATAGATTTTCGTAGAATTATTGATTAATTTTGATTAAAAATATGAAATCCCCCTGATTTGTTCTAGTAATATGAATTGGTGTTAGAATACATTTCTGTGGATTATTGTGATGTTTTTTTCGATGAACTGGTATCTCCAGTGGATTATTTATTTCAGATTCTCTGCACCAATTATTTTTTATCATAACTTATCATTCTTCCTTCTTATATCATATCTATATTACAAAAAAAATAAAAAAGAAGTTTGTGTGTCATCATACATCAAATGTACTAGTTTTCTCCATTCATGATCGATCATTTGGATTGTTTCATTTGGTGGATTGGACAAGATGATAAATAGGTTATTCCAATGGATTGGTTGATAAGTACTCCAAAAAAACAATGAATCGTTTCTTCTTCCACAAACTCTTTATTATATCACAATTATATTATATTACTTATGATTTTGAATTATTATAGAATAGATAAGAATAATCATATTTAATACTTTTAAGTTCTATGACATCCAAAATTTTCAATTGTACTCAACAATATTCTTAGACTGATCTACTTGATATCGATACCCAAACGTTTCTAACTTTTCATCAAATTCTCATTCTGATTGTCTAGATCTAATGAATTTTGCTGATAGACGGCATCCAATGAGGTAGGCCTGATTGGAAACTTTTTAAAAACCATTATTTAATTATAATTTCCAGAATATTCTTGACATGTAAGTTGATTACTCTCTTTACTCACTTTCTTCAACATATTCCACATATTGATCTATTGAAAAAAATACAACAACAAAAAACGTAGTTCCAAAAAACCAACATCCATTGAGCTATAATAAGAATATAATCTTTTTTTATTTAAATAAAATAAATATTTGTTAAATTTTAAATAATTCAAGTACCCCAAATGTATTGTAGAGGCTAAATGACATATACATTATATGTAATATTAAAATCTCATTTTTGAAAGTTAATACTTATATGGTGCGTATTCTCACTTGTAATTTCGTGTGACACATATATTGTTTGGAATTTTACATATTATTATGTATTTATTCAACATGTAGTCCCACAAAACTTTCTGTGATATTTAAATATTATGGTTTCATAATTCCAAACTACATATTCATTACATTGTGTATGACGACATGATAAACCCAAAATATAGATGGTGTGTACCACAAAAAATGTTTGTAAAGTACATGACATGTATGGTAACCATTACACATTTTGGAGTTCTATATTTTATATGGAATTTAAAACACATTGTGTAGGCTCACATTATGTGAAAAAAACAACCAATGTATATCTTCTATGGGTTGAAACATGTCACATGTTATGTACATGATAGCTACAGGTCATGTAGTTTATGAATCATTGTGCTTCTTGGTTAGTAATCAATCCATTATATGTAATGACATTACATATTAACCCAAAATATCACCAAAAATCACATGATGATTAATTCATGGGGGTTTACACGACATGTACATTCTATTTTCACATTGTGTAGTCCCAATCGAACCACGTATTGTTGTGGTAGATAATACGAAACATATAATGACATTATTTATTGACCCGGTTGACATGAATTGAACTACACAGTGCATGCCTTATGTGAGTAGACCTTGATTAAAAAACATTTAATTTATTATTACATGATGTTTAAAAATGTCATGATACTAACGAACATAGATCATTTGGATGTTATATTCTAAAATTATTGACATGTTTTAAGACATTCATGGATATAAAAATAGTAATAATTCATCATGTTGACTATCGTAAAAGGAATGAAAATATTGACAAGAATATTATAAAAATAATTCATAAAATTCAACAAATAAATTAAAAATAATTATTAATTTTAACACAACCACTCTGATACCTCTTTATGTTTTTGAGATGTAGCATAGGTAATGAAATGATTCTCAATTTTATGATTTCACTATTTTTAATGGATAAAAACCGAAGAACATGATAAACCCACCATGAAATCTTCTTGACAGTAGCATAAATATTTAATCTATAATTAAATTATACACTGGAATTTCCCCATATTTGATAATCACATGCATTAATTTTCTATCCCACTCTTGTTGTATTTCCATTGTAGTAGAGAATCCAAGAATTTAATACTAAAGACGTATCCAAACACACTCCATGAATCACCATGAATTGTTATTGTTCTTTCAGGTGTCTGTACATAGAAACCATGTACTTATTATACCCCATCGATTAAAAAAGTTGTTCTATTGTACTCTATGTTTTATTGAGATGGATAATGAGAGGACAAGTCTTTCTAATTTTTCTTATAATTCTAGAGGATATCAGTTGTTCATACCACACATGAAATCTCCAATATGAAAAAATGGTATAACTGAATATTTATATTTTTTGTAAATCAATTCATAATTTTACAATGTCCCATGTCTAAATATTTAATCTACATAAAACCCCTTATCAAATAATAATAAAAATAATAATATCATTTTTTTAAATGAAATGGGTTTATTTATATATAATTTTTTAAATAAATTAATTAATATGAAGTGAAATGATATTTAGATATATCATTTACATTGAGTCATTAATTTAACCCATTTATCCTTCTTTATAATTTACCTGACCTTGAATAAAAAAATATTTATTCAAATATATATTATCAATTTGATAAAATAAATTAATATTATATTAACAAAACTCATTAATAAATTTTTTTTTGAATATTAACATAACATAAATAATTATTTGTTATACCTTATTCACTAAACATAAGAATATATAAATATTTTTTATATGATTGTGAATAATTAAAAAATTGATAAAACTTAACTCGTATATTATAAATTCCAATGTTCCTTATGGAATTTATGTAATCAAATTAAATTAAAAAAATATTATCTCCCAAATGAAGAATAATATTTTTTTTCTAACATTAAATTCAATCAAATTCAATGATATTATGGATAGACTTACTGTGTGACCCAATTAGTCTCTTTCTAAGTGAATATAGGTGAACATAGTTAAAGTCTAAGATAATCATCTAAGAACAAATCAATGAAACCATAGAGAAAGAAGTTACTGTAGAAAATAATAAAATATTCCTATAAATTTTACGTTGTATTATATATTGGGTTTTGGTGGGGAAATAATTTTCTAGGTTAAGTGGATGAAGATCCACATATTATGTTTCTGAAATTTACACTTAGAAACATAGATAGAGATTGTACACAAGAACCATGGATTGTCTAAAATTATACTAGTGGATGTAGTCAACTAAACATAATTGAATAGGAACACCAAAACATATGTAATAGGATATAGTTAAAAAACATTAAATGGATGAGGCCAAGTAGATGATATCTCAGTGGTGGCGACATGAGCATAATGGTTTCTGAGTTCTAGACACAAACAATGTATCATTCTGGATGTAAGCACATTGATTTGGTTCCATCATTTTAGGATAAATTTGTGTATATGTAATGGTAATATTCTAGGTGAAGTATAGAGATTCATAGGTGGCATGAAGTATGTGTAGAAGCTATGGGAAATATGTGAATCAGTGGTGATGATATGTAGAATAATTTTACCATAACATTGTAATAAGTTAAATGTTTCATTAAAGTAACCAGTGTGAATCATAAATGATGATGTGAACCATTCACCAATTATTGGGGTTAATGTAATAGATGATATATGTTAATAGAGGTTAAAATGGATAATAGTGTGTTCTCCATGAAAATAGGGAAGTTGTGGAACCAAAGGACTGGCTGAGACCAAATATAATGGTCGGACTTTCCATTACGTTATGAATGACTAATATTATTGTTTAGGTGGTGCAAAAGGACACGTAAAGGTGAAAAAAAGGTGTGTTTTCTCACTAAGATAGAAAATCCAAGTACTGAAGTCCTAAGGGCCAAGGGAGTAAGGTCATAATCAGAAGGGAAAAATAGAAGGAGTATTTTAGGATGATCTAATTTTCATAGGCGTTGGGCCATATTTGTTTGATAAGTTGAGTAGGTTTAAATATTTTGTTCCCCTGTAACATAGGTGAATATTTCCTTTTAATGAAAGTGGTATGAAATTTCTACCTTGGATATTAGACATAATTCTTGAACTCCAAAATCCATTTTTTCAATGTGAATTTAAGTGGTGATTTCATGTGTGTTGGTCGTGTGTTTGGTCTCTTGATTGTAGAGACCCAGTTTTTTTCCTTTTAAGACATTGAAATAACTCTAAATATTTTTATAAAACTAGGGCTAAGAAGACATATGATTCTGAGACCCGGTGTACCCAAAATTAACTCTATAAAAATATTTAATATAATTTATATTGTGTGCAAGAGGCTAATTAAAGAAATAGTGATTACTCTTTAATGGGTGATCAAATTTAAAATCCAAGACCATGGTTGGGTCTGGATTGGGGTGTTTTCCAGACGTATGAAATAAAATGAGTTGACATGGGACGTTCTGACCCCTCTCTCGTTATCGGTGCCTTTAAGTGGTTAAATAATTAAATTATTTAATTATTTACATGAAATATTAATTAAGTGAGGATTTTTAAATATATCAATGTAGATATTTTACAAGGTTTTGATAACCCTGAGCTCAACCAATAGTTCCTCCTTTCGTCTCCACTCCATTGGATAATGCATAATGAGTGAAGAAAAATGACTAACCTCTGATTGAGGGAGGATCAAACCGCAACAAAAGAAGCAGATCCTCCTGGACATGTTGGCAAGTGCGTTGTTCTCCAATGATCGATCCAAGTAGATGTAAGACTGGTATTTTGTGTTTTTATACCCTGGATTAAATTTTTGATCATTTGAATATTTATTATGTAATCTTCACCCCCTTTTCTGTGAGATGGTATATTAGTATGATATACTCTGTAATACCAAATGTTGGATTGAAATAATAGTGATACTATATATAGTATCTAATGATGCTCAAAATAAAAGAGGGGGGTGAATTGTATAATTTTAAAAATTCCTTTGGAACTTTTAAAGATGGTAATTTTTAACAAGGTTAAACCAGATAATTCACAAAACCTCTGGTTTTGCACACTTGCTATAATCTGGAATTATGATTCTGAGAAAGTGGATCCGGAAAAATGATTCCAAAAAATGAAACTTAAAGAAAGTTTACAAAGATAAAGATTATACCTTAAAACGTATATAATCTATCTAAATCAGATTACACTTATAATGAATTATAAGATAGTTATATTTTCCTCAAAAATACAAATGCAGCGGAAAACATGTTACAAAACAAGTAACAAGTAATAAATATTTTAACCTAAAGAAAAGGGTATCCAACAACCTTGGATAAAGGTCCTTTGATTTATACTTTCAAGAAAGTTTGTCTTAACCACACTAGGGTAATCCCTCAATATGAATATTGGAGTCGGTCTTGCTATCCCTGTAAGCCCTCCACTTCAAGGTTGTCGGCACCTCTGTCTTCCTCAGCAAATAAGCCCTCAACTTCAAGGTAGTCGACACATCTGTCTTCCAATCCCTGGAAGCCCTCGATAGTAACAATCGGAGTCGCACTAAGAAAATCTGAACAAGAAGTTCAGTACGCACAAAGAATTAGAGTATCTTTCTAGAAATCACTTCAACAGCATGTAATATTTAGAGTCGTAGATCAGTGTTGAGCTCTTTCAAATGAGATCCTATTTATATGTATGGATTTAATGGTCGAGTCCCTCCTCCAACAGTCATATTTTCCTTGAATTTAATAGGGACCTGTACATCTGTCACTCAACCAATGGTTAGTTAGAAACTGAATACACCACATCATTTTATAATAAAACATGTGTAAGAAAAAATGTGGTTACATAACCAAACTCAAATATTCATATTGTAAGTAAATAAAATATTGGAATCTAGTGAAAATATTATTTGAAGTCTCTAATACAAGTATATTCATATTTTTTTAATAGGATAATTCGGAATCAGAATTTGTAATCAGAATTCATCATCAGAATTCGTAATGAGAATTCCTAATCATAATTTTTCATCAGAATTCGTAATGGGAATTCGTG
This sequence comes from Viscum album, assembly GCA_963277665.1. NCBI lineage: Eukaryota > Viridiplantae > Streptophyta > Magnoliopsida > Santalales > Viscaceae > Viscum > Viscum album. The sequence goes on along the minus strand of OY728153.1, from coordinate 559,124,110 downwards.
ATTAGAGTTCATAGTTGAACTTTATATAAGTTCGTAATCAGAATTCGGAGTAGATCTTCATGAGAGTTTGTATCCAGAATTTAGAGTCGAACTTTATGAAAGTTCATATCCAGAATTCGGATTCTAACTTCATGAGAGTTCATAAATGGAATTTGGAGTAGAACATTATAAACTTTCATAACATGAATTTGGAATATAACTTTATAAAATTTTGTAACAGGAATTCAGAGCCTAAAACATAATGCTTCATATCTAAGTATTATATGATTTCGCGGTTTTAGATATGAAACAGAATTTTATACTTAGACAGGATAAAGAACAAATTAAAATGTGGTAAGGATAAATTTATTTGGAAAAGGAAATTTTTCCTTAGAAGTAAATCATAGGGTAATACCAAGATTTGACTTAAGATAAGGTGTCTGTGATTTTCAAAACAAGAAGGAATGGTCATGTTATAAGGAAACCTTATTGACTTAACAATCTCCCCCAAGTTTGAAAAAATAGAAAAGTCATAAGGAATCCCTTATTGACTCAATAATATCCCCCTTTTTGGAAAGCACAAGCATCCTTACGAAAAATAATAAAGGAACATTGAAAATATTTCTAGACTTTACAAATAAAGAATATCTCTGTTTTTACATTGGCAAAGATGAATACGAATAATCTCCCCCTTAGCCTTTGGAACACTAAGGATTGTATTCAAGATTTCTAGAGTGAGATTTAACTTGATTACGGAAATCTATGTAGTGAAAACTTCACTTAGAAAATCTCCCCTTTACTTAGGGATATTTCTTCTAAACTTATAATTTTTTTCCTTCTCCCTTTAGGGATTCTTTTTCCTTCTCCCCCTTCTCGATTTTCAAAAAGTGTTTTAGGGAATGGAAAAAAAATATGGTGCCTGAAATATTAGTACAATCATGAAAAAAATAAAAAGTAGCCAAAATTTTCATTAAGCTTGAAAGACTTTGTACAAGGAAAAACCGATACAAAAAAAAATATGATTTGGATCTATTTTTCTTCTTTTTCCTTGGGAATAAGCTTCTCCACAATGGTTTTTAGATTTTTGAACTCTTTCTGATCTTCCTCAGCTTTGTTCTCTAGAGCTTTGATTCTCTCTTCTGGAGCCTTAAGAACTTCTGCTTGAGCCTTCAGCAACTCTTCTTGCTTCACAAGATTTTCTTCAGTCTCGAACCTATGATCCCTTTCTGTTTTCCAACACTGAATAACATAATTCAACTTGCCATTCAGATCTTTAACATCCAGAATTCGAGTTCTCTGTTCAAGACCTAACGTCTCCTCAAAGCTATTTGAGAGATATTTGATTTTACTATCTTCATAATCAAAGTCTTCTTTAAACTCATGTTGATATTCATCAAGCACTCTCAAATCATCAATAATCATCTTTGACCGGATGACCACATTCATACAGGATTTTTTTTGAATATCATAGTCGATAAGGATGTTCTAGAAATCAACCTCCATCATCACACACCTATTCATCACCATGAATATAGAATCCGATTTTTGATTCAGGCTATGCTGGACCATCTGAAATCTTGAATAAATTGATGGAAAGATCATAATGGTGTCCAATAGCTTCTTTAAGGATGAAATAACAAAATATTCTCCTAAAGATGATGAATCTGAATCTGACACTTGGATTGGAGATGGTTCTTCTTCTATCTCAACAAACTTCCATTTAGAATATCCAGCAATAGCCTTATTTCTTACGACAATATTTCTAGGTGTAATAGAAATAACCTATTTACCCTTATCAACTTTTGGAATATATTCCTCATCTGGAGATTCTTTCTCACTATTAGAAAACTGAACAACATTATCTTCATCTATGTTCTCTTTCTCAGCCCCATCGTCAATATCTTCAGGATAGATGAAGTCATTATTATGAATCTCTTCCTCAGCTGGTTTTCTTAACTCTTCTTCATCCTTCTCTGCTTCACCTTCCTCATATTCCCTAGGAGTTACATGTTTTGAATACTCGGCTTTAGAAGTTTGTAATGACAACATTTCGGATGCGGTTTGATTTTCTTGATAATCTTCTACTTGCTTAATGATATCATCTATATCACCACTTTCTTCTTGTAATTATTCTTCTTCTTCCTTCTCTTCTTACACTTCTTCAACATATTCTTCTTCTTAAACTTCTTCCTATTCTTAAACTTCTTCCACTTCTTCAACAAGTTTTTCTTTACCTTTTTCCAGAGTGAAGAAATGTTTCCCCGGGGTTTCAGGTAAAGGTTCAACAAAGAAGGAATTCGGAACTAGGATGTTCTTGGATGCTACCTATATGGATTTCAAAAGAGACTGCACAGTTTTATCCTCAGACATTTTCTTATTAAGTTTCTTCTCATTGCCTTGCTTCTCAAGCTCCTCAGTAGTTGATTCTTTCAAGGCCTCAGCCTCAGCAGGATCAAAACCAAACTGTGGCTCCCCTGCTTTTCTCTTTTTCTTATCATCCCACCATTTGGCAACCAACTCATCCGGAAAATATTTCTATTTCTTAGGATTTGGAGGTGCGGATTGGACTTCCTTAGCTTTAGGAGTATCACCTTTAGCTTCTAATTCCTTCAACTTTCTTTTCTTTCCAGCATTTTTTGATGGTTTGGGAACTTCTTGTTCCTTATGAGCAGCTTTGACTTCTTCCTTTGGTAGAATGTACAATTCTCCTGATTCCTTATAAAATACCATATACATTCTTTCCAAAGTGTCATCACTAACAAGCATCACTTTGCAATTTCTCGGCTTCGAGATTCATGTAATGTTGAAAGATTCAAGACACCGAACTATTAGCTTTGAGAGTAAGGCAGGGTACGTGATGATCTGAGCTCTTAAATTTCCATTCTTGATATTCTCTACTGTAATAAGAATGTGACTCATCAAATTTATATTCCTTAGATTTAAAAAGAAATCTTATATATATATCAATTTTCCTAAGGGTATCCTTATCACCCTTTCTCGGTATGAAAAATCGTTGAACCCATAACTGAAGGATCTGATTGTTTGAAGACAGGTGAGAAATCTTTGTGGTCTTGACATCTGATAGTCCAAGACATTCCAAGGCCTTAACCTTGACAAAAAATCCTTTCACATCCAGTAATTTGGGAGAGAAAAACTAGGCTTCTCCTTCATAGGATAACCCTACCAGGCGGGCAACCATTGTGTAGGAAAGCTTATAAGTCTTCCCATAAGACATGAAATAAAAATTTTCTATGCCATATTCCGTAAAGAATGAAACTGATTCATAAAAATCTATGAGTAAATCTGGATACACCAAGTCTTGATCACCTGTCTTAGATATTCACACACTCTCCCAGCCATTCAACCTGATATTCATAGATATAATAGAATCATACTTGAAGAAGTTTGGATGTACCAAACTCTCCCTGTAAATTTTCCATCTTGAGATTGGCTTCGCAGTATACATCTCTTGAGGGAGGCTTCTACATACATTCGAATTGGAGATGCTCTGAGAGATTCGGAACAGGCTTAAGAAGGGGGCAGAGCTTCAGCACACAAAATCTTGAAAAGCCAATGTGGGACAACCCTTCAGGGGTCCTTTATATAAGCTATGGAAGTGACCTTTCATCTTTCAAAAGCAATATAACGGTTGAAAATTCTTGTCATATGATCTGACGGTTGATAGGCTAGCCGCAAGGAAATATTGAATCCGATCTGTTGAGGTTTTAAGAAAAACGTTCGTATTTGAGGAAAAATGAATCCAAAAAATATAAAATACAAAAGAAAATACCATCAAATAAAATATGATTATGAAAAATTAAGTAAGAAAATTATACCTTTCAGATTGGCTAAGAATATTATTCGTATTAGGTGATATTCTTCTTGATGAAAATTTGGCAACGAAAAACTCACTATGAAAAACTCACTATGAAAAACTTATAGAAAAAACTTTGAGTACCAAAACTCTATTATGAAAATTATGAGTACTAAAATTCTCATTACGAAAATTTTGTGTACAAAAATTCTCATTACGAAAATTTTCAATACGAAAAATTTTCATTACGAAAATCCCATTACGAAAAAAAATTAAGAAGAATTTTGAAAAACTTATTATGAAAATTTTAAGAAAAATTTTGAAAAACTCATTATGAAAATTTTGTTAATAAAAATGTTGAAAAAACTCATTACGAAAATTTTGTTGAAAAATTTTTCAAAAAAACTCATTACGAAAAATTTGTTAAGAAATTTTTGGAAAAAACTCATTACGAAAATTTTCATTATGCTAACAAAGAAATGTACTCCCCTATGAAATGGATTTTATTACTATAAGGAGATTGTTTCAATAGGTAGTTAATCAAGGAAGATTACCTTAAGGTTATCATTCCTAACTCTTGTTTAATATATTCAAATCTATCGGAAGGTAAATATTTTTTTAAAATATCAGCAAGTTGATCTTGCATCCCAATAAACTGAAGAATGATATCTTCTTTTTGTGTGTGATCCCTAAAAAACTGACACCTAATATCTATGTGATTTGTACGAGAGTGATGTGAAGGGTTTTTACTAAGGGAAATGGAACTTTTATTATCACACAAAATTTGTGTTTTGGTAAAAGTCATACCATAGTCTGTGAGTGTGTGTTGCATCCACAACACTTGAGGACAACAACTTCCAGCTGCTACATATTCAGCTTTAGCAGTGGAAAGTGGAAATGAGGGTTTCTTCTTGCATGACCAATAAACTAATGAATCTGGTAAGAAATTAAACGTTATGGATGTACTCTTTCTATCCATTCTACACCCACCAAATTCATCATCTGGAAAACTTTTCGAAATAAAATCATTTCCAGAAGTATAAAAGAGTCCTAAATCCATGGTTCCCTTTATGTAGCGAAAAAATATTTTCAATGCCTTTAAATGAGATTCCTTAGGATTGGATTGATATTTAACACATAAGAATACTCAAAACATTAATTCTGGATGACTAGATTTCATGTAAAGTAAGCTTCCTATCATACCTCTAAAAGATGTTTGATCAACTGGTTTCCCAGCTTCATCAAGATCAATCATGTTTGAGGTACCGATGGGAGTACTAATACTCTTACTGTTGTCATATCCATACTTTTTAAGAAGATATTTAATATACTTATGTTTGGATATATAAGTTCCTTCTGGTTTTTGAGAAATTTGAAAACCAAGGAAAATGTTAAATCACCCATCATTCTCAGTTCAAACTCAGATTTCATTAGATCTGCAAAGGAATTAGTTAAAGATTGTTTAGTTGAACCAAATATGATGTCATCAACATATATTTGAACAATAAAAAAAATTATTATCTTTCTTTATAAAAAGGGTTGGATCTACATTTCCCTTAACATAATTATTTTGAAGAAAAAATCTTGTAAGTCTATCATACCAAGCTCTAGGTGCTTGTTTAAGTCCATATAAAGCTTCGGTAAGTCTACAAACATGATCAGGATGTTTTGTATCTTCAAAACCAGGATGTTGTTCTATGAAAGCTTCCTCTTGAACATAACCGTTAAGGAAATAAAATTTCACATCCATTTGAAAAATTTTGAAATTAAATAATGCTGCAAAGGATAGTAAGATACAAACAGATTCATGTCTAGCTACTAGAGCATAGGTTTCTTCATAGTCTATTCCCTCTTGTTGATTATAGCCTTTCGAAACCAATCTGGATTTATTTCTAACTATGATTAAATTTTCATCACACTTATTTCTGAAGACCTATTTTACTCCAATAATGGAATTTTCCTCAATTCTTTCAACCAAGGTCCATACATTATTCCTTTCAAATTCATTTAGCTCATCTTGCATAGATTTTATCCAATCATCATCACCTAAAGATTCATCGGTGATTTTTTGTTATAATTGGGAATGAAATTCTAGATGTTCTATTTCATTTCATAAGGAACTTCTAGTCCTTACAGGTTGATTCACATCACCCATGATACTATCACTGGGATTATTCTTAAGAAACACCTGATTTGGGTTTTGTAAAGCATGTTCATCAACATAGGGTGGGAAATATTCTAGGGTAAATGTTTGAGGAATATTTTCTTGGACATTTTCCTTATAATAAGGATCTTCTATCATAGGTTGATGATCAGTTTTTGAAAACACATCTGAAGATGTAAGTTGGGGTTTTTTAAAAACAAAGGGATCAGTTTCATCAAATTTCACATGTACTATTTCTTCAATAGTACAAGTATTTCTATTGAAAACTCTATAAGCCTTAAGAGTTGTGGAGTAGCCTAAGAAAAAAATTTCGTCATATTTTGGTGAGAATTTATATAGATTATCTTTATTATTCAAAATTAATACTTTACAACCAAAAACCCTGATGTAGGAAAGTCTATCTTTTCTACCATTACATAACTCATAACGAGTTTTATTAACAAAAGGTCTAATTAAAACTTGATTTATAGTATAACAAGAAGTACTTATAGCTTCATCCCAAAAACATTTGGCTACATAATACTCACTCAATATGATTCTAGTTAAATCTTGAAGAATTCTATTTCTTCTTTCAAAAACACCATTTTCTTGAGGTGTTCTGGGTGCTGAAAAGTTGTGAGTAATGCCTTTTCTACTACAAAAGGTTTCAAAACCATAATTTTGAAATTCTCCTCCATGATAACTATTAATAGTTTTAAATGGTAGGTTTTTCTCATTTTTAACTTGGGCTGTGAAATTTTTGAAATACAAAAAAGCTTCAAATTTATTTACTATAAAATAGACCCACGTAAATCTAGTGTAATCATCAACTAGAACAAATACATAACACTTTCCTCCAATGCTTCCAGTTTGTGTTGGACCAAAAAGATCCATGTGCACCAACTACAATACACCAGTAGTTGAGACTTCATAGATTGATTTAGAACTAGATTTATGTTTCTTTCCATATTGACAAGGATCAAAAACTTTTGAAGAGTCAAATCTAAGTTCAGTAGATCCTTAACTAAAATTTTCTTAGAAAGTGTTCATAAGTTCATAAGGTTACATTGTCCTAAACTTCTATTACACAACCCAGAATGATCCTCCATTTCCCTAAGGAAAGGTAGATCATGGCTTCTAAGGTCTTCTATGTTTAGTGTGTATACATTCTCTTGCCTATGGGCAGAAAGAATAAACTCTTCCTTGGAATTGTGTACTAAGCACTTATCATTCCTAAAATTCACAGGGTATCCTTCATCACATAATTGAATTATGCTAATGAGGTTGTTCTTATGACCCCTAACAAACTGAACATTTGAAATTAATTTTTTTAAGAAGAACGATATTACCTATACCAATAATTTCTCCATGTGCATTATCTCTGAAAGTTAATTTTCCTTCTTTCATTATGATAATATTTTCAAAATAGTTTTTTATACCATTCATATGACGGGAACATCCAATATACATGTACCATGTATTGCTATTTATACCATCTCTATTTTCCTAAAAATAAGATAAATATTAGGTTTTCGGAATCCAAACTTTCTTGGATCCAAAAATTTTAGAAAGAAATTTTTTTGGCACCCACATCTTTTTAGAGAAATGGGCTTTATGAAATCCTAAAGACTGAGTTTTGATTAGGGAATAATTTTTTTCCCAATACCCACCACACTAACACTTAGTAAAAAATGGAGTGCTTTTTGGAACAAAATAATTGTTACTAAAAACCGGTTTAGAACTATTATAACTAAAACCAGAACTGTTCTTTAGAGGTCAGATTTGTGAATACATTTTATCAAAATTTTCCTTTCCTAAGGTAAAGATTGAAAAACACTTCCCTAAAGAAAAGATATCATATTTTAGTTGAATAACTAAGTTCTTGTCTTCAAAAACCTTAGCTACATAACTAGAGTTAGGCTCGAAAACATTTTTCTTAGAAATTACTTTTTTTAGATCTTTTGAAAGTTTATTCTTTTCGAAATTTACTTCCTCAAGATTTTTTTGAAATACTTTCAAAATCAGAATTTTTCTTATCAAGATCTTTAGAAATATCTGATATTTATTTGGTAATAATAGTATTCCTAGAATTTTCCTTATCAATTTTTTTTATGAGTTTGGAATTCTCAATCTCAAGAAGTTTTGAAAACCTAGAAACTTCTTCATATGTAGGTAAGGTATTATATTCATCATAAGAAGATTCTTCATCCGAAGAGTTATAATATTTATCATCACTATAATTTGAATTTAAAGAAACATTGGTCATTGATTCAGCATTTTCTACCTTAGCCATTAAAAAATGATTTTCATTAGGTAGTCTGACTGTTAGACCAAGATTCTTCTGTCCAGAAGATTCATAATCCGATGATTCATCTGAAGTGTCACCACTATTGGAACTCCAGGTTTCATTAGATTTCATGAATTTCTTAGCTTTATCCTTATAATACTTCATTCTGTTTTTCACAAAATTCTTTTCTTTTCTCTATTTTCTCTTAATCATAGGACAATCATGCCATATATGTCTTGCTCTCTTGCATTCATACCATGTAACTTCACAATCTTTCTTATCTTTCCTTTCATAGTTTTTATATTTGGATTGAATGTTCCTATGTCCATCTATCTTGTTCATCCTCTAAGAACTATTTTCTAACTCATTCTCTGAAGATTCACTTACACTAGATTCAGATGGTATAAAATCCTTCTTAGGATTTGATCAAGTAACTCTCTCAGGAGTCTTGGATTTCGTATGATTTGATGTTATAGTAAAAGAAATGAGTCCATTCCCATTTTTCTTCTTGATGTTATCAACATCTCTCTACATTCTAGTCTCATGCTGAATAAGAGTTCCAAAAACTTCATCTAAGGAAATCTGAGAATCCTTTCTATTTTCATTAATATCTGTTCTCTTTGACATCCATTCGTTTGGAATAATTTCTATAATCTTATATACACGGGCTTCGTCATCAAGACCTTTTTCACCCATAGATTGTAAATTGTTCCCAATAGTCATAAATCATTGTTGCACTTTACATACTAGTTCTCAAAAAGGAAAACAGAAACCATGCTACTCAACTCTGAGCATGGCTCTTCTAGTTTCTATTACATTAGATGTACCAAAATGTGTGACCTCCAATTTCTTCCAAATACAGTTGGTTGCTTCACAAGATAATATTTCGCTGTATATATTCCTAGTCTTAGAACATAGAAAAGTATTTTGTACCTTGTAATTTATCCAGAGTAAATTTGTATATCTTGATTCCAAAGAAAAGATTTATTTTCTCAAATTTAACTTATAAACATTTCAAAAACTGTACTTAAAGTGGGTTCACCATCAAAAGGTGGCAAAACTGCATTTTTGGAAAAATAATTATTTTACCCCAAAAAAATTATTTTTTTCTCATACCATGTTCTATAAAATGTGTAAGATGAATAATAATGTTATAAAATTAAAAATTTATTTAATACTAATCATAACAGCTAGTCCATAATAATATTATAACAGTATATCATTGTTTAGTGAAACCCGGTATTGCGTACAACACATGCTATCGAGGAAGGTCACGATTGCGTGTAATGCAAGCCAAGTCAAGTTTGTGTGTAGTGAAACACTCCTTTGTTGTTGCATATAACAAAATACAACCATATTTCATTTATAAATTGAATATATATATATATACACACTCAATGTTGCGTAGAATAACTACTATCAAACAAACTTGAAGTTGTGTGTAACACGATCCAAGAATAGTGTTGCGTATACTACAAGATAATACGGTGTTGCGTATAATGAAACATAATCTAGGTGTAGCGTACAACAGAATATATGAAAAAAATTAAATAGACTATATGTTATAAAATCTCAGGGTGTTATAGGGAGGGTGCTTTGTGGTTTACTCAAACCACCAGAGTCTCATGTATGTCTTCAATCAGAGAGACCTACACTTGAGGCAGTGAGGCATGTTGGAGTTCTTCTAGGACTACAACTTTGAGATAGTCTATAATCGTGGAAGGGAAACATTATAGCAGATTCCATTAACCAGAATTCCCAGGATCTCCTAGTATTGGAAGCTTCTGAATAGTTCACTTCTCTACAGTTGAACTTAGTATGGAAAGAGGGTACAGTTTTCTTACAGTCAATGGTGTTGACTCCTTCTCTCCATGAGAAAGGGAAAGAGTCCCAATAGGGGGACATTCCTCACAAAGTTTTTCATGATCAAATATCCATAGCTGATGCACCAAATTGATATCCTAAGGGAAGAAATAATTATATATTATTCACTGGTGAGTAGTGGTTTTAGTCGCACTGTGAGTAGAGGTGATGTGGGACTTCCACACTTATACCTTAGATATATATCCTAAAATGGGGAAGATGTATATGGACCTTTGGTGTCTATTTTGGTGGTCTTACATGTAACGAAGTGTAGATTAGTTCATATCATGATGCCTTACCTCTCAACAGGTGAAGGATGAGCATTAGTTTCTCACAGGTTTTTTGCATCCTCTAGATATTAGGGAGTGGAAATGGGATGGAATATCCATGGATTTTGTCTTGGGGATTATACGCATAACCAAGGACCCAGACACTATCTGGGTGATGGAAGACTGACTTACGAAGTCAACACACTTTCTTTCCATTAGGGAGTAGAGTTAGTTGGGGAGTATGGGTCTGTTATACGTAAGAGGGATCGTCCGCCTTCATGGGTACCCTAGATGATTGTCTCTGATCACGACATGAAGTTTACATCACGATTATGGAGTGGCCCCAATGAGGCATTCAAGACCCAAATATGGATGAGTACATCCTTTTACCCCTAGACTGATGGGTATACCAAGAACACTATCCAAGTGCTAGAGGATATTCTACGGGAATTTGTGTTGGATTTTGGTTGGAGTTGGGAGGATCAACTACCCTTAGTGTAGTTTGCATACAATAATATCTACCACTCCACCATTGGCATGGAACCTTTTGAGGACTTGTTTGGGAGACCTTGTAGGTAAACCTTGTAAGGGATGGAGATTGGAGATCCCTCTATTATGGGCCCAGAGTTGGTACAGGTAACAACAATGAAAGTGAAAATAATTCATGAATGGATGAAGACAACCCAGAGCAAACAGAAGTCCTACTTAGATCACCATCGTAGTCTCATGGAGTTCAGTTATGGAGATAAAATATTCTTGAGAGTCCCCACATGTTGTGGGATTCATTGGTTTGGTTGGGGAGGTAATATATCCTTAAGGTTCATCTGGATGTTCGATATCTTACAAAGGGTTGGTGAGGTTTCCTATCGCCTAACGTTAACCCCATAGTTGGAGCGGGTTCATGGTGTTTTTCATGTGTCATAGCTAAGGAGATACGCATATCAAACCATGAATTTAATTTTATAGGGGTGAGATGGACATCAAAAATGGATCCACCTTCACAGATCAGCCTATATTGATCGAGGACCGACATGAGTGGATCTTGTGAGGACGAGCCATCCCTTTGGTTTCAGTTTTGTGGTCGGACTGAAACGTGAAAGAGAGTACATGGGAGTGGGATTATCAGATGCGAGCTTAGTATCCCATGTTTTTTTCATAGTTTTTATTTTCAAATACGAAAATCATGAATGAGTAAAGTATTTAGAGACCTGGATTTTTTCCTTGTATGTATTTGAAATATTTTTAAATATTTTTTGAGATCTTGGGGATGAGACGGTGGGAGATTCTGGGGCCCATTGTTCCCAGAATTAAATGTATAAAAATATTTTAAATATTCTATATTTTATGTCCATAGATAATTAAATAAACTAGGATAAATCTTAAATGGTTGATCATATCAAAAATTAGAGACCATGGTTGAGCCTGGAATGCGGTGTTTTCCCTTGGTGCGAAATAAAATGAGTCAGTGTGGGACGTTCTGACACCTCGCTCGTTGGATGTGTGTTAAAGTGGTTAATTATTTAATTAATTAAATTAATTATAGGTAAGATTATTTAAGTGAGGATATTTAAATATCTCACTATATAAATTTTTTAGGGTTTTGATAACCCCATGCTCATCCAATAGTTCCTTCCCTATTCTTCTCTCTATTGGCGAATGAAGAATGAGTGACAAAGAATGAAGAACCTATGATTTAGGGCGGAACAAAGAACAGTGAACACAGCGACTCCTACCAAACCCTTTGGCAAGGGATTTCATCTCCAAATATTAATAAAAGAAGTGTTAAGACTTGTCTTTGGTGTTTTTACACCCTGGATTAAATTTTTGAGCATGTTGAATATTGATTCTTCAATATGCGCCCCCTTTGAATAATCCCAATTTCTAAAAACTTACTATTTATTAATTTTTCATCTAACCCAGATGCCCATTCTTGATCATTTTTCCATGAATGATTGTAAAATGATCCAAACCCTTACTTATGGTTCTTTTCCCCCTCAAAAATTCATGTTCTTCACCAAAGGAAAACTCTGATTGTCGGCTCGACAATTGCTGGGCGATCCGAAATTGATCAGGCACCTAGATTTCAGACATAAATTCCAAATGGAAATGGAATCATATAGAAGGATTATATCCTAAACAGATTCAATGAAATCATGAATAATTAATGGGATTGATGGTAATCTTATGAGGATCAAAGTTGCAACGACATGAGGATGATCCACTAAAACCCTCATTTCCAAACTATGTCGATTCATTACGAACGATGAAAAAATCCCATGATACTTGGAAAGATTTATAGTCATCAGAGAATATTCATGTTTATGTGGTTGTGGTTGGAGAATATTTAAACTGATGTCCAAAAATTGAATAAAACTTAGGGTTTCTAGAAAAACTATACTATACACCGTGTACCATGGAGAACACACAGTGTGTATCCTCCCTTAGTGGAAGATATTGGGTTTTGTGGTAGTTAAGGATGACATGGAGTATACCCCATTGACACACCATGTACCCCCTTCCCATGTGAACAATCTATGTAAAAGACCACATGGACTATAGACACAGACTGACCCCCAGATTGGTGGGATGTGCCGCGTAGTTCACCTACACAGCATTTAACCCTACGTGGATGGGACTCATGTACAAGACAGAAGACACGATAAGGTAGTGGAGATAGACCATGCATCGTGTGGGTCCCTTACATGTCATGTCCTTCATAGCCCATTTTGAGTGATATTGAAACCCCTATATCTCTTTCGTTTGGACTCAGATTTTGGCACGCGAGATGCTTATCTTGAGTTTTTTTTAACATAAAATGTTATGGATATTTTATAATTGGATTTCAAGATATTACATAAAATTTATGGTTTTTCCCACAAAGAGAAGACAACTGATGATAGAAGAGATCACATAGGTTTACCAGAGTAGTTCTGGGATGATCCTCTTGCTAGGTTGGGAAATGTAGTCCTCAATGATTCCAGGATTACCCTCCATCATGGTTGGGATGTGTAGTCCTAGATGATTCTAAGCTACCATAAAATTGGGTCAGGGTAGTAGATTTACTCGATGTTCTGAGCTGATCCTCTAGCGGGATGGTAAGTGTATTCCCAAATGACCATCCAGTGATAACCCTCCAGCTGGGCTGGGAAGCAGTGTCACCCTAACAACTCACCAAGATTACCATCTAGCAGGGTCTAGCCAGTGGCATTTCATATTGACTATCCCACGTGGTATTATGGAGTAGGATTGGGCAGTGGCATTCCTCAATGACTTCTAAAGAAGTCCCTTGACTATGGGGAATAATAGTGAGGCATGGTTTGACTTACCTTTAGACTCACGAAGAAGAGGGGAACTTTCCCCATCGAGATGCGTTCTTCTAATGAAATCCTAAACAATGAAATAAAGTTAGTTCTATCCAAAGAGGAAAGTATTGAGGTGTGTTGATTTTATCCCCATTGACTTGTGCCTCCTGGGTAGATGTATGAGGTGTTGTTCATCATATATGGGTTTTCTTGGAACTATTGGTTACTCACTTTCTTGGGTTTAGTTTTGAGATATCCCCTTACTCTCTCGTTTGGCATTCTTTAACTGAGAGTATATATATCTTTCTGATTATAGTTCTCACTCTTTTAGTCTTGGTTGATCTCCTTCTACAAGAGGAAAAGACACGTGGGGTAAGCCACGTGTTTTTCAAACCTAGATTCTCATGGTTGGATGAGTCTACTCTCTCGATATAGGTATAAAGGACTCGATGAGGATTTCATATCCTCGCCATTTTTAGCTCCTTGTGTTTGGATGATTCTTCTTTCACTATCTTGTTAGGTTGTTTTGCACTCCTTCTCTTCAATTTAATGATACATTGTTCTCTATAATGCTTTCTTATTCAGGGCATCTCTTACTACTCCCCCTTCACCTCTTCGGGGTGTCCAACTATATATGTAATACTCACCACTGCATCGGATTTTCCCAACATGTGTCGTGTATTTTGTAGATGGTGGACTGGTCAATCTTGATATCATGGTATCATAGGGATACGGGATGTGTGGACCGTGTACGGTGGTCAGAGTTTAGATTCAGGAGCGAGTATCTCTCATCAGTTAATATTTTTCAGTTTCCTTCAGGTTTGGATAGGTTTCGGGTTTCGGAATGTGTTTTTACACTTTCAATTATTAGTTGACACTATTGTACACTTTTACCGTCTACAGTTTCATGAATGTCCATTTTACTTTATAGTAGTTTTCACGTTTTCAACTTATCCAATTAACTTTTATATTGAGTGGGTTGTGTGTGTGTGTACAAGTTTTAGACAAAGGCCTCCCTGAGTTTATTGTGCCATCAATGCTTGTTTCTAACCCTTGACCTATGGAGGTGGTCTTAGGGTAGTTGTGGCTCGGGCCCGGACATGGTTCAGGTCATGACATTGATCACTTGTCTTAGAATGAGGTTCATGAAATAACTAGAAATAGATATGGAGGGTGGATCTGTGTGGTTGTTGGGTGTTTTATTTTAGGATATATTCGAGCTATTTTCTTCAGTTGTACTGGTATATGGGTACCATCTAATGGCCGGTAGTGCATTTTGTGATTGGTGTAAACTCGTCTCGTATAAATCCCAAATAAGTGGTATCAAATCATGGTTATTATTCAATTTCTAAGAAATTTATCATGTAATTATAATATTATTCATTTGAATATAGAATCGGTACCTAAAATTTTTGGGAATATCAAAACTTTTCATGACTAATTGGTATTTTATGTTATGTTTTTTCATCGCACACTGATCAAATTTAAATTTATATACTCCTACCCAAAAATAGAGAGTAGGAAGAAGTGTTGATCTATAGGGAATGATAGTGATTTGTTATAAGGGGTTATTAAATGATTTGATTTTCTAAAAATAGTGGGAAAAATAATTTTGATTATGCAAAGTGTGTAATATTTAAGAGAGAGATGAAATGTAAGTAAAGTTAGCACAATCTATGTAAGAAATTTCTAGATGATTTTCAAATACATTAGTTAAAATAAGTTTCTTTGGTCTTTTAAAATTAAATACATGTGTACCTATTAAAATTGTTTAGATAAATATCCTCTTATTATAGAATTACCTAAAGTTGGATGATTCTTGTATCTCATTAATTGCAGAACTCAACCAACAAAAAAAATTAATGAAATAAATGACTTTAGAATTTATATCTATAAATATTTTTGATGGAAATAAATGATATAGAAAGAAGTGAATTTGTTTTAAGGAATATACCATAGAGAGGTAAAAAAGTTGAAATAATAAATTTTATACCACATCCATTAAATTAGTTGGTAATTTTCTATTAAAGAAGTTCATATGAGAAAGATGTATATATATATATAGATTAAGAAAATGGAATTAGAAAGATCAATATTCTTATGTCACCTCCTCATTAACCTTCTCCCTTTGATGAAGTCCATGTCATGCTCTCCAATATCATCACCTTCTTTCCTCAACTTTTTCCATATGTGTGTTAAAAATATGGTGGATTCTTCCATGGTTGTTCATCAAATACCCTTTTTTATTTTTATATTCAACACACTACCTTAGTGTCTAAATTTATGACTCTTTCATCACTGAAAGTCTTTAATCCTTTAGTTATTATGTCCCACCATGTGACTCAAATAAATCTATTTAACAAAAAATGACACAATAAAGGGTTTTATTCTTATATATTCAATGAATTTTATTAGGAATTTTCAATGTAAGTTTATTAGGAATTATGTATATCATGTTGGATGTTAATTTCTTCAAGGTAGAATCCAAAAATCTAGGGGAATTTTATGTCATGGTCACTAACTTATCCAACATGATCAAGAAAATAAAATAAATACTGGAACATGACATCAACTGATAATTGGACAATAGAACACATCATGAAGTAGTTACAGTTTCATAAGAACAAAGGGATGATCTAGCCTATAGTTTGAGGAGACTAATATTGGACACTGAAAGGGTGTCACAGAGAAGATTTTGATTCTTCTAGAAATATATGGAATATCCATGGTGGAGTTACTATATTATAATTCTACTTGATGATACTATTTGGTTTTGGGTTCCATAAATGGTGATACATAATGTTTTTTGGTCAGATGGATATATGTAGTCAGGATGATCCATTATGTTTTTTGAGTAATCTTCTAGAGATAATCCAAAATAACTATATTAAGATAGTTATTGTTATTTTGTTTTCAAATTATTCATAGGAAGTAAACTAATGAAAAACTAAATCTAAAATAAGGAAAATAGAAATCTAAATCAGATGTTCTCGTATAAAGGGTGAAAATGAAGATTTTAGGGGTGTTTTACTATTGTGAAATTATTTTCATATGAATGATAATGAAATTGAAAAAACATCAAAAATAATAGGAATTTGGAATGATCAAATATGAGTATGGATAAATTGGTTGAAAAGTACCACACATGTACTTGTTTCATTGATGGATATTTTTATAGAGTTCATCTTTTGAAAATGACTATATTTTACATTAATGTTTAGTATGAAGGTCTATTCTGAAAGTATCACTAGAGATCATTGCATTGAAAAACTCTTGGTCCTATGTAATCTTGGTTGTAGAGTATTTGAAATCATTAGTGACCAAAATTAGTAGCTCCATGAACAATGAATAGGGATTAACCTATTGATGAAACATTAATGTATTTTCAATAAATCTTAATCCTATTTAAATTGGAGGAATTTAGATGTAATCATGGTCCACAAGACTAAAGAGGAAAATTATTAATTAGGACTTGGATGATCATAAGTGACATGAAGTATAACCATGTAGTCACTCTAATGTTGAATGAATTTTTGGACTGTGATATTTTGGAAAAATAATGAAAATCAAATTCAAGTTGGATATTGTTGGAATTAACTCACAAAAAAAATCTTATATGGGATATTATTGAGTTTTTTAGTGAAAAATATTTTCTGGGTAAAGTTTAGGATGATTCATAAGTTTTGTATATTCATGTTACACATAGAGACCCATATATTTATAGGACACTAGTACCATAAAAATTTGGTAATTAAGATAGAAAAAAAATTAATTGGAATGGATGAACGAACCTAGTTCAGCACATGTAGTATGATAAAGGTGAATAGAAATTTTATAAAAATAGGGATGAGTGGGTGATATATTAGAGTTGGAAGAATAAACGAAGTGGTGTATGGGTTTGGGACACATGTGTTGTATCATTCAAATTCATGAACTTAAATAAATGTTCATGTTTGGAGGATGAAGAAGTGTAGATGGAAGGGGAAGCTTCTGAGTATAGTAAGGAGTTATAATTATGGTGATAGAATAATTATAGAAATTAATGGATATATATGAATCAATGATGATGATAAATGTTATATTTACTTAATGAGTTATTGGTAATGGAAATATTTCATTGAGGTAATCATTATTAATCATAAATGTAAATGTTCATAATTTACTTATTTTTGGTGGTTAGATATGTATATGGTATATGGAAATAGAGGTCACAATGACCCATAATGTTTTCTATGTGATCAATGGAAATATTTGGAACTTAATAACTAAATGGGACAAACTATAATTTTTGAACAAGTTCATGTCTAATGAATGAATGTTATCGAAAATTAGATTTCTGAGAAGTACCCCATAGAGAAAATCATTGTATTTTATTTATTAATCTCTCACACCCAAGTGGTAAAGTCTAATGTTTTTAGAGAAGAAGTTCAAAGGAGGATGGGAGGAAGATCATAAGTATCAGTTTTATGTGATGAAAATTCTAGAGGCATTGGGTCATCTTCATCTGGTAGTATGGGTATGATTATCATACTTTTATCCCTTGTAACTCTAGTGAATGTATCCTTTGAATTAAGGGGGTTTGGTTATTATCCTATGGATATAGGGAACAATGGATAAGCCATATAATCCCATTGTGCAATGTTCTTTTATATTTTTTTCATATGTATGTTTTCTGTTCGTGAAATCTTTTCTCAGAATGAGGTCTATAAGGAGGTTGGAACCAAACATAAATGAAGAATCAATATAGATATTGGGGTGATTAGAATTTCCTATTTTGAATATTGAATCAATGGGGGATAATCCAATATCATGAGGTGTCAGGGTTATGTTCAATAGTTATAGTGGCTAATAATTAACTTATAATGGTCAATGGTTCTGTGTCTAGTAGTTGTGTAAGACTTCGTTATTTTGAATCCTGAATAATATAATCCTTTTTTCTATTAATATTATATCCAGAATAATTTATACTAGTATTATCACATTATGTTCTCAATTTAAATTTCATTGAATTTATAAAATAAAATATTTTATAAACTACAATTTTTGTGGATTTAATTACAAATTTCTGTTTCAATTAAAGGTCAACATATATCATCCTTTATTAAAATTAATAAACAAATCATATTTTGAATTATTCAATTAATTTTATATCACTTATGAAACACCCAACATATGATAGCTCTCCATGATCATATTTCATCATGGTATTCATCCCTACATTTTTGTACATGTTTCATGAAATAAATTAATAATAATATCAAATATAATAACCAAGACAGAAACTCATAGATAGGAATGTATAATTAAACATAAAACAATTGATAATTCTAATTGGTGTGTTTTTTCTCATGAACACCCTTCTTGGATATCAACAAGTGACAACTTCTAGAAAATATGTTTTAATGAATTATAATCCTCCAACATGAAGGAGTAAAACATCATATATTTCTCTCCAGATGTATGTTATCTGGACCACATCAATTATTTTTACAATATATTCATAACACCTCTAGATTCTCATTATATAATAGAACTAAAATAACCTACTAATGAAATATATACTATAAAGACATTATCACATTAATTTTATATAGATGAACAATCACTATATGGTAATATGTCTATTTATATTATTATAATTGAATGTACAAAGTTAGTTGGTTATAGGGCACTAAATCCAACATGAATGGCCCATATTACTTCAAATATCAAAGAACTCAAATCGATTTTATCTGAAGACATGGTAGTTCATTTTATTTTTATTTTTATTCCAAAATAGATTACCTAGTTTAATGTGATCTATATCTATAAAAACAATCATGGTAAACAAAATCTATCATCACATGTATTTTTTATAAGGGGGAAGGATTAAACAAAAATAAGATAGAGAGTGTTTGTTTGATAGGTAAATCTGAGGGAAAAAAAGAAAAGTAAAGAAGGGAGAAGGATATGTGTACTATGGATAAAGAACCACATAATAAACAATTTAAGGAAAAATATGATTTTAATTGTAACATTTTTGGTACACTACCAGAAAAATAATAAATATAAGAACTATATTTATTGTCATGCTAATAATTGTATTCTAGTTAATTTTTTTCTATTCTGAGGTTACTTTATGTTTAGTACCAAGAAGAACATGGTGGACAGATTCAAGTGAAAATGCATGCACGTCTTCTATGTAGGGTTACCCATGTTTTCAAAAGAATAATAATAATAGACGACACATTCATGTTGATGATGAAAAGACAGTGTAATTAGATGAAATATAGGATTTTTGATTGTTACATTGGACTATATTTTATTTGGAATTTAAAGAGATGTTTATTGGACCATCTATTAGAAATAATTTAATTTATTTTTTTATCGAAAATATAGATTTTCTTTATCATTTGTAAATAAAAAATTTACCCTTTTAAAAAATTAAAATTTGGTTGAATATGGTTCCAAAAAAATTATGATAAATTATAAATTATAGATACTATTACTTCATATGATGAATCTATAAATATCAGTTCTAAATATGTTATTCATAAATTTACTTGAGAGAATTCATTTTTATTGTGGAAAAGTGTTTAGGTCATATATCCAATAGAAAAATAGAGAGACTTGTTTTTTAATACACTCAAAACCCTTTTGATTTTTAAATTTGGACATATGTGACAATTGTAACAATTGCAATCAAACAAATGTTAGGATATTAGATGCTAATAGGAAAGTAGACATCTTATAACTTGTTCATTCTGCTATTTTTGGATCATTCGCTTGGAAATCATGAAATTTTCAACAATATTTCATTACATTAATAGATGAATACTCAATGATTGTTTGTATTTATCTCACTCATGAAAAATAACAATCACTATACGAGGTCAATAATTATAAAGAAAAAATTGAATATAATCTGTTCAAAATGATTATAAGTATTATATTTAAACATTGTTTTGAGTACTATGGAATATTTTATGGTTCTAATGAACAATGTATGAGAATGTAACACCTTTAATCTAGTAACATGGGGATGGTAGTTATTTTATTACATTTTAACAAAATATTTGACATCCCATTACAAAATATATAATGGTTTAGTATTTTTATGTGTTAGATACAAAAAAAAATCCTTAAATTAGTTTGTGAACATAAAATTTAATATAAAATTTAGTGAAACATTATTATTCATCTATGCTTATCATTAGACCATGAATAATACTATACTTGGTTTCCTAGGGGAAAAGGAAACAAAATAAATATGTTACATTAATCACTCAGTAAAGATTAACTTACATTAAAAACTATCATGGATTAACAAGGAATAAATAATATGTTGACAATAAATAACAAACAAATAATTACATATAATTGATAACATTATTAATAAATATATCCAAATACAACATAATAATAAATAATAACATGGATAGTAATAAATTATTTCATAATGATGAATTACACAATAATGGACATCTTAAATATGTCATCAAGGTATCATGCCAATACATCATACATAAATATGTAAGGAACACCCTAAATACCCAAACTAGTTTGTCTCATGAGACCTACTGATGTGTCAAGAAGCTCTATAATACAAGGCCCCTCCCATAATAGAAATATTATAATGCATCCATTGTATTAAATAGTTTTTATATCACTATATTTCATAATTTTCTAAAGGAACCACTTATATACAAGTGTCTTAGATTTCAATACTTGTTAATATATAATTAATGGTTAGAAAAATTTCAATATTTACCAACTCATTTGAATTACATGGCTATTTAGGTGAATATATATCAAATAAAAAATGGTGTATCTATATTTTTAAATGGAAATTAAAGTTTTCCTTGATTATAGTGTAGTATAATTGTACACATTCATCATATAAGTGAACTATTAAGAAATAATCAATGAAATGAAATGACTAGAGGCCGAAAATGATATAAAGATAATTCTATTTTAGGAAAAATGTAATTTTTTATGATGGCGATATAGAAATAATACATAATAATAATACCTTTATTCAATATTTAATCAATGATTTTTAATAATGATTAAAAATCTTACATATGGAAATTTAAAAGGAATTAAAATGACATTTAAACAGAAAAATAAAAGAAATTCTATGAGAAACCATACCTAGGTATGTCCCTACCTAAGGCTTGATAATGAAGTCATTTTATTCCTTGATTTTTGGTTCTTGGAAGAGAATTTTTTATTATGGTTATTGAAACCTTACCCAACTAATTCATTGAGAAAAACTCATAGCATTAGCTTCATCAGGGAAATAGAGATGTAGTTTTGAACTGTTATCTATCAAATTTTCATCCTAAAATTCCTAATAATTAACTCCTCAGATAATTTTATATTTGGATAAAAAAAATTTAAATGAATATTGGGGTATGATAACCATAACCCTATAATGTATCTTTATAAAAAAATTTAAGAACAACTTATTGAGAGAAAGAGAGATGTAGTTTTGAACTCTTATATACTTATGTAACTTCCCAGTGTTTCTCAAGAAAAACAATAACAGGATAAGTGTGATCAATGGTTATGGAAAATATATAATGGATAGGATGTGGGATGTATATAATAAATAAGGGGTAATTTTTTATTAATTTGTAAACATATTCATTGGACTTTATGTTATGGAAAAATAGAAAAAAAAATTGGACATCTTATGAGTTTAAAAAATTATGTTAGACCATTAGGTACTGGTTTTTGAATTTTATAATCCTATGAACTAAGAACTTTTAAAAAATATTATTTTGGATATGGAAAAATATTTATTCATAAATATTTATTTTTAAAATCTTATTATATACTTCAGGAATTCAAATATTATTTAATGGGTTTGAAATTTAATTTTATCATTTAAAAATATATTATTTAGATGAATAAATATATTTATTATAAATAAATAATGTATTTTATTTATTACATCATTTTAATACATTATTAGGTCATAATACTTAAGATATATTCATAACAAATTTTAATATTTACCCCAAAATTCATATATCTTAGAAAATTATGAAAATTTCAAAACTAGCTAATTTCAATATGTCGATTCAAAATGTAAAGTCCTTTTTTTGAAAATAAATTTTGATCAGTGACAGATTTAGTTATTTCATAAAACACTTTTGTATATTAAAAACACATATTTGACTAAAAAATAAATCTTCCTCTTAAATCATATGTATATAGTTACATGAATATAAAATATAAATGATTTATAATTATATTATTTCCAAATGAGCTTATGTATTTTAAAAAACCATTATATGTATATTTTTTACATTACTATTACAGCGGTGATATATTGAAGTTTTTAATGTAGTTTTATTACCAATTTTTAGATTCCAATGATCACCTTACCCTTCCAACTAATATGTTACACATTTTATATGAAATTTATTTTCATATAAAAAATAAACCATGTCTTCCACTTAGTTATAATACCATGTATTTTTCATTTTTTATTGTATTATTCATAATAATAATGGATATTTTATACTTTTTATTCTTTTTAGATTTTTATCCTCTATAACTCATGCTTATAGTGTTTTCTTATATTTTTATATGTTTTATGGCATCAATTGATGTAACACCCAGATGTTTTTATGAAATATTTTATTTAAATAATTTTTATTCTTTGGTAGATTACTTTTCACACAATTGGAATTTTAAAAGAACCAAGAGATTACCTTATTTAAAAATTACCATTATATACTAGTCGTTAGTTTTGCAGGAATAATTATAACTAACTTATGAAAATTCAATGTGAATCCTTTGGCTATCAATTATTTATGAAAAATATAAATAAATTAGATATTCATATTTTGAGTGAATTAATTTTTCAATGAAATTAATATGATATATATGTGTGTTATATACTTAATAAAATATTTTTGGTATTCATCCAATGGATATTTTAGTAATTGGGTATGAATAAAACCATATTTGATGTATAAAAACCTATTTTTTAAAAAAGTTTAATTTTACACCTTTGAATGGAGAACCCCTTTTAAATTAAAATTTTGACACATTATTATTTTTTATAAGTCAATTTAAACGTTTTATTTTTAATCAGGATAAAAAAATTTACTTTGGAATAATTTTTAATATTTTTCTCATTACTTTCATGTTTTGATGAATAGTAAAAATAGGCTAAATTTTAATTGAAGATAAATTTTTTCATTGAAATAATTTTTATGGTTAAATTATATTATTTAATGATTTAAAAGTATATATATAATATATTTTTACCATTTAATACAATTTAGGTCATTTTAATTAATTTTACATTAAATTCATATGTAAAAACATTTCAATCTTTTGCATTGTTTTTACTTTTAAAATTTGTTTTCTCATTTCAACAATGGGATTAATTTTAAATTAATTTCTAAAAATAATGTGTTTTGAATTTTGAAAAATGGATTCCATATTTTGAATTAGTAGGTCCAAATTATGTTAATAGGCTACTTTTATTTTTGGGCATTATGAATAGTAACTTGGGTAATTTTTTTATTACCATGGTTAAAGGTAAAAAGGGTAATTAAAGGTAAAAATAATATTAAAAAAATAACTTAACACCTGTTTAATCTTATTAGAGGACTAATTTATACCATTATCATCTAATTTTATAAATGTAACAACTTAATGGCCACTTACCTATGAATATGACATGAATATAATAAAAACTATTGAATGTGACAAAATGTCACAATCTCATTTTATATAAGTATATTAATTTTAATATATGGATAAATAGGAGATAATATAAACTATAGATCGTATTTGGAAATATAAAAGAATTACCTACATTATAGAAATTTATTTATTATTTTTAGAAATTAAATAATTACCATTAATGATGACACCATAGTGATGTAGAAATTATTATACTAATAGAAATATAAAAAAAAGGTTTTAAAAATATTAAGAGAAATATCATATGAAATAATTAATATACTACACTAATTTCCTAGATGATTATGACATGTTATGAGTGAATTAAATATATTTTTTATAATTTATCTTCATGTGCGGATTTTAGTTAAAGTCGAATAAATGCATAGCGTTAAAATTGAAAGTATTAATATTTTATCAAAATAACATTTTTTAAATTATTTAAAAATAATAAATTTATTTAAAAATTACAAAGTGATAATTATAAGGACTAAAAATTCATGAAATATCTATTTATTTTCAATTAATAACATATAAGTAAATCTTTATGACTATTAAATATTTAGAATATTATTACCATAATTAAAATTAAATTGAATAACTAAGTGTTAATTAAAATGATATGGTTTAAATTTACAAAATAACTTTTATAAAATTTATTATTTTATAATATTACAACCCTATCTCATATCATCTTTTAAATTGGGTAATTTTAGAGGTTTTTGGGTATGGATTGATTTTATTATAAATTATTATTTATGGAGCTTCCAAAAGTACCTCTCGCCTTAATTATAAAAGGAAACTTCATACCTCACCAGTTAACTTCATTATAAGCCCTAAATCTCGGCCATAACATTCCTTGTTTCCTTCTAAACATTGCTATTTTAATTATCAAAGTTCTTTTCATCTTAAAATTCCAATTCTAGTGCTCTAAGAAGATATTTAGGGGAAGCATGTCGAGGAAGAGATAATCTATTCTATCGATTCTTTCAAACTTATTTTTTATTATACTTCATCTTAATTAGTTATTTAATTATAATTTAATAACATAAGTATCACTGATATACTGATATTTTATTATAAATATGAAACAACCATATTTTACCTTCTATCAATCCTATCAAAAACAAAATCACTGCACGTGCGTACGTACGGCTTACCATCTCCACGTTGTGTTGTAATATTGTTTTCATCACCACCTTACTTGGATGGGTATAATAATGGAAATAAAAACTAAATATTGTTATTATAAAAAGTTAATAACCCTTAAATATTTTCCACTTAAATACCATTCAACATTTTTGGGAATGATATCATCCCTCGTGCGTGCGTACGACCAACCGTCTCATAGATGCGATGCGATTTATTCTACGTGCTATTCATTAAACCATGATTATATACATGAATCGAATGAATAAATATGATATATATTATACTAATATAATTATTTAAATTATTTTACTATAAATTAATAATTGAAACATGAACTTATCTAAAACATCTTTCATAAGAACATAAAGAAGTTAATATCTTAATAATGAGTGACAATGAAATATTACAAAAAACGAATGATAATATAATCATATATGATATAATAAAAATGATTATAATTCTTGAATAAGTAAATAACATTATTAAAATTATTATATATGAGGTTCGTATACATACGAAAGATATCGGACCTAAGATAAGAGATAATTTTACAATCTCATTATTATCTGAGACAGTTTATATGTAAGTGTTTACTAGGGTATATTTATCATCCACGTCCATGTTCACTAATTCCGTAATACTATTTATATTCTTCTAAAATTGTTTAAATTTAATTTTACCCTTTTTAAATATTTATTAAATAGTATGAAAGGAAAATTTTGTTGTTATTTGATTTTTGATACTTTTTAACTTTCCCGGCAGAAGTATAAGGAAAGTGTTTTTTTTACTTATACGACATGAATAGATTTTTACGGTTTCATGACACACTATTTTCATAAACCTTAATCAACACTATTTAAATAGTATTTTGAACTAAATTATTATATTATAAAATTTCATAACATTTTGATAAAATAAAATTTATTTGAAGAAGGAACGATTTTTTCCTCAAGAATTAATTACAAGTGTTTTATCGAAATTATTTTCCATCTAAGATGACACTCTTTAAAAGGGTTATATTTATATCCTAGTTATTATGATGATTTGATTTTTTTTGATCAAATATTATTTAGTCAATCCAATTTTTTGTTATCAATTATTATGGAATGATTTTTAAGAAACCCATTTTATTACATGGGATATTCTATGCTAAATGTTTTTATGGTTTTGTTGCAAACATACGAATGGTTTCATTATGAGATGGGTGGGAACTATATCTCCCTCTAATTCATTGGGTAAATATTTATATCTCATGATATAGATAGGATTAAAATGATAAGTAAATTTTCTTTAGTAATGGAGGTATGGAATGAGGAGTGAACTTAGTTCAGAAATAGACTTTTTCTGCTATGATGGTATTGGAAATGATCCTTGACTAATATGAAAATATTTTCTATGCTTATGTGTGTATTCCAAAAAAAATCACGTCTTATTATTATGACTATTGGGATTACATTTAACTTTTATTATTTATCCCATGATATGATATTATGATCTTTTATATATAGGATAATATTTTCAAATGTTATGTTCTTATTGATATTTACCTTGTTTACGCTTACTGAGCATTTTAGCTCACCATTTCATATGTTTTTCCCCTGATCACGAAAAAGGGTATTAAGTAAGATATGTCAAAAAGGTAATCTAGTTTTGAATAAATAAGTGGGAGACAATGCTGATCTTTTATGAACAAGTTGTTTATGTTTCCCAATTTCTAAATACACTAAACCTATACGATCCCAGCAGGGTTTTTTTATATTATGTAATAAATATTCTTCAATGTTTATATAATATCTACATTTAATTTATGGGTCATTATGGTTGGTATGAGGGAAAAGTTATTGTTAAAATTTGGAAACTAGGATGAGATAACCTTAGTAATAACCCTAATAATATCTCTAATTATAGGTTATAATCATATCCTAGTGTTTTAGAGATGTTCATGAATAATCTAGGATACAACCTAAAGTATCAAAAATTGAGATTTTATTCATTAATTATGTGGTTATCCTATTTTGATTAGTGTTCTTCACACTATTCTTCTTGGTCTTTGTTATTGGGTAGAACCCAAAAGAACCATATTAATAATGAATGCGACAGGAAATGAAATTATTTTCCCCCTGAGAAACCAAATTTTATAGGAGATAGAATGAAAAATATTGTATCCATTCTCACACAACTTTCTCAGTCTATGAATCATGCCAGACTTCTAAACAACCAAAGGAAGTAGAAAAATCATGTTGAATCATTCATGAAGTAGTGTCTATCTTCATTCAGTGGGTCTTCTGATCCATTAGTGGGTGAACAATGTATCAGTACCACTAAAAAGATATTTTTAGTTCTAAAATGTTTTGAAAATGATAAACTCATCTGATCAGTATATTGTTTGAAAGGTGAAGCTGATCAGTGGTTTAATTTTATCAGTAATATGAGGCAAAGAGATTAAATTGTGTTCATGTAAGGGGAAGAGCTCAATAACTTATTTTCCAACAAGTACTTTCCTCATATTCATAAAAAAAAGATAGATAAGGAGTTCCTTGAACTTAAGAAAAAGGATTATTACTCCCTTGGTACCTATGAAGAAAATTTTACAAGACTTGCAATATATTCTTCTAGAATTATTATCCAATCTAAGAGTAAAATTAATCAATTCTTTCATTTCTTAAATTCAAGTATCTAAAGGGAATTATCTATAAGGGACTTGAATAGTTATGAGGAAATTGTTCAATGTTCTCTCAAGGTTGATATGGAGATTGGAGTAACCCATCAGTCATATGGGTTTGATAAGAAGAGAAAAATGGTATTAAAAGGAAAATATCAAAACCACACTGAAAAGAATATGGGTTTTCCCTTTATGCTCAAAGTGTGGAAAGAAACATAGAGGTAACTATCTTAAGGGGACTAGTAAATGTTTTATGTGTGGAAAAGAAGTTCATCAGTCAGTTGAATTCTGAAGTGATGGGAAAAAGATGTATAATCATTTGAACAAAGAAAAGGCTACATGGAATTCACCTCCTAAACTTCAATGCTACATGTGCAAAGAAATGGGGAATTATTCCAATAAATTCCCTAATAAAGGGTTATTGATGATGATCGCTGTCAAAAAACTCTTAAGTCCAAAGACAAGGGAATGTCACATGCAATCACAATCGACGATGTAGAGTACAATAATGAAGTGTTGAAAGGTACACTTACTATCCACTCAAAAGTTGAAATTGTTTTATTTGATTATGGATCCACAAAATATTTTATTTTTGACGAATTTTATAAATTTATCTCTACATTACATCAACAATTATATTTTGAGTTAGCTGTGACAACTCCTAATGGTACAACGGTTGTATCAAAAGTTAAAAAAGCTTCTCAAGATAAAGTTTGTGGGAAATAGCTTCCTACAAATCTTATGATACTTACTATAGTGGAATATTATATGATTATTGGTATGGATTGGATTTCTCTATATGGATCTCATATCAATTTCCAAGGAAGGGAATTCAAATTTCATATTCCAGATCAATCTACGATCATTTATTAATGAAAATATGAATATAACCATCTAGTAGAAATTTATTCCATCTTATGGGTCTTGATTCCTATAAATGATGGTTATTTATCTCAAATGTTTGGGGATAAAGTCATGATTAAGAATACACCCATTGTAAAAGAGTTTGATGATGTCTTTATGGAGGAATTTATAGGTCTTCCACCAAATCATGAAGTAGAGTTTTCAATAGAACTCATAACCGGTGCTATGCATATTTCAAAGACACCTTATAAAATGGCCCCAATTGAGTTGTAGTAATTGAAGATGCAACTCTAAGATAATCTTGATAACGGATTCATATATCCTAGTGCGTCACCATTAGGAGAACCTCTTATTTTTTTAAGAAGAAAGATGAATTAATGAGACTCTACATTGATTATCTAGAACTTAACAATATCAAATATCAATAAAAAATATCCTCTTCCATGTATTGATGACTTATTTGAAAAACTACGTGGAGCTCAATACTTTTCCAAGACTGATATTCATTCAAGATATCTTCAATTAGGGGTCAAAAAGGAGGATATACTAAAGAAAACATTTAGTACAATGTATGGATAGTATGGATTTATAGTGATTCCTTTTTGTCTTACTAATTTCCATGTTATCTTCATGGATCTAGTGAATAGATTCTTTAGAGACTATCTTGATCAGTTTGTGGTAGTCTTTATAGACGATATTCTTGTCTACTCAAAGATAAAGGAAGAGCAGGAATATCACTTTAGAACTGTACTGAAGACCCCGAGAAAGGATAATATTTATTTCAAATTTACCAAGTGTAAATTTTTGCTTTAGAAAGTCTCATTTTTGGGTCACATAATATCAAGAGAGGGGATATCTATGGATCCAGCAAAAAAAGTGGTCAATTAAAGATGGTCGAGACCAACAACAGTAACTGAGATCCAAATTTTTCTTGGTTTGGATTGATATTATTGAGGTTTTGTGAAATATTAATCAATATTATCTAATCCACTCACCAATTTAACTCATAAATGAGTTAAATTCATTTGTACAAAGAATTGTGAAGATAATTTTAAAGAACTGAAAAGAAGGTTAGCCATTGCACTTGTGCTCAAACTACCTTGTAGTGGAGAAAGGTTTGTGATCTTTAGTGATGCATCCAAGAAGGGGATGGGATTTTTTCTCATGATAACTGTTATAGTGATAGCTTATTCCTCATGGCAGTTGAAAATCCATGAGAAAAATTACCCAACTCATGATTTGGAGTTAGCTGAGGTAAAATTTGCATTAAAGATATGAAGGTATTATCTTTATGTTGAAAGGTGTGATATTTATACTAATTATAAAATTTTAACGTATAGTTTCACACAAAAGGATCTGAATTTTCACCAAATAAGATGGTTGGAGTTGATTAAATATTATGACTGATCAATACATTACCACCCTAGGAAAGTAAACCGGGTGGAAGATGCATTAATTTGACAAGACCAGACTAGCCTATACATGATGAGTATCACAAAAGAACCAATATTTATTTATTTTCAAAGGATGGATCATGAAATTTTAAAGGAAGGGGGGAATATTATCTTTCTCAAATGAATGTTCCACCATCAATACATGTGAATATTAAGGAGGCATCGAAGAAAGATGTAGATCAAAAAAAGAAGGAGATAAATGTTCCTGAATTAAAACTTGATTGTGATGAGATAATAATATTCCAGAACCATGCATGTTTTCCTCCCATTAAAAAATTAAATAAGGAGATATTAGACGAGGTTCATGGTTCTTCATTCTCTATTCACCCTAGAAGCAAAAAGATGTACAAAACCCCAAAGAGTACTTTTGGTGGAATGGCATGAAAAGAGATGTCACTAAATATGTCTCTCGATGCTTGGTTTTTCAGCAAGTTAAGGATGAGGGACAGAAGTATAAATGAATTTTACAACCATTACCCATACCGAAATGGAAAGATAAAAAATCACCATGGAGTTTGTCATCAGACTTCCCAAATCGTCCAAAGGAAATAATGCTATATGGGTTATATTTGATCACTTTATTAAGTCAAAACAATTCATTTCTATTAGATAATAATTCTCTCTTGATCATATTTCCATGATATATGTAAAGGTTGTGGTAATATTGCATAGAGTTCCACTTTCCATTATATCCTATTGGGATTCAAGGTTTACCTCTAAGTGATGGTGTAGTCTTCAGCATGCTCTGGATATAGAGTTAAGTTTAAGCACTGCTTATCATCCTGAGATAGATGGTCAGTCTGGGAGGACAATTCAAACTCTAGAAGACATGTTGAGAGCTTTCTCTAAGTATTTCAAAGGTGGTTGGGATCAACACCTATGATTGGTGGAATTTTCATACAACAATATCTTTCACTCCAATATTCATAAGTCTCTTCATGAAGCCCTATATGGAAAAAAATTAAGAACTCCAACTTTTTGGGATGATGTTGGGGAAACTAAGATATTAGGACCAGATCTTGTTGACTAAATTGATGAAAATGTCAGATATATTCCACAACACATAAGATAAGATCAGGGTCGGAAAAAAATATTCTTAAAATCAAATAAAAGGCCTAGAGTTTGAAGTGGGTGATAAGGTGTTTTTTAAAATATCTCCCTAGAATAGATTAATGATATTTGGAAAGAAGGGAAAGCTGAGCCCTATATATATCAGTTCTTTTGAAAATTTGGATCATGTTGGGAAGGTAGCTTACCAATTGATTCTTCCACAAAATATATCTCATGTTCATGATGTTTTCTATGTATCTATCCTAATAAAGTAAATAACCAGTCCTTTACATGTACTAAGATCAGAATTCATACCGCTAGAGTAAAATCTTTCTTATAAAGAAAAATAGACATAGATTCTGGATTGTAGAGAAAAAGTTCTAGGAAAAAATACCAATCGCTTGTTTAAAGTTTTATAGAGGAACCACCAATTTGAAGAAGCTACATGGGAACAAGAGGATATGATGAGGGAGAGGTATCCTCATCTTTTTGTTTCCAAATGACGAATTTTGATGGTGAAATTCATTTTAAGTGTGGTAGAATGTAATACCCTGATTTTTTTATGAATTATATTCTTTAAATATTTTTTATTCTATAGTAGAATTATTTGCATGTAATAATGAGTTTAAAAGAACTGGGATCTTCATTTATCATAAAATTTCTATTATAGATCAGTCGTTAAGCTAGCGGGAATATTTATAACTAACTTATGAAAATGCATTGTGAATTCTTTGGCTATCAATTATTTATGAAAAATGTAAATCAATTAGATATTCTTATTTTAAGTGAATTACTTTTGTTAATGAAATTAACATGATATATATGTTTTATACACTTAATAAAATATTTTTTTTATTCATCCAATGGATTTTTAAATATAGGATATGAACAAAACACTATTTGATGTATAAAAACCTATTTTTTTAAAAAGTTTAATTTTACACCATTGAATGGAGAACCTCATTTAAATTAATATTTTGACACATTAATAATTTTTATATGACAGCATAAAAATGATATTTTGAAGCGGGATATAAAAATTTACTTTGGATGAATTTCTGATATTTTTCTGATGGCTTTCATGTTTTCATGAATGGTAAAAATACGCTAAATTTTAATTGAAGATACATTTTTTCATTGAAATAATTTATATGGTTAAATTATATTATTTAATGGTTTAAATGTATAAATAGAATATATTTTTAACATTTAATATAATTTTTTCATTTGAATTAATTTTACATTAAATTCAGATGAAAAATATTTCAATCTTTTTCAATATTTTAACTTTTTAAACATATTTTATCATTTTAACAACGATATTAGTTTTAAATTAATATCTAAATCTTCAATGTTTTGAATTTTTAAAAATTTATTCTGTATTTGGAATTCATAGGTCCAAATCATGTTAATAGGCTACTTTTAGTTTTGGGCATTCAGAATAGTAACTTTGGTAATTATTTTTATTACCATGGTCAAAGTAAAATAGGGTAATTAAAGGTAAAAACAATATTAAAAAATTGACTTAAAACATGTAAAATTCCTATTGGATGACTGAATGATACCCTTATAATCTATAGTTCAATATTTAATAACTTAATGGCCACTTACCTATGAATATCACATTAATATAATAAAAACTAATGAATGTGACAAAATGTCACAATCTCATTTTATATAAGTATATTTGTTTTAATATATGGATAAATTAAAGATAATATAGACTAAATATAGTCTATGGAAATATAAAATAATTAACTACATAATATAAATTTATTTATAATTTTTAGTGATTAAAATATTACCATTAATGATGACGCAATAGTGATGTAGATATTATTTTACAAAAAGAAATATAAAAAAATGGTTTTAAAAATATTAAAAGAAATAAAATATGAAATAATAATTGGGAAAAAATAATTTACTAGTCAACTATGACATGTTTTTAGTGTATTAAATAATTTGGTTTTAAATTTTCTTCTTTTTGGATTTTATTTTAAGTCAGATAAATGAATAATTTTAAAATTGACACTATTGATACGTTATAAAAACAGCATTTTATTAAATTATTTATAAATCATAAAATTATTTAAAAATTATAAAGTGATAATTATAAGGTCTATAATGTCATAAAATGTCCATTTATGGTCAATTAATACCAAATACGTAAATATTTATAACCATTAAATATTGAGAATGATATTACCACAATTAAAATTAAATAGAATAACTAATTGTTAATTTAAAAGATATGGTTTAAATTAAAAACATAACTTTTCCTAAATTTATTTTTTGATGATATTACAACCCTATATCATATAATATTCAAAATTAGGACATTTTTGAGGTTCTGGGTAGGGTTTTATTTTATTATAAATTATTATTGATGGAGTTTCAAAAAAGTATCTCTCACCTAATTTATAAAAAAGAACATCCTCCCTCACCTATTCACTTTATTTTGAGCCTTCAAGCTATTCCATACCCTTCCATTTTTCCTTATCAAGTTACCCATTTTAATTATAGAGGTTCTGTTCATTTTAAATACCAACTCTAGTGATCTAAGAAGATATTTAAAGGAAGCACATAGAGGAAGAGGTAATCTATTCTACTGATTAATTCAAACTTCTTTATTATTATACATCCTCTTCATTATTTGTTTCATTATAAATTAATAACATAATTATCACTCATATTATGATATGTTATTATAAATATGATACAACCATATTTCACCTTCTATCAATCCTTTGAAAAATGAAATCATCGTGCATGCATAAGTACGTCTTACCGTCTGCACGTTGTTATGAAATTTATTTTTCATCACCACCTTACTTGGATAGGTATAACTATGGAAATAATAACTATATATGTCTATTATAACATGTTAATAATTCTGAAAAATTATCCACTTCAACACCATTCAACAATTTTGGGAATGATATCATCGCTCGTGCGTACATATTGTCTACCGTCTCTATGATACGATGTGATTAATTCTACATGATATTACTTAAATCATGATTATATACATTAATTTAATGAATAAATATGATAGATATTTTACTGATATAATTATTTTAATTATTTTAATATAACCTAAGAATTGGAACATATACTTATTCAATAAATCTTGTATAAGAACATAAAGTAATTAATATCAGAATAACGAATGACAATGAAATGTTACTAACAAATGGATGATAATATAATGAAATATGAAATCATAAAAATGTTTATGATTCAGGAATAATTAAATAATCTTATTTAAATAATTATACAATATGATCATATGCATACGAAGGATATCAGACCTAATGTAAGGGATAATTTTACAAACTCATTTTTATTCGAGACTGTTTGTACGTAAGTATTTACTAGGGTATATTTACCATCCACATCCATGTTTCCTAATTATGTAATATTTTTTCTATTCTAGTAAAAAAATTATATTTAATTTTACCTTTTTTAAAATTTTCATTAAACTGTATGAAAGTCATCTTTTGTCATTATTCGATTTGAGGTACTTTTTTACATTTCCAGTAAAAGTACAAGGTGAATGTTTTTTTACTTATACAGCATGAATGGATTTTTACAATTTCATAACACCCAATTTCCATGAATCTTCCACTACACTATTTCAAGATTATTTTCAACTAAATTCTTATCTTTTAAAATTTCATGGCATTTTGTTAAAAGATATTTTTTGAATAAGAATGGATATTTTCCATAAGAATTAATTTCAATTGTATTGTCAAAATTATTTTCCATCTAAGATGACACTATTTAAAAAGGGTTATATTTTTATCCCTATTATTACCATGATTTTTTTGTTTTTATGATGAAATTTTATTTATGAAATCCATTTTTTTATATCAATTGTGATGGAATGATGTTTAAGAAACACATTTTATTACATGGGTTATGCTATGGTGAATGTTTATATGTTTTGTGCAATATGTAACAATGGTTTCATTATGAGATGGGTTGGACCTATATCTCCATCAAATACATTGGGTAAAAATTTATATCTCTTGAGATATACATTATTGATACGACAAGTAAATATGATTTAGTAATACATGGATGGAATGAGGAGAGAACTCGGTTCAGTAATGGACTTTGTCCACTATGATAGTCTTAGAAATGAGCCTTGACTAATATGAATTGATTTTCTATGCTTATTTTTGTATGACACAAAATGTCATTTCTTATGTTATGACTAATGGAATTACATTTCAATTTTATGATTTATCCAATGACATGATATTCTATTCTTTTATAAGTAGGATAAGATTACCAAATTTTATGTACTTATTGATATTCCCATTGTTAACCATTAATGAGAATTTTACCTCACCCTTTCATATGTTTCTTTTCCCAAGGTCATGAAGAAGGGTATTAAGTAATATATGTAAAAATGGATTCTAGTTTTGAATAAATAATCACGAGAAAATATTTATGTTTTAGGAACCTACTGTTTATGTTTCCCTGTTTCTAAAGACACTAAACATATACAGTCCTAGCATGGTTTTTGTTATGTTATGTAATAAATATTCTTCAATGTTGAAGTAATATCTACATGACAATTATGGGTTGTTATAGTTTAATATATAATAGTGAATGTCATATTATAATTTTGGGTTTTAATATAGTGATTAAAGAATAGAATATGAATTTGAAAATAATTTATATTAATATGAACTTATTTACTATAGTTTAATATTGAGTCTTACATTCCCCACCAAAGATAATTTCATTGTTTAAATTTTATTAATACGTCAATCTAAAATCAAATTGATGTAATTTTTCATCAATTCTTCTTTAAGCTACTATGTTGCTTCTTCTAGCCTATGACTCTTCTAAATTACATTCACCAGTCAAGTTGTCTGATTCATTAATACATTCTCTATAGTGTTAAAACATTGGATATTTTATTGATTATAATAAAATTCAGGCACCGTCTCTATCTCCTTAGTGGTGATTATATTCCTTGGTTCTGGAATATACTTCCCCAATAGTGATTCAAATATGAAATCGTGTACTTTAGAGAGGTTTGGTTGAATAATTAAATGGTAATCAACAACACTAATTCTCTAAATAATTACAAACGTCCCAATATACCTTTGGATTAGATTCCCCTTCTTACCAAATCTTATAACTTCCTTCTAGGGTGATATTTTAAGAAAAATGATCCCCTACATAAAATTCTATATTCTTATTCTAATTTTCAACATAAATATATTTTTTTATTTTTTCTAACTTGATATGATTATAAATAGATCAAAAATATTTATTTGTTGACGCAATAAGTTCTATACAAACTACTTTCCTTTTTCTAATTGTATCCGAGTAATTTAGAGATTGAAATTGTTTCATATATAAGGTTCCATAGGTGACATTTGAATACATTAATGTTTTTTATTATTGTATGTGAATTACATCAAGGATATATATTAATCCCTTGTTCCATTTAAGTTTAGTTATCATTATCTATTCATTTCATCTAGTGTTTAGAAATTCCTTTTAGGCTACCCATTAATTTAATGATGACTTGTGGTGCTAAAATGTATCTTAGTATTCAAAGCCATATGAAAACTTCCAAAAAAAATTTATGTGAAGAAAGGGTCATGATAATATAAAATTTATACAGGTTCATCATGAATTAACATAAATAAATTGATATATATCCATAAAATTAACCCAAGGGTTAGATCCTCCCTTATTTAATGAAATTGTGTATATATTGTAAATTGATCCATAATAACCCATATTTGATAATTCTTCTTAGAATTCATGGGTATTCCAATAACAACTTCTGTTGTAATATTATCCAACTTCCACATTGGTTTATGGATAAGTTTCATGTCACCCTTGGTATGTTCGATATCAGCATATTCTTGTTGCAAAACCGGGAATCTTAACACATAGTCAGTAATATCTTTGTCACGAACCACCCCCATTTTGTCTTCCCAATCTTATAAAGAAGGTGATAGTGTCCCTTGAGGGCTTACTATAGTTATCATTGAGTTGGAGACTATAACTAAGGGTATGAAACATGTAATTAGAGGCATTACAATAAAAAATCCAAGGAACGTGAAACTAAAACACCTATAAAATTTCTAATATAAAATGAATCCAATATCACACAAAACAAATTCATGAAAATGTCATTAACGTAAAAATATCTAAGGTAAAATACAAAAAAATGAACTCTGATGTGGTAAATACATCCGTAACTAAAATATCCAATATTTAATTATCCATATTGGACACTAAATACCTCCTGTAAACGTATAAAGTTGATTTATGTATTGGAGTGAACATACATTTACACTCTGTAGGATCCTCTCTAAGAATATTTGTGAAAATGTGGAAGAAGTATACTAATTACCTAGTGAAGAGATATTGAAAACCATCATACTCCAATTAAAAACCAACTAACACCCATATATCACCAATACACACTCACCGAAAAATACATATATGCATAACAAATTAATATCAATGAATATAACCAGATGGTACCACAGACCACTTTCCCACCATATTTTCTCTATCAATCACTAACAATAAAACAATCTTTTATACCTTCCATTCCATATCATCATAAAAATATCCACGCATACTCATACCATATAGCCACACTATAAGAACATATCCACATATCCATAACCTCATTCCACATATCCATATATCAACCACACGTCACTTTCCTATTGTAGTAGTGTATCATGAATTTGAATGATATCAAACTCATTCCCTCATCCTACAATGTACAACCAACACATTATACAACATCATCATCCAATCATAATAATATTAATAAAACAATCAAATTATTGACATCACAACCCATGTATAGTGACCTTTATCCATTACATTTTATACATGTCTGAAAGAGAGACTAGGGAAGGTTGATTAGTTTACCACTAATTCCCATACCAACCAAGATGTATAAGGAAAATACCTAGAACCAAAAAACATTGGGTTTCAGTAATATTATATGAATTTAGTGAGGTGTGTATGAAAGATTAATATAGTACCAGTATAATATAATATATACTCAATTCCAACCTCGAGGGTTCACACCAAATAAAACCTACACAGCATTTACAACCCTTACATTTTACCAACATACACTACCATCCCATCCAATTACCATACCATAAGAATCCCCTTTATTACTCCCAAAAGGCAATAAAAATAACAATAAATGCCCCTTTTATATAATTAATGAAATTATTTCTAGATTTATTAATTATTGTCCAAATCATATATATTATTCCATTAAAAGATAATATATAATGATACATCATTCATAATCCAACACATTTACCCTTTCTATATTTTACCTTTATAAAAAATATTACGTTTTTTTATGAAAGGGAACTGAAAATAATTACATTTTTGGAAAATAGAGTTTATTATGAGGGTGATGTAATAATAAGAGTAAATGTAAATTACTTTATTCAAAATTATATTATGTATTTGTAATAATGAAACATTAAATAAATACATATAAAAATGTAAAGTAATTAAAAGTAATTTAGAATTAGGACTGAAGAAAAAGATTTATAAAACATTGCCTTATAATATCCCCTTAAAATATTAAGAGTCAAATCCTTAGATTCTTTGAGCTTGGGTGTATTAAATAGAGATGAAGATATGGGTTTTGTAACACTTACCCTACTTATTCTCATCAGAAACTCCCTTAGGACCAGATTCAATGGATAAATTTAGATTTTTTTAAAAACTCTTATATATCTAAGTATGTTACAAAAACCAGTTTAGAATGAAATCCTTAATTAATTTTAGTTTGGTATCTCTAAATATAAACGTTGATAATATTTTGGGAACCCTTACCCTACCATGCCTATTTATCAAAACTGATAGGATCATCTTCAAGAGATAAATGGGTGTAATGTCTGTAAATACTATCTACTTAAGTCTCTTATAAAATCATAATGGGAGGGAAAATGAAAGGAGACCCACGCTAAATGGTATTTGAGTGGATATGAATGTGAGTATGGTTGGTTACTAATATAAAAAGAGGAAATTTTTTAATGATTTTCTAATCAAAGGCCTTCAACTTTATGTTAGGTAAAAATAATAAAATATTGGCCACATCATGGTTTGAAACCATATTATTTGACATTTAGGGATTAGTTTTTTAATATTATAAGTTTAATAGAAATAACCAATTGAACTATATTTTTTTCTATAGAAAATTTATTCATTCATAAATATTTTTTAAAAAAAATTATAATCATGTACTTGAGGATTGGAAAACTCATTTATAGTTTTTCAAAATTATAATTTTTATTTTAAAATAAATTATAGTAATGAATAAATATATTTATAATTTAAAATAATTTATATTATTTATTAAAACATTATTAAATCATTATAAGGTCATGATATTTTATATTCATACTGGATTATATTCTTTCCTACAAATTTAAGAATCACAAAAGATTAATAAAAATTCATCACTAGATAATTTCAACCTATGAATTAAACATTTAAATTACTTTTATGAAAATAAGATTCAATCAATGCAAAAATTAATTATTATATATAAATTATTCTGTATTTATAAATTATTAATCTGGCACTAAAAAAATTTAAAACTCCTTCATAAAGCATATGTATATAGCTACATGAATATAAAATGTAAATTATTTATAATTATATTAATACCTAAGGATTTTATGTATTTTATTATACTCATTAATGAAATATTATTACATTAAAATTACAATGGTCATATATGGGAGAAAATATTCCAAATGTTTTATTCCCAATGGTCATATTACAAGGGTCACCTTAACCATCCAATGATCATATCACCCATTTTATATACCCTTCATTCTATTATTAAAAACCATCCACATCATTCCCTCAGTTCCTATAAGATTTTTATTTCATTTATTATTTTTTCATCATAATAGAAACATATCTCATTTTCTTATCATTCTTTTTAAAGTATGGTCCTTGAGGGTTCAAGATTATGGTGGTTCCCAATATTGTTACATCTTCCAGGGTACTAGTAGTGGCTATTATAGTGAATGTACTCATCTAATTGTTTGATGCAATATTATGGTAAAATAATATAATATAAATTAAACAATCATTTTTTATAAATTATTTATTTAGTATTGTAGAATCTTGAGTCATATATAGACAATTTTTTAAATTTAAAGACAGATATATTATTTTCCGGCAATAGATTATTCTAGGGTCTCCAAATATGAAAGGTTTTTCAAAAATATGAAATATAACACTTATGAAGAAGGTAATAGGTGTGATTAGTCATTCCACATTTGCTGAATCACTCTTGGGAAAATATTCAAATATAGGAGAATACCTACATAATAAAGTACTAACTAAAGAAACTATATAGATACCTCAAGAGATCAATAAAAGTAAGAAACATATTTCAAAGAGTGTGCACATTTTGGGATGTCTACTGAGGGATGTCTATATAGTCTAAATGAAAAGAAGACAGACTCAATACCTTCTAATTGTTACTATATCAAATACTTTGTGATATCTAGGGGTCTTTTTTTATGATGCCATTATCCAATTTATGTTCAGTATGGGTAATGTTTGGTTCATTGGTAAAATTGAGTTCATAGGTGGGGGTGGAGAGGAAAAATTATTTCCTATTTGTGGAAGATTATATCGATATTTATCCAATTTCTATTGATAATGATCAATATTAGGATTCTTTACATCAGAATATTCAAGAAGATATTCAATATGATGCAAATAACATTGAACCCACTATTTTGTTATATCCCAAAGAACAATCTAAACAGCCTTATGGACTAGTTCCATAAATAAGATCCTCTAGAGAGAGAATAAAAAAATATATGAATATATTTTAATTATCCATGAACATGACTTTGACATTAGAGTGATGGATGATTATATAATCAAATTAAATCAATACATAAAAAATCAAGAACTATAAAAATTGGACTGATGCTATGAATGGTTAGATAAAGTATAATATTTTTTGTTATCATTCTCCACTTCCTAATGGTGTGAATCCCATTAATCAAAAATGAATATTTAAAACCAAGATAGTTGAAAAAGCTAATGTGGAAATGTAAAAAGAATTTATTTACTCCAATGTATTTATATATATAAATGAAATATATTATAAAGAAACATTCTCTATAGTTTTCTTGGAATAATAGTTTTTGAAAATAATACTACATATAGATCATTTTGACATTGAGATACATTATATGTATTTCAAGAAACCATTTTTCAAATGGAATATTAAAATAGTTATTTATATAGTGTAACCAAAATAATTTTTTTAGAGGATTCTATGAGTAATGTGAAGAGGGATTAAATTTATATTTCATTAAAACAGTAATAGTTAATATTTAAGGATAATGTTATAATGGATGTGGGTATGGCTGAAGTGATAAGTCTAATAAAAGGCATGTTGATCAAAATGAGGTATTTCGTTGGACGATGTGAAGTGTGTACATTCACCAAAATTAGGAATGAATTACATACATAGAGATCATTCAGGAAGGTTTTTAGTCAAATGATAAAGTGTAACGTTCAATGCTGGAGGTTTATGTTTTTGATAATGAATGATATTTTGTATTGGTACCCATCTGAGCTCAATGAATGGATGTTTGTCTAAGTGAAATTTTAATGATTCCGGTTGATTAGCTAGGTCACACTATATAGAATGTTTGGGATCACTAAAATTGAAACATTGGTGACATGTATCTAAATATTATGAAATTCAAAATTACCAATTATAATTTTAATCCTTGTTTATTCATAATTATAAATTTTTATCTATGTTATCTTATATACATAAGAAAGAATGTTCGAACCGTGTAAACTTTGTGTGTATTTATTTATTGTTGTCTTCTTTTGAATATTGAGTTATTTGTGATTTGAATGGATTTTATTTTAGGTTTCTATTTTAGAAAGTGTGATGGGTGAAAGGGAATACTATATTCAAGAAATTTTGACACCACCAAATGAGTTTCATGAACTTTCCCATAGAATTTATGATGTGACCCTCACAAAGACAAAAAATATTGAGTTTGAGTAGATATGTCTCTCCATGTCAGAGGAAGATGTAGTTTATAAATTCATGTGCCATAATACCACTCCACAATTAGGGATATGTGGAAATAACTTGTAACGCCCCGACCCCAGCTACCCAGAGTTGGTGCATTACTTCGTAACATTGGCATGATCACAAAAGATCAAGTCTCGAAAGACCGATTAGTTTAGTAGACTTGGAAACACTAGATACATTCATAAGTATTTCATTACATATAAAAAGTAAACAAACTACAATAAAATGGTCTTCATAGTCCACACTCATATCCCTTTCTGACTACCCCTGCAGGTCATTCATAAAATACTTCTTCACATCCTGGAAAAATATTAA
Organism: Viscum album; assembly: GCA_963277665.1. NCBI lineage: Eukaryota > Viridiplantae > Streptophyta > Magnoliopsida > Santalales > Viscaceae > Viscum > Viscum album. The sequence goes on along the minus strand of OY728153.1, from coordinate 559,081,145 downwards.
AACATTGAAAGGGGTGAGCTCAGATGCTCAGTAAGGATAACAATATAGCGAAAGCTTTCATCAATAAACATAAACATTTAAGGAAATGTATAACTAAAACAAAAGCCTTTTAAACTTGAACTTCAACATAATATGTAAAAAGTAAAATGAGATAATGCCATTCACTTCTTCACATGGATATTCAACTGGTCGAATAATCACATGCAATATCAATAACCACTTTCATACTGAGGGAATGTATAATTCCAGAAATTCTGAAACATTTTGTCAAGGCCTCGGCCAAGACGTCTAAAATGATTAAAGCCTCGGACAAAACCATAAATCAAATTGGGAAAGGGCCTCGGCCAATTCCACGTCTAGTTGTCTCATGAGACCTACCGATGAAATTTTATTAGAAGATACTTACGTTTAAAATTGCATAAATATACTCCAGTGTTTTTCTTAAAACATTATGCAAGCTTCTGAAAACAAAATAACTAATTCTAAGACTGCTCGACTAATTACAGTCCATGATGGGTCCATGCCCAATCCCTTCCTATTTACCACACTCGAGAGTCAGGTTTTCTGAAAACATTTTTAAGATTGCGTTAAATACGTATACATTTGCACTGGATTTTCATATATTTGAGAGAAATATATTTTTTTAAATCATTTAAAAATCACATAATTATAAAATAAAACCTTTTGAATAAACGTAAAAGTCAAAGGGGTTTATACACTGTACAAAAGAAATTTGTGTATAAAACAAAATATGCCTCAATGAATGGAGATTGAGACGAAGTCCCTTAAAAAGATAATTTTTAAATAAAATATATCTATTATGTGTATTAACTATATGTACACATAAAGAATGTATAAATACAATATAATACATAATAATATCATGACATAATTTTAAAGTAGGAGATTAACCCAATGAATGGAAGTTGGGTTATGAAATTCCCTTACATCGTGTCTGACTTGACTCAACCATTCTTTAACCTCCTGAATAATAAAATAGAGTTAATATATACCTTATTAAGAACCATTTTTAATTTCATTATCCTTTTTATATCACTTATTACAATGTTATGAATATTATGTAATTATTTAAGTTAATAACGGTCGTTTTGTCGATCTTTGGTACTTGAGTCAACAATAAACTTGTTATAATTACAAGTTGTTTATGTGGTAGAATATCCATTATCTCAAGAATTATATTCATTAATTATATGTCATATATATCATGTAAATCCAGTATATACATTCATTTATAATATTACGTAACATTTAGAGGTAAGAAATGAAATGCACCGTTCATGGAGACGGTGAGTCGTACGTACGCATGAACGCTACTTTCATTTCTATTTCGTATTTAATGGAATGAAATCATAATGATATAAATGTATAATATAATTACAGTATAATATAGTGTATAATACCATTTACTCTATCCTTTATACATCCCACATATGGCATTAACGATTCAAATCACTTTGAGGGGGCGGTAGTCCGCACTTCCTAAAATGAAATTATCACGTTTTACCCATAATGGAAATCATAAATTATGCCATAAATGAGAAATACAGAATCATAAGTAAAACATAAAAATATTATATATCATATATAAATATTGTGAAATCTTAATGGCCACCTTTGGAGGTGTTATATGAGTGTTGAACAATCATCGTTTCGTGAGGCAGAAATTCGCCATCCACAGAAACCGTATGTTCTTTAACCATTAGATGTAGGTGTGTGTAAGTGTAGCTCTAATACCTCTTATAAAAACATCCTAGTATATTTAGGATACTGTTGTTGTTACAAAAGAAATGAATAAAAAGAGTTTAGGGGTTGGAGAAGAAAAATAAAACAAAACAACACTAGAGAAGACATTACCTCAAAATCGGGTAACTCTTTTTGATTTGAGCCAAAGGCTTCCTTGGGAAGAGTTATGCCCAAAGTGAGGCTTCTAGGAGTAAGAGGGGGAATTTGGGAGAGTATTTGGGCATAGTTTGGCCGAGACAAATGGCTTGAAAGTGTGAATGAGGTGGTAGTGGTGGAGGCCTTTTATAAGTGGAGAGGAGGGGCACTTTTGGAAAGTAATGAAATGTTATTCTATTATACAATGCTTTTCGGATTCTAAAGGTCCCAAACTTGTATAATTCTAGGATAAGGTGATAAGGGTTCGAAATATCCTCATCCAATAGGTTTTGGACATGTGTAGGTCTTAGATATTACATTATCTTTCCATTTTATTTAAATCGTTAAATAATGAGGTCTTCGCTGCATCATCATGATGTCATAAATAATTTAATTTATTTAATGTCTAAAAATTATAAAAGAAAATACTATGATGTAGGAAATCTTTTTAGCTTTATAATGAATATTTATAGTCAAAATTTGGACTTGTTTAACCCCACTTAAAAACTGTTTTAGTAGAACAACTCATGTTTGTGTCAATTTAATTTTAACATTAAATAAATATATATTAATGTCATTTTCCAACCGAAGTGGCTCCATGGGGTCCCCAAGTTGACCCATGGGTTTTCTTGGTCGTCCATGACTCATCCAATAGGATTAGGACAAGTTTCAAGCTCATCTCATATTATTAAAACATTATTTTTACCTTAAACTACACTAATTACCTCTAATCGCGATTAAGAACTTAAAAGTTACTATTCAACAAAAAAATTATTTTAATCTCATTGAACCACATTTTAATTATTAATTACAACCATGTATGTAGGATTTTTAAAAATCAAATCACATAGGTGGTAATATTTATTTAAACGAAAAATCAGTTATTTAACTACCACTTAGTGGTTTCACTATTCATCAAAAATTGAAGTTTTTCAGAACAATGCCAAAATTTCACCCTAAGATATAATTGATATTCCGAATTCAAAAATGATGTCTATTTTACTAAATTCCAAACATATAAGTTGAATCAATTAATTTTATAATTAATTCCCGCTGTCACAACAAATAGCGTGTTTTTAAGAAACAATTTATATCAAAATATTGGCAATTGTTTATGTCCGATTTCAATGTTAAATTAATTCTAATGACCACCATTGGATAAAATGGTAAAAATATATTCCAATTCTACTTTAAAACCACTAAATATTATAATTTATCACTATAAACTATTTTGATTTAAAAAGTTGTTTTTAAGTATTTTTCACTATTCATAAAAAATTAGAAGTTCTCAGAAAAATACCAAAAATTTAACATAGGATAATTTCGATATTCTGAATCCAAAAATGAAGTCCATTTTGAAATATAAAATTTCTATAATTTTAAAAAGTGGTTATTACTATTCATAACGGCTACTTTGATTAGTCGCGGTGTTTTAGAACTCGAAGTTGCGTACAATGCAAGCTATTGCATTATTGAATGAGAAGCGTATTGTGAAAGCTAGGGGTGTTACATTCTCCCATCCTTCAATAAATTGTGTCCTCGCAATTTGAAATTTTTTTCTTTGAAAATAAAAGGTTTAAAAGAGAAAATACCTTTGTGGAAAACCCACATCGGAAATAAGGTTAATAAAATTTATCCTTAATAAGAGGGAAACGGAAATGAAAAAGTCACCACCCAATATGATCTCGATTAGGAGAAAATTGGTGGAAATTAGAGACATATAATTGGAGGAAAAACGTAAATATTTGTAGGGAGTGATTGAGGTCATCAATCACAATCAACTGTCAAATTGAGGGCCTCAAAGCCTTCAATCTGTGTTGATTTAAAATATCAGCAGTTCAACAAGACATAAGGTATTAGGATAACACATTTTTTGTTTTAATATACCTCTACTAAAGTTTAAGAAATAATTCATTCATTGAATAAGAGATAGGTATATATATATTTATGCTTGACAATTAGAGTTTCAACCTTCAACTCATCTTTCACTCAAAAAGTTAATAGAACTCAAAAATATTATACTTATCCTAATTGTATAAGGTTCCAAATGTTAACACATACCATTTAGATTAGTAAAATTATTTTGTAATAACCAGGGACTTCCTGTAGGCTAGTGGTAGGAAATAAAGTCATGTCGCACTGTGATTGTGGGTTCGATTCCTACAGCTTTGTCCGACGCGACGGGTTATGCCCCACCCTGCAGGTTGTCCTTTTCCTAGAACTATAGTATTCCAAAAATAATCTTCAGAAATTTTTTAACCTTAAATTTACTATCCATGGTTCAACTTAATCCACTCCAACCTTAATAGATATCCAAAATACCTATGTCCATACTTTCTCTAAAAGTTCTCTTAATTCCAAAATCAATTTATCAGATTCCCCAAACAAAGTAAAGTTTCTCTTATTGTCACATACTAAAAATATGATTACCTTCATCATATTAAAACATTGCTGAAATCAACAAGTACTGCAGTACAATCCTTATATATATATCACATTATTCTAATAACCAGAATATAATCCATGAGTCCAAAAGCACCAATACATTAGTTATTCTGCTTCAACTATAGTAACACCATAAGATTGTCCTTGATCCCTTGGACTGTTCTGAGGTAAGTTTCCCTGATGCTTAGGACATTCATTTTCATAATGCCCCATTTCCCTACAATTGTAGCATTCAACTTTGATAGCCTCTTTCTTTCCCTTGCAATCACGAGCCTGGTGACCCTTTTCTCCACATTTATAAAAAACTCCCATTCCTTTTAGGAAAGTACCAGGGTGATTCTTCCCACAATTATCACATAATGGAAAATCCTTCTTTCCCTTTTTCCCTTTATCTGTCTCTTGTTCCACCGTTCTCTTCTTCTCTTGCTTTACTTTGTTGTCATAAGACTTAGAGAATTCCTTTTCTGTCTTGATAGCACACGAGACAATATCTTCGTATGATGAGAAGGATTGTGATACTAAAGCTCGACGGAGAAATGGTTTTAACCCATCAAAGAAACGATCAATCTTACTCCTTGGGTTACGTATATAATCGGCATCATGCCTCGCTAACCTTGTAAAGTTAGCCTCATACTTTGCGACATTCTCATCCTCCTTCTGCCTCAGATTCAGAAATTGCCTTTCCATATCTGCTCGATTGTCACGAGGAAAGTATTTTTCTAAGAAAAGATCTTTGAACTCCCTCCATTCCATATTCGATACGTCATCATCTTCCTTTGTGTTTTGAATCAGTGACCACCACTGATCGGCATCTCCAGTGAGGCGGTAAACTGCCATGACAACCTTCTCCCTTTCGTTACTCCCCAAGGCATGGAATATTTTCTCTAAGGAGTTTATCCATTGCTCAGCTACTAACGGATTTGTACCCCCATTAAATGTTGGCAGTTGTTGCCTCATGAAGCGGTCCAACATTGATCCTCCACATTGCGGATCAGGGTGCTCTATACGAGTAAGGTTATTATTCATAACCTGAGTGAGTTGTCCCAGTACGGTAATAAGTTGATCAGCACCAGTTGTATCTCCAGCTCCACAATAATTATCTTGAGCAGGAGGGAAATCCCTACACGGAGTGCGTGCATTGATACGGTTTTCATTCCTTCCACTAGGCGCCATTTCTAAACAATGGCATAAACTATATTAGTTTATGAATCAAAATACATAATTCCATACTTGTAAGATACTTAACATAAATTGAACTATTTATGGATATAATCCATAAAAATGTTTTCTTTGAGGAAGTATATACTCATAACCCTTCATAGTGGTTTGTAAAGAAAATGATAATTATCCTAAGCATATCCCCCGGGAGTGTCGTAACCAAGAGTGCAGCAAGGCCCATTGTCGTGCACCAGTTCCCGTTCGAGTCTAGCTCAAAGCGGTGTTTTCGGGTTTTACCCCTAGGTACATCTGTGCCAGAGCCACCTCTACCTACTCATATCCAGACAGGGATGTATTGATCGGAAAACTCACAACATCTCTACAATACCAAAATTCTAGGAAGTTCTTCTATAGTAATCCTCAAAGTCTATCTTTGGGCTATGTGCTCTAATCAGAGTTTATCTAAATCTAGCTTCCAAGGTTAGTACTAAACTGCCTTTGATACCAACTGTAACGCCCCGACCCCAGCTACCCAGAGTCGGTGCATTACTTCGTAACATTGGCATGATCACAAAAGATCAAGTCTCAAAAAACCGATTAGTTTAGTAGCCTTGGAAACACTAGATACATTCATAAGTCTTTCATTAAATCAAAAAGTAAACAAACTACAATAACATGGTCTTCATAGTCCACACTCATATCCCTTTCTGACTACCCCTACAAATCATTCATAAAATACCTCTTCACATCCTGGAAAAATATTAAAACATTGAAAGGGGTGAGCTCAGATGCTCAGTAAGGATAACAATATAGCGGAAGCTTTCATCAATAAACATAAACATTTAAGGCAATGTATAACTAAAACAAAAGCCTTTTAAACTTAAACTTCAACATAATATGGAAAATGTAAAATGAGATAATGCCATTCACTTCTTCACATGGATATTCTACTGGTCGAATAATCACATGCAATATCAATAACCACTTTCATAATGAGGGAATGTATAATGCCAGACATTCTGAAACATTTTGTCAAGGCCTCGCCCAAGAAGTCTAAAATGATTAAGGCCTCGGCCAAAACAATAAATCAAATTGGGAAAGGGCCTCGGCCAATTCCACGTCTAGTTGTCTCATGAGACCTACCGATGAAATTTTATTAGAAGATACTTACGTTTAAAATTGCTTAAATATACTCAAGTGTTTTTCTGAAATCATTATGCAAGCTTCTGAAAACAAAATAACTAATTCTAAGACTGCTCGACTAATTACAGGCCATGATGGGTCCATGCCCAATCCCTTCCTGTTTACCACACTCGAGAGTCACGTTTTCTGAAAACATTTTTAATCTTGCGTTAAATACGTATACATTTGCACTGGATTTTCATATATTTGAGAAAAATATCTTTTTTTAAATCATCTAAAAATCACATAATTATAAAATAAAACCTTTTTAATAAACGTAAAAGTCAAAGGGTTTTATACACTGTACAAAATAAATTTATGTATAAAACAAAATATGCCTCAATGAATGGAGATTGAGACGAAGTCCCTTAAAAAGATAATTTTTAAATAAAATATATCTATTATGTGTATTCACTATATGTACACATAAATAATGTATAAATACAATATAAGACATAATAATATCATGACATAATTTTAAAGTAGGAGATTAACCCAAAGAATGGAAGTTGGGTTATGAAATTCCCTTACCTCGTGTCTGACTTGACTCAATCGTTCTTTAACCTCATGAATAATAAACTAGAGTTAATATATACCTTATTAAGAATAGTTTTTAATTTCATTATCCTTTTTATATCACTTATAACAATGTTATGAACATTATGTAATTATTTAAGTTAATAACTGTCATTTTGTCGATCTTTGGTACTTGAGTCAACAATAAACATCTTATAATTACAAGTTGTTTATGTGGTAGAATATCCATTATCTCTAGAATTATATTCAGGATTTAGATGTCGTATATATATCATATATATCCAGTATATACATTCATTTATAATATTACATAACATTTAGAGGTAAGAAATGAAATGCACCGTTCATGGAGACGGTAAGCCATACGTACGCATGAACGCTACTTTCATTTCTATTTCGTATTTAATGGAATGAAATCATAATGATATAAATGTATAATATAATTACAGTATAATATACTGTATAATACCATTTACTCCATCATTTATACATCCCACATATGGCATTAACGATTCAAATCACTTTGAGGGGGGCAGTAGTCCGCACTTCCTAAAATGAAATTATCACGTTTTACCCATAATGGAAATCATAAAGTATGCCATAAATTAGAAATACAGAAGCATAAGTAAAACATAAAAATATTATATATCATATATAAATATAGTGACATCTTAATGGCCATCATTGAAGGTTTTATATGAGTGTTGAACAATCATCGTTTCGTGAGGCAGAAATTCTCCATCCACAGAAACCGTATGTTCTTTAACCATTAGATGTAGGTTTGTGTAAGTGTAGCTCTAATACTTCTTATAACAACATCCTAGTATATTTAGGATACTGTTTTTGTTACAAAATAAATTAATAAAAAGAGTTTAGGGGGTTGGAGAAGAAAAATAAAACAAAACAACACTAGAGAAGACATTACCTCAAAATCGGGTAAGTCTTTTTTATTTGAGCCAAAGGCTTCCTTGGGAAGAGTTCTTCCCAAAGTGAGGCTTCTAGGAGTAAGAGGGGGATGTTGGGAGAGTATTTGGGCAGAGTTTGGCCGAGAAAAATGGCTTGAAAGTGTGAATGAGGTGGTAGTGGTGGGGGTCTTTTATAAGTGGAGAGGAGGGGCACTTTTGGAAAGTAATGAAATGTTATTCTATTATACAATGATTTTCGGATTCTAAAGGTCCCACACATGTATAATTCGAGGATAAGGTGATAAGGGTTCTAAATCTCCTCATCCAATAGGTTTTGGACATGTGTAGGTCTTAGATATTACATTATCTTTCCATTTTATTTAAATCGTTAAATAATGAGGTCATCGCTGCATCATCATGATGTCATAAATAATTTAATTTATTTGATGTCTAAAAATTATAAAAGAAAATACTATGATTTAGGAAATATTTTTAGATTTATAATGAATATTTATAGTAAATATTTGGACTTGTGTAACCCCACTTAAAAACTGTTTTCGTAGAACAACTCATGTTTGTGTCAATTTAATTTTAACATTAAATAAATATATATTAATGTCATTTTCCAACCAAAGTGGCTCCATGGGGTCCCCAAGTTGACCCATGGGTTTTCTTGGTCGGCCATGACTCATCCAATAGGAGTAGGACAAGTTTCAAGCTCATCTCATATTATTAAAACATTATTTTTACCTTAAACTACACTAATTACCTCTAATCGCGATTAAGAACTTAAAAGTTACTATTCACCAAAAAAATTATTTTAATCTCATTGAACCAAATTTTACTTATTAATGACAACCATGTATGTAGGATTTTTAAAAATCAAATCACAGAGGTGGTAATATTTCATTTAAACGAAAAATCAGTTATTTAACTACCACTTAGTGGTTTCACTATTCATCAAAAATTGAAGTTTTTCAGAACAATGCCAAAATTTCACCCTAAGATATAATTGATATTCTGATTTCAAAAATGATGTCTATTTTAAAAAATTCCAAACATATAAGTTGCATCAATTAATTTTATAATTAATTCCCGCTGTCACAACAAATAGCGTGTTTTTAAGAAACAATTTATATCAAAAGATTGGCAATTGTTTATGTCCGATTTCAATGTTAAATTAATTATAATGACCACCATTGGATAAAATGGTAAAAATATATTCTAATTATAATTTAAAACCACTAAATAGTATAATTTATCACTATAAATTATTTTTATTTAAAAAGTTGTTTTTAAGTATTTTTCACTATTCATAAAAAATTAGAAGTTCTCAGAAAAATACCAAAAATTTAACATAAGCTAATTTTGATATTCCGAATCCAAAAATGAAGTCCATTTTAAAATACAAAATTTCTATAATTTTAAAAAGTGGTTATTACTATTCATAACGGCTACTTTGATTAGTCGCGGTGTTTTAGAACTCGAAGTTGCGTACAATGAAAGCTATTTCATTATTGAATGAGAAGCGTATTGTGGAAGCTCGGGGTGTTACATAACATCCCTCTAGGAGTAGGCCATAGATTTCAAAGTTTTAGGACAAAAATTTTTCAATGAATTAAAATGTAATTTTTGAGTTTGATTAGAGAAAATTTGGTATATTATTCATAGAAATAATCTTGTATCTCTTCAAAATATTCCATTTGACTAGTCATAGATTCCAAATAGACTCACAGAGAAAAAGTTATTTCTCTCCAAAATCAGAAAACATTTATGAAAGAATTTTCATCACCAAGTAGAAAATTCACGTAGGGTACCCACACATCGGCCCTGCACATTAGCCCTATGCATAATCCATACGTATTAGCCCTGTGCATCGGCCCTGTACATCAACTCTATTTGGAAATCTTGCACAAATACCTTGAGCGGACCACCTAATTTAAGGAGACCCTTTTTTGAATGTCCCATATTTTCCTCTAAATTGGACCTTGGGGTCTTCGTTTGTACAGATGAAATTTCAAAAAGGCCTCCAAATCTACCACTTCTTACTATTTCCCACATTAATGCATGACTCATCAAGACACTTGGTCTTAGAGGATATCCATTATCACGGTGTCCACCTAGTCAATTTATGTTTTGGAAAAGGTTCTTCTTTCATAATTTCTCTTATACATCCCTTAGAATACCTCCAGAGGAATGAGTGTTGAAGGCCATATATCCAAACATAGGGAAAGTATGGTAATTTGTTTCCTATATATTTTTTTCCCTCATATTTCTCACATCGAGCAAGAACCATGTGGTATTAGAGGTTTATGGTGGTCATGAAATCCATATAATCCCATACTTATGGGTAGCCTCCTCAGGATTAATCTAGAATCATAATAATCCTTGGGCCTCATTCCAAGTGTAATCCCCATACAATCAAGGGATTCCTCCTCACGAGTAATCCCCAACCCATCAATGGGAATCATTCTCAGGTGTAAGACCCAAACCATTCATTAGGGAATCATTTTCTAGAGTAATCCCTAACTAAACTTCAAAAAATTTGGGAATCCTCCTTAGGAGTAATCCCCAATGATAATAATCTGTGGGCATCATTCCAAATGTAATCCCAAACTAATCAAGGGAAGCCTCTTAAGGATTAATCTTTAACCCATCCATGGGATTCCTTATTAGGAGTAACCCCTAAACCGTTCACTATGGAATCCTTTTTTTAAGAGTAATAACCAAATAATCTTCAAAAAATATTGAGTATCCTTATCAAGAGTAAGACACAAACCAAACCCTTAAATCACTATCGGTCATGTAACTCCTATTGTCCAAAAACTCAACAAGGGAATATTATTCAATATTAATCCCCAACATAATCCTCTCAAAGGGACACACTCCCCTACGAGACCAACCACAATACATAGACTTTGATACCTTTAAAAATGGGATAGGTAGGTAGTCACCCTGATGTACAAACCCAACACCCTATATCGACCCTATTCTATCTATGAAAATATTTTTAGTATGGTCTAATTCAACTAATAAATTCATATCCTTTCCAAGTTCCATGGTATACTTCATCCTAATTTCCACACCAAACATAGACTAGGAACCTTCCACCTATATTCCCTATCCATATGATGTTAAACTTCACAGTTTGAACTATCTAACATTACCTTAAAAGGTATGATGTATCCAGTTAAGTGGAACCATTATTCCTAGGTTTTGATTACTTTCACAAGAATGCAAAGGAAACCAATACATGGGTCCGATACCAACATAAAAATAACTCCCTTAACCATGGATTATAACACAATCCAGAGAGCCCCACTATGTGTCTAGAAAACAATCATTGTCTTAATAATTACCAAAGATTGCCTAATTAGTACATAAGAAGATACAATTTATGGAGAAACTCATATAAATACTAATATCTCCATTGATAAATAATCACATATACAAATAGATGATTCTAAATTCTATGCATGATAATAATTGACTACTAATCCAAGGGTGATTCACATCATTCTTGGAAATTAATGAGGGATTTGTTAACATATCATTAATCTATAAGTGAGACCCATGTAGGAAATAATTCTCACCAAAAGTGTTTGATGAGACCATACTCCCATCCTCTTTACCAATTTGAGATCCTTAACATCATTTGTAAACTCCCCAATGATAACTTTCCTTTTTAAAGTAAATTGATCATGGATGCTGAGCCATTAGGTGTCTCCAGTTCCATGAACAACCCCATTAAAAACCCTTTAGAAATAGCTAACCCAGCATTAATGATTTCATGCAACTCAACCCCCTTTAATAAACCATTGTGAGGGCTATTCTCCACTGGAAACAAGAAATGTTGAACACAGTTTGAATCCTTAACTAAGATGATATGATCACCCACCTATCAGGCCCATTTTGATCTCAAAATCAAATAAGTCCAGACAAGATAATCAATAATGCATGTGCTCTTTCAAATGATATACTGATTTGATAGAGTTTTATTACTTTTGATTATTAAAGAACATACTTTCATAAATCCCTTCAATAGAATAGTATCCTTATAGCTCTCACCAATGAAAGTCGTGTCTACTATACACATTGGGTATTCATCCAAGAAATGGATGTCGTCACCAAACAATCATCTTTAATACTAGTTATATAACACATTGTTTCATGAGTATATTAACTATGGAAATATCACAAACATGGTGGCCACTCTATAGGTCCACCATCTCCCCTATCCCCACCTCTCATCTAGTCACAGTTGACTCGTTGTCGTAACACAAATGCAACCAACTGCCAGCTTCAATTGTATCAGAAGATTATCTGCAGAATGTGTAAACTATTCCATCCCATATCACAGAGAGGTGGATCTAGAGTCCTCATTATCCTCATATAGAAGTCACAAGGGCCCTTCCAATGGGTTCCTAACAGTAATAATTGTCGCCAACACCATGTGATAGTGATCCCTCATCATGATAAGGATGCTTCCCTCTATCAATAGGTCAACGTCAATGAAAAAAGACCACACAAGATGGATGATTGGGGTAAGAAGATGGTCAATTGGGAGAAAGGTCTCACCTCCCCCCCCCCCTCTAGTGAATCCCACTATCCCAATTTGGTGGAAAACTGTAAGATGGAACATACACCTTCCTGACTTAATTCAGCTAGTAGGAAAACTCTTTTAATAGAACCAATGGAATCCCATCATTCAAAACTAGAGGAGATAAGTAAGCATGAACACACACCTTCTCATACCGATGAATCATGTTGGGATACTCATTTAAAAAAACCCGAATATGGCCACATACCATGTTTGGAGGAAAAATGAAAGAAGGTTTACCCACCTACCTATATTTTTCAATCCTTCCAACATTTTATTCTAGTAGTAGTAAGAGAATTTGGTCAGAACGTCCTAATGATGAATAGAGGGAAGAACCAACTCTTTACCCACACACATGATTAATATCCATATAAACTAGTAGGAAAGATATGACATGAGAAGGCACATACCCCTGATCTGAATATGGAATGGCCATATATTCTCGTTCCAATCCCTAAAGTCTCCATTAATATATTTTCAATGGTGAAAGGGAAGCCTCAAATCCCTACCCACATCCTACAGACTTTCTTGGGAATCATTATGGTGACGAGGGTAGTTCCTAAGGGATAGAAACACTACTCAGTCCCCATAGGTGGGGTGTCTTATCATCATGTTACCCATGAGAGGATGCACACTTATTCTCCCATATAGAATGGTTTTGGGGAAAAATCCCTTGTGATATATGGAAAACTAGATCAGGAACATACACCCACTCAAACTCAAGGTAATAATCCTATCTTAATGGACACTATAAGGAATGCATAAACGCTTACCCATGAAAACCACTTATCCCATAATGTTTTCTCACTTGATCGAAAGAAGTAACCAAAAAAAAGGCTCGCCAAAGATGAAGGTGAAATGAACATATGGTGTTTGGTCCCTCTTTACTTAATTCTAGATTTTTTTAATCCCTCATACATTTATTTGTAGCAACTCAAGATCCTACTCTCCTTTGACTAAGTCATATTTGAAGTGGCAGTAATTATGAAGGTCCTCCTTGGACACTTTACCATGATGTATTTCTTTATGAACACAATCCAATAAATCTCAATAGCCCTTCTCCTAATGAGATTCATGGTAACCCTCCATGTGTAGAGAAGATCAAGGATAAACATGGTCTTCCCCTTATTATAATCCATCGTGGTGGTACACCCCATGATGGTGTTCTCTATGAAATTTATCTTCACAGCAGTTTTCCACATCGCCAATAGGGTCCTCTTCTTGGAGATGAAGTGATGAGAAAACCTTCCTTCCATGAGGAACTTGGGAAAATAAATCTACTCATATCTGATTTCTTTTCGTTGGAATGTGAAATTATTTCCCAACCAAAAGTAATCCCAAAGAAACGGTCAGTATCCAAACCTCCTTTGTGTCACCTTCCTTCCAACATAATAGATGAAGTCCCAATTGATCTCATTTCTTATGATAAAGTGGCATGAGATCATCCACTCTGGTCAGACCATATGGAGGAACCTCAGGCCAAAGATGGAGAATAAATTCTAAACGTGACGAAACATATGGATAATGTTGACATACATGTCATGTTTTTGACTTTATACACCCCTCAATACTATATTCCAGAGGATTTTTGAGAAGATTATGTGCATGAAATTTTCATCAATATATGGAAAACTATTCGTCACGTGAAAGAAAAAGTATTACCTTATGATGAGTATAGAATTCATGTTAAGTTAATATAAGGGTTGAAATTACATATTGGTATATAAGATCTCATGGATTTGTGACATCTAATTATTATGAAACATAAAGTATCCCTTTAGTGTTAATTCCTCATCGCATTAATGAGAAGTGAAAACTAACCACTAATAACCCCATGTGGTTCTCATATCATAGGATGGGGTGCACATGGATTGTTATATTTCACCATGATCCCTAATCATCAAATACCTACAAAGGTTACAGTACACAATGATATATCATCAGGATGAATTAAACACCAAGAAACATTTCATAACCAAAGACATGGTCAATTAAAAGATTCCATGACTGACTCTCACTGACATCAGACCCGAAAAGAGAAATTTATTGAGGTACATTTTCAAAAAGTATCTAAAAATATGGAGAAAACCTACAATTTAGAGGAATTCATCCATAAAATAGCATAAATTTTAGAAATAGCGCAATAATTTTCTAAAATTGGTGATATGGGTGCATAAAAAAATGATCCACATATCCCATGATCAGAAAAAATTCCATAGAACAGGAAGAGTAGTAATGATTGTAGCATCGATGGTTGTTGGATGAAACCCCAACCCAAAGGGCTATGGGTTTTTTAACCCAACCCTCAAGGATGGAAAATGAAGCCTAAAGAGTTGTGAAATAGTAATGGTAACAACCCAAACCCCCTATTTCATTGGTTTTTTTACCTAAATTATACCATCCTATAATAATACAAGTATTATTTTGATTAGGTGAAACACCAAAAAAAATGGGCCATTCCAGTTTATCCCATCACGTGATTAAGTATTCTCATTAGGGAGACACATGACCAAACTATTTGGAGGTTCACTTTGGATTACTTTCCACTAAAAAGTTTCTAGATAACCACTAAAGGAGAGGACAAGGAAATTTGGTGGGTGTAGAAAGAGAAATTCCCAAAGAGATACTCATAAAATACATTCAATGAATTAAACATTAGTGAATTTCATAAACAATGCCTATACATATTATATAGAACACTAGAACATTTCAGAGGAGGAGCTATATGAGGATGTTCTAGTTCCAAATGTGGTCCATACCAAAAAAATTAATGGAGTTGTGTGTACCTAGAACCAGAGGATTTCCCAGAATGAGAAATTTCCTTTGAACAATCAATCATTTCCCCTTGAATAGAATCCAATAATTAAATGGGGAAGGGTCACATTTTACCTAACTTTCCTCCTATGGAGGTTAATACCCTTTCATTGGTGGAAATAGTTTCTCAATAGAAGGGACAAATGAATGAATTTAGGATACTCAATGTAGAACTACTTCGAGAAAGCCTTCCTTCCAGACATACATTGTAATAATATCCTAAAATAGAATTCTCAATCAGTGTATCTCAGAAAATATATCTCTCCAAAGGGGAAGAATTGAATTCGTAATGCCCACTCAATGAGGGATACCAACATCCAATATACCTGGGTCCCACAGAAACAGATCAATAATTACCTCAGTTAGATGCACAACCAGAATAGGACAAGACACATCCTTATAGGCCTGCCCCTATGGGCCTCCCACAATAGATACCAGCAGTACTTCCCTAGATGGGAATTCTAGCCTCTACACCCATTTAGGATCCGGCTCAACTAAATATTACTTGAGATATCATGAACTCTCTTTAGTAACTCACAGATCGATTGAAAGCAACGGATGAATGGAGTGCACCAATACAACCAGAATAAAAGACCTTCCCTAAATGGGTAGATCTGAATCTTCTACTTTTGAACTTTTTAAATCATACATTTTTTATTTTAATGGAATATGGGACCTGGAGTATCACCTGACACATTTTTCCATTCTCTATGATCCCATTATGGGGACCCTTGAACAACAGGAAGTAGTGAAACTCAGGTGCTTCATGAAATTACTACAAGGACCATCATTTTTGTGGTACTCATGTTCATAGGCTCGGTCAATCATGGGGTGGGAAGACATCAATTAGAATTTACTCTTCCATTTCATCTTGATACTACCAAGATAACTATTATTAGGCTCTCAAAATATAAGAAACATGGGAATGAAAGAGTCTCATAATTTATTTCTTGTTTGAAAGGATTTACATACTCTATGATCCATCCACTTCCTTAAGAAGAGCAGTTTCTCATATTTATAGAGAATTTTCATGATGAGATGGAAACTCTACTTATCCTTATGAAATGGAAAGGAGTGTTTCAGGACTTGGACATAATTTTTCTGAGGGTGGAAGACACCATCATAGAAACTAAATTAAAAGCCGGAGTAATTACATATACTCATAGAAATAGAGAATGGAAAGCATATGTCTCTATAGTTACACATAAGAAAACCCATGTACTCGCTCCCTCTCCAATGATTGAACCATATCATGTGGCTCGATATCATGATCATCAATAAAAACACTTGTATCCTCCCAATGATTAGAGAGAGAAGAGGTGTAAATAGTTTAAGGAGATGAAAAGAATGGAATACTTTTTTCAAAATGGAAATGTCCACGACTAATTCATATAGAAGTGGAAGGCAACCTGGTTAAGTTTCCAAAGAATAGGAATCCCAGAAATGAAGGTGATAAATATCCCCCAAATTATTAACCCTTATATAAATAAATGGGGCACAATATCCTGGTGTGTTTTCTTCTTAAATACCTTCGACCAAAAATGGTGGAATTTGGGAAAGTGAAGCTGAAAAAATTTCATACTCTTGTATTTTATGTATCTGCGTCCAACCTTGAGGAATAAAATAAACTGGAGGAAGTTAACAATAAGGGTACATAATTTTTTGGAAACTAGATGGTTAGAAAAAAAATCCCCCAAACTCCTTCTATCCTCTACACATAGTTCATTTAGCTGAATATTCCTTTGGTATCTTCCTCTACAACACATACAACTTTATAAACAGCTCAGTCCTCTGATATCTAGTCCCCCAAGAAGTTATATATTCAAAAGGGTAAGAAGAGAATGAAATAATATGAGCTTGTGTCAAGGAAAAAGTTATACTTTAACAGAATAAACATCATGTAGATTGTATAAAAAGAAAAGGAACCACCCCAAAAACTATTACAAGTTTCTACCCATGAAAAAAATTTCCAATAGATGAGGAGTTTATCTTTAGTTACATTAACATTATTAACTTAACAGAACCCTTCACATATTATGGGTGTTATTATGAACTGGAATTCAGAATTCTTGATTGGGGAATGGGCAGAATACGCTGTTAGATTCAAGGATACAGGAGAGGATGCGGCCATGCCACAAGAGTCTACCTTAACCACACTCCTTCTTAAGCTATCTAGGTGGCGAAAACTCATGGGTTACCCCTCAAATAAGACTAAGAAGAGAAAAAAAATTCCCCCGCATATGAAAGGGTATTTCCTAACATTATCTTCCATGAAGATTGGATATGGGAAATTTCATTTCATAATCAACCTCAGTATGTAGGAAATCCTATCTAAACAAACCCAATGAGAGAAAAATTCCCTTCAACTCCAACCATAAGGGTTAATCCATCAACATAATGCAATTCCCCTCCCCCCCAGTAACCTACAAAACATCATACCCATGTTTTGAAATTCATATATTTAGACTATAAGTATGACTTATTGAAGCAACCAGCCTTATTTCTTGATAAGTTGTCAATACTAGATTCCTGGAGTTTGTGAAAAGGCCTCCAAGAAGCACTCAAAGAGGCCATGTAGAGACCTTAGGAGTTTGAAGTTATGGTTTCCACTAATAAAGTATATTTTTAAAATAATGATACTTTAGAAATCCAAACATTAATACCATTAAAAGAAAAGATGAAAATGTTTTCATATAGGGGCATGTCAGTCCCTTATATATATTTGAAAGGAAAAATGACATTGAAATCCAACGATCCTTCATCAAAAATGGTTTAGGATTCAACTTCAATCCAATACAAAAAATTTGTCAAATGGGTTTCAAAAAATCTCAATTTTCACCCCACTTGAATATTATAGGTTTATGGAAAGAAATGAGGAAAAGAATACAACTGAAATTAAGTTAAGGGATTAGTTCGTAGACCCCATATTTGACTCAAAATTTATGGTTGTTTCGTAAGATACAACTTTCAATGTTAATCTAGGAATACCCTAGCTACATCCATATGTGTGAATCCCCTCATCATACCACCAATGGATAAAATATTATATAAATAGAAATTTTGGTACATTACATGGAAAAAATCCCCATTCAAATCCAATGAGTCACAGTACATTGAAATAAGATTCTATATTATGGAAGGTAAATATTCTATGGATGATAAATTTGCTCAGATCAATGTCCCAAATGATATAGAGATTATCAATGATAACCCTTTCAAATATCTTAGTGTAGATTGTTTTCACCCCATAAACCAAATCAAATAAGTGGTTTCAAATGAGAACACATATTTAGAGACTCGATTAATGTATGTAGGGACAACAGATCCCAACCACATTGGAGAAATTGAAAACTCTCCAAGTAGTGATGGAAGCCAAGAAAAAAGTGTCTTCATTCCATCCCATTGAGCTCCAAAAAAGCATATTTCTATCAGTTGGGCTGCAATAAGTGGCCTTGTCAATGAAGTAAAATGAATATACTAATTATCAGTCTCTCGTAACACATTTTGGGCTCCAAAAGGCCTCATTCGATCAATTGATCTAGAAATGGTTGATTCGTCTTCTTTATGTCCAAATAATGACTCCTCACCTTACTCTGAGAATATTTCCTCTTCGCCTACATCTCTAGAAAATGAATAAGAGGTAAAACATGGTGAATAGGAATAATAGGATAACCTTAGGGACTCCCCTATATAATTTGAGGAAGGTATATTCACAAAATTTTATGAACATAGAGAAATAAATCAAAGTATGGATGAAGATTCATGATCCACTCTAATTAGTGAGGTCAGGAATTCTGAAGAATATGAGGTATATACTTCCTTGATGAAGAAATACCGAGATGTGTTGTCATGGAATTATATTTAGATTCCAATCCTTGATCACTAGGTGGAAACCCAAAATTTGGTTATATAGAAGGATGTTAGGGATACCAGAAGGAATCTGAAAGCACACACCCAAATCACACCTCCAATATAAAAGTTGAAGTGAAAAAACTCCTCATGGAAGACTTCATCCTCGAGGTACAATAATTGAAATGGTTCACCAATATCATCCCAATAAAATAATAAAACTGGTAAAATCATAGTTTTCATCAAATTTTGAGATCTCAAATGGAACTATGTTAAAGATGACATTCCAATTCCAATTGCAGAACTCCTAATCAATGAAATGGATGGTTATCAAGACCTCTATATCATGGATGAATATTAAAGGTATAATAAAATATGGATGGCCCTAAAGGATGAATAAGAAACTATCTTCAAGGCCCCCAGTGACTATTCTACTATTGGGTAATTCCATTTGTCTTTAAGAATGTCGATTCCTATACCAACATTCCATGCACCACATCTTCAAAACCATTCTAGGAAAGTTTTTTGAATGTTAAGTTGATGATTTATTGGTTATGCATGATAAATGTTCTAATAACATGGATGACACAGACACCATATCTTACAATCTATAAGAAAATAACCTGAATATGAACTCCTTAAATAGATCATTCATGGTGAACTTAGGAATGTTTCTCAGATTCATCATATTCCATCGCAGGATAGAAGTGTAACCTGAGGGAAAAAATTTAGCTTTAGTATTTCAACTCCTCAAAAACATAAGGAGTTAAGAGGACTTCAAGGAAACATTTCCTAAATCTGGAACATCTTATAAAAACTTGTAGGAAAGTGTTTTTTCTTCTCCAAATTGATGGAGAAAGGGATTACATATCTGTGGACTAGAAACTTCCCTAAAGAATTTTATAAACTCAAGAAATTCATATTTATTCCACCTATATTAATGAAACCTTTTGAGGGAAATACACTCATTCTATATGTGATAGAACTAGAGAGATCATTTGGTGACTTAGACACAAAAATGAAAAATGTTCTAATTTAAAATAACCATTATTATCTTTGTCGGACCATGACTTATTCCAATAATCATTATTCAAATGTTGAGAATAGATTCCTATAATTATTCTTTGTAGTTTAAAATTTTAGGCACTAACTATAGCACCATGAGGTACAATTGGTATCTCACAATAATTATCCCAAATACCTGCTCGACCTTCCTACTATTATAAGATGTATGGCACAGTGGGAGATTATCCAACAATAATTTGATATATGATTTTTTTTTCTGAGAAAGCAATTAAAGTCCATACCTTGGTAGACTTCCTTGTAAAACCACCATCTATAGAAACAATGTTATTAAATACCATGTTTATATAGTAAGAGATATTCTTTATTCATGGTGGCCCCAAAACATGGGAAATGTATTTTCATGGAGTAACCAAGATACCAATAGGGAAGATAATAGAATACACTATGCTCAACAAATTTTGAGTAAGGGATTGTGATTATCTCCCAAGAAAAGTAAGTCTTACCTTACTCCTTTATATTATCAGAAGGATATACCAATAATGAGTAAAAATTGTAGGACCACATTGTAGGCCTAGAACTAGCACTCGAAATACCAGTGGAATACAAGGAGGTGATAGGTAATTCATAGTTGGTAATCCAGAGATCAATGGGAATCATGACATCATAAAAGAAGAGCCAACCACTAGTATTGATTGTGTTTGAGGGTTAATGGAAGACTTCCCCTCAGATCCAACATTGTATCACATCCCACGATCACAAAATACCCAAGTAGACACATTGGTGAATGTAGCCATAACTCTGATAGATGCAAAGCAGGATGAAATATTCATCAGAATTTTGCATCACCAAATGCCCTTTGATTTTATTTAAATAATAATGGAATAGACCAAAAAAGTAATACATATCCTTGAACTGTATAGTTATATGACTAAGTGGATGTTTCCCATCATTTAATACCTTCAAAATGGATTTTTTCAACTAGATAGAGTTAGAAAATAGAAAATACGTTGGAGAGTGGGTAACTTCACTCTTTATGATGGCCTAAATCCCAAAAATGAAATATATAAATGAGGATTTCATTAAGTCCTTCTCTGAATTATCAAGGGAGAAGATACTATGATTATTATGTTGGAAATACATGGGGGGGGCTATGGTTCCCACTAGTCATGGTACATAGTTTCTGGTCATTTTTAGAGGCATGAATACTTTTGGAATTTAATGAAGAAGGATTGCACATAATTAACCAACAAGTGTCATTCCTACCAAGAGAATTCCAACTTCATCCATAAAACCCTATATATTCTACATATATTTAAATACTAAAATCCATTTTCCATATAGGGAATGGGTATTTGGGATACATACCCCCCCCCCCCCAACTATGTACTAGAAGTTCTAATACATATTAACTGTTACTGATTTATTCTCCCAATGGGTTGAGTCAATACACCTCAAGGAATTTGATGCCAAAATAATTATTAGCTTTGTGAAATCCACAAAAATTAACCATATTTTGTGTCCCTCATATAGTAGTAACAAAAAATGACCCCAATTTATATTCAGATTATGTTGAAAAAACTATACCAAGAGTATAATATCAAATCTAACCATTCATACCACTACTATGAAATTGTTAATATTAAAATAGAGGCCTTCAATAAGACCCTATGAAACACAATTCAGAAAATGGTGGATAAAGATAAAATTTATTGTCTTGAAAAGCTCTTCCATTACATTTGGGATTACCATACCACAACCCATACTGCTACACGGGTGACCCCGTCCTCACTAGTGTATGGGATAGAATCAATCATGTCCATTGAGGTTAAATTTCAATCACTCCTTATTAGAATATGTTTCCATCTATATACAGATGATATATCCTATAAATGATTAAGATAATTTGATAAACTGGATGAAAAAATATTTTACACCTTTCATCACTTAGGGGATAACAGAATTGGATGGCACGAGACTTTAACAAGAAGTTTCTACCTTGTTAATTCCTCCATGGAGAACTGGTACTAGCCCTTAAGAATCCAATGATTCCAGGAATGAATCCCATAAATCTTAAACCAAAGTGGGTGGAAAATTAATCTATACACAAGTTCCACTCCATCAGATTATATTCCCTAATCCCAATGCATGTATAGAACATTTCATCCACGAACAATGCAAGGTTCCAAAATAAATAATTCGTGTAATCATGTGATGTATATCCCAGCTGCATGATGTTAAACAGTGTAGTCGGTCTTTTTATAATGACCTTAAAAGGTGTGAAAATTTTTCAATGAAAAACAAAATTAAATTGTGTGTCATAATCATCCTTATTCATGATGATAAATAGAATGACATGTGGTACTATTCATATGACCCAGAAAATTATAGAAAACCATTCATCCTCATCAAATGAATTTAAACTGCATGGTTATTTTCTGTTTGATTTGATTTTTAAAAAAAATCCAATATTCTGTGAGTTAACACTTCTCATGGTCTAATAAACATGGTCCCCCATCTTATTTATAAGTCCCAATATCATCCCACCAACCCCTCGGTGGGTCTAGATTCCCTCTTGGAGATACATGAGGAAGAAATAATGGGAAGCGCCCATGAATAATCCCCAAACACTTCATTTCCCCTCCATAGTGACACTTGCCCACCCTTTGTAGGCTTAAGTCCTAGAATTATAACATACATACTACAGGATGGTAAATTTTGTGGCCACCATCCTCATTTCATGATGGTAAACTAAATGATCTATCCAATAACTATGCATGGATTGATTCTCATTCTAATAAGATATGTAGTGACACCTAGATCTCTAATCTTGGGTCTAACTACCAAAAATATATATATATCTTTTCCCTATGTATGAATCATATCGGAATAAGGAACCTTTTAAAGAATTATTTATTGCTTGATTCCTCCTATGACAAGGTATATAGTGATACCAGGTCATATCCCCTGGTCCAACTATAATATTTATTTCCTGTTAGGTGACCCATGTCCTTACAGAATGATGTAATATTTCATGATCAACATCCTTGTCGCATGACGTCAAGCTACTTGGTTCTTTAAGAACTATGTGTGTCTTGATTATCATTCCAAAGAGATATGTAGTGATGCCTAGATCTCTAATATTCAATCCAACCATGAAAAAAATCCCATTTTCATTATGTATGAACAATATCTACACAAGAAAACGTTTCTAGAACATATAGCCTGATTATCATTACAATGAAATGAGTAATGAAACTTGGACCTCATGTCTTGGGACCATCCATCATTAAATATTTTTTTTAAATCATCTTTCCCTAATTCAAATCCTGATTGATGTGGGGAACATTTTTCAAGAACTACTTGTGGCATGATTTTCAATATAGTGGGATACTTAGTGACACTCAAATCACCAATCTTAGGTATAGCCATAGTAAAAACATCCCCCACTCCCTTTGTATAGATCGTACCTGAAAATAGAGCCTCCTAATAACTACGTGTGGATTGTTTCTCATTCCAATGAGATATATAGTGACACCTAGATTTCCATCCTCATGCCCAATCACAACATTTTCCCTCATTCAGGTCCATTCATCTTCATCCTTACCCCATGACATTAAATTGCACAACTAATGTCTTGAATGCATGACTTCAAACTACATGGAACCATAAGCACTACTTGTGGATTTTTTATCATCCTAAATATATTTTTATAGTTTCAAATAGATCATATATCCAAGCCCAGCCACCACAGAGTCTAAATTCCTCTATCCTTAACTTTTTTTGTATTTTTAACGTGGAAATAACCTTTAACGCTCCTTGTTTCTCACACCGATCATAGATCATGTGGGATTAGGAGTTCTGGTAAAAGTATTCCCTACATAATAGGGTCATATCCATTCACACTAGAGTTACCACATTCGTATTTGTAAGACCGTAAAAGGAACACCATATGTCCTTATTGCATTACAATAAATTTCATGATTTCCTCTAGAACTATGTGTGGCATGATTCCCATTCCAATGAGATATGTCATGTCATTTGGATATTCACACCTAGTCTTACCAATAACATATTATGGTAAATTCCTACAATTATATTATGTATTATTGATATCAAAAAAAAGGATTCAATATGGGCTTTAACCTTATGCATGAACCCATACTAAAAAATTATATTTCCAATTACACATGAATTCAATTGGTGTGTAGTACCTTTAACTTTAGAATTATGTGTGGCTTGATTCTTTCTCTAACGATATATATATTAAAATTTGGGTCCCATTCCATATCCCATCCATAATATTATTTTACTCTTCACATTGAGACACCTTCATCCTTGCGGCATGATGTTAAACTACACGATTAATGTCCATACTGCATGGAATTAAACTACCTAGTACCTCAAGAACTACATGTGGAATTATTCTCATTCTAGTGATATAATTATTAATTCCTAGTCCTCATGTCCAAGTCCCATCCCAGGGGTAAATAAAAATTTCCCTTTGTTTCATATTAAACAAAAAATTCTATACAAGGACTCTAAATTTGGGTCCTCTCATTTAGTGGGTCCACCAAGGAAACAAAGATGTACCGCTTCTATATATGAGTTAGATCTATGTAAGGGATGATATGTTTAATGGAAAATATTAGTTCAAAAATTCCCTTTGTGCCTGAACATATCCCTTCCCCACGTCATACTCATAATCTTGGACACCTTTGGATCATCATAATTTTTCTTCAGCTTCTGGGGAGAGAATTTCCAATACATGAGGAGTCATTTTCCGAACTATGTTGTAACATGATAGAGTAGGATTTTTATAAGTAACCCAAAAAATGGACCTTTGAGTTGAAGGATGCCCCTATTTGACTATGTTTTAATACACCCTAGTTTTATTTTCATAAAACAACTACTAAAATGGGGTTGTCAACCAAAGGTAACATCCCCATCAAGATAAAACTATTTCATCTCCTTGTTCAATGAAAAAATTATGATGGAACCCATGATTTGTATTCTAACTGTGGTCATCAACAATATACCTATACCATATCCTTTATCCTGATCCAAGAACTCCCATGTCAATGGATTACAATTTCTTCCACTATGTAAAAATTATACCATAATGGTCTTGGTCCAATAGGCCACATGTCAAGTATTATTTCAATGATGTTACGATACAAGTCATATGACATAATTCTAGAGGCACCAAATTTACTACATTGGGTCAGACCAATGCATGAAACATTTTCCCACATTTCTTTGGAAATGTTGACTTAAAATGATCCTCCCATATTGGGATAATATCCTTCCACTAACCAAACTCTATTACTAGGGAAATAAAAATATCCAAAAATGACCATTTGGTTTTAGTGATAGAATGTCAGAATTCCTAATTACATCTTTTCCTAACTATGTTGTAAAACACTCGTATTGTATTTTCATAAAGTAGACCATAAAATGTGTTTTCTAGGAAAGGGATGAAACTATTTACTATGAAGTAACACTCCCTAATAATGTTCTCATAAAACATCCCACAAAACTGATTTTTCAATCAATTGTAACTTTTCACTCGAGAGAAAACTCCTCTAACACTATAATCCATTTTCCCCATAACACTTTTCGGATATGGTGCCCCAAAATTAGATCTTATAATATTATTATTCATACATGGATATTATGGCACATTCTTTGATAGATTACCCAGAATAGAAAAATCATTAACCTTTTGGTCAAAGTTAAAGACCTTAATTTGTATCCCCGATTATTTTTTCCTACATGAATTTAAATTTCCTAGAATAATGTCCTTGATACATGACTTTAAAATGTTTGGTATAATTTCTTTTTTGAATGATATTAAATTGCACAAAAAAATTCATTGTCTTAAGAAGTTAAACTACATGGTAACTTTTTGGGTCATAGAACATTAAACTATATGATGTTTGAATCTCCTTCAGGAATGGAGCTTCCCCCTAACACTGATCATTTAATAAAATAAACTATATTTTACTTGATCCAAATTCATGAAGGGTTCCTTTACCATCCACTAACAATTAAAATACAGATGTTATCTTCATTCTTTGATAACTCCCTTTGGAAAATCCACTCATTATGGTCTTGAGAAATCTGAATCTCCATAAACTCCCTTTGTTCATCAATTATAGGATTTTATAATTTTTGAGAAATTCTTTCCTTGACTATTCTGTAAAATGCTTCAGTTGGATTTGCATAAAATAACCCACAAAATAGGTTTTCTAGCCAAATTATTCTACTATTGACTATACTGTAACATGCCCCAGTTGGAATTTCATAAAGTCACCCACAAATAGTTTTTTCAACTAGTGGTGAATTCATCCTTAGGAGAGACCCTCTATATCAACAAATATATTGTTTCAGATTTGGAAAATCATAAAATCATGGCTCAAGATTCCCCATTGGGAGTATCTAAAGAATTTTATAACATTATTGGACAATAATCCTTGTTTAGGATCATCTTTTAAAATTTTTGGTCAAATTTGTTTGAACTAAAACTCCATCCTCACTAGTATAAATTGTATAACATTAAACTACCGACAAAAAGATATGTATTTGTTTCTTATGGAAATGGAGATGACCTTTTTTGTTTAAGGTTCAAATTTTCCAATCGGTTTCTAACGAGTTTATTTGTAGAACCGGAAACATCCAATGATTCAATATCCCTTTCGACCTACTTTCCAAAGGTAGGTGCTCATTAGTTGTGGACCAATGAGGCTTAAGAATTTTCATTGGTCGAGAGGAGGGGAGGTCAGGCACATCACAACTTTTTGAGGGGGATTATTACCTACTTTGGGACTCTCTTATTGATTTAAGTTATGTTCATGAATCCTTATTAATTCACCAAGTATGAAAATGAGTTTTCCTTTACATTTGTAAATCAATGATTGATATGTATGGGATTTATAGAATCTTTTATCTATATTTCAGTTTATTCATCGATAGAGAATCATCTGTATGTATTGGAGATTCTTAGTCAATGGTATCCTTCAATACAATATATAAAAATATCTTGGTCATTATGATGACCATACTGTTTTCAAAGCCACTCAGTGGGGCACATGATGTTTATTTTCATTCATAAATACATGGATTATTTCATAGTTGGGAGCATACCCGCAAATGGGCTACCTACATATCCTTGTTAAAAAGAAAGGAATCAGAACCCACATAGTTTGATAGGAATGATATAGTTTAATGTCATATGGGATGGGAAATAATTAATGAAATTTGGGCTTGAACCTTATAAAGGATTCTTATGTACTCTACTTTTAATGAAAAGATCAAATTCCACGTTGTTCGGGTAAATAAAAATGGGGTTTATGCATGGTCAATGGCCCAAAAATAGATGTCATTATTACTTTTACACTCTAAGCAAATGTGAGTCATGCTCGGTGTGAGAAACAAGAGGTATCAGTAAACTTGACAATGGTGACATGAAAGATGCAGTCATTAGAAATGATGTAGGGCTTACGTATGTATGACGGCCCAAGTAAATGAAGATTTGGACTTAGTTCAGGAAAGAATCTCAGGAGCAAGGTTCATAAAGGTATTTGTACTTTATGAAGATTTGGAATTTTAACTCGGGACTTACTCCTGAAAAGGAATACCAGAAGTAGGGCCCATAAAGGTATTCTTAATTTATAGAGATTTGGAATTTTAAATCGGTACTTACTCCTGAAAAGGAAGCCCAAATTAAAAATGGAATTTTGATTGGGTTTTACTCATGAGAAGGAATCCCAAATCAAAAGAAATTAATGTTGGGGCTTACTCCTGAGGAGGATTCCCAATTAAAGGGAACTTATAACATAGGGATTAATCCTGATAAGGAGGCCAAAATTTAGAGGAAATTATGATTGGGACTTACTCCTAAGAAGGAGGCCCAATAAATTTCTCTCAAAAAAGGAATCCAATAAAGGAACCATGTCATAAATTTCTTTGAAGATGGTTTTGAAGGTCATGTCTTGAAGAGGAGAGGTGGATTTGAGGAAAGGAGGTGGCTAGGAAGGTGGCGCACAAGTATTGTTCTGGCGTGCAAGTCCTGGTCGCGCAAGTAGACTTGTGCGACATGAGTCACCTTGGGCGACGAAGAATCCATAGGATAATACTTGGGTGACTTTGTACTCAAACCCTTAGTATCATCCCTAGAGGCTTCCAAAAGGTTGGTGTACAAGTTCCCTTGAGAGGAAAAGGCGATGCACAAGTGTTTCCTTTTCCCTTAAGGGATGGACACTTATGAATGCAAGTATTGATGAGTTATAACACTTAAGCCTTATTCTTCATCTTTAGAGCTTCCATTCTAGGTCAAGAATTACCTTAGAAGTGTTTGGAAGATGTCAGACAAAGACATGGGCAACCAGAGCTTGAATCTGGATTCTGGAAAATTCATCCTCGAAATGGGGGGCCCACAGGGGCTATTTATAGGCCACTGGGAACCTTGGTAGACAAAAAAAGGAATAGGGCATGCAAGTGACTTTCCCGACCCATATGTGGCGTGCAAGTAACTTGCTTGGAGCGCACCAAATGATTTCATGGTTCATCCATTTGTCAATTTTTTATGTTTTTCAATGGGTGACCCTCATTATTATTAAGGTATTCCCCTTTTCCATTCTTTGGAATCTATGATGTAAAGGAGTGTCAAAAAAAAGTACCCCCTCAAAGTTTGATCCAAAATAGAGAAAAAGAAAAGCGGATTTGACTCTGAGGAAAATCAGAAACAAGGGTTTGGCGGCACGCAGGTGTTGGCGCATAGGTTCCGGCACTCAGGGTTACAGGATCGCCTATATATATCGTTGTCACTTCACGCAAACCATCCTACCATCAAATCTTTTGACCTCTCATCGCGCAAGTGTCTTTATTTCCTCAGTCGATCACTCTTCTTTTTGTCGCACTTCTCCAGTAAGGATCATGAATTGCGCGGCAGTACTTTCTCAGCAATACCTGTGTGGCATGAATTGTGCGATATGACTTGCGCATCTTAATGCCTTGGCCATTTTTTTTGTTTTCTTAACAAGTCTTTCATAAAAACAGACTTTTTTAAAAGTTAACTATTTGACCTTTTTACATATTAAATGGCTCCCAAAAGAATTGAATCGGCTGATGAATTGGCTAGAAAGATAATAGATGACATGATGATTGGAGTTGTCCATGATTATTATGATATTTGTGGTAGAACTCTGCCAAATTTGGCTAAGTACTTGAATAAATATCATTCCAATTTCCCACATAGCATCTACTAGCCTTTATATGTCCATGGTCATCTGCAAGGAGTCAACGTTCCTGAGGCAAGGAACTATATTCCTCATTCCTGTTTTCATAATTATACCAATTTCTCTTTAGAAAATGTCTCAGTTGCAGGATCATTTTTCAATTATGGAACAGTGGAGAAAGCATACATAATGCATCATTGCCCATGTGCTCCAGATCTAAAGCCACATATGCCTGAGCTGCAGCCACATTGTTATCCTTCTATTTTCCGAAATTCATAGATGGACCAATCCAAGGGATGGAAAAAAAGTTTTGATTTCCATCCTGGAGGAGGAGTGTAGCCGACCTGGATGTGGTTATATTGGGTGTGATAAATCTGTGCAGAGTTTGTCATGGATCTGAAGGGAGCTACAATATATAAAGTCATCTGGGCTGGGCAGACATATTTCTACAGGAATAAACATTTTGTGCTTGAGTTAATTAGTCACAGGAGCCCCGAAAACAATTATTTCCATATGACTCATGGAGAAGTAGGTATCAACTTGTGGGATGTATACAAGATCTCGGGGGTTCCAATTTTGGGAGACATGTATGACGAGTCCATCCCTCCAAAGGTGACCTGGAATTATTTGGAGAAGACTCCAGTATTGGATCGAGATGTATTGAAAATTTTCCACAAGCTCGAGAATTCAAATTCCACCAAAACTCATTCTAGAAAGGATATTCATCCAGAGGAGTGGATGGATATGTTTATCATCAAGAAGAAGGAGAAGGGGCCCACCTGTACTCATCCTACCAGATGTGCCAGAATAGAGAATAGGGGGCTCTTGGCACATTCTGGCCAACTCTGTAAGTGGGAGAGTTTTAAATGTGGGGGTATGAAGTGGATCAAAGAATCCAAGAGAAGACCTGTCTGGCGAGATTTTTATCTTTGTGGATCAGTGTTTATTTTCTTCCAGTTAGGGATTCGAAGTGAGGCATCCGGCCAGGGACCTTCATTGTTGCAACCAAGTTGGCTGAGAGAAAAATGGTTGGGTTGGCCACCCCGTTTTTGGAAAATATTCACAAGAGCTTACTCCATGTCTATATGAGTAAGTCTCCTTTGAGAATAGTGGGACCATTCCATGTTTTGTGGGGATTGATTTCCACTAACTTCAGGACATACATTGTATAGACTGGAGTACAGGTTCCTAGAATCTCTTTCAGGCCATCAGTGCAGGCATTTTCCAGAATTTCTCCGTTATCCCTCAATTCCTATGTTCTGAAGGTGAGGATGAGCGTGTTCAAGGAATTTAATTTCTTTCCTTATCGAAACCCACCAATCAGGTGGTTTGTGGATGATGGAACAGCTAGCCTAGAATTGGGGCCATATATGCTAGCTTGCAGAGATAGTGTGTTGGCCACCGAAATTGACGGAGAGATTATATGCGAGGCCTATGCTCCATATATATTTGCACACCAATTCAAGTTTTTGCTACAGATTGTTGTATCCCCTCCCATGTACGTCAGGTCAGAGCAGCATCCAATGGTTTCCTGACAACTATGGTTACTAACAGCTATGGAGAGAACCAGGGAATATTTTGATCTACCAGTTGCTGGAGTGGCGAGTCAATTGACTACTTGTTATGCCGAGAACTGGGTATCACCATACTCTGAAGGGGTACTGAATCATCTGGTCCATCATGTGGGGACAAAGAAGAGAATCGTTAGGAAATAAACCCTTCCTTTGGAAGGTGATTCTTCCTCACCCAGAGCTGATTCACCGAGTTCCTTACCTGTGGCTGATTCACTGGATTCCCAAAATGCGATGATGAGGCACAACATGCATCAAAGCGGCCTCGTTCCAGATATAATCATCCTTCCAGAGTCGAGATACAAACTCCATCGACTCCTCATGAGTTATATCATTGAGGAAATTTAGTCAGCATTATTTTATAGAGAAAAAAGTTTCATTTTCCTATCCTTTATCTGTGATTGCAATAGCTGGGAAGAAGTTGAAGCCCCAGATTGTAGGACCCTCCTCACGGCCTTTTGGTGCACATGGTGAATATTTACAACTAGAGGTTTTCCAGACATGGTGGAGTTTATATTGTTATGTAGAAACCACCTGGATAGATTTATGTGAAGGGATACATATCCCTATAGTGGGGAATCTCTAGGATTCTGCTGATATATTCTTCGAGGATAACCCCGATGAAGTGAGGGATTACATCAGAGGGCTAGAAATTCTCATATATTCCATTTATTATTCCATTCCTATCACCAATCGGGTGAAGAAAATGATGTATCGTCGCACCAATGATGGGATTGGTGCTTTCAATAGACGGGGACTGGCATGATTATGTGGCTCCTGAAGATGTAAGTTTCATTCCTTATTTTCTTTGCCACTTGATTTCAGTAAAATCTTTGTTACTCAAGGAAATTACTTTCTTCATCCTACAGCTTGTTAATTAAGGAACAACTAAGGTCCCTTCACCGTAGTATAGCCCTAGGGGCACCACTCTTGGAGCCACTGAATCTCCTCGCGAGTCGAGTGAGGTATCTCCAGGCCAACAACCCGTGGACGAGGAGTTAAAAAGGGCTTTTCATTCTCCAATAACTATATTTGGAGATGACGATGTCAACACACCCAAAAAAGTCAAAGAAGCAAAAGCATCGAAGGAAGAAGTCCATATCTAGACACTTCATCGGTAGTGGTAAGTCCTTCGGATAGTCCTGAATCCTAACTCATGAAAAGATTGATCATACTTCTTGCGATTATAGGGGATTCTTCGATTTCCCCTTTTATGGAGAGGATTGAAACACCTTTGAGGACAATTAAGGGTGCTGGTGAGCAGTCGCAAATTCATTCTGACTTGGCTGCTCCTAAAGAAACATGGAGAGAAGAAGATTTAGTGTCTGTTCCATGTACTTCTCTTGTTTCTATTGAAATGAGAGAAGATCCTACTTCTGGTAAATTAAAAATACTTCATAGAATGTTGAATGAAGACATCAACTGACATCCATTCTGTGATGCTTTAGGTTTAACACTTGCACCTGAACATTTGGCGAACACTCCAACTGACTCTCCAATTTTCTCTGAGGAAGTTGTTTGGGGTCGGAGGTCGTAGGAGGAGGGTCGCCAAGAAGACATGTCAAATGCTACCACTGGTGATACTAACAAAAAATATGAGATATCACAGGATGAAATGATGAAACTTGGTGAGTATTTTGAAGAAATTTTAGATCATGTTAAATTACCATGTAATTTAGAAGATTTTGGATTTGAGTGTTATCATTCATCCTGTTAAAAGAAAAAATATTATATCTCTGACCATGATTGGTTGAAATGTGCAGTTCCGTCTGAGAAAGCTATTTATCTGTCGATGCATGAAGGGGGCAGAGACAACCCTATCATTGCAGAGACACTAGCTCAAGTGGAGCTTAACCTGTCAGAGCTTCTGCAAACCCATCCTGAAAATCATTTTGAAGCTAGGAAATATGGAGAGGATCCTTCTCAAGCATCTGGTCTACCATTGGGTAAAATATGATAATATTTGTGGTTGTACTTAATTTTCAAGATAGCTATTCAACTTTTTTTATCCCTCAAAACTAACCAAAGCTTTCAATTGACTATGCAAGGCCATCAATTTTAGTGTCTAGATCTAGTGGTGAAGCCTCATCCTAAGCCCCAACAGGAGTAGAAAGTAAAGTACCAAGGGTCAGGGGGGAAGGAGAAGAACAGGGAACTTCTTTAAGTGCATTAATCCCAGACTATATTCCCCCCCTGTGATAGTGATGCTGAATCAGACCCATATGTGAAAAAGGAGATCCACTTATCACGTCGCAAGGCATGGCATAAAATATGTATGATCATATCTGAAGTTCCTCTTGAAGAGTTGTCTTTGAAGATCCCGCAAATATAATCCTTGTTCATCATGCTGGGACTTGGTGGTTTTTGATATCAAGAGATCTATACCGCGGTGAAACAAGTCATCTTAAGAAAAGTGTAAGAGAAAAAGTGTCGTCAAGATCTAATCAGAGAGAGGGTGCTGACCAATATTGGTGAATTTGAGGCTGCGGTGTCCCGAGCTGAGGCTAATCATGCTACAAAGATGAAGGAGATGAAGCATAAGATCAAGGATAAAGTTGTCCAGCGGATGCACCTTCAGCAACAGTTAGATGCCATAACTGTGAAACTTGACCAGCTTAACAATTCATTGGAAGGAGTCTAAACAAATGGTATGAAAGCCATCATAGATGCCAAGAAAGCACTCCATCAAGTTGAATGGAGTGAAGTTGTTCGAGTGAATGAACTTCAAGTGGCTACTGATGAAGCTCAGGATACCATAATTCAAATGAAAAGTTATGTTAAAATCATTTTGTAATTCTTGAAAAAGAGTAGATACTCCAACATGCGGATGTTATTATAATCTTGTGCATCAATGAAAAATACAATTCATCATCAATCATTTTTACCTGCATTATCTTACTAATTACTTATATAATATTTTTTTTACCTAAGCCAATGGGCCTTGTAATCATAGTTTGATTTTTTCTAGGATTATACAAACAACCCCACAAACATTGCATCTTTTGTTTCTCAATATTGCCTAAATCATATAATTTTTATGTTTAGAGAGCTGGGACTCGACTTTTTTTCATAGTTCCTTTTATAAGTTCCCAATTTAATGAGTACCCTATCTTTTCTTGGTAGTTTAAAGTCATATATGTTGAACATAAAAAGGCTAATGTTTAAGGTCGAATATCTTTGACCGAATGGATTAAAATTGACTCAATTCCTTGATAATTTTTTTTAAAACATATTACCACATTCAGGTATGGGGGAAAACATGTAAAATATGACTTAAGAAATTTTGAATCTGAGGGATGATATGAAAAAAAGGCTAAAAGGAATTAGAGGAAGTATTTACTAAGTGTGAAGTTACCACTATTTGACAAACCCGTTAGGGGGTTGAATTATGAAAGGCCACTTAAGGGCATTGGCTGCATAGTCAAATAATAGCATCTTATGGTTGACAGGTCCATTATGTAGTCTACTTATGTAAGGCCACCTAGGGGAGCATGCTTCATAGTAAGGGAAAAGAACTCTCAGAAATTTTACTTTTCTATTGCTAGAAGCCAGTGTAATTTTATTGAGATTCAAATCTTCCAAAGCACAGAGTTCGCTGTATGGAGAAAAGTACTTGAATATAGAGAGGATATTCCAATTCATTATTTTCAAAGAATTGGATGAATGTCACTCCTGCAAAGGTCTGATCCAAACGTAGGGAAGGGAAATACAAACCACAAACATGAATACTTTCAGATCATGAAAAAGAGTATGGGACAAATATGTTAAGGATGTTTGTTTTTACGGATCCCTACATATCATTGTTAAGACCAATAAGGACAAAAAAGTTTTTCCCCCCAAGAAAGAAGTTACCGCTATTTAACAAACCCATTAGGTGGGTTTGAATTATGCAGGGCCACTTAAGGGCATTGGATGCATAGTCAAATAATTGCATCTTTTGGCTGACAGGTCCGTTATGTAGACTACTTATGCAAGGCCGCCTAAGGGAACATGCTGCATGGTCAGGAAAAAGAATTTTCGGGTATCATAAATTTTGTGACCAGAAGTCAAGAAAAAGTTTATGGAGATTGGGAAGTATTTAAGGTTATGAGTATGACACATAAAAATGGGTATTGTCCAATGCATGAAGTAGATACATAGACCAATTCTGACCATAATCATGTTGTGGCTGGGTCCTGAATTGAGATTCTAGAATTCACTACATATCTCATTCGGAAGAGAATCCAGCCATATGTAGTTCTTGAAATACAGTTTAACGTCATGTGGGAGAAGAGAGTAGGAGATCTTAGTTTAGGGTCATAGAGCTCAGACTATAATGAGGGAGACACATTTTGTGTTTGTTATAAACCTGATGTGAATAAAGACCAGGGTTTTCATACCACATTTATATGCTCGCAGGGGGACTTTTCAGCCAAGGGACTGAAAGTAGAGTTTCGGGTTAGGCCCAAAGACTTGGATCTGGGTTCGAGGGATGCTAAAAAATGTTCCTATGTATCCCATAATGATGGGAATCAATCTATGTGTAGTTCTTGAAATACCATCTATACAGATTTGGTTCGTACATGTGAAGGGTGAAAGGGTACTTTAGTGTAAAGATGGTTGGATCCAAGATTAATGGTTTGGGCATTGCCATGTATGCATGTAGTCATTGGAATATAACATGATTGGAGATCAATGTCAATAATGATTCCCTCCTAGGTGAGGGTGTCAAATATTGTTGTAGTTTTATTGTCATAAAGGAAAAAAGTAAAAATTGTTTAAGGTCATATGCATGGACCTGTCCTGCATAGTTTAGAATCATGTAGCTAGGATGTATTACTATGAAGTTTAATGTCTTGCAGCAAATAAAATGGGGGAATGTATAGTTTAACGTCATATAGAAAGAACGATGATGAACCAATGTGGATATATTGGTTTTATGGGGGCTTCACGGATCAACATCATATGAGATATAGGTGAACCGATGTGAAGATATTGGTTTTGGGCTTGAACCTCGGGAGGTTGCCTACATACCCAACCTAGAAGTAAAGGATCAAATTCCACATAGTTCGATTGAGAATGAATTTGTGATCGAGTTTTACTTGAGGACAACCTGAAGATGGTGTTGGGACTTACACGTGGTTAGCGGCCAAGAGAGGGTGTTACGGTTGAAGCTTACTCTAAGCTCACGTGATTCATGCTCAGTGTGAGAAACAAGAGGTAATAACAACCCTAACGATTCACAGTTTAACATCATGTGGGACAAAAGGGTGTTGTAAAGTTTAACATCATGTAGCTAGGATGTATTGTAGTTTAACGTCTGGCAGGACATGTGCATAGTTTAATGTCATGTAGGAAATATAATGGATTGTTTCACAATTTAAATGTCATGTATCACACACATGGGGTGCTTGTCAGTAAAATGTCTTGCTGCTCGGACGAACAGTTTAACATCATGTTGGAGGATAGAGGGGACACAGATTAACGTCATGTTGGATGATAGAGGGGATATACAGTTTAATTTCCGGCAACAAGGAAAAAAGGTACTATGCATTTTAAAGTCATGCAGTGAGGACTATTGGGGACCGTGCAGTTTAAAGTCGTACAGTGAGGATTATTGGGTGTGTTTGGGTTACACAAAATACTTCTTCAATAATATTTCATTGGTTGGAGTTTTAATCAGTTCTCCATCCATTTAGATTAAATAATAATCTCCATTAGAGTAGACCTTATGTATTGAATAAGGTCCTTCCCACTTTGGCTCAAGATTTGGAGGTTTCTTTCCGTGTATCATTGGAGTTCTGAGGACCAATACCAATTCTCCTTGAATGAATGAATGAAGACGAACTTTTTTATTGACAGCTCACACTATTTGATTGTGATAGACTTCCAAGTGGTGTAGGGTGCACAATCCTTTCACATATAATCATTCCAATTCACCAAATCACTTATGATATTGTTCATATATAGATAACTGATCACAAATGGCTACTCTGAGCGAAGGTAATTGAACCTCAATGGGAAAGACTTCTTCTGTTTCATATACCAATGAATATGGAGTTGAGTGCGTAGCAGTGTGGGTGGTGGTCCTATAATCCCATAAAGCATGAATAACTTTATCAAGACATGATTTCTTATCTTTATCCACCATATTTTGCAATATTTTTGAAAGAGTCTTATTAAATGCCTCTATTTGGTCATTGGTCGTTGCATGGTACCGAGATGAATGGTGGGATTTGATGTTGTATTCTTGATACAACTTTCTCACCTCGTATGAACAGAAGTTGGTGCCATTGTCAGTCAATAAGGTATGAGGGACACAAAATCTGGTAATGATGTTAGAATTGATGAAGCTAACAATGCTTTTAGAAATAACTTCTTTGAGAGGTATTTCCTCTTCCCATTTGGGAAAGAAGTCAATAGTAGTAAGAATATACTTAAACTTATTCGATGTAGCCAGAGGATAAGGTCCTACTACATCCATTCCCCATGTGTAAAATGGCCATGAGTATTTAGCTGTATGAAGAAACTCTGGGGATTGATGAATGAAGTTGGAAAATACTTGGCAAGAATGAAACTTATTAGAGAAATCAACACAATATTGCATCATTAAAGGCCAGAAGTATCCAAGTCTTCGAATTTGACCAGAATGTCTATGTCCAGATAGGTGGGCACCACAAACTCTTGCATGTACTTCATTCATGCCAGCAATTTTTTCTTCACCATCAATACATCTGAAGATAATTCCTTTAAAACCTCGTTTGTAGAGAAGTTTTTGGTGATCTGGGCTATCATAAAGAGTAAAATTGACCACAAGTCACCAGACTTGTTCTTTCCCGGCTCTATCAGTTGAGAGTGTTCCATTTTTAAGGTATTCTCTGATAGGTGTCATCCATCCTGTAGTATGACCATATGGTTCAGAAATGGGACTAATTTCACTGATTTCCTCTGTTCTGACTCGAACAAAATGTGAAACTACACGACGATGGGCAATACTGATGATTGTTTAATCCTGGTTTGGATCTTCCAGGGTTGTGGCTACACTATCAAGTGCATCATATTGGGAATTTTTTGATCGCGAGACATAAGAAAATGCCGGTTCTAAGGGAAATTCCTCCATTAACTCTCTAATGTAATCACACAAAGAGATTAACTCTTACTTTCTAATGGAATAGTCCCCATTGATTTGTTTGATTACCAAATCTAAATCACCTTTTACCTTCAAATGATTCACCTGTGCCTGAAGCACCACTTCCATCCCTGAGATGGGAGCTTGATATTCTGCTTCATTGTTTGTACCGCCTTCCAACAATAATAAGGAATAGGGTAGCACTGCCTTTTCTGGGGAAATAAGAATGATTCCTAATCGAAGTTTGTTGAATTTAGGATCTTCAATTTTCTTCCCTGTTGGACTTCTATAGGCACCATCAAAGTACATTTCAAATGTTTGAGGGTTATCTTGAATAGATAATACTTCTTCATCAGGAAGTTCAATATTAAATGAGGTATCTTACGCAGATGGATTCTCAGTAAGGAAATCAGCCAGGGCTTGGACCTTTATTGCCTTTTGGGACACACACTGGATATCAAACTGCGGAAAAAT
The DNA here is from genome assembly GCA_963277665.1 of Viscum album. Taxonomy (NCBI): domain Eukaryota; kingdom Viridiplantae; phylum Streptophyta; class Magnoliopsida; order Santalales; family Viscaceae; genus Viscum; species Viscum album. The sequence continues at coordinate 559,042,341 of OY728153.1, read as the reverse complement.
AACTTCCCACCTTGCCATATTTCCTTTAAGTATCGTATGACTAAAGATAAATTTGAGTGGGTTATTACAAGATACCAATTGTACCTCATGATGTTGCATGTAATGTATCAATTTCTGAACTGCAAATATTAATTCTAGGCAACATTGTTCAATACTTGAATATCGAGTTTCTGCCTCAATCATAGTCCGATGAGATAGTAAAGGTTGTTTTCATTTCCATCATCATTCATTTGGGAAAGGAAGGAACCCAATGATCACTCTAAAGCTGTCACATAGAGGATAAGTGGCCTTCCATCAATAGGTGGCATTAATACTGGTGGACTCAAGAGATATATATTGAGGATATTGAATGCTTCTTGACATTATTCAGTCCACTAGTAGGTGAATCCCTTCTTCATTAATTTGGTGAAGGGTAAACACTTTCCTTTCAAATTGGCAATGAAACGTCGAATATAGGCCAAGTGACCTTGAATTCCTCTTAATTCCTTAAAATTTCTAGGAGGTGGCATACTAAGGATTGATTTTTTCTTCTCAGGATCAACTTCGATACCACAATGGCATAAAACAAAGCCGATAAATTTTCTTAAGGTTACCCCGAAAGCACATTTCAAGGGTTTCATCTTCAAATTATGTTGTCGAAGTTTATTGAATATGATTTCTAGATTATCCAAGTGATCATCACGTTGTATGGATTTAACCACATAACATTCAACAAATTTCCCTAAAATGGGTTTGAAGATATGGTACATGGAACGTTGATACGTTGCACCTACATTCTTTAGGCAAAAGGGTATTACCTGACAGAAAAACACACCCTAAGGAGATCTGAAGGCTATAGACTCTTCATCTTCTAGGACCATTCGTATTTGATTATACCCAGAGTAACCATCCATGAAGGAAAGAGATTCATAGTCAGTTGTTGCGTCAATTAATAGTTATGTGATCGGAACTGGAAAATCATCCTTGGGACAATGCCAATTAAGATCTCTGAAGTCAATGCAAACACTAATTTGTCCATTATAATTTTTCACAGGGACAATATTAGCCAGCCATTTGGGTTATTGAACTTCTCTAACAAATTTATCCTTAATAAGCTTATCAAATTCAACTTCAATTTGGGAGGCATAGGTTGGGTGTGTTCTTCTTGCAGCTGCTTGAACCCTCGATGTTCTTCTGGAAAACCCAAATGATGAGTGGCAACATCGGGATCAAGACCTGGAATTTCGGTATAATTCCAAGAAAATACATATGGATTTTTCTTTACAAATGAAGTATACATTTCTTTCTCTTCAAGATTCGTGGCTTCACTAATTAAAGTGGGGTGTGGATCTTCTTTTATACCAAGATTTATTTCTCTGATTTCATCCACAGTGGTAGAGATACCCTCTCCAAATGCTAGAGGAGAATCCATGAGATCTTCCTCTTCTTCTTCTTCAATATGTGTTACTTATTCTACTTCAACTTGATTATTATATGACGAATCAAAATTTCCATGATCAGGGGAGAAGTTAAAATTTGAACATTTTGTAGAAGAGGCATCCATTTCTAACCCTATTGATGATGAAGGGTCTTCCTGGGTTGATAGAGAAGAGATGATGGATTGAGAATTGACATCATTATTTTCCACTGGTATTGCTATAACTTCTTATGGACTGGTTGATGAAGTATAGAAGTACTGTATTTCAGCAGACGAAATGAAGACATCTCTATTTAAGCTTTCATCATTGTTCGTCCAACCAACAATTTCTCCCATGTTGTCTGACTCGATTGTCGTAATTGACATTATAGAAGTTTCCATAAGAGTGTTTTGATTTGGGTCTATCCCATCAATTTGACTGATAGGAAACACATAATATGGACTCGCATGTATGAATGGGTTTACTGAAATCTTTTCCAAACCATATGGAGCATTAATTTTGGTGACCTTTTTTACTATGTATTTTTACTTTACCTCTATGTGGTAAAATTATGGCTCAATGTATTGAGATTCAAATATTTTGAATGGGGCTTTGTCACTATACAATGCCCCGATTTGACCATTGAAACAATTTTTGAGACATTGATGGTATGACGAAGGTATGACCACATGTTGATGTAACTAAGTTCCTCTGAGAAAAATGTTGAAGGTTCTGTCCTGATGAAAAACCATGAAATATTAATTAGATACAAGGTCTCCAAACTGAATTCTAAGTGTAATTTCACCCAGAGGTTCTTGTTCATTCTTATCTTATCTTTGCAACATTAAAGTAGAAGGAGATAAATCAGATTCCATAAGGCCTCATCGACGAAGTGTATGAATAGGAATGAGATTGACTCGTGATCCATTGTCAATGAAGGCTCCTTGGATATCTATATCATTGAATTTTCCAGACAGATACAATGATCTGATATATCCATGTACAACATCATCTTCATCTTTATCTGTAAAAGATATCACTGCATGTCATTCTGCAGGATCATTCTCTATATGGTAGACTTCAGCTGCAAAAATTTCAGTTTTGAATTCTTGAAGACTTTAAAAGGCCTCAATAAGAACCTTCCAAAGATCTTTTGACAGATTCAAGTCATCCAGAATTGATAAATTGGCCGGTACTTGGGCCAAATGTTTCAGGACATCATACTTTTGGTCCAAAGTTCTGCATTTCCCATTAGGAAAATGTGGTTTTTCAGGTTCCTTGGAAGTTGATTATTTAGCAACAGATGCATCCCGTATCGAGGTAGGAGTATGAAACAGTCATGGATTTCGTAGATTAGACCAAATAGGTCTATCTATTTGCTGAGAGGAAGAAGGTGGGACCTCTAACTGGTCTTCCAAAATAACTGTGTCAGGAATGAATCTGTCATGTGTAGAAGAACTTTATGGTTCCTATTGAGCCCGCTAAAGGGATTTTCCATGAGCTTTTTCCACATATAGAGTTCTAGAAGGGGAAGGATTGAAATAGTGTCTTCTGGAATATCAAAGTATTCCTCAATATCCAAGACCTATGTCTCTTCCTCTAATTCCTCTGTTAGATACAGGGAACTTAGGCACATCAAAATTGAAACTATCATCGGCATAAGGATCTATTAAATTAATCATGTTAATAAAACCAAATATCAATTCTTCATCTGATGAAGATTCTTCCTGATGAGCTAATTCAGGAAGTGCCGTTTGGAGGGGTGGTGCCCGTTCTTTTGAAACAAACAGCATAAAATCTTCCAGAGTCAAAGACAGCATAGGCTTTGACACGAGCTCATCTTCTTCTAACTGCTCTTTTTTCAAATTACACTGCTTATTTAAGGATTTTACTTCTGATGAAGGGGGTTTTCTTTGGCATTAATAGAAGAAGACACAATTGGTTGATTCAATTGTGTTCATAAAATGACATGAGTTTGGTTGATCGTTTTACTAACCATCCAATCATCATATTTTTGCACATTTTTACTTTTGACTTCATGCCACTCACCTTCTTCCTCTGGGTCAATAGCAGTAACACATGCTACATGAGCTGAATAACCTTTCAGTTTTACTTGTCCAGAGTCCACCATCTTTTGCAGGAGGTCTTTGAAGACAAAACACTCCTGGATGGGGTGCCCCAATATCTGATGAAACAGGAAATAGTTTGGGAGGTCTTCATCTGCTTCCTTGTTCAACCTTTTGGTCCTTGGTAACTGAACCAGGATGTTTTCCAGATCCGAGATGAAGTATCCAGGAACTTTTTCAATCCGGAAAGAATAAAGTTTGTTCTTCAAATCTTCAAATTGTTTCCACCTTTGATCTCTTTTATCATCTTGACGAGGTAGTCATTTTTGTTGATGCTCAGGAGGTGGAGGCCTTCAACATGATGAAGGTTTTGAAGTGGAAGCAGGTACAGGTGCTTGTTTAAATGTAACTGTAGTAGTCTCTGATTTCCTTATTCTCCTTCATAGAATTGATGGAATTACACGAGATTTAGCCTTAATCTGTATAATATCTTCTTCTATCTGCTGAGAAATTGAAGTATGGTCTTGAAACCCTCCTGTGTATTTCACAGGGATCAACGGTGTGTGTAATTCATCACAAATATTTTCTACACGGATTGGAAACAATTATTCTTGAGGGAGTTCTAAGCTTAAGTAATATGTTAATCCCTTACAGCGAGCAATGAAATTTGAAACTCTTTCATTATCCCTTTTCTTACAATTTATAAGATCGAAAACTATCATCTTTGGAAATGTTGAGCTAAATTGAAGAAGAAATATTTGACAAAGATCTTCCAACCCCGCAATTGACCAAGATTGAAAACATGTATACCAGACAAAAGCAGGTCCTTATGATGACTGCACAAAACACCTGAGCTTAACTGCTTCTTGTTATTTAGTAGTTCCCATCATAGGATCTCAATGAGAAACAAAATGTGTTAAGTGTTATTCTGGATCTCCTGAACCATTAAATATTGGGAATGCTATATTCACAAAATTTGATGGGGGAGAGATTTCATCCACCCATTCAGGGTAAGCTCTCTTTTTTGGTTGAACTTGTGAATTCCTTCCTTCCATAGATTCCAAATGAGATGTTAATGACTAAATGGTAGTCATTAATTTTTAATAAACATCTGGTTGAGCTTAGACCTGAGCAGGTGGAAAAACTGGAGTTTGGACGGGTGTGGAAACTGGGACTGACACTGATGGTAGTATTGTTGGTTGTTGTTGCGTATGACCCATAGGATTGGACTTGTGAGGGTGTACTTGTAAAGGGGGATATTCTTGATCCAACCCATTAGTTACAAAAAATTCCCTTGATTGATTAAATCCAGCATTCTTAGGAGGAAGAATACCTTGATGTAGTTCTGCATTTAACCTCCTTAATTCCTTTATTTCTTCTTCTTGTCATGCGAACCATTCCATTAATTAGATTGATTGGCCTTCTCCATAGATAGGGTGGGGTGTAACCTGACTTTTTTCCTTTCCCCTTGACGGACGCCTTTCGGAGATAGGGAAGTTGGTTATTTGAAAGAATACCTAGATTCTAGGTAAGCCTTTGATTTTGGGTATACACACCTTCTAAATTTGTTTCTGTGTGTACAGCCTCTTGAATAGGAACTTCACCATCTGATTCCTTCGACTGAGCCTCATGTTCTAGGGGATCAGTGACAATGGAATTGATGACATTTATCGATGCATAACTCCTTGCAACCCTTCTATCAACACCTCTGCGATGTTTTCTTCTTTCATGTCGTTTATGAGACATTGCCTTTTGTTTGGTTGATCCCTAAGGAACTTCTTGATGAAATGTAATTTTGAGGGAATCTCATAATAATTCAGCCCTGTATTCCAGTTGTGGCTTCTTCCCTAATCGATAGAAGACTGACTTTTGCTGAGGAAGGGATTGAGAATTTGAAAAGGTCCCCAGTCTGATGAATTGGGGTTGTTCATGTTTTTCCTGTGCAACTGCTCGAATCCTACATGATGACCCTGAGGGTTGGATTAAAAGAGTCCCCATTTTGGCAAGATGAGGTGTCTCTTGAGCTGATACATCTCAAAATTTCCTAAAAGATCTCCTGATTTTGCAGACTTTAGTCTTGAAATTGGTCGGATGCATCATCCTACATCCACTCAAATCACCTGGCTCAGATGACCATTGGATTATTGTTGACAGTTCTATAACATGATGATGTTCCTGCTATAAATGATAATCCTATTCGATATTCTTATTTTCTTGATGAAATAGTAATTCAACAACTTGTTCTTTATATGCCTGACTTTGGGAAGAACTAGTTGAGGTCTGTTCTTGATCAAACTTTTGATTACACACAAAACCATGTAGTTGTGGCTATCCATGGGAAATAACATTTCATGAGACCACTTTTGGTGGTCTTTGTTGACTAGAGAGTACAGTGAAATGAAATTCTCCATGAACACCACATCCCCTGATATTAATACCATATGGGGCATTTGTAATTAATTGGCCAACCTTTTCAACGTGCCAAGGCATGAATGCTGAAGGGTTCTCTGTTGCTTTTCAACCTTTGGGTGTCAGGAAACTGAGAGAGATGCCAACTCAATTTGGAGTTGCAACCCTTCTATTATCTTGACATGATTTTGATATTCATCATAAGATAATATTTTCTCTTTTAAGTGACAAAGAGTTTTTCATATGTTGAGAAGAATATTGTGAATATCATATTCTGTCAATGTTTCTAGAATATCATACTGAGATTCATCCAATGGCCAAAACATGACTGGTATTTCACCTTTCTCCAGTTTTTTTCTCATATCTAGCACTTCCTTTTTATCATTTGATGAAGATTATTCTACCCGATTAGAACAAAGATAGTGATTCTTTGTTTCTTCATCAGAATAAAAAAGATTTGTAGAGAATTAATTTTTCAAATTAGAAGATGAATGACCCAGGGGTGGTTTGGAGAATGACCTACACCTCGGGCTATCTTCTGATTGAGAAAGTATTTCACCTTCTAGTGGTAAGGCATCCGACATGAATGGCTTCTCATTTGAAAATTCCTCAAGATAAGAGGGCTTTATCATTACTACATTGTACAATGAATAATTTTCTAGGAAATGCGAATTACTACTATAGAGAAGACTTTCGCAGCTAAATTCATAATCATGGGGTGGACCACCATGGGGGTTACAGCAAATGATGAACCCTCTTGCTCCTTGATCTTCGGGCCACACCGAGGGTTATCGTGGCTCTCATCTGAAGATGATAATTCAAGATTCACAGAATTGTCATGAAGCAAGCCTTTATGATGAAGTGCCTGATGAAGACCTTTGGAATTATTATTGTAACTTCCATAATCTGTAAATGAGAGAGTAGAATCATAAGTTGCGATAGAAAATCGTCTAATGGATTCAAGAACTCCAACATTTTGCAAGGCCTTATTGCAGATTGGCTCTTGATTTTTCAACTGTGTTTGATGGTTATTTTTCTTGGATGTCTTCTTACTCATTTTGGAAACCACTTGTTGATGAAAGTGGTTATTATGGGCCGGTGTATGTTCCTGCTCAAGAGAAATTGTCAGGTTAGGCTGATTATCAACATTTAAATCGGGTGTATGTTCCCGACATGATTGTCCGTATGACATTTGGGAGTATGCCCCACAACCCTCCTAGACTGGAACTGGGGTGTGTATCTGCTCTGGAGTGACATGTTGATGAGTCACTCCACTAATTGGTATTGATTAATGATTCTTTCCCTGTGATGCTGCTAAAGCTATTATAACATTCTGACAGGTATCCCGAATATAGGCATGGATTTTCTTCTGATCTTTCACCATTGTCAAAATGTGCTTCATGACTTCAGCTTCTGGAACATGAATATATGCCCATTTCGTGTTTTGAGTAGGTGTGTTCTCATCCTCCTGTCCTCCTTTTCCTATCAGTGAATTCTGATAGTACTCATGTGTGGGGGAAGAAAGTTGTGTCTGCCTCCTGTTTGTCATTGGATCTTTCCGATTGACATCTCTGGGTGATACCAAATGAGACTGTTGGTTATCTTGACAAATTGCAGGTGTATGTACTTGCTAATTTTTCTCCACCAAATATGATTGATGAAATTCTTTCAAGACTGGCATACAAGACTGCTGGAAGAATTGATGAGTGTAAATAGGTGTATGTGCCTGCCTATAGTACTCCGCTGGAATTTCCTGGTTGGATTTTTGGTTTGCTGCCATACGAGTCTTATAAACAGTGGGATTAGAATGGACATGTGAGTTTTCCTGCTCATTTCTTTACATAATGTTAGGTTGATGGGCTTCTCTGGAGAAGGAAGAGGTATGAACCTGCTCCCTTTTGGCCGAATTTTTCCTCTGATGGTTCGTCTTGTGTGCTCGGGTTTGAGGAACCTGAGCTGAACACCTAGTGGTGATACCCTCATCATATTGATGGTGCACTACCGCATGCGTCTGGCGGCAATTGTTGGTGGGATTCCTCATTAAGTACTCCTGCCTTCTGGAACCGAGGCCTTGAGTGACCTCTTCTTTCACCTCTCTGTAATATGGGAGGAACTGGTTGTTGTGCTCCAAGGATAATGACCTAAAACGGTCGTAAATGGTGGTCAGCACCACCTGCTTCATGACCACTAGTCATCGCTGTCTGGAAAACCAGGGTGAGTTGTTAACTTGGAGGGATTGTCAAGCAGTCTCCAGATTCGGGATGGTACCGTGTTGATAGTATTCTCTCACCAATGTATTCGAGACACAGTGTTGCAGACGCTGAGTAGGTAATGTCATCCTCAAAGCGGAGGAGGATCCAGTAGGAGTAGTGGCTGAGGCTTTCACATATGTGAATTTTAAAGAAGCCATTTCATATTTCAAAGAGATCATGAAAAAGAGTGCCTGTTTGATATAGCAGACATAATCAAGATAAGTGTTTCCAGACTACATCTTTGGGATGAGCACATATGTTATTGATTTCTTTTTTGGCCCTCATATTGAGTTTAATAGGGGCCTAACAAATAAGTAAAAAATCATTTTACCTCGTTAAGGATTCACGTCAGGTTCACCATTTTTTGTTTCTTCTAAAAATGAGGATGACCTTGATTGTTTAAGGCTAAAACTTTCTAATCGGTTTCTAAAGAGTTTATATGTAGAACCGGAAACATCCAATGATTATATATCCATTTGTACCTACTTTCCAAAGGTAGGTTCTCATTAGTTGTGGACCGATGAGGCTTAATAATTTTCATTGGTTGAGAGGATGGGAGGTCAGACTCATCACAACTTTTTTAGGGGAATTATTACCTACTCGAGGACTCTATTATAGATTTATGTTATGTTTATGAATCCTTATTAATTCACCAAGTATGAAAATGAGTTTTCCTTTAGATTTCACAATCAATGATTGATATGTATGGGATTTAGAGAATATTTTATATGTATTTGAGATTCTTCATCGATAGATAATCATCTGTATGTATAGGATATTCTTAGTAAACAGTAGCCTTTAATATATTATATAAAAATCTGTTGCTCATTATGATGACCATACGGGTTTTAAAGACACTCAGTGGGGAACTTGAAGTTTATTGTCATTCAGAAAGACAGGGATTATTTCAGAGTTGGGATCGTACCTGCAGATGGGATACCTACGTATCCTTGTTAAAAAGAAAGGAATCAGAACCCACGTAGTTCAATAGCAAGGATATATTTTAACGTCATATGGGATGGGAATTAATTAATGAAATATGGTCTTGAACTTTATATAGACTTCCTATATAATCTACTTTTAAGGATGATATCAAATTCCATGTAGTTCGGGTAAAGAAAAATAGGGTTTATGCATGGTCAATGGCCCAAAAAGAGATTTCATTATTACTTTTACACTATAAGACCATGTGATTCATGCTCAGTATGAGAAACAAGAGGTGTCGGTAAACTTGAAAATGGTTCCACGAAAGATGCAGTCATGAGAAATGATGTAGGGATTACATATGTATGATGGCCCAGGTAAATGAAGATCCGAACATAGTTCAGGAAAGAATCCCAGGAGTGGGGTCCATAAAGGTATTTTTACTTTATGGAGATTTGGAATTTTAACTCAGGGACTTAGTCCTGAAAAGGAAGCCCAGGAGCATGGTCCATAAAGGTATTTTTACTTTATGGGGATTTGGAATTTAAACTCAGGACTTACACCTGAAAAGGATTCCCAAATTAAAAAGGGACTTATGATTGGGTTTTACTCCTGATAAGGAATCCCAAATCAAATGAAATTAATGTTGGGTCTTGCTCCTGAGGAGGATGACCAATTAAAGGGATCTTATAACCTGGGGCTTAATCCTGAGAAGGAGGCCCAAAGTTAGAGGAAATTATTATTGGGACTTACTCCTGAGAAGGAGGCCCAATAAATTCCTCTTAGATAAGGAAGCCAACAAAGTAACCATGCCATAAATGGATTTGAAGATGGTTTTGAAGGTCATGTCTTGAAGAGGAGAGGTTTATTAGAGGAAAGGATGTGCCTAGGAAAGAGACTTTCAAGTATTGTTCTGGCGTGCAAGTCCTGGTCCCAAAAGTAGACTTGCACGACATGAGTCACCTTGGGCGACAAAGAATACATAGGGAAATACTTGGGAGAATTTGAACTCAAACCCTTAGTATCATCCCTAGAGGCTTCCAAAAGGTTGGAACGCAAGTTCCATTTAGAGGGAAAGGTGGCGTGAAAGTGTTTCCATTTTCCTTAAGGTATGGGAACTTAGGCGCGCAAGTATTGATGAGTTCTAACACTTAGGCCTTATTATTCCTCTTTAGAGCTTTCATTCTAGGTCAAGAATTACCTTATAATTTTTCGGAAGACGTCAGACAAAGACTTAGGTGACCAAAGCATGAATCTATGTTTTGTAAAAAATTTCCTCGAAATGGGGGGCACATAGGGGCTATTTATAGGCCACTTGAACCATGGGCGAAAAAAAGGAATAGGGCGCGCAAGTGACTTGTGCGACTCATATGTGACGCACAAGTAACTTGCGTGACGCACACCAAATGAGTTACATGTTCATCCCTTTGTCAATTTTTGATGTTTTTAAAAGTGTGACCCTCATTGTGCTTAAGTTATTCCCCTTCTCCATTCGTTGGAATCTATGATGGAAAGGAGCTTCAATAGTAGTAGTCAATTGATTGACTACACTCAAAGGAAAATTTTGAAAAATGTTCAAACTCGGATCATAATACGTACAATCTTTATGGTTTAGACAAGAGCTAAGTAATGAAAAGATAAAAGGTAAAAAAACATGTTAGAATAAAACCATGAAAATCAAGGTTTAACAATAGTCAAGTATTTCCCACTAAGTCTCATTTAGATTAATCATAGGAAAAACAATTGTGGTGATGACATAAAGGACACAATTTTTAGGGTTGTCCATAAGACCCTAGAAATAGTCTAACTATGATCACTCTGCCCCATGTCTTAATAAATAATTAGAGCATCCTTACATAGTTGAGATAGCTCTAAATCCAACCAAATTATTTTGAAATTCATCAAAGTTCCCTAATGTTACCTTATAATAAGATTCCTTTCATTCATAGCTAATATAATTCTAAGGCAGTGGCTTTTATGGACATTATAAAATGTGTTCTGTGAAATTTTCCATATAATTCATGATGTGACCCTCACCTAGATAAGAAATATCAATTTTGAGTAGATATGTGTCTCCATGTCAGAATAAGAGGCATTTTTCACTCCCATGTCCCACAATACTACTACAAAATGAGGTATATGTGGAATGAACCCCCCTCCAAGTGTAGGCTATGGATTTATAAATAGATGATAAAAATGTGTTGATGCATTAAAATGGAACATTATCATTTATTTCAAGAGAATTTTCTTTATTCATCATTTCAAAAGATTATAACTCTTCAAAATATTTTCATTGATTGGTTGTGGAGCACAAATTGACTCACAAATAAATTTATGGCTATAGGAATGTGGAAAATTTTTTAATGGAATTTGTGTCAACACATAGGCCATTCGGACAGGGTACCTATGCCGAATCCCTACGAATTCGTCTTTTGCATCAACCATGAGCATCAACCATATAGAGGCAGCATGTGTGGATAGCCTTAGTGACACACTATATTGATGGAGTCCCTTTACCAAGGGTCCCATATTTTCCCATAAATATGACCTTGGGGTCTACATCTATATGGAAAAATCTCATAAAGGCATCCTAACTCTCTGATCTCCCTATTTATTCTTATAATCCCTATGAAATATTTTAGGTACTTCTCCAAAGCATGAAGAATAGGGATTTAAAGGGGGTAGTGAAATTAAAGTCCTCTAAAGGTTTAAAATACGTAACACCTATGGATGGAATCCTCTCCCCCACTGTTCAAAAAACACTAGCATGAGAACCCCTTCCTTAAGTAGGGACCTATGCAGTACAATTCATGGAACACTTGTGGAGACCCTTGAATGTTTGATCAAGGTCTCACCCAAATGTATTTTCCAAGGTGGTACATCACCTAATCCAGATTCACTTTTCTCAGGCCTACCTGCACAAGCCTCTATTGGTTTTCCCTAACCTCTTCCCTATGTGATCTTCTAACCAATCCCCCCCAAAATCCATACATGGTAGGACCTCTCTTCTTTTGACTCCCTTATTGTAAATGGGATGTGGTGAAACCTCCACAAAAATGATCAAACATTAAATACCATGGTAAAAGGTACACTATATTTTATCCCACTTGGATTTTCTTTCCTACGGTTAGAGGATTCCTGCACTTATCCCACCTAATGATTAGGATCATCAGGGTGCATGTGGTTCATCATTCCCATGGTCATGAGGACCCTAACCCTGGGAACCATGTCTGGGAGTTCCCTATATTGGGAACTCTGTCTAGGACTATGTCCACCCATTTTCATCTCTAAGACCTAGAGAATCTTCTTCCAAGTAGGGAGGGTGAGGATAACACTTCTTTTTCATTTTTACATGGAATTAGATCCTCCTACCTTTAAGAAAAAAAATTAGGGAATCTCTCTTGGAGTAATCCCCTATAATTTCAAGTACGAGGTTGTATTCTTTAACCTCCTCGCCCCCTTTGATACTAAGTCGGAAAGGGGATGAGCATGAGAGTATTATCCACTCTCTCTGGTTCACTTAGCCTCTTCCACTAGCAGACAAGTATAAGTGTGTGGTTTTCCATATTTTTCACTTTCTCTTGATTATCACATTCAATAATGACTCATCATGACTCATGATCTTATGGGATATTCATGTTCATGATGTTCATATTGTTGGATTCATATTTTGGAAGAGGTTCTTCTTTCAGAACTTCTCCTAACCTTCATTCAGATTAACTCCATAGGTGTGAGTCCTCATGGCCATATATCCGGCCATAGGGAAAATATGATTATGTAGTTTCCCCATATCATCTTTTCCCTATTGTTTCTCACAATGAGAATGAATCATGTGTGATTAGAGGTTCATGGTTTTTATTAAATCCATATAATCACAAATATATGGGAATCCTACAAAGGAGTAAGTCCCAATCATAATAATCTTCAAGAAAAATTCCCTATGTAAGCCCCAACCAATCAATGGAAACTTTATCAAGAGTAATTCCCAATACCATTCATGGTAATACTCCTCAGGAATAATCCACAAAACATTTAATAAGGAATCCTTTTTACGAATAATCACCAACTAAACAACAAACTGTCTGGGAATCCTCCTCAGGAGTAATCCCAAATCATATTAACCATTAGGCCTCATTCAATGTGTAATACCCAACTAATAAATGGTATCCTCCTCAGGAAAAATCCCAAACCCATATGTGGTCATCCTTTCTAGGATTAATCCCCAAACCATTCACTAGGGAATCCTCTTTAAGTTTAATCCCCAATTAAACTTCAAAAAATCTAGAAAACCCTATTAGGAGTAAAACCCATACCAAACCCTAAAATAATCGTAGATCAAGTCACCCCTCATAGACCCAAAAAAAATAGAATCCTCTTTAGGATTAATCTCTAACTTAATCCTCTCAAAGGGTAAAATTTCCATGTGATACCAACCAACCAACTTAGGATTTGATTCCCATCAAAATATGATATGTATGCAATCTCACTGCGGTCCAAACCCAATATGTCATACCAATCATATTCTATCTAGCCCACAATCCCCATATGGTCTAATTTTGTATGGAAATTCATATCCTTTCTTGGTTTTCTGTGATTATTTGGAATTAGTCTCACACCAAACTTTGACTAGGAACCATTCACCTTGACGTCCCATCCATGTGATGTTAAACTGCATGGTTTGGTCCTTATCACATGACCATAAAAGGTACGATCTATATTGTAAAGTGACATTGGACTATGTGGGTTCTGATTCCTTTCACATGGATGTGTATGAAGCCAATCCCGAGGTGTGATACCAAAATAAAAAACAACTCATGTCTCTGTGGATGGAGACACACTCTAGAGTAGTGCACTGTGTGGATAGAAAACCCCCATCATCGTAATAATGAAAAAATAATATCTAAGAAGATACCATTTAAGGAGAACCTTGGATAAATATAGATATATCTATTGATGAAGAACCTCAGATACATACAAATGATTCTATATTCTATGCATCCTAATAATTTATTGTTAATTCATTGTTTATTCACACCATAATTTAGAATTAATGAAGGATTCCTGAACATATCTTAAATATATAAGAGAGTGAAATAGAATGAAATAATTCCCCCCAAAAGGATGTGATGAGCTAGACCTATCTTTTTATCAACCAATGGTAGCTCTTAAGAATCACTGGAAAAATACCTAATGAGACAGTGTCGTTGGAAAACACTTCCATCGTGGATATATAACTGTTCGGTGTTTCTAGTTCTACGAACAAACCCTTTAGAAACCGTTCAAAAATAGTGAACCTAGTGTGAATTATTTCACATAACTCAACCCCCTATAATTAACCATTCAGTGACCAATTATCCACAAAAATATGTACACTATGCTTAGATAGAGAAGTCAATTCCTTAGGATCACATTTTATTTCATCTTATTTGATCTGATGATGTACTTTTAAGAATCATAACTTATCATGAGGTGTCTTCCCCCAAAAAGTGTTATTAGATCTTATGGTTCATGCTTTCCCACTTTTTACACATAGAGGAAACTTATGTAATGAACATACTCTTTCTACGATGTTATTTTATTTTAGTATGATATTATTTTTAGTGGAAGGTTTGTCCTTTGGCGATGGAAAGTTTATGGTAGATAAGTTTTATGAAATAGAATTTGGATAGAAGGTGATTCATATAGAAGATTATATCATAATAAAGGATTTGTAACTTCCATTAGGTAGAGTCAAACTATAATTTATTAATAAATATGAATTAGAATGGATGGATAGTAAAATGCCTGGCTTACTGAGGATTCACTAGCTTAAAATGTGCAATTTAACATATAGTATAAGAAAAATAAAACATAATTAATGAAATAACCTTTTTATATGTATGGGAAACCTATGAAACTTTTTTAGGTGTTCCTAATGAAAGATTTTTTTAATCTTGAGGTTATCAAAAGGACATAAAATGATATAGCATGTGAACAATTTCAACATAATCGAGATCTAGCTAAAATCATTAGATGTGACATTCAAAAATGATTTTTGGGAAATTATTCTATTTCCATCACTACCATAATCATGGAATGTTATGGTATTAATAGTTAGTAATCCCCACAATGGGTCCAAATTTTTATTTGAGTATATTTGAAACTAAATCCTAAATTAATACAAATGGAGGATGGAGAATCAATCACTATCCTGTAATGGAAGTAATGTTAATGGACATGGGTTCTCACAATAGAGTATAATTCATAATAAGTAATATAAAGATATGTCTTGATACAAAAGTCATTTAATGTCACCTGACCTAGAACTACATAATGTAATTGTGGAAATATGGGTATCTCATTATGGATTATGGAAGTAGAAATAAATTCACTAGAAGGACAAAATTCAGAAGAAACAATTTCACAACTATATCCGAGGTATGTTATTGATTTTTATTGACTATCAAAGATTCATTGTATTCTTGGGTTAGTTATTCCAATGAATTATTCCACTCGTTGATAGAGACATTATTCAAGGTTAATCATTTTTCTAGAATATTTATCATGGAATATTTTTAGGATGATAAAGGTATAGAAAATGTTGGAAAATTCAATGTTAGAATCTTAATGAAGAACAATGTATTTTTACAATTCAATGAAGTCATACAAGTATCTAAATTTCAAAAGAACATAATTTTAATTGGATTTCTTGAAGTGGTAGGATGTGTTATAAGATTGTACATTGGAGTTTGGAATGTCACTTAAGGTTCTTTGGTGATGTAATTTAGATTAAATAAAGTTTCTCTTTATCATACTTGAAGATCCAATGGAGATATAAATTTTAAAAGTATAAATTATAAATATTTGGAGTTATAACAATGCATTATTGGAAATATCAATGAGAAAAAAATAAAAAATTTATATCAAATAAGTGAAGTATTTAGATTTATCACACTAATATTATATGTTGTGAGAGTTTTTATCTTGGGATGAAAATGTGAGTTTAATTCATCATGATTATCCAAAATCTTAAGAGGTTTAATTTAGAAATTTTTCACTTTGAATTATTTAGACTATACCTAATTTATTCCAATGATGGTTTTTTGAAATTTTTCACATTTATTAATGATGATTATATGAAATTTTGAGTTTAATTACAAAATCATAAATCTGATGTGATCAGAGCCATTATTTAGTGGAAATCCATGATGGAGAGGTAAATTGTTATGAAGATAAAAAGTTTAATATCTGGTAATGGAGTTGAGTACACAAATATGAACCTCCAAAAAACTATTCAGAAGAACTAGATCAAGATAGAAAGGACACTTCCAGAACACTTTGGTAGAAATAATGAACATAAATTTGATAGAGAAAGGTAAGTACATGAAGTTACACTATGGTATGACAAAGGAAATTTGGGTTGAGGCATTAAGCATGATAACTCATATCATCAACATAAATCCTTCATCAATAGTATAATATGAGTTTCTAGAATAGATATTTTTTGGTAAAATATGTGATGTAGGTCACCATAGAGTCTTCAATAGCCTTATATGATAATATTAATTCAAATTATGGAGATATGATTAGGGAAAAATATAAAAGTTATTTCTTTATAGGATGTGGAAATAAAGAAATCAAATTTTTGTTCTGGGATATTTTTTATTAGAGCATCATCTGTATTTGAGATGTTATATTCAATGGTAATATCTTATGGATAGATGAGAACATTACATATTCAGAAGTTGAATTTATTTAATTAAATAATGATGTTCAAGTTCATATGAATAGGGATACCATAATAAAAAAATATAATGAGTTAAAATTTCAATATATATTTTCTGAAAAAATAGAATTGTATAAGACATTCCAGAATGCTCAAGAACTGCTAAATTTTTTGGAAAAAATGTGAACGTTGGAGTATCAAAATGTGGTAATATAGAACATAGTGAAATGAAAAACACTACAAAAGAATGAGAATAACTTGATGGTCCAATAAAGAGTTATTATAGACTTAGTAGGATGATAAATAAGTTTGGTAATGACATGATTTTATTACATATAATGGATGAATGATAACCTAAATAACTATAATAATAGGTAACTCTAAGTGAAACTAAATAATGAGAGTCAAAAATGAAGAAAGATATAAATTATTTGGAGTCTAATAGAAGCTGTAATTTGAATAGACCTCCATAATGGGACATAATAGTGGCTAATAAATGGGTATTAAATTTAAATGAAGAAGATGGTATAATGAATAGGTATATCGAGTGACTGGGGTTGAAGGGTTTCTAACAGAATAAATGAATAGATTTAATAGAAAATTTTCACTATTATTTAAGCATGTTACCTTTTAGATGGTGATAATAATGGAAACATCAGATGACCCACACCCTGATAGGATAGGTTTAAAAACCACCATTCTTTTAGAGATTTGGAGGAAGATATTTACATAAAGAAACCTAATGATTTCATGGAACATTCTAATTGAAGTCTTTTTTGAAAACTTAAAGGAATTCTCTATGACTTGAATTAGGTTACTAGATAATGGAATTTGAATATTGCTAGTTTCATGGATGGGTAAGGATTCATGTGGAGAAATGTAGATGATTATTAATACTATAAATCATAGGATATCGAATTTTATATCTTTTTCAGGAGTTATAGTTGGTATATACACTATGAGAGGGCTGTGAATTTTAGTCAAGAAAAAACATAAAATCTTTTGAATTCCACAAGTGTAATAAAATCAGAATTATGAATTTTTTATCAGCCCGTGGATAGTAATAATAAAATTAAATGTATAAAAACATAATCAACATTTTTACTGATATATACATATAAAAAATACAAAAAAAAATATTGAAAAATATAAATCACATAAGAGATAAAAAATCATGGAGCTAAAGGTAAAAGTATTTATTCTAATTTAAAAATATATTATGAAACCACATTTTTAATTGAATGTTTAAGGAGGATCGAAAAACTATATCTATTTCACACTACTTAGAGGATAAAATCACATATACTGTAAACATGGTAGAAGGTATTTTTTCTTCCCAATAACAAAATCCCTTGACTATAGACCTATTCGAAGGTACTTTATCTTACTCCACAGAAACTATTGCTATAAATGACTTATAACAACTCTTTATTCCTTATGGAATACCTTGATCACATTGAATTGTAGTATCCCACTTCCACATACCTAAATATTCTTAAAAAAATTGTTAGAAAAATAGTTATTACAACATGAAATATTAGATCACTTGTAATGTATGCTTAATTTTTCAATAAAAAGGTAATTTTATACAATATTCCTCAATCCTTGTGTAGAATTATGATGAAATAATAATTAAAATCCTCTATATTATAGTGGATTCAGAATCAAAAATCATCCTCTTATAACATCAATATGTGCCACTGTAAATCTCATACATCTGGTAAATGAAATCTGTTAAAAACTCTCAGTTCTAAAAAAATGTGTTTTAAAAAACACAAAACGTGTAGGTAATGATATTTTCAACAAAAAAATTAAAAATAAATAACCCCTTTAGTTATAATTAAATAATATTTATCTTTCCAATAACACATGAAATAAATCATTAATAAAACATATAAAAATTTTAGCTATATTTTTAGAATAAATCTTCTATAATGAGTATATCTCGTATCATTTTTAAATATTATCCCCCATATTGATTTTAAAAAGGTATCAATATAGTTAAGAAATTATCAAATATGGAAGTAAATATGATTAAAAAATTCAAAAAATAAATCATCAAATAATTTAATCCAAATTTTTTTATGAAATACACCCCTAAGAAAAATAATTACAACTAGTTTTGGAAAAAATCATCAAAAAATACAATTCAGAAAAATTAAAATCACCTGAAGTCAAATATTTAAAAAAATGAAAAATTAAATTCTTTTTTTTTATTTTTTGATCATTTGACTTAGCTATCCCAGTATAGATTTCTCTAATGAAATTCCACACTAAATATACCCAATGTTGTCCTAGATGTAGATGAAAACGCAGTACAAGAGGGGGTGAATTGTAATATAAAAACAAAATTATTTTTTTTGGCCAACTAAAGTATAATATGATCAAAAATAAAAATTTCCAATATTCCCAGAGACTAGAGTAAAAAAATGAATCAAAAAATAAATTAATCAACCATAATTATATATATATCAATAGGGAAAATATGAAAAGTATTTAATATGAATAATCACATTAAAATTAAAACAAAAGTTCAATTAAAGGATAACAATCTTTGTAATCCTCAGATGGATTTTATAAAACCACACTTTCATAATAACTATTTGCTGGATGGACAAACCAGACCCAATGTATCCTACTTTCATCCTAAAAGTCTCTTGAATATAAAAATTTTAGAAGGTTCCCTATCTTCATAGAAATATAATTTATCCCATGTAAAAATTTTGGAGGGTACTATGTCTTCCTCCTTGAAAGTATTATATCTCCATGATCATTAGAAACAATTTATTCCTAAAAAATACCTTAATCACAATTATTGGATTAAACCAACTTCCACCCACCAGAATACTCACGACATAATCCTTAAAAACATAATTATTATGTTGCAAGAACTTAGAGAAATTATAATTAAATAGTCCAAAAATAATTCCCTAAGAAGAAACACTAAGAAATAAAAAAGGAAACTAGAAGAACTAAATATATAAAGATGTTGTAGACTTCAAGAGATTGCAAAGTTTTAGAGTATAATTGTATTATTTTGTTCCATGAAGAATTGGCTTTATTTATAGATAATGTTCCAACAAACAAATGCAATAATCATTATCTAAATTTGTAATGATATAGAAATAAATATCCTC
This sequence comes from Viscum album, assembly GCA_963277665.1. NCBI lineage: Eukaryota > Viridiplantae > Streptophyta > Magnoliopsida > Santalales > Viscaceae > Viscum > Viscum album. Next base: position 559,022,451 of record OY728153.1, on the reverse strand, counting down.
TACCTCATAATTAAATCAATAAAACATATCATCATTCAACGAAATTAATCTATGTCACTATGACACTCTTACATACATTAAATGAAATCGTCCATGAACTCTCAATTACGTGTATTTTCATACACATCATCATAGACTTAAATACTCTAGATTTCTTATTTATATATTTTTATCCTATATAAAACAACTAAAAAACTAGAATTTAAATCAATTTAAAATTAGTTTTATTTTAAAATTAGTTTTATTTTAAAATTAAAATAGTTATATGAAAGTAGTCATTTGTACCAAAAAACATCATCCTAATTCAATATGTGGGGGAATGTTTCATATTGGATAAGAATTTATATGTTTTCAGAAGATGAAATGTGATTTTTTTGGAATTTTTATGATGAAATATCTCATATAGTTGAAGAATATCTTGACCTAGGCCTAACATAAATGGATATTATATCATTTTAGATGAATATTATGTACCTTAAAAAATATATTCCTGAGGACCATAATTGTTTAGTGTCTTTAGCAACTTTGATGAAAAAATATTAATCCAGGTGAAGGATCCTCAAAAAATCATATAACTATCTCCTCCTTGAGTACTTCTATCTAAAACTACTCTTCATAACATGGAAAAAAGGAAACATAAGAAAGGGGTGAGCTCAGATGCTCAGTAAGGGTAAATAAAGGAAATGTGTTAGTATAATGTGAAAAAAAGGGTATGAAACTTGATCATACCATTAAAAGTTCATACCCTTCATATTATAGTTGAAAATAAATATTTTAAGTTCATAAGAAATGTATCATAAGATAATTAAGATCATATGCCATGAATGAATAATATAGAAATAAGACATGAAATTTATGGAATTCATATTTTTTTAATGTTGTAAACATGTATAAACAGAAATAGGTTAACTCATTAAGGTAAGGACATGAAATCTATCCCCCGCATCAACTTATGGACATGAAAACAAGTCCATGAGTTAAATTGTGAATGTATAATCAGGTTCACACATAACCTTATGGACATGAAACCGGTTCCATGCATAACATTGTGAATATCTAGTTAGGTTCACACATAACATTATGAACATGTAATAAGATTAACTCATAAATTTATGGACATGCATCCAGGTCCATTCATAATATTTTTAACACATAATAAGGCCCACTAATTACATTGTGAATGTTTAATCAGGTTCATGTATAAAAATATGCACATGTAACTTGGACCATACATAACATTGTGAACTTGTAATAAAATTCATGTATATCATTGTGAACATGAAATTAGGTTCACTCACAACATATATACTAATGAGTCCCCCATAATTACCCAATACATTAAAGGTAGATATTGGTCCCACCCATCACTTAATGACATATTTTATTCATGTTCCATAAAATAAAAATGTCAGTACATCATGACAGATAAAAAGTCATAGGTTTTATAAACATCAAATAATAACCCATGAAATGAAATTCATGTCATTTACATTTCCTCAAATCATAAACTATATAAATATATAGGTATTATAATAACTTTATGAAAGCATAAACCATGAAAATAAGTGAGTTTCAAAATCATATAACTCATGGAATCGAAATAGGGTATACAAAAATCTTGAAATCAAAGAATAAACCATTCATAGAAATAATATGAATGTAACATTTAGATAACATCTTATAAAGTTAGTAGTAACATCAATGAATCTAATCTTATATGTAAAACAATTTTGGAATATATTTTGAAAACATTTCTTCTGAAAAAAAAATTATTCTTTGAATAGTATTATATTTTAAAACAATAACCTTTTGAAAACCATTTTCTTGAAAATAAACTAAATAATTTATAAATAAATCACTTAAATAATTTTGGAAACCTGTTATATTGAAAATTTATAAAGGATTCATTAAAATGTTTAAACCATTTTATAATCATGAAAACATTATTGAAAACATTTTTCTTTAAAAATAGCTTTTAAATATTTTAAAGGAATATTTGAAAAAAAAACAAAAAACAATATTTATTTTTCATTGAAAATTTTCATCAATGATCATTTGTAAATATTTTTGAAAACACTGTTTTTGAAATAAAATATCTTTTCGAACGAAGGTAGAAATACAATCAAATTTGTTTAAATTTTTTTTCCTAATTATCATAAGTAAAAAAAAGTCTTAAAATAGTACTAATACATGGTTGTATATTGAGTAAATAGAGTAAAATTAAACTTATTTGTTTTCTTGAGATATTTACCATAATATTTAATCAAATAAACATAATCATTAATAATCTCGAAAATTTATGGGATTGTTCGAATAAAAAAATTCACTTGGTAAATTTGGCTCATACTCGCCTTGAAAAAAAAAAGAAAATTACATGAAGTTTAAAACATCTTGAAACTAAGGATATTCATTATATAACATGTTAAATATATGTATGTACACCTCAAAAAATAATCTAGGTTCATAACCAAACATGAGTATCAAAGAAATAAAATTGTGACAAAACTATTTTACCGATTTGGTAAATTTTGGAACATAAACCCAATGAAATAAGGAGAATAAAATGGATATGTAAATACAAATAAATTTAAATATAATAATCATAGAATACATCCATGTGAACTGTACACACCACAGAAGAGTAATTTATGGGGAATAAATTATGTATCTCATGGAAATAAAAAGTGAGATGAAATCGCATTACCTTGTGTATTGAATATCTCCTTACTCATAAATGATTCATGTATAATAAATTTATGTTCATTATAAATATTTTAATATTATTATTATTATATTTAATACCATATATGTTTTGATTAAGACCATATATTACCTGTTTGTTAACAATACTATGTTAAGGTTTCACTTCGAGTAATATTCGCTTTGTTCTTTGAATTTTTCTTAATTTGTAATATATATGGTATCTATGCTTATATCATGATTTAAGAATTTAAAAAATGATATAAATTACATATATAAACTTTTTATTTTTATTATAATAATATATATAATATATAAGTATGAAATTTATTGCACCATTCATAGAGACGGTAAGTCGTACGTACGCATGAACATTGTTTCTGTTTTTATTTTCTAATTGAAATAAATAAATAAAATGGAATATAATTATATATGTATATATATATATATAATTATTAATGTAGAATTATTATATAATATATATCACATAAGTTCAATTACCCAATCCTCAATACATTCCATTTAGTGTGTGAAAGAAAAAACATTGTTTTGAGGGTGCGGTAATCCACACTTCCTCAAATGAAATTTTAACATTTTAACCAAATGGAAAGTAAAAAAAGTTATGTGTTGTAAAATGAATAAAAAAGATTAAATACCTAATAAATATAATATGGGAAATATATAAATAGATTTACCATCATAATTTCAACCATGATAGGCGGTATAGGAAAATTAACAATCATCGTCTAGTGAGGTCGTAGTTTGTCGCGCACATAATCATTATATTTGTTACCCATTAGATGGATGTGTGTATAAGTTTATGTAGAAACATTATCATAAAAAACACTAGTATATTTAAGATATGATTTTTTATATAATAATTTAACAAATATAGTTTATGGGTGGAGAAAAGAAATAAATAAAAGGAACGTGAGAGAAGGTGTTACCTCTTAATCGATTATATCCTTTTGGTTTGTGCCAAAAGGATTCCTTGGACTGATTAGTTCCAAAATGGAGGATTCAGGGATTTATGGAGATATGTTGGTAACTGGGTTGGGAAAATATCTATTTATTCTATGTTTTCTTGGGTTTCTAAATAAGAGGGAGAGGTTGTGGCCTTTAATAGGGAAGGGAAAGTACCCACTTGGCATTTTTTAAAACAAGTTAGGAGTAACCATATTTTTACATAGAAAAAAGTCATAGAAAACAATAAAAACTCAATAATGGAAGGTTAATTTCTAAATAATGACCACCAAATGGGTTTTGTAAAACTTTATGCGTTATTTTGGGTCATATATTTCTGGTTTAGTACTTTATTAACATAATTTTTCTCTTAACCATTGTAATTAATTTTAACCACTTTCACAAATATTTTTGTTCAAAAACTATGATTAAATTATTAGAAATTATAAATTTTTATAATTAAAAATATGCAATCAATTTTTACAAATTATAATCATAAACATGTTAGAAATTGATTTAAAATTAATCCTACCGATGAGATGACACTATAGGGTTTTAATGTAAAAACATCCAAAAGTTTGCGACGTTTTTATACCAAATTTAAAATCAAAATTGATTATAATGACTTAAATTGGATTAATTGATAATATAATTATCTAATTGAACTTTTAAAAAAATAAAATTTAATTTAATTTATAAAAAAAATTGATTAAAAGATAGTTATTTATTAAAGTCTAGTATTTTTCACTATTTATCAAAAAATGATGTTTCTTAGAAAAATACAAAAAAAATCCCAAAAATAATTTATAAATTTTAAATTAAAAACTGAATGTTAATTCAACAACTTAAATTTATAAATGTGTATAAAATTTATTATATTATTTTTCAGACAAGAATATTAAAAGTAGTTAATTTAAGAAAATAGTATTTTTAAATATATATGGATTTTACCAAAAACTAGATCCTTCATTATATATATTTTTTATTTAAATAAAACCATTATAAACAATATTTTAAAATTATTAATTACTTTTCATAGTATTAAATTTAATGAATAGGTTATAATTAGCTTGTTTAACTAATTATTACAATAAAATGATGATTTATATAAACTTAGTGTAGCATGTAACATATTCCAACTCGATATTCCGTGTAACATATGCCTTGTCGGTTCCATTTCAAAGGAATATTGGAATGAATTATTTAATTAAAAACTATTTTCAGTGTTGTATAAAAAAAATATCAAAATATTAATTTAATATGAAAAAATTCACAATATATCAGAGTGTCACATTCCACTCCCTGTAAAATGAATTTCACCCTTGAAATTCATATGAGATATCAAAGGTTTCACACTTGGATTTTTCACTAATAAAAACCCACATCATAAAATTAAAAACTAAAACATCCCTTAAAAAGGGTATGTTGTAACCATAATGATTACCCAAAGTAACATATAACTATGTGTCTTTAATGGATATCATTGGGTTTACATGGAAACATTGACTTGGAGGATAAATCAAACTATCATGTTCTGATGTCAATTGATAGAGAACATTTATCAGTAGTAGTGGGTGATCACAAAACCATAAATCTGCAATGTTCTAAGGACTATATGATTCATCAGAAATAATGTTTCTAGGATAACTCTTTTTCCATATCATTTTCCTATATTTAAGGATTACTTTTAATATGTAGGAATAAAATGAAATATACTAAATCAATTTCATTCTTTTTCATATATACAATCTCACCCTTTTTTTCCTTGATCATTTCACACTTCATCTCTTACTCCAAGGAATGATGGAAAACTTTTCATTCCTAAATAACTAATTGGTCTTGAGATCCATGATATTCCATAAAATTTGAAATCAGTTATAATCAACACAAAACTTTCATAATAGGGTATCAAATATGCATAAATCCTCATATGGTGAGATAAAAGATTAATCTCACAAACTTTATTTAAATTTTAACTTAAAACCTTCAATGAATGGTTAACCTTGTAGATCTTCTATTATATAAAAATCCTAGAAATTAGAAATAAGTTCATGAAATTAGCATAATATTAATCCCTCATATCTCGTAAGTTTGATCTTGGTTGTCACATTCCAGACATGTGAATACACTCATCATATACTCAATTTAAACATGGTAATAGCCTAAATTACCATAAATACTTTTTAAAAAACATGAATTCTTCCTTATTCCAAATTTTACTGGATATATTTCTTAAATCTAAGAAGATGAAAACTTCACCATTGTTGAAATAGACCACATTGTTAATAATCAGTTCTAGGGTAATCAGTACTGTCCAATTTACTTATTCATATCCAATATATCTTTACCCAAACATCATTATCTCAAATTCAAACATTAATTAAGGGTTACCTTCCCTTAAAAACATAACCTTTCTATGAAATCACTTTTTCATTTCTTCATCACTATTAAACATTACCTTTTTAATACTTAATGAAAATATATACTAAAAGTACATATATATTTCATGATTCATATAGCATAATATTTTGAATTCCAAAACATAAATACTTCATCAGTCAAACCTTATCCTTAAGCCATTACTCAGGCTTCATAAACTTATTCTTCAATACCCTTCCCTAGAATATTAAATAGGAATCATGTCTTAAGGTTACTAAACATGAATCTAATCATGCTTCTTATTTTTAATCTAAAAAAAATCTGGAATAACATCACATACCTTTCACATTTCATTTATAGTCTCTTTATCTTCAGAAGTATAACCAATACTCACAACACCTTTATGATTATATTTATGATATTTCCACTTGTGAAATAGATTTCATAATGCACATACTTTCAAAATATGAAACATTTAATTTCAACCATTTTTATTCTAGTTCTCTCTATTGACTAAAACCATAAATCACAAGGTAAGAAACACATATCATAGAAAAAATCCACATAATCTAGAAAAATTAACTATAGTATGTATAAATTATTACACCTTCCATAATATATTACACCTTAGTTTTTTCCTAGTCTATTAATATCTGACTTATATTTAAAACCTTCATGATGGTTAGTGAAGATTTTGTGAATTCCCAATGCATATCCCAAAGGAGTGTCAAACTAGGTGTGCAGTATGGACTATTTTTCTGTACCGGATTACCTCGAGTCGGAACCAAAACATATTTTCAGATTTTTTACTCCTAGTTACATCTATTCCAGATATAGATACACTTGTATTATCTACACAAGGATTTATTTCTAGGAAACCACTCACTCTATCCATTACCAAAATTCCGGGAATGTTTTCCAAAATGTTAACTCATCCTTACACTTCTCCTTAGAGAAACCCCTAGACATATACTTATAAATATACATAGGGATGTCACTAATGGTTTCCCATCATAATATCCAAAGGTTTAATAAAACTTTCCTTTGATATAATCTATAGTAACTTGGGTTTAACATGCATGGATATTACATAATTTTATATGAATATTCAGTGAATTACAAAAATACATTCCTGAGGACCATAATATTTTAGTGTCTTTGGAAACTTGGAAACAAAATCTTCTATCCTGGGGAAATATCTTCATCAAATCCCATAAAAATCAACACCTTATGTACTTTTACCGAAAATATTTATTCATAAACTTGGAAAAGGAAACATAATAAATTGGTGAGACCAGATGCTCAGTAAGGGTAAATAAAGGAAATACGTAGGCATAACATGAACAAAATGGTACGAAACTTGAGAAAAAAATTTAATACCATATACTACATATTAGATATCATAATAAATATTATTATTTCATAATACATGTATTATAATATAATTAAGATCATAATTCAAGAAATAATAACATAGGAATAAAGACATGGAATTTGTGTCATGCACATGTATTTATAAATTGTGAATATATATAAGTAGAAAAAGGTTAACTCATTAAGTTAATGACATGAAATTAGGCCACCACATAAACTTAAAGACATGAAACTAGGTCCATACATAATATTATAAACATGTAATGAGGTGCATGCATAACCTTATGGACATGAATCCATGTACATGCATAACATTGTAAACATGTAATCAGGTTCATGTATAACATTATGAACAAATAATAAGTTTCACACATAAACTTATGTACATGAAACCAAGTCCATGCATAATATTTCCAACACATAAAAAGGCTCACTCATAATATTATGAACATGTAATCAGGTTCACACATAAACTTATGGACATAAAACCCGGACCACGAATAACATTGTGAACATGTAATAAGGTTCATTCATAATATTATGAACATAAAATCAGATTCATGCACAAAAAATATATTCATGACCCCTCTATCATTACCCAATGCATTAGAAGGAGATATAGGTCCCACCCATCTCATAATAACAACATTCATTCATGTGACACAAAATAAAAATTGTGTCATATCATGACCCATAAAAATAAAAAAGGTTATATAAACATAAAATCATATCCCATGATATTAAATGTGCATCATTAAAATTTCATCAAATCATAATCTATTAAAATATATATCTTTTGTAATCACTTCATGAAAGCATAACCCATGAAAATGATTGGGTTTCAAAAGTACATAACTCGGGGAATAGAAATGGGTTTCATAAATATCATGACATCAAAGAATAAACCCTTTAGAGAAATAATATTAATGTAATATTTGTATCATTTATCAAAAAGTAATGAGTAACATCAATAGGTGTTATTTTAGATAGATTTGTTTTGAAATATCATTTGAAAACATTTATTGAGTAAAATATCCATTCTTATTTGGAAATTATTAATTATTAAAAATTAAACCAATTTTCATACCATTTTTTTGAAAATAAAATTGAAAAAACATAAATAAATCATTGAAATCATTTTGGAAACCTTCTTCTTTGAAAACCTATAAATAAAGTCTGAAAATATTTAAAACATTTATTAAACATAAAACATTATTGAAAACCTTTTTCTTTGAAAATATCTTTGAAATATATTAAAGGAATCGTTGAAAATAATATAACATTTTAAAATAAGTTTCCTTTGGAATTTTTCTTCAAAAATCATTTGAAACATTTTCGAAAACATTTTTGAAAACATCGTTTGGGAAATAAAATAGGTTTCTTGACTAAAGAGAGAAATACAATCAAATTTTATTAAAAAAAATTCTCAATTATATAAAGTACCCAAGATTTGGAAAATGGTACTAATAAATGTATATATCTTGAATAAATATAAGATAAGGAAACTCATGAGTGTTCATGATATATGGATCATAAGATTTCGTCAAAGAAGCATAATCATTAACAATCTCCAAAAGAGACAAGATTGTTTCAATAAAATATTATCACTTATTAACTTGGGATCATGCTATAAATGTAAGAAAAGGAAGTTACATTAAGTTTAAATTATCATGAAAATAATTATATTCATGAAACAATATGTAAAATGGATGTATATACACCTCAAAAAATAATATAGGTGCATAACCAAACATGAGTCTCAAAGAAGGAAAATTGTGACAAAACTATTTTACCGATTTGGAAAATTTAAAACATCAAAATCATCAAATAAATATCATATATTGTATATTTAAATACCCATAAATTTAATTACAATAATCATAGAATATATTTATGGGAATTATATACACCGCACAAAATGTATTGTGGTGAATAAAGCATGTATCTCACAAAAATAAAAAGTGTGATCAAATACCCTTACCTTTTGTCTAGAATCTCTTCATACTCATAAAAACATCGTGTATAATAAATTTATGTTTAATATACATATTTTATAGAATCATAATCTTATATATAATAGCATATGTGATTTTATTAAGAATATATATTACCCTCTTGTTAACAATCATATGTTAAGGTTACACTTCAGGTAATATTTTATTTGTTCCTCGCATTTGTCTTATTATGTTATATATTTGGTACTTATAATTATATATTTATCTGAATAATTCAAATAATTATATAAATACCATTTCTATACAGTATTTTTGAATTATAATAATCTATATATTATATAATTATGAAATGGACTGTTATTTCTGTTATTATTATTGTATTGAAAGATAGAATGAAAATGAAGTATAAGTATCTATATATGTATAGATATATTTATTAAAGAAGAATTATTATATCATATATATCATATAATTTCACTAAATCCATCCTTAATACATTCCATGAAGTGTTTGAATGAATCACATCTCTTTGAGGGGCATTAGTCCACCCTTCCTCAAATGAAATTATCATATTTACACCAAATGGAAAGTAACAAGGTATGTGTTGCAAAAGGAATATATAAGATTAAATAAAAAATACAATATATGAAATATATAAACATATTTTCCATAATAATATCTACCATGATATTTGGTAAACGAAAAATGAACAATCATCATTTAGTGAGGCGGTAGTTCGTCGTACACAAAAATAGTAGGATCGTTACTCATTAGATGGATATGTAAGTGTAGGTTGAACCATAATCATGAAAACATTATATTATACATAATATATAGGTTTTTTATACAATAATGGATATATTGTAGGTGTGGAGAAAGGAAATAAAATAAAGGATCTTGAGAGAAGACATTACCTCTTAATCGAGTAACTCTTTTTGGTTTGTGCCAAAAAGCTTCCATGGATTACTTTCTTCCCAAATGGATGATTCTAGTACTAAGTTAGGTATTTTTTTAAGTCTATTAGTTAGATAATGGATGATACTTAGTGGTTTGATAGGTGTAAAGAAGTGGGATAAGTGGTGGCCTTTTATAGATAAGGGAAAGGACACACTATGAATTTTTTAAACCCAGTTAGATGTACCCATGTTTTTACCAAACAAACATCATAAAAAACCAAAATCACTAAATAATAGAAGTATAATTTCCAATTAATTGGAACCAAAGAGTGTTGTAAAAGTTTCTAGGTAGTTTTGGGTATTAAATTTAATGTCCAGTACTTTATTAAATTAAATTTTCTCTTAATCATTGTAATTAATTTTAATTATATTTACTAATATTTTTTGTCAAAAAATAATTTGGACAAGTTAGAAATTATAAAATATGATGATTCCAAATATAGAATCCATTTTTCAAAATTATAATCACATAATCGGTTGAAATTAATTTAAAATTAATCACACTGATGGGGCGACATTGTTTGTTTTTAATGTAAACATTTCCAAAAGTTTACTTAGTTTTTATACCCAATTTTAAAGTGAAATTGATTAGAGTGAACTAAATTGGGTTAATTTATAAAAATATGATATAATTAAACTTTTAAAACAAATTAAAATATAATTTAACCTTATAAATAAGCTAGATGAAAAGGTAGTTTTGAATTATAATCTTGTATTTGACAACTATTCATAAAAAGAATGAAGTTTCTAAGAAAAATCCTAAAAATTATAGCTAAGTTAATTTATAAATTATAAATTCAAAAAATGATATTATTTTATCCAATTAAATTTCTAAATGTGTCTATAAATAATTTTGTATTTTTTCATAGAAGGATATTAAAAGTAGTTCATTTTAGAAAATTGTATTTTTAAACATATATGGACTTTACCTAATATTACATGATTCATTATCAATATGTTTTTTTATAAAACCATTATAAAAAATATTTTTAAAAGTAGTAATTAATATTGATGTTACTATGTTTAAAATCTAGGTTATAATTATCTTATTTAAATAATTATAACAATAAAATTATGTTTCATAGAAACTCAGTATTGGGTGTAACGTACGTCAAGTATATGTTATGTGTATTTTATGCTAAGTCGGTGACATTTAGAAGGAATTTATTACTTATTGATTTAATAAAAAAATATTTTTTAGTGTTGTGTGAAATGAAAAATATCTAATTTTTAAATTAATTCAAAAAAAATTCACAAAATCTCTAGGTGTTACAATTAATATATTGTAAATGATAATTAATAGAGATAGGAAATCCAAAATGCTCATTTTATCTTAAAAGGAATAACTATATAATATAATTTAAAGATTTTTTATTACCATATGTAAGGCTATCTAAAAAATATTGTCCCGACCCTTCAATCAATTCAAAGAAACGACAAAAAACTTTGAATATGAGATCTATTACTTGTGAAAATACCTATTTTCATCCCCTCTCAAACTTTTTATGTACATGATGGAATGTACAAGTTCAAATATTGGCTTCATAGTGATATTCGACAACCATTTAATGTCAAATACAGAAATGTAATATTGGAAGGATATGAAATAGATCATTCATTTCATAAAGGGATCGGAATATGTAACCATATGCTTTGGGTAAGAGGATCCATTTTAGGGGTTTGTTGATGAAGACTTTTATAGCTAATATATACCTAGAAAAATATAATAGGATTAGTTTTTACCAATGGAGGGATGATGGTTAGTTGGTTTCCAAAATTATAATAAATTTTTACTTTGTATACAATGGAAGTAGGTTATGTAGTAGTAATGGAAGTAGAAAAGGAATTAATTTAGTTAATATGATTTCTAAATGGGATTATAATATTAAAAATGTATTTATTATTCTACTATTTTAGTTAAAGTTCAATTTAACTTGTATAAAATCTTATTTTTTATGTAATGAAAAACTCATTGATTTAATATTCCATTTCATCTAAAATTCTATTGATGGAATAGTTTTGGGGTTTTAGAAGATATCTAGAATATGATATTTTATTGATGTGTTAAAAAAGGTTCTATAATGGGAAATAATTAGGTAACACTATGCCTTAGTGGGATATGGGTGAAGGAAATAGAATGAGGACATAAATTTCTATGGAAGAAAGTATGATCCGAACATTTTATGTTTTGGATGTTTCTAAGAGATTTCTTAAAATATAATTCAAGTGGGATATTTTTAGGAAATTGAATCTAGTTACAATTTCCATTTCATTAAACTTATAGGATTTAATACCAAAATATTAGTAGTTATTTGATATATGAATAGTGACATTTAGCTGGTACCTTAATAGAAGCTGTCATGATGACATTGTTCGGCCTTTCAAGTGAAAGTTGAACCTTAATGAGATTTCACACATTTTTTACTGACGATATTCTCATTTTTATAAATGGAGCTAGAAAAAACATTAAGAATATTAACCAGATTCTGGAAACTTATTGTACTTGGAGTGGGCAGCTTATTAATAGTAGAAAGAGTAGTATTTTTATCTCTAAATTATGCTTGGAAAAAAGAGGAAAGAAAATTGAAGAGAGGATGGGGATCACCAAAAGATTGTTTCCCATGGAATAATTAAGGGCCCATATTTCCCCAGGTAGAATATGTATACATAACTTTGATGGAATTTTTGACAAGATTTCTGCTCGTATTCTCAACTGGAAAAATCGATTTCTCTCATTCGGAGGTCGTCTCTCCGTTGTAAAAAGTGTTTTAACGTCAATTCCTATGAATGATCTTTTTGACACTATTGTACCCAAGTTGGTCATCTGCACCATTGAGAGCATCATGTCTAGATTTATTTGGGATGCCTAGGTGGAGGGAAGATGTCACTGGGTGTTATGGGATAAAATGGCACGTGCTGCTGAGGAAGGTGGTATCAATCACAGAAATGTTAGGGACACCATTTCCATTCTCCAATCCAAGATGGTCTGGGATGCGATGGAAGGTAAATCTCTTTGGGCTAGTTTCACAATGCTTAAATATGGCCCTTTCTTGGAACCCTCTAATTGTGAATGCACTAAGTTCTGGGCGGTTATCCATTGGCACTTTCTCAACATTTAACATCACTCAAAATGGATTGTGGTCATCTGTGCGATCAACTTTTGAATGATAACTGGGCATGTTCATATCTTAAATTTCCTAGCTTCCCAGTTAGTCTTTACTAGATCTTCATCTCGCGTGTTCTCTTCAAAATCACATCATCTCTCTATTCGTACAAGGTCTACCAAAGATATTTGGGGTGTTGTCTTACGTTGTTTGTACTTTACTTCTAAATATAACTTTCTGTTTTGGCATCTTCTCAATAATACTTTACCCACTGATGTGGGGGTGTGATGCAAAGGGGTCTCCCTCGCTTCCCACTGTGAATGTTGTCGTATCCCCCATGTTGAGTCCATCGAGCATCTGTTCGTCCTTAGTGACCAGGTGCTCACCAACTAGTAGGATCCGGGTCGCATCACTAGAATAATTTCCCATGTTATTTTAGGAGATTCATTCATGTCTTCTAGGTTTCTTGGCTCGAAAGATCTAGCCCAGGAAAGGTTGGCCCGGTCGACTCTCTTTGTAGGTGGGTGTTGGATTATATGGTATGATCGGAATAAGTCCAGAATTGATGGATACCTTAGATCTCGTTTAGATATTAAAGTCCAGGATAGGGCGCTGGCCATGGAACTTGCTCCGTTAATCAGTCAGTGGAAGGTATCTCCCTCTCTTCAATGGATTTCAGTGGGCAGTAGCGACGAAATCCCAGAACCAGGGTGTCTCTCCCATGAAATTTTGGTGAGGTGGATTCCTCCTGCGCGAGGTCTTCTTTTGAAAATCTACGGCTCGTGAAAATATGGCCTCATGGGTGGTGTAGTGGCTATAACAGATGTGATCGGTTCGGTGTATCTGGATTTTAGTTTTTTCCTAAGGCGAGGTGACTCCCTTCAGGATGAAGCTATTACTTTTATTAGTGGATTATCATTGAGTCTCTCCCATTATTTTTCTCTTTCTAGAGTGGAATCTTATTCATTAACTCTCCTTAACTCAATCAAAGGAGTGAGCTCCATCCCCTGGTCCATCACATACATTGTTCATAAATTAATAGAGTCTCTTGTTAATGATATCGAGATTACCCATACCTTGAGAGAATGTAACATAGTTATGGTTTTCTTGGCCTTCCAGGCTTCACCTATTTCTCTGAGCATCGTTTCAAGTATTGGTTCCCTTCCCCTCACATGTGTTAATCTTGTTCGGGATGACGCCCTAGGATTGCACTATTTTAGACCTCCTTGATCTGTACGGCCCTAGGGCCTGCTCTTTCTAAAATAAAATTCCCAACTTTGGATGCATAGGTAATAATAAAGATACACTAAGATCATTTGTGTAGGTTATTCATCAATGGATGAATTGTAAAGTTCTCCACTAGAGGTTTATGGTAAGGTCTATAAAGGCTATAATTTATTGGTAGGTAGTCACCTAAGTTCAAAAAATATAATCGCATGAAATTTAGAGGTTAATATGACCATCTAACTAAATATTCCCCACTATAAATCAAGTATGGGACCACTTTAACATAGATTATTGGGGACTAAGACAGAACTACCCTGATATATTTTTTCACGTAAGGATTAAATAAGTGGGTGAATTTCTTTTTTAATTTTTTTTTTTTTTGAAATTAAAACTAAACTTGATTAAATTAAAATAATTAAATAAATAAGTAAAATAAAAACGGTTAATCATATAAAACTATAAAATAAAATACAACTCAGCAGGACTTGGATAAAATATTTTGGTAATAATCGAGTTTGAATTCCTATATCTCCTTCTATAAATTGTTTTTTAGTACCCATTACATTTTTTATAAATAATCACTAAGAACCAAATTTAAAAGAATTAATACCCTTACTTTTTTAATTATAATATAAAAAATTAATTTACAACACTATCCTTTTAGTGGTTCTATATAAAAACAAAATCCTTGCACTTTTAATTATAGTGTGAACCAATCCCACGCTCAAATGGTATTGAGAAACCAATCTTCCTCAATATGGTTCTCAGAACCAAACTCCCTCATACTCAATGGAAGTGAGAACCCAAGAAATGAATAATTAGGATACATGAAATAAAAATTCTCATTTAATCACACTCTCAATCCTCTGGAAAGAATATAACAAGATGATTTGGGATAAAAAGAGACAAGTGTACAAAAGATTAGGAGAATGTTGTAAATGGGGAACAATGAATTTTATTCATAGTAAACATGTGAATCCAGTCCCCATAGAAGTGTATTTATAGCCTCCAAAATATTTATGACCAATCTAAAACCTCTGAGGGGAAAAATAAGTCATTGGGAGTCAAATTAAGTGGTCACAGTCCACTAAAAATTATTGTTATTCTATCTATCTAGACACCACTAAATAGATAGTGGGTGTCACAAACTAGTTGTTTGAACCTAGATATAACCCAAGTTATATCAATATCACATTATTTATTAAGTTAAACCTGTATATAATTGTTGTTATTTCTATATACCATTGGTTCTTTAGAGGATTTCTTCAGGTGGTCGCTAGAACATAAAGGTGGAGGACTCTAAAAATGTCCTTGATGAGCCTCTAGAACCCTCTTTTTTGTTTGACATATCCATTTTAAAATGTATAAAATATAAATATTTAAATATGTTAATATTTATTTGGGATGTCTCCTTTCTCTCTTGGATTCCATCTCCCACTCTTGACTCCACCTATGAGTTCCCTCTGAAACCTGTCATT
This sequence comes from Viscum album, assembly GCA_963277665.1. Classification (NCBI taxonomy): domain Eukaryota; kingdom Viridiplantae; phylum Streptophyta; class Magnoliopsida; order Santalales; family Viscaceae; genus Viscum; species Viscum album. The sequence continues at coordinate 559,006,315 of OY728153.1, read as the reverse complement.
GTGGGTTCAGCAGTGCGTCAGAACATCATTTTCCCCTTCTCTTTTTTTATTCCCCTATTTTCACATATACTACTTTCCTCCTTCCCCTTCATATGAATTCATCATAGATTATTCCCCCTTTTTCTCATTTTCTTCTTATCCATGCCAAGTTTTTTTTTTCTTTGGTTTCATCTTCAGTAGTGGCCTCTATGACCTCTCATGTGTGGGTGTTATGATTTTTTCATCATCAACTTATTTATTCAGTGTTTTTGTTATTATAAAGAAGGTTGTGTGGAATACCTTAGTCACTCATCTTCTACATTGAACTCATGATCCTTTACCACTCTCCATGTTGGATCTGCAGTGGAGGATACAATGAGGTTTTGGGAATTGTGGTTTGGTTGTCCACGGTTCTTAGGTACTTCCTGATTCATCTTGTCTTTGAATTTTTGGATCTTATATTTCAACATCATCGGTGATGTGAATTTGGATACCTCATCCTCAATTTCCCATATCTGATTTCCCTATCCTCTAAAAATCTCCAAGGTTAACTAGAACAGGTGGTATGCAGAGGTTTTGAGTGTGTGGTTCACAGAACGGTGACACTCCAAGAATGATCCCTTAGATAATGCTTCAGATTCAGAGTCAGCATCATCATCATCATCATAATAATAGTGTTGTCTTAGGATATCTTGTTTTTTTGGTGTTTTATCATAATCCATCGGTGAAGTTTTGTAGGTTTTTTGTAGTGATTGTTTTTATATTTGATGTCGAGTAGTGTCTAGTTTTGGATTTTGTGTTCTAGTTGTGGTGGCAGACTTCAGTGGTCTAAAAAAGTGATGAGATGGTGGGGTTTTGGACAGCGAGTTCTCATCAGGAACTGATGATGGTAAGGGTGAGATCTATCTAGGGGTAAGGTTCAAGGTGGCTCGCAAGTCGAGATTGTTTGACTCGAGGTTTTTAGGTGTTGATGGGTCTGTGTGGGAGGATTTTGAATTTAAAATTTGGTTTTTTGGATGTCTAATTGTATTTTAGTGGGTATATTGGTATTTTTTTTATTTTAATTCAATGTAATGTGATGTTACAACTTATCCACAAAGTAAAATTTAAAATAACAAAAAAAATGATTTGGTCAAATAAATTAATATTACAATGTAAGAAACATAATTGGGTGATTTTGATCATTAAAACCACCTAATATTGTGAGATAAAATCATATATTAAAAATTACCAATTCAAAATTGTAATCATTGTTTCTTCTTAGTATTAAAATGTTAGCCATTTCCTCTCTTAGAAATAATACTTAATGTCTGAACCACGTAACTATTTTTGTGCATTTATTTTATTTCTTTCTTTTTCATAGTGAGTGATTTTTGAGTTAAATGGAGTGTGTTGAAGGTTTCAACTTAGTGTTTTAATTATGGTTTAAAGGCTTACTATCTTTTAATGCACTAAGCTCAATGGAAGAATAATATTATAGAGTATCAACTTCTACTGCATCTTGTAACTTCTAGTAATGTACTTCTAGTTATTAAAAAATTTGGGTAGGGTATCTTCTCCAAAAATATTTAAATAATACTTATTATTAATTAAACATATAAATATATGGTCTCAATAAAGCATACCTCTAATGTGATCATAATTTTTACCAATCCATTATCTCATTTTGTTTTAAGATAAATGCAGTGGTTGACTATGTGTACAAAATGTATTAGAGGGAGTAAGATTTAATTTATTTTATTTTATGTTGATGATATATTACATTCCACAAATGATATAGTAATTCAATATGAGACTAAGATATTTATTGATAAGAACATTGAGATGAAATATTTTTGTGATGAATATTTTGTATTTTTTATCAAGATATATCGAGATCACTCTCAAGGTATTCTTAAACTTTCGTAAAATGGCTATATCAAGAAACTTATTTTGAAATTTGGAATAAAAGAATGTAATCATGAAGATAAACACATATCTACATGATGCATTTTTTAGTTTAATTCAATACCCCAATAATTAATTTGAGAATATTGAAATACATAAGGTTCCCTAAGGTTTTGTTGTATAGAGTTTGATATATGATCTGTTGTAACACCCCAAGGTTTTAAAAAATAAATTGAAATGAATGAATCACTAAGTATCTATATAATGGAACTCATTTAGGATATAGTTATAAACTGTCCATGAAACATACATTTTCAGCTTTTATGATTTTAATTTTGAAAAACAGACATCTATAGTGGTGATCAGTAAGTTATTTAGAGTCAGATAGAACCAACTTGATTTTTTGGTGAATAGTAACATACCCTTATCAATATTAATATGAATAGTAATATGTCCATAATTAATAGTATATCAGATTATTATTTTATTTTATTGAGGTTATAATATAGTTAGATCTTGATTAACTTTTCAAGGTGATATAAAATATGTTATAGTTTTAAAATTGTAATTTTTGGAATAAAACAATATTTTAATTAAAAATTATTTTTCTTATATATATAAATTTATTTTAAAAAAATGGAGGTCATTTTTTAATTCTTCACATTGGAAATGGTTATGGTGATTTTTGGGATTTTTCTAAAATATTTGAATTTTATGTGAGTAGTAAAATTCAGTAATTTACAAAATATGCTAAATAAATGAATTTTTGCATCATTCTTGAGTCATGGATGATGTAAATGGCCATTTCTTATAACTAACATGAACTTATTTCTATTTTGGGTCACATTATTCAAGAATATTAAAAGTATAGAGCAAAAATTTTAAACTAATGGTTAAAATAATGGAAAACCCCTCATCTCCTCCACTACAAATACCACCATTATCCCCTCTTCCTCTAACAACTCTCAAGATTTTAGAATTGTATAATTTATTCCCAATATAATTTCCAAGTATATTCCCCAAATTCAAGACTATATGGTCTCACCAAAATTCCAAAACCAAAGGCCTTATGTAGGATCTCAAGGAGAGGATAGCAAGAGGTAAAGATCATATTTCATTTTCTTGTGTTTTTTTTCAATTATTTTCTTTTCTTGTACTATATTCTCCTCCTCTTATACAAGAGGAATTAAAACTAAATTATTATATACATTATTTATTTTTATCATGTTTATGGAAAAATTACTCATCATTATTCCTCTCATCTTACTATTATTCTAAAAATAATATAATTGTTCGTGATGTGTTGATTTACCGAAATTGTGGATAATGTGCCTTCAATTTCATTTACTAACTTCAACGATTGTTAAAAACCATTTTAATAGTTTAAATAGATTTTAAATTTTACTATATGACCTCTCTTATATTTTATAATTAACTTATAAGAATAATATTAAAGGTGTATGATGACACAAGTTCGTGATCATCGAAGAACCGCCAAAAAGATCTAAACGAACGTCACAAATGATTTATCTAATGATTAATCCTCAAACCATATAACCAAAATTATTTATGGAATCATTTAATAATATTCAATTCCACTTCTTCATTTTCTCTTCCATTTTACAAGAAAATCCTTTAGGAACTGTCCATCGAAATCATGTGAAGTACGCAACCGAAACAATGGAAATAACAAAATAATATTTATAAATGGGTCAAATGATGTTATAAAATGATCATAAAAGGTGTTATAATCGTGAATATGTTTTTTTAAAATATCAATATCACTCTTTCAACCATTATAAATGAGGTTTAAACATGTTTTACGTAATAAGAACCCAAGGTTTGTGAATTCTTAACCCAGTTTCCATTCATTGGGTCAACCTTTTACTTCATTAATTATTAGGAATTAAAATCATCTGTGTGATTAATTTTGGTTATATTATGTTTAATTAAGTTTATTTACAGTGTATATATATATTCCATCCACTCTATGAACTCTCACTTCAATTATATGATATTTCTAATGTGTCTTTCTTTTAAATACTTTTTTAAAATTCTGTTTTAAAAAAATAAAAATCATTCTTTTTATATTATTATTCATGTTTTATGATTAAGTAATAGTTCTTGGTAATTGTTTATGATGAATGGTGGGACCAATATCTCTATCCAATTCATTGTATATGTGTATGTTTGAGGTCATTTTTATGGTTACTCCAAGTGTAATTTTGATGGTTACATCATAAGGTAGTCGTGAGGGTTACATTGAAAGGTAGCTGTGAGGGTTACAAATCATAAGGTAGCCATAAGGGTTAAAATAAAAGTAAGTAATTCCATAATATTTCTTTATGGTTTTCTATATGATCTTTACTATTTTATTTAATTCTCATATTTCACAAATTTTGTATATATTGGTGAGAAGTATGTCTTTGTGAAAATTATTTCATATGTTTATATGTATTCATGGACTAATGGTTTTTCCTTATTTTTATATCCCTTACTGAGGTTTTTATGCTCATAATATTTTTTTAAATATTTTTTCAAAGTTAATAAGGATTTGTAATAGAAATAGTGAAGTCATGTTAATTGTTATGAAGATTTGTCAAAGAAATAATTTTGTTGTTTTTTGTTAAAAAATTTATGTTTTGGAAGAACTAGATATTGTATCAATGGTACCCACTTTTTATGATTGTGCATTGATATGTATGAGTTATGTCCTAAATTTATAAAACTCTAAACCTAAAAGATATTCGGTAATTTATATAAGTGTTGTCTATTTGTAATATCTAGATTATTTAATTTTTAAGGTCGGGTCCTTATAGTTGGTATCAGAGAACAGTTTAGATAGATCTAGGAGTAAGTATGATGTCAAAAAAATAACATAAATAATTTTTACTTTATTTTTATGTTGAAAATTTATAGTATTTAAAGATTACCATGTTTCTTCATCTAAGATATGTCTATTCATAATTGTTTTCTATAGAAGAAATAGATAAGCTGAAGTTAGAAGGAACTGAGAGGCTGATATCTTTCAGAATCCACAAATGGGAATGGTGGGACATAGAATTGAGAATTTTTTTATAATAGTGGATCAAATAACACACAAAAATAAATGTAGGTCGCTTCCATTCAAGATAACAACCAGATATACCATAAAGGAACTTAACAAAAGTGGAACATTTTATGAGGCAACACCCTCCTTCATTTAGTGGATCTTCTGACCCTGTAACAGCTGAAGGATGGATTAAATCCATTGAAAATATCTTCGATGTTATGGGATGTTTAGATAATAAAAAGGCCAGTCTTTCAATTTATCATTTTAAAGGTGAATTTGTTCATTGGTGGTCAATGGTCACAAATATCAGGGATTGGGAGGATATTGAAGCCTTAGTGTGGGATGAATTCAAAAAAAATTTCCTTGAAAAATATTTTCCTAGGGTGGTTCAAATTAGGATAGATAAGAAATTCATTGAGTTATGGAAAAGGGAGGAAGATTCAATGGCCGTCTATTAAAAAATCCAATCAACTGGAAAGTTACTCTCCAAAACTTATTTGGAATATTGATAGAAAAATCAATCACTTTTACTCGGGATATAATCCAATATACTGAAGTCCATTGGCCTCTCGAGAATTCAAATATTATGAGAAACTTATTTGATGTGCTGAGAGGGTAGAAATAGAGTTTTCTTATGATCACTTTTACTACAACAACAAGAAGAAGAAGAGGTTTAGATGAAAAACAATGGATAAATTCAATCCATGAAATTTGATGGTAAGAAATTTATATTTCCAGTTTGTGAAAAGCATGGTAAAAAGCACCCTAGCGAATGCCTTACCAAAACTAGGACCTATTTTCATTGTGATAAGTTTGGAATTATGGCCTGAGATTGTAACTAAAATGATCCTAAGAATAATACTAATAAGAAAACTATAAAGTTTATTAAATTGGGTGAGATGGGTAATTATAAAAATTCCTCCCCAAAGAAAGATCTGAATGATGTAAAGAAACCAGTCAATAAGTAGATAGGTGAAGTGATATCCTTTGTGACCACATCAGAAGACGTCGGGCCATTCAATGAAGTGGTATCAGGTACCTTTTTGGTTTACTCTGATTTTTATAACATCTTTTTTGATGTGGGGTCTACACATTCTTTCATTTCTTGGAACGTTTTTGGTAAATTGGATATATCAGCTCAAAAAATGAGACAACAACTTGTTATTATGACACCACGGGAAATGTTACATCAAAAAAGGAATTTTAATAATCTTCTTATTGTTATCTATGGGAATACATTACCTGAAAATCTTTTTTTATTTACCTTAGTAGAGTTTAACTTCTTCTTGGGTATGGATTGGATTTCTGTTTATCCTGCTAAGATTGATTATAGTGCTAAATATGTTTTGTTTTTCAGAAAGAGTTTCAGTTTTCATACAAGAATGAAAATATACAATTGATAACATATTAGGAAAGTAATAAAATATTGAAAGATTAAAATGAAAGTTATCTTTCTCATATTTTTAAAAATAAGGGAACTATTCAGATTTATGAAATTCTGGTGGTAAATGAATATCATGATGTTTTTCTTGATTATTTACCCAGTGTTATACATGATCGGTAAGTTAACTTGACAATTGACATAGTTTCTAATGATTAAGAAATTTCAAAACCCCCTTATCAAGTGGCCAATATAGAACTTCTTGAATTGAAAAATTAGTTACAGGGTTTTATTGATAAATGATTCATTTTTTCTAGCACTTCACCATGTAGAGAACCTATTTTTCTAAAGGATAGATGATTCCTTGGGAATTTGAATTTACTAGAGAGCTTTGAATAAAATTGTTTTTAAGAATAATTATCCTTTTCCTCACATCAATGACTTGTTTGATCAGCTCCAAAGAGCTCAGTATTTTTCTAAGATTGAATTAAGATCTAGGTACCATCAACTAATGTTGAAGGAGAGCAATAGTCAAAAAACAGCTTTTTTTTAGATATGTGCATTATGAATTTTTCATTGTACCATTTGGGTTAACTAATTTATATTCTATTATCATTAATCTTATGAATAGAATATTTCATGAGTTTTTGGAAAAAAAATTAGTTGTTTTTATTGATGACATTTTGTTATATTATATAATTAAAGAGGAGCATAAAAATATATAAGGGTTTTTTTCAAATATTAAAGGAAGGGAAACTGTCTGGAAAATTCAGCAAGTGTGAATTTTTTTTGTAAAAAATTTCTTTCCTTGGTCACATTTTTTATAAAGATGGCATAACTATTGAACCTACTAAAATTAAAGCTGTTTAAGAATGGAAAAGACCCACAAATATAACTGAGATTTGTATTTTTATTGGTTTGGAAGGCTATTACCAGAAGTTTTTTGAAAACATTGCATGGTTATCTAGTCCACTGACTAAGTTATCATCTGTGGTTTTCTCTTTAAACATTTGGAGGCATCATTTATACAAATCTAAATGTAAAATATATATTGAACATAAAAGTCTGAATTTTATACTCACACAAAAGTAAATAAACATTAGGTAGATAAGTTTGCTTTAATTTATAAAAGATTATTATTTCAAGATCCGTTATCATTCTGGAAAATAAAAAAATGGTAGATTCTTTGAGTCTAAAATATAATGCATCATTAACTATATTATGGCTGGAATAAGACACTTTGATAAATGAGTTGATGAATTTTGTCTTGGAAGTTGTTGGTGTAGGAAATTCCTTTGTTTTGTTTCATGTATCAGTTTAGTCACCTTTGTCAGAAAGAATCAATAAATCATAGAAGTAAAATTGTGAGTTATAAAAAAAGATAGAGTTTTTTCAAATGGATAAGTTTGTAGAATTTACCATTTATAAAATTGGGTTTTGAGATTTGGAAAAACATTTTGTGTTCCATGTCATTATTATCTTAATAAAGTGTTGTTGGGAGAACCTTATAGTTCTACATTTTTAGTTCATACTCAAACTATAAGGATCTACCAAGACCTTCAATATTATTACTAGTGGTATGGAATGAAAAGAGATATTGCAAATTTACGGTAAAATTTTTGACATGTCAATAGGTTAAAGTAGAGAAGTAGTTACTAAAGGGGTTGTTTCATCCTTTTCCTATGCCGGATTGAAAATGGGAAAATATATCCCTGGAATTATTTGTGGGATTACCAAGTACTTCTTGAGGTAACAATAGAATTTGGGTCATTGTTGATCGGTTAACTAAATCTTCTCATTTCCTTCCTATTCAAGATACTATGTCTTTAGATCATATTTCTTTACGGTACCTCAAAGATATTATTAGTTTACATGGAGTTATTCTTTCCATTATATCTAACTGTGATCCCATGTTCACTTATAACTTTTGGAAATTCCTTCATAAGTTCTTGTGAACAGAATTAAATTTTAGTCCATTTTTCATCCTCAATCAGATGGGCAGTCAGGATGGATAATTTAGACTTTGGAGGATATTCTTTGATCTTGTTCAATGGATTAATAGGGAAGTTAGAATCATCATATTTCTTTAGTTGTGTCTCCTTATAAAATAGTTTTCATTCAAGTATATATATAACACCTTTTGAGGGATTTTATGGGAAGCACTGTCGAACTCCATCATTTTTGGATGATGTTAGGAAAGGGATGTTAATGGGACCATATTTAGTCGAGGAAGTGGCTGAGAAGGTGATGATGATCCAACAACACATGAGGATAGCTCTAAGAAGGAAGAAAAGTTATGTAGATAATATGTGGAAAGACTTTTCTTTCGAGGTTGGTGATCATGTTTTTCGTAGAATCTCACCATCGAAAAGTATTATGCTTTTTGGTATAAAATTGAAGATAAGTACACGGTTCAATGGACCTTATGAAATCATGAATAAATTTGTACCAATCGCCTATCAAGTATCTTTGCCTCCGAGTTTATCTCAGGTACACAATGTTTTTCATATTTCTATATTAAGAAATTATGTGTCAGATTCTTCTTTAGTTTTGATCCCATAAGCAGTTCAGTTGGAAGAGAACCATTCCTATGAAGAGAAACATGTTCAGATTATTGATCAAAGATAAAAAGTATTGTGGAATAAGGTAATCCACCTAGTAATTGTTTTTTGGAGGAACCACTTGGTTGAAGAAGAAACATGGGAATCTTAAAATTCTATGAGGCAAGGGTGCCACAACTTATTTAATAAGTAAATAAAATTGTGAGGACGTAATTTCCAGAAAGTGGGGAGAATGTAACACCCCAAAGTCTTAAAAAATAAATTAAAATGAATGAATCACCAAGTATATAAATAATAGAACCTTTTTGTGAGATATTTATACACTAGCTATTAAAAATAAAGTTTTCACTTCTGTGATTCGAATTTCAAAAAACAGGCATCTACGGTTGTTATCAGTATGTTATTTGGAGTCTGATAGAACTAACATGATTTTTTGGTGAATAGTAACATACCCTTATGAATAGAAATATGAATATTAATATTACCCTATTTATTAGTAAATCATATTATTATTTTATTTTCTTATTGTTATAAGAAAATCAGATCTTGGTTGATTTTTCAAGGTGATATAAAATCAGTTACAGTTTTAAAATGGTTATTTTTGGAATAAAATAAAATTTTATTTACAAATTTATTTTCTCATATTTAGAAAATTATTTTAATAAAATGGAGTTCATTTTTGAATTATTCCTATTGAAAAATGGTTAGGGTTAATTTTTGGTATTTTTCTGAAATACTTGAATTTTTTGTGTATAGTGAAATACGATAATTTACAAAATATGATAAATAAATGAATTTATTCATATTTATTGAGTCATGAATGATGTAAATATTCATTGGTTATAACTCACATGATATTATTACTATTATGGGTCTCATGAATCATGACTATTCGTAGTATTGAGCAAAAAAATTAAACTAATGACTAAAATAATGGAAAACCCCTCCTCGCCTCCACTATAAATTCCACCCTTATCCTCTCACACCTCTAAAGCTTTGAGAATTGTCTAAATTATTCCCAATCCCCCTCCTAAGGATACTTCCCACGTCAAAGACCTGTTTTTCTCACCAAAAGGCCAAAACCAAATTCCTTAACAAGGATCTCAATGAGAAAAGATCAAGTGATAAGGATCCTCTTTCATTTTCTTGTGTTTTCTTTTCAATTATTTTCTTTTATTATACTCTATTATCCTCCCTTTATCCAAGAGGAATGAAAACTCTATTATTATATATATTCTATATTTTTATCATGTTTATTGAAAAATTCAGCAACATTTTTTCTCTCCTCTTCCACTTATTCTAAAAATAAAAACATCGTCTAGGATGTGTTGCTTTACCAAGATTGTGGGCGATGTGTCTTTAATTTCAATTACATCCTTCAAAACTGGTTATAAAACCATTTTAATGGTTGAAATAGATTTTAAAGTGTATTATATGACCACTATTACGTTTTTTAATTAACTTATATGCATAATATTAAAGGTATATGGTGAAACAAGTTCATGATTATCGAAGAACCGCCAAAATGATCTAAATGAATATCAATGATGATTATTTAATGATTTATCCTCATACCATAGAACAAAAATGATTTAGAGAATAATTTAATACCATTTCATTCCACTTCTTTATTTTCTCTTCCATTTGACAATAAAATCCTTTACAATCCAACCATGGAAATCATGTGAAGTTGGCACCCGAAACAATGGAAATAACAAAATAAGATTTATAAATGGGTCTAATTATGTTATAAAATTGTCTTATAATGTGATATAAACATGAATATGTTTATTTATAATATTTAATAAAACTATTTTAACAATTATACATGAGGTTATACATGTTTTAATTAATAATAACCTCATTTAAGGGAATTCTTAACCCAATTTTTATTCTTGGGGTGAACCTTGTACTTCATTAACTATGTGGTATTAAAATTATTTGTTTGATTAATTTTGTTTATATTATATTTAATTATTTGTATTTATAGTTTATATACATATTCTATTAACAATTTTAATTCTCACTTCAATTATATGATATTTTTAAGGGACTCTTATTTTAAAATTCTCTTTTAAAATTCTGTTTTACAAAATTCAAAAGAAATGTTTTTATGTAATTATTCATGTTTTATGATTATTTTATGGTTCTTGGGAATTGTTTATGATGAATGTAGGGACCTATAACACACTCTAATGCATTGTTTATGTGTAATTTGGAGGTTTTTTGTATGGTTACTTCAAGTGTAACTCCAATGGTTACACGATAAAGTAACCGTGAGGGTTACAATGTAAGGTAGTAGTGAGGGTTACAAATAATTAGGTAGATAAAAGGGTTAAAATATAAGTAATTCCACATGATAGATTTATTATTTTATATATGTTATTTAATGTTTTATGGAAATCTAATATTTCACAAATTAAGTATATATGAGTGAGAAGTATGTCTTTGTGAAAATGATTTCATATGTTTATAAGTATTCATGGATCAGTGGTTTCTTTCCTTCTTTTTATATCCCTTACTGATATTTTTTTCTCATCCCATGTTTTTAAATGTTTATTCATAGGTTATAAGGATTCTTAATAGAAATAATCAATTTAAGTTAATTGTTAAAATAGTTTTCAAAGAAATCATGTTGTTGTTTTGTGTAAAAAAAATTATGTGTTGGAAGAAATGGATATTGTGTTAATTGTACCCACTTTGTATGCTTGTGGGTTGATATGTATGAGTTATGTCATAACATTCCAAAACTCTAAACCAAAAATATATTTTGGGAATTTAAATACGTGAAATCTAGTTGAAATAGCTAGATTATGTAATGTTTAATGATGGGTCATTATATCTAGTTTGTATGTGTCTATATATTACATAAATTTCGGGGATATAAGAATGATATTTATGTAATCCATGAATGGATCACTAAAAATGGTTAATTGAGTTTTATTAGAAATTATAATGAACAAAGTGATACATTTTCACATTTAGAAAATATGATCAATTATATATAACAATTTTTTTCTAATTCTATTTTTATTAGATTCAAAGATAGTAATAGATCCAATTTAGGCTATATATACCTTCTTTTTAGGGGATTTGTATTGTGGATGAGTGTAAATTTGACACTCGTAGTCTCATCTAACATACTAACAGAGTTTATAACAAGTTATAAGGCATCCAATCATGGGATAATTATGAATATATTTTCCAATGAGATACAAATTATTGATGTTATAGAAATACTAATAAATGTATTTTGTGAAAATAGTTCATGAGTACATTATTCCACCAGTATTTATAGATCAAAAAAGTCTAGGGATATATACACCATGTTCTTTATTGTGAAATAAAGTGTTCAAAGTGGATAAGTGTCTCTATAGTGTATTGTTACTAATGTTTTTTTTATGTTTGATGTTGATGTTGTATTTGGTTTCACTTTAGAATCATTATATTGGAAATTAAACATGTCATAAAGAAAAATTTATAAATTATTTGGATACCATTGATCATGAAAAGGGGAGTTTGTCTCATATAGGAAAAGTAAGTGATAATTATTCCGATATGTTTGGGTAAAGAAGAATGGTTTTTATTCCATGGAAAATTCTTTTAAAAGGAAACCACATCAGATGATTGATTTAGATGGACTTCATATAGTCAATAATAAGTTCTAATGTGTAAAGTATAGTCCAATATAGTTTAGTAAGGTTTTGGAAAAACTATAAAGTGCAGAGATTGAAGTTTTCATATTTATAAAATAAAATTAGATAAAGTTGTGGAGAATGCATTCCTATGTTAATGATCTCGATGTTTGTTGAAATTGGTGTTATAAATACACTTGGATGAATAATTTTTAAGGATAATGTAAAGAAGAAAGAACACACTCTTGAAATACTTTATTTGCATTATATTTACAACAAAGGGATATAAAAACAAGATAATTGTTTTTGAATTTATGTTGATATTTCATGGAATAAGTTGAGGCTATTAAAAGATGATTTGAAGAAGTTGAAGAAGGGCTGATATGATTTTGAGGTGCATTTTAATTTTTTTGAGAAATATATAAATCTTCTGCTAAGAATAGAAATTGAAAAAGACCCATCACTGTGTGAGTAATTTCTATAATCTAATTATCATTCATTTTTTACTCCATATATTAGTCATGTTAGTTTTTGTACGAGTCATTCTCAGCTAAACTAGAAATTTGGGAAAGCAATAACTTGGTCACAAGTCATTCCAATATGTGTATAAGTCATCTCATGATTCATACAAAACACATGACTTGAAAATGTTTCATATGATGTTTTTTAAAATTTATCAGACTCTAAAAAATATTTATATACAGGTTCATATGGGTTATTCTATACTTTTTTCAATTTTAGAATTCTATAGACTAACAAATGATGTTATATATTTATAATCTGGAGAGAGATGTAATTATGACGATGAAAGAGAGGGTATTTCATGTTAAAAATATCATGATTCTATTTTTAATCCTGATTAAATATCAATATTAAAGAAAATTAAATGGATGAGATACTTGAAATTGAAAAAGATACTTTATGTGTTTTTTTTTTGAATAATTAAGAAGAATTTGATTTTATTCTTGGTCTCATTATTAGATCATAAATCATTATGATTTTATATGAATGGGTGTTTTTTAATATGATCTTTATTAATGAGTCCATAGAGATCATCAAGGAGCCAAGATATAAGGGTGGTAATTATCTCTAATCTGAAATGTTGAATTAATTATTCCAATTACTTTTTTTACTTTATTGATCAAAATATCAGAAAAAAATACATTATTATTCAATCAGGAGAAGATAAGAATTAACTAGGATGTATATGAGGAATTAAAGATAGAATCTAGAGTTGAATTGTAATTATAAGAATCTCTCCATCCAAAATGATGGAACATCTATACCATAATATTATTCTACTACAATTTTTTATATTGTTTATGAGTAATATTTAAATGTTGATTGTGGGGGAATATTTTGAGAATAGAAGAATATGGTCTTGTTGGAGAATATAGAAGATACATATATGGTCTAAATAAAAGAGATGAATAAAAATAGGTAAATAAAGTGGGTATTTTTTTATTACCTCTTGAGGTAAAAGTTGAACTATTAAATGAAGAAAACATGAGACACACTCATGTGCATCTATTTATAAAAAGGTTTGATATATCATTGGAGATTGTATGAGGCATTAGGTTTTTTGAATTTCAAGTATATTCTAAGTTATTACCATTTTTTAAAAATTGAGAATACCCCACCAAAAAGTATGAATTCATCAGTATAAATATCTTCATTGAGAAAGGAAAATAACATGAATTGTTATATATATGGTTCTGGTATCAATGATTCTAAGAGAGAATGGAATCTTAAAGAACAATAACTGAGTGGGAAGAGAACTGATTTTCTTAAAGAATAATTAAAGGATTTGTTCAGTTTTCTTTAAATAGATGTGGCCTATTATGTATTAAAAAATAAATAATAAGTATAAATATGAAGGTGGTTTAAAATAACAGTTCTGAATAAAATCTGTGTTATAGAATTTTTAGGAAGAAGAATAAATAAGAAGCAAACCTGTAAGGATATTAATGTAGTTAATAATGGAATAACCAAAATTTTCCGGTTGTTTCAATCTCTAGGAAATATTATGACAAGTTATTATATTAATTTTTACTAACCTGGTCCCTTATGGGTGAAACTCAGTGGTATCTTACCATACAGGTTTCAATGATGTCTTAAGTTCAATCCCCAAAAAGTACTTTCATGTACTTGTGTGTTGCATGATTTTATTTTTAATGTATCTCCTTACAAAAAATAGATGTAACTTTTTCTTAGTTGGTAATATATTCATGGTCTATATTCTTAATGACTATATGGAGAGTTTCCAACAATCATATTCTGGTAGAACTGGGAACCTTGGTAGATAAGAAGTGATTGGTTTGCATCATCAGTTCTTAAAGACTTGAAATTAGTAAAAGAAATTTATTTCTTAAGGAAGAAGATAATTATTTGATGTAGTGACATCCCGATATAGATTGTGATATATTTAAAAGAAGATGAGGTAATAAAGAACCAACTGGTGATATTTCATCCTGAAGTAGTGATGTTGGGAGAATCATTTTTTTTCTATGTAATATGGTAAACCCAAACTTTTGTAATATGGTGTGTCTTGGTTTTAGGATAATCCTTAATCGAAATTCATTTTTATTGATACAATTATATTAGTGGAGAATATTTAACTTGGTCATCCTAATAAAAAAATAGTATGATTCCTAATAGGGGCCTAAGATTTTAAAAACGCCTATGTTAATTTACCACTTTACTTTCAATTTGTATAGTTTTATACTTGGTTAAACAATAAATGATTCAATAATCTTAATCAATATTAAAGGTTCAAATTAAAAACGGGTTTAATGTTTTAAAGAATGAATATTGAATTTCATTATAAATGGATCACACCTAATTTACCCACCCCTCTTAGGTGTCTCTGCATAGATCCCATAGAACTTATAGGTTAAAATCCATGATTATGATTCCAAAAACTAATGGGATATTATTCAAGGACTTTTATGATCATATATCTCATATGGGTGTGGTTCCACTCTAGACTATTCAGTTTTGGTGGGAGTTTGTGTTCCTTTGGATGAGTACATTTTTATATGGTCATTTTAATTATGGTTTGTGGATATTTTATTTTTTCCTATAATAAAATATTTGAAAATGATTATCCATAATCTTATTTAAATGATATTTCAAAGGTAGGACCTTTTTAAAATAGACATACAAGGATCACATAACATGTAATTTTAATGCTAGAGATCCAAACTTGATCCATGTCATTTTCTTATACCAATAGTCATAGATAATTATTGGGTTCATTAATAATTTTGAGTGAAAAAGGAATCATTATTCCTATAATGGTATGATTTATCAACCGAATTGTTTAGGGACTTCATTCAGAATGATGAAAAATATCTGAGTACTCATAATTTTGTTGACAAAAAATTATATGGTGTCACATATATCATATGTGGGAGATTACTGGATGTTAATTAAATATCTAGGACATATGTAAATTAATTTATATTAAATTATTGGATTAAATTAATGGTATAAATGTGAATTTATATGTTTTAAAATTCATCATTAATTATATCAAATTTTAATTTGATTAATGCGTGTTAAAATTTGGACTATTAATTAAATGTATGGTCCATATGTGAAAAAACATTGTATTAAATATCATTATTAATTAAACCTGATTATGTAAATAATTAAGACATAAAATTATATTGGGTTTTAATACATTTAAATACTGCATTATATTTTTATGTGTGGAAATTGATATTATTACTTATTATGGGAAAACCTTGAAATAATAAAAGTTGATCTCCAATTTAGATTATAATGGGTTGTGGTCCCTAGATCGTATACATGATTTTATTCCATTGAAACTAGTATTTAGATAGAGACAAGACTCTTAGACAAATTTAAGGAACTACATATAGATTTGGAAAACCAACCAACCAGATTTAGGATTTAATCTCACAAGGATGATCCATGTATGCTTCCACTATTATTTTACATTTTCATTATGATTGAACATACATTCTCCTATGGATTTTTGATTATATCACCTAAAAAATTATAGCCCCCTGGTTTCTAACACGAATTTGGGTTTGGGTTCATGTTACAAGTATATGAGTACTAAATGAGTTTAGGTTCGGTAATTGTTAAAAGAGACAGAGTTTAGGTACTTTTAATTTAGCAGGTATCGGATCCATTAGTAACCGTAATTTAAATGTTATAATATATTTTTATGTATTATATTTTAACAAAAATATATATAAAATCTCTGTCAATTATCCCATATTTTCTCATTACTCTTAATTTTTCTTTTCTTCTTTAATTAATTTATTTTAATTTTTATAATATTTGTATTTTATTATTTATGGTAATTTTATGTCAATAACAACATGCATCTAGTTTTTAAGAAATTATGCTTCCACTTATTTAAATAAATAGTAAATTTAATGCTATAATTTTTTATTGGGTATTACATTATAATAACAATTTGTGTTATATGATTCAATAACTATTTAAAATATTTATTATCTAGTTAATTTTTCTTTCAAAAATAAATTTTTAATAGATAATATATATTATTTTAATTATTTTTTATTTTAAACAAAAGATATCGTTTAAAAATTTCAATTAAGGATTTAAAAGTTAAATTTCATTATGCCAATGAAATTTTTAATATTTTTTCTACTTATATAAATATTTATTTCCATTATATATTTATGAGATTATCAATGTCTATAATGAAAAAAATATACATTGATTTTTTGTGAAATTGTTTATTCTATTTTTCAAACTAATGCTTGTTTATAAGTATATTTCTAGATAATTTATGTTATGTTATGTTTTTTAGAGTTTTTTAATAAATAAGTTATATTTATATTGAGATCATTTTCTTCATAGAATGTTAATTTTTTTATGGGATGATACCGATAATTCTATTCAATAGTTATCGTATTCAATTTATTTTGTTAATGTAGTTTTATTATTACAATTTATTTGTTATAGTGATAAATAGTGTGGTATATTTGTGTTTAAGTGTGTAAAAAGGGGTGGGTTTGTTTGGGTTTAAGATAAACAACACCAGAACCATCTTAATATGGTGAAAAAATTTCAACCCACAATTAACATTTTAGTGGGATGTTTTACATAAACAAAATACAACATTTCAGGTTGGGGAAGATTAAAGTGTGGGTTAGTTGGGGTTTGAAAATTTTATAATAATTTTTATAAATGCATAAAATTTTAAATTCACACACTACTATAAATCAGGGTTCTAAAAGTGCTAAAATTTTATTTTAGTATCACCGTAAAATCATTAAGGTTCCAAGATCTAATAAAATATATAATCTTTTACAAGTATCGATAAAGGAACCATTTATCAATGTTAATAAATAATTAATAAATAGGGACTATATTAACATATTTTTTAGTAATGATAAATTTTTTTCTCTATCAAATCTAATTTTACCACCCCACCATAAATTATCCTGATGGAACCCCCTATAAATCCCCACCAAAACAATTTAAATTCCTTATTTTTTTTAAGAGAGCTGAGATTTAAACCCATGCTTAATTTTTTTTCGAAATTCCATAACACTCACCGTAATTATTTGTCTTTTTATATAATGATATATATATATATATTGGAATATATGTTTGTATATATATATAGTTTAAAATATATTTATATTCCTTTAGATATTTTAATATAAATATACTTATAATACATATTTTATATAATATACTTAAATGCATCTCTCTTGGAAGGGACTTTTATCATATGCTCCTTCCTTCTCTTAAATTGATAACCAAAGCATGGGGATTTTTCTCGATCAATTTAAAACTGGTCATGATGAATATACACAAATAGAGTCTAAAATTTAATCCAAATTTGTTCAAAGAAACCTATACACAAGTATGAGTTAATATATTTAGACTAAATTGGGTTTTATATAATACAATAATTATTTTTGAAATTATTCCCCAATTGATTTGTCGATTAAGATGGAAAATACAACTAGTTTGGCCTATTTTGTAGATTATGTTAGGTTTATACCATAGGTAGACCACAGATCTACCTTAATAGTGACAATTTTCCTCCCTACTCCCCATAAATACGTATCTCATAAATTCCAATATGTTAAGGCACCCCTTTTTTCAGATTTTTTAAAATAATAGGAAAAAAAATTTCCAATTGAAAATCAGATATCTTATACTGGAGGTATCTTAAGATGTGTCCTAACCTTGACCATTATAAAATAATATTAGATGTGAGGGATATTATTGTAGACGTTGGTCGCACTATCAATACAGGGATGTACTGATTTCCTTCCATAAAGTAAACTCAAATGCCTGTGAATATTAAGAAGAATGATGGGATTTTTAGTATGGGACAACAATCTATTGATAGGGAAGGAAACTTCCTTAGAATATCTTTGGGTGAAACTGATATGTAATTGTGTGTCGAGGGATCTAATGTTCCCTCTATAGACATGAACTAGAAGTCATGTGATGAAATTGTAGTAGAGGATCTGAACAAAGATTGTACATCTCCAACAGATATTTCTCCTAAAAATTCTAATACCATTGATGATAAATCTTAAAAATGAAATTTCTGCATAGGATGAATCATATATGGTGGTATGAAAGGAATAATATTTATTCACTGCCAAGGGGAAAGTAAAATCCACTTTTTTGGTAGATCCCACTATGTTGATAAAGAATACTCTCTTAGAAAATATTGGTTTTCCCAACACCTCTCAACCATATTCTTTTCCCTACCAGACTATAGAAGAAAAATAAAGATTTAACATCTAAGGATTCAATGGATTATGAGGGTTTCCAATTATTTACATATATAAAATCCATATCACAGGACTCTACAAACAAGTATTGGAAATCCTTACCTGATGACCCCTTAGGAGTGGAGACTACTGAAGTTAAGGGGAAATTGAGGTGCACCACTCTGCATGAATCAATGGTAGATAAGATTGAGACTAGTTCTTCTAGGGATCCTGAAACATCACAGAACACTAGAAATGGTTTTTACAAAAATGATAAGTGTTCACATCCTAGAAATTTAGATCCTGAATCTATTGAAGACTCGTGTTTGGGGAATCTAGAAGCTTCATCTTTGAAGGGAAACCCTCCCAATGAGTCTCCTATGATCCAAGTACATCCAATGGTAAGGGAACAATCACTTAATATAATTTAAAATTTAAATTTATCCAATAATATGGAGTTTTTCCTTGAGACATTCAGAAATTATCATACAATGATCTGATTTGAAGGAAAATCCACAAGCACTGAGACTATCGATGCATAGACTAGCTATGATCTATAGATATTGTGAAAAGGTTCATGTATGTCTATAGAAAAATATTATTAGCCTCTTGAGGATCCCACCATACTAGTTGAAAACATTGACCCTCAATCTGATTAATAAAATTAATTGAAAATTACAAAAACCTAGAGGAGGGGCCACAATCTGATATGTAGGGGTGGTGTTCGATCTCAATCCACAAGATGAATTTTCTTCTCTTTTTTCAGGGTAGCTATATTTTTTGTGTGGAAGTGGTTTATCACTATTTTTCCTATTCCATATCCCTTTTTTTGTTTTTTTAATAAATATATGGATACTAGTATATAACCCTTGGTTTTGGCTATTTTGGAATATACATATATATAATATTTTTTAATATATTGTTTTTCCAAAATGTGTGCGTGTGTTTGTTTGTATATATATATATATATATATATATATATATTTGTTTGCATATGTGTCTACATATATAAACCTATTATATGTTGGTTCATACTTTGGGGGCTCTTCCTCATACCTGGGGTTGGATTGGTGATACGCTGCAGTCTCAAGCCACTCCACTTTAATCACTGACACCCAATTTTTTACTAATTTTTAATGTAGTCACAGCACAATCTTTTCAAGTCATATCAAACTAGATTCACATAACAACACCAATGGTTATATTAATATATATACACACACACACAAAAATCATGTAATATAAATATACTTAAATAAATTTATATTCATGTTATATTTAATTAATTAATTACATATAATATTAATATATTATATCTATATAAAAATTTTTAAGGTATTTAAAAACATTTTTAAATATTTATATTAATTAAAATTTATTTAAGAATTTTTTGTTATATATATTAATAAAATATGATTGATAATAAATTTTTGATTTAATTTTATTTATATTTTCAAATATACATTTTAAATGTAAATATATTTTATTATATTTATTTATTCATTTATATATTTTTTAACATATATTCAAATATATAAATATATATAAACAATCACATAAAATTATAAATATATATGTATATTATAAATTATAAGATATGATTTAAAATATATAACTTAAAATATGAACTATATTTAATGTATTTATATAGTTCAAAAATAT
This sequence comes from Viscum album, assembly GCA_963277665.1. NCBI lineage: Eukaryota > Viridiplantae > Streptophyta > Magnoliopsida > Santalales > Viscaceae > Viscum > Viscum album. Next base: position 558,985,412 of record OY728153.1, on the reverse strand, counting down.
ATACATATGTATATTTAAAATATATTATGCAATGTATCCATTATTAGTGAAAAAATGGAGTTGATAAAGGGAACACTTTTATTAACTCTAAAAAGGAGTTGATTAAGTATTACCTTTATCAACACTAGAAAATTTTGATAAAGAATGTCCTTTTATAAATACTGAGAAAATATGCCCTTTATTAGTGTTTTAAGCACTAATAAAGTAAGACACCTTTTTTCATTAATCTATAGTAGTGATAAAAAATGTTTCAACTACAAATCTTATTTTAAATATCATATTCAATAATTGATCATTTTTTATCTCCGTTTAACTATAATCATTCTAAAAATGAAAATATTTTAATGTCAATAATTAGTTATACCATTTTTTTCTTCAAAATAATAACTATTACATTTCAAGATAATTGTGTATCTACTTCATTATAAAATAAAATCAAATATATAAAATAGGAAAATCAAAAAATCTCAATACAAATCAATATAACATAATTTTTATCCATGGAAAAATATGGAAATAATCTCACCTATAGTAGCATAGGGAACCGAATCCATTTAAATATTGAGGAAGTTACTCCAAGTTAAAATTGAAGCAAAATATATAGAATAGAAACTATGATCAAAGATAATATAATTATATTTGAAAATAATTGTATTAAGATGATATGTATAAATAATATTTTTTAATGTACTCCATTTGTATAGAACTCCATGTTTTTGACATGAGGAATAAATATCTAACAAAAAAACCTACCCATCAAATCTCTGTAAAATATTTCTTTTGTATAGATCACTATTATAAGAATAAAACATTACGCAATTCATCATGTGTTTCTTCTCTTCTCTGTTCAATATAGTGTTTATCAAAATTGACATCCCATGCTAGAATAACCGCGTAAATTCATTAATAATCCTAAAGTATCAAAATAATAAAATGAATTTTTGATTTGATGCATATGCCATAAACCTAAACTCAACACCGATGCTTCCATGAAATTGTCACTATTTAATAATAAATTAAAATCCATGAAACATTAATAAAATTTGAGGCCTCAAACTGTTCCAATTTTTGAAACCCATAAGAAAATACATAGTTAGATATTATACTATCATTAACAATTTAATTAATTATAATTAGGAAAGTAATTTATGAGCTAATTATTAAATTAATTTTTAATGATATATTATAATATAATTCATAATTAAATTAATAATTTAGTTAATAATATAATTAAAAATAATTAGTAATTAAATTTATAATATAATTTTTTATATATTAAAAATATGTATATTTAACAATGTATTATTTTCCAAAAACACATTTAATAATAAATAATAACTATAATGAAATTAATAATAAATCATAATGTAATTTATTATTTAATTATTAAAGTGTTTTATAATTTTTTTTGGAAAATAGAAATAGGTCATAAAGGCCCAATACCATCTATATTAAAATGAATAAAATAAGTACAAACTGGCTAAAACCCATATAAAATCCGAATTTGTTCAAAAGAAACCAACAAAAAGAACCTAAAAAGGTACTAAAAATCAGAAAAATCAACCGAATGAGTAAGGTTAGGACCTCAAAAACCCCTACCATGAGGGGGTATTCCACAAAGATTTCGGTCTCACTTATAAGGTTTCTCCCTCTTCCATGACTCATGAACCACATATGAAGAGCATACTGCCTCTAGATACTCCTTCAAGTAAATAACATCTCCACCAACAATATCATAAATAGTGGATGAATAAGTCTTTAACCCAGAGTATTAGTCCAAAAAAACCAAATATGCCAAAATCATAGGATTATTCATTGTATTGGATGCAACCAAGGTAATACTTAAATACTTCACATCACTAGAATCTACATCTGTAACCCTTAATTAGTAGCTTGTATAGAGTAAATAGTATGCAAAATACATGTAGTGACCACATCCTATTATCCCACCTTAGAGAGATTTATAATAATAAGATTTTGTAAATTAACAGCATATATAATAAAAACCATAGAAGAGATAAAAGAAATTGTGGAAGGGGAAACCACCTATATAGAAGAATCAACTTGGTCAATACATTCTATTCCCAAGTTCACCACATAGGTCTGAAGCATAGCAGCATTCAGTGTAGCATCTGTCTACATACCTAAAACACCATATTTGGAAACACCATGAATGTCCACATGATTAAGAACATCAACATTAGAAGTACCAAAAATAGTAACATGATGTTTAGACTCATCCCATTCCACCATATTCATCTGAACATGTTGTATATAATTAACCATCTGTGAAACCTTTATATCAATATAAGTAGAATAAGGATCAATTTTGACCCCAACATCCTTCTCATTAGGTGACCCGGCCTCTCAATGCTTTGAAAAACATTATTCCTTTTATTAACATCCATATTAATATTATATTGAATTAAATATAACATGGATTTTGTTTCTAGACCACCAGAATAAACATTCATAGAATTTCCATCATGGCAGGCATAAACCCCATGAGGTGACTATTATACATCATGTGAATTATCATTTTCAGTTTGAACATAAATATGAGAATTTTCATGAAGAGGACCACTGTTTAACCCAACATTCCTATCACCGAGGACCCTTCTTGCATTATGAGCACTATCCCCATCATTAAGAGATCCAAAAAATGGATGTTTAAGCCTACCCGACACAATAACATTACCACAAATAAATCTCAACCATAATAAGAGAAAATTGACCAAATTATTCTCTTTCAGTTTCCTTATTGAATTTTATAGGGACTCCAACTATAGATGCAACATCCCACAATATTTTTGGGTTCCAAATATTCCATCTAAGTCCATAGATTTTGATCTATACCTGATAATTAGAATTATAAGTAGATCACATATTGAAACTAGTATCTCATTCTTCGATTCGTAATAAAACCAGGCTTGAGGGGAATGAAATCTATACCCTAGGACCTTATCAATATCCCAGAACAAGGACATATTATGTGGAATAAACCCATTTCAAAAGCCCGTATCCTCCAGTCACTAAGACCCCAAAAAATTAATATTAAGATTATATAGATCCTAAAATTTCCATGAACTGGTCCCTTTCAATGAAACTAACCAATATATAATTGAGTTCTTGCATTATCAAATTAATTTTGAAATTAACAAATAATTTTATTTAAAAAAATAAAATGATCAGTTTTTCATTATACTTCTATATGTTGATTAACTAAATAACTCATCAATTAAAAAATATGGAAGAAGAACTCTGATCTTATTTAAAATCGTCACAATCATTTTTAATCCCTCAAACACCAGGATTTGATGAGGAGAAAACAATAATGTCCTTAAATAAAAGACCATTGACCCCATCCTTATTTGAGGGAAGAATCACAACATCAACAAGAGGTCCAGACATATAAAAATTCACTGAGACATTCGGAACTGAGGCTCATTCCACCTTTTGATCAACCAATTTTGACAGCCTAATGAATACGTTGGTTATATTGAAATATTCAGAATGATAACACATCAATCATCAATGACCTAATATCTATGATTTCCTAGATTTACTCCCCTGTGAAATCTTCTTATTAAAGTAATTTATAATATTTAACAATAATATAATTAATAATGTAAATAATAATGTAGTTTATAATATAATTAAAACTAATTAATAGTTAATTTAATAATATATAAATTATAATTATTTATAATAATATAAAAAATTAATAAAATAATTAAATAGTATTATTATTATTAGTAATATTATTAATGTTTTAAATATAAATAATCAATAATAATTATAATTTTTATATATAAGTGGTCCAACCCACACTAGAGCAGTATATGTTGTTTTTCCACATTGAAGAGGTCGAGGGTTCAACCACAGCTGATCCTATGTTAGTCATATTTTATCATAGGTATTGTATAAGTATTGGATACTATAATATTATTATTTATATAAGCATATTTGGGATAAGAAAGGGGCCTTTAGGCCAAAAAATGTCTTACCAGCCACAAGTATGACAACCCTGATTTTTTTTACAAACTTAAACATGATTTATTAAATAAACTATTCACTTGATACAACATGGAAGATCGAGAAATATAGTGTCTTTGGGGATTATGATCATTACATAACAACTAAAAACATGAAATACAATATCTTTATTGAAAACTTACTCTACATGACCACTACATTCCCTCGTACTTATCATTGCTTGGGATAACCTGAGGACATGCATAAGAAAAGGGTGAGATATAAAGCTCGATAAGGGAATAATCCTGGAATAACACGAGGAATACAATACATGTTATACAATAGTAATATCAATAGAATACAAGATATGCGTAAACATAAATTCATGATAAAGCGTGATAATAATAACATGGAAATGTGTCAACAACACTTAACATGGAATTAGCATGATCCAAGGCTCATTGCACATAGAGCATGAGTAAACCCTGATTGAACATGATGCACGAGTAAACCCTCATTTCACTTGAATTATAATGATTCAACACTCATTGCACATGACGTATCATGATATTATACTTTACCCAATGCATTGGAGCGTTATAAGGGCGCACCCTTCTTAAACATTTCATTTCATGCATAAATGTGCCACATGGATCTTGGATTCATAAAACATAATCATTTATTCTATGATAAAGGAATGTGGAATTCATACATGAAACTTTATAATCAATAAGTAAATTTTTATGAAGGAGAATACTCTTTATGGAGAAATGGGCATGGTATTCACTACACAATGGCATTGGCTTAGAAAATCGGTGCAATTTTGGCAGCGGAACAGTGTGACATAAGAATTCATAAAAATAGTTGATGAGAGATAAAGGGGTGTATCATAATATCTACAAGAAATTTATAGTAAGGTGGTCATATATATACATGTCCCAACAATTGTAATTTAATTTAGATTCATGATACAAAAGTATTTCTTGAATGTAAATGAGGAGAGAGAAGTTCCTTTCAGAATTTCGGCATAGTAACAGGTGTACATGGGAGGAATTTAATTAGGGAGAAAGCGGTCTCCCATCATTAAAACACTAAGAGGGATTTATGGGGGAGGTTCAGAACCATACCCCAGTATTTATAATTGAAATTAAAAGTTCATAACAATATTAAGAAAAAATAGACAAAAATGTGAAAGGAAGAAAAACCCTTACATGGAGGTGTGTTTACAAAGGCTTGAGATAGGCTTGAGAGAGGATTATTGGGAGCTTGGGGAACCTTGGGAGTATTCTAGAGAGAGTAGGGCAGATGTTGGACAAACTCCAAAGGCTTCGGGTGAGGAGGAAGTAGGAGATTGGGTGGGTTTTTAATGGAAAGGTGAGGGAATTCTTTATTATTTAGGTTTGGGACCCCTTACATTAAACTAATCCAAACCACAAACCATCCAATGGTTTTTGCCCATGGTTTTTGGAAAAGGGAAGAGGAAAAAAATATTTTATAAGGCCAAAGTTCTGACTTCTTAAAATAATAGGGTTGCTTATGTGGAGGTGAGTCACACTCCCATGGAAAACAATTTAAAAAGACAAGGTGTTTAATAAGTCTTGAAGGGTCCATTAATGATTTGAAAAGTAAGTAAAACAAACCCAAAATCACATTATTTTAATGGTAAAACATATATATGTCTAAAATAAAGCTTATAGTATTTTATTACATCACTATTTGGTCATTATGATGTCATAAAACACATTGTATATTTAAATGGTATTTAATTTTTACCCGCAAATTTGACTTTCTCAGAAAATTATGAAAAATTCACCATTGGATAATTTCAATGTCCTAATTCCTGTAATAATATTTATTTTCTCTAAATAATTTTCTAAATATGTTAATTTTCACTTTTAAAATAAAAAACTGACATTTATCAAAAATTCACTAGGTTTGACAAAAAAAAATCCATTAATTTTCACTTTTAAAATAAAAAACTGACATTTTAAAATTACATTCCTAAAATTATATGATCATTTATATATAATAAAATTAATTTAACAATATTATTATTATTTTATTAAAATATTATTTAATTCAAAAATCCATTAATTTAATAAAATATATTTCTTAATTAAATAATAACTAAAAACACTATTTGTATTTTAAAAACTATTTACAATGTATCAATAATGACAAGAAAGTATATTCATTGTTATATAAAAAAATAATGTACATGAACATAGTACTAGAGATTTGTTACATAACCCCTTAAAAAAGCCTCATAAGACCTAAGGGTAAGGTGTGCGATGGTGAGAGACTCTTGGGGTGGCTCATATAACATCGCTCGAGTGGTAATATCTATCAACTTCTACTTTTCCTGTAGATGGTTCTGTTCAAGCTTGACATGAAAAAGCTCAGCTTGGGCTTGGTCAAGAGCGAAGCCCAAAGATGCCACCTCTTTTCAAAGATCCGACAAATGGGCTTCATAGGGAGTAATTCTACTAGATGAGGCCATCACTTCCTTTGTCTGAGTAAATTGGATTTGTTAAATATCTATATTTATATTAATCATGTGATCACTATTCAATGGCTATAAAATCAACGATCGCAATTCTTAATATAAAACCAAAGAAGTTGACATTTTATCTAAAAATTTTACATAAAGAGACATTTAATTATATCAAGATTTATTTCCATTAATGAAACCTTGGGTTGTTACAACAAGTCCTTTGGGCCATGAATAACTATAGTGTTAAGGAATTATATATGGGATATAGCTTGGGGGAGAGGCTAAGATAAATCCTTTAGAACTACGAATTTGTGTCTGTTTTGTTTTATTTTTCTCCATATAAATAAAATATAGGAATAATAATTATTAATAATATAATTTATTTTTATTCTTGGAGGTTATAAGAAAGGGAAACAATAAACACAGTAGTAGGAGGTTGTCGGAAAACAAAAGGAGGTTGATAAATGCTTCAAATGTGTGGTTTTTGTTGACAAGTATTTATATGATGTTTTTTGTGGAATTTTTTGGTGTTACATTTCCAAAACATTAAAATACATGAAACCTTTTTTACGTGAATGTTTTTTTTGTTAATAAAGTTTCAGATACTATGTGTTTTGGATTATCAAATCCAAGGTTTGATTTATCTTTGATTAAAAAATATGACCATAATAAATTATTAATTATTTAATATTTTCAAATGTACCCCAACTTTAATCTCTTATCATATACTAATAATTCCCATCCTAGGGTAAAATCCCATTCTAAACTCAACAGAATAATAAAAAACATTTCTAGGGTCATTTATTGGTTAATTACCATTTTACAATTTTTTTATAAAATTACCAAAATATGCTTGGAATTTCAGTAAATTAAAAAAATAAAATTTTAATTCCCTTAAAATTTCCCATTTCAATTAAATAGTATTATAAAAATGCATTATTCTTTATAAAACAATCCAAATTCTTATTTCTAACTCTTGCGATTGATGTGTCATTTTACTATTCTATTTTTGACCTTAATTGACCTTCATTTTTATTTAATAAATCTTATTATAATAATTATTATGTATATGTTAATTTATAATTAATGATTTTTAAATTTTATTAATTAAATCATGATTTTTTCATCATATATACATATTTTATGGTTTAATATACATACACTAATACATGTGTGCGTTCACACACACATAGATGTAGGAGTTATATATATATATATATATATATATATATATATATATATATATGGTAACATCCTGACACTAACCATTTACTTGAAAATATATGAGTTTCCACTAACTATAGGTGACATCCCCTAGGCACTGAATTATTACAATAAATGGAAGGGGCTTACATAAAAATTTGGGTATGATTTTCCATTTTTAAGTAATATAATTGATCAAGGAATAACACCATCAACCAAGAAAAATGTATGATGCATGTGTATAAAAATACAACTGAAATGAAAAAACAAATATATAAAAAAATTAGAGCATTAGTGAAAAAATATAACATGGTGACTCAAGAAAACCAAAGGATGTTTCGATAGAGTAATAAAAATATGGTATCACTCTAATTACTCCATGATGGGGATCCAAGATCCAAACACCATCCTAGGAAAATAGAATCAATATGATCCACTTGATAAATAAGGGACCATTAGTTTACCCTTGGAATAAAGAAAAACAACTTCATATGCATAAAATTTCATATGAAGGGTTGAGTAATAATACCAATTAGGCTTTCCATAGGAGACTTCCTAACTCACTCTAAAAGGAAAATGAAATGTTATTTCTTAGTTCAAAATACAATTTATACCAAAGGTAGTAATTTAAAATCATTTTTTGAATTTCAAACTACGTAACACCCTCATTTTCAGGTACATTACACTTTTACTATGTATTTTGATGTTATATAATACTTGGGATGAGTTTTAGAAGTGTATAGATAGTTTTGGTCTGTTTCGGAGGTGTTTCTAAGGGTGAAAAGATTGAGAAAAGATATGGCAAACCATGTTGTTTTCTATAGGAAACTCTACTAGATTATTAGTACGGAATCAAGGTATACACGGCTAGCACATTGTTTGTATAAACCGAGTAGGTGCATAGGAGAAACCATGAAATTTGAGGTATAGGAGAAGTGCATGGTGGTACATAATTTCTCAAACAACAAAAATGGACTATGTGAGGGGTGGTTTAGTGGCATAAATATTCATATTCATAGCACACAGTTCCCAAATCATGTGGAGTACTCTAGAAACATGCATTTAACTCATTAAAATTTAGAGTCTAACTCAGTTTTAAACTCACTAACCCCCCCCCCCCCATTTTCACCACTCTTATCAAACTCTGTTACTCTAGTACTCTCTTAATAATTAATAGTGGTTCCTTTTTTATTTGGAAATTATTTATTATGGATCTAAGTGTTTTATATCTATGGAATAAATGAAAGGTCTATATTTTCTATCTTTCCTGTTAGATCTCCTTATATCCTCTCACATAAGACATTATATACAATTTATTTTGGATAGATCTATGAAATATGATGTGATTTAACGAGATCCTAATTTGATATATTTATTGAAAGGATTTTATGATCCCATATGTAGAGGTTTTGTTATGTAATTCTTCAATTTCATTACCCATTGAGAGTTTGGTGGATTTTCTCTTTTACCTATTTTTAGATAACTTAAATCATTATATTTATCTAATTTTTTTTATGGATTTATGAAGTAAATATTGGAATATTTCACAAAGGGAAACCCTCTTGGATCATTGTTTATAAATCTTGGTTATTTTAATAGTTTTTAGAAACCCCCCATTCAATTATTGTTTTAAAATATGTATTTTATTAAATGAAAGAAAAATATTCAATATAAATTTTAAAGTATAACCATTTATCCATTAATACCACTTTTCATACCAAAACCACATCCAATCACTCATAAACATATACATACTGAATGATAATCGCAATACAAATGAGAAAAGATCTATCATTAACTAATTTTTCACTTGGTGATATACAATCATATGCTACCAATATGGAAAAGTGTTCCAATTTTGTACCAACAAGGCCCCATGCAATAAAAATATGAGCATATGTCACCCTTTTATTCCATGTTCTCCAATATTTTATTTCATATGAATTAATTATTTCATTTATGAAAAAAAAATTAAAATCTTCTTGAATTAATATTAATCCTTAATTTAAAACCACAATTCAATGGGGATTCCAAAAAAATATTCAAAGAACCATGATTTCCAAATCATAAACATAGAGGGTTTTCCTTTATGTAATATTCTAATTTCAATTTAATCCAGGAAAAGAATTTGATAAATCCAAGAATTTATGTTCTAAAATAAATATTTAAGAGATATAATCCACCCACATCTCAACGAGCAGTGAAAATAATGAACGACATAATGAAACCTATATATATAGGATCTAAACTTCTTTACTTCAATAGATCCAATGATGATATCATCAAAGAAAGAATTGATAATATAACTATCTATAAGTAATTAGATCATATTTTCTATATGATTATAGATAAGGTGATATAAGGAGAATGATATAAAAAAAATACTCACTGTTGATTCTAGAGATTGAGTACAATTAGATATATAGAAAACTAGATTCTAGATAATACGAATCAACCAAGAATGTTTATGAAAGTATTGGATTTTGGGAGCCTGAGAGGAGAGGTGAAAAATGATGGTTTCATGGGTTAAAATTAATATAAAAATTATTTTAAGAGAATTAAATTCATATGGAGTGTTTATTAAAAATGTGTTAACCATGCACTTACTATTGCCTCTAAATCACCCCAAGTATGATTGATTTAGATGGTTTTAAAACCTGTGTTCAAAACATGATCTTCCCCTCTATCGCTAATTATAATTTTTCTCCTATGGACACATTTTGATATAGTCATGCATACCCTCCAAACCTCTTAATCATTTATCATGGTTTCTTATAAAAACTACAAAGATTAACCAAACTTTACATAAACCATTCAACCTTAAAAACATCCAAAACACTATAAAAACATATAGATACAACTGAAAATAGGAAAAATTATTATATAACATTAAAATAAATAATAAAAGAACAATTTAATTGAAAATAAGGGGAAATACATTCTCCCCACCATTAGGCATTTTTTCCTCTGAAAGATATATATTTATCGTACTTTTTAAGAGTTTTGGTCATTATTCAAGTATCACTTTTTCAAATTCCCATGTTTATACATAAAAATAACTAGGTTTATATAATTGTTTAACTAATGGAATATGCTTTCCACACAAGAAAATTTCTTGTATTTCTAAGATAAAAATCAATGAATGTAAAAATTAAGCGTTTAGTTCAGAATAAACATAATTCCATTATATCACATGGCTACAATTGGGTTGGTACTTCCATATTTGAGATATATGAAAACATTATGCACTAAAATGAACAATAGTGATAGATCAATCCAATAACAAAGATCACGAATTCATTTAAGTATTTCAAGAGGTCTGGCATAACAAGAAGACAACATTATTTACTTACCAAATTAATGATGTTTAAATTTGTAGAGACTTTTAAGAACACATGATCTCCTATAAAAAAGGATAAGTGTTGATGATGATGATGTCAATAATATATTTGACATATTTAGGATGAAATAATCCTTTATTTTTGAATATCTGAACATTATCATTCATAACCTAAATATGGATGAGTGTTAGAAATGTTTCTATGATCTATAACCAATAAAGTAGAGAGAAACATGTTAGACCAAAAATTTCCTCAAGCGAATCCATATATATCACGGTCTGATAAACCTTTTTATAAAAAAACTCCAATAATGATAAATGATCCTCCCATGATATGTTGGAATCTATAACATATGTTCAATTAATTCCTTGCAGTGTATGAACATTTATTTCTTACTATACATCTGTTTGAGGATGATACAATGTGCGCATAATCAATTTGGTACCCAATGATTCTGAAAGTGATCTCAAATTTTGAGAGTTCAAATGAGGATATTGATCAGAGATGATAAAAATGGTATTCCATAAAATTGAATAACTTTCTAAATGTATTGATTTTCAACTAATCTAGCATATTGGATACGAGAATTGGGGATAATTTGTAAGTCAGACTAGAATCATTAAAATTGAATCATGATCCTAAATAGTTATTTCATAACTTATTCAACCACATTTCTTTTCATACTTAACCACCAAAAAAGGTCCCTTGGGGGAATGTACTTATTTTGAGTGAATCACCCATTTGGAATGGTGATAACTAGAAAGAAGTTATTCTTGAAAATCCTAGAGAATGTTAATTTGATCTCTAAGAAAAAAAATAGAGTTTCTATCATTTTTCAATCTTCTAATGGTCTACCCTCAATTACATTTTGGCATAATGGTAAGGCAATCAAGATCTATTACTTTATATTTCTTAACCCATTCAACCAAGTTAGGAATAAGAGTAAATAGAGAGAAAATTGGAACTTCATTATGCTCAATGAAGTCTAAATGCATATATGTAAGAACCTACATTTTCAAAATATATTTCCCTTTAAATAAATTTATTATATTTTCAATATTATGTTCAACACACAACACTGAGTTTTAACGAACCGTGATATACTATAAATATTAATATTTAAATGTGATAGTTTTAAAATTTTCATTAAACTTGTTAGTACAAAATTGGAATAACAATATTTTAAAATAATTTATAATTGGTTTAGATAAAAAATATTTTTAAAAATAATCACTTAATTATTGTTAAATTCTTTATATACATTGAAAATAAATATCTTCTCAAAAAACATTTTTCATTACTTTATGTGAAAACATAATAAAATTAATATTTGAATATTTTATAAAATGGATTTGATAAAAATAAAATTATTTTACAAATTATAATAAAAATATTTATTTCGTTAGAAATATTTTTATTTTTTGGAAATATTTTTTTTAGTGAATAGTGAAAAATATCGCTTTTTATAAAAGTTTCATTCCTTTTCAATAAATTAAGTAATATAAAGGTCCCATTATGATTTAAATTTTATTTCAACAAAAATTAATTTTATATAGTTATATTTTATCAAATTATTTACATTTAAATCACCATTATAATGTTATTTTTTATAAGTTTACTTTTAGTTTTAAAAATGCATTTTTTTAAAAACATTATTAAATTAAATAATGTTCGTCCATTTTAATAATTAAAATATATAGTATTGTAGAATTATTTAAATTTAATGTATATATGATATGTCCATATATAAATTTTAATTCATATAATTATTATTATTAGTAATAGAGATAACATAAAATCATCTTTTTCTTGAAAATTGCATTTCTTGATAAATCCATTTTTAATCACATCTACGGGTTTTATTTTAAATTAAATTATTAAAAAAATTTGAGTATAAAAATATAAAATGGATTAAATTTTTGGAATCATAAAAATTTATATTCTCTAATAAGGTGAAATTAATATTTTACCATAATGAATAATAAAAATTTTAAAATTTATTTACCATGGTCTGGTAAAAATAGGATTATCGGGGGATAAACTAAAATGATAAGGGGAAAATAACCTAAAAATTGTAAAACTATTATTTAATGGACATATTTAGAGTTTATACATATAAACATAGAATATAAGTTCATTTGAATTCATTTTCCACGAGAATGTATATCATTTTCAACTCTTTTGAGAAATTTCCAAGTTGTTTAAAAGAAGTCCCCCTTTACCCAATTACAAAAATAGAATCACATCCCTTCATATATTCACACATATTGGGTCATATAGTTTATAAAAACCTTCCAAAATCACTCCTTATCATCCTTATCCATGTTCAAGAGGTTTTTTTCCTCCCAAAAGTCTAATCCTAGGGTCCTTAATTAGAGATTTGAAGTAGGTTCTTCTAAGGGAATGGAAATATTCAATAAGATCCTTCATTTTATATATTATTTTCAAACCATAAATTATGAATTAATAACTAAAATGTACGAAAAAAAGTATCCATGACATACTGAGATGGTATTATGTTTATTTGATATTAATTATTCATACTCTCTTCTATCAACTGTAAATAGAAACCATCAATCTTGTGTACGGTAGACTACTGCCTCTCAAACCAATGTAATATTTCTTCCATCACAACATTTCATGGATTGATATAATTATGAATTTAAAAAATATTATGATATTTATAAAATTTTTATACTTATGGATTTATTATATCACATATTTCTTCATATGTATCGTCTCATTGGGGTTATGATAATGTTTCCCATGTGTACAGCGAACGATCTCCTTATTAAGCAATGTGATTTTTTTTCACTTATACATTACATAGATGGTAGTAAGCATATAGTTAATGAATATATGAGATATTAATGAACTAAAAAGCTTATTTATATATAATATATCAACCAATTCCCTACCATTTCATGATTATGGTAATTGTATTGTTGGATTTGCAAACATACGTCTTATCATTTACACAAGGAGATGTGATTCAATTTCCATGTATAAATTCAAGAATGGTTCTAAAAATATTTATAATTATTAAATAATAAATTTATAACATTAATATAATTCTTTTTGTGGTATATATTTATCCAATGAACAATAACCTTATCTTATGTGACAAACCATGCATTGAAAAATAAAGAAGTTAACACATGAAACAATGGTAATAATGAAATATTATTAATAATGGGTGGTAAGATGGAATAAAAGGATCATATATGATATTAAAATTATAAATATAGTTATTTTATAAATTACTAACATTTTTTAAACCATTATGCATGTATTAAAATAAATTTAAACTTAAAGGATGCACAATGTAAGGGTTTTCATCTCACTTTTACTTATTTGAGACATATTCTATATTTACTACATATTTCCCTTATGTGGTGTATATATTTTCCATTTTTATTTTGTTACATTAATATATTTACCTTTATGATATTTAATTTTTCATTTGATGTTATTAATTTCATGAAGATTATGATCGAAATTGTTTAAATGTTGAGCGATTTTATTTCACAATCTCATTATTATATTGGAGTGTCCATGTTCAACCCTCGCTTGGAGGAATTAATTGTTATTTCTATCATAAAACCAATCCATTTTCATATAATATTCTTATTTATGAAATTTTAAATTAATATTACCATTTTTCAACTCTTTGGTACTTTAAATGGTTAAGAAAAAAAATTCAAAAATCTACTTTATTTTTCTCTTCTGTCGAAAACCCCTACTCTTACAAAACCACATTTTTAGAAAATGTCTTCCGAAAGGTTTTTTAAAATTATTAAAATTATTTATTTAAGAAATTTTTACCCATAATTATTATTATTCCAAAATATATAATCTTCCTGTCATTTTCCAAACATGACCCGTTTGGATTTTAACAAATATGTGAAATGAATATTTTTTTAACATGTAAGACATGAAAAATATTTCTCAAGGTCATGAAAATTAGGTTATTTTAAAGTTATCTATAATTTTCATGTTTATTTCTATATAAATTTATTTTAAAAATATGGTATTAATATTTTTTTTCAAAAGGTGATTTATAATGTTAAGAAGTTTTTTTAAAATAAATATATTTTCAAAATTTCTTATGAACTTTAAGTTTTTTAGTAGTTGTTTTCAAAGAGGGAAGGTTAGTTTTATTAATAAATGTTCCATGTGATCTATAAAAATAAATGTCCTTCTGATATAACATCACATGATGTTATCTAAACTCGAATTGGAAAATGTTATAATGATGTCATCCTTATTATTTCTCTTGACTGATTACGATAATTTTGACAATGAATGTTCTATTTTAACCATTATACACATTACATTTGATAGTTGATGATATTTTTAAAGATTAGGGTTATTATTGAAATTTGGAATTTTATTTTCTCAATATAAATATTTATGTTCATTATGTTTCACCCTGTTAATAAGAGGAAGTCATTGGACTTAATAATTGATGGGTGTGCCTATTATAGCCCCTCAATGCATCAATATATCTCATGAGACAAACTAACATGGGTATTTAGCTATGTAATTACTCATTAATGTAAGATTCATTGGAATAAGTCCATAAAGTATGTTTATGATTATATATATTATGAACATCCTCATTATGAGATCAGTTACTCATTCCCATGTGATTTTAATATTAATTATAATATCTAGGGATAAGTTTCAAGATCATGTGATTGTGTTTATGGAATTATTTGACCATCATTTTTTCCTAAAATATTATGATTCAGGTTCATGTTATTGATTAAATCAAGTTTTTTTAGTTATTTACCTTTCTAAATTGAGTATAACTATTTTATTCATGATATATTCTCTTGTATGCTTCCCTTATCATGCATTAAATCCCACCCCTTTCTTATATTTTATTTCCCCCAGGATGATAAGAAGTAATATGTGATTGATATACAGGGATGTACTAAGGGAAAGTTGGTGTTCCCAAATATACCCCTTATTCTTTTTTATATTTTAAAATTTAATTTTAATTCCATGTATATATCTAGTTTTTTAATAATACTAAATTTTTCTCTATTTTGGGATGCTATTACATGTATCTAGAACCAATGTAATAAAGTAAAAACCAAATTTGGGCTACTGAGGTTAGGGTCTTTAAATTTCGTATCAAATAAATCTTATTATAATTCATGGGAACAAAATTTAGGAAAACATGGATTAGGGAACATAGTCACATAAATACCTTTAAGGATAAAAATAATTATATGATATCATCCTAAAGTTTTGTTAAGAAATAGATTAAGTACTTTTCCTTGCAATTATATCCATATCTTGAAGAAATAAGTTGATATGGCTTTGGAATAATTTTACCAACAGTTAATATTTTTGAAAAGAGATTATTGAAATTGACATAATCATTGTCTGGTTCATGATAACAACCCTTGAAAGAAAACTGTTTGGACACTATTGGGGGATATTCTTTGGTTAAATAAGATTTTATATATAAATCATTATGAAGTATTTGAATATATAATTATCATGGATGAGCTAGGTTAAACCTAAGGTTCCATATATTTAAATGAATTTTTTAGGATTTGGACATCTGATAACTTTTTTTATTACTATTTGTTTTACCCATAATGGTTATTGTTTCTCACAAAATTATTTTCCATTTTGATCAATGGATAGATCTATAAGGAACCATGTTAACATTGAATGTGACAGACAATGTGTCACGAACCAGGTTGGGGCGCAACCCGACCCAACATCTGACCCGGTCTGCGACACAGCTTGAAGGGCGTTCCCGATCACAATGGGTGGGAATAAGTTCCTGGGTATTGAAATAATACGTGGGAAGGATTTACCTTAAATAAGAGACATAAAAAAACAACTAAAAATATAAATAAAGTGATACTAGAAACATACAACCAAACACCCCTATAAACTATAAACATGTTTAAGTCTAAAATTCAACGAAAAACCCAAAGTGAAAAACAACAAGAATAGATAACTAAACTCAAATACTAACCGCCAAGCGACACAAAAATCTTCATCCCCAAGATACCAACACCAACCTGCATGCGAAGACCAACAGCATCCCATACCACCATCACTAAGCATGATCCCTCAACCTGGATTAAACAAAGGCAAGGTCTACATACACCTAAAGGTGTATGTAGGGTGTGGGACAAATTCTCAGTAGGATACCACCTAATAAAAAGGTTCCATTCCACAACATCGAAAATATAATTTAATATGCTCATTTAAAATCATACTTTTAAAATGATTTTAAGGAGAACATTTAAAAACATAAAGTGAAAAGAAAAGAGTACTGAAATAAAAACCATTTCATAATAATACTTTAAAACAGAATGGATATTTTATAAAGAACATGCACATACTCAAGTGGTGCTCTGTATGCCGATGGAAGGCACCACATCATGAATAGTAGAGAACTACGGGCAAATCCCATAAGGCATCTAGTATGCGTGGTGCGCTAGAGACATTGTAACTCGATGTAATTGTGGCATAGAAACCATAATAATCAATGATCTCAGGAACAAGTGACTAGTAGGGAAACACATCAATATCCTAGTGGTCTCTAACCATCACAAAAAATTAGTTAGTATTGTAACGTCAATCCTACCAGATGAAATTGGGACAAACCACTCAAGTTTCATCTAGTGTACTCGTCCTAATCCACCCACCTAGGTACCTTGGGTTCTCCCTTATGCTCAATCAAGTTCTACATTCACACAATATACCATTTTCACATATCACAAGCCCAAACAAGACATTACACACAAAATCCACCACTTGCATTCCCAAACCCTTTTCAAAAGCACATGCACACCAAATCATTTCAAAAACATGCCTCGCATCTCTTATGTAGTTTAAAAATTCACTAAAAAAATTCCAAAATTGTTTCCAAAAGAACACCTTAAGGATTTATGCTCTAAGTCATACCCAAAATCCACTTTTTAGACCATCCACACACCAAAAACCATTTCACACCATAATTCTCATCACTTTAATGTCTTAATAAATCCTTTAAATAAATTAAAGAACATTTCTAAATATCACAACAAGGGTTCTCATATGAAAAATGCTCGGTTTAAAAATTTATGAAACAATTAAAATTATAAAAAAAATGTTTACACAAGAGAGACGCACTCGATTTCATATAACAATATTTATTTAAAACCAAAAGTATAGTATATGCTTATAAAAACATGTATTCCATTGTTCAAACAATTTTCAATTTAGTTTCAAAAGTAAAAAAACATGGAAAACCCACCCAAAGTGACTCATTTTCCATTAAAAATCACCTTTTAATTACACACACAACTCAAAGACCCTGAAAATGCATTTTTTACTGAACAAACGACCAAAAACCCTTTTTAACCATGTTTGGCATCCCAAATACCACTAAAATAAATAATTGCTCAGTTTATAAAACATATCACAAGTATACCATAAGACCTCACTTCAAAACACATGAATTTTTACAAGAAAGGACCATTTTAAAATCAATTGCACACTCAACTGTTCTAAAACCTCATTTTCACCATATAAGTAATTGATTAAACACTTTTAGAATTTACCACAATAAGGTCGAAATGAATAACATGACCATTTCTAAAGAAAGTGTGCTTTTCATCATGCATGCATGTCAAAAAGTTTTTTAAACTCATTTAGCACAACCTATAAATCACAACCAATCATTTATATAACAACACGCATATAGACGACCAAACTATACTACATCGGAAATTCAATTTCGTCGAACAAGCATGACATGAATTCTAAACACTGTTCACACCATGAAATAAAATTATAGATCATACTAAATTAACTAAAAAACCAAATTAAATTATCTAAAAGATGTCAAGGCACGGAATCCCCTACCTCGGTGTTGATTTTTCCCAAAATTGATGTGAATTCTTCAATCGTCCACCAATCGCACAACAAGAAAACTGAATTTAAACCCTATTACACAAGATTGAACAAGAATACCCCAAATTTAAACCCTAATATGATACCCTAGCTGCTGGAAAAAAGAAAGAAACCCCAAATAAAAAGGGCCAAAACAATAGAAAATATAAGAAATGGAATACCATAGGGAGAGGGTGTCTCTGCGTAATAGGGGCTTGGCCAGGGGGTCCGGTCTCTGTATAATAGAGGTCGGTGGTCATTGTACTTGAGGAGGGAGGTTGGTGGGTCCCTACTCCAGAGTGGGTCAGTCAGGGGGTGAGGCGGTGGCTACTTGGGAGGGAGAGGGCGGCGCAGACAGGGCACCGTCTCATCGTTGAAGGGAGGTGAAGGGCGTCGACCATGAGGTAAGGGGTGGGGGACGGGCTGCTCGAGCGGGATAGTAAAGTGGGAAAGGTTGTGTGTGATGCCAAAAGGTGGGAGGACTAAAACCCTTTGAGAAAAATGAAGTAAAAAAACTACCAATAATAATAATGTGATTAATAATATTATTAATAATAATTATAATAATAATATGATAATAATAATAATAATCAGATAATAATAAACATGATACTAATAAACTTTATAATAATAACTTAATAATATTATTATTATTATTCGTAATAATAATATTATCATTGTCAATTTTTTTAAATCCTTAAATTATTTTATTTTATACTCATTTACATTTTATTTATTTATTTATTTTGAACATCGAGCTTTTCATATAGTGAACCAGGAGAGGTTGTGTGACTTCAACCACGGGGTGTTGGACGTTGTCAAAGCCAAAATGCATGTTTTTAAATAACTCAGAATTTTAAGTCGGCTTCAACCTGGACTACTCAATGCCCAGAAAATTAATAAAATAAAATAATAATAAGTAAGTAAAAGAGTCAGGTGTGAAAATTCTCCCCACCATAGCACTTTCCGTCCCCATAAATCCATAATTAAGATTGAACTGCAAAGTAGAAAATGACACCCCCTTAAGATTAAAATAGGATCCCCACAAGCATCAAGTGAAAAGAGGCATACATATCATGCTCAGAGAAAATGATATAAATAAAAACCTCAAGAAACTCATAAAATGACTTTCTGATATGTGTCACCCGCCCTAAAGAGATGGAACACCTCCAGTTGATTGTTTAAGAAATGGATCCCTTGCACCGACAGAAACCAACTTTGCAATCCGAAATACCTCAAGCACTATTAAAATAATGCCACACTATTTTACTAAAACGAACAAACAAGACCAAACGCATCCGAGGAACACTCTTATCACTCACCACCTAGCCATATTTAGGAACATAATCAAAAGGTCAACATGGGGAAACCGGAAGGGTCTCCCCACCATTAGAAACTTACTAACGCCCGAGACGAGACTGAAAAAATGACATGTGGAGGACCGGATGGACTCCCCACCATTGGAAGTAAAAGAAGATACAAAACATCAAAATTTCATGTTAGTGACCAAAAACCCCACCACAAGGTGTGAGGAGGGAGGGACCCGACTACCGGGGCATCAAAATCTTGACTCAAGACAAACTAGCATCTCCACGTTCCTTGATGATCACTAATCAAAATTGAGACTAATTTCCCCAAATATACCTCATAAGGACTAGTAAAAGAGATTACATCTGGTGGGGCTCATTCTCTGGGACTTTTAGGTATGAGGTGACCATGCCTCCTCATAGCCACGGGAAACCTCACGCACCCAGACGGTTTATTCGGAATAGAACAGCTACATGAACAATTTAAACTTCTTTCACCTCCAACAATGATGATAGAAATAAGTCCGGGGTCCCATACACCGTTAGGATTCTTCACCACGCGCGAGGTTCCCTATGAGGCCTATGGATGGAGCCCTGATCTTTGAAGCATCTCTTGCCTTGCAGTCAAGCATGGAAGACTCTCGAATGAAGCTTCTCCCTTTGGTGACACACACAATCACACTACAACCAAGAAAACACCAACAAACACAACACACAACGAAAAAAACTACTCCCTCATAGCACATCCACAAACCAGGGGTTTAGATGATGCACATGCACCACTTCATCACCTTTACCATGAAACTAAAGAAGGAAAAACACATGACGAACACTCCCCTTTGAACAAAAAAAAATTATAAATCCCTAAGAGGAGGACCCACTCCTATGAAAATAGGGATTCTTGGAGGGTTCTAAGAAATCCACCTTTCCACTTCGATGAGAACTCGCACTGAAAGTCCTCACCAAACCAGACCCTTGTAGCCATTGAAATAACAACAAGCCTTTCAAGCATCGGTCAGCACCAATAACTCTGAAGCGTCTTCACAATTCCCTATTGGAATTATTTTCACCACTTCCAGGGAGAACCTTTATGTTCAACGATGTAAAACATCATACATGATTACTCATACAAATCAAAGAGACCAAAACTCCCTCCAACTCCCCTCGCATCTGTCATTCCACTGTGAGAGGATCCTCTTAGTTGTGAAAAGGAGAGGTGGGTTCAATTCTAGAATTCAATAATAGAGTCCTTCGATCCACTAGAGGGTCGGCCAATGGTGAATTTCTTGTGACCATACTTTGATTGCACGTTAACTCTTTTTGGGGGAATACACCAGTAAAGAGAGAAAACCATGGACCTAATAAAACTGGTCCAATGGCCAATACATACCGAAATAATCCATTAAACGTGCAAGGGGGACCAGTGCAAGGCTCCCCAAAGCATTTGTCAAAAGAAACTACAAACCACATGCTTTCACACCAACTTAAAAATAAGAATTCAAACTCCGGACACAAATCATTCAAAGAGGATTCTCATCTTGAAATGCCTCAAATCCATCATTTCGAAAATACAAGAACAAACCACACAACCATCGATTATTAAAACACTAAAACATTTTTACTTAAAACCCATATTTCCATAAATCCAAAACAAAGAGATGAGGAATGATGCAAGAGGAGACTAGTGTCGGTAGGTGACTGAGACATATGGTTGGTGGCCATACGCCAATCATGCCACCGCCACAAAGAGTATTCTAGGATAGTTTCCCCAGCTCCACATGGATTTGCAGACCCAGTGAGATCACTAGGACCACTGACCCTACTCCCTTTTCATTTCCCCTAAACAAGATTAATCACGAGGCCCAATGACTTAGAAAAACCTCAACTTACTCTAGTAACTCGAGTCCTGACACGAGGTGTGCTAGCCAGGCACATTTCTCGTATCTAGAAATTCACGTTATGACACCCTAAACGTTGGTCTACCCTGAATCTATCTCAAAAGAACACGACCCAAGAGGAAAAACCTCCTATGATACTATTTTTTCACGAACCAGGCCGGGTCGCCATCTGACCTGACGTCTGACCCAGTCCACGACTTGGATCAAAGGGCCTTCTAGATCCCCATGGGATGGCACAAGTTCCCGAGTGTCAAAAAAATACGTGGTAAATATTTACCTGAAACAAGAGACAGAAAAAAACAACTAACAAGATAAATAAACTGAAACTGGAAACATAAAACCAAACACCCCTTTAAACTATAAACATGTTTAAGTATACAATTCAAATAAAAACCCAAAGTGAAAAAAAAAATGATAGAGAACTAAACTCCAATAACAACCTCTAAGTGACACAAAAAAGCCTCATCCCCAAGCTACCAATGCTAACCTACACGTGAGGACCAACAACATCTAGAAAGACCATCACTAAGCACGATGCCTCAACCTAGATTACACAAAGGGAAAGGTCTACATAAACCCAAAGGTGTATGTAGGGTGTGATCCAAATGCCCAGTAGGATACCACCCAATAAAAAGGTTCCATTCCACAACATCAAAAATATCATTTGAAAAGATCATTTAAAACCATACTTTTAAAATTATTTTAAGGAAAAAATTTAAAAACTAAAAATGAAAAGAAAAGAGTACTGAAAGAAAAACCATTTCACAATACTACTTTAAAATGAAAGGGAAAATTTATAAAGAACATGTACATACTAAAGTGGTACTCTCTATGCCTAAGGAAGGCACTATGTCATGAATAGTAGATCACTACGGGTAAATCACCTAAGGCAGCTAGTATGCGTGGTGCGCTAGATACATCATACCTCAATGTAAGCGTGGCATAAAAACCACAATAATCAATGCTCTCGTGTATGAGAAACTGGTAGGGAAACACATCCATAACCTAGTGATCTCCAACCATCACAAAATTTTCATTATTGTTGTAACGTCAATCATCCTAGATGAAACCAGGATGAACCACTCACGTGTCATCGAGCATACTAGTCCTAATCTTCCCAACGATATATCTAGGGTTCTCCCTTGTGTTCAATCAAGTTCCACATTCAAACAATATACCATTTTTACATATCACAAGCCCAAACTAGACATTACACACACAAAATCCACCACATGTATACCCAAACCAATATTAAAAACACGCACACACCAAATTAGTTCACAAACATGCCTCACATCTCTTATGCAGTTTAACAATTCACTAAAAGAAATTACAAAATAGTTTCCAAAATAACACTGCAAGGATTTACTCTCAAAGGAATACCAAAAATCCACTTTTTATACCAACCGCACACCAAAAACCATTTCAAACCATAATTCACATCACTTTCATGACTTGATAAATCCTTTAAACAAATTAACGAACATTTATAAACAGCACAACAAGGTTTCTCGCATGAAAAATGAAACATTAAAAAATGTATGAAACATTGAAATTACAAAAAAAAAAGGTTTCATAAGAGAGACACACTTGATTTTATATAATAATTTCTCTTTAAAACCAAAAGTATAGAATATACCTATCAAAACATTTTTTCCATTGTTTAAAAAATTTTCAATTTAATTTCAAAAGTATGAAACACGGAAAACACACCCAAAGTGACTCATTTTCCATTGAAAATCTCCATTTAATTAAACACAAAACTCAAAGACCCTGAAAATGCATTTTGCATCGACTAAATGACCAAAAAACCCTTTCCAACCATGTTTGGCATCCCAAATACCACTGAAATAAAAAAATTCTAAGTTTATAACACATATTACATGTATACCATAAGACCTCACATCAAAACACACAAATTGTTTCATGAAAAGACCGTGTTAAAATCAATTGCAAACTCAAATTTTCTAAAACCTCATTTTCACCATATAAATAATTGATTATACACTTTTAGAATTTATCACAATAAGGTAGAAATGAAAAACATGACCATTTCTAAAGAAAGTCTGCTTTTCATCCCACACGCATGTCAACCAATTTTTAAAACTCATTTGGAACAACCTATAAAGCACAACAAATCATTTAGATGACAAAAAACATATAGACGACATGGCTATACTATAACAGAAATTCAATTTCATCAAACATGCATTCCAAGCATTCTAAACACAGTTAACACCATGCAATTAATTTATAGAACATATTAAATTAACTAAACAACCAAATTACATTATCTAAAAGATGTCAATGCATGGAACCACCTACCTCAGTGTTGATTTTTCGCAAAATTGATGTGAATTATTCGATCGTCTTCCACTCGCACAACAAGAAAACTAAATTTAAACCTTAGTCAACAAGATTGAACAATAATACCCTAAATTAAGACCCTAATATGACACTCTAGATGCTGAAAAAAAAATAAACCCCAAATAATAAGGGCCAAAACCCTAGAAAAGAGTAGAAAAGGAATACCATAGGGAGAGGTTGTGGTGGCACAATAAGGGCTTGTCCAAGGGGGGTCAGATCACCATAGAATGGAGGTTTGCAGTCGTGGTTCTTGAGGAGGGAGTTTGGCGGGTCGCGGCTCCAGATGAGGGCTGGCCAGGGGGCGAGGCGGTGGCTACTTGGGAGGAAGAGGGCAGCACAGAAGGGGCATCGGCTCATCTCTAAAGGGAGGTGAAGGGTGTTGTCCAATATATAAGGGTAGGGGGATGCACTGCTCGTGCGAGACAGTAAAGGGGTAAAGGGGGTGTGACTCCAAAAAGGGGAGGACCAAAACCCTATGAAAAAAATAAATTAAAAAAAACTACCAATAATAATAATGTGATTAATAATAATATTAATATTAATTATAATAATAAGATGATAATAATAATAATCAAATATTAATAAACATGATACTAATAAACTTTATAATAATAACTTATTATTATTATTATTATTATTCAGAATAATATTATTATCCTTGTCAATATTTTTTTAAATCATTAAATTGTTTTATTTTATCCTCATTTTCATTTTATTTATTTATTTATTTTGAACCTCAAGCTGGTCGTTTGGTGAACCAGGTGAGGTCACATGGCTTTAACCACAAGGTGATGGACGCTGTCAAGAACAAAATGCATTTTTTTAAATAACTCAAAATTTTAAGTCGGCTTCAACTTGGACTCCCTGATGCCTAGAAAAATAATAAAATAAAATAATAATAATAGTAAAAGAGGTAGGTGTGACACAATGGAATATTTGTCATTATGAAAAACCAAATGAAATGGTATCTGGAAGTAGAATCCTTATGATTATTCCTAATCATAAATATCAAAATATTATTAATAATGAAACTTAGGTGATTTTTTTAACACACCTAATAAGAGAAAAATGGAATTTCATGATGACTGTAGGGGGAAAAAGTTCAGTTTTACACATTTTCAGAATGTGGAAAGAAAAATCATAAAGAATGTATCAATGCAATAAGAATATGTTTTGGGTTTGGAATAGAATAACATAGATAATTTAATTTTTAAATAAAACTAAATGGTTTTGTTAAAACAATTTCTAACAATAGTGGTGTCCATAAGGATTCATCTATGGTTGAATGTATTAAATGTGGAATGTATGGGCATTATAAAAATTGATTTCCTAAAGGAAAATCATGATAAGGTGATCAAAAAGGTTATATGAGTAATGGATTTTATATTAACGATTAAGATATAATGAATGACGTGTAAAAGGAATTCAGTATTATGGAATAATATGATGAATCATGGTTAATGGTTTAATAATGAGTAAGAATTATTAAAATGTTGGGATATTTGGATTCAAGAGTTATGTAGAAGTATTTTATCAATGATACCTTGTTCATAATAATCATAAATAGTATAAGTATTATAGTACCATTGGTTCCATTAATTATTTAAAATTTTCTGTTGAATGGTATTGACAACAAAGAAAAGTAAAATGGTCAAATTTTATAAAATATATGAAGAAGGGAAGGATAACCCTTGATATTTCCTTAAGGTTTAGTTAATAATGTTTAGTTGGGATAAAGAAAAAAAATAAATTTATGATGTAAATGATTACATATTTTGTTCAAAATTAATTTATGATGGATTTTACTACACTTTCATATTTATATAGTGTATTCAGTAGATTAATTTTTTTTATGAATATGGACAATGCTAAATTTTGGAAGCATGTATGTATTAATTAAGGTGTTGTGGTTATTGCCATGTTTCAAGATAATACATGATTAATAAATTTACATATTTGTTATGTTACATTAAGAGATATATTTTGGGGATTAATGATAATTTAATTTTGTAAATATGTATTTTTTCAGATATATTTCATAGGATTCTAAAGGCTAACTATTTATGAAATATATTATGATTAAATTTAGAGGATTTATTATACAATAACACATCCTAACCATTTTTGATTTTTTAGATTCATATATATAAATGGAATGAATTTTCATTTTATCATGAATATTATGATCTATTAAATGTTAATTATAGTGATTCAATCAGGGAAAATATATCATGGATTCTAAGGATTTATATAAAGGATAGTATTATAGTAATATTTGATTAAAGGATGAAATTTTACATTTAAATTAAGTATAA
The DNA here is from genome assembly GCA_963277665.1 of Viscum album. Lineage (NCBI taxonomy): Eukaryota > Viridiplantae > Streptophyta > Magnoliopsida > Santalales > Viscaceae > Viscum > Viscum album. The sequence goes on along the minus strand of OY728153.1, from coordinate 558,958,601 downwards.
TTCCTTTTTTTCTAAGTCTGGATGGAAATGGAATTCCTCAACTATAGTAAAAGGATCTTAATAAAAAAATTCTATCCAATTACATTAATTTTTAACAAAGTTATGGTCTCTTTCATACCTTATCAATTTATGTTTTTGAGTTCCGTAACGTTATATTGATCATTCACATTCTTATGATCAATGATCTATGGAAATTACATATCTTCCATGTCAAAATATTAATATACCATTAATGTTTTCCTATATTGGAACCTAGTTATATTTTACTCTAGAATACCCTTTTATTTTCCAATCCCTCTTTTCAATATTATGTTTTATTTACCCATAATAGGATGTGGGTTTTCCACCAAAATATTTTCAAATTCCAAAACATTGTTAACAATGAACATGATCAAATTGAGAGGATACAATTTATGTTGGTGTCTGGGGGTGATAATGTAATACTGAGTGATTTCGTAATATATTTATATTTACATAAAGTTTATATTTTTGATGTCTTACATAACACACATAATAGAGTTTTAACAAACTATGATATAGTGTTAATATTATTATTTAAACATGACTGTAATGGCCTATTCCTTAAACCTGGTAGTATGAAATAAGAATAATCATATTTTTCAAATTATGTATAATGTTTTTAGATAAAAATATATATATATAAATAAGAACATAATTTTTCATAAAGTCTTTATATATATTGAGAAAAAAATTATTCTCAAAAATTATTTTTTATTGCTTTTTGTGAACAAAAACAATTTCTTGAAAAAATATATAAAACATTTCTTTAAAATAATGAACTTTATTTATGAAATAATATTATAAATATCTTCTTAGTGTGAAATTTTGAATTTTTTTTAGAAAATATGGATCTTCTATAAATTGTTAAAAAAAATTTGTAAAACATTCACTTATTTTCAATAAATTATGAAATCTAAAGGTCTCATTATTATTTGAATTTTATTTTAAGTAAAATAACTATTATCTAGTTATATTTAATCTAATTAATTGAAATTTTAATAATCTTTAAAATTTATTTTAGTATAATTTTATATTTGGGTTTAACAACTCTTTTTTTCTAGAAATTTTATTAAAATGGATAATGTTATCCATTTTATTTAATTAAAATAAACCATATTGAGGAATGAATTAAAGAAATTTATATATTATATATGTGTAAATATTTATTGAAATTCATATAATTACTGTTACTAGTCTTAGAGTTAATATAAAATCATCTTTTTTGAAAAATAAATTTATTAAGGACCCTATTTTCCATTGTGCCCATGGGTTTTGATTAAAATTAAATTCTTCCACTTCTATGAGTGGAGTTTTTTAAAATTTATTCCGTATTTGTGAAATTTCCAAGTGGTTTCCAAGAAGGTCCTCTTTCCACACTTATTAATCAACATAACACCCCTTCACTTATTCACACCACTAAATCTATATAGTTTATAAAATATATCTAAATATCCCTCCTCGACATACTTATCCATGTTTTGGTGGTGTTGTTCCTCAAAAAAGACCAAATCTATGGTCCTTAGTTAGTTATTCAAAGGAGGTTTTTCTATATTTAGGTAATTGTCTTTACTAAGCTTCTTCATTTTATTTTTTATTTTTCCAAATTCAATTATTATTGAATAATTCAAATATAATAGAAAAATTATCTATATATACTAATATTTTATAATGTTGACTTCACAATAATTATCCATCTCGTATTTCTTTAAATGGAAAAAGAAATTGTCGATGGTGTGTACTGTGGACTACCGCCATGCGAACTGATGTAATTCATTTTCCATCACCACCTTTCAAGGTTAGATATAATGTCTTAAAAAATATTTATATGGTATTTGTGATATTATTAGACTTATTTAATTATTATATCACATATTTTTTTCATATATTCCATCTCTTGGGGGATACGATAATGTCTCTTGTGGGTACGATGAACAACCACCTCACGAAGAGATATGATTTTTTTTCATATAAGTGTTACATGGAAGGTAGTAATGGTGATGTTTATAAATGTTTTTGATATTTATGACTAGTAAATACTAATAAAAATATAATATATCGTCAAATTACCTACCATTTAACCATTATATTAATGATATCATCTCTCTTGGGTACAGATGACATACATTATCTACGACACGACATGATTTATTTTCCACTTCCAAAATTCCAAATTTTTATAAAAATATGTATAATGATTAAATATTATATTTATAAAACTAATATAATTATCAAGTGATGAATCTATATCCCATACACAGTAACCAGATATTATGATAGAATACTTTCATGGAAAAATGAAGCAGTTAATATCTGAAACAATGGTAATAAGAAAATATTATTAACAAATAAGTGGTAACATGTTATAAAAGGATCATATATGATTATATAAATATAAATATAGTGATTTTATATATTAATAACATTATTTAAACTATTATACAGGAGTTAAAATAAAATTCAACTAAAGGTAAGTTCATGGTATTGTTTTCTCATATTATTATTACTTCCCTGAGACATTTTCCATATTCACCAATGATTTTGTTTTTATGGTCTATGTAATGTCCCTTTGAAATGTTAAATAATAAATCTATTTATCTACATGATATTTAGATTTTAATTTCAATTTATTTATTTCAAGTTCTTATAATCTAAAAATTACCAATGTGGTATGGGTTTATTTCACAATATTATCATAATATGAGATTATTTATGTTTAAGAATCCCTTGGAAAAATAATTTGTTAATTGTATCATAAAAATAAAAATAGGTTATTATCCTATGGTTATTAATGACCTTTTTAATTAATAATACAACTTTCCCACTATTTGTTTCATAAAATTATTGAGAAAATGTTTTTAATAAAATCTACCTTATTTCTATCTTTGGTAGAATAACATTTTTCATCTAAAATAATTTTTTTAGAAAATGTTTTCAAAAATGATTTTTTAAATTCTAAAATTGATTATTAAAGAAATTTTTACCCATGACTCAACATTCACAAAAAAATTAATTGTAACATTCATATAATTTTATAAACATGGATCATTTGGATTTTTCCAAATTACTCTAGGTTATTTATAAAGAAAATTACTTTAAAGAAAATTACTTTAAAGAAATTACTTTAAAGAAAATTACTTTAAAGAAATTTTTACAATATATGTTTCAAGGTTATTTATAAAGAAAATTACTTTAAAAATATTTTATGATAATTTATTTTTCAATATCTTATTTCCAAATGGAGAGGGTTATTTTCAAATAAATGGATTTTCATAATGTTTTGTGAACTTTTAGTTTTTAAAAAGTTACTTTCAAATCGGGGTGGTTATTTTTATCAAGAAATGTTACATATGATATTGAAAAAGTATTTTCTATACAAGATAACATCCCTTGATCATATCTAATATTTATTGTTGATTTTTTGTAATCATGTTATCCTCATTATTTATCTATATGGGTTAGGGAAAGTTTGATTTCTTATGTGATATTTTAAACATTATCCATATTACTCTAGTAATTTAATTATTTTGTATATTTATTGGGGGTAGTGTTAACATTTATTTTATTAGTTTCTAAATATAAATTTTTATGTTGATTACAATTCATCCCTTCCATAAGAGTAATTAATTGGACTTAATAAGTGATGGGTGAGGCAAGTTATAGCCCCTCTAGGCATCGGTAGGTGTAATGAGACAAACTATGTTGGGTATTGGGTGGATTCCTTACCCATTTATGTAATATTTCATGGAACAAGGGATTCACGGTAGGGTTATGATGTATGTCATGATGAATTTCCACATTTTGTGATCATTAATGGATTCCCACGTGATTATTTTATTAGTAATAATATTTATGGATAATTTTTAGGCTCAATTGATTATGTTTATGGAATTATATTTTCATCATTTATTCCTACCATATTTTTATTAATATTCATGTTATATATTAAATGGAATGTGTTTCAGTTTTTTACCTTACTGTAATGATTATTCCTTATTTATTCATGATATTTTATATTGTTTGTTTTTCATTACTAATCATTAAATATAACCCCTTTATTATTTATTATTTTACATAGGATTTCAGGAAGTGTTATATGATTTATATGTAGGTATTTTCTAAGGGTATGTCGGAATTCCAAAGGAAAATACTTTTGTGTTTTATGATTTAAAGTGTAATTTTAAGTCCAATAATGTGTCTATTTCACCAAGACTACAATATTATTCGGCACATTGGGATGAGATTTATTATATCAATAACAAATGTAATAATGTATACATTGGATCCAGTAAAATGGGTTTGAGGTGTTTACAATATATGAAATTACACCAATAAATTACCACTAATCATGGTGTTTTTTGGATAATTGACTATTTTAATTTTGGAGTAAATCACCTTCAATAGTATTAACTTTTATAGGTGGATAATTCAAGTCATTATCAAACATCTGGAGATATTTTATCCATCATCTTTTTCTCCCATTGAAATTTTTTTTTGAAAATATTTTTTTCATAATTTTATGTTCTATGAACGCATCAAAATTATCACCAAAGATAAAATGAATCTTTGTTTTAAAAAATGTAATACCATAGCTAATTCCAAATCAATATTAGGATAATTATATTAATTAATTTGAATATTTTTTCATCTATAGTCAACCACATGATATCTCTATATTACACAACTAAGTTGAGATTTATATGTGTCATAATAAACCATATAACTATTCCTAGGTTCTATAAAAACAAGAATTGGTGAAGTGGTGAGCCAAGACTAAACTCCAAAAATGATTTTTGAAAATCATCACTCAAATGGAATGATGTTCCATTTCTCATTAGCACTATCATTGGATATTAAAACCATGAGATTTCACAAATAAAGATATTATATTAGACTTCTATTCCCAAAAATATGTGTATCTCAAATTCATTTTTTGGTGGTTTCCATGCGAAAAACACATTTGTCTTTTCAGTGCTTACTAATATTCCTTAATCAAAAATAACACGGTCAAGGAAGTGAAATTATTCTATTCATAAATTAGGTATAGATAATTTTTCATATAATCACTACTCTTGAAAAATTATCAACACAATATCTAAATTTTCTTTATATTCTTTCTGAGTTTGAGAATAAATCAAACTATCATCCACAAATACCAAAATGAATGATTCTTGGTAATTTTGAAAGACATGGTTCATAAAATTAAATGAAAACTTATTTTGAAATTGTAAAACGATAGGGAATGACCATATATTCCCAAATAATATAATTAATTGTGAAATTTTTATTTGTAATATAGTTTTTCTTAACCCTTTAATGGTGATACCTGGACTATAGATTACTTTTTGTGAACCATTTTTCTCCATTTAATTAAAAAACAATCATTAATCCAAGGAAGTTGATATCTATTCTTTATCGTAACCTAATTTAGTTTATGATAATCAATATATAGTTGTAACGAACCATATCCCTTCTTGAAATAAAGAAATAGAGCATCCCTAGATGATGTTCTCAATATTATAAATCATTTTCATTATAATTCATCAATTTTGACCTTCAATATTTTAGTTCCTTTATTTTCATTTTATATGATGGAAGTGAAATAATATTTTTCCATAAATGGAGAAAAATTGAAAATTTCATTTCCCTATCTGGTGGAAAACTTGTTAAATATTTGGGAAACATTTTATGAGATAGATCAAAAATGGTTGCCGCTTCGGCGGTGGCGTAGTGGTGAAGGAGAGGGGTACAACAACGCCGTTCTTTGGGAGGTCAGGGTACGAATACTAGGAGTCCGCTTTCGGGGCAAACCTCTCCCCCGGGATCCACTCGCCTTGCCGAGTCACCCAGTTTCTGACTGGGTGGGCAAAATGAGGCACAACCCACCCGTGTTGACGGATTGCTTGACAAACCATCACTGCTCGGGTTCTCACCCTCCGGGATGCTCTGCCATCTCGGATGGTGATGGCTCCTTCCCGGATGGGGCTCTCTCTGGAGTGAACTCTTCGTGGGGAGGGGGGTTTCCTTGTGTGGAGGGTTTGAAAAGGCCACACAAGGGAATTACTTTTTCTTAAAAAAATAGATCAAAAATGGTAGAAAATTTTCTTATACTAATTGAGTCTTAATCCTCAAAGTGATAACTTCTAAATAATAAGAAATATGTCTAACATTGGTGAAAAAATCATGATCTCTCAACATGATCATAACAACTTCCATCAAATATATGCATCATCCCATCAAGATATATAAATTTTACTTTTTGAACATAAAAAACTATAAGAACATTTCATGCAACCAACCAATCCATTTTTAAGATTATGTCAAGCATATCCATATCCAAAAAAAAAGTCCCAAAAAAATTGGACTCCATTGATATATATAGATAAAAATTAAAATTTAAATCCTCTACACTCTCACTACCAAAGATGTTTTTGGATACTCATCACATGTGTATTCATATCAATATGAAACCATATTTGATCACTGAAATGTAAATAAATAAAAGAGTATAATGCACTAGTATTAAACCAAACTTGTATAATATTTGGGTCAAGAAGAATAGTACCTCATATAGTTGAGGGTCCTAATTAGTCTTCCATGATCATATTATTAGAATCATACAACATATTACTTGATTCAAGTTGTTCCTTTATTCTCTTATTTGGTTTTATTTTCTTAAGAGTTATCGTGTTATAGGAGTCACTCAGGTGTTCTTGATTCTAAAAACGAGAAATATTATGACATGATTTTCAAGTTTAAGTATATTATGTTTGAGAGATATGATATTTATTTCCAATAACTTAATTTGTAGTAATATGATATTAAATATTGAGATGTCTCATCTTATTATAGTTGTGAGATTATCTAGGTGGTTCCATAGAATCTCACTTCACATAGTTTAATGAAAGACATTGGAAACATAAAGGATTTATACTAGATTATGGAAGAATGTTAACTAATCAAAAATTTTTTGACTCTATGATACTACAATACCTTGGACATAGGTTTCTCCTATGTACTTGTTTCCAAAATTAGAGTTTTAAATTGTTCCAGTATATAAAAAATTGTTCTTCTAGTGTAATTCCTAGTAATATATCTTTCCACCACCGATGTAGTATATTTTTGGAAAAAATGGACCTCCAACCACCATACCCAGCTATATCTGGTAATATCAACGAGCATTCCTTAGTCCTATAGAACCATCAAATATACCTCCCACATGAAGACAACTTAATAAATCCACCAAAATTACTAATGTGGAAAATGATTTTAGGGAGAAAATTGTTATAATATCCCCCTGAACATTGGATTTATGAGTTCGTTAGAATAAAAACCCCAACCACTATAAAAATTACTTGCTGATTTCAGAAAATTTATTCTATTCCTCATTATATTTTCCATTCTAAAAAAACAATGATCTTCACACACACATAAGAAAAAGAACAAAAACATATATTTATGTGGTTCTTACTTATATATTACATCAAAAAAATAACAGAAAAAAATAATTTATATCATTAGAACAACATCAAGTTAAAAGGATAAACATACCTACCCAACATAGATTACTAGAATAAGCCCCACCATTTTATACAGTCATTGGTTCTTCGGTATGATTGGATTTCGTTCTATCATGGTCCGTATATGCATAGGTTATTCAAACACTGACTATAGTTCTCCTATGAATCACCCTTCAAGTATGAACACCTATTACTTGGTCTATATTCATTAGTTCTAGTCAGTCAAATTATTTTCACACTATTTCACATGATGTCCAATTGTCTTCTTATATATTTCACCAAAAATTCATCCAGTAATCATCACCTATCAACTTTTTTGGGAATCCTACCATTGATGCAGGACATTGTGGATCACTAGTAGATTGAACCGCCTCAACTACTGACACCCCATGAACAGTTCACCACACATTTTGATTTAAAAAAATTATTCAACAAACATTAAATTCCACACAATTGAGAAGAATGGTTATAGGCTTCAACCTTAGTGATTCCTATTTAGAGTGACATCCTCATAACACTTCACCATCCTCTAAAAAACTATTTTGATACCATGCACTAATCCATCCATTATCCTCACTAAATTTTTATATAGAATGAACACTTCATCTAATTTATTCAGTAATATCCCCCTTAAATTTCTCAAAATCCTCTCTATTAATACCTCTGATCCGAACACAAAGTACCTTATAGTTCCCATAATAATGGTTCACCTAAAATTAAACACTCAATAATACTTCATCAGTTCATGTTTATTTAAAACCTTAGTTCATTTGACATTATCTAATGATCTATGATGGAACTAATCTGATTATCTCATTCAAATCATCCACGTTGTACTTTCTTTGATCATCTCTATTTAGCAAAGGATTTATTATTGGCCTATCCCAGGACATAGGGCTAGTAATAGATCTCCATCCAGGTTCTTAAGGGTTACACCCATAAATAAACTTCCAAAAGACTAAAACACTTAATAAAGAAAACATATCTCACACAAAACCCAAAAATCTCCCCCTTGAGAATTGTTTTCACAGGTGGAACCAAATAATCTCTCATTGTAAGAGGATTCTCACACTCACACCATTGTAATGAAGGCCTAACTTCCATCCACCTTTCATCTAGGGGTAGGACCCTAATGATTTATCACCCAATGATCTTTTGAGTCATACAAGATCAAACTAAAAAAAATCTTCTTTAATCAGTACACCTGGAACCATAATCTATCAATCTATTTAAACCATGAAACTCATCATAATTCCTCTATAAAGATACTATAAATAAAAAATTCACTGATTTTTTCTAACTTCTAGGTTTTTTTAATACAGATAAAAAACTAAACTATTCACTATGTATGACTCTTTGAGAGTCCATATTATTATAAATTTCCTTCTTCCTTCCTTGCTGATCCACTTAAATTTCTTTTCCACAAAGCTCACAAATAGGAAGAGTGTAACACCCATAGAAAAATGAAACAAAAAAATGATAAAAATTATTAACCATGTCAAAAAGGTACACATTTATTTCTAGGAACCTACTCAATTAAAGATCCACATTTAAGAAAGATTAGACTAGAGTAGTTTTTGTATAGGTGACATCTTGGGAAGTTTCAAAGGTTGTGTGTAAGTTATGGAAACTCATACTGAAAAAAAATGTTTTTCTTGTGGGGATAGTCATTAGTATGATTAGTGACCCTGGTGGGTAATACCATATGGTGTTCTAGGAAATAATCCATGTTACTATAGGAGATTCAAGGAGTTATATTTCTAGGTTAATATCCTAGGAAATGTCAGGTTGTGAAAAATGGTATCAAATATAATACCTATTTTGAAGTGGATAGGAACTTCCTAATTTTGAGGTATGGGTTCACAATGAGTGTGTTAATATTTAATTGGATGGAGAGTTTAACACCCCTGTAAAAGTGATATATAAAAAATACTAAATTTTACTACCCATTATAAAAATTTACACCTTTATTTTCATGAACCTTCATGATTAGAACTCTATAATTTACCATGTTTGGAATGGATTAGTTTCTGGATGGGTAACCTCATGGGATGCTTCTCTAGGTGTGTCTGAGTGGGGGAATAGAAAACTAAAATAAAATATGTTGGATTGTGGGAAATTATTCAGTCTAATAAGTGGACATGGTGGGTAACAGCTCATGGTGTGATGGTAAAAAAATCAAGGTATTAAAGGAGATACATTATGTTAGAGGACTAAGATCATGGTCAGGGTAAGGTCATGTTGTGATAAAAAATAAATTATTTCCCAAGACTCTTCTATTTCCTTCTTCATCTTCAATTTGGTCCAAATTTATTGTAATGACTTTATAGATGAGAGAAACAATATTTTTCCAACTTCCAAACATCTATGTTCTTCAAAATCTCTCATCCATAAGATCATATTAAAGTCTATGTGCATAATGGTTCTTCTCCATTCATTGAAGATAATTCTTAAGTACAATATATTTCTATAAGGGAATCCAACTGATCTATAAATTTTTTTTGGTCACTGATGATTTCATTCTTTGTCACTGAGTTCTTAAAATACATCAGACAACATTGAATTATCATACATTCTTTATCATCACTCTAGTGAAATAACAAAAACCATGCCTCCACTTACATCATTCAATTCATCTAATCCATGTAATGTTCATACTCATTAAATTACATTTAAACATTTCCAAATATTTAATATCTATGAATCCAGCCCAATATGAAATCCCCTCCCTTCTAAAAATCCACCTTCTTTAACTGGTCTTTTTCTAATGAAACAAAACCCATTCCAATTATCACCTTGATATAATTTCTGATGAATCGTCACATTTTAGAGAATCAATGGAACAAGACACCTAATCCAAATCAAGTTACATGGATTGATTCTCCTATATTCACTTATAATGACTTCTACTAGGCTGTAAAACACATTGGTAACAACTCAGTCACCTCCAAAACTTGTAGATTATGGGAACCATTATATTTATGCTTCCAAATAATATATTTTCTGATCAATGGTAAACCGTATAAACATTTTTTAAATAAAAAACTGACCATCCATGTGTTCATTCCACTATGACCTTCAATTTTCTTCTAACTGATTTCCCATCCAATCAAACATAAAAAATACCTATTAGTATCATCATAACAATTCTCAAATGTTTGTAGCCTCCACCATTGAAACATCAATATAGTTCCTCTCTAATGAAATTACCTTCATTCAATAAAATAAATTCCATTAAAATTAAAAAAAAAGGAAATTAGGCATTCTATATGGAACATTCAATAGTCTCCCTGAGCTCCAAAAGACACTATGATGAACTAAACATGCTACATAACTCATGTGGTGAACAAAAATTATAATATCACAGAAATCCCCATGGTACCACCACATTATTACAGGTTAATACTATATGTAAACTTAACAGGAAAATATACACATTAGAAACCTCAATATAACATGAACTGTCACATTAAACCTTACTTGTAAGACCACATGTTTGGGAAATAGTAGACATCCTACCACCAGAATAACATCCGTCCGATAATATCATTGAACATGTATCAGTTAAAATAAACAATTAGAAATTTTGCTTTAAGAGTACTAATAGATGAACTCCAACAGAAGATCCAATATAAAAAATTCTTTTCAAATACCATTGATTGGAAGATCCCTCAAAACATGGGATCCAAGAGTTAGTTAGACGAAGAACCCCACCCACCTTACTGAGTCCTCACCAATGAAAAAAACCTAATTTCATCCCTCCTCATATTTTCTTTTCTAAAAAAACAACCCACACACACATCCAATTAAAAGAACAAAAAAATAAGAATTAATGTGGTTTAGACATTCATTCTACATCCATATAAGAATGACATCACTTCATCCATATCATTAGGAACAAAATTGATTACAAGGATAAGCATGAATCCTTTATATATATTACTAAACCAAGAACCAATATGTCTGAACCCGTTGGTTCTTCAGTATTATTATTTTACATTAGATCAAATTTTTTTCCCAACATGGCCTTTTAGTATACTAATCCCAATGTTAGTAGGTAACCACCTTTATAGAGTGCTACATATTCCTTTTTAAGGCCCCCCTAGTTCCATTCAATCACATTTTTTTACTGTATTCCATAGTTGGTCTTCGTATATAGGTCCCCATATGATCATCAATTGATTATATCCTTATGACTTTCATAAACATCATTTTATTGATATCATCCCTAGTTGATCACTAGTATCTTCCTCCACCTAAACTATCTACTCAAGTTGAATAGTGAGCATCACCTTCTGACTTACAAAATGTTATTTACCAGTATTTCCTTACTCATGAAAGGTAATAACAAATCCATGTTTCATACATAGTTATTTATATTTAGATGGGATTCCACACTACACCTTACTATCCTCTAAAAACGTTTTTCTGATACCATAAATAGTTCCATACATTTCCCTCACTACATTTATCCAGAGTATATCCAATTAATTTAAGTTCATCTGTTATATTCACTTTATAGTTTCTTGGACTCTACATGGTTCTACCCACTAATCATGACACAAAGTCCCTTTATTTGGATATAAGAATAGTTCACCTGAACTAAAACACTCATTAAAACTCTGTCCATTAAGCTTCTCTCAGAAACCTTAATACACTAGACTTCATCCAATGATCTTTATAAAAACTCATCTAATTATATATGTCTGATAATATGTGTTGTAATCCATATAATCATATATTTCCTATGAATTATTTCCTATTATTATCTCCAAGGACATGGTGTTAGTGTAAGATCTCCACCCATGTTCGCAACTATTACTTTGAGAAATGACCATTAAAAAGTTACAATCACTTAAAAAAGAAAAAATATCTCACACCAAACCCAACACTATTAAAAAATTTATTATAATCATTAATATAGATAAAAACTATATTAAAATGTAATTCATGTCACAATTAATCCACAAATATGTGTGCATTTAGGGATGGACTAGTGGCGACTTTTAGAGCAGAACAATCTATGCCCATAAACATAGATAAATACTCAATCAGAGATGGACTTTACTTCTTAAGACTGAGGAAATATATCAGTATATACTTCTTAAAAGTGTGCAGAGAGAATTTTTCATTGAATAGTTATTTAAATTCCTCCCACATATGTCTTTGTTCTAATTTACCATTCAAAACTAAATCACATAATTGGAGGAAATATCTTCCAACATTTATATTGTTATATTGAACTTTAGATTATCTGATGTTCTAGGAAAATGAAAAATATGGTTCATTATTTTAATCCAACCTTCATCCCATCTAGGTCATGAATATTGAAGAAATAATGGTGGATTCTGTTTCTAAAATTCAATAGAATGATCAACATGTAATGGTTCATCATCCCGATTTCTCTAATCAATGACATGAAAATCTTGAGCAATTATCTGAACAAGCTATTGGTTCACTTGTTGTTCAATGAAACCATATTTCATATTTCCTCTTTTATTAGGTTTATAGGTTATCTCACGTATGAAATATCTATATATTTAGAACAAAAAAATCATTTATTAATCAATTAATAGCTAACTAAAGGATTATAATATTCCAAAGCCCCAATAGAAATAATCATTATATACAATTTCTAATAATCATAAAAATATGAATAATGTAGTCATAGTGAGAAGACCCTTAATAATGAATGATATGATATACTCATTGGATAAACCCAAAATGATAAGATAAAAACAAACACACATATGTGTCTAAAACACCTTTTTTAACCACACCACCTTGGCAACATGGATTTATGAAAAAAAATCAACAATATATTTTTATATTATACATTTCAAGTTCTAAAATTTCCTATATCCTTCCTACCATCCCGAGATGATGGACTGGATAAGATAAAAACCATTTATAATATCCCAGACCTAATCATTGGCTTCAAAAGAACTGAGGTTCTAGTAACCCTTGGTGAAATCCCCAAGACACCAAAGACAGTAAATAAATTCAAAGGGATTACCTTGACATTGGGGGATGATTTTCCTTTTATAAAAAATAAAAATGGTCAAGAAAAAAATTTAGAAAACCAAACCAACTATGTGATGCATGATTGTAGACAATAAAAATAAAATGAGAAACCAATAAATGAAAAAATCAGTGTATATGTGAAAATTATAACAAGGTGACTCAAGAAAACAAAATTATGTTCTAACGTAAAAACACTAATGTGGAATATCTCAAACCACTCCAGGATTAGACTTAAATCTATAAACACCATCCTAATGAGGTATCATCATCATGCTCCACAAGTGAAACATGAGACCTTTCCATTATCCTTGTCATGAAGAACAACATCTACATACACACCATAGTATATAAGTTGGGGTTAAGTAGTTATACCCAATTGGTGTTCCCCAAGAGACATCCCAAGACACTCTACTAGGATAAAAAAATGTTATCATATAGTTCAAAATATAATTTATTACATATAAAGGATCTTCAACATAGCTAACAAATTTAAATCAATTTAAATTTAAAAGTAGAATAATTTATCCATTATATCAGTTAACATACCCAAACCAAATCCATACACTCACACACACATGCATTCCAAATGAAAATCTCATTACTTATGAGTAGTGATCTTTCCTTCACCAACCTATCACTTAGTGATATACCATCTCATGCCTCATGTCTGGAAGCATGTAGCAAGTCTGTACCAATAAGGCCTCACACAATGAAAATAAGAAAACACATAACCAACACATTTCATCTTATCACACCAATTCATTCCACATAAATTCATTCTTTATTTTATAAAATTAAATTGATTTTTTCTTATTTTATTATACAAAATAATAAATTTAATACCATAATTCAAGGGTGTTTTTCAGAAGCTATTAAAATGAAAAATATTTTGAAACTTTAAACCATGATTACTTTTATTTATGTAATCTTTAAACATTTCCTTTGAATATGAAATAAAAATATATAATAAAGCTAAACCTTCAAGTTTTAAAAAATTAGAGAAGAGTGAGAATCCACCTACCTCCCAATAGGTGATGAAATGGAAGAAGGTCATAACAAAACCTCTAGATAAGGGAAAAAACTATTTTCCTTCAATATATCCAATAAATATATCATTAAAACACATCATAGAGAAAATATATATCCATAAAATATTACATCTAACATTTCGTGTGAGAGGAGATTTGGAGAACTAATTTTAAATAGATAAAATGAAGAGTTACCATTGATTATAGATATCCAATTCACTTCAATACAAAAAAAATTAGATTTATTGGATCAAAGGTAACCACTAATAATTCTTAGGAGAGTAGTGGATTTTGATTTCTTGAGAGGAAGGTGAAAATTTTGGGCTTGAAGGGTTGAAACTAAGTTAAACCTTAATTTTGGAGAATTAAATGTATGTGATGTGGATTGTCCACATAGTTTGAAAATTCATGAAATAATAGTTTGTATTATACTACCTCTAAAGCACCCCTTCCATAATTCATTTACAGGGTTTGTCAAACCGTGAATAAACCATGATCTTCCCATAGTTCTCCAATTTCATGGATTCTCCTGAGAACCCACACAGTTTAAATATATTGTTTTCTAGTCTTGTACACCAGCATTACCTCTTAATCCTTTCTCATAGTTTCTTAGATAAAACTACATGATTTCCCTTAACCATGTTGAAACTTTACTCCCTTAAAAAACATCAAAATCACACCAAAACCATCAAAAAACTCCTGAAACTCCACCAGTTATTATATAAATTAAAACTACGTAATAAAACTATAAAGTACCCGAGATAGAGTTTTTTACACATATACTTTATATTTACATTTATTAATTATGTATCATTGAATATCTATGTGTATGTGTACACAAAAACATACTAATATGAATATATATACATACATATATTTTTTTATATACATAAATTTTGATATATATTATTTTTTAATATATATTTTCATATGTGTGTCTATGTTTTCTTTGTATAGTATGTGTGTGTATTTATATAAATTATTTTTACATGTATGTATGTATGTATGTATGTATGTATGTATGTATGTATGTATGTATGTATGTATGTATGTATGTATGTATGTATGTATGTATGTATGTATGTATGTATGTATGTATGTATGTATGTATGTATGTATGTATGTATGTATGTATGTTTGTATGTATGTATGTATGAATGTATGTATGTATGTATGTATGTATGTATGTATGTATGTATGTATGTATGTATGTATGTATGTATGTATGTATGTCTGTATGTATGTATGTCTGTATGTATGTATGTATGTATGTATGTATGTATGTATGTATGTATGTATGTATGTATGTATGTATGTCTGTATGTATGTATTTATGTATGTGTGTATGTATGTATGTATGTGTGTATGTATGTATGTATGTGTGTGTGTATGTATGTATGTATGGATGGATGGATGTACGGATGTATGGATGCATGCATCTATGTATGTATGTATGTATGTATGTGTGTATGTATATATGTATGTATGTCTATCTATATGTATGTATGTATGTATATATGCATGTATGTATGCATGTATGTATCTATGTATGAAAACATTTTCATGGATGATTTAGAGGAACTTTGGTTTTGAGAGAAGATACAAAGGAATGATTTTTTTTTGAGCTAAAGTGCATCACAATGGGATGGATGTAGTTGTTCCATGATGAGATTGTTACTGATGGAGATTGTCACCCTTATATAGGACCACATTCCCTATCTTTGTTGGTTCTTCCACAGAGGGAATTGAGGTGAAAGAGGCTCACAGAATAGACGAAAAAATAATACCATTATGGATTTACCTTTGGAGTTATGGTGGGGGTAGTTTCACCATGATACAAAGGCCATGATTTTTTTTGGTGCCATTTGATAGCCAAATTTCCTCATTCTAAATGCTATATCTCACACTAAAATGGTTTAGTTCATGATATAGTGCTTAGGTAGTAAGATTTTTTACATATCACTAAAATATGAAGAAAAGTGTTTACACTGCAAGAACAATACACACACTACAATATAATGGAATATATGAGTAGATATTGTGATCACATCATAATGCAGTTCAGTATACTAGAATAGTAGTTTGTGATCTTTCGGATTTGGTATTCATTAAAGTTTTTTGGTTTCTGTAGAAGTGGTGGGTGCATTCTCTAAAATTAATTTTCATAGGTTTCAATGCATAATATCAGAAGAACATAATGAATTACACCACAATATATCTTATAAAGGATCCATAAAATTTAATTTATAATTAATTTAAAACCAATAATTTCCTAAAACATGATAAGTCTCCTTCATGATCAATTTAGTTTCAACTTTTTTCTTTTCATATCCCATACCCACATTCCACAATTACCATAAATTTAATATTATTTTAATATTACATGGTGGAATTCTATATTTATAAGAAGTTTCAGCTCAGAACATGGATAATATGGTATTTTCCCTCTATTCACTATTTTCATGAAAAAATTGGGGGAAACTATGTGGATACCTTTATCTAGGGAACCTTCTAGTTGTTTTTGTTCTAAACATGGTTGTATTACATGGGTATCACACGGTTTGTTCCAAAACCTGTGAGGAATGGGGGAAACAATTTTAATCATCATTGGGTATGAGTATTGGTGCACATCTTTCACATTGTTTTCTAAATGGTACAATAATCATGATAGTTTTCTCTATAATTTGATGGTCCCATTTGGAATTTATTATACATGATTACTAAAATTATGTGGGGTTTTCTAGAGAAATGTAAATTTTTGGTCTTATTCTATGCTTACACCAAAAACATTGTTCAAAATTTTCACATAATTTGGTATTCATTGCATTTAAACCATGCATCCTATCAATATTTCATTAAAATCAGGAATTTATAGTTTTCCCCTTTAGAATTTTTTTCCTTGTCCTCCTTTTTCCTCTCCTTTTATTTGACCAAATATTGGTGCATATGGGGGGAAATATCTGATCATTTTCCTCTCCTCTTGTTTGGATGAATCATTTTTCATGTAGGGGGGAGCTATATCCCTTATTTCTACATGGATTACTGGTCATTATCCCTTGTATTTGAAGTGATTTTTATTCATAATACCTCCTTTCATCTTCTTTTCTTATCCTCCCTTCTTCCCCATCCCCCTCTATTGATCATTCTATATGAAGAACCATAACCACTATTTTGGTTTGTATTATGGTTTGAGGATGATTTAATGAAGGAAATTTGTGTTTTATTGGGTCTTGATG